>OX371225.1:182574661-188208022 GCA_947310385.1 Nephrotoma appendiculata
CCTCGAAAATATGTACTGTTATGACAGCTAAAACCAGCTTGACATAAACATTTTTCGGGGCTGAGAGTAAAAACTGCCATTTTCATGATGGAATGATTGAAATTTTATGGTCGAGCACCGGTTTATGCCTGGTGGTAGAGGTGTAAGTAATTCAGTGATTTTTAGTAATATTTTTATGAAATGGAGATTTGAAATTGTCCTACACACTAAGCAACTAATCGTTGGCCAGATTATCGGCTTTTGTCTGGTGATGGGGGGAAGATTGAAAATAATTTCTGTAATACATATTTAAGAGTCTATTATGTGGAGTTGAGATATAGTTCCTCAAACTCAGCAAATATTCGCAGGCCAGACTATCATGTATGTGCAGATAGAACAAATTTCATCCCCGAAAAATTCGATGGCAACATTAATTATTGCTATCATGACATTTTCTACTCTCAGCCGAAAGAAATCTCCACATACGAGGGCAAATCAAAAAGTCTTGCAATATCATATGAAAAAAAGAGTGAGTGAGACAGCAATATTTTTATTTTTCGACATAATCTCCTTTAAGGTTTATACATTTGTCACATCGATCAATTAACTTGCCTAAACCCTCTAAAAAAAAGATTTCTTTTGCTCCATAAAATATTCATTTACAACAGACTGTACTTCATAGTCACTGGAAAATTTCCGGCCCCTTAGTTTTTTTTTCAAATTGGGAAACAGAAAGTAGTCACTGGATTTACAAGTCTGGACTGTACGGTGGATGCGGAATTTCCACGAAGCCGCAGTCCTTTAATGCAGCTTGAGCAATATTAGCCTTGTGCACTGGTGCATTGTCGTGAAAAAGCAAGATTTTTTTCCTAACTTTGCTTGGTCGTTTTTCCCGGATCGCTTTTTTCAATTTTCGCAAAACCTCTGCGTAATATATGCATGTGATTGTGGTTTTCGGTGGCATATAATCGATTATCAAAATTCCTTCAGCATCCCAAAAAATTGTTGCCAAAACCTTATCAGCACACGGTTGAATTTTGAATTTCTTTGGTGGTGGTTCACTACGTTTAATCCATTGCATCGATTCTTGTTTGGATTCCGGATCCCAGTTATGAAACCATGTTTCATCGCTTGTTATTATGTTATCCAAGAAATTTTCTGGATCTTCTTTGTACATATCTAAAATCGCCTTTGAAGTTTTGAACACGCATTTTTTTTTTTGATATGCATTCAAAAAACGGGGAACCCATAGCGCACTTACTTTGACAATGTGAAGGTGGTCATGTAATATAGTATATGTGGTACCGTATGAAAGAGATAGTCTCTACGCTAACCGCGGAACAAAAATACGCCGGTCCTCCAATACAATAGATTCGGTCAAAATTACGTTTTCATGGCTAATAGCATCTGCTGGCCGACCCGAGCGGTTGTCGTCTTCTAATGACTCCCGACCACTTTTGAGTAATTTTACCCACCTTGTTACTGTGGCATATGATGGTGCAGATTCGCCGTAAACTTTTGATATATAGTTGAATATATAAATTGCATTTCGTCCATCTTTACAGAAAAATTCAAAACACGTGTTACTAAATTGACAAAAACAAACGAACTGTAAAATTTACATCGAAATGTTCTTCTAGAAGTTTCATCGCGACAAAAAATGGGTTTGAAGAATATATTGTTGTCTCACTCTCTTTTTTTCATATGATATTGCAAGACTTTTTGATATACCTTCATATCATGACAAATTTGACTATCAGCCCCGAAAAATGTCACATTTTTAGTCTCAGCCCAAAAAATATTTACTGTTATGACAGCTAAAACTATCACGACACACAAATATTCGGGGCTCAGAGTAAAAATGTTGCATTTTCATGATAATATGAAAACAGAAAAATTTTCGGGCCCAAGACAAATAAACGATATTAACAATTTACCCATCCCCGATTATGTTTGTAAGAAATTTTACGTGATCTATTTTATGATCGAACATCAGTTTTAGTCTGGTGATGATTCAAAGTAATTTTTGAGATTTTTTCAGAATTTTTCTATAGGGTAGAGTTGAGTTGTAGTCCTCAGACTCAGCAAACATTCGTTGGCTGGACTAGGTTACATCAGGTGATAGAGAGAGGAACATTAAACGTATTTGAAATAAGTTTTTGAGAATTTTTGTATGCTTAGTATTTCAGATATTGTGAATTTCCCGGTTTTCAATATTCCGGTTTTCTTTTCTTCTAGTTCTACTAGAAATAGTTCTACTAGTCTTGATTTTGAAAAAAAAAATTATTAATTTAGGCCGGTCTGACTAATAATATTTTAACATAAAAATAAGATACCTTGCCCAAAAATTTACTAGAAAAAACCAAAAATGCAACATTTTGAAATGCAATAATTGCTGAAGCTGACGACTTCGACAACTCTCACGGGCCTGCGGGAGATCGCTGCGCCCCCTCCCTTTCCGATTAGCTCTCCGAGGGGCTTCAGATTTGACTGCGGTGGATGTAGCAGCCGTTATCAGCAAACATGTCGCACTGCGTGCCGCACATAGGAGCGGATTATATAGAAATCCTATTCCATCGCACGTGTAGAATTTCAACAAAATTGGTTTAGAAATGGCCTAGTTCCATCTCTATTGACCATATTCCACAGCTTTATCAACAAATCATTTAAGAACCCCCATTTCCATCGCACGTGACGAATTTCAACATAATTGATTTAGAAATGGCCTAGTTCCATCCCTAATAATGATATTCCATAACTTTATCAACCTTCATTTTAAAATCTCATTTAGATCCCACATGTCGATTTTCGACATAATCGGCTAAGAAATGGCCAGGTTTCATCCCTATCTGCCTTATTCCAGTACTTTATCAAAAACGCATTTTTTGAATCCCGCATTTAGGACCTACATGTCGCATTTCAACTAAATCGGTTAACAATTGGCCTAGTTCCATAGCGATGGCCATATTTACAGAACTTTATCAAAAAATCATTTTAGAAATCCATTTCCATCGCACGTATAGAAAATCAATAAAATAGGTTTAGAAATGGCCTAGTTCCATCTCTTTTGACCGCTTTATTGAAAAATCATTTTACAATCCCATTTCCATCGCACGTATCGAATTTCCACAAAATCTGTTAAGAAATGGCCAAATTCCATCCTTATGATCCATTTTCTAGAACTTTATCGCAAACTCATTTTTGAATTTTGTTAAAAAATCATTTAAGAGCCCCATTTTCCCACATGTGAAATTTTAAAAATTCAAACCGGCATTACTTAAAAATTGGGATTTTTTTTATACAAAACCGGGATTTTGAAAACCGAGATTTTGAAAACCAGGATTTATAAAAAAAAATCGGAATTTGACAAAGCGGGATTTCGTTATACACACCCTATTTCCTCTTTTGGTAATAAATTGTATTCAAATGCTAGAATTTAAACCAAATGTGTTCTGTTCTTGATAGTATATCTAAAGTTGCAAAATATTGCCCTATGCAACTATCTAAGTTTTCGGGGATAGAAATTTGGGCCATCTTCACAAAGGTCCTCCAGTGCACAAATTTGTAAGCCCCTTGATGATCTGAGCTCAAGTGCGTGATAATAGATTACAAACCCTGCGCCATGGTCCAATCTCGAGCTATCAGAATAGAAGATTAGCTATCAGAATAGAAGATTTGGAATGGTAATTTCCGAAGTCCTGAAAAGCCATGAGAAATCTTGCCATTACTAAGTTTTGAGATAGATATCAATACATTCAGCTTTAAAGTAATGATACTGTAATTTTTCCAAAATATTAATCAATAAGTTTCCCGTACTATTTCTTCTTCTTGCCTGTGGAACGGCAGATAATTATTTGTTGATTTTTCTAGATCTCTTTCTCACGATGACAGTTTTTGTATGCGGTTTCTTATGATATAGTTCTATTGAGTATGAGGGACTATTGAAATCGTAGTCCAGTTCTAGGAAAAGTATTGGGTCATCACATTTAAAATTAACATCAATTGCATTTCGGTCATTTGACAAAGAATTAAATCATCGGTTGAATCCGCGGATCAGTAATGTACTCCATCAGTTTTTTGATTTTAAGATTGTGTTATGTCATTAAGTTGAGCAAACGAAAATGTTTTAGTTGTTCAAGATCAAGAGTTGTTGACGACGACCAAATGGTTATGAAAAAAGTGAAAAGCAGTGATGTCTACTTTTCCACTTCTTGGCCGTGTATGATATCGTTGCTTCTGCATCAGGAACCCAATTAATTGATTTAGCCTTCCGTGCACAAGTCGGCAACTCTAATTATACCCGTATTGTATTGCCGATGACTTATGTTTTTTTTCTGTGACTGCATTAAAAATTTAACATACTTATATGCAACTGCGTGTATTTATAACTTTATAAAGGTCAAAATGTATTTTTTCACGTATATTAATATTGATAGTATCAAATTATAAAATATTGTTTGAAAACATTTCTTCACACACATATTATAATAACTCAAGGCAAATTATTCTTGCCGTCCGGTTATTCAATTTCTAATAATTCATGACCATCGATTCATGGCTGACGCTACATAAAACTTATGTAACATCTGTAATGATTAATGATGATTGTTATGTATTATTACATAAATAAATTTTTGTTACGACTGTACGTTAGAATTGATTATTATTTGTATGTACATATAGTATGTACGGAATATGTGTTTATAAATTTAATCGGGTTAGCTTTCCTATAAATAATGTTTGTGAAGTGTGTTCAAAGCAATTAATTTATGTAAATATTTCGCATATTTGCCGTACTCTATAAACATTAGATATGCAATGCGCTACCTATTTAGCTACTTGTTTTCACTTACAAAATATTTACCCAATTTGTTTATAATCCGCGATGAGAGAGAAAAGTCAAGGTCAATTAAATATTCAATGAGTTTATATGTATTTGAGTTTTCTTCTTGTTTCGCTATGTTTAGTGTAATTTCACCGGCTACAAACGAAAGTAATTTTAAATTAATTTGCACATTTTTCCATCCCAGTTTTATTTCTTGTTATATAAAACAAATTAATAATTTTCACGACTTTTCCCCCAACATGCTTCGTGTTCGAGGAAAATTAGAAGTGTGCCAAAAATTATACTTTCACTTTATGTACTTTACTTATATATTAACACTATGTAAGTTGTTGCAAAATGCATGTCAAATCAATGTCAGTTATCACATTTTGTATTTTTTTTTTTCGACTTTACGACTTTGAAATGCAGTCTTTTTTAATTATCGTAGAACAACAACTTAATCTTTTTGTATAACGTAGAGGTATATTCGTGTTACGTAAATGGTAGACGTCTTGATTTATGACATTTGGTAAAATTAATTTAAAATGTTCTAATAAAATGACGTTGCTTCTTTTTGTAGTAAGGTGAAGCCATTTTGTTTGCCAAACACTGACATTTTCTATACATGTAACAACATTTTTGTGTAGACTAAATTAGAAAAGTTGAAAATAATAAACATATTTTCTTATGTTTCCAGAGAATTTAATTACATGAAATAAATGTTCTCATGATTTTCCATGGCTTTCATGCTGTTGTTGGGAAAATCCTATAAATTTTATTGTTTTAGCAATAAAATGTGTATTTCGTGTTATTCCCTTTTATTTCATTCTGGCGATAAAAGCTGTTTAAGAAATTGCCAAAAATTAAAAGAATTATAATTAAATGAATAATATATGGTTGGTTCGAATTGAATAAATTTTGTGATTAGTAATATAAGTATCGTTTGTCCCGGGTAAATTCTAGAGCTAGACTATACTTCATGAACGAACGACAAACAAGAGGGCGATAGTTTTGTTACTTTTACTGGATTGCCTTTCAGCCAAAAGTTGAAAATCTATTTGTATATTGAATAAAAAACTCGAATTTTAAATTCTCGAGAAAATTTGGTTCAATGAAAAACATGTATAAATTTTAAAATTTTTACGTGTTGTCTGGAAATGGTCCCACTTGAAGCGGTTCGTCGATGGTTATACCACAACAATCGTGTTTAGTTCCATGCGGGGAGCCCGGTAAAATTCAGATCAATGACTCGTATAATTTTAAAATTTTACCTATCATTACCCAAATTTTGCGAAACTCCTGCCACATGAAACTTGGCCTGATTATTTTTCCAGAGCTGGCCATCGACGAACGATAATAAATAACACTTTAAACGTTAAGTTGTTATCAATTTATAAATTCATCAGTAATCATAGTATATTCGTAATGTATTTAAGAATAGAATCTTTCCACATTTCTTAAATTTTTGAAAAAAAAAGTATGGAACCATCTAGAACCAGGGTCCGACCCCTTCAAAAATATTACAAAAACCTGCTCATTTTGTTATAAAATCCCTTTGCAAAATTTATGAAATATGATTGGAACGAATGGCGTGGACATTTATAAGAAGGGTCTCCTTTATCCAAAGGATGGGCTCCTCGGATTTGACCATGTCACTAGTTTCATATAACTCTTTTCCTAATTTTATTCTTGTTTTATTTTCTTGTTATCCATAAAATGGAAATTTTATTTTAGAAAAAAATTGTACTGTGGTTATCGACCACAGGGATCTACAAACCCGTGTGGGTAACTGCAGGAGGGAAATTTAAATTTCGCCTGAAAGACGAAAAAAAACCCAATGTCTAGAAAAATCCAGAAATAATTTAAGCCTAATTTTAAACTTCACAAAAGCGGCTCCACCGACGAAATTTGTGCTCATCATAGAAATATGATTTTTATAAATTTTCATAAATAAATTGAGGAAAAACAAACTAGCACCTAAAAGATACTATGTTGAACGTACAAAATACAGATGTAAACCGTTCAATAATATTTTTGTTGAACAACAAATTAAAAAATGAAATAACTTATTATAAAATCAAAGAATAAGTATTACAGATGCAGGAATATGCAATCAGAAGTGCCAACTTCATTGGTTTGTAGAACATTTTTTGTCACAAAATTGTTCATTCAATGGTCTTTGTTGTTCAACAGAATTGAGTCAATTCTGGATTAGCACAAATTCAGCCACTATATTTTTCGGATGGCAATGAACATACCTGGTAGGAATATGCAATCAGAAGTGCCAACAATGAACATGCGTGACAGGAATATGCTATCTGTAATGCTTATTCTTTGATTTTATAATAAGTTATTTCATTTTTTAATTTGTTATTCAACAAAAATATTATTGAACGGTACACATCTGTATTTGTATTTTCAATACAGTATCTTTTAGGGGCTAGTTTGTTTTTCCTCAATTTATTAATGAAAATTTATAAAAATCATATATATCAAGCACAAATTTCGTCGGTGGAGCCGCTTTTGTGAAGTTTTAAAATTAGGCTTAAATTATTTCTAGTTTTTTCTAGAAATTGGTTTTTATTTTTTTCATCTTTAAGGTGAAATTTAAATTTTCTTTTCCCGTTTTTTCGGCTCCTGGGCTAGCACTAATTTTTTCCCGTGAGCACTAGTTTGCACAAATTGAGCTTAATCGGTATGCCAAGTTTCATTTTGAAATTCGAAAGTTTCCCAGCTGCAGTTACCCACACTACAAGCACCCATTCGGAACAAAAAGACATTTTTATGAAAAATTGTATGGGTAGAAAAAATTCCTAGGCAAAATTGGAATCTGATTGGATGAATATTGTAGATACTTATAAGAGGCAGCCTTGATCCGAGGCAAGACCTCCTCGGATTCGATCATGCCACTAATTTCGTATAATCCCTTGATCCCTTGAACCCATTCCCGTGAAAACAACTAAAAATATGAAATTTTAGAAATAATTTGTACCGGGTCGCCTAGACCCCGAGGTCTAACTCCTTCAGAAATATCGTACGATTGGTTCTCGACACGCAACTTATATATAGTAAAAATTGTATGTCGATCGGTTGAGCGGTTGAAATACGCTCTTTCGGAACAAACTGACATTTTTGGAAAAAATTGTATGGGAGCACCTAGACCCAGAAAGCCAACCCCTTCAAAAATATTACGAAAACCTGTTCATTTTGTAATAAAATACCTATGCAAAATTATAATCCGGTTTAATTGGATAGTGAAAAATCCTATGAGTAGGGTTCCCTTGATCCAGAAAACGGACCCCTCGGATTCGAGCATGTCATTAATTTTACGTAACCCTTTTCATAAACTCATTCCCGCGAAAAAATAGTAATTTTAGAAACAGTTTGTGCCGGGGTTCCTAGGTCAACCATGATGGTACCAACTCAAAAACCTTCGCGGGCATGCACACACCAACCCATCAAAATTTTAGCATAATCGGATGAATAGTATAGGAACTTTATTTGCCACTAATAATTTTTTCTGCTATTTAATTTCGCTATTAATCGATAGTGTGGGGTAATATAGTTATGTAATTAGAGACATCTAGGTTTAAATAATAATCTGACATAGAAGCTTTAAGGAGATTCTGGTGGCATCCAGCATATTCACTACGGTATATAATCGCCACAACTGCAATTAGTTTCTCATTTTTGTTCAAGTGATACTCACCGACTTCATCAGGTGTCGCAATCCGCGTAGCGATTTTTCCATCACCTCATCCCTTCGTAATCATCATCGTTAATGTTATTATCACGAAACAAATCGGTTTCGTTATACAGACATTTCTGGAACCATCATCATTGCCTTTGTCAGGTAATCCGTTGTCATCCATCCATTGTCCTGTTGAGACAATGATTCCACATACGATAGAGCATCCACGATTGAAAATATCATACGTCCTTCGCCCTACCTAATATTTCGGTCGAGTCGTTTTCGAGCTCAGCTGATTTTTTATATCGGTTTCCGGTATCTTTTTACTAAAACATTTTACTGAACTGTGATTATTTAGGCACAATCCCGGCTTCCTAATCATAACCATAATTTAAATTTTAGTTCTATATCTTCTTATACTATTTTCTTATATTCATAATCTCATCACTGTCATTAAGTTTCATGAATTTGCCTCGGCCAACTCCACTATAAACATGACGGGGCTTTGAATACCACTACAAACTTGACGGGGCCTTCCTCAACAACTATTTCACCATTCCACACAGCTACCGGAACATTTCCTAAATGTTTCCGTCACGCCAGCCGGAACCATATCAGCCGGAACCAAACAACTATGGCATAAGTAGCACGATAACCTTATAAATCCAGCAAGAACCTGATAAAGCCGGCCAGAGCCATATAACAGCCAAACCAACTATGGCACTATAGCATGATGTATTGTGTATCATTGTGCACTATATAATTTTCCAGCCGGAACCTTATAAATCCATAAATATAAGATTTTTCAGAAGAAAACTTTACAAATTCAACCGGAAAAGGTTCCGATAAGGACCGTCTACAGCCAAACTAAATGACATAAGTAGCACAATGCAATTTTGAATCATTGAGCACTATATAATTTTTCAGCCGGAACTTATAAATCCAGCAATATATGATTTTTCGGTGGAACCTTATAATTCAAGCCGGAAGCGATAGTTTGGTTATATACAGTCAAACTAACTATAATACAAGTAGCACAATGGATCGTGTATCATTGTGTACTATGTATATCCTTTTTCAGCCGGAACCTTATAATTCCAGCCGGAATCTAATAAGGCCAGCCAGAACCATACTGTAGCAAAACTAACTATGGCACACGTAGCACAATGCATTGTGCATCATTTTGCACTATATAATTTTCCAGCCGGAATCTCATAAATTCTGAAATATACGATTTTTCTTGAAAAACCTTACAATTTCAGCCGGAACCATGCCTTCTACAGCCAAACTAACTATGGCACAAGTAGCACGATGCATTGTGCATCATTGTGCACTATATAATTTTTCAGTTGGATCCTTATAATTCCGCCCAGAACCTTACAAAGCCAGTCGTACCATATAATAGCCAAACGTACTTAGGCATAAGTAGCACGATGCGTTGTGCATCATTGAGCACTATATGCTTTTTTCGCGGGAACCTTATTAATCCAGCAATATACGATTTTTCGGGGTAAAACCTTTCAATTTCAGCAGAACCCTACAGTCAAAATAACTATACCACAAGTAGCACGAAGCATTGTGCATCATTTTGCACTAAATATTTTTTCAACTGGAACATTATAATTCCGACAGAACCTAATAAATCCAGGCAAAGCCGTACTACAGCCAAACCAACTATAGCGCAAGTAGCACGATGCATTGTGCACTATATAGTTTTTCAGCCGGAACCTTATAAATCTAGTAATATAAAACTTTTTTTGCAAAAAACCTTACAATTTCAGCCGGAAAATACCCTCTACAGCCAAACAACTAAGATACATGTAGCACGATGCACTGTGCATTATTATGCACTATATGCAAAATGATGCACAATGCATCGTGATACTTGTGCTATAGTTATTTTGACTGTAGGATTCTCCTGAAATTGTGAGGTTTTTTCCCCGAAAAATCGTTTAGTGCTGGATTTATAACGTTCCGGCGAAAAAAATATATAGTGTAAAGTGATGCACAATGCATCGTGCTACTTGTGCCATAGCTGGTTTCGCTGTTATATGGTACTGACTGGCTTTATCAGCTTCTGGGCGGAATTATAAGGTTCCGGGTGAAAAGCTATATAGAGCAGAATGATGCACAACGCATCATGCTACGCGTGCCATAGTTAGTTTTGCTACAGTATGGTTCTGGCTTGCCTTATTAAATTCCGGCTGGAATTATAAGGTTCCGGCTGAAAAAGGATATAGTACACAATGATACACGATCCATTGTGCTACTTGTGATATAGTTAGTTTGACTGTATATAACCAAACTATCGTTTCCGGCTTGAATTATAAGGTTTCACCGAAAAATCAGATATTGCTGGATTTAGAAGGTTCCGACTGAAAAATTATATAGTGCTCAATGATGCACAAAGCATTGTGCTACTTGTACCATAGTTAGTTTGGCTGTAGAGGGTGTGGTTCCGGCTGAATTTGTAAAGTTTTTTCGATTTTTTTATATTAATGGATTTATAAGGTTCCGGTTGGAAAAGTATATAGTGCACAACGATGCACAATACATCGTGCTACTTGTTCTATAGTTGGTTTGGCCGTTGTATGGTTTTGGCTGGCTTTATCAGGTTCCGGCTGGATTTATAAGGTTCCGGCTGAAAAAGCATATAGTGCTCAATGATATAGTAGCATGATGCACAATGCATCATGCTACTTGTGCGATAGTTGTTTGGTTCCGGCTGATATGGTTCCAGCTGGCGTGACGGACACTCCTAAATATCAAAAATACAATCTATCAATCATTCTTTAATATTCACTCAACATTAAAACGCAGGAACAATAATTCCCACGATTATTCATCACTAATAATTGTTCCCGTTATCTGCTGCTTTTATTACATCGCGTGTCGCGTCTTCATTTCGACTTCTCTTTTTGTTCATTGCATATACGTATTTATATTTCGCGGTATGTACCATTGAACTTTTGGAAAGGTTCTGTTCTTGACTAAAACTGCTACTACCATTTAAACCTAGATGTCACTAATTGCATAACGCATTTATTTACGTGTAATTAACATTTAGTCCAAGCGACCTATTTATGTTAATCATAATTAACTGTTACTAAGTAATTGATTAGTTTATAGCAACGCAGTCTGTAAACAAGCACATGCATCACAAATAAAGGTGATCGTTTAAGTGTAGTAGCAGCCTAAAGGAGCTTAGAAAATTGTTTTGTCCTGGTATACAAATCACTGCCTTTGAAATAATTTATGTTGTACTTTAAAATAGTTTATGGTTAAAATTAGTCAAAACTCTTATTTAAAAAGTATCGATAATGCAGATTATATGCACCAGCCGTTAAAATTGTTACACTGTGTAAATATATGTCGATAATGCAGAAAAGCATATTTTTCGTGGGAATTTAACGGAGATGAAGTTTAGAAAAAAACCAAAAATAACAAAAAAGTCGGTAAAGAAGTTGTGTCTAAAGGTTCTGTAAAATTGTCCAACAAATCGACTTTAATATGAATAGAAAAAGCAATTCAACGATGAATATATAATTATTATATAATTAATATGATTTTTTGATTTCAATTGGCCGAACTTTTCTGTTATTGGCCAAATTCTGGAAATATCTGGTAGGTTAATTAATCTAACTCATCCTATAGTCAAATTCTGCCAGACATTTTTAAAATCCGACTGATCACTAACACAATAAACTCCATATTAATGTTAAACGAAAATGGTAATTTTTAACCACATTTAGAAATCGGTTTCAGTCATCCTGCATAATTCGTATATTTCGTTACGAAACGTAATTATGTTTCATTATTCATTCAACATTTTTTTGGGATTTCGATACAATTTATTTACCGACATCGTCTAATTTAAGTTTATTTATAAGCGTCGGTGAAGTATAGATACTGAGTATGTATTAAAATTTGGCCAGGTCTATCTCACAAAATCTCACAGTACGGATTAGATACGCCTGTAGTGATCTGCAGGTGGTATTCAATTAATTTTTGAATAATAAAACTATCATTTTTAAACGAGGCCATTTTATCATAAGATACACTCTATCTTAATTGTTAATTCTAAATTACACTCCTCAACCTCTTTAGACTTATTAAAATCTTAGAAGTGGAGCAATTTTATCAGAAAATTCAAAATTACTCCCCTCAAAACCTTCCGAACTTGCCCAAACACACTGGGTATGTCACAGGCCTACATTACATCAAATGGTCACATTATGATGAAGCCCCTCAGATTGACCTCAAACATCCTGTGTAACTAAATACCTAAACGTAATCGGCATTTTATAGTCATCTGCATTATCGACTACTTTATTTTGCCGCCAACTTTAACTTAGTTAAGATGATCGAAATCAAGTTTTGATTATGGTTATAGATGCTTACTATTCTTGTTACAATATCGTAAGTTATGAAATCTTAATACTTGAAATGTGCTGAGAGTTCTGAAGACGGGTTTGGAAGTACATGGATAATTCTAGAATTCATTTATATTTTTGATCAAAAGATGTTCGTTGCTTATTTGGGAACTCAATTTATAATCGATTTGTCTGAGTTGCATTTGAGAATAAGAAGATTTTCTTAGATGTAGTTAAGCTTTCGAAAAAGTTTGGCATCGAGGGCTTGAATTGAAATTACAGAACTTTTAAATTACTTTATTTACTATTCTAGTGTCTGATCAAAATCTCGCTCAGTTGGCTATATCCTTTAATGGAATGTGGATGAATCGCTTAAAAATATCACTTAAACTCCACGATTCTCTCTCGAATGGGCTCGAAACCGTTTCTGAAATCCTATCACTAAATTGTTCAGCTATTCTTAAAATGCGCTGCCGGCAAAAAAGTCTGACTATTAGACGGCACAGAAACTTATGATTTTCTTTTAAAACCCAAATATAATTGGTTCATTATGATGAAGTTACCTTCTTCGCTACCTTCATGGTTTCAGTTCTTCTAAACAATAAAATTTGGTCTAACATTGTCGTCACATTGTTCTCCTTATATACTTCAACATTTCTATGGGAATGTTTATGTCATTGACATGCGATTTCAACTTAACATTAAGATTGCCTTACTTGTATGTATTTATAGTACATAGAAAAATTTAATTCGTGATGCGACGAAAGCTATAAAAAAAATTATTTTATATATTTTTGGGAAACGTGACTCACGTGTCGTTGTTGGCGTTAATCAAATAAAACTTAATTATTAATTATATTTTGTGCTTTTTAGTCACGTGTTATTTTTAATTTATTTTTTTATTTTTTTTTTAATTGCAGGTAAGACCGAAAGAAAGAAGGTAGTACACATATACGTATTACAAAATATACAGATGGATCTCTATACCAGAATCGGCTTCATGTTATCATAACACTAGAAAACCGTCTTATCATATTTTATCTATCTGTAATGTAATAAATTAACGTGATAATTTTTTTTGGGCAGTTTTTTTTTGTGTGTGTGTCAACACAAAACTGAATGCTGGAAAATTAGAAAAATTAAATATTTGTGTTTGATAGTGTCGTGTATAATACGATAATGTAAATAAGCAGGTTGAGTAAATATATACAAGATTAAAAAATTTATTTTTGGTAGTCGGAGATGAAGAACCTTATTCAAAATTTGGATTTCCTATATATACATATACATTATAAAGTTGTACATCAATCATTTATAGCATATACGAAGGTTCTATATAGTTATATGAACTTGCCAAAAATTACATTTCAATCAACAATATATATTTTATATAAGTAATGATATTCCGTGATCGTAATCGTTTGCGTTTTATTTTGCTTTTCTTAATAAATTGTTCGTCATAAAAAAGAAGAAGAAATAAACTTTGAATAAAAAATGTTCATTAAATGAGTTTCCTCTAACCTTCAATTTAAGTTTTAGAGGCGGTATAATTAACGGTCGTGTGTGAGCTCATGCAAATAAATGTGATCGACTCATCACTAAACATCGGCTTAGTGACCATGATGTATGGCAAGTGATCCTCCAGACTAAAATGTTCACGCAAGTAAGAATTGTTCCTTAATACATGAATAATTACAATGATTGGATCCCGTTAAGGGCAGAATGTAAGAACACATCGTAGAACACACGTATAATGGCTGCTTTACTATTTTCACGTTGCAAATTAAATACAATTAGCAGAATAACCCGTGTATTTGATTATGTGTCCAAACTTGACCTTATTGAAGGTCTCGAGTTCAATTCAAAATTGAAATTACAATTAAGTAATCATTATTTACGTCTTTAAACCTCTCGACTTACTAGTTTAATATTTGAGGAAGATAATTATTTCTTTAGTTAATGTTTCATAGTTTACTTAGACTCAAGAAATCACCGTCTTTTCTACAAATTCTAAAAATTATCTCTACATGGCAAGAACCCAAAAATTTTAAATGTCTAGGGGGCTTTCTATTTGGAGCGCAGAAAAAACGATCTATTGGATGTACATACCCCAATTTCCTGGATATAACCCGCACCTGGCGTATAACCCTCTGTATAAAAGATCAACATTTTAAGAGAAAGATCACGTGTAACCCACACTCGTTGTAAAGCTCGCAAAATTAAACCTTTTTTATTTAAACTATATTCAGAATTTCCGTCTTTTCTCTACTTTTTGAATCGTAAAAATATTTTTACATCTATTGTGTAACCCGGACCTTTAAATTTTCAAAAAAATCATTTCTTTGTTCATTTAACCCACAGGCTATACACAGCAAAATAGAGTAATTATTTCATGAAATGTTAAATGAATATTTTTGCAATAATGTAATAAATTATTTGTTAACAAAATTTCGAATTATAATATTTAATTGTAATTTATTTCAAATTTTCAGCTTTCTTTACAACGGAATGACGTTTTACGACAACAAAAATAACAAAATACAAACATAAAGATTTCCCTTAATCAACTAAAGTGATATCTAAAGTCAAATAATGGAACCGTCAACATAAAATGACATAATTTAGCAAATTTTTTGAAGCACTGAGGCCTGTAGTATTCTAGGTGCACCGAATCCGCACATCCATTGGCCTGAACTCTAGTGGTGACACCTTCCTGAATCACCATCACGATTGTATTGCGACTCAAAACATCGACGTGTCGCATCCGGTGGCTTGGACGATGCTCCAGCTCGTAATTGAACTATTGCAGCCTTACCGCCCACCCTGTTATTCGTGAATTGATTTATTTTTTTCCAAGGTCGCCTTGAATGCTGTACAACCGGTTACTATGCGAAATTTAATTCCTAACAAAAAAACCCGAAATTTGCTCAGAACCCTCACGATTGCCAATACCTCCAACTGGTAGCTGTCATACTTCTCACACGACTAAGTTTTGCGAGAGTAAAAGAAACCGGGATGGAATTTCTGATCATCAGCACTGCGTTGTAACAAAATTGCTCCAAGGCCCATTTTGCATGCATCTGTGTGTAGTTCCATCTCCGCGTTTACATCATATAATTTCAATACAGGTTGGCACGTTAAAATCCTATTCAGCTGTTCGACTGCTTTCCTCTGCTCCAACTCTATTGCAACCAACCTCGCATGTTTCCTCAACAGGTCTGACAGCGGTGTTGCGAGTATCGCGTAATCTTCTACAAATTTTCGGAAGTAGCCCGTTAAACCTAGAAAACTTTGTATTTGCTTCAGAGTTTCTGGTACTGGAAACTTTTCGATAGCTTTTAATTTCTCACTTTCTGGTCTTACTCTCCCCTCCTTAATCTCATACCCTAGAAAATTTATCTTATATAGAAATTGGCATTTTCTCCAATTAATTTCCTACCCATTCCTGACTGCTATTTCCAACACTTTTTCTAAACGGCTAACACCTTTTTCTATGGTTTTCGATGGCACAATTAAATCGTCCTTTTAATGCACAGAATTTGTTGGCGACATATGTAGATCGTTGAACATTAAGTTGACGAATCGCTGGAATACTGTCGGCGAATTACACAGCCCAAAAGGGGCCTTCGGAAACTCGTATTGAAAACCCCATTCTTGAGATCATTTCGTCGCCAACTCTACAAGACTTGCATACTCCGATGAGTTTTCTCTTATGATTTTGTTCTTCAGTCACTCATTAATTTGTTTTCGACGAACAACTTGTAGTTCCTTCGGTGATAAACGGCGTGCTTTCTGATGAACTGGTTGATCGCTGTTCAATACTATGGTCATTTCTACTTCACTTCTCTCTTCGGTCTTCTTCGGACTATAATTTGTATCATAGTTTGGACGGCAACTTTCACCTTCTCGTTCTTGATGTGCTTCAGGTTCACTGATTCCTCACATTATACAGTGAATACTCCGCCTTCTGGTAAAAATTTCTTCATCGCGTGATTGAACTCCTCGGGGTGATTACGGTGATAGTTTTATTGAACAATTCTCAAAGCCATCCGCTACATTCTACAATATGAAACAATATGGATAAATATCGCCATCAATTTCTATGTGTACAGAAAATTACCAATTGTGTTAAAACGACTTAATCCAACACCCGAAAAGGTCACGACACGATCTTCCCATTTCTCGATATTCAAAGAGTTAAATTTGGTTTCAGAAATCAAATTGACGTCACTGCCACTGTCTATCAAGGCCATCAAACTATGATCGTTAAGTGAAAATCCTTTTAAATCATGAACGACCGGCTGATTGACTGCTGCAACGGACTTCCTTACGGGCCAACTTCCCCACATATGTAGCACTTCACTCGCTTTTCTTTGTTCAAACACTGTTTTGCTGTATGGCCATTGTCACCATACGCATAGCATCGGATAGTAGACCTCATCGTTAATTGGTGTTGGCGTATTCGGTGTTGTACACTGAACGGGCGCTATAATTTTTTTGTTCATTGCAATTTCTTCATATAATTTTAATTTATTTTTAAAATTCTCTATATTGTGGGCGCCATATAATATTTGTTTGTTAAATTCCGCGTCTTGGATGCCAACAATGCAATATTGAATAATGGAGAGTTCATTCACTTTTCTCTGTCTTCCTATTTCACGCAACTCAAACAAGAAATGCATTAAAGACTCGTCTGTTTTTTTTTCTTCTTTGGGATAATTGACGATGTATAACCGCACCACTCACCTTATCTAAATCATTCCATCTAGATATTTCAGGCGTCTTCTCAAGATCCTTTAAGATCTTTTCGATCAAATAATTATCGTCACCACTGAACGCGCTCATTGATTCCTTCACATCACTAAACGTATTCCGTTGTTGCGGACGAATCACCGTTTTGTTATTGACTACCACTAAAAGTTGACTAAAGTTTTGACTAAAAGTTTGATTTCTTTGTATTTAATATAAGTTCTCGTCTGAGTTATTTAGTCGGATTTTTTCAAATTAACTAGTTGTGGAGAGTAGAAAGGAAGTGTTCTTCATTCCAAAATTAAATAATACGAATGCTGTTTGCCTTTTTAATTATTGCTCTAAAATTTGCTGTTAGTTTAGGGTAAACATTTATAGAAGGCATTAATCTAAATTTCAAACTCTTCTCATTTTACTAGTGTACAAGCAAAATTAACACTAAATGTATTCGAAACTGTTCGGGTAGACTGCTCGATTATGATTATTTGGTTAACAGGAAAAAGTTAAATGTAACTGAAAAAGCTGAAAAAATTGCTATGTTGTCCTCTCTCTCGCTCTATCTTTATCTTCCCCCAAAAAATAAGTTGTTTGCCGCCTGTGGTCCTTTAGATTTTTTCGATCATCGTTCGCTTCGTCCAGTTCCTATTTCCTAGAATTGATAGACCTTATTTGACGTCGCCATATTCCTTTGATATTTAATTGAAAAAGCAATATCACAGTCTTCAAAAGGTTGTTTGACTTTGTCTTTCATTTAAAATCGATATTTTTTATTCATAACTCTAATTGTGCACTGCTGCGAAATATATTTTGATCGCGGCAACCTTCAGTAGAATATAAATCACAGTCTGCTTTTACAGATATCTAAAATCTTTCACGTCACAAAACCTATTTTCTTGCAATCTTTCGGACTTTGTTCAGAGCCAAATATCACATACATTTTAAAATATAGGAAACAACATTTTTATTAAAAGCCCTTCGAAGTACTTTGCTTACGCCAACGAATCCCGGTTTTTATTGTTTTCTACGTATAATGGTGAAAATATTAGGTAAAAGCAGCTTCAAAAATATTTTTCATCCCAAGCCAAGTAAGCTAACATGAATGGATGTTTCCTAAATAAGTAATTTATTCTGTGCCAAAACGACAAAGTTGCTTAAGAATTTACATTTTCAGTTTTGATTGACTGTGGGAAAACTTTTAAATAAATTATAATTATGTACTTTAAGCGAAATTCTTGAGAGGGACAAAATCTCGATATTAATAATCCCGAAGGTTTATAAAAATCCCGAAGTAATAAATTTTCGAGGGTCAAAATCCCGAAAACCTATAAAAATTTCAAAGTTTATTTGTTAGAAAACTATAGCTGTTATTGCAGGTTTAGTACTTTTGGGATTTTGCCTTTCGGGATTATGTAACTTCGGGATTTTACATCATCGGGATTTTGTATCGTTGGGACATCATTCTGCGGGATTTTGTCTATATGTCACCAACCCCGAGAAAATCTCGAATAAAATTGAATTCCGCGCGAAATTTGGAATTTTTTCCTTCGGGATTATGTAATTTCGGGATTATCGGGTTTTTGTTCCGCGAGATTTTGTCTTTCGGGAATATGTCACCAACACGAAATTACTACTAATATTAAACGCAAAAGGATGGTACTTTTACTTCAAGTTCTAAAAGTTGAAAATTGAAACAATCGGTTGAAATTTAAATTATCACGTGTAGTGTCCTATATAACCAATATAACAAATATACATTTTTTTCACTGTGATAAACTGTTTCACTATAAATTGTTTTTACGAACGAATGTTAAAATGGGCACGATAAACTATTCACGGTGAATTAGCCGGCACCTTTGAAATCGGTAAAAAAACATCACCAAGGGTTATACAATTCATGTTACACTAACAAAATTACGAAAACTTTCTTTTCGATTCAGTGCTCTTTAAACAGAAAAATCAACAATTTTTATTTTTCCCGATTAAATAAAATATAAAAACACAACGTATTCATCTAAAATTTACTTTGCATTAGTTTTTTATGTCATGGTCTCATGTCTACATTCCCCAAAGTTTATTCGAGAGAAGAATACCGATTGATGAGACTAACATTTTAGGTCAGTCCCGATGGAGTAATGTAGCCGACTTAGAATTATACCCCATACTCATATACACACATCACAAACACAAACAATTGTTTTGCTTTGAGCGGTTAATTTCTATATCTAATATATATATCGTTGTTAGATGTAAATCAGTTCTAAGGATAATTTATAATAATTAAATTTTTGAGGGACTGAAACTATAGAAAAAATAGGTTCTATTACAATGTAATTACAAAAAAAAAAATCAATTTGGGTTTGTAATATGACGAAGGTAATATGGTTGAAGTAAACTATATCCTTAAAATATCTCACACTATATATGTCTTTATAATAAAACTTTGGGATTAATTTATCTAAAAATCACAAAAAGAAGGGATACGTTTGATATAATACATTCTGTCTGTCGTATGTATAAAAATTTGATTTCATTAGTCTTTCCCGGTTATTTTGTGTTACAAGTTCAATTTACAAACAGTAGATAAATAATTTTGGGTTTAGAACACTGCGGACAGATTAAGTGAATACATTTACGGTCCTGCGAGTTCAAGTCTTTATTGTCTTCATCTACTTTTTTGGTTTTAAACGAAATTAGGTTTGAGAGAACTTTAATTCCCATCGGTTATTCCACTCTCATAAAAATTTTAAGACGAACCCGTATTTTCGGAAATCCAAAATATTAATTTAACTTAAAAATCGGACGAGTATACTCGTATGCCTTTGATAAGAGGCTACCATTTCATTATTGGGTTAAACTAGATTGTCACAAGGTCCATATTCTTTAAAATTATTGTTAACTTGAAAACTAAAAAAATGCCATAATTTCAACGTGCAATTTGCTCTACAAATTTTTTAATAATTTCGGTCAAACTTAGTGGTTCTAGTTTCTAAATCTCGAATTCAGCAATTTTTGGCTGTCTTATCCAGCTATAGGAAGCTATCACTTCGGTTCCTCTGATTTCGCCATGATCGCTAAGAAAAGTTTAATTTAGAATATTTGTTCTTTCGTAAATCTTATGTTTTTCAAAATATTTGTAAAATTCTAGAAAAATAGAGGAAGCTACTTTGGAAGCTGCCACTTCGAGTACTCAAATTTGCGCCACATTTTTTAGTAGGACGTTCAAATTTATGGAAACACTTTAAGTACGATACTTCCTTCTTCCTTCCCGATCAATCAATTTAGGGTGAAAAATACGTTTATTTGTCAATTAGCGAATGAATAATTTTATTGAAAACTTATTTTTTGTTGCTGTACTTTCTTAAGTATTTGTAAAAGGCGAGAGACCTCGTGTGGAAGCAGCCAATTCATTTTCGCCAAATTTTGCTGTGACCTCGGAGAGATGACACGGATAATAGTAAGCACAGCACTACACAGACAGAGAGAGCTTTTTGAAAACCACTTTTTCGGACTTCGGCAACATAGAGAATGGTGCTCGTAAATTTACAAAAATTTCGAGGTCGAAATTGTTCATGATTACTATAATAGAGTAGTAAAAAGGAATGTGATTTGGAACTTTATTCGGAAGAATGTCCCCACTTATAGACACCTACCGGTAGATTTTGCACGTCGCTTTTAGTGACTATCTGATGCCATTTTATAATTAATTTTGAAATATTTGGTGCGTTCATGCATCAAGGTACAACTCTTACATTGTTCTTTTCACATCAAATCACAATGTTTTTGAAGTAAAAAGTCAGCTTGTTAAATCAGTAAAATTGTGTTAAGGAAATTTGATTATTTACAGCTCCAGTTGTCACAATGCTATATAAGATAGTGCAATTTTTTCTAACCAGGGAATTTTTTTTTATTAATTTGTGTACCTCATTGTGTTACAAAATAAAACATTCCAGCGGAATAAAATCTTAAATTTTTTTCTTAAATTATCAAATTCGTTACCAAAGTCGAGGAACTCGGAATAGGCAATTTTGAAAACTTAAAACGTTAGACTGCAAACCAAATTTCACCATTGATAATCGAGATATTCAAAAATTTATTCAAAATACATCTTAGAATTCATTTTAATCGTACGACATGGACAGATGCCAGAACTCTGTGAAATTTATGTTTGAATTTAATTTCAATCCTAGAAACCAAATATCATCATCATTGGTTACGAAATGGTGGAATTTGGACAAATTCCAGAAGTGCATCTAAAATGCAAGCTAAAATATCAATAAAACCTGGTAAACAAAATTTCGTTATAATTGTCTGAGAAAAGGGCAGTTCTGTCCAGCAGAGATATGTTCCGGAATGTTGTCTAAAACTTTGCTTATTTTGTTAAGAAATGGCCGAGTTCCGTTTAACATTTCAAAATTTCGAATTTTGATAATTTTTCGAATATTTTTAACATGAGAATTGGAATATTTTCTCTTTCCAAAAATTTGAATAAAAAATGTCCGCTGGTTAAATAAAAAACAGATTTTTGTTTTAATAGTAATGCCTCTTGTGATGAGTAGCGTAACCTCTCATTTTCCGCTGGTAACTTTCTACAATCTTTTACATGGTGTAAAACATGTTGTTGTTGTTCAGCTATTGGGTTTTTAATTTTCCGGAAATATAAAACTGCTATCCTGGGAATTAGTCGAAATCTAATGCTGGATAAGATAACGGAAATTTGACAGCGAAAAATAAGAGATTACGCTACTCGCCGCAAGTGGCAGCACTATCACTAAAAATGAAATTTTTTATTCATTATGTATCTCTTTTTTCACCAAATATAACATCTCAGCGGAATAAAGTATTAAATAAAAGTGATCCTTAAAATGGCAAATTGATTGATCTCCGAATTAAAGGAACTCGATAAATGAAATCTTGAAATTTAACAATATTCCGTCTTTCCGCCGTTTCTTAACGAATTACGATGAAATTTGGATAGGACAAAATTCTAGGATCTGTTCTTACTGGACTAAACCGACCATTTCATAACCAGTCCTTATGAAAATTGGTATCTGTACACTTTACACAATATAAATTAGGGAGTGCATTACCGTTTAACGATTTACCGTATAAAATATATTTCCAATTTATCGGTAAATTTTTATAAATTTACCGATTTTTTCGGTAAAATTATATTTATAATTAATAAGGCGCATTTTATTGTCAAAAATGGAGAGCATGTTTTAATCAAACGAGGGATTTATTTAAGGTATAGAATTCCATCAGTGCTTATTTTGAAGAAAAATGTAGGTATACTGAAGACTTATGTAATGAATTGTATTTAATGAAATGAAATGAACTTATACAGGGTGTTTGCGGCGTGAACCGGACATTTTTTGGCAGATTGGTGGGGGAGGGGGGGGGGGGTCATTTAGAAGCGTTTATCCCATTAAACTGATGTGGCAACTGAGATATCGAAATAACTTTTATTGTATTCTGCAATATGATTTTATTCTAAATAAATCATTATTTAATACAATTTATTTTAGAAAAATGACTTATGGGCTTCTAAATCCTAAAAAATGTGTAGTTTTATGAAAAACGTCACTATCTTGAACTTAGCCTTATTGCTTTAAAAAATTGTCTACTGCCTGTATACTGCCATATCATAGAAATCACTCATTTTGTGGTCAAAATAGGAGAGACTATTTTGTTAGAGTTATTTGTGCTAGGGTTCAGAAAATGTTTTTTAAGTTATTGATAGATTTTAATAAATAAGTAAACTGGTTGATAATTGCATTGTGCTGTTTAGTCAATATGTCAGCATCTGCTACCGAAAGGGCTCGTGTGTTTCACTTTGTTCTTGTTAAATTGTTAGTTATTCCAGGTCTCGAAAAGGGTAGCATTATTACCTTTTTCGAGACCTGGAACAATTAACAATTTAACAAGAACAAATACAACAAATACAAATACACGGGCACTTTCAGTAGCAGATTGATATATTGACTGAACAGCACAAGCCAATTAACACAGAGTTTACTTATTTTTTAAAATCTATTACTGACGGCTGGAGTTTTGTAGATAGATATTGAGGATGATAGCTTTTTGAAAAGGATTTTGTGGGCAAAGGAGTCTAACTTCAATAGTGAGGGAATTGTGAATTTACACAATCTGCTTCATTGGGACAGAAAAGGCCAAAATCCACATATGAAAAAGCAGGATTCTTTACAAAGTAAGATCAGCGTTAATGTTTGGGCTGGTGTTATTGGTCGAATTTAGAAGGTGACATTTTTCGTACTTCTGTAAATTTTTTACTATTTGAAGCCCATAAGTCATTTTTCTTAAAGCAATTGTATTAAATAATGATGTATTTAGAATAAAATCAGATTGCAGAATAGAATAAAATGTATGTCGTGCCTTTACGACTACAAACAAAAAAGTTACGAAAATTTAAAGGCGGGATTTTAGGTAATTTAAAAAAAAAATTATCATATCCCAGTTAACGTGCCACTTAGAACATCAATTCCATGAAATGAAAGCTTCCAAATGATCCCTCTAATCTGCCAAAACATTTTGTCGGTCCACGCGCCAAACACCCTGTATATTTTGTGATATAATGAATTTATTTATTATTTTATTTTATAAAGTACATTAATTTGTGTCAAGCACTCGTTTATTAATTTTTTTCTGGTTTAATACCTAAGTCATAGTATTGTTTCAAACTATTATTTAAATTCAATTTACCGGTAAATTTTCGATAAATTACCGACCTTATACAAAATTTACCGTTTACCGGTAAATTGAAAAATCGGTAAATTTGCACTCAATAATATAAATAAATTTAAAACTGGAGGGAGCCCATTTCTTAATTAAGTTTTGTAAAATTTGCATCACATACAGGGACAATTCCAAAAAAATTTATGGATTAGAATTTTTACTACAGGGTGACTGACACGAAGTGTTACCAACTTCAGACTGTCGTTGCAGTGATGACAGAGCGCTCAAACTTACACTAGTGACAATTCATTCCATTGTTTACAAGCGTACAAAAGCATTTTAGTGAGAAATATTCAGAAAAAACGTTATCCGCAATGGAATTCAAGCGTAATAGTGTGATTGTTCTATATTTGGTTGGAAAACCACAGCCGCAGATTGTTAATCAGTTAAAACATCTGCATGTGAATAAAATGTTTGTGTATCGCACCATAAATCGTTATAACAATACTGGCAGCATTGCAAAACGCCATGGTGGTAGGCCGAAACGCACTGCAACATAGCCGGATATCATTCGGAAGGTGAAGGCCAAATTGGCTCGGAATCCGCGTCGTAGCGGCAGAAAAATGGCTCGTGAGGCGAACATGAACGGAATGTAGTTTTGAACGGATGTAGCACATATTAAAAGATCATCTTGGACTAAAGGCCTTGAAATTTCATAAAACGCGTTGTCTCACCGATGCTCCAAAAAAAGTTAGAGTGGAAAGAGCAAAGGAGTTGTTACGCTTGCACGAAAATGGCGATTTGCCGAATTTGGTTTTCTCTGATGAGTCACCGTTCGTTATTGAGCAATATGTGAACAAGCAAAATGACCGGATTTACTTGCCCGGCCGTTCTATTGAAAATTTGGACGAACGGATTGCCACTCGAAACCAAGCGCCGCCGATGGTGATGGTTTGGTCCGCCGTAACGGCCGAAAGCCGTTCACCGCTCGTTTTTTGGACCGTGGCATCCAGATAAATGCTTAAATTTATCGGGATCATGTGTTGGAGGGAGCGTTGAAGCCCATATCACAAAACATTTTGGCCGCAGAGCCTGGACATTTCAACAGGACTCGGCGCCGAGTCATAAAGCGCGCGTCAATCAAGATTGGCTGAGCAACAACGTTCCGCGGTTCATTTCCACTGCCCAATAGCCACCAAATTCACCGGATGCAAAATAATAGGAATGGGCCAAAATACCGCAGAGCCACTTTCGTGCTGCATGCAATAACTTTGTCGGTCGTTTGAAGGCCACAATCGCGGCTAAGGGTGGCCAAATCAAAAACTGCTAATGCAATTCTAAAATTTAAATATTTGTGATCACTTTTTACTTTGATTCAATAAAATTCATCAAAAAATAAAAATTCTTTGGCGTTTTGTTTTGGTAACACTTCGTGTCAGTCACCCTGTATAAGTTATTTCCAGTGTTTGGCCAATATCTCATAAACTTCCACTAGTAACCAATACTTTGACGTTTCTTTTCAATAGCTAAGATTATACTGAGATTATATTTTAAATTTGGAGTTTCTATCTAATTTTAATTTATTTTTATATTCATTTGTTTACTTACATGTATGTGCAGTTGTCGGTTTAAACGTTTGTTGCAAAAATATTTTTGCCGAGTGTGTTCGGCACAATTTTTTTTTAAATATGGGCCCACCTTAAAATTTATTTTGAGAAATTACGAATATCCTGAAATTTTAATGTACTTACATCCGGTAGTGGAATCCAATATTAGTTAAAAAATGATATCTTTCATATTTAATCTAGTTTTACGAAATTTTTATTACAATAGTCCCTTGAATAGTAATTATATTATTATTATCCATATGCTCTCAGTATAAAATAAGCTATTATAAAAACAACCGAAAGTATTGTTTACTAGTGGAAGATTTTGAGATATTGGCCAAAAACTGAAAATAACTTATATGGCAGCAGAAAATCAAAAAATTGTAGTGAAAATTCTGATCAATAAATTTTGTCCGAATTGTCCCTTGTGTGCGATACAAATTTTACAAAAATTAATTAAGAAATAGGCGAGTTCCCTGAAGTTAAAAATTTATTTATATCGTGTAAAATGTACAGATACCATTTTTCATAAGAGTTGGTTATGAAATGGTCAGTTTAGTCCAGCACGAACAGATCCTAGAATTTTGTCCAAAACTTACTTAAAATCCCTGATCAATACAGAAGTACGGATATTGTTAAATTTCAAGATTTCATTTACCGAGCTCCTTTACTTCGGAGATCAATCAATTTGCCATTTGAAGGATCACTTTTAATATTTTATTCCGCTGAGATGTTTTATTTAGTAAAAAAAAAATCCTCTTTAGTGATAGTGCTGCCACTTGCGGGGAGTAGCTGTAATAAGTAAACTCTTATTTTCCGCTGTCAAATTTTCGCTATCTTATACAGCATAGAAACGTCCCTTTACATAAGTTTCATCATTCATTATAACGGTGGTTGATTGGTGAGAAAATTGTCATTTAGTTTTCTCTCTTGATTCCGGTTTAATAGATTGTTTTATTTTTCGGGTTATTGTTTTTATTACCCTTCCTATATTTTAATTTGACCACATAGCTTAATAAAAACGGTTGTGAAGTTTGTCCCAAAAAAAATCCCGTGTACATATACAAATCCAATTAGAAATTTTTAATGCAGAAGAGTATTAGTATTTACACTGTTAAAATTAATTTTTTGCGAAATAACTATATCATAATAGAAAGAGACGGAAATAGGCGCCACATTTTTTCATATTCGATTTATGTATTTTGCAAAGATGAAAGAAAGAGTGAAAAATAATCGAGAAAAAATAAAACTCATTAAGCTCTCGCAAATCTAATCGATTTTATCTAATCGATATACTCGTATCCATTAGCTGCAATAGATTTCTTCATTATCTTTTATTTCATTTTTTTTTTTTTTTTTTTTTTTTGAGTTTAGGAGCGTCGGTCTTGAAGGTTTATATACTAGCCCAAATGTCAACCTCATCTGCACGTGGTGCTTCCCAACCAACGAGGCTCTGGCGGCCGAAGAACGGCGAGATAACCGAATACTGAGAACCTAGTAAATGATTTTAGTTCTATTGAACCACTACAAATTGCAATAGTTAGGTTTACAACATCTGCAATAGTCTGTTCTTAAAGCAATGAAGTTACAGCAAAAAGAATTTTACAAAAGGTGGAACTCAAACTGCTCGGTTGGCTTAACCACCCTCTATAACGATGCATTGTTGAGACAACCATTCAGATGCCCATTCGTTATCTAAATTTATCTAAATAAAACTGCTTAAACCAATAAAATCATTTTGATAAAGGAACCCGAATCGGATAATCCTGTTCTCAATTTGGAAACGGCTGTTGTCTGTTATCCTAAAGCTATCATTTCCAAGTAATGGAATTTTTCGACCAACTCTATACGACATTTTGAATTTATCTCGAAATCGATTTGATTAGCGAGAGTGAAAAACGATACCTATCCCTTAGATATGTAAATGGCTCTGGATTTATTCGATTGTTTCAGCCTGAAGCTAACATTCGTACATAATGAAATTTTCCGACAAACTCTATAGGATATTCAGAATTTATTTAAATTAAAACTACTCAAACCAATACAATCGATTAGAGTTTCGAAGAATTACGCAAGCTAATAAAATCTACTAAATTTAGCAGAACTAAAAGTATATTTGGAAACTAGGTTCATTTCATTGTGTTATCTTGTAGTCATTTTCGGACAAACTCCACGATTTTAGTAATATATTTAAACTAAAACTACTCATACCTAACGAAACGACTCCATTTACCACAACAAAATTCAGAAATATCCTGGAGCCCTATTCCTGAATACGATACGAAAACGAATGTACAAGATTCATATTCAATTTCAAATAAGAATCGTACGAATCTGATTCAATTCAAATATGAATTTTTTATTTTCGTTTTCGTATCGTATTCAGGAATAGAGGGCCTGTTTTTTGGAAATGTCCTTTAGCTCACTTGATTGTCTTCTCTGTCTGGATATCCTCTTATCGAGAAATTTAGAGAGTACTGCGGTTTTTATACCCGGCATTTAAATATATTATAAATTAACTTCTGCAAACTACTTTCAAATGAAGCAAAATGAAAATGATTTTCCGGGGAATTATGAAGAATGTAAAATAATTTTTTTGAGTTTATTTTCTAGTTTTCACTCAAAAAAACTATAAACTAAACTTATAATAATTTTTTTAACAGTGTATATACTAATACTGGTTTATTTTTGTTATTTGGGACATACTTCACTGTCATTAATAAAAAACCTTAAAATTTAATTTGAAACAAAATGATGACCATGTAAGAGGCACTGCACGGTTTCATTCTCTTTATATACATAGTTGGATATTTAATCCAATTTCAGAAGCTCATTCTTACTAGATTTTAATGACCACACTAGCTATTTAAAAAATATACAAATTATTTGATTATATTGTAGGATTGGTAAGAGTTACTTTATACAATTCTTACTTTTGGTTGTATGTATCACATGCACATCCACAAATTTGAACACCAGCTCTCAGTTACACCACAGGTTAAGATTAAAGTTTCTGTAATAATTCAATTTATTCCAAAATGTAAAAGCATATTTTACTCACCTGGAAATATTTTTTTATGTTTATGAATAAATGTATAAGGCATTATTTCCATTCTACTAAATTAAATAACTTTTAATAATGGCTGTCAGTTTATTTGAATAACGCTATAAAAAATCATAACAAACCACAACAACTTCAAATGTAAATAAAATAATAGCCAATTTGCGAGACGCCCCTAGTCTCGATTCAAATGTCAAACGGTGTTTAACAAAATTTATTTTTCAAAACTTTATAAAATCCTATAATACACACATAATTATCCTGATATAGCCCGATAAAATCCCCGTTTAACCTTGAAACCATTTATTATTCACGAAATCGACCCAGAAAAGTTGTATTCCCCCAAAAATTGTCCCTTTCTGTTTACTCCTATATATTTCATTCATTCATTAAAAATTTCCAATCGAAAAGTTTGTAGCGATAACGAAAAACCCATTAGGCAACGAACGGATGAACGATAGAAAAAAAAACACCGGAGAAAACTGCCAAAAAAGTATTTTATCCGTTTTTTTTTTGTGTGAGTAAATTTAATTTCTTTTTTATATAGAGCAGAGATACATACCAGGATCTTGTAAAATATATATAAGGATAAAAAATCAAAATTTAATTAATAAAATTGATTCGATTCGATTTTATATTTTCAATTAAATCAACAGAAAATTGATATTTGTTTTTGGTAGGTCGTGTATTATGTATCCGAAAATATTCAAGAAGAAACTTTAATGAGACCGATAAACATCGAAAAAACGGACGTCCGAAACCAAAACTAATCCAATTAACTATAAATAAATTTGTAGGTTGATTTGCGGCAATATACGATGCGCTTTCATAAGGAGTTAGGCTGCGCAAATGTTCAAAATATGTAAGAGAAGATGTTTTACACCTGAATTGGATTTTAAGTTCCTTGATATAAGAATTAAATTTATCAGGTCCCTTTTATAGTCGAAAAGGGAATTATGAAGGAATGTTAGTAAATTTAATTTTAATTCTTTCTATACTTCCTTTTTCACTCTTTTTTACAGTCGCTAGCTATTCCCAAATAATTCATAAAAATTCAAATTGAATGTCATTTTAATTTTTTTTATTTAATTATGTTTTATGTACAAGTATTTAATCTGGTAGGGTTTACACCCTGTCAGAATATTTACATAAATACATAACATTGTACACATACATATTCATTTCCTTTGCTGAGTTCGAAATTCCAAGAAATGTCTAATAAAAAATTAATTTGCCTTAGAACTGGAATTAAAGTCTTATTTATAACTTTAAGCATTTTTAGATTGAAATGTTATATGTTTTTTGCTGTGACGCTTTGGAAAGGTTTGAAAAAATAGGATTTACAACTATAAAGATAGAAAATACCAGTAAATCCACAAAAATTGGATACAAAGTATTTAATTTCTTTTTTTCGTACAGACGCATCTATCTAACCAAACAATATAACAAAAAGCAGCATCAGGCTTGGTAAATGAAATTTCAATTTTATTGCAATTTATGTCTCAGACAATTAGTGGTTTGGTTTACAACAACGTTGGGAAGAGGGCAACTGCTGTTCTATGTTTTACTGTAAAAAATATTGTAAACTTATTTTCAAAGTGAGTGCTGTTTTGCCGAAACAGCGCGAATTGTGAAAAGAAATTCGTTTGAAGTGAAACATCAATCGCGCTTGCTGTATGCAAATTTGCGAAGAAAGTTCGTGATATAGGCACGTTAGTGAATAGGAGAAGCAGTCGTTGTGTACAGTGCGTACAATTGAGAATATTGCTGCGGATCGCAGGAGCGGAACATCCCCCTACCAGCTTGTGGAGAATTATGCTCGAAGACCTCGGATTGTTCGCTTACAAGGTCCAATTGATTTAGGAATTGAATGCTAACAACCACACACTTACGTAGATATCACTTTTCCGTTGGGGCCTTAAGGCATCTTCAAACTTACGTCGATTTTGCTGGAAAATCATCTTTTTGAACGAGGCGTATTTCCATATCGGTGGCAGCGAGTAACTGTTCGGTGTGGTTTTTGGAGTCGCGAGGTCAATGAAGAGCGCTACAAGCGATGGTAACCAATTGTTTATGTCCAGAAATTGTAAATATAGAGTTGCACAATCCACATCAGCCATCAAACAATAGATCTTTTGCGCATGCTGTATAAGATAGCGGAAATTCGACAGTGGAAAATAAGAGATTACGTTATTCGCCGCAAGTGGCAGCACTATCACTAAAGAGAAATAATTTTGTTATGTATTACCAGCGGGAATTTTTTATTCATTATGTATCTCTTTTTTTACAAAATAAGGCATCTCAACAGAATACAATATTAAAAGTGATCCTTCACTTCAAATTTCAAATTGATTGATCTCCGAAGTAAAGGAACTCGGTAAATGAAATCTTGAAATTTAACAAAATTCTGTCTTTCCGCCATTTCTTTACGAATTACGTTGAAATTTGGATAGTATCGATCTGTTCGTGCTGGACTAAACTTGGCTATTTCATTCATTCAAGTAGCGAAAATAAATTATTTGGTGATAGAAATGGAGTAAAGATATCACGATACTTTAATCTAGCAGACTGTTAAATGATATAAAAAAGAAATGGAGTCGAATTCTACTTTAGAGAAGAAAAAACACCATAAAATATCAAAAAATGATGTTAGAACAATTCCAGCATTGTTTTGCTCCAATAATGAGGAACAATCTCAAAGACAAAGCAGGCTCCAGCAGTTTAGGTAAGTATTAGAATAAACACCAATGCAGAACATCGAGATGAATTAGCTTTTGGACTAACGTCTAATCGTAGTAGTGAAGTATTACCAGATCGAGAAATCGGACTACATACGTCGTGCCTGACTTATTAAGCAAATCTTTAATTAAGCTACTGTTAAGTAACATAAAAATTGATTTACTATAATTTGTTGCACATTTATTACAATTTATTACAACAAATCCCAATTTTATTACAGTTGCCGTTTTTCAGGAACGAGTGATCGGTTTAGCTTACAATTAAACCTGCACCGCCAAAATTCTAACTTTTGATATAACTATGATTTCGCGATGGTTCTTGGACCAGAATTTATTACAAATTAATTACATTGAATAAGTTACTTCAAGACCTCCTCTATAACTTGCCTAAGGGTAAATTACACCCCAAAACGATTATTTATTTCAAAAACGTCAATTTAACCAACTAAATAATTTATTTTACACATGACTGCCACCAGATTGTGGGTGAAATGTTGCTCTAGAAGTCTTATCGAGGGTAGGTCAACCTTATCAAACACATGGATCTATTATTTTTGTATAATATTAGACGGAAAAGGCATCAGAAGATGTAGGCTTCAAATTGCGATATATTGATGGTTTTACCACCTTTAATAATTTACCTTTAATATATTTTTTTTGTGTCAGGTTACACGGATTTTGCTCCAAACGGTAAAGGCTCCAAATATTTCAATTAAAATTCGATTTTAGCACGTTTAATAATTTATTACACTAGACCGCCACCAGATATTGAGTCAAATGTTACTTCTTCGACCTTTTGAACGGCAGATCAACCTTATCCAGGTGTGTAATAAATTATATTTACCTGGATAAGGTTGACCAGCCCTCCACAAGGTCCAAGGATTAACATTTGACTCTCTATCTGGTGGCGGTCTGGTGTAATAAATTATTAAAGGTGGTAAAACCACCAATATATCGCAATTGGAAGCCTACATCTTCTGATGCCTTTTCCGTCTAATATTATACAAAAGTAAGTTATGCATGTTTGTGATAAGGTTGACCTACCCTCGATAAGACTTCTAAAGAAATATTTCACCCACAATCTTGTGGCAGTCATGTATAAAATATATTATTTAGTTAGTTAAATTGATGTTTTTGAAATAAATAATCGTTTTGAGGAGAAATTTATCCTTAAGCAAGTTATACGGGTGGTCTTGAACTAACTTATTCAATGTAATTAATTTGTAATAAATTCTGGTCCAAGAACCATCGCGAAATCATAGCTACATCAAAAGTTAGAATTTTGGCGGTGCAGGTTTAATTGTAAGCTATAAACCGACCACTCGTTCCTAGAAAACGGCAACTGTAATAAAATCGGGATCTGTTGTAATAAATTGTAATAAATGTGTAACAAATTATAATACAGGTTTATTTTAAATAATACATTTTTTTAACCCTCATGTGAGTGAAGAAAAAATATCTTAATATGAGTGATTAAGGTACCCGGGTACCCTACATGCAATTTTTCTTAAAACTAATTTTTTTTTAAAATTTTTTTTTGCAATTTCGAAATGTATAACGGATTTTGCTAAAATTACATAAATTGAAAACAATTTTGCTTTAGCTGCAACATATCAGTTTTCGAAGAACATTCTGTAAAAAGATGTAAATAATCCAACATGTCACATCAGTGAAAAAAATGATCGATAATATAAAAAAAATGTTGGTTAGTTTTTTTGAAATAAATAAAAATATAAACATAAATTAAATGAAATAAATAAACAGAAATACAAACAATGAAATACAACCACATATAACACAAAACTATAAAATATTTGCATACTATTTTTTTCAAATATAGTGTAAAATATATAAAGGTACCCGGGTACCTTTGTTACTCTAATTCGTACAACTAAATCACTTTTTGCTCTCACGTGCGTCCAAGTTGTAAAATTTCTCATTTTTAAGTGTGATCGTAATCTATCAATTGAACTAGAAAATCTCATAAAATTAACACTTTTTATTATGACTGGAACATGCAAAGCTAGACGTTTAAAAGTGCAAAAGGTACCCCGTCGCTCACATAAGGGTTAACAAAATCATCAATATCAAAAATTGAAACATGTTTTTTTTAATTGTCAGTCTCTTCTAGAAAACAAAACATTTATTACAATATCACTTCATTGTGATCACAGATCGAACTATCGAATTCATTTATAATTCATTAACGCCATTGCCATAATAGGCAAATTAATATTAATTTAAGCAATATTGTTAAAAAATAGTTATTCGTTAGAATTAATGGATTTTCACATAAAGATTTAATATTTGGTGATGTACCCGTTATTTTTAAGCATCACATTACATCGCCTCCCCATAGAATCTACCAGTGATTGACATCTTTCAACTTTGATTTCTCAAAGCTCATTTATATTTCTTGGCCTCGGCAATTTACTAAAACCACGTTTTAACTCACTCCACAGATTTTCTAATGGGTTTTGATCAGGAGACTGGGCTGGCCATTTCATTACATTAATTTTATGTACCAGAAAACCAGGCTTTTTGGTCGCCACATTCGCCGTGTGCTTCGGATCATTGTCCTGCTAAAACACCGAACGAAGGGGCATGTTTGCATCAGTATACGGAAGCATGGTCTCTCTTAAATGTTCTTCATATAAATTTTTTTATCAAGATTTTCGTAGAGCTATCATTTAGGCCCTACATCACTATGCGAGAAACACCCCCATAGCATAATATTTCCTCCGCCATGTTTGACAGTTTTTACTGTACAGCGCGGGTGGAACTTTTTTAGTTTTGGGTCGTCCGATATATTGTTTGGTGCAATCCGATTCGAAAAAATTAATTGGTTTATCGGACCATAATTCGTTCCGCCATTTTGTTATGGGCTAATCCAAATGGTCTTGTAGGGTCTACATGCTGGGTCTACGGAAAGCTTGGTAAAAAATGTTATATGGAGGACTTCTAAGGAATACCATGCTTTCGTATGCTGATGAAAACATGTGCCTCCGCTGGGTGTTTCAGCAGGACAATGATCCAACGCTCACGGCGAATGTGGTAAAAGACTGGTTTACTGCAAATAAAATTAATGTAATGAAATGGCCAGCCCAGTCCCCCGATCGGGCTACTGTCAAGCTAGCTGAGACAGCCACGCGAATGTAGTTGTGCCATCAATAATCACAAGGTTTGCTCTTGCTAATAAAGCAACAATATTTGGGAAAATATTGATTTGTGTTTATTTTAATGCATTTTTACAAAGAACCCGGTGAGGACCACCACTTATGTGTTCAAAGTAATTATCTTGTTGTACCAACGATGACCAACCACGATGTTCAAAGGAGCGCAAGAATTTTGCGATTTACTTTTTGAAATGTTAATTTAATTGGGGAATTATATTTGTCATTTCATTTCCTAATCTCAAATCTTTATAGAAAGTATAATCTACGTGATATCTGATCACTGAAAATAATTTCATATTTCCCAAAAATCATTATAAATGGTAAAACATTCAGTTTTACCGGTTAATTTTTTTATTATAATCACTAATACAAATACCGATTTTTTTGGTTTAGGACAAACGTCCCATATTTGAACAGAAACGCAAAGTTTGCCCTAACAGAAGCCTAGTTTTTAGAACATATTTTCGCAAGGGCTTCACGCGAATGCATAATCATGCCAATTAAAACCGATTTACCACCATGTTTATCAATGTTGCTGAAAATTAAGGACTCTTATATTTCACAATTCATAAGTTTCGATGTTATGGAAATTTTGAAGTTGACGTACCCTAACTACAGTTAGAGCCTTAACAGCCTACTACTTATTAAACCCGATTTAATATATTTTTCATGTTATTTAACATAAAAAAAAAACTCTAAATTGGATTTTAGATCGCTATTACAGCCCTGTGGTACAATTCTGGTCCTCCGACGGAAACAAGGAATTGGGGAAAGAATTTATGTGTAATTTCTGTTCAGATATTTTTTTCCGACCTACGCAGGAGAAGAGTTTGGTACAAATATTTGTGCCAAATGTCTAAATAATTAGGAATAATTTTCCTATATCAAAATTTGGAGGGAAAATTTTTCCCATTTAAATTTTGTTTTCAAAAAAAATAACACTAGCTTTTTACCTCAGTCAATATGCCATAAAAAATTTGTTATTGTATAATTGTTTATATATTGTATAATTTGTGAAATTATACAATATATAAATTCTTTCCCAGTTCCCTATTCCCGGAGAATAACCAGGGGGTCTATTATGAAATTTTCGACGCGCGTATTTTTTTCGACGTTGTCGAAAATTTGGTATTATGGAATTTTCGACCGCGTTTTATTTTCGACGTTGTCGAAAATTTGGTATTATGAAATACTCGACGCGTTTTTTTTAGATAACGTCGACTATTTTACGACAGCTCTTGAGGTGTCGAGTACATAAAAGAAAAGTGTTAAGTGTTGAGAAATAAAAATGTTTGTTAGTAAAAATTAATTAATAATTTAAACTTATAAAATTTTAATTAATAAAAATTAATTAATTAATTTAAATTTAATAAAAAATAATTAATTTAAATTTTCATATAAAAAATAATTAATTTCATTTTTCGACATCGTCGAAAAAAAAAAATTCATAATAGCGATTTTCGACGTTGTCGACTGTCGACGTTGTCGAAAAATATACGCGCGTCGAAAATTTCATAATAGACCCCCAGTATTGTGCCACTGGACAGAATGCGGATTAGTGAACAGATTTAGCAATATTGAATCAAGTACTCTAGGAAATAAAATTATTTCCAGTTTGGCAGTGCAAACTACTTTAACTAGAAAAATCGACAATTTACTAGCAAACTCGAGTGTTTTCATAAGATACTTGATAAAATTTTGCTAACTTGATTTTAATACTCCGGGGTCTTCCGACGCTATAAGAGATCTATAAGAAAAGAAGTGGAAACGTAATGAATATCGAGCACTTTTTGAGACAGTCTTCACATGCAATGCAAAAGGTCCTTGAAGTGTTTATATGTTTAGCCTTTATCTATTAAAGTTTTTAATAGATTCTTTGCCTGTTAAACCTAGCGGCGATAGTAGATCTTAATTCAAACATGAAATCAAATCTCATATGTTAGAGCCTCCTCAACTCAGCGAATCGAACACCTCTTTGCAGAAATCATCGAAAAATCAAAAATTTAGTGATCGATCCACCCAATAACAGCTATCAACATCCGTTTCAGTCATTTTACCTTTAAGCAAATACGATTTCTGGTATATATCGGGGAAATATAGTTCAAAATTAAAAGTTTGTCAGTAGATAAGAATGCATAGGAGGGAAAGACAAAATATTTTGCAGTGGTACTATTCCCAATTTCTCTGGCAGTAAGGAATTGGAAAAACCTTTTTCATAGCCGTTTTGTCTGAACTTTATTTTTTTGACCTAATAATGGAAGTGAACTAATGAAGTGTTGTAAATATTCTCGAAACAAAGTAATATGGGAAACTTCTGTTCCCTTTCCATGAAATATTACACCAAGCTGATTCCATGAGTAGGCTGGAAAAAAATCATTCAAACATTGTAGGCTCCATTGTAGGAAATCATTCAAACATTTTTATCATTTCGCTATTCCCAGGGAAAACCAGAATAGCATGTCGAATGTTACTGAGTGGTAATGCCGGTTTTCCGTAATATCCTGATATGCCTTAGTTCCTTAATATCAGTATAGCCTGATTTATCTATGCTATCGATAAAAACCACTCTGTGCTGGGATGTTCTAACATCACTTATGTCGGTTAAGAATCAAATAATGGCTATACAGAATTAAACATCCCAGCACTGTTTCAGGTACGATCTCAAAGTCAAAGCAAGCTCGAGTAGTTGGAGTAAATAGTTCTGACTAAAAGGAAACACATGTATTTCGGATAGGGAGCAACTAAAATCCGACCAAGATTACTTACATATATGTATGATGCAAAGGAGAATAAACACCATCGCAGAACATCGAGATGAACTAGCTTGTAGCAGTAGCTATTGAGAAATCAGGCGCGACGTAGTCCAAGTCCAGAATGTCGGAACCTGAGAAGTGAAAAGTAATCAGTTATTGGACGTAAGAGCGGATGCTCGATCTACTTTAAAAAAATACTCTACACCACGTGATATTAAGTTAATTTAAATAGAACCACAAATGGTTTGTTACGTGTTTTTTAAAGGTGATATTTCGAACGCTTTTGCGGTGGATCTAGACATAGGGATAGTCAGCATGTTTCGTAATCAACAAGTATTTAAATTTCTTCTAGTGCATTGATTGAGACTCGAGTTTGAGACAGAATAATTCCGAATTGGTTAACTTTCTAATGCGATATGCTTTAGATCAACAGTTTTAATTTGCAGAACATAATTTTTGATAAATAAATTTATGCAATGAAGACCATGCACGGATTGCAAAGCACATAAACGTAAATATCGTTTTTTGAGATCTGAACCTGAAACAAACCTTTTGGTTTTGTCTGTTTAGGCAATTATTATTTTGTTTACCGTTTCCAGCTCTGCATGGCTGTTGATTTTTCTCTTCACAGTTAGAACTTCACAATAGGACCCAATCAGCTCTAATTGGAGCAACTTTTCTCTTTACTACTGACACAAAATTCTTTGAGTCCGATGACTCTTCAGGCTCGGAAACGAGCGATATCCATCCGATACCATAATCCAGTTATTTTTTATGGTATATCACTTTGAACGGCAGTCCAAACGAGTGACGAAAGCATCTACTGTGCTGGAAGTCGAACTCGTACATATACAGCTAATTTCGAACCTTTTCCCTTTGAGGCCGCCAGGATCATGTTATATACCATTGGAAACGTCTTGAAGAATAAACCCAAATAATGTATAAAAACATAAATTTCTACCAACATTGAGTGGAGATATGACCTTCCGAAAATTGCTTCAAAAAATCAGTTTTTCGGGTATAACTGCCCCAAATTGTGCCCCAATTATTTTTTAACTAACAAATTATGATTAGAGCCCTCAATACCAATTCAATGACACCTCAAACGTCCAAAATGGATGATTTTGACCAAAGTTATGACATTTGGAAATTTTTCTGTGACGTCACCATATAATCTTGCTTTGCTATATATGTTTGTTTGTCCGAACTTCTTTCATTTGATCTCATATTTTCAGGGTTTGTAGTACTTGAAAAACTAAGCAACTTTTGTTCTACAACTTTCTGATTTGGCGCCATGTTGGCCGTGGCCGGCCTCTGAACGACCATTTTGGCCACGCCCACAGCGCTGAACCTATTTGACATACCCCGGACATATGCATATCGTTGGAAAGGTATTGACGAAAAATTTCAAAAAATTAGGGTGGAGGGTCATTTTGGCCAAAAAACTGAAAATGCCAAATCGGCCGGCCACATTCGGCCAAATTGCTACAAAATTAATCCAAGATTTTTGGTTCATACTTTCAGGATTATTAGCCACAAACCTCACCTACAATATGACATCAACCGTTTGTCCCAGAAAACTCGTATATTTTGGATATTGACCTCCATAACTTAAAAGCCACCCTAGTTTCTTGCAAAAATTTAATTTTTGGCTCACATGCACTCTAATATCGGTCCGTTGCGGTTCATAATGATAGTGAATCAACGTATTACAATGAAACAAATATAAATACATCATATTATTATCATTGCTAAGAGAATTTTTACCAGTGACCCTATTTTCAAAACAAAAAAAAATGAAAAAAACTGACAAATTGATGTGATCGAAAAAATTACCAAAAACTTTGAACTTTTGACAGTCTCCTTGCATAAAATCGATATTTTTCAAATCTTTATAATGATTTCTTTAAAAAATAGATCTTATCTCTCCTCCCATCGCATGAAGATGGAATATCAGCGAGAGGGTAGCTACCATTAATTTTTGTTTCCAACTAACACAGTAAAATATGTATATTTTATTGTATTGTTTAAGGGATCAAAAATGAATGGTAGCCGCATGCGGTTAGTGACAAAACAGCAAGAAACATACAAAAAAAATTGTTGAATTACTCAATCGAATTTCTACCAAAAACACATGCATCTAAATTTTTACTACTCTAACATGCACTAAAAACTAAAGTACAAATGTTCAGCCGATAGCCTTCAAGAACCGCGTGTGTAATAAAATCACACCCGGCATGACCTGTTTGTGGCATGTGGCAAATAAAATCTACTAAAATACTACAAAATGAAGATTGAAAAAATGCATGTAAAATAAAGAAATAGAATCGTCTACCACACACCAGAAACAGTACACCAGAACGTAGGCTATCATGCTGAACATAATAAAAAAAACTACCTATCTGAACCTAATGAAGAGACCTGACCCTACTTTTCAACATAAAAAAGATAATGTAAGTCTTTATCTTTACTATTTCGAGGCCAAGAGCATGGTGAGATGACGCCATCATCTGCTCTAAAAAAGTTTCCATTCTTTCTCAAAATTACTGTGCAATGGCCTTCTTTTAATTATGTGCCATGATGGAAAATGGCTAAACATATAAAAACATATTTTTTATTTCCAAAGGTTAATTCTATCTGAGGCACAAAAGAAAGTTGTAGACTATTAATTTTCACGTAGCATTGATCGGCAATGACAAGTGAAAATATGAGAACGAAACGCGTAGTGTCAAGTTAACACTGACTTTTCAGTGGATTCTTGCACTTACCGCAAGAACTATCTTCATTTCCCACCCATATACCAAAATTAAAACTAATCAAATCGGATAAATTACATATTCCACTTGTGTGCTATCGAGTGTGTGTGAACTGTTTTGACTAACAACAATAAAACGAATCGCAATTCAATTCACTTTCAACTTGCCGTGCCAAAATCATTGATATCAAATAAAAAACCTCTTACCGAGGTAAATGTTCGAGTGACGAAAGCCGAATTCAATTCACAAAATTTCTGATATCAAATGTGTGCCGAAAAAAACATTTGCATTCGATTTGTCAACGATTTTTCGGAATGTTAGTGCATTCGGCGCGTTTGTTTAAATTTTTCTTTCTAGCTGTCAAAAACAACAACATGTCAACGATTTTTCGGAATGTTCAACAACAACGCGCTGAATGCACTAACATTCCGACAAATCGTTGACAAATCGAATGCAATTGTTTTTTTCGGCACAAATTTGATATCAGAAATTTTGTGAATTGAATTCGGCTTTCGTCACTCGAACATTTACCTCGTTAAGTGGTTTTTTATTTGATTTTGAATTAAGGAAATCGGCTCAGGAAAATTTATTTATTAGCTTGAAAACAAAGATTCCTCCACTGAAAGATGAATTTATCATTAAACATCTTCACAACGAAAAATCAATGTTTATGCCACAGTATTTGCCGCTAACACACAGTTATCAGTTCAACGTTACGATTTGTAAAATTGCCTCTAGAAAAATATTTTCAAGAACTGAGACAAATAATTGGTTTTTTTATATTATGACTTATAACATTTTTCGCTTCATCTGGAAAGAATCTGATTTTATTTGTGTACATCAAAATGACAGCATATCCAATTCGTTCATATACCGGGTGAGGAAGAAGTATGGAAATCCAAAAAAACTGGAAAAATCGTCTGTTCGTCTATCCAGTGAGACCAAACTCGATCTCCACCCCATCCAATGAAGATGGACTGAGAAGAAACTTTTCAATTTTAAATAGGAGTTCTCATTATTATTGCAGATTTAGATTCTGCCCCATCCATCGCAAAAATTCTGATGTATTAAAAATCACAACTATACTACGTCCGCGACGTTATTCCTGGGTTAGGGTACCCGTAGTGTATCAATGGGAGTATGGATCAATTTTGGTGTCAATGGATAGCTTTCCAAAAAATATTGAGCACCTGTTTTTTTGTTTTTCGGTCTTACGTTGATTTCTCCAGTTTTTTTCTGTTGGTTTAATAGATTTCGTGATCCATCGAAGAAACCATTGTATTCGCCTTTCTGGTGAAGCACAACATAGCCCGACTGATTTCTCCAAGGCTATCGATTGCGTTCGGCGTAAGACCATACTGTGCAGGCCTTGGATTGATAATTTTTTGGACTATTGCAAAAGTTAGTAATATAGTGGATATTGCTCCAAATATAACTCGTACTGTTGCTCCAAATGTAACTCGTATGCTGATGTTCGCCCACTTACCTCAATTTTTTATTTTTTTTGTCTCTCCTTGCACAAAACGATGATTTTGCAGAGATTTGCGGATTTTAAGAGTAGGTTAAGGAAAATGAATTTTATTTTTTCCTCCGAAATTCGTCTCTTGCTACACTAACCATCTTATTTCAAATTGCTTTTGGGCCGATGAATCAAAGTATTCCGCATGGCGTAATTGCATTATGGGGTAGATAGACGATCGACTAGCTAGCAAGCAAATTGCTAGCCGAAATCCTGGCTACTCGATCAATTTTACCAAGGAAATTAAAATTTCAAATTCTATTTTTCATAAAATTCTTGATTACTTTTGTAATTGCACAGCAAAACCACAAAAATTTGCAGTTCATTTATTGAACAAGCGATTTTACTGTGTAATCGTAAAAATAATCAAAAATTTTATGAAAAATATATTTGAAATTAATTTTTTTTTGGTAAAATTGATCGAGTAGCCAGGATTTCGGCTAACAAATTGCTTGCTTGCTAACCAATCGAGTATCTACCCCTATATTGAATCCATTGGGGTTACTATGGCGTTACTTCATGATCTAGGAGGCTTTTACTTTTCAACACATACTTCAAGACATTTTCTTTGGGTGCAAGGTTTATCGAATGAGCTAAACACTCTCTAGCTAGCTAGTATTAATAATTTTTTTTATTTTTTTTACGTACTGCAGATTCACCATTCGGTATACCACCGAAGTACGAAAAAATAGGAGTCGAGGTTTTTTCAATGTTGTATTGGGTTTACAACTTAGACGGACTGGTGATTTGGATGAATATTCATACTTAAGCCTTTTAATAATTAAGGAGGTCCCAGTGAAACAGCTTTTTGTTTTTTGCAAATGTTAAGGAAAAATTGGTTTTAAAATAAATTTGCAACCAAATTTGGTCAGATTGTTTTTCCAAATTTTAAGCGAAATTGACGATTATTTGAAGAAAAGGATACTGTTTTTCACCTAAATTCGACCTCTCTCAGCTTTATCCTTAAAATGAAGAGTTCCCTTCTAAACCGATTAAAACAAAAAAAAATTAATTTAATTTGCAACAAAACTTAAGCGGAAATGAAGATTTTGTGACGTCCTGGCCAACCAAGAACGCATAGTTTCTGCTGAGTTTCTCGTTTATTGCACCTTTAACCTCTTCATCACATCAATAATTTATTTCATCGTAAATTAACTTCATTTTGCCGTTTATATTAAACCAGCGAAAGCTTCCATGTTAAATCTATGTAGTTATGAGAATATAAAGTTCATGGTAATAATACTTTTAGTTTATAGAAATTCGTTTTATTAACTTATTTTTTACTGCGTGACAATAGTTTTTCTAAAATTATAAACATGATTATCAAAAATATGTGACATTACAATTTTAAAACTGGTTGCAAAAAATTATAAGAATTTAATGTGATTCTTAGCACAAAAAATTGAATTAAATTTTCTAAATTAATTTGCCCTCGTTAGGTGAATAACCTTTTCATTTTTCACAAACCTTTACTCAAAACAATTTCAAATACTCAAAAACTGTATAAACCTATATAACGTGAAGCACAAAGTTGTATACTCAAAGTACGTTATATGTTTGCGTTGAGTGCTAAAAATAGTTTGTCACGTTTTTTTTAATTTGCTATTACACGTTTACGGAAAAAGCTTCATCTGAGAACACAAAAACCACCCAAGCAATAATTATTTGTACCACAATACATTTCTTACTTGGGTTTTTTTTCATGTTCGCTGATTATGCTTTTTCAACTAAGTATTTGAATGAAATTGCTTCGTTAACATGGCATATTATAATTTACTAGATTCAAACGTTCGCAACATGATTTTCGGACAAAGAGTTACCAGAAAAACATCACGTCATGACGAGGCGGAAGGGATTACCCGTTGTATAATAATAGTATGAAATTCAGTTTGAGCTATAAATACGTTAAGTTATCCTGTTATACTTTCACTTGCGGTTAGCGTACGTTTTTTTACCTTGTTGCAGGCGAATGTATATTGCTCGAATTATGCCTTGCATAAATTTCTTTAAAACCTAAATTGAGAACAAAATAAAACTAAATTCTTCTTACAGATAAACACGACATAAAAGTGGCGACAAGCCACAGGGTAAAATTAAACTTTTTTACAAACAAATTTGCAATAAATAAGAAAAATAGCACAACATTATTATTTTTTTGTCTCTTGAAAATTATCGGGTTCTGTGGAAAATCAATTCCACTTTATTACACGTTTTTTGTAAAAAAAATGTATCAGTAACACAAAACAATCAGCCATTTTGAATAAATTAAACAATAATCCTGTATACATGTGCAGATCAGATTACGAAATTCAATTAATTTATCAAATATGGAGATCTAGTAACAACAAAACATTTTATTTAAAATACAGCATAAAATATGAAACACGATACATCAAAAATTCTTATTAGGTTTGAAATATATTATTGAGTATGATCCAAAATCCCATCCCCAATGTAAATTAAATAATTTTACAGCAACATCAATAAGGGTTATTATTTTACGGTAGAATTTCAAAATTTATTGAACAACAAACAACTTAAAGATATTAGATGCACCCAGCAAAGCAAACAGCTGGATCCATTTTCTCTCTACGTATTTTAATATAGTTCGGTTTATAGCATGGAATTTGCTATTTGAAATTAATTGTGTGTGAAATTCTTTATTAGGGCCATGGTAAATTTAATTTGACGTGTTTTTTGCAAAGTTTTGAAATACGTTGTCTTGCCAATCGGGAAATTTTTAACCAAGTAAGTTTACATGATGATATGACTTCTACAATTTATGGACTGAGTTTTATGGAATGTGCTGGCATGCTTAATGGAGCTCGACGTTTGTTTTATCGATATAGGTTAAATTCGTTTTGCCAGAATTGCCAGGCCCCAGAGGCCTTATTCTGGAAATCGGTGAAAATTTCCCCAATCGGAATACAATTTGCTTTGAAATTCTCTATAATGGCTGCGGGCCGATTGTTACCATAGTAAACGATTTACCTCCCTATTGGCCCACAGCTGTTATTCGAATTTTTCGCCGGCTACTTTAATCATTTTTTCAAATTTTATTTCAAGTTTACTAATATTTGTCTCTTCTAAGCAAATAATTTCGAGTCGATTTACCCAGTAGGAATATTTCGATTAGTAGGGGGAAAAAACTATGTTTCTTAATATAAAATAACAAAAGCAATTTAAAAAAATGATTAAAGTAGCCGGCGAAAAATTCGAATAAAGTCGGGTAAAAGTCAATTTTTCAGTAAATTCATTTATTTTTCAAAAACTCTATGGCAAACTGATCGAATAATCTATCTCAATCCGATTTTTACCATAGTAAATGATTTACCTGATTATTGGCCCGCAGCCAATATAGAGAATTTCAAAGCTAATTGTATTCGGACTGGGGAAATTTCCACCGATTTCAATAATGCGACAAAAAAAATTTTAAATTTCAGAAAGATGTCGTATTTTTGACCATGTTTACTTAGTTCTCTTTCGTGTTTTTTTGTCTGTCGGCGGTATTTTGCAATCGAATATCCCACTTCCAGACTTGCTAGAACGCTCGAACTTACAGAACAGCTTAAAGCGCGATTTACGAGGGCGGATTGAAAATGAAGCTACCTAAGTAGGAAAACAAAATTTTTTTTTGCGAAAAACCATTTATTTTTCAACATAGTCTCCATTTAATGCGACACACTTAGTAAGACGATATTCCAACTTTCTTATACCATCTGAATAATACGATTTCGGGAACCCCTCAAAATACGCGTTAGTTTCGATAATCACTTCTTCGTCTGAGATGAATCTTTGTCCTGCGAGCCATTTTTTCAAGTTTGGAAACAGGAAAAAGTCACTAGGAGCTAAATCTGGACTATAAGGTGGATGATCAACCAATTCGAAGTGTATTTCATGTAATTTTAGCATCGTATCTAATGCTGTGTGAACCGGTGCGTTGTCTTGAAGAAAGAGCACTTTTTTCTTCTTTAAATGTGGTCGTTTTTCCTTGATTAAATCAACCAATTGATCCAATAATGCACGATAATACTTTCCTGTGATTGTGGATCCTTTTTTAAGATAATCGATGAGCAGTATTCCGTGTGCATCCCAAAATATAGTGGCCATAACCTTACCAGCCGATTTCACTGCCTTTGCCTTCTTCGGAGCACTTCCACCCGTTGTTTCGATTGATTTTTGGTTTCAGGTGTGTAGTGGTGGACCCACGTTTCATCAACAGTAATTAATCGACGCCAAAAATCAACAGGATTACGCTTTATCATGTCCAAACACTGCTGTGAAGTGGTCTGTCGAACTCGTTTTTGTTCGACACTGAGCAAACGCGGCACCCATCTTGCCGATAGCTTTTTCATATGCAAATGTTCATGCAAAATGTTGAACACACGTTCATATGATATGTTTACCATTTTAACAATCTCACGCAACTTGATTCGGCCATCATTCATAACGATATCGAGGATTTTCTTCAGTAACCACCTCTTTTGGCCTTCCTGTTGATGGTATTGTTGCAGTGCTTCTTCGGCCGCGTTTAAATTCAGCAATCCAATATTTTTCCATGTAATCTGACGGAGCAGACTCACCGTAATGTTTATCGAGCTTTTCTTTTGTCTCTTTCGCCGTTTTCCCTTTCAAATAATAGTGTTTAATCACTGCACGAAATTCGTTTTTTTCCAGTTTTCAAGAAACACAAAAGTTGCTTACTTCAAACGACTACAACAAATAAACTAATCGATGAATTTGGGTGAAATTTTAACAGCTGACGTTTGACAGATCGCAATTTCTAAAAAACAAAAAAATTTTGTATTTGTGCTGCCATCTAGCTTCTAGGTAGCTTCATTTTCAATCCGCCCTCGTACATGATGAAAAATGTTGGCCAGCAAAAAAAGAAGAGTTTGGTATATTAAAATTTTCGTGTATATGACAAGAAAAGAATACAGTTTTGCAAAAATTTTGCTGTGCCTTTTTGCCTTTTTTTTTTAGCAAATGCTGCCATAAAATAAAAATACTGCCATAAAATATAATCGACCCTAGTATATTTTATGGCAACAAATATTATTTATGGCAGTTTATATTTCTTTCTCTATTCAACTAATGCGAAAAATTTATATTGTGTGCAGCTCTAAACACACAGCAAATATTTTGCTGGGATAACATTTTACCATTATGTAAACAGCGCGTAATGCTCAATAAGAATGCAATATTCAATCATTTATAGCTAGTGTTGGGATTGACCTTTCGTTTTTAACCAATAGTAGGCTACACTTAATATACAAACTTTGTAAAACGTGGTGCTTAAATAATAATCAAGAAAGTTTTCGACCTCAAGATTATTGCTGATTTACCATTCAATATATTGCCAAAGTACTAAAAATGTGGTTTTTAAACAAATCTTTGTTTATGTATCTGTGCGGACAAACACTTTGTGGTCTCACTACAGCTTAGACGGATTGATTGATCGGGATGAAACTTCACACTTACGCTTTTTCCACAAACTTGCAACAATACCGGTCCAGATCAGTTTTCCAAAATTTAAGCTGAAATAAATATTTTTGGCAACAAAACTTGACAACAGAATTTAGATAACATAAATTCCGCTACTTTACCTGTTCTACAAATTGGAAGTGGCTGCTTCCATAGGAGCTTTTTATTTTCTCCTAATATTTTGAAAAGTATATATGAATATCATTTTTCGAAAAAGCGATTTAAAAAAAAAGAATTTAAATTATTGCAGTTTTAAAAATTATGTAGTTCAGATCATTTTTTATGTTTAAGCGGAAATGACGAGTTTTGATAAAACAAACTTTCCTCAAAATTCGGCATCTCTGCAGTCCAATAATATTAGAAAGTTTAGCATTTATAAAAAACGACAAAGAATTAAAAGTTTCAAATAAATCTAAAGACTAAATTTGCAACGAGGGTAGACCTTCTTGAAATCGAAACTTAAAATAATCTTTAATACAGTGATAAAGGGGTTTGGTGGAGGGGGTGAGAATAATGTGCTGCATATTCCATGTATCGAACATTCAGCTATTCAGCGAGTTTTTTTATATTTCGTTAAACTTTCTACGCAACCGATAAATAACATAATATATATCGAAGAGGTTTAGGTTTAATTAAAGGAATTTTTATATACGATTAAGCTATACCGCTACTTTGTACACTTCATGTTTAAAAATTAAATCCGATATTTATTCATAAATCAAAAATTATTATTGTCAACGTCCTAGATACGATTATATTGTATCTATAAACCCAGCTGGCATCATCAAATTTAGCGGATATAAGAGATACATAAAAAAACGTGCTGAAAAGTATTGGGTTGTGAAGATGAAGAGGATACCTGTGTCGAGTGTGATATAAACAAAAAAATTATTGCGGACCTGTAGGATGTCACAAATTTAATTGACAAACCTTTCGACATACTTAAAATTGCCACTATGGTGTTGGAGGCAGATCTTGAAGCAAGCAATAATATTATAATATTGTTATCACTGCTCTTCAGGTTCCACATCCACCGTTTTGGAGAAAATGTTTTGAATAATGCCACAAAACTACTTCTTGCACCCCCTTCATTCCTTTATTCCCCTCACCATTGATCCTAATTGGTCCAAAAACTATGTGTCTAAACCACCACGGTGACAGCAAAAAATTAAAAAAGGTCATGTTCCCTTTTTGACCGACCCGGAAACACCCGTGGAAATCCGGAGCATCGCGGGTATTGAAAAACAAATTTTTACAACATAGTATGGTAAAATTAAAATGCATTCATGTGTAATTTGGTAACGAATTTTTTGAGTTAGACAGACATTAGCGATTTTCCGCCATGAATTTTCCAGGTTGTTGTAAAAAATTACTATTCTTAGAATATTTTTTTCACATATGTATCCAATTTCAAGAAAATCATAACTGCTAGATCTGGTTCTGAAAATTACAAATTATACAATTTTTTTCAAAATGAATGAGATCGTCTGACAATCGGCATATTTCTCTAAATTGTTTTGCGCGGAATTTGGCCGAGTAGAAATTTACGATTTTCCTGCCTTCCCGTGATTTTTCATATAGAATTTCCCAATTTTCAAGTTCTGAGCAGAACTCCTAATTACCTACTTCATTCTATCATCAATTTTTTGAACTTTTTCTTGAAAAACTTCATTCATCTTCTTTTCATTCTGCTCGTTTGCTCTTTATTCAGTTTTATTTCAGTTCAAACAAACAAATAATAAATGGCGTTCTGCTTTGAGCGAAGTTGGTCTGAACCAGCTGGTTTTGCGTTTACTAGCAAATTTTGAGCTATTTATATAAACAACCTTCGGTTGGCGGGGTCCTCACATCAGGTGTTTAACAAATCAGTTCCAGGATTTGTTGGTACAGGTTGGCGATAGAATATATTGGATTCAGATGAAATTCGAAAATTAATATTTCTAACACAAAATATTCTTAATGAACAAAGAGAGATGCGGGTTTCAGCTTCCACCGCTAACGCCCTCAATGTTTTTTTTCAGTTAGAGTAATCCTTGCTTTATTTACAACCAATCGCGCAGTTATAATTTATACGGGCCTATGCTGCATTTACTTTAGTATTATGATCATGTTGTTTTAGAGGGATATGCCTAGTAGAAATACGTCGAAATCGTTAGAGTTAAATATATAAAAAATATTTTTATATTCCGAGTGTTTTATTAAAGATTCTATTTTTAGCCTATCGTAATTCTCCTGGGTTCCGATGGCGGTATGTATTTATTTCGGCGAGTATTTGTAAAATCATGCTTCTTAAACCGAAGATACGAATTTTAGTTTGTGGATGACTTAATTTCATTATTACTAACTAAACTACTTAATACTATAATCACATCTCAACAACCCAATTCCCAGGAAGGGAGTAGCTAAGATACGAACTAGTTGGTGGAACTCTAATCTAAGGAAATTCCAACGGTACGTCACGGAATATGGTACTAAAGACTCATCATGAGGTCTTGTATACAAATTTGCCACTGGCAAAGCAAGACCTGTTAAAGTTTTAAATACCATTAGGAAGACAAATGGGGTCGTCACTGATACGTGGCATGTCCACACACGTGAAGTAATTAGAAAGCCTATTAGGATCGAGATCAACTTTCTTCGAAGTCTTATGACCTATAATGTTGCTGGCGGTGGTCTAGAGTCATCGCAAGTTTATCGGTCTACAATCTCCCTAGAAACACTATATGAATGTTTTTAGGAGCTAAGAAGAATGTCCTAAGGGCTCTATTTTGGTCCTTTAGTCTGAAATATCGTGTTCAACACAAGCATGATTAATGACTTGGACGAAATTGCACTCGCGAATGACCAAGTCATTTTGGTGCATGACAACCCGCGGGTCAAACTTCAGCGTCAGGGTCAAAGCGCAATTAATAATATGAATCAATGGTGGGTAGCAAATAAAATGTCGCTATCTGCCGAGAAAACAGTGATGCTCTTGGTAAAAGGGAAATTTTGACCTCCAACAATATCTTTAAACGGTCGAAACATGAAAATGGTCAAGTCTTTAAGATATCTAGGAGTTGAGCTTGATGAAAGAATAGGAGTAACATCTCACGTTCTAAGATTATGTGAAAACGCTAAGAAACTGTTGAACTCTTTCTTTCCACTCAACAACTATTCTCAGTATTCCACACTAAGAAACTATTCCGCGGCTGGTTGGTATGATAGGTTAAACTAGCACCACGTCAGATCATTGTACAAAGGCCTACCGAATAATGTCTAAAGATGCTGCCGTGGTTCTGGCCTGCGTACTCCCGGTAAATATTTTAATCAAAAAGAGCGCACTTGTGCCACCTAAGAAGAAATGACCAAAATGAAATAGGTGACGATGTTGCAGATAGTAGGTAAAATCAATATAACAACAAAACTTAAATAGAGGAGATGTCGTTTGACGTATGGCAGAGAAGGTACAATGAATCAGCCAATGGAAGGCATATATCTGGCTTCATTCCAAACATAAAAGAACGACTCAAATTGAAATAACCACTGACGAGCTCGATGAGCAAGTTATCTGTACATTTCTCCACGCGACTTGGGATGGAAACGTTACAATTTTTTAATTGTAACGGCCCAATGTACTAGCACTGATATCGGCTAACAATGCTAATTAATTAACAATGCAAAATTGGCTATGTGAACTGATATAAATTTAAAATAATTTTTAGTTTAAGGTAAAATCTAGGTATAAGAATTAATGTAAATTTTTCCTGAAATGTTGACCACGATTAATAATTGAATTGAATATAATCATCACATCACTACTAGCACTTTACTTAAGGGGGACATAGCACCTTCAAAATTGAAAAAAAAGTTTTTCAAAGATTTTTATTTTTAATGGAATAAAAAGAGTATCTTTTAATGAAACTTTCCATTGACATTTTATTTACCTGAAAGTACAAAAACAATTTTTTTAGATTTTTGTTAGCCCAAGGTCGTCTACTACAAGGGTTTTCACAAAAACACTGAAAATTCGCGGCGTGCATCATAACTACTCTCAGAACCGTCTGATTAAAAAAAAACGGGGTTTTATTCAGCATTAAATCGCCCTTGGAATGAACTAAAAGAAAAAAAATTGGCTGAAAAATAAAAAAATGGCGGCATTTTTTCGAAAAAATTTCGAATATTTCTTTTTTTGTCCCCCCCAATTAGTTGTAACTCAAAAAATTGAAAGCCGATTATTCCTTCTGTAGTTCATTCTGAGCAGAAATATATGTACATCAACGTGTTAAAATTTTAGAACGATTGGATAAGTAGTTTTTTCGCAATCTTGCACGCCAACTCGAAAAACGTCATTTCGAGATAACCGCGTTTAAAGTTCGTCATTTCGAGATAACCGCGTAAAAAAACGACTTGTGTTTATATCATTAAAATCATGTTTTTAAACGTTCATTCTAACATAATCTATCATAAAAAAAATTTCGATTTTTTGAAAATGTTAAGGTGCTATGTCCCCTTAAATAAATATATAAATTATCTGGTCCATAAGACCAACTAATTAAAAATCACTTTTATCGACGTTTTAAAGAATCGTGAGTCTGGCAAGCACTTTAAAATAAGTTTTCTCCAATATTCTTCTTTCAATTAGGAGAATTGGGTTCTGTAGATAAAGAGGGTCGGGTGTGAAACTCATTAGTATAGTGGTCAGTAGAAATCCTCGATAGTATAGTGGTCAGTATCCCCGCCTGTCACGCGGGTGACCGGGGTTCGATTCCCCGCCGGGGAGGATTAACTTTTGCTGCCCCGGTGGCAAAGTGGTCAGCATGCTTGCTCCAGTCACTGGAGGTCCCGGGTTCGATTCCCGATGGTGACATGGAAAAAATTCACGGTTGGTTTAGGATCAATGAATTAATCACTCATTACCCGAAATGGAGAAATGATTATGAAACCTCATTTGAGGCGACCAAATCCCTTGATGGGATATAGTGCCAGAGAGAGAGTGGGTGTGAAACATCGCTGTTGATGGCCTTTCTTTTCTCAAGATATTCGAAGAGATAGCTTTCACCGGGTGCTGTCCACTCAACTAACTGAAATTTTGATGCGTGGTGGATCCATGTTTCATTCATTGTCACATATCATCCTTATTATTACGGTTAAATATCTTCAAAAAGCGGCCCTGCTGGTTTGATAGTGAAATAAATAATAGAAGACTTGCAAGCAAATTTAAAAAAATGATTAAAGTAGCCGGCGAAAAATTCGAATAATATTTATAAAGAATTTTAATGCAAATTATAATCCGCACACGGAAATATCTACCAATATCAAGGTTATGCACCCAGAACATTCACACGATTGGTGTTTGTACGACCACGTTTAAACTCAGCAAACCAGTTCCCCGAAAATTTTGTAAAAACTAATAATTATAAAAACGACGCATACACATGCGAATATTACAACAAAAACCACTACAAAAATAACCCATACACAAACTTCTGTACCACATAAACTCTATTACTAAAACAATTGGTACAAAATTTTTTTTTTTTTTTTTTTTGTATGAAGAATTTAGAATTAGTATACAAAATGTGATTATTACAAAATAAGGCGTAAGTGTAGATGACGTATACATCACCGAAATCGGTTAAGATGAACATCTTTTAAAAAAATTTGTATCTATCATGTTTAGGAGCAAAAATTTTGAAAAAATCACCACATTTTCCGGGAAAATTTTCAGTTTTTCCAAAAATATTTTTTGCTTGTTTTTTTCATTCAAAAATTAAAAATCTGCGGTTTTTATTTATCAAATCTTAATTTTAATTAGAAAAATTTGAATCACACTATCTTGAAACAGGTAAAAGTTACATTTGCGTTATTTTAAATTCGTATTATACATTAAAGAATGGAGGGCTACCGCCAAACCCCCCGCTTCTGTAGAAAATATTAAAACTCAAAACTGATTTCATATTAAAACAGCAAATACTAAGATTGCAAATTTTTTTCAAAAATGTGTATGTTTTTATGTCTATAGGTATATGATATACTAAAATGTGGAACTCTTCAAAACCGCTTAGCATTCATCTCCTCCGCGCAAGGATGACCCCTAGGGGCCAACTTTTTCGATCGTACCAAAGCAACTTTTTTATTTTGTAATATTCGTACTTTGTACCAATTGTTTTAGTAATAGAATTTATGTGGTACAGTAGTTTGTGTATGGGTTATTTTTGTAAGCGTTTTGTTGTATTAATTATGAATAGTAATTATTAAATGTGGGAAGATTTTCAGGTCACCCAACAAACCAACATTCGATGGTTTCTTTCGATGTAACCGAGTCCCTATAACACTTATAAGGAAAATCCTTTGCTTAGGCTGTATTTTTTCCATTGTTTTGAAAATAAAAAAAGTAACGTAATATTCTAAAATCATATTAATTTTGGGAGTCGATTCTGGTGGCTTTAGGAAATAGGAATTTTTCCCCTATTTAGGAAAAAATGTTGATAACAGTTTTTTCCTAAAAAATCTTTCCTATGGTTTATTTTGATACCATAGGAAATATTATTTTGGAAAAAACTATTATCAACTTTCCGTATCAAAAGTAGGGCCCGACATATCTTTCCGTATCAAAAACAAGCTCCGATTTTATGAACGGCGTTAAACAAAAAATAAAATCCGAGAGTTTTAATTTATCCTCTAATTTATCTTCTCTTTTTGGTGTTTAAATCAGAGGATAAAAGTAGTTTTTATTGTTCTTCTATTTTTTGACATGCGTGGAAAAACATTACAATCGATTTTAACTCCGTAAATATTTCCGAAAAAACAGGAATACAATTAAAAAATTTGAAAAGTTGTCCCAGATGAAAATGCAAAGATGTTTAAAACAGGCGGGGAAGTATGTTACTTAAGTATTAATATAAATTAGATTGTATGGACGATGATGATGACCCCTTCCATCTTAAAAACACATAAATATCACGTACAATTTTCCATTTGATGAACAAACATAGTTTTAGTTACCTTGCACAACTATAGGTCTATATTAAAAATTTTTTAATATTGAATTTAATTAAACTTTAACACTTTGATATTTATCAAAAAAAACAAAAAATGTTTGGCGATACAAACAGAGCTTTGACACAATTGATCAGAAACATCAGAAAAAAGTATTGCCAGTGGCCCTATTCTGGTAATTCCCGGAGAATGGAAATTTTAAATTTTGTAGCAGTTTTATTCCCTTTTCCTCAAAAGTATATTCTGGCTTTTGGTTAAAAATTTTTTTGGGAAAAAATTATTCCCCATTGTAGCAGTTTTGACGTTTATTATTCCATAGCTATTTTAGGAAAGAATTAACTGGGAATAGAATTTAACGGAAATTTATTGTATTTCTATACTTATAGCAATATTATGGCTGTAACTTTATACTGAAACCTGCAAATATCAATACCTAATTTTTTAGTTTAATAAACAAAATTTATTTTTTAAGTAAATTTCGATTAAAATATCAACAAAAACCAAGTAAACGTAGTAAACTATTTTTAGACATTTGTTTTCTTGTTTTATTGCGATCGCGTGTCGAGCGCGAATAATTAAATTATTTTCCCGTAAATTTATTCCCCAATCGCCAGAATTAACTTTTGGAAAACGGGGAATTGGGAAAAATGTCTGGGGAATAGCTGCTACAAAAAGAAATTATTCCCTATTCCTGGGAAATTACCAGAATTGAGGACTATAAATGTCCGGGGTAGTGACATCTAGCGCATTAAAAATAAGCTAATTGGGTCTTTTTTACATGAAATTTTAGCACGGCATACTTTATGAAAATAAAAATTAACAGACAAAAATAGACCAAATAAGGTTAATTTTTTTGCCGCCAGATCTACAAACAGTTCTCTATAGGGCCACAGTAATACAAAAAACTGCTATAAAACTGCAATAAGAGAGAGAGAGAGAGTAAATATTTATTTATCGACGCTTATAAAATCGGCAAGAAATAAAATTCTCGAGTACAAATTAATCATTACTCTACGATTTTTTGTGATTTATCCTCGTTCATAAAATCGGGCCTACGTGATCAAAGATAAACGTCAAAACTGCGATAAATAGGGAGGCAAGAAATTCCTATAAGACACACGAATAAGCTTATAGAAAAAAAAAATACAAAACTGCTATAAAAATTTAAAATTCTTTCCTATTTCATATTCCTATAAGAAAACTAGAATCGACCCACAGGTGTGTAAATATAGAACTGTTTTTTTTTTTTTTTTTTTTAAATACACGTTTATCGTATGGTAATGATTAAGAGTAGTTTATTCAAAGTATTGCCCATTATTAGTTACACAATTTTTCCCATCGTTCTGCCAATGCGTGGATGCCACGCCAATAAAAACTGTTCTTGTGAAATTATTTCCCAACTAAGTGCTTCCAACGTTTCCATGGCCGGTTTTGCTTTGTGTGATGCTGCATTATTATGAAGCAAAATCACTTTGTGTTACATTTTATCATATTCTGGTCGTGTTTCACGCAAAGCTCAATTCAAATTGATCATTTGTTGTTGGTAGCGTTCAATATTCAAGGTTTCACCTGGTTTTAGCAGCTCAAAATAAATCATACTCTTCGGATCCCACCAAAACCAGAGCATTGTCTTCCGTCCGAAGCAACTTGGCCTTGCAGTCGATGTCAATGGTTGTCGTGTATCAACCCAACACATTTTACGCTTTGCTTTCTCAAAATAGATCGATTTTTCATCGCCAGTCACAATTCGATGGAGAAATGACTTTCTTTTGTATCTGGCGAGCAACATTTCGGAAGTGGTTTTTCTGTTTTCTTGTTGCCTTCGATTCAGTTTATGCTGAACCCATTTTCCCAGCTTTTGGATTGTTGCTCATTTCTTTTAAACGTTTGGAGCCACCTCCAAAACGTTCTTCTCGCGACACATTTAATTGATCCGCGAGTTGTTTTTGCATTTGAACGTCGTCTGCATCCAACAACGCTTGCAATTCACTCTCTTCAAACTTTTAAGGTGGTCTTCCACGTTCTCTGTTTCTCATGTCAACTCATAGCATTGCGATTTACGAAGGCCATGCTCACCGTAAGCTTTCACAAACTTTTGATGTCCGCAAATCGTAATATGTAGGCACAAAACTCGACATTTTTAACATGTAAAAAACCTGCGTTATTATATGAAATTTGTATTGTTATGAATTGGATATTGTTGACAGATGTCAAAAGAAAACAATAGCGCTGATGGCGTGGTTTGTCAGGTGGCGCCATTTATTGGTATGTTTCGGTTTCATATTTACACACCTGGTATATGTCAGACTCGGGACTTACATACTGACGTAATGCTTGTTGACTGGAACAATTCCTACTTGATGACTAGTGCTGTCATTTACAATTACTTTGGTTATCCATGATCCATTTATTTATCCATTCTTTATCGCTAACCTCGAAACTGCCCCGAACCATACACCCTCTGCTTCAGATATAGTTTAAAAAAAATAAATGTTCAACATTTCACTATTTAGAAATCTATCAGATTTACCAAAATACGGTCGAGATTTGTAAATATTTTTGGTATTATTTTCAATAACAATGGAGAACCGTTTTTGTTATGCTTTTATCTAAATAAAAACGATCAACTATTTTTAACTTCTAATTTCATGTTAATTACTACAATTATGTATGTTTAATTTTTCGGCCAATTAAGTCTTAATTCAGGATTGATTAACCTTATCCGAATTTTGTAGCAACAATAAAGTTAAAATGGAATTTATACGAATTTTGAATTTTTATGTTTGTAAGCGAGATGTTTTGTTCGGCCTAAAGTGATATTAGTCCCTTGTTCTTATACGAATTGTTTTAATCCTCCCTCCCGGTCAAATTATTTATTTCGTGATTTATTATCGCTGACACAAGTATTTTGTTATTTAAAACTCAAAATTTTTTGATTCTTGATTGCACGAAACGTATTTGCGAATTAAAATTTACGACCAAACCAAAACTTTTAATTTAAATTTGTTAAATAGCAAAAATTGGTGGCTTGTCTATCTATCTGTCAACAAGATTTATGTATTATGTTACATCGATATGTTATAAATATTCGCTCGTCGCTTCATGCGATATACATACGCAGACATAACAATGCTGAAAATGTATGTTGTTCTAGTAATATTGCAATGCTCTCATAAATTTAATTAATTATGTTTTATGTTTTTTTTTTTTTGTTATTTTAATTAAAATTGCATTGGATGTTAGAATTGGAAAAGAATTATTAGATTAGAAATACGAATGTAATTAAATCTGGGTAATGTATATTATGTGCTGCAGTAAACAAATGTGTGCGATAATATGCTAATTACCTTCGACGTTTTTTTGATTGTGAATTTTGTAACCGTCCAATGCTTGTACCACCATGACATAAACCGATACTTTGTCCCGACCCTATATTGATGTTTTGATATAATATATCCAAAATGTTTGTTATGATGTGATAGACAATGATAATTGCAACGATTAGAATTAAAATGATTATCCAAAATTTAATTATGTTGAATTTCACTTTTTATTTCTCTAAAAAACGTTTATTCTTTGCACTCGCGTATGTTATATGGATGGATGGATGTATGTGTGTACGTTATGGGGGGTATCAAAAAAAAAACCAAAATCACTAAATGAATTAAGAAATTAAGAAATTTTTGAATGTTTTTAATTTTTATGATTAAACTGTTCACTGAATTTTTAAAATTAACAGTTCCACTATGTAAATCATGCACACAGAAACACACACGCACAGACACTCTGGGATGGTTCCCAAAATAATTATATAAAGATCACGTTTATCTTATTATTTTCTTTTTACATATGAACATTTCACTATCACTGTGTATGGTAATTATATGCATTTAGAGTTATTTTCGCCGTTATTATATTTCTTAGTGAAAATCATCCAAATTCGATGTTTTTGCTGGTTTCTCTTTTTTTGCCAACTTAATTTTGGCACTGTCAATCAAATGGCAAGCATCATAAACAAATTCGATTTCTATTAAGAGTTAGACGTGCACCACTATATTAAACCACAATGTCACAAAATTTATAACCGATGTGAATTCGCGAATATCTATATACAATTTTCACGCTGTGAGGACCACTGTTTCTGCGTTTATTACTACACTCAGTGTTTGATGTGCGATGATTAGTTTATCTGATGTGTTTCACTTGCGAACATAAACTAAAAAAATTATTAACAATTACTAATGTAAGATTTTTTTTTTAGAAATAAAATCAAATTTCTCTTAAAAAGAAATTAATTATTAAAAGAAGAAGAAGAAAATATAATAAAATAAAAAATAATTGGAAAAGAATCTTGAGTTTGGATAATTTTTTATTAAGTTTTATGCTCTGAAGGATATTTGGATCAATAATGTACGGTGGGATAGCAAAAATAAAAACCACATTCATACATAAAATGATAGGGGCACATATGACGACCATTGACTTTTAACAACAAAAAAAAAAAATCTACATAATCGATTTATGGTTGGTCTGTTCGTTTCTTAATTGCACTGCAAAAAAAACATGACTAGAGGGTATTCTAAACGATTTTATGGTTACTAACTTTTGAATTTCAATATATTCTTAATCGTTTCTTCAACTTTATAGCGACATTTTCATTTCAAATCGCTACTGTCGCTCCTTGTCTGTTGCCCCTCTCAGTAACATGGTGCAACAAGCGTTTTACAAAAAGAGTCGTGGTGCATCAAAAAGGGTCTTCATAAATTCATTTACAACAGACCTGGTGGAGTTCACGTAACACAGATGTCAGAACGGCCTTTTTTGATCACCAGTCGTTTTCCGAGCTAGGTTGCCAAATCAGATGTTGTTAAGGATCTAGATATTATTTTGGATTCTAAAGTATTTTAGAATTACCATCTTCAACTAATTTTATTAGATCCCAATATTTTTAAAATTGTTCCAGAAAAATTTTAAATGAATTCAAATTAAAATTGACATGACCATCCGTATATTGAGATAGGTGCTTCAGAACCTGGGATGGCTCATTTTATTTAAACAATAAATTTAAGATAGAAAACCCCGAAATCTAAAGTGTCGCGAACGATCTCATTTGATATCAATGAGACATAATGTCCACAACCTATGAACAAAATCACAAGGATTGTGGCTTCGTGGAAATTCCGCATCCACCATACAGTCCAGACTTGGCACCCAGTGACTACTTTCTGTTTCCCAATTTGAAAAAAAACACTAAGGGTCCGGAAATTTTCCAGTGACTATGAAGTACAGTCTGTTGTAAATGAATATTTGTATGGAGCAAAAGAAATCTTTTTTTTTAGAGGGTTCAGGCAAGTTAATTGATCGATGTGACAAATGTATAAACCTTAAAAGAGATTATGTATGTCGATAAATAAAAATATTGCTGTCTCACTCACTCTTTTTTTTCATATGATATTGCAAGACTTTTTGATTTGTCCTCGTATGTCGAGTGAAAAATACGGAAACATACCAATAATTCTCACTAACAAACTTGTATATGGTACAGTCATTAATAAGTATACTGTAATAGTTTTAACAAATTTCAAGATACCTTTGAATAAGCCTTAATTAAAGATTTCCTGATTATAAATTATAATAAAATTTCCAAAAAAAAAAAAATCCAATTTATACCCAACTCATGGACATTTTTTGGAATTTTAAAATTTGGCATTTTGTATAGGAATTTTACTTTTTGGAAAAGTTTTTATGGGAATTGTGTTTTCTGGAATTTTGTTTTTGGAATTTTGGCTTTGGAAGTACGTTTTAGGAATTTTGAATTTTACGAATCGTACCCAACCCCTTTACTACATTGCACTCATTACAAAAAGATTTTTAAAAGCCCGATTTTTTTTTTTAAAAATTGGGCCCGAATTCATATTTTTTTTTTTAAATCATGCTTTTGAAAATCGGATTATGAAAGTCGGTATTTTGAAAATCGGCCTTTTGAAAGTCGAGATTTTAAAAGTCGGGCAAACGACCCCCATTTTTTCCCACAGTTTACGCCCGCTTGTAATCTTTCGCTTACCGTATCTCCTAAATGACTCATTAAAAATCACTTATTGTGTTCGTTGCGCTCGTATTTTTACAAGTATCCCGATTGAATATTATAGACTGGCGTGGATCATTCAGGAGTAATATTATCGGTTCTGTTCCAGATAGTATTGTTACGGTGACACCTAGATTAGAATAGAATAAGTTAATTTCATTAATTGTTCAATTGCATTTATGATTTATACTCAACATTTAGGCGTCATTTCTATACTAACATATTTGCTCAATTCTTGATGCGCATTTAGGATTATTCTAGAAACAAATATTTTGGTATATAAAGGCGTACGTTGACGTGGAATGCTGAGTTTTGTTTTAAACGTGATACAGTGAAGGTTAAATAGAAAGATTATTAAAGTGATTATTAAAGCGATTTTTAAAGTGATAATTAAAAAGTGTGTTATAATTGTAATAATTAATTGTGAATTTTGTGTTGTATAATAAATTGTGTTGTGTAAATAAATTGTGTGAGTTCAAATTTGAAGCAGTTGTATTTATTCACAATCCAGTGATTCGAACCTTAAGTGACAAGGCAAAATCGTAACAATTGATGACAGCGGTGGGATTGTGAATAATAAGGAAAATGATTCTCTACGGATTAAAGCTTGCGCAATTAAAGGAGCAACTGACACGGCGAGGTTTGGCCAGTGAAGGCACAAAAGCTAGTTTGGTGGAGCGACTACGTGAGGCCATGGAGAAGGAAGGTTTAAATCCAGACGTGTATGATTTCGAGGAGGAAAACACGGATGAGATCAGTATGGACAACAAAGAAAAGGAAGTACAAGCAGTGGTCAGAACAACACAAAACCCATCTGGAAATTTCGATTTATCGCAGTTGATGGCTACTATGAATCAAATGATGGGTCAACAGTTGGAGGGAATAAAACAAATGGAGAAACAAGGGGTGGACATTAAAAACCAAATAGAAGATGGCCAAAAGAAAATGGACGAGAGGTTTCTGGAGTTATCTTTTACACTATACGGTAAAGTGGAAAAAGTGCAAACAGAAGTACAAGAAGTACACGCAGAAATTCAAAATGTTATAGGGACGGTTCAACAAAAATTTGAATCGGTTAAACAAGATTTTCAAACGGAAGTTAAACGTCTCGAGAAGGAGCTCCAAGATGTCAAGGCAAATGGAACGACACATCAAGTGATCCAGACGGTTAATGCAGTTAAGATAAAACCACCAACATTTGATGGAACAACATCCTTCAGTATTTTTAAGTTCCAATTCGAAACGGCGATTAAGCAAAATCAGTGGACTGAAGAACAATGTGTTGCAGCGTTAATTGTGGCTCTTAAAGGTAAAGCGGCGGAAACACTACAAATCATTCCCGAGCAGGAACGGAACGTTTAGATCGGAATTATGAAGGCGTTAGATCGAAAATACGGAAGTGACCACAAACGAGAAATCTATCGCATGGAATTGAAGGGTCGATATCAAAGAGAAGGAGAATCGCTACAGGAATTTTCATCGGCAATTGAGCGGCTCGCGCATTTAGCACATTCAAATATGTCGGCCGATTACATGGAGCGAATTAAAATAGATGCATTCATTGACGGTATTCGAGATCCTGAGACGCGCAGAGCGGTGATGTTGTCACCTAAGGAAACTTTCACGGAAACCATCGCTTGTGCGTTAACAAACGAAACTGCGCAAACCATCATCAAACCAGCAATGAAAATTCGTCGAGTGGAGATTGATTCCAGAATAGGCACCACGCGGGCTACGCCAAGGTTCAGAGATGGAAGTGGCAGGATTAAATGCTGGGTATGTGATAGAATGGGTCACATCTCACGGGACTGTTGGGAAATGAAGAAGAAACGAGCAAGGTCGCCATCTCCTATAAAGCGTAGACCAAACGAAGAGCAGATATAATCCAGAAAGGAGGGTCAGACGACAGCGGAGTCGTTAAACTAAAAAGAGTCAGCTTGAAGGGGCAGAAGCTGGCTCCCACAACCGATTGCCCCATAACCTCCATCCATGTTTCGAGAATACCAAGGAGCGGTGACAGCTTAACAATTGAAGCCGATATTGATGGGAAGAAATGCATGATCACGCTGGATACAGGAGCAACTCATACGATTGTTCATGAGGGTATTATCGATGGAATTATGGAACCAGCTAATGGCATGAAATTACGAATGGCGACTGGAGAAAATTCAGCAATAAAAGGGAAAAAGGTCGTAAAAATAAGGATTGGGCGAAATCACTTTCAACACGAGGTGCTGGTTGCAGATATTGTAGACGAAGTCATCTTGGGAATGGACTTCATGAGAAGGAATGGCTTCGTGGTGGATGTTGGACGGGGTGTATTAACCTACGATAATATCGAGTTGCCACTTCACGTTAGCGCTATAGGAGAAACGACCAAGCAAATTATAATGGATCATCGGGAGAAACTGCCACCAAATTCAGAGACAATAGTATGGGCAAGATTGGAGGGAGGTTTTGGGTCACCCAGGTTGTGGGTTGTGGAAGCCAATGAAGCGGAGTGCGGAGCCAGAGAAATTATGATCGGGAAAGTTCTAGTGAAACCAGACAGCGAAAATAGAGTACCAATTAGGACTATAAATCTCTCGGATAAGACGAAAACCATCAAGAAAGGGACAATAATCGGAAAATGTGAAGAAATATCTACGATTGTGAAGTGCGAGCAGAAAAATCCGATTAAGACGACTAACTCGCATGGGCAAAAAGAAATTATAGATCAACTCATGGAGAAATGAACAGAAGATCTTACCATGGAATAGAAAAATTTGGCAAAACAATTGCTCGAGCGGTACATGCCAATATTCTGCAGTACACCGGACAATAATGGGAGAACCACAATGGTAAAACATCGAATAGATACAGGAGCAGAAATGCTGATTCGCCAACCACCCAGGAGATTACCATTGGCAAAGCAAGGAGAAGTGGATCGAATGGTAAAAGATATGCAAGCAGCAGGGGTAAACGAAACATCAAGCAGTCCATGGAGTTCACCAGTGGTGTTAGTCGAGAAAAAGGATGGTAGCATGAGATTCAGCGTGGATTACCTAAAATTAAATGCTGTGACGAAAAAGGATAGTTACCCATTGCCAAGGATCGATGACACGTTAGACACATTATCGGGTGCTCGAATATTTTCAACATTAGATCTGCAAAGGAAGATCGCGAGAAAACGGCATTCAGTGTGGGTAACGGATTATGGCAATTTAACGTTATGCCATTCGGATTATGTAACGCCCCTGCGACTTTTGAACGGCTAATGGAGCGCGTACTAAAGGGATTACATTGGAGGACGTGCCTCGTATATTTGGACGACATCATCGTCATGGGCAAGGATTTCGACGAGCATTTAAGGAATTTGGCAGAGGTTTTGGATTGGATGCAGGCCGCCGGATTGAAGCTAAGCCCAAAGAAATGCAAACTATTTAGAACGGAAGTAAAATATTTGGGTCATAAGGTAACAACCAATGGAATCCATACCGATGAAGACAAGATCGCAGCAGTGAAGGAATGGCCACGACCTAAAAACTTACATGAATTACGGAGCTTCCTTGGATTGTGTACCTATTATAGACGATTCGTGCCAGGATTCGCCAATATTGCAAAGAGTTTACACGAGTTAACCAGGAAGAACAAGGCATTCGAATGGAAGGATGATCAAGAAGAGGCATTTGTGGAACTAAGACGACGATTATGCGAAGCACCAATCCTCGCATACCCTATACCCAACGTTAAATTCATTTTGGACACCGATGCAAGTAATGACGGTATAGGAGGAGTATTATCACAGGCAACAAATGGTGAGGAGCAAGTTATTGCATATTACTCCAAGATGTTATCAAAACCGGAACGGAATTCTTGTGTAACACGGAAAGAGTTGTTGGCTATAGTGGAATGTGTTAAGCACTTCCATAAGTACCTCTATGGTCAAAAATTTCTTCTACGGACGGATCATGGAGCTTTGCGCTGGTTGTTACAATTCAAAAATCCAGAGGGACAAGTAGCACGTTGGATCGAACGTTTGCAAAGCTACGATTTCCAAATTGAACATCGGAAGGGAAGCGCACATGGAAATGCCGACGCATTATCAAGAAGGCCATGTCCCGTGGAATGCAAGCATTGTGGGCGTGTGGAGAGTAAAGAAAACATCATCGATATTCGGCTTATGCAAGTGCTACCTGATGAGGAATGGACTGATGGAATGATCAAGAAGGAGCAATTACGGGATGCTGACCTATCATTCATCATGAAACATAAGGAAAAGGAACACCGGCCCACATGGAATGAGATAGCTGACAAAACTCCGATTGTAAAAGCATATTGGGCTCAATGGGATAGCCTTCACATAGAAAATGGATGTTTAAAACGAAAGTGGGAAAGCACAGATGGTAAAGTAAAACAATTGTTGGTAGTGGTGCCAAAAGATCGGATAGCGGAAATCCTCAAGGAATATCATGGAGGAGCAAGTGGAGGTCACCTAGGGATTAATAAAACATTAGCCAAAATTCGACAACGTTTCTACTGGTCCGGATGTAGACAGTCAGTAGTAGAATGGTGTCGAAGATGTGACCAATGTGTGACAGTAAAGAGACCAGCACGAAAAATCCGTGGAACCATGAAACAATATAATGTCGGGGCACCATTTGAGAGAATTGCAATGGATGTGGCGGGGCCGGAAATAAATATGTGCTAGTAATAATGGATTATTTCAGCAAATGGCCGGAAGTGTATCCCATACCCAATCAGGAGACAACAACAATAGCTGATGCCGTGGTTAACAATTGGATTAGCAGATTTGGTGTACCGATGGAAATTCACACGGATCAAGGAAGGAATTTCGAATCGTTGGTATTTCAAGAGATATGTCATATGCTTGGTATCAATAAAACAAGAACGACGCCTTTACACCCACAGTCGGACGGTATGGTGGAAAGATTCAATGGCACATTGGAGGAATATCTAGCAAAGGTTGTGGAAAGGAACCAACGCAACTGGGATCGACATATACCGATGTTCCTGATGGCCTACCGAGCTAAAACCATATTTGGGAACAATCTGCGATTACCGAGAGATTTAAAGTTTGGAGCTGTTCCTTCAGCAGCTCTATGCGGACAGGATTACGTCGACCGGATGAAAGAGGAACTTAATGAAATACATCAATTTGTACGGGAGAAAATTCGAATATCAAGTGATCGACTGAAAGCTCGATATGACATACAAGCAAATAATCAAGGCTTCGAGGAAGGGCAATTGGTCACACCCCACCTTCACAACCCGCAACGGCAGAAGGGATTGTCACCGAAATTGCAACCCACATGGGAAGGACCTTACACTGTCATTAAAAAGTTGAACGACGTGGTTTATCACATATAGAAAGGACGGAAAGGTAAACCAAAGGTGGTGCATTTAGAACGTTTGGCGCTCTACAGAGGAGGTGATCTGGATCCTGTTCGGGACGAACAGGCTTAGGTGGGGGGTAGTGTTACGGTGACACCTAGATTAGAATAGAATAAGTTAATTTCATTAATTTTTCAATTGCATTTATGATTTATACTCAACATTTAGGCGTCATTTCTCTACTAACATATTTGCTCAATTCTTGATGCGCATTTAGGATTATTCTAGAAACAAATATTTTGGTATATAAAGGCGTACGTTGACGTGGAATGCTGAGTCTTATGCCTCAACCAGTCACGACTTAAGAGCTTAAGTTACATGCCGATTACACCACTTCGGTTAGTGCTACACTCACCAAAATTTTATAGGTTTCTCGTCACAAATAAACAACTGACCTCTAAAATTTTCGTGGTCGTACCGCTCTCCTTAGTGGTGCGTTTAACTTAAGCTCTTAAGTTTTGACTGGTTGAGGCATTATTTTAAACGTGATACAGTGAAGGTTAAATAGAAAGATTATTAAAGTGATTATTAAAGCGATTATTAAAGTGTTAATTAAAAAGTGTGTTATAATTGTAATAATTAATTGTTAATTTTGTGTTGTATAATAAATTGTGTTGTGTAAATAAATTGTGTGAGTTCAAATTTGAAGCAGTTGTATTTATTCACAATCCAGTGATTCGAACCTTAAGTGACCAGGCAAAATCGTAACATTATAATCCGCTGTACAACAAACAACAGTTTTTAAATCAATCTCTAACGCCACTACTTTAATCTAGATGTCACTAGCCTCAGAAAAAAATGTTAGTAAAGTTCTAAACCTTAAATGACCAATTTTTATTGAATAAATGTCTCGTCCATGCTGAATTACTTGCCCATCAAACCAAATATATAGGTGAGATCGTAACAATATGTTATTTGAAAATATGGAAAAATATTTTTTTTTTATTTACCCTAAGTTGTAACTAAGAGCTCTTTATAATTGTAACAAGAAACAAGTTCGCTTGTCTTCCAACAGTTTCAGTTAAGTTTTTTTGTTGCTGTCTCAGTAAGAAGTCATGGAATGGTTGGTGAACAACAATTCATGAAAATTATCTGATAATTGTTTGGTATTCATGTAGCAGTACTAAGCCCCCGCTCCCAAGTTCCACATTTATCCAATAAATTGTTCCTTGAACTTGCTTTGCATTATAAATTTTTTTTGACTTGTTTTTTTTATTTGTTGCGCATTAAGAGCTTATAATACCTTTTACTAATTTGGACTCCCTCAACCGAAATACCCTGTGCTCGACTTAAAGCAGTAACGTGGCAACTGTAAATAATCGATAATAATGTATTTATAATGCAGAATTTTTCACTTAAAATAATGAAAATTTATCATCATAGCAATATAGGCTATATGAAAGGAACTTTTTGTTTGAGGCGCTTAAACGACCAATTATGTGTTATCCAATTAATTTTTTTAAAATAAAACAACAAAAATTGTGAATTTTCATTTTTAATGTAATATTGTTGGTGAATATCAGAAACATGATGTAATGGTACTAATATACCAACCATTATAATCATCGTTATAATAATAATTTTCCGACTTGACCAACGGCATTCAATAACATATGCGTATAGTAGATTGCGACATAATTTCTATGCAGTACTTCTATACAGGTACTAAATCGACCCCATGATGTTTGGTGAAGGTGGCTTACCTTAACCGCACTTGAAAAAATTCTCCATCGTGAGCAAATGACTATCAATGTAATGCAGCTGTCGACATGTTAAACTTCTTCTAGAAATATAAGAGAATGACTAAGGGCCGCACCCCTTGGTTTTTAAAAATACAAAAATAGGTAAAACGAATAAATTGAAAATAGAAATCAAAGGCAAAAACATTTTCATTGATAAGGTAAAAATTGTTCGTATATTATCCGAGTTATCTCGTTCAACAACAGGGAAACAGAAAGGTAAAACTGCAAAAAAAAAATCTTTTTGAATAATCAGTTTTTAAGTTGGATTAAACGGGTAAAATTTTATTTTTTCGGTATAATGGAAAATCGATGGGAGTAACTCTTTTTCCATAATCGGAAAATAGGATGGGTGTTGATTGTATTCGAAATAAAATTTCGATTCAGCATTTGATTCATAAACTATTGACAGCAACCGATAAACGTGTGTGATAAATAAACAAAATCGTTACCGCAGCTCTGATGAAACATAAAATCTTAAATAATTGCGAACCCTGACTAAATTATTCTTGAAAAATTTATATTCGGAATTTAAATCATAAAATTTAATCCGTTTTTTTCGTATACGATACATACTCGTATGCTCAAAACACATAATTTTAAATTGAGCTTTAACCACCCACCAGTGCCGCCATCCTAGGTATAAGAGTATCATGCGTTGTTTATACTCTTTCAAACAAAAAATGTTTAGATGACAAAATACAAATCTTTTTTTTTTGTTGACTCGGTCTTTCTAATACAATTTTCGTGTTTTCCGTGTATATTAAATTTGTTTGTTCCACCCGCGTGCGTCTTGGTACTTTCTATATTTTTCATTGTGTCATGTATATAAATCTCTTTATTTTAAAATAAATGATCTGCAATCATCTCGTCGGTAAATTTTTTATTGCTGCTTAGTGAACATTGTACGTATAATCTTCCACGAAATGTAAACGTCTCAACTCAAGACGATATAGATAAAGTCGATTTTGTTTTTGTTCATGCGGTAATTAATTCCAGCCTTGAACGAGAAAAAAAATTCTTCATTGTGCAACTCTGTATTCCCCCAATCCACATATGTATGTGTATAATCACTTCACATCATTCATCAACCGAATAAACCTCGCAATCACTTAAGTTTTCATAACGACGATAAATGAGTGTCATACTCTTATTATAAGAAGAAATAAATATTGAAGGGTCGTAAGTGGATTTTCTTATATTGTGTGTGTGTGTGTGTGTGTGTGTGTGTGTGTGTGGAAAATCTTTCAATCAGTCATTAAATAAAAATTGAAGTGGGCACAATATTTATATATACCGAAACTGCTATCATGATAATAAAATATGTTTCCTGCAAACTTTGTCACAATTAAAGCATGCGATTTTCATAATCAATTAAAGCGATAAAAATCGGTGCCCTATTTTCCATTTCGCTCCTTGGAAACCTTTATAACTAATGGCCGATCCAAATACGTCTAATTATTTATATAAAGTATAATATACGAGTATTATTTACAAAGCGAGTTGAATTAGAAAAATAATTATTGTTATTATTGTGAAGTGCGATCAATAAAATATTGTAGCTTCTAAGCATTGAACGACCACAATATAAATATTGGTTGGTACATATACTGGAAAAACTCCCCAAAGTTGTGTTGGTCTTATGGGAAATTGAATGGTAATTAATCAAGGCAGTGGGAAATAACTGTGTTTGGAAATAATAAACGAAGAAGAAATAATAATTTATTTTGCTATTAATCTTGGTAAGTAATTATTTTCATTGAAGGATTTTGCTTATTTCATTACGTTGGAATAATAACGAGGTTCGACTAGTTTATGCTAAATTGAAATATTCGGTGTTGTTAAGCATCATAGCAGGGCCGTATATATTTACCGGGCCTGATTGAATAAAGGTGAAGCTTTCGGTTTGGGTACCCCCCGCTCAATGAAGCGCAATGAAGACAGGAAGTTAAAATTTAAAAAACTAAATCTTTATATGTATATATAATGGGTGTACTACGAAATCTCGGTTTCACAATCCCAGTTTTCAAAATCCTGGTTTCAAAATCCCGGTTTTCAAAATCCCGGTTTTCATACATTTTGGTGAAGGAAAATTTTATCAAGCAAATTCATTAATATTTGATAAAAAAATTACGAAATATTCCTTATAACAAATTAAAAAAAATTATATTAGCCATTTTCTAGAACTTTATCGCAAACTCATTTATGAATTTTGTAAAAAAATCACTTGAGTCCCATTTTCCCACATGTCAAATTTTAAAAATTCAAACCGGGATTTTTTTTTTATATAAAACCGGGATTTATAAAAAACCGGCGTGTTGACCAACCGAGATTTTGAAAACCGGGATATCGTTACACACCCACATATAATTCTTCTGTATGTGTGTATGTCGGGTGTACTATGAAATCCCGGTATTCAAAATCCCGGTTTTCATAGTTCCGGTTTTCTTTTCTTCTATTTCTAAAGTTTTGATTTTGAAAAAAAATATTTTTTATAAATTCGAGCTGGCCGGATTAATAATATTTTAACAAAAAATAAGATATCTTGCCCAAAAATAAACTAGAAAAAACTAAAGCTGCGAGTCAGAGGCGGTAAACACCGCGTGCCGCACGTACGAGAGGATTATATCTCTTTTCCTGCCTGCCATCACACACGCCTGCGTGTGGGTAATGCCGAAAAATCATGTCAAAAATTTATTTTTGTGTGTATTATGGACCAACATAGACATTTGTGCATCCCACTTAAATCGTTTTCGTTCGAAAAATAACACTATAACTATAATACTAGTAAAGTAATTAATATGTTATCAAAAACAAATATTTAATATGTCATATAATTTATATGTTATCAAATTGTAATATATTTTATTTTAAAATAATTACGATTTAACTAAGATCCGTTAAAATTCGGAAGACATCACAACCTGTCATTTTTACACACACATTTGTGTGGGTTGGACTTTAATTGAAGCAAAGGGAAAGGAATATAGATAGAATCTATTAATGACACCTACTAAAAAGAAAAATAATTGCGCTATTTTGTTATGCAAGATTTTGTATTTGCAACGATTCATTTTAAAATCCCATATTGATTTTCGACATAATCGGTTAAGAAAAGGCCATGTTTCACTCTATCCGCCTTATTCCAGAACTTTATCAAAAACGCATTTTTTTAATCCCATTTAGGACCCATATGTCGAATTTCAACTAAATCGGTTTAAAAATGGCCTAGTTTCATCTCTATTGACCGCTTTATCAAAAAACCATTTTAGAATCCCTATTAGCCATTTTCTAGAATTTTACAGCAAACTCATTTTTGAATTTTGTCAAAAAATCATTTATGAGTCCCATTATCCCAAATGTCAAATTTTAAAAATTCAAACCGGGATTTCCTAAAAATCGAGATTTTTTTATACAAAACCGGGCATTTGAAAACCGGGATTTTGAAAACCGGGATTTCGTTACACGAATTTCATCAAAATCAGTCTAACCGTTTAGGAGGTGTTCAGTGACATACACGGGTTATGTCACTGAACACCTCCTAAACGGTTAGGCCAATTTTGATAAAATTCTTTGTGTGTGTTTGTGTTGGCCCCTGAATGGTTTAGAAATACATAATTCCAAAATTTCTACCCCAACCCCCACCAGTATTTGTGTAGGTCCCTGGATGGTTTAGATATACATAATTCCAAAATTTCAGCCCCAACCCCCCACCAATATATATATATATATATATATATATATATATATATATATATATATATATATATATATGTATATATATATATATATATATATATATATATATATATATATATACATATATATATATATATATATATATATATATATATATATATATATATATATATATATAATTCTTCTGTACGTGTGTATGTCACTGAACACCTCCTAAAAGGTTGGGCCGATTTGGCTGAATTTTTTTGTGTGTGTTTGTGTTGGTCCCTTGGATGGTTTAGATTCACAATTGAACTCGGTAGGTGGCGCTGGGGTTCTAGGATTTTTATTCTTTATTTTTTAAGATTTTTCGCGTATCAGAACATATAACTCTAAAATTTCACCCCCACCACCCACCGGTCCCTGGATGGATTAGAATCACAATTGGGCCCGGTAGGTGACCCTACGCTTGTGTTCTAGGATTTTTTTTTATTTTTGTAGCATTTTTGCATATCAGAACAGATAACTCCTAAATTTCACCACCACAACCCCCAATCTTTATAACGGGTGGGGCAAAAGTCCCGCTACCATTTTGATTGCAGGCCATCTTGGTTATGTGACGTTTAGATAAGTTTCGCTTTAATCATTGTGTTGTGTAGATGCCCAAATTTTATAATGGATAAATATACGCCACAAGAACGAGCAGAAATAGTGACAATATTTATTGAAAATAATCGTTCCATTATTGCCACTCAGCGGAAATTTCATCAAAAATATCCTAATCATCCAGTGCCTCACAAAACCACAATTTATCGTTTACATGCGAATTTTCGACAGTACGATACGACAGCAGACAGACCTCGTTGTGGAAGACAACGGACGTCTCGTAACGTTGAAAATATGGCTCTCAAACGTGGTTCCCAGTTACACATTTGCACGCAGTTTAAGGCGAATTTTGAAAACTGATTTTAAAATGTTCCCGTACAAAATTCAATTAGTTCATCAATTGCTACCGAGAGATCATGATCAACGAGTTGAGTACAGTAATGCAATCCTAAGGCTGTCTGGTGAAATTGAAGATTTTTCGTCTAAATTGATAATGAGCGATGAAGTCCATTTTCTTCTCAGTGGCCACGACAATAAACAGAACAGTCGATTTTGGGGAACACACAATCCTCAATTAATTCATGAAACCTCACTGCATCCACTAAAAACAACTGTATGGTGTGGTATTCATGCTGGAAACATTATTGGTCCCTATTTTTTTGAAAATGACCGAGGTGTTCAAGTTACTGTTACTGCTGAACGGTACCAAGACATGATTCGAAATTTTCTTGTGCTTGAAATGGAACAGCAAGGACTACAGGACATGTGGTTTCAGCAAGAAGGGGCAACAGCATACACAGCCCGTTCAACAATTCAATTATTGAATGGCGTTTTTCCACGAAGACTAATTTCGCGAAATGGCGATTTAGCATGGCTAGCCAGATCTCCGGATTTAACAGCACCAGACTTTTTCTTATGGGGTTTTTTAGAATCAAAATTGTATGTGAATAAGTCCCAAACGATTCAACATCTTAAAGGCAATATTCGTCACGAAATTGAAGAAATTCAGCCTGAGATGTTGTAGGATGTCATGAAAAATGCCTTAAAAAGAGCCGGAAGTTGCATAGCGAATCGCGGTCACCATTTAGCCGATATAATTTTACAATCATACCGAAAAAAAAAAAAAAATGTAAAGACCAAATAAACTTTTTATGAAAACCAAACTTACTTATCTTTTCTTTGAACAAAGTTATAGGCAATCAAAATGATAGCGAGACTTTTGCCCCACCCGTTATATATAATTCTTTTGTACGTTCATATGTCACTGCACTCCTCCTTATTTTTTTAAGATTTTTCGCATATCAGAACAAATAACCCCAAAATTTCAATTTCACGGAAATACACAATGCATAAAATTCCCGGACTATTTTTGTAACATGGCAGCCACGAAAGTTGCTTTGATTGAAAGCATATTCACAGATTTGCGCGCCAATTATATGAATCATGCGTGGCTACGTGTTTTTGTGGCCGCAAGAAATATCAACTGACGAAGCAGTCAACCAACGCTATGCAATGGCACGCGATTATTCATAAAAAATCATGGGCAATATTCTTAAGTGCGTCACATTCCTCTGCTAGTCGCAGTCCATCTTCGGTGGTGCACATTATTTATTTATTTATTTATTATGAATGTAACATATGGTTCAAAGCAGTCATTTACACACATACAAAAACAGCAATATTCTTCCATTCGCACTGTCATGTGCCAATGGCAAGCACCAAATATCGCCCGGCGAAGAGAACTAACGAGAGAAATTGCACTCATTTTTTATTTTGGTTTGGGCAACAGCAAATCACACAATGACGAAAGTAAAAGATTGAAATGTGAAACTCAATGTCAACTGTCAACTATTATCGAAAATTCGAATATCGAAAAAACGTTTGCTCAAGCCTTACTTGGAATTATTATTCGTTGTTGATAAGAATACTGTAAATTTATCCGAGCCCCTTGTGTAGGGTTCATACCGTGACTTTTTTTTGAGAGTAGGTAGTGAGTGGGAGTAGTCGGCCTGCCGCTAAACCCACTAGTTACATGAGAGGGTCACGTACTGGTTAACATGTAAACATGTTAACAATATAAGCTGCTTGCTTCAAGAAAGACGCCAGCTTATTACCGAGTTTCCCTAGTTTAAATTACCGAGTACCGTCCCAGGTGACAATATTTCACAACTTCTTCGAAAAGTTATAGAAAAATCTCCATCCACCATATCCAATTTCAGCATAATCGGTTAAGAAATTATCAAATTCCATTCCAGGTGGCCATATTCCAGAACTTTTTCAAAAATCAATTATGAATCCCATTTCCATCCGACATACTCAATTCGGTATGTTGGATGGAAATGTTTACAAATTGATCGAGCTTCACCCCTCGTCGCCATATTCCAGATTTTCTTCCCAAAATCATTTAAGAATCCCACTTCCATTCAACATACTAAATCACAACATAATCAGGTAAGCAATGCCTGAGTCAGATTAAATTTGATCGAATCAGCCGTTCCACACGGGCTATCAAAGAAGCACAGCTTCACGCTTCAAAATAAGTCGAAATCGATTTTTTATTGCTACTTTAAAACCTTATTTTATATTTAGACACCATTTTTTTTGTATTGTTTTATTCTGGTCTCTCGAAAATAAAATTTAAACTAAAGCCGCACGCACACGAATGCAAATTTTTGACCAACGTTGGTGTATTTTATGTTTTTGTAAATATTGGTAAAATATGACAATTGACAAACTCATACTGTCTACACGATTTGCAGTATTTGTTTTTTCCTTTGATCTTTTTTGAAAAACGGCCTATTGAGCGAATGTGCGCCAATGTTGGAATAATTAAGCCTTGATTTGAATTTGTCAATTGTTTTGTGACTACGCGATTTGTCATTTGCAGAAATACGCCAATGTTGATATGTGTTTGCATTCGCGTGGCTGCGGCTTAAGATCTACATGTAAAAAATGGCCTTGATTTTTTTTTATTTCATTTTTGTTTGGGTTATGCTGTATACATACTTGCTGAAATTAGTGCGGCATAAATAAATCGCATTCGCTCCTTCAGGTATATATTCATATCTGCGGAGCGAGTGCAGTATATTAGTGCCGTAACAATTTTCACAAGTATGTATACAGTAAGTACACACAACTTACACAAACAAAAATGATATAAAAAAAATTCAAGGCCATTTTTTACTTGCAGATTTTAGTTAAATTTTATTTTCGAGATAGCAGAATAAAACAATACAAAAAAAAAATTGTGTCTAAATATAAAATAAGGTTTTAAAGTAGCAATAAAATCTATTACGACTTATTTTGAAGCGTGAAGCAGTGCTTCTTCGACATACCGTGTGGAACCATACAATAGAATAAATTTAAATACATTCAGATTTAGCGAACAATCGGATTTAATGGACTCCCCAATTAGTCCGTTAAATCGACGTTTTTCTGTATAACATTTTACGTTAAAATGTCACGTAACCAGCGTGCAGCGTGTAAAATGAACCCAAAACTAGTACCCTAAATGTTTTATCAAACATAAGAATTTGATAATTGCAACTATTTATATATCGATAAAATTCAAATGTTACTTAACGGCCCTGCATCATAAAACACGAAAAATGTACATACTAAAGCTTAGCGACGTTTTCACTGTACAGAAAATGCTTCTTTGAAATATTTGTTGTCATAAAGTGCTGACTGCTTTTATCATATACACGATTAACAAAAAAACGTAAAATTGACATTAATGGCTTGAAATTACAGTGTATAGTACCTGTTACAGCTTCATTTCATTAATTTGTAGTAGTTCGCTATTTTGTCAAACTTTTCGTTACCTTTTTGTAAGTATAAAAACTGCGTAGGTAAAAAAAAAACCGTGCATTCAATTTCCAAAATTGTCTATTGTGAGTAGTGTTGTAGTGTTGTGAAAATAAAGTATAATACAAAAGTACCAAAGCAACATAATCATGCTCTTAAGGTTAGCGATGCGAATATGCTAAAATCCATACACAAAATCACGTATTCAAAGTAAATTATTTGCAATAAATTGGGGAATCACGTAAACGATATGTATATTTAAGAAGATTAAACTTATGTGACATATCATTCCTGTATATTACATCCTATATATATTTGGATTGGAACAATTTTGATCTCCATGTTTGAACTAGTAATGCCCTAATATTTTTTTAATGTCATTGATGTTTTTAGTTACGTACATATTTTTATTTTATTTTCACGAAAAACTGAAAAACAAGACAAAACCATTATGAATTTTTATTTTTATTCCATTTTCTTCGTACTACAGACTCATCAATCATGTTCATAGTTATGTGGTTGGATTTGGGTGCTAAACAAGCAAATAAAAGTATATCAGCGCTGTATCAACTATTTTTTCTTACTATTTATGAGTCTTATGACGTATCATACCTACGTCAATCCGATAAAATGGGATAGCATTGAAACAATCTAGAATGATTGATATCCACTTTCGATGTGCAGGTCATGAAAATGGTGTGTTAATCGCTTTTCAACGGATGTGCTAAAATCGCACCTACTTATTCCTCGACCTTATGCCATCTTAAAGGTTTTGTTAATAGAGCAAAATATAATGAGGGTGTCCGATTACAATTACATTTTTAAATTTCACCGTCCCCTGGTAATTATCAAGCATTTTAGAAAAAAAAAATGACGGTCGGAAAATTATTAAACAATTTTTCCCTTATTTTTTTTTTTTTTTTTAACAAAAGGTATTTAAATGGAAAATCTTGCTCTTAATTAAATCCACAACGAACGAAAATACAAAAATTTGTACAGTAATGATGAGAAGAATAAAAATTTGGTTTGATGTTTTAGTGGAAGGGAAAAGGAACTGAAAAATTAAATTTTCATCACGTTTCAGCCATAATAAATGGGAAACTACATACAAAAGAAGACTATATTTCCGTATATTTCAATTACAAAGAACGGATCAGCTGTTTCTTGATTCAGTACCAAAATACCAATCTGACAGATAAATGAGATATTTTCTCTTCTTTTGCTTTGCTGAAAATAATATTTCGTGTACAAAAATTTTGTATAGTACTTCATTTTTGTGTACGAATTTATTTCGCACGCCATGCCTCCCTCCCCCATTCCCAACAAACATTATATAGAAAAATTATAGTGCGGAAATGATGATTTAATAATAATTCGAGTGGTATAGTAAATTCGACAAATTGTAATCAACAAGTAAATTTATAACAAGAACACAAAATATTCCGTGCTCATAAATTCATTTGTGTTTTATAGTGTCGATTCGTGCCGTTTTAACATTATTTTAGTATTTTGTCAAAAAATCGTAACTTTATATTATTTATTTCAATGATAATTGTATTAAAATGCCATCCCTTATATGAAACAGGGATTGACATGCGATCTATTAGGCCACGAAATATCTAAATTTACACTGTTAACTTTAAAAAAATTGAGATTATTGTGATACAATTTACTAAAGATTTTTTATTCTAAAGAAGGATTTTTTAGACAATGTTTCTCCTTTTATATTTCCGATCCTAAAGATGTTCACGTCTCCTATATGACCGAATAGCTAAATCGAAACCCCACGTGCGTGGTGAACGCGATTTAATCAAATATTAAATAGTAACAATATAGAACACTGCCTTGTAAAATCGTGTTCCAAAATGTTTTCCCTATAAGACAAGAGTGAAGTTAGCTGTTTTAGTACAAGTTCGAAAAAAACTCTATAATCAACACAGCTGGTGAAAAAGTAATACTAAATTTAACTGTTTCAACTGTGTAGTTGTTGTCAAAACAAAAAAGTAAACAAACAACGGCAACTTTTCAAAAAAATTCGACAGAAACGACCAAAGTGACACCTGTGCCAGAAAATCTAATTACGGAAATGAAATAAGATAAGAGAACAGAAGAACGCGTATGTCCTATGTATAAGCTATTTAATACATGATTTAATTATGATGATTTTAAATTTGTCCGGCGTATTTTAAATAATTGTGGTTTTTCATTTAAATCTATTTTCCAATTTTTCTGTTACCGCCTCTACAGATGTTGATAAATTTTTAAATGTATTTTACGATAGTGTATAGACAAATTTCTAAAATTGAAATGAACATGGTTTAGTTATGATGATATTTACTGTTCCATACATGCTACTTAGAAGTACCCCGGTTCTATCCCGGAAATTAAAAAATTTAATCATGCGGTCTATTATGAAATTTTCGACCGCGTTTTTTTTCGACGTTGTCGAAAATTTGGTGTTATTAAATTTTCGACCGCGTTTTTTTTCGACGATGTCGAATTTTTGTATTATGAAATACTCGACGCGTTTTTTTCTAGATAACGTCGACTTTACGACAGCTCTTGAGGTGTCGAGTACATAAAAGAAAAGTGTTAAGTGTGAGAAATAAAAAAAGTTTATTAGTAAAAATAAATTAATAATTTAAACTTATAAAATTTTTATTAATAAAAATTAATTAATTAATTTAAATTTTCACATAAAAAATAATTAATTTCATTTTTCGACATCGTCGAAAAAAAAATTCATAATAGCGATTTTCGACGTTGTCGACTGTCGACGTTGTCGAAAAAAATATGCGCGTCGAAAATTTCATAATAGACCCCCAGGTAACACTAACATAATTTTATATATCCCTGTAACTCTTGTATGAAGTTGGCCCCGCCCCGTTTTATATTATATTTTATTCCAAATACACTTCATATGTGAAGTTAGCCCTAAATTTTATTATATGAAAAATAAAAATCTTTATTAAAATTATTTTAATTCGGAAAATACACAAAATACAGTCAACTCTGTAAAGTTCCAATGGACCGAAAAAAAAATTCGAGATAGAAAGAGGATTGGGTATAATTAAATGTATGTATGTACACTGAGAGAAAAAACAACATATGATCAGGCGCGGATCCAGAAAAGGTCCCAGACGGGGAGGGGAGGGGGGCGTATATTAAAAAACATAAAATTTTCAATAACTAAAAAAAATAACATTACATTTTATTTAAAAAACTAAAAATTCGGTACAAAATTATAAACCAATAGAAACCTTAATTTTATTAAATTCATAATAAAAACTCTATTCTTCTGTTCGATTGTCTTCCGTATCGATCAATGATATTCGATGGCTTTAATTCCTGAGCAATATCTCTGTGAATATGGAGAACAGCTAGTCCAACTAAGCGAGATTCAGTCATAGTAGACCGAATCCACGTTTTCAACGGTCTTATGGTTGAAAAGCTCCTCTCAGCACTTGCGACACTAACCGGTAGGCTTGCTAAAATAATTAATATCGTTTTGAATCGCGGGAAAAACTTCTACATCACATTGGTCCAGTGAGCTTATTGCATCGGTTGGAATAATACCTTTATTTTTTTGTTCTTGTAACCATTTGTTGTGCCAGATAATTATTTCGCCTGTTACTGTTTCAATAGAAATGCTCTTTTTCTGGAAATAAAATTTTAATTTAGTGAAAGTTGCTTCACTTGTATGATTGAAGAGTCTTTGTTGATAGTTTTATAATGCAAGATGGAATGACTGCAATTAAATCTAATCGATTTAAACTATCGTTTCCAAATCTTATTTTGATATCCTCAATTACAGAATCCAGCATGGGAATATAAATTGTAATTCTGTAATAATCGATAGGTGCTGCAACATCAGGATTCTCTCTATTTGTTTGTCGTTTAACGAGCCGCGGCAAAGATATATCAACATCTAATTCTCTCATCAACTCACTCGCTTCTTTAAAAATCGTAGAAAACATTTCCTCGCTATGCGTTCTTTGAAATTCCAGCGCTTTTAAACAATCTAGAAATGAATTATTAGCAGATAATTTATCTAACTTTATTTTTTGCAACAATTTACTGAATGGTAGAGAAATGACTAAACTATGGTATAAACAAAACAAAGCAATTATGAATTCGGAATTGCAAATGCATAAACTAAATAATTTTGCCATTCGAGATGATTCAGATTCTTGCCACTTAGATATTAAAGTTAAAGCTTCGATAATTTGTGAAAACGAGGATTTAAAAAGGATTACGGAATCATGACGCTCTACCCAACGGGTTTCACATAAGGAATGTAGGTGCCGCTTTAAAATACTTTTTAAAACAAAATTTCGTTTAAGTGATGCATTAAAAAAATTAATTATTTCCTTCATTGTTCCCACTGCATTTCTAATAGCTGGTACATTAGAAAATTTGGAAATACTTAGATTAAGTGCATGATTATTACAATGGCACTGTACAGTATGTGATAACTCTTTCTGTATTTCGGAAAAGGCACCCTTCTGAACTGAAATCATTACACTGCAACCATCAGTGCACACTCCTACACAATTACAAACATCGAAAAAATTGTCCTTTAAAAAATTTACAACGGTTTGTCCTATTATCATAGAATAAGTACGTAAGAATGATAATTTTCTTGTATTAAAATGGCATTAGGCATATAATTGAGTACTGATTGTATAATTGCTAACGCAGTACGAGACAACGATATATTTTGGATTGTTTGTCTTTCCTCGTTACACAATATTGAAAACAGATCATACTGTCGGATTATTGTCACATTGTGTTGTTTTGTTATTCTTTCCATCATTCAAAAGTTTTCGTTTACTAGTCGAGCAAAAAAAAAATACGAACGTTTTTTTCCTGTTTTCAATATTGTGTAACAAGGAAAGGCAAACAATCCAAAATATATCGTTGTCTCGTACTGCGTTAGCAATTATACAATCAGTACTCAATTATATGCCTAATGCCATTTTAATACAAGAAAATTATCATTCTTACGTACTTATTCTATGCTATTATCTTCCCACTGTGTATTGGTTCTTCGAAAGTTCAATTATTACTATAATTTGCATTATGGCAATCTAGAAATGCAACAAAATCATCCCGAATACCACCATTATACACGTAACGAAAAACGATTGACATTTGCGATGTGTGGGATATATCGGTCGTTTCGTCGAAAATTAAGCTATAATATTTTGTTTGCTCCATTCTTTCCTTAATAACGCGAATATGAGTTCATTTTGCGTTGTTTTACTGATATAAGTTGATCTTGAACTGAAATTTTTAAACTGTTCTTCTAACTCTTTATCACCAGCGTGAACTCGGCATCTTAGAACCTCACGAAAATTTCCTTCGTTTTCTCTTTCCTGATGTTGTAATAAAGCATCTCTACGACCGCGAAAAGCAATATTTTGACGACCTAGAAGAATGATGGTCTCAATTATGGGGATAAGTCTCTTTCTGTTTTCTAAAATTTGTTTATTTCGATGAGAATCAATTTGATTTCTTATGTCAATGGTCGAGTTTCATAACTAGTTATTTAAGAAAAACTTGCCAGATTGAACTTCTTCACAATGATATTGCGCTTGATTATGATTGTTTAAAATGCCATCTTTTCCTAGTAATTTTGCGAATGAAGTAACAGATTCAGTGACCAGTGCTTTAAGTGAAACAGTTTTATGTGTTCCACCAAGGTTTGAATGGGTAAATAACGGGCAGTATTTACAAAATAATCTTTTTTGCGTGTCTGAAAAAAACTAACCAATGGAAAGCAGTTAAATGATTATGGGAAACATATCGCTTTTCGATTTTCCCATTTTTTTGTGTTGGGAATAGGGAAACTTATAATTGCTCGGTGGTATCCACGGATTTTTAATTAAATTATATGTTGTATACTCGTCAACATTTAATATTGTCTTGTTTTCGATATACCGGCTAATATCAAATTGGTGGTTAATTTCTTCATTTGAGGCGTTTTGAATATTTACATTGATAATAGAAACAGAATTGTTTTCGGTTACTGTATCGTCACTGGCATGCGCAGATGCAGGTGTACATTGAATATTAACTTTAGTAAAGAAGGAATCAATTTTTGCATTTCCCAACTTTCGTTTACTCATTATTTCTAATTTTCGACAAACACAACCTTGTTGTGATATTACTCACAACATCATCCGCGTTTCATCTCAAATCTCGCGAACTTATAATCAAATCATCATCATTATAAATTAAATACAAGATCGTTACGATAATAGAAACGACATCACATACGTATATCAAAACATATATAACATACATAAAATATCATCATGCATACAAAAAATGCATAATAAGCGCGATCGGCGCGATACATAAAAATATAAAATCAAAGAAAATCCAACAATCCAGCAAAACATTAGTTGTTATACGTCACACACAATATTTTTCGTTTTCCTAATATCAAAGAGCAACAACAACAATGCAAGTAGTATATACACTACATAATTGTGTTACTCATCATTTTAATTGTACAACAACAAAACACAATATATGCGATATACATATTCAAAATAAATATCGTTTATCGACCTACGATTTTTGATGATTTTTAAATTTAGTAAATATATTTCCCAATTTTGGCAATTTCAAAAATTAATAATTATACGCGTGTAATATTGTCGAGTTTTCAAAAAATAAATTGTTGGTAGAATACTAACAAATATTTAATATATAAGAACCAAAATATAGTTCGATCAAATAGTAGTTATAACACAGTTCGACAAGACAGTTATAACAGTAAAACTGGATCGTAAACCCCTAGAGGTTTCGTCACTCGACGAACCTCTACGGTATTAGCGTAGTCCAGTTTTACATAGTTCAGTCCAGTTTTTAGCATCGTCCGGTTGATACGCGCAACCACGGTTCGGAATCCAGAATAGAGTTAATCAAATTTTGAAACAATAAATAAAATCAAAGAAAAAAGTCAGTGTAATTACGAGTCAATAATAAGTGAATAAATTTTATAAAATCATAAATTGTATTTGTGCTTAAAAACAAAATCATCAACGAGAGTACCACATCCAGATAGCAGACAAAAATTGGTGAGTATCATCGCTTCAGTTAACATACATTGGTAAGTATCTCAACAACTAACCACTGGGCACCGTCCTAGTTATTCGTTATTTCTTAATCTCGCACGGCAAAGCGAGAGGGTGAGGGGAAGAAGTGACCTTGTTGTGAAAGCAACTTTGTCGGAGTATCCACACTCGTGTAAATGACGCTTAGCTAGTACTATTCTTACTAACAATAAAATATAGGTTCCACCCATCGAGGTGCACTTCATAAAATTAACAATTGAGATCAAATTCAGAAACCTTAATCTATCGCCGTCGTTATTTCACTTCTTGCCCATTTCCACCTTGTAATCAAATCACTATCTCGTATATTTCCACTTCAGCATAACCTTCACCTCAGAATTATCACTCTGAAATACCAATCATTTCCATACAAATTCATAACAACAAAAATATACAATATAAATTGGCGCTGTAGAAATTCTGTTTATCAACGTGATTAAACAGAGATCGAACGTGAGGTAAACCCAAAATACATCATACATTCAAAAAAAAAAATTATTATTAGTTCAAAATTAATTGTTCTTAGAGTCTCACACTTCTGGCTTCACGATAGAATAATTAAATAACGTTCAAATTATTTATTACCCATTGAATATATTTTAATCAACATTTTTCACATTAAACCCTTTCATTCAATCATTTCTAAACGAAAATCATTAAATATTTTATTTACAACTCGAACATTTGTCAGTATACTTAACCCAAATTCACTTTGATACACTAAAATCAATTTATTCAATTTATCAATCTGATATTCAACAACATCAAAAATATCAACACCACCAACATCTAAAATTTTATCCAACGTTATTCACATATCATGCAAACATACAACATTAAATTCATCATTATCCATTGAATACATATTATTCAACATTTTAAAAAAAATAATAAAATAAGTATACTACCTAAACGGACATTATCAAAATAAAATAGCTCTATGAGTCAAAATTCCCCATTTTAAAACAAAACAAAGAAAGAATTCAGATCGAATTCTGAAACCGATGAAGCAGAGAGAAATACGCCACAACAAGAAGTTCCAACTAGCATCGAAACACGGCATCCAAAAAGCAGTACCGAAGCAATAACAATCAACAGCAGAACAGCATCGAAAACATCATTCTAACCGCATCGAAACAAGCATCAAACAAACATCAAAACAAGGCATCCAAATGCAGTACCAAAGCAATAGAAATCAACAGCAGAACAGCATCGAAAACTATGAAAACACTATTGAAACCGCATCGAACAAGCATCAAAAATTGAGGAAAACTAGCATCAAAAGACAGCATCAAAGAGCAGTACCGAACAAAATAACAACCAGCATTGAAATTAGCATCTAAACAACATCGAAAAACAGCATCAAACAACATATAAATACATAACAGTCGAGACAATTCCAAAAAAAAGAAGATTGATCACACCACCTACATCAAACCAAATAGACCACGGATACAAGTTACCAGTAGAGAATAAACAAAAATACAAAGAAAATATAATGTAAAACACGCAGAATATACACGAAAAATTCAACAAAAAAGAATCCATTCAAATATCAAAACAAAAGATTGAACAACACCATACATGGGAGAAAAGCAGCAGCTCAAATAAAATTTAATCAAACAAACGAGACCAGCTCTCAAATTTAAGCAACAAATCAAAAGAGCCCCGACGCTCATCAAACAAAACAAAAGAGCCCCGACGCTCATCAAACAAAACAAGAGTCCAGACACAAAGACGAGACCAGCTCTCGCACCCTAGTATATAAGAAGTAAATCAAACGAGCCCCGACGCTCATCAAACAAAACAAGAGTCCAGACACTCATCAAACAAAGACGGGACCAGCTCTCGCAACCTAGTATGTAAGCAACAAAACAAACGAGTCCAGGCACTCATCAACTAAACAAAACGAGTCCAGCCACTCAACAATTAAACAAAACGAGTCCAGCCACTCAACAACTAAACAAAACGAGTCCAGCAACTCAACAATTGGATAAAACGAGCTCAGCCGCTAGAAAACTAATACAATGAACATCCCGCAAGTAAACCAATAATCAATTCAAACAATCATTTAAAGTATATCAAAGTCAATACCACGAACATAAAACAAAAGAAAATTAAGAAACGAACAAGAAGAAGCGTGACCATTAAAACAATCAATACGAAAGCAGAATCCAGAAAACAACAAGCTGATAAACAATCACATAATCGACTATCAAACAAGAACCATCGCTACAAGTCACGATGCACCATCAAGCAGAATCTATCGTTACACAAATTCATCATCAAACAAGCCAACAAATAAAAAAAACCAAGATGCACAACAAAAATTCAAATACAAATCACAATGCTTAGCAAAAATTCACCATCCAGCTAAATCTACCAATACAAATCACGATGCTTAATAAAAAATTCATCTTCAAGAAAGTCAACCAATACAATTCACGATGCATAACACAAAAACAATCTTCAAGCAAAACAAGTCATTCATCATCAAGCAAAAAAACCGTCATTACAAACCAAGATGTTGAACACAAAATTCACCATCAATAAAAATAGACAATATACAACCAAGGTGCTTAACACAAAATTCACCAGCAAACAACAAATACAAATCAAGATGCACAACATAAATGAAGCAAAATTTATAATAACAAAAATTCATCTTCATACAAATCTACTAACACAATCACGATGCACAACAAGAAATTCATCATCCAGCAAACTCTATCACGATGCACAACAAGAAATTCATCATCCAGCAAAATCTACCACGATGCTCAACAACAATTCATCTAACATTACATTTACGATGTACAAAAAACAAAATTCATCTTCAAGCGAAACCAGTTATTACAAACCACGATACTCAACGCAAATTCATCACCAAATAAAAAAATCTGCTAATCAACAAGGGACCATCAAACCAAACAGCAAACAAAAAGAAAATAACAAACAAAATTGTAAACAAACTAGATATAAGTTTTTTAACTATTTCCCTTCAGGAAAACTATAACATTTAAATTCATTTATAAAAAAAATAATAATACTAAAATAAATAAATGTACAAAATCAAAAGCAACCAGAGAAATAAATCTAACTTAACCAATTACAAATAGTAATTCATCATAGATTCATTTTCATTCAAAATCAAGATCTTAAAATAAATCATTATCAAAAATTAAAATTTGTATAAATCATTCATTTTCAAATAGAAACAAAATTTATATATTATATTATAATACATATCAAAGAAAATTGTAAAATCACTCTATTTTCTATAAATTTCGTAAACCAGAATTCAAAAAAATTTTCATTAACAATCAAATAAAGTATTATTAAAAATAAAAATAAAATAAAAAAAAGTTTTAAAGGAACTAGAAAACACTATTATTAATTATATTCACAAACTTTAAAGAAAACTAAGAATTTTAAGAATTCATTTATCGAAGGTTCCAAACTAACCGAGAATAAAATTTAAAACCAATTAAATAGAAAATTATCTTTCTTGAAATAAAAATCATTCTATAAAAATTCTAATTCATAAGATCTTTAAAATAAATCAAGATCCATAATAGTTAAAATTAAATTTAAATTTATCCACGAAATTTCATCTTAAGAGTTCATTTATTTTAAAATTAAAGATTCACCATGCAAAATAAGAAAAAAAATTTTAAAACGAAATATCAAAATTAAATATAACAAATTGCAATTCTATGAAACTAGATACACAATTATAAACATTCTATAAAAATCCTAAAAAAAAAAAAAAAATCATTAAGTAAAATCTCAAAAGCATGAACCATACAATTAGCAATTCATTATTTATTACACATAAAAATAATTAAATAGAAAATTCGACAATAATACAATATCAAAACACAAAAATAAAATCCCCTTCAGGAATTTTATTTTCCCCACGGCAAAAAGATATGTTGTGATATTACTCACAACATCATCCGCGTTTCATCTCAAATCTCGCGAACTTATAATCAAATCATCATCATTATAAATTAAATACAAGATCGTTACGATAATAGAAACGACATCACATACGTATATCAAAACATATATAACATACATAAAATATCATCATGCATACAAAAAATGCATAATAAGCGCGATCGGCGCGATACATAAAAATATAAAATCAAAGAAAATCCAACAATCCAGCAAAACATTAGTTGTTATACGTCACACACAATATTTTTCGTTTTCCTAATATCAAAGAGCAACAACAACAATGCAAGTAGTATATACACTACATAATTGTGTTACTCATCATTTTAATTGTACAACAACAAAACACAATATATGCGATATACATATTCAAAATAAATATCGTTTATCGACCTACGATTTTTGATGATTTTTAAATTTAGTAAATATATTTCCCAATTTTGGCAATTTCAAAAATTAATAATTATACGCGTGTAATATTGTCGAGTTTTCAAAAAATAAATTGTTGGTAGAATACTAACAAATATTTAATATATAAGAACCAAAATATAGTTCGATCAAATAGTAGTTATAACACAGTTCGACAAGACAGTTATAACAGTAAAACTGGATCGTAAACCCCTAGAGGTTTCGTCACTCGACGAACCTCTACGGTATTAGCGTAGTCCAGTTTTACATAGTTCAGTCCAGTTTTTAGCATCGTCCGGTTGATACGCGCAACCACGGTTCGGAATCCAGAATAGAGTTAATCAAATTTTGAAACAATAAATAAAATCAAAGAAAAAAGTCAGTGTAATTACGAGTCAATAATAAGTGAATAAATTTTATAAAATCATAAATTGTATTTGTGCTTAAAAACAAAATCATCAACGAGAGTACCACATCCAGATAGCAGACAAAAATTGGTGAGTATCATCGCTTCAGTTAACATACATTGGTAAGTATCTCAACAACTAACCACTGGGCACCGTCCTAGTTATTCGTTATTTCTTAATCTCGCACGGCAAAGCGAGAGGGTGAGGGGAAGAAGTGACCTTGTTGTGAAAGCAACTTTGTCGGAGTATCCACACTCGTGTAAATGACGCTTAGCTAGTACTATTCTTACTAACAATAAAATATAGGTTCCACCCATCGAGGTGCACTTCATAAAATTAACAATTGAGATCAAATTCAGAAACCTTAATCTATCGCCGTCGTTATTTCACTTCTGGCCCATTTCCACCTTGTAATCAAATCACTATCTCGTATATTTCCACTTCAGCATAACCTTCACCTCAGAATTATCACTCTGAAATACCAATCATTTCCATACAAATTCATAACAACAAAAATTTACAATAACCTGTTTTTTGTGGTGCCGATAATAAACAAAAACTTTCAATACTTTTTGAAAACTTATTACACAAATAATTATTAAAATGGTTAACGATTTCACAATTAAACCCTTGGCACTAGATTAAATAAAATGTTAGGTTGTGTTTTACACTACTACTATCAAACATTATTGCATATTATATTTTATTTTAAATACGGAACACAAGTACTTTTTTCACCGCTTACGTTGTTAACATAATGACATTTTTTACCGCTTACGTTGTGCATAAGTTTGCTGCGTGGAAATAACAAAATATTAACCATACAATTTTGCGTAAAATTGTATGTTACATATTTTGCTATTTATGTTTTGATCAGCAAAAAATTGAAATGTATAAACACATCGCTCTGGGGGGCGATCGCCCCCCACCGCCCCCTCTGTATCGGCGCTTGCATATGATCAATGAAAACCACCTTAAATCAAACAAAATTAGATATGAAAAACGCGCAATAATGATTTTTGTAAATTCAAATGGAAATTTTTTGATTTTCACTTATACACTGCATCAAAAAAAAAACATACACCTTATTTTTTTTTTTTTCAATAAATTCAAATATTTTCTTTACGCAGCATCTTTAGTACTTGATTTTTGTTCTATTTATTAACTAATAAGATCACATTTAAAAAAATAAATATAAAAATTAACTCATTTACTTAACAAAAATATAACAAAACTTAGTCAAAGAAAAACATACAGTTCCTAGTATTATTACTAATAAATATAATTAATACTTTGTGTGCCACCTTTTCTGAGCAGTGCCCTATTTTAGGCGATTCTGCATTGAATGCACCAGTTTTCCTGTTCTTCCGACGTAATTTGGTGCCACTCGTCTTTTGTTCTAATATCATGTAGTCTCATCCGTTTTTCAAAATCATCCCAAAGATGTTCGATGGGGTTGAGATCTAGCAATTGTAGAGGGTTCGGTAAAATATATTTGACATTGTAGATCAACTAATTTTTTACCAAGTAGGATGCGTGTTTCGGATCGTTGTCTTGAACCAAGCTAATATGTCCAGATATTTCAATTTTTGTCGCACTGTAAAACGTAAACGCACTGTAAAACGTAAAATGATTCTGTAAAATTTGCAAATATTGTTCTTTATGCTTGGTAGCCTCAACAAACACCAGATCTCCGATTCTCTCGGTACCCATTGCACCCCATATACCATGACGTTTCCTCCACCGTGTTTGACGGTATCGATGATATTCTTATTATTTTTTATAATTATCCCAGCTCTCATTTGAGTTTATAATTTTCATAATTCCATAAGATCGTATTTTAACTTGCTTCAGTAATTTCAAATTTTCCGAGAACCATGGTAGTTTACTAGTTTTATGAATCAATACAAAAGTCAACTCCTTCATACAAGTTTTTAACTTTAACACTAACTCTTCAGCTTCTTCGTTTAATTTATTGGTCTATTTCGTTTAAGTCAGCATCTTGGCATCCCAGAAATTGTTGATTTAAAGCATAGTTGAGTAATTCATGAGAATAATTTTTCCGTGAACGTATTTCTATCGGGTCACAATTTCTTGTTGCTTTTTTCTTCCCACAATTTAAATTAACGCTTAACATACAATGGTCACTAAGTTGCTGCGCTTAAACTAACTTCACATTGCACATTTTTTGAATTGGTTATCACTAAATCTATTAAATTCTCGCTGGTTGCTGTAACTCTACTATACCTGCATTAGTCTATGATCACTTATCAATTGATTAAATTTTACACTGTAATATTCATTGGATTTGACATCAATATTAAAATCACCGAATATGAAATTATTTTTGTTATGGTTTATGATATTTTCCATCCATTCGTCAAATTTATCTAAGAAAACTGCTCTCGTTGTTTGAAATTATCTGTACATATACTATTCCAAATATCCCAGCCGTATGATATCCTTTTATGATGTGTATTGCTAAAAACCAAGTGCGATCCTTCTCACAGTTGGAAATTATTTTGAAATTTATGTTTTCATGAATGTACATAGCAACTCCTCCTGTATGTCGACTATCCGAGTCGCAGCGTATAAATTTATAGTTATCAATATGAAACTCCGAATCGTACATTTCTTCAGTTGTTCTAGTTTCAATGAGTAATATTAAGGCTGGTTTATAATTGAACACAATTTCCTATAACTCCATGAAATTCGACGATAGACTTCGGATGTTGGTCTATAGGATGTCTTGTTTTCGAAACTGCTATTGATAATTGATTTGGTTTCCTAGTATTTTTAACTTGCGCTGATATACTGTGCAATTATTACCCCCGTAGCATGGTTTACATTAATATTTAAGATATTAAGTTGTGTTGCTTTCGAAAGATTACAACAACAATTGCATTGTATTCAAGCCGATTGTCTTAGAATGTTATGAAAAAAATTTTTAGGATTAGGGGAAATAAAATCATTTTATGGTTATGGTGTTTACCACAAGGCGTTATTTTTTCTATTTTCTCGAAAGATTTATCTTGTAAAATAATTTAGCATTTGTTATTTGATAGCAAAATACCGAATTTAATTTGTTCTATTTCATAAAATAAAAAAAACTAAAATAAATATTAAGAAAATGAACCAACACAGAAAAATTAAAACGCATTAAACAATTAAAGCGGAAAGTTCTCTACTATATAACAAAATTTTTACTAATACAAATCAGTAGATCTCCTGATGATGACCTAACAAGTCGAAATCGATCGAGTGATTTTTTAAACTTTTTGAAAATTATTCAAAATAATTCTGCGAAACAAAAAACAAGTGATTAATAAAAATGTGTTTATTAAGTATTAGTGTGCTTCGCCAAGTGCCTACGGCAAATAACGTAAAAAGTATAAAGCCAAAAGTTGTTGCTTTCACATTTCTTAGCTAAGCTAAGCGGATTTGCGAAAGCAATACTACTTTAGATTTAGTTTCTTATTTGTTTCAAAGCAGTTGCTACATTTGGTCTCTGTGCTGTTACAGTCATTATATTTGCTACATTTTGGACACGTTAGCTTCATGGTCGTGACGTGAATGTGATGTGCTTCATCACCGTGATGTGAATAACCATTGCACTTGTAACATCTTGTTAAGCCTATTGACTCTACTACGTGGCATCTATCAAAATTGATATTGAGTTTCTTAGCCTCCATTATTTTCTTAAAGGAAGTGGCATCAACTTCAATGATTGTATCGACTTCCTGTGTATTTCTTCTTCGATAGGTTGTAACTACTTTTATGTCGCTAGCAGCTAAAAACTAATTTTGTTGCTTCAACGCTGATATAATTTCACCGCTTTCTAGTTGTTCTGGCATTCCTAAAATTGTCACTCTAGGCTTAGCTCTCTAAGCAATTTAATCTCATATTGAGTTCCTAATTTATATGTGGCGATTTGTTTCAGTTTTTCTTTTGCTTCATTTGCATCGCACTGTAATATAATTCCCGCATTCGCAACGTTGCGGTTTTTTAAATGTATAAAGGTATTATAAATGTCTTGTTATTTTTGTTAAAAGTAAAATATAAAATCATTTTTTTTGTCAGGGTTGTGTGTACTTTACTCAATGACTCTGGGGGGTTAAAAATGAGGGAACTAATTTTCTAATTTTTGTGTTTTGCGGCTTCTTTTTCGCTGGCTCGAAAAGTCGCAAACATTGTGAATGTCATAGTAAATAATATTAGTCTATAAAAAGCCGAAAACCTTTAAATTAATAATACACACGAATTTAAACTTAATTTATAATTATTTAAATATAAATCAATAAAGTCCATATTAATATCTATTTAAATAATAAATAAATGCAAAAACATTACGAAAGTTAATTGCGATTATAAGAACTGTCAGATGTTGTAATAACATGTAAAAAAAAAAAAATTAAAATGAAATTTCGCTATAGGAAATGCGATTTGCGGTAATCGCATTTCATAATAGAAACGCAAGCGGCGGATCGGATCCGCAAAATCGCAAGAAATGCGATATGCGACCGGTTTTATAATATGGCGCCTGTATTTTGTTAACCGATTATGATGGGATTGGGTATGTTGGATGGACATGAGAGTCTCAATTGATTTTTGTTCTGGAATATGGCCACCTGGGGCGGAACTGTATTTTCTTAACCGATTAACGTTCGCTAGAAATCTCGATGTATCGCGTAAGCCATTTCCTGGTACAGACACTCACTTTTTTAAATTTCTTTTTTATTGCAAAATTATTGCAAAAATAATTTTACTTACTTCGGGGAATCCCTTTTTTCTGGTTTAAAAATTCGCTCGTTAAAATGTATTATCCATTCTTTACTAATCGAACAGTATTATTTGTAATATGTACTAATCCGTAAGAATAGTGAAAAGTAACGAAAAAAGTGGGTATCTGTACCCTGTGTACGGACATATGCCGTGAATACGTACTATGTTTCTGGAAGGCAATGGCCTACGGGATACATCGAAATTTCTGGCGAACGTTAGTACCGCCTCAGGTGGCCATATTCCAGAACTTCTTTCAAAAATAATTTATGAATCCCAATTCCATTCAACATACCCATTCCCATCATAATCGGTTAACAAAATATAGAGTTCAATAAAAGCGGTGAAAATTAAAATGGTAGTGCTTCCCGCCCCACCGCAAACGACGCGTCACAGTCCCCACTCAACGTAACGAATTCTTTGATCATTTAGCTATCGAGTTTTGTAATTGAATTTTGTTAGCAACAAAATATATATATTATCCCCGATTTTGTTATCATCAGTTTTCTGAATGGCCTCCCTATATGAAAGCACATTTAAAGACGTATTCACTTCAAAAAATGGATTCCTTGATTTAAGTAAAATTATTGCAGCGACAAAAATAAACAATTGGGTGAGATACCGGCATTGTAATTTTAATTATACATACATAGTATAATAAAAGGTTTTCCAATAAGAGGTTTTATTTTGATATTAAAAAAACGAGTATTTTTTAAGAGAAATCAATGCAATCATATCATTGTAAAGAGGAAGGTATGCCATTAACATTTGAAAACGATATCAGCCAAATAACGATATCGGCTACGCTTGCAGCACCATATCCTTTTCATGATATTTTCCATGACCAATTCGCACGTTTGCGGCTTTATGTCCTCGATAACTTCACGGATTCCACTTTTAAGGTATTGAATCGGTTGTGGAGCATTGGCATAGACCTTATCTTTCGCGTGGCCCCAAAGAAAAAAGTCTAAAGGTGTTAAATCATAAGATCTCGGTGGCCAATTGTGATCACCTCTTCGAGAAATAACACGGCCAGGAAATTTTTCTTGCAAAATTGCTATTGTTTCGTTGCTTGTGTCACATGTAGCGCCGTCTTGCTGAAAATAAACATCGTCCACCTAAGTATGCAAAATACGGTGCAATGTCGTTTGTGGAATGTCTAATTCCAAAGATCGACCAGGAATCGACAAGCCAGGGTTGTTTACATCAACACTACGAGCTACTTCAGCAATATTCTCAGTTGTTCTTGAGCGACGCACACGGTTTCGATTCTTCACATCACTAACTTGTCCCAACAGCTCAATTTTTTTCACCAGTTTTACCATTGCCGGTCGAGAAGGTGCTTCACGACGACCCAAAAGTGCGTTGTAGTATTTATTTATTTGTTTATATTGAAATAAGTCTACAAATTTGGCTTGACAGATATTAATGTAGGAAAACAAAATAAAATAAATCCGCTTTTGATTTGAAAATCTATGGGGCATATCCTCCATCCGGTCGCAAATTAATTATTTGCGATCAGAAATATGGTTACTAGATTAAATTTGCCATGCCAATTGACTAATTTTATTTAAATTTAAATTTATTTTGCGATTGTAGAGTAGAAATCTACGAAAAGACTGCTACGCATTTTCCGAGGTCGCAGTATTTTTATGTATTTCTACTTAACAATCGCAAAAAAAAATTAAATTTAAATAAAATGTTTCAATTGGCATGCAAATTTAATCTAGTAACCATATTTCTGATCGCAAATAATTAATTTGCGACCGGATGGAGGATATGCCCCTATATATATAAAACAAAGTCGGGTTAGTTACACCATTTATAACTCAAGAACGGCTGGACCGATTTTTATGATCTTTGTTTTGGTGGATTTGCCTTCGCTCCAAATAGCATAATAACTATTAAAACATCGGAAAAATTCACCAAAAAAACATTTATCAAGAAAATTCATTTTCTCATACATTTTGTATATTTTGTTTTTTTTTATTTTGTTGGTCTCAATACAGTGGTGGTTTAGGAAAAAAAGAAAAGTCGGAAAAACTCGAAAGGAAAACCCCAAAAATCTAATAAAAAACCTTTTTTTTATGAATTTTGTATGTATAATTTGTATGTGACGAGTGATGCAGTGGTTAAAGCTTCGGCGCTTGGGCCGCAAGGTAGTGGATTCGAATGCGAATGGAGGCTGCATGCAAATTAGTAGTATTTTATTTTTTTTAACCAATCTTTATATTTTATCTACTTAGCTATATAATTCCTGATGGAAATAATGGATTTTTTTTTTCGATGCGCCTGGTGGAACTGGGAAGGCATTCCTCATATCATTGATTTTGCACACTGTTCATACGAGATCCGATATTGCTGTAGCAGTTGCTCAGCGTTGAAATTTTCGTTAAACCTTCAATCGGCTGAACAATCGACTTGCAACATTGCGAAACACTCAGCAATGGCGAAAGTTTTGGTAGCGAGTAAAATCATCATTGATTATGAATGTACAATGGCACACAAATGCACATTGGAAGCACGAAATCGAACTATGAAAGATCTACGCAATGACTTAAAATGTTTTGGAGGCGCAATGATTCAACTGTCCAGCGATTTCCGTCAAAAAATACCAGTGATTCCAAGATCGACCGCTGTCGATGAAATAAACGCTTGCCTCATATCGACTCTGTGGTGTTATGTGATGAAACTTCAACTGACGACAAACATGCGAGTTGCATTGTTAAACCAGAGACAACCTAAAAGAGATATTTCATCCTATGTAAACGTAAAAATTTAAACTGCGAGTACATTTTCTGTAAATAGCCGCAAACAACCAAAAACATTTTATTTTTTTGCGTATACGTATACGCAGTTTAACGAAAAATGACAGATACGATGATATTGGAATTATCAGAAATATATTTTGTTTTCATTTTTTAACTCGAACGAAAAATTTAATTTGATTGTCTATTTGATTGTCTTTTGTCGAAGATTTTTCCAAGCCATTGCTGACTATCGGTAATGGCCGTGTTCCGGTCGACGAATCGAACAGATTGATTTCGTTTCCTCAGAACTTTTGCAATTTTGTCTCAACGAAGGACGAGCTCATCAACAAAGTGTTCCGGAACATCATTACTAACGACAAAAATCACAATTGGGTGAGAGAACGAGTAATTCTTGCGGCAAAGAACCAAGATGTGGATCACTTAAATTTCACAATTGAAAATCTCATCATCGGTCCACTTCATTCCTTCAAATCTATCGACTGTGTCACAAACAAAGACGAAGCAACCAGCTATCAACTGAATTTTTAAACTCATTGGATCTAGCTGACTTGTCACCGCACAATTTACAATTGAAAGTTGGTGCGGTAATCATCATGCTACGAAACCTGAATCAACCAAAACTATGTAATGGAACGCGTTTGGTTTTGAGAAAACTCAAGGAAAGATCATAGGTGAGGAAGTTCTCATTTCGAGAATTCTGATGATCCCAACCGATATGCCATTCGAGTTTAAACGAATTCAATTTCCGATTCGTCTTGCATTCGCTATAACGATCAACAAATCACAAGGCCCATCCTTGAGTGTTTGTGACCTGAATCTAGAAAATGAATGTTTCTCTCACGGCCAATTGTACGTAGCATGTTCACGTGTCCGCAAACCTTCCGCTTTGTTTGTTCTCGCACCTGACAATAAGACAAAAAATGTCTATCACAAGATGCTTTACTGAAGGGAATCGACCCTATTGCAACCCACCCAGCAAATACGCGAAATCATTTCGAATCTATTCAATAAAACGAAAGCCTTGCTGCCACGTGAATTACATTCATTTCAATGTAATTAAAATATATTTCATTTTGATCGACTTTAATTAATTTGGAGTATTCATTTTATCCGCCCCGGAGGTCTCGGGTTCGATTCCCGGTAGTAGGTTTAAGATCAATGAATTAATCACTCATTATCCGAAATGATAATATGATTATGAAACCTCATTTGAGGCGGCCAAATCCCTTGATGGGATATAGTGCCAGAGAGAGAGAGAGAGAGAGAGAGAAATTCATTTTATCTTAATAAAAACCTCAATTTAATTAAGCTATAATAACTTTAAACATTTATTGATTTTGAGGCGGTACGAAGTTCGCCGGGTCAACTAGTTTGAAATATAAAAGTAAAGTAACAAGCAATGATCACTGACAGGCATAAAATTGCCTTAACCTACTTTTAAAATTATCTTTAGTTAAATAAAAATCATATAAATAGTTAATTCTATTGAAACTTTTACACATCATCTTCATTGGTCCATTATCGGGATAGTTGGTTCTTTGTCTATTTAAGTGAAGGAAGTCATGATCTTAGTTGTCTACCAGGAATCTTTATTTTATTTGACTTTAGCACATCCGGTGCGTCGATAAGGCCTAGTAGGAGATTACCGGTTAAATATGGTGGTTGTCGCTGTTTGTTTACGTGGTATGGTAGATCATGGTCATAAACCCATCCGACTTTCAAGGTCAAGTAGCGTATAAACTTTTTTTGAATTTTCTCCATACTTTGGGTATGATCTTCGTAGAACAGACACCACACATTTACAGCATATTCCAGCTGGGATCGAACGTAGGCACAATACAGGGCGCCTACTATGAAAATCGACAGCCGTCGATTTTTTTCGTTGTTTATATGCAGCAATAGTAATTACTATTGCTGAATATAAACAACGAACAAAAAACGACGGTGGTCGATTTTCATAGTAGGCCCCCAGGATCTTAATTGTTTCCACATCAAAATTGTCACCCGCCAAACGTTTGACAAAACCGAGCATGGAGTTCGCCCTGGCGATGCACAGCGCAATGTGTTTAGTAAAGGTCATGTTTTGAACGAAAATAACCCACTCCTATGTGTTTTTAGTGTTAAGTACTACCTAAAGAAGTATACGACTTATCTTATAGCCTTCTGTAACAGGGTTGGCTTTTCGATAGAGATTTGCACTTTTCATAATATTAAGACTCAGAGAATTAAACTCGGACCATAACGCTAAGTTGTCAATATCTTCCTGTAGTTTATTGGCATCGTCGACTGACTCAATGGCCTTGTAGATTTTGATGTCATCTGCGAACATTAGAATATTGGAGTGCTTTATCGCTTCAGTAATACCATTTTGAAGATTGTGAAAATCCATGGGCCAACGTGAGAGCTTTGTGGTACCCAGTGGTTGCTTGTATTTGCGCGTACACCACCAACACGAAATAAAAGTAACAATTAATTTTGTAGAAGGTCTTATTGAACTTCACAAAAAACAAACTCTGCTTATAATTTAAATGTTTGTTGACTAAATTTTTAATGTTCTTGTTGATGGTGCATGACACTGCACATAGAAAATCACGATTGCAAGTGAAGTCTGCTGTCCTTTTATTTTTTGGTTGTCTCGATTTTATTACATTTTTTTGTTTACACAATTCGTCATGACAACAGTTTAATCTCTACTCTAGTACAACTTTAACTTATGAATTTATACAAAGCAATAAAATGTCAAATTATTTTGTTAACACAACAGCTTAAATTATTTAATTTACTTAATTTTGCGTTTAATTGACAACTTTAATGTATAGTTTTCTTATAGAACTAAAGTAGCATCAAAATTAACAGATAAGTGTAATCAACTTTATTTTACATTAATAAATTTGACTGAAATTTAATTATTTTTCTTTTAGATAAATAAATGAACTTGTTGGACTTCTAGTTTCGTTCGTATACTCCAGAAAGCCCCAATATTCGATGTGTCGTGTAAAACCAGTAATTACCATTTGTGCATAAGTGTATCATATTCTCTATGTGAAATAAATTGTTTATAATTTGAAAAACGAATCTTAGATTTGATTTGTATTTTATTGTTAACTGTGTAATCTTATTGTTCATGAATTCGATGGTAATTTTCGGTCGCTAAGAGACAGTATTCTATTCGACGTTTTACCTCCTACTTCAATATATTGGATTCGATTACTCAAATAAGATTTGAACCAGGCTACGAACTGGCTGGAAAATCCGAACCTGAAACCAAAGTTTTACAATGTCTGATGGAGTTGAAAACTTTTGCAAAGTCTGTGTATATTACGTCAACTTGTTTGTGCTTCTCAAATTCTTTAATAGAATAGCTAGTAAATTCTATGAGATTTGTATATACTGATCTTTTAGGCATAAGGCATAAGTGGAAAAGTTTACAATTTTAATGACTGATTCAACAAAATGCTTAGAGGAACTGCCAAATTTTTAGAATTTTCTAAAAATGAAACCGGAATACCATCAGGATCTCATCCTTCTCCGAATCCTACCAATGCTCGCTGGATGTCTACTGGCTCGATGTGTGGAGTAAATATGAATGTACTTATTCACTAGTGGGTGAATGTCTTCCGCTTTATAAACAGATTTCTGGTGACCGTTAAAAGAAAGTTTGAACTCATGTAGCATGAATTGTATTAATGTTAAATTAATACATAATATTAAATCATTTAAAATTCTTATTTCCTACCAAAATATCTACTCCCATCTTAATCGGTTAAGAAATTACCGAGTTCCGTCCCAGGTGGCCATATTTCAGGAATTCTTCCAAAAATCATTTAAGATTCCCATTTCCACCCAATTTATCCAATTCCATCATAATCGGTTATGAATTTACCGAGTTCTGCCCCAGGTGGCCATATTCCAGAACTTCTTCCAAAAATTAGTTAAGAATCCTGTTTCCATCTAACATACCCATTTTCATCCTAATCGGTGAAGAAAATACAGAGTTCAATACGAACGGAAAACATTAAAATGGCGGTACTTTCCCCTCCACCGCAAGCGATGCGTAACAGTCCCCACACATCGTAACGAAGTCTTTGATCCTTTAGCTATCGAGAGATGTAATTAAATTTTGAATGTAGATAATAGGTAAATAGCTGCAGCGTCAAACTGTATCTACATATTTCGTTATTATCAGTTTTTTTGGATTGCCTCCCTATGAAAGCAAAAATAAAGATGTATTCACGTCAAAAGGTGCTCTGGACAAACAAATCAAAGTTTTAGGTGTTTGGTTCGAAAAGTAAAATATTTGTTCGCAGAAAAGTCGGCGAACATGTGAAGAAGACTGTGTTGTACATTTCATTAAACATGGAGGAGGATCAGTGATGATGTGGGGTTGCTTCGGTAATAATAAAGTTGGAGATCTAATTAGAGTGAAAGGAATACTAAACCATTTCGGGTATAAAGAGATAATGGAGACCATTCCATCTGGAAGACGTTGCATCGATAAATGTCTAGGTTATGCACAGATTTCTTAACCGAACAATATGGACATCGGCAACTAAATATCATAGCCGTCTCAATCACCTGATCTTAGCCCCATCGAGCTACTTTGAAATGAATTAGATCGGGCAGTACGGAAGTCCTGTCCCACGTCAGAAAATAATTTGGAACACCAACTAAAAATTGCGTGGAAGGAAATTCAGCCAAAAACCTTAGAGCAGCAGTTAGCTAGAATGCCAAGATTATGTAAGGTAGGCATCAAAGCAAAAGGCGGCCACATAGATAAATCTAAAATTTAAGTTTTAATTGTTTTATTTTCTTAAGCTTTGTTTTAATTTTTCTTTTTCTTGTTATTGCGTATGTACTTATGTATGTGAAAAACTGTTTGCAATTCACCAAAATTAATACTGCAGTGTATCTTAAGCTGGGAGATTAATTGTTTATCAGCTTTTATAAAAGTTAGATAGATTGCGTTATCTAACATAGGTATTGACGACCATATTGACGGGAGGTTTATAAATTTGGTTGGAATTTGCACGATTTAAAACCAGATCTGACTATTTTAAGATACTAAAATATATTAAGTATCTGAAAATAGTAATTAGTTCATTACCAGACCTTTTTAAAAAAATAATAATTTTATTAAACTTTGCTATGGATTGAAAACGAAAAACGGTAATTTCTATTCTTGTGAAGTGCAGTGAATCTCCAAAAGGCTGTATGATTTCAATTTCTAAGTGATGTCGAATCCTCTCCTTATAGACTTAATGGCAGAACTAGATGAATAAAGGATTTGTTTTCGATTCAAAGAGCCGTCTGCATGTATCACAGATCCGAAGTTCATAAGAAATGATTTGAAGAATACAGTATTCAACCAATCGCAAAAAAATTTATATAAGCGAAGCACTTAGGCTTTTAAATTAATATAACGGTATGTTCTAACCTCCAAAGTAGAATATTGCATAAATATTATATTTATTCTAATAAACCGAGTGCCTTGATCTATGTATCACTTAGTACCAAGAAATACTTTCTCGATACCTCCTTTCCTTCAAAATGGATGGATTCGGTGGTACAATTAAGCTAAACAAATTACAGTTTTGTAACATTTGGTATAAAAATAATTTTAGATGTGCCTGAAACAGGTGATTAACTCATTTTTAAAAATATAATAAATCATATTTTATTTTCCAAATTTCCATCCCAAACAAAACCTTTTTTCATCATAAAATATGTTTGTGATTGACGATTAAAACCGCTAAATACATACAGATAAATTTAAATGCACGCCATTTGCACATTAAAAATTGCAATGTTTTAATTAACGCATATTCGCGTGTGTGAAATCTAACATTCATATAACTGACTGTACACCATAAATACCATGAAGAGCACACAAATTTATTGCATATCAAAATAAAACGGTTAGTTGGTTATTAGATTTTATTTTCCAATCGAGTAAATCTATTCCCTATATATTTTTTCCAAAGTTGTATGCAGTTGCAGCGTGCACGTATTCTTGGGATGTTGCTTCTGCAACCAAATCAATAACCATAATTCTTTCCGTAGTTATATGGAACAATAAATTAATTCCTCTTTTTGGCGACCCAAAAATTTTAACATGTCGAGATGCACAACTGTGATAGTCGAAACCCGATAAATTCCATTTCCAACTTATACGGATGTATACAACTACTAAAATTGGAGATGGTCCAAGTAACGTTTGTACTCTGCAGATTTCGTCATCTTATCCCAATTTTGTTTTGGATGGTTATCAAACTTGTAAACGATATACCAAAAAACAAAAATCAAAAGAATTATATCCAGTTGGATGGCAAAAGTATTATAACAATTTATGTTGTAGGATAATTCTAGTAAAATTTTTCCTTTTTGCTTCGAGGATTATGAAATTTATGTATTAATCTGTCGTAAATGTGTATACATGAAAAACAAAGTTGAAAAATCGAAAATTTCTCTCAATTTATTAAACTTTTTGCGTATTCACCTTGACAGGTGAATTTTCATTTTAGTTATAGGTTTTCGTTTCACATGAAGCGTGAAATTATAATAAAAACAATATTACGGTAATATAAAAATATGTGTAAAGCCTCTTATAAGGTGTACGGTATGCGCGAATGCGGAACTGCCTCCACCTACATATTTATACATATACAATATAGGGATGCCACAATCTCACACGTTTTGCATGATAAATGTCAAAACACTTTATTACATCGTGCGCGCTTATAAATATGTATTAAATATATTCGGATGTAGGCATTATACTGTCAAAATCGTAATCACAGCCAATCAATCAAAACGTTTACGGAATCGATGAATTTTGAAATTGAAACCAACCCGTACCAACCAAGCTAAAAATAATAATACGAATGCGGCAGATGGGAACAAAATACAAAAGCACATAATATCGATTTTATCTAAAAATATATCTCTACAGATACGAAACAGTATCTTTATGGCGCCAAGAATGTAAAGAAAAATGATCAGCTTTAAATTCGTTTTCATTTTTGGTGTGGTGTGGGGTGGGGTGGGGTGGGGTGACAACGCAGACTAGAAACTAGAAGGAAAATGTAAATGTTTTTATTATTTTGTTGGAATTCAATGGAATTGTAAATATTTACGATTTTTGCGTGTTCTGTGTTACCCCTTTTTTACTGTCGTACGGTTTATGTGAATATGTGTATATTATGCAAATAATTATTATATCGGGTGTCTCTGGTTATGGTATGCGGTTTGACATATGTTTGGTTGAACTTGGATGTATCATGTGACATTTTTATCGGTTTATTAGGTTGTTAGGTTTAATGCATTTCAAAATAATCACGAGGGTATAATGAGACTGGTAATCATGTACTCTGAATTGTTTGCCTAGAAATCAGAACGATGGTTTTTGGAAATCGGTTTTTGGTTATCGTGGCTAATTAAAAATTTCTATCTCCATTTATGAAAATTATTTTAGCACCTTATTTTAATAATATGTACAAAATTCAACGTCTGAATTTCCGTCCCTCAGTATTTATTGCACTTATTGCAATCACTTATTGTTGTTTGACATACTAGACAGAATATTTCATCTTCCATTCGACCTTGAATCTTGTAATTTCCAAAAACTCATAACTTTCTGTTCTAAAGTATGATAATCATGCGTAGGTATTCTTTTTAGTGGAAGAAGATCTTGTAATAAGTTAAACGTGAACTGCAAAAACTTCCCTTCAATTTCTGATATTAAGCACCTCCACGGAATAATCGCTAAATATTACGTCGAAGAGCAGTCGTTCAGCCTAATAGAACTTCTATCTCTCCGAGAAGCTGAGATATTCTGAGCCTTCATCATTTGAGTCTTTTAAACTTTTTTTTTTTTTTTTTTTTTTATAATTCTTATTTCAATACCCAAAATGGAAAAAACAAAAAATCTGTGCAGACATTTAAGCAGCTCTATCCAAAATGATACCGAGAAATTGGAAATTGTATTTTTGTTAAAGTGAAACAGTGCCCCAACCGGTATCGATTGTAGGATATATTTTGAAGCAGCTTGCTGAAACACACTACACGAGCATTTACCGATCGGCCAATTGACAAGTAGCGCGTCATATGTTAAATGTCGTTTAAAAGTAGATATCTCTGTATACTTAAAAAATGTTGTTGCTGTGTGAATTTGAAGAAAGGTAATATTGCGCTTGTCCTCCTAGCAATTGGCACCTACTAGCTGTTTAACACACAATGACTATATGCATGTCGATCATGCATATTTGGTGCAATTCTGAGCAACTGCAATCTTTTGAAGACGATAAAATTATGGAGCTATGAATTACATCCATTTTATAATTGAGCTTGTAAATTGCACCTAAAAATTTTGGAGAAAACTAGAACTGCATTCTCGTTGTGAATGAGCTTTGATGCTCAAAATGGGGTGTGCGGTTTTGCAAAATTATAAATTGTATAAAAATAAATAAAAATAAAATAAACAAATAAATAAACTATTTCATTCAAGTTACTTCATTTTCAATATGTATATTATTACAGGTTTATAACAACTATACTATAAACTAAATTGTTACTATTTAACCCTCTCTCGGAATATTCTAGATTATACCGGATATAACTTCACACTAATGCTGGGTGCCTCATGTCGATGTTTTTGTCTAAATTTCCAACTAACTAAATTGATGGTTAGTTCATACCAGTCGTTCAAAGATGGCAAAAAACAAACCGCATCTGATGTTTAATTAAAATCTGCTATATAAACTTAAATTTAACATTCTACGAAATATTTCTAATCGGTAATTGATAAATCGGAACTAAGTTTATAGTTTAGAACTAAATATCGGGTAGATTTAGGTTTATAAATATTAGAGACATCTAACAATACCTGGGTGAACTAACGATCAATTTAGTTAGTCGGAAATTTAGCCAAAAAAATCGGCGTCAGACACACAGTATAACATCCAAATATCCACCCAATTTTCAAAATGCCACAACAATAATTTTAATAATTCTTTATTAATTGATTTTACAAAGTTAATGTAATTGTAACATGCTTTTCATATGCTGTATAGGAAAGCAGAAACGATTTGAATTTTGCTATTCACCGCTAGAGACAGTGCTATCATAAAAACGAATTTTGTTTCCTGATATTTTCAAAAACTAGCAGAAAATTTATGAAAAATCAAAGAATTTATGAGACTCATACAAGTTAATTTTTTTTAAAAAACGTTTTGTCATACACGGTATTTGGCGCGTGGACCGACAACATTTTTTGGTACATTGTGGGGTCATTTGGAAGCTTTCATCCCATAGAACTGATGTCCTAAGTGTCACGATAACTGAGATATGATATTTTTAAGTTTTTTTTTTAATTACCCAAAATCTCGCCTTTAACTGTTCAAAACTTTTTTGTTTGTAGTAAAGGCACGCTAATAATGCTAGAAGGCTGGAGCTTTGTACATTTTTACTGCATACAGATGTTGTGAGACTTGTGAATTTACACAATCTGCACCAAAAGGCCAAAATTCTCAAAAGAAAAGGCAAGATTCTTTTCAAAGTAAATTCAGCGTTAATATTTGGGATGCTATTATTTGTCGAAATATCGGTCCATATTTTTTGCCAGAACTCCTTTTCAGAGATATTTATCTCCAATTTGTTCAAAATGAGTGCCTAAGCTGATTTTACCAGTTTTTAGAAGAAGTTTTTCAAAATAACGGCTATCTGGCACCTAACACCTAACCAACGAACGATAAGATTATAATTGGATGAATCATTCCCAAACTCATGGGTTGGTAGAGGAGGCCCTATTCCTTGGCCCGCACGGTTCCCAAACCTCACACCGCCGGAGGACATGCAGTCATTTGTTTACGCAAGAGAGAAGCCCACAAGAGAAATTAAATTTGAAAGGTAAGCACCCCGTTTGAAAAAATGAGAAATGAAATGCAACTTTTCACAACAACCGATAAGAAAAAGATGCCACGCACGAAAACGGAGTTGAAGGAGGTCATTTTGAATAAAATCTAATATCATTTATTAATTAAAAATTTATCAATAACTTAAAAGGTATTTTCTTAACCTTAACCCTAACCCCATATGATTTCGTGCCTTTACGACTACAAACAAAAAAGTTATGACCATTTAAACGCGAGATTTTGGATTTATTTAAAAAAAAAACAACAAATATTGCCGCCACGCCACAAGCCACACCACACAGTAACACGCACTGGATGCATCGGCTTCTCCACATATCCCTGTTGATTTTCTGATCCCCAAATGCGACAATTTTGTATGTTTACGAACCCACCGAGATGGAAATGCGCCTCGTCCAAAAATATGGTTTTTTGAGCAAAATCCTCATCAATTTCGAGTTTGTCGCAGGCCCACACAGCGAATCGATATCTTAGCGGATGGTCACCACGGGGTTTCTATTGCTGGACCAATTGAACTTTATAGGGTCACAAACCAAGATCTTTACGCAGAATTCGTTGCTTGGAAGACTGGCTGATGTTCATTTCCGATGGACGGGGACGAATTGATGTTTACGGCCGTTGGCGAACATGACGAGCACGGGTACGCGTTGGATTGTTGACTAGGTAGCCCATATCATGCATTTTATGCACAAACTTCTTGATATCGTTGGGTGCGAGTCCCGTGTTTTTATCAAATTTTGTACGGCATTTTCTTGCGATTTCAAACCAATTAACTTTGTTGTGGAAGTAAATTTCCAATATTTCCCACTTTTGTTGAAGCGTTAAGCGACTCATTTCGTCAACTAGAACTAATATATTGAATTTCTGTCAAAGAATGAATGATGTTAGTGTTGCCAGAGTCAAAATAACCGATATGTCAAATCTGAAGCGGTTATTGTGACACCCTATAAACATAAGCATCATAACGCAAACACATGGCAAAACAAAACGAAATTTTCACGTCGGTAGCACTCCACGAATTTTTAAAGTCATTTTACTGTGAAATATTTTCAGTTTTTTAACGAAAGTGTTAGTGTAACCCCTGTAACTACTCTGGGTTTATGATCTGTAGCTTGTTACAGATACATGTGGCGTGTTACAGATACCTTAATCTCTTCTTTCCATTTAGCCATTTTGGTAATCGCGATATCTTCTCCAAATCTGATGACCTTGAGTTCTTCGTTTATTGCAAAGCCTGCGTACACCATCATAATAACGCTTCAACCCTCCAAGACAGTGTGCTCTGCATTGATCCTTGTGGTGCTCCATCCGTGGTAATGTATATTCCACTGTGCCATTATCTGTTTTATTTTCGAAGATTCTGATACGGAAATAGTCCTCCATTCTATATGTCAAGTGTTTCGGAGCTTAACGAAATTAACAGCATCAACTGTTGAATGTCCCATTCTGAAGCCATACTTATGTTTGAGCAAGTCATCGGACCATACAATTGCTTACTTTAATATGGCAGAAGTCCTTCGTTTCAACACCTATTGCACCGTGTTCGGTATTTGTCTGTACGACTATGAATCTTTAGGTGGCTTCTGGCATTTCGGTAGTCGAATTGCTACTCTGAGTGTCAAGTTCAGGATGTCGTCGGGTACAATTTTTCTGAAGACCTTGACAACTCTATCGGTCGTGGCAGTTTTTGCATTTTATTTTTTTTTTTTTGCTGCGACTTCACTGATCGAATATGTGTGTTCGTGATGCAAAAACAGCCAACGGCTCCCGAACCACCCGCTATCTACCACAGAGAATCCTGGTGCTTAGCCACTCCCGAAACGTTTGCGTTTTTTATTTCATAAGTATATTCCGATAAATTTCGTCCTCTAAATTGCATTTGTCGTGTATTTTGATTGCCTTCCGTTCCTTTTTTATATATATGTTTCTATTAACCTAAGACCAATCATTGGTGTATTACACATTTCTGTCTAACGTAGTAATAGAGCAGATCCGGGATTCGTTTATTACATATAAATATCGAAGATTTCCACTCTAATGGAACTGGGCTCTGTACAGATAATATTGTGAAATTCTCTATAATGTTGTTGCGCAGTGGTGACGGATGTTCCGATTTCACGCGCGAAAAATATCTTGTGCCGCTTCACAATAAACCCCATAAATCCCACTTTTGTGATTTATTTCGAGCACCAGTCCTATGGTTAACATGTGCATAATTATTTTCTTATCCAAGCCATATATGTATCTGTCTTGAATTTAGTACTAGCTTTTTCACATCATTGACAATTGGTGAGGTTTTGCACATCTTTATTCGTCAGTGTGCAGATTATGTTATACTCTTTTCACTATTCACATTGTGTCTAGGCTTCACAACTTCGGTTAGTTCTTGAATTTTTATTCTAAGTTTGAGCAGTGATATTTCCTTATTTTTCGGGTCTCGACTGTTGGGAGCCCGATTGGTAAACTTTCTTGGGTATCGTACTTAATCTCTCATTTACCGAACTAGTAGTGAATTCATTTTCGGGATACGAACTGGTAAAGTTGGAATTACGAAATAACATTTCTTTTACCGGTGTGTATTTGTATGATTTATTTTAGAGGTGAAAATTCCTTTATGAACTCTGAAGTATAGTGAAATTCAACAGTGTTGGGACTCGCTGTATAGTCACCTTCCACTACCTTAAATGTTCCTTAGATTTGCCGTTAGCGGTGAGCATATTCGGCACTTGCATTCTTCACATGTACCCAATCATTGTAAATATTGTTGAGGTTATGCTTATGTCTTTCTTCATTTAAGCGCGGTTAGTAAAAGAACACGAACTAGCATCGATAGCGAACAATATCTGAATTAAATAGTAATACAATAATAACTAACTTAACTATGCTAAAATATATATTTTTATATGGAAATTTATGCTTTCCTCAACAAGACCAATAATAAAGCCGTTGATGGAAAATATTTGTTGATTCAACAAAACTGGTTTAACTGGATACAAAACTGGTTCAACCGGATGCGAGTGGCGGATGCAAGTTTCATTGGAATGTTAACTTAGATGTAATGAGACGATGTGTCCTTCGATCCCGCTCCGTAACATCCCACTGATTTTGCCAATGAGCTACAGTTACTGTCATTTCAAATTTTCTCAGCTCAGACGCAGTGGCTATACTTCCAATTCCGTACATTCTGAGTCGATTATCTCACAATAGTGTAAATTGAGTCAGTCCAGCATAACAGATTCAGCCTCGTTAGAAACTGTTGGGAACGCGCAACTCACTCGTGAAACGCCTTATTACTAGCCATAGGTGATGTGCTGTTTAAACGACAGTCAATATTACAAAGTATTGGACCAAATATTGACCCCTGAGAAATACCACCCGTTACATCATATTTCTTAGTTACGTCATCCGTATTGCAGTAGAAGTACAGTAAAACCTGGTTATAAAATCCTCGGATATAACGAAAACCTCTTTATGACGCTCAATTCTATCGGTCCCAATTTTTTTCCTATATAACATAATAAAAAATACCCTCAATATAACGAACCTCGTTATAACGATATAATGAACAACATTTATGTTCAAATTAATAAAACTCTTGTATTTTGTATTGGTTATAACGAACGAATTTTTTTATTTATGTATTTTGTTATGTATTCTGTCTCGTCTTTTGTAATTTATTAGGCGTTTTTGTATTACAATACATAATAAATATGGATTACCCTGCAAATATTTATAACTTAAAAACAATACAAATGTTATGTTTTAATATTATAAATTGATACCGGATAAAACCATGGCTTTTAAAAACGATCCTTGTTTTAGAGATAAGCGGAGCAAAGCTCGACTTACTATGCTCTTGGGGCAAATTTTACTGGAAAGGAGAAGCTACCGGTACTAGTTTCTTTTAAATATAAAAACCCAAGATGTATCAAAAATATTCGCACTCTACCGGTTTTATATAAACCAAATTTGAAAGCTTGGATGACTTTCCGGGAGTGGGAATTTTATCTTCGTCATATTGATATGTCATTCTTTGCCCAAAAACACAAAATTTTGTTAATAGTGGATAATTGTCCGTCGCATTTAGAAGTTAAAGTTTTAAAATTTATAATAGTTAAGTGCTTATCTCCAAATTCTACAAGTTTAATACACCCAATGGACCAGGGTATTATACAAAACTTTAAAGTTTTTTACAGAAAACTTTTGATCAAAAAAGTTATACAGAGTCTCGATGATAACAGTATCCTGCCTCATTTTAATGTAATCGATGGCTCTGGATGATAAACTTTTCATGGGATTTTGTACAGTCAAACACTATTTCTACTGCTTTAAAAATCCTTGGACTAGCGATGACGAGGCGTCTACAAGCATTGAAGATAACTTCAACAGTGTTTGCCTTGAAATGGATGAATTATATTGGCAAAATCCATTAATGCAAATACTAAATGAAAATGTCAATTTGCTCGAATATTTGATTGTAGATGAAAATGTTATCGTTACAGATGGTAGCGATGAAGTGATTTTAAGGTCGATGGAAACTAATTCGGATGAAAATGTTGATGACGATAGCGATAATGAAATGGAAGTGCCCTCGATGAAAGACATAAATAAACATTTAAATTCATTGCGAACTTTCTTATATTATTTCTTTCCAAAAAAAACTTGATTTATAAATCAAAAAGTTGATCTGAGATCAAAAAATTTTGATCGAAATACAGTGGCACGTTCTTTCCAAGTAAAAAACTGATTTTTTTTGATCGCAATCAATTTTAAAAAATTTCAACATTTCATTAGATTTTTTTTTGACGTTTACAAACACATAAATATGTAAAACATAAACACTTCAAAAAATATAAACATAAACATTATAACCTTTTGACTAGTTGGCCGTTAGAATTTGACATATGAAATAATTTTATTTTTCGCATTAAGCTCAAAACAGAACAAGAGCGAAGACGGCGAGCGAAATCGCCTGTCATATTATAAAACACCGAAATCATTCAAAACAAACACAACCATCGACGCAGGCGACGGCGATTTTTTCGTTGAAAAAAATTTAGAGTCTATTTCTATTTTTGTCGCCGATGATACAATGTTGCCAACAGTTTTTTATATATGTATAAGTTGGTATCATTTAACCGTCATATTACTAACCATTTTTTTTCAATTTAGTAGCCTAACGCCACAACGTCATGTGTCAAAAATACAGAAGGTTATGCCGTTTGGTTGTTTTTCTATCGCAATACGCTGACGCTTTTGTTCGCTTACAGCGATATCGCGGCTATATTTTTTATTTATTCGTCGATGCTCGAGTTATGTATGACTGTTCCAGCCGAACATAAGCGAAGTAATGAAACGAATACAACGAAGCTATAAATAGACTTCCCGTTCTCTTGCTTGGCAACATATCAAATACAAACAACCACATCGGGCAAAATGCTTACATAAGCATTATTTATGCACAAAGCATAATCAATACGATATATAAATATATATCGATTATCATCAATAATATATCGATTACCAAGAAATCATACCATAAACCACATCTGGCAAAATGTGGACTAAACACAAATTAGAATACATAATCGTATTCATAACAAACTAATATTAACTATATATAGGACACCCATTTATTAATCAGTGTCATTTTGTTATCATACTTAAACTTACTAACAACTATTGTAATATATAAATATATTAATAAAATATAAATATTAATTAAATATTAAATACACTTGTAATAAATAATAAAAATTATAAATAAATAGATATATCTATGATAACTCATAGGTATATCAAATAAAAAATATAATAAATAAACGAACGAATTCATAATTGGCGCAGTTGGAACTGGATCGGTAAATTGAAATTTTAATTTCAATTCCTACCTACCAATAAAAATTACAAGTAATAATAAAATCAGTGAAAAGTAAAAACGTGTTAAGTGAGTTTTAATTGGAGATTTCAAGTGCATATTGAAATCAGAAAATTAAAACCTATCGAGTGAATATCGATAGATAGTGCTAAACTAATTACAAAACTCAAGTGAATATTGAGCTTTGATAATAAACCTTTTTTTTTCCTGAAAAGAATATCCATAGACTTACCCAAAGTACCTTGGTATTCGAAATAAAAAAAAAAAATTAAATTAAATTAAAAAGTTTTCCTACTGGGGATAGTACCAGAACAGTGAAAAAAGAGCAAGAAGTAAAAACAAATCAACAAAAGAAAAAATCGTTATGGTATCCAAGCCCGTGATCATCATAACAATTTCTTGGTAAATATAAAAAATCAGTATATAACAAAGACCCTTCTTGAATCCTTTTCACAAATAAAAATTATTCTTTGAAAATAGTAAGTTGTAAATCTATTTGTCAAAAAAAAAATATATTAGAGAGATATATTATATATTATTGGACCTGTAATAGTTAATGATTTGACAATTGCGGACCAAGTGGTATTAGAATCAGAACTCGATAGCGATTCTGACGTAGAAAGTTATAAAGAAATTAATAAAGAAAAAATTTGGATAAAAATGGTAGAAGAAAACCAAAAACAAAAAATGGAGAAAACCATACAAATTTCTAAAATGATTAGAGACATTCCAGAATATAAAGGCGAACCCACAGGACTACATAATTTTATAGAACAAGTAGCCGACATATTAGAAATAGCACATCCAGCAGAATCAGTTCACGCTAATACAATATATAGGGCAATTAGAAATAGAATAACCAATAAAGCTAGTGAAGCCTTGGAACTTTATTCTACACCTAACACATGGAATGATATGAGAAACAATCTCACATCCCACTTCGCAGACAAACGAGACGAAACAGTACTCATACAAGAATTACATAGTATACAACAGGGTAATGATAAAATAGAAGAATATTTTGCTAAAATTTCAAGTTCAATAAATTCTCTGAAAAATTGGTCAAAGATAAATGAACCATTAACTCAAGCAATCAAAGCCGACTGGTACAACAAAATGGCTTTAAACATTTTTGTGAGCAGACTAAAAGAACCAATGGGATCACATGTGAGATCTATGAGACCAAAAGATTTAGTTGAAGCAAGACAAATATGTATTCAGGAACAATCTTTAACAGGATTGAGATACCAAAATAAACCTCAATACCCACCTGTACTTCCATTCAAGCCAAAATCAAATTATCAAAATATACCTCAACGGTACCCCATAAACCCAATAAACCAAGTCAACATGAGACCAATGTTACCAATAGCACCTAAACCTACATTCAACAATGTACAAAAACAAGGACCAAATGTCTATTATAATCATAGACCCTTTGCATCCCAATCAAAACAAATTATGGATAATCCCATACCAATGGATACGACATCCAATACAAATAGGTACCAACAACCAACGTATGGTCAAATGGCACGAAGAAATAATGTATTTCAAACCTCTGGACCTCCCAGATGGCAAGCCAAAGAACTACATAACACTGAAATAATTGAAGATGAAAAAGATGAGATTCAAGAACAATATACAAATTACGAAACATATCAAGAATCAGTTGACGAAGAAAATCCTATCGTCGAAATCGAAGAAGAGCAGGATTTTTGCCAAGTACCACCCTCAATGCCGGATACTTAGGTTTACATAATTGTGGCCCTGATCTTAAAGGCATTCAGTTACCTTTTATCACAATCACAATAAACCACAAAAAAGCAAAAATGTTAATTGACACTGGTGCCAATCGATCTTTTATAAATCCAGAATTCATCCTTAATGAACAAAAAATTAAAATACCACCAGTAAAAATAACAACTTTATTTAACAGCACCTTGTTAAATGAAGAAGCTACATTACCCATAATGGAATTCGAAGATGACCAACCTTTGACATTCCTCTTATTCAAATTTCACACATACTTTGATGGATTAATCGGAATCGATATAATAAATCAAATGAAAGCAGATCTTTGTTTATCTAAATCTCTACTAATTACAAAAAATGCTCAACTCTTAATTAAATACAAATTCAATTTTGTGTCAAAACAACACACCTGCCCACCAAGAAGTAAAACCACTCTTCAAATACCGGTAATAACAAAAAATGGTGACGTATATATACGACCCACACAATTACCAAATGGATTACTCATTCCAGAAGGTATTTACCATAGTAGAAACAACTACATCATTACAGAAGTAATTAATTATTCCCCACAAATTAAACAATTTCTTTTAGAAGAACCACTTCAAAGCAAAAAATTAGACGAGTATGTAGAACGCGTACACGAAATAAATTTTTGCCATTCTACTAAATCATCCATAGAAAGTATAGATGAATTAATCAGGACCCAACATCTTAACTACGAGGAAGAAAAAGCTATTAGAAAACTATGCCGATCTTATGAGCATATATTTCAGAAGGAAGATCAAGATCTCTCCTTCACAAATAGAGTTAAACATAATATCGAATTATCCGATAACAAACCAACGTTTACCAAAACTTATCGCTACCCTTTTATTCATAAAAAAGAAGTAGAAGATCAAGTTTCTAAAATGCTCATTCAAGGAATAATAAAAAAATCTTATTCACCTTGGAGTAGCCCCGTTTGGATAGTACCTAAGAAGGCAGATGCCTCAGGGAAAGTAAAATGGAGGATGGTCATAGATTATCGTAAACTCAATGAAAAAACGATAGATGATAAATACCCCATTCCAAACATTACAGACATTCTCGATAAATTAGGTAAATGCCTATATTTTACGACTTTAGATCTCGCATCAGGTTTTCACCAAATTGAAGTGAATCCCAAAGACCAAGAAAAAACAGCATTTTCAGTTGAATTCGGTCATTACGAATTCATACGAATGCCTTTCGGCCTTAAAAACGCTCCTAGTACCTTTCAACGGGTCATGGACAACGTTTTAGGCGAATTACAAGGAAAAATATGTTTATGTTACATGGATGACATAATAATATTCTCTACAAGCCTACAAGAACATATCGAAAGCCTTGATAAAGTTTTCAAGAAATTAGAAAACGCCAATCTAAAAATTCAGCTAGATAAATCAGAATTTTTACATAGGCAAGTAGCTTTTTTAGGACATGTAATTACACCTGAAGGAGTTAAACCTAATCCCGATAAAATTAAGGCAATAACTAAATATTTATTACCTCAAACCGAAAAACAAATCAAAAGTTTTTTAGGACTATTGGGTTATTACAGAAAATTTATACCAAATTTTGCATCACTAACAAAGCCTATGACTAAATTCTTAAGAAAAGGAGAAAAAATCAATACACAGAACCAGGAATACATAGATAGCTTTGAAAAAGCAAAACAAATTTTAACACAAGAACCAATATTGCAATACCCAGACTTTACACAAGAATTTACCTTAACCACAGATGCAAGTAACTACGCATTAGGCGCTGTTCTATCACAAGGTCCCAAAGAAAAGGACTTACCCATTTGCTATGCAAGCCGAACCTTATCACAAACAGAGCAAAACTATTCTACAATAGAAAAAGAGCTCCTAGCCATCGTTTGGGCAACCAAATACTTTAGACCATATCTTTTCGGTCGAAAATTCTTAATTCTCACAGATCATAAACCCCTAACCTGGTTATTTTCTTTAAAAGAACCAAACTCTAAATTAATGAGATGGAGATTAAAGTTAGAGGAATTTGATTACAAAATTCAATACAAAAAAGGAATTTTGAATTCTAATGCAGACGCATTATCAAGAATTGAAATCAACCATTCTTCAATATCCAAATCATCTTCTGAGGATACTCGAAGTATGATATCTACAGAATCGATACCCATTCCAGAAACAAGAAACAGCGTAAACACTTTTAGACATCAATTAATTATATATATAAAACCTGACGTAACAAAATATTGTACTACAAAAGAAGAAATATTATTCGAAGACAAGAAAAGAATAACAATGTACATATCAAAAACCGGTGCATTATCTAAACTCAAACTTTGTATACAAAACCTGATAGGACTAAAAAGGAATTTAGTATGCGTGTACACATCAGAAGAAGGGTTCGAACTAATTAAAAATACCTTTTGTAAAATAATAAACAATAAGGGTAGAGTAACAGAACCCAAAGTAAATTTAGTTAGGTCAAAAATATTTTTAACAGACTTAAGAACTAAAGAAGAACAACTAGAGAAAATAAAACAAATACATTTAGGAAATGAACATCGAGGAGTAATCGAAAATTACGAACAAATAAAGAGAACCTTCTATTTCCCATATATGAAAGAAGCAATAAATGAATACATAAAAAAATGTGACACTTGTCAAATAATAAAATATGATAGAAATCCACCCAATATTCAATTTCAAGAAACCGAAACACCAGAAAGCCCACTTCAAATAATACATGCGGATGTATATCACCTAAACGGTACACCATTCTTAACAATAATGGACAAATTTTCCAAATTTGGCGCAGCTTATAAACTTAAACGAAAAACAGGTGAAAAAATGAAAGAAGGACTTAAAAGATTCTTTGCCTCACACGGCATACCTGGAAAATTGATAGCTGACAACGAATTAGCAAGTAGTCAAGAAATTCAAAATATGTTGACAAAATACAACGTAGTTTTTCATGCAACTACACCGTATAATTCAACTGGGAATTCCCCTGTTGAGCGATTTCATTCCACTATACATGAATTATGTGGAATAATAGCACTAAATAACCCTGAAGACACTATAAAAAGTGTCATGTCCACTGCAATTATTGCATATAATAATACAATACACAGTACTACTAAAATGACGCCATTCCAACTCCTAAACGGACACTATCTTAAAAATCTCCCTGAATTCGGAACAGAATTAGAATATGCCCAATACCATAAAGATGAGTATGAAAAAATATACGCAAATATACATGAGAAATGTCTATATGATAAGAGACAATTAATAAATAAAATAAATACAAAACGTAAACCTAGGATTACAATACCAATCCATACAACCATTTTCAGAAAACATATTAGACGAGGAAAATTGAATCCTCTATTTAGAAAAGAGAAAGTAAAAGGTAACACCCAATTCCCAGTAGTAATAACAAATAAAGGTAAAGCACACCTAAATAAAATAAAGAATTTATTTCAGGTTCCACTTCATAATGGGCCAGGAATTAAACATAATACCAGTTAAGGAAAATAAAGGCATAATCCCCGTAAACTTAGGACAAGTATTCATCCAAGAAAATAGTTATAAATTAATTCATATTATCCCATTAACCCAATATCAAGAGATAATAACCCATTCGGACAATTTACTCAAAGAAGCTCAAGACAAAATGAGTGACGAAACAAAAAACATATTGCAAAACAAAATAAAGATAATTCAAAACAAAATTTTAGAAAACCAGAATAAATTCAATAACATCATACCCAAAAGAATAAAACGAGGAGCACTAAACTTTATAGGCTCAATAATAAAAGACATAACAGGCAATTTAGGTAACGAAGATTTAGAGGACATTCAAAACTCTTTAGCCCAATTAGCAACCAATAATAATAAACAAATAATTATCAATCAACAATTCGCAATCAGACTAGACGCAATCAAAGACAACCTGGAAGAAAATTTAGGACATATAAATAATACAATGAAAATATTTAATGATAAAATCACGAGTTTTACAGAAACAATATTATGGGATCAACAGATATACAAATTAGATTATGTATTAACTAACTTAAATTTTCACTTAGACAGTTTACTGGACATAATAACATTTTCAAAAAACAAAATAATTTCAAGACATTTACTAAACGAAGAAGAAATGAATTATATAATTTTAAAATTACATGAACAACATGTAACAATACCACATGAACTTGCGGTTTTGAACTTGTTAACGATTAAAGGTTTAATAACAACTAATTACGAATTAATATTCTTAATAGAAATTCCTAAATTCAGGAACGAGAGTTTTCAATTATATAAAATAATCCCTATTCCTATAAATAACAAAATAATATACCCAAAACCCCCAACTTACATAATATCCAATAATCAAAAATATACTGATTTCTATGAAAACCAATGTCAAGAAATATATGAAATATATTATTGTGAAAAATCACAATTACAAGAAGTAAAAAACACCTGTATACCAGCAATAATAAACCAACAAATTGCAACATGCAATTATACACAAATATCGGAAAAAGAGCAAGTCATTCCAATTAATGACAACACTATCTTCATAACACCTGGAAAGCAACCTACTGAATTCCAATCAAATTGTAGTAGGAATACAAACAAAATAAGAGAACCATCACTAGTAACAATCTCCAATTGTTATCTAAACATCGGACATCACAACATAGTAAATAACGCAAATATAACATTTACAATCAAACTATCAGAACTTCCATGGAACGACGTAAAGGAACAAAACGTAATACCAGAATTTAATATCCGGAAAATTCACAACTGGACCCTGGACAATATAAATGAAATTCACATTCATAATAAAAATCAAGAAAAACACAAAATCATTCAATATGGAGCTTTAGGCATCATATTTCCAGCAATAATCATTTACATTTTCTTTAAGCTAATCAAATGGCTCCCGCATAAATTCCAGAGAAATCCACGCTCCAATCTTACAGGGGAGGAGTTATGTATGACTGTTCCAGCCGAACATAAGCGAAGTAATGAAACGAATACAACGAAGCTATAAATAGACTTCCCGTTCTCTTGCTTGGCAACATATCAAATACAAACAACCACATCGGGCAAAATGCTTACATAAGCATTATTTATGCACAAAGCATAATCAATACGATATATAAATATATATCGATTATCATCAATAATATATCGATTACCAAGAAATCATACCATAAACCACATCTGGCAAAATGTGGACTAAACACAAATTAGAATACATAATCGTATTCATAACAAACTAATATTAACTATATATAGGACACCCATTTATTAATCAGTGTCATTTTGTTATCATACTTAAACTTACTAACAACTATTGTAATATATAAATATATTAATAAAATATAAATATTAATTAAATATTAAATACACTTGTAATAAATAATAAAAATTATAAATAAATAGATATATCTATGATAACTCATAGGTATATCAAATAAAAAATATAATAAATAAACGAACGAATTCATAATTCTCGTCGTCGTCGCTTTTGTTCTGTTTCTAGCTTTAAAAAAATTGTTTCGTTTTCACTGTTTTAAAATAATTGTGTTGACAAAAAATTGTGTTGATAATTTGTTGACAAACTGTCAATATAAAATTTTTGAAAATCGAATGTCATTTTTTCACAGATTCATTACAAAAATATTAATCGCGTATCGTGTTCTTTGCTACACAAAAAAATCAATTTATTTTTGATTTTTGGAAAGAACTTGCCATTGAGCTGTAATCCTGTAATAATATTGAAAGAAAATTGGATCAAATAAGACGTGCAACTTTAAAGCAAATTACCGATTTACAAAAATTTTCCTTATGACTTGCCTTTTACTCTTTTCATAAGGAAAACACCAACCTAACGAACAAAAAATTTCATACTTTTCTGTAAGGCAAAAGTCATAAGTTTTCTATTGGGGATGCGCGTTAACTTGAATTAATCTATTACTGTTGAAATATAATATTGTTCAAATAAAACAAAACTTTATAACAATGGTTTAAATAATTCTTCCTTATAACGAACAATAAATTACCAGACTTTTTATAACGAACCCTCTTTATAAAAAACACTGGATATAATGAATACATTTTACGGTCCCGAGAGTTTCGTTATAACCAGGTTTTACTGTAGTTATTTTTGGTAGCGAGTTTTTGACATGTGCTTTAGAGGAGGAGAAATGCCTCTGAATCTCGAGATCAGAAATTATCTAGGAGCATCGTGTCTATTGCCCTTTTGTTGTGGATCGAATTATTTAGAAGAAATTTGATGGCAGCCAAATCCCTTCATTGGATATAGTACCAACAAAGAAGAGGAACATACATATTGAAACTCCGAACTCTGCTGCGAAAATAGCCACTAACTTCCTGTGATATGCTAGAATCAATATAATTTGTGAAGTGTATTTTGGATGCCGGGTGAAATACGTTTTTAATGTGAATGGTCACAAAATTGTTTGAGCCTCTTTTCCATTTTTTGCTATAAATAATCTCTCTAGTTATATTCGTCATTTGGAAGGTAATGGGGACAATATATTGTAGATAATATTTTCTAACACTTTTCTCGTCTATGCAGATAGATAGTGAAAACAAAGTTGTGGCAATTCTCTGCATCATTATCAACTTCCTGCAAAATTCTCTTGAACACCGTAATTTACTTGCTTTCATTTTACTTGCTTATACAGTGCTCGTTGACAAGCTCTTCTTGCATGCAAACGTTTTCTGCTTCTTCGTTACCTATTGCTTCTAGAACAGTGTGGTGGTGTTTTCAATAGCTGTACTCCAATAGCTGTACACCACAGTATCTTCTCAAAATTAGAGGAAGGAGGTCTTTTATCAGAAATTTTTGTTTTCCAACCAATAATCTTGACTGAAGTATCTTGATTTGAACGACCGTAGGAGTAGCTGATTTCAAATGGCCAGATGATCGCTGAGAGTATAACCTTCATCCTGCTAGAAGAGTTTTTCAGACTCATTGTTTTATTTTATAATGATTTCAGTTGCTAAAAATATAATTATGAAGTTGGTCTTTTAACATTCATTGAAGTAATATATAATAAGTTTAAAAAGATTTTATATTTTTTCTAACTGTTTCTGCAGTAAGGAATAATGATGAAATTTATAAATAGAAACACAAACATATAGAAGAGTCTAAAAGACTCCTCATAATATGTATGTTAAAAAATATGTATAATAATAAATAAATTTTTTACATATTTATTAAAAACATATTTATATATATGTACATATTGTGATAATGCATGTAACTATGTATGTAAATAATGTTTTTATTCAAAAATTATGAGAGAGAGAGAGAAAGTAAAATCCAAAAAATAAAAATAAAAATATTTTTGTTTAGTTTTTTCTGAAACTTTTTTTTTGCTTTGTTTCATCCAGATAATCGAAGTTTGACTGTATTTTGTAAGAATGTTTTCGGGGAGTTCCCGTAATTTTAGAGAAAAAAATTCCAGAAAACAAATGTATGAATTTGCGAGAAATTTATTTAGTGAGAAAGAAAGTGTTGTAGAAGTAACATTTTGTGAACAGTTTTCAAATTAATTTTTTAAAATTAGAAAAATAAAGGTATAATAGTTATTATTTTATCATAAAAGATACACATACAATTATAATTATAATTTTTTAGTTCAATGAGCTTAAGACAAGTTCAAAAATTAACTGACGAAGAGATTCGCCTAGCTATTGAAGCAGAAATAGACGATCATATAGATTGGGATGAAAATGTTGGTATTGATTTCGCTTCAGATGACGAATCATTTTCTACAGAATTAAATTCTGAAACGGGGGATATAATTTATGGAAGTGAGTCAGAAGATGAAAGTGTAGATGTTACTGATGAAAATGGCGAACAATATACTGGTAAGGATGGTACTCTATGGAATTCACTACCATTACCAACACGAAAAAGACCAGCTTCATTTAGAGATCCAGTAAAGAAGGTTGTTTTACCACCAGGTTATCTTGTAGACCAACCAGTAGACAGCTTTTCCTTATTTATAAATGATGCAGTAATTGAGTTAATTGTGAAATACACCAATATCTAGGCCATTAGAACAACTGGAAACTTATGGAAGAAAACGAATTCTATGGAGATACACGCATTCATTGGTCTTTTGCTAACTTCTGGTGTTAACAAACAAAAGAACGTGAATTATAATGAGTTTTGGCATCCAACAGATTCACGTTACTTTTAAAATTCTTAAGATTTGATGATAAAGAAACACGAACTAGAGATAAATTAGCACCAATAAGAGATGTTTGGGACATTGTAAATAAAAATCTGCTAAAATATTACATCCCTGGAAAAAACTTAACTGTAGATGAGCAGTTGGTACCATTTCGTGGGCGAGTTCCTTTCAAACAATATATTCCGAGTAAGCCGGATAAATACGGTATGAAAATTTGGTGGATTGTAGAGAATGAGACTGCTTATCCATTGAACGGAATTCGAGATTTGGGCAAAGAAGACAATGCAAGAGCTAATAACTTAGCTCAAAACGTCGTGGAAGAATTGTGTAGGCCATTTAGGAATTCTAATCGGAATATTACATTTGATAATTTTTTCACAAGCTATGAACTGGCCCTTTCTTTATTATCTCAAGGTTTAACTAGTGTGGGTACTCTAAGAAAGAATAAAAAATGCATACCACCATCTTTTCTGGCACATCCATCAAGAAAAATAGAAACTAATAAGTTTGGATTCCGTAATATAATATCGTTAACCTCATATGTACCAAAAAAAATCGCTGTGCTTTATTCTTATCCACCAAACGTCATACAACAAGAACAGACATTGAGAACAAAAATAAGTCTGAGGTAAATTTGTTTTATAATGGCACTAAGGGTGGCATAGATACAACAGACAAATTATGCCATACATATACTGTTAGACGCAAAACTAATCGCTGGCCAATGGCTTTTTTTCAAAATATTCTTGATATCAGTGGAATAGCTGCACTAGTTATTTGGAAAAATCTATATCCTCGGTGGAATTCTAACAAACCACGAACTAAACGAAAAATATTTATTCGGAAAATTGCAACAGATTTAGTTACGCCACATATATTTTGTCGCAGCAAGAAAGGCATTACAGCATCTCATTTATCTGTAATAACTGAAGTTACACAAAATAATGAAGAAAATAATGACAATAGGCCATCAAGTTCAACAGCAGTAAAACGAAAAAAACGGTGCTACATCTGTCCTAGTAAAATTAGTTGTATGTCAAAACAGACCTGTGATGTTTGCAATAGGCATGTTTGTTCGGAGCATTCACAAAAAAAAATTATCTGCAATAATAAATGTAATAATAAATAATGACATTGATATGTATGTATGTAAGCTGTTCTTTTTTTTTTTTTTTTTTTTTTTAATAAATTATGAATTTCAAAATATAAATTATTTTGTAGTTATTTATTTTACAACGTTCTAGCACAATTCTATATAGAGTCTCAGAGACTCTTCTATAAGTTTATGTTATGAAAATTTACTATCATTGTAAAGGATAATTATAATAGATCATTCACATGACTAACGATCTCATCTGAGTTACAAGGAAATGATAGGTCCTTCTTTAATAGGACGATATCGGGAATACTGAGAAAGTATCCAATAAACCTCTCCATTTCGCATTTAATTCAAACATACCCATATACTTTCTCATGCGTTAAGGTTGCTAGCAATAACGAAAGGACTATGTCTTTGATCATCATTTATCAAACGGATCACGGTGGAACATATGGCATAAGGAATCCAAGTCGGTTCTACCCGACTTCGTGTAGTTGGGCAATTACTTACCCCCAGAGACACCCGAAACCTTCGGGAAAAGCTGCAAACAACCGAAACCGACAACCCTCCTATGCATCTTAATGAAAATAGAAAAAAATAAAAACGTATGTTTGTAGAAACCGGTAGGGTAATGGCAAACAAACGGAACCGAAAGTCGGGTATCCGAAATTCGGGTAATTGGATTCCCTAGTCGGGTAATTGGATTCCCTAGTTATGTTTTTATGTTTTTATGTTTACGTTGTTTATGTTTTTTCCATTTTCGTTCAGATGCATAGGAAGGTTGTCGGTTTCGGTTGTTTGCGGCGATGCCCGATGGTTTCGAGTGTCTCTGGGGGTGAATAATTGCCCAAATATACGAAGTCGGGTAGAACCGACTTGGATTTCCTAATATGGCAGCTAATGAAATATATGAAAGTATCATCTAGGTTCCGTTATCATTCGCATATGATGGCAAGGTCTATATCTTTCCCGCGTACAATTTTAAATGAGAGATTGTGTACCTCTTCGCAGTGGTTGAGATTTAGTGAGAGTACAGTACTTTATTTGATCGCATAACATGTTCTGAGGCCGGGTGTTAAGAAGGGCACTTCGTACATGATTCTTGCCGATAGTAATCCAATGTTTAAAGCATTGTAAACTTGTTCTTCACTAGTTATTTCGTTGTGTACGTACCGAAATAGGGCTATAGGTTTTAAATGTCTGCTAGCATTTTGTGTGTAAATGTTCGCACAGCTCTTCTGCAACCGCTGTTTGAAATTGTACAGATACGATGTTACCCGTTATCTTAAGTTTCAAAAGAGGCTATTCATTTCTCGTTTGTGGAATCTGAGCTACATTCTCGCCGACGCCGTTCAAAGATGGTTCATCTTTTACCTTCATCAAGATACCTTTTGCATTGTCTTCTTACGTTTACACTTTTAGAATTCTTGTTCGTGATTGCGTTTCGTTTCTGATTCTGGAGCCCACCTAAGCACAGGCTGTTCACCTTCCAGAAATTTATTTCGTTTGGCTTTTGTCGGTCGGAAGAGACAAGAAACTTTTCCCTCTTCTTCTTGAAGCCACAGGTATTTCGCGGGATTTTGCAGTACTTCGATTATCGTGCTAGCTTTTTTATCTAAGATACACACCTTTAAGTCTTCTTCCTCTAAGCAAATTTAACAGCTCAATATTTTTGCTTCTTAAAACCTCTATCCTTATTTCAGTTAACGACCGTCTAACTTCACTGGTGAGCACACTCGTTGACTGCTCTTCTAATACGCATCTAATAATGGGCCAGAAGCAAATTTCCAGGTCTTTCGCTATCTTTTAATGTACGACGGCAAAATGTGTAAAAAGTTTTATTACATCAGTTAAGTTTGTCACTGGAGTAGTATTGTATGTGTGTCTGAGATTCCGTGCAGTCTAAATATTTGTGACGTTTCTACGACCCAACAGATTAACTAATTTCTGTTGAAAAACTCACTTCGTGTAGCGTAGTTTGTTTCTCGCATAAATCTAAACTGAAGCCTTCAGTTTTTTATAAGTATACATAAATCGTTGTCACAAATAATACCCAAGCCTCGAACTGATATAATAATTATGTGAATGGGAGTGCACAAGCTTACGAGAATGCATGACTAGCTGGTATTTACCTCAGATTTAACTCAAGTTTGTTCTTGGTACACCTTAAAGCAAGGCTGTCAGAGTGAAAAATTTGATTCAGGTTAAGTCTTTGTTCTACAAAATCCCGGATGAAGCAACACCTGTATTCACTCACACAAATATGAGTTCACTCACAGTAGAAGTGGCAATGGGAAGCTAATGGCGCAGAGTTTAAATTTAATTAATTTTATGAGAAATCAAATTAAATGCTCTTTTAGGATTGGCACTCTGAAAGTGAAACGAACTGAGGTGACAAATACTATATCAAAATAATATTGAGCTCGTTGTCTAATCCAAATTACCTGCCCAATTAATAGATAATTAAATTTTATTTGTTGACAAACCTTAATAAGCGAGATTATATATTGCCCGATAGATGTCAATATAATAAACGAAAACAATTTTTTGACTCTATTATTAGTTTGTTATCATTAGATTATGTTCATATTCTTAGTAAATATTATTTATCAGATAATTAGTTGACATTCAATTTTCATGACGTGTGTTTGTGTTGTGCACAAATCAAGTTTAACCTAATTATAAATAATTTGTAATATCGCAGAGACAAAATGAAACTTTTAATTATTGTTGTGGCCCTTGCTGCTGTAAGCGTAAATTGTGTATATTTCCCACCAGTGACCGATTTACCACCATCAACCGATGAATCAACGGAGAATGGAGGAGGGTCCATTGATTACATTTGCTTACCAAATCAGACTCATTTTATACCGAGCATTGATACCTGCAATGAGTTTTATGTTTGTGCAATGGGTGAAAGATTTCTAAATACGTGTATGGCAGGAAAATATTGGAGCCAGGCACAATTGATGTGCCTTGAATCACATTTGGTTGATTGCAGACTTCCGTAGTAATAAAAATTATTCTAGTGTAGAAAATGGTTTAGTAGACGACATTTGTTTGTTAATATTGTAAAACAATGTATTGTAAAAAGCGTCATATGAATTGGTAAATAATAATAATTATAAATTGTTTATGGTTTTTTTTTCACTTATCCATTAATAATTCCATTTCCATTCAAAATCCAGAAGAATTTAATTTTGAGAAATTTCACCCAAAATTGTGTTAAATTTAATTTTACAAGACATCCGTCTAGTAGCTTCAAAAGCGACAATATGAACTGGTTGGTTTATTACTAATAAGGTGCTAATTTAGAATAATCAGATAACGCTTCATGCATTTTTAATTAACAGCTTGGGCCAACTTGAGAATAGTGATTCATTCAATTAGAATTATTTAGATATTATGTTGAGTCAAATATAATTTTGTTCAAGGTAAATGAATTTTAACTTGTGCCTAATTAGTGTATGATTTACTTTTAGTTAACGATTTGCTATGAAAATGTTGAACTTCTGGCCATTATTGACATTTTACACTTGGACGGATTCTGGAAAGTCATCCAGAAATAATTTTCAAATCAATTTCTTCAAAAATAAAGATTTTAAATCTCGGTCACCCAATTTTGCATACCGCAGTTGACGTCCTATATAAATTATGCTAGATGCTTCCGATGTTCACTATTCACTCTTGAACTTTCATTTCGAGCCTATTTGTTGGACTTGCCCTACTGCGAGGTTTTTATATCCAGTGAAATGAGCAATTCTTTGCGTGGTCTTGTATTTTTATTTCAGTAAGAGTTACGAGGCGTAAAGTTTATTTTAGTTTCAGACACTTTAATCATCGACTGACCTAACCACAAGTATTATGCTGCCGGCTTAAACCACTTAATGTCATTTGTTGCGAATTCTCCATTGATATCTGAAACTAATAATTATGAATTTGTGGGTCACAACAATACATATAAGTACGTGTGAACAGTTTTCCAAATTTTGCGGAATGTACGTTGCCTGTCGTGCATTGTTTTTTTATAGGAACTAAGATTTGTATGTGGAGCAGCTTCACGAAATCCGTAGTATTTATATGTTTTTGTTCGCGTTTTGTTCATTCAGGAACCTTAATATTTTGAACATATTCTGTTGGGGTGCTGTTGATGTCCTTAATTGAAGTTCAAGTAGCCAAAAAAGATTGGTTGCGGAAATTCCGAACTCCATTAAATTTAATTACGTCGAACCGCCCGACAAGCCATCACTTTCGAAATATATGCAATTGTCAGAATACGATGGAATCTTTGGAGCAAATTTAATTTACTATGTTATTTTTTCGTGTAACGTTGAACTTTAGTATTTTCACATGGGATTCAAAATTTCGTTCAGTTGTTTTTATCAGAATTTATTATTCGCCAGAATTCAGAAGGAGACAAATTGTCGCTCACCATATTTAGGTGTTCGCTTTAACGTGGCATGTAATGAATTTGGCCATGGTATCATGAAGTCGTAGTTTCCAGGAAATATGTTCTGTGGGAAGTTTGTGGTCTTCATACGACTATATATAAGAATTTCAGCCTTCGATAAAATGGTGACGCAAAGTGTTTGATGCCTAAATCAGGCAAACATTTTTTCAAACAAAATGTTTTCTGTTTTTTCTTTTCCATGAAAAATTGCCAAATGCCGGTGAATAAGTAGTAACATTTCGGCCATAATAATAATAATAATATGTAATTCCCAACGAATTTTTGAATATAATTCCAGGGAATTATAGACAAGGACATCATTCTACTAGATTAAAAATTAAAAATGAAAGAAAACAGCAAAATAATCAAAATGAAAAATATATTAAAAAAGCAATGATTAGTAAAATGAAGGCTGAATCTATATGTATTAAATTTAGGAGAATGATACCCAGCCGCAAAAAAGGAGACCGACGACCGCTGGTTTGCTTAGAGCAAGCAAATTTAAAACTGGAAGAAAAAGGAAAAGACAAAAAAAGAAAAAAGAGAGAAATAAAAAGCAAAACAAAATTAAACAAAAATAAAATTAAAATTAAAAACGCAAATGGAGAGAGCATAAAAATTATAAATACTCGATAGAGTATTTAAATCAAATAAATGAAAGTAAAAAAAAAAAAATCTAAAAATATAACAAAAATTGTTTTATCTATTGGCAAATAATAATTTCTTAAAAGCGAGTTTGCTGATGTGATAGTCAAAAAGTTCAAAATATTTATTAGTCTCGCGCAGCATTCTTGTAATAGGCTCGTTCTGGCCGTAGGTCGTTCTGTGAGGAGCAATCCTATAAGCAGGTATCGTTCTCAAAGCACGATTATTTACATTAAGATTTACCTTATCGAGCAGAGCTGAAGAATCTACACCGCCAGATAACAGTTGATGAATGAATACGACGTCTGCAACAGATCGTCGCTTACATAGTGGCTTCAAGTTGATAAGCTCCAAGCGGTCGAGATAAGGTGGCAAATTGTAGACGTCCACCCCAAAAATCTACGTTGTACCGCTTCAATTCTTCGTATATGAACTTCATGGTACGGGGACCAAACCTGACTAGCATACTCAAGCAGGGGCCGAACAAATGTCATATAAAGGGCCCTCGTAACGTAAGGGTTCAAAATTCTTTAGACCAGCATTTCACAAATCTTGCTCTGTTAACAATAAAATCGATGTGATCTCTAAAGTTAAGTTCGGGGTCACAAATCACCCCTAAATCCCGTATGGTTAAAACTTTTACAACCACAGCGCTGTTGATGGTATACTCTCGGCTAATGGAATTTGCACGTTTTCTTGAGTATGTTTTGCATTGGCATTTACTCACATTCAGATCTAAATTATTTTTAGTACACCAAAAATTATGAAGTTATTGAGGTCATTCTGCAATAGGTTAACATCGGTGGAACTTGAAATTTGTCTGTAAATTTTCATATCGTCAGCATAAATGGAAATTGACGAGTTTTTCATCATGAAATCGACATCGTTGATGGATCAGATGAAAAAAATAGGCCCAAGATGACTGCTTTGCGGTACCCCGGAAGTAGCTATAAAAGGAGCAGATATGGATGACCTAAACGTCACCTGATACCTACGTTTCCTCAGATAAGAGTCCACCCATAGTAAGAATTGAGGTCCGAAACCAAGAGCTCTGAGTTTAAACAAAATTATCTTATGGGAAACCCTGTCAAACGCCTTGCTGAAATCCGTGGTAATAACATCAACTTCCTTTCCAACTTCCATAATGTTCAAAGTATCCGATACAAATTCGGTTAGATTAGTTGTAGTGGATCGTCCTCTAAGGAAGCCATGTTGATTCATTGAAAACAATGTTTTACATTGAAAGTAAAGGGAATCGTACACAATACTCTCGAATAACTTGGGGATACAGGACAGTTTTGCAATTGGCCTATAGTTAGAGACGTCTGATTTACATCCCTTCTTATGGGGTTGGAATTATAAAAGAGTCTTTCTATATTGATGGAAATATTCCGTAGAAGATCGAGTTTTGGAACCGCATTGTAAGTGGCTGCGCTAAGTTACCAACACAGTTTTTTAAAACGACAGAAGGCAATCCATCGGAGCCAGCGGAAAAATCATCTTTTAGCTTGTTGATGCTCCTTACCACAGTTTCAAGATCGATTTGAATAGATACCGGAGACGCTAGAGCGCTGTTATTCATGTAACTGAAGTAGGCCGCATCAGGCTCGACATTATTATTGGAGTGGGCGCTATTAAAAAAGTTTGCGAAAAAGCCAGCAATGGTTTTGGGGTCACCAGAACAATGATCGCCGAACTTCATCATAGAAGGATATCCATCTGATTTCTTCTTATAGTTAATGAATTGCCAAAAGCGCTTCGGGTCAGCGATTATTTCTGACTGCATACTACTAATGTAATCGTTATAGAGTTCATGAGACATGATCGAAAATGCATTGTAAACGTTCACGTAATTTGAGTAATCGGAATCCAATCTCGTCTTTAAGAGTTTTGTGCAGTTTTTGTTTCTTTGATTACGCAGTGATCGTAATTCTCTGTTGTACTAGGGTGGAACTACAAGTTTGTGTCTTCGTACAGTATAGGGAATGGACTACTGAAAGCATTCAACCATCGCGGCATAAAAATTGAGAGTTTGGGCTTCCAGGTTGAAATTATTATCGAGAATGAGGTTAAAGTCGACGTTAGCTAATAATTCATTTAGCTTCTTAAAATCGGCCTTTCGGAAATTAAAACTGATACAATTCAATTGTACTAAGAACCAGATTTGTAAGCGAATACTAAGTCAAGTTGCCTGTTAAGATTGTTCTTGACGTTACTGATCTGCATCAAACCGGAATTAGAAAAATTATCAGTAATCAAAATCTCAATTACCGATCTTGCATTCTCAGCAACGTAATGGGTATTGTCCTCGGATAGTGTCCATATAAGGTCCGGGAGGTTAAAATCTCCAACGACAAAGAGGTCATCTAAAATAGCAGTATTATCAAAAAGAAAATCGACAGCATCTACGAGAAGCTGGTAGATGTCTGCATGGCTATTAGGGCGTATATAGCAACACAAGATATAAACGTGTTTATTCGTATAGCCTGTGTTGATTTTAACACAAACCAACTCAACATTGTCGGTATTTGGAATTATCACTACTGAACAATCAAACTTAACATGCACCGCAATAAGTATGCCTCTATCATTCAGTACACCATCAGAAACTGAAACATCCTTGCGGAAAACGTTATAATCTGACGTAAAGTATTCATTACTGTTAAAGTCATTAGTTAAATTTGTTTCAGTGAGTGCAAAAATGTCATAAGAACGGACTTGAGATTGCAAAAATACTTCGCGGGATTTTGTTCATAGTCCCCTTACATTCTGGTAATAAAGGGACCAATAATTCAGTTTTTTTGGTTCGCATTGATACGAGTATAATTGTTAATAGCACGGAGATCAACAAATTCTTGCAGGCACGTTGATTCAGGCCATGATGCTGGGGATATTAGTAAGTCGAACATAGTTTCCGGGACCGTCACTTTAAAGGAGGAGACATGTTCATTATAGTGAGATATATTTTTACATTGTACTTGGTTGGAGCCAGCTCTAGTATCAGGCAGATTCAAAATGGACTTAATATGCACAAGAATATCTCCGTTTGAGGTCGAGATACCGAGCCTGGAAATGAATATATTCTTCTGCTTAGGAGCTACTCTGAGTCGGCTACTGTTGCTGTGGATTGGTTGGTTATAGTGTGAGAGATAGGAACTGCTGATGTTGTAGGTGTAGGATGGCTGTTGATCGACTGAGTATTCGTTGATAGAAGTTCATAAGAGAGATGGCATTTGGCGGAGCTTCTGTTGCGTAGGTTGGTTGGTTATAACACAATTCATCAGCTCGTTACAGATGTCCTTCATGGCTTTAAATTCATTCTCAAAGCAGGAGATAGATGAATGTAAATGTTCGGAAATGTTAGTAGTGTTTTTCTTGAAACCATCACTAAGAGCGACCCTAAAATCATCGAAATTACAGGAAAGTTCAGCTGTAACCTGCGAGTGTGATAGTAAATATTCATTAATGAGCTGGTTCTGATTCTTAAATTCACAAAGTTTAATTTGTGACATATTTGTATTCAGGTCCGAAAAAATTATATCAAATTTGTTGCAAAACATCTTATTCATAATGACATCGAAATTATCAATAAATTTTAAAATTTTTGTAAAGTATTTATCATGACTGAAGTTGTTAAGTGCGATCGAATTGGAATTACTTGCAAAATTGTCATCAATGCGATCAAACGAACTCGACATGTCATCATTCACTTCATTACCATACGTGGTATAAAGCAGTAATTATAGTTCACCATATCAAAGAACTGCTGTATTTGACGAATTTATATTTGCTCTGGAAAGATTGAAATGAAGTCAACTCTGTTTTACGGAAAAATACGTTTTCCTGAAATTGTGCGGCTCACGAATTCGAGTGACTTGACATCAAAATGCATTTCAAAACTCTATTGTTGTTCAAAATGTGGGGAAGTTTTCATACGAAGTAAAGTGCTGCTGTGCCAAAGGGTGGGGTAGAATTTCCCAGTACTGCCTGGCCAAATAGTTTTTGACAAGTATAGCAACATGTGGCCTACCGTTGTCACGTTGCAAAATAATCTTATCGTGCCTTTTGTCTCATTCAGGTCGTTTTGCAGCTAGAGCTTGCTTTAAAGCCATCAGTTGTTGTCGATAAACTTGTCCCGTAGGTTACACGTTCTTAGCAGCTCATAATAGACGACACCCTTCATATCCCACGAAATCATACCAAAAAGAATCACCTTCGAACCATGGATATTTGCTTTTGACGTCTACGGCCCTTGTTCACCGGGCTTGACCCACGCTGGTTTGCGCTTTGGATTGTCATATAGAATCCACTTTTCATCCTCAGTGATGATCCGATGTCAAAACTGCTTCCATGTCCCGTTCTTTCAATTTGTGTGGCACCCAGCTTCTAAACCAATCCCATTGCTCTTTGAATCGTTGAAACCACTCTTTGCATGTTGTATTCGATGGAGCATGTTCATCGTAAACTTCCACAAGCAAACGATTTGTTTCCGCTGCACTTTTCTTCAACAAAAAACAATGAAGTAAAACTTCCCGTAAATGCTGTTTTTTGTTACAAAATTCGACATTTTCAATTATATGATAATAATTGTTGTTTACGTTTTGAACAAATGTCACTAGTTGTTATTCAAGCTTGACATCTAACCTCCAAAAAACATGTATTGCCCGAATATTGAATAATATGCAAACAGTGATACTAGTGACACCTATCTAAAAAGGCCGGAAATACATTTGTACACATAATAATTCAAACAGTTTACCGCAAGCTCAGCAGCTGTATTTTTCGCATTTCAATATAACATTAAGTATTGGTGTAGAAGGGAAGGCCTTCTTCTATATAAACCACTTTTCAAATCATAAAAGTTTACCTGTTTTTTGTGCCTTGTGATCTTTAGGCTAGTTGCTTTTGGAATTAAAAGCTGTATTTCTTTGGTAAAAAAAACTTTAGAGAATTTAGCGTTTTTAGAATTTTGCCAAAGAAACAGCAAAAATCACGTAATGACGTATTTTTTTTTTAAATTATTCTAATATATAAAAATCTCAGAAATTTCAGATCCATCTACTGTCGATATTGTTACCACAAACATGATTTATGGCCCATGCGATGATCTGAATCGTTTATCGCCTTGCATGGCAGATGGAAAATGTGCAAAGCGTTTTCCTAAAGATTTCACCAACGACACGATCACAAATGTCGACGGACATCCAATATATCGTCGAAGAAATACTGGTAATGGCGGACAAACATTTACGATAAATATCAATAACGCAAACATTGACATTGACAATCGTTGGGTGGCACCATATTCGCCTTTGCTGAGCAAAACATTCATTGATCATATTAATGATGAGTTCTATAGTTCGGTGAAGAGCATCAAACACATTTGCAAGTATGTGAATAAGGTCAGCGATATGGCTGTGTATTAGCTCCAATGAAGCTCTCTGGCGTATCTTTGGTTTTTCAATTCATGGACGGGACCCAGCAGTTATAGATTTAGCCGTCGATCTTAAAAACTGCCAGCGCGTTTTTTCACCAACGAGGCAGCAATTAAGCGAGCCATAAATCCACCAAAAGTTACACTCACCGAATTTTTCGAACTGTGCAATCATGCGGATACTTTCGGTACCTTTGCACGAACACTACTCTATTCCGAAGTACCACGCTATTTCAAATGGAACCAAACAAAAAATGGATGCCGCGCAAGCAGGACACACTAATTGATGGGTGCCCCAGCCTATTCAAATCAAACACTTTGGGCCGAGTAAATACAGTCGCTCCAAGGCAGATTGAGTGCTTCTATCTGCGACTGTTGTTGGTTAATGTCACCGGCCCATTGTCATTTCCAGATATATGCAAAGTGAATGGGCAACAGTATCCAACATATAAAGATGCATGCCTTGCACTCGGCTTGCTCGAAGACGACAATCACTGGGACGATATGCTTGCTACAGCAGCATTGGGCTGTACAGCAACACAAAATCGTCTACTATTCGCTATAGTGTTGACTATATGTTGACTTACAATGAAGCATTGATTGTTATCGAGAATCTTTGCGTTGTCATTGCCAATTTACCACTCAGTCATTTCGGTATGAGTTCGCCAAACCGAAGTGCATCTGATTTAATGGACACCGAAATGAATCGTGAACTGCAGTACGAACTGCAGAAATGGCATCGATTGTTACTCGCAATGTCCCACTACTGACTCATGAACAAAAAATCATTTATATGACTGCATTTTGTTGATAGTTTCGGAACTGGCAAAACATTTCTCATTTCGCTAATTCTCGCCTAAATACGACCAAATAATGTCATCGCATTGGCCGTTGCATCATCTGGCATTGCAACAACTTTATTGGATGGATTCAGAACAGCTCATTCAGCATTTAAGCTGCCACTGAATATTCAAAATAATCCATACGCAGTGTGCATCATAAAAATTAAATCGTCCATGGCCACAGATGAATGCACTATGGCACACAAACATTCTCTGGAGGCGTTGAACAGAACACTCAAAGATATGAAAAACAACGACAAACTATTCGGCGGCACTCTATTACTCCTTTCAGGTGATTTCAGACAAACACTTCCCGTCATTCCACGTTCAACGTACGCTGATGGGATCAACGCTTGCTTGAAATCATCGCCACTGTGGCGTAATGTTGAAAAAGTTCAGCTAAAAATAAACATGCACGTCCAAATGCTACAAAATCCATCCACTGACACATTCTCGAACCAATTGTGAGATATCGGCGATGGAAAAGTTGCTGTCTATGAAAATACTGGATGCATAAAATTGCGCACTAATTTCTGCACAATCATTGATTCGCAAAATGCTCTCATTCTTACATCATGCGTGGCTGGCAGAAAGAGCCATTTTGGTAGCAATAAATGTGGACGTCGACGATTTAAAGTTCAAGATACAGCAGTCGTTGCCAGGCAACTTGGTATCATACAAATCGATCGATACAGTTTGCGATGCCAACGAAACTTAATCATCAACAGAGTTTTCTAACACACTGGATTTGCCAGGCATGCCACCACACCTTCTACGACTGAAAGTTAAATCTACGGTTATTTTGCTTCGGAATTTGACCCACCACGGCTGTGCAATGGCACGCGATTGGTCATTAAAAAATTGACGAAAAAAATTATCGAAGCCACCATTTTGAATGGCAAATTCCGAGCCGAAAATGTTTTTCTGAAAAACATGAATTGAATTCAAACGCGTTCAATTTCCTATTAAATAGGAATGCTTTACGCCATGACAATCAATAAGTCGCAAGGCCAAACAATTAAACCATCGAGCTTATTTGAATTGGCTAAAGACGAACTGACAAAAATATCGTATTCTCAATTGCTCTTCCAAATGAATATTGATGTTCTTTATTTCATTTTCCTACTTTAGGATAAAAAATGTATTACTTTCTTCACTTTACATTTAACTTTTAGGAGATCAAACAATGAATATCTTCGTTACGTTAATGAAATACATTGAATTAAGAAAATTAATGGTTGGTGTTTTTTTGTTTTTACCGGCGGCCATCGTCTACAATGCTCCATTCCTCTTTCTGTCATAGATCCGATCTTCACACAGTTACAATACCTTCGTTATTTTTTATTTAGAAGTACTTTGAAGCAAACGCCATACGTTGCTCGATGTACGCCAAATTTTCGCAAACGGTTGTACGCCTGATGTGCCTATTTTATGAGTGCTTCAACATCTTTGATATAAATACCATTGTGTCTCGATGTTTTTTTAGTCATTGAGTATCAAATGGATTTAATTTCTTTTTTAGATCATTTAATACTACCTTTTTGTTTCACATACTCAGCACCCATTCCTATGCACACAATTTACAGTATACCATTTGCATGTTTCAAGCTTTATGTCAACCTGCAAGATAGAAAATGGGACTTCTGCACTCTAATCATGCAAGCATGATCTCATAAACTGTTGCGATCGAAAAGTGGTCAATTTGGTTCATCATCATCAGCTTCAGTTGGGGCGTAGCACTGGATGATCGTAATATTCCTAAAAAGTAACTCGAGGTTAGGTTTGAATTTGTTCACGCAGTACATAACATAGTATCCTAACTGCCTTAGAAAATTGCCCTGTCCAAGCCATCTTATTTCGCTGAGACTGAGTACATATTTCCGATCTTCCTTCCACTAGTGTTTGTTCGCAATATGATCAAGAATTTAGTATAGTCTTTTGCATTGTGATTATACTTTGAATATAAGTCAAAGTACTTTAAATATTTTTGTAGTTTGATCACTGCAAGCCAATTTTTTAAATGTCAACAATGGGTTTGATTCTCTCTGATAAAACTTTCGGAGCTTATGTGTGTTTGATGCTAAGATCTTTTTTCGTGGCAAACATTTGTCGCAGACTAGTTTGGGTCATAATCCGCTACGCTGTCTACATATATCATCAACAGATGATACATTTAATTGATTGGTTAGCTCTTGCCATTTTATTCCTAGCAGACTAGGGAACCTATCCCAGTGAGCGTGATTAAGTCAGTACCCAGGAATCTTATCGTTTATCTCATCTGTGTACGATGAGAAAGCTCCTCAACAATGAACATAAATGTTCCGTGATCACTTCTTTCACTGACCAGTCAGTTACTCTTCTCAACTATATGTACTTGATTCAACTTCATTCATAATGGCGGTTCCCCTATCATTAGTGTCACTGTTTTGCCATAATCGTGACTTTGCATTCAAATGATCCGTGATTATAATTTAATCGTTTTTTAGGGCATTAAAATGTAATTTGTTTACATATAGCATCAGATCGTCTGAATATTGGTAAAATGTACCACAGTACTGTGAAATTTGTAGTATCTCTAGATCACCATTGAGAATGCCAATTGCTGCTTGTGTATTATTTTCGTCTTCGGTGATAATACGTGCCGAAGTAGCCAGGCCAGTTTATCTTTGACCACATACGGTTCTTGCGTACAAAGGAGGTCAATATGTCCAACCACTTTTGCATTTTGCATATTTAATTGTATGTTGTATGTGGATTGTGGTGTAACATTTCCACCACAGTATCGTGTAGTGTTCTGATACTGGTTCCTGTTGCTTGTGCACTATATCGTCTACCCTTTACGCACCGTATGAGTAAGAAGATTCCAAGGGCGAGCAACGTCTAGAAAGCGAGATGAGTCATCACGTAGTGGTGGACGTGGTGTTGATCCATGGCTACTGATTCATCCAATTGTTGAGCTCTTATTTCCTGTTCTAATTGTGTAGTGTCGGGTGTGGTGATGGTGAAGCTGATTTGGGATGTATGACCCATTCCGCTCAATACCTTTGGTGCTGATTGCATACAGATGTACGGTATTGCTCTTAAGAATACACCCTGGCTGTAGTTGTATGATGCCATAACGCTCTAATGCGGTGGGCTGTATTCTGGACTTGCAAATTATATCCACGATGATGCTTTGGTTGACTCCGAAAATCCATTGATTGGCAGCGTGTAGCTTGATGAAATAGTTTGCTGCTTTCGTGACCTCAGTGCTGCAGCTTGGATGTGGGACCTTTGCCTTGAGAAACATTGATATCTCACATTGATTCCGTTCGCTTTGTTGGGTATGCAACGTTGCAACGTCACATATCAATAAACCATCAGGTAGTTCATTGCACTTGCTTAGTTCCTGATCCGTGATGGGTGCAAAGCGCTCTCGATATGGATCAACAAGTATGTATTTTGTGGTAGGCTTTATTTTTATTTGAGAATCGTTGAGAAAAATTGGGGCAGAGATAGCCTCGTAGAGCTGATAGTCCCACGATTGCACCAAGGGTATTTGTATCACGATTATTACGTTGTTTTTGGTTACTCTTGTCCTTATGGTCATTAGTCGATACAAGTTGTGTAACTCTAAAATCCCATGTCCTGGAATAGTGCAAGTTTTCGGAAGGTGTTTAAGTATAGTGGTCATCTCTTGCTCCAACTGCAACGGAGATAATAGCGATGGATGAATAATTTGATGTTTCGCACCTGTTAGTACGTCCACTAATCCGTTTTGTGTATCTTCAAGATCTTTTATCACTAGACCCAATTGGAGGGATAAAAAAATGACGCAGCTAACGCTTTATCTTGATGGGTTCGGTACTCATTGAGGAGTGCTAACTCGGCGTCGAAATGTTGTTGTGCCTCCATTAGCTGTTTTAATTGTTCGGCGGTGATGTTGTTACTGTGTTTGAATAATTTCAACGTGTTGTCAAGAATTGAGGTTTGATTTTTTAGCAGTTTTAGAGTGTATGCTTCATTTTCCTGTATGTGATCGAACTGCTGTTCATACTGTTCTGCCTCTCTTTTTGACAATACACCGAACATGTCCCCCATTATGCACCCAATGGTATCGCCTACTCCACGTCTCGTTCTCCGTTGACTAATGTCTGTATGCGTGATCAATTCGTTGTCTTGGATAATGTTGTTAAACTGCCAATGCAGCTGTTGTAATATGAGATCACATTTGATTGGGTGTACATTTTTGCAGGCCCTGTCAAGCAAGCTCAAACCTTTCTCCACGTTATAGATTTCTTGCCAATAACTAGACAAATTGTACCGAACGACTAACTCTCATTTAGTCGAAAGAAGTTCTACCTTGGCAATATTGTCGAAGTACATGCCCGAGTTGTTCCATGTAGTTACAGTGGTTGATGGATTGGTTGAGCCCAAACCTGATTCTTCAGTCCATCGGATGCCGGAAACCAAGCTTATTATACTCAGTACTAGACAACTATGGCGAATTAATTGGTTTGTAACCGAGACTTGTTTCGCCTTTCGACTGGGTTGTTGCCTTCTCTTTTGAGTCGTGGGTGCATGTTCTTTTACTAGATGTTCTTCTTGAGGTGCCTCTTCTTTCAGTGGCTCTTGGCTGGGCAAAGGTGCTACCTTGCTTATGGATCTTTTGACGTTTGAATTGCCCGATGTTTTGAGCGTTACTACTCTAGTCTGCCCATCAGCGCCAGGACGTAGTTCTGTAATTCGGCCGAGTTTCCATCTCGTCGGTGGTTGTAATTCGTCTCGCAACAGTACGATATCTCCTATTTTGAGATTTGTCCGTGGTTGTTGCCACTTGGGACGCTGTTGTAGACGATGTAAATAATCGGATACCCATTTTTGCCAAAATTGAGTACGCATATTTTGGACGAGCTTCCATCGGGACAGGACGTTTCCATGTTGTGTTGGCTGTTCTTTTTCTGGTGGCGCTAGTAAGGCCTCTCCTATCAGGAAATGTCCGGGTGTTAGTACGGCTAGCGTTTCAGGATCCTCAGATAGCGGGCAAAGCGGTCTTGAATTCAGACACGCTTCTATTTGATTCAATAAAGTTGTTATCTCTTCAAAGATGAGCTTGGTGTCACCTATACATTTTTTTAAGTGGGTTTTTATAGATTTTACTCCGGCTTCCCACAATCCACCGAAATGTGGTGATGCTGGTGGAATGAAATGGCACGTAATTGGTTGTAGTATTTTTTGTGCTCCCACGAAGTTTGTCCCGTTGTCGCTGTACATGTGTGCAACATTGCCTCGACGAGCGGTAAATCGTCTGAATGCGCTTATAAATCCCTCTGTTGAAAGATCTGAGGCAGCTTCGATGTGGACTGCTTTGGTAGCTAAACAGATAAATATGCATATATATCCCTTATACGATTTGTTTCCGCGGCCTTTACTAATTCGAATATGAATCGGGCCGGCATAGTGCACTCCAGTGTGGGTGAAAGGGCGCGATACAGTAACGCGAGGCATTGGCAAATCGCCCATTAGTTGTTCTGTGGTCGTGACTTTGAATCGATGGCAGCGGATACATCGATGGTTATTATATTTGACTGCTTGGACTCCTCTGATGATCCAGAATTTTTTCCGGAGGAAGGCCAATGTTAACGCGTTGCCGCTGTGCAATGTTTCTTTATGTGCCCAATCCAATACTAACTTGGTGAATGACCCTTTGTACGGTAGGATGACGGGATGTTTTTCATCGTAGGGCAGGGATGAATTTTCTAATCTTCCACCAACCCGAATTGTGTTTCTCTTATCGAGAAATGGGTTGAGCGAAATGATTCTGCTGCGTTTGTTGATTTGTTTTCCTTGTGTCAGTAGCGAATGTTCTTCTGTGAATTCCTCCTGTTGCACTGCTGCCGCTAGCCGTGACAAAGCTAGATCCCACTCTTGTTGGTCGATTAGTCCCCTTCGTTTGGTTCGCCACCTTAGTATATAAACTGTTATCCGTATAAGCGTCCTGAGTGATGATTGCCTGTTGATTAAGGCTTGAATTGGAGATTCTACGTTTCCCACTTGCATATGTGTTGTAACTATATTTTTTCTTTCCTCAGCTGTTTCGTATTCCGCCTCTTCGCTTAGTATGGGTGCGTGGTGCAAAAACGTCGGACCGTTCCACCAGCTTTGGAGTGCCGCTAACTGCTTTGAGGTTACACCGCGGGAAGCGCAATCAGCTGGATTGTGTTCTGAACGGATATAATGCCATGACTGGATGCTGGTATTTTGGAGAATCTCTGCCACTCGATGTGCGACGAATGGTTTCCAAGTTGATGATGGTTTTTGAATCCAGGCCAGTGTAATCATGGAATCGCACCATAAGGTTGTTGAGCTTATGTTAACCTCTAGGCTCTTCTTGACCTGTTGCACTAGACGGCCTAATAATACTGCGCCGCATAACTCGAGTCGGGGAATCGTCAATTTTGATTTTACTGGTGCTACCCTGGTTTTCGCAGTCAAAAGACGGAATGTACTTTGTCCATTGATGGTACTTCTGCTGTACAGCACAGCCGCGTAGGCGTGCTCGGATGCGTCACAGAATCCATGAAGTTCAAACGTACAGTTATCTTCAGAGTAATTGATATAGCGAGGTATTTTAATTTGCCGAGCGGCATTCAACTCGAGCTTGAGTTGATCCCAGCGTTTAGCTGTTTCTGCTGGTAATTCTTCGTCCCAACCCAGATCGAGACTCCATAGTCTTTGGTACATTATTTTGCATCCGATGATTAATGGTGCCAGCCATCCCAAAGGATCAAAGATTTTTGACATTTCGGACAAAAATTGGCGTTTCGTTATTTTATTGTCATTCGGTGGTAACTGTACTTGGAATACGAAGCAGTCGGCAGATGGACTATAACCTATCCCTAAGGTTTTGATTGACTGTTCATCCGCGATGGTAAGGTTGCCACTCAAGACCTCTTCCTGGGGTAATCCCTTTAATAGGTCAGGATGATTGCTTGACCACTTACTCAATTCCATTCCCCCTTGATGCAGTAGCTCGATAAGCTGTGCTTTCACTTGCTCCGCTTCTTCCATACTGTCTGCGCCAGTCAACACGTCGTCAACGTAAAAGTCATGCTTCAAAATATGGCTTGCTTTGGGGTACTCTTGATGTTCATCATCGGCGAGTTGATGTAGCGTGCGAATCGCCAAATAGGGTGCTGCCGATGTTCCGTAGGTTACTGTGGTTACTTGGTATTCACCTATTGGATGACGTTTACTTTCTCTCCATAAAATTCGTTGATAGTTCTGATGTTCTGCGTGTACCAGTATTTGACGGTACATCTTTTTGATGTCAGCAGAGAACACTATCTGGTGTTTTCTCCATCTAAGAAGAACCGCCCATAGATCATTCTGTAATGGAGGGCCAGTGAATAAAACTTCATTTAGGCTGATGCCTGTGGATGTTTTCATCGACGCATCAAATACTACCCGAATTTTGGTAGCGTCCATGGTTTCCTTAACCACTGCATGATGCGGTAGATAAAATTTGCCTCTGCCTTGATCAACCTGTTTCATGTGACCCATCTGGATGTACTCTCGCATGAAATTTACGTATAGTGACCTTAGCTCTGGATTTTTACAGAATTTTGCTTCCAGGTGTAGTAACCGTTGTATTGCTCGCTGTCGAGAACTTCCGAGCAGATCCAATTGGTTTTCCTTGAAAGGTAGATGCACAATATATCGCCCATCTTTACCCCGTCTGGTGGTTTGTTGGAAGAGCGCCTCGCATGAAGAGTCGTCTACTGACCAGTCACTGCTATCTTTTGAAATTTCTTCCAGCTCCCAGAATCTCTCCATGTTTCCTTCCAACACGCCGATAGTATGAGCTGCTACGGCCTGTTGTTGAATTGTGGTTTGTGAGAGGCCGAAGATTATCCATCCCAGGCTGGTGCTTATCGCACTTGGTTTACCTCTAATTATTTGGTTCCCGATGAGATCGCTGTACACTTCCGCACCTAACAGTATGTTAATTGGCGCAGGGCGATCATAATTTGGATCCGCTAAACGTAGTTTACTCCATCTATCGTCATGCTTTCTGGCGATCGGTTGTTCCGGAATATATGTAGTGATTCTCGGCAATACGTATGCGTTGACCTTTAATCTGTATGAGGACTTAAAATGAGGTTGAAGGCAAATCTGGACACTAGCATTTGCCTTGTTGATGGTATTGGCTCCAACTCCTGAAATCCTAACCTTTGTATGCCCTATTGGTAGGCCTAGCTGTTGAACTGCTTCTTCCGTAATTAAGGAAACCGTTGACCCTTGGTCTATCAATGCTTGTACATTGACCGGCGTTCCGCAAATCGAGTTGATTTTTACAATGGCCGTCGCTAACAACGTTGTTTGATTGCCGTCCGATGTGCTGACAGATACGTTTTTTGTAGGCCTTGGATCGGGTTCATGCAACAACTGGTGATGTCGATTACCGCAGCTGTTGCAACCGGGTTTTTCGCTGCATGATATCTTTCGACTATGAGCGAGACAATTCGTGCAGATTTCAGCACGATTCACGAAATCGATTCTTCGTTTGATGGAATTGTTTTTAAAATGACTGCAATTATTGAGAGAATGATGTCGTTCCTCACAATACCTGCAGTTGGTATCATTGTAATTTTCCGCAGCCGGTTTGCTAAAGCTCTTAGCATTTACGAATGTTTTTCGCGGTACGGAGACTTCTGGCTTTGCTAACCGTGCGATGTTCGGTTTTTGTCCTCCGAATGTTTCCAGTGATTGGAATCTTCTCGTCAAAAATTCCAGGCAATAGTCCATATTAGGAATTTCGCGAGGGCGGACAAGGCTGCTTTCATATTTCTCCAATGTATCTGCGTCCACCTTTTTCATTACGAGGTGTGCGATGAGGGCTTCAAATGGATTTTCTAACTTCAACTTTTTGATGTTGTGCAACATTTCCACCACGGTATCGTGTAGTGTTCTGATACTGGCTGCTGTTGCGTGTTGTATATTATGCAAGGATAATATTGCATTAAAGTATGATGATGCTAATAGCCGCTCGTTGTTATATCTAGCCTGTAGGATTTCCCATGCCCTCTCATACTTGTCTCCAATGGTTGATAAATGGCTGATTAATTGCGCGGCTCCCTTCTGTAGATGAGATTTTAGGTATGTCATCTTTAATGTATTTGATAATTGTTCATTTTGATGGACGAGCCTTGTAAAGATGTCCATAAATGCATGCCAATTTTCGTATTCCCCGTTGAATGTTGGTATTTCCACCTTTGGCAGCTTTAACGATGTTAATGGGGATTTTGATGTCGACTCGCTCTTCTCATGGTTGATCTTCTGGTGTAATTTTATTACTAAGGTTTCTACCTGATCTTGTAGAGTTCCGTAGTAATCTTCGGTAAAGTGTTTATACTGGTTTTCCACCTCGACTTCCATGAGGATGTTTTTATGTAATCGATCGATTTATTTTCGGTCAGCATTTATCTGATCGATTTTAATTTTGAGGTACTCTTCTGAGTATTCCTCTGATCTTAATTTCTTAGTTATATCGTCTATTTTGCGATATAATAACCGCATGCTAATGTCTTGTTCCTTGAATAGTCTTTTGACTATATTCGGACCGGCTACCGATGACTTGGGTTGGCGATTCTCTGATGATTTTGCTATATTCTTGTTGATGTTGTATCGGGAATCCGTGTCGGAATCACTTGAATCGCCATGGTCGTGCTGCTTCGATGGTGTAGGGCTTATTTTTAATTCTCCGTCGGGTCCTGGAACTAGTGTTTCTGCACCGCTGGTGACTGTTGATTTTATCCCAGAGATGCCTGATGTTGGGATGAGCTTGGGTATGCCCTTTTCAATCTTGAGAATGTCCTCTTCAAGCTCGTGGATGTCGTCCATCGCCTTTTCGTACGCCCGTTTTATCCCCTGGAGCTCGCTTAAATAGGGATGGGTTTTCGGTAATGCTCCAAGTTCAATAATTTGTTTGTCGATGTCATAATATTTTTTGTATTGAACTTCCATGTTTCTTTTGATTGTGTCGTAGAAACCTCTGGTTACCGGTCGGCCGTCATCACGCTTTATTTTCGTGATGAGTTGAAGCAGCTCTTCCCTAACGCACGACTGACTTTCGATTAGTGCGTCTATGATCCAAAGATGTTGATGTTGTTGATGTCGATTTGTATAATATTATACTCTGTCTATGTTTTGGCCTAGACAGACGCCTTATTAATTTATGCCAATTCGTGTTTGAATGGCTCGAAGGACCATGTAAATCTGGACAGCGTTGATAGTAGGTCGTAAATCTACCCTCTATCCAGATTTCTTAATGTTGGTGGGATTTGATTATTTGGATTACCGCGGGTGAGGTCCAAATAACTATCGAGTGAGAACTAACGTGATGAATGGTTTAATTAATTCTGTTTTATTCCAACAATATTCACGGTATTTATACATTTTACATTATAGCTTAAACTATTGACTTAAATGCTAACTCAGCGAGTATGAGGCAATATTCAACTAGGTGTCGAATATATAAAAATGTGTTTAAGATGAATATTGAATTACAATAAATATAGATAAAGAATGTATTTTCGCATTAACATGCAACAAATGAATTATGTGCGGATTTACATATTATCGCACATATTTAGGTCACAACCCTTTATGCCCTTGTATTATACAAATTATACACAGGTGCCGTGTTCTGTTGAACAATAATCCTCAGTTTGAAGATGCTTGATGAGTTAGTTGAATGTCATTTTATTTGCGGTACACACACTTTACTCTGTGATGAGTCCTCCTTTTTCTTCTTTGGGCAGACCTTTTGGTCATGTCCAGACTCACAGCAGTGTTCAAAAATTGGCTCGGCTCTTTTTCTTTGCAAAATTTTACGATGTGCCCAAATGCATGACATTTGAAACACTTTGTGACTCTAATAAAATCTTGCATTCTCTACGTTATTAAGTATATTTCACGTTATTAAGATAATTGGCCATCGCGCCATCTTTAGGCCATATTTCGAAACTGTGTTTCAAATATCAAACTTATATTGTTGCACTGTTCTGATTGACAATCGCCACCTTAAGATCGTCGATTGTAACATTTCTTTCTACGTCGTGGAATTTACAGTGACAAAGCTTGAGGGTTGTCATTTAGGGATTGGAATGTGTTTCAGACTTGTTTGATTGCAAATGCCTATGGTTTCTTGTGACTAGTGTCTGAGCGTATGCAGCACTATTTTCGTTTTTTGTGCGATTTGATAGCTACTCAAATATCTCCGTTCGTTCGGTTAGATGACATTTAAAATCGGCTAGTCTTATGCTGTGTTTTTTTATTAGCGCCCGATAGCTGTATCCGGAGCAGCCGATTTTCTATGTCAAAACTTATATTTAGCGCGCTATTATTGCATTTAATTAATTTATTTAAATCTAAACTAAGATTTTTCATTCAACTTTTTAATTAAAAATCGATAAAAAAATAATTCGGCTCACTTATTTATCGGGAGCCGCTATCGGGAGCGCTATCCATTTCAATGGGAAATTTGAAAAGGCTTTTAATTTTGTAAACCCCTGAAACCATTAGAAACTAAATCTTACAATAAAAAATTAAAACGCAGCAAAATGAATTTTTGTTTATAACGTCATGTCAAAATAAATGTCAATTAATATATTTCAGGTGATAAATGTTTGTTTTATTGATGAATTTAGTTTTAATTTTTATAGTACAGTGACACCAGTGAATAATAGCTGCAGTTTCAATAGAAAATTGCCATTTGGCTCCGGATAGTGCTCCAGTATTAAAACACGGCTTTAGACACGTTGTGTGGCCAACGTCACGAATTGAACTCAAAAATCTTGTTTCTATCTACAACAGTTATTTTGTTTCGAGCTCGTGAAAAATAATGTGATTCGTAATATGATTCTGAAATGTATTTAACTGAGTTGATATAAATTATAATTGAAAGTAAAACACACGCGTTCTTGGTTTGACAATGGAAAACGAATGAATGTATTTCATTAAAAAGTGTTAGGGTTGAACAAAACTAATTCTCCCTGTGAACCGTGTATTGTACCCACTACACATACACAACAGATTCGTTTTATAAGTAATAGGTGACACTAATACTTATACTTCGAGGGGGGTTTGAATTGGGTAAAATAGCTAAGATTAAAGGGGGCTATTTTAATGTAGTATGGAACAAATCATAATTGTAAAACTCGTCATTTTATTTATAGATGTAAAAATGCAGATGAATTAGATCAATTCCGCTCAACCTTAGCGTCGCATATACGTTGTATTTGAATCATAACTATTTTGTACCATGACCACTTTTGTGTCTACTCATGATTTCTAATGATTTTGTTTATCTCTTATTTTCCAGATGTAACAATACGATTTGTAAGAGGACTGCCGCAAGTCACCGTGCCACTGCCAAGTCGCAATGAAAAATGTCAATTTACATTGAAACCAATATCACATAGCGTTGGCGATTTCCTAGCGATGCTCAAAGATGAGGATCGTGGTATTGATCGAGCAACCATATTAAATTTTGATGGTGTGCGAATCTCATCAGCATGTTCCATCGGTAATTTAATGGATGAAGATTTTTGGTAAGTTTTTCGCATATAAAATATTAATTGTGTAGGGAGTGAATGTACCAACAAAAACAAAAAAAACGTTTGATAAATTTATTTCAATCATTTGTATGCAGCAATAAAACTAAAATTTATTTTGCGTCAACATTCAGGCGCTTTTCAACTTTTAGAACATAAAAACTTTATGTAGTTTTTACGTCTACTTTTAGTGTTCTTTTATAGATTATTTTACTTTTGATACAGTTTGGGTACAATACACACATGCATACATTAAAAGTTTATATATGATGTGGTTTTGTGTAAACATATATTGTATATATTTTTAAATTCAAACAAATTTACTAATTACAAAAACACAGGGTGGTTTATGCATTTGTCCGTTTTGGTCGTTGAATGGCACTAAAATAAATTCGTTTTTCCTATTATTTTTATTGTTGTTGTAAGTACTATACTAATATTGTATTGTAATGCAATTTCCTATATAATCAAAAAACAATTGATTCTGTTGCAGCTGATTTGAATATTGTACAAATAAGAAACGTATTATTGAAAATCCATTCAAGTACATATGTACTACTATTATTTCCAATATGTGTGCAATTTTCTTTTTTCTTGCATTTCAATTCTTCACTACTTGAAGAATGGGAAAATTGAAAATGTGTTTTTTTTCGATTCACCACCTACTAAATCGTTTTTTAATTTTTTCCAGTTTCCCAACGTAAATTCTATTTATTGCCCTGCCCCCTCTCGCTCGCTACAATTTTCCATTGCATTAACACACGAACAATATTTCTACAGAAACGAGTATCATCGTTTTCAAAGTCAAATCAATCAAGAACCTGAACAAAAATATAAAAAAATAAAATTAGTAGATAAAAAGAAGAGTAATAAGAAGACAATAACAAATCGTACTTGTTGAATTTTGTGACGGAGGAGGATATTGACTTAGTACCGACCGCAGCAGCAACAAAAGAAATTCAAGTCATTGTGAATGAGTTGGCAAGGTTTTTTTTGATATATACGTACGAACATTGAAAGGGCATATTCATATGTGTTTTATTGGTTCAGGTCTATGCAGCAAAATTATGATGTTGATATATTACATGAATAATTACTTAATAGGGGTAGCCCCCGGTTTTATGAAGTTGTTTAATTTTTTAGCTGTGAGTACGATTTTTTTGTTTGTCAACCTGATTTGCATACGTGAAGCACAATACAAATAGCGCAAAAATCCATGTTATCGTATTCAAGAGGAGCGTAGTTTTAGTTTGCGAATTTAAGTGGATAACTAGAACTACCAGAGTCAGTATAATAAATGGGTGTGAATTTGAAAATAAAATCAGATGATCGAAAAATATTTAAGTATTTGTTGAAAGCTGTGGTACTATTAAGATATGACGAAATAATATGTGCAAATTCATTGAATGAAGAATATCGGATGTTAGGATAATCTATGCGGGTTTTGAACAACAAAATAACACATATCATCAATGCAGATTAATAGGCGACTATCATCCATGTAGATTAATAGGCATTCAACTTGCTTTATCAAGACACTAAAAATTTGAAGGTGGTAATGAGGTCTTAAGCTATACCGTAATGGTCATAGCCACTTCAGCAGTATCAGAGCTGCAATGAATAGTATCGCCTGGACCGCTAAGAACAGCTTAGAGCAATCGATGGAAGCGTTCGACCATTCCTTCGGAGGTGTGTAATGCCGAACCAAGATACATGGTTCAGGCAATCGTGTGAAACGATCAATATAGGACGATGTTTTGCGGTATATTTTTAAACCAAAAAAATAAAAGCTCTAGTTTCATGTTGGAACTGGAATCACTTATAGAACTCGAAGTCGCAGTGATTCGAAATTATTTTATAGATATGTGTAATTCTGATTAAATGCATAATATTTATTTTATACCCTTTAGTTAGTGTATGCGTTTTGGTATTCTGCGTTGGGATAAGAAAACTTATTGTGCTTCTTCACTAGAACAGTCAAGTGATGGTGAATTGGTTTGAATGTTCCATCAAGTTTCGGGATAAGGTAATAATTTACAATCGTGATAAATTACGAATTGCTGTGGAAGCTGGAAATTCAGTATTGGGATTAAAGCTGAATATCTTACATTAATCGAATTTATCAAGATTGACTAAATGTTGGAAAAGCGTTTCAAGAAGAAACTACCTAATAAAATTAAGTTTAAATAAATCTTTAAAAAGTTTACATGGCATTGGATGTGATTGCCGTTTTGTGTTAGTTGCATAAACTCGTTATCTTATTCCTTGACCGTCGTGGTTGTGGTTCTGCTGCTAGGAAAGGCGTCTTCAGCAACGAGCCTGGGTCTTATTAATCGTTTATTATATTATTGTAGGTGTAAAACTGGAACCGTCGTGGCTTCGAGGAATCGTGAGTTCGAATTTCAAAATAATGACGTTCTAAAATATTGTCGGCTTTTTTATATGTCGTACAGAAATATTTGACTGCTGTTTACAGTCGAGTGACTTATTAATTTTTTTAGTTTACTCGGTTGTTGTTGTCTATGAGTTAGTAGTTCATAATTTAGTCGAAAAAATGAACCCGGTTTTTTACCGTAGTAAACTATTTACCTTAAGTTTGATACACAGTCATAGTACAAAAATATGTTTGAATATATTGTCAAAAGATGTTGAATATTTCAATGAATTTTGAATAATTACAAACTTAAACTTCGTTAGACGATTGCAATTATTTTAACTTTAACTAAAATTAAGTTAAATTAACTTTAAAACAACAGTTTATATTCTTTGGAAAATATATTTAGTTTTGATTGGTTCAATTTTAAGTAACCAGCCAGTGCTTTAAACCTGATTTCTCCAAGAAAAAAATTGTAGGAAAAACTTTCTCCGCTCAAAATTTTACTTTGCGGGGTTGAAGTGGAAAAGAAGGTCGACCACAGCAAAGCATCACCCTTTTAAAGTGGAAAGGTTGAATACAACCAGGATGGACTCGTTAACAGAGGTTTTGTGCTCGCTGTTCCCGCGTCAATGCGTGAACGTACACAAATTCAAAATAACATTTGTCAATTTCACCTTTTTCATTGATTGATTGATTGATTGATTAGAATGTACGGCCAAGACTAAGCAGGGATCCCGGATACGCCGGGCCTACCGTACACCCTTTTTTACACATAACAAGATGGTGGGATAGGAAAGGTTGTTAAATATGATAGACTTGACCCGGTTACAGACACCTAAGTAGTCAATAGTTAGTAAATTGTTAAGCACAAGACAGCACAGTTGTTTTTGTTTTGTGGTACAAGTGTTCAGCAATCAGAATCCTAAAAAAACTTTAATAACTAATTAAGTACCCATATATAATAGTAATTTTCCCGGAATAAAACATTATTATTATGAATTGAATTTTCCATAAACTAAATTAAACTGGTTCTCCAAAAACATTGTGCAACCAAACCTAAGTAAGATTCCCGGTTGACCCGGGCGGAATCAGCATCCTAAAAAAAATCATAATTATAATTAATAATTAATTTAAATTTATAATTAATTAAGTTGTAGTAAATTTCCTGAAAAACTATAATTATTATGAATTAAATTATACTATGTACTTGGATAAATTAAATATAATGTCATTATTAGTATTAAATAAATTAATTTGGCTCTCTTAAAATAAACCAAATCAAAACAAAATAAATCGAATCCAGAAATCACCAAATATTGTAGAACTCGTATCAAAGCAGCAAAGGAACGCACGACTTTTCCCATCTCCAACGGATAGAATCTTTGTGAATCTGTTGATTTAATGGATTTATTTATAAAAATAGTTAAATAAAAAGAATTAAAAGTGAAGATCACTTAACCTTGCCATCCCTATTCTATGTATAATACAAATGTTTATTTAAAAAATAAAAATAAAGTGACCAAATGAAATTTGGTTTCAAAAACAGCTAATCTGACATCTGTAAGGTAATATATCAATAATGGGATGTTTAGCACAGTTTTAGGACCCCAATTCCTAAAAATTAAACCAGATTTAAATTTTATCTGGAATCTGTAAGATAACAGAATTAATAAAAAGTATAGCTAGTACAACTGTTGGATGTTATAAAATAAATTCTTCAGTAAATATTAAAATAAGACATTCGAAAATATTCTATAGTCGTCAGCTGTATTAGCTAAATCATAAAAATAACAACCATCGATAATTATTTATTTAACCTAGAACAAAATCAAAACCTTCACCAATTTACAGTCTCCCAAAATAAACTAGAACATAATTTAATTAAACAAATGTCATGATCTTTGACAAACTATCTAAGCATGTACATCAATATTTAACTGCATTTCAAATTTACACTGTAGCTTCCAAGCTATTTGTAATTTCAAAGTCAAATATCGGCTGAAATAACAAATATATTATCAACTCGATAGCCATTATGATTCCTACCCTATCTGCTCCTCCGACCTTCAAATTAAAATTTTATTTTTAATTAGAAAGTATTACGGCTTCAAAGATCTTCTGTAATAAAAAATGTTCATTAGAACTAAATATATAAGCTTAATCAGGAACAGCAATGAATAATAGTATTAATAATAAACATTTGATAAAACTCGATCACTCTAAATTGCAATCCAAATTAAACCAAATAAATATAATAATTTAATTCTCAAACGCTGAATAAAGTTGGATGAAGGAGTATTAGTAAAATTATTTAGTCCCAAAATCAAATTGTGGAAAGAATCATTCCCACAAATAATCATAGTAAAATTTACCAAGAAAATATGTAATGTTTATAAAGGAGTGCTCGATACCCGCTCTACTGAAATAAAAACCAAACACACTGCAACCCATAAAGTTGTTTCCGAATCAAAATACACGGTAAGCATGCGATCTCCCGCTAACATCACTAATCAACAACATGTATGCTTTACAAAGCCGTAATGAATCCATGACAGATTATAAACGAATCGTGGTAATCCTATAGCTCAAAATTTCATCGTACGACTGATCATCCTAAAACCTCAAAAATGATTCCAATCCCACGAAATTGACGGCAAACCTCATCAAAAACATCCAAAACATTCAGCAGAGTCTAATTGGTACATACAAATCTGAACCTCAGAAGAGGGTTCTATGCAAACCCGCAATTTTAAACAAACAAAACAATTTAAAATAGTCAAAAATAGCTGATAAATATAGGTAACGATAGAGAATATTAAATGAATACAACCTTCAGTAAGTTAAGAAACATAATGTTCACTATGAACGACACCAATTCAAAGTACCTACCATAAATATTAAGGAAAATTTATTGCGATACAGGTCCACCATATCCTCGCCGCCCCTGTGTAAATTGATCACACAAAATGAAACAATGAAAAAGTCAAAAATGCGTATTTGAATAGCGCATTCGGTAGAAAAACAAAAACCATTTTCAATCATGTTTCATATGTAAAAACATTTACACACACACACGCAAGCACGAAAAGTAAATATATAACAAATATGTAATGATATAATTAAAACAAAATGAAAACAAAAACTTCCCTGATCTTGTATTTTCTTTCGTAATCAATACATGCATACCCAATCATAGTAGCTAAAAGCATATAACAAGCTATATCAGAGCCATCCTTGATTTTGAAGAGCCGTAATATTAAAAAGAGAGCTTTCAGTAGAGGGGAAGCTTTTATTGAATTGAACATGAATTTATGAATAAAAAATTAAACAAATCATCTTAATTTTAATTTTATATTTTTAATAAACTATTCAAAGAACACATATTTGAAAATCAGCCATCATAATATAGTATTTATTTGGTAAATTTAAACTAAAGAGGAGCATAAATTTATTAATTTTCTATAAAAATGAGCTTTCCGTGTAGTTGTGTAGGTAAGCTAATAAAGGGTGGTGCCGCGGATTCCTCTTACACCCAATTTAAAATTTAGTTTTATAAAAATTTAACTTATTTGGTAAATTCTGGTCACATGCACCTCCATTTGTCAATTTCACCTTTTTCATGTATATTTAATGAACTTACTGAATAATTTTGCATTACGTGCAAATTATGTACATCAAATCTAAAAGTAAATAATGGTAAATTAATTATGTATACATAAAATATATAAATACTTAGCTTTCATTAACTCATGACGGTGCTCCGAACATCGAGAACCAAGATACATTTATTGCTAACTATTTACATATTTCACGTCTTTCACGAACAGTGTCAGTTAACGTAGTTAATAAGAGTTCCACTAGACATAACACTAACACGGAAATTACAATTCACTCACTTCACAATTTAAATTAAGGAATATTTCATTTGCCAATTTACAACAACAATGCTATGTATTCATTGCCAATTTGGAATTCGTTGAATTCCTACAGAGTTGATGGTATTGAAATTTTAATTCTATTTTTTAGTTACTGTGCTTGTCACTAGAGTTTCCCAAATCAATTTTTTTGTTCTAAATGTTGCCATCTTGTATATTTTATTTTGATTTTTTTGACAGTTTCCACAAACTTGATACATACTATTGACAAATGTTTTGTATTGACTTTTTACGTTAAATATTTTTTAGTGCATAAGTACTAATAATACTAAATAATATTTAGTTTTTAACAAAAAAATAATTGTGGCATAGTATATCGATTATAATGAACTCATACAAAAAAAAAAGTAACCGCAAATGTCAAACACTACCGTCAAACAATTATTGAAATGTCAAACACTACCAACTTTCATAAACAAATCACGAGAATTCATTGGTTGCTTCTTTTGACCAAAAATTGAATTGAATACCTATTTCAATTCCTTGGTCAAATGAAATGCCACTAAAGGTATAAACAGAACCCGAGATACAGCGACAAGATACAACGCCTGTCAAATTAATATACACATAAACCATAGGATGCTAACACAACCAATGTCGCCGGCGGCGACGACATTGTCACCGATTTTTTTTTAGAATCCATTCTAATTTTGTCGCTGACGCTGCAATACCACCAATATAAGTGCCAGATTATTATGTTGGCACATATTGCTCACCTTGATTTAAAGATTACTTTTTAATCTAAGTTATCTTCTCTAGTTCTCTATAATGGTCTAGAAATGAGAGCCTATGTGTTATGTGTAATCGTTTAGTGATTCTGAGAGAGCTAGAATCAACTCAAATCAAACCAAATTATTTCCTCCTTGTGCGGCTCTATTTATTATCCTTATTTATACGATAAGATTGCAGTTTTCTCTTACGTTAACTGCCTATAGTAGTTGTTTATGTAAGTACTTACTCACTTGTAGTGCTCATCTGACACTCAAATTCTAGAACAACAATCACAATTCCGAGAATGACGTTCCTTCTCGCTATCTGCTAATACAAAGCCCCTACAAACCGTTTAGCGAATTCCACTTCTTGGATGTTTAATAAATAAATTCGAGCTTTGCTTCCTCAGTTCAAGGTTTCGGCAGCTTCACCGTAAACCTGAATGTGCATTGACCGTTCTTATCCTCCCTCGTCCTGTAACGAATGATGGTATTTTTTCCTTTAGTTCTTCAGAGCATTTACCATGTACTAATCTGTTCTCCAAAATCTTTGGAGTTGCATATTATTCGTGTTGAGAATCGGAACTAAAAGTTTAATTTTGAAACTGAGTTTGTGAAGAAATCTTTTATTCATTTATCACACTGTCTTAGATTTATTTTGTTTCTATAAAAAAGGAAGTGGGAGATGGAAAGTAATACGAGGAAGGAAAAGAAAGAATAGTGGAGAAACGTATAATTTGTAATTTTGAACTTTCTTTAATTTTAATGAATTTAATTGTTATTGATTGAGAGGTTTTGTTTAAATACAAAATAAAAAAAAAAACAATTGCGTCCCAGAAAAGAAGTGAAATTAACAAAACGGTGTGATTTTTTTTATTAGCGATTGGTCCGCGTCTGACTCAGCCAGTTGCAAGGCGATTTCAGTATCAAAGCAACAATTCGGATGGCACGCCATTGAATCCTATCCAGTAACTAGGGCGCAATACATAAGCTCCACCTCATACTTGACAGCAATATTCTGGCCAATGTAATAATGTGGTCATTCTATTTTAAATTGTTGCTATTTTGAATACCAAGTAGACGAATTGAGTCATAGCCCACGGATACACGATCTTTTCCAGCAAAAGGGTCTTCGTTGTGATTTCTTTTACGCGCTTTAAACTTGATCTGATTTCTTTCTCCCCGCACACAAATATTATACTCAATTCAAAATAACTGAAGAGACAACTTCTAGACATTTAACGTTAAGTTCTGGAGGAGTGGGAGGTCCACCTCGAATGAAACAGAAAGTGCAATGTGTTGTAATCAGCAAAGCTATGGATAGGGTTAATAGTGCTTTTGAGCAAACCATTGATGTATAACAAAAACAATGCCCGTTACAAAACTGATCCCTGAGGGACTCCGTCATTTGGGGAGTGTTGCTTTGATGATCTCCCATTTATCAGCAGATCTCTCGGTCTTTATAAAGCTTTTCATCCACTTCTCATGCCAAACCTTGTCAATATATCCATTGCGATTTGTTTGTGAGATACGTCAAGAGATCAGTTATGGAGCGGCTTTCACGAAAGCCGTTTTATTAGTTTGAATATACTTCACTAAATTTAGATTAATGCATTTCTCAAAAACTTTGGCGAAGGCTTACACAATTAATATTGGCCGTTAGTTTGAGGGGTCAGTTTCATGAAAACCTCGTTTATTATGTCCATAATCTTCGGGTTTCTGAAGAAAATTTCCTCCGAGATATTGATGGGGTCCATTTTGGAACCACAATACAGATTTAACGGGGGCGTAACTCTATCGGGGACAACTAAGGTCGAGTTCAATGTGAAGGCATTTGTCAGTAAGTTGGCTTACAAACATGGATTCACTACCAAAGCACCGGCTGCACATTTCAATGCTGAAATTGATGTCTAGAATAGTCTTAAGGACCATTTATTATGTTACCTGTAGGATAATCTTAAGAGGTAGGTCGGGTACTTGACAAATATAACATTTTCTAAAATTTATTGATTTGTTAAAAATGAGCTTGATTTGAAAGTTGGTTTGTAGGGTTCCAAAAAATATCAAACTTTGTAACTTTCCACGCACACTTGGACTAGCTACAAAATGTTATTTACATATTAATTATGCACACTATTCTACATAAAGTATTTTTTATTTCCGGAATTAAAAAGGAAAGGCGGCTCTGAAATATGGTCTCTAAGAAATGGTCGCACTTGCTACTGATGCAGTTCCATTTTGTTATCATAGCTTTTCAAGGTATTTCTTTTGAGGTAACCTAGCCATCTAATCTAATTTAGGTTTTAACAAAATTATCCGAATCCAATTATTTTCAACAATTTTTGTGCTTGACCCAGACCATATAAACAATTTTTTAAACTGATAGTGACAATTGCGTTTATATGAAACTATAAACGAGCCTACAGTGCGTGATATCCATGTGAATAATATGCATGCAGGCAATCCCATAAAAGAGACGAAAATCTTGGCGATCGATCGGCCGTTCGATGCACCTATAGAGTTCACCTAAGTCACTACTTCCTTCGATTCCAACTTTATCTGTGCCAACCGTGAACTGAAACAATTGAAATAATAAATTAATCCAACAATTCAATAACATTTAAATTTTTCTTGCAGAGAAGTATTATATTCAACTTTAACTCTGCGCATTTTGACGGATTGTGGAAACCATGAAACAAATCTTTTAGGTACGATTTGATTTGAAAAAGTAGGAAATATTACTTAAACATTCGAGAACATGACCACACTTATAACGCGAAAAATCACTTCTCAACTCCAGACCTCTCAGCAGAATAATAATCCAAGCCATTCGCAAGTTTTGACTCCTGCGAATTGTTGACTGTAGTTCCCGTAATCAAGGCTAGACGAAAATATACAACAGCACTTGCAAGGATTCTGGAACCGTTATAGCAAAGAGATAAATGGAAAGCAAAAACCAATGATTTCGAAATTAATGACGTCGTGCTAATAATGGAAGATAATGTCTGTACGTCCAAATCACTGGATTGTCGGCCGAATTTGAAGAAAAACTACATTTAAATTTGGCATATTAAAATTGCCTGGCCCAGTGGCCAATTTTGCAAAGTTGTCACGATTTAATAATTTTCGTATTATTATGGTATATCTGACCCAGAGCAGAAATTCGCAAAATTAAAATGACACAAATTTTATTCGTGTGCTGGGCTTATTAAAGTTGTTTAAGCATTTTTTTTTATTTCTGGAATCAACAATTGAAATTAATTGTGCAATATTCTAAAAGTTCCTTAATTCTTAACTTTTCTAAATTAGGATGGTTAAAACGTTAATTCATAAATTCCATTTCACCCCTGCTTTACCAGAAAAAGATTGAACTTAACTTTTTTATACAGAGATAGTTTGAGTTTCGGGAAGTTTTTTTTTTAAATTACACATAGTTTAATCCTTTGAATCCTTTGAGTTTACATTAACGTTTTTTATTCAATTTGCTTTTACATAAATAATCCGAATATCATAAAGATCTTGAAATAGGTTTACATTGTGTTTGTATTTTAAATTATAAGTCAATATTTAGAGAACTTACACGTGTACGTAAGGGGAATGAAAGCACTAGAAAATCTAATTATACAAAGAGAATTATTTTTTCTACTTTATAAGCATTTTTGTAGTATATACGAGTAGTAAATACATGTAATACAGATATAAAAAAAAAGATAAATACAAGAATCTCTCATCGTCGACACAAGTACAAAATTAAAGACATCTTAATTTGGATATGGAATTTAATTACCTTTGCATGACTTGTGTGTGTTTAGGAAATTGTATTTTTACGAACTTATATTATATGTGTTTGTTGTAATCTGTTGGTGAGATTAGGAACGGTTCATATACCACCAAAATGTACCTTCGAGCTTTTACGAAAAAATTACAAATTAAAATTAATTTTGTTCGCTACTACAACGTCAGATATTTGCATAATTATAGGCGTAACCATTATATATCAAAACACAAAATGAATTATTTTTGCATAGAAAATGTTTTTTAATTACGTTGTTTTTAATTTTATTCATTTTTATTACTTTCTAAAAAAATCGGTAAATTAAAATTAAAAATGACATAAATTTATTTTGATTTAGAAATGAATAAAAAAACGTTTAATTTATTTAATGGCTGTATTTTGAGCGGCGTATAGTAAGAACACATACTTGAGGCTGGTCTGACATTATTTTTTTTGGCTTGTCGCCCACCTCATAATGAGGTAGCCAAGAAATTTTATTAATCATGTGGTGAATTAACACTAAGTAGTGTTTTGGGTCAATAATAAAATATTGTTTAAAGCGGCGATTTATAGGTCAACACTTTTAGAATGTTTCATACGAATAGCTAATTTATTTATTTGGGTAAAGACCATTTAATTGTTTACGTTCGTGATTAGCGACATTTATTTCAATTTTATTATTGCAATAAATTTTTAAAATAATTGAATTTAAACGAGGAACGGGGGACTGACTAAACTGTTGATTCGAATTTTAACCATGTTTGAGACGTACACTTTTTTAACCAAACTACGTTTTTTTTACGGCTTATCGACATAACTCGAAATATTGTAGGTTGTACCGATTTTATAAATCTTGATAAATTTTCATAGTCTGAGAAATTGCTTCGGGGTGCAAACTTTTCGTTAACACGTTTATTTTAATTAACAGTTAACTAAAAATTGTATTCTCAACAAAATCAGAAAGTTGCTTCGGGTTTTACTTTTTTACCATCTAAATGCTAAAGGGGTACCGCTATTTTGAGTCACGTCGCATTAAAGCAAATTTAAGAATACTTTTTAAGCTACCTATAAAATGTTTTTTTTTTGAAATTTTATCAAGAACATAGAAAAACATCATCCAAGGGTATTTATCGATAAAATATCGCATGGAAACAAAAATTAGGTGTGAGTGCTGAGACTCGCGAGAGTTTATGACAGAAGAACAGATAAACATCCGGAACTCGTATTGCATGCTCTTTATTTTCATACAAATAAAAGTTGTATCTGGTTTTGATTGCTGTTTGCATCATAGGAATAAATTTTTTTCATAATTGCTTGAAAATAGCTTAAATTCATTCTAACACAAAATTTTGAAAACTAAGACCACAACTTATATTTATCGCCATTTATGAGGGTAGAGCCAGAACTTATAAAGTGCAACGTGACGTAACATGATGCAAAGAGCAGAAAAATTCAGAAAAAGGGATCTGGATCTCACTGGTGAACTACCTAAACGATTTTTACCGAAATCTAGGGCATCTCAATCGCTGCTTGTCATCTAAAAACGTTTTCACGAAATTTTTCTGAAAAATGTTCGAACCGAGTAAAATTAACTATAATACGACTAATCGAAAAAATTTTCTGGTACCTGGGAAATTTGTTATGAAAATTGCCTTTCAGCAATTTTCATTAAAATCATTCAAGCTGTTCCAAAAAAACGTGATACAAACGTTCAAGCATTAAAACCATTCAAAGAGTTTTCTCGATAAATTTATTTTTCCTTCTCGTTAAATTTACGAAAGTATTTTTACAGGTTTTTCCTGAATGAACTAAGGTGTTCACCTTCAGTAACATCTCTTCAAATATTTGCGGACATTACAACGTTTTGGTCAAAACGATTATTAGTTGTTCAATAAATTTAGATGAGCAATATGAAACTTACTAGAACTTCGTTTCTCTAAAAATGGTGCATATCCGTTATATACCAATGAAAATCTGCCACATTTTAACTTTCAATAAATTGGTAGATTGCTTCATCATTGGTAATTTAGCTTCATCATATCGACACAATCATACCGTTCTGTGGTTCGATGTTTGAAAGTTAATTTCCATCCAAAAATTATGCTGGAAGGAAATTATAGAAGACCAAATTATTGAAAATGTCATTCGACCTGGAAAATTGTGTAAACTAAAATGAGATCTACTGTGGAACTTTTATTACAATCATTACCTGACTTTTACAAACTTTGTAACTAAACTAAATTATTTATTATTTAAGGTCAATTAATATATTAATATTCCCCCCCTTTTCATTCACGCACACACCCACCCATTCACCTACTCACACAACCACAGTATACCACCTGCACATTTCAAGCTCCATGTCAATCTGTACACTGACATGGACAATGGGTCGGCGCTCCAACATAGGGTCTTACTTGTGTTTATTAACGTCACCGATCGTAATTGATGCCTCAAATTCGCTTTCGCATCATGCCTCTGCTGGGATTTGAACGCTGTACCTCAAGGTCCAAGTGCCCAAGCTTTAACTACTGCACCACTGGTTCGGTGACTTCAAATCTAAAGGAATAGTTCCAAACTTGCGACACTTTAGTTCACAACTCCATGGATTGGCGCTGGTGAAAAATTATTACTCTGCAATGTATATGTGTCAGACTTTGCATTGTTTCCAAATTTCCAGTGATTTTCCGGGTTTGCCAATTTTCAGATCTAAGTTCTTATTACTCGAGAGGTTTTATCTCTAGCACTTTCATTTTCTTTCTCTGAACTCTTAACATATATAAATAAGTGATTGCCACCAACATCTAAAAAGTGTTTTTGAATAACTTGTACCATTTTTATTGTTGGAACTAATAGATTGCAAACCGTTCCGACGGTATCGAAATCAATGTCACTTACCAACAGTTTATGCTAAAAAGGATTCCAACCATCATATTTTGATTATAATTGTAATCAACCTGAGGAACGGTTTGATCATTTACTTTATCGTATTCACATACCCTTTTGATTTTTTCGAAGGATGATATGACAATCGCCTTCATTAAATTTACTACTGGCCGGTTGCACAGAAAAATGACTAACGGTCGGTTAGTTGTGCGCCAGATAAATTTTTTATATGAAATGTGGTTTTGCAGTCAGACAAAAAAACAACGCAAATATATTTTATTCCATGGAAATATTTAACGATTAGTTGAAAAGTTATTCAATCACAATTGGCCTTTTAAATATTTATATGCAAGCTAAATATTCCTACGGAATAAAATATATTTAACCAAGTATGCGTTGATTTTTTCCTGACTGCAAAACCACATTTCATATAAAAAATTTAGCTGACGCACAACTAACCGACCGTTAGTCATTTTTCTGTGCAACCGGCCATACAGGATACAAAATACCGGTCTCAATTTCAATTATTTTTCTTATGTCCGCAAGGTAAAAACATCGGGTATAAGAAACTGTTTCTTACGTTGCTTTTACATCAAATGAAGTTTTTGATAAACATTTTTATATAAAAAAAATATAAAACAAAATTTTAAAACATAGTTATCATAGAAATTTCTATGGATTTTCATTCAAGTAGGCTGCGGGCCAATAGGCGGGTAAAACTCAATTTTAAGTAAATTTTTCGGTAAATTCTTTTATTTTTCAAAAACTCTTATATACTAATTATTATTAATTATTATTAATATTCGATTATTAATCGAATAATCTGTTCTAAATCCGACTTTTACCATAGTAAATTATTTACCCGACTATTAGCCCGCAGCCTTAGTAAGTAAAATTTGATTTAGATTCGCAATTGTTTTATTGCGTTTGTTGGGGAATGATAAAAAATGATTTCTATGGAAATCAATACAAATTTTCTTGGCTACTTTGATTGAGAGCAATTGTTTTCCATTTATATGCATTTTCCAATCCGCATTCGATTCTCTCCCGCGGATTCTATAATCAACGATTGTTTTTCTACTTTTGTGGTAGAAATATCGTGAGTCCGATAAAGCCGAAAGAAAAATCTTAAAAAATAATAATATCACGGACGATTATGAAATACTTCTTAATTAAATTCAATGTCGAGCTGTTTGCCTCTTTCAATTACTTTCATTAAATTTTTGTCGTGTTCACTTTCATTTCGGTCAGTGACCATTATGTCATCAATATAAATGATAAAACCTGGAAGATCTCCGAAGTTTTTTTCACTAAGCCGCTGGAACTTTTCAGGGGCTATGTTAATACCGAATGGTAGTGTATTAAAGGTGTAGCAGACAAAAGGAGAGCTAAACGTACACAACTTACACGATTCATCGTCAAGCTGTATTTCATAAAATCCTACTTTTAGATGCAATACGGGAAAGTACTCCATTCCAACTAATCTGGTGGTAAGATCCTCAAGCTTAGGTCAAAAATTCTGGTCCAAGAACAATTTCAAGGTACCATTGGGTTTCTGTACAACTACAAGATTACTCACCCATTCTATGGGCTCTTTCACTCTTTATATTGTCTTATTTTTCACAAGAACCTCGATAGATTGTTTCACTTTATCTTTAATCGCAAGTGGTATATGACGTATGGTGGACGAGGTACTGGTATCACATTTTCTATAAAAGTAACTTGAGTTTGTCTAGAAAAGTTCCAATCCCTTCAAATACAGATCTGTTTTTACTAACAAAATCATAATTTTCGGTGACTATGGATTCGAAGACCGACTTATTTTTTGTTTTAAATTTATCAATCAAGCCAAACCTAATAAACGCTTGAAGTCTGAGAATCGGTGTAACATCCTCCATAACCAAAGCAAACTTCTCATAAATAGCGATGCCTTCACATTGAATTTTTATACGAACATATCCAAAAGAATATACTTTTGAACCTTCAAAAGCATACAGAGGTGAACCCGATTTCTGAACTTGACATTCTGTGTTTAATCCGTTAAAAACTCGCTTTGACAAAACATTTGTATCAGATCCCGTATCCAATTTAAAATTTATTAATTCACCCATTATTTTGCTCCATCGTGTCAACTTCAGTTTTGGCTTCTCCAGATATCCTTTTCTTAGAACCTTTCTGTTTTTCTTTGACCCTATACTACTTACAAGGTGGTCTTCCCAGGTTGAAATCTTCTTCCCCGCATTTAACTCGTTGACTTTCCGAAACTTAGAACAAATGGTAAAGTGATGACGTGCACTGCACTTCTGACATCTGTGTTCATAGGCGGGACATTTTCCATTGATATTTCCTTCACCACATGGTCTACAATCTACATCGGCAGAAGAAAACTCCTCAATCTGCGAGGACCCCAGCTTATTTTTATCACTATTCCATGTTCTAAAATCTACTCTATCAGAATTATCGTTTCCAAAATTATTTCTATTTGAAGAATTTGCACTTAAATTTTTGCATTTTCCTTTAATTTCGTCAATATATCTGCTCGTTGTTTTAATATTATTTCTGCTTGTGACGTGATACGTAATCCAATTTTACATTTTTCTATTGTCTCCTTCAAAGTTGGATTGGATAATTTTATTAATTTCATCTGTAGATCAACGTTCTTTATACCAAACACAATACGATCCCTTATTATGGACTCCTTTTGATCGAACTCACATGTTTCTGCACGTAATTTTGTTTCCTTAAAGAATTCATCAAAAATCTCATGGTCCAACCGGTTTCGAGTATAAAATGACTGCCTTTCGTAGTGATTCGTTTTTGGGACGCAATAATTTTTAAATTCCTTGAGCACATGCTCAAGCGTACATTTTTTTCATCTTCCTCGGCAAAATCAAATGTGAAATAAATCTCCTTAGCCTAATCGCCAATTACATTTAACAGTGTAGCTATTTTTACCTCTTCTTCTGTTTGTTTTGCACCACTCGCTATCATGCAATTGTTAAAGTCTCGTTCAAACATGTTCCAATTATTTGAAATATTTCCTCTTAATGTCAAAGGCGTTGGAGGCTTTAAATTGTTCATATTATATATTTCCGATAATAATATTATTGTTAGGTTAATTTCTCACTGACCGTCACTTCTGACAGTGCGACCGCGTGATTTTTGTTTTTTTCGTTTTTACAAAATTTTATTTTTTTTTATTTTTTATTAACTACCAACTGCGCTATGTAATTATTTATATAATATTAATTTATTTTATTATTATATACATTTACATTTGTTAATTAAATTATGAATTATTACACTAATTCAAAAGACGACTAGTTCAGCCATTATCTATGTGTGTGTTATCTTGTATTTTTTCACAATGCCAACTTAAAAACATTAAGCTAATTTTAATGGGATTACAATTCATTACTTCATTATGTAGTATTCTAGTATACAACGCAAACTCTATGGCAAACTGATCGAATAATCCATACTAAAACCAATTTTTACCACAGTAATCGATTTACCCGACATATTGGTAGCAATTATTGGGATTTAAGATACCCAACACTATTCTGTGTGAAAACCGCTAGAAGAAAATGTCTTGGTAATTGTTTTTCCAAATTTGTTTTAAACTGAATATGGTTCCAACTTAAGTTCCCTGGTCATATCGACGGAGGCGTCATTTTCAGATTCTATAAACAACCAACCTTGAGGCTATTTTATATCTGGCGCATTTATTTTTATAAGAACATCTTTCAAGTTTCATCATCTTTCGGTAGCTTCATTTTCATCTTCGATTGGTGATGTTTGGGTAAATTAGTTTTTCCCAATCTACGGGTTTTGTATAACTGCGAAATGCACAAAAAATGAGAAACGGAAATTTAAATTTTTTATACTCGAGGTTTCATTTGAATGGATTTAATAGAACTGGATTCTACATTTTTGTGTAGCAAACACTTAACGCAACGTATTTCGCGAGCACCCCACGTATATTCACACAATTTCTTCAAAATAAAGCAAAATTTGTAAATCAAACGTAACATGACCAGTTCGAGATGATAAACTGAATAATAAATGTAGGTAGAAGCAGGCTCGCACTAATAATGTCGTGAATTGGACGTCAAAAACAACAATTCCAGAAATCGTTCAAAAGTTCATAAAATTATACTGGCCCACTGATGAACGAAGAGGAGTTGAATAATAATATAATATATGAAAGAAGGATGCTGCATTTACGCATAGCAGAGCAAAAATTCTGTGGCAAGGCGCACAAGTTTGTGTTGGAAATATGTTGATTATTCAATTAACAATTCATTTCTTAAAAATTTGTTTGTAAGATGCCATAAAACAGAAGAAAAATTGTATTATAAAATTAATTATTTAGTACCATCCTCTAAATTTGTACATATTTCCCTATTTACAAAATTCCAGTTGATCTATTTTTTTTAATTAGACTGTACATATTATATGTACTTCTGGCAAGGGTAATTTCAAAAGAATTTTGGGGAGGCCGGAAATGATAAAGGACAAGGGGAGACGAAAGAAGAATTTGCTGCGAGGCAGACGTGTGGTTTTATTAGGAGAAATTAAATTAGAAAAAAAATTATAAGAGTTAAATTAGAAAAACATTTATATGAATTAATACAATATATAGATTTTAATAATTAAGTAAAAATAATTCATCGTATTTAATTTAATAATAAATAAATAATAAAATCAATTTATTAATAATAAAATAGTGAATGTAATAGTAAAATGATAAATTGTGAGACGAAAAGATGGACGTAAAAAAAAATTGAAAATTGAAAAAAAATCAATTGGTGATCGATCAATATCTTCGTGTTCGAAACAATGACCTTGGATCACCTCTATTTTCTTTCACAGCAAATTCTAGCTCTCTATGGTCCAGAAAGGAACCCCCCCCCCAACGACTGCCACCTAGCCGGCTGTAAAATGCTGTGCTGGATCAACCATTAGAGAGTCTGTGGCAAGTTTCCAGATTTGTTATTGATTTGAAATAACAGATCTCGAAATTTGTTACAATTCATCCGAATGGAGATTTTTTACTATATGCTTCGGTGTAATCTAAAAGATTTTGTCACGTTTTAAAACTGTCAGTGAAACCTATTATTATTAATATACTCTAATTGTATACTCTAAAAAAAGAATAGAGGCTAGAATGCGGTTCTGTTATATCAAAGAACGTGAAAACAATTATTTTAGTGGAAGGTTTGCAGAATGCTCGCATTATAATTTTTGTTAACTCAAAATTGTGGCACTATTCTGGTTTTCTCTGGGAATTGGGAAAAAAAATTTCATAGCATTTTTGTCTAAATTAAATTTCTCTGGGTTACTGATGGAATAAGTTTGGTTGGTGTAAATATTTTCGAAACAAAGTTGATTAAAAAAAATGTTACATAAATCGATGAATTAGAACATCATCAAGTTTTAAGATGTAAAAAGATAGCATTGTTTTTATAACCCCAAAAAATTAACTTTGAAATAAGCAAAACAGGGTATAATTTATTAAGGTTTGATTGGTTTTAACACCTAAAATTGTCATCGGATGGTTTGGAGTTCTTGGTTTTGAATGAATGAATTTGTTAAATTATCTTAAAGTGAACTATGATGCTCCTAACATATCGTCATCATAAATGGACTATTTATCTATATAATTTGATGCAACCTAGGAAATTGTTCCCCGTTTTGAAGGAAAAACTGTTCTTCCATCAACACAACGACCTCACTCACACTTCGGCCATAGGATACAAACAGAAGGGACATTTTGAATCTAAGATAGGCTGAGAATATTGCAGATCGCTTACGATATATAGAGAAGAATACTCACATAATATTTTACAACTATTCGTTTGATAAAAATAGCGATCTCGCTACGCATGTAAGCCATCTTGAAAATATTGTATTTCCCCTGAATACACTCAACACCAAAATTGATGACACAATGCTATGACCGAAATTCTTACAACGTTGCCGGAAAAATTTAAGCATTTAATTTAAGAAGAATCTCGTGACACAAAAGCAGATGAATCGAATCAAGTCGTCGCTTTCAAATCTTCGGATAAATAATGTTTCATATGTAAAGGAAACCATATTGCTCGATTCTGTCCTAGTAAAAGTAACTCGAATTATCCACGTACTGCATGTAAAATCTGCAGAAAATCGAATCCTAGTGAACAAGATTGCTATTTCCGTAAAAACAAAACAATGCCACGAAAATGGACGAATGAGAAAAAGTTTGTTTTTTTGTCACAAATTTCAGAAAGTCGTGAAAGTGAAGAAATCTCATGGATAGTGGACTCAGGATCCTGGATCTTCATCTCACATGATAAATCAAAGGAAAAGTTGAAACGGACAAAGGTACGTTAAACAAAGTCCTTTACGTACCATAATTAAGTAAAAATCTACTCAGTGTTAACGCAATAACAATGCATGGTGGAGAAGTTAGCTTCACAAATGACTCAGTAGTTATTAAAGTAAATAATAGAATAGTAATGAAGGATGACAAAACTGAAACCGGTTTATATGAGGTAAAACTTAAACCAAGTAATTACGATGAAGAAGCATTAGTTGCTGACCAACATTCTGCTGAGGTATGGCATAAGAAGTTAGGTCATCTTAGTTTTCAAAATTTAAAAACCTTACTTCAATGTCAAATGAAATCAATGTAATAAAACGTGATATTAACGAAATTAATGATATTTGTGAAGTCTGCGTGAAATCGAAACAAACCAGACAAGCATTCAGTGACGAAAAATCAAAAGCATCCAGACCGTTAGAATTGGTACACACTGATCTCTGTGGCACAATTATACCTTCAACTTGGGATAATAATAAATATGTAATCACTTTTTTAGATGATTATACGCACAAACGATGGTCTACTTATTAAATAATAAAAGCGAAACGTCGAATATATTGAAAAATTATGTAGCAGAAGTATAGAAGCAAAATGGAATGTAAAAGTGTCAAAACTCAGATGTGACTCAGGGGGTGAATATGTAAATATGTATGTAAAAGAGATTATTCTTGATTATACGACGCCGCATACGCCATAGCTTAATGGCAAAGCAGAGAGACTCAACAGGACCCTTCTAGAAAAATCGAGAGCTCTTCTAAATGATTCAAATTTGAAAAAAAATATGTGGAGAGAAGCAGTTCGTACAGCAGCATACTTACAAAATAGAAGTCCTACCTCCAACATGGATAAAACACCTGCTCAAGTATGTTTTGATAAATTACCTGATCTGTCTAGTCTACAAATATTTGGATCTGTAGCATATGCTTAAATTCAAGGACATTTGCAAAAGCTTGATGATCGGAGTCGAAATGTATTTTCATAGGTTATGTCTTGAATTCTTACAGACTGTAGGATCCATTAAAACTATTTGTATTAGTATTTTTTTCGAGAGATCTAATTTTTGAAAATCCAGTAAAACGAAAGTATATACCTACGAAAATTCTGAGGATAACATTGAAAATTCAGGCGAAGAAATTAAACAAGAAGTTCAAACACAGCAAATCGTAACAACAGCGGAAACAGCTAAAACACGTCGCAGTGAAAGAAATAAGAAAATACCAGAAAAGTTTAAGGACTTCGTATTGCTAACTTACGAAGAAGAAATTAGCGGACCTGATAAGAATGATTGGATTACCGGATCCGCTCTAAACGCGATTTTTTGAAACGAGATATTTCAAAACGCGTTATGGTACAGAATGTGCATTGCGAAGCGACGGGAGCGCAGCGACCCGATTGATACCGATCCTATATACTCTCACTCCAATCGATTTTTAAATTCCTATAAACTGAAATTAAATTTCCCCTTCACTCACCTGATATAACCCGTTCCTAAATTCTCGTTTTGTACCATATCGCGTTTTGTACCATATCGTGTTTTGAAATATCGCGTTTTGAAATATCGCATTTTGATAATTCGCGTTTTAAAATATCGCGTTTCAAATGGGACCCTTGGATTACAGCCATAAAAGATGAAAAGAAATCTCTTAATGACAATAAAACTTGGATTGTTGTCAATCGGGAAGAAGCCGGAAAAGATAAAATACTAAGCAGTCGTTGGGTATTTAGTGTAAAAGACGATGGTAAGCATAAAGCTAGACTGGTTATCAGAGGTTGTGAACAAAAATACGGAATTAACTTTGTGGAAGTTTTTAGTCCAATAGTCAACGGAAGTTCAATCAGAATACTGTTCGCCTTAGTTGGAAAGGAAAATATGAATATCATCAAATTTGACATAAAATCAGCTTTACTCTATGGAAATCATGAAGAGAAGATTTATATGCATCCTCCGGAAGGATATGACTTAGGTGATAAAATCAGCAATTTACAGAAATCGCTCTATGGTCTCAAACAAGCCCCATTAAACTAGAATAAAACATTTACCGATTTTCTAGTTAACAACGAAATGGAACCAATAAAATCAGAAAGATGTTTGTTTATAAATAAAAATGCATCGATGATACTATAGCCATTTATGTTGATGATGGGCTTTCAATTGGAAAATTAAAGCAAAATTTCGAAATGACAATCAGTTATGATTCCGGTATATTTCTTGGAACTGAGATTGTAAAAATGACCGGAGGAATAAAGTTAACTCAAGAAAATTATTCAAGAAAAATTTTCGGAAATTACCTTTTACCATGTAAGGAGCAAATTTCAGATGAAGATTCAGAAGAAGCAAACTATCCTTATCGTGAAGCAGTAGGAAGTCTACTTTATCTCACAAGCATAGACCCGATTTAGCATTTGCTGTAGGATATGCAAGCAGACATTTAGATAAACCCAACAACCAAGACATAACAAATGTAAAACGTATATATTCAAATATTTAAATGGAACAATCCATGATGGAATTAAATTTAAAAACGAAAACAGTCTGGATTTGATCGCTTATTGTGATGCCGATTTTGCAGGAGATCTGGATGCCCGCAAAAGTACTACGGGTTATGTAATCAATTTTGGTCCCATCAGTTGGTGTTCAAGGAACCCAGTGTCTCTATCAAGTACTTAAGCAGAGTATATAGCAGCCGCTGAATGTTGTCGTGAACTACTGTATCTTAATACTTTGATAGAATAAATAGTTAGTTGAGAAAGATCTATATTAAATAGTAAAACATGTGCACATATAAATAATTTGTATTTTTTATTTTAATAAAATCTTATTAGAATAAAATCTGTAAAACGTTTTTTGAAAAGTTAAACTTCTGAACCTTTAAAAACGCTCAACAAATTTCTGTTGTACAAGTGAACTTTTAATGATAAAATTTGCTTTTATAACTAGGAAATACATTGGTTAGCATCAGTGAACATACAAAAAGTACGTTAAAGCTAGATTTGCGATTCTGGTGTCTTAGAAAACCAGTTCCTTTAAAATACTTGCCATAGTAACATTCCTCGCTTCGAATTTTACGGAATGACAATATACCTATATAATGTTTATTCTCCTATACATTCTGCTTATTAACTCATACATCGAAAGTAAATTATTTTGATATAGTCAATAATAATAAAAACTTGACATATAACATTTGAATAATGAAATCTCATGAAATTTGCATTTATATTTAAACATTTTATATGTGTATCTAAATTATTATCCTGAAAACATATAAAATGCGCATGAAATTACCTATGTTCGAGGTTAACGACTATTAGCAGACCATAAAATAGTTCTATAAACTTCAACTATATACACTCGTATAAGTTTTACGGCAAAAAGCTAATATAAAGTTTAACGTAAAAAGATAAATGGATATGTTGTTAAGGATAACATTTTTTTTTCATATTGCGCTTATTTATATGTATATTCCTTCTTATCAGATTCTCATCCCCTTGTCTAATAATTTTATCCCTATATGTCTAATAATAATAATAAGGTATAGATAAAACGAATTTTAGGGCAAATTGCCAAGTTTTTGATTATATCCACATTTATAATTTTCGATAATACAATTATTTATCTTTCTTTTTATCTATTTACTTTCAGGCTGCATGTGAACGATAAAAAGTATTTAGTGAAACCACCCAAACGTGAACAAATAACAAACGAGGAGATAACAAAGCTTGGTGATGTTCAATCCCTTGTAGCACAGGTAAGATTTACAAAATATTTTCCATACCAAACCTATGTATGCGTTAAATATACTCGACACACATAGGCAAGAGAAATATTAATTTTCCTAAAAGGACAACCAACAAATTATAGGGAGTTGCTCTCTGGGGCACTAAAATAAAACCAATTTAATCATTATGGTCATCATTATGTTCGTCGCGTCATTATAACTCGTACGTACGTACTGTACTTTAATGTTGGATGGGTTGAGCAAATGTTTTCTACACATACGAAACAATTTACCGAAGTTATTGGCTATAAATGCGATTTAATGGTATTATTATGGTATTATGGAAACAAAAGTAAGAACCATAATAATAATCGGGGCAGTAAAATTAAAACTATAAAACTGGATAACTTAATTTGTACGAGTAATAGACGAGTTTTTTTTTGTAACCGATGCCTAATTAATTAATGCCTTAAGGTTTATAAAAATTAAAAAGTTTGTAAGAACTGAATAAATTATAATGGGTGGGATTTCAGTTATTTATAGTTTACACATAGGTTCGCTTTTGCATATTTTATAGTAATTTATAGTACTAAAACATATTGTATTTAACAAGGCACGTGATATTGAAAAAATGTATTCGTATTTTATCTGGGGCATTAAACCGACACTTTAATACGATTAATCGATTGCCGTCATCATGTGTGTGATTGAGATAATATACAATAATTAATGTATTACTAAATGTATTTTTATTCAAATTAGATAAATCAGCGTGATTTTTAATCAATATTCACTTGTGCGTTTAAAGCTTTTATTTTTCCTTTAGTGGACAATCATTATTAGCACAAACAACAAGACATGCTAAGCTCGTACTCATTACAACATTGAAGGTGTTGATGTTGCACATTCCATCTTTTTGTTTAACAAAGGTAGGGAAGCTATCAAGAATTAAGCTTTGTTTATTTTGAGGCAGAAGTGGATTGATACTTTTAGTTATCGCAAATTCGCCAGGCTAAGCTTCTCATTATGGAGTTATGTTCACTATATATGCTTTATATTTTATTAAAGACCATTACGTATCTTGATCATGAGTAAGGCTATTTTAAAAAACATCACTGTATCAGCTACAACTCAAGTAACTCTATGCAAAAATTATCTCTTATAGATATCGATGAGGGCATTAATTTTATTTGCTAAAGTTCGGCTTTTGCCAGAACTAGGACCGAGGTGTTTACCACTTTTACCATTAGGGACCATTACTTCAAGAGCATGCAATTTGCTACGGCTGACATGCTTTTTCGAAGTATAGTATACTATAATCCTCGGTTTGCACCATTGTCATCGCGTGCGGAACCGTCGAAGGCATAGTTCTGTAATAGACCAATAAGTAATTCTCTTTAAATATTGTTAAGTCTCGTAACAGACTATCGATTTAGTACATAAAAAAAATATTTTCCGAAATTTATTTTTAGTTAATATATTTAGTTAACATAATTTATTTTATGTAATTAAAAAAAATTATTAATATTTTGACGGTGATGAAGTATTTCTTATAAACCTTCCTATATAAACAAAAACATTAATTTTGTTTGACTGTATTTGTAAAACTGCTTATAACGAATATTCATAATAAATGGGAGTTATGTAAATATTATACTAACATACTGATTTATATATTTTCGTATTTAACCCTAGAAAGGTATCGCTATTTTTTTTACCTAATCTGGTAATGCGGGGTGAAAAAACACCCCAATTTTCAAGGGTCCGTATCTCGGGCCCAGTATGACTTTCAGGACGTTTGAAGGGTCCTAGAAAATTGACCAAGAAGGCTAAAAAACTTGAAAAACTAATAAAAATGGCATTTTTTTCTAAAATCACGATGTCTCAGTGAGTTTTTGAGTGAATCGAGAATTTCCAACGAGGTTCTAAAGGGGAGATACTATGTTTTAAGGGTATTATAGTGGTTTTGGTAAATTCTCTAAAAAAGGTATTTATTTTGAGAAATCAAAGTGCGCAAATAGGAAGAATTTGAAAAATCGAGTTTTGCCGCACAGATCGTTATAATCATTAAGAATTTCGTTCAAATTGATAAAAAATGTCGTTATTTGGAATGATAAACTACAATTATTGAAAAAGAATATTAAATTTATCATTAAACATTTTTTATCTTGATTTTTATCTCTCATTCTTGCTCACCACACGCCTGACAGATAACAGCTCTATGGTCTTGGCACACGAAGGCCTGACACTTGGAGCATTTAACTCCATATTTTCGGTCGATGGTTTGGGGACAATGAACTCATCTTCCCTGTCTTCCTGTTCCACCTATGTCCCGTCGTATTGGCCCATCATCCAATATCTCTTGAACACAAAATACTGTTTGGTGTGGCAGATTTTTCAACTCTTTCCTCCTTCGGATATGAGGAATTGTGAGATCTTCGACTAAACTTTTCAAAAATCTCTTCTGTTGAGTGATGGATTTGCAGCATTGAAATTGTATATAATCGAGGCGTTGATCCCCGATTGGTCCAGCAAAAACTGGTCCATGAAAACTTGCACTGGCCATCTGTTAGTTTTTCTTGCTGTTGAATATTCGTGACACATGTGGTCAAATGTGTCCGTGCCACGTTTTGTCTTGTTGTAAAAATTGACTCTCTCTGGTTTATTTGTAGTCTCAAATAATTCTTGCAATCGATGAAATGTTGATAAAAGAAGGACCACTTTATTCTTCTTAGGAGTGTAGGAAACCAGAGTTTTCGTTCGGTCAAAAACGAATTTTCTTCCTGGCTCACCAGCAGTCTTGAAAGACAAAGGTATTTGCGGTTTATTTTTTTTAGTGTTCCAACCATTGTGAGGTCCTTTTCCGACATTGTATCGAAAATGTTTGTTGAGGAAAACCAGTTGTCGCAGGTTATATGTATTTCTGGAACTTCCATAAATTGGCTCACTCAACTTTCTAACATAATAGGATGGCACTTTTTCTGTTTTATCCCCCAAAAACACTTTACCGACAATACTATTAAAGTTAGTCGAAAGTTTCCAGCCGAAAGATAAAAAAATCGATAATGCAGATATTGTCTTCGATTTCTCAACCGAAAATGTATAAAGACGTCACCGTTGATATACTGTTAAAGTTAGATACTGTTAAAGTTAGCCGAAAGTTTCCAGCCGAAAGATAATGCAGATAGTGTCTTGAATACAGCAAAAATCAGTCATAAACTCGAATTTAGGATGAATTTATTTAGGATCGGGTTATATCTTCGGGTGAAGGGGAAATTATTTCAGTTTATAGGAATTTAAAAATCGATAGGAGCGAGAGTATAAAGAGAGTTTAACTTTCTGTTGAAATAGTCAAGACACTATCTGCATTATCTTTCGGCTATTAACTTTCGGCTAACTTTAACAAGGTACCGTTGATCAACATTCTTCAGCCGAAAGTCATCAGCCGAAAAATTTATTTCAACAATACAAAAACTGAAACCAATTTGAAAGTATTATTAAGTTTATTGTAAAACCTAATTCTATTTAAAATTATGAAATACAAATGTTTAAATCAATCAATCATAATTTGAAAAGCATTATGTTAACCTTGTTTCAAATAAACATATAGTAAAATATGGTGGGCATGCCACTATGGCCATTTGATATGTCATAATGTTGGTCAACTTCCGCCGAATTGTGAAAAAATTCTGAAGGGGATACAGGGGTGTAATTTAGGAAAATTTCTCTAATTCAATATATCGAGCATTGAATGGCCTGTCGTTCTAGGTTAACCTGCCGTCTCATTGATCCCGCTATGGCCATTTGATAGGCCACCATGTTGGTCAACTTCGGCTTAATTGTGAAACAATTCTGAAGGGGATACAGGGGTGTAATTTAGGAAAATTTCGCTAATTCAATATATCGAAAATGCATTGAATGACTGAGTTAGAGAAATTTTCCTAAATTACACCCCTGTATCCCCTTCAGAATTTTTCCACAATTATGCCGAAGTTGACCAACATGGTGGCCTATCAAATGACCATAGTGACATCAATGACACGGCATCTTTACCTAGAATGATAAGCCATTCAATGCATTTTCGATATATTGAATTAGAGAAATTTTCCTAAATTACACCCCTGTATACCCTTCAGAATTTTTCCACAATTAAGCCGAAGTTGACCAACATGGTGGCCTATCAAATGACCATAGCGGCATCAATGACACGGCAGGTTAACCTAGAACGACAGGCCATTCAATGCTTGATATATTGAATTAGAGAAATTTTCCTAAATTACACCCCTGTATCCCCTCAGAATTTTTCCACAATTATGTCGAAGTTGACCAACATGGTGGCCTATCAAAGGACCATAGTGACATCAATGACACGGCATCTTTACCTAGAATGATAAGCCATTCAATGCATTTTCGATATATTGAATTAGCGAAATTTTCCTAAATTACACCCCTGTATCCCCTTCAGAATTTTTCCACAATTAAGCCGAAGTTGACCAACATGGTGGCCTATCAAATGACCATAGCGGGATCAATGAGACGGCAGGTTAACCTAGAACGACAGGCCATTCAATGCTTGATATATTGAATTAGAGAAATTTTCCTAAATTACACCCCTGTATCCCCTTCAGAATTTTTCCACAATTATGTCGAAGTTGACCAACATGGTGGCCTATCAAATGATCATAGTGACATCAATGACACGGCATCTTTATCTAGAATGATAAGCCATTCAATGCATTTTCGATATATTGAATTAGAGAAATTTTCCTAAATTACACCCCTGTATCCCCTTCAGAATTTTTCCACAATTAAGCCGAAGTTGACCAACATGGTGGCCTATCAAATGACCATAGCGGCATCAATGAGACGGCAGGTTAACCTAGAACGACAGGCCATTCAATGCTCGATATATTGAATTAGAGAAATTTTCCTAAATTACACCCCTGTATCCCCTTCAGAATTTATCCACAATTATGTCGAAGTTGACCAACATGGTGGCCTATCAAATGACCATAGTGACATCAATGACACGGCATCTTTACCTAGAATGATAAGCCATTCAATGCATTTTCGATATATTGAATTAGAGAAATTTTCCTAAATTACACCCCTGTATCCCCTTCAGAATTTTTCCACAATTATGCATAAGTTGACCAATATTATGATATATTACATGGCCATAGTGGCATCCTCACCATATTTAATGTTCATTTGAAGCAAGGTTAAGAATATTGCTTTTCGAATTGTGTTTGATTGATTTAAATATTTGTATTTCGCAAGTTTGAATAGATTTAGGTTTTACAACAAACTTCAAATAATAATACACTCAAATTGGTTTTTATTGATGTATTGTTGAAATTAATTTTTCGGCTAAGTTTCGGCTGAAGAATGTTGATCAACGGTGACGTATTTATATACTTTCGGCTGAGAAAGCGAAGACACTATCTGCATTATCGACGTTATTATCTTTCGGCTGAAAACTTTCGGCTAACTTTAATAAGATTTACCGACATATAGAATTGCGTTGACTAAATAGAATGTTTGAGACTCATTCAAATTGACACATTTTGGACCATATTTATCTGGTTTTTGACCGTTATAAACCTTAAAAAGGCAGCGCCCACGAAAAGGTAACACTTGTTCGTCAATGGTACAGTGTTTTCCGGAGCTGTATAGAGTCCTGCATTTTTCAATGAATGAGTCTCAAATTTGTCTTATGGGGGCGAATTTATCCTCAACACAACGAATTGCTCGAGTGTTCTTATCATCAAATCTCAGGGATTGTAGAAGGGCTTGAAATCTTTTTAGGGACACGACGGCACATCTTATGCAACCGACTTTTAGATCCCATAGATCGTCAATATTGGTAATATTTGTTTTTTGAAGACCAGAAAAACTACAATAAACCAACGAAAGCCTTCAATTCAATTACGTCGACATGTTTATATGTATTTTCCAATTGCCTGTTCATTTCTCGTATAACGGTCGATTTCTTCATTAGTATGCCGGACAATTTTCGACAGCATGGCTTCGTCAAAATATAAACTCCAACTTTCATAAGGAGATTTGACCTCTTTTGCAGGTCCAAGCGGAGTGGCAAGATTCGTGACTATGTGGCCTCTATTTGACAGTCTTTCACGTGGAGTTGTGTACCACTTATGCCCATCTTTACCCACAACAATACTCTTTCGTCGTCCACGATTACTACCACTGATGCCTCTTCCCCGTCCTCTTCCCCTACTTTCTCTCCTCTCTGTATTACGCAGTTTCTTGAATGCTGGAGCTGTACTCGAGCCATCATCATCTGACTTCTCCGACTAAAAATTACAATAAATAACTAAGAAATACATTTTCTCCGAAATTTACCGAAAAATATGATTTACATACCTCAATTTCACTTTCGGGCTCAACTTGTTCGTTGTCTGATTCTGCACTTTGCTCCGATTCTGAGCCACTCTCCTCTTCCGTTAGATTTTCCTCATCACTTAGATTTTCCACAGGTTTCATGTGATCTTCCTCCTGATTAATCAACTGAACTACAGCCTTCAAAGGTTTTAAATTGTACCGCCTAGCCATTTTTCGAATCTTGAAACAGTGATAACTAAAGTGAGGTTATGGTATACACACGCGAGTATAATAGTATATATATGTAAATATATATAGTGGGCCACTATACATTCATTACTGCCCCAAAAACTGTAAAAAACACGAAATTATAAAAAACTTTAAGATGACGAAAAATATACACAAACGAAAACGCGGGGTCCCCAGACGCACTTCAAATATTTACTTCAAATTGTGAGCTCCCTCTTCTCTCAGATGATGAAACTGAATTATGGTTACGGTCCCGGGTCGTAAACGTAAGCCGTTTGTGTTTGCCGCGAGATTTAAACTGGTCTCGGCTGTTTTTTCACCCCGCGTTTCCTTTCTAGGGTTAAATAATATATAGCTTCATGGTCTATAATTTTACAGAAACCTTTTCATACTCACTTAAAATAACAGATTTAACTAAGAAACTAACATATAAACACCATTCCATAGAAAATCTAGGGGCCCGGGTGTTTTAGTAAACAAAAATTGTGAAGAGATCCATTTGCGTATCGTATGGCTTTTCCGAGCATTTTTCCTAGTGGTAGAAAAACCGCTGCCAAATACTAAGCGCACGTTTGAGTGTTTCTGGATCAAAACTAACAGATAAATACCGTTCCATCGAAAAATCTAGGGGCCCCGGGTGTTTTAATAAATAAAATTTGTAAAGAGGTCAATTTGCATATCGTATGGATTTGCCGAATATGTTTATTAAGTCAACGAGAGATCACCATAATCGTAGATATCATAATATTAAGTCTAAATACGAGTATATCTATATACCTAATGCAAAAATGCTCATCTTTTTCGTTGGAAAGCATAATAAGTATTTATAAACTTTTCATGCTCTATTTTACCAATATAAATCGAAAGAGTTTAACACGTGCCTTCAACGACTTAAAGGATTTGCACTACAGCTGAAGTGAGTTAAAAACGAACTATGCAATTTCGCTATTTACGGCACACGGTAAATATATTAGTCGCAAATTCAACGAACAAACCATATTAGAGATTAGACACTGGTTGCGGATTTTCTAGATTTACGGAAAATGCGATACCCAAAGTAACATTTATGAAATTTGTATACTAAAACACATTCGTTTTTTTTTCTCTACTCATTTTAAATCACAACCAAATCAATCAGTAACTCACGAGACAAAATCGATCCGCTGGTGAATTGCCTGATCGCGGAAGAATGTTTATTTTTTTACTGTTCAAGTAATTTTTAACGCTTAATGCATTGTGACATGGTGCGCTATCTTGCAGGAAAGTGTACACATCATTCAAAACCTTCTTGTATTGGTCTTGCCGCATCGTTCCTTGTACAAAATATATTGGTCCAGGGTCCTCTTTGGTGATATACAGCGCCATAACATGACGGCCAGTGGATGTTTGGCTCGTTTTTCCACGCAGTCATTATACCGTTCGCCATTATACGAAACTGTGAAATTCCGTGACGCCTCTAAGCTCCACTCGTCGCTAAATAGCACCTGAAATGGAAAAATAAAGTTGGTTAGTATTTTTCATGTTTGGACACAATTAAACAAAATTGGTGTTTTTAAATCTAGAACTTACAATATTCCAATCGAATTCTTGGAATTGCTGATGCTGCCGGGGCCAAAACGGCGTCTGCATATGAGTTGATTTTTTTTCAAACGACGTCGTTCTGTTCTTCCGATATTTTCACTCCAGGCTCGATTATTGCATTGGTGATTTTTCGAATTGGAGCATGGCGGTTTTCAATGCAACACGGACTATTTTCCGATCCACTCGATTTGATGTTTTCCGTTTTCTAAAGCAGTTTTCACGCTTACTCACGAAAATATCCTCTTTGGCGCCATTTTTTGGGCGATTCGCCGAACACTGTTTCGTCCTATGCCCAGTTTTCTGACTATAGCATTGCATGAACTTTGCCCAGCTTCAATGAGAGCAGCTACAGCAGATTTTTGCTTGTCCCTGATGTCCTTTCCACCCATTTTGTTCGAAATTTTTTGAATTTGATTAAAACAATACCGTATATAAGATAAAAGTTATTTGTAACTTCAAAAATATGGCGTCACGTTCACAAAACACAAAAGTAAAAAAAATATTTTTCTAGGATAAACACTTTCTTAGGAATCGATCTACATAAACCCACTTTTAAATACCAACTAATTAACAAACGTAAGTTAATATTCTTTTCACTGCAAAAAACACCCACAGAAAAAATCTACAGTTGGATCAGCGGTTCCTCTATATTTCTTCATCTATATTGAAGACCTCTAAACTATCGCTACGTGGATTAACATGTCAATCTTTCTCGATGCACTAAAACTATAGTAAGCAGGGCACCTTGCATTACAGCGGATGTAACCTCCTGAAGCCTCCTGTTATAACTAGGTGATCAGCAAACCTATACGGAAAGTGAAATAAAATCCAGCTCGACCTCGATAATACGAGATTTGAGTGGGAGCACGGATTGTACCCAAGTTACGATGATTTAATTAATGCTAAACCCAGTGCGGCATTCGGCAATTGTGGAGAAAAGGTAACGTCAAAAGCCTCGCGATATCCAGGAAAATGCTAACAATAATTTTTTTTTATTGAGAGTTCTTTCAATTCTATAGTGACGTTAAAGTTTATATAGTGCAAGAAAGGTAGAAGAACTGAAAAATTCAATTTCCCTAGATGAATGAATTTATACTGGTGGATCTACTCCAAGTTCCAGAAATAACAATTCCCAATCGGTTAACTTCTTATTACGGTATGGTTTGGTTGTATGTAATTGATGATGTAAGAATGCCATCCGTCACTTACCTATTTAAAATCAAGTCAATGGGCGCTTTCAGGTCCCCTATCATGATCAGTAAAATCATCGCCAATTTGATTTAAAAATTTCAAAGTGCTAAACATTTTCAAAGCGTTGGCCGCGATTTTACTCAACATGTTCCCAACTATTGGGTGCTCTGAAAGCGCCCAATGATGGATATCGAGCATAATCTAAGTGCCAATTTTGTACCAAAAATTAGAGCGCGAGCTGTCGAGGTGACCAATAATTTTGTGTACATATACACTGTATAATATGTATACAATTTTATATTTGTATTGTATTTTTTCTCTCATGTGTCTGTGCATTTTGTTCGTCAAATTTTTCAAAGGCAAGTAGCAAAATAAAAAGTTCCGGTTGAACCGGTTGAGAATTTATAATGATGACGTAGGTATACCTCACCTCTTCTATTCGCTTGCTTTTGAGCAGTGGAACCGATTGTTTGCTATATGATTTGATTTTCCATTTTCAAATATTTAAACAAATAAAATGCGGTTTGCTCACCTCGCGCTGTCATTTTTGGTACAAAACCGACACTCTGATGTCACTACACTAGCTTTACGGAAATAACAAATGTAAAAGGTTCACAGAGAACATTAAGAAAATTCAAGCTATGACGTACTTGATTAATTAAATAGAGATAATACACTCTAATCGCCTCGCGAATTTTTAGTTTTGTTTTTCAGGTGCTTTTGATCGGCACGGTTACACAAAGAATAGAATATGAAAAAACCATTTAGAAAAATCTCTAGTATGTTAGTAGCTAAATGACAAGTCTAACATTACGCTATAGGGGGTGCTTAGTAATTACCGAAAATAAATGTTTAACATGCTTTTTACCCAATACTTAATAACACCTCAATTTGCCTACTTGCTATTAATTTGTAATTTTCTTGTACACCAATACCACTTATCTTACTCGTGTCCATTATCATTGTATACAATGTATTATTTGATAAATTACCCTTTGAAAATGAGATACATGTACGTACGACGGCATATACTCAAACGTATTATGTAAAATAATAATAAATAAAATATAATTTCGATAAACCTATCCCCAATTTATTTATAAATTGGATCGGAATATTGAATATTTATCGAAATGTCACCAAATTATGTTTTTTAGACTTTGCGTTGTTTTTTTTCGAAAGGGATCTAAAGATTTATAGTATGTATGACATCTTAATTGATTACACCAAAAACAATAAATCGGTCAAGAGTATATAGGTACACCGCGTATAAGATTGGATGGAATACGAGCAAATAAATGAAAATAAAAGTATTTTCAATTTTTTTTTTTTTGCTTTTTTCCAAGAATAATTATAATTCAATTTCGTTTTAATTTTTTTTTATAAAATTTATGAATGCAACCTATAAAATTGTGTTTCATAATTGTGATTATAAAAAAAATTAAAAGATAAAACTTATAATAAATCCATTGACCTATGCAGCAAAATGATCGATTTTTTAATTTATTATTAAAAAAAAGGAGTTTATTTTTAACCTGTTGAGGGATGGGTTGTTTGTTGATAAGTGCATAAGCAATTTATATTTTTGATAGAGTTTGTACGGTTCAGATATCCGGTAACCGAAACTGCAGTTTTCGTATCAGAAAACCTTATTGTGAATTCGCGGTTTTACAGTTTTCAAAAAAATCAACCTACACTAATAAAAAGTAACAGAATTATCCATCTCCAAATATGTATCATCATACAGCATACACCACTTGCATCGTTGCATTGCATCAGCTCGTGGCTTTTTGAAATTAGAACAGTAAAATCAAATTTCTTGTTTTCTTTCACATTGCTCACTCAAAATCTAAGGCTGCTCGGTTTATTTTTCATCACTGATTCAAATATATCACCTCGACGAAACTGGCGCGAGATCAAGAAATCCGACCGGTAAAATCAATTGTTCCAAAATATTTTAATGGAAGGAGACAAACAAACACAAAGAAGTTCGAAAAATGGTTAAAGTTGGCTTAGATATTTTGTATGAAAATACAAATAAATGAAAGTTTAATGGCAAAATTATATTCGACAACTATATAATTATAATATTAAAGTTAGCCGACCCCAGCCGAAAAATATCGATAATGTAGATTCAAACTAATCAAACGAAAACGACGGCCAATTTTTGTCGGTAGCATCCCAGCCGAAAAATGTCGATAATGCAGATACAAATTGTATTGGAAAGTAATTATTTATATTAGAAAATTTTAATTTCCTAAAAACCAACAAAAAAATTTAAAATAAGAAATTTTTATTCGAAACTGTATTAGATGTTTGGGGAGGTAAGACGTGAAATGCATCTATAGTTACCTGCTTGGAGAATATTTTAAATGAAGTGCCATCTAATAATTATCATTTAAAAACGTCAATTTTCATGTGAAGAGTACGGGAAAACTCGATTGAATATATTGCACACACAAAATTTGGAAACTTCTAAAAATTGACCGTTTAAAGTGTTATGGCTGAAAATAGATTCAAATCAAAGGTCTTTCTGATGCTCACGCCTGAATAACATTTTTGGTCAAATTTCTTCTGGCGAGTCCGCAAAAATTCGGTTGAATAAAACAAAAAAAACGGTTAAAAAATGCACAGAAATACCCAGCCGAAAAATTCCGATTAAATATAAAAAGATTAAATGGCAGCCGAATAATGTCGATAATGCAGATATAAATTTTATGTCGACAAATATTTTTTAGACCCTTCATTTGAATCTATTTTCAGCCATCACATTTTAAACGGTCAATTTTTAGAAATTTTTTTAATTTTGTTTCTGCGATATATTCAATTGAGTTGTCCCGGATTTCCAACATGTAAATTGACCTGAAATGCATCGCTAAATAATTCTGACTCAAGCGCTGAGCTTTTTGTTCATTAATATAGCCTTTGGCATGGTTGACCATAACCCAAATCAGTTTCAGAGGGAACATTAATAATTGGTTTAAATCGTAATCAAGTTGTTAAGGTGAATGGAACTATGGGCAGCCCTTATGTTTTGAACATTGATGTTCCTCAAGGTTCCGTCTTTTTTATATACATTAATTCAATTTTTAGTACGAATCTGGCAGGCATTAAGGTTGCCTTTGCAGACGATATCAGCTTGTGTTACCGCGGGTCCTCACAAACTGATGTTTGCGATAAAATTGCAGCTGACCCTTTAGTTTTAAGGAAATGGTTTGACCACCATTTCTTAATTTTAAGTGACAAAACCATGATTATGCATTTTAGTGCGGGTAGCAGTATTTTATATTCACCGTTAATGTATCACTCCAGTTTTTGTAATGACGTCAATTGCTCCAGCTCGTGCATTTCCATTGAAACTGTTGAGAGTTTCAAGTATCTTGGAATTATTGTTGATTGTAATCTGATTTGGAAGCAACATGTCGATAAAATAAAGAAGTCTCTTTAGCAGTGCATTACGAACTTTATATCTATTAAGACCAGTAGCTCCAAAATCGGTGTTGCTTAAATTCTACTATGTTTGTATTAACTCTAGGCTTGTATATGCGTTATCGTGTTGGGGTGGTTGCTATCATTCAACTTTAAAAATTCTCATTATTATTCAGAAATATGCTATTCGTATTATGTGTTGTAAGTTTTCACGGGTTTCTGTTTGGCCATTATTTTTGAGTCTTAAAGTTTTACCGTTACAACATCTATACATATGTTTATAAGGTTTTACGTTTATTTTATTTGCGAAGTGAGCATCGGTTATTGAGATCAAATGTGCGATACAACATTAGGAACAATGATCAGTTCTTATTTGATGTTCCACGTTTTTTTAGTGAACGTTTTAGAAAATATTTCCTGGTAGTTGCGCCTTCCTTATTTAACCAACTTCTACTTAGCATTCGATAACAAATAAATTCGGAATCATTTCTACGAGTACTTAAAGTTTGGCTTTTTGAGCACCCAAATACCGATTTTCTATTTAGAGTTTTAGTCTGATGAAGTTTACTTGGTTCAAATTGTTTATCTTTTTATAATTTATTTTTTTATATTTTATATCTTTATTGCATATTTTTAATTCTATGTCATTATTTTATAATTTGTTCTTGTTAAAGGGTAGATCAATACTGCCGTTAAATCGGTGATGATTACCCTACTCATTTATTTTCGCTTCGTATATTAATATTGTACTGGAAATAAATGATAAGCCTGTGAGCTTCAAAAAAAAAATCCAGGTGTAAGCATAAATAAGACCTTTCGTTTGACTCTATTTCCAGCCATGACACTTTAAAAGGGGCATTTTTTAGAAATTTTCAAATTTTCTGTGTGCGATATATTCAATCGAGTTTTCCCAGACTCTCAACATTGAGATTGACCTGAAATTTTTGAAGTTTTACATGATATATGCCATTGAGTTTTCTCAGTATGGTTTTTTTATTATAGTTTTAATGCATTTAATAAAAAAGCTTAATTTTATATAATATATACAGTTGTCGTCATGAAAATAGCAGTGTAACTATCACAATTCCAACAATTATGATTTACAGTGTTGCATTACTAGAACTTTCCAGCACCATTAGGAAATGCATGAGTCATTTCTGTAGCAATCATTAGATAATATGCATTTTAAAAAACAATTGACTGGTTATATATTATACTAGCTGAGTTACCCGGCGTTGCACGGGAGGTATATAAGCATGAGTTGTATTTTCGAATATTTTGTAGAAAATGTCTGAATAACTCAGTAGTTCCGGAGACGTAAGCTAGAAGAGGTTCAGGTGGATCATCCAGAGGAGGCAAATTCACTTTTCCATTTGAACAACACATTTCAGGCGATTCATTGTGAAACTTTAAAGCATGACAATACAAAGAAATGTTTTCCATTTGCCCAATTGAAACATTGTAATCATAGTCTTTCTCGTAATTGAATGCTGCTAACTTTAAATCACCTCTAAAAGTTTCTATTAATCGTCCATATCGTAACCGATCGACTTCCAGCCGGGCCTCACGATGTTCAATGGTTTCAGTAGCTCTAGAAGAAGACATCTTGCTTCGAACATTTTCAAGTCGTGTTTCACGCTGTTCAGTTGTTTCATCAGCTCTAGAAGAAGACATCCTTCTTCAAACGTTTGCAAGTCGTGTTTCGCGCTGTTTAGTTGTTTCATTAGCTCTAGAAGAAGATGTACTGCTTCGAACGGTTGCAAGTCGTGTTTCACACTGTTCGCTTGATTCAGCACCCTTTGCGGTTCTAATCTTCTTCGACTTTGCAGTTACCTGCCCAATTGATCTTTTTAATTCATCAGGAATGACGGGCATTCAAAACAGAAATTAGTATTAATTTATCAAAACGATTTTAATGTTCCCTTCGATACGTTTCACCGCGAACTGTGTTTGAAAATGTCTTTACGGAATTTTTTTTAAGCAAAATGAAATGTTATCTACAATCAAAAAGTAATCATAGATTAACACGTTTATAAACTGAAAACTTAAATCTAATAAGAATGTATATTCACTTGAAATAATATTTAATACCTGGAAAATAATCACCAACAATTATTTTATTGCAATATAGCTAACTAATCGAGAACAACGGCATCCGAAACACAAATTAATATTAATTTATTCAAAACGATTAAAACTACGTCCACTTCGATACGTTTTACCGCGAACTGTGGTTGAAAATGACATTTCGAAAAACAAAAGAAGTTTTTTCAAACTAAGGCAATTTTACACGTACAATAATTTGAATCCAAGGATGTTTCTTGTAGAAGATGCTATTTTCAAATATAAAACGCTACTTAGTACTTTTCAAAGTAAATTAGTTTATACGTACAATATTTTTAGTACCTTTCCTAGAATTGATTTTATGAAACAATCATTGATTATTTAAGTAATAAACTAAATAAAGTAATAAACTATTGGCGTTTAGTATGAAACTACTATTTTCATTAAAAGCCGCCGGTTGCAATTGTGGATTAAAATAGAATGTTAACTATTTCTGAGGTTATGTGGAAATTAGAACTCGCTGACTATGGTACATTTCAAAACAGGATATGATAAATAACAGTTCATGTCAAACCAGTAAAAATGGATTATTAGTATGGATAATATAAGTGTTCAGAGATTTGTCTTCAGTTAAAGTGATGAAAGATTGTCTTAAATTTAAATTAATAAAATTAATTTGAATAATTAAATCAATTATAGTAGAGGTATGATTTGTGTATAACAATCGCACGCTAAATATCCTTTTTGGTGTGTAAATTTGCGGCTAAGGCGCTATTTTGGATCATTTAAATAATTGTACAATATCTATACATGTAAAAATGAGTTCTTGATCCAGAGTAGACTTCCGGATTGGAGCGTGTCACTAATTTCATATAACCTCTTTCCTAAAGTCATTCCCGTCAAAAAATCTTTAAAAAATTGAAATTTGAGAAAAAATTTGTACCACAGCCCCTAGACTCCGGCGTCTAGCCCCTTCAAAAGTATCGTGTGCTTGGTCCTGAACATGCAACATGTACATGGTAAAAATTTCATGGCGATCGGTAAAGCGGCTAAGGCATTATTTCAGAACAATCAAATAATAGTATCTTTACATGTAAAAATGATTTTTTGATCCAGAGGCGGACCCTCCGAATTCGAACATGTCTCTTATTTCCTATAACTCCTTTCCAAAACTCATTCTCGTAAAAAAATTTAAATTTTTGAAAAAATTTGTAACATGGCCCCTAGACTTCGGGGTCCAGCCCCTTTCACAATATCGTAAGATTGGTCCTGAACATGCAACTTGTACATGGTAAAAATTTCATAGCGATCGGTTGAGCGGCTGAGAAGTCATTTTGGAATAATCAAATATTTGTATCAATACATGTAAAAATTAATTTTTGATCCAGGGCTGGGCCCCTCGGATTCAAACATGTGAGTAATTTCATATAACCAGCCCCATAAACATATTTTCGTAGAAAAATTTAAAGAAAATTATAATTTTCGGAAAAATTTGTAACATGGCCCCTAGACTTCGGGGTCTTGCCCCTTTCACAATATCGTAAGATTGGTCCTGAACATGCAACTTGTACATGGTAAAAATTTCATAGCGATCGGTTGAGCGGCTGAGAAGTCATTTTGGAATAATCAAATATTTGTATCTATACAGGTAAAAATTAATTTTTGATCCAGGGCTGGGCCCCTCGGATTCGAACATGTCAGTAATTTCATATTACCAGCCCCATAAACTCATTTTCGTGGAAAAATTTAAAGAAAATAACAAAACAAAACCTACGTCAAATTACAAAAGCTTATAGGTTGTTCAGCCAAAATGATAACAAACGCAATAAAATTTAAAGAACATCCAGAAACGCGAGGCCGCAAGTATAAAACATCAGCCCAAAATAAGATCGAAACATTGTTCGATTTTGTAAAAAAGAACCTTTTGCTTCAGTTAAGAAAATAGAAAATAAATTCAACTTAACAGTGAATCACCCTACAATTGAGAGACGACTCATAGAAAATCAATTAAAAGCTCACAGCCCAAGAACGGTACCAATGCTCTCTAAGAAACATATCGCGAAACGGATAGAATTTGCGAAACAACATCTATCATGGCCCATTACTAAGTGGCGAAACTAGTTATGGTCAGACGAGAGTAAGATAGTTTTGTATGGTGGAAGAGGCTCTCGTATATTCGTACGACGCCCGCGAAATACCGAATACGATCGTAAATATACTGTAAGAACAGTGAAACATGGCGGGGCTAGTATCATGATCTGCGCCGCTTCCTCATATTATGGGGTGGGACCCATTCATTGTATCGAAGGGATAATGAACCAACATAAATATGTAAATATTCTGCAAAATATCATGCTGCCCTATGCTGAAGATGAGATGCCTTTAATATGGTCATTTCAACAAGATAATGACCCCAAACACACTAGTAAAAAGGCTAAAGATTGGTTTAGGGTCAATAAATACAATGTAATTGAGTGGCCAGCTCAGTCGCCGGCCCTTAATCCTATTGGAAATTTATGGGGGATGTAAAACACGCGGTTGCTGAAGTAAACCGGACAAATAAAAAGCAGCTATGGGAAGTTGGGAAACGTAGTTGGGAAAATATTCCTATTAAGCGATGTCAGGATTTGGTGAATTCTGTGGGCCGTCGATGTCAAGCCGTTTTGAAAAATAAAGGCTTCGCAACTAAATACTAACGACCTATTACTTAAATTTAGAAAAAATGTATTTTTATTTCTTATACGACATTTTTGCTGGTCGCACTGCTATTTTCTTGAATGCTATTTTCATTTAGTTTTTGCATTAAAAAAAATTACAAACAAAATAAATGAAATTGTTGTTGTTTTGAATTATACACCAAATAAATAATTACATGAAGTAAATAATGTTTTAATATTAAACAAGAACGTAAGAAATTTGTACTGTAGAGATTTTTGTTGCTACCACTGCTATTTTCATGACTACAGCTGTATATGTACGTTGATGAAACGAAATAAACATTTTTGATTTAAAACGAAATTACTGTTTAACGCAAAAATTATTTGTCTGCTTTATCGACATTTTTCGGCTGGCTATTTATACGAATCTGCCTTACGGACATTTACAGGCGAGTAATATAAGTTGCTTTAGAATCTGCATTACCGGCATTTTGATGGTGAATTTTTTTTTGTTATTACAAACGAATCTGCATTATCCTCAATTTTTCGGTTGATTCGTTTTAGTTGTTACAGCCGAATCTCCATTATCGACATTTTTCCGCTGGAGCGAATCGGCTAACTTTAACAATATACAACTATTTCATAAGCTCGAAACAGATCAAGAGCGACAACGACGAGCGTCGATGAATAAATAAAAAATATCGCCGCAATGTCGCTGTAGCTAACAGAACAAGATCGTCGGCATATGGCGATAAAAAAACAACCACAAACGACATAAACAAAACATATTTTATCTATAGTATGTCAAAATGGATTCTAAAAGTTAGCATACTCGAATAATAAAAATTTTAAAATTATAAAAATTGTTTATCTTTTATGAACGTGTGTTAATTTTTTTTCTTGACCTGTAGGTCGGTCAAGGCTACTAGATTTAAATATAAAAACTGCATGCATTAAAAGAAAACTCCCAACAACAACAACAACAACAACCTTTTCTTATAGCCAGTGAATGGGGGCATACAGCTTTAAAGAGCAATGACTAACCTGCTAGAAAATGTACGATATTCTGTTTCTACGGGTAGAATAATTCCGTCTAAAATTGCTCAATTATAGCTCAAAACAGAACAAGAGCTAAGGCGGCGAGCGAAATCGCCTGTCATATTACAAAACATGCTCTACAAACACAAATTTAGTCTATTTCTAACGCCGGCGAAACAATGTTGCCAACTGTTTTTTATGTAGTATATAAGTTGGTAACGCCGCAAGTAGTAGTCATAGAATTATATGCCTAGAATGGGTATTAAGATTTTACCCATATAAATTTTGCTATTTCATCTATCACAAGTCAGAGCAGGATGGTTATATAAAAAATCCAAACCAGTTTTTGTGTTTGTAAAAAGTGACGCTCTAAATTTTGTGTTCTTAAAAAATCTTGATATTATTAATTAAAATAAATAGAATATTATAAAACAGTTAGTGTATGGTGTATTAGTGCATTGTTTGTTAATAAACATTGAAAACTTTGAACATTGAAACATTGAAATGAGGTGTCTTGTGAAGTGCCGCCAAAATACGCCTCGATAATTTCGGAAAGGAATTTCTTACCATCTGTAAGTGTTTATAAAAAAATAACACATTCAAAGTACATATATTGTGATATGGCCGTATACATACATGGGCACTGGTCGAATTTGTTATCAATTTATTTTAATTAATTAAAAAATTCCAGACTGAGAAACAAGTTACATATTGAAACTACAAGCAATCACGATTACGTAAAAAACCAATCCAATGTAAGGTGCTCAACAATCTGAGTATCGTAACAGACTTTTAGCGAATAATAAAAAATTGTTTGATCCAAATGTGATTTCAGTTTTTTCTGGTAACCTCATTGTAGTGTTTTTTCGTGCTGTTTTTATTGTTTTCACTACGAAAATTCAGTGACGTCTGCATTGGACGATTCTAACTGTGTACTTTCCTTACCAGAGCGGGCTGATTACGCTTTAATTTGAAGAACTTGCATTGATGACATTTTGGATGTTTGTTGCAGGGTTCCTGTTACATTTGCCGATGGTGCTGCTCATCACCGAATTGTGTTTAATAGAAATTATATAAATTTTGGTTTGTCTGGTGTTTGGATGCGGGAGACGTAAATTTCAAATGTAACATAACTACATTTGATGCTTTTTATTCGTTTTGTCTAGATTTTGGACTGTTTTGATCATATTAAAAATTCATTTAATCTAAATTATCGAAATTCCTAATGTTTTTATTTAGTTTTCAAACGTATGTCATATGTAAAAATATTTGCATGACGAAAATGTTTTGAGCTAAAATGCTTGGTTGAATATTAGACGTCCAATAGAAGGTGAGATGTTCTCTAGATGCCAATCGAAATAATATTATTTTACGTCCCTTAAGCTAGCAGAACACATACAGCAGAACATTACAAGATAGTATGGATAATTATAAGCTAATTATAGGCTAATTAAATGCCGCATTAAAAAATGTCGGGCTCCATCCCTTCCAACTAACTAAAACGCGGGTTCTGCTAGCTTTAGAAAAAGTTAGCAGAACCAATATCAAAAAATGATTTAAAAACAATTGTAAAATTAAAGGTTAATTTAAAGCTAATTAAATGCCCTATTTAAATTTTTTTATTCTGCTTGATCTAGAAAATGCAAAAGGCTCAATCATTTCAAAGCTAGCAGAACCCAAACCGAAAATAGGAACAAAAAGGAAATTAGAATGAAAACAAGATCAATTGAGAAACAAATAATTTTAGGCTCATTATGGCCTAATCAAATGCCCCATTAAAAAATGTTGGGCTCCACCTGTTTTTGACCAGACTTCAGATCATTTAATCTACAGCTAGCAGAACCCAAATAGAAAATCGAACCAAAACTGAAATTAGAACTCAAAACAAAATCTATTGACAAACAAATAATTTTAGGCTCATTATGGCCTAATCAAATGCCCCATTAAAAAATGTTGGGCTCCACTCGTGTTTTTGACCAGACTTCAGGTCATTTAATCTAAAGCTAGCAGTGTGGTCAAAAACGGATGGAGCCCAAAACTTTTTAATGGGGCGTTTGATTAGCCCATAGTGAGCCTAAAATTATCCGATTTTTGATTTGGGTTCTGCTAGCTTTGAAATGATCGAGCCTTTTGCATTTTCTAGATCGAGCAGAATAAAAAAATTTAAACAGGGCATTTAATTAGCCTAAAATTAACCTTTAATTTTCCAATTGTTTTTAAATGATTTTTTGATATTGGTTCTGCTAACTTTTTCTAAAGCTAGCAGAACCCGCGTTTTAGTTGGAAGGGATGGAGCCCAACATTTTTTAATGCGGCATTTAATTAGCCTATAATTAGCTTATAATTATCCATACTATCTTGTAATGATGTTCTGCTGTATCGGTTCTGCTAGCTTAAGGGACGTATTATTTTACTTGTTGTAGGACTAATATATGAAAAAGATGCTTGGAATAAAATTCATTGTGTTCAATTTTTATTGTAACTAACTTATTACTTAACTAACCTAACAATTATGTAGACAATAACTTGACTGCAATTATCACCTTCGTTATGCCTTTGACCAACTTCACATTCCCACCTAACAAGATTTTAACACGGTATTGCTTATATTCCAAACAAAATTCTAAATATGCTTAAGATCGCCATTATATGGTTGGTTGACTTGTTTGTCTCGATAGCGCATCAAATAGGACAACCGCCTATCCTAATATCAAAATATGTTAAAGCAAAATCTTTTGAGCTTAAATTTCACCCCATTTTTCATTTGAAATTTTGTAAGTCCTCGAAATAAATTTTTTTATTCTTAAATTAATTTAATTTAATTAAAATCGAAAACATTTTTAATTTATCAGGCGGAGACGAATGCTAATTTGTTGATTACGGTGGTAGAATATATATTAAAAACTTTGCAAATCAAATCCTATTCAACTCGATATAGGCAATTTAGGTAATATGAAAAGTATTTCTAAGAAAAATTAACATTAGACCTTTAATTTAACTCGATTTTTCCTTTTATTTTATTTATTATGCTCGGTTAAATTTCGAGATGATAAGACAAAACTTTATTACAATTCTTGAAATTCCTTCAATTAAACTTTTTACACTCAACAAAGCAAAGTAAATAGAATAAAATATTAAAAGCAATAATTAAATTCTATACCATTCCAAATTGTCATCGTTTGTCATAATTGGTATTATTGCCTTGTTCTGATTTTACCCCCGACCCCGGGTATACCTTTCATTGTCATCATATATTAAACATCAATTATTTGTGATTCGATTACAAATCAATAATTTGTTGTTCGAAATATCAAAGTGTTTTAAATATTTTATTATATTCCAACCCAACCCACTCATTCATTATTTATGAAAACTGACATTCAACCTGTTAACTATCTCACGAGTTGTTTTTTTAACAAAAATTTATTTATATTTATGCACAAGATAATCGCGCACGCGGTAAATTATATCATAGCATAGAACACACCCAATCCACCTATTTGCGTATGTTGATTCCAAGTTTTTTCAATAACTCGGTCAAATTACATATGAAAAGTAAAATTGCATTGTAACATGTTTTCTTTGTCATTTCACTTTCGTTACAAATTTTTGGTGTATGTGTGTGTGTGGTTGTGTGAGTGTCGCGTTTTGTTCTCATTTGGTGACTTGGTGTGGTAGTCTAGTCGGCGGAATGGTGGTGCGTGGAAATTAATAAAAACGAATTATGTTTATAATTTGTATTTGTTTTTTTTATTTTTAAATAAATAGATTTTGTATTATTTAATGTTTAAATGACTGTGTTTGACCGCATAAAAGAAAGTTCTTGACTTTTTTTGCTCTGAGATGCTGCAGAAAAAAAAACTGAATTTCTTGTTTGTTAAAATGTATACATGGGTTGATGGTTAAAGCTATAAGGTTGTTCGGTTTACGGTTTGTAAAGTTGTTTCGATTCTTTGATTTACCAGGCATAGTTGTAACCAAGTCCGCTTGTGTATGACATATGGGCTACGGCTGGGGCAGCTGAATAGGCGACTCCTAAGAGACCAGCTGGGGCAATTGTTTTAGCGACACCATAAGCTGGAGCGGCATAAGCTGGTGCGGCATAAGCTGGTGCGGCATAACCATGGTATGCTGGGGCAGCATATGCAGCATGAGCATAAGCTGGGGCAAGAGCTACTCCTGGATTGCTTACACGGACATCTGATTTACGTACTGATGAGAAGGGTGTGTCAATAGTTTTTGAGTATGTTGATACTTGTCCCAAATTTCCGTATGATCGTAGAATGTTCTGGTTTTGTGTTGTGATTGCTGGTGCAACAATACCATGTCCTCCATATCCATACGCGCCTGGGGCGGCATAGATAGCGTTAGCTGCGGCAACGGCGGCCAAGATGCACACTAACTAAAACGTTAACAAAATTATAAATTAATTCCCTGTTTTCGTATTTTTGAAAATAACACATTCCGGTGGCTCACAAAACTTACTCTGAACATTTTGAAATGTGCGTGTTTTATTTTTTATTATTAAATAAAATAAAAGTTTTAATTTGATTGAAATCAAAAGCTAAACTGTACCTTTTCCAAACGCAAGCACACCCTTTTATACTAAAAATTGAAAATTGAAAAATTTTCTTTTCATTTGTGCTCTATACACAAAAATTAGATAGAAAAAAGTTGCATGAATAATGTATCTTGTTTATTAAAGTTTAAATGCGATAGAAACAACAAAAAATTAGATTGGCTTTAACCCCTACGCCGAGGCGTGGTGTTGTGGTATATGAATTATTTAGTTAAACGCGGGCCACCAAGGGTTACTTAAAATATTTACCTTAAACACTAAATTATTTTAATGGCCTACTAACAACTATCATTATGACTGTTAAAAATTCGCATTCGATATACGAGTCGTTTATGTGTTCGTGTGTTTGTGATAACAGGGAGTGGAGGCAGGCCCAAAATTTAAAACAAAAAATGCATCAATACCAGGTCATGTATTTGAATCAATAGATATATAAATGTCATAAATCAAACACGTGTGTGTGATAAGATAATTATCTCACCGTATACCGATTGATTGCGGATTTACATGGTGTAACATATTTTTTCGATAAAAATCTCATATATCATTTTTCTAGTTTTAATTTTTCGTATAACGTTTAATTTTGCAAAAAAGTTGTTTCCACATATTCGCATTTCGCCTGCGTACACACAATCTTTATGATTGTACTATTATAAAAGAAAATATAATTTAGTCTTAAGATTACGTATAATTAGTCCAATGGCATTATGCATATTATAATAATTGTATGTATAAAGTTATATAGCGTCGGAAGGTCTGGGTAATTATATTTTTGTTTTTATACATAAATCGAATTTTCGAAGAATTATCATGAACTCATCTGGAATTTAAATTGTTCTTATTTTCCACTAAATCTATAAAAACTAATCTAAAACGCTAATTAGTTAGTTAGCATCCACCGCATCTATTTCGGTCCTAAATCACATTCTAAACTTGTTTTGCATCATTACCCATAACTGTAGTTGCCTGCGATATGTATGTAAACTTATATCCCGATTCTATCGCCGAAATTAAAAAAAAAAATTAGCAGGCAACACTAAAAAATGTATCACCCAATTATATACATATACATAACTCTTGTGTGAAGTTGAAAGTAAGCTCTGAATTTTATTATATAAAAAGTAAACAGATTTATTAAGCAACACATGTATGTGAAGTTAGGCCAGAAAGTCATCCCAGAAAAAAACTGATTTTTGCGTCAGGCAACACTATTTCATTAAAATTATTTAAATTGATATTAGTTCACCCTAAGAAATATTAAAACCTCGTAATAAAATATATTGCATGGAAAGAAAAAAAATATATTCCGAGCCCAGACATATTTGAACCAAAAATTTTCAAATAATTACATTACAGTGAGATTATAGATCAGTCACAACAATAGGATTAGCTTGAAATTTATATGGTTGGTAGCAGAGATAATGACAAGTAGTTATAAACAGATTTGATTATGACGAGTATACTGACGAGTCGTTACTATTAGGTTTGGTTTCCAGAACTCTTTGTTTCCAGGAACTATTCAAGTAAATCCCTGTCAAATGTATTGGCCCGTTCAAATATGAGCCTGTAGCGCAAATCACAACGGTAAAATTACCTTGAAATTTTAATGGTGAGTAACGGACATGATTATAAGTGGTTACTGTGGGATAAGTGAACAACACCACTCAACCATAATCATTTGTTGTATTGTTACCGACTTCACTTTGGTGAAGACATATTTTTTATATAATAAAACGTACTCATGTATAAACGTGTTTTCCGAATTATCTGTTTTTTTGTTTCTATTAAACTATCCCAACAGGTTATGGGCCCAGTCACTAATAAAAAATAGTTAAAAATTAGCGTTGTTGATTAAGTATCGTTTAAATAAAAAATAATAATAATTAAATTTGTTTTTTGTGAAATCAAATCGACGAATTTTTCTAACCTAAAAAATAGCAGCGTCATTTGGAAATGTTCATATAGAAAAATTGTTAGGTCGAGAAAATTATGGATCATGGGCGTTTGCAGTTAAAAATTATCTCGAGCATGAAGATTTATGGGATGTTGTATCCGGTGATATAAAAGAAGATGATGACAACTTTAAAAAGCAGGATGTAAAAGCGAAATCCAAAGTCAATTTGTTGGTTGATAAAATCAACTACGTACATATCATGAATGCAAAAACGTCGAAAATAGTCTGGGATAAGTTAAAATCTACTTTTGAAGATTCAGGATTGTCACGAAAAGTTGGATTATTGCGCAAGTTAATAACAACTACGCTCAATAGCTGTGCAAGTACGGAAGAATATGTCAATAAAATTGTTACAGCAGCATTGACAGAAATTGGACTTATTGTTAGTGAAGAATTTGTTGGCACGTTGTTGCTAGCAGGCTTACCAGAATAGTATGAACCGATGGTCATGGGAATCGAGAGCTGAGGTGTGGCAATTACATGTGACTCAATAAAAACAAAGTTGCTACAGGATGTACAAAAGAATGTTAATTCTCAAGGTGCTTTTTATACAAATAAAAAGAATTTTAGCGACAGTTCTTTAAAAAAAAGGAAATAAGTTTCAGTTACAAAAACTCAAAGGACCTCGTTGTTTTAGTTGCAATAAAAATGGTCACATAGCAAAGGATTGCAAAAATCAAAACAAAAATGATGATAAATCAAAACCGTCTCATGCTGGTTTATGTTCAGCGTTCTCGATGGATACAGTGAATCTAGATGATTGGTATATTGATTCCGGAGCGTCAATGCATATGACGATGCGAAAGGATTGGTTGTTTAATACAACTGAGTCTAATATTCGCAAAATTATTGTTTCAAACAGTGAGAGATTACCTGTGAAATCGATGGGTAATATATCATCTATTGAAGTACTAGTAGATGGGAAATCAAAACAGCAGAAAATAAATAATGTTTTATATGTGCCAAATTTGAAAGTAAATCTTCTTTCTGTGAGTCAGATGACTGAAAAGGGATATTTGGTCAAATTCAGCACAAATGGTTGCAAAGTGACATGTGATAAAAATGTTTTAGCATCAGCCACATTAGTGGGCAACATGTACAAATTAGATCGACCTCCGAATAATATGTCAGCAGCAGAAAACAGTAATTTGTGGCATCGACGTTTGGCACATCTTAATTTTAATGATTTATATAAGCTGCAAAATATGGTACTTGGTTTAAAATTTACCGAAAAGGCTAAAAACGAGTCGTGTATTTCATGTATTCAAGGGAAACAAGCACGACAGCCGTTTAAAAGCTCAGTTTCGCAGACATCTAATTTACTCGAGCTGATTCATACAGATTTTTGTGGTCCCGTGGAAGTAGCATCAATGGGTGGAGCTAAGTATTTCTTAACGTTCAAAGACGATTTTTCGCGTAAAGTTTTTGTATATATTCTAAAAAAGAAATCGGAAGTGAAAACTTGTTTTGAAAGATTCAAAGCATTAGTGGAGAATGATACAGGCCACCGAATGAAGTGTGTATATTCAGACAATGGTACTGAATATTGCAATCATGATTTGAATGATGTTCTAGTTAAGCATGGCATTCGACATCAAACAAGAGTATAATATACGCCGCAGCAAAATGGTACTTCAGAGAGGTTAAATTGCATAATTTTAGAAAAAGCTAAAAGCATGATGTTCAATTGAGGGTTACCCAAAATTTACTGGGCAGAAGCAGTATCAACCGCTGTTTATTTGACAAACGTGTCACCGACCAAACGAAATAACGATAAATCTCCTCACGAACTCTGGTCGGGTAAAAAGCCAGATATAAGTTATCTTAGAATTTTTGATTGTAAAGCAATGGTTTATGTACCCAAAGAAAAACGGCAGAAATGGGATCCAAGAACTGAAGAGATCATTTTTATTGGTTATTGTAAGAACACCAAGGGTTACCGTTGAATTAATCCTAAAAATTTACAGTTAGTTAAAAGTATAGGTGTAAAATTTCTAGAAAGTGTTTCATACGGGAGTACAGAATCATCCTGATACAGTTAAAACAAAAGATTTATTTTTAAACGGAGTAGAAAATAATTCCGATACAGTAGATCCTGTTGTGTTATTTAACATATGTAGATACACGTTGTTCTGTCATTAAGTGAAAATAATGAAAACTGTTTGGAACAGCATCTTGATGAAGAAGTTGAGTTTTGCGAACCAGAAAATACTCATCAAGTAAATGGCAATATTCAAAGGTACAAAGCTAGGCTTGTCATAAAGGGATATGCGCAAAAGAAGAGCTTGGATTACCAAGAAACTTTTTTCACCGATAAATACCGAGAATATGGTAGCAGATGTATCAACAAAATCAGTGACTAGAAGAAGAAAACAAAAAAATTGGCTCAGTTGTAGTCCAACCCACACAAACGTGTGCGTAAAAAACCATCGGATGTAATGGCGTTGTTGATAAAAAATGTCGCTTGATTTGAAGTAAAACCAACACAATTGTGTGTATGGATATAGTGTTTTTTTCGGACGAAAATAAGTTAAAAAGGAATTCAGAAATGTGTAAGTTGGTTCAAAAAACATACAAAACTAAATTTTGACATGGTACTTTTGCCCTACCCTCACAATTGTGTTAGTAAATCACTAAAGGGATAGAGAAGTTTGGATTATGTTTGGTTGATTAAATTGTTGTTCTAGTGAGGGTGTTGGATAAGTGAACAACACCACTCAACCATAATCATTTGTTGTATTGTTACCGACTTCACTTTGGTGAAGACATATTTTTTATATAATAAAACGTACTCATGTATAAACGTGTTTTCCGAACTATCTGTTTTTTATTTCTATTAAACAATCCCAACAGTTACTACTAGGTTTGGTTTCCGGAACTCTTTGTTTCCAGGAGCTATTCAAGCAAATCCCTGTCAAATATATTGGTCCATTCAAATATAAGCCTGTAGCGCCAATTACAATGGTAGGATTATTTTGAAATTTTAATGATTAAAAACCATATAGCTTTAATCCGACAAATTACTTTTAGTTACTTTACGTTATAACAAAATATGAAATGTGTTCAAAATTGTTTTTCTGGAAAATTTGAAGTTTTCTCAAAAAGTATCCTTTAAACGAGCCTGGATCTAAAAAAAAATACACAACACCACTATACCTCGAAAAGGTCTTTTGTGATTATTTATTGTAAATTCGTATAATTGAAATGCGTTTCTGGAACCTGTTCATGAAGGCGTCATTTCATTGGCAGATTTTGAAGAAGGTCACAAATTTAACTGAAGCATGTTAGTACTCAAAACTGTCACACTGCGGCTTTAGAGGCAGCTAGTTTTATTTACAATCTGATATTATAATTTTGCTTATTGTTTTACAGATCTTTCTAATTTGACCGTCCTCCTAGACGTCTGTCTGTAAATACCAATGGTATCTCGAAAATGGCTTTAAAGATTTGAATTTCTTTCGTCTATCTTCTTGTATTTTTAATACAGCGAATTAAAAAACTTTTTGGATCTTTACGTCAAGGAAATGATACCTGCCATAGGAAATTGCCTCAGAAATCCACCTTACACCTCACGAAATAGCTTTACGGTCGCTTTTAATAGTCCCGTGTACTCGTGTAGTAAATCTTTTGAAAGGTCTTGTATCAGACAACACTTTTGGCAATACTATCTTAGTTCTTAAATCCTCCGTTCAGACGCTACTTAACTTAATACTCAAAACCACGGCCACTGGAGATGGATACATTTTCTTTTAATCCGATATAACAATGTGGCACGCTTATGAATTCAAAGGTTTAGGAATCATTCAACAATTTTGTTATAAACCCTTTTCTGAACTAACAATCTATCGTTTTGGTGCTGATGAAAAATTATTTGTTTATTAAATCGTGTTGCATATCATTAAAAAAATCTTGAAAATGTCCAAAATGTAGGTGAATCGCATTAATAGTCGATGGGGCATTAGAGGCGCGTTATAGATGCATTATAACCATGTGGTATATCGTTTGAAAGGTCGCTTGAACCAAGAAACTATTTTTCCAGCATTTTAGTTCTCATGTCCACAGTTTTGACTCTTTAACAAATTATTAATTGATTTTGTTATCTAGGAGGTCCCCCATTCTATCTTCACATTAGCTAAAGCCCAGAACATGTTTTTGAAGAAGCCAGAACACCTTAAGGTGCTCGTATTTATTACCAACTTTGAGGAGTTGTAGATTTTAGTATGTGGATTATAAGAAACCATTACCCGGTGATTTTCGTAAAAATATTAAATTATTCATTATTCCCTGCAGTGCATTTTCTAAATATAATACATTTTCTATTCAGTTTCTGACTGTCTTCTAAAGGCTTCCGGATGTAACACTGATGAATCAAGTATAATGAAATCCTGCCCATCAACTTTGAATATAATATACCAACCTACATGTATGCCTACATGTATAATATGTATAACGGATATAAACATAGATATATGTACACACTTAATTTAGTTTGTACGCGAATTTTACCCGATATGAGATATTCGCCGTCTGTGCATGATAGACAAACAAAATCATATTAACCCGCATTTTTATTTTCCCGGAAAAATTATTTTGATGCTGTTAATTTAATTGGATATCAGATATCATGGTGATATTAATTAAATTATGTAGCACGAGAACTGTACGTACCTAGAGTTTGAAAAGACTTCGTAAAATAAATAAATCAAACGTCATAATGATTTTATGCTTGCATGCTCAATCGAAAATCATATAATCGCGGAAAACAATTATTTAATCAGCAGCATAAAACATATATTTTATTCATCAAATCAAGTGTATTTTAATTTATATAAAAAATTCTTGAAAAAATGTCGACGAGTACGAGTACCTACAGTGTACGCTACCACTACTCGCATATTGATCAATTTCAATTTTTATATATTTTTAATCCTCCGCACCGCAAAACTCCTATCGTAATTATTTTTAATTTTATGATTTTTCTATAAATGTTTTATAAATTATGCAATGTAAATGCTTGTGTTGCATCATGCGTGTATCTCGCGCTCAATGATATCATCGTTAAAATGAAAAGTAATCGTAGACAAGTTTGTATGTATAGATTGACGGGAATAAAAATGGGTGGTGGGTTTTAATTATTTATTTTAATTTGTGAGATTTATTTGTTTACTGTCTGATTTTTAATTCAATGTTGGTATATTTGTACTGAACAGTTGTATGAGGGAGATTCATATCATTTCAGTAGGTGTCACTTTGCGGATGCAACTTCTCCAGATTGAATTTAATTTACGATACAAGATACAAATTTATCCGGTAAACCCGCAGCATCGATTCAAAAGCTGTATTAGCTAGAGAAACACGGAAGGCTAAAGTCTGGACCGAATTCATGATGACGTGAAAAAACTATTACGGAAAACTCGAGTATAACAACACGTACGTAGGTCTTCTTGTCAAAATTCTTGTGGATGATCAAAAGCGTGCCAATATCATGAATTTGTTAACCACTAAATGAGCCTATGAATAATTATCTGATTGTTAAATTAGAGCCACTTAATTTTGACATATACTGAAAACATTTGATAGGTCGCTTGTTTTGAAACAGTCCTTAACACACATACCAAGCAAAGTATCATCACGATGGGATTTATTAGAGCAAACGTTCATCTAATTTAAAGAAACTAATTCAGATTGATCTCATTACTGCGCTTTACAAAGCAACCAGGTTGTATCAAAATACAATGTTAAAGGAATTCTAATCAATTCTTGCAAAAACTAACTACTTCTGTATTGGAACAGTTCAATGATGCAACAATAATGGACCGTACTTCAGAGCATCACATTCTTATCGATGTTTATTAATAGTCCCTGGAGCAATGAGCATTTCTTGGTAAAGTGTTTGAAGAACTTCCATCATAAATCATTTTAAAATGTAATTTTTACTCAACATACCCAATTTCGTCATGGTCGCCTAATAAAAGGCCTAGTTGCGTTTCAGTTGGCCATATTCCATGACATTCTCTAAAAATCTTTTTAAGATCCCATTGCTATCTAGCATACCTAATCTCATTATGATCGGTTGCTAAATAGCCAAGTTCCGCCCCAGTTGACCATATTGCAATACAACGAAATTAATGTTGATTTCGATTGAACGACAAATGTTACACTGAGGGTAAACATGGTACTCCAACTGCTGTCAAAATGTGCGATTGAAAGAAAAAACTACCACAAGGGTAATATTTTGCTACATCTAGGGTAATTTTATCTACTCTGGGTTTTTTGATCGAGTAACCCATTTTTTGTTGTTGGCATGCGCCATTTTTTTTTCTATACTGCTCAAAACAAAATATTTTCAAGCAAAGTTAATTCGTTATTCATCGTAAAAAAGAAACAAATATATTGTTTTGACATTTAAAAGCGGTGTAGTTCATTTCTGTTCCACTGATACAACATGAAGGTATACAATGAGGGTACTAGTTTTAGAGTAGGAAAATATCAATCGAAATCAACATATAAGACTTATAGAAATCGATTCCTGGCACTCGAAAGCCATATTTACTAAATATATATCAAAATCGTCTAAAAATGACTCATCGTAATCCATTTCTAGGCTGCGGGCCAATAGTCAGGTAAATCGTTCACTATGGTAAAAATCCGATTTGGAACAGATTTTTCGATCAGTTTGCCATAGTGTTTTTGAAAAATAAATAAATTTACCGAAAAATTACACTAAAAATTTACTTTTGCCTGATTATTGGCCCGCCGCCTTAGCATAGAAAACCCTAATCAAAATCGTCGAACCGATAAACCCGAACCCATCGGGCGACACGAAAAAAATTAAAAAAAGGACTGCCCCATCGGCAGACCCTCTATGTGAATTTTCCTGAAATGAGGGCCAATCACAATCGATTCTTGGAATTTGAAACCCCTTCTTGACAATTTTATAAAAATCGTACGAGCCAAAAAAATTCAAAAAAATTGGTCCTGGGCCCCAGCAGAAGACAAACGATTTCATTCGAAATCAGGACTCAACGCAATCGATTATGTTGGAAAAAATAGAAAACGGAACCCGAGGCCTCCCATCTCATGACCTTTCACAATCGATCAATAGTATTCGAACATTTCAGCCCCCTTCCCAAACAAATTACAAAGCTGTGGGTTAAGAAGTTTGCAAACGCAAATCTACTAGAAAACTACATACGTAATCTAACAATCATATTCCCTTAGTCGCATCACCTCATGCGATGTGACTACTCATCTTCTTGATTATTAGATCATTAAATCGAAACTTACAAAATACATAATTCACAAAACTCATTATGGCTGTTTTTTAAATCTTAGTATGCTGCATTACCATCTTTCTAGCCAAAAGTTTCCAGCCGAAAGATGGTAATGCAGAAAGTGGTTTGCCACCCAACCAGAAAATGGTAATGCATATGTCATTTTTTTAATATCGGTAAAGCGGATTGTACCGATAAAGAAGATTAACTTCAATATTCAAAACGAAAAATGCCGACAATACAGATTTAAAAGTATCAAGGGATCATCAGTTTTCTTCTAATATAAATTGTCAATAACATAGATCTATATTCTATACAATAGCTATGAAGTCGAATTCATACGACGGATAGAAATCTCGGAGTTTTCCATCCGAGATTTTTTTTCAATTTTTTTCAACTCTTTTGTATGAAAATAGGCGTGTCTATTGTATAATTTACGTGATGTAATTGGTTAAAACAATGGGATAGAAAAATCCGTAATTTTTATCTGTCGTATGAATACTACTTGAGATGCAGTCACGTTTAGCTGATAAACCATTCATACATCAAGATTTTGATAGATGAACGCCGATTTGACTGTACCAATTTGAGAAACTATGACCCTAAGTAGAATTTGATTATATGTATGTTTGGAATGGATTTTATTAGGTTATATTGGTGAAATATTCCATTTTCCTTTGTTGCGACGGTAAAATTGTCCATCATTCAAGATTTTGCGAGATGGACACCAATCAGATTGCCGATTCAATAACCCATTATCATAGGTAGATTTTGATAATAGGTTAGGCTTTGGTCTGATGATGTTATAGGAATGAAATTTTGATTTTCCTCATTTTTCATCGATAAAACCGTTCGTCATTCGAGATTTTGCCAGATGGACACCAATCTGACTATGCCTATTCAATAACGCATGACCATAGGTAGATCCTGAGTATAGGTTAGGGGTGCGTCTGATGGAGTTATAGGGATGAAATGACATATCTGCTTCAGACAGCCGAAAATAGTCGATAAAAAAGATTGAAAATTACCAAGCATTGCCAAGAATCGTTCGTCATTTGAGATTTTGACTATGCCGATTCGATAGCACATGACCATAGGTAGATTCTGAGTACATTAGGGATGAATATAATTCCATCAGACGAGACGGGGTTATAGGGGTGATTTTTTTTTGTTCTGTCAATATAAAAGTCATTTCTGACAATTTAAAAGTCAAAGGTTGACATTTAATCTTGATATTTTTTTGTCAGCGCCTACTACATTACTAATTAAAATCAAATGAGAAGACAAAGGAAATTGTAGTGTGTCTTGTGTTCTCATTTAGAAAATCATGATCTCGAAATTATGGTTACAAAACTAGTAATGTGTCTGTAGTATTACTCGTATTCACGTAAGATATAAAACCAATGTAGAACTCAGGCTTTTTTAGTGCAAGGAAAAACTACCTCAGCAGGTCGAGAATGGGAATGATGAAAATATCCAGTAGGAATATGTGCAGACGTAGGGAAGTTTAAAAGTTGATTTATTATTCGAGTATGGAGTCCGGACCGATGGTGCTTCGATGTACTCTGTCTCATTACAATGACGTCGAGTTTTGGTATTTTCCAAAAGCTTTCAAGATGTTTGTAGAAAGCATTTTTGATTTGACGGGGTAAACTCACATACCGAAATGTTACTAAAATGACGACCCTGAAAACAGTGGCGTAACTACAAATTTTTGGACCTCCCGCAAAACTTAATGTAGGCCCCGAGACTATTCTCCCTGCACCTTGCATATCTTTCCCTTCAGAGTAATAAAAAATGTTGCTCATCGAAAATATTGCTTTTTTATTTAATACTAGCTGAAGTACTCGTAGCTTTGCCCGGGTTATACAAAAATTATTTGATGGCCATGAAAGAAGCAAGGACTTTCCAAATTCACGCCTACAAACTTTAGGGATTGCCCGTGAGCTTTGTTGATACTTATGGCAAATGAGAGTCTAACTGGGAATTGGACTCGTTTAAAGCTGAATGGCCGGTCGGTTAGTATCAATGGTATGCGAGGTATGAATACGTCTTCGGCAAACGATTTTCGACACGGAGCCGTGTTCTATTTCATAGTTTTGGTGGGTCCAGCTTCCGCAGAAGCATTATTGATGATCCTTTCTTCGATTTCCAGATATGAGAAGGCATTTAATATACAAAAAATATTGAAACATATAAAATATTTGTTAAAACACTCCCATGGTTTTTCTCGGTTGCCAAAATGTATTCGTGCAAAATTTGTAAGCTCGCTATAGTGGATCAAAAGTTTGCATATAAATTCCTTCTTACAAGTGAGCATAAGGAAGGAGTAACATTTTTGATCACTAAGCCCCTATATTTTTTCTCTTCTACTAAAACGTAATCGCTCAAATTTTAGGAGCAATCGCTCGAATTTATCAAAAGTTGTCTAATATTGTAAATTCCTTCCTACAGGTCTTCATAGAGAAGATGTAATATTTTTTAATCATTTAACCTCCTATGTCTTTTCTCGGCTACTAAAAAATATTGGTGCAAAATTTGGGAGCAACCGCTCGAGTGGATCAAAAGTTTTCATAAATTGTAAATTCCTGCTTACAGGTGAGCATGGGGAAGATGTAAAATTTTTTGATCACTAACCCCCTATGTTTCTTCTCAGCTGCTAAAAAGTTTTCGTGTAAAATTTTGGAGTTCGCTCTAGTGGATCAAAAGTTTTTGTGGAACAAACATAGCTACATATACATACTTTTCTTCTTTATATATATACATATGTATATTCATTTTTTAAGAATAATAAAAAAAATAATAAAAATACAAATATAAATATAAATATGTACTAGAATGTTAGATTTTTTGCTCTTGACTTCATATTGGCAAAATCCCTAATTAAAGTTTTAGTTTCCATTTCGCCCGCCGCTTTTGCTTCAATAGAAAGAATGGCTAAATCACTTAAACGATCTGCACCGATGGAGTTGCGCAAATAATTTTTTATTATTTTCAATTTAGAAAAAGATCGTTCCGCTGTTGCGACCGTAACAGGTAACGTAAGAAATAATAATAAACATGTTATTACTTGCGAAACACTGGAAGCTATTGTTGGAAATTTTATTATTAGAACTACAACTAATTCTCATATTGATAATATCTCCAAAATTTCCTCCTTAAGCATTGACTTTACCATCACCATTTGTAGCGGAAACTCTTCCGATAGGTCGTCTTTATATTTTTCTTGTATCGCTCCTGCAGACTTCATGAGATCATCGTCATTCATTTCTACAAATTTATCTGGCTGTATGCAGGAAAATAGTTTCGTTATTTCTTCCATAGCTTTAAATCTGTCATCCAGTTGATTGACGACGACATCTAAGACTTTCAAAAATACATTAATGGAGGGTATGGATCAATTCTCATGACAAGAACAAAGACCACGAGACCCGCGTTGTGGCGGGCCCCCATTGTTGCCCCCCCCCCCCCCCCCCCGCAGCGCAGGGTTTGCGCCTTTGTAGTTACGCCACTGCCTGTAAAAATTAAAGATCTTAATACACTAATGCTGTTGCTAATAGGTGTGAAGACGGGTATGAATTTACAATATCACTTGTCGATGTTATTACTATGGCAGAACTTAAATCCGATGACATTATTGCCAATTTTCCTGGTTTCTTGTAGTGGTAGGAGATTGATCATATGTATAGTGTGATTTCTGTTCGAAAAATTGATCGAGGCTTTCCATGCGAATTTATAATCGTGCTCGTTGTCGTGATTCCAAATTTATCCAAGGCTTATGTTGAGGTTTCGTATCAATTGCGTTTTTAAGGTTGAATTGGTAATCCTGGGATAGGAAAGACACTATCTGCATTACCATTTTTCGGCTGGAGCTTTGATTAATAGTGTATTTTTGCCTCTATTCCTCCAACCAAACAGCGTTTTTGCGTAAAGTAGTAAGCACTCTAGCAATTCCATCGCCTCCTTTTGTATATGCGATTTTTTGCCTTTTTGATGATAACTATTTCAAATTTTTATCATCATGACTATACCAAATATTAAATAGCATCAATATAGAACAGTGCCTTATAAAATCGTGTTCAAAAATTTTTTTCTATAAAGCAAGAGTGAAGTTAGCTGTTTTAGAGCAAGTTCGCAAAAATTCGAAAATCAACACAACTAGTGAAAAAATAAAACTAAATTTAATTGTGAAGCTGTTACTGTTTATACAATTAAAACCATTTTTGGTTATAGTGTTTACCGCAAGGCGGTCATTTTTTCTTTTTTTTTCGAAGGGTTGTCATCTTGTTGTAAAAAAAGACATTTGGCATTATTTATTTGACAGCAAAATACCGAATTTAATTTGTTCTATTTCATAAAATAAAAAAAATAAAATAAATATTAATAAAATGAACCAAACCGAAGATTCCTTTGAAATTAAAGCCAAAAGTTGTTGCTTTCCGATTCAAAAGTTAAGCTAAGCGGGATTTACGAAAGCAACGCAGCTAAAAATTAAAAAAAATTGCAAATGTAACTTTAAAAAAATTATGTTTGCGATAAATGCCGTTTCTATGTTTTCGCCCACGGAAAAATTAATTTAAATTAAAAAATTTAACGTAGCTTCGTTAAATATGAATTATCACTTAATAAAAATTATTGAAGCGATATTATGCGTCCAAACTTAACAAAAATTAAAACTTGTATCGTGGTATCTAAAAAAAACAACAAACAATAAATAGCTGTCATTCAATATTCAACAATATTTACGGCATACTCATTACGACTAGTATATGGCTGGAATGTTATTAAAAATTAGTGTTCAAAATTTTTAATTATTTTTAATTTTGTAATTTTTTTATGGTTGGCCCTTTAGTTGTCAAAATAAAAAGGTAAATAAATACTGTTATAAGTCATAAACAAATGTCTACAAATTTATAAATTTTTATTTAATTTTATTACTAGTTAATATTTGTTAAAATTTAAAACAAACGAACAATTGAACTCAACCGTTTCGTACTGAAAAGCGAGGTACTGTATGATGTGATCTTGTGATATTATGGAACAGCGCTTGACAGCACAAACATGTGATCAATTCGTATGTTAAATTATCTGATTCTTCTAATATCGAAAATTTAACGTATGCAGATAATGATGATGAGAAACCAATGACGTATTCTCAAATTTTTCTATTGACTGATAGATGCTGTTCATATTACATTGTGTTTTAACCATTATGTAGTTTAATTGATGCTGCCCAATTTCGCAAGGACAAACTTTGGTTGCAAAGCAACACCAAAACAGCCCAGCCTGATTATAAAATCACAGTCGCCTTTGATAATTCAAAATCGATGGATCACAACCAGTCCAAATATTTCACACTAGAATCAATATCGTTGGTATCGCAGGCGCTAACTCTGCTTGAGAGCGGAAAACTAAATCTGATTTCGTTTGGTGACAAACCAAATTATTCTTAACAATCATGAACAATTTAATGGTTTGAAACTAGTGAATACGTTGAATTTTGCGCAGAATCGGATAGCGGAATTATTAAATTTTGTACGTGTATCGAATTTGGAACACGGCGGTTAGAATCTGTTACTTATCACAAGTAATGGTCGAAATATATTTAGCGAGGGCGAGAGAAAAGTCAAAAATGCTGTTAAATTAGTTGGCCTCACCATATTTTTATTGTGTACGTTATTATCGACAATCCAGATAATAAACAATCGATACTTGATATTCGAGTACCGAAATTTGGTACGGATAAGAAAACAATAACGTTGAGTTCGTATTTAGATTCGTTCCCATCCCCTTCCCTTACTATGTTATTGTAAGGGATTTGAAACAACTTCCTATGGTGCTAAGTAACGCAATGTGCCACTGATTTGAATTGATTAACATTGAAGAGTAAGATCTTTTTGTATTGAAGTTAAAGATATTTTTGTTAATTTTATTTCATTTATATTCGTTTTTTGAGGCAAAAATAAATCATATCTAGAATTTTCCAAATTCTTTCTCTTGGAGAGAAGACTGTTTATTGCCTGAAATACTAAAGCTATATTATATAACAAAACTAACTTGAATTTTTTGGTCAAGTTTTATATACAGAAACTAACAATGTATCAGGATTCTCACAGAAAGAGAGAGTATCGAAAGCTCATTAATTCCAGCCTGGGTGGTTGTGGTTGCTGTTGCGGCGGTTGTTGAGGTGCCTGTTGCGTCATTTGTTGAACTTCAGGTTTTGCTGCAATTTGTTGCACGTGTGCTTTAGGTGTTGGAACATTTGCTATGGACACATCATTTGATTCTTCACCAATTTCGTCGATGTTTAAATACGTAATAAATCTCAACCGTCTTTGTAATGCCGGTCTTAGCCGCCGAATCAATCCTTCCAAATTCGGTTTCATGCTATCTCCGACTACCTGTATGTTGATGTGATAAAGCAGATCACATATTTGATCCAAGTACAACCATTGGAATGATTCCAGGTTTTTATTCACCTCTCCAATTACAGTCAAACCTGTTTTTATGCGGTGAATAGGGACCGCATAAAAAACGTTTCACGTAGAAAATAACTCAAAACATTACGCAGCCTTACGCAATACTTGCGCAATATGATGATTGTGATGAAATATCAAAAATTGAAAAAACGAAATGGCCAACGTCAATTAACCAATTAGATTAATCACATTCAATTATGCTCTAATTTGATTGAAATTTTGAAAGATCTTAAGTAGATTGTACTGGTAGGTACAGTAGGTTTGACTGTATTTCATACAACATATTTGTAATTGTCATAACCATACTCGACAGTTCATTTTCGATTCACTGCAAGAATGGCCCAACCAAGTGACACAAATAAATCAGTTGGTATTCGGTGTATTATTGGTTTTAATTTATCTTTAACGTAATCCGGCATGATACTCAATTATACTGCGCCAAAGTGATGCAGTATTGAATGGGCTATGGCCAATGACATAACATAAGATTTTTCGAGCATCCCCTCTTTAACCAATTAAAAATTAAAAATTTCGAATGGGGAATATCGATAGGTCCATTTCACCATTTGCGGTAATGATATTATTTCTTGGGGGCGATATATAACCCTCCAATAAGATTCGAGCAAAGCAGCAATAATCAAATCTAACGCGTTAATCCACCTATGTACCTGTAGCGTTGGTATTATTTTGTAATTCTTAATTATAACGCCTAAAATACTGAGGAACCCTATTCCTGAATACCATACGAAAACGAAAGTACTAGATTCATATCCAATTTTAAATAAGAATCGTACGAATCTGCTTTAATTCAAATATGAATTTTGTACTTTCGTTTTCGTATCGTATTCAGGAATAGGGCTGTTATTTGTAACCACATACGGGCCAACCGGAACGCTTAGCATTTCGACACATGTTATATCTATATATATATATATATATATATATATATATATATATATATATATATATATATATATAGTATATACACTACCGCTCAAAAGTGTTTAGGCACTGTCAAGAACAGCATAAAATATATAAAAACTCAGTAAAAATGTGATAATATTTATTTTTTAGGTACATACACACATACATATATTAATAGCATTATACTAAATAAATGTCAAAATTAAAATGCTCAATAATTCACATCTAGGTGACCGCTTCTTGATTGAACAATCGCAGCGCACAGTCAAGGCATTCTCGCAATAAGTTTTGCCAGAGTTTCTGGCGTTATTGAATTCTAAATTGATTGAAGTTTGTTCCACATAACAGTGGCTGATGTTGGAGCTGATTGCTTTACTTCCTGGTCCAATTCTTCCTACAGTAACTCAATAGGGTTCAAATCAATGGTCTGGGGAGGCCATTCCATAATTTTAATCGTTCTTTCATCCTCTAAATGGTGAAGATAGCCTTTATATCATTTACATGAATGATTTGAATCATTATCTTGTTGAAAGATAAAATTTTGACTCAAAAGTCGAATTCCTGAAGGTATTGAGTGGTTCTCAAAAATTTGTCGGTATCCTTCTTTTCTTAGTATTCCGTCAATTTTCACAACATCGGCTACACTAGTACCAGCAAAATAGTCACAAATCATCACTGAAAAACCTCCATGCTTTATGGTAGCGGCAATACACTCTTTACTGGCACGTTTACCTACAGATCTTCTCACGAATATTCGTCTTCGGGTACCGAAAATTTAAATTTGGATTCATCCGTCCATAAAACCTTGTTGTAATCTTCTATCGTCCAATGTTGGTTCACGGGCCCATTTAAGTCGCTTTTGCTTATTTTGTTTACTAGTAATGGTTTTTTAATAGCAACACGGCCATGGAGTCTGAATTCCTGTAGACGACGATTAACCGTAGAAACACTAACTAGTTTTGGGTGACCACCATTTAATTCTGCGGTAATTTCCGGGGCTGTTTTCTGTCTATTTGTCTTGCTAGTAATCACTATTCTATGATCATCTACAGATGTTGTCGCTCTTGGTGTTCTACGTTTTTTATTAAAAAAAACTGTCAATTTCCCGATATTTTTTAACATTACAATCGACCGTACCGTGGTCTGCCACTGATCATATTTGTCTCATTTCACTGAAATGTTTTCAAAAAAATAATTTAGACCAGACTGATAAATTTTTCTGGAAATTCCTACAGACTATTATTGTAATTGTATCGTAATCGGTAATAAACAGTTTATGACAATCCAACAAAGCGCAGGTAAAGGGTAGTAAAATTAACCCTATATCATTGGTGGTTATATAATGAAACTGCGTTTCAGATAAGTATTTCATTTTATTTCATTATTTTTGGTTCTCCAATGGGTTCTCCCATAAGTCCAATATTAGCTAACTTGGTAATGGAAAATTTAGAGAGGTTAGCACTAGATTCTTTAGATTTCCAGCCTTCGTCGCTCTCGTTAGCTTAGTAAGTAGTGTGCATGCTCTGTGACTCGGGGGTCCCGGGTTCGATTCCTGGTAAAAAAGTTGCGACTGGGTGTTTTTAACGTGTCATATGTTATTTATATATGTTCGTCCATTTTCAGATTTACAGCCATAGTAGTTACGGCTTTGTCCTTAATATTTTAATATTTTATTCAAATGTTGTTGCGTAAACATAATACTGTATCAATAATACATGAAAAAAGGGATGCCTAAACACTTTTGAGCGGTAGTGTATATATATACTGGAGGATTCGGAAATTCATTGAAACGCCAATCAGTTGATGGGAATATATATATTTTTCCCGCTGGGTTCGTTTAAATGCTTTCAACAAGTCGCCGCACGAGTCAAAAATAGTAAGTTAATTCGGGAATCCATTCAACAGTTTGTGCATCATTTTTCTGTATATAAATGATTGATTCGGATAAAGCCCAATTTGCTTCGTTTATTCACACTTTGACAACTAAAAATCGTGAACTTTTTAATAGTTTGATTTACTTCAAATATTTTTTCGAAGTTCGAAAAACATCGACAAAAGTGACACCATGCCAGAAAATATAATTACGGAAAATGCGATAGGGTAAAAGAGAAAAAGAACACGTCCGTCCTATATATGCTATTTAACACACTTTGAGCGGGTAGCCAAATAGACCAAACTGATATGCGTAGCGGGCTTTCTATGATACTGCCTGAATGAATTTTTGATATCATCCGAACGGGGAAAGAAGTCTATCACTTTCACACTCGCTATCAAATTCAGCAATATCGACATCACTTGAAATTTGCGATAAAGTATCTACATAAACTTCACTATCACTATCAGAAGCCATTATTATTATAATAAAAAAAAAATAAAAAAATAAATGTTAAACCATCTAAAGCCAACTAAATACTGAATTATTTTTAAGAACATATGTTTAACACCCTTTCTACTAAACTATGAATATTTATTTTGAAAAAAAATCCTTGAAAGATTCGAGTTTGCTTTGTATTTTATAGGCTGCTGCTAGACGAGATTTTAATTTCTGGTTTCAAACTAAGTCGTACTAGATTTTTTATTGTTAATTTAAACCTTTATATTAAATGAAAACACCTAATTTTTTGTATTATTTTATTCTGTTCTCTCGAAAATAAAATTTAAACAAAAATCTACATCTCAAAAATGCCCTTAAATTTTTTTATTTTCATTTCTATTTTTGTCATTTCGGATTCACGGACAAAAATTGTGCGACATAAAATTTTTGTCCGTGAATCCGAAATGACAAAAATAGAAATGAAAATAAAAAAAATTTAAGGGCATTTTTGAGATGTAGATTTTTGTTTAAATTTTATTTTCGAGAGAACAGAATAAAATAATACAAAAAATTAGGTGTTTTCATTTAATATAAAGGTTTAAATTAACAATAAAAAATCTATTAAGACTTAGTTTGAAACCAGAAATTAAAATCTCGTGTAGCACCAGCCTATACATTTAAATGATGAGTGGTCTGCATAAAAACAAGTTGAAGGCGAAACACATTTATGGCTCCGTATATTTATTATGTAAACAAACGTTGAAAAAGTAAAGTTGTTGAATCTAAAAAAAAAATAGAAGCTAACTCTTTCAGTTCCGTATGTAAACCGATGAGTAAAAATACATTGCCCCGCTTTTCAAGTAAATGCATTCAAAAAGGTAAAAATACCCGGCCCGCATTTAAACAACAGTTCTCGAGACAGGTATTTTTACCCGCCCCGCTTATAGTGTGCTAATATATGACTATACTTGAATTAATTGACTAATGTGGCATTATTCTGGTTTCTCCTGTGAATAGGGAATTCCGAAAAATAGTTTTCATCGAATTTTTGTCTAAATTATATTTTTCTGGCCTACTGTTGTAATTAGTTTGGTGTTACTATTAATATTCGAACAGTTTGCTAGTAGAGAGTCGCAATACTATCGAACTATTATAATCGCTACGATCATAGGCTGCGTACCAATAGTCGGGTAAATAGTTTACTACGGTAAAAATCGATTTTAGTACAGATTTTTTGATCAGTTTACCAGAGAGTTTTTCAAAAATAAACGAATTTACCGAAAAATTTACTCAAAATGACTTTTACCCTTGATGGTAGACGATATTTTGACATTTCGTAAAGATTGCGGGCAAATCGTTTACTATGGTTTAGTCGGGTAAATCGTTTACTATTGCTGTGTTTTAATATTGGAGCACTATCCGGAGCCAAATGGCAATTTTCTATTGAAACTGCAGCTATTATTCACTGGTGTCGCTGTGCTATAAAAATTAAAACTAAATTCATCAATAAAACAAACATTTATCACCTGAAATATATTAATTGACATTTATTTTGACATGACGTTATAAACAAAAATTCATTTTGCTGCGTTTTAATTTTTTATTGTAAGATTTAGTTTCTAATGGTTTCAGGGGTTTACAAAATTAAAAGCCTTTTCAAATTTCCCATTGAAATGGATAGCGCTCCCGATAGCGGCTCCCGATAAATAAGTGAGCCGAGATATTTTTTTATCGATTTTTAATTAAAAAGTTGAATGAAAAATCTTAGTTTAGATTTAAATAAATTAATTAAATGCAATAATAGCGCGCTAAATATAAGTTTTCACATAGAAAATTGGCTGCTCCGGATACAGCTATCGGGCGCTAATAAAAAAACACAGCATATGGTAAAAAGATTTAGAACAGATTTTTCGATCAGTTTGCCATAGAGTTTTTGAAAAATAAAAGAATTTACCGAAAAATTTACTTAAAATTGACTTTTACCCGACTATTGGCCCGCATCCTTTATAGGCAACGATACTGTAGTTATTTTTTTGTATAGAGTGGTCGGATAACTTTGAGGCTCTATAACTCGAAGCCCAACTACTGTTCTAAATTTCTTTGTGGTTATGATCTATTTGTAGTTTTTTAAATTTAAATTGTATGAAAGCTAAAAACAGGAATAAAGTAATTTCAACCAATTTTACAGTCTAATGAACTTTTGTGAACTTTACTTCTTTTAGGTATTTTTACGAAATTTAGTATGCCTTTACTCATGTAATGAGTCTTGTCTTCATAATAGGTGTAACTATATAGAATAGAGCGGACATTAAAAATCCTGAAAAGGGTTTCCTTACCAAACAGTTTTGATAACCACAGGTTTAATATTTTCCACTGTATAGGAACAACAACAGATAAGAAACTTCTAAACCTATTTTTAGAATTATTTTACATAAATTGCTAAGTAATTTGCAAAATTATATGTGTTGTTTACACCTGCTGTGGCAAGCAGTAACCCTGACACCGTCTAAACTGCACCTCAATCATTATATCATTCCGCACTTGCTAACAGATCGTTTCGTGTGATAAACTACACTTAGAACATAATCGGATTACATATTTTCAATCAATCATTTGCGTTTTTACATAATTTGTTCACATCGTATAAATTAAATTAATAAAATAATTTAGAAAGTAAAATTGCGGACGAAAAAGGTTTTAATCGCGAATTATTTTTATTTTTCGTTTAAATCAAATCCCATTGATATAGTATATTTATATAGGGCAATCTACAATACTCGTACTCGTTGTACTCCTATATATACAAAATAACAAGGTTTTAGTACACAGACCTGCGCGCATGGTATACAGACAAAAATTAAATTTGCATAAATTTGATTGATGATTACGCGTTATTTGTTCGTTTTTTGTTTTAATGCGATTAGGAGCGAATAATTTCACTTTGTCATTAGATAATTTGTGTAGTCGCGGGTTGACAATTATTTTAGACGCGAATATTGAATATTTCGAAATATTTTATACGTGGGTGGAACAAATATTTTCGGTATCATCTGAGGGGCGACAACTTGTCTATATATGAATGTATATTAAATCTACACTAATTTGATACAAATCTCTTGTCTTTACATTTTTTAAGTGAACGTATATTAAAATAAATTAATCATTATACTCCAAGAACAACAACAACGGCACGTTATAATAATACATAATGTAAAGAACATGATAATAATGATGATGATTATCAATAAGTAATATTCGCGCGTATACCTTAAAGGTATAACTTAAAATAAAGTGGAGCACCTTGGAACCAACTCATTTTAAATTAAAGAAATAAATCTTACGTAAGAGTTCTAGAGGACGTTTTTCATCTGTCGCGGGTTTTTAAAAAAATTAAATGTCTCAAGGAGTCTCGCAAGAACCGCAAATAAAAGAAATTCAACTTTTAACTTGTCTCTAGCTTTTACATTTCTTGTTGCTGTTTTTTTTTTATTTTTTATCCCCGCCGATTTATTATATTTTTGGTACTTACATCTTCATTACAATTTGTTTTGTCTACAATAAATTTTTGGTTAATTCGGTTGGAGTATAAAAGGTACCGTGGTTGTTCGGAATGGTATCAGTTCAAGTTTACAACTTCAGCTTCATACAATAAAATACAAATATTTTTTAAACATCCCAATTAAAAAAATGGCATTCAAATTTATTGTATTATCCGCCATCTTAGCATGTGCCAGTGCTGGATTCCTTGGAGAACAGCAAATTGTTCAAAGTTATGCAGCACCTTTAGCCAAGGTAGCCACATATTCATCCGCACCGTCGGTCAGCACCGTTTATCAATCGACACCAGTTGGATCAGTTCATTACGCAAATGCACCTGCACTAGTTAAATCATATCAATATGCACCATCCGTGATTTCTGCACCAGCCATTGGCACATCAGCCCAAAGCACAATCCGGTCATTTGATGGAACCGTATCACAATACGCTAAAGCTGTTGATACCGCATTCTCAAGTGTACGCAAACAGGATACTCGCATCACAAACAATGTATACGCACCAGCTGCCGCACCTGCTTTATATGCCGCCAAAACTTACTCATACGCTGCACCAACAGTGTACGCTCAAGCATCACCAGTTATTGCCGCTAAATCATACCAATATGCAGCACCGGCCGCTGTATACGCACACTCATCACCAGTAATTGCTGCCAAAACACTTCAATATGGTGCACCAACTGTATACGCTCAACAAGGACCAGCTGTATACGCTCAACAAGGACCTGCTGTATACGCTCAACATGGACCAGCTGTATACGCTCAACATGGACCAGCTGTATATGCTCAACATGCCTCACCAATTGTACAAAAGACATCAGCTATTTCATACTCGGCCGCACCAGTTGTAGCCCATGTTACCTTCGATGGGCTTGGTGCACACTACGCTTGGTAAATGACGCACTCACGCTGAAGTAATAATTGTAAATAGAGACTGTATCACCCTGCCATTCTTTTAAACGCTCTTTGCTATTTTCCTTTTGTAAAAATACTTTGTACCACGTTTTTCGAAATAAATTATTTAAGAACCGTTAAACTATTCGTCTTTTTTATTCATATTATATATCATCCTGGATCCTTACAAACATTTAAATAAAACTTTGTTCATTTTTTTCTATTTTCAGTTGTATGAAGCACTTCATGTTGGGGAACATCAAATTCAAAAGGAAAAGGAGTTAAATGAGAAATTAGAGGACTTGAATATGAAATTAGGACCTTTAGAAGAAGTAAGTAGCAATATTTATTGGAATATTTGTTTACTTTATAGGCTTATCTGCGGAAGCATGCTTAGCTAAATTGATTGCTTAATTCCTGCCAGTAGTTCATAGATGGCACTAACAACGCGTCTTAAAATTTGCTAAATAAATTAAAAAATTTAAATTTTCAAAATATTTCTAATCGGCGATTGATAAATCTGAACTAAGTTTGCAGCTTGGAACTAAATATCAGACATATTTTGTTTTATGAACATCGAAGACTTCTATCAATAACTGTTGTGATAGTTATTCAATTTAGTTAGTCTGAAATTTATACAAAAAAAAAATCGATGTACGAATCTATAAATCGCTGACTATTGGGTGCCTTTCTGGAAACTGGGATTTGTAATTTGCAACCAGCCATACGCCTGGGTCACATTAATTCTATGGTTGATGGACATAGACTCCGCCTCAAAAAATGTGATAATCCTAATCGTCTTAAATATCTTCCTTGCTTTATTTGTGTTTAAACAGAGCCCACCAATCCTGAATATCTCGGCACTTGTATAATCAGTCTGCTCCAAACAGATTAGTATATGAAAAGAATTTCCGGAACACCATACCAAAATACTAAACTCGCATACATATTTTTGGCAAGCTAGAGAGACCCTCGTTCAATTAGTCATCGAGTTTCGCCAACATCGCGAACAATGATTTACAAAGGAACAACCGATACCTAGTTTGTCGACCTATGTTTCACTCAACAAGAGGCTTCGTATTCCTCGCAAGCCCCAGAAGACTCAAGCGAAGCAGCCTCGTTTTTTTCATTTTCAAAACACGTGTTCATTAAATTAAATGAAAAGGCGAATGAAAATACCAATAAAAAATTTCTAACACCGTTATTTCATGTAGATTTACCGAACTTATTGAACCCCCTTGTAATTTACTTTATTGTTGGTGCCTGTAACGTTCTTCGCCATTTTTGGTGAGGTGGAGATGGTTAATTGTAACTATGATTTTTTCTATCTTTCTTCGAAAGTAGTTATATACCACGATTTATTTGTCTCATTTCTGCAGAGTGGCCAGTAAACGATCTGCAAGCTATTTTTGCAAATTTGCATTTTCGCATGGCCTTAGAATCGCAGAACTGTCGGAGCCCGTACGGTACTCTGTTACCTCATCCATGATGTGGTCTTGGACCACTAGCTCTTGAGTTATATGTGGAATGAATAGAGAAGGACTTAATCGGTAATTAAAAACCTAACAGCCTTAATCATATCATTGTACCGAGAATATTGTTTATCTTTGGTTCCACCAGCTGCCACCCACTTCTATATCCTCCTTCAAGAGTCAATTGATTAGCTTCGTTTTCTGTTTATTTTGACAGAGCTGTTTTTTCTAAGTTTGCATTGCGTTAATATGTGCGTCGTCATGATAAATGCGTCACAATTTTTAATAACTACAGATTTCTTTGTGGATCCGCCTAGATGTGACTTTCTTTTTTTCTAAATCTAAAATTCCAAACTGTTATTTCGTCTTTTATAGAAGTAGACTAGTACATACGGATATGTTATCTTCGCGTCAGCTCGACACCACGAGTACGGATTGCATTTCAAATGCAAAATATTGTTCGATAAGGTTGAATTTCTTAGGTGAAGGTTCATAAAGGGAGCAATCCAACCATCAGAGTTGAAAACGAAATCCGTCAAAAAATTTCCGGAACAAAATTCATTAAAAAAGTTCAGAGTTGTGGCTAGCTTTGAAAATTTTCCGCACTGGCGCTGTTCTTTTACAACAAGACTCGGAAATTGAAAAATTTCACCTCAATTATATTTTTATAGTAACAAAACTACACCATCCGAAGAAAAATTTAATAGGTTGGTACTACCTAATTAAGAGTTTGTCTTGAGATTTTGTTATTAAAGAACGATATAGATATACCATAGAACATCGTACTGGCACAGAATAGAGCACGTGGATTCACTAATAGTTTCAAACCGTTTATAAATTCGAAAAATTCAAATGAATGGCAAACTGATACCAATGATTTCGGATTTGTGGCCCATGGTGGTGTTGCTTATTCAGAAAACGAGGCATCTTAGAACTACGAAAATGTTTAAATTAATTAAACAAATTCATCATATCCCGAAAGCTTGAAAAGGCTTGAGACCATAATAAATTGGCATTTCCTCCAAAAAGACCATATCCTTGGTCGTCAGTGATGTGGATAACTTAGATTCATCTAAAATTATTGTAATAGACGCGTATGCTTCACATCAAACGTATTAGGGAATAATACGTTTATACACCCAAATTAACGTGTAATGAATACAGCAGACGTACCATGGAGTACCTGTCAAATAGAGATATTTAATGAGGTGATAGTTTCCATATCTAAGGATAACCCACAAGATTTTGAATTAATTCACTAGTAAACTACAAAAAAAGCAAAACACGAGAAATACCGAAGACAATGATTTGACCAAAATTATGGAGGAAGAAATCTTGAATAAGTTACAAGAGTGTATCATGTTAACGATCTGGTCGCAAAATGTGCGAATCCAGTTTGGTAGTGGTCTTAAATTTGAAAATACTTAAGACAAAAAGACGCAGTATATTAGAAGTGTAACCGGGGGGGGGTCTCGCAAGTCTCGCTCTAGATGGAGAATTGTCTTATCAAATTTTTCCTCTAGATTTGTTCAACTCATCTGGGGTAATTTCGTTTAATCCTGGAAAAGCTCGGGAAAATCCCAGTATGTTAAACAATCTTTTGTGTATGTGGAGGCGAAAAGTTATTAAAACAGAACTGGGACGTTGTGTCATCACTATTTTCGAGTTCGTGTACATCTCATTTTTCGCACACATAAAAAGCGCTTTTCCATGTGTATCAGTCTAGTTGCTGCCTTTTTCTTTGGTTCTCCTAAATATTTTTCAGTGAGAATATTACTATTAAATGGAATCTTGATTTCGTAACGCCCATCTTGCAATATTTTGTAGGTCTTCTTGTAGTGTTCCTCACATTATAACTCCTCTGATTCCTAGAACAGTTGTAACTGTTTATCTATATCAGCTAATGTGATAAGGCTGAGCAGTTCCTCGACTGGTATTTTATTGGTGAGGCTTAGGCGACCAGATATTATCCACCCGATTTTAGGTTTTGGAGCAATGCATTTCTGATGTGGATGGACACGAGTAATCTTTTGATGTTGAGTCTGTTCTCCAATATTTCCCATGCTGCTTCATAATTATTTCCAGTTGCTTCTAAGTGGCCCAATAGTTTTCTTGCCGATCCTACCACGTGGGTTTTCAAATAGTTCATTTTGTGGGTATTCGTTAATTGTTTGTTGTTGTGAACTAACGTTTTGAACGTATCCGTAAATCCTACCCACTTGGTATAATCGCCTTGAAAAGGAGGGATTTCATTGGTTTTGACTTGATCTCCTTAGATTTTATTGTGCTTTCTTCTTCCATCTCGGTTGCTATAAGAATGGCAATATTGTCATATCGTTAAGTTGATGTACCATCTTCAATTTTCTGACGCAAATGATGATACCTGAGTATCGATTTTGTACCAAAAATGACAGCGCGAGGTGAGCAAACCGGAAAAACATAGTAGTGGTTATTTTATTAATATTGGTTTGCATGAGCGCAAGCGCGTCATTTTGTATTGTTTAAATATTTGAAAATGAAAAATCAAATCACATAGCAAATAATCGGTTCCACTGCTCAAAAGCAAGCGAATAGAAGGGATGAGGTATACGTCATCATCATAAAAATTCAACCGGTTCAACCGGAACTTTATGTTGCTACTTGCCTTAGTAAAATTGACGAACAAAATGAACAGACACATGAGAGAAGAAATACAATACAAATAGAAAATTGTATATTATACAATGGACGCTTTCAGGGCACCCAACAGTTGGGAACATGTTGAGTAAAATCGCGGCCAACGCTATGAAAATGTTTAGCACTATGAAATTTTAAAATCAAATTGGCGATGATTTTACTAAAATTTTACTGAAAGCGCCCAATGTATATGTACACAAAATTATTGTTCACCTCGCCAGCTCGCGCTCTAATTTTTGGTACAAAATCGACACTCTGATGTCTATATGTTTCGTTCTTTGATTGTAGCCATTTGATTTCGATAAATTGATGGCACTTTGATTGTCCATTTGAATATGACCTGGTTGAGCGACCTGGTCGAGCCTTCCGGTTGAACCATGTATGTATATGTCATCATTTAAATCTCCTTGCAAAAATGATTTGATTGCATCCATCTGATGAATTTTTAAACAATGTTTTACTGCAAATGCGATGACAAAACGAATCGATGTGTAATCTTGCTTTAAATCGAGTAACGTTTCCAGGTTCGTCACGCTTGAGTTTGAAAATCAATTTTGATTTTATTGGATAGCGTGTTTTGGACAAATCGACAAACTGCCAAGTTCCATTTTCGACTAATGAGTTAACTTCTTCTTGCATGGCTGATTTCCAATTTTCAGTTTTCATTATTCATCGCCTCATTATTTATTATCGGCTCATTTACTTGAGCAAGTAAACCATAGGCACCATATGTAACATATTCATCAAATTTTCTTGGCTTTGGTGTACGACTGGTTTTTCGAACTGTTTGTTGTGGTGTAATTCTACCTTTTTGTTCATAGGTTTGCAGGAGTACTGATTACGAATTCATTATTGTTTGTGGGAATACTTTGTTCGTCGTCCTTCAGTTCATTCGGTACCTCCTTAAACTCTAAATCTGCTAAATCTTCTGTTACATCAACTTGATCAGAACCCCTTTCGTTAATGAACACAACATCTCGACTGATATCAAGCTTCTTGCTAATCAGATCAACACAACGATAACCTGTTGTACCTTCAGAAAATCCTACCAAGACCAATTTTTGGACTTTTTATCCCATTTCTTCCGTTTTTGCTTTGGGATGTGCACCATCACCCGACTACCAAATACTTGAAGAGGACTAACATCAACTTTATTTCCTGACCAAACTTCTTCTGGCGTTGTGTATGTTGCCACGTTAATAGCCTCAGCCCAAAATGAGACATCCAGCTTTGAATCGCACAGCATACGTTTAGCCTTTTCCAGCAATTTTCGATTTATCTTTCGGCGATACGATTTTGCTCGGGAGTAAACATAACTGATGTTTGATTCCAAATACTTCTCGAACTTTTGATTGATGTTCTCTGTGCCATTATCCGATCTTAATGCTTTGATTTTTTACCCGTTTTTTTTTCAAATACAGCTTGCAATTTAATAAATCGATCGAACACTTCGGATTTTTCTTTTAAGAAACATACGAAAATCTTTCTTGAATATTCATCTAAACATAAGTATAAATCTTGCACTACCGATTGATTTATTATCGATTGGTCCCATTAAATCGGAATGAACCAAATCCAAAATGTTATCGGTGCGCGATGTACTATTAGTAAATGGTTTTCGAGTCTGTTTACCTTCTTTGCAAATCTTACAATTCTTAATTTCGATTGCGTTTTTATCATTAAAATTGATGCCATTTACCAAACCATTTTTTTATATGACCCAATTTTCTGTGCCACAATAAACCACCCTTTATCTGTGTCATGGATGCTAAATATTTTACTTGTTGTACCTAAAGCCGATATATAGAATTGGAAAAATTGAAAATTTTCAACATTCATTTTGATCAAATATGACTTCATTACCATTTTTTTATCATTTGTGCTATCGACAACAAGTTCGCAGATAAACCAGGAACGCACAAAACATTATTAAAATCTATCTCGAATTCGTTTACACGCACTTGTATTTTACCAACACCTTTCACTGGAACTTTATTTGAATTTGCCGAAGTAATTTCTGTAATTTAGGCTATTTTAATTTCGGTGAACAAATTTTCAAATGGTGACATATGCTGCTACCACTGTTTCCATAGAACGTTGAACCTTCACATTTCGATTTCGAACCATAACCGCAATCTAATAATTTCGATTTGATTGAATCTGCCGTTATTGTGGTGCCGCTACTTTCAAGTCTCTATGATAATCAAGGTCCCATGTGCAAAATCATTCGATAAACCAGCCAACAAAATGCTACCAAGTCAATCATCTGGTACAGAAAACCCGATACCGTTCAATTCATGGAATCACAGCTTTCCAAACGTATTGTCACCAACTTGCGTAATAAGCTGATACGACGCGAAAGACCACGATTCTCATATAAGTCCTTCAATTTCGTCCATGTTTCAGCTGTTGAGGTCGAACTTGCAACGTGTACGAATTAACTTGGAGATATACTTAATTCAATTCTACCTTTCGCCTTTCTATTCTTTGTTTCGTCTGTTTCAGCTTTTGTTCCCGTTTCGATGCATTTACTATACTCATTCCATTCATGCAAGTTTTTGATTGAAAATTGCCACGTATGATAATTCTCACTACCACGTAATTTTTCTATGCCGTTCCACGCACTATCGTTTGCCATTTTTGTTACTTTTAATCAAATTATTTGGTTGTATTTATTTAATCGACACACGATTATTGTAAATCGATTATTACATCGCGCACCGATAATTGAATTTATCGCGACAAACACGAGCTTGATTAATTACAACTTGTTAATACATAATTAAATTAAAATAATTTCCGGCCGCGGTATCCAAACCTCACCCGATTTTTTTTGAATGACCGATTTCTTCCCCTCTTCTGATATTAACTCTTTCGCGGCCATAATTGAGTCCATCTTCTCGATTAACAAACGATTTCTGTTTTTCGTTTTTGTATTATTTAGGTCAGAAAAAATTCGTTCTGCGGCCGCCGAACTATGAGGCAAACTCATAAGATTCATCATGAAATTAACCAATGTACCAAAAAGCAGCTCTCCAGTTGAATTCCTGATCGATCCAATTTTTACCCAAAATTCCCCGACGTCTGTTTTATCCAAATTTACTAGATGCGAAGATAACTTCAGCATTTTCAGTTCGTCCATTATATTATCTTTATCTGTTTCATTTGCTAACCAATTAGGAAGCATATTTAGTAATGGAACTATGGAAGAAATATTTGACGAAATTAAACAATCGGGATTAATAAACGATAAAAGTTTAAATGCCGGGTTGTTAAAATCAAATCTGCGTTTTATTTGTTGGGCAAGTTCCACGTATTTTTTTTTAACATTTCTTGCAACCTTCAAGAATTCCTCTTCATCCAGTGGATCACATCACACCCATGCTTGTTTCGGTCAATGGTACGTGATTTTTTTCATTTTCAAAATCATGTCATTTACATTGTTTATATTTTGGAAGCAATTGGAGTATATAAAATTGCTTAATATAATTTTAAGATTTGTTTCCATTGTTTCATACAGAGTATGAATACGATTTTTTTCTGATTGGAACTCTAAATTCATTCTGTTGATAATTTTTAGGACGTACGACAGGAATAAAAAATATATTTTGTTTACTGGATTTCCTAAATCCGCCAAGCTTCTAGCCATTTTTTGCGCGCCCTTATCCTCCAAAGTGCAAAAGATAAAGTTTAATTGCAATCCATCCCATTGCTCAAGAATACGATTCACATCCATCTCTAGTGATAGCCATCTAGTTTGGGAAAGGCCCAGGATTTTGTGCAAAATATTCTTGAAATTCCTTCAATTCATTACAACGCACATAAGGGTTTTAAGTAGTGTTTAGTCCCAAAAATGTCTAGAGCCTAGAAAAATGCACCAAATTGAGTATTTTTTTTAAATCTTATCTTTATGAGATTCTTGAAAGATCCCTCATGAGTATTTTGTCCGAAAGTTTTTTGTATGCATAGAAATCAGTACATACTCAGACCCAAGAAACGTACTAAATGAGAATAAATTCAAGATATATAACAAGTGAAAGTGATTTGACTGCTAATTGACAGCTGTCAACTGTCAATATCGAAAATCTAACTCCACATTTCATCGTAGCGACCGCAAAAAACAATGTGTACCAAATTTTAGAAAAAAATAAGAGTTAAGAAAAAAAAAGTGATGTTTTTAAACAAATATCTGAGTATGTACTGATTTCTATGCATACAAAAAATTTTCAGACAAAATACTCATGAGGGATCTTTTAAGAATCTCATAAAGATAAGATTTAAAAAAATACTCAATTTGGTGCATATTTCGAGGCTCTAGACATTTTTGGGACTAAACACTATTTAAAACCCTTATGTGCAACGTTTCGAACTATGTGTAAAAAAATTAAAAATATTTCGCGCTAGTTTTTCCACAGAAAATGGTAGTCTTTGGCAAGCGTAATTGGCACATAAGTGCAACGAGTGGCATATGCAATTAATAAAAAAAAAGATCGGGAATTATTTCCTTTAATCTTGCTTGAACCCCGGTAACAGACGCGCTCCACCTGCCATTAAATTCAAGTTACACCATTAAAATTCGAACAGTTGCACGTGGAGACGCAAATTTTCAGCTAGTTGACATTATGTCGTACAATCATTTTCTGCCAAGATGTCTAAATTGTTTTGTATGTCAGATATTGTCTATGATGACTTGATTATTATATTTATATATTGAGAACTATAAATGTTGGGGGTAGTGACATCTGGCGCATTAAAAATAAGCTGATTGGGTCTTTTAGCACGGCAAAAAATGGAAATTTTAGCACGGCATACTTTATGAAAATAAAAATTAACGTGCAAAAAAAGACCCAATCAGGTTAATTTTTTTGCCGTCAGATCTACAAACAGTTCTCTATAGTAAACTTAATTTAATTGTGACAATCAATTCAAAATTGAGACTAGGGAAAGTACAGAAAACGCTACCATTGGCACTATTCCGGTAATTCCCCGGGAATAGGGAATTGGGGAAAGATTTTACATAGCTTTTATCTATAAATTAGTTTTTTCTTTCCTACTGCGAAAAAAAGTTTGATGTAAATATTTGTAAATTGGGAATAATTTTTCCATACCGAAATTATCAGGGAAAGTTATTCCCAATTTTATTTTGTTTTCAAAAAAATTGCCACTAACTTTTTACCGTAGTACGCCAGAAAAAAATTATTTAAATAGAATTTATATGTAAATTCTTTCCCCAGTTCCCTATTCAGGGGAATTACCAGAATAGTGCCACAGTGGAAAAAATGAAGCTTGCTTCAGATGCACCCGAGACATTTTTTCCATTTTTAAATTGATAATTTTAATATTAATTGTAGATACATTTATAGTTTTTATATTTTAATGTAATATACAAATAATATTAAACTTTCCAAGATCACTTTTCATTAATAATTTATAGAAAAAGCCGCGTAAACTCTTTCGTAGTAATAAATTTTTCCGCGAGAGCACAGGGGTACAAGTCTCAATAAAAAGTATTAAAATTCATGGAACTGTATATAGAGCATTTTTACAATAGATTTTTAATACACAATTATTTCTGTTTTGGTATTCAAAAGCGACGCTTTTGAATACCAAAACACAAATAATTTTTAAACTTCAAATCTATAGTACGTTTACCACACTTGACGCCATTTTTATTATTTTGTATATCAGTTATATTAATGTTATGGCAGAAAATTATGTCAGGTGGAGAGGCCGGGTAAGTTGGCCAGACATAACTGCGGCGTTATCCGATCCTAAGCCTATTATGTTCTGTACGAGAATTTGCAATGCATTTAAATGGTTTAAAATACATGTAAAATTTGACATAGCGTCAGATTTCGTCAGATTCAAAAGTCCTAAAAATCTATCTCTTGCTAAACATCTTTTTCTATCAAAAACTCAAGCTACCAATGCTAATGATTTTGCGTGAGTGCAGCCGTGGTTTCATCGATGATAATGCTAAATTTTTGTCTTTTAAGTTCACCCAAAACATCTTTTACTATATTATATGCCTTCGTTCGGCCACATTTTACATTCTGGGCTATTTTAGAATCATGACAACATTTTTTTTAATAAATTTGGAAGAAAATCCATCAATGAAAATGGCAAATGATGCATTAAGCAAAACATCACCAATATGATTTCCGTTTCCTTAATTTGCCGTTCTAAGGCAACTTTTGCGGGATTTGCGAACAGTTCATTAATTGGCGTAATCTTGCTTACAGAAAAGTTTTTTATAAGTAGGGTTCGCGTCATGCCGTAGAAGGTGTGATTTTATATTTGTTAGTCTGGTGTCACATACCTTGCAGAATGAATATTCGTTACGGCATTCGATCCACGGAAAATCCTCAATCCACTGGGAACGAAAGGTTCTAATTCGTTTAGCCTTCTTAGCAACAATTTCTTTATCGTTATCCACACTTGACTCCGAAAGATTAATTGCAGTATCGTTCGTTTTTACTACATTAGTTTCCGCCTATCTACAAATTGATTTAAAAAATCGATTCAGAACTTACTGTAGAAGTACTTGATCTGTTTTTACTTACATAGAGGTACTCCTCGGAGAGGATGATGAGGAGCTTTGGGAAATAAACCAATAGACTATTATTGAAATAATAGTCGACATTTTTTAAAATTTTCGTAACATAACCTAACAAATAACCAAATTTACCATGGATTTTTTCGATGATTGTTTATCATTATTCTTTCCCAATCTAATCACAAACCTTAAATAAATGTAATTAAATAACGTTTTGAATTTTATGTTGGAAATCTTCGGAATTTAGAACAAAAGAAGAATTTTACATACACTAAATTTAATAATATTACCCAAACATGCCGATAAACTGTATGTGGGACCATCTATAGAGCTCACGACAGGTCTGTATGGTATATCAGTTTTATGGATCTTGGGCAAACCATATAATTTGGGTACAATTGGTGTGTAACTTGTTAATTTTTTCTTTAATTTTTTTTTGTACCAATTTTTTTACTTAAGAATTTATTGTAGTTTGGATAGGTGTCGAATTATTTTTCAATAATTGTCTGTTCGTGGTCTCATCATTTAGTAAAACATTAATTTTTCCAGCATAATCACTATGTGTTGTTACTACTGTCACATTGCCTTTATCTGCCCCTGTTATTAAAATGTTTGGATTACTACGTAAAAACGTTTTAGTTTGTTTTACGTATGACAAAACACGTTTTTAAATAGGTGGGAGACTCTGTGTCGAAGAGTTATTTTTAAAATTAGTTGATATATTTATAAAACGATTACGAATTTCAGTACGGTCATTTTCCGGAAAACCAAAAATTGCACTTTCAACACTTGAAATAATTATAAAGAATAGAATATAATTATTAATATGTAGTAGGTGTACAAAATTTATTACCTAAACTTAATATAAATTTTACGATGTTTGGAAGATCAATATCGGAAAGGTTTACTAGCCATTTTTCACTAGTACTAACTGAACTACGAAATAAAACATTTACACTATTTACCATAATATTGTCTAATTTAGATATTTGTCTTGCCTTAATCTCATTAAAATGAAAAGTAAAAGTTGATTCTACTTGTAGATCAAATTCTTCGATAATGTTTGCAATCTGAGCTATGTATCAATAAAAACCTTTTATTTTCCAAATCCATCAATTAATTTTCCATAAATAATTAGCAAGCCGTTCTGAGTTTGACGAATACGGCAGCGTCGACGCATGAAGGTGTGTTTTATTACCCAAATTTAAATGAAGAAATTTAATTTATTGAAGAGATTTAAATGTCCGTTTGAACTGAAGAAAATAACTTTGGAATATAATATGAAATATCATCAAGGACGTAAATGGTGAGGTGAAAACGGAAATTAATAAAATAATTTAAATCGCTTTAAATCAATAGGAGCTTTATCAATAACCGTACGCAATAAGACATAATTTCCATTTTTAAGAAATTCAGAAAGTTTCACAGAAAACTTTATTAAGGTCCATTGCAAGGGCCATCTACGTTCTATATTGGTGAACCATTTTAAGATCGTTTATGGCAAATAAGTGTAAACCGTCTGAATAAATGGCAAATACATTATTAAATTACTTTTACATCATTGATCGATTTAAACCAGACAAAACCATTTCACAGTAAAACATTATATTTACGTGTGCTACATAAAATTCACATATTGAAAATTATATATAGGTACCCACCCCAATCATAAAATATATTATTTGAAATATTAAAATGGTAAAGATGTTAAAATTGTGGCAGGGTAGGCAAATACATAGATATAGATTTGTGAAGAAATGAATTTCATTAAAAAGTTTACGACAAAAATGGAGAAAATTGGTTTTCGCCATAAACCAACCATAAACTTGAATCAAATATTACTATTTATGTAATTTTATTTGTCTTATGTATTCTATGTTTTTTTTCTTTTAGAGAAAATCAGAATATGAAGTAAGGGCTGTGAGAAAAACAAATATAGTTACGTGGGTTGGACTGGGCCTGATGTCGGTGCAATTTGGAATATTGGCACGTTTAACATGGTGGGAATATTCCTGGGATATTATGGAACCGGTTACATATTTTGTTACTTATGGTACAACAATGGCGGCGTACGCATACTACGTTCTAACTAAGCAGGTATTGTACCTACCTATTTTATTATATGACAATAATGTTAAATAAGCTAATACATACTTTCTGTTTTAGGAATACAATCTACCAGATGTACGTGATAGACAATACTTACTTACAATGCATAAACGTGCTAAAAAGGGTGGCCTCGATCTAGATCAATATAACATATTAAAAAAACAAATTGCCGAAGTTGAATACGATTTAAAGCGATTGCGTGATCCATTACAACTGCATTTGCCATATAATTTAGTTAAGAAAACATCCGCATCAACATCTAATTTTGATGATCTAAAATCATTAGTTAGTTCTAAAACAAATTTAAAATCGGGTATTCAAGATCTTTTTGCAAGCGTGAAAAATCGTAAATAGTCTCTGAAAAAAAACTGAACATAAAATAGTATAACGTTAAAAACCTTGTCATATTTACATATATATACGTTATGGCGCCCACTCACACATATTACAAAATCTCTTGAAAAACAATTTTTAATTTCTTTATTAATTTAAATTTTAAAATATTTATTTAATGTGTTTTTGTATTAAATCCAATATGGGAATTCTTAACACTAATGTCATATTCTATTTTACAATGTATTCGTTTAATTGTGCCAAAAATTGTCCCAGAATAAATAAAATGTAATTACCTAATAAGAATCCCGCCTAAAAAATTAATTCGTCTATAGAATTCCCATCTTGTGATCGTTCTTATTATTTAAAAGTTTGTACAATTTTTTTTTTATATATTTTTGTTATTCGATATTTATAAATATGTAATTATACTAAAACTAGTCGTTATAAAATTTTTACTCAATAAAATGGCGAAAATTTACTATAAAATAAAAATTAGTTATGGCGCATTTTTCATCAATTTACTATTTCGTAAAGTCTAATACATGCATATACATAGTTGGAGTGAAATGAAATTTTTGCAATGAATGATTAACCACCAGAGCCATCTAAACACAGAAACCAAAAACCCGCTGTCACAGTAAAATTTCATTTCGATTCAACTGTATACTAGGCTTAGAAATAATTTTTTTAGATAAACAAGGTTGAGTTTTTATTTAAATTATGTAAATATTATAACATAATTAATAATAATTATAGAATTTCTTCAAGTAATGTTTTTTAGTTCAAAAACACAAATATATTATAAACATGAAAAAAACAATCGAAAAAGTTAAAAAAGTACAAGATTTAAATAAACAAAAAAATGTTTTTATATTTAGATATATAAAATTAGATATTTTCTCATTTGTTTAAATTAATTATAATTTTATTTATTTATTTAAAAAGAGAAAAAAAACTTAAATAACTAATCCAATGATAGTAGGGATTTCTTATTTCATAAAACGGGTTTAAGAGCGCAAATTTATCTCGTAATACTATAACGAATGTACTTAATTAATAGAAAGAAGTCAAGGGTATTGTTTAACAAAATGGTATACGTCATATCACACAAAAATATGGCTGACTATTTATTTTTATTAATCTTCTAAAATATCTTCCTTTTTATTTCTTCCATATTTATAAAATAATAATAATAATATTGTAAATAACATTTATTTAAAATACGTTAAATTTAAATTAAAAAATTCCCCAAATCCAAATTTTCTTCCATATAAAAGAAATTATTAACATAATAACAATTTTGTACTTATCATTATGTAGAACTGCACCCATTACGTTTATTTTAATATAAATTTTTTAAAAATATCTTCCCGTTATTTATCTAAATATAATTCGATTTTATTATTATTGTTACGGCAGTGCCTGAAAGTTTATGTTTGTTTTCTAATGTAATTGTTAAATTAAACCAAAATGATAATGGCGTCGAAAAAATGATCGTGGCTCGATAACACAACACCACGCGGTTTGAAAGCACACACACAAATGTTTTTGTCCTTTTTCCCATTTCAACACTATAAAAATTTATAAGCTTTATAAAACAAATATATTTATACAAAAAAAAATTCAAAATAAGGATTGTTATTTATTTAAAATTTTAATTAAACAAAATTCATATCAAACAAAATTAAAAAATTTTCCTCCTTTTTTCTCTCTATATTTATAAAATATTATATTAAAAATATATTATATTCTATCTTTGTTATGCTCTATCATATAGTTACTTTAAGGATTTTGCCTTACTTATTTTATTTAACAACTTTTAATTTTTTTGCACACAACTCTACTAACATTAAAATTACACTAAAAAAACGAGAAATTGTTATTTCAAAAAACATAAAAAACTAATACAACACAAAAAAAAATATAATTAAATAAGCCTTTTTCTTATAATATAAACTAACCTCTAAGATTTAATCGTGCCACACGCGCGCCTCCCCTGGCGTTTTAATTCGAAAACTGATCATTGTTTATAAAATATAATTAAATAGTTAAAGTGGCACAAAATTTATTCTTAATTATAAATATTATAAAATAAATAACATTAAATATGTAATTATAAAATAGCGATTGTTAATTTTTTACATTTTTTAAAATAAAATAATGCGACATCTGTTAGTAAACAATTTTTTTTTTCTCGTGTATAGATGGCATTATTATTATTATTAATCGATTTAAAAATATAAATTAAATAGGCACAAAAAATTTGTTTTTGTATATACAAATATAACAAAATTTAATAGAAAATTTAACGCGCAAACTTCACTCTATATAGTCTATACTAATTATGAAATAATTAAATTTCTGTTAAAATTTTGTTTATTTATTTTATAAAATTAAAAGAGCTTTTTTTATATAAAATATATGATAATATACATAATAAAATAAATAATAATTTTATAAAAAAAACAATTCAAAATTTTTAGTGAAATTATTAAATATAGAAAAATAATTAATAAAATAAAAAAAAATTACATTTATTAATAACAAAATGATGAAATGCCGCAGTTGCTTAAAATATTTTTTGTGTCTGGTTATTAATACTACATATTATTATTTTTGAATAGATTGCAAAATATATAAAAAAATTATTTTCAGTTTATTCTTTTTAATTACAGTTATGATAAATATTTTAATAAATTGTTTTAACACACCTGAAAATTATAGGGAAATATTCTCTCTCTCCTCCCTGTAATTCATTGTTTAATCAAATAATACATTTTAGTTTCTATTTATTTCAATGACAAAATAGCACACAAATAATTTAAAAAATTTAACAAATCAGAGTAATTATATATAATTAATTATTTAAAATAATATTTTTGTTTGTTTTTTTTTAATTAAACAACACAAATGATGATGAAAGAAAATAAATAAATATGAAAAATTTAGTTTGTGTTTCATTTTAGTTTAGTCGTTCATCTATTGTAAAGTGGCATGATAGGCTCGTGTACTTCCGGTAATACAGGTTAGTAGTTTAAGAAATTATTTTATATATCGAGTAACTTTAAACATTTATTTTTAGATAAATAATCGGAAAGAATTGCGCGCGTATTCTAACAATACCCAGAGGTTAACAAAAACAGTACGTAGCCTGGGGGGCTATTATGAAACTTTTCTCGCCTTCGAAAAAATCGATTTTTAAATCATCGATACTCTGCGAATATTGCTATTATGAAACACTTAGCGAGTCGACAATTTTGACCAAATGAAGTTTGTAGGAAAAGGAATGAAATGTTTGTTTATTGGGTATAATGGTGTTTAATGGTATCTAAACACACTGTCAAACTGACAATCAAAAAAACAAAATTCATTTGTAATTTATGTTGATTTTTTTGTTGCGATAAAAAACTAAATTTTTACATAATATAAATATATAAAAAGACAGTAGGTTCAACAAGAGCGTGTACGGCATAACTGTACTTAAAACGATAGGAACAAATATGGGCGCCCCTTAAATCGGTTTTCTATTGATTCCTCTTAGACGCTCTAAATCAAAAATTAGATTAACTGCAACTGTTTAGTGGATGCCATATATGAAAGAAATGAGTGCGATTTATAAAAAACGATTTGATGTGGTGTTTTTAAGAGTACTTCCGAAAGGACCAAAAATGTCGGTTACAAGCACAGCAAAATATATAAAAAAAATCGTAAAACAGAAGAGGATTACACATTATTCAATGTTTAAAAAATGTTGACGATTTGTCAGATAGACATAGAGGCAAAATTCAAACCACTTCAAAAAAGGAGGATGATGCCATATTGCCATCATACAGTTATTTGCTGAAAATTCTTCATTTACGCTGAATGCAGCTGTGGTAATATTGGCGAAAAACAATATTATTATACCAAAAACAACCATACGAAATAGCACTATGGAATATGGCTACGCATACCGAAATACTTTGGTCAAAACTCTGGTAACACAAAAATACGTTGAAATGTTGAAATGCGACTACAGTAGGCGAATGAACATAAAAATAAAGATTGGACGAATATTGTGTTTACCGATGAATCAGCCTTTTGGAATTTTAACACTAAACCTACCATGTGCAAAAATTTCGTTTAAAATTTCTCGCATACAACGTTACTTTATCATCATGTGGCTTATTATCTTTTCCTAAAATATACAAACAACCTATTTTACAATATTTAAAACTTTTTTTATTTATTAATTTCTGAAAACAAATTATATTATATCTAGTCTACTTTACTAAAATACATGTTTTTTTAAAGCGGTCATTTGACCGCTCATGGTAGGATTAGGTATACATGAAATGTCGGTATGTTTAGTGTTAATGTTGTGAGACGTGTTTGGTCAACTAAGCAAAAAAAAAAGGATTGTCCGAACTGTGAAGCACCCGCCCTACCTCCATGAATGGGGATGCTTTACCAAGCAAGGTTTTGGTAAATTATTCGTTTCCACATGGAACCTAAACGCATTTTTCATGAATAAAATTTATTCACGAGGTTTGTTACCATCTGTCCTTAAATGGCTTGAAGCGGGGAACTCTAATTGCATCTTGCAAGAAGACAACGATCCGAAACACCATAGCATACTACGTTCAGAATTTAAACTCAAAAAGGGCTTCACTATATTGGATTGGCCATCTCAGTCACCTGATTCCAATCCGATCGAAATTAATGGGCATTCATGAAGATTAAGCTGAAAATGTACCACATAAAAAATTTGAGCGCTCTAGCGTGAGTTGTCCGGAAGAGTTGTCAATGGAAACATTTATCACACCAGTATGCAGAAAATTTGATTGATAGTATGGACACATATTAAATAGTTTATATATAGGGCAGACGCGTTTTTTTTGTCTCTTACACTATTTCATTTGCGTAATTAGAGTTTCTTTCGAACATTTTTCGAGAAATTGCCGTTCTTTGTTTACTTTTTGTTTTGACAACTAAGCTACACAGTTGAAACAGTTAAATTTAGTTTTACTTTTTCACTAGCTGATTTTCCAGTTTTTTTCGAGCTTGTACTAAAACAGCTAACTTCATTCTTGTCTTATTGAAATAAACATTTGGTACGATTTTATAAGGATCGATCTTATATTGTAACTCTTTAATATTTGGTATGGACTAAAGGAGCGAGGCAATTATTAACAGTAATGGTGATTTTACACTATGTATTAGTTGATAGCGCCCAAGAAAATACAATAAACTTTCATAATAAAAACAAGAAAAAATGAACGCGAGAAAAGTTTCATAATAGTCTCCCCGTTCTCTAGGTTAGGCCGATTGAAGTGAATTTATGCAAGTGGCTCGCTTTATAAATGTATTCAAGGTAAAGTTGAACGCTGTAAGATTCGTCACCAGTACGTAACCCGCTCAACATCAGGCTAGCAGACTTTCTAAAGGTCTCGAACTACGAAACCAAGTGCCGACATGGACAGCGATCAGACGATTGTCGTCTACAAATGTAAGTGCAATTGCCATCCATATTCAATGTCCTAAAATACTATCGAAAGGAGATCGCTGAGATTTTCCAATAATTGGTTCGACTTCGCTTTCTATCAATGTGATTGTTCTGACAATATAATGGGATCAATACAACCACCAACCAAATAGACTTCCAGCAGGTATATGACAGCATAGCATCAAGAAGTAGTGCCTCTGGTCCCGCTTATTTTCTAGGAATCCCAGAGAAACTCGTTTATCTGTGTAAAGTAACAACACGTGTACACAATGCAACTGGTGTTCCACAGCGCGAGTTCAATCAGGAAATTATAACATCTTCAAATGATATCCATGCATAAAGGATCGAATTCATGTAAGCTCGCACTTGACACAGCACTCATTCATATATGCTACATTTTGGAAGCAAGAGCTTTAACACGAATACTCACTAATTACTGTAACATGCTAGTTACATTTGAGGGAAAGATAAATCGTTCCATCCATCTATTTAAAGTTATTTAGATTTGCGTAAGTTTAAATGGACGGATGAAACAACGATATATCAAATTCGATAATCAAACGAGTTAAATTTCCACGTTAAAGGTTTCCACAGTCACGAATGATCTAAAAACCATCTCAACAATCAGGAGCCATGGTGCGCCGTAGAGAAAGATCCGAGGTTATCGAAACTGGAGTGGAAAAGCGACGAATCTAGACGGATGAAGAACAGTTGTCCAAGTGGTAAAATACGTTAACGAAATGTGAGAACTTTTATAGATTATTACGAATAAATTAGAAAATAGATGACGCAATATAATCTTTTAGCGAATTAACACATTCACTATGAGTAGACAATTTCAAAATTGGTTACTTGCTGCTTATAAGTAATATTAAAAAGAGTAACGAAGCAGAGGAAAAATTTTCATCAAAAAATGAGTGGGTTGTGCAATTTAAATGGGTTTGAACATTAGAACATAGAACGTCAAAGTTTTTAACTTTGGTGTTTCCGAATGCTGATAAATTGTATGACCCCGTATTTCCAGCAATGATACTTCATACTTTAACCTATTCTGCAATTGTCCTTCACTTGATTGCTTTTGGATTTGTGCTCCATAAAACAACAACTCTACCGATGGTATGTAATCAACATATCTTTATGGTTCGGTAAAAGTCCTGGGAAACGCTTTTGTCGGACCGCGACTTATTGGTTTTGTGTGCAGATTCACAAGTTCTTTTAGCAGTTTTTAAACAGTAATTTTGGCAGAAGTGCCATAACCACTTTTTAATGTTATTTGCGAAGCTGAGGCCAAATTAGCAAAATACCGTATGAGTCGGTTAGGGAAAAGCTTTAGCAAAGTTAAATCCCTTGGCCTAGAATATCGATAAGTCGTTTGGAATTCTTGACCACTACATGATCAATTCCCGAATCTGATATCAAAGAACACCCCACGAAAGCTTTAGCAAAGTTAAATCCTTCGGCAAAGAATGTCGATAAGCTGTTTGGAACTCTTGATGGGTGGTGAACTCCCGAATCTAATATCCACGAACACCCCGCACCTATTTATTATTCGGAAAGCGATGGAATTTAGTTAGTTTGCTTCAAAAGTTTTTTTTGGCGCGTTCATATCAAAATATTTGCTCGAACTTTAGTATAGAAAATCCTGGATTAACGAAATGTAGCTTGGATACACAGAGTTGTTGGGAAATATTCAAACGGTAGATTTTATATATTTGCAAAACTCATGGAAAGCTTTTAAAGCCAGACTTCGACAATTGTAAAAATTTATAGATCCTTTAAAAAATCGTAGTCAGATTACATAATATAAGTGGCAAGAAACACGGTTGGAGACTCAAAAATTGATGTCAGCAAGGCGTTTTGGAAAGGATGTGTGTTCTTTCAATGACACCGAGCGCATCTAGATGATGTTGCCTGCTCCACCCGGTGCCCCTAGCCTTTTATCTAATTATTCTCAATAGGAAATTCAAGTAAGAATGTGCGTGTTCATAAAATACAAATAAAAGTCAAAGACGGTTTACCAGCAATAAACCGCAAGAGCTAGTTGCCGATTTTAGAAATTTAACCAGTTTTTCGTGATTAGAAATTTTAGAACATTATTAACACATTAAGATATTACGGTTCGTTCACGCAAAAAAGGGGATTACGCGCTTCGCTCTCAGCTCTGTGAGTTCATTCACGCGAAAACGTGTGTTTCGTTGTATGGATTTTGAAGGTACAAAGATTCTTTGAAGATATAAACGAGCTAAAAATTTTTTTTTTGTTACATCAAGAGATGGTGTTATATATGTAAATTAAAAATACTATTTAATAACTTAAAATAAAAGAAATATTTTTTTATTGTCAAAACTGGTTCTAAATACAACTGAAATAGTGTTTGGTTGCCGTTTTTTGCGTAATTTCCCCGGACTCCATACGAAACAAAAAGCGGATTACTGCGGACTGTAATGTGTTAACAACGTGTAATATTCCACAAAACACAACTTTTGCGTGAAAATGTTCAATTAGCTTCGATTTGAAAATAAGAAATAGCAGCGACTTTAAATATAACGGTTACAATTAAAACAAAAAAATAACGTTAAATAGCAATAAAAAATTTGAAAATTACGGTCAACTTTTGGATGTTTAACGCAAGTATATGCATATTTTTAAATCATTGCACTGTACCAAACATATATTACAAAACCGCAGTGACTCCATCTAAATTTAAACATCAAAACTAATTAAAAATATTACCCTTTAAAAATGGAAATGGGGATATTTGCAACATCAACACAAAAAATTATCCAAATTTTTACAATTCAGCCATGGTATTCAGCAATACAAAATTACATTGCATCTTCCATCTCGTTTTTTATTTCTTTTTCTAACTACTACACAGCACAGCAGTAAAAATTTGCCGACATCAAAAAAGAAAATAAAAAAACCTCAGTCAATTTTAGTAGGGTGCGTCAGCTTAGATTTTAATGAAATGTCGTGAATTTTATTTTTTTTTGTTTTTTATTTAAAAAAAAAATAATAAATAAAATAGAGAAACAGTTTTTGTATTCTAATTTTTCTGTATTAATAACTTGTGTATTATAAAATATAATATATAAACAACAAAGTTCGTTTAAAATGTCGATATTTAATCAGTAAAGTAATAAGTTAAAATTCAATCGAAAAAATCTTTTGTTTTTTGTTATAATTGATATTCTACGCTTGTGTGTGTGAATTCTAATAGAAAAGAACTTTTGTAATTTTTTTTCTATAATTTAATGCTTTTTACTAGTGAATTTTATTATTATTTTTAAATTATCGTTTAAAGTTACATATTATATAAAATAAATTAAATGTGTTTTTCAAATTACATGAAATATATAAGCGAAAAGAAAATTTTCTTATAATTTTCTAATAGTGTGTGTGTGTGTTAGTTCTTTTAACAATTTTGGGGATACGTCAAAATGGCGCATCAAATGGCACCGTCTGTTAATTGTTCGCTGGATGATATTGATTTAAGTGCATTAAAGGTATTTTTGATTTAGTTTAATTTAGTTAGAATTTAAAATACATTGAGATTATGACTTAAATTAATCTATGGTTTAATACAATAATATGAAAAATCGTGTAAATAATTAAGGTGTGGTCTCCACAATTTTTTCTGTATTTCTTACTTCCATTTCTTAAGTACAAAAAATATTGTCATTATTGGGTTTCGTCATAAACATACAAGAAAACAATACGAATTGTCTGATTCATGTTTTACATTTTTTTGTGATTCTCGCAAAATTTATGATAAAGATAAAGTTGATTGATAATGTTTATTTAATAATTTATGATTTCTAGAGAAATCAGACAATTCTGCAAACGACATTTTGAATTCATTCATATTGTAATATTAATTATGTATGTAGATGTACTGTAATATTGTTTGTTATCATGTGATAATGGATGAATTTTTGATTGGTAATTTTTGTGTACAATCTATTGTTTTTTCGGTGTTGCCAAATGGAATTATTGATCCTACCTATTTGTTTGTATTGTTATGTTAAATAATAATATAACCGGTTTTTTTATTGTGCGTTTCCTCTGGTGATGAAGAAGAAAATTGGCATGTGGAAATCGATGAACTGTGTAATTTAAGGTGGTCGATGATAATATAAGTAGAATATTTAATTCGGACTCAATTTTACAATATGAGATATCTTACCGATTTGCCAATCTCTCTTCATTTAGCTAGGCCCCGAAAACGCATTTGAAATGGTTAAGGTACTTACTCCTGAGATATATTCGATGTGATATCTTTAAATGATAAAAATGCTGCTCTCCGCAGCTTACTGCAAACTCGATGATTGCAAGAAGGTACGAAATCAGTAATTGTTTTTATTTTTGAGTAGATTTATACCATATTAAATGCGAGGCTTCTCGTCCTGGATATCCACTACGTGTGTAATAATTTATGTATGAGATCGTCAGAAACTAAGTAGCGCCAGGAACAAGACATGTAAACAGTAACTTGATAATCTTATTTTATTTCAACCATCTTTTCAAAAAATCGTTCCTTCGTTGCAGTAACATCTTAGGTTGTTCTCTAATTGAAGCTAACCCAACTGCAATTGAAACAATAATTTTGGCTGGTCGGAAGCTATAATGTCCGATGGCCATATCATAAGTATTTGAGTTAAACGACTGTTGCCATTGACTCAAAAGGGATTCCATCGAAAGGCTGGCTCAAAATCCTGAAACACAAAATTTCGGAAATGGAAAAATTAAACTTCCAACTCAAAATTAAACAACAAAACGCGCTTGTAATTGTTAAATACAACTCAAATAGCAAATTTTTAAAATACGTAATAAACTTGTAAAAAGATTGTAAAAATTGATTCCGTAAAAAATTCAAAGAGTATCACATAGTAATTTTACGAAAATTTTTATGAGATTTTCGAAACACGAAATCTCGACATCAATGCCGGAAAATAGAATACCGAAAGAATTGCGGTGACAAAAATAACTGATTTCAATATTTTCAGTATTTTTATAGAACTGCATTTTTCGGGATTTTGCTTCCGGGATAGCAACACCAAACCTCAAAATATGTATACCATCGATTATCGCCTTCCTTCTTTCGAACGGCACATCCCATTTGTCATAGATTTATTGTTGATAAATGTTCGATTGCTGCTCTACAAGTTTTTGTTAAAAAAAGGTCTTTGAAAAAAGTAACATCAGGAAGCCAGCCAAGTGAGGGAATCAAAGTGAAGTTGCGTGCCATTTATATAGAATATGCACTTTCGATTTCGATGACTATTATCAGATATTAGTTTAATGAATTTGTCAAGCATGGCCGAACATTCAGGTTTGAACATTGCTCCAGGTCGCCCGATAGAGGCTGCTACTATAATCTATGATACCGTGTCAGCAGACCAACGAAGATGGCCTGATGAGTCGACTTACGCAACGAATTGGTACATCTCCCTTCTTCCAAAGATTTGGAGTCCTGCCATTTCTTGTTGTTTAATAATACGAAAAAACTGCTTGGAAGAAAGCGGTTCAACTGAAATGAGGTTATCGCCGAGCCAGAGGCCTATTTTGCAGAGTTCATTAAATTAAAAAGTTGTAATAAATAGGTTTCCTCACTAATACAGATTAGTTACTTGTGAAATTGTAAAATTACTAGCCATTTAAACTTAATAAATTAAATTAACATAATTAAACTTAATTCCCATTTGCAATAGGCAAAATCGGAATAAAGCATATCTTCTGGGTTAATGGCGTTTTTAACGGGGCTTTCAGACCTTTTATTTTATATTAATAAACTCTGGTATATCTAATTTAATGTTGCTAAGAAGCCGCAAGACCGAATTTCGGTTTACTTAGCTCGCCTCATTTTCAAACGAATCTGTAGGCTTTTTGATTTAGATAATATTGATTAGGAAATGGGAATAATTACAGTTTTCCATTTGTGCATTGCATAGCACTTTGGCAACCTGATATGGTGTTCATTTATAATTACACAATTTGAAATATTATTCAAGCGGTACATTCCGTCCTTTATTATCCGTACCTTTCATAGTTAATCCTTAATCTCAGTAGGGAGTTAAGTTCTCTGTTGGAATTGATAATTCTGTAAATTGCCGTTTTAAATTTAAAACATTCTCTCACTTAGAATTTTTCAATTTCTCAGAATTTAGTGCTTGACACTATTTTTAAGCAACAAAATTTCCTTAATACAAAATCATTTAATTTTATAATATCCTACATACCACCAGCATATAAATCATGTTGTCCTGAAATAAGATTTAAAGTTGAAACTCGAAAATATTTCACAATCTAATGTTTTTGTAGGATCGAAAAGAATAAATATTGGACCAAAAGTTTTATTCATTTTATTTAACATAAAAATGTTAACTAGTTCAGTTAGAAATGTTCCTTAGTAATAGCTTAGCTTTAATTTATTAATAAATTAACTGAAATTAATTTTAAAGGTTGTTTTTACCTAAATTTTTATCTTTACATTTTAATTGGATCCCAAAGAAAATATTGCCGGGCATTTTTATGCTGTACACGCCAACCAATTTAAAAATTCTCATAACAAGAACGTTTTAGTTTACTATTTCGGGCTGATACCACAACACCATTTTATATTGATTTCTGCATATTCTAATATTTGCAATTACTCATTAATGTTGTTAATTATTTATGCCTTTGCTGAGCAATGTTTACAATTTATTTCGACCAATCACCCTTAATTATTTAGTCGTTTCTCTCTGGTTAATTTCGAAACTCGCTGGGACAATAATACGATTGTCGTTAGCATCCTCTTGTCTTGAATATTTTCATCAGTTTGCGTTACATTTGCCATACATTTTCGAAATCTTCTTCGTCCCGATTTCAAAACATTATGCCAACAATATTTGAATTCTTCACTAGTAAAAAAATTTCAGTTGATTAACATACCTAATTAGAAAATATTATAAAATTATGGATAATCAAACTAAGTTCATTCATTTGCTTAACCCGCGTAAGATAACAAAACAATATATTTTATTTCTTTGTTAATTTGATTTTCTTACATAAAAAACTGGAATATTTAGTGATAAAATTCGTCTTATCTATCAGCCAAATTGTTGAATTAAATTTATTTCAATTTTATTGTTAAAATTTATATTTTCAAATACAAACAAATTTGAAATATGTACATATGTACATTTTTTTTGTTTAAAAGAGGAACGCGGCACCACAGTTCTATGATAAGAGAAAACTAAAAATTGTGCAACTAGCAATTAGATGTCGTTATTCAAAAACTGTTTGCATTTGGGAAATTGAGCTACATATTTCGTGTTGCAAGACTGAATCATTTCTATAATAGATTACTATCGAACAAAAACAATAACAAAAAATTATGTAGTAAATAAACCTTGAATTTTCCATCTGGTTTTTGCTTAAAAATATGTAATTTAAATTTTAAAAATAGCCCATAATTTTTGGCAAATTGAAACACAAATTATAAAAAACGTTTGTTTATTAAAATTAAAGACTACCACAAAATGTAAATACTGCTCGCGCTCCATAACTAATTTCACCTGAAATTCTATGGCGTCACAACAATTGCGAATCTGTCTTGCGATTCAGTATACTTATATCTTAAAACATAAAATTATTCATCTTATATTTTTATATATAAGTACTTACTTATCTACATATTCTTATGTATATAAGTATGCAATATCGCGTCGTATAGAAAATATTTATACATACTACATATATGTATATATATATATATATATATATATATATATATATATATATATATATATATATATATATATATATATATATATATATATATATATATATATATATATATATATCTTTACAATTAACTGGGTTGTTGACATTTGAGAGTTGCACATGAGATATGTTACACATACAGATATAAATTTAAAAAAAATGTCAATGTATGTAGCTAAAAATAATATAATCATCAGTTTTTATAGTATACAAACGTTTTTTTTATTTTTCATTTTGTGTTACTAGAAACATCAACGCTAAATTCTTAATTGTGTACATATTTGAAATGCCATGCGTTTAAAATTGAAAAAATACGCGCAGAGATTAGAAATGAGTATTTTCAGTGGCGCAAACCAGGCACTTTCATTTAAATATCGTGCTCTCGATAATAATTATGCAAAACAGGTAACATAACTAATGTTAAATGTATAAATGGTTGATAAGTTTAGATATTTCGTTTATGATTACGAACGATTTTATTGATAAATAAATAAACGTTAAATTCAAAGGCAATCCGGCAAAACATCAATTAAATCTTTTTAACTGTGTTTTGAGCGGAATTATTTTTAAAATATCGCGTGTGACGTCAAATCACAATCATTTCTAATTTGGATCAAAATATTGTATATGATATTTTTTATGTTGAAAAAAATAATTTTTTTGTTGTTAAACACAATAATAGATTTTATATCGTAGCAATAAAGGAAGGTTATACGATAATATGGTTTTGATCCCCCACTGTGACCTAATAGACTTAGAAATTGTCTCATTACAAAAACAACATTGGTGATTCTTTTCTTATTTAATTGTGCCCCAAATTATAATTTTGTACAAGAACGTAAAGATCGAATCTACTCTTTGCCAAAGTAACAACTTAGATAGGTACGCGTTCAGAGTTCGTTTTATGATTAGTAACCTTTTTCACCAATTTGTAACGGATTTCAGACCCACACACGACTGGTTCTCCTCTATACTAGATTGTACACACGTTACTTCACCATCTCATTTGCGAACGTACATGCTGCCAAGCAGGTGAAATCATAACATGCCAAAGACTTCCTACGTTCATCTTGAAAGTGTTTAAAACAAAATTCCGCAACACAATGTAAATTTTGGGTGACTTTAACGTATAAATCGACAATGCAGGCAGTTCCCTCCATCTTCAATCAAACAACAACAGCTTTCGCACCACCGAATTAGCTGGGCTATAGATAATCTGTTGGTAGATGCGAAACCATCAGATTCAAGGTATACTTGGAATTCAAACAATGGAGTTTCAGTCAATCAAATCGGCATGTCCAAACGGCACTTTTGTCACATCCAAACATCACACCATCATCGATTCTGGTCAATCCACCACGTGTAATAATCGATTTTAACGAATCTCGCGTTGGAATACGGAAGCATTGAAAAATTAAGCTACCAAGGTAACTGGACAGCGAATTAATGTCCCATTCTGTGAAAGAACAATGGAACATAATAAAATCGGCGAACCAAATGCTTCAGTGGCACTCCTGGATAAAAATACATCTAAACCGGGAAGCACATGGCAAAGTGATTAGCATGCTTGCTCCAGCGACCGGAGGTCCCAGGTTCGATTCCCGGTGGTGACAAGAAGAAAAAAATTTCATGACTTGTTTAGGATCAATGAACTAATCACTAATTATTCGAAATGAAAATCTGATTATGAAACCTCATGTGAAACGGCCAAATCCCTTGATGTGGAATCATTGAAGCTCCTTATCGAGACCCATTTTTCGGGAAGCTTTGATGACTCGATGGAGCCTGGAGCACATCGAGGAACACTTTCAATAGACGAGGAGGGCATCGTGACCGAGAACGAATCCTGTGGGCGCTGAACGGTTTTAAGCCTTATAAATCGGCGGGCCCGGATCGGATTATACTAGAAGAAATCCAAAGGAACGCGGTGGCCACCCTCTCCTGGCTGGAGGGTATATACAGGGGATGTCTGAAACTGGTCTATATTCCTAGGAAATGGACGGAGCTCAGTGGTATCACGAAATCGGGAAAGAGCTCACATGCTTATCCAAAAGACTCTATAATCCTTTCTGTTGAATACCTTGGAAAGGTTCGTAGATGTAGGTATTAGAACAAAAATTGAGCTCACGAATTGGGTAATGTCGCAGCATGCGTACTGTAAAAGTCGGTGGACACAGCTCTGCACGACCTAGGTAGTACGCATGATTGAAAAGTCAATTTACTCGCACGAGTTTTGTATGGTAGCATTTCTCGACATTGATATTTCTCGCCTTTAATAATGTAAAAACTGAGGCGATCATGGAAGGATTGTTATTTTTGAAGGTGGACTACTCTATAAGTACGTTGATAAATGAGATGCTGGTAAGCAGGTTTATTACCTCGGAACTGGGGAAGGCCACCATTAGAAAACGGGTGGTTAGAGGAACCCCGTAAGGAGGTGTAATGTCCCCCTTTCTTTGGAGTGTAGTGATGAATGGATTGCAGTTAGAACTGGAGAGAGAGAGGGGATGGGGTTGTAGCGTATGCAGATGATGTAATGTTAGCTGTCTCAGGCAAATATCTGGTACGATTAGGGATGTTATACAGAATGCACTCCTGATCGTTACGAAATGGGCCAGCAAATGTGGGTTAGGGATCAACGCTTCCAAGACAGAGCAGGTACTATTTACTAAGAAATATAAAATTCCGTTAGTTAGCCCTCCTACACTGTACGGCATTAGACTGGCTTTTGCTGACAGAGCGAGATTTCTGGGCATAATCTTGGACAGTAAGCTCAGCTGGAAGCCTAACATTGTTGAAAGGGTGAATAAGGCTAATGTAGCCATTTACTCGTGTAAGAACGGCATACGTACGAGATGGGGTTTGAAACCAGAGTAGGTACACTGGGTCTATACGGCAGTGGTAAGACCTGTGCTGATGTACGTTGTGGGCGTGTGGTGGCCAGCTCTCGAGAAGGGAACATATAAAAATATGATGGAGAAGGTGCAAAGAACGGCGCGTATGCTTATGAACGGGGCGTTTAATTAAGACAACACCTACACATGCTTTAGAGGTTATGTTCCACCTTATTCCTATCGAAGTTTTTGGTAAGCAGATGGCAGCCCATGGCGCTACGAGACTCTCGGCTGTTTCTTAGTGGAAGTGTCTTCAGGCGATACACTCGACGATAGTTAGATAGTTAAGGGAAGAACTGGCGAGTCTAGATTATATTAAACCAACGTCCAAACCATCTGTCCTTCGCGGGTATCTTGGAGGAACGGATCAAAACTGAAAAACGAGGCAGTGTAATTTTCGCCATCTCCCTGACTACTGCAGCGTGTACCAGCCTGAAGTGATGGCGATAGGGGAAGTTATGACATGGTTGAAGCGCTTGGTATCCGTGAGGAATATCGCAATCCATGTGGACAGTCAAGCGGCGATGAGATCACTAGAGGCGGTTTATCTGAAGTCACGGGTGGTGCTGGATTGCCGATCATCTCTTAATGAGATGAGCGAGTATTTCAGCATCCAGATAATCTGGGTCACTTGGACGTCACGGGAAACTGCAGGGCAGACGATTTAGTTAGGTACGGTACGATTCTCCAGATGCAGCCGAAAAGGGCAAGTTTGGGGAGTCCTATATAGGGCGTGTGAATTATTTATTAGACTCGACATTTAGATGTCGCTCTGTGAGATTGCGTATAGTTTGACATGCAATTCCATTTGCATTTTGTAGCTGTCACAATTGTCAATCTAATTCAGAAAGTGTTATTTTTCATATTACGTCATATTTTGGAATCGATTTAAAATGGATTGTGATAAGTTGTTTTTTTGAAGGGTTCTTCTTTTCTTTTTTGATTCCAAGAAAACTGCCGCTAAAGCTCACCAATTGCTTTCTGATGCTTATGGTAATCAAACTCCATCGAGAGCAAGCTGTTTCAATTGGTTTAACCTATTCCAAAGTGGTGATTTTGACTTGACAGGCAAAGAACGGCCAGGTCAGGCAAAGAAGTTTGAAGATGCCGAATTACGAACATTATTGGATGAAAATGAACAATTTGGGCAATTTGGCACGTGCATTAGATGAAAACCGGCCAGCAATAGCGAACTAAAGCTATAAAGTTGTGTTTCATGATGACAATGCCAGACCACATCGTGCAAAAACAAGGTAGAGCAGCTCGGTTGGGATCGGCTTGAACAATCTGCTAATTCTCCAGACCTTGCACCTTCCGACCACCATTTGTTTCGATCAATGCAAATAGGCCTGGCTGACGGACGCTTCCGAAACGACGGAGAAGTGCGAAATTGGATCGATGGCTGGATAGCTGGTAAAGTTGAATAAAAATTAATTCACACACGCAATAGCAGCGCTCAATTGAACGCTCAGTAAAAAGGCCATCGTCTTGACAAACGAGAGGTGAACCAACACTCTCACGTGCAGGGTAGCGAAACAGGTTTGGTCAAAATTGGACTTGCAGCGCTCCAAAGCATTAGTATCCCTGAGAAAACGAGAGATAGGATTGGTCGTAGGGATACTGACAGAATACAGCCTTTTTGGCGAACATGCAAGAAGGCTGCGTCGAATGGCTTTCGTAGAAAGTTGTATGGGCGAAGAGGAGGAAGAGACTTTAGATCACTTCTTATGCTCGTGTCCAACACTATCATACAGAAGATATAAGTATGTATTTAGGTGTGTACCGTATAGACAGCCTTTCCAAAATCGCGGACTGTGGAGTGCGAGATATGTTATGCTACTTAAGTAGCTCTGGATGGTTTCAGCGGGAGTAAAGGGGAAATAGGATTATGTGGTATCACAGTTTGCCTGTGTGCGATAGCAGCCACTCTAACCTAACCTAATATATTTTGGACGATTTTACTCTTATTTATATTTTTCTCCATACTTCCTGCATTAAATTCAGAAAACTTAAGATGACTGGCAAAGGCAAGTTAATCAGATCTTCAAAGTAATACATATAAAATTGAAGGAATTTAATAGGCAAAACCTCTTGCACTTCCAAATATGAATATTTTACGTTTATTGTCTGTTCGTTCGATTGTTCGTCTTTAAAATTGTACGGAAGATAAAAATACTAAATATTTTGTGTCACATCATAAGGATGTTTTGTTTCCTAGTTTCTTTGTTAAGTTTGAAACAACGATATGCGCTTTAATCTTCTCCATTTACACAACAAAAATTATTAATGTATACATACTCATATCTAAAATATTAAATATAATATAGTTATATATCACAAAGAATTTTTAAGAAAGATATTCAATCTTTGTATATTGCTCCTTTTCTTAAAAATAAAATATTGTGTGGGTCTCTCATTAGTACGTACTATGATAACAAAAACTAGATCAACAAGGATGCAATAAGAGGTTTCTAAATGTATGTAGTAAATGGTATGCATAATGCATACAAAGCTCATAATTTCTTCTATATAAAATATAGGAGTTCAATTTTTACGTAGAAGAAATACAACAAATTAATTACGAAATTATCTCTGTAATCGATTTAATTAACGCTACGTATACATAATTAACATCTAATTTTATGATGATAAATTGATGTACATCACTCTGTTATGATGTGAAAATAAAGTCGCGTGATATAAAGTAACCACAAATCACACTCTGATCGCACCTGTTGCAATTTATAATCAATTACGTTTTCAAAAATGATTTGGAAATTTTAATCAAAAAAAAAAAATTACAAATGTTTGTAAAGGCGCCTACACACGCATCTACGTACATGTACACTAAATATTACCCGATTTTATTCATTTTCATTTTGCTATGAATTTCCATTTCTTAAATCGTAAGATTAAGAAATACATACTTTATATGTATTACATTATGTATTGTTATTGTTGTTATTTTTTTTGTCGAGATCTCACATGCGATTATGTAAACAAATTTTGATTTTATTGCTGTTTGTTGTAATAGATAAAGGCTCACGAATAAAATGGGGACCATTCGAATGGGAATGACTCAGTTATTCTCGACATATACTTAATAAGACATTTGGGATACGTAATAATGTATGCGTGTGATATTTATATTTTCTTGAGTAGGTATATTCTTCTCTCAGCAATAAGACCCGATGACATCAAATTTTTGAATTGTCATGAATTGGTGTCGGTGAATAGTGATCTATAAGGAACTACTAATTTGACCTTGACAGTTATAATATGGTGAAATTTTATTGCAATTTTGTATCATACGAGTACATTATACGACCACTCTTAAAAATATTATTTTTGGTATTTTTAAATAAATTTTAGCTAATTGTGTGAATAATGTAGTAAGATTTGATGCAAAGTAATGTCGATTTCAACTGTGGTGTGTTTTAGCTAGAACTCGTGCGCCATTCTAATTATGATACTAAAGGACTGGAATTGAATTATACTATAGACCAACGAGACAGATTTATTTCAAAATAGGTTTACTAATTTGTACAGTGTAATATAAACATATCCTTTTACAAAAGAACGAGGAATTCTTTTAATAAGCAGATACGTAGTCTGAATCCGCACAGCATCAATACACATCAACTTCAATCAATTTAGCTATGAACAAAAACCGGTTACATAATTCTTATTAAATATTACTCTCTTATTAAAGATTTTTGTCACTTAGTCATATAATTTAATTTCTTAACATTATTATTTTTGAAAAAGTCTTTATACTTAAAGGTAAAAAAATCTTTTAGTTTCTACCAAAATAAATTCTCAACTCGCCGTTATTATTCAATGTTTAATGTTACCGTTTTTGAAACGAAATTGAATAGAATAATTTCTTTTATAAACAGGTTTAAGATATATTTCTTATTTATATATTGACGTATATATTGTACATAAGTACTAAGAAAACAAAAATTATTTTAATATTTACATGTTAATTTTTACGATAAATTTGCGTTGCTATTGTTGTAATTCTTATGGCTCAGATTATTTAAGATCAGTGACAGATGAGATAAAATAGTAGTTTTGAGGTGAAACTTTGATATGGTTAACGGTGTGTAATGTAACGGTGTGTAGAAGTAGCTGTATATCTTCATGAATCCTAGGAAGTTCCTTGGCTACTCAAAAAAAAGGTTACCGGAAAATCACCGAGAAAACAACGTTTCGAAATTAAATATTACCTACTTGCAAAGAGGCCAGCCACGTTATGGTTGTAAAATTGTTTTATTCCATTTCCTTGCAAAATGAAAACCCCTGCACAAATAGTTAAGCAAGTGTTATGATGATTGATAATAATTTATGACAATTTATTTTATCATTATAGTCACTCAAAATGGAAGTAACCGGTTAATGGATTGTTTTTTAATTGATCTATAAAAAAAAATATTGAAATAGATTATTTAGAAGTTCGCAGACCCAACCATCTATTTTAGAATTAGTTTTCAATTAGAATTAGAATTCAATATTCTGGAATGCTGTAATTCTAATATAGTTCAATTACAAACACTTTTTTTTGACCCATTTACCTACCTATGCACATTCGCCTACGCCAACCTGCACACTAATTTGGAAGGTGAATTGGCTTACCAAGACCATTTTCAACAGTTTATGTTAATTTTCATAAGTAATTTAGATTTAACTTACGATACGGCAATAGAGATGAACTCTCATATAATGTCTATCACATTATGTATTAATTACATTTTAGTAATCTCGAAATAGTGCTATCATTACCGCAAGTTTGTAAGTTATTGCATCAAATGAACATTTCTAGTGCTAGTCGAAATCGAGAAAATGCAAATTTATGCTTGAAGTGATGTCATATTTGTCACATAACATGAAGGGACAACTGTTTTTTACCCATTACTACTCATACATTATCGTCAGCAAACAACCCATAACTAAGTGTTACTCAATGGATTAAGATGAACCTTGTAAAGGATGTGTTGTTACTCCTCCTTCTGTCTTGTACTCTTTTCGTTGAGCACTACGAGGGTGTAATAAATCACATAGAGCTGTATAACATGTAAATAAGTAGCAGTTATGTACTTGCCTCGACCAAGTAACTAATTCGGCAGAATATCAGCCGAACATGAACACCAGTCAAGAGCTATCAATTAATATCAATTAACACCAGTTTTTTATAATCCCTGGAATCTGTTCTGGGACCAAAGCACTCCCAACTCTTTCGCGGTTCGTTTTTCCCGTCCTACCTTACGCAATTTTGCCAAATCTAAGACGTACGTCTATAGGTCCGATTTACATTACCATCTGCGCATTGCATAGCTCCATGCCAGCCTATAGTTTCGCACGCCGATAGGGGGTTGTAGTTGTGTTCTTTTTTAAGTTAACAATTGATTTTTATTGTAGTGAAGACGTATTATACTAATTATGTCCATATTATTAATATTATTATTATTAACATTATTAACATTTTTATTGGGTTGAGATGACTAGTTCCTGGCATTTTATTCATTCATTTGTTTCATCCGTTCGAATCCTTCGCTCTGAAGTGACCAGATGCACTGATTCACGGGCAGACTCATTCACGCATAGTTAGTAGTCCCAATTGCTACGTTTCCTGGGATACCGCTACCGAATAGTAATATTTTCTTCTTAAGCGTTGCAGAAAATCTACGATGTATGCTGTAAAATAGTCAGAGTTCTACAACGAATCTGCAGACTTTCTAGGATGGCTGTCAGTTTGGGGTTTCAGATTTTTTTGTTGCATTATTATTTCGTACATTTTAAACGATAATTAGAGGAAGTTTAATGGGTTTGAATTGTATTTTATTCTTGTCTGTTTATCAGAAATTTGAAATATTTTTATATTTACACCAAAGATTTAAAACACATGAATATCATAACATTTTTGAGCACGTCGTGAGAAAAGTTATGATTTATCTTAATATCTGGCTAAAATCGACTTAAATCTGGTCAAAACCTATAATCATAAACTAAAAAACATCGAAGTATGCCGTTTTTCTAAGTAAACAGTAACGGTGAATGACTTATAATTTTAAACTTGTGATGTATCTCTTATCGATCCAAGGAATTGCAAGGCATTGTTGACAACAAATTTACTTCTAATTATATTATTTATAAAGAATGGGAATTATATCAGATGGTGTAATCTAGAATTATTTGGCAAATGTATTAGGCCCAAATAACAAATAATAAAAATGTTTTCGATAAATCTCAGGATAAGCAATAAATGTACAGCAATAAATATAATTGCTTTATTTTCGCCTTGGAGATAATGAAATCATAAAGATGAACGTTGCTTGGTTTGTTTTATCGCATCTCTTTAAATAATTCATTTAAAAAATTAAGGCATAAGAGTGGGTGGAGCTAGTTAAGCTTCAGGAGATTGGTTTCACTTAACTTTGGCTTTGCAAACTAAAACGACCAGCTAAACATAGCTCATTTCGCTCAAAAAACATAGCTCAAGTGTGCAGCGGGCCCTAAACCTTCTCAATTAAGTATCAATAATGTTTGCTATGTCGTCAATAGTTTGTGTGTTGTTAGCATTGTAGCAGTGGTAGCAGCACCACTTTTGACAATATGTTTCTGTTGAGAATCTCTAGTATTTTCTCTCGGTCCAGTTGCATTATTGTTATAATTAAGCAATTTCCTTATAAAATTTAAAAAGTAAATGTTTTCGTATTTCGTATTCGGTTCATTTAATTTTAATTTGTTTATCGACTCATTGTTCATTGAAATCGGTTTAAACCATGCAATTAATATTGCTCGAGATTCACAACAGCAAAACTATGTATACTTAACTTAGTTTTAGGCCAAGATAGATTATAGATTACTATATCAATAGCATACATTGCGTCTTGATGAATATTAATAATTTAGTTATTCTGCTTCTCAATTAACTTGAATTGAACTCTTTCGTAATAGTTTTATTTAACATATTTATTTTTGTATGATTTTAACGATTTCGGCTGCACGCGTGTTACAAAATCTAGTTAGTACAAAAAAATGTTATAGAAACTATGCAACTTGGAAGTAACACAATGTCTGATTAATGAAAATAGCAGATAGACTCCTGTTCTTTCATTCTAGGCGGCTTTTCACGTTCTACCTTATTCAGTATCCAAACCGAGAACGTATGGGTACAGGTCCTATTTACGTAGAACCTTCTTCATATTTGCATAGCTCCATGCCAGCCTATATAGTACTAACATAGATAATGAGGCCAATTATTAGTTCGCACTCTTAACAGATCATCTTAGTTGTGTTGCTTTATTCTACTATAAATCCCGATCGCATCCTGTCGCTGCCGAGATTCAAACTCGGTATTTACCGATCCAAACGCCAAAGCTGACTTTGGTGGGTTTCTTTAAAATTTTCACTGAAATTATTTTATAAAGAGAATAACATGTTGGTGGGCAATTTTACTATATAAAGTATGTCTGACCAATGCCACTTTTCAAGGTTCTATTTTGAATGTATTTGACGACTAACGGATTTTGTTTCCATTGTTTTAACGACGTGTTTATTGACGTGTTCTAAACAATCATAGTCTCTCGTGATATGTATTGTAGTAAAATTAGAAAATCAATTCTTTGCTTGGTAAATAATTATAGTGACAATTAACTTAATAATCATAATTTATATTAAAACATAGAGGATAATGAAATTAAAACCATAAAAATTGATAATAATTAAAGCATAATGTAGGTTTTATTGGTATTATAAAATATAAATTAAACTGATTTTGCTTTTTTAGACAATATGCCACGAGGCAAAGAGTTATCAGAAGAAGAAAAGCAGAAAATTAGCGCTTCTCGCCAGGTAGGATTTTCCTCGCGGGAAATTGGAAGAAAATTAAAACGAAGTCGAACGATCGTTCTTAATTTTATGAAATTGAAGTCCAATTATGGTTCTAAAATAAGATCAGAAAAGGGAGATATTTATGTAGATGTGCAGTTGATTCTTCAATTAGCGCCGGTGAAATTCGTGATCATCTGAAACTGAACATAAGCCGTCGTCGGATACAACAATTTTTACATCAAGATAATCACTCGGCATACTAGAAAAGGAAGAAGTTTCTTGGTCTTTCGTCACATCACAAACGAGCCCGTCTAAATTTTGCAGAAAAATATCAATTTCGGGAAAATGAGTGGCAATCCGTTGTACAGGGTTATCCAATTCAAGCTTGATAAAGTAAACTTAAAAAAAACACACAAAATATTCGGAATGTATTGTAATTTTTATTTCATTTTACAGATTGATCCTTGCCATTTTTAGTTAAACAAGATATCATTCAAATATCCTCCACGGGACTTCTTACAGGCCTTGATTCTTTTGAGGTAATTTTCAATGACTTTTCGGCACATTTCGGGCGGTATCTCGGCCATTACCTTACGAATATTAGTTTTCAATTCGTCAAGAGTTTGAGGATTGTTTGCGTAAACACGATCTTTCGCGTAGCCCCACAAAAAGAAATCCAAAGGCGTTAAATCACAGGATCTTGGAGGCCAATTGACATCAGCCAATCGCGAAATCAAACGTCCAGGAAATTTCTCTTGCAAAAGATCTCGATTTGCTCGTGTTACGTGACTGGTTGCTCCATCCTGCTGGAACCACATATCGTCAAGATCATAATCTTCGATTTTCGTAAAAAAATAATCGGTTAACATGCGGCCATAGCGCTCAGAATTGACGGTAACGGTTCGTCCATGGTTGTTCTCAAAAAAATACGGCCCAATCACACCACCAGACCACAATGCGCACCAAACAGTGACTTTTTCCGGGTGTAATGGCTTCTCTACAATAAATTGTGGATTTTCTGAGCCCCAAATTCTACAGTTTTGCTTATTAACGTATCCACCAAGCGAAAAATGAGCTTCATCACTGAAGAAAATTTTGTTCGAAAAATCAGCATCAGCAGATTTAATAATTTTAACGCGTTGGTCGATTGTTAAATGCTCCATATTCTCAAATGGCAGAATGTCAACTAAATAAATGACAGCGTACTTGATGTTTATCTTTGACAGATGTCGGTATACAGATTTCTACTTTATCAACCTCGAATTGGATAACCCTTTATTTAGCAACGAAAAAAAAATTAATCTAGATGTCCCGATGGCTATCAGTATCATTGGGCGCTTTCAGGGCACTCAACAGTTGGCAACATGTTGAGTAAAATCACTGCCAACGTTATAGAAATTTTGAACTTTATGAAATTTTCAAGTCAACTTGGCGATGATTTCACTAATCATGATGCCAACAGTTGGCGAACCTGAAAGCGCCCATTGGCAGGATATTCGATGAAATCTAGAAACAAGAGTCCAGAAATTTTGGAGGCAGCAGGCTGATAGTATGGGGTGCTTTCGGATATTACAGCAAGTCCCCAATCTGCTTCATTTCTTGTAAAATGAATTCTGAAAGTACACAGAGCTACACTGATAAATAATGCAGACGATATGGCTGGTACAAATTGGACTTTCCAACAAGACAATGCCGCTATTTATTCTGCCAAAAAGACAAAAAACTTTTTTGACTCTTGAAATATACCACAATTAGCATGGCCGGCATGTAATCCCGGTCTTAACCCCATAGAAACTGTATGGGCATATATTTCACTGTAAATTTCACTCACTCAAAGAGCTCAAGCAGGCAATCCAGGAAGCATGGATTAACATTAATCAGGAATACTTACAAAGCCTTATTAATTCGATGACTCGTCGCCTGCTGCAAGTTATTCACCACAATTATGGTTGTCGTATCGATAACGATTCCACTTTAAAATTTTATAAATTCATTACTTTTCCTTGTCAATGACATTTTAGTTTACGACTAGAGGGGCCATAAAACCATCTGTAGATTTTAAAATTTTTTAAAAACCTGATTATTTTGCAATTTTAATGTAGAAGTACTCTGGAGACGTTTGTCGATCGACATCGACATGACAATCATAATAGGGGTCATTAATAAAGGAGGAAATACAAAATATTAAAACGCCTAATTTGTTGAACAATGTATGTATGTGCTCCAAGAGAAGAATTTTTGGTTTTGGCATTATAAATGGGCCCGATTCTCGTGGCATAAAATCGCTGTTATGTTATTTTATTTCCCCGCTTCCTATTGGAATTTGTATTGAAAAACAAAAATAACATAACATACAATTTTAGATCCCGGAATCGACCCCAATATTTCATATGGAGTAATTTTATTTTATTCAATATTTTGTTTAAGGCAACTTAGATTTATAAAATAAATTATTGCGTTTAGTATAGCCTTTTTAATATAATTTAACCCATATTAGCTCAGCGATCTATTTATAGATCAATACAAAAAATCTCTTAAAATGAGAGTTGGAGAAATTATAATGGAATATTTTTACTGCAATGTTCTGTTTCAATAAAAATCCTTTCGAAAAAATATTTAGTGTGGTTTTGCATTCGCAGCGATGCACAGGAGAATTATTCAAATTACCATAATTTTACAGAACGAAAATTAATTTGGACTAATATGGGTTAATGAAATAAATACGGTTTTGTTCTTACCTGATATTTTGTTGTTATTCAAGAAAATGGCATTATAAATATTTCGTTGAGTGTAATATTTATTGATGATGATTTGTTTTAAAATGTGAGTGTTATTTTGTCTTTAGAAGCAAACATTATATAATATTGAAAAACCAAAACAAGGAAAATCGAATGTTTTTCGTTTAATCAAACATGTATGTGATATTTAAATGGTGTTTTATAATTCATGAATTCTCGCAAAATTTGTTTAATTGATTACTCTGATGCCAGGTTTATATTGGAGTGACATTCTGAAATGTATAAAAGTACAAATCCTCTCGAGGTGAAATGCGTTGAGAAAAGATTCGAATGTGTTATGTACCGATTCAGATTGATCGTGTCATTGACATTGACAGGTTTTTTTAACATTTTAACATTTACTCAGACGATATTCATACAAAGCGCGAATTGCAATCGCGATTAAGAACAACAGAGGTAACCATAATTTTATTTAAATGCTTTAATATTGTAATAGGGCAAATAATAATTTTTTTTTTTCTACTTGCAAAATTATTTTTAGTTTAAGGCACTTATCGAATTGTTGAATTTCCGAAAAATGGGACAATTTATTGATTCGGGTTTGTTGAGAAAACTTTAGCACAGTATGACCAAGTGGTGGAAAACATTTAGGCCCGGTGACTTTCTGAGCCCGACCTTGTATTCTTTATTATGTCATATGTAAATAGTTATGATTTATGGATCTTACTGAAAAGTACATTATAAGTTTCTTCGTTTTTTTAAAACGAAACTCATGCAAAAGCGAATCATCATTTACTGACTCTTAAAGTCGGTAATATCTACCTAAATATTTTGAGGTTTATGAATTGTTTCGTATTACTCATCAACACTGTCTCTGACGTTAAGTAAACAATTTAAGTACAAATGTATATTGAGTTTTGCGAGACTAACGGTTCTTACATTTTTTTATATCGATAACAAATCCCTTCGCATCTGCACGCTTTTTGTTTCGTATATCAACAAAATCTACATACAAATTTGTATTGAGTTTTCGTCGAAGTTGAATAAACCTGTTTCTCCAGATCATCAAGTTGACCTCGTCGGGTGTTTAAGTGTGTACATATTTCCAACCTGATTTTGATCGTTTTCTTTTTGTATTTTTGTCTTTTAATATTCCAAGTAATATTTGTATAATAATAAGTGTAACATTATTCTAGTCGCGGAGGCGTACTTTTAATATTTTTCCTCAAACTCAACTCCAACAATCATGTCTGCCATGCCATTTCATAGTTTATTATTATATTACTACAATACTATTTTTGCTTTGTATCTTTCATGGTCATTAGAGAGACTGAAGCAAATTTGTTTTTGTTTAGTTTTTACTTTTTAATGCGTGAATACAAACACTAATACTAATACACATTTTTTTATTTTATTTTACAGGATCCAGCTGGAATATTTGAACTGATCGAAGTTGTGGGCAATGGAACATACGGACAAGTTTATAAGGTTAGCATGATTTAAAATTTTAAGAGAAAAGTGAAATGTTGGTTGTTTACTACTACACATTGTTGATTTATTTGATGAGAATTTCATTATGTGGATTATATACTAACAATAGGCAAGTGTGGCATACATTACATTAATCGGCTGTGAGATTTATTTGCATTGTGTGATTTGCCGATTACAATTATCACACAATGAGTTTTAATTTCACAATGTATATACGTGGAAATATATCTAATAATTTGCGTGATTAAATAGTATTACTTTCACAATGGCATAGTGCGTAGCGTAAGCGATGTTTTATATTAAATTGGAATTATATACATGATACATAGTTTGATACTGTACAAAGGAGTGGTCCGCGTCTGTCTTGACTGAAGTCTATCTTGTCCCCTGTCTAATGAATTTTTAATTAAATTTACCGTGCAAATCTATTTACAATTACTTACACAGCAATATGTAAATATTTTCAAAAATATCAGCTAATTTAAAAGATGCAAACTGTTAGAAAATTTCGCGATTCTATTTTTAATTTAAAATTTCTTGTAAAATGCATTTATTTTTGGAAAATATGTAAGGAAATATTTTATTTCTAATTTATTTTTTTCCAAAACTATTTTTTTTTATCATAACAATGAATATTATTAAGTACTTAAATCGATGACGAATAGGTGTTTCCCATTTTCTATTATTTTCGTTTTAATGGAAATGTTTTTATGGGGGAAAAAATAGTCGATATGTCTACAAATCAACGTTATGCAAATATGTTTCAAAATTAAAAAAAATATTAGACCATTTCTACTGATTTTTAAATTCAGTAAAGAAATTTAGAAAACAAGAAAACAAACACAAAAAACAAGTTTATTCACAAATGACACATTATGTGATAAGCTGACTTGTAATGTCAAATTCAATGGAATTTTGGCCAATCACAAAAACAATATTACTAAATAGAAATTGATGTGATAACATCAAGACAGTCGTATAATATTAGGTATTTAACTTAATTATACTTGTTTTAAAAACGATTCATATAACAGCTTCGTTATCAGGTTATAATATTTTGATTGTGGATGAGTTTGCATGGCATTCCGATTATTCGATAAAGTTTCATACAATTTCTAGGTGAATTCTCGGTCTAAAAAAATTCTATACAAATTTAAAGGATTTTATCGTTCTTATAATTTCTAGTACCAACAATAAAAAATATAATATTAGAAACCAAGAAATTTAGTTGCATTATCATATCAGTGTCATAAGAAATTGCAACAACTTTTGACAGCGCAATTGTTAATACTAAAGTGTAGTCATCTCCTGTTAAAGAATTTTCACGTGATTGAATTGAAATGATTTTTAGCCCTGATCGAATTATATTGGTGAGTTTGGGTGGCTCATATTTTTTTACCGATTGTTCGGTAGTTGAAGATAACGTATTGACGATTTAAGTATCATGGTTAATTCCATATAGCGATAAATTTGGGAGTGAATAGACTAAATTCATTAGATATGTTTCGCGTTTCGAACGCGCTTTTTGAGGAGTAAAGTTTCAAATATTAAGATGTTTTGAACATTTTCACTGTCCATTTCCGTAGTTTGTTAGGTTACGAGTAAATGTATTACAACTAGCAACTTGTTATTGTTGTTCCCTTTCTAAAATCATTTCAATCGAACATCTGAAGAAGTGCTTTCTAATCGGTTATCGGATTTTAACTGAAAATAATTTCAAAATATTTTGTATTTTTTGCTTTTCTCAGAATAATAATGTGTTATTTTACTAATTTAACATACGAAATTACGATATTTATGTGTTATGAATTATCCGCGATGAATGGGCAAATTTATTTATTAGTTTTTAGATGCAGTTGTTGTGTCAATAAGTTGACTTGAGGCGAAAGAAACCACTAAAACAAACATTTTTAGTCGTGTTGAATGTCGAGGTAACTGTAGCGGTTATAATATTGCAAACCAATATGCTAATCTCACATATTGCACATATTGGAATGCTCTTCATCACTCTGTACGTCTAAACAGAGTAAATGCATCAACAGATGCACATTAACATGCAAGATGGCAGCAGCACGAGTGCACGACGATCATTCCAAACGAAAGCAAAACGACGAATATCAAACCAAAGAAGAACGAGCAAATTAATCTAACTTTTGGTAATCATGCAGTTCGTCTCCAACCAGCCGCTGAAGCAAGTCGCTGCACAGTGGCGCATACCACTTACACACACCATTCGACTGCCGCACACCACGATGTACGCAAAGCCATCCGCCATTGCATGGCGTACAAATTATAATATAAATTAAATTTAAATTTAATTTCATATATAACAAACTAAACATTTTAATTAAATTAAATTATAATTAGGTAAATAAATTAATTTTGAATATAAATAATTTTAATAATAAAAGCAAAATATAACTTTTATAGTAACCAGCAAATTTTGGCTAGGCAATCAACTGTAGTTCCATAGTAAATGATTCATTTGAAACGAGGAACGACACGACTAACGCTAAATCGGGCTGTTTCTGCTTCCGCTAGAATCTACGTAGATTTACAATCGTAAATAATTTTGAGTGAACATGTTTTGTTGGGCGTAATTTTAAAGGCGTCCACAATACTATTAATATTATTGTTTCATTTACCCGAAACGGTATATGGAGTAAATTCGTCAAAGTCTAAAATATGTGTTACAAGAGTATCGACAGCATATGTCAAGTAATCTTGTTTTGAAATAAAATAAAAACGAAACTTTTGAAAAAAAATATTTACGTATGATTGAAATAACAGACCAAGAGCTGGCGTCCAAAAAATTGGCCCAATTCCTTTAAATTGCTGTCACTTTATACCAACGAAAGTTCTCTTCTAAAAACGGGAGGGCGGCCGGTAGTTAGTATTGCGCATCTCTTCAAGTTATTTCCATAATACCAATATGTAAGCTGAAAACTCAACGCCAATTTTTTGTTTAAAAGCGATTTATTTCAAATTTATTTACTTATTTGCCTCCATTTTGAATAAATATGCAAAACTTTTCCAACGTATTTGGCTGACTTTTGTTCCGTAATAATAATACAACAAAACGGAATTTATTCAATATGTAAAAAATTTTCATTTGTGTATCTAGAGCGCAAAGTAGTATTTTGTTGCTCGAAACGTTTGACGTCTCGACTAGCTTAGGCCAACAACGCGAGAACAACAAGATTCTTTGGTCTCGAGTTGTACACAATATTTTTTCTACGACTTACAATAAAATATTAAAAGAAAAATCTATTATTTAATTTAGTTCGGTTTTATTATGCATTTATTAAGCGGACTAACAATATCTAAACATTAGAAAATGTTTAGTCAATTCGTCTTGCTATATTTTGAAGGTTGATTTAGATTAAAAAATATTTCTCAACTAAGCTTTACTAGTCGTCAATAGAAACTGTATACAACACATTAACCCTTCCATGTGAAGTGCCGTACACTTACGTCATGGCTTTATTTTTTTTAAATATATGTGCACAATGTGCTGGATGCACTTTATACAAATATCATCTAAAATAGTTCACGGTGTCTTGTTAAAGTTCGTTTTTAATGACGTACACGTGTACTGCACGTGAAAGGATTAATCAAGACACAATTTTGGAGACTTTTCTATAGTACTTATTTAAATAAGTAGGTCTCAACAAATAAGTCTGTGTTTGTAATGTATCATAAAAACGAATGAAATACGAAGTAGCTGTCATCTGTCGAATAAAATTCAAATTATGGTAAACTATGGAGCAAAGGGAAGCAAAACTGCCAAAATATTAAATTTGATAATTCTCGTTCCCTGGCAGGCCTGGAATTTGAGGCTTCGCATATTCAATGGAAATCGCGAAATGTAAGGAGGGCCTTCTATTAGTCTGTTGACATAAATTGTTTTGATGTTCAGCAATTTTTTCCACTATAAATTATCTGGTCTAAAATCTGGCGCGACCTTTCAAACACCAGCGAGTCGAGCGTCGGCGATACAGGTATTCGTAATACACTATTAATTTTGTAAATACTGTTATATTTCGATGGTATTGCTTCATCTAGACAGCCATATGTCTTGAACCTTTCTGCAATTCGCATAAATTTTTGCGGTGAAAATGAAGATCAAGAGCTATACCGTTTTCGGCCCATTCACCGAACGTATACGACGCATACGCTGGACATGCGCCTTCAGTTGTTTCACGAGCTTGATCTTGCAACGCACACCAAGATTTTCCCTCGTAAACTCGTTCGTACCTTACCGAATTTGCCAATTAATTTTATAAATGGGTCTTAATGGTCTCAGTTAAAACACGGTTTGGGCCGTTTACGTCGTCTAAGCCATTTAGTTCTTTATTAATCGATATATAGCAAGAATAGCTCAGCCTCATTGTCAGAGTAGATAAAACGAGCAGTTGCTCTGTTTTTTCAAGGTCTAGTGCTCAATTTTTCGTGGTGGCCAAAAATGCTTCGAATAGCAATTTTTTAAAAAGCAGCTGTAATTGATTGAAGTTATCAAAATTAACCTACGCTAGGAAGCTAATCAAGTATAATCGTATCCTCATTCAAATGTAGTTTAATGAAATGGGCAGTAAATTTTAGGTAATAAGGGGTGAAATTTGGTAGTAAAAGTTTTTCATAATGGGAATACTTAATGGTAATATTTATTTCGCAGTTAGTTTAGTAGTCTACTAGTACTGTTAACATTGACACAAAATAGTGGTGCATCAGCTCCACTCATTTTACTGTAATCTCTCGGGTTTCTGATCTAATTTTAAGCAACTCTTCAATTTTTTACTGGATAGTGTGAAGCTTGTTAAAGAGTTACTTACATATAAGAAAAACAAACACGTATTTTTAGAGTTTTTAAATTATTTTTGTGAATGTTTGAATTCTATAAATAGATTTATATTTAAATTTTCGCTGTTCGAATTTTAAATCTCGAAGAATTAGTTTGTTAGCGGCTAAACGAAATCATTTATTTAAATCAGTTACATTTACATTTGCCGATATCATATGTTGTCTGTGGAAAACTTCTGAAGTAACATCAAATATTTATAGTATATCATACATACTTATACAGAAAAAAATATTTCATCTGTTATAAATTTGACATTTGACAGATCAAACAATATAGCAACGATAACATATATACATACATAAAATAATTAAATACGGAAGTGCAGTTAAACATAGCCGTGTAACAAATTTTTCTCGGTTTCTCATTTCTTCCTAATGTTTATGATCAGATTATTTGCTTCTGCCGAATATCTTTGAAAGTACGAGTAAATCACACTTTAAATGTAGTTCTTCAATAATGCACATATCATTTCATCTTTATTTTAAATTAAAATTATAATGTTGTAACGTTCTATAAAAATTATACGAACAATTACTTCGTTTTTGTTATATACTGCCGGAAGATGGTTCATGCATTTCAGACCGCATTAAATCGTAAATATAACTTAATTAGACAACATATTCTAATTTTAATCAGGATGGATTAATTGAAAATAAACAAAATTTTATAAAACCCAACGCTCACGAAAAAAAGAAATTCAAATAAATTTCCCAAAAAATAATGGTTCGCTAATTGCTTAAATTATAATTATACGCGCGACTATCATATCGAACATTAAATTTACTTGTTCAAGTGAAAGCAAGATCACGGTACCGAAAACAATAATAATTCGCATGTGTGTTAACATCACAGATCTCATATTCACCAACTGATTATTAAAAAATATCCACATTCTTGTTTACATTATGGGGATGCAGCAGTGACGCTATTTTGTTCGCTCAAACATTCCATAAGGAAACATTCCTATTTTTTTTTTCATTGTACAGTGAAATAATAAACAACAAAAGAAATCGAAATAACTTAAATATTTACATTTGAAAGAAAAATCCTGTGTCTAGACTAGACTATATTACATGTTGGAGGAATATCGAAAGTGGGGATAAGGCATTACATATATGTACACATTTTAGGATTCCCGGAAAAATATCAAATACATATCTAAGTTTGTACTCCCTCGAACGACTATTTGTAAATCGATGGTGGTCTTTTGTTGGATGAGGCAATGATGCATTTGCAAGTGTTATCCTAACAGTGTGGAATATACATAAATAAATCTATATGCGCCATATAGTATTTATTAAATACTTACGAGTATGTACAAATTTAAAACATTTGGGACATATGACAAGTAAAAGTTGAGCCAAAATTATAATAATTTATATTCGAAAATGTAGTTACATAAAGTAAATCAAATTTAATAAAAAAATAAAGTCTGTCTAGATAAATTATGCAACAAATTTTTTACATGTTTTCCAAAAAAAGTTGATCTTAGATCAAAAAAATATGACTGCCAAAGCAATAAATATCGAAGGATCGAGCAAACTGATTGCATTGGCAGGTTTTTTTTTAAGATGCAAATATTTTAGGATAGTAAATCCTAAATGAATAGTAGCTACATTTCACTCCCATGAATCCGTTTCAGCCCAAAATTTATAAAAAAAATTTGTTCCAAAATTTATCGTAAATAACAAATTTTGTTATGTTGAAATTTTGCAATTGTACTGGCAACTTTATCTCCTTTATTATTTTGCATATTTAAGCTCAACTTACCATAAACTTTGAATGACATTTCTATTCTAAATTGACTAGACATTATGTACTAGATAGTACATTGACAGCTCAAGACATAGTACAATAAAAGATATGTTACAGAAGAGGTTATTTTAAATCGATATTTACATATAAATAGTAAGTGAGACTTAACAAAGTTGAGTAAACTCTTTCCGTTACTACAGTTGGACTGTTTTGTGGTGCTTTGTTTTAATCGGTCTTGTTCCGTGCAATGTGCCTTAGTGTACTATATATTGTTTTGTGATGTCTTGCAGGGAAATCCCGGTTTGATGACAAACATCATACATGGCTTTAAATGGTAAACAAATTTTAAATGGTATAAGAAAACCATAAAACCGATTCAGATTTGATGACTGAGAAAATAAAACTCAGAATGAATGTTAAAAAAGTCAGCAATTTTTTTATCGTAATTTTTAGTAGAGCGCGCATCCAATCAAATAATTTTTAGTTTATTGGTTGATTTTTGTTCAAAATTGAAATATGTATAATGTGATATTAGATAAAAAAATAGTAAAATATGTTATTTTGTTAGTTTATTTTTATTTTTTAATTACAAAAGTGTTCGTTCGAGCTACATTGTTTCTTATTGCTCTACCAAGAGAAATAATTCTCGCCGGAACTACATTACTGGTTTCTTCTCCATCCACATCAAAATTTAGATGCGTTTCAGCTGCTACGTCTTCCTCTGGTGATAAGGAACATCCATTTAAAATTAATACGTTGTTCACAATTGCACAATAATTTATTATTAAACAGGCTTTTTTAGGAGTGTACATTAATATGAGGTAACGAAATCTAGATTTCAAATCACCGATGCATCTTTCAACAATATGCCGTGTTTTTTGTGGCTCACGTTGTAAGCCTTTTCCTGTTCATTAGATGGAAATAAAAGGTCATAGTTTAAACATTCAAACTTAATTCAATGTTTGAGAATTTGCGAAAATCTTACCGAGCAACCACATGTTTCTGATTCCGTTGTCATATTCAGGGGGCCTACTATGGAAATCGAACGTCGACGTTTTTTGTTCGTTGTTTATATTCAGCAATAGTAATTACTATTGCTGAATATAAACAACGAACAAAAAACGTCGACGTTCGATTTCCATAGTAGGCCCCCAGTTCTTAGTTTTTGCTTGAAGCGAAGTACTCCAGACAAAACTATCATGGAATGACCCACCGTGTCGAGCGTTAACATTCATAATTTATCAATTTGCATCACAAATATAATTTGAAAGTTTTTCGTATGTACAGATTTTCTTGAGGAGTAATATACGTGTTCAACCTAATTGCTAGGCTTTTTAATTGAAATGTGCCTTCCGTCAATTAAGCCGATGGCTCCAGGAAATTGGTACATATTATAAAATGGCTGCTTGCGTTCCGTTATTTCTGATGGGTTTAGCTGGAACTGAACAAATTCTCTGGCCAAATTATTTTTCTACAACACATTGAGACACGGATGTTTGCGACATCGCTATGAAAAAGTTTCGTTCGATAGGTCGTTGGTAGCAACCAACAGAGAGGAATCGTAAAGTAAAGCACATAAAATTCGCAGCGTAGAATTTAAACCGTGTATTCGAGCCCGAGATTGCATCTGCACTTTTATAAAATTTATTAATATTCTGCATATCAGTTTACTTAACCGAAACAACCTTTGAAATTCAGCATCCGTTTTTGCTTTAAAAATGGGTCTGATGTTTCTACGAATTTTGACAAGCCGGAATCTAAAATAAATTAGTTAACTTATTTTTTTACATCGCTTTATTTTATATGCTTATTTTACCTTCGATTTGAAGCTGTTCTTCTTTGATCCCTCAAAGTAATTTAGTCAAAATTATAAATATTTTTTATTATTATTATTATTTATTATTTTATTTAATAATTCGATCGCTGAATAATTTGAAAGTTTAGAAAAATATTATTATTTGGAATTGTCAAAGCACTCTCGATAGGCAATATGACTGGAATTTACCAGCTGGTTTGTATCATCTTGTTTTGGATATTCTTTTGTGAAATGTACGGTGCCGTACGAAAATGTTTATTGTTTTCCTCATCTCATTCTAGGTAAAATAAAATGTTCTTCTCTTATAGAGAAACACAAGCTCTACTGAAAAGCATCAACTCTTTAGAAAATTGTGGTAAAACTAACAAGGCATTAAATAAATCAAAAAAATTCGAAAAAGTACGCTAGAAATTTCTAGGTATAGTCCTATTCAGATCTTAAAAAAAATTTTTTTTTAATTGTTCTGCGCAGCTTTCAGTGATGTAGAAAAAAAAATTATAAAAATTTTGATGGGTCGCATTTATCTTAGATAGTAAATCTAAATAAAATAATCATAACCATTAAAAAGAATTATATTTCACTTTTAATACACAAAATATTCAAAATGATCATGTATTTATGTTATTACAATGATATTTAAAGTGAAAATTAATACATCTATAAAAAAATTGCACGCCTTTGGAAACAATGTCAACATTTAATTTTGGTACGAACTAGGGAAAATAAATAACCAAATGTCATTCATATCGAACAAAACCACAACAACATAAAAAAGCAAAATAGGTTTTCAATTTAATGGAATTATGAATTAATTCGTTGCTTATCGAATTAAATATTAATTTCAAAAGTGTCAGTGATTCTTACAAAGTTAATTTATACAGTTAAGTAATAAAAATACAACATAAAAATGTAAACAATAAACTGGTATTATTATACTTAATACATCACTGCGTATCCGCCATATTTTGCCTGTGCGAGAACTGTCAGAATTCCAGCGAGATTTGAATACTACTATATTTTGCTGAATGTCATCGAAACTGTAAGTCTCAGAAAAAAATAGTTCTTCTTTGTTTACTTTAAAAATAAAATTCCCCAATTTTAAATATAAGCTTCCATTTTTAAAAACAAGGTTACCTTGAAATAGCTGGAAAGGTCCAACAAATCAAAAATAAAGAAAACCCTTGTTAAATTTTCCTTGGTATCTTCAATCTCCATGCTTTTTTTTCTATAGAGTCGCGGGTTTTTGAGTTGTTTTTTTTATCTCAATTTACATGCCTCATCCTCAGAGTTTCAAAAATAATAATTTTTATTGATTTGTTAGGTCATCATCCGGAGTATCTACTCCTGATGTAGATACTCTTGTGTATGACCTATCAAGTCGAAATCGAACGATTAATTTTTTAAACATTTTGAAAATATTCAAAAAATCTTATTTTGCGAAATAAAAAACAATTGTTAATAATAATATGTGTTTATTAAGTGTAAGTGTGTTTCGCCAAGTGCCTACGGCAAATAGTGTAAAAAGGATGTTTTTGTCGTTGTTTTCGATTTTGTTTTCGGCTTATCGTGAGTCAACAATAAAACATGAGTAAACATTCCAATAATCGGTTTTTTCGAAAATAATTAATTCGGGTATTAGGTTAGGGCATGGTTTGCATTTTGGGAATATTTTTTTTAATAATAATCATTGAAAATTTCTTTTCTGTGGAAATTAATCTCGCATTTTTTTTCGAAAAGAGCAAAAGATTGCTTTGAAATTTGGTAATTTTCCGTTCCAGCGATAAATTTTTGTAAAGAACTGAACATTACTTTACTAAATATCGTAAAGAACAACAACAACAAAAATCTGAACACAACGTCGAAAACAATATACAAGTGTAATGTAATATTTTGTTTTGAGGGCAATTTTGCTTCAATTTTGTTTATAAAAATTTATTTTATTTTACGCCAATAAATCCTCTAATGATCTACTGAAATTATTTTATTGCGATTCCCAGACTCACACTTGAACCCTTCCTTATTGACTCACACGGCAAGTTATCGTCTCAATGTACTTGGCTGACACTATGCTGTTAGTTTTAGTAGGTGGTTCACATACTCAAGCAAATTGGGTTTTTGACCTTTTAGCGTCATCTTTTTAGCGTCATTTCTGGCGTCATAAACCCAAACTGATTATGCGTAATTTTGGAGAGATAAATACTTGAAAATGTAAAAACTAAAAATAGTAGTTTTACCGTTTCTCAATAGACGAATTTGTTTTGGGAGTATCACCACTCGTCCAAACCTAAAAGTGAAACCGTGACTTGACCTCATTCTGCCCCCATCCTTTGGAGTTTTATGACTAGGTAGGGCCAAAACTATGCTAAATGATTACTCAACTATTACCTGCAAAGCAATTTCTCCTTCAACTATAATTTAGTGAGAATTTAATAGGCTAGTTTTCAATTTCCAAAGATTCGTATTATTGTAATTTGCAAATATTTAAAATATATTCATTTATAATTTCGTGGATATAACCAGAATACATTTTAATGCCGATGGCTATCCTATTTTAAACGATTAATATATCGCTGTGTATCGTATTGATATGTATGCGAGCATGACAAAGTGTAATACTTAAAGGTTGTCTTAGCGTCATAAGCAACGCGTCACTCCAATTCCAATTAAAATCTTTATCACTCAAAATTTCACACGAACAACTTATTAATAATAATATTTGTTTAATTTTCCAATCAACTTACATTAAATTCCTTCCATTAGTAATGCGTTTTGTATTTTTGTCGTTGCGTTATGTCGTTGCCGTATTGTTTTGTGTATATACATATTTTAAATGAAATTAAATTTTGAGGTCAATGTTTTAATTTTTACTTTTATTTTCTTATATAAATTCATATATGCACACAACAAAACCTTATAAAATTAATTTCTAAATAATATGTAAGACGATATGTCCACATTTCGTCATCTTACATAACGTCTTTTTTTTGTTTTTTTTTTTCATCAACTTGTCTTTATTGCGCTAACCGATTCGTGAATGAATTTTCTAAAAATTGTATAATGACCAATTTAAGTGTGTTAAGTATTTAAAAAGATGCGTAATCACTTATTTTTCTGCTCTTTCCAATTATTATTCATTCCCAAGAAATTGAAATTGAAAATGCGAGAGAAAATTAAAATATATACATCAAACACCAATCAACATAAGTAAATCGATTCGATGCGATGCGGATGATGAGTAATGATGTTGTTCATAATGGCTACAGGGATGTGGGCTCGCTATTCAACATTGAAATTTAGTGTGATTCAAAACTTATTAGAATCTTTATAACTTGTGTTATTAAATTTGGGCGCCACAACACGGGCATATCTCGGTTATAACACATAATATGTAGTTAACTTTGCACCAAATTATCAAAGAAAATGTATCGTTCAAATTTCCATTCTGGATATTTACATATATAATTATTGTAATGTTTATACAGATCATTATAAGATTCTTCTCTTACCTTTCAAGCCCATAAATTTATCTTATAATCATATAACATGAGAACATTAACAATTTTAGTTTTTGTGTCTAAAAATAAATGCATCGAAAAAAATTGTTGGTTTATTTTTATGGAATCAAACGATTGGTTACAAAACAATCTTAATGCATTCATATTTAACCTTAAATATTTATACATTCTGCCAGCATGTATTTTATTTATTATAGGAACCCGTTGAACATAAATTTGTTGAAAGGGTTATAATAGTGACGTGCGAAGATCGGGATTTACAAATACGTATGGAGTTTACGTATTGCACGAGTCACACATATTATAACGAATTCTAGCTCAACTGGAATCTTTTATAACCGTACAAAGCTTTCAGATAGTTTGTGTATTCTAATAGACTGACACACGTATGGAGTGTTTCCGGAATTATTCGCTTTAAATCGCGTCATAAAAATTATTGGACTATCTTAGTAGATGTAATAGCCCCTAAATTTTATAAATCCTTATGGCATTTCACTTAATGCAACTACTTTCCGTAATCGTTACACTTTTGTTTAATTCAATATGATTTTAGTGTGTACGATTGATGTTTACTAAAACTGCATTAGCATTTCTTGGACAATATTTTAAATAACATTATTAGTACTTAGTTCCAACCTATTTAATTCTATTGACTCGTTTTCATCTTATTTAGAGACAATTTACACTTTACAACTTTTTAGACGATCGACTGGTTGAGCATTCCTGACTAGTACAGCGGAAATTACAGCGTATACTTTACTAATTACCAATTTATGATTTTTCTTTACTATAATGTGTAAGTTTTTCAACTCGTATTTCAGAACATTAAAAGAAGATAAACATTTTGATTGGTTTTATGAAATTAAATAATTTTGATTTAATGAAAATATCATTTCAAGGTATTTTGTTATTTCATATTTAGAGATAGAGCGACATGAGCTCATTTCCCAAAGGGGCAAATCAGTAACGGTTCTGCTCAGCGTGCACAAATAATATCAAACCGGAAGTTTACATATTGAAATATGAAAAATTTCTAAAGTTCGCCACATGTCATAAAATGCATAACATATTTATTGTGGTGTAACAATGCTTGCGATAAATTCCTTATCTCGTATCTCACAACAGCAGAGTAAAAATTGTAAAATTTTATTTTTTCAGTATTAAATTAGAACGACTAGATAACGATTCGCCTCGATAAGACATAAAAAAATTAAAATAATTCGCATGCATAGTTTGGGTTTTTGGAATTATTGAGGAGAACTAGCAATTTGCATAGCTATCAATTATTACAATAAAACCAAATTTTGAACATAAATTTGGATATTATATCCTCGATAAGAATAAAGGAATATCTATCTATTAATAATGCAATATACGTACATGTTTGCTTGTTATTGAATCCTCAACTAGTAAGTTGAAGAATCTATTTTATAGTTTCCTTGTTAAGGTAAAACTAATATTTTTTGTATTATGGCATTTAATATTTTATTTATTGTGATATATTTATTTACTTAATATATCCGTTATCAATAATTGATCAGCTGTTGCCAATTACTGATAACGGGTATGGTCTTAGTTTTTAAAGATAATAGGATTATATTATAGACTTTAAGGTGACAGTTGAAAATAGTTTTTCTGTGTTTGGCATTGCTTACATAATAAAGCAGGAGGACATTTAAAAGCCAATCAATTTACAATCAAATAATACATTATCAAAAATATTTAATTAATTATGACCAATTAATATTGTTTTCCTCATCAACAGGGTCGTCACACAAAGACCGGTCAGCTAGCTGCCATAAAAGTAATGGATGTAACCGAAGATGAAGAAGAAGAAATTAAATTGGAAATTAATGTGTTGAAAAAATACTCTAATCATCGCAATATCGCCACATACTATGGAGCATTCATAAAAAAATCTCCTGCCGGTAAAGATGATCAACTTTGGTTAGTTATGGAGTATTGTGGTGCTGGTTCCGTTACCGATCTAGTTAAATCTACAAAAGGCCAAAGTCTCAAAGAAGAGTGGATTGCATATATATGCCGTGAAATATTACGTGGGCTTAGTTATTTACATACAAATAAAGTGATACATCGTGACATAAAAGGTCAAAATGTTTTACTAACCGACAATGCTGAAGTAAAACTAGTTGATTTTGGTGTATCGGCCCAATTGGATCGAACTATAGGCCGACGTAATACATTTATTGGTACACCGTATTGGATGGCACCCGAAGTTATTGCATGCGATGAAAACCCAGAAGCTACATATGATAATAGATCCGATTTATGGTCACTAGGTATAACTGCATTAGAAATGGCTGAATCACAGCCACCACTATGTGATTTACATCCAATGCGTGCATTATTTTTAATACCGAGAAATCCACCGCCACGACTCAAATCGAAAAAATGGTCAAAAAAATTTCACGGTTTTATCGACACAGTTCTTGGTATGTATATAATTTAGAAGATAAATTTGGCGATTTATCATATCATTTAATTTCATATTGCTAATTAATAATAGTGAAAGACTATCATCAAAGGCCTTACACAGAGCAATTATTGAAGCATCCATTTATAAAAGAACAACCGACCGAGCGGCAAGTTAGAATACAATTAAAAGATCATATCGATAGATGTAAGAAACGTAAACAAGAGAAGGAACGTGAAGATTATCATTATTCGGGTTCAGAGAATGAAGATGAAGAACCACAAATAGCTGGTGAACCATCATCGATCATTCAAGCGCCCGGTGGTGATACATTACGTCGTAATTTCCAACAAATTCAAGAAGGGCGTACATTATCGCAAAATGCTGAGCCCCAACCGCAACCGAATCGCAATCAAAAACCCCAATCTAGAGATAAACAATCAAATCCAGAAGAATCTGGTCCACCACGTCCTGCGCTACCACAACGACTTATTGTAGTTCCTGATCCGCCGCAACATGCAAATCGGCCATTGCCACCAACACCACGAAGTTCCGGACAACCACAAGCTCAACCTCAACAGCAAACACCACAGCAGCCACAGAGAAATTCTCAAAATATGTTCAAACCAATGGTAAATGATAGATTCTGCTTAGTACTTCCCCTGAGCTTTTCCATAAAAATAAGTTTTATATAAATGGCGTTTCTATTTTATGTTTTTTTTATATTTTTCATGTTTTATTATTGATTTTATTTTCACGACACCATCCACAACACACACACTGTACATGTCAAAATTAATTTCGAAAATATTTAACAAACAAAACTTAAACTTTTCTTGTTTTGTTGTTATAATTGTTGTGTGTAGCTACCACCAAGACGTCCAGAGGTATGTTTTATGTTTCAATTTTATATGATTTATTTATTTATTATACATACATTTAAACTCACACAATACTATAGTTTATATATTAATACATATGTATATTAATTAATTTTACAAATTAACACATGAATTTGATTTGACAATACATAATTATAAAAATTTAATGTAACAAAGCATGGCCTTATTCTTAAATTTAAGCCACCTCTTGCTCGCCTGCCCCGTAAACTAAAATTTTTGAAATATGTTTCCATAATGCTTCAGAAAATTATATTTTCTATTTTTCTAAAAGTTCTGCGCCTCTCGCTTTCTTTGCATTTCTTCAATTATTTTTTCTTTGTTAAATTTTAAAATATGCACAAAAAATGTTCAAATTCCCTGACACAAAACAAACCAAAAATCCTAAATTCATAGGATTTGGAATTGCTAGCGGCACAATTAAATGAAATGGTATCCAAACAGCCACAGCAAGCACAACCAGAAGCTCCACCACGTAATAATCGGCAGCAATCCCAACCACAGCAGCAATCGAATGCATCGGTGATACCGATAAAACCGGCTCCTGCACCGCCATCATCAAATAATCATCAACCCGTGAATCCATTAGATCCGATTGAGAGTTCCGACACGGATAGTGAACCAGATGAGCCGAATGATCGAACTAGGAATGATGGCACCCTACTAGCGAGTGACCCACCAAAGCCACTGTAAGAACTTGTTTTTATTAACATTTTACATTTACATTTTTTAGTTATATTAAATTGAAAAATTAAATTATGATTATTTTTTTCACGCATTTTCTCGGATTTTTCATTCATTTCGTTATTTTATTTAAAACCATAAAAATTATATTTTCTGTAAACTATTGTTGGTTGCGATTTTAATTTGTTAGTCCTGAATTCCAATATAGGTCAGGACTAGGGGCATTACCAGAAGATCCGGTTAGCGCGGTGCCACCCCATGTCTCAAGTGTCAGCAGTGGCGTTGTTGGAGGAGGAGGTGGCGTTGGTAGCGGTGGACCACCAAATCGTCCGTTACCACCAACACCAGATGATGATGACCAACAGCAAGGTGATCGGACATTAATCATGAAGAGGGTAAGTAAAGGAATAATTAAATTTTTGCTGTACAAATTGTTGTTCTAAATATTTGCCACCCACCCGTGGAAACCCTTTGGGTTTTGTAGTTTACAATAATTAGATTAATCGGATATTGGATTAAATTCGAGTAATAATTTTTTGATGATTTTAAGCTTATTTTTTAATAAAACAAAAAATGATCAAAGTAGATTCTTCTTGATAACAAAAAATTTGAAATCTTTAAGATTATTAAAATACATCTTTTTACAATATGCAAAATACAAATGGTTGTGGTTCTTTTAATTTATATTTTTTTATTTATTTTTTTTTATTTTTGTTTCTTAATCCTCTTAATGGAATCTCATTCTATCCTCCTTCCGCATTCCGAATATCCTGTTTTATTATTTTTCGAATTTATAAAACGTTTATAAAAAATGATATCGCGCTCAATTCATTAAGAATTTGGATATGTCATCAAAGCTTGATTCAATGTCTACAACATCGAGTATCTCAACCACGTCAGGGGATAATGAAGATGCAGTCCTTTTAAGGGATTGGGATTTTGAACGATTTTTTCCGAATTCTAACCGTAATTCAGCAAATGATCTTAACCAAATCAAATCAAATTCGAATAGTCCAGCTCGGGATATGGGTAGCGGGATGTCGCAGTCAGCACATATTTTGGATAAAAGGCGTGTTGATGAAATCAATAAAAATTTGAAACTGGAGGATCGGGTGCGCAATGAAATTTTTGCAAACAATACTAAATTGTTGGCGAATAAAAATTCACCACCGACCGGAGCTAATGGTAGCCGACAGATACTGAGTGGGAATCCGTTGGCTAAAAGCGAATCAAATAAGAATGTGCATAAGCGACAGGAAAGTGATTCGAAATTATCATTTAATTTTGTACGAGGATTCCGTCGTGAGAATTCTGATTTTTTCCCACTATCAAAAAGACACTCAGCTGTTTTAGGTGAACGACTTACAACAACGCCGTTGACGCAACAACAGCAGCAGAGGTCTAGTGCTATATTCCAAAGAAATCGTAACAAAGGTGAACCAATTTTAACAGATTTTATACCAAAGCGTGATCAGCAGGCCAAATACTCGCCCCAGTCAACATCACCACAGACCAAACAACTACAAAATACGGCGACGCCTATAAGGCATTCCGATTATTTACGACCACGCAGGGAAAAAACTGAATCAAATATTGTATTAAGAAATTCAACAACACGACAACTATTGCTTGAGCAACAGGTAAACGAATATAATCTCATGTCAGACAGACGACACTATGTCGAATATATTTAAAAATTCATTTATTATTTATTTATTATAATTTTTTAAAGTTTAAATTATATTACATATAATGTAGGGTGATTCGAAAACTACGACTAAAATTATCAAATAAAAAGGTAGCAATGAAAACAAAACGGAATTACTTTCCAAACTGTCCTTTCCTTCGTTTCCGCGGTAAATGTTATTGTGCTCCAATATTCATTCTCAAGTGTGAATCATAATGTTCATTAATATATTTCATATTTCAAGCACACTTGTGTGTTTCTTGTTCTGTTTCAAAAAAATACAATTTACAATATCTCGGGGTGAATGCTTGACAATGTTTAAAAACGGAATACAGAACACAAAACGACAACATAAATTTACTATATCACACCACCACCCCATTTTCATTGTTATCTTTACAAAACAAACATACACAAATAAAATATAGAATTCGCCAACACATACAACATTCATTTTGTGTTTTAAATACTGGGAAAGCTTTTATTTAACTAAATATTTTGAGTTCAATTTGTTAAATTTCACTTTATTTTAATTATTCCTCATTTTGTTTTTATTACTCGCTCATCCGCCATTTCAAAACATCCTTTACAACAACAAAATCAAAATATAAAAGTTTAATTTTAAAATCACCATTCAAAATTAACAACTAATTTAAAAACGAACTTTGTTGTTTATAACGATCAAAATTAAAAAATTTAACCAAATTGTAACTAATTTAATAGACTTTTAAGTTAATAGTTTTTTATTAAATTTGCATGGTACTTCTCTTGCTTTTTAAAATGTAACTCTTTCTTTTTGCATGATTCATTTCTTTCATCTTGCTATTTGTTATTTACTTTCTTCATTAGTTTATTTTTTCATCCTTTTTACTCCTGCATACTTACGTGACACAACCAAATATCTTTTTAAATATTAATTATTTTATTTAAAAATAAAAATGTATTAATTAATTGAACCTCCACCATTTGTATACAAAATATATAAAAATAATAACATTAATATAAATTAAAATAATTAATATTATTAAATATTATGTGAAGTGATGTACATTACTATAATACTATTATTTAATTAATAACTAAGTTAAACATAACATAAGGTCGAGCCTACTCTCATCAAACATCATCTGTAAAACTTCATTTTGTGTTTATCATCATCGACCACTTTGATTTTTAATTGATTTAAAATCTGTTGTTATGTGCAATTTTGTATTTAGAAACGACCGCTGCTTCATCTATTTTATATTGTAAATAAAATATAAGTAGTTTAAAAATTATTTACTACTAATAATCATTAAATTATTAACCATTATCAGAAATTAATAATTTATGTAATTGGAAAGCACGTGGTGATTTTTTAACTTTATTTGACTAAAATATTACTAGTTCGGGTTTTGATTTGAAAAAAAAAGGATTTAAAGTTTTCCCAGGCGAGAATCTCGGCAGTATACATTTAGTAAGAATGCATAACTTTCTAGACTAATTAAGGGCTGGGGTATATTGGTTTGTAGTATGTAACTAAAATTGTAGAAGAAAAACTGTTAATATTTTAAACTTTTATGAATTTTAGGAACTTCCTTAATTTATTTGTTATTAATTTTACCTTACAGAGAGAAAGAGCTGGCGAAGGTAGCGGATTAGGAACACCAGGTACCAGAACAAGCAGTGTATTACCAGATTTATTAAGTCAAGCATCACCAGCGACACCCCCACGCCATGATAAATCTTCAAGTGAAGAGGTATGCTATATTTTTGTGTTGTTAGAAATTTGCATTGTTTTTGACACATCATTAAAAATTGTTACATATAATGTTAGGGAATTTTGATATTAACATGTGTTATATTATTGTCAGTGTTAAACCGGAAAAAGTGACATATTTCTTGTAGATAAAAATATAACGGACATATTATGATTACTGGACGAAAACAAATTGAATTGCTTCTTTCGCTTATTTTGTGTGACTAATACATTATAAAAAGATCACTACTTCAAAAATTCAAAATAAATGATTACCATTTTTTAACCATAGTCCCTCCTCAACTACGTTTCAATTCAAAAATTATTAAAAAATTTTTGGTTTTTAAATTTATTAAAATTAATCGAATTTTGTATTGTGTTTTGTCTTTCCTGGAACGGTTAAATACAAAAATGTCTTGTATGAGCTGTGAAAATCCTGGACATTTTGTGTAATTCATATTCGTGTAAGTATAATTCTTGTTTAAATGTATTTTAATGTTGTGTTGATGAAGCTCTATTACCTGTAATTTTTTAATTTAATTTTGATTTTTGGGATATATAATTATATTTACTGATATATTATATTTTATATACTAGAGAGCTTCCTAATTTTCCTAATTATTATTTTAATTTTCTTATTTTTCAATATACTAGTTTTAAGTTGCACCTTTGAAAACGCACAAACACGTAATACATCTATGTTCATACATACATTAATATTTATTCTATGTGTAAATCATTGGGTTATTGTGTATTATGTAGTTTGACATTTTCTGTGGGAGCAATTAATCTGCGATGGTACTTTTGGGAGATTAAACATTCCTTATAGCATTTTATTTGAAGTTCTGGCACATAACTTTTCTTCGGGGTGCTAGTTAGATTGACATTATATTCAAATAATACGAGTCCAAAAAGTCGTGTTATAAGCTATACTAATAAAATATTACAGAAACCCTAAATAGGATCCAGAACACAGATATGAATAATTAGAAAATATGTTTTCTAATTTAGATTTTTAATGGCACCGCAGATCAGTACCCAATTTGGTTGGTCCATCTAATAATAATATTAACTGATCATCAAAAGTTAATAATCTCGCCCTCTTTCTCTATCTCTAGCTTTTACATCCCATGACGGAATTTTACCGCTTGCGCTATGGTCCTCCATCCGTCTCGATCCATCCTCGTCCTCCAGTTTCGACATGCTAATATGCGTAAATATTGTTCAACGTCGTCACGCCAATGCAGTCGGCGTCTTCCTCTACGACGCACACACACACCGGCTGATTATTGATGGAACACTATTGATCATCCGTTGTTGTGGAGACCTTGCAACGTGGCCGAGCCATCTAATTCAGTTAAATTTAATGAATCCGATGATATCGCTATAGATTTTCCATGGAGATGTTCGTGGGTGTTGCTAAAACTTTGGTTTTACTACTGTTTACCTCCAAACCAAGTCTTCTTGCGCAGCGATCGAGCGGTATGAAACTCCTTGATATCGCTAGGTCTTCGACCAAGAAGCATGATATCTACACATCAAGAATTTGGCCTGATTCATACAAATATACAGGCGAAGTTTCAATGTTGCTTTTCCTTACTACGTATTCAAGCATTAAATTAAACAGCACAGGCGCTCAGTAATAATCGCTGAATAAAAAACTGTTGTGTCCGTGCATTCTAAATTTTGAAGTTTGGTTTCTTTCATTTTGGTATTGTTTGTAAGATAATCCAATTTACAATAGATCAATTCCTAGCTAACTGGGGTTGAACCTCGAAGGTAACCGCTTCAAAATTTGATGGTGCGTTTGTGTGTTATTCATTCATCTGCAGATAATATACTCCAATAATAGAAATAAAGAAACATAATACGAATGGTTTTTATTCCTTGACTTATAAGTACGTAGTATACGTCTGCTGGAATTGAGTACGAACAAGAATATTTTCATAACATCATTTCTCTTAAATTACCTTTTGAGTTTTTGATGAAAGGAAATTGAAGTTATTAAAGAATTAAAGATGGTTACGTTCTATGAAACATATTTGATATTCGGGAAGGCGGATATCTAACTTTTAAAATTGTTAATTTTATGGAAATTTAGTTTCCCAAATAATCTCACAATTCTTTTTTATAGTTTCAATATTTCAGTCGAAATCTTGTTTTAATTTACCTTGTTCCAAATGAAATGTCCTTCCACAATCCATACATCAAAACTTTCCTTCAATCAAACTTGTTTACGTGGAAATCTCCGGAGGTTTCTACATAGTAATATTTAGAAATTTTGAAGTTCTTGCATTCGTATCCAACTTATGTTTACCATTTAGAGGCGGAAATAATTATATTCTTAAAACAATGTTTATCGGTTTGGTTTTACAAAATCCAGGCTCTTTAAATCTATTGCCACGATATTTCATATGTCCGTTTAACAGAACGATACAGAGGCTAAGCTGATATTTAATCAAATCAGCAATTTTAATGGATGATTAAAGTAACTTTCGAATAACTGGAAAATAATTTGGTTGAATTCCAAAAACGTAAATATTGTTGATAAGGAATTCGAATCATTGAGAGTTCGTAATCTTGATCGTAATCTTTTCAAAATCAATTTTCTATAGGGTTAGACTTTGATAAATCAAAATTTGTCTGTCACCTACCACGTAAACGTTCTATAAAAATATCATTAAATTTTAATATTGGTCTTGGGTGATGGTGTTTTTACGTACCCACAAACTATAATTACAGCACAATAAGCTGAATTTGACGGCAGTTTACATACCATTAATATTAATAAATACTATAAACTTCCAGTAAATAATAACTACCTATACATATTTATATAATTTAGTTATTGTTTAACCACAACATTAAAAAATGGCGTCTGGGAAAGACTAATCACATATTATATTTATTTAAATTAACAGTATTAATATTTTATTTAATTATATTTACTAATTTTTTTGGCATGAAATTTCATCAATTATTATATATTTGTCGTTTTTTTTCAAAATTGTAGATTGACATGTTATAATCTAATCAAAATTCTTTTATATATTTTACAGTATCGTGCGGCAGTTAATTCGTCCGTCCATTCCACGCCATCTAAATCATTTATTTCAGGAAATCTTAATAGTTCCCCACATTCGACGGTATCTAATTCCTCAAATTCCTCTCGCCATAATAGCCCTAATCAATCGATAAATAATAGGAATAATCTTAATAATAGTAGTAATAACAGTCATTCACAATTATCATTTCCAATTCAATTCTTTGCGCTACAACAGAAACAAAGAAGTTTTTTAACATTTGGCTTTGGTGCTGGATCCGCTGGATCGGGACCATCTAGACGTGAAAGTCATGTTAATGTAAATGTAACACCAACATCACATGATGCGGCTAGCGATACACCTGAAATACGCAAATATAAAAAACGTTTCAATTCGGAAATTTTATGTGCAGCTCTATGGGGTGTCAACTTATTGATTGGTACTGAAAATGGTTTAATGTTGCTCGATAGATCTGGACAAGGAAAGGTGTGTATTTTTATTTTTATTTAATATTTTATGAATTTTACATGTCCACATTTTCTTACAGGTCTATCAATTGATATCACGTAGAAGATTCCAACAAATGGAAGTATTAGAAGGTCAAAATATATTGGTAACTATATCAGGAAAAAAGAATCGTGTGCGGGTTTATTACCTGTCGTGGCTCAAATCAAAAATTTTACGAACGGATGGGCTCTCTGATGTAAGAACAGTTTGAATTGATTTTATTGTTTACATTTGGTTTACCTGTGTTTTCTCGTTTTATAGCAAGTAGAACGACGAAATGGTTGGATAAATGTTGGTGATCTTCAGGGTGCTGTACATTTTAAAATTGTTAAATATGAACGTATTAAATTTTTGGTAATCGCATTAAAAGATTCTATCGAAATATACGCTTGGGCACCTAAACCATATCATAAGTTTATGGCATTTAAGGTTTGTTTCGCATTTTGCTTGAGTATTAAAAAATTATTAATTTTTTCTTTTAACATTTAGAGCTTTGGTGAACTAGTTCATCGTCCGCTTCTTGTGGATTTGACAATCGAAGAACAAACAAGACTTAAAGTGATTTATGGTTCCGCTGAAGGTTTCCATGCAGTCGATTTAGATTCAGCAACAGTATATGATATTTATCTACCGAAACATGTGAGTAATCTTTTTCACAAATTTCTATATTCATTATTACTTTTATTTTTATTACTATTTTTGTTTTATCTATTCAGACTCAGGGTCCAATTATACCACATTGTATAGTAACACTTCCAAATTCGAATGGTATGCAATTGCTGTTGTGTTACGATAACGAAGGGGTTTATGTGAATACAAGTGGAAGGGTTTCGAAGAATATTGTATTACAGGTAAGTTTTATATGTATTTTAAGTTTCACTGAATAATAACATCTTTGTTTTTTCTTTACAGTGGGGAGAGATGCCAACTTCAGTTGCGTATATTGGAACTGGACAAATAATGGGCTGGGGCAATAAAGCAATCGAGGTTTGTATTTATATAATATGTATAGCTATTGCCTATTTAGCGAAAATTACTGTATACATATAATGACAATTTGCTGATCACCAGTTCTTCCTCAATTGATAGAAATTTAACGCTTTGTGTTTATATTTCAATAATGGCTTTAGTCGATATACAAAACTCGGTAGCTAAACGTTCTTTGATATCCTCATCTATAATGTTGTGAGGAGCCCAACAATCTGAGCCTCTTCATTCATCCCCTCAAACATCTAATGACCATATCTGAAACTCGTGGCATCGCGGTCTCTGAAATTACAATGTGTTTTAAAACTAGCTTTCTCCACGTTTAGCTAGATCACTTTTATCGCATCAGTTACATTTTCGATAATTTATTTCATATTTTAAATCATTTACAAGCCTGCTAGATTAAAAAATTGCGATATATTTACTCGATTTGTATCACCAAATAATTTGTGGACGATACATCAACGAAATTAGAAAGAGATATTGGGTTCGATTCCGGGATCTAAAATTTTATGTTATACTTTTTACGCTATTTGCCGTAGGCACTTGGCGAAACACACTTATACTTAATAAACACATTTTTATTAATCACTTGTTTTTTGTTTCGCAGAATTATTTTGAATAATTTTCAAAAAGTTTAAAAAATCACTCGATCGATTTCGACTTGTTAGGTCATCATCAGGAGTATCTACTCTCGAGTAGATACTCCTGATGATGACCTAACAAGTCAAAATCGATCGAGTGATTTTTTTAACTTTTTGAAAATTATTCAAAATAATTCTGCGAAACAAAAAACAAGTGATTAATAAAAATGCGTTTATTAAGTATTTTATGTTATGTTATTTTTTCAATACAAATTCCAATAGGATGCGGGGAAATAAAATCACTATAGCAGCGATTTTATGTCCCGAAAATCGTGCCCATGGTCACATTTATTCTAGTAGAGGTTGTGATAGCAATAGAAAAGAAATAATTTATAATCGAAACAGTCGCCAATTAAGTTTAGGAAAAAGAGAAATAAATTTCGATAAAGTATTGAAAATGTGATGTTACAAAATGCCATTTCGCCCGATTCTCGTGACATAAAATTGCTGTTATGTTATTTTATTTCCCCGCTTCCTATTGGAATTTGTATTGAGAAAACAAAAATAACATAACAACATAAAATTTTAGATGCCGGAATCGACCCCATTATGCATTAAGAAATAATAATATGTATTTGAAATTTGCTTTGTTCATTACATTTATTAGAATGAAAAAAATAAAAAATAATTCAAAAAAAGTTAACGTAGGACAGATTCTAATCTAAATTTTTGAATAGTTTTAATGGGCCCGGTTCTCGCGACATGAAATTGCTGTTATGTTATTTTATTTCCCCGCTTCCTATTAGTATTGAAAAAACAAAAATAACATAACAACATACAATTTTGCATGCCGGAATCGACCCCAATAATGAAGCTTTGGCAGTATATTTCAACAGAAAACAGTTAACATAAAATCATTACTGTAATTATAAATAATCACATTTAAAACTAGTTTCCTATAAAAAATTTAAGATAGGAGAGACATTTCTTGGTCTATGCAATGTCTGTTCCTCAATTGAAAAATATCCGCCCGCTACAAGGAATCCGTGTTGCTTCATTTGTTAATTTTGTTTTTCCGTTTTTAAATATTTCGATTCGTCATACAAGAATTCAAATTGTTTGACTACAGATCTGACTATTTAGAAAATCGAAATCGAATTGAATCGACTGAAGCACAATGACCGGTCCTCCCTCCAATCGAACTAATAGTTTTAGAATTTGGTTTAATAATTATTTATTTTTATTTAAATAGATTCGTTCAGTCGAAACCGGACACTTAGATGGCGTATTCATGCATAAAAAAGCTCAACGTTTAAAATTCCTTTGTGAAAGGAATGATAAAGTGTTCTTCAGCAGTGCCAAAGGAGGTTCATCATGTCAAATTTATTTTATGACACTTAATAAGCCTGGAATGGCAAACTGGTAGAGGAATTAAAAAGAAAATTGCAGAGCGACAAATTATTGGTCGATTTTTTATTATTTTTTTTTTTATTTAGATAATGTATTCAAATTGATTTATTTATTTTATATTTTTTATTATTATTTTTGTGTTTTTTATTTTTATTTAGGGCAAAAAAGTATAAAAGTTATCAAAAAAAATATTAAAGTTATAATGATCTGCGCTATACCTTTATAAAAAAATATATTGTATGTTTAGCTAAAATGAACAAAAAAATTTAAGTGAATTTAAGAAAGTTAATCTAAATTATCTAATTAAACAGAAATAATTATTATATCAATATTATTTAATTTTAAATTGCATTTAATTATATAAATAAGGTTAAATTTTTATATATTTAAACAAATGTAAAACTATTATTTTATGAAACAAGAAAGACCATGTGTTTCTTTGATTTTGTTTTGATATAGTAAAGTATTCTATTTTGCACTATGTACATTAAAAATCCGATTAATCATTACTCTTCATCTCACTTTCCCATCCCCTACTTAGTCATTTAAAATTTTATTCCCAAATTTCACAAACGATATTCGTTAAACCCAATTATGAATTTTATGGTAGGCTTAAAAATGCTCAAAACACCACGTGCTAAATAATGTAGAAAACAATTTTTTTTAGAACAAAATGTCTTCCCTACCATTTATTAAAAATAACTACTTTAATGTACAAAAATAATTTAAATATAAATTATCTACAAAACAAAAACTCCTTTTTACAATAATTTTAGCTAAGCGCAATCAGAAAAGGAGTTAAAACAAAATGGCGACGTTTTTGCACAGTTGATAACGTTTATAAATCCTAGTTTTTATATTTGAATTAAAATAAAATGGCTGTTGCAATGTCTTAAATTTAAACAGAATAAAATACCAATCCAGAACCATGTATTATTTTATTATTACACACCACTATAAAAACTCTAAAAAGTTCAGTCAAATATTTTTTAAATGTAATTATAATTTGATTTTTTATTTTATATCATTAAAGAAAACAAAAAAATGAAATTAATTATATATTTACATAATATATAATTGTTAAAAAATAAACATGTGTATTTTAATATTTTTGAAAAATGAGCTAACTGAGCACAATTCTTACTTTAAAATTATACCTACTATAATTTTCACTCGTTGCATAATTTTATTGAACAAAAAACGAAAAAGAAAATAAAATAAACAATTTATATAAATATTATAATATATAATAATAATAATGAGAAAAACAATAGAAATTTTTTTATACAAAAAATAAATTGAAATTAAAATAATAAAAAATTATTTGGTGCAATTAAAATTTTCGTAATTTTTTATTTAACAGTGTGTTGCCATAAAATTTAAAAAATATTACTCGTTCGTTTTTTCAAGCAGTTTACTATAATTTACGAGCCCATCCATGAAAAACTACTACAAAATTTTGACATTTGTTTTGTCAACTCGAGCCATCTTTCTTTTTTAAGTTAACTTTCGCGACATTTGGTATGTGTTGAAATTAAAATCGTAAAAAATTATGTTTTAATAAAATCATCAAGATATAAATTTATAAAATATAGTTTTCTATTAATATTTTTGGTTCATCTCTCTATAAATTTTGATGATTTTATTTAAATTTAAGCGAAAATTTTTATAGTGATCACACGTTTGTGATTTTGAAATGTTTTAATTTTTGTTTTTGTTTAGGACTTAAAATACGCTTATAATATGGGGCGTGTAATCCGTGCACAACGTAAGGGAGCTGGTTCAGTATTCGTATCGCATACGAAGAAGCGTAAGGGAGCAGCTAAATTGAGACCGCTCGATTATGCTGAACGTCATGGATACATCAAGGGAGTAGTAAAGGTTAGAAAATTCTTCTGTCATGTTAACGTTAGTTTGGAAGTCTTATTTTATTTTTGTTTTAGGAAATTGTCCATGACCCCGGTCGTGGAGCTCCATTGGCTGTCGTACATTTCAGAGATCCATACAAGTACAAAACAAAGAAAGAATTATTCATTGCACCAGAGGGTATGTGCACCGGTCAATTTTTATATTGTGGTCGGAAAGCAAATTTGCAAGTGGGAAATGTAATGCCAATTGCTCAAATGCCCGAAGGAACTATTGTGTGTAATTTGGAAGAAAAAACCGGTGATCGTGGCCGACTTGCCCGTACCTCAGGAAACTACGCTACAGTAATTGCCCACAATCCAGAAACACGTAAGACACGTGTTAAATTACCATCTGGCGCAAAGAAAACTGTGCCTTCAGCTAATCGTGCTATGGTTGGAATTGTTGCTGGTGGTGGTCGTATTGACAAACCTATTCTTAAAGCTGGACGTGCCTATCACAAATACAAAGTTAAACGTAATTGCTGGCCAAAGGTTCGTGGTGTTGCTATGAACCCAGTAGAGCATCCACATGGTGGTGGTAACCATCAACACATTGGTAAAGCCTCTACAGTTAAACGAGGGACATCAGCCGGTCGTAAAGTTGGTCTTATCGCTGCCCGTAGAACTGGTAGAATTCGTGGTGGAAAAGCCGATACTGGTAAAGAATCAAAATAAGGTAATGGTAATTAATAGGGATATATTTCTGTTTACCATCATTGTAATATTCTCTATAATAAAAAGTTTATGAAAAGACATTGCGTATTTTGATTTGAAAGTTTATTAAAAATGTTAATCAGTCGGAACTAAGCCATTCGAAAGATGTACTCAATCCTGTGCTGCTTACGCTACTTATGGAGCAGCTACTTACGGAACTAACTACGGATTCATTACTATCAGAGTCTTGGTCTAGCGATTCTATTGGAGATCTTATATAAAGCGTCATTTTTTTATTCCCGTACACAATTTTCTTATATTCTCGACCGTTTTTATCCACATCCATTTTATTATCGTCGACGGTAGATACTTTAGTTCGTCCCTCCATTGGGTTTCTTTGAAACTGTTTCATATCATCATCAGTAGGAGGTTCACTTAGTGCTTTTCTATAATCTTCTTGGCATTTCAGTAAATGGGGCACTACGGTCTTAATTAGTTCAAATGTTTTACCAGTCTTATTTATACTATTTTCGATTAGATCGATGTTAAACTAAAAGTAAATTAATTAATTAGTAATGTTTTATTAATGAAAACCAAATTTGCAATTTTAGGCCATTTACATCAAAATGATCCTCACAACAGTGATAAGTTTCATTCTCACGTCCCACAATCAGCGTTTTATTAACATTTTTAAACCATTTCTGACGTAAATCAACCTCGTTTGGAACTTTTATAAATAATTTATCAATTGATTTATTTGATGAGCTCAAGCACATTGGAACAAAACATTTTTTTACCGAGGAGTATTTTTTCGGCATTTCATTAAAAATATAAACAATAATAAAAAATGTCATTTTGTAGGTGGATTCTGTAGTAGTTCTCGTCAGCAAAATGATACAGCATACCGAACTCATAAGAACTTTCATTTTGCTGTTTTCGATCCGCCATGTTCATTTTTTTATGCAAACGAAACGCAAGCCTAATTACATTTCAATTGAAATTCATAAAGCTGTCATTTATTGATTAAATTAACAACATTTCCAATTATTTAGTTTAATTTTATTTTTATTATTTTTTTGTTTCATTTTGATTAAGTGTAGTTTAATTTTCGTGATAAATAATTATATTATACATAAATAAGAAGATAAATTCTCGATTTGATCGGTATTTTTGGCTGTTTTGTTTCTGTATTTTATTGATCATCCATCGCTCCACCAACTTGTCATGTGAGTGTCAAAAAAAAGTATTTTAAATTAAATTATTATTAATTCTAATTTAGCAATAATCTAATTATTCAGAAGTCATTATAATATTATACCCTATTGTAATAAATAGGTGTGATTATTATATGGGTGGGTGGGAATATTAAGATTGAACTGTAATGAGAAGTTATTTTGTTTGTAAATAACGAAGGTCAAAATATTTGTTATTCTCGATATATTTAACTCGGTAAATTGGAATAATTAGTAAACCAACGTTTAAAGTCGTAGTAGATTTATAGTAACATGTTCATATAATCAAATAACATATCGTGTCATGATTTTGTTCAGTTTCCACGAAGGAGTGCCTTACGCAAACGATACCTATTTCTCTTAAACATGTATCATGTATGTATTCATATTTCATGTTAGGATACGCGAGCTAAAATCTATGGGAAGAGATATGTATAGACAAACCTTAATTAATAAAAATCAATTTCTCATATAATAAATTGATAATAAAATTCAATTTCAATTAATTCAATTCCGCGAATTTTATTTCATTTTAAATCACACCGTTTTTATATTCAGTACTTTGCAAAATTGATTTTTATTATTTATTATAAATTGTATATGTACATTAGGATCAACAGAGTTGCAATTGAGCAATTTCAGTGCTAGGCTAGTTGAGTCATCGTTGACCCAGCTGTCTGATAAGACAGTTATGTTCATGCCATAGCCCATAATTATTGTACATTACCGGAACAATATACATACTCATGCATTTATATTACTAATGCATGTTTTACTTTTAATAATAATTAAACAACAAATTTATGGTGATTAAGAGGATTAACAATATACCCAATTTATAAACAAACAACGGTTGTGATTGCATAAGCAGCACGTGTTTTGTTTAAATATTTATTGTTTATTGCACAGATTTTAAGTTTGTTAATTTGCTTATAAAATGCATACAATCCAAGGTTTGCGATGGAACAGATATTATATTTTTGCATTCATGGCCGGATTCAATGAATTAATGGTTTAAATCCGTACGAAACTATTTACTGTTTGTTCGACTCTTGTGTGTCGATATACGGACGGCCGGCCACAAATACTTAGCACTCTCTTACCCATTGTAAAAACGATGCCTCACTGTGAAAGTAATAAAATATTAATTTTATCGTTACTGATAAGACAATGTTTGGTATTTCATTTGATATCACAGAATATAAATAAACACAAGTTTATAACCTGTTGTGAGTGTTCAGCATTTCCTTTTGTTCTGCGAATCTGAATAGTACACATAAATTCCCTGACAATTGTAACCTTAGCAATTTGTTCAGATTTACCTACTATTCAATTTAATTATTTCCGGTTTCAAATTTAGGTAGTGGTTTACTGAATCATATTGACGCACAACTCAAGAAACCACATTTGATAAAATACGTTGAATACGTGAGCTAATACATAGACGATAGACCACAACTTCTTTTGTCTAGTGAAAAATTTTGATCCAATGGTAGTTCACGTACGATATATTTTATTGCAAGCTTTGTATAAATAGTAGTAGTATTGGAATATTTTAAAGCCAAGGAAACGAAAGAAGCAAAAAGGTTACGGACGGAACTTTTTTGAGAACTATTTTTTACAACATAGTTGTGATCATTTTATGTAACTAATTTACAGTATGATATTAAATAACTAATAAAATAATGTACCACATAACTAATCTACATCAGTTTGTACAAACAAAAAATAACGAGCGATAATAATTATAAACAATAATAGAGAAAAACAAAAAAAAAAAAAATACGAATAATAATAATATATTCCTCCAAATTACCACGTAACTAACCAAAACTACCCAGAACATCAGAACCATCCTGCCAAATCTTTGTTCAATCAGTTATTTCAGTCAATAGTATACAAATTACTGCAATCATTGTTGTCTTCAAGATAATTTTAACATAAAGCTTCTTGATCTAAATCCATATGCTATTCTTTACAATAGCCTTGAACTGTAAGAGTCATGATAATGACCGATATACGTAATCTATCTTTACTTAAAGATACTGCCTGATTATTAAAGATTATAGGCAGGTCGACGCCACACACTGCACTGATTAGAGCATGCGGCATCTGAGAAAGCCTATTGATCTAAACAGTTGATTGCGGATGCCAGGAATTCCAATAGATCTCTCGAAGAATAGAAGAGTGAGAAAGAATCATAGAAGTTGAATTTAGTGAAGCTTGCCTTTGCCTTGTCGATTTCTGTCATGACAGGAATAAGTTTCGACAAAATCTATTGCCAGGTATGCGTCGATAGAATTTAATATGCCAATGCATTTTAAACGAAATGGAGAGAAACGTGCTCTTCTCAAAATAAAGGATTGCATCTAAGCCATACAATTAACCCAATCGCGTTTACCTACTAAGTTTTAATGAAATTGGGTTTCATAGTCTAGCACTTCTGTTTCTAAAAGATCCTCCCATATAGTTAGAAGTTATTCCTGGCATTTAAATTCAAATAGTTATTCAGAGAGCATTCACTTATTTTATTACATTAGAGCGGCCATTTATCTCTCTGTCTTCGATAACCGAAAATGGAAAATGCTCCTAAAATGGTAATAAATTTCAATCGTGACGAAACTCTAATAATTTGGGTCATTTTTCGTTTATAGTTTGGGTTAGATAATTAAAACATAATAAATGTAACATTGCAATTAAAGAAAAACCAAAATTTTAATTATTAGTAAATAGTAATTTAAAATTCGACAGAACAGAATAATTGATTAATGTTATTCCGGTTTAAATTCTTCCTCGGGCAATTAATTATTAAACAATTATCTCGTCATGTGCGTTTAATTACGGACTATAGAAAAGATTTGGAGAGGGTATAGTTAGATTTCATGATGGAAAGATTATTTATTATTTTTTGTGTGATGGGCCCTTAGGTGGGGGCGGCGTATTTCAAAAGAAAGGCAAATATATCATTTGTCTTCCGTTCTTTGCAAATAACTGGAACAAATCTGTGGACAGCTGTGATTGACAGCATGTCCAGAATATCTGTGAGTGAAGTGTGTATCGAAGAAAAGACAGTTTCTGTCAATTAACACATCAAAGATCTGGAAACTGAGGTTATATAGCTTATTACGTAAAATGCGAAAGTTTTGGTCAATTATCGCATCATCATACCTCCCCGTTTACACGAACCATATGCGATGATAGGTAGAATAGGATGTAGGCTTTGTTGGCGCGTATTATCATCGGGGACTATGATAATACACAATCAGCAATTGGGGTCTCATACGAAACGACACATTTCACAACAGGATGTGCTAAAACAGGATGTCACAAAACAGGATATCACAAAACAGTACATGGTTACGCTACAGTACATGGTACGAAACAGGACCGATTAAAACAGTACATCACAAAACAGTACATGGTACAGTAGAGTACATGGTACGGAACCGGACCGATTAAAACAGTACATCACAAAACAGTACATGGTACACTAAAGTACATGGTACGGAACAGGACCGATTAAAACAGTACATCACAAAACAGTACATGGTACACTAAAGTACATGGTACGGAAGAGTACATCGCAAAACAGTACATATTAAAAGAGAACACCACCAGTTAATAGTCAATTTTACGGTTTTAATAACTAGTTGTGTGGGTACGGAAAAGTACCATGTCAAAAATTTATATTTGTATGTTTTTTGAACCAACATACACATTTGTGCATTCCTTTCAAACTTATTTTCGCCCGAAAAAATACTAACTATACACACAATTGTGTTGGTTGTACTTCAAATCAAGCGAAATTGTTTATCAAAAACGTCATTACATACTATGGTTTTTTACTCACACATTTGTGTGGTTTGGACTTAAATTGAGCCATTTTTTTCTTGGTTAAAAAAGGGATATATTTATTTATATATTTATTTAAATTTTTGATCTATTTTGCAACGATCAAGTATTAGCGATTTAAATAAAAATAGTGTTATATATTGTTAGGTGAAGGGCTATTTTATTATAACTTAAAGCAATTACAATTTTATATAGTATACTGTCTAATTACTCTAGGTGAAGGCAAATATCCACTTGATAATATCCTAATTACTAAACGTATTCAATAAAAAATATTTAACAAATCAAGCTGAAAAAATCCTCCAGCTTAACGTTCAGTAAAATGTACTTTACTGTACCATGTACTGTTTTGTGATGTACTGTTTTTATCGGTCCTGTTTCGTACAATGTACTATAGTGTACCATGTACTGTTTTGTGATGTACTGTATTTATCGGTCCTGTTTCGTACCATGTACTTTAATGTACCATGTACTGTTTTGTGATGTACTGTTTTTATCGGTCCTGTTCCGTACCATGTACTGTTTTGTGATGTCCTGTTTTATTACATCCTGTTTTGAAATGTGCCATAGTGAGCGGCTTCGCAGCAATTGATATCCTAAATAGCCATCTAGAAGTGCTTAAAATATTAGTACTGTGATGTGACTGTGTAGTATCTACTTCCAATATTTAGTTGTTCCTATCCTATATGTTTATATGATATCCATAATGGAGAAATCGTCACTGACGGCCAGTGAGGTTATTCAACGTTAATGTTGAACTAAGCCAGCTCGAGCATTCCCTCTTGATCAAATAAGTTGTAGTTTTTTGGAGTAGCCAATGAATTGTGCGTCCTTTAAAGATCAATTAGTTAATACACCGTGGGTCAGCGCCGAGTTCTGCACTCCAACATTGAGTCATATAGTTGTACTTATTAAATTCACAGATAGAATGAGGAATGTTTGCCCTTGCATTCTGGGCATTATTCGAACCCTGAGCCTCTCTCCAAGTGCTGAAGCTTTAACCACTGTACTGTTATTTATATATATGTAATTTGTTTTATAGGTGAGCAACCAAGTTTGCTCTACCACTCAGTCGCTCAACAGGACAAGCACTTTCCCATGAGACATTTAGTCTCAAAAACAGTTTGTCTCTTAACGAATTCCAAAATTTTCGTTATCTTAAGATGATCCTCAAAGAGGAAACATGAATCGAAACAATGAAGAGAGTAAGAAGGACGGGAACAGGAGAAGTGTTCAATCATCTCCTTCTTCACTTCATGACACTGCTCGCAATTCTCATTCTCCCGAACCTACATTCTAAACAAATGATTCTTTGCGGGAGAGTTGTTTTCCCTTGTTTGATGTAGGCCATCAAAGTACTTGATGATGTCTCTTTTATAGCACGTCATCTTCAAGCCGAGAGCTGGTTCAGGAGGTCTCGAGAAATTTTGCATAAGTGCACTGTCTCGCTGATTTGTTTTAATACTCTGTCAGACAAGTAAACAGTGTATGAATTAATGGCCCTTAAGGCAGCCTCCCTTTCCGATGCAAATCATATGAAACGATGCCTTCAGCATTGCAACAATTTCTTTCTTAAAGACAGTGACGATACTGTCCAGTGGAATATGACAAATTCATCTTAAGATCAAATACGCACCAGTGTGTCCAATAGCAATGGTTGCCTAACTACCGAAGACGGGTGTATGTGAATACTGCACGCCTCCAATCCAAAGATAAAAAAATAAGAGATTCAAGACTTTTCGAGTGCACTATTCGGTGCAGGCACACTTTAATATGTTTTGCCAAGCTTTGGATCTAACAGGACCCCAAGATACCTAGTTTCCGAAGAAATTGGGATGTTATGATCGTCTATTTTTGAGAGAATGTAATTCCCCAAACTCCTTCGTTTCGTTGCTAAGAGCACACAATAAAATGAAATATAACGATGATCAGAGAGACTTACCGCCACTAAGACCTTCTACTGTAAGATCTTCTCACTTAGAAATGTGATTTGCTTCGTATTATGTAAGTAATTATAAAAGTAATTTATATCTGCCAAATTGTGAAAATATAATAAACTGTTTATTTTTGAGCACTCGAGTTTCGAAATCGTATAATATTCATAAAAACCTTTCGTAAACTGTTGAATTGGAGAATGAAGCTCCGAGTCATAAGAAAAGTAAACAGAGATTACTAGACCCACACGCCTTATTCACTATTCTTTTAACTCAACTTCGGTTGATTTAAGATCCATAGAGCAGATTTAGTGAGGAAGCCTGAAATTCATATTATTGCTAATAATGGTAATATATAGAGGTTCTTGATGTTGAGCAAGTATTACTAAACAAGGCGATACCTGAGTAGCGTGGATTAAGTCCCTCGAGTTTGCCACCCTCGAGTTTGCCATCCTCGAACAGATAAAAAGGGTTGGAACCCAAGAGCTTCTGGCTTTGGGACAGATGGCTCATCCAGTCCAATATGTAGAAGTACACCTTACGGGCTCCTCTGTTGACCAAACAATATCTGTCAGTTTTCGTGCCGAGTTTTGATTTTCCAGCCACATCAGAATTTCTGAAGCTTCTAGAATTAGACCCGGATCTAGAACTTCATTTCTTAACAGGATTGGGTAGGTCACAGTTCAACGCCCTATCACAGATAAAAGATATGCGCAATCTATTTAATCAATTTAAGTGTTCTGTTTACTCTATTATTATTCACTTTTCTAGCAATTGAATGGCAAACATTGTCCCGTATCGAGATTAAGGTTTCTGTCGAGGTCCCTCCCCGATGGAGCGCCTTCCTTTTCCGACAGGCCGTATTTATTTGAGGCTTATTGAGAGATTTCGTAATGTTTACAAGTTTGGCCTACCCGATTTATACAAGTTTCTAGGGCCGCTACGACGAGGCAATGCGGGCAGTTGGTGATCAGTAAAGGCTGAAGCAGAATTCTGAAATATTATCTTTGCTATGCTTATACACATCAACCGGACCAGCTTTTTGCCAAGAATGTATATTACGCAGTTATTTGGCATCCCATAATCAACAATCAAATTCCAGTAAATGACTAATTCGCAAACAATTTTGTTTTCCGGTACAATCTACATAAATATATCAAGGGAACTTTGTTGTTTGGTGAGTGGCAAAAATATTTCATTATACGAACATGCGTAGTGTAACAGTGTGATTGTGTGAATTAGTGAAAGTAATGTTTTATAGTAATAGTCTTAAAATAGTAACAGTTCACTATTTCTCGACAGAAATCTATGAATGTATTCAGACAAGAAAGTTGTTGTGTTGGAATTCCTACAAAGTATAATCTATCACACTGACTGTAATCGGAATTAACTGTAATTCTACCTGTTACAATTTTCAAAACGATAAGCATAATCAAAAAAATCAACACACCAACTATTACAGTGACAGTATAATGTCGGTATTATCAGTATGACAAATGATTTCGTAATAGACTCATTAATATAATTAACGTTTAGATTCATTAAAAATGCAGATTCGTTGTTATTAATTTGTAATCTCTCTTTTATGTTATTATTAATACAGATTTTATAAAAATACGTCATTGAATTGTTTTGTGAGCGTGCTTATACTTTAAATACTAATTAATATTATTCATTGTTTATTTGCTAATACAGAAATTGAATTGCGAGAACAATGTCAGGTGATGATTTACCGCCACCAAAGGCGGATCATAATGCTCCGCCACCATATGAACAAGAGAATACAATACCCCTGTCACCATCATGCAAGCTACCAACATACGAAGAAGTTCAAATGGAGAAAACGCTGCACGGGGAATATCCAATAAATTTAGCTGGACAAATGCCACCACCGCCACCACCATGCCCCGGAATACCATCAAATCGTAACGATCCCACTGGACAGAATGGTTTTACATTTATAGCAATTGATACAGGCGATACAGATAATATGACCGCCGACAATAGTTTACTTGGTACCGATATTATGTTTGTAACCGCTTTCCTTGTTGCATTTCTATTTAATTGGATTGGGTTTTTGGTACTTACGTGTTTTTGTCACACAATTGCTGCTCGTTATGGCGCTCTATCCGGTTTTGGTTTATCACTCGCTAAATGGACACTTATTGTGAAACATTCAACATATGTGGCACCACACGAAAACTCATGGCTGTGGTGGTTAATAATGGCATTCGGATTTTTAATTTGTGTTCGTGCTCTAGTCCAGTATATAAGTATAAAACGAACATGGCGATTATTATCTACGTCGGCACAAGAACGATTACTATTTTTTTACTAAGCAATTTAATTACCTATATACAACAATATTATTATTACATGAGAGAGGATCTCATTTGAAAATCGAAACTTTATATACCTATAAAAATACATTAACATTTTTTTTTCCTTTCAAGTGCTATACATATTTTTCCAATAAGCGCTTTGAAGCAAGAATTATTTTCTATTGTAAATAATTTAAAATAAAATAACTTGTAAGCATAATTTTTGTTTCATCCAAGAAGTAAAACCAAATAAATAAACAGAATAAAACGTCCAAATAGTGATGGAATTAAAATTTTAAATTGAAATGCGGTGGTGAAATAATGCTTCGTGTTTTTGCTAATCAATTGAGAGGTTTGCAGCAGCTGCGCAGAAATTTGTCTCGAGCTTGGGTTACGACTTAATTTTTTAATTTAAATTTGCAGCAACGTAGTCAATAATGAAAGGAATTGTGAAACATTTGCCAAAGATTATGGTTTATAACAATTGCTGCATGAACTGCCCAGCTGACTGAATTCTTGTATTTTCGAAAATTTTGCAGTAACAAAACAATATGAACATTTTTATTACCAATTACCATTTGATAATTGTGTAGACGATGCCGTAAGACCAATTAATATTATTATAAGTTATTATGTATAAATATTTTATTTGATTTGTTACGTTGGCACGATAAAATATAAAATCACCAAAATATTAAATAATGGCAGTTATTGAGAAACAAATAAATAAAATGGATTTATTATATTATTATTATTATTATTGTACTTACAAATAAAATTGTTAATTTTTAATTTATGTATTATACTTTTGATAATAAAATTTAAGTATGATAAATTTAAAAGAATTGTGAAAACTTTGTTCGATTGCAGTGCTTTATTCCTTTGGCGGCGACCAGCTCTACGGGAATTATATCGTTTCATATTCAACCTTTCGTCCTCTTCTAGACCAGAAACGGTACATTTTTCGCTGATCCTTTATTACATTACAATAAGAGGGTTCAATTTGGTACAGCTCTCTTGAAATGAATGTAGAAATTCTTTATAAAATACACAGACTACTTAATTACAACGCATCCCCAATAGAAAACTTATGACTTTTGCCTTACAAAAAGTATGAATAACATTTTGAGTAAATAAAAATGTTTGCTCATGGAATGGTCGCCTTAACGCAAAAGTCATAAGGAAAATTTTTTTGCATTGAGGATGACCTGTTAGTTGTTAACATTAAGTTACTAGACTCATTTGGCCGACTAATTGATCGATAAACGCCTAGTCAAACCACTGAAGATATAGTAACACGAAGCTTTTGCTAAACATTGTCATTTGCGAGTGACTTTCTGGCCATATTTCTGATCGCAAATAATTAATTTGCGGCCGGATAGAGGATATACCCCTTAGACTTCTTTCTTTGGGGCTATCTTAAATCGCAGATCTTTACGAATAAGCCTCAATCAGTTAATACCCTCAATGTCAAGATAACGAACGATATTTACCAAATTCAGCCAGATTTATGCGACAAATCCATCGAAAATTGGGCCTCCAGAATACGTTGCCACCAAGCAAAGCCGCGGTTGATATTTGAACGACGTTATATTTCATAGTTAATGCCATAAAGTATTCTTTAAAAAAAAATTGAGTGGATATCTCACACACAACTTGTTTTATTTATATTTAAAAATCGCGTGTCTTTTTTAAAAGTTTGATTATAATGGCAATTGGTATAACTTTCATAACAAAACTCGCGAACTAACATGACTCGTGTTGACACTGCACTAAGGCTAAAGTATCGGAATATAATATATATATAAGCGACAGCTAGCAGCACCAACATTTTCAATAAGATTTTTTTTTGTTTTTCTGTTAGTTTTATGTACATTTATATAATATTTTATTGTACGAATTTTCCCTGTCAAATCCGTTTCGTATCACTGGATTGTGAATACCGTTATAGAATTTGACGGTTACAACACCAATTCTCTTCATTTACACAAATCTGGTTCTTAGGCTCCGAACTGCCAAAAAAGGAGGAATAGGTCTTGCAATAAGCTAGAAAGCTCAACAAGATTCCAGTAATGGAGAGAACCACTAACTGCCACTTAGCCCTTAAATGATGTTTTCAAGCAACATCTAGTGGTGTCTGTAATCGACAAAGTTCAGAAAAACGGGTTTGTATACAAAAATTATTGCTTGCAAGTCTAGGTGAGTTTTGGTTTGGAATCAGGGTATAGCTATATTACCACTTGAAAAGTAAGGTGTTCTATGTAGTCTCCAAGAGAGATACTGAAAATGCTGCTGATGAATAATTAAGTCTTGGTACCAGGAGATATAGAGTGATTTCCCTCCCCTTGAAACGTTGGTGGCCCAACTGTCATTCAGGAGAGAAGCGAGACTATAGAAATACTCTCAATCAACTCAAATATACGAAGGATAATGAACCAAGCACGGTACTTCAAGGAGAGTCCCATTTGGTGCGGCACATTTCACAACAGGATGAGCTAAAACAGGATATCACGAAACGTGGTGCTATTCCTGAATACGATACAAAAATGTATTCGATACGAAGATGATATTCGTTACGAAAATACTTTGGTATTCCTGAATACGATCGTACGTAATTGTTTGGTGTGTGTCCTTGCTATAACGGAAATTTATTTTTACCCCTATTCTCATAGTCGTATGAAGTGATAAGCACCACTTGAAATAATATATTTCATCACCTACTATTTTTACGTGATACGAATAGCCAGCAAGGTGGATGTTAATAAAACGTAAGATTACGAATAATTATATTGGGGAGTCCGTTAAATTGTCCGATAAATCCGAATGTTTTTAAATTTAATCGATTCGTTCGAATTTAATCTGGGACGGAACTCAGCATTTCTTAGCCGATTATGAAGAGATTGAATGTCCTGGATGGAAATGTGATTCTTAAACGACCTTTGGAAGAAATTCTGGAATAGAGCCACTTGGGACGGAACTCGATCAATTCTTAACCGATTATGATGGGATTGGATGTGCTGGATGGAAATAGGATTCTTAACCGATTTTTGGAAGAAATTCTGGAATATCGCCACGAAACTCGGTAATTTAAACTAGGGTGGAACTCGATAATAAGCAAGCGTTTTTCTTGAAGCAAGCGGCTCGTGATGCTAACATGCTTTTGGTAAGGCTGGGTGCCGTAACATCTATCACCAGTACGTAACCCACTCATGGGTCTAGTAGGTTGAGCGACAGGTAACCTACTTACTCTCACAAAAAATCACGTTATGAACCCTACACAAAGGGCTCTGATAAATTTATATTATTCTTATCAACAACGACCTCGAAAACTGTTCAAGGGAACATGAAATATGATGTCTTCTAAGATCATGAGATCTTCAGAACCTGTAGCACCAAGCGAAAGTTTACAATTTTGAGGTACTTGCAATACAAGAGCGCATAATCCATATGGCCATATTCCAGAACTTTTTCCAAAAACTGTTTATGAATCTCTGTTCCATCCAACAAACAAAATTCCCCCATAATCGATTAAGAATTGAGTTCCGTCCCAGGTGGCCATATTGCAGAATTTCTTCCAAAAATCATTTAAGAATCCCATGATCCAGTTCCGTCCCAGGTGGCCGATTGCCGGAGCAAAATCGAGAATTCATGACAGTTGAAATCACGGAAGATCAGAATGTAAAAACATTGGGTATATATTGGGATCCGCAAAGACACGAATTTAGCTTTAAAGGGCCAATTATCCTAACAACACAAAAGGCTAACAGCAAGCGAAATGTCCTAACAAACATCGCAAGGATTTTTGATCCATTAGGATGAATCGCCCCCATAACTATAAGCGCAAACATATTAATGCAAAGGTTATAGGAAGAAAACATTGGTTGGGACGAGAACATACCTAATCATCTGGAAACCCGATCGATGAAATTTCAACAGCAGTACCAGCATGTAAGCAAAATAAGAATCCCTAGGTGGATTAATTCTAATCAGAATGTCATAGAATTAGATGGATTCTGTGATGCTTCGGATGCGGCATATGCTGGTGTCATATATATCAGGGTGACTTTGGAATCCGCAGATGTGAAAGTTACGTTACTAGCATCAAAAACTGGAGTAGCACCGTTAAAGAAAATAAATACGCCACGACTAGAACTATGCGGCGCAGTTTTATTAGCAAGATTAATGAATAGCGTAAGGCAATCATTATAGATTCGCCAACATCAATAAATGTCTATACGTATTCGCAGGAAATCGTGTAGACGAAATACAAAACTCAATCGGCCCAGCCTATAGGTCTCACGTACAATCGGATTAAGAGTGTTGTCCTTTGCGCATCCCTGCAAATACCGATAGTTTAGAAGAAGCGCTGTAGAGTGACGTCGACCAACGCCATAGCGGCGGTGGTTGACGCTGGTGAGGAAGATGTTATAGTAAACCTAATTATCTATTACACCCGAAAATGAAATAAATAATATGAAACGGCAATTAATAGAATGGGAAAAATATCATAACGCTTTCCTTTTCCTAATCGTATTTACCTACATTATTGTGGTATCGATTACGGATAATTTTGTTTGACAACGCATTAGTTTACCTATATGCTTGCTAATAACTTCCAGTGCGAGTGAATTTATGTGAAAATAAAAGAAAAAAACAAGATTTTTGTTTGTTTGGGTGGTTGTTCCCGCACCTAGTTAAAAAAAATAAATAAAAAAAACAAAAGTAGTCTAGTACGCGAGGATATCGTAGGGGTCCCGCAATTTACAGCCCATGGACGCAGCTATATATAAGTATATTCGACAGAAGTGGATCTAAAAGAAGATACGATTCCACTCAGAATTGATTACACTGTCCTTGAATCGCAAACTTTTTTTTTGTGACAAGCTGGGCACCCAAGGGGGTAAACCTAATTCAAGTATGCTGAGTTCAATGGTGCTAGTTCCATTTCAAAGTTAGTCCCCATTTTTGAGATATCGCGAGTCAGAAATTTGTCAAAATATACACTCATTTTCACGTTGATAGCTCTTGAACCATTAAGATTTTCGTTTTGCTTTCTTCAGCAAAGTTGTTGTGCAAGCCAAGACAAACAACTTTGCTGAACATGTCAAGACCGAAAAACCACAACTACATTCACATTTTTGTGTTATTTTTTTCGAAGATGTTTTTGGGGTCGTATTCGCTGGTGCGCCGAAAATCAGTTTTCGGCTCAAAGTTTTTTATTTTTTATTTTTAGGTCTATATAAATACAATTACTCTTGCCCAAAACAAATTAGTTGGCTTAAGCTTTTTTATTTAATCATTAAGCAAAATTTCAAGCCCCATCTTCTATGATTAAATTTTTAGCCTTAGGCTCAAACTTGGGATTTTTTCTTTTCATTTCGACAAAAAACACTTTTTATCATTTTTTATCCATTTATTGAAATTAAATCGATTGTAATCAATCAAATAAACATCGCATCAACAAATATACTATGTGTTGCATTAATATTTGTGCTCATGAAAAAATTATTTTATTTATGTTTCCTAGATTATAAAACTCATGTAATTTTTTTTTTTTTTTAATTTTTATCACAATGTAATTAATTATTAAATTACGTTTCATTTGGCATATAATTTCTAAAAAAATTATCAGGATTTACGTATAAAAAAACGAATTTACTCTGTTGCAAAAGTAATTGTGTTACAAATTACTGTTGCAAAAATATTTGTGTTAGCAAAATTCTAAAAAAAAATCAACAAATGGTGTATTGAAATAACTGTTTCAGCATTTGTTTTTCAAAAATACACGTTTTCAAATAGTTTTGCAAGTTTCATTGAATTGTGAGCATTAAAAATCGTGACAATATGCCAAAAAACCGCGAACTGAGTATTGAAACCCGATCTGCAATTGCGGCAGAATATAATTTGGGAATCTCAGCCGAAGAACTGGTGAAAAAGTACAAGTGCCATAAAAATACCATTTGGTATCAAGTTCGGAAGCAAAATATTTGCGGAACGGTGCAAAATATCGGAGTACGCCAACGACCAAGAATAACTAATGCCAGAGAAAATGCTTACATCACTCGATGTATGCTTACAAATGCATTTTAAGTCCAAATACACCATTCCACAATTTCACGTCGTTTAAAAGAAGCTGGGGTACAGGCCTATACATGCACCAAAAAGTTTTATATTTCTAAACAAAATAAAATAAAACAGCTGTTGTTCGCAAAGCAGCATATGAACAAGCCCCCCGAATTGAGGAGAAACGTTTTGTTTACTAACGAATCTTCGGTATCGTTAGACGGATCTTGGGGTCGCAAATTTTATTATTCGGAGCCAGAAAAGGTAAATAAACGTCGTGTTTATGCTACACAACGTCAAGGCGGTGGAGGAAGTCTTATGGTTTGGGGTTGTATAACCAACCTCGGAGTAGGACCACTAGCAATGATGTCTGGGAAAATGAACCAAATGACCTATTTGGAACTGCTGAATGATGTAGCATTGGTAGCTGGTTCAAAAATAATTGGGCTTGACTTTATTCTTCAGCACGACAATGCCCCTGCCCATAAAGCATTTATTGTGACCAAGTTTTTAAATGATTTAGACCAACAACGCATAAATTGGCCACCGCAAAGCCCGGATTTAAATATTATAGAAAATGTTTGGGCTTATGTAAAACGAAATATACCATATAGAGTTGGACGAAGCAAGCAGGAGTTATGGGATGAGATTGTTGAGGTGTGGAGTAAAATACCTCTAGAATTTATTTCCAAATTATTTGACAGAATACCCAGAACACTAAATGAGGTCATATTAAATAACGGTGGGCAGACTAAATATTAAATTTAAATAAAATCAACAACATAATATAAATCAGTAACGTTTTTTATTAAAACTGTCCCAACACAAATACTTTTGCAACAATAATTTGTAACACAATTACTTTTGCAACAGAGTAAATTCGTTTTTTTTATACGTAAATCCTGATAATTTTTTTAGAAATTGTATGCCAAATGAAACGTAATTTAATAATTAATTACATAGTGATAAAAAATTTAAAAAAAAAAAAAATTACATGAGTTTTATAATCTAGGAAACATAAATAAAATAATTTTTTCATGAGCACAAATATTAATGCAACACATAGTAGATAGTATAGAAATAATTTAAAAGAAAATTAAACCGATTCAGTTGATTTTATGGTGATTTTCCTTAATTTTTTCCTTAACATTTTTCTTAACTTTTTTTAATTTTAATTTTCTGATTCGTTCGTGTTGTCTTCAGGATCTCCTTCTTCTTGCAAATTCCAACAAATATCACCCTAGGTTGTATACGAACAGTATACAAATGTCTCACGAATCGTGAGTCATGAACTGTGCCCAAAATTTATACCAAGATCTTGGTTAAATTTTTATTGAATTTAGTGTGCCTATATTTTCAGTTTCTATGTGTTGTGCGAAACTTGATTTTCTGTACTTTTTTAAATTTGGTTATGCCATTCATGTGTTCTTTGAATTTTATTTGAAATGAGCGTCCTGTTTGGCCTAAGTATGTGAACTATGTTTCTCTAGATGGCAAGGTAGGAGCAGGAGTCTTGTGTGAGAAGCTTTTGCCAAAACTGACAAGACTCTGCGCCTTTTAGGGGAACATGCGAGAAGGCTGAGTCTACAGACGAATGACTTTGTAGAAGTTGTATGGACGAAAAGGGGGAAGAGACTTTAGATAACTTCATATGCTCGTGTTCAGCACTATCATACAGAAGGCATTGGTATTTGGGCGTGTAGAGTATGGCCAGCCTTTCAGATCTCGCGAACTGTGAAGTGCGACATATTTTGCACTACGTACGTAGCTTCGAGTGGTTTGAACAAGAGTAAATGGGAAATAGGATCCTGTGGTATCACAACGGGTCACTACTGGTCTAAGTGTGCGGAAGCGACTACGCCAACCTAACCTAACCTAACCTTGGCCTAAGTAAAACACACATATATAGTGGATGTGGTTTTTCGATCTTGATATGAAAGTTGTTTATCTTGACTTGTCCAATAACTTTGCTGAAGAAAGCATAACGAGAATCTTAATGGTTCAAATATTATTGGTGAACAACGAAAAAACTGCGTGTTTTTTACGACATTTTGTATAAAAAACCCACTGGGGCAACTATTTGGCCGGAATAATAGGAACAACTTCGCTGAAAAAAACAAAACCAAAATTTAAATGGTTCAAGAGCTATGACGTGAAAATGAATGTATATTTTGTCAAATTTTTGACTCAGAGCCAAAACATGTCGAAAGCGATAACTCAAAAATGGGGACTAACTTTGAAATGGGATTAGCTCCATTGAATTCAGCGTACTCGAATTAGGTTTACCCCCAGGGTGCCCAGCTTGTCACTTTTTTCAACTAGCACAGTGTTATTAATGCTTTTGATTTGGAGGCGCGGTAAGCCAGGAGAAACTACAATCATTGCAATTGATCCTATAGACACCAGATTTGGAAAGGCGATCAACTCTAGGTTTATTGTTAAAAATCATTTTCTTTATTGTGTTATTATTATAAAAAGCAAAACTAATATTGGTATAATTGGACACGATGTTGCTAATCCGTTGGCTCGTTTTTCCTATATACTCTAAACGACGCCAATTTTCCCGCGTTGGACTATCCGGTGGATAAATACCCGTTAGAGTTTTACGCGTTAGCTTTTTATTCAATAACTTTAATATAGTCCTAGTTGCATATCCGTTATTCGTTGCTATTTGAAGAATTATGTTAAGCTCAGTGTTGTAATTTGAATTTGTCAAAGGGATGTTTATTAGTCTGTCTATGAGTGAGTGGAAAGCTGACATTTTAATATTATGAGGATGGTTTGAAGAACTAGGGATAACAGCGTCTGTATACGTGGGTTTCCGATAAATTTTGAAGTCTAAAGATGAATTGATCCTGGTTATTGTTATATCCAGAAAATTAATACATTTATTTTCTTCTTTTTCTAACGTAAAATCAATGGTGGGCTATTGAGAATTTAACCAAGTAAGGAAAGAGTCTAACAGTCTATCAGTTCCATTCCATAGACATAATATGTCATCAACATATCTATACCAAAAGATTATATGACGAAAATAAGGATTGTTATTTGATATGATCATTTGTTCGAAGAAATTCATCAAAATTTCAGCCAACAAAGGTGACAGAGGAGAGCCCATGGGTAGTCCATCAGCGAATTTGAAATATGTATTATCAAAACAGAAATAATTTTGTTTAATACAAGTCTCAAAAACTAACTTCTGTTCACGACGTAAGCTCTCATCTACAACTCATCAATTGCAATGATTGTAGTTTCTCCTATATTGGTCAGACTGGGTGCAATTTTGGAGTTAGAGCTAAAGAACATTTATCTGGTTGCAATCAATCAACGTTCCATAACCACTTAACTTCAGAAAATCATACAGCTAGCTTGAACAATTTAGACATATTACATATACAACCCAAAGGCAGACGTTTAGATACCTTAGAATAATCTTACGAAATTAGAAAATCAATATTTCTTAACCAAAATATCCTTAACGAACAGAGAGAAATCCGGTTCTCACCAATTACAGATCCCGCCCTTTTCTATTCTCACGTACGCAATAATATACCTTGAATTTTGTTACTCAACCTATGACTCATCGCCTACCTGCACGATCCGTAGATTAATTTTTATTGCTTATTTTCTGTCCCTCCTTCTATTATTTATATTTTGATTTTTTCTGCTATATAACAAAATTTTTACTAATACAAATCAGTAGATACTCCTGATGATGACCTAACAAGTCGAAATCGATCGAGTGATTTTTTAAACTTTTTGAAAATTATTCAAAATAACTGCGAAACAAAAAACAAGTGATTAATAAAAAATGTGTTTATTAAGTATAAGTGTGTTTCGCCAAGTGCCTACGGCAAATAGCGTAAAAAATGCTGTTGGTGAGTTGACTAACCGTAATCAATATCGTTTTTTTGGTTGCGTTAGATTGAGTGCCGCTTTTCGGGTGACCGGCTCTCAAATACTTATATCACTCAGCAAATATTCCTTCCTTTTGAAGGTCAAACTGACCAACATCATTGCGATCGCCAAAGGATTAAAGAGGGCAACCCAGACGTGCAGGGGTTACCTATGTCCTGATAAATTAACCCGATCAGTACTGTTAGGAATAATACCGCGATTGAGTACTCAATCGCGCTTAAGTGTTAATAAGAGTTAATTTCGTGTTCCGAATTTTTGTAAAAAATTTTCAAAGAAAATTTGTATTTTTACTTGTATAAAATTCAATTGGCACAAGAGCTGCAGAAAAATGACCATGAACGGTGGCGAGATTTGAGTGCTCGAGTTTTACAGCCCGGTATAGACGGCCATTTTTGACAAAAAATCATTATGAGCGATGAAGGACATTTCGACTTGATTGGTTTTGTTAATAAAAGCCGCTATTGGAGCACTGAACTAGAGACCACTACACTCTCGTACAGTAAATATATGGTACGCCATTTGGGTCGGCACTCGGCAGCATCTTTGGACTAAATTTCTTTAAGGATGCTAGAGGCTGTAACAATTACTGCGGGGCACTATTGAGACATATTGGGAAATTTTCTTGAACGGAAAGGTCAACAAACCCTCCCAACCAACCACAACCTCGATGTTTAAATAAAACATCGACCTGGAACATAAAAACACCCTGTATTTATATTTGACATCCCACAATCAACAATCAAATTCCAATTGATTGCTAATTCGCAAACAATTTTATTTTCCGACACAAACTACAAAATATCAAGGAAACAAATATGCATAGTTGATAGACAGTATACTGTCTCTATTATCAGTATGCAAGATAAATGTCATCGTAATAGACCCGTTAATATCATTCATGTTTAGGTTCATTAAAAATGCAAATTTGTTGTTATTATTTTGTAATCTCTAAAAATGAATCGTTATATAATTATTATATAATTCTTAATGCAGAGTTTATAAAAATAATTCATTGAATTGTTTTGTGGACGCGCGTGTACTTTAATTACTAATTATAATATTAATCGTTGTTTATTTGCTAACACAGAAATCGAATTTGGATTACCGCAGCCATATGAACAAGAGAATACAATAATCCTGTCACCATCATGCAAGTTACCAGCATACGAGGAAGCCCATATGGAGAAAACGCTGCACGAGGAATTTCCAATAAACTTCCCGCTGGACAAAATGGTTCTAGATTTATAGCAATTGTTGGGTAAGGTATAGTAAAAAAAATAAAATTTCGCTTAGCACAGATGAAAAAGTCACAAATTTGCAATCTTATATAAGACCCTCCAGTTGTAGCACAAAGTTTAGAGTTATTTTTGACGCTTCGGCTGAGATGAACAATCATTCGCAAAATAATTTTGTGCTTGTTGGCCCCAACCATGCAGCAAGGCTTATTCTCAATAGTCTTACGCTTCAGAAAATATCCCTAGAACTGCCGACAGTTCAAATATGTACCGACAGATTCTTGTCTTGTTGACATGTTAACAAACAGCGTTAACAGTATTTGGATTGTTTACAGTCACAAATGGTACAACGACATTACGTGTTTTATTTCTCGTAGTATCTAATTCGATTTTTTTTTAGATTCTACATTCATATATCTACAGCGCTACAGCGAAGTTTTAGATTCACACTTTTTCGCGGTGGTCTTTGGATAACTCTAAATGAATCAGGCGGTGTAGTGGAGGCGAGCAGAGGAAATTCTGTTTATATTCACTAATTGTTACTGCGAGTCATTGGTACCCTAAAACCAATACCAAATTAGTGTTTGTTCTTTAGGTTAGGGGTGGCTGAAAGCAGGCGTCTGTCTTGTATTAAGCGGCTCACCAAATTCACTCTATCAATATGCGGATATGCACGGTCAGTCCTCGCTTTATGAAAATTTACATCACGATCGCATTTAATGTACATACACCCACCGAAGATCGGATGACGTCAAAGATTTATTCTTTGTCGAATTGGAAAAAGTCATCAATAACATACCGCACCACGACATTAAAATGATTGTGATACTTTAAAGCAAAAATCACTGTTCTTCTTAGATATTGTGTCGGTTCATATTCTCGGGACAGTTGACTGGTGGATTTGCAAGCAAATATACGATTAGCTTGGCTGCAAAATGTCGATGACAATTTTTTTTAAAAACCAATGGATTTCGTTTTAAGGCCAATCAATATTTTTATTTTCACTCACTCACTACATCTGCTTCATGTCAACATGTACACTGAACAGCCGACATTAATCATGGTTGTGTTGATGAGTATCAATTTGCACTTATATTTGAAAATGACAATAAGTATTAGAAAACCGGCTTCACCTTTTCCTCCATTCTAATTGTTCTAACAAATGTTAATATGTTTTATATTTTTACTTCAGGTTCCTCTTATCACAAGAGCTGTTAAATTATCTCTATATAAAACGAAACCGCAAAATGCTTTGCTTACAAATAAGTGCAGGAAATCAAACAGAATTCAAATAAATACAAATTTTTCTAATTCGTAAGCATAGATAACCCTCTAACCTTTTATAATTAGAATTATTATGACTATTTTGCATAGAACTATAGAACGTCGCAACTTAATTAAAAACACTTTTGAAGCTTCGCGCTTCGCAGAGATTGCTCCATAGATGTTTTTTTAGATTGCCTGCTACTATAATGTTCAAGTTCGATTTCATGGGCCAACTTAACAAGATTATATTACGTTACTGATTGTTTAAATCCGTCTACGATTTAAAAGCGAAATTATTTCTCCAATCTAAGTAATAAAAGTTATTCATGTACATTTCTTCAAGTATGTTGTACCTGGTGTTCATCTGAAAAGTTCCTATTCTAAATATTTTTGAAATTGCCGCGCTCTATTGGAAAGCTGTTAATAATTTTCAGTTGAATACTCTAACTGTTCGAAAGGAATTAAACTTTTCCAATGAATAACCAAACCCTCAAGCACGGAAAGTTGTTGAAACTTAGTTAAGTCGTACCGCCTGCGATACAACAGTGCTTGCCTGATATACTCTCTTGCGTAGATACCGTGCCCCACCAGTCTTTAATTTCGCGTAGTAGTGCTGTTTAACAGTGATTACTTTCCGATACCATTTACCAATTATTAATATTCAGCATGAGGAGGTTGGCGTCACACGAAATCGCTATATTATTCACGTCTTCTTGTAGTTTGTTAGTATCGTTCAATATTTTCCACTGTTCTGAAAATTTTAAGCTCATCTGCGAACATCAAAGCCTTAGAATGCTGTATTACTTCGGTTATTCCATTAATGAAAACGATGGAAATTCAAGGGGCAATATAGGATTCTTGTGGTATACCCGAATTATTTCGATATCTTATTTTCCAGTTCAACTGATTTGTAGCTTGGTACAAACTTATTTATGCAATCTATTGTGGGGCCGAAGCACTCTCAACTCTTTCACGGTTCGCTTTTAACGGTCTACCTTACACAACAACCAAATCGAGGACGTACTGATCTGCACATTGAATTTCTTCATGCTAGCCTAAAGTACTGGCCCATGAGTTCTGCACTACGGTAGGATACACACTGATTGGTGGGTGAATCAAAATTTGAATAATCGTTCTTAAGTGTTGCAATTATAATGTACAGATAACATGAACTTGTTTAGGTTTTTCAATTTCTTTGATCGTGTTACTGCTAAATTTCACGAGCTTTGTTGAAACTACCCAAAAAATGGTATGCTACACTTTAAGCGAGAGGACATGAAATTAATGGCATTTCATGAAGATGTCCTCCATAAATTAGTGTACAACAAACAAAGCACCAACGAATACGCACAAGATTAATTATTTAAATACATACAACGATGGTCAGGCAGCAAAATTAATCAATCATTGATATTATGATGCAACGTAATCAACAACCAATTGCTTGTCGCTCGAGCAATATTATAATAAATAATTCTTGGAAAAACCATTAAAACAGACAAACTTAACCAGCACAATTGCGATTACCACCGAGAATCATTCGCTAGAGGAAGTTGTAAAAAGCCAACTGAGAAACTTCAGGAATACCAATTAAGAACAGTTACGAGAGTTCAGCATCCACTTACCTCGCGGTCAGAATGTTACAACAACTGACAGAAGAAGAAAACGGCACCTTTCCATATGCTTATCAGATGGTAATAGCAGATTTCTATGTCGATGACCTCATGACCAGAAAAGCTTTGGGGCTCTATTTTAAGTGTCGTACAAACATTTTTCATCTGCGACGAAGCTAAACATCCTGCCAACAATATAGCTGAGTTATTTGATCCACTTTATGATGGCTAGCACACTCTGGGGCTCAATTGGGACGATCCCGTCTCAGAAGAATTTTCAAAACAATGATTAATCGACATAGAAGAACTTATCTTGGTAACGATTTGAAAATCATAAGATGGATAGGTTTCACAAATGAAATCACTCGTCGAATGCAATGGATTTAGTGATGCATATGAGCAGGCATAAGCAGCTTCTTCTATCTAAAAGTATACTTCTATCTGTAAACGACAGTGACATCACCGACACAAAAAGTAACACAACCAGTTTTAGAGTCAAACGGAACTCTCCTACTTGCGAAACTACTTCTAGAAGTCAAGCAATCACTAAACATACAATAGGTACCAACGTATGGTAGGTAAGTTGGTTCTTCATGGATACTAAGGTTGAGTGAATCACATCGATGGCACCACATTAAATCATATGATATGAGTTATCATTGGTTACATTGCGATCTTCATCTGTCCTGCCACCACAGAAATCCACATGAGAGGTAGTAACAGATCTTACTACAGAAGCATTCATTGTTGCCTTCAAAAGATTTAGCTCAAGACGACGATTGTGCAATGACCATACAATGCACTTCATTAGAGCCAACAACCAGCTAAAAAGAATGCATAACGATGCGGTAACGCGGATGAAGATGCGGTAACATGCAATTTACAAACACCACCATCATTTCATTTTGATGGATTACGGGTAGCTGAATTTCTCACGTTCGGCCATTTCCTAACAGCCTCATAAAAATAACTGTGCAATGGCGACGCTTTTGAAAAATCAAAAGCGTGATTTTTGGAAGAGATGGAGTTAAGAATGGTTACATACAAAGTCACAAGTTAACCCGAAGTTCTTTTAATCGAAGACAATTCACCACCTTTCTAAATGAATGCGAGGCAGAATAGTTGAAACTCATTAGCATAAAAAAATTAGGTTCAAACTAACAATATTACCAGAAATTACTACGACAAACGATGTCAAACATGCAACTTAATTAAGCATAATTGCGAGGAAACCAATCAGAAATTTGAGAACTTTACTAATATTCTGAATAATACGTATAATGTTCCATAAAGAATTCACAAATTTAGTTATCCATGCTATGATGGAAATGATTACACTTCACACATTTCAGTCCACAATAATCGACTTCATCAAAGAAGACTATACTCTCAGATACTGACAGCACACCATCAGTGTCGACAGACAAAATCGTTCACAGTCTGAAACCGAGTCCAGACATACCATGCCGAAACAAGGATTTTAGCTACTAGTTTTAGCTACTAAAAATCCCAGTGGTTCAGAGAATCCATCAGTTCGAATACGTATACATCAAACCAAAATCTAACTACCTGATGTTCGCCTTACAACAAAATCAATACATGATGCTCTCTGCTGACGAATTTAATTCATGTATCTCCCTCAATGAAGAATACCAGTATGTACATGTAAAAATTGTTGTGAAAAAGTCGTCCGGAATAATAAAAATGATAATATACGGTGCCTTCAATGTAACGGTTTCTTCCACATCAGATGTAGTCAAATTGCGCCTGATATGCTAAACGAATATTTACAAACAGATAAATATATATGGAAATGTATCGATTGCTGTAATCCTGGTCTTGTGGCTAACTCGAGTAAATTGGATATAAACTCGACCCTCCTAGCGATGAAAGCGGATATTGATATGTTGAAACTTAAGCATGATGAGTTCATTAAACAACAAACGAGCTTCGCTAACGCTCTTTCTTCTATTAGTGATAGAATTGTGTTCTTTATAAATCTTGAAAAAAAGTGAATATAAATGAGCAAAACATCAAAGTCATGCAAACTGACATAACAAACTTAAATGACGTAAACCAAACCCTGTTGGACGAAAATTCACTATTGCGAAAGGAGTTAACAGTTATGAATACCCGTTTTGAACAACTGGACTGGCATTGTTACTCATCGAGTTTACAACTATATGATGTGCCTGAAGTAAAATATGAAAGGTTACAAGAACTTGTCATTAAAATCTTTCACTATGTTGGTGCTACAAATATTTCGGAAGCTGATTTTAAATGTGTTCATCGTACAAGGTCTAGATCAAATGCTAAACCTATAACTGTGGAATTTATGTCTAAGTTCAATAAGGTCTATGCCCTTCAGTGTTTCAAGTTAAAAAAAAGTTTTGAAGCGTCCAATATAGGTTTTACAACTGATTCCCGTATCTTCATCGTCGAGCATCTTTCACATACCAAAAAACTTTTGTTACATGAAGCGAAACAATTATTGCAGATTAAGAATACTGACAACCGTTATAAATATGTCTGAGTCTCAAATGGCAATATTTTTTTGTAAGAAATCTGATTCAGATAAGCCGATCAAAATATCATCTCGTGGTGATTTATTAAAATTGAATTAATATCTATCTAAATTATTATATTATTATTACTATATACTATTATTTTTATTATTTCTGTTATTATTACTTTTTTTTTTATTATTGCTCAATATACGTATAATATTATTATCTAACTACATATTTTTACCATTACCTATAATTTAATAATATTTTTTTTTCTTTTCTTTTTTAAGATGATAGGGATTGAATTATATTATCAGAACACAAGAGGTCTGAGGACAAAGCTTCATTCATTTAATCTTGCGGTACAAGCCAGCGGTTTTAATATAATTTGTTTAACGTAGACATGGTTAAACGAGTCCATAAATTCGTCAGAACTTTTTGATACGAGTTTTAAAGTTTATCGGAAAGATCGTAATTTTGCCCACTGTAATAAACAAGATGGAGGTGGAGTTCTTGTTGCTGTTCATAATAATTGGGATGTCGTGAGGCTTATGCGGGTTAAATAACTGTTATGTTATTGATGATGTTTGGATCAAAATTAAATTGAAAACTGGATCAACTGTAATTATTTGTGTTGTGTACTTCAACATCGGGATTACTTTTCCGGATTATAAGTTATTTTGTGATCATATGTCAAATCTGGTTAACTCATGTAAGGCTAATTCGAATTTTATTATAGTGGGTGACTTTAATCTACCATCAATTGAATGGAATACTGATGATCTTCAGAATATATTTGCTTCGAATTACGAGGGCCGTACAGCCGAATATTTGATTGACACTATGAAGTTAACACTTTTATCGCAATTCAATTACGTACGAAATGCTCAAAACCGGTTTCTTGACCTATTCCTCTCAAATATTGATGTTAATAACGTCAATGTTAAAAAGGCCGATTACATACTAACTCGGATTGATAGTTATCATCCGCCAATTACAGCCTCAATCAATCTAAACGTTCTTAAAAGGCAACCTTTACATACTAATTGTAAAATAAACGTCCGTAAAATAGACTATATAAAACTAACAAATGATCTGGCTGGTATTGATTGGCACTTTTTATTTTATAATTCATCAGTTGATAATGCTATTGGCATTTTTTATCGTAACATTGTTTCTTCTATTTATAAATACACAGATTATATTCCAAAAAAACAATGGAAGTTTCCTATTTGGTATTCAAAGCGTCTTATACTACTTATCAAAGCGAAATCACTAAAGCGCTTTAAGTAGTACAAAAATAACCTTGATTATTCAATGTTTTCCAACTATAGGAAAATAGTTAAACGCGAAATTTCGAATTGCTGGAAGCTGTATGTCGAGCGTATTGAAAATAATGTACAAAACAATCCAAAATGCTTTTGGAACTATCAGAAATCATTTAAGGCCAAATCAGAATATCCTAGTTGTATGTTCTATAAAGATCAAACATCTAACTCTCAAAGTGAGATCTGTAGTCTTTTTGCCCATCATTTCAAATCGGTATATGTACAGAACACAATATCTAGAACAGCCTCAATCTGTTGTGCTGTGCTGATGTTAATTTATCTTTAATCTCTGACACCGAAGTCCTGACAGCGTTGGAATTACTCGATATTAATAAAGGTGCTGGTCCCGATCAGTTAACCAACTTGTTCTTAAAAAGTTTGGAAAGAATCCTTTTTGGTTCCTATTCATAAAAGCGGTGACTTGGCTAATGTTGAAAATTATAGGCTTATATCCATATTAAACTCGGTATCAAAATTATTTGAGAAGCTAATGTACAAAGTCGTTTTTAACTTAGTTCAAAACCAAATCACACCTACCCAACATGGTTTCCTTCCCAAACATTCAACACTAACCAACTTAGCCGAGTTTTCTGAGTTGGCATATAACACTTTGGATAAAAATGGGCAATTGGAACACAGATTTTTCCAAAGCTTTTGATAAAGTTTCTCACTATCTATTATTGCAAAAGCTTGCCTCTTTTAATATTCCACCAATCTTGGTCAAATGGTTCCAATCCTATCTTAGTAATAGAACTCAATTCGTAAAGTTTAATGGAGCTGTAACGAATGGTTTTGAACCTACGTCAGGAGTCCCTCAGGGGTCGATTTTGGGCCCCTTATTGTTTATCGTTTTTGTTAATGATATCTCGGAAGTTATTCAGTCAAAACACTTGCTCTATGCAGATGATCTAAAGATCTTTAGTGCAATTAACAATGGAAATATGTGGTAGCTTTGCAAACGGATCTTAATTCTGTTTATAATTGGTCTGTCAATAATCAGTTGCCTCTTAATGTGACGAAATGTGTTTCTATGACTTTTACCAGGAAGGTAAATAGGATTGAAAATACTTATTCTATTGGCAACTCCCCATTAATTAAGGTTGCAACAGTAAAGGATTTAGGTATAACATTTGACTCAAGATTGCGTTTTGATAAACATATTGATAATATTTGTTCGCAAATCATACAAGACACTGGGATACATTTGTAGGCGTGCCAGAGACTTTAGGAATCCTTCGATATTCGTATTACTTTTCTTGAGCTTCATTAGGACTAATTTGGAATATTTATCACAGATTTGGAACCCCTTCTACTATCAGTATTGCAACAGAATTGAAAGTGTTCAACGACGATTCTCGAAATTTTTATGTTTTAAGTATGTTCCTTCGAATGGTTATATGGCGTATGAGACTCGTATTGAGAAGTTCAATTTGATGACACTAGAAAGCAGAAGAATCCTACTTGATGAAAGTTTTCTCTTTAAATTGATCAATGGTCTGATTAAGACACCGCTGTTATCAAGTATAAACTTTTATGTACCGGCCTATAGAACACGAAATCAACAATTGTTTCAAGTAACAACTTCAAGAACAAATCTCGGTCTGGCATCAATTATTAATCGAGTTCTATCAAACCATATTCTGTTCTTTGGTGATTTTTATCTGTTTAATATGTCTCTATTAAAATTTCGTAGAAAATGTAACGTACTCCTGTCCAGTAACAGTCGCGGTGCTTGACGTAGGTTCACTGAAAGCTTGTTTTCATATATTAGTATAGATATCATATATTATTATTTATTGCTTTATATTTTTAATATGATTATTATTTAATATTATTATCAATATTATTACAAATGGGTTTTAGTAATTTATATTCTTTCTCTTCTGTTTAATTACTTATGTAATTTTTTTAAATTTTTTTTTAATTCGATTTTACTGTAAATTTTTATTTCTTAATTTTCGAGAGGCAGCAAATCATTTACATACATGGGTTAACCTGTTTGCTTACCTACCATTGTTGATGGGGCTACCATGTCATGTGTATATACATACTAATAAATATAGTTAGTTCTAACTTCACTCTTAACAAGTGTGTTTTAACTAACATCACATGGTGTCAGATGTGGCGAAATTTTTTTTCTAAAAAAAAAAAAAAAAAACAATCTTTAATCATCGGTTAAAATAAAGAATATTTTGGAATAAAAAATAATAAATATAAAGTGAATAGTGATATCCAAGGCTTATTTCAGTAAAATATCGAAAGTTGGAGTAAGATTTTCGATACGTGAAAAAGATGACGCACGAGGGATCAACTAATTTTATAAGACCACCAAAATGTCTTGAGATTGATAATACCAATCAAAGGGTATTAAATGGAAAAATTGGATCCAACAATATAAATGGTTCGAGGTTGCAACACAAATGGAAAAAAATCCGAACAAATCCAAATAGCGACATTTATGGCGTCGTTAGGAGCGGATTCACTGGACGAGTATAATTCATTCAACTTGAAGACCGAGGATATGGAAAAGTTGGAGATAATCAAATCGAAATTTGAGGAACATTTTGCAACGAAAACATCAACAACACTAGAAACGTACGTGTTTAATAAAATGTATCAAAGTGAAAATGAAACTTTTGATCAATATTATACAAAGATAAAAAATCAGTGCAAGAAATGTGAGTTCGGAGCATTGTCCGATAGCTTATTGCGAGACAAAATTATAATAGGAATACGTAGCGAAACAGTACGTGAAAAGTTGTTGTCAGAAACGGAGCCGACCGTGGAGAATGCAATTAAAATATGCAAGACAAGTGAAATGACAGTAATACAGCTAACAGAGTTACAACGCAAACATTCGCAAAGTGTAGATGCAGTTTCGCTGAAAAAGACAGTAAAAAATAGAAAACCAGAATGTCCAGTGAAAAGTGATGAAACATTTGATTGTAACAGGTGCGGAACCAAGCATAGCAAACGTAATTGTCCGGCATATGGACGCAAATGCAACAAGTGTAGAGTAGATGAAATAGAAACGGAAATGGAAATAGAAAGAAATAACAGTGATCTACTTATAGACAGTATCAATACAATGGATGATCATAGAAATTGGTTCGAAGAAATCCTAATAAAACAATCGAAGGTCAAAGCAAAGTTGGATACAGGTGCACAGTGCAATGTAATACCGAAACATATAGTCGACAAGTTAAGAATCAAAATTGTCAAATCGAACACCCGACGAATTATAGGGTTTGGAAAAAATAACATAGACGTGATAGGCGAAATTGAGGTCGATTGTCAAGTGAGAAACAGAATGACAAGACTAATATTCAAAGTAGTCAATGCGGATGTCACACCAATATTAGGGAAAGAAGCATGTGAACGGGAAAAGCTAATCGTACGAGTAGAGGAACTGAGAATAAATAATAATATTTTTGACGGGTTAGGCTGCGTGAAGAATTATGAATATGACATAGATTTAGTGGAAAATCCGAAGTTCGAAATCAAACCAGTTCGGAAAGTTCCGTTAGCGATTAAGGACCAAGTCAAAGCCGAAATTGAAAATATGGTGAAAATGGGAGTTTTAGCCAAAAGTCATGAAGTGACACCAGTCGTATCACCCATGGTAGTGGTGAGGAAAGAAGGTAGACTGCGGGTATGTCTGGACCCTACTGATGTGAATAACAATATCGTGAGAAGATATCATCCGTTAAAGACAATCGAGGAAATAGTAACCAGAATGAGAACAGCCAAGTTGTTTACAAAATTAGACTGCAAAAAAAGGGTTCGGGCAGATAAAGGTATCAAGTCGTACAGAGAAATACTTGACAATGGGAACACCATGGGGCAGGTATTCATATAAGAGATTACCATTTGGATTGTCATCGGCTCCAGAGGTATTTCAGAATCTGATGAGTCAGATTTTAGGCGATTTAAAGAATGTAGAATGCTACATGGACGATATTCTGATTCATGCTGAGAACAGAGACCAACTGGAAACAATCACAAATAAAGTACTGGCAAAAGTAGAAGAAGCTGGATTAAAATTGAACAAAAACAAATGTATATTTAGAGCAACGGAAGTCAAATTCTTGGGACATGTATTAAGTGCGAGTGGACTATCAGCAGATCCTGATAAAATAACAGCGATTACAAATCTAAAGAGATCACAAAACGTCAAAGAATTACAAAGACTATTAGCAATGGCAACATATTTAGCGAAATTTAGATCGAATTTGTCAGTGCTAACAGAACCACTAAGAAGTCTTATTATAAAAGATGTGGAATGGAATTGGACAAAGAAGCAGGAAAAAGCATTTGTTGAGCTAAAGGCAGTGTTTTCAACTACTCCTATATTAATATTATGTAATACGAATGAAGACGTAACTATTCAAGTAGAAGCAAGTATGAAAGGGTTTGGAGCTGCATTACTACAAAATAATCAGCCTGTAGCATACGCACCTAAAGCGTTAAGCCGAGCCCAACGGAACTATCCACCAATAGAGTTGGAGGCCGTGGCAATAAGTTGGGCCTGTGGGAAGTTTCATGAATATGTCTATGGAAAGAAGTTAAGAATCGAAAGTGATCACAAGCCACTTGAGATTATATATATAAGAAATGAATACAGTCAGCACCATTTAGACTACAACGTATTATGTTCGATATAAAACAATATTCACCAACGATAGTGTATATAAAAGGGACTAGTCAACACATAGCAGATGTCCTAAGTAGAGACTGTATGAGTAACGAGACGGAAGAGGAAGAAGAGCTGCAAGTATATGTTGCGATTGATTTTACAAGGTATGCGAAACGTGAAATGGTAGAAGCCACAAAGCACGATAAGGAAATCCAAGAGCTGATTAATGGATCAATGAATGGATAAAACCGTATTGGACTTTCAGAGATGAGATATCTTATTACAATGGCTTAGTGTTCAAAGGGATGAAACTGGCGGTACCAAAGGCACAAATACAGAAAATGTTGTATAACATACATCGAGGGCATTTTGGAATACAAAAATGCCTAAGTCGTGCAAGGGAAATTCTGTATTGGAGAGGGATGACAATAGATATAACCTCATATGTTGAAAATTGTTCAATTTGCCAGTCAATGCAGAGATCAAAGGTGAAGGAGCCAGTTATCAACAAGGAAATCCCAAGTCTGCCATTCGAAGTAGTGGGGGCCGATTTATTTCATTGCATCGATAAACATTATTTACTCGTAGTGGATAGTTACTCAGGTTATTTCGAGTTTAAGGAATTAAAAATTACTGCAAAGCTAGAGACAGATAATGGTCCACAATTTTCAGTGGCAGAGTTTAAGAAGTTTGCGAGCGATTGGTCGATCAACCATACGACGAGCAGTCCAAATCATCCACAAGGCAACGGCTTAGTAGAACGCTATGTGCAAACAGCGAAAGGAATGATCAAAAAATGCAAGAAAGACCATTCTTTTATATATCTAGCATTATTAAATTATCGAAATATACCGACGTCATCAAGCTTAACATCGCCAAATCAGAGGTTAATGAGCAGGGCTACAAGAACGACAATAGTGGGGTCGCCGAAATTGTTAAAACTAAAGGTTGTTCTGGACATAACGGAAAAAATAACAACGATCAGAAAGAATCAAAAATGGCATGCTGATCGGAAGGAGGCGAGTCGCCGAACCGTTGAATGTAGGTGACAAGGTTAGAATTAAACGAGGCGATCGTGATTGTGTTCCAGCAGTCATTGTGGAAGAAACAATTAATCCGAGATCGTTAATAGTTCGAACGGAGAACGGAAATACATATAGGCGCAACACAGACCACATTACTAAAATAAGAGAACAAATGACATCAAACGAGAGGTTGAACAATTTTAATCGTACTACAGAGGCTGAACGTATTCCAGAAGTGCTTAACGCTACTAACCATACTAAAGTGGGGGAAAAAATTAGCGAGACAATGCCAAGGAGTCACATGAGTCATGAAAATGGGGAAATTCCAACTGTTACAGATCATAATAACACAAAAGAAGCACCGTCGATGGAATCAATGGATGCGACGGGAAAGCCTGTCATGATTACCAGATCGGGCAGGCTGGTCAAACCAGTTGTCAAGTTGAATTTATAAAAATAAAAAAAAAAAAAAAAAGGGGGATGTAACATATGAATGTTACATTGTAACCATATGAGCATTACCTACCGTTGTTGATGGATATGATAACTCCATATTCTGGCAAATCAAGTGGGAAATTGAACTATGGAAAAACGTTTTTAATTATCGTTAATCGAGTTGCTAGACGAGTAACTGAAAATGCTTTCGGAATTTTAAGAGCTCGCTGGAGAATTCTACATACGTGTCTCGAAACTTCTACGAACTCGGTAGACAGAATAGTTCAAGTATCCGTATGCCTGCATAATTTTTGTCTCCAGAAAGAAAAAAACTCGCTTCACCAACAAAAGAAGTATTGTCTTTCTAGTTTCGTGGACCAGGAAATTATCGCACAAAATGAGATCCGACATGGGGAATGGAGGAGATTTGGAGAATTGTCCTCAATTTGAAAAAATAGAAATGAAAATAAAAAAATTTAAGGCCATTTTTGAGATGTAGATTTTTGTTACATTTTATTTTCGAGAGAACAGAATAAAACAATAAAATAAATTATTACGACTTAGTTTGAAGCCAGAAGCTGAAACCGTGTGTGGCTTGGCCCAATAGAAGTCTGGTAATTGAATTTTTTCCAATAGAGGATACGCTGGACCTCGTCAATTAGTTAAAAAGATGGGATTCAAATTCTGGGGGGCTATTTGGGAATTCGATTCGATAACGAGAGTACAAGATTCATATTTGATTTGAATGTGATTTGGACGATTCTTATTTAAAATCAAATATGAATCTTGTACTCTCGTTATCGAATCGAATTCTCAAATAGCCCCCCTGGGATTTTCATCTATAGTTACCGGACAAGTGGTGAAATGGTCGAATCCCATCAGAGGCTAGATGCAAATCGAATTTTCATCATCGATTACAATCGGTGGCGATGATTTGGCGTGAATGCGTGGTATCATAATGGGCCAAAATTGGCCTAAGTGTCAACCACTGAAACATAACCTATCTATAGTTCGTTATGAACAGGACTTGAGTGTAGTAAGTTTACGATGTTTTCATGTTGACAACAGAGAATCGAGGATTTATACAAACGAGTTCACGGTATTTATTGGTTTAATGCCGTCAATTTGATGTCCCTTCATAAATTACTACACTAGAATGTGAAATGAAGTCGATCAATCATTTCATTCCGAACACATTCGCCTGAAAGTGAACTTTTACTTCGTATCAAACAAATTTCACGTGTGATTGATATACTCAAGCTCACAGAAATTTCAGTTTCATCTTAAATACATATACCGGGTGAGTTTTTTAACGTGAAACTTTTAAATATCTCGGAAAATAAGCCCTCTACGATAAAATAACCATTATCAAAATTAAATCATTCTGGAGGGGAAACACATTAGTACTAAAATTAGGATTCCTCGCCCCTATTTGTAGGGAGGGTGGGGGGCAACTTGGAAACTAAGATAGGAACCCTTATTTTTTATTGCAGTTTCGTAGAATCGGCTGAAAGTACAAAAAAAACAAAAATTATAATTTAGTCGCATGTTCCTATGCAAAATCATCGCAGAATCGTATGCATAATGTTCTCAGTAGGAGAAATCAAATTTAATATCGTCTATTACAGCGCCATCTACCATGAATCGAAAAAAATGTTTCAAGGAAATCCTTCGTACTTTTAGCCGTAGAATCCGAATCTTCAATAATAAATAGGGGTTTCTATCTTAGTTTCCAAGTTGCCCCCACCCTCCTTACAAACCGGGGCGAGGGGTCCTAATTTTAGCACAAATGTATTTCCCCTCCAGAATGATTTAATTTTGACCATGGTCATTTTTATCGTAGAGGGCTTATTTTCCGAGATATTTGAAAGTTTCAGCTTAAAAAACTCATCTGGTATAAAAATCGCAATCAATTTTGAAAAATCTCAATATTTTATTGAGATTTTTCAAAATTGATTGCGATCAAAAATAAAATCATTTTTTTTACTTGGAAAGAACGTGCCACGGTATTTCGATCAACATTTTTTGATCTCAAATCAATTTTTTTGATTTATAATTCAATTTTTTTTGGAAAGAAATTGGTATAAGGAATTTTCAATCTTGCTTTAGCTAAATATACAGGAGAAATGCTTGCAGCTGAAAATCCACTAGATGTCAAAATATATCTGCTTCATCCATATGTTATGAATAATATATAAATTTCTATAATTATAAAATGTTTAAAATAATTATTTTTACAATATACAATATAATTGTTGTATAGATGAATACACAAATATAATTTTATAAAATCATTCAAAAGAATTTTAAATGATTTTTGCAGCGCTAAATTTATCTAGCACTAAAATTTATCCAGCGCTAAATAAACCTAAAGCAAAAAGATTTATTTCTCAACAAACTACGCCAAATGTTCCTGCAAAAACAAAAAAAAAATAAAAATACAAAAACTGACGTTAAAGTCATGACGAAAATGTGCTGTATTGCTGTATTATGTTGATGTAAATTTACATCTGGCAGCTCGTTGAAAGCTCAAAATATCAGCAAATTTGTGATAAATTTACTTTTTATTCAAACGTTTTATTTTTATTTTTCCGGGATATTTATGGAATGCAATTCAAACTAAGTGCAATTCAATATTTATGTGATTCATATTAACATACAAACAGCAAAATCATTTCTATTTTATATCAGAATTTTTCGTTCGGAAAGACCCCTTTTCTATAGAAAACACTCGTTTTGGTATTCATATCGAAAGCTCGATGATTTTTTATTTATGCACAATCAGATATGTAGTTCCTTTGGCCTTGCTCAGATATAATGCTTAGATCTTCGTGGTAAGATACAGGACCTTGTTTAATCTAAATATACGAAGATGACAGCAGTAGGGCAATTCATTGAAGAAGGCCTAATACTAGAATTTGGTCCGAACGGTATCTTAAGAGGAGATACGTTCACAGTGTCAGTATACATAGGATGTCAACCTTTATATAATGAAATCTAGCTCAGCAATAACCATATCATAAATTAAGGCTATCGAGAGCTCAACTCAACATCACAAGCGACAAATAGAAACATTGCCAACTGATATTTATTCCTCCGTTGCTGTTACGTAGTTTATGATCGGATTAATAAAACCTCATGTAGCATTTCAACAGGCGGTGTCACTTCCGGATGCATAAGGGGTCGGATATGTTGAGAATGCAAAATGCAGAATAAACAGTTGTAAGATTAAAAGATTTTACTAAAAATTACAATCAACTAGTCGCAAGTTTGAATTAGTCTGTAAGCGGCATTTGATTAACGCTGACATTTTTACGCCACGCACTTTATTCTATTTCGCAATTTTTGATGGTATTAAAGATTAAAAGAATAAAACGAATTGAGTATTAATATATTAAACTTATTAAATTTTTAAACTTGTTTTTAATTTTGAAGGGAAGAAACAAGATAATTTAAAATTTCCATAAGAACTTTTTAAATGACCACACGGTATATAAAGAAGATTAATAAAGACATATGCATCGATATTCCACACCACGCTACACTCAAGAAATTTGATATAGAAACCGCGAAAAATGAAAATCGATCGATGTAGTAATGTTAGTGTGTACTGTAAGAAACCAAAATAACGTAAACAGAATTTTATAAGTCTTCTCGATATGCTGATGAAAATTTTTCGCATAACGTTATCTCAACTCAAACGAACAACACCAAAAGAAAGTATTAAGAATTATTATATCACTTAAGATTAAAACAGCATGAATATCTCAGTACAAGGTGATAATGATGTTCATAAATTAAATGGAATTTTAAAAAATTCGTTAAATGTGTCTATAATTGGTGGTGGCCTAGTAAGTGGTGCTTCTAACATTATATAATTGTGTAACACTTTCTTATAATTAACAATATTGGTAGGTTGGTTCCCTGGCCGCCATTTATTTGGCACGCAAAGGATTCCATATTAATCTATACGAATTTCGTGAAGATATTCGCACGGCTGAATTGGTAGTGGGCCGTAGTATTAATCTAGCGCTTTCGGCTCGTGGTCGCAAAGCGCTTGCCGAAGTTGGATTAGAAAAGGAATTACTCGATCATGGCATACCAATGCGTGGCCGCATGTTACACGATATCAAAGGACGATACACAGTTGTGCCGTACGACCGCAACACCAATCAATGCATTTATTCGGTGGGACGGAAACATTTAAATGAAATTTTATTGAACGCAGCCGAACGATACAATAATATAGAGTGTCATTTCAACCATAAACTAGTCAGTACGAAATTTGATATCGGAATTTTAAATTTTGTGGAACAAACCTCAGGCGAAGTGAAACAAATCAAAACCGATTTAATAATTGGATGTGACGGTGCATTTAGTGTGGTGCGACGGGCTTTATTATCCAAGCCTGGATTTGATTTTGAGCAGAAATATATTGAACACGGTTATATAGAGCTGTGCATTCCGCCAACAAATGATAATGATTTTGCAATGCCCAAAAATTATTTACATATATGGCCGCGCGGTAAATTTATGATGATTGCCCTCCCCAATCAAGATAAGTCATGGACCGTTACATTATTTATGCCATTCAAAAATTTCAGCGATATACGAACTGTTGATCAGTTGATTGATTTCTTTCAAAAATATTTTCCCGATTCGATTGCATTAATTGGTCGAGAAAAATTGATAAACGATTTCTTTAATGTTAAACCGCAAGCGCTTATATCGGTGAAGGTAAGTAAGCCTTGTAGTTAAAAGTTGAATTCCACATTAATTTTAATCAAATTTTTTAGTGTCGTTCTTATCATCACGATTCCAAAGTATTACTACTTGGCGATGCTGCTCATGCCGTGGTGCCATTCTATGGCCAAGGAATGAATGCCGGTTTTGAAGACTGTACGATTTTAAACGAGTTACTTACAAAACATTCCAATAATATTCAGACCACTTTGGAAATATTTAGTGAGTCACGTTGGCAGGATTTACACGCGATTTCTGATTTAGCAATGTATAATTATGTTGAGGTACGGGACAATCTCGACAGATAATTTAAGATCGAATTTAATAACGGTTAATTTTTAATTTTAGATGCGGGATTTAGTAAATCGTAAAACGTTCAAAATACGAAAACTGTTTGATGATTTACTGTTCCAATGGCTCCATGAGAAATGGATTCCCCTATATAATTCCGTATCGTTTTCACACATGCCCTATAAAAAATGCGTAGAAAATCGAAAGTGGCAAGATAAGATGATTACGCGTTTTTTGTGTATGATTGGGCTGAGTGCGGTCGGAATTTTATTTCTGTTAATCACAATGAACGTTTGAACATATTCACATAATTTTTGATTTTAATTTGTGTTTATAATTTTTTGTTTTCATGATTTATTAAATATTTTTTATATTTATGGGTTGTTTGAAACATTCATTTATTTTATCGCAAAATATAGCAAGGCACGTGCTGGATGCTAATTTTTGATCATTGAGATAAGTGATAATTGGTAGCATATGACCTTTGTTCACCTAAACCGATTACAAATAGTTGATATGTTAGTTACTTTGGACACCATTAAATGTACAGGCTGTATGTACCAAAATCTTCGATAAAGCAAAGTTGAATTAATGCGTATAAAGTAACTGAACAGTTGGCCTTACAGATTCCAGAAATTATGATAAGACTCAAAAACGAGAGTTGTTAATAAAATCCAGTTAGATATTATCTAAAATAAAAAAATTTACGTCTTAAAAATCAGTAAGGCTAACTCACCATCAGGAAAATTCGACAAAAACGTTGAACAATTTTGGTAACAAAATTGAAAGGAATTTGATGTACAACCAATGGGCAACACCTTGACGAAGAAATATTGAGAAAATTATAATCTCAAACCGCAGTTGTCAAACTTTCTCTAAAATAACACAAAATATGTTCGAAAACAAATTTTTCTAAACATAAAATGTAAAATTGGCCGAATTGTGGCAAAAAGTTCATGCTAGTTCACCAGACGTCATCAAAATCGTTAGAGGCGGAACAAAATGTAGAAAGGGACCAAGTTCAAAATATTAATGGCATAGCGCGAATGCTACAAATCAATATTGTTCCACTCATAATAACTAACATATCCGAAAAGACGCGATTAGTCGATCATCTAATTTCACCGTAATGCAACCAACAACACATGGTGCAACATTCCGCAATATGATGAAACATAACCTGTTTAATTCAGCCTCAGTTTGAACTAATTTAATATTTTTAATACACTTTTTATTCCGAGCTTTCCACTGGTGAGGGCTAATAACGGAATACTCGTATTGTAATAAAAGCTTATATGTAGTAGAGTTTGATTAGAACTGAATTGTCCATTTATTTGTTGTCGTTTATATACAATTTTGATAATTTGTTGTTGTTGTTGTTTTTTACATTATATATGATCATATATATATATATAAATATATATATACATTTGTTTTTAAATATGCCTCGAAATTAAATACTTACCTCCATATCCACTTTTAAACCACTTTTAAACCTCCCGTTCCTCGGTTTATTCTTGTCATTCAGGAAGCTCATGGCATCATATCCAAACCACTTGGCGACAAAGTAGTGACCACCAATAGACTTTTTCATGCTTTTGTACTTTTCTATCAACTTGCTAATTTTTCAGTGAATCTTGCTTTTTATTTTTATTTTTATAATCAGTATTTGTTGGGTTCCACAGGTTAGTATGTAGGCGATACATTTCAATAAGACTGCTGTACTGAATTTTATTCCTTTGTTTTTTGGAACTCATTGCCTAAAATTAAATTAAAATTATGTATATAGGTGTAACAATTCCATCAACTCGTTTATTCATAGCAAAAAATTAATATAAAATTATAAACTAAAAATTTTAAATAATTAACACTAAAAATAGTTTAACACTTTTTAACTTTTAAATGATGAGAGTCTTCAAAAATCACAATAAAATTACACAAAACAAAACTGCAAAAGTAACTGTTTCAGCAGAACCGACTAAAAAACGAAAACAAACTTCTTTACCGACTCGACATGGGAAAATGTTCGTCAAAAAACAATGTTCTCCAACCAAAAAGTATTAAAATCTTCGTTTACCATTTTAATGAAATCAAGGTAAGGCAAAAAATCAAATTTGATAAAATTTTAGTAGATAGTTTAAATGAATTGTCTGGAAATTTAGTGAACACTGTTGATAAATGGTTAGTGAACATCTCCAATATAGATCTTCCTTTTCATGTCAAAATTATTTTAAGTTTGGGAAACAAATTTTGTCCTCCTTCAATTGGCCATTCAGTTCCGTATTTCAAAATTATTTCGGATGTCGAAAGTGCAATTTTTCATTTGAACGATAATGATCGTTATACTATTCGGAACCGTTTTATAAATATTTTGACAAATTTTAAATATAAATCTAATTCAAATATATTAACTCCTTTTGAAAATCGTATTTTAAGTTATGTTAAACAATCAAAATCATTTTTGAAAGCTAATCCAAATATTGTGGTAACTCGTGCGGACAAAGGTAACGTAACTGTTATAACATCACGAATTGAATATGTTACAAAAATGGAAAATTTACTCAACGATAACACAACATATGTAGAATTACCAAAAGATAATACAGTTCCGATACAGAAGTCAATTAACACAATGGTTAAAGATTGGAAAAATGCCGGTAATGTGGATGAAAAAACTAGAAAAATGTTAACCAAATATAATTCGGTAATTCCAAAATTATATGGATTACCAAAAATCCACAAACCTGGTTTTCCATATAGACCAATAATCAGTTCAATTAATGGTCCAACACATAGTTTATCGTCTTTTTTGGGTAATATTTTAAAATTTAGTATTGGTAATACAAATTCAAATATTCTAAATTCGGAAGATTTCAAACAAAAAATTCAGAATGTTACTCTTCCTCAAAATTACCTTTTAGTTTCTTTGGATGTTACGTCTTTGTTCACTAATGTTGATAATAGACGTGTGACTAACATTATTAAAGATAACTGGAGGAGTATTAAACAAAATTCAAAAACTAAATTGACTAAAGTTCAATTTATGGCGGCATTGCAAATAGTTTTGAATAATTCTGATTTTTCTTTTGGCAATAAAATTTACAAACAAACTTTTGGTTCTCCAATGGGTTCTCCTATTAGTCCCATAATCGCAAATTTAATGATGGAATTTTTGGAAAAAATGGGATTAAACTCTTTGGATTTTCAACCTTTATTTTATTTTCGTTATGTAGATGATATTATAACGGCAATCCCTGAAGACAAAATTGAAATTTTTCTGGATGTATTTAACTCTTTGGATAATAGAATAAAATTTACTGTTGAAAAAGAAATTGACCACAAAATTTCATTTTTAGATCTACTTTTAATTCATGAACCGGATGGTAAAATTTCTTTTGACTGGTACCATAAAAATACCTGGTCTGGTCGTTATCTAAATTTTATTTCTTGGCTTCCTATTTCTTACAAAATTAATACAATAAAAATTTTAACTCAAAAAATTCTAAAATTGTCCGATACTAAATTTCATTACAACAATTTCAAACTTTTGGAAAACACTTTGGTAAATAATCAGTATCCTAAAAAATTAATTAATAAAGTGATTTGGAAACAAAGAAGTTATCAAAATTGTACATTAAATCCTGAAATTGAAAGTACAAATTATTTATCTTTACCTTACATAAAGAATCTTTTCGAAAAATTAAAACATTTATTTAAAAATTATAATTTCAAAATTATTGGTCGTTCAGCTATGAGTTTAAATGATATTTTGTTTTCAAAATTAAAAGATCCGATACCATTAAAGAAAGAATCTAATCTGGTCTATAGGATTAAATGTAACGATTGTAACCTAATTTATACCGGACAAACTAAACAGTTTTTGCGGGAGCGGTTCTTTCAACATTTACGTGGTGCTTCGGGAAATTCAAATTCAAATCAAATAAGTGCACTTTCGGAACATATTAGAGATACCAACCATAAAATTATTTTTGAAGATGTAGAAATTTTGGAAAAACAATCAAATTACAGGAAACGATCTATTTTGGAAATGTTACATATAAAATCTAGTTCAAATTCTCTAAACAAAATTAACGATTTTGCATACATTGGCAATTCATATAATCTATTTTTATAATTTGATTTTTTGCTTTTACACAATTCATATTTTACTTAAGATGGATAAAATTGTTTTCAATTTATGTTTTTAGTCAAATTTTATTTTGTAAAGTGTTTTCCTGTAGATATCAATTTTTGTTGCTTTGCTAAAATAAAGAATATATTTTTTCTAGTAGCGAGCGATATCTACAGGAAAATAGCTACGTTTTAGTTAGCCTTGATTTCGATTTTATTTTGTATAGAAAATATTTTTTTGTTAAATTGATTTACATACTTTTGAGAATGGAACCGAAATGGTTCCGAAAGCTTAAGTACTAATAAATAAAAACAATAAAAGAGCTAAATAACTGTTATTTTAATTTTGTATTAAAATCTGTTTATTTTTTCCAAAACATTACAATTTTTGTTGAGAAAAACAGTTTTTGTTTGTGTTTTTTTGTTTTGTTCGTTTGGTGGAAATCCGGCATTTTATAAATTAATAACCACTTATCTTGGACACACTTTTTATTTCGTAATTTGCCATCTAGCGACAGTAAATTTTCCGAAAATAGCCGTCATTGCGGCGTAAAACTAATAAACTTATCGTTTAACGTAATTTTTCGATCAATAAAAATCGAAATTTTTGATATTTTTAAACTAAATTTTGCATTTTATACGCCATTTCATGACTAATCATGATAATCATGCAAAAATTGATGAAAACAATTTTCGCTGTAGGTAAAATATTGATTAAATGGATTTGTGCGTTTCAAAAAAAACGATAAACTTTGAAACCTAGCCATAGACAAACTAAACATTTTATTTGGATATTCATGTTTTAATCTCTCAATTATGTACATCTAAGTTTATGCTAAAGAAAGAATTAGGTGTCAATTGGTAATATTTTATGGTCAAAAACGGATTTTTACTAAACATCGTTCTTGACAATTTGAGTACCATACAGCCTTAATACAAATTATTATTTCTAAACAATATCTGTTACTATCTCTGAATTTTTAATCTAAATTACTGACTAAACAAATTGGAATCAGAACGCATATTTTGATCCAGAATTGGGAGACCAAACCACAAATTTGTGTATACGTATGCGACGTATAATACGCGTAACAAATGACAGCACACTTATTCAAAATTCTGTATTATACGTCGTAGACGTATACACAAATTTGTGGTTTCGTCTCCCAATTCTGGATCAAAATACGCGTTCAGAGGTACACAATAGGCGTATTGCATTGGTCAGTTTACAACAACAAATGCATTATACCTTAATCCGAAATGGATTCATATATGCTGTGTTTCTTATTCCCGATCTAATTGATCTGATCGATCTGAGTACTAAAAAGTTGTTTCTTATTTCAGCTCAGATCTATCTGATCAATTTTGTTGCAGTTTCTTATTTTTCTTCAGATTCATTAGATCGATTTTTTTTTTTGATTTGTAAAAGTATCCCGATTTCTCAGATTAGTTTTTGTTTCACGTAATTCAAATTCAAATCTATACGTCATTCTTATCATTTTTGCAAACGTTATTAAAATGGAAACAGAAAGAAATTTTAATTATTATTTTATATTTATTTTATTAGTTGAAATACATAATTATTTTATACAGTGGTACATACAACAGTGGTACATTTCACATCCGTGGTACAATTTATTCGTTCGTTCGTAATATTCCCTTCGTGTTCGTAATTTGAATCCAAATAATAAGTAATATGTAACAATCTGTTTGCTTTAATCGTGTATTTTTTGATAGTTCGATGACAGTTGATAATTTTTTTCATCTCCAAAATCTGAAAGCTGTTTCTTATTTCAGATCGACCAGATCGATCTAATTTCAGATTACAAAACGTGCTCGATCTACCGATTTAGAAGAAACACAGCTATAAATCCAAAAAAATGGATTTACGAAAATCTAATCCAATTTTTAGACTGTGTGCCTGAGAGCGATTTTTTTGACTAAATTGCTGACTAAACTAAATTATTTATTGATTCATATCATTCATTCAAAGGTGGCATTAGTATCTTTTTAATATGCTGTGCCTCCGATTGTAAACTAAATTATAAACTAAACTAAATTATGACTTTTCATATGTCATATTGTTTTTAACAACATCGGTTTGTTATTATTTAAAATCAAGGAAATAGAAAAAATAAAACAAATATGGATATGGGAATCGCATTATTCGTGAATGCGATTATATAAATTACAATCGAAATTTAAGAATGAGAGTACATATTTCCTTTTAGACATTTTTACTTGCATGTATTCGATAAAAAATAATAAAAACAAGAAATGAAAATGACAACTAAATAGTCAAGCAACCTCAACAGGATTCTAAATGATAAAAACTGGTGGGTAATAGCATAACTAATTAATTTAGTTTAGTCGGCAATTTAGTCGAAAAAATCGCTCTCAGGCACACAGTAGTACTAAATTTGTATTAAAATATTAAAAGTGATATTTCAAACTACAAAATCGTTATAAATATTATTATGTTTAAAAAATAAAATTCAAATATTAATAAAATCACAAAATATGCAAATATACATAGGAAAAAACTTTTTTACTTACAAGCTTTGAAGCCCATAACTAAATCCAAAAATGGCTCTTAATTTGGAAAATTATAAATCCAAAACTAAATTCTAATCCACTTTTATTAATGCAATACGCTTTAGGTTTCAGTTCAAAATTTGTGGTGTAAAACAAAATTTAGACCACATTTTATCAATGTAATATATGAAACACGGCAAATATTAAACCTTTAAAACGTTAATATCAGACAAAATGTATTTGTTTTCTATACTTATGCTGTGGGCCTCAGGTCGATTTTTTTGACTAAATTATGCACTAAACTTTTTTGAGGTGATCTTACGCTATTCGTCGCCATGGCCCATATTCTTGAGTTCCACATCCATTTTTCACATGTAGATATATGTCAAAATTGATAAAAACGTTCGGAAATTGTAAGTTATTTATTGTTGAATTTCCTACTAATGGAAAAATTCCCTACTCAGGGAAGTTTTCCGAATGGGTATAAAGTATGTGGAAAAAATTCCCCATGCTAGTTATATGACGATTATGTTATTTTAAATATAAAGTTCAACTAAACAGTTATTTTAAATTTCGTTTAGAGTTATTTTAAATATAAAGTTTAATTATTTAAAATAAATGGAAAAAATGGTGATAAAAAAAATTCCGAATGAATCAAGAATATAAATTTTTTGTAAATACATGTGAAATTTACATGTGGAAATGGTAAGGGAATTTTGGCAGATATCCACATGTGGAAAATGGATGTGGAACTCAAGATTAGGGCCCCAGGTTACAAACGAAAAGTCTCCTCGCGAGGTAACTTTTCAATTAAGTTTTCAAATGTCAAAGGTTATGATATTTCGTTATATTTACCCGGCAACAATTTTTGCGTGACACTTTTTTTATTTTTAAACATTTCGTAGTTTATAAAATATTTGCAAATAATGCAACTTCCATATCATCTTCCATTATTTAAATTTAATTTAATATTTCGTTTATCCACGAAAAGTCGACAATTTAGCATTTCGAATGAGCAATTTAGTTTAGTTCATGATTTAGTTGAAAAAATCGACCTCAGCACACAGCATTAGAAAGTGTCCGAATTGTGTGATGAATATTCTGTACCACAAATATTTGACACTAATGTGAACAATTTTCCCTCTCGTTATTTTTTTTTTTTTCAATTTACTGCCCGAATTCTGTAATATGTAGTTTTTTTGATAAAATTTCCCCGCCTCTAGGTTAAAATTTTAATTTGAAAATATTGATTTTAATCATTATAAGATTAAGATTAAGTTATAAATTAATAAAAACACTTGAAATTATAAATCCAGTTATATTTATTTAATTTTAACTTTGTATTGAAATACATATAGGTATACAAATTGAACTACATTGATATTGTTGAATATTAAAGGGTTATCCAATTCAAGCTTGATAAAGTAAACTTAAAAAAAACACACAAAATATTCGGAATGTATTGTAATTTTTATTTCATTTTACAGATTGATCCTTGCCATTTTTAGTTAAACAAGATATCATTCAAATGTCCTCCACGGGACCTCTTACAGGCCTTGATTCTTTTGAGGTAATTTTCAATGACTTTTCGGCACATTTCGGGCGGTATCTCGGCCATTACCTTACGAATATTAGTTTTCAATTCGTCAAGAGTTTGAGGATTGTTTGCGTAAACACGATCTTTCGCGTAGCCCCACAAAAAGAAATCCAAAGGCGTTAAATCACAGGATCTTGGAGGCCAATTGACATCAGCCAATCGCGAAATCAAACGTCCAGGAAATTTCTCTTGCAAAAGATCTCGATTTGCTCGTGTTACGTGACTGGTTGCTCCATCCTGCTGGAACCACATATCGTCAAGATCATAATCTTCGATTTTCGTAAAAAAATAATCGGTTAACATGCGGCCATAGCGCTCAGAATTGACGGTAACGGTTCGTCCATGGTTGTTCTCAAAAAAATACGGCCCAATCACACCACCAGACCACAATGCGCACCAAACAGTGACTTTTTCCGGGTGTAATGGCTTCTCTACAATCAATTGTGGATTTTCTGAGCCCCAAATTCTACAGTTTTGCTTATTAACGTATCCACCAAGCGAAAAATGAGCTTCATCACTGAAGAAAATTTTGTTCGAAAAATCAGCATCAGCAGATTTAATAATTTTAACGCGTTGGTCGATTGTTAAATGCTCCATATTCTTAAATGGCAGAATGTCAACTAAATAAATGACAGCGTACTTGACGTTTATCTTTGACAGATGTCGGTAAACAGATTTTTACTTTATCAACCTCGAATTAGATAACCCTTTATTTCCTTGAGTCTATGGGGGTTTATATCGTTGGGTCCAGCTATTTTATTATCCTACTGGGTCGGTTAGACTGGAATATGATAACCCACAATATTCAACTCGAGTACTATGTATCGCTCGAGTGCCAATCAGATTGATTTATATTTAGCGCGTATATATCGCTGGTACTTTCGATGAACACTATATTAATATATACGATTTGAATATTTGTTTAATTATTATTTTTATTTTATTTTAATAAGACAATTACATATTTTAACTTCTAACTTGTCGCGCTGTTCGTGTGCATTTTCTTTTTTACCGTCGCTCTACTTTATCATCGCTATCATGGGATGAACACCGAGATGAGATGAATCCTGGGGTGAACACCGCTAATTTGCCCAATCAACAAATGCGTTGATGTCGTGGTGTCGCCACAAGTCCAATTCTTTTCCAATTCTTTCTCTTTTTCAAGCAACAAAATTGATCAGATCGATCTGATCAATTTTGTTGCTGTTTCTTATTTTTCTTCATATTGATTAGATTGATGTTTTTGATTTGTAAAAACATTCCGATTTTTCAGATTAGTTTTAGTTTACCTAGCTTCACGTAATTCAAATTCAAATTCTACTAAGGGAATTTTTTCCACATACTTTATACCCATTCGGAATTTTTCCGAATGGGTATAAAGTATGTGAAAAAAATTACACATGCTAGTTATTTGACGATTATGTTATTTTAAAGTTATTTTAAATATAAAAATTTATTTATTTAAAACAAATGGGAAAGATTTTGGTAAAAAAAATCCGAATTATTCAAGATTAAAAAATTTGTGTACATACATGTGGAAATGGTAAGGGAATTTTGACAGATATCCACATGTGGAAAGTGGATGTGGAACTCAAGAATAGAGCCCCTGTGATAATTCGGGTGCGTTCGGTATTTTCACAACATTAGTACTAAAAAATATGTATCGCATCATAAAACAAAACAATGAAGTAAAGGGTACGACATCTTTTCATTCGTTTTTTAACTAGTGGTTATTTCGCCACTCAAAGTTCTATTCTAATGTCATCTGTCAAGTGACAGAAATTCAGTATTATATGCCTGGTGAACGAAATGAGTCGATATAATTATGCTTGATCAACGTTGTGTGACATTGAAAACTTATTTCCAAAGTAGTAAGTTATTTGTCGAAACTTGCAGAAAATTCAGTACACAATTCAGTAGAAACGAAGAACAAACAGAACAGTATGAAGAAATTTGTGAATAAAGTTCGTTCGGCTGGCATGTTAATAGACAATACACAGGTTCGAAGGAAAAAATTGCTGCTATAGCTGAAAGCGTACGTCAACACCCGAGCATTGTGACGAAACGACCTTCCTTAGCGGTTGAGAGCTACAGATCTCTCTGTAGCTCTTACATTGGTGACCGCAGCACATTTGCCGGCTAGTTATCGACGGTGGGATGGGTCCTTGTCATCAGCTACAGAAAGGTAGAAGTGCTGCATACTCATATGACGATTGTTAGCGACTCATAAGAAGATGGAACGACTATCTGTACCTATTATATAATTTTTAACGGATCACAATAAATAAAAAAAGAAAAAAAAATGAACGGGACCTTAACTTAATAATTCACCAAAACAGTAAATTGAACCTTTAACGGGGGACGTTACAGCCAAGTTTATTTCTTTGTGTGGTCGATAAATTGGACCACGTGCTCTCCTCCCTTCCCATACAGGCGATATCTTGCACAATTTGGATATGCCTCCTTAAGAGATGTGTTAGCCCATTTAAATTACTCCATTTTATTCACTCATTGTAACAAAAGTAACCATTCAGCATCCATTCAGTTAACAATAGGTATTTTTGTGGAATTGCAACGAGACATCACAAAACGAAACTAATTACCGAAACACAATTGGGATGGTGAGACTTTTGAGTTAATTAAGAAAATGAAAATATAAAGTTAGGCGTTAACAATAATTATTAGCATCATTCGATTGTACAGTAAATTTTGGTAATACAAGAACAAGAATAATAATAAATAATAAAAGTAAAAACTATTTAACTAAACTAAGCATGCCTTTTTAATAGCCATGCATGCTCACACTATAGAATTTTTAGGATCCGCGGTCCATGATTTAATTAGATTGTATAAATAGGATGATTATGCTATATATGCTAATAAATAAATTAAATAAATATGATAGTAACTATAAAGACATAGTGTTCAATATGAATACATATAGAAAGATTTATAAATATAAATAATCAATAATAGATAAGTCTGGTAATATATAAATAAATATAATAATATATAAATAAATAGTAATATAAATATGAGATGTGTTTTATGGTTTAATAAATACTCGTAGTTGAAATGATAAAAAAACTCGAAATGATAAAAAATGTATAGCTTATCTTAATTTTAAAGTAACATCCGATAGTGATGATCAATTATCCTTTACTGTATATATATATCCTTATTTGCGTTTTACTGTGCTCCCCCACCATTATAAAAATGCCGCTACTTTACCGTAATGCACTCGTTTTATGCCGCGAAAAAAAAGGTTTCGGTTTGTTAATCCGGTTGTTTTTTTTATAATAAATCCGTTAGGCACGGAACAACTTCAATTACAGCTGATTTTTGCCGCGCACGATAAAATTTCTAATCAAAAATAAGAAAAGCGATTTCGTTTTTATATTACTTAAAGGAAATACATATCATTTTTATCACAAGTAATAAATCAATATGTATTTAAAGCTAACTATGAATCCAACAATTAAAACAATTTACCTCGGTTTTCCGCGACAATAAATATAATAGCTTATTATTATACCAACAAGATATTTTTATAAGCAGGTAATTTAAATCACTTAAATTCTTTAAGTTTTAACAATATTGGTTTCACTTTGCCAATGATCCAAACAATCAAGATCAATGGCCGCCGTTTACTATTTTTTTCACAACAAACACTACAATTGAATGAGGCACCGTTTATTTATTATTTTTGGATCTGCACGCAAAACACGAATGATTGATATGATTTTATAATTTATCGACATCGATTTGACGCAATATTTGCGAAGGGGAAACAAGAGAAACAAAAAAAAACCGGTATGGAAATGATCATCACCTCCATCTATTATTTCCAATAGTGATCGAGACACACCAATAATTAATGCCCATTAAACGCGATAAAGTACTTACAACAGGTTATATACAAAAAAGGAAACTTTTGATACATTCATAATCTCACCATTCGAAAATCAAGAAACATCAAGGTAAATCGAAAATTCATCCGATAACATATTGTTTACCTCCCTGGAACATTATAAATGTTAGAGCATCTCAACCCGCCTTCTTTCACAAGAATTGAACATCAGCGGTACGACTTTGAGAAGAATGTTACTCAAAGACCTGGGTATGAAGACTTACAAAGTCCAATTTTTTCAAAAATTGTAGGCAGTTGAACATCCGTTGCGTTTTCACTTCGCTGAATGGGCCAATTTTTAACAAACCATCTTTTCCGACGAGTCTAATTTAAACCTCGGTTGTTGTGTGAATAAGCGCAATTGCCGTATTTGAGACACATAAAATCCACACGTAACAATTGTGATACTAATATTTATTTATTTAACCAACAGTATTAATTTACATTTGGTATTTAAAATTAGGTTTATTAATATAAATCAAATTTAAATAAAAAAAACTTTTAGAACTCTTTTAAATTCATCTCTGGACAAATTAAAATCGAACACGGTAGATACATTATTAAATACACGGCTAGAATTACAAATCGGGTCCGTCATACCAAAATTAGACCTATATAAGTGCAGATCAATTACTAAGCCTCGGTGTCTGAGTGATCTTACTGGGGCACGCATTGAAAACAAAGACAGTAGATGTGAACAATCAATTCGGCCCATTATAACGTCGCGCACAAATATTGCGCAAGAAATTTGTCTTTGGACGAGCAATGGTTCAATATTCAGTAACAAACAACGGCCTAGATACGGCGGAAGCACATACTTAGGAGCGTTTACCTCTCGAGGAAGTCGCCTTAAGGCAAACAACATAAATCGCTTCTGGATTGATTCTATGCGGTTAGAGGAATTGTTATAGTACGGATTCCAGACAGTTGATGCACACTCCAAGTGCGATCGAACAAATGAAGCGAAGAGAACTTTTAGAATATATATGGATCATGAAAATCTTTGGAGAAAGAAACGGATTAAAAACCCCAACCATTGAATTAGCCTTATTAATACATCTGTCAATATGGTCCTTAAACGATAAATCTCATGAAAACAAAACCACTAAATCTAGAAAAGAATGAACTCGCTCTATCATAACGCCATTTAAGAATAAACTATTATCAGGTCTATAACGTCCATAACGTCTTCTAGAAAAGTTCATAACTTTACATTTAGATACGTTCAGGCAAAGCTTACTCTAGCTACACCAGTCGCAGAAAACGTTAAATTCCTGTTGTAGATTTAGCAGATCGCGATCATTTCTAATCTTACAAAATATTTTTACATCATCAGCGTAAATCAGTACCTTACAATGTTTCAAGCACCGCTTCACATCATCTATGAATGCAATAAATAATAGAGGTCCAATGTGGCTACCTTGTGGGACGCCAGACAAAACATTTATGTCTCTAAGATAAAACATTATTTAATAAAACTTTTTGAGTAGTTCTGTTTGTCAAATATGAAAAGATCCACTTTAAAGGAAAGGCATCACAATTGTTGAGCTGTCCCAATTTCTTTACCAATAAAACATGATCAATTTTATCGAAAGCTTTGCTAAAATCAGTAAATACTACCTCAACACCATCACCACCTTCTAAGACTAACGTCAAAAAATTTGTAAACAAACAAAAAAAGATTTGTCACAGTTGACCATCCGGGGTAAAACCCATGCTGGTTTACTGAGATGGCTAATTTTTAGTTAAGAAAAAGATGCGGTCCTTGACCATCGATTCAAATAATTTAGGAATAGCCGATAAGAAAGAAATACCGCGGTAATTTTCGATATCCGTTCTCCGTCCACTCTTGAAAATTGGTTTAGTGAAACTGGATTTCCAAATTGAAGGAAAAACTCCACTCTTCAAATTCATATTGAAGATGTCCGTCAGCGCCTGAGCCAAGACCGATGCACACTTTTTCAACACAAGCGGGTGAATTTTGTCCGGGCCACAGTTCATATTCACATTTACATTCAACAGAGCGTGCAGAACGTCATCTGTAGTAAACTGAAATATAATGTTTGGATTATTACTAAAAACAAGTTCGTCATTCCCTCTCGAAGACGGGACATACACATTTTCAAAAAATGCTGCAAACATGTCAGTGATACTTTGTGGATCACTAGCAGTCAAAGAATTGAAAGATATTTGCGAGGGTATACCTCTACAATTCCGTTTCGAATCAACATAACTCCAGAAACATTTAGGTTTGTTTCTTATATTCGATTCGATCTCGATAATATATAAATTATACAAGAAACGATTTAAAATTTTAAATTGAGTTCTGAGAGCGCTAAATATTTCATAATTTACGACGGATGGGCTTAATTTATATTTTTTATGAGCTTGAGATTTTCGATTTTTTAATCCCGAGAGGCGACTATTAAACCATGGCTCGCGCATCGATGAAACTACAGGTGAACGGAGAATAAATTGTTCAATTGCCAAGTTCATTATTTTATAAAACTGATCAATATAAGCGTCTAAACTACCCGTTATATATTGATCTCAATTAATATCGTCCAGAAACTCATTTAAAGCATTATAATTTCCCTTTTTAAAGTTGAAAGACTCATTAGAATTAAAACTTACGTTAACATTAACACAATTTTCAAATATTAGTTGGATATGTAGTGGTATGTGAAAAATACTTGAAGAACCGCCGAGATCATTACAAGCAAATGTCGTGTATTTCTACTGGAATGAACACCAGATCGAGGATATTGCTGCACTGGTTTTCGATGATTGAGTCCATCACCAGATCTGAAGTTAGATCACCATTGAATGGCAGAAGTTCATCATTAACAGTAAGCCATTTTATTTTCGGTAAGCTAAGATCTCCCAAAATCATCACAGAATTAAAATCAGGAGCTGCGACTGCTAGTTGGTTTGAGAAAAATAAAGACAGCTCACCATATATATTAACGGAGGATCCGTATGGTATGTAAACAGCAACTAATAATACCAGCTTTCCATTGAAAGCAAGTTTAACAGCCAAAATCTCCAACTCGTTACTCCCAAGGTCAATAATATCCGCACGTATATCTTTCGAGACAGCTAACGGACATCCGCCACCTCTCGCTATCGATTCAAGATCCGTATAATGATCGCGTCTGAAGACATAGTAGTCTGGAGGGAAGTACTCTGCAGAATTGTGCGAGCTTGTCAGCCATGTTTCCGTGATGCAAATGACATCATTTTCATTTTCCAACACCGATAGGTACATTTAAATACACCCAAAACGAGTGACTGTTTGGTGTGGAATATGGTCCAAAGGCATCATATTGCCATTTTTCGTCGAAAATGAGCAATTAGCCGCATTAACAGTCAAGGGCGACCGTTATCATCGCACACAGCCAGCGATAAAATCGACGTTTTGCGTCCATACCTTCGGAAATCGCATTATTAGCCGAAATTGCAACTGGCCGCTTATGAGCTGCGATTTGACTCCGTTGGACTACTATTTAAGGGGGGCCGTCAACGACAAAATTTACGTTGCAAGGTCTCCACAACAATGACTGATTTACAAAGTGTTCGAAATTGGAGGACGAGAGCGATGGACCGAGACGGATGGAGGACCATAGTGCGGGCGGCAAAATCCCTTCATGGGATGTAAAAGCTAGAGAGAGAGAGATAGTCAACGAGACATGTCCTGCTATTCATCTAGCAGAGACGATTGGGACTTTGAAAGACGTAATTAAATTGACTATTGGGGAAATTGGGTCAACCCATTCTGCAGCTGCGGCAGTCATTTGAATGAAATAGTATTCCATTATTAATCGGAAGGTGTACTCTCGCAAATAAAGTACCAAACGTAAACTAAAAAATATCAAGTTGAATTGAACTAAAAAATATTTTATTCCACTGAATTGACAAATAAATTATAAACAAATTAATTTAAACTGCATAAATGTCAAATCATCCATAAAAAAATCGTTTGTCAAATTGATACTATAGCAGCTGATGGTATTGCTTCGTTAAATATTAAATGTGAACCAGGTACATTAGGGATGAAAATAAATTGGATCATAAATGGTTGCTAGATTATATCGGGCATATAGGCCAGTTGGAAAGTATTTGCATTCATTTTCATTGATGCGCTCAATGCTCTGATTGGTTTTTATTTATGTTGGAATTTTAAGTGTGTTCTTATACTATTGCCCAGGTGAGAATGTATACACAACACTATAACGACACTAGTTACCTTACCCATGTATTCTGTGTTTTCGACTTCAGGGCTTAGAAATCCTCATTTTTTTCGTTGGTGTGAAAGCCTGTTAATTCAAATTGGCAGCAATGAGGCGGAGTAAATTACGTCACATTTAGCCTTCCAAATGAATTAATAATCATATCCAAGGTGGACAAATTGAAATGCACTCAACTCATTGGTTGGCATGATTTGATGTGGAATATTTTGTTAGCTCGAAGTCGTGACGAAAATTTAATACATGTGTACTTATATGATTCAACAAGTTCACACACATGATATGTTTTAATCTCATTCTGCACATTTTAAACTTGACTTACACCATAATTAACCTTCCAATGACAAGTTTTAGTGTTTATCACCGTAATTGGAAACTGTACGTGACTGTTGGCAGATATATGTAAAAAAAAAAAAAACAAAACGATATTTGCGTGTCGCGTAAAATTGTATACTATCATGATGGCGCGCAAAGCAAATAATCTTTTAAAATATATTTATTATTAGTAGCTATTCCATATTTTTATATGGATATCTCTAGTTAATTAGAAATTTTAAATGTATTTTAAATTAATATAGTAAAATGCCTTTAAAAGTTAGATTTGACTTAAAATATTTATCAATTTTGTTTACACATATATTATAGTGCGCAAGTTATTTTATAATGACTGGTGGGGTGGCCCACTTAGTTTATGAATAATTTTTGCGATTTAATATCTTTGATATAAATTTATACATTCCGAAATCTGGACCAATCGCAATCGATTAGCACCCTGGTCCTACCGGATGACATCCTAAATGATCTAAATGATGCCCTCAGCACCCTGGTCCTACCGGATGACCTTCTAAATGATCGGTTCGTAGTAGTCGAAAAAACACCCTCGGCAATATTCTGTGCTGAAAAAAAGATAGTCGAATCCATCCATAACTCAAAACAATAAACAAACATTTTTTTATTTCCGTTTTATTCAATAATTAATTTTATGTTTTCATGATTTTGTAAATATTTTGATTTATGAGTTTCGAACAATTCATTTAATTTTTCGCAAAAGGTAGCATGGTACTTATCAATTTCTTCTTGTGTTGGATTTTCGTTTTTCGTAATTGAGATGGGTGCCCCGATCACAGTAACCATTGGATGACGCAACGGTATAACGCCCCAATTCATTTGGAAAACACCTCGACCAATATAAAATGCTGGCGCTATACCGGTCAAACCTTTGAAGAAGATTTGGAATTTATGGGTTTTTGAATTCGGCTTAATCGTTGGAACTTCGTACACATTTACTTCACCGTACGTAACAACTGGTACAATATCAGACCCCGTTTTGATCGCCATTTTAACAAAACCTTTACGCTTCTTTAGAATTATTTTATAAATATCTGGTTTGCTGTTGAATGCTTCCTGCGCACCACCAACCATAATAACAACAGCATTCGACTGATAACCATCGTCGTTGCATGGATGGTTCGAATCGTTCGACGCATTTAATAAATTATTTATAGACTCGGCGTTTACATTAGACATGCCCCACCACATAAGAAGCTCCCGATAGAATGGTATATTAAAATGATATCCGAATGTGGTGAGCTTTGCTCGAAGTTTTGGAAATTTATCATTAAATCCTAATGCGTTCGTACAAAATGCTGTGAATGCGCCCAAGCTGTAAAACAATAAAAGATTATATTTTAAAATTATTTGTATACGACCATGAACTTGGGAATTGCGATAAAAGTAATCAAATCAATCAAAAACAAGTAATTTACAACTCTTATCACATCATTGCACATATTGTTCGTCATAAAAATATATGTATCCTGTATATACCTAAGAATTCCGTGCGGGAATGCAGCCAATATGTAATTTTTATTTGGCGGCAGGTCGACTGTTTTAACCAATGTGGCTGGATAGTAACGGCATAACACTTTAAAAAAATTCATGTTCCTTATAAATTCCGAACCTTGTCGCCGGCCACCATTTTTACGTGCACTATCACGATCAATTTTAATTATATAGATTAAGTAAATGACCATTAACGTTCGTAAAATCCATGAGCCCCAAAGCTGTTATAAATATTAAAGTTAATAATGGTAAAAGCAGGTTTAAAAATATATAAAAATATCTATACCATGATGCAAAGTGTGAATATCAAAAACGTCATTTCTCCAAAATATATCCAATACGCTAAACAGCCAATGGCCAATGTTTCTTTGCGCTGGGCCCACGACTCGTTAACCCATTTGATCGGCATTTTGCTGAAACAAAATAATAAAACAAAATATTAAATGTTAGGCACCTTTTGGCATGTGTCTGGTGTGAATACGTTTAGCTAAGACAAAATTATAAACAAAAATATTTTAAAATAATTTTAAAAATTTATTTACTTTGGTAAATTTATGAAGCATGTACTACACTGAACAAAATGTAGAATTATACTAACGTACAGATTACAAAGCAAAATTCGAATTCGATTACATTTGGAACTAGCCTGTCTGTTTGATACTGAAATAAAAAAAATAAATACTGTATGTCGTTTACGATAAGGGTTTTTGTTGTTGGCACTCGCTGATAATTTCGATAAGTTTATTTAAAAATTGTAACGAAATTGAAATGAAATTATTTGTAATAATTACAATGACGTCTCGTGATTTATTAGTAGTACATATAGCATAATGTTTATTGTTGTTGTTATTATAATTAGCTTAAAATATATAAACAAGTGATAAGACGCATACTTCACTTAAATAGATAAGACGATAGAAGTTCTATAGATTCCAGGTGACAAATAATGGTCATATAAGTGAGCTTAATAGTCGATAGCGCAAGCGCAGATAATTTTTATGGAATTTTGTGTTTTTTTGAAATTACGGTTGGTTGTTAATTAATAGACATTTTGTACATTCAACATTTTGGGTATGATTGATTGTGTTAAATATTTTTTTTAAATTCGTTATCAGTAAACATTTATAATTTATCTCTTTATCGGCTACTGCCTTTTATTTCATATTATAGCAGTGCATCGTAAATGTATACATATACTAGTGCTCGTGTGAATTTGTGATAAGAAATATCTAATGGTATCAGTTTGTTATCAAAGCGGAAGGTCATAAGGCACAATAATTGTCATGAACTGAGTATATTGATTTAAGCTCAAGATTAAACTGCGGGGTTATTGATACATATAGAGTTCGATTAACTGAAGATTTCATGGTTCCGATTTTGTGTTATATGTTATATATTACGCTATTTCGACATTGAGTAATAGTATATAGAAAACCGATAAGAGATCATTAATTAAAATGAAGTACAATAATTATGTCGTTGATTATTAGGTAAAGAAACATTTTTTGTCACTACTGGACCGAAATAATCAAGTCGAAACAATGAAATGCACGGCTATGACCCAAAAATCATTTACTTTGGTTTAATAAAAAAAAGAAGCCACCTCGTAGTCAGTACTTACTTAATAGCTTATTATATCAGAGCCATCTATGATTTTAAAGAGCCGTAATATTAAAAGAGAGTTTTGAGAATGAAATATAGAAGAAAATGGTGAAATAATCGAATTTCGTAGGCTAAGCAAATCGCTAATACTACAACTACATACATGGTATTGTTCTATACTATATGCATATATAGAGTATATACCAATGTAAATAATACATCAGTCATCATTTTTGGACATAAATTTATAAATAATAAACTAACCAAAATAAATTAAACAAACACATATTTAAAAATCAGCCACCATAGTATAGTATTTAATTATTACAATTAAATTTTAAACTAAAGCGGAGCATAAATGTATTAATTTACTTTAAAAATGAGCATTCCGTTTAGTTGTGTCGGTTAGTAAAGTAAGTTAATAAAGGATGATGCCGCAGATTTCTCTTACATCCTATCTAAAATTTAGTTTTATAAAAATTTAACTTCGTCAGTAAATTCTGGTCCCAAGCACATCAGAATTTTCGAGATGAACAATGGATTTAATAGCAAACTAAACGATCACATTTATAACAAAATTAAAGGGAAGACGTGAGCTGAAACGAGATTTTATGAATCACCATGTAAAAACAATAAATATTATTCCTATAATAAAATATTTTCATCAAAATTTATTTGCTGGACATGTAAGCAACATCGTTGACATGAAAAACAAAACACAACAAAACATAGATAACTTCAATTTTATGCGATTGCAAAACCGAGCTTTATGTAATTTCAAAATCCGTTTACAGATGTCTCTATAACAAAATTTACTAAAGATTACAGAAAAAAATAAAATAATTGAACAACACTTTACGAAAATAAACCATTATTAAGTTAAGCGCGAAATCTTTAATATAATAATTTAACATAATTAATAAAACTCAAAAGAATTATTATAATTTTATTTATAATACGGTTGGCGTAAATAAAACTTTCCATCGCAAAACATTCTCCATCGTAGTTGCTGCGCGCTTTAAAACAATAGCCGTATTTCTTCACGCTCATTGATCCGGATCAGTTCAAATTTTATATAGAAAACATGATCCAAATTTTGTTTTAGATCACAAATTTTGATTTTAAATCTAGCAAGCGCCTTTGTGTTGTTTCATGAAACATGAACTGAACTGGATCAGATCAAGCGTCAAGAAATACAGCTATTAATAGAAAAATGTCACAATTTTTCCAATTTTTTTTTTCAATCCAATTTGCTCGTATTCTCAGTTCCAGCAGATCTCCATAAGCTATTGAACCAGGCAATATACACAATGAATTGTTAAATTTTCTAAATAAACATTTTGGTTTTAAAATATTAAATTTTTTGTCGCTTTTGTTTTCTAAATTTAATCTCAGCGACATCTTTTGATTGGTTTAGTAATTGCGAAAAGCTTTATAAAATAACAATGTTTTTATTTTATGAAGCTCTGTTTTGTTTATACTGAAAAATCAAATTTTTGGTTTATAGAAAAGGGTTGGTTGGTTTATACTCAACTAACCATTCAGGTGCTAATCAATTTAAAAAAATGTATATGATGAATTTTGATACAAGGTATGAAGATGCCACAATACTGCCCTTCCAGAGAGATCGAAGATTTATCGATAATGTAAGAATCTGGTAGGAGTCCTGCATAACGACCCGACCTTGTAGTTGTTTTAGGAACTTTTGGCTTGCCGGTAGGTAATTTAGGTCAGTCAGCCGAAATAATGAATTCTGGTCAAGTTGGTTCGTCCGTAATTTCTGATTGATTGTCAGAGTAACACGGTTTGAGTCGGTCGGCGGAAATTTTAGCGTGCATCCGTTCAGATCCAAAGTGTAAAATTTGTCTGTAGTCAATAACCAAATACGGTCCAGTATATGGTGGTTGAAGTGATTTGCGTACTGCGTCAGTTCGTAAGAAAACGTGTGAGCAAGTCAGCAAACTGATGAAATTTTAAGTTCGTAATAAAGTCTGATTTTAAAATTTGATCGTTCGTAGTATCTAAAAATGTTCCAGCAACTCGAGTTGTACATCAGTAAACCATTTCAGCTGGAGTAGCTTTTAATTCGTCACTGTTAGTCGTTCGCAGTCCAAGTAAGATTGCGTGTAGAACACTAGCCCAATTAAATCGGTCGTTGCACATGGCATTTTTGACGACTCGATACCATCTCTCGATCATGCCATTACATTTTGGATTGTAACTAGTTGTTCTCTTGGAACCGCCTCCGGCCAGTGAGTGTAGATCTATCAATCAATGTAACACAATACCGTTGATTATCAGAAACTGGTAAAGGATCAATGATATCGAAGTGAATAATCGAAAAGCGTTGAGAAGTTAATTTATAGTTATGTTAGATTTCAGTGGTAGCTATCGCACACTTAGGTCAATTTTGGCTCATTGTGATACCACTCATTTACGCCACATCCTTAACCCACTCGCCCTTCTCACCTACTCACACAACTACAGTATACCACTTGCACATTGTAAGCTCGATGTTAACTTGTACGGGTGGTTCGGCGCTGAATTCTGCACTCCATCTCTGATGGGATTCGAACCCAGTGCCTCTCGGTTCAAGTGCCGTAGCTTTAACCACTGCACCACTTGTCCGGTTATAGTTACTAAGTGGAGATTTTGTATATCGAGAGATTTTAGCCTTTTGGCAAGCACGAAACTTTGAGTCATTTTCTGAACGTCTTTTTTATTGAATGACCAGATGACATTCTGAGTCAAAAGTTTGATGGAAGCTTTGACGCCAGGATGAGACAGATTATGAAAAGCACCGAAAAATTGTTTTCGGAAAATTAAGGGAATGAGTGGCCTAGGTGTAGTGGTAGAAATATCGCAATAAATTAATTTTTTGAATTGAAAGAAACGGGACATTTCTCGAATTTGAGAACAGAGTTACTCCTTAGAACCTCTTGAAATTCCTCGGCATTGGTCTGAGCATCAGCAGTGATAACATAATCAATACTTTCAGGAATAGAACGATTAATACGTGAAAGAGTATCTGCGAGAACGTTATCCAGTCCAGAGATGTGCTGAATATCGGTCGTGAATTGACAATGAAATCTAGTTTTCTGATTAAAAGCGTAGACAAGTTCTTATGATCGGTATAAAGCGTGAAAACGACCATCGAGAAGATGTCGAAAATGTTTAATACTGAAAAGAAGGCGAGTGGTTGCCAAGTGTCTGATATAAACTGCTGAACCACCGCTCCGATCGCCGTATCGGAAGCGTCAACCACGATGGCCAGAGGTGCGGAAGATGATGTGTGAATAAGTAAAGTATAGTAGTATTCAAATCTCGCTGGAATTCTGACAGTTCTCGCGCAGGCAAAATATGGCGGATACGCAGTGATGTATTAAGTATAATAATACCAGTTTATTGTTTACATTTTTATGTTGTATTTTTATTACTTAACTGTATAAATTAACTTTGTAAGAATCACTGACACTTTTGAAATTAATATTTAATTCGATAAGCAACGAATTAATTCATAATTCCATTAAATTGAAAACCTATTTTGCTTTTTTATGTTGTTGTGGTTTTGTTCGATATGAATGACATTTGGTTATTTATTTTCCCTAGTTCGTACCAAAATTAAATGTTGACATTGTTTCCAAAGGCGTGCAATTTTTTTATAGATGTATTAATTTTCACTTGAAATATCATTGTAATAACATAAATACATGATCATTTTGAATATTTTGTGTATTAAAAGTGAAATATAATTCTTTTTAATGGTTATTGATTATTTTATTTAGATTTACTATCTAAGATAAATGCGACCCATCAAAATTTTTATAATTTTTTTTTCTACATCACTGAAAGCTGCGCAGAACAATTAAAAAAAAATTTTTTTTAAGATCTGAATAGGACTATAGTGTCGGTAGTTATCGATCGCTTCGCTAGTCACCGTTGACCATTGTATTGGAACTCGACTGTTCTTAGTGTAACATTTTAGCAAGTCGATCAACAATTCCTGGTCAGCAGCATCATCCGGAATGAAGCGTCGAGAAAAGCTGATCATGTTTAACCGTCTGTGGTCGTTTGAAATTTTTAATGACTTGAACCTGTTCATGCGTTTACCTAAAAAGATCGTTTTTTGCGAAAACGCATTTGCTCACATTAACAACAAGTCCATGTTTTTCTAATTTAGCAAAAATTATTTTAATATGTTTGATATGTTCGTCATAATTTCGAGAGGTAATGAGCACGTCGTCCAAAATACAAAATAGAAGTTAAGCCCGCATAGGGCTGTATGCTTAAGACGTTGGAACGACTGTGTTGCGTTCATAAGACCGAAAGTCATTCTACAAAATTCAAATAGTCCGAAAGGTGTTGGAATTGCTATTAATATGGGTGCAGCCCTCGAGTCGTTGTGTAAAGTCTTGGATTTGTGGAATCGGATACCTGTCTGGAATTGTAACTTTATTTAGTGCTCGAAAGTCTCATCACTGTCTCCGGGCTGGACCAAAGACTGCTACTAGGTCGGCAAATCCCGAGTTTCATCATGTTTTCGAATTCTGTATTCGCGATGATGAACTTGTTCGGTGCTATTTATTGTGGTTTGCATGAAACCGGTGGTCCGTTTGTTTCAATTTTCCGAGTCACGTTATGTCTAGTATAGTCAATATTAATGTTGCTGTGACTGACTGTTAAACATTTTGATATCACGTTGAAACCTCCTGAATCCATTGTTGACTTGTCGAGCCTCTGTCTCTGTATATCCACTAACAATCCAGTTGTCCTCAACAAATTCGCGCCGATGGTAGGCATCGACACGTCAGCAACTATGAACTCCAAGGAGAATTTGTTGCGCAGTCCGATTTCAAGTCTTAAAAATTTAGTCCCGTACGCAATTACCGAAGAACTGTTCGCTGCGAACAACCTGAATGATGGGTCGACATTTAGATTCCGAACAAAACGGGCTGCAAAGACTTAGACATCTGCACCTGTATCAATCAAAAAATGAGCTTGAAAAAAAAATCGTAGATTAAAAGGCGGCTAGTTATAGATACGTCATTGCACACCGCCAATTGTGAATAACTATTTATTTTTTTGAAACATTGTTATCGGAGTTATTTGATAAGAATTTGCAATTTGGTTTACATTTCAAGGCCCTTGATGATGATAAAATGATGATGATAAAAGCAAATGAAATAGTTCTCAGCCGAAGATTCACAGTAAAATGGATTGAAGGATTTTCGAGAATTTGGCGAGTTTTTCCGAGAATAGTTAATTTTAGAATTTGATCAATAATTGCTACGACTTCGTGAATTTGAGGGTGAAGACGCCACAAATCAATGTCAATGCATATGCAAAGCTGCAGCAGAAGACCTTATGCTTCAAAAAGACGTGCGAAATTTCGCATGCGGGTAATTAAGAATCCACTACTTTATATGAAATAAAACACATACATTTCGCATTGCATGCATTATTTCGCAAATTGTCTCTATTTCTACAAAAACGCACCGCAGCAGTATCGACTACACAACAAAAAAAATATCATGAATTAATTAAGAAAGCCACTGCAGCACGTTACTTTTGCACAAGTGCTATTCGTAAATATTGGAGTTTGAACGACCACATCGAACAATTGTACTACACTTGAACCATTAGGCTCGTTTTATTATAAACGGTTTCTGCCCGGTGGCTGCCTATCATTGTTACACTTATCTATCGTAAGTAACAGATTTCGGACATTTCTAAATCCTCCGACCATGCTGATCCGTCAACATCATTTGACTAGAGGTTTAGAACTGATATTCCCACTCAGGCTGAACCGTGTTAACTTTTTCACGAATGGTCCAAAATGCATGGTTTGGATGCATTGAATATAAACCTTTTTGTCCGTCTCCCCAAACGTTGCATATTCCAAGCAGACAGAGGCCGTAAACTGATTTGTTTATTTCAAAACGAATTTCGCATTTTTATGGCCAGTTAGGCTTCAATTAAAAATAAAAAATCCGTGTTCTTTACCTTGAAAGTCAGCTAGAGTTGTCTTTCATCGATGAAGAATTGATGTCGCGGGGTGCGGCTATGAACGAAAATGTGTTAACAACTTCCCATATTTATTTCCAAATATATGAAGGAGAATGGATTATAACCTTCGTAAAATACACATAAACTACACACATATGGAATTGTTCCATCCACAAATATTTCGGAATGATTACATCGCACAGGTGGGTGTAATCTATTTATAAGTGATTTGATATGAATTTATAAAAGTTGGTTTTAATTTTAACAACTGAAGATAAGTAACATAACACAAACCAAATTGGGCTGTATGGATAAAATCGTCGTACTTCGAACTTATCGTCACCCATTCATCATATAAAAATACAAAAATTTTGACTTATCAGATAAACCTCAATTGTACATGAAAGCTTATTAATCCACTTTAATGCCCCAAATGATTAGGAACGTTTATATGTTATAACACCTAAAGATTTTGTCTTTGCAATAAATCGATAAATAAAGCTTAACTAAAATGATTTGGTTTAGCAAGTTCCTAAATGATTTGACCTTATCGCAGCTAAACTAAAACTATGGAATTTCGAAATTGTTATCATAATCTCCTGGTTATCGATACCTACTATGCAGGGGGTATTTTTACAAGTACTATGTTTATATTTATTATTACTAGCAAAACACTTTATTATTTTTATTTAATCTAATCAGGATACGTTTCAGTAAAGATATGAATTAAAAGATTGCGACAATTTACTTTGAACTCGGCTCAAACTACATTACCATACAATTTTTTACAAAAGTTGGGTAACTCCGTCTGTATGTGTGTTTATCGTATTTTGTTAAATTGATTGGAACCGACCGGTTTTATTAACCTCTGCACATTATTAACAACTATTTTGAAATTACCTTGAACATGACCATTAGCATACTTCTAAGAAAGTAGTTATTCTTGATGGGAAATTTGGAGGCAACCGAAATCGCAACCAACAAATTTTATTGGACAGTTAAAACAACAAGTCTTACAATTTTTGGGGATTTAATTTAAATCGGCTCCTGTGGTCGGGGGAATTTTAATGCATAAATCATAGTGCATAAGCATGATCAGTTTGACCGTATTGTAATTTTATGGGTGAAGGAGCATTAGTAGAAACTCGTTAGCTTAAAGTGATCAAATCAGACCAATTTACGTATGGATGAGTACGGGAAATGGAATCCATTCGAGTCAGATAAAATTTAAAATAATAAAACAAGAAATGGTGGAAATCCATGCGAACTGGTTCACTGGGCAACATCTAATGCGAAATTATTGTGCAGGTAAATTTGCTGCATAGCGGAAATATTATAAAAAAAAGGGTTTGTATTGTAGGGTTTGTTTAAAGCCGAAAGCAATATGTCGATAATGTAGATAGTGTCTACGATTTCTCAGCCGAAATCAAACAATCCGACATCGTTGATTGATGCAGCCAAAAGGTATAAGCATATTTTTCAGCTCAATATATAGTTATAGTCCCATGATATCGTCAACCAAGATAAACGCTTCAACTGCCTTCCCATGGCCAGTGTAACCAAGCAAAATAAACCTTATTAAAGTTAGTCGAAAAATTTCAGCCGAAAACAACAAATTGACGATAATGTTTAATGACTTAGGTTTCAGAGCCGAACGTAAATAATAAATAATATTTTTTACCATTCCGGGGGTTGATAGCATTCAAAAGAAGTCCTGATTTTTTTTATTAAATAAAAGTGTCTGGTATTATGACCAAAATTTACCATTCCGGTTACCTCAACCAGATGCACGGATTATAACATATGCACGCTTGAAAATAGACGACATAACGTAACGTTTTGCTTGGTGACGTTGAAAACATATATCAATTCATATGCCAAACCACGAATTTTTACCACTAGAATACCATTCTACAAACTATGGATAAAACAACTCCATTAATAATTGTCTAAATCATTCAACACTAACGATGACTTTAATTTAACAAAGGATAACTTCAAAAAATTCCTGAAGAATTATTTTTTAAATTTTTAATGTTAAATTAAAATATGATTTCTATTTTTTGTTAAATATTTTTTAGACGAAGAAATCAAACAATTCCTAGGTCTTTCTGACTATTAGAGAAGAAGATTTATTTAAGAATATTCTAAAGATAACCATCGCGACAGATCAAAAACGTGTACCCCGACTTAGCGAAACCATTTACATTTACTACGGATGCATCGGATTTTGCCCTACGTGCATTTCTGTCACAAAATCAGAATAGGTATTTTATATCGAAATGAGCAGGTTTTCACAATATTTTTGAAGGGGCCGGCCACCTGGTTCTAGGTGCTTGCTCCCCAAATATGTCTGTTTGTTCCGAAAGGGCGTTTCAGTCGCTCAACCGATCGTCATAAAATTGTTAACATCTATAAGTTGCATATCCAGCACCAACCTTACGATATTTTTGAATAGGTTGGACGACTTGGGATCGCGGTACACATTTTTTTCTAAAATTAAATTTTGTTTTTAATGTTTTCACAAGAATGAGTTTTGAAAAGAGACTATATGAAATTAGTGGCGTGCTCGAATCCGATGGGTCCGTTCACACTTTGCATAGGGAATTTAATATACCGAAATGAGCAGGTAATACTTATGAAAAATATCGGGTATTTTAAAACTTTTTTTTTATAATCACACAACAATTATTCAAAGCTATCAAGAAATTGTATTTTATAGTAATTTGATTGTTCCTTACTCCACTTCTATCTAAAATATATGGAACCCATATAAACTATAAAGTATAGTATGTATATACAAAAATGGTAACAAGGAGTGTGAATTAAACGATCTATCTACAATCGTCAGCAATTGGGAATGAAATCACTTCACTGAATATAAGGGAATAGAAGACACTGCTGGAAAACCATCGCCGATCCAAAGAAAAATTTCGAGCTGATCTAAAGTTAGCAGCATTCAATTACGATAAAGACTAATGATTATAGCAATACACCTAGAGTACCAGGCAGTACTGCTTAAAACGTCATCAAATTTATGTCCACAGTTTCTTTTCTGAACTGTAGATGGCATTAATATTCGCGAAAATAACTTGACATTTAAGCATTTAATGAAATATTTAATGCATATTTTTTAATAATAATAATATAATAAACTAACTTTTACTTGCTCGTAATATAATTTTTAATTGATATTAATGTAGAATTTATTACTGTTTTAAGAGCGATTAAAGTTTCATGAAAAAAATCTATACAAAAAAATAGAATCATTTATTTGATTATACTGCCATCTATTTCCAAAGATTGAAACAGTTTAGCAAAATTTTTAAAGCAATGAGGCCATTAGCACAGAATACTACAGAAACGACAGTTAGAAACTTTAGTTTATTGACAGTACTCCTAAAGTAGTTCCTACGTGCGCCAATAGATGGCTCTAATTTAAAAGAAATTAAGTTGCAAACATGGAAACTTTTTAGAAGTATAAAAATAATTCTATGTCTTCGACTATCTGTCAAACTGTTTGTGCCATCATTTGTCACAAACAGTGGGCGAACAGCGAATCCAGTATCAACGACGGCCGGGAAAATGGCATTAATGATAATTCGCCGGAAAAATATGCATTTTTCACTTCAAATACATTTGCAGAGCCAACCGGATGTAAATTCGTTTCAAAATGTGAATCGGCACGCGAAACTATTCGTTTTGGTCAAAATTACACCAAACATCGAAGATCACATTATACATTTATCCAATATGTTATTAATGATATCAAAAGCAATACGTTATCACGTTGTTATCAAAACACAAATCCAAATGGGTACGAATATGAATTATCCGATTCTGAGTCTGAAGCCGAAGATATAAATAAAATGAGTATGGTTGACAGCGAGTTCATACGAAGGATAAAAATCTCGGATTATTCTATCCCATCGTTTAAACCAATTACATCACTTCCCCCAAAAATGATTATTGGCATGTATGCTCCTGGGCAACCTCTAATAGAAAAGCATCCCAAAGTTAACGGGAGTACTCGAATAATTTCGACACGGAATTGAAACGAATTCAAATTTTGTTGAACGATACATATTGATATATATTTGCAACGGGGACCCCCCTGACCTCCGATTCCCCCAAAAATGATTATTGGCATGTATGCTCCTGGGCAACTTCTAATAGAAAAGCATCCCAAAGTTAACGTACTCGAATAACTTCGACACGGAATTAAAACAAATCGCTATTTTGGAGATGTTATTAGTTTTAATTTATCTTTTTTTTTGTTCACATCTAAATATCATACGTATAATTCATACATACAAAATATGTACAATCTTTTGCGAAATTCATTTTATTAAGTTTTTTGTGATAATTTTGTTCATTCCTAAATGTATAAAATATTTTTATGTCGTGAGAGTTTTTTATTTTGTGATTATAGCTTTAGTATTACCAGCCTATAAAATCGTACTTTTTTGGGATACAATTTTGGGCCAACTTCACAGAGGTCAAGGGCGAGAGAAATGGGCATCATGAATTTAGGAAACAGACGAGCAACGGGAAGCAAAAGCAACACTGCAAACCGTCCCAATATACATTCGCTCCAAACGCACTCCATTACGATTCTAATTACGATTGCAGTCTTCATCCAATGTAATTATATTGGAAACATGAAAAAATTATACGTGTATAGTATCGTTAAGTTTTAGAATGAAACACCAAGAATGTGCTGCACGAGTGGAAAAATGAAATTACCAGAACACAATTACATGCCAACATTTAAAGTGCAAGAGCAAATTTATCACGGTGCAGGATCACTACTATCACTGTCACTGCCTAACGAAGATTACAGATCTACAAATTTATTTCTTGGGAAACATTCACGTCGATTATAGAACTCGCCGGATTTACTGCGGCGGGAGTCCAAACTCCATATAAAAAAAAATAAAATCATTAATTTGAATCAAAGTTGCATTGAAAAACAGGTTTATTTTCATATAATTCTGGTTTTACGATTCGCAAACCATTCGTAATGTTTTAGTTGTGGATTTCGAACGAATGTTTTTGTTTGATTTGCGTAAAAATAAAACCAGTTTTACATGCAACCTTGATCGAAATTATGACGTGATTAATGAACAAATCGATCAACGTTGTCGATTCAATACGGGCACTAAGATAAAAGAAGAAATAGCCGCTGCATTACAAACTTTATACGACCAAAACAACGAATTATTTCGATTGTTTAGACAACTTAGCGAATCTCAGAAACTCATCACTCTTGCGATGGATTGCAATGTCCGATTTAATTTGGCAAGGAGACAATGGATAACAGTTCAAGATCAAATTGAGAAACTCCATCAATACATTTTCGATACGTATATGCAAAAATCGAAACCATCCCTCTACATTCGAAGCCCAATGAATTGGGAAAATATACATACCAGTGGCAAGTTTGTTCTGTTTACTATCAAATTATTAAATCTAGACCAAGTTTAGCTCTACAACCTTAGCCCAATTCTTGTTAGATTTGTATATGGAGTAGTGAAAGAAAATACAACAAATTGGGATCCCTATTAATAATTAGCTATTCATTTAGTCATTAAAAATTAAAATTAGAGTGCTCGAGCCGACGTGCCTGTAATAATCCTGTTTTAGTGCAAGTCGCGTACTAACAGATCGGTCCACAATATTTTGCATCTTGATTTCAATAAACTAGAACTATTAAAATAAAATCCACGCGTATACACAACAAAATACTTAACACTAATCTTTTAAACTTAATTTTTAGATTTACTTACAAAACAATTCGTTAAACGAATTTTTGGAACACGTTAACACTTTCACAGGAAATACACTTCAATAGAACTTTTTAAAAAATTATCTTATAGAAACACAACGAATATTCGTTGGGTTTGTATCCAAACCAATTCGATATTAAAACCACTTTGTAACGTTTATTACGAGCTTTCACTGCCTATAACTAACAAGATAATTTAATTCGGTTTATTTATTTTTCTTTTTATTAACAATCAACAACACACCAAAGACCGACTTCTGTGTTATTTAATCGTTTGTCACTAAATCTGTAGGTCGACTGAACATTTTTGTAATTTTTAATTTAAAATTACATAAAATATTTTTTTTTTATCAAAACCGAAATATTTCGCTTTTGTTGTAATAATATTTTATTTGAACTTTGATTTCCGTAATCAGAAACTGAACAAAAATTATTAATAAATAATATTATATACGATTTCTATATATTATCTACTCCTAAACGAACTGGCTGATTCTAATCTTATCAATAATACAATAATTATCGTATTTATTTTAGTATTAAAATAGAAATTTAACACTTTGAATACCGACGAAGATATGATGAACTGAAGATCAACTCTAAGCCATAACGTGTACGATGAGAATTGTGCGATGGATAATTAATGATATTTTTATGTTTATATGTGTGTGTGTGCATATGACCATGTATGTATACGACCATATGCAGACTAATCTTACATAATTACAGTCGATCGAAAAAAAAATTAAAGATAACTGCGTGCAAGAGGCGCACCATCACAAATATTGTGTTAACAATTTATAAGTCAAATATTGATATCGGAACAACAATAATAATTGATCGTTGCCGTTGGTATTTGCACAGTATGATCTATTTATAATTAGTTTAATATAGAATCAGCCATCTAGCGCGAATTATGCGAATTAAGGTAATATTGTATATTTACATGTAAATAAATTTGATAATTTGCGTGTCTGTACTTGTGTCGGTGCTGCATTTCGGGCCCGAACAATACCGCGCAGAAAATCTTTATGTTTGATTAAAGCTTATGAAACGAAATAAATTACCATAAGTGTTGATTGCTCATTTCTCATTGCTCAATTATTATCTTTGCAACGATTATTTCACTCTATATCTAGTTCATACAAAAAAAAATCGATTTGTTTGTCTATAAGTTTTAAAATATAAGGAGTATATAATGTGAATGAAGTAATCGTTCAAAGATGATGATTAATAACGCAAAAAGTACAGATTAACGTAGCGGTTAACACAACCAACGCGTACATAACTTTCTTTTAATAGAAATTATGTATCTTAATTTGGCCTTAGGAAATAACCAAATCAAACATCAATTTAAAGCTATAAAAAGACAATACAATATCCCGTACTGTCGATACCGTTGTATTCCCTACTCAAAGAAACCTGTAAAATCAAAAACAAACTCAATCTAACATTTAGCATTTCTGCTTTGGATTGTCAATCCAGCTGGAATAGTCAAACAGTCAATAATAAATACGTTCGCAACATAAAATGCAGCAGAATGAAATAATTATTCAATAAAAATTGCATGACGTATTTTTTTATTTGTAATAAATTTTTAATATTGTTACGAATTTTGGACGCTCGACACGAATTCGTGCTGGACTTTACAAATAAAACACTTATTGTTTAAAGTTACGGGGGATCAATGGGGTGCGGGCAAAAGATGCATACCACCTTGCGGAGCGCCCTGGTTATCTTTAAATGAATCAGGCGGTGTAGTGGAACCGATCCAGTGTAAATGCTGTTTATAGCCAGGGACACTACATGTCATGGCGAGCTATTTACGCTGCAAAACCAATTCCGCATCAGCGTCTGTTCTCCAGGGTAGGGATGGCTGAAACGGGCGTGTTGTAGCAAGCGGCTCGTTGTAAAAACATGGACAATACAAAATATTTTAAGACCAGGAGATCTCCATGGCGAAAATTTACACATTGAAGGTATTTGCACTAAGATCACTTATATGGTCATGGAGTGGGATTTATAATATAAATGGTTTAACTATTCACTACAGCGGCCCTCAGAACGCAGGAGAATTGGAAGACGGATTTCTCCTTAAGGGGCGAGTACAGCAGTATATCATTGACTCCACCGAACACAAATCAGATGATATGAATGATTTATGGAGACTGGAAGACGTCACGAGTATCATCCCGCACCATGTTATCAAAATTATCGTTGGCAACTTCAACACAAAACTCGGTGGATACAACATCACATATTGGTCTGTACAGCTTGCATCAGCTATGCAAATACAAAGGCAAACGCATTACGGAACTGTCTATAGAGAACTGTTTGTAGATCTAACGGTAAAAAATTAAACTTATTGGGTCTATTTTTGTATATTAATTTTTATTTTCATAAAGGGTCGGCGATTGAACGTCGTAGAGGAAAGTCGTGTTTTTTTGTCTCTCCTCTCCTCTATATAATTAAAAATAAATAGTTTAAATGTGTTTTAATTAACTAATTAATTAAATAATATTGTATATCTAAGTGTTCATAGACATAAATAATATATTGTGTGATTTAAAGAATTTTGAAGCCGTAATAAGATACATATTGAATAGTTATATTATATTAGAATGTGTGTGTGATGCGCTTGCAATGGCGTAGAATATGTATATTACAATTTCGTTTGTTTGAATGCATCATACGCATTGTATGTATGTAATTTTTCAATATGTATAGGACTTTTATGATTCCAGAGGATGAATAAGATAAGTGTTTTCTCATTTTTTCCATTGTTTTAACACGTTTTAATACATATTTATTATTAACATATATTTTTCCAAATAAATTTTAAGTATATAATAAAATGATTACTGTATTCTATAACTCATAAAGGTGTAGAGTACTAGTATTCTCATGGTGGTAGTATTGTTTGTGCCAGAAAGTTTTTCAATTCTGTTATTCTGTTTTGTTACACTCGATAACAATTTTTGTTGTTCTTTTTGCGACGATTGTTTTTCGTTGGTACTTTTGAATTCTAACTTTTGTTTTTTATATTTATTTACTCGTTCGTACGACCAATGCCTTCTATCAATGCCTTCTAAACTACTGGCCGTTGACACCAAATGATGACGACACGCTAAGTCGACGTTGTTGTTGCTTTCTCTAGTTGCTTTGTTAGTGTAAATATCTTAAAATTATTACTGCGCAGTCTCGGTTTAGACTTAAATTGACGTCATGTGCGAAAAATGAGAGTAGTAAAAGGCCAGTAGTTTAGAAGGCATTGCTTCTATACTACTGGCCGCTTACACCAAATGATGACGACACGCTAAGTCGAGACGTTGTTGTTGCTTTCTCTAGTTGTTTTGTTAGTGTAAATATCTTAAAATTATTATTGCGCAGTCTCGGTTTAGACTTAAATTGACGTCATGTGCGAAAAATGAGAGTAGTAAAAGGCCAGTAGTTTAGAAGGCATTGCTTCTATACTACTGGCCGCTTACACCAAATGATGACGACATGCTAAGTCGAGACGTTGTTGTTGCTTTCTCTAGTTGTTTTGTTAGTGTAAATATCTTAAAATTATTATTGCGCAGTCTCGGTTTAGACTTAAATTGACGTCATGTGCGAAAAATGAGAGTAGTAAAAGGCCAGTAGTTTAGAAGGCATTGGTACGACGTACATTATATTTCGTATGGAAATTAGTATTGGAGGTGTATAGCGGGATATAATGTACATTTCAATACCACCGAAAGCTTGTTATATGCTTTCGGTTGTGCTTTGTATGGATGTGTATGTATTGATTACGAACGAAAAATATACAAGATCAGGGGACTTTTGTTGTCATTTTGTTTTATTTATGTCATTATACATAATTATTATATTCTTACTTTTTGTGCTTGGTAGTGTAAATGTTTTTCTATATGAAAAAAAAAAACGATTAATCATTGATTTTTTGCTTTTTCATTTCATTTTGTGTGATCAATTTACACAGGGGCGGCGAGGATACGGTGGATGTGTATTGCGATAAATTTTCTTTTATATTGATGTTAACGGGCGATCGCTGAGTTTTCATCTATTGGGATTGGGAAATAACTTTATGGGTTGCAGTGTGTTGGTTTTTTTTATTCTAGAGAAGCGGGTAGCGAGCACTCCTGGATCTACATTACATATTTTTCTTGGTACATTTTACTAAGATTATTTATGAAAATGATTCTTTCCACGTTTTGATTTCAGAAATTAACTAATTTTACTAATTCCTACCTCCAATTATTCACCGTTTGAGTATTAAATTGTTATATTTATTATGTTTTATATGATGAGCAATTTAGAGTTATTAAGGTTTATCAGGGGCTGCTTGAATTAAAGGGGTGTGAATTGAAGGGTTTTTTCTGAATTAAAATAAGTGTTTTTGATTCGCTTTGGGAATGAATTAACATCGGAGTTGAAGAAGAAATGAGAGTTCGATAAGGTGAATTTGGGCGGGGCATTTCTTGATTCATTTTTAAAATGAATTAATGTTTATAGAATGAAATAATATAAGCCTTTTTTATTTATATTTATATTTTATAACTAATCAATGTAAATCCATGCAACTATTATTTTCATTAATGAAAATTTTTTGGAATTTAAATTTAAATTTTAAATAGAATGTGCCTTTTTTAATTCATTTTGAAGGTGAATTTCCCCTTTTTCTGAATCGCTTTTTTTAATTCATAATTTTAAGTTAAAAATATGAATTAAAATAAGTCGCTAGTGTTCAGACAAAAATCAACATTTTTGCTTCATTTTTGGAGAACTTTCTTGATTTGGACGTTTTTAGTTCGGTACCCCTTTATCAGGTGTTTATTATTAATACATACTATATTATTCATCGCAGTTCCTGATTAAACTAATTTATTTAGTTCTAATGAACATTTTTGATTATAGAAGAATTTTGAAGCCGTAATGACTACATTTTTATTATTTGCAGCTTTATTATTTTGTAAGCGTCGAGGAATAAATACTCTTGGGATAAATAAGTTTTTGCCTGAATAGCTAATATATATGATTTTTTGCTATTATTAACATTTTTCCATTTAGCTAAAGGGAATTATTGTTGAGTAGCATTGCTTTTAGAGTAAGATAATTACGGTAAATGGAAGAAAAATTTCCACTAATTAAAAAGAGTCATCTATTATTTAACTCATTAACTATAATTTTATATAATAAAAGAATCTAGAGGTTCAGATATAGATGGAAGTGGAAGCTGAGTCTTTTAAGCCTCATAACAAATAAGGCTATTTACCTTGGTTTAGAATAATATTTAATCATTGTTAATACTAATTAAATTTTATTTCTTATTTTAATTTAATTTAAATGTATATTTAAGATTTAATTTGTCTCACGACAATTGGTTTTATTTTAATAGATTAAATGACTATGGCTATATGTAACATTGAAGTGTCGGTGGAGGGAAACTTTATGGGTTGACTTATTTTTTGGCTTGGAGGCTATACAATAAAATTTATAATCAGATAAATATTGATATACATAGATGTTTTTTGTATTTTTGGGATCAATGGCGCTTCTTTAATTAGATTATTTTCTAATAGCTACTTATTACTAATTCTGTCATCTTACAGATTCCTGATTAGCTTAATAGTTTTATTTAATTCTGATTGGGAATAAATTGTAATGGGTTAATTATACATATTCATTATTGATATATTACCTTATAGATTCCAGATTAGTTATTTTTTAAACCAGATGTCTTTGTTTCTATTTATTTTTATTAATAAACATAGTGGTTTATTAGGGATTGTAAGGTTATCCGTTGAAGAGGGGATCCATCCGTTTGATACTACAATATTTGGATTTAATTTATTTTATTTTATTTGTTTTACGACAATTAAATTATAAATTAATTTAGTTATAATAATCATTACATTACATTACATTTATTCTATTCAAGAATAATTTAAATATATCGTACAAAATAATGATTCTCTAACGCATAATAATGACATTTTATTTCAGGAAACTTACTCGTACCATTAAGATGCCAACATTATTGATTATCAATTTTTTAAAATGCTATAATAAAGGTGTGCGGAGGGCCTGGCGTCGCGTTATTGTAAATTGATATAAGGAAATGGTATGAAATAAAATTTCATCACTCATAATAATGAAATTTTATTTCAGGACATTTACTAAGTAATCAATTACTTAAAAATAATTGTGCCGTCTTGTGCTTTACTAACTATTGACTACTTAGGTGTCTGTAACCGGGTCAAGTCTATCATACCTAACACCCTTTCCTATCCCTCCATCTTGTTATATGTAAAAGGGGTGTACGGTTGGCCCGGCGTATTCGGGATCCTTGCTTAGTCTTGGCCGTACATTCTAATCAATCAATCAATCAATCAATTAATTTTTATTTTCATAAAGTATGCCGTGCTAAAATTGCATGTAAAAAATACTCAGGCCCTTGCCCAAACACCGACTTATTACAGACTTATTGACTTATTTGACGCCATCTTGAATAAGTCGGTCAAGTCATTCCAATTCATTCCGTGGTTCCACACTTTAATTCTTTCGTCGTGATTCTTTCCTCGTTTCTTTCCCCTTCATCAACAAACTAATTTTTTGGCGGCGTAATTTTTGATTCTTTTTTCAGCAATATTTTTTTTTTGATTCAACTGATTCTCGCACTACTACAAAGATAAATATTTCAAGCATGGGTGTACACAGGGGGGGGGGTTACCAGGGGTTTAACCCCCCCCCCCCCCCATGATCTAACAATAGAAAAAAGTAAATTAATAAATGTATCAACTTATTGAACATATAAAGAAATTTTCCAATATAGATGTAGTCTACCGCTCAAAAGTGTTTAGGCACCCCTTCTTTCATGTATTATTGATACAGTATTACATATGTTTACGAAACAACATTTGATTAAAATGAAATACTTATCTGAAACGCAGTTTCATTATATAACCACCAATGATATAGGTTTAATTTTACTACCCTCTACCTGCGCTTGGTTGGATAATCCTAAACTGTTTTTTACGGTACAATTACAATAATATTCTGTAGGAATTGCCAGAAAAATTTATCAGTTTGGTTTTGGTTACCTGTGACAGGTAATGCTGTTTAAATTGTTTTTTTGAAAAGGTTTCAGTGAAATGAGTCAAATACGATCAGTTGGAGTCTAATATTTACACTGTTAACATCGTAAGCGAAATATCGAATGACAATTATTTAAAATGCCTCCAAGAAAAGATCCAAGTACTGAAACACGTGCGCTTATAATAGCTTACCATACAGCTGGCATAAGTAATTGACAGATTGCCAAAAAAAAAATGAAATTAGACCACGCTACGATCGATTGTAATGTTAAAAAATATCGGGAAAGTGACAGTTTTTTTTTAATAAAAGACGTAGTGGAAGACCAAGAGCGACAATATCTGTAGATGATTAGAGAATACTGACTACTAGCAAGACGAATATATACAAAACAGCCCCGGAAATAACCGCAGAAGTAAATGTTGGTCACCCAAAACTAGTTAGTGTTTCTACGGTTAAACGTCGTCTAAAGGAATCCGGATTACATGGCCGTGTTGCAATTAAAAAACCATTACTAGTAAACAAAATAAGCAAAAGAGACTTAAATGGCCCCGTGAACACCAACTTTGGACGATAGACGATTGCAACAAGGTTTTATGGACGGATGAGTCCAAATTTGAATTTTCGGTACCCGAAGACAAATATTCATGAGAAGATCTGTAGGTGAATATGCCAGTAAAGAGTGTATTGCCACTACCGTAAAGCATGGACATTTTTCAGTGATGATTTGGGACTATTTTGCTGGTACTAGTATAGGCGATGTTGTGAAAATTGACGGAATACTAAGAAAAGAAGGGTACCGACACATTTTGGAGAACCACTCAATACCTTCAGGAGTTCGACTTTTGAGTCAAAATTTTATCTTTCATCAAGATAATGACCCAAAACATTCATGTAAATTATATAAAGGCTATCTTCATCATTTAGAGGATCAAGGAACAATTAAAATTATGGAATGGCCTCGCCAGAGCATTGACTTGAACTCTATTGAGTTACTATAAGAAGAATTGGATTTGGAGACAGCAATCAGCTCCAACATCAGCTACTGTTATGTGGAACAAACTTCAATCAATTTGGAACTCAATATCGCCAGAGGCTCTAGCAAAACTTATTGCGAGAATGCCTCGAATGTGCGCTGCGATTGTTCAATAAAAAGGAGGTCACATAAATGAAAGTAAAATTTAAAATGAGCATTTTAATTTTGACATTTATTTAGTATATTGGCATTAATAAATGTGTGTGTGTGTACCTAAAAAATAAATATTATCACATTTTTCCTGAGTTTTTATATGGTTTACGCTGCTTTGGGCAGTGCCTAAACACTTTGGAGCGGTAGTGTATGTATGTATATATTAAATATTTATAATGAACAAAATTTTTCATTGGAGCACGAAAAATCTGCAAAAATCCTTTTGGAAAAATATAAAAGTATTACGAACTGCAGCATAGTTGTGGGCATTGGTGAACTGAAGCTATGGTGGCGCCATGCTAAAAATTCTTCGATTACACCAAAAAATGCTCATATTGCATTTTTATCATGCGACGATCAATTATCCCAACTGTTCGAAAATTACTTCAAGTACATATTTGTAACACTACCGGTTACAACATCAAACAGTGAACGATCCTTTTCAACATTGAGACGACACAAAACGTATTTACGCAACACAACGAATGAAGATAGGCTAAATGAATTAGCGTTACTTAATAATCATCGTAATATCGCGGTTTCTGTTGATGCAATTCTAGATGAACTAGCAAAAAGTTCACGTAAATTAGAAATTCGCTTGTAGTGGGTAATTATGAAAAGAAAAAATGTTTTTATAGTGAAATAAAATAAAATATATATTAGCTAGTTCTATTACGTGAAAAAAAATTATATAAAATATGTTTTCTGAAACCCCTGCCATGGCTTCATCCTGCGTACGCGCCTGATTTCAAGGACACCTTGTTTATTTGTCGTTTTTGGGTAAACATAATGTTATGCACATACATAAAAAAGAAATGCGCAATGAAATCAAATGTGGACGTCGATTGATTTTTTGAAATCATAGAATCACGACGAAAGAATTAAAGTGTGGCGAGGCTCATAGTATGTACCGACTTATTTGTGACGTAATAACAAAAAACAAAACGCAATTTCTATTATATGGAAGAAAACATTGGGCGCTTTCAGGGCACCCAACAGTTGGCAACATGTTGAGTAGAATCGCAGCCAACGCTATGAAAATGTTTAGCACTATGAAAGTTTTAAATCAAATTGGCGATGATTTTACTGATCATGATAGGGAACCTGAACATTTATCCATACATTTATCCAGGGCACATTTTTGGAGGGATTTCTGTGTAGACAATGCGAGGTAACTTATTTGAATAAGTCGGTGTCCACAAATAAGTCGGTGATTGGGACAGGGCCTCAATCAGCTTATTTATAATGCACTAGATGTCACATTCACAACTTTAACAGTCCTAATGTACAATCTAGTCGTATCCCGATCATGGCACATAGTTGGTGCATCTAATAAAAAAATTCACATGATTTTTAGAAAGGGCCAACGTAAAAACGACATACAGGTTAGTTTTTTTGATAACGACACTTTCCTTTTTTTATTTTCAAAACAATGGAAAAAAATGAAGTTCATGTGTTCACTAAACACTGTTTTTTGACGGGAAAATACCGTCGAACATTGGTTTGCTGAGTTTTGGCCGTACAAACACCGATGATGCTGAACGCTTTGGTCACAAGAAATCAGCAGTTATTCCAGAAAAGACCGTTTTGGATTAAAAATAGTCTGAAACTGTACTTGGATAAATTATGATTATGTCATTGAAAAATCATAACAAAAACTTAAGTATTTAAGGAAATATAACCGAAATTAAACTTGTCTGGCAAAAAATCCAGGAAGCGAGAAATTTGCTAGCCAAAATTCTGGCTACTCAATCAATTTTATCAAGAAAATTTGAATTTCAAATTATATTTTATATAAATACAATTGCACCGTCAAATGGCACAGTAGTTAAAGCTTTTACATTTGGATTTTGGTACCGGGTTCGAAACACGATAGGGGATGGATGCAAAGTGAAATTCATAACTGATTACGATCTGGGATGAAATGTAACACGTATATGAACCCCTGTCGGAGTGAAAAACTCATGTGCCGACACATCTTCCACTTTCATAATTGGTACGAGATTCCATGATTTGAAACAAAAAAATTTTTTTTGTGTGTTTGTCCTGGTAAAAAAACCGATTATTCAATCGACGATTACACGAAAACTGGAAGTTGTTTCGGCCCAATTTAAACGGATTATTACTCAAAATTAAATAACCTTTCATAATTGGTACAATATTCCATGATTTGGAACAAAAAATTTTTGTTTCCATTTTGGAATGCTCGTCGTGCAGTTTCTGTCTTGCACGTATATTTACTCTGATTGTGTGTTCAGAGTGATAAGTGATGTGTTAGCGAGGTGCTTGTGAAATGATGTATTTGCTATATGTGCAATCGTAGCCATGTTTTGCTGCTTATGTTGTTTGTAGCCACTGTTGTTGTAGTTGTTGTTGTGGCTAGTATTGTTGTCGCTAATGTTGTTGTTGTTGTTGCCGTTGTGAACTCCACCAACTATGACAACCGTGAGATATTGGTTCAACTGATTTAAACGAGATCGTTTTTGATGATGAGCGGCCAGGCCGCCCAGCAGAAGCTGTTACCGAGGAAAGCGTTGAAAAGATTCACGACATGATTCTCGCTGATCGCCGAACTAAAGGTAAGTATGAGAGTGATATCAGCCCGATGGGTGCTGCGATTTCCGAAATTGTGTGCCGGAATTATATCGCCGAGACAGAAGCGTACTTTGAAGAGTTCGAGAAATCGTATTTTTTAGAAGGGATAAAAAATAGTAAAAAAACGTGGGGTAAAGTGTATTGACCTAAAGAGATTACGTTGAAAAATAAAAAAACAAAAATTTAAAAAACTTGCGTCTTCAATCCTAACACGGGTACTTATTGATCGAACCTCGTATAGCGGCAATTAATGTAAAGTTCCATTATACCAAAATATTTCTATATAAACAGCATCTGGTATAGCACCATTTTGCCATATTAGTTTAAATATTTCTATAGTTTCTTTTGGTTTTGAAATAGTTTGGTTTTATTTTGAAAAGGTTTCATTTGATTGGTAAAAGTTGAAATTATTTGAATAAAGGTCGAGGCACATAGTTTCCGTTCCGACCTTTAAGTTGAATATGTCAAAATGTATGGAAAACCGAAAACATGCTCACATTGTTAAGTTCAAGGCGGAACGGAACCGAAACAGTTGATCAAATTTCAATAAAAACTTAAACAATAACCTCAAAAAATTTCAATAAAACTCTTTTCTGGTATATAGCCCTTTTTTCTATATTTATATTTTTATTTTTTTAAAACAACGATGTTTCGAACAAAATTTATGTTCATCATCAGGTATAGTACTAAAATACGTTAAGAAAAAGTTAGAAAAAACATAAAACAGTTAGCAAAAAAAAAACAGTAAACTTAAAATAATACAAAATAATTGATTAAATTAATTAATTAAAATTTTTTTAACAAAAATATACAAAAAATAATTTTATAACACACTGTCACTCAATAGAGGAAAAAATTGAAACAAGAAAAACTATTTTTGTAAACATTTTAAGAAAAGCAGTATAGATTCAATAAGGCAAAAACATGTAGGAAAAAATAAATATAAAATGAAAGTGTTAGCAAAAAATGAGTTTAGATGAAATTTTGGATAGATATTGCCAAAATAAAATGTAATTTATCATGATAAACTATTACAAAATGAAAAATACAATAAAATGTTAATTGTTATAAAAAATTGCTGTAAAAATCTTGAAGATATGCACAATCACTCTGTTTATTAAGACTTGTTGGATTTGTCTTGATGTGCATCATCTCCAAAACCCGTCTAGTATTTAAATTACTTTCTTTTTCGATTACACGAACGTTGTCTAAATAAATATTGTGTTGGGTATCATAAAGATGTCTTGATAAGGCACTAATTCCATCACGATGAACTGATTTTTGTTGTAGTTTTTTAGCATCTCGTTTATGTTGCCAAAATCTTTCACTTAAACGTTGCTGCGTATGTCCAATGTAAATTTTGTCACATTCACAAACAATCTTATACACTACGTTTGTATTATCACCTAAAATTGTAGGATCTTTAAGGTTTGAAAATATTGCGATTTTAGACTATTATGTCCTTTACCCACTATTTTAAAATTGTATTTGTTAAGGCAAAAACTTATTTTCTCATATAGAAACTTTACACATATGGAATTGATATATATTTAAAATTGTTATTGGCCACTTTTGGAACATTCTCAACAGATTGGCAGTTACTAGAAAATTTGTACTGATAAGAATTTAATATTGGATTCAAAAATGAATTTGGATAATTATTTTTTAAAAGAATTGTTTTAAGCATCCGAAAATTATTTTTGTGAAAAACAGGGTCAGATAATTGAATTATTTTTTGAGATAATAATTTAACAGTATTGCGTTTATACGAAATAGGTAAATGAGAATCAAAATTAAGGTATCTGACAGACCAAGTCGATTTATGAAACCAATCTGTCGAAAGTGAACCATCCGCATTATGAATAACCATTACATCTAAAAATGGTAATCTATTATTTGACTCTAACTCCATAGTAAACTTTATATGGTTATTAAACGAATTAAATTTTTGAATAAAATGATCAATTTAACTACTAAAACGCCATTATAACATCTTAGATGCTTTCCTTCACTTATTGTAATATTGTTATTTTTTTGCCAAAAAGTGACCATTTCGTTCAATTTGTTCTGAATAGAAGAATTACTGTCTTTATTGATTTGTCGATATGTATTACTATCTTTGAGTAAATCCAACATTTTGTTCAGGTAATCTGTTTGATTTACCAAAACAGTAGTATTACCTTTATCAGCCCTTGTAACTATAATTTCAGGATGGTCTTTTAAAAATTGTTTTGTAGACAAAACATCCTTAACATATTCTTTATCAACATTAGACAACAACTTTTTGTGATTAGAATGATTTTTAAAATTAGTTAAAACGTTAACTAATTCATTTCTAATTTGTGGTTTATCGAGATTTATGTCTGTGTTTTCTAAAAGTGCACCTTCAACATTCGCAATAATCTGTTTATAAGGTATATATTTTGCGGATGTTGGGGGGCAAAACTTTTCACCTAGTTCTAAAATATTTGTGACTCTATCCGGTATTTGGTAATTAGTTAAATTTACCAACAATTTATTGTTATTAACTTCATTAAAATTATTCATGTTAGACTCAACATTGGGAAACACTATCATGTTTGTATTTGTTTGCAAAATATTATTAAATTTTCTAATATGTAACGCCTTAATGATACCTGAATTTATAACTTTTTTCTAATTTTGTTGAAAAATTCCGAAAATAATATGGTGAGATGACGTTTCTAATCCATTCAATTTTTTGTGTTATTGTCTTGGTTAATTTTTTAATTAACAAAAAAGTTTCTGCAATTTCTTGATTTATAATTCCGAAAATAAATTTTGATTCCAAACGGTTAAACACAGCAGAATTTATATTGTAAATATTCTTCAATTTTCTGTTTTTTGGAAACACTCGTTCTTTTCGACATTTTATTAAAAATGATTTTTTGTTAAAAGCTTTTGCCAATTTGACTTTTAGTTTAAAAAGAACTTTCATATTTTTAACTAAAACTCTTCCATATTTAGTTTGCATTTTTTTAAAAAAATTCGAAGCCATGCTGCTCGATTTTTTTTTTTTTTTTTTTTAATAAAAATATAAATATAGAAAAAAGGCCTATATACCAGAAAAGAGTTTTATTTAATAATTAATAAAGCTCGAAAAAATACTATACTCAAAATATTTATTTTGGCGTTTATTGTTATCGTTTTTTTGTTAATGTGTAAACCTTCACTCATTATTAAAACAACTGATATGATATTATAAATAATTGATTGAATTGAAACAATATTGTGAGAAATAAAAAAACTCGATTTATCAAACTACATAAAAACAACTAAAAACGAAACGAAAGCTATGTGCTTGCGCATTTATAAAAACTTATTGAAAACGAAACGAATCGGAACGGAACGAAAACTATGTGCCTCGACCTTAAAGGTTTCATTATTTTTTTATTTGTATTCGTATTCAGGAATAGGGCCCTAGTCTTCTATTCCGTAGAGATGGAGCAGCGATGCTTTTTAAAATGACTAGGCAAAAAATTACCTTAGTACGGTTCATGACAGCCAAACTCTGTGCCATTGAGTGAACAGGCAGCATTTTCACTAATAACGAATACAGCGGTGATAATTCTAAGAGCCACTTAAATAAAAGTATTATGGTTTTGTAAAAACCCCATCGACGCAGATTGGGAATCATCATTTCGGTTAAGACAAACTAAAAAGATTCTTATTACTTTGGTTATCTAAACGGAGTTGGACCGCTAATCAACGAGATCTCTAGCATGGTATTTAACAGGACCTGGCGCATTTAAACGTCACTACTAAACACTAAGAAAACCCCATATGAACTGTTGCAGATTATGCAACACAACGGGAGAAGATCTGAACCTATATTGTTCACATATGCGATAGATCCGGTCTAACACCAAACCAGAGCTCTGTTATGAAATTTTCGATCGCGTTTTTTTTCGACGTTGTCGAAAATTTGGTATTATGAAATATTTTCGACCGCGTTTTTTTCGACGTTGTCGAATTTTTGTATTATGAAATACTCGACGCATTTTTTTTTAGATAACGTCGACTATTTTACGACAGCTCTTGAGGTGTCGCGTATACAATAAAGTGTTAAGTGTTGAAAAATAAAAAAAGTTTATTAGTAAAAAATAAATTAATAATTTAAATTTATAAAATTTTAATTAATAAAAATTAATTAATTTAAATTTAATAAAAAATAATTAATTTAAATTTTCACATAAAAAATAATTAATTTCATTTTCGACATCGTCGAAACAAAAACTTTAATAGTGATTTTCGACGTTGTCGAAAAAAATACGCACGTCGAAAATTTCATAATAGACCCCTGGTTTCTTAAGGCGTATATATCACGTATATATTGCAAAAAACACGGCGTTTTGTGGTACCATAACATAAAAATTAACCAACCTATCAAAAACATTTCTATCTTAAATAAAATGTAAATTGAGGTTTTATTGGAAAATTGACGGTGGCTTTTCCTATTTTCGCTCTAGATTTTTCGGTATGGTAGTTCAAAAAAAAAAATTTAAATATTCGAAAAAAACCAAAAATTTTGGTACCATTGTGACGATATCCGTTAGCAAAACTTAGATTATGACAATAATATGTTTAGGTGGCATTTTGTTAAATTTGAAATATTTGTTTTATTATGCCCCATTTTTGATTTCTTGATGAATTAAACCCTTATTCCCTATACATCAAATGATAGTTATATTTAAACTTTTACTACCTGCTATAATATGAGTGTAACGAGTTCCTATATCCGTCGAAAGACCTTCGCATATTAGGATGTCGAAACTGGTGAACGAGAGCGATGGATCGAGACGGATAGATGACCATATAGTACAGGCGGCAAAATCCCTTCATGGGATGTGAAAAATAGAGAGAGAGAGAGAGAGAGAGAGAGTTCCTTTTTTAAATCGACCTTTTATCCTTGATATAAAATTAATTAAAATTTGTTTCGTCCATGTAAAATATTGCTTGGCCTTCACTTGTAAATTTTTTTATTTATTGTAAACTATGCGATCTTTTTTGGAGGTCAAGGCACCCCCTGCCCTTCCGCGGTTATGCTTTTTACTTCCTTACTTTACACCTCCCGGCCAACTCGAGGACGTACACGGCTATAGGACTGATTTAAGACCATCTGCACATTGCAAGCTCTATGCCAGCCTATACTGACTGGCATAGAAGATGGGCCGGCCCATGGGTTTTGCACACCGACAGGGGGTCATAGATGTGTTACATTTCACCACAGATCGTATTCTGTTGATGAAATTTCACTTTGCATCCTGCCCCTATCGTGATTCGAACCCATTACCTCTCGATCCAAACGCAAAAGCTTTAACCACTGTGCCATTTGGTCGGTACGCAAAATTTTGCCATGACGCTAGATGACAAGACAAAATACATTTGTACTGAATCTGCTCATGCGCATTGCATCTTGACAAAGAGAAAGTTTATTAAAATTGCTGATGTTTTTGTCATAAAATTGTGACAAAATGTGTAGAAAATAGTATTTTACTCTCAATTTTATACTCTTCGCTAAACTCTTGCGCTATTTTGACGTGCAATGTACGTCACTGGTAATTTTAATCTATACCCCTTTCTCAACCAAAAAAAAAATGCTCAATTTAAGTCCAACCCACACAACTGTGTGAGTAAAAAATCATAGTATGTAATGGCGTTTTAATAAAAAAATTCGCTTGATTTGAACTAAAACCAACACAATTTTGTGTGAATCGTGGATTCTGAAAGAGAGGAGGAAAATAGTAAACGATTTTTTTTTTCAAAAAGAAAGGAAAATAGAATCCATGTAAAATATAAATAACTTTGGAAAATAGTCGAAAAAATATAATAAATTTTAAATTTGAACACACGTACAGAAGAATTATATTATTATATAAAGAATGGGGGTGGTGAAATTTTGGGGTTATATGTTTGGATATAATCTAAAAAAATCAAAAAAAAATCGTCAAAAAACAAAAAATTAATTTCCTAGACCCGATTGGCAGTGCCACCTACCAGGCCAGTTGTGAATCTAAACCATCTAGGTGCCCACTCAAACACACAAAATTTCATAAAATCGGTCCAGGGGTTTAGGAGGCGTTCATTTGGAATGGGCACACATTTCTTCTAACTAATTAAGACTGCCAACGATCTTTCCTCATGTTTCATTCACAAATCTAAATAAGCTATCTTATAGATAATTTACTACATGAGACCTTGAGAAAGAGATTATTGAAATTGATGTAGGGCAAATCGCTGTTGTCATTGCAGTTTTTGCTATTCATCCATCGATAGGCAGTAGATTTGTTCACACCTAATGTTTTTGCAAGTAGTCTTCAATCGTCGTTATTATTGTGCAAAGCACAGATTTGCTTCCTTACATTATCAGCATTGCTTTGATTTTGTTGTTGCCGTTTTTAGAAATGAATTAATTAATGAATAATGACTCCTATTAACTGCTGATTGATAACAACATCATTTGGTGATGGTTTTGCATTTTTTTAAAAAGAGTGCGTAGATGGCTAAAAAGAATGCACCGACTTTCGATATGGCTAATGTTGAGCAACCTCGATACCATCGAAACTTTTATTTAAAACAACATTTTTACTTTTATTATTTTTAAAGGGTTTTTATTTATTTTTTTGTTTTTAATTTTTTTTTCCTTATTTTTCACTTTTTTTGTATTTTTTGTTGTTTGTATAAATTAAAATAAATACATATTTAAATCAATATATTTTTTGCTTGCTTTAAATATTTTTAATAATATATCTTTTTTGTCACTTTTAAATTAAATATATTAATAGTAATAATAATCGTAATAATATTTTAATTAATAACACATTTATTTTTTGTATTTTCTCCGTTTTTTCAGTAATAATTAATAATAAAAACAACAAAATCATAAAAAATTAAATTAAATAAAATCAAAAAATTATAAATAGTTTGTATTTTTTTTTAGATTTTTATGTGTATGTGAAAAAATATGAAATAAAAAAAAATATATAAAATAAATTAAGTATAATTTTATTATGTTTTTTTTTTTATTTTTTATTTTATTTTTTTTTTATTTTTTTTTTAACAAACAATTTTCTTTTTATTTACTTATGATTTTTTATATTTTTTTCCTTTTTTATTTTCATAAATAAAACCTCTTCGAGATGAATATATTTATTTTATTTATATATCTATTTATTTATATATGTATATATATTAATTTTTTTATTTTCTTAAAAATAGAAACATAACTTTTTATTCATTTTTTATATGTATATATATTTTATTGATATTAAATATAAAAATAAAAATAAAATATTAATAAAAAAAAAATTAAAAATTAAATTGTTTACTTTATAATATATATATTTATTATAATACTATTTAAATAAATAAATAAATAGTAACATCTGTATATATTTTGTGCTTAAGTACATAATATTTTCCAAATAATTATTTATTTTTATATTGAAAGAAGGATAACATAACAAAAAATTTAAGGAATGTTTTTATTTTATAATTTTTATAAAATTTTAATAATTTATTTATAAACTCCAAATATATAATAAAAATAAATTGTAATAGTTTTCTGATTGTCGTAAAAATATTAATTTCGTTTTCGTTTTAGAAAAAGTTTAAGAGTTAACGCCAAATACCAAATTAAAAACATCTAAAAAATTTCTTTATAAAACATAAAAAAATAAATAATTATTTGTAATTACACTTTATTTATTTATTTAAATGTTTTTTCTTTTAAGTGTATAATTAATTTAATTTTTATTTATTTTAAATATATGTTTTTATTTATTATTATGGCAAAGTTGTGTTTCTCACATTTTTCTTTCTTTTACATATTATATCAAGATAGGTTGATACAAAAAAAATATAAAAAAATAAAATAAAAAATAAAAAAAATTGATTAAGAGAAACAGGCGTAAAGAATTTTAATAATGAAATTAAAGGGTTTTATTTATTGTTTTTAAAATTTTATTTATTAAAATTTATTTGTTTATTTCTGATTTTAATATGAAACGATTTTTCATTATCATTATTTTTACCTTGGCTTATTACCTTTATAGTTGGGATTCTGGGGTCTAGGTGCCATATGACGTTGTGCTGAAACAAAACAAAATATCGAATTTAATAACAGTGATATGAATTTTATATAAGGATTATAAGGTGGTAGCTTATAATTTCATAAACGAAGAATGCAATCAATAATATAACGTGAAGCCTAGTATATGATCAATTTCTGTAGTCGAAAGTTTATTACCATTAAGTTAGCAACGAATGTTTTTTCTATTGAGTAAAAAACATAGTATAAACACTCTTGTAGTAAGTAGTACAACGGTAGTTTTCCACAACAAATGTAAGATGCCGCTACAAGTAATGATTCACACAATTGTGTGGGTAAGGCAAAAGAATCATGTCAAAAATGTGTTTTTTGGTATGTGTTTTGAACCAACTTACACATTTGTGCATTCCTTTCTAACTTATTTTCGTCCGAAAAATAACACTAACTATACACACAATTGTGTTGATTGTACTTCAAATCAACCGATTTTTTTTTTTATCAAAAACGCCATTACATACTTAACATGGACATTTTGAAACCCGGAATATTAAACGCAGCATAATGAGCCTTTAAAAATAATTCGATTAAACAGATTATGTCACTTTTTACTACGTTTCAAAGTAAATTCTTCAACTGGTGAATTTTGTGAACAACAAGCCCATATTAGGAATCTACTTTATCTAAAATTATTATGAAAATGTGACTAAATTTGTATCAAGAAACCCGGTGAAATGAGGACATAATGGGAGTATAAATATGCTTAGATTAGATGGCTTATGGCTCCGTTTATTACACATATATTTATTATATATTTCATATTAACCATAGATAGTTAAAATGAAAATTGGATTTTAGTGATTTTCAGATGAAATTCTTTATGAGGCCAACTTGGCATTTTTAAATTTGTTTATATTGGGCGGAAATAGAATTCAAACGTAATTTCTTTATGTAGCTCTCAAAAAGTAGCCAACTGGGTGGGAGATAACTGTGTCAGTTCAGTTTTTAAACGAACATTATTAAGAAATCTGTTTGGAATGTGACTATTTTTAAACCGATCATGACATTATTTAGAATGAATGTAAAAATTAATTATTGGTGTTTCCGTTTCATTCAGGAAACAGGCAATGTGATTCTTACACATGATTTACGGAATATTTTCTATTCGGATTAAACTATAAAAAGCTTTTGATCATAATGGAATTGGAATATTATAAATTAACAAATACAAGAATCGATTGTTTTCTGCGTTGGAGTTTACTTTTGTTGTTTGCGTTTGCACCACAAATGATTTTACGTTGTTTGTAAGGCGTTTGCATTACCGCCTGAGACTCAAATGGTTAATCATAACCTGATTATTTAAAATTTGTATACAAATATGGAAATTCCATATAAAAATTATTACAGATTTGTTCAGAAACCAGACCCTTGGTCAAACCTTACAATTACCCCCCATGTCACAAAAACCCGCCATTTGTCCATCGATCACTCTCTCGATTTAAATTCATTAGGTTTGGTAAATATGCCGTAGTTTAGAATAATATTTGCACTAACTTAGCAAATATGATGATCACTTAGGAATTGACTAAATTAGGAAATTTTAGACGGTATTCGGGTTTATTCTGTTATTTCAGAAAACCTTATAAATTCGTTCGATTGCTATAAAGTTGACGAATGATTTTGAGTATTTATGACTTGCTATTTGTATATTTTTCTGAAACCATAGAATAAAACCGGCAAAATTGTTGTTTCTCGTATAAAATTTAACTAACGTTTAAAATTTCCGTGCGAAGTTCATGATTCCGCTCTAGAATTGTATAAGAAAATTAGGAAATCATATCCGAATCCCTTTCTTTATAAGATGGAAAAAGGATAAACTCCAAATCAAGATTCGGAAATTATAATTTTAAAGGCTAGGTCTCGGCATTTTGGCGAACTTCCTGAAGGCGGACTACCAACGCACTGTAAGGACTCTAGCGAAGTCGTCAGAGAGATATAGATTTCACCAAAATGTCGCTCGATCTGCAAAAGGCACAACTAGAGAACTTTGAAGCTTTGAGAACTTTAGTTGAACCTTAAAAAACGAAGCGCCTTGAAAAGGCCAAACATAGTTTAGTTTGATACGGTGGAGCAGAAACACATTTTACGATTCCAGGATCTTGCGTTGATCATGGTTTGGGGTGTAATAAGTCCAAAAGGTCAATTACCCTTACAGTTTATAGTTAATTCATATGGCAACGAAGAATAAATGGCCGCCTAGTATGTACAAACATGTTGTCTAAGCTTCCAGATTACAAATTTGCAGTAATTTAAAAATGTTATTATCAAAATTTGGTACAAAACACCAATGGAAACAACATGAGCCGCTTGCAATTTTTTGAAAGAAGATTGATACTAGTTATCAAATTCAAAGAATATAATTGTTATGGTCTATGTTCCTGTTACGCAATCAAATACACCACATATTATCTCAAAATGCGAAAGCCAGTAGTTTGAGATATTCACCTCTTGCTATATTTTAAGTTGATGTGTGTGGGTCCTATGATACTGCAGCTAGCACATTTACAAAATTTTACTTTTGAGTTCATTTTGCCGACTTAATCGAGCGCTTCTTTATTAGGTACTAGATCTTAAAAATATTTTTTTATTAATGTTAGAAATTATAGAGATATTTGTTATGTAAAATCAAGACTAGTTAAATTAATTAAATTGAAGAATTTATTTTTCGTTTTAATTTGCTTAATAAGTTGATTTTATTTATTTTTATTTGTCGTTACAACGAAACAGTGTTAGAACTTAGAGAAAATCGTTTTGCAATGCAGATCAATTTTGCTCAAATCTCTGAAAACATCCAACAAAAGGAATTTATTTATTTTTAACTGCTTAATCAAATAATGCACTCAAAAGCATAGATTGTGAAAAAACTTTCATCAATTTTTTCCCAAACTAAAGAATTTCAAGGTCATTTAAGATCACCACTAAACGGGATCCGCTCGAAACGTGATGTTTCAAAACGCACTTCCAATGTTGGGTATTTCTGTATCTTGGACACTTTCATTCAGTCCCTTGAAATTTCATATATTTGTGTTTAAACAAATGGTAAAAATACTCTTTGGACACTTTGAAAATTTACGTCTAATCTTTAATAAATTACCCAATTTAATGATAAAAAATTATTTACCTGAGAATCCTATAAGGTATATCAAGTTGTTTGAGGTAGAATATAATCAGAAAGTTTTATAATGTTTTAGCTCAACAAATTAAGGATTTTTGCGTCATCTTCCTTTTTTAGTTTGTAGCGTTTACAAAATTATAATGGATTATCCTTTATATTAATTTTAAACTGAAAATTCCAAACCTTGCTTACAACAACAAGTAACAATCGTAGAAACAACAAATAATAATCGTAGTTTTAAAATGTCTATTTTGAAACTAATAAAAAAGAGGATATGCATTTGCACCACATAAAATATTATTAATATGTATTAGATATTTTAAAATTATTAATGTTTCATTTAATAAAATCCTTCCTTCATTTTTATGATGAAATATTCAACGTGTACGATTGAATTAGGATGTTTTCTAAAGATTTTTTGACAAAGTTCCGGAATATGACCATTAGGGATGGAACTAGGGCATTTCTTAGCGATGTAAATTGGATTATAAAATGATTTCTTCATAAAGCTCTGGTACGTATACGGCAACAGGGATAGAACTAGACCATGTATTAGGCAATTTTGTTGAAATTTGCCATGTGGGATTTAAATGGGTTTGAAATATCGCGTTTTGTACCATATCGTGTTTTGAAATATTGCCGTTTATATATTACCGTTTCCGAGACTGCGTGTGATAACGTGAAAATTCTTATATTTTCTTGTTTTTGTCTTCAATTTTAAAACATTCATTATTGTAATGGAAATGATTTCTAAAAAGAGTGTTCACAAGAATATGTGAAAAGAATATTTTTGTTCATGATGGTGGTGACAAGAATATTTTTGTTCATGATCGTGTTTAAATTTAAACCTAGTTTGAATTAATTCAATTTGTATTTCAAATTAATTATCGATATTATTGTACAGTAAAAGTGTTTCGTTAAGTCAGTTAGTACGATGACAAGAAAATTCTTGCTCATGATCGCGTTAGTTCGCATTAATTTCATATGCATTATTATACAGTACATGGCCAAACTAATATGAACTATATATTTTTTTAAATATCTTTTTAATTACTGTAAATTTTCATATAACTAAAAAAAAGTTCTGTTACTATTCCTTTGTATATATTCCTTGAGTATATGAAACGAAAAAAGATACAAATTGGGCTGGATTGGGCGGGTAATTTGCCAGATATGAACCTGATTGAAAATGTTTGGGCTGTATTAAAACAGCAATTTTGAAAAAAGTCATCACGACTAAGTCAAAGTTGATTGAGGAAATTAAAAAATAGTTGGTGCAACGACAAGTCGATCAACAATATGCCGCGTCGTATTTCAGTTTTGCTAAAAAATAAAGGGAGGTGGACGAAATATTAGCCGGTTGAATTTTTATTTTATTTTTTTATAGTATACAAAGGTTAATAAATAAATCGATTTTAATGAATTAAAGTAAAAAAACGAAAACCAAATTTCCGCTGTACACTTAATTTTTGAAAAGTGCTTATTAATTTGGCCAAGTACTGTAAATTAATTCTCGAAATTGTGATATTAATTAATTTAATTTGTATTTGAAATTAATATTCGGGAGACAAGTATATTCTTCTTTGGTCACATCGATTATCACGTGTCAAATTTAAATTAAGTATGAATTACATAATTTCTTTTGCTTTTAGTCGGTAATTTGTTGTAACTTTATATTTTTTAATTAATAAGTGCACAGAAAGAAATTAAATAGATTATTTACCTAACGCCAATTAGTTAAAATCAAAATACAATGTTTACCTAACTTGTTAGGTATTTTGCCGAAGAAACTAGATATAAATATATTATGTTGTATATGATTTAACTAATTTGAGTTAAGCTAATTTTTCGTTGCAAAAATATTCTAATTTCCTAGAAAGTTCAGCTAAAATACGTCGATCTTATTGCTATTTTACTACAAAATTCATCTAAAAATGTAAAGCTTAAACGATTTATGAGAATTATCTAAAATTATAGATATTTTCTAATTATAATTTATCGAAAATATTTAGTAAAATTATCTAAAATATTTAATAACAAATAGACAATTGCAAGCTAACGGCACATTGAAATTAAGTCTCCTAAAATTATTCTATAAATCCTATAGTACGTGATGTACGATAAATAAAAAGATTTAATTAATAAATAATAATTATATACGTGTTTGGTTCAATAAATTAGTTCAGTGAAGTAATAAACTTTTGAATATAAAATTCTGCATAAGCAAATTTGTTTGCTTTCCAAAATTGTGCGTGCAAAGTAAAAATTAGCGGTACATACATTTTTTGCTACCTAGTATATATTGTGTTCTGTGATTACGTTTTAAGTAAGTACATCCCAAGATTGTGTTACTATAAATAAGTAATTGCATTTCAAAATAAAGGTACTTTGAAATGGAAGAAGATATGCCATTTGAAGAAAATGTTGAACAGAGTGATGTCACCCAAATAATTCAACCTATTGAACAATCCATGGAAATATTATTACAAAAGTGGGGGTTTTCCTCTTTAATTGAGGAATTCCAACGTAAGTGCAAATTCTCATAAGAAAACATTATACAGATAAATTAATATTTTTTTTTTATAATTTATGCAATTAGAGAAAGGAATCAACATTGAAGTTCTTAAACAATTAAACACTGACGATTTATACCGACTGATACCTGACCAACGATTTGGATTGCGAGTAAAATTTCGAAAAGCTCAGTATCAGTGGCAACTAGAAAAGGTACACATATTTTAAAACCACATACATTTTAAATTTTGATATACTTACCAAATTAATTAATATTTTAATATAGGTCTGTCGATCAACAGCAGCAACTACAACTGTTGTTTCGTAGTTAAACTCGCTACCCGTTACGTACATTGAGCCATCTGAATTGCTTACGAAACAATCAGGGCAATCTTCATCTATACGAGTTCATCAAGTAACGATACTCATAATACCGTTACATCATTATTTGTAAGTATTTGTTCACTCAATCTTTGCAATTATAATTTTAATTTATTTAATAAATTGGTTTGCTCTAATTTTACAGGATTTAGAAAAACACCTTGTATTGAATAGTGCTACAGGGGTTCTTATTTTAGCTATACTTATAGAAAAACGCATCAATCAACAAAATCTGACCGACAATACATAGTTCAATTCACTGCAGAATATTTACTATCGAAAAATCGCAGAATTACTAATTTCGCATATAAGGAGGTCTCGCAGAAAATTGTGGAACTGTTCCCCACTGAAGACGAGGTAATATAATATATATGAATCTGAAATTATTTATAGTATTTTAGTTTAGATTGAAGAGTAGTGGTTTTAAGAGAATTTCTACAATCACACCGAGGTTTCGAGTTAGCTTTTCACCGCATTCGTTGTGAAAACCACATATACAACTTTTACCACGTCGGTATATCGAATTGCTCGAAAGATCTAGTTAAAGACGCAATAAGGGCTAGGTTCGGCTTCTACGCCATAAATAATATTGCAAGGGATCATTTAAGTTAAAATCAACTCTCGGATAATCATTTGTAGGAAAAATTTTAGTTTTTAAATTTAATCATTTCATTGAATTTTAATTTCCTGGCTCAATCATAACCTTTGGCTGCCTAAAGGCTTCGTTAGTTTTTCTAACAAACTATACTAGCACTGAATTTAATTTTGCAATTTTATTTTAAGTGATTTTTATCAGTATGGTATACAAATTGCAAATTGCTAAATTGCTAAAATATATATTATTTAATTAAAATTAATTAGTTTTTAATATTAATCGATTTCAGGTTACATATTTTGAAAATTTTGTTGGCTGAAAAATATTATACGCTTTCAAAAAAATATGTAAAGTCTGGTATAATTGAACGACCAGCAAAACGAAAACTATCAGGAGAAGCTAGTGCTCTTCCAAAACAGTTAATTTACAATGAAAAAGATGTTAGTCCAGAAGTATTAGTTACTGAAAAGTGGATTAGCACATATAAACTACGAAGAAGTCATATTCAAGATGTATCGATCGATAATTTAAGCCAGTGGCCAATTTAAAACTGAAGATCGTTATTTGACTCGTAAGTTTTAAATACTATTATTCTAGATTGCGAGTATGTGTGCTATATCAAAGTATTATTTATTTCAAATGGAACTTGATTTTGAAAGATTGTTTCCAGAAAAATCAACAATTCAATCACCACAATCATCACAAATCAATATTATTTTCGAAGTGGGATTCTTTTTATCAAAAAATTATACAAATTTTCGATCGCGACATATGAATTGAATTTTAAGTTATAAAACTTTATAATTTGAATTTGTTAAAAATAATATAAATAAATATTTTTTCAATCAAATTAAAGTTTTATTGTATAACAACCATGAATATTTCTAGTTAAGGCTTTTCCTTTTCAAATTGGAAATAATTTCTTAGAGCTTGATGATTTTCTTAATGATCACAATAATATTTCTTCCCATGATGTATCGTATAGAATTACTGATGACACACTTAACTAGCACATATTATGGTTTAGAATCATACTAGGTCATACCACACATTTCATGAAGCATTGTTATAATAGCCTTCATTGTAAACGCCTTACCAGAAGGAAGCAATGCAGCTAATTTTAGTAGTTATTTTGCCTAATTTAAATTTCGAAAAGTTATGGTATATCTACTACATTTAATATACAAAACATCTAAGTTTTGTTGACAATTCAGCTAAATTGATATTAGATGAATTAGCAACATTTTTTATATAACTTAAATATATTCTTAGGTGTTTTGAAATCCTAACGTACAAATCGGTTTTAGGTAAAACATCGAAGTTGTCTAGGTAATTTATATAAACTTTTAGTTACTTTGAAAACTATTGTTTATAGAAAAATCTTCTAAGACCCTTTTCACGATTTTACCTAAACCGCTTAGAAGGCTGAAAATCTATTATAATTTTTAGGCAAATCATTGATATTTTTAGAAATTTTTTCTAATGTTTTTTCTCTGTGTGTAAAATCTATTATATTGTTTAACAAAAAAAATGCTTGAATGAGGAGGTATCAAATTTATAATTTTCAACGTAAACATAGATTTTTGAATGGAGAATTCGACTAGCTATATATTCTTAATTACTTAAGATGATTTGGAGGCAATATGTTATTGGAGCATTGCACAAGCATGCAACAATTAAATTTTATTGAATAGTAAAATGTTGATTTTCTTCGTTGATGTATAATTTATTTAGGCAGATTACATTTAACTTAAATAATTTAATAAAAACTTTTACTGAAATAATTTAATAAAAACTTTTAAGCAATAGACTTTAGAATCATTATATTAATAACTATACCATCTATATAGGTTATTTAGGTTGCTGAACAACTGGACTGAAGGTTAATGTTATTTTATAGTTACTATGTAAGTGTTTATAGAAATAAATTTATATTTCCTCGAAATCGACATTTTTGGCACATCGTTCGTTCTATTATGTGCCAGTTTCTGCTAATATTATTCATGGTGTTAATAAATACAAGTATGTTGGAGTTATACTTGATAATCTTAAATCATGGAATAATTATAATACTTCTACAGGGATACAAATGTGAATATTTCTAATTTTTTTTATTTATAAATACATATTTTAAAATGAACAGGATTGAAGACGCAGATAGAATACGAGTGATGCAATTGTATTATGAACTAGCCTCCAATTTTGGAAGAGCTTTAGCACATGTTTATATACATAGGATTGATGATTATATGGTCCAGTTCAAAATTTAATTACAGTATTGTCCTACCAACCTTACGCATTTCCCATCATTAAATAATCATAAATAAACACACTTGAATTCAATTAGAAAGTACATCTAAAATTTCAAATAGAGAAGAGTTATTTCTCTCACAAAACTATTGTTTGTAATACCTACAATTTTCTTTAGAATTCTGATTATTATACTTTTTTATATTTATAAAATTATATTTATAAAGCTGCACACTTACAACGTATATGTTGGAAACCAAACGGCCGAATGGTAAAAATTACCCTTGCATATCGCTTTTTCACTTCTTAAGCACGCTCAAGAGAAATGTTGAAACAAATAATAGTGAACCATTGCAGTTTATTTTTTATTTTTAGCTCATTTGAGGAAGTCTACGAATTTCATGAAAATGAATATTTAATGCCACCGTTTTCACATAGAATATTAAAGTAGTTTTTCGTAACTTGTACTATATGCAATGTTATCAAAAATTGTTTTCCTAATTTATAAACAACGTTATCTATAGGATTTTTATATGTCGAGATATCTTTCTATCGAATAATTCAATAAATGTAGGTACATAGAAGAAGTCATAACCAATTAATCTACACAAAGCCACATAATAAAAATTATTACGTTTAAGTAATTTCAAATTTATATATTTATAATTTATACAAAAATGAAATATCAAACAGCAATTTCAAGATTTTAATTAAAACGCACAAAATTATTAAATACTCTAAACTAATCCTTCTATACAGCATGTCATCAACTCCAATAGTTAGATTCGAAATATTTAGCTTATACATAAATGAAAAAGATTCAGTTTATTGCGTTTATTGGCTTGGGCTAGGCATAAAACGTGGACCCGTAGATAGATAGCTATTCCACTTTCACGGAATTGTAAATTTTCTTTACATAAAAAATTTTGAATGCAGAAGAAAAATAGTCCAAAATGAACAATGAAACGATCGAAATTAAAAATAATCCTTTACATGTATATATTCATTTTTGTAGAACCAATACTTATCCATTTCGTACATTTTTATTTGAGTTGATATTTTGTTTTCCATTTTATAATATTTCCATTCATAAACTTCCATCACTACGTGAGTAGCTATGTGTATCACATTATTTATTTTTTTCCAAAATCAAATTTTTTCCTAAATACATACATAGAAATCTACAAACATTTTCAAATAAATTATTCCGGTATGCATATATATATTCCAAAAAAATAAAAAAATTGGTTAGTTTCACGAGCTATTTTGATTAAAAATGTATAGCTACGTACATAAACAAACCCAAGCTGAAAAATAATACGTACTATTTTGCATTTCCAATAAATTCGAACGAAACGCATCCTTTGAAGAATAAAGCGTTACTAAATTACGTACGAGATAATTACAAATGCTTTGCTTCGCAATATTTTTTCCCTTTTCAAATATTTTCGATTTTTTCATTGATTATTTGATTCGTTTGATTTTGAAATCGCCGAAGTTGTGTTTATCAAACGAATGTTAGAACGAGAAATGTATGATTATAGGACCATCTCGTTCTTCGAAAATTACAAACAAAAACTCAGAAAATCATGAATGATTTTTTGTTGGTATATTTCTGTCGAACAAAATCTCTTTCTTGTTATATATATTCTTTGGTATTACTGAATAATTAACAAAATAATGCATTAGTACACTTCGTAAGAATGATGTTCCTTTGTTTATTAATTAAAATATGCAGGACGGCTATAGCCGTCATTTGCATATATATCAACAAAAATTTGACGGCTATTTCATTTGCGGGAATGGGTTAAAAAAATAAAGAATTAAAAAAAAAAAAAATTTAAAATAACAAAAATATTGATTTGTTTTAGAAGCAACATCAGTTCTCCCTGTATTTGTTCAAAATTATGCTCTATCTGTTTTTAGAAAGTAAGTTGCCTAGTTTTTGATTGGTTTTCGTATGCTGTCGCAGCGATCGGGTAATGACGTACGAAATAAGCGTACCACAAAGCTTTTTATGAACTTTTGTATGTTGCTGTTGAATTATATCACCCGGTTGTATCCGTTGAAAGGAAATCGGTAAAATATTTAAAAAGCAGCCCAGCTCAAACAAGTTTATTTTACTCGAGTATCTTTAAAAAAAAAAAACTTTGGGCAATATAAATTTTAGGTGTCCCGGGCCTATTATGAATTTTTTTCGATTTCGTAAAATTCAATCCACCGCGAAAATTCGTATTATGAAATTTTTTTCCTTTCGTAAACCATCGAAAATTGTCGCCCTCGATAGCTTAGTAAGTAGAGCGCTTGCTATGTAATTCGGGGGTCCCGGGTTCGATTCCTGGTGGTGACAAAAAGTTACGACTGGGCGTTTTTAATGTGTTATGTGTTACATTGTGCATTGTGTTATATATCTCAAGTCATAGTTATCGGCTTTTCTCCGTAAAAAAAAAAAAAAAAAAAAAAAAAAATCGTAAAATCCGCCCTATTATCGTATTTTTCGATTTCGTATTTTACGATATTAATAATGGTAACAATGATAATTTACAATACCTTGTAAAAATTGTCACTACTGTCAAATGTCAGCAGCATGTTTAGTTGTGCGATTTAAGAAAGATAATGGTGTAATACTTTTCATAGATTGGTACAAAAAAGCACAAGAGTCTGGATTATCAAGATTTTGAACTAAAAAAATTCACGCATAAAACGTCATTTGATCAAAATCTAATACCTGGTATTTATAAGAACTTCAATAAAACTTTCCATGGATATAAAAATAATTTTAATTTCAATAATACCTTGCAATATAGCGTGATACTCTTTACTAAGGTGTCAAAATATGTTGCGGTAAATCAACGAGTAGTATTTAAGCTCCGAGCGTATATTATTTTCCTTAATTTAGAAAAATTTACCCCAGACTAATTAAATTATCGATGTAATTAAATTATCATTTTGTAGTTAATTAAACTATTATACATAAAGATTATATGTTTATACTCTAAAAATAAATAAATGCTGATTAGTTATTTTTGAAGTAGAGCCTACGAAAACCGCCTTTGAAATATAATTCTTCGAGAAATATTTCGTCGTAAAACAATTCTTCGAAAACTAGATTATTAATGGCGAACCTTTTCGAATAAAAACTCTGGTCTAAAAATTCAACGCTATTGCGATAGATTTGGATAAAATTAAAATTCAAAACTAAAAATGAACTTACCAGATAACATAACATTCATCGGGTACATTCCTGTAATCGGCGTTAATTGTGGCCGTATTTCTGTTGGAGGTGATCTTCGATTACTTGACAACGCCATAGATGGCTGTAAATAAATAAAACGGCGATATAAATATAAAATGTAACCCAGTACCGTGGCAAACTAATTAACTTACATGTGTAAAATATTGACCGAATTTGACATACATTCCAGTTGGATTATAAGTACTAATTAATTGCTGGTGGCATGGATCAATATGATGGGCAGCCGCTGCTGCTGCCGCCGCTGCAGCATTCTGATGATGTAACTGTGTTAGATGCCCTCCCGTTGTAATACCATGGCTACCACTACGCGTTGTCATATAGATTGTTTGGTGCTCGGCATTATTCGATGTAATACTATTCGGCGAATTATTACTTTCGGTAGAATTTGTGCTCGGCGTATTACGATTACTGTTATTACTATTATTATTATTACAGTTATTGTTGTGATTATTTCGTCGCAAGTCTAAGTTTGACGGTTTTGGACGTGGACCACGAATTTTTTCGTAAGTGTTCGTAGCGCCAGTAGCATGATTTTGAATCACCTGATTCACAACAGATGTCTGTGCCCCGGTTACTATTGTGCTATTTTGATGCGGTTTATATGTCGACTCCCTTTTTTGTGTGATTAAGCCAGTTGAACTGTTATTGCCGCGTGGTGTCGTATTATTGCTGCTACCATCGTATTTCCGTGGTACCGTATTATGGTGGTTTTGTGTTGTATAAAAACAATTCCCATTCGTACCCGTAATTACTCCCGTGCCCGCATGATGATTTGGATTTGATGATGGACGTGTATTTATGGCATTCGGATTATTATAACTGGTTCGACGATTTATTGTGTTCGCACTGTTAGTGCTGTTTGTTTTCCGTTCATAGCTGGTAGAAATTTCGTTGCATCCGGTAATTTGTTGAGCAGCAGCTGCTGCGGCTGCAGCGGTGAATCCGTTCGATATGAGCGTCGGTGGTGTCGCGAAAAGCGGATTTTTTTGTGGATGATGGGACAATGGCAAGGAAAGTGGTGTACTAGGCGTTGATTGTGGAGTTGAGTTTGTTGTATTGATCTGGTGAAATGTTGTCGCCTGTTCCAAGGTTTGAGTGGGATTTTGATGTGGAGGTGGACCCCCTATTTGCGATGACATTACAGAGTTTATCACAGTATTTTGATGTGGTAGTTGATGAGATATTACACCAGCTGCCGCAGCGGCTGCTGCAGCCGCTGGTGACGTTGTATATGGAAGCATATTTGGGTAAATTGGAGGGATTGCGTACATTGTACCAGTTGTGGGATCACCAATTTGTACCGTCGAATGGGTAGCGTATTGTGCGGCTTGATTTAAATTTTGTGGTGGCGAACCTCGTTTGCTTGTATGGTGATGGTGATTATTCGACCCGGGGTTCGTTTGGTTTATTGCCATGCTCGGTACACTTCCAGCAATTGGTAGTGACTGTGGCTGTTGCACAATCATCGGTGTACTTACAGGTGTTGGCGCAGCTGTTAATTGAGTTTGAGGCACGTAATACGTGGTCATCGGTTGGCCCCAATACCCTTGATATGTACCGTTATATGAATATGGATAACCAACAGGGTAAGTTAATGGATATTGTGATAGCTGACCGTTTGTTGGATTGCCCGTAAATTGTTCTTGTGTATAAACCACTTGGCCTTGATACAACGGTGGCGGATATGTTGCCAATGGTACAACTGCTGTAGTTCCCGAAGTTGGTTGTTGATATAAGGTGGTTCCTGTTGGTTGTGTTGCTATCAAAGTGGTTGTACCATCTCGTCCGGCGGATCCACTTTGATCATAGAACGGCACAAAATATCCGGGCACTTCCGAATCCATAGTTGGCGGATATGCATACATCATCGGTTGAGGTAATGCGTATACGCTACCATCAGCCTGTAGAAAATAAATAAAAAAACGTCAGACATGTTTAGGTATGTTAAAACAAAAAAACTAACCCCTTGTTGATATGCAGGAAATGTTGTTGTACTGCCTGGGAAAACCGTACCGTTTTCCAACCCTTGATAACTTGGCGCATAGCTCATAACCGTAATTGCCGATTGGGGAATTTGAGTTTTATATTCTATCTCCTTTTTACTGTCATTTATTGTACTATTGCTAATATTACTACTATTACTATGGCTACTATTATTACCACTACTATTATTATTACCACTGTTATTATTATTAATGCTACCACTAATACTAGTTTGTTGAATCATATTATTAGTATTGTTATTCTCATTGACGCATTCATTGGATATCGGCTGGGCGTCCTCACTTTCCGGTGGATTCGTTACTGCAGCAATATTACTTGCTGTAATTTCATTATGCTGAGTTGCCTGAAATTCTGGAATATGATTCGGCAAATTTGGACTAGTTGCTTGACTTTTTTGATGTTTTATAATCATTTTTGTGTCAGTTTTCAATGTAATACTATTATTTAAACTGATTTCGTCGTTACTACATGGACTAGGAGATTCTGTAAAGAAGAAGAATTGGTTATGGTTTTCATTGTCAAAGGATTATAAAACTCACCATTATTATCTTTGGCTTCAATTTGAGATTCTATTTCATTATTATCTATCACGCTTACGTTTTCGACATTTTCGTCGATCACATTATGTAAAACTGTCTCGGGTAATTTGTGTTCTAGATTATGTTCGCATTCTATACCATTATGTGGCTGAATCACAAGCGATTTAATCGATTTTTGTTTTTCGAATTTATTCCGCTGTAGCGTAGGTGGTTTGGTTGCCATACTTTTTGGTGGTAAATTTGATGGATCGAAATGGTAAATAGTTCCATCTTGATTGACTAGCGGTTGTAATGTTTGTGGGTCAATGAGTACACTACCACGGGGCACACTGGCCATATCGGTTACTGCCCACACAACACCACATGGAGTATTAGGTGATTGAACCACGGATGGTTCAGGTGTGTGATCACCGCTGCCATAACCTGTTGGTGAAGGTGTTACCGAATCGGATCGAATCGATTGTGTTTTGTAACCACTGCTTGATGGTGATAGACGCCAAGGAGTGTTTGTACTTCCGATAGAGTCTTGTTTCGAAAATAATCGAGGCCCCGCACTTTTTGTCGACGTCACTGAATCACCACGATGTAACGGGCCCGTATTTTGCTGACCCCCATAACCACCAAAACTGTGTGACTTGGAAACGCTTGGTCGTCCATCTGAACTTTGACGTGCCTCAACTGATTGCACTTTAAGCAAACGATTATTCTGAACTTTTAATCGTGTCGTCTGGTTATTTGTTTCCGAGCTATCCGAACTAGACCACGGCCATTGATGTTCTTCCATGTGGCCAACCTAAATTTAAAAATTATTTTGTTTTGTGTTTTGTAAATTATATATTAGCTTAAAAATAATTGTTGTGAGAAAGAGTATTTTTTATATTTCTGAAACTATCGAGAACGCAAAAAACAAAATAAATGTCTGTTATGAGGTACAAAATATAAAATGATCAAGCACTAAAAAAGGTGTTCACTTAATATTATGGAAACCTTCACCTCTTTCCCCTTAAATATTCTTCGTCTAACCTTTTCGTATTCCTCTTCCCGTTCTTCGAAACTTTTTGCTTTACGATCGAGCACACCCCGATCGGGTCCTAAAAAATGACGACACTCATCAAAACTGTGGGCATCACGTTTTAGAATTGATTTTCTTGGTTCTTCGCTGAACGTTTCCCGTATCAAAGATTTGAAACGTACCTGAATAACAAAAATATTTTAAAAATAATGATTTTGATAGTTAAACCTGGGCAATTTACTTCAGGCACACGCGTTGATTTTGTAATGGCGGCTATAACACTTTGTTGTGTCGCGTCTACATTGTGTTCCATTCCAAAATATGCTGCAACGCGATGTATTAGCATACGATTGTATGATGACATGGCAGGAAATTTTATCTGATTCCGACTATAAAACACAGTTTATATCTCGATTACCAAACTATTTGCTAAAATTTGGGTGTATTTACATACCTTCGATCTAACGCCAATGATAGCAGTTCCTTCTCAATCCTCATTAACATATTACGATCCTTAGCATTTTTATTTAAAGTCTCTTTGAAAAATTGTATTAGATCGACGCCACTCTGGTCGGTGAATTGCTCCGTTGAACTGTCTGAAAATAAATTTTTGATAAAGCCAACGATAAATTTTTTTGCAATAATATAATCGGTTAGAGGTATAACAAAAATGTACACGACGATTAAAACTACAATAATTCTGTGAAATAAGCAAGCTTGTGTATCTTAAGTCAACCCCAACAATATTTAACTAATATTGGTCATTTGAAAAAACCATTTTTAAATTGGGTTGGGTAAAAAATAAATTACATAATATTTTCGAAATGCTGTGATTTATTATTTTGTAAATTAAATGCTTGCTCGACTGTTAATTACTTTGCTTCGTAAATACAAAATGGTAATATTGATCTAAAAAAAAAATTTAATAGGTACGTACACATAAAAACGTCTTCGTAAACTAAGAAGAAAAAAATTAAAATATTCAAAGTAAATCAATAAAAATAGTCCCTTTTTCATATAAAAATTGATGATTAAACAAAAAAGACGATGAAAGCTGCTTTTGCAGCGTCATGAAAATAAAATGTAAATTCAATAAAATTAAATCACGACATACCTCTCGAAATAAATCCTGATGAGTTGTTACCACCCTCAACACTTGACGACGAGCCCATAGTTTTAAGCCTTGGTTTCGAACTTTTAGTATTAGCACCTGTTCGATGTTTTTTATTAAGACTATTGCTGTTGCTACCAATGCTGCTCCCACCGCCACCACTCCCACCTCCACCACCGCCCCCAGCACCCCGATTTAAATAATCATTTGGACTATCGACCCGATGTAAATGATCATCATTATGAAATGAATTTGAATTACTACTGTGATTATTCGGACTTGTGTGATGCGATGAAGGTGAATGATCATTTCTTGTATTACTATTATCACGAGGACTATGGCATTCTATTTTATTATCATAGGAATTATGTTGTTGCTGCTGCTGCGAAGGAACGTTTATTATAGAGTTACTTAATTGTTGCTGCTGTTGCAATTGTACATTCGTACTGTTTGTAACTGAATTTGTTTGTGATGAAGCGGTACTACAACTATTACTATTATTAACTACTTGAAGAAGACTAGAATCGTTTACTTGAGTACTACAATTATTACTATTATTATTAATAGTATTTGCGGTTGATATAGTCGTAACTGTAACTAAGGTAGGCGGTGATACATTTAATGGTAAAGAGGGTGATGATGATTTATCGACGACAGACACCGGATTGCTATTAAACCCAATTTTATTATTCATGTGGTGTGGTTCTGTATTTGTGGTTCCATTTGCTGTTGTAACGTTATTATTTAAAGTCTTGTCTGACTCTCGCATTACATTACTATTATTATTATTATTTGTGTTACTGTTGTTATTATTGTTACGGGGTGATTTTGATTTGGGCGGTGTCAATTTTGGAAAATCCAGGTCCAATTGACTTTGATTGCCACCACCATCGATTGAGAATATTTGTGGTGGCGATTGATTATTATTATTCATGCTACTATGAATATTATTATTATTATTACTATGATTTAAGTTTGATGATGTATCAAGTAGTGGCGATGAAGCCGTCGATGATGAGCCAGTGTGTTGAAAGTTTAATCGAGAATCCATTAAGGGATCATGCGACGTTGGTGATAAACCACCTGTTGGCGATGTCGGTGTGATTAAATCTGATGAGCGTGGCGTTGGAGTACGTGGAGGTGATGTTGATTCACGCATAGCATGACTTCGTGTTAAATGTTTACCCTTTGATCCACCCTGCAAAAAATAATTAAATATTTATAATTTTTCTTATTACCCACTAAGTGAAACAAAACAGAAAATAAACTGTAATCAAATTGAATAGTTAACACCATAGTCACTACTCTCACAAAATAGTTATTACCCTAAAAATACGATGACTTTTTTATTATATAGGGAAGATAGCAAAGGCAATTAGCATTGTTGGATAAATAACACCAAATAAATTTTATCATAATTATGTCTAACCATTTCACTTGTAGTAAGCGTCGCCTAGGAGTCTCGTTTAGAATAATACAAATTGACAGACATAGTTATAAAAAGAAAGCTCATAAGAAGATGTTTATATGTTCCTATGCAAAATCATCGCGGTCGTTGTTTCTGGGTTACGCTAAAAGTAGTTTTTTTTAAATTTTAAAAATACATTTTGTTTAAGACTAATTTCGAGTATTTACATTGAAAACGTGTTAATTTTAATTCAAACGTATTGCAGAATCGTATGCATAATGTTCTCAGTAGGAGAAATCGAAAAAATGTAATATCGCCTATTACAGCGCCCTCTATCATGAATCGAAAAAATGTTTCAAGGAAATCCTACGTACGTTTAGCCATAGAATCCGAATCTGCAATAAAAATAGGGGTTCCTATCTTAGTTTCCAAGTTGCCCCTCACCCCCCCCCCCCCCCTTACAAACGGGGCAGGGGGTCCTAATTTTAGCACTAATGTATTCCCCCTCCAGAATGATTTAGTTTTGATATTGGTCATTTTTATCGTAGAGGGGTTATTTTCCGAGATATTTGAAAGTTTCAGCTTAAAAAACTCATCCGGTATATTAGATTATTTCACTTACAACTCGTTAAGCATCTCTCGTTATCTATCTGAAAAAAACCATTAAGATGCCAGATATTAGAAATATTCAAGATATCCCTGTGGGAATTCATCAGAACAACGACCTCGGAAAATGTACACGGACAACGCTATTAAAATGGGAACATGGAGTATGCTAAGCCATATAAGATAAGAGATATTTTGAACCTTTCGAACGAGGCGGAAATTTACACACTAGACGTGCTTGCACTACAGCTTAGGTGGTCTGGGAGTGGGATCCATACTACCACCAATGGTTTTACTCTCCATAGCGGTCATCAGAATGGAGGGGAATTTAGAGTCGGCTTTTTCGTTCACCGACGAGTGCAGCAACATATTATCAACTTCCACTCTGGTCACATGCTAACAATGCACGGTTAGATTACGCACTAAAAACTTTAACATCACGATTATCAATGCACATGCGCCAACTGAAGACAAACCAGATGATGTGAACGATTTATTCTTTGTTGAGCTGCGGAAGATATCATCAGTAACTTTCCGCACCATGACATGAAAATCATCGTGAGCAACTTCAAAAATAGGTTGGAGCACCGAAACCTCATCACAGGGGCACGCGGGTCATATTGTCAGTGATTATATTTATAGCTCCTTATTTTCAAATACAAGTGCAAATTATCACTGCAGCAGCGAAAAATACAATTGGAAGAAAACCACCCAGATCACGTAATGGTTGGATCGATAATCAGTGTCGTCAAGCCGTTGAAAATAAACGAAAACTGGCGATAAATGGTTGGCACACAACACTAGGAGCTTTCACACAGAATATCTCTGCGCCAGGAAACCCACATCCAAATTCATCAGACAAAAGAAGTATGAATTTTTGAAGAAATACATCGAAAACATCAGCTTGCAAGGGGAAAACGGAAACGCGAAGGTTTATTTTGGCAAACGCTACAAATCTTATCAAAGACTTCCATCCAAAATAAACAGTCGTTAAAAACACAGATGGAGGAGAACTGAGAAAAACGAGGCTGGTGTTCTCTCAGTATGGTAAACCTACTTTCAAAATGTACTAAATCAGACTGACGAAGTGACCCATATTGGAGCTGCTGGAAGAGCTGTTTGTCCCATATCCTACAGTAGAGGAAGTACGAACAGCGATTAGTAGAATATAAAATGTAAAAGCACCCGGTCTCGACGGAATCCCCGCAAAATTAACTGGGACCAGGAGTAGCTGCTCAAGGAATGGAAGACCACTCTCATTTGTCACACATAAGAAAGGTGCCCATTTCAAGTGTGAAAATTACTGTGGCATAGCTCTGTTAAACACCACCTACAAAGTGTTTGCTTTGAAGGCGATCCAAGTTTGAAGCCAATTTTCAATTTCTTTGAGAGAAGTGAACCAGTGACCTACTAAATCGTGTTGCATCCATTGGAACAACCAGTAATCAGAAGAAGCAATGTGCGGAGAATACAGCGGGTGCGGTAAAATATCCCACTTGAGCATTTTTGAATATTTTTTAAGGACTTTTGCAACGGTGAGGCCGAGCGTTGTTATGCAGAAAAATAACTTTATCATGCCTTTTCTCATATTCGGATCGTTTTTCTCGTAATGCACGGCTCGAATGAATTAATTGAAATCTGTACCGCTCGCCCGTAATGGAATCGCCAGGTTGTAGCTGCTCATAGTACACAACGTCTCTCTGGTCCCATCAGATACGCAGCATAACCTTCGACCGTAGTATTTTTTCTTCTTAGGATTATCGTATAAAATCCACTTCTCGTCACCAGTCACTCATCCGATGTAAAAAATCTTTTTTTGTTTGCGTTTGAAGCAGCTGCTCACAAGAAAAAAATTACCTTTCCACGTCTCTTAGTTTCAATTCATAAGGGACCCAATTGCCTTGCTTTTGAATTATGCTCATAGATTTCAATAGTACGGAAACTGTTTGATAGGTCACCCCCAATGACCGGGAAGATCCTCTTGTATTTGAGTAGGATATTCATCGAGCAATGCCTCTAATTCATCGTCTACGAATTTTTTTGGCTGTCCTAAGCGAGACTTATCTTCAATACTGAAATCATCATTTTTTGAAACGTCGAAACCATTCTCTACATGATTTATCGGTTGCACCATAGTCACCGTAAACTTCCACAAGCATTCGATGTGTTTCAGCTGCACTGTTTTTCCAATTAAAACAAAAAATTAATACTTCCTGCAAAATGCTTTTTAGTATAAAAAAATCCGACATATTCAACACCTCAAAAAACTCGTTTTGTATGAAACTCAAAATAATACAAACTGAATGTTAACGGCAGATATCTAACCTATCTGAAACAACTTAAATCAGCTGTCACTCTAAAAAATTATTATAGTCAGCACCACTTCTTGAAAACGGACCGAATTAATTTGTAGTCCCAATAAGAGATGGTGTAACTTTAGTACTAAATATTCTTTTACAATGACACCTACGGCGTTTTAACGTATTAACATTTCACGTTAAAATTTAGTTTGTTATTATTCGTGAAAGCGTAAACAACATATTTTTTAATCCCGTTTAAACATGTCGAATTTCGTATCAACAAAATAGCATTTCCGGGAAGCATTACTTTTTTGCTTTAATCAAAAAAAAAGCTGCTGAAAGTTTTCGTTTGCTTCAAGAAACTTATGCTGAACATGCACTAACTCAACAGACTTGTGAAAACTGGTTTAAACGATTCAAAAGTGGTAATTTTGATGTCAGTGACAAAGAACGTTCATGACTGGCGATGAAAAATGGATTTACTACAATAACCCTAAATGTAAAAAATCATGGGTTCATCCAGGCGAACCATCCACATCAACAGCAAAATGAAACATTCATGGAAGTAAGGTTATGTTGTGCATTTGGTGCGATCAGAAAGGACTGGTCTACTATGAGCTGCTAAAACCGAACGAAACTTACTGGTGAACGTTACCAACAACAATTGATAGATTTGAACCATACATTGAACGAAAGCCGTCCGATTCCAGCCAACAAACAGCACAAAATGATTTTGCTGCACGACAATGCTCGATCACATGTCGCAAAACATGCAAAAAATACGCAAGTAACAAATTATGCCTACGCATACATTGAGCTTACACATTAGTTTTGTGGTACGACCAACAGTGTTCGGTTGGTCTGGGGAATTACCTGCCCAGGGCAGAATCTCAATATTCTGTTATTCGAGCCATTAGAGCACAAAATGACTTTTAAAGTGTGGTAAGGTACGTCATTCTGTATAAAAGTGTATTCCGTTACTGAATTATCAGCCCATTTATAAATATATGGCAATAAGAAATCAGTCAATTCTTTAATGTAAGTCCTTCAGCAGAAATGTAGCTCCAAATCATTACCGAAGATGGATGTTTCACTCTTTTTTTGGGTGCAATCAGCAGAATATCGTTCATTAGGAAACCCCAAATAAATCGCTGTTTCTGTTGTATTATGCGTTGTCCCATTGAAAACATTGCAATTGTGAATTCTAATTTGTTGACGGGCTACTATTAGAAGTAGTACATATTAGGACATAATAGCTGTGTTTTATTATTCAAGCACTATCCGGAGCCAAATGGGAAATTTCTACTGAAACTGTAGCTATTATTCACTGGTGTCGCTATACCATAAGAATGAAAAATATATTTTTATATCGATTGTTAAAAAAATAGCGCACTAAATATAAGTTTTGACATATAAAATTGGGTGCTCCGGATAAATCTATCAGGCGCTAATAAAAAACACGGCTAATAATTAAAAGAGAAATGTTCCTTTTATAATGGTAAATTGAACTTTTCTTCGATGTGTTGTTTTTTTTTACTTTTGACTCATACGGTCTATCAATATTCATTTAAGCTTTGAAAACCCACACCCTTCACCCTGCGCTATAGCTAGCCAGAAATGACCGTTCAAAGCCTCTAAATGAATAATCAAAAAAATTAAATTTTCGGTAATTGAGCAGTCGGTTACAGATGGCCAAAAACCATAAACACCCTCATGACAAAAATACAAATTAGTGTATAAGCATAATTATTATTTCTAATGATATCACCCACAAAACATTAAATCGGATTTTCGATCGTCAATGCCACTCTTATTGAACGTTGTCTTTTGTGAAAGCAAACATTTTCAAGGCAATCAATATTCGATTAACAAACATAAAGGATGTTTAATATTTATAAAGTAAGGCACATATGTATAGTCTTTATATATAATGCAGCTGTAACTGGTTACAATCGTGACCTTGACTTCGATTTTAACTCGAATAAATAACATATACATTTACAACAATTTTCTTCAAGAGCGGGTGGTATGGCGGTTGGAAAATGTAAATCCTAAAAGTATATAATCGCGTGTTTAATTTAATGATGGTGGTTCCTGCAAAAAAAAAAATCAAACAGTAAAATATTGATTCACATTCAGCATTTCAAAGCTTAATCTTTTTTTTTTTTTTGATATATAAATGACGAATGTAGATCAAATACGGATTTCGGGACGTTATTTAAAAAATAAAAGCAACAACATAACGATAAAAATGCCAAAGTGGTAAACACGTGGGCGTATATATTTTTTATTGATTCGTGATGGAATGATGGATTTAGGCGTAGACCTCGCCTTTGGTTATGAATATATGCCTAGATTGATGACCATGATTTCCTCCCGATTTTTTAATATTTTTTATTCACTAAAAGATAAACAAAACATCCTGCTATACGAAATTCGCAATTTCCGGAAAATTAATAAAAATAAAATAAAATTATTTAGTGTGTCTGGCAATATTCCAGTGAATAGATAAATAAATTATAGAAAATTTAAATGCCAAATAGTTACGACTGCTGAATAAAAGATGGCTCGCAATTCTCCAATCAGTTACTAGTTTTTGATTATCAAAGTTGATTTAAGCAAATTCATCGTTCGTTATAGATTTAAAGAAAAACAACTATGTGTATGTATGCGCGACAAATAAAGAAAATTAGTTTATTTTTATATTATACAGACTCTCCCACTCACAAATTCTGTAGGGGAAATAAATAAATCAGGGTTTACCAGCTAGCATTTTCGATTAAGCAGAAAATTGTTTATACCACCGTTCATACTCATAGAAAGTTTGTCCTAAAAATTAGGTTATGTTAATATGAACCGTTTACGATCCCAGTCTTATATAGGAACATTTATATTTATGTACGATTAAATATGATGACATTTCTTTAGTTGCATACGTATAGATCTCGGTTTTGAACTTGAACACAAACGTGTATATACAAATATACATATGTTATAATGTTGGCGCTGAATCGCACAAAAAGTTCAATATTTTAAAAATAAAATTTTTTGTTTTTCTAAACACACAAAAAAGATGAAAATAGAAAACAGATTTTGTACGGAAAACCTGAAATGATATGACGTCATGAGATAAAAACCATTTTATATTTGTTATTTGTAAAACCGCGCGAATTTGATGCACTCCGTGTTACATCCACACGATAATTTTCCCAATCAACTTTAAAGCATTTACTCCTCGTAGACAATTCGGTTATTGAACCTCACTGTGTAATGTGTATACAGCAATAAGCGAAAGGGCAATAACAATTGCTTCCCGAACGTAGATATTTTAGAAATACCAAACTATGCTTTAACATTGAATGCGCATGGTACTGATAAATTCTCTATACATAATGTACATAAAAAGCTTTTAAGTATGGGAGCTTTCTTATTAAGTTCGATTTTTTCGTTAGATTAGTGGGAAGAAGTATTAAGACTCTGGAACATATGTATGCCTGTTTGTATTTTAATAACTGGCTTCCCAATTCCAATGGATAAAGTATACCAAAGATAGGTTCTTACGTCATGCATATAAAATATCATTAATAGCTATTAGACTTGATGTAACAATAAAATAATAAAAATTTGTGTATTTTGTGTAGACTCCATTAGAAATTAAATAATCAAAGTAAATGAATCATTAAACAAGTTCAATAAAATTGTTATTATTAAGCGATTTCGGAATGATGACCAGTGTAGCGTGAACGTCATTCTATATGTGATTGCCACCTATTCGAGAGCCATGAATTGTGTTTTGTTTTCTTTATTTGAAATCGTAAAACAACAAAAATTCTAAAATTAGAATATTGATTAATGCTTGCGCAATTTTGAAAGTTTTTGTGCGGAGGCATTGAACATCATGTTCTGGGAATTGTAGGCGCCGCAATCCTCAATTCTCAATTTATCATTTCTATTGTATTTTTAAAAAATTTCAATGGCATATAGGAATGTGTGGAATTGTCGTAAACATTTTTGAATTTAAAATTAGAATTTACTATAATTAAATATTAATAACAAATAAAGTAATTGTATTGAATTTCGAGTGCCTCCCCCCCCATGAATATTTTTGGACATTGTCAGACCATGTTAATGGTTGGGTACGAATTAGGCTGAATTGGAATTCTAGCAAATTTTAGTTTTGGGGAAGCTGAATTTGACTGAATCATTTCTTAGCGGGTTAAGGCCAAGTTTGGTTCAGCTATGGTGAATGGAGGAACTGAATAATTATTTGGCTGATTATTTTCAAATTTATTTTGTAGAAAAATAGAGAACTTCATTAAGGATTTATGTTGGAATCTCTATTCAACTCAACATACCAAAATCGAACATAATTAGTTAAGAAATTGTCTAGCACGGCCGAATTCCATAACCTTGAAAATAATTTTTTGGGATACGGCCAAGTTCCATTCAGCAGGGTCGAATTGTTTGACCACCAAAAAGACACGTTAAAATAACAATACAACCTTAGTTTATTAGAATACTAGCCCAGCTCTACAAACTAAAATGGAAAGTTATCGGTTAGGAAACGGTCTGGTTTCACTCATTATATCCAAATCCCGGGAACTATTGCCTTTCGGATGCCTCACATATTTTTGCCACTTTTTAATTTTTTTTTGCTATCTCGTGGTTGCCAATTCAAGAGTTAAATCATAGACAAAGGACAATAAGACTTATAAACCAATGGAAAATTTATGTTTAAATCAAATTCTCGATGTCGTTACAAATGGAAAAATATTTCTAGCGGCTGTTAGTAGAAATATTAGTTAATAGTCAAACCCTATTTTGGTCTACATTATGAGCGCAATACATATTTCTCGCTCAATATATTTTTTCAATACGCGCGCGACAAATAAAAAATTTTATATTTGTGTATACAGTAAAAAAGAAACAAACGAAAAATAACAAATTCCAACTTATTTTTTATTTTCGTTTGAAAGTATCCTTTCTCTTTTATTTTAATAAAACAGAATGAAATGAAGCTAAAACGCACGTATTATGTATATACATACTCGTATATACATATGTACTATTTAAAATAATGTTTGTGCACGATCGATAATTTCTTGTTTATAGATATATAGAATTTAAACACGTGGTGACCATGAAAAGGAAGAGGATCTATTTTAGATGTAAGTATGTAGCTACGATGATTGTTTTGGTGTGCTGCATGAAATATAATTAAAAAAACAGATATTTTGAGGAGATGATAAGAAACATCAACAATTTATGAACGAAAGGGAAAAATATTATAATTAAATGGTTTTTTAATGATCACAGAAAGCAATTACATATACATATGTATTACATATTTGTGTTTGGTTACATTATGTATATTTTATATGCATATCTATACTGGTTTGTCCAAATTAAATACATTCATGATTTAATTTTCCCTAAGTGTACTATTAAGGATGATGCATGATTTAAATTCAATAATTTTAAAATACCTAATAATTTTATAAATGATTTTATTTTTGAGAAAATGAAGAAAATCAGCTTACACCGGAAAGACGTCTTTGGGAAAATGTACTAAGTATTTGGATTTGTCTCCAAAAAATTGGTCAAGCATACAAATGTTTGTTAACGTTTTCCCCTTATTCCAAATTATCTGAAGCATGGTAGGACTTGATTTGTTTCAACTAGCTTTTGCAAATATTTTAAGACATCGAAAATAAAAGCTAGTTTTTGGTTTTAACTAAATTTGCAAAAACATTAATATTTCGATGGCGGTTGTGGTATATACATATATAGAATTATGAGTATACACAATATCCGTGCAATTCCATTTTGGATCTGCTAACCCCAAATTAAAATCACCCTAAGGTTTTAAAATGACAATATATAAATATTTCGTTGTTCGTTGTTGTCAATTGATTTACAAGCTCACATTAAAAGTACACTGCAATTTTTCAGATACCAACCACCCCTTATCATGGAAACTACCCCAAATTTCTATAGAATAAATGACCACTTCTTTGAAAATTTCAAAAATAGACTATTCAATATCGGATAATGGGTATCGCTTTATAATCCTCATCAGAAATGCAATTCGATGTTTAAGTTGTAACTTTAAATCATGGACACAAATTTATTAGCCACCCACTTTATTTATTAGGTGTATAGCTTAATTTCTACAGATTTTTTCTTCGCGCTTAAAATTATATTTAAAATAGAAATATTTTCACGGTATTTTGTGATTTTTACAGGATCGTGAGTTACATTACCTCTCAGAATAGCAGAGTTTACAATGACAACTGATAAACAGCACATTCGGCACTGCATTCTATACGAATTCCAATAAGGAAAAAATGCTTCTAAAGCTCGGGAATCAATTTGTAGTGTTCTTGGTGCCGACCTTGTGTCTTATGTAATTATTGGTACAAACATTTTAGAAGTGGTGATTTCGATCTTAGCGACAGCCTCGAAAGTTTGAAGATGTTCGAGCTAACCTGGAAACTACAACAGCAACAGGCATAACTCAGAAAAAACCTAATACCTAAATAAAAAAATGAGTGAGTCGATTAGTACTCTCAAGGAGATGTGTAAACATGGCGTGTGTATAGTGCGAGTGTACAGTTTACTTTGAAGGAAGAAGGAATGCAATTTTACTAACCAGAATTTTTCATTTGTTTATTATCGCAAAATTGGTCTATTACTCTTTCGGTATAATCGACGTAATTGGATTATGGGAGCTAAAATAAGATACATATATATTGTCGACTCTAACTTTTCTAATTTCCATTGAAAAACTGCACAATGGTCGTCTCATATCTCGTGTAGATATATTTCGATCTGAGTTCATGTGCAAATCGAATTCGTCTCATAGGAAGTTTGTAAGTGGTTCAGCTTGAGGAACAGAAAAATTAATATTGAAATCCCCGCTCATAATCATCGACAAAAGATGATAGTCTCCTTGGAGAATTTTTGAAATTCTTTATAAATATGGAGCAAGGACGAAATATATGAACTTCATTATGTCTTCGACAGATTTATTCGGCGAGGTGAATACAACTACAGAAAGCATCTTCATCAATGGGTTGTGTTGTTACGCTCATACCGGTAGACGATGATTTCCTTATGCGAGGCGACTTGTATTTTTACATACTGCTACTCCGGCAGCCTACTGACCATCTCTCTTGAATTGAACGCTAAACCATTCAAAATTAGTAATATTAACAGGCTCGTCATTGCGTAGCCATATCTCAGAAAACAAGAAAATGGAGCATCCCTGAGTGACTGTATCAGTTAGGTCGAGGTTATGTGACCTGAGACTCTGGCAGATCAATGTTCAAATCAGTTATGATAATAATGACGGCAGTTCAAAACAGACGTTATTATTATCTCGTACAAAATTCGCCATTACAACCTGAGTTATACTTAGCGGATTTGTAGTGAAGCGCGATAGCTCATTTTGAAGAAGACCCATTGTGGTCACATTTTTACATACATGGTAGAAGACATGATCATCGATAGCCGACGTGATGAACAGTCCTTCGAGACTCGTTAGTCTTGATAAAGCAATATACTATATATTGATAAAGCAAGTAGTGGACTGTGGTTTTAATCGTAAGAGTATCTAATTTCTTATCGTAATTTTTTTTTTGATTCTTCTGATCGATGGAAATGTCGATGGTTTCTATTTCAGTTTTTAAATTAGTTTTTTGTTTTTCCTACTTTTATACATATACATACAAGCATGCCATGTATAGTACAAAATTATTTTTATTGAGTTTGTTGCTTTTTTTTCAAACGAAGTAGGTACGAGGGTATATCAAAAAGTCTTGCAATATCATATGAAAAAAAAGAGTGAGTGAGACAACAATATATTTTTCAAAACCATTTTTTGTCGCGATGAAACTTCTAGAAGAACATTTCGATGTAAATTTTACAGTTCGTTTGTTTTTGTCAATTTAGTAACACGTGTTTTGAATTTTTCTTAAAATGAATGAAATTGAATATCGCGCCATTATTAAATTTTTCTGTAAAGATGGACGAAATGCAATTTATATATTCAACTATATATCAAAAGTTTACGGCGAATCTGCACCATCATATGCCACAGTAACAAGGTGGGTAAAATTATTCAAAAGTGGTCGGGAGTCATTAGTAGACGACAACCCCTCGGGTCGGCCAGCAGATGCTATTAGCCATGAAAACGTAATTTTGGCCGAATCTATTGTATTGGAGGACCGGCGTATTTCTGTTCCAGGGTTAGCGTGGAGACTTTCCCTTTCAAACGGTACCACATATACTATATTACATGACCACCTTCACATGTCGAAAGTAAGTGCGCGATGGGTTCCCCGTTTGTTGAATGCAGAACAAAAAAAAATGCGTGTTCAAACTTCAAAGGCGATTTTAGATATGTACAAAGAAGATCCAGAAAATTTCTTGGATAACATAATAACAGGCGATGAAACATGGCTTCATCACTGGGATCCGGAATCCAAACAAGAATCGATGCAATGGATTAAACGTAGTGAACCACCACCAAAGAAATTCAGAACTCAACCGTCTGCTGTTAAGGTTTTGGCAACAATTTTTTGGGATTCTGAAGGAATTTTGATAATCGATTATATGCCACCGAAAACCACAATCATAGGCATATATTACGCAGAGGTTTTCCGAAAATTGAAAAAAGCGATCCGGGAAAAACGGCCAAGGAAAGTTAGGAAAAAAATCTTGCTTCTTCACGACAATGCACCAGTGCACAAGGTTAATATTGCTCAAGCTGCATTAAAAGACTGCGGCTTCGTGGAAATTCCGCATCCACCGTACAATCTAGACTTGGCACCCAGTGACTAGTTTCTGTTTCCCAATTTGAAAAAAATACTAGGGGGCCGGAAATTTTCCAGTGACTATGAAGTACAGTCTGTTGTAAATGAATATTTTATGGAGCAAAATAAATCTTTTTTTTTAGAGGGTTTAGGCAAGTTAATTGATCGATATGACAAATGTATAAACCTTAAAGGAGATGATGTCGAAAAATAAAAATATGGCTGTCTCACTCACTCTTTTTTTTCATATGATATTGCAAGACTTTTTGATTTGCCCTCGTACCTCATTTCCGCTCGTTTCATTTACAAGTTTACTCTAATACAAAAATTTTTGGTAGCCGCGAATAAAGATGTTTACACATCAATAATGCGTAATAATTGGATTCACAATAGTTTTCAATTCCTTAAAAAATCATAAACATATTTGATAGTTTAAATTCTCCTAAGCTTCTGAAAATTTAAATGAATTGTAAGAAATATGTTCTATGGACTTGAAGGATATAAAAATTAACTAAATAGAGTAAAATATTTTCTGGACAGTTATTTTTCAGTAATTATCTTCTCCTGTACTAAATATTAATTTATTGCATTAATATGCCCAGTACCAAGTGAATTTTTTAAAACTGGTGATGTAAATGTATTTAATTAATGTGTAGTAATCCATCACCATTAGTCATACATACTTTAATCGTATATAGTCCAATGAGTTGTCACAGATTTTAGTGAGGCCTCATTAAACCTTATATGAAACATGTCTTTGTTTTCGGTAAGACTTCAGTGGGCTGAACTTGCTCGACATGTTTAAAGAGTTCGTAGTATAAATATTTTTTGTATATAAAATCAATAAGGACTTCGGCCTGATGACCTAAATCAAGGACAGGATCACGAACGCCGCACGGAAGTCCCAGAAAATATTCGAACCCAATTCAAACAAGATTTATTATAAACGGAACACACAATCTAAATTTAATAAAATAAAAAAGTTTACGCGCTAACATAAAAGGTGTTTTTTTAGAGGTTCACAATTTAGAATTAAAATAGAACAAAGAAAAATATTTTGAATATCAGTGAAACTAGCTTTTTTGGATAGATAATTTTATGCCATTAATGCTTGAATATGATGATTTCGGCCATGTGGCTACAGCGTCTGGCGCGTAGATGGCGCAATTTGGATGACCAATTTTTATACACTTTTCGCAGCAATTCGCAATTTTTCTTTTCGCCGGATGTTGTGTTCCAAGTGTACAATCCTCTCTGGTTTACCAGCGTCTACAAGTGACTTAACATATCCCCAAAGAAAATAATCTAATGGAGTTAGATCACACGATCTCGGTGACCAATTAACAGGACTATTACGTGAAATTAGTCTTTTATCAAATATTCCGCACTGTGTGGCATGTGGCACCAATTCAATTGACAACAACGAACAACGAAATATTTATATATTGTCATTTTAAAACCTTAGGATGATTTTAATTTGGGGTTAGCAGATTAAAAATAGAATTATTGCACGGATATTGTGTATACTCATAATTAAATATGTACATACCACAACCGCAATCGAAATATTAATGTTTTTGCAAATTTAGTTAAAATCAAAAACTAGCTTTTATTTTCGACGTCTTAAAATATTTGCAAAAGCTAGTTGAAACAAACCAAGTCCTACCATGCTTCAGATAATATGGAATAAGGGGAAAACGTTAACAAAAATTTGTATGCTTGACCAATTTTTTGGAGATAAATCCAAATACATAGTACATTTTCCCAAAGACGTCTTTCCGGTGTAAGCTGATTTTATTCATTTTCTCAAAAATAAAATCATTTATAAAATTATTAGGTATTTTAAAATTATTGAATTTAAATCATGCATCATCCTTAATAGTACACTTAGGGAAAATTAAATCATGAATGTATTTAATTTGGACAAACCAGTATAGATATGCATATAAAATATACATAATGTAACCAAACACAAATATGTAATACATATGTATATGTAATTGCTTTCTGTGATCATTAAAAAACCATTTAATTATAATATTTTTCCCTTTCGTTCATAAATTGTTGATGTTTCTTATCATCTCCTCAAAATATCTGTTTTTTTAATTATATTTCATGCAGCACACCAAAACAATCATCGTAGCTACATACTTACATCTAAAATAGATCCTCTTCCTTTTCATGGTCACCACGTGTTTAAATTCTATATATCTATAAACAAGAAATTATCGATCGTGCACAAACATTATTTTAAATAGTACATATGTATATACGAGTATGTATATACATAATACGTGCGTTTTAGCTTCATTTCATTCTGTTTTATTAAAATAAAAGAGAAAGGATACTTTCAAACGAAAATAAAAAATAAGTTGGAATTTGTTATTTTTCGTTTGTTTCTTTTTTACCGTATACACAAATATAAAATTTTTTATTTGTCGCGCGCGTATTGAAAAAATATATTGAGCGAGAAATATGTATTGCGCTCATAATGTAGACCAAAATATGGTTTGAATATTAACTAATATTTCTACTAACAGCCGCTAGAAATATTTTTCCATTTGTAACGACATCGAGAATTTGATTTAAACATAAATTTTCCATTGGTTTTTAAGTCTTATTGTCCTTTGTCTATGGTTAAATACTAATGGATTTTAGAGTAACTTTTAATATACTTTAAATAATTATGGTTTCAGGAAATTCTATTGTAAATTGTGGAATTGCAGGAGGATTAAATTAATAAATGTTTATATTAGTTAGGAAGCCGGAAAATATTAAATTAGAATTAAATTTCAGGAAATTTCCAGATGTACATTAAATAATAAATTTTTTTCCTCAGGTTGCTGATTAAGAGAAGCAATTGTTGAAGACCTACACCATCGTTATCCTTTAAACCCATTAAGCCTATAGTACGTGCCGTACGATCGCTAGGAGTCTGCAACTGGGCCGTTCCGTCCCAAAAAAAAACAAAAGTACCTTTTCTATCCTTCCTATTGTTATGTGTAAACAGGCTGTAGGAATAGGCCTGACGTTATCCGGGGCACTTGTCAAGTACTTTGTAAGACCAATCAATCAATCAATTGTTAGACCATGATAATGGTAACTGATTACAAAAACCAAAATAAAAAATTTCACAAAATTTCTTTCTAATTTTTCTTGTATCATCAAGGTAAAATGGACATGTAGTGCAAATGACAATATATGTATGGTAGGTCTTGAAAATATAACCACAACTAGAATTATAATATAATGCAAATAAAAGGCATGATAATTTGATTGTGTAACTTTTGGTTCCTAAGAATAACCATTAATTAAAATCCATTTTTACATAGAACAAACCGCAACATAAAAATTATGGTCCCCAAAATTTGACAACAGAAAAATGATAATGATGACACTCAAAACTAAATTGCGCGATGTGTTCTGTTCTTGTAAACTGGGAGACATCCATTTGATTTTTTTTTGCATTGACAGAAGCAAATTAAAATCTAATCTATTAATACGAGCAACATATCATGGGTTTCGAAAACGACTCGAACGATTTTCATGAAAAATGCTGAAAGGTAATTTTCGAGTACCAAAAACCGATTGCGATAAGTGCGAGCTTATACATATTTTCCGCTGAATACTATATGATTCAACTCAAAGGGTAAATATAATTACAAAATGATCTGCTCCGATTGGAATAATAGGTTGCCTACTGTAAATTTTTCTGTGGAAAATATGAAACCCGCACTCAGATTTGGTTCCTTGAGTTGACTCGGGTGCTTTTTAAATTTTTTATTTTTTCAGCTCAAACGATTTTGATGGACATTTGCTAAAAGAAGGTTTTCGAGTACCAGGAATCGATTGCGGTGACTGCTGAGTTCGGGAAAATTGATTAGGGGATTCTCCGGTGGGGCTTCGGTTCCGTTTTTCATTTTTTCTGCTCAAACGGTTTGGTAACAATTGTCAAGAATACATTGCGGTGACTACAGATTTAGATAAAATCCAGATGGATGAAACTTGAGTTCCGTGTATTCCTGTTCGAAAATTGATAAAAATTGATGAGATGGGTTATCGAGTTCCAAGGAAGCGATTGCAAAGAGTACAAATTTCCCCTGAGTATCCCCATGCTACTGGTTGTTGCATTATGTTACATCGTGTTGCATTATGTTGTGTGATGTTGCATCATGTTGCATGATTATGCATTGTTGGCCATGCATTGTATTGCCGCAGCATTAGTATGTTGCACAATGTTACAAAAATTTAAAGCCACCGAAAATTTTGGACGGTTGGTCACAAAATATTTAGTGACGTTTCAAGAAAGTTCAGTATCACTTTAAGAACTCATAACTAAATTGCAATTTTATGACAGTTAAAATATTAGTACAGAGGGACAAAAATATCATTTGTCATTTATCGACTTGATCAGAATCTAGGTGCTGGCTTTATATGGCTTCGTGTTGTGTTAAAGTTCTGAAATATGGTTCTCTAGTACGAAACCAGGCCATTCGAGTTTAATCGAGCTGGAAGTGGGAGTCTAAAATGATTTTTGGTGGAAGTGTTGGCATATCGCCAACAGGGAAGAAATCAGTCCATTTTTAACGATCTAGATGCAATTGGTATGGTTGATGGAAATGTGGCCATTTAATAGCCGATCAAAATGAACAAAGAGCCCTTTGAAATGATGTGGTAATAATGCGGCCAACGGAACTAGGTCATTTATATTGTTCGCAGAACAACGGACAGCATTGAATTTTTTGGTGAGTTGGACTTTTTGTAAGTTCCAACAATTAGGTTAGATTTAAACGCTATGAAATTGTATGTTTGTACTATGGGTTTATAGACGGCTCGGCCAATTTTTGTTTTAGTTTTCCAATGTTGGTTCTTGTTTCGTCATATGAACTTACTTTCTTTTTTTGCGAATTTTGTTATTTTTAAAAGAATTCGAAAATAGGAAAAATACTAGAAATAATTCGAAATCGTTCAATTCGACAATTAATTTGGATGATAGATTACAAAGTTGATTCCTGATTCGGTTTTGTAAAACAGCAAATTAGTATGAAACTACCTTTTGCATTATGTAAAATGGACAATATGAATAAAACACAGTCATTCATATACAGTTTTGAATAAAACTCGATTTATAGATTCCAATATGAGTTTGGGATGTGATACTAGAAAATGATCAATTTAAATACAACTAAGGAACCTTTCAACAGATTAAAATGAACCACGGTTATATGATAAAAGGAGGTTCCAAATATTAGTTACCATCGTATTTTTGAAAAAAAAAAAAAAAAAAATACCGTTTTTAATGAAACTAAACGTTTTTGAATTGAAATAGACCTAGTTTCGTATTATGAAAATGGATTCACAATTTGGTTCTGGAAAATTGACAATTTAATAGAACTATGTAAATCATTTGTCAAACTTATGTTGTATTATGGGAATTTATAAAATAGGATGGTTTTGGAAAGAGCCCCAACAGAAATTATATGAGATCTATGTGAGGTTCAGTAAATGGCAGATTTTTTATTTTTTTATTATTCATTCTCATATAATAACAACGGCGGATTAAGAAATTTCTCAACCAATTGGAATGGATCGACATTTATGTGATGAAAAATGGTATATTTAAATGGAACTCCGTAATTTCGCACCCGATCATGACTATGAAAATGCGAATTCAGTACAAGCTGTGAATGTGGCGTTCGAAAATGCAAATTTTAACAGAAATAAGCCATTTATTCAGTGATTGGGATGGAACTCTGTTCATAAAATAGGATCCAGAGATGTGTTGCAAATGTTTTTGTAGAAAATTAATAATTGGAACGAAACTAAGGCATCAAACGATTTGTTTGTAACTCTTTTGGAAGTACAGATATATTCAATTTGATTGTAAAAAAGCTGCAGACTAGCATTATAAAATGGCAATATCGAAAGGAACCAGGCCATTTGTGAGGTCATCGAGAACGAAAATTTAGATCCGATAAACTACCAGTTAGAAAAAAAAAACGACAATCCCTGGTGAAATGAAACGATGGTTCGTGAAAACAAAGAAAATGTGTAAAATTGTTTTGTTTGATGTTGTGATAACTTATCATTGTACTACATGTTCATTATCATGCAATCGGAAATTATAGACAACTCGAAACGTTCTGGCGTTCTGAAATAAGAACTAAAAATTATAAGAACTAATACAATGAAAATTCTTCTAATGATCCAGACATTTTATCTAACTAGTTTGCTGATTTTCAATCAATCATTTTCAAATATCTATCTTGAATTTTTTCTTTCAACTCGTTTGAAATTGATATAACGATGCTCGTAACAAGATTCATCAACTGAAAAAAAAATTCTTTTGGGCCGATGGTTTTCCGTTTAAGGTTCTAAATAAACGTAGAAGCACTCTGACAAACCCACTGACGATTCTTTTCGATTAATTTGGAGATACGTTTTTTAGTCCCAATCCATAAAAACGCGAAACAGCTGATACTTTTACTGCGAACCATTATTTTTTAGCAGTTCGACCTCCATTAACTTAAGAAGAGGAATTGTCGTCAATCATTATGAACAGCATGGAGAAAGGGAATATTGATGTTATCGCCGCAGACTTCAGTCATGCCTTTGATAATATTTCCTCCTAGATCATTTAAGTTCAGGACGTTTAGTGTCCAAGCACAATTCCATTCACAATAATATATTCTCGAAACGCGTGCATTATGCTTGGTTCATGTATGCGATCAAAAAATGATTCGCGAATCAAAGGAAAATTAAATCATTGAAAACATATACAAATTTCCCCGCCCGAGATGAAATAATTTTAACTTTGGAAAAATTTTGATCGGAAGCATCCAACATAATAAAAAAAATAACAAATTATGAGTAATAATCATTCGCGAATCATTTTTTGATCGCATACGTGAACCAAGCATTACTCTCGAGACTTTTTTAAGAATAACGATATTGTCGCTATATTTTTCTCTGTTCGATATTTGGAAGTCATTGTTGATACTAAATTGATGTTTAGAGACCACATCGATAATATGCGAACTGTTGCAGATGTAATGTAGAGATGCCTAATCCTGCTAGAAAAGAGAAACTTTAATGTAAATTCTTGTGCTTGCTTTTGGGATGTCGCATTACAGAATGGTTTGTAGCAAAACGAACCAGTTACTGCGCGGAATTAATAAATACTTCAATCTTTTTGATTATAATATTAGTAGGAATCCGTATAAAGAAACTTTGATATATATATATATATATATATATATATATATATATATATATATATATATATATATATATATATATATATATATATATATCATATATGCTTAATAAACCGCGGGATTAATTACCCAGCTTCGTTTATTTTGTTTCAAGAGTATTAGTTCTATTTGCCTTTTTTTCTTTCGACATTTTGACGTATTCTCAACCCTATTAATCTATCTGTACTAAGCAGCAGACCCCCGGTATCCTTTTTTTGATCGCGGCAGGAAATCATCCATTCTGAACCTATATTTTGGATCACTCTTATTAGAATACCAACATTATATTGTTTTTCGCCGTAGTTTTTAATTCGATTAATTTACATTGGTTTTTATTTTTAGTTCAGGCGTCAGAGGAGGCTACCCGAATTAAGAAAAATTGAATTAAGAAAAGTGAATTAAAAAAAGTGGTATTTGTATGAAAAAATTCCACTTATTTTAATTCGTATTTTAAACAAATTTCCTGAATTTGAAAAAGTAATTACAACAAAAAAAAACTCAATTCAAAATGAATTAAAAAATGCACACTTATTTCATTTTTTAGAAAATTTATCTTAATTCATTTTCAAATTGATTTAAAATACATTTATTTTATTTCATGTTTTGCCTACTTTTCTTAATTCATTTTCAAAATGAATGGACGATTATTAGGCTTATATTTACTTTACGTTTATATCGATAAAATCAGGTAAGGAATATACATTTTTAAAATTTTTAAATGCAGGATTGTTTATTAATAGTTTTTAGGAGGGAAAAGCTAAATTTTTCCGGAAAATTTTTTGATTTTCCGGAAATTTTGTAAATATTTTTTTTTGTTTTATTAATTTCTATTAATAATAAATGTTTCGTCAGGCTCCCTAAATTAAGAAAAATTGAATTAAGAAAAGTGGATTTGTATGAATGGTGATTTTTTTCACGGTTTGCAAGTATCACCGCGTAAAAAAAGGTTTGGGTGTATTTTATTTTGCATTATAAACATAAAATTTTACATTTGTTTTTAATAACAAAGAAATGCACGCTAAATTTAATGTTTTTAAGAAAATGTTTCTTCTTACAGTTTTTTTGTTGTATTGTGAGAAAGATAAAAAATATGCATTTCATAAATTTCATTTGTGAATTATTATTGTGTATTAAAATATGCATTTTTTAATCCATTTAGAAATTTGAGTTTTTACACATTTTATTAATGAATAAAGGATTAGTGGAAAATTTTGAATTACATACTTTAATTTTCATATTACAGTAGAATCCCGATTATCCGGCATCCAATTAACCGGAACACTCTGTTAACCTGAATTTAAATGTTTAGGAATTTTTTTGCTTTTCATATGCATTTTTAATTCATTTTCAAATCTGCAATTGTTTTTTGCACATTTTCATTAATGAAAACATTATTTGAAAATTTTGAATTGTTTTAATTTTAATATTACAGTAAAAGCCCGATTATTCGGCATCAAATTAACCGGAATTTTTATTTTTAGGATTTTTTTGCAAAGGATAGTTCTCTTCAACGAGGGAATATTATTTTTGTTATTATTTGGGAATTCACAGAAAATGTACTTTAGTAAAAGCTCTGTAATCCGGAATGTTTGGGGATGAGAGCATTCCGGATAATTGGATGTTTCATTAAAACTAGAATTTTTACAAGAACTTCGCTTCATTTCATTATTTTTTAGGACTCTCGTTTATTTATTTTCAAATTATGTACCAGAAAACATTTTTTTTATAAATTAGTTTATTGAATTTATTGCAAATAATAAATACATACATACATATTATGTATACTTGTACGCCCATACGAATACCCAAAATTTAATAATATATTCAATAGTTTACTAACCTAACTATAATACAACTTTACACATTCAATTCAAATAGAATAATGCATAAAACAGAAAAAAACGAAGTATATTTTCTGTGAATCCCCGAATAATAAAAAAAATAATTTCCCTTGTGAAAGAGAAAAAAACAAAAAAATTCCTAAAAAATTAATTTTCGGTTAACTGAGTGTTCCGGTTATTTGGATGCCGGATAATCGGTCTTTCACTGTAATATGAAAATTAAAGCAATTCAAAATTTTCAACTAATGCTTTCATTAATGAAAATGCGCAAAAAATAATTGCAAGTTTCAAAATGAATTAAAAAATGAATATGAAAGAGAAAAGAAAGAGAAAAAAGCAAAAGAATTTATTTTAAATTAAAATTCCGGTTAACGAATAATCGGGTTTTTACTGTAGAACATTTTTACGTTTTATTTCGATTTTAAATACACATTTTATTTCATTTTCAAAATGACTTATTTATAATTTTAAACTATTAAAAAAAAAAACATTTTATTTCAGTTTTTTTACTTCTTTTTAAATATTTTGAAAATGAATTAAGAAGTGCACATATTAAATCAACTTTTATTATTTCATTTCTATCAACTTTTCTTAAATCATTTTCATAATGAATTAAAGACACTTATTTAAATTCAGAAAAAACACTTTTCTTAATTCGGGTAGCCGTCAGAGGATAATGTAGACAGACACCCCGCGCGGGGTCAGGGAGGAGTAACTTGTCGTTGTCTATGACAATTATTATTATCACAACAAACGGATAATCTGTAAAATATTACTTTAAATAAGTGAGTAGCATAGTGTGCACCTATTTACAAATTTTGCTGAGCTAGCGGAAGCGAAAACGATCTAGTATTTCATGAAATATTAGACGTGTGACTTAATTTTTACAGAATTTTTCTTCGAGCTTAAAATTATATATAAACTAGAAATATTTTCACAGTATTTAGTGGTTTTTACAGGATGGAACACAATACTTCAGAATACCGAACGACAAGTCTTTGTGAGTTATATAACCTCTCAGGCGGAGTTTACAATGGCATCTGATACAGCACATTCGACAGTGTATTCTATACGAATTCCAACAAGAAAAAAATGCTTGTAAAGCACCGGAATCAGTTTGTAGTGCAGACGTTGTGTCTTATGAAACGTGTAATTATTGGTACACACGTTTCAGAAGTAGTGATTTCGATCTTAGTAACCGCAGCCACTCCCTGGACAGCGTCGAAAGTTTGAAGATGCGGAATTGCAAGCTCTACTGAGACACCCAAATAGCTATTTTTGCTATTTAAGCGTTTGCCTCCAATGGGAAAAATTCAAACACTTGGATGATGGGTCCCACATATGTTGACCGAACACAACCTAAGAAAAGGAAAATTGTGACGGTATATGTTTTACGAGAATCCCAAATGTAAAAAATCGTGGATAGATCCCAGGCGGATAGATTCAGTACACCGACGCCTAAACGAAACATCCACTTAAAGAAGGTTATCCTGCATATCTGTGACCCTATTCTGGTAATTCCCTGGGAATAGGGAACTGGGGAAAGATTTTGCATAGCTTTTATCTATAAATAAGTTTTATCAGGGAAAGTTATTCCCAATTTTTTTTTTTTTTTTTTTTTTTTACAAAAAAAAATACCAATAAATTTTTACCTTAGTATGCCAGAAAAAAAATATTTAAATAGGTGGTGGGACATGAAGGGTGTGCTTTACTACGAACTCCTGGAAACTAATCAGACGGCGATTGCAGAACAACCGATAATTGAACAAACCGAACGAAGAACTTGATCAGAAAAGGCCATTTACTAGGCAAGAAAGCAGGTAAGTCGTACTGCTTCATGACAACACTCGACCTCAGTTGCTTGCGCGACTCAGAAGGCTCTCTTGAACTTAGGATGGGAATCTCTCGCACGCGGGATATTCACGAGACTTTGCCTCATCCGACTACCATTTGTTTCTGTCAATGGAGCACACCTTAGTGTATAAAAAGTTCAAAACGCTGGATGATGTGCTTAAATTCGTCGATGATTTTATCGTGTCGAAGTCTCAAGTTTCTTTCGCGACGGCATTCGTATGTTACTTATGAAAAGACGCAAGGTCATAAAAAAACGATGGACAATATTTCCAAGATTAAATTTGTTGTTGCCTATTTTTTACATAAAATAATTTACTGAAAAATTTGTAAAAATTCAGTCATACTCATAACAAATACTTTAACAAAAAAAATCAGAGAAATTTCGTGAAACAAAGCAATTTACGTTTAAATTTATAAAAAAACGCCACACTCAGCGTAACAAGCCGTATTATTAGTTTTAATCTAAATCGTTCTTTAACGGCTCATAAAAGCCGATTCTAGTGAACAATTATAACTTTTTTTATTCTAAGAGTTCTGCAATTTTCACAAACACTTCATTTTATTCTTAGATTACTGCAAACATAATGATCTGATAAGCTCGTACAACTGATGTCAATATTTATACTTTTTGGTACACGAAATAGGAAGTTTATTTTGAAATTTTAGACACAGGTTGATGAGAAAGTTACCCCACAAATCTTAATAAATTTTCCACAATTTGCTCATAATGTATGTACAGTGGTGTTCAATAAAATAAGATAGTGTGTAGTTTCTCTATTTAATTGCAAAATTGGAAACTCCTTCCAAAAATTTCGAATTACTGCTTGCTGGTTAAAATTCCAATACAATTAATTAAAAAAAAACGGTTATTGTGTAAATAGATAATTTTTATAAATTTTGAGATATCACCGAAAATAATTATAAACATATTTTCTTGGAAGTAGGACATCCCTATTAATTTGAACTTGGTGAAATACACACCGTATAATTAATTAAAAAAAACGACAAAAATAAATCTCTTTGGTTGTGAGACCGATTGACGCAAGTTTGTTACCAAAATACAAGAACCATCAAGCATGGCGGCGGTTTAATTTTGGCAGTGGGGGGTTATTATGAGTTGTTTTTCGTGGTATGGATCTGGGCTAATATATTCTAAATTAGTAGATGAATGCGGTTGGTTACGTTGACATACTAAATAATATTCTAGGAGGAAAGTGTGGTTTAGACAAAATAATGTAGAAATTATAGGGTGGGGAGCCCCATTACCTAGAACTATCTAAAACATATGAGGTATAGTGAAGAAAGCGATTAGCATAAAAAAAATTAAAAATAAGAACGAATTTTGAAATTGAGTTAGATCTGCATGGAAACAAACACCGGTTCGAATGTCGACAGTTCCTGCAGTCTAAGGACCACCGGCGCAAGCAATTGTTGAATAGAAAGGACTATACTCAGAAAGAGGGAATCTACTAACAAAATTGTCCACTCATAAGATTAAGTTGAGACTAGTTTTACTTTTTTGTTAAATACAAATTTGACGAATTGTATTTTATTTTTAAAAGGATTTTTACAATAAATTTTTGCTATAATCGTATAAATGTTTGGAAAAACAGCTTTTGATATTGTGAGATAATAATCCGCATCTCACTCTACAATATGGTGCACTTAAATTTCGAGAATAACATCGCAGGACTTAACCTTGAATGCCAAAAATTTAAACAAGTATTGTTAACCGTTTGAGTCCCGATCGCGCTGTTGAGATTTTATGTCGAGAAAATAAAATAAATAAATGTGACGGAGCGATGAGAAAAATACCGTACCTTGTTAGTTACCTAACAAATACAAGAAGTGATTTTTTTTGCGTTGGAGTTTATTTTTGTTTTGTTGTTTGCGTTAACACCACAAATGGTTTTACATTGTTTGTAATGCGTTTGCATTACCTCATGGGACTCAAACGGTTAAAGAAAAGTTATAATTCCACAGAACAAAGGTTGCATTAGAATCAAACATTAGTTTTCTGCATATAGCCTTCTTCTACAATTGGCGGCCTTAATTGAGGTGATAACTCAAACGTGTCAACTATTCATGGGATACCTTTTCATTCTAAACATTTAATCTGTTAGAACTGCAGAGAACTAAGTAGGCATTATTATCACGGCTGTTTACACAATTTCAAGGATCTCTTCTGTTTTAGAGGGGGTTAGTAAAACTACGTTTCTGGGGAACAATTATGAAACTGACGGGAACCAGATAGCATTTTACACTTCTTGCGATTCAATCGATTTTTTTGCGGTCCGCTTCGTACTGATGTAATATAAAATTCCACTATCGCATTCCTCATAAAGAAATTTTGTATCTGTCAAATTGTCAAAATATAATAAGGTGTTCACTTTTTATTTGTTGCCGTTAATCGTTATCCGCCTGAGAATGCGCAGCATTTGTGATTTGCAATTTTGCAATAATCTGCCTTTTTTATTTTATACTAGGCCGATAATAGGAAACTGTGCTGACATGTTCTACCATCACATTTTCGATACTTTATCGAAGATTATGTCTCGCTTCTTTAGAATAAAATGTGACACTGTTTCACATTTTATATCATTTACCAGGTTGCTAGATTGAAAAATTGTGATATTCTACTCCATTTCTATCACGAAATAATTTTTTTTCGATACTTGAACGAAATTAGAAAAAAAAATTGTTCGCATTTGTACTAGTAGGTTGTGATAGCAATAGAAAAGAAATCATTCATAAACGAAACAGCTGTCCATTTTAGTTTAGGAAAACGAAAAATAAACTTTGATAAAGTATCGAAAATTGTGATGGTAGAACATGTCAGCACTGCTGTATTAAAAAGTGAAATCCCGGGATTTTGTTTGATCAATCCCGACATTACAAAACCGTTTTGAATAAAATATTCAAAAATATTAAACTGGTCTCCGCAATTGTGAGAGAAATGAAAATCTTTGAGCAAAGCAGTTATGAAGGACAACATTTGCAGGGTGAAGGGGCCTTTCCACCCTCCGGAAATATTATTTGAAAATTGAGGATCAAACTAGACGATAACAAATAAATTATGTGTTTTATTTGAAAACTAAGCTTTGTTTTCTTAATTGATTGTAGTTTTTCACACATATTTCAAATTACGGACGGAGATTTAATATTTATGATTCCAGTCCAGGCTACTGGTTTCATAACTGTAATTTCGAGATCATAATCTCTTAAATGAGAACTCAAGACACATTACAATTTCTTATGTTTTCTCGTTTGGTTTTAAATAGTAATTGGCATTGATAAAAATGTCGAGATTGACATTTAATTGACATTTAAATATTCAGAAATGACTTTTATATTGACAGAACAGCAAAAAATTCGTTCCCGCCAACTAAATATCTCACTGACAAATAGAAAACTCAAAGGAAACTAGATTTGATTGGTAAACTATTAAGGTCGATTTATATTATACGTTCCTTTCAGTTCCTTCACGTACCGTGTCAGACAAAAAAAAACATTGTTACATAAATTTTCTATATGAGTATTTATATTATCCATTACGTTCAATTCCTTCATGTACAGTGTCTTAGAAATATTGTTGAAAAGAATGTTTTGTCTGAAGTCTGAACGCGAAAAAATACGAAAGAAAAGAATAGCGAGGAAAATAGAATTGATATATATTCCAACTACAAAAATCAAAATAAAATTAAATTGCTACTAAAACATTTTTGGATTTTTTGTTATCGTTTAGTCTATACGTAACCAAAGATACGAATATATGCAGCATATGTGAAATAAAATAATAATATTTTTTATGTTGTCTTCATGCCAATCTTATGCTAAGTTTGTCGCCACTAAATTTTTCTTATATGCTCTTTTAAATTATCCCACATATTTTATAGTTGTTTTAGTCTAATAAACTATAAAATATAAAAAAAATTGTTAAAAGAAAATAAAGTAAGGACTGAGCATACGAGTATTTAGATTATTTTATGAACTGAACGTTTCATATTTTCTATTGTATCCGTTTTAACTTTTTTTCTTGTTATTTAACGTTTATACAAGGTGTTTGGTGTATGAAACGGTAAAATTTTATGGCAGACAGGGTGGCTCATTTGGGAGCCTGGAACAGATTTCCAAAATTTCAAATGCGAAAACATTTTCTCTTGTTATAAACTATTTATTATTTAATTATATGTATCTTTCGCATGATACACTTTATTTCCCAAACTTGCATACACAAAAATTAAATTTCTACTAAAACATTTTGAATTTTTATAAGTTATACTTTTATACTTTATACGTAACCAAAAAATACGAATATATACGATAATCATACGATGAAAATGTCTGAACTGATAGTATAAATTGATGGTGTCTGAATACGGTAGGTGCAGGAACTGAAAGGAACGGATAATATAAATCGGCCTTAAGCGGAGACAACCTTAAAGAGATATTTCATCCTATGTAAACGTAAAAATTTAAACTGCGTGTTCATTTTCTGTAATTAGCGGCATACAATCAAAAAAAAAAAAAAATTGGTTTACAGTTTAAGGAAAAATCACAGATACAACGATGACATTGGAATTATCAGAAATATATTTTGTTTTCATTTTTAGACTGTGTGCCTGAGAGCGATTTTTCGACTAAATTGAAGACTAAACTAAATTAATGAATAGTTATGTTCTTACACACCAGTTTTTATAATTTAGACTCCTGCTGAGGTTGCTTGACTATTTAGTTGTCAGTTTCATTTTTTGTTTTTATTATTTTTTTATCATGTGCATACGAGTAAAAATGTCTAAAGGAAATACTCTCATTCTTAAATTTCGATTGTAATTTATAATCACATTCATAAATAATGCGATTCGGGATCCATATTTGTTTTATTTTTTCTATTTCCTTGATTTTAAATAATAACAAACCGGTGTTGTTGAAAACAATATGACATATGAAAAGTCATAATTTAGTTTAGTTTACAATCGGAAGCACAGCATATTTAAAAGATACTTGTGCCACCTTTGAATGAATGATATGAATCAGTAAATAATTTAGTTTAGTCAGCAATTTAGTCGAAAAAATCGCTTTCAGGCACTCAGACTAAAGCGCGATTTAAATGATGAAAAAATGTTGGCCAGCAAAAAAAGAAGAGTTTGGTATATTAAAATTTTCGTGTGTATGACAAGAAAAGAATACCATCGTGCAAAAATTTTGCTGTGCGTTTTTGTCTTTTTTTTTAGCAAATGCTGCCATAAAATAAAAATACTGCCATAAAATATAATCGACCCGAGTATATTTTATGGCAACAAATTTTATTTATGGCAGTTTATATTTCTTTCTCTATTCAACTAACGCGAAAAATGTATATTGTGTGCAGCTCTAAACACACAGCAAATATTTTGCTGGGACAACATTTTTTCATCATCTAAATCGCGCTTTAGTTCAAATGAAATATCTAATTTGATTGTCTGTGCTATATTGATGTCCGGAATATCAATTTTTTATGTATTCGGCGTTGGGAGCACTAAAATGCATTGAAATGAGAAAAAATATCTCATTTCGAAACTGAGTTCAAATTTAATTTGAAACTACATATATGGTTAAACATGGGCACACTAGTATGAAATCATGATTTCGAGTTAATCGTAATTACGAAATTAACAGTGTGTCTATGATATAAGCCTACATGGAATATCGTTAGTCAATGTACAGTGCCGTATGCCAGGGAACAAAATTAATATGTGAAATTCTACTCCAATCTAACTAGATGGATTACATTACGGAGTGTCGAATTATACCCAGGGTCTTCACTATCCAAAATCGCTGAGATTTTCTATCATGAGAATAAATTTATGAATGTATGTGTAAGTATGTTTTACAAATTTTGAAACTCCCAGCAAATTATCAGGAGGCTATTTAACGAAAAAATTATCATGAAATTTTTACGAAATGTCAATGCTACCTAATGAAATTGTCAATGCTATACTGTTTTAACATAAAAATCTATTACATTGGTGAACAGTATTACGGATTTTTGACATTTGAAGAAATTATTATGAGACTAAAATGCCCAGTTATGATATTTGTTTGATAATTATTTATCAATACATTAAAAAAAACATCCACATACATAAAATATCATGAGAGAAAGTCTGAGCGATTTTGAATAGTGAAGACTCCGGGCTAAGAATAATTTAAATGAAAATTGTAAAAAAACTCATGGCAAGCATCGATGCTTTTGTTCGACTAATGCACGATTTACATGTTCCAATTTTTTTTCCCAGTAAAAAATGAAGGGTTAAGTATATTACGATTTTCGTTTGCGAGAGGAGCACGAAACAAATTCCAGTAAAATAAAATTGGATTTTTTTCTTTTTAATTTGAGCAAATGTTGGCATAAAACTGGGAATGTTGCCATAAAATATGGTTTCTACGAGTATTTTTATAGCAGTAAAATAAAAAAAATTCAAAAAAGTTTCAAATAAACATCAAGCAGCCATAAACATCATTTAAACAAAACGAGCAAACATGAGCGGTAACTAAATATTTTATTTTTACTTGCAATTCGATGTTGTTCGTTATCTAATTTAAACGCAAGCTGTTTAAACTGTCAAAATTTATGGGACATACAAAAAATTATAGCATTGCCTTATTTGTTTATATTGCTGACTCTTTTTAACTAGTAACTTTTTTTTATATGCTGCACGCACTCTATTTTTCAGTAAAAAATTTGTTGGGAAAAAAAATTGGAACATGTAAATCGTGCATTAGGAAATACTAAATATGATAAACAAGGCTTCTTTATAGGTGAAATAATATCGCACTGGAAATGCGTAAGCTTTCATTCTCTCGTATCTCTCGTAAATTGAATTAAATACACAATCGTAGGAAATTCTTCCATTTAGCGTCACAATCTGTGTGACAACAATTATGATAATCGACACTTACTTATACACAATCAACTTCCCAACCACCCCATACATTTCTTTCCTTTAACGCTGGATCGCGGATAAATTAGAATTTTAACTTATATAGATGGCTAATGTGTAAAAATCACAACAATCAGTTTCGAACAGACGAGACTATTGATTTGAAAAAATCTGTCTTCTCATCAGGTCGCGACGACTGACGTAGTATTATTACATTGAAATATTTTCTATATACAGGCGATCCTTGACTTACGTCGTAGATGCGTTCCTGAAAAAAGCAACGTAACTTAAAACGACGTAAGTCGAAAAAATTATTCAAATATGTAATAAAAAATATGTATGTTGGGTTCTGTACAAAGTACAATTTATTCCAATTCATAAATCGTAAAAATAAAATAAAATTAAATATAATTCAATACATATTTGTAAATTAATATGTACGTAAATTGTTTCGTTATTTGTTTTAATCTAATCTTAACCCTTCGAATTCATCAGATGATGAAATAATTTCATCGGATGATGAATTAGATGATTGGGGCAATGTTTCTGTGACCGGTAGGAAATATTTTTTAAGAGTAGGTTGACTTAAATTAGCCTTTTTAGTTTCAATGTACAAGTCCTTATAGCATTTAAGGCTCTTAATTGGCAGATATCTTCTTTCTGAGTCTGGATCATTCTCTTCTATACATTTTTTTAATTCATCAGTAGAGCCTATAATGGTTGCCAATTCTTTTAGAGAAAGTATTGCCTGTGGATTATCATTGTCCTCTGTTTGAGCTTCACTGTCTTCATTATGTTCGCGCAATTCAATTAATTCATCGTCTGATAGTGGAGCATCCTGCTCCGTTAATAAATTTTCTACGTCAGACAAATCCACATCTATGAAGCCAATTTTATTGCCATATTGACGATTTCCGTTTGTACTTCAGCTACATCTTCAATAGAACTGGTGGAATGATTCGACTAAAGCTTTTTTCACGATCCAGACATAGTAGTACCGCTGATTTCATCCCAAGGTTTGCCAATATTGAAAACTGCGTGTCTTATCGTATAGTTTCTCCAATAATCTTTGACAATGGCCTCGTTCTCTTCGGATCTTCGGTCAATTTCAATTATCATTTCTTGGAGAGTTTGTCTTAAATAATATGCCTTGAACGTCGCAATAACACCTTGGTCCATCGGTTGTAAAATGGGATGTAGTATTCGGTGGAAGAAAAATAACTTTTATATTTTCGTAAAATTCATCTAAACTAACGGGGTTGGCCAGGTGCATTATAAACAAGAGCAAAACTTTATAGGCCAGATTGTTATTTATACAATAATCCTTTACTGCTGGACAAAAATATGCCTTACACCAAGCAGTAAAGAGACTGGCGGTAACCCAAGCCTTTCTGTTACTTCTCCAAACAATCGGTAAACTTGTTTTGGTGATACCCTTTAAAGCTCTCGGGTTCTCCGAGTGGTAAATCAGCAAAGGTTTTAACTTGAAGTCACCTGCGGCATTACCACCAAGAAGAAGCGTCAAACGGTTTTTTGCTGCTTTAAAGCCAGAAGCATGTTTTTCTGCTGTGGCCAAATATGTTCGCGAGGGCATTTTTTTCCAGTAGAAAGCTGTTTCGTCGACGTTAAATATTTGATGGCTTGAATATCCCCCATCTGCAACGATGTTTTTAATTGTTTGCAAAAAGGCGTCTGCTGCACCTGTGTCTGCACTAGCTGACTCACTTGAAATTTTAATATTTAGAAATTCGTTCGGATTTTTAAAATTTTGGAACCAACCCCGATTAGCTTGGAAAGTATTTGTTTCCTCGTTTCTTAATTCGGTAAGTCCCGAAAATACTCTTAGCTTTGTTTTAGATAATTGACGTACTAAGTGGAATATATTTTTAATTTGCGTCTTTTATCCAATCTATCAACAACAATTCCATTTTCTCGATTGTTGGAGTTCTAAATTTAGCAAAAAATTTCGCACTTTTTGAGGTTCCCGCTTTAGCGTGATCGCGATTATTTTTTTCTTTCTTAAAAATTGTTCTCACAGTTGTTGGTGGGATATTTAAATTTCTGGAAATTTCGATGGCTTTCTCACCAGCAGCAAATCTGTCTAAAATATTCAATTTTAACTCCAACGTAATCGTTTTTCTCTTTTTAATTGGAGCAGTTGATACACTTTTTCATCGCTTTCTACCATTCCTAACTAATTCCTAGAAGATTACCCGGTAAGTAAATAAATTTACTTTCAATTTAAATATGAAAAAAAATATTACCTGATTAATTTTATAGTTTGTGAAATAAAATCACACATAAATTATCTGCTTTATTTTAAAAGACGAATGCAAAACACAACACATATGTTGCCTGCTTATACAGAAGCGATTATCTTACTATATCGTTTTTATCAGTTAAAAGAGATATATGTACTGCACTTGTGAATGTGTGTACAAATGTATAAACAAAGCAATACAACGGAAAACAAACCGAAACAAAATTATGCTTTATGTATTAGCTACATTTAATAGGAATCACAAATTTGTTTTCTGTTTTCCAATTCTCTTTCATGTTGCAATTTTTTTACGACGTAACTCAAAGCGATTAACGAGGTATCTTAAATAAAGGATGCAATTTATAAACGACGTAAGTCAAAAAGAACGTAACTCAAAACGACGTAAGTCAAGGATCACCTGTATATAGAACAATACCATGTAGTTGTACTACTAGCGAATTACTTATTTGAATAAGCTAAAATTCAAATTTATCCGTGATGCAGCGTTAAAGGAAAGAAATGTATGGGGTGGTTGGGAAGTTGATTGTGTATAAGTAAGTGTCGATTATCATAATTGTTGTCACACAGATTGTGACGCTAAATGGAAGAATTTCCTACGACCTACGTGTATTTAATTCGAGAGTGCTGAAATAGACCAAAATACGGAACAATCACAATAACATCATTAAAATTGTAAAAAACAAAGTAAAATATATAAAAATTCGTGAATACGAAAAGATAATTGTTAAAATAGGATGTAGATGAAAATGTAAAAGAATCAAATTTCGTACGCTACGCAGTAATTCACTAGTAGTACAACTACATGGTATTGTTTTATATAGAAAGTATTTTAATTATTACATACTACGTCAGTCGTCGCGACCTGATGAGAAGACTGATTTTTTCAAATCAATATTCTCATCTGTTCGAAACTGATTGTTGTGATTCTTACACATTAGCCATCTTTAAGTTAAAACTCAAACAAATATTCCTTTTGTTGTTGTATTTACGAGAGAATATTAGAATAGGAATTTCCAATGAGATATTATTTTAACTAGTTTTACCTTATTGTAATATTCTTTTTCTTCAATTATCGAAAGGCTAAATAAAATTTATGAGCCGTTAGCTCCAATGAAAATAAGTTTTTGTCACACCAATTTTCAGAATCTTCGTAAGTGTATTAAACTATTCCTTATGCGTTTATTTTTACTTCGGTGATATAAGCCAGTGATCGATATTAAATTATAAAACTAATATGTGAGGTGTATTTATTGTTATTAAAATTATCATATTGACAGTAATCAACACTTTAACATTAAGAAACGTATATCATTCGTGATTGAGTTGTATGTAGTTAAATTGAAATAGAGAGATAATTTTATATATCACATAATCACGAATATTTCCCATGTACATTATTAATTGTTCTGTTAGGCCAGAAAATGCCAGTAGGCAGCAAGTAGCAACATCATATATGCAGTATATCATAATATTATTCCTTATTATCCACTAAAAATATTTTACATTAGCTCTGACGATAATTTCTTGGCAAAATTACAAAACACAAATAATTATAAATATGTTGGTGGTAGTGGTGGTGGGGTCATTCATTTTGTTTAAAATATACACAAAATATAATAAAAAAAAATGTGACTCACCCTATGCCGATTACCGAGACTATTTTGCCTTGAAATTGGTTCCTCTAGGTAGTCTTTCTGTATTTGTGTCTGTTGTGATACTAGTGAGGCAGTCGATGGGGCCACAGCGATTTGTGTTGGTGCAGAGCTCATAACTGATTTGATTTATGTTTATTAATATATATTTATTTAAACTAATTTTTAAAATTAATTTATTTTATTAAATTGTTTTAATTATCAGAAGGTAAATAATTCTGCAAGTAAAGAATAAAAATAAAATAAAAAAGATTATTAATCATAAATATTATTCAACATTAGCTAATCTTAAAATTACCTCTTAAATAAGTTCTAAGATAAAAATTATTTATATAAATAAATAAATAAATATATTTAAATAAATATTGGAATTTCATATAAGGTTTTAATCTATAGCGAAATTTATATATAAATTATAATATTATTAAAAAACGGCAGTGTAGCACAAAATTTAAAAATCCTTTTTATACGTATTATTATTTATAAGCCTTACTTCATAAATGTAAATATATTTTTGTAAATAATTTTTTGTTTTAATTATTAGTTTTTAATTTAATATACATATGCGTAGTAATAATTCACTAACATATATCACTCGCGATATAAATAATTCTTATTTTAAACTAAAATTAAATTAAAACTTAATCACAATACCACTATCACATTATAATTTTTTTATTGTAATTATTTATTTTATTATAATTATAATTATTTAAAGCTATTTTTTTTTGTTTAATTAATTTTAAAATATCTTTAATTTTAATATTCTTGTAACATTACATAATTGTATACTGTTTTGTGCAGCAAACGCGGATTTAAAGTTAAAAATAATAATTACAAATAATAAAAGGACGTTTAATTTGATTTATTGTGATAAACTGCAAATAAATATAAAACAAATTGATATAATATCTAAGGAATGTATAATGGCGCGCGGCCTTTTTTTATAACAAGTGGCGACGACAAAGTAATTTTTTATTATTTCTGATTTTGTGTTTCGCCTGGAAAAATTTAAACCATTTTTCATTATATCAAGAGTTGACCTAATTTTAAAACTCAAGTAATGGTTGTTCACTCGCACTATACATAAATAAATTGATTAACATTTTTATTTTATAAACACTTCACATAACAATTTGTGGATTGTCTTAACCACCTGTTTTTAATCCGTCATTAAATATTTTGTTAAAATCTAAATTAACCCACAAATCTTTTTTAATATTCAATTTTTTTAACAGCAACATTGTGTATCTATGTTGCAACAATGGATAACTAACTAACTGCAAAGCAAATCAAAAATAGTACCATCTCCGAAAAATCACTATAAAAATGGCGAATAAAAAATTCATTGATCGAGTCTGGATTGTGTTGTATAGATGTATATATAGGAACATATATGTATATGCTAGAGAGTGTTTTGTGAACTGGTTTATTTAAATTGGCGTATAGCCAACATTTATCTATATTGAATTTTCCGTGTGCATTTCAGAATTTTAAACCCGTTCTACACCAAAACATCCCACAGGACACCATCTTTATATAAACTAATTTAGATTTTTTTTTTTTAAAGGAAAACTATTATTTAAATTAAAATGGCCTACATTTTATCGAACACACATAAAATACAAAAACAAATCACTTTGGCGTCTCCACTTAATAAATTTTCATAAATTTTTCACACAACTTTAAAAGAAAACGAAATTTTCCACAAAAAATTACCATATCACTTAATTTTCATTTTAATATAATTTTTATTTTAGGACACTTTTTATTATTTATAAAAATAATTTTTTATATTTTTTTGTAATTTAATTTTCAACACACATTTTCCGATTTTCCCGAACAATAAAATAAAATATTATTAGATAATCACATACATATCTTTATATGTTTATGTATTTATGTTTTTACGTATATACTATATACATGTATAAATTGTATATAGTGTGTTGTTTTGTGATGGTCGTATATGCGATGGTGTTGGTAGAACAAAAACCAAAATGTGAAAAAAAAAATTAACAAAAAAAAAAAAAAAAATTAAAAATTGATTTTTCTCGATTCTATCGATCAATTTTCACTTTGAAGTTTATAACTATCATTTTGTTTGTTTATTCCAGAACCGATTTTTCCAATTTCAAAATATATTTTCACACTATTATTATTTTTATATTAAAAATAAAATATTTTAATAAAAACAATTCTCTTTCTTAATTTTAATTTTTGTTTTATAAAAATAAAAATTGGAAATGCCTTTTCCGAAGGCTACGAACGAACTGAAGAAAAAAGAAAGAGAATTTATTTAACAAAAATAAAATAAGAAGAAAATTCGGAAAATATTTTCATGTATTGCGTTAAAATTTATAATTGAATTTTTCATCGTGTGTCAGACAGAGACTATCGTATACGAGTGAGGCATGCGTCAAAGAAACAAATTCGATAATCGGGGAATTTTCAATGTACATTATATTGTTTGTTGTGTTATTAAAAAATTCTGATAAAATAAGAAAATTCGTACGACCCAGGCGAGCAGTAGCCGCGAAAATTTATGATCATGTACATAATAAAATATCATAAAAAATAAATATTTTCTTAAGAATGATTGATGACGAATTTTACTCTCATCGCGCTACTATAAGAAAAGTTTAACTCAATTCTGTGATGAGATGATGAAATCGACAAGAAAAATGAATATTAAAAAATTCACCTGTTTGTAACCATCAAAAGATGTTGTTATATTCATGAAATAAATATAAACAAACCATTAGCAACGTCTTAATATTTATTTTTAATAGTAGACGTCACAAATGTTTTATGATATGTGCGGCCTAAATTTGAAGTCGAATTCCGGGTTTTCCAAATTCAAATTTTTAATATGCTTTTCGTGTAAAACAGAGACCTGCGTCGTAATCATACAAATATCACAGGATAAAAACCACATCATGTATAATACAATAACAATATACAAAAAAAACTGTTTTTGGCACATTTTCAAAACCATTACAATGCCAAAAACAATTTGTTATATTCATAACATTTTTCAATGAAAATTTCGTAATAACAAAAAATTCCATAACATATAAAATCGCAATGCTCTGACAAAGACATTAGGCTAGAAACTAAACCCATTACTGAAATAACTAAAACGCACTATATGGGATCAAACCTGTAAAACAGGATTCTACTGTTAAATATTTCCCCTTCGTAAATTATGCATTTATAGATATCTACTAAATACATAAAGGAGTCGCGTCTTTATTTCCGTGTGTCCGGGCAATAAAATCAAAATGATATACAAACATACGAAGATAACGATGATGAGTTAAAAATGTGCCAGTTATTTTGGGGGGAAAACTGCGGAAAAATCAATAAAATGCAACAAAATGATGTATGGAGGAGCACGGCACCACTGGATACAAAAAAAAAAAAAAATAACTCTACTAACACAGATTTACATAAAAGATAATTTGCAAGGTATGGTTCAAAAAGTTTTCAACCAGTCTTATCTCATATATTTCTCGAATACCACGAATACTTTGAACACTTGCTAAGTATAATATCCATCCTTACCCTAATATGATATATTTTGCATAATATTAATGTATATAGAATAAGATTGGGGTGAATATGAATTATCCCTGTACTTCATCTTGTCCTTGGTATGATATTTTACAACATGGTAAAACAATGACGTCACTATATCTTTGAAATACATATACAAACACACATAATAGCGTTGTTATAGCACAACGTATATATAAATCAATACGCAAAAATGAGACAACCATATATAAATATAATGTTATAGGCAAAAAATATTTCGCATTTTCCCATAAACAATTGATTCCTTTTTGAAAATGAACATAAAAACCATATTTAGGTCAAGTGGAGAAAATGCAGAGCACAAAACTATGCGGAACAGAATGGGAAAAATCAATTTTTTGCTTAAAAATGTATTTTTGCTTATTGCAAGAATTGCACTATCCATTCTATATGTTAACAGTTATTTTTTGCATTTAAATGTGAAAAACTTTAAGAAAACTCACAAATTTTAAATTGATATATCGCATCATATTGGAACACACATAAACTTGACCTTTTTATTTTTAATTTGTCGCATTATGTAAATTTTATTGCTTTTGTGCAGAGATCATAATTTCCAAAATGTCAAAACCAAACTACAGTTGAATGAATTGTATTATTATTCTAAGTGTCATTAATATAATGTAGTTATGTATTTACAATAAAGATGTCACTTACATACAACGGATATCCTCGTTCATATATTTTTTTTAACAAACAATTTTAAATAAAATGGCGTGTAATTAAAATAAAAAAAAAACGCAATTTTTAAAATTCAGTACATATGTATATCAATACAACAGTTGCGTTTTATTCTGTCTTGTACGTATAGCAAAAAATCAATAGCGTTTTCATGTAGAAAAGCATACATGAATAATTCTGGTGTTGTCTCCAATGGTTTGAATGAAAAAACCTCAACAAATAACTGGTTATGTGGAAATTGAACAGCACCAACAGCAATTTAATAATAAAAAGCTTTTTTAAAACATAATTTAATAAGCACAGCGCACACATGTACACAAAAAAGTTCATGTACAAAGTTTTTTATTTTTAATGATTTTTATTAATTAAATAAAAAAAAAATCAGTTATATATAATTAAAAATCATTTATTATTATGTATAAATATGTTAAATTAAATATATGCATGGCATAACGTACAAGTATATAGTTGACCTAGTTTTCCCGTTTTAAGCTTTTTCCTAATAAAAAAAAAGTTCAACGTAACAAACAAAATAATTTTTTAATACTCATTCAATCTCTCCTCATGGTATGATTTTTTTCTAAGTAGATTAAAAACAATATGGATGATGTACGAGTATGATTTGCTAATTACTTAATATTAATTATTCAGCTTAATTCATTTTCTCACATCTATTATTAATTACTTTAGATAATATTGGTATAATTGATACATAAACAAACAAAAATGGATGAACAAAAATTTTTTTTTATCAAATTTCAAATATCGAAACACTGTTAAATTTGATTAATGCTGGCTATTTATTCATCGAATCATAACAATTTTCTGAAAACAGCTTGTGTTTGCATGTAATAGATACGTTCCCAATTTCACTATGTAATTAAAAATCTTGCAAAAAATACTTTGTCTACGTTAAAAAAATATATTTGTTTCGATTTTATGGTCACATTCGTTGATGCAAAATGTTTTGTCTGAAACGTCTAAATCTAAAATTTGAATTAGCTTCTTGTTTTTATTATCTTTTAAGCACAATTTCTGATGAATGACTTCGGCTAATCTTCACCATAAGTTCTGAAATGGATCGTTGCGAACCTGCCTTGGAAACCACTTTGTACAATTTCGTGTATCAAGCTATTTAAGATTTCAGAGAATTAAAGGGGGGGGGGGGGGGGGGGGTTAAGTATATTATGATTTACGTTTGCGAGAGGAGCACGAAACAAATTCCATTAAAGTAAAATTGGATTTTTTTCTTTTTAATTTAAGCAAATGTTGGCATAAAACTGGGAATGTTGCCATAAAATATAGTTTCTACGAGTATTTTTATAGCAGTAAAATCAAAAAAGTTTCAAATAAACATCATGAACCATAATCATCAATCAAACAAAAAGAGCAAACATGAGCGGTACCGTAAATATTTTATTTTTACTTGCAATTCGATTTTGTTCGTTATCTAATTTAAATGCAAGCTGTTTCAACTGTCAAAATTTATGAGGCTACAAAAAATTATAGCATCGCCATTTTTGTTTACATATTGCTGATTCTTTTTAACTAGTACCTTTTTTATATGCGTGCAGTTCTTTTTTGCAGTAAAAATTTGTTGGAAAAAAAATAAAACATGTAAATCGTCCATCAACCATTGGACAATTAGTCAAAAAAATGTAATTACAATTGCTTGGCAATTTCAAAACCATCTAGAATTAAATTAGATATCAAAGGTCGCTGCTTATTTTTTAAGTGCAGCAGTTTTGCTATAGTGTGATCACTGTAGCGTTCATTTTTAAATTTTACTATAAAGTGAGAATACCATTTTTTCCTTTATCTGATAATTTTTTTATTGTATAGTTTCGAGAGTCACATAAAGAAAAAACGATATTCTCACTTTATAGTAAAAACTAAAAATTAAAACTCGTGATAAAAGTGCACAACAGAATAATGGAAAATAATAACATTATAGCAGTTCATTTTCAGAGAGGTATCTCTTCAATCAATTCGATGGCAAACTATCGTACAAATCACATACAATCTAACCAACGGTCTTTTCAATAAATCAGGGTTGCAATGTTTTAAACAAAACGTTTAAAACGAATGTTTTAAACATGTTTTAAACAAAGCGGTATGTTTTAAACATTTTGTTTTAAACAAGTGTTTAAAACATGATTTTAATTAGACAAAAAAAAACAAAAGTTTTTTTTATTTAAATTAACTTTAGTAAATCTTATATATATATAATATCTGTTACTTCAAATACTTATACAATAAAATTAAATAAATTTGATTGGCCACAAAACCCAAACTCATCAGTTAGTATCATTTATATAAATGCCTTCAGTTTTCAATTTGGTTTTGATGATAATGATTTAAATATTGTAACTAACTTGGCAGCCTTTTATGATTAATTAAATTTGAAATGTTGGTTAAATAATATTTAAACAATGTTTGGCAATCTGAAGATTACATTCAAGCCTCGCTTGCCGTAGTATAAACCATTTCTGAATTTCAATTAATTCGTTTATTTATTGTTTCTAATGTGGTATTTTTTGAGTTTCTTCAGTGAAACAATAATTTCGCTTAGCAATTTCGCTGCATAAATGATATTTACAAAATAATTTGGTTAATTTACAATATATGTAATATCCTTAATTGATGCGTTATGGTCGGTATCTAGATCTTCAACTCATCCACAAGTGTGCTTAATTGCGTGCATTTTTCAGGTGCTCTTTCATTCTAACCACTAAAATAGGAGCCCCACTTTTCGGTGGACATTTCTCAATCGGAACACGATTTGCTTTAGAATTCTCTGCATTATCCGAATACTTCGCGCCGCAGTGGGAATTTTTTCCTTATTAGTGGCAAAAATTTAGAAATATACAGAGAAAATTTAAAAAATAATCAGAGCACTCGGTGAAAAAATCAAATAATTTAGAGAATTCCGAAGCAAACCATATTCCGATTGGCGAAACTTCCACTGTTTCAAGAACAAGACACCAGATAGTTCCTTTTTACAATTTTTGCGTTTGGTTTATACTGTATGCCTGACACCGATTGTCTTGTCCCAATTTGTGGTCAACCAAATTGATTATTACTTCAAACCACTCGTTCGGAGGCACTACACAAATCTAGTCTGGTGTTTTTTAATTAAAATTTACTAAATAAATTAAGATTTATTAATTTCTAAAGTATTTATAATCTAGAATTGACAAAATATCCAAACTAAATTTTAAGTTTAGAACTAAATTTCAGGCATATTTTGGTTATGAACCTCACAGAGACATCTATCAATACTGGTATGAACAAACCATCAATTTAGTTAATAGGAAATTCAGACAAAAAAAGTCGACATCAGGCACACAAGTATTAGAACTAAATGTTTCGATTTCAGTGAAGTAATGCCAAATACTGTTTTTGTGGGACGAGTTATTATTTTTAAATGATAATCAACACCGCTCAAGATCAAGATAACCAATAAGCTAAAAATTGCATTACAAAAAGAGATAAAGCCGATTGGGAGAAAGGACTTCCCCAAAATTGTATTAAACGATTTAAAAACAGTTATGTAAAATAAAAAGGATCGACGAATTCTGTAAAACAAACGAAAATAGGGAAAAACGATTTAATTCAAAATTGATTTATGCAGATCCTGATACTATATAAATAACTACATACATAAATAAAATACAAATTACAGGCAATCCTCCAGGAACGCGGCATTCGAAGAACACGGTTTCGAAGAACATGGATACCCATTTTCTCAAACTACACGGTTTCAAACACGATTTTCTTTATTCTATTTTATTTTTTGTATGTCATAACAAAAAATAAACAATAAAACGTAATGTCTTTTTTATTTTATTTTTGTAGTCTCGAACAACACAGTTTTAAAGAACACGGAACGAATTAATCGTTTTTTTGGAGGGTTTCCTGTATATTGTATTAGTATTTTATTAATTTGTATAATTATGTAACCAGAGCCATCTTCCACTATGGGACAGTGAACATTGGTCTTTTGCTAATGACGTCACTTTATGTCGACAAGTTCTCTTTTACTATTTTTTAATACAGCAACACAAATAAATGATCGAGTTTATTTGTTGAAAATTGAGCACATTAAAATAGAAGAGAAAAATAAAATCCACGTCTAAGACAACTTACGAAGAAAATGATCGTGCTGCTACTTCAATCGATTAAGAGAGACAGATTTTTTTTAAACCGTCGACGTAGCGTTACGTTGGCTTTGGGTAAACGTGCTTCATACTTAGACCTGAGCTTGTATTTTGAACGTTCATTTAGTTCTTTTATTTTGTATCGAAAAATTACAAGAAAATCGACAAAAAGTTAACTTAATTCGTAATGAAAATATGTTTAAAACAACGTTTAAAACATGTTTTAAACATATTTTTTTTTTGGTTTGTTTTAAACAAAAAAAACATGTTTTAAACAAATAAAACGTGTTTTTTGTTTTAAATTTAAAAAAACAGTTTTTTTTGCAACCCTGCAATAAATAGTAAGTTGCACGGTTTTATTTCAGAACTGAATGGTGAACACAATTTATTTTTAAATGTTGCTGCAAACAATCACAAATCCTGAAAGCGGATTCATTGTTGTAGTTAGTTCGTTCCGTTCCTTTCGCACGGTATTTTTTTGCAGTATTATTTTATGGCTTCATTGTTGATGAAAAAATTACAGAACAATTTTATTTCACCTACCGTCGAAAAATCGAAGATTTTGACTTTATTAGTTTAGCGTTTTGTAGTTTTGGGAGTTTTTCATAAAGGAAACATCAAAACACAAAAAAATGAACAGCGTACTTGACTTGTTTCTACTACTATTATATATCATGTCGTCTTTTTCTTGCCTTGTTCATTCTGCAAAAAAGTTGAAGATAGATCAAATTGATGAAAAAAAATACCGAAGAAATAAAACGTTGTTTGCGAAAAATCCTATTGGTTAACAAAAAAACACAACGAATGGAACGAATACAACAATGAACTCGGCTTGATTGTCGTGCCGACCTTGTTCAGTATTAAAATTAGAAATATGTTCGTTCAAGTTTTTCTCAACCTCTTTTTCCATTAAATACTTCATCGGTATCGTAACTCCTTTCTCGAATATTTTCACCATCTCTGCCTACGCATTCGTAACGTTCTGACATCAGATTTGATCTAGAAATACATATCTATCTAAAAATCTTTTGCTTAAACATTTATGCCGATTTTTTTTTTGATAGCATTATCAATTTCAGAAAGCAATTTGGAACCTCAAGCGATTGACTACAGAATTTTCATTATTTAAGAGATTTTTCAGCTGATGATGAACTCTCGAAACACGAACTTTAATTTTTATGATGATTTTAAACGAAATCCTCTTCGGCATTTTAACCCTTTGAGAACTGGTGTCAACAGATGTTGACATGTTTTTATAGTCATTTTCCGCTTTACTATTTCCGTGTATTTGGTGTGTTAGATATTATTTATGTTCTATTACTATTTGGAAGCCAACATTTATTCTATGTTTCAGTGTAGTACTAAATTTGACAGAGCTATAATTATTTTTGTGCCAACCGTTCCCACCAAAATATTACTTCCACGTAAGGTAAGCAAAAAATTCATTTTTCTGTAGTAGAATATTATTGTAAGGTTAAAATCGTTTATATTTCGTGTTCGTAAATGTCGTAAATATGCACTACAGAAAAAAAACTATGTTTTTATCCGTTTTCAAGCTCTAACGATAGTTAAAATACACGTCAACGTATGTTGACAAATTGCCTCAAATGTAATGGAAACGTGTTTCTTTAAGTCAACGTATGTGGACAAATTGACGGAAGAGTTGCATTTGTATTTGTTCCACTTGAAGGTTTGTCAGCACAACATGAAATTAAATGATTTCAGGTTGAAGATAAGGATGTTGTCTCACCAAAATGAGTTTCAAGAAAGCTTCCAACAAAAGGAAAAATGATGAACCATCGGTTACAACAGCAACACCTGTACGATTTACAGAAATTCGTCCAGAAAATCATGTCCGGTTTGATGGAGTGGACCATCTGCCGTCTGCGTTTATTTCAAGAAAGCCATTTTGCTAGCAGATGCAAAAACACTGATTGCAAGGGTTCATCACGGGTGATTAATGCAACTAAGGTTAGTTTAAAAAAAAATCTACAAATAAAAGAAAACACAAAGAGACAGTTACATAATCAGCAATAACCACTGTACGATCCACGGAAGTTTGACCGGAAATAGATATCCGCTACGATGGGGTTGATCACCTTCCATAGTTTCAACAAAACTACTCATCGAGTAGAGGTAAAAAAAACCCGAATTGTAGAGGATCATCTAGAGTACATTGTATTAAGTGCAAAGTTCATTTGTGCATTAATTCTAAGAATAATTGCTTTCATGATTTTAATTATAAATAAATTTGTATGTGAGATTTTATTGAGTTACATTTATGCAAAATGTGAAATAATAATTATTTTTTAATTTTGTAAATTTTAAAACGTTGACTTAATAAGATACTGTATGAAATTACCAAAATAAGCATTAAATCTAATTAAATATTGAAATGTACTAAATAAACTATTATCTAGCTATTGTTAGATATAAGTATGTACTTATAAATTACTATAAAACACTTATTTATAGGTGAATTGATAAATAATAAGTAAATAAATCGAAAAATATATGAAGTAAATACACCCAAATTTGTTTGATTGTTACAACCGATGAGTAGGATTGTCGACATATGTTGACAGAAGCTGGCGCTGGAACCGTTCGCCGGAGGTCAATTTGATCAACGGATTTCAAATCGGTGCCCTTCAATTAGCTAAGTACAATCATAATTAATTTAATTCTTACAAAGTTTTGGGGCCTGGTTTCAAAGGGGTAATCACCATATCAACAATCAACAAAATTAAACTGATTTAAATTGGTGAATGTGCGTTTAAATAATCACCTAAATTTCCTAGGTCATAATATTGCAGCAAATGAGCGATATGAAAAGTATGAAATTGAAGCATTACAAAACATATCGCTCATTTGCTGCAAGAGTGACAGACAATTCAACATTTTTAATTTTTCAGTAGAGCGATTTGAAAATATCACTCAAAATTGTTTGTAAAAACGATGTTTTTCAAAAGTAAATAAAAATCCATTCAGATTAGTGAAAACAAAATTCTATTTCTACATACATAATTCTTTAATATTTTGGTAATTTTCTTAGAATAGTTTCCAATGTCTTAAAATGTCAATTTATTTCGCGAATTGAGTCATTTTTATATGGAATTTTACCTAATTTAAAATAATGAAAATATGAACTATTGAGAATCGTTTGATTCGACCATCTTAGATAGAAATGAGTGATTTTCGAGTTGTGTCACTATTCCACCAAATGAGCGATATGTGAATCGCCGAAAAAGTGTGCAAGACTTTTAATTCTTTTTTTGGATTGGAATGTAAGTATATTATAATTTTGCTATTGATTGAATTAAAATATATTTTTTGGAAGAGAGGTTGTAGAAAATATATATTTAGTACCAAATAATAAATTCAAGGATATTATGCTCGTCATAAAATATATCTTCTTTTATGACCGTCTATAAAAAATATACCTAAATTTTTTGGGGGCAGAGCACTGCTTTAAAAATTAATTTTGACAACTATTCAGCCGTTCCACACGCGATGTCAAAAGAAGCACTGCTTCAGGCTTCAAAATAAGTCGTAATAGATTTTTATTGCTAATTTAAAACCTTATTTTATATTTAAACACAAAATTTTTTTGTATTGTTTTATTCTGCTCTCTCGAAAATAAATTTTCAACTAAAATTTACATGGACTTACATTTTTTTTAATTCATTTCTATTTGTGGTGAAGCAGCAAAAATTTTTTGTTGAAAAATGAGTCGCAATTTAACCGGTACCATAGGTAAACGGGGAAAGATACGAAGATGAAGCTGCTTCTTTGACAACCCGTGTGGAACGGCTCATTGTTTTATTTTACATAGCAAATATAAAGTAGCAGTTGATTTATTGCACTTATGCCCATGGTTAACGGATTATTAAAAAAAAAATAGCGAAGTCGAACAAAAACTCTGGTTGAAATATCGATTATAAAACATAATTACTTTTTTAAAGTATCATTTTTTTATTAGCTGACTATAAATGCCAACTTTTTACAAATTTAAACTAAATGATAATTATTTAAAAATATTTATTAACTGCTAAAATCTTTCATATTCTTAAATGATTTTGTTCAAAAAAATTAATGTTACGCCGCACAACAAAAGGAACTCATACATTTTTTTTGATATTAAAAAACCTTGCAAATTAAGTTATTAAAATGGTGAATGAACTGTTTTATAATGTACTGTTTTAATCGGTTCTGTTTTACCTCATTCTGTTGTGAAATGTGACGTTCTGTATGGAACCCGTAGAATTCACCGCTACCAAAACGGCTTTTCTGACTCTTTGGACGCTGCTTAGTTCCGATACAATTACACAAATTCTAGGCATACTATTCTGAAATAGTTCATATAGTTGGGAAATGAAAAAAGTTTTGGCAAAATGAAAATGTCCTATAGGGACACACTTCAATTTTTGTTCCCTTAATATATCTGTGATCACAAATCAAAAGGCATTTCTCGAGTTGTGCTCATCTTTAATTTATATAAAAATCGAAATCTATGCACTCGATTTACTATAGAATTTTTTTTCGGCTTTATCCGATGAGCCAGTATCCGATGAGCCGACCTAACTTTTAACACTGATGTATAAACTTTACACGGAATCCCACAACAAACCGGTTTCTTTGTAAAAATATTCATCGCTATATAAAGAAATGAATTTAAAATTTAAACCGCCTAAAACCGAATACCTGCGAAACATTGAAATGTAAGATTGAAGTAGCCGCTGACGCCGAACTTGAAAAGCTGATAGACGAGCAAAAGAAGCACCACGATGATGCTGATAGATCATATAAAATGAAAGAGTTATAGACAAATCATTAGCTAAAGATGATGCAAATAAAATAGTTTGCACATTTGACTTGGAACAGTGTCTTCCAACACCATATTTGAAAACGTCGTTGTCGTTTTACAAAAGCCAACTATGGACTTATAATCTTACAGTACACGATTGTATTTCGAATAGTCCATATTGCTCTATATATGGGATAGAACCATCGCAAAACGAGGCGAAAATGACATAGCGTCCTACATATTTGCATTTTTGAATTCTGTTCCACAAACTACAACAAACGTAGTGTTCTACAGCGATTCTTGTTCAGGCAAGAATAAAAACTCTTTTGTAGCAATTGTGATTACTTTATTTTTGCAAATCGTTTCAGTTTAATCTATTGATCATAACTTGTTATCTGTAGGACATACTGAAAGCGCAAATAACAACAATGAAACTTCACCATCCAAGAGATTGGTAAAATTTTGTTCGCGGTGTCGGGAACAAAAATACATTCAATGTTATTCAAATAAGTCGAAAAACTGACACTGATGAAAATCCGTTTTCTTAGAAACTGGTTCGATGTATGCGATTTGAAAAAAAAAAAAAATTGGTGTGATTAAATTTAAAACGTCACTCGACTTGGAGGAATCATTTAGATTTCTGAAAATTTCTCGCCTATACTAACATTTCGCCAATAAACTACGAGAAGAAGAAAGATCCTCTCGATCTATTATCGTTGTTCGATACACATTTTCATGCGTTTTCAAAAATTTGCCTACTAACAAGGAACCTAACTACGATCCTGATGTCCGTCCCAATGATGCAGATTAAAATGTTTTTTCTCCGATCGTAGGAAAAAATATATCTTTCCGTTGTTTTTTCGAAAAGCTCATAATTCCAGTATGTTGTATTTGTTGCTAAGCAACAAGTAATAATAGTACGAGAATATTTTTTCTGGCCTAAGCCGGGAATATATTCCCGTATGGATTTTTAATTGTTTAGAAGAAATAAAAGTACACTTATAAGGTCCAACGCATTTCTTTATTTTAATTTAACAGTATACATAATAATCAATTTTTATTTGATAAATTTATGCCAAACTAATTATGTGTTAGGTATAGGAGCTTAATTTTACTTATTTGTAATATTAACGGTTATCGTACAATTAGTACAATTATTGTACATTGGTGGATTAGTAGTATCACATCCCAGCATTGTTGTTGATATATTGCTATTAAAATCATTAACATTATTTGCATCGGCTGTTTCATTATCCGTTGTATCGAAAATCTTATGAGCAACTTCAATTTTATTGATAATGGATTTATCGTTAAACCCTTCAGCAACAGTCGATGACTTCGATCCTCCAAATATTTTTAAGCATGTTAAATCTGCGCCATTATCAACTAAAATTGTCGCATATGAACGGCGGAAACAGTGCCCTGTGTATTGTTTTGCGTCTGGAAATTTTAAAAAAGTAGCAACAATTTGTGGCATTTTACCAAACTGATGTATGTCTACTACTAATTGTTTGAAACCTTTACCATTTGTGTATTTAAAAAAAAAACGCAAAGAATTTAAATCATTTGCACGCGAAGCAATATATTTACTGTAATATTCTAAATAAGTTTCGTTTACGATAAATGATCGTGGTTTATTTGTCTTGTTATTCGGGATTTAAACTAAAAGTGATCCCAAATCACTAATGTCAGTAATTTATATGCGGGCTAGTTCACCGACAAGCACCAGCGATTCCAAAAATTAACGCAACCTACAAAAAAAATCATAATATTATTTACAAAAAAAATTGCAGTGTGAAAAATTGTATTTTATCCGAAACATATTTGAATTTAATGTGTAAATACAAATAATAATCGTTTTAAATACCTACATGCTTACTTTAGTAACTAGGAATGAATCATCTGAAGTTTTCAAAATGAATTGTTGAACATATTCCATAGTTAATATTTTAGATTTCTTCGCTTTATGTCCGTCGGATTTGCGTTTCAACTATGTATACACGTAATTTTTGGTATTTTGCAATATCTACATTATTTTTAACCACTAGCATCCTCCTGATCATTGAGTAGTTTGACCATAATGTGGATGATTTCAATTTTGTGGATCATTTCAATCAGCGAAATACGCCAGAATGACGTTTTCCGAAAATGATTTGATGTGTTTAGATTGACGATAATCCATAAAGCGTTTATAAGCATTTTCGTATTTTTCCTTCGATTTTTGCGGGAGTAAATCACATATAGCTGAATTAGCTGCTTCCACTATATCCGGCGGGGTACAAGATAAGGATAATTCCCTTTCACTGTCCATATCCCTTAAATTTCGTTCACACGTTTTTTATAAATCAAATAGGACACAAACTTGACAACTTTTGAAAAAAAAAAAATGTAGTTATGTCTTATGATCTCGTGCGGCTAAGGCTAACTAAGCAATAATTTTATGTTATTTTCGATTTTTTATTTTGTTTTGATTTCTTAATATGATAATTAATGAATGATACTAAAAATTATTTTCGTTTTAAAGTCCGATCGGAGAAAAAATAGTATGTATATACAATTCGGAGGAAAAGTGCATTCTCGGACTGCCGTGGTTGCCAATTTCCACTATCGTTCGGGAATGCAGTACTGTTCCTCCTAATTATGCAATATACGATTCTTGCAGCTTGAACACGATATTATTGTGCAATAAATAAAACATGAAATAGGTAAAAGGCACATGCGATAATTATAATAAAATGAATTTTTAATAAAAGATTTACGTTGTTAATCAAAACGTTTTTGATTCTATGATTTTATTAAAAGGGCATAATTTATAACATATGGCCTTTATGGAAAAGTCAAAATAAAAATGCAATAATGTTAAATTTTTCAAAAAGGCACAAAATGCAAATTCTGAAATTTTCCAATTACAACATAAAAATTGACTAATGTACAGATGACGATATATTTGTATCTAAAGTACGTACCGAGAACCGTTGGAATAAATATGTGTTAATGTTTCATTTTTTTCACAGCTCTATTAAAAGTTTCAAATTGCTCTCCTGAAAAATTGGATTTTACGACTTATGCCCCTTTAATTTGAGGCCACAGATAGTTTTAACTTTTCTGATCCTCAATTTTTGTGTTTGTATTATATGGGAAACGAACCAAGAAAACCACTTGGTTAATTTCAAAATATTCTAGGATTCAAAATATTCGTTTGAGACCCCTACTAAAAGATGTACCGTAAAAGATTTAGCTGTTATTGTTTTAGAGATCCCTGCACAATGGCTGTAGAACGGTTAAATTTTAAACTGAGTAGCGTTAGAAATAATAAACCAACAGAAAAACAGATAAATAGAAGAATTTCGCGGAATCGATGACAATATAAGTTATATTTTTCGTACTTCTTCTAAATTGGTGAAATTTTTGTATCATATTTGGTTCTCACCAAGAAACTAAACAACAAGCAGGATAGAAGGATACAAATCTTTTAAACACTTATAAGATGTCAAACTAACGAATGTCGAAAATAATTTCACGTTGATTAAAGAACTGCAGCGGGAGTACGAAACTTCATATAAACAATTAAAACAAAGAATTACGATCATGGCTGCTTTGAAAACACGTATTATTTGCACATACTTCCGTTTTGAATTAAAAAGCGCTTAATGATAAAAACACACAATGAGGGAGAAATAAATAATAAAAAAAATGAAGCAACGAACTCGTACCTATGATCATTTGATATATTAATATATTATGATATGATATATAAAATTATAAAAATAAAAATTTTTATTTTTATAATTTTTCTTTAAAGTGTTAAAAACAATGAAATCGCTAATTGAAAGTAAAGAGCTCATCTCTATTCACCAATATGGATTTCAAGATAGATATTTCAAAATAGACCAATTTTATAAGATAACGGTCATCATAGAAAAAGCACATGAAGAACAGAGGATCTGATCTACCGTTCTTCTTAACGTTTAAGCTAAGCTTTACCACAATGCTCTCACCTTATTCAATTGTACATTACAAACACTTTCGTGTTAAAAAGACAAGCATAGTCACAAATTAAAAAGATTAAAGCTGGCCACAAGGAAGCGTCTTAAGAACAGTTATATTATTTTTATTCATAAGCGGTATTTCACTATCTGATAATTTCAAGTCCGTCCCATTGACTACAGCAACAGAAAAGTAAAACAATTGCCTGTGGTTTCAAAAATATTTTGTTGGTAAAAATAAATTTCCAATTAAAGCCGCCTGGGGCACATAAAATTCGTTTCGTTCCGGTTTTAAGGTTTTTTTGTATGAAAAACGTAAACTTAGTCACAAGCATTTAAAAATGTGTATGAAAAATGCCGCGGAACGCAATGAATCGAATCTTATGCGTCCCTAACATTGTTTCGCCATTACACCAAATTGAATCCTTCAGTAGCTCAAAACAAAAATTAATTCAAACAAAAATGTTAAGAAAATATTTTTCCCAATTCCCTATTCTCACGGAAAATTAGACTAAACATTTTATTCGAAAACTGAGACTTGAGAGTTGGGAATTTTGCTCCTGTATCACTAACGTACTAGATGCACAAAATTAATAATATTATTGGTTGATGAAAACAATAATTAAATTTTAAATTTGCGTCTAGTGCGCTGATGAATCAACAAAAAAAAAACTCCCAACTCTCAAGTCACAGTTTTCGAACAAAATTAGTATACAGAATAGTTCAAAATATCAACGGTTATGCCGAAGAAACCTGAGACTGCGGACACAGCGGTAAACCTTACTTGACCGAAAATAATAATCTTGTTTAGAACCGTCATTTCATTCAATAAAAGAACCTTAGGCAGCAAAAATTTTTTTTTGAAAATTATTGAAGGGCTCGCGAATACAAGCAACTTCTTGTATGGGTGGCAAAATGCTATATTCGATACAAATACAAATCTGTATCACAAATTTATTTGATATCATCTAAAAACTAAAACAACAAGGACGGGGATTTTACATCCTTCAAACTACATTACTAACCATAAATTAAAAGTAGTATTAAAGCAAAAAAAAAAAAATTCTTAAAATCCTTGTGAACTTCCTGTTTTGGAAAATGGAAAATTGTACATTCAGGGTCTTTTAATTTGTTTTTCTATTCTAATGCATTATTATTATGTATGTATACATTTTGTACGTACATAATTATATTCTTCGTGAGAGCTTAATTATAATTTCTGGAACTCGTACATAAATTTTGTTGTATGGTTGTGAAATCATCACAGTAGGCACAAGTACGAATGTATCAGTCGCTAAGTGCTACCACAACTTATTTTTATGATTCGATTTATTATTACCAAAAACAAAATATATATCCAAGTAGATCAATAAAATGTAGAATTCTCAGAATAAAATGCTTTATAGTAGATAACAAAATTTGTGTAGAATAAATTATATGTATACAGACGAAACGGGGTTGCACGTGGAGGTTGTACATAGTGACTCTTAGCATTTATTTATTTTTATTATTTTTTAGGAATTTCCCAAACAAAATAATAAAAATATATTAAACGTGTGTTTTATTATTTATTTACTGTTTTTATTTTAGTGCTTAATTCTTATGTAATATGAAAAAAAAAATTAAATTTAAGGATCTGAAGTAATCAAAATAAAATGTAATTTTTGCTTTATATGTTTCATTTTTGTGAATTGATTTTTATTACAAAAATGAACAGTAATTAAAAACTGACTTTACCTAAAAGTCGTGATACTCAAAGGATGAGCCGTAAAATTTGGGTGAAATGCAATTAAAATCTTGTATAAATTGTGTGTGCTATATAAAATACAAGTTTTTCCTCAAAAGCAACCTTACAAGTCCTAAGGTATAGTCTGCGATAACAAGTATATTAGGTATATAATGGAAGCTCTGTAGGAAGAAACGAAAATGTTAGAAGCGATTAGAGCAGAATTTGGAACAATTTTCATGCTCACGTGACTACCCCGCAGCGTAGCGTGGATCTGAACCCTAGTGGGCACCAGTACGTTATGTTTCATCGACAATATAGAACCATTCAATGACCACCATTCATTCAGGAGTTAAACCACCATATGATGCAAATTTCTAAGCAATATCAAGGTCATTCCAGGATTTCGTCGATGTGACGGTATTACGCATTAATTTTGCGCACTTTCACAGTTCACTTGCCTGATATCGTGAAGTACTAACATATTGACATAACACTGTTTACAGTCAAAAAAACTATATGAGTTAAAGAATTTATTACCAAACAAAAGCAACAAATAAGAATAAGGAAATTTATGAAAATTCTAATAAAGCTCAAATATCTAAATGCCGAATCAAACAGTGTTAGCGGGCCTATTAAACACTGAATTTCCGAAAATGGCAAACTCCCCTACACAACAAGAGAAACTGTATATAAATTTGACGGCCAATAATAGGATATCCTAGAGAAGGATAAGCAGATCTGACTAAACCATCGTAAATTACAAGTTAACTAAAATATAAACCAAAATGTACCGAACTAAACGGTATATCTATGCGACACAAGAAAAAATGTAAGTGCATTGACCGGCTATGGCAGGCAATTTCAAAGAATGGTAAGCAAATCTGACTATACCATTGAAAAATAAAATCCTTTGGTATAATATACGAAACCAGTCGGTAAGTATGTGCGGCTCCAATCATAAATTAGATTTAAATTTTGAACAACTTTTACAATTGTGTACAACGATTCAATTATCGTACTATTAATTTGGCTAAACATACGGGCAAGCTAGAAACGCTCTACAACCCTGTGAACAATTAATAGGAACAAAGGACAAAATTTCCTAAAGGACATGGAAAGCTGGATAGAAATGTTTCAGAACGGTGATGATAATCTTGAAATACCTCCTATAACGAGAAACTCTACTGATGCACATCGTGCTGATCATTCGTCCGAAATGGCCCGTATGATGGAACAAATTCGTCAGTTATCCGAACAGGTATTATCACTAAGTAAAGAGTGTTATGATTTGAAGCGGAACGCAAAAGAACCATTGCAGGAGCCACCTATCAAAACACAAGCCCAGAATAGTCAAAACTCTATGTTATACTCGGTAATGCAACCAACCCAGTTACCATGCGCAAATGAGATGTATCAATCATCAGCAATTACTTTGCCACAAATGACAGAGGCCGTCGCAGGTAACTCTCAAAATTGGCAGTACCGTGGGGCTCCTCCAATAAAGCAACCTACCTCCAACTATAATAATATGGTTAATATGCCCTACATACCTCAATCAAATATACCTCATTCGTCTCAAAATAATGTTGGTCAAATTGAGCATAATTATACACAGCCTAATCCAACACAAAATAAATATGCTCTGGATTCACGTGGTTTATCGCGAAGTGGTTTGTCTTTCGATGGATCACCAACGGGCATTCCCATTAATTTGTTTCTATTCCAATTAGAAACATTAGCAGCATCTATGCATTTCACGAATGAGAAATTACTTTTGACGGAGGTTAGCCTTGTTTTAAAAGGAGTTACATCAAACTGGTATTGGAGGTATCGGCAATAAAATCCTCAGGCGAATTGGCATGAAGTTCGGCATACCATGAAAGAACGCTTTCAAACTAGACGACCAGACTTAGACATTGAAAATAAAGTTGAGTCTAGAAAGTAATTTCCTAAAATCTGTTTGCGTTATCAATTAATTAAGTTTGCGTTATCAATTAACCGATCGTCATTTTGATTCTCTCGGAGATTTGTTAAGCAGCTGTATGAGTTGGGAAAACACATGGTCCGAGTTAGAAATAGATCCCGATGGTTTTGTTCCCTTTAAGCGAGTAACATTTCACGATTATGACAAGGTTATTCTGCAAAGGTGTAGCATACATTCCTTAGAGTTAGATCCCAGTGCAAATTTTGATCATGTGATGAACACAGTAGACACAAACAGTCCTGGGAATTTTCAATATTGTATGCCTCCACAAGTCAATGCGATCCAGAAGACAAATTTGCTTTCATCGCAGCCACCAAAAAGACCTCTGATAATTCGACAACAATTCGATACCAATTCCACACAACACATATAGAATTTGCTATAATTGCGATGATATAGGTCATGCATTTAGCGATTGTCCAAAGCCATCTACTGGTTGGTTTTGCTACAAGTGTGGACTAAAAGACACAACATCCCCAAAATGTCCACGATGTTCGGAAAACGGTGCACGGGGCCGGTGGAGGGCTGGGAGCCAGGATCCCCCGAGACATTACCAACCCAGTTTTCAGCAGCAGAATACATCGACGAATACAGATCCTTCCTTAAACAACCATGGGAGGATGAACAATTCGAGGCAAACTCAGAAGCTTCCAATAGTTCCTTTCATTCTGCTGAATCATCCTAAACCAAATAATCTAGTTCAGAAATATCAACATCCTAGTGGTGATTGTGGTACACAGTGCTCTTCTTCCGTCAAGGTACCCAATTTATTAACTGCTTGTGAATGTTTACAAGATTCTGCTGAAAACGTAAAACATCCTTCCAATAATAAACGCTAATACAATTTGAAATATTGATCGCGAAGCAGAACTTATTGACAATCAAGAAGAAATATTAGATCCAATATAATATCTTCAGTAATAAACAATGATTCTTGTGATAAACGGCCGTGCGCGCAAGTCTCGATAAATGGTATCGTATATAAAGGACTTTTGGATAGTGGAGCCACTATCAGCATCTTAGGAGCTGGTTCTGAAAAACATTTGCGCGATTCCTCCAATAAATTTCACAGCTTTCCGGGGGTTGTCAATACAGCTAGTGGACAACCGCAGCGAATTATTGGTTACACTGACGTTCAAATGATATTTAACGGCCGCGTAAAGCGAATGAAATTATATATAGTTCCATCATTAGAGCAACCTCTGTATTTGGGGATAGACTTCTGGAACTTGTGCGGAATCACTCCAAATATCGCATCGCTAGCTCCCGTCTCCACTACCAATGACGTAAAACTTAACGCCTGCCAGTTCCACAATCTCTCGCCCGAGGAACACAGCACATTGAATGACATTACAGAACAATTTCCGTCATTTGCACCTTACGAAGAAAGGCTCGAAAATTAACTGGTCCGAGTCTGCTGACAAGTCATTCAAGTTATTAAAGCAATCCTTGACATCTGCGCCCGTCCTGATAAATCCTGATTTTCAGAAACCCTTCTACATACAATGTGGTAGGCGTAACTCTTTATAATAAAAAGTATTTCCATATGAAATTTTTAAGTTCATAAGTAGAAAATGTGGCTGATATTAGCAAAGAAAAATTAAAGGGCGTGAAGTAAAATCAACAAATCTACCGTGAAGAGATTTTAAACGATGCTTTGTTATCTTGAACATGTAAACAATTCGGTAGAAACTAATGAGGCGTTTCAAAAAGACGTGACCCCATCCCATAAAGCCCGTGAAACCCAACGTTTTTTACAAGAAAAAGTTCGCAGTTGCATTTCTTGACAACAATGTCTTAAAGATTGCTCTTCGCCGAGAATGGGGCAAAATACCATCAGACCACATTCGTGCAGCGTGTGAAGCTTTCTTGGACAGATTCGATGCTATTATCCGCGCTAAAAGTGGCTACATCTAACAATAATACATTTTTTGTTAAATTTGAAATGTTTTTACGATATACTGAAGTTTTGAAATAAAAAAATTAAAATTTACAAATTACCTTTAATCAGCTGAAAAATGGCACAGGGGAAACATAAGTTTGAATATTTCAACCTAAACATTATCACTAATACTAAATTTATAAACTAATATTTTTGGCTTGAGATTACTTCTTAAATAGAAGTAGTTTTTATTCCTGCGGTTACCCGCGCCCTGCAGTACACGGAAATTAATAAATTAACAGATCAAATCGAAGTGTGCATTTTAAGATTCAACTCTGTCGACCTTGTGGTTGTACCAGTAGTTTCTCTCTGGATTTATGACCCTAAATAAAAGATGAGTTAAATTTGCGGTAGCATCTCTAAAAACGAATTTAAAGAAATTATTTATCTATAGTTTTGTACATATTTAGCCCATCCCAAAAGCTAAAAAAATGAGAAAATATCACTCAAATGCAACTTTAAAGTACTAATTTAATATGCTTATATTGAGGGGGTAATCAAGTAAGAATTGATTTTGCATACAATAATAAAATATAATAAGTATTATGCGCATCAAAAGTGCTAAATAAAAATGAGTGAAATTTGACAAGCACTTAGAAGTGTTATGTAATTATCTTTTACACAATAAGCCAAGTTTTGCCAACTCATCAACAAGTATAACCAGTCCCACTAAAGCTATCTAAAGATCTTAAAATTTCCATAGAAACTTTTGAGTAAAATTATAAGAATGATGTGTAAATCACTCCTAAATGTCAATTAATGTAAATTAGTTATGTTTATTGTCCACATGTGATACTATTCTGGTAATCCCCCGGGAATAAGGAACTGGGGAAAGAATTTATATGTAATTTCTGTTCAAATATTTTTTTCCGGTCTACTGAGGAGAAAAGTTTGACATAATTATTTTTTAATTGGGAATAATTTTTCCATACCGAAATTTGCAGGGACAATATTATTCCCCATTTAATTTTGTTTTCAAAAAAAAAAAAAAAAATATTAACTTTTTACCTCAGTATGTCAGAAAAAAAAGGTTTAAATAAAAATTACATATAAATTCTTTCCCCAATTTCCTGTACCAGGGAAATTACCAAAATAGTGCCAATGGACGTATATTGTATAAATTAGTAATGCAAATTGTCCATATGAACGAATTTTGTCCACCCAGTATTTTATTTTGCCGATTCCCATAAATCTAATTAAATTAAATTATCTTTTTTAGAATTGTTTATGATTATGTCCACCCAATATTGCCCACCGCACAAGAATATTAATATTTTTGCTTAATGCACGGTTTACACGAGAAAATTGTTTTCTTTTGCAAATTTTTGCAGGTAAATAAGAAAGAATTCGCTAAATAAAAATATTCAATATGCGAGAAAGAAATAAACATATATAGTAATGGCGTAATTTTTTTTATAGGATCATTATTACTTTATTTTTAATGAATTCAAATGAGAAATTTAGATTTTTATCTATGGCGTCTGTTTTTATTATGAATGCTCAACATTTATAAATGCGAAATAATTTTTTTTCTTGTTGATTTTAAAAATGTTGCCATAAAAATACTCGGATCGAATATATTTTATGGCGACATTTTCATTTTTATGATCATTTTTGCTCAAAAATTCTTCTGCAAAATTTTGTCGGGATATATTGCTTTTCTTGTCTCTCATGTGCAAAAAGTGAATGTTATATCTTATTCATTTTGCAGGAGAAAAATGTTGGTCTTGTGTAAACCGGGCATAAGCTTTCGAATTAAAGTTTAAGAATGTTAGTAAATCATTATTAATAGCCAATTTAAATAAATAAGTTATGTTTTCGAATATTCCACCCGTTGCTGAATTTTACTCATCAAATAATTTGTTCTACTCATCCATAAAGGTATGTACGGAATATTAAAATTAAAACACTAAAGGCGGATTCATTATTGTAGCTCGTTGTGTTCATTCCGTTCGTTATGCTTTTTTGTAAACCAATAGGATTTGTCGCAAATGACGTTTTATTTCTTCGGTATTTTTTTCATCAAGTTGATCTATCTTCAACTATTTTACCGAAGGAACATGGCAAGAAAGAGACGACATGATATATATTATAATAGTAGAAACAAACAGACACATTTTCGATATTTTTAAGGCGGATTCATTGTTGTAGTTCGTTGTGTTCATTCCGTTCGTTGTGTTCGGTATTTTTACTGGAGTATTATTTTAATGAGTTCATTGTTGATGAAAAAACAAAACATCAAAACACAAAATGAACAACGTACTTGACTACAAAATAAAAATATCGAAAATGTGTCTGTTTGTTTCTACTATTGTACTATATATCATGTCGTCTCTTTCTTGCCATGTTCCTTCGGTAAAATAGTTGAAGATAGATCAACTTGATGAAAAAAATACCGAAGAAATAAAACGTCATTTGCGACAAATCCTATTGGTTTACAAAAAAGCATAACGAACGGAACGAACGGAATGAACAAAACGAGCTACAACAATGAATCCGCCTTTATTTTGTAGTCAAGTACGTTGTTCATTTTGTGTTTTGATGTTTTGTTTTTTCATCAACAATGAACTCATTAAAATAATACTCCAGTAAAAATACCGAACACAACGAACGGAACGAACACAACGAACTACAACAATGAATCCGCCTTTAATGAATTTTGGTCAACAGATAATTAATATAAAACTATTTACTGAATATTGAAGTTTCTTCGTAAACTTTTGAGTTAAATAATAAGATTGTTCGTCAAGCACTATTAAATATCAATTTAAATTAAAGATTTATGTTCTAAAGTGTTCCACTTTTTGATGAATTTTTGACCGCCCAATGATTAGTTTTGCCTACCTCCAATAAAGCTACGGACCGGATATTAAAACGTTCATGCAAACTTCAGTGGAATAGGGAACTGGGAAAAATATATTCATAGCATTTTTGTCTAAATTATATTTCTCTGGCTTACTGATGGAATTAGTTTGATGGAAATACTTTCGAAAGATAGTAAATTGGGAAACATATGTTCCACAAAATTTTTATAGAGAAAATAATTCCCAATTGATCGTTGTTTTAAAAATATTTACACCAAATTGAATCCATCAGTAGGCCGGAGAAATACAATTTAGACAAAAATGCTATGAAAATAGTTTTCCCAATTCCCTATTCACAGGGAAAACCACAATAGTGCCACAGTTAGTGTTAAATAGTGAGAATGTTCGTAAAGCACTATTAACTGTGAAATTGTCCACCTGCTGATGAATTTTGGTCACCCAAGAATTAGTTTTGTCCACCTCCAAAAAAGCTATGCAGGGAATATTAAAATGTCTGCGCAAGCTTTTAAGTTATATAACAACTAATATTAATAGTGAAACTGTCCACCTGTTGATGATCAACACAAAAGTTATTTTTTCTCATCTGGCCTGGCCCATAGACACAATCTATTTATTTAAATTGACAATTAATAGTGCTTTACCAGCATTCTTTTAAATTTCACAAAAGTGTACACAATTTTATATTTTATTATTGGCTGTTTGTTACAGCGTAACGAAAACGAATTTCGAAAATCGTTAGTGCAATTTTATGCTTAAGATCCTTAATCACAACATCCAATACATTTTATTCAGTGGCAAACACCCTGTATTATGCAATATTCACACCTTATATGTAATAATTAAAACATATGCGAATAGGGAAACGTCGATAGCCATCTCTTGAAAAGGTATGTTTATTCATTAATTTAGAAAGATAAAATTGGAAAGTTAACATAAAATTCCAAACGGAACTACTGGTTTTTATAAAACAATTTAACAATCACAACAAAATATATCGCTCATTTGCCGCAAGAGTGACACAATTCAAAATTTTTAATTTTCAGTAGGACGATTGGAAAATATCACTCATAATTTTTGTATAAAAACGGCGTTTTTCAAAAGTAAAGAAAATACATTCTAATTAGCAGAATACCTGATTTCTTATTCCTGCATTCTCAATCGGATCCTATAATTTTCTTAGAGCAATTTCCAAAAATATGAATTATTGAAATAAGTAGCAAACAAAAGTATTCACTTTTCGATTTAATTTTTTCTTCTTGTTAATCGATTGAAATCAAGGGGGATAGTAAAAAGCCGAATCTTTTGAATTAGTGAAGCGGTGCTTCTTCTTCGAGCCCCTTCTTAGCAGAAGCGCACTTTATCATAAATTTACTGAGTTACCTCCTGAGAAATCCATTCATTGCCATGCTGAATCGATTCAGAAAACATTTTCAAGTATCAATTTAAAACGAAACGTAACTTTGGGTTATTATGTTTTCTAGAATTTCACATTTGAACTATTACTTTGAACTATTACTTTTCGATGAAAAACACTGCAACTCTTCACATTTTTTAAATGAAAATGATCAGCGTTTTGATAGATGAATATACAGATGAATAGCTGGGCGGTTAATTGCAGTATACCAAGCATTTTTCATTTCCATTTGAAACTTGCCAAAATAAAACTATGCAAAGTTTCAAGAAAACCAGTTGTACATCGTTAATGATAAATTTTATTATGGCAAATTTTTCCAATTCACCAATGAAATCGGATCAGCAGGCAATCGTAAAAATCGAACATTTTTCATGAAAAACGAATGTATATTATGAACGTTTAATTATTGAATAAATATAAATATTATAACCATCCCTTAGGACAATCATTATTAAAAAATGTTTGTATAAAAAAAAAATTCATATCTCTGTATGACCTAATTAATAATTTTTTGAGATTGGTGAAAAACTGGAAAATCATATTAAGGTATCTACAGGAAATTCATATAAATGCACAGAAAATTATTTTTCGGCAACTAACTATTGTCGACTGTTTACAATATTAAAATTCAAAATGGAGTATAATGTTCTGTTTTTTTAAATTATGTAATGGCCGAACGTAATTATTGAACAAACAACATTTTGTGTGTTGTGTATGAGCAAGAACAAACAAAAGCTTTTCCAAATTTATAATTTTGTGCATGTTTTGTTTAAAATGAATGTAATTATTTTTAATTTTCAGTCTAAACAAAATATATACACAAAAATCGTCTATATAGATTTGCGGGAGTTTATATTTAACTTAACAACTGCGGAACATCACATATTTTATACAGTAAGGAATACACATACCTATACACATTATAAATAATGTATCTGTGGATGTATAAAAACGAAAAGAAAATGTTCGATTTTCCCAAGTAGTGTGTTGTAGATACATATTATTTTTTATATTTTTTTTTTAACCCATCGCATATGTTACTTATGTACATTATTTTGGCAACGATTTAGGCTTTTAATGAATGAAATTTGTCGTCATATTTTTCTACTTGTTTCGTTTCAGTGAAAAATTATTTTATATTTTGAACCTGCGACGCGGCTATTAGGACCAATTATATGTGATGATTTTCATGATTTGCTCGTAATATAGGTTTCCACCCTTACACCGAATAATGTATAATTTACGACAGCAAAATAATGCTAAAAATAATTTTCTATTTATTCCACACAGTGTTGTTAAAAGTCAATAAAAAAAAAAATCTAGCATGGAAAATTTAAGTCTCAACAGCAATTATATTGTAATTTCCATGACCATAAATTAATACATAATTTTTATTATATCACGTGACCGTTTTAATTATAACTATTTTATTGGCCAATGTAGTAATGAATATTCAATTAGATAACATAAATCTGTAGTTTAAGTGGTATGTGTGGGTAAAATAAAAGCTCAAACGAGGATATGGAAAAACTGGATTATGTTCTCACACACCCTTCGATTTTTATGAACCTTGAAAAATATGTGCTGTAAAATCAGGAAATGATATTTAATTTTTTTTCGACACTGTACTAATGAACACATGCCGTTTTTAGGTTTTCATAAAAATGAAAATTTTTACAAACATGTTTCTCAAAAACTTTGCTTAATCGATTCGTATATGTGAGAACTAAAATGAAAGGAATTTAAAGTTACGTTGTTGTGTAATAAAAATGGCGATTTGGCTAAATAATTTTTTGTATATTCTGTGCTGACTATTTTGAAGTCAAAAACAAGCACATATTCAGTTTTAAAATAGCCCTATCATCACAAAAAACATGAAAAACCGATATTTTCAAGCTCCACAAAACGTGGGGTACGCCAATGTTACATAACAGACACTATTTTTGCAGCACAAAAGTTTGATTACAGTAAAATAAAAATGGAGACACGCTCATTTGGAAAAAAGTTTTAATTTTGATTGAAACCTAATTCTACCTATTTTAAGTTGAAAAGTACAGACTCCCAAATAATACTTCTGAAGTCCTTAATATAAGAATATCGTACACGTAATATGCAAATAATATTTTACTAACGGGTCCAATTCGATCGAAAAGAGCAGGAGGTTATAGTTGCAGTGCAGCGATTGTGTGTTACATCAAAATTTTTGGAACCAGCTGCACCCCTCAACTCAGTCTGCGCCTCTCTACAGTAAGCTGACCATAATTTTAAAAAGCCCGAGCACTCTAAAATTTGTCGAGCACAAAAAATCGGTGTTTACTTTTTAACTAAAAAGCGCACACTCAATAAATAGAATAAATAGTTTAACAAAATTACATTCATAATTCAGTTTATTTATCACGTTTCGTTCCTTATCGTTATCACGTTAATCAATTACGTCAATAGGAAATTATTTAATTATATAAATATGTATCTATAATTAATGTTCAATAAATTGTATTGAAATATATTTATATAAGACACTATTACATATTTGTAAACAAATAAATTATAAGAAAAACCATAAAGATTTAAAAAAAATAATAAGAATCGTCCTAAATTTCATTCAAAAATTTCACACAATCCAGATTAATATTTCTTTTTATTATTATCATCGCTGTTAACGTTTCAACCACCAGTCTCGACTTCTCGCTAGTCCAGATATCGTTGTAGATTGAAAAAATTCGTTCTACATTAGCGTTTGTTCCTGGTAATCATAACGCCATTTCAACTAAGATTTTGATATTTTCATATGCGATAATCTGTTTTTAAAAAACAAAAAAAATTAAAAACGTCGATTCATTTCTTATCTATTTCAAATTTGGGCAATTCTCTATCTTTTATATAATTGTTGACTCGACTAACTTGATCAAATAAAAGATTGTTATTGATTGGAATTTTAAATTTTTCTTTAACGAATAAGACAGTTTCAACAATTTTATTCCATTCAATTTTATCGTTCAGTAACACCTAGTCAAACGAAGATAAATATTTATCATGTTGAGTCCAATTTTCCAAATATTCCAGCGCATTTTTATAAAAATTGGTTGCTTCAGCGGTACATTTTTTTATCCCTGGATTACCCCCTTCTAGTTTATTTAAGCAGCTTATTACGACTAATGAGAAAAAGTTGGACTCAAGGCGTGATTTAAGCTGTTTCTTGAGTTGTTGACAGTACAATGCCACTTAAGTTTAGCTTTTGTCGGATTCTCTATTTTCTTTACAATCAAGTGGAACACTGTTGCCTGATTATGAATAAAGTAGAGTAGGTACCGCCAATTCCTTCAAAAAAAAAAAAAAGATTAGTGCAAATTAATGCACTTCCGATCGTTACGAAATGGGCCCGCTAATGTGTATTAGGGATAAAAACTTCCAAGAGAAAGCGAGACAGAGCGAGATTTTTGGGCATAACCTGGAACAGTAAGCTCAGCTGGAAGCCTAACATTATGGAAAGGCTGAATTAGGTTAATGTAGCCATTTACTCATGTAGGAACGCCATAGATAAGAGATAAGGTTTGAAACCAGAGCTGGTACACTGGCTCTATACCGCAGTGGTAAGACCTGTGGTGGCCAGCCCTGGATAAGGTAACATATATAAGGATGATGGAGAAAGTGCAAAGAACGGCCTTTATGCTTATAAGTGGAGCGCTTAAGACGACACCTACACGCGCTTTAGAGGTTAGTTCCACCTTATTCTAGTCGAAGTTTTTGGTAAACAGATGACATTTCAATGTGTATTTGCCGATTTTGAAATATGTACATCGAATCAGTTACAATAACTTAATATAAACTAAATATGTATAAATAATTTCTTTGACAGTTTAAAAATTTTAAAATTTAATTTACAATCTAACAATTTTTCTGTATACATTCAATGAAAATGACTTTTATGTTCCCCAGCCGCTTCTTCTCACACAATCCTACTGATTTTTTCCTTATATGTCATATATTTCTTATATGATCTTATTTCTTTTATATTTTTCTTATATTCCTACAACTCGTGGACTAATCTTGTTCTATAAACGTAATAATCCTGTTTTTGTGATAATAGTGATATGACAGACTGGAGAATATCAGAATAATCAAGAATTCATGATTATCTAGTTTGGGTCTCTCTACGGTATAAGGCAAAAATTGTTGAATCTAGATTTTTATTAAACCAACGTTGTGTGTACTTCGATAAAGATTTTCTAGCTAAACCGCAAGCTAGACGACAAGGTAGGAGCCGGAGTCTTCTGTGAGAAGGTTAATGTTAATATTTCTGTTCGTCTCACTGATTACTGAAGCGTGTACCACGCTGAAGTGGTGGCGATAAGGGAAGTCGTGAAATGGTTGAAGCATAACGTGGTATCCGTGAGGGATATCGCAATTTATGTGGAGTCAGGCGGCGGTCAGGTCACTAGAGGAGGTTTGTCTGAAGTTATGGGTGGCGCTGGATTATCAATCATCTCTTAATGAGATGAGCGAGCATTACAGCATTCAGATAATCTGGGTCCCTGGTCACTCGGACGTCACGGAAAATTGCAGAGCAGACGAACTAGCTAGATACGGTACGACTCTCCAGATGCAGCCGGAAGGGCCAGGTCTGGAGAGACGTATAGCAGTGCTCAAATTGGCGCTCAGTAAAAAGGCAATCACCTTGACAAATGAGAAGTGGACAAACTCTCTCAAGTGCAAAACGAGAGGCAAGATTGGTCGTAGGGATAATGTCAGGACACTGTCTTTTTGGGGAACATGCGAGAAGGCTGGGAAGAGACTTTAGACCACTTCCTATGCTCGTGCCCTGTGACATAAGTACTTAGGTGTGTACGGTATGAACAGCCTTTTGGAACTCACGGACTGTGGAGTACGGGTTATTTTACGCTGCATAAGTAGCTCTAGATGGTTTCAACGGGAGTAAAGGGGAGATATGATCCTGTGGTATCACAATGTGCCACTGTTGGCCTAAGTGTGGTATGAGTAACTGCAGCAGGGAAACTTCGGAATTTCAAAATGAAACTTGGCATACCGATTAAGCCCAATTTGTGCTAATTAGTGCTCACAGGAAAAAATTAATGTTAGTCCAGGAGCCGAAAAAACGGGAAAAGAAAATTTAAATTTCGTCTGAAAGACGAAAAAAATAAAACCCAATTTCTAGAAAAAAACAGAAATAATTTAAGCCTAATTTTAAAACTTCACAAAAGCGGCTCCACCGACGAAATTTGTGCTTTTCATAGAAATATGATTTTCATAAATATTCAATAATAAATTGAGGAAAAAAACCATATTGAACATACAAAATACAGATGTATACCGTTCAATAATATTTTTGTTGAACAACAAATTAAAAAATGAAATAACTTATTATAAAATCAAAGAATAAGCATTTCAGATAGCAAATTCCTGTCACGCATGTTCATTGCCATCCGAAAAATATAGAGGCTGAATTTGTGCTAATCCAGAATTGGACCAATTCCATTGAACAACAAAAACTGTTGAATGAACAATTTTCAGACAAATTTTTTTCTACAAACCAATGAAGTTGGCACTTCTGATTGTACATTCATATCAGGTATGTTCATTGCCATCCGAAAAATATAGAGGCTGAATTTGTGCTAATCCAAAATTGGCCCAATTCCGTTGAACAACAAAGACCGTTGAATGAACGATTTTCTGAAAAAAAAATGTTCTACAAAGCAATGAAGTTGGCACTTCTGATTGAATATTCCTATCATGTATGTTCATTGCCATCCGAAAAATATAGTGGCTGAATTTATGCTAATCCAAAATTGGCCCAATTCAGTTGAACAACAAAGACCGTTGAATGAACGATTTTCTGAAAAAAAATGTTCTACAAACCAATGAAGTTGGCACTTCTGATTGCATATTCCTATAAGGTATGTTCATTGCTAATTCTGGATTAGCACAAATTCAGCCACTATATTTTACGGCTGGCAATGAACATGCGTGACAGGAATATGCTATCTGAAATGCTTATTCTTTGATTTTCTAATAAGTTATTTCATTTTTTAATTTGTTGTTCAACAAAAATATTATTGAACGGTATACATCTGTATTTTGTATGTTCAATGTAGTATCTTGTAGGGGATAGTTTGTTTTTCCTCAATTTATTAATGAACATTTATAAAAGTCATATTTCTATGATAAGCACAAATTTCGTCGGTGGAGCCGCTTTTGTGAAGTTTCAAAATTAGGCTTAAATTATTTCTGTTTTTTTCTAGAAATTGGGTTTTATTTTTTCGTCTTTCAAGCGAAATTTAAATTTTCTTTTCCCGTTTTTTCGGCTCCTGGACTAGCACTAATTTTTTCCCGTGCGCACTAATTAGCACAAATTCGGCTTAATCGGTATGCCAAGTTTCATTTTGAAATTCGAAAGTTTCCCTGCTGCAGTTACCCACACCTAAGTGTGCGATAGCAGCCACTCTAACCGAACCTAATATGAGCCCATGCAAAATTGAATCGGGTAATATTTTTTTCGATGTATGATCCTTTTCCTAGGTGACATATGCATGCATCATTTTTTCCTGAAGCCACCTGGAAAGCAGGAAAACTGTTTTGTGGGCTTACTACTGATCCGTTTTGAACATGAATTAATCCGATTTTATATGTTGCTTAGCGTTAATAAGATCGGCCTTTACAGCTCGTGCAATCAAGAAGTCTTCTTTTACAGAAGTAACTCTTTTTCTACCTCACCCCACCGTATTTTTAAGCATTCCTTTCTTTTTGTGTTTTGTTACTTGGTATAAAATCGTACTTCAATGGGAACCATGTTTTTTGGCCAAGTTGGCGGTCGAAATTCCACAATTGTATTCGGACACAATGACTGCCCTTATTTGGACACTAGTTCCGATTTCTTCGGCATCTTGGAATTTATTGGTGTTTGCAGAAAACAAAACAAATATTTTAGATAATTGGAAAATAATTTAAGGTTAAATATAGGCCTCTGATGCTCGAACAAAGAATTCTTAATCTACAAATAATTGTGTTACATACGTTTATTTAATAAAAATATTTCATCCAAAAGTATGGTCCACATCTAATTTTGGAAGAAATTTTCGATTGTGATATAACAAATTTTCACGCTGCACATATAATTTTGAAGTGTATGGTAATATTTAGGAAAACTGTCATAAATATTATTACTAAAACCACAAAATTGTTGGATTGTTTTACACACTAAAATAGAAAAAAGTATATTTTCAGAGAAATCGAAAAATGAGAATTCGTGTTCGTGCTTGAGATTTGTTCACGTTTTGGTAGTTGATGACTTCTGAATCACTTCTTTAAATTTCATTCTCGTAACACGATAAAAAAAAAAAAACGGAGAATTTCGAAAATGCAGCATGAATTTGGACACTGAAGTATAATAGTGTGGTAATGGGTGAAATGACCTTCTAATTCCAAGACAAAAATTTTCCATCCTCAGTGAAACAACAAAAATGTGTGAAATAAAAAAATCGCGTGCCATTATTACATTTTTCAAGGTTGAACCGTAATTTTCCCCGAAACACAAACCACGATTTAAGCGCTGATATACAATAGCGTACATGCATAATTTACAAAAATATGTATACATAAAGGAAATAACGAGAGATATTCCAGTCCATTCTTTTGCATCCTTTGTGAAAAAGGAAAAAAAAATAACAAAGCAATTGAAAAAATAAAACGATTTTTCCTTTTTTTCATATTTTTATTTTCGTATTTTACTTTGTGTGATGATCGCACACAAGGTAAATTTTCCAAAAAGGCAGAAAAATTAAAATTGAATAAAATTTATATTTCCTTACTGCATTTATGTATACTCGTATATGTTCACTATACAGTGAGGTAACAAGCTTTTATTGTTATTTTCGAAGCATGTGGATGTGGAGAGAAATAAGGAAAATCGATGAAAAATATTGTTGTTTTTATTGTTGTAGCTCCAGCTAGAAAATAATCAACATACAGAAAAGCTAAATAAAAGAAATCATAGGGAAAATTAAACGATTTGCGTATCTTTGTCAGAATCCACTTAATTTTCAGAAGGTTGTTCAAAGACTCCTTTTTCAAGGTGAAATTAATTACATAAACAAGTGTATCTGTAGAAAATGGCCTGTTAAAAGTATGAAACAATCGATCACGTATTACAAAAATTGAAATATATTATATTTCTACCCGTGTTTCCAATATACCGCAATTCTGTTATGATTTGATTAAAACCATTTTTATATCCTTTTCGCATTCAATAAAAACAATTTAATCTCTCAGGATCAATAAAATGTACGAAAGTAATTTTTATTTTAGTAAATAATAATAAAAACACGCCAATGTTGGAACTTAAAATCCCCTTGCCAGTATATAAAGACACCTGTTTAATTTACCTCGTGCGTAAATACGAAATGTAGCCTCGATTCAGATAATTTTTATATCAACCCGTTTCCCCTTTGGCTCAAACTTATCGATCGTTAATAAATACTACCGAAGAATAAAAAAAAAAAATTGTGAAAAATTTTAGGAAAATTATCAAATTAATTTCAATGACTTTCAAGTTTCGCAGAGGATTCAAAACGGAGATGATGCGATATTGCCGAATAAGCATGAATTAATTATAAATCAACGAAATAATAAAAGGAAAACTTGATAACCCTAGCCTAAACATAACTTCTCGTCCCCGTATTACAACACACACAATAATAAATAGTTTTCACTTTTTTCGTCCTATCACAAAACTAAAAACCTTACGAAAAATAGGCAAGGTTAAAAAAGAAAAAAAAGAAACAAATCGATCATCGATTTTTATTCTGTTGGTAGTTTGGTAATGTCAAAGGTAAGGCAAGTTACGCATTGTGTATGATGCGCGGCAATACCATTACGCGCCTTCACAAATAACATGATTTTGATTTAACAGGCGATAATGTCTGAAAATTATTTTCCAGGTATACAACACATAGTTAATAGTATTTCGTAATACATCCAAGAATAACCAAATATTTTCAAATGATTCAGAATTTCCAATGACGCGTTCGACGAACAAATTTATTAATTGTTTGTTCGTGGGTGATTATTGTGGTCAGTCGTTTGATAAATTATACGATGGCGACATGCAAACTTGTAACTCTTTTCAATGTTATGATTTCGTACAATATGGAACCCGTATATTTGTATGTATGTAAGTATATAATGTATATTATGAATATGTATTTATTTATATAAATGAAAATATTGATTTAATATTTTTATTCTCCGAAACTATTAAAATGTCAATTATGTTTAGATTTCTAGAGAATTGGCTAGCAATTTCTGATTAAAATTGATAAATCATTTAAATTAATAACTGGGAAGCTATGACATTATGCAGTGTCTTGGTCTTCATATTACACTTGCATTTGGTGTTTGCCTAAACTGGAACCTTAATATGATGAGTGTTAATTTAATCTTAACAATATTGGACTAACAAATTCCTTAGTAAAATCTAAAATGTTCGACTCTATCATCGAATGGTTGTAAAATTAAACTCATTTTATCTTCTAGCACTTGTAAACCTTAAATAATTGTCCCTAAATAGATGGCCCTGAATGGATGAGTTTTATATGTAGATACTAAAAATTTATTAACATGCAATTATATTAGGTATGGGCAAGATGTATATTTAAAACCGAAGTATATAATGTAAAGAACCTTAATTTCTTAATAAACAACGTTTTCGGTCAATACTGATTAAAAATATGGCTGAATATACCAGAAAGGTTCATAATTTAGAAAGTTATAAAAACTTTATACAACCAAATAAATTCAAAATTGGTTAAGAAACTACAAAATACCATTTGGCAAAACACTGAAAATTTCTAAAACCACCTAAAATTATATTTAGAATCATAGTTCCCCCATCACACTGAGAGCCAATCAGCATCGTCAATATTCACTATATCCCAATTAGATGTAAAACAGAAAATTGATCAAAAATTGTCATATTCCAGAACTTCAAAATATGGTTTTAAAATCCCATTTCGGTGATATAAACTGAATGGTGAATATTGTCACATTCAAGAATAGCTCTGAAAATTAAGACGAATTATTTATTTCGATACCATGTGGATTCGACAACAATCCCAATCGATTTTTTTAAGCTTGATTTTCTCGGAATTGAAATCAAGACAAACTTCATAATAGACTCCAAGGTAACTAAAATATTTTGGGAATTAAATAGATATTTCAAGGAGGTTTAAAATTACAACGAACAAAAATAATTTCCTGTTCAAAAATCTGTATAGTAGTCGTCATATATAAATAAATCATCTCGACCTTTTCAGTAGGAATTTTTGAGCTTAGTCTGCCCTTTGTTGTGTCGCGTGCAGATTGATGGTACGATCTATGGGATAAATCCACTCGTTGGCCTAACCGTTCACAAAGGTTGTAACTCAAAGGTTACAGCTTAAATGTTTATTTCTCATAATATTAGTGCTAATATCTTTAATAAATGCAGTTTAGCCGATGGTGTGGCTGTGGCATCTTAAAATTCATATAAAACACTAGTATTGTGACGCTGTTTCTCCTAAGCCTTCGGAAGAGCTTGCTATTCTTGTTTCGTAGAGCAGTTACCCCTAGTGGCTGAACTTCCAAAAAATTTAAAAAGTCTGACCATCTCAATATAAACAAAAGGTTCAGAACTTTGTTGGTGTTCTGATTGTTAAGATTAAAGAATAAAGCCAATGATCTAATCTTCATTTTTTTTAAGAAATCTTTCTTTTATTTCTGTATAATATTACAACTAATCATATGGATTATCTAGTAATTGTTTTATTAGTTTAGTATTCTATTCTTGTGGGATGAAACCTAAAGGCTTTGTCCTTTTTAGGCACTTCAGTCCATTGGTGCGATCCAGCAGCTTTTCGTTATCAAGCTGTTGCAGTCGCAGAACATGACTCCTTGACAATTTTTGTATTTTATCGCTGACATATTTCACGTTTAAGTCTCGATGGAGATTGTCATTTCTAATGTACCAAGGAGTATTCACAATGCTAATGTAAAATCTGGGGTCACGATTCGATTTTATGTTGACCAAATTTAAAATTACCGTTATAATCTAAACGAAAAAACAAAATCAAACAAAATCAATATGAAAGTCAAAGAAACACTTATACCCCTATTATGGTTTTCGCATTTTACATTCCCGGCGAATCCAACTCGTCAAATATACAAATTGGTATTATGGTTTTCGCATTTGACATTCCCGGCGAATCCAACTCACATTTTTGGATTATGATATTCACCTAAACGAGCTGAACTGTCAAAATGATTCGCCATCTTTTTGTAGGCGAATCTTATAAAATTGGTTTTCTGTTTTCATTTCTCAGTCAAAATCAAACAATGGAGGTTCACGTGTAAGTAATTATATTTTTATAACATGTAGAAAACAACAAATCCCAGCCAATTTTCGAAATTAACGGGAGATGGACAAAAATACCGATATTGCAATGGGAATTCCCAGCTTTAAAAAAATAGACAATTCGTAATCCTGTTTTGGAAGGATTTGACCGTAATGTGGAATAACTTGGGCCTCTTATAAAATAATGTACCAGGCAGAGTAAACGGATGGCATTGGTCCCTTAACGATTTTCGCATCTGTGCCATGTTAATATTTTCATCTGGTTTATTAGAAAAAGATAGTAAGATAACATAATTTTAAACTGATTTTAGATTAATTTAAAAAAAAAACGTAATTTATAAACACAAAATCTGAATCATATATGATTACAACAACACAATTATTGACAAAAATCCACAAACGTCAAAAAAAATTGTTATAAAAATTATTATTCGGCTAGTGTTACTAGATGTGCACTCGCCAAAATAAAGGCGAAAACCATAATACGAAAACCCAACTCACACGGATTTAAGATTCACCGTGAAACGTTCGGCGAGGCGAAAACCATAATAGGGGTATTAATGTATATTCGAAGAGTTGGACATTCTAAGTTTATTATTTAAGGCGTAAAACGAGTTTGTATTTTGGGGTTACAATCTAAAAAAGGTGTTTCAAAATTTTGTATGCAGCTTTACCTCTGTTTATATTACTTTTCTCTATGCTTTAGGATTTGTTTATATAACAGCAGTTTGTTGTGCGTTGTCAGTTCGGAGTTTCTTCCAATAAGCCAGTGCATTTTTCTGAATTTTAAATTCAGTTCTTGCCTTTTCTTTTTAACATGCGCTTCCCACTTGAGTTTAGAGTCTAGCGTCATCCCGAGGTACTTAACATTATCAGAATATGGCATTTGTTGTGAATTCAGTCTAATCGGAATATATTCTAATTTCCTATTTGAAAGTTGATATGTGTTGATTTCGATTCGTTAAGTGTTATTCTCCATTTTTTGTCCAGTTTTTCACTATATTAATAGCATTTTGTAGTTTCCTTGTGGACTCAAACAATACTAGCATCGGTGGTCATAACAGCAAACGTACCTATTTCGTTCCTATACTGCTTTGTGGAACCCCTGCCAATATTTTCTTTAGTTTTGAGTATTCCCCTTCCTGTTTCACCGGAAGTAACGGTCGTTGATGTAAGACTTTAGCAGTTCAAAATGTTGTTTGGCAAACATCGTTGAAGCTTAAATTCTAGACCATGGTGCCAAACCTTAGCAAATACTTGGACTACGTCTAAGAATATTGCTGAACCAGCGCCTCCTCAATTGTATCAGTAATGCTACGTATCTGTTCTATCGTTGAGTGCCTTTCTTGAAACCCAAATTGATGTACTGGTATAAGGCTTCTGATCTCTATAATTGGCTTTTATCTCTGGAGAAAGTCTCTCGAAAATGTTTGATGTTTTTGTTAACAAAGATATAGACCTATACGATGTTTTGTCGTTAAGCGATTTATTAGGCTTTGGAATCATTATGACTTCCACTACTTTCGACTGTCTCGGAACATAACAGAGTCTAAAGATAGCATTGATTACGTGCTGTAGTTTCCTTAGTGCTTTTTCAGGTAGAGCTTTGATCCAGGGGCTTTTTTATCTTTGAGGTTTTTTACTTCTTGTTTGATTTCTTTCAGAGTAACTGGTAGCACAGACGCCTGGTTTACTTTGCTTATAGGTGTTAGATATTCATTATCCGCTTATCCAGTTGGTGGTTTGAAGGTATTTTTTAGGTATTCGGCAACCAGATCAGCTTTTTGCTTTTCGCTGCTAGCCCTCAACCATTCTCTCTTACTTGCATTTTAGGCCTTTTTAAACCTTTGGTGGCTTCCCACGGGGAATAGTCTGTGTTAGGTTCTCTCAACTCATTCTTAAACTCCTTTATAAGTAGTTTAAGTTTGTTGCACAAGGATTGCTTTGTCTTCAGGGATTCTAGTTCTCTGCCAAGTCTTACGAGCTCCTCTTTTTTCGTTAACCCAATCTCTCACTTCAAATGGATAGTATATACTTTTTTGTAAAAGCGTTTGAGTTCGAGATCTGCACCTATAGATTGTCACTTTCTTCGACTAGCTGTCGAAGGTATTCCCAGTTGGTTTTGTTATTTGCTAGACTTGGAGGGCTTGCTTTCCTTATTGCCGTCACTTATTGTCATTAAAACTGGATAATGGCCTGACGATAGCCCTTCTTCATTTTCTACTGTTAAGTAATTTTCGGAGAGATACCTCTTGATATATGGAAATCCAAAGAGTCAGGAACTTTATTGGGGTTCGTAGGCCAGAAGGTTGGATTTCTACTAGAGTGAAACTCACATTTTAATGTCCTGGGCCCTTACTATTGTTTTCGATCGTCTTAATTTTGCGTTCGTTTTTCTATGTTTGTACTATTATGTTCGATAGAGTCGAAAATGAACGACTGTAGGCGAAAATTTACAACGCAAATTTCATCGTTGTTTATTTTCGATTGTCATCTTATGCTTTACAGTTCAATAATTTTAAAAGTAAAAACTAAAATGTGAGTATACCTATATAAGTTTATAGTTTATTTAACTAAACATATCTTTTCAATTAAATATACATTCCAATTAAAAAAAAAATTATTTAATTAGAAAATATATTTAATTGAATCCATATTAATTATATAAAAATTAGTTTAATTTATATGAAAAATAGATAAATTTTCTATAAACATACAATATATGTAATATTAAAACACAAATGTCATCCGGTTAACATTACGATGTAAAAACTGTATTAAAATATAAATTTTGTGCTGGCAATACTTTAAATAATCTGTACTAAAATATTGCTACTGATCAAAAGCAAAAGTACGAATATTTTTCTCAATCGTTTAGAGCTAAGCGATAAAAATCGAAGACGATAAGGCGAAAGACGAAAACAATAGTAAGGGCCCTGCTTGCTTCAAATAGCTTTCTTCCTTTGGGAATAATGCTATTTGGTCGCCAGAATATATGTTTCGCGTTAAAGTCGCCTCCAATAATAAAATTATTACTAAGCAATTTAGGAAGTTTAATGTCGTTTTCTTTTTTTGGGTTATATCTGGGTGGACAGTAGATTGCTGTTATACTATAACTCTTGTTATTTTTGGTTTCAATAGATACAGTAGCTACCTGCATAGCTTCCATTTTTAATTCTTCGTGGTGTTTTATATTATCCTTAATAAAAATTGCTGTCCCGCCTCTAGCTGTTTCTGCTAGATGTAGAGCTTGATAGCACTAATATCCACATATTTTGGCATACAAGGTTGTGGTAAAATAACTTTCGGATATTAGGCATACATCAATTTTTTGTGCTTAAAATACTTCTAATTCTGAAATGCATTGCGCTTGGCCATTTGCATTCCAGGTAATAATTCTTAAATAGTGTGTCATTATTTGTTCTTATTAAGTTTGTATGAACTAGAATGAAGGTAGTCAATAACTTCTCTAGTTTTACTTGACACATCCATTATTCTTTTATCTTGGCTCATCGATGTATTTTCCAGTGTTCCTAGTCTCTGTTCTAGTTTTATCAGTAACTCACCCATAGATTATAGTCTTTGGTCCTGCCCAGTCAGTTGTGAATTGATAGCGTTTACCTTCTGAAGTATTTCTTGTAAGACATGGTTTTCCTGACTCGGCGCTGTCTTGATATTTTCGTTCTTCTTAGCCATTTGTGGCTATGGTATTTAGGGGATTTGCTTTGAGTAGGATTGCATCCTAGGTTGAGAACTCTTACTTGTTTGATTTCTCTAGTTGTCTCTCATTCTTTGCAGCTCTTTCGTTACCTCGCAGCCTCTGTAATTTACTGGGTGATGATTACCACAGTGTATGCATTCCACTGATTCGTTATGACTTTAATTAGTTGTTCAGCATTGTTTTCATAGGTGAACCATTCGATGTTTGGAGCGGAGATTACATTTGATAACATTCTATAAATAAATATAGAATGTTATATAATATACGTATAAATATTTAAATGGCCAATTTTGATTGAATCCCATTTTAAGTAATCGTTAAATATTTCCATGGAGTAAGATATATTTAATCAAGTTTGCGATAATTTTGGCTGATTGCGAAAACACATTTCATATAAAATATTTAACTGGCGCACAACTAACCGGCCGTTAGTCATTTTTCTGTGCAACCGGGCATTAGTCTATTGCGATATTCAGATAAATGCTATAGCATATGTTGCTATTCGATATGTTTTACTCAAAGTATTGTTCATCGCTACCTAGTACTTTACCCCATCTTTCTGGCAGCATACGAATACCATGTCGGAAGAACGCTTCTTGTTCTGAGGCTATCCATGAATCAACCCCAATTTTTGGTATCATATTGTTACAAATTTCGGGCGTTCGATAGGGATTCATACACGATTTTGCAAATAAAATACTCAGCGATTTGAGTTACAAAGTTTGTTTAAAACACCTTTAATTTATACAACAATACACTTTTTAACTTTCACTCGTTCACTACTTCGCTTTTAATGTGCTCACTTTAACTATTCACTACGTTTCACTTTTCGACTTGCACTGTTCACTGGTTTAATTACAACTGTGTCTGCGACCCAAATGGCTTGCGCTTATATACTTGTCGATTGCTGTTCGAGATTATTCTTTTTATTGCATCTGGCGATGTATGTGTGTTGCAATTGTAAATCACTTTCAAGTAGTTGTGTTCGCGAATATTCCACGTTACCAATTTCCTTGTTTTGATGATTAACGCCGTTGTTAATTCCAATATTTTCCATGATGGGTATCGCCTCCGTTTACAGTTGTTTTCGTTATCTGCATTCCTCCACTTGGAATGCCAATCTAAAATCTAATTCCCAATTAATTAGTATTAGAGGAATACTTGATCCGAAAACCTCATTGATGTGAAGAATAATAATCGCCTCAATAAAATTATGAACTCGGACTAGTTTCGAACTCACGACGTTTGGGTTGACAACATTTGGTGGTGTATATCTTAACCACTCGACCACCAAGTGATATGCTTATCTAGAGTAGAATTCGTAACAATGTGATGGCGTAGTATTCAGACAAGGCAATGTCTGGTGAATACGGCGGGTAGGGTAAAACTTTTAAATTGATTGTTTCCAAGTAGGTTTTTCGTTTGAATTTTGCAACTCATAATATACGACATTATTTTGAGTTTTCGTAGTGGATCCAATTTGCATCACCAGTGACTATGCGATGCAAAAAACCCTTTCGTTTGTGCCTGGCAAGCAGCATTTCACATGAAAAAAATCAGCGTTCAACATCTCTCGGCTTCAGTTCCTTGCAATCCAATTTCCTTGCTTTTGATAGATTTCCTTGATTTTAATGATGTGAAGTTGCTTGTTGAGTCACTCCTAATGTAAGTGCAAGTTTTTTTTTGCGTTCGGCACGAATCTTCATCCAATAATGTTTCCAATTCCGCGCCTTCGTACACTTTCTGCTTTCCGCTACGCTTTTGGTCTTTGCCATCAAACTCACGGTTCTCTCACGATTTGCTTATACATCATTTTTTATTCGGCTGAAAACTCAACTTTTTCACAAGGAAAATATATAATGGTGATACATAATCGCTAATATTTTAAGGTTATGTTGTTGTAAGATGTCCAACCTTAGGATATGACGTTTTACCTTTTTGTATACCCAATATAATCTGCTTCTGCGCAGTTCTCTTGGGTTTTTATTTATTTTTTGGTATTTTGTTTTGCTTTCGGTGGGGATAAGGCAAACCATATAGAAACAAAATAGCCTTATGCACACTATGTACAATTTTTTTGTTTGTCGTAATTTATCGTGCAATTCCCCTCCAGTGCTTTTACTTGTATAAATCAAATGCACGCAACATATTTATTTTTAAATTGCAAAATGTAAATGCGCGCGCAAAAATTATCATTTTATTTAATAGTACGAACGACAGAATTTTTATCACGAAAAATTCATTCGCATAAAATTTTTGGTTAAGACAATCGCTATTGGGATTTGGTCCATATCGATTGCAGAATGAAATTTGCGCCCTCTGTTCTGAGAAATCAGATACACATTTATCTGAAAAGAAATGTGAACTTTAATTGCTCTGTAAAATCTTTAAAAACAAATCTTTAGCAATTTTAATCTTTAGCAACAAAGTGTATTTTATTGGGATGAAGAATATTCTCGAGAAACAAACCGTATTTCTTCCGATAAGAAACCAGGTTGTTGCTTTTTGCACTAAACTGCTATTGACGAGAAATTTGAAAGAATTAAAAAGTACTTCTAACATGTATTTTACATTGGAGAAGTGTTACACAATATGAAAATTGAATTAAAAATGAACAGTGAAACTAAAACAATACATAATCTCAAATTGCATATGATTTGACTATGAAACTAAAATACGAAGCGGCAAAATGTCTCAAAATAATCGATTGAAGACAGAATTGTGTTTTTTCGTACTTACAAAAAAATTACAATTTAACGTTTCTTAGTATTTTGATCGTTACTATTTGCGTTTTTTATTTATGAAAATAGCAAATACTTAAATGAAAAGCGTCATAATGCTAAATTTAACAAAACAATTTTATGATTACGCGAATTTTACGACATTTTAGTTCGTTCTCTTATTTATTTGTATTCTGTGCGATTATTTCTGGACTTGGCAAATTTATAAACCGGTTTGTATGTATATTAGCGACTCTTGCCTTCGGGAATGGAATGTCGATTCTATTCTCTCTCTATGTTTTCAATTTATTTTTTTTTAATCGAAATATTCTGCTCTATTAATAGAAAAACCAAAATATTCATACACATAAGAAACAAAATTTTGTGCCACTTGATTTTCATGGATCATCATCGTATAGTGCCAAATAGTAGTTACATAATTATTATTGTTAATAAATTAAGAAGAGGAAACGATTTCGCAAATTACGACGAGATTAACAACAACAATTCCATTTGCCGAAATAAACAACAACTATGGTGTCGTGTTAGAAAAACTACGAAAAATCATCTTGATCGTCAGTTGCTCTAAACAAAATAAAAAACACATGTTCTTTAATATTTTTCAATTTATAGGCATAATAACACTACTTAACTATATCTTAGGTTTAGGATACATATTTGAAAGACAATGTGAAGATAATAACGTTTAGAATTGTGTAAATGTATCAAGAAAATGAATAAAATGGCGTATTAATCATTTTATAATTATGGTAATTGAAAAGAAAACAAATTATTATGATTTTCAGGGAAACGTAAATGTACATGTAATACGTACACGAACGATAAAAAATGATGGCACGTGAATATCTTGGCATACATACCACTTTTCTGAAAATCATTCAATTATCGTGTGAATCTGTGATTTTAACAGAATATGACGTATCTGTGTTTAGCAATTTTGCCAAAATTTATGATTGAAAAGTTTAATCAACATCATATTTGCGGAAATTTATTGAAAACACTTTTTGTTAAAAATAATGGATTCCAAAACCACATGCGTTCATTTGTTGAGTGACTAAGATTGTATTTAAACACAATGACTTTGCTAATTTTGCTGAAATGTGTAAATTGGCAATGCTTGAATAATCTTGGTTTGTAAAAGAAAATATTGATTAGTCAATGGGTTTCGCAAGTCATAGATAGAGATAGATCATTTCAGATTTTAATCAGAGACGAATTTACAGATAAAAAAAAAACAAAAATCAATGTACATTGGGACATTGAAATCACTTCTCGAAAAAACTTCACAGAATAAAGGAAATCCAATCTCCAAAATTCATTATCCAAAAGCAAGTAGAAACTGCTTTTTTGGTCAAATTAAATTTATTGAAAATTTAATTATTACAAAGATTATTTATCGAAATATTCGCTATTACTATCTATGGTCTTTTGCCATTTATCAGGCAGATGATGAATGCCGTCGCGATAGAAAGTTGGTGGTTTCGAAGCAAAATAGTCATCGAGCCATTTTGCACATCACAACTTTCGTGAAACGCTGGTCTTTCAAATATGATGACATCGATCTGCATAAGTGGTAATCAGAGGAAGCCAAATCTGAAGGATACGCAGCATGCTGTAAAACTTCCCAGCTTAAGGAGAAGATGAGTTCCTGGGTTGATTTTGCTGTATGTGCACGAGCGTTGTCATGCAGCAATATCACCTTCCGCCTTCTTGGCTCGTAAATGGTCTTTTTTCCTCCAGAGCATCACTTAAATTGATCAATTAGGCCTGGTAACGTTCAGCCGTAACAGCTTGACCAGGTGCCAGAAACTTGTAGTAAATGACCCCTTTCCAATCCCACCAGCCAAACAATAACACTTTTGGCGGATGAATATTCATTTTTTCAACTGATGTTGATAGCTGGCCTGGATCAACCAATGATTTTCAGCGTTTAGGATTATCGTACAAAATCCACTTTTCAGCACACGAGAAAGCAAATTCATGCAGATGTCGACTCTGCGGTTTTTGTTTTCCTCGGTCAGTTTATGAGGAACCCATTTTCCTTCCTTCTGTATTTTTCCATTGCATTCAATCGAAGTTATATTGCTTGGTGAGTAACTCCTAACTTTCTGCAAGCTCTTTTTGAGTATGACACTGATTTTAATCCAGCAAAATTTTAAGTTCCCCTTCAAATATTTTAATGCACCTGGACGTGGATCGCCCTCAAGACTAAAAATTGCCACCTCGAAATCTTGCAAACCACTTTTTTTTACTGTTAAATGACTCACAGAATGTTCACTAAAAGTCGAATTAATCAGTTCTGTAGCTTGAGCAGCATTTTTTTCATTTGAAAAGAGAATAGAATGCAATGACGTAAATCCATATTTTAAAATTGATGCTACGTAGACGTAAAAACAGCAATGACTAAGCTACATACAGTAGCGCTCAAAAGTATTTTGACAAGTATAATTTATTAGATAATACAAAAAATAAAAATAATATTAAAATTAATCGAATAATGTATTCATAGTAATGATATGTTTTACAAATTGGAACACATAACATTTATGAATTGCTAAACAAAAAAAAGTGAAGTTTGAAAAAAGTTTTAATAATTATGGATCAAAAGTATTTTGACATCTAAAAGAATATATTTTTATTATTTAATGTTGCTGATTATTTTCAGTACTATTACTTAGTATTTCATTGCGTATCCATTGGATTGGATTCGATTCAGCTCCTCCCAAAGATGATCAATAGGGTTTCAATCAATCGGCATTTTGGCTTGGCCATTCTAGGAGTTCGTTTCATGAAATCACTTCCATGCTCAGATTTGTGTTTTGGATCGTTATCTTGCTGTAAATTCCAGTTAGGTGGCATATTGTCTTTAGCATACGGTAGCATTTGCTTCTTTAATATCGCAGTATACATAAAACGATCCATAGTCCCTTCTATTCTAACTAAAGGTCCAACTTGTTGACGAGAAAAACACCCCCAAACCATCATATTGCCACCTCCATGTTTTACTGTGGGTATTTGGTATCAAACATCAAATCTTTTGTTTACGAGACGTCTCACATACCGTATTCTATCGGATGGCACTAAATTCAATTTGCTTTCATCAGTCCACAGCACATTGGACCATTCCGAACTCAATGATCTTGCGATTTTTACTTTATTTATTCATTTATTTTTGACGTATTACCTTTGAGTTATCAATCAAACTGGAGGAAAATATTATAGAGCAATAAAAGAAAATTCTGATTGTCAAAAAAGGCGCTCATGTAGTTGAATGAAATTCTCTAATTCTGACGGTAGCGCTGCCGACAGAAAATCCGCTCATGTGTTTCCAGCATAAGGCCATAAACGATCTTTTTTCCCTAATGTGTTTCCATTTTTTTAGAGGCGTTACTTATTTTATTTTCCATTTTTATTTGATTGTTGTTTTATTTTTTATTACTTTAAATTGTAACATCTTTTGAACACATCCTTTTTTTAATGCTGCTAAAAATTATTTTTAGTTTTTTGTTACTACACACGAAAAGTAAACAAGCAAGTTCCAAGTTTCACAAACCAAATGGCACAGTAGTTAAAGCCATAATATGGAAAAGTCATAATATGGAAAAACCCGTATTTATTGAGAAGTACATGGAAATAATATAACAAATTTAGACTTATCAAAATGCTTTTGATCCGTAATTATTAATACTTTTCGTTTCGTTTAGCAATTCATAATTAATTTTAGTATGTATTGTTTTTATTTTTTGTATTATCTAATAAAATACAATAATTGTCTTTTGTGCGCAGTATATATTTTAATGCAACCAACTTCAGAGCCGAGTTTCTACTTGCGCACTTAAGGGGACATAGCACCTTCAAAAGTGAAAAAAAAAAAGTTTTTCAAAGTTTTTTTTTAATGGAATAAAAAGAGATATCTTTTAATGAAACTTTCCATTGACATTTTATTTAACTGAAAGTACAAAAACAATTTTTTTACAATAGATTTTTTTTTTAGCCCAAGGTCGTCTGCTACAAGGGTTTTCCAAAAACAATGAAAATTCGCGGCGTGCATCATAACTACTCTCAGAAACGTCTGAAAAAACGGGGTTTTAGTCAGCATTAAATTTCCAGCCCTTGGAATGAACTAAAAGGAAAAAATTGGTTGAACAATAAAAAAATGGCGGCATTTTTTCGAAAATGCAGCTTTTTTGTGGATACGCATACATCGACAGATACAATAAAAGGAACAATCTCGAACCGCGATATACAAGTATACAAGGGCGTGTAATTTTGAATGCAGACACAGTTGTAATTTAAGAGTGAACTTTGAAGCTGAATACATACATGCAGAAATAAAAAAGCACCACACTCGCTCACGAACTCAAAACCAATCAAATTTCGTGAAATGCTTTATGCCCCGCCTACTAGTTCCACACTCGAGTTGAAATATTTTTAATTTTGTTGTTGTTTTAATACGTTCTGGTATTTGAGCCTCACTCACTCAAGCAGATACTTATCTATTCATCTTGAAAGTAAAGAAATTAAAAGTCAACATTGCGAAAAGTAAAACAGGACAGAACATTTGATCTACAAGTCCCAGAAACTAAGGCAAATGCTTCTGAGTCGTGGGCTTTCGGTCGAAGGAAATAGTAGAGAGCTATTTTCGTGACTGCAAAACGTTAGAAGGGAGGAGGAAGCCTGGCATATACAGCTGTGTGCCATATACATAATAGGTAATTTTATAAAACGTTTAAATAATATTTTTTTTTTTTTGAAAATCATGAATATCAAAAATTGAAACATGGTTTTAATGATGACCATATTTTCATGTTAACAATAAAGGTTCATAACTTTGGAACACGATTACTATTGGGTGTTGGGTTGGGCTTCAATAGAGTAGCTAGAATCGGCGCTGATTGTCTATAACACTTTAATTTGGTCTGAGTTCAACGTTGTAACTATAAGTGAAAACTGTCAAACGTGTCGTGTTTTCAACGTGGTTAATGTAATATGTTTGAGTTTTTCAATTTTATAAATGGTTGCCTTGCCTTGTAAAGGAGTTATGGCCATTTTTTCGGTGTCCAACATCATCTGAAATTGTAATTGATATTGCTGGAGTGCATTGGCATTCCCGCATAAAATTCAAAGAAAATTGGCCATTTTTCCGTTTAGAGATGGTACCATTAGTGTTATATTCTAGTTATCGTAATTGCTCATCAACATTATTATGGCGTTTATATGTCATTAGGAGCGTTTGGGGCCTTCCGTTTAAGTGCCGCTAGGAGTGTTACACGTCACACGAGAAAAAGGTGGTGGGTAAAATTTATTTCTATTTGAAGTCAACTAATAAAATAATTGTTTTTATATGAAGTCACTCAATTTTTTCTTTGCCGGTCGGGGTGGGCATTTCAATTATAATATGCTGCCAAAGGGAGGAGAGGGTACTACGAAAAAGGACGACGAATCGTACTAAACTATTTATTCCTAGCTCTCCATACATCGCCATATTTAGTTATACTTCACTCACCTTCGGCTACGAAGCCTATCCACTCCACACCTTATTTAATTACATCCCCATCTATGAACTTTGACAGATGAGTAAGGGCATTCACAATCCCTCGCATCACTTTACTTTGGAAGCATTGCATCATTTGTACATTAGTATTTCTGGCACAACCCCAAAATTGGATACCATAGGTCCATACTGGGGGTCTATTTTGAAATTTATCCGTCTCGGATTTTTCCGTTAACGGATATATCCGATTCGACACGGATTTACCCTATTATGAAACTTGTATTATCGGATTGGTAATAAACAAATTGAAGTTAGCAACATTATTTTTTTTTAAATAATTGGAGGTTACAAAAACAAAATGACATCAATCGGATACAAATACGTCAACTAAATAGCAGTCGGATTTTTTGTAGTGTGAACGGAAAAATCCGATTCGATTTTACTTTTTAGTTTCATAATAGCACGGATATATCCGTTAACGGAAAAATCCGATACGGATAAATTCCATAATAGACCCCCTGGTTTTAACATTTGCCTGTACAAAAGCAATTTGTTGTGTAATGAGAGCTCAAAATTTATACCCATGAGCCAGTACAATTCCCTATATTTGATGTTTAACTCTTCATTTTTCTTCTTGATGTGTTCTTTCGCTTAGCATCAGGGTCATGCCAAGTATTAGTCTGTATTTGCATATGGAATTTGGTTTGAGTAGAGAACCACGGGAATACAGTTTACATTTTGGTTTGTAAAGTTGGTATGTACTGATTTGGCCTCATTTCATAAAATGCGCCATATTTTAGTTCAGTTCTTCACAGAAAGAGGAATTTGATAAAATTGCATAGGCAATTCTCGATGCAGTTTAAATTCAAGCATTTAGTGCCAAACTTTGTCAAAAGCTTCAGCTATATCTAAGAAAATATGTACTGGAGTACACCCAAACCTTTTTTACACGGTGATACGTGCTAACCGTGTAAAAGAAATTCAACGTAAAAAAACACGTAAAATCGTGCAATAGGAAAAAGGTCTAAAAACTAAAAGACCTAAATTTTGTTTTTCAAAACCGTGTTATTTCAAAGGTTTGGGTATATCTTCTTATTCTGAAGTACATCTTTAATGACATCGGTTATACTGCGAACTTGTTCACCTGCTGTGATTTTCTCTAAATCCAAATTGGTGTGGTGGAATTAAATAGCTCTCTACTGTTATAGGTTTGAGTCTCTCGTGCAACAGTTTTTCAAATATTTTTGATATGATCGGAAGTAGTGATATCGGTCTATATGATTTTTATCGTTTGTTGGGTTACCTGATTCAGGAATCACAATTACTTCAGCCAGCTTCCATTCACGTGGAACATAATTCAAATTGAAGGTGACATTAATTATTTGAACTAATTTATACAAACCTTTCTCGGGCAGACCTTTCACAATTTGCCCAGTAATTAGGTCATAACCTGGAGCTTTTCTGATAATTAAGTTATTATGTTAAGATCATCTACTTTATTTACAATAGTTGAATTTCCATTTGCTGTTTGTCTCGGCAACGGTTGAAAAGTTTCTTCCAAATGAGCAGCAAACAGAAACTTTCTGCTCGTCACTTTTAGCCCAGGATCCGTCATCATTTTTGATATGAAAATATCACTTTTGTACATGAGTTTTGGTTCTTTTTAACCCCATCGTTGCTTTCCAAAATGAGTAATCGACGTCTTTTAATTCAAAAAGACGTCGAAGTCGCTTATTTATGCTTTCAGGTACAAGATGAACATATATTTTTAATTTTTATTTTTTGCAATCTGTTCCGATGCGAAAGCAATCCCAAGTCTTACCTTACGCAGTTGCCTGTCAAATCCGAGGATGTACGCCTATAGATCCGATTTACGTAGAACCCATTTGCATATTACATAGGTCCATGCCAGCCTAAAGTACTGGAATGAAAAATGGGTCGGCCCATGAATTCTGCACTCCGACAGGGAGTCATAGTTGTATTCATGTTACATCGTAATCTAATAATGAAACATCCTTTTTATATTTTGCCCCTATCAGGATTCGAATTTATATTTGGTCGTGGTTAAAAATTAAACCGAAAATTAAATATTAAATCATTATGGAAGAATCTAGAAAAACAAAGTAACTAGAAAAACAAAAGTCTATTGAGAGTATACTAAAATTCCCTCTTGATAAACTTAAACAGGTATTCGTCAAATTACCAGCGGGATCACTAGATTATAACTAGATTACAACTAGAATCTCTGTCGATGATACAAATTAATTCAAATTTACTTTTGTTTCAAGTGATCAAATTAGTGACGCTTTTCTAGCAGCTGAGAATTTTCTATTCCCCAAAGTGTATTCTGGCGTTTGGGCTTTTTGTTATTGGAAAAAAATAATTCCATTTAAAGCAGATTGTCGTTATTTTTCCCTTATTATTTTTTGAAGGAACTGTGGTTAGTATATTTTGAGTTATTAAACATTATTTTATCTTAGAAATATAAATTTAAAAATAAATTAAATAAGGTAAAAAAATGTGCCCCGAAACATTTTCCCCAGTCAATCAGAAATACACATTTGGGAATGGGAAATAAATATATGGGAATTAATGCAATTTCTAATTACAATAAAACATTTTCCCTAATTCCCCGGGAAAGCCTGAATAGGGCCACCGGTTATCGTATTGTATAAAGAATTGATATCAATACTTAAATATGGGGATACAAATAAGTTTTGAGAGATTTAAAAATCAGTATGAAAACACAATTTGCTTGAAGCACTACTTTTTTGTTTTAATTTATAGAAAATTGCGGCTGATGGACATCGATTGCTGTGTGAAGCATACTTAAAGAGGCGATTTTTAAGGCAGTGACCAAGAACGCAAAGGGAGACCAGTAAAGTTTGAAGACGATGAGTTGGAGGCGTTATTGGACCAAGATTCATGCCAAACTCAAGAGGAGCTCGCTGAAACTTTAAGTGACTCAACAAGCGATTCAAAACCGTCTCAAGACCATGGGTATGGTGCAAAAACAAGGAAATTGAGTTTCGTATGAAATCAAGTCCAGAGACGTCGAACGCCGTTTTTTCACATGCTCCATGACACTGGTCCAAAGACAAAATCGGAACGGTTTTTTTTTGTATCGCCGATATCGATAAGTCCCGTCATGCACACATTTCAACCGTCAAACCAAATATTCAAAGCAAGAAGCTAATGCTGTGCATCTTTGGATCAGTTCGGAGTGATCTACTATGAGCTACTCCAACCTAACGAAACCATCACTGGGGAAAGTTATCAACAACAGTTGATGCAATTAAGCCGAGCATTGAAGCCAAAAGGCCCACAATATGCTAAAGCCATGACAAAGTGATCTTTCAGGAAGGAAACTTTGGAGGCGCTTCAATGGGATATCCTACCCCACCCGCTGTATTCACCAGACATTGCTCGTTCCGACTACCACTTGCTCCGGTCCATGTCTGGTCGAGCATCATTTCACTGCTTACGAAGAAGCCATAAATTGAGTAGGTAGGTAGTTTTTGGAAAGAATTCAAAACAATATCGTAAAGTGGTTATTATGCCTCGGGATTTTCTATTTAAAATTTATTTCAGTCTTTGATTTTTGAAAATCGTAAACGAATATTAATGAAAATTTATATAAATCATTCGCCTGAATAAAGTAAGTCGACGACAGAACACCATAATTAGGGCTCTACTTAAACAGAGACCGATGGAGCTGATGTAAAAGCTTAGTAAAACCTGAAATTGAGCCCAAATAATAAGTCAATCAACGAATAGTTTAAGCAAGTGCAATAACAATAAATAAAAAAAAAATTAAGAAACTTGTTAAGGCAAATAACAACAAAAACTTCGAAGAATACATAAGTGGGAAATCTAATAAGCATATTGCAAAATGATGCGCAATTCGTAGATTTCATTAATCGCCTTATCAAAAAAATTCAATCTTACCTTTAAATTTCATATACAAAAATTTACGGAAACCACCATTATTTTACGATCACCTTATGTACTGTACAGTTCTTTACAATACAATCGTAAAGTAATCGAATATCTACATTAGAATTTTATAATACAAACACAATACATAATCAATCACAAAGGATATTTTGTGCTGCTGTTTTACTGGAGACCTTGGCAGAGCCCCTAAATTTCATTTGAGTTTACGGTACTAAATAAAATTACACAAAAAACTAATTAATTAAATTACATTAGAAAAAAATAAACATTTTCTATTAATTTATTTAACGTTTTTATAAAGAAACAAATAAGTAAAACAATCTAAATATAAACAAAGAAAAATGTTTAGACAATTTTTTTTTCGGTGTATATGTATATGGCACTCACCGTACACACAGCAAGAAGAAAATTCGGCATGCGCGAATTCTATCGTCTTCCTTTTTATCTCTCTCGACAGTCGACAATAATTTTTCATAATAAAATTTACGTATTTCATATAAAAATTTTCACACGATTTATAAAATTAGAATAATATAAAATAGTCAAACAAAAATCCCTTACCTTTAGACATTTGAAATAATTAATTATCAACAGTTTTTTTTATTATTTTGGTAAACACACACAGCGAGAAAACGCAAAACAATTTTTTTAACTCGCGATACACCGAGCGAGATAATATCGCGCAATTGTTTTCGATATCACCGTCTTATTTTTCTTTCATACGAAATTCTTGTTTTCTTCAAGCGATTCACTTGCACATTATATTGTTTTAGAAATAAAACTAGAAACTATTTAACTTATATTTTGTTAACTAATAATAATATATTATTTTTTTATTAATCGTATTTTGATTTGGTTTTATTTTTCGCGATTATGGAAAAACTCTAAAGAATAATAAAGTTTCTTGTCAAACAAATGGCGCCATATTAGAAAATTGTGTTTTTTTATTTTTGGCAATTTTAAGTTTTTGCGCTCATGTATGGTTATCTCGTTTTGGCATATGTGATTTTAAGGTAAATCTCATTTGACATTTGATTTGCGTACCTGTTTTAATTTTTGCTCAATAAGCTGTGCTCAAGATTTGAACACAATGTCGATAATGCAGATGAGCACTAATTTCAAAATATATTACTATAAGTTCACATACAGATGACGCTATAAAAATTGTTAAGGCATCCGTAGAGCATAGTAACATAAACAGAGGTAAACTGCATACTAATTTTTTTTTAACTTTACGTAACGTTTATGTTTTTATGTTTTTCGTTTAGAGTGTAACTTTACATTTTAATATTGTATTTGGTCAACTGAAAACCGTATCGTAACCCCAAATTTTACTATAAAAAATGAGTAAATATTTTGTATGTAGCTTTACTTCTGTTTATATTTATTTTTTCATGTGCATGCACCAGAGAATATGTTCATACAAAGTTTTCTCATTTGAACACAAATCGTAAACTTTATTTATTTTAGTATTTGCAATGTCATTAATTCAACGTCTGGATCTGCATGTAGAATTGTAATTGAAGGAACTGTATCAGACTCTTTTCAAATAACATCTGGTGTTCGACAGGGAGATGCACTCGCGCCTGTGCTGTTCAATTTAGCACTTGAGTACGTAGTGAGGAAAAGCAACATTGAAACTTCACGCTGTATATTCAATAAATCAGGCCAAATTCTTGGATACGCAGATGATATCGTGCTTCTTGGCCGAAGACCTAGTGACATCAAGGACAATTTCATACCGCTCAATCGCAGCGCAAGAAGACTTGGTTTGGAGGTGAACAGTACCAAAACGAAATTCTTAACAACACCCAGGAACATCTCCATGGCAAATCTCGGAATTGGCGACCATAACTTTGATAGCGTCGAAAATTTTAAATATCTCGGGTCACTTATAACATCCTTGAATGATATGCAGGCAGAAATAAAAGCCCGCCCAATCAAAATTATTGCGATCTAAACACCTATCGCAGTCGTGCAAGTTCGCACTTTATAAAGCACTTATAAGACCTGTGCTGACTTTCGGAAGCGAGAGCTGGACCATGACCTCTAATGACTGTAGATTATTATCTACCTTCGAAAGAAAGGTCATCCGTTCAATTTTTGGTCCTATTAAAGTTGCGAACAATGAATACCGGATTCGCATGAACCACGAAATAAAGCAACGTCTCGGAGGTAGCGATATTATCGGCTTCATCAAATCTAATCGAGTGAGATGGCTCGGCCACGTTGCAAGGTATCCACAACAACGAATGATTTACAAAGTGTTCCATCAACAATCAGAATGAGTACGTCGTAGAGGAAGACCCCGACTGCGCTGGCGTGACGACGTCGAACAAGACCTACTCGTGTTAGGATGTCGAAATTGGAGGGCGGGAGCGATGGACCGAGAAGGATGGAGGACCATAGTGCGGGCGGCAAAATCCCTTCATGGGATGTAAATGCTAGAGAGAGAAATGTCATTAATTTCAAAATGTTAAATTGTGTAAACGTATACGCAAAACAAAAGATTTTTGAGTTTGTGCCACAACTCGCAGAAGTTGAAATATTTTACATTAACAAAGAATGAGAGATCCATTATGAGTTTTCTCTGGTTTAAGTTTTAGTAATTGTTAGTTTTCAGTTTGAATGTCTGTTAAGTGCAATTAAGATTTTCTGCAGTTTTAGAGCCGATTTAAAAAAAACTCAACAACCACGAAATAGGTGAAACAAATCTGTTTTCGCTAGAGAGTATTTGGGGTCGTGGTAAAGTATTTTGTGTTTTCTATTGCGATTCACTTGATTAATAAATGTAATCACTTTATTTTATATTAATTTTACACTCTTTATTTATTTTATTTTTAATTCATGCTTTAGAGCTTTTTATTTAAATCTTTTTTTTTCACCATTAAAAATCTTAATAATATTGTTTTTATTTTTTGGCTTGCTCCTATTTTACGTACATACAAAAAAACCTCTTAAAAGGTTTTTCTGTACCCAACTAACCATTTACGGTGCTTGACAATTTAGGAAATTTATTTATAATTTATTACATGATTTGATTGAGCAAGGTGTGAAGGACGCCACAATACTCCCCTCCCAGAGAGATCGCAGATCTATCGCCTCAATCTCTATATCTGGTTGGAGTCCTGGACTCACGACCCGAACTTGTAATCAAAACAGGCCTCGACGAGAGATCAAAACGAACCTGTTTGCGAACTTTCGGTTCCACGGTAGATGATTTAGGTCCGTCAGCCGAAATAATAGGTTCTGGTCGGTCAGTCGATACAAGTAATCCAGTTTGCAAAGTTGGTGCGTCCGTAGTTTGTTGTTGATTGTCCGAGTAACATGGTTTGAGTCGGTCGATGGAAATTTTGGCGTGTCGTCCGTTTAGATCCAAAGTGTAAAATTTGTCTGTACGGTCGATAACCAAATACGGTCCAGTATACGGTGGTTGCAGTGATTTGCGTACTGCGTCAGTTCGTAAGAAAACGTGCGAGCAAGTCAGCAAATCTTTACTAATAAAAATTTTGTCCGTAGTATGTCGAGAAGCCGGTACAGGTCGAATTTCGTCAAAGTGTCGTCTTAAATTAGTAATGAAGTCTGATTGTGAAATTTGTTCGTTCGTCGCATCTAAAAATGTTCCAGGAACTCGAGTTGTACACCCATAAACCAGTTCAGCTGGAGTAGCTTTTAATTCGTCACTGTACGTCGTCCGTAGTCCAAGTAAGATTGCAGGAAGAACACTAGTCCAATCAGCACGATTATAGCACATAATGGCAGATTTGATGACTCGATGCCATCTCTCGATCATGCCATTACATTTGGGATTGTAGCTAGTTGTTCTCCTGCGCTCAAAACCAAGTAAGTTAGCCAGTTCGTGAAAAAGTTGTGATTCGAATTGCATGCCTTGAGAAAAAAAGAAAAGCGTTGAGAAGTTAATTTATAGTTACCAATCGGAGATTTTGTATGTCGTGAGATTTTAGCCTTTTGGCAAGCTACACAATTTTGAGCCATTTTCTGAACGTCTTTTTTAATTGATGACCAGATGACATTCTGAGTCAAAAGTTTGATGGAAGCTTTGACGCCAGGATGTGAAAGGTTATGAAAAGCATCGAAAACTTGTTTTCGGAAATTAAAGGGAATGAATGGCCTAGGTGTAGTAGTAGAAATATCGCAATAAATTAATTTTTTTGAATTGAAAGAAACAGGAAATTTCTCAAATTTGAGAACAGAGTTACTCCTTAAAATTTCTTGAAGTTCTTCATCATTGGTCTGAGCATCTGCGATGATAGCATAATCAATACTTTCGGGAATAGAAATTTGATTAATGCGTGAAAGAGTATCTGCAACAACGTTATCCAGTCCAGAGATGTGCTGGATATCGGTTGTGAATTGACCGATGAAATCTAGGTGTCGAAATTGACGAGGAGATGCTTTTTCCGGATTCTGATTAAAAGCGTAGACAAGTGGCTTATGATCGGTATAAAGCGTAAAAGTACGACCTTCGTGAAGATATCGAAAGTGTTTTATTCCCGAATATGCCGCGAGAAGTTCACGATCATAAGCACTGTATCTTTTTTGCGTTTCATTGAGACGTACTGAAAAGAAACCGAGTGGTTGCCAAGAATTGGATACAAACTGCTGAACTACCGCTCCGAGAGCAGTATCGGAAGCGTCAACCATGATGGCCAGAGGTGCTGATGATGATGGATGAATAAGTAAAGTCGCGTTCGTAAGTTTAATTTTGCAGTTATCGAACGCTTCGATAGCCGCCGTTGACCATTGAATTGGAACTCGACTGTTTTTGGTATAGCCTTTTAGGTAATCGTTCAACAATTCCTGGTCAGCAGCGGCACCTGGAATGAAGCGTCGGTAAAAGTTTATCATACCTAAAAAGCGTTTCAGTTGTTTAACAGTCTGTGGTCGTTCGAAATTTTTGATGACTTGAACCCGTTCATGCGACGGTAATATACCTTGTCCAGTTACCAAATGGCCTAAAAAAATAATTTCGGTCTTTGCGAAAACGCATTTGTCCACATTTGCCACTAGTCCATGTTCGTCTAATTTAGAAAAAATGATTTTAATATGTTCAAGATGTTCGTCGTAATTTCGAGAGGCAATGAGCACATCGTCCAAATATACAAAGCAGAAGTCAAGTCCGCGTAGTACTGAATGCATAAGACGTTGGAACGATTGTGCTGCATTCCTAAGGCCGAAAGTCATTCTACAAAATTCAAATAGACCGAAAGGTGTCGAAATTGCTGTCTTTGGAATGTCGGTCGGTTCAATAGGAATTTGATGGTAAGCCTGGACAAGGTCTATTGTTGTGAATATAGTGCAGCCCTCGAGTCGTTGTGTAAAATCCTGGAGATGTGGGATTGGGTACCTGTCTGGAATTGTGACTCTGTTTAGGGCCCGAAAGTCTCCACATGGTCTCCACGCTCCATTCTTTTTAGGTACTAAATGTAACGGGCTGGACCAAGGACTGCTACTAGGTCTGCAAATCCCGAGTTTCATCATATTTTCGAATTCTGTCCTCGCGATGATGAGTTTGTCCGGTGCTAGTCGTCGTGGTTTGCATGCAATCGGTGGTCCGTTCGTCTCAATTTTGTGAGTTACATTATGTTTAGTATCGTCGATATTAATATTTCCGTGAATTGCCGTACTGAATTTTGATATTACCTTAAAAACTCCTGGGTCCATGACTTGTCGATCCTAGATACTGGAGAACCATTGTAGGTAGAAGGTTTACCTTTCGAATACAGGGAGGTTAACGGGTCAATGAGCCTCTGTCTCTGTATATCCACCAGTAAACCAGTTTTATTTAAAAAATCTGCGCCGATTATAGGCATCGACACGTCAGCAACAATAAACTCCCAGGAGAATTAGCGGCGCAGTCCAATGTCTATTTTTAAAATTTTTGTACCGTACGCGTTTACCAAGGAACCGTTAGCCGCAAACAACCTAAATGATGGGTCAACCTTTGGGTTCCTGATAAAACGAGCGGGTAAGACTGAAACGTCTGCACCTGTATCAATTAGGAAATGCGTTTGATTAAATAGTTCAAAAATTAAAAGGCGGCTGGTTTTTGTTACGTCATTACACCCCGCCAATTGTGAATGACCACTTAGTTTTTTGTAACATTGTTACCGGAAGTATTATTTGATACATATCTGCAAAGTGGCTTACATTTGTAAGCCTTAGTTCCGAAATAATAATGATAAAAACAGATAAAATTATTTTCGATCGAAGGTTCACCATAATTTGGATCATACTTTGTTCCAAAATTTGGTGAATTTTGTCGCGATCTATTGAATTTAGAATTTGACCGTGAACGTCTGCGACTTCCTGAATTTGATTTTGAACGAGATCTAAAATTTTGATTAATAATTTCCGATACTTCCGATAACAATGTTGTTTTAAAATTCGAAAGTTGTTGATCTAAAGACGACAAAGAATTTGGAAAAACCGAACAAGGTGCAGATGTCTCTAGACTATTCACTTGAGACTGTGTCATAGTCTCGAAGACGTTGTCAGCCCGTTCTGCCAGGACTGGCAGAGAGACATCATTTTCAAACGGTGTGAGCACCATTTGAACGGACTGGGGCAACCTCTTCATCCAGAATTGGCGAAGCGTTGCTTCATTAAAGTTGTTCCCAGCGTTCAATTTCATGGCGCTCAACAACTGTGATGGCTTTCTGTCTCCAAGTGCTAAGCCATGCATCAGGTTGTTCAGCTTCGCCTTTTACGATTCGCCGAGAACCCGGATCACTTCAGCCTTAAATACCGTATAAGGTTCATTACCTTTTGGGCTGGTGATCAGACATGCGAAAGTGTCGTGGAGTCGTGAATCCAAAGCTGCAACCGCATGAGCATACCGCGTTGCCTCAGTTCTTATGTCCGCCACCGTGAACTGTTCCTCGAGTATTTCGAACCAAACCTCTGGGTTTTGTGAATGTAATGGTTGTGGAGGTTTGAATGCCACTCGAGCAACCGTTCCGGTGTAAGAAGGAAACGAAACGTGAGATTGAGATGTCTCTGGTAGAGGAATTGTACTATTCCGCCCTACCTGCGCGACGGCTTTAGCGACAGCATCGTTGATAAGACCGGTTAGCTGCGAGGCTGTCAACGAAAATGTTAGAACCGCTGCCCGATGCTGCCACTTCATCAGTTGATTCCGCAGATAAAACGGCCACCGGTGGATCATTCACACCTTGGACAACGCGCCGAAAAAGAAACGAACACAAAAGAAAAAGGACCGAAAAAATAAAAAACACCGAAACAAAACACATTTTAAAAAGTTTTATGAATAAAAAAACGAAATTTGAATTTAAAATAAAATTTATTTAGTCAAGCACCACAAATAATTAATTGGGCACTTACAGTTTTAATCGTATTGTTCAAAATCCCTCGATGAAGAGACACGTTCAAATTGGAGTCACCTCGGTCTCTTGGTAGCAGTAATGGGGTTGAAACCTGGCTGCCGTAACCATATACCCAACCGAAACTTTGTTGGTTGTTGAAAACTGTTGAAAATTGTTGAAACCGTTGAAACTGTGTAAATTGCTGAAACTGTTGAAACAGATTCCCAGATGTGGTGAAAGGTGACGTACTTGCAGCTGATTGTATAAGTGGCTATAGATTATGTGGCCACAATCACGTCGGATGGTTACCAGTTTTGGGGTCGTGGTAAAGTATTTTGTGTTTTCTTTGCGATTCACTTGATTAATAAATGTAATCACTTTATTTTATATTAATTTTACACTCTTTATTTATTTTATTTTTAATTCATGCTTTAGAGCTTTTTATTTAAATCTTTTTTTTTCACCATTAAAAGTCTTAATAATATTGTTTTTATTTTTTGGCTTGCTCCTATTTTACGTACATACAAAAAAACCTCTTAAAAGGTTTTTCTGTACCCAACTAACCATTTACGGTGCTTGACAATTTAGGAAATTTATTTATAATTTATTACATGATTTGGTTGAGCAAGGTGTGAAGGACGCCACAAGTACAAGGGGACATTTTTTAATTAATGCGTCTCTAATAAATTAAATTATCGCAACTACATGAGTTATAACAAGTATAATGCTCTGTAACGGAGTTACATGGCCTTTCAAGGGCTTAAGACTACTACGTGCCTACTAAATTTACGCGCCTAATATTTGCCTTGACTACTTTTTCGAGCGTCAAAATATATTTAATATCCTATTTACACAGTTAGGATTTGATACAAGCTGATCAGGGGGAGGGGGCAAAAATATGTTCAAGAGAAATTTACTTTAATACGTTAAATGTTCTCTTTAATGCGACGTGGGAAGTTTATTCTCAAATAGGGCAAATTCGATTTTTTTCTAAGTACCCTAACCACATCATTAACAATTTATATCACAGGATGCAATCCGCAAAAATATATGCTGCTTGAAACTATAGATCAATCATTAAAAGCTAATTTATACTCAAAATTGGGACTGGAATGGAAATGAGGTAACAAGAAAATAAAACATGGTGAGCATTTTAACTAAGTTAAAAGAAGGTTTTGTGGATTATTTAATTTGAAGCGATTTAAAAGAACATAAATTAATTTAATTATTATTTACAAGAGGTTAGATCAATAACTGTCACACTGAGAATAAGAACAACGAGAAAGTATAAATTTGGCAATAGAAAATGATGGCGTTTGTTTAACTCTAAATAACTACAGTTCAACCCCAAATCCTGTAACCTAATAAAAATACACTGTCGCCATATTACTTTGCCTGTAGAGAAAACGTTCGTACGCTGTCGACTCTGATTAACATTTGGAATATATTTTATGTACTTCCAATTTTATTATATTTCAATTTTCAAATCGAAACAATATTTATTAGGATTGGAATCGATACGTATCATACCATCATGAAATTTTACGGTAAGTAAAATTTCGATAATAAACCGTTAGATGAAAGCAAGAAAAGATTAACAGAATATTTCACCAAAACTGTTTATGTGTTGCCATCCCGGTTCAAGTTCTTGTAGTTGAAAAAGAGTGGTGCTGATACGTTCACAAGCTGGATCGCTATTTTGAAGGAAGAGGCTGCCATTTTTTGCACAAAATAAGGAATTTTATTCTGATTTTGCAATTCAAGAGATGATTGCCTTTACAAAAACTTAGCTCGAGGATGACGTAAAATGACGTGAAATTTAGATAGAAATGAACAGAAAGCCTCTAAAACTTTTAGTTGACACTGGATCAACAATTACCATTATTTCCTTACCATGAGTCGCGATCATGAAAACAAGCTTGAGGTCATGAGGGCCTTGAGGGCCTATGGTAATATTTGGATGTCAGTGCGAGGTAAATTGGAAGTTGGGTATTGCGACCCCTGTAACTAAGACGTTTGGTACCCTTGTGAATTAATTTTCTTGGAATTGCAGTACTATTGTACTAACCGACAAATCCACAATTAATTTTTTTAGGTTAGGTTACATATGGATGAGACTTTCTCGGTCCTCTGTTACTCAATGTAACATTTAATAATAATCTAATTATAACATTATTAATTATAATATTATAGTTAGGTTAGGTTAGAGTGGCTGCTATCGCACACTTAGGCCAGTATTGGCCCATTGTGATACCACAGGATCCTATCTCCCCTTTACTCCTGCTGAAACGATCCAGAGCTACTTATGTAGCGTAAAATATCTCGTATTCCACAGCCCGCGAGTTCCGAAAGGCTGTCCATACCGTACACACCTAAATACTTATGCCTTCTGTATGATAGTGCCGGACACGAGCATAAGAAGTGATCTAGCGTCTCTTCCTCCTCTTCGTCTAAACAACTTCTACAAAAGTCATTCGTCTGTAGAGCCAGCCTTCTTGCATGTTCCCCAAAAAGGCAGTGTCCTGTCAGTATCCCTACGACCAATCTTAACTCTCGTTTTCCCAGGGATACTAGTGCTTTGGAGCGCCGCAAGTCCAGTTTTGGCCAAACCAGTTTTGCTACTCGGCACGTGAGGGTGTTGGTCCACCTCTCATTTGTCAAGGCGATTCCCTTTTTACTGAGCGCCGATCTAAGCGCTGCTATAGGCCTCCCCAGACCTGCCCTTTCCGGTTGCATCTGGAGAGTCGTACCGTACCTAGCTAGTTCGTCCGCCCTGCAGTTTCCCGTGATGTCCGAGTGACCAGGGACCCAGATTATCTGGATACTGAAATACTCGCTCAGCTCCTTAAGAGATGATCGGCAATCCAGCGCCACCCGTGACTTCAGACAAACCGCCTCTAGCGATCTGACCGCCGCCTGACTGTCCACATAAATCGCGATATCCCTAACGGATACCACGTTATGCTTCAACCATGTCCCGACTTCGCCTATCGCCACCACTTCAGCCTGGTACACGCTGCAGTAGTCAGGGAGACGAACGGAAATATTAACATTAAGCTTCTCACAGAAGACTCCGGCTCCTACTTTGCCGTCTAGCTTAGAACCGTCCGTGAAAAATTGCAGTGCCTCGTTTTCCAGTATTGATCCATTCCTTCAGGATTCTCTCGAAGGACCGATGGTCCGGAAAACTTTATCGAAGCACAACGTTGGTTTAATATAATCTAGATTCGCCAGTTCTTCCCTTAGCGATCTAACTATCGTTGAGTGTCCCACCTGAAGACACTTCCACTGAGAGACAGCCGAGAGCCTTGTAGCCACATTGGCTGCCATCTGCTTACCAAAAAATTCGATTGGAATAAGGTGGAACATAACCTCTAAAGCGCGTGTAGGTGTTGACCTAAGCGCCCCGCTTATAATCATGCAGGCCGTTCTTTGCACCTTCTCCAACATCTTCCTATATGTTACCTTCTCCAGAGCTGGCCACCACACACCCACCCCGTACATCAGCACAGGTCTTACCACAGCGGTATAGAGCCAGTGTACCAGCTCTGGTTTTAGACCCCATCTCTTCCCTATGGCGTTCTTACACGAGTAAATGGCTACGTTAGCCTTATTCACCCTTTCTACAATGTTAGGCTTCCAGCTTAGCTTACTGTCCAAGATTATGCCCAGAAATCTCGCTCTGTCAGCAAAAGCCAGTCTAGTGCCGTTCACGGTAAGAGGACTAACTACCGGAATTTTATATTTCTTAGTAAATAGTACCAGCTCTGTCTTGGAGGGGTTAATCCCTAATCCACATTTGCTGGCCCATTTCGTAACGATTAGGAGTGCATTCTGCATAACATCCCTAATCGTATCCAGATATTTGCCTGAGACAGCTATCGCTACATCATCCGCATACGCCACAACCCCTATCCCCTCTCCCTCCAGTTCCAAGAGCAATCCATTCATCACAACACTCCAAAGAAAGGGGGACATTACACCTCCTTGCGGGGTTCCTCTAACCACCCGCCTTCTGATGGTGGCTTCCCCCAGTTTCGAGGTAATAATCTTGCTTACCAGCATCTGATTTATCAACCTACATATGGGGTAGTCCACGTTCAAAAATAGCAATCCTTCCATGATCGCCTCCGTTTTAACATTATTAAAGGCATCCTCAATGTCGAGAAATGCTACCATACAGAACTCTTGCGAGTAAATTGACTTCTCTATCATGCGTACTAGATCGTGCAGAGCTGTGTCCACCGACTTTCCCTTACAGTACGCATGTTGCGACATTGCCCAACTCCTGGGCTTAATTTTTGATCGAATACCTATATCTACCAACCTTTCCAAGGTTTTCAACAGAAAAGATGATAGAGTTATAGGTCTCAGATCCTTTGGATAGGCATGCGAGCTTTTTCCCGATTTCGGGATAAAAACCACTCTGACCTCCGTCCATTTCCTGGGAATATAGACCAATTGCAGACATCCCCTGAAGATAACCTCCAGCCAGGGGAGGATGACCGCAGAGTTCCTTTGGATCTCTGCTGGTATAATCCGATCCGGGCCCGCCGATTTATAAGGCTTAAAACCGTTCAGTGCCCACAGGATTCGTTTCCTGTCCACGATGCCAGCAACATCTGTTAAAGGTGTTCCTTGATGAGCTCCCGGCTCCATCGAGTCATCAATGCTTCCCGGAAAATGGGTCTCAATGAGAAGCTCCAATGATTCCGCACTTGAAGCTGTCCATAACCCGTCCGGCCTAATTAAGTAACTAGGACTGGTTGGGTTAGTAGATAGAATTTTCCTTAGGCGAGAAATCTCGGAGACCTCCTCCATTCTACAACAGAAGAGTCGCCAAGACCCCCTTTGTGCCCTCCTCAACTCTTTTTTGTATTTTCTCAGGTCTTCCTTATAGGAATCCCAATCCCACTTTCCCTGGTGTTCTTAGCCTTATTAAAGGCTGTCCTACACGCTCTCCGATAGGTTCCCAACCCCGTGGTCCACCATGTCGGTTTCTGCCTGCCTCTAGGCTTTATTAGGGGGCACGCAGCATTAAATGACAGATTGCATGCCTTTGTGACAATATCAACCATGCCATCTAATCCCTCTACTGTCGCCGGAAGTCCAGGAACCTCCAGCGGCAATAGTTCCTTCAACACCTCCCCATATTTGTTCTAGTTTGTCCTTCTGGGATTCCTGAAGGATTTCCGGGTAATAGGTTTAATGTCGAGGTTATAAATTACATATCGATGATCAGAGAATGAGTGCTCTTTCGCCACTCTCCACCCTCTGATCATATTAAAGATCGTTTCTGACACAAAGGTGACATCTAAAACCTCCTGTCGATTTTTAGCAATAAATGTCGGTTCTCGTCCAATATTGCAAACTAAAAGGTTGGTATTTAATAAATAATCAAAAAATAACTCACCGCTCTCGTTGATGTCTGTGCTTCCCCAGATTGTGTGATGCGCATTTACATCACATCCGAGTACAACACCTACCCTTCTTTGATCTGCTTCCCGGATCAGTTCCCCCAGGTTGTCCCGTGGAACCTCCTTCTCGCGATCCATATAGGCTGAGGATAGCCATAGCTTCCCACAGCCAACCTCAGCGCCCACCGCTGTAACGTCTCCGCTACTAAATTGTGGAAGAAGAAAAATATTCAAATTATTTTTCGCTAAAATACACGATCTGATCTTCTCAGAGTTGCTTGAGTATAGTAATTTATACCCTTTCATTCTGAGGCCACAGATCCTGTTATTGTTAATCCAAGGTTCTTGGATTAACACTAAATCGTCATCTGACTTAGTCAGTCTGAGAACGAGAGCTGCCGAGGCAGCCTTCGTGTGATGTAGGTTTATTTGTACAATGCTAACCATTGTAGTCGACCTTACTCACCTCTTCCTGCACTCCCTGCATCAGGATAGTGCCATCTACCTCTTTGTTCCGGACGCTGTCTTCCTCTCGTCGAGAGCCTGACAGGATGTCCCCATCAGACTCCAGAGAGAGGAGGCTACCTCCCCTAACTATGCTCCCCAGAGCCGAAGCATTACTTTCCTGGCCGTCCTCAGCCCGCTTGACCGTTTCCTGCTGGGTCCGTTCGCCGTCACCCCCAGGCTGGTCTTTCGCAGTTGCGTCGGTCTCGTCCTTTTTATATACTTTGAGAGTGATCGACCCGAACCCGAAGTTGATCACTCCCTTTAATTTTGCAAGGGAAGCCAGGGATTCTTTATTGATCAGCAGGATTGCCAATCTAAAGCCTCGCTTAGCTTCCTCTCGCTTTATAATCCTCCAGTCTTCCGTTGGAAGATCGGGATTACTGGCCTGAATGATCTCGAGGATCTCTTCTATTTTATCCGGCTCGGTTAGCAGCCAAACACGTGTCCTCGGCCTGCTCGGGATTTCCTCCCTGCAGACTGCCTCAAGCCTCGTGCCCGGCCACACCTCGCCTACTTCGGCAATTGCCCTTTTGTAAAGGTCGACCGATCTCTGATCTGAGCACGCAGTCAACTTCACGTGCCCCTGGTACCATCCCGCATCTCTGCAGGACGGGGGGATCCCGGATTTTCTCTCAGGATCCGCAGAAAAATGGAGTTTAGTGCATTAAACACTACTCTCCATTTCTCTGACGTGATGCTCCCATCTTCCTGACTTCTGTCAATGACGGCTAGCACCAGCACGTGCTCCTTTAGGATCTCACTGAATAGCTTCAGTTTTTGATCCCTAGGAGCACTCGACGTCTTTTCTACCTGAACCTTGGCTCGCTTACTCTCGCCCGTTTCCAGCTCTTCCTGGGACCTCTGTCTTTTAGACACAAGGGCCCTTTCCGAGCTGTCACGGCCGACAGTTTTTTTTAGCCCATGCCACAGATCCTCGTTGTTCTACTGTAAGCTGCCCCTCAGGGGTCGCAGCCAGTTTTTCTAAAATTCTATACGCCGACCATCTCTCCCTGTATCGACGCTTCGACTGAGGGATCTCTCTCAATTCCCTCTTATTTCCTTTAGCGGTTCCGCTTCCACCTGGCTTCGATGCCAAAGTGTCGCTTAACCCTGATGATGAAGCCCCACCTTTACGGTTAGAGTTGCTAACTTCTTCCGGCTTTTGAAGGGTGCCGGTCCCTTTAATTTTAGTTTCTTTTGTTTCTTCCATGTTTCTCCCACGAGTATCGGAGAAATATAGGTCAACCTGCGCAGAGATCCGTGTACGCGAGCAAGGCTAAATACAACTGGAGGTCGCCACGTATCCAGAGGGCTCCGTTGACGACTGGGCTTTGTTAAATGGGCCCCCAGTCTAGCCGATCATCAGCACGGGTCGCGTAATACCTTAATCCAGCACATTGGCTTACCGAGCACCCCACCCCCCGCACCCTCGCCCTCCTCCCACATTCACTCACTCATTCAACCAGTCATATGGATATCCCAAACAAATGGGACCCACTTCATTCATGGGATTACCGTTTATAGGGTTCCCCACTCACTACCTCGAGGCCCGGGAGCACAAGGAGACGTGATGCTCAGTTCACCGTGGTTATGGTCGATGGTTTTATGGCGCCATCAGTGCTCTAATTCTCTAAGCAGTAAGATAATTTGTAAACGTGTAAACGATAATTTATCTTGCCTTTTTACAATATTCGCATTCCGTAATTGCACTCCAAGATAAAATTTAATACGGTTACGATAAATAAATGTCAAAACCTAACACACTCTTATGATGTCTGTAGGTTCATATTTAGACTTTGAGGGCCTATAACTACCGTTCCCATTTAAATTTCAACATTATTCTTATGGATATAAGTTACTCTAAATAGTATCTGTTCACAATCTATAGTTCAAGTTGTTACGGGTTGTGGTATGGCTAATTTTACAGGTGAAAATTTAATACAATATATTATCTTGGCATTTTTAAATCGCATTCTCTAAATAGTTTTTTTACCCAAGATAATCCTATTGACAGCAAGCAAGCAAGATAACATTAATCGTCAAAACGAAATATTAATTATTTTATATCCTTAATAACTCAAAAAATATAATCTCTAGAAACGTAAATTGTTGCATATACATCAAAGCCATCTAGAATCACACATAGCCCCCAAAATCATATTGAAAAGTAGTCGGAGTCAGGAGTTATTTGAAATTCAAATCAAGATACGGTTAGATAGACTTATAAAACAAACCAAATGTTTGAAAAGAACATTACAACAGCCAAAAATTTCTTTACTTCGTATGGTAAAGACGTGTTCAATATAAGTCTTATTTACAATTGATCGATCCGTTGAATTTTGATTAATGTTGTGTATTCTAATCTGTTTAAAGGTTATTTTTTATACTACATACAAAATCGTATTATTATGTACATAATTATTATTTGCGATATGTTTTTGAAATTCAATCAAATCTGTCTTAAGTAGATCATAATTTCAGTGTATTTCGTTGTTGAAGACATGTTTAGCTCTTTCCGATGCCATATTTACTTCTTTCCGCACATGCGAGTTGACAATACCTAAGTATAATAGTCGGATCTCGGAAAGCCCGGGGATTGTCTTATTAGAATTTTACAATTTCAAGTAAACTACAAAAAGCTATGCGTTTTAAGCAACGAAACTCATTTGACCATCAAATTTGGTTAGTCATTGCGAGTTTTCCGAACTCCACGAGTTCCTCGTTCAAAATTTTATAAAATAATTTTTTTAAATAAAATAACACCGAAAATTTGTTAATCGGACCCATTTCTAGTATTTGATGTAGGTCTAGTTATGGAGGGACGTTTTAGTGTTACGATTTGTTTTTTTTACCATGAGTTAATTTTTAATCTTTGTAAAATGTTTGGGTTAATCTTAAGGATCGGTAACGAGTAGGAGGTGACACTTTGATCAATTACCTGCACTTTAGAAATCGATTTTATGCAATATACATCTTGTTTGACCTTAGTGCTAGTTAAAAGCTAGTTGTAATGCATAATATCATTAAATTTTGTACTTGTTCATTATTGTTCGAAATTTGTCCTATAGTTATTAATTTTCTCAAACATAGTTAATAAAAAGTTTAGAATTAAAGCATTATAAGATCCCATAGACTGTTGGGAGCTCTTAGTGCCGGTTAATGAAATATTAAACAACAACAAACTGAAATTTGTTAACTAATTTTGATTTTCTATAGGCCGTCATATTTATTGTGCTCGTCAGTTTTTTAATTGTGCATGTGTAATGATCAACTAAAATATTGCAAGTGCACACAAACTTGAAAACTTTGCTTGCTATGTGGAGAGCGGGTCCATTTTAGATGTTGTCAAATCAAACACTTGAAACACTTGACATTTATATTTGAAAATTGAGCAACTAAAATTGCTTTTGCTGTAATCCACAGACCATCTTGTTCTAGGATATTCTACCCCTTAAGTCTTCCTCTTCTTATATAAATAGGTACATTATTTATTCCCTACTTTAAACATAAAATTATGAATAATAAATTTATTTGTTGTATTTGTGGAACGATTGGATATAAACCTAAGTAAAAGTATAGGTAATACATAGTGAAGACGGTCGATGAACATATTCGAATGTTTAACTTTACTGAAAGAATATTTTAATTCCAACGATAATAGTCCATTTTTATAAGTACAAAAATTGCATTAATAATTAGTAAATTAATTAATTAAGTTAATTAAAATGTTAGAACTTGATCTTATTTAATTCTAAAATAAAACTATAAACTAAAATATCAAAAATTGCAATTAACTATTAATAATATCCAAACGAAAGCGTTTTACACAATCAAGCAAAGTTATTCCGCGATAAATTACTTGTGTTACTTTTTGACATAAACTTATCTCGCCACTTTACATTTTAACTTGAAAAAAATTAAGTGAATGCGAAATTACTAAAACATCACGATATCCAATATAAATCTAGACTTCTACGATAATTTTTTTCGTGTGTAAAAGTTATCACTTTTACATTTTACAATTTATCTTGGTTTTTAGAGAATTAGGGCACAGTTCGCCTTTCCCTACTGGGTATCCTAGGCACTCAGAATTTGGTGAACAGAGGTTAACCACTCCCCCGTTCTCTGAGACTCTCCTCCCAGCAGAGCTGCGGTTGAGGACGGCTTATTTAATTCACCGCTAACCTACCTATCGATAGGCCGTTCACTATCCACCACCTGTGACCCCCCCGATAGCTGCAGCTCGCCACGGGAATATTATAGTTATAAAATCAACTTATTAATACAACTATAATATTAACTTTAATATTCTATCTTTTTTCTTTCTTCTTCACTTCTTGTAGACAAGCTACACACACCCGACCGACACTATGTAATTTTCAGTGGCAAAAAAATCTTGATTCAAGTTTTTGGATCAATTATTTTTTGCCAGAGAACACAATTTTGGATTTTTTTGTTGACACTTACTCTTTTGTTTTGAATTTACAATAATTGAGTTAAAAATAATTATTTTGAATTGATACACAAACCACAATTTAAAAAACAGTAAAGTGACTAAAACTTATTCAATTTGGGTTTAACTTTTTTTACAAATGGCTTATAAAAAACGCTTAATTATATTTAATTTAATAAACACTTACGACGAATTGAAATCCTACGAAGATTATACGATGTGATTAACGACGTTAACATTTTATTTTATTTTCACATAATGCTCTTCACATTTACGACGAATCAAAATGGCGACGACTTTTTTACTATGAAACTTTTAGTTTTGTAACATAATTTCTTTACACGTGTGTCGATGTTATCACTTCTTATACTAAGTAATATGTAGAGACGACGGTTAGTATAAACGAACTCCGAAATAAACTGAACTGTGAAGTTTTTAATACGACTGATAATGCTTTTACAATTTTCTGGAACAAATCCGGGTTGGATGGACAAAATTATGTACCAAATGTATGGTTTCTTGACGACGAAGAATTGTGGACTGTATTTTTTAAACGATTTATTGAAAACGAAGAAATATTGTCGAAGGTACGGTTTTCATATATAACACTATACTCAATTTTAGTTTTACAATTTTTGTATAAAACTTTAATTTTATTTATAAAATTTAACTTTACATCGATGTGGTTTTCCGACTTGTCTCAATAGCCAAAAAACGAAGACTGCTTAAAAAACGAGTATACACCAAAAATACTGAAAAGTCAAATAAACAAAATACATTTTTGATTTTACTGTACGTAACTGTTATACACGTTATAGTGACATCTATTGTAAAAATTTATAATTCTCCATTTGTTATACAATGTATAAAAATTACTATTTAATAAACTAATAACAATACTGAATAATTTAAATAGTTTTTTAATTTCAATAATAGCAATATCCGTGCTATAGCAGTCACGAAGAGCCCGTCTAAATAATTTTTGCAAACTTTCATATTCTTCGGGGCTTGTTGATACTTTTAGTTCGATTATTATCCATTTTAGCTATATTCGCTTCCATTTGATTCGTCAGACATTATTATAAATGAATTATTTAATAAAATATAGTAAAATCTATAATAAAAACAAGAAACAAGCACGGCTTTCAAGTTTGCGTTTACTATAATTGACAGCTGGTGAAATGCAAAAGTTGTAAGGTTATTTGTTGTAAGGTTGTTTATCGGTGCTCAATAATCTTAAAATAACACTTTGAATAAAATACAATTTTTGTTTTATTAAACACAACTTGCTCTAAACAATCACAAATATAATAAAAAATTTAAATAGAAATGGCACGGTCTTTTTAACAATTTCACATGACGTTGAGTATATGTAAACGTAAAAATAAAGTCAATCAAATTTTTTGGATTTTATTTTTGATCCATTTTAAAAAAAAAAGACAATAAATGTAAACAAATCCATTTTGGATCTAAAAAAGATCATAAAAGGATCAACATTTATGTGCCACAGAAAATAATGTATGACAACTTTTTCTTCTTTTTCTTTTCGTTAACAAATAAATGTGCATTCACAATACATACATAAAAGGGTGTGTTCGTAAATTTAAATATTTATATTGAGTTTGTTACACCCTCAAGCGTGAAATCCGTGTGGAATACACAACAAATGCAACAGTGGACGCAGTAATATCCGGTACATAAACCGTCTCAGCCCCTATCTGATTATCATAAATAGGTAAAGGGCCAATGATGCCTAAGTGAATTTCAGCAAAACGCTGCGAAGTTAATGTATAAGATCCGAGAGGAGGAATGGTATGCCTTGAAATTTGTAACTTTTGACATGCTAAGCAACATTGAGCCATAGTTTTTGAATCTTTAGAGATAGATGGTCAGATTACGTATTTTGTCAATAATTTAATAGATGTTTTTTTTATTTTTTATGAGACAAATTGTGAAAGGCTTCAAACACTTTTTTCTTTAATTCAATTGGTATAAAAGGCTTTTGAACAGCAGTCAAAACCTCACAAAAAATTGTGAATTTGAATTTTTTGAAGTGTTATTCCGTAAAATTTCTCGAAGTTCTGCATCATTTGAGCATAGCTTATACTTTGAGTTTGAGGGATACAATTAGATTAAAACGCGATAAGATCTATGCAATTAACCTTTTCAGGCTCAAGATGTTTTGGATGTCGGTAGCGAATTGACCGATAAAATTCTAGGCTTTATTAAATTCCGCTGATCAATGATTGGGGTCTAACTATTTTATTGCCGCGTTTGGGATAAAGTGTCCACATAAGCGAATCATATCCTTTAAGATAATAATTGACTGTGAATTGACGCTCGAAGTTTTTAATTACTTATAAATTCTAACGACGTCAGGTAAAATACGTTTTACATTAACAGTGTGCCCGAGAAATAATCTGGACATTATCGTTGACAGTAAAAAAACAACTGTCACAGCAGAAATAATGTACTTATGTGCATGAATTATCAACGAACGTAATTTCTGTAGGTCAGATGGCTAAGAATGGTAAAGTGACAGTTTTCGATGACCGCCAGTTTAGAATTTTTGACAAGCGTATAATCAGCTAATAGCGACAGCAACTCTAGAAAAGGATATGTACAAACTCGATTTGGATAAAATTGAGTGTTGTTCATTCGGGTCAATTGTCAAGAACAATTTTGAATTGTGGCATCGCCGGCTTGGACATATGAGCGTCCAATATATGGAAGAGGTGCAAAAATCGTCGGGAAGGGACATTGTTGAACGAAGTGACTAAAATACTTAGTTTACTTCTTTTACTTCTTAAAATCCAAAGATGAAGTAGGTTCTGTTTTCAAAAAATTTAAAGCATTTGTCGAAAATCAGTGTGGAGAAAAACTAAAAGTGTTGCGGACAGACAACGATGGAGAGTTTTGTAACAAAGAATTCCTGAGTTTTCTTCACAGTTCGGGGATTCAGCATCAGACGACAATTCCATATAACCCACAGCAGAACGGATTGTGTGAACGCATGAATCGAACAGTTATCGAAAAACGAGGTGCCTTCTGATTCTGGGTTATCGAAACTTGTTTTTGCCGAAGCGGTGAATACGGTTGTATACTTAATCAACCGATCACCGACAAAGGTGTTATCAGGACGGATACCAGAGACGGTTTGGACTGGAAGACAACCGGATTTGTTGAACTTGAGGGTTTTTTGATCAAAGGCTATGGTACATGTGCCAAAACAAAATCGAAAAAAGCTCGATCCAACAGCACAACAACGCAGAATGGTTGGCTATTGTGAAAATCAAAAAGAGTATCGTATATGTATAATCCAACAAATGACGAAGTTTTTTCAGCCCGTGATTGTAGTTTTGATGAGTTCTGCGAATATTTAAACAACGACGTTGATTTCCAATTTTTCAAAATGTCAAATAACGAACAATCAGTGGTTAGGGATGTCACTCCGGTTGTGTCTGATTCATCGGAAATTCATTTAGAACGTATTTCTTTACCGTTGTCAAATAATGAGGAGATAATGACAGGTACAGCCCAGGCGATGTAGATCACTCACCTAGTCTGCATCACTGAAACCAGTAATGTTTTCTAATTCCGATCTCCGATATTCCAGATTCCTACATACTGTGCCTTTCAAGTAACGGAAGATCCGTTTCACTGCAACCCTATGCTGCTTTCCGAGATTATTTGAAAAAGGACTTACCAAATTTACTGCGTAGGCAATATCAGGTCGCGTACCCTGTGCTACACACAGAAGGCTGCCTACCGCTTCTTAAAATGGAATTTTCTGCGCATGTCTCCAATTTCGGTTTTCCTGGTGCGATTGGTGTCGCTCGATTGGTTATCAGCTTTAGATCAGCTTTAGATCGTGTCATGCTGATCTCTACCAACGCTTTGTCCAACTTTTGGTTCCAGGCACGGCCGGCTTATTTTAATCCATATAGTGCCTTGTTTAATTTACAAACTTTTCCTGTTCCATCCGCGAATCTTTCTGGTTGCAACATATACACAGTTTCCCTCAATTCACCTTAAAGGAAAGCAGACACTGCATCCATCTGCTCAACATTCATATCGTATTGAACAGCTAGTGCGAACAGATAACGAATTGAGCTATACTTCACTACTGGTGCATATGTTTCCTCATAATCCAGACCTTCACGCTGGGAACAACCCTATACAATGAGCCGTGCTTTATACTGAATTGAACCATCTAATTTTAATTTGGTTTTAAACACCCATTTTGACTTGATCGCTTTGCTGTTAATCGGTAGATTACACAGAGTCCTTGATTCGTTTGCCATAATCGCTTCATATTCATCTAGATGAAAGAAAATCCACCTCTGGTTATTTTTTTCTCAAAAGCGGTGGAGCAATACCATGGTCATTACGCAAGCAACAACTGCAGCCCGATTGCCCAACTGCGATCCCGATTTTTTTTGTGACAGTCGAAGCGCAATTAATCTCTCGAAGACAAATGCATACCATCCTCGTACGAAACATATCGATGTCAGGCATCATTTTGTGAAAGTGAAAGTAGAAGCATCTATTATCACAATAAATCTAATCGGGACAGATCAGATGATGCATTAACAAAGCGACTTCCCAAGTTCAAACATCAACAACGCCGAGGAGAAATGGGACTCAAATTAGTGTAAATTCAAGTGGAAGTGTTGGCTTATAGGGTGAATTTATGTTTTGTTAGTTGGGAATTATAATAAATTAGGTTATATGCAAAGGCAACACTGTATATTAAAGATGAATGAAAAAATGTGTCACCACTTCCGGTTTACTCATAACAAGAGGTAGCCGTGTTTTTAATTCTACATACCAAAAATATGTTTTCAACATATATTTCATTAAATATGATTCGCTTGAAAACAGCTCTTGGTAAGGCTGCATGGTTACATATGAAATGGTTCGTATTATTAATAAATTCGTGTTGGAATTAAAACAACTTACTTACTTACTCATAAATGACTGCCGCACTGGTTTTATTAGATGCTTTTTGTGATTTTCCCCCCTGCGCGTTTTCATCTGATATTTGCAAAAGATTCCTTCGATAACACACAATCAAAATAATTCCGTATCGGTATATAGATTTTTATATACACACATAAAAAAATTACAAACGATATTTGCAATCAAAAGTATAGTCGGACATACAACTCTGCTTTGAAAATTTTGCATTTATAAAACGAAATTCAAAATTTCCCAAATTTATAAAGGGAAATTTTCAACCCTGCAATGAACACAGCAGCTTGTTTATGTTTTGAAAACGAACATTATTGTTATGTCAAAATGTTTGTTTAATAAATGGCTGTAGGATGTTTTGTAATAGTGTATGGGGGGGGGGGGGGGGGGTTTCATTCAACCAGACCGGGTTTCGCTTGAACTATGCGCGTATGTATCGTTAGGGTAGAAAGTTACCCTCGTAAATGTTTTTTTTGTGTGGTTTGACTTCTTTCGCTACATTTCCTGCAAGCGAACGTCCAGGTGATGTAGTGTTGGTATTATTTGGGCTATCCATATTGTGCGTTGTACTTGATTGATGTGATGTTACCTCGGAGCTCTCGACAAAACACGGCATAAGTCGGTCTATTGACACTTTACTTGGTTTTCCCTTTATATCGATAACAAAATTCTTCTCGGGTCGCTCAATAACCGGATATGGACCTTCGTAAGGTGGCTGGAGCGACTTACGAACCGCATCAGTTCGCAATAATACATGAGAACACGTGTTTAGTGTCTTAAAGACGAATCTATTCTGCTCAGAAATATGCCGAGTGGGTGGATGTGGTCGTAATTCCTTGAAATGATCCCGTAGTGAAGAAATGAAATGTGATTGTAGCCTGAGAGCTGGTGTATCCTCAACCAGTTGCCCCGGAATAAGTATTGTAGTACCATAGACGAGCTCTGCCGAAGTTGTATCGAAATCCTGGCGATAAACCGTTCAAAGTCCCAACAATATTGCAGGAAGTGAACGAGTCCAATCCCATCTTTAAGCGTCCTGTGCCAACTTTCGATGAAACCAACTGCTTTAGGGTTATAACTAGTTGTTGTTTGTCTTTCGAATCGTAGTACACAGTAAAAAAAACGCGGTGTGAATGGAATTTAATCAAAAATACTTTACATTCTATCCAATTACGTCAAATTAACTCCGCAAGGAAGGGTACTATTTTTAAAACATTCGATAGGATTAAACAATATACTTTTTACCCCGTTTGGTGTAAACGTAATAGTTCTTAGTAATTGACGGTTATAAAAGTAGGACAAGCGCCGATCTGGTGGAAAAAGTATAAATAATAATTTCATCCGAAAAAAGTAAATCACGGTCAAAACAAAAACTTCACTGGGATAAAAGAAACTTGTATCCGATCGGTGGGATATTATTTGACACCGATTCGGTGTCAGGGGAACTCCGTTTTTTTTCTGTGTAGTTTCGAGAGCTCTGCAAACAGTTCAGATTCAAACTGGGAACCCTAATCCGTTACAATTGATTCTAGGACGCCGACACGAGCAATTCACCCAGTTAGTAAGGTGAAAGTTTCCGCTCGAATGTGTGCAATTGAAATAGCTTCTGGAAAACGGGTGTATCGGTTAATCATGGTGAGACAATAGCGATGTCCGTCAGAAGATGGAAGAGGTCCGACAATATCAATATGAATCTGATTGAATCTCTGGGATACCAGCGGAAAATTTCCTTAAGCGCTCTTGGTGTGCCTTGTCACCTTCGATTTCTGGCATTCTAAACAATTTTGTGCCAATTTACGTGCGTCTTTATTTACTGCAATCCAGATAAATTTCTTTGCGACCATTTTAGCTGTGGTGGAAATTCCTGGGTGAACCAAGTAATTAATAGACTCAAAAACTGTTCTTCGAAACTCTTCAGGTATGTATGGCCGGTTTATTCCCGTTAGGGTCTCACAAATAATATTCTTATTGGAGCTAGGTAATGGCATTGCTTGGAATTTCAACTGTCCTTTGCTTTCCATTAGCTCTTTTAATTCACCATCATCGTGTTGTGCTTCTTCGATCTTTTCGTAATCAATTGTCGCCGGTATCGTGATTTCTTCTATTTCTGTATATCGGTCGTAAATTGTCCTATAAAGTCCAAGTGTCTGAACTGCCTTGGAGAAGCTTTTGGTGGATTCTGTTTAAATGCAAATATTAGTGGCTTATGATCCGTGAAGAGTGTAAATGGTCTTGCTTCGACTAAGTGCCGAAAATGCTTAATGGCTGAAAAGGCCGCCAACAGTTCACGATCATAGGCGCTATATCATTGTTGTGTCTCATTAAGCTTCACTATAAGGTTGTACCAGGAAGGTAGCTTGGCTCAACTGATGCTTGCTGTTAATAAATGCCTCTGATGCTTCTATTGTCTGGTTAACCACTCGTTTGTCGTTTTTCTTACTCCCCTTAAGGTGGTCGTTTAGCAAAGCTTGGTAACCCGTTGTGTGTGGGAGGAATCGCCTATAAAAATTAAGCATATCCAAATAACATCTAAGCTGCTTAATAGTCTTCGGTTGCTCATAATTCATAATGGGGTCGACCCTTTTCCTTGTAGGTTTAACATCCTGAGCAGTAATGGTATGCCATAAGAAATTTATTTCGACCTTTGCGAAGACACATTTATCGAATTTGATCATAATTCCCGTTTAGATGTTCCTCACGAGTATGCGATGCTATGATTAGGTCGTCTATGTATACAAAACAGAAACTCAACCGACGGAGGACGGAATGCATAAACCGCTGGAAGGATTGGGCAGCGTTGCGTAAACCGAATGTCATTCTCATAAACTCGAAGAGTCCGAATGGGGTGGTAATTGCTGTCTGTGGAATGTCACGAGCTTCGATGGGAATCTGATGGTATGCTCTAACAAGATCCATTGTAGTGAATATCGTGCACCCATCTAATTGATAAGCAAAATCCTGCAAATGAGGAATGGAGTATTGATCAGGTTGAGTTACGTTATTAAGTTATTAAGTTTCATTTGCCATTCTTCTTCATGACAAGATGAAGCGGACTTGACCACGGACTATCGAAAGGTCTACAAATACCTTGTGACATCATGAATTCAAATTCTTTTTTTGCAATGTGAAGCTTTTCTGGAGAAAGTTGTCTTGTTTTAGCGCTTGCAGCTGGTCCACGAGTTTCTATGGCATGTGTTACTGAATGTTTAATTTCTGTTATCTTTGTCGCACATCTTTGAGTAATTTCCTTAAACTCGTCTAAAAGCGAAATGATGTCGACATCTATCGACTGATGATTAATGGAAGTAAGTGTGTTGACTGAAACCATAGAATCTTACCGAGAGAGGAAATCGACGTTAGTGGATCCAATAGTCGTTTGCGTTTGATATCGACCAACAAACCATATTTGTTAAGAAAATCGGCCCCAATTATAGGCACTGTGACGTCAGCAATAATAAATGTTCGCGAAAATGAACGTCTGAGGCCCAAATCTAGTTTAACTACTTTCGTTCCATATGTATTGACCTTGGAAGAATTTGCTACGTATAGCTAAAAACCAGACTGTCCTCTGGATCTATCATTTTGCGAAGCCGGAAGTACTTTAATTTCAGCTCCGGTGTCAATTAGGTGTTTGCTTTGTGATGTTCGAACAATATTATTAGGCGACAATGGGTGTTTCCGTCATGACACGTCGCCAAGTGTGATGACTTTTCTAATTTTTTGTTTCAAATTTGGTGGCATCGTGAAACTTACAAGTGGACACGCACTTTTTTGCTTTATCATTAAAACGATAATGATACGAGCTAATTCCGTCTTTAACTGTTGCCTGCGAACGCGATCTGGAACTGGTTCGACGTCTGAAATGTGAGTCTGCACCGGGGGAATTATTCCGACTACGGTCACCGTATTCCGACCTTTGGATTGCGACATTTCTGTGGTCCGCTTCGATTGAGTAGTGTCCGGTCTATCCATGTTCCGAGAAACCACCATGAGATTTGTCTCTGAACAGGCTTCCAACACTCTATCGGCCAATTGTGCCACTTCATCTAACGTGCTGGTACTACCCGCGAGAACTATGCGAACTTTTGTGGGTAACTTAGCGAGCAATAAAACTTGATTCGTCTTCCCATGGAAGGTGTTTACCGCCTGAATCTCCCGCAGAAGCTGTGAAGGTTTTTATCTCCCAGGTCCATCTCACTTAATACCTTACGAATCCGCGCCGTAGATGAATACCCGAGCCTTGTGATTAAGGAATGTTTAAGTCAATCGTAAGGATTCGTAAGCGGAATTACTTTTACCATGTCTGCGCTTCTAGTGTACCAAACCACAATTCGACATCGTGTGTCCAAATTGGTGCAGGTTTGGGTGCAACCAGATGAAGTTGCCTAGGCACAAAATCATTTCGAAGTATTTCCTGTTGTTCGGAGAGCGGAGTTTTTTATGTTTGTGCTCGTCCTGCTACGTCTCTGCAGGCGGACATCATTTTTCCGATGACAGTTTCGATTTGTGTTATATCCACTAACTGCTGTCTGTGGCGTCGGCGTGTCGCCCCCAACATTCTCGGCGTCGCCAGTCATACTCTCCGGACAATTTCACAACAAGTATGTATATATAATATATGTAATGAGGACAGTACGTTTACCGACAAAATTATAATTCGCAAAATCAACAACAATTATTTTTAATAATATCGACTTAACATGACACGACGCACGATATCCCAAAAAAATTCTTGTATGTAGTCGCCATTTTCAAGAAAAATATTTTTTAATGTCTCTCCAGTCCCCATTCACCAAATAAATTGGTTAATGCGGTCCTTTTCCAACTGAAAGTTTCCCGAAGACAATATCAGAATTATCAATAAAAAATATTTATTTGTTATTTAATAAAATTAAATTTTAGCTCTGAGCTTCAAGAATCTTAATCTGGTATTTTAGAGGCTCAAATTAAATTCGCTACCCAAAAATTTTCTGATGCAGCTGTACAGTGTATTCCAGATAATCGAGATAAACGTAATCAAGTTGGTTTTCGAGGCACTATTGATATAACTTCACTATGGAACACCGATGCAAAGCTCAAAACAAAGACGGGAATTTCAACTCTAAACATTTTTGATGTAATGATGAATGTATGTGAGCTAGTGAGAAAAGAGGAGAAGTACACCACGTCGATGAGAAATAGAATACTCCTAACTATGCATAAACTGATATCAAACTGCTCACTTGCAGATCTTGCCAACGAGTGTGAAGAAAATGCTAAACTTTTGCTAATTTCATTAATTGTGTTCGTGTTAGTGATATTACCTGGGTAAGACGGAATATTATCGAAAATTAGAGTTTTCTTGGATGTAATTATTAAATCCTATTAAAAACAACTAAATAATATAAAACTACTTTATTTCAACTAATTACATGAATGTTTAGTTTGACTCAAAATTCTATTTAAAATTCTCGAAAAACTAGCATTACACTACTAATTATCAAACTTACTGAACTATTTTGCCTTAATTCAAGGAATGCACAGCAAAAAATTCTTCTCAATATGTATCTGTATCTGTATTGTATCTTGTTGTGTTAAATGCTAAGGAAAACTTACTCATATTCAGACAGTAGTACTCAGAATTCTTAACAACAAACTATACAGTATACTATATAAAAATGTTCATTATGAATTTTTGAAAATGAAGTACTCCTACCCAGTATGCAATTATTCCACTGTGTGGAAAAAACTGCTCAAATGTCGTACAAAATTCCGTACTACAAAATATCAAAGACAAAAAAATATTGATTTTGGAGAAAAATAATTGTTTTTCTCTTTCTATTTCGCGGTAATATTATTTTCGTTTTATAAGTTTCGATTGCATCTTTTATTTTCAGTTTCTTCTGACAAGTCGACGTGCACGGTTGCACTACATAATTAGATTTTTTTCTTTAAAGTGTTGTGTTTCATTATAATGTTTTCTATTTGTTAAAGTAAATAGTTTTAAATTTAAGTATACAATAATAATTATTAAGTTATTTAGTGATCGCGATGTACAAATTTGGACTAAAAAGGTAATAAAAATCTGTCTCACAATGGCGTCGTCGCGAAATACATTTACGTTGTAAATTTTCAATGCATTTTTTTCTTTTCAAGATCGGTTGTGCTTGTTGGGATATTCAATTGGATGCGCGTATGGTGAACAAGACGTATGGTGAACGTGCTTAAAATTTAATTTATAAAATTTGTGTTATAAAATTTAATTGTGTATTTTTGTGCTAATAAAAAATTAATATTTATTTTATTATAAATGGAAAATTTTGTTTTATTTCAAATAAGAATTAGTATTTATTCCAATTGGAAAATATATACAAACACGTGCTTTTTGTTTGTGGTTTTTTTCTCTTTTTAGTTGGGATTCACACCGACACCGGAATTTTTGTGACACTTTTCTTTGGCGGGGAGTACGAATTTCCGCGTAATATACATGGTTCTTTCCATAGAAGCAGTGTGGTTTTAGAAGGCGAATGCAAATGGAATTCCGTCGGCATTGCATATTGGGTAGAGATCTAAACACAACCTCAGGTTGTTACGACTGTGTGGTCGCAACCACCATTCTGTGTTTTTTTGTATTTCCTATTGCTCGGTGTCTTTACTGCAATATTTTTATATTCCCCTCGATCGTTGATCGTTGTCTTTGCTGCTATATTTTTTTATGTTCCACTCGGTTGGTGTCTTCGCTGCGGATTGTTTGGTGTGGTGCGCTGAACACACTGGCGACATTTGTAGTTTTGTTTCTCATCTTATGGTGGCGCGAGGGTGAGAATAATGACGAGAGAGCGAGACCAATGCGTATCGAGCGTGTACAAGGTAAAATGTTTTAGAAAAATGTTTTTCTTATATGCTTCTCTTTTATATCAATGCGAATTGATATAAATGAAAAACAGAGAAGAGAGATGTTTGTTCTAGAACATTTTATTCGCGTCGCTGTGTGGCGCGAGAATTTTTTTCTTGAGTCATTTCGAGTTGTGATTTTTTAGAGTTTTTGATTTTGGATAAAACGGTCGAGTTTTGTGATGAATCCGATATGGTAATCCGAGGCCTTTGTTTAGGGTTCATAACTTAAATGTTTTTATGAGAGAAGGTTGTTGGCCTGCCGCTCAACCCGCTTATTACGTGTGTGGGTAACGTACTGGTGAGAATCTTAAGGCATCCAGTCCTACCTTGAAACACATTTATATAGCGAGCCGATTGATACAAGACAGACGCCCGCTTCAGCCGCTCCTAACCTGGAGAACAGACGCTGGTTTGGTATTGGTTTTGAGGCGCCAATGGCCCGCCTTGACATGTAGTGTCCATGACTATAAACAGGATTTAGTCTGCTCGTCTCCACTACACCGCCTGTATATTTAATAAGTCAGGCCAAATTCTTGGATATGCAGATGATATCGTGCTTCTTGGCCGAAGACCTAGCGATATCAAAGACAGTTTCATACCGCTCGATCGCTGCGCAAGAAGACTTGGTTTGGAGGTGAACAACAGTAAAACCAAATATTTAGTAACACCTAGGAACATCTCTACGGCAAATCTCGGAATTGGCGACCACAACTTTGATAGCGTCGAAAACTTTAAATACCTCGGGTCAGTTATAACATCGTCGAATGATATGCAGGCAGAAATAAAAGCCCGAATCGCTGCCGGACAACGAGTTTTCTACGCCAAATCAAAATTATTGCGGTCGAAACATCTATCGCAGTCGTGCAAGCTCGCACTTTATAAAGCACTTATAAGACCTGTGCTGGCTTTCGGAAGCGAGAGCTGGACCATGACCACTAACGATTGTAGATTATTATCTACCTTCGAAAGGAGGGTTGCCCGTTCAATCTTTGGTCCAATTAAAGTTGCGAACAACGAATATCGGATTCGTATGAATCACGAAATAAAGCAACTCCTCGGAGGCAGCGATATTATCGGACTCATCAAATCCAATCGAGTGAGATGGCTCGGCCACGTTACAAGGTATCCCCAACAACGGATGATAAATAAAGTGTTCCACCAACAACCAGCCGGAGTACGTCGTAGAGGAAGACCCCAACTACGCTGGCGCGACGACATCGAACAAGATCTACGAACATTAGGATGTCGAAACTGGAGGACGAGAGCGATGGATCGAGATGGATGGAGGGCCTTAGTGCAGGCGGCGAAATCCCTTCATGGGATGTGAAGGCCAGAGAGAGAGAGAGAGAGGTCGAGTTTTGGTTGTAAAAGTTGAGTGTTGATTTTTTTATATAAAGAGTCTTGGTTAGAATTTTAAAGAAAACGGGTCCGTTTTTGGAATCCAATTAAAAAGTACAGTCTCTTTTGGTTATTAAAAAAAAATAAAAATGAGTTCATTGGTTTAAGCGAGATAAAATATATTGTACAAAAATTTAAGTTATATTTAAGTTATATCAATTTCACAATTTGAAGTTATATAAACTATTTTTTTTGTGTTTGTTAATAAAAAATCAGTGAATATATAAGTTGTTATTTTTAATGGGGCTGTTATTTACGGAAATGTATAACGGGATTCCGAACGATGCAGTTTATTCTTTATGATTTTTGATGGTGATTTTGTGAGTGCGGCAAATCCAAGTAAAATTTTGCCGTTCTGTTAAATTTGTTTAACGAAATAAAAGCAATTTAGTCTGATTGACGGATTAGTATTTGAAGTTGAGGGTCGTGTATATTGTATAGCGACAAGTGAAGAACGCCGCAACACAACTGAAACTCTCAACAGTTAATTATTTAAGAGTGGCCAGTTGAGGCCACTTCATTTGTTTTATTCGCGGATGGCGGCGAGACAACGCCCAGTATAATTCTATGGTTTCTAACGAAGGAGGCCCACCCAGTTATTTGCAGGTGGCCAGTTGAGGCCACTTTATATACGGTATTTAGGCGAAACCACGCCCAACATTTTGGTTATCGGTGGTCTGCCGCAACATACGAGTGGCCAACAGGCTATTCACTCTTTAATTTTGGTATCGGGGAAAGGCCCCGCAACGATACGGGTAGCCAACCGGCTATTCGCGGTTTTATTTTTATCGGGGAGAGGCCCCGCAACGCCCAACGGCCGCGCAAAGCCGCAACCCATTTTTATATCGAGGAGAGGCCCCGCCACGGTAACGGCACCAAAGCCGCAACGGTCCGGGTGTGGTAACACCTGTGGCATGACGACCGTACAAGGTCGCACCGCCACGTTTTAATATTAAGGTACAATTTTTTATTTTTATCTTTACTTTTTTTGATTTTTATTTTTTTTTATTTTATTTTTATTTTTTATATATTATATTAACTTTTAAATTTTGTAATCGAGCGCCGCACAGCGTGTGCACGCTCGGTACATATTGCTCTCTCTCTCTCGTTCTCTCCCTTTTTTTTTTTTCTCGTGGGAAGTAGTGTTCCTTTATTTTTTTTATATGTCTAAATTGATTTTTTAAAATGAATTACTAATCTTCGGGTTTGGTATGATGGGAGCGGAGACTCCCTCTGTGTCGGCGTGTTGATTGCGGTCCCTTGGTGCCCGCATCCATATTCGTAACCAGGGCTTGTCCCCGTTTGAATTCGGATGGATGCGCGCACCAAGGCACCGCTCTCGGGTTATGATTTCGTGGTTCGTTCCTCAGGTTCCGGCCGACAAATTTCGGCGGAACTCCGAGTATTATTATTATTTGCGTCCCCCCCCCCCCCCAACTTTCTGTATGAGCACGGTGTAAGCCAGGAGCACATGCATGCCTCAAACCCCACGGCCTTAGCACTTCTCCCTGAGAACGTAGCCGGCAAAAATCACCGTGGAGGCCTCTGCATGCGCTTAGTGATATCTGCAGGTTGGCAGTAGCCAGACTGTAACAAGGTGTATGGGGTGTTAGTTGGGAACCATTACAGTAAGAAAATAAATTCAGATGCACCCCAACCAGGGGAGGGGCCAGTTAATAAAATTTAGTATTATGACCAAATATAATAAAAATTCTCAGGCTAACTGAGATATCCCTAGAGATCTAAACACAACCTCAGGTATAAAAGATGATAGTTGGGGACCATTTCAGTTAGAAAATAAATTCAGATGCTCCCCATCCAGGGGAGGGGCCAGTTAATAAAATTTAGCATTATGACCCAATATAATAAAAATTTAAGGCTAACTGAGATATCAAAATTGAACAAATTTGAAAATATCTATCACGAACTCTACTCGATTGTTTAAAAAAAAAACACAGCTAATATTCGGGAACACTTTCGTAATCAATTCTTCTTTAGAGATTGTGAATTTACAAAAATTAAGTGGAAATGAAAAGTGGCCAATTCGCCAGAAGCGTCGACCTGAATTAATATTTTCCACTGGTATTTCATTCGATCGGTCCATTTAAAGTTAACCCTCACAAATATACCATCTGCAGCAAAATCTAGCTCTTTCATCGTTCCACAGAAAAAAAACCACAGCCGCTGAATGCTAGTCTGGTTGAAAAATGCTGCATGGATCAAAAGATGTTGAGTCTGGGACATGTTTCTTAACGGAGCCGCTCGAAACGCGATATTTCAAAACGCGATATTTCGAAACGAGATATGACAAAACGAAAAATGGTACAAAACGCGATATTTCAAAACGCGACATGGTACGAAACGCGACATGGTACAAAACGCGATATTTTAAAATGCGATACTTCATAACGCGATATGGTACAGCAGAATGTGCATTGCGAAGCGACAGGAGCGCAACGACCCGCCTGATATCACCCGGTCCAATACTCCCGCTTTTATCGATTTTTAAATTCCTATAAATTGAAATTTTTTTCTAAGGAGCGGAGCGACTGGAGCGCAGCGACCCGCCTGATATAACAACGTACTGTCCTCCCGTTTCTATCGATTTTTAAGTTCGTATAAACTGAAGTTTTTTTTCCTAACTAAGGAGCGAAGTGCTTACCTTTTATAACCCGATCCTATACTCCCGCTAATATCAGTTTTTAAATTCCTATAAACTGAAATTAAATTTCCCCTTTTCCAGAATGTACATTACGAAGCGACGGGAGTGCAGCGATTCGCCTGATATAACCCGGTCCTATACTCCCGCTTTTATCGATTTTGAAATTGCTATAAACTGAAGTTTTTTTTCTAACTAGGGAGCAAAGCCCTCACCTGATATAACCCAATCCTATACTCCCGCTAATATCGGTTTTTAAATTCTTTAAACTGAAAATAAATTTCTCCTGATATAACCCGAAATTAAATTTACCCCATCACTCGCCTGATTTAACCCGATCCTAAACCCCCGCTCCTATCGATTTTTAAATTCTTATAAAATGAAATTAAATTTCCCCTTCTCCAGAATGTACATTGCGAAGCGAAGGGAGCGCAGTCACCCGACTGATGTAACCCGATCCTATACTTTCGCTCCTATCCATTTTTAAATTCTTATAAACTGAAATTAAATTTCCCCTTCACCCTCCTAATATAACCCGATCCTAAACTCCCTCTTCTATCGATTTTTAAATTTTTATAAACTGAAATTAAATTTCCCCTTTTCCAGAATGTACGATGCGAAGCGACCTGAGCCGACCCGCCTGATATAACCCAATCCTAAACTGCCACTCGTATCGATTTTTAAATTCCTTTAAATTAAAATTAAATGTCCCCTACGTGGAAAATAAAAAAAATTGAAATAAAATAATTGAAATAACAGTAAATTTTTTTATTTGTACATATAAAAGTTGGGATTTGGGGCGGTAGCCCTCAATCTTAAGGTATAAAATGATTTAAAATAATCATAAAAGCATTTGTGCTTCGAAAAAAGAAAATATTTTTTCGCGTTTGGGTTGTCTTTTAAGACCATTTGGGGCATTTAGGGCCACTTGGGATCATTGAGCTACTTGGGGTCGTTTCTGAATATTTTCATGGCCATATTCGGAATTAGCATTCTAAAGTACTTTAGTATACCGATTTTCAGAACTTTTGGAGTTATATAACCTATTCGGAAGTATAACCACGCAGTTAACATTTTTCGGCCGTCAATTGACATCAGGTGCAAATTGAATGAAAAATTGAATTTTATTAAAACCATCAATGTTGGGCATTTCTGTATCTTGGACACTTTCATTCAGTTTCTTGAAATTTCTTATTTTTATTTTTACAAAAATGGTAAAAATATTCTGTATATTGACAACCTCTTTATATTGCAACCTGGACACTTTGAAAATTTTCGTCTAATCTTTAATAAATTACCCTTTGTATATTGGACACGAACACTTTTGTTCAATATCAGTAATTCGATTTAATGATAAAAAATATCACGTTTTGTACCATATCGCGTTTTGTGTCGTATCTCATTTTGAAATATAACGTTTCGAAATATCGCGTTTTGTACCATATCGCGTTTTATACCATATCGCGTTTTGAAATATCTCGTTTTGAAATATCTCGTTTTGAAATATCGCGTTTTGTACCATATCACGTTTTGAAATATCTCGTTTTGAAATATCGCGTTTTGTACCATATCGCGTTTTGTACCATATCACGTTTTGAAATATCGCATTTTGAAATATCGCGTTTTGTACCATATCGCGTTTTGTACCATATCGCGTTTTGAAATATCGCGTTTTGAAAAATCGCGTTTTAAAATATCGCGTTTCAAATGGGACCCGTTTCTTAATACTATATTTACATACTTGGAATACACGGTGTTACAGTTGAGTCGAAACGTGATTAGCCCAATTAAAAGGTTAAATAAAATAATAAATTTCTGTTCAACATGGTTAAAGCGAAATTTTCTAATTTTTTTGTTGTTTTTACTTTTTATTTAGAGTTGTTTAACATAAATTATGTTTTTTCGAACACTTACATTAAGGATTGAATGTTTCTACTCCGCATAATTTAAAATCTCTCTAAACGAAAATTTATTATAACTGCTCGCTGCGCTGGTTGGGGAGCATCTGAATATATTTTCTAACTGAAGTGGTCCTCAACTAACACCCCATATACCTGAGATTGTGTTTAGATCTCTAGGAATATCTCAGTTAGTCTGAAATTTTTATTATATTATTATAATTTTTATTTTTATTTTTATTAACTGACCCCTCACCTGGATGGAGAGTATCTGAATATATTTTATAACTGAAATGGTCCCCAACTGACTCCTCATATACCTGAGGTTGTGTTTAGATCTCTAAGGATATCCCAGTTAGTCTGCGAATGTTTATTATATTTGGTCATAATACTAAATTTTATTAACTGGCCCCTCCCCTGGATGGGGAGAATCTGAATATATTTTCTAACTAAAATGATCTCCAATTAACACCCCATATACCTGAGGTTGTGTTTAGATCTCTAGGGATATCTCAGTTAGTCTGAGAATTTGTATTATCTACGTATGTGAAGTTATCCCAGGATTCTATCCCAGAAAATATTTTTTTTAATCAGGCAACACTAACATATCAATAACCAATTTGTTCTTGTGTGAAGTTATCCCAGTCCAGGTTTTGATTCATTTCATTCAAATATACTATATTTGTGAAGTTAGCCCAGCCCAGAAGTTTTATCAATTTTAATGAAAAAACGAAAAATTATCAAGTTTATTAAATTCGATTTGTTTTTAATATAATAAAAAAAAATTAAATATAACGTATAAAAAACTGTAAAATTTTAAGTTGCATAAAATAATGGTAATATTCAGGCAATGTAAGAAAAAATTTGTTCCGTGGCAAGTTCCCGAAAATCAACTCTGGGCTGAGAATTTCATTGATTTTTCTATAATTTTTCGTCCCGCTTTATAAATTAAAAACTATTTCGCCAAAACTAAAAATGTCTCGGATCAGGGCAACATGATTTTCAAATCTATACACCACTAGCTAAATTTCAGCTAAATTAGAAAAAAATCGTTCTGTGGCAAGTTCCCGAAAATCAACTCTGGGCTGGGAATTTCATTGATTTTTATATAATTTTTCGTCCCGCTCGATAAATTAAAAACTATTTCGCCAAAACTAAAAATGTCTCGGATCAGGGCAACATGATTTTCAAATCTATACACCACTAGCTAAATTTCAGCTAAATTAGAAAAAAATCGTTCTGTGGCAAGTTCCCGAAAATCAACTCTGGGCTGGGAATTTCATTGATTTTTATATAATTTTTCGTCCCGCTCGATAAATTAAAAACTATTTCGCCAAAACTAAAAATGTCTCGGATCAGGGCAACATGATTTTCAAATCTATACACCACTATAGCTAAATTTCAGCTAAATTAGAAAAAAATCGTTCTGTGGCAAGTTCCTGAAAATCAACTCTGGGCTGGGAATTTAATTGATTTTTCTATAATTTTTCGTCCCGCTCTATAAATTAAAAACTATTTCGCCAAAACTAAAAATGTCTCGGATCAGGGCAACATGATTTTCAAATCTATACACCACTAGCTAAATTTCAGCTAAATTAGAAAAAAATCGTTCTGTGGCAAGTTCCCGAAAATCAACTCTGGGCTGAGAATTTCATTGATTTTTCTATAATTTTTCGTCCCGCTCGATAAATTAAAAATTATTTCGCCAAAACTAAAAATGTCTCGGATCAGGGCAACATGATTTTCAAATCTATACACCAGTAGCTAAATTTCAGCTAAATTAGAAAAATAATCGTTCTGTGGCAAGTTCCTGAAAATCAACTCTGGGCTGGGAATTTCATTGATTTTCATATAATTTTTCGTCCCGCTCGATAAATTAAAAACTATTTCGCCAAAACTAAAAATGTCTCGGATCAGGGCAACATGATTTTCAAATTTATACACCACTAGCTAAATTTCAGCTAAATTAGAAAAAAATCGTTCTGTGGCAAGTTCCCGAAAATCAACTCTGGGCTGAGAATTTCATTGATTTTTCTATAATTTTTCGTCCCGCTCGATAAATTAAAAATTATTTCGCCAAAACTAAAAATGTCTCGGATCAGGGCAACATGATTTTCAAATCTATACACCACTAGCTAAATTTCAGCAAAATTAGAAAAAAATCGTTGCGTGGCAAGTTCCTGAAAATCAACTCTGGGCTGAGAAATTCATTGATTTTTCTATAATTTTTCGTCCCGCTCGATAAATTAAAAACTATTTCGCCAAAACTAAAAATGTCTCGGATCAGGGCAACATGATTTTGTAGTCTATACACCAATAGCTAAATTTCGGCTAAATTAGAAAAAAATCGTTCTGTGGCAAGTTCCCGAAAATCAACTCTAATCAATAAAATTATAATCAATAATATCTTCTAATCAATGAAATTCCCAGCCCAGAGTTAATTTTCTGGAACTTGCCACAGAACGATTTTTTTTCTAATTTTGCTGAAATTTAGCTACTGGTGTACACATTTTAAAATCATATTGCCCTGATCCGAGACATTTTTAGTTTTGGCGAAATAATTTTTAATTTATCGAGCGGGGCGAAAAATTATAGAAAAATCAATGAAATTCCCAGCCCAGAGTTGATTTTCGGGAACTTGCCACGGAACGATTTTTTTCTAATTTAAAAAAAATCAATGAAATTCTCAGCTGAGAGTTCATTTTCGGGAACTTGCCACGGAACATATTTTTTCTTACATTGCTTGAATATTACCATTATTTTATGCAACTTAAAATTTTACAGTTTTTTTATACGTTATATTTAATTTTTTTTTTTTATTATATTAAAAACAAATCGAATTTAATAAACTTGATAATTTTTCGTTTTTTCATTAAAATTAATAAAATTTCTGGGCTGGGCTAACTTCACAAATATAGTATATTTGAATGAAATGAATCAAAACCTGGGCTGGGATAACTTCACACAAGAGCAAATTGGTTATTGATATGTTAGTGTTGCCTGATTAAAAAAATTTATTTTCTGGGATAGAATCCTGGGATAACTTCACATACGTGTATTATCTTTGGTTATAATACAATATTTTATTAACTGGCCCCTCCCCTGGTTGGGGAGCATCTGAATATATTGTCTAACTGAAATGACCCTCAACTAACATCCCATACAGTAGTTCAGTGTGTAGTGTTTGTTACTAATTTGCCTCGGATACCGATTTTCTAGTTATTTATTTTAAACCTTTATTAACCGCAATATTCTTAGTACAGAATATTGATTAATGAAATGGGAAATATATTATAATTTCTTTCGGTTTTTAAAAGATAATTGCCAAAATATAGTTAATAAATTTAAATTTTCCGTTAATTTCCGTTTTATGCAGGTATCATTTTTATATGCACCAACACATATAAATATTTAGTATAGATTTAGTGAAAACTTCACACTGCTATATAAACATGTGAAGTTTTTGCTAATTTATCTACTAGTAAAACTTTAGCAGTATCTTCACATGCATATCTTGCCATTGATTTTGAAGTAACAAATAAATATTTTGCAGACACAATACGCCTTCCAGTAAAAACAATGAAGAAACTTATTCTTTGGCAATCAAAGGAACATAACCCAAATAATTTACTTCTGTGTTTTAAGGAGTTACCCATCGTAAGGACCGTTCTTGATATTACGGAAATTCGAATTAACATTTTGATGTCTAACTTGTAGGACGTGCACCTACTCTCATTACAAGGGGACACAGACGATGAAAATTTTGATAGGCGTTTCTCCGGCAGGATTAGTTAACTTTTTCAGTAAAGTTTCTACTGGACAAAGCCCTTCCTGACAAAGCCACCTTTAACCAGACATCTGAACTGCTAAGTAAACTTGAACCAGGGGACGTTATCATAGTTGATAAAAGCTTTATGATTGCCGATGAATTAGCTAAAGTGGGTGTAGAAATGGTCAGCACGAATTCCATATGTGAACGATATTATGGCGGTGATTTGTGGTTTATCAAATTTATCAAAACCGATATTTAATGACAACAAATTCATGTAAATAAAACAATAAATTTAAATTTTTTTTATAATGTACAACTGCATAGTCAATTTTTTATTAAATTTAAATTTATATTTCAATTCATAATTTAATTTTATTTAATAAATTACGCTTTTGTGCTGTTTTGCTGTTTACCAATCGTCAATCATGTTAGATGGAAACCAATAGTTCGTAATCAATCTAAAAACAACAAGTAAAGCAAAGTAAACCTAAAGACCAGAGCTAAACTTATGATAATCCTTTCAAAGACATATTGCAACCAAAGGCTGTAACCATTAATGATTTCAAAAGAGTTTTGGCCATTTTACAGAGGATCCCAAAACTTCACCAGATATTTGTAATTTTGACAACATCACAAAACCACCTATACGCCTCATCGTTAACGAATTTGCATGACCAAGTTTGTTAAACAATTTAAAAAATTTCATGAATGTACTTCCGGAAATTAATAAGCATTATTCGATATAAAATTGATGCAATACTTAAGAAAACATTTCAAAGATTTGTATTATTTCCGTTTAACCGCAAACAACGAAAAAACGAGAAACGAAACCAAAATCAAACAAAAACTATTTAATGGAAATGATCATATATATAAAATGATAATGATCATCATCATTCGAACAATTTATTAATTTACGTGTTTTGGTGGACACAACATTTTTAAATGTTAACCAAAACTAAAAATACACAACAAAAAAGTCTAAACTTGTTTTGTTAGTTTTTAACATTTTCAACTAAAATCAAGTGAATTTGCATAGATATTTCTCAATTCTTGCTCATTCTCTCCTCTACAGTTTACTAACCAAAAACTGACCACAAAAAGCTAGATTCATCCAATCAGACATACAGACCTAAATATATAACTTGTACAAAGAAAGCTACAATTTACACAAAGACATAGTTTTGTGAGTCTTGCTGCCTCTTATGTATTGTACGTTTATTAACACCATCATAATTATTACATACATACATGAATTATTATTTAAAAAAATGTGGGTGAGACATAAAGTTCTCTGGAACAAACGTCACTTAACCTTGATCATGCACATTTAAATAAAAGAAACTGCTTTAAGAATTTAATTTTTTGCTGGTTTTTTATTTCGGTTTTTATTTATTAAGTTGTCTGTCTATTTGTTATACACGATGTTGTCTTTCGGTTCTCGGGGTACATTCATTATTAAATTTTAAGGCACATTTTATCTATTTTTCATTCAAAACTATCAAATCATAATAAATCGGTTCCTCTTCTCATGCGCCCGCCGCATACTGTATCTGCGTATAATGCGCAAAACAATTCCAAGAATATCGAAAAATTTAAAGAAATATAATGAAGAAAGAAAATTTTATGACTTCATCATTAAAATGTGCAACAATCGTTCGTCCACTCTCGACTCGATCTACACACAACAATAATACAAAAAAAAATGTCTAATTATAGATCTTAAAAGATCGTTATCACATATTGTTGTTTAACTCCAAAACAATAGAATTAATCGTTTTATGGACGATCGATGTCTGTAATATTAATGTGTGTTTGGTTTTACAGTAACATTGACTACGATCGTTGATCTTAAATAAACAATTTAAATTTGATCGTAATTAATTATGAATATGATCAATCACCAATACATATGGGCTAAGCATTATGATCACCCACAAAAATGTTTTTGTATTTCTCATACTTTAAAAAAATTATTGCGTACGCCTAACGAATACACAATAAATACCTGTATTTTCAACTTGATTAATTCGCGCAGACGACGCCATTTTAATATTTTTGAAATTTGCGTTTATCAAATTTATAGTTGGTGCCTTATTTTAAATGCCAAATTGAACTACAAGTGATGTCTGTAAATATGTAACTGCTTGATATATTTGTAACTGTTTATATTTTAGCCTTCTCCCGGTTCATAGGGTAGGAAGTTAAAATCGTAATCTATTACACCATTTATGAGATGCTGATTTTATTCGAAATTACAACTGAAGACCTACTTGATCGAACGATCAAGCAAAACTGGTCCTACGTATATTTTTATGGACCTCTTTCGTAACTTTTAACTTGAGTTGAACACTATGATGTTCTAGTAAAACATACACGGAGACATTAAGTTAAGTTTTGTTTAGTTTGAAAATAATATAGGACCTAAATATGTTTTCTGCGTCTATTCTGAAAACTACAAAATAAATTTCCCCAAGGCGGATTAGAGTAAGATTGATGATATACTCAGATCGTGTATGTTTCAAAATTTCACTGCGCAGTAAACACTATATAAAGTCGGGCAAATGTCTAATCTTTCATACATTTGGGGAACATGATGTGAATTAAAGTGTATCTGACTGGTATTTGGACACCTGTTAGGGATTTGCCGTTCCAGTCTCAATGTTGGAGATTATGTCTTGACATACTTACCTGGGACAAATTCACACCTGAAACACATCACATAAACCTGAAATAAACATCATAAATAAATCATTTGCCATTCCAGTACAGCTGTCACTACAAACGAAACCATCCAGTTAATCTAAAAATAAGTTAGTAATTAGTTAAATGTGTATATTAAGTGCAAACAGAGGATCCTTAGAATCCAAATAAGAAAGCGCGTAAAACCTCCGCAAGTTGTATAAGTTGTATAAAGTCCACTGCCCCGGGTATTTTACATTGGTCCTTCGAGCCGGATACAGCACCGACTTAACAACACAAAATCGCAATTAACCGGTGCAAAACCGATAAAATTAAATCATGGCTACACCTATAGAAATACTGCTGCGTAAGCGATCGCATATAAAAAGCAGTTTTACCAAGGTAAAAACGTACTTAAGCAATTTATCACTAAACAACGTGAAAATTGAAGAAATAAGAATTCGGATAAGACACACCGAGCAATTGTATAAGGAATTTGTGGAGGTGGAAGAAAAGATCTATGCGATAAATAAGGATGATATATCACAGCACGAGGCAATCGAAGAAGTTTATTATTCATTGTTAGCGGGGTTGAACGAATGGGAGAGGCAAATGATGCTGTCAACGGGTGGAGTCGATTCGATGCTGAATGACACGATGGGAGGACACAGAATTGCAGCACCAGAAGTAAAGTTACCAGGATTACGAGTGCCAAAATTTAATGGAGATTACACGGAATGGCAGACGTTCTATCAACTATTTTCGAGCACGATCCACAATAACGCGAATTTGCATCCTGTGCAAAAATATCAATTCCTTGTTAATTCACTGGGCGATGAACCTGCACGTTTAATTCGGCACATGGACATTACCGAAGCCAATTACACCTTGGCATTAAATAAACTACGAAAAAGATACGACCGCAAGCGTCACACCGTAAATAAATTCATCTAAATGTTTTTAAATCAACCAGCTGTGTCCAAATTAAACTCGAAAAACTTACGAAAAATGATCGATACTTCCGATGAAGTCGTGCGGGCTCTACAAGGTTTGGGTAACGAGGCAAATGGTCGTGATGTTTGGTTGCTGACATTTTGGTCACAAAATTAGACGATGATACTCGTACGTTGTGGATGCAGCACTCAGTTCAAACGGAATTTCCAAGCTTAGATTCATTCTTCAAGTTCATTATTAATCAAGCTGATGCGCTAGAATACCAAGGAAGCAGAATACACGAGGAAAGGCCAAGAAGTTCAAATTCAAATATTAATACGAAGCCATCAGTGAAAGCATTTACTAGCATCATAACCAACTGTCCAATTTGCAAAACAGAGGAGCACCCAATTTATAAGTGCCAGAAATTCGCAGAGATGTCAATTGAACAACGACGTGATATTATCAAGGAAGAAAATAGATGCTTCAATTGTCTTGGCAGAAACCACTCAGCAAGAGAATGTCGTTCATATCGCAGATGTAAGCATTGCCAACGACGTCATCACACACTTGCACACGAGCTATACAATTCTGCATCTCCCAATAAAACCTCACCAACGAAGATAGCTAGTAACACAACGGGTCGAGGTTTAACTAACACGGAAAAACAAGTAGCCACCGCAGCTACACCTGAGGCCGTCAAACTGATGTCCACGGAGTTGACCGACGTATCATCGGGAACCATATCAGTATTACCAACAGCTGTTGTCCGAGTACAAGATCGTGCTGGTAGTTGGCAGCTATGCCGAGTACTATTGGACTGCGGAGCGGAAGCATCATTTATATCAGTGGGATGCGTACAGAGGCTGGGACTAGCATGGAGTGAAGCCAAAATGATCATCCGTGGATTGGGCCATCAGAATATTGGCCAAACGAAAGGTAGAACGCAATTTACGTTGAAACCACATTTTGCTTCAGAATTTGAGATCAGCGTGAGTGCATACATAGCTGCGCATGTAACCAGTACTAAAGCTCCGTCAACCATCAAGTCATCCGTTCTAAAAATACTAAAGGATAAACAACTGGCTGACCCAAGTCCAGATAAGGTCACGCGTATTGATATTCTAATCGGGATTGATCAATTCTGGTCTTTGCTTTCTGAGGGTCAATTACGAGAAGGCAACAAGGTCATCGGACAAAATAGTAAACTGGGTTGGTTAATAGCAGGAACATTTAACAATAACCGAGCCCCATCGGTTATGTCCTTGAGGGTGGACGAAAGGATTGAACAATCGCTTCTCCGGTTCTGGGAGAGTGAAGAGATAGAAAAGGAAGATGAGCCTCTTGAGTACATTTCCTGTGAGGAACATTTTATTCAGAACCATTCTCGGGATGAACAAGGTCGTTTCATTGTAAAACTGCCTTTCAAAGACGATATTCAATTGTTGGGAGATTCGTATACCGCAGCTAAGAGCAGGTTACTTTCTATGGAAAGAAAGTTCGCATTAAATGAGGGGTTTCATAGCCGCTATAAATCGTTTATGGGGGAGTACAGGGAGTTGAATCACATGACTATTGTTGAACGGCCAGTTGGCCCGGGTGCTGTTTACTTGCCACATCACGGCGTTGTTAAGGAGTCAAGTGCTACCACAAAATTGCGAGTGGTTTTTGATGCGTCAGCTTTAACCTCCACCGGCATGTCTTTGAATAATATATTAGAAGGACCAACGATACAAAATTCCTTGTACCACATACTGGTAAAGTTTAGAAAACATCGAATAGCCTTTACCGCGGACATTGAGAAGATGTACCGTCAAATCACGAACTGAATACCGTAACTTATGGTATGGCTTCGTCCTCGTTTTTAGCCACACGGGTGCTACAAGAGGTTGCTGAGGAAAATAGAAACCATTATCCAAAGGCTGCCCAAACTATAAAGAGTGAGATGTATATGGATGACTTGATGAGCGGTGGAGATTCGATCGCAGATGCAACAAAATTGTCGCTTGAAGTTGATGCTATTTTAAAGAGCGCCGGTATGATATTAAGGAAGTGGCGGTCCAATTCACAACAGTTTATTGACGGATTTACGAGTGCTGAAACGGCGTTGCAATCACCAATAGAACTAAAAACGACAGAAGCAACGCAAGTTCTAGGACTTCAATGGAGACCGGCGTCGGATACATTCACATACCAGGTTCAGTTAAACGAAACGCCATCCTTTACGAAACGAAGAATGTTATCCGAGTTTAGCAGGATATTCGATCCTTTGGGTTTAATCTCACCATTTATAATAAAGATTAAAATCATGTTCCAGCTGGTTACTGAGATAACATGGGATGAGCCGTTACCACACAAGGAGCAGCAGGAATGGTTGAGTTTAAGACGCGAAATTCCACAACTGAGAGCAGTCAGTGTTAGGCGATGGCTAGGCATCAAAAACCGTAACGCTACGATACACGGATTTTCGGATGCCAGTGAAAGAGCTTATGGATATACAATGCGCAATTAATCACCGCAAAAACAAAGGTTGCGCCAACTAATACGGTGTCGATAGCTCGACTAGAATTATGTGGAGCGCTATTATTAGCCAAATAATGAAGCAAGTTGGCGAGATTCTTCCAAAGGACAATATGGTTGCTTGGACCGATTCCAGTATCGTGCTAGACTGGTTATCAGATACACCGCAGAGGTGGAAAACGTATGTTGCAAATCGCACTACCAAGATTTTAAATATACTACCGAAAGATTATTGGCATCATGTACCATCTACTCTAAACCCGGCTGATTGTGCCACACGCGGGCTCTCTCCCAGTGAATTACAACGTTTTCATTTATGGTGGCATGGTCCTGAATATATACTACGTTCAAAAGATCAGTGCCTAAAAAAATCAGTGCCTAAATAAATGCCTTATAATGACGATAAATAGCCAAGATAACGAAGTGAATTTTATCTACGAATTGCAAGAAAGATATTCCAACTTATAGGGTATTAGATATTGTTAAAGGAAGGAGACCTAAGGAAACCAGGGGAAGATTAGTTAGAGACGAATTAAATCAAGCCATTTCGAGGGTCTACCGAGCAGTGCAGTGTAAGGCGTTTGGGGTCGAACTACAGAAATTGCGAGTTGGAAAATCGAATTTCACGGGAAAGTAAATTAGTAACATTAGATCCATTCATCGACGACTTCGGAGTGCTACGAGTTGGTGGGCGAATAGAGCATGCACCAATCCAGTATGAACAATGTCATCCAATCATTTTACCAAACCATGATCCGATAGTGAGTAAAATGATAGTGGAGCAACATATCAACAATTTCCATTGCGGTCCATCCTATTTGCTTCACTTGCTGCGAAGAAAATATTGGATATTGGGCATTCGAAGCACTATTCGAGGAATATTTCGCAGTTGTGTCCAGTGTATAAAGCAAAGGCCTCGGTGGCCTAATCACAAAATGGGATCATTACCAAAGGAACGGGTGGAGATAGTAAAACCTTTTCTACGAACAGGAGTTGACTTTGCGGCACTTTGCTGGCACTTTATTCCGGTATATTCACCGCATTTCGGAGGGCTCTGGGAGGCCGGAGTAAAAGCAATTAAAACCCAACTGCAACGTGTAACTGGTGAACGAGTTATTTCCAACGAAGAACTTCACACTCTGTTAGTTCAAATTGAAGGAATGTTAAATAATCGACCGCTTTGTACAAATGGTCCGAAATTACAAGATGTGCTTACTCCCGTACATTACTTAGTTGGTACCCAATGTGTTTCGCTGCCGTATCCGGACATCACACATATAGCATATAACCGATTGAATCATTGGCAAGCGATACAGAAAATGGTCCAAATAATGTGGAGCAGATGGTACAAAGAGTACGTTCATAGTGTGCAACAAAGATTCAAATGGAAGCATAATGAGCCAAACGTAAAGGTAGATCAAATAATGTTGATCAAAGACGACAATCCATTTGTAAATGTTTGGAGACTTGGAAAGGTGCTAAAACTGCATACTGGAGGAGATGGAAAGGTTCGTTTGGTAACCTTGAAGACGGCGGATGGCGAGACTCAGAGGGTAATACATAAGTTATGCCCATTACCCACACCATAAATTTTCCTGATTAATAAAAAACAAACATTCGAATATGTTATCTACATCAATTTATTTAAGTTATGTTGTCCGTATCATGTTATAAGAACCTTATTATCTAGTTTCATAGTTTCAGATATCAAATCATGGTTGATGATCGGCACAGAACGGCCGAATATGATGTTAATGCTCACCAGCGAAGCTAGCCTACCGTAATGTCATTTATGAACAGGGCACATCCATGCAGTGGATGTTTACATTTAGAATTGCGTGCTCTAACAACTAGGCATCGTATAGGAAACGTAATAGATGTAGAATGAAATGAATGCATCTATATATCATAAGAATCCAGTGAAATCCAGCGAGCATGTAAACTATCGCACAGCATTACCGATGAACACATAAATCACCACATCCATAATGATTTCAAAAAAAATAATTCCAAGGGTCTCATCTCAAGTCAGTAACGAATTTATTACAACCATAGAATATTTTGAATCAACGATTCAAGGCGGCGGAGTATGTTAGGGATTTGCCGTTCCAGTCTCAATGTGGAGATTATGTCTTGACATACTTACCTGGGACAAATTCACACCTGAAACACATCACATAAACCTGAAATAAACATCATAAATAAATCATTTGCCATTCCAGTACAGCTGTCACTACAAACGAAACCATCCAGTTAATCTAAAAATAAGTTAGTAATTAGTTAAATGTGTATATTAAGTGCAAACAGAGGATCCTTAGAATCCAAATAAGAAAGCACGTAAAACCTCCGCAAGTTGTATAAGTTGTATAAAGTCCACTGCCCCGGGTATTTTACAACACCTGCGAGAGTACATTGTAATTTGAATACTATTGTTAACTATAGTGAAGGTGATTTTAGGTTACCCTGCGTCAAATTTTTCAGAAGCACTTTGACTGAGAATATTGAAAGAGGGTAAATAAAATTAACCTGTATATTTCGTTTGTTTAAGCCGAATTTTTTTGACTATACAGCAAAATTTTCTGCAGAGAAATTTGCTGCAGTTTGAAGTGAAGTTAGGAATTTATTTTTGTTAAGGTGCCTTCAGCAAATTTAACTACAGAATAAATAATTTTTATTCCGAAGGGGCAATAAGTTTTACAAAACGAAATGTAGGGGAAATTTGTTTACAAAAATATGCTGTTTTTGCTTTCTCTCTCTCTTCGATTTCCATTCTCCAGCAAAGTTTTCTGCAGAAAATTCGATTACAGAGTCAAATAAATTCGGCTTAACCTTTCAATTAAAATAATATGTTTATTTCGATTTAAATTTTGACGCAGGGATACCAATTTACGAAAAACAAAAATTGTAAACTCTCTGAGCTAGTTTACATCGCTAAAAAATTTAGTGGACTGACCTAAATAGCGACCCATTTTAGTCCCGTTTACATCACAAAAATTATAGGTCACATTTGGGTTACATAACGAGATTTATGTACACCATCTATTGAATAATACGAAAAGTATTGCTTATATTCTCATCGCAATTCATAATTTTCTCATAAATATTTCCTATAACATTTTCGAAATTAAATTCTTTCATTTAATTTTTTTAAATTTGACTCATTTAATAACTGTAATACTAAATTTAATACTGATATGTTTAGTTTACATCAATGTCGCTACTGACATCTATTTCATGATACGAAAACCCTTTAGGTCGGTATCGTTTACATCACATTTTTGATCGACCTAATTTGGGTCAGTCCACACAAAAAAGTTACCCAACCTAATTTGGGTAACTAGCGTTTACATCATGTGTTTAGGTCAGATATAGTGTATAGTCCTGGACCAGACCAAATATGTCGATGTTTACTTACTCTATGTGATTGTTAAAATCTGAGCTAACTTCATTTCAAAGTGCGTTTTTTCCGAGAATTTGCTTTGCCACACAGAAAAATTTTATAGTAAGCGAAACCAAGAAACTCGCTTTATAATAAAATTTAGCCATACATTAGATATTAAAACTAAAAATCTTACGTTAAAGGTGTAAATTTGACATTAAGAATAGTTAAATATTAATAAGAAGCGAGTCGTTCTAAAATACTCGAGAATCGCTTTAACCGTTCAATTAAGAAGCCTCTAATTTTATTTCAAAACGACAAAATTAGAAATGTTAGAAAAATCGCTTTAGGTAAAACAATCTAGACGATGTTGCTTTCCAGTTAGACAGAAACGTAATGCAACGTGGTTTTATGTGTTTACAGTAAAAAGCTTAATTTCGTTAGACTATATATAGTACTTAAATTTATAGTACTTAAATAATACGAAGTTAAAAAAAACGAATTTGGTTTGGAATTCTAATTACAAAATAACAGGACTCTATTCAATTTTTAAAAAGCAAACATTACACTCTTCCATCTTTTTAGACGACTAGTCGAAAAATAAAACTAATATCGCTTTAGATAAAAACAACTAAGCGATTTCGCTTTCTAATAAGTTAGTAATGTTATGGAACTAGCATTTTCCCTTTTTAAGAGCAGCAAATAAAATCTTGTTTACAGTTTATTTTATTTTTGTAATCGTTAATCGCTCGAAAATTTTAGTTTCAGAGCGTCTAATCTGAAAAGTTGTTGAGTGCATCAAACATACTGTGAAGTGATATTAGTGTTCTAAAAGATAATTTGCTATTTAAAAAAATGTGTCAAGTTAATTTGGTGTCAGAAGATGATTATACATATAATTTTAGAATGCCTTCTACATCACAAGCAGTAAGCATAATAGCACCGGATAATTATGCTGATCAAACCTCCCCGCCACGCTTTGCCTCGTTAAATAATGTGACCATTCAAAATAATGGATCCAGCGAAGACGATCAAGAATTGAAAAATTTAATTTTTAATTGGAATTTGTCAAATCCTGAGTGGGTTTATGAGACATTACTTGGTAAGTATGATAAACATCTTAAATCTATGAATAAGTGCATGTGTTATGTAAAAGCTTTCCAAAGAAAAATATATCAGTGAAATTCAGTCTTTAATTTGTCACGTGATTTTTTAGTTTTGTTGTTGAGAATGTAACTTTACATTAGATTTACGGAAATTTAAGATGCATTATTGTTACACACATATGTATTATTATTATGACTATAATTTACCTATATAGGAATAGTCATTTTTTATACTGGAAATAATGTGATTTAGAGTTAATATATCAAATATACAATTTTCGTGCTCCAAACAGATATAAAAAAATTGTATAAGAAAGTACTTTTCCATTAATTTGTGTGAATTTGTAATATCATACAAAACTGGGGGAAATATAGATTATTTTGAATGCATTCATTGAAATATTAACACTATTAAGTGAAGGAAGATTTTCCTTTAACCTAAAATCTTCAATCAAGATTATTTTATAATTGCTATAACTGAAGGTAAATCTCTACTTGATAATGTACTCCATTATTGTACAAAGTACTGTTTTTGATATCTAGAATGATGAATATTTGCTAAATTTTTAAGCATCAAGTTAGGTCTTACGTGTTGCAAGGTAATATGTCATAGTTGATAAGAGATTAATAAATATGTACACTGTCTAAAATTTGTAAATCGATGACAATCATAAGTGTTTATTGAAAAATTAATTTTGCCATTAAAAAATATTTAGTATTTTTAAATTTAATAACAGTGTAAGCAGTGTAGCTCAAATTTCCAATAGAATTTCAATAAATCTGGTTGTGGCACAAAATGATAATGTAATTTACACTAACTAACATTAGGTTTTCGCAATTACCAATAGTTGGTTTTTATAGATATATTACGAGTATAGTATATAATAAAAATGAATTAGAACTAATCACTTCTATTTTGAAATAGCAAAACGCATAAAAGTAAAACACTTAAAGATGCTGTAGATCCATCATATGGACAATATAATTCCAAAATCCAGATTAGTTGACCGGATTGAAATTGATGACGCTATTGCCAAATGGAAGAGGAACAATTCATTATATTCTAGTGAAGTTGCACAATCCGCAACCAGCCCCTCGATGGATTCCTGTGCTAGTCAATTTCTTTCTTACAGTAGTGATGAACCAAATACTCTAAATTACGAAGTAAGTTCTTTCTTAATTATTATAAATAATAGAAATACTTTTATTCTAAAATAAATTTACCTAATCATTGTCGAACGCTGTATTTTCCTGAAAATAATCGAATTGAGTTCACAATAGCTTTTTACAAATCCGATCCAATTTCAAATCATTTTTCTTTAAATCAAATAAATTACAACTATAGTTTTATAGTTTTTTGAATTGTCGTGGTTTTGTATAGTTCTGAATAGCTCTGTTATTTCTACAGAACTGTTCCGAACTATAAAGAATAACGATATTATATTTGAAAACTATATAACTTTTATGATGAATTTTTTTGGACTATTTGATCTAGAAACAACTAATTTATTGTTTTAAATGGGATTAAATTTGAAAAAAGCTATCGCAAACTCGATTCGATTGTTATTCAGAAAAACTCAGATAAATTTGATTTCGACAATCGATCAGTTTTTTCAATTATATTTGTATTAGTTTAGTTAAATATTCTTATTGAAAAATTTAATGATTTAAAATAGTTGTGAGATTGCAAAAATTGTTTAGATTTTTGGTAAAGCTAATTTCGTCATTTATTTAAGTCAATATATCAACATAAATTTAATGTGTTTTGCTTAAATAAATGAATTATAATTTTGAAAAATTTACTTAGTTTTTCTAAATTAAAATATTAAAATAAGTTTTGCATCGAATAACACCTACAATGACTATCTAAAACAACCAAATTCAACCTCTTGGCTACACTTACTTTATTGATTTTGTAAATAAATTCATTTTTCTTAATTAGAAATTAGATGAGTTATTAAAAAAAACCAAGTTTGGAAACATTTTAATCCAGCTTAAAAACAAAAATTGTAATAAGTTAAACGAACTCCAGCGGCAAATGATTTGTGATGCCATAGTCGATTATTATTCAAATAGAAATAAAAGATTAACTCATCGGCAAATGCAGTTTTACGCGGAAGAAATTCATCGACTTTTTGACAGAGAAGCTGTAGTAAGTTGAAAACTCTATTTGTACTCGATTCTCCTAAATAATCCATTGATTAACGGTGAAACGAACGCGACCAAACAATATTTTTTTTGCCTCGCTGATTTTCTGCATCTTTAGTGAATTTACGGATTTAAAAGCAATTTTAACATTTAATGAAACATACATATTTTACAGGAAGCATATTACAAGAAAACCTCATCCGGAAATCCAAAAGGAAAACTGTTCAACGAACAACGAAACGAACTTCACAAAATAAAAAAAAACTCGAAACCATCCAACTCTGAGAATTCCTTTTCCATCAAAGTTCGAACAGAAAATCCAATAGAGTACGAGGAAGATGATAAAATATTTATAAAACGCCATTCGGAACCATGGTCAAAAATTGAGACTTTATGGGGGAAAACTTGTAAATTTAGATGGGCATCAAGTAAAAATCAACAGCTACACGAAATTTTTGAAGAATGGCCCCTTCTAAAAGATGCTAGAGCTCCGGCATTGGTAAGAAAATTTAAAAACGATTTATGTACTTTGATAAAAAAATAATTTTAATTAAATATTTTTAAAATTGATATAGCATGATATTGACTTCGAGGTTCTTCATCCTAGTAAACGATTTGGACTATTTAATGAGTGGGAACGAATTGCACCAACTGCAATACATAAACTTAATGTAGAAGTTAAAGATGTGCCAACCAGGAAACTTATTACAGGAATAGATGGCGACATCACCGAAGGTAACATTTAAATACATTATGAATATTCTATAATGTAAATAAGCAAACATCATGTAATTAATTTTCAGACGAACGGGATGAAATCATTCTAATGTGTTTACATGCAGTAATTAAGCCAACAGCATGAATCCGCTACGGTAACAAAATTTGGAAGCCAAGTATTAAGGATTCTCAAGAAGGACAGTTACAAATTGTTGATACCTTAAACAATCTGGAAAACGTTATAGATGAAAGGGCTGCAAAATATGCAAGTAAAGGGTTAAAAATGCAACCCTTCATATGCATTGTTAAATGTGGCTCAAACAAAAACTATTATGTATATGTCGACCGAAACATTTATTACAAAGCGGAAAATCTATTAAATGCAGTTGATCTGTGTTTTATAGTTTATATTACTCTCAATTTGCAATACAGTAAAGACTGCGAGCAAATATGGGAATTCTTGCAAAAATATTTTTATACAATCGAGACTGAGTATGATCAATACCCGCAAGCCTCTAATTTCAAAACATTCTTTGACTGACCAGATTTATTTTATACGTTTAATTGCTGTCACTGTTGTAATCAATTTTTAAATATAAGTTTACTAACCCAACATATTTCAAGTGAACATAAGTATTTGAATCATTTTACTTGTAAACAAAATAAGTGTTTTCAATCATTTTCGAACATGTCTAAATTCAAAAGACATTTAAAAAACGTTCACGAAGGCGATGGAAACTTAACATTAACAAAGGAATACACAAATCAACTTGTAGAAACTGAAATAAAAAATTCAGCAATCGTAAGTGACTCCACGGCTCCAAAAATGTCTTCGATAGTATCTTGTAAAACCACTAACACTGATAAACTTTCTTACGAGTTCAGCAAAACATTTTATAACAGTATATTAGCTGCTAACGTTGAGTTGCACAATAGAGATAATTTCAATAGAAAGGACATTCTCTTTATTCAGAATATAATTTCTGACTCCGTTAAATCTTGTATAACGTCATTTAGTCATATGTTAAAAAACGCACACCTACTTAATGAGTCTAATTTTCAAACACCCGTCTCAAAAATAGAAAAGGAATGCATTGAAATACTCGATATTTTCAAAACAGAGCATACATTTTTTAAGCATTTATTTGAGAAAGATTTATTTACTTTTCCTACTGCTTTCACAATAAATAACCAAATAAGTGAAATTACCGTAAAAAGCATGCCTATTTTAATGGAAGAGAAAATATCTGGTATTCTAATGCCTATAAAATTTCAACTGCGAAAATATTTTGAAAGTCCTGGAATGCTGGAACAGACATTGAATCATTTAACTGTTCTTCAAAATTCGGAAAAATTAGCTAATATTGTAAATGGTTCGATTTGGAAAAATATTTATAATCTTTCGAATCCAAGTGAAATATTTCTACCGTTAACTCTTTTTATAGACGGTTTTGGAATCAATAATGTGCTTGGCCCTCACGCCAAATCTATGTGCGCTTTATATTATTCGAATCCTGTTATTCCAGAGCAGTATACTTCTAAATTGGATCATATTTTTCTAGCATCAATATTCAAGTCCGAAGACATCAAAAATTTTGGAAATGAAAAATGTGTTTTCCCCTTAGTTGAAGAATTGAGTTCCTTATATGAAAACGGTATTGTCCTGATTGTAGATTCTAAAGAAATTCGGTTAAAGCTTAGAGTTCCTGTTATTTTAGGAGGGGGTTAAATTTGGGGTTAAATGGTATTCTCGGAATGATTAAATCTTTTAATTCTGGGTTCTACTGCAGATGTTGTTTGAGAAGCAGTGAACAAATGAAATCAGACGTTGTTGAATTTAACGCATTTTTAAGAACTAAAATTGATTACAACACAAAATTGTCGAATATAACTAAAATAGAATTACAAAAGACAGCCGGAATTAAAGAAAAATCTATACTTAATGAACTTAAGCATTTTCATGTTACAACTACTTATACTTTCGATATTATGCATGATATATTTGAAAGTGTATGTCACTATGATCTGAGCAAAATATTATCGTATTTTATTCTTGACAGAAAGTTTTTTCAATTGATTTTTTAAATTATCGCAAACAACATTTTATATACGGTAGCTCTGAAATTAGAAATAAAGGGATTCCGATAGAAATAGAACATTTAAAAAATAAACATTTCAAAATGACTGCTCGAGAAATGCAAACCTTCGTGTTTCATTTACCATTAATGATTGGCGATAAAGTACCTCCTAACAATTTAGTTTGGATATTTTTTGGAATTTTATTAGATTTGATTGAAACACTTCTCTCCGTATTTTAATTCTGCATTATTGATACAATTAGAAACTTTAATATCTGAGCACAATAAACAGTATCAACTTTTATTTAGCGATATGTTGAAACCCAAATTTCACTTCTTGGTTCATTATGTAAGATCTATTCGACAATTTGGTCCGTTAAAGCATTTATCATCCATGAGATTCGAAGCAAAACATCAACAATTAAAAATGTATGCTTCCGCAACAAAATCAAGAAAAAACATAGCGCAAAGCTTAGCTTTAAAATGTGCATTAAAATTCATGAAGCCCGTCTTGAACAATTCTTTTGCTAATTCTAAATTAAGTTTTGACAATAAAAAATTAAAAAAATTTGTTTTACGAGAAACCGATTATGTTCAATTCGTGAAATTAAATCAATTACAAAATTCCTCGTTACAATATAAATTTCAAAATTGTTTATATAAAGGCACCAAATATGAAGTTGGATTCTTTTTAAATAAAATTTTACAAGATACTAGCGTAGAACTGTTTGAAATTATTGATATAATTTCTGAACCAACTAAATTATTTTTTTCAGTTTTTCGTTATAATATTTTATTTAATTCCCATTTGAAGAGCTATGAAGTCCTTAATAAATTAAATAAAATTTTCATATATGAGGCTGATTTCCTACAGAGCCCACCGATTCATCTTCACGTACTGGACAGTAAGAAATTCTTTAGAGTTAAGAAATATTTTGATATGAATATATATATATATATATATATATATATATATATATATATATATATATATATATATATATATATATATATATATATATATATATATATATATATATATATATATATATATATATATATATATATATATATATATATTACGATTATAGAATACTTTGCATTGGTGTATGTACCATTTTATTTCTACATAGTTTTAGTATTTTTAATTTAAATTAAATAAATGAATTTTACATTTAAATAATAATTGTTTTACTAATTTGAACGTAAATTATGATTCATTAGAATATTACCCTTCTCCTTAAAAATAATCTTGTTTATAATAAAACGAAGTATTTTAAAAATGAAGCAAGTTATTTCTAATGGTGAAGCGAAATATTTGAAATGGTTAAGCGAACGTCTTCTAATGTTGAATCGAAGAACTTCTATCAGTAAAGCGAACTACTACTACTTATGAAGCGAAGATTTTCTAACGCTAAAGCTAATACAACAAATGATGAAGCGAGGTACTTTTAAAGGGGAATCGAACTACTGCTAATAGTAAAATGATATACTTCTTTTGAGAAGAGAAGTATTTCTAGTGTTAAAGCGAATTTCTGCTAATATAATCAAACTAAATCGCCTTTAGATTAGAATTACAACGTTTGTATTAAAGTAAAATAGTTTTGCAGTAAATCACGGTACGGCTTATAATGAAATACCTTGAATCTGAAATTTAACCGATTGAAAATTGAAACAAGCAGATACATTCTTGTCACAATGTTTAGAATATGTTAAATATAATTCGCTTTAATTTAAGATACATTTTTAATTTTTTAAATTTTAAAATTATTATTCTTCTAGAAAAAATCTTATATCTACGCGAAAAATACTTAAAATTTTTCTGTGTGATGGTTCGCACAAGTAATGACTCCGTGTGTTTATAACTTGACAAATAGAAGTTAACGAATAGAAAGTGGAACATAAGATGGCGATTAATTTGGAGCCATTGTTGTGCCGTATTGTCTAAGCTGCGTCGTTTATTGATATTCTATACATAAGTAGACATTCTATGTACATACATAATCAAGTAAATCGCGTGGATAATATAGAGATTGTAGACAGTTTGTCGAAAATGTCGAATATTACTGTTTCTGTTAACAATCAGCAAAATTCTATGAATTCTTTCTTGTTAAAAAGTAGAACTTGATATACAGTTAAGTTTTTATATGAAACACAGATCCGTGTAGCTGCGTTAATGATGTTAAGTTAAAAAAATTTAAAACACAGAAACTTATTCAGACAAGGATACATCAAATGATTTTACAAGTTCATCGCTTTATAGTCCTTATAAACGCGATAGTTTGACCGAAGGGTCCATGAGTATTTCAGGTAGTATAATCCCAGTGAAAATAATAGGAAGGATGAATCTCTCGGTGAAATATAAAAGTGTTTGTTTAGTTGAAACATAGCGTAGTTGTGTGGCCGCTAATTCTGTATCCCGCCCGTATTGGGTGGGATATAGTATACGTTTCGAAGATTATGAAAGACGGGATATTACGCCGTGAATTTCTTTTACACCTGGATTTAGCGCCGTTTGCTTAGAGTTATGATTATCATTGAAACCCATGAAGGGATATTATATACCGCAACATTTTATTTGGATTTGTTAAAGATGTAACTCGATTCTACTCAGAACTTAAGTAAAACGTGGCCGAAGGGCTATAAAGGACAAATATTTTAGGTTATATACTGCACAGGATTAATAAGATTCTGGAAATTTAACGAATGAGCTGTGGCAATGCACTCATTTTAAAATCATCATGGATCATGGATAGTGAAAAGTACAAGTGGGATCGTTTACGAAAGCTCAAATTCTAAAATCCCGATTAATCAAAATTCCGCTTTTAAAAAGATCCCGCTTTTCTAATATTCCGTTTTTCAAATTCTCGCTTTGTAAATACCCTCATTTTAAAATCCCACTTTTGTTGAAACCTTAAAATATTCCGCCAAAAAGCGGGAACATAACCCCAGGAAACATCTTGTCAAATTTGGATTACGGGAAGTGATTTCCACTTTAACATGAATTTTTGGAGTTTTGTCATGCTTCTTGGGACTTGGCTATTCCTTAACCAATAATTGTCAAATGTACCAGTTCAGTATGCAAAAAAATCCAACTGACCTAAATTCCAATTACACAAATAAATTCCAATTTACAAAATTCCCCATTATCAACGATTGAATTCAATAAACTATCGATACACATTGGTTCTGCTTGATGGTGCTTGATCACCAAAAGTCGAATTAAGTGTATCAATTGCATTAATCAACGTCGAAACTTGTAAAAAAGAATGGCACGAAAATGTTCACTATTTAGATCCATTTTTGCACTTAAATGAAATTTTGAAATTACTATTGATGCACCATCTCAATCAAATAGTGATCATTAACGACTTGGAAGTTTTTACTAAAACATTACTAACAATAAAAAAATGTGAATGTATTAGTATGTATAAATATTTGTGAAGTGAACATTTAGGCGATTCACGTATTTTCTACAAAATAAATTAATCCCGAAATACAAATAGAAAATCAATATTCAGCTTTTTCAGAAGTCACAAATAAATTTAAAAAGTTCAGAATAAAACAAAACCACTCAGGGCTAATTGCTCATCCATGCCACTATGTTTTCCAGTTAGGCCTGTGTCATTTACAATTTCTAAAGTCATTTCACCCCAATTTTTCAGATTAGGTGGTATCGATATATGCAAAGATTTAATGATTGCACCTTATATAGGAAATTTGGAAGTTTTTGTTAATAGTGTATCGGCGTCGATCACCCGATAATAACTGTAGAACCATCACAATGAAAGTGAAAGGAATCGATTTGGTGGTCGACAACACTTGGGGTGTTCTGTATTCGCCACTTCTTTCCAAAACATTCAGATGCACTGCAACGTGGAATATTGGAATTTAGTGAAGTCCATCAAATACATCTGCAAATATGTCACGAAAGGCAGCGATTTTGGCAATCAAACTCCCAATGCCAACGATGAAATCACACACTTTCAAGTTATATTCCATTATTCAGGTATATTCTCATTCCCCATTCATGAACGTCATCCCACTGCTGTAAATTTGGCGGTGCATCTGGAGAATGGTCAACGAGTTTATTTCAATGCATCGAATGTTGTTCAAGGTGCCTAGTTTTGTTTGTTTTTAAATATTTTAATTTTGTATTATGGAAAAAATTTAGATAAAAACAGACTACCCCCATAATTTCCAAAAAAAAAAAAATTATGATAACTATCTCATAAATTTGTCGATAGAGAGCCAGGGATTGTTTGGTAGGCAAATAAAGAGTTTTCCTATTAGGTAGGTTCGAATGGTAAAGAAAAAATGTATAAATAGACACATTGAAATTTTAATTTTTAGGTCAACAACAATTTAATTTAGTAAAGAACGCTCTTAAGTATGAATTATAACGTATTATGGAGCTTCGATGATTTTATGCCCTAAAGGAAGAAGTCTTAGATGTAAAACCGCGTAACCTTGGTGGCCAGTTGACGTTGCCGCTGTGCGACCCAACATGCGCTATTTTCTATAGAGCGTTGTATTGTACGAACCGCATGTCATGTATATCAACCAATTAGGCTACAAGAAGTTGCTTATGATTGATCTATATGGCACTTGCCGTGGTCGTGTGCGTATGCGTTGTACATGGTCGTTTATCTTATGTTGCTGGGTTAGCTGGATTCTATATGGGTATCGACCCAGGTTCCAACGCAAAATTTGCACAGGCGTAGTCACAAAAAGGCTTAATTCTTACGAAAGACAAAAAATTGACTAGCTAGAGACTTTCCGTGCACTTACAGACCTTGTGCCTTAATGACGTACGTGTATTGGCTGATAATTTATCGAACCACATTTGACCCGAACCTGATCAACAAACCTCGAATATTCGACCAGGCTAGCAGTTGAGATGAGAATAAATATCACGTAATGCTTCGAACATTTCACGAACGGAGCCCTGGTTTCAAAAATAAAGCTTGATGATTTGCATACATTATTCAACGGTATAACCTTCCATTGTAATTAATCATATACACTACTGACAACTTACAATAAATTTGCATATGTTGCTTTAAAAACATGGTTGATATAACCTAACAAATATCGACCATTCCCATTGAAAGACACTTTGAAATTAAATATTGCTTCTTGGATGTTTATAATTGTTTGTTTATTAACTATGCAATCTGTTCTGAAGCCTAAACACTCCTAACTCTTTCTCAGTTCGCTTTTAACGTCCTACCTTTGCTGTGATTTAAATAATATAGAAAATTGCTATTGGTTAAAGAGCATTAATTAATTGTCCTATGGATGATTTAATTTTACTAAAATGTGAGGAAATATTGTCTTTTCAAATGACTCAACCCTTCAATTTTCAGAAGTTTAACAATGAAATATTAAATAGCTATATGGCCTAAAAATACTCGTATGAATCTGATTCAATGACTTCCTTCCACAATACTAAATTTTTAAGCAGGCATTAATTTTATTTATCGTCGATTTTGGAAGGTCAGAGATATAAAGACTAGAGCTCCATCAATAACCTTAATATTCCATCTCCTATATCCTTCAGTGTTGTGTCAAAGAACTACATGGGTTTCTGGTTTGCCAAAGTGTACTCATGCGCAACAATCACGAGTTTTAAAAACTTGGCCTAGCCACTTGCGTGTTCTTAATTTAGCTGGTGTAAAATTATGTTGGTTGAAAATATCCATAAAATGAGAGAACGAGATATAAACAAAAAGGTTATCCCTGAATACGTTTTAGAAACCCAACAAAGTCAACCCTTGTTATAATTTAATCTTTAAATTTATTTAAATTTATTTAAATCTTTTAATTTTTTATCGCTTTTGGTTTAATTCCGCCTGAATTTTTAATCCCCCTGAACTGTAGGGATGATGAATTTTGGTGATAATTGTTTTTTTTTCAAACTTGTCATTTTCGGTAGAATTGAAGAGCATGTGAAGTTTTTACTAAAACATTACTAAATATAAATGACATCATTTAGTATAATTTAGGATAAACTTCATTACCATCAGCTACCATGCTTGGTTATAATTTGAACCAAAAAACACCATAGCTAACAATCGTAATAGATTATTGGGTCTTGTCTTCAGAAACGACATTGACAATTTTAAAATTTCTGAGTCGGTGCTACCTTTTGTCATAAATGATACCAATCACAAACTTTTAGACTTTGTATTTGACTTACTTAATTTAATGGCGAATTTATAGAACACCGACAACCAATCAAATACAACTTTAAAAAAAACAAACCGTGTAGGGCTACAAAGTTATATAGAGTCTATCAACTGGCTAATAACTCTCAATTTCAATTACTTGAACGTAAATGTTAACCAATTTAATGATAATATGGTGCAAGGCTTCAATGATAGACTAGTTAAACAAATCGGAAGTCGAAAGCGTATACCAAAATGTTAAACGGCGGGTTAATAGTCGACAAAACTACGTTTCTATAATGTAGTAACGAATTTGAAATTTATTTCAAATCAAAATACAGGTTGTACCTCGATCAAATTCAATAAAACATCAAAGTAAATCTAATGCTGTGTGCCTCACGATGATTTTTTTGTCTAAATTTCCAACTAACTAAATTAATGGTTAGTTCATACCAATCGTTCATAGATGGCACAAAACAAAACGCATCTGATGTTTAATTAAAATCTGCTAAATAAACTTAAATTTAACATTATACGAAACATTTCTAATCTGTAATTGATAAATCGGAACTAAGTTTGCAGTTTAGAACTAAATATCGGGTAAACTTTGGTTTATAAATATCAGAGACATCTAACAATATCTGGGTGAACTAACGATCAATTTAGCTAGTCGGAAATTTAGCCGAAAAAATCGGCGTCAGGCACACAGCATAAATTGGACACGGCTTTTATTTTTATTGGCAACGTTTTGCTTGGTCATATTGATTCAGCTTACATTTCAGAACATTTTGAAACCATGAGTTATTAGCACTAGAACACCATTCCACAAGCTTTGGAGAAAACAACCCCATTGATAGGTTATCTAAATCATTCAACATCATCGATGATCTATTTGAGTTTAATTTATCAAAGGATAACTTCAAAAAAACTTTGAAGAATTATTTTTTAAATTTTTAAATGTTAAATTAAAATTTGATTTATATTTTTTGGTTAAATTTTTTTTAGTTTTAATTTATTTTTTGTTTTAAACTGAATGTTTGGTTTTAATCTAAAATCATACACGCAACTCACAGAATAGATTTCTTTAGAAATAAATAAATCACTATCAGCAACGATTGTTAAGAAAATTAGTCCACCTTTGCTAATAAATTACAAAACCTGCTGGGAGAAATTTCTGCAAATAGTTGAGGATAATATTAAACTCTTAAACTCAATATTAAATTTTGTTTTATTTTTTATAAAATAATTTAAAATTTTACTACTTATTTGCACGGTAGCACGATTACAACTAACTAATTACAACAACAAAAAATCTACTTTGGTAGTGATTTATGGTTCCAGTACAATAAATTTTATGTAGATGTCGTGAAGGTGATGAACGATCAATCATCAAACGTCAAAATGATTTGTGTCGACATAAATAAATTGGAAATTATTTTAGATTTAGCCTATTTAAAATTAAATAACTAATATTAACGACCTTGAATTATTTCAGAATTAAATTGGTATAAACTAATACATTAATGTGCATTAAGATAAGTATTGTTTTTAAATTATACATCAAAAATTATTCTAATACATATTTGTAAAATTCTAGGTTCTCTATTCAATTCGATCTTGAAAATGTGGTAAGGAGCATCAACAAGCTAAATGATGATTTTTCCGCTGGCCCCGATCATATTAAAAAACTGTGTTGGTAACTTAGCGCGCAGCCACTTACAATGCTGTTCCAAAAGTCGATCTCCTACGGAATATTTCCATCAATAAGGAAAGACTCTTTTATAATTCCAACCCATAAGAAGGGATGTAAATCAGACGTCTCTAACTATACGCCAATTGCGAAACTGTCCTATATCCCCAAGTTATTCGAGAGTATTGTGCACGATTCCCTATACTTTCAATGTAAAACATTGTTTTCAATGGATCAGCATGGCTTCCTTAGAGAACGATCCACTACAACCAACCTAACCGAATTTGTATTTGATACTTTGAACATTATGGAAGTTGGAAAGGAAGTTGATGTTATTACCACGGGTTTCAGCAAGGCGTTTAACAGGGTTTTCCATAAGATAATTTTGTTTAAACTCAGAGCTCTTGGTTTCGGACCTCAATTCTTACTGATTCTTAGGAAACGTAGGTATCAGGTGACCTTTAGGTCATCCATATCTGCTCTTTTCATAGCTACTTCCGGGGTACCGCAAGGCAGTCGATTCTTTTTTCATCTTATCCATCAACGATGTCGACTTCATGATCAAAAACTCGTCAATTTCCATTTATGCTGACGATATGAAAATTTACAGACACATTTGAAGTTCCACCGATGTTAACCTATTGCAGAATGACCTCAATAACTTCATAATTTGGTGTACTAAAAATAATTTAGATCTGAATGTGAGTAAATGCCAATGCATAACATACTCAAGAAAACGTGCAAATTCCATTAGCCGAGGGTATACCGAGAGTAAAAGTTTTAACCATACGGAATTTAGGGGTGATTTGTGACCGTGAACTTAACCCTTAACCTTAACCCTTGACCTTGATCTCTAAATCACATCGATTTTATTGTCAACAGAGCAAACTCTTCGCTTGGATTTGTGAAACGCTGGTCTAAGGAATTTTTGAACCCTTATGTTACGAAGGCCCTTTATATGATATTTGTTCGGCCTCTGCTTGAGTATGCTAGTCAGGTTTGGTCCCCATACCATGAAGTGCATATACGAAGAATTGAAGCGGGACTGATAAATATTTCGAACTTTATCACATCAGCAATACTCGCTTTTAAGAAATTATTATTTGAAACCAATAGATAATGCAATTTTTGTTTTGTTTTTAGATTAATTGTTTTTTTTTTTTTTACTTTCATCTATTTGACTTAAATTCTCTATCGAGTATTTATAATTTTTATGCTCTCTCCATTTGCGTTTTTAATTTTAATTTTCTTTTTGTTTTTTTTTCCTTTTTCTTCCAGTTTTAAATTTGCTTGCTCTAAGCAAACCCAGCGGTCGGTCGGTCTCTCCTTTTTTGCGGCGGTGTATCATTCTCCTAAATTTAGTTCATATAGATTCAGCCTTCATTTTCCTAATCATAGCTTTTTTAATACATTTTTCATTTCGATTAATATTAATTTATTTTTTGCCGTTTTCTTTCTTTTTTAATTTTTAATCTAGTAGAAGGAGTAGCTCCTTGTTTATAATTCCCTGGAATTATATTCTAAAAATAATAATAATGTTGATGGTGACTCCCTGCGTGCGTTCAGGGAGGGGTGATTGGTTGTTGGGAATTATTATTATTATTATGTTAACAAATCCAATCAGCTTTTAGCTAAGTTTAATTATTTTTCTTAAATCTAAATTATTATTAACTCAAAATGATTCCTTTTTTTAGGTGCTGAATGGTAAATTATCAACAATTGTTTATCATTTTAAACAATATGTTTCACTTACCTCCACATTATGCTAATAAGCCTAACTTATGCTATAAGCCTAACATACCATCGCTTCATAATTTTAACATGTCTATTTTAACGTGTCCATCACTATATCTCCATTACAAGAATTAAAAGAGGAAATCAAACTTAACCAAAATGCAAAGAAATCTCCAGGATATAACTTAATTACAGGACAAATAATAAAAGACTTCTGCAAAAATATTACGTAACTAATCCAAATAATTATCGCAGTTTTCACTTAAATCAAACAAACCACCAAATGATAAAATTCTAAATAAAAAAAAGTCTAAAATATTAAACTGAAGAAAATATCAGCTGGAGTACCACTTGGAAGAGTTCTGAGATCAACATTCTATGATAGATATACCTCGGTCCTGCCGACGACAGAGGAGACAAATATAGCAACGGTTGCCGATGATACGGCTATATTATCAGTCGTTGATAGCATTGAAGAAGCCACAAGCAAATTTCAAAGGGCTACTAATATTTTTATTTTATTTTTTTAAATGGTAAATTATTTTATCTTGTAAATAAAATGATAGCTAGTATTATTTATTAAGTACAACAAATATTTTTTAAATTAAACACTAAAACTAAAATTAAAGTTAATAATTGTGAAGAGAACGGATAGCTAATGGATTTATTGTCCTTTAAAAGCTAATCAGCTCTCCATTAAAACGAGAAGTAGAACATATAAGTTAAACTTAAACTTATAAGTTAAAAATATAACAACAAAAAAAATGCCCATTTCAAACACTACATTGAATAAATCTGTCAATATTTGAGAAAGGAATGCTTCCTACTGCTACCTTTAAAATGTAGAATTTTCATACCAACTTAACAAAACGTGAAAAAATAAAAAACTGGGCTGGGATGTTCTAACATCACCATTTCGCGATATTTTATCGAAGTCTACGTCTTTTTCTGCTAGAATTAATTTGACTTCTGTTTCGTTTATCAATTATTTCTTCTCTATTGCTATCACAACCTACTAGAATATATTTGAACAATATCTATTTCACTTATTTTCGTTGTACAATCGAAAAAAAATTATTTGGTGATAGAAACACAGTAGAAACATCACAATATTGCAATCTAGCAAGCTGGTAAACGATAAAAAAAATTGACAACAGAGATAAATTTTATTCTACAGAAACGAGAAATAAACTTCGATAATTTATCGAAACATGGTAATGTTAGAACATCCCAGCCTGGAAAGTGCTAATATGTCAAAACTATTTGTAAATAAAAACATAGTTGTACCAAAACCGTTGTACTTAATAAAACGATAATTTCGGTTAAAGTGAACTTTACCATATAGTGTAATGGTAGATGTGTGATGTAATTATGATGACGCTTTTTTAATTGTAGATGTTGTAGAATTAAACCAATTCCTGTGTTGCGGAAGCAGCAGTCAGTGGTCATTTTGGTGTTCTGATACCTGATGAATCGGATGGATGATGAAATGTATCAAACTGATCAATTTGATAAATTCTTGAATCAGCTGTTTCACGTAGGAATATAATATTGTTTTTACACCTTAGATATTTGAAATTGAGTTTATTTTTAACAATTTTAGCTGCGTTATATAATCGTGACTGGAATTTGATAAGATGGTGCAAGATAAAAATCCTGTGATTTTGAAGTGCAGTGGAAAAGTCATTTGTCAGCTCGTGAAAGAATATTGTTTTCCTATTCCGAAAAGAATTCAGTAACATATGTTTAAGTTGTTTGTTTAATATGTGACATCTATTTGGTAGATATTAAATCCTCGTTTGTGATTGTAACACCGACTAAGTTGCCAATGTTCATTATTATACTCGGAATTTATTCACAGTTAGCACTCGAGTAGGACGATCTAACAGAGCTTCCTTCCCGATCTAACAGAATCGGGACAATGCCATGTTGTTGATCCAGCTTTGAGGTCCTTGAGAATGCCCTTGAGACACTTTCCACAATTTCCAGCCATTTTGACGCCAGAAAAATATTTCAGCTCGGCACAATAATGAAGATTTATAATAATTTTTTTATTAAATTTGAATGTTATGCTTTGTATTTTAGTACAGTAAAACCTGGTTATAAAATCCTCGGATATAACGAAAACCTCTTTATGACGCTCAATTCTATCGGTCCCAATTTTTTTTATATAAAACATAATAAAAAATACCCTCAATATAACGAACCTCGTTATAACGATATAATGAACAACATTTCTGTTCAATTTAATAAAACTCTTGTATTTTGTATTGGTTATAACGAACGAATTTTTTTATTTATGTATTTTGTCTCGTCTCCTTTACTCGAGTCAAATATACTCGAGTGTATTAAATTTTTGTTTTGTAATTTATTAAGCGTTTTTGTATTACAATCCATAATAAATATGGATTACCCTGCAAATATTTATAACTTAAAAACAATACAAATGTTATGTTTTAATATTATAAATTGATACCGGATAAAACCATGGCTTTTAAAAACGATCCTTGTTTTAGAGGTAAACAGAGCAAAGATCGACTTACTATGCTCTAAGGGGCAAATTTTACTGGAAAGGAGAAGCTACCGGTACTAGTTTCTTTTAAATATAAAAACTCAAGATGTATCAAAAATATTCGCACTCTACCGGTTTTATATAAACCAAATTTGAAAGCTTGGATGACTTTCCGGGAGTGGGAATTTTATCTTCGTCATATTGATATGCCATTCTTTGCCCAAAAACGCAAAATTTTGTTAATAGTGGATAATTGTCCGTCGCATTTAGAAGTTGAAGTTTTAAAATTTATAATAGTGAAGTACAGGGTTATCCAATTCGAGGTTGATAAAGTAGAAATCTGTATACCGACATCTGTCAAAGATAAACGTCAAGTACGTTGTCATTTATTTAGTTGACATTCTGCCATTTAAGAATATGGAGCATTTAACAATCGACCAACGCGTTAAAATTATTAAATCTGCTGATGCTGATTTTTCGAACAAAATTTTCTTCAGTGATGAAGCTCATTTTTCGCTTGGTGGATACGTTAATAAGCAAAACTGTAGAATTTGGGGCTCAGAAAATCCACAATTGATTGTAGAGAAGCCATTACACCCGGAAAAAGTCACTGTTTGGTGCGCATTGTGGTCTGGTGGTGTGATTGGGCCGTATTTTTTTGAGAATAACCATGGACGAACCGTTACCGTCAATTCTGAGCGCTATGGCCGCATGTTAACCGATTATTTTTTTACGAAAATCGAAGATTATGATCTTGACGATATGTGGTTCCAGCAGGATGGAGCAACCAGTCACGTAACACGAGCAAATCGAGATCTTTTGCAAGAGAAATTTCCTGGACGTTTGATTTCACGATTGGCTGATGTCAATTGGCCTCCAAGATCCTGTGATTTAACGCCTTTGGATTTCTTTTTGTGGGGCTACGCGAAAGATCGTGTTTACGCAAACAATCCTCAAACTCTTGACGAATTGAAAACTAATATTCGTAAGGTAATGGCCGAGTTACCGCCCGAAATGTGCCGAAAAGTCATTGAAAATTACCTCAAAAGAATCAAGGCCTGTAAGAAGTCCCGTGGAGGACATTTGAATGATATCTTGTTTAACTAAAAATGGCAAGGATCAATCTGTAAAATGAAATAAAAATTACAATACATTCCGAATATTTTGTGTGTTTTTTTTAAGTTTACTTTATCAAGCTTGAATTGGATAACCCTTTACTTATCTCCAAATTCTACAAGTTTAATACAACCAATGGACCAGGGTATTATACAAAACTTTAAAGTTTTTTACAGAAAACTTTTGATCAAAAAAGTTATACAGAGTCTCGATGATAACAGTATCCTGCCTCATTTTAAAGTAATCGATGGCTCTGGATGATAAACTTTTCATGGGATTTTGTACAGTCAAATACTATTTCTTCTGCTTTAAAAATCCTTGGACTAGCGATGACGAGGCGTCTACAAGCATTGAAGATAACTTCAACAGTGTTTGCCTTGAAATGGATGAATTATATTGGCAAAATCCATTAATGCAAATACTAAATGAAAATGTTAATTTGCTCTAATATTTGATTGTAGATGAAAATGTTATCGTTACAGATGGTAGCGATTAAGTGATTTTAAGGTCGATGGAAACTAATTCGGATGAAAATGTTGATGACGATAGCGATAATGAAATGGAAGTGCCCTCGATGAAAGACATAAATAAACATTTAAATTCATTGCGAACTTTCTTATATTTCTTTCCAAAAAAAATTTGATTTATAAATCAAAAAGTTGATCTGTGATCAAAAAATTTTGATCGAAATACAGTGGCACGTTCTTTCCAAGTAAAAACTTGATTTTTTTTTTGATCGCAATCAATTTTAAAAAATTTCAACATTTCACTATATTTTTTTTTGACGTTTACAAACACATAATGTTTACGTCAAAAACATAAACACTTCAAAAAATATAAACATAAACATTATAACCTTTTGACTAGTTGGCCGTTAGAATTTGACATATGAAATAATTTTATTTTTCGCATTAAGTTCGAAACAGAACAAGAGCGAAGGCGGCGAGCGAAATCGCCTGTCATATTAGAAAACACCGAAATCATTCAAAACAAACACAACCATCGATGCAGGCGACGACGATTTTTTCGTTGAAAAAAATTTAGAGTCTATTTCTATTTTTGTCGCCGACGAAACAATGTTGCCAACTGTTTTTTATATATGTATAAGTTGGTATCATTTAACCATCATATTACTAACCTTTTTTTTTCAATTTAGTAGCCTAACGCCACAACGTCATGTGTCAAAAATATAGAAGGTTATGCCGTTTGGTTGTTTTTCTATCGCCATACGGTGACGCTTTTGTTCGCTTACAGCGATATCGCGGCTATATTTTTTATTTATTCGTCGACGCTCGTCATCGTCGCTCTTCTTCTAATTCTAGCTTTAAAAAAATTGTTTCGTTTTCACTGTTTTAAAATAATTGTGTTGATAGTTTGTTGACAAACTGTCAATATAAAATTTTTGAAAATCGAATGTCATTTTTCACAGATTCATTACAAAAAAATTAATCGCGTATCGTGTTCTTTGCTACACAACAAAATCAATTTATTTTTGATTTTTGGAAAGAACTTGCCATTAAGCTGTAATCCTGTAATAATATTGAAAGAAAATTGGATCAAACAAGACGTGCAACTTTAAAGCAAATTACCGATTTACAAAAATTTTCCTTATGACTTGCCTTTTACTCTTTTCATAAGGAAAACACCAACCTAACGAACAAAAAATTTTTCATACTTTTCAGTAAGGCAAAAGTCATAAGTTTTCTATTGGGGATGCGCGTTAACTTGAATTAATCTATTACTGTTGAAATATAATATGGTTCAAATAAAACAAAACTTTATTACAATGGTTTAAATAATTCTTCCTTATAACGAACAATAAATTACCAGACTTTTTATAACGAACCCCTTTATAAAAAACACTGGATATAATGAATAAATTTTACGGTCCCGAGAGTTTCGTTATAACCAGGTTTTACTGTATATTACAATTTTATTTTAATTTTTTTCGATGTAATCGTACAAATTTTATAAAGTAGGTAGATGTGACTCCTCAAACTTAATGAAACAAAATCTGTTCATTCCTAAGCACGGCAAAATGTTTGTAGGCATGACTCTAGATGCGAAACTGAACTGGAAAGAGCACGTCAAAAAGAAAAAAAGAAGAGTTAAAATTAAATACAGAAAGATGGATTGGCCCTTATGAAGTAATTCAGAGCTAACTTTACATAATAAATTGCTACTAGACCGGCAAAGTAGAAAGAAATCGAATGTCAGTATCATACACTCTTTCCAAAGCAAAATCCTACGTGGAATAGGGATTATGTACCGTGGCAGAAATGAACACCTCCATAGATATCTGAAAATAAGAGGAGATAATTTAAATTATGAACCATAAATTACTAGATGAATTTAAAATTCAGTTGTAATAAATAAATACAATTAAAAAAAAAATAGTTCATGTAAAAGTGGAATTAGACGAATCTGTCCAGAACGAAGAAATCTTGGTGGGAGTAATATGAGGAATATCATTTCATATAATTGCTCAACGAGTGCGACTTGATCTTATGTTGCATCTCGTTTAACCCTTCCAATGATTTAGATTTCTGTTAATTTAAATTAATTTCGACTTTTGTGTGCTACACTATACAGGTAAACCTAACAAAAGCCAAAAAGTTATTTTAAGTTATTTCTGCCAGACATTATTAATTTTATTTCTCAATTTTGGGTTCAAAAATTGAATTTAGTACCTTTTAGCAGTCAGATATAATATTATTTATATTTATGTGCATGTACGATGGCGCGATGAACGCGCATATATTAGATATGCAATATGTATATAACTAACTACACGTATGGAGGGAGCGCGCGCGGTAGAAAGATTTTCAAGATAATTACATGGTTTGGTCTCTAAGACGACGTCTACAAAAATATATACGCGTCTTATGATGTATTTTAATCGCTGCGTCTTAACAAGTCAAACCCAAACCCGAGAAAAAAATTCGTTAAAACTGTAAAATTGATCTTTGTTACATTTTGGGATTGAATCAACCAACTAAATAAAATAAAATAAAAAAATGTGCTAAAATTAAGCAAGTGATTCGCTTATTAATCAATTCTTCTTGTCTTCGTGTTGTGCACAAGTCTGGTGCAAGTTTTTTTTTTATTTATTTATTTATTTCGGTTGGAATCTTTTTATTTTATTTTATTTTATTTATTTATTTATTATTATTATTAGTTTTTGTGTACATTTATTTATACACATACGTCTTTTTTAGACAAAAATATTAATAACCTTGACCGATGCCTTAAAGAAATGTTAAAAAAGTGCATCAACGAAGAAATCTGCGCGCTAAGATCTCGATATACCAAAACTAAAAAAAAAATGAAATAATCAAAGCAAAAATTTAAATGTAAGAATCGGAAGGAAAAATATAAAGAATACAAAAACGATCTTCGAATAATTATTTGATTCGATTGGTTAAGTCATTTGCTAAAATTGGATTTATAAGCAGGCGCGCAAACAAAACATCAATTCAAACCCAAAGAAGAAGATTACGACAATTTGAGTTTTGTTTTGTTTGTGCGATCAGGGCTAAAATCAGTTGGATTTATAAACACTTGGCAATATTTATTGGTCGTAGCCAATTGATTATACTTTAATCGTCATAGGGGCACACAAAAATAAATTCACACAAATACAAGTATAAACATTAATCCATAAATCAAGTGACTTTAGAGGAATGGACCGCCGCCGAAACGGTAAATGATTCGATTAGCTTAGCATACCATGACTTGATCAAATTTTAGTGCACAACTAAAAAGTAGTTTATTTGAAAAGATGTCGCAAATAATTATGTAGAATAACATTTTGGCATTTAAGTTGTAAGCGTTTCATTTATCATTTTTGTTGAGAGATTTGAAACCTTACCAACTCGATTTTCAAATTTATTTTATACCAAAGTATAAGAATATAAAAATTAGTGGGTAACAAATAGATATTTTGCCTCCTAACAAAAATATCGTTTCTTTACTTTGTGCGCAGTTTTACTTTAGTTTTCTGGTCTCGTTAAAAAACCAAAAGAGTTTGTCATTCGTTTGCATGTATTTTTAATGTGGCATCTACATATGTATAACCATGCAAGCTACTACTTTATTGACAGACTCCACGAAGTATTCATAAATGGATACGGACGTACTCTGGGGTAATGTTCTGTAGAACGAACGTACTAACAAAAGGAAATATTACCCCAGGTAATACTGGGGAGAGAGCTCTTAAAGCCATGTTAAGTTGGTTTCAATGTAAGGGAAAGATTAAAAGAAAAACAAGGAAAAGTTAAAAACTATCATGACGAGCGAGTAAGCGAATTTATGGGAAAAATAAAGTATGGGAACCAGGTAAGGTAGTCTCAATTCATGCAAGTCCGCGATCTTTCATAATAAAAAATGAAAATAACAGATTATTACGTAGAAATAAATTTCATCTAAGGAGATCTTTAAATAAGCCTTTAATTAAAGGTCAGTATAACGATTTTGAAACTGGTCCTAATATTTTACCAAATATAACAGAAAGAGAAAAAAGTCAACTTCCAGAATGGAGTAATACTAATAGTAATCGGAATTCAGCGATTACAATCACTAGGTCTGGTTGAGTTTCGAGACCACCATATAAATAGTTTGTAAGATAAATTAACTTTAAAAAAAAAATCCAACAAGGGACGATATTATATATAAATTAAATTACCCTGTTTTTCCATTATAAGCCGAGTTATAAAAAGTTCAAAATTTCTTAACAGTTTTTTCAATTTTAAATATAAATAAGTTTTCATAGTAAAAAAAATATTTACCAACATAGGTAGGTAGATTACAACAATTCTGATATTTTCATCGGCGTTTTCTTCTTCGTCGGTTGTGTTATTTTGTTCGGAGCTTGACTCTTCTATTACATTAATATCACAACCGCTAAGTTGTAGTAACCCGATTTTATACTGTTTTGATAGTAACTTCGTTCCAGGCAGCCGAAAACCATAGAAGGATTTCCTCGTATGAGGCCCGTTTTATCGATCCCCTCTTGGTATATTCCTTATACTCGTCTGCCATCCATTTCCCCACAGAGCTTTTATTTTAGATTTAAATGACTTGTTCAAAGCTATGTCCAAAGGCTGAAGTTTGATAGCAGAGCCATCTATGATTTTGAAGAGCCGTAATATTAAAAAGAGAGCTTTCAGTAGAGGGGAAGCTTTTATTGAATTACTATAAGAAACCGTGGTAATTGGAAAATTTTTGAACATGAATTTATGAATAAAAAATTAAACAAATCATCTAAATTTTAATTTTATATTTTTAATAAACTATTCAACGAACACATATTTGAAAATCAGCCATCATAATGTAGTATTTATTTGGTAAATTTAAACTAAAGCGGATCATAAATTTATTAATTTTCTATAAAAATGAGCTTTCCGTTTAGTTGTGTAGGTTTATAAAGTAAGATAATAAAGGATGGTGCCGCGGATTCCTCTTACACCCAATTTAAAATTTAGTTTTATAAAAATGTAACTTATTTGGTAAATTCTGGTCACATGCACCTCAGAATTTTTGAGATGAACGATGCACTTAATAGCAATCTAAACATTCTCCATTTATAACAAAATTAAAGAGAAAACGTGAGCTGAAACGGAATTTTATAAATCACCATGTAGAAACAATAATATTATTCATATAATAAAATTTTTACATCAAAATCTATTATTATTTTTGTAAACAAAAAATCAACGTTGTCATGGTTTTCTTAATTAAACAGTATTACAAAACAGAATAAAACGTAAAAAACTTCAATTTTATTCGATTGCAAAACCGAGCTTTCTGTAATTTGAAAATCCGTTTACAGATGTCTCTGTAATAACTTTACTTGAAATTACAGAAAAGCGTAAAATAATTAAATAACTATTTACGAAAATAAACCATTATTATTGTAAGTTAAGTGCGAAATCTTTAATACAATAATTTAACATAATTAATAAAACTCAAAACAATTATAAATTTTATTTATTATTCGGTTGGCGTAAATAAAACTTTTCGTTGTAAAATGTTCACCATCATAGTTGCTGCGCGCTGTAAATCAATAATAGAAAAATGTCACAATTTTTCCAAATTTTTGTTTTTTTTTTATTTATTTCGATCCAATCCAGGCGGGAATTCTTACAATGTACACGAATTTGTTAATACAAGGATTTATTGAGGATTTTTGATGCTAAAGGCCCTCGGCTAAGATGTATGACAGACAGTTCGTATACATTGTAGTAATTCCCGGCTGGTTCAATAGATTATGCAGATCTACTGGTCTTGAAAGGCTATGCATGTTTCATGTTTCATTTTTATAGCTTCGTTCGTGCACGTTTTCTGGGATCGTTGTTGTGTGGAATTCAATAAAATAACCCAAGGCCTTTGTATACTGTTAATAACCTAATGGTTTTTGTGAGTACATAAATGGCCCGTGGCTCTACCCATTTTTGCAAGTCGTGCTTTGAACTCGTTTAAATAACGAGCTGCCTGCTATAAGACACGCCCGTTACAACCGTCCTAACCTGCAGACCCCCTTTCGATTTGTGTAACAATTTCTATACGGGTAATTTGAATTAATTTGAAAGCGACATCTTTTAACAGGTTTAGTAATTGCGAAAAGCTTTATCAAATTATAATATTTTTATTTGGTGAAGCTCTGTTTTGTTTATACTACAGGATGAAACAATATAGGCTGCGAATTTGTTGCGATGAAAAATATTTAACAAGTAACGAAAAAACAGTTTTCGAAGTCTGTCATCAACAATGTTGAAATAGAACCCAAAACACAATAATCCCCATATTACATTGCTACTCCAAAAGCATTTTTTAACGAACGTTTATTTTGGAAAAATAATGCTGACTTTTTTATGGAACACTCTATACTAATTTCTAATTTTCTGTACATACACATAAACAAATTCTTGTTTCTACAAAAAAAAAAAAATTGTGTTAAACTAATTTAAATGTTTTTGCGTTAACTCAACATAATAAGACTCAATATTAAAATATGTTTTTCCTGAATATTGAATTAACCATTCACATTGAAAATTCAAACAAAGAACTTTTGTTTTTATATACAAAAAAGCTTCTAAAAAAATACTAAAATACACTGGTTGGTATGAAAAAGTACAAAAAGCTTCCCCTCTATAGAAAGCACATGGGAAAAAATGACGGAATCTTACGGCTCTTATATTAAGGAGGCTCTGTTGATAGTGAAACCGCCTGGTATCATAGCTGGATTGTTCTTTGTTTCTGCAGTAGCTTTTTCACGTCTTCAGTCTTATGCCCCGGAGCTTCGTCCAGAATTAAAAGGGATTCTTTGTTGAAAAATGATTGTGGTCATTTTCCCCATACCCTCGATCTCCGAAGATGACATCCAACCTTTTTCGTTGGCAGAAATGATAACATTTTTGGGAAAATTCCCTTTCGGTAGCGTTTTTCTTTTAAAAATAACATACGGTGGCAATTTGTTGCCATCCGCTGTAACAGACTACTGTACTGTAACTACTGTAAAACAAGATTTTTCGTAACTTGTAGTTGAGACTTTTACATTTGATGTTCCCCGTTCCTCAACTGTGGCGTTCGATGGTAAATCAAAGCTCATGGGTACCTCATCCATGTTACCGATGTGACACAGTTCGACTCCGTTTTTATTTTTTTTTTACAAATTCCTTGAAATCAGATACTTTCGCTTCCCAGTTATCCGGAAGATGCTGCCCAACTGATATTACATCTCGGCGAACCAGATTGTTTCGTTTCATGAAGCTATATATCCCATTTTGGTGATCCGTCCACTTGAATATCGATCTCCCCGTCACTTGACGTCCAGCCTTTCTTTGTTCGAGCGTCGACATTTTTAGCTCTGTTTCTAATTGGGTCCATTTTATATTTCGATAACCTTTCGTTGTTTTTTTGGATTTAACAGCAACTTGAATTATTTTGTTTTCCGCCAATCGCCATTGTCGTTTCATTGATTCATCGACTCCATAATGCTGGTCTGCCTTTTGGTTCGAATTCTCTTTTGCAAATTTTATTGCGTCGATTTTAAAATTCAGAGAATAATTTTTTCTTTTTTACGACGTCTCCATTGTAGGGCTATAATAAAATAATTATTTTATTATAGCCCTACAATGGAGACCTATCCAGGTGTAAGCCTAGGTATTTGATCTTGGTTTCGGCAAATAATAGTACTCATTGTTTAAGATAACAGTACTCATTGTACTATTATCGTACGTACCTTAACATACTTAAGCACAATGCTTTTGGTTACGCAGCAATCAATTAGATCAGGTACTTTCTTTTTATCCGTGGGCCAGTAAGTAGAATGACCGGTAAATAAAAAATCCAGGGACTGTTCTTCTATAGCTTCATAAAGTTGTTTGCCTTTAGGCGTTGTTAGTCTTGAACCTCATTGATTATGTTTGGCGTTGTAATCACCCCCCCCCCCCCCCCCCCCGCAAGAAATTTATTACCCAGCTGACCAAAATAGTCAATAAACTGCAATTTTTTTATAGTTTGATTTGGAGAGCCGTACACTACTGCTAATACCTGCTAAATACCTAAATAAAATTTAGGAAATTTTTTGTATTTGTATTTGTTTATTTAAAAAGAAATTTGAACCATTTAGGCTCAAATTATAATGTTTTTTTTTTTCAAAAATAATTCCGATTTAACTAAGATCCGTTAAAATCGTGGGTTGGACTTAAATTGTAGTAAAAAAAAAATTTCTCTGGTAGAAAAACGTATATAACAGGTAGTTTATTAGAATATGATTGACTTGTTTGAGTGTTACGCTATCCGGTGATTGCCAAATGTGCTTGTGCATACATCAGGTATTGTATTTTCATTAAGTGGGAATTATATACCTGCTGTATATGGTTAATAACTGGGACAAAGATCTATATGTTTCTTGTTTCTAATATTGGCCGTGACAACACTAAGAATCAGTGTGGTCTGTATTTACTTTGGTGTGGAAGACTTCGACAATACAATTAATATCCTTATGATATCATAATAATCTCGTACTTGCGGTTACAAAAATTATGACTCCATTTGTATGAGTGATAATGTTGCCAGTACATAAGATAATACACAGTCTGTATCTCGAAATTATTTTGCTCTTTCCATCATATTTCGCTAAGGTATTTGTAGGTTAATTGCTTGTTTCATAGTAGGCCTTTGCAAGTTCCGAAAAATTGTCGCTTTTGTTAAAAATTGTCGCTTTTGTTACAAGTTCAAAACCAATTATTTCACCTACTATATTTTTGTTTACATATGTGTATAACAAAACTGAAGAAATAATGTTTGTCTTGTGTTGTTAATAAAAATGCAAGACATAGAAGCTAAAACGAACCGCGCAGTTACAAGAAAAGAGCTTAACAAGAGACTTAAAATATTTTCAAAAATTAAATTTTTTGTAAAGTCAATCCGCACCAAAAAGTTTTATTCCTATTTTCACTAGAATTGAAATCTTTTGTATATGCGACGTATATACCTAAGTAAAAAACATTTCCCGCGAATATCATTATAATGTTTTGTGTGTGTATGTGTTTGTGTTTGTGTACGTGCACGGCGCTAATTCTTGGAATTATCATTTTTGCTATGCTTTTTGCTCCGCTTAAATACAAAACATATAAAATTAAAAATTTTAATCGAATCGATCACAAATCTTTTACGCGCTTTGTTGCACATTTTATATATCTGTAGGTACACGGATTTTAGAGTACCTGCAGCAGTTTTATGGTGTTAGTGTGTGCCTACCATGTTCTATATGCATTATAAAATTGGGCGAAATGAAGAGCGGGAGGCTATATGATCAGCTATACGTATAAAACCTCCTCTGTGGGTCATCAAGAATGTTTAAAAAAAACACAATATGTTTTTGCTTTAGAATTTATTTAAGCCAAGCTTAAGATGCAAACATATTTTTTAAAATGTATTTATAGAAAACCAAAAAGCATTGTCGCGGGGTGATAATTGATTATAATCTGACGTACTTAATGCATATGAAAAAAAAAACGTACGTAAACCACATATGGACGAATGATTTCATGCCGTTCGAAGATCAACATGTGCACTAAATTATTTACTTAAATAAAATTGGTGCCGCCTTCACTGTTGTGTCATCGTCGTCTGCGCTTATAAATATTAGGGTAAATGGAATTTTCACCTTCGATTTCTTGGAATTTTGTGTTTTTGTGCGAATTTTAGAAATAACGATTTTTCTTATGTACGAGTGCTATGGGGACAATGAACTACCCTACATCTGTAATACACTCGACTAGTATATGCCAAAGCCGTAATTGGACACTGACATTATATACTCGTATATGTATTTAAGTAAAAGAAAAGAGCATGAGGTCATAATTGAACAAATAAATTAAAATATAAATATGTGTGATTATGAAGAAGATGACGTCATTGTATAGCATAGCACATAGACCGGATGCTGGTTTACATATTTTTGTGTCGAATATACAAGCTGATTTTTTTTAACAAATACATTTGTATTAAGTATATATTCAACGATCAACCGGCGCGTAAATGATACATATTTTTCGGAGTATTAATTTGGAGAGGTTATAGCTCTTTATGTAACAAGTATAGTAAGCAAATAGGGGTGTTAATTTCACGAATGAGGTTATTATGGCAATGAATTGCTACATTTCTCTTTTACATAATAATAATTTTTCTACCTCCGTATCAAACACCTGCAAACATTTTAATGTTATAATCCATTATAAAAATACGATTAACAATCGAATGAATTCGGTATCAAACATGTTTCGATTATCTAGGCACGCCTTCCGCTTGGCACCACGGGCATAGTTTGATGGAAATCACCTCCAATCACAATCGATTTGCTTCCAAACTGAATCGCGTCCTCCGCTAGTTGCTACGATGATAAGCGATGCTACTCTCAATGTTTCTACTTCTCTCGATGATTGTGTGATATTCGAAACAGAGGTGTCAACTAACGGAATAGGAAGCTTGAAGCAGCTATGATTTGTTCGTCCTCCTTTCATCAAAGTAAGGAATAATACAAGCAGCAGTTGTGTTCAATCAGAAAGACGAAGAAACGGAATCGAGAGACGACTCATCATACAAACTGAAACGTAGATAACCAGATACTTTTGTAAATCAAAGGAATTGACTTCGTTGCTCATCAAAAGCTGTTTTATCCTTATAGTTCAAGAGTTTCTGGCATATCTCTATCTAGATAGAACAGAGCAACAATATTACAAAGCACCGGCTTTTTCCGGATTCATTGTGGTGATGAGTTTATCAGTTTCTGTTTCTTCTTCTTCCTACTAATTGAACTCAACTACTGCTTGTATGTATAACTCCTGTGGGCAAATCAAGGCTAATATGCTCGTTGGAATGTTGTTTGAGATTGGTGTGTGAGATTGCCAGCGCTAATGATTGAATTTATCTAATGTTCACGAATTTTGCGCTATTTTAAACGGTATTAGTATTCGGTTATATTCAATGGCTTTCTACTTTTCCTTTTACTAAATTTATTATGACTGCTTTGTGAACGGAAAATGCGATCGATTTGTTTAATAACGACTGGCAGCGGTTTCTAATTTGCTGGAGAGAGAGAAAAAGAGCTGTGTTCCTTCACAGCTTGCATATGACAAGTTTGATAAGTTTAACCATGAATCTTGCATACATATGATCCCTATGACCCGGAGCTTCAAATATTTTTACACCAATTGAAACAAACGATACGATTACTGTTTTATGATCGTATGTTCTATCGCTCAGTGTATCATCGTTTAAATTGAATGGTTACGGAATCTTAACTTGTCCTTTCTGGGAGCAACTGTTGAACGTTCTATCAGCTGGCTATTCTTTTAGAAAACTGAGTATTTTACAAAACTGATACACTATTCATTAGTCCGCAATCATGACGACTTGCTTATCTTTTTGTAGCCCGGCTGTGTTCGAAAAGATCGATTGCAGCGCGTCGGATTGCGCCAAGCGTCATTTCGAAGCCGAAGAACATGTAAAATTACCTTCAACCAACTTTGCTGGTTATCACTGTTCAATCGTCGTGACGTCAGTTCAAAATGACTGATTTTTTTTGTTTCGATTACACATACAAACAACATATTTTTCGATTTAAAAAAAAAACAAAATAATGTTTCAGTCATGAAAAAGGTTATGTTTTTACGCGAAAACGCCTTGATTGATGAATTTGAAAGCTAATTTTAAGTATCAATTGACGATTGGAGCCGTGATTTTAGACATGCTTTTACTTGGAATCACGACTATTAAATTTTGCCGCTATACCAATTTTAAGTCGTTTCGTGAGCGGTGGTAATCATATTTTATATGGAATCACAGCTTTATTTTCTTCCAGTAGGTGGTGTTTTCTCTAAATTACCAATCGTCAATCACGTTACTACGCGTTTTCCAGTATATGTATGATTTTTGGATTCGATGAAAGATGGCACTGCGATTTACGTATATCTATTTGACAGCATTGTAATGCTGCTACGTGAAATGACCTTGGTTTTATAAATTGAAAACAATAATTTTACGTTAAACAGTCTTTATTTTATAAATTTGGGTCCAATCACACACGCGCTACGTATGTAATAACGATTCAATCCGGATTGAGTCAACTTAGAGTTAACTTTGGATTGAATTAAAGTTGTTTTAAGGTTTAACTGGTGAATCATGTTGAGATCGAATCAAAAGAAAACTCAGTTAAGAAATTGAGATAAATGTCACAAATATATAATTTCAAATAGTGTTTTTAGAACAGACAAATTCCAGAACTTGATTTAAAACTAATGTTTTCATTTTCTGCTGGGTATTTTAACATTGACTTGGTTATTGAAGATAATAACCCATCTGAGTTATAATACAACCAAACCGTTTAATCCATGAATAGTAAAGTTTCGATAAGGATTCGTAATGATTATTTTGTTTTTTTGGTGAATGTCTTTTACGATGACATTTTGTTATTAGAACTAATTGTGATACTCGTCGCTTAGTGCGTTACTTGTACAAAAGAGGGTGCGTTCTATTCAGATCTGCTTTTTTTCCGTTGTATGATTTTGTAATAATTTTAACCACTATAATACCCCTAGCCCCAGGCAGTTAAGTAGTAATCGAGTCGTTCGTTCGTAAGGATTTATATATGTTCGAGACGCTAGATATCGCTCAGCGGTATAAAGTATTCCAAGGCCGTTTTGACTCGATAGATATAGATACTGATTATTGTTTGCCCTTGATGGAGACAACCAGTTCGAACCTTTTTCGGGTAGTTTAATGGTTTGCCCATAAATCATTTCAACTGGGTGAGAAATTAAGATCTTGTTTAACCGTTGCTTGGATTTCTAAGGAAACGAATTTCTGAGCTCCAATAAATTATGTTGCTTTGGATTCTGAGGGCGGCTTTGAGCTGTCGATGCCAAGTTCATCCATAATAAATGGTTTAGTCCAGACTTCTTTTGATAAAATATTTTAAATGGTTGATAGATTGATAAATCGCAAGTAATTCACAGTCAAATGCGGAATATTTTCGTTCGGCATTCGAGAGTTTTTTCGAGAGAAGAATTACAAGGGCTTCAAACAGTCGTAATTGTATTGTTGTAAAACCCCTCTAACAGCGGTGTTGAAGAAAATCGAGCAACCGATTTTGAAGAAAATCGAGAATTCATGCAAATTTGCATGGAGAAGTTTTGCATGGGTATCGAGTAACGATCCGGTATTGTAATTGAATTAAGTCGCTGATAATCCAAACGTGGCCTCCAATCGAGGTCTTCCTTTCTTACCATATTGCAAGATACGGGAGATGCCGATGACCGGCTAATCTTTAAAATCTGTAATTTCACCATATGTTGAGACTCGATGCATGCTGCTTTGTGGCGAACCGAAAGTCTTCATGGTTGAGACAAATGTAAATAACCTGGTGTTACAATATGATGATCCACAGAATGAATGGTTAATGAGTAATTTGTACCTTGGTTCAGCTGCTAAGGACGAAAACTATTTAACAGTCGACCGAAGTCGTCGTCGATGGTGGGCGTTTGAGTACGATTTTAATCTGGTGCAATTTCGTGTCAACGGAATTGATTTTCTTGCCATTCGTGGTTGATAAAACTAGTTTCTTGAATTTCAAATTCCAAATTGTTGACTTGTTAAAACGTCTGAAGAGAGCATCGACAAGCCAACTCTCGTGTCGATTTGAAAATTCAGACTATTTAAATGGTTGTATAAGAATAATTGTCTTGTTCTTTGTTAAAATTCGCCCGTACCGACCGAGTCGTACAGCAACTTTGACAGGTGTGTTGAATGTTGGGTGATACCAGCACGCTTTTCGCTCTCAATGGTGTAAAATCGACCCTGTTAAAGTTAGCGGACTCCAGCCGACCAATGTCGGTAATGCAGATTCACACTAATCAAACGAAAATGACAGCCGATTTTTGTCGGTAGCATCCCAGCCGAAAAATGACGATAATGCAGATACGAATTTTATGCCAGAATGAAATTATTTATATTACAAATTTTTATTTTGTTCATCCTAAAAACCAACTAAAAATTTAAAATAAGCAGTTTTCATTCAAAACAATTAAAATTAACATACAAAACCAAAATTCTCTAAGCGCTGTATTACATGTTTGGAGTTAAAACGTGAAATACATTTATAGTTACATATTTGAATTTTTTTTTAAATGACACGTCATCCAATAATTCTGTGATCACAACCAACAACTGCTTAAGTCGAGTTTATTTTCCAAAGCATTTTTGCCAATAAGCCACTGTCAAATAATACATTAATGTACAGGAATTGTTTGAAGCATAAATACAGTCGCGTTTAGGACAATATAAAAATAGCCATACATTGAATTCTGTCTAAATTTCTAAAACCTGAAAAATTTAATCAAAACAATCAAATTGACTTAAGTCGACTTTGGCAGTTATTGGTTGTGACCACAGAATTATCATTTAAAAAGTCAATTTCTATCATTTAAAAGGTCAATTTGTCGGACTTCCAAGAAAACTTAATTGAATAAATCGAACACACAAAATTTGAAAATTTCTAAAAATTGACCGTTCTTTAAAGTGTCATGACTGGAAGTAGATTCAAATGAAAGGTCTTATTGATGCTCATACCTGGAAAAAATTTCAGGTCGATTTCTTAGTTGGAAGTCCGGGAAAACTCGATTGAATATATCGTACACACAAAAATTGAAAATTTCTAAAAATTGATCGTTTTGTGTGTGCGATATATCTACTTCCAGTCATGACACTTTAAACGGTAAATTTTTAAAAATTTTCGAATTTTTTGCGTGCGATCTTTTTATAGAAATTTTCGGACTATTTACATGGAAATCGACCTGCAATTTTTGGAGTTTTACTTGATATAAACCATTGAGTTTTTTTCTTAATAAAATAGTTTTTTAATTATAGTTTTAATGCATTAAACTAAAAAATTTAATTTTGAATAATATACGTTGATGAACCGAAATAATCATTTTTGATTTAAAAAGTAATTACTGTTTAACACCAAAATTACGAGTCTGCCTTACCGACTTTTATAGGCGAACAATACAAGTTATTTTTGAATCTGCATTATCGACATTTTTCGGCTGGTATTCTTTTGATGTCTGTGAAGTTAGCCCAGGATTTCATCCCAGAAAAATAAAAAATGTCATCAGGCAGCACTAACACTGCATTATCATCCCAGCCCAGGATTTGTTTATAATTTCTGTTAAATATGATTAAATATGTAGAGCATCACAAAAAAAAATAATATAATGTGAATACTTATCCCAGAAAACAAAAAAATTACAGAAAATTGTACATTAAAAAAATAATAAAAAACTTTAATATACGAGTACGTGTTTAACTTTATAATATTCGTACTGTTATAGCGCCAATCACAACATACGGATCGACTTGGGATATAGTATATGAGAACCAGTTTTTTATTAATGGTTCCCAGGAACCATGAGTTCCGGAAATCGAATCAGTTCATATTGGCTTGTCATAATGGCTGTTGCCTACCCTAAAAATCCTGAGTTGGTTTGCATGTTGAGATTGGCGCAATAGGCTCTTATCTGTATTGCCCAAGGATGACGGAATTTAATTTATGGTTCCCAGGAAGCACGAGTTCCGGAAACTGAAGCAAGCCGTATCGACTCGTTATGATGACCACTATTCATAATAAAAATCCCAAGTCGATCCGTATGTTGAGATTGGCGCTATAACAGTACGAATATTATAAAGTTAAACACGTACTCGTATATTAAAGTTTTTTATTTGCTGTGTTTTTTTATTAGCGCCCGATAGCTGTATCCGGAGCAGCCAATTTTCTATGTCAAAACTTATATTTAGCGCGCTATTATTGCATATAATTAATTTATTTAACTCTAAACTAAATTTTTTCATTCAACTTTTTAGTTAATAATCGATGAAAAAATATCTTGGCTCACTTATTTATCTGGAGCCGCTATCGGGAGCACTATCCCTTTCAGGGGGAAACTTTAACTTTCCCTTGTTATGTACAACCCTTACCTTAAATCAAAGCAAACTTCATTCATTTTACAAATTTTGACATATGTCAATTTTTTGTTAAAAAAAAAACAAAAAAAAAATTAATAAATTTTTAATAATTTAATATATTTTTAATACGTATTTCACAAAAAGTTTGGAGCATTTGATTTGCGATTTTTTTAGGCCAAACTGCGATGTGTTTCACTAGAATGGACCACACGCATGTATAGTTGTGCTGGGATATGATATTCACACAAAAATAATTTTGGTATGCAGTGCACAATTCGATTGAGTGAACCCTTGTTAAAATTGAGACCGCGGAAAGATTTGATTGAAACTTCTACACGAAATGATTCATGCGTATTTGTTTATTCGGGGTATACGGAAAGGAAACGATGGACATGGGTCAAATTTTAAACAACTAATTCTAATTCACATATTCTATGATGAAGTAAATAATTACAAAACTCACTGGTGGCGTTGTAATGGTATTTGTCAGCATCGTAAATTATTTTATGGATATGTTAAGCGGGTTCATAATCGAGCTCCTGGGCCACACGATACTTGGTGGATAGCACATGTTGATTCGTACCTCGGAGCTTTTGAAAAAATTAAAGAACCTCAAAATTCATAAAAACGAAAAGCTCCACAACGAACTCCCGCTTTATCACAGCACGAAGTTAAAGCAAATAATGTGCGAGACATACGAAAATTTTTCCCGACAAATCAAGCTAGGTAGCGCGACCCAAAAAGGCCAAACTAGTACAAAAACTTTTAATTGCATAATTTAATTTAATTTTTTCATTTTTATTTTAAAATTAATAAACTAAAAAACACGATTTCAAATGTTCGTTTTTCCTGAGCCGCGTCGAAATCGTTCATTTCGCGCATCGATGAACCCTTTTTAGGCATGGTATACATATTTATTGTAAGTAATCGACGGACTGGATTACGGATCGCGGTAACACTATTTATTAGTTCGATCAAGTGAGCATCTTCGTGGAAAAATAGTATTTGCTCTTCGAAAAATTCATTTGCACATAGACGACATGGAAACTGATCAATTTCGTCATGTTCATCCAGAAAATATTCGGCTTGGGTCGAAGTTTGAGAATCTTCATCTTTTATAAAATACTTATCGAAGCATGTGAGTTTTTCATTTGGTGGGTCGTCATCTTCTTCAAGGCGCTCTTCGAGTTCGTCATCCGGTTCGGACGAATTTGAACAATTGTTGGGATTCCTACAGTTACGCGCCACCGTGTTTTCTTGGGTCTCGAATTAAGTGGCGGATCTTGACTGCCCATTTCCGAGCGCTAGAAAAGAATAGTACATTGGATTAAAATCCTCTACCTACCTACAGGATCGAAACAATTCAATGGAACTTACTAATCCTCATTCTTTAGAAATGCGAAATTATGGATCATACGGTTGTTAGGTTGCGAATTATAGCATGAATGGGCGCAACACCATTTCGACATTTTCACACCCATAAATTCATTATCACTATCGCTGTCATCTATATTTATGTTACTATCACCTGCGGTTGATTGCAGCATTCTGAAATTAAAAAGATCGTTATAGAGCAATTCCTTACTTAGATGTTTCCAGCCTAATACGTACTTATTCATGTTGCATGGCTTATAACTAATATTGTATTTCGTAAACATTATCCTAATTTTAACAGGCCGTCCAGGTTATTGTAATTCATAAAATAAAATTTCTCATTTTCAACGGGTGTCCTCATTCAGTATAAATTCATTTGGTGTATTATCCCAGTACGGATTACCGTAATCAAATAAAATTTCCGAATTATTCGATTCTAGCGTATTTAGAAAAGCTTAATTCGAACTATTTATATCAATTAAATTCGATTTTATATCGGCAAATACGAGATCCAAGAAAGGTACCGTATCTAGTTTACCATTTATCGTTCCTTTACATTTTGTTACGGTTGAACTTTGTAGACGTTGCTTTTTGCTTTAGCCTTGGCCTTTGCTTTTGGATGCTGCACATTATTACTACCCTCAGCACCTGAACTTTCCCTTTCAGTTCCCCTTCATTCTCATTTCCTTTACCGCCGACATTCTTACGACATAAACCACCAGACATTCAAATCACTTCGTTGTGTACGATATCGGCACGGTAACTACAAATTTTACTCGATGCTTCCAATGAGGCACCAGTTACTTGGAAATTTTTGACATACATATTTACGATGACCAGCAACCGAATTGCTCAATGTAACCATTAAGTTTGAAATGCATTATCTGTGTCGATATTCTACGAATATATAAAACAAATCTTCAAACATCACGACTTACATAGCCATGATTTGTTGCAAACAATTTTTGAACTCCTCATTATCTTCCAGTACCGAAACAATTACACTACTCGTACTACTGGTCACCGATCTACTTCGTCGTCTTTCATCTTCATCGTCATTCTACAAAAGAAATACAAAACAAATTAGGATATTTAATGAAATTCACGATCAAATCTAGCTCGTTTACAACTATGGGCAACCGTGTTTTGAATATTAATGACGTTCGAGAGGCTTTCGTTGGAGGAGTAACCATTATATTTTATAACATAGGCACAGCAATCAAATTATAGATTTAAAAACTTATTCACTATATTTATTACTGTGTACAACTAAATATTAATAAAATATTATTGTTAAATTTATTATTTATTTCGCAATTTATTTGGGTTTTAAAATGTTTGCGAAATTTTTTTCAAGCAACATAAACACAAAAGTAGAACTGTCATTCGACTGAATGAAATGAAGTTAAGTACAATTTAATTTTGATTAGTAGCGACACCAGTGAATAATAGCTGCAGCAGTTTCAGTAGAAAATTTCCCTTCGGCGCCGGATAGGGCTCCAATATTAAAACACAGCAATTATTTTTTTAATGTACAATTTTCTGTAATTTTTTTATTTTCTGGGATAAGTATTCACATTACATTATTTTTTTTTGTGATGCTCTACATATTAAATCATATTTAACAGAAATTATAAACAAATCCTGGGCTGGGATGATAATGCAGTGTTAGTGTTGCCTGATGACATTTTTTATTTTTCTGGGATGAAATCCTAGACTAACTTCACAGACATATACTTTTGCTAGTACAACCGAATCTATCGACATTTTTCGGCTGCTACATTTTAGTTGTTACAGTCTAAACTGCATTATCGACATATTTCGGCTCGAGCGAGTCGGCTAACTTTAACAGTATGTAAAATCGTTTATTTCTGTTCGGTAACCAATTCTAATTATTAAATATCACATTTAAAGTAACGAGTCGAGCTATTCGTTCCTAGACCGACAAGCTCCTACTGTTTGTTACAAAATAAAAAAATATAATTCTACGATAAAGTCCTAAAAATTGAAAAAAATAACGGTAAATTTACCTTTAAATTAATTTTAATTTAGCTCAATACAAATTTTTAAAAATAACATTGCCGATGGCCATGGACTAGTGGAAAACGTTACTGTCAAAGAAAGCAGAAAATTGCTAGCGGAAAATTACAGTTTGCCCTACTGACCACCAGAGGCATCACTATCGCAAAAGAGAATTTTGTTGTATTGTATAACTAACGGCTATTTTTAATTAAATTCGTAACTCATTGTTCATTAGTTAAAAAGAATATTTGTTGGTGTATATCCCTTTTTCGACCAGACAATTTTATTTTCTTAAATTTAAGTCCACCGTACACAAATGTGTGTGTAAAGAACCATAGTTTGTAATGGATTTTTTCGGGTTTTCATGTTATGGCCAACAGTTTACCGCAGGCTTTTAGTTAATAGGGACGTTTGTCACACCCTAGCGTCAATCAACTAAATTAAAATGTAAATTGGATGGCTGGTTCATTTATATCATTTATTTAATAAATTCAATTATTTTATTTGTTATATTTTCAATTATTATGTCTGGATTGAGTTTAGTCTGCTGTAATTATCTAATTGATTAATACGAAATTGTTCAAGTTGAAATATCAGAATGAAATGCGTTACCCTCATTTTATCGATTTTGATCACCTTATTCTTGTTGTGGCTAGTATATCGTACACGAAATCGAATGCTGTTTAGAATGATTGCTGGTATAATCATATCGTTCAATTTCGAACAATTTTCGGGTATGAAGAAGAAGTTCAGATGTTATTTCACAACTGCATTGTAATATTTTGACAGCGCCTCAGTATATTGGAGAAAAGGCATTACAAATAAATTGTCACCCCATTTTCAGTGTTTTACCCCAAATATGTCTTCTGATGGTAGAAACACGTTACATTTCAAAGGCGAAATGGAATTGTGCCCAACTAACGTCCTTAAAAACGTCGAATAAACCATTTGATCCTGATGAATCAGAATATTTTCTTAAACGTCTAGTAACGCAAGTTGTTGGCCGAAGGCGATAGCATGATAATTAATTTTAACAATGTATTTATGCTGCTAGCGATGAATCCGGACGTCCAATAATAATGTTATGAGGAGTTGAAGGAAAATCTGGGTTCTAATTTCAAGAAAATTGATATCGATCAGCTAAATAAATTAGATTATCTAAATCGCACCATAAAAGAGTGCTTACGGTTAATTCCAACAGTTCCTTTAATTCAACGAAAATGCACGGCAGATTTACCGATATGTAACTATTAAAAAAAATAATTTTGGTTTTAAAACATTTTTTTATTGCATATGCATTCCAAGTTTTAGAGTTTGTTCAACCAACTCATTTTAATCCTGACAATTTTTTTAGAAAAAAAACCTTTTAGAAACTGTATCGGTTCAAAATATGCACATTGGCTGACTCGTTTTGTAGTTGCACATCTAATTCCAAAATTTAAATTTTCAACAAAATTAAAATTTGAAGAATTAAAATTCCTGTATGGTACTACCATGTCAATAGAGCCTTATCAACTTATCGAAGTACGGAAGCGGTAAATTGGGTTTCAAGTAAAAACGCATTTAAAAAAAATTAATTTAAGAGTCATACAAAAAATATCATTTATTAAAGGAGCTTCGTACGTAGGCACTTCACTCTCCAACTTCGGGCTGCTTCGCGATCCAAGTTTTATTTGAAAAACTGGGGGGCTATTATGAAATTTTTCGATTTCGATTTTTTTTCGATATCGAAAAGTTCGATTCGACGCTGCCATGTGCAGCACAGTATGGGATGAAAGCTTCCAAATAACCCCCCAATCTGCCAAAACAAATTTGTCGGCCCACCAACACCATTCATCGTTCTACACCATTCATCCACATCCAGTTTCTAATCCATGCCATGTGTTTTGGGGACGAAGCACTCCCTGCTCTTTTGCGGTTCTTTTTCCCGCCCTAGTTTACGCCGTTATGCCAAATCGAAGATGTACGGCTATAGGACCGATTTTAAGTTACTATCTGCGCATTGCATAGCTCCATGCCCTAGCCTATAGTACTTGACATGGAAGGTGGGTTGGCCCATGAGTTTTGCACGCTGATAGGGAGTCGTAGCTGTGTTGTGTTCCTTACAAAATTTAATTTTGTTTTTATATGAAATTAATGCCTTGCTCGAATCCGTGGGGTCCGTTCTCTGGATCAAGGAACCTTCTTATTCTACACCATTCGACCATTATGATTAAAACTTTGTATGTAATTTATACCAAAATGAGCAGCTTTTCATAATATTTATGAAGGGATCACCCCCTGGGTCTACTGTGTTCCCATAAAAAATTTACCAATCTCTCTATTTTTTAAAAAATTTTAGATTTTATTGGAAACATTATTGAAATGAATTGGTGGATAATGATTTCCGCATAATGACGGCCTGCGTCGTTTTGCACTGTATCAGATATGACGTAGCGGAGTAGCGGCAAAGTCTGACCCGTATCCGAGGAATTTAAAAAGGGGAACTGCTCTTCGAATTATCTATCGCGAAAAATGGAGAGTGAGAACTTCAAAGAGCTGGTAAAGAAAGCGTTGGGTAACCAAGGTAATTTTAGGAACCTTTCTTACATGGGAAGACATGATTGTTTGTAAAGGCTTGGATGAAGTCACCATTAATGAGGAGACTTGTAGCGCAATAAAGAAATAGTTTCAAATCGAAAAAGTAAATCAAGAAAATCTTACTGAGAAATTCATGCTGAGGTAGGGAAAGCAAGTCTTGTTGGCACACACAAATGCAGAAGAAAAAACTATCAACCAGGTAAATACAAAATGAGGGATTACTAACACCTACCGTATATGTGGGCGGTGCTTCAAACACGAAGATGAAGGTTATAAAATTAACCTAAACCACTGGGCAACTTGTGACAGAAATCGGAGAAAACGTGATCATAATAACAAAACCATTCAGAATACCCATATAATAATGAATGGATCTCGGATCGGACAGGGTACGCTGGTATAAAATGCTAAGATGTATACCCAACAATTGTACTTCATGGTACGATAGAAGGAAGGTTTTTTACGGTTAAGTGCAGGGGCTCGAAACTCCAATATTGATGGTTTTAGGGTATCAGACAAGCAGTGACAAACACTACGAGCAGCGAAGTTGTGCCAGGTAAGAATGAGAGCAAACCTGGAAAACAGGAGCAAAATAAAAATGTCCATCCTAAGATGGACGGACATAAAGAAGATATATTGGAAATTTGTAACAAAACGGTCAGACTCATTCAAGAGTGGTTAACATCTGCTGCTTTGCTGCTAGCAGAAGATATGATAGAAGTTGTCTTATCCACTAGTAGGAAAATAATGAATATCATAATTTTAAAGGTTGGTGCTCAAAAAAATAGTTACTCGACCATCCATGAAGTACCTAGAGGGTATAATAATGGATTTCAGACTTCATACAAGACATATTTTCAATGTTCCATCTTCCAACGTAGTAAAGTCTTGCTCACTAACGTAACGACGACCAAAAAACGAAAGAGAAGAAAGACAACTGCCTACGCGCTTTAAAATTCTCGTGTACATTCCAAACGGTATCCAATGATGCTGCATATGTCGCACGGTGGATTTACTCAATCCATTACCATTGACAAAAAACACTTATACATTTAGAATATATAAGTGATGATTTATGTTTAAAAATAAAACTAACTGAAACAGATTTTAAAAAGTTTTAAAATGGCTAAGAACAATAAAATCAAGGGTTCAAAAATAATTTTAATATGAACAATTTCGAGATCGCAAATTTTTAGGTGATCCCAACCGAGAAGAATTTGGCTAAACCAAATTTGTTTTACGCAACCTGAAGAAAACAGTTTAGCAGAAGCTAATGATTCAATTAGGAACTAGTAATAAAAAAAAATAGTAAGGTCAAACTTTGCAAGGTAAATTCAGCGCTACATTTTGAGGCTAACCTCTTTTTGAAATATCACTACTCATGGTTCCGTTATATATATGTATCTAGCCACTTGATGAGCAGCCTCTTCGGCATCTTACAATATTACTGCTGATTCGCATTAGAATTCGTGTTGAAATTAAACAAAATACCGATCGTTGATCGTACATAATATATGAACGAACGTATATTTTATTCATATTTAACTGTGCGACATATAAGCACACATTTTTTAGCCCTCTATATACTTCACACACACGCATACAGCGTTATGTTTTTATAACCGAAAGTCCAAATATATAAAATAAAAAAATTATATCCAAACGTTTATTTTTTTTTTTTTTAATTTTTATTTTATTATTATTTGGTTGATTTCTGCATCGCGATCGCGACTCTCGCACGCTCAATAATTTAAAAAAATAAAAAAATAAATTTTTTTTGTATCCAAAATTTGTCAAGGTCACAAATTTTCAATAAGACCCGAAACAAAAAATGCAAAAATTCACTTAAGTTAAAGTTTTTGGCGAATGCAGTTGTTTTTTATCCCGGACTATTTTAAATTATTGATAATAATAATAATAATTAGATGATGATCGCCGGTCCAGATTGCGATCGCAGTTTTTTTTTGTTTTTTTTTTAAATAATTTATTGGTGGTTTTTTGTGTGTGTTTTATTTTATTTATTTTTTATTGTTTGATGGCAATGAAATTAAATTAATGTGTTAATCTAATGTTTATTATATATAGTTGATTGTGCAAAAAAGTTCAAAAATATAAAAGAAAGAAAATCTTGAAGACCTCTAAAACTAAAAAAATATATTTTATATTGTGGTGACATTTAAAAAAGTGATCATACTCGATATTATATTGCTTAAACATTTATAAATTAATATTGAAATGATCCAAGGATTATGGATTTAAAATTTTTTTGTGCGCGTGAATGGATTAAGCGTACCGTGGGGCAGCGGTAATCATCGCGGGTGCAATCAAAGATCAGGAATAATTTAGCCTCTCCTAGGCTTTGTCTGTGATTTTTTATTATTCAAATTCATATCAAATTTATAATATTGCATTATGATTGTTCAGACATAGCCTGAAAGAGGTTAGGTAAAGCCTGTTAATATTCAACAGTCAACATATCATAATATACACAAATATCAAGGATTATTTAAATTTATAAATATTTATTAATTAAATTCAATCTTTAACTTTTCAAAGAAAAGACCTTAAAGATTTAGACTTCGTGTAATATCGAGTTATTTATGTTGGATGATGTCATGTCGACAAATAAAATAAAAACGAACTACACAACTGTTTTGTTAAATTTAAGTGGTCTCATGTTGGTTGGTTGGATGACGATGACGGTGGTAACTAATAAGAATATGTATATTATATTATTTACATACATACATACATACATTCATATAAAATATATACAGCAAATATTATGAATTCATTTCATGGAGTTTTGCGCTATCGATCGATACGATCATCATTTGGCTGAGTGAAAATCAAATATTAATTAATCATGTCGATATTTGGTTTTGTTTTATTAATCACACACAAACACATATATATAGTATATATAATTTTTTCAAAATTGCGATATTGTCAATTTAATTAGAAAGCAATTTAAAGTGAAATTTAGGAGGCACCCAAATACTGGGGTAATTTATGCGATTATCAAATTTTTTTGCCGGTAGCATACTAAAAGAAATCTAGATCACAGCATTTTATGTATACATATAGTGATTATGAAATTAACGGATTTTAACAGAAAAGCGTATATTTGAAATAAATTTGTTAGTTTAACAGATTTGGTGAGAAATAGCTTAAAACCAGAAACGACGGGTGACACTGGCACACCCATATATACATTACATATATGGTTTATTTAATCGCGTCATTATATTTCAATTGATCATAATCCAATAGACTGTCGCACGTAATCTGATATTATGGTTAATTAACTAATATTTATGCGTATAATTTGTGGATATTGATCTGTCAATTGAATTTAATAGATCTTTTTGTTTAGATTATTATAAATTATGTTGGCGTTTAATTATTTCGACATAATATTTAGGTGTATGAAGAAACATTACGTAAATGTGTTTGAAGTCAAGGTAAGTATATATATTTAGAACACGATTTTTTGCTTCAAGATCGTCAATTCTGCGCATATTAGTCTAAAGTACGCCCCCTGGCAGCGTATAAGTCCCCTGTGCATATTTAGGTAAGTGTTTCTAAACATATATTGAAAAAATTCTAAGCATGAAACAATTAACTGTATTTTATAATGACTTGTCCAGATGTCTTGATGATCCACAAATATACATATGTATTCATAGCGCGGACATGGTGAGGTTATTGACCCAATTATTACTATAGAATGTTCACAAAATTATGTTTAAATATAAAATTTACATCATCATCGCTTACCTGGAATCAAATTAGCGATTGATCTAATGGATAAAGTCTCCGCTAATTTAAAATATCGAAACATAATTCTTGTAAATATTGACTAATTTTATCAGAAATTCCCTATATTCAACGTTTATTAATCGATTAGCTGTTGTATGTGTTATATTTTGATTTTATTCGATTTCCAGATAATTTTGTGTAACGTGTGTTTTTAACGTTTATTTTATTGTACATAATAATTCGTACCCCTAAATGATGGATATATAGAAACGATTGTTTGTAACAACATTTGGGCGCATATTACGTGAAGTAATTATTTTACACAGTTTTTTTTAAACTTTATCACAAATTTGTATAGAATCTGGAGAAATTGATTTATCTAACATAAAATGATAAATCGTTAAAATATGTTTAAGTTGGTCAAATCAAACAAAAAAAAGTAAAAACTAAAATAATTTGAATGAGATTTGATCAGTGTTGTTCATCTACGTGTGTTTCGAAATTATTTACTGGTTGGTGTCGAAAATAGAGCGGGCAACTGATTTTTGTGTAGACAATGTCGGTAATTTGTAGATTATGTAGACAATTCATAGAAACCCTAGAATATTATTTTTTGTAGGTTTCCCCGTGTTTTTTCAGTACTAGGTTGTCATCTTAAACTTTTCCAGTTCAAATTGATGTTTTCCAAAATTTTGGAAGTTAATATTGAATTATTCCAAAACAAATGGGTGAGATTTGCACGCTTAAATAAATTTTGTATTCGCAATGCCATCAGTTTTTTCATTATTTAACTCTGTGGTATATAGAATTAAAGCACAAATGAATAATTTTTTCTATAACTAGAAAAATACAACAAGAGAAATGAAATTTTGTTGCCATAGATGTCAAGATTTGGTAAATTCTTTTCGAAATAATTTAAACGTTTAATTATCTGCCAAAAGAAAAAAATCTGGCAAGATGCTGCCCAATAGAACGAATCTCTTTCTTAGCTGAGGTTTTTAACAATATAGTTTATTTATTTGGACCATATCCTGATAAAATCAAACATTGAATTGTAGGTTTGGTAATATTAATATCCGTATATTTGAGAAATAACTCATTCCCAGCAAAAATAAAGCCTCATTAGGCTTAATATTAAGGTGGGGTTACCAAGAGGTTTGCCAGTGTGGACTATCTGTCCTCTTGGTAGCCTCACTTCGATGTGAAACACATATATGGGCACCTATAACAATAGACCAATATTTCTTAAATTTTTCATCTCATCCACACGGTTAATATTGTTAGTATTGTTATTGATAATAAGACAATAATTATAAAAGGCTGTTAGCTCCACACCTTTCATTGATTCAATTATAAAGCCATTTTGTAGAAGAATTCATTGCAAAACATTTAAAGATCTATAAGTCAGATGAGTCAGTTTTGATCACAAAATCAGTTGAGAAACGAAAGGAATGCATGCCCAAGTAACAATTTTGCTCTAATTTAGTTTTAAGAGCGCTCTTAGAGCTACTTTATAGAGCGGCATGCGCTAATTTTAACTCTAGAAGCGCTCTTAGAACTGTTATAAAGTTTTTATAGAGCAAAAAGTAGCGGTCTTAGAGCAAAAATGTTTATTTTATAAGCCCCATAACCATCCATTTTGCACCTTTTATGAAGTACCTTGCTCTATATAGTACTTAAATAAGTTAACCTGCAATTTTAAAAGTTAACGAACAAATTCCTAAGATAGAAAAAATAAAATAAACAATTTCGGAGCAATCGAATTATGCCGAACTTAGACATTCATCATTTTTTTATCTATTATATTTTTCTAATGGCATTTTGATTTAATAAATTGCGATAATAAATATAACAATATATTTAGTAGTTTTGGTTTGTAAATATAATGAAATAATTATGCAATTATATTTTTATGGTTAAATCTAGAACGATACCTCATAAATTTTGAATGGGCCACTCAAATCATAAACATTTAATAATAAAATAAACATTTATTGAAAATGCAAATTTTCAAATTTTCTTGAAAAATTGAATTTTACATCTTCAAAAAATTTCTTATGTCGTTTCAACATAATTTTATAGAAATTCCTTTATTTTGCCCGTGGAGTCATAAAAAATTAACGTCATTTTATTATTATAAACAATAATATTTAAACATGGACGCCATATTTTATTTTATTTTAATGGAGAATATTTGTTATTGTTATTAAATCCTATTTTAGAGCATTCTGCATCTCTTTATTCTATTGTTCAACTTTGTGCTCTGAAAGTGAATAATTTGTTTTCGTTTGCAGTTTATATAGAGCACGTAACGGTGTATTTTCTGTATTAGAGCTATTAGCTGAATTACATAGAAAATCGATTAATAAATAAAATTAATAGCTCTATATCACAATAAAATTGTTGCAGCGCAGTTTTTGAATACTGCTATAGTGTTGATTAGTGAAAATATTAAATTGTTTACAAATTCGATTTCTTCCACTTTACAACTCGGTGCACTTATAAAAAATGCGAAACGTCAAACTAAACAAATGAAGAGTGCTTTATAACGCTCTAAAATAATTCGTATGCTCTAAAAGAGTTTAAAATATTTAAGTAAGCTCTATATAAGGATATTGTAATTTTATTTGTTACCTATGAGCACTATAGTATTGTAAAATTATGTTATATTTGAGCATATATCTAAAGAAGCTATAAATTCTAAATCAGTTGTAATATAGCTTTAATATGAGATAAAATGTGGCTAATAGAAACATTTTATTCCAAAATCCAACGAACCCTATAAAGCAACCTAAATAAGCTCTAATTGTGGTTATAGAGCTTACTAACAAAGCTATAAGCTCCATAAGCAATTAGAGCTAACATCATAAAGAAACAATGAGTTAAAGCACCAGAAATATTGTGTAAAGCTGAAAGCTATAAATATTTACCTTGTGGAACTGCTAGGCTCATATTATCTGTTTTAGAACTGAAATAGAGCTCAACGCTGTTTAAAGCTCTAACAAATGTTACTTGGGTGATATATTGCGCTATTTAGTGCTTGAAGGGATCAAAGCCTGTACCAATGGCTTGACTATACCGCCGGTTTACGAAATTAATAGCGGAACATTTTTCTGGTTTATATTCAACCGGAGTGAAGTATTTAACATTTACTAAAAGTGTAGCTACACATTTTAACAAAAAATGTAATCGTACACAAATAAAATGTGGCAGGGTTGAAATTGTAATTTTTTTAATTTATATCCCACTTTTGAAACCTTAAAACACACGGTAGGGATAAATAAATAAGTAACTTTAACTATTAAATAATTTAGAGTGTCATTTTGTTAATTAATTTTTCCAATTCAAATTGATGTGAATTAATTATTTATTTATTTAATCATTTCATATATACATTTGAATGGTTTCTTAACCGTAAAATTTAGCTATTTAAACAATATTTGTTTGAAATTTTGAAAAACTATACAATAAAATTAAATAATAGTAAGAATTTTTAGAACTAACAAGTAGTTTTTAGATAAAAGTACGATTAATATTAATTATACAAATTGTATGACTTGTTTGCAGTTTAATTATAATTATAGAAAAAAGCGAAAATTTAATTTTAACTAATCATAATACAGAAATAAAGGTGAACTCAGAGAAACTTAGAATTATATTGAATTATACAATTATACAATTACAAGATTACATCATCAGCAATTGAAACAAAAAATTTATTAAAAATTTTTATTATTACTTTCATTTCTATTCTATATAGTACTATTATTTTATATATTACTCTTATTTTGGTTATATATAGTATCTTTTTATCTATATTTATTGTCTGCCGATTGTTTCTGTGACATGACTCTTCTGTTGGGTTTTTTTTATTGTCATGTTCAGTGGTGATAATAGTTTTTTGAATAGACTTGAGGTTCTCAAAATCTGTCATCTTAATGTATGTTCTATTCCAAGTAAAATTGCGAGGCTACAAATTCTTTTCCGTAAGAAGCACTTCCATATTGTGGGTATTTCAGAAACTTGGTTAAAATCATACCATACTAATAAGGCCTTTAAGATCGATGGCTACAAACTGTTCAGGCAGGATAGAATTGGTAGAGGTGGGGGAGGTGTTGGTTTATATATCAGAAGTGATATTGTGAAAAATGGAAAAGTACGTATTTCTCAGAGGGTGTCCCATTTTAACCTTGACCATTTGGTAATTGAAATTACTTTGGCCTCGATCAAGATAGCTGTAGGTGTAGGGTACATCCACCATAGAGGTTTACCTCTTACAAATTTAGAAGAAGTTTTCGCGTATTTGAATGAGGAGTATAACAATATAATTTTTATGGGCGACTTTAATGTCAACTTGCTAGATGCAAATGATTCTAGGAATTTCAAACGTTTAATGACTCATTTTAATTTGAATACTACGCAAACTAAACCCACCAGAATTCACGATAATGGTGCATCGCTTATTGATTTAATTCTTATTAGTCCATCTTTACAGCCATGTAGTATGTTTCAAGGCCCTGGAGTTGCTGATCATGAATTGGTTGGGGCAAATCTTAATATTAAGGTAATTCGCAATATGGATTATATTACGTACCGTAGTTATAGGAATTTACAATGTGATATTCTTCAGGAGGATATTGTCAGGCTCGATAAGGCTGCTTTATATAATTCCAGTGACATTAATACTAAAGTATTGCTACTAAATCGGGGTATTTTGTCCCTTATGGATAAACATACTCCACTTGTTACCAGAATAATTGATACAACCTCACCCCAATGGCTCACAAAAAATATTAGGAACGCCATCCAACTTCGCGACATGGCTTATAAAGTGTAGAAATTGGCTCGTCTGCCTGAGAATAAACGTATTCTATTATATTATGATAAAAAGGTGAAAGGTATGATTAAAGCCTCTAGAAAACGTTATATCCAGTACAAACTTGATCCTGGTCTTGGTTCTAAAGTAATTTGGAACCATTTAAAAAATGAAGGGATACACAGTAAAGATGATCAAGAATGTTTTAGGATGTTTGAGCCTGACCAGTTAAATACTGCATTTGTTGATTGTGTTCCTAATGTAAGTTCAGCTCCTCATATTAATCAAATTTCCACGTGCCCACCTGATAATCTTGGCGGTGTTGGTCACTCGAGTCTTGCAGGCTGGGTGGGCAACGCCTTCCAATTTTCAGAGGTTGATGAGGACGTCGTGCTTAATGCAATACTTTCTATTAAATCTCATGCCGTGGGTGATGATGGCATTTCTTTGAAGTTTATTAAATGTTGCATTCCGGCCATATTATCTTTATTGGTTCATATATATAATTATATATTAAACACACAAATTTTTCCTAGATGTTGGAAAATAAGTAAGGTGATTGCCATACCCAAAAAAAAGATCCATTAGTGCCAACTGACATGCGGCCTATATCACTTTTACCATCACTGTCCAAAGTTTTTGAGAAGATTGTGGCTGATCAAATTCGTACGCACTTACTGATAAACCAGTCTCTCTCTAAATTTCAATCGGGGTTTCGTCAAGCGCATAGCACAGCTTCACTGTTGATGCATGTAACTGACTTTGTTAGATCGTGTGCTGACAGAAACAGTAAGACAATCCTGATTCTTTTAGATTTCTCGAAAGCTTTTAATTCAATAAAATTGATGTACTCGAGAATAAACTAAGAACGCAATTTTGTTTATCCGCTGAGTCTATCAACTTAATTTCATCATACCTGACGGATAGATTTCAGTATGTTGTAACCAATAAGGGTAAATCTTCTCTATTACCATTGTCAGCTGGGGTTCCTCAAGGTTCTATCCTGGGGCCGATCATTTTTTCGTTATATATAAATGATATTTCGAGATTACCGTTAAGTTGTAATCACCATCTATTCGCGGATGATGTCCAAATATTTAAAGAAATACCCAATGACACCTTGTCTCACATTAGCATTGATTCGGTCAATAAAGATCTTGAGATGATTAAGAAGTGGGCACTAAATAATAGTCTTACTATCAATGCGTCTAAGTCTCAAGCTATCATTTTTGGTAAAAGAATTGATTATGATATGTTTCCACCTGTTAAAATTAATAATGCGATTATACCTTATGATAGTTCTGTTAGAAATTTGGGTATTATAATGTCTAATGACCTTAGTTGGGACAAGCATGTTGATCAAATTTGTCAAAAAATGTACATGACTCTGCGTTTATTACGTAGTAAACGACTAGGGGTACCACGTGACACTAGATTATTGCTAGTTCGGTCTCTCGTTATGAGTCATTTATTATATTGTGATATCGTTTTTTCGAGATTGAACCTTTCAGTGATGAATAAAATTATAAGAGTTTATAATGGTTGTCTCCGTTATATATTCGATTTACGAGCTTTTGATCACATTTCACATATCAGAAACGTAATTTTTGGCATGCCCTTGAAAGAATTTTTTGATTACCGAGTTGCTTTATTTATTTTTAAAAATCTTCATTTTCCACACTCCCCAAAATATATAGTTTGGAGATTTAGGTTTGCCCGATCTGAGAGAACTAAGAATCTAATTGTATCGACTCATAATTCGACGTATATGGACGGTGCCCTACTCGTTAGAGGTGTAAATATTTGGAATAGTCTACCTTTACAGGTGAGAGAGGCCAAGTCTGTTCAAGCATTCAAGAAACGTTATTTAGATGTCATCATGTCACAGTAACAATTCGATTTGTAATCACATATATGTAGACTATATAATTTTAAGTTTTTATATTATTTAATCAAATAACCATCAGTGTATTATATACGACTATGTTTTATATAGTATATTTATTATTATTTATTGAATTTTAATTTTAATTTTGATTTCATTTTCATTTTCATTATCATTATCATTATATTTTTTACATTGTATATTTTTTATTTTTTTGTATTTTTATTATTATATCAATTAAGAATTTGCTGTAATAGTTTTTAGACCTACGAACTTTTATAAGCAACCCTTGTTGTTGCGCTAGTTCGTGATATTGAATAAATAAATAAATAAATAAATAAATAAAAATATCAGGAACCTCTTTAGAGTCATTAACCAAAAGCCCTGAATCATCAAAAATTGAAAGATTTTGATTTATTTGACTTTTCGAATTGCCAATAACTTCGTTAATTATTCTCCATTGCTTTTTAACATTATGATTGGCATTCGAGAATAATTTTTTGAAATAATTAACTTTTGCTTTGCTGATAGCAAACCTAAATTATTTTTAAATTAATTAGCTTCATTACACCCAGAGAAAAAAGTTGTTGAAATAACAATTTTCATATGCAAAATCACACAGAGAAAAAACATTAGAAAAAATTTCTAAAAATATCAATGATTTGCCTAAAAATTATAATAGATTTTCAGCCTTCTAAGCGGTTTAGGTAAAATCGTGAAAAGGGTCTTAGAGGATTTTTCTATAAACAATAGTTTTCAAAGTAACTAAAAGTTTATATAAATTACCGAGACAACTTCGATGTTTTACCTAAACCCGATTTGTACGTTAGGATTTCAAAACACCTAAGAATATATTTAAGTTATATAAAATATGTTGCTAATTCATCTAATATCAATTTAGCTGAATTGTCAACAAAACTTAGATGTTTTGTATATTAAATGTAGTAGATATACCATAACTTTTCGAAATTTAAATTAGGCAAAATAACTACTAAAATTAGCTGCATTGCTTTCTTCTGGTAAGGCGTTTACAATGAAGACTATAATAACAATGCTTCATGAAATGTGTGGTATGAACTAGTATGATTCTAAACCATAATATGTGCTAGTTAAGTGTGTCATCAGTAATTCTATACGATACATCATGGGAAGAAATATTATTGTGATCATTAAGAAAATCATCAAGCTCTAAGAAATTATTTCCAATTTGAAAAGGAAAAGCCTTAACTAGAAATATTCATGGTTGTTGATACAATAAAACTTTAATTTGGTTGAAAAAATATTTATTTATATTATTTTTAACAAACTCAAATTATAAAGTTTTATAACTTAAAATTCAATTCATATGTCGCGATCGAAAATTTGTATAACTTTTTGATAAAAAGAATCCCACTTCGAAAATAATATTGATTTGTGATGATTGTGGTGATTGAATTGTTGATTTTTCTGGAAACAATCTTTCAAAATCAAGTTCCATTTGAAATAAATAATACTTTGATATAGCACACATACTCGCAATCTAGAATAATAGTATTTAAAACTTACGAGTCAAATAACGATCTTCAGTTTTAAATTGGCCACTGGCTTAAATTATCGATCGATACATCTTGAATATGACTTCTTCGTAGTTTATATGTGCTAATCCACTTTTCAGTAACTAATACTTCTGGACTAACATCTTTTTCATTGTAAATTAACTGTTTTGGAAGAGCACTAGTTTCTCCTGATAGTTTTCGTTTTGATGGTCGTTCAATTATACCAGACTTTACATATATTTTTGAAAGCGTATAATATTTTTCAGCCAACTTGCCACGTTGACTATTAGTTTCAAAATATGTAACCTGAAATCGATTAATATTAAAAACTAATTAATTTTAATTAAATAATTCATATTTTAGCAATTTAGCAATTTGCAATTTGTATACCATACTGATAAAAATCACTTAAAATAAATTTGCAAAATTAAATTCAGTGCTAGTATCGTTTGTTAGAAAAACTAACGAAGCCTTTAGGCAGCCAAAGGTTATGATTGAGCCAGGAAATTAAAATTCAATGAAATGATTAAATTTAAAAACTAAAATTTTTCCTACAAATGATTATTCGAGAATTGATTTTAACTTAAATGATCCCTTGCAATATTATTTATGGCGTAGAAGCCGAACCTAGCCCTTATTGCGTCTTTAACTAGATCTTAGGTGGTTTTCACAACGAACGCGGTGAAAAGCTAACTCGAAACCTCGGTGTGATTGTAGAAATTCTCTTAAAACCACTACTCTTCAATCTAAACTAAAATACTATAAATAATTTCAGATTCATTAATTCGTCTTCAGTGGGGAACAGTTCCACAATTTTCTGCGAGACCTCCTTATATGCGAAATTAGTAATTCTGCGATTTTTCGATAGTAAATATTCTGCAGTGAATTGAACTATGTATTGTCGGTCAGATTTTGTTGATTGATGCGTTTTTCTATAAGTATAGCTAAAATAAGAACCCCTGTAGCACTATTCAATACAAGGCGTTTTTCTAAATCCTGTAAAATTAGAGCAAACCAATATATTAAATAAATAAAAATTATAATTGCAAAGATTGAGTGAACAAATACTTACAAATAATGATGTAACGGTATTATGAGTATCGTTACTTGATGAACTCGTACACGGTATAGATGAGGATTGCCCTGATTGTTTCGTAAGCAATTCAGATGACTCAATGTACGTAACGGGTAGCGAGTTTAACTACGAATCAACAGTTCGTCGCCGTAGTTCTATCTTAGTGTAACTACCATTTTACCGATATCGAGATATACCGTTTCAAAGATTAACGCCATGTACAGTAAAATTATCAAATATAAGACCAGTTCTAACTATACTTAACAATAGATCACGATTTAACTTAAATTTTAGGCTCATAAGTTTTACGGGTAAAAACTGTTTTTCCGAGAAAATTAGGAAAATTTGAGTGCACTTCCAAAATTATTTTGTTCTATGTCCGCTTTAAAATTTTTTTTCTTGAGATAAACCAAATGATGGAGATACGCCAAAACAAACTGCGTATAATAGAGATTTGAAAATTGAAGCAAGTATAGGAAATACACCAATTTTCCACGAATTACACACGCGAGGAGATAACATTCTATATATTATTGATGTAATTAAAAAAGGCGATAGTTCTTGCTTATGGAAAGTATTTGAGAATAGCAAGATCAAATTTTGTTAGAACTGTTTAGTTTTCTTCAGTTTACACACGGAAAATTAAACAAATTATACCAAAGAAACATTTAAAAAATATTTTTGTTCCCGTTTAAGCTATTTATTGCATAGAAAAATAAAATAAAATTGAAATTATTAAGATAGATTTAATTTATTAATTCAAAATACAAACAACTTATATTATCACTCAATTTCAAATTCAGTCTATTTTAGACAGTATATTTATTTATAAATTAAATGGATTAATTCCTCAAATATACTTCATAAAATTGTTTATCAATTTCTGGCATGTATATCAACATTGAATGTAGATCTTTTTTCTTTTCCGGTGGTATTTTGTATTTAAAATGGCAAACATTTATTTTGACCAATTTAATAGAAGTTTTCTTGGCACTCTTTCGAACATAAGGTTTAAATAATTCATAGGTCTCCATATCCAACTCGGCATTTCCAAACTTTTTACGATATTTTATTACATTTAGGTTAGATTGCTGGTATATAAGATTACAAACGGTGGAAATGGAGGAAAATTCATTCCAATTGATGCGGCATTGTAATTTTTGAATTGGTTTTGCTTTAGTTGAATAATGTTTAAGGTAACATTAGAATAATTCATAGTATTTAAATACCTGAGAAGTGATATTGCACTATGAATTTCATGATGCCGCAGATGTCTTTCAATAGCACTATGTACAGCGTCAATTTCCTGAACCTGAGAATATCCGGGCTCTGAAAATTTTTGTTGAATTTCAATAAGGGAAGGATTCGCTTCCAGAAATTTCAAGATAGCAAGTGCTGTTACTCTGTTTCGATTCTGCGGTACGCAAGAATCTGGTTACTTTGTTTGTACTGCAGTGTCCAGTTAAATTATAAACGGAAAACTTTCGTTTATAAAAAAAGTTTGAAACATTTGCGCGCGGAAGGGCGAATACGTTTTGTAAATCGTAACACACAACTGTTGTGTACTCATCCTTATGATTTCTATCAGTCTCGCTCAGCCTTCGTAAGTTCTAAATTACGTTTATGATTAATAAATACCAGATTATTTATTGATGTTTCGTCTGTGGCTAGGCCATGAGCAACAAATTTATCGCACTGATCCTTCTTAGGTATAAAAAAGGATAAATTAAACTCTTCATTAAAAACCTTTGAATAAATTTTCAGTTTTACTGGATCGCTTGTAGTACTTAAATATAATCTGAACATTTTCCGGATGCTGAGTCCTGCTTCAAGATATTTCCGCTCAGTGGAAGCCCGGCAATATTGGGACTCAATCAAGAGAAAACTGTTAATGTGTTTCCGCACTAAATTAATCCGCTCCTCGCTGATTTTATATTTAATGTGTTTGCCGTGAGCTACCGCACTGCTGGTCCCAATTTTAGAAATTTTTGTATTGTGAAAATAATATATCCGGTTTTGGCTTACGTCGAGCGTATTTAAAAAGAAAGTTTTACATACTTTTATTATCGAATTATTTTTTTCGAAAAAATAAAAGAAGGTATCCTGACGTCGCGAGATAACAGATGGTGTTCGATGCCTTTCCTTGGGAACTTTCCGGGTAAATTTTGTGTAAAAATTAAGCTTGTTATCATCCGTAAGGCTCTAAAATATATCATGAATCTGTAAGCGATTTTCCTCGCTAAAATTTGTTGTACATCCATAAATACAGCTTTCAGGACACGATTGTTTTACCTTTTTTGCCCTTTTAATGATCCCTTTCGAATTGGTATAAGATCTTCCTTGGCTCCGCAAATTTTTGGTTATATTCTTACGCCACAACGATGGGTCACTTTTCCTTTTTCGACTATTTTTTTTTCCATTAGTACGTTGGGAAGAATGGGATCAATACTATGATTCGGATTATCAGCTTCGTTTCTAAGCTTTAGTCTCGCATTAACATCTGAAAAAGAAAAGCGTACATTTATTTTACTGTGTGAACTGTTTACGTTTCACAAAAATGCTAAAATACGAAAACAAGTTTTTGTAAATATAAGCGCATCGGCTATTCGCGGTTGTAGGGGCGGTAGAATAACAATATTAAAATTAAACACGTTACTCTAATGTCCAAATTTACCTACCTCTTTTATTTAATACAGCAATTTTATTTGGTGTTTCTTCTTCTGAAGAACAGTCAAGCGGCTTGAAATCAGGATCTGCATCTGAATCGTCAAAATCTCCATCTGACAACGAGATTTGATTAAAAATTCTAAGTAATATCATAAATATTATTGCACTGTAATTAAATATATAATTCGTGATATACTTACTCTTCTTCATCAGAGTCCAAACGGCGAACCGGCGATGAAAATACAACAGAAATAGTATCCATTTCTTAAAAGTTTTATATTTATGTATACTTCTAGATAGCCATAAATCGCTATTGATACTAATAAGTACAATGTTTATTGAAATATCACAAATCAAACACGTGTTAATATTTACTTTCACCTGCATAAAAAACCTTGAAAAATTTTGAACTAATTTGTACACCTGCGTCTTTCGGCAACTACTGAGATTCGACTAATTATAATGCAACGTGGCGGTTTCTATTTATACTATTTAACCACGTGATAAATTCAGCACCGTTCCATTCGTGCACTTTTAGAATGAAACGGGTATAAAAATTATTTGTATTATCACGCCATCGCAAACCGTGGGAGTTAGAACAAAATCGAATGATTATGTTGCATCTATAAAATTCAGTGTAATTTTGTTCAAATGCATACAAAATATTTTGTAATGTGGATATACAACAAAATCGAATGATTCCGAATAATTGTGTTAGGCAGTTACACCAAAATGCACATTGTGTAACACTAAAACTATTATAGATAGAACAGTTTTGATTAGAGATTTAGAAAGAACTCGCAAAATTACATATAGAATCGTTGAAACACCAAAAAATGTGATTTTGGACTTACAACAAGAAAGAACTACGGCGACGAGTTGTAGTTGCTGCTGTTGATCGACAGACCTATATTAAAATATTAATTAATTTGGTAAGTATATCAAAATTTAAAATGTATGTGGTTTTAAAATATGTATACCTTTTCTAGTTGCCACTGATACTAAGCTTTTCGAAATTTTACTCGCAATCCAAATCGTTGGTCAGGTATTAGTCGGTTTAAATCGTCACTGTTTAATTGTTTAAGAACTTCAATGTTGATTCCTTTCTCTAATTGCATAAATTATAAAAAAAAAATATTAATTTATCTGTATTATGTTTTCTTATGAGAATTTGCACTTACGTTGGAATTCCTCAATTAAAGAGGGAAACCCCCACTTTTGTAATAATATTTCTATGGATTGTTCAATAGGTTGAATTATTTGGGTGACTTCACTCTGTTCAACAGTTTCTTCAAATGGTATATCTTCTTCCATTTCAAAGTACCTTTATTTTGAAATGCACTTACTTATTTATAGTAACACAATCTTGGGATGTACTTGCAATTGTCTATTTGTTATTAAATATTTTAGATAATTTTACTAAATATTTTCGATAAATTATAATTAGAAAATATCTATAATTTTAGATAATTCTCATAAATCGTTTAAGCTTTACATTTTTAGATGAATTTTGGAGTAAAATAGCAATAAGATCGACGTATTTTAGCTGAACTTTCTAGGAAATTAGAATATTTTTGCAAAGAAAAATTAGCTAAACTCAAATTAGTTAAATCATATACAACATAATATATTTATATCTAGTTTCTTCGGCAAAATACCTAACAAATTAGGTAAACATTGGATTTTAACTAATTGGCTTTAGGTAAATAATCTATTTAATTTCTTTCTGTGCAATAAAAAACATAGGTTGTTTTTGGCCAATAAACGAAGTTATTGCCGTAACAATTTTATAGTTATTGATTTTACTACCTTTAAATCGACACAATAATTGTTATATCAATAAGTATTTAGTTCCGTTTAATAACTTGACGTTTTAAATTGGACGTTCTTTAGTTATTATTCCAAAAAATTAAATTATTAATTACACAACGAACGTGCAATGTACAAAGAGCGTAATATTCATAATAAAGGATATTCTGGATAATATGGGAGGTGATGGTACTTACCCTGATAGGGTGAGGTTGAGGTGAGGTTTCCAAGACGTTGGAACGCATTTTGAATATATATAAATATAATATATATGTTCAAGACCATCTTGAATGGGGGAGGGTGCGAGGCCCGTGTAGAGACTAATCTTCCTGAAAAAAAATCTCTACAGAGTCGTGTTGCTGATATTGTGGCACTAACTTGGTGGTTGGAGTTTACCACCAAGTTAGAGCTGCAATTTCAGCAACATGACTCTCTAGAATTCAATGCTTCCATTGCTTGGTTTCGCACTAATGAAAACACTGAATTCTTTACATTAAAAATTCGGTCGTCTCATCAGACTGCAGTGACCAAACTACAAAAATATTGAAAAGTTTTGAACTTACATATAAAGTATAAGTAAAATGCTTTAGCGAATTTTAGTGATTAACGAGAACAGTCACGTTGTAAATGTAATAACTTTAGTTATTGAATTAGTAATTTAATCAAGTCGTAATGTTTATTTTAACAACGAACATTGTCCGATCAATAAATTTAGTAAGTTTAGAATTGATAACTAATACATTGTCATTACAATAAGTGTATTTATTAGTAAAACTATTTTATTTTATTGATAGAATATATGTTTTTGTTAAACTTAAAACTAAGTTATTCATTAAACAATTTTATTGCTGATTTTCGAAAAATACGATTCAATAAGTCAAAGTTATTGAATTAAAAACGTTTTTCTGGGTGACTACATAATACATTAGTCCATCTCTCAACATCCAAACAGCGTACAAGTTTCTCAAAATTAATTCTTTTGTAATTGGCCGAATTTATACTGGTACAAATAATAGGAATATCCACCATAAGAAATGTTGCACAATGATCAGTAGGCTTCGGATTTTTATGTACATAAATCTTTTTTTTGGATTAAGATAAAACAAAATAAGTAAGAGTTTTGCGAATCATAAATATTCGAAAACATTTAGCCATATTTGTTACCACATATTTTTACATTTTTCTGAATAAATACATATTTTTAAATATTTTCCAATTGTAGCACATATTTTCTCTATAAATACATATTGTACTAAATATTTTAACAATTACCTATATGCAGATCACAGAAAATCATTGAAAGTTTTACAAACGAAATACAGCTGTATATTCCCGAGTGACTGACGTGAAATAATTACTAAAAAAATCCTAAGTAAAAATTGCGTGTGTGATTAGTGGTTATACACGAAAAACAAACATTTAGGCGTAATAAATTTTTTAAAAATGTTTAGAAAATTCCACAATAAAGTAAACATATTGTAAATTTTCAATACGTATAAATCCAAATTCTACCGTACCAATATGTTTAAGATACCATTAATTATAAAACAATTAATAATGAGATATAAATACATTAAGCTATATATCGTAACAAGATAAAGTTAAAATTAAATTGAAGTTTGTTGAATTTTTAGGTTTCATAGATACACTAGACAAAATGTATGCCAATGTCCAAGTTAATTTTCAGAATTTTGTCATAGTTCTGGCATGGGCAAATATGGCCCCGAAACGTGTGAGTTATAATTTACAGTATTTTCGCCATTCAAACGATTACTAATCGAGATTTTGCCCGGTTCTCATCGATCCCGTTATGTTTTCCAGAAAGATATATCCAATTCCATTGTTCATGTTAGTTTTCAGAATTTTGTCATAGTTCTGGCATGGGCAAATATGACCCCGAAACTTGTGAGTTATAATTTACAGTATTTTCGCCATTCAAACGATTACTAATCGAGATTTTGCCCGGTTCTCATCGATCCCGTTATGTTTTCCAGAAAGATATATCCAATTCCATTGTCCATGTTAGTTTTCAGAATTTTGTCATAGTTCTGGCATGGGCAAATATGACCCCGAAACTTGTGAGTTATAATTTACAGTATTTTCGCCATTCAAACGATTACTAATCGAGATTTTGCCCGGTTCTCATCGATCCCGTTATGTTTTCCAGAAAGATATATCAAATGCCAATGTCCATGTTAATTTTCAGAATTTTGTCATAGTTCTGGCATGGGCAAATACGGCCCCGAAATGTGTGAGTTATAATTTACAGTATTTTCGCCATTCAAACGATTACTAATCGAGATTTTGCCCGGTTCTCATCGATCCCGTTATGTTTTCCAGAAAGATATATCCAATTCCATTGTCCATGTTAGTTTTCAGAATTTTGTCATAGTTCTGGCATGGGCAAATATGACCCCGAAACTTGTGAGTTATAATTTACAGTATTTTCGCCATTCAAACGATTACTAAACGAGATTTTGGCCGGTTCTCATCGATCCCGTTATGTTTTCCAGAAAGATATATCAAATGCTAATGTCCATGTTAATTTTCAGAATTTTGTCATAGTTCTGGCATGGGCAAATATGGCCCCGAAATGTGTGAGTTATAATTTACAGTATTTTCACCATTCAAACGATTACTAATCGAGATTTTGACCGGTTCTCATCGATCCCGTTATGTTTTCCAGAAAGATATATCAAATGCCAATGTCCATGTTAATTTTCAGAATTTTGTCATAGTTCTGGCATGGGCAAATACGGCCCCGAAACATGTGAGTTATAATTTACAGTATTTTCGCCATTCAAACGATTACTAATCAAGATTTTGGCCGGTTCTCATCGATCCCGTTATGTTTTCAAGAAAGATATATCAAATGTCAATGTCCATGTTAACTTTCAAAATTTTGTCATAGTTCTGGCATGGGCAAATATGGCCCCGAAATGTGTGAGTTATAATTTACAGTATTTTCACCATTCAAACGATTACTAATCGAGATTTTGACCGGTTCTCATCAATCCCGTTATGTTTTCAAGAAAGATATATCAAATGCCAATGTCCATGTTAATTTTCAGAATTTTGTCATAGTTCTGGCATGGGCAAATACGGCCCGAAACGTGTGAGTTATAATTTACAGTATTTTCGCCATTCAAACGATTACTAATCAAGATTTTACCCGGTTCTCATCGATCCCTTTATGTTTTCTAGAAAGATATATCAAATGCCAATGTCCATGTTAACTTTCAAAATTTTGTCATAGTTCTGGCATGGGCAAATATGGCCCCGAAATCTGTTGTTAGTTCTTATTTGGAAAAGAAGTGTAAATTCTATCTAAATTAATATCGTATATCATATCTTAGTGAACTTTTACTTCAGTTCTTCTCTTTCACCATCATCATATATTTGTTTCCTCATTTGTAATTAGATGGTGGTTGATGATTCAATAAAATTATTATATTGGTAAAAAGTAAATTTGATGGTGGATGGTCAAAAAATTAAATTGATATTTTATATGGCTAACCGAGAAACATAGTCGAATTGATGAGTACTTGGCAAAATTTGCAGCAAAGTTTAGTTGTAGATGTTTTTTATGTTCAAATTAATTTAAATTTTTTAATTCGTTTGTATCAGCTAATTTCCATATTTTTTAAAATAAGAGTTTCCCTAAAATATCTTCTCGCCTAAATGTTCGCTTCTAAAAATATTCTCACTAACACTAGTATACATAGAATTTCGTTAGGAAATATTTCACGGCTGTGTGTAGGAGTGTGAAATTTTTCCTAAACCTTTCCTAAACAATTTTTACACTTAGGATTGATTTAGTAAATATTTCACGCGCATCCCGAGTGTCAATGCTTTACTATTATTTTCACTAGATGCCACTAATATTAAAGCGCTTTACGACAAAAAATTAACGAAATAAAAATAGCAAGACAAAATAATTATGTATGGGTTTCAATCGATGAAACTACTGATCGTACTGGACGTTATATTGCCAATGTGATAGTTGGAATATTAAACGTCGACGAAAATACAGCCAAGCAAAAATTCTTATTGAATATAGCGGCCCTCGACAAAACTAACCATTCAACAATTGGCCGTTTATTCGACGACTCTATAAAATTATTAGGAGAAAGCTTCGAGCGGGAAAAAAATTACTATTTATTTCCGATGCGGCGCCTTATATGGTAAAAGCCGCACAATACATTCAAGTATTTTACTCCAAAATTTTGCATGTGACCTGTGTTGTTCATGGATTACACAGAGTTTGCGAAACACTTCGATCAAATTTTTGCGATGTAAATCAACTGGTTTTGACGGTTAAAAATATTTTTTTGAAAGCACCATCTCGGACAGCGCTTTTTAAAAACAAATTTTCTAATCTTTCGCTGCCGCCTCAACCAATAGTTTTTTGCTGGGGAACCTGGCTAAATGCGGTGACATATTATAACGAAAATTTTGAAAAAATAAAAGAAAATATTTTCGAACTAAACGAATCTATGTACATTAAAATTGCTAAGACAATATTAGAAAAGGTCACTTTAAAAAATGATTTGGCTTATATAACTAGCAATTATAGCCATCTAACAACGAGAATAGAAAGACTTGAGTCTTCAAATAAAAATTTAGTAGAACAAATGAATCTATTTCTGGAAGCTAATAGGCAAGTTTAAGCAATAAGTGGAGCTGTCGGTGAACTTATTAAAAATAAATTGAAAAGTGTCGTGTCCAAAAACAATGGATTGAATATTTTACGAAACATTAAAACTACGTTTGAAGATCCTGGAAGTTCGAATCAAATTGAACATTTCACAGTATCGGAAATATCAGCATTTAAATATGCCCCAATCACATCAGTTGACGTAGAAAGATCGTTTTCCATGTATAAAAATATTTTACATCCTAACCGGGAAAAAATTTTATTTGAAAATTTGAAGATGTTTTTTATTTTGTTGTCAACTTTGTTGTATATTGCAATACAGCACTGACTGACAACTAGATGCTTCTTCATTTAATTTTGCAATTATAAATTTTCTTGTGATACGGGTGATTTTTCTGTAATTTAAAATACACACCTACTAAGGTGTGAAATAAATTAATTTTTGTTATTTTGATTTTGTAAAATATTATTTATTAAATAAATATCTTATACTAGAGTTGTTGGTTTTTTCTAAATATTTTTTATTTTTGACCACATATTTTTCATTTTACTTGCATATTTCTTCTTTCTAAGCACATATTTTAGGTACATATTTTTGATTTTTTAGCACATATAAATCCTAAGCCTAATGATCAGTAACTTGAAGATCTTTAACCAAGGTTGAATGTGAGAAATCAAGGATCGGCTTAATTCTCAAAAATATATGATCAATCATTAAAGAGCTATCATTTACGATTCTAGTTGGTTGATCAATAAGGGATAAAAGACTGTGTGAGGACATCAATAATATATAATCAACACAAGATTGACATTGAGAACTCAAATTAATGTTCATCTCCCTCATAATAACTAGCACATCACTATTAAACATATCTAAGCACATGTCAAGTTCATTCACAAATAGATCAATCAAAAAAGCATGCAATCTATAATAAGCCAGAAAAGTAAAATTAATTTTGTTAATATTAAAATTTATCTTAATACCATGAGCGCTTCGAAATTTCAAATATTCTACCTGTGCGTTTAAAGATATATCAGTATACGCTGCAACTGCAACACCAGCATTTGGATTTTCCGGATTACAGTTAGCAAGAAAATTATAACCCACCAAATTGTCAAACAACGGCACCTCAGGTTCATTAATTGATCTTACCTAGAAACAACACGCATCGCAATGCATCACTTGTGTTGTCGATTTTGATTGGATTCTCAATCCTATCATTCAAAAATCCATTATGTCATATGTATTAAATGCCTGTTGAAGATTATACAAAAGGTTCCGCACAAAACAAAAGAAAATAGGTAAAGGAAACAGTCTATTACGAATGTACATGGTAGTTCAATCATATGATCAACAGAAACTTCAAACTCTACTTTATAGTGTTGATCGTTTGACCAACAGGTTTTGATGTTGTATATTGATTGATTGATTAAAATGTATTACTAGACAATTCGTCGGGACTCCCGGATAACGCTGGGCCCTTTGAAACGTAAAGTTGATTTTGTATTATGACTTGAGTAGTTTAAAAAATTTATTTTTGATAGCGTAGTAAACTTATTATTCTATGGTATCACACAACTCTCAGCAATCATCTACTTTCGATATCGTGCTCCTGTACGCGATACTATATATATGACGTTTTCAAAGAACCACTGTGTACTAAAACTAATTTTTGTTCATTGATTGTGCGCCATAAACAATCTGAAATGATTACCGATTCCGTGCTTAAAATTATCAAGCGGTGTAAGCAGAAATCTCGAGGTCGAAATTTTTCAGTCGTTGTCCATACTATCAACTTCCGGACAACTCCCGCTAGAGTGTTCAAATTTTATTTGGTACGTTTTCAGCTTTATCTTCATAAGTGCCCATAAATTTTGATCGGATCGGAATTAAGTGACTGAGATGGCCGATCCAATGTTGTGATGCCCTTTTTGAGTTAAAATTTCGCTATGGTGTTTTAGATCGTTGCCTTCTTGCAAGATCCAATTAGAGTTCCCCTCTCCAAACCATTTAAGGACAGATGCTAACAAACCTCGTGAATAAATTTTATTCATGAAAAGTTCGGTTAGGTTTCGTGTGGAAACGATTAATTTACCAAAACCTTGTTTGGTGAAGCATCCCCATACATGGAGCTAGGGCAGGTGCTTCACAGTTCGGACAATCCTTGTTTTTGCTTATTTGGCCAAACACGCCTTATAGTATTAAATCCGCTTGAAATCGAATTTTATAATTCGCACTCATTTCTTTCAGATCTGTTATCCGCTAATGTTTGTTTTAGAGCGTCCAAGACGAATCAATGGAAAATCGATGTAAGCCCCGCTCATATTAGTTTCTATAGTTTTAACTACAGTGCCGTACACGCTCTTGTTGAACCAACTATATTTTTACTTTGTAAACGAAAGTTATAATTACGCCACTGTTGGTTAAGTAACGGCTTAGTTATATTTAATTCAAAAAACCATATTATTGGTTTGAGAAAGGTCTTCAGGAATGGCATAGTTCTATTATGGAATAACATAACGGCTAAACCGGAGAAGCTATAAACAAAGTTTCCAAAATCATGATCCAATGCAGTCATTTCCTTACATTCAAAAATCTTCTCTCTCAATTTTTAAATTCAAAATTCTCAAATTTCAAAATCGTTGCAGCCGTTTTTTTAAATCCCGATTCTATTTGAGAACCCCCTAACCAAACTTTCTGGAACTTAGAACTCACCGCAATCGATTCTTAGCACTCGAAACCGACTCGAAAAACTCTAAATGAATTCGGACTCATCGCAATTCATTCATGATGTTAGAAAATAATAACACTGTGCTAGTTGAAAAAAGTGACAAGCTGGGCATCCAGGGGGAAACCTAGTTCAAGTATGCTGAATTCAATGGTGCTAGTCCCATTTCAAAGTTAGTCCCCATTTTTGAAATATCGCTTTCGAAATGTTTTGGAAAAAATTTATCAAAATATATACTCATTTTTACGTCGACAGCTCTTGAACCATTAGAATTTTGTTATGAGTTCTTCAGCAAAGTTGTTGCTCAAGTTCAGACAAACAACTTTGTCGAACATATCAAGACCGAAAAACCACATCCACCATATATGTGTCTTTTACTGAAATGAAAAGCAAAAAAAAATATAGACGTGGTTTTTCGGTCTTGATATTTTCAGTTGTTTTTCGTGGCTTGCGCAACAACTTTGCTGAAGAAAGAATAACGAAAATCTTAATGGTTCAAGAGCTATCAACGTGAAAATGAGGGTATATTTTGACTCAGGGCCAAAACATTTCGAAAGCGATATATCACCAAAATGGGGACTAACTTTGAAATGGGAATTGAATTCAGCATACTTGAATTACGTTTACCTCCTGGGTGTCCAGCCTGTCACAAAAAAAGTTTGCGATTCAAGCATAGTGTTATCACTTCATTTTTTATCTCGATAGTTCCAATAGCACCAAAAAACTCCATAACCTTGTTCTGGCGAAATTAGCACCCATCGAAATTGATTCCTGGCGTTTGATTCGTTAGCGATCGCTTCATTAATTTTTATCAAAATTGTGGGAGTCGAACAAATAATTAATTCGAAAAACCCGGGCCCCACCAGACGACATCGAAATCGTTTGAGATGGATGAATCGAGGTGGATGACCAAACTTTGATGAAAATTGATGAAGGTCTTTTTCGAGGTGAAAAAGTCCGGTGGAGCCCGTGTCCTGATGGTCTTTAATTTTTTTTGATTGCCACGTTTTAATTAAAAATTGGTGAAGAGGGGATTTCATTTACTGTGAATTGATTGGTGCTAATTTTGCTGGGAAAGCGTTTTACACCAAAACCTGATTGTGAAAGGTTCGGGCTTCGAGAAAATATATAAGGCCCTGGCCCCATTTATTTGAAAAGAATTTGCTTCTAACGATTTTGATAAAAATTGGCTAGTGGGGATTTTCGGATACCAGTGATCGGTGGGTCCTTTTTCATGGTGGTTCTTGGGCTTGGAGCCTACTTTTAACATTTTATTTGTATGCAGGAGGTTCGTATGCAAGGAAGCGATGACCAGGAGTTCTGATTTTTGGACAATTAACTTAGAGGTCCTCCGGATAAGCCGGCATGATGCAACCTGCTGCGTGATGTTGCACAATGTTGAGTTATATTTCACCATGTTGCATATTGTTCGCTTGGGGAATTCTTCTATCACTTATTTGGCGTGAGTGAATTTAAAAAAATCTTTCGGGACAGGGTTTTCGAATGCATGGAAACGATTACAAGAAGGTATTATTTCTGGTTAATTCATTTATTAGTCCTCTGGATGAGTCGTGACATGATGTTGCAATGTTGCACCATGTTGTGGTATTTATTTTTTTTTTTATTTTTTTTTAGTGAATTAATTCGTAATATAAATTACAGTACAATTTTAGCAATAAAAATATATCAAATGAAATACATAATTCTAGTTATTATAATAAATTATTTAAAATAGTTTTCCTTTAAAGATAGTCTGATTCCAGATTTCGTCATATTAAAATCACAAAACATACTTAATTGATTATAAAACTTCGACATTAAATTCAAAGGTTCGTCACATCCATAATTAGTTTTATGAAAATCTAATTTCAGAAGGGTTCGAGTACGTAGATTCCTCACAGGGGCATACAAGTTAAGGTTAGATAATAAACACGAGCTGACTATTTCGCCATTTAGTAAATTGGAAATGAAAATAGCCCCAGCATGCTGCCGACGAATATCAAGTGGCTCGAGTTTTAGAGATTTACATCGCTCGGTATATGGATGGAGGCCTAAAACATTCTCCCACCACATTCTACGATTACCAAACCCAATAGTTTTCCAGGCATAGAAAATTAAGAATGATTTCTGAACCGCCTCAATTCTCTTGACATGATTACTGTAACTTGGACACCAAACACATGATGCATATTCAAGTTGTGAACGGACAAGAGATTGATATAGCGAGATCAAAGCTTTCGGGTTATTAAACTCTTTCATAATTCGTTTAAGAAATCCTAACATAGAACAAGCCTTTGCAATTATCAAATCAATATGCCGATTCACTGATAAGGTTTGTGTAAACATAACCCCAAAATCTCTTACTTCAGTTATTCTTGATAACTTATCATTATTAATACAATAATCATGTATTACATATGACGATGAGCGGGTAAATGACATAATTTTACATTTCTTGGTATTCAAAAATAATAAATTATTTTCACACCAATGGCTAATTGGATCAATGTCCTTCTGCAGATTAAATGAGTCTTGCGTATTATTGATAGGGGAAAATATTTTTAGATCATCAGCATAAATTAGACAACGAGCGAATTTGACACATTTGGTGATATCGTTCAAGAATAAAATGAAGATAAGGGGTCCAAGATGGGAACCCTGTGGAACTCCCGAATGCACTTTTATCGGATTAGAAAATCTGTCATTGATTTTTACAAACTGTATGCGTTCAGTAAGGTATGATTCAATCCATTTTAACAAATTATTAGAAATGCCAAAAGATTTTAATTTTTCCAATACAATAACATGGTTGATTGAGTCAAACGCCTTACTAAAGTCAGTATAAATGACGTCAAGTTGCGCCTTAGCCTCAATCACCTCCAAGGCACGTTTTGAAAATTCCATTAAATTCGACACGGTAGATCTTCCACGGAAAAACCCATGTTGTTCGTCAACTATAAATGACTTCAGACCGAAATACATGTGGTCACAAACGATTGATTCGAATAATTTAGGGATTGATGATAGTATAGAAATGCCCCTATAATTAGAGACATCATTCCTATTACCGGATTTGAAGATTGGAACAATATGTGAGGATTTCCAAACAACTGGAAAAATTCCCGACGAGAGTGATCCATTGAATAATATTGATAGAGGAAATGCTAGTTCATGTCCAAGTTTTTTTTAGGAAACTTAAAGGAACACCATCTGGGCCACAGCCATCTTTAAACTGAGTGAGTGATTTGATAATATCCTCCGGGGTGATACGAGGTATATGCAAGGCGGTGTTTGTACTATTATATGTTGTATCCGCAAGTGTTCCCTTATTAACATTATCTAGTCTATAAGTATTTTGGAAGAAAGAACCAAATAAGTTGGCTACGTCTATAGAGTTATTGCCCGAAACATTATTGTAAGACATTGTCGACGGAAAACCGCATGTATTCCTTCTAGACTGAACGAAATTCCAAAACGATTTCGGATTTAATATCAAATCATTTTGAACCTTGTTGATATAGTTTCTATAAGCTTTTTTATGCATGGAATTAAATTCATTAGATACAGAAGAAAAGGCCAATTTAACAGAAGCATTGTTGGATCTTTTCCATTTCCGATATAATTTCTTCTTGCGATTACCTAAATTAATCAAGCATTTATTAAACCACGGAGGATTATTTCGATTATTCTTAAAAACAGAAATTGGAACGAATCTGTCGATACCACTAAATAAAATATTATAAAATAGTTGCACATCATGATCTAAGTCATTAAATGAGAAGCGCGCATTCCAGTCAATTGATGAGACAAATGAAATCAGGCTATCAAAATCTGCACGTTTAAAATCATAAAATTTAGATATAAAATTATTCTTAATTGAGTTAGACAATAAAAGTTCTGATTGGTTCAGATTGACCTCCATCGACTTATGGTTAATGTCATTAACAATATATGGAACGGGTGCTTCGATTACCGTATATAAATTAATCGAGTTTGTAAAGAATAAATCCAAAAACCTACCAATGTAATTAGGAACATCATTAATCTGGATAAAACCATAAGATAAGATGGAGTCAATACATGAAGTTTCAACAGTCGATGTCACGTTACAAGGTATGATATAATTTACATCCACATCATATACCCATTTGACATTAGGTAAATTAAAGTCTCCCAGAATTAGCACGTTGTCGTCTATGTTGGTTGAAGATGACATTTTAAACAAACACTGTGTATATTTAGTATACACCTCAGTTTCCGAATTCGGTGGAATATATAAACCAATTACATTTATTGATTTCTTACAGATGTTTAGCTTTACACATAATAGTTCTATAGTTGGGTCGCAATCAACTGTATCACTTACGATAGTAGAGTGGACAGCTATGAGTATCCCACCACCTTTTGATTTAGAACTATTTAATTCAGATCGATCCCGTCTATAGACAATGTATTCCGCAGGAAAGTACTCCGCATTGTACATATCAGCATTCAAATTAGTTTCGACCAGTACATATACCGGATACCTAGATGCACAAACAAAACGATAAACCTCAGAAGATTTTAAAGCAATGCCACGAACGTTTTGGAAATAGATGAAATTTGAATTAATATCAACATCGACATTACTATCAGATAAGGTTATATACGCATTCGAGGCTGCTGGCGAACTCCGCGAAAATTTGTCTTCTGATTGAAGTTATATTCCTTAATGAGGAGATGTTCGGGCCATGCCTCGGCCTTCATTATAGCTTCAAAGCACTCAACAGGAACACCAACCTTATATGAAACATATCCAGCGTTCTTTTCAAAACGTGTGCAATTTGCATCCACAATACGAAGATTATGTTGCACTATATTTTAAGATAATGCTTCATGTTGCGACATATTGCACCATGTTGCGTGATGTTGCACCATGTCGCTTGATCTTGCATATTGTTGAAGAATATGGTGTGACGTTTCGTCATATTACAGAATAAATATTTTTTTTTGTGGAGAAAAGCCGATAACTATGGCTTGAGATATAAAAGACAATGCACAATGTAACACATAACACATTAAAAACGCCCATGCTATCGAGGGCTATAATGTGAATGTTGAATGTTGATGTTTGTATATCCATGTTACGTGATGACTTATCTTTTTACGCGATTTTGTATCATGTTGAGTCATGTTGCTTCGTGGTGGATCTTGTGTCTTTACTTAATTAGATATCTGGTGTTATGTTCTGTTATTATTTTATACTTTTTAGTCTGTAGGTGTACTCTACAGTGTACTGCATTTTCCCATTAACTAGACGTACTTCTATAGACTAGAGGTACAAAAAATTTAACCCATTAGCGCCGGCCGTACTCGTTTGGGAACGCTGCTTTAAATCGTAATTACATCGAATTCAACGAACGTAATTTTTTTCTCATTGTTTGTTTAAATAAATCGAGGAATCACATAAACATCAATGTTTTTTTTTCTGCAAGTGTTTTAGTATACTTTTATCAACCATTGCGATCAGTCGATTTTTTTACTGGTGACTTTTAGACAACAATTAACAATATTCTTTTAAAACTGTGCAAATTAATTTTTTTTTTGTGGTTAATTTTTAAAGTTAAATTCCCATATTTACCGTAAGAAAAGATACAAATTTAATAATGTAACTTTTTCTGTATTTTATCTATATTTAAACCTTGCCGTCCTCAAACGAGTACGTTAGGTAAATCAGTACAAAAGTTTGTTTATTTTGTTTTTTATAGTAAAATGGATACGAGGCTATTTTATGGTACAAAAGAATATTCTAGATTGGAAGGCGCTCTGGAGGCTATTTCAAATCATGAATTTAGTGACGACAAAGATTTAGAAATGTGTATAATTCCACCAAATTTGGATGAGTTGACAGATACCGAAGACTTCAATGAAGATATCGGAGAAGAACTCAATGCATTTCCAACTGAAATTCCTGACAGTGTAGAAATTTCTGTAAGAGATATAGTGGAAGAAAATTTACCTGATAATGAAAATGAACAAGTTCAATTTGGTAATGCCGCGGAGTATTTTGATTTCAATAAGCCTAAGTGGATGAAAAAACAGCCGAGTTACCCGCCTTTTGGAACAAACGAGTTATCTTTATATTGGTGACCAAACACTGATTTATGCATGCGAAGTTTTATTGGAATTAGTGATTGCAAATTTAGCGAATTTTATCATTACCGGTAATTCGGTAATGTAAGAATTCATTACCGGGTTACCGATAATTTACCGGTAATATTGCACATTTTCTAAAGTTATTCTGAAATGCACAATACTATCAAAAAACTTTAAAAATTGTAGAACCCAAAACATATTTTATTAATTTTAGTTTACACTAGGACTCAAAAAACAACAGTCGCAAAATAAAAATAAAATTAATTCATTTTAAAAAGAAATGATATAAAGAAATTAAATCAATTAATTTTTAATGTATCATCTTTCTGAAAATATGCTCGCAACAAGCATAAATCATCTATGCTCCTATCACTTAGTTGCGATCTTATTTTTGTGGTGATGATCCCGGCAGCAGAGAAGGCACGTTCCGATTCTACACTTGTTGGGCGAACAGTCATAAGATGGTCGTATACAATCTTTAAATATTTGTAACGAATATTTTCGTCTTGCAAATAAGTTATTTCTTTTCTTATAATGATTCCAATATCTTTCCTGTTTTTATTCTTATTATCTATTTCTAGCATACGAGTTTTTTTTTAAATTTCTAATTGAAGTTTTTCTTTCAAGGAGATATTCAACCTAGCATTTAATGTTAGAAGTGGTGATGAAACTGAAGGTACATCGACTTTTAAAACTTCTTCTACATCTGAAGCGCTCATATGATCATCATTATCACTGACAATATTTTCATTTTGGTTGTTAGAAAGACGTTCAATTAACTCAATAATTGTTTTGGTTATGGCAGCTTTACTGGTTTTATTAAATATTCCATAATCGTAAGCTGTACTGTTATTACTATTCAAGTTGTTCGGGTCATGAAGAAAGTGTAGAACATCCGACATAATATTACGCCTTTCCTTTATTCGTAATATTAATTCGTCCTTAAGTTCGTTACTTATAAGGTGTTTTGCTGTGTTAGTTCATTTAACATAACTTCTAATGTTATATTAGCTGTATAAAGATTCACGTCTTCGCGGCACATGCTTCTACAGCAACTTTTAAAGGCTGCAAGGCCGATATTATGTGTGATAACAAGTCAATATGTTTTTCGTCAAATGTGATAGAGAACTTCATAAAAACGATCCAACATTGCTAGTAGGCTACTCCAACGGATTCGAGTGTCGATAATTAATGAAAGCTCCTTACATAATTCCCCTTCTATATTTTTCTGGAGTATTTTATCATTTTTCGTCGGTGATAGGCGAAATATTTTAACGATTTTTCGAATCTTTTCTATCAGCGGACATATTTTTGCATTTCTAATAATCGGTGGATCAACGTTTGTTTCAGATAATAGCTCTAAACCACCAACATCATTATCTTCCTCGTCGTCCGAAAAATATTCTGGGGCTGGACTAGTTGATTTTTCAATTCCTCTTCGATTCCTCTTCTCCTGCACTTTCAGATGATGAATAATAATCTTTATCATAAAGAACCTTGATAATTGACAATTGAATGCCGTGCACTAAACACAATTGATAATTTGCACTAATTAAAGTTCCCACTTTCTTCATTACCGATGCTCCATCTGTCGTAATTGAAACGACATTATCCAACGAAATACCGAATCTTTTAATTTTTTTCTCCAAAAGGATAATACATTTATCAGCTGGCATTGATCCGTGAACTCTAGCAAGACCAAGATTCCAAAATTTGTCAAATGCATGTACATTTACGTTCATATAACGACGATTTTTTACAGATGTCCACTCTTCTAATGTGATGCTAAACCTTTCACCTTGATTAGTTCGAATTTTTAGTTCGGCTAAGATTTTTTGGCGTATTTTCTCTGCATATTCATTCACAATTTTTCGAATCGTATTTGGAAACTTTGGAATATTAGTATAACCCTTAGCACGTAACAGTATTCTTAAATCATATGATGTACAAAACTTAACAAATAGTAAACCATTTTTGGCTGTTAATCGCGCAACAACTGCACCAAACGAATCATCTACTGATTTTTTGAAGTATATTGAAATAGTCGACGAATTATTCAAATTCGAAGATGTGTTTATGTTCATTGTTGTAGTTGTAATTTTCTTTGGTTCATCTACTTCATCTGTTTTTAAAAGGTTAATTTCGTGCTTGGTTCGAAAGTGTGCATGCATACCACTCGTACTGCCGCCAGAAGTTTTAATTATTTTTGAACACTTCTTGCATCGACCTGCACTTCCATTTTGCACCCGAATAAAATAATTCCACGGAGAATTTTTATCCATGGCTGAAAAAAAATTAATTTTTCAATGAAATACGCAAAATTTTAATTATTTTGTCACCTCTTCGACTTATTTTGAGAAGCTTGTTTATAAAATGATCTATGTATTTAAAAAGAACTATTTCACATAACATAAATATCAAGGTTTAATTTTTACTACATAACAATTTAGAAGCAAGTCAGCAATGAAACTAAATCCGAAATACAACAGACAAAATAATAACAGAAAAAAATAACTGTTTAAGTAGAAAAAATAAAAGTGGACAAAACATTTCTCTTTTTTTTCTATTTAATTTATTGGATTGATGAGAATAAATGGTTGGATGAGAATAAATGGATGAATGAGTAGTAATGGATGGATAATAATTTTTTACCGAATTTACCGGTAAGTATCGATATAATTCCCGGTAATAAAATTATGGATTTTGATATGATTTACCGGTAAACCGGTGAACCGGTTTACCGGTATTGCAATCCCTAATTGGAATTCTGGTAATGACGGCTACAACACAATACTTGAAGAACGTATGTATTGGTCTCTGGATGACGATTTGGGAGTTCCCAGCATTTCTAAAACCATGTCAAGAGATCGTTATATTGAAATCCAAAAATACTTACATTTGGCTAAGAACGATGAAATTGGAAGTTCTAAAGATCGCATGTTCAAAGTAAGGCCCTAATAAATATGCTTACAAAACAGTTTTGCCAATGGTGATTTTTCCACAAAGATCTTTCAATTGATGAGTCAATGGTGAAGTATTTTGGGCACAACCCACGTAAACAATTTATTCGTGGTGAGCCAGTAAGATTCGGGTACAAAAATTGGATCATTAGTAGTTCGAGTGGATATTGTTACGCTTTTGATGTGCATTGCGGAAAACCGTTGGAAGAATCGAGAACGATAAAAGGCATACCAGTTGGTGCAAGAGTAGTTATAGATTTACTGGCCCATGCACCCAATCCCTCAAATCATATAGTTTTTTTTGATAATTATTTTACCAAGTACTCTCTAATGGTTTATTTGAAGAAGAAGATAAGAGCTACGGGAACAGTGATAGAAAATAGTGTTCAGCAGTGTCCTTTAATGCTAACTAAGGAAATGAAGAAAAAGGAGAGAGGTACTTATGACTATAGATTTGACCTGAACAATAAAATTTTGTGCATAAAATGGAAGGATAACAATATATGTTCTGTTGTCGAACCATTACAATACGTAAGACGGTGGCCGAAAACTGAAAAGGCTAAAGTGAATGTTACTCAACCGTTAGCACTTGCATGCTATAATAGTGGAATGGGTGGCGTAGATACTCACGATCAATGTATATTCATTATACAGAATCGTTATTTGGGGAAAAAATGATGGTGGGTACTATTCACGTACATGGTAGATATTACCATAATAAATGCGTGGAAATTACACCAAATGACTCAAAATGTATCAGCTTGAATTTCGCCGACACATCGCGCGTAACCATTTAAAGGATGCTGCATCATCTAGGAACTTTAAGAAGTGAAAATCCGGTTGCTCCTTAGAAGTCAGTGAAGGTTATCACTTTCCTGAGAAACTTGACAGACAATTGAAATGTTGTGTTTGTCATTTAAAGGCCAGATGGTCATGTAAAAATGTAAAAAAACAATGTGCATTAAAAAGGGTTGTTTTGAAAAATATTACATTTCTGCCTAACGTCATCATTTAAGGACGCCTGTTTTTCCGTGAAAATATAATACTTTTCCTGGAAATTTTTGTTTTATTTATTTTCTTTAATTAAAATCACTACGTGATAACAATTTCAACTATTTTTAATTGGTAGTTCAATTTTAGCAATGGTGGCAAAGTGGTTAGCATGCTTGCTCCAGAAACCGGAGGTCCGGGGTTCGATTCCCGGTGGTGACAAGGAAAAAAATTCACGGCTGGTTTAGGATCAATGAATTAATCACTCAATATTCGAAATGAAAATATGATTATGAAACCTCATTTGAGGCGGCAAAATCCCTTGATGGAATATAGTGCCAAAGAGAGAGAGAGAGAGAGAGTTCAATTTTAGGCGTTAATGGGTTAACGAACGTGCCTAGTCGAACTACCGATCCCAAGAGCCCGACAACATATAGTATCCATTCCCCGAATACATTTTAAACCGACACATACACATTTGCCATTTGTTTTTAAGCGAAGAAAATTTCCGGCACAGCTAATTTAAGTAAATGGCGAAAAATAAAATATTTTTATTTCAATGTTTATTTCAGACTATTTCAGATTTCACACTATGTTTAAGGAACAGGTAATTTTTTATTTAATTTATTCATTGACATTACAATTTTGGTAAAGGAAAAGCACATATGGAAGTAATATAAATGAAGAACAACAACCACCAAAAAAATTAAAAAAATACTTCCATTAGGCATAAAAACCTCAGATTTTTTCAAAAAACAAATCCGCTCCATGCTAGTACCCTCCGTATTGAGCTCAAGCTCTGAAACACAAGCATTGAAAGCATTGAAACACCTTTGGAGAACATATTATCCTTAAGCATTCCAAACAAAACAACGTCACCATAAAGAAAATATGGAAGAAAGTGCGAGAGGAACATACGCTTTTTAAAATTGCTATCAGCGAACCCTACAACTTTATACAAACAACTAAGCATTCCAAAAACCGTTTTACTAATAATCTTAACCAAATGATCACCCCAACCAAGTAAGAGTTTTATTAAAAATTAGCCCTAAATTTCTAATTGTATTAGAGAATGGAATTAAACAATCACCGAGAAAAATTCCAGGAAAAGAGGAAGTATTTATAGATTTTTTATAGATTATAATGGACTGGGATTTACTAGCATTAAGAGCGAGTCGGTTAGATAATGACCAATTATAAATTTTTTCCAAATCATCGTTAATTAAAGAAATATTAGAGTGAATTGAATCATTATCTAAGCGACTACTCCTATATATTTCGACATCATCAGCAAATATATGAAAAGAAGAATGACGAATGGAACATGCAATGTGATTAATATACATTGAGAATAGTAAAGGGCCAAGAACCGACCCCTGAAGAACGCCAGAAGAGACAGGTAAGAAGTCAGAAAAAGAATTGTCATAAAAGACTGCCTGAAAGCGACCCGAAATATAGTCTAAAACCAATTTAGCAGCAGAGAGAGAAAAATTAAAGTTCGAAATAAGCTTATTAAACAAAATTTGGTGATTAATTGAATCAAACGCTTTAGAAAAATCTAACAGAGTAAGGCAAGTCATTTCTCTTTTACTCAAACTACGACGAATATCATCATAAACATTCAGTAACGCAGTGGTAGTACCGTGGAACCTTCTAAAACCCGATTGAAAAAGGCTAAGCAAATTAACTATCGAACTTAAAATGCTAATAGGGCGGAAATGGGAAAGCTCAGAAGGATTGCTAATTTTAGGAATAGGAATAATTTTACTCATCTTCCACTGAGCGGGATATGAAGAGGTCGTTAAAATAAAATTGAAAATATGTAACAAATACCTTGATACAATAGGAAAAATGCGCTTAACTAATTTCAAACTAACCATATCTAGACCAGTGGCTTGCGATTTAACTTCCCAAATAGTAGAATGCAAATCAACAGTAGATATATTTGTAAACGAAAAAGAATTAAGGGGTTCGACGGACACTAAGTCAATAATGGATATATCATGAATTCATGAGTGTGACTAGAGTTAATTAGATAAAGGTTAAAATCATTTGCTTTGAAATCTACAAAAGCAGCCCCTTTGCAACTACCAAGGCCCAAGTTGCGCACGTTGCGCCAAAATATCTTAGAGGGAAGTGAGGGATCTAACTTATCCTTGAAAAAATTTTGCTTAGCGATACAAATTAAACCTACTACTCTATTTCGAGATTTTATAAGCTAGATAAGACAGAGAATTAGGGCTAATTTTCCAAAGACGATATTTGGAAAAACGAACAGAAATAGCACTCAAAATCTCTTGCGTCATCCAAAGGGGGGATTTAGGTCTAAAATAAACAATAGTGAGAGGAACGCAATTATAAAATACATAGTTAATAGAGGAATTAAAATAGTCAATTTGATCGGTAGAAGTCGAGAGAGAAAAAATATTATCCCAACAAATAGAGCCACAAGTTGATGAAAGTTGAGATTCATCAATTTTAGAAAAATCCCTAAAGCGAAACTTTTAGGTCTAGGTCGAGAGTAATAATTAACAGAAGAAACAAGAAGATCATGGTGAGAGCCAGTACCAAGAGACAATTGATTGAAAAAAATAAATGGAATTATCAGCAGAAGCAACAACGTGATCAATGAGCGAATAAGAACCACCACTAGCGGTAGCGCAAGAGTAAGTAAGTAAGTAAGTGGGCTCTTCAATATTATAAATAATATTATAAGGTTAATGCTATTTAAGATATTCAAATAGCTACGAGAAAATAAAGTCTCTTGAGAAATATCAAAATTAAAATCACCCGAAATGAAAACCTCATCATACCGACAGGAAAAATAACTAAAAAGACACTCAATGTCTAAAAGGGATTTTTTGAATCGAGCAATTTTTTGTAGGTAAACGAACTACGATTGCAATAGCTTGTGCGAAGGAGCAGTAAAGATGCTGGGAAGCAGCCGTGAGGTGTTCGCATAGCGGCCATCAGCCCTTAACATTAATTAAGAGTATAGAAGTTTGATGTAGACCTGCATGATTCTAAGTTCTTCTAGTTCTATTAGGGTGATACCGTTATTCGTAGAGTCGTTGACTTCTATCAGTTGTCCATGGGATGACACTGGAATAATTCGTTTATTTTATTTGTATGGATTATTTTTTCTTTATCACTGGTGTTTTTGTCGTTGTAGTATTTAATATTTGTGGCTTACCACTGATGAGGGCTCACAAATAGATTAAATGGTTTTTGTTTTACAACTGAGCTGTTTATTAAGTTTTCTTTGATATTTATACATTAATTTTGTTTACTTAAGCATAATTAACAATTATAATTTTATATCTATCTTATAAATTATTATATGTATGTAATGCATGCAAATACAATAATTGCTTATTAATCAGTATATTACATGTGAGTTATCGTGTTACACACATTATATTTAATTGTAGAAAAAGAAATATAAAAATTCTTAGAAAGAGAAATATAAAAATGCTTAGAATAAGCAAAATTACTAAATTTGAAAATATCATGTCATTTACGTTGTTGAGTATAAACAGTTATCCTATTGTTTTTCCTAACTTGATGTCTTTTGAATCTTAGAAGTTCTTTATTTTGATGTTTTTAATTTTTTCATATATGATATCATGAATGTCCTAACTTTATTTATAACTTTTACCTTATTATAGCATGAATTAGCTTGAAAATTAGTTGGCATTCTTTGTGTTGTTCGTAATGAAGTTGTATATCTGTTCTTCCAAAGTTCAGCCTGGTTCAATTTCGGGAATTATTGTTTATTTGAATATAGCGTCCGATTTTTAATTTTAGTCGAGTCTGTTTTGAGGTCAAATGAATAGTGTTGAGTAATGAGTTTTCCGTTGAGTTATTGGTGTCTTAAAATCTTGTTGAATATTTTTACTTGAACAATTTAGGCTATAAGTGAAGTTTCGTCTTCTACATATATATATATATACAGATGTGGCCAAATTATTATCACATTTAGATATTTAGAAGATTATTGCTTTAAAAAATTAATTTTTCAAATAAAAGTTAAAAATTTTTATGATAACTATATTTATTAATATTTGTTGAACTTTCCTTTAGCATTTTTTAATAATTTTATCCTACGGGGCATTTCACGTATTGCGTTTTTGGCTTTGGTGAGTAGATCGGCGTCATTTTCCTAGACTTCTTTCATCGCTTCGATCAATTCTGACTGGTTGCGCGGGCACTTTTCTGCTACTTTTACAACGTTATACGCATTGTACCTCTAAGAGACATACTGGATAACGTTCGATCTTCTTTAGCTTTCCACATTAAAAATCTGGCCTGCCTGACTGTTGTTTTAGGATTGCCACCACATTTTCTTATTCTTCTGGGACTTGTTGAAGACTGAGATGTTAATTTTTGCGAAAATTTGTTGACGAATGATCGGCTCACTCCTGTTTTCTGGACTATTTGCGCATGCGTATACTGGCCTACTTCCAAATACGTTGACATTTTGGCTCTGGTTCAACACTGATGTCCTTTGCTTTACCCATAATGAATTTCACTAACATTACAAAAACCACTTTCACTTTTCAAAGTCACAAACGAGACTGAAATCTTCAGTAAAATACTAATTCTTAAATAGTACCTAGTTGTCATAAAATCAAAACAAATCGGAGGTCAAACTAATTAACAGGACAATAAATACTTTATAAAAGGCGTATTTTCTAGTTATATTAAATTTTTGTTGCCCGAATTCCTTGGATTGGTCGATATCTGCCATAATGACTTGCCAACTATACAATAGGTTGTGGTTCGGCCTTTGAAAATCACATTACCATGAATTTCGTATGAGGTGATAATAATTTGGCCACATCTGTATAAGGCTTGTCCGTATTTTGAGAATTTGTTCAATATTTTTCGAAATGCTAGCTGAAAGTTGAAAAACTGCTACAAGGATTCGAGTTGCCGCCACATTTCACCAGTAAAACTAGAACCAGCACACTCTAGAAAAAACAAACCCAACTAACAAATTTTTTTAAAAACTACAAGAGTGTCTAATAATTAAAAACTGTCCAGCAACTTCACCCCGTTATATAAAAAAAAAACTGTTTTGTATTCAGTCCGCGATCACTATTTTACTCACAACTGATCCGTGTATACAATTAGGTAACAATATTATAAAAATTTAAACCACGTCAACAATTTTATTAATCATATAAAAATCATAACTTATTAATAACCAAAAACTATAATTTATTACTTTTTTCGTTAATTAAGGCAGAAATAGCATGAGCAGGTATGCAAAAATATTGAAATTTAAATTTTCTCTAGTTGAACGCTCGCGTAACTCGACTCCCGGCTGAAAAATTCGCTAATAAAATGTAACTGGTATTTGCGGATGATGTTCACATATTAATTTGCTGTTATTGTAGTGATTGATTTAAGAATTACAAATTTATAAATCACTTGGTGTACATTATAACTCGTATAGCTGATCCATATTATTGTGCTCGATTTTTTTTTCAAAAATAAAATTACTGTACCTGCATTAATAATGAGGCTTGTTTGGTTCTGTTGCATTTATCGATTGTATTAAAGAAAGATGCGGTGATATGAGCAGACAGTAAATTTTATAATTTATTTTCTATATAATTTACATATTCCGCATGTTGGATCAATCAAGATGTCTTATAACGTGACCAACATGTATTGGCTCGTCAGCAGAATTTTGGCCACTCAGAGGTTTCGGGGCGGTCAACAGGGGCCGATTAGGACTCAGGGAATTGGCATGGAGTTTTCCGAAATTTGAGTGAGTCATAATAGACCAGAGATCACGAAATACAGAAGTAAAGGTGAGAGTATGAAAGATGAATGGGGAAATGAAGCGGAACCAACCTACTATGCCAAATTTAAATGTGGTCAATTAACAACTAGAACATACAAATATTTAGCTGCTCATCCTGAAAAATAGCACACTAGAAAGCGGAGCGGAAATAAAGCTATTATAAAAAAAAAATTATTTTAAAGATAAGAAATTGAATATTGAATAAATTTTTATATTAATTTATTAACAAATTGGAAGAAAGAAAAGTCAATATTTTCCGAAATGTGGAAATTCAAATTGACTCTGAATATGTATACAAATTCTTTTTATCTGGACTATAGAGATGCCGAATTTTGGCGAAATAAAGTTTTTCTGATCAAAACTCGTCATTTCCACTAACATTTAAAAAATAATCCGAACAAATTTTGTTTGAAACTTAAGCGATAAATTTTTTTTTAGTTTTAATCGTTTTTTCGTAAATGCTATACGTTTTTTCGCTATATGCATACATTTCAAAATACGTATTTCCAAAAGTCGAAAAGCTCTTACGGAAGCTGCTATTTCCGGTGTACTGATTTCGTCCAAATCCCATTTTATATAAGGAAAACCTTAATCTGAAGTTTCAACCTTAATCTTAGTCTGAGCGAACCAACAACATTTGGTTTACACGACACCATAAAGACACTATCTCACTACGCTTATTTTACTAACGTTGCAAATCGTGGAGCATTCCATGTTGATTAACGCGCGTGGACCTAGATTTGGATAATTTTGGTCTGGACATAATTGAGTAAAATAAGTCGTTGTAGAGTGGTGAGAAAAAATATTTAACGGTTCTCGTTCGAACGTCGGAAGATCTGATTGGAAGATTGTCGAAAGAATTTTTGGTGGCTTCAACGAGAATAACGGCTTTGAACCGGAATATGTACTTAATTAATGACGAAGTGTGTTAGACAAAACTATTATTATTGATTTAAATTTTATTACCTCTCTGATTTTCAGAAACGGAGTGACAGTTATACCTGCTGAACAAACCGGTATCATAAAGCAAAATTGTATACGGGGCTACCTAGACATTTATAATAAATTTCAACATCAGTAAACATGTAGTTAGTCCATATTTTGACACATTTGATAAATACTTGACCAAATCAAATGTTTTTAGGATAACCTTTATACACTATTTGACGTAGGTACTTGGCGAACCCCACTTACATTAAAGTAAACATATTTTGTTAAACACTTGTTTTTCTATTTCGCAAAAAATTTAGATTTTTGAATATTTTAATTAAAGAACTTGTTCAAAAAGCTTAAAAAATCCCTCGATCGATTTCGACTTTAATCTTTATCTTGCGCTTCAACTCTAAGGATACTATTTTTATCATCAACCAATCTCAATTAATTTACAGTGCTGGGAAAAATAATTGGGCAAACACATTTTATTGCAAATTGGAGTTTTTTTTTGCTAAAATTACAAAACTTTTTAACGCAGTTGGCTTATTATTTCATTTTAAATACATGTATGACGTAATTTTTTGAAAAAAAAATTACCTGCAATTTAGGGGGAAAACCCCGAAAAATGCCAAAATATTCAAAATACGGTGATTGGAGTTAAAGTAACGGAATAAATTAAACACTTATTTTTTAATTTTTTTATTGATTTATAGAAGTTCTATCTTTAATATTAATACTTTGGTGGACCGCCATTTGCTTTTATTACTGCGATACAACTCCGATTCATTGAATTTGATAAATTTTTGAAAGTCGTAGGAGGTGTGGATTTTCAAATCGTCATCAACAAACTTTTTAAAGCTTGAATCGATCTGGGCGCTTTCTTGCTACTTCTAGCTTCATTATAGACTAAATATTTTCAATGGGATTTAATTCTGGACTATACAGGGGCCAGCTCAACACATCGATACTTCTTTCTTCGAAGTACATTTTACCTTTAAATGAAGAGATAAGAAAAATAAAACAAGTTTTTAACAAATTATTTATGTTTATCTGAAAGCCAATTTTTCTATCTATAATTCAAAATTAATAACTCACAACTTTGGCGGTATGGCACGGAGCGTTGTTCTGTTGAAAAATAAATTTGCAAATCTCGCCAAAAAGCTTTAACACAGAAGGCTCAAATTCGTTGTGTAGGACCTACAGATGAACAGCTGCTGTAATGCTGGAACTAAGGAAGCACAATCGACCGGTTTTATTCCCAGAAAAGCATCCCCCATAACAAATGTTGTTTTTTAACTAGTAATGCGAACTCAGGCTTCTGGACTGGTTTAAGTGCTCTCAAACCAGCTTTAACAAGTCTTTTTCTCACTAAGGTGCCTGAAATTTCTTTTCCTGTTGCTCGCTCAACATGCCGTCTTATGTCCGATGAAGTTTTAAAACGGTTCCGACGACATTGTAATATTATGAAACGATTTTCCACTGGCGTTGTCTTTCTGGGCCTTCCAGAGCCTTTCTTTCTTTGTGTACTGCCCATCTCTCGCAATTTTTTAATATTCCACGCGACAGTACTTTAAGGAATGTTTAATCTTTCTGCTATTTCACGCGTGCTTAAATTTTCTCGCACCCAAATCAACTTATTACTTTTACACTGCTCACTAACTTTTCTCATTTTTTAAACTAAAATTGCACTTTATTCTTTATTTGACTAGGATCACTTACAGAATAACTCAATCTTACAAAATATGCACTATTTATACTCAAAAAATAAATTACAGGCAAACAAACATCTACACCCTAATGTCGGCCAAGAACGGAATTGCTTGACCAAGTTTTTTGCACATCAGTTGCGGGGTTCTTCTGGTGTAATAAAAACAAAAGGCGGTCCAACAAAATATTAATATTAAAGATAGAACTTCTATAAATCAATAAAAAACAAAAAAAAAAATTAAAAAATAAGTGTTTAATTTATTCCATTACTTTAACTCCAATCACCGTATTTTGAATATTTTGCCATTTTTCAGGCTTTTTCCCCTAAATTGCAGGTAAACTTTTTTTTCTCAAAAAATTACGTCATCATGTATTTAAAATGAAACAATAAGCCAACTGCGTTCAAAAGTTTTGTAATTTCAGCAAAAAAAGACTCCAATTTGCATTAAAATGTATTTTGCTCAATTTTTTTTCCAGCACTGTATATTTAAGCTCCAATGAGATTTTTTTAATTTAATTATTTAATTTGTTATATCATTAATATAATTATTATTATTATATAAAGCTTTATAAGTTTAAATTTTTCGAACACCTTTAGTGTCACTCACCACTTAGTAAGAGATGCTATTTCTGGGAAGATCTTGATGACAGCTTCAAGAACCGATCTTTAGAACTATTCTTGCACTAAGCTTCAGCGAAAATTTGTTCTAAAAATATCGAAAGACTCCTTTGCAAACAGTCGTTTCATAAGTGCTCCCACAAATATTTAGTTTTAAAACTCAATGTCCCCACAGAAGCATATATTGGAAAATAATAATATTAAAAGTTTTATCTTCCATCTAACCTTAATTTAGACATGATTGAGTTATACCTACCGTGCTGCTGCGTCACTATAAGTCTTTTGTTTGTTCGTGCATCGTTTTTTGCTTTGCCAATATATAACTTTAAGCGCTCCACTGAGCTAAAAATATTTGAATTCTCCATTTTGCCATCAAATAATCAAATTTCACAGTGCAAGAAGCAACATAATAGGAACGATGTATTGCTACGATCATTCGTCGATCCGCACTACTGAGCCCAGATACGGTCACTATTAAAATCGAAAACAATTTACTACGCTTCGAAACAAATCGAAATCGAGGGTTCAAAATATTGAACTGTTGGCGCTATGATAAACATGCTACTTATTGTATATTTCGATACTGATGTTGTACCACCAAAATGTTGTTAAAAATTATTGGTACAAATTGTTAAATCTGGCAGGAATTAGGTCGCAAAGACGACTATCTAGCTTACCAGATCACGGTTATATTTTGGAGGTTAAAATTAGTTTAATGTGCAAAAAACGTTAATACTGATTATTACCACATTATCACTATGGTTCATTGGCTATGCTTGTATATTATTTACACATTCGTTCACAGTAATTAAATGTTGGAATCTGGTACGCAACGTGGCGTATATAACTCTGAATAGTTACGAAATTTGTGAAAAGTTTATTCGAGGTTTAGTTGAATGGAAGTACACAGATAAATAGAAAATTCAATTGAAATCGTTTTTAAATGCATTGCAATGAATGATACTCGAGGAGGAATGATAAATGACCATCGATAGTGATTTGAAAATAAAGGAGTGTTCTGAGTGAGCTTTTGTATTCAACGAATACATAACACATGAGAACCGAAGAAAATCAATGTTTGGCACTTTTGGTTAAAGAATGGCTTACAACATTAAGAGACGTCGTGGCTTATCACACATAAGTGGGACAAATACGCAAGCATTTAAAGTGCTTATTGCCTCTATACTTTTGAAAACATTGTTGCTACTTTAAACAAGTTATAATTCCTCTACTGAATGAGACACCAAATCAAACCGTTTGGTATTACATAATCCATAACTTATCGAAGAGCTGCTATCGAAACGGCCACTATCTGAGTTTTTCATCATTTATCACCACTGAAAATATCATCGCGCGAAATAATCACCGCAAAGAAAAAATTATTTTGGAAAATCTTTACTCTGCGTAATTTTTTTAAGAATTAAATATTTTTAAATTGCATACAAGTATTATGTCTTTTCGGTGACCCCTATGGTGTTCGAACGATTTTACAAAATCAAAAACATACTGTAAAAGAAAATTTTACAGGTTTTATTTCGCGCTAGGAAGGAAACATTGTTCTATAATTTTTTAATCACGTATTTAAAGATATCTGTGATTCAAAACATTATCACTCGCATGCTTTCACAACCACATTGTAGTGGAGACCTGGTGACTGACTGAATGTCGTTATTTATAAATAACTAGCTGAGTTACCCGGCGTTGCATGGGAGGTATATAAGCATGAGTTGTATTTTCGAATATTTTGTAGAAAATGTCTGGATAACTCAGTAGTTCCGGAGACGTAAGCTAGAAGGGGTTCAGGTGGATCATTCAGATGAGGCAAATTCACTTTTGCATTTGAACAACACATCCCAGACGATTCATTATGAAACTTTAAAGCATGACAATACAAACAAATGTTTTCCATTTGCCCAATTGAAACATTGTAATCATAGTCTTTCTCGTAATTGAATGCTGCTAACTTTAAAATACCTCTAAAAGTTTCTATTATTCGTCTATATCATAACCGATCGACTTCCAGCCGGCCCTCACGATGTTCAATGGTTTCAGTAGCTCTAGACGAAGACATCCTGCTTCGAACATTTTCAAGTCGTGTTTCACGCTGTTCAGTTGTTTCATCAGCTCTTGAAGAAGAAATCCTGCTTCGAACGTTAGCAAGCCGTGTTTCATACTGTTCGCTTGATTCAGCCACCCTTGCGGCTCTAATCTTCTTCAACTTTGCAATTACCTGTCCAATTGATCTTTTTTTCGGTGGCATTTTTAAGCAAAAATGAAACGTGTAGCTAATTAATCAGGAATGCGGGCATTCAAAACAGAAATTAGTATTAATTTATCAAAACGATTTTAATGTTCCCTTCAATACGTTTCACCGCGAACTGTGTTTGAAAATGTCTTTACGGAATTTTTTTTAAGCAAAATGAAATGTTATCTACAATCAAAAGTAATCATAGATTAACAGGTTTATATAGACTGAAAACTTAAATCTAATAAGAATGTATATTCACTTGAAATAATATTTAATACCAGGAAAATAATCACCAACAATTATTTTATTGCAATATAGCTAACTAATCGAGAACAACGACATCCGAAACACAAATTAATATTAATTTATTCAAAACGATTAAAACTACGTCCACTTCGATACGTTTTACCGCGAACTGTGGTTGAAAATGACTTTTCGAAAAACAAAAGAAGTTTTTTCAAACTAAGGCAATTTTACACGTACAATAATTTGAATCCAAGGATGTTTCTGGTAGAAGATGCTATTTTTAAATATAAAACGCTAGTACTTTTCAAAGTAAATCAGTTTATACGTACAATATTTTTTAGTACCTTTCCTAGAATTGATTTTATGAAAAATTCATTGATTATTTAAGTAATAAACTAAATAAAGTAATAAACTATTGGCGTTTAGTATGAAACTACTATTTTCATTAAAAGCCGCCGGTTGCAATAGTGGATTAAAATAGAATGTTAATTATTTCTGAAGTTATGTGGAAATTAGAACTCGCTGACTATGGTACATTTCAAAACAAGATATGATAAATAGGATATCACTAAACAGTACATGCCAAACCAGTAAAAATGGATTATTAGTATGGATAATATAAGTGTTCAGAGATTTGACTTCAGTTAAAGTGATGAAAGATGGTCTTAAATTTAAATTAATAAAATTAATTTGAAAAATTAAATCAATTATAGTAGCAGAGGTATGATTTGTGTATAACAATCGCATCCTACCCAAGTAGCATTTTGCGACTAATTGTGTCTTGTGTCATTCGCGACTACATTATTTCGTCCTCGTTACTCAAAAATAATCCTTAATAGAAACATTTTGGACGCTCACTGAGTAACAATTCCATTTTGGGAATATTACCATTTAGAAACAAACAAAACACACAATGTGGTATTGGCGTCAAATATGATTCTAAAATAACCCATTGTGAACACACTTACTTATATGTGACCTGTAAATGTTTTAAGAACACAAATCCCAAATGCCCACAAAGTTCTGTGTTATGTTACAATCAATGACGAAATTGTGTTCGATTAAGTCGCATCTTAATTTATATGACATTTGCGAAAATTTGAACAAGCCAGACAATATTTTAATTATGGAGCGGCCTTTTAAAACAACAAACATTGTTTTATCGAAAAATTAAAAACGAAATCTCATTGCAAAAAATGAGAAACATTGGAAATATATCTACTATAAATCTAAATGCATTAAAAGAATCAGAAAAAGGAATTTCTTTCCTCCAAGAGCAGTCTCTTCTGAATAATTCCCGGTAAGCATTGAAATTAAGCAATTTTAAATGTTATAGATTTTGTACAAATTGTCTTATAAATTAGTTTTACTACACGCATACACAAACGTTCTAACTTTCCAAATTTTAGCCCATCATATCTGACAGATCTTTTTATTTTGCGAGCCGTGAATTTCAAGGTGTTTCTAAATCATCAGATAACGAAAATAGATGTTTTGATGGTAGTTTGTCTATTGCGACAATTTAAGAAACTGAAGAACCAGATACTAATACCACCGATGACGATGAACACGAACAAACAGAAGAAAAGCTGATCTTGATTAATGATTTAAAAATATGGGCCCTAAAACATCGCATAACACATCTAACTGTTAACGATCTTCTTAGCATATTACGATCAACATGCAATATCAAAAATTTGCCCAGAGATAGCAGAACTTTACTAGCCACTCCAGTTGAAGTAAATATTGTGAAAATGGGAAATGGCAGCCATTATGTTATGCTTCTGAGCACACAATTGGCATTTTAAAATTTAATACGACTTTGACAGTTCTGTATAAAATACAATCAAAGCATATAGTTACACGGCCAACTCAACACAAAAAAAACGCGTTTAAATTTTTTAACGCAAAGTATCTGACATCTGGTGTAATATTTTAAATTTCAATTGTTTTGTACTAATAACATAAAATATATAGTATTATGTTAATTTTAATTTTATTTTATTTATTTTTGAGGTTGTTTAAATATATATTTTTCCATTATACAATATGATGTATGGAATAGCGGTGTTCAATGCAGAAACACAATTTAATATATAAAGTAGATTGAGACTAAAAATAAACCGATTTTTTGAGAAAATTGTTCATCCATTTTTTGTTACTGAGCAAATTGTTGTTGTATTTCGGTAATTTTTAGTAAACTATACAAATTTAAGTATTTTTAATGGTAACAAAAGAAAAATTACTTGTACTCCTTTTTAATTTTATGTCACAAATATAAATATGACCAATTTACATTCTCTGATTTTCTACAGATGCAGATATCATCAAAAACAAAAAAATATTTTACGAACAAACCGATAAACTTGGGAAAAACTGATCTATAATGCCATAATATTGTGTATTCCACTTTGCGAGATATATAAATAAATAAAATAACAAAAAAAATTAAAAAAATATTTCTATTATTTGTTTTATAGGTTAGCAAACTCCATAAAAAATAAAGTGGCCGTCTACATATAGGGGCGTTAATATTATATATATAAATCCCAATTGGGAATTATTTTTTACGCAAATTAGACGCAATAATCACACATTTTTGCCACAAAATAGTCGCAATATGTAAATAGGAATTATATGAAACGAATTTGCACATAATTCTTAAATATACGCAAAATGAACACAATTCCTAATTAGAAATTGAATGTCACAAATAATACAATATTCCTAAATAGAATGTTTATTTTTAAACGCAATTCGCAAATAGGATTTTTTTGCGCGGACATATTTATCGCATAATAAAAATGGCGTATATAAAAATTGAAAACTTATTTAAGGATTTTAATGCATTTTACCAAACTAACAAGCTTTTAAATGTCAATTTGAGCATATTTTATTCAGAAAAATCTTTAAAATTTAATCTTTACAAATTGTTTTTCGGAAATTAAATTTACAAAATTTTGAATTTATTATTATATTTGTTAATTATAACACATTTTTAAGGGCAATCGTGTTTTTCGAAGTAAAACAATATATTTCACTGACAAAATACTATTTCCCAGAGAATTGAAGGTTACAATTATCTATTTTCTTACTATAAAGTTAGACATTATCCTATTCATATTTTTATATGTATTTATTAATAATATATAATATCTAGATGTATCTTATAGCATATAGTAAATTAACTTCACGATTAGTACAACGATTTGTTCGTAATCTGTACATCGTTTTATACGATCAAAATATTTATTATAAATAGTAATAATTCCTTATTTGTGTTGACAATTATTAAAATGAACAAACATTTTTGACGCAGAGACGTCTTTGTGTCACACATTGTGTCGTAACAAGGAATTAATTGTGCCACTAAAATATGTACAAGAAGGCACTCATTTAGTCACTGTGTATATTAAATGTGTTTGTAAGTTACAACAGTCGAAACAGTGTCAAACACAAATACGACTTAGCGTTGCTCCACTTTCGTAACCGGGAAGATACACCGTGGGCGTTACTTCGTAACATATGTTTCCAAATAGGCGCGTCTTTTGACTCTGTGACGTTGCCACGTCAAAAAAAAATAGCAAAATGCTAGTTGGGTAGACATCCTTTTTGGTGTCTAAATTTGCGGCTAAGGCGCTATTTCGGAACATTTAAATAATTGTATCTATACATGTAAAAATGAATTATTGATCCAGGGCAGACTTCCGGATTGGAGCATGTCACTAATTTCATATAACCAATTTCCTTAGTCATTCCCGTCAAAAAATCTTAAAAAAATTGAGATTTGAGAAAAAAATTTACCACAGCCCCCAGACCCCGGGGTCCAGCCCCTTCAAAAGTATCGTGGGCTGGTTCCTGAACATGTAACATATACATGGTAAAAATTTCATGGCGATCAGTAAAGCGGGTAAGGCGGTCTTTCAGAACAATCAAATAATTGTATCTTTACATGTAAAAATGAATTTTTGATCCAGGGCGGACCCCCTGAATTCGAACATGTCTGATTTCATATAACCCGTTTCCAAAACTCATTCTGATAAAAAAAATTAAATTTTTGAAAAAAATTATACGATGACCCCTAGACCCCGGGGTTCAGCCCTTTTCACAATATCGTAAGATTGGTCCTGAACATGCAAAATTTGCATGGTAAACATTTCATGGCGTTTGGTTGAGCGACTGAGAAGTCATTTTGCAATAATCAAATATTTGTATCTATGCATGTAAAAATTAATTTTTGATCCAGGGCTGGGTCCCTTGGATTCGAAAATGTCAATAATTTCATATAACTACCCCCATAAACTCATTTTCGTTGAAACATTTAAAGAAAGTTAATATTTTCGAAAAAAATTTGTACCGCAGCCCCTAGACCCCGGGATCCAACCCCTTCCAAAATATCGTAAGGTTGGTTCTGGATATGCAACTTGTATATGGTAAAAATTTCATGGCGATCGGTTGAGCGGCTGAGACGCCCATTCGGAACAAACAAACAAACAAACCAACCAACAAACAAACAAACAAACAAACAAACAAACAGGAATTCATTTTTATAAATATAGATAAAAATCAAAAAATCCTGTACAAAAATCAGTTTTTTGTTTCCATGGCAATCGTGTTTTTACAACCATATTTTACCATATTGTGATTTGAAATCATGACGCCATACAACAACAACATTAATAAAAGCACGTTATTTATTTATTTCCCAAGTCAATTTCACACAGTTTAATGGGTTTTCTTGAATCCTTTTTTGAACTAAATAAAGTTTGAACTTTTCTGCATTTACCCGTACAAAAATATTATAAAAGCTTATGGTTTAAATATACTTAAAAAGAAAAAACAATTAGTCGTGTTCCATACATTCCTATGGTATGTATGGGTACCTTCCCATGTTAGTTTCCTACATTTATTATATCCCGTATTTTAAGTTTAGTGAAAAAAAGTTCGAATAGGGAGGCTCTATTTATCTAGATGGCTCTGTATATACTTATAAAACACTTATATATAGGTGAATTGATAAATAATATGTAAATAAACCGAAAAATATATGTCTTATAATGGTTTGGGGCCGGGTTTAATTGTTGAAGAGCTAACGCGAAACATTATTAAGGCCAAAATCATTTCTGAGTGCAAAAAAGGTAGTACGACAGTTTCCAATAATTCCGGCATACGCAATGACGATAAACAAGGCGCAAGGCCAGTCTTTTAATAACTTGGGAATTCATCTTCAAACGGCAGTGTTTTCCCATGAGCAATTGCATGTCGCTCTTTCCCGCTCAAGAGATTCTCAACAAATGAAAATAAGAATCGAAGATTATATTTGATAATACACAGCAGGGAAAGCTCCTCAACGATGACCCTCAATTTTGTCGAAATGTTGTTTTTAAAGAAATCCTGTTGTTTAATTTTTAATAAATATTGTTCGTACAAATAATTACAGTTTTTTTGATGTTGTTTGATCTATTTAAAAAATATTTAACTACACTGTGCTGGGAATAAACGGGCGCGAAGCGCCTCAGAACAACCTAGTTTATAATAAAGTCAAATTGGTGCCTATAGCGCCAACCTCAGGATCGCCTAGGGACTTTTATAGTGATTAGTGTTCATCATTATAAGTCATTGGTGGTAGACCATGCTGCATTGCATGCAAGGTCACATGTTGTGGTGATCGTTGTTGATTTATGATTCAAAAGGTGGCTTTTGTGTGGGTGTTACACCTCGCCCTTGTCATCCAGCTCTCACGAGCTTAGCTGGGACGTACCGGTAGACTGGCGCTCAAATAAATTACAGGAGTTTGAAAAATTATCTACTCAAGCCATCGTCTTTCTAAACATTTAACAAGAAATCACGTTACAGAATAATGGACGGATTATCCATCTAATTAATCTTTTGGATGTCGTGCTATCCTCGTAGTTTGCCCAATCTCAGAGTAAATCTAAGAGTGAAAGTATTTCTTGTTTGATTACGTGCATTTGATCTTAAAAATTTTAATTACTTAGTTGGGCAAGAATGGTAAGTGGTAATTTAAAGAAAAGTGTTAAATTGGGAAAAATTGCAAACTGTTTGCCCACGTCTGACATGATGATATATTGTTATGAATACGATATTTTACGATTTTGGTTTGCAAGAGAGATTACTAATAAAATAGAAAAAAAAAATTCAAAACGATTAAGATGAGTGGTGGAATAAAATAACAAACATCAAACATCATGTAATAGAGACAATATAATGTTTATGGTAGGGTTAGCCTGGGTGCATCGTGGTTTTCTAGCATCCGATTTTATTTTACATTTAAAATTCAAACCGCTGCCATCTCGGTTATACCATCTAATATACTCATCATTAGATGAATCGGTAGAAATTTAAATAATTTTGTGTTCAACTTAATATTTGTATAGTGAGAGTGTTTAAAGTTGTTTCCGGTGGTAAACCGCGTAAAGTTTGTGTATTGATACGGCGCCACGCCGTACAACAAAGAATCGATTAATTAAATCCAATTAAATAATTTAATCACGTACATACGGACAAAATGCAATTAAACTGGATTTTGTTAATTACAATCGCAACGTATTTTTTAATAACAGGTACAGTAGAAAATATTTGTATAGTGATAGACGTGTTTCAAGTCGAATTATTTTCGGTAAACTAAATTGTGAAGCAGTCATTCTGCGCTGAAGTGAAAATTCTTTTTTTTTTTTGTAAAATATTTTCTTTTTAAATGGAAATACGGATACAGTAACACGATTATGGTATCGTAACATGATAAATTCGATATAATAGTAAAGATTGTGGTTTTACAGGTGTACTGTATTTTCTTTACTATTTACTCTTTCGTCCGCATATTTATCGATTTAATATAAACAAACTTGGAAAAATTGTAATATTATAAAATTTTTCCATTTTCGTTATATACTTTCGGGATATAATTCGCTAGAATTACGTCTACACAATATTTCATATATATACAAAAAATGGTGTATAGAAAATCGGGTGGTCCGTTACCTCAGTTGCCGTCGTAATACATGCTATATATAATGTGTCACAATACTTATCCTGTGTATAGGTATGTGGGTAGTTTAAAAACTCTTAGCACGTCCTTTAATATCTAATATACAAATATATATATAAAATAATGTTCTGATTAATTGTCGTAGAATTAATTAATCGATAATATTAAAAAAAATTAAATAATATAATTTAATCATAATTAAATGAATATGATTTAAATATATATTAAAAATATATAATTAATCTTCTATATAATTTAAATGTTATATGAAAAATGCGTATGCTTTACAAACAAAATAAAAAAAATTGAATAACATTGCGCTGAGGTGTACAAATCGACCGCCTTTTTGTTGGTTGGTTGGTTGGGCGATTATGGCTTAGTTTAAATGTGTTAACTTATTAAATAAAACGGTTGCAATTCCATTATTTAGTGTAATTATTTTTAATTCCATATTTGGATTAATAGCCATAAACTTTCATTACGTTTGCTTATAATGCTGCGCATAATAAACTTCTCAAAAAATGTTTAATTGGGATTTACGTAATTATGAGTTAATCGCGATTATGATCTCTAAAAATAATTGTACACATGCTCTTCAAAATCGTATGTATGATCGGTTGGCATTTCAATATACGTATGTACATATATACATAACCAGTTAATTGATTAGTTCCTTGTCTTACGTCGGGGTGGTCATTATATGTGCTTTGTAAATTAGAAACTTGAAGAATCCGATTACCTGGAAGTAGACTTTGTAAATTAGGGGGGTTAAAAACGTTTGAAGCAATTAATAATCAGATCATTAATTAATGAAGTTATAAGACGTAAAATATGTAGGATTAAATTTCTGCACCAGCAGATTGGATTATCTAACGAAATTTACAATTTTGGAATATATTTAAAATAAAAATGATCATCACACGGCTCTCGCAAGAATATATAAAAAAAATTATTTACATATTTAAAAAAAATTGCCTATTACATTGGTCAGATTAATTTGTTTACAATAATTTTGCACGATTTTGCAATTCGTATTGGAAATATGAGCCAGTCGCAATAACTTGCTGAATTTTATCGTTGTGTCTAATTTATTCAATTTTATCGTTTTATTAGCTAATTTTAACTATTTATGCCATCTCTGCAATTACAATATGGTGAATTGTCGTTTTATAATTTCTTTCTATTCTAATCTTTGATTAATTAATTTTAATGGATTAAATAATTTGCAACTTAAAATGCAGATAAAGATGCATTTAAAATTTTTGAGAACGAATGGAAAATTAATTTAACATCGTTTTGTGCATAACGTAAATATAGTCAGATTTGTCACGTGAAATGCTTTTTGCATACTTGAGAATTATTATAGTTGGAAGAGGATGTTATCTTCACAATTGACATGGTTTAACTATTACCAGGTATACCTGAAGATCTCCGAGTTTTAAGTACATTCAGTCTTAGTGACAAAATATTGTGAAAACATCCGAACAATAATCCAAAGATATAAATCAACAAAATTATTGTGAGTATTGGTAAAAGTAGACATGCAGGCCAATTAAAATTACGAAATTTCTATAAAAATGTTGTGTGGGTAACTGCAGCAGGGAAACTTTCGAATTGTAAAATGAAACTTGGCACACCGATTAAGACCAATTTGTGTTAATTCGAGCCGAAAAAACGGGAAAAGAATTTCTAGAACCATTTTCTAGAAAAAACAGAAATAATTTAAACCTAATTTTAAAACTTTACAAAGGCGGCTATACTAACGAAATTTGTGCTTATCATAGAAATATGAATTTATAAATTTTCATTCATAAATTGAGGAAAAAAACTAGCCCCTAAAAGATACTATATTAAACAAACAAAGTACAGAGGTATAATACCGTTCAATAATATTTTTGTTGAACAACAAATTAAAAAATAAATACATAACATATTATAAAATCCAAGTCTAAGCAATTGAGATAGCATATTCCTGTCAGTCATGCTCATTGCCATCCGAAAAATATATAGAGTATTTGTGCCAACTTCACTTGTTTCTAGAACACTTTTTGTCAGAAAATCGTTCACTCCACGATTGTCGTTGTTTAATAGAATTGAGTCAATTCTGGATTAGCACAAATTTAGTCACTATATTTTTCGGATGGCAATGAACATGCCTGAGAAGACTATGCTATCTGAATTGCTTATTCTTGGATTTTATAATATTTTATTTCTATTTTTTAATTTGTTGTTCAACAAAAATATTATTGAACGGTATACCTTTGTATTTTGTCTGTTTAATGTAGTATCTTTTAGGGGCTAGTTTGTTATTGTCGTTCAGTATTCAGTATAGTCGCCTAGTATTCAGAATAGTCGCCTTTGAAAAGTTTTAAAATTAGGCTTAAATTATTTCTGGATTTTTCGATAAATTGAGTTTCATTTGTTTCGCCTTTCAGGCGAAAAATGAAATTTTCCTTTCCCATTTTTTTGACTCCTGGACATGTTAAATGACTCCTGGACATATCTTTCCCATGAGCACTAATTACCATTTTTAGATACAATCTTAGATACATTCCAAAGCCATTCAAAGTATTTTCTAAGGATTTGGCATGAATTTCAGTGATATTGGTGGACTAGTTAGACAAAAATGAGTTGTCTTTAGTAAATTATGTAATTATCTAGTGGATCTGATAGAGTGCTGTGAGTTTGTGACTAAAATGGAGTTTTTTTAATGAGCCTGCCTAATCTCATGGCACACACTGAACTAAGCACTGCAACAATATATCATTGAAGTTCGCATGCTTAATGCTTAGAAAATACTTAGAATAACTTTGAAATACACCTAAAGCCCACCTTGTGCTCACTAAGTAAGCAAAAAGTTGCAAACCGAAAATGAAAAAAAAACGATAATGCAGACACTATCTAGAAAGTTATAAAAATTATATTTCAAATTGAAACATTCTAGCCAAAAGTGACTAACCCACAAAATAAGCCGAACACATATGTATCATAACAAACAACAAATAAAATTTAATTTTCAATTTACCCGAAAAAATCTTATTTGAAGAGAGTTGTAAGCGGTAATAAAAAGGATAGTAATAAAAAATGGCATATCTGTTTAATATACAGCCGAAAATTGTCGATAAAGATGTTTAAAAATTATCAAGCATCATGGTTTGTAATTGTCGATAAACTGGTTGGCAATTCAAGGTTATGCCATGACAGACATCAATCTGACTATGCCGAAATGATAGCCAATGACTATAGGTAGATTTTGATTATGGGTTAGAGGTGGGTCTGACGAGGTTATAGGGGGGACATTTTGATTTTCTCCATGTATTGTAGCTAAAATCGTTCGTTATTCAAACTTTTGCCAGATAGACACCATAATTTGACTATTTTGATTCGATTTCTTATGACCGTGGGTAGATTTTGGTTACAGGATTGGGGTGAAGCTGGTGAGATTATAAGGGTGAAACTTTTATTTTCTCCTTCTTTTGTCAATAAATTCTTGCCAAATAGACACCAATCTGACTATGCCGATTTGCTAGCACTTACGAACGATTTTACGAAAAAGATATTGATAAAACAGAAATTTCACTCATATAACCTCAACAGACCCAACCAAACCTATAAATAAAATCTACAAATAGAGATGGGCCATCGAATTGGCATAGTCAGATCGGCGTCTATCTCACAAAGTCCAGAACGACCTAGACCATCAACAAAACATGTAAAAATATCGAAATTTCATCGCTTTAACCTTATTATACCCCAGGCGCGTACGCAGGATGAAGCCATGGGAGGGGGTTTCAGAAAACATATTTTATATAATTTTTTTTTTCACTTAATAGAACTAGCTAATATATATTATATTTTATTTTATTTCACTAAAAAACCAAGCGAATTTCTAATTTACGTGAACTTTTTGCTAGTTCATCTAGAACTGCATCAACAAAAACCGCGACATTACGATGAATATTAAGTAACGCTAACCCATTTAGCCTATCTTCATTCGTTGTGTTGCGTAAATACGTTTTGAGTCGTCTCAATGTTGAAAAAAATCGTTCACTGCTTGATGTTGCAACCGGTAGTGTTACAAATATTTGAAGTAATTTTCGAACAGTTGGGAAAAATGATTCGTCGCATGATAAAAATGCAATATGAGCATTTTTTGGTGTATTCGAAGAATTTTTAGCATGGCGCCACCATAGCTTCAGTTCACCAATGCCCACAACTATGCTGCAGTTCGTAATACTTTTATATTTTTTCAAAAGGATTTTTGCAGATTTTTCGTGCTCCAATGAAAATTTTGTTCATTATAAATATTTAATATACTATACATACATACACTACCGCTCAAAAGTGTTTAAGCACTGCGAAAAGCAGCATAAACCATATAAAAACTCAGTAAAAATATAATAATATTTATTTTTTAGGTACACACACATTGACTAATGCCAATATACTAAATAAATGTCAAAATTAAACTGCTTAATTAAAATTTTACTTTCATTTTTGTGACCGCTTCTTGATTGAACAATCGCAGTGCATTGTCGAGGCATTCTCGCAATAAGTTTTGCCAGAGTTTGTGGCGTTATTGAGTTCCAAATTGAATGAAGTTTTGTTCCACATAACAGTAGCTGATGTTGGAGCTGATTCTTTTACTGCTTGCTGCAATTTTTCCTACAGTAACTAAATAGGGTTCAAGTCAATGCTCTGGGGAGGCCATTCCATAATTTTAATTGGTCCTTCATCCTCTAAATGGTGAATATAGCCTTTACATAATTTACAGGAATGTTTTGGATCATTATCTTGTTGAAAGATATAATTTTGACTCAAAAGCTGAATTCCTGAAGGTATTGAGTGGTTCTTACTTTCTTAGTATTCCGTCAATTTTCACAACATCGCCTACACTAGTACCAGCAAAATAGTCCCAAATCATCACTGAAAAATCTCCATGCTTCACGGTAGTGGCAATACACTCTTTACTGGCATATTCACTTACAGATCTTCTCACGAATAATTGTCTTCGGGTACCGAAAATTCAAATTTGGACTCATCCGTCCATAAAACCTTGTTACAATCGTCTATCGTCCAAAGTTGGTGTTCACGGACACATTTAAGTCGCTTTTGCATATTTTGTTTAGTTAGAAACACTAACTAGTTTTGGGTGACCAACATTTACTTCTGCGATTATTTCTGGGGCTGTTTTGTGTCTATTCGTCTTGCAAGTAGTTGCTAGTAGTCACTATTCTATGTTTATCTACAGATGTTGTCGCTCTTGGTCTTCCACTACGTCTTTTATTAAAGAAACTGTCCCTTTCCCGATATTTTTTAACATTACAATCGACCGTAGCGTGGTCTAATTCCATTTTTTTGGCAATCTGTCAATTACTTATGCCAGGTGTATGGTTAGCTATTATAAGCACGCGTGTTTCAGTACTTGGATCTTTTCTTGGAGACATTTTAAATAATTGTCCCTCGATATTTCGCTTACGATGTTAACAGTGTAAATATGAGACTCCAACTGATCGTATTTGACTCATTTCACTGAAATCTTTTCAAAAAAACAATTTAAACATCATTACCTAGAATAAACCAGACTGATACATTTTTTTGGAAAAAATTTTTTTTTTTAGATCATAGTAACCCCCCCTCCCCTTGCGTACGCCCATGATACCCACCAATCTTCCTAGGATCGTAGACCATCTAATAGGCAAAAGCGAGTGATTTTATCGAAAAAGCATGAGAAAATCAAAATTTTACCCGTAGCCTCTAAAGCCCAAGTTCTAAAGTTTCCATAGTCAGACAGAGACCGGTTCTTTGGCAAAATCTTGCATGGTGAGATTTGTGAAAAAGGAACATTTCATTAATATATCCTCATCAAACCCACTCCAAACATCAAATTAGTTCAATCAAATCGCGTTCATCTGTGTGTCAATTATAACCATTTGAACCTTAATTATCGTCATTTCGAGTTGAGTTTTAACTAAATCAGCATTGTTGACATTTTTCGGCTGAAGACTTTCAGCTAAGTTTAACTAGATACTGTTAAAGGACCATTTCAAAATCTCATTTTTAAATCTCATGGAACACCCTGTCAGGCCCATTAGCAATTCATATAACTCATAAAGGGACACTCTTTTGTGGCTAAGCAATCCTTCAATATCACTGAAGTTCATGCTAAATGCTTAGAAACTGATAATAATGGTTTTGGAATGTACTAAGAACCATTAAAAAAATAAAAAAAAACCACATTGTTAATTCTCAACGATTTCACTGCTAAGTTGTGAAGTCATTTTTTCTATTTCGTTAAGTCTTCTTTCGTTTACTTCAGCATTTTCGTTTTCCTGCTGAGTCGCGGAGTGTGTTTTTCTGGCGTTGATCAAGACATTTTTGAACTTCATACAAATGGTATCAAAACTTAAAAGTAATGCCTTCTTGGTCCCATTGCGATGGACCCCGCTTCAAAGGGCCCCAATTTAGAACTAGTCAGGTATTTAGGAAGCAAGAATATTATTAAATTATAAGAGCCTATTATATTGTAAAATATTATTTCGTTAAACAAATAGCTTCAGATAATTATTTTTATTAAAGCGATGTTCGATAGGAACTAGAAGAAACTCGTGTTTATAGTTGATAAATGTGAATTCAGTTTGATTTCCCTATGTTACTGCATTTACGGTAATTCCAAAAAGTATAGCCCCATTATGATTATTCCTAAGACGTCTGGTCCCACAAAAAGTCATGAAAATCAGTTGCAAGCTTCTTAAAAAATATTAATTGGAATTAAATTAAAATTAGACAAAAGAAAAATATCTCACTAAACAAAATTTTACGTTAGAAACTAAAAATCTAGTTTAAAAAGAGTGACGCCAATATTTCCTCTACATTCATTTTTTGCATTATAAATACACATATTACGTTTCGATAAGCTCTTCTTGACTGTTAATACAAGAGATATATAGCTATGCTGTCTATTTTTACAGTTCATATAATATGCAATTAAGATAAATAAAACAAATATAATTTGTTTAAACAAAATGTTAGTTCAATCACGTTGACTTATCGATCATTAAGGATTAATATATACCTATGTATATTCGAGTATTCACCCAGTTCCGCAATAGATGGCCTTACTACACAACTTAATCCAAAAATCATTTAAAAATTCCATTTCCATCCAACATCCTCAATCCCATCATAATCGGTTAAGAAATTGCACAGTTTCGCTCCAGATAGCCATATTCTAGAACTTGTTCCAAAAATAATTTAAAAATCCCATTTCCATCCAACATCCCAATCCCATCAAAATCGATTAGGAAATGGCCGAGTTTCGCTACAGACAGCCTTACTCCAGAACTTCTTCCAAAAATCATTTAAAAATCCCATTTCCATCCAACATACCCAATCACATCATAATCGGTTATGAAATTACCGAGAGCCGTCCCAGGTGCCCTTATTCCAGAACTTCTTCCAAAAATAATTTAAGAATCCGTTTTCCATCCAACATATCCAATCCCATCATAATCGGTTAATAAATGGCCAAGTTCCGCTCCAGATGGCCACATTTCAGAACTTCATCTAAAAATAATTTAAGAATCCGATTTCCACCCAACATACTTAATCCCATCATAATCGATTAAGAAATTACCAAGTTCCGTCCCCAGATAGCCATATTCCAGAACCTCTTCTAAAAATAATTTAAGAATCCCATTATCATCCAACATATCCAATCCCATCATAATCGGTTAAGAAATGGCCGAGTTCCTTCCAACGTGCCCTTATTCCAGAACTTCTTCCAAAAATCATTTATGAATCTCATTTTTGACCAATATATCCAATCACATCATAAGGAGTTACCGAGTTCCGCCCTCAGATAGCCTTATTCCAGAACTTCTTCCAAAAATCATTTAAGAATCCGATTTCCATCCAACATCCCAATCGCATCAAAATCGATTAGGAAATGGCCGAGTTTCGCTATAGACAGCCTTACTCCAGAACTTCTTCCAAAAATCATTTAAAAATCCCATTTCCATCCAACATACCCAATCTCATCATAATCGGTTATGAAATTACCAAGAGCCGTCCCAGGTGCCCTTATTCCAGAACTTCTTCCAAAAATAATTTAAGAATCCTTTTTCCATCCAACATATCCAATCCCATCATAATCGGTTAATAAATGGCCAAGTTCCGCTCCAGATGGCCACATTTCAGAACTTCATCTAAAAATAATTTAAGAATCCGATTTCCACCCAACATACTTAATCCCATCATAATCGATTAAGAAATTACCAAGTTCCGTCCCCAGATAGCCATATTCCAGAACCTCTTCTAAAAATAATTTAAGAATCCCATTATCATCCAACATATCCAATCCCATCATAATCGGTTAAGAAATGGCCGAGTTCCTTCCAACGTGCCCTTATTCCAGAACTTCTTCCAAAAATCATTTGTGAATCTCATTTTTGACCAATATATCCAATCCCATCATAATCGGTTAAGAAATTACCGAACAACAGTTTGGACGTGAAAGGGAAGGAAACGAGCAAAGAATCACGACGAAAGAATCAAAGTGTGGAACGGCAAAGAGATTTTTTCCATGAAATTTTAGCACGGCATACTTTATGAAAATAAAAATTAACAAACAAAAATATACCCTACAAGTTTAGCCTCGACACACCAAGCGTCGATGGCGAGCGGCGAATTTAAATATGCATTAATTTATTTATGTATTATATTACATATTTATAAAAAATATTACAATTCAGAAAATGAAAAATGACGCCAGGTGTACTTTAATACGAATATTAAAAAATATTGTCTCGTTCAACCATATTCAAATATTCACATTCCTTATACAAAAATATCTAATGTTTGTTCACAATATAATATAAAATTGTAGGTATATAATAAAATAACTTTAAAACAAAAAGACTTACCAAGTAGGTAAATGCATCCTTGTAAATAATAACTAACAATCACAACTAAAACTTTCACTTCACTTATGTATTTTTATCAATAATTAATTACACAAATACAAAATTCAAATAAATTGAATTAAATTTAAAAATAATAAATAATAAAATGAAAATTTAATTTAATTTAATTTGATAATCGACTGTTCTCGTCGACGGTCAAACACCAACTGCAAAAATATGACAGATTGACAGCGTGACGTTAAAATTTAGGACAAAATAATACGCCCTACACGCTACACACGTGACACGACCTGATTTGGTCAGGCGGTTTGATGGTTGGATGACGGTTGGATGGTTTTTCCACCTGACATTACTCAATAGAAAAATTGTCATATGACAAACCTACACTCGACCTGATTTTATATCAGCCCGACGGCCTAACCAAATCAGGTCGTGTGTAGCGTGTAAAACCGCAATTCCATTACTGCGGCTTTTGTTTTTGTGCAGAAAACCAGAAAGAGATAATATCAAAAATCCGACAGAGACAGACTATATTTATTTTATAGTGAAATTTTAAGGGGAATATTTGACAACTACGAAATTATAACAAAAATTAGTTGAAAAATGAAAATTATTGTTAAATCAATTTCATTTATATCTCTACATTACTAAAAAACCTAAATATTATTTGTAGGCACCATTTTATTATGGTTTTTAATTATTTCCTTTCAATAATTAAAAACTAAGAAAACGCTTTACTATAAAAAAGTTAGGGGAATATTTGACCACGTTTGTAACATAACCTAAAAAATATCACATGCATTAAAATTATGTAATACGGAATAAATAATAAAAATTAAATATTGTAAAATATTTTAGTTTGAACTTTAATACAAATTTATAATGAAAACGCGATTTATATCACACTCCACCAAACATATAAAATATATGAGCCAAGTGCTCACCATAAAAATATTTCTAAACTAAAATTTGCTGAGAGTGGGGGGTATTTTTCATTTTGGTTGCCATAAAAAATACTTCGATTTGTATTTTTTATTTATAGTTATGGCAACCAAATCGCTACAACAACAAAAAATTTAAGTAAAATAAATTTTCCTGTTGCGCCGCTCACACACATAGAGATTTTTGATTGCATCTCTTCCTGGTTTTCTGCACAAAAAAAAGCCGCAGTAGTGGAATTGCGGCTTAAGACGTATTATTTTGTCATAAACTTTAACTTCACGCTGTCATATTTTTGCTGTTTGTGTTTGACCGTCGACGAGAACAGTCGACTGCCAAATTAAATTAAATAATAATTTTATTTTATTATTTATTATTTTTAAATTTAATTCAATTTATTCGAATTTTGTATTTGTGTAATTAATTATTGATAAAAATACATAAGTGAAGTGAAAGTTTTAGTTGTGATTGTTAGTTATTATTTACAAGGATGCATTTACCTACTTGGTAAGTCTTTTTGTTTTAAAGTTATTTTATTATATACCTACAATTTTATATTATATTGTGAACAAACATTAGATATTTTTGTATAAGGAAGGAATGTGAATATTTGGATATGGTCGAACGAGACAATATTTTTTAATATTCGTACTAAAGTACACATGACTTCATTTTTCATTTTCTGAATTGTAATATTTTTTATAAATATGTAATTGAAATATATGTTTTATACTATCGTTTCTATATAATCATAAATAAATTAACCCTTATGTTTACAACCGCTTATCCGGGTAAGCTTTCGTGTTTTATTACCCAAAACTTTATGGATTTAGGTGACTTATCAGCTTGAAATCTTTAGTAATTATTATTTGTTAATAACAATTATTTGTTATAGATTAGATTTTGACAAAATGTATTTATCAATTTCAGCAAAACAAAAAACAGCAAAAAAAAAAAATTAAACTTGTAGGGTATATTTTTGTTTGTTAATTTTTATTTTCATAAAGTATGCCGTGCTAAAATTTCATGGAAAAAAACCCTTCGCCGTTCCACACTTTGATTCTTTCGTCGTGATTATTTCCCCGTTTCCTTCCCCTTCACGTACAAACCGTTTTTCGGTAATTTCTTAACCGGATATGTTGCAGCGCATCCCTAATATAATTCCTTTAACTGTTTCCTTACAGAAAAGTATGAAAAACAACTTGAGAAAAAAAAAATTCTCAAATTTTTTTCATACTCTTGTGTAAGGAAAAGTTAGAGGAATTCTATTGGGGAAGCGCTGTTGGTCGGAAATGAGATTCATAATTGAGGTTGGAAATGAGATTTTTGAAAGAAGTTCTGGAATAAGGACACTTGTGATAGAACTCGGACATTTCGTAACCGATTATGATGGGATTGGGTATGTTGGATGGAAATGGGATTCTTAAATAATTTTTGGAACAAGTTCTAGAATATGGCTATCTGGAGCGAAAATCTGCAATTTCTAAACCGATGATGATAGGATTGCATATGTTGGATGGAAATGGAATTTTTAAATGATTTTTGGATTAAGCTGTGTAGTAAGGCCATCTATTGCGGAACTGGATGAATACTCGTATGTACATAGGTATCTATTAATCTTTAATGATCGAATAGTCAACGTGATTGAACTAACATTTTGTTTAAACAAATTATATTTGTTTTATTTATCTTAATTGCATATTATATGAACTGTAAAAATAGACAGCAGCTCTATATTTTTCTCTTGTATTAACAGTCAAGAAGAGCTTATCGAAACGTAATATGTGTATTTATAATGCAAAAATGAATGTAGAGGAAATATTGGCGTCACTCTTTTTAAACTAGATTTTTAGTTTCTAACGTAAAATTTTGTTTAGTGAGATATTTTTGTTTTGTCCAATTTTAATTTTAATTCCAATTAATATTTTTTAAGAAGCTTTCAACTGATTTTCATGAATTTTTGTGGGACCAGACGTGGTAGGAATACTCATAATGGGGCTATCGGGTTTTCTAATAAATTTGATATTTCAGCGGGTAATTGAACTTTTTGGAATTACAGTAAATGCAGTAACATAAGGAAATCAAAATAAATTCAAATTTATCAACTATAAACACGAGTTTCTTCTAGTTCCTATCGAACATCGCACAATAAAAATAATTATCTGAAGCTATTTGTTTAACGAAATAATATTTTACAATATAATAGGCTCTTATAATTTAATAATATTCTTGCTTCCTAAATACCTGACTAGTTCTAAATTAGGGCCCTTCTATGAAATTTATCATTGTTAGATTTTTTCGGTATCAAAACCAATCGGTCCAAGAATAAATAAATAGTATAAAAATTTATTTATTTATAGCATAACTAGTTTTACGTCATCAACCATATTCGACTAAGAATAAGTTTATAAATCAAAATTGTCTAGTTTATAAACCAATTCAAGGTCGATTATGTTCATATGCGATTTTCAAATACACACTCGTAAGGACAAGATAAAATTGGCACGTGTATTCTTCCTTAGTTTTAAAATTACAAAACTATAATCTACATATTTATTATCCCTACTATATCAATATCGACCAATACCACATTTAAAAAGTTAATCGGTGTCATTGATGGGACTTATGTTGCTTTCTGTCCCGAGAAAACTAAATACCACTTACACTAATAGAAAATGCTTCACATCGATGACGGTGCAAGCAATTTGTGACTCTGACATGCAATTAGTTGATGTGTATGCTGGATGGCCAAGTTTTGTGCCGGACATTAGGATTTTTAAAAAGTCTGATATTTATCAGGGGGCGTAGCAAAATACATTTCATTTATTTTTCCAAACGGAGAATATATATTAGGAGACAAGGCCTATCCTATTTCAAATTGATGTTTCACACCGTATTTAAATAGGGGAAGATTAAGCGATCATGGTTGGCCTTGATTTTTGTGTCGAGTGGTCGCATTTTTTTCATTTTTTTGTAAAATTTTTGAATTTTAATTTTAATTTTTTTTTTTAATATGGATTTATATTTGACCAACTAGGTTGTTTAACAAAAATTGAAGCTAAAAAATCGTCTAACATATCACCAGAGAGGATAACAAGCAACCAGCAAACTACATTATCGTTTATTGCGTTATTCTACTGATAAGATTTTACAAAATAATGTTGGTGACCTCAGGATATAAATAATATAACTCTATGAGACGAACCTCCTTGTATGAATATAAGGGATCCACGACAACCCAACCCACGACCCAGAAAGAAAAGGTTTAATTAATTGTATTTTTTGTGACCTGCACATCATATTATAAATGAGCTTATAAGCTCAATATTTGGTGTGTAGATCATTACAAAATTATATTGTAAATAAATAAATAAATAAATAAATAAACAACCTAACTCTACTCCATGAAACTAATTTTAATAAAAAGCATTCTTCAACAACGCAGATAGTCGAACGTAGCTTTGCTCTGCTGTTTGGTCGATTTCGCAGATTTAAACACCTTGACCTGCATAGAACTGATTGGGCACCAGCAACCATTACAGCCGGTAGACATTTTACACAACATCTGTGATGACCAAGATGTAATAGATAATTATATTGAGGATGGAAGTCACACAGGCATTACATAATACAGATCGTATGCTTAACAGCGGTAGCAGTGAATGAGCAGCTAAATGAATAGTGAAATTTTAAATCGAAATATAATTTGCCATGAAATCAATCAATAAAAACTACTCACAATACTCGGCCGACTCACAATGTTGGAGCATTCTATCCTAGAACAATTTGCTGTTCTTTTGCCGTTGTTTGCGAATTTTTGGTCAGCCCCCTTTAGTTGATCCAAGATCATGTCTACCTTGCTCTTTCTTGATTTTTTTGCATTAGGAGAATATATTTCTTGATCAGAATCTAAAACAAAAAGTTAATGAATTATAGTCAAATTATATGGTCATAGCGATTACACGTTTAAAAAATAATTAACTAGTTTAAATTATATCTACATTTTTCTTTTTAAATGAGGAGGATAAAATAAATATGCTGATAAACCATTCAATAATTCTTTTTCTACTACTACGACTACTATCAATTGGTGGTGCCAATGTGATATCATTATTCACCCTCAAACTAGAGGAAATTCCAATGGGGTTTGAAGAATGGTCCTTTCCGAAAATGTAATATAATTCTTCAAAAAGTTCAAACTCCATTGGAGCGGCATCGGTGCGGCGATCGTTATCATATTTTCGATGATACATATACACTTCAGGTTTGCGAACTTGTCCTTGCATTGTACTTTGGATATTATGTGTCCACAATTCATTATCAGAGTATGTATCGCCTACGAAGTGTTGAGGCACTTCAAATTCTTCTAGCATATTTCTAATATTTTCATTAATGTGTACATATAAATATTCACCTGTAGCATACAAATACACACTTCATCACTTGGCATTATTGGTTTTTACTGTATTGAAAATAAAAAAACGTAAATAAAAATTGATGGTTAAATTAACTTACCACTTTCTTCGTTAGTACACAATATTTCATTATTATTAATAATAAATTGTTTCTGATCACTCATCACAAATTTATACATTTGAAAATTACAAATTTAAAATAAACCAATCTTCAAAATTAGCAAAATAAAATAATTTTTTTATGTTTGACAGCCCAAAAGGCAGTTTTGAGCAGAGTTGAAAATGACAGTTCTAACATCGTACATATATTTTACATCTGCCATTGTTAACAATATTGTAACAATATGTTTAATAAAGGAACACACTCCCGCTGAACTGACAAAAAATTTGACAGATATGGCTTTAAATACATGGCTGCTATAATCTAACAAATTTCGAGCATGAACATCATAAAAAGAACTTTTATATATTAAAATCTAAATCTGATCGTTCCGACATAATTTTATCATCAAATTTACTTCGGTCTTCTAATTAAACGTTAGACTTCTAATTCTAATATAATCCTACCAAGCAAATTTTCTTTCCGTCTAGCATTTTAAAACTCCCATTTCCCATTTTACTTTCCCCATATTCGAAAATTCATATCTCTATATTACTCATTTTTAGATAAACGTCTCATCAAACATTTAAAAAAATTTCACAATATTTTCACATTTTCATCAAGGTCAATCAAACCTATCTTTCCACATCGTATAACACTCTGTTCATTCCGATCGCATAACAATAACCCCTTCCGCCAATTCGATATTCTAATTTTATCAAGTTTTGTTTAAAATTTTCTTTTCTAAAGCAACAACAGTATGATGAGTAATTTTCTTTACTCCATTACGTCATATATAGAATAAAATATGTACATGTGTGTCGAGCAAAATTATTCGTTGTATGCGTATGTACATTCCAGTATAAGTTTAATTGATTTATTTCATTGCACTACATTTACGTACCTACACTTAAACCCCTTTGAGATCTAAAATTTTACGGGTGGTGGTACATTTCAAACCAAAATTGATTGTTCGTTGTAAATTTTATTTTATAATTGAACCTCTATTAATTTGACCTCTGTGTTAAACATGAACAAATATATAAAGAAGGTACCTGCTTCGAGCATTAAACTGTATTTACAGCTAAATATAGCCTAATTAATACAAACGTTTTCTCAAAACTGTTTTTGATTCGCTAGAACTACGTGTACATCATTTGGGGTATATATGCAACAATGATTGATTAAATTATCGGGTGGTCCGTTACACCAATTGTTCTTAAATATCGAATGGTTTAAGATTTATAATTAAGTTATCATATAAAATTTATATAAATAATTTGAAATTGGAATGGAACAATGACCACCTTTTTGCAACTTTGCATTCGTATTTTACTGGTTAGTATTTTACTGGTCCATCATTTTTCTTATTGCAAGTTTTTCATTTTTTACAATTTGAGTCAGACGTTATTATTATTATTCTTCCCCACGCACATTGTTTGTTGCCATTTTTATACGAGTATGTAGACGTGTAGTTAGTTATTAATAAAAGAAATATAAAAATTTGTTCGTTGTGTTTTTTATACTTCACTAGAACTTGGGAAACATGAATGAATGGTATATATACGATTTTCAATATAAAGAAAATCGGGTGGTCGGTTACACCAATTGTTCTTAAATAGCGTCCGGTATATAAGAAATTTAATTAAGCTCATACATTTCTCTAAATAATTTCAAATTGGAATGGAACAATGACCACCTTTTGCTTGGTTACTAACATAATTTATAATTTTATAATTTCAGTACCAACAATTGAAACTAGACGTTTGCGGAAAAATCAGCTGTTGACCAACAATGACAATAATAAAAAATCGTACCGAATGCGGAAAACCTACTCAAATGAGATAAGAGAGGATGCTGAATATTTACGTACGATGACATTCACATTCGACTGTACAAATCGTCCGATTGGATTTTATGCAGATGTCGAACATAATTGTACCGTTTTCCATATGTGTACAAAAGAGCATGAACGTGTACCGCACAAGTGTTCCCGGGGATCGGCATTTAATCAAGAGTACCGCGTTTGCGATTGGACGTATAACTTTAAATGTAACAATACGGAAATGTGGTTCTTCTTGAATGATAAACTATATTTGGATAGTAATCGACAAAGAATTGAAGATCGAGATAAAAATAGCCCTGAATACGAAATAGATATAAAATAAAAATAATTTTCTCCAAATTGGTTTTAATTTTTTATTTGGTCGCCTAAATGTCCGCTTAATAAATACACCATCGTAATATAAGCCATCTCGATCGTAAAAATTTCAAAACTAATTTTTTTTTTACTGTGATCTCAATGTTAATTATTTTAGTTGGGTCCGTTAATAATTAAGTGATCGTAAAAAAGTGAAATTTTTTAGATTTAGAGTCCCTCGATTTTGATCATTCATCTGCACAATGAAGATACACATTTTTTATGACTCGTATAGTAAGATAATCGCGTAATGCTACTTTAGTGTTTAAAATAATTATTAAAAAACATTTTATGCATCGTATGACCGATCGCGATCATGAAATTATCTAAGAAGAAATTTAAAAGAAAATAAATTTTTAGTAAATTTAGGTTATTCGGTGTATTATTAATTCGACAAAAGCAGCACGAGTAAGTATTTGTATATAATTGTAAGTATGTAAGTTTTTTTTTATAAACATATATATTTTCTTAAGAATTAAGACAGATTTTAACCAAAACAAAGACTATATATAAACAATTCACCATCACCATCTTAAAAGTGCTTCGATCATATTTTATGTTGTTGTTGTTGTAACATTGGCTTTGATAATCAGAAGAAAGTAAATACAAGATTTAGTTGTGTTTTGAAATCGAACTTGAACGGGTGGATTATTTAAGTTTTGCGTGATTAATTTTTTGTTTACGGTTCCGAGAGTATTCATTGTACACTTGGAAGTTATAGTGAATGGATTTCGTGGTACTTTTTTATAATTAGATCGAAGTTATTACTTTTAACTGTGTATATACAAAACAAGTAAATGAAAATATAAAATATCAATTCAACTGAAATAAGTGTGCTGAATATTAAAGTGAGTGAATGTGCTATACGTCTTTAAAAAATATTTTGTGTAAATAAAATAAGGTTATCTTGTCATGATTCTGGGAATATCCATACGTGTTATTAGAATATTTTTGGAACCATAGTTAATACGTGTAACTTAATAGGCCTCTCGTTTGGATTCAACTGACCGTTTTTTGCAAGGTGGTTGAAATTGGAAGAATAACGGCGATTAGAATTGAGTGATTAGCGATATTTAATCAAGAGTAATCTTCCTCGTTTCTGAAATATAAGGTGAACACAATTCCACTTTATTTTAGAGAGGGAATTCCGATAGAGACAAGTTTTTGTGTATATTACTTATTTGATTGGGATTGTTATGTCAGTGCTAACACGTAATATAGGTGTTCGATATTTTAATGGAATGGTATCCGCTTACCACTGGTGGAGAGTTACGACCATATAGCAGACTGACGTGTTGTTTTGAAATACTTAACTTTTATCACAAACAACACACCATTCAATTTCTAACTAAAGTAATCAACACTTGTTATCAAACTCGATGGTAAATACGATAATTTTATTGGCACTCTTAGTGATGAGTTTAGAAAAACAACTACTCCCTACACTTCTACAATCAATTATCTCTTGTTTTGAGAATGAACTTAAAAGCACGAGGGACATCTGTAACAGTTGTTAAATTTCATGTTACATAACCAACCTACAACAACAGAAGCTCTTTCCAATGCCATCTCCTGTCAGTACGAACTTTTATAAACGTTCTTTCAATCAATCAACAGCAATTTTACACCTACAACACAAGTAGTTCCTGTATCCGATATTAATTCCGGTAACCCTGGAAATGTCAGTAACATTAAATCTCCCTGTCAGCTCAGATCCAAGCTAATACTTTTCAACTAGTACTAGTATGTTTTTAAACTCAAGCACTTTCATATGACGGTTTTGCACTTACCGAAACAAATTTAACCAACGATTGATATAATGTTTTCTTCAGAGATTGTTCAGTTACTGTGTATTGAATGGTAGAGGCGATCTTTTTGCGGTGCATACTAACTGTGACTGCTTACAATATTGAGCTTATTTGTGTTAAAATCAAGTTGCTATATACGCCCTAATACGGACACCTAACAGCTCCCCGTAGATTGTTATCGACTTCTGTTTTTGAACAATTTGAGGATAATACCTGGCAGATCATTTACGTCAAGAACAGTGTAAAAAGGCAGCAGACTTAATATTCTCTTCTGACGCCAATAAATGCTTTCGGAAACAAATTTGGTATTTTCAACACATTTTCCAGCGCGAAATGAAGAGTTACCGTTAACTGTGAAACTTCGCCTACTTTTAATTTTCGTAACGCCAATTTTTAGAAGCTTAACGAGTTATTAGCTAATACCGATTTAAATAATCATAACCTGGAAACCCAAAAACTCAATTTTTATTCCGCAATTTTTAAATGTTTTCAACGGATTGATTATATTGTACGGAGAAATATACTGTCAGTTCCTGCATGGTACAACAGGGAATTGTGTTCACTGCGCAATCAAAGAAATAAAAACTGGAAAAAAAATCTTAAACACGTGATGATTATTTAAATTATCTGAACGTTTACAATAAATTATCGAACTTATCTCTCGAACTTTACAGTAATCTTTGTATCAATATTATGTAGGCAGAAGTAATAGCTGACCGTTGCTGACTTGTTCACAATTTTTTTTTAATGCGACCTACTCCAAGAACGTTATTAAGCCCAAGGCAGACTACTTTAGTTACATGAATAACAGCGCTCAAACATCTTGGTCTCTGTATTATCTGATATTGTGGTTAGGAGGATTTTCAAGCAAAAGATGATTTTCCGGTGGCCCTGGTGGTTTGCCTTCCATCGTTTTAAAAAATTGCGTTGGTCAGCTCAACCACTTATAACTCTGTTCCAAAACTCAATCTCGCACGGAGTATTTCCAACATTATGGAAAGACCATTTTATAGTTCCGATCCATAAGAAGGGATGTAATCAGATTGAGGACGATCAACGACAGACACCCAATTTAACCGAATTTGCATTTCGTACTTTGAACATTATGGAGGGTGGAAACGAGGTTGATATTATTACCTCGTACTTCAACAAAGCATTTGGCAGGGTTTCCCATTATATAATTTTGTTTAAGGTCAGGGCTCTTCGTTGCGCACTAACTCTTACTAAGGGTGGATTCTTATCTGAAAGAACCGATGTATCAGGTGATATTTAGATCATCAATATTTGCTCCTTTTATAGCTACTTCCAAAGTTCCACAAGGCAGTCATCTTGGATCTAATTTTTCCTTCTTATTCATAAACGACGTCGTTTTCGTGATTGAAAGCTCGTCATTGTCTATACTATATATGCAGACGATATGAAAATTCACGATGCAGTTCCGTTCTGTTGCAGAACGACCTCAATAACTTTATAACGTGGTGTATGAAAAATAATATTGATCTGAATGTGAGTAAATGCCAATCCATTAAATGCTCTAAAAAAGGTGTAAACTCTATTAATTGAGAGTACACCCTCAACGTTGATGTTTTAGCCAGGATTTTAGCCACATCGTTTTTATTGTCACTACAGCAAACTCTGCCCTTGGTTTTGTCAAACCTGCTAGTATTTCCGCCCGTTCGTAAATTTTCTGAAAAGCTTCTTTACCCGACTACCATTCATTCAAACTAGTGCGCAGCTATTCCCGAAATGGCCGTTGGTGTTAATCTGCCACTGATTTGTTTTTATTTTTGATGTCAAACACGAAATAGTTTTTAAATCATTCCACGGTATTCAGGCTGCTCGGATTTTAACGACTCTTACAAAATCACATTCATTTGAATGAAAATCGTCAGGAACAAAAACGGATTGGTGTGATTGTTTATTAAGAAAATTTTACCTTACGTATTTGTTCTCGATGGCTTATAGTTTGTGGAAAGAATTCCCCTGGAATTGTTAATGTTTCACCGTATACGAGTTCAGCAGGTGAATGTTTTATGTATTCCTAAACGTTAACGTGCAAGCCTATTCTATAGAGTAATTCTGTAAATTATGTGGCACCGAAGGAAATTCATCAGTTCAGGAAATTCGTAAAATTGCGTACAGCTGTTCTTCTTCATTCATTTCTTCCATTTCTCACAATCGCTTTAACTGGGTTTCAGTGTCTATCCAGGTAATCTTTGATTGTATGCTGGATGGTTTGTCGTTTAATATATTCAAGTCCTAGCTCCGTTTATTTACGCAGAGGTTTTGCGGAAAAAAGACCAAGGAAAGTTAGGAAAAAAAACTTGCTTCTTCACGACAATGCACCAGTGCACAAGGCTAATATTGCTCAAGCTTCATTAAAGGACTGCGGCTTCGTGGAAATTCCGTATCGACCGTACAGTCCATGAATATTTTATGGAGCAAAAGCAATCAGTTTTTCAGAGGGTTTAGGATGTAGTTATCGCGTAGTTGCTGGTTTTGTTGGTATTACTCCGTAAGTTCATAAGTTGTAAGAGTTTAAATAGTATAATTAAATATATTTTCTCTGTAGCTTTACAGTTAAATGAACAATTCACAAAATGTTAAATTATTATTATTCATAATATGCGGTACATTATTAAACCTACGTTGTATAATGAACTTGAGGAAATTGGAACTAGATTTTGCGCAAGATCAAAAACAGCAAATTTTTGGAATGGTATTGGTTTAATAGATGAATGCCATATAAGAATTAAGTGTCCAGTCAATAAGCATGATGAATGCCTCAATTATAAAAGCTTTTACTCCATCCAGTGCCAAGCCGTAGTAAACAGCAACCATTTATTTAACGACGTGTTCATCGGATTTCCAGGATCAGTACATGATACAAGAGTTTTCAAAAACAGCCCTTTGTATCCTTTTGGATCAATTAGAATAAAAAAAGTATAATAATTTAAAAAATAAAAACAATCCATTTATTTCATCCTTATTTCAAGTATTTTATTGCTGTTATTATTTACTATCAAAAAAGTGGGGTTATGTTTTTTTAACATCCTGTCAAAATTTATAGATGGTCTAGATTTCGTAAAAAATTTTTGTGGTGAATAAAAAATAATTTTTAATTTTCCTGTCAAAATTTTAATTTTTAACAGGGTTTTTAATACATTCACTAACAGCCTAAAAAAGAAATTTGTTTTTTCAGTATCATACAGCCTTAAAGGAGATTATGTCGAAAAAAATAAGGCTGTCTCACTCACTCTTTTTTGTCATATGATATTGCAAGACTTTTTGATTTGCCCTCGTATTTCCATGGAATAAAATATATCTAATCAAGTTTGCGTTGATTTTTTTCTGATTGCGAAAACACATTTCATATAAAACATATAACTGGCGCACAACTAACCGGCGCCCAACGAAAATGGTGACTACAAAAATACCAATTGGTAGATCTCCAAAAAATTTGGAGAGATATTTTGAGGTATTTTAAGGCTACTAACATCAGAATACCAATTATGGCTTTCCTCTTAAAAAAACCTCTTCGTAAAAATTGTCACAGCTAAGAAGTCTTAACCCCAGAATCGTAGTGTAAGGCTTCTATTTCCATGGAACAGGTAGATCGGAAATCGTGCTTCTACATGGAAAATGGAAATTGGTTAACTTTGTGGCAGTTGTGAACTCGCTGTTACCACTTATCTCTACATGTGTTTTCTTCATTGGTTATTTTATTTGATATGTTGGAACATTTGTAGCGTGTCTCACAACAACAAAAAATATTAACAAGAAAAAAATAGTTTTCTCTATCAAAAAAAAACTAATTCAAAAAAAATTAAAAAACCATACTTCTTCTTAAACATTATAAACCGAAATAGTATAATTTTTATTAAAAAGAAAAACCAAAAGAAATATTAAAGAAAATATAACAACAAATTTATGAAAACAACAATTTTCATTTGTATCCTACGCTGTGGTTCTTAATTCCGCGAAGTCTGATTAGTTTTGATTGTAATCCTCATCCGGATCATCGTGCCACTATGGTAGAGGAATAAAAAAAACAAAAAAAAAATTAGAACCGTCATAGCAATAATAAAAAAATACCTGGAAAGCAAAAAAAATATTTGTGTTATATCCCTTTAGTGATTTACTAACACAATTGTGCGGGTAGGGCAAAAGTACCATGTCAAAAATTTATTTTGGTATGTGTTTTCAACCAACTTACACATTTGTGAATTCCTTTTTAACTTATTTTCGTCCGAAAAAAACACTATATCCATACGCACAATTGTGTTGGTTGTACTTTAAATGAAGCGAATTTGTTTTATCAACAACGCCATTACATACTATGGTTTTTTACTCACACATTTGAGTGGGTTGGACTAAAATTAAGCCAATTTTTTTGTTTTCTTGGTTGATAAAGGGATATGAAAAAACTCGACAACAGATACAAATTATTCCAAAACAAATTGTATTGCTGTCAAAAAGAATTTTATGAATTTAATTTTTTTAATTGGGTACCCAATGCGACCTCGACACACTACCATTCCGGCTAAGCTCCAGTAGCAATCCGCTCTGTGGTGAGTTGAAAATGTTTTGGAAAAAAAAATTATCTACAGCAAAAAACTTAGAAAAATAAATGTGATGGCTCACCTCACAAAAATGACTATGGCATTCGCCTCCTCACTACTGCTTTTACCGCTTTACTTTGCCGCAATGTCCTTCCGCTCTCTTCACCTGCGCAAAACTGATCTGGCACTGCACCGCACGGATGGTTAAAAGCAAATCGTTTTCTCTGTTCAAAAAAAAACACGGCTGCACGAGTTATTATTTTATCACCGTTAATAGTTTATCACCTTTTTTCTATTGAAAGTGAATTATTCACTACCATAACACATATGAAAGAATTTATGTTCTTTTACAGACCCAGCATGTGGTGGTGCTATACCCACGGTATTTTACTCATAAAGGTTTCACTAATGACAGTAACAACGATTTCAATAGAACTCAACAAAACGTTGTCATGGCCATGACATTAAAAAAAAACTAGCAATTCGAATTGTTTATCGAATGTTCACGACACAAAAAATTTGTTACATTCATTACGCACTTATATGTAATCATAAAGATATATCCTTCTATCACGAGCCGTTATGTAAGGGAGAGTCTCGATTATCCGAATACTGTTTATCCGAACTCCGCTTTATCCGAACACAAAAAAATATAATTTTTTTTTTTTGTTATCCGTTTATCCCCTTATTCCCCGTTTATTCCCTTTATGTTTTCATTTTAGAAACTGAATCAAATAGGGGAACTCCCATTTAAAAAAACTAAATTGATTCTTTGTAGTATATATATAAATTCTTTAATTTTTTAATTATTTTGTTATTTACACATTACACATATGTATGTTTAGTGAAATATGATTGAATAAAACATTGAAATTACTCAAAATAATAATTTAAATTCAAAATATCATGTTTATTTTAACCACCATAAAATGCAAGAGCATTTTACAGTGCATACAGAGCATTTCCGGATTATCCGAAAATCCGCTTATCCGAATTGTCTTCGGTCCCGACCACATCGGATAATCGAGACGCCACTGAAATGTTATTCACACCAACCTGGTTTTGTACTATATTACATACCACTCGATCCAAAAATTACCATGCCCAGCTTGATGAGTTTTCCTGCATCGTTTCCCAATTTTGCGTGTCCATAAGCGGTATTGGCTCGTATATATTGTGTACGTTGGTTTCTTGTCGTTCTCCAATTCCATGCGGTGGTCAACTTCTTATGTGCGAATACGCTCTGTTGTTATCAAGATAAAAGAGATCGAAATTTTTAATGAATCCGATTTATATAAAGTTCGAACTAATAAAAATTAGATGGCATAACGCGTCGCTTAGAAACAAAATGCAAAAAAAAATCAATAATTTGACCCTAAATGACCACTAAAACAAAATAAATTGTTGGAACAAAAAACCAAAAGTAAAAAAAAAATATTTTTGTTTATTTCATTTCTTCAGCACAAAACGACAACAACAAATTGAAATATATAATATAAATTAAAATTCCGATCCCAATTTTGATGATTCTTTCAATCACAACCAATCAGAAATGTTTTATATAAGAACTTAAAAAAAAAATTATCGTTCCTACAATGTGTCTCATGAGTCTGTCCACACTCTCCAATACCGTTGTTTTTAACTGGTGCATCTTGATGGGATCACTTAAACTACCGTTTTCATGGACAACCATGAAAGCATGGAATTTTAATCCGTTATGGTTTCACACCGATTTGTTTAATGACGTCCACTATTCGTCAACAAAGCCGACTACTATGACAACGTCGACTACTCATAGAAAATGTCGACAACATTTATGTACATATTTTGAACCTCTGTTTCCAGAGATTTTAGGAACTTATTTTTTAGACTAAAAAAGTTAATTTTGGAGATATTTAAGTGGGCAGCTATCTTCACTGGTTTATAATCGATTTCGATGCTTTGGCATCATAACTAGTAATATTTAGTTTCAAAAGTAAAAGAAACATTTAATTATAATTAACTGTTAAGCTAATTTAACTCAATTGCCGTTAGTTTGTACCAGTGATTGGTACTTGTCACTGTATATTCATAAACGTACTATACCTAATTTTTAATCCTAAATTGCATTCTAAATTATTTATTACCCACCATCGATAATAAATAGTTCTACAATTGATAAAGCTCAAATTAATATTATTGTATTTTACGCCATCTATTAATAGCTGGTACGAACTAACATAAAATTAGTTTAGTCAGTAATTTAGTCAAACTATTTTGACTAAAAATGCCTAAAAATTGTAAAAATTTTGATTAACGTATATTTTACTGAAATCTATTGACATTTATCCAAACTATTCACAGAAAGAGAAAACTATACTCCCCAAGCCACAAATCATGATAATTTCTCTTTAAATTATGGTTTTGCTTCTTTATTTTGACTAAAGTGTTACTGTAAAATCGAACTAAAAATTTCTTAATATATTTTATTAGTTCTTGATTGCCGAATTTTACTAGGGTAATTTACGAACATATTTCAATTGATAGGTTTTACTTGAAATGATATGAAGAAGTTAATTATGTATTAAAATAATACCCAATTAATTAAATTAAAGAACATTATTGGTAAATTTTTAAAACGTAATTCTTAAAATATAAATTTTGTTGTTGATAAGAGCGTACATTTGATTAATTAAAGAAATTTGATTATAACGAAAGAAAATGATTTTCTAGAATTAGGAACATTACATTGATATTGAAGATTCGATTTTCTCAATTCGTGATTATTATTATTATTTTTAAACATGCCTTAACCGTTTGAGTTCCAGGGGGTATTGAAAAAGGTTGTCGAAGAATCCCAAACGCAGCACAACCGCGCTTTCTCTAAATGAGTACGAGAGACATACCTATTGTAATTGAGTAATGAGTAATTGAGACAAACCTATTGTAAAATATACTATTTACATTAAAAGGAGCTGTGTGTTGTACTGGTTTGTACTGTGCTGGGTTTTCTCGACATAAACACCCCGATTACTCTAGTCGTTTCGATTGTCGTTTCAAGTGACACTAAACATTTGCGATTTGTATGAAAAATTAGCCAGTTGCTATAGATGATAATAAGTGACTTGAGAAGAAAAAACAATAAAAAACTGTAATTTCGAGTCGTGTAAATTTTTGAAGTGACTAGAAAAAACTTAAATACGCCGATTGTTTTTTGAAGTGACTACGATAGTAAACATATTAGATATGTTGGCAAGGCAGGCGACTATGGTTTCATATTAAAAGAGTTGCTTGAAACGAAAAACGACACGGCTAGCGTAATCGGGGTAAAGATCTCAACAGCGCGATCGCGCTGCTTGGGACTCAATCGGTTAAACGAGCTTGGTTCATAAACTCAAATGATTATATTGAATAACGAAACTTTCTCAAATTAAGCATTGTTGAGGCGGGATTTTTGCGAAAAATAAAACAATAAAGGTGTTTTACAATTTTTATTAATTTATTTACACAAATTTAGAAATATATTTTATAAATACCTTATTTTAAAATAATTTTTATAAACTTATATAATTCAAACGGCGTATATACTTAACCCTTTTTCTACCAAGAAAAAAATAAAATTTGGCTCAAATAAAGTCCAAACCACACAAATGTGTGAGTAAAAAACATAGTATGTAATGGCGTTGTTGATAAAAAATTTCGCTTGATTTGAAGTACAACCAACACAATTGTGTGTATAGTTATATGTATAGTGTTTTTTTCGGACGAAAATAAGTTTAAAAGGAATACACAAATAAATTTTTAACATGACGTTTGCCATACCCACACAATTGTGTGGGCCGGTAATTAAACGTGTGAAAATTTAATGTCATTCTCAAAATACGTTTCTTTAATACCTGCAATATCCTGTTGTAGACGGTTATAATAAATGCCTCTGGCCCATCTAAAATACTGAATTTAAATTTTTTTCGAATTTTTGTTTTTTGTTGAGCAAGTTGGGACGACAAGGTCTTGCACCAATTTTAATATTACAATATCCAGATGAAGATACAGCATCCGAGAAAATTTCTAAATATTATGTTGTTTTAATTTAAATAAATATATTCGCTTTCTTAAGGTCGTGACACATAGTTTTCGTTCCGTTCCGATTCGTTTCGTTTTCAATAAGTTTTTTTAAATTCTCAAGCACATAGCTTTCGTTTCGTTTTGAGTTGTTTTTATGTAGTTTGATAAATCGAGTTTTTTTATTTCTCACAATATTGTTTCAATTCAATCAATTATTTATATTATCATATCAATTGATTTAATAATGAGTGAAGATTTACACATTAAAAAAAAAAAACGATAACGATAAACGCCAAAATAAATATGTTGAGGTTATTGTTTAAGTTTTTATTGAAATTTGATCAACTGTTTCAGTTCGGTTCCGCCTTGGAACTTAACAATGTGAGCATGTTTTCGGTTTTCCATACATTTTGACATATTCAACTTAAAGGTCGGAACGGACGAAAACTATGTGCCTCGACCTTTACTCTTTGGATTTATGCCGAACTGTACAACCAAGTCGCTTAGAATTGTCAAATTTTGTTTATCTTTAATTCACTGTGCTTGAATCGCAAACTTTGTTTTGTGAGAAGCTGAGCACCTTGGGGGTAAACCAAATTTGAGTACGCTGAATTTAATGGTGCTAGTCCTATTTAAAAGTAATAGTCCCCATTTTTGAGATATCGCTTTCGACATGTTTTGGCTCTGAGTCAAAAATTTGTCAAAATTTACACTCATATTCACGTTGATAACTCTTGAACCATTAAGATTTTTGTTATGCTTTCTTCAGCAAAGTTGTTGCGCAAGCCAAGACAAACAACTTTGCCGAAAATATTAAGAACGAAAACCACATCTACATTCACATGTTTGGTGTTATTTTTTTGCTTTTCATTTCGACGAGAAACACGTTTTTTATCATTTTTTGTCCATTTAGTATTCCTGTACTAAAAAACAAGATGCGAGATGATATTTCATTTGAATAAAAACTTAGGTTTGAATAGATTCAAACATCCAACCTTCTTTTATTTTCATTCCACTTAACCGTGAAAAAATGCAACGCAATTCGACGAACGCTTTTCCATCTGGATTCAGCGCTATTATACAATTTTTAGCTACTCCAAGCTTGACATGAAGTGGTGGTAGAAATATTTTTTTAATTGGCACAAGTAGAGCCTCAACGATGCTTTCGTATCGCAATTTGATGTTCTTACGTAAAGCCCAGTTAAGTTCGTTGTATTGGTCGGCTTTAATAGATGCATAGATTTCTTTTGTGTTTGTGCTGAGTGCAATTGGAATGGAATTCTTTGAGTTGGTAACGTGAAGGAGAGCTGTCTTCAAGCTGTTTTTAGAGGGATCGATAAACAATCGCCAATCTTCGGGATTATATTCATTGTGCATTGTGGATACCAAACCTCGGATATCAGTGCAAAAAGCGAGTGAATTATTATCACTTGATTTGAAAAAATTCGTAAAATGACAATGACGATTTATTGCTCCATATATCCGAACATTTGGAGCCAAAATGTTCACTTGTTTTAAGTCCTTTGACAAAAGAATGGTTTGCCGCTGCCATAGTTTCAGGCGTCGTACCATAATAACCAAACGATTTTGCGAGATGTCAATGTGATTGCGCGCAGTGACATTTGATGGTTGATATATTTGTTGATGCAGATGTTTCTCCGGTTTCATCTGATTCAAACGTTGATGGTAAATATTCCGCAATTGGGTTTGATCTTTCCGGAACAGGAATTCATGTGAATGCGGCACCGGTAGTTGAGCATTTGTCGTTGCAGTGTATGTCAAAACCAATTTTGTTTCTGTTTGTACCTAGAATATAATTCATGCATCCATAACATTGAACTGCATCATGACCTTGTGGATCGATCACACTATCATACAGAAGGGTTGGATTTTGATGGAATGGGAAACAGGTAACTCAGATCAGATTCGGTTAAAATTAAATATTTTAAATATTAAATATTTACTTTTAACCGAATCTGATCAGAGTGTCGATTTTGTACCAAAAATTAGAGCGCGAGCAGGCGAGGTGACCAATAATTTTGTGTACATGTACACTGTATAATGTACAATTTTATATTTGTATTGTATTTTTTTCGCATGTGGCTGTGCATGTTGTTCATCAATTTTTCAAAGGCAAGTAGCAAAATAAAAAGTTCCGGTTGAACCGGTTGAATATTTATGATGATGACGTATGCCTCACCTCTTCTGTTCGCTTTTTTTTGAGCACTGGAACCGATTGTTTGCTATTTGATTTTTCCTTTTCAAATATTTAAACAATATGAAACCGCATTTGACACATCAATTTAAAAAAATATATAAACAAAATAACGCGCATGCGCTCAAGCAAACCAATACTAATAAAATAACCACTACTATGTTTTTCCGGTTTGCTCACCTCGCGCTATGATTTTTGGTATAAAATCGACACTCAGATAAATATTTTCTTTAGTTTTGAGTATTCCCCTTTCTGTCTCATCCGAAAGTAACGGTCGTTGATGTAAGACTTTAGCAATTCAAAATGTTGTTTTGGCAAATCTAGTTAGAGCTTAAATTCCAGACCTCGGTGCCATACCTTAACAAATCCTTGGGCTACGTCTAAGAATATTGCTGGACATACTTTCTTTTTTTTCAGCGTCTCCTCAATTCTATCAGTAATCCTATGTACCTGTTCTATCGTTGAATGCCTTTCTCGAAATCCAAATTGATGTGCTGGCATAACATTTTTGCTCTCTATAATTGGCTTTAACCTTTTGAGAAACAGTCCCTCGAAAATCATTGATGTTGTTGTTTGCCTATACGATGTTTTGTCATTTAGTGATTTATCAGGCCTTGGAATCATTATGATTTCCGCTACTTTCCATTGTCTCGGAACATAACATAGTCTAAAGATAGCATTGGTATGTGCTGAAGTTTTCTTAGTGCTTTATCTGGTAGAGCTTTGATTATTTTCCCCGTTATCAATTCGTTATCAGGGGCTTTTTTATCTTTGAGGTTTTTTAATTCTTGTTTGATTTCTTTCAGAGTAACTGGTAGTATAGATGCCTCGTCTATTTTTCTTATAGGAGTTAAATATTCATTATCCGCTACCTGCTGAGTCGCCAGATGTGAATTTATAGCGTTTAGCTTCTGAAATATTTTTTGCAGGACATGGTTTTCCTTACTCGGCGCGTTCTTGATATTTTCATACTTTCATTACTTTGGCGCTATTTAGGGGGATTTGTTTTGAGTAAAATTGCATCCTAGGTTGGAAACTCTTACTTGTTTGATTTCTCTTGTTGTCTCCCATTCTTTGCAGCTCTTTCGCTACTTTATTTCACTGGTTCGTTCTTACTTTTGTTGCATTCTGTTGATAAATGTTTCCCAGAGTACTTTACTCATCTGGTCTTCCTATTACAGTATTTGCATGTGTGGTTATACGCCTGGCAGTTGTAGCATTGTGGCATTCTACTAGTTTCTTTTTAAGGATTGCTTTGATTCCATGTATGGAAAGAAACTCTCCATCAATGTTCTCAGCGTTGTTAAATGTTAGCATGAAATGAGGGTGGCCAACTTTGGTTGTTTTACGTTCACCGTTTGTGTTTATTGTGTATTTTTTGCACCTTTCCCCTTAATATGTTCACAGCGTTTAGAATTTTGAATCTTTTCTGCCTAAGTTCCTCAATTATTTCTTCGTTTGGGCATGTACGATGTAGGCCATGACTTTAATTGGTTGCTCAGATTTGTTTTCATTGGGGAACCAATCGATGTTTTGGAAAGTGACTGCATTTATTAACATTCTGTAGATTTGTGGGTCAGTGCATTCACTTTCCAAACCTTATAATTCAGTGCAGTGACTTTATATTTATCGTTTGGAACTAGCTTCACTTTTTTTTTTAATTGTTTCGTATTCACTATCATTAAGTATGTTAATGAGCGGAGGTGGTATCTCTTTATATGTATTGGTTGATATTCGTGTCCGTCACGCCAGCCAGAACCATATCAGCCGGAACCAAACAACTATGGCACAAGTAGCACGATACATTGTGCATCATTGAGCACTCTATGCTTTTTCAGCCGGAACCTAATAATTCCAGCCAAAACCTGATAAAGCCACACAGAACCATACAACAGCCAAACCAATTAAAGCACTAGTAGCACGATGTATTGTGCATCATTGTGCACTAGATAATTTTCCATCCGGAACCTTATAAATCCACAAATATAAGATTTTTAGAAAGAAACCTTACAAATTCAGCCGGAACCATACCCTCTACAGCCAAACTAACTTAGGCACAAGTAGCACGATGCGTTGTGCATCATTGTGCACTATATAGTTTTTCAACCGGAACCTTATAATTCCGCCCAGAACCGTGAAAGGTTTTTTCACGACAAATCGTATATTTCAGGATTTATGAGGTTCCGGCTGGAAAATTATATAGTGCTCAATGATGTACAATGCATCGTGCTACTTTGTCATAGTTAGTTTTGCTACAGTATGGTTCTGGCTGGCCTTATTAGGTTACGGCTGGAATTAAAAGGTTCCGGCTGAAAAATTATATAGTGTTTAATGATTCACAATGAACTGTGCTACTTGTGTTATAGTTAGTTTGGCTATAGAGGATATGGTTCCGGGTGAAATTGTCAGGTTTTTCCCGAAAAACCTTATATTTTTGGATTTATAAGGTTCCGGCCGAAATCTTATATAGTACACAATGATGAACAATGCATCGTGCTACTAGTGCTTTAATTGGTTTGGGTGTTGTATGGTTCTGTGTGGTTTTATCAGGTTCCGGCTGGAATTATTAGGTTCCGGCTGAAAAAGCATATAGTGCTCAATGATGCACAATGCATCGTGCTACTTGTGCCATAGTTGTTTGGTTTCGGCTGATATGGTTCCGGCTGGCGTGACAGACACTGATATTCTTGCAATTTCCCTTGGTTGATTTCGTTGGATGTATTAACAGGTTGCAGTGGTCTCTCTTTCGGTCCGTGGATTACTGTTCAGGTCATTGAGATTGTGATTTTCTGACGGTCTGTGTTGATTGTTTCACTTCAGGCGAAGATTCTGCATTTCCTTTTTTGTTTTGTAGTTTAGTTTTAATTTACCTTCTTATAAAACTCGTTTCATACGTCAATTCATCTTCATCTGCTTCATAGATAGCTATAGTATTTTCTGTGGCTGGATTATCATTTTTGAATACAGCAATTTCTTTTTAAGCAGTTGGATTTCTTTTCTTTTTCTCTTTCTCCTGCTGAGTAGCGGAATGCATTTGTCTAGGTGGGAATCTAGAGATACTTGTGCTTCGCATAAATGGGTTTCGCAATGGCTGGCTCACCCCAGAATCCGTTGAGCTTTCCTCGTGTGAGGGTGGACAGTTGGCCAACTGTGCAGTTGACGTTTCACCTGGGGTATAAATTCCGTTTTGTTGTACACTCATTGCTTTTATGATTGTTTCATTGTTCGGGGTTAATTTCCCTAGCCAGATTTGGTCCGCAGGTGGTATTTTATTTTCCATCCTCCAGCAAGCTAATTAAAGAGCATTCCTCTATGGGGACGCGCCACGATGGGATTTCGGCATCACCACACGGGGATTGCTTGAATTGATCAAAAGTGCGTGCCAGACGCGTTCACTAGTTACCAATTCCGATCGTCAACAGTGCTATTCAAAATAGCTAGTGCAAATAAATAAAGACGCAAAGCTTACTATTGGTCGTAGTGTAAGCATACACCTATGTACTATATAAACTATGAGAATGTTATCTGTTCGTTATTGATTTAACAATAGTTAGAAGAACCAATGTAGTTGCTCATATGAATAAGAAAGCCCACTAACTTGTAATATTACACCTGACTCGAAAATATATATTTTCCAAGATCCTTGTTAAGATGAAACCGATAGAAAAACTGTGTCATTGCCAAAAAACAGAATTACCTTCCATTTAAGGCCAACGGTTGGGTTTCTGCTGTTTTACATCATCTGGTTTAAAAATTGATCTTAAAAGTTAGTTATTTAGGTGCAGTAAAGATTTATTCTAACGATAAAATTTGTGCAATTCCATTGCGACTTTAATTAATAAAAATGCATATCACACATTGCATCGTTCAAGTCTTGCAAATTGGAATGTTTTACAGAATTAACAAATGTAAACCAATTAATTATAAATTCTTCCCACAAATTAAGTTTGCCCTACTATATAATTATTTGCATACATTTTTGTAACCGCAAAAAAATCCACAAAATAAATTTGCATAAAACAATAAGTTACCAATTTATGTTCGTAAGTCTGCTATAGATTAAATTCTAGGACAACTCAATCATGACAACTTGTGATATTATCACCGAGCTATGTTTCCGCTTATGAGGCAACACACGATAACCTTAAATAAATATTTATAGACGAGTTTATTTCTTCACGTATTGTTATATTTTCTTATTTAACACTTTCATTTCTGTTTTGCAAATATCTTTCCAGGTTAAATAAATCGAAGGAAGATGATTCAAAAGAAACATGCAATAGTAGAACTGTCAATAGTGTTTGTCATTTTACTTAATTTCACCAAACATGCTCACAGTTTTAGTGACGACAACACCACACACTTGTCGGCGAATGTAACCGGAAATCCGAATTATGTGAATAAGACATTAAATACAAATGATTGGATGTACACCGTGGATTTACTGGAAGATGATTGTTTAAATGATTTTATTAGTACGGGCCGTACGATCAAAACAAAATTTTCGCAGTTGGCGGACCTCTATAAGACGGAAAATAAAAATGATATATCGGATTCAAGTGCTCGCACATTTGGCCTGCGAAAACGAATTATGTCAATGGCATTACCCTTGATGTTTAAACTCGGCATAATATCAACCGTAATTTTTACAATACTGGTGCTCGTGATCAAAAGTGTAATCATTGGGAAAATGATTCTGATTTTAAATATCATTGGGATTGTGTTAAAATTGGTTTCATTGAAAAAGGGTCACGAAGGCGAAGGATTCCACCATCAATCGACGTGGAGCGCACCGCAAAAAGAAATACACTTACATATCCATAACAATGGAGGGCATCATTCAAGTTATGAACCAATCGCGAGCGGATATTCAAGTTACGGGCCCCATTCAAACTATGGGACAATATCGCGAAGTGATGGACCAACGCTCGTAAGCCAGCCAACGCCACAAAGACAAAAGGTGCTGCAGAGAGTAATTCCATATGATCCGTTCTCGACAGCTCAATACAATAGCAATGAGTACATTTTGGTGTAAAAGTGGACACTTGGCCTACCAAAAATATACCAAAAAATATTTTATATAATAAAGGGTGCGCGAATGAATGTTATATATTTACATATTTATTATTTATATTTGATATTATGCTAAGATAGAATAAAAAATTTATTTAAATGATTACCAAACTACCAAAAGCAGAAATGTTTTAATTTGAAACAGAAAGTGCCTCCTTGTAAATAAACCATTGCGGTTTTTTCATAACAATCGTCATTATTTCAATGTTAACAGCTACATTCTCATCTCATTGTGTTTTATTACAAAATATCTAATCATTATTATTTAACATCTTACAAGAATAATAGAAAACTAACTGTGTTATACATTACCACGTTTAAGTCGAATTCTTAAAGTAGTTTGATTTTATGTAGTTTTCTAACAGTCGCAACGTGTCTAGTATCGTTGTACTCGTTGTACAATTTACATAAGACATAAAAAATATAAACAAGATTGAGTTATAAAATTTATAAAATCATTTTAATAAGATACACTCACATGTACACGCTAAATGAATGAAATTTGTAGGTCTTGTTGGGAACTAGGTCTTCATTGATATAATCCATTTGGACTACATACGAGTACTCGCAATTGAAAGTAAAATTCAAGTTTGTATATACCTTACACCAAACATTGAATTCGAAATAACTACAGTGTTACGTTTTAAGCAAGTAATAGAAGCATAAGTGAAACCAGTGGTCTGTCGCAACGAAGATGTTACTGGCTGAAATTATTTGGCTGTTGCGTAACGAACAAAATTTGTTTTAGATTGCGCGACATAGAAGCTTCAGTCGATTCCATAAAAATGCTAGTCGAAACCATTACAACGTCAGCCGGAATAAGCAAACTTCAACAGGAACGATATGAAGTGAGTGATAACAATCTGGACTGTTAGAACAGCAGACTGTCCCTTCCATCAGCCCTATGAACCTGGTTATGATTCAATGCACAAAGGTTGATGCCAATATCACCTAATATATATAATTCACTTGTGGAAATTGTCGACCCATCAAATATTTTGAATTATGTTAAATATATTTATATTCATGGAATTTCAAGTTATATGTCAGCCGGTTTTATATAAATAAACTGTAAAATATTATTAATAAGGTGAGTTGAATAAAATCAGTTTAAGTGACAATATGACCTTTCATTGGTCCTTCAAGCAAAACAACAACATATACCATCAACTAAAACCAATGTGACACATAAAACATCAGGCAGGCGTCGGTAATGTGCAACCTATGCAAAGAACCGCAGAAGATGTTGTGATGAGATCCAAACCCCCTTCTCCAACTACAAGAAAGATTTCATCAGCAGGGAGGCAAGTATTTACGTATGTAAATATGAAATCGGAATCTGTTAGTAAAAAGTACTCGTTCATCTTATGGTATGATATCAAAGGGCTGAATGTCGCAGGGCCGAATATTGAAGGGCCGAATGTCAAAGTCTCGAATTTCAAAGGGCCGAATATGTCAAAGGGCCGAATGTCGGAGAGCCGAATGTCGAAGGGCCGAATGTGTCGAAGGCCGAATGGGTCAAAGAGCCGAATGGGTCGAAGGGCCGAATTTTTAAATTTTTTAATTCAATTTAATTATTTTTTTGTTTTTTGTACCATATACCTATTATCAGAAGGCTGACATAGGGCCGAATGTCTCAGGTGGCGCATGACAAAATTTTACTTCACCAAAATGTATCGCTGACTGGATACGTAGAATTTGATGCGTATACAAATATGAAAAATAGTAAAATACATAAATTCATGAGAAATGCATTTACAGTCAGTGGATTTGAAATTCGGACATAGAACATGTAGCCTTTAAAACGCGAAATAACACGTAAACAAGTGCCCAGTATGCAATTTTTCCACTGTGTGGAAAAAACTGCACAAATGTCGTACAAAATTCCGTACTACAAAATATCAAAGACACAAAAATATTGATTTTGGAGAAAAATAATTGTTTTTCTCTTTCTATTTCGCGGAAATATTATTTTCGTTTTATAAGTTTCGATTGTATCTTTTATTTTCAGTTTCTTGTGACAAGTCAACGTGCACGGTTGCACTACATAATTAGATTTTTTTTCTTTAAAGTGTTGTGTTTCATTATAATGTTTTCTATTTGTTAAAGTAAATAGTTTTAAATTTAAGTATAAAATAATAATTATTAAGTTATTTAGTGATCGCGATGAACAAATTTGGACTAAAAAGGTAATAGAAATCTGTCTCACAATGGCGTCGTCGCGAAATACATTTACGTTGTAAATTTTCAATGCATTTTTTTCTTTTCAAGATCGGTTGTGCTTGTTGGGATGTTCAATTGGATGCGCGTATGGTGAACAAACCAGACGTATAGTGAACGTGCTTAAAATTTAATTTATAAAATTTGTGTTATAAAATTTAATTGTGTATTTTTGTGCTAATAAAAAATTAATATTTATTTTATTATAAATGGAAAATTTTGTTTTATTTCAAATAAGAATTATTATTTATTCCAATAGGAAAATATATACAAACACGTGCTTTTTGTTTCTGTGGTTTTTTTCTCTTTTTAGTTGGGATTCACACCGACACCGGAATTTTTGTGACACTTTTCTTTGGCGGGGAGTACGAATTTCCGTGTGCTACAGATGGTTCTTTCCATAGAAGCAGTGTGGCTTTAGAACGCGAATGTAAATGGAATTCCGTCGGCATTGCATATTGGGTGAATGCTTATTTTTTTATGTAAAAGACAAATTATAATATAAACCCAATATGCAATGCCGACGGAATTCCATTTACATTCGCGTTCTAAAACCACACTGCTTCTATGAAAAGAACCATCTGTAGCACACGGAAATTCGTACTCCCCGCCAAAGAAAAGTGTCACAAAAATTCCGGTGTCGGTGTGAATCCCAACTAAAAAGAGAAAAACATCACAGAAACAAAAGGCACATGTTTTGTATATTTTTTTCCAATTGGAATAAATAATAATTCTTATTCGAAATAAAACAAAATTTTGCATTTATTATTAAATAAATATTAATTTTTTATTGGCACAATTAAATTTTATAACACAAATTTTATAAATTAAATTTTAAGCACGTTCACCATACGTATTGCTAATTGAATATTCTTTGGTATAATTGTAACACGTTTGGAGTGCTCTTAACCTGCACCGACCAAAGTAGCCCGCCTCAATGAAACCAGTACTATAATTTGTTACACATTTATTACAATTTATTACAACAACTCCCGATTTTATTACAGTTACCGTTTTCGAGAAACGAGTGGTCGGTTTAGCTTGTAATTAAACCTACACCGCCAAAATTTTAACTTTTGATGTAGCTGTGATATCGGGATGAATCTTGGACCAGAATTTATTACAAATTAATTACATTGGTTAAACAGTTCAAGATCAACCCTATATCTTGACTAAGAGTAAATTTCACCCCAAAAGGTTATTTATGACAAAAACATCGATTTTACCAATATTAATAAAGTATTACACCAGACCGCCACCAGATATTTACTACCAGATATAACTTTTCGACCTTGTGGAGGGCAAATCAACCTTATACAGGTGTGCAATACCTTATATATGTGTCAGGTTACACGGAATTGGCTCCAAACGGTAAAGGGTTGAAACGTCTAATTTATAGTTCGATTTTATCATCTTCAACAATTTATTACACCAGACCGCCACCAGATATTGAGTCAAATGTTACTCCTTGGACCTTGTGGAGGTCAGATCAACCTTACACAGGTGTGTAATAAATTATCTTTGTATCAGGTTACGCGGAATTGGTGGCGGTCTGGTGTAATAAATTGTTGAAGATGATAAAATCGAACTATAAATTAGACGTTTGAACCCTTTACCGTTTGGAGCCAATTCCTATAACCTGATACAAAGATAATTTATTACACACCTGAATAAGGTTGATGTGCCCTCCACAAGGTTCCAGGAGTAACATTTGACTCGATATCTGGTGGCGGTCTGGTGTTATAAATTGTTGAAGGTGATAAAATCGAACTATAAATTAGACGTTTGAACCTTTTACCGTTTGGAGCCAATTCCGTGTAACCTGACACATATATAAGGTATTGCACACCTGTATAAGGTTTTGGCGGTGTAGGTTTAATTACAAGCTAAACCGACCACTCGTTCCTCGAAAACGGTAACTGTAATAAAATCGGGAGTTGTTGTAATAAATTGTAATAATTGTGTAACAAATTATAGTACAGGTTTCATTGAGGCGGGCTACTTTGGTCGGTGCAGGTTAAGAGCACTCACGTTTGGCATGAATTGCGCATACATTTGTATCTTTAATTAAACCAACTAAATATGATTCACTTCACGACGAATTTTATGTCATTTCACGTAAAGCTACTGTACCGGAACGATAATGATGTGTTTTAACTCAGTTGCTATATGGTGTATTTCTACGCACATCCAATTGTACATCCCAAGAAGCACAACCTTGAAAAATAAAAATCGGAAACTTCCATCATTTCAAGAAAACGCCATGTTAAAATAATTTGATTACCTCTTTTTACATCCAAATCCACAAGCACAACACTAACATGTAATTGAATTATTATACACAAGGTATGAAGTAAATATTAACACACCGTAAAACTCAACATAATAAAAAATAAAAATCGCGGCAAGCACAAGTAATATCGTGTTATCCTCTCAAGTGCTACTATTAAACTGAAGATACAAAACAATAAACAAAAAAATAAAAATAAAAACTTCGCGAATGAAAGAGAAAAAAATTTATTTTTACCCTAAATCAATATTTTTGTGTCTTTGATATTTTATAGTACGGAATTTAGTACGACATTTGAGCAGTTAAAAATTGCATACTGGGAAATAACCCAATTCTAATCAATATTTAACCAAAATGATTTCTTAAAAAATTTAAATGTTTTTATTCGGAAGACTCTTCCCATTTTTAGGTTGATTTAATATTCGGACAAAGTATTAATTTTTAATTAAAACGTACCTCATAAACGTTTTGTTTTTCTAATCATTGTTATTTTCCGTTAGGTAACAATTTCCATCGATGAGCGGTATAATAATTTTTAGTTTTTAATTTTTAATTTTTCGTCTTGTTAAGAAAAATTCGATGTTAAAATAATAAAAATCACTTTTATATTGTTATTGCCAACATTTAAAAATAAAAGTATTCAATAAAACTGCCCTGGTGGTGAACATTAAAACTACAGGTAGAATAGAATAATTCTATACCAGCAGAAAAGTTGATTTAAAATAATTCCAAATTGGAATTACATATATGGGATTGTTATTGTAAATTTCTCAAAGTAAGACCGCAATAATTAGAAATAATGGGTATCATGGTCGAAAGCAAAGAAAGAAATCATATATTAACGATGTGTAACGAAACTATATATGTGCCATGTACCTTGGAGTTTTGTTATTAAAAAAAATGAAACGGGAAAAAAATCATAACAACGAGTCCTGAATACGGTGAACCGAACTGTTGTGGAACATGATTCCAGTTTTTTTTATTGTCTTATCTTAAAAAACGATGAAATTATATTTTTTTTTTTTTTGAAAATAAATCAGTTGATAACCATAAACGAATGAACAAAACATAGGAGGAGGAGGAAGAAAAGAAGAAAATAAACCGAGAGTTGATTATAGAATTTGGTTGAGTAAGCTTTCTTTTAAAAAAAACAACCCAATAAATTAATAAATGGGGTGGTCATAAAATGAAGAATTACGAAGTTAAAAGTTTGTAATTAAAATTAAGTTTTTTTTCATTGAATTATTGTTAAAGCTAATTTAAATAATTTTAATCAAATTATAAATGAATCGATATGTTTAAATGATATCCTAATTTAATTAATAGTTACTGCAATGTTAATTATAAAGAAAGTGTTTCGTGACCTAATAGTGGACTTTTTAAGCAAATTAGCATGAAAAACATGGCTTTGTAAAAATAGTTTAGCCTCATAAATTGGATACATACATAATGTTCATCTCATCGAATTAAATAAATAAGACTTTAAATTAATAACCTAATATTAATATTAATAAAATAATAAAATCAAAATTAAAGTACCTTAAGTGAAATCCGTTTAATAGTTTACATCAATTGGTTCAATAATAAGACTATTCCGGGAAAAAACTAAGAAATTAATATCGTAAACCTCATAGTATTGTTCAATCTGGTCACTACCTATAATTTTAATTCGATCGAAAATTTGTGGGAGGAGCTCGACAGAAGAGTGCGAAAATAAAACATTCGAAGTAAAAACCAGCTCAAGATTAACCTACAAGAAGAATGGAGTAAAATTGAACCGAGTTTTATCCAAAACTTAGTAAACTAATGCACGATTTACATGTTACAATTTTTTTTCCCAACAAATTTTTTACTGAAAAGTAGAGCTGCACGCATATAAAAAAAAAGTTACTAGTTAAAAAGAGTCAGCAATATAAACAAATAAGACAATGCTATAACTTTTTGTATGTCCCATAAATTTTGACAGTTCGAACAGCTTGCGTTTAAATTAGATGACGAACAACATCTAATTGCAAGTAAAAATAAAATATTTAATTACCGCTCATGTTTGCTCGTTTTGTTTGAATGATGTTTATGGCTGCTTGATGTTTATTTGAAAAAATACTCGTAGAAACTATATTTTATGGCAACATTCCCAGTTTTATGCCAACATTTGCTCAAATTAAAAAGTAAAAAATCCAATTTTATTTTACTGGAATTTGTTTTGTGCTCCTCTCGCAAACGAAAATCGTAATATACTTAACCTTTCATTTTTTACTGGAAAAAAAAATTGGAACATGTAAATCGTGCATAAGTTTGTGCAACGAAATATTAAATGTGAAGTACGGACAAACGTTAAATTTATACCTAATACAGGTAAACCTCGCTTAACGAACCCTCGCTTAACGAAACCTAGGATATACGAATATCAATTTTTGATACAAAAATCTCACTTAACGAATACATATGTACCTCGGAATAACGAATAAAAGATTTACAAAAAATAATAAAAAAATAGTCTCTTTTACTTCATTTTTGTGGTAATATCAACGGAAGCCGGTATTGAAGGAGTGGACGAAGAAAGCATTCGAGATTTGTTAAATGACGAGCCCGCAGAATCACGTTCTCAATCATCAACAGAAGATGAAGAGCCACAAAAAATTTAAGCCGCCACACTCTGAATGAAATTTTTTCAAAAATGGATGAAACATATGAAATTATCAGAAATAATCATCCATATGAAAATAGAAGTATGTAGCATTGTGATTCCCACAATCCAAAAGAATATGTTGTGTTATAAACAAATGTTAGACGAGTTCGAGAAAAAAACAACTTATAATCGATAATTTTTTTAAAATCTAATTTAAGCATTATATGGCCCGGCCCATACACGACACAATCATGCGTGCGCAATTGTGGGATTGCACAATCATTACTTCTCACTCACGAGTCACGATACATGCATTTTCCACATTTATCAGTATTAACATATGTATGAAGAAGCTTGCGTTGCGATTTTATTGGACTAGCAATACAAAAAAAAAGAAATAAAAAAGAAATAGGCAACTTTGTATGAAAGAATGGTATAAAAAACGTAGTGGATATGGACATCCGAAATTCTAGGAACTGGAAACACGTCTGAGGATCTTAAATTATTTATTAACTTTGCCATATTTACTGTAATAAGACACACACGAGTTAAAATATTAGTCTAAGCAAATTACACATACACGACGCAGTTTTGCATGCAGAAACAAGAAAATATCAAAAAATTTGAAAATCACACAACCAGCAAGTGCAATCACTCAATCAATACCATACCACTGTCAATCAGCATGCACACTCATACGATTGCACATACATGATTGTGTCGTGTATGGGCCCTATAAGTGTTTTCTTTTTTATGATACGCTTTGAATTTTTTATTTTGCGATTTTTATTATTTATTTTATTCTAAATAATACTGAATTTTTGTATTGAAAGTTTTTTTTTTATTAAATTTGCACTACGGGAACCAAACTAACAATTTCTCATATAAAACCATATATTTTGAAACCTCGATTAACGAATCCTCGCTTAACGAAGCATTTCCAGGAACCGCACCTCTTCGTTAAGCGAGGTTTACCTGTATTGTCCGAATATTTAATCGGTGTAAATTTAAAACTGTAATAATTAATTACTGACTTTATAAAATTTTAAGGATAATTTTATTTAGTTAATTAATGAATTGTGTACCTGTTGTTTTAATGAATTATGCTATGAACAAAAATTGAAATAAAAATTTATTTATGTGTATGTTTTTTTACAATAAAATCCAACTAGCTCTTTGTCCGAATTTCAAATCGACTCACTGTATGTTTAATAAAAAAAAAAAAAAATTACAAAACCATAAAATAACAAATTTAAAAATAAATTTCTAATAGCAAAAACAATAAATCGGCCCTTCGACCCATTCGGCCCTTCGACATTCGGCCCTTTGATACATTCGGCCCTTCGCCATATGCCCTTCGACATTCGTCCCTTCGACACATTCGGCCCTTCGACATTTGGCTCTTCGACACATTAGCCTTTTGAAATTCGACCCTTTGTACCCATTCCCATCGTATGATAATGATTAAGAGTATTTTTTAACTAAACTAAACTTAATTCGAGTACGCTAAATTCAATGGTGCTGGTCCCATTTAAAAGTTCGTATCCATTTTTGAGATATTGTTTTTTTATCATTTTTTGTTCATTTATTGAATTTAAATCGATCGAATCGACAAATATAGATACAGTAGAAACTATTTAAGAGAAAATTAAATCAATACAGTTGATTTTAGGGTGATTTTTCTTAATTTTTTCCTAAAAAATTAACATTTTTCCTCACGTTTTTAAATTTAATTTTCTGATTCGTTCATGTCGTCTTCGGGATCTTCTTCCTCGTGCAAATTGCAACAAATGTCACTCAAGAGTGCATATAGCCTTTTGCCGCTGTACCAATGATCAGGCCTTGCCGTCACTTTGTGAAAACGCTCCCCGTGATCAATTAAGTATACCTGTAGTAAAAACAAGATGCGACATGAAATTTCAATTGATCAAAATTTAGATACGAATAGATTCAAACCCCAACCTTCTTTTATTTTCGGCCCACTTACCAAAACCATTTATTAAACCAATCATAGCATTGTGATTTACCAAAAGTATGCGCACCGTAAGCATTGACAAGGATTCGATGTGATTCTGCAGCAGTTTTCTTCAAATGATAACAAAAAATCAATGATGTCCGCAAATCGTAATATGTAGGCACAAAACTCGACATTTTTAACAAGTAAAACACATGCGTCTTTGTATGAAACATGGATATGAATTGGATGTTGTTGACAGATGTCAAAAGAAAACAATAGTGCCGATGGCGTAGTTTGTCGAAAGGGGCCATTTATAGATCAATTCTGGTTTCATATTTACACACCTGGTACATCAACCGCAAAATAGGGCCGCTAGATGATATGTATGAAGAATTAGTCGATGCTGATAAACGTATACTATGTCAGTATAAAAACGACACACATGAATATTGTAAAGTTCGAAAAGCGGTGGCACCTCTGGTGCAAAACTTCAGAATGGAGTTAAAAACACTAAAAAATCACTAGCGTTAGAAGCCTCATCTGTTCCAAGTAACGGTAATAAAACCACCGGTATCGAGAAGCGAAACTCTATAAAGCGTAAACATTCAAAACGAGGCAATTCCACGCATGATAAGAGAAGCAAATAGTAAAATGGAAATTAAGCCACAAAAGTCGAGTTCAAGTACATCAAACTGGAGGCAATATCCTCCAAGAAATCGGAAATCGAAAAGCTGCATAAAGAAATATACATCGAAACCACTCGGCGGTATTTCGAAGACGACTGCTTTGGCACAGTGATGAAGCAATACGAACGCTTTTGAAGTTAGACCTAAAGTTTGTATTGGTAAAAATTAAAGAGTAATGACATTTAGGCGAAATAATGAAATATTTGAATAGATTTTTAATTGAAATTATTCTTTAAAAAAAAACATTTTTCGAATTGGCGTAATTAAAATAAATAATCTTTTCCGTTCAAAGAATATAATATTTTCTTCAGAAATTGTATATCTCGAGAATTAATCTGACTATCACCTAGTTCTGTTGGATTTTCTGAAAGGTTAAGATTAGAACTTCCGAACCTCTAAACCATTTAAAAAACTAATGGGATGCACGTGGTCAAATAAATACTTTACTAACCTGCGCTATAGTAAGAATGTATGATTTTCTTAAGAAATTGAATGTCTCGAGATTTAATTTGATTATCGAAGCATTGCCAAGCCCTACAGTTCGTTGCGGAGTTCGTGCGTTTTGGGAATGTGATTTTGGAGGCGTTGGAAAAATTTGCAATTGTTTTTAGCGATATGCAGTAAACCTTCGATTTAACGGACGCTCCATTTTGCTTCAATTTTTTATGTTTGGTAAAACATATAGGGGATTAGATTTGGGTTCATGTCACACGCTTCGTTAATTACTGTTATGTTAAGTGTTGCGTTAAATTGTTGCGTTAACATGTCACGTAAAATGTTATACAGAAAAACCTCGAATTAACTGACTAATTGGGAAGTCCGTTAAATCCGAGTGTCCGTGAAATCCGAATGTTTTTAAATTTAATCGATTCGATCGAATTTAATCTGACGTAACTTTGGCATTTATTAGCCGATTATGTTGGGATTTTGTAGGTTGGATGGAAATGGGATTCTAGAATGTTATTGTTAGTAGTTTTGGAAAAGGCCACCTCGAACTCGGCCATTCTTTAACCGATTATAATGTTGGGTTTGTTTAATAAAAATTCTTAAATGATTTTGGGAAGGAGTTCTCGAATATGGCCACCAGGCGTCTTTCTTGAAGTATAAGTGGCTCGTGATGTTAACTTATTTCTTATAAGGCTTGATGACTTTACATCTATCACCAGTACGTGACCCACTCATGTAATTAGTGGTTGAGCGACAGGCCAACTACCTACTCTCACAAAAATCACTTTATGAACCTTACACAAAGGGCTCAGATAAACTTATACTATTCTTATCAACAGCGACTATACTTATGAATAATAAATTAAAAACGGTTCACAATAATCGAATTAAAATATTTCAACCATAATTTTATCATAATTAAACTCATTAGGTTAGGTTAGGTTAGGTTAGAGTGGTTGCTATCGCACACTTAGGCCAGTAATGGCCCATTGTGATACAACAGGATCCTATCTCCCCTTTACTTTTGCTGAAACCATCCAGAGCTACTTATGTAGCGTAATATATCTCGCATTCCACAGCCCGCGAGTTCCAAAAGGCTGTCCATACCGTACACACCTAAATACGTATGCCTTCTGTATAATAGTGCCGGACATGAGCATATGAAGTGATCTAACGTCTCTTCCTCCTCTTCGTCTAAACAACTTCTACAAAAGTCATTCGTCTGTAGACCCAGCCTTCTTGCATGTTCCTGTCGTTTTCCCAGGGATACTAGTGCTTTGGAGCGCCACAGGTCCAGTTTTGGCCAAATCTGTTTTGCTACCCTGCACGTGAGGGTGTTGGTCTACCTCTCGTTTGTCAAGGCGATTGCCTTTTTACTGAGCGCCGATTTAAGCGCTGCTATAGACCTCCCCAGACCTGCCCTTTCCGGTTGCATCTGGAGAGTCGTACGTGATGTCCGAGTGACCAGGGACCCAGATTATCTGGATACTGAAATACTCGCTCATCTCATTAAGAGATGATCGGCAATCCAGCGCAACCCGTGACTTGAGACAAACCGCCTCTATCGACCTGACCGCCGCTTGACTGTCCACATAAATCGCGATATCCTTAACGGATACCACGTTATGCTTCAACCATGTCGCGACTTCGCCTATCACCACCACTTCAGCCTGGTACACGCTGCAGTAGTCAGGGAGACGAACGGAAATATTAACATTAAGCTTCTCACAGAAGACTTCGGCTTCTACCTTGCCGTCTAACTTAGAACCGTCCGTGAAAAATTTCAGTGTCTCATTTTCCAGTATTGATCCGTTCCTCCAGGATTCTCTTGAATGACAGATGGTCCGGAAAACTTTATCGAAGCACAACGTTGGTTTAATATAATCTAGATTCGCCAGTTCTTCCCTTAGTGATCTAAGTATCGTCAAGTGTCCCGCTTGAAGACACTTCCACTGAGAGACAGCCAAGAGTCTCGTAGCCACATTGGCTGCCATCTGCTTAACAAAAAATTCGATTGGAATAAGGTGGAACATAACCTCTAAAGCGTGTAGGTGTTGACCTAAGTGCCCCGCTTATAATCATGCAGGCCGTTCTTTGTACCTTCTCCATCATCTTCCTATATGTTACCTTCTCCAAAGCTGGCCACCACACACCCACTCCGTACATCAGCACAGGTCTTACCACCGCGGTATAGAGCCAGTGTACCAGCTCTGGTTTTAGACCCCATCTCTTCTCTATGGCGTTCTTACACGAGTAAATGGCTACATTAGCCTTATTCACCTTTTCTACAATGTTAGGCTTCCAGCTTAGCTTACTGTCCAAGATTATGCCCAGAAATCTCGTTCTGTCAGTAAAAGCCAGTCTAATGCCGTTCACGGTAGGAGGACTAACTACCGGAATTTTATATTTCTTAGTAAATAGTACCAGCTTTGTCTTGGAGGGGTTGATCCCTAATCCACATTTGCTAGCCCATTTCGTAACGATCAGGAGTGCATTCTGCATAACATCCCTAATCGTATCTAGATATTTGCCTGGGACAGCTATCGCTACATCATCCGCATACGCTACAACCCCTATCCCCTCTCCCTCCAGTTCCAAGAGTAATCCATTTATCACAACACTCCAAAGAAAGGGGGGGGGGGGGGGGGACATTACACCTCCTTGCGAGGTTCCTCTAACCACCCGCCTTCTAATGGTGGCCTCCCCCAGTTTCGAGGTAATAAATGCTGCTTACCACCATCTGATTTATCAACCTACATATGGGGTAGTCCACGTTCAAAAATAGCAATCCTTCCATGATCGCCTCCATTTTAACGTTATGCCTTTACCCTCAATGTCGAGAAATGCTACCATACAGAACTCTTGCGAGTAAATTGACCTCTCAATCATGCGTACCAGATCGTGCAGAGCTGTGTCTACCGACTTCCCTTTATAGTACGCATGGTGCGACATTGCCCAACTCCTGGGCTCAATTTTTGATCGAATACCTATATCTACCAACCTTTCCAAGATTTTCAACAGAAAGGATGATAGAGTTATAGGTCTCAGATCCTTTGGATAGGCATGCGAGCTTTTTCCCGATTTCGGGATAAAGACCACTCTGACCTCCGTCCATTTTCTAGGAATATAGACCAGTTTCAGACATCCCATGAACATACCTTCCAGCCAGGGGAGGATGACTGCTGAGTTCCTCTGGATCTCTGCTGGTATAATCCGATCCGGGCCCGCCGATTTATAAGGTTTAAACCCGTTCAGCGCCCAACGGATTCGCTCCTTATCCACGATGCCCTCCATCTCTATTGAAGGTGTTACTTGATTAACTCCAGGCTCTGTCGAGTCTTCAAAGCTTCTCGGAAAATGGGTCTCGATGAGGAGCTCCAATGATTCCGCACTTGAAGCTGTCCATGACCCGTCTGGTCTAATTAAATAACTAGGACTGGTTGGGTTAGTAGCTAGAAATTTCATAAGACGGGAAGTTTCAGAGACCTCCTCCACCCTAAAACAGAAGAGTCTACAAGACCCCCTTTGTGACTTCCTCAACTCTATTTTGTACTTTCTGAGGTCATCCTTATAGGGGTTCCAATCCCGAACCTCCCACGTGTTCTTAGCTTTTTTAAAAGCTCTCCTACACACACTCCAATATGTTCCCAACTATTTGGTCCACCATATCGGTTTCTGCCTGCCCCTTCAACACCTCTCTATATTTGTTCCAGTTTGTCCTTCTGGGATTCCTGAAGGATTTCCGGGCAACAGGTTTAATGTCGAGGTTATAAATTACATATCGATGGTCAGAGAATGAGTGCTCTTTCGCCACTCTCCACCCTCTGATCATATGAAAGATTGTTTCTGATGCAAAGGTGACATCTTAAACTTCCTGTCGATTTTTAACAATAAATGTCGGTTCTCGTCCAATATTGCAAACTAAAAGGTTGGTATTTACTAAATAATCAAAAAATAACTCACCCCTCTCGTTGATGTCTGTGCTTCCCCATATTGTGTAATGCGCGTTTGCATCACATCCGAATATAACACCTACCCTTCTTTGATCAGCTTCCCGGATCAGTTCCTCCAGGTTATCCAGTGGAACCTCCTTCTCACGATCTATATAGGCTGAGCCTAGCCATAGTTTTTCACAGCCAACCTCAGCACTCATCGCTGTAACGTCTCCGCTACTAAATTGTGGAAGAAGAAAAATATTCAAATTATTTTTCGCTGAGAGTAGTAATTTATACCCTTTCATTCTGAGGCCACAGATCCTGTTATTGTTAATCCAAGGTTCTTGGATTAACACTAGGTCCTCATCTGATTTAGTCAGTCTGAGCACGAATGCTAACCATTGTAGTCGACCTTATTCATCTCTTCTTGCACTCCCTGCATCGGGATAGTGTCATCTGTCTCATTGTTCCGGACGCTATCTTCCTCTCGTCGAAAGCCTGACAGGATGTCCCCATCAGGCTCCAGAGATAGGAGGCTACCTCTTCTAACTATGCTCACCAGAGCCGAAGCATCGCTTGACCATCTCCTGCTGGGTCCGTTCGCCGTCATCCCCAGGCTGGTCTTTCGCAGTTGCGTCGGCCTCGTCCTTTTTATATATTTTAAGAGTGATCGACCCGAACCCGAAGTTGATCACTCCCTTTAATTTTGCAAGGGAAGCCAGGGATTCTTTATTGATCAGCATGATTACCAATCTAAAGCCTCCCTTAGCTTCCTCTCGCTTTACAATCCTCCAGTCTTCCGTTTGAAGAACGGGATTGCTGGCCCGAATGATCTCGAGGATCTCTTCTGGTTTATCCGGCTCGGTTGGCAGCCAAACTCGTGCCCTCGGCCTGCTCGCGATTTCCTCCCTGCAGACAGCCTCAAGCCTCGCGCCCTGCCATACCTCGCCTACTTCGGCCATACAATTAAACTCATTATTCGGTCTCAATTATTTACTTAAACTTGAGGAAAATAAACAATTTGAACAATTTAATTTTTAAATATTGTAATTTCTTTATTTCTATAATATATAAAAAATTATGTGTACAAAAATGTATTAATTGAACAATAAAATTAACTTAAAACTATATACATATGTATAAAAAATGTGTATAAAAGAATAACAAATTGAATAAATAGTGTATGAAGAGTAATTAAATTTTTTTTGTTAGTAATTAAATAATCGATAGGATTATTTAAATCTCAGGTGGAAGGTGTTATGAATTAGTGATACTACACTGTATTTGGTTTTGGATAATAAAGGGTGGTTAAATTTTAAGGGCCGAAGTTGAATGTGACCCACACCTAATTTGACATTTCTCAATTTCAGACTAACTCAATTTGAACCATGGAAAGATACACAATCGAGCAACGCGTTAAAGTTATTCAGGCATATTATGAAAATGGGCGTTCAAATCAAAATGCATATCGTGCACTTCGTGATTTTTTCGGTCAATTTAATCGTCCAAATGTGCGTACAATCGGAAAAATCGTGCAAAAATTTGAGCAAAACAGGTCTGTAGGAGATTTTAAAACACCAGTGCATGCTCGTACAGCTCGTACTGCAGAAAATATTGCTGCTGTTCGCGATAGTGTGGCTGAAGAGCCGTCCACCTCAACTCGTCGTCGTGCCCAACAATTGAACCTCTCACGCTCGTCGTTGATGAACATTATGCATAAAGACTTGCATTTACACACTTATAAGGTGCAATTGACTCAAGAACTAAAGCCTTTTGACCATTCCAAACGTCGTCAATGGTCAGAATGGTGGCAAGAAATGGCAACAGTGGATGATCAATTTTCGCAGAAAATCATCTTCAGTGATGAGGCACATTTTCACCTCAGTGGACTCGTCAATAAGCAGAATTGCCGCATTTGGGCCAATCATAATCCAAGAGTGATTGTCGTAAAACCAATGCACCCACAAAGAGTGACTGTTTGGTGCGGTTTATGGGCTGGCGGCATCATCGGGCTGTATTTTTTCCAAAATGAGGCCGGTCAGGCAGTTACTGTGAATGGTGTTCGCTATCGTGAGATGATAACGAACTTTTTATGGCCTGAATTCGAAGATATGGATGTGGACGATATGTAGGTTTCAACAGGACGGTGCCAGTTGCCACATAGCTAACGAAACAATGGCTCTTTTACGTGACAAATTCAATGGCCGTGTTATCTCACGTGGTGGCCATGTCAATTGGCCGCCAAGATCATGTGATTTGACACCGTTGGATTTCTTTCTTTGGGGTTATTTGAAAGAAAAGGTCTACGTCGATAAGCCAGCAACAATTCAAGAGCTAAAGGATGAGATAATTCGGCACATTAACGGCATAGAACCTCAATTATGCCTAAGCGTCATCGAAAATTTGGACCATCGGGTGGAGGTGTGCCGCCGAGGTTATTTTGTTCCATACATAATTGAACCATACCATATTATCATAATAAAAAGAATTGATAATAATTTCCTAAATAATTTGTGTTTTATTCAAAATCAACATCGGCCCTTAAAATTTCACCACCCTTTATTAAGTGTTAATTCTTAATTATATAAATTTATATATTTCTTTCTAGATGTAATAAAATTATGTTATAAAATTATTTCAATGTATTGAATACATATATTGTACATATAATCCCTTTTATTTGTATCTTATATACAAAATACGAAAAAGCCTATAAAAGGAATGACCAGAAGATGACCAAAGGCAGCCGAGATAGTATACTAGAAAATAAAAATTATCAAATATTATTAAATAAATAAAATTTACTAAAAACTAAGTTATTCTCGTGTTTAAAATTACGAACAAATCAATTCCCGAATTTCCAAAATTCACAACAATACAATTTTCTTTGCATGTCATGCCTGCACTACACTGATTATAATACTCGCCTCTAACACACAATTGTGCGGGCAGGCCGGTAAAGGGATATGTCGTGTTTATACCGTTACTACAGCTGTCATTTGCATTTTGCATAGCTATTTTAGCTGTGGTATAAACGCAGCATATGATGAATAAACAATAAAATTATTTAAAAAATTTAATAAGCAATCAAAATTTTATATCAGTAATCTGGTCACTTTTCAAATCATCATGTTCCAAATCAAACACAGTTATAAATTGTTTTCTTTCAAATCAACATTCAGGAGATAGTATACTGTTACTAATAATACGTTATTAATAATACACCTGAATGTCTTCTATTTAAATATTTTTATTACGTTTAATCATAAAAAATTTTCATAAAACAATCAATTTAACTAATCACAGTTATTTAATTTCACATTGCAGACGTCGAAATAAAAAAAAACGCAGACTGAGTATAATAGCATATTGAATTGATTAGCATACAACATCGTGTAATGGTGGCAATAATTTTATTTTATTATTGCTTTAACGATCGTTAGATAATTGTTTGCAATGTGAGACATGAAACTTTTGTACGTTATGACATTTGCATACGGTGCATGCGACATCGATCACGAATGATTGACACAATTTTTTATATAAAACGATCATGTGTACGTTAAACAGGGTAAAAAAGTGAAATTAGGTTTGATCGTTTGTGGGTGAGACGGACGCAAAGAGTTTTAATTAAGAATCCGCACATTTATAGAACTTTCACTATGTGTGTGTGCCAAACATGTACGTGTATGTTTTATGGATAATTAAAATAACAGACACAATTTAAGGTTTTAGCTTTTTTCCATACATTGTTGTCACATATCAACTAAATATTTATACTAGGAGAATTCGACATCCATATATTACATTTTATTGTAAGACAACTTGAGGAATTTGTGTGTAAACGCAAGAAGAAAGTTTTTTTTGTATCGATTATACCATTTTGAACGAAATTCGCACAGCATTTATAATTTGAAATGAAATTATTTTGTGTATCATGATCGTTTTGGTGTGTTAATCTTTGGTTAACTGTTGGGTTAAAAAAATGAATCTTTTCGGCTTAGAACGGAAATTAAAGCCAAAAATTTTGGCCAAGTTGACCAAAAAGAACCTTGAGAGATAAGGTAATGTGTATTTGTATTTATTTTATGCAAATCATGTAAAAAAAATGATTTCAAATAAAAACAATGTGTGGCTACTTAAAATTTATCAATCAACCAAAGACCTGATTATAGTTAAGATCGCGTGAATTTAAAATATTTAAAATGTGTAGTAAAATAATTGTTATAGTGATTTGTTGTATTACAAGTAGTGCCGTGTCTCAAGTGGCTACCAGTAATTCGGGTACGATATAATTAAATAAAAAAAATACTAGAAAAAATTCTAAGTTACTTATTTTTGCAGAAAGATCATCGATCATTGACTTTATATTATGTGGATTTGAAAATGCTGGTGCTAATTGTATTAAACGACTTATTAATGGATTTAGTAATGATTTAGTCGTAGCCAGGAGAAATATATATGGTAAGATCATTTAGCATAACCAATTGCGATATATAAATATTTTACCCCATGCTTTCATTTGGCCCTAGTTCAAGCTGATCATGAGTTAGAAAGAAATTTGCAAGCCCGTCGCATGAGTGTATATGAATTACACGGATATAAACCGTCCACGTTGATGAGAGTGCTGGAGAGTAGCTTTAAAGGTGTGATTGAATTGATTGGTGGCGTACTAAATGAAATTTGGACCCAACCGCGTACTTTAATAACATCCAGACAGTTTGGTGATGAAGACTTCGAATCCGAAAATTTTAACGAAGTTCGCGGCAAGAAAAGAAAACATAAACATAAAATGGATAAGCAAATAATTAACGTAATTTTGATATTGTCGATAATTAAAGCAAAAATCGATTTAATTTGTAAAATAATTTCGACTCAATTACAAATTCAATTCGCAATTATATCAACAATAGGTTTAATTTTGAATATAGCACGGTTTTGGATAGACTATCGGCAATCGCGTAATCCACCTCTGTACCAATCAGCTCCACCGCCGCCACAAACATCATATAGCAATGATCAGCAAAATGCGAGTTATGATGATACAAATAAACAGCCTGGATATTATCCTCGATCAATGAAAAGACGTACGTACCAAAATCAAGAGGACGAGGCACAAGCACTCGCCTATAATAGTTTTGTTGGTAGTAGATCGTTTTAAGCTCCAATTTTTTTTTATTCAATCAACCCACTTAATGTATTTCTATTTATTTATTTAATAATTTATTGTACATATTTTATATTAAAATATAATTACGCTTATGTGATATGAGTATATATACCGAGATTTAATAAATATTACACTTAAGTGAAAAAAAAAATTGATGAACTTTCACTTGGTGACAAAACGGTAGAATTGAGGTTGGATTCTTTATTTGTATATATGCGGTGAGCAATAAACCCAACCAATTCAATAATTTATTGTAATCCACCCATAATTGTGTGAAAATTAGGAAAAATATTGATTCATCGTTTGGGCCATTAAAAATGTTGAAGGATTGTGTGTGGTAAGCAGAGAAAGTGAGAATATAAGGTAGACGATAAAGAATATAAGGTAAAAAGAAAATCAAGATTTTGACACACGTTTTGCAGTATACGAGTTTTTCATATACATAGATGAAAATATGAAAAGAGATTTCATTTTCACCTTAAACGGGTTTGGTTGTTTTTGCCTTCTGCCTAACTAACTGCATACTTCTAATTTTATGTTACGCACCTTACTGCGGCTACAAGAAAAATCGTGTCAATCAAGTATACCCAACGCAGATCAATATTTTATGGGTAGTGATCACTATACGAATATAGTCGTATGATGAGTATACGCGATTGTTGAATGAAAATCAGATAAGTTTCACCAATTATATTATAAAGGTATCCATTGGGTTTGAAAACAGATATCGCACCGCCATAAACGATGAAGATGAATATAATAAAATGTTGAAGACGAAAGTTTATCGCGGTAGTTAACTCTTTCAGTGTGATGAATAATTTATGATAGTTTTTGTGCTATAATCGATTGAGAGCATCAAGTAAAGCATGTCGGTTTAGATTTTTTACTCACCTCCAATTATTTAATCATATCATGCATGACACTTGAATGCGTACAGTTTGGAATATCTTATAAATGCATCGATATATGCATGCAAGGTCGCGACAGTTGGAATGTATATGATATTTGTAGTATTTAAAATTAGAGACTAATTAGATGTTAGTGAGAATGACTCTGTTATTACGATGAACTTTTAAAGTCTGGAGAGCAGCTTTGTTCCGAATTTCGACCAGGCTATTAGAATAAATAGCAACACTAAAAATATACAGTTGTGGTAAAATTTAAATCACCACGAGAATTAGAAAATGTGTTTTTCATATTCATGTATGGTGAACGTAATGCTGAAGCTTTGGAACTGGGAAATGTTTTGTAAGTAACGGAACTTGTGAACAGTTAGAACATAAAAATGAAGCATAATATAGGAACTACTACCTGGCATTACCTCCGGATATTACCATTAGACATTTACCCCGTAATTCATTCATTCCGCGCCAATACTCCCAGGGCAATTATCTGTCGGTTCTATAAATCCCAGTTTTTACTCCCGCTATGTCAGTAGATCAAATTTTTTATTCTAGTGTGTTTCCAAACGACTGTTCGATTGGGATTTTGTTAGCTTTAAAATTGAAAACCTCAAAATTTTATCAGAACTAATTAAAATTTACAAAGGTTACTATAGATCATGTTTGACGTTCTAAATTCGATTTTAGGCCGATTTTCGACTTTGGGTCAGCTAGCATGAAATGGAAAAACTAATGTGCATTTAAAACCCGGAAAATTAGTCCCGACCTTTTATCGACTGTCATTACTATACTCTCTGCAAATTATCCCTTCTTTACATTTACCCTTCTTTAACTTCCAACCCGCATTAATCCCTTTCAATTTTACTCGCCCGGAAACATCCTTCAACCGATTTCTCCGAGGACAATTGCTGTCAAATATCGAAGGTAAATTAATTTTTCGTCATTACCTCGGTAATTGTCAAATGAAAAACTGCACACACTTGTCTACACACAACATCCCATCGATTTGGGGAATTTATCCTTTAACCAATTACACCCACTCCCCATTTCCGTCAATTACCTGGCGCAATGTGTGGTAGGTAATGACACCACGGAGAAGGTAAATGGGGTTGTATTGACCAGTAGATAACGGGAGGACGCCAAAGTAAAGTCGTTCATTCCTCATTATTAGACACTCCTCCTGTCGCTGCACAACAAAAATTGTCTGATGTTCATTCTTTATCTGTACTTTAAATACTTTCAATACATCTATCATTTATACCTAATATTCCCGTTTTACATATGATGATTTTCACAGTTATTTTGCGGGTACAAAATACTAATTATCTTAGGCAGTCGTTAAAAAGAGAATTACATAAATTTTACTTCGAACTTTTGTTGCGGTTCAAGGACTTCAATCAATTTGGTTACACGTGCGGCTACGTCTGACGTCCCTCATTTCAGAAATTGTCATAATTCTCATAATTGGTCGGTGGTGCCTGTAAAGTTTGTGTCTTTGTCACTGAAGATAGTGTGGCAATTTCCTCTTCTTGATGTAAATTTAGAAAATGCTCTCAGAAAACTCTCAGTGGCACTGCCTTTGTGCATATGCATTCAAATATAAAAACGCACATCTTATTTGGTTTTTGGCTTCTGCGTTTTATTTGATGCATTTTGAACGGTCCACAGTAACCCAGCTCAACTTTGTGAAATGAATGTGGGTTTTGTACGCTATCTGCTGGTAAGTCCGTCATCAGCTGCTTTTTCATTATTAGATTTTATCTTATGTACTTGTTTCATTTGTGCATAATTGTTCTGGATATAACTTTAACTCCTACTATCCAAAACCGTCGCCTTTGATACTTGTAAGAAGGCTTTCTCTTTTTTCATAAGCACAGCTTATGAATGTGTCTCACGATGCACTTTTCTGCATTATGATTCGTCGGTAGGTAATAGGATGTTTCTCGTTAAAAGATTTCATCGACCTTTAAATGCCTCCTATCAATAGTACCCCGGTATCATCTGCAAATGGATTTACGCTGATAAACTGAGTGCGCCTTGGTAATTTCCTTTGGTTTCGTAATTGTGATCTTACATTGGGAAATATTTAGCCTCTTACTTTGGGAATTTTACAACAACAACGCCATACATTTCATTCCAACCAGAATAGTTTTATTCCAAATTTTTGTTGTACTAGCAATACAATTATTCTACCCAACGTTATCCTATTCACCACTAGAGAAATTGCCTTTTTTCGAAAATTATAATTTTATGGGTTGGCGTATTGACAAGAAAAGTCAATTTTAAATTTTTCAACAATAAAATAAATTAGATTTTTTATTTTTATTACATAAAGAACCAAAATACATAAATCAACGATATACAAAATATGAACTCCGATGCTAAATTAGTCTGAAAAATAAACCATATTTACGTCAAAAACGCATTTTATATTATCATAAATATTTGTTATAACATAAAAGTAAATCGCATGCTTCGTTTGATTTTATTAAATTTTTGTACCAACCGATAAAAGTATAAAAAAGACAGGAAAGGTTCGGAGCCGAACTCTATAAGCATTTTTGTTCCCCAATTGACCATAACTCAACCGACCCCAATCAACCGCAAACCACCACACCTAAACATTATTACCACCCCCATCCACTATCAAATTCAAACCTCCAAAACCCATCTCACCCGGACCACCCTATACCGCACCACCCTATTCCGCCGCACCACCCATATCATCACCCTTTGACACTTCCATACCTACTCCGACACACATACACACATACACACACCACCCACACAAACCCTCATCCCCCAAATCCCAAATTTTCACACCAAACCCAAAACACCTCATCCCACCCCCTCCACCTCCCATACAACCACTCCTACCACCCTCATAACCACACCAGCCACACAAACCCACATCCACACGAAATATATTTTTATTCCACATTCACATGCTCTATAAAACTAAAATAGAATAAAATATAATTTTTTTTTGCCAATTTTAAGGAGGTGGGGTTAACCAAACCCTATAAATCTCCGAACACCCTAAGCACAGAAATGTCCAAATCAATAGGGCTCTATCCCATGAATTGCTTGAACTTTAAATGAAAATTAAGTTATCTCCATCCGATGTCAAGTTAGCGTGAACACATACGGACAGACGGCTTCCGAAACCATATATAGCATTTTTTTTAACAAAAATACTTAAAAAAATCGCTTGGCTGTTACTTTCGGCACAAATTGCATTCCTATTCGAATAGGAATAATATTTCCCAAAGTAAGACCACAATTATTCATATTCGAATAGGAATGAAATTTGTGTCCAAAGTAACAGCCAAGCGATTTTTTATATACTTTTACTGGTTGGTACAAAATTCAGATTCATTTTTTGTATCGTTGATTTATGTCATTTGGTTCTTTATGAAATAAAAATAAAAAATCTAATTTATTTTATTGTTGAAAAATTTAAAATTGACTTTTCTTGTCAATACGCCAACCCATAAAATTATAACTTTCGAAAAAAATGCTCTAGTGGTCAATAGGATAACTTTGCGTAGAATAATTTTATTGCTAGTACAACAAAAATTTGGAATAAAACTATTGTTACGATTTTGCCTTGTCAATCAAGGTTCGAATCACTGGATTGTGAATAAATACACTGCTTCAATTTTGAACTCACACAATTTATTTACACAACACAATTTATTATACAACACAAAATTCACAATTAATTATTATAATTATAACACACTTTTTAATTATCACTTTAATAATCGCTTTAATAATCACTTTAATAATCACTTTAATAATCTTTCTATTTAACCTTCACTGTATCACGTTTAAAATAATACTCAGCATTCCACGTCAACGCGCGCCTTTAAATACCAAAATATTTGTTTCTAGAATAATCCTAAATGCGCAGCAAATATGTTAGTATAGAAATGACGCCTAAATGTTGAGTATAAATTATAAATGGATTTGAACAACAATTAATGAAATTAACTTATTCTATTCTATTCTAGGTGTCACCGTAACACTACCCCCCACCTAAGCCTGTTCGTCCCGAACAGGATCCAGATCACCTCCTCTGTAGAGCGCCAAACGCTCCAAATGCACCACCTTTGGTTTACCTTTCCGTCCTTTCTGTATGCGATAAACCACGTCGTTCAACCTTTTAATGACAGTGTAAAGGCCTTCCCATGTGGGTTGCAACTTCGGTGATAATCCCTTCTGCCGTTGCGGGTTGTGAAGCCATACCAATTGCCCTTCCTCGAAGCCTTGATTATTTGCTCGTATGTCATATCGAGCTTTCATTCGATCACTTGTTATCCGAATTTTCTCCCGTACAAATTGATGTATTTCATTGAGTTCCTCTTTCATTCGGTCGACATAATCCTGTCCGCATAGAGCTGCTGATGGAACAGCCCCAAATTTTAAATCTCCTGGTAATCGCAGATTGTTCCCAAATATGGTTTTAGCTGGTGTCACCCCTGTTGTGTCATGTACCGCTGATCGGTAGGCCATCAGGAACATCGGTATATGTCGATCCCAGTTACGTTGGTTCCTTTCCACAACCTTTGCTAGATATTCCTCCAATGTGCCATTGAATCTTTCCACCATACCGTCCGATTGTGGGTGTAAAGGCGTCGTTCTTGTTTTATTGATTCCAAGCATCTGACATATCTCCTGAAATACCACCGATTCGAAATTCCTTCCTTGATCCGTGTGAATTTCCATAGGTACACCAAATCTGCTAATCCAATTGTTAACCACGGCATCAGCTATTGTTGTTGTCTCCTGATTGGGTATGGGGTACACCTCCGGCCATTTGCTAAAATAATCCATTATTACTAGCACATATTTATTTCCGCTCTCGGTGGTCGGAAATGGCCCCGCCACGTCCATTGCAATTCTCTCAAATGGTGCCCCGACATTATATTGTTTCATGGTTCCACGGCTTTTTCGTGCTGGTCCCTTCACTGCCGCACATTGGTCACATCTTCGACACCATTCTACTACTGACTGTCTACATCCGGACCAGTAGAAACGTTGGCGAATTTTGGCTAATGTTTTATTAATCCCTAGGTGACCTCCACTTGCTCCTCCGTGATACTCCTTGAGGATTTCCGCTATCCGATCTTTTGGCACCACTACCAACAATTGTTTTACTTTACCATCCGTGCTTTCTCACTTTCGTTTTAAACATCCATTTTCTATGTGGAGGCTATCCCATTGAGCCCAATATGCTTTTACAATGGGAGCTTTGTCAGCTATGTCACTCCATGTGGGCCGGTGTTCCTTTTCCTTATATTTCATGATGAATGACAGGTCAGCATCCCGTAATTGCTCCTTCTTGATCATTTCATCAGTCCATTCCTCATCAGGTAGCACTTGCATAAGCCGAATATCGATGATGTTTTCCTTACCCTCCACACGACCACAATGCTTGCATTCCACGGGACATGGCCTTCTTGATAATGCGTCGGCATTTCCATGTGCGGTTCCCTTCCGATGTTCAATTTGGAAATCGTAGCTTTGCAAACGTTCGATCCAACGTGCTACTTGTCCCTCTGGATTTTTGAATTGTAACAACCAGCGCAAAGCTCCATGATCCGTCCGTAGAAGAAATTTTTGGCCATAGAGGTACTTATGGAAGTGCTTAACACATTCCACTATAGCCAACAACTCTTTCCGTGTAACACAATAATTCCGTTCCGGTTTTGATAACATCTTGGAGTAATATGCAATAACTCGCTCCTCACCATTTGTTGCCTGTGATAATACTCCTCCTATACCGTCATTACTTGCATCGGTGTCCAAAATGAATTTAATGTTGGGTATAGGGTATGCGAGGATTGGTGCTTCGCATAATCGACGTCTTAGTTCCACAAATGCTTCTTCCTTTTCATCCTTCCATTCGAATGCCTTGTTCTTCCTGGTTAACTCGTGTAAACTCTTTGCAATATTGGCGAATCCTGGCACGAATCGTCTATAATAGGTGCACAATCCAAGGAAGCTCCGTAATTCATGTAAGTTTTTAGGTCGTGGCCATTCCTTCACCGCTGCGATCTTGTCTTCATCGGTATGGATTCCATTGGTTGTTACCTTATGACCCAAATATTTTACTTCCGTTCTAAATAGTTTGCATTTCTTTGGGCTTAGCTTCAATCCGGCCGCTTGTATCCGATCCAAAACCTCCGCCAAATTCCTTAAATACTCGTCGAAATTCTTGCCCATAACGATGATGTCGTCCAAATATACGAGACACGTCCTCCAATGTAATCCCTTTAGCACGCGCTCCATTAGCCGTTCAAAAGTCGCAGGGGCATTACATAATCCGAATGGCATAACGTTAAATTGCCATAATCCGTTACCCACACTGAATGCCGTTTTCTCGCGATCTTCTTCCTGGACTTCCACTTGCCAATAGCCGCTTTGCAGATCTAATGTTGAAAATATTCGAGCACCCGATAATGTGTCTAACGTGTCATCGATCCTTGGCAATGGGTAACTATCCTTTTTCGTCACAGCATTTAATTTTCGGTAATCGACGCAGAATCTCATGCTACCATCCTTTTTCTCGACTAACACCACTGGTGAACTCCATGGACTGCTTGATGTTTCGATTACCCCTGCTGCTTGCATATCTTTTACCATTCGATCCACTTCTCCTTGCTTTGCCAATGGTAATCTCCTGGGTGGTTGGCGAATCGGCATTTCTGCTCCTGTATCTATTCGATGTTTTACCATTGTAGTTCTCCCATTATTATCCGATGTACTGCAGAATATTGGCATGTACCGCTCGAGCAATTGTTTTGCCTAATTTTTCTGTTCGTTGGTAAGATCTTCGGTCCATTTCTCCATGAATTGTTCTACAACTTCTTTCTGCCCTTGCGAGTTACTCGTATTAATCGGATTTTTCTGCTCGCACTTCACTATCGCAGATATTTCTTCACATTTTCCGAGTATTGTCCCTTTCTTGATGGTTTTCGTCTTATCCGAGAGATTTAGAGTCCTAATTGGTACTCTATTATCGCTGTCTGGTTTCACTAGGACTTTCCCGATCATAATTTCTCTGGCTCCGCTCTCTGCTTCATTGGCTTCAACAACCCACAACCTGGGTGACCCAGAATCTCCATCCAATCTTGCCCATACTACTGTTTCCGAGTTCGGTGGCAACTTCTCCCGATGATCCATTATAATTTGCCTGCTCGTTTCTCCTATAGCGGCGCTAACGTGAAGTGGCAACTCGATATTATCGTAGGTTAATACACCCCGTCCAACATCCACCACGAAGCCATTCGTTCTCATGAAGTCCATCCCCAAGATGACTTCGTCTACAATATCTGCAACCAGCACCTCGTGTTGAAAGTAATTTCGCCCAATCCTTATTTTTACGACCTTTTTCCCTTTTATTGCTGAATTTTCTCCAGTCGCCGTTCGTAACTTCATTCCATTAGCTGGTTCCATAACTCCATCGATAATATCCTCACGAACAATCGTATGAGTTGCTCCCGTATCCAGCGTGATCATGCATTTCTTCCCATCAATATCGGCTTCAATTGTTAAGCTATCACCGCTCCTTGCTATTCTCGAAACTGGGATGGACGTTATGGGGCAATCGGTTGTGGGAGTCAGCTTTAGCTCCTTCAAGCTGTCTCTTTTTAACGACTCCAATGTCGTCCGACCCTCCTTTCTGGTCTCTCTCTGCTGTTCGTTTGGTCTACGCTTCATAGGAGATGGCGATCTCCCTCGCTTCTTTTTAATCTCCCAACAGTCCCGTGAGATGTGACCCATTCTATTACATACCCAGCATTTAATCCTGCTACTTCCATATCTGAACCTTGGCGTAGCCCGCTCAGTGTCCATTCTGGAATCAATCTCCACTCGGCAAATTTCCATTGCAGGTTTGACGATGGCCTGAACAGTTTCGTTTGTTAACGCACAAGCGATGGTTTCCGTGAAAGTTGCCTTAGGTGACAACATCACCGCTCTGCGCGTCTCAGGATCTCGAATACCGTCAATAAACGCATCTATTTTAATTCGCTCCATGTAATCGGCCGACATATTTGGATGGGCTAAATGCGCGAGCTGCTCATTTGCCGATGAAAACTCCTGTAGCGATTCTCCTCCTTTTTGGTATCGACCCTTCAATTCCATGCGATAGATTTCTCGTTTGTGGTCACTTCCGTATTTTCGATCCAACGCCTTCATAATTCCCATGTAAACGTTCCGTTCCTGCTCGGGAATGATTTGTAGTGTTTCCGCCGCTTCGCCTTTAAGAGCCACAATTAACGCTGCAACACATTGTTCTTCAGTCCACTGATTTTGCTTAATGGCCGTTTCGAATTGGAACTTAAAAATACTGAAGGATGTTGTTCCATCAAATGTTGGTGGTTTTATCTTAACTGCATTAACCGTCTGAATCACTTGCTGTGTCGTTCCATTCGCCTTGACATCTTTGAGCTCCTTCTCGAGACGTTTAAAATCTTGTTCAACCGACTCAAATTTTTGTTGAACCGTCCCTTTAACATTTTGAATTTCTGCGTGTACTTCTGTTTGCAGTTTTTCCACTTTACCGTGTAGTGTAGAAGATAACTCCAGAAACCTCTCGTCCATTTTCTTTTGGCCATCTTCTATTTGGTTTTTAATGTCCTGGTTCGATTGTTTAATGTCCACCCCTTGTTGCTCCATCTGCTGTTTCATTTCCTGGTTCAATTGTTTAATGTCCGCCCCTTGTTGCTCCACCTGCTGTTTCATTTCCTGGTTCAATTGTTTAATGTCCGCCCCTTGTTGCTCCACCTGCTGTTTCATGTCCTGGTTCGACAATTTCATTTGATGTTTAATGTCCGCTCCTTGTTGCTCCATCTGTTGTTTCATTCCCTCGTTCGATTGTTTTATTCCCTCCAACTGTTGTCCCATCATTTGATTCATAGCAGCCATCAACTGCGAAAAATCGAAACTTCCAGATGGGTTTGCGTTGTTTCGACCACCGTTTGTACGTCCTTTTGTTTCTTATCCATACTGATCTCATCCGTTTTTTCCTCCTCGAAATCATACACGTCTGGATCTAAACCTTCCTTCTCCATGGCCTCACGTAGTCGCTCCACCAAACTAGCTTTTGTGCCTTCACTGGCCAAACCTCGCCGTGTCAGTTGCTCCTTTAATTGCGCAAGCTTTAGTCCGTAGAGAATCATTTTCCTTATTATTCACAATCCCACCGCTGTCACCAATTGTTACGATTTTGCCTTGTCAATCAAGGTTCGAATCACTGGATTGTGAATAAATACACTGCTTCAATTTTGAACTCACACAATTTATTTACACAACACAATTTATTATACAACACAAAATTCACAATTAATTATTATAATTATAACACACTTTTTAATTATCACTTTAATAATCGCTTTAATAATCACTTTAATAATCACTTTAATAATCTTTCTATTTAACCTTCACTGTATCACGTTTAAAATAATACTCAGCATTCCACGTCAACGCACGCCTTTAAATACCAAAATATTTGTTTCTAGAATAATCCTAAATGCGCAGCAAATATGTTAGTATAGAAATGACGCCTAAATGTTGAGTAGAGATTATAAATGGATTTGAACAACAATTAATGAAATTAACTTATTCTATTCTATTCTAGGTGTCACCGTAACACTATTCTGGTTTAAATGAAATGTATGGCATTGTTGTTGTAAAATTCTGAAGTAAGACCAGAGACAACCTAAAAGAGATATTTCATCCTATGTAAACGTAAAATTTCAAAATGCGTATTCGTTTTCTGTAAATGTAGCCGCATACAATCAAAAATATTTTGTTTTTTTTTTGCGTATACGTATACGCAGTTTAACAAAAAATCACAGATGCAACGATGACATTAGAATTATCAGAAATAAATTTTGTTTTAATTTTTTAGTTCAAATGAAAAATCTCTTTTGATTGCCTGTGGTAAGACGCTAAATGTTTCTGTTTCTGTTTTAAACTCAGTATGTTGTTTGTGATGTATTAACATCGTTCCCGCGCAGCCGTTCTTCTCGATAGGTTTCTCTTGAATTTTGCCTCATCTGGGAGCCAATTCGCGTTCCGTGAAATAATGAAAATGAAAAGTTTTTTTCAATGGCAATCTAGTAGCTTGAATTATGCTCACGTAAATTTTAAATTTTACTGTGTGAAATCAAAATTTCTTATGAGGAATGTAAACCTATTCGATTGCTAATGAAGAAAACTTTTTATTTTCATTATTTCACGGAACGCGAATTGACTCCCTGTGGCCCTATTCTGTCTTTCCTTGGGAATAGGGAATTGGGCAAAATATTTTCATAGCATTTTTGCTTAAATTTTATTTTTCTGGCCTACTGAAAGAAAAAGTTTAGTGTAAAAATTTTCAAAACAAAGTGAATTGGGAAACTTTTGTTCCACAAAATTTTTATTGGGAAAAATATTTTCCCATTTCACTTTGTTTCAAAAATATTAACACCAAACATGTTCCCTCAGTAGGCCAGAAAAATACAATTTAGACAAAAATGCTATGAAAATATTTTTCCCAATTCCCTATTCCCAGGGAAAGACAGAATAGGGCCACTGGTCAGCTTATAGAAAATTTGTAGGACGCAATTCCGCTACCCTTTAACCCTGGTCTAGTAAGTCAGTTGAACGTGGATCGTCTTATTTGTTTTAGCATCAGGGTGGCCCATGCCACATAATTCTTTTGATTACATCGATCGTGTTCATGATTCGAGCCGCTCTGTTGGCTACAAAAGTTTTCCAGCGTCACTGAGCTCAATTAGGCTTAGTTCGTTGCTGGTTTGTATTCATCTCGGGATTCGATTTGCTGAAATACTGAAAAAATGAAATACTTATCTGAAACGCAGTTTCATTATATAACCACCAATGATATAGGGTTAATTTTACTACCCTCTACCTGCGCTTGGTTGGATTGTCGTAAACTGTTTTTTACAGTACAATTACAATAATAGTCTGTAGGAATTGCCACAAAAATTTATCAGTTTGGTTTATTCTAGGTAATGATGTTTAAATTGTTTTTTTTTAAAGATTTCAGTGAAATGAGTCTAATACGATCAGTTGCCGTCTGATATTTACACTGTTAACATCGTAAGCGAAATATCGAGTGACAATTATTTAAAATGCCTCCAAGAAAAGAACCAAGTACTGAAACACGTGGGCTTATAATAGCTTACCATACAGTTGGCACAAGTAATTAACAGATTGCCAAAAAGATGGAATTAGACCACGCTACGGTCGATTGTAATGTTAAAAAATATCGGGAAAGTGACAGTTTTTTTAATAAAAGACGTAATGGAAGACCAAGAGCGACAACATCTGTAGATGATCATAGAATAGTCACTACTAGCAAGACGAATAGACACAGAACAGTCCCGGAAATAACCGCAGAAGTAAATGTTGGCCACCCAAAACAAAAGTTAGTGTTTCTACGGTTAAACGTCGTCTACAGGAATCCGGACTCCATGGCCGTGTTGCTATTAAAAAACCATTACTAGTAAACAAAATAAGCAAAAGAGACTTAAATGGGACCGTGAACACCAACTTTGGACGATAGAAGATTGCAACAAGGTTTTATGGACGGATGAGCCCAAATTTGAATTTTCGGCACCCGAAGACGAATATTCGTGAGAAGACTGTAGGTGAACGTACAAGTAAAGAGTGTATTGCCACTACTGTAAACCATGGAGGTTTTTTAGTGATGATTTTGGACTATTTTTCTGGTACTAGTGTAGGCGATGTTGTGAAAATTAACGGAATACTAAGAAAAGAAGGGTAGCGACAAATTTTGGAGAACCACTCAATACCTTCAGGAATTCGACTTTTGTGTCAAAACTTTATCTTTCAACAAGATAATGATCGAAAACATTCATGTAAATTATGTAAAGGCTATCTTCACCATTTAGACGATGAAGGAACAATTAAAATTATGGAATGGCCTCGCCAGAGCATTGACTTGAATTTCAATCAATTTGGAACTCAATAACGCCAGAAAATCTCGCAAAACTTATTGCGAGAATGCCTCGATTGTGCGCTGCGATTGTTCAATCAAGAAGCGGTCACATAAATGAAAGTAAAATTTTAATTAAGCAGTTTAATTTTGGCATTTATTTAGTATATTGCCGTTAGTAAATTTGTACCTAAAAATTAAATATTATCACATTTTTACTGAGTTTTTATATGGTATATATGCTGTTTTTGACAGTGCCTAAACACTTTTGAGCGGTAGTGTACATCTTCTTCATCTTCTTTGATTTCTTATTTCTTTCTATATCCTGCATCCATATGCTTCAAGTAGGATTTTTATGCGTATTCTAATCGGTAAAAGCTTATCAAACGGGTAAACGATTCTGCTAACATCCGATAGTAATAAGGTTTGTATGCATGGTATACGCGGTTCGATCTGGTAGTTTGTTTTTAAATTGCAATGCGCCTCCACAAGGGCCCTATACAGAAGACCCAATACTTTTGCGACTCGGCATGCTCTCTGAGCATAATATCACCATTTGCAGGTTGAATAAATGCTCTAATCTCGTCGTCATTTGTCATTAATTTACGCAGCTTAAATTCAGTGTTGAGTTCGTTCATTCATTCATTCATTCAAACAATTTTTTCGACTTGTGAGACTTGTGCGCTTGAATTAGCCCTCGCCATCAGATCGTCCACAAACATGTCCTGTTGTATGGCGTTTGCTGCTTCTAGCTGACTTGTTTGTAGCTTGATACTATACGAGTTGCCAAAAACGCTGCCGATGCCGTACAGTAGGTTAATGTTGCTGTCACCCAAACCTGCCTAAATATTTTTCCATGTCTTGGCACTGCATTGTGCCTAGCTGCTTGAATGGCAGTTGGACTAAATTTATTGTCTGTGTCTGGTCTGGTAGTTGTTTATATAGTCGTTCACATGTCGTGATATCTGGTGTTCTTTCTGTATACTTCTCGGCAACTGTTCTAAATATAACCTCCCAGAACCTACGGAGAGGCTTCACAAGAGCAATATTAAAATCATCATAGTGTCTGCGATTTTAATGCTGTTGAATTATTTTGCACCGTAATTACCATTCTAGTAGATCCGCGTGTTGTGCCAGTATCCATTTCGTTTTTTATTGGTATATGGCAGTAAGTCCTTTCACCATAACCCTTGCGTTGATGCGCTTAAGTCACAAATCTTGAAAATACTCCTCCGAAATAAACGATGTCTGTGACGTGGAAGCCAACTTTGATTTTAAATATTGCAGTTGGAAGTAAACCATGCACAGCTATATTGACTATGTTGTGTGCATTTGTGGCTTCAGATCAACTATGATTTCTGTTCCTTCTTCGATTGGCGAAAGGCTGATCTCATGCACTGTTAGATTCGGGTGCTGTCCATTTTCAATTCATATTTCATTCACTGTATGCAGGAATGTGTGATGTATGTGTGACATGACATCGTTGGCATCGCTGCCAATTAAAATACCTGTGACCTTTTTATATGGCTTCTGCGTTTTCTGTTATTGTCATGTCATAATAAATACTAGATTTGAAGATACTATGCCCAACTTGCTGCTACTGCCCATTCTCATCTAATTAAATGAACCGGACCGCTTTTTCTTTTTTCTCGAAAAGCACCATATTGATTCTATCATATCTATTCTTCGCCGAAGGAATGCCAGTACATCTTCTACTGTGGGAAAATCATTTTCGGCCATATAGAGATCTAGTTTCGTTATCCATATTGTTTACTGCCACGTATACAGCGATTCATCGTTCTGCCTCAGAGCCTAATGCATTTACCCCCTTCACCGATCCGTTCATTCTATCTCTGCAATTTTATGCGAAATGGTTTGCTATTTCTTGTACGATTTGATGAAGGCGTACCCCGTATATCGCCTCTGGTGGGATTCGAACCCAGTACCTCCCGGTCCAAGTACCGAATCTTTAACCACTGCATCACTTGACCGGTAAAACTTAAAATTATTAGATAATATTATTTATTTATTCAAAAAAATATAACGAATTTTGTGCCGAAAAAACGGCAGAAGCAAATTCGCGTAATACATAAAAATACAACATAATCCTAATATTTACAAAATTAAATGATTAAAATGAGAATAAAATGTGATAAAAGCTTACAATAAAAAGACTAAGATACTAATACTATTACTACCATTACCAATACTACTACTTTTACTACTAAATTTCAACTTCATAATATGTGACTAAATACATCAAGTTTTATGTAATAACCCTGAATAAATAGGAGATATCAACAGTTTCAAATAGCCATTGTTTAACTCTAGGTAAAAAGGACTTCAAATGAATGTCCTTCCTAATGTAAATTGGTAGCGCATTAAAAAAGGTTGGTGCAGCGACCAGAATAGAGCGTCGGAAGTGGTCATTGAAGAATCTTGGGATGTTACAAAGAAATTGATGGTTACCGCGAAAATTGTAACGAAAATCGCTTCTCATTATTTGTTGACCACTTCGATTAAAAAAACTCTCAATACCTTATAAACATACAAATGTTTCAACGGCAAAATATTCGTCGTAAAGAATAAATTCCATGATGGTTCAGTTCTTGGTTTCTTTAGATATATTCTCAAAATCATTTTCTGTAGAACATATAAAGGATACGAAGTTGCAGCATAACAACCACCCCAGCACGACAATCCATATTCCAATTTAGCCATAACTAGCGCACGGTAAGCTATTTTTAGAACCGACGGAGGACAATAATCACGAAGAAGGTAGAAAATTCTAGCAGTTGATGACAGATACTGGTGGACTGAATTAACATGCGTTTTCCAATTAAGGCAAGTATCCAAGTGAACACCAAGATATTTAAACGAGTCAACTTGTTCGATATCAAAGCACTCAGAGTGGCAACCACTAGACGCACATTCATACCTGCTGTGATTAGTCACCCGCGGCAAAATAGACGTATTAAAGCTACCAGACAATTTAAACAACATGAATTTAGTTTTCCGGCTTAAGATCAGGCGATGTTTGTCGAACCATGAGAGTAAAACTTTTAAATCAGAATTGATCATCGAAATAACGTTGCTGGGAGAATTCCCACAGTAAGCCAGAGCAATGTCATCAGCAAACCCGGTTGAATAACCATGAAGATTCAATTTAAATACGGAGTTTGTATAAATGAGAAACAGCAGAGGGCCTAATACTGAACCCTGGGGAACACCAACGTCAATAAATTTCGGATCGCTTAAATTATCATTTATCTTAACTCTCACCGATCTACCATCTAAATACGATGCTAACCACTTATTTGCCACTCCTCTAAACCCTATATCATACATAATAGATAGCAGAAGCTTGTGATCAACCATATCAAAGGCTTTAGCTGTATCAATAAATAAAGCACCGCAGCTATTACCTTTATTTAAACCAGTGTTGATTGTATTTAGAAAATCTAACAAGGCCGATTCGGTACTCATACCATGACGAAAACCATGTTGATGGATACTCAGCACACCCGTTTTATCTAAAAAATTGGAAACCCTATTTTTAACTACCTTTTCAAGAACTTTTAGGATTACTGGCTGCAAGGCAATAGGTCTATAATTACCTTTATCAAGGCGATTACCATTCTTGAAAAGGGGAATTATAGTTGCTGTTTTCAGTCGATCGGGTACAACTCCCAACTCAAAGGAAAGGTTAAAAATGTGTGCAAGAACGGGACTAATATGCCCAGCAATGACTTTTAATATATAATTACTCAGGCCAACATTATCAATTGAGTATTTAGGTTCTAAAGCACAAATAATTGAAAAAACTTCATAACTAGATACTGGGGTCATAAAAAACGTTGTCGGACCGAAATCAAAAGGCAAATTGAAACTAGATGACGTGTTGACAGAGTCAAATTTAGCACCTAAATCTTTAGCAACACTAGAAAAATAACAATTAAACTCATTAGCAATTTCTAGATCACTCGTAAGAAGTTCTCCGTTCTGTGCTAAAATAGATTTGACTAGTGAAGTTTTAGGTTTACGAGTCAGAATCTCGTTCACTAAAATCCAGTTTTTTTTTATATCACCGCGGTTAGCAGAAAAACGCTTAGAATAATAGGTTTCCTTTTCATTTTTGATATCTACATTAATTATGGTGCACATTCTGTTATAGCTATCACAAAGTACTGCATTATCAGGACGCTTATTTAACTTGGACCGCAGTTTATTCCTTTTATTAATACGTCGCGCAAGGTCAAAGGAGATCCAAGGCTGCAGGCGTTTAATTTTAGACGAGCAATAAGTGTAGCAGCGTTCCAAGATAATAAAAATATTATCCAAAAATACCTCAAGAGCTAGAGATGGATTGTCGATGTTAAAAATGAACCCCCAGTCCATATGATTCAACCTTTCATATAACAACAACAGATTGAGTTTCTTTCTACTTCTCGTGGAATTTTGGTTCAAATTAGACCTTGGTAACAGTATCTGAGAAGCCTTAAACCGTATCTCAATCAAGTGGTGGTCAGAAATTTTTAAGTCCACAGCCGATGTTCTTATACCTGAAAGATCATTAGACCTAAGTCTAGCAAAAAAGTGGTCAATACACGTTGAAGAAGAAGCAGTAACCCGCGTGGGAGTACAAATCAATGACTCAAGCCCAAAACATGACATAAGGTTTAGATAATCAATGCTGTTGCTTGGAAACCCAAGAATATCAATGTTAATGTCTCCAAAAACAAACAGATTTTTTGACCTAATACTGCCCAAAACCTCGGCCACTTCCCGAACATAGACACTCACAGCTGTAGATTGAAGTCGATAGATGCATAAAAAGACATATAAATCAGAAGAAAATCTCCACTCAACCTTTATGATATCGGCTGATGGTAAGTTATGGGCACTAACTGAGCAATCTAAATTTGAGTCAAAAAAGACGGCAACACCACCTGCTCTATACGAATCATTGCACGCACCGAACAACGTATAACCATTTAAATTATATGAAGACAATTCATTAGTGTGAATCCAAATTTCACTTAAAAATATAAACGAGGGCCTTGTGTTATATGCATTAATATTGGCAACCAGTACGTCAAAATTCCTTCGAAGACTTCGAACATTTTGATGTACAATTAAAAAATCCGCAAAATCACAATTATCCATAAAAACTGAAAAGGTTATTGAATCGCGAGAAATGTACTGAAAAATAAATTACAAATACAATCAATACGTCTAAATAAGCAGATAATTGTAACAAATAAAGATCAGACAGCCAATTAATTTGCAAAGTTAACGTTATATTCATCTGTTGATATATGGAATTCAAAGCTATTACATCACACGAAGGTAATGCAGATATTCCAAAATGAATACACGGAAGTATCATACAAAAAGAACAGTCTGAATTAACTAATAGAATATTAGATGAAAAAATAATTAAATTAATTTTAGACCTCCGTAGCCACTATATAACCAGAATCCTAATGTTTGGTATAAATTTCTTAAAAATCTATTTTTATTAGCTAATATCGTTTCGAGAGAAAAAGAATTTGTCAAAGTGCTCGGAGATTCAAAACAACTAAGAATTAACCGTGTTTTTCACGGCTTAACTTTCTAAACAACTATTGTACAAGTTTCGACTTAATGCCAGAACTCCAGTGAAAAAAATCATTAAAACAATTGAGGATGTCTAAACCTCCTTTCCAAATTCAATTGGTATTTGCTCTTTTTGAAAATGACCTTAGTTTATCGACATTAGCTGAGCGTGCAGGCGCAATAATGGAGACATTTTTGCAATCATCCCTAAATTCTATTGATCATGGCGCATCATTATCTCATTATAAGGATGATTCTGTTTCTATATCAACGCCAGAAATTATCGAGGAGGTTTTCGGTATTGTAACTGAGGTGTTACGAAGACGTTTTCACATTATAGGTATTTCGGAAACATGGCTGAAAACACATCATACTAATAAGGCCTTTAAAATTGATGGTTATAAACTTTTCAGACAGAACAGAGCTGGTAGAGGTAGGGTGGTGTTGCACTATATATTCGAAGTGACATTGCAAGATATGGTAAAATTACTTTCTTGAGCAAGGGTTCGTGTTACAACCTTGAGAATTTGGTTGTCGAATGTACTCTGGGTACAATTAAAATGGCTGTTGGAGTAGAATATACCGACCATAGAGGATTACTTTTTGACAATCTGGAAGAGGTGTTTGTATTTTTGAATGAAGAGTTCAATAATATAATTTTTATGGGAAATTTCAATGTTGATCTACTCAATACAAATGATTCTAGGAATCTCAAACAATTGATTACTCATTTTAATCTATCTACCTTACATAGTAAACCTACGCGAATTCATGACAATGGGGTTCATTAATTGATATAATTCTAACTAGGTCATCATTGCAACCGAGTGATATTTTTCAGTGTGCTGAAGTCGCTGACAATTGGTGGGTGCAAACTTCAACATAAAGGCATCCGTAAAATTGAGTATATCACCTTTCGTAGTTATAGAAACCTTCAGTGCGATATTCTCCAAATGGACATCGTTAGGTTTTATACTAATATCATTATTAACTCCAATGATATCAACACGAATGTTCTATTACTGAATCCAGAAATCATTGCTCTCATGGATAAACATACTCCCTTTTTTACGAAGAGAATTGACATTGATAAACCTCGATGACTCCGAGACATGGCTTAAATAGTCTGGAAATCTTCCCGTATTTACGAAGTGTGACATTTTGTTCTAAAGAAGCGAGACATAAATTTCGATAAAGTATCGAAAATGTGATGTTATGGCATGCCACCCCTGCAGGTCTCTCCTATCATGCTTATCAAAAACATCGCCAATTTGATTTGAAAAAATCATAGTACTAAGATTTTCCAAAGGAAGTGTTCATTTATTGAAAACATCTTACTGGCTGAAATCGATTCACCGACGTAACTTGAGTCTATTGGATTAAAAACACCAAGCAGAACCTTAAAAAATTCTTCTTCAAGTAGATAAACACAGAGTTCCTTCAAGTAAATAAACATAGGACAAATTATGGTTACTACGAACCGGTGAACATGATGTGCCCGCGTTTAAACAAAATTTACCATCTTTTTAACTTTCGTCTAAGGAAAGACGAGTTTAAAAGTATTGAAAATGCTTTGAGTCGAATATTTAATTATTTTTTAACCGGAAAAAAAATGTTTTCTCAGTACTTTCTCTGTGTTTAATTTTTTGGATGTCCTCAAGTCAAATTTGTGGACTTTTCTAAAATAAATAAATTTGAATAAAAATCTAGTATCAATTACGGATGCCACAATAATATTAGATAAAATAGTTCCTGTGACTCCGAACAAGTAGCTGACATCTGGTGAACAAAACGCAAATCGCAGTTTGCTATGAAGCAAGGGGGATAAAAACTGTCAAAACAATGAATTTGACAATTATCGTCCCCTTTGTTGACGTAAAAACTAACGCTATCTACATTTGATAAAAATCACCAATTAACGGTTGTCATTACCAAAATCAGGTAACTGAACAGAATATAATATAGTGTGAAAATAATTCATCCTTTCTAACTTCACAAATATTTGTTGTTTTGGAGCGAATTAAAACAAGATTTGGTTCTGAGCCCACTTCACACAAGAGTAAGGGGGTTATATATTTAAACTTGCTATATTAATATTTTTCCACAAATTTAATACTGAATTAATTAATTAATTCAAAGTAATATCGAACATATTGGGCCCTAAGGCCATTTTAACTGTGTTTTTCGATAACGGGATATATTATTAGCCTTCATGTGAGTGAAGAAAAAATATCTTAATTTGAGTATGATTAGTACCTAAATGCATTATGTATGGATACTTATTTTTCCACGTTCGTCCAAATTGTAACATTTCTCATTTTTAGGTATGATCGTAATCTACCAATTGAACTAGAAGTTCTCATAAAAATTAGTTTTTATTGGGAGTAAAACATACAAAAATAAACGTCTAAAAATGCAAAAGGTACCCGGGTACCCACGTCACTCACATTAGGGTTAGAATCACTGAACAATTATATAGTACCTATTTCAATGCAACCCCCAATTTGTTTTTTCAAGCTATTTTTGAAGCTCAATTTTCAATGAAGTTTTGTATCAGAAGTAATATCTAGTTTCAAACTGATAAGATCATGAAAATTTTTACACACAACACAATGATCAGACTTTAAGTTTTATATGTATATGTGTGATGACCAAAAGCAAAAGGGACGTTTTCCATTTTTTCCAATTTTTATTAAAGGAAAAAATTTCTAATTATTTTTAAATTTAATAAGATTTAGATGGCTTATGGCTTAAATTAGCCTCATTTATGTTCCCTTTGAAATTTTTACAGTTTTGTAGATATGTACCAAGATTTTGAAGAAATTGCTTTCAAATTTTGGAAAAATGGACGGTTTGCTTCCAATAATGTTACTTAATTAAAAATTCATATTAAGTGCAAACAAGTTTATTCACGTAACATAAATTAATTCATTATAATTTTAACAAATAGGAACATTTCAGTCTTTTAGACATAATAAAACTAAATACGTAGAACACATTCAATTCGGGTTCCTGGCAAAGTTCTTTCTCATTCTCATACGTTTCCTCCTCGTTATCAATAATCGATTTGTAAAAATCATACTGGTGTCTTCACGCCAGTTTTCTCCACAAAGCGTGATTAAGAGTTTGTTGATATCTGCACCCATATCGGATTTATATGTGTATTCCCCGCGCATTGTTATTGATGCGTTGGCCGATGTTCTTTTAATATAAAATCTCTTTGATAGGTTAAATTTGAAGTGCCATTGACCAAGAACATTAAAAAATTTTACGCTTGCCTCTTTTAAATTTCTTATTAGGCAATCATTCAATGCATGTTTGATCAGAGTTCCATGGTCTTTGTACATCTTAAAATAGTCACTCACGTGCAAAATTGTTTCTTTTGATCTGATTCTGTTCTCTAGTTGAGCGAACACACGATCTGCAGGAATATAAGAGTGGACATTCACGGGATAAATCAGTTCAAATCATTCCCGTCATTGCTTGATTTTTATTTTGAAACCGCATCCGTCCCATACTAATCGAATTTTGCTTACATTGCTCTTAAAAACTGTATTAACCAATCTATGATGCACTGGTGAAGCTATCTCGTTACATCCTTTCGGACGAATATTTTCAGTCCACAGATAAAGGAATATATTATTCTGCAAATATATAAGGTTTTTTATTGGTATATGGCACATATATAAAATTAAAATAATTAATTGCTGAGCTTTCGATGTCAATTCGACATCATTATCAAAGTTTTGATTATTGGCTCATAAAATATATTTTCAAATACATTATTCTGCTTTAGTGGGAACCTTGAAGATCCTTGAACAATAGCGATATTAAAATGGTACACCTGCCGACTATAATTAGCGGCTTGGTCCGGAACTTTGGGTAGCAGCATGTTCTTCTGCCAGTCGAACGAAAATGTAGCAATATTTGGTTTCTGGTGGACTCCCTTTCGCCAGTCGGTTCGTTTTGGGACGTGAATTATTGTGTTCGCCAGAATAAGTGCGTCTTGTGATACTTTACCATTTGAATCGTAAGAGCTTTTCCAAAATTTGTACAAATCGGTCCCGCGTAGATCTTTACACTTAAATGTAGTGCTTTTGTGGTGACAATTTGGGTGTTTTGGGAGATCTTTAGACTTCAGTCTCGACTAAATTAATAAACTGTCAATCCGGTGAGACGTGTTTGAATTTTTCAAAAAGTTTCTTACCTGTGGGTCGATTCTGGTTTTCCTATAGGAATAGGAAATAGGAAAGAATTTTAAATTTGTATAGCAGTTTTGTATTTTTTCCCCTATAAGCTTATTCGGGTGTGTCTTATGGGAATTTATTCTTTCCTATTTATCGCAGTTTTGACGTTTATCTTTCCGCACCTACTTTGGATACGGAAAGATATTCTTTTATAACACATATAATATTCTTTTAATTTAATTCTTTTAATTTTTAATTAGACAAAAAATATAATTACATACAATAAATTTTATTCTTAACCGCTTACAGTGTCGTGGTTTTCAATACTCAAATTAAGAATTAGGGATAAATTTATTCCTATGTGTACCAAAATAAACCATAGGAAAGATTTTCTTAGGAAAAAACTGCTATCAAAATTTTTTCCTAAATAGGAAAAAAATTCCTATTTCCTAAAGACACCAGAATCGACCCACTGGCCTGTTTTTCTTCCTCTCTTTTCCAATTTTTTTTATTAATTACCCGCTTTCTCGTTTTTGCCCCTTCTGATACTACCTCAAGAAAATTGTTTTCCATTTATTTAAAACATAGACAATAAAAATCAACTTTAAAAACATTCACTAACTTTACGCACAGCAGTAACACACTTCTAGCCTATACCGCTGCAAAAACTAAAATGAATTTAAAAAAAAACTTTATGACAAAATCTCAATTGGGGAATCCCTGAAATATCACACACACTGGATTTTTCACCGCTATTTATTCTACAATACTTCGAAAATGTACAAACCGCATCGATTAAAAATAGAAATGTAGACTTTTTGCAATTTTTTACTTTTTATGTAAAAGAGACCTTTTGATACGCATCTCTGGCGGAAAAGGGAAATTTTTGTTACCAATACTAGTTTTCAAATAGGCGTAATCAAGTAACAGGGTACTTTTGTTAAATGTTTTAACTCAAAATTTATGCAGTTGTGAAAAAGAAACAAGTGGCGCTGTCAACTCATTTTTTTTAAAATCACAAAGATGACCTTTTGCTTCTGATCGACACATGTAGAACACTCGCGTATCTAACTCTAGTGAATTATATGGTAATTAACTAAATTTACTCTTACAAACTTTCATCTCATTCACACTGGGTTCGACTCCCGTGCGAGTAATAAATTAAATTCTCTATTTTAATAATTTTCCTCATTAATTAATTATTAAATTAATTAATTCAACACAAAGTGTAATCATTGTGTTGTAAAATTCAGTCACCATGGCCTGATGAGATGAGAATTTTTTTCATGATCTTATCAGATCGAAACTGGATGTTACTTCTGTTACAAGACTTCATCGAAAATTTAGCTTTAAAAATACGTTGATCAAAAAAATGGGTTGTTTATTTGTTAGTGTTACCTGATGAATATTTTTTAATTGAATGAATAACTTCATTTACGTCTTAAAGAAATTAATATTTTGGCGTTTAATTGGCAATTTCTTTGGACTAAAAATCGAAGTACATAATTAGAAATCGAGATGTTTCATGTAATTTCTAAAATAAATAAAATTACAAGTTAGTAAATTCTAAAGTTGAATAATATGAACCTTGTTGCACCAATTACGAACCCTTGGTAGACACCGTAACCACTTCATTGCTGGGACTACTGAATGAGTTTAAAAGGTAAAAAATACGTAGAAAAGAAAATATTTTGCTCTTTTTCGGTATTCAAAGAAAAGTAAGCAACAACATGACGACGACGAAGAAAGATATGAGAAATGATTCCAAAACAAAACAACATCAGAAAAAAACAAGTTTGATATTTTTTTTTCGTTTCTTCTTACGTACATTTCAAAAGCAATTTTTTTAAATAATTTCTTCTCTTACTACTTGCTACAATGGGTCACATAAAACAACGTTCAACGCTTGAATTTAAATCATTTTACCTTGGACTTGATACTAGTTAAGAGTGTTCGTTGAGTTGGTGCGGCGTCATTTAATTTCTTATCCACTGAACTTGAAAAATAGAGATTTGAATAAACAAAAAATTGATTGTGACAGTTAGACAATAAAAAAGTGTATTATTTATATTGTGCGTGTGTGTAATTTTTGCGGTTGGAAAATTAAGTGCGAAGAACATCTCGAGCATGATTTTATAAGTTCTAGATTAATGTTGCGTGTTTAAAACAAAAAATATAAAATAAAAAAATGTTTGCCAAAAAAATTCTAGTTCTATCTATAGTAATAACGTTAAGTGTTGCACAACAACCTGATACACAAGTCAATGGTGAGTTATCATCTTGCAAAAACGTAATCCGGTTTTGTTTTGTCTGTGATTTTACCAGTCATCTCAATTACTATATAAAACTAGTAAATTATAAATTAATAACAGTTAAAATCAATATTTGTGTTAAATGAAAAATTTGTGTGTGCGAAGAAAGTTTTATATTTTACATACATGCAAGCCAAGTGACCCAAATTTTATTAAAATATTAAAGTTACTTTTGCGGTGAAATTAAATTTAAAATTCATAAAACAATTATAATTACATACTTACTATAAAAATAAAATTTATTACGATTATTGGGTGCATCTTTATTGCGTAAAGTGGGGGTTGGTCATTTAATTGTTTTAAATTAAAAGATATTCCGCTTATAGTATCTTATCGTTTCGAAAGTTGCTGAAGAATGAAAGTTCTCACACCATACACTAACAAGTTAAGATGTATGATAAAAACAATAACGCGATGCCTTCTTTCAATAAAATAAAATAACAAATTGATTAACTGCAGTACACAGATTCAGTTATGTATTTCCGTCTTTATATACATAATGTAACATTCCTTATGATTAAATCATCACCGTAATAGTTCTTGTATTCGTTGTGCGGATTATCTTTACAGTTAGTGTATAAGATAACATACGAGTATATGTTAAATATATACGATAATTAATTAAGCATCCGTACCCAAATTATTGTACATGTAAATTTTCGCGCCATTTTATTCCTGCACAAAAAAAAGAAAATCAATTGGCACAGCTAACCTCCAAAATTCTGCTACTTAAAATTTTATTGGCATTTAAATATTCGGTTTTGTTTTTTAACAATTTCACTTCAATCATTCTCAATACGAAATTTAAAAAGTATGTTAATGTGTTATAAAAAATATTCAATGGTATTGTCTTCTTCGAGTTTATTACCGCATAATTTGATAAATTTTTGATCAAGATGAGCATAATTTTTATGTTACTCTACTATGAAGTTCGTTAAATTTGGGGCAACATGGTTACAAGTAAAAAAGTGAAACCAATAACATCGTGGTCAAATTCTTAAGGTTAAAATAATCACATGCAGCGTTTGTTTTTAATTTCGTTTCTTTTTAAAATTAATATATTAAATTAATTTTATTATATTTTCATATAAATTTTTGGGAGAAGGGAAAGTTATTAAAAGTAAAATGCGCGTACATAAAAATTTAAATATTTTTCTATTCTCATCATTATATACAGATTCATCACCGCCGCCATCTACTTTTGTTGATTTGATTTTATGCCCATTCCAAAATCAACCGGGCAAATGTGCAGGACAGTATGTGGGACGGATGTTAAATGATTTTAGTCAGCAACTGACAACAGCTCGGAGGAATGTATTAGGTAAGAAATTTGGTGAGATCATCAGAGCGAGATTAATAAAAATTTTTATGCCCTAAAATTTCTCAGCAATCATTATTACAAGTTTATTCAAGAAGACATTTTACGGTATAATAAACTTGATCGATCTCTCAAAGGTATTTCTCTGACGTTTATATTAAAAACATCTTCGTTTACGATCGAAATGAATTATTTTTTCTCACCTTCTTGATTTTATATTTTGTGAGATTCAAACATTTACGTATCAAATTATGTCTATGCTAGTCGTTTAGAACAGCCATCATATATGTATTTTACTAGAATGCTATGTATGTTACTAAAACTAGATTGAATAATTTTTTATTGTTGAGTTAGGAGTTATTTCTGATCTTTGAATTAAAGATAATTTTGATTTTTAAGCCCACCGTTAAAACCAAAAGCAACATTTCATTAGTTAGCACATGATGTACAGATTTATATGTTTAGAAATCATATTTTACTTCCGGATGTCGAAAGATCATTATTCTGCACTATTTGTTTAGCATAATATTTTATAAGGAAAAAAATGCTTATATTTGCTTAACAGGAGTCAATTAAATGCTTGTTATCGAATTTCATCGACTTCGATCATACTAAACAAATACATTTAGATGCTGATTTACTTTTTAAGGTGCATTTTAGGAAGAGCAGCAACTTTGAAATTGAAAACATTAACGCAGTTTTAAAACTTTTTCAAGTATTTGTTTAATTACGTTGGATCTTCATTCGGAGCATGATACTTGTTCCAAACTGTTTAGCTCAGTAAAAAATTGTTCGTGGAAACCGAAGAACCAGTAATTTCATTATTCGAAAAAAAAGTTTTAGTCGATCAAAACTAAGTTATGCAATAATTTTTTTAATTCGCCTAAATGTATGCATGTTTGTCATCCTAGTTTGAGACACGATTGCGATATATTTATTATACTTAATAGCAAGGGTTGCGTCAGACGTACATATTATTTATAATGAAAATTATGGTGTACGTAATTTCTATAATTGATGAACTAAACTCAAAATCTGCGTATTTTCAGCTATTCAAATTGCAAAAAACATTCGGAAAATTGTCGATTTTTCTGATAATCGTTGTGATAATTTGAATCAAACATTAGGCAGCACGGTGCAAAATAAAATAAATTGATCAATGCGGAAAAATATTTGAATCGTTCTGTTCGTCTTTTAAGGAGCGCTACATGTCCGAATCCACGAGACTAAACTGGTGAAAATTTGTTTCTAATTGAAATCACTATAACTAAAATAGTTTTTTCTAGATGTAGACAATTTTTAAAATTTTAATTTAACAGACGAATTAATCTTATGTATATTTGAGGCCGGTCAAAATTCACACAATTCGAATATAAGTAGTAAATGGCCAGACCCAAGTTAATGAATAGGTTACACATTCTGGACTACATACCTATTTGTGGAAGGTCTGGGCCGGATCATGAGTATCATAGGATTAGATTTAGCTGGTAGTGAAAGTTGTATCTGAAAATTACAATAACCGATTCCATTGCTTCACCACAAAATACAAATAGCGATCCATACAAATTTAAATTTATTTCTTAGCTTCGCAAGGTTTTTGCTTAAAACAATGAAAAAACTTGTAAAGTTTGCTCCATGCCTCTGCCTGATTAATCCAACTATCTCCTTAAATGAAAGTATTTTATTAACGACATGCTTCTGCTGCTTGAGCTGTATAGGAGTAAATCTCAATTCTTGGTTTTTAAAATATAAGTGCGTATTTTAAAATAAATTTATTTAGCAACGCTATTTCACTTATTGCCTATAGACAACTATAAGTGGATCTGAAGGCAAAAAAATTAAGCTTGTTGGGGATATTTTTGTATGTTAATTTTTATTTCCACAAAGTATGCCGGGTTAAAATTTCATGGAAAAAACTCGCAATCCGCCAGTTTACACGAGTTGTGATTCACCAAAATTTTCTTCTTTTCCTTTCCCCCTGCCTATAAACTAAAATTTTATTATGCGTAATATTTCAACACGAATTTTTTGCGTTGAACGAATCGTAACTTACAAACATAAAAGCTATACAAACATGTTTGGGTTCCATTCGAAATGAAAATAATTTTACAAATACATACGTAAGTAACATCAATTAACGTTTTCTCGTGTCCCAACTTTAACAGTCGTCAATATCAACATAGCACGAAATTTAAATTGACTCATCGATTTCAACAAAATAAACAAAATAATATGTAAGAATTTGCCTTAAGGTTGTATGGTACTCAAATTGTCAAAAACGGTGTTTAGTAAAAATCAGTTTTTGACCATATAATATTATTTTCAATTGGCCTAATTCTTTCTTTAGCACGTATAATGGAGGGATACATGAGGGATACATAATACATGATTATCCAAATAAAATGTTTAGTTTGTGTATGATTAGGTTTCAAAATTTATGTCTGTGAAGTCAGTCCGAAAAATATCCCGAAGAGTGCGATGGCAATACTAAAAAACGAATATCGCGACATTTTTCTGTGTCATCCCCAAAAATTTACTATATTATAGGGTTGCCATATAAAACTATAATTATTTTTCGGGATTTTGTGTCGGGCAAAATTCATACAGATTCAAAATTTAACGGTTTTTTGAATGGCACAAATCAATGTTTTCAATATTTTGCGACTAAACAGCGAAAATATTTTGCATCAGGGTGTTAAAAAACATAAAATCGAGAAATTAATAAATGATTATTAAGATGGCAAATCATGAAATAAAAGTGTGTCCAAGATAAGTAGTTATTAATTTATTATAATAGTTACTTTCCGGTCGACCTCTGCAAGTACTTTAGGACGAAGCATGTGTATTGGCTTAAGTGTCGATTGAAAAGCACAAAAAATGACAAAAGCAAAACATAACCTACAAATGTGTAGTTTATTTGTTCCCGTGTAATAATAAAAAAAATATTTATACCAGCATTTTATTAGCGCTCTTAGCGCTCCACATATTACATTCAATTATATTTTTGAAAGCAAAATACTATACATACAATCACCTACCCGACAAATTTATCGTAACTGCTTTCTTCTCACCGGACAAGTGGTGCAGTCAGCAGTGGTTAAAGCTTCGGCGATTGGACCGGGAGGTACTGGGTTCGAATCCCACCAGAGGCTGGATGCAAAAAGCGAATTTCCTTCATCGATTACGAACGGTGATGTTAATAAACAAAACTAAGACCCTCTGTTGGAGTGCAGAATTCAGCACCGACCCACCGTTCATGTCAATGTACAGGTTGAGATGGAGCTTGCAATATGCAGGTGGTATACGTGAATACGTGTGCGTGAATGAATAGGAAAAAGGGAGTATTAATTGGCCTTCAAGGAACATTAAATCCACTAGACAATTAATACTTTCTTTTTATAAAAAAAACAACTCATAATAAAAAGGTAGAACACTTGTGAGTAGTTAGTTTAGCAAAGACAAAAACCTTAAGTGCTTATAAGTATGTTGATTTTTTCAAATTATACGAAAATATGGTACTCAAACATATTAAAGAAACAAACCATTGCATACATTTAGGAGCATTTATTTATCTTTAGCTCTTTTATTTGATACGATTTACCGTAAGCCCTGCTCACATGATAGATGAAAGTCGTTTGACCGAACAGGACTGCAGTAATATTCTGTATTACACGTCTCGTGAGCTTTTTGATGGAGTTAACATTAACATGCCCAAAAATAATGCGATCGATAAATCTAGTTTCAAGAAGAATATTATAAATTTCAGTGTACACCTTTTTTCTAGATCTTGTTTATAAGGTTTATAAAGACGTAAGAGGTAAAGTTGTAAAATAATTAAATTACTACAGTTATTACGGCTATTTCGCGGCAGGAAAACTAATTAAGTCCACTGCGGTCATATTCTGGTCATCAATAAGATTTATCGAAACCCCATATCCTACTCTACCTCATGACTTTCCGAGTATTTTCTTCTGCTAGCATCGTCCATTTCCATGTTACAGCTGCTCTTTCGACTTTCCTTTCTCCTTGTGGGCTCCATTCTAGAGACTTTCTATTTATGTCATTCTGTCGTTTCCTCAGTATTTGGCATATCTGACGAATACGAATTACTGGGGATTGATACTCTTGAACAGATTGAATATACAACCATTTTCAAAAATAAAATGATTGACCATCGTTTCGTTCACCTTTTACAGGTATATACCCTGCTATTTTTTCTCCCTGCCTTTTGTTTTGTTGTAGTTCAAAATGACATTTGGTTTTTCTTAGATTCAGGTGTCAGCGCTATCATAATTTTGTATAGAGTTGACAATATACAGAAGTTTTTGTTCGACTTGGGTACCTTACTAGAATCAAATGATTGGCAAAACAAAAACTTTTAAGAGTTTAGCTCCCGGTTGTTTAATTCCTATTTTCCAGTAAGTTCTTAGGTATATGAAGTTATACCAGCATTCTATCCCAGAAATTATTTTGAGATGTATACGGTAGAACCTTAACCGAATTTTAAGCTAAATTAGACAAAAATAATTTAGCCCTGTGATCCGAGACATTCCTAGTTTTGTCGAAATCATTTTAATTTTATCGAGCGGGATGAAAATTTAAATAAAAATCAATGAAATTCCCAGCCCAGAGTTCATTTTCGGGATCTTGCCACGAAACGAATTCCTTCTAGCATGAATGACCTATAATTTTTGATTACTACATGCATCTCAGAATCTAGTTTATTGATACTTTAGATTGTCATCAGATGGTTTGTTGGACTAACTCCTCAAATATAAGATGATTTTAATGAAATGAATCGAAATCTGGATAGGGATAATTTCACATGTGTACATTGGTTATTGATATGTTAGCGTTGCCTGATTAAAAATTGTATTTCCTGGGATAGAATGCTGGGATAACTTCATATACGTTAAGTTTCTTTGGTAGGTCCAGCTTACACTTACAAATTGTGCCAGTTTATTGTAGTATCTGTTGCAGCAATTGTTCTGACAACCAGCAATTGGTATAAAGGTTTTTCATAGAGAATTGCACAACCAAAATATTTTGAGGCCGTATTTTCTAGGTTTCGTTAAAACAAGCTACTCGCCAAATGTCCTTGTAGTTTATACGCTAATTTATTTAGTTTTAACTGCTCTGCTCTTGTTTAATAATTAATGAACCGTAGGAATCTTAATCACCACAGCACTTGCTTCAGCGACATGACAGCAATTAATGTGTAAATCTCCACTGAATTGATCTCATGCCAAATACGCTACAGTCATCGAAGTGTATATGTAGCGTATAGAATTTTCGAACCTTTCGATTGGTTTCAACAACTATAAAGTTTATTAGCGTCCCTTTCAAAAATTATTTAGAACACGCCTAGTCGACAGATTAAGTTTAGCGCCGCTGGAAAATCGCGTATTCTTGTCACAGCTGGAGTTATTCCGCTCTATTTTCGTTTGAAATTTTGTTTTGAGCATAATACAAAATACTTTGAGCTGCAATTTCGAACTAAAAATTATTTACTGCTTGGATTTCTGTTGATGATTCAACAAATTCTTTATCTACAGAATTATCTTAAATCATATAATGTCAATCATCATCTGCTATTTCGGGTTTCTCGTCTGATGCTTCAGGAGTTGATAGATCATCGAACAAAACTCGATGTGTTTGACTGGTTTGCCCTTTTCACGCCAACACAACCATGAAAAGACCATTAACTATCAGAAATCATAAAACTTTTAGAAAAAATGATTCACTTTTATTTTTACGTTAATTCACTATGAAATTTATTCAAAAACTATGTATTTAAATCATTCCGTCTATTGTAATTGAATCCATATATAAGTATATACCCTGTCGGTTAAACCAATTCACCTAGAATAGTAATGGCCTCATTTCTTTGCTTTTCAATTATGCTATATGACGTCATTTTGTTGCGATTAGTCCGGTCTGTGACTGTAGATGGCAATATAAGCAAACAAATGATATTATTTTGATGTTTAATGTTTTTCAAGAACTTTTTAAGGACATTATTACCATCTACAGTTCAAAAAACAAACTGTCGACAAAAATTTGATGACGTATAGGTGCATTGGTACTCTAGGGACATTGGGTAAACGATTTATATGGTGAAACATATGATTTTCCGGCTTGGATTACAGGAAATTTACATTCGTTGTTTTAGCATTACAAAGACCAAACAATATGTCAATATTGTTTAAATATAGTTTGCACTTTAACTAAATATTACGTGAGATTAAGCCAGGTTCTCTAATATAGGTTCTTCTAATAAAATTTTATGGTTTTGTCGTGACTCATTTGTTACGATTTGTTTACTTTTGTGTTTTATATTTTGTTTGCACTTCGTCTAGATACGAGTCACCACAGCTTTAATTGGCTATTTGGTAGACTGACCGCAAAACAAACAAACTCGATAATTTATGTATTTATTTGAGAAAGAAATTAATGGTAAAATAATCTCTACAGACAGATAAATTCAAAATATCCGAAAATGGACAAGGTTATTTATTAACAACAAAAAATCTCTTCTATTCATTTAAAAGAAAAAAATAAAAATACTTTATACGTACACAAAAGAGGTTTTAACAAAAGCAACCAACTTTCTATATGTGATATGATTTAATGCTGGGGTCAGAACTTCTTCTTACAACAGTCTTACAACTACAAAGTTTTAAAATTAAATCAGTTAATTGGTTTGTTCTGGTGATATAGCCATATCGTGCAGCGGGTTCTGTAGGTTACGTTGTCGATCTATTTCAAATTCATAATGCGGTTCAAATTGTTTCGTTTGCTGAATACTGCATCTAAGTTGTTGCATCTGTTGCAGTAGTAGAAATGAAAGTGATCTTTCTCGAAATCATTTGCATATATGTAAATATTGGAAATTACAATATTTATGTAAACAATTTATAAGCGCTTACAAATTTTAAATTAACATAGCAAAACAATAAATCAAGCCAAATAAGATAAAGTAAATTTATTGATTCAGGTAATTGACAAAAGTAATAATAGATTCTGGTCGTTCGGAAGAAAATATTGCTGCTGTAAGTATACTACATAGTATTAATGAGAAAGAATTTTGCACAGAGATCTTCATTTGAGGGCGTTCAAGATTCAGATAACTCAAAAAGTAATATAATCGAATAATTTTCTGCGATCTAACACCCTAAATGTTTTCCTTTAAAACTATTTGAATTCATAATTAAATGCCACCGATCGACAAACACATGATGATCGAAAGGAGAATATTATTAATTGTATTCAAAAAATTAAGCCAAGTGTTGAATTTTTGAATTAATCTTAATCCTGTTAAGTTTCCAACTTTAAGGTCGAGGCGCATAATTTTCGTTTCGTTCCGATTCGTTTCGTTGTTTTTATAAATTCGTAGGCAAATAGCTTTCGTTTCGTTTTGAGTTTTTTTTTGCTTTACAGATTGGATTTTTTTAGTTCACACAATATTGTTTGAATTCAATCAATTATTTATAATATCACATCAAATAATTTAACACGTTCGCGGACATGACTGCTATAGCAGTCATGCAACTTTTTCGTTTTTTAAGAAATAAGACGACATATTTGTCAATTCTCAACAATACACTCCTTTCCGCGACGAAATATCATTGCAATTACAAAAGTTATCAAATTTGTGTTTTACACATTTACATAGAACGCAAAATCGTTGTTATTGAATTTACTTTACGTAAAGTCGCAATCGTGAACACACAAGAGTTTAAGTTGCATTCTTTTGGACCATTTGCATGATCGGTACGACCACCAGTATTTTAGGAATCGATTGTTTAATTTTGATGAGAAGTCTATACAATTTTGGGGGGAGGGCGCGTAGTAAAGTGAGAAAATGTGATAGCCACTTGACCATACACGTCAACAAATCATTACTTGCATTGGTACAAATTAGGGTGGCCGCATGGAATCAGCGCATAAGCAATTGGTAAAATGGAAGGAGAGAACGAGATAATCCCGTCATTCGATATGCCAGTATGCAATTTTGTATCATCCAGGAGCAGTCTGCCTCTTCTAACGGCCTTGAAGTTTGGCTAGGATTTACTGAACAAATCAATCATTAATCTGAGATCAACATGATATTGTAACCTCATTTGTATTAAAGGTATATTCAGCCAATCGCAATCACCACCTTCCTGTTCTTGGAATTAAATCCTTTTTCGTAGCGCAAGTTGTCAACGCAGCCCAATCCATGACCAAAGTAAATGGCTTTCCGATTAAATAAATACGGAATCTGTGAAGCGCTTCAATGACCGCCAAAGCCTCCAATTCATATGAATGATATTTGCATTCGTTCTCCGTTGTCCGGTGACTAAAATATGACACAGGTTTCGTTTCACGTTTTTTGTCTCTTTGGAATAGTATACCGGCGAGACCTTTGGAAATTGCATCGGATTATATAACGTCAAAATATCGCGACTTCCCAACTTGTTTGTTAGTAACTCGAACAACGTTGTTTGCTCGTTTGTCCAGTTAAACGATTCATTCGTTTTAGTTAGCCGCATTAACGGTTCAGCGATAATTGAAAAATTTTAACGAATTTTCTGAAATAACTTGCTAACCCGATAAATTGTCGTACCTCATGCTTATCCGTAGGCGTTGGAAATGTTAAAATTGCATTGTTTTGTTTGATCCCGGTCGTATGCCATGCGAATCAATTTCATGGCCAAGAAATCCAACTCTCTCCTTAAAAAACTGACACTTCTTTAATTTTCAAGTTAATCCCCGTTGTTGTAATACTTTCAATAATCGTTCCAATTTTTCCATACCTTCCTGGATGGTCGTGCTTGGTATATGATAATATCATCCAAATAAACAATTACATCATCGTTAACCTCCCGAGCAATGGTGTTCATCACTTTTTGGCAAACAGCTGGAGCATTTGTTAGCCCAAAGGGCATCCTCAAAAACTCGAACTGCCCAATTCACGAAAGCTGTACGTGATATTGATTCATCAGACATTGTAATCTGATAATAACCAGATGCTAAATCCAGTACACTGAAATAACTACAACCACTGAGTCGTGATAGCTGATCTTCCATAATCGGTAACGGATACTGGTCTCGCTCTAAAAATTTTATTCTACGTTCAGGTTCCGTTAAATTTCGCTCGTAAATAACATTTTTCGATTGCAATATTACATCATTCAGCTCGTTTGCATCACAAGTATTTTGTTCAATCACTTCGCGCGAATTACTACTAATGCTTCCAATCTTCGATTTCGTAAAATTGCCTCGATTTGCTCGAAAATTGCCAAATGCTCACACATTGTACAAACAGGCATTGGTGTATTTTAATCATTTTCATTTTTTTATAATTAAATTTTGTACATTCAAATCATCTTTGTCAATCCATTCTGCTACTTCAGCTGGTCTGCAGAGATGGGCGATTACACGTCACCTACTAAATTTTACGTTATTGCGTAGACAACCCGTCGACAACGTAGACAACTCGTTGACAATGAAGTCAACGTCGACTACTCATAGACAATGTCGATTACTCGTAGACAACGTCGATAACCAATTGTAATTCCGCTAGTAGTGGCGGATTGAATGATTAACATATTTTTAACTTCTGTTTAACTTATACTGTGTACTCCATACCGTTTTTCGTTAATACTGTCTGCCTCACATCGCTTTTATGTCTAAATTTCCAACTAACTAAAATGAAGGTAAATTCATGTCCGTTAAATGTCTCTAATAGTTTTAAACTAAAGTATTCAAGATATTTACATCTAAACTTCAAATTTAGTTCAGATTTGTCAATAACCGAATTGTCACCGGACAAGTGGTGCAGTGGTTAAAGCTTCGGCACTTGAACCGGGAGGTACTGGGTTCGAATCCCACCAGAGGCTGGATGCAAAAGCGAATTTTCGTCATCGATTAAGATCGGTGATGGTAATAAACACAACTAAGACCCTCTGTTGGAGTGCAGAATTCAGCGCCGACCCACCGTCCATGTCAGTGTACAGGTTGACATGGAGCTTGCAATGTGCAGGTGGTATACTGTAATTGTGTGAATGGGTGGTCTGTGCGTGAATGAAAGGGGGTTATTAATTGACCTTCAAGGGACATTAAATCCACTGGACAATTAATACTTCCTTTAAAAAAAAAAAAAAAAAAAAAAAAAAAAAAACAAAAAAAATACTGTCGAAATTGATACAACTTATTTAAGTTAATAAATTTAAATTTAACCCCAAACACGATTTGATCCTTGAAGGCCTAGTATGAACCTACCGTTAATTTAGTTAGTCGAAATCGAAAGTTAGATCAAAAAATTGGCTTAAGATACACAGTCCAAATTACTTACTAAACTAAATAGCTGTTACTAGCTACTAGTTATTTCTAGTTCTTACTGAATCCATAACGCGCACTAGGTTAAATATTTAGTACTAAATTGAGTACTAAATTGTTAATTGTCTACCATCGATAATAAATACTTCGACAGTTGATATAACTCAAATTAAATTTACGAATTAAAATAAAATTTCACAAGTTTTACGCCATCTATTGACAACTGGTATGAACTAACATGAAGTTAGTTTATACATTGCGCTTGACGTCGATTTCCTTGTTCAAACTGCTGACTAACCGAATTAACGGCTATTCATACCAGTCGTTCAGAGATAGTACTAAGCAAATCACGTCTTATGTTTAATTAAAATTTCCTTAAAATTGGAATTTAAAAAGGTTTAATTTTTAATTTGACTAAATTTGAGTTAAGCTATCGCGATATCGAGCAACTGTTTTTAAAAAAAAACGTGGCTAAAATTTCTAACTAAATTAAAAGTCTGAACTGACCTTTATACCTTTAATTGCTACTAGTCACCGAAAGATATCTCTTATATTCAGAAATCAAATCATGCCAGGCGTTCAGTTCTAAACTGCAAAATTAGTTCAGATTTATCAATCTCCAATTAGAAATATTTTGGTGATTTTTAATCTTAATTTATTTAGCAAATTTTAATTAATACTCAGGCGTATGAGCGAGATTTGTTCAGAACGGCATAATTTAAAATTGCATTTTTCAAAACTGCATATTTCAATGCGGAATAAGGGTTAAAACGGCATTTCAAAACGGCATATTTCAAAAAGGCATTGCATTTTTCAAAACGACATTTTTTAAAACTGCAAAAGGTAAAATGCAATTTTTTAATCGATTATGAATCTAGACATATTTTTTCCTTAATTTTTAGAATACGACCAACAGGTACGGTAATTTATTAAATTCTAGGATAAAGCCAAATGAAAAGGAACTTGCCTATTTCTTAGTCGACTAAGATCAAATTTCACATTTCCTATGGTAGGGTTGGATTTACAAATGCTTTGGAATACAATTTATGAAATTAAATTGATTATGACAAATTTCTTTTACATGTTTCATTTAAAAACTTCACTAGGTGTAGTAGTAGCAGTATAAGAAACGTATTTATCTTTATTGGAATTACAAATTATATCTTTAGTTTGCATGTAATATTCTCAATCACCTAAATTTTTATATAGAGCTTCTAGTTAGTTACCACAATTGCATGACTGTAGTGGATTACTCCATAGTGGAATACATCCCATGCATGTATTTCCTTAATTTATCGGGTTTATCGAAAAAAATCAATTCAAAGATACTAGTTTCAAGATACGTAGCGTTATTAATAAACGTCGCCACTACAATTGTTGTGCCTATGTCGTTTTGAAATATCCAATTTTGAAAAATGCTATTTTGAACCTTATGCCATTTTGAAATATGCAGTTTTAAAATATGCCATTTCGACCGGGACCCGCCAACCGATGAGCCAACCGTCAATTTAGTCAGCCGAACACTTAAACAAAAAAATCGGCGTGATGCACACAGTAAAAACGTTAATTTCAAAATAAATACAAATTTTTATTAAACATAACCACATAGTCACCAAAAAACGTAGGTTTGTTGACCTCTACTGACATTTGGCCGAACCACGTACATTATTGATAAGACCGAATTGGATGATGGAAATGGGTGCTAAATTAAAAATTTTATATTTGTGGTGGGATTTTAAGTGGATTCATCATACTGTTGTTTGTCATGAGGATGTTGTAAGTTACGTCTAACGTATGAGTCGGTATTAACGAATTATACTAAAGTCGCTACTAACTAATAATTTACGTGTTTTAGTATCAAACTATAAAATAAGATAATAAGACAATTACCTATCAGCTAGACAACAAGTTTGTCGTTAGTCTGACAAACTTGTTGTCGTAACGTAAAATAAAGAAAAAAATAATGTGAAAATTTAGATTTTAATATCATTGTTTATAGGTTGTTAACATTGTCCACATTGTCGACGAGTTACGCAGAAAATCTCTATGTAATCTACGTGATAGATTACGTGTCGACAACTGTGTAGATTACATTGTGTAATTTACCCCGCCCAACCCTGTTGGTCTGTTTGAATTAAAATTACCATCATCTCTCGTTGTCTTTTGACCACAATTCGTGTATGACAAATTTTTTCCATGTTGAGCAGTTTTGAATTAAAAGCTGTTTGTACACCATGTACAGTTAGAGTGTTTTTTTTATTCATTCCAAATATTCCGGACGTTCCAAACATGACATATTTTGTTTTTTTTATTCATTCCATTCCTTCTATTCCTTTTTTTTGTTATTTTTTTATTTATTCTAGACATTCGGAACGTATTCTTTTCGTACTGGATGAAAAGGTAGAACGAAAGGAATATTTTTAATCTTAGTTGCCATATTCTTTGTTTTGAAGGGTTATTTGTTTGTTTTTTAATGTAGTACATACGCAACACTGTAAATAATTGACAATTAAAAAGGTTAGTGTCAAATATCTATTCCATTCCTTCCAAATCGTTTTTTATTATATTCTGTTTGGAATATTTTAAGGTCACGTGATCAGTATTCTATTCTTTCTATTCCTTCTTTGGAATGAATAAAAAAAACCCCCTTAGTTACATGATTCTTAAGCATAATATTTCATGCAAAATACACATGGCAAACTTTGCAAATTCTGTTCTCAAGTTCATTCTGGACCGTCGTACAATACATATCGTACGGAAATATGGTAAATTTGGAATCCGTTGGAAGCATACTTCGTAAATTAAATGCTTTTCTGATGAATAATGGAGCAAAATTATAATTTTGGTTTTGTTTCGCTTGTAATGCTTTTAATCCATCAGAAGGTGGTGACTATGGCACTGGTGGTGGTAGAAATCTTTCACATGATATATTAAAAATTGAGCTACGTGATTCCGAACAGCAAATTCGATTAACATAGTTCACAATTTGAAGACATTATTGACTCGTTCTGACGTGTTCTGCAAACCATTCCTTGTTTTTCGAATTTAGAGAATTAGCATCAATTTCAGAAGCATCTGGTTGGACATATTTGCATTCAGTTGGATATCCATCAATAATAACTTCATTCCAAATTTCTGCCAAAGTATTAGCAGCAAACGCAAAATTTTCCAATTCCAGTTTGTTATCGATGGTTCGTCCTTGAGCATCTGAGATGACTGCCAAATTTTTCATGTGACAATATAACACCCGACAGTTGTTTGCTTCATGGTGCTTACGACTCTATTAAAGGCACTTTTACCAGGTGCATTTGTTGCAATAAAAATGGAATCTAAATTATATTTGTTGAAATTATAAATTGCAACAAGTGTTCAATGACCAGAAAAATTGTTCCTCGTTCTACATTGCAAAGTTAAACTTTTTATTCCAGCGCAATGCGACGCTTCTTTCAATATGTACTAGATCTTGGATAGCCTACATACTTGTCCGCTACCATTTTTATATGATCGGTTGATTGGCATATAAACGTTCTCCTACAAATTATTGTTCAAAAAGCTGAATTTTGTCAAACTGCTGTAATCCCATTGGTTATTATCCGGCAAGCGCCAGAATTACTCGAGCGAGTCGATGGAAGCTTAACCAAAGGACTAAAGTTTCGGTGTAATCGATGCAAAAATCCGATAATGTGTATCGATCAATGCTTCTATTTGGATTTTGTTTTAGTTTATGGATCGGACAATTATCATTCATTATCGATATTTTGGTGGATTGACCCACCACTCCGCACATACGATTTTTAATGGGCAAATCGTACTCCTCGTTCATTGTCTGCTCTCACTGCTTGTGATCATCAGATCTAATTGCCTGCTCGTATGCCGTTGATTCTCTGCAGATTGCCAACGATTGCAGATTGGTAATGGATTCTGCCGATACCATAATACGTTAATCGTATTACTTCGAATGATTATCATATCCGACAAACGCACACGATGATTGGCTTTGTTTAGATCCACTTTTTGTCGTTTTTCTTTTGGAATGTGCATAAACACCTCTGCCAAATTGACAGTCTCCGCCCAGAACTCGTAGGCCATCTGCATTACTCGAATCGCGCAGATTCCACAATTGTGCGATTGTCACGTTCCATACAACCATTCTGCTCTGGCGTAAACGATACAGTTCACTGAAGCTCAATGAAGTTGAACCCAAAAATGTTAATATCGTTAATATATTTTCACCATGTTCCACTGTTATGTGTTACGATATCTCGACCAAGTAATGAAGCCATTCACGTCGATGACACATATGTGTTTTCAATGACCACTCTCACCACAATTAAAATCATTGCCTTATGGCTTGCTACTACCGCCCTTAGCTTTTCCTTTCTTGTGTTCTGTTCTGATGAATGGCACTTTCTTGAATTGGAATACTTCTTCGAAAAATTCAGTTTGGCCATTAACGCTTCAATTGTTCCGGTCTGACCCTGAAACTTCAATCGAAGGTCCTCTGACATTATTTACACACGAAAATTTATCATAAGTTTAGTTGTCAGCACTCGTTAATTCTCACGCACTATGAAAATGTTTAGATTCAGCTGGCAAAGACATTAAAATCTGCACGACTTCCATTAGTTATGGCATACACGTTGCATATTATCGTCCGGCTCCTTTGTGAAACTGTAGTTCCGGGGTTGCAAGTACATAATGTTTGTTTTTGATGTTTGCTCACTTCACCGGCGGTAATTTACCGGTGAAAAGTAAGAGGTTACGCTACTCGCCACAAGTGGCAGCACTAAAACAAAAAAGGATTTCTGGTGTTATTTTATTGCCATTTCATTGCCATTCGTGTTATTTTATTGCCAGTTTTGCTCAAAATTCTAGGATCTGTTCATGCTTGATTTTGGGCTGAAGAGAAGTCAGCTAATTCTTAATTAATAATTTAAAATTTGCATTGCAGGTCTGTAATGATTTGCATTTGAATTTTGTATTGGAAACGTACGAATCGAATACGAAAATTAAAAGAGATTATTAAAACCAGTTTACACTCCCATTGTCGTTTTGCCAATTTGTAAGTTGGTACTGAATTTTTTTCAAGTCCTCTGAGAACTGGATTGTTTCTATTCAAATTAATTTTAAAGCCTCTTTTTCAGCTGAAATTATATTCTCATTCGACCTACTTATAAGAGGATTGAAAAAGGTCGAAATATCTCTCTTAATTCAAATTGATTGTCATCGTATGTCATGTGTAGTAATCGCAAGAAATTACTTTGGTTCCTTCAAATCTTTCCAGAGCGACGTCCGGAATCCATTCAGAATCCCTATTTTATTGTATACTATAGCTAACCCGGCTAACTTCGTACTGCCTCAAAATTAGTAAATGTTGAAATTAATGTAATTCACGTGGCAGCAAGGCTTTCGTTTTATTAGAGTGAATTGAAATGATTCGCGCTGCTTTATTTCACTACTTTCTGTTAAACTATTTGCTGGGTGGTTTGGTGGTTTTTCGATTCCTTTCATTAAAGCACCTTGTGATATACGACATTTTTCGTTTTGTTGTCAGGAGCGAGAACGAACAAAGCGGATGGTTTGCTGACACGTGAACATGCTACGTACAATTGACTTTGAGAGATTCATTCATTTTCTAGAATCAAGCCACAAACACTCAAGGATTGGTTGATCGTCATGGCGAATGCAAGACGAATCGGAAATTGAATTCGTTTAAACTCGAATGTCATTTCGGTTGGGGTCTTCGGAATTCTTGGAATGAGAACTTCCTCACCTTCGAACTTTCCTTTGAGTATCGTCGCGTGAATCACATTGCCCATGAGTTTTCTCACCACCAAACGCGTTCCATCCACCGAAAGCGTTCGAACATAGTTTTGGTTGGTTCAGGTTTCGAAGCATGATGACTGCCGAGCCGACCTTTAGTTGTAAATTGTGCGGATGCAAGCCAGACAGATCCATTGAGTTCAAAAATTCAGTTGGATAGTTTGTTAGTTAGATGTTAGTTTGAAGACACGTGCGGTGGTGTCGTGCCTATCACTTGTTGTTTGTCCGGGTTGCACAATTTCTATCCATTTCGGATTGCACATAAAGGTGATGAATAGATCTGGACGATTCTAATGACGAACATATGTCATTGCATCTACGGCATATACATGCAAATGACGCGGGCTGCCAACACAATAGTCAACCGACCAACATTAGCTGCATCTGCTTCGGTGGTGATTGCATCGCGTAAATGGATATACTCCTCCGAATGCAGTTTGGGTTGGTTCAACCGAATGAAAGTGAGGCGCTCCGTTTCGATTTTGACGTACATGTCGACGCAATATTGCTGAAGCAATCGACGAATGATCACAATGATAAACTACATAACCTTTTACAATGTGCAATTCATCAAACTGCTCTTTGAAATCACTTTTCGCTGATGATCTTCAAAAATAAACTCCAACGGTTGAGAATTAATTGAATCTAATTTAAACGTAATAACCGTCGAATGAAAATTGATGAAAACTCGAAAAACTATGCTGATAAGTTGCGGCAGACGTGATATGCAACGGAGACATCTCAATAAATTCTATTAGTTTAATGTCGTCAATGTAATCAAATTAATGATGATGTTTAAACCTGTCTTCTAAATAAGATGATTCGTATTAATCCATTAACAGTTTGCTGTTGTTCACTGACCATCAAAAAATGTCGATCACTAGGGCATAAAACTACTCACACACGAACAGTTATTTATTCAAGGTGCACACAAACACTGACCATATTACGTACTCCACTTACCATACAACAATTCATATCTACAAAGTCATTAATAACACATAGAAAATTTTAAACGAATCAACATAAAAGCATAAATCATAAAAATTAAATTACCGTAACCTCGTGTACTTACTAACGGAGGCAAAATATTTTCGTAACAAATGAATACCGGTTTGACAGTTTTTTTTCCCAAAAATTTTTAAAATCATTTATATTTTCTCTATTTTTTAGTGGAAGCTGATCGTGATGTCGAAAACAATTTACAAGCACGTGGATTAGATGCGGCCGAATTTCGAGGGAAAAAGCCATCCGCAATAATGAAAGTGATTGAAAATAGTGTGGAAAGTGTGAGCACACTAGTTGGTGAGGCAATCGCAGAGTAGGTGTAATTTGAACGTGACAAAACCAACATACAAACTAATTTCAATCTATTTACATTTATATATAGAGTTTTGGAGCCAGAAAAATCACTTGAGAAACAAGACGGTGAAGGTGGTGAAGTGGATCATGTCGACGATGGATCTGACGATTTTGATCATGGTAGAGATAATGGAGGTGTGTGGGTCTCAGGCAAAATGCATCTATGAATCTCATATGCATCATCGGCTTTATGGGTTTTCTAATAAATATTTTTCATCGATTCAAGCGCGCTAACATAAAATTTATCATTTTTCTAAATTTATCTATATTTCACAAACACTTCTCGTAAATTACACTTGTTACTAATTAAAATTTTACTCACTTGAATCCATGAACTAAAAATTTATTTTTAAAATACATATTTCTTTATATAAATAATCTCTTCATAGATTTATGTGACATCTAGTGTACGATAGTCAAACTTGCTGCACAATCATTTTTATACAAAATTTTATTCTTTTCTAGCCAAAACCCACACCTTTTATAATTTTTTTTCTATATCTTTTATAATTTTCATTTTATTTTTATTAAAATAATTTTAGAACTTCGTGGCAAAAAGAAGAAGAAGAAGAAGGCCCTAATGAAATTATTAATATTGGGTGCTGTTCTCAAGGCTAAAATCGAATTAATCCTAAAATTGATCGCAACAAAATTACAAATAAAATTCTTGATAATCGCCGGTATCGGACTGTTGATCAACGTTGCCCGTTTCTGGATCGATTTAAAGAAAAAACATGAACCACAAAAGGTAATCTACTACGAGCATGCCCAACATCAACATCACTATGAAGATCATGATGATAAATGGGGTGGTTATTGGAAACGATCGTTAAATGTTGGTGATGGTGCTGCTGCCTCAAAACGGGGTGATGCGAATACTGATGACTACTACTATGACACCAATGAAGGAGGTGCAATTAATACACAAACCGAAGCAAATATTCGAAATTTAAATAATCAATATTATGATTCACATAATTTAGCGTACAAAAATCATCAGCCATATTAAACCATCGTATTTCATCCGTTGCGGCGCTTGATCTTATACTGATTAATTTAATTTAATTTATTTAATTTATTAATAAAATTTAGTTTTTTATTTATACATATAGTTTATGATTTGTTTTAATAACTTATTTATGATTACGCTAAGCTGACGTGTGATCGACACCATAATTGATTGATCTTGACGCTTCTTGATATGTTTTTGCTTTACATAGTAATTAGTTTTCATTGCGGTCGGCCTCATGCTGCTGCATGATCAATTAAAAATAAAGCGTATGTATGAATGAAAATCGAAAGTTATGATGTGTGACATGGTTCCGGTACATCAAGCTACAACAACATAATATATATGAGCGAATGTGTCTTGTGATTTACAGTCCCGTTAGGTGATTAGTATACATGTGATTGATTGATGATCGTAAATATTTTTATGAATATTTATACGAGTTGAATCAACCGCGCGATCATCACAACTGAGCTTAGTAATATCTTTCGTTATAATCTAGTAAATTGTTATTTTATTCTCAGGACCAGCGATCACGTAAAATTCATAAAATTTTATTACAAATGTTTGTTGAAGTATATTGATTTGATGCGAATTATTTTGTGTATACAAATTATTCTGGTGTGACGTCAAGTGTGATCGTAAATTTTTTGCCTAGCAATTCACATTGATTATAATCTACGTACATGTGTCGCTACTTCATGTACGTCGCTACTTCATGAAAATGAGAAAGATCTCATAATTTGACCTTTTCAATTTTGCATGCAAGTTCATCAGGACGTGATTTTTCGTAGATGATCTAAACAGTAGAACACAATTTATTTATGACGGTTTGCCCATAATTTGTTGTCGTCTGCAAAAAAAAATGTAGGTAGAGCTAAGAGATAGGTTTGTTGATACTTGTTACCTGAAGAACTACATTTTGTATAGATGGTTAAACCAGATAACTCTAGGAAAATATTTCTCTAAGAATACAGACGTTTACTCAGGTAGGATTTAGTATGTAAGTTAAAATGACACGGACGAACTATTTTACACAGACAACTTTAGTTGGTTCGTCAACAAATATGATTTATAAAGAAGGTTAGTCTAGCTCTTAAGTTATTTGACACGGATAATTTTCTGCCCTTTAATTTGTTTTAATTTTCTCTCCTCTGCATTCAACTCGCGTCATTACAACTCTTATACTTCCCTCTTCTATTTCTTCTTCATATCGTAAAAGCAAACGATTTTCAGGTGCAAACTCAAACACTCTTGTCAACCTCTTCAAATTTTGACGATAAGATCATCTTATATCCATTATCAGGAAATTAATACCGTGAAGTACAGGAGCCAAAGCCGACTACAATCTTCGATTGAATCAACGTGTAGAACCACCAACGCCTACGATCTGACAGGATAAAAACGCACTTGAAATATCCCAGTCATTAACGGACCCCTCTGAATACCTGACGCCCTTTAATTGTAAATAAACTTGGCCCTAGCTATCTGTCGTAGGTGGACCTTCTGTCCTCCGACACTCGTGAGCCGATGGGAAATAAAATTTTAAATCAATATTAAACCAGGACCACTGCTGCTCACCTAACGCCGAAGCAACCAGAGACAAGAAATTCAGACCGTAAAGGGAAGGCTCACTCAAGTTCTGGAAAGGTGAAAGATCCCAAGGCGCTTAGCTGGAGCCTGGCAGAGTTATTATCAATTGCAGCAGCTATTCCGGATTATGATTAGCTACTCCGTCAGAGAAACAGCTACCTTAAAAGCAGAAGGAGTCCGTCACATGGGACAAGAAAACTGTGCACAACGAAAACAACCAAGCAATCAACCACAAGCATACCAGAGCAAAGACCACACCTGCTATTGGAGGGAACGAGATGCGCAATCATCCAATGACGTAATAAGGGAACATATCGACTCTAGGTATCATCGACGTAAAAGAAGAAGGAAACATCACTATTGAAAATTGGTATAGGTACTCCAAGTTTATAAAATTCACTCTAGTCGCCATATAGCAACCTCAAAATTCAACTTCATATAAATCGTTTTCCCTGCAGGTGTAGTTCATTTTTAAGACATTTTACCATGTAACAAATAATGATTTACTTTCTTTTACGTATAGTAAAATAAAGTAAAGTAATTATATGAAAAATGATGACGTCGAGATTTTTGCACATTTTCCAAAAGTGGTATTTAAAAAATCTCTTTGTGTGTGTGTGTGTGTCTGTGCGTGTGTGTCAGGAGTTCTTGCAGACTAAATGTTGTGTCCTCTCTACAGCACAGACGGATCGACTAATCTGAGTGAAACTTCATACTTACGCTTTTTCCAGAAATTGGGAGGTCCAGTGAATTCTAGCCGAAATCGATCCACCGGAAGTGGCAGATTCGTATGAGATGGATGGAAGAAACCTTCGTAAGAGATGGATTTCGATGCATATGTCTGGGATTAATTAATTTAATTTAATAGTTTTCTAAGCTCATTCGGCTTGGCCAAAAAAGAGGATTTTGGAGTATCAAGAATCGATTACAATGCGGGTCCTGGTATTATAAAGATTCACTTCAGGCGTCTTGAACGGGAAGTGACACCTTTCATAGGAGTTTTTTCATTTTTTGCAACCGTTTTGAAAAGAATATCAATTATGAGAAACCAAAAGTCAACAATGCACTGTAAGATTCCAAATTAAATATGCAACAATACCGGCTCAGATCATCATTCAAAAATTTAAGCAAAAATGACATGTTTTGACAAAATATCGCTTTCCAACAAAAAATCGGCCCCTATATACAGCCCAGAGGCCTGGTTAATCGGGATGAAATTCATAGCTAAGTTTTTTCCACAAATTAGAAGATCCCAGTGAATTTGCTCGAAAGCGGTCCACCGGAAGTGGCAGCTTCATTGCAAAGTGTATCATTTACGAGAACAACGGTCTGAACTAACAGATTCTTAATAATTTTGCCACACCATTAAATATCTAATCAGATTATTATCCAAAATTTAACCGGAAATGATGATTTTTGCCAAAAACGGGTTTGCAACAAAAGCTCGACCCTGGACAGCCCAAACGAATTGATTGATCGAGGGAAACTATACTTAAGTTTTTCCTACAAATTGCGGGATCTCAGTGATCTTTGGCCGAAATTGGTCGACCGGAAGTGGCAGTTTCTAAAGGAGTTTTTCCAGTTTATGCAAAATATATTAAAAGGCTCATACAAAAATTGGGCCTCTATACAGCCCAACCCGATTGATTGAACGGAATGTAACTTCATACTTAAGCTTTTTTCATAAATTGGAAGATCCCCATGGAGCTTTCTCTTTTTTGCAAATATTTTGAAAAGTCTACAACATTTACGGAAAAACAATTAAAACACACAGATTTTAAAGTGAATTTCAAACAAAATTAGCTCTGATCATATTTTAAATTTTAATGTCGAGTTTTGATGAAAAAAAAAATTTATTTATCGAAAATTCAGCATCTTGACAGTCCAGGCGGATTGACTATTTGGAATCAAACTTCATATTAAAACTTTTTCCATAAATTGGGAGCATCGTGTTAAATGTGGTGGACATCTACGTAGTTTCCGTTAAAGCTTTTCCAATTTTTGCAATAAAGATTAAGTTCTCAGTAAGGGTTGACCTTGTTGGTTTTCTGAAATTTAAGCACAAACAATGATCTTTGATTATACAAAACAATTTTTATCAAAAATCCGGTAGGTTCAAATTTTTTCTTTCGAAATTAAGTGAGGTATGTTCGAAATCTATGTATATTTGTCGTAAAAGAATGACGTGTGTTGTCACAACAATTACACTCTTCCATTGTTTAAGATATTGTACACATGGTGTCGTCCGCATTGTGGTCCTTCGCCCATCTAGATCCATTGCTCATGCCCTTCAGTTTTGATATCCTGGTATCGTAGGTGTTGTTCAACGTCTTCTCACCAGCACAGTCGTGGTCTTTCTCGACGAAGTAAATCAGCTATGGTTGATGTTGGAGAACACTTCTATTCTATCGATGCGAATATAATAAAAATGTCCAATATGAGGTCCTTCAAGAACACCAGAGGTCACGTTGATAACAGTTGGATTTCTCATTCCCAATTAAAACATATTGCAGTCGGTTTGTCAGATACGATTTGAATCAATTATTACTTTGGAGTACTTTGAGGTGGCATATAGAGTCAAATGCCTTGCTAAAATCTGTATACGCTACATACTTGATGATGTGTTTCTATTTCATTTAACACTTTAAAGGTAAATTCAACCAGATTGGTAGATATAGATCTTCCCGGCATGAACCCGGTAGATAGAAATGTGACGTATCACTGTAGATTTAAAAGCATTGCACACAATCAGCTCAAATAATTTTGGAATTGACGAAGATGTTAATATTGCTATGTAACATGAGACATCCTCTCTCTTACCCGATTTAAATCGGGTAGGAGATTACCAATAAAAGTAGTTTTTAGCCATTAGCGCCTATTTTCTAGCATTTAATATGGTGGTGGTTGTCGCTAAATGTTTACGTGGTATGGTAGATCATGGTTATTCACCTATCCGTCTTTTCAGGTCTGCAAGCGTACATACACTTCTTTTGAATTTTCTCAATACTTTGGATATTTCTTCGTAAACACACTACAGGATCTTAGAAGTCTCCAAATCAAAAATATTACCTGTTCAACTTTTGATAAAACCGAGTTTGGAATCGCTCTTGCAATGCACAGCTCAGTATGCTTTCAAGTAGTACCGCCAACAGGGTTGGCTTTTCGATGAACTGATTTCATCAGGATTTTGGAATGGTTTATCACTTCAATAATACCATTCACAATCTTCATGTGAAAATCAATGGGAAAACGTGATAACATTATGGAACACCGGAGGTTTCTTGTATTGCAATCGACCTTTCCTCCTATTTCAATAATTTAATTACTCAAATAAGATTTGGACAGAGACTACAAACTTGCTGGAAAATTCAACCTCGAAAGTCTTGCAGTTACTGCTAGAGTCGAAAACTTTTGCGGTCTTCTTTAATAGAATACCTGGTAAATTCTATAGGATTTGTCGTTGCTGCTATTTTGGGCATAAAACCATGACGAATGTAAAGAAAATGCTAATCTTTTGCTAGTTTCTTTAATTGTGTTTGTGTTAGTGATTTTACCTATGGTAAAACGGAACACTATCGAAAATTAGACTTTTCTTGGATGTATTTATTAAATCCTATTAAAATTTACTGAATAATATAAAACCCCTTTATTTTGACTAGTCATATGAATGTTTAATTTGACTCAAAATTATATTTAAAATTCTCAAAAACGAGCATTACACTGCTAATTCAAACTTACTACACAAACTTTGCTTAATTCAGGGAATGTTTTTCGAGCAATGCATGGTTTATATTGATAAGTTGTTGACGGTAGCGTTTCCCATTGACAGTATCGACATGTTTCAGCAGCTCATAGTACACGATTCCTTTCTGGTCCCACCAAACGCAGAGCACTGTCTTCTTTCCCAAGCGTTTTGGCCGTGCCGTCGATGTTGATGCTTCGCCAGGTGAAAGCCACGACTTTTTGTGTTTGGAATTCTTAAAAAGATCCACTTCTCTTCTCTCATAATAATTAGATGCAGGACGCTCTTCTTTTAAGCCGTGAAAGTAAAATCTGCGAGATAATAAATGGTCCGAACCTTAAGTTAGAGATAAGTAAAAAATTTGATGTTGATAAATAGGTGCTCGACATTGTTATTTTGAACAACCTGTATATTGTCCAGTATGAAGTATTCCCAAAAAAAAAGCTTGTGTGAACAAACGCAATTTCACAATATTTAAACTCAGGAGGACCCGAATCATTTCCCGGCTTTTGTTTTAATAATTTTCGAAAACATTCTCACTTGGTTCATTAAATGCGAATATTTATTCATTGTTGGACTTTGGAATGCTTTCAATTTCATGAGTTTGATGACTGTTGGAAAAATGGGACTCACTTTTCAACTACCGGAGTTGAATTAAATTTCTTTACTTTGTCTCATGGTGAATTCTGATGATTTCGGCATGTAACAAACCTCATTCGATATATTAAAGTGCTTATGGTATGGACTTTTTGGTGGTGGCAGTGGAGTATCTTCGTCAAGAATATTAATTACGTCAGCATTCAATTGCAAGCAATATTTTTGACAATTTTACATGTGGATGAGTTATTTTTATTTTTGGTGGTGGCCCAGTATTTTTTTGGATCTGTAAAAAAACAATCATAAATACCGCAATTAAATTTTTAGCAATGAAAAAAATAACTTACAGAAATGTTTATGATATTGACTCTACTGTTTGACATTTACGAAGCAACCCTGTAAAATGCTACTATTTGATAATATATATGGCACGTATTACACTATAAAAAATATTATCTTTCTCATATGTAGCTAAACTAAACCTAAAGATGTCAGTAATCATTTTTTAGAGCTTGTTTAAGACAAAAACAGATGGCAGTGTAGATAAATAAATGAATTTCTTCTTGTGACGGTAGATAACTAAAAGCATAAAGCAAAATATATATAAGAGGAATCATGTAGAGATTCCGAGGTTAATCTATTTTACTTTTGGCCATCTCTATAAGCCTAACAAGAACAATGAACTATAAATTAATTATGCCGATTTGTTTATAAGTTACGTATATATGGATTAAATATAAAAAAAAATTAAATTTGTGTATATAAATATATTAAAACTATACAATAAGATTAACCTCGGAAAAATCTGCTTATAAAATTTGCACTACTTGGTTTCTCTTATATATTTATTGCTCGATGCTAAAAGCCTAAAATAAGGCCGCCTAAGTTTGAAAAATTTCCTTCAGTATATAATAAAAAGAAAATTGACGTATAACCGAATATCGAATTGAAGAGTGAAATAAGACAGATACAGTTTCCTTTAGTTTTTTTTATTTCTTTCTTATTTCTTCCTACATACAACTTTGTTAGTTCAGAAGAAATAAATTCAAATATGCTACTTACACCCTAGGGACCCTAAGGTGAATTCCCACACAAATACATGAAATTTAATTACTTAGTTATAGTAGTATTCAAATCTCGCTGGAATTCTGACAGTTCTCGCGCAGGCAAAATATGGCGGATACGCAGTGATGTATTAAGTATAATAATACCAGTTTATTGTTTACATTTTTATGTTGTATTTTTATTACTTAACTGTATAAATTAACTTTGTAAGAATCACTGACACTTTTGAAATTAATATTTAATTCGATAAGCAACGAATTAATTCATAATTCCATTAAATTGAAAACCTATTTTGCTTTTTTATGTTGTTGTGGTTTTGTTCGATATGAATGACATTTGGTTATTTATTTTCCCTAGTTCGTACCAAAATTAAATGTTGACATTGTTTCCAAAGGCGTGCAATTTTTTTATAGATGTATTAATTTTCACTTGAAATATCATTGTAATAACATAAATACATGATCATTTTGAATATTTTGTGTATTAAAAGTGAAATATAATTCTTTTTAATGGTTATTGATTATTTTATTTAGATTTACTATCTAAGATAAATGCGACCCATCAAAATTTTTATAATTTTTTTTTCTACATCACTGAAAGCTGCGCAGAACAATTAAAAAAAAATTTTTTTTAAGATCTGAATAGGACTATTTATTACTTATATTTGCAATTGGTAATTTACAATTAGTATTTTGATTATTTTAAATTCTAGACGTCGTATTTGATAGTTTAATTACAATATTTTTATTATTGTATTTAGTATGTCCATTACATAAAATTATATTCCATAAAAAATTACAATTTATGTATGTAAAATAAAGGTTTCTAATTTACCACCTTTAGATACGAATTCTTTGTTGTTTGGTTTATTGGGGTTTTTATTTAACGAAATGTAACCGAAACCACGTCCGTAGTAATTGTCATCTAAAACCACGCTAAATTTCAAATCAAAATTTTAAATCCAAACTTTTGATTATACGGCTCAAGTTTTCTCATGTTTGTTCAGAAACGACACTAACCCTTTCACGTGGAATGACGTACCGTGTACGTCATGCATAAAATCATGTTTATTGCGGAGTGTCAGACATTTGTACGTCATTAAAAAAACAAACTTTAACAAAACACTGTGAACTATTTTAGATGCTATTTGTATAAAGTACATCCAGCACATTGCACAGGGGCGGTATGTTGTACTTGTACCATCACTTCGAATTGAAATTCGGAAAAAGTCGAATCGAAAAGTGAAAGTTGTATCATTTTCAACTTTTATCGTTTTTGAATCTTGCAATACTTTTTCTAGAATGACATGTCAGCTATATTTATTAGTACTTTGGTTTTAAATGATGAAAGTTTATCATTTATCGCGATTCGAAAATGATATAACATACCGTCATTCGTGTCTTTTCGAATTTCGATGCGGATTGATGGGATAACATACGGAAGGGCCAATTTCGATTATAAAACGAACTCGAGTTCTACACTTTTCAGTCAGTATAATATTGCTGTGGCTGACACCCTGGCTGGTTCAGTGAGTCCTGAATTACAACAAGAAGTTATAACAAGGTAACAACATTTTAATTCAATTTTGGAGTAAACTAATTTGTAATTGTAATTTAATTACATTTCTACCAACGAAAATTGTAATTTTTTTTTGTATTTCCATTACTCAAATAAAATGTAATGTACAATTAATGTATTTTGAATTTCAATTACTTGAATCAAAGTAATTGATAATTAGTATTTCCATTACTAAGACATATGTAATTTGCCCACCGTTGCTTACACCACAGAAAGCCAATGAAAATTCTAAGAAACTGTGAATGCTTAGAATTTTAAAAATAATTAGAATTTTTTTTAACAAAAAACGAATGTTCAGTTTATTATAAAATTCAGTTTACATATAGGTGCCCCAATAAGAAGTTCAGATTTAAAAATTTAATAAAACAAAAACGGCTTATTATATTTCCAAACTTACTTATTTGTTTGAAAGTAAAATCCTCCTGGTTATTTATGGAAAATGATTTCATTCAAATGGGAGCCGCGGCTGGTCTTTGCGTACTCCATTCGGTAGGTTCAATTTCTGAGCACATTTTGGATTGTGCGCGGATCTATTTCGGCAATGGTTGCTTCAATATTGATTTTCAAATGCTCAATTGTTTGTGGATTGTCCGTTTATCACTTGCCTTCACGGCATCTCACAAATAAAAATTCAAAAGCTTCAAATCACAGGTCCTAGTCGGCCAATTCACATCACTATTTCGACTGATAATGCGGCCATTTTTGGCGCAATTTCGCCATTGTAAGATCGTCCAAACCAATATCTTCAAGATATGGCCACAAAAAAAGATGTTAACATGTGGCGGTAGTTTATTCCGTTGACCCTAATAGTCGCGCCGGCCTCATCTTCGAAGAAATACGGCCCAATAATGCCACCACGCCACAAGCCGCACCAAACGGTAACACGCAATAGATGCATTGGCTGCTCCACATCTCCTTGTGGATTTTCCGATCCACAAATGCGACAATTTTGTTTGTTTACCATCCCCCGATTTTGTCGCAGGCCCAAACAGCGAATCGATATCGACGCGTTAAGCGACTCATTTCGTCAAGTAGAAATAATATACTGAGTTTCTGCCAAAGAAAGAATGACGTTAGTGTTGCCAGAGCCAAAATAGCCGATATGTCAAATCTGAACCGGTTAATATGACACCCTATATACTGTACTAAATTTTGCCTTTTGTTATTTGTATAGCAGTATTTATGATTACATTTTGCGTATAATTCCGAATCTCCTTTGAAACCGTAACACCAAATTGTGGAGTACGAAAGTTAAAATAGATAATGAAATACTGTAATAAAGTTGTTTTTTATATTTATGTTATTATATAAACAAATAAAGGAATAATAAAAAATAAATTTATTATACACTCGCGAGCAACTAAATCGACTCAAACCTTCACCGCTTACAGAAAGGTGATTTTTATTTAAAATAACCGATTTTCACAAAACAATATGTTTTTGAAAGCCTGATATTTTTCTTGGAAAATTGGTTCAGTCCTTTTTTATAATGAATTTTGAATAAAAACGCAACCAAAATTGATAATGTAAAAAAAATAGTGGGGATATTTAAATTTAATAAATTACAACAAAAAATTAGAGCCAAACAAAAACAATTTTATTGATTACTAGATAGTATTGCCTCCCCTCCCCTTGCTTGTACAATGGTTCGCATGCGGTTCCCCCAGTGAATTTATCAAGATTTTGACATTGAATTTATCAAGATTTTGACATTAATTGATGTTAGATGCGGATTCCCGGCTCAAACGCTCCGTTTTAGTTCGTCCCATAAATGGGATTAGATTCATGTCTGAACTGAGGATCCCAGCAGGCCATTTCATCGTATCGAGTTCAACCTCATCCATGAAATGCTGAGCGGTTTGAGGTGAGTGACACCAGGCATTGACATGCATTAATATGAAATCTTCCCCTATACCGGGTGAGTTTTTTAAGCTGAAACTTTCAAATGAACCTTCCCTTTGTGGGGCTATCTCAAAGACAAAGTATACCAACAAGTACCAACAACACGTGAGAATATGATTGAGCGAATAAGAAATGCTTGTGCCGAAATTCCAGCATACACGCTTCTAAGTTGTGTACATTCATTTGAAATGCGGATTAATAAGTTCATTGAAGTCGAAGGCCATCATTTTGAGTAGTTAATTTAATTAACAGATGATGTCCATGTCGTTGTTCCTGGGTTACGTTAAAAGTAGTTTTTTTTAATTTAAGAAATACAATTTGTTTAAAACTAATTTCAAGTATTTACAATGAAAACGTGTTAGTTATTGCAGAATCGTATGCATAACGTTCTCACTTCTCAGTAGGAGAAATCGAAAAAAAATTTAATATCGCCTATTACAGCGCTATCTATCATGAATCGAAAATAATGTTTCAAGGAAATCCTACGTACTTTTAGCCGTAGAATCCGAATCTGCAATAAAAAATAGGGGTTCCTATCTTAGTTTCCAAGTTGCCCACCACCCCCCTTAAAAACAGGGGCGGGAGTCCTAATTTTAGCACTAATGAGTTTTCCCTCCAGAATGATTTAATTTTGATAATGGTCATTTTTATCGTAGAGGGCTTATTTTCCGAGATATTTGAAAGTTTCAGCTTAAAAAATTCACCCGGTATATCCTTTGTAGGCCACTACATGATCGAGAAAATGTCCTCGATATATCTTTCAGCAAGCAGACGACCTCTACGGCCTCCACCAGTGGCCCTATTCTGTCTTTCACTGGGAATAGGGAATTGGGAAAAATATTTTCATAGACAAAAATGCTGTCAAAATGCTGAAATTGTATGTTTCTGTTCCACTGAGGGAACATGTTTGGTGTTAATATTTTTGAAACAAAGTTAAATGAGAAAATATTTGTCCCAATAAAAATTTTGTGGAACAAAAGTTTCCCAATTCGCTTCGTTTTAGAAATTCTTACACTAAACTTACTCTTTCAGTAGGCCAGGAAAATATAATTTTGTCAAAAATGCTATGAAAATATTTTTCCCAATTCCCTATTCCCGGGAAAGACAGAATACGGCTACAGGTACGAAAACAAGATCTGTTTTCTCTCAAGCGATATGTCAGTTCACACCATGCACGACTGCCACAGGACGAGACTGTTTCAGCAAAACTGCACTGTAAAAATCGCTTTACTGGACGCCGGTAGACCCGGCCTCTCCTATTACTACCATGAGACATATTTCGTCAGTGAATAGAACGGACCTCCATTGCACGATGCTACAAATGATGTATTCCGAGCAAATCCGAGCCATTCTTTGCGGTGGCGTGCTGTCAATTTTAGGCCTGTAATGAGCCGTCTTGGACTGCGGTTGGATTCCTTCAAGTGTCTTCTTATTGTCCATTGACTAACAGCTTCATCTTGAACTTGTTTTAGCCCCAGATGTTCACCGATACCGGCCGGTATGTGGTCTCCAATTGAAGGTACCAGTTTCTTAAAATCTTCTTAATACATTTGAGACAGCAGATTGGTTCATGTTTAGCTGACGAGCGATTTCTCGTTGATTGCGTTCTTCTTGCAATAAAACAACAACTTGTATACCTTTTTCTGGAGTAATATACATGATTTTTAGAAGAAACAACGAATGAAACTGGTAGAGATTTATTCAGGTCAACGTCTGATAAGTGACTGATGACAAATATCGGTCAACGTGGTATTCATCGCATTTTGCTACGAATGCTTTTATTTGAAAAGCACTTTATAGGTTTTAATGATAAATGTGTCCTTGTAAAGATAAAATACTAAGCTGTCAAAAAAAGTTGTTTCATGAAAATCGAATCGCTTTTAAAAAAAATACGCCTTTTGTACACGCAGAGGTTTGAATCGATTTAGTTGCTCGCGAGTGTATAATAAATTTATTTATTTTTTATTATTTATTTAATTTAACAAATATAAATTATTATTAAAAAATGGGGGCCACAAAAAAATATGAAGTATTTGATGGGCCGCGAGTAAAAAAAGGTTCAGAACCAGAGGTCTAAATGAACTGTTTTATTGATATTTATGATGCGTATCAAACATTGGTTAGATTTATACAATATTTTCTGTTATTTTTCATGCTAGATAGCAGAAAATTTCCAACAGAAAAAATGAGTTTTTCTATTCATCACTAGAGTCGCACTATCACTAAAATGAAATTTTTCTGCTGATATTTTTTGACACCAGCAGAAAATTTTTGAAATTGGTTATGCAAATTAAAAATTTTCAGCAGAAAGTTTTATGAAAAATCAGAGAATTTATGAAAAAGAAGAGAAAATGTTTAAATGTTTTGAAGCGATGAGAGTTAATTTACTTTAAAAAACGATTTGCGTATGTATAGTGTAAGGACTCTCAAAACATACTAAAATTACCAAATCATCATTATGCAAACACAGGGCAACATCAAAAAAATCGCCATCGTTGAAAGCATTCCATAAATTTCTGAAGTCATTTTAATGTGAAATGTTTTCAGTTTTTTAACAAAAGTGTTAGAAAAACCCCCCTGTAACTACTCTTGGTGTATGTTTTTATGGTAGCTGAGATCGTAATCCATATACATGAGCAACATAAGATTCACACCTGGCGTCAGTAGCCTTCCATACATTTTTGAAGTCATTTTAATGTGAAACGTTTTCAGTTTTTTAACAAAAGTGTTAGAAAAACCCCTCTCTAACTTCCCTCTCGGGTTATGGTTTTATGGTAGTTGAGACTGACGTCAAATAATTCCAAAAAAATTCCTTAGTAAAAATACATTGTTTGTGTTAGTGATTATACACAAAAACATTTAGGCGTAAATAATTTTTTTCAGAAATTTCAAAACTTCCAATTGTATAATTTTAATATGTATACTTTACATAAAAATGTAGATAACGTTTTTTACATATAAAATGCCCAACAATGGCATAATCTCGTTTGAGAGATTGAAATCCCCAGTTATTAGATCTATGCCTGATTGATCAGACGGCACACAATTGTTAGATCGATGAATTCGTTAAATCAACCAATTCATTTGGCAATGGAGTATCGACAGCTACGGGTACCTCGCCACCAGATTTTTTGGTGCTTGTTTGAGGTGAGCGATCACATATTCACATCTATAAAACACCAGTACTTGGAGAGAAAAGAGAAGTAATTAATTTTCAAAAACTGAATCGTTATTGTCCCACAACTTCAACCAATATTTTGACTGAAGTTGAGTGTTGGTGTAAATTGTGCAATATATGACAATCATTTAACTATAGGTAATGCAAACATCAGGTGTTAACAAACATATTGCAATTTACATAATAATCAAAACTAGTTGGACAGCCTAATTTGGTAAAGCTACAAACTCGCATTGCATAAATCACAATAACTTGTAATTGTCACGTATAAAAAATGCTGCAGGTGTAACAAGTTAAATTTACCGGAATGTTATACTTCCACCAAGAAAATATAAAAGGTTATGGGTAACTGTTTAGTAGTAATCAAATTACACACCTTTGTTACACCTACGTATAACGTTCAAGTTAGACAGGATCAGACTCAGAGAAGCAAAGCTTTCGCTTAACCTGTAACTATTCTCTATTACTCATCTCGGCAAAAATTATCCTAAATAATTTAATAATTATATGATCGTGAGAATTCATTATCAAATTGGTAAATTTTAATTTTATACTTAATCTCGTAATCGTTGAGTAATTTATAAAATCCTATGTACATCGCATAAATACCATTTCTTTTATTAAGATCACGTATTTGGTCGTTTCAGCGCGATCAACGATCTCTAAAATTTTATTATAGCGTATTTATGAATTCACTCACCTTTTCGCTGTTATTTGCATCTCTAAACACACACACAGATGAGGTGTGTTATATAAATATAAAATAGAAGGGTTTTTGATTTATTTAAATTTTACTATGTCTTTAAACAATTTACATCTTTGTCCGAATGTTTACTTTCTAACCGAAAATAAAAAAAAAATATTAATACCGACAAAATGGTAACAAAAATATTCTAATCACGATCACCGAAAAGTACAACAAATTATGATCAATTATATTATTATTGTACTCGTATATGTTAAAAAAAGTGAATTCATAAAATCATAAATCAATAAATCATTAAGTGAAATTAATTATTAATTATTGATTTTTTTATTATTTATTTTTATATTTCTGAATTCATTTTGGCTTGCAATAGAATTTTTATCGAATTTTAGAAATTTTTTTTAGTTTTGTTTCTTTACTAATTTTAGATTTTTGGGGTTTCGATCATGACTTGAATTTACGATCGAACAAGTACATTTTTAAATTTATTATCGTTTTTTTACGACTCTCTACACATATAATATGTTATATATATGTATTTATGTTGTTTGATTAAAAAAATGCAATAAAAAGGTTTTACTTTGATGACAAAAAAAAAATAGTTAATTAAACTTATAAAATGCTTGTGAACTAGAATACACTTGAAACATTTACTTTTGTAACTAGTTCAAATCGCGACAATGTTAAAAGGCGTTGATTGAATCATAATTACCTGTACTGGATGTAATTTAGGTTTAATTAACCGTGTTATCTATACATTACACGAGTACACGGTAATTATAAGATTATAACACCACGTGGATCACCAACCAAATTTTACCTATATACTATATATAAATCCAAATTCTTAAATGTCCGATGTCATAATTTCATAATAAATCACAATTATTACGATCGCGTTGATAAAAATGATCATCAATATTCATGATACGGTACGTGGTATTCAATTTGCATTTGCAACCTATTTTTGGTTTTTTATTTTTTTATATTTTTCTAATATAATAATAATGCCCAACCCCATAAGAATATTTGTGAGAAATATTTCAATTATGATTATTAAAATGTGAGTACCTCAAAAACAAGTGCGATAATCTATTTTAGCTCATTATAAATGCTCGTATACAAATAAATTACGGTAATAAAATTATTAATTCAATTCACATTAAAAATTATAATTTTTGTTCAAATTGATTATTGAACTTGACAGTGACGAGTTTAACAGCACAAAAATATTATAAAATGCGCGAGCGATGGTACGGTTACGTGGTTTAGTAATATGGTTTGGAGTGAGGAAATACCAAACATATATAAAATAAATTCCAGGTTTGATGGGTGGCGAGGAGGAATATTTTCATTTCCGAAATGTCATATGGGCCGGCTACTGTATTTATTATGGGTCAAACACTTTATATTCGGCGGGAAGTAATTGATTTTATCTTATATGTAAAAATTTATTTGCGGCAATAAATTGTTGAACGTGATCGAAACGCGAATCCATTAAAATCGTTGGAGTAAAATTGAATTATAGATTAACGATTATGCATTTCAATTAAAAGTATTACAATAAATCTTACACAACACATTTGGCTTTTTGCCAGCATATATATGCAAATGGACAATGGTGCACAAACTAAATTATAAACACATTGATGAATGTGCAGTGTACAGTAAAAATAGAAGTGAACTTAGTGACTGGTGAAGGACGAATTTACTTTGAATAGTTAAATCAATTAACGTTAAAATTGGTAACTATGTATTAGTAATTTATTATGTAGTAGTTCGAATATTTTTCATTTTATCCATAAATTGGTTTTGATTGCTGGATTTATTGGCCGATGGTTAAGTGAAACTTTAGTAAAAAAATAGCCTCTCTACACACTACAATTTCAAACAAAACTCAAGCAGACTATGGCTTCTCCATGCAAAACTTAAGTATCTAAGTATGTGTAAAATTATTTTCATTTTATTGGATGCTTGAGCGAAACCAGTCGACCAAGAATACTAATGGCCTCATTGCTCTATAAAATTTTGTTATATGACGTCATTTTATAGTAATGGTTCCTATCTTTGGCTATAGATGGCAGTATAATCAAATAAATGATGTGATTGTTTTGTACACTTTTTTTCGTGAAACGTTATTGTTAACCTATTGGTAAGAAATAATTTATTATTTACTTATTAAGTTATACCAGGTGTACAAGTATGAAATACGGATTTTATTTACTAAAAAAAATATATAAATTCGAAAGAATGATAAAAGTGCTTTATTCAAAGTATGGTCCTTTGCTTGTTACACATTTTTGCCGCATCTTTCGGGCAATTTGTTGGTACGATTCCAGTAAAAAATCTTCCCCTTTTGATGTGAACCATTGATCGAGCCATTTTTTCACATCTTCGTACCACCCAAAATGCTGCTCAGCATGTGCGTGACCCCATAGATGCAAACAAGTGGTAATCGGAAGGAAGCAAGTCTGGTGAGTAAGCGAACTCATTTTACCGTATGTGATGGAGCATTGTCATGAAGAAAAATGACTTTGCGTTGCCTCTTTCGGTATTCTGGCCTTTTTTCAAGCAGCGAACGGTTTAAATCAAATTTTAATAGCTCATAATAGACCACGTCCTTCAACATGTGTTTTGGCGGTTTTCCATTTGAGTGTCATTCAAATCATGTGGTACCAATCTACCGGTCTTCTGCATCTTTCGTAATGGATTGGAAATATCCTCTTGAACGTCCTCTCAACGTTCAATTGTTAGGCGAATTGCTTTTGTCTTTTGTAACCTCATGGTTTCATCCTGTTATGACGGTGGTCGCACACTTTGATAGCGGCATAGCTCTGTAGCCGGAAATGGGGAGGTCCGCTTTACCACCTTCACAACCGCCATGTTACAAAATTTTAGCTTTAAGTGTGCTAATTAAAAAAAAAAAATTAGACTAACCCAAAAAAAAAAAAACGTTAAATCGACATACTAAACTACCAAATGCCAGGTAAAATCACAGTCATGCTGTAAACATTCTGGTTCACCCTCCTCCAACAAATTAAATTTCCTACTAACACATATCACCGCCGCTTGCAACCGCGCAGATAATAAAGTTAGCTAAGCCGACCATATTCACAATAAAATTTACTAAACAATGACAAAACTATTCCGTAGCAAAATCGATCTTAAAAAGATATTGGGAACACAAATCAGAATTTAGATTGTTAATTCTAGTAATTCAAATTGAATTAAAAATTACTCCTAGATTCAACAGTAAAAGGAAAATGAAAATGAACTTGACCAACAAAAAAAAAATCACAAAATAAAATTAGTAACATGCCATACTTTACATGAATGATTTCTTTTAATAAGGAGGCGAAGATGATGATTCCCTCTTGCGTCTCGCTGCTCCCCGTGAATTAAACCAACGGCTTGCCGATGCACACCGTGGTCGATGTTTCTCTTTAGCCGCACTACGGGGTTAACGCCCACGTTGTTTTTGGTTATAACGCCTCTTCCTTGTATCCAAATTGCGTATATTATGGATTGAAACTGGTAGTTAGTGTTACAGTTGATTACTTTCGACCTTGACACCCAGTACAACACAGTCCACGCTATATAATGATGACGTAGAACTTTTGCCCGTATTAAATCACCGTAGTTGTTATTGAGTACCGGTTGGAGTCATTCAGGTTGGAATTCGATATGAATGTACGCCACCCCACCTACTGGTACTTTGGTAACACAAAAGTAACTGTTATCCCAACACAGCTTGGATTAGTCAACCACTCGGTTTTATATAGGCTCATGCGATAATTTCCACAAATTTTAAATTGATGAACCCAAAAAAAAAAATCGTACGCCACCGTCAGGTTCAAAAAAAATTATTTCTCGTTTTTTTCTTTTGTTACAATAACAACAAGCTATTTTATTTTTATTATCACAATTTCTTTTAACAAAATCAATACTCGATATTGTACTTATACACCACTCAGGTATCACAATTTTTTTTTTTAAGATCGATCCGGCTTGTCTCGAACGCAAAACTTGACTCCCTCCTCATGTCATCCTCCCTTTTTTCCTCAGCTCGGTTGCAAGTTATTTTTTTATTTTTTGTTTTCTATCTATCCTCTTCTTTTTTACAATAAATATATTCAGCTGATCAATTTTGGGTATTAATTATCATATTGAATGTTAGAAAAACAAGGTGGATATATATGGACAATATTCGGCCAATAATAGAGTCGTCTCAAACGGTCTAAGGTTTTGGATATACCTCCATGAGCCCCAGCTGGCACATCATGTTCTCTGATTATCAGTTCTTCTCTAAACTCCATTGGGATCCATAACTTCCAGCAGGGAACATCGGTTAAATGAACATTCGCCTTCGGCTCAATTCTAATGAAAATCCTATCTCGAAGAATTCGCAAATTAGGGTAAGCTGACGCATCGCGACTTATTTTCGAATATAGATTGATATAACACTGGTCGTTAATGTTGCCATCGAATGTTTGATCATCATGATGTTTTAAATCTTCTTCGATTTCTACCACTGTGTCGCAATATATCCATGATAAAGTGTCAGGAACCACATTCTCTTTCCCTTTTGTATGCACTATTTCGAAATCAAAGCCCTGCAGCTTCAGGCTCCATCTAGCCAGGCGTCCACTTAATTCTTTTTGTGACATTAGCTATTGCAGGCTGGCCTGATCGGTCATTATTGTAAATCTATATCCATCGATGTAGGGACGAAACTTTTTCACACTAACTATGGCAGCCAGGCATTCCAGTTCCGTGACAGTATAGTTGCGCTGAGCTGAATTAAGTTTTTGAGACATAAAGCAAATAGGAAGTTCGTTCCCGTCGCAATCTTTTTGGAAAAGGACGCTACCTATTCCTTGCGTGCTAGCGTCGCATCGAATGTAAAACGTTTTGCTAAAATCGGGATTGTGTAATACCGGCGAGTTTGACAGCAATTCTTTAAGTAGGTTTAAGGCTTCGTTTGCTTCTCCCGTCCACCGAAATTTGACGCCCTTCTTTAATAAATTTGTGATTGGCGCAGTAATCTCAGCGTAGTTACATATGAACCGGCGATACCAACCGGTCATTCCCAGTAGCCGTCGGATCTGTTTCACCGATTTTGGAGCAGGAAAGTTCGTGATAGCTGTAATTTTGGAAGGATCCGTCCTTAGGCCACGTTCACCAATCAAAAATCCCAGATACCTCGTCTCCTTGAGCACGAAATGACTTTTTTCGACATTTATTGTCAGCCCTGCTTTTGACAATAAATGCGCCACGGCCTTTACGATTTCCAAGTGATCGTCGATACTGGCTGAGATTATTAAGAGATCGTCTAAGTAAACGTAAACTCTATCTCGAAGCACATGAGGTATCACTCGATCCATCAGTCTGCACATGGTTTGGGGTGCGTTACACAACCCAAACGGCATGACGCAGAACTGATAGAGAGGACGGCCTGGAACCGTAAAGGCCGTAATCTCTTTCGCACTCTCGGAGAGAGGTATCTGCCAAAAGGCATCTTTGAGGTCGATGCTAGTAATGAATTTCGTTTCCTGTAATCTCCCCAGTAATCCATCTATATTCGGTAATGGATATGCGTCTCGTTTAGTAACTGCGTTTATTTTACGCGAATCCAAACACAACCGCGATTTTCCGTTTGCCTTCGTAACCAGGACAACTGGCGAGCTCCATGGGCTGGTGCTTTCTTCGATGACGCCAAGACCAATCATCCTATCGATCTCCTGGTATATTAAGTCTTGTTTTATTGGAGACACTGGGTAGTGCCTTTGTTTTATAGGCTCCGAATTAATCACCTCTATATTGTGGACCACAAGATTCGTTCTTCCTAGTCCTTGCTTATTGAAAGAAGGGAAGTAGTTAATAATGTCCTCGAGTTGCTTGGCGTGTTCATCGCTCAATTTATGTTGGTTGCTCTGTTCCGTATTCGTAGGAAGTTGGGTAACTTCACTGATGATGTCAGGTGCTAACTTAAATTTCTTCCAAAAATCCACTCCTAGGTAAACTTCCGACTGTAGCGTGGGTACCACGCAAAATTTTACTGTTTCGGTTTGGTTCGCATACAAAACTGGTAAATTTACATAACCAACAACTGCGTTTGCTGTCCCATCCGCTGTTTGCACTTGGGTATAGATTTTCTTAATCGGTATCTGCAATGAGTTCAAAAATTGTTCGCTATCCTTGCCCAGAATGCTCACGCTTGCACCACTATCTAATAGACCAAATTTTATAGTCCCTAGAATCGAAATTTTAGCATAAGGCCGCGGATCGTTCGGCAGGCGTTCCGTAATTGTAGGGATGTTGCATGACTGTTTAAAAACTTTTATATTTTTCCAATAGTTTCTCCCTCGTTCTGTTCGTGTACGCCGTCGGGTGTTTTGATCGTCACTTTGATCAGGCAAAGAACTTAACTGTTTTGATTGGCATTCGTCTATGATCTGGGACTGGATGGTTTTCCCAAACGTGACTGCCCAGGGCCTGTCGCGTTCGGTTTCATGTTTCCCTGCCATCGTTTGTTTGCGCATCGGACGCAAACAGCCAAACTAGTGTTTGCCAAACCACAACCTTCGCAGAAGTTATGAGTCTTCTCCATTTTGCATAGGTTGAACTTGTGACCTAAATCCTTGCAGTTCCAGCAGACAAGGAACTGTTGTCGGTTGAGAGCACTAATTTTTTCGTTATGAATTGAATCGTTTTCAGTGTTGTTAGTGTCGCCTGCACCAAGGTAATACTCTCGATTAGGGTCTTTACGATGAGTCGATAAGTCAGCCACTGCCGGTGATCGTCTTGGACACGCTTCAATGAGTCGCCGAGGATCGAAACCAGAGGTATTCCACAACTTCTCTAAATTATCACATATTTTCCTTAAAGATGGTATAGTTTCGATTTTCATCTGTTGAGTGGCACTTTTCAACGCTGGGTTCATGTTCTCCAAGAGTAAATCGAATATCTCCTCATCTGACAGAGGACTTACCAGACGATAATTAGCACATTCGATTTCTGATAGAAAATCGTTGAACGATTCCTTCACTCCTTGAGTCCTGCATCTAATATATCTTCTTGTTTCGCGATCCCCTTCAATACTTCCAAAGCGATCTATTAACGATTCCTTAAGCTGTTTCCATGTGGCATGTTTATTTTTTCTGATATAATTATAATACCATTTATCGGCCTTTTCCGTAACAAAGTTACGCATTAAGTTCACTAGCTCAGGTTTCGGTATGTTATCTTGGAAGGCAAGCTCCTCTAACCTCATCACAAAGTCTAACACGTTTTCTTCCCCTCGTTTACCTTCACGGCCGGAAAAGGATAATTTCCATTTAGTTGGGTCGGTACGTCGCCGGTAACCGTAATTAAAAGACCTAGACGTATTTCTCGATTGATGAAGTACATCGGAACTCCCTTCCGACTCACTATTTGATTCTGATGGGGATTCGTAATTAGTCTTCACTCTCGATTTATTTTTCCCGCGTGAACGCTTTTCCTTGTTCTGTTGAGCGAACATCTCTAGTTTCTCGGTGAGACGTCTCGACAGTGCATCCAGTTGTTTCGAAAATCGTTTTTCCAATGTTTCCTCACCCTCAGATTTTGAAGCTTCCGTTTGAGCACCGCCTGTTTCCCCATCTGATCTACCTCGGTTATTTGTGTTAGAACTGGATGCTTTGTTTCGACCGCCCTTCTTGAATGGTGCCACGGTTTTTTCAATTTTCTTGATATCTCGACTGATAAACCTGGAAAGTCTATCTAGTGAATTAATCATGACCACACTACCTGCTAATCCCGGAAAACTATTGTATAAGCGTTGCGCTCTGTCTCTCCAGTGGGTAATATGAACCAGAAGTTTCCTTTTTTCATCCAATGAACTAGTTTCTACTTCGGCCAATGCGTTGTCCAAAGTTGAAGTGCGCTGGCTAATGATCTGTAACTCCTTTTCAGGGTCTTCTTTGATATGCGATTTCTTTGGTTTTAAAGTCGGATTTTGGTATTCTTTTTGTAATGTTTCAAGGAATTTCTTCTCAACTTCGATTGATGTGCTGGTCAAATCGCGTACCAGATATTCTACTTCGACCTCGTCAACATTAAGACTCTCGAACACTAGTTTGGCGTCCATCACTCTTTTAGGTACGGACAATATCAAAACAAAATTTAAAAAAAAACTAAACACTTCGCGAAATTTCCGGTAGTGATACTCAACCCTGTGTATGCGAATCTACTTTTATAAGTGTATTTAAACTTGGAAAATACCCCCAATATATGCTCGAAGTATTGATGTAAATCCAAAAAAAGCAATAAGAAATATCGAGCGTATAGAAATAAATTAGGATAATATAAATAATCAAATTTGAATATAAAAAAAATTAGCAATTGAATAAATATATAAATATTTATATTAGAGGAATTATAAATATGTATAATGTATGTTTATAGACCTTCCACTCCAATTTATAAGAAGGAAGGAAAAAAAATCAATCAAATATAACAACGTCCCAGAATTGACCAGCGGCTGCTATGATAAAGATACTAGAACCTTTATAATATAGTTTAAAAATATAAAAAATATATTCAATTTAAACAAAAGTAAATTTAATTTAACGAGAACTCAATCAAATCTAGTTTAACTTAAATCATTAATTGTGGAGGAATAGTGAACCATGAACGTTACAGTTTGTACCATTAGTCGCCGATGAAACAAAAGGTTTCCTGAAATTGTTAGCCACTAATGATGTGATATGCCGCCATTTTTACCTGCATAGGCATTTTAATAAGAATAATAATAAAGATTTACTTTTTGAATGTGGGACAATCTTGATTTCAACTAAAATATTTAAATTTGGGCTATTGAATAAACCATCCCTGAGGAAAACCGTTTAGGTGAGGCGAGGAATTCAGAGTCACCGAACTATCGATCGACTCAGCACTAATCTGCTTCATCAATCAGCAAGGATTTATTGATCTACAGATGCTATACGTAATAAATCGCAAAAAAAACTAACTGGTATCTAACAAAATTCTGAAATGTCACTAAAAAATATAATTGATTCTATATTAAAATTCCACTAGAGCTGTCACACTGCTCATCGAGAAAATCCAAATCATGAATCATCATCCAATGAGCAAATATACAATCCATCAACCATGGAATTTAATATAGATTGGGTATGCTTGATATAGCTCAATCGTCGAAATCAAAATAGTATCCCAAAAAATTACGAATTAATAGCAAAACGTAATTAATTGTTGAAAACCTGAAGGGAAAAGTAATAAAAGATAAATCAACCGCGTGGTACACTAAGCGGTTTAATTATGATTTACCGGTTGCCGTTGAGTAGTGAAGCTACTTGGATGCCTTATTAGGGCCACCTTCTTTTATGACCTTAAATAAAATCAATCAAATCAAAAGAAATTAACGAGACCAAATTGTGGGTCCCTGTTTCGGCGCCATTTGTAACCTCATGGTTTCATCCTGTTATGACGGTGGTCGCACACTTTGATAGCGGCATAGCTCTGTAGCCGGAAATGGGGAGGTCCGCTTTACCACCTTCACAACCGCCATGTTACAAAATTTTAGCTTTAAGTGTGCTAATTAAAAAAAAATTAGACTAACCCAAAAAAAAAAAAACGTTAAATCGACATACTAAACTACCAAATGCCAGGTAAAATCACAGTCATGCTGTAAACATTCTGGTTCACCCTCCTCCAACAAATTAAATTTCCTACTAACACATATCACCGCCGCTTGCAACCGCGCAGATAATAAAGTTAGCTAAGCCGACCATATTCACAATAAAATTTACTAAACAATGACAAAACTATTCCGTAGCAAAATCGATCTTAAAAAGATATTGGGAACACAAATCAGAATTTAGATTGTTAATTCTAGTAATTCAAATTGAATTAAAAATTACTCCTAGATTCAACAGTAAAAGGAAAATGAAAATGAACTTGACCAACAAAAAAAAAATCACAAAATAAAATTAGTAACATGCCATACTTTACATGAATGATTTCTTTTAATAAGGAGGCGAAGATGATGATTCCCTCTTGCGTCTCGCTGCTCCCCGTGAATTAAACCAACGGCTTGCCGATGCACACCGTGGTCGATGTTTCTCTTTAGCCGCACTACGGGGTTAACGCCCACGTTGTTTTTGGTTATAACGCCTCTTCATTGTATCCAAATTGCGTATATTATGGATTGAAACTGGTAGTTAGTGTTACAGTTGATTACTTTCGACTTTGACACCCAGTACAACACAGTCCACGCTATATAATGATGACGTAGAACTTTTGCCCGTATTAAATCACCGTAGTTGTTATTGAGTACCGGTTGGAGTCATTCAGGTTGGAATTCGATATGAATGTACGCCACCCCACCTACTGGTACTTTGGTAACACAAAAGTAACTGTTATCCCAACACAGCTTGGATTAGTCAACCACTCGGTTTTATATAGGCTCATGCGATAATTTCCACAAATTTTAAATTGATGAACCCAAAAAAAAAAATCGTACGCCACCGTCAGGTTCAAAAAAAATTATTTCTCGTTTTTTTCTTTTGTTACAATAACAACAAGCTATTTTATTTTTATTATCACAATTTCTTTTAACAAAATCAATACTCGATATTGTACTTATACACCACTCAGGTATCACAATTTTCTTTTTTTAAGATCGATCCGGCTTGTCTCGAACGCAAAACTTGACTCCCTCCTCATGTCATCCTCCCTTTTTTCCTCAGCTCGGTTGCAAATTATTTTTTTATTTTTTGTTTTCTATCTATCCTCTTCTTTTTTACAATAAATATATTCAGCTGATCAATTTTGGGTATTAATTATCATATTGAATATTAGAAAAACAAGGTGGATATATATGGACAGGTTATAACGTAGGCAAGGACAAGTTGTTCGGTATAAAATGGTATGGTGAGTAAAATTGAGTGGTAGGTATAAATTTCTTTTTTTTTTCTATTTATTTAACGAAAGTACATACAAATAAGAAACATAACAGAGTAATCGAGTTCTGGAGCTTCGTTACACTTTGCGAATCATCTTCGTCCAACATTGCTTGCATTTACACATCTTCATATTTTTTTGGAGGTTTTCCACGTTCCTTGTCTGCAACATCGAGATCACCACTTTATAAACGCCGAACCACATTCACACGTATCTTGCGATTGAGCATATTCACGTAAAGCTTCTCGAAGTAATCGGTATGATTCAGCTGCAGTTTTATTCAAATGAAAAACAAAAAATTAATGCTGTCCACGAATGCTCCTTGTTCGGTATAAATTTCGAATTATTGAGCACAACAATACAACACTATGCACATACTTTCCAATTTATCACTCGTGCGCGTCTGACACTTGTTGATGACACAACAAAATATCGCAGTTTCAAATTTTTATAGTACAAACTGCTTTGATGTACAATCTATTGTCTGATACCCGCATTTCATACGTGTACATCTGAACGTTACTACCATCTACAGTTCAGAAAAGAAACTATACACATAATTTTGATGACGTATCAAGCAGTACTGTCCAAAAAATAAAATTTAAATCTATCAGGTACTGAAATAAAATGTAAACTTCCCCATATTTACTCAGGCGTTTATTTCTTTCTCTTGCCACCCCGGTGGCAAAGTGGTCAGCATACTTGCTCCAGCGACCGGAGGTCCTGGGTTCAATTCCCGGTGGTGACAAGGACATTTCACGGCTGGTTTAGGATCAATGACACTCATTAGCCGAAATGAAAAAATGATTTGAGACCTCATTTGAGGCGGCCAAATCCCTTGATGGGATATAGTGGCAGAGAGAGAGAGAGTTTATTTGTTACCAATATTAATTTTCAAACTAATCACGAGAAACCAAAAACAAAATTCTTCATTCACCTGGCAGAGTACCAGGCAACCAGGCAGTACTACTTGATACGTAATCAAATTTATGTCTACAATTTATTTTCTGAACTATAGATGGTAGTAATATTTGTAAAAAATAACTGACATTTAGGGGTTTAACAGCATGTTTTATATGCATATTCTAATAATAATATAATAAATTAACACTTCATGAAAAACAGTTTAAAAAAAACCGAATTATTTGTTTGCTTATACTGCCATCTATATAGACAAAGATTGAAACCATCGAAATAAAACGAGTAATTAAATAATAAGGCCATTAATGCCTACGTGTATTACATTAAATAAACAAACAAAAATAAACTGTAAACATTGACAATTAAAACAGCTGTTAAATTATAAGCCAACATGTAATACATTATACTATTTAGTGTTCGATATAGAGAGTGCGTTTGATACTCATATTATTATAGTAGTATACACATCTGTTATAATTAATTTAAACTTAGCGCACTTTTCATCAAATTTTCTATAAAACTTTATAAAATGTTTATAAATTATAATTTAGATTTTATAAATTATGCTTGTCAATAATTGTAAATACAAAATGTAAAATGTTCTTTTTGCAATAAACTCTTGAACTGAACGGATCAGTTTCCAAGATATACAGTGTGTTACGACTGATAGTTTTATTGGATTTCACTGGATACAATCATTAGAAGGTCTAATTTGGACTTGGATTCTGAAAGAAACTGCAGCATTGGATGTCAATTCTTTTGGAAAATCGTTCTACATTTTTTGGTGCCGAAACCCGGGAAATTCCCATATGGATGCGATAAGACAAGATAAGTACACAATTAATTTATTATCGTAAGCTTTAATAATATGCTAATTTAAATGGTGTCTAATCGGTATACAAAAGAATTAGTGAAAGTTATCGCGCGATCGCGCGTTTAATCGAGTTAAGAGTATTTTAAAATTTTCTGAAACAATTACCGATACCACATCGATCGAGGCAATTACGATTCGCTTAGAATATCTTGATATTCATTACCAATCTGCTATTCAATACGAATTGGAACTATTAACTGTTAGCGAAAATTATGAGCCTATTACTAAAACTGTAAATGAAGCATATTATAAAGCTCGCATGTTGCTTATGCAAGCATCGTTAAATCGAACTGTTACGGATCTACAACGACATACACGTGTTGTTCGGGTATGCTACAGTTGGCTGGGAGAGTTCATGTCGCCGTTATTTCGATCCAACAAATTTTCCACGTGTGTAGTAACTTTTGAAAGGAATCCGATGTTCACACTAACCACCATCAATAATCACCAATCAACTTAAAATTTAATAATTTTTTTTTTTTTTTATCAATATCTTTTGGAAACTTTTATTTTTTTTTTATTTATTTTTTTATTACTTTTTTTTTGTTTGATGTAACTAGCACGGAATCCTCACTATAAATAATTTACCAATAATTCTGCTCGTTGAAGCCAAAACAAAGAAAAGAGTATGTATATGCAAATAATCTATCTATGTATGTACATTTAATTATCTTTGTAGTAATCAAGAACATAAATACTAACGCGAAACACCACAAAAATATACTAATTCCCCAAGTATGATTACCGGTATTAAAATATTGTTATAATCGTCCCATACACCACTAAAGAAGAAACGAGATCATCTACAGCATTGAGATAACAACATCTCCTATATACGTCAACCTACACTTTAACGTAGACGCGTATTGATCGATTAAGTTTCATCTGTTAGTTATATACAACAAACGAAAATGCAACTCTCTTATATACTCGCAAAAAAATTACCATGTCATTATATACATACCATGTACATTATAGAGTGTCATAAACAATCCCAAACGATTTAAAACAACAAAACAATAAACCTCATGATAGAGTTCATTGACCTATATTTGGTTTGTTTACGAGTAGAATATGGTATAGGGAATTCCCTGACGTAACATTTTTAATCAGCTGGTGTTAAATATTTTGTTTTTGTATAAAAATTCATTATTCTATTAAGCAGCCGTAACAGGGCAGGTTTTACTCGACTTTTTCAAGAAGAGGAAGAGTTAAAGCTGAAAATAGGCCTGCTTCATTAGTTTCCTATCGCATATATGTATCTTCGCTACGCACGCATGTCTTTTGCATGAAAAATACCAAGTATTTTGTTGCTTTCGTCCTTTATCTCGTAGTTGACTGTGCCAATTTTTTTTACTATGACCCCTTGAACGTATTGTGGTGCCAATTTAGCAGAAAACTTATTTGCAGCGCTGCTCTGAGGATGTGTTTTAACGAAGACTGGTTGACCAACCTGGAACTCGATATGGCGTGTTCTAAGATTGTAACGTTTTGAACTTCATTCATAGGCTTGTGCTATATTTAGTTTCGCTTGGTCATGAATGACTGCAAGGCGAGTAGGTAATGGTAAGATTACTTCACCATCTGTAATGTCTCCCAACTGTTTCAACATTATATAATCGCTACCATGGTTAATCTTATGGTATCCGAATAGGAGGAAATGTGGAGAATTTTTTACAGTTTCGTGGACTCCGTTGCGAAGAGCTGCAGCAATTTCATGCAAGTATTTGTCCCAAGTAGTGTGTTTTCCAGCTATGTATGATCTTATAGCCGCTAAAATGGACCTGTTCACTCGTTCCGACGAATTCGATTGGGGTGAGTAAATCGCTGTTTTCGAGTCCTTCACGCCAAATTCGTTCAAAAGTGCCTTGTATTCTTCACTTTTAAATTGCGGACCATTGTCAGAGTGTATAGTTTCCGGAACACCGAAAACACAGAACACATCATTCTTTAAAAATGACACGATTTGCAACGAAGTGCCTTTGGAAAGTGGTTTGAGTAGTACAAATTTCGTGAGATGGTCTAATACAATTAAGATCATTGTATTACCTTTTGTAGATCGGGGGTAAGGACCGAGAAGATCGACATATACTCTTTGCCATGGCCTTACAATCGGAATGAGTTGACCCATCGGTGGCCTGCTACATCTGTTGGGAGCTTTAGTTGTTTTACATACTACACAATTGGTTACATAATTATGTACTTGCTTCCCCATAGATGGCCAATAATAGTATCTTCTTAATTTCTCGAGCGTTTTCGCGATACCTCCGTGAGCAGATAAAGGTTCATCATGAGCTTCCTTTATTAATTGTACCCTCAATTCGGAAGGAATCCAGAATTTCCATACAGAAATGTCAGAGAGTAAACCGTTTTGCTTTGGTTCTAACCGGATAAAAATTTTGTTGTCGTGAATTTTAAATGCCGGATACTTATTAGGAAATTCGGTGATATTTTTGCGCAGTTTTTCATAATCGGGATCATGCAATTTCGAAGACTCAAAGCCTAAACCACAACCAATTTTAGAAAAATTGTATGACAACTCCTCAATGGTATCACAGTGGATCCGCGATAACATATCGGGCACTACATTGTCCTTGCCTTTCTGATGTATAATTTGAAATTTAAAGCCCTGGAGTTTTAAACTCCATCTGGTTAACCTACCACTTAGGTCGCGTTGCTGCATTAGCCATTTCAGACTAGCATGGTCGGTTATTAGTGTGAAGTCATGCCCCTCTACATAGGCTCTGAACTTCTTTACAGCTAGTATTGCAGCTAAGCATTCTAACTCAGTTACTGAGTAGTTTTTCTGAGTGGATGTTAATTTTTGTGACATATAGGCGATTGGTCGCTCGTTATCTTCGTCATCTTTTTGGTATAGAACAGCACCTACACCCGCAGTGCTTGCATCACATCTTATGTAAAATGGTTTGGAATAACATGGTGTGATTAAAACTGGGGCTGAAGTTAAAAGTTGTTTCAATGTATTGAATGCTTCGTCGGCCTCTTTTGTCCATTCAAACTTGCCCTTCTTTAACCGATCTGTTATAGGAGCGGTTACCGCTGAAAAGTTACCAATAAATCGCCGGTACCATCCAACCATACCCAGAAGTCGCCGCGTCTGTCTAACGTTAGTCGGGGCGGTTAGGTTTAGTATAGCGTCGATTTTCTGTGGGTCCGGTCGAAGTCCTTTTTCTCCTACTAAATATCCCAGATATCTGATCTCTCTCATAACAAAGCTGCTCTTGTCAATGTTGATGGTCAGTCCCGCCGTCCGTAATAAGTCGGAAACCAACTCTAACAATCTAAAGTGCTCCATCAATGTGCCGCTGATGATCAGAAGATCATCTAAGTATACGAAGATGTTTTCATGATACTCATGGGGAATAACTTGATGCATGAGGCGGCACATTGACTGGGCTGCATTACACAGCCCAAACGGCATCACTTTAAACTGGTAGAGTGGTCTCCCCGGTACAGTGAAAGCCGTCTTGTCTCTGGCAGACTCCGCAAGCGGAATCTGCCAGAATGCGTCCTTTAAGTCCAATGCGGTGATGTATTTGGTCTCAGTTAACCGTCCAAGAAGTCCGTCGATTATGGGTAGTGGGTATGCGTCCTTCTTTGTAACGGAGTTAAGCTTGCGGGCATCTAGGCAGAGGCGTGTTTTACCGTTTGCCTTGCGCACTATGGTCACTGGGGAACTCCAGGCACTCTTACTAACCTCGATGACATCCAAGCTTAACATCCGGTCTATTTCGTCGTAAAGGTCCTTCTGTACAGCAGGTGAGACTGGATAGTACCGTTGCTTTATAGGTTTGCACCCCCCAACTAATTCTATCTCGTGTTCATGCAGAGTAGTTTTCCCAAGGCCTATTTTATTGAACGATGGGAAAGAGTTTATTATCTGGTCGAGTTTTTGGCGATCCATCGTACTTAGATTATGTTTTGTTTTCTCCTCCAAATCTGTGGTAGTCAGATTTGCCACCTGCTCGGAAAATATATTAGGAATTATACCAAATTTTTGCCAAAAATCGATCCCTAGATAAATAGGTGATTTGAGCGTGGGCACGATACAAAATTTTATGTTTTCTGTTCTAGTACCAAATGTCACTGGCAGCCAGATGTAACCCTCGATATTATTGTCTGTGCCATCGGCCGTTTTTATCTTCGATTTCAATTTGTGGTATTTAAGGTTACAATTTTTTAGAAATTTTAGAGCTCCGTTACCGAGAACACTTACAGAAGCTCCACTATCTAAGAGACCTGAAAGTTTTTGAGACGCTATTGTGACTTCAGCGTACGGACGTGGATCATTAGAAGATATACATTTAATAATGGAAGATATACAATGCTTTACTAGATTTCGTTTTGCTCGGAAATATTGAATCGCACGGTTGATTCGTTTTTTATGTAAAGAATGGGACAATTGGCATTGATAAGGATTACAGGTTGTAGGTGTAATGTCTGAAACGGAACTACGGAAGTGAGGTGAATCTACTTGTTTTGAGCTGAGGGGTGGGTCGTCTGCTTTGACAACGACGTTGGATGTATGATTCCCCCGGAGCGTGATCCCCTCATAAGACTCACACCCGGCTTTAGGTTTTCCGAGATTCGCTTTTGACAGTTGGGACATGATGGTTTACGTACATTAGCTGCTCCACATCCAAAACAAAATTCTTGTGAAAATGGCTTAGCACAATCCTGGTATTTATGCCCAATGTCATGGCAATTCCAGCAAATATAGTGAAGAGAAGGATCCACGTGCCTAAATTTACCTTGGTCTCGTTGTAAAGCTTCGACGATCAATTCTTCCTCGCAATTTAACGTCGGTGTATATAGATTTTGTTGACGCGCATACTGTGGTAGTTCCGGATTTAAATTCATGTTTTGAAACCCAAATTCTAGCTCATTTACCTCCCTCCATCGAACATGCTTCTCTGAAAATCGTCTTGGGTCATACCCTGTGTCGTTCCACATTTTTTCGTATCGTTGGCATAACCTCCGCAGTTCTTCTACCGTCCGTACAGAATTCTGGTAGGGTAACGTCACGTTTTTCAAGGCAGGATGCATGTTTTGGCATAACCTGTAGATGATGTGACTTTCTGAAAGACGATCTTGTAGCCGAGCGTTTAATTTCAGAACGTCTAACGAAAAATCGGAAAAGGACTCCTTAGAATTTTGTCTTCTACGCAGAATCTGTTCCTTAATTTCTTCTTCATAGTCAAATGAGCTAAAATATGCACGCATTGCTATTTTCATAACACCCCATGAGGAGTCGGGATGATCAGACTTAAATACCCAATACCAATCTTCCGCTTTTTTGCTTAGGAATAGACGTATAATTTTTGATAACTTTTCTTTTGGAAATCCATCATCCTGGGCCATCTGCTCCAACCGATAAAGAAAGTCGTGGACATTGGTGTTATCTTCGCCCGTAAATGACAAATTCCATCTTTGGCGCAATTTATAGCTGTTTTCGAGTGAGAACCCAGGACTTACTTTACGCTCTGGGTAGGTGTAGTCATGGTGAGAATCGTTACTGATATTCAACCGTTGCCTTTGTTGAGATTGTTGTGTATTTTCAGGTAGATTGTACGATAAGTTAGAAGTTTTTCGAGAATTATGCTCAGTATTCTGGCGTGATCTTGAATAAAAATCAGTTACATTACCTATCATTTGTCTAGTTTTTTCGTCAATGAACGGGACATCGGGTATTGATACTATTTGTTTTCCGTGTGGTAGAGAGACGATTTTTTCGGATCGATTTGGATTAACGCGTTCCTCAGTTCCACTAGGGACTAAGCTGGGAGAAATTTCGTTTTGCGTTTGATCTATCAATCGGTCAATCTCTTCGGTAGCACTCGGAGTATTAGCATCTGCCCAGAGTTTTTCGTACCATTTAAATTCCCGTCTCCAACTGGAGAATAAACTTGACAGAGGGGCTGTTTCACCCATTGTCTGAATAAGCCTACGAACTCTATCCTTATAGTGAATTACTTTGGCAAATGCAAGATTGATAAATTCAGTTGGTGGTGAAACCCCCTGTTCATTACCAGCCCTAACTAAATCGTCGAGACTGCATCTACATATATTAACTTCTTCTTCTAACTTTGATTTAGCATGCGTATTTTTCGGCCTAATAGAATTGTCGTCTCGCTCAGCAGTTAAACTATTTAGCAAAATTTGTTTAGCGTCGGATGCCTAACTTGAAAGACCTCGAATTTGAAATTCTACTTCCAATTCGGGTACAGAAAGCTGCTGCAAGTATACATTAGGATCCATCTTGCACTGTAAATTTTTAATAGAACCCTAACAAACAAGTGGATAAATCTAGATTTGGAATTTTTACTTTAACCTTAGGGAATAATGTAAATAGGTGAATATAGACGTTTACTTCAAGTTTTTATACAATTTGAAGCAAGCTTATTATTTATTATAATTAAATTGATCAAAAAAAAAAAAAAAATATAAAATAAAAGTAATATTTTAAGAAAACGAAACTTTAAGAAATTTAGCAAATACTATTAGTAAGATTCGATACTTAATAATAATATTTTAATATGAGTTTGATATTATGAAATCATTGGTGATGTCTTAATCTGGTGGTTGGTGTGTGAACAAAGTAAGTGAGATAAGTTTATGTTTACAATTAAATTTTTAAATATAGAAATACAACCATGTATCTTGATGGGATATCATATACAAAAGTCAAAGAGATTTACTTACAGAATCTATGTGTACTCGATCTTTGATTTTTGCAATGAATTCAAACATCATTTTTTTAGTTGCAATTCACAAACGGTAAGCTACGACAAGGAAAATAGCTGTTAAAGAAAATCAATTAAAAAATCTTGTACAGATATTGGACCAAGGTAAAGAATTAGAAAACATTAAATCATAATGTGTCGATAAAAAGTCACCAAGGTCGTAATCAACGTACAGTTGCAAGAGATTTCAAAAACAACCATCATAAAATTAAATAAAAAAAAATTAGAATATGTAGTTCTGTAATGAAAACTAGCTAACCTCCCGCTAATACCAAAGAAAATAAATTTACAAAAAAAAAAAATCTACAAACGGAAATAAATGTATGGAATAGAATTAAGCGGTACTTATGGTTGCAGAGTTGAGCAGAGAAGCTGCTTGGATGTCTTCTTAGGACAACCGGCTTAACAAACCAAAAAAAATTATCTTCAAGGTTGTGTCATTGAATTTTATAGCCTCATCTCACTTAAGCTAACTTAAAACTTAATAAACTAATATAAAGCACAATGTTTTAACTTCCAACGAAAACGTGCTTTATCATATTGAAACCGCAACGTATAATTCCCGTTGTCAGGTCCCTGCTCGGGCGCCATTTTGTTACGGATCTACAACGACATACACGTGTTGTTCGGGTATGCTACAGTTGGCTGGGAGAGTTCATGTCGCCGTTATTTCGATCCAACAAATTTTCCACGTGTGTAGTAACTTTTGAAAGGAATCCGATGTTCACACTAACCACCATCAATAATCACCAATCAACTTAAAATTTAATAATTTTTTTTTTTTTTTATCAATATCTTTTGGAAACTTTTATTTTTTTTTTATTTATTTTTTTATTACTTTTTTTTTGTTTGATGTAACTAGCACGGAATCCTCACTATAAATAATTTACCAATAATTCTGCTCGTTGAAGCCAAAACAAAGAAAAGAGTATGTATATGCAAATAATCTATCTATGTATGTACATTTAATTATCTTTGTAGTAATCAAGAACATAAATACTAACGCGAAACACCACAAAAATATACTAATTCCCCAAGTATGATTACCGGTATTAAAATATTGTTATAATCGTCCCATACACCACTAAAGAAGAAACGAGATCATCTACAGCATTGAGATAACAACATCTCCTATATACGTCAACCTACACTTTAACGTAGACGCGTATTGATCGATTAAGTTTCATCTGTTAGTTATATACAACAAACGAAAATGCAACTCTCTTATATACTCGCAAAAAAATTACCATGTCATTATATACATACCATGTACATTATAGAGTGTCATAAACAATCCCAAACGATTTAAAACAACAAAACAATAAACCTCATGATAGAGTTCATTGACCTATATTTGGTTTGTTTACGAGTAGAATATGGTATAGGGAATTCCCTGACGTAACATTTTTAATCAGCTGGTGTTAAATATTTTGTTTTTGTATAAAAATTCATTATTCTATTAAGCAGCCGTAACAGAACGATCATGTCTACCAATCCTGTCAATTTAAATGCAAATTTCGAGAATCATATTTCGCAACCATTCATTTGTTATGAACTCATTAATTCGAAAAATAAACCATACTTTCCTGCAATACTTATCGAACCATTTGCTGGAAGTTTATCAATATTGGCCAACATTCTACGAGTCATATACAAGCACGATGCATAATAATAATGATCTAAATAACGTAGACAAATTTCATATTTTAACTAAATTGCTAAAACACGATGCAGGTTTATTAATTCGACATATCCGTATCACAGAAGCGAGTTATTGTAAAGCTTGGGATTTGCTTTGCTAAAGGTACAATAAGTGAAATCGTACAGTTAATTATCTTCATAAATCTTTTTTCAATCAGAAACCTTATCCATACTCAACCGCAAAGGAATTACAGCAGATAACAGAAAATGCTGAAAAATTAGGACATGTCTTCAAAAACGTGGAACTGACAGTGAGCTGCAAGATTATTGGCGCATCTACCTAATCCTAATAAATATTGATAGGCTAGTTTGGGTCGAACAAACTGTTGACAAGAATATCTCAAATGTTTCTGCATTTTTTAAATTTTAGAGCGTTAGATACGATGAATTAAAAATATGGGAAACAACTTGCAAAATTTTGGAAAAGATTACTACTAAAAACTCCTTTACTAATTCGAACGGTTTCATTATCTGTACTTTTTGTGAATGGGATAATTTACAGTTGATGCATAAATGTGAATGTATTGAACCTCGAGAAAAAATTGTTACCCAAAATATTTTATGCCGAAATTGCTTACAAAACGGACACACGTGTAAAAAGTGTACAAACAATGCATCTTGTCTTATCTACAACAAACTACTTCACACATTGCTCCATTATCAAATTAGACTACCTACGAGAAAATACAGATCAACTTCACCAACTCATCATTTACGTTCCTGCTGCTCATATAAAATTGAAGACTTAACTCTATTTAAGCCCGCTTCAATTATACCTTCGGCTGAAATTCACCAGTCCACCACATCACGCACACTTAATTCAAACTCTGATTACATACTGCCGACAGCGTTAGTATTATCAAGACAACTTCAGCAAACTCCAAATGACTCATATTCACAAATTTCGTTTGTAATAAGGTCATTTATTCAAAACTTTGGTCTAAACATAAACCGATTGGATTTATTTAATTCCAAATACGGCCAAATAACAAATTCTGCTGGAATAACAAAGAGCGATACTGATATGACATTAGGTGTAACTAAACATTATACTATTTATTCGAAAGCTCATATCATACCAAAAACCACTAATTCAGTTCAACTCAAAAAACACCAACGAAAACAACAACCAGTGCCAGTATGTCTGGATTTAGGTTCATTCTTTAATAAATATATTGAAATTAACATGTCATTAGACGGAGACGCATTACATGAATTACTTAAATCGCAAACATTTATAAATTTGCAGATACGTTCAAAATTTATTTGGTCATTAGCAATTTCATTTATGCAAAGACCAACACAATTCACAGATGTTCATGCAAAAGTATTCAAAATAATTACCCGAGAAAACGATACCAACGAGACACTAAGAAGGTTTCGAGAAGTGAATCAAGTTTCAAAACAACCAAGTCATACATTATCCGTAAAATGGTATGCATCATCTTATTTTAAAATCTCAGCCAAAAACATGAATCATAAGCTGACGGTGATGTTCCCTACAAAGCAGTCAGGAAACGCGGATCAAATGACAACCATGAAAATTATCACGGCTTTTATAGAGTATAAGACTTTTCTACAAGATAATTTTAAGCTCCGCAATTTCAATTGTAATTCATGGTTTAAAATTATAATTTACGATAATTTGAAATACAGTTTCTGCATGCATCATCTTTGGTCAGCACTAAAATCGAGAATTCCAGCAAACGACGCCATGCCAATGAAAGTCCAACAATATTGCAAAATAATTTCACACAAGTTCCAAAACCGAATTGTTATATACATCAAAAACTTGGATCGACAATTTAAACATCACTCAGATCAACTCAAAATCGACATAAATAACGTACATCTAAATTTTCGCCTAATTCAAACAAATTATATACTTGTATGAAACGATAGCTAATCTAGAAATTTCTATTACAGAACAACTTTTCATTCCGTTTCAACTCACACAGCAAATTTTGGTGTATTCAATAAGACGTCAGTCAAATTTTTTGGTTACGCAAAATATTACGATCGGAAATTCAACTACACTACCACGAAATTACTACATTATCGTTACACAGGATAAATGATGATCCAAAGCTTACAACGGGGGATAGCATCAAACTGGACTTTTCGCTACCAGTGGACACTAATATGCAGAATTATAAATTAGATCAATCAATCATCACTATAAACTGCATTGCATGATGTGAAGTGACGACGAGGATGTCAATTTATATTCAATTACTGTACTTGAATACTACGGCGACTAAAGGCAACAAAAGAATTTTAAAACTCGCAGCATCTGACTCTCATGAAGCTCACATGCCAAAACCCCATGCCAACTCAACTGTTGCGTTTATGTATGTCTGCTGCGCATTCTCACAATCACAAATAGTAGTCGTCTGAACTTTTCCAAAATAACAAAAACAAAAATTTTGTTTGGGAAACCAATCCTTACAAAAATAAAACGAGAACTTAGACGAATTATAGAAACAAAACAGTTTTTTTTTCTTCACTTCAGACCAAATTCCAGAAAAGTGTGTGAAATCCCATTGTTTACAAAACACTAGAAAAAAAAACAAGAAAGTTCCTACAAAAAAGTTTCTTAACAAAAATCGTCACATGCGCCGAACCATCAGAAAATTAGCAGGAACCATTCCTCTTCCAAATCCAATCCAGAACATTTCCGCACCTACCAGGCTCTTTGCAAATGCTGAATCGCTCAAAACATCGCTCAAAAGAGGGAACCAAAATCATCACTTCCTGACCAGCCCTGTTACACATCCAATCCAGAATTCTTCCGCTAACCCACTTACATTTCCACCCTTACTCTTACCCTATAAAAGAAACTAACAAGTAAGAATTACTAGAAGCAGTAAAACATTAAATAGATTTGGACTTTGTTGATTTACTAATTTCGTAACTTTGGAGGAAGGAACGAAATCTATTTCATGTTATGGCAATTGAAGAAGAATTTCTTATAAAAATTACTAATTCAACAATATTGTTCAGCAAACCAATTTTTGGGATTTTATACCCTAATTTTTAAAATAAAACATTAATTTTAGAGTACCCCAAGTTGGGAATTTTGATCTGGTCACTCTAGGCTCAAACTTGGGATTTTTCTATTATGTACCAACTACCAACACATTTATGTATATAGTGGTTTATGCTATATAGTGAAAAATGGTAAATGAATGGTACAACTTTTCAAAATATTTGCAAAAAACAGAAAAGTTCTTATAAAAGGGATTTTAACAAAATTTGTTATTTCCGCATAAGTTTTTGGAAAATGACCTGTACTAGTTTTGTTGCAAATTTAATCTAGAATCGATTTGTTTTTAAAAGATTTTTTCGTAAATGTTATATACTTCACAACCACTTCCGATAAACCGATTTCCGCCAAATTTCTCTTGTATCTTCCAATTTATTCGCGTGAAGTTTGTCCTAAATCTGTTCTAAAAAAAAAACAAAAAATTAAGATTCGTTTAGGACAAACTTCACGGTTCTGTACATGTTGATGAAGTTAATCCCTAAATCTGTCGTAAAAAGCAACAATAACAAAATATGTGTATATGTATTTGTATAATGTCTCGATAGAACGAATTTTACAATAAATAGTTACACAAAAATATTTTCTAACTAAAATGTTAATTTTTCTGAATGTTTTCGGGAATCGCATATAAACCAGTAATAACTAAAGTAAGTATTGAGATGAAAAACTAGTTTATTTTATTAAAATTGGGATTTTAGGGTGTTTAGGACAGTGAAGTTGGTATCTACTCTCTATAAATCACTTGTAAGGTTTTTCTAAATTTTCTCGCAAAGTCTTAGGAACCCAGCACCAAAACGACTTATATTTTAAGAATCTTCTAGTTCACATGATTTTCCCTGGGATTTTCCGAGAAAACTTAGGAAAACCTTACAAATGATTTATAGAGAGTAGATGCCAACTTCGCTGTCCTAAACACCCTAAAATCCCAATTTTAATAAAACAAACTAGTTTTTCTATTAGATAGGGCCTAATAGCATCTCAATACTTACTATAATTAATACTGGTTTATATGAGATTTCCGAAAACATTCAGAAAAATTAAAATTTTAGTTAGAAAATATTTGTATGTAACTATTTATTGTAAAATTCGTTCTATCGAGACATTATACAAACACATATTTTGTTATTGTTGTATTTAGGACAGAGTTAGGATAAACTTCACCAACGTTCCAATTTATAAGAAAACCTTAAGAATGAAGTTTTATGCCGATCACTAAATCTGTTTGGGCTGCACGTTGGCCGAATTATGGTGAAATAACAGTTGATTATCCAAAATAGTTATTTAGGTTAAAATTTAGGGGAAAAATGTATAACAGCTTTGTTACAATTTTTTTTTAAGTTCCTATTGTTCTTAATCGTTTTCGCAGGTGATATTCTTTAAAACATATTTGCAAAAAACCGAAAAAGCTCATATAGAAGTTACCATTTCTTTTGAGCTGCAAATTTCACTGGGCCCTCCCAATTAATGAAAAAACTTTAAGCATGAAATTTCATCCAAATCAGTCAATCCATCTGTGCTGTAGAGAGGTCACAAGCAGACAGACAGACACCAAATAGAACAGCAATTTTCGGATTTCGATATACTGTCAAATGGTAAACCTGAAAAAATTATGAGGTCGAAAGTTTTCATGATTATTATACTTTTTTACATTGTAACGGCTTAGTTCTATTTAATTTAACGAACCCGCGGTTTTGTTTCAACCAAATTGCATACGTTTCGTTTGAGAGAGATCCTCCCAAACTATTAATAAAGTGCTTAGGTTAAATTAAATTGATAATTTTCCAGAGGCATCTCCAAATTTATAATAGATTCCCAGTTTCATCATTAACCTGAGTTCCTACAACAAGACGCAACATAACGGCTAAACCAGAGCACCTATAAACAAACTTTCGAATTCTATTTGAGAGCCACTTAATACATTTTTTTGAATTCAAAACTCATCATAATCGATTCTTTGCACTCTAAAACCGCTCTTTCTCATTTTCTAAAAATCGTTCGACCCGAACCCTAAGATCTAGCACGAAGTAACATAACGCAATGTGGTACAAAACCGGACAACATGGTATACATGAGGCAGCACTGAGTAAAATCTAGCAACATCACACAACATGATACAACATTCTGCAACATAGTGAAACATCACACAACGTCTCTCAACAATATTTAACATCAAGCAACATTGTGAAACTTTAACAACATGATGCAATATGACGCAAACTGATGCAACATCCCATACATACAGTGACTAACAGTTTATTTGATCCGGTCGCATTTTATGAACAAAATTGTAAATATCTCGCGATGTCTTATTTTGTTTGAAAAAAATAAATGTAATGTGAAAACTGTTTTGTAATAAAAGTAAATATAGCTTTAATATTACATTTAGTTTTTTCCAAGTGGAACGTCACACAACATCTCTCAACAATATGCAACATCAAATAACGCATGGTGTAACATCAAGCAAAAAAGTGCATTTGACGCAACATGACGCAGCATCCCGCAATATGGTGCACCATCACAACATAATGCAGCATGACGCAACATTACAACCCATCCGGGGGACAGCTAAACAAAATATCCAGAAATAAAAACTTCTTGTAATCATTCCCTTGTATTCGAAAACCCGGTTCCGCCAAATTAGAACAAAATCGTTCAAGCCAAATAAAATGTTGAAAGAAAGTCCCAAACCAACACGACGCAACATAGAGAAACATGATACAACATCCACCAACAAGATCCAACATTAAGAAATATGATGTATATAACCAAACATGATAACCCACAACGTAATGCAACATCCCCAACACGGTGCAATATACCGTAACATCTTGCAACAACACGCAACATGGTACAATAAGGTGCAACATCATACAATATTGTGAAAATGCATGCAAAATGGTGCAGCATCACACAACATAGTGCAGAATCCAGGGACTCCTAAATTATTCAGAAATCAGAGCACTTTGTAATTGTTTCCTTAAATTCGAAAACCATGTCCCTAACTCCTAAATGAATTTTCCCAACAATTTCCCAACTGAAACCGGGACCCATAACAATCGGTTTTAGGTATTCGAAAACGATCCTCCAGCAATTATTATAAAAATCGTGCAGGCCGAAAAAAGTGTGAGTAGACTATTTAATTTCAAAATGACACTTTGCAAACCGATTAAACCCAATTTGTGCTAATAAGTGCTCCCGGGAAAAAATTAATGCTAGTCCAGGAGCCGACAAAACGGGAAAAGGAAGTTTCAAATTTCGCCTGAAACAAATAATTTAAGCCTAATTTCAAAACTTTCCAAAGGCGGCTACGCTGACGGAATTTGTGCCTATCATAGCAATATGATTTTCATCAATTTTCGTTCATAAATTGAGGAAAAACAAACTAGCCCCTAAAAGATACTATATTAGACATACAAAATACATATTAACGTATACTGTTCAATAATGTTTTTGTTGAACAACAAATTAAAAAATAAATACATAACATATTATTAAATCCAAGAATAAGCAATTGAGATAGCATATTCCTGTCAGTTGTGTTCATTGCCATCCAACAAATATTGTGGCTGAATTTGTGCTAATCCAGAATTGACCTAATTACATTGAACAACAAAGACCGTTGAATGGACAATTTTCTGACAAATAGTGTTGTAGAAACCAATGAAGTTGGCACTTCTGATAACGTATTCCTGTCAGGTATTTTCATTACATTTCGAAAAATATAATTTAGATGGTAATGAACACACCTGATAGGAAAATGTTATCAGAAGTGCCGACTTCATTGGTTTCTAGAACATTATGTCAGAAAAAAAAATTATTCAACGGTCTTTGTTGTTCAATGGAATTGGGCCAATTCTGGATTAGCACAAATTCAGCCTCAATATTTTTCGGATGGCATTGAACATACCTGACACGAATATGCTTTCTTAATTGCTTCTTTTTGGATTTAATAATATGTTATTTTTTTATTTGTTGTTCAACAAAAATATTATTGAACCGTATACCTCGGTAATTAATTTGTTTGATATAGTATCTTTTAGGGGCTAGTTTGTTTTTCCTCAATTTATGAATGAAAAATTTATTTATGCTCCTGGACTAGCATTAGTTTTTTGCCATGAGCACTAATTAGCACAAATTGGACTTAATTGGTATGCAAAATTTTATTTTGAAACTCGAAAATTTCCCTGCTGCAGTTACCCACACGAAAAAAAAAATTAAACAAGAGACTAGAGCCCCACCGGTCGACCATTTGAACGGATTTTCCCGAAATAAACACCCACTGCAATCGACTCTTTACACTCGAAAACGAGCCTTCGCAGAATTATATTCCCGGTACACGAAATGAGACGATATACGTTTGATCAACTTTGTAATATTGAAAACTTATTTCCAAAGCTGTGAGTTTGTTACCGAAACTTGCCGAAAATTTCGTACCGGTAGAAATGAAGCGCCAACTGAGAATAGTGTGACAAAACTTATGAATAAAGTTGATTCGACTGATATGTTAATCGTTATACAATACACACGTTCCGCATCGCCGTCCAACTCGTTCGATCGAAAATATTGCTGCTGTATCAGATAGTCTCCATGAATATCTAAATTGAGCATCAAGATGAGCATTTTTACCAAAAAAAATTCTTTTCCCACGAAGCTCATTTTCCCCTCGGCGGTTATGGAAACAAGACAAATTGCCGTATTTGGGGCACAGAAAATTCATACGTGACAATCGAAAATGATGAAGGCCATGTTAACTTGTTTGAATTTTTTTCTTTTATATGATGACATATCTGGGAATTAGACCTCCGAAAAAAGCACAATCGAAATGACTTGGTAATTTTGAAGGAAATTGGAGAAAGACGACAACTGTGGGGAGGCTTAAAGATGTAAATCGAGCAGCAAATAACCTTAACGCTACAGATCGGAACAAAAACCAAGAAAAACAAAAAAGAATCGTTAAGTAGTGTTGCGGTACAAAAATGTGAAACTTCGTTCATAAGTGTTTCGAAATAAAAAGCAGCCCGAAGCAGAGGAGACTGTTCGTACCAACCCACCATAAAAGAAGCAGTCAGCAGAGCTCAGGTGAGTGGTCATTTCCTCTCTTTATTTTTTTGGTTTCACAAAAATATGGAGAACACAATTAAAAGACGATTTTCTTTATCTTTATTATTTTCACAAAAAGTTATAATTTTTTACTTTAAATTGTTTCCCCTATAGAAACCTAAATTTTAATTTATTTCTTTAGAATCTGATCAGCAAAATTTGCACATTTGTACAGCATCACTTCTTAATGATTTTTCTTGTTTTATTTGGTTTTTGGTCCCATCTGTCTTGTATCGGTTCTCGTTTTCTCTTCATCAAACTGTTACTCATTTATTTACATCATTAAGCGTTCCCTCAGCTGTTGCCCCAAAATTGGTCTAATTTCCTTCAAAGTTATAGCATGGGTAATTCAATTCGCCGTCATGATTTAACGTTTGCAAGATTTAACGTTTCGCTTTCTTTGTATTGCCATCTGCTGTTCGGCACCACGACACTTTTGTAAATACCAAGCATTTTCGGTTGAGCTTTTTTGCGGTTTGATTCCTCGATATGCCATCATGTAAAAGAAAGAAAGTAATTGTTTTTTCTTGGTTAACATAACATGAATGTTGGATTTTAGTGTATTGGTGAATTCAGAACGGGATGGGGTATCTAAGGAATGTCTGATTGCTTGGTGGAAAACGCCCTTTACGTCGGAATCCCTTTAACACGATGGACTCATGTGGTCTGTACTACCTCACAACTGGAACTGTTGCACTAGGAGCTGCGATTTGACTCCGATGGGCTATTATTTGTGGGGAACCATCAACAAATGTTTCGCTAATCATCCAGAGACGATTGGCGCTCCGAAAGACGCAATTAAAGTGAAAATTGATGAAATTGAGACGTCACAATAGGGTACTGCAGATACAGCTGTGGCAGTCATTCGAATGAAATACTATTCCATTATTAATCGGAATTTGTGTACTTTCGAAAATAAAGTACTAATCAATTGAAAATATTTGCTGCAGTTTTATTTTATATCTATATACATAAAACAAAGTCGGGTTAGTTACACCATTTATAACTGAAGAACGGCTGGACCGATTTTTATGATCTTTCTTTTGTTGGATTTAACTCCGTTCCGAATAGCATAATAACTATTAAAACATTGGAAAAATTCACCAAAAAAAAAGTTATCAAGAAAATTCATTTTCTCATATATTTAGTACATTTTGTTTTTTTTATTTTGTTCGTCTCAATACAGTGGTGGTTTAGGAAAAAATAAAAGTCGGAAAAACTCAAAAGGGAAGCCCCAAAAATCTAATAAAAAAAACTTTTTTTATATGAATTTTGTAGGTGTAGTTTGTATGTGACGAGTGGTGCAGTGGTTAAAGCTTCGGCGCATGGACCGCAAGGTACTGGACACGAATCCGACTCGAGGCTGCATGTACATTTCTATTTTACTTTTTATCCAATTTTTTTTATTTTATCTACTTAGCTATATAATTCATGATGGAAATGGTGGATTATTTTTCTTCGATGCGCCCAGTGGAACTGGGAAGGCATTCCTCATATCATTGATTTTGGCCACTGTTCGTGCGAGATCCAATATTGCTGTAGCAGTTGCTCTGCGTTGAAATTGTCGTTAGATCTTCAATCGGCTGAAAACCCGACTTGCAACATTGCGAAACATTCAGCAATGGCGAAAGTTTTGGTAGCAAGTAAAATCATCAACGATTATGAATGTACAATGGCGCACAAATGCGCATTTGAAGCATTCAATCGAACTATGAAAGATCTACGCAATGACTCAAGATGTTTTGGAGGTGCAATGATGCAACTGTCCGGCGATTTCCGTCAAAAAGTACCAGTGATTCCAAGATTGACCGCTGTCGATAAAATAAACGCTTGCTTCAAATCATCGACTCTGCGTGGCGCTATGTGATGAAACTTCAGCTGAAGACAAACATGCGAGTTGCATTGTTAAACCAGAGACAACCTAACAATGATATTTCATTCTATGTAAACGTAAAAATTTTAACTGCGAGTTCATTTTCTGTAAATAGCCGCAAACAGCTAAAAATATTTTGTTTTTTTGCGTAAACGTATACGCAGTTTAACGAAAAATGACAGATACAACGATGACTTTGGAATTGTCACAAATATATTTTGTTTTCATTTTTTAGCTCGAACGAAAAATTTAACTTGATTGTCTGTGGTTAAACGATCCATCTGCCGAAGATTGATTTCGTTTCCTCAGAACTTTTGCAATTTTGTCTCAACGAAGGACGAGCTCATCAACAAAGTGTTCCCGAACAATATTACTAACCACAAAAATCACAATTGGGTGAGTGAACGAGTAATTCTTGCGGCAAAGAACAAAATTGAGGATCACTTAAATTTCACAATTCAAAATCTAATCGTCGGTCCACTTTAAATTTTTAAACTCAGTGGATCTGGCTGGCTTGCATTTACAACTGAGAGTTGGTGTGTTGCCGGTAATCATCATGCTACGAAACCTGAATCAACCAAAACTATATAACGGAACGCGTTTTATTTTGAGAAATCTCAAGGAAAGTTCAAAGGTGAGGAAGTTCTCATTCCGAGAATTCTGATGATCCCAACCGATATGCCATTCGAGTTTAAATAAATTCAATTTCCGATTCGTCTTGCATTCGCCATGACGATCAACAAATCACAAGGCCCATCCTTGAGTGTTTGTGGCCTGAATCTAGAAAATGAATGTTTCTCTCACGGCCAATTGTACATAGCATGTTCACGTGTCGGCAAACCATCGGCTTTGTTCGTTCTCACACCTGACAATAAAACAAAAAATGTCGTATATCACAAGATGTTTTACTGAAGGGAATAAACCTTATTGCAACCTACTCAGGAAATAGTTTAAAAGACAGTAGTGCAACAATGCTACGCGAATCATTTCGAATCAATTCAATAAAACGAAATCTTTGCTGCCACGTGAATTACATTTATTTCAATGTAATTAAAATATATTTCATTTTGATTGAATTAAATTAATTTGGAGTATTCATTTTATCCGTCCCGGAGGTCTCGGGTTCAATTCCCGGTAGTGACAAGGAAAAAAATGCACGGCTGGTTTAGGATCAATGAATTAATCACTCATTAGTCATTATCCGAAATGAAAATATGATTATTAAACCTCATTTAAGGCGGCCAAATCTCTTGATGGAATATAGTGCCAGAGAGAGAGAGAGAGAGAGAAAGAGAAATTCATTTTATCTTAATAAAAAACTCAATTTAATTAAGCTATAATAACTTTAAACAACATTTATTGATTTTGAGGCGGTACGAAGTTCGCCGGGTCAGCTAGTACCAAATATATTAATATATAAAATTACCAAAGGACAACGCTCATAATTAAAAGTGAATAATGGAATTGGTTTTCAATGAGCCAATGCAAAAGTTTGTAAACAAACTCAATATGAGATAATTTTTAATGATCTCATTAATTGCAAGTATTTAAAGTAGGTTAACATGGTTTGCTCATTAGAAGTTCGACCGAGTCAAATTTGTGCGTGATGTGATCCCTAAATACAGAAAATATAAGAGCAGAAGACAATTAGGGATACAATTATCCACAATTAACCAAGCGATTTGGTCAAAACTGGATACTGTTCTTTTTGCTGCACATACCTCTCTGAACTACATACTAGAGGTATATAAGTACACCACCGATCTTAATCAGTTAAGCACACTGTTCAAACCCATACGAAATATTAAAATTGTATTCGATCAGTATTTTGACATCACAGCGGTAGCTCTTGGCGTTTTTAAAATAGTATTTAACAGAATAATGATTTAATGACTTCCTTATTTCGGTGTGTAGGGCACTCTTTACTACAATTAACTCTATTCAATTCTAATATATTGCATAGCATAGCGTAGACTTGAGACAATATACAAATGGTTCGTGATTAGAACACAATCGGATATTAAGGAAAGTGTTATGCGCTATCTTTAAAAATATTGGTTAGCATTTTATTGCACGATCCATAACTTCCGGCAACGCGTTACATTGTCTAAACCGCCCTTTTATCAAGGTTAACTATAAACTAAAAATTTATTTACCATTAGGTTGAGCACATATACAAGAATCACGAGGGTTTATTGAACTTGAAATTTTATCATTTCACTTCAATTCAGTAATAATTTTAATAATATTGTGTAGTTTCTCTATTTAAAACAATTAAGAAGTTTTGTTTGGATTATTCGTAGTTAGCGGATAGGAAATGACATTCCAAACATGGTCGATCGTTTTTATTTTCATACACATATACAAAGGTGTAGTGTAGCTACTTATAGTCCGATTCTAACAATTCATAATTTTATTCCAACCCAGAAGAGGAAAACCACTTTACAAACAAAAACGAAATAAGAAAAAGTGAGTTGAGTTTTTAATATTTTTTTTTAATTGCAAAATCGTGATCGGAGAAATTAAAATAACTAATTACATTTTTGGCGGGTTAAATGATGTTGATCTAATTGTTAAATTTGACACTTTTTTCGAATATTCCGCGGCATTATTATCTAAACACGATCGATAACACGCGTTACAAACCTATAAACTATAAAAAAATTTGGTGACATCGATCCTAAACTAAAAAATCAATTATTCAAAATGCGAGTTTGATTAGAAATTCTAAAATCGACGAAATAAACTAGAATAACGGTAAGTAAAGCATTTTATTTGGAACTATGATGTACGGATTGAGGTAGGATGGGCCTTATTTTACTTTCAAACGTTTAAAAAATGGGAACGCGTGATTTAGTATATAGAGGAAAATAAATCATGACACGCGACGCCCCTACGTAAGACACGTTTCTAAATAAGGCATATGCCCCTTATGTATGTATTATGCATTTTTCTTATAGACGTAATTTTTCAATTTAATATCCAAATTTAAAATGAACAAATTTCCCAGACAGACCAATCAATCAAAACTCATACAGATGCGCGCGATCGATTATGAATAATAAAATTTCATTTTGGAAATTCCTGAATATAAAATCGTTAAGCGCGCCCATATCACCAACCAGGATAAATATTACCTTAAGACCGCAATTTACTATACTTACCCGAGTGAACTAAATTTTCATTCACCTAACCGCGACGTGGACTTACCATTTTATAATTCAATTAAATTGTAATAAAACGTGCATTACATTGTACATTTACAGCATATTGACGACGATCATAACTTTTCAAAAAAAAAAAAAAAAAATACATAAATTTGTGTATATGATACACAAATACCACAATGTATATGGTGGTGTACATTCGAATGCCGCATACATTTTTTGTGTACTGAAATTTGAAAAGAAACGGAAAGAATATAAATTGAAGATGTTCATATAGTACAATTCGCATTAGCGCACAAACATTAGACTTAAGACGTTGGTTGCGTTAAGTAGATTTTTAAGACACACAACTGTGGATTTACAATAAATATTAAACTTTTTTGGGATTATTTATGTAATACGAATTTAAGTGAAGTGATTTAATTAATGTGATAAGTGGTTAGCAAGACAATCTTTATAAGCGATTTGGATATATACCTCAAAATTATTGCTGTTCGATATATAATTTAATTATAATTAATTGTGAATTTATAAATTATATATTTTTTAAAATGAAATTTGTGATAATATTATGTACCGGATTATTAGCCGGAATTTATGGGAAACCGGCGAGACGGGTAAGACAGTTTTTTTTTTATTCAAGGTGTATATATTTGTATATAATTTGTGTATACCAATCAAAATCAATTAGTGTTCTCTTAAGTTAAATGTCTTAAAAGTTAGTAAAGACACCATTTTCAGTTCAGTTAATTAAATTTAGCGCAGAATTTAAAATAACCACAAATTTTGCACATTAGCAAAGCAGTTCATTAAAAAAGTCTACTCGGTGATAAAACTTTCGATACCAATTAATTTTTAAAAGTTGATAAGAATCAATCATCATTGAGTCAATGTATTTGATCTGCAAAGCACAAGGCAGTGAAACAATTAACGTTCTGAATTGGGAAGTTTACTCGGTTGTTAACAAATTGTAACAACTACGGACAAACTGTCAGAATGCCCGATAAATAGAACACCAACTTAATAAGTAATATCTATACTGACTGTGAACTTAAAAACAGCGGTGAAGTTATCTCAGACTGCCTTACTCCACACCCTTTAAACTTAAATTTCAGGATTAACGCAAACCCGACAATGCACTCTAATGTCTATTTTAGAACTTTAAAATTTCAAAATAATCAAAAAATCATTAAAACTAGATCAAGATTTACTAATTTGTTCAGTTGCCATTTTGGTGGATATGAATTTTATTTGACGGTTTTTTATTTGACCGTTGTCAAGTATAAACGTGGCAATTTCTTATGGAAAAACATTTGTGAGCGTGTTTTAACTGAAAAAATATTACCAAAATCAATCATTAATTTGAATGAAAAAATCATTGTGAGTGTTGAGAATCATTTTGATTTCAACGGTTACGTTAATAAACAAAATAATCGATTCTGTGCAATGAAAATACTTCAATTATTCGTCAGTTAACTTTGCATCCATTAAGAATGGCAATATATTATAGCACCATGTGGTCGGTATGAACGTGGCATTACGGTATCTTGTACATAGGACGTTATCGTAACATGATTCATAATGTTTGAGTTCCAACAAGACGGTATAATTTCACTTACAGCCCATGTTAATGGTGTAAATGGTGATGTCACTAGATCTTCACATTCTCCAGTTTTAACGAGAAAGGTAGTGGCGCTGTTAGTAAACACGTTGAATGCCATGGGAGCCACCGGTGCCCGGCACTGAGTTTGTTCATAGCGCCACGGGGGTCACCGTGGTGACCGGCGCCAAGATTATTAGAAACACATAATTCGAGGAAATTTTTAATGCTTTTAATTTGTTTGTATTATTATCGTTTAATATTGATACCCCACCCCGTTCATATATAATAATCGTATTATCAAAAAATATTTCATCAAAATATGCAACACATACCGAGAAATTCCTTATTGGCCAGACGGGCCGAACCATATAAAATTAGCGTGGCATTCAACGTGTTAAATTTACATGGCGGGTGAACATTTAATTTAAAAATGTATTAATAGAAAATTCTAAATTATTAAACACTAAATAACCAAATTTACCTTTAAAAAATTATATAAAGCAAATCATAGAATATTTTACAATTTTAAATTAATAACGAGAATTTAACAACCAAATCCGCAGTTTTGATATACAAAACTGTAATATTTTGACATTTAATCAATACTAAAACAATCGCTAGAGACATCTACTTTATTTGTATTTCATATTGGGAACACCTTGTCGTTAGTCGAAACAGATTTGGAATTGCATAAAATTAGGCGAATTAAAATCATTGCCTGCTACATTTTACCATGGAAAAAACTTTTATTGTAAAAATTTAAGTGAAGTTATGAGTTATGACAAAGACAAGAATCTGATGTTAAATTTTTAAATTTTTGCTTTTCAACTGTGCAATATGATTTGTACTTTCTATTCATCAATAGCAAAAACAAAATTGATTTAGAACTACAATATTATTAACCAGAAATTTACTAAATCTAAAAAAAAAAGTACTACCGAAAGTACATTCGGAAGTAAATTGTGCAATTGAATCCAAATGGCGTCGTTGCTTAGGTGAGGCTTTGTCCAAATTTTGATGCAATGCAAATATTAGAGGTTTATGATCCGAAAATAAAATGAAATCTCTTCCACCAATAAGTTTTTTTAAAGTGTTTGATTGCTGCGTATGCTGCCAGTAATTTTCTGTCGTATGTGCTGTAGCGTATTTCAGTCGCTTGTAACTTACGTGAGAAGAAAAATAAAGGTTCTCAACCTTTTACTGTAAGCTGCTGTAATACTGCTCCTACAGCCAAATCAGACGCGTCAACAAATATTCGACGAACTTCGCATTTTGAATCAGATATTCTAATTGAGTACATTTTGGCAATTTCGATTTGCACAGTTCGAATGCTTTAGATGTTACATACTGATGAAGGAAATGCACCTGCATTAGGTAGAAAAATTCTGTAATAATTAATCATTCCCAGAAATCTAAGTAAACCGTCTATGGTTTTTGGTTGTGGATATTCATTTTTTGCGAATTCACATTTATTCAAATTAATGGCAAGACCGGCCTCGTTTAAACTCTGCAGAACAATATGAACGCGTTTTAAGTGTACTTCCATATTTTTTGATGCATGAGTAGATCGTCGATATATGGGAAAATTAACCCCTAGTCTCTGAACAGTGAATGAATCAATCTTTGTAAAGTTTTTGCAGCGTTTCGTAAACCAAATGACACAAAGGGTGTAATTATTGCTGTTTTCTCGATAACTTGTGGTTCAACCGGGACTTGATGATAAGCTCTGACTAAATCGATTTTAGAAAATATAGTACATGATTCGATGAGTAACATCGGTAACAAATAGTACTGGATACCCATCTGGTTTTGTCAATGTATTTCATGCTCTGTAATCGCCGTATAATCGCCAACTACCATATTTTTTGGGTGTCATATGCAGAGGACTGGCCCAATTACTTTTAGGTGGAGGACAGTTGCCTTGCGCTAACCATCTGTCGACTTTAGCTACTCCGAATTTCCAGTTGATAGGTCTTTGAAAGACTAAATCAAGAGTTAAAGTTCTTTGACCAAATGTTGAACTGTTCATTGGATCGCGATAAACTGCGATGTCGTTTGTTACTCTTCGACCGTAGGGAACCTATGGTTTATTGATCGTGAATCCCCCGTATTAACTTGTTTGGATAATTCTTCATCTTTTTGAGTTAGTGTTTGGATTTGGTATTGTACATCGCTTTGTTTTTGTATTTCCACAATTTTATCGGCCGTCTTTGCTAATTGAAGCAAATAAGATTCATCCATACTTGATATTATCTCTCGAGTGTGGGTTGGTAGACGTAACCTGATCGGATAAGCACTCCATTGATATCACCCGTAATAATTGAGATGAATTTTTGTCACCCAACTGCAATCCTGAAAGAAGGCGATCGAGCTTTATTTATTTGGTGGTCTAAGTATTTGATCACTAATGCACTTGAACATTTGAGGGACTGTATTTAGTGGGATCGGAAGTGATACCTCCTATTATAAATTATGCTTCAAGTTGAGCAAACCAAATTTCAGGGTCCTCTCGATTGAAGGGCGCATATTTAATAGCACCTTGTATACATTTGATGTAACACTAACATTGTGACCGATTTCGTGGTCACTAACAAGGAGTCAGACATTGTGGTGTTTCAACGATGTCACAAATTTGTTTAATGAATTTAATAAAGTTAAATTGTATATCTCGATAATAACAAAAACGTATTTCCAGAAATATTACGCCGAATGGATCAAGAAATGCCAGTAAAATAAGATAATTTTAGATAACCGATACAGTGAATGAAAAATTGTTCATAACGAGATTTCGCTTACCTGTGCAATTTATTCTTTTTAACACAGTAATGGTATTTTCCCTCAGAATTGATTTTGGTTGATGATGTTTATCATAGTATACAATCGGGCGCTGTTCATTGCGGTGAGGACTTCACTCCGACTGTATTAACCCTGGTAAATTAACGACGATTTCAATCCTTTTGGCGCTTCCGTCTGGATTGATTTGAAGTTAGTATGATTTACCATGTGCGACCGGGCGTGGTCCACAATAATACATTGGGCTATACATGCTAGCTGGATGTCGATATGTTAGACTGGCCTGCCGGCGATATTAAACTTGACAGCTAGCTGGCGATATTAGTTATGGTTAAATTTAATTTAAAAATGAAGTAATAAAAAATATTAATGAATAATTTTAAAATTATTAAACACTAAATAACAATATTTATCTTTAAAAAATTGAATAAATCAAATTACAGAATTTTGGCGTTCAAGCAAAAACATAGAAACTGTGAAGATTTTATGTTTTACAATTTTAAATTAATAATGAAAATGTAACAACCACCAAATCTGCAATTTTGATATATAAAACTGTAATATTTTGACATTTAATACTAAACCAACCGTCAGAGACATCTACTTTATTTGTGTTTCATATTCCGAACTGTTGTTATTCTGAACGCGTTTGGGATTGCATAAAATTAGGCGAATTGAAATCATGGCTTGCTAAATGGAAACATTTTACCATGTATGAAAGAAACTTATGTTGTATAAATTTAAGTTAAATTATCACAAAGACAAGAATCTCGAACAAACTGAAGGGCAACAATTGAAAATCATCAAATTAAAATGTCAAAATAAAACAAAAAAAAATATTTAAAGTATCTACAGGAGCAAACTATCTCTTTAGTTAATTCTGTTGCTCAATTTGTAGTTGAAGTGAAAAGCTATCAATCGAACATTTTCTTCACTTCAATTACTTCAGATGTAGCTACTACTTCAGTAGTAATTTGTACTTTCTATATAAGAACAGCAAAACTAAAAATGATTTAGAACTACAATATTAAGCGTATTTAATTGGTAAAAGTGGATTAAGATTTAGTTTTGAATTTATATTTTTCCAAATTAACAGTCATTTTCGGATTTAGTTTTTGGCTTCAAAGTTTGTAAGTAAAAATCTTTTTTCCTATGTATATTTGCATAAACATAATAATATTTATGTCGATTTTGTAGTTTGAAATACCACTTTTAATATTTTAGTACAAACCTTTAGTACTAAAAATTGGATGGGATTTACATAAATCGAAAATCATTTTGGATTTAGTTGAATCCATTTGGGTTAACTTTTAATGCTACTGTTATTGTAATTGACCAATGCAATATGCTAATTATTAGCCAAGGATTTACGAAATTTGTTGAAGTCATCTGTTGGTTTTGTAAGTTTCTAGTCACATTGTTTGATAACCAGATGTATATAACCTGATTTTCCCTGGTGGCATACTCCATATCAGCCAATGTTGGCAAATTTTTGAAAAACATTTTATGAATGATTTCTGGAAATCCCACCTTATACCCCACTGAAATCCCACCTATACTGATCAAGTTTCATGATTGTGCCTACTCCCCATACAAAAACCTTTATTTCAACTCGAATTTCAAAAGATCCGTCCTGAAAAATTTTGTGTGTGTGATTTCTGGAAAAATAATTCGAAAGTTATCTTTTGGAATTAGGGTTGAAATGGGGGTTTCCCACGGGTGTTTCTGGCTGATGGAGAGTAGGCATAATCATAAAATTTGATCACAATGTCCATTTTCAAGTAGTTTAAGTGATTTTATTAGTATACTAAAAGTCGGGACTTCCGAAAATCACCTAGATAATAACGGCAGATAAAGCCACAGTTTAGCATAATTAAACTAAAGTAAAACAAATACTTCAATGATTAAACGAATATATGGGATTTCTTGTTCGATAATCACGTCTGAAATCCACCGTCTAAATTTCTGTCGTGACTCACTCTAAAATATACACTCAATTTGTAATCTTTAAAAGGTTTACGAAACTTGGAAATTCAAATCTATAGAAGGTTCAATAATTCATATTAAATTTTAAAAATTATCAAACCTAAAACAAATTCACACTCTCGATAAATATTGATAAGGGTTCAATCACAAATTATCACATTTAATGTGAATATTTGTGGTTCAATGCTGAACAAGATAGGCTTTCTCAACATATATTGTACTTGATCATAACTCTCTACAAAGCTTAAGGAGAACCTATAATATATTTCCATACGTCAGGCATTACGAAAGTGGCCGTCATTGTATACACACTAAGGGCACTGTCAAATCCAAAGAGTCTGACTGGTTTGACTATATGAATATGTGTGTAACCAAAATTGGTCTAGAATGGGTACTTCTATGTCGGCCGAAGATTTATTACCAATGGTTTCTATATACTTCCTTGACTAATTTATGTGGAAATATCAAGTTGAAACACTCTTCTTCAGATATGTTTTAGGCTCCTACGGCCGCCTGAATTTGATTCAATGTAGTTTGGTCGTAAAATTTTACATTTTTTTTTTGAATCGACATGCTTCCCGTATAACGAGAATTAGAATTACGGGAAATCCTCCAGTCGAATAAAATGTAAGATAAAATGGCCAAATGAACGAAAGTTTTGTTCAACGTCGTACATTCATCGCTTTATCGTGAGATCCTTCTCTAGTTAGTTATGATCGCGTCGGCCTAGATGTCATTTATGAAATTTATAGTACAGAATTTAGATGAATCCGCTCCTTCTCTACTTGGTCTGAACATCATATACGGATTGCGTATCGTTCATACACAGCAGGTTAATTATTTATTCATATCCAGTACACGAAATAAAATTTGGAATTGTAAGTCGGCTTACCGCTTTGAATTTTGCAAAATGCTTGAAGTTAGTTTACTCCGTTCTCAAAGATTGTAAAGGAAGGAGAATAATTTTACCCCACTTTAGGGTGGTGCCTATTTGCAATTCTTCGGATTTATTACGAATAGCTCGAGCAGCATTCGTAGACTTCTTGCTTTTTGGAAAAAAGTTTGATCCGACTAAATAATTTCGAACGAAAACGTATATACGTATATACAACATGCTTACGCGACACAGTTCAAAGGAGCAGTGTTACTTCTAGCGCTTTTTCTAATAGTATGAGCTTCAAATTGGTACAAATTGCTCTAATAAGTAAAACCATTTTTGCATGGAGATTTTTAATTTCTTGTCAGATTTAAATCAATATCAAATTTACATAAAAACGTTTTGGGAGGAATTTAGCTTTTTTTTACTTTGAACAATATGAATACTTTCAATTTGGTGATTTCTAATCTTGGAAAGCAGCAATCTTGTAAATTTAGAAATTGAATATTGCCATACTCAGAGAACTTCAATCAAGTTTCTTCGAAATTCACAATTCCATTCAGATGGTAAGTTTACGGCTTGGCTTTTATAAAGCGGCGCCAGCACATCGGATTGAAATGGACCATGGTAATAATTGTTATCATAAAATTGCTGTAGTTCAATTTTGACTTATCAAATATAACCACTAGTCCTTTTCGAGATTGAGAAGTATATAGCTAGCTGTTATTGTAATTTGGCGGCTTCTCGAACCGCCAAGCGTCTATAAGTTGTTGGTCGAGAGTCCATTACAATAAATGCATCGGATGCTTTAATTTTATTATCATCGTCCGAAAACTGACCCCAGCAACCATACGGATAATAAACCAGACCCGCAAGTATAGCGAAGACAGACAGAAAATTAGCTGATCTAGCAAAGACAATATTTCGATTATAGCGGTTAACGTAACCGCTTGGTTTTCAATGCAGACACTCATGATTTGTATGCTAACTGATCGATACTTTCATTGTACGTCGAACCACTATTTATGAGGTACCGTTGATGTTTCCCGATTGTGTTTTATAGTAGAAACTACACTAACTGTAAAAATTGACAGTGTTCCTATTTATCTTCAGAAAAAGCACTCAATTTATGCAGCCCTTTCCCAAAAAATTCGCATGTGATTGCGTACGGAAACTTCAATCTGAAGTTGCTGAAAACAAAAATTAATTAGTGAGTCGTCAAATAAATTTCATAATGTTACCACTTCAAGTCAACAACTATTCTGAAGGGTTCTTCAATGCAGTTCGTACTCCACCCGTAAGCAATAAATCAATTCAGTTTTGGGGAGTTCCGGGTACCGGACAACCTGATGTAGAGTTGGTAGAATGCGGGTGAAAATTCGTTGGACCTTGTATTATTGCCATTGGTAAGGATTTAGCAGGATCATCAAGTATTTATCATTCCCAGTTGAGGCATGTGAAACTGTCAAAACTGATAGCATTTGTTGAGAGTTTAACATTCAAACTTGGGGATTACAATTCCTTTAACACGTTTCTTAACAATCATAACTGGCTGATACTGTGCTGATATAGAGGTAACGTTTCATGAATTTTATTAAGGTTTAAATATTGGAATCGATAAATTTATTCCTAAATTTGTTTATCCTAGTCGAAAAAAGGAACCGCGGCGTAAAAACATTTAACGAACCTAAAGAACCATAATGACAAAACCCATAAAAGATTGTATCTGGTCCCAAGGAATTTAAGCTATTAACTATAAGATTTAAAGTAAATGTCCTTTTTTTGAATGATACTGAAGCATTGTATCCGTATTGCCGGAAACAACTGATCATAAAAAACTACCGAACGATAACTTTCTACCTTTCTACTTTTTGCTGCTTATCGCGATACTATTTTTGGTTTAGCAATACTGACTTGGAACTTTGGTGTAAGGCGAACATTTACGAAAACCTTTATCATAGTGGACATTTCAAGGCCCATTATAGGTAATTTTTTATCGCTTCTGGTACAGTTGAGAGTTCCTAGCTATATCCATTGTTATCAAAATACAAAGTTATAATCGTCGAGTTGTCAATTTTTAAACCAATGCTTAAACTAAGCACACAGTTACGCATCATATAATAACTAAAGGCCCAGAGAGATCAATAGCAGCTATTGCACCCGGACGAAAGGTCCATAGTCTAGACCGCTTTACCGGATTAAAAAAATAATGAATTGCGAAGATGCAGTGATTGCCGGGCATTGAATGTGATTACACTGCCGAACATTTGCTCCATTCCGCATATTCAGGATTTTACATATCACCTGGATAGTTGTCATGATTTCTCAACATTAGATTTAGTAAGAGCATATCATCAGATACCGATCGAGAAAGCTGATATCACAAAGATCGAATTGCGGAACGTGACAAAAACGTTTCAGAGGTTCAGACTTACAGTGGTAGAATGTTTTTCTTTTAAATTTCCGTATAACGATGTACTTATGCTTCGAGAAATCTGGCAGAATATGAAAACCATGTTGAAAAAATTCTCGCGCGTTTTGCAGGTTACGGTGTATAGTGATTAATGTATAGAGCAGCGTTTTTCAAAGTGCCTGGGGCTCCGTGAGTCATCTCAAAGTCCGCTAATCTTATAATCAAATTTGAAAAAGAAATTATAAATTTAAATCCGCTAATTATGTATGAAATTAATTTGTTGATTTGAAACATCACAGATCATGACTGATTCTAGATTTCTAGAAGCAAACTCTCATACTATGACATATGACGGCCAAAGCCTAATTGTTTCAACTTTCAAAACTTGAAATGAGAAGGCCACTGAAGCATCCTATCTCATTAGTTATCATATTGTACTGGCAGGAGAAACTCATACAATAGCTGAGACATTGATCAAACCAAGTGCAGTTGATATAGCTAAATGTATATTCAGAAATCAGTGATGTGCTGCTATCCAATGGCACGGTAGTTCGCCGAATTAAAAAAAATTCAGATTACGTGAAGTCTCAATTGATATTTCGCCTGAAAAATTATAATTTTTCTCTGCAAATAGACGAAAGCACAGATGTCGCTGCTTGTTTCTGTCCGATTATCAGCATATAAATTTGCAAGTCAATGGTAGGAAAAACCGCTGGTGCTGTTGCTAAAATCAAGAATTTAGCACCAAACTACACCAGAAGCCATAGCATTCTTCACCGCCAAGCACTTGCAGTAAAAAATGTCAATGTCTTTGAAAAATGTCCTTGATCACTCTGTAAAGATCATAAAATTCATCAAATCGAGACCCTTGCAAACACGGCTTTTTAAGATTCTTTGCGAAGATATTGGTAACATTCATAAAGATGTATTGCTCCATACTGAAGTACGATGATTGTCACGAGGGAAAGCTTTTGTTCGACTATTCGAGCACCGTTCCTGATTAGGCACTTTTTAAATGGGAAACCGAAACACGAAAGACTGACAGATAAACTGTGGTTGTTTCCACTTGGATACCTCGCCGATATTTTTTCAAATCTAAAAAAAGTGAATATATCACTTCAAGGAAAACAAGTAACAGTGTTCACAGCCAATGATAAGATTCAAGCTTTTAACAAAAAATTGTTATTTTGGATCATTTGCATTCACTCGTGAGTTAAATAGCTTCCCAATACTTAAAGAATTTTTCGATGAATGGGGACATTGAAGAAAGTAACTATTTTATGTTGTGTTATAAAATTCGTCTACATTTGGAAAATATTCTAAACTCAGTTAGGAGGAGAATGAAAATCTTAAAAATTACACATGGATTCGAACCTATTCATAGTTCACAAAAGACCTTAGTTCAGAAATTCACCGTTAGGGAGTAAGAAGTCTTCATTGACACGATTTCAGATTCCTCACTACTGCCCATATTTAAAACAGTATCTTTGCCAGAATTTTGGTGGGAGTCCGGATTTTCTTCGTATATGCTGCAATAAAATACCGCAACAGGCTCGATGTGGTAAATACAATGTATAAAAAAATAAGCTGCTCGTCAGTGTAAGGCATCATCGATTAGCACATACACCGGATTAGTCATTACTGAACCACTGGGGTTCCATGTAAATTATTATGCCTTTGGAGGGCTCCGCAGCTCAAAAAGTTTGAGAACTGCTGGTATAGAGAAAAGTGTTTTCGCAAAGCCTGAGGTGAAGTTTGTCGGACATCTATAATTAGTCAGTTAGGAATTAGACCATCACCTGAACGAGTGTTAGCAATTAATTAATTTAAGCAACCTTAAACACTCCGCTATTTGAGACGTTTTCTTAGCATGATCTATTTCTATCGGCGTGTTGAGCTCAACGTTGCGAGAAGTCGAATTGTGCTTAAAGAGCTTCTTAATGGTGCCAAGAAAAAGGATACGCCGAAAATCGCATGGGGTAGTAAGTCTACTGCAGCATTTTATATGGCAAAATCACAGCTTACCAAGGTCGATGAATCGGACATGGCCTTTCATACAGTAATTGACGGACACGCAATTTAAACCGTTAAAATTCTGTTCAGTGAAGTTCTCTGACTCGCAAAAGCGATATAATGCATATAACGGATAGTTGGTGGCCTCATACTTTTATGTAACTTAAAGTGTACTGGAAAGTGTGTATTGGAAGGTCGACAGTTTACGCTTTATATAGATTACAAACCATTATCTTTTGCTTTCCACCAGAATCCATAAACGACTTCACCCCGTCAATACCATCAAAGTAATCTTGACGGTGTGTTAAAGGTGTTCAAGTTAAGTTATCATTAGGGCATTTCTCAATGGTTTCCAAAAGATTCGAACTAAAGCAGATACTATAGCATTTTCTTTGTACAGCGCTTGGTTTGCTAGAATCGGCACCTCATCATACTTTGTTAGTGACCAAGCTCGACAGTTTAAATCCGGGTTGATTAGGGAGCTCGGCAATCGAATGAGGTTGAAACATAAACGAACGATAGCTTCACAAGCTAACGCAGCATACATTAAAATCATCAATCATGTGCCACGATCGATCCGACTGGATAAGAGAATCTTACTAACTGTGTTGTCAGGACTGCAGGACTTACATTAAGTTTACCCAATCAATCGAGTTTTGTGATCGAACTCAAACAGCATTTTAAACTCATAAGATCGGTAGCTATACATTCTTAAGAATTTGGCAAACTGTACGCTGTGCGTTTTCCATTACAACCACCCTAAGAAGAACCTTCTGGAATATTAGGCGGAGGAGGGTGAGGATTAGGGCGCATACAGTGACCCCATAACCATATCCCCATAAAGTTAAACAAATTACTTTCACTTTGTGGTCAATACATCAACCAAATTTAAACGCCTACATTCATAAATTGGGAAAAATTTGCCGTTTAGAATTGGTCCCAAGTTTTTTGTTGATTCTACATGCCCTATTACAAATACAGCAGGACCCAACGTAAAATGTATTGTTTTTAAAAGCTTAGATCGAAAATTTTACACTAAACTTATGAGTGGTACTAAAAATACGAGTATCGTAAATTTTCTACTGTAAAAAAGTTTAATTCGCATTTTTATGTTTTCTGATAGAGTGGGTCATACTTAGGTAAGCGTGTATCATTTCAATTCGGTTTCCTTACCTTGCACAAAACTGTTGAGAAAAGCGAGAAACTACGAGACACTTAGTCTGCGGTGGCTCAAAAGAATTACTTCTAAAGATCATCAACCAACAGATAAATTGTACAATGCACAAAAATATTATGCCGTACTTAAATAACACTTGGACGCATTTCCTGCAATTTTTATGTGCAAGTATTTTCAATTTCCTGCCAAATCAATCGTTTACTTAAAACACATAACAGTAATTAATAATTACAAACTTCTCCAAATTTGTTTATACAATTTAATGTATACCCCGTAATTAATTATTTCATCTACCGCATATTACGCGGCGCACACACACACACACACACACACGTATTAAATTAAGCAACATGTAATGCATATTATAAATTATGTTATTTCCATCTGTGCCGTCTAATGTGTATGATTACCCCAAAGTCAAATCATCTCACTCGTCTCGTCACAGTGAAAGGAAAATGTACGAAATGTTACACAATACTTTCTCATGATTATTATTAATAATAAAAAATAATAGAATTTACCATCGATCGTAATCAACCATAACAAAAAGATCAAAATTGAATCTACTTCTCCATCAACAAATATATAAAAAAGCTTTCGTTTTCATTTGGTACATACGTGCAATCGCCAAAAAAACTAAATAAATTTTGTTAAATTATTATTATTTGAATTGGAAAGCATGTTGCAACTAATTTTTTACTTTTTTGTCCATTTGACAGGAATTTCATTTGAGCAAAGAGGCGAGCAACACCATGTCAACGCTATCGCTACCGAGCAATGCGACCTCAATTCGAGCCGACATCACTGATAATTTTTCATGTGAGGGCAAAGGGTATGGCTACTACGCCGATGTTGAAAACGATTGTCAAATTTTCCACGTCTGTTTACCGGTAGAGTATCCCGATGGCAAAGCACGTAATTTCCGTTGGAGTTTTATTTGTCCCGACGAAACGGTATTCAGTCAAGAATTGTTTACATGTATGCGTGAAGAAGATTTATCAGTTGAATGCAAAGAGTCGGAACGGCTGTATGAGCTAAATAAAAATTTTGGCAGTGTTATGGAAATGGAAAATGAATCATCATCGGGTTCAATGGAAGAATTGGCAGCACCTAGTCCGCAGGCCATTGATTCAAATGAAATCCAACAGGCGATGATTGCATCTCCATCAGCACCGGTTGCCGAAATACAACCATCAGCTTATTTATATAAACATCAAGATGAAGCCGAACCGATTGTTCGTGTTCAAGAGGAACAAGAACCATTGCAACACGATCAACAATTACAGCAAGAAGAAGATGAACCTCTATTAAACACAGTTCAAAAACTTAACTACAATCCGGAACCATCAGGAATTTTACAAAATCAAAATGATGAACTCCTAGGTATTCGTAACGAAATATTGAATGAATTTAATGCCGCCAATGTTGATTCGAATGAAAGACCAGCCGAATATACGCCAGCATATGAACCTGAAGTGTACGAAAACACAAACGAGGAACCTGCATACTATCCGGTCCGCATACAAACCGAACTTCCCATTGAAATTATCGATACGCCTGAAACACCAGACCAATCACCAGAAACACACATACAATCGTTTAACGAGGAACAAAATGCGGCCCAATCAATGGCAATCACTCACGATTTGCTAGCCGATATCAACAGTCTCACCGATCAAGTAAAAAATATTGTCGAACTAGAAAATAATAATTATCAACAAAGCCCTCTTACCAAACCAACAAGTTACGATGGTAGCGCATTAAATCGTAACGACGAAATAGTTGCACAAGAACAACAACAACAGCAGTATGATGATAGTTCTGCTAGTGAGAAAAAGGTGGCACGCCGACACATAAGAAGACGAAATAAAAATACTCCAAAAAAACATTTTTTATTTCGAGCTGATGCCAATTAAAATTTTAACCAATTAAATTTAATTAATTTTTAAGTTTAATTTTAATTTTAATTTTTAAACTTATTTAAGATTGTATTATCGTTATTTGTAATAATTGAATTATGGTAAATTTTAGTTGTATTATGTAAAAGATGTTATATGTATTCAATGTTTTTGGTAACTTCTGTAATTGTGATTGATTTACTTCTGAAAAATCTTGCAAGACGAAATATTTAAAATAAAGTATTATAATAGTAATGATAAAAATGAATTTTATTTTATACCATTTGGAATTAATTGGTGGGAGTTTGGCGTATAATTGACTCATCGTTGTCTAGACAAATGCATCTGTAGCTCCATCCCAGACAACTGGATTTAACTATACACAATCGGTAAACCTTATAAAGTTAACAAATCTTGACTTGATCTCGTGGAGGGTAGATTCTTTTAAGGGCAGATAGCTACAAAATGCAAGCCTAAGCAAAAAAAGGGCAAGGGTGAGATCAACCTTTTTCAATCATTTATGGAACAGGACTCTGATTGTTTAATAATACATTGAAGTTTCGACAGCAAATAAATTGATTTTCTACACATTATGGCCAATTTGGTCCACCGATTAAAAATGTTTGCCTATCGTTCTATCCACAAAATTTTATAATTTCCATGCAAACTTTCAAATTTAATAATACAAATAATTTTGCATAATTGCAAAAGTATGTACAGAAATTAAGATTTTCTTTTATTAATTCCTCTATTAGAAATGTCCTCCACTTACTTTTCCATGATACTCCTCAAGTATTTGATTTATTTTATTTTTCGGCACCACTTTTAAAAATCCGAGTAAAAGAAGGCTTTCTCACTGTGCTCAATAGGCCTTCAGTAAGGTGTCTTATCTGAAATCTCAATCCATGTTGGTGGACCATCCTCTTCCTTACAACGCAATATTATTGAAAAATCTGCATCTAATAACTGCTAGTTCCAGATTAATTCATCCGTCCAGTCCTCATCGGGTAACACTTTCATAAGCTGTTCATCGATTATATCATAAGCTCTAGTGACCTTAGATTCAGCATCCCACTAGTCCCTTCGGGTTCTTAAATTGCAGAAACAATTGTAACGCCCAATGGTCTGTTCGTTAATATAATTTGTGGCCGTAGAAGTATTTATGAAAATGTTTCACGCATTCTGCTATATAACCAATAATTATTTTCGTGCCACCATATAGATACACTCCAGTTTCGATAGGATTTGTGAGTAATATGCAATGTCTCTGGACCATCGATTTCTTGTGACAAATGCTGATAGGGGATGTCTATATCATCATTGCTTGCATCGGTATCCAAAAAAAAATTCACGCTGAATCTAGGGTACGCAAGTAATAGTTCTGGGCGTGGTCCTGTCCGTAATTCAATGAATCATTCTTCTTATTCTTCCTTCCATTAAAATATCTTGCTCTTCCTCGTGTAGTTTTTGCAACATTGGTGAATCCTGACATGAATCGTCTTTAATCGGTACATAATCCAAGGAAGCTTTTAATTCTCGTAAATTTTTGGCCGTTGTTAGTTTTGGTTCGTCTGTTTAAATTAAGTTTTCGGTTACTTTGTGACACAAATAATTTAACTCTCTTTTGAAAAATGAACATTTATTTTTAGACTTAACTTTAACCAACACGCTGATCTTCAAAAAAATTTCCCATGACGCTAAATGTACAAGACACGTTCCTTAATGTAATCCTTTTAGTACGCGCTCCAATAATTGATCAGAAGTCACCGAGGAATTACATAATCTAAATAGTATTCTCACAATCTTCCTCTTGAACTTCTACCTGTCAATAGCCACTTTGCATTATTTGCCACTTTCTATTATTTCCTTTTGTTCCGCTGTGTTGACTTTTCTCACTGGATTTTTATGTTTGCATTTCACTAGGGTACTTACCTCTAAACATTTTCCGATGATTGCTGTTTTTTGATGGCTTTTGACTTATTCGAGGGACTTAGAGCTCAAATTGGTACTCTGTCGTCGTTATTTGGTATTACTAAGGTTTTTCCGATCATAACTTCTCTAATTCCTTGTTCCGGTTCATTAGCTTCTACAATCCAAAACTTGGGTGACCCAGAAAATCCCTCCAATCTTCCCAAAATAATTATTTCTGTATTTCGTGACAGCTTGTCTCGGTGGTCAATTATTAATCGCCTGATGATTGTTACATTTGAATTGCTAAAGAAATTGCTTGAAACAAAGTCCATATGCCTAGAATGACCTCACATACAAAATAAAAATAGTATCCCGAATTCTTATTTTCACTACTTTCTTACCTAGGATGAATGAATTGTCACCAGTCGCTGTTTGTAATTTGAACCCGTTGGTTAGATCTTTTCGAACAATCGTGTGCAGTTGGAGTTTAACGACCCTTTACTTGGGTCCTTGTTCTTTGCCAATGCTTTGTCGTCCTACGATTTTCGCTTCTTTGAGGATAGTAACCTATTCCGCTTTCGTCGGTTTTCCTGCAGTCGTGCGAGATGTGTCCCACCTTTCCACATGTTCAATAAGGTTTCAGCAATAATTGATTTCCAATCGCAAACGTAGTTGATCGATTTTTGGTGCGTACTCTTGAAGATCTACTGCAACCTTCTAGTAGCATCCCTTCATTTTAATACGATATGGTTCTCGCTTGTACTAACTTCCGTATTTCCGATCCAGCGCCTTCATTATATTACTTTACCTATTAAGGGTTACAACTAATTCTGCGACATGATTCACTTCATTCCACGCATTTCTGTTGGCAACCGTTTAGAATTTGAACATCCCTAACAAATTTGTTCTATCGAAAGTCGGTGGCTTGAGTTTATTCGAGTGTACTGCTATCTGTAAAGTTGTTGTATTTGCTTTGAAGACGTTGAAATTCAAACTGCAATTTATGTTCAATATATCAAGAACATTTGACTGCAATTGTTGCGCTTCGTTCTGTTCTTTTTCCATTTCGACGTGCCTTGTAGAAACTTTTCGTCTATTCTATTTCTTCTTTAATCTTTCTTTGCATATTTGAATTTTTTGATTTCTTGTTTTATGTCCTGCCAGTAAATTTTGAATTGTTTGTTGCATCCCTTTACTTTGTTGTTTAAATTTTCAATCCGATTTTTGGTTATTTTTATATTATCCTTGTAGTGGAATTATTTATTATTCAATTTTTGTTTTGATGTGTCAAATTTTGTACTACTTATTTCCTTTGTTGAGTTATAACAGCCAATAATTGCGTCATATCGAAAGTTCCGGGTTGTCTGTGAACTATCTCCACCATCTCACGTTTATCATCTAGTTTTTCGTGTATTACTTCTTCGAAATCATACTAATCCTCGTCCATCCATCGTCGTCATTCACAAACGATGTTCGTATCGTTTGTGAATACAGTTATAAATTTCTCAGTTTACCACAATACTCGTAATTGTCACCGCTTCCGGAATATTCCTTAAAGTTCTAAAAATAATCTTAGAATAATTTACCAAATACTTGCTTAACTCTATAAAACACAACAACAAATAATTTCCACTATTATTTATTATTAATTCACGTTCCACAATTTTCAATAAATCACATAAATTTATTTCGCCTACAACATTTATTAATTTTTCGCGTACCGAATCTCCTGAATGACTGACTCATTCTGTTCGTTGCACACCTATACAAAAGTAATATTCCCGGCGGTTATGTTCTAGACCAGTGGTTCTTAACCTTTTTTTACTCGCGGCCCACCAAATAGTTCATATTTTTTTGTGGTCCCCATTCGTTCGCTTATGCATTGCAATACCACACAATAAAAGAAAGTATTTATTTATAATTCTGTTTATTGAAGTCCTTTTGGATACAAATTTTTTTCTGTTTTCCGTCAGGTATGTACACAAATAAATCAGACGGTTTTCCGACCCGTGAGCATGCCACATATAGCTGTCCATATGAGAAGAATAGATCAAATTTAGTTCACACATTTGTAGTGATTGTGCTTTATTGATGGTTGCAAATCCGAGTCGTACCGGAAACTACAAACGTTTTAATTCTAATGGTATATCTGTCTGAATCATTGGGATTTGTGGCAACAGTATTTCTTCTGGCTTAAATCTTCCACTTAGAATTGTAGCTTTGACGATATTGTTCATCATCTTTTTAACTAAAAGCCTGGTACGGTAGCAGCCGCAATTTTCAGGCTGCTAACTTAGTGCGATATTTAGGAAAATTTTGTGAATTAATTTGTCTGTGATTGCAGTGAGTTTACAGAAGTTTTTTAGCAATGTGATACATTGTATGGATTCGTAAATTGCTATTTTACCATTTCCAATATCCAATAATTGTTTTGCGAAACGTTGTGGATGCATTATGTTGTAGTTGTATAATGAATGCGCTATACCGCTGATAATTTCCTCTCACATGTTTTAGTGTTCCATGAAGCGCTTCCAATGCTTTTTTGTGTGCCGATGGCAGTTTTAGTACTGAATGTGCTATTCGACCACCATTCAAAAAAGTAAATTCTAAATTATGTGATTGAGAGTGCAATATCTTTTCGCTCCGAAAACTGCTTGTGACTCCGGGCACATCTAGAAAATTCGATCCGTCACTTTGACTTGTAATAACATGCATAGTTCTAAAATACGCTAAGCGTTGTTCTGAAACCAAGTACTGTAGATTAGTTTGAACAAACATACCCAATTCTCTGACATGAAAATATCTTTCTTATTGCAAATCACCATCGAAAAAATCGTTTGCAGATCCACTCAGCCCAGTCTGAAATTGAAGTCTCAATTGAATCAGTGCTTTGATAGTGATTGCGTCATTTTACACATTTGACACGATTATGTGGGTATCAAGCTTCACGATAAGCGGCACTTGACCGTTAAGAGTTCTCAATTCTTGGAAGTTTATTACAGTGTGGGTAGTGTACGCACAGCCTAATACGTCGGTTGAATATAAATTGGGATGTCAATCAACTGCTTTACCGTGTTTGTGACGTTAAAACATTTTCGCTAATGCATTCTATGTGTTTACTACACTTGGCACTTTAGAGTAAAAAAGCTCTCTAACTACAGCTTTCTAGTCATCAGCTGGCATTTGTTCAAAGGCAGTTCTAACCAATCGAATTAATTCTTTGTGTTGATCGAATAAAGTTTGTAAAGTACGATAATTTCTAGTTTAAAATAGATTTGAACAAATTTGTGATTTTCGTTCGGCAGTGGTTGTACTTTCGGGTAGTGAATGTAATTCTGGTGTTTTCACATTTCCTACCGCGCAGCACATTCCTTGTGTTTTTCTTTTGAATTTGAAGGCACTTCGTGTATTGTTGTATGTTCCTGACAGCGAGTTATACTGTAATTATACAACAGACACGCCTCTTTCAATATAAAAAGGATGAAAAAATTGAAAAAAATCTGGGATATAAAAATCTGAGATTTTTATCCGTCGTATATGAACTGGCAGTGAAGTTCGTGATGCACTTTTATTTTGTACTTGAGGTGTATAATGACCAATAATTGCTTGTCGTTTGGCTAAAATAATTGATTTGACAGCGACAGCAATGCTTCGGGCGGCTTGGCATTATAAATCGAAAAACACATTTCAGGCGGTTCAGGTATATCTTGTTTCAGGGGGCGTACCCCTTCATAAAAATTACGAAAACCTGCTCATTTTAATATAAATTCCCTGTGAAAAGTTTGGATCAGGTTAGATAAATGGTGTGGACACTTAGGAGGGTTCCTTGATCCAGACGACAGACCCATCGGATTCAAGCCTGTCAGTAATTTCATAAAATCTCTTTTGCTATCCTGTAATGACGATATGGTGAGCGGCTCAAACACTCTTTAAAAATATTAGGCCAACCCCATTAAAAATAATACGAAAACGTGCTCATTTTGATACAAAATACCTATGATATATTAGAATTCGATTGGATGAATGGCGTAGAAACTAATAAGAAGGGACCGCTTGATCCATGGGATAGACCTCTTAAATTTAAGCATGTCACTTATTTTATATAAACCTTTTTCTAAACTTACTCCTGTGGAAAAACGTATAACTCACAAACGATCTATAACACAACTAATTGATTTGTATGCCGAAAATGACATCCATATCCACATTATATTCACCCCTCCACCACACTTTGCGAAAAACCAAAGGTGGGTAATGTAATCAGTACCTCCGAAATTGACACCCACATTGGCGTTGATATTATAGGTGAGCACCAAAAAGGACACCGCTTCCCATCTCGAAACCCTGAAAAAACCCCAAAAATGACACTCATAGTGACATAAGCGGCGTAGATAGTAGTTAGGTACCAAAACAACACGGTCGTCCCCTCCCTTCGTCACGACTTACAAAAAACAAGTTAGTAATGTAAGCAATACCCCGGAAACCATGAAAATGAAACCCATGTCAGCATTATAGGCGTAGATATTAGTAAGAGGTACTAAAAATGATACCTCGCACAAACAAAATTTCTCCATCTCGGATCTTAAAACGGCTGCCATATTCCTAATTAGCATTCCCGAACACCACGAAAAAGACATAATTGGAGAAAACCTAAATCACGGGCCGAATTTTTATTAAAAAACATTTTCTTGTCAAAAATCGTCGTTTCCGAGCTGCCAGTTTCGATGGAGCGTTTTCTTCCAAAAAATACAGAATCACTCCTCATAACCAATAGAATACATACTATATATAAATTTTTATTAAATTCGGGGCAGTAATTCTTGAGCTTATCGATCAAAAATGATCATATGGAAGCTGTAACTTCCGGTGGGCCATTTTAAACTAGAAACACTTTTCATCACCCATAGAACATAAACATATACATCAATTTCCTTTTTATTATATTCTGAAGGAAATTTTGCAAATTTTGGCGGCCCCCGGCAAACTTCTTACGGACCCTTAGGGGGTCGCGGCCCCCCTGTTAAGAATTACTGTTCTAGACTACTATAATCTGCATTATGACAAAACTGTCATAAAACTACATCTAATTCTACTACTTAAACCTAGATGTCACTAATCTCACAAAAATGAAATAATTTTTCCAAACCTTAACTGAGCAATTTCTTGGAACTCCTGGAAATCAGATAGCCAACTAATCAACTTAAAAACTGTTAAAATAAATTGACTAATCAAAAGACATTCTAAATTTAGACTCTAATTTATCAAATGCCACTCACTTGTATAAAATACGGATGTGAAGTTTGTCCTAACTTGTGCTAAAACCAGCAACAATGTTTATAACTAAACTTAACAGTATAATTTGAGTGCGAGTATTATGGTATTTATCGAATTCGAGCAATGAAAATTAGTCTGGCATGGGTACTTCTATTAAAAAGTCCACCGATTTGTCATTGTTAGCACTTTCTGTACTCTGTTGGCCAATTTATGACGAAACATTAAGTTCCGTCGATCGTGGGAATTTCTGCTATTCGAATATACGTGACACGGGAAAAAGAAAAATTCTCCAGCCTTAAGGTTTAAAACTTCTGCAAATTTTTTGATTAAGATAAGTTCTGGACTCCTATTTAAATTTGAGTGCGCGCATTATGATACTTAACGAATTCGTCATAAATTGGCCAACACTCAACAGGGTACAAGAACTATTAGCAATGAAAAATCGGTGGACCTTTGAATAGAAGTACCAATGTCAGACTAATTTGCATTGCTCAAATTCGTTTCGCGCACTCAAATTTAAATAGTGTGTATTCCCACGTTCACCGGGTCGCGTAGATAGTTATAGGCGTTCAGAACTTTTCTTTAGCAAAAAATTTGCGGACCGTTTAAACCTTAAGGCTGGAGAACTTTTCTATTTTTCAACGGAACCGATATATTTCCCGTGTCACGTGTTCGAATAGCGGGAATCTCTTAGAAATATCTTTTAGGACAAAGCACCAGTTTTCCCCTAGATTTTCCGGAAAGTTCATGTTTTTTAATTGGACTGGATACAATGAAAATTTTTATTTAAAATGTAGTGTAGTTGATTTTTTTGTTTTAAACTGAACTGATAATATAATTTAATAATAATTTACACTGTTAAATTACGTTTAAAAAGAAATTTTGTGTTTAAGGCAGTTTAGGACAAACTTCACGTGGTTATATAGTCGTATGAAGTTTATCCTAAATTTGTCCTAAAATTTATTGTTGCTTTAGGATAATCGAGGACAAACTTCACACAAATTATAAAATGGTATTCAAACCCGACTTTTGGAATATAATTTTGAGGCTTGCTGTTGCTTCAAATATTGTATACTAAAATTGCAACGTATAGAATCAAAAATACTACGAATGATGGTAACGCACCCTTGGTACATAAGTAAGACAAACGTACACCGTGATATCAATACCAATAGTAGCATTAAAAGTAGTTCTTAGCAGTTTAGTGATATTGCAGATTGTTGGTTGGGAAAATCTGGAATGTTCAGCGTCATGAAATTGAGTGACCTTGTTAAAGTTAGCCAAAAGTTGCTAGCCGAAAGATAATGCAGATAGTGTCTTGACTATTTCAACCGAAAGTTAAACTCTCTTCACACTCTCGCTCCTATCGATTTTTAAGTTCCTATAAACTGAAATAATTTCCTCTTCACCGAATGATATAACTCGATCCCAAATTCAAGTTCATGACTGATTTTTGCTGTATTCAAGACACTATCTGCATTATCTTTCGGCTGGAAACTTTCGGCTAATCTCGAGTTCTAAAATCTTCTTTATACTATTACACTTCGTAAAAAAATCACGCGATAGGTGCCGTTGGGCGAAACAAATAAGTTATGGCATGAGAGATTAAGAAGGTCGACAAGAAAATTATATTTAACTGCAGTCCGTTCTTCTTGCTCTTTGAAGGCTTTGTAATAGAAATTCGGTCGATACAATTAGGGAACACAGCTTCTAATTTTACTTTGCAAGACTGAAACAAGAGAAACAGATCTCGTAGAGATTAGCTTTAACTTAATAATTTATAATATAGGTATTTGTCGTATAATGATGGCCAAATAGGGATCACCCTGAGATTTGTCAATAATCTTTCTCTGATTTGAGTTTTAGAAGCATAGCTCCTCGCATCAGTTAAAAACTTATCTCTAGTGTGATAGTGTGAAATGTTCGGTATCCTGTTGCAATCCTTTCCTTCTTGCCGAACGTCTCTGTTTATCTTCTCGCTTTATGCATGTATTTGATCTTAAACATTGTTTGCACTGGAAAAAGAACACAAGTGTCCGTTCCTTTCCTGCACCACTCAATCAACAAAAAGATTTCAAACTCCCACAAAAATTCTATTATTTTACCGCCCCATGAAACGATTGCAATTAAATCAATAAACCCATGTTTAATAATCTACTACCAAGCGAAAATTCCAGAAGCCATTAGCAATTTACTTGCCATGCACGGTCGCACCCGTAACAAGTAAAATTATTGAAATTCGAAAATCTAGCAACGGTTGCCATAATAATTCCGTTGTTTACATTTTTATTCTATTGGGTCAATCCGAAATTTATCATATCTCTTGTTGGCTTTAATTTTTATTTCGTGCGTACATTTTAAATCGAAATATTCAGAAATGTTGGCAAAATTATTAGACCCTCCACCTCTAAATGAACCTATAAATCCAAAACGACCAAAACCACAAAACACCACAGCGGCAAAACATAATGTTTTCGAGCATGTAAGTAAATTTCGCATACAAATGAGATATCGAAAAATTTTAACGATTTCTAATTACTAATAGATCCATAAGCCACCGGGGCACCGGCTTCAAGCAATGAAAATGATTGCCCAACAAAAGCAAGAGGCTGTCCGAGTTCAATCATGCAAAGCGGAAAATTCAGAACATATGAAGGAAGTGGTACAGCAAGAGTTTATAAATCGTACTGAGGCGAAATGTGACCGTAATAAAATTCGCCAAATGATGAACTGTGCTAAAATGGCCGAGCACGAAAAACTTGAAGGTAAACGAAATCACTTAGCCGACTTATTGTATAAAGAACAAGTTGGGTTGGAACATGAATATGTCGAATCCGCAGCAAGAGATTTGGATGCGGAAATGAAACAACGCGAAATGAAGTTATTTCAAATAAGGCAGCAACGGGAACAGCATCGTAAAGAAATTGTCGATCAGAAAAATGTGCAAAAATATATCAGTTCGTGTCCAGAAGTTCGGCCTTATTTACGGAAAACTCTGCTCTTGGATAGTAAAGCATGCCAACTGGCTCAAATTGAGGAAAAGCAAAAGAAACAATTGGAGCAACAAGATCAAGAAAATATGTGGTTGGAGGTTGCGCGTCGCAACGAAGAGCATCTACGCCAAAAGGAAGAAATGGACCAGCAGAAGCGTAACTATTTAAATCGGTGTATGGTGAGCGAACTAAATAATCAGGTGCAAGCAAACCGGGATGCAAAAGAGCAACAAAGATTGGTTGACGCCGAAATTAAGCGACAAGAAGAGGCTGAAGCTGCTTCGATTAAAGCCGACGAGGATCGGATTCGTGACAAACGACTAATGCAATCGAAACAGTTAGGCACCGATTTGAATACGCAACGACATTTGGCCGTAAAATATCAACAACAGCGCGACGAAAATGAAAAGAGATTCCTCCAAATGTTCCATGATTCGACAATGGTCGAAATGAGTAAGGAAGAAACCAAACAAAAAACTCAATCCCAAGCAGCACAGCGCGAGGCCAAGGTCTTCCTCGACTATATACAACAGTCAAAGAAGGAGCGCGAAATGGAGGAATGTGAGCGAGAGAGACTTATCGATGCAGACAGTAAGAAAAAACAAGCTGAGCAATGGAACATGAGGGAAGGGTATAAACTCAAACGAAATCAGTTGACTAAAACTACTCACACTGGTTTGGTACAGCAAATCGAAGATCGGGAACGCCAGCGACGAGAAGACGCCAGCATAAGATTCAAAACGGAACTTGAAGACCAAGAAAGATACCGTAGAGAAATAGAGGAAGACAAGGAAAAACTTCGGCGGCAACGCCTTAAAAACGTTCGTGTGGCTAAGGAACAATTACATCAAGCTGAATGGGTTAAACAACGGGTACTACATGATCGCCAACAAGAAATCGAGTTCGTTAAGCAAGTCGAACAAGAACAAGAGAAATGTGTCCGCATCGCCAGAGACTATATCGAAAAGAATGTTGACTATTTACCTTTGCATCCTCATATTCCGCTCATGAAGAGAAATTGATTGTCTTTGTAAATTGTATTTATTTTAATATATTTTATTTACATGTTTAATTTTTCATTTAAATACATCACATATGAGTTTGTTCCGATGATTTCCCTCCATTTTCGGCATTTTTTTGATTGTTGGCCGTGGCGGGAACCTGCAGATCAATTTCGATCATTCCATCTTCAGGTGACTGGATTTTAGCAGGTGACTTTTTAAATATTATGTAAACGTAGCTGAAATTATTGAGGAAAATTACAAATATATGCTGGAACGGGTCTTATCAAAATACTTACATAAATGCCACTAGAACTGGAATCATAAAGATTTCGCTAAACAAGTAGAATGCCCCCGTAAAAGTTTCCAGTGTATGCAAATATATAAAACTATAAATTGGTGGCATCAAAAATGCAGCAAATGCGTCTAATATTCCTAAAACGGAATAAACACGTCCCAATTCCTCCGCGGGCACAAAATGGGCGATAATACTTTTCATCGCAATGGTACGCGTAGCTACAAAACAATCGACGACTGTCGCAGCAAAAAATAAGAACGATGACTTGGCAAAGGCAAACATTGGTTTAGCGATGACTGAAAGAGCGCTCGCCACAATTCCAATCATTGGGTTGCTTATTTTGAACAGCTTGGTGAATAAACCGGTCATAAGTGATGTGCCAATTAAAACAGTTAGTGAACTGAATGTTGAGTAATAACTGTAGGTGGAGCCGCTCCAGCTTAATACTAATCGTGTAAAGAAATACAGATATTCGCCTTCACCGAATGCGGGACAAATGAATAGAAAATATACGCCAGCCAAGATGAATAAAATTGTGCGCCCATTATTCTGCCTTTGTTTAACGAACACTTGAATGCACGAAATTACTAAATGCGGATCGAAAAATTCCCGGATGAATGTTTTTTTCACTTCAACAGGCGGAGCAGGTGCATCCGTGGTTGGCGACGTCTTTATTTGTGGCGCATTTTGGTTTACAAATTGTTCAGGTTCTGCATTTAGTTCACCAACAAACGCAGGGTTTTCTTTTCCTTCCGTAATTCCTGATTCAACCTTCATTTTTACCTCTTCTAAGAAGAACACGGTATATATGATTCCGATGGCGTATATTATAAGACAGAGTAAAAAGAGTTCTGAAAATTTATAAACAAATTAGTTTGTTTTTTTTTAGAATATGTAGAATAAAATGCTTACTTATATATCCAAGCAGATGGAACAAATCGCCACCAAATGGAAGAGTTATAATTTGCACGATCATCGCAAATACGGCAAATCCACCAAATCGAGCAGTTCGATTCTCTTCAGTGGTCACACCGGTAAGATAACTGTAGATACCCATAAACATGAGAGTATGACCGCCAAACATAGCAGGCAGAACTTTTTCCAATATTGCACCAAATTCCATGGGAAGTTGTCGCATAAAAATAGCTGAGATAAATAATGCAAGACATCCCAGCGTTTCGCCGATAATTGGAAACAGAATACACGGTTTCCGAATTCCTTTTTTATCACTCCAACCTCCGGCGAACAGTATAATTATAATCGGGAATATTTGCGCAATCGGCGCTCGATATCCATTAATAATTGTACTCAGCTTTTGACTTTCCGTCTCAGCATTACAAACTTTAACGGCAACTTGATAAAATTCGGTAGCCGTTAGAACCCGATCGACTGATAGGTCTGCTATCGACGTATTCAACATAGGTTGTGTATAAGCGGTGGAATTTGCTTGCACCACCGGTTCAGTCAAATTGCCACAATCGATATCACCTTTAAATAATGGATCAATCATTTTCGTGCACACGATATCCTCGAGGCCTAAATTAACGCGACAACTTTTCTCCAACTGTAGATTTTCGTTTGCAATGAATAAAATTAACGTTGGTATCATCCAACAGGCGAACGCTGGCTCAACGGTTATAATTTTGCGCCATCCCCACACCATTTTTAAATAGTACGTCACAGCATTTCCTTTTCGGACAATTTTCTTGGGCGCGTCACCGTTATGCTGCACCTCTACACCATTTTTGTGCAGCGATATGTCTGTTGTTCCGCCGTTGGTGACCTCTATTTGGGCAGGTCGATTATTATCATCCATATTATGGGGAACAGGTACGATCAATGGTGGTGTATTTTTGATATGGTTTGATTGTTGATTTGTTATTTTAGGTTCGCGTTTTGCTAGTTTTGTTTTCTACAAAACAATTACCACCAACATGTTAATGAGTCGCGTCTTGTATCTAGCCGTTTTCAAATATGAGCGAAGGTTGCGTGCAGATGAAACCTATATTATGTTTAAAAAAGACTTTATAAAAAGATGGTTGATTTATTGAATTGATTTTGTGTTTTGGTTCAGATTATCAGAAGGCATGTACGAGGTGATGCATTAAGACCATTTCACATATACAATTTAGTTTTTTAAAAAAACCAGTTTAGAAGTGCAGATGCTAAATAAGAGAGATGTGAAGACATATCACTCAAAATGACGTAACTGATTCGATTAAAATTGTTAAAGATGACCGAATAGACATAACTGCTTTATTATAAGTTGTTATATAGGGTTGAAACATTTTTTCGAGGGCAACTTCTCAATTTATTATAGTATGTGAAGAAACCGGAAGCTCGGTAAAAAGCTTAAGTTGAAGGTTGTTCGAAGGTCTTATAATTTTTTTATACCGATGGAAGAAATTTATGATGTCTTCTTAAGCATCAATCAACAAATTCTTAATATGTTTTCAGCAAGTCATCATTTGATCACCTGTACAGTTCCGTCTCTCTACATTTTTCTAATGTTATATAGAAACCAATTACCAGCAAATTACTACATCGTCATATAATTATGATGCGGGACCAATTATAGCGATAAATACAAAAATCGATATTCGCTGTGTAACTGTTGTTCGGTGGTGCTTTTATGAATATAAATTTCCCAATTTTGATATTATGGGTAATTCCATATTTATTTTGACCCGGGATTTGTAAATCACTCACTCAAGGTATCAAGAGATCGCAACACAAAGAATTTGTTAACAAATCCTGTTTACAAATATTCGACGCGCAGAATTTAAATCTCTAATTTATCCAAATATAATATAAACTTCTTATCGCTCGCTTTTTCATAAGACAAAAAAAAACAGGTATTTCATGTTTCATCTTACGATATTTAAGAAAATTTTATAGCGCATATTTCAAATATTTTGCAAACGCGATCGCAATTTCCATAAATCGCACACTTCAGATTAACGTTTCAACCAAAACACAAAATCATAACATAACACTTAGATATGCACTATATATGTAACAAAGTTTTTTTTAGATCGCTTTTCTTAAAACAAAAACAAAGAAATCGCGATCGGTCACTCACTTTTACGTTATTATAAATAAATTCCAAAAACAAAACGATCACACAAAAATCACTTAAAAAAAAACACAATAAAATTTTTCACTTGTTACCTGTTGCAAAGAAATCGCGATACTAAGGCAAAATACTCAATGAAAATAAACAAAAATAATAATAAAGAGATTCTTTTTCAATGGATGGTCCATTCCGCGCGATCATTAATGATCATCGTCATCATCAACGAACATAATTTAATATACAATATATCATCTTTGTTACTTGTTTTGATCTCAGATCGTCTTCTCTTATTCTGCTCTTTACATTGAACTTCTTAATTTTTTATTCCCTTGACTTTAAGACGTCTCGAAATAACTTAACTAACGAAAAAAAAAAAAGATTAATTAGGTAGTTGTTTCTGATTCGGTGACTTTGGCATACCTGTTATATTACCTAAATTAAATATGTTCAATATTAATATTAGGCCACAAGCGGCGCAGTATGATAAGCGCGGTTGAGGCGGATTCGTACATATTTCAAATGTCGAACGTGACTGAACTGTAAATTATCACAGAACATCATTTTGATGTAAAAAGAGTAGTGAAGAAGAACATCTCCGTTTAATGTTAAAGAACTATTTCAACGGGATCACAAACTACTTTGAACCTCGCAAACTTTCTTTAAACTAAAAATTTCTTTAAACTAGAAATTGAGGAAAAATTGACAGAATATTTCACCAAACCTATTCATGTGTTGTCATCCCAGTTCAAGTTCTTGCAGTTGATTGAATACTAGTTCAATATCTAATGCAGATACTTATGCAAGCTGAATCGCTAATTTAAAGGAAGTGGCTGCAAAAGATGAGTTCAAATCCAAAAGATGTAAGAAATATTTCGCATTCGAGATAAAATAGTCTTACATACCCTTTACGAGCCAGTTCGAACGGCGATCTTACAAAAAGGTAACCTTGGATTACGTTATTTCAATTGCCCATGCTAAAGAAAGTACCCAATCTGCGATGAGTATTTTGAAGAACGAAAGCGAAATTCATCCGAACGTGATTGAACGCCTTAAAGCCGTGAGTTGAACACTCGAGGTAGATAAAATCGGCCGCAATCGAAGTGTGTCGAGCAAGCGTAATCGGAATCTGTTGGAGCGTTGAAATTGGATGGAGCGTTGTGGTAAGAAACTTTTCGTGAAAATAAAAGTTAACGGAAAGTTAAATGTTTTGGGAGTGAACTGGTTCGGTGTATTCAGTCTTCAAATTCAGTGTCTTGAAGCGAAGAGGAAGTATTTGTTTTCTATTTCATGCGATTGGGATTCCAAAGTCTATGATCTATGTAAAAAATACTCGAGTACTTTCGTACCTGGTTTGTGGAAAATGTTTCATGCTACGTCCGTTACCGTTTGAACAGATGTACAAAGTTAAAAAAGAGATTGACAGATTGATCTCGCTTGGCGTTCTACAACCAATTCAATAGTTAATGGGCCGCACACATCGTTTTTGTCGTGTTGGTCACGATAAGCTCTGCCTCGACGATTTTCGAAATTGACCAACATTTGGATTGGCCTACCAAAGATTGCCGTTAGGAATACTTGGACGACATAATTGTGTTATGTCGAACCGAAGAACATCTCAAAAATCGGGACGAGTTTTTAAACAACTTGCTGCTGCCAACTTAAAATGTAATATGAGCAAGTGAAAATTCTTCCAATCTAAAGTGGATAATTTAGGGTATGTTTTTTGGTGAATCTGGAATCCGACCATATTCTATTCAATTTTGTTATCAAAATTTTTCAACATTTCTTGTCAAATTTTCCTCATGGTTAGTATTACTGCCCTACTGCGTCTTAAAAAATTTGGAGATCCCAGAACGACCTAAGTTTGAATTGGGTTACGATATTACGTCGGTTCGCTTTAATCTACATTTGAATTTTAAACATGTTTTACTTCCAGTGGAAATACCGCGCTTCCAACACATAGCTTGCTCAATATTTATCCGTTATCGTAATGTCTCACTGGCCGTACATTAAATTCCATTTAATTTTGTTACCAAAATAGTTAACGTACGTATATTTTTTATGATTTAATCAACATTCAGGGAATGTTATAATTTTTATAAATATATAATGAATGCCCTCTCGTTTTCAACATTTGAAACCGTATAACAACATTCAGGGTTAAGTAAAACAATTCTACTAAAATTTTATAGAAAATAATATAATTTTTATTCTTTTCAATTTATTTACTTTTATATAGAATAATTTTTTGTTTCTTTTACTGGTTCTTATTTTATTCTAATTTAGATATTTATTATATCATAATAATATTTAATTTACTGTTTTAATGTAATTTTAATTCCTTAGTTTTCATTTATAGTGTACTCTGCTTCTTATTTACAAAATTAGTAATAAATGTTCTTTTAAAATATTTAAAAAAAAATAGAAATAAAATGTTAGATTATATAAAAAAAATACATAATGTTAAGGGGTTAAATTATTGTTTTTATTTTGGAAACAGACTAAAAATAAAAGATAAAATGTTTTCTTTTGTTTCGAGTATAGTATTTATTTTATATTTCGCGTAATTAATTATAATAAAAAATTAAAAAAAAAAGAATTAAATTACAAAATGGATGACACATTTAATTTTTATATAAATAATGTTATTTTTATATATTTTGAAAACTTAGTTTATCTTTAAAAGTTAATTTTATTTATAATTTTATTTTAAAATTGGAATATAACAATAAAAAATGTTAATGTTTTATGTTCTATTGGGGCAGTTTTATTTATTCTTTTTATATTATGTTGGCAATAATAAATTTAAATATTGATATGTCATATTGGTTTGATTGCTTTATTTTTTGTTTTAGTTATTGTCATCCATATTTTTACTATTATTGACACTTTATAGTTCAGTTATTAAAAATAAAATTAAAATAAATGATTTTCATTTAATAGTAGTGCTTTATTATTAAATAATAATTTATTAAATTAAACCAAAAAAAAATTTATCATAATCATATTAATTGTATTTATAATAATATTAATAATAATTGAAATATTATAATTATAAAAAAAAAGAAATTTGAGTTAAAAAATAATTAATATATATATAATTAAAAAATACAATTTGTTTTTTATTTTAGCATTACTGAAATAGAATTTGATTTTACACCACTTTATTATTATTATCACCGTCACCGTAAAATGTCGCCTGAAAAACAAATAAAATGAATATTAATTTCTAAGTTTATCAAATGTTGATGATGATTCAAATGTTAAATTTAAAAAAAATGTAAGTCGGTAGAACTAAAAAATTATCCACTCAGCAGAGCACGCGGTAATTAATCAATTAATTAAAAAAACGAAAACGCAAACCATTCAATCAACAGCACTCACAAAACTTACTCAATGGCTGCGGGGGATTTTTTTCAATAAAAAAAATAAATTTAACACCTAAAATAACAAAAACGCGTTTCACGTTACACAAACGGACGGCGACGAATTGCAATGAATTTTTAAACTCTGTAATGTTTATTGTAATTTTAAAAAAAAACTCATCGATTCCTCTGTACAACACAATATCGGTAACAAAACCAATCAATACTTACTTCATCGTGAGCCTTAAGCGATTGATTCTTATCATCATCATCGTCAGAATCATCATCAGCCGAACTGTCTGCCGACATATTATTTGGTTGCTGTACCTTAATATTTGTCACAGTATTTGGATTATTCTAAATTCAAATAAATATTAGTGTAAGTAAATAATTATGTACTCATAAAACATTATTTCCAACTTACTGTTTTTGACTGACTTAACAAATCGTAACAACTTAAACAAACTCGTACAGGTTTTATCGTTTGTTGAGGTAATAAAACTTTTTTCGATGAACATGGACCACATACAACAGCACCGCAATTTCTACAATGGTGCTATAAAATACAAAATAAATTTAATTATCGGTTCGTGCGAACAAATTTAAAATTTTCGAAAATTATTAACAAATTACTAACAATAGAGAATTATATAAAGAAATCTAATGAAAATGCTTTAATGTCTGGTCAGTACATTACAAAACCATCCCAATCGTAAATAAAATTAGAAATTTTCTTATACTGTGCATGAAGCTGATTTTTTCTCTCTAAATCTCTGACTAAATACTTCAATTGTTAATTCATACCAGTTATTGATAGTTGTCTCTAATGCACATAAGCCAATGTATGCTGCCATCTAAGAACGAGTGGCATGAATGAGTAGCATGAATTAAATTGGCACAACATAGTCATATCAAAAAATATTTGTAACTCTGAGTAAGCAATCTTTTTTAATTTTTCTCGCACTTTTCTTTAATAAATAGTATATTAGTGGCCTAATTCACAAACTGTATGTAAGCTCTGTATCTGAAAAATTTACTATATGTACTAAAATAGTATTTATAAAATGTAACGGCGGGGTTGTCACGGAAGTTTTATCTTGTTACTTTGCAGCACCAAATTTGATGACGTAACGTTACATATCACGATTTCAATAGCGAATAACTCGAAAAAATTGTAATTTTCTGAAACGGTTTTTGCATATACAGTGGTGTTCAATAAAATAGGACCGTACCCCATTTTTTCATTCAATTTTAAATTTCGCAAATTTCTTACAAAAATATTTAATTATTATTTGCCTGGTGAGGTCTCAATACAATTTACTACAAAAATGTAGATCGAGTAAGCAGATATTTTTTGTATATTTCGGGGAATCACTGAAAACAAATATAAAAATATTCTTTCTGCGTCCAAAAAAATAGGAAATCAATATTAATTTAAACTTCGTGTGGTACACATATTAAAATTAATTAAAATTATTACAAATAAGGTAAGTGCAATTCAAAAATTAAACAGTATTTAAAAAAAACTAAAAATAATTATTCAGAAATTCAGAAATGGGTCGTGTAAAACACTGTACCTTATGAAGAAAAGAGAATTGGACTGAAACTAAAATCGGAAGGAAAATCCATTTCCGAAATTGCCCGAATCCTATCCAGATCGCGCAATATGGTATTAAATGCGCTTAAAGTGAAACACTTGGTCGAAAACGTGGACGTATTCGAAAAACCACAAAAAAGGAAGACGCTTTAATTATGCGGACGGCAAAAAAGACCATTTTATGACATCCAGTGAAATCAAGACTGATCTAAACTTAAATGTTTCGCGTGTAACTATAAGAAGAAGATTACTAGAGAACAATTTAAGGGGTTGCACCGCCCAGCCTGTCCCACTTTTGTCAAAAAAGAACATTAAACATAGGATTAGCTTTGCAAAAAACACCTAGCAAATACAGACCCAGAAAAGTGAAAGAAAGTGTTATGGACTGATGAAACCAAAGTAAATCTGTTTGGTTCCGATGGCCGACATTATGTACGACGGTCACCAAATACAAGTTTGTTGTCAAAATACAGAAAAAAAAACTTTAAAGCACGGCGGTGGATCAGTTATAATATGGGGTGGTTTTTCGTGGTATGGTCCAGGGCCAATACATTGGATAAAGGAAAAGATGAATGCGGATGTGTATGTTGACATACTAAATAACGTGATGCTAGAGTTTGCTGAAAATACAATCCCCTCAGGTTGGTGTTTTCAACAAGACAATGACCCTAAGCATACCTCGAGAAAGGCGAAAACATGGTTTAGGCAACATAACGTAGAGGTTTTAGAATGGCCAGCTCAATCACCGGATCTAAACCCGATCGAGAACTTATGGAGTATTGTCAAGAAAACAATTAGTACAAAAAAGTACGAATTATGGGATGCAATAAAGTCTGCCTGGGAACAAATTCCAGTTACAACTTGCCAAAAATTAGTGGTCTATGGACCGCCGCTGCAAGGAAGTGCTGAACAAAAAGGGTTATACAACCAAATATTAGTTAATGGAATAGTCCATTATCAGAAATTTCCACATACAAGACTTAATTGACGTAATATTTTCATTCAAAAGCGCCATATGTCCTATTTTATTGAACACCACTGTATATGTTGTTACCAATAGCATCTCTTTACCAACAAAAGTTGAAGCCTTTGGCAATTGTAGCTTTGGAGCTTTTAGATAAAATTTATTTGTTTAAGATTTATTACCTTTTTACATCTAAATGTGGATAATGCAAATAGATCAATGCCTTCTAAACTACAGGCCGCTTACATCAAATGATGACGACACGCTAAGTCGACGTTGTTGTTGCTTTCTCTAGTTGCTTTGTTAGTGTAAATATCTTAAAATTATTATTGCGCAGTCTCGGTTTAGACTTAAATTGACGTCATGTGCGAAAAATGAGAGTAGTAAAAGGCCTGTAGTTTAGAAGGCATTGACTAGATACACGCTCAGTCGAAACAAATAGCGTGTGTGCGATATACACAGAAAAAATATTGTTCTTAAGGTATACAGGAATGAAACCAACTGTACTAATATGTTGTTTGACAACTGTACAATACATATATTTCATTTTAATTCATAATTAATTTACGTAAAATTCAATATTTTAAAGCAAATTTTATTTATAACGCGAGTTTATGTCAATATTCGAGTGCCGCCATTGAATTTGATAGAATATTTTACAATAAAATGTAATTTGGTTACAGAGTCGAATTTATTTTATTTCGTATTGATTTACAGTCGCGCAAAGTCTACAGTTTGTGAATATTATTTTTTGGAACTTAATCCAAAATAAACTGCAGTACCGCGCACAGACTAGGAAGTCTGATATTTCATGTGTCAAACATTTGGCCAGAATTAGTTGTTGATCTAAATCAGTAACAGCCAATTTGACAACCGATTTGTGCTTAGTTCGGTTTGCCATTTCACCATGAATAGATTTAGCCAAAACAGCGCATGTTTAATTCCCAATAGAATTCCTTTAACTTTTTCCTTGTAGAAAAGTATGAAAAAAAAACTTGAGATTTTTTTTTTTTCTCAAGTTTTTTTTATACTTTTCTGTAAGGAAAAAGTTAAAGGAATTCTATTGGGGATGCGCTGTTATTTCGAAAATCATAGTTCATTCAGTTTGCGAAACTATCCGTGTGCTTTGCCTATTTTACGGTCGAAAGAATCGTCGTTTCGGCCAGTAAATCGATTAAACATAACTCGTTTTCACAGCAAGCACGATAATACAATTTTTTGAAAAATTAGGAAAATTGTTGCACCTTCGAATGTCCATCGGTAGGTAAATTGTTAAAAATTATTAACGATAATATCCTTGCGCCTATAAAACAGATGTTTTAAAAAGGTATGATTCGACCTAAGATTATAATCTGCATGAGTAACAAAATTATTCCGCCTATTAACATAAAATATTTTTAGACTCTTGAACTCCCTGAGGAGCAGTATGTTTAGATTTCGAAATAATGCCCACGGAGGCGAAAATGATGGTTTCAAGCACATAATTCTAATTAACTGTTTTTTGTCACACGTACACTGCATAGTTCACTTGAATTTTTCCGGTCGGAAATGACAAATATCCCGGACCATAAAATGATACCTCCCCAAACCATAACGCCTCGTTCCCGGCTATAGTGTTTTGCTAAGAACTTTTCCTCTTTTTGAAGGCCGTCAAAATAATAATTAGATCTATCTGGACAACCGAGGCTAAAATTCTTTTTATCATAAAATACAACACATTTCCATTTTTCACATTTGACATTTTTCTTGTTATATGTTGCTTCAAAAAATCTAACCGTTTCTTCTTCCTCTTCTGATTTAGAGGTGGTTTATTTTGAAGTTATATTCGAATAAGGTGATCTGATTGGTTAAAGACTCTTCAAACTGTTGTTTGACTCACCTCCACACTACCTCTCGCTTTAATTTTTGCAAAAGATAGTGCGCAATTGGATGCTGTCCTTAGTATGGTCTGCTTGTCAGCTGCAGATGAAGCCTCAACATTTCGGCCTTTATTGTTTAAACCGAATTTTATTGGGTTTCTTAAAAAATTGAAGATTACAGTCTTATTACTTCCTTAATCTGGGTTATTTCATCCAGATAAAGTTTCTTTTCTCGACCAATTTTCTATTTAAATATGTTAAAATGCCAACTTTTTATTATTCTAAGTAAATACTGCGGACAAGATAACCGTAAAACGTACATTTTTCTAGATGCCAATAATAGTCTAGACTTTAACCCTTGTGTGTACGCTTTCCGATTAAAATCTCGATTTATTAAAATATTTATCGAAATTCATAAACAGGGGGCCACTATGGAAATCGATCGTCGACGTTTTTTGTTCGTTGTTTATATTCAGCAATAGTAATTACTATTGCTGAATATAAACAACGAACAAAAAACGTCGACGATCGATTTCCATAGTAGGCCCCCAGTATTCACTAAGAAGGAATCATTAGAAGGGCATTGCATGTTACTCTTTCTACCCCATTTAAAAGTATAATTTGTTACCTGAAGATACGATTATAACCCCTATTAAAATGTAATAATTTTATTTTGGGACTCACAACAAAATTATGAGCTTTCACAACCAAATACGTAAAGAATTTAAATCATGATCCTTGAAAGTGAAATTATCGTGAAAATTTGGACTACCATATGTAAACGAAAAATCATCAACAAAAAAAGTTGGAGTTGTTAAAGAAAAGCAGAAGTAAAAATTTATTCAGCTCCACATATTTATACGGAGCCGGTATCGGGCGTTCGTTGCTACTTCCTGGGAAATTTCAAAAAGGATTTTTTTTTTATTTTACCTATTGAAAACATAATACAAGCTTAATTGTTGTTTGTAATGTCAAGTCAAATTAAATGTCAATTTAGATATTTCAGATCATTAACAGCCCGTTTAGTGGAAATGGAATTGAATTGGAAGTTTTTGGGGCTTTTCCTCGTGGATGCTATGAAAAAGTTACATCTCTTATTGACAGAAACCCGTGACGATTCAAAACGTCAGGTTGTCAGCCACAGAAGTCTAGTTGACGATTCAAAACGACAGATTGACAGCCACAAAAGTCTAGTTGACAATTCGAAATGTCACATAAACCAGAGAAGCTAGATGCAGTTGCTTATAAACCCATTAGTAAAGCGACAAGGGTAATAGATTAAGGTCGAATAGATAATTTTCCAGTCAGCTATTGAGAGCCCGCTTCGAATAGCGAATAAACAAAATACAGCAACAGCGCCAAGCTATATTGTTTCAATCTGCTAATGTGGTTATGTATGTTTACAAGGCAACAAATATTATTTCGTATTTATACGTAAACGTACTATTCTCAATGAATCATCCGACATCTATGGCTTTAACTACATTGATCTTTTGGCAAACAATTGAATTGTATTTTTTAATATGACCTTTAAATGTTTTAATAAAATTGTCGTATGCCTTAGAAGCGTCTTGGCAATAATAAACATCAGTCCATTCCTGTAACTTATTACGATCGATCTGGGAAACTTTAGAGATTCTTCGAAATCTTATTGCTAGGTTAAGTTAGATCTGTAAAGTTAATTCAAATTGATTATGATACTGTTAATTCAGATTGAAATGATTATTAGATTAAAGATGGACTATTCATTTGGTCTTAATAGTTTATCTAAATGCGTAGAAATGACTGGCACGATCGCTGGCAGTTCTTTTTCAAAGATCACTTTTATTCGGAAACTTCCATCTATTTGGAATGACTCTTTATAATTTCGGTTCACAAAAAAGAATGTAAATCTGATGTATCTAACTATAGACGAATAACCAATTTAACAATTATTCTAAAAGGTAGATCCACAACAATCATCTTGACAGAATTCAAGTCAAACTCCTTGATGGTGTACATATACATATGTATACATATATACTTGTGGAAATTGTTGCCGCACTAATATATCGCACTCGCTCCGCGAGTTCCATGAAAATATATACCTGCGGGTGCGAGTGCGATATATTAGTGCCGCACTAATTTCCGCAAGTATGTATACAGCATGAAGATCATGGGGAATAGATAAGGTTGACGTTGTTACTACTGATGCAGCAAAACATTTATGTGCATTTCACATAAGACTATCATAATCAAACTTAGAGTACTCAGCATTCCTGCCCGAATTATAATGTGGTTGGAATCAATCTTTAGGGGCGCAAGTATTAGCATCCTTTATAGCGACATCAGGAGTGCAACAAGGTAGTCATCTCAGGTTAATACTTTTTATCCTTTCTATCAGTGTTGTTAAGTAGTTTTAGGTGATAAAAACTACCTCAAAAACTACGTGTAGTTAATCCATAAACTACGTAGGCGAAAATCATGAATTAACTACATGCATTAACTACATTCGTTAACTACAATCGCCCTTCTTTCACTCATTTAAATTATAATATATGTAGTTACAAAACTCGTTCAGTACACAAAAAATCGATGTTATGTCAAAATTTAATTTTCAATCACTCAAACAAACTCAACAAAAGGTAGAGACTAGAGAGTAAAAAACAAAATTTAAACCAAAATAACAGAAATGCGCATGCGTATAAAACATTGACGTCATTAACTACATGAACTACACTGAACTACATTAACTACTTTAACTACATAAACTACATGGCAAATGTAGTTAATGTAGTTTTTAAAAAATTACATGTAATTTAACAACTCTGCTTTCTATTAATGATGTTGAATTTGAATACGCAATAAAAAAAATCGGTTATTGCTGTGTAAGGGAAGTTATGAACATTGGGTAGATAACTTCAACTCATATCTGCTACAGTCGAACCTAAAAGCACCCGCTCTGCTATGTAAATTAATGCCAAGAATTCCTACTCTAACGATTATTGTATTAACTTTGAAAAATGATTTTGTAAACAGAGTAACTTCAATACGAACTCTGGGAGCTATTTGCGATTGCGAACTACACTGCATAAGTCACATCTATCATATTATAATAAGAGCAAATTCTATGCTTGGCCTTGTTAAACGATGGACTAAAGAATTTCTCAACCAAGATAATTAACGTAGATTTCTTCGATTTTCCACGAGGTAGATATTTACTACTTAGATCACTTAAGCTAATCGCAAGCAACATTTTCTAGTTTTTCTTACGAACATTTTCTATACAGTAAAATAATCACTTTAAAGTTTTACGGTTCTGTTAACATTATTCAAATAATTTTGAAGTCATGGTAATGGTATATCTGCAATAATCGCGAGGTCACAATTTTTCAAATTTTTCATCATTATTTTAATACGTAAATGAATGTAACCATTTTGATAATGATCAGCCGATCAGTCAGCATCATTATTACCATAAAATATTATTTACCGTTAAAAATATTAATTTGTTTTTCTCTAATAAAAACAGTGACAAGCCAATAATAACAAAAACAGTTAGTTTATTTTGTGCAGTGCAAACACGTGTTTATTAGTATTTATTATCTTATAACCTGTGAAATAGCACCGACAAATAATAATCCTAAAGCGTCCAGCAAGGATTCCCTTGCTGGAGCTGGAATAATAAAAACCAGCAATAATGGATCCAAAAATCCAAATAATGTGAACGCCGAAATCCTAAAAGAAGTAGTCAAACTTAATCCTTCTATTAGACATTCCGCTAATAGACGCACCACCCAAAAAAGTAAAGTTACAATGAGTGGTAACAAACCTAAAATGGAAACTGAAGACTTATCTTCAGACGATGATTTTCTTGGGTTTCCGAACGAAGTGGTTCCGAATATCCCAACGAGCAACCAATTTAATATCTTGCTGGATAACGCAGTCAAAGAGCACAACGCAACAAACCACACAGTTAGATCCTGTCCACCTGTAACCATAAAACATGTGAACTACAGCAAGGTCAAACAAATACTCACAAACACAAGTATTCCCGACAACAAAACCAGGATCAAATTGACAGGCAACGAAATAAGGGTTCAATGCCAACAAGCTGCACATCACAAGAAGTTAATTGAGCATTGCAAATATAATAATATTGAGTTCTTCTCTTACCAATTGGCAGAGGATCGAACGACTAATTTTACACTAAGTGGTTTGTTTGAAATGAATGTAAATGAACTAAAAACTGAATTAATAAATGCCGGTCTGAAATCGCTAGTCGCCATAAAATCTCTTCTGATTAGAAATAAACGGTACGATGATCACACAGTATATTTAATCAAAGTCAAAAGAGGTTCATTGTCATTAAGAGACGTAAAAAAGATAAACACGCTTTTCTACACAATTGTGAAATGGGACTACTATCGGCGCAATAAAAAAGGGCCGAATATCTGTTCAAGATGCTCGAATTATGGTCACGCTGCACAAAATTGTAATCTAAAACTACGTTGCTCGTATTGCGGTAATGAACACAAACGAGAGGATTGCAACTTTCTTAAAGACACAGAACGAGCGAGTAATTCAAATGCCAGCCAGCCCAAATGCTGCAATTGTAATGGCGAACATGAGGCAAACTCCTACGACTGTCCCAAAAAATTGGAGTTTTTAGCAAGCCAGCGACATAAATCTCAAAACCGTATACGTATGAGAAATTCGACCGAAAGACCACCACCTGCCATTGCCGATCTATCCGAATTTCCAGTATTAAGTGAGCCAAGTCATTTGATGATACAACCAAACCCAGTACCAGCATATCACCAACCATCCACAATACATACAAATAATGGTCAACAACGCAAGGAAATCTTAGGTAACAATTTTACTAACAGTACTAACAATAATATAAACATAAACAAAATAATACATTAAATAACAGTAGGGATAATAATCTATTCTCGTTAGGCGAGATCAATAAATTAATTAATGATATTCTTTCAAATTTATCAAATTGCACAACTCGGTTTGAACACTTTCACGTAATTATGAATTTAGCCGTTGAATATCTTTATGGTAAATAATAACCCAAATTATACTTCCCAACCAAATAATAGGTTAATTAATAATATCCTTAGTATCATTTACTGGAATTGCCGTGGGTTAGCTACAAAGGTTATTGAATTGATGAATTTTATGGACGATAAAAATATATCTATTGGACTACTTTGCGAAACTCGGCTAAAAAAAATTCTCGATTGCGTTGCCATCCTGACTATAATATACACAGAATGGATCGTTTAAACGGTGCCCATGGAGGAATAGCCATTATTGCCAAAAAGAATTTAAAATACAAATTGCTTCCCCATTTCAAAAACATTAAAGTAATCTAGGCATTAGATATAAGCATTGAAGGTCCTTGTGGTGTTATTGTACAAGAATTATCTCAGTATACTTCCCAGGAAGCACATCCCCGATAGTCAAATCAAATTGCCAAAATATATTTGGGGCTTTCAATAAAAATATAATACAACGTGCTTACACCCGCGATCTCCTAACCCTCATGAATATGAGGGATGCCAACATATGTGGGGATCTCAACTCTCGTAACGGCTCTTGGAACTGTGCTCGCAATAATACTGCAGGTAACACATTATATGACATCCTAGCACGCAATATTAGTTTTAAAATCCTATTTCCGCCAACATCAACATACATTCCACTAAAGCAAAACTCCAGACCTTCCACAATAGATATAATTCTTACAAACATTCCAAACTTTATCCGTCATGTGAATGCTCTGAATCAATTTTCCTCAGACCTGGAAGGTGGTTCGAATTAATTATAAAACACTTTAAAATACATAGAAACACGTCATACCCTGATTATAAAAATGCCAATTGGCCGTTTTACAAGTATATCATTAATCAAAACTTGAACATATTAGAATATAAGAACAGATTCGAAAATGCAACCTAATATAATATTCAACATGAAATTGACAAACAAATTAAACTTGTCAATGAAATTATAATACACGCAAGAAACGAAGCCATTCCAACAAAAACAGCAAACTCTAGATATAAATTCATCACTTTAACTGACGATATTAACTTCTTAAAAACTACAAGGAACCGCCTCAAACGGCAATGGAACAATCTACACGATCCATCAACAAAACATAATATCAACATTTTAAATAGAGTGATTGCAAATGCAATTAAGAAGCTTGTTATAGCCAATTGGAATAACATCCTCTCCAAAATTAACCAACAGACGTACGATAGAAACAATAGTGACATATGGAAACTCAGTAAGGCATTAAGAAGGAAAACGACACATATTATTCCTTATTTAGAAGCTGATGGACTAAAATTTATCACAGATGAAGAAAAAACCAACCTAATTGGAAGGACTTTCTTTAATTCTCATAGAAATTTAACTACTGCAACCAGTTCGACAAATGAAAATATTTATCCGACATCGTAAATTTTAACAATACACTAAATACCAGTATAAATGAAAATTTCGCATTCACTAATCCCGCAGAAATAAGATCAATCCTAAAACATTTCAGGACAAAAAGATCCCCTGGGCTTGACGGGATTACTAACATTCTAACAAAACAATTTATAAAGAAATTGATTGTAACATTAGTTTATATCTACAATGCTTGTCTGAAATTTTTTTATTTTCGTACAATCTGGAAGGCAGCTAAAATAAAACCGGTATTAAAACCCAACAAAGACCCCACCAACCCTACTAGCTATAGACCCATAAGTCTTCTAAACGGCCTCGGCAAGATATTTGAGTGTATCATTCGGAACCGAATCCAATCTCATATTTCCGATGAACAACCTGTCCATAAAATAATTCCAGACCATCAGTTTGGATTTAGACACGGCCACTCCTGCACACATCAACTAAGCCGAATAATAGAATCAGTAAAAATGAACCTTACAGAGAAGAGATCCACTGGTATGATCTTCTTGGATATCGAAAAAGCTTTTGATACTGTGTAGCATGAAGGTTTGATTTTCAAATTAATAAACAAGAGATTTCCTACTAAAATAATAGGGATTATCCAGAGCTTCCTCGATCAAAGAAAATTCCAAATTCATTATCAAAGGACAACATCTGATTGGTATGAGATAGCGTCAGGATTATCTCAAGGATCAGTTCTCAGTCCAGATCTCTATTCAATATACACAGGTTGCATCCCAATCCCACCAAACTGATTGCTAGCTACTTTTGCCGATGATACAGCAATACTATCCTCCCATATTGACCCTAATCATATCATAAATACACTCGAGAACTCATTTAATATACTAAATAGTTATTTTGATAAATGGCGGATTAAAATAAACCATAGTAAAACAAAAGCAATTTATTTTACAAGACGGAGAGCTCCTATATACTTACCCGGCAGAAGACTTAATCTGAATGAATCATTAATAACATGGGAGAACCAGGTAAAATATCTCGATATAACTCTAGATAGCAAGCTGACCTTCAAAACACATATCGGAGACAAAATTAAACTATCCCAAAAACTCGTTAAAGTGCTTTATGGCTTATTATGCAGAAAAACATACCTACATAGAACAAAAAAACTATTGCTTTACAAGTGTATTATTCTACCAACTTTACTATATGGTTGTCCTAGTTGGAGCAAAACAGCCAAAACCCACATACAGAAAATCCAAATTACTCAAAACAAAATTCTGAAAATGATTTTAGATAAACCAAGGCACTTCCATACCAAAACCTTACATCTAATATCGGGCACTACCACAATTAGATTCAATTGCTTCTCGTAAATACAAATATATCGCCAACTGTAATTTAATGGATAATCCGTTGATTAACACATTAATTAATTTTTAGCGATATTTTTACCTAGTTTAAGTTTTTATTTATAGTTTAAGTTAGTATTAATTAGTCGTAAGTTTATCCAGGGAGTACAATAAACCCAATACTAGTACCCCCTAATAAGAAAATAACAATCAAAATAATTACTATGCTACGGTTAGTTGCCAAAACATAAAATAAAATATCTATAAAAATATTATGTATGTATTATAAATAGATAATAATCCAATGTAATTAGTTACACATTTATCGAAAATAAAAAGGGTATTTAAAAAAAAAAAAAATAAATGAATGTAAAAAAAAAGTTTTTCTCAAAAAACATCATTTTCGCTTAGTTTTGGAAAAATGATAATTTTCAAAATATTTGCAAAAAGCGATGATCAATCAATTGATTGATTTTTTCTACGTAATTCCAAAGTATCGAAATTATACATTGACGACTATCATATTAAGTGACGTTTGCGTTGTACGCGAATTTTTTCCATAGTTCAAAACAACAATAAAAATGACCATGACATTACATAATAACAAAATCTACATTAAAATTTTGCACAAACCAAGTGGTCAATTGTAAATTTCGTATGTTAGAATTTTTAGTTGTTCAAATAATTCTAAACCTATCAAATTGTCAAATAAAGACGAGGACTGGACATAAACTCAACCCAATTTCCCATAATCTATTATTAACATTTACGTACTTCGCCATATTAAACAGCTGTTATATAGCATATATGTAATAACATATATTTAATCGAATATAGAATATGTTCGCCAATCAATATCCCATACATTTATAATAATAATTAAATTTTCAGATATAAACGTTTATGACGACCCGCCGCGAGTATAAGAAATTGTAAAAATACAACATAAAACTTTCTGTTTCGTGTTATTAAAATTTGAAAAAAAAACGATAATTAATTTCCAACTCAAGAAATAAGAATATGCAAATTAAAAAGGTTGGTAAATAATAAGAAAAGGTGAAAGGTTATATTATTATAATGTTAGTCACTTACCCGTCTCACAATCATTGTAAATTGTGTTTTTTTACAATGCATACATATATTAGCTTCGTTATCAGGAACCCAAACAGCGGCAAGTTTTGATACTGGTTTTTTACCACTTTTCTTTAGTAAATCTTCAACACATTTCTTTATATGGGCCATCCATTCTTGTTTTTCTGTACTTGTTGCCGCGTATACAGCAAATGATTTTGATGTTGTTCGTATTTGCCATCCGTTTTGATATTCTACAAATATACCAGAATAAATCTATCAATCGATTTTTGGAATTACAAAAGCAAATTGTACACTTACGTCCATTATCATCTAATCCTTGTAATTGAACTTCTTCTAAAGGTATTATATGTTGCTTATTATATTTTTTCTTACCAATAATTATATTACCATAAACCAAAATATCATTAAATAAAAAAAATTGTCTAGGTTTTGGCCGCTTGCGGCACATTTTTGTTAGAACTCCTTCGCCAACTAATACACGGCCAGGTAACGCCAAAGGCTACGAAAAAATAACAAAAAATATCTGTTTAATAGTTAATCCAGGCAGAATTTTAAAAATATTATCATCGGATATCAACTACCTAATTTCTATATTTAAATTGATGGCAACTTCCTCTAAGATGGCAACACATTTGTTTCAATACTTTGATATAGAAATTAACATTTTCAGTAAAGCCGAACGTGTTGTGACATCAACTCGTTTAATATGTCAATCAAAAAAAAAAATTATTTCAAATAGGAATTTATTAGTGCCGATTATCAAATTAGTAAGTAAATTTTGTGTAAACTACATTAATTGGAATTGGGATTATTTCAAATTCTGAAAATCTTTAATTAAAAAAAATTAACTGTAACGCGCGTAAACTATCGGGTTCGAAACCCAAATTAAACGAGTAAGGCGCTTAGCTAGTAGTGATCAAAAATAATCAATCAAAATACTAAATTTTATATTAAAACTATGATGCACCATAAAACAAGGAACTTCTAATCAACCCTGCAAGAGTGCCAAATATGTACATAGGGGCACATAAATTCAATTTTGGTTGGCTATTTTCATTTTAAAATATTAAATATTTTGTTCGAAATAATATTTAAATGAATTTATCAAATATTTCTGGAAGTTCAACCACAACAGCACTTCTACAATTTACACCGAAATTTATGCCAACATAATTTTTAGAGAATATAAATTTGTAATTTATTATTTTTATTTATAATATATAACATGTGTAAATTTTTTCCATTTAACATATATCATAAAAGCGCAATCGCTCTCTTTGGCACTCAAGAATTTTTTTTTTGTTTGTTAACTATGCGATCTGTTTTGGGGCTCACCCGACAAACAATTTGTAACCGTAGACTATGCCTCGGTAACAATGTTACTGATGTATGGTAACAATATTTCGAATTTTTTTTAAATATTTTGTTTTTACCATTTCCCATTTACAATTTTTTGTTGAAAAAGCGATTTTTATTTTCGATTTTTACTCTAGTTCTCCTTTCTCGTTCGTTCATTCACTTTCTTTCTCTTTCGCGTTAAAAAATATCGGTTGTTTATTGATAATTATTCGGAAATGTTATAACTATATTCATAAGTCGGTAATTTTTAGGATACAAAAACTGTGTTATTTTCAGCATCCGACATTTTTTTACTCATTTTTATTTTAGTTCAGTGTGCTTGCGGTTGTTTTCTGTGCATCAACAGATAAATTTACTAAAATAAAATTGTTTATTGATGATTATTAATTATAATTGGAATAAGAATAGAATTATAATTGGCTAATAATGTAAATAATTGTAAGTATCAATTTATTCTTGATCATGAAGTTTAATTAAATTAAAAAGTTTATTAAATTTTTATTATTTAGTTTTAAATATATTATTTTTTGGCAGATTTGCGGTAACTGTTCCTGACGCATTGGACAAAATTTTTTCAAAATGGCGTTTGAAGGTACGTGTTCTTCGACGTAAAAGAATTTTTCATTTATATATATTCTTACAATTCTGTGTCAGTGTCGTTTCTAATGTGTTAAGAAACTCATATAATTTACTTAACAATAGTGATTTGTAATCCAGTTTATTTCTAAATCATATCACGTTAATTAAACAAAATAACATTATTCGTGCTGGTAATTTACTGATAACCTTTTATAAGTTTTAGCATGTACATCGGTAATTTATCGTAAAATTCATGTCTTTAAATTTCTGGAGCATCGTTTTATTTTTTATACAACGCAGTTATAACTTAATTTGATATTTTTTACCTTATTTCAAATAACCTTTATTTTAGCTACAAAATTACATTTATTTATTAAAATTGTATTTACAGATGATTTCCTGCCTGCTGGAAAAATGACGTAAGGACAAAATACCACTTGGATTAAAAATTGAAAATTTAATTTTTATATGTAATTTTGGTAATGTTTTTCTAAAAATGTAATCATATAAAATAAAAATAATTTTGAATATATTAATTTAATTTAAATTATATTTTTGTTTGTTTTTTATAATCTAATGTATATTTATGGAATATAATTAATATTTATAGACAAAATTTTCATGTAATTTTGCGATATAAAATAAAGAGATTAAGACAGTAACTATTCCCCTAAAATAACCTAAATATTTCACACGTTTAACCCAGTGCTATTGCGTTATCTTTTTCTAAAGATTACGGGGAAATCTACATATAAATATTTTGGTAATCGTAGAGTAACAAATACCGCGATTTAACCGATGGTACCAAAATGGTAACAGTTCCAACCCATTGTCTGCCAGAAATAGGTAATTTTATGGTAACCGATCGGGTTCGTTACCGACTCGGTCCCCGGTAACAGCTAGGTTTTTTTTTGGTTTCAAAATTGAAATTGTTTGTCGGGAGGCTCACCCTGCTCTTCCGCGGTTATGCTTTTAACGTCCTTACTTTACGTCTCTCGCCCAACATGAGGACGTACGGCTATAGGACCGATTTAAGACCATCTGCACATTGCAAGCTCTATGCCGGCCTATACTGGTATGGAAGATGGGTCGGCCCATGGGTTTTGCACTCCGACAGGAGGTCAAAGATGTGTAACATTTCACCACAGATCGTAATCTGTTGACGAAATTTCACTTTGCATCCTGCCCCTATCGGGATTCGATTCCGGTACATCCATCGATCCAAACGCCAAAGCTTTAACCACTGTGCCATTTGGTCGGTCTCAAAGGATTAATATTTGTATATTTGATTACGGTGAGAAATGAGCTTGTTTCTAGAATGCTGCACGAGGCTAATTAACACTGGCAGTGTCATTGATTTTAACATGATGAAAAGCATGTTAAAAAGCTTTTTTATTTAACTTAACAGGTTTGATATTTTTTTAAACTGATTTTTTTTTTCTTTTATTTTATCTATTTAAATTTATTTAAACCTGTTACTTCCGTTTCCCTGCCTTCCGCGACGGGTATCGTTTTGCTACCCACCTATTTTGCATTTTTATAGTCAGATTTTATTTTTATATAAACATATTTTGCCACTTGTTAATTTGCTAATTTTCTATAATTTCACTGGCAAAGCAGTTCGATTTCCTTATTTATTTACTTGAATTATGTTAAAGAAAAATGAAAATAAAACTCCACGCGCGCGGCTGGGAGAGGTAATAGGTCGTTGGAAACTATTATTATTATTATTTCCAAACAATATTAAAACTACCTTCCAGGTGCCTAACATTTCCTTTCAGAGTATACGAGTACACCATTATCAGCTGCATTTTGACCCTGTGTTTCCTATCTCAAAAGAAGGCATTGGTAGTTTTGTGTGTTACCCTATATATTAAAAATGGAAATATTGAACTTTCTAATTATTTCAACATTGCAAAGTGACCGATGTATAGTGTTTTCTCAAAAGTCAAAATTTTTGTTTATATTTAGAATCTTTTAGTTCATACCTATTTTTCTCGTGAAATATTTCTCAAAATATTTGTAAACCGAAAAGCTCCTTTGGAAGCTGCCATTTCCGGTGGAACGATTTCGGCCAAATATCAGTGGGATCTTGCAATTTATGGAAAAAAAACTACGGTCATTTCTGCTTGAATTTTGGAAAACTGATGTGGACCGATATATCATAAATGATATTTATTTATTTTATTTTGCTGGCGCTACATCCCATAAGGAGCAACTTGGCCATCTCATTATTGAGGTTACATAATCACTTCTAATTTCGGATTAATGTGGAATTGGTCCATTGAATCCTAGGCAGGTCCCAGGGTTAAAATCTCGAGGTCAACATTTTTCTTGATTACTATACAAAGTATGAAACTGATGTACAAGTTCTCGGCGCTTTTTTTATGAGTATGAATTTTCGTAGTATGCATTTTGATTAATAGTGCGCAGACTAGGTAGGGATTATGCTTTAGATTAATGAACTAATTTTATTTTATTTTATGGTGATCTCGTTTCTTTTTGTTGCTAATCTATATTAAAGCAAATCCCTGAATTTATACAAGATTAGCTCAAAATAAAATAAAATAGAATTACATAGTTCAATAATCTAAATCATAATCCCTAGTCCGCGTAAGGCATTAGTTTTGTCTTAAGGTGAATCTTGGACTAGCTTTGTTTAGAGCGATTAATTTAAACCTGACAAAAAATACAAAATGTTTTTTATCTAAAACGTTTTGTCAATGTTATGAGGATTCTGAGCATGAAGTATAAGGTATAAATGAAAATTCCAATTGACGATATTAATATACAACCGAATTAGTTTCAGTCATCTCTTGTAAAATAATTTGTTTTTCATGTCCAACATTTTTGATGACCATTTGATTAATTTTTATCGTATTTTGCGTTTACCCGCTATTCCTATTTGGAAACTTGCAGTACTAGTTCTATTTGGTAACAATGCAATCAACCATTTAACTCGAGTAACAATGTATATTAATCGATACACTAATAGTTTTATCCCACAGATGCCCGCATTTGCTTCGGATTTCTGAGAGCAGTTTACGTTTCAAATTGTATGGTCTAAAACATTTACTAACTATCAACTACAGTCAGTCACAAAAGTCTACATACACCACTAAAATTTGCAAAATCGAGATGAATGAAATGAACTAAATATTGTAATATTAATTATATAATATATTTAACCAAAGTAAAAAAAACAAATTTAAAAAAATTAAATAATTTTCAAAAAATTCATAAAATTTACATCACAAAAGTCTACATACAGTAAATAAAACCAAAATGATCATGTTCAGACACACTTAAGAACTAAAATTAATATTTAGTTGGGTCACAATTAGACTCAATAACAGCGCTTAGCCGCCTGGGCATTGATAAAAGCAAGTTCCCACTTTTGGTGCCCATTCAGGCACTTTTTAATAAATCCCTATTGGTAATCCTATATTTTCGGACTCTTTGTTCTAGTTCATTCCAAATATCCTCTATTGCATTAAGATCTGGTGACTGTAAAGGCGGATGAAGTCGTTTCGTTACATTATGTAGAAGCCATTGTCTTACTGCCGTCGCCGTATGTTTTAGATCGCTATCTTGATATAAGATCCACTGGATGCCTAGTCCTAAGCATTTGACGGACGATTGTAAATTGTTATGCAATATGTTCAAATACATTCCGTGCTCCATATTACCTTCTATAAATATCAATTTTCCGACACCAGCCAAAGATGCCCAAACCATTACATTGCCACCGTCGTGTTTACCGGTGGGAAGCAAATTTTTGGAGCCATATCTTGGTTAGTTTTTCACCACATTTTTTCTATCCCTCGGATCCGAATATATTGAATTTACTTTCGACAGTGAAAAGCACTTTGCTCCAAAATTCAGTGACTTCATTAGCGTATTTTTTTGCACATTCAAGCCTTTTCTACTTATTTTACATTAAACCCTTCGTTGCGTAAAATTCGACGAACTGTTTTGGGATGAACATCCTTACCAGTGCTCTTCCAAATCTCAATCGCTATTTTTGGAGCCAAACATCCCGTGCGTTAAGTTTTTTAGGACGCCCAGGTGGTTGTTCATTTTGAAAACTTCCTCTGTTATCAAAATTTCGCACTATTGTTTGTATGGTTGCTCGACTTTTACCAATAATTTTAGATATGTATTTCATTATAACTCTTATTCTGTTCCCATAGCTTTATTATTAGATTTCGTAAAATATTTCTCACTCAAGACGAATGCAAAGTTAATACTAAAAGTATCGATAGACGTTCCTGTATTTATATGAATTTTTTGAAAATTATTTTTTTTTGTCCAATAATACTTTTATTTGTTTAAATATATTATTTAATTAATATTACAATATTTAATTCGTTTCATTTATCTCGATTTTGCAAATTTTAGTGGTGTATATAGACTTTTGTCCCTGACTGTAAATATATCAATATACGGAGTGCTTGGCAGAACTTCTTCATCAACCTAAATTTATTTTCTTCTTCATTATATTTATTATTATTTTCATTCATGAAGCGAACTAGGATTTGTTTATCTCATAATTTCGTTAATCTTTATTTTAATTTAGGTTTATACTTAGTATAGTGAAGCTGAAATGAACGCTGGATTCGCTAATCATTTTTTTGGAATTTTAGACATGCGATTCGATAAATTATAAAATTTTAATTAATGACTAAAAAAAGTGTCAATAAGTGTGCTACAGCAAAGTTTCTAGCAAATTTAATAAATTTATTTCAGGATAGAGCTTTTATTTTTAGAAAATCGAATAAGTAAATTAGAAATATATTATCTTGTATTTCTAACTATATTGAGGGGTCTAAACCGAGTCAATCTTAATCTTTATACTAACTCAATCTTTTCAAATCCTCTTTATGTTATAACAAGCCGTTTGTTCGTTGAGGGCCGGCTATTTCTAACTCCGGAAGATCTTGCCTAATGCTTGTTAAATATTATTTTTTATTAAATATTTGTGATTGTTCCGTTTGTCATATAAGTTCGTTCCGGCATCTAGCGCTACATGCAGACCCAGTTTAAGATAACGTGAATAAAACAGTTCAATTATATTTAGGTTTTTTGAAGTACCAATCATGTGCAAAGTATAATAAATTGGTTTGTTTATCACCACAAACATCTAAAATAAACAAATGTGTAGTAAAATATAATTTATTAACCAGTTGCGACCTTGACTCCAAACCATGTAATATACCAATTTACTCGATTAAATCACATGTATACCTAAATCACACAATTAAGATAATAATCTCCATACATAATTCAAAACATAGCTCAATATTTTCATTCATTGTAAGATAAGATAATTTAAGAATTATCGGTTTTTTATATGAATATGACATATCTGAATCATTCAATTATGAATAGTCTATGCAAAAGGCGTGCACATTCTTCAACAAGGTTAGATTATTACCGTTTACGCGAAAGGCGACACTAGGTAGCCTTATTTCGGTGGTACCGATATTGATTTTCATGAACACAATATAGAACCATACCCTAATAATTCCATAAATTCTATCCACTTATTTGAAATTTATTGGATTACCGGCAAATTTAAAAATAAAACTTTGTATCGATATGCACGTTTAGTCTTGAAGTGTACAAAGTATTACCGCATCTAATATTTTCAAATAAAACCGACCCACATTAGAAAATAACACGGTACACGTGTTTCGAATATATTATTATATCCACCTGTGTTATTTTCGTGTTTGTCTTCTTATTTTGTAAATTATATTGAATCAATAATCACATGTTTTAGCACGCCATTTTGTTCAGCCGATAAATGTCAAATTTAACAGCCAATCTAAAATGTTTAAGTAAGCAAACGAAACAACCACACACCACTTGAATTTTACGAGCCATGATTAAATTAAAAATTACCGGAATTGCTGACGACTTTTTGTTTTATTTTAACATCTAATGATAAGATAAACATTACATCAAAACAAAACTAAAAAGAAACTACTTTTTGGTGTTGTATTTTTACTTTTTACCAATCTCAAATAATTTTTTTTTTTTCAGGTCACAGCTTATATAAATATAACTGCGCGCGCACACATCTAACCAGAAAATTAAAGTTAATAAATTGTGTGTACACACTCTAAAAAAACATAACAATCATCAACTTTATTTATTTACAAATTTGTTAGTTTTGTATGTTTGTGTGTGACTCAATGTGTGTTAATTTAATTTTCACTCTAATTAGTGAAATAATAAATGTTTCAGAATATTAAAGTAACAACACAACATAATTTATGTATTTTGTTTTTAAATAATTTAGAATTTAAATTATGTTTGGTATATTTTGTAATCAAAATGGTGGATCGTACCAGAAGAGGTCAAAAACTCATTCAAATTCATGATTCGTGTTTCAATTACTTTAAGAAAAGAAAAAACTTTCTCTCCAAATAACAACAATAAACTCTACCACTACGTATTTTTTAGTCGTGCTTTTTATTTGTTTTGATGTTTTTTTTTTTACTTACTTGCCCCGAACTGCCAAAGCAATTCTCAACCATTTGTATTCGCCTGGCATTTGCCTCACTATTTACTGTAAGAAGAAAATAAAAAGTGGAAATTAGAATTTAAATCTTAAAATATACTCGGACAAATAGTTGGGTTTTTAGAAGTTCATGTTTGATTTTGATTGTTGTCATTATTTGCCATGCATGAAAACACAAATTTATTTATTGACTTTACTATTTTATTAGACACACAAGTATACATTTTACACATACACATACAAAAAGACCAAAAATGTAATATGAAGTGAGTTTGTGAATTTGTTTTACATATTAGTAAAGCAACAACGATCGATTGTTTTATTTATTTTTTCGGATATGGGAAAACACCTGTTAGATTGCATTAACTAAAAGAGGAAGTGAATTTTTTAATCTACCGATGTTCCATTGTTACAGTTTTTGATCATGTCCGCAACGCGATAATAATTGAACATGTAATACGGGTTTAATTTAATTGCGTAACTATTTCTATGCACTCTAACCTCCGACGGAAAATAAAGAGTTAATACATTTTCAATCCGATCAGTACTCGTAATCATTCATCCACATACTTATTCACATCTTCATTCATCCACATATCATCCTTGGTGCAATCAGTAACAAAATATTTTAAATTAATTGTAAGCTTCTACACAAATTTGAGCCTTGCAATATCATATGAAAAAAAAGAGTGAGTGAGACAGCAATATTTTTATTTTTCGACAGAATCTCCTTTAAGGTTTATACATTTGTCACATCGATCAATTAACTTGCCTAAACCCTCTAAAAAAAAGATTTCTTTTGCTCCATAAAAGAAAATTTCCGGCCCCTTAGTGTTTTTTTCGAATTGGGAAACAGAAAGTAGTCACTGGGTGCCAAGTCTGGACTGTACGGTGAATGCGGAATTTCCACGAAGCCGCAGTCCTTTAATGCAGCTTGAGCAATATTAGCCTTGTGCACTGGTGCATTGTCGTGAAGAAGCAAGATTTTTTTCCTAACTTTCCTTGGCCGTTTTTCCCGGATCGCTTTTTCCAATTTTCGCAAAACCTCTGCGTAATATATGCCTGTGATTGTGGTTTTCGGTGGCATATAATCGATTATCAAAATTCCTTCAGCATCCCAAAAAATTGTTGCCAAAATCTTACCAGCAGACGGTTGAGTTTTGAATTTCTTTGGTGATGGTTCACTACGTTTAATCCATTGCATCGATTCTTGTTTGGATTCCGGATCCCAGTGATGAAACCATGTTTCATCGCCTGTTATTATATTATCCAAGAAATTTTCTGGATCTTCTTTGTACATATCTAAAATCGCCTTTGAAGTTTGAACACGCATTTTTTTTTTGTTCTGCATTCAACAAACGGGGAACCCATCGCGCACTTACTTTCGACATGTGAAGGTGGTCATGTAATATAGTATATGTGGTACCGTATGAAAGAGAAAGTCTCCACGCTAACCGCAGAACAGAAATACGCCGGTCCTCCAATACAATAGATTCGGCCAAAATTACGTTTTCATGGCTAATATCATCTGCTGGCCGACCCGAGCGGTTGTCGTCTTCTAATGACTCCCGACCACTTTTGGATAATTTTACCCACCTTGTTACTATGGCATATGATGGTGCAGATTCGCGGTAAACTTTTGATATATAGTTGAATATATAAATTGCATTTCGTCCCTCTTTACAGAAAAATTTAATAACGGCGCGATATTCAATTTTATTCATTTTAAGAAAAATTCAAAACACGTGTTACTAAATTGACAAAAACAAACGAACTGTAAAATTTACATCGAAATGTTCTTCTAGAAGTTTCATCGCGACAAAAAATGATTTTGTTGTCTCACTCACTCTTTTTTTCACACGATATTGCAAGACTTTTTGATATACCCTCGTAGGACATAACGATGCATCAATTAATGAGAATAAGCTTAATTTTACAAGATTTCATTCGCATAGAAATAAAATATCTAAGTGTCAGGATTAATTTTAATTGGACACCGTTAATTTACTCGCTCAAGAAAAATTATTGCTGACATATTTTCTGATTTCGAAGGAAGATTGCGGACGTTTGCATCTGAAGTATCTTTTGCTTCTTACTTTTCCCGTTCCGCTTTTCATTATAGGAATTACCCGTACCTCCGAAAACTTTGTGCTAATCTTTTCTTTGTTCGCTCGTTCGATAGTGTAATATCTTCCCGAGTTGAGCTGTCGTGTAATTTTCAGGAGACAGACTTGCTCGAGCTGCTTCATATTTCAATGCCAACGCCAATACAGTGGTGTGAATAAAAATAGGTGTAATCGTTTATACATCGTACAAACCGGTCTAAACGTGAAATGCTCCAAAATTTTTAATATTTTTGTGTTTCCTTACCGTTATTCGAGATTGTTTTGCTACATATTATCTATGATCCTGTTACATTAACGAAAACAGTTGTTTCATTTGCTTAGTTTTTTTCTGGACTACCGAAGATTCAATGTGAAAAAATAGGTGTAACTAGCATTGTTTGTATTTTAGTAGAAACTATTTTGTATTTTGAATCTATTATAGTAATAAATTAAACGTTATTCACAATTAATCAATTCGTTGCAAAACGAAAGTTCCTCAAAATGGGCCGTGGTGAGCACTGCACACCACAGGGACGTCAAATAATTAAAAGACTTCGTACAAATGGAAAAACTTAGGAAAAGGAAATTGCTGATATAATGAGCTGCCGCTCAAAATATGGTAACTAAAGCTCTAAAATATCAACCGCGAGTAGAAAAGAGGGCGAAAAAGACAAATTTCCGAAAAAATGGAGCGTATGATTGTAAAACGTACAAAAGAAAATCCATTTATCACTTCAACTGCCTTGAAAAAAGAATTAAATCTAGAAGTTTCAACATCAGCCATCAGGAAACTATTAATAAAAAATAAATTGTCAGCACATAGTCCCAGAAAAGTGCCACTACTTGCTCAGCGACACGTGAAGAATCGTTTAAAATTTGCAAGAGAGCATCTAAATTGGCCTATCACAAAATGGAGAAATATTTTGTGGACGGATGAATCCAAAATTAATTTATTTGGCTCCGACCGAGGAAAACAATATGTAGAAGACCTCAGAACAAGGAATTTATCCCATGATTTACAATAAAAACTGTGAAACATGGGGGTGGTGGAATTTTAGTGTGGGCATATTTCTCGTATGAAGGGGTTGGTCCCATTTTTTGGATTAAGGACATCATGAACGTTCAAAGCTATGTCAATATTTTGTCAAACAAAATGCTACCATACGCAGAAGAGGAAATGCCGCTTAGGTGGCTGCTTCAACAGGACAACGATCCTAAGCACAGATCCAAGTTGGCGAAAAAATGGTTTGAAAAAAATTTGGTTCAGGTTATGGAATGGCCGCCACAATCACCACATCTCAACCCTATTGAGAATTTGTGGCATGATGCAATGCCTCCTAAACTACAGGCCTCTTACTACTCCATTTTTTGCACATGACGTCAATTTATGTCTAAACCGAGACTGCGCAATAATAATATTAAGATATTTACACTAACAAAACAACTAGAGAAATCAACAACAACGTAGACATAGCGTGTCGTCATCATTTGGTGTATGCGGCCTGTAGTTTAGGAGGCATTGCATGATGTCAAGCTCGCTATTGCAAACTAAATATTTCAAAATCGTGATGAATTATGGGATGCAATTGAAGAGGCGTGAAAGGCAATTTCCGTTGAAGGATGTCACCGCCTAATCGACTCAATGCCCATCGATGTGCAGCTGTACTAAAAAATTCGGGGACATATTACCAAATACTAAGTTCCAGATCACCTTATTATTTAATATTACAATAAACAACAAAAATAAAGACTCCTTCGCGCCAAAAATGTAATACACACCTATTTATTTTCACACCTACTTTACAAATTTATTTGAATAAATCTGAAACTGTTACACGCAAAATAGATACAAATGTTGTTTTACGTTTTTGTAATGACTTTTATCACTTCACCCAAAATTTAGAATTTTTTTATAATTTTATTTGCAGTTTTCTATACTTTTTATAAGAGAATTTGCGTACACCTATTTTTAATCACATCACTGTACTTTATTCGTGGTAAAAGCCTCTGGTTATGAATTTGCAGATACAGGTTGCAATGCATTTACTACTTTTAAATGAAGTGTTTAAATGAGCGCATTGAACCTTTCCCCTTCAGTTCAACTGTATTGCAGAAAAATGAAATTCAGCTGAATTTTTAGTGTTTCGTTACAAATAGAAATTGCTTGATTAGTGGACCATTTTTCGACGTTAAGAAATAAGACAATTCTGGGTTAATTTAGCACTTTCATCGAAAGCTTCGTAAAAATGCAAATATCCCTTTAAAATATGAAATATATCTCAACCAATCAAACTTTTATCGAAATAAGTTGAGCTTGTAATAAGATGGAATAATCCAAAAAGGTTTAAACTTAATTTATCACAAAATACCCAACCTCTATCTTCCCATCCAACTTTGAACCATTTCTAAAAAGGTTATAAGCTTCCAGGGCCAGGATCCCTCATCTTCTCCGCTGGGAATGTCTTTCCTAAACCTTTAATCAAAGGAAGGCGACGGTACAGAATAGTCAAAAGTTCTGGATGGGTTACTAGATAATAGGAGATAATCAAAGTGTGTTTAGCTGCACGACATTGTTACAAAAATTCAAAAATTACTTAATAATATGGGTACCTTCCTGGACATTGCAAGTGCTTTCGATTGTATTGAGGACACGATTATGAAATAGATTGAATTTATATTCTTAAATAACGTGTTGTTTGGTCTGACTTGAATGATTTATATCTGATGGCATCGAAGTTACCAAAGTATGTCCACAGAATGATGCACTCTCACCATACTATGGCTTTTGTTTGACGACCTTCTGCTTAAGCTTCGGGATTCTATCTTTTAAACTTGTTGTAAGGGGTACGTTGATAACCTTCTCTGTCAGTGGAACAGTGTTATGGTTATGTGGATACCGGCTCATTGTGATACTAAAGTCAACGAGATCACCGATAGTCTGGCCTAGGCTAATTTACTGGTATTATTTATCATTTAATTGTGGTACAGTTGCAAAAAAGTGACTTTCAGGGTTACTTAAACCAAGCATCGATTGCTATACCTAGTTGCCACACGGAAAAGCGATTTACCTGAGAACGTAACCGAATCTCATCTAAACGCGATTACTCTAAAGAAGCGTCATTTAGGCTTTAAAAGTGTATATTGGCCGACATTTGCGCATTTGGTCACTTCGGACGGCTTTCACGGGTTCTTTCACTTAGCTAACTCACGTTCTGATTCCGGAGTATAAAGGTGGTATTACCGTTAAACAGATCGAAAGCTTGCTGTTTTTGATCCAATGTGAGTAAGTGCGGCACCCACTTTGAAGAGAGCTTTCTCATGGACAAATGTTCATGCAAAATAGTTTATACACTGCCTCTTTATATCTTTAAGAGCTATCTCACGTAACTTCAATTTACGGTCTTTCGAAATGATTCTGTTCACTTTTTTTAATCTTTTCTGGAATAACTGTCGAATTCTGTCGACCAGAGCGTTCAGCATCATCGGTGTTTGCAGGGCCACATTTAAACTCAGCAAAGCAATGTTCGACGGTTGCTTTCGAAGGAGCAGAGACTCTATAACACTTATCAACCCATTGCTTTGCTTGAACGATATTTTTCTCCATCAAAAGCAAGTGTTTAATCAACCCACGAAATTCATTTTCTCTATTGTTTTGAAAATATCAAAGTAGCGTTATAGCCTGTACAGGCTGAGAATTAGTTAAACTGGTTTAGCAAAATTAAATCAAGTATCTTATGAAAAAACCGAAACTTGCTAGCAGATTTTTTAATTTTTCGTAGTATTTTGAACTGAATTGAATTTTATTTCTTAGAGTACTTGACCGAGTTTTGCTAAACCAGTTTAACTAATCCTCAGTCAGTACAGGCTATAACTGAAACAACTCTAACGTGTACGAATTTTCATAAAATTTTGAAACAAATCGTTTGAAGGTTAATACTTCCTAAAAATCATAGTTTTTAATTAGATGCGTCAACTATGTGTCAGCATCGAGATTTATTGATCGACGGAATATATAGAGCTCGAATACACCCCACTTGAAAAGCGCAAAATTAAACTTACAGGACTTTTGGTAAAATTGTCTTGAATAATAAAAAAACATTATTCCTGCTTAAATTTCAGAAAACCAACAAGATCAACCATTGTTGGTTGAAAATTTAATCTTAAAATTTATTTAAATCTTTTAATTCTTTATCGTTTTTTGTAAATGCTAAAACTTCCAACATCATTGCAAGAACTGAAAAATCTCCCATTTAGCTATCACTGCCGATACACAGATTTCCACCAAATTTAGCCAGGATCTCCCATTTAATGGAAAAAGCTAAAGTATGAATTTTCATCCCGATCAGTCAATCCGTAGGGACTAATCAGGGACCGACTTTTTGCTTAAAAACATTTTTGCCAAAAAACGTTATCTCCGCTTAAATTTTGGAAAATTGATCTGCACCGGTATAGTTTCAAATTTCTCATAAATGATAATATAATTTTCATAAAATTCCGGAAAAACCAAAAGATTATGGCCAAATATCACTGGAATTCCCGAATTATTAGAAGAGCTTAAGTATACAGTTTCACTCCGATAAGTCAATCCGCATGTGCGGAAAAAGTTTTTCGTAAAAAATTGTCATTTTCGTTTAAAGTTTGGAAAACTGATCTGGACCGATATTGTAAATCAAATTTAGAATCTTTTAGTTCATAATCGGTTTTCTCATAAATAATACAATTTTCAAAATATTTGCAGAAAACGAAAAGCTCCTGGAAACTGCAAGTTTCGATTGACCAATTTCGACCAAAAATCACTGGGATCTCCCAATTTATGGCAAAAGCTTTAATATGAAGTTTCACCCTCATCAGCCAATCCGTCTGGGATGTAGAGCGCCAACAGACATTTAGTCTGCACATACTCACAGATTATTTAAAAACTTTGTTTTAGTTCCATCATAAGCTACTATACTTTATTTTACTAAGTTAAAAAAAGTATAAAATAAAATTAATTTTATCAAAAAAATGATGCTTATTATACGGCCCCCAATTTTCATTTGAAATTTTTTAGAGAATACATCCTGTTCGAAATTTGGTTTTGTTTCAATTGAGCGAGTTTTTTAATTTCAGAAAAAATTGTAGATTCGATCCTAAGTCCTTTAGAATTTCAAAATAAATACATTAATTATTAAAGCAAGATGATTTTTTGCCTCAATTCATGTATGTGTTACGGTTGCTTTATGACTAATTATGCTGTACTAACTGATTAAAATATGTTAAGTTACTTGGCATTAGCAATGCTTTCAAAGACTTTAATTTGAGAACGAGGTTAAAAAGCATTTTGTTAGAAAATTTTAGAAATTTAAAATTCGGTATGATCTAAGGTGATAAATAAATACGATTAGGCGCTTTTAGATTCCCCAATAAACATTTGTAACTCTGTGAAATGTTATAATTCAATTGGCAATGATTTCACTAATCACATCGTTTTCCCGACATGAATCCGCCCAATGCCTTTATTATATCTATACGCTAAATAGTAATTCGAAAAAATTCGAAAATTTTCTATTACTGACTGGCCTGGGCGCATATTGTTGAAATTCAATCGAATAAAATCGTCTACGATTTTTTTCGATTAAAAAACTGCCAAAAATTCGTTGACTACATTTTGCCGTATTTTTGAAACTAATCGAATTTTTTATATTTTCATCGCGGCCAACTTCTCATCGTGTAGTGATTATAGTTATGTCAAAAAATTTGATGTTTTTTGGTGTTAGTTGTGTTATCATATGTTATTAAAGCCTGATTTGCCTCTATAAAGTATAGTAGGGCTTCTTTTTGTTGTTTAAGATATGCCCTCATCTTTGTTTTGGTTTTTCCATTTTGGAAATACAAAATGTGACTTGCCGGATAAACGTATGCGAAAATGAAACTCACCGGTTTTATACCAGTACAAAATTTTCGTTTATTTTTTAAATGAAAATTTTCGCTTACGAATTTCAAGAATGCAATAATGATTGGGATGATGTATTTTGGAGAAAGTCATCAACGATTTTATTCGATTGAATTTCAAGAATATGCGTGCTGCTGTTTTGAATTCATTTGACTACTAAATTCACTTTGTCTGTAAAATTAAAGTTTAACAATTATGCCTAGTACGCAGCTGAAGTGAAATTTTATATAAAAAAATGGTACAAGGGAAATGAAAATTTTACCACTGAAATTTATTTTGCGGTTTGCAGTAGAATATAGATGAGTTTATGTCTATTTTTCACTGCATTTTTATTCAATCTAAAAATATGTCGGGGGAAAGTGTTCAAAAAAAATGTTTGTCAGAACAAAACAAACTCACATAAAAAATATTTTGTGATGGTTATAAAAAAATAATAATTCAACATGTAGCTATAATTCTACTCTAAAATTTTACAATATCAATTATGAAAACAGTGACTCCGCAAATACCTCGATATTTGCCTTACTGCTTCTTTGTGTCATTCCAAAATACACACGAGATTAACAGTAATTTTCTCCAGGCTATAACCCTCATATTATGAAATCAATCTTGTTTTATTGAATTTGATTACTATACTATTAGGTCTTTCATTGCCTCACAATATAATAAACGTATCCAAAAATTTAAAACAATATGATACGTTTTAATAATTCCATCAAATTCAACTGGATCACTAAAAGATTTTACTTAATATTGAATTCCAAAATCTGACTTTACTAAATCTTACAGCAAAAATTTTTCATTACAAAATCCTACAAATTTTCTTATTGTCCACAATGACCGTTTAATCATCTGGCCGCCTACTACCTCGATAAAGGACGAAATTTGAAATTAATACACCTTAAAAAGGTCAACCATCTAAAATTAATAATTTCAAATTATGGCATCATCGTAGTATTACTCCACCTAATCCAAACGGTATGACTCAATCTGTTTTCCAATATAAAAAATTGATTACCTAGTTTACACTATATAATTATTTCATTGATAATACAAAACACATACTATTTATATGAGTACACGCTGCTCAATTGACTCGTTAACACGTTGTTAACTATTGGCATGATTCAAATCATTTAACAATTTCTTGATATGAGTTTTAAAATGTGCATATAATTAATTACTGACGTCCAATACCAGTACGCGCGCCGCACGGTCTTGTGACATGAGTAAAAACAATAAAATATTTATTTTTAATAAATTCGCGGAAATTCGCGATAAGTTAGTCATTCGCCTCAAAACCAAAAAAAAAATATTTATTTTATTTAATAATATCTAAGCAAAATATTTAGAATGATTGCAACAATAACAATCGGAAGTCTGGATTTTTTCCCTTTTCTCGCGTTTTTCATTACAAAACTAAATCGCGTCTTATCTTATAGCGTGTTTTCAAAAATAGAAAAATTCTAGAGGTCATCTTACTACTACTATCGTATAATATACAACGTACTATACCCGTTTATACGCAAATTGCCATTAATTTGAATTAATTAAAAGAAATTTGCAAAAAGGGAAAGATTTTACTCTTTAAAACAATACGCTTATACAAATAAATGTAAAATACAGGGAACACCAACCTTGAATGAAACCATAGACAAATAAATGAATAAAGATCTCTAAACCAATGGAAAATTTATGTTTAAATCAAATTCTCGATGTCGTTACAAATGGAAAAAATTTTCTAGCGGCTGTTAGTAGAAATATTAGTTAATACTCAAACCCTATTTTGGTCTACATTATGAGCGCAATACATATTTCTCGCTCAATATATTTTTTCAATACGCGCGCGACAAATAAAAAATTTTATATTTGTGTATGCAGTAAAAAAGAAACAAACGGAAAAATAACAAATTCAACTTATTTTTTATTTTCGTTTGAAAGTATCCTTTCTCTTATTCTAATATATATGTATGATTTATATTTTAATAAAACAGAATGAAATGAAACTAAAACGCACGTATTATGTATATACATACTCGTATATACATATGTACTATTTAAAATAATGTTTATGCACGATCGATAATTTCTTGTTTAGATATATAGAATTTAAACACGTGGTGACCATAAAAAGGAAGAGGATCTATTTTAGATGTAAGTATGTAGCTACGATGATTGTTTTGGTGTGCTGCATGAAGTATAATTTAAAAAACGAATATTTGGAGGAGATGATAAGAAACATCAAAAATTTATGAACGAAAGGGAAAAATATTATAATTAAATGGTTTTTTAATGATCGCAGAAAACAATTACATATACATATTACATATTTGTGTTTGGTTACATTATGTATATTTTATATGCCTATCTATACTGGTTTGTCCAAATTAAATACATTCATGACTAAATTTTCCCTAAGTATACTATTAAGGATGATGCATGATTTAAATTCGATAATTTTAAAATACCTAATAATTTTATAAATGATTTTATTTTTGAGAAAATGAAGAAAATCAGCTTACACCGGAAAGATGTCTTTGGGAAAATGTACTATGTATTTGGATTTGTCTCCAAAAAATTGGTCAAGCATACAAATTTTTGTTAACGTTTTCCCCTTATTCCATATTATCTGAAGCATGGTAGGACTTGGTTTGTTTCAACTAGCTTTTGCAAATATTTTAAGACGTCGAAAATAAAAGCTAGTTTTTGATTTTAACTAAATTTGCAAAAACATTAATATTTCGATTGCGGTTGTGGTATATACATATATAGAATTATGAGTATACACAATATCCGTGCAATTCTATTTTTAATCTGCTAACCCCAAATTAAAATCATCCTAAGGTTTTAAAATGACAATATATAAATATTTCGTTGTTCGTTGTTGTCAATTGATTTACAAGCTTACATTAAAAGTACACTTCAATTTTTCAAATACCAACCACCCTTATCGTGAAAACTACCCCAAATTTCTCTAGAATAAATGACCACTTCTTTGAAAATTTCAAAAATAGACTATTCAATATCGGATAATGGGTATCGCTTTATAATCCACATCAGAAATGCAATTCGATTGTTAAGTTGTAACTTTAAATCATGGACACAAATTTAGTTAGCCACCCACTTTATTTATTAGGTGTATAACAATTTCTACAGATTTTTTCTTCGCGCTTAAAATTATATTTAAAATAGAAATATTTTCACGGTATTTTGTGATATTTACAGGATCGTGAGTTACATTACTTCTCAGAATAGCAGAGTTTACAATGGTAACTGATAATCAGCATATTCGGCACTGCATTCTATACGAATTCCAATAAGGAAAAAAGCTTCTAAAGCACGGGAATCAATTTGTAGTGTTCTTGATGCAAACCTTGTGTCTTATGAAATTTGTAATTATTGGGACAAACATTTTAGAAGTGGTGATTTCGATCGTAGCGACAGCCTCGAAAGTTTGAAGATGTGCGAGCTAACCTGGAATCTACAACAGCAACAGACAACTCAGAAAAAACCTAATACCTAAATAAAATAATGCGTAATAATTGGATTCACATTAGTTTTCAATTCCTATAAAAATCATAAACATTTGATAGTTTAAATTCTCCTAAACTTCTGAAACTTTAAATGAATTGTAAGAAATATGTACTATGGACTTGAAGGATATAAAAATTAACTAAATAGAGTAAACTATTTTCTGGACAGTTATTTTTCAGTAAGTATCTTCTCCTGTACTAAATATTAATTTATTGCATTAATATGCCCAGTACCAAGTGAATTTTCTAAAACTGGTTATGTAAATGTATTTAATTAATGTGTAGTAATCCATCACCATTAGTCATACATACTTTAATCGTATATAGTCCAATGAGTTGTCACAGATTTTAGTGAGGCCTCATTAAACCTTATATGAAACATGTCTTTGTTTTCGGTGAGACTTCAGTGGGCTGAACTTGCTCGACATGTTTAAAGAGTTCGTAGTATAAATATTTTTTGTATATAAAATCAATAAGGACTTCTGCCTGATGACCTAAATCAAGGACAGGATCACGAACGCCGCACGGAAGTCCCAGAAAATATTCGAACCCAATTCAAACAAAATTAATTATAAACGGAACACGCAATCTAAATTTAATAAAATAAAAAACATTTCGCGCTAACATAAAAGGTGTTTTTTTAGAGGTTCACAATTTAGAATTAAAATAGAACAAAGAAAAATATTTTGAATATCAGTGAAACTAGCTTTATTGGATAGATAATTTTATGCTTGTTTCAGTTGTTACAACCACAATATTGTGTAATAAAGGCAAGTGAAACTCTATCATATTTTTCTTTTGTACAGATGTTAAGCTACTAATAGGGAAATATCCAAGAGTAATTTTCCAAAGAGCAGTACAACTGTCAAACATAAACACAATTACTTGGGTAGCTAAAGTATTATCATTTGGGTCGCTACCTTCAAACTAGGCGTATCATGATACTGGAACCCCTCCAAGAACACGATTAATTCGTTCCGTGTTCTTTGAAATCGTGTTGTTCAATAATACAAAAAATAAAATAAAAAAAACGTTACGTTTTATTTTTTGTTATGATATACAAAACACAAAATAAAAGAGAATAACGAAAATCGAGTTGTTTGAAACCGTGGAATTTGAGGAAATGGGTATCCGTGTTCTTCGAAACCGTGTTCTTTGAACGCCGTGTTCTTGGAAGGTTACCTGTATTCTATTGGTGTGGAAATCATACTCGCATTTTGGATGAATGGACAACTCATCCAAGCATACATTTTCAATAACAACCTCATCTGCTTCCTTTTTTGATCAGACCAGCAACTTTAAAGTTTGAAAAGATTCTGAAGTAAAACCTGGATGCCCATTTACTACTTTATACCAATAAGCAAGTGTATGAGAATGAGGCAAGCAGTTTTTAAATTGGTTTCGAACATATGGCCTATGCCTTCGGAGAAAAAAGTTTAAATTTAAAGCAAACTTCCGTATTTCTTCTGAATATTTTCTGCCTAACTTTTGATTTTTAATTTTATCTCAAAAAATTGAATTTGAGTCAGAATGGTTTAAAAAATTATCCTTCTGGCAAGAACTAATAAAAATTTTTTCTTCAAGTTCGTCTATCAGGTGGCCCAAAATAATATTTTTTTCTTCTTTATCTCATACTTGTTTGTCGTAGATTCTTCGAATTTAGTCCTTAAAGAAGTCCTTCTTGAACTCGTAGAAAGATCAGCACGTGATGAGGCCATTGCTCGTTTTAACGTTATTTTATTAAATTGTTTGTATATGTAAGAAGGTTTTATACTTTTATTAACAAAATCAGAAGAAGTAGTACCACTACGATTGCTAGCACCAAGAGGTGAACTATTTGAGATTTTTGTAATGGTTTGCAATTTCAAAGGACTTTTATTTAAATCGGATATATTATCGTCATTAAATTTTTTTATCAATTCACGATGATAAAATCTATATTAGTTCCGAATACCATCAGTTCAGGTACTTCGTCAATTGGTGGTAAATAATCCTGGTCATGGTCTTTATTAGTTTTATTTAAACGCAAAGACTTGATTGCCAAATCACTTAATAAGTTCAACGCATAGATTGGATCTTCCTCAACTTGAGAAGAAACTTTTAAATTGGCCCCGATAATATAGTTAGCATCATTTATAGAAGTTGAATAAACGTCTTGGGAAACAAATTTTCAAACAAACATGTTTTTTCAGTATGATATGAAATTACGGTTTGATTAATATTGGGGGGCATGTATTTTTAAGATAATTTTCAATGATTTCAAATCCACACGTTGATTCGTAAATGAACAAGATGAGAATGGCTGATTTTCTTAAGAAACTCCTCTGATTCTCTTTTGTCTGTGGCATCGAATAATCATGCACTTAGTACATCTTGTTCACCGAAGCCAATTGCTTTCAACCATTGCTTTTTCAATTCTCCATATTTTGGTAAGCTAAAAACAAATGTTTACATTATAATTTCTGTAAAAATTGTAATTGTAATCCACAAATCTTTGCCGAAACATCATTACATCCATAGACAATCACTATTTGATTCGCTTTATGTGCTGTCGGATTCATTGGTCTACATGTCTTCAAAAACAATGAAGGTCAGAATATTACAGTGAACGGTATAGGGACATGATTTCTAACTTTGTTGTGCCCCAATTGGCTGCCATAAATATTGCTGATATGTGGCTCCAACAAGACGGTGCCACATGCCACACAGTGCGGAATATTTGATAAAAGACTAATTTCACGTAATGGTCCTGTTAATTGGTCACCGAGATCGTGTGATCTTACTCCATTAGATTATTTTCTTTGGGGATATGTTAAGTCACTTGTCAACGCTGGTAAACCAGAGACGATTGTACTCTTGGAACACAAAATTCGGCAAAAAAGAAAAATTGTGAATTGCTGCGAAAAGTGTATAAAAATTGAACATCCAGGTTGCGCCATCTACGCGCCAGACGCTGTGGCCACATGGCCGAAATCATATTCAAGCATAAAATTATCTATCCAATAAAGCTAGTTTCACTGATATTCAAAATATTTTTCTTTGTTCTATTTTAATTCTAAATTGTGAACCTATAAAAAAACACCTTTTATGTTAGCGCGAAATGTTTTTTATTTTATTAAATTTAGGTTGTGTGTTCCGTTTATAATTAATTTTATTTGAATTGGGTTCGAATATTTTCTGGGACTTCCGTGCGGCGTTCGTGATCCTGTCCTTGATTTAGGTCATCAGGCAGAAGTCCTTATTGATTTTATATACAAAAAATATTTATACTACGAACTCTTTAAACATGTCGAGCAAGTTCAGCCCACTGAAGTCTCACCGAAAACAAAGACATGTTTCATATAAGGTTTAATGAGGCCTCACTAAAATCTGTGACAACTCATTGGACTATATACGATTAAAGTATGTATGACTAATGGTGATGGATTACTACACATTAATTAAATACATTTACATAACCAGTTTTAGAAAATTCACTTGGTACTGGGCATATTAATGCAATAAATTAATATTTAGTACAGGAGAAGATACTTACTGAAAAATAACTGTCCAGAAAATAGTTTACTCTATTTAGTTAATTTTTATATCCTTCAAGTCCATAGTACATATTTCTTACAATTCATTTAAAGTTTCAGAAGTTTAGGAGAATTTAAACTATCAAATGTTTATGATTTTTATAGGAATTGAAAACTAATGTGAATCCAATTATTACGCATTATTTTATTTAGGTATTAGGTTTTTTCTGAGTTGTCTGTTGCTGTTGTAGATTCCAGGTTAGCTCGCACATCTTCAAACTTTCGAGGCTGTCGCTACGATCGAAATCACCACTTCTAAAATGTTTGTCCCAATAATTACAAATTTCATAAGACACAAGGTTTGCATCAAGAACACTACAAATTGATTCCCGTGCTTTAGAAGCTTTTTTCCTTATTGGAATTCGTATAGAATGCAGTGCCGAATGTGCTGTTTATCAGTTGCCATTGTAAACTCTGCTATTCTGATAGGTAATGTAACTCACGATCCTGTAAAAATCACAAAATACCGTGAATATATTTCTATTTTAAATATAATTTTAAGCGCGAAGACAAAATCTGTAGAAATTGTTATACACCTAATAAATAAAGTGGGTGGCTAAATAAATTTGTGTCCATGATTTAAAGCTACAACTTAACAATCGAATTGCATTTCTGATGTGGATTATAAAGCGATACCCATTATCCGATATTGAATAGTCTATTTTTGAAATTTTCAAAGAAGTGGTCATTTATTCTAGAGAAATTTGGGGTAGTTTTCATGATAAGGGGTGGTTGGTATCTGAAAAATTGCAGTGTACTTTTAATGTGAGCTTGTAAATCAATTGACAACAACGAACAACGAAATATTTATATATTGTCATTGTAAAACCTTAGGATGATTTTAATTTGGGGTTAGCAGATTAAAAATAGAATTGCACGGATATTGTGTATACTCATAATTCTATATATGTATATACCACAACCGCAATCGAAATATTAATGTTTTTGCAAATTTAGTTAAAATCAAAAACTAATTTTTATTTTCGACGTCTTAAAATGTTTGCAAAAGCTAGTTGAAACAAATCAAGTCCTATAATACCTATACCAAACTTCAGATAATATAGAATAAGGGGAAAACGTTGACAAAAATTTGTATGCTTGACCAATTTTTTTGGAGGCAAATCCAAATACATAGTATATTTTCCCAAAGACATCTTTCCGGTGTAAGCTGATTTTATTCATTTTCTCAAAAATAAAATCATTTATAAAATTATTAGGTATTTTAAAATTATCGAATTTAAATCATGCATGCTTAATAGTATACTTAGGGAAAATTTAGTCATGAATGTATTTAATTTGGACAAACCAGTATAGATAGGCATATAAAATATACATAATGTAACCAAACACAAATATGTAATATGTATATGTAATTGTTTTCTGCGATCATTAAAAAACCATTTAATTATAATATTTTTCCCTTTCGTTCATAAATTTTTGATGTTTCTTATCATCTCCTCCAAATATTCGTTTTTTAAATTATACTTCATGCAGCACACCAAAACAATCATCGTAGCTACATACTTACATCTAAAATAGATCCTCTTCCTTTTTATGGTCACCACGTGTTTAAATTCTATATATCTAAACAAGAAATTATCGATCGTGCATAAACATTATTTTAAATAGTACATATGTATATACGAGTATGTATATACATAATACGTGCGTTTTAGTTTCATTTCATTCTGTTTTATTAAAATATAAATCATACATATATATTAGAATAAGAGAAAGGATACTTTCAAACGAAAATAAAAAATAAGTTGAATTTGTTATTTTTCCGTTTGTTTCTTTTTTACTGCATACACAAATATAAAATTTTTTATTTGTCGCGCGCGTATTGAAAAAATATATTGAGCGAGAAATATGTATTGCGCTCATAATGTAGACCAAAATAGGGTTTGAGTATTAACTAATATTTCTACTAACAGCCGCTAGAAAATTTTTTCCATTTGTAACGACATCGAGAATTTGATTTAAACATAAATTTTCCATTGGTTTAGAGATCTTTATTCATTTATTTGTCTATGATGAAACGATTATACAAAGCACGCCCATTCTGTTATCTTAGTGAGTACAACGTAACGTCTTTACAGTAATACAAGCAAAATCTATCATGATTCATGACAGAGAATTATTATGCACGATCGAACAATAATATCGCGAAATATTTCTGAAAAGGAAAAGAATATGACGAGTTTAGTATACACCAAGAACAAAACAAAAATGTAAAGTTGTTATCATCTCTTCGTAATTCGTACAATTGTTGTTGGTTTAGAATTACGCGAAATCATCAGAATATTAAACAAAAAAACAGAAACTGATAACAAAAATTTATTTTAGTTATGGAATGAAAACATCAATCCGCCGCTCGATGATTAAAATGTAATCGAAATATATTGTAAAACTCGACATGACGAATTTTCCAAATTCTGGGAAACTTTACTATACGCAATACAAACGCGGTTTTATGGAGGCTTGAAAACCGGCCTAGGCAAAAAGAAGCCTAGGACAAAAAGTTGCTCGACGGATAGTAGTTGCGATGCGATTTGATGGTTAACATAGCTACGAGACATCGGACAAGTGGTGCAGTAGTTAAAGCATCGGCACTTGGACCGGGAGGTACTGAGTTCGAATCCCATCGGGGAGGTTAGATGCAAATCGAATTTTCGCCATCGATTACGATAGGTTATGGTAATAAACACAACTAAGACCCTTTGATGGAGTGCAGAATTCAGCGCCGACCCACCGTCCACGTCAATGTACATGTTGACATGGATCTTGCAATGTGCAGGTGGTATACTGTAGTTGTGTGAGTAGGTGAATGTGTTAATGATGTGGCGTGAATGCGTGGTATCACAATGGGCCAAATTGGCCTAAGTGTCAACCACTGAAACCTAATCCTACAGCTATGAGACCTTGAGTGTATCCAATGAGAGAAACATAATCTGCCGCCAGTATTGAGGCTTTTATAATTTGAATTAAAACATTCGTATCCAATAACATTCCAATTAATATGCCTTTTTAGGATAAGATCGTCTTTAATTAGTTTAAATTTTAACTCCCCACTTTCAAACAAATTTCGTTTACCTCGAATATGCTGCCGTTTGCCCATAAAGATAAGCAAATAACATCAATAAAATTAAGATATACGAAATAAGCACAGTAACTTAAGGTTGTTGTTGTAAATTGAGTAACGTTCAAAGTTTCGTACAATGTATATGTATGACAGTACTTGGCAATTGAATTAGAGCCACGTTCTGATTTTGGTACTTTTTCAAATTTATTAGGAACAAAATAGAAACAGACACATATTACTAATACAAAATGTTTATTTATGTTTTATAGTAGATATTACATCAATATTTTGTTAATCCTCCTTTGACTTTAAGACTTCACTAATTCTAGCTGGCATACTGGAAATACAAGTTTTTATCACTACTTGCAGTTTGCGTTCTCTTGCCAAAGTCTGTGAATATTATCTATTAGAACAGCGAACAGCAGATTTGGATCAGGTGAGTTTCCGGATCATGGCAAAAGGAGTATGTTATACTCTTGAAACAGAATTTATATCTTTTTCGCTGTATGACACGGTGCCGCATCCTGCATGAAGGTGTATGGCCCTTCTTCATTTACTTAGTGAGTTTAGGAAAGGAAAAAAAAAAGTCTTAACAACCATTTTATATTGCACTTGATTCATGGTGCTTTCCGATGCCGCACTTTTAATTTATTTAGCAGCTCTTTAGCAGCTCCTTATCTATTTTGAATTGCTGTTTTAATAATTGGCCAGTCGTCTTATCGATGGTGTTACGGACACCATGGCAATGACTGCGACTGCTCGATGTTGACGAAATATTTTCTCGAATTAATGTGGCTATTCGGTCGACTGTGTGCCGAGAAACTTTTTGCATTATTGCAATTTGACGGTTCGAATGCATACATATTTTTAATAAAGTCTCTATTTTAATTTTATCCACGCTACTAATGTCTTTCACTTTTCCCATTCCAAATAAATTACAGAGTTTAAAAATTCACCAAAAAATTTATAAAATTCACAATATATTATTAAAACACTTCATTACACTTCTTAACATGAATACGTACACATTTCAACTAAATTTGGTTATTATTCGCACCCATTCTGGATATTTCCTTATCTGTGTTTCGACTTTCTAATAGCAGGGCCCCAACCCATTGGTGTTCTTTATACAAATAGATACTATTTGAACAACTAAATCCGTTTACGATCGAAAATTTGAAATATATTGCAATAAAAACTGCTTGCATTACAAATTACTTGATATGCAAGGGTGACTCTAATTCAATTGCCAGGTACTGTACAAGTTTTGCAGTTTTGATTACCAACAGTTTATGCTCGATGTACATTATTGAATTGATTTTAAGCTAGAGGGATGAATGACATTCTTACCTCAGACCATATCGGTCAAGTTCACCGGTTGGGAATTATTCTCTCTCATACTTGAACGTTTTCCAGATCAACTAATAGAAATTTATTCTTTTGGGAATATTGAACAGCAAACTTTGTATTTATCTAAAATAATCTCTAGTGCGATACATAACTCGTGCGAGAAATCTTTTTATCATTCATATCTTAAGAAAACTTAGGGAATGCTAGGCAACTCTAAAATAAGCCTAAAGCCACTCATAGAACTTAATGAATCAGGTTTTGTGAGGAAATTCACAGCCCGCTCAAATAAAATATTACTGAAAAATGACGTAAGTCGACTTATAGTTCTCCAACATTCTGATGGCAGACTAACCACTTCACAAAGGGTAATTACTTTTCATGGTCGTTAGAATTTTCCCCTTCACACCTTATATATGGTGGTCCGAATGGAATATTTCCCACTGATTTTCAGCATGAGTTTCCTCTGAGGTAGTTTCCCATTCGTTCGAAATCCGCAGCTAAAACATTACGAATGGCTTGCGAATCGTAAAAACTGATTTATATGAAAATAAATCCATTTATCAACGCAACCTTGATTGAAATTAAAGAACTAAAATTTTTTTATATGGAGTTTTGCTCCCGCCACAATAAATCCGGCGAGTTCTATAATCGACGTGAATGTAACATCGAATGGAAGCTTTCATTCCGACTAGGGGAGGAAATACTTCTTATTAATAAAAATGTTTTTTTCTGATTTCCATGTTTAATTCTATTTTTACCAATAAGTTTCATGCTGACAAATTCACAAAAAACGTATTCTTCAGACCCTCAAAAATCACTCTGTTCGCACGGTATAAGTACAAAAAAGATACCACTGGATAGGTAATGAAATGGACTTTGAATCTGCTTTCAAGAAAATTAAACAGGCATTGCATTATTTAATATTTTTAAAATTTTGTTGAAAGTTGATCAATGTGTGAATTTTTTGCACCCAAGTGTATTTGTTTTAATGGGAATTTGTTTCAATTTCCTAATAGTTCGAAATTTGTAAAATTAATTTCGGTTTAAATTACAATTTGATATTTAATTCTATAAAAAAAAACAAACAAATACTGGTCCGAATATGTCGGAAACATAAAAGTAATAAAAGAAGTAATACAACGATAAGCCATACTTATAGTTGAGTGCTGATGAATTAAACCGTCAGATCAATGTGCAAAAAACATTGATGAAATGAGAATCCCTGTTGCTGATCCAAAACTTGGAAACTCGACCAAAATCTAAATTTGGCGCATATATTTTAACACCAGTTCACGAGTACCGATTGTGTACAGTGCATTAGTGGTTCGTGAATTTATTAGAAATGTATCAAACAAAAATAGGCGAATTGTGTTAGCCTTAAACATTTTGTTTGATGTATCCAGAGATCTCAAATAAAATAAATCAGAACTCGTGAACCGGACTTTAATGTTAAATCTCCTTTTGTAATTAAGACGACCTTCTTCGTCATATTTCACGATCTATGCTTAGGGATAGCGTACACTTTACTACTTTAAAAAGCGTACAAGTTTTGTACTTCCATTCGTCCATTCGGTAGTTTAAGATGAAATAGTTTTAAATATGTGCTACACATTCCAAGAAGTATTCAACTAAAACCCAAATCGTTACACCTTTTAGAATTCCATTTAATATCTACCAAAAACCAACGATTAAACAAAGCAACAGTGAAATTAATACAGCTGAGTTGTGTTGCGGTTATTTGATGCAGAAATACAGTTGAATTCTTTAATTACATTCACAACACAATAGTTATCGTATATTATAGTTTTGTGAAGTTTACATAAAGTATTTTTTTTTGTCAAACAATAGATTTGAATGTTTTTGTCAAGCAGACAAATCAGAAACATGCACACGTCATGCAAACTTGTCTAGCAAATGAAATTATAAGTACTTCGATAGCAATAACATTATGCAATGCCACTCGGAACGAATATCGCGTGTATATTAATTTATCAACCTGTAATCATTATAAAGTGTGCGGTCGCAGCTTATTATAAATAAACGTATTACGAGCTAGTATGTCTGACTCATTATCACAGAGTTATCTAGCACAAAACAAACCCTTCAAATTGATAAGATTGATATCAACTTACCGAATATCTAATTTGGTATTAGGTGAATAACCGAAATAGTACAAAACATAATAATCCAGACTGGGTCAAGTTACGTACACTAGGTGCTCTGGTTAACACGGCTAGGTGGTAAGTTTTATAGAAAAATCGTAATAAAATAAATCGTACGCAAGTACATAGTATGTGTGTGTATCACCCACAAAAAAAAACGTTATTCTTTTGATTTTACTTTATTTATGAAAAGCTACTTTGCGATGTCTCCAATTGTGTGATTGTCAATCAACAAAAATAAAAACTGTTTGTTGGTTGGATTGGATTGCGGTAGTGTTGGTTTTACGCATATCATTAATTAAATCGAAAGTAAAATGAAGTTTTGAGATTTTTTATTTTGAAAATTTTATTCTTTTTTTGTTCATGTCTGATTTAACCCATTTTGATTAGTTTGTAACATAAAACTGTATTGATCATAGCAGAGGCGGGACATAAAGGAGTACACTGATTGGAGATTGGTGTCTCCTAAGCAGTAAACAGGAGCGAATCGTTCACTATGATTACTTATGCATACTTGAAAAGAAAGGGTTGCCGAATCGTCCCGCAATTGTGGTGCAATACAAAATTCATTTATATTGAAACTGTAAAATTTGATTTCTTAATTTATTCTTTAAAATTTTAAAGTACGATTTGCAATATGGAGAATCATTTTCTAAAAAGAAGGTGGCCCTTTATCTTAACAGTTCCCAACATCTGGTGATAACTTTCCAATTAAGCTTAACTTATAGCGGTTACACGATACCCACGATTTTTTATTTTTGATGTTTATGTAGAGACGATTCTCATATATCCATCCATAATTGTAACTTTCGATTAGATGCTTTTAACAGGTAAACAATACCATTATTACACGACAAAATTGCAACAAAACACAGGTCTCAAAACAACAACAACAACAACAGAACTAATTTCAAGGCAAAACCACCTGAAAAAATTATTTATTCGATAATTTCATTGCCACCATTACGATTTTTATTATTATTGTAAAAAGAATTAGTACGAGTTACTTGTTTTATCCATATTTAATTATGGGAAAATAGAAATATTTCACAATACTTTTTTTTTCATTTTGAGATTTGTCATTCTATAAAAAAAATGACATTTTGGTTTTTTATGTTGTATCTCATTCTCGCTCGCACTTTTCCCATTACACTTTCTATCTTGTCAACAATTATTTTGTTATCAAAAAAATTTTTTTTTTTATAGGTAATCTCACAACACAAAATATACACGTTTGTAACAATTTTTCTAGATTTTTTGATTGTCACACAACAACTATTTTTATTTTAAAAACCACAAACTATAAACCACAATCTATAAATTAATTATAAATAAGCGAATTAAAAATAAAAGAATACACTCACCAAGACTATCGACCATTTTCACTGATTTATAAATACCAACTAATAAATTCAGAAAAAATGAAAAAATATTTTTTATGTTTTTCGATTTGTTATGTTGGTGTGGTTGGACCGGTTTGTACACTGAACTGTATGTGTAGAGTAAAAAATTGGATTCGAGTAACGCGGTAAATTTTATAAAACCGAAACCGTTACATAATAATTATTTATAGAAAAATGTGTAATTTGAATGATTGATTAGGTAGTTATAATAAATTGCATAGTCAAACACGATGCCCGAATTGGATATACGAATACTTATATTTAAATATGTTGATTAAATAATTTTATCTTTAGTAAAAATTATATTTTTAATACCATTTCCAAATGGAGAAAATCTAAGGAGAAAATAGAAGGTAGGTTGGTCGCACCACACAGTTTTGAGAAACAATAATATTAACCGTCTATTTAGCCACTAATCTTACTGGGTCTAAGAAGCCGAACTTGTGTACGGGCAGAATTGGGGACTACTCGCGGATTTCATGGCGCCAATCAAGTATATCAATCAATCCGAATTCATCACACAATTGCGTAAGCAATTCATTGACATTTAGCCCTCATTGACATCTCGTCATGCCAAGGAACAAGTATTTGTGTTCCTAGAATTATCAACGCGTGAATTTATTTTGGTTAGAACGGATGCTACTCGACAGTCATTACAACATCCATATGAGCGACCATTCCAGATTATAAAGCGAAGCGTTAAATTCTTCACCTCTTTGACCAAAAGTGTCGCATCTCCGGTATCGATAAATCGGCTTAAACCTTAAGCAACACGGCCCAGCCCCAGCACTATTCCTACCGATCAATCGATCACCATATCACACAAACGATTAACATTCTCATCAAGTATCAACGAACAACTCAAGTGGCTCGTCGTTACAATCACTGGGGGTGGGATAGTGTGGCGGCATTCATATCAAGTATTCAATCCAATCACAACAATGATTATATCCCTTTTCCAGAAAGAAAACCATTTTTTTCTTCAATATAAGTCCACCACGCACAAAAGTGTATGTATAAAATGACAGGCTGTTTTGATAACATATTAATTATTTTATTATTATGTATGTATATAGTTATAGTGTTATTTTTCGAATGAAAACTTAAGTGGTATGCACAAATGTGTATGATGGTCCAAATCACATACAAATATATTTTTTTTGACAGGATTCTCTTGCGCAAACTTTTCCTGCCTGCCAGCAAAATTGTGCAAGTGGAAAAGAATTATTTCAAAAATTAATTTTTGAATGTATTGGACTATCATACAGATTTGTGCATTCCACTTAATACGTTTTCGTCTGAAAAATAACACTATAACTATAATAATAGTAAAATAATTAATATATTATTAAAAACAAATACTTAATATGTTATATAATTTATATGTTATCAAATTATAATGTTTTTTTTCAAAAATAATTCCGATTTAACTAAGATCCATAATCTGGAAGACATTACAACCTTACATTTTTGCAGACACATTTGTGTGGGTTGGACTTAAATTGAAACAAACAAATTTTTTGTTTAGGAAGGAAAAGGGCAAATCAAAGCAAAAATTAGTATCCACTCTTAATATAGATGCCTGGTCTATTCTGACAGAAAGAGAAAGATAATCCAGCTCGGCCACAGCATTGTGAGACCTAAGTATGGATCCGACCCTGGAGCAATGCCAAAATTTGTTCCGGTCTTAGTGATAATGGTAGAAAAAAATTAAAGGCACACGCAATATGTAGGAAAGTGCCCACAAGAAACATCTAATACTAAGCGATCTAACAAATCTTGTAACAAGTTCAGGCAGATTAGTTTCACAGGATTTGCCAGCTCGGTAGCTGCGTGTTACTGACAACCTCTAATATATCTGTAAAAATTCTTTACTAAGCTTTAATTACATATAGTTGAAAGACTGATAGGACAAAATGCCTTAGGGTCTGTATAATCCGACTTTATAACTTGCGTAGCAGTAGAAGTAAATGAGCTCGAATGCAATACTATTAGATTGCTTAGGAACCACCAAAATCGATAGATAACATCGCAGTCAAATTTCTCATTGGAAGAGGTTATGCTACCAGAGACCTATTAAACCTGGCGATCACAGAAAGGCTATTAATTTTTTCAAAGAAGCCAATCCCAAAAGTTATTCCATTCAACGATTAAAACTTTAAGCTTTATTTTTGAGTAGTATGGTTCTCATGTTCATTGAATAAAACATCGGCAACAATTACTGTTTCGTTTCTTTAATTTGATTAATAAAATTTAATTTTTAATTTAATTTCAAAATTATCAATTTTCTTAATAAATAATTACATGAACAAATTTATAAACAGAAAGAAATCTTTTTAATTTTTAATCTTTTAAAAATAATTTATAAAAAAAAACAAAATTTTAATTTCTTAAATTCTACAATTTTTTATTATTTATTAATTTTTTTTTTAATTTGCTGCTGTAGAAATCTAACCAATCAATCAGATTTGCATATTATTAATTAATTATGTATAATCACTAATTTAAATTTTGTTTTGTTTTAGTCTAAATAGGAAATTCATTTTTTATGTTTATATAATATTAATCAATATATTATTATTAATTTAATAAATTTACAAATAATTTAAAATACGAAATATTTTTGTTGACCCTACACGAATTTATAAATAAAAATCGGTCGCCATTTTATTTGTTTCGTAAGTTTTATGTTACAAAATGTATGTTTATTATTTAATATATATTATTAAAAATTATTAAGTTTTCTTGTTTTATAAATATAACGTTTTATCATAAATAAATTTATTAACTAGAATGGTGATGATGAGAATAGATGTTTGCTTTGTTTGTGCGATGAGGAAGATTGGGTTTTTTGTTTTTGTTTTGATAAAATAAAATAAAATGCACGTGGTTTATATAATACTGACTAAAATATTTTTTGTGTTAAATATATAACTTTATTACAGATGATGCATTATGTCTTTTTATCAAAATGATATATAAATATATATAATGTATATATTTATTTAAAGCTATCTTAAACCATTTATGTTTTACTTAAGTCAATCTTTAGTACAAACACATAGATAGTGCAGCCATCTATGATCGGGTCATGTTACTTAAATATAAATAGTATTTGTTATTTCGTTAATCTCATCTTATTTGAGCATTTTATATTACTTTAGAGGTAAAACAATTTACAATTTTTTTTTTATTATTATTATAAAGAATTAAATTAATATATTTTTTTTTTATTTACAAGTATATTCCTCTATAATTTTAACACAAGTTTCACATTTGACTTGACAACACCAATGAAATTTACAATTACAACGTTCTCTTACAACTAATTTTTTTGTATTATAGCCTCGACCGCAACACAAGATACCGCATCCGTCTAATCCCGACGATGTTTTATTACATACTCGGCCGTGAGTACCTAAAAATTGAAAACATTTTAATAATTTCGTTATATAGAAAAAATAGTTACCTATATATTTTACCTGGCCATTGTAGCTGCCGATTATTTCGGCACCAATCGGGACTCTCGTCCAAATAGACAAGATCCAATGGAGTTGGAACTTTGTACCGTGGATCTTTCACTTGCAATCGTCCACGTTTATTTAGTTTAACTTGTGTCGCCTCATCATATTTCTCGCGCAAGAAATCTCCAATCTCACGTATCGAGGTTAACTGTTGCCAACACGTAATTAAACTGCACGAACCCGAAACACCGTGACATTTACATTGTATTCGAGATTTTTTAATAACCGCCTGAAAGTACAAATAAAATACATATGTTATGGTTTTAGAAAGTGTTAATACCAATTTATAGATGGCAACACAAACAAATATTAATAAATTAAAATCAAATTTGTTCCAATTAGGTAAGATTCAAGCATAATTATGCCTACACAGACTCTTATTTCATTATCTCGTTATATATCTCATTAAATTATGAGAAAACACACCGCTATTATAAATTATTGTTATCAGAGTTGTATATTGTTGTTATAGTTGGATATTATGCGCTTTTCGAGATCATATCGAATTAATATCAAAAGAGAAAAGATCTTACTCGTATTTCATGTCTGCCTATTGTATACCATCCCATTCAAGAATTTTTATTTGAAGTTAAAAAAAAGAAGCAAACAGCACAATACACAATTAACACCCACCGCATTTATTGTGCGTTTGAGAGCTGTGCTCTCATTCATACCTAATTTTTGTATTTTCTTGAACATCTTATGCAGCGGTTCTCGTATATGTTCTTTATTATGTACGTAAAAAAAATAAAATTTTCAACGATTAATTTATGATAAGAATTTATTTAAAAGATTATTTAATTTGCTTTTTTATTCTGCACCAGAAACAAACCGCAGCATCGCACCACGAACGAACGAAAAAAAATTAAGAAAAACAAAATAATTGAAGTTAACACGCGGCTTTCTTTCTGCTTTTTTTTCTTGAGATTATGCTTTTCGGAGGATACGTACAAACATATGTAAAATAATATTTCAGTAATTCATCATATTCTCTTTTAATATTATTTGTGAAATCCTGTATATCCTGGAGGAGTGAAATTGCAAAAACAAAGTTGTGCGAATACAGAAATACGATTAATGTTTGGATGTCAAAAAGAATATTAAATGTAATTTTTTTATTTAAAAATGAAATGATTCATTGGACTTTGAACGGCTTATGGTTAGGGTTGAAGCTTAAAAATTAATTTCTGTATGTAATACTTTTCTCGAGAAACTACGCTGGGAGGAGTACTCTATATTAAACGTAGACAAATTTATAATTTTATTGCAAAATTCGACATATCTCCATTACATAATGTAAAACTTTAAAACGAATTCGTCATAACCAACATTTTATTAGTCATTCAATAAGCATATAATGAAAGCTGTTGTTCACAAGGATGAATTTTCACTTGACAACTTAATACAATACCTTGCGTCCACTTCAACAAAATATTTTTGTTAAGCTTTGAAAATGATACTTGCATCATGTATCTTGTTTCCATGCAGAGTTGAAAGCGGCTTGAGTTTGAGTTAGCGTTCATGGAAACAGAGTAGAGTCACAGAATATATATCAGAAACGACAGTAAGAAACCTTTTTTTTTGACAATACTCCTAAAATAGTTCCCACGTTCACCAATAGATGGCTCTAAACTAGAAAAAAAATATTTTGTAAACATTAAAAGTTTTAGAGTGTAAAAATTGCTGTGATGTAGCCAAAATAAGTGACATTTGTTACTGAGAGAGCCAATTGAGAGGAAATTTTAGTTGTACACTGCGAAGATTTTTATAATCGATTTAAACAATTTTACCACTCCTATTTTGATTCAAAAATTCAAATATTCGAGCCGAAAAAAATTCATATAAAAATGGAGTTATGTCGCTTCTGATATATATTCTGTGGTAGAGTTGAGTTTTCGGTAAATTATTTTGAACTCGACGAAACTAGTGGGATTGAGTAAAGTTGAAGATCAAAATGGCGGCATGGAAAAATTGTCATTCACAAATATGTATATTTAAAAGAAAGAAATATTTTAAACTAATTTTCAAGGCTTATAAGTATATACATATAGGATTATTAGGCTAAAATAATTAAATTTATCAAGCGGTTATCAAAATTTCAACTCAACCTAACTCTACTCCATGGAAACGATCAACGCCATTTTGGAATTAACGAAAACCTAATTTCAACTCAACCTAACTCCAACCTGGTTCATGGAAACATGGTAATGGACAACCATAGGTTTTGTTTTTCAATCCATCGGTATATAGAAAAGGCTGCTAGGTGTTATTTTAAAAAAATAAAATTAAAATGCATAAGGGCCACCGAGATATAGGAGCCGCAATATTCCGCCATTTTTTATCATAAGCTTTAAATAGAGGGAAGCTTTTGTTCTTTACAATAAGGATTCGCTTTTATTAATATTTTTCAAATAAATTTTTGTAAATAAAATCCGCAACGATTAATTTGAATTTGCAATTTAATATTTTAATTAGTTCCATAAATACCAGTTAATGTTGGCAAAAGCGACAACCCCAAAAATAAACTGGGAAAATGTGTTGAATGCGACAACACAAAGGAAAAGAGAAAGAGATATATAAGTAAAGGAAGATAGAGAACAAAAGCTGTGTTGCTTTCGTAAAATTACAACAAAAATTGCATTGTATGTAATGTAAGCCAATGAAATGCATTGTATGTAATGTTGGCTTTAATGTAAGCCAAAAAAAACTTTAGGTTTAGGAGAAATAAAACCATTTTATGGTTATGGTGTTTACCACAAGGCGGTTATTTTTACTATTTTTTTGTCATCTTGTAGTAAAAAAGTGATTTTGCGTTTGTTTTGACAGAAAAATACCGAATTTAAAATATTTTTATTTCGTAAAACAAAAATAATGAAATAAATATTATTAAAATGAACCAAGCTGAAGAATTTAAAATACATAAAAAAAGCCAAAAGTTACTGCTTTTAGATTCAAAAGCTAAGCTAAGCAGAATTTGCGAAAGCAACACAGCTAAAATCAGGTTGTTTTAAGTTGCTGCTGTCAAACACAAGTGATTAGTAAATCAATAAAAAGTATTTGTTTTCCAGACTAATCGTATTTTATTTAAACCATCGGTGACGGTCACCTTAAGTGGCAAAAAAGTGGCGACGAGGAGAAGATAAAAGGTACGTTCGGAAGAACGGAATCTATTTTCAACACGCGGTTCAAATGTCTACAAACGTTTGATTTTCGTATGCGGGCTGAAGTCATCTCGCTTTGCTGAAATTTGCACACGTCTACTATCAAAGCTAAGCTGGACGGCAACTCAGTAGAAGAATTCACATTTAATTGTACTTTCGACCAACTCGAATCAGAAATACAACGTTGAGCATACGTCTAAAAATATACGGCGATGATTGGGGGAACTACAAAAACATCATCATTAGCTATATATGTATGTGATTAAACAGCCGCAGAAAAATTGGCAGCCTCCGGTGAAACCAAACACATAGTACGAAGGAAAGCAAATTACACTTCGTTTGCCCCAGTTAGGAAAGATAAGCCATGTTGGCTCTATGGTGGCATGCATTATTCGTACCATTGACAATTCCGCATGCACAAGTGTACACAATGTCAAGCAATGGGACACAACGAAGTTTTCTGTAATTTTTCCAAGAAACCCACACAGTAGAAACAAAAACAACGAGGACAATTCAAGACAAATGTGATCCGAAATTTCAATAACTCAATATTTTAGCTATTAATTGGATCAAACCATTTGGAATTTGGGATCAGCCCATTATAGTTCTACCTGCAACGCTATACGCGACGAAGGAAGCAGTCGTGACAAGTTTGTAATGGAAGCTCACATTCACATAAAGCCTGATATGTACATCCAATTTATCGCCCTCATGAATTCTCCAATTGGGCAACACCCATAGTAGCTCTGTTAAGCGACCAAACGGACGCATACGAATATGTGCCGACTATTCCATGGGTCACTACCAACTTCAGAGATGTGTTTTCCCAGCTCGCAGGCAGTACAATTGTCAGCAAGACCGATCTTTCAGATGCGTATATGCAAATTGAAGTCGACGACGAATCAAAGCAGATACTCACAATAAATACGCACAAGGGTTTGTTCACATTCAATCGGCTCGCAACAGGTATCAAATCAGCGCCTGGTAGTTTCCAAAAGATAATAGGTGCCATGACTTCGGGACTCGAAAGTACAGTGGTCTACTTCGATGACATCTTCGTGCACGCAAAGGACCAGGAAATGCATAAAGAATTCGTTAACCGCCTATCGTAACGTTTGGAGGAATATGGGTTTCGAGTAAACCTTGAGAAGTGCGACCTGTTAACGCACTAAGTCAAATATCTGGGTATGATTGTTAATGCCAATGGTATCACAACAGACCCATCGAAAATTATTGCAGTAACCTCGATGCCAGTCCCTCAGAACATAACTCAACTCCGCTCATTTCTCGGAGCCATAGATTTCTATGGGAATATATATTTATTTCTCGTTACAAGTATACAGTGTTGGAATTTAGAGAAAATTGTTTTGCTACACTCAAAAATTTAGGTTCTACTTTAAAAACAAAACTAGCTTTCGTCAATATCTCCCAAACTAATTAATTTCAAGGTAATTCAAGATCACCACTAAACGCGCCCTCGACACTGAACAATTTTCATTTTAGGTAATTTTCTCCAATATTGCACCATTTCCGAGATAAAAGCCTGGTATTTATTAAAAAACTCACCTTGTTAACACGTTTAAGGCCATGGGGGTCACCGGTGACCGGCGAAGCCAAGTATATTAGAAACACAAAATTCGAGTAAATGTTTAATGCTTTTAATAACAGTGCCTTTCAGCGCCGTGGGGGTCACTGGTGACCACAGTATTAAATGCTTCAAAATGATTATAAAAATTAACTGTTATGTTGTAAATAATATTTATTGAACTTAATGTTTAGTTGTGTGGGTTAGTAAAAGGTACTTAAATTGATTTTCCGCAAATTGTGCAAAAATCCAATTAAACAGTTCCGTTTCTAAGAAAATTAGGCAAAAAATACGATAAGTCTGTATAACAAATACTTTTTATTGATTTACTAATCACTTGTGTTTGACAGTAGCAACTTAAAATAACCTGACTCTGTTCTCGGTCTCTTTCTCTCTATCTTCTCTGTCGCATTCATCACAATTTCCCATTTTATTTTTGAGTTGTCGCTATTGCCAATATCTCCCCATTTTTAGATATAGTAGATACCTAAGCCTTGTAGGCGGACAGGCTGTCATCTATGACAGTGGACGGCTTACCGGTCTCGGTGTATTCTGCGTATCACAATTCCTTGGCAGTGTTGCTGTTGCTGCTTCTTGGCTAGCATCTGGAACTATTGATAGCAGTGGTTGATCAACGGATGATGCTGGTTCTTGACCGAATGATGGAATGTTTCTAAGATATATCACCTTTCCTAACCTCAAACTGCCTTAATTGTGCCCCATTGTGTTTGTTAAATTGTTGTTCCTGCTGTGTGTCTCTATCTGTGCTACGTTTTGGAACTGGTTTTAGCAAATCTAGCTGGTTTCGGATTTCTCGTCCTAAAAACAGATGTGCAGGTACCATAGACTGTTGAGCTCGTCGATTGGGAGTTGAACGGTATCGACGAATCTTTCTGCACGGCTGTTCGACATTGGGTGATACGATTGCGCACCATTATCCGTAACTAGATTTTCTGGATTTCCGAATAGTGCGAAAAATTGACTGAGCTTCTCCGCGCACTGCGAATGGACACTAACGAGGGACCACGCATCGCTCGTGGCCACGACTGCAAAGTAATGTTATAATTAGAGATTTTGCATTTTCTGAGCAACGTTCACATGATCGCGCCAGAGTCGTCATTGCTTCATCGATATTCGGCCAATATACATGTGCTCTCGCTAGCATTTTCATTGCGTCGGCTCCTGTGTTAGCAACAGGCAGTTGGTGCAACATGGTTTGCGGAACCTGTACGGTACCACGATTCGATCAAACATGATACACTCATGGTTGTATGACAATATGAGTCTTGACGGTAATAAAATTGTAGTAGTTCCTCACTGTCAGGCAATGTTTTCTTCACTTCTGGCCACCCTTGCTGGATGTATAAAAAGACCATTCGAAGAATTTTGTCACTTTGTGTTGCGCTCGAGATCATGTAGCGGTTGACCGACAAGGCGTTTATGGTTTCTTCAAATCCACAATCAACTCTTCTTATGCGTGGATACACGTAATGACCACGTCTTCATCTTCGACATCTGTTGCGGCTATGAGGCGTAACAGAATGTCTGCATTGCAAAACTCGGTTCTTGACTTGTATTGTACTATAAAGTCGTAAGACAGTAGTGTTAGAGCCCAGCACTGTAGCCGATTGAAGGAGTTTATGGTCTGTGGCTAACGAGAACTGTCTACGATACAACTAGCGGTGGAATTTCTTTACCGCATAAATAACAGCTAACCCCTCCTTCTCGATTTGACTGTAGTTCTGCTCGGCTTTTGTGAGTGTCCACGATGTGTGTGCGATAGCTTTTTCTGTTCCGTGAGGTGAGAATCCGCACAACATCTGCTCTTAAGCAAATTTTTAATTTAGGTATTGCTAACTTGAGAGAAACTTGGCTAGCGGAAATATCCCCCGGATGGGGATGGGGTGGGGCGTTCTCATCATTAATCTAAAAATAATCTGTTAATGTAATTGGTAATCTTAATTAATAAGGAGACCAAATCCCTGATGTAGCGCCAGCAAATCGGAGCTTGCGATAGTTTAAACCATAACCCAAATTTATAAAATTTTGTTAAAAGCTCTAAAAGTTTTAAATATTGTTGCTGTTTGTTTTAGAAATAGTACTAAATAAAGGGTGTCCCAAAATGTGGTTCATTTTAGTGGCCATTACATTTTTTTGTACTTAAACAACGCGTATTTATTGTTAAAAATTGTTTTAAATTTGATGAAATTTAGTCACCAGTTTGCACAGATAAATTTTCAACTGCCGGTGAATCTGTAACAAAATTACTAAATAGTTAGTAGTACCGTACTAAACGGGAACCTTTATACTATCATTGAAATTTGCTTCAAATTTTAACTTCAAATTGGAACATCCTTTAAATCGCTTTTCAAAACTTGCTTGTAATATTTAATATCATAATGAATGACTGCAACATTAGCATAATACATAATTCATAATTTTTCATAATCAAAATTTTAATTTAACATTTCTATTATTTCAATTGAAGTCTTGCAACTACTACATGTATTAATAAGATTTCCTATTGTAATAAATTTGAGTCTCTCACAGGATGTAACCGAAAAATTGTTTCCGCACGAAACGTATTTAACATAATGATTAGGCAGGAACACCCTTTATTTTGCATCGTAGACAACAGGATTTCGATGAAGGATAATGATTTTTATGTTTCACAAACATCAACAAAAAAAAAATATGCTTATGTTTTGATGTTCAAATCGTATACATTTCATATTTTATTGTCTTATTTTTCGTCTTCTATATAATGGAGTAGAAATTTATGCCCCACAGATATGTAATGTACATATTATGAATTATTTATTTATACTCCTTATCGTCCATCCACAGATTATCTTATAATTTTCTTGTTTTCCGTATAGTAAAATGTGTTTTCGCCTCTGTCTTATCTTTTTATTGGTTTAATAGAAAAAAATATGATGTATCATCTGGATGTATTGCGAACTGGGTTAGTGTCGGACAATGAGCACAAACATCTTCAAAAATATATTTTTTCTGGGTTGTTACCGTCCTTGTACTGATTTGTAAATCAATTTTGCCTTAAGCCACAAAATTTTAATTTACGCGAAATCGTCGCCTAACTCTTGGCTTTTTGTGGTACACACATCACGTATATGTTGCACTGTTTCAAACAACCCAGAAATCCAATTAACATTTATGCGAAAAATTTATTTTTGGTGTTTTGATTTTTTAATTAATTTTTGCTGTCTGTTACACAATTTGTTGTTGGGAAAGGACTAATAATTTGGCTTGATATTAAAAGAATTCCATTTTTACGTGCTTTGTATCTGCATGCTTTAAGATTTTTTAATTGAATATTCAAGAAAAACATGCGAAATATCTTTTTTAATTTATCTAAATACGTCATCTGCTTTTCGCATGTGTAAAAAGTTAAAATTTCAAGGTTATGCGAATAACAAATTGCCAAATTAGTAAATTCGAATATTTTACAAAATGAAAATACGTTCCACGCGCCATTATATTTCACTACAATTGAATACCAGCAACACCATTCTTTAATAAACACCAGAGGGTCGGAATAACATACAATACACCTTTACAAATACTGAAAAGCCATTTAGGCGAGGTTCAGTAATTCAAGCGATGGATGGGCTAACGAAGAGCCCATATAAAGACCCTTCTTATAAATAGTCTTTCGATCACTAACTACTATCACTATTTACGCAATTACAACATATAGCAGTTAAAGCATGTGCAGCACTTGAGGCGATACTTAAATCTGGAATCGATGGCGACTTCGATGATAAAAAGCAACAAAAAGAAAGCTTAACTTTCTCCAGAAATAGCTTAAACTTTACCATCAAACTTCAAAAGACGAATGTAAAGAAAGTGCTAAACGTTTGCTAGTTCCTTGAATGTATTCATTAAATTCTACTAAAATTAACTGGATAATGCAAAACCGATTTATTTCGACTAGTTACAGAGTGTTTAATTTGAATTTAAAAAATATGTATATTTAAACTTACATTTAACTACTAATTATCAAATTTACTGTACACATTTATTTAAATGCGAAGCTGCCCATCTAGGGGTGAGGCAATCTAGAAATGTTTATTATTTTGGCCAAATTTAATAAAAAAATTTAGGCCGAGGTGTTATTTATATGACCATGTCAGTTAGAAATATAATCAGGCGCTGCTCATCTAGGGGAAGACAATTTATAGAATTATGTATTGTATCAAAATATAATACAAATTCTTAGACCCACTGAGATATTCCTAGAGATCTTAACACTGGATTCCACTTTCCAATCAATTCTTAGCCCCCATTTCTAAATGAATTGAAACTCAGCGTAATCCATTGATGGCATTAGAAAACCTTTACCATAGCAATTTTTATCTAAATCTTCCGAGTCGAAAATATTTAAAAAGGGTCCAGGGTCCCACCGAAGCACCTCTCAAACGAATTTTTCTGAAACTACCTCCTATGGCCAATTTTTACGAAAATAGTGTTAGCCGATAAAAAAAATAAAGAGACTTGGGCCGTACCAGACTACAACGTAATTGTTTGAGGCGGAATCAAAGATGAAAAAGGGACCAAGGTCCAAACAATAATTAGATAGCGATTGCTACCAATCAATATTGTTACTCATAACAACCAACATTTTTAAAAGGGCGCGATTAGTGCAACCATATAATGTCACCGTAACGCAACCAACGAATCATGGTGCAACATTCCCGTAATATGATGAAACATAACGCCATATATCTAATCAACGAAAAACGTGAGACACAATAGAAAGGAACATGACACCACATAGTACAAAAATCGTGCTTCATGGTGCAACATCACGCAACATGGTACAACATGATACACATGATGCAACATGGTGTGACATCTAGCAACTTCCCGCAACATATGACGCTACATAATCAATATGTTGCAACATCCTACAACATGGTGCAGCATAACGCAACATTGTGCAATATCACGCAACATGGTGCTACATCATGCAACAAAGTGAAACAATACGAAAAGTGGTGCAACATTATGGCCCGTCCGAAGGACTCCTAAGTGAATTATCTAGAAATCAGAACCTTGTAATCATTTCCTTGTATTCGAAAACCCTGTCTTCTCGCCAAACTTTATCAAAGTCGTTCAAGCCAAATAAAATGTTAAAAGAACACACAGTTGCAACATTAAGCAACATGGTGCAATATAACCAAACACGATGCAGTATCCCATAACGTATACTACAACTTCCCACAATATGCTGCAAAACAACGCAGCATCGTGCCATATCATGATACAACATGGTGCAATATTATGCAACATAGAGCAGCGTCACGCAAATGATGCGGTGCAACATGACGGCCTATCTGGGTAATCGTAAAAGAAATATCTAGAAATCAGTTTGTAGTCAAAACTTCAACGAATCCAGCTGCATTTGTAAAGTGCCCGTGAATCAAGTGCTAATTGAGTGCCTCCATTGTTGTTTTAAGCTTAGGTTAGGGTTGTCGTCAATTGAAGGGATAATTTATAAATATATAAAAGTAATATTTATAATTTTTGACTGAATGTTATAAATGTCAAGACAGTTTGTCATAACACATTTCACTTTATTGATAGTGTTATTTTTTCGGACTGCGGGAAAAAAACTCTCCCGATAGTGGGAATGTTGATATCGGGCTTTATGGACTGAATATCGGGCTAGCTTCATATAAATGAAAAGTTGAGGTTTGTCTTGACTACCAAGCAAAAAGAATCTTAAAAATATATTAGGTGTGCAAGTAGAAACTCTGCTGTTATTCGCCATTACTATCTATGGTCTTTTGCCATTTATCAGGTGCCATGAATGCCGTCGCGATGAAAACTTGGTGGTTTCAAAGCAAAATAGTCATCGAGTCATTTTTGCACATCTTCATCTTTCATGAACCGCTGATCTTTCATATATGATGGCATCGATCTGAATAAGTGATAATCAGAGGATTCCACGTTTGGAGAATACGCCGATGTTGATTTTGCTGTATGTGGACGAGCGTTGCATATAGCAATATCACCCTCCACCTTCCTTCGCCAGTAAATAGTCTTTTTTTTCAGAGCATCAATTAATTTGATCAATTGGGCCTGGTAACATCTGGTTTCAGCATTTAGGATTATTGTACAAAATCCACTTTTCATCGCCACTTGGTTTGGTAACGAGAAAGCAAATTTATGCAAATGTCAACTCTTTGGTTTTTGTTTTCTTCGGCCAGTTTATAATGATCCCATTTTCCATCCTTCTGTATTTTGCATATTGCTTTCAATCGAACTAAAGCAAGCTCTTTTGGAGTTTGACAGGGATTTTTATCCAGTAAAATTTTAAGTCTTTCGTCTTCAAATTGTTTTACTGTATGTATTGCCACCACGAAATCTTGCAAATAACTTTTTTAGAATGTCTCAAAAAATGTTCACTCAAAGTCGAATTAATAAATTGCATGATTTGAGCAGCATTATTTTCATTAGAAAATAGAATAGAATGCAATGACGTAAATGTTACTTATCGACATCCATCTCTTAAAATTGATGCACACGGAACACAGCTTGCAAATGACTGAAATTTATTTCTTAAAAACAGCAATGATTAGCTACAGATATCCAAAATGGCGGGCGGTTTGGAGGCGTTCGTTATGATATGTTTTCATGCAACTAACTTCAGAACCGCGTTTCTATTTGCACGCCTAATATATAAAAATAATTTTAAAATTTCGCGTTGAATGTTTTAAATGTCATGACACTGTTTACTATCGCGAAAGTGGCATTTTTACGGGCTGGGATAGTAAACTCTCACAATAGTGATAGAAATCGGTTTTTGGTAATCGAAAACACCCCTTCAGCAATTTATAACAATCATGTCAGATGAAAAAATTGAAAAAAAGACCCGGACCGCACCAGTCAAACTTTTGAACGGACTTCAGAAATTACTACTCAGCGCAATCGATTCCTGGCACTCGAAAACCCTCCTTCGCCAATTTTCATCAAAATCGTGCAAGCCGTAAAAAAAATTAAAGAAAGAGACCGGGGCTCATCATTCGACTCTCTGAACCAATTTTCCCGACATCTGTCTTCACAGATTATTAATAAAATCGTGAGAACCGAAAAAATAAAAAAACGGGACCTGCTCCACCGGATGATCCCTTAAACCAATTACTACAAAATCACGACGCAAATCAATCGATTCCTGGTACTTAAAAAACTCCCCTCAGCAATTCTCATCAAATTTTTTAAGCTGAGAAATAGATTAGTGTCATCTAGGTTCAAGTAGTAGCGTTTGAGACAGTTTTATAACAGTTTTGTGGTATTGCAGGTTATAGCAGAATTGGTATGGAACAAAACCGAAAGTTCACGAATGATCTCATGAACACAATGAGTGAGTTATTTTTAAGATTCGGTACGCGAAACTTAAAGCGAAAGGCCGGTGTGACGAGCTTAACAAAATTTGTTATTTTAAAATTTACGCGAGGATGCCTTAGGGCTTCTCATTTCCTGCAATTTTCAAATCCCGGGATTCTGGGATACAAATTTTTTATATTCCCGGGATCCCGGAACTATTTTGTAAGCACAAATTAAAGAAAATATCTAATAAATAGAAAAATAATGTACCATTTGTTTTCAAACAAAAAATTCACTTTTAATTAAAAAAACATCAACATAAAACTCAAAATAATTAACAAAAACAAATAAACAAAAGAAAAATAAACTTCATGAAGGTCCCTTCCAGGATAATTGTTTTAATTAATTATTTTTAAAAAAGTTCAGATTCTTTCAGATTCAAACGATGCCGATGCGACGGTAATCAAAGCATTAAATAATTTGTCTAAATTATTGGTGCACTTTCCGGTTGTTCGAAAATATTCTAAATTTAACATCATAAGAAATGTCTTCTGCACTCTCGATTCGCGTTACATTCAAAATTGCAGCATCCAATTTCTGTTGGAGGTTACCTTTAGAAGACGTAGTTGAGGTAATTGGTTCTTACAACATTGATACGCCAGCCTCACCATCACTACTATTAACTATTTCTTCAATATCAGCAGAAGTATTCCTGCACCAGAATCCGCGTTTCGTCAGCCATGTCTTTCAATGCCAATTTCTATTGGTTGCAGCGCCATTATTACAACGTTTATTAAGAAATATTCTTGCTCCGAAATGTCGTCAATGTTGAGAGTTCTCAAATTTAAGTCCATTAAAGCTTTTACTATACAAGTTTTTAAGGCAATAAATCGTTCGAACATTGCAAGAAGACTGTTCCAGCGCGGTTTTACATCCGGTATAAACTTAAGTACCTTATTGTACTCAACTCTAACGTTTTTTTGCAGAATTTCATTTTTAAGTGGTGATTTATGGGACATCCGCACCACTTTTCGGACTTTCTGAATTATTTGAGCATACTAACGGTATCTTGTAGCTCTCATTGGATTCTACGTTTCTTAGATTAAATAAATCGCCGTATTGACTATTAAATGAAGTTACGTACTCGCTGTCGATCTCTTTATTCTCGTTCTTGCTCTCTCATTTTCACTATTATAGTCTTTCTCCAGATTTTCACAATCGAATTCGTTATGCTCACTATCTGATGCATTTAAAACTCTTAGATTTTTTGTAGAAAATATCACAAACTGATAAATGTAGACCATATGCATAACATAATTGATGTTCAATACTGCTTAATCTCCCAAATATTGTCATAATTGATGCATCGTCAGTTACACTAGAAATTATATGCGATGGTTTCTTAACGAGGTGTTTAAAATAGAGAATCTTGAGCCATCTGAAATTAGCATACTCATTTCCTTAATCACACCTTGTTTTGCTAAATGGTATTGGCTTTTTACCATATTTATAACATGTGAAGGGTTGTTTGGTAATATCATACCTTTATCAGATAAAATTGTTCTTATATATTCGGATTTTGTAATACTATTAATAGAAAAGCCGGGTTGAGCTCGTTTTCCCGAATTTAAAAATCCCGAAATCAAAATCCCGATTCACAAAATCCCGAATTTCAAAATCTCGACTTTCAAAATCCCGTATTTCAAAATCCCGACTTTCAAAATCCCGATTTTCAAAATCCCGATTTTCAAAATCCCGATTTTCAAAAGCTCGATTTAAAAATAATTGAATTCGGGCGCCCGCGCGCCGGTCGAGGGCGCCCAAATTCATGTTTTTTTTTAAATCGGGCTACTCAATAAAAATCGGTTCTTGAGGTGATGAGAAAAAACAAAATTTAACATTTTTAAAAAAATCCCGACTTTTGTCGGGATTTAAAAGTTTCAGCAAAGTCAGGATTTTGAAAATCGGGATTTTGAAAATCGGGATTTTGAAAGTCGAGATTTTGAAAATCGGGATTTTTAAAGTAAGGATTTTTAAAATTAGGAGTTTGAGAACCGGGATTTTAAAATTCGGGATTTTGAAAATTGAGATTTTTTTTTGTCGGGATTTTGATAATTCGGGAGTTTGTGATTCGGGGTTTTGAGCTGATCTCAGAAAATCCATCGACAGCAGCCACTTTTGAAACAATTTCTTCGATAGAATTCACTTTTACAAATGATGTGATTTTACGTTGGACATTTCTTAATTCGAAAGCTATATTTTCTTCATATGGTCTTTTCTTATTAATTACAATTTCCACTTCCTTCCGGACATTTTTTAAATGACGAAGAAGTCCACTTGTATAGTATCCTTTACACATTAATGTTGCTTTGCATTTATTGCAAATAGCAGATTCTGTGTTTTTCTCGTGTAAAGTTGATGAATTTGACATTTTGTCGGGATTTTTAAAATTTCAGCAGTCGGGATTCGAGATTTTTTTTGTCGGGATTTAAACCATGTAACCATTTGAAAATGATAGCTTGACGTTTGGTACCACATGAATAAATAGTTAAAAATTTAATGGCCCGATTTCTATCTGCGAAACGCTGCTGAAACGGAATGAAATCCAGCCATTTTAAAGCGAATGATTGCTGGTGATGAAAAGTGGATAAGATACGACAACGTTGTGCGAAATCATGGACGAAACGAGGTGAAACTTCCCAAACGGTATCAAAGCCAGGATTGACGCCAAGAAAGGTAATGCTGTGTGTTGGGTGGGATTGGAAAGGAATCGTGCATTATGAGGTGCTGCCACCGAGTGAAACGATTGATTATAATCTTTACTGTCAGCAACTAATGCGTTTAAGACGAGCAATTCAGTTAAAACGTTCAGAATTGATTAGAAACTGAGAGAGCTTGGCTGAGAAGTTTTGATGCACCCACCATATAGTCCTGACCTTTCACCATTGGACTACCAATTGTTTCAGTCCATACAGAACCATCTTAATGGTTTTACATTAAATTCAAAAGAGGCTTGCGAAAATGAGTTGTCTCGATTTTTCGCCTCTAAGCCACAGAAGTTCTACTGTGATGGGGTCATGGCTCTACCAGAAAAATGACAAAAGGTCATCGATAAAAATGGATTCAATGTCACCCAAAAAAAGGCCACGAACTTTTCGCTAACCCATTATTTCCAGGCGGTTTCATTGAATACATTATATAGCCTAACTAATACGCTTTCAAAATACCTTGGTAAAAGTTAGGGTTAGTGAGATGCACCATAAATTAAAAAGCTTTCAATTAGAATTCTTAGCTCGTTAAATTTTTTGTGATGATACAGTTTTGTAATTTGTTATACGGGGCCGATCCTAGTGATTTTGATTTCCACACGGTTTCATTATACATATATGTTACGATTATTAGTATTAGTGCAATTTCGAATTCGAAATAGTATGGACTAACGGCTTTACTAACCTTCATGGGCTCGTGAGAGCTAGTAGTGTCCTTCATAATGCTTAGCCTTCTGATGGAGAATAAATTGAACTACGGGGATGTAGGGGGAAGGTCAATAAACATTTCATAACCATCTCTAGACACCTGGTTTTTAATTGTGTAAACAATTTTAAAAAATTAAAATTTCGGACATTTACCAATTTCAAACTTTAACCGTAACATATACGGTTTCATTATATAAATTAAATAGCCTAAGTAATAGGCTTTCAAAATATCAAGATAAGATTTAGGGCTAAAGAGGAGCACCATGCATTAATAAGCTTTCAAAAGCAACTCTTAACTCATTCAATTTTTTGTGTTGGAACCGTTGTGCGGTTTGTTGTACGGGGTCGTTCCGTGAGATTTCCACGCAGTTTCTTTATATACATACAAGAAGTTGTTGCCTAACTAAGAAACTCTCAAAATATCATGGTGAAATTTAAAGCTAGTGAGATGCACTATGAATTAACAAGCTTTCAATCGGAAATGCTCATTATCTCGAAATCGTATCCGTATCATGCGGTATTTTCAATTTCATATAATGAAACCACGCGGAACTATCTATAATCGGGCTCGTAAAAATATTGAGCAACAAAATATGTTAAATGAGTTTACTTTTAAATAATTTAATGCAATTTGCAATCAGTTCTGATAAACTTTTAAAATATTAAAAGCAGTACGTGCGTAGCGGGAAATTATTAATAGTTATTAAGTGGAAATATGCCAGTTCATAGAAGAAGATATTTTTAATTGCTGATTAAATAAATTAGAGTTGAATTACGAACTATCGCTGTATGTAACCGGGCCGATTCTGTCCCAACTAATTAACCTATCTTCGGTTTTGTTATGTATAAAATGAGTTTCCGTGGGCCCGTCGATATCCGGGAGACCCTGTGTAGAAACTTAGTGGTACCTTAAAAATTAATCAATCATTTTGTCGACTGGGTTGTGCTATCTTTCCCTAATAAAACAGTTTTGGACACCTAACAAAAGAGTATTACAATTTTAAAATACTTCGCATATAATGTTAATGCATTAGCAAGAACCAATGAACCTAGAATACCAGGCAGTACTACTTGATACGTCATCAAATTTAGGTCTACAGTTTTTTTTCTGAACTGTAGATGGCAGTAATGTTCGTAATAAGTACTTCACATTTAGGGGTTTAACCAAATGTTTAATACATATTTTAATAATAATATAATAAATTAGATCTATCCAATAGGATAATTTACTGCGATTAACATTTCATGATAAAAAGATTATACGAAAAAACAAAAAAAATATTTGATTATACTGCCATCTATAGTCAAAGATTGGAACCACCGGCAAAAAATGACATCATACAGCAAAATTTTTAAAGGAATGAGGACATTAGTATCTAGGTGCACTGCTAGAACATTACAATAACAGTAAAAGCAGTACCAGAACAGAAAAAGAAACCCTTGGAAAATACAGGAGAAGGCTAGCTAATTAAATCATTGCCATCATCTATGCCGTGTAATTGATGCAGATACCAATAAAATATCAGGCCTAAAAGATTTATTTACTACCAAAGGTACAGACGAAATGCCTATGCCCAAAACCTACAAGAGTACAAGGTATTTTCTTTATTTCTGCACTTGTTGCACTGACGTTTTTTATATTTTCTATCAGCCACAACTTTAATCTTTTAGTTCTTTTTAATAAATGAAAATAAATACATAATTTTTTAGGTATAGTAAAAATTTAAAATTTCATAATTTTCGGAAATTGAAAACTTGAAGTGACCGACAGTCGGACAAAAAATATTCTTGTGCGTCTTATTATATCAACGATCCATACTTTTAAAATTATTTGCAAAATCAATATTCCTGCCAGTTCAAACCATTATAAACTGACCATCATGACAACTATAGACTTGGGTTATTCTGTCTCTACATACAAAGCATACATTCTTTGATCGTACTATGTACAATGTACGTAGGTACTCGATATGTTGTGTTCAAAACCTAAATTGCATAAAAACTACTCGAACATAAAACCAACACAAAGTAACCGAAAAAACCAAATGAATTTTAATCAAATTGAAAGGTTTTTGTGTATATGTACAGAGAATAGTTTCCTTCCTTAACCCTTAAGTCATCTGTAAAACGACCCCTTAAAGTTCTTTTATTTTTATTTTGTTTTTGTTATTATTTTTGTTGTTCATTCTATCCCCGAACCATGAAAGCATCATTATACATATCCGTACACAATAACAGCAGAACGAAAAATAACTATAATTTTATGTAAAAATATTTTTGAAAATACCAAAAAAAAAAAGCTTTTTAAAAAATTATACAACCGGAAAAAGGAGAAAATACACACAAACAAAAAATGGAAAAACAAAGGAAACTTACTCTTCTTCCAGCCTCGTTGTTATGTAAATTCATTAAACTTCTTGCTTTTATTGAACCACTACCTCCTCTTCCAAAACGACCGCCACCACCTCCTCCGCCGCCACCATTTAATTTTTGATTTTTATTATTTTTGCGTCCACCGCCGCCGCCGCCACCCGGCACATCCCATGTTGTGCCATGATTTTCTAAACTAAACACTTTCGAATTTAAAATTTCACGATTGATTTTTTCCTGTAAACAAATAAAATTTAATGGAATTTTCTAATATTTATAAATTTTTCTTTACCTGTAATTCGTGCATTTCCTTTTCTTGTAATTTTGTATTTAAAATTTCTTTCGTAATCTTCTCTTGTAGCTCAATCAAATCTTCCGGCTTAAATTTATTAGAATTTTCCCCATTTCCGTCCTGATTACCATCCATCGCCCCGGTCGTATCATTTTGCATTTGTTGTAATTTTTCATGTAATTTGCTATTGTTTTGTGGTACTGTAACCAAACCACGTGTACCCCGTTTTCTTTCTCTTTCTCGTATATCGATAAATGCTTGTGAAAATCTGTAAAATGAAAAAAATAAAATAAAATATAGTACATCTAACTGTCTTATCATATATGCATATCGTGTTAATAATTATTCGAGCCGAGTAAAAATTCTCAGGTTTTTTTTACCCCCAAAAAATTATGGAAAACACAGTATTAAAATAACACAGTTTTTCGCCATAAAGCAAATAAAACACATGAAACACGATATACTTGTTCGGTTTGTGAGAGAGAAAAATCGTAGACAAATACAAATATACATAATTTGCATAATGGAAAAACTAGACGAAAGCAACAAAAAAAACGTTTTTCTAGGAAAAATTATTTTCTGCACAATTTTCTTCATTATTTTGTTCGCCTGGTACAAATAGATTGAAAATATATTCAATTTTCCCTAATTTTCAATTAAAATATTTTCTTTGTAATTATCCGGAAAAATGAAAATCATTTATTGTGTTAATTGTACATGTATGTGTTTCGAACTGATATATTAAAAATCAGTTAAAACAAATTATTGAGGCGAAATATAATAAAAAAAAATAAAAGTTTCCAATTTGGGAATGGTTTATGTTGGTACGAGTATTGGATTAATATTCTGCAAGAGTAAATTTTTGATGAAAGCAGGACTTAATTTGCCATGAGAGCAAACTGAACTTACTATGTTACGGTTGTTTGGGGTCCTCAAGATTTAACAAATCAATTTGAATTATGATATATTTATGAGTGTATGTTATCCCCAAAAATCAAAAATTTCTGGAACGCACCTAAGGTTGTACCGAATATAAGCAAAATAAAAATTTAAAGGAATATAATCATGCCCATTCTGACAAGAAATACAGATTCTTAATCTTCTTAATCTGAAGAAGAAGAATACACGAAGGTTGAATCGCAAAATATTTATCAAAATGTTTCGAAGATTTTTTTTTTTTTTTTTTTTTTTTATTAAGAAATCTTTATTTCTGTGTAATATTACAACTAATCATATGGATTATCTAGTAATTGTTTTATAAGTTAAGTAGACCACTCTTGTGGGATGAGACCTATCAGTTCATCCCAGCTCTGTCAGTCCTTTGATTTAAGCGGCTCAAGGAACCACTAATTCTAAAGGTTTTGTTCTTTTTAGGCGCTTTGGTCCATTGGTGCGATCCAGTAGGTTCCGTAGCTCCTCGAGTGCTGCTGCAGTCGCAGTACATGACCCCTTGCAAATTTTTGTATTTCATCGCTGACGTTTTCCGTGTTTAAGTCTCGATGGAAATTGTCGTTTCTAATGTACCAAGGAGCATTCACAATGCTACGTAGTACTTTATTTTGAAATGTTTGAATGATCTTCACTGTAGTTTTCCTTGCGCAGCCCCAAAGCTGAATACCATACGTCCAGATAGGTTTTAGGATTTGTTTATATAACAGCAGTTTGTTGTGCGTTGTCAGTTCGGAGTTTCTTCCAATAAGCCAGTGCATTTTTCTGAATTTTAAATTCAGTTCTTTCCTTTTCTTTTTAACATGCGCTTTCCACCTGAGTTTAGAGTCTAGCGTCATGCCGTGGTACTTAGCATTGTCAGAATATGGTATTTGTTGTGAATTCAGTCTAATCGGAATATATTCTAATTTCCTATTTGTAAAGTTGATGTGTGTTGATTTCGATTCGTTAAGTGTTATTCTCCATTGTTTTATCCAGTTATTTATTATATCAACAGCATTTTAAAGTTTTCTCGTGGACTCAACTATACTAGCATCGGTGGTCATAACAGCTGTGTCATCAGCAAACGTTCCTATTCTAGCTTCTTCTATGTTTGGTAGATCATTTGTATACATGAGGTATAAAACGGGACATAGAACACTGCCTTGTGGAACCCCTGCCTATATTTTTTCAGTTTAGAGTATTCCCCTTCCTGTCTCACCCGGAAGTAACGGTCGTTGATACAAGACTTTAACAATTCAGAATGTTGTTTTGGCAAATCTCGTTGGAGCTTAAATTCTAGACCACGGTGCCAAACCTTATCAAATTGTATCAAATTGTATCAGTAATCCTATGTACCTGTTCTATCGTTGAGTGCCTTTCTCAAAACCCAAATTGATGTTCAGATATAAGATTTCTACTCTCTATAATTGGCTTTAATCTCTTGAGAAACAGTCTCTCGAAAATTTTTGATGTTGTTGTTAACAAAGAAATAGGCCTGTACGATGTTTTGTGATTTAGTGATTTATTAGGCTTTGGAATCATTATGATTTCCGCTACTTTCCACTGTCTCAGAACATAACATAGTCTAAAGATAGCATTGATTATGTGCTGTAGTTTTCTTAGTGCTTTTTCTGGTAGAGCTTTGATTATTTGCCCCGTTATCAAGTCGTATCCAGGGGCTTTTTTATCTTTGAGATTTTTTACTTCTTGTTTGAGTTCAGTTGGTGGTTTGAAGGTATTTTCTAGATGTTCGGCAAACAGATCAGCTTTTTGTTTTTCGCTGCGAGCCCAGGTTCCATCAACCATTATAATGGGTGGCACTTGCATTTTAGGCCGTTTTAAACCTTTGGTGGCTTTCCACAGGGAATAGTCTGTCTCAGGTTTACCTGTCAGATTACTTAGGGGGCTTGCAACTGACTCAGTCTTAATCTCCTTTATAAGTAGTTTAAGTTTTTTGCACAAGTTGTTAAGATTGTTTTGTCTTCAGGGGCTCTGGTTCTCTGCCAAGTCTTACGAGCTCTTCTTTTTTCGTTAACCAACTCTCTCACTTCAACTGGATAACATATGCTTTTTTGTAATATTTCTGGCTGATCAGGAGTACTTTCCCAAGCCGTTTTTTGCACACTTTCAATGAGGTTTTCTAGTTCTTCTTCTATCGTATAAGCATTCGAGATCTGCACCTGTAGGTTGATGCTTTCTTCGACTAGCTGTCGAAAGTATTCCCAGTTGGTTTTGTTATTTGTTAGTCTTGGGGGGCTTGCCTTTGCTTATTACCGTGTCACTTATTGTCATTAAAACTGGAGAATGGTCTGACGATAGCCCTTCTTCATTTTCAACTGCTAAGTAGTTTTCGGAGATACCTCTTGATATATAGAAATCCAGAAGGTCGGGAATTTTATTTGGGTCCGTAGGCCAGTAGGTTGGCTTTCTACTGGAGTGAAACTCACATTTTAATATCCTGCCTGCTTCAAATAGCTCCCTTCCTTTGGGACTAGTTCTGTTTGATCCCCAGAATATGTGTTTCGCGTTAAAGTCGCCTCCAATAATAAAATTATTGCCAAGCGATTTAAGAAGTTTGATATAGTCTTCTTTTTTTGGGTTATATCTGGGTGGACAGTAGATTGCTGATATACTATAGCTCTTGTTAGTTTTGGTTTCAATAGATACAGTAGCTACTTGCACAGCTTCCTCCTCTATTTTTAATTCTTCGTGGTGTTTTATATTATCCTTAATAAAGATTGCTGTCCCGCCTCTAGCTCTTTCTGCTGGATGTAGAGCTTGATAGCACTGGTATCCACGTATTTTGGCATACGAGGTTCTGGTAAAATGACTTTCTGAGATTAGGCATATATCAATTTTTTTTGTGTTTAAAAATACTTCTAATTCTGAAATGCGTTGCGCTAGGCCATTTGCATTCCAGGTAGCAATTCTTAAAAAGTGTGTCATTATTTTTTCTCGAAGATATCTCGAAAATCAGAGACAGAGAAATCGAAATGAGAAAAAGTTTGGATAAATACTCAAACTGGGGATTACCGACCAAATGGCACAGTGATTAAAGCTTTGGCGTTTGGATCGGGAGGTACCGGGTTCGAATCTCGATAAGGGCAGAATGCAAAGTGAAATTTCATCAACAGATTAAGATCTGTGCTGAAATGTAACACATTTGTGACCCCCTGTCGGTGTGCAAAACCCATGGGCCAACCAATCTCCCATGCAGGTATAGGCTGGCATGGCGCTTGCAATGTGTAGATAGTAAGTTAAATCGGTCCTATAACCGTACGTCATCGACAACCACGAAAGAGCAGGGTAAGCCTTAAAACAAAAAACTGGAGATTGGCGCAAAAAGGCATGCTGCTCAGAAGCACATAGACCTCCTAAAAAATGAATTACCTTTTGGACCAACCCGGAAATTTCAGACATTTACAATAATATGAACGGTGAATTTATGAACTTAGTGCTGATAACAAAATTGTTGCTGCCACGAGACCATTGAAACGATAGCTATTTGATTACATAGAAAAGTTTAAAAAACTCGAATCTCCTTCCAGCAACACAACAGAAGTTTTGAGTACTAAGGTGCTTCAATTAAGTTTGCAGACATTTTTCAAAATATTTTCAATGACATGCGACACATATATAACGGAACATCTTGAGGTACAATTGATACATATCATCTATGTGGCCAGTAGTAAAGACATTAGCCTCGGAGATCTATTATTATTATTATTATTATTATTACAAAACTGTGTTTAGGAAATTATTAACAGTATAAATTACAGTATCAGCTATTTACACGGAAACTCTGAAGATAAGTAAGAATAATGCGAATTAAAACGGATGTGAAATACAATTTTCGTATATGGACAACGTTGTATATGTAGTTGTAATTTGTACTCCTAAATATTGCTTATACACAAAAACCGAACATTTAAAAAACAACTAAATAGACAGTGGTTTCTAGAAAAGTCTGGGTATGTACTTTATACTATAACAGTGCCAAGAGATCGATTCTAAGGATCCGCTATATAAATAACCGGCATTATTTAGAACGATTGTTGCACAAAGCTTCAACGAAAATGTTTGCTGTATGAAATCAAAAGACCAATATGTAGACAGTGGTTTCTTTAAATGTTTTTTTTGGTATGTACTTCTTAACAGGATCAACAACATATCTTGAGAATACAACATGCAGAATAATCAGTCTGAAATATTTCCAGACACCTGACACCGATGCAGTAAAGATTAAATGTTATATATTTTTATATTTTATCTATTTCATATAAACTGATTAGACAGCAGAAACTTTAAATCCAAATAATAATCCAATTAATCATACAACAAAATCAGAGCAGAGGCATGATTATTCACTTATAAATTTTCGTTGAAACTTTGGGTAACAATCGTTCCAAATAAAGCCTGTTATTTTTATGGCCGACGACTAGGATCGACCACTTGACACTTTTACAACACAGTACAGATCCAGACCTTTCTAGAAATCACTACCTAAACTCTAAATAGATCGACTTGGAAATTTTTTACTAAAACAATACTAACATTAACAAATTTTTTATGTAAACAAATACTAACGTAATATTAGCAGTGTTTTATTATTCGAGCAATACCCAAGAGCCGAATGAGAAATTTCTACTGTAACTGCAGCTATTATTCATGGTGTCGCTATACCATATTTTTTATTTTTTTTTAGTTCTGCCAATGGCTTTATTCTTGAATATAAGAAACTAACAAGAAGTGTTCAAATCTTAAGCTAATTACTATTTTTAGTGTCCACAATTTAATTTAGAGCCTACTTATAAGCGTAATTTACACATTTAATGATTGTACGGGTTCATTAGTCCGAGTGGATCTGCTCTTCTCAGTTGTTTAAATCGCGGCTGTTTTAGTATATCCTGGGCCAATCCGTAGGGATGTCCCTGAAGTTTTGAGTAGTTTTTCGAACTGAATTCCTTGATTGTTTCTTTAACGGATCATTAGCAATACATCGGAGTATTATCGCTTGAGTTCGTTGCAGGAGTTCTCTATTTATGCGCACTGGTGGATCCCCATAACTGAATACCATATGTCCTTATTGGCTTGATTAACGCTTTGTATAGTAAGACCTTTAATGTCTAATGATAACTTGGACTTTCTTCCTATCAGCCAATACATTTTGGAAAATGTTATTTTTATTGGTTACGCTTTGCTTGAATATGTTCTTTCCACGGTAGACGTCTATCCAGGTGTAAGCCTAGGTATTTGACCTTGATTTGTTGAGGAATATATACACCGCTTAATTGTACTGGTGAGCAGCAGCGTTGGTTCACCGTGAATATAACATGAGTTGATTTTTTTTCGTTTACTTTTATTCGCCAGATCTTGAGCCAATCCTCAATTTTGCTCAGATGACTTTGCATTTCTCTTGAGGCGGTTTGCGGGTTTTCATGTGATACCAGGATGGCTGTACCATCAGCAAATGTTGATATTATTAAATGTTGCCTTGGGAGGAGTTTTAGTTTTCCAGAACTGAGTAAATATTCTTCGGCAGGGGCGCTTTAAGTTTGTATATTAGTCCATCGTGCCAAACTTTGTCAAATGCCTGCGCTATATCCATGAAGACAGCATGGCATAGTATTGCTTTCCCTCAAAGGTCTGTCTGATTGCATTAAAACTTCGATGCACTTGCGCTATGGTACTTTATTGGTTTCGGAACCCAAATTGATGGTCTGGAATGATTTGCCTTTCTTCTAATACTTGTTTCAATTTTGTTATTAACATTTTTTCAAACAGCTTGGAGATTGTGGGAAGCATGCTTATTGGGTGATAAGACTAAATCTGAGTTTCGTTTTCCCAGGCTTATGTATCATTGTGATCGAAGATATCTTCCACGTTTGAGGAATATGACTAGTTCCCATGATCGCATTAAAAATTTAGGTTATAAGTTTTATGCATTTGTCTGGTAATTCTCTTATCATTTTTCCAGTAATACGGTCAAATCCTTAAGCCTTTTCCGCGCTAAAAGAATGATTCATCATCCATTTGGTGAGGCAGCACGGTATGATTAGTTCCTTCGTGTGGTGAAAACACCGTTTCGTAGTTGATAATTGACGAAGCCTTTTGAGCTGATATTTCCAGTGCCTCTTTCAGTTTTTCTGCAGCCACATCAATATCTGCTGGTGTTTTTAGCGGGATATCAAGATGACAATTTTGTTGGACCAATATAGGAGACTACTCCTATATTGATTCCAATCAGTTCGTTTGTTTGTCAGACATTTCGGTTTTTCTGATTTTAAGACAACAGTACTCATTGTTATTATTATCGGTGAATGATCAAACGACACATCATAGCAATCGGTGGCGTTAACCTTTATACGCTCTTCGGGTGAAATTTCACCCATTAATGATTTTAAAGTTATTTTACTTTTTTATTATGAAACTCAGGATGGTTAAAATTTTTGAATTCGTTTGTATTATTCGTTTGTATTACAAATAAAATATTGAAATATGTGATATATGGATGGATATGTATATAGATTTTATATAATATATATTCGGGTGAAATTTCACCCGAGCAATGCATGTGAAATTTTTTTTGAGAGTCGTATGAGGGTTAACATACTGCGCGTACGTATGCCTTTCGTTACACAGAAATCAATTAGATCAGGTACTTTCTTTTTATCCGTGGGCCAGTAAGTAGCATGACCGGTAAATAAAAAATCCTGGGACTGTTCCTCTATAGGTTCATAAAGTTGTTTGCCTTTAGGCGTTGTTAGTCTTGACCCTCATTGAGTATGTTAGGCGTTGTAATCACCACCCGCGAGAAATTTATTACCCAGCTGACCAAAATAATCAATAAACTGCAGTACACTACTGATGTCACAAAATTTTCAGACCACTCCCACAAACAGATGCTCGTTGATTGGATATGATCTTTCTCCTATTTCATAAGTTCATAATATTTTAGTCTTCTTCTAATCAATACAGCAATGCCACCATGTGCTTTGCCATCCGGATGCTTAGTGTCATAAATAGAGTACCCATTAATTTTGAAATACTTCTTGTTGGTGAAGCGTGTTTCAGATATTAACATTATGTGAATATTGTGCTCAAAAAGAAATGCTCTATGCTGCGCGGGCCGATTTGCATTCCATATTGCTATTTTGAGGAGATTTTGATTTTTAACAACTTTCTTCATCAGCATCTTCATATTCTGCCTCATTAGATCTATAGTTCTCTCCATCATCGCCATGAAGCTTTGCATCATACCAGATAGTTTGTTTAAAGCTGATGAGATGTTTCGTTTCTTGGCTCCACTTTTGGAAAGGCACCTTTAAGTACATTTGCATACGAAACCCCATGATAAACACTACAATTTACATTTATATTCTCCATTATATTCTCCATTTTGAACTTTAGCTTCTGAATGTAATTTAAGCAATCGTTGCTCAGCTCGCTGTCTCTGCTGTCTTCTCCTTTTCAATTCAATATAAACTGGGCAAACTCTATAATTTGCTGTGTGGTTCTGACAGAAGCTTGAGTTTTATTTTTATCGCATTTTGTTGAATTATGGAGATTTTGTTTTTTTATTATCTGGTTGTAACTCCAGACGGAATATTGGCTGTGATACCTTTTTCCGATTTATAATATTAGTTATAGATTTAACACGGAAATTTTTTTCAGCGAGAGCAGCTTGTATTTGGGTCAACGAAGCTCTCAATTCCTTTTAACATCACAACTAACCCTTTTTGACTCTTTAGTTGATAAGTATTGTAGTGTTTTCCTACTTCATCGAAATGATTTATCAAGGCCTTGTATGCCTCAATACTTGACGGCTGAATTTTGGTTTCTTTTATATTTCGTCGTTTAACTCCAGAAATATAAAAGTTACCCTCCGTTAAAGTATTGATGGTTCTTGATAAATCTCTATTTGATTCGTCCCTCAAATAGATTGGTGGCGGTTTCTCAGTTTTTGATGGGTTAGTTTTTGGTACAGCATCTTCAGCAGCTTCATCGTCGTTTATTAAACTAGAAAACCGGTTGCCACGAGCCAATTCAACCATGTTTAGCTTAGTGAATTTATTCACGCTCGTATTGGCCACTGATCTACGGCTCCTCTTTCGTTTATGTTATCGTCATTTGACGACGTTGCACTATTTTTTTTTCAATTAATTGACTATTTCCATTAACGTTTAGTTTTAATTCCGTTTGGATCAAATTTGCCTGCACAGAAGTTTTTTGCCCGTTCACATTTTGATTTTATCATAAAAATTAAAAATAAATGCATCCATCAAACAAATATTTATCATCTGAAATATACTATGTATAATTGACATTAATTTTGACATGACGTTATAAACAAGAATTTATTTTGCTGCGTTTTAAATTTTTATTGTAAGATTAAGTTTCTAATGGAAAAATCTTAGTTAAGAGTTAAATAAATTAATTATATGCAAAAATAGCGCGCTAAATATAAGTTTTGACATAGAAAATTGGGTGCTCCGGATAAATGCTAGATATCTATATAAATAAAACAAAGTCGTGTTAGTTACACCATTTATAACTCAAGAACGGCTGGACCGATTTTTATGATTTTCTTTTTGTTGGATTTGACTCCGTTCCGAATAGCATAATAACTATTAAAACATCGGAAAAATTCACCAAATAAAAATTTATCAAGAAAATTCATTTTCTCATACATTTAGTTCATTTTGTTTTTTTTTATTTTGTTCGTCTCAATACAGTGGTGGTTTAGGAAAAAAGAAAAGTCGGAAAAACTCAAAAGGGATGTCCCAAAAATCTAATAAAAAAACATTTTTTTATATGAATTTTGTAGGTGTAGTTTGTATGTGACGAGTGGTGCAGTGGTTAAAGCTTCGGCGCTTGGACCGCAAGGTACTGGATACGAATCCGACTGGAGGCTGCATGCACATTTAACATTTTATTTTTTATCCAATTTTTTTTTTATTTCATCTACTTATCTATTTATATAGATAAAATCTTCGTCCGAGTTACGATTTCAGTGCGAATAGTAGATTTTGACAGCTCCAAAAAAAGTTTTTTTCCTTTGCGATTTTAATATTAAATTTAATTTATTTTTGGTTTTGGTTATTTCATATTAGTTAAGTGGTTTGTGGTTTAGCATATAATATTAAAATAAGTGGTGGAATTTAGTGAAATAAGAGGTTGTGTGGTGTATGCCAATAACAATAAGAAAACAGTACTTTTTTGCGTACAATAGTACGTAATTTTTTTAGTGGTACAGAGTGTCCCAACACCGGACACCAGTTTTTTCTTTTTGGTTTTTTTAATTTTTTTTTTATTCTGCGGAATTCTATTTTCGATCGGGATTTTTAAACGGTAAGTTCCCTTCGAAGATGTTCACTTTGTGAGGTTATCACATTTGTGATTGTGCGCACATCGATAATTGATTATGTAATTTTGGATTGTGTGATTAATTTTCCAGTATTATTTACAATGCCGCGAGCCAGAAGATCTAATCTTTCACCACGAAGCCGTAATGCAATTAGACTTCGGACTATTGCGAATCAATCCACTGCAGATGAACAAGAAATCACACGAGAAGTGCGCCGCGTTAGTATGGCCCGACTTCGCGCTTCACAAAGACAAGCACAAAGAGAGGCAGTACGTCAAATGGCTCAGTTGACAATGAGAAATCGTCGAGCTTATCGCACAGATCAACAACGAGATAATTTTCGACGCGCAAGAAGAAATCCTTCAAGTGTTGATTTGAATCGAATAGCGTTTCAATACGATTGCACAATTGACTACAACTCGCATTCTTTCGTTCGAATTGGCCCAATGGAGTTTGTGTGCGACCATTGCGGTGCATTGAAGTTCGCTGGAGAAACGCCTGGATTGTGCTGTCTCAGTGGCAAGGTGAGATTGCCATTATTGCCTGCACCACCTGAACTGTTGCGTTCATTGCTTCGTGGTGAGACACCAGAATCACGACATTTTCTATCCAACACTCAAAGATACAACGGATGTTTCCAAATGACTTCATTTGGAGCAGACATTATCGAAGAACGCGGATTCAATCCAATATTTAAGGTCATTTCTGCTCGAGAGAGTAAACATTCATTTTCTTTTGGTGATCAAAAATCTATAATTCTGACTTCGTCTTCGACTTTACAGATTCAAGGCCAAATTCACCACCGAATTGGGTCATTGCAACCGATTGAAGATGGACAGCATAAATTCATCCAAATATACTTTATGGGCAATATGGAGGATCAACTTGATCGGCGTCAAACGATCAATACAGCAATGAAAAGGATAGTTCTGAAAGATTTTCAGCAACTACTCCATGAACATCATGCATTGGTTCGATTGTTTAAATCTGCGTTGGATCGCATGCCAAGTGACGACTGCAAAGTCGTGATCAGAGCAGATAAACGACCCGCTGGAACACACGAACGCCAATTTAATGTTCCAACAATAGATGAAGTCGCAATTGTGATTGTTGGTCAAAGCGTGGAACCGCGCGATATTGTGCTTACACGTCGCGACACTGGACAACTGCAACGAATAAATGAAACACACCGTTCATACGATACATTGCAATACCCGCTGATGTTTTGGCAAGGAGACGATGGATATCACTTCAATATCAACATGATAAATCCATTGAGCGGTGAGTACTGATATCATAATTTAGATTATGACACTAATTTTACTGATTTCATTTCAGGTGAGGAAACTAACAAGAATAAATGAATTCGATGAATTATTATGCATATCGTTTGATGATTCGTCAAAATGCTGACAACTATTTGCTGCGATTTCGTCGTTTGCTTCAGCAATATATCGTCGACATGTACGTCAAAATCGAAACAGAGCGCCTCATTTTCATTCGGTTGAACCAAGCTAAACTGCGTTCGGAGGAATATATCCATTTACGCGATGTAATCAGCACCGAAGGAGATGCAGCTAATGTTGGTCGATTGACTATTCTACCGGCGACGTACATTGGCAGCCCGCGTCATATGCATGAATATGCGCAAGATGCAATGACATATGTTCGTCATTACGGTTGTCCAGATTTATTCATCACTTTTACTTGCAATCCGAAATGGATAGAGATTGTTCAACTGTTGCTACCCGGGTGAAATAACAAGTGATCGGCACGACATCATCGCACGTGTCTTCAAACAAAAAATCCGGTCGCTGATGAACTACAGTGTTAGGCATTGCGTCTTTGGGGATACTCGATGTTGGATGTATTCAATTGAATGGCAGAAACGAGGCTTGCCGCATGCTCACATTCTTATTTGGTTAGCCGAAAAAATTCGACCAGACCAAATAGATGACATCATATGTGCCGAGATTCCTGATCCCGAAACCGATCCAGACCTGCATGATGTTGTAATTACGAACATGGTTCAAGGTCCGTATGGCTCCATCAATCCCCAATCACCGTGCATGGTCGACAACAAGTGTTCCAAGCGTTATCCACGAAATTTAACCGCAGAGACTATCACTGGCAATGATGGTTATCCACTGTACCGGCGTCGATCAGCCGATGATAACGGTAGAACTATCACAACGATAGTGAGAGGAAATGAGTTCGTGGTCGACAACACTTGGATTGTTCCATATTCGCCACTTCTTTCCAAAACATTCAAGGCGCATTGCAACGTGGAGTACTGCAATTCAGTGAAGTCCATAAAATACATTTGGAAATATGTCACGAAAGGTAGCGATATGGCAGTTTTTGGTGTTCAAAATCCCAATACAAACGATGAAATCACGCATTATCAAGTTGGTCGATATGTGAGCTGCAATGAGGCGATTTGGCGTATATTCTCATTCCCTATTCATGAACGTCATCCCACTGTTGTACATTTGGTGGTGCATCTGGAGAATGGTCAACGAGTTTATTTCAACTCATCGAATGTTGCTCAACGTGCTGAGACACCTCCAGCAACAACATTGACCAGTTTCTTTTCGATTTGTCAAAGTGATCCGTTTGCACGAACATTGCTCTACTCTGAGATGCCACGTTATTACACTTGGAACGCCTCATCAAAAAAATTTCAACGTCGGAAGCAAGGCGATGAGGTTCCTGATCATCCAAATGTGCGTTCTACTGATGCTCTTGGTCGCATTTACACAGTTCATCCGAAGAATGACGAATGCTTCTACTTGCGGTTGTTGCTGGTGAATATTCGTGGGCCGACATCATTTGAATCACTTCGAACTGTCAATGGTGTAGTGTGCCCAACATTTCGTGCTGCATGTCAACAGCTCAACTTGCTTGAAAACGATACTCATTGGGACATGACAATCGCTGAATCAATTATTTCTGCAACTCCAAACCAGATACGCACATTATTTGCTATCATTATTTCGACATGCTTCCCATCAAATCCACGTGAACTATGGAGCAAGTACAAGAATGACATGTCAGAAGACATTCTACATCGAATTCGTGTCAGTTTCGGAAATCCCGATCTCGAGGTGAATGAGGAGATACATAACCAGGCTTTGCTTTTGATCGAAGACATGTGTTTTCGCATGTGCGGCAGTTTGTTAGTCAAATTAGGAATGCCAACGCCATGTCGTGGAATGAACGACGCTTTAAATCGAGAATTGGAACGTGAACATGAATATGATCGAGATGCATTGAACCAATCAGTTCGAACCAATGTACCACTGTTGAACCTCCAACAGAAAGAAGTGTACGATACGTTAATGAAGGCAATTCATGATGGAAATGGTGGATTATTTTTCCTCGATGCGCCCGGTGGAACTGGGAAGACATTCCTCATGTCATTGATTTTCGCCACTGTTCGTGCGAGATCCGATATTGCTGTAGCAGTTGCTTCTTCTGGGATAGCGGCCACATTGCTAGAAGGATGCCGAACAGCTCATTCAGCGTTGAAATTACCGTTAAACCTTCAATCGGCTGAAAACCCGACATGCAACATTGCAAAACACTCAGCAATGGCGAAAGTTTTGGTAGCAAGTAAAATCATCATCTGGGATGAATGTACAATGGCGCACAAACGCGCATTGGAAGCACTCGATAGAACTATGAAAGATCTACGCAATGACTCAAGATGTTTTGGAGGCGCAATGATTCTACTTTCTGGCGATTTCCGTCAAACAATACCAGTTATTCCAAGATCGACCGCTGCTGATGAAATAAACGCTTGCCTCAAATCATCGACTCTGTGGTGTTATGTGAAGAAACTTCAGCTGACGACAAACATGCGAGTTGCATTGTTAAACGATCCATCTGCCGAAGAATTCTCCAAGCAATTGCTGACTATCGGTAATGGCCGTGTTCCGGTCGACAAATCGAACGGATTGATTTCGTTTCCTCAGAACTTTTGCATTTTTGTCTCAACGAAGGACGAGCTCATCAACAAAGTGTTCCCGAACATCATTACTAACCACAAAAATCACAATTGGGTGAGTGAACGAGTAATTCTTGCGGCAAAGAACAAAGATGTGGATCACTTAAATTTTACAATTCAAAATCTAATCGTCGGTCCACTTCATTCCTTCAAATCTATTGACTGTGTGACAAACGAAGACGAAGCAACCAACTATCCAACTGAATTTTTAAACTCATTGGATCTACCTGGCTTGCCACCGCACAATTTACAACTAAAAGTTGGCTCGATAATCATCATGCTACGAAACCTGAATCAACCAAAACTATGTAACGGAACGCGTTTGGTGGTGAGAAAACTCATGGGCAATGTAATTCACGCGACGATACTTCAAGGGAAGTTCAAAGGTGAGGAAGTTCTCATTCCGAGAATTCCGATGATCCCAACCGATATGCCATTCGAGTTTAAACGAATTCAATTTCCGATTCGTCTTGCATTCGCCATGACGATCAACAAATCACAAGGCCAATCCTTGAGTGTTTGTGGCCTGAATCTAGAAAATGAATGTTTCTCTCACGGCCAATTGTACGTAGCATGTTCACGTGTCGGTAAACCATCCGCTTTATTCGTTCTCGCACCTAACAATAAAACAAAAAATGTCGTATATCACAAGGTGCTACAATGAAGGGACTCGACTCCATTGCAACTCACCCAGCAAATAGTTTAAAAGAAAGTAGTGCAATAATGCTACGCGAACCATTTCTATTCAATTCAATAAAACGAAAGCCTTGCTGCCACGTGAATTACATTCATTTCAATCATTTCAATGTAATTAAAATATATTTCATTTTGATTTTTGTAATTTCATTGAATTTAATTAATTTGGAGTATTCATTTAATTTATTTAATCTTAATAAAAAACTCAATTTTATTAAGCTAATAACTTTAAAAAACATTTATTGATTTTGAGGCGGTACGAAGTTCGCCGGGTCAGCTAGTTATTTATAAATGTATTCTTAAAGTAAATATTTTATATCCTATTATTTGAAATTTCTATTATATTAGATTAGATTTTTGGTGAAGGAGGGCAAACTATCTCGCATCCACATTTTTATTCTTAAATTACTTTTTTATTGTAGTTGTTATGACAAATTCCTATAATCAAATTAGTGGTGTTGATAGCTTTGTTGATACTTCCACCAATAATCGAATTCAGATAGTTTGGTTTTAGATGATTGTATGGGTGTTCAAATTGTTCATCAGAATATTAGAAGTCTAAGGAAAAATTTTAATCTTTTTTCGGCTCATCTTGATTCATTTACTAGTTTACCTGATTTAATTTTCGTAAGTGAAATTTGGATTAATGATGATGAAATCGAATTCTATCAGTTAAATGACTATCATCTTGTTTGTTGTTGTAACAATAGTTATCGTGCTGGTGGTGTTTTGGTATTTTATAAAAGTAACCTAAATTGTTTTGTTGAACCTTTTAATCTTGTTTCTGCGGATGTTGTGAAGGTAAAGCTTGTAATTGGCAATGAAACGTTTATTTTGATTTGCGTTTATCGGCTTCAGGCCGTTACGGAAATTGTCTTTCTCGATGAGTTTTCTGAATATTTACGACATATAAACGGTAAAAACCTTTTTGTTCTGGGTGATATTAATATTGATATTTTATCTTGCTCTTCCGTGTCCGATAATTATATTTGCATGATGTCTTCCGTTGGTCTAGTTCGCTTATTAATGATCCAACTGGAGTAACCGATACTACTTCTACCTGTATTGATCACTTCTTTTGCAGATTACGTGACAATAATTTATCTCGCGTCAAGGTTGAATTATTTAATTATATGATTACTGACCATCATTTGATGCATGTTGTGATCGAGATTAATCAGGTGAAAAATAATGACGGATTACCTGTTAAGCCAAAAATCATTCTATCTAAATTCTTGGAACTGTTAAGTAATGTTAATTTTTCTCCTATTTATGCTATTGATGATCCGTGTGCAGCTGTTGATGTATTTCTAACGCTTTGGAATGATGTTTTCTCAGCTAGCCTAGATTCACTTAAGTCACGTAGTAATCGTCCTATTAAACCATGGATCTCTGAGGCATTATTAAACATGATTAAACGAAAAAAATGGTTATTGAGAAAAGCTAAATATGCTAGAAACAATCAACGTTTCCAGCAATATGGTACAGCCTATTGTCTTAAGGTTAAAAAGAAAACTATTGCTGCTCGTGTTGCTTACTATAAAAAGAGATTTGATAACTGTTCCGGAGATTCCAAACTGATGTGGCGTACTATCAATGACATATTAAGTAAAAATTCGTCAAATATTAAGCTCATTAATTCTATTAATTCTTCTAATACTGATTTATTAACTGATGCCTCTGATATTGCCAATGAGTTCAGCAATTATTTCGGAAGTATTGCTTCAAATTTGAAGTCTAGTCTTCCATTTATTTATAGGAGTTCTATGGAGCGTGACGGCGATTACGTTGAGCAATCATTTTTTTTCCACCCTATTGACGATCTTGAAGTTTCTAAAGCAATTACTTCTTTAAAATCAAGCAACTCTTACGATAAGTTCGGTTTTAGCAATAACTTAATTAAAAATTCCATTAGTCTTATATTTCCTCCTTTATGTCATATTTTTAATTGTTGTTTTGAAGCCGGTATTGTTCCTGAAATTTTGAAGTCAGCAATTGTACTACCTCTTCATAAAAATGGTTCCAGATGCGATTTAAATAATTACCGGCCGATCGCACTACAACCAGTTTTGTTAAAAATAATGGAAAAAATTATTAAATTTAGAATGGTGGTATTTTTAGAGAAGCATGGTATTATAAGTTGTTATCAGCACGATTTTCGCAATGGGTTTTCCACTGAGTCTGCTTTAATTGAATTTTTAAATGGCGTGCATGCATCGCTAAATAATTCCGACTCTTGCGCTGGGCTTTTTGTAGACATGAAAAAAGCCTTTGACATGGTTGATCATAATCTTCTTTTACATAAGCTTTCTAAAATCGGTTTCAAAGGAAACATTAATAATTGGTTTAAATCATATCTTGCAAATCGTAATCATGTTGTTAAGGTGAATGGAACTATGAGCTGTCCTTATGTTTTAAACATTGGTGTTCCTCAAGGTTCCGTCTTGGGACCCCTTTTATTTTTGATTTACATAAACTCAATTTTTAGTACAAATTTGGCAGGCACGATTGTTGCCTTTGCAGACGATATGAGCTTATGTTATCGTGGGTCCTCACAGACTGATGTTCACCGTAAAATTGCAGCGGACCTTTTAGTTTTAAGGAAATGGTTTCACCAGCATTTCTTAATTTTAAGTGACAAAACTAAGATTATGCATTTTAGTTTGTGTAGCAGTATTTTACATTCACCGTTAACGTATCATTCCAGTTTTTGTAATACCGTTAATTGCTCCAGCTATGCATTTCCATTGAAGCTGTTGAGAGTTTCAAGTATCTTGGAATTATTGTTGATTGTAATCTGAGTTGGAAGCATCATGTCGATAAATTAAAAAAGTCTCTCAGCAATGCATTACGAACCTTATATCTATTAAGACCTGTAGCTCCTAAATCGGTATTGCTAAAATTCTACTATGCCTGCATTAACTCTAGGCTCGAATATGCTTTATCGTGTTGGGGTGGTTGCTACCATTCAACTTTAAAAATTCTCATTATTGTTCAGAAATATGCTATTCGTATCATGTGTTTTAAGTCTTCGCGGGTTTCTGCATGGCCATTATTTTTGAGTTTTAAAGTTTTACCATTACAACATTTATATGTTTACTAGCTGACCTGTGACTGAATAATCAGTCACTTGAATAATTTCTTTTTGAATTTTTGGTTAAGAAATGATTAAGAAGATTTTTTAAGATATAAATTTCATGCACTTTTATCAAAAATAATGTAAATTCTTATACGCGGTTAATTTTTAAATCTTAAACGGCAAGCACGCGCTCAAATGCACACAGTATGACTTAAGTGCCAAATCAAATATCCATATCTCAAACGGGAAGCGCGCGCTCGGGATCAAATGATCACTTATGCGCCCAAACCAAATTTTCAAATCTTATAATATAAGCGAAAGCTCTTGAAGCTGTCTTGGCATTTAACAGACTGCTGCTTCTGTTAAGCAGTGATCCGATTTATCATCGTTTACCAGAAGGCCCCTGCAGCTGCAGATTCTTTGATGGTATTGTAAATAACACCATTGAATGTTCGTAAAATTCAAAGCTGGTGGCACATTGAATATGTAGCAAAAGCGGCCGCAGGAACAAACGCTCCTCATCTCTCAAGCTTACTGTATACATTCATCCAACAACCTTCACTCGCGTACGTAAACGTAATGGTGGGGAATGTCAGTATATAGGAAATGACGTGCATTTTGATCATTGAAGTTGAGCTGAAACCATGACTCAAGCTTCGTTCGCCCAGTTTATGCCGCAAGCAACGCTTCATCCTCATTACCTGCTTCGAATGTAATTATTTGTTCGACTCGAAAAAAAATAATTTGAGATATTCGCGCTTTGCAATAAAGTAGTTGACATCTGGTGAACAAAATGTAAATCGTAGTTTACTATGAAGCAAGGTGGATTAAAACGGTCATAACAATGAATTTGACAAATCTCATCCCTCTTGTAGACGTAGAAGCCAAAGCTATCTACATTTGATGAAAATCGCCAATAACAACTTCAGGGTTTCTTTCATTAAAGCAAACTCATGAGTCATGGCAAACTCACATAGCGTCAAATCTTGGAAATTTTCTGAAACCACCTGAGGTACCCATTTCGGGTACTTTCCGGTGGAATTTTTCCAATTTTTCTAGTCCACGCACAGCGCAATATTTATATCGACCTACCCTGAAAAAATCTAATGGATCGGATCATGTTTAGGGGTCATTTTAGGGTTGAGTATGAAAACATTATTAAGAATATTAATATAATAGATAGATAGAAGATAGATAGAAGTTGACCTGTGACTGAATAATCAGTCACGTGAACACATTCTATTGAATTTTTGATTAAGCAATGCTTAAGAAGATTTTTTAATATGTAAATTTGATGCACTTTTATCAAAAATAAAATAAATTCATATACGCGGTTAATTTTTAAATCTTAAACAGCACATAGTGTGATTTACGTGCCAAGTCAAATATTCATATCTCAAACTGGTAGCACGCGCTCGGGGGCACATGCCCATTTACGCGCCCAAACCAAATATTCAAATATCAAATACGAAGCGCGCTCGGTATCACATGATCACTTACACGCCCAAACTAAATATTCATATCTCAAACGGGAAGCGCGCTTAAAACACATGACCAATTACGCGCCCAAACCAAATATTCAAATCTCAACTTCGGTTGGAGACATTTTCGTTATCCTACTGCAGCAGTTGTTTTACGAAATGCATCCAACTGCTTTTCGTTCAGCAAAAAGCAATTCTTAATTCAGCTTCTTCGGCTTCTCGAACTGTATCGAAGACTGGCACTTCTACGGGACTTCTCGATGGAGTTGGTAAGCTGATTATAGCGCAAGAAAGTCCGTGCTGTATAAGAATTATGTTGATATCGTGGAGAGCCAAATTTTTGCTACATTTTCAATATGGTGCCAGCTGTAATCGAGAGTCATGTAATCTGCATACTTCATCCAGAGATCAAGAGGTTTTGAAGGTTGACAAAAGCAACAAATATAAACGAACGTCTCTCGAAGCTATCTTGGCATTTGAAAGGCTGCTGTTTCCGTTAAGCAGTGATCCCATTGCTGCTGTTTCCGTTGACACGACAGTTGTTGATGACAGTTTGTGCTACAAACAACGCTTCATCTTCATTACTTGCTTCGAATGTAATTATTTATTGATTCAGTAGGTGGGCAGAAAGACGCATCACGACATAACATCGCTCATGCATTTTCGACTCGATAAAAAATAGTTTTATATCGCGATTTTCAACAAAGTAGCTGAGATCCCGTGAACAAAAAATGAAGAGTTTATGCTGTGTGCCTGACACCGTTTTTTTTGTCTAAATTTCCGACTAACTAAATTGATCGTTAGTTCACTCAGGTATTGTTAGATGTCTCTAATATTTATAATGCAAAATCTATAACCCGATATTGAGTTCCAAACAGCAAACTTAGTTTTGATTTATCAATTACTGATTAAGAATGTTTTGTGGAATGTTACATTTAAGTTTATATAGCAGATTTTAATTAAACATCAGATGTGGTTTGTTTTGTACCATTTTTGAACGATTGGTATAAACTAACCATAAATTTAGTTAGTTGGAAAATTAGACAAAAAAATCGATGTGAGGCACACAACATTATTAATATAATAATAATAATAGATAGAAGATACATAGCGTGTCATGACAAAATTGTATTTTTACACTCACAACTATTAACACCAAAATACATGTAAAATCATTTTCTGTTCTCTGTTTTGTTTAATTGAGATTCAATTACAAATTTTCTACTCATTTTGTCATCACAGTGTTATGACAAAAACATCAGCAAATTTAATAAATTTTGTCATTGTCACGGTGTAATGCGCATGATCATAGATTCAATATAAACATATTTGGCATGGCATTCTGGCGTCGTGACAAAATTTTGCTGAAAACACCCGAGGTATCCGTTTCAGGTACTTCTGGGTGGAATTTTTCCGATTTTTCTAGCAAAGGCACACCGCTATATTTATGTCGACCTACCCTGAAAAATTTAAACGGTTCGGATCATGTTTAGGGGTCATTTTAGCGTTGAGTTTGAAAAAATTAAGCGTATTAATATAATAGATAAGGTTTTACGTTTATTTTATTTGCGAAGTGGGCACCGATTATTGAGATCAAATGTGCGATACAACATTAGGACCAATGATCAGTTCTTATTTGTTGTTCCACAATTTTTTAGTGAACATTTTAGAAAATATTCCCTGGTAACTGCTCCTTCCTTATTTAACCAACTTCCACTTAGCATACGGCAACAAATAAATTCAAAATCATTTCTCCATTTACTTAAAGTTTGGCTTTTTGAGCACCCTAATATCGATTTCCTATTTAGAGTTTTAGTCTGATGCAGTTTAATTTTAGTTTCAATTGTTTATCTTTTTAATATTTTTATTATTAAATTTTTAATTGTAATATTCATAACTTTTTTCATAATTTTTCTTGTTAAAGGGTAGATCAATACTGCCGTTAAATCGGTGATGATTACCCTACTCATTTATTTTCATTTTGTATATTATTATTATTATATGTGACAAAAAATCGTATGTGGCAAATCAATAGGGCGCTAATAAAACAATACGGCTATTATTTTTGAAGTAAACATTTAGGCGAGTTTTCTTCAAAATCAAATAATCTTGAAATTCAATTGGAAAATTAAAAATCAGTGAATCCCAGAAAATAATGGTATTATTAAAGTTGCTATGTTTGCTACGTAGTAGAAATATTTGGTAGAAATATTTAATTTCTAATACGATGAATTATTAAAAAACTATTAGCAGTCGTAAATAAATAAAAATTTCTGGGCTGGGATGTTGTACCATCACTATTTTCGACTTCTTTTATGTCTCAATTTTCAGGAATCAATTAACATTCTATTTCGCGTAAACAATTATGTGTTTTATATCGCGATTTCAACCTCTTGATATAATTGTGAGCTTTTTCTCTTTTCTACATTTCGATAAACGTATCAAGAAAAATTATTTGGTAATAAATAGAGTCGATTAATCTAGTAGTCTTAGATATCGTAGAAAAGAAATAGTGATATTTTACTCGAGCAAGCTGAGAACACATTAGAAAATGCGTCGTTTTGAAAGTGAAATAGGCTGCCATTTTACTCGTAAAAAATGAGACATAAAAAAAGTCGAAAGTCGAAAATAGTGATGGTACAACATCCCAGCCCTGGTTTATACGAAACCACTCTGGGCTAACTGTTCATCATTGTGACTATGTTTCTTAGTTAGGAATATGTCATTTACATTTTCAAATGTTATTTCTCCCAACCTTTTCAGATAACATAATATCGAAATATGAGAAAATGTAATGCAATGTAATGTAACTTATAAGGAAAAACCTTTGCGAGTGCAGCTTTGCTATCCATTTCGCTAATCTCTCACATAGATCTTTTTAGTCCATTAACCATTTTAAGCTGAATGATCTGTTATTATGGTAAACGAGTATCAGGCCCTATATGAACGAGATTTCTTGTCATTCATCCATGCAGCATTCTAGTTCAGTAATGGGGTAGTTTTGTTAAAATTCGATGGGTGCTCGGCATCACTGTGGTATACTTGCATCACCTTTTATATAAAAATGTTTTTTGAACATAGGATTTTGACTGGTTCCATTTAGGCTTTAACCCTTCCTTCAGAAGTCGCTCATGACTGCTGCGAGTGTGGAGTAATTCGGATTGAAACTTACTATACCATCATAACACCCCTAGAAATCGATTTATTTGTTTTGTTGTGTGAGGTATGGGGTATTCGGCAACTGCTTGAACTTTTTAGGTGTCCATCCTCAGGCATCATCCATCCACCGAGCACAAAGCCAAGATATCTTATTTTCCTGAGCATGAACTTTTATCTACATTTATAGTGAGTTTTACTTCTTGCAATAATCTCGCTGCTGCAGATAAAAGTATATGGTCTTCGAATGTGCTCGAAGAATCAATAAATTGTGTCTGGTTTATTGGGCTTAAAAATCCGTGAAATAGAGGCAAAGGATAAGCATTCGTCATCGATAACGCATTTACTTTAACTGCACCCAAGCGAGCAGAACTTTACCAGTGGCCTTGTTTATGAGAAATACTGTGAATGACCAGGAGCTCTGACCTTTTTTTGTTTATAGGCTGTGTCCAATATTAATTTTCAGAGGCGCTGAATTAAATATAGAAGAAATAGTAAGCCTACGAAGATAATATTTGAGACACCATTCTTTTGTATACCACAAGCAGTCTCGGAATGGGAAGCTCTCTAAAAGGAAAATTTAGGATGATTTAGTGGGTGCGAATCCCACACACCAGGAGGTCTAAAGTAATTGAAGGTGCACAATACATTTTTCTCCTCAAGAGAAAAAAAGATTAGCACACCTAGGTAACTTAAAAATAAAAAATAAAAAAATTATTTTTTCATAATAATAACAATTTAAGATCATACTTCAATTTTAATTTATTGGAAAACTGTCTTATGAGTAGAGTGGTGCTAGTGGAGAATAACAAAATATTTTGCTTATATGTGTTTGAACAAAATTTTGCAGTAATTTTAACATTTCTTCATATTTTGGCATTTGCCTTTTAGACTCGATAGCCTGCTTATTACAGATACTTTCCATTTCAAAACTTTCAACTTAAAAAAAATATTTAGTCTTAAACCATTCCATTTATATTCCAAAATCTGCTAAACCGGAATGACGAAGGGACCCCATTAGAGCAATTGCTCCACCAGGTAAAGAGGTGTTTATTGAATATTAAATCAAACAGTAGAGGACGAGTAGAAGCAGATATAAGGAGGCTGAATGATATGCAGGTAGAAACTAAAGCCGGAATCGCTGCCGGATCCCAAGTTTTCGTTCAATCAAGTTTATTGAGATCTAAACATCTATCGCTTACACTTTATAAATAACTAATAATGGACCCTGACTTTTAATGACTTTGACTTGATGCTTTCTACATTTGAAAGGAAGATCGTTCATTCCATCTTTGGTCCAATCAAAGTTGCGCAAAGTGAATATCGGATTCGTATGAATCGGATTAGACGGGTCACGGTACAAGACCTCCACAACAATGTATGATAAATAAAATGTTCCAAAAAAAAAAAAAAACAGCCAGTGTGCGTCGTAGAGAAAAAGCCCAACTGTACTGACGCATACCTTCATCAATGATTTTATTTTGTAATTTTTTTCGTGGTGACACCCGTGGTTAACTATTATCCAAGAATTATACCAGCGTCAAAAAGCCATCTTTTACCAGCTTTAATACAATGGACCATTACAAAGGATATTTTTGAAAAAGTAAGCCATATTTCTATTTAGATTCCAAAATCAAATAGCTAATATGCATAAATCTATATGAAAAGAGTAGGATTTGTTTGACAGTAATCTTCGATATATGGTTCATGATAAGCTAGGTTACAAAACGGATTGAGTTTACGTTCCGTTCAACTATAAATAATCAAAACCTACTCAACAGGAAAAGGTATTTATATGAACGTGGCCATCAGTAAATCTTAAAGTGTGGTAAAATTTTGGTGTAGTACTTCAGAGTCGATTTATATATGAAAATGTATTTCTCTTGAATTTCAAATAATATATCACATTGCTTGGGTGAGGAAATCGTACACCCACCAATTCCACTTCCATTTCAACACAACACTAATCAAATTACAAAATCACATTCAACAAGTCAATATGCAGTATACATATACAAAAAGGTTTTTCATTTTTTTTGAAGCAAATATATTTTCTGTTTCAAATTTTTTTGTTATCGGAAAATTTCCACTACTTCTATCTACCAAAAGTATGTATTTCGAACAGATACACACATACACATGAGTTAAACATTTCAAGCATGTCTAACATGTTTTATGAGTGTGTTATCACAACATAGGTTTGTATGTTATCACTGCAAGTATATATGTGAGAAAATTCACATCGACTAGACGAAATATTTCCATTCACACATTACAATTTTTTATCATCTCCTGTTATCGCAAAATTCGAGAATACACCACACATTCCATATTCTCGTGTCGTTATACAGCCTATATGCATGTGGTGAGCCCAAACACAACCAAATACTATATACATACATACATACTTACCTCGTATAGAGATACCCTTTCAACACACAAAAAAATCACAACAATTACCATTATATGGGCGGTCGAGTGGGTGGATAACATTTTTACATATAACACTAATGTATCACACGAAAAATAATTTTCTTGTGAGGGGGACGGTTGCATTACATATGCGTACAAAATATATAAAAAGAGCTTATTTACAGTTATATTTATACTGTGACGTAGATGGTGGGTGAATCCAATACTGAAATAGGGGGTGGGTGAATAAAACTTTGTGTTTTGGTAAAATATATATGCATTGTTTTTGAAACTATGTACTCCTGTTAAATGAAAAACGGTTTCAAGGAAAGCTAATGACTTTTGATTTTTCATTCCGAGTAGAAATATAAATTTTCTTTTTATCAATGAAAATGACGGAAAACTCAAGAATTGTGTTTTTTTTATTAGTTTTAATTTTGGTGAGTGGATTTTCCTCCAACCAATGCGGATTTTTTATGGTGTGTTATGTATTTTCTGTACAAATAAATTGTTATTGTTTTGTAACCCTTACACCAGAAAAATATGTATGTACAGCAGCGAGCGACACACACACACACACAAACACTAAAAAACGGATTTATTTATTATGTTATTGAGGAAAGTACTGTGTAGTTACAAAGGAAGACAACCAGCTGATTGTGAGCAGCGAAATAAAAAGAAGAAATCGAGCAAACAAAAAAAAACAACAGGAGGCGACAAATTGGCTAAATACTCTCGACAACACAGTTCAGCAAAAAAACATAATAAAATAATGTTGAATTGAATTGAATTGGGAAAAAATTTGAAAATTGGTTATAATGAAATGGGGTTTTTATTGTTATTATTATCAGTTAGAGTGTTTTATTCGCAGGGTTGAACCAAATTATGAGATATGGCGTATTTAATATGTATTATGCAAATGTGTGTTTCGTTATAAGGGTTGTTGTTATTAAATCAGTGGGGCAAACCCATAATTTTTATTTGTTTTTTTTTGTCGTCGTTACTATATGGTTGGTAAACTTCCAGGAAGAGTGAACAAAAATAATTATAATAAACTTGCAGATAACTTTTAAGAAAGTTAAATAATAAAATAATAACAGGAGACTTGTTCCATCGACTAATTACATTCTTTGTGAAGTGAACAAGCAAATCGGCTTAACAATTTTGCTTTTAAACAACAAATATAATGATACGAAGTAAGTAATTTATTTGTATATTTCAGGCAAACAGTAAATACTCCGTATCTAAAATGTCATCTTAACGTTAACATAATATCGATTCCACACAGCATTGAAAACTACCCTCTTGATTTTAGATATTGCAGTCAATGTAACAAAGTGTGCACAGTATTCTTGGTATTAACATGACATTTTGATGGCCAGTATGGTAGACCATACTGGTGGTAGTTTTAATTTTAATTTGAGGTTCGGACGTTAAATAGAACAAACGAAAAGTGCAGTGTTAGTGCTTTTTATTTTGTTATATCTATTTTTTCAATCGTGTGAATGGTTTTATAATTAAATACACACGGTGCAAAAAAACTAATATATAGGGCTATTTTCCCCAAAAAAGACTTCTTCGAACATCGAACGCCGAACACAATCTACAACAAACTTGAACCAGTTTCATGTAGAAAATATTGCAAGTGCAAGTGTAAATCAAGTGGGCAAAGACAGCCCAAAGGAAACACCTATGCCAATGATTAAAAGTGCTTCTTCGACAGAATTAATTATACCGCAGTTTAAAATTAATGTATCAGCAAATTTAACAATGCTAAATGAAAACAATAGTAATGAACTCAGTGCGACGAACTCTAGTGACCGTGGTCAGTGTGAAAATAATGTAGTGCAAACGGGATTGGATAGGGATATCATTGTTCAATCTAAAAGAAAACGTAGCCCGAGATCTGCCCAGTTTGCTGACAGGAGCAAAGTGACATGGTCTGAACAAGGTGGTAATCATATACCTCTTAATAACCGACTCTCTAGTTTAGAGGTCGTTGACACCAACGCAGCGCCGAACTTGAAAAATAAGAAACCGCCTCTGATTTATTTAAGGGAAGCATCTAATAATGAACTGGTTAATAACATCGCAACATTAACAGATTCTAAATTTTATGTTGCCCCGCTCAAAAGAGGTAACATAAACGAAACAAAGGCTCAAACATTCGAAATCGATGGCTTTAGAGCCCTAGTTAAACATTTTGATGAAGTTGGTAAAAAATATTACATATACCAGCTAAAAAGTGAAAAAGGGCTGACTGTTGTGCTAAGAGGAATTGAAAGCTGCGTAGATGTTAGCAGGTACCCCAACCAATGTTCCGTTTGGAACTAGAGCCAGAGAAAGAAAAGTCAAAAGAAGTTCACAAGATTTACAACTTAAAATGTTTGTTACATCGTAAAATAGTAATTGAAGAACCTAAGAGGAGGTCTGGCCCAGTCCAATGCATAAAGTGCTAAGAATAAGGTCACACGAAAGCATACTGCACCTTAAATGAAGTTTGTGTTATTTGTGGTGAACTCCGCGACTCCAAACAGTGTCACAAGTCTCGCAATGACCCATCTGTGTTACGTTGTAATAACTGCGGCGAAAATCATACAGCAATCTATAGGGGTTTCGCAGTGTATCTGGACTTAAAACGAAAAATAAACCCTAAAATGAGAGCTGAGCAACGAATGCTCAATATGCAATTTAATTAGAGAGCCGTGTTTCTAAAAAATACAATAGTCACCAAACCAACGAATGCAAACACACAAAATAATAACTTGGAGACGATTGCCAGCAGTTTTGCACAGCCAAGTGTTTCTTACGCAAGTATCCTAAAAGGTAACAAACCAAACCCAAAAGTTTGTGCTAATGAGGAGGAACTAAACATTCATACCATGGTAAATAAATTAACCGAGACCATTCAAAGTTTCATCATGATGATGGAAAGACAAATGAGCATGATGATGCAAAATAAGAATACGCTTATGCAAATTAAAAATAGCTATTTGGAATGCGAACGGGCTTTCGCAACATAAAGCTGAGGTACAAACCTTTCTTATCGAACAAAATATAGACATCATGTTAATATCTGAAACACACTTCACAAAACAAATTTTTTTTAATATTAACGGCTATTCCGTTTATGACACCAAACATCCGGATGGAAAAGCACACGGCGGCACTGCAGTCGTAATAAAAAGAAGATTAAAGCACTACGAGCTCCAGAAATATGCTAAAGATCACATTCAAGCTACAACTATCAGTTTGGAAGAATGATCGGGGAAATTTTTAATATCGGCTGTCTACTGTCCACCGAAACACGCAATTAAAAAACAGCAATTTATCGATTACTTCAATCAGTTGGGAATCAAATTTCTAGCAGGGGGTGATTACAACGCTAAACATGTGCAATTGGGTTCAAGGTTGACGTCACCCAAAGGCAAGCAACTCTACGAAGCAATAAACGAGAAAAACCTAGATTATTTATCATCTGGACATCCCACATATTGGCCTACAGATAGAAAGAAAATTCCTGATTTAATAGATTTCTGTAGTGCTCTGAACCTGCACCGACCAAATTAGCCCGCCTCAATGAAACCTGTACTATAATTTGTTACACATTTATTACAATTTATTACAACAACTCCCGATTTTATTACAGTTACCGTTTTCGAGGAACGAGTGGTCGGTTTAGCTTGTAATTAAACCTACACCGCCAAAATTGTAACTTTTGATGTAGCTGTGATATCGAGATAGTTCTTGCACCAGAATTTATTACAAATTAATTACACTGATTAAATAGTACAAGACCAACCCTAAATCTTGACTAAGGGTAAATTTCACCCCAAACGATTATTTATGACAAAAACATCGATTTTACCAATATTAATAAATTACTACAACAGACCGCCACCAGATATTGAGCCAAATGGACATTGTGGAGGGCAGATCAACCTTATACAGGTGTGTAATAAATTATCTTTGTATCAGGTTACGCAGAAATGTGAACTGCTCTGATTAATGTCCGGGACGGGGATAACGGCCAACAACGAGTAGTCCTATGCAAACTATAATAGAAGGATGACCTCTATTATTATGTTGTTATGAGTGACCCGCCCCCGTATGGTCATGCTTTGGTATAGATGCTGAAGTTCGTGAATGTTATGTCCTGGAATCGTTACGGAGGCTGCCACATGTTAGCGAATTAGTTGTTATTCTTCTTCTAACTGACTAGGCGTCAATATGGACGAGTACAGGTATTTTTGATTAGCTTGATAAACTACGTCGATTAGGCTTTGTTGTGTATCCTCGAGCCCTTTCAATATTAGCGTCATTTTGAGTATGCTTATTAATACTGCTCGCATTTGGTCTGCGTAGATGCGATACTCCTGTAGTTGATCCATGTCTAAACGAAGACGTTGTTGTTCCTTCATTAAATTATTTATTGCTGTAGCTGTGAGCTCGGAATTATGTTTCACCAATTTGATGGTGTTACCGATTATTGTCGTTTGTTTTTTAACGAGCGCTAAGAGATGGTTTTCGTTGTTGCTGGTTTTCTCAAATTGTGCTTCGTACTCTTCAGCCTCGCGCTGGCTCAGAACGCCAGACATATCTCCTAAGACCAATCCCACCGTGTCTCTAAAACCACGTTTAACTCTCCTTCGCTCTATGTTTCCTTCAAATAGTAATTTATTGTACGACATTAAGTTGTTGTACTGCCATGAAAGTTGTTTCACAATGGGTGTTTGACCATATTTTGGTCAAATCACAAATTTGATGGTTGACAATTACTTAAAATGTTTCTCGCTTGCTGTTGGTCACGGCTGGACAGAAACACGTTAACAATTGTGTAAGAACTAATGTTTGTTCCATAATTTTTTTGATTTATATACAAAAAAAAAATCATTTATAAAACTATTGACTATGCAAAAATAAATGTAAATGCCGTAGTCAATATAAAAAGAAAAACTGATATATTCCATATCATCAGTATTTAACGGAAGTACATGTATATGGGAAAATTGATATAAATATTCAACTGGCATATGCTAAAGTCGTTGGTGCTGATACAGTTTTGCCATTCAGAAGTTGTCGTTGAAGAGTATGTGTGCCAATGCAAATCTGTCACAAGAAGTTCCATTTCTGGCCGTATAAATATAGATGGACTGTTGGGAGTAGGCAGTGGTATGTGCTTATATATTTGGCATATTTCTTTATATACTAATGGCAGCTTCAAATATCAAATATTTTCCTTGCAGCCTTGTCTTGGCTGTTATGAGCTGGTATAGTGCCAATATGTCATCTGTGTCATCGATATTGGGAAGCATTAGTTCAGGTGGTACATTTCTCGTCATGAAATCTATTTCCTTTTTCAGTTGTTGGGTCGTTAAAAGTCTCGTGGTACTGACTCTATTGTGCGTATCCAATACTGCTTCTATCAGTGTATCTTGAATCTCCTTGAATGCAATCATGCGTAACATTGTATGTATTGATAGAGCTAGAAAGTTGCTTTGTTCATCGTTGTTCTAGAAAGTTAAAAAGTCCACGTTTGCTTTTTCCAAAACTCACCTTATGGTGGTGAAGCAATTCATCCTTGTGCTCCATTTCTTGTAAAGATTGCTCAAACGATGGTTCTATTAATCCACATCTATTTTCTCTTGATTTTTTAGCGATACTCGAGTTTGTGAAGTTGTCGTTAGGATATGAACAATATTTAGCTAGTCTGGCTATGGAGCGTTTATAGGCAGCCAGTTCTGCATAATAGTTGGTTAGAGTATGATACACTATTATGTTCCAATCGTTGTTCGTAAGTTTGAGCTCCACAATGGATTCAAAATAGATTCCTGGTTGATTTTAGAATATTGTAATATTGTACGGTTGTTGTACACCTTGTAAATATAATATATATCTTTTTTTTAAAGTCTTTTTTTTATTTATTAAGTTTTAAACATTTTATTTATTATGCAATTATTCACAATTCACAATTTTACAATTACTGGACATTACTATTGTCCGATATAATTACTTTTAATTTCCAAAAAATACTTCCTCTATTTTCAAATTTCTAACATTTATATAGCCTTTGGAGTATATAATAGATTTACTAATACAAAAATAAGAAGTAGGAAGTATGTACATTATATAAAAATATTATACAAGCAATAAGGAATAACTGTACTAAGTTATATAGAATTTGATATACAATGATACAGTGCTACACTGGTAATACATAACACCTTTCCCCTAAGATTTAAATAATTCTATTAATTATTTAACAATTTATATAAATAAAATATAACTAATTAGCTATATGTAGGTACATAAACTTATTTTGAAATATTTTTTTTTTGTATAATAAGTTTAAAATTTTTTTATTTCATTTTATTAAGAATACATATATATATAATAAATTGTAGGCTATATAAAAGTAATAATAAAATATAATAATTAGAATATAAGTTAATATTCAAAGCATTTGATTCTCCCAACATGAAAAATATTTAATATTTATCTATTATGAATTTCGTTTTGGAATAGTTTAATTGATTGTTGTGAACCTGTTTTAATTTATTATTAATAAGTAAAGTGGTATTTACAGGTGAATTTATTTCTTTGATTTCGAAAGGTCCAAGCCACAGAGGTGAAAATTTATTTCTTCGTAATTCATTTTTTAGTAATACAAAATCACCAATATTAAGATTTTTAGCTTCGGTCTTCGAATCATAATTAGCTTTAGATCTTTGTTTCTGATTGATAAGATTTGTTCTGGCAACGTCGAACGAATTTTGCATTCGATTTTTCACTTCAAACATATAATCATCGTAGTTATAAACCATCTCAGGGTCGCGCGTTAAAGAAATAGGTATAGTTGGTTTATATCCGAACAGTAATTCGTACGGCATAAATTTCGTTGCTGTGTGTGGTGTTGTATTAAATGTGAAAATAGCAAATGGAAGCCAAGTGTCCCAATTTTGATTATCGGCCTGAGTGTAAATTCTAAGATATTCAGTCCATGTACGGTGAGAACGCTCTAAAGCCCCATTTGTTTCTGGGTGATACGCAGATGAATTTAATTTTTTTATTTTTAATAATTTGCAGGCGTTGGCAAATATTTGGCTCATAAAATTCGCTCCTTGATCTGAAAGTATTTGTTGGGGAACGCCAAAGATACATATTAACTTCTCAACAAATACTTGTGCTATAGTATTTGCTTCTTGATTAGGTATCGGAAAAGCCATGGAAAATTTAGTCAAATCATCTTGAGCAGTTAGGATGTATTTATTGTCTTGATACGATATAGGCAGAGGACCCACAATGTCCAAAAATATTTTTTCGAAAGGTGCCGCGGAAGTAGAAGTGATTTGCATCGGTACTTTATTTAGTTTGCTACATTTATTTTTTTGACATAATTCACAGGATCGTACACACTTTTTTATTCTTGAATATAAATTTTTGAAATAATAATATCTTTTGAGTCTTTCGGCGGTACGGAAAACACCTTGATGACCTCCGACTGGACTTGAATGAAATTCTTGAATTATTTTATTTATTTCAGAATCATCAGTTAATTGTATTATTTTAGTATTGTCAGGGTTGATAATAGGTTGGTTGTTAGTTGATACGTCTAATTTTGCTTCATCTAGTTGCTTTTGTTGTGATCGAGTAACAACATGTAATTCTGGATCGGTTTTATTGAGTTTAATTCTGCTGAGCGCGTCCGCGTTTAGATTTTGATTCCCAGGTTTATGGATTATCTTGTAATCGAAATCATCTAACCTAATACGCCACCTCATCAAGCGGGATGATGGATATTTTAAATTATTAAGCCATATTAATGGCTTATGGTCCGTGACAATTGTGAACGGTCGACCGTAAACGTATGGCCGGAAATGTTCAACAGCCCATACCATCGCCAAAAGTTCCTTTTCAATTGTCGGATAGTTATTTTCTGCTTTGTTCAGCACCCTACTGGCATACGCAATAGGAAGGTCGAAATTATTTCTTTGTTGGAAAAGCACAGCCCCTATGGCCGTATCGCTTGTATCCGAGGTTATAATAAATTGTTCGGCAAAATCTGGGTACTGGAGTATTGGCGGATTTATTAATGCATTTTTTAATTTAGAAAAGGATTCTTCACAGAAACCATCCCAAATGAACAGTTGTCCCTTTTTTAATAAATTGGTCAATGGTTTTGCAATTTCTGAGTACCTATTGATAAAACGCCTGTAATATCCAGTTAAACCCAAGAAGGATTTAATGTGTTTTTGATTTTCAGGTTGAGGATAATGTCGAATGGCAGTAATATTCGATGGGTCAGGTTTAATTCCCTGTTCGGTTACATGGTGTCCAAGATAAACAATTTCCTTAGACAAAAATTGACATTTCCCTACATTAATTTTTAGATTGTTATCTTTAAAACAAGCAAAGACAGATTCTAGTTTAAAATTGTGATCTCTTAGATTATGGCCTGTCACTATCACGTCGTCTAAATACACTAAACATTTAATACCATTTAATCCACTTAGTATATGGTTCATACAGCGTTGAAACGTTGCCGGCGCGCCTTTCAATCCGAAGGGCATTCGCTTGAACTGGAAATGGCCTAAAGACGTGCTAAATGCAGTTTTTTCCTTATCAGATTCATCTAAGTATATCTGGTGATACCCATTAGCTAGATCTATCGTGGAAAAATATTTTGATTTACCGAGATGGTCCAAAATGTCTGAGATATTGGGTAACGGAAAAACATCATTTACTGTCACATTGTTTAGCCTCCGAAAGTCAACAACAATTCGCCATTTTTTTTGTCCGGTATTAGTTTTCTTAGGTACTACTATGAGAGGAAAATTCCACGGGTTTTTGCTAGTTTCAATTATGTCATCATCTAGCATTTCAGCAATCTGATTATTGATTTCAGTTTTGGTTGTTTCAGGCAAACGATATTGCTTAATATATATAGGATGTTGATTAGGTTCTACTCGGATTTTATGACGCGTAACATTGGTTGCGGTAAGTTTATCACCCGGCAAATAAAAAATATCGTTGTACTTGCGGCAAATGCTTAAGATTGAATTCTTTTCCTCCGAGTTAAGGTGATCTAGACTAAGCGATGATTGAATTATTTCCAACCGGTTACTAATATTATTGGACCATGATCGTAAATGAAAAACTTCAAATTCCTCTAAATTTTGTAGCGATAACTCTAAGTTTTCTATTTTCACGTCGTAATCGTTGGTATTAACAAGACTTAGAGTAGTTAAATTATTTTTAGAATTTACAATTGAGTTGGCAATATGAACTCCACTTAAAATTTCACGAGACTGACAAAAAAAATCTGTATTATTAGGAATATTTAGATGAATTGTAAACGTTTTTTCAGATCGAGCTGGCAATGATACATAAGAATTCGTAGTAAGTTTTAATACAATTATTTCGTTTTTGGTTGGGATTTCGAGATTGTAATTAGAATAATCAATCTTACATTTATGTTTGGATAAGAAATCCTTTCCGATAATACCAGCGCAAGAAATAGGGAAAGAGTTAGAAACAATTTGAAATGAATGTGGGATAATTAATGAATTTGAAATGTTTATGTTAGCTTCACAACTTGCTAAGGCTTCAATTGTTTCTGTAGTAATGCCTTTCACTTTACATTTCTGATCGGGATAGCATAATGTATTTTCCTTGATGAAATCTCGTTTAACTATACTGATATCAGCACCAGTATCTACCAGAAAAAAATAAGAGGTTGATATTAATATATCTAAGTCTAACTGAACGTATTTTTTATCGTGATTATCGGAACTGAAGTTAATTGAATAAAGATTTGAATTTAATGAATATGAATTACCGTTTGATTCTAGCATAGAATTTGAAGAATTAGTATAAGAATTTGAATTATGATCTAATTTAGAATCAAGAGGAAAATTGAGTTTCGATTCAGTTGCGAGAAAATTATTGTTTGATTTCGAACACTCTACTTTGGAATTTCTTGGATCCGAACAGGAGTGTTCGTTGAGTTTATCGGATCGGATCCTGGACCATTTCCCGAAGAAGGTGATTGTTCATTTCTCAAAGTAGATTGGTAGATTTTGTTTCGTGAGTTTACGTATTGACGTTTCCGGCATACATTGATATGATGCCCTGGTATTTTGCAATAAGCGCAAATAACACTTCCTTGAGCAACACGTATATTTGAAGACATAGGTTTAACTTCGTTTATTTTATTTGACACATTGTTGTAAGTAGGAAGAGTTCCACTGATATGATTAGAGTTTGATTTGAATTGGTGTAAGTTGTAACATCCTTCAGCAGTATGACCATTCTTCTTACAAAGTTGACATCTAACACGAGTATTTGTTTGATTAAGGCTAATGTGGCTTCGACTATTAATAATTAACTCCTCTTCACACGCTTGATTTATTGCATCCTGGAGTTTATTGAATCGACAAGCTTTAATAATAATTTTTATAGACTCGTTAAGACCCTCTTGAAATGCTTTAAGAGCCGTTTTTGAATTTAAATTTAAGATAGTGGTCGATGCTTTTTCTCCTTCTTGGTCTATGCACACCTCGTTCAGTTCTGATAACAATTTTTCGACTCGACCGGCATATGCAGTTACGCTTTCATTTCGTTGTTGATGAATATTTATCAATTCAATTTGTAATTGTTCACTAGATCGCGAGTACTGGAATTTATTTTTCAATTCAAGTTTCAAATTTTCCCAAGAGTCTAATTTTGTATATTTTATAATGTCGTATGCTTTAGAATAAAGTTTGGTTTTAAGCAAGTTTAAAAAATTTTCACTTTCGGTAGCTGCTAATTGCTTATAAACTACGTCACAACAGGATAGAAATTTATGCAAGCGATCAGAGTTACCGTCAAAATCGGGAATTAATTTAAGAGCTACTTCAACGTTTAATTTAGACATATTTTTAAAGTGATTTTCCACGCCGTCAGAATGAATTAATTTTGTATCTATGGGTTCAAAAGCTTTTAATTGTTCGCCCGAATTTAGAGACAAAGATCGTCGCTTTTTCTTTATAACACGAGTGCGTAATTTTAATTCGTTAATATTGGCTATTTGATTTATATTTTCCAATGACATTGAACGAGAGATCATAAATTTTAACCATAATATATATATATATATATATATATATATATATATATATATATATATATATATATATATATATTTTGTTAGATTGATAGTAAAATTTAAAGGCAATAAAATAATAAAAATAGAACAAACAACCAAAATTCCAAATTTTCATTCATACTCTATATAGTAATAAATTTTTATTTTTTTTTAATTCAAATTGAGAGAAATAAAGATTTGAACACTAACCTTGAATATTTATTATATTGCAGTATAGAATATAATTATTACATTAATGATGATGTACTGCTGCTCCATTTTATGACCATTTTTGTTTGATTTGTTGTAAATTGATGACGAATTAATATATATTAAAGTTGACGGAAATGTAGACCTGGTTTCAATCATAGCTGATTCGGATGATCTGGATCAATTATATGAGTTGAAGCGACGTATGTTGATTCCAATGGATAATATTTTTACAAACGCGTTGATAATGCAAAGTACATATTGTAATACTTATGAAGTTCCAGTTGAGGTTTAAAGATGTGGATACAATTTGATCAAATCCCTTTTTTTATGATGATGAATCGTGTTGTTAAATAGATGAAATGGCAAAATGTAAAACGTTTGCCAGTTACGTTAAGTTGATAATTTTAATATTTTAGAATTACATGTGAATATTTTTTGGATAACTGATGTTGTTTAAATATAACGTTATATTTGATGGTTTTTGATGCACCGTACGTACAATTGCATTGCAACTTACAAAAACTTATGATTCACTGAGCACATTTTTATTTCAGCGAAATATTTTTAACAGTTACACATATTTTTACGGTTACATATTTATATATAACTTAAGATAGTTTAACTACTGATAACTACTGACGTTTTTTAATTCAGTAGACTACATTATTGGTAATATTATTTATTTTTACCATATAGCAAGAAATAGTTTTTTTTTAAAGGGGTTTCACATTACACCACTTTTCACATTCACAAAACTGTTTTTAGCAATTACTTTTTAGCAAACATAAGGATTGCTGATTATCACTCACAATTGAGATTTTATTTAGATTTTTATATTTAATATTTATATTTTAAATATAGAAAGAATTTACAAGGTGAATAAGATTTTAAGATTTTGCTCGATTTGCTGAGCAAAAATCCCTCCGCTGCCACCAATTTTTTGTTGTACACCTTGTAAATATAATATATATCTTTTTTTTAAAGTCTTTTTTTTATTTATTAAGTTTTAAACATTTTATTTATTATGCAATTATTCACAATTCACAATTTTACAATTACTGGACATTACTATTGTCCGATATAATTACTTTTAATTTCCAAAAAATACTTCCTCTATTTTCAAATTTCTAACATTTATATAGCCTTTGGAGTATATAATAGATTTACTAATACAAAAATAAGAAGTAGGAAGTATGTACATTATATAAAAATATTATACAAGCAATAAGGAATAACTAATAAATATTAATAATTATATTTGTTTATGTACTAAGTTATATAGAATTTGATATACAATGATACAGTGCTTCACTGGTAATACATAACACGGTAACGTGCTCGAATTTAAACTGAACGTAATTAGTAACATGAGCAGCGGTGCATAGATCTTCTTGATAAGCGTGGCAACTCGAGACCTACAGACCTCGTGTTGTCCTACCTTGTTGGCGTCTGTTGTTACATCTTCATCTGATTTGCTTGTTGGATCTTGATTATCCTCAGTTGGAAGGAGACTTATCTTTGTAATCGGTCTCTTGAAGATGGTGTTTTTTGGACCTTTTATTGATACCATTCTGGTTAGACTATCTGACCCTGGATGAGTATCTGTTATCCTTCCCATTGCACATTTTGTAGGTGGAAGTTGTTCATCCTTTATTAGAACTAGCTGACCAATCCTGTAGTTTGCTTTTGGTTTTATCCATTTGTACCTTTGTTGTAGACTGTTAAGTAATCCTTAGACCATATTTTCCAAAATCCTTGAGTCATCTTTGAAAGTAGAGTCCACCTCTGTTTTGGGCTTATGTTGGTTTTGTCTGACTCAGGGGGTGAAATCAGTGGTCTCCCGAGTAAAAAATGGCCAGGTGTCAAAGCATCAAAATCATCTAAACCGTTTGACAGTGAAAGAATCGGCCTGGAATTTAAACATGCTTCAATTTGTGGTAATACGGTGCTGAACTCCTCGTAGGCCAGTGTTGTTTCAGCGATCACTTTGTTTAAGTTGCCTTTCGTTGATTTGACTCCAGATTCCCAAATGCCTTCCAAGTGGGCACTACCGTGCGGGATGAAATGCAAATTTGTTCCATGGTTACCAAATTTGTGATTTGACCAAAATACGGTCAAACAGTTATGTCTTATTAAAAGTTATATTTATGAACTGCTTTCTGTATTCGTATTATAAGTGAAATTGCCTGCTGTAGTAACTTTAGTTTTTTTAGCACTCACATTCTTTTTACTGATTTAGCGCTTGTTTAATAAACTTTTGAGTTCGATAAGTTAATTCTTTATTGAAGTTTTTATGGAATATTAAATTCGGTAAAAAGTTCATAAATTGCATGGCTTTAAATTTTTCTTTATTTTTAATAGCTTAAATAAGCTTAACGTTTTTAAAAATAATCTTTATTCATATTAAAATCAACTAAAAATATGGTTTTTCGATGGCAAAGTGAAATGAAAAGTTTACTTGATGTAACAAATTTAATTCGGCAAAATCTGGGTAAGTTTGGTTTGTGTTGTGACTGAATTTTTTCTGAATGGGTAATAATAAAATTATTAAAATATTCATTTACATACATACTTATATTTACATATGCAAAATCATACTATTTAATTTGTAAACAAAAGTAAAAACTCAAAATGGCGAAAAAACTAACTGACAAGGAAATACTTGCTATCCTAATGGAAAGCGTTGAATCGGTTTTTAGTGATGAAAATGATCAGCCAAATAGCACGACTTTTTTTAATTTTGAAGATGACCATGAATGGATCAGCAACGCTATCACAAAGCCTGCGAAGAAAACTCGGATCGGAATCGAACAAAATAAAAATGACCCCGATAAGGATGAAGATATTTTAAGTTAATAAAAATTAATAATGGAAATATGTCTTTTCTGGCAGACAACACAACCAAATTTATATTAGAAGAGGATACTGATATAGAAATTTTTGGTCAGTCTAGAGGCGACTTCAATATTAATTTAACCGACAAAAATCAATTAAAGTGGCGACAAAATCCTGAATATCGAAAATTAGAAATCCCATTTGAAGCCGATTCAACCGATATGTGTGATGGCACCACAGAAATGATGACACCCCATGTCTTGTTTCGAAAAGTATTTTAATAATACACTTTTCGAATTGATAGCCGTAGACACTAATATATACACAGTGTATAAAGGAATTTCATTTCGCCAAACTGATATATATTGAAGGATCTGTGTCAGACTCCTTTGAAATAACATCTGGTGTTCGACAGGGTGATGCATTCGCGTCTTTGCTGTTCAATCTTGCGCTTGAGTACGTAGTGAGGAAAAGCAACATCGAAACCTGGCGCTGTATATTTAATAAGTCAGGCCAAATTCTCGGATATGCAGATGATATCGTACTTCTTGGCCGAAGACCTAGCGATATCAAAGACAGTTTCATACCGCTCGATCACTGCGCAAGAAGACTTGGTTTGGAGGTGAACAGCAGTAAAACCAAATATTTAGTAACACCTAGGAACATCTCTACGGCAAATCTCGGAATTGGCGACCACAACTTTGATAACGTCGAAAACTTTAAATACCTCGGGTCAGTTATAACATCGTCGTATGATATGCAGGCAGAAATAAAAGCCCGAATCGCTGCCGGACAACGAGTTTCTACGCCAAATCAAGATTATTACGATCGAAACATCTATCGCAGTCGTGCAAGCTCGCACTTTATAAAGCACTTATAAGACCTGTGCTGGTTTTCGGAAGCGAGAGCTGAACCATAACCTCTAACGATTGTAGATTATTATCTACCTTCGAAAGGACGGTTGTCCGTTCAATCTTTGGTCCAATTAAAGTTGCGAACAACGAATATCGGATTCGTATGAATCACGAAATAAAGCAACTCCTCGGAGGCAGCGATATTATCGGATTCATCAAATCCAATCGAGTGAGATGGCTCGGCCACGTTACAAGGTCTCCACAACAACGGATGACCAATAAAGTGTTCCACCAACAACCAGCCGGAGTACGTCGTAGAGGAAGACCCCGACTACGCTGGCGCGACGACATCGAACAAGATCTACGAACATTAGGATGTCGAAACTGGAGGACGAGAGCGGTGGATCGAGATGGATGGAGGGCCTTAGTGCAGGCGGCGAAATCCCTTCATGGGATGTGAAAGCCAGAGAGAGAGAGAAAAACTGATATCAAAGAAATAAAACGGCTTTTTGGAGTATATTTATTCATTGGAAGTATAAGATTTCCTAGAATCAGGATGTATTGGAGTGAACCACATAACCAGTGCGATGTCCCGGGATCGTTTTTATCAACTGCTCTCAAATTTGCATTGTGTAAATAATATGGAGATCCCACAATTTGAAGACAACATAAGCATTGATGAGCAAATCATCCCATTCAAGGGAAGACTAAGTGCTAAGCAGGACTCAAAGAATAAACCAAATAAGTGGGGTATTCAACTATTTGTGTTGTGCGGAAATAGTAGTCAACCATACGATTTTATCCTATATCAGGGCTCATATTCTGAGTTATCTGATTACAACAAGAAGAAATTTGGTTTTAGAGCTGCAGTCAACAAATCAGGCCCCAAACCTTTTTTTTTCATAATTATTTTACTTCCTTCACTCTTTTGGAACTCCTTAAGAACAAAGGAATCAATGCTGCTGGCACAGAGAAAATCAATCGCTTCTTTAAACCTCCTTTTATGGAAGATGAAGAATTTAAGAGACTTTCACGAGGTTCCTTTGAAGAAATTAGCGACTAATCAGAATGTCATTTTGTTAAATTGGTTGGATTTATATTGCATCCAACTTTGTAGGAAAGGATGATTTATGTTTGGCAGAGAGATAGGATAACACACAAAAACGATATGTAGAAATTTCGCAAGCAAAAGTAATACGTTTATATAATAAAGGTATGGGCGGAGTAGATGTATTTGACAAATTTTTTTCGTATTATTAAACGACTTAGATTTTTTCGACTTATTAGGGAAACTTGCGAGTTATAGCCCATTTTTTAGATTTTGCAATTTCTGCCAGTTGAATGGAATATAGAAAAAATGCGTTAAAGCAAGGTCATCTTCAAAAGGAAATTAAAGATTTGTTGGAGATCAGATTGGAAATTGCATGCTATTTATTAAGTATAACAGAACATAGCTGAAAACGAGGGCACCCTGTTCAAGAAGAAAATAGTATACAACATCCAGAGCCTAGTATCCAGACTAGATTCGAGGTTCGTCCAGTACAGGATATTCAGTACGATATCGCGGCCCATTTGCCGTATGTGGATAAGAAAAATAAAGGGACACGATGAAAATTCGTTGGTTGCAAAGGTCGAACCCATTTCTATTGCAAAAAGTGTAATATAATTTACGATCGGAATTGCTTCGCAGTTTCACACTCGCCGAGTCTAGAAATATTAACTGGAATTTTTAATTTATTTTTATTTTTTGTTAATTAATTTTACTATTTGTCGTGCAAAAGCTTTGTATTTAATTAAAATGAATAAAAGCAATAAAAACATATACAACATTTTTTTTAATTTAAATTTATTACAATTTTGTTTATAAATAAACTATTACGATAACTCATTTATTATTAAATGCTTACAACTTTTCACCAGATTTGTACATTTTAATGTACATGCTCAATTCTATGGTCTAGAAGGTGAGGCTAAAATTTTCCTAAATAATTGTCTTAAATAAAGACTAGACAACATAAAAATCATTCAAAATATTTTTTTAGAAGGCTAGGTTTAGGTCAGGTCTGAAAGGGTTAATAAACTTTTGAGTTCGATAAGTTAATTCTTTATCGATTTTATTATAGAATATTAAATTCGCTGAAAAGTTCATAAATCGCATGACTTTAAATTTTTCTTTATTTCTAATAGCTTAGAAAAATAAAAAAGTAAGATCAAAGTTTTTAAAAATAATCTTTATTCATATTAAAAACAACTGAAAATGTGGTTTTTCACTAACAAAAATGTTTGTCAAACAAAAAGTTCATTTGATGTAGATAGAAGCTGCGTACCCAAAACTCATATTTTAAGAAGGTTTTAGTATGAATAACACTATTTTTTAAAACTGTGATCTTATTTATACTATTAAAAATTAAGAGAAATTTGAAATAATATGATTTGGTAATTAATTTGAGAATTTAATATCCTCCAAAAACTTCGATAAAGAATTAACCAGTCGAACAGAAAAAATTATTAAGCAAGCGCTAGGTCAACTAAAAGCAAGTGGCTGTTGAAAGAACTAAAGTTACTACAGCAGGCAATTTCACTTATAATGCGACTGCATCGGGTAACTCGAGTTTTGAATCTTGTCAAAATATTCAAATAATTATGGCAGATAAAATAATAATAGCATGCACATATTTAATCAGTTTTATTATTTTTTACGAATTTATTTCGTAAAATAAATTCGTAACGTCTCCCAATTGACGATTGGAGGAGCACGAGTGGCATGTAAAAATTTAAAACCCAGCGAGCCAATTTGAAAATACGCGTGGTTTTTGTTATTACGAAATGTCATTGAAGGATAGCTAATTTAATTTTTATTTTTTCCGCTAGCTGGGTTTGCCAACTTTTACAATCGTCATTTGAGCGACTTGTACCCTTGTGTTCTCGAGGAAAAATTTATTACTACGAAAAAGAGTTTAGTCAAGCTTTTCTACGAATTATCTATGAAAAGTGGTATTGGAAAGCTTAATATTGTTTTTGTAGGGTAATAGAAGAATTATAAAAAGATTATCAAATATATTTAATACAGTGTGTTGCATAACTATATAACCACTCGCTTTTTTGATTTTTTGAAATAACGGATTTAAAAATTTCAAAACTTTTAATGCAAAAAGTGGCGTAAGGATGAAATAAAGGGTTATCCAATTCAAGCTTGATAAAGTAAACTTTAAAAAAACACACAAAATATTCGGAATGTATTGTAATTTTTATTTCATTTTACAGATTGATCCTTGCCATTTTTAGTTAAACAAGATATCATTCAAATGTCCTCCACGGGACTTCTTACAGGCCTTGATTCTTTTGAGGTAATTTTCAATGACTTTTCGGCACATTTCGGGCGGTATCTCGGCCATTACCTTACGAATATTAGTTTTCAATTCGTCAAGAGTTTGAGGATTGTTTGCGTAAACACGATCTTTCGCGTAGCCCCACAAAAAGAAATCCAAAGGCGTTAAATCACAGGATCTTGGAGGCCAATTGACATCAGCCAATCGCGAAATCAAACGTCCAGGAAATTTCTCTTGCAAAAGATCTCGATTTGCTCGTGTTACGTGACTGGTTGCTCCATCCTGCTGGAACCACATATCGTCAAGATCATAATCTTCGATTTTCGTAAAAAAATAATCGGTTAACATGCGGCCATAGCGCTCAGAATTGACGGTAACGGTTCGTCCATGGTTGTTCTCCAAAAAATACGGCCCAATCACACCACCAGACCACAATGCGCACCAAACAGTGACTTTTTCCGGGTGTAATGGCTTCTCTACAATCAATTGTGGATTTTCTGAGCCCCAAATTCTACAGTTTTGCTTATTAACGTATCCACCAAGCGAAAAATGAGCTTCATCACTGAAGAAAATTTTGTTCGAAAAATCAGCATCAGCAGATTTAATAATTTTAACGCGTTGGTCGATTGTTAAATGCACCATATTCTTAAATGGCAGAATGTCAACTAAATAAATGACAGCGTACTTGACGTTTATTTTTGACAGATGTCGGTATACAGATTTCTACTTTATCAACCTCGAATTGGATAACCCTGTATATAAAATACAAAAAACAACCGTTGCAATCTTCAATCGTTTTAAACAAAAATAATAAAGCTTTGAATTTTCCTTGTTGCATAACTATATAACCAGTAGGCCTTTTGATAGTTTTTTCTCGCTCAGTTTTATAAATTATAAAAATTTAGTATTAGTTTACCTTGCTTCCTTACAACTACAGTCTTAGAAAAATAATGTCACGTGGAAAATATTTATCGGACGAAGAATAGGTAAAATTCTGGCACTTTCCGAAGAAGGTTTTTCGCTAAGACGAATCGGGCAAAAATTAAACCGCAACCATGTTACCGTTGGCAATTTTTTAAGAGATCCGGTTAATTACGGGACAAAAAAAAGCGGAGGGCCAAAAAAAAGATGAGTTTACGCGAAACCCGTGGGTTCATTAAAGCCGCGAGTAATACTTTCAAAAGCCTTAAGCGCCTGAAAAGCGACCTTAAATAAATGTGTGTCGGAGCACAATCTGTCGGTATTTCAAAGTTGCTGGACATCTGAAACACAGTAAACCGATATCAGCGCCTAAGTTATTGCTACGGCACAAAGCCGCCCGTCTTGAATTTGTTAGGGCAAACATGAGTCGCGACTGGTCAAAAGTAATTAAAACAATAATTCACCCCTATTGTGATTGTCGTATCGATGTCGATTTTCCGACGACTGTTAAAATTGGTATTATGAATGTCGCTATCGATCGACATTTGTGGTAAAAAGGCCATTTATTTGTCGATGACATTTTTGCTCGCGACTCGCAAGTATCGTGAGCCGTTTTTAATACAAAAAATAGTTTAACATAAGTAAAATGATTTTAGATTTAATAATTATTTATTAAATATCTTAAATTTGTTAAAACCCGCATAAATTTACCGGAATTGAACAAAAAAAAATTAAATTTCTACAACCACATAGCTAAATTTATTACATATTTGACCATCGAAATTTATATTTATATTCTTTTTGTGGTAAATAAATATTTACTCACTGTTTGTCTATTTTCTAATTTTAGACAACTATTTAGATCCTAAATTTGGACAAAATACCTAAATATAAAGTAATTCAGCTTTTCTGACAGGCGGCTGACAGCATTTTTGACAAAATATATCAAAACAACTAGTCACGATTGCTAAGTTAATCGAGAAGTTCACAATAGCATGAATTTCTTCAACGTTAACCTGGCAATACTCATTAGTCGATTCGTGATAGTTACGCAATACAAAATAAAAATCGACACGACAAGACAAAGTCGTGTCGTTTGTCGATCGACACGACAACCACAATAAGGGTGATTGTTTCGTTGTTATGAAAACTATGCGATTTTATCAAAACTAGCCCATTAATCAATTACAGGTGATTTTTTCCGATGAAAAAAAATTTAATCTTGATGGTCCGGACGGCATTCAGTACTATTGGAGAGATATGAGAAGAGAGCCAAAATACTTTTCTAAACGAAATTTTGGTGGTGGTAGTTTAATGGTATGGGGTGCTTTCTGTTCAGCGGGAAATCTTACCTTAGCGTTTCCATCCACCAAAATGAACAGCGTAGAGTACATTGGCGTGTTAGAAAATTATCTATTACCTTTCTTGTACATAAACCAAGATGAAAACTGAATTTTCCAACAAGATAATGCTCCAGTACATACGAGTCGGAGTACAAAATCATGGTTTGAAACACACTACATACCAGTATTAGATTGGCCCGCTTGTTCGCCAGACCAAAATCCGATCGAAAATCTTTGGGGAATATTGGTTAGAAAAATTTACGAAGGTAACCGGCAATTTGACACTGTAGAAGAATTAAAAGTAGCTATTCAACATGCCTGGGAGGAAATATTACCCGAAATTATCCATTCGTTGGTTAGAAGTATGCCGAATAGAATTTTAGCTATAGCGGAAAACAAAGGTGGACCAACGAAATATTAACATTTTTGTTTTTATTTATTTTTATTAATTTTTTATTGAGTTAAAGTTATTGAAATAAAAGTGGTTTTATATAGTTATGCAACAAGGCAAATTCAAATATTTATTATTTTTGTTTAAAAATATTGAATATTGTAACGGTTTTTTTTTTGTATTTTATATATTTCGTCCTTACGCAACTTTTTGCATTAAAAGTTTTGAAATTTTTAAATCCATTATTTTAAAAAATCAAAAAAACGAGTGGTTATATAGTTATGCAACACACTGTATATGTGCGTTTGGTGTAAAAGCCGTGTTAGAGATAGAAGTATATAGTGAATAAAATAATAGACAACAAACCACAGAAAAAAATAATAACCTAGAGTTGGGATAATTTAGACCAGTTGGGTAATCCTTATTCCATATTACAGCTCCAACAGACTTGGTTCTTGGTGAATATTATAATGCCGATAACGTGTATTCATCTAGCCTCTGATGGGATTCGAACCCAGCACCTCCCGGTCTAAGTGCCAAAGCTTTAACCACTGCACCACTTGTCCGGTATAAGTCACACTCAACAAAGAACCCGTTGAGAAAAATCGTCGCAATCACAACTCAGGGGCCTTAGGCCCGTTGCACATTTCAGCTAAGCTAAGCTAAGCTAAACGAAGTGAGCTAAGTTTATCGCTCTTAGACTGTGTACCTGAGAGCGATTTTTTTGACTAAATTACCGACTAAATTAAATTATGTGTAGTTATGCTATTACCCACCATTTTCTATCATTTAGATTCCTGCTGAGGTTGCTTGACTATTTAGTTGTCATTTTCATTTTTTGTTTTTATTATTTTTTTATCGAATACATTCGAGTAAAAATGTATAAAAGGAAATACTCTTATTCTTAAATTTCAATTGTAATTTATAATCACATTCATGAATAATGTGATTCCCATATCCATATTTGGTTTATTTTTTCTATTCCCTTGATTTTAAATGATAACAAATCGGTGTTGCTGAAAACAATATGACGTATGGAAAGTCATAATTTAGTTTAGTTTGCAATTTAGTTTACAATCAGAGGCACAGCATATTTAAAAGATACTAGTGCCACCTTTGAATGAATGATATGAATCAGTCGTTAATTTAGTTTAGTCGGCAATTTAGTCGACAAAATCGCTCTCAGGCACACAGTCTTAGTTGTAAATAAAGAGTTTTAAACAAACGATGCACACTTGAGCTAAACTTTGCGAGGTATGTTTTTCTGTTTTGCGCGATGCAAACTAACTTAGCTCGGATTGCCTTTGAATTGCAAAAATCAGCTATGTCGCTCACACACACATTGCTATTATTGTGTACATATTTAACATATATTGAAATATGGATCACATTTGAGTATTGTTGTTTCCGCCTATGTTGTTCTAATAATATTTTGGAAGACGTAGTATTTTACTTGTATTGAAATGTATGTGTATGCGATGTAGTTCGCTCAAATGTGCAGCGAAATGAGCTGTGCGACCTGAACTATGGTAATAGAAACTACGTTTCCCGCTTAGCTTAGCTGAAATGTGCAAAGGGCCTTACTATTGAATTCGTAGGTTAATTTTTGACGGCTAGCGTTTTCCTATAGCAAGTGTAGAAACAAATGAGAAAAGAAGAGTAAACAATTCCATTATAGTGAAGTTTGTGCTAAAAAAATTATTAAAAAATTACCCTGTTAAATTTATTATTTTTCCTATTGAAATTTATTTTCAAAAGAAAATTATAATAATGGACTCATTCTAAATGTTGTGCCGTCGAATCTAGAAATATCTAGGAAGAAGGTATAAAGCATACATATATTCCTAAGATTTAAGTAAAGTATATTTTTGAGATTCGTTCTATTAAAAATTATATTTAGAAATTGAGCATTTTTGACGGGTTATAAATAATATTTCAGCCATTTCTGGAAATGTCCACGGGGTTTCACTAATATTTTCATATAGATCATCCAATCTAGTGAGTCTATAGTGAATGAGAAAAAATTATTATAGGTTTTACTATGTTGTAACGGATCGTCACCATGGTTGTACTTTTACAATATCCCCAGTATGACGAACCGTTAACAGATATCTGTTCAGGGACCTCTGCGCGGTGTCTAGTAGCCGGCTAGAGCTCTCGGTGGATCGTGGGGTTTGCAGAGGTATGAACAGATCTTGAATATACCACATGTGACATGAATTCGACGAATCACCATCGGACCCTTAGCTCACATTCTACCCAACATCATCACTACTGGAACCGATTACTTCATACTGCGTAATAACAATCCCAAAAAAAATATGTGCAAACACATTGTTGGAACAAAAACTTCCCGCAAACAAAAACAAAACAAACCCACTGAGAATTAGTAAATATTTAGAAATAAAAACATTACAGAAGTAAATTGTTGCTACCAAAAGTTAATAACATGTTTTATATTTCAACATAAAAAAAACAAATTTTATCTAAATTTATAACCCAAAAAAATATGCTAATTTGAAGTCCGGACCTTTTTTTCTTAACTAAAATTAGTACAACTTAATTCCAATGGTTAAAGGAATTAATGATAAATGTAGTAATAAAATAATAAATTTGACCTTAAAGCTCGGTTGAGCTGGTGAACGTTTTCCAGAATATCCAAAAACAGCTGCTTGAGTATCGTACCGGACATACGAGGGTATATCAAAAAGTCTTGCAATAACATATGAAAAAAAAGAGTGAGTGAGACAACAACATATTTTTCAAAACCATTTTTTGTCGCGATGAAACTTCTAGAAGAACATTTCGATGTAAATTTTACAGTTCGTTTGTTTTTGTCAATTTAGTAACACGTGTTTTGAATTTTTCTTAAAATGAATGAAATTGAATATCGCGCCGTTATTAAATTTTTCTGGAAAGATGGACGAAATGCAATTTATATATTCAACTATATATCAAAAGTTTACGGCGAATCTGCACCATCATATGCCACAGTAACAAGGTGGGTAAAATTATTCAAAAGTGGTCGGGAGTCATTAGAAGACGTCAACCGCTCGGGTCGGGCAGCAGATGCTATTAGCCATGAAAACGTAATTTTGGCCGAATTTATTGTATTGGAGGATCGGCGTATTTCTGTTCCGCGGTTAGCGTGGAGACTTTCTCTTTCATACGATACCACATATACTATATTACATGACCACCTTCACATGTCGAAAGTAAGTGCGCGATGGGTTCCCCGTTTGTTGAATGCAGAACAAAAAAAAATGCGTGTTCAAACTTCAAAAGCGATTTTAGATATGTACAAAGAAAATCCAGAAAATTTCTTGGATAACATAATAACAGGCGTAGAAACATTGGTTATCACTGGGATCCGGAATCCAAACAAGAATCGATGCAATGGATTAAACGTAGTGAACCACCACCAAAGAAATTCAAAACTCAACCGTCTGCTGGTAAGGTTTTGGCAACAATTTTTTGGGATGCTGAAGGAATTTTGATAATCGATTATATGCCACCGAAAACCACAATCACAGGCATATATTACGCAGAGGTTTTGCGAAAATTGAAAAAAGCGATCCGGGAAAAACGGCCAAGGAAAGTTAGGAAAAAAATCTTGCTTCTTCACGACAATGCACCAGTGCACAAGGCTAATATTGCTCAAGCTGCATTAAAGGACTGCGGCTTCGTGGAAATTCCGCATCCACCGTACAGTCCAGACTTGGCACCTAGTGACTACTTTCTGTTTCCCAATTTGAAAAAAACACTAAGGGGCCGGAAATTTTCCAGTGACTATGAAGTACCGTCTGTTGTAAATGAATATTTTATGGAGCAAAAGAAATCTTTTTTTTTAGAGGGTTTAGGCAAGTTAATTGATCGATGTGACAAATGTATAAACCTTAAAGGAGATTATGTCGAAAAATAAAAACATTGCTGTCTCACTCACTCTTTTTTTTCATATGATATTGCAAGACTTTTTGATTTGCCCTCGTATATATACCGATACACATTTACTTTTAAGACGATTTTGTACCTCGATGTATTATTGTTGTGGTACATAAATTTAAATGGTTGTGACTACTTCATGAGCCAATAGTAGTTTTCGTATAATTTAACAATAATTACAAAAATTTGTATTTGTATATTTATTTTTTTTGAACTTAGTATTAATCTGGTTATTTAGGATTAGTATTGACCAGCCAGCAAACTTAAACTATAACTAGACACTGCCTTAAATAGTTCACAATAGGTACTTAAGTCTAATCACAATGAATATAACTGATTTTTTTTTTTTTTTTTGATTTGGCGCAAACATTTATTTTTTGTAAGGCGTACGAGTTTTAATTTTCAACGTGGGTGGTACCACAGTTTTTTTTTCACATGAAGCGTGGAAACCGTTCGCTCCGTTATTTTTTTGTTTTAAACTTTTCGTAAACTATCAAATCGTATGCTTTAATACACTTATTTTATCGAAATTTATAAATCGACTAAACTTATAACCGCCAAATTCTAACGTTCGGATATTTTTTCTTTTTTTTCACACACATCACTTTATAAGCGATTCATAAGAGTTTGCCTTTTCTTATAGTGAATGACAACACATACCAATTTTTCACAGCTTGATCTTACGTAATTCGGCTATACGCGATCCTCACGCGTGTTTTGTTTTTCTTTGTTTTATTTTTTTTATGAGGATTCTTTATACCCGTATACAAACATGAAGGGAACACAAATCAAGCACTAATTTTAGATGGTGTCCATCCATTTGCCAAAACTTTATTTATTAATTTTATGACAAACAATTTATTGTTTGTCTTGGATGTGTCATCAACACGATTTATATAAAAACAGAGGGCCTACTATTGCTTTCGATCGTTTTCGTTAGTTCCGCGGTACGAAGTATTTTGTACTACGACTTTCGCATACTGTGAACGTTAACGAAAATATGACGTTTAAATCCATTCCGAACATAAATATTTTTGCGGTATGGTCAGAGTTTCTGCAATTATATTGCTTATACGTTGTTGTGAAAGCCCCTTGTGAAAATATTATTCTGAAACACTTGAATAATTTTGGTAGTAAAATTATTTTGATAATCGAAAGCAGTAGTATCGAAAATGACGAAATACGATAGCAAATAGTTGAACGATTGACGAAAATGAACGAAAACGTTCGAAAGCAATAGTATTTGGAGATGTGAGCTGAATGTGATCTCTTCTGATGTCTCGATTTTCAGAATTTTGTCATAGCATTGGGATGGACAAACATGGCGCAGAAGCTTATCATTACCGTTTAACTTATTTTTTGGATTTCCACAGAATACAAGCCGAGATTTTGGGAGGTATAGTCCCCGCTTTCATGTATCAGATGACTATGTCCATGGCGATTTTCAGAATTTTGTCATAGTTCTGGAATAGCTAAGCACGGAGCAGAAGCTAACCATACGAAATATTTCCTAAACCTTTCCTATTTTTTTTAAGTTAGGATAAAGTTAGGAAATATTGAATATTTTTCTGATCATAAAATTTAGAATTCTAAAATATTATTATAATTTTCTAATTTTTTTTTTTTTTTTGTACAAACCTGTATCGTTAAATTTAAATAAATTATTTTTATGAAAGCTGGTCGCCTCTCAGAGATTTTATCTGAAAGAAAACCAATATTACAATTTGTAGTTGCAAGAAAAACCTCTAGTGGTTCGAGCAACTAAAGAAAGAAATGTTGTAAATTATATATATAATTAACTTTAATGAATAATTTAGGACAAACTTCACGCTTCTATATACCACTATGAAGTTTCTCCTAAATCCTAAATTTGTTTGAAAGTATTAGTGAAAATAATAGATAAAATAACGTTTAAATTCAATTTGATTTGCCGGAATGTTGGTGATTTTGAAAATTAAACACATGCGAACAATACGGCAAAATAAATTTATACTTAATAATTAATAAAGACATTTTTATTAATCACTTGTTTTTTGTTTCGCAGTTAACTGCTAACTGCGAAACAAAAAACAAGTGATTAATAAAAATGTCTTTATTAAGTATTAGTGTGTTTCGCCAAGTGCCTACGGCCAATAGCGTAAAAAAAAAAAAAAAAAAAAAAAAAAAAAAAAAAAAAAAAAAATTTAAACTGCCATGCAAATTTTTAAGAAATAACAGTGATAAAAAACGAATCAGAATTAAAGTTATATTCACAACCTAAGTATGTTTATGTTTCGTTTCTGTATCTACATTATCTATCTTATAAAGGGTTATCCAATTCAAGTTTGATAAAGTAAACTTAAAAAAAACACACAAAATATTCGGAATGTATTGTAATTTTTATTTCATTTTACAGATTGATCCTTGCCATTTTTAGTTAAACAAGATATCATTCAAATGTCCTCCACGGGACTTCTTACAGGCCTTGATTCTTTTGAGGTAATTTTCAATGACTTTTCGGCACATTTCGGGCGGTATCTCGGCCATTACCTTACGAATATTAGTTTTCAATTCGTCAAGAGTTTGAGGATTGTTTGCGTAAATACGATCTTTCGCGTAGCCCCACAAAAAGAAATCCAAAGGCGTTAAATCACAGGATCTTCGAGGCCAATTGACATCAGCCAATCGCGAAATCAAACGTCCAGGGAATTTCTCTTGCAAAAGATCTCGATTTGCTCGTGTTATGTGACTGGTTGCTCCATCCTGCTGGAACCACATATCGTCAAGATCATAATCTTCGATTTTCGTAAAAAAATAATCGGTTAACATGCGGCCATAGCGCTCAGAATTGACGGTAACGGTTCGTCCATGGTTGTTCTCAAAAAAATACGGCCCAATCACACCACCAGACCACAATGTGCACCAAACAGTGACTTTTTCCGGGTGTAATGGCTTCTCTACAATCAATTGTGGATTTTCTGAGCCCCAAATTCTACAGTTTTGCTTATTAACGTATCCACCAAGCGAAAAATGAGCTTCATCACTGAAGAAAATTTTGTTCGAAAAATCAGCATCGACGGCCTGTTTTTCCAACACCATGCTCCATATTCTTAAATGCTCCATATTCTTAAATGGCAGAATGTCAACTAAATAAATGACAGCGTACTTGACGTTTATCTTTGACAGATGTCGGTATACAGATTTCTACTTTATCAACCTCGAATTGGATAACCCTGTACATTAGCCACATTTGGTGTCGAAATTACATACGGAGTTTTTTGCTTACTTTTTTGGATCGTGTAGCACTTTTGAGATGAGTTGCGCATTTCACGGCCTTTAACAACATCTGAGTCTTTTCTTGAAAGGAAACTATAAATCTGCCAACTTTGAGATGATGTTCATTTATTCAATTATTTTTTAATACGTTGAACCAACTCTCAACAGTAGCGTTTGACACCCTTACGGTATGCCCAAACTGTCTTAAAAATATGGTAGCCCAATGGCATATATTTCATGTATCTTTTTAAACAAAATAACATAAAATCCTGACAAAACATTATATTTGTCGCCCCGCTATTATCTAGAACCTTGATTTTCTCTAAAACCGTTTTGTAAATTAAACGGTATCTTTTACAAAATGGCGTATCATCAAGACTTAAATGATTTTCTTCACAGTTTTCAGTTGTCGGCAACTCCTCTGTTTTGCGGCTTAATTCAGTGCACGAGTAAATGTTAGTTTTTAAATGTGATAGAATTTTTTCTTTTAAAAGAATTTTGGCATCACAGAACATCACATTCTCAAACTGCGAACATCCAATGGTGCATAAAATTTCGAAAAGTTCATCAATTTCTTGAATACTATCGCTATCAATAATCATGAACATAATTATCATAATTGTTTCCCTTAAAGGCTTCGGGCAACTATGAATTTTACTTTTAATTTGACGAATTAGAAGGGGGTGGGTTTATTCAAAGAAAATCCATGAAAATTTTCTGTTTCAAACCTAGTCAATTCGTCAATCAAAAACATTGAATACTAGCCCCCTTCTCCTCTAGATTTTTCAAACCACTGTTATTTTTCGAGTAATTGAGCCTTCCTACTATAAGAAAATTTGTATTCAAGGTGTGGTAGGCGTCTGGGTTTGATCAAAGAAAATCCATGAAAATTTGCTGTTTCAAATTACCGACTCTGGATTCTCTGAGATAGTTTTAATAGTATTGGAACCCGATTGATTTAGTAGATCTCGAATTTGTTGGTTATTTGACGATAATTTTCTTAGGTTGAACCCACCGCTACTTAATATTCTTAATACATCATCCTTCAATTTCGTTAAATTAGGTGGTGTGGGTGCACCAGTCATCAGGTCATCTACATAAATATTTTTTCGATTGCTCGGCTTGCTTCGGGAAATTCTTCTTCGTTTGACTAGACCAGTTCCTTTCAGCATCTTGCCGCCATGAAAGATGGTAAAGCCATGCCATATGTGATGGTTTTTATGAGTGGTGGCGGATTATATGAGTTTTATCTCGCCCTAATATAAATTGATGTTTGGTATCTTCTTCGTCTACCCACATTTGGCGATACATCTTTTCAATATCGCCTACTAATACGTAGTGATGCTGTCAAAATCGCGTAAGTATTTCGAATAAACTAGAATGTATGTTTGGTTCTACCATTAAATTTCAGTTCAACGACGTGCCCATGGTTGTTTTTGTGGATGCATAAAAAACCACACGCAGTTTTGTTGTGCTACTGCTGTTCTTTAATACTCCATGGTGTGGCATGATGTAAAATTGTTGAAGTTCCGCGGGGGTTGCTTCGAATGACTTCATGTGTTGTAAATCCTGATACTCATTTAAAAATTCTTCATAAAGCTGGCGGAATTGTTTGTCTCCTTTGAAGCGTCACTCCATCGCTAGCAATTTCGATAATGGTTGCTGGTATGTCAAGCCTACAATCTTGAAGGATTCCTTAAATGGTAGTTTGGTAGGGAATCTCCCGTCTGGCGCTCGTTGTGGTAGCCTTGAACTAATCCTCATAATCTTGTTCTTCCTGTGTGGAATTGTTGATCTATGGCATCTCTTCGATTTCCTAAAATTGTTGTAGCGTAGAATCAATATCGACAACGGTTGTGAACGACTATGCAATTCTTGTTGATTCTGCTAATTTGCTAATGGCACCTTCGAGTAGTTCGAATACGATGTCTGCTCCAAGTAAAATGTCGATCGGTGCGGGTTTATAGAAATCTGGATCGGCCAAGTTAACATTTCCTAAATTCTTCAGGCAGCTAATGTCAAATTCAAAGGCGGGTAGTGACGACGTAATCTTCGTAATAATGAGTGCCTTCAAGGATGCTAACTGCACGGTTGCGAATCTGGGCGTTAATGTAAATGTTATGATGCCATACGACCTTCCGCTGTTGGTTTGACCGTTTCCTGCTATTAAATATCTGCCATTTTGTCGTGGTAGTCGTAACTTCTGAGAGAAAGCTTCGGTGATGAACGTGGCCTGCGAATCAGTATCTAGTAGGCTCGGCACATTTGCTGTACGCCAAAGTTGTCATATATTATTTGTATCGTGCTTTTCAAACAAAAATCGTGAGGAATACAACGTACATCATCGGGACAGGTGTGAGTGGATGCGACCGTTTTATCTTCGTTAATACGACGTGAATTGTCTGTGGAGACTGATGCATTTGATGTAGCGTCCATATGCACGAGTGTATGATGTTTGCGAGAGCAGTGACGACATCTATCATATTACAATCATATACCGAATGGCCTGGATTAAGGCAATTGAAACACTGTCTCTTGCTACTATTAATGATCTTCGATCTTCAACAGATAAGCCTTTAAATCGATTGCAATCAATCAATGGATGCTGCTCCTTATTGCATGCTATGCAGTTGAATCAGTAGTTATAGCGAAACTATTTTGGCTTTAATTGACCTGGTTGCCTTAGTTACTTTAGTGGAATACACCCTTATAGATTCCAGTGCATCAATTCCTGTATGGTTTTGAGATATTGGCCAAAAGCTGAAAATAACTTATATGGTCGCACAAAATCAAAAAATTATAATGAAAATTCTAGTCTACAAATTTTTTCCGAATTGTCCCTGTATGCGATACAAATTTTTGCAAAATGTAATTAAGAAATAGCCGAGTTTCCTCAAGCTTAAAATTTATTTATATCGTGTAAAATGTACAAATACCATATTTCATAAGGACTGGTTATAAAATGGCCAGTTTAGTCCAGCACGAACAGATCTTAGAATTTTGTCCTAAACTTACTTTAAAATCCCTGAACAATACTACTCTCCAAGTAGTAGTATTGTTGTTAACAAATGGCGGAAAGACGAAATATTGTAAAATTTCAAGATTTCATTTACCGAATTCCTTTAGTTCGGAGATTAATCAATTTGCCATTTTAAGGATCACTTTTAATATTTCATTCCGCTGGGATGTTTTATTTAGGGGAAAAAAGATACATAATGAATAAAAAATTTCCGCTAATTCTCTTTAGTGATAGTGCTGCCACTTATGGCTAGTAGCGTAATCTCTTATTTTTCGTTGTCAAATTTCCGCTATAGTATATAGCACACATGGCCAAATTGCGGCTCGCGAGCCGCACGTGACTTTTTGAAAGAGTGAATGTGGCTCTCGAAAAGAAATAAAAAATTAAATAACATTTAATAATTCATTAAAATTATTTTGTGATCTTAATTGAAAATTGCGACTTCGATTAAGTTGACTCTAGTAACGAGAAATTATAATAATTCGGCTCCACGTGTCATGAAGCACGTTGAGTTTGGCCATGTGTGGTATATAGCATCTCCGGAAGTAAATAACAATTGAGGACTGGATAGATGGAAGAGCCAATTACAAAATTTTGCTTTCACGGTACGAAACAAAGAGCTTCCTGCCTAGAATTGATACGAGAGATGAGAAGTACATCTTTTTTAAAAATTACAAACGCAAAAGGTCGTGATTTTCACCTTTCGAATCATCAACATCGACGGCACGTTCAAATCGCCAGAATGAGGCCGAGACACGGTCGAGTGATATTGCAGCACGACAATGCTCCATGCCATCGCACGAAATTTTCCATTTTCAAAAAACTCGAGAATTTCGTTGTGCACCTAAGTGATTAAGTAATTTAAATCATACTTTAAGTCACTGTTTTAACTAGTTTAATTATTCCCAATTATTGTTTTAAAATTGAGTATGTCTCGTTCATCTTTTCAAACTCGTTCAATTTTTTTTTGACGACGTTCAACTAGAACTTGGGTCCAGGACTAACTTACTTCGCTTGAAGCAATATACTTTTGATTTATTTTTATCATTCTTCATATTTCAATAACAATGACTGCTAGTATACATTATACATTTTGGTCAGTCCAAAATGTTTACCACGTAGTCTCTTTAAACTTTCATCATGTTTGTCGTCGTACAAGAAACTATTGAAAGAATGTGCAACCACTTTAGTGAAATATGTTTCTTATAAAGTATAGCCACCAAATTCCAAGCAACTCGTAAAAAGTTTACAAAAGACAATAAAAAATAATTTATTTTTCCAATAATAATAAATTTCTCACCAGTAATAACATTTTATAACCGACGAATATTTAATATTCTTTAGTCATACAGTCATTCAGTTTCTTATTATCAAAAAACTTGATCTGTTCCACGCTACAATTCATTGTATTCTTCTGTATCGCTGACTACGCTGTCGACTCGTGTTTCGTAAATGGCTAAGTTAATGAAAGGTTTTACCTGACTGAAATCAAGAAACTCCAATAAATTCAGTGCTCAATCAAAAAAAAAATCTGTTACATTTTGCATAATAGCAGTGGATTTCTAGACACGTCCAAATTTTTTATGAAACGGTTTAAATATTGTAAAGCTCAAAACTTAAACGTACAGCCTTGGCCAAAAGTATTGAGCACCCTATAAATTTCGGGCGTACACGATAAGTATAGCAGAAAACAACCCCTATTGTTTATTGAATATTTTTTCGAAGCCTAAAAAGAATTAAAAACATTGACCCGCACCGCAGGTGTCTCAATAAACGGTCTGTGGCACTATTCTGGCTTTTCCTGGGGATAGGGAATTGGGAATTGGTGTAAAGATTTTGGAAACAAAATTGTATGAGAAAATATTTTTCCCTATAAAAATTTTGTGGAACAAAAGTTTCCTAATTAACTTTGTTTTGAAAATTTTTGCACTAAACTTATTTCTTCAATAGGCCAGAAAAATACAATCTCGATAAAAATGTTATGAAAATATTTTTCACAATTCCCTATTCCCAGAGAAAGACAGAATAGTGTCACTGGTGCAATAAAAAACAAAAAGAGTCAAGTTAAAAACGACGTGTGCAGATACAGCTTCTGCATGAGCAAGGGAAATCACAAGTAGAGATTTCTAAAACTGTGAAGTGTTCTTGCAAATGTTTTAGTTTTGCGAAACCTCTACAGTTTCTTTATTTCTTATTTTTGGTTAAATAGGCCCCTGGTGTGCTTTTTATGCATCGCCGCCCACCGGGTGGGCGAAGCATTTAGTCCAAATTGTGTGGTACCAACTGTAAAACACGGTGGAGGGCAGCATACTGGTCAGGGGCGGCTACATGACTAATTCTGGATTTGGCGAAATGTTCGTGTGTGAGGGCCATTTGAACTCTTCAAAATACATAAACATCCTAGAATCTGCGTTGCTGCCGTCATTTTTAACACTTTTTGGTGATACAAACATGGATGGCGTTAAATTAGCAGGATAATGCTCCGTGTTATAAATCTGCCCGCACAATGGCATGGTTTCGAGAAAATGGCACTGAGGTTCTGGAGTGGTCTGCAGTCCCCGGACCTAAACTCCGTAGAACATTTATGAAGTTTATTAAAACACAGAGTCAGGCGCTATACAATAAATAACAAAGAATACCTAAAACGCAGTCTACACCAAGAATGGAGCTCCATACGTCCTGCAGAATATTATGTAAAAAACTTGTAAGCTCTCTACCCAAAAGAATTTCCGCCGTAATTAAGGCAAAGGGTGGACCCACAAAATATTAATTTTATATAAATCAATAGTAATGTGAACCTATAAAATTTTTTTCAATTTATTTCAAATTGATACTCCCAAAAAAGTTGTAAGATATCATGGGTGCTCAATACTTTTGGCCAAGGCTGTATAGCAAATCAAAACTTCGTTTAGATTTTTTCAATGTATGTATTTTTATACCTTAAGTTGAAACTTCATGCTGAGATTGGTTTAGTTTACATTACCTAAATTAAATCAATTTGTTTCTATTATATCTCTGTGCTCATGTCATTAGGCACGCAGTCTTTCTTATATGTGGTATGTACCATGCACATAATAATTTTTCGTTAATTATTTAATCGGTCACCGACAGGATCACAGACCGATTTTATAAACATGTTACCTACATAAAATGATAGCATGTAACATACCAAAGTCAAAACGAGATATAGAGTAAATCTAGATAGACACACTCATTTATAAAAATCGTTTTTGATCCATTTCGAAATTGTTCTTATTGTTTGTATTTATATTACGTTTCTTTGTTTCCTAAGCTTAAATCCTAAATGTAGATGATAAAAAATATAAAACAACAACGAACGAAAAAAAAATCCTTTAAGTAGAGAGACTTGAGTAATATGTACTGTCATATTATGCTATGTTATAGCGAGTCAAAGAGGTGAAAAAACACGAAATGAAAAATTGAATGACGTCGTCGTTGTTGTTGCTAATGTAGAAGAAAAATTTATTAGAGATGTATTTTTTTCATACCATGTAGAGCGAGCGATGTCAGAATCACTAATTATATCCCATACACACACACAAAGAAATATTATGTTAAATTGTATTAAATAAATAGAATTAACATAATAACATATTACATGAGTATCCTCGAGCAGAGTACGATTTAAATAATAATCGTTAAAAGTTACAAATAAAGCTAATTATAAAGACAACTACATATATACATACAATAATATATAGCCTCTGGCGATAAACACTTTAACCTACATGACGTTTTTTAAATTATCCTCAATTGCTGCAAAATTGTTCCGCTTTAAAAATGTCACCGCACTCTCTTATCATCATACGCTGCTAAACTCACATGAAAGGTGTTAAATATTACAAGGTTGACATACATATTTCTAACTAAACATACATATATTCTGTTTGATGTGCAAGAATCATATAGGTGTATGTATGTATACTGACGTATACATATACACAAATCCATGATGTGCTGCCGAGCTGTGCTAGACGATAAAATAACACAAATATAGGGTTGAATTAGTGATACTTGACTCGTGTATGTGAATTAAACTTTTGACAATGTAAATATTGTATGATTTTGTGTTTGATAAAACTACTGTGTGTTGTTTGAACTTCATCAAGTGCTAATTGGAAACTTTAACGGTCATGGAACAACCGTATGTTTGTCTGTGAGAAGAAGGGGTAATGTTATACATTTTTGTGTTTTGGGTGATGTTAATTATGCATTATGTCAAGGAAATTGGGTGTTGTATATTTTTTTCATTAGGGATTTCCCAGAATTAACAATGGATATGTATATTTTATAAACAAGAGTACACTGGCAAAAAGAAGTTTAAATCAGGTAGAAGATTAAATTTTTTAGTCGACAAGCACACATTTTCGTTGGGTGGGTATCCAAATCGGTATTTGTGTGTGTTCTTGTTGAGCATAACGTCAGGAATCTGGATTATGAAGGCCTAAAAATTGTAGCCACAATTTACCGATCTGAGCTTTTAACGAAAAGCAAAATCATCAAAATTGTATATGAGGCGCAGATATTAGGTTCATTAAAAATAATAATTCTTTAGGAATAGGAATTAAAATAATTTCAGAGACGTTACCATTTGTCGTTTAAAACATTAAAATTAAAACATTTTGGGTGACTCCTTACAAGTTTAAATTCGTCAAATTGTTGAAAAGTCAAATATTCGACATAATACTATACACACTATTAAAGTTAGCTGAGAGTTTCCAGCCGAAAGATGGTAATGCAGATATTAATTTTATTATCTCAGTCAAAAATATTTTAAAATGTCGATATTGTAGATTGTATCGACAAAGAAGATTAACTTCAATATTCAAACCGAAATATAAATCATCAATTTTCTAAAAGAAAATGTCAATAAGGCCGGAATTACACTATAAAAGATATTTGTCAAAGGAGTTTGATAAAACATTTGAATCAATTTTTTTTAAACAATGTTGATCAAATAATTGTTGACGCTACATAAAAGATTTAATCAAAATTTTTCTCAAGCATCAGTAAAAATGGAACAACAACGAGTAACGTGTGCAGCAACATTAAGCGCTTTTATTATTATATCGTTAATAAAAATATTCGCTATGTTTTTGTTTGCATAAAAATTCATTCGCCTCGTATTCTTGAAATAATATTTTTGTGATTTTTGCCGTCCAATGGTATTTGGTCGCCATTTTGAACAAGCAATATGTCAAAAATAATTTATCAAATTTACCTGCATGAGGCTCAATTTGATAAAAATTTTATAAAAGTGATAATTTTATAAAACAAGCATATTACACTATCAAAGAAAATTAATAAAAATGTTTGTCAAAGACCTTTGTCAAAGTTTTTTTATAGTGTAATTTCGGCCTAACGGGGATCTCTCCACGTTTAGCTGATGAATGGCTTGTATATCAAGATTTTGACAGAGGAACAACTATATCTGACTGTTCCAATTGGATGAACCATTACCCTAAGTAGAATTTGATTATATGTTTGGAGTAGGTTTTATTCGGTTATATTGATCAAATGTTCCATTTACCATTGTTCCGACGGTAAAATTGTCCATCATTCGAGATTTTGCCAGATGGATACCAATCTGACTATATCAATTCGATACGCCATGAACATAGGTAGATTTTGCATAAATGTTAAGGGTGAGTCTAATGGAGTTATAGAGGTGAAATTTTTATTTTTCCCATGTTCTGAACATAAAATCGTCTATCATTCGAGATTGTGTCAAATGGGCAGCAATCTGACTATCCCGATTCGATAGCCTATGACTTTGATAGATTTTGGTTATAGGTTAGGGTGGGGCATAAGTGCACTGAAAAAAATAAATTTTGTTTAATTGATAAACTCAAATTTATCACCTCTTTATAAAGTAGCTTTATTTATTTGATAAAAAATATGTACGCATGAAAAGTGATCTGTAGGAAAATAGTTAAATTATAAAAGGAGTTATGGTTTAGATAAATGTTTTATCAAAACAAAATTTAATTTTTAAAATTTAACATTTGATGTAACTTTTATAATATATATAAAAGTTTTCATATAGTTTGAAAATCGGTTTCTATCTCTGATATATTAATTTATCGGCTACTTAAATTTATTATGTATGTTGAGATTTAAACAAAACTGTATTAAAATGATATTTGCTGTAAAAATAGTTTCTAAAGCACAAAATTTCCAATCCGTTTACGTATCAAAAAACTTAAGAAATTCAAAATCATATTCGCACATGACGTCAATTTATGTCTAATCCGAGACTGCGCAATAATAATGTTAAGATATTTACACTAAAAAAACAACTAGAGAAAGCAACAAAAATGTCGACTTAGCGTGTCGTCATCATTTGGTGTAAGCGGTCTCTAGTTTAGAAGGCATTGATTCTATTCAACATTTTCACTTTGTATGCTTTAATTGTTTAGAACATAAAAAAAATGAAATGAGGCGGCTAAATGTGTTAAAAGGTTTTATCTAACCATGGAACTTCATCAAACATTCAAATTTAGTAAAACGTTTAAGTCAACCGTTTAGTATTTCTTCGTGTCGTGAAAATTCAAAAGATATATTAAAGAATCAAGCCGGTAAAAATTCATATACACTCCATTTTAGTTGAATTAAATTCGTCGACGACTGGTAATTTTAAAACTTGGACCTACACTTTTCTAGCATATGACATAACAATCACGAAGCATAAATGTACATATTGTCATTTCCCGGTCGATGCTAATTTTAGTTAATAACGATTATTTTCAAAAAATTCTACTACAAATTTTGACCAATTCTCCTTTATTACTAATATCGGAAACTCGTTTGACGAGAGTGTTTATACTGAACCTTCAAACGAAATCCAGCCCTACTTTAATAATTCATGATCATCGTCTTTGCTCATTAACAGATCCCAATAATGATAGGTCCTTAGTGTCAAGAAAAGCTTTAATTTAATTCATACGGTTTTGTAGGAAGAAAGCTTAGTTCTGTTTATTGAACAAATATTTGGCTTTCTGCAGCCTTGCTCCACTAATGCTAGTTCTTGAACCAAGGTATTTTTAGAGAATTTTCATGTTTTTCATGCTCTTACAAATTTACAATACCGTACATTTGCTAGGGCAGTGACTGCGATACAGCAGGACGGATAAAAGATTACGGTTAATTATATTCTGATCGAACTACGAATAATATCGTCTAATATTTAAAGCGCAATCTCGTTGCATTTCGATGCGGATATGCCAAGTTAAAATATGTTCGTAAGCCAAGCCCTATATTTCTCTCTCTCTCTCTGGCACTATATCCCATCAAGGGATTTGGCCGCCTCATATGAGGTTTCATAATCATATTTTCATTTCGGATAATGAGTGATTAATTCATTGATCCTAAACCAGCCGTGAAATTTTTTCCTTGTCACCACCGGGAATCGAACCCGGGACCTCCGGTCGCTGGAGCAAGCATGCTAACCACTTTGCCACCGGGGCGGCAAAGTGCCCTATATACCTCGCAGAAATTATAGGCCTTAACACAATACGTGTGGAAAAATGTTGGTTGAAGCTTGTTCAAAGAAACAATTACAAGGCGTATTGATCTTTCATATCAAATTTTAAATAATAATAAACGTTTTTGCTTTACGGTGGTTGCTATGTGTTTCCATTGTTGTCATATTATGTTGTTTATAATAGATTTTAGCTCCGTAAATGTTTAGACCCGTTGCATATTTTAACGAAGCTAGAGATATGTGATGCGGGCTATGTTTCTCCAATATTAAAAATAGATGTGGGTGTGTAATGCTCTTAAATATTGAATCATTCGATCATACTCTGTGTACCTAACCAATATAATATTAATTTTGATATGGCCGGTGTAAGCTTCGCTTATTTGAACTCAATAGTACTCGTTCATAATTCACACTAGAACATAAATAATACTTTCGTTTTGGGAAAGATCAATGAAATATTAAAAAATTTCTGTTTTAATAAAGGATCAAAACTAAGTCAGCTAGTGCAAGATATACTTTCGTCTACCAAATTGCTTCTTACTGTAACTAGAAAATGAAATACATTATGTACAAATACTATTGTCGCATCGAAATTATTAATGCATTAGAAATAACTTGGAAATCAAGCATTTCAGATCTCGGCTCATTATACAAAATTCTGCAATTTTTAAAATGGATAAAAATATTTTTATACTCCTTATAATCTGTTTATGTAATGTAAACATTCTTTTAAAGAGGATTTAAATTTTATTAAAGAGGATTGTAGGTGTTACAAGTATATATAATCTTTAGATGGTTTCATAAATCAAGTGTTTAATTTTACATACAAATTTTATGATTTGATACAAATTTTTATAAATTTTGGTTTTTCAAAGTTAATTTGTCATATGCAAACACGATTTATAAAATCGACAAAGAAAATTAACAAATTTAGGTAAGCCACATTTTTATTTCATTCTGTAACAAGTGACAATATAAATCAGTCGCAGAAATTGAAATTTTTGTTTAATTATAATTTAATGGTGATAAAAGTGATTAAGTGTAATTAAAAAGTGAATATTAGTTATTAATAAATAGTTATTAATACAATTAAAAAAACGAATGTTTGCATAAATATAAAAATAAATTTTTTGGGGTGTAAATTGTGTAAATTATAGTTAGGTTAGGTAAGGTGTTTAATAAATGTGTGGCTGTTTTGAGTATTTGTGAGAATTATACATATAGTGACTGAAATTTATTTTAAAAGGGCCTTCATCCTTGTATTTTAGTACTGGAGTCGTACTGATAGATCTGTAACAACTCCATTGTCTGTAAATTTGATTTATCGCTAAACTTTATTAAGGTTAGGTTTCATGCCATTGCAAGTGTTATAAATTGTATTGAGAATGATTTTTGGGACGTGTGAATGCGGTCGAAGAATAACTTGCATTGATTGTTTCTGTATAGGGCTTAGGTGGCATATGAGTGATGTGAATTCAACGTGCAATCCTGTTTTGGTTTGTAAATATGCCGATAGAATGAATTTGAATGCTGATTTTAATTATACGTGAAAAATAAAGCGTTTAGTTATATATCAATTTATTTCCTTAAATAACTTTATGGAACCCTTCGTTAAATGTACAAGTCGCCGATCCAGTCGAAATGTGTTCAAAATACAATTAAATTGATGAATGTTTGCCGCTAACTGCCGCTAACGGAGGCACTTTCGCAACAAATTGTGGAATTATTTCCAACCAAAACTAAGGTAAGCGGCTTTTCCAATTTGTTACAAACACAAAATTACTTATGTTAAATATTTCTTTTGCAGAAGGTATACTTCAACAAAATGAATAAAAAGATGGCGGTATTTTATTTAATAATTTTTATATCTTTAAAATAAATGTCCAAACTCTGCAGAACCAATCCGAAACAAAGGCAGGGTCTTTTAAACAATGCAGATAAACATCAAGATTCATGTAATTTTGTTCATTATTAGGTATGCTATTTTTAATTTTAAAAAAACACTGACATCTTTTGTAAAATATAATTTTAGAAAAAAGTTTATTCGAACTCTTTAAATGAATTGAAAATAAAAAAATAAGTCGAAGACCTGTTTCGGAGTACATTCATTTCTTTTCGCGCTATTTATTTCAACTCGATAAAGGAATGTAATTAGTCGAAACGGTAGAAACCCAGTTAAGAAAAGTTTTATCACATTAATATTTTCAATTCAATTTTTTCACAGTTCGATTGAAATTTATTCTATTATTATATTTTATTAAAACGCATGTATTAAATAAATCCAAAATTATAATATAAAGATTAAATTAATTCGTACAAATTTGTTATTTTAAATTCAGTAAATACTGGATTTTGAAGAACATCTAAATGCGTTAAATTGGGCAACAATTGAAAATCACCGACAAGCAACGAGTGCAACCAGTGAGAACAGTGCAGTTTAAGAAGACAAATACAGAAGACGTTTTTTTATAAACGGCCACTATATAAGGATCAGGATAGCTGGGATTCGAATTGGTAAATATATTTTTAATATTTAAGAAAATACAAAAATATTTGAGTTTTTATAATTACTTCAGATTGACATGTATTTTAAACAAATATATCCAAATGCAACAATGTTGGCTGAAGAGTTTTCGAACATACAAAATATCCTAATGGAAATTCGCACTTCAAAAATCAAAAATGGCGCTAGCAAAAAATTATTTAAATAGCTGCCGTCAAACTGAGATCAAATAAAGCTCAGTAAGTATATCACAATTTTATTCATATAATTTAATACTCGTATTCCTTCCAGTCTGCATGCAATCAAATTTAAATTTTATTTTCAATTATGCAGTGAATTATTATATCACACAGGGACTCTATATAAGCTTTCCCAGGATAAGGAGTTAAACCAAATTTTAGTTGCGCTATAATTTGTGGTCATTTGTGTTTGATTTGTTCCATGTGTTTAATATGTATTCTAAAATTGTTTAATCAACATGTATGAATCAAAAATTTTAATTTTTTTTTAATTATAACGATTTGACTGGAAAGTTTATCAAAAATTATTTTGTTGGGTATGATTTCAAATGATTGTGGCCTTTTACGTTTATTTGATGATTTAGTTGAACGTCACAACAGAGACAAGAGCTAGATAATTTTGTGCTAACTATGAACTTAGTTTACACTTCTTTCCTGGTTATAAAACCAATGTTTATACCAAACAGGATGATATCATTCACTTAGAGTTTTCATTTTAAATGCCCATTTTGTACATTTATTATAAATATTAGTTGTAAATTAATTTTATTTTATTTTTATTTGTATTACAGACAGTAAAGCCTACAAAATGTTTTACCAAACCATGCCAAGTATAATAATTCCAACAACAAGAAAGTTTCTTAGATCCAATCCGGCGAACAATAAGTACAACCAAAAATGTCTCGTGACGGTTGTTCAAAGCATAATTAAATCCTCTATACCACTGAAAACAGAGGAAAAAACCGATTCAGCTGCTAATAATAATTGAACTAGATTTATTTTGTGTAAACAGCACAATACATTTATAGATATCGTGAAGTTTACACATGGACATTTTTTAGATGATATTTTGTCACTCACAACATTTTACTTAATAAATATAATAAAATATAAAAGCTTGTTTGTTGTTTGTTTTTATTAATTGAAACAATATAGTTTGTTTTCAATAAATTTTGTTTCAATTTAAAAACTAGTTCTTTATATTCGCTTTGTTGTATTGGTATTCGCGTGTATAAAATTGTTAAAACGTATATTTTATCCACAACTAAATTTATACATTTTATACAAATTTAAAATTTTATGTGTAAGTATTACAAATTAATTAATCAAACAGTTGAAAAATTGTATCAATATCACACAAGAACCAAGAAAATTATAATTTAATGTTTTGATTACATAAATTTTGTATCGATAGCTTACATTTTTATATTTTAAGATTCATTCTAAAATTCCCCTTCAGTTGATAAATTTTTTTATTAAAACGCTCAATTTTATTTATGGGATCACTTTTTTATCAATATTAGTAATATTTTATCAATACTACTAAGTTTTTTTTTTCTGTGTGGCTATAGGTAGATTTTGATTGTAGGTTAGGGGTGAATCTGAGGGGTTATAGGGGTGCAATTTTGTTTTTTTTCCATTTTTCATAGGTAAAATCGTTCATCACGGTCTATCGAATCGGCATTGTCAGATTGGAATTCATCTGGCAAAATCTCGAATGACAAACGATTTTGTCCATGAAAATAGGGAAAACTAAAATTTTACCCCTATAACCCCATCAGACCCACACTTAACCAATACTCAGAATCTACCTATATGGTCATGGGCTATCGAATCGGCATAGTCAGATTGGTGTCTATGTGGCGAAATCTCGAATGATAAACGATTTTATTGTCCGAAGAAGGGAATAAACAAAATTGCACCCCATAACCTCATAGACGGAAAGAAAATAGGAGTTGCACACACAATCGATACGAATAATTCTGTAATATTTTGCTTATTTGAAATTTCTTTCTAGCGAGTTTCCAATTTTCTTGTAAAAACAAGTTCTAGTGCGATAAATAAAAAATTCATCCCTGCCATTATGTAATTCTACACTTTTTGCTAAATTGTGTATCTACATTTTTGTGTGTTGTTAATTTGTGTAGCTACACTTTTGATAAATGTTGAAAACTTCACATCGGTTGAGAACAACACAACATAGAATAATCAGTCTACAATATTTCGGGATACTCGACACCATCGCAAACAATTTAATTTTAATAGTTTTACATTTTTTTTTATGTTTCATGTAAACTGCTTAGGCAGTTACAAATTTTTTATAAATAAACCTTTTTCATAATAATAAAAGGCAGAATGAAACTGACCACAATCAACTCAGTTTTATATTCCCACATCTACGCTTGCTATTAGAAAAACAACCGAAAGATTTGGTTACTAGTGGAAGAAATGGCGGAAAGACGGCATATTGTTAAATTTCAAGATTTCATATACCGAGTTCCTTTACTTCGAAGATCAATTAATTTGCCATTTTAAGGATCACTTTTAATATTTTATTCCGCTGAGATATTTTATTTAGTGAAAAAAGAGGTACATAATGAATGAAAAATTTCCGCTGGTAATTACATAACAAAATCAATTCTCTTTGGTGATAGTGCTGCCACTTGCGGCGAGTAGCGTAATCTCTTATTTTCCGCTGTCAAAATTCCGCTATTTTATACAGCATCAGTACCTCCCGGTCCAAGTGCCGAAGCTTTAACCACTGCACCACTTGTCCCGTATGTATAGGCGATAAAAAAATGTATAGGCGATACGAGGCTAACATTCGAGGAATTGACAACTTTACTAAACCAGATCGAAGCTCGCCGACAACAACCAAGTTGTCACGCAAAACAAAACCGAAGTTCTGCTAATCATACTAGTTGACTTTTATTACTGACTTGCGCAGTGATTTGTGTCATCAGTTCGGTACATACTCATCCATTCGGAAGGGAATCGTATGTCACACAACCTCAATCATCGATGCGATAATCAAAGGATTGGCCAACTCAGGTCTATATACTTTGATAACATCGCAAAGGTAGAATTATTTGCGACCAATTGGACTATGGTCATTCGGTATAATTTGACCAATTATTGGCAAGAAATGTGCAACATGGTAAAGGATGTTGCTCTGGACATCCAATGGTTGAATATATCAACTATATGTTCTCGTTTCATGACAATATGTTTTCGCCAAGTTAACCATCGGCCTAGATGGGTGCCTAGGTATTTTGAGCGATTTGTATTCCGTTTATTGTGACCGGCGGACACGTAAGCTTATTTATTGTGAATGTTACGTGAATCGATTTCTCTTCATTGGCATTTATCTTCCATTTATTTAGCCAGATTTCAATGTCATGACTATGTTGTTGCAGAGCTTCGGATGCTGTTTGTGTAGTTTTATGGGTACATACGATTGCCGTATCATCTGCGAAAGTAGACGTCATAATTTGCGAAGACGTTGGTAGATCTGAAGTAAAAATTAAATATAACGTTGGGCCAAGCGTACTGCCCTGTGGTACTCCAGCCAGAATGTTTTTCTCGACCGATTTAGGGGTACTGGTTTGACATAATTTCTTCGATTTCACAAATACGACTTCGGAAGTAGGTACATTTCTGGCAATTTAAGATTAATTTAAAAAGATGGCGGACCAGTAATTTGCCTCTTATGCTGACCTTATTTCTGTTCCGTGCTCGGTTCTAAAACCAAATTGATGGTTAGGGATGATATTTCGTAGTGCCGGGGCCCTATTGAAATCGGTGGAAATTTTCGTAATCGGAATACAATTTGCTATGCAATTCTTTATATTACTAAAATTTTTCAACGGCCACTTTAATCATCTTTCTAAATTTCTTATCTTTTTTTAAATTAAAGCCGCAGCCACACGAATGCAAATACATACCAACATTGGCGTATTTGTCCAAATAACAAATCGTATAGCCACAAACAAATTTACAAATAGGCTCGATAGGCAGTATTCGCTCAATAGGCAGTTTTTCAAAAAAGATCAAAGGAAAAAAGAAACACTACAAATCGTTTAGACAGCAGAATTTGTCCATTGTCATATTTTACAAATATTTGCCAAACATAAAATACAGTAACGTCGGTCGATATTTGCATTCGTGTGGCTGAGGCTTTAATTTAAAAAAAGATAAGAAATTTAGAAAGATGATTAAAGTGGCCGTTGAAAAATTTTAGTAATATAAAGAATTGCATAGCAAATTGTATTCCGATTACGAAAATTTCCATCGATTTCAAGAATAGGGTTAACGGTTTAATATTTTCGATAATTGTTTTTTGGAATACTTTCGAGATGATTGGTGATAGGCTTATTGATCTATGACGAGACATTGGTAGGATCCTTGTCAGGTTTCGAGATCATTTTTATTTATTTGACAGTTTCCTTCCATACCCAGTGGTTTCCTTTAATTGAATTTGATGTGCAATAATAATAAATTTCCTCTTAGGTCTGACGGGTACATTTTATGTTTTAAACCATCGACAATCACACTTTCAAGGTGATCATCGAAGGCTTTAACTTTTTCTTCGTCACTTATAGCCCATCCACCGTTAGGAAGGCGAATTGGCGGGTTTGGTTGCTGAGGTCTTAAGGTAAGGTAAGGTATTTAGTGGCCTTTCATATAATTAATAGTTTACTTAAACTTTCTTTATCGAGGTCAACACATATGTACATAGGTTGCTTGAATTTCATCAGTGCTATATATTCATTTAGAACATAATGACAACTCCGCTTTTTAAAATAATAGCAGTTCCTCCTCAATTTCCACCCAACGAATGTTTGGTGTCATAGATTTCGTAACCATTTATTCTGAAATTGTGTTTATCGGTTAAATGGGTTTCAGAAACTAGCATAAGATCAATTTCGTGTTTTGCTAGGAAATGTTGTAATTCGAGTTTGTGTTGGCTTTTACCGTTTGCGTTCCAGTGGCATGTCTTCAGATAATTTATTGGAGACATTAGTTTCCGGATGATACTGGTTTGATTTTAAAGTGTTGTTTGTAGCATATTTTGCATTGTTGACATTAACTGCTTGCATATGTTGGTTTGTCCGTTCATGTTCTGGGCGAGCCATTTGGCGTATGCGAAAATATATTATTCTGCGCATCTGGGCCCCTATTCTTGTAATCGGTGGAAAAATTTGTTTACAAATATTCTATTATTAATTTCCCCATACTAAGAGAAAAATTCCAATAAAAAGTAAATTTGTTACGTGAAATGTTTTTCCATTGATTAACACGCTCGATTTGAACATCATTTTTCGATTTTCCAAATTATCCGACTTTTCCGGTGGTTTATCCACAAATCAAAAACATCAAAATTTTCTTTCGTAAAAACCATCTCCTGGTAATTTCGAACACAACAAAAAAACATTGAACCAAATCGATTCAGCCGTTTTCAACTGAAAAACATCATTTTTGAAGTGAAATTTCTTTAGTAACCGGGGTGATTTTTAAAATCGATGAAACAAAACGCAAAATTTCAAGCAAAAAATGAAGAAGCGATATGAAACGAAAATGCGACAGTTTTGTTGTTGTTATTTTATTTTATTTTCTGTTCTGTTTTATTTTGTTTCTGTATACAGAAAAATGCATCTACATAGAAGCAATGCCTTCTAAACTACTGGCCGCTTACACCAAATGATGACGACACGCTAAGTCGACGTTGTTGTTGCTTTCTCTAGTTGCTTTGTTAGTGTAAATATCGTAAAATTATTATTGCGCAGTCTCGGTTTAGACTTAAATTGACGTCATGTGCGAAAAATGAGAGTAGTAAAAGGCCAGTAGTTTAGAAGGCATTGATAGAAGTATGTATGTATGTATTGACATTTTTTATACTCGATTCAAAAAAAATTAATTTCGTTCGCCGCTTCAACTGGTAAAGCTGCTGTGGCTATTGATGGGACAACGATACACACTGCAGTAAAAATAAGTCTTTCAAAATTGCTTCCTTTGTCAATTGAAGTGGCACAGCTATATAGATCACTGTTTAAATACGTTCGTGTTTTGATTATCGATGAAATCAGTATGACTGGAGCCGAGTTGTTGTCTCAAATAGACTCGAGATTAAAGCAAATCACCGGTAACTTTCAAGACAATTTTGGAGGACTAGATTTAATTTTGATTGGCGATCTACGTCAACTACCGCCGGTTTGCGCTACTCCGATTTACAAACAAATCAAGCGACAAAGAGCAGGTCCAACACTATGCCGAGGATTGAAATTCTTTGAACTCAGCGAAGTGATGCGACAAGCCAACCGAACTTTTTCAACACTATTAATTAACAAAAATTCGGGATGGACAGCTGTTACATGAGAACGAGTTGGAATTAATTGAATCACGATTTTACTCCGAAGAAGAGGCTGATAGAATTTGTCCACACGGTATACGATTGTTCTTCGATAACCATTCAGTTACTGAATAAAATAATAAAGTTTTAAATTCTGCAGTCGAAAAAGTCATTTCACAAACAACGGATGTGTATATTGGTTGTCAGAGTGTTGAAAAGTACACTTTCATGCGTCAAAAATTACACAAAATGTAAACAATTGATACAAGAGGTTTGCCTTATGAAATTATATTGGTTTCAAATAAACCATACATCACAACAACTAATATCGACGTATCAGATGGATTGGCGAATGGTGCGACAGGAAAATTCATTTATATCGAACATAACGACAAAGAAGAGTTAGGTCATTCATGGCTGGAATTCCCTGGCTCTTCCAAAACTGGTGAAAAAATCCGAAGGAAGGCAGCGGCATCAATACAAAGGCACAATCTTAGTCGGCTGGCAGTACTAATCGATCGGAGAACATCCTCTATACCATTAGTGCCTAATAAAACAGTGATCATAAAACGTAATCATTTTCCACTAGTCTCTGCGTGTGCAATAATAATTCATAAGTCCCAGGGAGGTACATTTGATGAAATTGTATATGAATATGTTAAAACACATGCTCAACAGCTCCTGTACGTCGCACTACCACGAGTAACATCGATTCAAGGGTTACATATTGTACCGAAAAAAAAAGATAAAAAATTGTATCATGGTCGAAGAGCAACAGTATCCACACTGGAATTGCAAGCTGAATTTCAAAGGCTGAACCTGAATAGACTTGAGACTATTGAGAAATTATTATTTGATTTCATAAATACGAGGAAAGGATTGTCACCATTTTCCTTCAACTGCCAAAGTTTACGTACTCATGCGTAGATGATCTTCAATTAGACAAAATATCATCGTCGTCGAATTTTCTGATTTTTTCGGAGATGTGGGTGGAGGATAATGACAACATTGTAGAGATTCCAAATTTCGATATTGTCGTTCAATATAAAAGATCAAATATAACGACAGGTGGCGTTGCAATCTACCATAATGTAAATGATGGAACCCGTGTTGTCAACCCACAAATTGACATCAATGCACTTCAACTGGAATCCTTGTCGGTTTAGGTTTGTAAAGTGGGAGAAATATGTGCTTGCGAAAGCAGATTAAACCATGACACATTTGTAATTATTGTGGCGATTTACATTTCTCCCAACCAATCGATTGAAAATATTATTCAATTTATCCACGGGAATTTGATAAAGTATACGCCGAAAGTATCGCGGATTCTGAAAAAAATTATGATAAAATTCCAATGATTTTGAGTGGGGATTTCAATGTGAATTTTGCATTAGATACGGCACTCCGTTTGATTCAATTCCTCAATACAGAATTAAATTTAGAAATGTGCAGCAGTCGTACTGAATCGACAACGCGATCAAAAACTGTTATCGACGCAATCTTTCAACGATATGTTGATAGAATTCAAACTACATTCACATTCGTGTCCTATTTTAGTTACCATAAACCACTCGTGTCATTCGTCGAAATAGAAAACATGGAGTCGGAATAATAAAATGTTTAAAAAAAACTTCGAAATTTTGTTTGTTGTTTTGTAATAAGATGAATAAATCCTCTAATTATCCCACTCCTGTTACTGCATTCGTCTCATTCTCTTGCTTAGATTCCGGGAAGTTTCACTTCTACTACGTGTGAACTGCACACAATTTTTTTTTGATTTTCCGACTTTTCCGGTCTTAAGAACCATTTCCTGGCAATTGCGAACACAGCAAAAAACATTGAGCCGAGCCAAATCAGTTCAGCCGTTCTCAACTGAAAAATATCATTTTTCGATTTTCCGAACTTTCCGACTTTTCCGGTAGATTTTCTCAAAATTTTCTTTTATAAGAACCATTTCCTGGCAATTTCAAACACAACAAAAAATCATTGAGCCAAGTCGGCTCAGTCGTTTTCAACTGAAATACATCATTTTTGGTTTTTCCAAATTTTCCGACTTTTCCGGTGAATTTTTCCCAAATTTTCTTTCTTAAGAACCATCTCCTGAAAATTGCGAAAACAACAAAAACAGATTGAGCCAAATCAATTCAGCCGTTGGTGAATTTTCCCAAAATGTTCTTTCGTAAAAACCATCTCCTGGCAATTGCGAACACAAAAACATTATTTTTCGATTTTCTGACTTTTCCGGTGGATTTTCCCAAAATGTTCTTTCATAAGAACCGTCTCCTGGCAATTGCGAGTAGGCCCTAGCTACTATTCGACGGTAGTTGTTGCTGGGTGTGTCTGCTTGGCTCTCGTGTAATATTTTTGTCAACATTTAAAATTCTGTTAGCGGAGCCAAACACTTTTTATATGCGTGCTATAATTATTTGAATATAGGCGCGAGTGTCTACTATTCGGTGGTAGTTGTTGCTATAATGCGAAAACTCTAGGACCGACTATTAATTGGGTGTGTATGATCGGCCTTCATGTAATATTGTTATAAACATTTCGAATTTTGCCAGGGAAGCTCAACATTTTTTTATATGTACGGACAATACTGATTTGCATAGGATCAAGTTACTACTATTCGATGGTAGCTGAGGCTATATTGGGGGAACTCTGGGACATTATCTAGTTAATTTGTCTGAAACTTCACACCGGTCAAGATAATAGGATACAGAGCATTTAGCAATAAATTGGAACACTCTTTCATACCACAATTTAATCTGAGTGATAAAATAAACTTAAATCATTCGAGTAAATCAAAGCACGCAACCCAACTCAGATATTGAAGCAATTGAAGTGCTAATTCGAGATCACAAACGGAATCTAAGAACATTAACCATAACAGTGGACATGCACGACGTTCATCACTATATATAAATGAACAACTCAAGTTGCTACGGCCCAACCGACTAGCTCCGACTCCCGGTAGGCGCACTAATCCCTAGACAAACAAAGATTTTTGAAACCAAAACAACATTTTATTTTCATGTCGCCTTATTTCAACGGTGCATTAAACAAACCACTTTTAACAAATTCAAAGGTAACTTTAAAACTAAATTGCATAACTGTACTCCACAAAGATCGCTTTTATTACAACAACAAAAATTGAATATTGAAATAACATAGGAAGATGAACGATTAAGGTATGAAACACAATCGACCGATTACCAATTTATCAAATTTCCAATTTTTCCTTTGATGAAAAACCCAATCAATTATTAAAATGTTATTTTATTTTTGTATTCGAATATACCTAGGCAGATCAATTATAATTGATTTTTCCTTTTTGGTACACAAATGGAAATCCAAAACAAAATGAAATGGGAAATCTATAAATTTTTTTAAGTTTTTTATTTTAAAACGAAATAGAGTCGGAAAATTATGATCTAAATATTTTAATATATGTACCCCGTTTAATTTGGCCTTTGTTTTGGGCCGATAAAATGACATAAAATTAATAAGACTGCACTTGACAGAGATAAGATTTTTCCCGCAAAGATTTTATGAGTTGCATACGTATCCTATATAACGGTACAAACAGAACGCCCTCGTTCTATTACAATTTTTTTTTTGTTTTTACCTTACATGTACCGTAATACTTTTTCAACCCCTATAATATGCATATACACACACACACTTCTTTCACAGATTTATCCTGTTTTGTATGGTGGGTATACGAGTACATTGTGCTTTTATTTTATTTAACGATAAATTCGGCAATAAAATACAATATTTTTCATGATTTGCGACGCAAATATCGAATACAAAAAATTATGAAGCATGACAAATTGTAGAGTCAAAAGCGTAACTGATTCCATTTATAAATTGTATTTTCTCTATTTTTTGTGTCGTATTCCAGGGATTAGAGATGTCAGTCACATGATATGATATGATGATAATAGTAACAATAATAATCATAATTACATTAAATACTGGCTGAATAATTTGGAAAACAGGGAGCGTGGAACCCAGAAAAACATCGTTTTATGTATATTTGTATTTTATGCGTCTCGTTTGTGTCGCAAATCGCAGGGATCAAAGTATTATTTTATGAGAAGCTATACGCATAAAAAAAGGGTACCAATATTTTATTTAATTGAACGTCAATAGTTTTAAATTAATATTTAATTTGTTTTAATGAATTGGATTGAATTTAATGTTGCATTGTTTATGATTTTACTTTCTGCACGATAAATTTTTACAAACATGTTTAATAAGAGATTACACCAGTTTGCACGTGTTCTCCACTAGGAGGCACACCATCATATATTTATTTCGTTGTTGCAACAAAATGAAAACAAAATGAAAAATATATTTTTTAATCTCTTTTAAATAAATTATTCAGAAAAAAAAACTTACTTGTATCCAAATTCTAAATCATCCCCACAACCACCCCAGATCCAGTCGTTATGTAATTGTTTTGGGCGTGAACTACGGGAACAGCCGCACGAGGCTAATTGTCCGTCGCGACACGCTCGTGCAATAAAACTTGTGACACTAGCCGCCGCCAAGGCATGTACAAATGCCATTTCCGGTGAACCTTGAAATACATACAAAAAAAAAAAAACAAAAGATTATTAATTTTGTTTCATCGCCACTGTAGGCCTAATAAACCATCATCATGGATGTTTTTAATTAATTCCGTTACAAAAAATCGATACTATATAGAAAATAATAATTTCCCATAAATTTCCATTTACAAAAACAAAATGTAAGACAGATTTTATGAAAACCAATAAAATAAAAGTTAGGATTTTTTATCTTTTTGATTTTATTATAATATTTATAATATTGGTCATTCTATATTGAGAGATTGAAAATAAAATATTTTTTGTTTGGTATAAGTATATTATGTACGGTTCGTCAATTTAATAAAAATTTATCGATATTTAATATTTATCGTTTGTAAGATATTAAAAAAATTGTATTACTATAATAGATTTGGATCATTGTTCAATGTATATATGGAAATTAAATATCAGACCCATATCTTTACATTTTGTCACGTCAATTTCGATTCCAATCCAATCACTATAAAATAATCGTTGCGCATACACTTCATTAGAATAAAGATGGTCACCAGATTTGAAAAGTTGGTCCGGGCAAATATGTATTATATTCAAATATTTGTGTATTAAATTATCTATCGACCGTATCCATTCGATCCTTCTAAAACAAAACTTTTTCGCAAAACCAAGTCTTCCCGAACCAATTTTCTCAAAACATTTGTTTATTCAAATGCAAATTACCTAGGAACAAGTTCGATACCTTTCCGTTGCAAAATCGTTTAATTATTTTGAAGACCCAGTAGATCTCTAATATACCCCTTGTGTGAAACAGACGTGCGGAAAAACGGTTGCGTTTAAATTAGAATTTACTACTTTAAATGAAATGAAATACTTATGTATTCCGCATAGTTCTCTCTAATTCTAAAAAAACACAAAAATCGGACGGGAGCAGTGCTGACAACACACAAAAAATTAAAAATAAATTAATGTATGCCTACTTGACGGTATAATTTTGAATCTATTAGCTGTTATTGGGATAGATACCTACTCGATTGGTCAAGCAAGCAATTTTCTAGCCGAAATCCTGACTACTCAATCAATTTTACCAAGAAAATTTAAATTTCAAATTATATTTTCAATAAGCTTTTTGTTTTTTTTTTTGCGATTGCACGGGATATAACAACACAAAAATTTGTTGTTTAATTTTTGAAGCCGTAAATTTTACTGTAACATCGCAAAAATAAACAAAAATTTTATGAAAAATATATTTTGAAATTTAAATTTCCTTGGCAAAATTGATTGATTAGTCAGGATTTCGGCTAGCAAATTAGTTACTTGCTAGCCGATCGAGTACCCATTGTCGAGAAAATAAATATAAGATGGAGGAATTTATAATTGAGTTTATAAAATAAAACGAATTCATTTATAATAAAATGGATCGAAATTATGAAAATGTCTTTTTATGCGAAAATTTGACAAATTATCCAAAAAATTAAACATACAGTGCTGGGAAAAAAAATTGGGCAAACATATTTTATTGCAAATTGGAGTTTTATTTTGCTAAAATTACAAAACTTTTGAACGCAATTGGCTTATTGTTTCATTTTGAATACATGTATGACGTAATATTTTGAAAAAAAAAATTCCCTGCAATTTAGGGGAAAAACCTCGAAAAATTGATTGATTGATTGATTGGACTGTAGAACCAAGTACTTGACAAGTGTCCCGGTTAACGCCGGGCCTATTCCTACAGCCTGTTTACACATAACAATAGGAGGGATAGGAAAGGTTTTTTTTTTTTTTGGGACAGAACGACCCGGTTTCAGACACCTAGCGATCGTACGGCACAACACAATTCTAATCTACTTCTAATCTACGGAGGAGGGATAAAGGTTTAATAGGTTTAATGGATAACGATGATATTGGTCTTCAACAATTGCTTCTTTAAATCAGCAACCTGACAAAACAATATTATTATTTCACGAGCATCTGGAAATTCCCTGAAATATAATTCAACATTAATACTTTCCAGCTTCCTAAAACAAAATTGATTGATTAATTCACTCCGAATACAGTCATCTAGGTAATTCGATAGTTAGTAATACAAACACAACACAGTTCTAAACTACACAATCATCAATTAATATATTAAAGAAATATTATTCCACAAACATCTTAAGACTCCTGAAATTTAATTCTTCATTAATGTTTTTCGTCTTCCTAAATAATACAAACATTTATTGATTAATCCTCCTAAAAACTCAACAACTTACAATAGAATTTCCTGAAATCATAGTTATTTGAATTATATTAATAATAAAACTAAACTGAAATCCAGTAGCATTTAAAAATTATACTGCAAACATGGTTGGGCTGTATAGTATTGTCATCAGTCTCGAAATAACGTAAAAATTTCAAAATTTAGTAAAATATTATAAATTCCATCTTAAAAAATACGTCCATTGCAGATTCACCCAAACAACCAATCGACAAATTCAATGTAAACCTCCGTCCTGCTGGCCACAAGTGACGCAACGCGCACAAAACGACGAAAATGAAACCTCTTTATGATTCTTATCATGGTTTTATTATGCTCTCCCGAAAACAAAACTCAAACCAAAATCTACATGTAAAAAAACGGCCTTGAATCCTTTATCTCATTTTCGTTTGAGTTAGTGCAGCTACAATGGGTTTAAATATATAATAAACCACAAAAATATACATACCATCCACACATGTATATACATAAGTCTACATGCAAAACCAACAACAATTAACATATCAAATTTATTCATCCGTTCCACCCTGGATTCAAAAGAAGCACTGGTTCACGTTTTAAAATAAGTCGTAATAGATTTTTTATTGCTAATTTAAAACCTTATTTAAATATAAAACCAAAATGTTTTTGTATTGTTTAAATCTACTCTCTCGAAAAAAAAAAAAAAGTTTAACTAAAAATTTTTAAATTAAATTTCAAATTTAAATTAAAATAAAATAATTAAATTTTTTATTTCACTTGCAACCGGTTTCAAAGGTAAACGGGGAAGGAGACGAAAAAGAAGGTGTTTCTTTGACATCCCGTGTGAAACGGGCGATCGTTGGTTTTGTTACATCCCTGCATATACACACCATATACATCTAAACGCCCAGAAAACACACTCATAACTATGTATATTATTTAAGTAGATTTTGATGCTACACACAAATCTATATACGAAATATGAAAAGTCAATGCCTTCTAAACTACCTATATATTTTCTAAACTACCTATATTAATATATATTTTGTTTTGGAATTTTTTGACATTTGTTGAAGTTCACAGACAACAGTGAAAAAAATCGTTTAAAATTTTTTGATGAGTTCGGAAATCGTTTTAGATTTTTGTGCGTTCGTTCACGTGTAAAATTATACCATTCAGAGAAAAAATCGTTTCTAGGAACGGGTAAATGGAAAATTGATAATTTATCAATTAAAATTATTAAATAATTCCAAATTTATTATTTTAGCTACTAACTTGAGATATTTTACATATTATCTCATTGATTTGAGTCAAAAATATGCTCTAATTAATTCGTAAATGCAAAATCTGTTTTTAGATGTCGTCCGTAGAAATGTGTATGTGGCATCGCCTTTAAGGCTGAGTTTATTTTCTTCATATTAATTTTATAATTTTGCTTAAAATCTTACCTTAATTTTTTTTTTCTCAATTTGTTCAGTTTTCAATTTTGTTTTTATGTTCTTTCGAATATGACTCAAATTAATTATTAATTATCTTTCGATTCTAATGTTATTACACATTACATTTGTTATTACCCATTTAACTTAAAATTTGGTGGATTACTTATAACATTTTTTTTTTGCGAATTAGATTTAATAATTTATATTATTGGTAACTATTTTTGTTTTAATTTTTGGTTCAAGATAAATAATTTTTTTTATATAGTTTCATTTGCTAATTTATTAATGAAGTGTAAAATAAATTTATATTTTGTCACTATGTGAGGCTATAAATATGTTTTTTTTTATTAATCATGTGTAGTTGAGAAGATTGGCCCTAAGAAATGATGTGAATCGGGTAAGTCATAATAAATTTGATTTCGTTGCCATACGGTGTGATCTATTATCAGAGTACAAAACCCCCGTGTTGATGATCGTCTGCACATCTAAAACCAAAGAAATTATTTTGTTACAATATTCCAAATTGTTTATACTTACGTTTCGAATTCAGTTTAGAGTAGTTAGATTTCCAATTTAGAATAGCTAAAATTAAAATATGTAATTAAATTTTAATCTTTAATTTTAATTTTTTTTATATAAATATTATTATTTACCTTAACAAATTTGTCAACTTATAAACAATAACATTAATTGTCAACTCTGTAGTACCTGTTCACAATATTGAATTATACAAAGAAAAAAAAACATGTTTACATGTACACAAGTAAAAGTTCACAATATTATTATAGTTACGGTTCTAATCATTTTGCATTATATTGGTACTATTCCATGGAGAAAACAGAAAATTTTTGCTGAACATCAGAGAAAGACAAGAACTAAAATTTACATTAGAGCGACTGAAACACAGCATTTTTATTTTATGGTATAAAAAATTGGGGAAATTTTGAAATCAACAAAAACTAACCTCACATTTTTTAAATAAATAACTAAAAAATTTTATTTTTAAAAATTAACAATTAATTTATATCACAAAAATTGATAAAAAAATTAATATCATTTTTGAGATGAACAAAAAATATGTTGTTTCATTATTTTGATTAATTTACGAAAATTTCTAAAAAATGTTCTACTATAAAATATGGAGGAGAAATTTTTGACAAGTTCGTAAATTAACCTAAAATAGTCATACTGACAGCAGCGAATTATTAGTTTAAAATTTGAGTGCTGTGTATTAAAAGTTATAATTTAATATTATAGTTATAATTAAATATATATTATAGTTATAATAGTGTATTATAGTTATAATTTTGTGTATTATAGTTATAATTAAAACTTTAAAATTTGAGTGCTGTGTGCATTGTGATACTTGTAATAATGGTTACTCCAACGAAAACGTCCTGTCGAACGTCATTCATATTCAAAACACCGTTGCTCACAGTAAGAGCTAGATTTGATCGTGAGTTTCATTAAATGTGCTAATTTATTTTGTCTCTATTGTAGAATGACGAAGCTGAAGTAGATCGGTGGCCCAATACTAGTAGTGTAAATGTTTCGGTACTGGAAGATAATGAAGAGTTGAAAGTTTGTTTGCAACAGTTCATGGACACAGGACAATGTAAGTGGTGATTGAAAACCGCTTGGCTAATCTTTCTAATTAATCTGTGTTTTTGCATTTCAAACAAATTTAATCGATACATTGGTAAATTTGGTTACTGGCCATCGTAAAAATGACAAAAATTTCCAAGTATTTGGTGCCTTATTGGAAGTGTCGACTAAAATTTATGGTTACCGGGTCGATATCGTGCACAAGTAATTGATTCGAATGTATGGTAGTTTATCGTATGAATGTCGGCGATAAAAAAGACGATGAAATAAGTGACAATGAAGGGGGAATCGAGAAAGATGATCCAATTGCTGAGGGTAGTAATGATGTACAGGATCCAAAAGCAAAGGCCAAGGCTAAAGCAAAAAAGCGACGTCAACAAAGTTCAACCGTAACAAAATGTAAAGCAACGATAAATGGTAAACTAGATACGGTACCTTTCTTAGATCCCGTATTTGCCGATATAAAATCCTATTTAAGCGATATGAATAGTTCGAATCGAGCTTTTCTAAATACGCTGGAATCTAATAACTCGGAAATTTTATTTGATTACGATTATCCGTACTTGGATAATACACCAAATGGATTTATATACTCAATGATGACGCACCCGTTGTAAAAGAAATTTTAAATGAAATACAAAAAAGCTGGACGGCCCGTTAAAATTCGTTCAGGGGAATATATTTAGGGAATACATTATTAGTGATAAGCCGTGCGACATGAATAAGTACGTATTTGGCTGGAAACATCTAAGAAATCGCTCTATTACAATCTTTTTAATTTCAGAATGCTGCAATCAACGGTAGGTGATAGTAACATAAACTTAGATGACAGCGATAGTGATAATGGATTTATGGGTGATGATTTTCATAATCAAGCTACTATAGATGAGCCACAAGAGATGGAACTAACGCGTATGACATTCGCATACGATGCAAATGTCCAAATTGAACAAGTGCGAGAGTTGCGAACAAGTGCGGGTGCTAAACGCACCCAAATCGTAACTGATTCATTGCAACCGTCTGATGCGTCGACAAAAATTGGAATATTCGTATCGAGCAAATGTGATTGTTAAAGAAAAAAACTCGATAAGAGAGGAATTAGATGAACACATTCCAAATAGATTGGAGAATAACGATGATGTGTTCGACAGCAATACCGATTTCCAAAATGATCATCTGGACGATGTTCTAAATCTTAACTTGCGTAATTTTTTGTTTATTATACATATAAGAATAATTTTTTAATAAAATATTTCTCACATACAAAACTGTAAATCCTGTGTTTTTAATATTTTATATACAGCGTAACGTGATATGCACCTAAGTGGAAGGTTTGTTTGAATTCGTAGGAACCATTTCAGTCTATCCATTTAAAATACAAAGACGATTATACACCATATGGCCAGCAACAGAAACGTATACAATCGGTAAAAAAAATTAACTTCAAAAACCTAACCAATTAATCAGTGCAATGTGATAACTAGAATAGGATACTTGTTTGTAGGCCAAGGAATAAGTTTGGCCTAGTTAAAAACAACCACGTCCCAATACAAAGACGATGACGAACAATGTGGACAGTTGGTATAATTTTGAATTGAGACATTTATAACGGAAATATACAACCGGTAGAAATTTAATTTAAAAATCGTCTAACTCATTAGTCATTGTTCTCAAACTAAAATCAAAACTGCATTTATTCATCACTCAAAATCCAGTAAGGCTATTTTTAATTGTTTTAATGAAATACGTTTCCCAATATTTTTCAACCCGTTTATGTTTACCGGTTGTTTCGGGTAACTTCTCACCACTTGACACTATAAAAATATCAAAAAAATAAAAGTTTGCTGAGAGTGGGGGAATTTTTTCAGTTTTGCTGCCATAAAAAATACTCGAGTTGATATTTTTTATGAAAAATTATGGCAACACAACAACAATTTGCTCAGCAAATACTCAGCATGCTATAATCGGATGCGCCTTCTCTCAATAGTCGATTTATATTTTTGTCTCGTTTTAATTTTGCTGAGATTTTTGCTGATGATATTTTTTTCCTGTGGAATAGTACCATATAGCGCAATTTTCAAAAGTGCCTTAAAATTATAAAATTGTTAAAACTGAAATGTAATTTGATTAAGGTAGTTTTAGGATAGCTAGGGAGGAAGCTCCGAATTAAATATTCCTTCTCTTTTGCGTACAATCATTAAGGCGACAACATATTAAGATAATAAAAACAGCGATTGGAATTATAATAAATTAATTAGTTGTTTAATTATTAACACCCCGACCAATTTTACCTCAACCACTGAACTAGCGGCAAAGTATGGCATGTTCTTGTACACTGATGTCACGCGTGTCTCTAAAAATATTTATTATTATTTTTTTTGCTAACGCTAGCCGACATGAGAGGCTGGCGTTACACCCCCAGAAATCTCTCCATATATTTAAAAGATTTTTTGCAATTTTATTATTTTAGTTTTTTTAGTTTATTATTTTGTTTAATTAATTTTATTTGTTTGAATTGTTTTATTTTATTAAACGATTTTAATTGTTGAAATTATGTGAATTTATGTATTATTATACCCAATCAAAAAAGACTACATTGCATGTACATTTGAATTAAAATTAGGATACTTTTAATTCCAAAAGCACTTTTTGCTGCACCAAAACTAATCTAATCGCCAGCAAAGTTTAGAAAATAAATAAAAATTAGCTCACAAAATTGCTGATAGTGAGTAAATTCTTGTGTGGTATGTTAATATTGAGTTCGTCTATTAGGTAATTGAGAATGGTAATGTAATCGACTAAATAAGTTAGTGTATATCAAGCCTATCATCAATTTGGTTTAACAAAATAATCGATCAGAGTTTATTGGTCCCATCCCTCCAAAAAAATATATTTTATTTAATATTAATAATTATAATTATTTATATTTCGTTATAAAGGATTTTCAATAAAAGTATAAAAATTTCTTTTTAATTTCTTCTCGGCTCTTTGTGTATAATAAAATATATTTTGTATACCGAAGTTTGGTCAACTTTTAATCCGACTTTACCGTTCTTATATTACATCTATATGTACGTAAGTATAAATAAGTTTTCATTTTGCTGAAGATATTTACAAAATAATACTTTATATACTCGTTTATATTGTAAACTTTGTGAAGAGATTAGAATTCCGATTTTTTTTTTGCTGATAACTTAGGATTTACGTAGATGGCAAGTAAAACGTATATTACACGACACAAAAAAATTGCATTCAAAGAAAAACGATTTTTATTTAATATTTTCGGGATGGATTTTCCATCTAAAAAAAAAATTACTAACCACACAACAACAACAACAACATTATTAAAACATCAAATTGTATTCACGTGATCGGATACGTTCTTTTTATTTTATGTTCGACAAATGACCAACCTCGGTCGTATAAACGGATTTATCGGAAAATTTTGAAAAGAAAATGTATATCCTGTTTTCCGTGCCCCAACCCTTTTCTTATACACATACACACTGTGTATACATACATTAGTTATGATTTTTGATGGAAAAACATCTGTTAAAGATTTTCCTTTTTTACATCTTGTTATTTCTTATTTCTTATCTTTTAAATTTTTCATAAGTTTTTCCATATAGCGTCGAATTTTTTATTTTTTGTTTTATTTAAGATGAAAAATCAACAACAACAATACCACTATAAAAAAAACTCGAAGGATTTAAAATAAGAACAACACAAAAATATTATCTATTTTGAAGATATAAAAAAAAACTCAGAACACTGAAAAATGTATAACGTCTGAAGATTTTCTATTGTCTGAATTTTTCTTGCAACTTTTCCTTCAATTTATCTTTGTCCATTTTTTTCGTACTTATTTATTTATTTATTTATTTTTTGGTAAATTATCTGTATTATATTATGGGATAATGAGTGGAAATTTAGATGAAAATTGATAAATCAGTGTTATTACTGTTATTATTATTGTTATGATGATGTTTCCACATTATTCTTAAACTGATTTCCTTCTCATCATAACTTATGTGTTTAACTTAATTTCTGGTCTATCTGCAGTAATTTGTTTGGGTTGTTATCGAGCCGGTAGGGAATATAAATTCTAGGATGATGGATTTCATAATTGATATCTGGTAATAAGTTATATGGATCGGTTCAACTGTTTTTTGTAGAATATTTTAATATTTTGACGGGTACGTTGGAAACCTAAAATGGCCTAAACGTGTAAAGATATTATCGATCGAAATATTAAAGCCACCTTATAAAATAATTAATTTGCCTGTACATAATAACTCATTATGTTCCAACGAGTTTATAAAGAGAGATAGTATTCTGGAACATCCAAAAACTACAAAATTGGAAACTGCAGAAACTGTAGACGTATAGGTATCTCAGTTGTTAGTTCTGTGCAATCGGCAGTCGTCGATAATGAGGAAGATTTTGAAATAGTCAATCGGAAGACTCTCTCTCTCTGGCCTTCATATCCCATGAAGGGATTTCGCCGCCTGCACTAAGGCCCTCCATCCATCTCGATCCACCGCTCTCGTCCTCCAGTTTCGACATCGGAAGACTGTCGTCACTAAATTGAACACAAAGTTGTTAAAACCTCAAAAATTTCCAAATCGAAATAAAAATGAATATCAGTTACTGGACTACCGGGTAAATATTTCGAATGAAACTTGGAAATTGATATATAATCCAACAGAAAGAAAACTTGACGCATATAATTATACTTACCATATTTCCAATCAACTAATACAATTGTCGGGTTGCTTAATAAATATTAAGGGCCATGATATAGGGAAAAACCATTTAACAATTATTGTGGTCATATTGGTGGTCATATTGTGGTCACAAAACCAAAATTAAAACATGCAGAGTATACAGATTAGTAAACACTAATCTTTTACATATTTGGGAATTTTGACGTGTACAGTTCAACAGGGCCGATTTTCCACCCATTGGCAAAGGGACCTATACAAAAAAAATTTAGCTCGCGATACAGTGGAAACTGTTTCGGAGAACCTCGTCAACGAAGTAGCAAAAAACAATATTCGATGTTGAGAAAAATTAGAGAACAATTTAAGGATACAGATCTGATTGTTTATTTGGACGCTACTGGTGGACCAAATCTCAGGAGAAAGATACGGCTAACCCATTCCCAATTTGCGATATGGTCGCTCCAGCCATAATACCCGCACAATTGGTAATTGGCTAAGTATATATAGGTTGCTAATTGAAGAAAATTTAAACAGATTCATTCAGTATCGGATGCTTTTAATCGAATGGATTTGATTGACTATTTTAAAATAACTAATATGCGGGCAACTAATATCAAGTGTGCAAAAACAAAAGAACAAATTGTGAAAATTCATTTATGCTGTTCACATATGTCCCATACAATGTCTCGAGATGTTACAAAATATTTTGGAAAGGTTCCCGAAATTCAGAAATTTGTTAGATAGATCATGGCGTCTTTGATAGTGGCCAAAGAGTACGAAATTGTTAAGGAAATTTAGCGAAAATTTGCAATTTTATTAAAAACGAGATATATCACAACTGATGCTAAAAACTCGTTCGATCAGTTAATTGATTTAATAGCAACCAATATAATATTGAATTAAACTCGAATTTAATTGGTTCAATTCAAGGTGATCCAAGCACTGATGAGGAATCGGCTAGGGATTTTTCATGTCCAATTTATAAACAAAGCCCTTTCTACAACGATTTGAATGAAATAAGTAATAAAATACTTGACTCTAATTCAGCTGATGATGAAAGTTGTTCTAATAATTTATATAATATTTCTTTCCACTCAATTTTCTTAAAGAAATACGTTACTGTATTGCATTGTTTACCGGAATATTACGCAAAGGATGTCGAAGATCCTAAAACGAAGATTCACTTCGACAAGACGTACTCTTGAAATAGGTAAAATGCCATTAAAGGTTGATCGATTCGTTCGCGAATTGAACTTTATTCTATACCTAAATTTTCAATCAGTGAGCCGAGGACTACTCTTAAAACAAAACCGAACGTCGAAAGAAATCTGATAGACATTCAAAATAGCTATTCAGTTTGGGAAAGGAAACATTCACAATTATCTCCTTTAACCTTCAAAAAACAAAAAACTACAAGTAGTTATGATTTTAATTTTGTCAAATCAATCAAAAACTTGTCAAATACCGAACAAAATATAAAGGCCCCGGCCTCGTTAAGCCAAAATAATTCCCCTAAAAGAAAAGTGTTTCCGAAGTCTAAATCAATTTTTACAACTGAAACCAATTTTAGAATGCCTCTCATAAGAAACGCTCTAAAAACTTGTACGAAATTCGTGTGCCATTGATTCCATTTTTCAAGCAATAGGTTTGTCCGTATACGAAAACAATAATTTTATAAAAACTTTGGAAACAATCGAACCAAGTTTTTATTAGAATCATTGCTAGAAAATGACATGAGTGTATGAAATTAGAAAGGAGATATTGGGTGAAATGTCGGGATTCGTCTCAGATTGCACAACAGAACTTTTTAATGTCTGCAAGTATGTATTTGAAAAATTTCGAAGTTTGAACGTAATCCTAAAATGTACAAACAATAATTGCTCGTTCCAAAAAGTAGAAAAAAGACCAATTTATTTATTTGAATAATATGAACAAATGCAACAGCCTGGGAATTTCAAATGTTGACTCTTGTTTGGAAGAGATACCTATACGAAAACGTGCCAAATATGTTCTCAGCTAATAAAACCTATGGTAAAACCTTATGGAGAAATAGTGTACATGGACACGGAATCTGTGTATGAGGCTTTAGTAAAACTATCAGATGTACAACTTGCTATAAAATTGAATAATAACGAGTTCGAAGTATCATCACTTATAAGCTTTACTAATGTTGGGTCAGTTGTTAGCAATCCAAAAACAACGGAAGGGCATTATATATGTTACGGAATACGAAACGAAAAGTGGGAAAAATATGACGAGTTAGGCACTTACGTACCGACAATTCGAAATCCGCAATCGGTGTTAATTAGACCCCAAGAAATTATATATCGAAAGAAATAAACAAAAATTTGAAAAATTACTGTGTAATCACTAATTTTTAATTTATAATAACTAATTACTTATTAATAATTAATATTTATTAAATACTAATAACCACGCCGGGTGCAACGCAACATGTACACTCTTCGCGTCACTTCGGAATGATTGATCCAGTGTGAATTGGATCTCTATAAACGAGCTCTCTTTGGGTGAAATGGACCCCCTTGACACGGGCTCTCCATATGAATGTTAAGTGTGGTGTGAGGATCTGTATATATGGGTTCACCAGTGTGAGCCTTTCTATCAACAATCCACCTTTTCTATCAATGAATAGTTGAATGAAATGGACCTCCTTGTGGGATAGTATGTTAGTGACGTGAAGGTGTGTTGGAACGGTGTGCTCGACTAAGTAATTAATAATTATTAACCCGTGATGGGAACTTGTTACCCCCCATCGGGCGCGTCCCTAGGTGGTGGATAAGAGAAAGCTCTATAAAATTAAAAAAGTTTTTTAATAAAAAATTATCATTCAATTTTCTTCAACTCCAAAATTACCTTATTATTCGTGGTGTAATTTTAATTCGGGATGGAGCTACATTTTTTACTTACATTAACACTTTTTCGGGACAGCTACATTTTATTCGAGAAACGCACCAATTTTTTCGCGCTGACAAATTTTGGACTAACTTCAACGACTTGGAAACCTTTATGAAGATAGCCCAAATTTCTAACCCCGAAAACTTAGATAGTTACATAGGGCAATATTATACAACTTTAGATATACAATCAAGAAAACATTTGGTTTAAATTCTAGCATTTGAGTAAAATGTATTTTCAAAAGAGGAAACATAATTAAAATGAATTGTTTAATAATAACAACAACATAAACTATTTTAAAATGTGCATGGTATCTTATTAAATAAGAAATTTATATCATGATATGTATTAATAAATATTTAGTTACCAAACCGATAAAATCATTCTTTTCATGATTTTATTAACTCTCAGCCCCGAAAATACTTGCTATCACGATAGTTTAAAACTGCCACGTCAGCCGAAATAAAAATATCATAATATTAAAATTTAAATACATTTGAATGTTTATTTATTATCTATTATATTAATACTCTTAATTTTTTCAAACTAAACCCTAAAATGACATGATAGTGAAGTATTTCCTAAACATTCCTAAAAATTTAAATCAGCCATTTGTTGCTTCAATGTATGCGTAAAACTTCGTATAAACGAGTAAATTATAATTTATATAAAATTATGTAAATAAGTTTACATTAATGCTTTACATGATTTTTATAATACAGAAAATCCTTTAAACCCCCCACCAATTACTAAGTGTACTTTCGGGTTAATATATATTCAATCTAACCGAAAATCATAATCCCTTGAAAAGTTATAGGGGCTAAGGGTGTTTAGTATGCTCAATTCGCAATACGACAAATTTACGTTGTAAGTGATTTTCCATAAAATTTCCATGTCCCTGGAAAACCCCCACCAAATACTAAGTATACATTTGAGATAATATGGATCCAAGTTAAACGAAAATTACCATTTGTTGAAAACTTGTAGGTACTAAGGGTGTTTATTATGCTTAATTCGGAATATGATAAATTATCGTCTGTAGTGAATTTTTTTCGATATCATAGAAAAACTCCTGCCAAATACTAAGTGTTATTTGGGGTTTATAATGTTCCAGACTAACCAAAAATCACCATTCACCATCCCTTGCAAATTTATAGGGATTAAGTATCTGTAGTTGACTTAATTCGCAATACGATACAATTCACAGAATTATCTGTCTCAAGCTGTTTTGTAAGGAAGTTATGTACATTTTTAATATGGTTGCTATTTGTGATACCCTTTTTCTGTGAACTATCAAAAAAAGGTATATAAGCATTCCTACCACGTCAAGGTTGCAACCACAGAGGAAGGCTCGGAGCCAAACTCCTTAACTGAAAATAATACTCTTAATTAATTTTATTTTTTTATCACTAAATGTGGTTAAGTTTTACAGAATATAGAAATATTATCTGTTAGATTAATAAATGGGATGCATCTTTTGTGTACACTTCTTCCACAAGAAAAACACGTAATACTTGGCGTTAGGGTTGTTGTTTCGAAACAATTTAAACAAAAGTCTGCTATCGAATCAGTACTGCACAGTATCATTTCTTTCAGATAATTTCGATATTCGTTTAAACTAACCTTGTTAATTTTTTCATTTTCCGAGTAAATGCCCAAAATTTTCTTATTAAAAAACAAGTGTTCTATAGCATATATTACGAAAACTCCACAATTGCAACCATCTATTTGCTGTGGAATAAAACTGCATGCAATGGTTTTAAATTTAAAATCCTGATTTAGTTCTGTACGAAATCGTTTGATTTGATTTGCAAATTTCTTTAATTTGTTTGCAAAATTTTTGAAGGACTTGCGACTAGGATTTAACGGATCATAAGTTATAATTTGATAGTTCTGAAAATCGATAATGCCTAAAACCCAGTGACTACCATTGCAATAAGGTATGATTGTGCATTTGTGTGTTTGAGCCAATTTTATATCTGGTTGTTTGCTCATGTCAGAAGCATTATAATTGTTTGCTAATACATATTTTAAGTGTTTGGTAGTGATCGACGCATACCATATCTGTGTTATATGTATTATAATACTGATTGACGTCTAGACTAATTCTGTGGTTAGAAAGCTGTCCGCGTCTATTGTATAAATAATTCTCCCATAAACCCTTAAAATTAAATTTAAATATTATTTTATAATAGTTTAATTTTAACATTTTACTGTAATATTCGCCTTTATTAGATGTAAAATAATTTTTTTTTGGTTTTATTAACCGTAGAAGGGCACGTTTCCCTGAATATTTTGGACCATTTCGTTTACTTTTCTTTTTCCAAGTTTCTTCGTTCTTTGGATCATTAGAGTCCTTTTCATCATCTCTTATTGATGTAAACCTATTTTACCATATAAAACATCGCTTTTTGATTTGTTTCTAGGGTGTACATTTATGGTCTGTATATGCGGACCACACTCTGCTGCTAATAACAATAATGAAGTCTTCTCACGCAGTTCATCTACAAATCGCCCTACTTTTAAATGAAGAGAGTTAATTAAATTATTTTTCAATAAATTGAACCAACTTTCTGCCACTTGGTTGGTGTATGGTGGCCAAAATGTTGTAGGAATACTGTTCCCCATAAAGGTAAGTACTTCATGTAATGATTTGTACAGAAAATAATAAAATCTTTACAATACAACTGGTTCATTCTTTCATTGTTTACCATATTGTTCTCCTCTTCAGCAGATATTTTGTGTATGGTGTTCTGCAATATTTTATTGTATCTTTCGTAAAAAGGTGTCTTGTTTCGATCGTTATGAAAAAATGTTTTATCTTCAATGGAATCTGATAAATTCGAATCTTTTGGATTAATGTCATTAATTATCAATTTTATATGGCTTTCCATGCAATTTTTAGTTTTTTTAAATAAATCATTTTCTGTTTTTAAACAGCAAAGAATACAAAGCGTCTCAAATAATTATTTACTATCTAATATTAAAAACAGCATTATTAAAATTGTATCTTTAAGCTCAGAAGTACAATTATCGAATTTAGCTTTGATTTGCCGAACTATAATTGCAGGAAAATGGGAGCAGCAAATAAAAACAACAACTTTTTCCCCAGAACTTTTCTGATTATTAATAATATCGTAAGCAAAATTTAAATATTCATTTATATCTGTACGGGGCAATCTACTTTCCAAGGAACGGTATAAATGTAGTAGCCTTGCGATTCGTTCCCTTGTTTGTAGAAGTGTGTGTGCGGCGGCCAGAAATAGTTTCACCAAAAAAACTGTGATTTAAATGTACAATAAACTTGTATGATAATTAATAAAACTTAAAATAATTTATTTTGATATGTTACAGTTTATTGAGTTTTTTTATAATTTTAATTGGTTTAATAATTTTACGACTGAATAGCAAGCCGCACACAAAATGAATGAATCTTTTCCGTCGTTTTTGGAATGTCATATTTGTTCTAAAAGGTTGTGGTACTAATTGTCGTCCCACAGTGTGGAATGTAATTTAACTGCACGCCACCCAACTTTCATTACGTTTTGGTGTAGTTGTGAACGAATGTGACGTATTACAAAAATGTCGGAATGTTTACAATTTTACATTGGTAAGTTTGCTAAATATTAACAATAATTAATTTGATTCTAAGTTAATGATTTTTGCTTAATTCTAGGAAGATTTACATATAAATTAAGATAATTGCATCTATATGCAGCATCATAACATAATTATAATGGTAAGTATAATGATAATAACAATTTCTTGTGTTCCTTTCATTTCAGGTTACATTATTGAGGTAGGTTATCTACGGGTATCTGAAGAACAACAGGTAAGCGACTGTTAACATCATTTACTTGAAATTGGATAACTGATTAATTTTTGATTATAATTTTAGATATTAAAATACTATATAATACAACGAAAGGTTGTCTAATCATGGATTGTGAACTATTATGTAAATGTAATAAATACAGTGAATTTAAATTTTAATCTAAATGTACAATGTTTTGGTTTTATTTTCTTATTTTAATGATGAATTGCTCCGAATAAATAACCCTGTGATGTCGGTAGGTATAATGTGTTCCAGGTTGAGACTTTTACGGTAAGTACTCGTATATATGTTTCAGATTGAAATCACCGTGGGCATGAACAATATCCATCAAGTTGATTTAATTCAAAATCGAGTTTATTAATACCCAAGACCAATCTGTTACGTAAACTTTTGGTGTAACTAGTTTAACCCTTCCATGCATATTGTATCATATATGATACAACCATTTCATATTACAAAAAAGTACATGTATACATAAACATTTCTTATTTGCTTCATAAACGAATCTTCTTATACAAATTTGAAAACCTATACCAACACATAATTTAGTTTTCCCGCGTAATTTTATAGAATAATGCCGGTTGAGTGTCGCTTGCTGTGGTGATTAGTTTTTCGCAACCAACGTAGATTTTTAGTCGTCTTGTTCTAGGGTATTTATAAACTATTTCACATAATAAAAATATTTTATTAAATATATGTAATTATATTATGTGTTTCAACCATTTTGACATATATATGTCTAAATTATAATTGTAAATATTGAAAAACATGGGTTGTATCATATATGATACATCATGCAATTACGGCACAATTCTTGGTTGTATCAAATATGATACAACCGTATAAATTGAAGAAAAGGTGGAACTCTTCTTTAATAATAAATTTTATTCAACATTTTTGGTAGTTAAAAATGACTGATCAACGCTAGTTTTTAAATGCTATGGAAATCGAGGAGTTTATTAATATGTAATTATATTGACATTGATGAGAAAGAAGACAGTGGGGGCGATGATTTTTATAATTAAAATCCAACAAAGTGGCACTTCCGAATCGAACCACCATCTGAAATGGATGACGATGTACCATTAGATATTTTGAATGTCATCCACCTGTGATACTACTAAGTGATAAAAATGTGATTGAATTACAAGATTCTGATATTGGCAACGCAATTGAGGTGACAAGTGAAACAAGGGAGGTCAAGAAATTAAAAAAGTTGTATAGTAATACTATTTGGAAAGTAAAACATTTGAATGTTTCATCAGATAAATATAAATTTAACGGCGATGAATCACCACAAGAACTTCTCGAACTACAAACGCCTCTTGAAATTTTCTATTCTAATTAAAATGATGATAGCGTTAGAGAATCAAATAACTACGCAATGGAAACTAACATCAAAAATACGTTTTCAATAAACGGGAAGGATTTGGAAAAATTTCTCGGGGTGTATATTTTTACGTTCATGTACCTACTAACAAGTTTCCGCTGATACTGGTCCCATGAAGTGGAACAATATAATACGAAAGAGCAATTCGAAAAAATTCGTCAGTTTCCTCATTTCAATCGCAATGAAAACAATATGCCGCACACAAATCCAAATCACGATCGCCCGTTCAAAATACGACCCGTAATAGATGCTCTCATTAAAAACTTTCAGAAGATTCCAATCGACGAAATATATCTATTGATGAACAGATGTGCTTTACTAAAGGTGGAAGTTACTTGAAACAGTACACGCAAATGAAGCCGCATAAATAGGGCTACACATTTTTCTGCTCAGTGAAAATTTACGTACAATTTTGAACAATTTTCGGCGCAAGAAAATGATAAACGTATTTTATCAGAAAAAGATTTGGGAAGCTCATCAAATTTGGTCATTCGACTACTACGAAATGTACCAAGAAATGTGAACCACCACGATTACTTCGATTATTATTACACGAGCTTACCATCGATTATCGAACTAAATAAAGTTGGTGTTCAATCAATTGGCACAGTACGTCGTGACAGACTACCTTCAAGCAAGTTACCAACCGAACGTGCTCTAAAGAATATATAGGTTACCACAAAAACGCTCCAAGAAATGGTGCATACGAATATTTACCATCTTAAGAAATATCCACGGTGGTAAATTCATGGTTACTTTCTAAAAGAATCGCTGTTGATTTAGGATAGGAACATCTCGCTCTAATGAATTTTAGAATTCAAGTTGCTGAAAGTTTGTGCAGAGTCAAACGTAAACGAAAAAAGCCCAACGCAAGTTACACAGCTGCAATAGACGTCGGCCAGTGTATCGCATTTTCTCAACTGGACATCTGAAAAACAGCGGTGTAAGTTACCCGGAAGTTCCAAACTCACTTTTAGAATGTGTGAAAAATGTAACATACATCTTTGTTGCAACAAAGACAGAAATTGTGTTATGTCCTTTATTATTTTAATTTTTATTATTAAATAGTTTTGTTAAATTAGGCTGTGAAAAACTATGTAACATTTTTAGTTATTTAAATTTAAAATTGAAAAAAAAAAAAAAAAAAATATGTTTGTTTTTTAGTCGTAAATGCATGCCGTATCATATATGATACAACCACGAAAATCAATTTTCCGAGGAAACTACAAATAATTAGAATTTCTTATTTTGAAATTATAAATAAGGATTGCAGAAACTATAATGTGGAATTTTTTCAACAAAATAGAAAAAATCATGCATTGAAGGGTTAAAGAAATTTTCGAATCGCTCCAATATTATGCTTCACGCTTATGAGTTCTGCTACGGGAAATATAACACTATTAATTTTTATTATACACAAGCATAATAATAAATCTTTGAGTAGGAGTGGTTTGGGCAACAATTTCGGTTTCGGACTAAGCTTCCTGTTGCGTCGATATGAACGAAAATACTTTTATTATTTAGAAATTTTACTCCTTTCTCTCTCTTAAGTGTGACTTAGAGAGGGTTCAACGCCAAGTATATGTACCGATCATCAGATGATTGGTTTGACCCTCTGTGAATTAAATCAATGATTTCACAACCTTGTACCACGTCGGAAAATAGTTTTCTCTCCGATCTCGCTTTTCCGAGAGTTGCAGGGTTTACAATAGTCTGAGTATTGAGCTTTTGCAGCAAAGACACATCTATATTTTTTAATTGCTTTAAAAATATTAAGATGTTACCATTTTGTTTTGAACAACAGTTCGCTTTGAGCCCCGCAATTGAGTAAACTCTTTATAAGACCCATGATCACTATTATCGGGTCCTAATGAATACATTTTCTTAATTTGTGTATTTTCGACAATAAATTTAAATTTTTGATGATGATTTTTATATTTACAAATGCCATACTGAGTTAAAGTTTGTTGTTTTGAACTATGGTTAATAGATTTAAATGACAACACACAAGGATGCTTAGCCAAATTTAAAGCCTCCTGAATGGAATTCCGCAACTCGTCATTTGTCGTAATATTTAAATTGATCATCACTGAACCACGATATAGCCAAATACTTAATAAACACATTTTTATTAATCACTTGTTTTTTGTTTCGCAGAATTATTTTGAATAATTTTCCAAAAAGTTTAAAAAATCACTCGATCGATTTCGACTTGTTAGGTCATCATCAGGAGTATCTACTGATTTGTATAAATAAAAATTTTGTTATATAGTAGACAAAAGCAAAAAAAAATAAAAGAAGGAGGGACAAAAAATAAGCAATAAAGTTAATCTACGGATCGCGCAGGTAGGCGATGAGTCATCGGCTGAGTAACAAAATTCAAGGTTGATTTCGAATATTTTTTTTATCATAAATTAATTTTATAAAAATTTTATAAGTAAATTTATTTTAAATTTCATTTCAAAAATGATTTTAAAACAATTGGAAAATTAAAGGTTAATTTTAGGCTAATTTAATGCCATATTTAATTTTTTTTAATTCTGCTCGATCTAGAAAATGCAAAAGGCTTTATCATTTCAAAGCTAGCAGAACCCAAATCGAAAATTGCACCCAAACAAAGATTTAATTACAATTCGTGATCTGGCATTGGATTTGGTCATGAATGAACCACATAAGTCAATCCCGATGTTTTGAAATAGTCTGAAAGGGTTAACACGATGTTGTGGTAGTTGGCCCATAATTTGTTGTAAAGTCCACGGATGAGCACGAACGCATCGTATAGAACTTTGAACAGTATTACGACATAAACTTCTTCCGCCAATAATCCAAAATCGTTGTCTTAAATTGTACAACAATGATTGCATGTAGAAGTCGCATGTGTTAATGATTAACGAGTAATTTGGTATATGAGTGGTTTGCAGGTAGCAGGAGTTGATGCTTATGATCGAACGAAATACTTGCATGTTTTGCCCATTTTCAGGACGGATGGTGAGATGCTACTTTTACGAAGATTTATTCTTGCTTTTATTACTTGTACAAATCGAAGTAGATATCCAACAACACGGATGGTAGTAGGATAGCTGGAATATTTAAAAACACATTTCCATTCGTCTTTTTTCCATTTTAATTGCCGAATGGACTTCTAACAAACGTTGACTTTTACATGCCTTCGAAACTTTCTTAAGAAGCCCGGCCCATTACACTAGGTAGAATTTGTTTTAAATTCTAAAGGCATCTCACCACGTGAAACAGCATCAGTTGGATTTTTCAGATTCGATTGGCGATGAATTTTTCGAATCTTGACGGTACAGATCTGATCCAATATAATGTGATTTCGGAGTCAGTACAGAGAAATGAATCGATGAAAATTGAATTCCCATACTTGCCAAAACTTTTGTTGCTAGTTGGGACAATAATACCGAAGTGCACAATTCCAGTTCTGGAGTTGATCGACCTTTAAGAGGTGTCACTTTTGTTTTGGCACAAACAATTTTACAACACTATTATTTGTCAAATCAACTGATCGGCGATGTAAATAATGGCTCCGTATCCTTTATCCGAAGAATCTGTGAAGCTAGATTATTCGTGGTGAGGGAACGGTAACACACCTTGGAATATAAATTTGTTCAATGGAAATAAGTTCGCCTTTAAACCGGTTCCAAAAAGTACATGACTCTTGGGGAAGTTCCTTGTCCCATTCGGATTCCGGTTCCCAAAGTTTTTGCATAAACAGTTTTTCTGTTCTGTTAGGACAATCGGTGCACATAATCCCAATGGATCAAAAACCCGAGCGATCTCTGAAAGAACAGGTCAGTTCATTCCCAATATTTGAATTGATTTGGGTCGTTCCATGATACTTGTCGAATATGACTCAACATTCTTGGGCCGAACGTTTACCTTGATTACGGACCATAAGCTCTTGATTTATGCTTTACAACAGAATTTGGATAAGGCATCCCCTCGTCAACGTCGCCATTTAGATTTCATATCTCAGTACACTAGGATCGAAAATATAATCCTTGGCTAGCAAAGTTAATGGAATCCAATAAATCTCTTATATTCTATTAATTTCTGGTATTTGGTTCTGAGAACGAAATTTATTGCGATATTTCCACCGGTTCTCCAAGACCGTACGTTACGGAAAAATTTCGACGAGTAATTTTTGACAGTGTACACAATTTACCACATCCGAGTATCCGAACAACGACAACAATGTTAACAAAAATGTTTGTGTGGCCGGAAGTTAACAAGGACGTTAGAAATATGGCCAGATCGTGAATAGCATGCCAAAAATCGAAATTATCGAGATACGTTAAGTAGGAAAATATACGATTACAAGTAAATGTTTCGATGAAATTCATTTGGAGATCATTGGTCCACTTCCACCGTCAGAAGGTAATCGATATTGTGTGACATTAATAGATCGGTTTACGCGATGGCCGGAATGATCCCAGTAACTGATATTAAGGCAGATACGGTGGCAGATGCCATATTCAAGAACTGGATTTGTCGTTTTGGAGTTCCATCCAGCATTACAACGGACCACGGTTCACAGTTTGAGTCGGCCCCATTCACAAAATTGTCTACGTTTTTGGGTTTACATAACATAAACGGACCACTGCTTACAACCCGGCGTGTAATGGCATGATAGAGAGGTGGTACCTCATTTTAAAGGCCGCTATAATGTGCCATAGCAATGCACATTGGACTAAAACCTTATCGATTATATCTCTGGGTCTCCGAACAGTATTGAAGGAAAAATTAGAAGTTTCTCCTGCTGAGTTGGTATATGGCGAATGTTTGAGATTACCGGGGGATTTTTTGTGAAGTCCAAACCAACGAAAGAAATTATGACAAAAATTAAAATTTTATTTTTAACTTAAATTATAAATATTTTATGGATAACTGTAATGTATTTCATGTTATTTAATTCTTGATAATGAGCAGTGGGCTCGAAATATTGAATATATTTTAATTTTTTAAAATTCAACAACGAAGTTTGATTAATGATAACAATATAAGGCTGAATAACACATTTAATGATCGTCAAATATTTAGTCCAAACCAACAACAAGCGTCTCTGAGTTTGTAGAGCAACTGCGAAAATATTTTAGAGGCGTACAGCCTAACTCGGCAACAAGACATGGTAGCAGTGACATATTCGTTTTCAAACACCTCAACTCATGCTCACACGTTTTTGTAAGAACTGATGCGGTAAAAAGGGCTCTTTAACCACCTTATAAAGGACCGTATAAGGTTATACGGCGAGATCTTAAATATTTTACATTAAAAATGAAAAATAGGGAAGCAAACATTTCCGTCAATCGGCTAAAACCTTGCTTTTTTAGAGCAAATTGATTCCAGTCCCATTGATACATCTTCGGTTATCCCAGTAGTGAATCTTTCGGATGTAGTGCAGCAAATACCACGTAGAATTAAAGTAACATTCAGTCCGCAAGTACAATTTTCGTCTCAAACAAGATTAGGGCGCCAGATAAAACGCCCTCGTAGGTTTATTTAGTAGCGTTTGCTAAGCGCTCATTGGTAGGGGAGTAATGTGGCATCATAGGCAAAGAAAAATATAATAATAATATGTTCACAGCCCTAAAAAAAAAAATGAAACCATGTTGGCAGCCCTGTCCACCGGGGAAAAGAACTTTTGTACGCCATAGTTAGGTGAGCGACAGTCGTTTTTATCACCTCACCATCAAGAAGAACGAAAAATGACAAAGGACAAAAATTGACGAAACACGTGTAGTAATAAAATTATATTTAAAATTTTTATGTTTCTCGTGACAATATAATTATGGGCACTACAAACGTTAAAATTGTAAACGTTCTTAAACATTGATAAAAATATTATAATAAATTAATTGAATTAAATAAACATAAAAGTTGAAATAAAAATATAAAAATACACGTGCGTAATTCATAATTGCTCGCAGAGAAGCGCGACCATTCCGGGAGAAATTCTATAAATATATGGGGATAGTCCCCAAAAAAGAAACATTTGAGGACGATTTTGCGGAGTCGTTTAAAACCACCCTTAATTTGGTCGTACTACTACTTTTTCGCATTACCGTATGATGGGGCACATAATAGGTTTTGTCAAAGATGCAATTAGATTCCTCCGACTTATCAACCTCTTCCATATGATGAAGATCGATATATTCAGACATGAACTCTGAATATTTTTCACGAAGCGTCGGATTGGAGTTTAATCGCTTGTCCATATATGTATGAATATTGTTTTTTGTACCTTCCTGAATTTATCGAAAAATGCTTATTTGCTTTACCGAAGATATATACTTAAAATTCTGGTCGATGGACCGAAAAATGTAAACTCGAATACAGTTGACTGTATATTGAATTAAATTAAACAAAAATAATTTTCAATTTTATTTAATACTTTTATTTCACTAGCTATGCGACTTTAGCATATAAATTTACGATGCGTACTACTCCATTTACAATACAATAATAAAAAACAATAGAAAAAAACGAACAATATCCGACAATTCCAAATGTACATGTTGCCAATTTTTATAGATTAAACAGGGTTTGTTCAAGAAAAACCGAATAGCCGAGCAATGGGATGTTAATCCCGTCCAACCCTTCCTCCTCCTTATTCTTTTAACCTCGAGTCGACCCGAGTATTGGTCTGACCCAAATTAACCACAATCCAGCGAGTTCACAAAGTTAACATCGCTCTGCTCCAATGCCATCGATTAAATAATGGAACCAACTGTCGTCAGTGACATCTACCGAACAATAGCTATTATGTAATTATTAGTGTCTCCAATAATTTCCCAATGTTTATTGTGGGATATTATTTACGTACTAATAATAAGGTCATGTAACCGTAGGACATTATTTATGTACTAATACAAATGTCATGCAAAAAACAAATTGTATAATAGTCGGTCGAATATAGACGGTGATAGTCGGTCGAATATAGACGCTCGATTCGAACGAAATAAATAAAACCTCTTAAATTAAAGTTAATGTTTTAATAAATAAAATTTATAATAAAAAAAAAAAACAAAGAAAAAGAGGGGAGAATAATCAACCAACTTTATTAATCCTCAACCAATCCAAACATTGGTGCCGAAACCCGGGACATAATTTATGTCAATATTTTTTGGATTACGAGTGGACGAGCGTCGGTGAGAAAAAATTTGGATACAGCTGAGCACCAGGACAGTAATGGTAGCACGGATATCGAGCTAAGTATATTGTTATTTTTGTTTGTAATTAATTACTAAGTGTATTGAACGAGCGTAGTAATACCAAACAGTTATTTGCGGACTGTACCAATTGTTATTTCAATTAATTGCTACGTTGCCGAGCATGCTAAACCAAACAGTTATTTGCGGACTGTACGTTTACGTTTACGAGCGTGCTCAACCATCCAAGGAAATGACTGAATTGCTAAGCAGGTGACGATCGAATCTGAAGGTGTCACTAACAAAAATGGCTACGTACGTGTCCAAACTGAAAGAAGCCACTGTTGATATCGATGAGCTGAAAATCCGGTTGAAACGCGTTGATGAACTCTTGAAGGAATTTACCCGCATTGAAGATCAAATCTTTGAAATTGACCCAGGAGCAGAGTCTCACTACGATGAGTTCGAAGATAAATATTATGTCGCAAATCGTCGCAAATTTGAACAAATGGATTCGCAAGAGTAGTTTAGACTTAGGAAATAATACGACCGCGATTAACGAAGGTGACCAATTAGAAGCTAGCCGATCCGCAAGTGGCGATGTCAAACTACCGCGTATTAATATACCTACGTTTAGCGGTGATTTCACTGAATGGCAGTCATTTTATGACCTATTCCTGTCGAGTCTCCATAACAATCCAAAGCTGAACCCTGCCAAGAAGTTCCAATATCTAAAGGGTTACCTAAAAGGCGAAGCAGCGAATCTCGTGAAACATTGCACGATTAGCGACGCTAATTACTTAGATGCCTTGAACCGACTAAAAGAAACCTATGTTCGAAAAAAAACTATCGTGGACAATTTCATCACTAAATTTACCGGTCAGGCGAGAATTCGTATCCCTACAGCGGATAATGTTCAAAAATTAATGTTGGTTGGTGATGAAGTTACACGAGGACTGGGAGCCATGGGACCAGCTGCAGAAGCCCGAGATCCCTGGCTAATTTATTTAATGAAGGAAAAGCTCGACGACGAAACCAAGGACCAATGGGCTAGGCAGACCACCGATAACGAGTTTCCTACATGTGACGAATTTTTGAAATTTCTCCGGTCATGAGCAGATGATAGCAGATTGTAAATGCAATGATCACCTACTATTTCAGTGCGGTAAGTTCAAGGAAATTCCAGTAGAAGAACGGCGCAACTTAATAAAATCACAAAACCACTGTTTTAATTGTTTGAGCGACACACACCCGGTTACTCGTTGCAAAAGCATTAAGAAGTGTCATCACTGTCCAAAGCGCCACAATTCACTTCTCCATTTGGATTTCGAGAAAAATCAAGCTGAATCTACGAACAAACCGACTGAGCAAAACCAACCAGCTACCTCCAATTGCGCATCATGCGCCACCAACCTACTATCACCCGAAGATTGTTCGCCAAGTCAAAGGACAATTTTACCTACAGCATTGGTCCACGTTAAGGATAGATATGGACATTACCAACCTTGTAAAGTCTTACTCGACACGGGATCAGAAACTTCGTTCATCTCCGAACCATGCGCACAACGTTTGGCGTTAAAGCGTAGGCATGCTAAGATCGCTGTTCATGGACTCGGACAAATCCAAGCTGGACATACCAAGGGTGTTGTTACTTTGCATGTGGTACCTCATTTTAAATCAGAATTTAAGCTCGTATTAAACGCCTTCATTCTACCCAGAATTACCTCCGTATCGCCCCAATCGGTATCTTTTTTTCCAAAGGAAACCGTATTCAATAAGATACAATTAGCCGACCCACGGTTTAACGAAGCTAGCAAAATTGACTTCTTGATAGGAGCCGATCAGTTTATCACGATTATGTCTGAAGGGTCATTAGAAGATTCAGAAAATAACCCAATCGCGCATAATACCCAACTAGGATGGATCATCGCAGGTAGTTTTCACACTACCAACCAGATCAATACCGCAATTGTATCGCTGTCTTGCGAATTTGATCTAGATCGTACCCTTCGCCGATTATGGGAAACGGAAGATCCACCGTCCGAGCTAATTGTGTGTGAATCACATAAACTCTGTGAAGATTTATTTAGTTCATCCACAGATCGAGATCCCGATGGTAAGTTTATCGTTAGATTGCCATTCGAACCACATCCGGTGCCACTGGGAGAATCTGTTAGTATGGCTAGAAACCGAATATTGGCCATGGAACGACGCTTTCAATGGGAACCAAGTTTTTATCACCTGTACAAGGAATTTCTTGATGAATATCTCAGACTGGGCCACATGGAAGAGTGTCAGCAACCGACACCAGCTAATGACAGTTACTATCTACCACACCACGGAGTATTAAAGGCCGAAGGCACTACCACCAAATTAAGAGTTGTGTTTGACGGCTCAGCAAAAAGCACCTCAGCGAATTCGTTAAACGAAACATTGCTAGTTGGTCCTACCATGCAAAATAGTTTATATAATATTCTGCTCATGTTTCGAATGCATCAATTCGTTTTCTGCGCCGATGTCGAGAAAATGTACCGCCAGATCTGGATTCACAAGGAAGACCGTAAATACCAATTAATCCTTTGGAGGACAAATCCCGACGAAAGGATCCGCCACTATCAATTGAAAACTGTCACATACTGTTTATCATCATCACTGTATTTGGCAACTCGGATTTTGCAGCAACTGTCGCTCGACCACAAATCAAGATTTCCAAAGGCCTCCGAGGCTATAGCGGACAATATGTATATCGGCAACCTGATGACGGGCGCCAATTCACTCTCCGAGGCAATCACCCTGAAAGAGAACATTCGTGAAATTCTAACGAGCGCAAAATTACATTTGCGCAAATGGGCAGCAAACTCCAAGGAGTTACTGGAAGACCAATCAGCCACACAAGTTACTATGGATTTTACCGAACATCCAGATACCCAGAAGGTTCTAGGACTAAGATGGAAGTCTGAAACCGATCGATTTCTATTCCGTGTAAACCTACCTGATGAACCAGCACGAACGCGTCGCAAAATTCTTTCCGAAGCCAGTCGAAAATTTGATCCGCTGGGCTTTTTAGCTCCATTTGTAATCAGAATAAAAATTATGTTCCAACGATTGTGGCTTATAAATATCGACTGGGATGAAGTTATACCCACGGAAGCACAATCCCAATGGATTCAATTACGTGAAAGCATCTCTCAACTTCAAAATATAGATGTTCCACGATGGCTTCAACCCATTGAAAAGGAGACGACACTGCATGGATTTTGCAATGCCAGTGAGCAGGCCTTCGCCGCAGCAATATATATCCGAACTGTTGATCACACTAATAAGATAACCACTTCACTTGTTACAGCCAAGACCAAAGTGGCACCGATTAAATCGCTCACGTTGCCTCGACTAGAGCTCTGTGGAGCCGTATTACTAACCAGGTTACTCATTCCAGTAGCACAAACTTTAAAAATACCGACCGAAAATCTTTATGCTTGGACGGATTCAACCATTGTCTTGGATTGGTTATCAGCCCCACCCAGACAATGGGAATGTTTTATCAATAACAGAACTAGCCAAAATCAGATTCAGTTACCCAGCCATAAATGGCAGCACGTTCCAACAAAGAAGAATCCAGCAGATTGTGCCACGAGAGGACTAGCACCCACGGAACTGAAGAATCATAACTTGTGGTGGACCGGTCCAGATTGGTTATCGAAGACTCAAGACTGTTGGCCGACATTTAAACAAACGTTACCCCTCACCACATTAGAAAGACAAAACCGATATCTGCAGACGTTAATCATCACGGTACCTGAAACTAATTTAATTGATGTACTGTGTGAACGATACTCCGAGTTCGACAAAATATGCATAGTTTTCGCCTGTATTCAGCGCTTCATCAAAAACTGTCGATCCAAGCATCATGGTACTCAAACTCTTGGTGGACTTCAACGTTGCGAATATTTCGAGGCAAGAAATGAAATTTTTCGGAAAATCCAAACAAAGCATTTCGGAGCTGAGATGAAGGCTATCTCCGCTTACCATCCATTACCACTACCGTACATCACCAAACATCCGATTATTCTTCCTGGAGACTCTGGGACGATCCGGAAGCTTGTACGCCAATTACATATTAGATATTTACACTGTGGACAATCACAGCTAATCAGCCTTCTGCGCGTACAATATTGGATTATTGGGGCTTCCAAGCTGGTTAAATCCATCATTCATCACTGCATCGATTGTATTAAACGACAGCCGATACTTTTGAGTCAACAAATGGGCGAACTACCAGCGGAACGGATTCAGATGGCAAGACCTTTTCAAAGAGTAGGATTAGACTTTGCTGGTCCAATAAAGGCTTATGCGGTTAAAGGAAGAGGCCAACGAGCCTATAAAACCTATATTTGTATGTTTGTCGATCAAAGCCATCCATATTGAATTGGTACATGATCTAACCACCAACTCCTTCCTGGCAGCACTGAAAAGATTCATGGCCAGAAGAGGAGTGTGTTGCGAAATTTTCTCCGACAACGCTTCCAACTTTAAGGGGGCAAAAAATCAATTACACGAACTAAACGAGTTTATACAACAAAATGTACATTTAATGTCTTCTTATATTTTTAGAGAATTTAAAATCAACTGGCATTTTATTCCACCAAATTCACCTCACTTTGGAGGATTATGGGAGGCGCGGCAGTCAAATCGGCGAAAACCCAACTTTATCGAGTCATCGGCGAGCACACCTTAACCTTCGAAGAACTCCACACACTTCTGACTCAAATTGAGGGCATCCTCAATGCACGACCAATCTGTCAATTGGCAGCCGATCAACTAGATGTATTAACGCCATCCCATTTTTTGATCGTCAACCATAATACCGGAACCAGAATTAACCACTACTTCAACCAGATGTTTATCCCGATGGCAGCTAGTACAGAAACTTACTCAGCATTTTTGGAAAAGATGGTACCACGAGTACTTAACCTCGCTTCAACCTCGATTCAAGTGACCGACTAAACAACCTAACATATGTCTCGACAGCTTGGTTCTCATCGAGGAAGCCAATCATATCACCAATCAATACACCGTGGGACGAATAGTAAAATTTCATCCTGGAGATGATGGATTAATTCGAGTGGTTACCATTAGAACGGCAGGTGGGGAGTTCGTTCGACCAATCCACAAATTAGCCTTACTTCCAGTTGAACCCTACGATGTTCAAGGCGGCCGGGATGTTCAAGAAAAACCGAATAGCCGAGCAATGGGATGTTAATACCCATCCAACCCTTCCTCCTCCTTATTCTTTTAACCTCGAGTCGACCCGAGTATTGGTCTGACCCAAATTAACCACAATCCAGCGAGTTCACAAAGTTAACATCGCTCTGCTCCAATGCCATCGATTAAATAATGGAACCAACTGTCGTCAGTGACATCTACCGAACAATAGCTATTATGTAATTATTAGTGTCTCCAATAATTTCCCAATGTTTATTGTGGGATATTATTTACGTACTAATAATAAGGTCATGTAACCGTAGGACATTATTTATGTACCAATACAAATGTCATGTAAAAAACAAATTGTATAATTTTTGGATAGTCGGTCGAATATAGACGCTCGATTCGAACGAAATAAATAAAACCTCTTAAATTAAAGTTAATGTTTTAATAAATAAAATTTATAATAAAAAAAAAACCAAAGAAAAAGAGGGGAGAATAATCAGCCAACTTTATTAATCCTCAACCAACCCAAACAGGGTTTTAATTTCGGTTTTGATCCGATTTTCGATTTGGGTTCTGCTAGCTTTGAAATGATAAAGCCTTTTGCATTTTCTAGATCGAGCAGAATAAAAAAAATTAAATATGGCATTAAATTAGCCTAAAATTAACCTATAATTTTCCAATTGTTTTTAAATCATTTATTGATATGGGTTCTGCTAACTTTTTCTAAAGCTAGCGGAACCCGCGTTTTAGTTGGAAGGAATGGAGCTCAACTTTTTTTAATCATTTAATTAGCCTATAATTTTCCATACTATCTTGTAATGTTCTGTTGTATGGGTTCTGCTAGCTCAAGGGACTTTTCGTTGCACACATTTTGAGACAAAATTGATATTCAGATCTAAATGTGCAAAGAATGTTTGACTTATACATGGAAAATTGTATAATTGAAGCTAAAATTCCAGTAAAAGAATTTTCATGTATTTAACACGAAATTTAATCTTCATTTTATACTGACACTTGTAGATTCTGCGATGACATAAATGCAAGATTAAAAATTATAATAATTAATCAAGTAGTTGATTCACTTTAGCTCTGAAAAATAAAATGTATTCTTCAGTTCAATAGTTCAATAGTGTTGCAACCCTGAATAAACTAACTATCAATATCATGGTGCAACCTAGTATATAGTTATCACACATGAGGTGTCATGGTCACCACGTCAGGGCACTTCGTTCTTGAGTGTAACCGAGTGAGGTTATGCATTATCAATATCCTTATTATTAAAGTAATACTTATTAAGAAAATAAATAAGTGTGTTTATTAAACCATTAATTAACAAACACAACAATTGACGACGAGGATTACGGAAAACAATAAGAATAAATAAAAAAATTGACGTATAAAATCCAAGCACATTTTTTGTATATTACAAAACAAGATGGATGAAGTTACAAAACAAATGTCAAGTTCCATCACCGAAATGCTCAAATCGCATGACGTCATAATTAAACAATTGGCGAAAGGAGTAAAAATGAGATTGCTTTTGCGTAAACTACACACATCGAATCATGACAAATACGTGAGTTACATTTTGCCCAAAAACACTCGTGATTTCACATTTGAAGAAACTGTCACAAAATTCAAAGGCATTTTCGGTCCGAAAAAATCATTGTTGCGATTCGAGTGTTTACAATGCGATTCGAGTGTTTACAACAACAGAAAAAGTACGGAAGATTTTGTTGCATACGCGGGCCGTATAACCCTTTTTCAACCAAGAAAACAAAAAAATTGGCTCAGTTTTAGTCCAACCCACACAAATGTGTGAGTATAAAGCCATAGTATGTAACGGCGTTGTTGATAAAAAAATTCGCTTGATTTGAAGTAAGACCAACACAATTGTGTGTATAGATATAGTGTTTTTTTTCGGGCGAAAATAAGTTAAATAGGAATTCACAAATGTGTAAGTTGGTTCAAAAAACATACAAAACTAAATTTTTGACATGGTACTTTTGCCCTACTCGCACAATTGTGTTAGTAATTCACTAAAGTGATAATTCGGCACTGCGAACTTTACAATTTGGGAAACTTATCGGCAGATCAGTTCAAATGCCTTGGTTTCACAAGTGGGTTGAGGTCATAATGCGACACGGATATCCGAAAAAAATTGTTGTCGCGGATCGATGCAGACAAAACAATGTCACTGGAGAAATTAATAACAGAAGCCCAGCAATTAATTAACCTCAAAAAGGATACAAAAATGATTGAAAACCAGGACAATCATTCTTATCAACAGTCATCAGTAGTTAACTCCAGTTACTCAGGCGCAAAATCAAATAACCATTTTGACAGTCAACATAATAGAGCAGGGACAGGCCAGAGGAAACCCGTCTACAATCAATATAAAAATAAACCCAATCCGAATCATGACACGAACACAGTAAGCCCAGTAAACCATGTTGGAAATGTGGTGGCATGCATTTTACAGCCGAATGCTCGTACAAACAACACCAATGCCGGGAATGCAATCAGGTGGGGCACAGAGAGGGTTATAGCGGTTGTCGTAGTACCCCACACAGCAAACAAGCAAGCACAAAGGGTCAAAACAAAAACGTCCCGCACTTAAGAGGAATTTTTTCAGTAAATGGCGATATGGCAGCAAAGCGCAAATTCATCAATGTGAGAATCAATAATGTCTCAGTCAACATGCAACTGGACACAGCATCAGACATCACTATTATTTCTAAATAAACTTGGCTAGAAATTGGTGAGCCCACATTGACAGAGACAAATCAATCAGCAGTTTCTTCCATTAGCAGCGGCAACCCAGATAAGCAACAGCTGATATCAACACTAGTTTCTTTATTTCCGAATGTGTTCAAAGATACTCTCGGACGGTGCACGAAAACACAAGTCACGTTGCACGTCAAACCAAACAAAATACCAGTATTTAGAGCAAAACGACCAGTGGCGTACGCGGCATTAACACAAATAAACGATAAACGGGATCATATCCAACAAATGGGTATCATTACATCAGTGGATTTCTCCGAATGGGCCGCACCAATAGTTTGTGTGAAAAAGAGCAATGGGGAGATTATTATTCAACAGGTCTAAATGACGCACTTGAGCCTTCTAAATTTCCATTGCCACTACCCGATGACATTTTTTCAAAACTAGCAAACGGCACAGTCTTTAGTCAAATAGATTTGTGTGATGCGTTCCTCCAAGTAGAAGTCGATGAAAAGTTACGGTAATTGCTTACAATCAATACACATCGTGGATCACTCCAATTTAATCGACTACCACCAGGTGTCAAAGCTGCACCAGAACGGAAACAGAGCATAAAAACCGATTATACCAAACACTTCAGCATACAAAGGGTTTTGGAATCAACATCAAAATCGTAAAATGTAATTTTTTTATGAAATCCATTAAGTACTTGGGTCGAATAATCGACAAAAATGGAACGAGACCAGATCCAGCGAAAATGGAAGCAATCACACACATGCCTCTGTAGCGGCTCAAACAGAAAATCCTTTTCACTTCGTGGCACTCCTCGTAGCAAAACTATTTATACACCGCGCCGCTTAATTACGAGGCATTGCTCGTTTTGCTGAATATAGCTATTTCGCCAACTACATTCGCGAATCTCGATATTAATCGATTATCGATTAATATCGAGAATTAATATCGGGAAGACACGAAAGGAAAGAAGAAACGAAAAAGAATTAGTCGCGTTTAGAATCTCCCGAGACACAGTCTCTTACATATATAATATAAAGTGAAAGCCGCGAACAATCGTTCACACCATTTTGTGTTTTGTGAACTAAGATTATAATAATATTTTATAAACAATAAATAACATTTTATAATAAATAAATAGTTAATTATAATCAAAAATATAGTGAGTGTTATTAACATAATAATTATAAACCCGGTAACCCCACTATACCTCCACCCCCATGACATTCAAACGTTGCAGTCATATATGGGAGCTATTAATTATTACAGCAAATTTATCAAGGATATGCATCAGTTAAGACGCCCATTGGATGCCTTACTTTAAAAAGATGCTAAATGGGATTGGCCGGCTGATTGTCAGAAATTATTCGAGCGGTTCAAACAGATACTTAAATCTAATCTCATACTTACCCATTATGACCCAAATCAACAGACAATTGTAGCGGCGGATGCATGTCAGAGCAGAATCGGTGCTTGCATATATCACCGATATGAGGATGGGTCGGTAAAAGCAGTTAGCCATGCTTCTCGATCGGTAACAAAGGCCGAGGTAGGGTATGGACAGATCGACAAAGAGGCATTAGCCCTGATATTTGTAGTCACTAAATTTCATCGAATGATTTATGGCCGAAAATTCGTTTTTCAAACGGACCATAAACCGTTATTGGCAATATTCGGTTCAAGGAAGGGAATTCCTGTCTACACTGCGAATAGACTTCAAAGGTGGGCGTGTACATTACTCCTGTATGATTTCAACATTGAGTACGTCGCAACGGATAAATTTGGATATGCAGATATCCTTTCACGTCTAATAAGTGCACAAGTGAAACAGGATGAGGACTGCGTAATAGCATCGCTTCAGTTAGAGGATGATCTGCGAAATTCACAGGTAAATACAGTCAGACATTTACCAATCACACATTCAATGATAATCAGGGCAACTCGATAATGTGAAATACTGCAATCAGTTATCAGTTACGTAAATTCTAAATGGCCAAGTTCAGAAGCGATTACCAATGCGGATGTCAAGGCATTTTTCAAACGATCACAATCATTATCGATTGTCGGCAATTGCCTGATGTTCGGGGATCGAATTGTAATTCCACGTATGTATCAACGAAAAGTATTACACCAACTGCATAAAGCACATCAAGGCATAGAACGCACGAAGTCCATTGCACGCAGTTATGTATATTGGCCTTATGTATATCGACGAAAATATTGCAGATTTGGTCAGGGGATGTAATCAGTGCACAAATGTCGCAAAAACGCCTACAAAAGTACCATTGGAGTCATGGCCAATACCTGATGGTCCATGGCAGCGCATTCATATTGATTATGCCGGATCCAATCAACGGATTGTATTTTTTGATCATTGTTGACGCATATTCGAAATGGCCGGAAATATTTATTACACCGACCATCACTGCGACCAAAACGGTAGTTATAATCGAAGAAAGTTTGGCTCGTTTTGGACCACCACAGCTTATCGTCTCGGACAACGGAACACACTTCGTTTCCGCGAAATTTCAAATAATGTGTGAGCGAGACGGAATACAGCATCTCCGTTGTGTCCCATATCATCCGCAATCAAATGGACAAGTGGAGAGGTTCGTTGATACGCTGAAAAGGGCGTTGAAGAAAATTCAAGGGGAAGGAGATTCGATAGTGGAAACGTTACAAATTTTCCTGTCAAATTACCGTACTACACCAAATCCAAATACACCTCCTGGATTGTCTCCAGGCGAGATTATGTTCGGACGAAAAATCAGAACAACAATGGATCTACTATTGCCAAATCAACAACATCACGGCACTAAACCAAGGCATTACAAAGTTGGAGATTTGGTGCAAGCCAAGATTTACAAAAACAATAACTTTGAATGTGTTCACGGAAAAGTGCATTCTAAAATAGGACACGTAATGTATAAGGTTATTCTTAATTATGAGAATAAAATTATCAAGGCGCATGCTAACCAATTAATGGCAAGATCATCACATCAACAATTCTCACCAGCACAGGATACAGTACCGCTTCAGATTTTACTGGATGATTTTGAAGTACCTCCAAAACACCAACAGCAAAACTCATCAGTTCCAACCGATGGACAACAAGCTTCATCAGTTCCAGCTGAGATACGACGGTCTGCACGGGACCATCGCACTCCCCGATACTTGGAGCCATATCTACTTTATTAGGGGAAGGTGTTGCAATCCAGAATATACCAACTATCAATATCATGGTGCAACCTAGTATGTACGAGTAGTTATCACACATGAGGTGTCATGGTCACCACGTCAGGGCACTTCGGTCTTGAGTGTAACCGTGTGAGACACAAACATAACAAATAGTGAATTACAGAGATTATCTGGCAGTATTTATATAGTACTGCTTTAATAAAATATCAGTTAGATAAAACAAGTTATTTGGATTCAAATAACAAGATAATCTCGAATTTATATACCGATTTAACACTTTCCCAATTTAACATTCCCTCGTGATGATAGGACATCACCTATTCGATAATGAACTCCGTCCATCATTTTGTATTGCCAACATTTGTATCGGATGATCGAAAATGTTAAAAAGCATTAAAATGTAACATATTAGTTTATCTAAAATTGTATCTTATTGTTGTTGTGTTCATCCAGAATGTACTCGTATTAGATTGTAGTTATTATAAATTATAAACTATACAGAGAAATTGAATTTTGTTTTATCTAATTTTAATTAAATTAAAAAATCATTATTGTTTGTTTAACTTTATCTTCAAAAATTTATTTCAATTGAATCAACTGTAACAAATTGATTGATTTATCTGTATTTATTACAAATTTTTTGTTTATTGTGTGTCTGTGTGAGTGTGTGCTAATGTAACAGGATTGGTGAAAATGTGAAAATTTATTTTTCTAGTTTTGTTTTTATTCTGTATACGAGAGTAGTTTTTGTATGTAGAGTGGAATGAAAACCCATAAAAAAATGGTTGTTCAGACAACCAGCAAGAGCCAATTGAATGCCGAATCCGTACAATCCGAACGAGTATACGTAAAACAATAAAAATACGAAAAATAGATCCCCTCAAATCACTTGTAATATTTCACATTTTCATTTAATAATGCAATCTAATAAATTGAATTCATTAAGCATTTTCAACATTTTCCACTTTCCATGTATTATATAGAGAAAACTTTTAAATCTTTTGTTTTTTGTGAAAAAGAAACGAAAATATATGAATTTCAATTTTTCAGTATTAAAAAGTTTTTTTTTTTTTTTTGTGCACGTTACGTATGAGATCCCTTTTCTCGTGAAAAATACTCATAAAAATCTGTTTTTTTTTATATTGTTTTGATATAATTTTCATTTTAACAATTTCCATATTTTCATTTCAACTATAGCTATATATATATGGGTTGAGCGCGTTTGTTATTCTAAATCGTGTGGAAATTTATAAGCAAAAACTAAAAAAAAACATGTTCATGATTATATTTTCTTTAGCACCTCGACTCGACGAGATGATGGAAAACTAAGCCAAAGACAGCAAGGCCAACAACAAAAAATATGTACTAGAAAATTTTAATGTGAAAATACTTTTGGTTGAGAGCTTTACTTGTTCTTGCTATTATTATTATTTTTGTTGTTGTTGTGTGGTAGGATTTTCTCTTCTTGTTAAGTTTATGTCATTTTTCATTATACTTGGACGATGACTTCATCATTCTTTTTTATTCGTTTTTGGTTGTGTGTATGTGTTTATGTTTTTTAGTTTCTTTTTTTTTGGTGGAAAATATAAATAACTTTCTTTTAATGAGTTAATTTTTGATATTCTAAGAACAGGAATGTCGTCGTTTTATTGTTTCTGGTATGGAAATGTCGTCGGAAAAATATGATAGTAAAATAAATTGGGATTAGGACATCAACCTTGAAGGTTCAGTTTTCTGTGACAAGGTTATTTTAGCGGCTTTCGGTTTTGGTTAGATTTTTGATTTTGATTCTTCTAGCTTTAAATGAAATAACCTAAAAGCTCCCGTTCTTGTGAGTAGAACCTACATTTTTTATTGAGCATTTTGGTTAATGGTTAGGCTTTGGTTTGATTTTCGATTTGGGTTCCGCTAACTTTAATTAAATAGCCTTGGCAGTTGGTTAGGCTATAATTAGTTGAATGACAATAGCAGGTTTATGACTTATTGCCTACACCATGTCGTTAATTAATAGTTTACACTTGTAGACAATGTATGTAGACAATTAAAACAACGGTATCGACGAGTACGAGATTGAGAGCCTCCACGAAGAATTCATAAATGAATACGGGCGTACTCTGGGCAATGTTCTGTAGAACGAACAGTTGTGGAAACTAGCCCTATGGACTCTGGGGAGGGTCATCTATCACTAACTATTTTGACTAACTATTTTAACTAACTGTTTATTCATCAGCTGTCACTAACTATTCAGAGGCCCAGCAACAACGAAGAAGCTCCTTCTAACATTCAGGGGCAGTCGCCCGCAATACAGTCAGCCATAACCACCGCGGTGCAAAACACTATCGGAAGAAGACCTCCGAGATCCCGCAATGATTGGTTCAATGATAAATGTCGCCAGGTCATCGAAAATAAACGAAAACTTCAGCATTTTGCCAATCAGTATATAGCCTTTGTGATAATATAGAATACACTGATAAAATAGGCAACAGCAATACTTCTATTATTACCCCTGTCATACATGAAGAGAATGTTATGTCAGCCTTAAAAGAATTTGGAGATGGATGTGGACCGGATGATAACCCGCCTTTATATTAAAAAGGTTTGCGAGAAGCTTCACAAATCCACTCTGCAAACTCTTCAACCAATCGATAACCACAGCCGTGTTTCCTGATAAATGGAAAATTTCGAAAATAACACCTATCTTTAAATCGGGTAAGAGAGAGGATGTCTCATGTTATAGAGGAATTTCAACATCTTCGTCAATTCCTAAATTATTTGAGCTGATTGTGTGCAATGCTTTTAAATCTACATTGATACGTCACATCTCTACTTATCAACACGGGTTCATGCCTGGAAGATCGACATCTACCAATCTGGTCGAATTTACCTACAAAGTGTTAAATGAGGTAGAAAATCATCATCAAGTAGATGTAGCGTATACAGATTTTAGCAAGGCGTTCGACTCTATATGCCACCTCAAAGCACTCCAAAGTCTGCGCGAATTCGGGTTTTCAACAGAATTTGTTAATTGGTTCAAATCGTGTCTGACAAACCGACTGCAATATGTATTAATTGGGAATGAGAAATCCTTGATAACATTGGATTTCTGTGACCTCTGGTGTCCCTCAAGGATCGCATATTGTACTCTGGATTTTTATTGTGTTCATCGATAGAATAGCCAAGATAATCAAACACTCAAATGTTCTAATATTTGCTGATGATGTAAAAAATTTTCACACAATTAAACATAAGCATGATGTTGATAAACTGCAGGATGACCTCAACAGACTTAGTGAGTGGTGTGTCCGAAATTCATTACACCTCAATATTACCAAATGTAAAATTATGTCGTTCCATCGGAAAAAATATCCAATAACTTCGGCATATAAAATAAATGGGGCGGAAGTTCCAAGAGTACGTGAGATTATTGATCTAGGAGTCACATTTGTTTAAAATGTTAGTTTTAACCGTCATATAAATAATTGTATTGCTAAAGCTAACTCCATGTTTAGCTTTGTCAAGCGGTGGACTGGGGAATTCACAGATATACATACTATACGCACATTATATTACGCTTATGTAAGATCTCAAGTAGAGTATGCTGTAACGGTTTGGAGCCCCTCTTACGCTGTGCACATGAACAGAATCGAAAGCATACAAAAAAAATTCTTATATTCCTGTTGAAGAAAACTGGCTGGAATTATGATTACAACATACCATTCTACGAAAATGTGGCTCGTTTACCTCCTTACTCTTCAAGGTGCAAAGAATATAACATGTGCACGCTTGAAAACAGGCGTCAACATCTGGATGCCGCTTTTATTGGAAAAATCCTTCATCCTGGAAAACATATCCATAAATGTCCCAAGCAGGACTTTGCGTAATCATCAATTTTTGGCGCTTGAACACCATCCAACCAACTATGGCGACAACAATCCCATTAATCGATCTGCAAAATCTTTCAATGCCGTAATTGATCAATTTGATTTTAATTTATCAAAAACCAGTTTTAAAAAAAAAGTTAAAATCGTATTTTCTAAATTTTTAATAAGTCCTTTGACAGTTTCATATTTGAAGTACTAATTGTTAATTTAAATAATTTTTTTATTTATAATTCTTATTTATTTACAATCTAAGTGTGAATAGATTAATTTTTTTTATTTTCTATTTTTAAAATTCTATTTTTAGATTTAATTTTTTTTTTCTCTTTTTTGTTAATATATTTTATATTTTACTTTTGTTAATTTGAAATAATAATTGCAATGTACTAAATCGATTTCCTTTAATATTTAAATAAATAAATAAATAAATGAGTGCCTAATAAAGTGCAAGCTTGCGCGACTGCTGATGTTTAGATCGCTATTGCTCTAATGAGGGTCACGTCGCCAATCCGATCTAGCTGATTTTGAAAGTAGGTTTGCCATACTGAGAGAACATCAACCACGTTTGTTCTCAACTCTCCATTCCCATCTTTGATGGCTGTACTTCTTGGGTGGACGTCTTTAGTGAGATTCCTGACGTTAGCAAAACAGTCCCTAGAATTTCCTAGTTCCGCTTGGAAGCTGATGTTTTCAATATATGATCTCATATAATCGCCTTTCTTTTGTCGAAGGTAATTAATCGTGGCTTTCTTGCCGCGGAGGTATTCTGCTTGAGTGCTTCTAATGTTGCAATCCAACCATTAACATGTCTGCTATCACTTTTGCGTCCGAAGAGCTGGTATTATTATAAGTCATATTGGATGGATATCCCTCGATTTCCCGTTTGGATCGAAAGTAGTTCCAAAATTCTTTAGGATTTGATTTAATTTTTGTTTCAATACTTGCAAGGTAAGACCTGTACTTAAAATTGAAATAGACGTCAAATTCATCACTGCGCTGTGAAAAAGCTAGCTTGTCGGGTTCCAATCAAGATTTCATCATTTTAGTATATGCTTTACATTTTCGGTTTTTTAAATTGGTTAGCTGGTCATCGAACCACGGAGGATGAGTTTTCGGTGCTTTATTGTAAAAAGGCACATGAAGTTCAAAGCCTTGGTAAATGAAGTCATAAAATTTATCAACATTTTCGTTAACATTGTCAAGATTTAAAGTTAGATCCCAATTTGCTGCTTCTAAATAATTCTGCAGACCGGCGTAATTTGCCTTCTTGAAGTTGAATTTCATTCTTGGAAGGTGCTCAGATTTCTTCCGGTTACAGTAGGTCGTATCAAATACAATGTCCAAAGGTTTGTGGTTGATATCGTTTACAACAAATGGATTCATTGATTCAGTTACTTTGAAAGCATCCTCCTCAGTAGTGAATACCAGATCCAGAAACCTATCGATGCTATTAGCAATCATATTAATTTGGTTGAGGTTAAAACCAAGCATGGCATCGACGAATATGGACTCTGCATCGCTATTGATATTACATGGAAGAATGCAGTTAAACTCCATGTCATGTTTCCAGTTGATATTCGGAAGATTGAAGTCGCCCAGTATAAGAACAAGATCCGATGAATTAGATGTTTTAAAGACTTCATCAATTGCATCGATGCAGCTGGCGTAGCAGTCGCAATTTGACCGAGGCGGTATATACACTGTATATATAAATAGATATCGTTTGCCTATTTTTATCTTCGAACAAATCTGCTCAAGTCTTGATGGAACTAATGTAACAGGAGAACTTTCTAGATTAGAATGTACAGCTATCAATACGCCACCGCCTGCCTCCTTCGTACTCGTTTCAGGAGTGCGATCACACCTGTAAACAATATAATTCTGCCCAAAGAATTCTGTACTATGAATACCTGGGTTGAGATTACTTTCCCCAATTACATATATAGGGTAGTTTGTTTGATGAACAAATTGATAGAATTTGGATGCTTTTGATACTATTTTATTTACATTCTGATAATAAATTGTACTCACATCTTTGCCTGAATTTTTACACGGTTTTGTAAATGGTTTGGTAGTATTTGGTGATTCATAAATAGCAGGACAATTGTTGTTAAAATGGCGCGCCTTCATCACTAACGAATGGAGTAAATCATCTGCTACAGGTGCGAAATATTTAAATGAACACGTGTGCCTCGATATTGCAACTATTGCGTGTGGTAGACTACTGAAAAGTTTAATCGGATGAGTGTTTGTTCTGACGCATATAACATTTGGTGACGTTAGTCCTTGTGCCTCATAAATAGTTAAGACTTTACTAGAAGATGGTAAGGTAAGCCGGTCCATTAATAAGCGCTTATCTGCCTTGGTAAAAGTTAGATAATATGTATTATCAATTACAGGCAAGGATGATAAATCAGGTGGTAGTTTGAAGAATCCCATCGATACCTCTATAGGGTTTTTGGTACTGATATCAGAATAATATTCTTTTAGTGCTAATGTAACATCAACAGGACATCTAAATGTAATGTTTAGCTGATCTGAATTCGTAATAAATTTATTAGCATCGTAAAATTGAATATTAACATGGAGTAATCTGTCGATGAATGGAATTTGATTTTTATCCCCAAGAAGATATATTTTTGAACATTTACTGAGCATGGCCACCAGTCCAATATAACCTGCATGTATCATCATATATTCATCAATAAACACTGAGTCATAACGTCGGGTTCCATTAATTAGGTATGAAGCAATCGTTTTATAGTTAAGTTCAATTTTGTTGAAATCCATCTTCTCCTTAATACAACGAGTGGCAACTTTAGATTTGAGATCGGCAAGACCTTCCTTAGTGGCACATAAGACCAGATCATAGCCTAGTTTGTGATTGTTTATGATCCATGTAGATTTTCCACAGCCTGGAACACCCTGGACACCAGTAACGATAGGCCGCATGATGTTGTCTATTGCATAGATATGTTGTAAATTTGAATATGTCAGGAGATTGAGCATAATTTCAGTGCCAGCGGAGCAGAAAATATATCTTTGAGATGTCAAAAAAGAGTTTGTGGACTCACAATATTTAACTAGGTGATCGCCATCAAAACCAAACTGATGAATAATTGTAGGTTCCTCAAGATATTTGTTGTTTAGATTGTCAAATACGAAGATGTGCAATGATAATAAAGATGAGGAGGCGAACGGCATCAAATGGATGTATTTGCTGTAGTAGTGTTGGAGGTGACTTTTAATGATACTGTCAGAATGTTTAATATAAAACATTATTTCCATAACAGAGTTCTTATAGTAGGAATCTGCACTAGTATCAGCATAGTATGAAGGAGGTGAAACTGGCACATTGTTCTTAATGGCAGACTTCAAAAATCTGGAAGGCTCACCAGTGATCCAACGAGACGGCAAAGCTCTTTCAAAAGATGTTGACATGTTAAACGGTATATTTAGAACCCATTTGATATTGGAGAGAGAGCCAGTTTAAGTTTATCTACGAAGCAGTTGATGTCAAGCGTGATGACAAATGATTTCTGCTTATGTTGTAAATATGACCTTAATGTATCTAACACATAGATTAAATCAGTGCAGTTGGTTTTATCTTGATGTGAGACAACTATAACGGATTTCCCTTCAATTAAGTATACTTTTGTAACCAAGTTTATAGAATTGGAATAGCAGTTTATCAGTTTCAGTTCTTTTTTTGTTAAGAATTCTTTTATTTGACATTTGCCTAATTTGGCTTGCATAGATGCGCAAATCGTAACAGAAGAACATGGTAAATAATTCCCCTTTATCCAAGTGGTAATTTGAGGTTCAGCATAATCAAATGATATAGGAGGAATCCGTTGAATGAAATCGTATCCATTTGTGAAATCCTCATGATATATAGATTTGCCGCCCTTTTTTGGAAGTAACTTGGTTTTTATACATTTGAGGAATGATTTGTTCGTTGATTGTGTTGACACAGCTTCCTCCTCAGTCTGAGTTTCAACGTGATTGGATTTGCCATTGCTCTTCTGATAACGATCGTTTTTATATTCTTTGGTGCATGAAAAGTACATTAAGCCGCCATTAACATCACAAAGTGCATCAATTAATTTAGTAGAGGTTACTGGTTGTGTTAAATATGATGATTTATCCGCCGTACGGACAATAGTAGAGAGTACACCATTAGTACCGTAGATAGTGGTATTTTTAGATCTTTGCTAGCAGTCAAGTGGTTTGTCTGGTTGGCCCCGAAAAGCGAAAATAATTACTTTTTCGAGCAAATTCAAACTCTTTAATAAATATGCCAGACGGCCAAAGTTTAGAGTTTAATATGGTGGTAAATATTTCGTCTTCAACACTGAAACGATAGGATAGATATTCATACTGGCCTCCGTTTTTAGCCTTTGGAACCATTCTGATTGCATTAACCGTTGTAAGCTGGAAATTATCATTTAAAAAGCCTTTGAATAGTTCATCAGTAACAGATGAGTGTATCCTACTAATAAAAATTCATCGTCTTGGTTTAACTACGCTGATTGAGTTAATGTGGTTTGTACCAATCGATAAGGACGAACAATCCGAATTTGATGTTGATGCAGTCGAAGATGACGTCGAAATTTGTGGTGATGGAACAACAATGATGGCGTTATTCGCCACGGTATCATCTTAGGGTAATCCCATATTTATAACTCCTGCTTGTTTATTATTAACCTCCGGTGTAGATAATTTCCCGCGCGATCGCGTTACTGGTCGTTCATTAATATTGCTGACATGGTTATCAGTGGTCACTATATCACGATTTAGTTGAATACTATTTAATTGGGGGTTCAACACAGAATCTAACTTATCAATCTTATTCGAAAGTTCCTCGATTTTATGAAATAGAACTTGCACATTTCGATCACAATCAGGGCAGAACCATGAAATCCCGTTTGCATTTATAATCGCATTTTTAAAGGTAGTTAATGATCTAGATTTAATGCCAGCACATGTATAATGATGCGCTATATGATCACAAAAAAAACCTTTACAGACAAAAAAATTATCAAACACACCATCAGTCTTGCAAATGCAGCAATTTTTTTCACACATATTTTAAATTTTTTAATAAATAGGTCACTAAAACACTAAGAACTCAGTTTAACAACACACAAAAATAGCACGTGAATGATCAATTCAAAAAAAAAAAAAATTAAAACTCGTCATGAATTTTGGTAAAAACAATTTAAAAAATTAAAAATTATAAAATAATGAAAAACACGTCTGAATTGAACGATTGTTAGGTATAAACTAACTAAATTACTACCACGGGATGATGATTTCGATGACTTTGAATTGTTAGTGTTACTAATAACTTTGCTGTTAGGCAACACTATGCTTGCTGTGCTATTACTTTTGATGATTAGCTATGCTTTATGAGGACTCAGTTGCAAAATCACACGAAATCCTCATATATGACATGTTACGGATGCATTGACGATGCTTAATCAAACAGATGTTTAAGAACGACATGCGTAACGATAAACAAAATTATACAATCGATACATAATAAAGAAAACGGCAATTTAAAAATATTATCGTTTAAGTTCATTGACCTTAAAATCTCATTATGATTACAAATCGTTATTGTTGTTGCGAATTCTGGTTTACTCGTAATTGCATCTATGTACATAAATTTTACCTTGCTTATCATAACGTTTGGATGACACGATAATAAGCTTTGATGGTATTGGTTTAATTAAGCCGTTGTTTAGGTGTTTGGTATGTGTGATAACTTAGGTGGGTTCGTATGTCAATAATTTGTACTCGGCTTGAGAGGGGAATACTGTCCAGTTTTTAGCTTACCATAATTGTTGTGTGGCATAATTACTTTCATTTGGAGAGGCCAAGCTGAACAGTTCACAACTAAATTATAAAAGGTGATATACGGCAGATTCTATTTAGGAATTTTGTTTACTGTGCAAAGTAAAGAGAACGCGAATAATTTGTTGTATAGATAGATAACCCGGTAAGTTATTTTTTTTTCACTAAGGTTTACTACTTTTACGTGATTAAATTAATAGTGATTGTGTTTATGTGGATAGGCTATCTCGTGGGCATATACCAACCAGCTAGGTACCAAAGTTGAGTTTTTCTGGATCCGTGGCCTCTCAATATTTTATTTTGATGAAAGCTCATTTGGAGTCTATTCGGAGCTATTTTACACAGACGCATATTTGGATTTGCAAGCCATTTTAGTTGGAAGAAGTTTGCCTAGTTTTGTTCGGATTCATTTACCTCGGGATATACTGTTGGCACCCTTCCTGCTAAGCTACATAACAAAAAAAAAGCGCGGGATATATATACACACACTTCTTTCCCGGTCGTGATTGCTACCGAAAATTTTATTTGTGTTGTGCATACTAGTTAGGCATATAGCGATAAATTATTTATTTGTGCAAGTCGTGTAAAAAAAAAAGGTTAAATTGAAAAAAAAATAAAAAAAAAATATATGAAAGATAAATTATCAAAAATAAGTTAAATACATATGTAGTTAAAAAAAAAAAAAAAAAAAAAAATCAATTCAAAATTATTGTGTAGTTATTAAGACGAATAGTTTTTACTTTAGTTTAAATAATTAATAATTTTTTTTGCTGATTGAAACGAACACGACAACATATAAGAATTGGGAGGCAAACTCTTAAATTTCAGCACGCGGACAATTGTAACCTGAAGAGTACTCTAAGGAAATAAATTGTTTGGTGAGTGTTTAAACATTATTATAATCGGGGAATATTCTTATATGTTCTTTCTTTATTAAATTAAAATATTTATATGAATTAAAATCTTAAATAATTAAGTTCTATAACTATTTTTTACTTCAGTATGAAAATTATTAATTTGGTTTCGATTTAAATTATAATATAATCTTTAAAATGGAGTAATTCGATTTTTTTATTGGTGGTGTGGGTCAAAGTGGTCATTGCGTGACTAGTTTCTGATAATGCACGTACCCATATAGTTTGTTCTGCCGCGTGTAACCTAGTGACAACGAACCTCCTAGCCGTTGAACCTACCCGACACATATAAAACGTGCAGTCACTAGGGTGGTACGTAACAGACAGCTGAAAATTACTTAAAATTTGGCGATGACCGACCCTCCCCGTCATAAAATGGCCTGTACTATAGAACATAATTAATTAAATAAAATAATTGAACTCCCCAGTGTAACACTAGTTACAAATGCGAAGGAGTATAAATGTTTACCACTAATTAATGGTAACATGTTTTCCTTTTATTATTAAAATTTGTTTTACATATGCATGTACATGTACTCCTCGTATATGCCGATGTTCATGTACTCCAAACAAAATTGAACAAATTGAAAAGATAAATGAAAATATAAACGACATGGCATGGAAGCTAATTTTTCCACATAAAATATATAACAGGAAGAATGAAGAAGGATTAAATGGTTTTAATTTTATGATATTTTTCATGTACAATATACCGTTTTATTGTCATAAATATTAATTAAAAATCATAAATCATTTGCCCTTCGATATGCCAGCAATAGTAACCAAACAAAGCATTACCACACACAATCATATGTGGAAAAAAGGTTAAATTAAGTATTTACCATTAACCACCCTTCAATCGGTATGTACAGCACAAAGTCAATTTTTCTAATTTTGTAGCATACTACGCAAGTAAATTAATAATTTATGTATTAATAATGTAAGAATTATTAGGTTACCTGTAAATACGATTAACCCTATATAGCACATCCATACATCACCTCAAAATTTTAGAAAAAAATTTGCTTCGGCACAATTTTATACCAGATCCCTCTATTAATCAAAAATTTGTTGCATTGCATGTAATAAAAACATAAATAACAAAACAAAATTAGTAAAAAAGGGTTCGAAGATTAGGTAGTCGGTCTTTCATAAAACCATTTTTTTATTATTTTAATTATTTTACGTTTAAATAATTTATGTATCCATCTCAGAAAAGCCGATTGGAATATTTCGTGTTTATGCTGCTGTCTTCTAAATCTAAGGGATAAGAACCGAAATTTATAAACGTCAGATTCCTTTTTGGTCCTGTGTAGATAATGATGAAATGATAATTTATGAATGAATTTATTTACATAAATTCAAATGGGGATAGCGGATACTAAACCAAAACAAAAAAACAAGAACAACAAATTTTGAAGGGCATATGCAAATTATTATTATTAAAATTACAAATCCATTCAGCCGATATTCGATTTTTTCCAATTTTTGTTTTAAAACTAAGCATAATAGATCTAACCCCTATTTAAAATATGTATAAGTTTTTAAAACTTTATTTTGTTGTCCGAGGATAATCGAGAAATTATATAGAACACAGAGACTTAGATCCTACCCTAATACAACCCTTTCTATACTCTTTCTATTTAACTTTTCTATATTATAAAATGAATTTTTTTGTCGGCATTATTAAAATAATGATTACAACAACACTAACAATCAGATATACCGAATTCACCATAAATCTGTAACTAATTTAAATATTTTGTATAGGAGCGCACTACATGCATGTTGTCTTTAGTGAAATGAAACTATACATCGATTGCACTGCAACCCTTATAAAATTATTATTTTAAAATCTATATACAAAAATAGTTTCATTTTCTAAAACACAACAAAAAAAGCAACAGCAGTAGCAATATTTAAAAAAAAAAAAAAAAAAATCTAATCCAAGGGGATTGGTTTACGATACACTTCCGAATCGTACGTTACGTAATATACGGCATGTAAGCATTCACACACAACCACCCCGTCGTATACGAGTACATCGGTAAGGATTTAATTTTTTTATTTTAAATTTTAAAATCGAAATATTGATCTTTTCTGAATATGCATAAAACATTCACTAGATAGGTACTTTTACTGCATGTCCAGTATTTTTATGTTTTGTCTGATTGCATCAATGCTTTATGGAAATCAATATAATAAATTTGTTATGGGTATTTTTTATATCAAAGGTATACATTAAACATGAAACAAGAACTGAAAAGTTTATTTTACACAATTCTAATCAATAATAAAATCTCTATATGTAAATTTATATTGGTTTATATTCTTAGCAGGATCATTTTATCACCTGCAAGCAATGTACTAAACAGCAAAATTACATCAGGTTTATGAAACTCGATAGTATATCACGATTTAACGAGACAAATTTCAAAGTTAAGGAACATTGCACGCGCGATTTTTTACTTTTTGTACGTAAATATTGGTAAAATATAGCAAGAAATGTAATTAATGTAAATAACGTAATAAATATACAAACGTATAGTGCCATCTGTATATGGTTATGATTGCAAATAAAACGTTTAGCGTTTAAAGTAGCAAACTTTATTTACCAAGCACATGTTTAAATTCTTCAACAAATTCACTATTTCACTATTTATCCCACTGTTCACTATTTCACTTTTACTTCCTACTGTTCAATTTTACTACTCTTCACCTGAAGCGATGCGACTAGGGGAATAGGGGGTGTTAAAAGTAATTTTTATATTAACAATTAGCAGTTTATATATTTTACATAATGTTCTTTTTTCGAAATTTTAATTATAACTTTATTATTATTATTTTTTTAACATTTTCATTTAGCGTATTACTTTTCAATTTTTTGACATTTCCTATTTGTTTTGACTTTTTCTAATTAGTAGTAGTACTAAATTTTATGTACAATTTCTTTTTAAATCTATTACAAAAAAAACAACAACAAATTTTGAAGGGCATATGCAAATTATTATTATTAAAATTACAAATCCATTCAGCCGATATTCGATTTTTTCCAATTTTTGTTTTAAAACTAAGCATAATAGATCTAACCCCTATTTAAAATATGTATAAGTTTTTAAAACTTTATTTTGTTTTCCGAGGATAATCGAGAAATGTAGTAATTATTCAATTTTGTTTTATATTGGCTCTATTTTTTAATTCAACCTGAGCAAGAAATACTGTGAAAAAATACTCTGTGTTTTTGTTATTCAACCTGAGTAATTTCACTCTGCACACTGCGTTTTCATTTGTGAACTGTGCTTCTACCGAGCATACTCGGTTCTTTAAATTTTAGTCTGAACAGAATACCAGTATACGAAGAGTATGCAAAGTAAAAAACAAATTATTTCTCTATGCACACTGGCTCATTTGGCACTGCACAACCTGTGCTCGGCGTACAATGCCCAGGGCAAGAATGCTTGCTCGGGTTTAATCAAAAAATGGATCCATTATCAATTTATTTTTAGAACCTTACAATTACATATAGAAATTTATAGTATTGAACTTTACAGTAATCTGCATAATGAGCTTTGTGTGTTATCAAAAATTTTGGTTGGTGTTAACTTTGTACTGATCAAACGCTTTTGAATTGATTTAGTTGTGTTTGATGACGATAAATTAATGTTATATTTTTTTTCGTTCTGTAACTGGTTATATATTGATTTAGATAACTCAGCAATTTGCAGTTGCATAAAATTTGCATTGTTATTTTTCTGTGTGGTAAAAAGTGCGAACCAACATTTAATAATTGTGCGAATTTGATGGTAAATTTACATAGATTAATTCAGAATAAATGCAAAAACAATTATTTTTTAAATGTTAGTGAATGTGTAAATTATTATCAAGGCCGAAATCGTATTGATTTTACTTCTAGGAAATTAACCGTTCTACAAATTAACACTATAACGACCACACGTCTGCGCAGTTAAACTTCGCCAGGGATCGACAATATTTCTAAAGAATTAATACATATAAAGAAACGTAAATATACATATACAATTTTTTTTTATTTTTATTTCTTTTATTTTAATTTTTTTTATTATAATTTTTTTTTTACTTTTTTTTAATTTAAAAAAAAAATAAAAGTAAAAAAAAAAAAAATAAAAAATAAAAAAAAATAATTATTTCATTTTGCAATACATACATGTTGTGTCAGCGGTCAGCCAGTCACTAACAGTTGTTCATGCCATCACATACATATGCTGTGTGAGCGGTCGATAAAGTGCTAATACTCGTGGTATGAATGCAAGGAGTAAATTTGACGGTGTATTGGAGTTTATTGAAAGATTTAGAATAGAGATTCATGTTTTGGTCATCAGCGAGACATGGGTTCAACGTCATAACCCTTTGTCATATAAAATACCGAACTATGATAGTTTATTCTCTTGTCGTGATGATAGAATGGGTGGCGGTCTTGGTGTCTTTACTCGTATCAATCTAGAGTAGACCATACTAAGGTGTGATGAGGGCCAACATCCATTTCACTTTATATTTCTTGAAATACTAGGATTTAAATTTACCAAACTTATAGGCCGCCTGCATCAGATTTTAATTTTATTTGGATAGCTCACTCGATAATAAAAGTAATGGTGATGTCATACTAATTGATGATGTAAATATTCCTGCTAATAAAGATTCAAATTTAGTTGTGAAATATAAAAACATTCTAATGAGTAATGGTATGGTTGTTATCAATACTTTTGAAACAAGGTCAATCAGCCATAACATTTTGGATCATGTAGTATGCAGTTTTGCTAATATTTTAATAGTTCCTAATTGTACAGTTTACTTCGACTTAGTGATCATAATTTCATTTGCTCTACTTTTCTCCCAAATCAAAATTTGTTAAACAGGTTTTAGACAAAAGGATAACTAATTTCAACGAGGTGAATATGCATTTTGGCAATTTTCTTAATTCTACTCCATTCAACGATCTTCATCCGGACGATGCATTAAAATTAATTACTTTGAAATATCATAATCTTGTCAATAAATTTACTACTGTCAAAAGTGTTGTAGCGAAATTGAAAAAATACACTTGTCCATGGATGATCTATGAATTGTGGAAACTTGTTAAGCTTAATCCCAATTAAAATTAAACTGAAACATATTAATAGAAAAATTAGTACTAAGAAATATTTTGCTAAGAAAAGGTATTATGCAAATTTGTTTAATAATGTTAATGAAAAGGTATTTTGGACAAATACATATTAATTAGTTGTTTAACAGCGATACTTAAAATCGCTCATACGAACTATCAAATGGCAAGATAAAAATTACAACAAAACTACTGATATTGTTACCTTATTTAATACTTATTTTATCAATTAAGGTAAAACAATATGTGAATCACTTAACAGTGATAGAAATATCAATAAATTTCAAACATTACGTCCTAACCCTAACTCAGTTCTACTTTCTTTCACAATCTCAGCTGAGATTTTTAATATTATTAGTTCATTGGATAATGGTAAAGGTGGTGGTCCTGATAATATCCGTAATAAAGTACATACTAAAGTACCATATTTTGTTCTTTACAGATATTTTGTGTAATATCGTAAATATTATCTTTGAGACAGGTGTATATCCTAAATGTTTAAAACTTGCTCAGATTGTGCCGGTGCGTAAAAGTGGTGCTACTGGTTTGGTTTCAATATTATCAGTATTTGATAAAATTATTGAGAAAGTCATTGCAAGTCAAATTTTTTCTTTTCTTATCAATACGGGTTTAGAAAAGGCGCTGGTACTGAAGTGGCTTTGGTTATTAAAATAACAAATCTTCTTTACAATGCTTTTGATATAGTGGTGAGTATGGCGGTGCATTATTCCTGGATTTACAAAAGGCTTTCGATACCATTGATCAAAGTTTGCTCCTTGAAATATTATACTGCTCTGGAATTCGTGGGTTAGCGTATAATGTAATTGAGAATTACTTAAAAGATGGACAGCAATTTGTTATGATAGATGGCATTGTTATAGTGATATGTTAGATGTAGAATATGGTGTTCCTCAAGGTAGTGTCTTGAGTCTTTTACTTTTCCTCATATTTCGTTTCGACATGTCATTAGTCAAGGTTGATATAGATGATACAGCACTATTTTATGAGACGAAGGATCCTAGCACTATTGTAGATAATATGAAGGACGGTATGAGCATTCTACTAGATTATTTAGATTATTATCACTTAATTTAACCAAAACAAAATACATGACTTTTCATTCGCACTATAAAAATATTAAAGTTATGCTTCCTTTTGTTACGAATGATACCGCAATCAATAAGGTTGGATCATTCAAATATCTAGGAGTCGGTTTTGGTTCATGTATGTCCTGGAATGAGCATATTTCAGCTTTATCTAAAAAATAGCGCCGTTCATTGGTGTTCTGAAGCAACTCTCATACTTTGTGCCGAGATACGTTTTAAAGATTATATACTTCTCTTTTGTTCCAATAGAATATTTCCTAAAGAGCTTTACACGATTTTCAGATTGCATTATACATGTACAAAGCAATTAACGGGTCATGTGTCCTGTCAAATTTAGAGTTTAGTGAAACTAAACACGAACATTTCACTCGATTTGTCAAAAATATTACTTGTGGTGACATCAATACTGAATTTGGTAGGAAGCCAATCAGGTCCATCAGTGTATAATAATTTACCGGAATCGTTAAAAAAATCGTTTAATGCTAATTACTTTAGAAAAAATTTAAAATGTCGTTTTCCAGAAATTAATCGGGATTATTTTTGATACTTTTGTAATTTTTGAGATTGAAATATAAAAATTACAAATAACACATCTGTATACAGAATGAGTGAGTAAATATTTGGGGTATTGGTTTTCCTTAAAAGAACATTAAATTCATTGGAATTCCATTACTACAAATATATTGGATGGAATTTCTTTGAGAATGTTAATTTTTTACCTTCAGACTTTTGTGCAGATTATTGTTAAGATTTCTGGTAATATATTAAGTAGATTTAAGCACATTTAATTATAAAAAATTTCATTCTTTTTATAATTAAAATATAATTCATGAAATATAATTGTAAAAAATGTAATGTAACGTGTAACTAAAACGATTTATCCTCTAGTTTTAGAAAAAGCTAGCAGATCTCTTATCGAAAACTAATTTAGAACCAAATAGAAAATTAAAGGATAAGTTTAGGCTAATTAAATGCCCTACTAAAAATATTTTTGTTGCACTCATTTTTGATGAAGCAGTGAGCTTTTCCACTTTAAAGCTAGTAAAATCTAAATCGGAAGTCACCGCATGGGCCCTCGGCTTGCCAGTATGCTTCACATTAATCCAAAAATTACCTGATTATGTAACCTTAATGAAGCAGCCAGATCTCATCTCTGGGATATAGCGCCACAACGGTCAATCGATTTGGTTTTATTTGAGTTTTTAATAAATACACTCCCATTAGAACCCTTGAACTCCAGTGCTTATTAGACTGAGATGTTAAAAGAGACATCTATATACACGAGACTATTGTAGAAATTGGAAAACACTACCGAATAAAGAAATATTGTGGTGTGCATTTATCGAAATACAAGATGCTCTTGACAACACCAATTTCAAAGTAATTCAATCATAAGTCCTGACTTCTTCATGCTGAATGACTATTAACATGTTGAAGAGCACAAGCTATCAGGTCTCCCTCGGCGACGGAACCATCACTATCGTAGCGACTAGAAATTGTTTTAAAGGGATGGCATATTTGAAAATGAATACATCTCGAAAATCAGCTGTGCCGATGGCATAGTCCTAATGGTTCAAAATACATACAGACTGGGCGCAATTTTGGAGTTAGAGCTAAAGAACATTTATCTGGTTGCAATCAATCAACTTTCCATAACCATTTAACTTCAGAAAATCATACAGCTAGCTTGAACAATTTAGAGATATTACATATACAACCCAAAGGCAGACGTTTAGATACCTTAGAATCTTACGAAATTAGAAAATCAATATATCTTAACCAAAATATCCTTAACGAACAGAGAGAAATCCGGTTCTCACCAATTACAGATCCCGCCCTTTTCTATTCTCACGTACGCAATAATATACCTTGAATTTTGTTACTCAACCTATGACTCATCGCCTACCTGCGCGATCCGTAGATTAATTTTTATTGCTTATTTTCTGTACCTCCTTCTTTTATTTATATTTTGCTTTTTTCTGCTATATAACAAAATTTTTACTAATACAAATCAGTAGATACTCCTGATGATGACCTAACAAGTCGAAATCGATCGAGTGATTTTTTAAACTTTTTGAAAATTATTCAAAATAACTGCGAAACAAAAAACAAGTGATTAATAAAAAATGTGTTTATTAAGTATAAGTGTGTTTCGCCAAGTGCCTACGGCAAATAGCGTAAAAAGTTCAAAATACAATAAAAGAGCGAACAAACTTCACTCTGCGCACGCTGCAATACTCAAAAAATAATTTTAGTGAAAATTTTACACGATAAACTTTCTTAAATTTAACCTTGTAGTCTAAGTATGACCTTATACATTAGAAAACTACTATACACATTAGTTACCTGTGGGTGTTTAGAAATATCTGCCAGGATTTTATTTTATGTTTTTTATTTATGTTTTATTTTCCAAGGAAAAAAAATACAATTTTTTATATAGGAAAACATTTTTTATAAAAAGTAAATATTTCAAAATGGTTAATAAAAACACTATTACGATAATAGCGCGTAAAAAGTTAAACAAACTAAATTAAATTGATCGCAGAAACTCGAAAATTTATAGTGGAAATAGAAAACAAAAATTTTTTGGCCCGCTCGTTTTAGATAAAGTATTAGCACAAACTTAATATATCCAGACGAATTATTGGCGAATGAAGACATGGTTTTATCAAATTGACTGATAATTGCGCCAATTGTGTGGTGAGAAAAATTTAAACTACATCGAGGAACCCCATTAGCTATTTTGATATTCATTTGACATCTACTTACTAGTAGATGGCACTACCATCAACATAGTCGAAAACATCACAATTTTTACGTATGCAGATACACAAAAAACTGAAAAACAATTTTATAAGTGAAAACTGTAAATTATATTTTTTATTTGTTTTTATTTTCGTTATTCCATTCATTATGGTTGTTTTAAATTATATTCATATTGTTTATTTTCATACCTACCATGGATCAATAAGAAAATTTATTGATAAAAAAATTACTATTAGTATTAGCTATATGTATACGAAAAATAAAAACCATGAATCGCACAAAATAATATCGGCAGTTAGTTCGACACACATACACACAAAAAATGACACATGGAATGCACGTTGTTTTACTTGAAATTAGTTTTAATTGTTATGTTAAATAATTTTTTGTTTAATATCGAATTTGTCGTGCAACCATTATTATAATCAAGTAACTATACGATGAGTTAACCCTTTGACTGTCCTGCGCATCATATGTAATGATCATACATTTTGCCTTATTTTTTATTACAAAATTTTGTTTGAGACTGAGAACATTACTAACTGATAAAAATAATTAATGTACCTATATTTACTAACTGTAAAAACAGTTATAAATTTTGTACAGAAATAATAACAACATATGCTTTGGTATATTTTGTATTTAGTCTTAATACATACATTTCAACTACATATTTTGATTTGATGCTAACTGATAACGAGAAAAATTATGAACGATATGCACAGAACGTCCGACTAGTAAGTTTTAATATTAATGGTGGTCAGGCAAAGGGTTAAACAGGTAGGGTATTGAAAAATAATTGCGATGAGGTTATTCAAGAGAGTGAGGTTATTTGACATTAAATTTGAATTTTTAATCCCTAGAAGAAAATGTACATCGTCATCAAACATATGTATGGGGACGTTTCCGTATACAATAAATCGTCCATATACAATAAATTTCACTTGGTATACCACTAGATAAAAAGGAAGAAACCAGCAATTTTACTAGTTAAATTATAATTAATTTATTTAATCAAATTCAATAACAATAAAACAAATAAAATAAAAATTTCAATAATAAAGTTTTTTTAAAATTAAAATAAATTTTAATAAAATTTAAAAATAAAATAACAACCCATGTGCGGTACATTTCATTATATGGTATAATTATTTGTTTTGCAATAGTATTTGCCAATTAGGATTTCGTACGGTTTTTAATTTTTTTGTATGTGTTTTTCCGCTAACCAGGTACAGTGTTTTCTGATTAAAACTAAAATCATGAAGTTTAAGGCTGCCTTGTTATGCTCATGGCATGGATTTTGTTCGACATACAAATCTTTGTAACACCTGCTGGTGTTAACAATACAAAGTTGGACAATATTCCTCTTCAAATCTTTCATATTTGCACGTTCTGAAAACATCCGGGAAAATAAATAAATTTGTTCTTTGCAAATTTTGAAATAATAATCAGTTGGAGCTTTAAGATTCTTCTTTTTTTCATCGTCATAATTTTTATTGCTAATCAAATATTCTGTCGGAGCCTCTAAAATTTCATCAGTTTTGATAAACATGTTTTCGCAACGGGAACATTTAATTTTACTCAAAATTTTGAACGCTACGTAGCCCACAATATACCGCATTGAAGCTTCTTGCAAAGGTACATCCAAATTAAAAAAAAATTCAGATATATCTGATATGTCATCAGCAGGTGGTAGCACCTCATAATGCACGATTTTTTTCGCGTTTCGCAGATAGAAATCCGGTTCATTAAATTTTTAACTGTTAATTCATGAGGTACCCAAACGTCAAGCTTTTTTTGTATCCAGCCATTTTCAAATGGTTTAAACCTGTTTTGTGATCAATATTGAGTTCTTTACCAATGGCATGGCTGCTTATATGCTGGTCTTCTTCAATTTTCTGCATGATTTCATCGAATTTTCCACTGGTTGGTCGACTAGAGCGAGGAGCATCTTTCACATCCATATTTCCAGGTTGAAAGCGAGATTTCTTTGCTGCTCATTTTGATAAAGCACCTTCTCCATGCACAATTTGTTCGCAAGCCTGAGCCGCGTTTTTAATTTTGTCGTAATAAAATTGTAAAAGTAAACGAATTTTTTCATTATTTATCTATATATTTAAAATGTAACTTTTTATTCATTTCACCGATTTTAATGTTTTGTATGTCAAAGTGCAAGTTAAAATGTCACCTTTCAAACGCGTACAAGGTTGCCTGATACGTTCAATGCTTACTGGGACATATGAATGTAAAGCGATCTACCCCGAAAAAACCACAAAATTTTTCTCCTACACCAATATAAATGTATTAAAATGTTAACTCGCACAATTTTCCTTAAAACGAATTTAAAGTTTTCGATATATTATTTATCCATAGATCATCGTTTTTATCATATCCTGAAATGGACCCAGTTTCAGACTTCTATATAGTCAATAGTAACTGAGTTGTTAGGACAATGAAATAGAATGTAAAACAGCAAGCTTTTGCTAGCGACATAATTGTTTTCAACATTTATTATAACTATATAAATTAATAAATCATCATCCTCAGCTATTTATCTACTATTTCGAATAACAACATAATCGAATGATTAATATTTTATTAAATAATAACTAAATTAAAATCTATATAACTCAATGATCGTAAAGATTGGTATTAACTAATTCAACCCGGACAAAAACTTTTTTCGTTTGTTGCCAAGTGAAAGTGAATAACACAAGAATGGCATTAGAAAATCTGGAACATTGGCCCCTTAGCTGGCGTTTCTATTCTAATTACTCCTCATCTGCGATATAATAAATTGCGAAAGTAGGCGTTAATTTAGGTGTATATCTTTTCATTGGTTGTAGAATACTGCAAAAAAAGATTTATTATTCAGAAAATTGAAACTACATTAATATATGGAAAAAATTCTTGGTTGGTGGTTAATGAATTCAAAAGTTGTTAGAATGAACAACTTATGCCATTTGCCTTGACTAAACAAATATTGAAGCTTCTGCTATTGTTCAGGACGCGACTGATGCAATTAAATTTAGGTGGTTACTTTTTATTACATTTTATTAGATTAGAATTGTCATAATTTTATTATGGTGTACTCCGGATGATTTTAAAATTTCTGTACATGTACATTAACAAATAAACTACACAGAATAAATATTTTATTTTAGTGATATCTGTCTTTAAATTTCAGGGACTTCTAGTTTGAATTTAGTTTAGTCAATGTAGTTGATTGCACACAGCATTAATATAAACCAAAAATTTAGCTTTCAAGTGAATGTGTAAAATCCTTCGGACTTAGAATAACTTCAATGTTTGTTTGGCATGGCAGAGAGAAACAATTTAACAATGTATCCCAACAAAGTCAAACAATCGTTGTTTTGGTCAGTAAATGGAAGGAAATAAATTCATCCTCCGGGCATGCTAGTATTCCTCATCCAGTAGCAATATGCCTCTTTCAGCTGCCCTGGGATCTGGCTTGGTTTCAATGAACTAATCATTTGCTCATTAATCCGAAATTTAATTGATTGTGTACCTTAGAAATAAAGCGGCTAAATCCCTACTATGTTTTCAAATAACTTTTGCTTACTACCATTTGCAAATAACTTTTGGCAGTTTTGCAAACAGCTTCGCATAAAAAGGCAAATGCCAATCAAACAATTAGCCGAAAACCAGTTTAAAACAAGAAACAAATATTATCCATACGTATTTTTCTATGATGAAAAGTAACTGATTGTTTTGTTTTGAACGAATTCCACCAATTATTTTAGATAAAAACTTAAGTATAGGAGAACTGGTATAACTAAAAATTAGTATATGTTACTAATTTTTAATTATATTCTTCGATGAATAGGCCATAATTTTGTTTTATTTCAAAATAGGCTAACAGTTTTTTTTATTGTTTCACTGCAGAGTTCATCGAACAATACGCAGATATTTAATATTTTACAGAAATACTTTTTTATTTAATTATTATAAACAAATCATGAGAACTTAACCACTTAAGTGACGGCTTTTTGTGAGAAAGTGTGTCCATAAATTGTTAGGTTTTTTTTTTTACATTTCTTTAGAAAATAATACAAAATTTTTATTTTTCAATTATTGTTTCAATACAAGCTTTGCGCGAGCAAGACTCGGGCAAATCAAAACACAATCGAACTACGCGTCCGAGTCACGCTCGGGTAAACCACTCAAGTGGTTAAAGATGCAGTTTAGCAAATATTCTGGTGCCCCACTCCATATTGGGTTTAAATACACTATATGTGAATATATGGATGATATGTAGATCATACTGAGGATTGGTTTGGGTAAATTGTTTCGCGTTATTTTTATCGCAAATATATATAGTATAATGCATTTCTTTAATTTATCTATATGTAAATTCCATTTAAAGCTGGAGTCAATTACAAGCCTCAAATATGAATATGTTGTTGCTCTTTATGATTAATAAGAAAAGTATTAATTTTAGTATTCAATTTCAGGAAATCTCTAGATACATCCAAAATTTATATATTTTTTTTTCTTAGGTACTGATTTAATGAAGCAATTATTGAAGACCAATATCATCATTAATCTCGATTAAACCTATACTAAACCTTTAACCTTCCTTGCAGTAGATTAGAATTGAATCGTGTCGTGCCGTAGGATCGCTATGTGTTTGACACACATTTTTTGATTATCATTTATATGTAAATATTAATATAATTACCGAGACCGATTAAAGCATCTCGGCATTATGATGTATTGCTCATTTTTACACGTTTTTACAAACATAATAGAAGCGCATTTGTCTTCACACATATTTAACTCTATTGATTATCAACAATCAATAAATATAGGTACCTATATGGAAAAAGTAGAATTCCCAATGAAAATTGTATTAAAAATAAAAAACGATGATCTATGATAAATAATATAACGTATACTTTATAATCGTTATTGTGCGAGTTAACATTTTAATACATTATATTCCTGTAAATTATGGTTCGCAAAAATATCAAATGGGAAACGAAGCACGAAAAGTGAAAACTATATAAAATATGGCTCCCCGAATTAAAAAAGGCTGACTTAAAAATTGTATTTTTCCGGACTTAAAACCAGCGTTTTTATTTCATTTTAAAATTGACTTAAAATCTGTAATGAAAATGAAATAAAAAAAACCGTAAATGCATATCATAAGCCATTTTGAAAATGATTTAAGAAGTGTATTTATAAAAAGCATAAAATGTGTATTTATAAATGGCATAAAAGTCTACTTATAACGCATGCATTTCTATGTCTATCAAAAACAAATGTAAATTTTATGTTGATAATGTAAAATAAAATATGGCTATTTTAAGTCATTTTGAAAATGAATTATAAAATGTATTTTTAAAATGAATATGCCTTCCCTGTGTCATTTTTAAATTAAGTTTGTTTTTGTAAAACACCTTTGTTAAGTCAGAAAATTTGTTATAAATATGACTTAAAAAAGGTCTCATTTTTTCATATAAAAACATATTTTTTAAGTCTACCTTTTTAATTTCGGCCTTTTTCAATTCAGGAAGCCATAAAATATGTCTGAGAAATTCATAAAAAATTTAAACTACATATCCCCATACAACACAAGAAACAAAAAACTACATGCAGCAACATTATAGAAAAAAGAATTATGTATGTATTTTACGAAATTTATTTAAAATCTATTTTTCTGTGTACATGTATAGCGCACATGGCCAAGCTCCACGTGCTTCACTACCCATGTGTTGTGTTATACATGCATATTTTATTTTTTATAAATATTCATTATCCATACTACATACACACAAAACAACTAAACCGTGAATAAGAGAGCTCGTTTTTAATAAGCCGACACTATGATCATCGTGTTGTATTGTTATTGTTTCCTTCATTCATAAAGTTTTATTACTATGTGATGTGTATGTAGTTTAGGTGCGAAAAAAATACGAACGTTTTTTTTAGGCTGTTTCTGCTATGTATATATAGATGGCAGGGTTATGGGGTTCCTCGATTAGATTACAAAAAATAATGTAATATGAAAAGTGGAGCCACAGTATTCGACCAAACTTTCTTTCGCAATAATTCGTCTGTATATATTACGTTTGTGGTATTAGGCTTTTAAATTTCAAAGCTGCATATTAGAACCCAAATTGAAAATCGGACCAAACCTGAAATTAAAACGAAAAACCAAGTCTATGGACCAGTGTTGTGCGTTTACACGTATTTCGGAATTGTCTACATGCTGATGTCGAAAATAGCGTAAATAATATATTGTGGCGTACAAAATGTCGATACACTGTGCTTAAATTGCGAACTTTTTTTTCGCAACAAGCTGGGCACCCGGAGGGTAAACCTAATTCGAGTATGCTGAATTCAACGGTGCTAGTCCCATTTCAAAGTTAGTCCCCATTTTTGAGATATCGCATTCGACATGTTTTGGCTCTGAGTCAAAATATACCCTCATTTTCACGTTGATAGCTCTTGAACCATTAAGATTTTCGTTATGCTTTCTTCAGCAAAGTTGTTGCGCAAGTCAAGACCAACAACTTTGCCGAACATATCAAGACCGAAAAACCACATCTAATTTTTTTTGCTTTTCATTTCGACGAAAAACACTGTTTTTATCATTTTTTATCATTTTGTTGAATTTAAATCGAGCAGAATCGATCGAATAAACATCACATCGACAAATATAGATACAATAAAAACTATTTAAAAGAAAGTTAAATCGATTCAATTGATTTTATGGTGATTTTTCCTAAAAAAAAAAATTCCTAAATAATTAACATTTTTCTTCTCTTTGACAAAACAATGGCGTGCCGTTGCGATAGTGGATAAAAATTCTGGATTTTTCAATCCCATCGTTTTAACCAATTACATCACGTAAATTATACACGTAAATTAAGAAACATCTGCATCAATATATCAACCATCAAATGTCACTGCGCCATTCAATCACAGAAACATACGACGGATAAAAATCTCGGATTTTTCTATCCCAGATTATTTTTCAATTTTTTTTAACTTTTCGAATTCAATTCACAAAATTTCTGATATCAAATTTGTTTCATATTTCATGTTTTTCATTTGTTTCATTTGTTTTCTGATATCAAATTGCATTCGATTTGTCAACGATTTTTTGGAACGTTAGTGCATTCAGCGCGAAGTTGTTGAACATTCCGAAAAATCGTTGACAAATCGAATGCAATTGTTTTTTTCGGCACAAATTTGATATCAGAAATTTTGTGAATTGAATTCGGCTTTCGTCACTCGAACATTTACCTCGTTAAGAGGTTTTTTATTTGATATCAATGATTTTGGCACGGCAAATTGAAAATGAATTGAATTGCGATTCGTTTTATTGTTGTCAGTCAAAACAGTTCACACACACTCGATAGCAATTCATTTTTGATTCCTTAAACAATACAATAAAATATGCATATTTTAATGTGTTAGTTGGAAACAAAAATTAATGGTAGCTACCAGCTCGCTGATAATCCATCTTCATGCGATGGGAGGGGAGTTAAGATCTATTTTTTAAAGAAATCGTCATAAAGATTAAAAAAATATCGATGTTATGCAAGGAGACTGTCAAATGTTCAATGTTTTTGGCATGATTTTTTCGATCACATCAATTTATCAGTTTTTTCATTTATTTTTTTTATGAAAAAGGGTCACTAGTAAAAATGCTCGTAGCAATGATAATAATACGACGTTGTTTCATTGTAATACGTTGATTCACAATCATTATGTATCGCAAGGGACCGATATTACGGTGCATTTGAGCCAAAAAATGAAATTTTGCAAAAAATTAAGGTGGCTTTTAAGTTATGGAGGTCAATATCTAAATTATACGAGTTTTCTGGGACAAACGGTTGATGTCATATTGTTGGTGAGGTTTTTGGCTAATAATCCTGAAAATACGAACCAAAAGTTTTAGGCTAATTTATTAGCGATTAGGCCGAATGTGGCCGGCCGATTTGGCATTTTTCAGTTTTTTGGCCAAAATGACCTTCAACCTTAATTTTTTGAATTTTTTTTATATGCTATTTGATAGCTGTCAATACCTTTCTAACGATATGCATATGTCCGGGGTATGTCAAATAAGTTCAGCGCTGTGGGCGTGACTAAAATGGCCAAAATTGGCGTTTCAGAAGCTGGCCGCGGTCAACAAGTTGCTTTGTTTTTCAAGTACTACAAACCCTGAAAATATGAGATCAAATGAAAGAAGTACGGACAAACAAACAAACATATATACCAAAGCAAGATTATATCGTGACGTCACAGAAAATTTTTCAAATGTCATAACTTTGGTCAAAATCATCCGTTTTGAACGGTTTAGGTGTTGTTGAATTGGTATTGACGTCTATAATCATAATTTGCTAGTTAAAAAATAATTAGGGCCCTTTTTGTGGTAGTTGTACCTGAAAAACTAATTTTTTGGAAGTCGAACTGGTATATACGAGTTCGACTTCCAGCACAGTAGGTGCGCTTTCGTCACTCGTTTGGACTGCTGTTCAAAGTGATAATTTACGTGATGTAATTGATTAAAACGATGGGATTGAAAAATCCAGGATTTTTATCCACTATCGCAACGGTACGCCATTGTTTTGTCAAAGAGAAGAAAATGTTAATTTTTTAGGAATTTTTTTTTTAGGAAAAATCACCATAAAATCAACTGAATCGATTTAACTTTCTTTTAAATAGTTTTTATTGTATCTATATTTGTCGATGCGATGTTTATTCGATCGATTCTGCTCGATTTAAATTCAACAAAATGATAAAAAATGATAAAAACAGTGTTTTTCGTCGAAATGAAAAACAAAAAAAAAAAATTAGATGTGGTTTTTCGGTTTTGATATGTTCGGCAAAGTTGTTGGTCTTGGCCTGCGCAACAACTTTGCTGAAGAAAGCATAACGAAAATCTTAATGGTTCAAGAGCTATTAACGTGAAAATGAGGGTATATTTTGACTCAGAGCCAAAACATGTCGAATGTGATATCTCAAAAATGGGGACTAACTTTGAAATGGGACTAGCACCATTGAATTCAGCATACTCGAATTAGGTTTACCCCCTGGGTGCCCAGCTTGTTGCATTTTTCAACTAGCACAGTGGGTAGACTTGCTACATCATTGTCTTACTTTTTTTATTATTTTTTCAGTACTAAGACGTCTTATTGTTTTCCAGTTCAAATTTGCACTTTCCTAAATTTTGGAAGGTTAAATCAAAAAGTTAATTAATGGTTAAGCATAATTGACGATTGGTACAGTACGCTCTAGCGGAAAACAGTTTAATTCACTAAACGCTTAAGGTAATTTTAATGAATTTGTTTGTAATATTCTTAATCATTTCGAAAACGAATTAAATTTTACAAGATAATGGTAGTACAAATTAATTCGGTCCGTTTTTTAATTTTAAAAATGCATTCATTTTAAAATAAAATGAAACAACAGATTAATTAAAATATTGTTCATCATTGCATATGACTTTTTCCCACCTCTAAGACAATTTTCGAATCCTATCTCGGAAAACATTTCGTCTTTTGAGGCGATCCAAGTTTAAAACCAATTTGCAATTTCTTCAAGAAATGAACCGGTGACCTGCCAAATCGCGTTGCATCCGTCGCAAGAACTAGTAATCAGAAGGATCAATATCCGGAGAATACGGCGGGTGCGCTAAAATATTCCACTTGAGCGTTTCCAAATATTTTTTTACGACTTTTGCAACGTAAGGCCGATCGTTGTCATGCAGACGAATAACTTTATCATGCCTTTCCTCATATTCTGATCGTTTTTTTCGTAATGCACGGCTCAAACGACTTAATTGTATTTTGTACTGCTCGCCCGTAATGGAATCGCCAGGTTATATCAGCTCGTAGTATACAACGCCTCTTTGGTCGCGCGACAGTTATCTTTTTTGCTTGTAATTAAATTTTCGGAAACCTTTCGCCCTTTAATTAATAAATCCTCTTTTGCACCAATATATATTTGATTATATTTAAGAAAACACTCCTCGTTAAAAAAATCAAGTTGATTCAACGAATTGAAGTTTGTCCTAAACTGACACAAAATTTCTTTTTAAACGTAAATTAACGGTGTACATTTTTGTTAAATTACAATATCAGTTCAATTTAAAACTAGAACGTCTGCATCAATTAGATTACATTTTAAATTAAATAATATCAACAATTTTAAATGTTGATAAAGAATAAATTTCATTTATTTTTCACACATACATCGAGAAGATATAAATTTTCCGGAAAATCTAGGGGAATAACTCAAAATCGCATGAAAAGTGGTTAGATGATATTTCTAAGAGATTACTACGGCTGGAATTGGTGTTTTCACGGTGTACTAGACCCAATCCAATAAAAAACATGAATTTTTCGGAACATCTAGGGGCACACGGGGTGTAATATTCAAAAGTTGTATATCACAATGTAGCATTAAAAAAGCTTTGTCCTAAGATATTTTTAGGAGCTTACTACGGTTGGAATTCGTGATTTCACGTTGTACTAGACTCAAATTCAAGTTTTTTTTTATTGGATTGGGTCTAGTGAAAAGTGAAAACTCCAATTCCAGCCGTATAAGCACTTTCCATGCGTTTTTGATTTATTCTGTTAAATTTAATTATAAACGTTGTTGTTGAACAAAGTTTAACATCCGTCTTAAAATAACGCTTATTAAATTAAAAAAAAATAGTTATCCAATTGGTGAAAATAAATGGTAGCGGAATAAGTTTTTCCAAACTTTAACAAGAGGATGTCCGCAGATTAAGAAGAAAATTTAAGACGAACAATGGCATTTTTTATCAAGACATCAACTTGTTAAAAGAAACCAAATTTCATGTGATCATTTGTGAAGATTTTTTCAAAAACACAGCATGACTAATCAATGACCAAGATATTTAGGTACTCCTTTATAAAATTTATCAATACTTCTGCTTAAAATTTTAAATTGTTTCGTCGGTAATAATTCTTCGGTCATAAAAACGCTGAAGAGTTTAAAAATAAAATTAAAAATGTAACAGGTTATATGTGTAACGGAACACCAGGTCTCAGAGATGACATCAGAGATCTAAGCCAATATATGTAGTCTGTTAATCGTATTAACTGAATTTTTGTATCAATTCATAACGGTCGAGGAAACATGGATCCGTTACTACACGCCAGATTTAAAACGATTGGTAGAAGCTGGTTTAAGTGCTTCAGAGTAAACACAAATTGTTACACCAGCTGCGGTAAGGCTACGGACACTTTTTTCTGGATGCACAAGAAATAATATGCATCGAGTAACGACTATCGGAGAAGAGTAAAACATCACAGGTGAATATTATGCATCATTATTAAGCACTTTGAATGAAAAAAATAAGGAAAAACGGCCGCATTTGAAGAAGAAAAAGAATCCTTTTATCATGACAATACGCGATGGTAAATATTTTGAAAAATGTTGAAAATTTTCGTCGAACTTTTATCATTCCTAAATACAAAACCACGTCGTTAGACAACGTTGTGACATACAATCTTTAAACTGGTCTAATTGTCCTGAAATTTGTTTACGTATGTAAATCAAGAAAATGTTCTAAGGATATTTCCCTTAATCCCTTTTCTCCCAACCTGAGAAACCCTCATAGAACACTGAATATTCGTCGTTTTGAGACGAATTTTCTTAAAGGAAATTCTCGATTTTCTCATATTTTCGTGAATTTTTCTCGTGGTGCTGAGGTAATCCTGTTCTTAGAATAGTTTTTATCTCTATACATATGTCTCCTACCAAATCTCAAGCAATACAGAACAGTTCAAATTTTCCGCTCCATTGTATATCCAGTGATTTTTCAATTTTTGGGCCGAAGTTCTGATTACGTCGTAAGAAGGTTTCAACCCTAGGTAGCACTTTTAATTTAGCGAAATTATACGGTGGATTATACATCAGATATATATAAAAAAAAAAAAAAAAAAAAAATCGCACCAATCATTTGGCGTCAAGTGTGGGGTTCACAATAAGTATATAATATAATAAATTAGCATCTCATTATATCAATACAATTTACAAGAGGTTGTCCTGAAATGTACGGCTGTATGGCATTACAAGTTTATTTATTTGCGACACACGTGAAAAGGTAGCGGTACTTACACCAACCACGAATAACGGTAAATATATCCAACTTATACTCAAGTCGAAACTGTTTCGTAATTGCCTCCAGCGTCGGATCCTCGTCCCAAAAACAGTTCATCGAAAACTCGATCGAGAAATTGGAACAAAGAAAAACAACTTTCAATTCTTTCAGAAAAATACCTTTCACAATTTTAGCAGCCGTAGAATTATCAGACCTAAATTATGAAATGTATGACTGTCTATCTAATAGTCGCAAATTCGAGATATAGATCAAAACTAAATGAAATAATTCCGCTCCTTCGACACACCTGCCAACAGTGGACGATTTGTGTAACTTCCTCAGTACTTCCTCAGCCGTCAAACTTCCACCACATAGTAACAGTCCGGATGCAACATCGCTTAATGTTGCCAAACCTTCAAAATTTTATTGTGTGCACTGTCAATTGCGTTTACGTACTCAGCAAGGAGTAGCTGCAAATCCACTGACCCTTCGGTGTCGAAATTACAATTCACCGCACCACTCGCTCCCTCACTACAAAGACGCGGAAGGAGCACATTACTCACAAGCGAAAACTGAACCAATCAGCAAACCAAAAATGTAGCAATATCATTATCATTACGAGCTAACTCAGATCGAAGCCATCAGGATCTACTGCATTATGGTTAAAGTTATTAACTGCAAGATGGGCAGCCTATTGTGGGGGCATTGTCATATTCTGTTTCTCAAATAAATTTTACAGAATCGCAATTCACATCAGGTAATAACATCGATTAGTGGTAAATCTCGTCAAACGTCCAGCTAGTTGATCCAGAATCGTTTAAGAATAAAAGATATTGATTTAGTGTTTTTATTTTTTTATGATCAAGTTGAAGCTAAAATTTTTTCGATGAAGTTTGTAACATAAGCAATATCCAGTTTCGATCTGATAAGATCATGAAAAAAATCAATCATCTCATCAGGCCATGGCGACTGAATATTACTACACAATGATCACACTTTGTGTCCTATATATACAGAACACCCGTGTATCATTAACTCTAGTGAATTATATGATAACTCACTAAATCTATGCTTACAAACTTGCATCTCATTCACACCTGGGTTCAATCGAACATCCAGTGTAAGTAATTTTATATTTTTAATATTTATCCCTTACCAATTAATATACTGAATTAATTAATTAATTCAAAGCGATATATCGAATATATCGGCCCTAAGGCCATTTAGTTGTGTTTTGAGATAACCAAAATTACGTTTAATGGTAACCTGAGTTTTTGCATAATTTGCAATCACGGCGCAATTTGGGAGTATGAGGGTTTTGTTGCATCCTTTACGTAATCTATAGTTAAATATGTGATTAGGAACGCGATTTATTGAAATAGTGCAATAAATTATTTAAGCGGATTTCCCGATTAAGCGGCGTCTCAATTAAGCGGAATCTACAGAATTGGGTCTAATATCATCGAGCGTAAATATATATATATTTTTTTTTCATTTTCTGTGCCTAAAACTGTAAATCAGAAGTGGCATATCACAGTTTTCGTTTTCAATTTCCTTTTTTTTTGTCTCTTGTTACGAATAAAAACCCTTTCTCCAATTTCAATTATACGTTAGTTATTGCGATTTCAGATTTCTCGAACCAAACGTCATTCTATTTCAACCTCCATTCTTTATCCTTACAATAACAAATTTTTGTTTAAGGAACTGTGACAAATTCACAAATTGTACAGGATAATATAAAAAGCATAGTAGTACAAATAGAATACAATTTTATTGTTAGAACAAGAGACATAAACTTTATGATGGGACATCAAAAATTGTGATGGCGTACATTTAGACATCAATGTCACCCCTGACTTGTAAAACATGAGTGGGCTTAATGATGCGTACATGACATCGGAAATGTAAAGCATCATACTCACTCCCGAACTCAAAACCAATCAAATTTCGTGAAATGCTCTATGCCCCATCTAATAATTCCATACTCGAGTTGAAATATTTTTAACTTTATTGTTGTTTTAATACATTTTGTGGTATTTTTTCCAAACTAACTCCCGATGTCATGTACGCAGTCTGTTGTTATATACAGGATGTTGTATAGTACTTAACATTGACTAAATAATAGTGATACAATAGCGATATAAGGTTTAAATAAAATTTGAATTAAATATAAGTTATACATACATACATATTTAATGTAAACTTAGGTTTATGAAAGTTCCTCGATTTTAAAAATACTACTTAACCGCATTTAGTCGAGTAATTATTTTAAAATACTAGTTTACATAAAACTTCAACTATTTCATTACCATTAATTGAAAGAGACAGATTATAATAATATTATATATAATATTTTACCATATAACTATCAAACATTATAACTTAAATCATCTTGATGTTGATTCGAAGAAACTACAAGGAATGTCGGACATGGAAAGAAGAGCAATGGTTAGAGAGAGCGTCGATTGGCTGGTAAAATCATCATCCGGAACCCATTCATATTCAGTTATTAGCTCACGCAATAGTGGAATTATTTCCACAGTTGAAATCGGCGGATGATGAAGGTACTGTAAGAACCCGAGAAAATAATTTACCTGAGTTTAAAATTGATTTTTTGCATCAACTTTAATATAAATTTTACTAATCGTTGATAGTTCTTTTTATTACGTCATTAATTGCTTTACAATAGAAAATCAAATAGGCAATATATAAATATCAAGATTACAATGGTTACGAACGAAATATTATCTATTAGAAGATGGTGCAACTTTAACAAGAAAACGTAAATCGAAAAATTTTACAGAACAGGAATCTATAGTACATGATGATCAGTCAGACATAGATTGAGACACAAATGAAGATTTTATGATATTAAAGAACGCGAATGTAAAAACTCAAAAGGAATTAATCAAAACCAAATTATGCAAAACTTTGAATTTACGAATACAATTAGTGGATTCGAATCAATTCATAAAACATTCCACGAGTTTTCCATTTTTCTTCACTTTTTCTGATCTGGTAATGATATTCTGAAAGCAGATATTAGCAAAATATTATTTATTATTCTTTTTGTTTTATTTACAGATTTCATATGATTTGTCTTTGAGATTTTCAAATGCCAATAATTTTGAATCCAAATCGACCATTGTACTTCCTCATATTTTTAAAGTTTACTCAGATTTAAAGGGGCCTTCGTACGAGAAACTTTTGGAAATTGAAGGTACATATTACAAATAATTTTAATTTTGATTTTTTCATGTTATTGTTAAAAAGTAGCATCAAGTTTAATTAAAATAATTTACCTTCAGTCTGTGTATGTTGTGGAACTGAAAACAGTGGAACATTTTATCCGTGTATGGGGTAAAAAATACCCCAATATATTTTGTACTTAAAAATTATTTTCTTTCTTACTTCTAGTTCACTAAAAAAAGGTCTGGTCCATTCAATGAGCGGAATCTCATCATCTTCATTGAAAATTAAATTGTCAAGGGAATCTAATTCATTTACAGTACACAAACCAGAATGTCGAAAACAATTTACAATTGTTTCTGAGCTAATTAGCTAATTATAAGCTAATTAATAAGCTTCTGAGCTAATTAGTTTCTGAGTTAACTCTATTCCATGCTGTAGCAATCATTTCAATTGCATCCAATAAAGAAATTGTCGTCGGTTTGTTGTTGTTTACATTTCTTACCATCTTTAACAACATATTCCGTCTGTAGTGAGTGACCTTTAAGACTTTTAATCACTCCTTGGTCTATTGCTTGAAGAATTGACGAGGTATTTGGTGGTAAAAATACCAGTTTAATTGATTGTAAATTTTTGATACGGGGATGTGCGGGACAATTGTCAAGTAGAAACAAAATTTTTTTAAACGTTTTTTTAATTATGCGTCCCATTTTCGTAAAAAACCTTCAAAAACTTCTGTAGTCATCCAGGCTTTCTTTGTATAATCCACAGGCACTGCTTTTATGTGTTTAAAACATCTTGGCGACTTGCTTTTGCCAATTACGAGCAATTTTCTTTTATCGGAAACGTTCATATTTGCTCCTACGAGCACCGTTATTCTGTCTTTTGACATTTTACCACCAATACATTTTTCTTCTCGAAACTTAAATGTTTTGTCTGGTGTCAATCTAAAAAACAGACCAGTCTCGTCTACATTGTATATTTCGTTCGCCTCATACCCGTCGCGAAGTTTTGGCCACACTGAAGTTACCCATTCATTACATTCAACGATCCCAACACTAGCCGATTCTCCAGATACTTTTCCCAGCACAATGTTGTGTCTTTTGCGAAATCGAAAAATCCAGCTGTCTGAGCATTTGAGACCCTTGTTGAACAGCTTACCTATTTCATTTGCTTTAGTTTGCAAAATTGGTCAAGAAATTGCAAGGTTTCTGTTTCTTTGTTGGATGAACCATTTTCAGGTCGTTCTATCAGAAATGTCGTAATAAACGCAATCGTTGTAAACGAATGTTTGTAAATGAGAATCTTATAGAAACTAATTTTAACTTACAATTTTAGTCGTTTTAAGCGAAATTTCATTATATCCGAAGGCGTTATAAGTGAAAAACACTGTAGTTTTTTATTTACATTTTTGTTCGTCTGGGGTAATTTTATACCCTCATACACAGAGTGAATTTTAATTAATTTCTTCTTTTATTTTCCATTCCCAAATTATCGCATTGTTAACCATCTTCAAAGAATTACACTAGATAATTTATAATTTTACACAAAATCAAAACATAAATTTTACATAGAAGAAAATAAATTTTACATACATCAATTAAAACAAGATCAAGTGTATCACCATGTCAAGAAAGTTCTAAAACGACAAAACTGGGGGTTAGGCTGCGGGCGAATAGTCGGGTAAATCGTTTACTATGGTAAAAATTGGATTTAGAACAGATTAGTTTGCCAAAGAGGTTTTGAAAAATAAATGACTTGATTTTTACCCGACTATTAGCCCGCAGCCGTACTATGTATTCCCAAAAGAATAGAATTCGTAAAATTTTTGATACCGATTTCGAATTTCAAACTAAATTTTCCGGTTTTTAAAATATATTTCATACGTTTCACTTTTTAATAAATCCAAATACAAATAACTAACCCAAATGTCAGTATATTTCAATTTGAAATTCGTATCCAATTGCCGTATTTCACAAAAACAACCATCTTTTCGGAGTACATAGTAACCCCTTGATCATGTTAGAATTTTCCTGACTGACCACTTAATCGGAAATAGTAAAACTATTTTAATTTGTTTTTAGTTGTTTATTTGTTTGTAAAATTTGTTTTTGGATTATGTGTTAAATTATAAATTATTCTGTGCCCTGAGGTTAAGACACCAAAATACTGAGAGTGGAACACAACTATTATTATATAATGTTGATCAACTGATTTTTATTACTTTTTATTTGTACTTTTAGAGAGGGCCGAATCCATCAAGCCACTTTTATACATGATAAATTTAATTCCAGAAAATATTTGGGGAATATCGTCATCAAAAAAAAAAGAGACAGTTTTTAGTATTTAGACTTGCATTTGTAGATAATGGATTTCATTATATGTAAAACGGGATTTTTCATTCTCAGAGAAAAATATAATAATTGGGAAGTTGTCCAGTTTTACAAAATGCTAGAAATTTTAGAAGACCAAACGGAACTTCATTTTTTAGTTGACGAATATTTAGGCATTTATGATGAATTTTACTATAGTTGCATGCTCGTTAAGAAAAAACACAACCCACTATGTGTGAAAAATAACAACCGAAAATATAAAAAAGCTATGAAGAACATTTCTGTTGCTGTAGTAAAAATTACAATAATTTATTATAATTTTTGTTTTTGTATAAATAATAATAATTCTTTTAACTGTAGAAATTATAAATGAATTAAAAACAAATAAATTTAATTAATGAAACATTAATTAAAATTTTACCGGTTTTATTAATTAAAAATTCCGTATTATGGTCCTTCTTGCATCCTATAACCCATTGCTTCAGATTCAGAATCAAAAATATCGATACAGTTTTGCTTTGCCTCTTAAACAAAATATTTGCGATTTAACCATTGTACTAGTATTTTGATTTCATCGCTACTAGCTTCGAAATTTTTCTAAATCAATTTAGTTTAAATAGCTTAGTAGTTTCTTCAAATCACTTTAGCATTTTTCTTACATTATGAAGCTACTTAAACTGAAATTAGCATCGATACAAAATCTGCTCCTAATTTATATTTTCAATGTAATAATACATCGAAATCATTTCCGATGTAATTCGCTTTAAGTCGCTTTTTTCAATGTAAATAACATCGTCTTTTATTTCAATGCAATTTTGAATCACACCTAACTTTACGATGCAAATGATATCGGCACCAAATTCGACGTGACTCTTACTTCGAAGGTCTCATTTTAACTTAAATATATTTGGTTTTAATATTGATGCAAAGAAATGTCGGACGTATATGCGATGCTATTTGCAACGCATATCAAAAAAAATTCAATTGTGTAGACTAGAGATTCACGCCGCCATCCACCCTCACGTTGGTGGACTTCATGATACAGGAGTAACAGTGGTTAAATTTCATCTGCGCCGTACGATGTGTGTTGCGAAGTTCACATATAAAAAATTAATCACATTGATCACTTGTTCGATCGAGAGGCCGTTCCAAACTCTTTACCGATTGAAGCACTTGCAAGCAGCGTTGATAAATTGCCTAACTCCGGCAATGAACGAAATGGACCAAATCAACCCGAAATCTTGCTCTTGTAGAGTTTGTAGTCTTGATAGATGAGAATTAACCACATTTAAAATGGAAATTGGGTTAATTGGGTTAAAACTGCCAATGGAACTTTTAAGTGTGGAATAGGCATTAATTGCCGATTCTGATATGTGACAGACATCATTGCCTAAAGAAATATATTATTTTAGTATGTCCAGTTTCTAAACTATTTGTAATGGAATGGGGTCCAAAATTTTATTAATATCACAAATAGGCACACGTCTCAGTTTTTGTTCATTTAGAAAAGAAATAATTGTTCTTCATAAAATTACTTCTTTTTGATAATTTTATACCGGAAGTGATGAATTATAAATAGCTTCTTGTTTAAGAAAAATTAAACGTTTTTAAATTTTAATTTCAAAAAATTTTGCAATATTACATCCTGTTTTACAATGTACAATGTAACAAAAGCTCTCGCGTATTTACGCTATAGATTTTGAATTTTCCTGAAAATACTAAGTTTAAAACACCCAATTTGGGAGCAAAATATTTTGAAGTAAGCCGAATGGGTTTACGTCCCCTTTCTATCCGTAATAAATTAAACATCATTGATAAACTGCCGAGATGTATAGCGGAAAATGTAATTGTATACAGCTACGAACCGTAACAGCAAAAACATAACCAACCCTTTTGTATTATCTGTGTAGATATTTGATACATTTTCAAAATATGTATGGCGAACGAACATAACAAGAAGATTGATTTAATTTTTTTTTTTATGATACAACGAAAATACAAAATTCTAGTAAAAAATAAACCGAATCATCTTAATTTATGATCTTTTAATCCCCGTATATATATTTATATAAATTTGTATATCATAATTTTATGCAGCAATCCATATGTTTTCGATTTGCTGCTCATATAAATTTTAATGTTACACATTCTTAGAATTTAATCATGAACAATCTTAGAAAAATTTTCATAATATTTAACAGCGACTTACCTATACTTGTCATTGGTCCAAACACGGTTGCATCATCCACGGTACTACAATTCCATCGACGGTTTTTAAATTGATGTTTACATTCCTAGTCAACGAGAAAAATAAATAATTAATTTACATAAATTTCAAAAAACAAAAAATTAAATTATAATAAAATATTAATTAGTATTTTTGGGTATTAATAAAAACAATAAAAAAAAAATTAATTAAAATTTACTCTAACTCTATACATTTTTATATGTGACCGAATCCATACACCAAAATGCACTTTAATTAACTCATTCTGTGTACAAAAAAACTGTTGTTGCTTTTGTTGCTGTTGGAAAAAAAGAGTTTTATAATAATTGGTTTGGTAAATATTCTATCCAGTAATTGAGCAACATGTAACAACAATACAATTATTGTGTAATTATGTGTGCACACATTTATTATGCATGTAGATATTTTGGTTTGTGATAATTTAATTAAAGATAATTTGATTAATTTCGAAAACGTAGTCACAGGCCGGCCGACGAAACTGTACCAATTAAAAATTACGCGCCCGGAAGTTTACGAAATGCGTTTTTAAATTGGGAATTACATAAATTTTTTGTCGTAATATCGAAATGGAAATTTGAAATTTTTTAATTATTTTTTTTATTCGGCGTCCATTTATTTAAACGGTTTTTCGAAACTTGTTCATGTAAAATATTAGACCTGATGCTGAAGAAAAGTTTAAAACCTTTTTTACTATCTAAAATGTGAAATTATCAACATTTTCGATGTTGTACTGATGACGAGGCATCAAACTTTAAAACAACTGTAAATGTCGGGGAACCCCATCGTTTGTCCACTCGTTATTTTCTTTTTTTTCATTCGATAGTTTACTTTCGATGTTTTCTGAATCGACTATGCAACCAATCCTTATTTATCGTTGTTTATGACTATGCAACCAATCCTTATTTATCGTCTTATTTATTCGTTGTTTACTTAAGAGCAGTGATTCTTAACAGGAGGGCTGTGGCCCACTGGGAGTCCGTAAGAAGTTTGCCGGGGGGGGGGGGGGGGGGGAGGGCGCCAAAGTTTGCAAAATTTCCTTCAGGATATAATAAAAAGAAAATTGATGTAGCTATAACAGAATAGGGCCCGTGAAATATTCCATAGATTTTTCCATAGATTAAAATCTAATTAGACTTCTGCTAATTCCAATTAGAATTTAGAAGCCTTTCTATGTAGTGTGTGGAGTACACTGTTATGATTTTTAATTTGCGAAATTCTCAATGAAAAGTAAAATATTATGTTTGATTTTACATTATTTTAATCAGTTTAGAAATCATAGAACACATTTTTAAATAAATTAAAAAATTTGTACATAATTTTAATTCAATTCATTGAAATAAAATAAAAGTGAGATAGAAACAAGAGACAGATATATATTCATTGAATTGACGATATTTAAAAAATAAGCACATCAAGATAAGTTTAACGAAATCGAGCAAATTTTATCAGTATATTTATAAGAAGTATATCAAATTGTCTTAACCGTAATCAGTATGGGTTGAGTCTCGGAGACTCATTTTAAGTTTGTTCTGTAAAAAAACTATCTTTAAAACTATTTTATAAATAATAAATATAAATAATAAATAACGTTTTATATTTCAAATGAATTATTATATGTTTAATTTTTAAAATAAATATTGAAATATTTAATAAACTTGATTTTAATGTGAAAATGTAATATGAGTCTGAGAGACTCATCGCATACGTTTTTGTAAGTAAAATGACCCATACTGATGAGGGTTAATTAAAATGGCAGAAATATATTGTATCTTATAAATAAAGTAAAAATTAAAATTTTAATTGATAAATTATGAAGAAAAATATATTACTGTAACATAACCATAAATGCTTAACCAAAATTTTGTACTAAAACAGTCGGGACGCAAAGCAAATATACTGAACTCAAACCAATTGTGGATTTCTCATTGATTTCTAATAAGAAAATTCCAGAGATTTTTCCAGAGATTAAAAAAATATACCAATCAACTTAAGAATTTTTTACTTTTATAAGCAAATAAGAATGCCCTTTTATAGCAGTAAAACTTAATAAAAATTGGTACCAATCAACCAGAAGCGTGCATTATTAAAACAAGATGGATTTTTAGGTAGGTGCTTAATCAACTACTTCACGAATTAGCGAGAACTGAATCACAATATCAAGATATAGCCATCAAAATGTAGTAAAAAAAAAACAAAAAAATCTCCTGACTACTGATAGATGACTCTGACCTGAATCACAAACATCAGAAATAGCTAATATTGGCCATCTAAATTAGAGTAAAAATGAAATTAGTACACCGAGAATATCAATTTTCGTAGCAATATATCCGAAGTCGAGCATTATTAGCACTAGGTGGATTTAGTTAGGTGACTCAATGACCAACTTCATGTACTAGCCAGACCAGAATCACTATCTCTGGAAATGGCCGATAATGGCCATCCAAATTTGGGTAAAAATTGCACCTTGAACATCAAAATTCGTAGCAATAAACGAGAGATCGACCATTATTTGCACTCGATGGTTTTGGTTAAGTGACTCAATGACCAACTTCTTGTACTACCCAGCCTTGAATCACGATCTCTGGGAATGGCCGATAATGGCCATTCAAATTTGAGTTATAATGACATTTGAACACATTGAACACAAAAATTCATAGCAATAAACCCGAGGTCGTGCATTATTAACACTAGGTGGTGTTGGTTAGATGACCCAATTACCATCTTCGTGTACTAGCCAGATTAGAATCACGATCTCTGGGAATGGCCAATAATGGCCATCCAAATTTGAGTAAAGATGACATCGGTACACCGAGAATATCAAAAATCGTAGCAATAAACCCGAGGTTGTGCATTATTAGCACTAGGTAGTTTTGGTTAGGTGACCCAATTACCAACTCCGTGTACTAGCCATACCTGAATCACGATCTCTGGGAATGGCTGATAATAGCCATCGAAATTTGAGTTATAATGACATCAGTATTCAGTACATCTAGAAGATCAAATTTCGTATCAAAAAAACTGAATTCGTCGATTGTTAAAAATAGCTTATTAAGCTTAGTTTTTACCTGCATTTACCTATGACAATGTTAAAAATATGGGTATTTGGATAATCATTATTTAACTCTATAAAAATATTAACTAGAGATTTTAATATTTTTATAATAGTTCTTATTTGATTTAGAACTAATTAATCTATCACATACTCAAACCCTAATCGGCATTTTCAAGATGAAGTACTCTTAAATTAAATTCGTTTAAGGAGATGTATTTAAAATACAAATATAGGTAGATGTAGTCGATCAATCTGATGTTACTGAAAGATATACATACATACTAGTAGTTATATATGTATACGCCTCATAAAGCAATAGAAAAATAAATGGCTTATATGAGAAAAAGCCACGTGCCATTTTTTCGCTTAAGGTGACTGGCATCTGACGGAATATTTTTAGAAGTAGAGCGAATTTCTCAAAAAAACTAGTTTTAATATAATATAATCGTCATAGTTGACTGAAGTTCGACTGAATATTATGAAAAATGTTTAATTAGTTTACAATTCATGTAACAAAATAATGCTGAAATAATAATAAAATGACATGAGGCTTTTTCTCATATAAACAAATCACTTAGAAAGTGGCGCGCTAACTAGGTGGCGTTTAAACACTCTCATTGTTCATTTTGATTATATTACAACCGTCCTTATAGACTGTTAAAATCGGTACAACGTGAAGGACGATTGTAACATTTAACCTTCTCTATTATTATGTTTAAAAGCCTTAATGTAACAAAATGTGGTAAATAACATTTTTATGGTTTTAGATAAAAAAATGTGCTTTTTATGTAGGTCTCTTTTATTCCTGGAAGCCCAAAACTTTTCATTTTATGGCCAAAACTTCATAAATTGTTACGTTTGTTCTCGCCCTCCCCTACTTTTCAAAATATTTGCAAAAACCGAAAAAGCTCCTATGGAAGCTGTCACCTCCAGTGACCCGATTTCGGCCAAAATTCATTGAGATCTCCCAATTTGTGGAAAAAACTTAAGTATGAACTTGCATCCCAAACAATCAAGTCAGCTGAGTTGTACAGGGCCAATTTTTTATTAAAAACAGTTTTTGTGTCAAAAAACATTAGTTTTGCTCAAATTTTGAACAAATTATTTGGCCCCGGTATTGTTGCAAATTTAGTTTGGAATGTTTTAGGTCATAATCGTTTTTCTCGTAAATGACATAGTATTCAAAATATTTTCAAAAAACAAAAAAAGAGAGGTAAACCAATTTCGGCCAAGAATCACATTTATAGAAAGAATTTAAATATGCAGTTTCACCCCGATCAGTCAACCCATCTGGGCCGTAGAAAACCATCAGCTATCATCAAAAATAAAAGCGAGAAAAAACTATAGATTTTACTGGTTGTGTACGAAACATAAAATGGTGTCAGTAAAATTTTACTGAGAGAATAGTTGTCAGCTGTCAGTTGTGTGCTGCCATAATGTGCTATAAAAAAATATAAACTCAAGTATTTTTTTATGGCAGCATTGTTCAACAAAGATACGAAATTTTTCTCACACTCATACAAAATAAATCGGTCGCCATTTTTATAGTCAAATGTCCATTTGTTTTTTTTCGATTTTAAATTTGTTAACGTAGTGGTTTTTTTATTAAATCGGTTAATCGGGACAGCCGCTTATTTGGGACAAATCCTAAAGAACGGAAACAAAACCAAGCAAATAACAAAAATTTACTTCGCTTTTTCGGGACAATGGGCTAGATACTCGATTGGTTAGCAAGCAAGCAATTTGCTAGCCGAAATCCGGGCTACTCGATCAATTTTACCAAGGAAATTTGTATTTCAAATAATATTTTTTATAAAATTTTTGTTTATTTTTGCGATTGCACAGTAAAATTCTCGTCTTCAAAAAATGAACAACAAAATTTTTGTGGCGTTTTACTGTGCAATTGCAAAAATAAACAAAAATTTTATAAAAAATATAATTTGAAATACAAATTTCCTTGGTAAAATTAATCGAGCAGCCAGGATTTCGGCTAGCAAATTGCTTGCTTGCTAGTCAATCGAGTATCTACCCAAATATTTCGTTTAATCGGGACAAATCATACAAAAAAAATGTACTAATCATAGTAAACATAGAAAAAAAATTAAAAAATAGAACAAAAATAATAAAAAAGCTCAGCGACGAATTAAATGAAATTTCACCAGGTATTATTGCTATTGAATTTTCGTCAATTAACGACAATTTACCGTGTTATGATGAGAATGGGGATTGTGAGGACGCAATTGTAACAACAATTAAATCAATATCAAACATTGGTGGAATCCGATGACAGTGATGATGAAGAACCTGTGCTCGTAACTAACCGTGAGGCAAAACAATGTGTTGACAGATTACAGCGTTATTTTATGCAAGATGGAAATGACGGGAGTCTCATGTCAGCATTAAATGTGTGCTCTGATTTTGTTCAGCTACAATCCAGCAAAAACAAAAGGCAAACCTCTTTGAACCTTATTTTTCTTGTACATACATATTTATTATGTACATAAGTATATGTATACATATATGTACATATACATGCTTTTGAATTAATATAATTTTTTATTATGTATGTACATGGTACATACATCCATTTTATATAATTTTTTAATACATAATATGTATGGATACGTATAGTTTTGAGATTTTTTTTTTTCAATTTTGTGCAATTTATGAAATAAAATTAAAAATTAAAAAAATTAAACATAAAAATTACTAATCCTAGAATTTTTGTGGAACTTCGGATAATTGGGCCAGCCGCTTAATCGGGACAAATTGTACTAGTCCCGATATGTCCCGATTAAGCGGAATAGACTGTATATAAAATATACCACCATGCACACACGCATAGATACATACACACAGAAATTTATTGAAAGCTACTTTTTTTTTACTTCGGCGATATAGCGAGTGGCAAATTTGCAAAACTCTTGAAGTCAAAATTTGTCAAGACTTCTGTATATTATTTTACTACGTAACAGAAAGTAAAAAGCCGTTTTTTGTCAAAAACCGTCATTTCAGCTTAAATTTTGGAAAAATGATTTGAATCGATATTGTTAAAAGTTTAATTTACAAATTGGAAAAATTCTTGGAAAAAAGCTCGAATGAAAACTGTCACTACCGGTAGATTATATATTTTTAATTTTAATTATTTTATGTATGTTCTAAATAAATTTTTTTCAATAGTGTTTCATTTTTAAACACTGCGTTGGCACAATTGATACTGGGAAGAACACGAGATTGTTCACAGTCGCTTTTCTTCAGCGCTTGGGTCTTGAAGTTTTAGATACAAAAAAAAATCCACCCACCTCCCGTGATAGGCTTTTAAGCAAACTGAACTTTCACTACACCAGTTTCTTATTTCGCAACAATGTTGCGGTCATTTTCGATCGACTAGCTACACAACTAATATCGAGAGATCATAAAACTAGTCACGATCAACATAACAAGTAAACTGGGAAACTATCATGCAATATCGGCAAACTCTTAAATACACTCCGAAAACTACATTTATAGATTCGGAGTATCGGTCATTTTAACTGAGTCTCTTACAGTTCAATCTATGCATTGATATTATGCATGTTTTAGGCTCACACTGAATACGAACTACTGCTTCAACAAGTAAAAACTCACCACCAAAAGATTAAACGTCTTAAAGAACAGATATTTTTTGGTATCTCAACCAATCAATCAAATGATCGCGAGAGGTGATGTAGCGGTTACAATATTGCAATCAAAATATATCGCAGATACATCATTTCACAGACTCATTGGTAACTCATCACTCTGTACGTGCAGACAGAGTTAATGTATCAACAGATGAAAATATACGCGCAAGACGGAAACAAAAAGCGATATACACACGACGAATACAAAGCAAAGGAGAACGAGCGAACAGATTTAATTAACAAAAATTCATTTCTTTTTAATCAGTTCGTCCATACAAAGATGATCGACATACATAGATAGAAACCTGGGAATAAAATGCATTTTTAATACAAATCCACGAACTAACCCACATCGTAAACAGAAAATCATGTGAAGTAATAAATTTGAGAAAATAAAAATATTTTTATTCTCTTTTTTCTGTTCTCTCTCTTGATATTTTTTTGTTATCGTGCAGATCGATACAATTGATCACGTTATGGTTTTGTTATTTGTTTAGTAGCAATATGGTAATGGAAATTGAAGGTAGACAAACAAAAATATGTATAAAGGCTTTATGCCATGGGAAAAATCTGCTGTCAGCAAAAATAAAAGCAAGAAAAAATGTTTTCACCAACATTTTACTGTGAAAATAATTGTGATGGTGCCATAATGCTGCTATAAAAAATGTAAACTGAAATATTTTTTATTGCAGCCTTGTTTACACGTCTACAAACAATGTATGTAAAGATAAGAAATTTTTCTCGCACTCATACAAAGTAAGTCGTTCGCCATTTTTATAGTCATCATTATAGTCGTCGTTCTTTGATTCAGCCCCTTCTAATACAACCTCCACTTCGCTCCTCGTAGCATGGTGCTAAGCAGTTTGCGTTTGCTATTTCTTCATCACCAAAGTCCTCATCAGTTTCGGCATATTCGTTGTCTGGCGGCAAAATGTATAGAGAGGAGGGTAAATCAATTTCCAAATCAGATTTTTCCACCTCCTCAAGAACTTCGGTAAGCGTAAGCTTCTTTTTCCTGAAAAAATATGTCGTTAGAGTGTCACAATAGATTTAGCCTCACAATAGCCACCGCCTCCAGGTTCATATTCTTGAAGCGGATCACGCTAAATGATGGGGCATGGGTCGGATCCAGGTATTATGCGAACCATGCCGATCATCAGCCAGACTGAGGACGCATCTAAAAATAATTACCCAGTTCTGAACGAAGCCCTCTGGATACCTGGTGACCTCCAGTTGTATTTAGCCTGACCCGTGTATATGGAACTCTGTACGGGCGGACCATCATTTTATCCGATACTCGTGGGATCGAAAATGGAAAAAATTAATAAAAAAGATAAAGAAGTGGCTAGCATTTCTCAAATGCTGGTGAAGACTAGGGGGTCTGGGACTCCAGTTGTCAGTGGGGCTAAGACTGGTTCCGAGGCTTGCAAGCCAGGAACTAGTGGTAGTGGGAAAAAGAAGATCATTGCTCCTTCGGTTCGGAAGTACAAGACTAGGCGTTCGGCCTTCCGTGTCTTGAAGAGGAACTCTTCATCTTGGGTCCAAGAGACGGAGATCCAGCGAGAAGGAGCATGGATATTTGGATGCCGAGCGAAAACGGGCCAAGCTTCCGGTGGGACAGGTACAAAAGGGGCCTAAGCTGTTCAGCAACATTGTAAAGGAGAAGGCGGTGGTGCTATTCGTCATGGACGAAATACCGGCAGACCTAGGGCAATGGTCTGGATTCTCACAAAGCTGGTTAACTTGGACGAATGATGATCCCTGAGGATTATCCAGGTTTGTAATCCGAACTTTCCAACAGGGAATTGAAAAATTGTAAAGCAGGAGGAGCCTAAGGGCAGTTTCAGGCCATCCATTATGGTGATCAATAAAGAATCCCTTACTCCCCTGGCAAAAACCACGGGGTTACAAACTTGTGCTTCGGCTCTTTCACTGTCAAGGTGTTCAGGAAAGACGAGGTTGGAATAAAACCAAGCACCGCGCAGCCTAAGAAGGAGTGGAAGAGATCCATCCTGTTAAAGGAAACGCGAGGAGTGGTTATCTCTCCACAGGAAACATCAAAGCTAGTGGCGAACCCAAGCGAGGGGCTAACAGACGAACTTAGGGACCGACTAGTTCATGGCAGAGGAAAGGGGACACATCAGACTCTGAGGGCAGAGATGTGGACCGACGCAGCACGGCTGTTCAAGTTAAGCTAAGTAAATAACTCTAGCAATGATCAGGTTTGTGCAAATAAACTTACATCACACAAAGGCTGCTTCGGCGGCGCTACTTCTCAGAATTGCTAAGTCATGGGAGGAAAAAGTTTTGATACAAAAGCCATGGATCAAAAATAACAAGATCTATGGTCTGTGAGCGAAGGGGTATCCCCATTTTTACGCTTCTGGGACGGAAAAGAGCAGATTATGTATACTGGTGGGAAATAATAGAGACGAAGGGAAGGAGGATCTGGCTTGAAGCCGCATGCTTGGACCGGGAGAAGCCAGTGCCGCCAGATATACTGAGGGCACTTGTCAGTGACGCGGAAGGAGGAAGGTGGGAGCTATCCAAGGATGTGACGCGCACCACACCATCTGGGGTAGCTCGGACACAAATTATAGGGGTGAGTTACTTTTCGAATTTCTTTTGAGAACTAACCTCACTATTAGCAATATAGATCAGGAACCCACCTTTATTATTAGTAATAGATAGGAGGTTCTGTATGAAACTCTTGTCTCTTATTTTATTTCACCTATAATCAGGGAATGGAGGGTGGCGAAGGAGCATTCCTTCTCTAACCTCGGCAAACCTGTAGGTCTGCTTTCAATAGAGCGAAAAGATCGAGAAAAGTCAAGACTACGAATTATATAAGAAATGCCTCCGAGTATGCAAAAGGGAAACAAAGAAGGCGCAAAGGAATTCGTGGGAATGATTGCGGAGTCCAACTGTTGCGTACAGAAGATATTCAAAATACACGCAAGATAAAATGGGCTTTTAAAGGGTTTAAGCCTTTTAACTCAGCTCGTTCGGATGAGATTGTACCAGCAGAAATTAAGAAGAACCCAGAGGTTTTGCTTCCTTGGCTGGAAGTTATCTTCAAAGGGTGTCTGAAGCTGGGGTACATCGCGAAGAAATGGAGGAGAGCTAGGGTGATTTTCATCCTGAAAGCGGGTAGAAGCTCGCACAACAACCCTAAGGATTTAAAACCTATGTATGTCATGTTTTCTGCCAAAAATAATAGAAAGGCTGCTGGATATTCATATTCGTTCGAGAATTGTATCCAGAAACTGGGCACAGTTTCAACATGCGTACCATAAGGGTAAGTCCGTGGATACGGCATTACATACCCTGGTTCGGGGAATTAAGAATTCACTGAATTTTCAAGAATTGTTGTTGGTGGCGTGAAGGTGGAAGCAATTATGGAAGGATTGTTGCCACTTGAGATTGAAGACGTAGTAACCAGGCTAATTAATAAAGGTTATAACAGGAATGGGAGAAGCTTACGTCAGAAGAAGGGTTAGTCGAGGATCACCCCACGGGGATGTCCTCTCTCCCTTTCCTTGGAATGTAGTAATCAATGGACTACTATTGGAACTAGAGGGGAGGAATAGGTGTGATTGCTTATGCGTAATGCAGAATGAGTTATCAATAACTGAGGGTTGGGCCAGCAGATGTGGATTGGGGATTAACCCATCTAAAACAGAGCTGGTCCTTTTTACTATGAGATACAAAATTCCGGCAATGGTTCCACCAAGTTTGAATTGTACTTGTTCTTACTGATAAGGCGGGATTCCTAGTTATTCTTCTGGACAGTCACTTCAGTTGGAAACCAAACACGATAGAAAGAAAAAAATTGGTGAAAATCACCAATCCATAACGATATCAAGAATAGAGTCGAAGGCGGGAGCATCATTTAGAACCGTTCGCTTGATTTTCGTAAAATTTTTGGATTCTTGACAAATGTTGCAAAATAAATGGACAGTGTTTAATACGTATTCAAAAATGACTCAAGCCCATCATTGGCTTTAGTGTTTCCGCCGATTGTGTGATGTGCTCTCGACACCAGCCAAATTTTATTATCGCACCAATGTTTAGACCGATTATATCGTCAGCATGAATGTAACATAGTGGAAGTACAAAAATACTTATATTACTTTTCCCAAGAATACAACGTCAAATTATATCAGAATACTAGAGTATACACTTTGGCCAGTCCGAGAACGGGAGCTGCGCTACAAGAGCTCTGACGTAATACAGGATTATCAGAATTTTTCGAAGGATCTTGAGGTAGTTTATTTACCGACCTTCACGGTATTTTCATCAGATATTCATCAGATACTTAAACTCTGTTTCATCATCAGAACTCATATTGAAACCCGGGATTTTGTCAATATCTGGGATGTTGGTTTCCAGGATTTTATCAAGCCGCACCTCTTACAATAACTGTGTGCAGGAATCGGAAAATTAATCACTAAACAAATAAACAAAAGGACTATTCTTAAAAATTGTAATATTTAATTTAGGAGGGAAGGTGGCGGGAAAAGCATGAACTAAGCAATGATAAATGTGTGTCTTTACATAGTTGATTTCAGGCGAGTCAATTTTGATTCAACGATGTAAATACCGCATAGTAAATAACGTCCAACCTTTTTTTTTAATTTTCACCGTCCAGACATAAAAAGCATTTAATCATTGTAATTGTTTTACATGTTCAAATCAAATCCCATCCCATATACAAAACGGAACTGTACAAAATTAGTTTGCATGTTGTAACAAAAAAATGTAAAACTTTCAGATATTATCCACAAATTTTCCAATTTTCATTTTGTTCAAACGAGTAGATGTAGAATAACATAAACGAACTAAACTGTTGAATTGTTTACAGTATTTTGTTGTGTTGTGTTGTGTTGTGAGTGCTTTAATATGTATAATGTTGTGTATAGATAAAAGAAAAATACATAAAAATAAAACTCAAAAATATGGACATTTTTAACAATGGGGGGATGATGTTGATGATGATGAGCCAAAGTCATCATATCGTTATTTTTATGTATACCGCCCCTCCCCCCCAACTACCGGGGTGTGGGTGTTTAGTTTCTGTTCGGTGTGTGCTTAAATGGGAAAATTTAATTTTCGGTTATACACAGTGTTTTTGGACCAAAAAGGAAAATAAAAACGGAAAATTTGTTTGTTTTTTGTTAATGAAATATAAAACCAGATACAGAGATAATTTTATCCGTTGTAGTATTTTGTTGTTGTTATGTTGAGCAGCTTTTTATGTACATTACACAAGTTGTGGGTTTAATGCAATTTTTATGGATTGTTTGCTGAATGCTGGTTAAATATTACATACATATATAACACACACTCATACGTATACCAAATCGTGAATTTAAAGTTAAGGTAAATATTTGTTGAACTTTCTGTTTGAGTTGTTCGTGGTTTATCTAACATTTAACATTCATTTTTTATACATTTTCAGGAAAACAAGTATGCACATAAATTGTGGAGTGATTAGCATGAACAACGGTTAGAATTATTTGCTTTGACGTTACAGAATATTTTTCCGATTTTAAACAAAAATAATTCACTTCGAAAATCATCAGGTGCGTGAACGGAAAATCGATCACATTACGAAGTTGATAGTTTTAATTTGAGTGAAAAATGTTCAAGCTAATCATGCACAGATTTCCTTTGTGGATATTTAAAATAACTCCCAATTACGGTAAATTCGGTTGCATCGAATTTTTCTATCAACTCGAACCTTTATTGTGAACCTAGTTTTATAAAAGAACTAATCCTTGAGGAATCGAATTTTTTATTGAAATTTTTCATAATAGATGTGTCAGATAAGCCAAACCAACAACATTAACAGAATTAAAAAATTAGCACATTTTTCGAAGAATCCTGAAATGGCCGGAGTATTAGCATTGGTTAGATTTAAAAGTTCAGAACTTGTGGGTATTCGAGACACGTTCGTTTCAGTTTTTCTAACAAAAACTAACAAAAGATCCTAATTAAATGTAAGCGTTAGGAGCACTCGACATAAAGTTGATATTGGAATTATAATTAGGTGAATTTTATGAGTGAAAATTATAGTCTTATAACAGCAAAATTAAAAGAATTGTTAATTGCTATTTTTAACAGAAATACTTGAGTGTTTTATGAATCGGACCAAAAACAAGTCAATCCCAGAGATAAGCGCTACCACCTGTATATAGGTCAAATTGGCCTGTCTTTGCAAGTATAAATAACATTTGCAGGTATCAGGTTTTTCCGAGCAAAGAAAATGATTATGTATTAAAATGTAATTTTATTATTATTATCAATTTTCCACCCAATGGTTTGAGTATTTTATCAATCTGGTCCAATAGTAAGCTACTTCTGGAGATTGAGGCAAGATACCGGTATATAGGTCAAAATGGCCTATCTTTAGAGGAACGAAATGCAAGTAAAGTCTACCAACTTTCAATTTTTTGTCTAATAAACTATTAAATACGAATCCATTAATAAACACCTAGGTTGCCTTACTGGGTAAAAGATACCGAGGATTCTCACTGGAAAGCGACAAAAAGTTTAAAAATTTAGTTTTCCACCTGCTACAAATGACGATGGAATAAGGGCTATAAGAACAAAGCGGAAAGCTCCTTTCTTTGCAGCCCACCTCGAGAACACATTCCAGCCTCTACCTAGACAAATAGCAGATGAAATCATACCTCCAGTAAATAAAGCAGATAACTACAATATATTTCCACATTACAAGAATTAGAAGAATAAATCGATTTTTGGTTCCTATCCGCAGTTTTAATAAATAGAAATAATTAAAAATTATATTTTAACAGTGTAAATACTAATACATAAAATGATTTTACTCACCCGGGGGTGAGTTTCGATTTCGAGTAAGTTACGATCCTCTGCACATGACGTCAACCAAAATAACATGGAATTGGGATCTACTTTTCTAAAGCGCGCGGATTGATACTGACACATTAGATCGGGTGTCAATGTAATAGATTTAAGTACATTTTATAATTTAGTATTAAGTTATTATTCGATTGGAGAACATTAAATAAGAGTAAATTGTAATAAAAAAGAGTTGAAATAAATAAAATAATTTGGAGATAAATTATTTTTTTATTAATAAATAGTTTAGTGTAAACATAATTGGCGCAGTTGTTAGCGGATGTTTTTAAACATCTAAAAACCTTACGTTCAAAAGGTAACTCGTTAATTCTCGTTATTTGGAGTGAAAAGTGCTCGTATCAACGGTTATTCGATACAAAGTGAAATAACCAAACAGTGAAGTAATAATAAACACAATATAATAATTTTTTTTTCCTGTAATCTATTTGCCCCGACCCACGGTAATCAAATAGAATATAATAAAAAGTAACCACTATAAAAAAACGACCTGGCGTATGTACCAGAAGTGTTCAAAAAAAAAAAATTAAAAAAAAAAAATAAGAAAATACAGCAAAATACGTAGTGAAGTCAATTTTATCAACGGTGCATTGATGATGACAGCAGCATTTATAATTATTACATGGTAAGCGTTTTGATATATAATTTATGTTCAAAAATTTTCCTAATCGAAATAACTCAATATCTCACCGAAGTTCTACGGTTCATAGAACTTCACATAAAATAAAAAACAACTATTTAGACATTAACAATCAAGAAAGTTCTACGGTTTATAGAACAATTTCACATAGAAACCAATATTTAGATAATTTAATAGATAAGTTTGAAAATTTAAAAGTTGAAAATATTAATCATAACCCAGCCTCTAAAATGTCCATAAATGGTGATTTTGATGATGTGAGAGACTGGGGAAATGGTAACAATGACGTGTTTAGGAATCTTCGGATTCCCGACGCGATCAAAGACCTCCCAAGTTACGAGGGCGGCCGACACACCCTCTTCGAATTTATCGAGAACGTGGAGGAAATTCTTAATTTATGTAACGACATCGACGGGCAGCCGTGCTCAAAAATATTTTTAAGAGCAATCCGCAATAAAATTCGAGGTGAAGCTAACGAGGTACTAACAATGTACGGAACCCCGTTAGAGTGGGAAGCAATTAAGGACAACTTATAATTACCCACTACGCGGATAAAAGAAACGAAACAAATCTCGTAAGAGATTTGTACAGTATAACTCAAGGAAATGATACGATTGAGAAATATTTTGCCAAAATAATAGATATACAAAGCACTATAATTAATCACATTAAGTTAAATAAACATAGTAATATAGTGATAAGATCAAAAAAGGAACTCTATCAAGAAATGTGCCTCAACACATTCCTGCTCTTTAACCCCTAGGCTCAATGATTCGAGCCATGCAGCCGCATAGCTTGGCAGAAGCATTCTCGCATTGCTTGAAGGGGCAAAACATGACGTACATGAAAAAAGGTACAACCATGAACGCAAACTTCACCCCCCAAAGGCCAATCGTATCAAGACCAATAAATCCTCAACGGAACAATTATTCAAATGGTCCACCTATTCTTCAAAATAGAAACTTTCACCCGCAAATTAATCAGCGACCTTCACCTCAGTATTATAATCATAGGCCTTTTACTCAACAAAATGTTAATCAAAATGGTCCCACGAACTATAATAATAATAGATTCGTGCATAAACCTCCTATGATTCCACCAAAAAAAGTAGATAAAATGGATACAGCATCCAATCCAAACGGTTACACCCAGTACGCGTTCTACAACAAACCTAACCAACCAAATAGATATATCAATTCCAATCAAATGGACCCCCGCAGTTCCGCGCTCAGGAAATTTTCAATACTGAGACCAACTTCGAGGAACAACCGGAACAGCATGAAGAGGAAGCACCATTATACTTCCCTATGACTTAGAAGAAGGCGAAGTAGATGACGAAAATTTTCATCCCGAAGCCTCTCCAACGGAGTTGGCTTCATAGATGTTAACAGTCATCAAACATATACGCTTCCGTACATACACATACAGTATTCCGTACATACACATAAATCCTTTCTGAACCCAGAGTTCATACATCCTTCACGGATACGTACCATACCCCCTATCAATGTAAAAACCATGTTTAACACCCATGCCATAGACCAAAAGGTAGTAATTCCAGGAATTATGGAGTTCAAAACCAGAGAACCCATGGAATTCCTTTTGTTTAAGTTCCATGAATATTTTGATGGATTAATAGGACTTGAAATAATGCAACAACTTGGTGTTATATTAGATCTAGCCAGTTCAATTTTGAAAACAGATAAAGTAAACATCCCTTTACTGTTCAAAACAATATACCATAGTAGAAATTGGTACGCTACTCTGGAAATCGTCAATTATAGCAATAAACAACATACATTCGTTATCAAACAACCAATTAAAGTCGATCTGTTAAAAAAATCAGTTCGGGTCGAATCCCACCATTGCCATATACAAGAATTGGATGAAACATAAAATGAAGATATCTCAAAGTTAATTCGGATCGAACATCTCAATCCTGAGGAAAAGGTAGCAATCATTAAACTTTGTCATCAATACCAAGATCTATTCCTCAAAACAGAACAACCATTGTCATTTACCAATGACGTAAAACATGAGATAAATCTGAAGAAGTGGCAAAGTCAAGTGGCGATTAGTTATAGACTATCGCAAATTGAACGAAAAAACTATAGACGACCGATACCCGCTACCGAACATCACGGATATCCTAGATAAATTGGGCAAATGTCTGTATTTTTCGACGTTGGATCTAGCTTCTGGTTTTCACCAGATTGAAGTTAGAAAAGAGGATATCCCTAAAACGGCTTTCTCCGTAAACCATGGGCACTACGAATACGTTAGAATACCTTTTGGGCTTAAAAACGCACCATCGACATTCCAAAGAGTCATGGACAATGTCCTTGGAGAATTACAAATCAAATCGTGCTTGTGCTGCATGGACGATATCATCATCTTTTCCACCTCACTCCAAGAGCACATGGAAAGCCTAAAACACGTTTTTAATAAACTTAGGAAAGCCAACCTAAAAGTACAGATTTACAAGTCGGAATTTCTCCACAGAGAAATTGCATTTCTGGGCCATATCGTTACGAGCGATAGGGTCAAACCAAACCCCGATAAAATTAAGACTATTAAAGACTTTCGAATTCCTAAAACGGAGAAAGAAATTAAAAGCTTCTTAGGCCTGTTAGGATATTATCGAAAGTTCATCAAAAACTTTTCTGAAATTACCAAGCCCTTAACGGAATGCTTGAGAAAAGACAAAAAGATCACCCTTGACGCTAGATATATCCAGTGTTTCGAATATTGTAAGGAGTTGTTATGTAACGAACCTATATTACAGTACCCGGGCTTTTCTAAGGAATTTATCCTTACCACGGATGCCAGCAACGTAGCCATTGGGGCCGTTCTTTCCCAAGGACCTATAGGTAAAGATAAACCTATATGCTACGCATCCAGGACCTTAACGGTCACGGAGCAAAACTACTCTACTATAGAGAAAGAGCTTCTAGCCATTGTCTGGGCAACTAAGTGCTTTCGACCGTACTTATTTGGCCAAAAGTTTAAGGTCGTCACCGACCATAAGCCTCATGGCTTTTCAATCTCAAGGAACCCAACTCGAAGTTGGTTCGTTGGAGATTGAAATTGGAGTAATACGATTACGAAATCGTTTACAATAAAGGCGTAAAAAACACCAACGCGGATGCACTCTCACGAATGCAACCTGAATTTAACGCTATCAATAACTTGAACACCTCCAAAATCTTAGACTCATCTACAGGTACCCAAATTTCAAGCAATGACGAGCAAACCATTGTACCAACTACCAATACACCTATAAATCATTTTAGTTCCCAATTAATCATAACTGTTGATCCCGAAATGCAAGGGATAAATGTTCTACATGAACAGCCATTTGGCAAACATATTACACAAATATTTCTACACAAGTAACCAAACATCGAGTAACAGGAATATTGTGTGACGATATAGTCTTCCAAATAGCTACGGAAGCCTACCGAGAGAAATTCGGTAATTCTCACAAACCTTATCTGGTAAGAATACACACTCTTTTAACAGATGTGTTTAATCCCGAGGACCAACAATCCATAATAAGGGAAAGGCATGAGGAAAATCACCATCGTGGAATAGTCGAAAACCACGAGTTCATTAAAAGAACTTACTATTTTCCGAATATGAAGGACATTATCACAAATTACATCAACACCTGCACGGTATGTCTTCAGACTAAATATGACAGACATCCATTGAAAGTAGAGCATGAGATCACAGAAACACCGAAACGACCCATGGAAATCCTCCACATGGATTTCTGTTTCTTCCAAAATCATGCATTTCTCTCACTCCTCAACAAATTCACAAAATTCGCTGGAGCCTTCTATATGAAAACACACACTAGCGAGGAAATTCAAAGAAAACTTGAGATAACTTTCGATTCTTCAGCATACACGGTAAACCAGTAAAAATCATTACCGACAATGAAGGAAATATGAACACACCTTCGTTCCGAGCCTTCTTAGAAGAACATCATATTGAATTACACCACACATCATCATATTCGCCAACAGGGAACTCTCCTGTTGAAAGATTGCACTCAACTCTTCAAGAGCTTGTCAAAATTGCACATTTAAATTCTCCCCAATTAGGTATGAAAGAGTTAATGAATCGTGCTATTTTCTCCTACAACAACTCCATCCATTCAACAACTGTTTGACCGTATTTTGGTCAAATCACAAATTTGATAGTTGACAATTACTTAATATGTTTTTCGCTTGCTGCTGGTCAGGGCTGGACAGAAACACGTTGACTGTTGTGTAAGAACTAATATTTATTCCATAATTCATTTGATTTATATACAAAAAAGATCATTTATAAAACTATTGATTATGCAAAAAATGTAAAATTAAATGTAAATGCCCTAGTCAATGTGAAAACCGATATACATATTCCGTGTCATCAGTATTAACGGATGTATATGTATATGGAAAAATTGATATATTCAATGTCATAATTTGATATAAGTGTTGTTGTTATAACATTCTCCACGGCCAAGATGTGAAGATTATCGTGCTTTATACCAGAGCCTCTAGAGGAGTGACTCTGTCTGGTTTATTTTTGGTTGCATCAATTCTCCTTTTGATTGCCACGAAGACTATGAGTATGAGTACGAGCGCAAGGAGCCCATACGTGAGTGCATAGTGGTGCACGTGGTGATGAGATAAGCTTTGTCCTGTATTCATCGTTACTGCCCTTATTCTTTGCTGTAGTTCTTCGATTCCTTGTACCTTTGACAAGTCTTGAAAGTGATGGGAGTAACCTTGTGGTTGCTTGGTCATTTCTGTTGAGAGATTAAATGTTGGTAGTATTGAGGAGTATACTTTGTGATAGTACGATTGCTTCGCTGGTATGCTTATCGTTCTTCCCTTCAGTGTACAACCAGAGCCTAAGCTTAGAATTCCGCTTCTTGATATCTTTGTAGAAAATGGCTCTTGTTGACAAACGATACTGATCGTACGTTCAGCTGGTACTGAATAAAGCCATCTGTAATCTCTTAGTTGGACCCATGTATCGGGCATGTTGTTCGTCTTCCTTTCGACCACCTCGCATTTGTTATTCACTTTTTCTTGTCGTAGCAGGAGCAGCTCACATAAAACATCATCTTCTTGATTCTGATGCATAGCCTGGGTTAGCTGGCATATGCTAAAGTCGTTGGTGCTGATACAGTTTTGCCATTCAGAAGTTGTCATTGAAGAATATGTGCGCCGATGCAAATCTGTCACGAGAAGTTCTATTTGTGGCCGTATAAATATAGATGGACTGTTGGGGGTATGCAGCGGTATGGGCTTATATATTTGGTATATTTCCTTATATACTAATGGCAGCTTCACCTCAAATATCAAATATTTGCCTTGCAGCCTTGTCTTGGATGTCATTAGCTGGTATAGTGCCAATATGTCATCTGTGTCATCGATATTGGGAAGCATTAGTTCAGGTGGTAGATTTCTCGTCATAAAATCTATTTCTTTTTTCAGTTGTTGTGTCGTTAAAAGTCTCGTAGTAATGACTCTATTGTGCGTATCCAATACTGCTTCTATCAGTGTATCTTGAATTTCCTTGAATGCAATCATGCGTAACATTGTATGTATTGATAGAGTTAGAAAGTTGCTTTTTTCATCGTTACTCTCCAACGCCTCTTCTAACTGATTCTTGAACACAAGCCAATGCTTGTTGACATCTTCTTGTCTATTTTTGAAGACGTTTATAGTCGCATCTATGATTGACGTTTGATTCTTTAATAATGCCGTGAAATGGTTGTTGTTCATCTTGAGTTTTTCTATTTCTTCCTCATAACGTACCGCGGCCCTGTAATCTAGCACTCCAAATAACTCATTGGCTATATGTCCTCCTAAGTTAAAAAGTCCACGTTTGCTTCTTCCAAAACTCACCTTATGGTGGTGAAGCAATTCATCCTTGTGCTCCATTTCTTGTAAAGATTGCTCGAACGATGGTTCTATTAGTCCACATGTATTTTCTCTTGATCTTTTAGCAATACTCGAGTTTGTGAAGTTGTCGTCAGGATATGAACAATATTTAGCTAGTCTGTCTATGGAACGCTTATAGGCAGCCAGTTCTGCATAATAGCTGGTTAGATTATAATACACTATTATGTTCCAATCGTTGTTTGTAAGTTTGAGCTCTCCAACGGATTCAAAATAGATACCTGGTTGATTTTCGAACATTGTGATATTGTATGGTAGTGCGCTCGAATTGCAAAAACTAAACGTAATTAGTAATATGAGTAGTGGTGCTTAGATCTTCTTGGTAACCCTGGCAACTCGAGACCTGCCAACCTTGTGTTGTCCTACCTTGTTGTCGTCTACTGTTACATCTTCATCTGATTTGCTTGTTGGATCTTGATTATCCTTAACCATATTTTCCAAAATCCTTGAGTCATCTTTGAAAGTAGAGTCCACCTCTGTTTTGGGCTTATGTTGGTTTTATCTGACTCAGGGGGTGAAATCAGTGGTCTCCCGATTAAAAAATGTCCAGGTATCAAAGCATCAAAATCATCTAAATCGCTTGACAGTGAAAGAATCGGTCTGGAATTTAAACATGCTTCAATTTGTGATAATACGGTGCTGAACTCCTCGTAGGTCAGTGTTGTTTCACCGATCACTTTCTTTAAGTGGCCTTTCGTTGATTTGACTCCAGATTCCCAAATGCCTCCGAAGTGGGGACTACCGGGCGGGATGAAATGCCAGTTTGTTCCATAGTTAGCTGCTTCCTGAGCTGCGTTGTTGTTTGCTTGTTGTATAGCCACCTGTAGCTCCTTACTTAGTGCGTTCCAAGCTCCAACGAAGTTGGTACCGTTATCACTGTATATGTTTAAAGGCGTTCCCCTTCTTGAAGTAAATCTTCTAAATGCTGCCAGGAATGCTGCTGTTGTTAGCTCACTCACCAGTTCCAAGTGAATTGCTTTCGTAGAGAAACAAATGAATAATGCGACATATCCCTTGTAGGACTTGTTTCCTCTTCCTTTGGATACACGAATTGCAAATGGACCCGCGTAGTCAATGCCGGTATTAGAAAATGGGGCAGAAGGAGTGACTCTAGCTTCCGGTAACATACCCATTAGCTGTTCTCATGCTGCTCTTCTGAATCGAAAGCATTTTACACAATTGTGGATTGTTGTGCGTACTAGACGTTTACCATCCAAAATCCAATATTTTGAACGTATTTGTGCTAGAGTTGCTTGTACGCCTCCGTGTAATACAAGATGGTGTGCTTCAATTGTGATTAGGTTTGAGTAAATATGATTTTTTGGTAGAATTAGCTGATGCTTTTGATCATACTTAAGTTGAGATTTTTGTAATCTACCGCCGACCCTCAGCAAACCATTTTCGTCCATGAATGGATTTAGTGATGATAGTTTGCTGTTTTTTCTGCGGCGAATTCCGAATCTTGTATTATTTTTATGATTACATTGTGTGATCTGGTTAGTTCATCTACTGTTAGAAAACTGGGTATCTCTCCAGGAACTTGACGTATTCGATTTTTAATGATAGTAATAAATCTGTAGCAGTACGCTATAGTTCTTTTGATTTTAAGAGCCGATGAAAATCGTGAAAAGTCTATGAACTCTGGTTGAGGAGGTGCGTTGATAAATAAGCAATTTGTTTTTAGTTCCTCATTGGCTGCTTCTTCAGTTGGTTCAAGCGCTAATGGATAATTTGAGTTTTTTAACCAGCTTGGTCCTTCCCACCAAAGTTTATAGTTTCGCAAGTTTTGTGCGTTCATGCCACGTGAAGCTACATCTGCGGGGTTATAACTGGATTTTACATAATACCACTGACTTGGTTGCATAAGCGACTGAATTTCCGCTATTCTGTTACCCACAAAAGTTTTGTATTTACTGGGATCGCCTTTTATCCATCCAAGCGTTATCATCGAATCCGTCCACGCATAGGTAGTAGCGTGTTCCAAATCCATGGCATCTTGAACTGTTTTTAATAACTTTGCCAATAGCACGGCACCGCATAATTCCAACCTTGGTAACGATATTCTGTTTTTTATATGAGCGACCTTGGTCTTTGCTGCTATTAGATAAACGACCGGTGTGCCTTGGGAATTTATTGTCTTGTAGTATACCACTGCTGCAAATGCCTTCTCTGATGCATCGCTGAATCCATGTAGCTCACTTTCGCCTTGTTGCCTTTGTTCTCTCCATCTGTTTATGGTAATATTTTCAATTGCATTCAAACCTTCTTTGAATTTACTCCATTGTTGTTGTAGTTCAATACTTAGAGTATCATCCCATCCGACACCAGCCATCCATAGTTTCTGCATTAATAGTTTTGCTTGGATGATGATGGGTGCAAACCTTCCTAATGGATCGAATAGTTTGGCTACTTCTGTCAATATGCTTCTTTTTGTTGGTTCTTTTATATTTTCGGACAATGATATTTTAAACCCAAAATTGTCGAAAACTGGGTTCCAGGTTATTCCGAGCGTCTTAATTGTTTCATCGATGTTTATGGAACATAGCCCATCTTCGCGAGCGTTTCTAGGTAGATGTGTTGTCAATTCTCTTTTGTTACTTGCCCATTTTCTTAGATTAAAACCTCCAGCCTTCAGCAATTGTATGAGTTGTGATTGGGCTTCTAATGCTTCTTCTAATGTATCAGCCTCCTGAAAGCAAATCATCAACATAGAAATCTTTTAACGTTATTTTTGACGCGATTGGGTAGTTTTTTATTTCATCATGTGCTAGTTGACATAAGACTTTAGTGGCTAAATATGTTGCTGACGTGGTCCCATATGTTACTGTTTTAAGTTTAAACGTTTTGATTTCTTCTTTTGGTGATTCTCTCCACAGGAGCCGTTGATAGTTTTGATCTTCTTCATTGATTATGATCTGGCGGAACATCTTCTCTATGTCGGCTTTGATGACGAATTTATGTTTTCTCCATCGCATTAGAATTGATATTAGATCCTGTATCCTGTTGTAACGTTGGACCGTTTAGCATTAAGTCATTCAATGATGCACCGGATGTTGTTTTTGCCGAACCATCGAACACGACTCTGAGCTTTGTAGTCGTGCTGTCTGATTTCATCACTGCGTGATGTGGTAGATAATATGCTACAGTTGAGTCTTCCTCATCTTTTAGCATCTCCATTTGACCAAGTTGTTCATATTCACGCATAAAGTCTGTATAGCTTTTTCTGAGATTTGGTTCTCTTGACAACCTTCTTTCGACTTGAAGGAACCTTGCTATTGCCATGCGTTTAGAATCTCCCAAATGTATAGCTGGATCCTTTTGAAATGGGATACGTAATTCGTAGCGCCCATTGTTCAGTCGCCTGTGCGTGTCACGAAAGAATTCTTCACACTCCTTCTCTGGCTTTGTGTGAATGCGTGGGGGATGCATTTCTTCTAACTCCCAAAATTTTTTTAGTTGTTCATCTATCTCAGCCGATGAGACGTGTGAGTTGTATTTTAGCTCTGTTGTCTTGTTGGGTGTAGATATTCTTCCTAAAATTACCCATCTGAATTCCGTGAGCTGTGCTGCTGGTTCGTTTTTATTTCCTTTGATGCACTGTGGCTTCAAGATCTGCGTGTAATAATCTGCACCCAGTAGTATATCAATCGGTGCGGGAATGCTGTAGTTCGGATCGGCCAATAGCAGCTCATTCAAATGTTCCCATTTTTCAGACATAAACGGTTTTTCTGGCAGATTTTTGCTTATTTTGGTTAGTACTAGAGCTTCAATTTCTATTGAAAATGTTGACGGATATCTTGGTTGTAGGTTGATATTTACAATACTATTGACTCTGCCAGCAACTTGTCCGCCTACACCATGGACCTCTGCACTGATTTTACGACCTAATAGATTTAAACGTTGTTTGGCTTCTGTTGTTATAAATGATGTTTGTGAGCCGGTGTCGATCAGCAATCTTAAAAGCTCCTTCCTTCCATCAAACCTTGTGGTTTTGACAAGGGCGGTTGCTAAAAGTGTTGTCTCATGCGTTTTCATCGCACTGTTGGTTGAAATGCTTCTTGAAGTTGTAGTTGTAGACTGCTTTGTATGAAGTAGACTGTGGTGCTTGCCATTGCATTCTTTACATCTTGATTGAATATAACATTGTTGAAAATTGTGTCCAGTGGCTAGGCACCTTCTGCATAGATCATGTAAGTTGACAAGCTGTATTCGTTCTATGTGACTCATTTTGTTAAACTTGTGACAGCATTCTAAATTATGATTTCCTGAACACAAGATGCACGATTGATTTTTTACTATTGTTGCACTGAGTGCTTGTTGTTTATGGCGAATGCTATCGTTTGCCGGCGTTGTTTCTAGCAGTTGATATCGCTGTTCCAGAAACTTGAGAAGTCCGTTGGTAGATTGAATCTCCTTTGGATTTTCTAATGACATCTCATATGATTTAAGAGTCTCGTTGTCAAGTTTTTTTGTTAGAAATGGAACTAGCCAGGCACCCCAGGTCGCAATGTCGACTCCTAAATTCTTTATTGCATGTAAATTTTCCCTGACGGTGTCATGCAATATTCTAATTGCAGATGCTGCTTCTTGTTGAATATTGTGTAGGGCAAAAATAGCGTTAATATGGTTGTTTACTAGCAACCTTTTGTTTTGATATTTGTTGCCTAGTATTTCCATAGCGCTTTTATAATTGTCTCCTATTGGCTGCAAATGTTGGATGATTTTGCTCGCTGCTCCCTCCAAATGTGTTTTGAGATATGATTTTGTGTGTATCTGTTAGACTGACGTTTTGATCTACCAATTTTGAGAACAGTTCATGGAACCCAACCCAATCTTGATAGTTCCCATTGAACTTTGGTATCTCAATTTCCTTTAACCTGTAATTTTTTGATTGCTGATTGTTGGTGTGTGTTTCACTTGTTCCAAGCGTCTTATGTACCGCTTGTTATAGCTTAGCAGTACATTCTTCTGCACGGCTGCTAATCTCGAAGTAAATGTTGTTTTTAAAATAGTCTTGTTGTTCTAAGTCTTCTTCAGTTGTCTCTAGCTGTATTTCTTCGTGCAGCTCATCTATTTTTTCCATCGTCGTATTTAGTTGTTTACTTTTTTGTCTCAGGTATTCAGCTTCTTTTCTGGTGTTTATGAGGCCGTATGCTTGAATGATGATGTTCTCCAAGTGATTTATTTTTATTAACTGTTTTCTGAGCAGCCTTTCCTTGGGATCATCGCTGTTAGCTTGAATCGTCGGGATTACCAACTTGGATGCAACTTTTTGTTGTGCCGTAGTTGTGCTGGCTGTATGAGTGATTTCGATATCCAACTCATTCAGTTCTGCTAGCTCAGTTGTTCTTGCTATCGGCAGTTTTTCAATTGCGTTGTCATCTGCTACTTTTGTAGTTGGAGTTGTTGCAGCAGTTTCCAGCTTATAGTTGATCTCAGCTGTTATAGTATCACAAGCACGTTTTATATGTTTGCGTTCTTCTATGTAAGGCAAGTTGTCTATGCCTTCGTAGTTAATTAATAACTTGTCGTTGTCTTTATATCTTGTGTAGATATCCGCGACTTCTTCTCTTCTTTTTTCCAGGTGGGCCTTTGTTTTCCGGGCAGCTGGATCCTTCCTTATATTTGAGATTAGTCTTTGTATCTGTTCGCCCAGATCACTTTGTTGTTTTAATAATTTCTCCATAATAAATTTTTGTTATTGTTGTTGTTGTGGAGCGTTTCACCTAGCGTGATTCTTTTTCCTCGAAGGACCAATGTTTGACCGTATTTTGGTCAAATCACAAATTTGATAGTTGACAATTACTTAATATGTTTTTCGCTTGCTGCTGGTCAGGGCTGGACAGAAACACGTTGACTGTTGTGTAAGAACTAATATTTATTCCATAATTCATTTGATTTATATACAAAAAAGATCATTTATAAAACTATTGATTATGCAAAATATGTAAAATTAAATGTAAATGCCCTAGTCAATGTGAAAACCGATATACATATTCCGTGTCATCAGTATTAACGGATGTATATGTATATGGAAAAATTGATATATTCAATGTCATAATTTGATATAAGTGTTGTTGTTATAACAACAACAAAATTTACACCGTTCGAATTATTGAGTGGACACTATACTATTTTAGGGAAACCTATCAATCCTACACCCCCAAACGCACAAGAAACCTTCTTAACCATACCTTAGCATACGACGAGCTATGCAAGCGTATACATGAGGAAACTCATGCAAAAAAGGTTAAGTTAATCAATAAACTCAATACTCGAACAAAATTATTATCAATACATATTACAACCATGCAACGAAGTGGAAAACAAGTATTACTGCACTAAGCAATCACTACAATCAGTAAGCAACACCTGCATACCCAGCATCATCTCACAACAACCAGCCCAATGCAACCATACGGCCTACGAACTAGAATATGCAGTCTCAGAAATCATTACTGGAAAATTGTATACGTAGCCACACCAGGAGAACTGGAATTTACATCCACTTGTCACCAATTTACGAAGTCTATCAAAGGCCAAGCGTTAATTGAATTCGATAATTGTGATGTCAACATCTCGGGCATTACCTACAGCAGTACGAAATACGTCTACCAAGAGGACCAGATCGTCATTATACCGTATCACGACGTGAATAGTCAAAACGTTATACAGTCATTGTCATTATCACAAATGAATAATTGGACCCTACAACATAGAGATCACATCACGCTATTACAAGAGCGGGCGTTATCTCACAGCATACAAGGATACAATACTACAACCCTGATCATAATCATTATTATTGCAATTGTCATCTATTGTACCTGGAAGAGATGCTACAAATCAACACAGCAAGTAGCGACACAGAACAATACACAGTCAACCAGTGAACCCAAGACCATACGGACAAAGTCCCTATGGCCTTCTCTTCGGCGGGAGGAGTTACGATCCTCTGCACATGACGTCAACCAAAATAACATGGAATTGGGATCTACTTTTCTAAAGCGCGCGGATTGATACCATACAAATCCACGCGCAACAAATCTGTGGCAACAACTAAAAACCACTTAAGTCAACTTACGTCTAAATCGAGTTTGTAGAAGATTTGAAATTATTGTTATTTAATACACCTTCTTTCAAAATTTCATACATTTTGGGCTACTAAATCCAAAGATATTACCAAGCGAAAAATCACTTAAGTAGGATTTTGGAAATAATGAAAACCGAAAAACCACTTAACTCATATTTTTAAAAAATATATTTAAAATAATTTTACTAAGTTTACCTAAGCGATTGAACAAAAATATAAATTAGTATTTTTTGCATTTTTTAATTTGGGAATAAAAACTTATGTTGATCTAAGTCCTTTTTCAAAAAATGAAATGTATATTTTTCTCATTCTTAAGTGTACTTAAGTTATTGATCTAAAAATTTTTCATACATTTCAAAATAAAGTTAATCGATTATCATTACATAAGTGTTTTTTTCAAATTTTCAAATTGATACAGTTTAAAGGTAAGTTGAAATAAGTTCATTTTCTAAAAACATTATAATATATCTTGACTTACTTAAGTTTTTTTATTTAAATTGTTAGTTTGTTTATGTAATATAGATGTCTTTGCGTACAAAATTAATGCTCTCTATGGCCAAACGTAATATTAATAAACAAACGATGCAATGGCCACCATCAACATCAAAATATCTAAGAAATACGTGTAAAGAGAGACAAGTTATTAATACTATTGAGCTGAACTCATCACATCAACATGGAAAAGAAGAACAAGGACAAGACTCTAATACAGGTGAGCAATTCATTTATTTATTTTGTTAAGTTAATTAAATATAAAATATTTGGTATATAGCTCGTATCTTTAATAAATATTTTCCTCAATTTTTCGACAGTTTATTCTGTCATTATAAAGAGAATAAATAAATTAACTACTCTGCTGATAATGACTAAATAAACCGTTGAAACGTTGAAGAAAATATTTATTATAATTATTTAATCTATATATCAAATAATTTTATTTTTTACGTCGTGACCAATTTATCTTATATACGTAAAATACGTTTCGGTAAAAATAAATACCTGCATAACAAATCAACAGTTACTGCAAAACCTGTTTCAATGGATAATGGAGAAGTATTTCTATCGCCTGTTCCTAACGAAACATCGTCATCATAAGGTACCCATAACATCAGAAAAATATATTATCGATAATGGTCGTCAAAACAGAGAAACAATTGATTATAACGAATTTGAAGATAATGACGACAGTGACATTGATCCGAATTATTCACCTGAGTTATCAGTTAATGAAAGTGAGTCTGGCGAGGAGAATCTAATTACAATGGGAGCGCAATTAGAAACAAATTTAATGTCGCCAATTATAGAAGATGATTCATCGCATGACATGTCAAAAGCAAAGCTTATAAAGCTGAGACAAAAAAATCGAAACACGGGAAAGGAATATAAAACTGGTAAAGGTCGAACTATAAGAGAGAGAGTATGTCAGCCTCTCGCAACATGTAGAAAAAATTGCGCTGGCCGTATTTCCTATGAAAATCAAAAACAATTGTTTGACACATACTGGAACTTGGGATCCTATACATCCAGAATTATATACTTGGCAGGATTAGTTTCGATTGAACAACCGAAAACGCGGAGACAGATTAAAAGTACCGTTCGTCCAAAAACCAGAAGATATTCTTGTATTTATAATCTTAAGATCGGCTTTGAAAATATCGATATATGCCAAAAATGTTTTCGAACGACATTTGATGAAACGGATAATGTCCTAAAAACTATATTAAAAAAGAAAATGAGTCTAGGTGAAACTAGATCTCTATCTGATTTACGAGGTACCGATTCGCCACAATCAAAGCTTTCTGAAGAAAAGATTAATGAAGTAAAATGTCACGTGAACAGTTTTCCTAGCTACGAAAGTCATTATTCCAGACGTCACATCAAAAACCGATACTTTCAATCTGATTTAAACGTTGCAAAAATATACAAGATGTATAGAGAACAATATAGTCACCCAGTTTCATTGACAAAATACTCTCAAATATTTAAAGGTTTGTACCATTTGCATTGTAAAATTCAAAAATTATTTCTTATTCCTTATATTTTTTAGAAATGGGTATAAAGTTCAAACAACCACAATCTGACGTGTGTAGTACTTGCGAAAAGTTTAAAATTCAGATCGAAATTTGTACTGACGATGCAGCTCGAAACGATATAATTGACCGCCAGAAAATTCACCATGATCAAGCGGATGTTGCTTATAAGTGTAAAAGCGCTGATAAACTTATTGGACAAACTAATTCATCGATTAAAGTTTTTGCATTTGATTTGCAACAATGCTTGCCAACACTGGAGAATTCACTATCCTTTTATAAACGTCAACTTTGGACGTTTAACTTTACGGTCCATGATCTCGCCAGCAATCAACCTTATTGCTACATGTGGAGTGAAGTTGATGCGCGTCGCGGAGGCAACGAGATGGCTTCATGTTTATTGCAACATCTTAATTCGGTTGGTGACAATACAAAGCACGTTGTGTTGTACAGCGACAATTGTACTGGACAAAATAAAAAGTCCATGGTTTTGGCGATGTTCTCTCTATTTATGTCCAATACTGAACATATTGAAATAATAGATCATAAGTTCCTAGTATCAGGCCATACTCATATGGAGTGTGATTCAGATCATGCGCTTATAGAAAGAAAAAAGAAACGAACGGCCATAAACATCCATGTACCACACGATTGGTATCAATTCATCCGAACAGTGGGGACAAAACATAACTTTTTAGTAACTGAAATGACTCAGGACAAATTTTATGATTTTGGAAAAATTCTTCTAACTAAATTTATGTTGCGTAAAGTTGACAATGAAAAAAATAAATTTATTTGGCGAAACGTTCAATGGCTGCGGTACACAAAAAAGTTTGGAACAGTTTTGTATAAGAATTCATTATCTGAGGATGAACCTTTTAAAACCCTAAACATAAAACGTCGCGGAGTGAACAATGTACAACTTTCGGATTTATCTACAGTGGTACATATTCGTTTAAACGCACAACTGCTCTTAAGCAATTTGATGTGAGAAAGGAAAAAACACAAATCAAAATGCATTTAAGTTAATATATTTCAAGGTTCAATGTATGAGTAATTATATATAATTCAAACAAACAAAAATATTTACATGCATACTTTTTTCAAACACTTATTTTTAAGAGCAATGGTATTAGATAAAATATTCGTTTAAACGCACTTAGAAAAAATAATACAAATATTATAAAGAAGAATTAAAGACGTCCGTGAATTTAATTTGTTCTAAGTTTTTTTCGGCTTTTTCGGACAAAATATCATTTTAATGGACACCCATACAATGTTTTACGACAATTTTTGTCGCATAAAAACAAAGAGGCCATTTATTAACAATATTTCTACCACAAAAGTAGAAAAAATGCATTCCCCTCCGCCACGTTTAACCCCAGGGCACTTGTGTACACAAAGATACACAAACCCTTAGAAAAAAAAAAAAACTTAGAACAAATTAAATTCACGGACGTCTTTAATTCTTCTTAATTATATGTGTTGGCTTGTTATACACATACATAGTGAGAATTTCCTGTGGTTTCTGATTTAGTGATATAATTCGCTAAATCAATATGTTCTTGTTTTGTATTATCGGTACAAAGCAAGATTTTGATTTTTGCAGTTTGGTCGTTGCAACCTGATGAGTAGACCAACTTTTTATCAGTAGGAAACCAAGCTGCCAAGAAGCTACCTAAGGGAGTTCTCATTTTTGTAAGGGTTTGTGTATCTTTGTGTACACAAGTGCCCTGGGGTTAAACGTGGGGGAGGGAAATGCATTTTTTCTACTTTTGTGGTAGAAATATTGTTAATAAATGGCCTCTTTGTTTTTATGCGACAAAAATTGTCGTAAAACATTGTATGGGTGTCCATTAAAATGATATTTTGTCCGAAAAAGCCGAAAAAAACTTAGAACAAATATTATATTTAATAGTTTATTGATTTTCCATTTTTTTGAATAACTTCAAATATTCTATATGGCATCGAATTTACCCAGTTTTGAAGTATTTCCGGATTAATTTCAGCCCAAACTTCTTTAATTTTCAATTTGAGCTCCATAATCGTACGAAAAATGTGATTTTGAGGCTTTTGACCGTAAATCCGGCGAACCATGATGCCCCATAGGTTTTCTACGGGATTCAAGTCAGGACTACGTGCTGGCCATTCCAAAAGAGAGATCTGGTGCTCCTCAAACCACTCCAATGACACTCTTGAGACATGGATTGCAGCGTTATCCTGCTAGAAGACGCAGTCATATTCAATTTTCTCTTCCATAAAAGTGATAAGAACGTCTTCCAACATTTCGTTGTACATGGCCGAGTTCATTTTGGAGGAACAAAACAAATTTGAGCCTTTCCAATTGCAGAGAAAGCCGCCCACACCATAACGCTGCCACCTCCAAAGTTTCTTTTCGACATTTGAACATCATTACGTCGAAGATCATGACAACAACAGCTCATGGAGTCAGGAACGTGTAAATTGAATTTCTTCTCATCGGAAAATACTATTTGATTCCATTGGGTTGTCCATTGCATAGGTCTACGAGCAAATTCAAGCCGTGCTATTGTGTGGTGTTGTTTAAGCGATGGTTTGCAAAGAGGCGACTTCCATTTAATGTAAGGAGTCGATCGCAAAATATGGAATACATGATTTTTTGATACTGGCAGATCAAGCTTTCTTTGAATTTGAGTAACATTGAGTTTATTTTTGGTGGCCTCGTGTTTTATTATCCCAATTTGTCCCTTTGACAATTTTCGATCACCTTTTGTTAATTTCTTAAAACCATACCATTCCCCTTTTTTTTAAAGTTGCGGACGACAGACTCAGATCGGTTAATTAGACTTCCGATTTTGCGATTTGAGTATTTGTTTTTGTGATAAAAGTCAATTTCAATTATTTCTTTCTCCGAAAAGTATTTTCCTTTAGGCATTTTGCTTATCTTCTGGAAAATATGATGGATTCACTATAGTGTTTTTAATTCGCGTTTAAAAAGATATAAATTACCAATCTATTTTCTAAACGAAAAAAAAAAAAAAAAAAATTCTATTAACTTTAAAAAATACGAACAATTTTGTGCTGCGTCTAAACGAATATGTCCGGCACATATGTACTACTATAATGAAATGCGCAATAATCATTATTACAACAATAACAAAAATACGAATTTTTCCGTAAACAAGAATGATTAACTTGTACATTAATTTCATGTGGCGCAGGTTACCGAATGTAAACGATTTTCTTTTTAATTTAAAAAACACCAAAAAAATCAAGTGCGTTTAAACGAATATGTACCACTGTAGGTGTTATTCAGCTCCGCTAAAAATAAGTAAAGAGAAGAAGAAAGACCTCTTAGATTTACTCCAATTCATTGATCCAACGCTTCATAATTTTTATTTGAATATACTCGACGATAACGTATGCGATACAGGACCATCTGCAGACACTGATGTTGAATCCGAAAGCGAAACAGACTAGAGTTATTGTTATAATGAATTCCCGTTCTTTTGTATATGAATATATTTTTTGTTATTATGGTATGTTTAACTTAAGTGAATGTTTTGTATATTTTAATTTTAATAAATAAACTTAACTCGACTTATAACTCTGTATTCACTTTGTTTCATTTTGGAAAAATCAATTATGTTGACTTAATTAAACTTTATTATTTATTTCAATTTTAGTAAAACCACTTATGAAAAACAAACGAAAATTCTGATGAAAATAGAAAGTATTTAAAAAATTTTAAAATTGTTTGGAAAAGCACATAAAAATCCCAATTTTTTGATATATTAACCGTTTCTTTTAGTTCAAACAAATATTTAAAAAATGATATAACATTTTGTTTTTGCTCTACTGAAAATTCAACATTTCGTACATAAGTGGTTTTTAGTTGTTTCCACAGAAATATGCATAATATGCATAAATACCTTTATGCATATTTTGCTGACACATTAGATCGGGTGTCAATGTAATAGATTTAAGTACATTTTATAAATTAGTATTAAGTTATTATTCGATTGGAGAACATTAAATAAAAGTAAATTGTAATAAAAAAAAAATTAATTAAAAAAGGAGTTGAAATAAATAAAATAAATAAAATAATTTAGAGATAAATTATTTTTTATTAATAAATAGTTTAGTGTAAACATAATTCCTGTTTCCAGCATAGAGTCGTAAAAATTTCGAAATAAAAAAATTGGATCGTCTCATCAGACTGCAGAGACCAAACTACAAAAATATTGAAAATACTTTGAACTTACACACAAAGTACCATCGCAATGCCTTAGCGAATTATTATGATTCGCTAAGCATTTTTGAACGTCTTCGAAATCTCGAATTTTTCTGTATTTAACGCATACATGCAATTTCTATATGAAATTTTGAGTTATACAGTCTGATAAGACGACCAATTTTTTTTATTTTAAAGAATTCAATGTTTCGAAACCTAACTTCCAATGTCCTTTGTTGGAAACAACACTTTCATCCCAACGTTTACATATTTGTTATGCCAAATAACGGTACGGTTTCCTCCATCCTCTGAATACTGTCAAATACCATTCAATTGTTTTTAGAAACATTGCAAGAAATAAGAAGTGCCGGTCAGCTATGCTAGAGGCGACAGAAGACAAGATCAAGCGTTATCTCGAGCAAGCTTAATACAATTCGAGTAAAAAGACAATTGTATTTATCAATTCCTTTAATTAAACTCAAAAATTGAATCATACCTGGTATGGATCGAAATACATCTATAATCCAAAACATTTGTCGAAGTTTATAGCTGACATGTTTGATAAATGATTAGAGAGCCGCTTTATCTTTAATTTCTTAATAGATCTGTGAATCATTTAACTGTCAAAAAAACGGTAACGGACAAAATACCTAAGATAGCATCAACATGAACTCTATATACATATATCAAATATAATGCATGTAAAGCATTTTGATTAATCGTTTTATATAATTAGTGTTGACACAACATACAACAACACGTATGTCTTTTTGTTGCGCGAACATGTTTTATACATAGATCTCGCGTTATGTTAAATATTAAAATGAGACCGAATATACGTTCACCAATTGATTGATCCGTGGTCTCGATTTAATTAAGGTCAATTGGATTAGTACTATAAAGCGTCATTTAGATTAATTAATGAAATATGCAAATATATTTCGTGGATCGTGTGAAATTTAATCAAAACATAGTCGTACGATAAGATGCATAACGTAGATATGTCCATGACATAATACATCAGGTAGCCCCATATGCACACGTCTAACCTAATAAAAATTAATATACTTGTGTGTAATGATGATAAACTCAAAGAAATTTAAACTCCACAGGATACCGACACAGGTTTCTTACGTCGGAATGTTATACCTCCTACCAAACAAATTTATATTTATAGAATTATAATTTTTATTACGGTTTTAATGTGGGAAAATCCCGAAGGCTTTTTTTATACAAGAAGAGTATTATATACCAATTTTATTGTGTTTACCGATTTTTCGTGTGTCTTTTGAAAAAATTCTTAATTTTATTAAAAGAGATCGTTATCATCGTTATGGTTATGGGATGTAGTTGGTATTTATATACGCAGCTATCACAGGAACCGCATATACCAACAACCCTTTCTTATTTCTGGTCGAAAAGAGATAAAAATAAAAATCGTAATGAAATAAGAAAAAAAAATATTTTCGAGATTTTTAATTCAATTAAAGCTTTTCCACCACCAACAACAACCAACACAATAATAAAAAGCTTTTCATTTAATTAAAAATCCAAAAAATAATAGATTTTCATAATTTTGTTTGGCTAAATTTAGGGTTGTGGTCATAAAATTTTATTAAATTTGTGAATGAGGGTGAGAGGCCACCCTCCGCTTGAAATCAAATCATGTAATAAAACTAATTATATTCCAAATTTATATAATTAGAGATGATTGGAATTTTGTATGTAGTCACCATATACATGATACTACTTGATCTCGCCGTCTGCCCATAAACACACTCAAATATAGCAATGCATCTCTAAATAATAATGTTCACATCATCTCAAACGGATTAAGGCTAAATTAATAAAAAAATACAAAATTAACCGGCAAGTTAATTATAAGGTAACAATGAAATATCAAAAAACAAAAATCAAAAGATGAAACCCAAAATATAAAACAAAAACAAAATGAAATAAAGAAGCCGAGATGAAATAATAGATAAGAGATCAATCTTTTGTTAAGTTACCTGAAAATTATTAATTTATTTTTAATTTTTGAGAAATAAAAAAAACAATCTTGTATAAATTACTTTAGACCATCGACCAAAACGTAGCATAGTGTGAAAGTGAATTAATTGGTTGTCGGTTTTTGTACCTTTCATATTTAAAGTTGGAAGCTTTTTGAATGTGTAATATCCAAGATTTACGAGTTCACTAAAAAATTTTGTTATCAGCGATGAGCGGGTTTTGTTAAAATTACTGTTCGTTCCGTTGATGCTGTAACCAACCCGAGAATCCTGCGGTTTCAATGAGCTTAAACACAGAAGGATTTCGTGTAGCAGCAATTTCACTTGTTTACGATGTAATTAAGCAATCGTTTACGCCAATTCGTAACAGATTTTATATACATAAAGAACCGGATTTGCCTTCCAAGTTGCAGATTGCACACATGAAGTGCTTAAAATCGAAACTGTCAGTTACGGAAACAGATACCGTTCTATAAAAGAAATAGGTAAGGGGTTCCATCCTTGTAGTAGCGCTATCCGCGACGAATTTGGAGAGTTACAAATGGACATAAACGCTATCCTGACAATGTAGCGAAAATTTTAAATAGACATGACGTTATCCTCCAGCATCATTGCATCAATCTGATATCAATGTAGAAATGACACCGCCACCCGTGAATAGTCATACCCAAAATGAAAAATAATAAGGCACCGGGTGAGGATGGCATCTGTAACGAAATGTTCAAGAACGGCGGCGATTATCTCTTCTACCGCATGGTTGAGCTGGTTTCATCGATGTGGTTCGCAGAGACAATCTTAGAAGTAGAAAATAGCTCTAATTACACTATATAAAAAGGAAGACCGGTTGAATTGTAACAACTACAAGGTTTTGGCCACCGTAATTGTTGACAAGTTATCAGGTTACAGCGAGCGCAGTTTTGGCAACGACCGATCAAACTTTTTCTCTAAGGGTTGTTTATAAAAGTGTTACGAAAAAGGCATCCCAGTGCCCAACAAATCGGCCTCCATATACACGAAGAGAAAACCAAATACATTGCTGTCACAAGTCAACACGTGAATAATTTTTAATAGGCAACACCCAATACGAAAATGGGAATGAATTTAAATACCGGGGAAGCTAAATGTACAAAACTCAGTCTCTGAAATATCTATAAAGCACTGATAAGACCAGTAGTCACTTTCGGTAGCGAGTCTTGGACGCTATAACAACACGGAATAGCCAAAGCCGTTTTTGAACACAAATTGGTAGTATGATGCTAGGTCCTAGTAAAGATGGAGCAATGTACACGATGCGTCTGAAACTCGAGATCAGAAATGATCTGAACCACACTGATCTGACCACTTCTTCGCTCCCAAAATCGAAACATAAAACAGGCCCTGTTCGCGGCACCAACAAAGACAGAACCTCGTGGGAGGCATGCTGTATAAGATAGCAGAAAATTTCCAGCAGAAAAAATGTGTTTTGCTATTCACCGCTAGAGGCATTACTATCACAAAAATGAAATTTTTTCTGCTGATATTTTTTACACCTGCAGAAAATTTTTGATATATTTATGCAAATTAAAAATTTTCAGCAGAAAGTTTTATGAAAAATCAGAGAATTTATGAAAAAGAAGAGAAAATGGATGTTTAAACGTTTTAAAGCGATGAAAGTTAATTTTCTTTAAAAAACGATTTGCGTATGTGTAGTGTAAGCACTCTCAAAACATAATTCAATTACCATAATCATCATTATGCAAACACAAGGCAACATCAAAAAAACGGCCATCGTTGAAACACTCCATACATTTCTGAAGTCATTTTAATGTGAAATGTTTTCAGTTTTTTAACAAAAGTGTTAGAAAAACCCCCCTGTAACTACCGTGGGTGTATGTTTTTATGGTAGCTGAGATCATATTCTATATACATGAGTAACATAAGATACACACCTGGCGTCAGTAGCCTTCCATACATTTTTGAAGTCATTTTAATGTGAAATGTTTTCAGTTTTCTAACAAAAGTGTTAGAAAAACCCCCCTGTAACTAACCTGGGTGTATGTTTTTATGGTAGCTGAGATCATATTCTATATACATGAGCAACATAAGATTCACACCTGGCGTCAGTAGCCTTCCATACATTTTTGAAGTCATTTTAATGTGATTAGAAAAACCCCCCTGTAACTAACCTGGGTGTATGTTTTTATGGTAGCTGAGATCATATTCTATATACATGAGCAACATAAGATTCACACCTGGCGTCAGTAGCCTTCCATACATTTCTGAAGTCATTTTAATGTGAAATGTTTTCAGTTTTCTAACAAAAGTGTTAGAAAAACCCCCCTGTAACTATGACTTCAAAAATGTATGGAAGGCTACTGACGCCAGGTGTGAATCTTATGTTGCTCATGTATATAGACTATGATTTCAGCTACCATAAAAACATACACCCAGGGTAGTTACAGGGGGGTTTTTCTAACACTTTTGTTAGAAAACTGAAAACATTTCACATTAAAATGGCTTCAAAAATGTATGGAAGGCTACTGACGCCAGGTGTGAATCTTATGTTGCTCATGTATATAGAATATGATCTCAGCTACCATAAAAACATACACCCAGGGTAGTTACAGGGGGGTTTTTCTAACACTTTTGTTAAAAAACTGAAAACATTTCACATTAAAATGACTTCAGAAATGTATGGAGTGTTTCAACGATGGCCGTTTTTTTGATGTTGCCTTGTGTTTGCATAATGATGATTATGGTAATTTAATTATGTTTTGAGAGTGCTTACACTATACATACGCAAATGGTTTTTAAAGAAAATTAACTTTCATCACTTTAAAACGTTTATACATACATTTTCTCTTCTTTTTCATAAATTCTCTGATTTTTCATAAAACTTTCTGCTGAGAATTTTTAATTTGCATAAAAATATCAAAAATTTTCTGCTGATGTTTAAAAATATCAGCAGAAAAAATTTCATTTTTGTGATAGTGATGCCTCTAGCGGTGAATAACAAAACATATTTTTTCTGGTGGAAATTTTCTGCTATCTTATACAGCATGTGGGAGGCCTCATATTCGGGGGATAGACGACGTAGAACAGAACCTTCAAACTCTTGGTTATCGAATGAGGCGCTCCCTTGTATTCCATTCAGTTATCTGAAAAAGCATTGTTGAGGCGGTCAAATGGAATGTAGTGCCAATGAAGAATAAGACGAGATAACTTTTATTATTTTTGTATGTATTGGCTTTTTCTAAGGTTAATTCTAAATAATAACAGTTAACCAAATATTCAAACCACAACATCCTAAATGGTTCAGTTAAAATTTCTACATTTGTTTCCAAGCCCAATTTACTATCTCCTATAAATAGAATATCCGCATTGGATAGAATTTCATTTGCTACTCTTACCAATAGCAATGCAATAAAAAATGGATGGAAAGCTCAACGGTTAATAAAACCATTGATTGAGAAGGGCATTAATGCAGCTGTTTCGGAATTGTTCAATACCATTCCGCAGATTTAACTAAACACGCAAAGACCACTCTCATGGTGATTTTGACGACAAGATCTCAGAGTTTTGGGTCGTGGAGAAGTTGCGGCTTGCGTGTTCCTGGCCTACACCGTGGAACAGAATAGAATAAGAATAAACAAAAGCAAACTAAAACTGAAATTACGTTAAAGGACACCAGAATTCATCGACCGAAACTTGAGGAACCGAAATAAATTTAACTTAAATTTAACTTTCATAACTGGGTCTGCCCACCCAGAGACGACCGGATTCCCCAGAATGACAAGAACCCAGTCTGCTGAAGGGCCGTTGTGGTCTTGTACCGTTTCCAACGTTGCGGCCCGTCCGCCGATATATTTTGGATAACCTCGTGGTAGGCCACCCGTTGGATATAGTTGTCGTTGGGCGTCTTCCCGCCTTTGGTAATAAAAATATATTTGGGCGTCTTCCCGCCTTTAATCGTTAATTAGCGAATGGCCTCGATTAAAATGGTTTACGGTCGCGGCATCTAAATTTGCCGATACACTACCCACCCCACCAATATCCTTTGCAATATTTATAAAATTGCTTGTGTGGGATAGCGATTTAACGACGTACCTTATTTTAGCTCTACATCCTCAACATCAATGAAAGCCCAAACGAAGAAAATTTTGAAAACTATTTTCTTTTTATAACTAATTTATGGATTTTCTGTTTATATATCAAATTTCAACACAAGTCTTCTAATTTCTAATATCACGGGTATCCATGACACATAAACCATTATTGAGTTAAATTCAACTTAGATCAGGTTCTTTTTTTTTATCACCACCCAAAAAATCTAAAAAAATATTTTTTTCGTTTTTCGTTTTCCACGTACCAAAACAAGAAAAACAAAACAGAAACCACAAAAAAATATTCTATATTTTCTCGTTCGCACACACGCACAAGGAGCGACGTCTCGCTCTCAAAATTATTCGACGTTTACGCCGTACGCGAGACATATAATGCCAATTGACAATCACAAAAAAACCATAGTATCAATGCGCAGACAACAGATGACAATGTCACCAGAAAAAGGCATCACAAGATCCATTACCATGGAACTAAAATTCAAAACAAAAAAAGAAAAGAAATACTGTTATGTTCATGGAGTCGTAACAAAAGGAAAGGAAATAATGTTATGAGATAAAGTTTAAAATTGAAGTTAGGGATTGGTTGATTTTGTACGGATGCAGAACCAACTCCCGACGCAAAATTCGCCAAATAGAGTTGCAATAAGGTCATATTCTTGCGAACGACGAGAAATTGACTGCCTCGAGTATTCCCGTACACTCTCACGTACAGCAGCGATGTTTTCAGCAAAACTTGCATTTCGGATACGTAAGGGTGTTGGCTTGGTTGTTTATCGAACCAGTTGACTTGAATTTGGGCACCAAACGTCGAATAGTCGACGCGGCAGGACAGGTATAGCGAGGATAAAAATCAAGTAATGCGCGGAACCTTACTCGAACGAAGCACAGATTTTGAAAATATAATTTGATGATGTTACCTGAGTAAGACGCAAGATTATCAAAAATTAGAGTTTTCTTAGATGTAATTATTAAATCCTTTAAAATTAACTGAATAATATAAAACTACTTTATCTCGACATGTAACTATGAATGTTTAATTTGATTCAAAATTATATTTAAAATTCTCAAAAAACGAGCATTACACGACTAATTATCCAACTTACTGTACAATGTTGCCTTAATTCATGGAATGCAAAGCAAATAATTAAAAAAGTATCTTATTATGATAAATGATAAGGAAAACATGCACATATTCAGACAATAAAAATAACTCGTATTCATAATTCTACCAACAAATTATACAATATAGTAGATGAAACTATTTATTAAGAATTCTTGAAAATGAAGTATCCCTAGAGACCTAAACACAACCTAAAGGATATGGAGTGTTAGTTAGGGACCACGCCAGTTAGAAAAAATATTCAGATGCTCCCCATCCAAGGGAGAGGGCAGTAAAAAAAATATTGTATTATGACTAAAATATAATAATACTCGTATATTTGAATTTTTATTATATTTGATCATAATACAAAATTATATTAACAGGCTCCTCCCCTGAATGGGGAGGGAGTATGTGAATATATTTTCTAACTGAAATTGTCCCCAACTAGTACTCCATATCCATTCTCCACTGAATGGGGAGCAGCTGAATATATTTTCTAACTGAAATAGTCCCCAACTAACACCCCACATACCTGAGGCTGTATTTATGTCTCTAGGGATGTGTTTAGTGAAAACATTTTCTTGTCGTTTTACAGTTTCCATTACAATACAATGTCTAAAGCTAACATAGGTCGTCGCAGTCAGCTAAATGCGCTGTGATCTCCTTCACGTGGCAGGTGGATTTTCCCAAATATTTCTTCAATACAAACCTTGTCCTGACAATTAAGAACAGAACAAATATAAAGTCAGCCAAAATGGTCGAACCGTTCCCAAGTGATGATCTTTCATACATGCGGCAATTAATTTTTATTTATATCCCTTTGCCAACCAAGAAAAATAAAAATTTGGCTCAATTGAAGTACAACCCACACAAATGTCAGAGTAAAAAATCATAGTTTGTAATGACGTTTCTGATAAAAAATTTCGCTTGGTTTAAAGTACAACTAACACAATTGTGTGTATAGTTGTAGTGTTTTTTTCGGAATAAGTTAAAAAGGAATACACAAATATGTAAGTTGGTTCAAAACACATACAACTATAAACTTTTCACATGATTCGTTTGCCGTACCCACATACAATTGTTTGGGCAGGCCGGTAAAGGGATATAGATTTCACAAGACAGACTCCAGGGTATCGATTTTGTCTCGTGAGTTACTCATTTAAAATGAGTGAAGCAAAAAAAATCGAATACGTACACAGTGTATAATACACAATTATGTCCTTGTATTTGTATTTTTCTTTTGTTCGTATTTGTGTCATTTGTATGATGAACAGTACCAAAAAAACGCGTTCCGGGCGAATCGGTTTAATTTTTATGGTGATTACTTCCTTTTCTCAGCACATTACGTCTGCTCTCAAGCTGTGGAGTGTCATTATTTAACATGCCAATATATTTTATATTAGCTTATTTATTTATTTATTTTGAATAAATATCATAAGAGAATAAATCTCGCATTTGATACATATAATAAAAATTGATATATAAATATGAAATTGAATAATTACAACAATAAAAAAAGAACAAAAAATATTACAAAACATGATTTTTTTTTTTTTGAATGGAGAGCAATTACATGAGCCTAACAATCAAATAATTTTAATTACAAAAAAGCTAACTTGTAAGAGATCTTGACGAGTTTTTGTGATAAGCCAGAGTACTTTTATAAATTATTTCTTTTATAAATTTCGAAATAATATTTCTTTATATTTTGAACGAATTTATTTTTATCCAGAAGTTTATAACTGTTTGGAATTTTATTATGCAAACTTGATGCCTTAAAAAATATGGAATTTGTTCCGAATTTTGTAGATTTAGGTCTATTCGGTAATATGTTTGTGTTATAACGTGTGTTATAATTAGAAATACGGTTTGTTGCTATTTCTAAATTGGAATGAATTTGCTTGTTCTTAACTAATTGGATGTGTACCGTCAAACTATGATCAATTATTTGAGCTACTGGTAGCAAATTATTTTCTAAATGTATTTTTGTTGTGTGTTCTAATCTATTATAATTGTATAAATTTTTAATAGCCTTATTTTGTAACTTTTGTAACGCATCAATATTGAACTTTGTTGTACTATTCCAGAAATTGGCCCCATGCAATATAAGGCTATGAAACATAGAAAAATATATAGTCCTACGATATTTATGGTTAATAAAATTACCTAATTTTTTAAAAACATAGCATATTGATTTCAACTTTGCCTTTAAATTTACTATTTCTTTATTAAAATCTAAATTATCATCTAATATTATACCCAGATATTTATAATCATAGCAGCGTACAACATTATTATTATAAGTAACTTTAAAATTGTTGATAGTTTTAGAATTGATAATCATAAATTTTGATTTTAGTGTATTTAATGTTAACCTGTTAGACGCAAAATATTCCGAAAGCATGTTTAAATCTTCATTCATCCATTGTTCAATAGAGCCGATATTATCTGGACTAGCGCTATAAAGTAGTGATATATCATCTGCGTAAAGAAATATGGAACCTTTCAATGGTAAATTAGAAATATCATTAATAAATAATAAAAATAAAGTGTGACCTAGAGAGCTACCTTGGGGAACTCCAAACTCAACTAATTCAAAATCACTGGTTTGATCATCAATTTGTAAATACTGTTGACGATTATTAAAATAATTTGTAAACCATTTCAAGCAAATTATAACAACCTATTTGATTCAATTTATTAAGTAAAATTTGACGATCAACAGTGTCAAATGCTTTCGTTAAATCTAGAAAGATAACTCCGCAAGTTAGTTTATTATCGCAATTACCTTGGATTTGCGAAATCAAATCAAATAGTGCACTGTTGGTGTTGCTATTATGCCTAAATCCATATTGGTTATTACTTAATATTTTATTTGTTTCGATAAATTGATTTAATTGTTTATTTACCACTTTTTCAAGTATTTTATTTACTATTGGTTGCAAATTAATTGGCCTATAATTGTTTGGATCAGTGTTTGAGCCCGTTATGTGTATTAAAATCATTTTGGATATTTTCAACTTTTGAGGAAGGTTGCCTTCTTTCAGAGATTTGTTGTCAATTTGCGATATTACCGGTGCTAATGCAGTTTTATTCAACTTAAAAACTTGGACCTGATATCCATCAGAGCCAATTGATTTTGTATTTTTTAAACCATCAATAATCTTTTCTATATCAATTTGAGTAATTTGATCAAATCTGTTTAAGACATTATAATTTGTTATTGATAAACTGTTTGTTGTAAAATTATATTGAGAAGCTAATTGTTTGCCTATATTTGCGAAAAAATTATTACTACTGTTCAGTTTTGCTAACGTTTCGTTTTTATTATTACAGTCGGAAGTAAATTCTATTTTATCTCTAGGCATCGTGCCATTATAAATTATTTCTTTGAAAATGTTCCAAATTTGTTTTGGATTTTTTGAATTTTTGTCAATTTTTGATGAGAAATAATTTCTTTTTTTTAATCGTTTTAAAGAAGTAACTTTATTTCTCCAGTATATATATTCTGATTTTAATGCATGGTTATTAAGATCCTGCATGCGTTTTGAATACCAAAAATTTCTAGCTTTGATTGCATTTATATATTCTTTATCAATCCACGGATTTTTAAAATAGTGTAACTCTTTTCTTCCTCTGTTCCGATAAGAGCAATCTATAATTTTTGAATTAAGTTGCGAACAAAAAGACTCATACATGTTTTCTATTTCCTGGTTTTGATTGATAATTATTGGGTTAAATACTAAACTTGCGTTTAACATGTCGAAATTAATTTTATTAGACATGATTCTAACAGATTGTGGTTTTTAGTTATTGTTTTCAATAAAAAATCAGATTCTAATAAAATAAATTTGTGATCAAACCCAGAATAGCTGAATAACATAATATCAACTTTTTGATTAAAAACATTTGAATATATATGGTCAAGGCATGAGTTATGTTCAGGTCTTGTACTATGTATTTTATTGAATATAAAGAAACCATTACTCTCTACTATGTCTAAGTATTTATTACTCGTATTGTTACAATCTAAAAGATTGATGTTGAAGTCACCTGTTAAATATGATTTATAGTATTGTAAAGTGTAAAGGTGGTTATCTAAAACATCAAAAAATAAATTCATGTCATCTAAATTATCATAAGGAGCTCTATAAATCGATGATACTATAATTTTTCTTTGATTTATTTCAACTTTTATACTCAATAAATTTATTTTATCATTACTAAATTCAGAAAAAATTTCAAAATTATATTTCTTATTTACCAAGATTCCTACTCCACCGCCTGTCTTATTTTTCCTACATGAAAATGCTGCTTTGTAATTTTTAAAATAAAATGATTTAAGCATATATTCGTATATCCATGTTTCTGTTACTGAAATTATCGGAATTTCCAATTTTAAAACATCAAGTACTTGATATAAATCCTCAATTTTATCAGACGATAAGCTTCTAGAATTTGGATACAAAATTTTAAGCGAATTGGGATTTTTTTAATATTATGTTCTCTGGCCCTTGACAAATTTGTATATCTGAGTTAATTGATAAATTATAATCTGAATTGAAATTAGACATCGAACTTTATTATATCGTCAAAATTAATAATTCTTTCTGATGCACAATCATCAGATTTTCTAATAAAAATATTACCATTCTTAACCCAGACATATTTCACTTTATTAAAACGTTTAAGATCTCTTACCTTCTTAAATAAATATTGATTGTATGATGTTAATTGCTCTCCTACATAAAATGGTCGCTTCTCATATTTCATCAAATTCCTATCCTCCAATGAAACCCCATTGAGTATATCTGCAGTTTGCGGGGTCTTCTTCATCTTATGGGCTTTAATGATCGAGTCTCGAGTAGATTTTCTATTAAATTTCACAATAATTTTTGAAGGTAATCCTGAAGGTGTGTTGTGTTGCTTCAAACGATAAACACCATTCAAATCTCTTGAATCAATATCTATGTTTACGTTCTTTGCTATCGTAGTAACTATTTCAACCAAATGTTCTTCTTGTTTTTCTGCAATACCACAAATCTCCAAAGAACTTGGCAACGCTTGTTGTTTGCTCTGATTGACAACAATTTCTATTTCACTTATTTTATTTCGAAGCTCTACATTTTCATTTTTAAGATTTTTATTCTCATTTGTCAACATCACTATATTTTTATCGACACGTTCTATATTAATTTTCATACTTGTTAGTGCTTGTCTCAAACATTTTATTTCCAAGTACACATCTTCTAACGTTATAGCCGTAGCTAATTTTTCTGGCAAATTAATAACATTTGGGCTTGTAAAGTCCTTAATACATGATTTTTCCCTTTCACCAATTTGTATTGCATCGATGTTCATAACTGGACTACAACTTATACATTCAAATGATGAAATATTTCTTTTTAGATCATCTTTATTCCACCCAGTGCACGCATCGTGATATATCTTCTGACATTTTACACATTTTGTAGTGTTGCGTTTGTGTCTACTGAACAATTTATCACATTTTTCACAAATATTTTGACCGTGCATGATTAATGGAATTAATTTTCGAAATGTCTTGTGGATATTATATATTATATTAAATCACTTGCCTAACTTGAATAAAAAAATTAAAATTTATTTTCAAAGAAAAATCTAAAATCAAGAGCGAAAAATTATGCGTGATTTTATTTCAACGGCTTACTATTTCGGCTTACTAATCATAAATTAATATATCATAAATTAATTTTACATCTAATAATAAAATTTTACAGGTAAATTTATTTTAAATTTCATAAATTTTAGAAATTATAAAAAAATCGAAAATACATAAACAACGCAAAAATATGGCGTTTGCAATGGTTAACCCTTTGAGTGCCAAAAAGCGCAATTGTGTTCCTCAATACACTAGCCGAAATCATGATTGCACTGAAAGAGTTAATATGAATAAACAAAAAAAGAATGACACGTGACTTATATATGCAGAAAAACAATCATAGTCCCATGCCACACGAGCATTTTTTGTATTTTGGCATTTTTTTTCTACCAATGTTTTGTTCTGCTCTCTCTTAAATAAAATTTTAACTAAAATGAGTCAAAAATATCCTTGAAATATTTTTTATTTCATTTATGTTTGAGTTGTGTGGTTGATCAGAAAATTTGTTTAAGTCGCAATTAAAACTTGTATCATAGGTAAACGGGGAAAGAAACGAAGAAAAAAGTCGCATTTTTTTTACGTGTGGCATGGGCCATACGCACGAAACTACCACAAATACATATGCTACTACTACCCAATTTATTACACACCTGGATAAGGTTGACCTTCCCTTCGCAAGGTTCAACGAGTAACATTTAATCCAATATCTCCAATATTTTCGATATCTTTGATGTTTTTGAAAGGTAATTATCTCCTCTATTTACCATAGTTTTCATGTAGGCTAAAAAATTTTTAAAATGATTTTTCTGTTCGTTTGAAAGTGAAAAATTGAAAAAATACCGTTTTTATCGAACTTCGCGCTCAAATCGCGCCCTCTAAACGACCTTCGATCGACCCAATATTTTTTCTATTTAAGTTTATAGCATAACCTCACATTTCTAGAGGGTGTCCCGTTAGTATTTTTTTTTTACGTGTGGCATGGGCCATACACACGAAACTACCACAAATACATATGCTACTATATCATTCCGGTTACACTCATTTCGTTTCACACATTTCGGGACAAAATTGGTATACAGATATTGAGTGAAATCTTTCTTAATTTACCTTGTTAAGGGTAGGTCAACTATATTCAGGTATATAATAAATAATGTTTGAGTCAGGGGAGATTGAATTTTACCCAAATGGTAAAGGCGTCAAATGTGTAATTTAAAGGTCGATTTTATACCACTTTAGTAATTTATTACACCAGGCAGCTACCCGATATTCAAATCGGTGAAGTTAGCCCGAGCCCGAATTTTTTGGTGGATTTCTTGGATAAGTCTAACCATCCCGAAAAAGTGTAAATACATTAAAAAATGTAGCACCATCCCGAAAAAATATTTATACATGAGAAAAAATAATAAGATACAAAAATAAATTTAATGTAAAAAAAATTACTGGTAAAACTTTTTTTTTTTAATATATTTAACCCGAATAGCGATAATTTGTGTAGTTACTATGGGTCCACATTAAATTCTATACCGCAATACCTGGAGATAAAGCCACCAAGCAGCATATACGGCCAGACAGGTCAGGATACTAGCTAAGATATACAATTGGCCCCAAGTCCATATCAGGTGGAAATAACCTTTTTTTTAAATTTATTTGTTTAGCCCGAATAGCGATAATTTGTGTAGTTACTATGGGTCCACATTAAATTCTATACCGCAATACCTGGAGATAAAGCCTTGGGTCATATTTAAATATAAGTGCAAACTGTCATCAACCTTCAATAGACAAGCATAAAAAACCGTTCGATGGAATGTCGATGCTCTAAAAGACCAAGCGTCACTGCAGAGTTACCAATCAGCTGTCACTAACTATTTAGAGCGGCTCAGCGACAACGAAGGAGCTCCTCCTAATATCCAGGAGCAGTGGCACGCAATACAGTCAGCCATAACCACCGCGGCGGAAAACACTATCGGCAGAAGACCTCCGAGATCCCGCAATGATTGGTTCGATGATCAATGCCGCCTGGTCGTCGAAAATAAACGAAAGCTTCGTGAAAAATGGTTGGCTCGCAACACTAGAAGCACTCAGGCAGAATACCTACGCGCAAGGAAAGCCACGATTAAATTCCTTCGACAAAAGAAACGCGATCATATGAGGTCTTGCATTGAAAACATCAGCTTCCAAGCGGAAGTAGGAAATTCAAGGGACTGTTTTGCTAATGCCAGGAATCTCACTAAAGACTTCCACCCGTATATGCCGCTTGGTGGCTTTATCTCCAGGTATTGCGCTATAGAATTTAATGTGGACCCATAGTAACTACACAAATTATTGCTGTTCGGGTTAAATATATTAAAAAAAAAAAGTTTTACCAGTAATTTTTTTTACATTAAATTTATTTTTGTATTTTATTATTATTTCTCATGTATAAATATTTTTTCGGGATGGTGCTACATTTTTTAATGTATTTACACTTTTTCGGGATGGTTAGACTTATCCAAGAAATCTACCAAAAAATTCGGCTAACTTCATCGACTTCGATATTCAGTGAAATGTTTCTTATTGGATGTAACTCCGTGTAACCTGACACAAAAATAATTTATTTTAGACCTGGATAAGATTGATCTGACTTTCACAAGGTCCATGGAGTAATATTTGACCTAATATTGGTGACAGCCTGATGTAATAAATTATTAAAGGTGGTAAAAGCGACCTTTAAATTTACACACTTGAAGCCTTTCCGTGAGCCAATTCCGTCTAACTTGGCACAAAAGTAATTTATTACACACCTGGATAAGGTTGACCTTCCCTTCGCAAGGTTCATCGAGTAACATTTAATCCAATATCTAGTGGCGGTGGCGGTCTTGTGTAATAAACTATTAAATGTGGTAAAATCGACTTTTGAATTGCATATAAATTACACAGTTTGGAGCAAGTTCCGGTAACCTGGCACAAAAATAATGTATTACCCACCTGAAGGTTGATTTTTTCTTCACTATGCAGACTAGGTAGTAGGGTGGCCCATGTTTGTATGGGGAAAAAAGTGTTGAGATATCTAACGGGAGGGACACCCCTTAGAAATGTGAGGTTATGCTAAAAACTAAAACGGAAAAAATATTGGGTCGATCGAAAGTCATTTAGAGGTCGCGACTTGAGCGCGAATTTCGATAAAAACGGTATTTTTTCGATTTTTCACTTTCAAACGAACAGAAAAATTATTTAAAAATTTTTCTCAGACTAAATAAAAATAGTGGTCAATAGAGGAAATAATTACCTTTCCAAAACATTAAAGATATCGAAAATCGGTTAACAAATAGTGAGATTATTGTGAATTTTCGAAACTAATAAAAACCCAAATAGTAAACGGTTTTTTTTAAATCCTGGAATTTATATTCAAAATTACAGAAAAAAATAAATAAAAATGAAGTATAACCACTATACTCGTACAGTGGAATGTTTTATGGTGTCATCACAAACCGTATGAGTCATTGGGACTTAACATAGTTGTGTTTTATGATGCCATTAAAATAAAACGTAGCTATGTTAAGTCTTTTAAAACTTAAATCCGCCTACTGCATTAATTATGACCTCCTAAGGCCGATATATTTCATTGTAACTATAATATATAAACAAAATAAATGCAAATTAATTTCAGTTTAAATCCAAATCTCTCGAGAAAGAACACATTTGTAATAATTAAATCTAGTCCGTTTAACGGTTTTAGTAATATTTTTAAGAATGTGCTACTAGAGTTGAAAAAATGGCAGCTAATTTACGGTCCACTACAATTTAATCTTCTTGGCCATGAGTACTGTCAAATTATTGGTGCTAAAATACCCTCAAAAAAGCAAGCGTTGTGTTTTTTTTTTACAATCACCGTACTGTAAAATTAAATAATTAATCATGACAGTGCAGCTGTGACAATAAAGGATGTCTATTCTTTTATCAAAAGCGCGAATGAAAAAGGGACTACGTTCCATTGAAAAATTGGAACAATTGCATGATGAGTGGAAAAATCTTCTAAAGAATAAAAATATACCTCCAAAAGTTTACCGTCGAAGAGAAATTGCATTTAATAGTAAGCTGGATGATATTTTGGATATCGCACATACCAATATCTAGTCGTTGATGACCAGTGAAGACGAAAGCGATTCCTCTTGTCACAGCGGATATACACCCTCCTGGATGTTTGGCTGGAGTCATCAAATATGAAATTGAAAAATAAAAGCGGAAATCGGAACGTACGGAGGCAGAAAAAATCGTAAATGAATATATCTTGAAGAAAAACGTAAATCAATTCCAATAGACTCAGAATCATTATTATCATATTGTTAAGTGGAAGATTACTGATCGTGTGGCAATGCATGATCAGTGCCTTTGCCGAAAGTCTTGGATATTCTATTGATGAACTCGTTTTGAATCGAACCACACTGAGGCGTCTTCGTGAAGCAAATAGAGTTGAAATAGCAGCATCAGTTAAATCGACTTTAAAGTTTACAACAGGCGTAGTACATTGGGATGGAAACTTACTTCCGGAGTTATCTGGAACGGAGACCGTGGATCATTTCCATTGATTATTTCCCAGAAGATGGGGAACAATTAGTCGGCGTTCCTAAAATATCAAGATCAACTGGTTTGGAAATAGTGGAGTCTGTTTTCCAAAGCTTAATCGATTGGAGAGTAGATGATGATATCGTGGTGGCTTGCTGCGATACAACATATTCAAATACTGGAAGATATGTGGCATCAGAATGATAATTTCAACAACTAAATGAAAATTATCAGTCAAATAAAATTCGTAAATGATATCACAGAACGTAGTGTTAAGTTAATACAAGATTTTGATAAAAAATTAACAAGAAATGAAGATGACATGCAATATTTACTACAAGTCGTAAAGATCTGAACACAGAAGTTTTCAACATATGTATACCAAAACAGCCTTGATCAATAGAAGATCATCTTAGATTGATTATTGTCATCATAAAAATTAATTTATAATATCATTGTATAGAAGAAACATTATGCATTTACATATAATATAAAAAAATAGTCATAATTTGTCTTGTTTTTGTATTTTAGAAATTTGGCAATAATTTCGTTATTTGTCACCGATTTTCGATATCTTTGATGTTTTTGAAAGGTAATTATCTCCTCTATTTACCATAGTTTTCATGTAGGCTGTTTGTTCATGTAGGCTGATTTTTATGTTCGTTTGAAAGTGAAAAATTGAAAAAATACCGTTTTTATCGAACTTCGCGCTCAAATCGCGACCTCTAAACGACCTTCGATCGACCCAATATTTTTTCTATTTAAGTTTATAGCATAACCTCACATTTCTAGAGGGTGTCCCGTTAGATATTGGAACTTTCGAAAAATATGGTCCACCCTAATGCAGACGAAGTAACATTTGACCCAATATCTGGTGGCGGTCTGGCGTGTAATAAATTATTAAATGTTGCAAAACCAACATTTGTATAGCAATTTTAATCCTACATCTTCTGATGGCAATTCCGTCTGATATAATAAAAAAATATTTTATTACGGACCTGCATAAGTTTGGCTTACCCTCGACAAGACTTGTAGTGGTGGTTTTGAAATAACTTATTCAATGTAAATAATTTGTAATAAATTCCAGTCCAAGAACCGATTATATGATGCCGAAATTATAGTTATATTAACAGTTACAATTTTGGCGGTGCAAGTTTAATTTAAATTGTAATAAATGTGTAACAAATTATGGTATAAGTTTAATTCTCTCTCTCTCCTCCTCTCTCTCTCTCCTCCTCTCTCTCTCCTCCTCTCTCTCTCTCCTCCTCTCTCTCTCCTCCTCTCTCTCTCCTCCTCTCTCTCTATCGCTCTCTCTCTCTCTCTCTCTCTCTCTCTCTCTCTCTCTCTCTCTCTCTCTCTCTCTCTCTCTCTCTCTCTGTCTCTCTCTATCGCTCTATAATCATATTTTCATTTCGGATAATGAGTGATAAATTCATTGATCCTAAACCTGCCGTAGAATTTTTTTCTTGTCACCACCGGGAATCGAACCCGAGACCTCCGGTCGCTGGAGCAAGTATGCCACTCTCTGGCTATAGGTTTAATTGAGGCGGGCTAATTTGATCGGTACAGGTTTAAAGCACTGATTTTTTACTATATTTGGTCATAATAGAAAATTCTATAAATAGTGGTCACTCGTGGATGGTGAGCTCCTAATTATTTTTTCTCTAATTCACCTTGATATTTAGCTAACAGTCCATATGTCCATATACCTTAGTTTGTGTATAGATTTCTAGACATATCTCAATTGATCTAACAATTCTTAAAATAGTTTTGGTTATAATACAAAATTCTATAAATTGATCTCTAGATAAGGATGTCCTCACTATTTTTCTTACTAACGTGAGCCCCAACTAATAATTAATATCCCTCAGGTTGTATCTGTATATTCTTCTATCTTGTAGATCTCTATAGATATCTATTGTGACCCTAAGAACTCTAATTATATTTGTTACCATTTCTAAAAATAGGAGTTCGATGCCTTTGGAGCTTGGTATTATTTTTTTAATTTTTCTATTGTCCCACCCATTTTACCCGAGTATAGATTATAATTTCTCCGGTTATCTCATTTAATTTCAATAATTCTTCCTTATGTAGTTCAGCGTGAAGTGTTTGTTACTAATCTGCCTCGGATACCGATTTTTTAGTTATTTTTTTTAAACTTTTATTAACCGCAATATCCTTATTATGAAATGGTAAATACGAGGGTTGCCTTTTATGTTTCGGGATTGGACAACCCTAGTGTTGCAATCTGGCAACTAACAGCTCTATCGTAAAGTTTAACATTTTTGAGATTATACGTACTCAGAACGTTTTGAAATTCGAGCGCTATTTGTGTTGTTTACAGTACTCATTAACTCAACATCTCGGCGAAAAAATGGAATTAAATCGTGAACATTTTCGTGCGATTATTTTTTACAACTTTCGACGTGGATTAATGCAGCAAGAGTGCATGGATGAACTTAATTCAATTTTTGGCGATGAAACTCCATCAAGGACCAGTGTTTATCGATGGTATGGTGAATTCAATCGAGGTCGTAGTTCACTCCAAGACGAATTTCGTGAAGGTCGTCCAGAATCAGTTGTTGTTCCGGAAACCATTGATGCTGTGCGCGAACTGATATTGCAAGATCGTCATGTGATCTATCGTGAGATTGAGACAACCTTAGGCATTAGTGGGACCAGCATACATTCAACATTGCATAAACATTTGAATGTCAAAAAAATTTGTTCGCGTTGGATCCCACACAATTTGCCAATCGCTCAAAAAAGGCTCGTGTCGATTGGTCGAAAGAAAAGCTCAAAAAATACGATCGCGGTGCTTCAAAACACGTCTATGACATAGTGACAGGTGATGAATCGTTGATTTACGCGTATGAGCCCGAAAGTAAACAGCAATCGACTGTATGGGTGTTTCAAGATGAGCCGAAACCAACAAAAGTTGTTCGCGCACGAAGCACTTACAAGCAAATGATCGCCTGTTTTTCTCGGAAAAAACGGACATGTCGCAACCGTACCACTAGAACAACGCAGAACAGTCAATTCTGAGTGGTATACAACCATTTGTTTGCCAGTTGTCTTCCAAGAAATCAGGAAAACCAACTCCCGAAGACGGATCTCTCTTCACCACGACTACGCGAGCTCTCACACATCGGCTCAAACAACTGCATTTTTGAGCACTCAAAACATCGATTTGATGAGTCATCCGCCGTACAGTCCTGACTTGTCACCAAATGACTTCTTTTTATTCCCGTACGTAAAAAACAAACTGAGAGGTCAGCGTTTTTCGACACCTGAAGAAGCGGTTGCTGCGTTCAAAATACATGTTTTGCAGATACCTCAATCAAAGTGGAAAAAGTACTTCAACAATTTTTTGCTAGTAAAACATTAGCAAAATCACATGCGTCCCTATTGAAAGACCATTTTCTTTAAGGTGGGAGGATATTCATTAGAATTCAATTAATGAACTACCAGAAGCCCTTAGAAACTAAGATAATATCGGACTGCATTTGTTTTATGTAATTATTATAAAGTTCTTGAGATAAATCCGTTAAACTGTTATAGATGTTCATATATTAAGCATAATCTAACTCTAACTGAGTTTTTAGAAATTTTTGTTAATTTTTTTCCCAATGTTGTATAAACTTCTTAGTTCATTACTGTACCACGGAGGACTTGGACGAATAATCTTTTCGGGAGTGTACGGTACTTATAGTTTAATACATTCAAAAATTGCTGAGTATTATTTAGAATGGCGCTGAAATCAATGGAGTCAATAGAACATTGAGTTTCTCAAAATCAGCTTTACGAAAATTAAGGTGTGGTCTGAAGTGCCATTAGCACACACTTTTTATAACAAGAGGAGAATAAGGTGGTGGGATGGTATTAATTTCGATCGAGGAAAATACAAGATCAAGCTGCCTTCCTAAGTTAGTTTGAATGTTGCTTATCTGAAATAATCCTGAATTCAACATATTATTCCTTATTAAATCCTCAGCGCGCGAACACATGATGTTAGGATGGAAAGAGAACTCTTCGCCAGCTGATTATACAAACCGTCCTTCCAGAGAACGATAAAGTCTTATGTAAAAAATTTGTTATTAAAATTAATGTTTAAATTGGTCTCTGTAAGAGCAAAAACATCAAATATAAGATTTTGAGATGCCAAGAGCGAGACTTATGTACACATTGAAAGAAAGATTCATCCTAAAAATTGAAGAAGAGTTAAACACAGATAAAACAATTAACTCTTTTCAAACAAATTTTTAAGATTTACAAACATTTATAACTTACCATCTGCTTAACAATAATCACAATAATTATTATGAAGTCACAAATTGCAAATATCGTTTTAATAACAACTAACTGAGTTAATAATAATAATTTCCTAATGTACAGCTAATAAAATTCCTACACACACACACACGCAATGCTGTCAGTCCCAGCAATATGCAAACGATCAATTCTCAATCAGAGCCAATTTCATGTGAAAACCAAAAAAAAAAAATATTTACATACACGATTCTCACCCACACACGACATTTTAATACAAACTCTCGTATATTACACGAAATCAAATTAAAGGCTGCACGATTTTTTAGTAATGCTCGATTAAGCCAAACCCGCGACCGCTTGGTAATCCAAAATCATCGGTCTTATAAAATTAATTGTTTTGTTTTAACTAAGAAATACTTTGCCGAGATCTCGAAATCTCGAATCAATCATGATATTTTTTTTTTCTTGCTTGCTTTTTGGGTAAATAAACAGAGATACGAGTCTATCGTATGTATATCGTATGTATATAAGAATAGATTCGTTTTTAATAAAAACAAGAAGAAAATTTTAAGATGCTGATGGTGATGAGACCCATCTGTATACGGTTTTTTAAAGCCGTATATTATTCTCCAGAAATTTATTTACAGTCGATGATAACTTTCTTTTGTTATCTTAAATAAAAATCATTTATTGAAGATGAGTTATGTGGTGTATCGTGTAGTAGACGACGTAAACAAATCGCTTGTTGTTGTATTTGGATATTAAAGATGATCACTAAATTTAACTTGGTTGTAGTTATTATTTTTATTGTTATGTGCGTTTTTTAAATGACGGAAATTTTCGTTTGATCTCTCTTGATTGTATGACGACTTTATAGTTTTCATATTCAATCATGCGACACGTCACGCATCTTTGATTTTGGGCGAAGTACTCTTACGATATAAATCCGAATATGTTCTATACAACTTTCTTTACATAGCAGCAGTCAAATAAAACGAAGAAAATACACGCTGCCAATAAATTTCAAGTTGTGATTCAATTAAAAGATAACTGATTATATCGATTAGCCTCAGCCGAATTGTCTTCCTCAACCAACAAACAAAATAAGAAATGAAACATAATACATCCGTTATCAATTTTCATGGTTTGTATACTTTTCGCATTTATTTTCCTCATGATTCAAATAAAAATTCCTTTAGGCCGAATTCAAGTGATTCAATAATTATGTAAATTTGTTTTTGTTTTAAAACGTAAAGGGGAAGGCAAAAATTATGTTCAAGATTAAGCAAACAAGACAAAACGGCAAACATATAATTTTATATCATGATGAGATTTAATCAACTTTGACTTTTCTTACGGTGGCGGTTGCTGGTTGTGGTTGGTAAATAAAGTCCATGTACGTAAGTTCATATATATTTATGCATGATTCGGGTCAATAAACATTGACGGAATTTTTTTCAGCAAAAACAATCCACCTACACCGAAACCCATTAATTTCTGAATCTATAATATTTTGATAGATATCGATCAAACATCAAACACAACTGAGAATAAAATGAAAATCGATTTTGATCGAATCACATACATATTTTAACACTGTTTCTTATTATGTAGATATATACCTTTTTATTACACTACTTAAGAAGTGTAACAAAATTTTTATACCATAATAAACTCGTACAATAAGTGTAAATATATTATAATCCATACATGTAGGCTGGGTGGGTGTTTAAAAGCCGCCTTCTTCATTCATAAAATTCCATTTCCTAACACTACAAAAAAAAAATTATTTCAGTCTTATCGTACTATCATAAATCAATCAAAACCACAATTTAAGTGTGAGTATGGCTGGCTGGCACTGTATATGTGTGTGTGTGTGTTCTGTTTAAAGAATTATTATTTTTTTTTTGAAAATTGAGTTTTTATGTTCGAAAGCTTATATTTTCTTTTCATTCATTTGTTGGGTTTTCTTTTCGAAAACATTTTTACTAATTAACCGCAAGTGCTTTTTATTTCTATTAATTTTATGTAGAACAAGTTAAAAGGTCTTAAAGGTGGATTTTTAATATTTATAATGATGTTGCGTCTGTTTTCTGTTGTAATTAGAATTAATTATTAACTTTAATTTAATGTCCCCGGAGGCATCCACCTAGCACTACGGTTGGTTGAATGGTAAAGTTTTTGTGCAACAAGGTATCAACGTTAATAGAGAAATATTTGGTACGAAATGTATGCTACTTGCAGCATTTTTCAGCTTGTTTCTGCTTTCCATTGCTGAACATTCCTAATCTTGTGGAATTGGTGAGGTCTGAACGAAATTTCATAAGAAATGTCAGGTAAAGCTTACCAAACAAAACCACTATGTATAGTGACCCGTTTCCAGAGCCAGACACAATCATGCAAAATTGCTGAGCTATATAATATGACCAAACGATCCTGAAAGTTGGTTGTGATAATTTTGACACTAGCAGAATAATTGTGTTTTGCAAATAAGTTATTGGTAATGGCATAATTTACTAGTTGCAGTAAAAAATTTTAAAAGATTTCTTCGGTTTCTGTTCTGACACTGGTCAAAACTGGAAGTCCGCGTAATATCACAAATTATTTAATCCGGTGTTACGACTGTATGGTCGCAACGACGATTTTTGTGTTATTATATTCACCCCGGTTGTTGTCTTCGTTTCGCCCATCTTCTCTTATGTTTTTATTCACCTCTGTGTTTGTCTGTTAAATTGTGCGCTGAACGCACCCGCGACTTTTGTTTTGTTCCCCATCGTTTGGAGGCGCAGAGGTGAAGAGAGGACGAGAAAGAGAGAACGGTGCGCATCGAGTGTGTGCAAACTGCAAAGTAACAAGTTTTGGAAAAAATGTTTTTTCTTATATGTCTCTCTTTTGTACCAACGAAAGTTTGATATAAAGGAGAGACAGAGAAGAGAGATTCATTTCTTCTAGAACGTTTTACGAGTTGTGCGGCGCTCGAATGTTTGTTGGTGGTCATTCAGTTTTGTGATTTTTATAAAACAGTCGAGTTTTTTCGTGCTTTCAAGTAACGAAATGGATGAACTTGAAATGGATGTACAATTCAAGTTTTTTTGAATAAGTTTTTTTTATGGTGTAAGCTTACATAGCTTTGTGAGATAAATAAAAAGAAATATAATAGTTAAGTTATGCTTTGGATAGCTTGTGTTTTATTGAAATAAAAAAAAAACAGAACAAATTAATAAAAATTTCCTAGTTTCAAGGATAGTAATTAAATGCTATCCGGTACTTTCCATCGGAGTTTTTGTTGCTGTGTATCTTTTGTGTGAATACGCGGAAACGCTTTATGGAGATACATAGTGGTGTACAAATTGGCGACTTCGGGGTTCAGTAAAGGGAACCTGATTTATAATACAATACCCAGCTATTTTGAGAACGAGAACATTCGTGAAGGTGACGGTACGAACAATATTATTGGTGGTGCGTGCAGTGGAATGTTCCACAATTCCAACACTGTGCACGGTTTTATCAAGGCTACTAGTACGTGGCCTCCAGTTGAGAAATACATCGTCGGCAAGGTCGAGCAACCCATAAAGGTTGCCTAACAGAACGTTGATTTTTTTCGGTGTGGTTGCCGACGCGTCTTCCGGTAACCAGAGACACTGCAGCATTCGGTTTTGTGTTAACGGCAGGACAACAGGCCATTCGAACGAGGTGGTTTTGGAGTTTATCGGGGAAAGGCCCCGCAACGGTTTGGGTGGCCAACCGGCTAGTCAAATTTGTATTTTTGGTATCGGAGAGAGGCTCCGCAACGGACGACCACACAAGGTCGCAACGGTACGGGTTGCCAACCGGCACCTCGTGGTTATTGGTAACGGTGAAAGGCATCGCAACGGTCCGGGTGTGGTACATCACCTGTGGCATGACGGCCGCGCAAGGTACGATTTTTTTTATATTTTTTTTTATTTTTTTAATTTTTATTATTTTTTCTTAAATTTTTTTTTATTAAATTTAATTTTATATTTTGTAATCGAGCGCCGCACAGCGGGTGCACGCTCGGTACGCATTGCTGTTCTCTCTCTCGCTATCTCTCCTTCTCTCGTTTTCCTCGTGGGAAGTTGTGTTTTCTTTTTTTTTCCTTTTTAAAAGAAAAAAAAGATAAAATGAATTACTAAGTTTTCGGTCGGTATGATGGGAGTGGAGACTCCCTCTGTGTCGGTTTAGTGTTTGCGGTCCCTTGGTGCCCGCATCCAATTCCGTAACCAGGGCTTGGTTTTGTTTGAATTAGGATGGATGCGCGCGCCAAGGCACCTCTACCGTTATTATTATTATTTTTATTCCTTTTGATTATCTGCTGTTCGTTCCTCAGGTTCCGGCCGACGAATTTCAGCGGAACTCGGTTATTATTATATTTGCGTTCCCCCTAACTTTCTGTATGCTCACGGTGTAAGCCAGGAGCCCTGCATGCCTCAAACCCCACGACTTTAGCACTTCTCCCTGAGAACGTAGCAGGCAAAAATCACCGTGGAGGCCTCTGCAGGTGCTTAGTGAATATCTGCAGGTTGGCAGTAGCCAGCCTGTAACACCGGAAGCAACACTTTTTAAAAACCAAATGATATCAACTGTTTAAATGACCTAAATTTTACAAAAAAAAATCTAAAAATTTATATTGTTTGATTGTTGGCACTACTTTCCATGAAGCGATTTGGGCGCCTCAACGATATTTCTCCAAATTTTTAAAAGGAATTCTTTTTATTTCACATTACAAGCTATAGAGTACCCCACCAATTGTATAATTCGTCTTAAATAACTCTTGACCATATACGGTAAATGAATTAGTGTACCAGTTTCTCCCACGGTGCTTTGAGCCTTGCCATCTATAGTCTCAGAAAAGCACAACAATAAAGATCATCTACCGGCACATCCGCACCAAAACCATCATACCGGACTTCCAGCCGACAAGCTGGAACACTTCGCACAAAAGCAACACTTCGCCGATGAAGAGTTCCAATTGCAAATAACCATCATTAGGCGGGAAGATGGCAGGCAAAAAATCGAGCCGTTTTTCGATAAATTCAAAAATAACAACGAAGCGAGTTATGTGGGATATTCCTAAATCGATCAACAAGTGGCCGACATTGGGAAGTCCAAGCTACATTCATATTTGGTCGAACGCCAAGAGATAAACCAAGTTTACCGAAAGGCTTTGAAAGATATCCGTAACATGAACGCGCTAAATCAATGCAACTTTACCCTCACTCCCATAAAAATATCGGTGAGAAGGCATCCAAAATCTAACCAACGTTAAACATCGGCAATAAACCAACAACTTCAAGTCTTCACACGGTATCTCCCATTGCAGCCCCTCCAAAAACGAATATGAAACATTTTTTCATTGCATACACGTTGTATTGTGTACTGTATCGGTACCCTAATCATCAAGGGCAAACGAAGCGCCGTATTGATAATAAATCTGTGAAAATTATGGCGAGGTTATGGGAAATAGAGGAGATTCCAAACAGCGGCAGCTGGCCGGATACTCTATGTTTGTGCGGACAACATCAACTTTGAAAAACACTAATAAATTGGGCTTTCTGGGATTTTCTAGACATCGGATACAACGTCTTTTGCACTTGGGTCAAAATAGAGAAGGATCCAAATTTCTCGAAGATACATATTTATAAAATTCTTGACCACTTCCATCAACTTGCAACATACGTGAGGTCTGTAACACCAAATAAAGTGAAATATTATTTACCTCAAAATAAAGTCAGTGGTCCAGTGACTACCAAACTCTATTAAAAAAAATCTGGGAATGGGAAAAATTACCGGGAACCTAACATTCACTGATGAATTGGCAATTAAAACATTAGGAATTCGCTATAATTCCACTAGAGACTATTTTACCTTTGACGTGCATCTCCCATCTAATAACAACAAAATCTCTAAAATGCAGTGTTTAACAGAAAATTGATCAGTCTTGGACCTTTTTTTTACTTTGGTTTTTCGATTGTAATGGTGTTTGTGATTGTTCCGTATATTGGTTTATTTTCAGCACTCTCGAATTAAATACACAATATATGGAACAATCATTCACAGATATTAGATAACAATTTTTGCTTGCTGACAACTAAGACAAAGGTGGTACCGAGAAAACCTAAACTGGACATTTCACGATTGGAACTACGAGAAACACTATTGCTAAGCCGGTTAGTGCAACAAATAACTTTAGTACTAGAAGTGAAGACCAGGCAATAATTTTATGAACCGATTCCACGTCGCCACCATGGTGGCAATGTGGTCAGCATGCTTGCTCCAGCGGCCGGAGGTCCCGGGTTCGATTCCCGGTGATGACAAGGGAAAAATTTTACGGCTGGTTTAGAATCAATGATCAATTAATCACTTATCATCCGAAATGAAAATATGTATGATTATGAAACCTCATTTGAGGCAGCCAAATCCCTTGATGGGATATAGTGCCAAAGAGAGAGAGAGAGAAACTCCACGTCAACACTGGTATGGGTTCGAAAACCCCGCTCCACGTAGAAGACATTCCTACCACACAGGGTGCGGAGATTAAAATAATCCGTAACATACACTAAAGGATTGCGTGGACGAATCATCATACAGATGAGAAAGGTCATGGCAATAAATCCTGCAAAGGATATATGTATCTGTATTGAGAGTATAGGGAATCCAAGTCGGTTCTACCCGACTTCGTGTAGTTGGGCAATTACTTACCCCCCAGAGACTTCGGGAAATGCTGCAAACAACCGAAACCGACAACCCTCCTATGCATCTCAACGAAAATGGAAAAAATAGAAACGTATGTTTGTAGAAACCGGTGGGGTAATGGTAAAAACACGGAACCGAAAGTCGAGTACCCGAAATTCGGGTAATTGGATTCCCTAGTCGGGTAATTGGATTCCCCCCAACGTATGGGATATGTACGTTTATGTTTTTTCCATTTTCGTTGAGATGCATAGGAGGGTTGTTGGTTTCGGTTGTTTGCGCCGATGCCCGATGGTTTCGGGTGTCTCTGGGGGTGAATAATTGCCCAACTACACGAAGTCGGGTAGAACCGACTTGGATTCCCTAATTGAGAGATTCATAAGCACTTTTAGACGATTTACTAGCCGATGTGGCGTACCTAAAGATGCCCGCTGCAAGTTACAAGTACTCACCGAAGCTAGACAGCATACAATATAACCATCCCAACAACCTTAGATACAACTAATGTAGGTCAACATTCAGAAGCACGTTCCAAAATCAACTATTATTCCCGGGCATGTATTCTAGGAATTGCTTTAGTTCAAGCATGAATAATTATTGTAAATAATACAGCTTAACATGCATTCCTCCCAAAATATGTACGTACTTGTTGATACCGAGACGCTTCGCATCTATAACACCTCACAATTTCCACACCAGTGTTTCCACGCCAGAGGGTAACCTTCTGGATCAAGAGGTAGATAACCAACATGTTGACCAGTCGAAATCGTTAGATCATTAGATCATCATGGATGCTTTCCTTGGGACTACCGCTATAGTATGAAAGCACTAAGCAAGACGTGCATCAGCAATCGCTCCCACCATTAGGCTAAATCGAGTATTTTCATCATCATTATTTTTTAATGAAGTCAGGTGTTATAAGCCGAAGAGTTTTAAATTAAATTAAATTATTAGAGTTTGATTTGAGTTTTACATAAAACCGGTATAGTCAGTAAGCCAAAATTGGAAAGTTTTAAGTTAAGACCCTATAAGCCAATTTAAGGAATGTATACACGACGATGACAATAAATTGTCGAAAAATCAAACATAATGGGGTCGATTTTTTCAAAATTCAACAATTGACGAAAAAATAAACGCAAGTATGTTGTACGTGTGTTTGTGTTCGAGCGAATGTGCGCCATTTAATTATTTTGTATTCGACATTTTTGGTTAACATTTCCAAACATAATTTAAAATTTGTTAATGAAAATATGATTTAAATAAAACTATATTTAATTATTTAATTTTAGTTTTAAAATAATTTCTAATTCTTTGTTTCTGCGAAAACAAAACATTTATTCGACATCAGACTAAAAAAATTATAATATGTATGTGTAGTTAAAAAAAAAAATTTCTTAACACATTTACGCACACTTTCTAAATTTGTGTACTATTCAGGAACACATTTGATGAGCCATTTCACACGGGTTGTCAAAAAAGCAGGTTAATCTTCGTTTCTTTCCCCGTTAACCTATGATACCGGTTTTAATTACGACTCATTTTTCAACAAAAAAATTTTCCGTGAAGCAGTTTCATCAAAAAGAGAAATGAAATAAACAAAATTGAAGGCCATTTTTGAGATGAAGATTTTAGTTTAAATTTTATTTTTGATAGAGCAGAATAAAACAATACAAAAAAAAAATTGTGTCTAAATATAAAATAAGGTTTTAAATTAGCAATAAAAAATCTATTACGACTTATTTTGAAGCGTGAAGCAGTGCTTCATTTGACATTCCGTGTGGAACGGCTGGATAACAATTATATTGTAATTGCAATGGTAATTCATCGCGAAAAAGAATGTATTGTTGAGAATTGAAAAATACAGTAGATTCAACAAGAGCGAGTACGGTATAACTGAATTTAAAACTGTAGGAACAAATATGGGCTTGACTTAAACCGGTTTTTTATTGATGCCTCTTTGACGCTCTAAAACAAAAATTGTAACGAAATCCTGGTTTTCAAAATCCCGGTTTTCCGGTTTGTATAAAAAAAATCTCGACTTTTAGGATATCCTGGTTTGAATTTTTAAAATTTGGCATGTGGAAAAAAGGTACTCTTAAATGGTTTTTTGACAAAATTCAAAATTGAGTTTGCGATAAAGTTCTAAAAAATGGCTAACAGGGATAGAGTTTGGACATTTCTTAACAGATTTTGTTGAAATTCGATACGTGCGAAGGAAATGGGATTGTAAAATGATTTTTCTATAAAGCGATCAATGCAATGGAAACGGAGTTCTAAAATGATACAAGTACAAAATCTTGCAATTACAAAATCTTGCATAACAAAATGGTGCAATTATTTTTCTTTTTAGTAGGTGTCATTATACATTCTATATAATCCGTTCCTACATGCAGCATGTAGTGCGACATGTTTGCTGATCCCAGCTCCTACGTCCCCCGAAGTTAAAATCTAAAGCCCCTCGAAGCGGGGAGGGGAAGGGTAGCGCAGCGATCTCCCGCGTACCTGTCAGAGTTATCGAAGCCGTCAGCCTCTACAATTATTGCATTTCAAACTGTTACAGCCTTGGTTTTTTCTAATTAATAAAAACGTATTTCTTTTCAAAATCCAGACTTTAAAACTAGAAAAAGAAAACCGGTATTTTGAAAACCGGGATTTTTAAAACCGGGGTTTCGTAGTACACCCGAAAGAAATGAGTGCGATTTATAAAAAATGAGAAAATAGAGGCGAGATCCAAACTACTACAAACTAGGAGGATGACGTCATTATACTCTTATTTGATGAAAATTCTGCGCTAATCTGGATGCAGCTTTGGAAAAATTGGCGAAAAGAATATTATTATACCAAAAAACAACCATACGAAATAGAATTATGGAACATGGCTACGCATATGGAAATACTTAAGTCAGCGACTACAGTGGGTGAATGAACATAAAAACAAAGATTGGACGAATATTGTGTTTACTGATGAGTCGTCCTTATAGAGTAATGTTGTAAGGCGTATTTGGTCAACTAAGCAAAAAAAAAGGATTGTCGGTGAAGCACCCGCCCTAGCAATGGGGATGCTTCACCAAGCAAGATTTTGGTAAATTAATCGTTTCCACACGTAACCGAAACGCACTTTACATGAATAAAATTTATTCAAGAAGTTTGTTACCATCTGCCCGTAAATGGTTTGGAGCGGAGAACTCTAATTGGATCTTGCAAGAAGACAACAATCCAAAACACCATAGTATACTCTGCTCGGAAGTTAAACTCAAAAAGGACATCACAACATTGGATTGGCCGTATCAGTCACCTGATGCCAATCCGATCGAAAGTAATGGACACTCAGGAACATTAAGCAGAAAATGTACCATATAAAAATTCTGTAGCGCGAGTTGTCCGGAAGATATGGAAAAGATTATCACCACAATATGCAGAAAATTTGGTTGATAGTATGGACAAACGAAGCCAGGAAATTATTAATAGTAATGGTGACTTTACTATGTATTAGTTGGTAACGCCCAAGAAAATACAATAAACTTTCTTAATAAAAACAAAAAAAAACATCTTAGTTTTCTTTTTTACTTAGTTTTTTGCAGTATACGCTCTTTTTGTACCTGCTGTATGTCTATAGTTACTCCTTAAAAAATAAAAGTAGTTTGCGCGAACGTGTTAAAAATAGAAAAAGTTGTATGACTGCTACAGCAGTCATTTGCGCGAACGTGTTAACTTGCCACTCAAAAACTTGGTGAGATGTCAAAAAAGTGAGCCAACGAAAGGGCATACGCACCAAAAACTGTACCGTTTTGAACCGATTCATAATTTTTGATGCTTACATTCGCAGAAAACAAACAAGTATAACCACAGAAAAATTACATACACTAATATAAAATTGTATACTACAACTTCTTATATGTGGAGATACGCTGGTGTTGGAAATTACAGCGCTAAAAATAAAACAGGAGTTGGAAATTCCTCTTATAATTATCTTATGTTGTCTATCTATACCTTTTAGGTTAAATTCTCAAGAGATGATAGTGATTTGCTAATGCTGTATAAGATAGCGGAATTTTGACAGCGGAAAATAAGAGATTACGCAATTTACCGGCACCACTATCACTCAAGAGGCACTACTGTCACTAAAGAGATTTTTTTTTTTTTTTCATAAAGGAAATTTTTTATTCATTATGTATCACTTTTTTCACTAAACAAAATATCTCAGCAGAATACAATATTAAAAGTGACCCTTAAAAAATGACAAATTCATTGATCCCCGAAGTAAAGGAACTCGGTATATGAAATCTTGAAATTTAACAATATTCCGTCTTTCTGCCATTTCTTAACGAATTAACGAAAGTAAGTTTTGGACAAAATTCTAGGATCTGTATGTACTGGGCTAAACTGGCCATTTCATAACTAGTCCTTATGAAAATTAGAATCTGTACATTTTACACGAAATAAATAAATTTTAAACTGGAGGGAACTCGGCTATTTCGGGAAAATTTATGGAGTAGAATGTTTACTATAATTTTTTGATTTTCTGCGGCCATATAAGTTACTTTTAGTTTTTGGCCACTATAACTATATCATATGGTCGCAGAAAATCAAAAAATTATAGTGAAAATTGTAATCCATAATTTTTTCCGAATTGTCCCTGCACGTTATTCATATTTTACAAAATTTTATTAAGAAATAGCCGAGTTCCCTCCAGCTTAAAATTTATTTATTTCGTGTAAAATGTACAGATACTACTTTTCATAAGGACTGGTTATGAAATGGCCAATTTAGTCCAGCACGAACAGATCCTAGAATGTTGTCCGACTTGTAAAATCCCTGAACAATACTACTATCGAAATTTCATCGTAATTCGTTAAGAAATGGCGGAAAGACGGAATATTGTTAAATTTTAAGATTTCATATACCGACATCCTTTACTTCGGGGATCAATGAATTTATTATTTTAAGGATCAATTTAATATATTATTCTGATGAGATGTTTTATTTAGTGAAAAAAGTACATAATGAATAAAAAAATTTCGCTGGTAATTATATAACATGCTGCACTATCACTAAGAGTGCTGCCACTTGCGGCGAGTAGCGTATTCTCCTATTTTCCACTGTCCAAATTCCGCTATCTTATTCAGCATGATTAGCTATTAATTCTGGAAATAACAGGGATTCACTTATTCAGTCAAATCGATCACCATTAATATTCCTTTTACATCGTTGCATTTTGTTTTGCGCCAAAAGGCTAATTAGCGGCAGTATAGAAGTTTCATAAAATTTTCCTTTTTCCTACAATAAGTTTTACTAATAATTTTCCAATGCTGCGCAAATAAACCAATACGCATTATCGTTTACTAGACCACGATTTTTTATTTATCCTAATTCCGCAATATCTCGCTTTTCAATCGTCAACCACTCAAAAAATTATCTTTCAAACAAAATTAATGAATTTTTAAACATTTTCATTTTTTAACATTTTCAATATTTCGACATCATAACTAGTTCTTCACACCTTCCGTCGTTTTGTTTTTTTGAATTAAGATCTCGTATATCCCTTTAGTGATTTACTAACACAATTGTGCGGGTCGGGCAAAAGTACCAAGTCAAAAATTTAGTTTTGTATGTTTTTGAACCAACTTACACATGTGGGAATTCCTTTTTAACTAATTTTCGTCCGAAAAAAAACAATATATCTATACACACAATTGTGTTGGTTTTACTTCAAATCAAGCGAAATTTTTTATCAACAACGCCATTACATAGTATGGTTTTTTACTCACACATTTGTGTGGGTTGGACTAAAACTGAGCCAATTTTGTTGTTTTCTTGGTTGAAAAAGGGATATACAACGCGCGCACACAACAAATTGTTTTTATTTCTTTGAAAGCAAATTTTCTTTTAGAATTATGATTTGTTTGCTTTAATCTTATATATAGATATACTCACTCGTGCATTGTATACATATACAGAGTGAACAGGTATGGCACCCTGGAGTGCACTTGAAGAATACAAATTTCTATAGTAGGCAGAAAATCGTTTAATCATTTACGAGATAAGAAAGATCTCGCGTTAAGTCGTATCCAATATTAAATCACCCGCACTTATTAAACCACACACAAAGTTGAAAGGTTGAATTATAATACATAATTAATGTTGACATTAAACTAGATTAAAAACAAATACAATTTATTACCTTTCTCAAATTTGTCAACACACGCTGTCATCGACATTTTGATCGACAGTTTAAAAGTGCCAACACAAAATTTATCTATTTACGATACCTACGATACAAAATAATTTTCAATGTGTGCTGTCAAAGTAAAATTAATGAACTATACATTTATTAACGGTTGACTGCAATTGCATAATAAAATAACGCACATATAAACCGATCATAAAACCCAGCCGCACAAATATGAACGATCTAAAATCGTAAAAAGACGAGAGCGAGAGAGGTGGAGAAGAAAATATCTTGGAAACGATCGGAAAAGATCAACTGAAAACAGCTGCATGAAAAAATCAATGACATAAATTTTCAATTTATGTCTCTCTTCTTGTGTTAATTTCCATCCGACACAAATTTATCTTTTAGGGTAACAAATTATGTATTATTAAAGAGATTTCGACAAAATCATCTTAAATACGTATATTGTTTGCGTGGTAATATGCATTACTAATTGAATTACACACACACACCGCGCGGTACTTCAAAAAGGTGGTGAACTTTTATTACACTTAAGAAAAATTCGTTGCATTACCTTTTGACATCAATATATATTATTGATGGACCACACATGTACACCAAACTGGTATGACAATAAATTTTTTTTGATTTGATTCTTTTCGGTGCGTATGGGAATGGGAATAAATTTTAATGGACCGTGTAACCGAAAAACAAAAAATGTAAAATGCTGAGAAAAAATTATAATTAAATTAGTTACTTAGCGATGTTTGTGCAATCCTCCTCTCTCTATATATATATATACGACGAGTATCTAGCACTAGACACATTCTTTTCTCGTAATTTTCTAATTTATGACCGTGTAATGTGATTTTTGCTTGACTGCGTACATAACGCGTTAAAAAATTTATTTCGAATTTTATAGATGAACACAAATATAGGAGTAACTACTTAATGTTCATGTAGATGTATATTCGAAATAAACTGTTTAGTCACTTTATATACGGGAGGGAGTACCGCATCGTATATTAAATAAAGTAATTAAATTCCAATAAATATCCACCTTCGTAACGGATCTTATATGATAATCCAAGAATTTATGGCGACCGAAAATTAAAGAAAAATGTAATAAATTGAAATCTCCACAAATCCGCTACTGCTCGTAAATTCTTTAATTATTGGTGGCATCATATCTGTAGGTGGCGAATTGCCGTAAATAAAATTCTTAATAGGAAACAATTATTATAAATGAAATTGATTATTGATTTTACATAAATTTGTCAAAATGTTATAAATAACTTGGGATTAATGTTTACAAACAACAATAATGACAACTCTATAACGAGATTGGTTATATTTTACCACAAAAAAAAAATGAAAATAGAAATGTTTGGTGTTTTGATATTTTTAGCGCCATTTAGATGTCATAATTTTATTATTGATCTTAATTAATTATGAGATTAGTCGGTAATTTGTGACTTAATTAATTATGGTGTTATCTGTGAAATTCGATAAAGTGGGAGTTTCCGGATTTCTCTTTTACCATGTTCCTGGTTATATACCAAAGTGGTTTGAGTATTAAATAAAGATAAAGATGATTTTCGGTTATTGTAGCGGTTTGTTTCTTTTTCGTAATTTCAAATTAAAAAGTAGAACAACAACAATCTTGCATGCACAAAATTGGTTTAATCAAAACACAGTTGATATACACAAAATCCAACAATTTGATAAAAAAAATAATTTTACGAATGTGAAATTTTTAACAAAATTAACGCAAACAAACCTTCGGTATTAGCAATGTTAATAATAGGAACCTGACAACAGGCGATTTACTTTAATTAAAAACAATTATCAAAACGTCATTTAATAATATTAACATATGTATGAGTATTTTGTATAAGGATATTATATGTATGAGGAGTTGCTTGGATTATAATGGAGGTTTTTCCGGTTTCAGTGTATTTAATATTGTCCCGAATACAGAAACCACAGAAATGCACAGTTTGAATCGATTCAATGCAGTTAAAATGTCCAGCATGAATATGGGAGACCACACTTGGGATGCATAATCAAGATGGGTCTGACATAGGTTCTATATAACAATTTGGAGAGGTGTAGATCCAGGAACTCTTTCGACCAACGCTTAGTAATTAATAGTGTTATTATATTTCCTAGAAAACGATACTAAGTGGCACTTAACTGTGATCAAGTCCAAATCATTATTATTGCACCCGCCGCAATGCGAATCTGTTTAGGTCATTTTGCAACATGTGCAATCTGAAATCGATGATACTACGTGATATTTTGATGAATATAAGGGCATCGCTCGTGCAGACAATGAAAATAAAGGTATCCAAGTGAGAACTGTATGGCACTCCGGGGGTACCTATATAGCTCACAGATAAACCAGATTTGGAATGTATTCACGATTAACTAAATAGAAGATCAGTCATGATAAACTACGGCCTGAAAAGCCAATAGGTCTATGTTTACGAAGAATTACACTATGTGGTATTTTATTAAATGATTTTTTATACCTCTAAGGATCATATCGACGACAAAGGTCATAACTACCATTTTATAAAGCTCAAATGTTTCTAGAAACGACAGATGCGTGATATTTATTATTGGCTTACAGAACTCATAAAATTGATTGTGTATAGCACGTTCGAGAAGTTCGGGCAGGCCATTTTTATGTACCGGAACTATGTAGGACATTTTCCAAAGATCATGGGAGTAGAAAGCGCCTCACAACACTTCCTGAAGCAATAGTTGGTGGAACACAAGTATAATACTAATTATTTCAAAAGTTTTATTTGGTGTCATATCATCAAGTTGATAAAAATAATAACTTTTGTGTGAAAATTTGATATCACCAAAAGTACATGAAAAAAGGTTACAAATAGATTTCGGCGTCATTGAAAGAATTGTTAAAATAGTTCAATGTGAAAGTGTATCCGTCTGATTTACGCCTGAAGTTTATGAAATTAAAAAAATTGCGAGGATTATGGACGGCTTCACATTGAGCGTTAGAAATATATGCTTAGAGATATAGTTGCTCAGATTATATTTTAAATTCGCCGAAAAAGCTGGATGAATCTCACATACTGAACAGGGTCTATTGATGTTACGTAGATTCTCCATACGGAGTTGTTCCTGTTAGGCAAGATGCAAATTTCATTACCGTACCATTGGGGAGCTAAAGCATAATTTCTATTAACTGTACAAGGTACAGACTTGCAAAATCGTAGTACGTAAATATCAGTTATCGGAAATAAACGAAAAATAAACTTCAAGCAACAAATGATGAAGAAGATCAAAATCAGCTTTTCTGAAGTTGAAGTCGATCGAATTATCTAAAATGGCGACATTAACAGCGGCCTCATAAATAAAAGTCACACACAATGGTGGGTGATACTCATCGCTATTATAAAGTAGCATATTTGCTGTTTCAACTAATGAGTTACAAACGTTCCGTGTTGAAACTAAATCCAGCTGTTTCCTATCCTTATTCAGTACTTGAATGATCTGTTGCAAATCACATGAATATGGAGACATGAGCTTACAATGCTATTTTTTTTAGACCAATCACAAGACCTTATGGAATTGTAAATTCACAACATTGGAAACATGAGCGAACCGCAAAAAGCTTACCTCCGCCACGACTTTCCTCAGAAGTAATGTAAATATCATTATGGTAAACCTGAAAGTCCGAGGGAAATAATTCTTGGTTGCGGAGGCTTCTATTGTACAACCGCAAGGTGCAGCTCCTATAATTTCAAAATTCGACACTAACGAAGTCATTTGGGTTATTGGCAGGGTGCTTAGCGGTTGTAAATACGAGTCCAATATCTGAACTGTGGATAGAGGAGTATAGTATAGAGTTGCTTACGAAGATTGAAACGGAGGGTAAAATAGTTATAGTTGCCAATTATTTTCTCTTCGTCTTTTTATTTTAATTCTTTTTACGCGGCTTTGGTGATGGTGTTTTAGCGATAGTCGGATGAGGAATGTCTGTATCAGGTAAAAAAATTGCCGCACGATTGATGACATCTTAATGATGCTCAGAATAAATCTATTTCTCGAGATACGCCATCTACTCATCCTGATCAGAAGACGATTGTCCGAAACACTCGCACCACTCGCAGACGGCTTGGTGGAAGGAAGCTGGTTTGAAAGGCTGTAAAGCCAGGAAGAAATCCTGGCTCTCCGAAAAAAAGCAAGAAGGCTCGGTATAAATGGGCCATAAAATACCAAAGTTTCACCGAAGAAGATTGGTCAAGTATCGTGTGGTCAGACAAATCAAACTTTGAAGTAAGTTGACAATTCTATATGCCCTAATAATATTAAATAAAATGATTTTAAAATTAAATTCATCGATACAAATATTTTAGTTTTCCGAAGTTTCTACGTTTTCTTTATTTCAGATTTTTGGTACACCTGGTGTGCCTTGTGTGCGTCGCCGGATACCAACCGTAAAACGCGGCGGATACAGCATAATGGTCTGCGGCTGCATGACTAATTCTGGAGTTGGTAAAATGTTCGTGTGTGAGGGCAACATGAACTCTTCAAAAAACATAAACGTCCTAGAATCTGCGTTGCTGCCCTCATTTTTAACACTTTTTGGTGATACAAACATGGATGGCGTTAAATTCCAGCAGGATAACCCGCCATGTAATAAATCTGCCCGCACAATGACATGGTTTCGAGAAAATGGCATTGTGGTTCTGGAGTGGCCTGCACAGTCCCCGGACCTGAAACCCATAGAACATTTATGGGGTTTATTAAAACGCAGAGTCAGGCGCCACACAATAAATAACATTGAAAACCTAAAATGCTGTTTCTACCAAGAATGGAGCGCCAATACGCGTCATACGTCTTACAGAATGTAAAAAAAATTTAAGCTCTCTACCCAAAAGAATTTTTGCCGTAATTAAAGCAGGTGGAAACACAAATTATTAATTTTATATAAATAAATAGTAATGTAAACCTATAAAAATTGTTTCAATTTCTTTCAAATTGTAAGAGATCATATGGGTGCTCAATACTTTTGGCCAAGACTGTATATGGGTAACTATGGTTATGGGTAACTCAATTGGTCTATTATTAGAAATGTGTTTTCTGAAACATCACAATTCGGTACATTAATTTTGGTAGGCGTAAGCTCTCGCCTGTGGCCCTATTCTGGCGTTCCCGGGGAATTGGGAACTGGGAATATTTTTACTGTAATTTTAAATTGCACTAATTCCTAAATATTTATTTCCCGTTCCCAAATATATATTCTGGTAGACTGGGAACAATTTTTTGGGGAAAATTTTTTTATTTAGATTTTTATAAACTAAAACATTTATTGCGATCTAATTACAAGTTTAATTTATTCTTAAATACATATTTATTAGAAAAAATAAGGTTTAAAATTCAAAAATGTACGAATTACAATTCCCCAAAAAAATAATGGGAAAAATGAACGTCAAATGGAATTATTTTTTCCCAATAAAAAAAATTCCCAAACGCCAGAATACACTTTAAGGAATAAAAAATTCCCAACTGCTAACACTGGTAACTGGTAACATTTCATAGTTATGAGGATGACAATTATACGAACAGTAAAAGTCATTTGCAACATTTGATGATTAATAATTTATTTTGAACAAACCGAATCTAATAGATGCGTAGAATGTTTTTGTTAATTTATGATCCAGGTTGATTATGTTTCGCCGCCATTTTGTTTTGCATGACATTTGTCAGTTCGCCGTTGACAGTCGTAGAGAGTGATCGATAACAATTTATTATGGAGCATCTAACGCCACAACAACGCATTGAAATTACGAAACGTGTGTTAATCATGTGCCGAGCAACTCAACCGCATTCAGCGTGTAATGATAAGTTTGAAAATTTGCATACCCTGAGAGATAAAACAAAGACTGGGCACAGAATGGGCAAAGACACCTCAAAAAATTGATGCAATGAGGCAGAGTGTTGCTGAATGTCCAGATACCTCTTATCAATGCCGTGGACAAGAACTGAGAATGTCTCCACCACGTTTGATAAGAATGAACATGAACTGCGGCAAGATTGAAGTTCTCGAGTTTTACAAATCGGTATAGACGACCACCATTTTTGGTAAAAAAAACATTATGAGCGACGAAGCACATTTCGATTTGGCTGGCTTTGTTAATAAACAGAATAGCTGCTATTGGGACACTGAAAACCTTCAATTGATACACCAAAGACCACTACACTGTCGTAGAGTAACTATATGGTGCCCCATTTGGACCGGCGTCTTTTTTGGGCCATATTTTTTGAGAATGTTAGTACAGTTACTGGTGACCGTTATCACAGAATATATACAGAAGCGACATAACTCCATTTTTATATCAATTTATTTCGACTCGAATAATTGAGTTTTTTAATCAAAATAGGAGTGGTAAAATTGTTTAAATGGTAGATAATAGATGGCGCTAGTAGTTTCCAAAAAAAATTAAAATCGATTATAAAATCTTCGCAGTTTACAACAAAAATTTCCTCTCAATTGGCGCTCTCGATAACAAATGTCACTTTGATTTTGGTCACATCAACAGCAATACGTGTTAATTGGTAAAAAAACATTTCTTTATATTTAAATCTGATGAGAATGAGTGATACGCGATCAACAATTAATAACAATACAATACAAGACAAGAATCAGCTTTCAGTACTAAAATTAAATTATATACCGAAGAATATCGTCGAATGGATTATATAGTAAGTGGTGATACATTTCTTTCACTTCTAATCAACCTGTATGCTTTATTTTTAAATTATATCCATATTATTATTATAAAGGGAAATTACAACAAATGATAATGTTCCAGCACAGAAGTGAGTTTTAATAATTTATTACAAATGAATTAAATATTCTAATATTGTTTTATTTCTAGTTATGTGTGCCGTTTGGATGGAACTATGCGACAAATCGGTAATTCGTATGATGACGAAATTGGAATCAGTGGGCTGTCAGCCGAAATATTTTTCTGGCAATAAACTGTGAAATGTTATGTAATGGTGGCCACGATTTATGTAAAATGCTCGCATTGTATTGATATGCTTTTGGATGTATACTGTAATTGTATCCACTTTATTTATAAATGAGGTAATTTGTCCCATTTAATATGTAGCCTCCTAAAATCTAATGATAAATTGTATCAGATACTACAAACAACACCAGACAATCTAAAATCATTATAAATTTATGAACTGAAAATCGCAATGTTGAGTCGTGTTGCAAGTTCATATATTGGAGCTGAATTATTAGCTGAACGAAAATCTATGTTTATGATTTACATCCTGATTTTAAACTGGACAGTTGTGAGTCGAATTTATTTGTTCTTGTACTGCCAGATGATGTTCGCTATCGATAAATACTGCTACCCACCCGCTTTAAATATTTCTGATGTTATAAATGAACACTGGATATAGAGAATTTTCGGCTATAAGTCAAATTTTTTATTTTATTTTGTCGCATGTGAAATGATCAAAATTATACATGGAACATCATTCATGAATTTGGGATTACTAACGCTGTTAATCTGTGACCGCGATTTTTGTTATCCGAGGGAACTCTGAATCAAATGTTTGCCCGATAAAATATTACGTAAGTCCTGATTTTATATATGTACTAACGAATGTGTTATCTCATAATTTTTATATTCTATAGTTACGAGTTTAATAAGGCCAAGCTGTGAATTGGCTTATTGATGTGGATAAGGCCAAGTCACACAATATATAGCCAAGCATACTAAACTTGTTTTCCAAATAGCCTTCAATTTAACACCACACACGAAATTATATTACAAATAGTTCAGCCGATCATCGTATTATTGGCATTACCATAAGTATGTTGAATGATAACATGAAATCAGAGGAAGCTCAGTGCTGGATTATGACTTTAATTCGTAATGCTGGACTTGATGCTAAAATTGACTGAAATTGGCACATGTTATAATGGGATCGCAACCTTTGTCATCATATCAACATCTATTTGAAATAAGTAATTGATTCGCTCTCGGTTCGTTCGGAAGCTCTCACTGGTACTGTAGAAAGAAACCGAAGCTAAAGCACAAGAAAGTTGAGAAAATGATTGAAAATACTACTAAACAATTTGTGAAATATTTAAACATTTTTTCTTTTTAGTCACCCGATAAAATTGAGAATCCTAAATTTAATAAAAAGCCAGAAATTTCAATTAATCAACAGGTGTTTTATTTTTAAAAATTTCAGGTAAACTACATCTGGCATAAGTGTTGTTCTGAACACAATAACTACCGCCAATTTTGATCGATGCACAATAAGTAGGAATTACCAAAGATTACAAGTATAATGCTCGAGTACGTGAAATCGCCTCATTGATTCGCTTTAATCATCGACAAATCCAGTAGCGTTTTGCCAGTCTTTAATCGCCATTGTTTCGTTCAGCGTACGGTTGAAATGAGTATAATGTGTCTTGTCCCTGGAATTCTACGCGGCGCAACTTTGGGGCTCTCATGTCACACTCCTCGAACGCGACACTGTTGACTGCAAGGGGCAATTATGCCTCGGCTGAATTGAACAACGATGGACTGTCGGTGTGGTAGATTCTGATCACGTAATCCTTGGACAATATTTTTTACTCAAACTGGGCATATTCGATCAAAAATATTTGATACTCGACCCGTGCCAAAAAATATAGTATATACTGTGCCCGTGCTAAATTTTTAGCCTTAACCGAATCATTTTCATTAATAAATGCTTATTGTTTGACAAATGATCGTGAACAATTTGACAGAAATCAAAGAGAGAGAAATTATTTTTACACTACTAAAACTTTTAATGTTTACAAAATGATTTTTTTTTTTTCAAATTTAGAGCCATCTATTGGCGAACGTGAGAACTTATTTAGGAGTATTGTAAAAAAAAATGGTTTGTAACTGTGGTTTTTGATATATCTGTGGTATTACATTTACTCATGACACAATTTTGGAGACATTTCTGTGAAGACGTAGTTATTCGTTAGGTGACATTTAAATATCTCTCTCTGGCACTATATCATAATCATATTTTCATTTCGGATAATGGGTGATTAATTCATTGATCCTAAACGAGCCGTGAAATTTTTTCTTTGTCACCACTGGGAATCGAACCCGTCGGTGACCACAAATAAGTCGGTATTTGGAAAACAGCCTAAGGGAAAAATTCCGACTGGGTAACTCGATTCGGAATTATTCCCTTAAGGTTAGTACTCAGTTTAAAATGAAATGAAATTTTACCGCGGTCTCTAAAAATCGTGAAATATAATTGAAATTTTTTTTGGAAAATTTTTATTTTTAACGTATACATTTGTAAGAATAAATAGATGAATTTGTTTATTTTATGTCATAAATTAAATTATTTATTTAAAATTTAGAGATTTATGGTATTTAAAAAATTTGATTATTGCCAAACAAAGACAATGTAAAAAATTTCACTTGTATTTTTCAGAATTTCACGTGTGCCAAGCCAGTATTTTCACATGAAAATAATTTGGAGAGTTTAACCATCTTTGATGTATTGAATAAATTATTGTTTTGAATTGAACCGGACAAGCGGTGCAGTGGTTAAAGCTACGGCACATGTATCGTGAGGTACTGGGTTCGAATCCCATCAGAGGCTATAGATGCAAACCGAATTCTCATCATCGATTACAATCGGTGGTGTTCATAAACACAACAAAGACCCTCTGATGGAGTGCAGAAATCAGCGCCGACCCCACAGTCCACGTCAATGTACAGGTTAACAAGGAGCTTGCAATGTGCAGCTAGTATTCTTTTGTGGCGATGTTTACAAACTTGAACATCAAATTTAATTGTCAAATATCCAAATTACAATGAACTCTCTAAAATTATGGAAGAGACAAAAATAACCCGGTCTACCAACGTAGGTAGTGAAACAAAAATAAAAATATTGTTCTATTATTTTTTCATTACGATTTAAAAAATCAAAAAAGGAAATTGTAACTGTTGTATTTATAAATCGTGAAAGTGTTTGCCAAATTAAATAAAAATAACGAGTTAATTAAATAAATGTTTCCTGTTTAATATATTTAATATCTTTAGTGATATCGATACATAACAACCGTGAATTGTGTTAATTACTGTGCATATTATAGAGAGAAACGGACAAACTCCTATACTTTAGTTGTGTGAGTAGGTGAATAGGTGAATGGGTTAATGATGTGGTGCGAATGCATGGTATCATAATGGGCTGAGATCTACAAAATGAATATTTGGCGTGATCCGCTCGAAATGCGATATCTCAATACGCAATATTTCGAAACGAGAAATGACAAAACATGATATGGTACAAAACACGATATGGTACAAAAAGCGATATTTCAAAACGCGATATGGTACAGAATGTGCATTACGAAGCGAAGGGAGCGCAGCGACCCGTTCATACCAATCCTATATACTCCCGCTCCTATCGATTTTTAAATTTCTATAAACTGAAATAAAATTTCCCCTTCACCCGCCTGATATAACCTGATCCTAAACTCCCGTTTTGTACCATATCGCGCTTTGTACCATATCGCGTTTTGAAATATCGCGTTTTGATAATTCGCGTTTTAAAATATGTATCGCGTTTCAAATGGGACCCCTTTTTGACAGTGCCTAAACACTTTTGAGGTGTAGTGTACTTTCCTTTACCTTTTTTCTGTTCAATGCATTATTCTATTTAGATTGATTGTAGTCGTCTTACATAGTTAGGTTAGTGAAATATTGAATATATGTAATAGTATTTAATTTGACGAGTTCAATACTTATAGTAAATTAACACTAATTTTAATAAATAAAGAAAAAAACTAACTTTAATAAATCCATAAATAAATAATAATATAGCTTCGATCAGCAAAAAACCAAAAAGGAGAAAAGAAATGTGGTACCAATCAGTGATAAAACTGAAATTATTAACAGATTGAAGAGAGGAGAATCTCGAGAGGCATTGATGAATTTTTATAATATTGGCCGTTCAACTTTATACGACATAAAAAGTAACAAAGAAAAATTGTTAGAGTTTGCTTGTAAAATGGAAAATGATAAATTCGCTAAAACTAAGAAAACAATGCATAAAGCTAAACAATTTTTCAGAAAATTGATTGCTGTTGATTCAGTGAAATCGTTTCAACAATCTAATAACATCAAAGATGCAATATTTATGTTAATGCAGCGTTTGCCTGGACTAAAGTAAAATATTTAACTTTAGCAAATGGCTGCAAACAACAACGCGCCTTACGATGAAATTTGGGAAATCTTAAACTATAAAGCAAAACAATTTGTGGACATTCAAGAACGCGAAATTGCTGACTCGTTGCATCCCAATAATAACACAGAACATATGTGCAAACTATTACGGATGAACAACTTATCGAAAGTGTTTTAAAACGCAACGCAGCAGAGAACTTAAGCTCAAATTCTGATGGAGACGAACAAGTAGCTGAAAAAGATATCACTTGGCAAGAAATAGAAGCTGGTTTGATGAAAGTTTTCAAATTTGCAGAACAATGCTCGCAGTATTCTGCTCAAGAAGTTATGCAGATTTATGTCGTGCAGAACAATTTTCTTGGGAATAAAGAGAAATGTACCAAACAGCTAGATATAAGATCGTGCCTTTTAAAAACCCATGAAGTTTGAGGTCCAATAATGATTAAGGCTGAATTTTTCTGAACGGAATTTTTCAGACTGATTTTCAGAATCAATCAAATCAAAGCTACACTTTTCACGTAGCTACACTTTCCGTTAATAAGTTCACGTCTGCCTTTATACGTTGTACTTTTAAACGCTACTTTTAATGCAATAGCTTTTTATACTAAATATCAGCTCCTAACTTTTGCACATAAGTATATTTTAACCACATATTATGAACCATACACGAGTATAGTGTTATAGTAGAGCTACTGCATTTTATGGTGCTTATTTAATTTTATTTCCTAATTAAATCCAGAAAAAGCATATAAAACATAAAATCAAATAAAATTATTAAAGTAGGTCTCACATGAAGAACAAACAACATACAACTCGTATAATTTAGTTTGGAGCCAAATCATATAAAATTATGATTTTAATCGTTTGATTTGTGATAAGAAATTACGAGTATATTGTTATCTTCGTTTATATTGATTATAACTTTTTTATGATTTTTGTTCCTCGTTGTGTTTTTGTCGTTGCCTTCTGTGACGATAATTTATTGAGGAAGCGGAATTTGTTAATCAAAAAGAAAATTTCTAGATTAGATTTATATTGTTATTGCATATAAAGATTTTATATGTAGGATGAACAGATATCTAAATTATAAAACTGTCGTGTGGCCGATATATCTATATATACATATACTGATAAAAATATATCTGAACATCATGTGGCAGCCAACTCGCCACACTTTTCACAATTAAAACCAACAAAACAGTTCCATGTTTCGGCATCGCATACACATACACACACAAAATATCCTTATCCACATTTATGTAGTAAATAGCTATGTTGGAAAAGTTAAAACACAAACAATATCCAAATATAAAATTACCATAATTTAATTTTTTTTTATGTTATGTTATGTTGTACAAACAATGTTTTCTATGTTGTTTAAAATCGCCCGAAAAATATGTAGTCCAACAACAACAACAACGGTATACAACTGTTTGGTTAGCATGATGATGGAAACGGAAAAGTTGCATTTGCTCGTCGTATAAAAATATGTACTGAATATTTAGTTTCGAAAGGGAGCAAAATGTGTTGGGAGGAAATTGGGAGTGGAAATGTAAATATATTTTAAAACCAAAAATTTAAAATTAGTTTAAAAAAAGTAATAATAATTTTAATTACCTGTATAGCCGATCGTGCACCTCGACTAATTGCCGGCATAATACTTGTATGTATTGTACAAAGTTTTTGTTGTCCCCGGCTTAATCCTTTCACGCCATAACACAAATTCGGATCTATATTAATAGTTTCCGTTGTTGTATTTGTGGTGCGACTCACATCCGTTACTGTGGTCTCGTTGGGTAAGATGCCCACGAGATTACCATCACGCGCATCAATCAACAAATGTGGTTGATCCTTTTGATAATTTTGATTTCGTTTTCTATTTCGTTGCCGATTACGACGACGGTTTTGTTGTTTTTGATTTGAAAACATATCGTCGTCGCCGACAGGACTTCGTATTTTTCGTATTTGTAACTGTGGACTATTATTTTCAATTTCGATGGTGGTCATATTCGCTTGATTTTGGCATATTTTTTTACTTGGATTCCGTTGGCACATTCGCGTTAAATTACGAACCTTTTTAGGTTTTTCGCTAGGTGGCGGTTTCCTTGTTGTCGTACTAGTAGTAGTTGTAGTCGTTGTTGTTCTTGTTGTAGTGATTTTATTCCGATTTTTAATTCGATTATTGTTACGATTTCGTTGATTTCGGCCCGATGCATACGTTACTCGAATTTCCGATTCCTGTTTTCGATGGTTAACGTCCATATCGGCCTGTGGGGTTTGGTCGTTTTGTAAAAATACCTGTGGTACTATTGTAATTTTTTCGTTGAACGGATCGTACGAATCTTTTCGAGAAGGCGCATGCTGTAACGGTGACTGAAGAGCCATCTGAATCGGCGCATTTAACGATGTAGGCGATTTCGTTGTTTTAAAAAATAGAAATTGTGGAGGTGGTGGTGTACTCGATTGCTGCGCTTGTTGCAAGCTGGGAAACACAACAAATTTACTTTGAAAATTTTTATCGTTTTTCGTTAAATTTTGTAGCATAAGTATGTGCCGCTTTAAATCTTCTATATTATGAGACGAGTCCTGAAAAAGCGGACTCCGTTTTGGCTCCTCAGTTGGATTTTTTAATGCTAATGGTTGAATAAATTTTTGATTTTTATTATGTTCTAACTCTACTATTTCTTCTTCGATCCGTTCCTCGAGCAATGTTATCTCATCCCGACGTGCATCATCATTGTACGGCGTTAAGTATATAGATTTTTTGGTCGTTGTGACCGGGGACGCATGCGATGCTACTAACGGAATTCGCGTCGAATATGAGCCACCGCCACCAATCGGTAATCTTATCGGATTAATACTAGTTGGTTTAACTAAATTATAATTTGGATGGCTATAATTTTCATTTAAATAAAATAATGTCTCATTACTAACGTTATTACTACTTTTAATACCAATAAATTCATCACTTTGATATTTTTTTCTAATACTACTATTTAAGAGGCCCTCCTCATTTGTTATATTCAGTGCAATACTTGTATTTGAAAGCACTTCGTATTCTGATCTAAATTCTATAAATGGTGATTTGAGTCCAAGCGATCTGAAACGAGACGGAAAAAAATGAAAAATTAAAATTTATTTAAGAAGGGGACTGCCGCCATATATTACGGAATACGGACGGGACGCTAAATTGCTCTGTTAATTTCAACTTTAACATGTCACATCCAATGCTTTTGTCTCATCCATCATAATTGATCAAAATCATAAAAAGGCACGAAAGAAATATAAAACACAACAACAACAAACACAGGAGACCAGATTGTCTTGTTTTGCCAAAAATAAACAAAATTCCTGGCATGAAACATAATTTTATTAATATTAAAAAAAAATTGTTTTGAAATTAAATTGTAATTACTGTGGTGCCCCCTTGATTTTCGGCACCCGGCATTATCCATTACAAGCGGGGATGAAAAGTTAATGTATCACATACCATAATTCAATATCACAGGCAAGGCGCGGCAATTGAATTAATTTAAAATTTCATATTTACTTGCGGGTTTGTGGTTTCTTAGGGAAAATATTTTTAATTTGAATTTGGTTTCGCCTTATCTCACAGTATTCGTTGTAGTCGATCCGTAATATTATTCGTCAAGAGAAGACAAATCGATATAAGGATTTTTTACATTTTACTTCTTCACCCTCCATTCCTATATAATGTATATTATGTTTATACTTAAGAGGACGATTATTATTTATTCATCAAAGGATGAAGGACAATTTAATATTTTATTTATATGGGCGCAGTAGAGTACGAGAAAGTGGATATAAGATTCGGGTATAAAAAAAGAAAAATCATTTTCGATGGGTAACGTGAAACATATGATTATGATTGGGCTAATTTTGCGAATAAAATTAGGATGAAATCTTTATCGTGCAGAAAGGGAATAATAAAAGTTTTACAACATATACTCATACTCTTTATGGTCAATAAAACATGTACACGGTTTTCGTCAATTTTATAAGCCTTTATAATAAAATTTGATTACAGCATAAAGGCAGATTATGCAACCAAGAATCGGTAGGTTAACTAACTAAAATATGACGTTGTTTTCGTGTTAGAAGTATTTTCATAAACTACTTATAGAACTATTTGCTCTTCTTAAGTAAATTTGGTAATATTAAATCTGAAGCGGCTGCTGTATCAAAAATTGTTAATAGTTTGTAACGATAAAGTTTGTTATTTCAAATATGTATGTGATGAAAACTCCCCTGCCACATAAACGAAACTTACTCTCGCTTTGAACTCACAATATAATCATTTTGAATATGTTATTTACCTAGTTGAAATCGAAATTCGAATCCGGTAGCTCCCTAGCTAACTATCTTAGTTTTGCAATGCATCGTTTTGTCTGTATAAAATCTTTTGAAACAGAAAACCAATTTGATAATAGTTTAATTAACAGGACTGTATCCGAAACGGGTTTTAACGTTTCAAAAAAAAAATATATTTTCTGTTTCTCCTAATAAATTTGATATTAAAGAAGCCTAAAAGTATAGATTTGTGTTGATAAAGACCCAAAATTTTGAAAAGAATCTAAGCTTGCACACTCCCCATCCATGTATGGTTTTTCAATCAGAGGTTTCATTTTGAATAGCCTGCTATTTGGGCAGCTGTAAAGCTGTCATCTTTTGACATTTGACAATTAAAAACTACGCCATTACTAAAAATGGTACGATACACGCTTCAACAACGCATTGAAATTGTTAAAATTCACTATAAAAATGGTGAAAATTTTGCAGTCGCAGTTCGCAAAACTAAAGCACTTTTCAGTCGTCGTGAAGCACCTTCTTGGTCGGAAATAGTGAAACTGGTGGAAAAATTTGCGCTGTTGGGACAAGTTAGTGACGTGAAGAATCAAAACCGTGTGCGTCGCTCAAGAACAACTGAGAATATTGCTCCTGTAGCCCGTAGTGTTGACGAAAACCCAGGTTTGTCAATTACTTTTCAATCTTTCGAGTTGAACATTCCACAAACGACTTTACATACTTGGAATTTGAAGATGGCGCTACGTGCCACACAAGCAACGAAACAATCGCAATTTTGCAAGAAAAGTTTCTTGACCGTGTTACTTCTCGAAGAGGTGATCACAATTGGCCACCGAGATTTTGTGATTTAACACCCTTTAGACTTTTTTCTTTGGGGCCACGTGAAAGATAAGGTCTATGCCAATGCTCCACAGTTGATTTAAGACCTTAAAAATGGAATTCGTGAAGTTATCGAGGACATACAGCCGCAAAAGTGCGAATTGGTCATGGAAAATATCACGAAAAGGATATGGTGCTGCTAGCGTAGCCGTGGCGGCCGATATCGTTTTCAAATGTTAATGGCATACCTTGCTCTTTACAATGAAATAACCATTCATTGATTTCTCTTAAAAAGTACTCGTTTTTTTAATTTCAAAATGAAACCTCTTATTGGAAAGTCCTTTAGTAGAAGTTCCTCGACAATTCATAGAAAAACAATTCACCGAAAAAAGAATTTGCCGAAAAACAATTCAGCGAAATCAACAATTCATCGAAAAAGCAATATTATTAAAAAAGTTGTTATTAATCTACAGAAAAAAAAATCTCTAACAAAATACTGCAAAAATAATAAATCCCGAAACTTTGAAATTCTGAAAATAATAACAAAACCTTTAAAAAATTCGAAAAACTGAAATATATTGCGCTTCACCACAAAGAATTAAATCAAAGAATTTCATTCACAAAGAAGTAAATCAAAAGTAATCTCGAGAGTTGTTCTTTTATTTGTATAAATGCTGGAAAAATGACGGATAAAAAACTAATACCACCAAATTTCATCGAATTTTTCGATCCGATGAAAAATAAATTCGATAGGTGGTTAATTCGATTTGAAGGAGCATTAAAAATGTTCAATTACTAAAGTGCAGATGAAAACAACCCGTATTTACTCCGTTATATTAGTTCGGAGGCACATGATATTTGTGTGACCATCTTTCACCCTTAAAAGCTGAGGAAAAATTATACAACGAAATAGTGTGTAGTAGTTGTAGCAAAATAACGTATTTTTATAAAATAATTTTATATAATCATTAGATGGCGCTGTAAGGTGTTTTTCTTTTTTTTAAATAAGTTTTGTAAAGTTGGTAACACTATATTTTTTTGAGAGAGAGTTTTGAAGTTTTCGAGAGTTTTTGAGAGAGAGTTTATTTGAATGAGACTCATATTGTTTTTTTGAAATAAATAAATCAAAATACGAGTAGTCAAAGCCGTTTTAATTAAAATAAATAGAAGTTCTCTACAATTCAGAAGTGGGATCATCCGTTGGTTTAATATAACGTTGGTAACAACGTTGGTTTAATATAATCTAGATTCACCAGTTCTTCCCTTAGTGATCTAACTATCGTCGAGTGTCCCGCCTAAAGACACTTCCACTGAGAGACAGCCGAGAGCCTCGTAGCCACATTGGCTGCCATCTGCTTACCAAAAAATTCGATTGGAATAAGATGGAACACAACCTCTAAAGCGCGTGTAGGTGTTGTCCTAAGCGCCCCGCTTATAAGCATACAGGCCGTTCTTTGCACCTTCTCCAACATCCTTATGTAGGTTACCTTTTCCAGAGCTGGCCATCACACGCCCACCCCGTAAATCAGCACAGGCCTTACCACTGCGGTATAGAGCCAGTGTACCAGCTCTGGTTTCAAACCCTATTTCTTCCCTATTGCGTTTCTACACGAGTAAATGGCTACATTAGCCTTATTAACCCTTTCTACAATGTTAGGCTTCCAGCTGAGCTTACTGTCCAAGATTATGCCCAAAAATCTCGCTCTGTCAGCAAAAGCCAGTCTAATGCCGTTCACAGCAGGTGGGCTAACTACCGGAATTTTATATTTCTTAGTAAATAGTACCAGCTTTGTCTTGGACGGGTTGATCCCTTACCAAAAATTGGTAAGTAGATACACGAACTAATGTCATAAATTTTATTGTTGTTGTTCCAATTGTTCGTATTGTTTATGCGAATAAATTTTAATTGTATAATTGCTCAAATTTGTTGCGTAATATACACAATAAACTTATTAAAAAAATAAATAATAATTTTAACAAATAAAACTAAAATAAATAAATATACAAGCCTCTCAGCCTAGGGTTTTCAGAGGGCTTCGGCTATCTCTGTGTACACCTAGGTAACACCAAGGTAGCCGCATCCTCGTCGCGGGGGCGGGTACTGCTTCAGCAGTAACAAAGTGCTACCGAGGACCAAATGCTAGTGGTATAAATCGGCTAAAACAAACAATGAGTACAACAAATATGGAAAGTAATACCCCAGGTGGTACAGCACCAGATATGCTGACTAATCCATGCTCTTCAGAGGCAGGCCCAATAGATTCTGGGGTGGGCCAATCATTGTTTAACCCATTTCGACGAAGTTCAAAATTACCAAGATCACCAAGATCTTCAATTGAAAATATATTTCAGTATGAGAAGGAAAATGCCAAATTCCGTGAACAACTAAGAGAAATAAAGATTTTTTCAACAAAATTGAAAGAAGAATTCACAATTTTAAAGAAAGAGAATGAAGAACTCAAAAAAGCAGTTGAAACACGTGCAGAACTTGGGACGACACCTAGCCCTACAATCGATGATGACATTATTCCACTCCATACGGATGAAGAAGAATTAGAAAGAGAAACAAATTGGATGTTGAAACGGAGTAAAAGACCAAGTAAGAAAAGGAAAGCTCAACACTCACCAGAAATGGCAGAAACTTTACCATCAACTTCAAAAGAGGTTTCTAGAAAACAATTAATCATCAATAAACAACAAGCTCTAGAACAACAACAAGCAGCTAAACCAAAAGAGAAATCACCTCCACCAATAAATGTCGCCAAGTCCTCACCAGAAGTAGAAAAATCACTCGAACGGCAACCAGCTCAACAAAAAGAAGCACAGCCAAAGGTAAAAGCCCCACCACCGATTTTTATAGTAGGAGTAAGCAACTACTCAGAAATCCAAAGTGTAATGAGTAATGTTACGGAACAAGAGTATAAAATTACTGCTCTGAACAATAATGTATGGAAAATCAACACTTCAAATCCAAACGCATACAGAAACTTGTCAATGAAGCAGAATACGGAAAACTATCAGTGGTACACGTACGAAAATAAAAACGATCGTCCCATCAAGGTCATGGCAAAGGCCTACATCCAACCTGTGAAATTAATTCAATAATGGAGGATCTAGAAAATAAAGGATTTAAAATCGTTGATGCCGTAAATATTATTAAAAAAGAGAGACGTAGCGGGGAGAACCGACTAGAACCCGTTTCAAAAAAAGGCTTCTCCTTGTTCATGCTAACGTTTGATAAATCCGAGCAAATATAAAAAATTACAATATAACTGGCATACTCAACATGCGAGTAAAGATCGAGGCTGTTAAAAGAGGCAGTACAAGAATAGTACAATGTAAAAATGCCAAGGCTATAACCATACGCAACGATATTGCGCGCGCGAACCAAGATGTGTGAAATGTGCTGAAAAGCACCCAACACAAACTTGCAAACTATCTAAAGAAGAACCAGCTACCGAGGATGTGAGGTTGCCAAGCAGCTACAGAAAACGAGAGATCAGACACGCAAACCCCCTCTAAGTCATCCAAACAAGGATCGAGCAAAAAATGAAGCATCTATGCGTAGGGAGAATTACACAGGCAAATATCTTTCAAATTCGAAAGAAAATAAGACGAACAGTACCGATAATTTCCAAAACACTGTCCAAGCAATTTTAAAGAGCCTCGAGAAACAGAATAAACTAAATAAGCTAATTCTGGATCGACTTATTCTGCTGGAAATACCAAATTCCAAAATAGTTAAAAATAAATAATGTATGCAATAAATAGTTCAATACATAATTTCGGAGCAGAAACCGCTTAACTACTCATTAAGAATAGCCATATGGAATGCAAACGGATTAACACAACACCTAGAAGCTAGAGCGTAATATCAGACCCAGAGCTTAATATCAGAAACACATTTTACTAGCAGCTCCTATGTATCAATCCGGAGATATACTTGTTACCATACCACACACCCTGCAGAACGAGCTAGAGGAAGGTCAGCTACATTTATTAGGGATAATATCAAACATCATGAAGAATTAAAAATAGAAAAAGAATCCATCCAAGTAACCACCGTGACGGTTAAATTTGGTTATCACAACACCTGTAATATATCTGCGATACAATGCCCCCACGGTATAACCTAAAGAAAGAAGACTACATTAACTTGTTCCAGAAATTAGGAAGTAGATTCATTATTGGAGGTGACTTTAATGCAAAAAATACCTTCTGGGGTTCAAGATTAACCTCTCCAAAAGGCAAAGAGTTACTTTCAGCTGGCCAATACTCAAACTGTGAATTTTACTCAGGAGGGAAACCAACGTACTGGCCAACTGATCCTAACCAAATTCCAGATCTAAAAGATTTCTACATCACTAAAGGCATATCGGAACGCTTCATCTTCTTAGAAAATGATGAAAGTCTAACAGATGTTAACAGATGTCTAACAGATGATCATTCTGCTGTTATTATGACGGTTAGTGAAAATGTAATAGAAAAAATAAATTGGGAACTGTTTAAGCAGTTGGTAGAGGAAAAAATAGAACTTCAAGTGCCAATCAAAAGTGAAAATGAAATAGAAGGGGAACTAGACAAGCTCCTTGATGTCATACAATGGTCGGCTTGGGAATGCACCCCCAAATTATCATCCAGGAAAGAAACAACTCGTGCATCAAACTTAAGGCACTCATAAAAGCAGTGAAAAATGAAACAATTGGAAAATACCTTTGTTCCCTAGCTCCAACTAAAGATATCGGCTATTCCTTCTGGAAAGCAACAAAAGGGTTAAAACGACCAAAAACACAGATCCCCCCAATCAAAACAAACGATGGGGAAATGGGCTAGAAGTGCGAAAGATAAAGCTGACCTGTTTGCTAAACATCTTGAAGAAACATTTCAACCTTTAGGTCAGTAGACCAGTTACGAAAACACTGTTGGTACGCCCAGAATATCTGATTTCGAAGAGATCAGGCCTGTAACATTAAAAGAACTAAAGGCTGAAATTAAGAACATAAAAGCAAAGAAAGCTCCTGGTTACGATCTGATAACAGGGCGAATAATAATGGAGCTGCCTGAAAAAGGTACCCGTAAATTACTGCACATAATCAATGCGATCCTCAGAAAAAAGCATGTGTCAATGCAGTGGAAAGTAGCAGAAGAAATAATGATTCCGAAACCGGGCAAGCCGAATGATAGAAAATCTTTCCGGTCAGTTTCACTACTACCAACACTAGCGAAATTGTTTGAGAGACTGTTGCTCAAAATATTGAAAAGACCCATAGACAAAGAAACCGAATCCCAGAATATCAGTTCGGTTTCAGAGAGAAACACTCAACTATTGAGCAGGTTTATAGGCTTACAGATGTTATTGAGAATACATTAGAGAGTGAAAAGATTTGTTCTAGTATCTTCTTAGATGTGGCGCAGGCCTTCGATAAGGTGTGGCACAGAGGTTTACTTTTCAAGCTACATAGAGATTTACCAAACCAATATTATATGATTTTAAAATTATACATAGAAAATCGCCACTTTAGGGTGAAATATGAAGATGAATATTCCGAGCTAAAAAAAATGTCAGCAGGAATCCCGCAGGGTAGTGTTTTGGGACCTGTTCTTTACCTGCTCTACACCAGAGATTTACCTCAATTAAACGATGTTACCGTTGCAACATTTGCTGATGACACTGCAGTTCTCTCAGTAGGAGACACTATCGAGGAATCGACAACGAAACTCCAAGAAGCATGTAACAAAATCATCGAATGGACAAAAATGTGGCGTATCGGGCTCAATGAATCGAAATCAACGCATGTGAATTTCACCAATCTAAAAGTCAGTTATAAGCCTGTAATCATTAACGGTCAGCAGATTCCATATGCAAATAATGCTAAATATCTAGGGATGACCTTAGATACCAAGCTCAGATGGAAAGAGCACGTTAAAAAGAAAAAAGATGAGCTTAATATCAAATATCGAAAAATGTATTGGCTACTCGGGAAAAATTCGGAATTGTCAACCGAAAATAAATTGCTATTGTATCAACAGGTGCTATAGCCTGTATGGACTTACGGAATACAGCTCTGGGGCTGAAAACCAACACCAAGAAGAAATAAAAAAAGTTGCTGTAATTCATGGACAACGTATCTATCAACACATAAATGAAGAGTTTCGTGGTTGGACACTTCACATGTAGTAAGACGATTGTAGAGAACAAAACCAATTGATTTAATGGATTAAGAACACCAGAGCAAAGACTACTTCAGTAAACAACCTATAAATAGAGCTGGCCAATGGCGGTCTTCTCATTCACAAGTGACTAAATTAAGAAAGAAAAATTACTAGATGAATTGTATTCAGTTGTAATAATTTAAATAAAAAAAAAAAAAAAAAAAATTAATTCTATTGAGGGTACTAAGAAATTAGAATAGTAAAAATTTTTGTTTTGTTCACCTTTTTTGTACGGCTCTTTAAATCATAGATGGCTCTGATTAAAAAAATAAAAAATCTTGAATTAGCTATTGGCGGTTTTCTTCGAATGTAGATAGCGTTGGTTCCTACGTCTACAAGGTGGACGAGAATTGTTAAATTCATTGTTATGACAGTTTTAATCCCCCTTGCTTCATAGCAAATTACGATTTACATTTTGTTCACCAGATGTCAGCTACTTTGTTGAAAACCGCGAATATCGCCAATATTTTTTAAAAATTTCAATGCTTGCGGGTGTACGTGGTTCCGTGCAGACTAAACGTCGGCGTTCTTCATCCCGGAAGTGTGGGTGGTTGAAACTTCATATTTAAGCTTTTTCCATAAAATCAGAGATCCCAATAATTGTTGATTCACTGGAAGTGGCATGTTTCATAAAAGCTTTTAGATTTTTGCAAATATTTTGAAAAGTGTCTTATTTCAGACTAAATCAGTTTCCAAAATTTAAGCGGAATTGACAATTTTTGACACAAAATTGGCCCTTGTTCAGCCTAGACGGATTGATTAACGGATGTATTGGGAGATCCCAGTGATGTTTGGCCGAAATCGGTTCATCGGAAGGGGCAGCAACCATAGAAGCTTTTTCGATTTTTTTTAAATATTTTGGACTGTATATAGCTTTTACGAAAAAACGATTAAAAACAAAAAGATTTTCAATTAAATTTCTAACCAAAGACTAATTCGGATAAATTTTTAAATTTCAGTGGAAATGACGAGTTTTTGACACCAAATTCCAAATCAAACTTAATAGTTAACCTTTTTCCATTTTTGAAAGATTCTGGCGAAATTTGGTAGAAATCTGTGTACCGGAAGTGTGAGCTTCTCCTGTTTTTGCAATAACGATGAGAAGTATAGCATTTACAAAAAACAATAAAGAATTGAAACAAGTCCGGTAAGTATAATTTTTGGTTGAAGGTATCTAGTATGAGCATCATCATCAAGTGTGGGACGGTATATTGGAGTCTTTTGAGAAATTATTTATTTATTATTTTTCATGTTTGAAGCTCCGGAGCTTTTGAAGAGTCATTTTACTTTGGAGACAAATTTTGAGCGCCTCCAGGTCTGCAAATGCGATGTTGTCGTTTTTCTCAACTATTTCCTGTTCACTTTAAAACGCACTCTATTCTATAACTATACACAAAATTGAAGGAAATGAGATGCTTTTTACAGGTTAAGACTTCTTTTTCTACATAACACATTTGAATAGTCGTTGATTATTGCGATGATCCAGCCAAATTATGTTTAAAATTAAAAATTTCAATAACATACAAATCTAAAACTCTAATTTTTGGTTTCTTTTCCTCCTAATTAACAATTTCAATAATTTTGGAGTTTTCCGGTTCAATACATTGGTCATTCCGTTTTTCATCAGTCAACAGTGAAAATAAAATTTAATTTAAAATATATAACGATCATTAGTTTACGTTTTGTATAGTGAAAGACTTTTGAATGATACCTGCGATATGCGTGTATGCGCCTCACGGGATATCTATTCTTGGAACAAGACGAACAATCTGTTGCATTTAAAACCGTTCGCGAACAATAATGAATTTTGTTATTTAGTTGAAAATTGAAAGTAATTAATAATTTTTAGAAGATACAAACAATTATTATTAGCTAGAAACCATATCGACTTGAATAAATCACCAGTAATTATATGCGTATATAACATTGTTTATTTGAAAAGAAAACATTCCAAGATTTTAAACAGCGGGAATTTATGTAAGTATAGCAAAATGTTCTTGGTAATAAAAATATTAGCTTTAGAAATTTAATCTATTTAAACGAATGATTAATGGACCTCTTTTTCCGGTTTAGTCGGATTTGAATTTATCATAATTTCTCTTGTATCCGTAATATTTAACGCCGTTCAATTTAAACTCGTCACTCGATAACCCAAATCAACAAGAGCGTAGTGTTTTGACAGTTACGTTTAAAATGCATAACTCCATATCTTTAAAGATTTGATTGTGAATATGAAACTGAGTGTGATTGTAAATATCTTTAGAATTTCAAACAAATTGTTATGTCGATCTCGTGATGATGCCCGCAGTTTCTAGCCTATAATTTTGGATGCTCGACCGCTACACTAAAATTTTGATGAATTTCGTACTCTAGGTAGGTCTACTCTAAAATGATACTTTCAAATATCAATTCGAGTCTCGTCCATCAGCCTTGTAGGGGGCAATGGCAAAAGTAACTACATATGTGATCATGGGACAGTGAACCCAATTTTTTTTTTATTTGAAAGATTACATTAAGCCATTATGTATGGAAAATAACATCTTCAAATGATCACTACGAGTTCTTCGTACGTACTGCATTCTGTTAGTCCAATTTATTATCACTTTTTCACATAAATTTGGCTGTATTTCGATAGCACGTTCAATGTTGATTTTTAATTGCTTAATTGTTGTTGAATTATCAGCATAAACTAGTGACTTAAAATATCCCCAAAGAAAAAAATCGCAAGGTGTTAAATCACACGACCTGGGAGGATAATTAACTGGACCAAATCTTGAGACAATTTCATTACCAAATTTTGTTTTCAATAAATCGATTGTTAAGGTGGCTGTGTGGCAGATATCTCCGCCTTGTTGAATCCACATCTTCCAGATTATTCTCAACAACAGCAGGAAAAAAATCATAAAACATTGTTTTGTATCGTTCTCCATTGACTGTTACTCTTCGACCATTTTCTTCAAAGAAATATAGACCAATCACTCTACCAGCATGAATTACATACCACACACTGACTTTATCTGGATGTAATCGTGTTGGATCAGTTTCGTGTGGATTTTCATCACTCTAAATTCTGCAATTCTGTTTGTTTACATAACCATTTAACCAAAAATGAGTTTCATCACTGAATAAAAAATTTCGATAAAAATGTTCATCATTTTCAAATTGTACTTCAAGAGCAAAATCAGAAAATAAACGACGTTTATGGTGGTTTAATGGCTTCAGTTCTTGAACCAGTTGAATTTTGTAATTGGATGTAAACCCAAATCTTTTCTTAATTTTCTCCATAAAGTTGTCTGAGAAAGATTTAATTGTTGAGAACAACGTGGAAGCGATAAATTTGCATTTTCTCTTACACTTGCTACCAAATCAATATTCAGTGTGCGGGCATTTCTTTTTTCGTACTGGTATCGTGTAAAGAAAATTAACTTTCAAATTAGTGAGTCGATTAACTAATGTCGTCCATGAATTCTTCCTAAATTTCACAAATAAGCACCGATTATGATAAAACAATTTAACAATTTCTAAACGATGTTGTAGCGTGTATCTTTCTATGATTGGAATAGCATAACCTAATGAACACAAAAATTGACATAATAAATGTCAAACAATAATACACAGTGTTGCCATTATAACCATTTTAAATTGTATAATTCCCATTGGAAAACCCTTTATTTTCTTGGACACCATATTGTGATTTACAAATATCGAGTTGTGGTGTAATTGATTTATCAGTATTAAAAAATCTCATTAAAAATTAATCTAATTAAATACGACCATTTAAATAAAATAAAAAAAATTTGTTGTATGTGTCTGTGCTTTTTATCTTACAAAAAATTGATAAACAACAACAAGATCAGCAGAGACAATCAAATAGACGGATTTCTAGGGAAATTTACACAGAAAATGAAAGAGAAATGCACGGATTTTCTTCAAAACTATTTTTGATCATTAAAAACAATGACCAAGATCAAGTTGGAATGTTTTATCCCTTAAATATATATTTTTATAGCATTTATGATTTTTATTATAAATAAATTCGTTTCCACGAATAAATTCAATTATTTTTTCCACCATGTTTTATTTTGAGTTTCTGTTAAAATAAATGAAATGCCGGCGTGAAGTTAGTATTAATTCACAATTTTTATTTTTTTTTGTGTTGTCCATTTTGTAGCATAAGTAATATTTTTTACCGGTGTGAATTTTTTGGACACTTTTATAATTTTGACAGAAATTTACGCGAGTGTCCAAAATTAATTTTTTTTAAATTATATTTTAAAATAGATTAAATTTTTGTATTTCATATACAGTGGGTCACAGCAAGCAATTTTTATTTTTTATTTTTTAAGTAAATATCCAAACAACAACTATAAATATCTCTTTTTAATTTACATTTATTATAAGCTTCAGTATTAATTGTTAATTTCATAGAACAAAACAAACAAAAAATTTCAATTTACAACAAAATAGTAACAAAAATCAAAATTTCTACGTAAAAACATGTCACAGCTAAAATGATGCAGTTTTAAAAATTCTTTAAAAAACTAATTCATATGTTTGTTACTAATATTATCACATCGTATAATTAATTTATTAATATTTGGTAGGATATCCATTTTGTTTTAGAACCGCTTTGAGTCTTTTTGGCATCGAATCTACGAGTTTTTTCGTGTACTCTGGAGTTATTTTACTACACTCTTCTAACAATGCCTTTTTTAAGTCCGCTACATTATTAATCCCATGAGACCATAAGTTTGCAATAACATTGACGTCTGGTAGGCGTTCTCATGACATGAGGAGAATTCCAAATGAGCCAATTTTGAACAATTCGGGATTTATGTTTTGGATCATTGTCCTGGTAGAACCGAAAATGATCCTTAGCTTTTCAGCACTTTCATCCATATTTCTTTTTAGTATGTCTAAATATACATTTTTGTTTAAATTGCCTTCGATAAACTCTAAATTTCCAACTCCGGAAGACGCCATATAAGCCCGTAACATAAGACGACCTCCACCGTGTTTAACATTGCTTCGTAAATGTTTAGTTGCTAGTTCCGTATTAGTCTATCTCCATAAGTAGTTTCTTCCGTATGATCCAAAAAAATTAATTTGCTTTAATCAGCAAATAAAACCGTGTTCTATAATGTTTTATCTCTGTTTTATGCTGTTGGGCAAACTTAATTCTATCCTTACGATTAAGTTCCATGTTTTATGTAAATATGTTCAGCTCACTTTGGAGCTTAATTTGGGGTTTTCTCTCATTTTTGGGACAATCCATCGACATTTTTTTCCAGAAAATATTTTTACTTTGGTTTTCTCAATTGTAATGGTGTATTGTGATTGTTCCGTATATTGGTCTATTTCAGCACTCTCGAATTAGATCAATATACGGAACAATCATAATGCACCATTACAATTGAAAAAACCAAAGTAAAAATATAAAAAAAAAATCGTGAATTCGAAAAGTTGATTGTTAAAATAGAATAAAGATGGAAATGTGAAAGAATCAAATTTCGTACGCAACGCAGTAATTCGCTAGTAGTACATGATATTGTTTTATATATAATACACAATTCTCAGAGATTGGCTCCCATAGTGGCTATCAGAATCTACTTAAATATAAGTCCTGCTTACTCTCTCATTGACAGATACCTATTTAAAGAAAACTAACAAAGAGTGTGTTGGTTACACTAACAATGCAACGTAAATTTGAATTTTTTTTTTGCTCATTTTTTTTTTGTTTCTGCACCAACACATTTATACTTAGTTATTTAAAAAAAAATTACTATGGAAAAAATATTTCCAATACATCTTTACTTAGTTATTGTTTATTTTATATGTGTGGAGTTAGCAGGACTTATATTTAAGTAGATTCTGGTGGCTATATAGGTTTGAAAGGGGATACATTATGGAATTGAAATCACCTAATGCCATTTCGAAATGAGCCGTAGGGCTCTCGTGTATAATTTTTGAACATTCTCACTATCCGCGATTTTCATAATATGAAAAAATGTCGTTGTAGATTATGGTAAATTACAGACATCTCAGAGATTGGCTCCTATAGTGGCTATATAGGTTTGAAAGGGGATACATTATAGACTCAAAACCATCGAATGCCATTTCGAAAAGATTACTCCTTATTGGAATCCATCTCTAGCAAGTTTTTTTTTAATTTATCGGGTTTATCGAAAACTTCGATTCAAGTATATTAATTTCAAGATATGTAGTGTTAGTAGCATACGTCGCGACAGCAATTTTTTTTTTAGGATTTTCCTTCATTTATGGTCCTGTATCGATCGAAAATGTATCGATTATTGCAGAAACAACGAACATTAATATTTACTGCGTTTCAAAAGAATTAATTGTTATTGATGCCGCATCCCAAAATTACCATATACAGTTTTATCAATCTCCCTTAACCTAACGATTAACGAAGTTAAATTACCATTCTTCGCTATTTTTCGTTTGCAGTCGGGCATCATATTATTGTACTCGAATATTATTTGGTTGTTCTCTGTTTAAAAAAATATAAGCAATGGTATGGTACGCCTACAAAAAAAAATTCCGAAGAGATGTTTATAGGTTTAACATTGTTAAGTTGAAACGAAATGGTCGGTATAATTTTGAGATGCGCATGCCATGAATGGAGATGGCAAAATCAATGTTTTATGATCTAATTTATGGCTACAAAATAATTCTAATAATGATTAGTATTTGTGACATTCGCTACATTTTAGTAGGAGTTTCGGTTGTACTCTGCCCATTATTCCAAAATATATATATGGAAATGTATCAATTAAATGTTTATTGAACCTAGCTATGAATATATCTATTATACCGGGTGTTTCTTTTAAACTGAGACGATCAAATATCTCGAAAAATAGCCACTCTACGGAAAAAAATGTCCATAATCAAAATTTAATCATACCGCCGGGAAATACATTAGTGCAAAAAAATAGTCCCCCACCCCCCGCTTTGTAGGTGCGGCGGGGGTAACTTTTAAACTAGGATAGGAAGCCATATTTTTTATTGCAGATACGGATTCTACGACTAAACGTACGTATGATTTGAATGAAATATTTTGTTCGATTCATGATAGATGGCGTTGTAATCGACGAAATTCAATTTTTTCAATTTCTTCTTCTTAGAACACACGCATTCGATTCTGCAATACGTTTGAAATAAAAAACATCACGTTTTCATTGGAAATACTCAAAATTCGTTATCAAAACAATTTATTCAGTTTTGTAAATCACATTTAACGTTTGTGTTATTTCTTATCTTCATGTTTTTCGTAATTGCAAAATAAACGATAAAATACTTTAGAATGGGTGTTTAACTGTGCCAGAGAAAATTGAAATGGTTCTGGTTTATGGAGAAGCTGGCAGAAATCTTGAAAATGCTGTTGCTATTTACGCTCAACGTTTTCCGGATAGGATTCGTTCACTTGCTTCATTTGGCCGTACTATCAAACAATTTATTACTGATGGAAATGTTCAACCGAAAAAGAGGACCCGTAGAGCAACGGTCACTGGAGAAAATAATGAAATTGCTGTATTGGCAGCAGTGGCTCATAATGCTCATGTTAGTACACGAGAAATAGTTCGCGATTCCGGATTGTCCCTCACCAGTGTTTGGAGAATTTTAAAACGGCACAAGTATCATCCATACCATGTGTCTTTACACCAAGATCTTCATGGCGCTAATTTCCAAAATCGGGTAACTTTTTGTCAATGGGCACGTGAACAAATACAACAAAACCCCAATTTTTTTCGTTGCGTAATGTTCTCTGACGAATCGTCTTTTACAAACCATGAAACGGTTAATCGACACAACATGCATTATTGGAGTGTTACAAATCCGCACTGGCTTCGTCAAGTTGAACATCAGCCTCCTTGGACTGTCAACGTGTTGTGTGGAATAATTGGCAACAAACCCATAGGCCCCCACATTATTGAAGGCAACTTGAATGGTCAAATGTAGCGAAGCTTTTTGGAAAATAAACTGCCAATATTACTTGAAAATTTGAGCTTAGAAGTGAGACGGAACATGTGGTTTCAACATGATGGTTGTCCTGCACATTATTCGGAGGTGGCACGTAAAATACTTGATCGTGATTTCAATGGTCGCTGGATCTGTAGAGCTGGTCCGATAAATTGGCCCGCCAGATCACCAGATCTTACTTCGCCAGATTTCTTTTTGTGGGGCTATCTCAAAGACAAAGTTTACAAACAAGAATCAACAACACGTGAGAACATGATTGAGCGAATTAGAAATGCGTGTGCTGAAATTCAACCAAACACACTTCTCAGTTGTGTACAATCATTTGAAATGCGTATTAATAAGTGCATTGAAGTCGCAGGCCATCATTTTGAACACTTATTTTAAGCTAAAATTATTTTATTCACCTGCCATTTACATTAATAAATTGTTTTGATAACGAATTTCGAGTATTTCCAATGAAAACGTGATGTGTTTTATTTCAAACGTATTGCAGAATCGAATGCGTGTGTTCTAAGAAGAAGAAATTGAAAAAATTGAATTTCGTCGATTACAACGCCATCTATCATGAACCGAACAAAATATTTCATTCAAATCATACGTACTTTTAGTCGTAGAATCCGTATCTGCAATAAAAAATATGGCTTTCTATCCTAGTTTAAAAGTTACCCCCGCCGCACCTACAAAGCGGGGGGTGGGGGACTATTTTTTTGCACTAATGTATTTCCCCGCGGTATGATTAAATTTTGATTATGGACATTTTTTCCGTAGAGTGGCTATTTTTCGAGATATTTGATCGTCTCAGTTTAAAATAAACACCCGGTATAATATATCAAATTATGCGTTTATTCTTAAAAAACGGTCTATCTTAGCTGATCTTGGACAAGTCAATTAAAAATAAAAGAAAAACCCGCAATAAAATTGTAATAAGGACGAAAGGAAGCTAATAACGCTAAATATCTCGAAACTTATATCTTTGAAATGCATTTTTCGATCGACAGATATCGGATTATGATTTAATATATTCCGCCTACAAAAAAAATTAATTTGAAGCTGAAATGATATATGTGACTAAGAGAGCCCTACGGCTCCTTTCGAAATGACATTAGGTGATTTCAAATTTCAATTCCATAATGTATCTACTTTCAAACCTATATAGGACTATGGGAGCCAATCTTAGAGATTTGTGTAATTTACCATAAACTACAACGACATCCTCTCATACAAAAATTGCATATACCGCATATTCCTGATGATTAAAGTAATTTCTCAAAAGTTTAATATGTATATGAAATACAAAAATTTGATATTTTTTATTAACAAAATTGTTTTTGTGTTTATATTTTATAGAAATGTACACGTGTGCAAATACAGTCCCTGTTCATTGAATTATGGACACTATTAATATAGTGAAAAACTCTAGTATTTTATAAAAATATGTATAAATAAAATCAAGTTTTTTTTTAAATGTTTTAATTCTTTGAAATTTAATAATTTTGAGTATATATAAATTGGAAAACAATTAAAATTTGATTAAACTACCTTTATTTTTAATCACAGCTTTTATTCTTTCAGGCATGCTACATATATAAGTATTGATCATATTGCGAATTTGATCACTATTTCTCCATTTTTTTCAATATATTTTTTTTTTTGGTGAACACTGGAGGGTTGAGGTTTTATATACGTTGAACTTAAGTAAGGCCCAGCAATTCTCGAGAGTTTAAATCCGGAGAATTGCTAGGCCAAGAGAGAGGATGTCAATATTTTGGTTAAGGTGGATATTCGCTATTAATTTTGCGTTATGGCAAGGAGCTCTATCTTGCATAAAAGTGTAAGAGTATTGGCCTTGAGGTAGTGACCTCATGTAACGAAATAAGACGTCTGTTAATACATTTTTATGTTGTACTTTTCTCATGGTTTCCTCTACGAAGTATATTGGACCAGGTCCACCTTCACTAATATGTTGTTTTATGTTCCTGACTACGCAGTTTTCCCTAAACCACTCTTTTGGTCTCCTTCTGACGAACTTGGCCGATTCTGTAACGGCTTCTAACTGTCATTCGTCACTAAACATTACCGATACATTTAAAAAACTCTTAAATTTGGGATTTTTTTATTTAATTTTTGAATATATATACATATAATGAATGCTTAAGAATTCAGTTTACCTTCTTCCAGTCGTCTATTGTCCACTGCTTATGAAGTTTATCCCAAATAAGTTAGTTTTTCCGCATTTTTGAGTGAGTTCAGGTTTTTTTGCTGGACGCCTACATTTCAAATTATTTTCATATAGCTTTCATCGCAATGTCATCACTGATATCTTTATCCCTTCTTCACTAAGGTACTTTTGTAGCTCGCTCGTCGCTGCTCTGTGATTTTCTAAGGCCGATTAAATAATTTTCCGTTCTGTTCTGGGCGTTGTCTTCCTGATCCCCTTACAGTTTCTTTTCTTGATATCATAAAATGTACTCTCAGATTGAAGAATTTTTGCCAAATTACGACTGATGAGCAAGAAACTTTTTCCATTTTGGCGATCTCGCGGTATGAATTGCTTTTTGATTTTAATAATGCTCCGATAGCATGTTTTTTCACTGCTTAGGTCCTTTCTTCGACCCATTTTTGAAAATAAATGTTTCAATCCAAAACTTTCCAAACACACACTCACACTTTAACTTAAACACAAGTTTTTTAACTAAATAATAAAATTCACTCAACGTACAATTATTTCTTACTTTAGCTCAGTCACAAAATTTATAAAAACACCTTATCAAACAGCGCGTCACACATAAAATGAGAGGATAAACTAAAAGTAAAATATGCATGCTATTGATCTTTGTAGTCCTTTTTCAGGTAATAATTTTATTGCACCTACACTCAGAGAAAAAATATAAGTAGATTCTACAAAAGAATTTGTTGATTGCATCAAACATTACTTTTACTATTAAATTGTAGGTTCAACACAGGCTTTCGTAAAACCTACTAAGAAATAGTTATATGTACTAGGATAATTGTAAAAAAGAATAAATATAGTAAAATATGTTATTACATTTAATTTGTAATTTCAAATAACAAACTTTTCGAATATAATATTTAAATAAAAATATTTCTTAGAATTATTAATTCCGTAGTTTAATTGTTTTCTCATTTCCATCAAAAAGTACTCCAAGTGCCCATTATCCCTGCACTGTTTATTTGGTGGGTTTTCTATAGTACCACGAAGTAGAAGTATGTATAATTAATTGTAAATTTCTAGTTTTATATCGGGTAACAATGTCGTTATTTTTTATCTTTTCATTCATAGTGAGTTTCATTAATTTAGTTCTTTCTTCAGCTCAATTGCTTGCTTTGTTTGGATATCAGCAACCTGCTCTGTGTGGTAATCAATTAGTTATAAATGTTCAGCCATTTGTTCTATGTCACGATACAAATGTATTACACTTAGGTCATATCGCAACTGTCGTCGACCTTAAATTCTCAAAGGTAATTCAATCCATACTTTCTATTGCTGCTATATAGAAACATTTTCGGGATTCACTTCCTATTATACTGCTTTCACATTGTAATAATTATTCGCAATTCTTACTAACACACCTATGTATTTTATGTTATTGGGAAAAATACCCTAAAACAAAGTTAACCCAAATACAAATTAATCACCGACATCGAGCAATAAATATATAAGAGAAATCAAGTAGTGCAAATTTTATAGGCAGGTTTTTCCGAGGTTAATCTTATTTTATAATTTAAATATATTTATATACACAAATTTAATTTTTTTCTATATTTAATCCATAAATACAAATCTTATAAACATATCGGCATAGTTATTTTCAAGTTCTCTTGTTAGGCTTATACAGATTGCCAAAAGTAAAATAGATTAACCTCGGAATCTCTACATGAGTCCTCTTATATATATTTTGCTTTATGTCACCGATCAATGCTGTTGAACGCAGTAATCGCAGCGATTGCAGTAAATATTGAATACCATTCATACATTTTCGCTCTCATGTACAAATTATACGAGTTATATTTGTCTCGTCTATGCAAAACCGTGACATCGAATTTCTATAGAGATCTACACACATTAACCGGAAGTTAAACAGCTTTGCCGGAGACCCGCGATCTATGATATTTTTCGTCAAAATAGTAGAAATGCTGTGAATCAAAGAAACAGCAAACTCGGGCTCAGCAAGTGGCACAGTTGGAAAGGAATAACGATACAAATTGCAGCAGAAATTAATTACTAAGAAATTTCTATGTAAAATTTAATTGCCTAAATATTGATTGGTTACAGAAAATTTAAAGATTAATCAAATGTGTAAGGGGTCCTGGTAAAAGTATAGTATGAAAATTATATACAATAATGAAAGTTCGTTCATGAGGAAAATGACCGTACCTTAAGAAAACTACCATCCCTACCAGCGAAGCCAAGTCGTGGTGCTTTTAACATGTTAAAATTTTTTTGTTATCTTGAAATGAAAATGTAAAATAGTTTTTGTAGTTGTTTTAAAATCACCACAAATTTTTACCGTATTGTAATATAGGGAACTTTCAGACTTTGCCAGTAACAGACTTTTCCGAAAAAAATTACTCGTCCCAGTATTCTTTAATATACATACATGAGAAAAAATATTTTCCATTTTGTCAAAAATGGCGAACGTATGTTGTTAGTATTAGATTGCGATTTGTGATTCTTCCAGAAGTTGTCAGTGTAATCACTCAAATAATGGTATTTAACGTGAAGATAATTTTATTTGGCATGACTTGTAACTAACTTGTAATTAAAATTATAGTTCCAGGTATATTAATGCCAATAAAATTATGAATTATGTGTTTTGATTCAATAATGGAAATCTACGAGTATTACATATCATGAACAATAAAATATTAAACTTCCTTCCAATTAATTGTTTCATTTACACTTAAATAGTAAATAAAGCAAATAAATAAACAATAATAGCAATTATTATTAAATTGTAAAAAATTAAAACAATATATTAAATTTTACAAGCAATTTGTATAATTTAATATTAATTTGTCAATATTATTATAATAAACCAATTTATCTAAAACAACGTGGTGATCAGTTTCAGTTGAATCTTAAACCAATCAATGCGTTGTTTAGTAAAAATTTATTAATAATTAATAATTGTTTTGGATACAACATTTTTGAATTTTGAAATATAAGTTCATTGCTTGGTAAGAAAAATTTATTTGATATAAATTCGTTTGATAAAAAAACCAAAAAAACCAAAAAAAAACGGAAAGTGAAATTTAGTTTTGAGCCTTTCCATTACCAAATTTAAGGTTATAAAATATTTCCCTCATTATTATCGAAAATGATGTACGTTCATCTTTATGGTTTTATCGATAGTTATAGTTTGTAATTATTTTACCTCGAACATCATTTAAAATAGTTCTCGAATTGATTTTCTTATAGATTAAACTTTTGTTAAATGTTACAATTTATGTAGATTTATAAAAATCATTTCCTCCAGTGATGACAAGCTGTGGATATCTTATAAATATACATCTGGGTAGCCTTTGAAGAACGACGGAGAGTTACAACTGAACAAAGTTAATCCGATATTAATTTTTCCAAAGAAAGTACATATCAGCAATATTAAAAGAATGCAGAAAGATATATTAAAAGAGAGCACAGATTGTGATTGCCATAGGTTGGAAAATTCGAACAAAAAATTGAAGCTTCATGGAATAATTAAATTAAAAAAAGTTCCTTTGCTGAAACTAATAATTCTAGTAAGTTTTGTTTAACTTCTTACTGTGACCGTAACGTATATGTGAAAATAAATAAATGAAATAAAATCTGTTTTTTATCTTTCAGAATTGCAACATTTACAAGTATTTAAATTGTTACATTACTTGTTGCCTCCGTTAATTAAACATAATTTAAAAGTGGATGAGAAAACATTTCATTGGAAGCTATAAAGTCAAGATTCCATAAATAGTAAGTGTCTGATTGTGGAAGATGAAGAAGAAATCAACCAACAGATCTATAATTATCCACATTAGTCATATAACGTATGGTATTGTATTCAAACTTATTTTTATGCGATAGACACGCATTTTGGTAAACCAATATCCGCAGCGGCCAGTTTAACCCTCATGTGAGTGAAGAAAAAATATCTTAATTTGAGTGACTAAGGTACCCGGGTACCCTACATGCAATTTTTCTTAAAACTAATATTTTTTTAATTTTTTTTTGCAATTTCGAAATGTATAACGGATTTTGCTAAAACTACATAAATTGAAAACAATTTTGCATTAGCTGCAACATGTCAGTTTTCGAAGATCATTCTGTAAAAAAACGTAATTAATCCAACATATCACATCAGTGAAAAAAATGATCGATAGTAATAAAAAAAAATGTTGGTTAGTTTTTTTGAAATAAATAAAAATATAAACATAAATTAAATGAAATAAATAACCAGAAATACAAACAATGAAATACAACGACATATAACATAAAATTTAAAATATTTGCATACTATTTTTTTCAAATATAGTGTAAAATATATAAAGGTACCCGGGTACCTTTGTTACTCTAATTCGTACAACTAAACTACTTTTGGCTCTCACGTGCGTCCAAGTTGTAAAATTTCTCATTTTTAAGTGTGATCGTAATCTATCAATTGAAATTCATTAAACCAACCGAACGAATCTATAATTAAAATTCAAGAATTCCATAACGTGAGAGCCAATTCCACACACAATCAGTTCGTCTGGCAGTTCCGTGTTCTTATCAAATGTTGTAAATGATACGGAATAAGTACAAAGGGCCGAATGTCTAAGGGCCGAATGTCGAAGGGCCGAATGTGTCGAAGGGCCGAATGTGTCGAAGGGCCGAATGTGTCGAAGGGCCGAATGGGTCGAAGGGCCGCATTTTTTTTTGTTTTTAGAAATATAATTTTTTAAATTTATTGTTTTATAACAAAATAAAATATTTTAAGAATAATAGAATATTTTTATATTTTTTTATTTTTCATATTTTTTTTTATAGAATATATTGTAAATTTTTTTTAATAAACATAAATGAATTTCTTATGAATTTATGTATTTTGATATTTTTGATCTTTGAATATTTATGAAATTCCACGTATCCGATCAGCGATACATTTTGGTGAAGGAAAATTTTGTCATGCACCACCAGAGACATTCGGCCCTATTTGTCAGCCTTCTGATAATAGGTATATGGTACAAAAAAAATAATTAAATTAAATAATTAAATTAAATAAAAAAATAAAAAAAATATATTTCTAAAAACAAAAAAAAATCGGCCCTTCGGCCCATTCGGCCCTTCGACATTCGGCCCTTCGACATTCGGCCCTGCGACACATTCGGTCCTTCGACATTCGGCCCTTTGTACTTATTCCGTATCATTTACAACATTTGATAAGAGGTTAAGCTTCATGGTTCATAAATAATAAATTGATAAAAATATAACAAAATATTGTTTATAAAACTTTTTTTAAAAATATGTTAAAATCATAAATTTGTTTGTCTCTTTTTTACATGAATTGCAATTTGACATGAACTGTTATAAATGTTTCTTAACATAATCACTTTAAAACTATAATAAAGCTCAATCAAAAAATCGTAAAAAGAATTTTATTTTATTTCCTACTTTACAGAGCTCGTCTTTTATACTGCTTCTGAACTGAAGTCAAAAAATAAATGATCATTTCCAGCAACGGGTAATTATACCAGATTTTTTAATAAAATTTATCTTACATTAACAATAATTGCAAATTTATTTATAATACAATTAGTTTGTAAATATTATAATTTCTTACTTATAGTGATTTGTTGATTTCACAAAAACGACAAATTTCTTGTAGAATTACTATGATTATAATTTGTTTGTAAATATTATCATTTCTAATATTTATTTGTTGAGAATACAAGAATACAAGTTTCTTGTAAAATTTACTAAAAGTACAAATTATTTGTAAATATAACCATTTCTAACAGTTATTTATTGACTTTACAAGCATGACAATTTACTTGTAGTACTTGTTAATATTACAATTTCATTGTATGTTTTACGATTTCTATCATTTACTTATTGATTTTACAAGAACTGAAAAAAAATTGCAAATGTGACAAATTATTTGTTCACTTTGCTAATTTTACAATAGTCATAAATTATTTGTAAAATAAACAATTATTACAATTTAAATATTGAAATTACAATAAACAAAAATATTAATTTTAACAATAATTACAGTAAATATTATAATATTTTTGTTGGCTGAAAATCAACCCCGGAAATTGTTGAATTTATCGGTTTTTTTGTAGATTCATCAATTTTTTCTCTCAGTGTACCTGCAGAAATTAGCAATTTCCAAAATACTAATAGTGTCCATAATTCAATGAACAGGGACTGTATGTACCTAAAATCGCAATTATGTCTAAAAAATTAGTTTTAGACACTCGCGTAAATTTCTGTCCAAATTATAAAAGTGTCCAAAAACTTTACACCAGTATATTTTTTAACGAGCTACATAATAAACGAATAAAATATATAAATTTCTGTTTAATATGGATTTCATATATTATTTCCACTAACACTTTCATATTTATCTAGGAATTGGTAATACTTCATAATTTTCCAAACACGAGTGAAGTTGCCGAAAACTATTGCAAAAACAATGGTTTGTCTTATTTTGTCATTTTTTTGTTTTATGCATAAGTTAATACCTCTTATACTCTTTTTAATGCTCTGAATTTTGATTAGTATCGAGATTCCATCTTCCACAAACCAATATTGAATGTCACATTAATATATTGACGTATTTTTCGGAACAACTTCACAACTTATAAAAATATAGTTTTGTTAAATATTTAAAACTTAGATTCCTTAAAAACCTTGGGTAGCAACACATCATTCGAAAATCAGAATTCGATCTATGGCTGAATGACAAAGCAAATCCCATAACTAAAAAATATTCAAGTATTATGATCAGTGATCACAAATGACTACCGCTTTTAGTTTTAACCACTCTAATTTATTTCAAATCAAGTGTAAATAGATCATTAATCTTCTAAAAACGATATGCGATCACACTAATTTCGTAGTGAGAACATTTTGATAAATCTTTTACACAGCTTTAGAAATCTTTGTATACCATCATCGGATTTCGTTTCAAATGGGTCAACCAAAAAAAAAACTGGAATTTCAAATGGTGCTATTGTCTCTTTAGATTTTTGTATTTTTTGATACCTTAGATCACTTTTATATTGTTATTGTAATTTTATCTGTCATCTCCGTCCTTTTGAAATGGGTATCTTGGTAATTACAGTACATATCTAGAGTGTCTATAGAATCGACGGTAATGCGACAATAATCGTATGTGGTGTGGTATTTTAATCCCGAAAAAAGGGGATCTCGTTTGATCATCAAAATTTTATTGAAATAAATTCTTTTACTTACAATAATATTCTGTTATACATTTATCGCGGCAATGAAGATCGATCAGGTTACAAAATTCTTTTTTGAAGAACTTCAAGCTATTTTCTTATTTATATTATAATTTATTTTCATAAAAGAAAATATTTTTGTTTTAGTTTTATTTTAAAATTTTATAATAATATATCTGTTTATTTACGCGCGCGTTTATGGCAGAGGAGAAAAAGAAATGAGACGGTGTCGATGCCAATTAGCTGATATTTCAATTAAGAGCAGAACAACAAACGACGAGAAGAAGTTAAATAAAAATAAATAAAAACAAATCTTTATGTTTTTGTTTATATATTTTTTTTGTTTTGTCAGATTATATTCTTGAAGATTTGTATATTTTTTATTGTTTTTTTTTTTTTTTTATAAACATAACAATGTCGGATATTGTTTTAAGTCAATTAAAATGTATATAATGCGGATACAATCTTATAACGGATATTTAACGGTTTGTTAATCATCTTAAGCAAATTTAATTGTGCGAGTCGAATAAATTTAGAATGATTTATAGATTTTAGGCCCACCCGGTCCAAAACCGTATGACCATAAATTATTAACCAAAATACCATAGCGGCACAGTTTTAACATTTTTTGGCTCCAATTCACCTGCAACCTATTTATAAATATATATTCATAATGTATGTACGAGTTTGTTATCATTTCTTAAAGACATATACCAACAACAACAACCGAACGTTATACCATACACCACAAATTATGATACCAAATCCCTTATAAATTAATTTTTTGGCTTTGGAATCCATAACAAAAATACGAAATTTGTCAGACAGAAAAAAAATAAAAAATTTTGACTTATGTTATGCTGGTGGATTAGAAGAAATTTGATTAGAAAATTATTTGTTTGTATGTATTCGGATTGGGTTATTTGGGTATGCATATATATTTAAGAGTGCAAATTGGTACAGTGAAGTACAGTAAAGGCATAACACATCAATTCAGACGTTTCGACATCCCTGATCCCATGCTCATAAATATTCAAGTTAACTGTTTTTTAACATATTACGTTTGCAATGATGAACACACATATTATTACTAGTCATTCAAAATTCATAAAAAAAAATTATAAATTTGAAATTCCTAAAAAAAGCCAGCCAGTCCACCTGTCATCAATAGATTTCCAAAAACTAGACACCAACAAAATATCTATGCATCAAAAAAATGTTGAAAGAAAATCCAATATCAAACCCAATATACCAACATATAAAACAATATTTTGACCACAGGCCATTAATTATTAATTATTTTAAGAACCTTGAAGTTAATTTTTTTGTTTCATGTGATAAGTAGGTAGAATGATGGAATCTATTTCAAAAGTCAAGTAATAATCATAATATGAAAATGAAATATTACATTAATAAATTATAATCTTATTAAAAAAAATTTTTGAAAAATAAAAATTTACAGCAACAGAATATGACGACGAGAATTTATTAAATTAAATAAAACTTTATAGGATTTATCTCTTAGAGGAAATATGTTTTGTCTGGGGGTTTTTAATTTTTGTTTTGTGTTTGGGAGGGCGAAATGATTTTTCACCAGAAAAATGTAAATTGTTTAAATATTTTATTTACATTTTTTAGGTAAAATTATGATAAAAAATAAATAAACTATAAATTTTAAATATTATACTGGTTCTTATGTACAGTGGATTATACAGGTGTCTACGAAAATAAACTGAATGCTACATACAAAAAGCATGGTTGTGAAATATATATACCAAAAATGTACACTGTTAAATTTCAAAAAAAATGTTGGATTTGTCTTGTCTTAGAACAGTCGCTGAATCCCTATTAGTATCATTGTGAAGATCAAAAAATTGCTCACCGAATTAAGCTGATTACGAGAAAAAAATGTATTACTGCTTTTTTAATTCTAAAAAATTGTACACAATATTTCTTTTATATCTCCGATCGCATGTATATGGTGAATGGGATCTAATTATGATTTTTAACTTGTCGAGCATTTATTAAATTTTTGTGTTATGTATTTGATTTCAAGCTATTTTAAAATATTTTTATTGCAAACCCTAGAAATGTACACAGGTTCATGCATGAATTTTAAGATAGCCTAGACAGAGTTCTAATGGTAAAATGAATGGGGCTCGGTTCTGCAATACACGACTTAGAAGTTTCATGGATTTGCATAAATTTTCAAATTTTATTTCACCGATGCTAGATATTTTCACGCGGTCACCTACATGGTCATATAACTCAGTCAAAACCCTATGTGTGTGGTAAATGGGATCTAATTATGCTGATTTTTAACTTCTCTAAAGATATTTTCACATTTATGGTTTTATCGCCTATCCCAGAAATGTTCACGGGTTCTCTTTCATAAATTGGAATAGGCCAGGAAATTCTCCAAACAATCGAATTACTGAAATCCTAGAGATGTTCACGGAGTCTCACTTACACGGTATCCATTGAACCAACCCCACTAATTTCGATTTAATATTTCGATTCGCGTGGCCATCGTTGATTGCGCAATATTTAGCACAATAGAAATTTTAATTAAAATGATAATTTTAAATGATAATGATTAATTAAAATGATAAGCGGCGCATTTAAAGAAATGAAAAATTAAATTCAACCTCCCACAATAACCTTGGAGATAAGAAAAATGTACCTTGCATGCATACGGAGTGGAGGATGCTACATGGCTCCTTCGAAATAGTATCTCTTATTTTGACCACAAAGTGAATGATCTATGACATGTAGCATACCGTTGGAAAGGGCGCAAACTAGAAAAGTTTTTAAAACAAAAGTTATTTCAAAACAATTGCTAGTTTTTTTTAAATGCATATAGAAGGTAGACATTTTTTATGCTTTTATACATTTTTTAGGATTTGCAAGCCCATAACTCATTTTTCTTAAACCGAGTGTATAAAATAATGATTTATTTAGAATAAAATCACATTGCAGAATACAATAAAAGTTATTTCGTGTCTTTACGTCTACAAACAAAAAAGTTATGACCATTTAAAGGTGAGATTTTGGGTAATTTAAAAAAAAAACTTAAAAATATCATATCTCATTTGCCGTGAGACTTAGGACATCGGTTCCATGGGATGAAATCTTCCAAATGACCCGCTCAATCTGCCATAAAACGTTGTCGGTTCACCTGCAAAACACCCTGTATATTCGAATTTTTAGCCGGCTACTTTTATCATTTTTTCAAATTTGTTTCAAAGTTTACTAATATTGATCCCCCTCTACTAAGGAAATAATTTCGAATCGATTTAACCAGATGTACTTGAAGTGTGTCCTAACTTGTCTTAAACCCAACAACAACGTTTTCAATTAATAATAAAATTTAACATATTATTTCGGGAATAATGAAAACCCTTCGTCCTAAGATATTTCTAAGAGGTTACAACTTTGAGAGTAGGTGTTTTACTATGAACCAAACCCAGTCCAACTAGAAAACACGAGTTTTCCAGTAAAATTAGGGGAACACTGGGTCTATATTCAAAAGTTGTAGAGATAAAAATCGATTTATGGACTAAAATTTTCACTATAATTTTTTGATTTTCTCCGGCCATATAAGTCATTTTCAGTTTTTGGCCAATATCTCAAAAACTTCCACTAGTAAGCAATACTTTCGGTTGTTTTTCTAATAGCGTAGGTCATATTGAGACTATTTGAAAAATTTGGGGAAAATTTATTTACTAAAATTGTCACTAGAATTTTTTGATTTTCTGCGGCTAAAAGTTAAAAACTGAAAATAATTTATAAAGGCAAATTTTTCACATAATCTCAGTATGATCTAAGCTATTAGAAAAACAACCGAAAGTGTTGGATACTAGTAGAAGTTTTTCAGATATTGGCCAAAAACTGAAAATAACTTATATGGACGCAGAAAATCAAATAATTATAGTGCAAATTCTAATCCATAAATTTTTTCCAAATTGTCCCTGTATGCGATGCAAATTTTTCAAAATTTAATTAAGAAATAGCCGAGCTCCCTCCAGTTTAAAATTTATTTATATCGTGTAACATGTACAGATACTATTTTTCGTAAGGGCTGGTTATGAAATGGCTAGGTTAGTCCAGCACGAACAGATCCTAGAATGTTGTCCAACTTGAAAAATCCCTGATCAATACTACTATCCAAATTTCATCGTAATTCGTTAAGAAATGGCGGAAAGATAGAATATTGTTAAATTTCAAAATTCCATTTACCGAGTTCGTTTACTTCGGAGATCAATCAATTTGTCATTTTAAGGATCACTTTTAATATTATATTCCGCTGAAATTATTTAGAGAAAAAAGTGATATATGAACTGTTTTATTTGAAAGTGGTATAAGTCCATTTTTCTAAAAAATTGAGATAACGGTAATTTTAGGAAGATATATACACCTTCTCTCCATATTTATAATCATTCATTCAATGGAATACGGTTTTCTTATAAAATAAACAAAAGAATTTTGGCTATAAAATGTTATCGCAAAAACCTTTTTTTTGAAAGTGGAATAAGTGCATTACTAATATGTAATTATAATAGGGTTCAAAAATTCGTTCATTAAAATGAATTATTCACTCTTTAGTGATCGAACAGTGTTATTTGTAATACTGATCAGTAACAATAATGAAAAGCAACAAAAAATATTTTGTTTTACTATTCACTTATGAAGAATAATGTAGAAAGAAGTTATATTCACTATGATCGATCAATGCAGAAAATAATATAAAAATTTTATCTATTCATTAGTACAATGAATGTTCGCTTTATTGATTGTTAAAACAAAAGAGTACTGTAAACCCTCGATTTCACGGACCCCGATTTAACAGACGCTCGATTTAACGGACCTCGATTTTACGGACAATTTTTTTATTTTCCATTTTTGTTGTCGATTATGGTGGGATTGGGTATGTTGGATGTAAATGGGATTCTTAAATGATTTTTGGAAGTAGTTCTGGAATATGGCCACCTGGGACGGAACTCGTTAAATTCTTAACCAAGTATGATGGGATTGGGTACCTTGGATGGAAATGGGATTCTTAAATGATTTTTGGAAGAAGTTCCGGAATATGGCCTCCTGGGACGGAACTCGTCCGATTCTTAACCGATTACGATGGAATTGTTTATGCTGGAAGGAAATGGGATTATTAAATGATTTTTGGAATTAGTTCTGGAATATTGCCTCCTGGGACGAAACTCGAACAATTCTTAAACGATTATTATGGGATTGAGTATGTCGAATGGAAAAGGAACTCTTAAATGATTTGTTTAAGAAATTATGGAATATCGCCACGAAACTCGGTAATTTAAACTTGGGCGGAACTCGATAATAAGCAGGGGTTTTTCTTGAAGCAAGCGGCTGGTGATGCTAACATGTTTCTGGTAAGGCTGGATGCCTTAGCATCTATCGTCAGTACGTAACCCACTTATGGGATTAGTGAGTTGAGCGGCACATCAGCTACTTACTTTCACCAAAAATCACGTTATCGAAAACTGTTCACGGGAACATGGAATATGATGTCTTCTAAGATCATGAAATCTTCAGAACCTTCAGAACCAAGCGAAAATTTACACTTTTGAGGTACTTGTAATACAAGAGCGCATAATCCATATGTCCATATTCCAGAACTTTTTCCAAAAATTATTTGATAAACTCATTTCATCCACAATACCCAATTTCTCTCCTAGGAGGTCATATTCCAGAACTTCTTCCAAAAATTCTATTTTAATCCAACATACCCAATCACATCATAATCGGTTAAGAATTGAACGAGTTCCGTCCCAGATGGTCATATTCCGGAACTTCTTCCAAAACCAGTTTATGCATCTGATTTCCATCCAACAAACAAAATCCCTTCATAATCGGTTGAGATAAACGAGTTCTGCCCTAGGTTGCCATATTCCAGAACAAATGCAACAAGCGATTTTACGGACATTCGGATTTATCGGACTCCCCAATTAATCCGTTAAATCGAGGTTTTTCTGTAGTAAATCCCGTTCGCTCACACAAACAAAAAATAATCAATCCTTTTAATTTTTTTATTCACTCACTATTCGTTTATTACTGATTTAATATTTACGTTTAATACTACTTCTCATTTTAATTATTTAAATAATTTTTTACATTAAAAAATTCATTTGAGTGAAGCTAATGTCTATAAAAATATGGACATAAATTTCTTCTTGTTTTTATTTCTTATAATATGTTATTTTTGAAAGTGGTATAAGTCCATTTGGAGCTAAAAAAACGTTTATTTTTTAAATATTTTCAATAATTATTTTTTCATAATAAAATTTAAAAGATGTAAAAGTGTTAAAAACATCACTTGATTGATTAACGTTTTCCAATATTTTTAAATTAATTCAAACGCAAACCCTTAAATATCTCGAAACATGAAAAAATGGACTTATACCACTTTCAAAAATAACAGTTCATATAATGAATAAAAAAAATTCCACTGGTAATTACATAACAAAATAAATTCTCTTTAGTGATAGTGCTGCCACTTGCTGCGAGTAGGGTAATCACTTATTTTCTGCTTTCAAATTTCCGCTATCTTATACAGTACGGTTTTTACTTCGACATTTACCTTTGCAACTTTTGAATATTAGACCCAGTGTTCCCCTAATTTTTCCGGAAAACTCGTGTTTTCTAGTTGGATTGGCTCTAGTTCAAAGTGAAAACACCTACTTTCAAAGCTGTATCTTTTGAGAGCAGAATTCAGCGTCGACCCACCGTCCATATACAGGTTGACATGGAGCTTGCAATGTGCAGGTGGTATACTGTAGTTGTGTGAGTAAGTGAATATGTGAATGGATTAAAGATGTGGCGTGAATGCGTGGTATCACAATGGGCCAAAAATGGCCTAAGTGTCAACCACTGAAACCTATCCTAACTTTAAAAGAGGTATAATACGTTTTATTATTTAGTTTTAGACCTTTTAAAAATAAAATAATTGATTATTTTGGAACAAGCTTGAACATAATTTTTTTTACAGAATTTAAAGATGGAGCCCATGTACAGAAATTAAAAAAATATGATTGAATTTTGTGTTGTGTTACTGAAGTTTGTTTTTCTTAAAGTTTAAACATAGTGTTAATAAATCCTGGATAAAAATGGTGTTTTTATTTAATTTACATTGGTGATGATTGGGCATGACCATTTGTTGATTTTAGATTAGAATGGTGAAAACCAAAAAAATCGTTTGTTTTGTAATTTGGGGTTTGTCATTGAATTTGTGCCCAATCAACAAAATGCTATAGTGACAGAGCGGTTGACAATTTTGCAACAATAAAACCGTTAATTGTTGACAATTGTCTCGTTGTGTTGTATTTGTTAGGGTTTGCAGGGTGTTGCAATGGGTGGTGGTGAAATCTAAGAGTGTTTCCAAAACCGATACTTATTTCAATCATATTTACTTGTTTGCTAAATTATTTTTCTTATTTGTTTTGACATAAACATCAAAACAAAAATTTATTTCGTTGGAAGTCATTTTGAAAAGAGCCAACAGCAATAATAATGATTGACGGTTTAGTTTGGAAGCTTGTAAATTTGTATAATAAATATCTAGTGTGCCAAATAATTTAACAAAGGAAACAAGTAGTTTTTTTTTTGGATAACGCTTAGATATAGGATTTAGACTGCGGTCCAATTCGCGACTTATTTGACTTATTTAAAATGGTGGCTTGAAATAAGTAATCTGCTGGACCAATTGAAATTGAGGCTTATTTGAACATAACCCTACATTTCATTAATTAACAGTTCACAGATCTAATAATTATTGGTCTTTTTTATTGTTTGTGGAAATTTAAAATTTTATTACAATGGAAAATCGTTGGCGTCAAATGATGTTACTGGCTATATTAGTAAACAGGAATATTAGGCTTTACTCCAAAATCATCAAACATGATGTAGAAATACTGAATTATTTGGTAACGCGTCTGATGCGAAGTGTGTGTATTCAAAGTATTTATTGTTTCATTCGTATTTTATCTAGTACATATTTGGTCTAGGCTTTGTAATATTGTACAACCAACTTTAGTTTTGGGATTATATCTAAAATTATAAGAGAGAATACCAATTTGGTAAAAGAACATTTGAGAGTAAGTTTTATTACGTTTACAAATGTACTAGAATTAGTATCAGACAAACGTTCCTGCCATCAAACGGAAATATAACTTATAATGTTGCTCAATAAACTAGAAATTTATTTTTCTACTGTTGTATTACCACGTCTAAATTTTATGACGAACAAAAAATATATTAAATGTTATTTTTGTGGAAACTCTCTAAAATAAATCAAGAAACTCTACAATAAGTCTCCTCGTGAGGTGACTTATTGTAGACTTTCAAATAAGTCAGTCTACACAAAATAAGTCATGAATTTTACCGCAGTCTTAGATTGTTGATAGGATTGGATTGCAATTTAAGGTTAAACTTAAAACGAATGGCTTCTGGAATATCCTAAAGTAGTTATAGGACACTGATTTTTTAATTTTATATTTGAGGCTTGCCCATTATTTGTTAAGATTACCACTTTAATGTTTGTGTAAATTATTTACTATTTTCACTTTTAATTAACAATATAATAATATTTTTATCACTATTTAAACTAACAATATTCTTTTAGTACATACTTAAAATGTACAAGGAAATTTAAATATTTAACTTTTATAGATTTTTCGGTTTTAATATTGTTCACTTTGATTTAAAGTGATTATGGCCAAAATATTAATGTATATGGTAATAGATCCAAATTTATCCTATTAATCATTAAATTACACTATATTTTATGAAATTCTAGGTGATATTTACTTTAAGTATAAACGAGCTAGATATGATTACCAATACTATTTTCTTATTGTGTACAACCAAATATAGTACAACTCATCTAAACACTTTGCTATACTTTAATAATTACGTCTTAATATTTTATTGATTTAACTTCGTTTAGTAACTACCGTACAAGTGGCGCAGTGGTTAAAGCTTAGGCACTTGGACCGGGAGGTACTGGGTTCGAATCCCACCAGAGGCAGGATGTAAAGCGAATTTTCTTCATCGGTTACGATCGTTGATGTTAATAAACACAACTTAGACCCTCTGTTGGAGTGCAGAATTCAGCGCCGACCCACCGTCCATGCCAGTGTGCAGGTTGACATGGAGCGTGCAACGTGCAGGTGGTATACTGTAAATGTGTGAGTAGGTGAATGGGTGGGTGAGTGCGTGAATGAAAAGGAGAGTACTAATTGACCTTAAAAGGACATTAAATCCATTGGATGATTGATACTTTCTTTAAAAAAAAAAAAAAAAAAAAAAAAAAAACTGAGTAGGAATGGAAATTCCGGTAATTATAATTTTTGATCTTGTTTAGACTTATACTGTAGAAGTGCAGACACATTACTAGTTGCATAATCGTGATTTCGTGGTCATAATTTCCCAAATGAGAACGTAAGACACACTATAATTTATTTTGTCTTCATATTTAGTTTTAAAATAGTAACGGAGTAGGCGTTCACAAAAATGCCAAGATTGACATGGACAAAGCTTTTAAATTGTCAGAGATGACTTTTCTAGAGACAAACCTAAAAAATTTGTTCCCGCCAATAGAAAGCAGGAAACAGGAAATTTATTATTGATTATGATCAATTAGCTATTTAATTAAAATTTCAGAAGATTCATGGGTTAATTTTTTTCGATTAACTAAGAGATGGGAATCACTGTTTTTAATGATGACGATGGTGCTTGAATTGTTAGTACTAATTATTAATGAATTATATTTTACCGGGTTTTATTCAGTAAAAGTGGAGTTTCGTTGCTACTTATTAATAATTATACCCTCTAAGATTTCACTTTCTTTAGTATTTAGAAGGAGTTAAAGTTCCTGTAACGATAATTTTGAATCTGTTTAGTCTTTATATCAGATTTTAGCTGTATTTTCAGATTTTATTGATGATTTGTCAGGAGAATTGAGTTGGAACTATTAATACAAATTATTACATTAAACTGCTTTAATTTTATTATTTATGTAGGTACTTCAATATTTACCACTTTTATTAGTATTCCTAATAGTAAAAACTACTACTAGAAATATTATAAGTTATATTGCAGATAATTTAAAAAATTGTTTAGGATTCTGATTGCTGGATATTATACTATTATATATTATATAATTGTGTTGTCTTGTGCTAACCGTTTTACATTACATTTCAACTAACAATTTACTAACTATTGACTACTTAGGTGTCTGAAACCGAGTCAATCCCATAAAAACACTGTGCTTGTCGAAAAACGTGACAAGCTGGGCACCCAGAGGATAAACCTAATTTGAGTACGCTGAATTCAATGGTGCTGCTCTCATTTCAAAGTTAGGCAATATTCTTGAGATATCACTTTCGAAATGTTTTGGCTCTGAGTCAAAAATTTGTCAAAATATACACACATTTTCACGTTGATAGCTCTTGAACCATTAAGATTTTGGTTTTGTTTTTTTCAGCGAAGTTGTTCCTATTATTGCGGCCAAATAATTGCAACCAGTAGGTTTTTTTAATATAAAACGTCGTAAAAAACAGGCATTTTTTTGTTGTTCAACAATAGTACTTGAACCATTAAGATTTTCGTTATGCTTTTTTCAGCAAAGTTATTGGGCAAGGCAAGATAAACAACTTTGCCGAACATATCAAGACCGAAAAACTACATCCACCATATATGTGTGTTTTGAAGTGGCTACTTCCGCAAACTTAGACCAGTAGTGGCCCGTTGTGATACCACAGGATCCTATTTCCCCTTTATCCCTGGGAACCTATTATGAAATTGGTCGGAAAATACGTTTTCGTAAAATCCGATCCGCGGCGGATATTCGTATTATGAAACATGTATTTTTACTGGCAAACTTGAATAAATGAAATTAGTTTTAATTCCAAAATTTAGCCGGTTGGTTGCTAAACCTTCATTCCTTTCCATAAACGAAATAAGAATTTCGAACTGTTGTCCATTTGTTGAAGACCTATAACATCGAAATTTTCAGTATATATACTTGTCACTTTATTTAAATTTGATCAAAATAATTTAATAGAAATAAGTACTTACATTTAAAATTTTTTAAATTTTTAAATAACGTATAAAAGTATAAACTACGATATATTTTCCGTGCGTATACTACAATATCCGTCACCTAACTAGCAGTCGGATTTGACATTTGATTTTTGTCGTAAAATCCACGTTACTCGGATTTTTATTTCATAATAGAAATTCCGCGGCGGGTCGTATGTTTTAGTTTCATAATATGAATATCCGACGCAAGACGGATTTTATTACGAAGTGGGAAAAGTTTTATAATAGGGGCCTGTTCAAAACCATTCGGAGCTAAAAGTACGTAGCGCAAAATACCTCGCATTCCACAGTCCGCGAGATTTGAAAGGATGGCCATACTTTACACGCCCAAATACCTATGCCTTCTGTATGATAGTGCCGGACACGAGCATAGGAAGTTATCTAAAGTCTGTTCCTTCTCTTCGTACATGCAACTTCTACACAGTCATTCGTCTGTAGACCCAGCCTTCCCGCATATTTCACTGCTTTTCATAATATAAACGTTCGAATGTCATTGAAAATATGTACATTTTTCGCATTGTCATGTGGAAAAATTCGACGAACAATCTCCAGCCGAATCCGATGAACACGGTGAGCATTTTTACCAAGTGACGGCAAGGCTCGAACATTAAACATTGGTTCAGCGATAAAAAGCTACATGCACTCTTGGGTAACATTTGTTAGGATTTGCAAGAGGACGAAGATCCCGAAGACTTAGGTTTAGCCCCTGGGTGCCCAGCTTGTCACAAAAAAAAAGATTGCGATTCAAGCACAGCGTAATTAATCTTGTTTTATGTAAAAGAGTGTGTGGATGGGCCCGGCGGAAATGTTACTTATGTTTGGCCGCACACTCCAATCAATCAATCAAAAAATCTCGTGGCTCAAGAGACCAATTCAAGAGTTAAATACTAATCGATTTATGGTTAAAATTATGGTTTCAGGAAATTCTATAGTAAGTTGTGGTTGTGGAATGAAAGAAGATTAAATTAATAAATGTTTATATTATTTAGGAAGCCGGAAAATATTAATTTAGAATTAAATTTCAGGAAATTTCCAGATGTACGTGAAATAATAAAAATTTTTCCTCAGGTTGCTAAATTATTTAAGAGAAGCAATTGTTGAAGACCAATACCATCGTTATCCATTAACCGTTTGCGTCCTAAGTAGCGCGATCCCGCGATGTCGACAACTGACGGTGCGTTACCGATTGTCGAAGTCGCGTGCTCAGATTTAATGAAGCAAGTACATCACACAGCTCCTTTTAATGTAAATAGTACATTTTACAATAGGTTTGTCTTAATAGATTGCCTTTTCATCTCACTCATTTCACCTTCCTCTCTCATTTAGAGAAAGCGCGGTTGCGCTGTTTGGGATTCTTCGACAGTGTTTTTTCAATACCCTCTGGGACTCAAACGGTTAAACATATTAAGCCTTTATCCTTCCTCTAGTAGATTAGAAGTAGATTAGAGTTGTGTTGTACCGTACGAACGCTAGGTGTCTAAAACCGGGTCGTTCCGTCCCAAAAAAAAATCGTTCCTATCCCTCCTACTGTTATGTACAACCAGGCTGTCGGAATAGGCCCTGCGTTATCCATGACACTTGTCAAGTACTTGGTCTTGCAGTCCAATCAATCAATCAACCGAATTTTCATTCTATTTGAAGTGTCGTCTCAATTTCTTTTAGTAATGAATGCAACTTTGCAGGAAAACATGTACCTGAATATTGAGTTTATGACAAATGCTTGCAACATTTGTAAGCAGAAAATGGCGGTTTTACCACATTTGCTTTGGTTTTTCCAGCTTAGCAGCCACGAACTTTTTATATTTTTAAAATCGAAAACGGCATTCCTGCTGTTCAAACCCATATATTATATTGAAAGTGTCTTTCGTTAGTCCGCTTCATTGCACACAATTGAATATGGCGAACTAAGGATAACAAAGAAAAAAATTACAAGCAATTTTATTTGAGACAAAATATTTTTAAAAAATATGGAAAAATAATGTTTGATTTAAAGTGATCCGCACATTAGCCAACATGATCGTGGCGGATTATATACATACCTTAAAATGGAAGTAATTTTCAACTGAATTTAGTCCTTGGCAGCGAAATATTTAAAAACAATTTTAAATTTTTCGATACTCAATACTCGGAATGTAGTGTATTGACGTATGTCGACAACACACATATGTCAACTTTTCGAATTAAACGGAAATTGTGTGACTTTCGCTCTAAATTCTGGAAGAATTGAATCGGGTAAAGTAGATTAATGATGTGTGCCTTATACCGTAGACAGATACAAACTAGATAATCGTGAATTCTTGATTATCGCGATATTTCTCCGATTTTCATCAAAACAGGATTACCACATTTATAGAACAAGATTATTACAATCAGGTTGCAGGAATAAGATACATGTTAAATTTAAGAAAAAATCAGTAGGATTGTATGAGGCTGGGTAACATAAGTCATTTTCATTGAATGTATACCGAATAATTGTTAGAGTGTAAATTAAATTTTAAAATTTTTAAACTGTCACAGAAATTATTTATACATTTAGTTTATATTAACTTATTGTAACTGATTCGATGTAATTAAAAATCGGAAAATACGCATTGAAATTGTTTTATTTCATTAACTAAATATGAATTTGAATTACAAAATCGGGTTCGTGTCTGTCCACGGTATTAGGTCGATTTTTTCAACTAAATCATGAATTAATTGGCAGTAACATCAACAAAACCAGCTGTGCCTGACTATTCGAAATACTAAATTGTCGACTTTTCGTCGATTTTTCGTTCAACTTACATCTCACAGAATACATTCTCTTTGCCATTTCAGTAAATTAAACAGTAAATGATTGTTTATAATCTTCAATAAATAAAAATAAAATTGAAAATATTGTACACAATAACACATTTGCATTAAATGCCATAATGACATTTGACAACTAAATTGAAAAGTTACCTCACGAGGAAACTTTTCGTTTGTAACGTTGTAAAGTTTAGTTCATAATTTATCCGATAAGACCCTTTATGATTTCTGTAGCTTCCTCAGATGTTTAATTTCCACCCGCGATTCAACCTACAAATTTTATTCACTACAAATTTTATTAACCACCGAACAATCAAACCTTTAATAAAATCATATAAAATCGAACGATATACGAATATATAGAATTACCTCTCTAAAATACCTTAAGGTCGATGCATTGGAATGTTTTTAACGATTTACTATCAGTTTTGTAAAATATATAAGCAATGAAAAATTGGGGGATTATCTTCTTTATTTTCGGGTTTCTTTATATTTTTCGAATAAAATTTTTTAACAATTTTTAACCAAATAATAAACATATAATATACCTATATATATATATATATATATATATATATATATATATATATATATATATATATATATATATATATATATATATATAAATAAATCTAGCTAGAGCTACTAACTATCTATCATATATGTATAGAGAAGACAATGCAATTGGGTATTTGAATTTAAAAACGTACAAATGAAAAGGTATACAACAAAGAAATTTTCTAGCAACTGCCATCATCGTTACCACCGCATCATCATGATGTTCAACATCAACAACTAACTAGACAACATGAGAAATAAAAATAGGTTAGCCTATAATTAGAAGTTATATATTATTATGTCTATTCGATTTTAGACAGAATATTATATGAACTATGATTTTACTATTTTAGTGTTGCGTGGTTATTGTCATTTTTTTTTGTATGTTGTGTAATTATCGCATTCACATAACCATATAGATGTATGCATGCTTGAATTCTCACATTGCGCTAATTAACAGACATTATTTGGTTCATATATAAACTATCAACTTTAAAATAAGTATAAATTTTTCAATGTGAACAGGATACGAAAAGTATGTATTACACACCTTTTAGTTTATAAAATCATTTGTATATATTTCTCTAGAACTTGCTAATTTTCACAATTCAAATTCTTTCTTTAATTGCAGAAAATGTTCGTATTACGTTCATATCATGTACAACAGTGACATCTGTATGGTACACTGTTCATTATTATAATACACAAGATCATTCATTTATGATCACAAAAACGAAAAAAAAAAAATCCAAATGAACATATAAACTGTATCTGGTACATTTTTATAAATTACCGGTTTCTTTCCTTATCTTAATGCACTCACCACCGCACCAGACAGTCGAATTGTATTGAATTTTTCTTCTTACAATATTCTTCGCTTAATGGTATTAAAGGGATTGGCTCTGCTACGGCAAAGACATTTATGTTACTTTTCAATTTTTTTCTTTTTAATTTATTGGATTTTTGTAAAAATGTGGATTTCATGATCATAATCAACTTTGAATATCATAAATATGTCAGTAACGTTAATTGAACAATAAAAGATGATCATTATTCTTTGTACTATATATGTTCCAATAAAACTATGTACAAATATATATATAGAACTGAATTGTAATTGTAAGTGGAGAATAAAAGATTATGTACTTAGATTTTTGTGTAGATATTTTAATTGAACTAAATGTTCATTTTAGGCGATTCGGCCATGCTGCAATAATTGGTATACAAAGTGGGGAACTTTAATGGTAAGACGCAGGAACGCAATTTCGTTTATTAGTTTCAATTGTTCGTTTACAAATTAACTTCATTAAGCGTAAACATCTTGGGCTTTTGTAGTTACTGGTCGAACTTGGTCCAAAATTTAATTTAAAAAAATGCCAGTGCAATACTAAATTTAGATTTTCTATCATATTTTATATGCCAACCCGAAAAAAAATTTATATCATGACATTTTAATTTATTTATTATTTTTTTTTTTTCAGAGATCATCTAGTAATTTACCTATCTTACATTAGTTTCGCGGATTAAAATGAGTAACCTATTGGTTACTTATTTTATAATACTTTCTTATTCTAATTAAAACTGCACAGCTCCAGCGGTTTCTGTCTTTGGAGTCTCCTCATTTCGTTAGTGGTGTCCAACATACGACGGATATCTGCATTTTCGCGTATAGATAAGCGCTGGACGTGTTTCCTTGCTTGGTTTTTTATTTCATCGGTGACGTATTCCATCTTCAAGTCTCTATGAAGGTTGTCTTTCCTAATGTACCATGGGGCATTCACAATCTCTCATAGCACTTTATTTTGGAAGCATTGTATCATTTGTACATTCGTCTTCTTGGCACAACCCCAAAGTTGGATACCATAGGTCCATACTGGTTTTAGCAGTTACCTGTATAGAAGCAATTTGTTGTGCTCAGAATTTCTACCCATGAGCCAGTACATTTTTCTATATTTTCTTATTCTCAAGTGCATCCTCAATGACATCCGTTATTCAGTGAACTTGTACAACTGTAAAGTGATTTTCTCTAATCCCAAATTGGTGTGGGGGAACTAAGCATCTCTCTTCTATTATAGGTTTGAGTCTCTTAAGCAACTAGTCTCTTAGTTTTTCAAATAGTTTTGATATGAATGGAAGTAATGATATCGGTCTATATGTTTTTTTATCGTTCCCTGGTTTACCTGGTTTAGGGATCATTATCATTATAATGATCAGTAATTAAGTCATAACCTGGAGCTTTTCTGATACTTAAGTTATTATTGGTTTCAGTTTTAAGTTTCAATAAGGTCACATGCCTTATGTTAAAATCATCTACTTTGTTTACGACTATTGTATTTTCATTTGTTGTTTGTCTCAGCAACGGTCGAAAAGTCTCTTCTAAATAAGCAGCAAATAGAGAGACTTTCTGTACATGCATTTTGGTACATGCATTTTGGATCATTTTAGTCTCTTCGTTGCTTTCCAAAGCGAGTAATCATCATCCTTTAGTTCAGAGAGACCTCGAAGTCGCTTAGTTCTGCTTTCGTTCTTTATTTCCGTTATTAGTTGATTTAATTTATTGCACAAAAAATTAAGAATAATTTTGTGTTGCGGCGCACGAGAGTAATGCCAGATTTTGCGAGCTTTCCGTTTCTCTCTAAGTAGCTCTCTGATTTCAAGAGGATAGTTATGTTTCATTGTAGTGTTGGTATGGGAAATCGTTGAACTTTCCCAAGCCGCTTGTTGGATATTGTTATTAAATATTTCTAGTTCATCTTCCAGCTGCACCTTCGTTCTAATTGGTTCACCGAGATTTGTTCGATCTTCCACTAATTTCTTGAATAGATCCCAATTGGTTTTATTGTTTATTAACTTAGGTGAATTATCTTTTTTATTATCATTGTACTCAGAATCATGATCACAGGTGAGTGGTCAGATGATAGTCCTTCACTATTTTCAATACATGTGTAGTCCTCTAAAACTCCTTCTGTTACAAAGAAGTCAAGAAGATCTGGAATTTTATGTGTGTTAGGATAATTGTATTGTGCATAATTTTTTCTTCAATGCCGGGCACTTCATAATGTTTAATATTATTTTTAAAAATTATTACGGTTGACCCGCCTCTAGCGTTTCCACCTGGATGAATAGCATGGTAGCATTCATAGTCACGTATTTTAATAAATGAAGTTTCTGTTAAATGAGTTTCCGGGACAAGACATGTCTATTTTTCTAAGTTTAAAAAAATGTCTAGCTCTGGAACATGCTGTAGTAATCCATTCACGTCATCCAATCACAATTCTAAGTAATCTAATCATTAGATTAGTATAGCATTGATATAAGCTCATTCGTAGCTTCTTGTTTATCCAGCCGCTTATATATAGTTTCTAGACCACGTTCTTGTTTTGCTAGGCGTGCATTTACCATTTCTATACTTCGAAATATTCTTTCTAGTGGATTTTCTTTAATAGTATTCTGCTGCTTTATCTGAGAGTAGGATCTCCTCTCTGGTGGCAATCTAGTTGTAGTTGGAGTCCTTGTATTTTATTTCTTAACCTTTGCAGTTCTACCGCTGCTTCGTAACCTCTATAGTTGGCTGGGTGTTGTCCTTTACAGTTTATACACCTTGCAGGTTCGGTTTGACTATGAGAACAGTCTTTCGCGTTGTGTCTGGCGGCACATTTTATGCACCACCTTGGCATTTCTTGAATTAAGGTATTAATCTGGTGTTCTTTTTCAGTGGTTCTACTTTAACCCTCATATTAATTATTGCTTTGATATTAAATATATTTTCAATTTTTTCGCTTTTGCTGAATGAGAGCATGAATAGCGGGAGCCCTCTTTTAGCGATCTTGGTTCCTTGACAATTTTCAACTTTCTTTCGTTTAAGGATATTTACTGTGTCTACAAGTTGCAGTTCTTTCATTTTGAGATCTTCTATTATATACTCTTTCTTGCAGGTGGGATGGAGACCTCTGGCCATAACATCAATTTCTCGGTTATTTTTGTCTTCATTTGTAAATCATTCTTTACCTTCTTCACTGAGCTTTGTGGCTAAAGCTCTGTATGTATCAGGATCTCTTGTATTTATCTTCCAAACATTATTATTTAGTGCAACTACTCTATAGTCATTTGTGGACACTGATTTCATTAGAGCTTGGATAATCGCAAACTAAGTTATGCCCATCACATTAATTGGCGGTGGTGTTGTTGTTCGTGATGTTGGGGTACAGGCACTGGTTCGACAGTTTCATTAACTTTAGCTTGCTCTTCAACTTCTGGCGAGAATTCTGCTCTTCGTTTGCTCCTTGGGCTTTTCTTCTGTTTATGTATCCAATCAGTTTCTTTTGCAAGTTATTCCTCATCTGTATGAAACTCAGCGCCAGTACAAGCAGCAATTGTGCTGTTTTCTTTATAGCAAGTAAGAGGAATTCCCACAACCTCTGTCAGTTTGGTCTTCTTCAATTCCTCATTTTCTTTCTTTAACTTAGCGATTTCATTGCTAAGTTGCGATGCGACCTTTTCTATTTCACTCAGTCTTCTGCGTAGTTTAACATTGTTGATTTCCTGCTGAGTTGCGAACTGTATTTGTCTAGGTGGTGATCTAGCTATTTTTGTACTTCGATCGAATGGGCACCTGAGGTAAAAATTCCTTTTTGTTGCATTATGATGACTGGTTATTGAAGCAGCTACCAATCTAACCAGGGAAATTCGCAGTGGGTCACTGGAGAAAACATCATTTGCTAGGTTCGGTCGACAGAGCCTCATTGCAGGGAGCACCACGTGCAGGTAAGGTTGACATTTGGGCTGGTAGTATTGAATGTTTGTTTTAAAAAAATTACACCGATTCGAAAAGAAAACTCTATAGCGGTGTTACTTGGTTTTTATTTATATTAATAACACTCACTATATTTATTTTAGTAAACAATATTGTACTTATTATTTGTTTATAAAATATAGTTATAAATTTTAGCTATAAAATGTTATTTTTAATATTAGTCCACAACTTCAATGGTGGACGATTATTCGGCACTTAATTTTCTTTCCGCACGTATGTGACACAGTCTCATTTAACTTCTAAAACCCGACTGTATCTGTTCCGTTTCTCATTTCTTTTTCTTTCGTGTAATTGTTTGAATTCCCGATAATTATCGATAATCGACAAATATCGAGATTCGCGAATGTAATTTGAGTATGTGGTGAAATATCTCTATTCAGCAAAACGAGCTATCACTCGTAATCCGCTACATCACTCTCCCTCCTGGATCGAAATCCGTAGTGTTTTAAATTAAATCAGACCGTTTTTCGAACACTGTGTTTTTCGATTGCGTTTACCACAAGTATTAAGCTGGCTGAAGCCTGTCGATGCCAATTGTTGTTGATTTTCTATCTACATCCACAACAAAGAATTTACGCAATTTGCGGGTCACTGGATACGGTTTAGAAAAGGGTGTACTCGATGGACCTTTAACTCTATCTCTCACGAATACCGATGAACAGATTTATAGATTTTTGGGAATGTACGTTGCTCTGTGGATGTCTTGTGTCCGTAGGAACTAAGGCTCTCATGGTAGTACGAAGCTGCTTCACGAAATCCGAAGTATGTGTGTTTGGATTCGAATGTTGGTCGTTGATGGAGAATTTGCCGGGAACCTTGATATTTTGACCATATACTACGTCTTATTTGACGGGGGTTCGAATATCCAATAGGATCGTTGGAAGTTCTGAACTCTAAAGGGATATATTACATCAAGACCATTCGCTTTCGGGTTGTATGCAGTTGTCCGAATGCGATGGGGACCTAGGAGCTTCGTCAGCTTGGTGAACAACTTTGATTGTGTTCCTTGGTCTGTCGCGATGAAGAGTGAGACACCAAATCTACAGATATACTCATTATAGAAGATCTTACTTTCGGTTTGAGCGGTCATTTCTCGGATTGGGTAAGCTTCTGGCCAATGGGTAAATCGGTCGACTATCGTTAAAATGTAATATAATATAATAATTTGATTGGGGCAGTGGACCAACCAGGTCCATCTGGATGTGTTCTAACCTGCCACTTCGTAGCTCAAATTTACCAAGCTCTGATTTCGTGTGGCGGGCGAACTTTGGATTTTTTGGTATGGAATACAAGATTTCGCCCAATTGCTTGTATCAGTATTCAATATTGGCCAGAAGTATTTTGAAGCTTTGAGTTTTTGCGTGGCACGGATGCCAGGTGTGATAAGCTAGACTATCGAAGATAGTCCGTCGCATGTTGAGAGGAACGTAGGGTCGATTTTTACCTACAGAAGTCTCACACCAAATTTGCTGCTAGTCTGGTAAGTCGAGGTTACCGCTTGATTTCGTTGTGCGTGCTGAAATGAAATTCAGCAATTCGTCGTCGCGTTGTTGCGGCGTACAAGTAATTCCTTTGAGTCGAAGGAGAAGACGCTGGGCAATGTAAGCGAGATGTCGTAATTGCCGGGGACTACGTTCTGACTTTGATGCAATAGCTGTTGTTAGAGGTTTATGGTCGGTAAATATAGAAAAATTTCGGGCTTCGACGAAATGGCGAAAGTGCGTTTGGTTGCTAAATACATAGCAAGAAGTTCTCTATCGAAAGTAGAGTATTTAACTTCTACAGGAGAGAGCTTCTTTGAAAAGAACGCTAAAGGTTGCCAACATTCTTTGCTGCGTTGTTGTAAGACAGCTCCAACTGCTACATTGGAAGTGTCGGTAGTTATGTTATACTGCGCGTCATTCAACGGGTGTGCCAAAAGAGTCACAGTGGCAAGAGAACGCGCTTGACCTTATCGAAAGATTCTGTACAGTCTTCGGGCCAAGAGAAGTTTCTTCTGTTTTTGCCTTTGTTGAGTAAGGTGGTCAAATGCCTGTGAACAGGCAATAACAAGGTATAAAGCGATGGTAATAGTTGACCATACCGACGAACTGCTAAATTTTGCGGATTGATGTTGGCTCTGGAAAATTTAAAATGACATCAACTCTGACTTTGAACGGGAGGATGCCATCTTTCGAAATTGTGTGGCTCAAGAAGTCGATCGACTTCACGCCGAAAATACATTTAGAAGCTTTGATATTAATTCCATATGCGGAGAGACGTTTAAATACTGACTCGAGATGTTTACTGTGTTCCATCTCGGACCGGCTCGCAGATTTATCGAGAGTAGACGAAGCCCAGCGCTTTTAACACTTCGATAAGGATTCGCTGGAATGTCTGGGCTGAGTTACGAAATCCGTATGGCATTCGGGTAAACTCAAAAAGCCCAAAATGAGTAGCTATTGCTGGTTTATGATTATTTTCGTGAGACATGGGAATTTGATGATATGCCCTAACCAAATCTACATGAGTAAACGAACGCCTTAGACAAACCACAGATACTTTAGCCCTCGAATCGATGAGAAATTGCAAGTTATTTTCGTGATCTTTGATGAAAAGACGGCGAGACTATTCAATCCCACTGTTTGCCGTAGAGACCGCAGGATTTAGCGATTTACAGAAAACTTGAAATATGTTTGCTACTTCCATGAACTACCGGAAACTGCACGGCTTTTCACAGTTGAATGCGCGTGAGCCGAAACGACGATGGTAGTAGCCGAGCCCAGATTGAGATGACGATCTCGACCTTGACCTGTGTCGGTAATGGAAATTCGGTCTATTGTTTGGCTATCTTCCACGTGAACCAATGTTCATATTGGTAAGTGTTCGCTATAGATATGCCAATTGTTGTTGCGTCTTATCAAGTTGTCTTTGCATCGCTCGTAACTGATCTTGGAAACGTTATCGCCAGAGATTTTTGAGTAAATCGTTATTTATTAATTTCGAATGACTTGCTTTTTGTGAAGCACGCAATAAAAGTGGAACCGTCTAAAGTCACCTATTCGTTGGAAACCGGACAGCAACTCGCCAAATCGTTGCTCGACGCTTATAGTGTAGCGGTTGGTCAACGCGGATTTCAGTCGGTTATATTTCATGCTTGGCTGCGGGTTTCTAAAAATGTCCGTTATAAATTGAACTGTTTCCTGTGGTATAGCGCCAGAGTCTATGCAAATCGTTCGTCGTCATCAACAATTCTGTGGATTCCGAATTGATGTTTGACGAGGAGGATCCAAGCCACCGGTTGTTCGTTCCAGGAGGGGGTATTTTGCGTGGCATCTTGTATAACTTGGTCGTTGCTCGCGATGCTGATGTACCAGCGTTATTGTCGTTTTTATGTTCTGATGATGAAACGGCTTTTTGATGTTTCGGTGGCTTCTTCATTTATTTATTTTGTTTTTCACTTCACTCGCGATAGCAGAAATATTTATTTTATAAACTTGTCTACCTATCACAGAAAAAGAACGGTTCCTCAATAAAAATTGCATCTGAAAAGAGCAGAATGATTCTTATAGATTAAACTCTTAGAAGTAAAGCTACGAGTTCAAATGAATTAACCAACTGACTAGGATATTGCAGAAAAATAAACGGGGAGAAAAATGAAAAATCAACAAATTAATTTTGTCTCCTGAACACAGCCAAACAAGAAGAATCTCAACAATAGATAATAAATGAATGATGAATGAAAACTCTGATAAAAGTCAAAAGGCGCTATAAACAAAACCGTCACAAGTATTTGTAAATAAACTTAAAATCTATCAAGGTGTAACAATGCTCATGCGTTCAAAATAAATACAATATCAAACAACATTGCTCAACAGTGAGTGGATACCTCAAAGTAAATATTCCAGACGTAGATAACTACAGAAAACTCGCTCTTTCTCTTAATGAGAAGGATAATACATGGTACTCATACAGGACAAACAGTCTCGACCAATAAAATTTATAGCCATAAAGCTGCATCCATACTGCCAGCCACAGGAAATCAAAGAAGACTTAGACATCTTTTTCAAAGAAGAGTAAAAAATATAGAGAGAGTCCAGAAAAGTGTGTGGACTGTGGACTTTTGCAAACTACATCCCGCAATTCACGGAGGCTGTATTGCAAAAATAAACACAAAATTTATAAAAAATATAATTTGAAATTCAAATTTCCTTCGTAAAATTAATCGAGTAGCCAGGATTTTGGCTAGCAAATTACTTGCTTATTGCTAGCCGATCGAGTATCTACCCCAATGTTTAAGATTATGTTTCGCGTCTTAAGCCGCAGCCTCACGAATGCAAATACATTACAACAATGGTGTATTTGTCCAAATAACAAATCGTGTAGCCACAAAACAAATGGCAAATTCAAATCAAAGTTACATTTGTCCAACATTGGAACACAGTCGCTCAATAGGCGATTTTTCAAAAAAGATCAAAGGAAAAAACAAATACTACAAATCGTGTAGACAGTAGAGTTTGTCAATTGTCATATTTTACCAATATTTGCCAAACATAAAATACACCAACGTTGGTCGATATTTGCATTCGTGTGGCTGCGGCTTTATCTAAGCTGTGACAAATAATGTTTTTCCTGTTTTTAATATGAGTTTTCATTTATTTTAGTATGGATTTAAACTTTTTGAATAAAAATTATTTCTTATATGAAACTGATTACATATTTGGAATACGTAAATTGTTTGTTTTTGTTGATTTTTTTATACTTTCGGGTGAGACAGGAAGGGGAATACTCTAAACTGAAGAAAATATTGGCAGGGGTTCCACAAAGCAGTGTTCTAGGTCCCGTTTTATACCTCCTGTATACAAATGATCTACCAAACATAGAAGAAGCTAGAATAGGAACGTTTGCTGATGACACAGCTGTTATGACCACCGATGCTAGTATAGTGAGTCAACGAGAAAACTACAAAATGCTGTTGATATAATAAATAACTGGACAAAACAATCGAGAATAACACTTAACGAATCGAAATCAACACACATCAACTTTACAAATAGGAAATTAGAATATATTCCGATTAGACTGAATTCACAACAAATACCATATTTTGGCAATGCTTACCTCGGCATGACGCTAGACTCTAAACGCAGCTGGAAAGCGCATGTTACAAAAAGGCAAGAAATGAATTTAAAATTCAGAAAAATGCACTGGCTTATTGGAAGAAACTCCGAACTGACAACGCACAACAAACTGCTGTTATATAAACAAATCCTAAAACCTATCTGGACATATGGTATTCAGCTTTGGGGCTGCACAAGGAAAACTACAGTGAAGATCATTCAAACATTTCAAAATAAAGTACTACGTAGCATTGTGAATGCTCCTTGGTACATTAGAAACGACAATTTCCATCGAGACTTAAACACGGAAAACGTCAGCGATGAAATACAAAAATTTGCAAGGAGTCATGTACTGCGACTGCAGCAGCATGACAACGAGGAGCTACGGAACCTACTGGATCGCACCAATGGACCAAAGCGCCTAAAAAGAACAAAGCTTTAGAATTAGTGGTTCCTTGAGCCGCTTAAATCAAAGGACTGACAGAGCTGGGATGAACTGATAGGTCTTATCCCACAAGAATGGACTACTTAACTTATAAAACAATTACTAGATAATCCATATGATTAGTTGTAATATTATACAGAAATAAAGATTTCTTAATAAATAAAAAAAAAAAAAAATGTATATAGCCTTAATCCCGGGATCCCGGGATTTACAATAACTCAACCCCGTAATCCCGGTATTGGTAAAACGGTCCGGGATTGCAATCACTACTTGTGGGCACCTAAACTGACTTTCTATATTGCTCTGAATTCCATTAACTTCTACTAATTGTTTCATGTTAGATAAATAAATTTCAAAAAAATTTATTTCATTATCAGTCATGTTTAATTTTCTTAATTTTAATAATAGAATGCTATGATTTATGGAATTAAAGGCTTTACTTAAGTTAAGAATAAGACAGACACAAAATTATTTTTTTCAATTGCCAAGCTTATGCTATTTGTAAGGTGTAGATACGCTGCGGTTGTATTTGAATTTTTGGTAAAGACAAATTTGCATGATGATATTACATTGTTAGTATCTAAAAGAAACTTGTATTCGCGAATTGATCACATTTTCAAAAATTTTTGTCGTCCAATTTGGGATAGAGACTGGCCTGTAATTAGGCATTACTACATTAGAACCACTTTTATAAATCGGAACTACCTTAGCACATTTTAGACACTCAGGAAAACTTTGCTTACTCACATTTTAGTTAATTAGTTGAGCTAGTGAATAATAAATCGGTTCGAAACACTATCGAATCCATTGGATGTTTAATTTTCAAATTTTTTATTATAGTTATATTTTCTAGGAAAAAAGGTTGACTAATATCGTAATGAATGTAATCAAAATGTATTACATCTGGAAATTGTAGATTCCTAAATATTATTACGCGGTTACAATACAAATTCATTAAAGTTTTTTCCATAAGACATGCGGTTTATCAAGATTATTTTCAAATAAGTTTAAGTATTGTTTTTTTGCCGAATTGATTTTGGTTTTGCATAATCTGCAATAAAATTCAAATTTTTTACCACAATACTCAGAATTCAAATGTTTCTTTCATAGTTTACGAAATTTAGTGAGTTTTAATTTGGGAGATTTAGATTACACTGAGGACATGTACAACCAACCAATTCACATAGAGGATATTTGTTTAGTGATTGTAAATAAAGTGTTGAGTCAATTTGGAATGCCATCACCACCAACTCGAGCAATTACTTACTTATTTGATCGCGAAATGCAACGTGTAAAGAAATACAACGCATTGATGCATTAAATTCTTTTGATCTGCATAATATACCAGTTCATCAGCAAAAATACGTTTACAAAACTAAGTTAATGCAGCCACTTTGTTAGATGGTGGAAGAATGGCACATTCAGCATTGAAGTTATCTTTAAATATGCAACTAACAGAAACACCACCATGCAATATTTCCAAAACATCTAGAATGGCAAAGGTACTTCAACAATGCAAGATTATCATATGGGATTAGTGTACAATGGCTCACAAAAAATCGTTGGAAGCTTTGGATCGAACATTGAAAGATTTACGCACCAACCGACAACCATATGGAGGTGCTCTTATATTATTAACAGGTGATTTGCCAATCCCCACAAACATTGCCAATCCCCACGATCAACACCAGCAGATGAATTAAATGTATGTTTGAAAGCATCGTATTTGTGGCAAAATTTTAAAAAATTAACACTTTGAGAAAACTTGCGCGTGTAATTACAAAAATATTCATCAGCCTTTTTATTTTCTGAGCAATTAATCAATGTTGGAAATGGGAAATTGATTTAGACAATATAACAGAATTAATAATAATTCCCTCAGATTTTTGTACAATCGTTGAATCCAAAGACAATTTAATGTCCTGCATTTATCCCGATATTGCAAACAATTTTACAATTAGCCGCCAAAAATAAAGTTGTCACTGAAATTAACGTTGACATTCAAAACATAATTACAGGCCAAATAAAAACATACAAATCGATTGATAGCGTAATGGATCCAGAAGAAGGTATTAGTTACCCACTTGAATTTTTGAATTCACTCAAGTTGCCTGGAACTGAACCTCACATTTTACAATTAAAAATTGGTGCGCCAATAATTCTATTACGCAATTTAAGCCAGCCACGCCTTTGTAATGGTACAAGATCGGTAGTAAAATAAAATTACTCAACAATATCATGGAGGTCGCTGTATTAATTATTTGCCAAAGGCGAAAACGTATGAATTCCACATATACCAAATATATCATCAGATGTGCCATTTGAGTTCAAACGCATCCAATTTCGTGTACGCAAGGCATTTTGCTATATGTCAATTAATAGATCTCAAGGTCAGTCGCTGAAATGGTGGTTTAAATCTGGAAAACCCATGTTTTGCACACGGACAACTCTAGGTTGGATGCTCGCGTGTTGGAAAACCAACCGAAAACTATTGTTTATCAGAAAGCAATACAAATTCCGTCGAACACATAGCTCATTCACACACTTAGGGCCAGCAATGCGGGCGGGGATCTGCTAGTATCCTATAATAAACAACAGCTGAATAAAACTAAAAATTATGGTAAACATCTTTAAAATCTTCATAATTTTTAATTTGTTGATAACATATCGACCAATATCGATTTAATAAAAACCCCAATAATTTTATCTAATCACCAATCCCCAATATTACGTAATTTAAAAGTTTCATACAAAATTAATTTGGTGGCATGTGCACCAAAGTGCAATCTCCAATAAAAAAATTTATAAATTCATAAACTCGCATGTTTACATTTTATAAAGGTCAAAATACTACCTCAACCTCGGATTAAGTTCGAATTCCGTTAGTTTAATAAAACCAAGAAAAGAAAAAAAGAAAAATTAATCAAACTCTTATTAATTAAGAAAATTAATTTTTCGACGAATTTATAAAGTGGTTTGGTTACTTAATTAGTGGATTAAAATAAACAACGTCAAATCAATTTATCGGAACATAAATTTTCAAGTAAGAGTAAATTGTTGCTCCATGATAGAAACGAAATTCCCTAGAGGCCGATTTAATTTGTTCCATTAAAGTTTAGTATAAATACTCTGCGGTGTTTCAACATGTTTGGCAACTAGGGATATATACGAGTTTGCATTATGCATTCCTTCAATATATACGTAATACCTATTTAAATCCAAATCATATTTTCGAAACCTTTTTGAAAAATAACCCAGAACTTATTTGGAACCAAAATTTTTAACGACAAACAAAACAAACAGAAAAAGCTCAACTTCGTGAAATTCAATTCATCCCCCATGAGACGATAAAATATTAATGAATTTTTGTATCCAAAATAAGAAAGATTTCTTGTTGCTGTTTTTTTTGAAATTTGTTTGGAATATATGTGATGAATTATTAAGCAAACAAATTCAGAGGACCCAAAAAACACCAACAAATCAAGTTCAAATCAATCTGTATGTTGTATTATCTAAAAAAAAAGTCTTGGCATTGATTATGCATGACACAAATGGCACATACGGGGGGCGAGATAGCATTGATAAATAAAATATTTACTTACATCCATGACGGTATCCCTTGTAGTCCATTACAGTACATAAAATTAAAACAAAATATAACGCTTAACTTAATTAAATTCATTTTCACTTATCACACTAATCACGTTTTATATTTTTCAAAAATATTTCCACTCACAAACTTTTGTAAATTTAATAATTTTTTTTTTTTAATTCACTTCAACGATTTTTCTTTCTATATTTTCTCATTTTCAAAATTTTTCATACACCAAATAAATCACTCACAAAAAAATAAAATGCAAACACGATAAAACCGTTTTATATATGGTCACAAAACAAAAAATTTCACTCACTAATATTGGGGAAAAACAGAATTTCCACCTTCGATTAAAATTTTATTATTTGAAACACGACGTATTTTACCAAATATTATGTTACCGCACGAAATATTTGTAAACAACTGACTGACAATAATTTTTCATTCAAATTTGTACAGAAAAATGTATACAATATCTTCTATTTCAAATCGAATGCGTATATCTGTTTCACACGACTTGGAACGAGATGGCACGAGTAAGCTGTATGGAAAAACTAAATGTTATTCTTGTTGTGTGTGGTTTATTATTTTGGTTTGGGAGCTGGGCGGAGTTTATTTATAGTTTTGGAAATGTGCAAAGGAGAGATAGTATGATTGCTCGACGCAAAGCAAGATAAATATAGACGATTTACTTTCTTCTATTCTGTTGTCTCATATTTATAAATTCACATGTGAAATTTTTTTGTTTATGTTTTTTAGTTTGTTTATTTTGTATTTCATTTCCAGAGGTCAACACGCAGCTTTAAAAAAAAAATCGGATGATGACGGTTTATTGAAAACGTACTCTAAAAATGACCCGATATTATCAAGTGAACTTTTTCATAATCTGACATTCATTCTGACATGATTGGCTACTTGAATTTAAGATCATACAATTTAATCGGATATACTCGATAATATCCCAGATTGGAAATATACTATGATGTAAAATGACATATAAGGGTATCCGGGACTAGAGGGTATTAATTTGAATTAGGGACTTAATATTTTTTTTAAATTCATAACAAAACATTTTTAAAGCAGATATTTTTTTAACTAAAATTCATATCAAAATATGTTTAACCCCATAACGAGATGACATAGACTTTCAATATACATAGACATGAAATACACATCGTATTAAATTTCTTACAGGATTAATGAAAGGGAACTTTGTTATAAATATGTATGTACGAATGTATTACAATTTATGATCATGTTCTAAATCGCAACAGAAGTGAGATTTGGTGGGAATGTATCGATAAACCATTACACATTTTGTAGTCTTTACTAATTTGATATTTTTCTTCATAATATAATTATTTAAGTACAAATTGCACTTGTGAAGTTACATATTTAAATAATAATTAATTTAATTTATTTCAGCGTAATGTAGATGACTCCCTTGATAAATATACGAGAACAGCATATTACACGCAGTTATTCTTCTTGTATACGTTTATCTAATTCGCCGATGTCATTCTTCACAGGTGGATTTATATCTGGGACGACCTCCCATTACTTTTTAACTAACATTTTGGCACTTTGAAAATAATTTTTTGGTACAGTTTTTTTTTATCACGTATGCTTAGTAAAACAAAAATATCATTGAGAATTTTTTGTTTTTCATTAGAATTAAAGTTTTTTCTTAGTTTACAATTCGAAATCTTGTATGTTGTTGCGACAAACTGGAATGTATTTTTAATATTGTATTTTCAAATGTTTTAAAATATTAAAATTATTTTAAAGGCAGGATATAAATCCTATACATTAACAAATAAAAGGTAACCACCGAATAACCAAGAAACCTCATTAAAATTGGCAATTGAGCATGAATTGATTGAAGATCCTGAGATATTCGCAATGGATTGGACTGGTGAACTTCTAACAATTGCTCTGAGATGTTCATGGCTGGTAAAATTGAATTATTTAATGTACTAACTAAGCATCGCGATTGTAGTCTTAAAATTCCAGTCCCCTTGATTTGAATCGTTGTCACATTTGTTCCGCAAATGATATCCATGGGTTCTACATCCTTCCATGAAGTTATAACGACGTAGTCGTACGTTGATATGTTAATTTGTTGATGTTGCTGCAGAAGTGAAAGATGCAATGTAAGGTGGAGCGGAGCACTTTGTAAAATAATAATATAATAATAAAAAAAAATGAAAAAACAAAATTTAATTTAATTTTAAAAATTAATTAAAAAAACTTTATTTTGAAAAATAATATTTTTGTTTTAATTGTTGAGGTGCGGCTACTCCGTGTTGCGCCTTCAAAACTCCAAAATTGAATAAGAAAGATTTCAAAATTTTGTATAACTTATATACAAAATTTTGTACTGCAATCTGGATCATAAAAATTGGATTGATCCAGTATTGTTGCATTTGGTAAACAAGACCATAAAAATTTGAATTGCATCCACCAAATCTGGTTTCAGCTGGTTACCAATTTCTTTGGATAATAGACGTGCGTACGCCTATGAACATTATTGCAATGATAAATTTACTTTGTACTAATTGCCACGCCATCATGTTAACTATGCATTAAATGATTGTGTCATTGGTTATCACAATCATTTAATGGAGATGAGGGGGCATCTATAAGAAGATTTTAACAACTACCGTGCCATCGTTTAATTTAAATATTTTGTGTCTTGGTTATCACAAAATATGATGGTGGCATCTATGATGCAATTGCAATATTGTTCGTTTGAATGATTGGTAACGATCTTGATTGTCATGCAAATCGGTATGATAATAAAATTCGTTAATTTTGTAATGTGTACAAAATTGTTTTGTTGCATGTACCGATTTTGCATGGGAAGACTGTTGTTGCATATTCTTTTGGAATATGCTTATTTATACGGAGAATTGTCCGTTAATTAATAATTCAGTCGACGGAGAATTGTCCGTTTCTAATTATGTATATTGTGCGGTGTTTCTTGTAATTGAAGAAACAGGCCGCTACATCACTCCCTCCTCAGTGAAAAGGTCCTCCCTTTTGTGAGTTTTAGTGTCCACCAGCGATTGTGAATGGCGTTTTGGGAATTGTACTATTATAATGATGTATGATCATTATAATAGTAGCGGTGATGTAATTTGTTGTTTACCAGCGAAAATTGTTTGATGATAGCTAATGTATCATTGTTTGCGATGTATGATCGTCATATGAAATATATTGTCGATGTCCACCAGCGATTGTGGTTGGAATTATTGAGTTGGAGTTGATTGTTTGAGTTGGGTGAAGTTTGTATTAGCCGAAAATGCGGACAGTTTTCTTCACTCCCGATATTTGATCGGGTGAACTCAGAATGCCATAGACTGGTTTGAGTCTATCAATAGAGACAGATTGATGTTTGTCTCTGATTTGCAATACAAAGTGCTTACGAAGTCGTCGTATCACTTTGTATGGGCCTTCATATGGTGGTGTGAGGCCAGTGCGAACTTTGTCTACTCGTACGAAAACGTAGTCACAAGTTTGCAGTGACTTTGGTACGAATATGTCGTTTTGATTAGTTTTGCGCGTGTCCGTTGGGATGAGTTTGTTCATCGTGCAGCGCAATTGATCAATCACTGTGTCAGTGGTTACCTGGGATGTGAGTGGGCGTTCCACAAAGAATTCTCCAGGTAATTTGATCGTTTGACCGTACACCAGTTCTGCTGGTGAACATTTTAGGTCATCTTTAACTGTTGCTCGGATTCCCAACAATATAATTGGGATCTCTGAGCTCCAGTTGACGGTATTTGCTCGAGCTTTTAGAGCTGTTTTTAGTTGGCGGTGAAAGCGCTCAACCATACCGTTTGCTTGAGGGTGATAGGCAGTTGTTCGTATTCGATGTGAGCCTAAGAGTTGCATAAGCTCAGCGAATAGCTTTGATTCGAACTGTGTGCCTTGGTCGGTCGTTATGTTGGCCGGAACGCCGAATCTAGAGATATAGTTTTCGACGAGCGTTTTTGCTATTGTTGTTGCGGAGATGTCTTTTATGCAGTATGCTTCAGGCCACCGCGTAAAACGATCAACGCAAGTTAAAATATATGAAAATCCATTAGATGGTGGAAGTGGTCCAACAATATCTATATGGATGTGCTCAAATCTACCTGGTGGAATTTGGAAATTCCCGTGAGGTGATTTGGTGTGACGTTGCACTTTACATTTTTGGCAGGATAAACAAGATTTCGCCCATTGGGTTACGTCTTTGTTCATACTAGGCCAAAAGTATTTTTCAGTGACAAGTTTACGAGTTGCTCGTACACTTGGATGTGAAATAGTATGCAGAGTGTCGAAAATAGTTCGACGTAATGTCTCTGGAATGTACGGGCGATTGCTGCCTGTAGATATTTCACAATAAACTGTTAAATCGACTAATGGAAATTTATCTAATTTCCACTTGGAACTGCGCCGATTTGTAGAACTAGAGAGTAAGTCCTGTAGTTCTTGATCGCTAGCTTGTGCTTTAGCGATTGTTGTAATGTCGTAGCGAGTTGCTACGGAGGCAAGCTCGTGGTCAGAAGTCCGAGAAAGGGTGTCGGCGACCACATTGTCTTTGCCTTGTATGTGCTGTATGTCTGTGGTAAATTGCGAGACATAGTCTAAATGGCGAGCTTGCCGAGGATTTCGCTCCGCTTTAGAGGTAATTGCTCTAGTAAGCGGTTTGTGGTCGGTAAAAATAGTGAATTCCCGACCTTTGACAAAATAGCGAAAGTGCTTAATTGCTTGAAAGATTGCAAGCAGTTCGCGGTCAAATGCCGAATATTTTCTTTCGGCATCTGATAATTTCTTGGAGAAAAATCCAAGAGGTTCCCAAGTGTCTTTATTCAGTTGCTGTAAGACTGCGCCTATTGCTGTGCTAGAAGCATCAGTAGTGATGCTGTATTTGGTTGCATTTAGCGGGTGCGCTAAAAGAGCAATATTTTCTAAGCACTTCTTGAGCTGAAGGAATGCATTTTGACATTCTTCAGGCCAAGAAAAATTTTGCGGCGTTTTGGGTTTCTTGAGAAGTGTTGCCAATTGTGAGTGAATTGGGGCAAGTATCTCAGCGAGTTTTGGAATGAATCGGTGGTAGTAGTTTACCATACCGACAAATTGTTGAATTTGCTTGACGTTTTGTGGTGCAGGGAATTCCCTAATTGCATTAATACGTCCTTCGGACGGCAGAATGCCATTAGGAGTAATTTTATGACTGAGGAAGTCAAGATTGCTTGTCCCAAACACACATTTTGCGGTGTTAATATTGACACCATACTTTGATAACTTTTGGAAGAGTTGTTCCAAATGGAGTAAGTGTTGCTTCTCGTCTCTAGATGCTACAAGAATGTCGTCAATATAAACAAAAACGAAATCGAGATCTCTCACGATTTCGTTGATGAACCGCTGGAATGTTTGCGCAGCATTTCTTAGACCAAATGGCATTCGGGTGAATTCGAATAAGCCAAATGGTGTGGTAATTGCGGTTTTATGTATGTCGTCAGGAGCAATTGGAATTAGGTGATATGCTCTGACGAGATCGATTTTTGAAAAAATTGAGCATCCATGTAATTGCATGGAAAAGTTTTGAATGTGGGGAATAGGGTAACGGTCAGGAGTTGTGACAGCGTTAAGCCTTCTATAGTCCCCACATGGTCTCCAGTCGTTGTCCTTTTTCTTCACCATGTGTAATGGACATGATACTGCTGAAGAAGAAGGTCGGCAGATTCCTAGTTCCACCATGTGCTGAAATTCTAGGAATGCTGCTTTGTGCCGAATTGGATCAAGTCTACGTGGTCTCGCAAATGGTAAATGGCCTGTAGTCACAATGTGGTGTACTACATTATGCCTTACCGGAGAGTTGTAGTTTGGTGGAGCTGTTAATGAAGGAAATTTCTTTAACAATGCTCCATAGCCATTGTTTATTATGTAGAACAATGGTGATGGCGTATCAACGAGTGCTGTTGTAGCGTTGATAGTAAGCTTAGTGGATGGATCAATCAATTTGCGATTTTTCAGATCCACTAATAAACCGAATTTCGTTAGGAAATCCGCGCCGATGATGGGGCGGTTGACATTGGCAAGAATAAATGCGTGTTTAAAAGAACGTCTTAAGCCAATGTCAACGTTAAGTAATTTGGTACCAAAAGTATTTATTATGGTACCATTTGCTGCTGACAGAACCAAATCGGGATTGCGATTTGTTCCGCAGCGATAGTATTTATGATACGGGATTACGCTGAGATCAGCGCCGGTATCAATCAGAAACGTGATATTGTTTTCCAAATCCCGTATAAATAAGCGGCTGTGTTGCGCTTGTCTTAAGTCTGCCGCTGCGACCTTAAGACTTAATGGATTAGGGAACCGATTTGCGGATCCCTTTTGTGGTTTAACAAAAGTGCATGTTTGATTGCATTTTAATGCTGCGTGGCCAAATTTTTCGTGATACCAACACCAGTTTTGTGGAAATTGGTACCTTGGCGTTTGTTGACTGCTTTTACGAATGAAACTTCCCTGTGTTGATGGAGATTGTAATTGACAAGGGGGAGATGTTCGACTCCAGGGCGATTGTGAATGCAAGGGTTGTCGCTGCGTGTGTGAAATATGTTCTTGCCTAATTAACCTATCGTTAATTTGTTCGAGCATATTCTCGAGATTGCTTGTAATTGGCGTATGTATTTTTGAGTCATATGTTCGCGTGTCGCGATTTTTCGAACTTAAATTTTGAGTTCGTGTGCCAACCAGATCGTGCAATTTGTCGGCAATATGAGTGAGATCCTCTTCAGGTTTGTCCTGTTGCGGGATCAACGCTGTTTGTATGTAATCAGGGAGCTGCCTGATCCATAGTTTAATAATGACATTGGCCGTGAAATTCTTGCCGGCCAACGATTTCATTCGGAATAACATGTCCGATGGTTTGTGATCGCCTATGTCGATTGTGCCGAGTATTGTTTCTAATTTATGCTCCTCGGAAATGGAGTAGCGATCAATTAGTACTCGTTTAATTGACTGGTATCTATCTTGGCTTGGAGGATCTGCTAAAATGAAATTGATCTTCTCCGCCTGCTTTGCCGAGAGCGATAGCACCGTGTGCGCAAACTTTTGTTTGTCGCAAATGATTTTGTTCGCGTCGAACATTATTTCGGCAGTCAAGAACCAACACGTTGGGTTGGTTTCCCAAAACGCTGGTAGCCTTGTCAAATGTTTTGACTTTGCTGGCTCCGGTTGGGCTTTTGCTTCTTGCTGTCGATTATTTTCATCATTGAGCATATTGGATTAAGCGCAAAATGAAATGATTTTGCTTTGATTTTAATAATTTCACACACGTAAAAAAATATATAATTGCACTTTTTATAAAAAAAAAAATATTTCTATGATGGGTGGATCGACCAGAGAAAATTATACTTTTTGAATTTTTAGAAATACTGTCGGAATGGGCACGTATTTCTAAAAAGCGACCAGGGAACGTTTTTGACGATTTAGGAAAATAGTGCGCTTACGACGGGTGCGGGCATTGGCCACTATTTCCTAAAACTCGTCTTGTTTATATTTTAAATTTAAAAAAATAAAACACTGCACATGCACTTTTTGATTTAAAATTTTCAACTTTATTTTCACTTCTAAAAATATATAAAAAGTTAAAAACTTACGTGAACGGTAAAAACCGTCGTCAGGGGTCACCAGATATAACGAATATGTATGTTGTATGTTGATATGTTAATTTGTTGATGTTGCTGCAGAAGTGAAAGATGCAATGTAAGGTGGAGCGGAGCACTTTGTAAAATAATAATATAATAATAAAAAAAAATGAAAAAACAAAATTTAATTTAATTTTAAAAATTAATTAAAAAAACTTTATTTTGAAAAATAATATTTTTGTTTTAATTGTTGAGGTGCGGCTACTCCGTGTTGCGCCTTCAAAACTCCAAAATTGAATAAGAAAGATTTCAAAATTTTGTATAACTTATATACAAAATTTTGTACTGCAATCTGGATCATAAAAATTGGATTGATCCAGTATTGTTGCATTTGGTAAACAAGACCATAAAAATTTGAATTGCATCCACCAAATCTGGTTTCAGCTGGTTACCAATTTCTTTGGATAATAGACGTGCGTACGCCTATGAACATTATTGCAATGATAAATTTACTTTGTACTAATTGCCACGCCATCATGTTAACTATGCATTAAATGATTGTGTCATTGGTTATCACAATCATTTAATGGAGATGAGGGGGCATCTATAAGAAGATTTTAACAACTACCGTGCCATCGTTTAATTTAAATATTTTGTGTCTTGGTTATCACAAAATATGATGGTGGCATCTATGATGCAATTGCAATATTGTTCGTTTGAATGATTGGTAACGATCTTGATTGTCATGCAAATCGGTATGATAATAAAATTCGTTAATTTTGTAATGTGTACAAAATTGTTTTGTTGCATGTACCGATTTTGCATGGGAAGACTGTTGTTGCATATTCTTTTGGAATATGCTTATTTATACGGAGAATTGTCCGTTAATTAATAATTCAGTAGACGGAGAATTGTCCGTTTCTAATTATGTATATTGTGCGGTGTTTCTTGTAATTGAAGAAACAGGCCGCTACAAAGTAAATCCAGGAATTTGGCTCGTGTAATTTTAGCCATTTTAAAGGAGTTTTTGTCCTTTGTATTTTGCATAACGAAAGGTCCGATGAACGTTCTAGTATGATTAGTTCGCACTCGAAAACCTTTATTTTGGCGGTATAAATCATATGTTGATTTGCACACCAATATTCATGTTTTTAATATTGTGACATTTGTTGAACTCTGCTTCCGTCATTGGGTAGAATTTGTCCTTATGATCATTAATTGCTAAAAATTCTGTTGATGGTTTGATGTAAACATACTCTGTTTCATTTTTTGTTGGTAGTGGAAACACCTTATGCACTTGATACCTTTGCTCATTGACAAGTGGAATCCTCAGTTCGAGTAGTAAATTTGATGTTGTTACGCGTGACTTCGCTGTCATAAACTTAAACAAGTTAACAATTTCATTATCCATCTTACTTTCGGGAATGGCTAATGTCCTTGAACTGTTTTGATGTATCAGGTTCAGCTGTTAGTCAAGTTGTTCCCAGGTTAGAACGAGTGGCTTTATCTTCGCTTGATGTGTATCAACAACAATATTTAGTAGTTCACTTTGAATGTTTTGATAATTAATTAGGTCCAAGGCAGTACTTAACGCGAGTGTGGTGAATAATTGTGTCGCCTTTAGGTTGTCTACCTCCGTAGATAATACATTTGTTGCCTTTGTTAAGTTGTGTAGTCCGGATGAGAAGGTTGCCATTTGTGTTTTTGTGCTCGCAATTTCTTTTTTGTACACGTTTAACGTTGATTCAGCTATAGATGTTTGTTCCTTTAGTAAGGTTAATAACTGCCTTTCATTTTCTTCTACACCTTGTATTTTAGCATCGTATTTGTTAACCCATTCTTCATCTAAGACGTCAAAGAGATCGTGAGCTAAAGTGCCAACAAAGCTTACCAGTGCCCGTCTTCTTCTTGAACCGGAAAGTTTTCGATTAGTTTTCAAGATATTATTTGCATCATCGATGTGCCGCAATTGGTCCAGCAAATATGTCACCGTATGTTGACAGAGGTGGGCATCAATTGCAATTTGCTTTTGATGTGAGCATAATTGAGTTAGATGTCGTACATAATTTGCTAATTGCTGTTGCTCGGCCCAATAATTTTCTAGTTTAAAGTGAACAGTGATCTTCTATTCTTCCTGGGCTAGCGTTGTAACTGCGATGTTTTCGAAGTATATACCTGGCGTATTCTCGAATGGAATTATTTCAACCGGGCTGATCGAGTATTGGTTCATTAATGTTTTCGGGCTATTGTTATAAGCGGTCAACTCTATTTGACCATTTTGAGGCATTGGACGTGCCGTCACCAACGCTATGCACATTAGGCAGATTGTCAATATGCTCAGAGGTCCTTTAATGAATCTTGGTGATCTTCTAGGATTGCTTTTTGGCGTTTCTGGTGGTGTATTTTGTTGGTGTTTAGTGTCTGAAAGTTTGTCATCCTTGATATTATCGTCTATAGGCAAGATGCATATTTTTTGGATTGGTCTTTTTAGGAGGTGATTTCCCTTGCTTGCAACGAACCGTATAACCACCCGAACCTTGCCATCTGTGCCTGGATGTAATTCCTCAATTTTTCCTAGAGCCCATTGAGTGGGTGGTATATTCGGTTCTTTGATTAAAACTACTATATTAACTTTCTATATTCTCCTTTTCTTCGTGCCATTTTAATCTGCGTTGTAATTATGTCAAATATTCACAAGACCATACTTTCCATAAATCTTGTACCAGCTTTCGAGTCAGCTTCCAACGCCTGCTTAATGTGCAGATTACTTCATTAATACCTTGACCAGGTATAGCGAGTAATGATTCTCCGATAAGAAAGTGTCCCGGGGTTAAGATGACCGTATCTTCGATGTCCGTAGACGTAGAACACAATGATCTAGAATTAAGACATGCTTCTATTTGGCTAAACACGGTCGACATTTCTTCATAACTCAATACAGTTTCACCTAAAATTCTTTTTAGGTGGTATTTAGCTAATTTTACCGCGGCCTCCCACAATCCACCGAAGTGGGGACTTGCCAGGGCATTAAAATGCCATGTTATGCATTCATTTGGTATGATGTTACTTATTTCTGGGATACACGTTTTTTAAACTCCTTTAGATCAGCCTTTGTTTGTCTGCGCCTTTAAAAGTTGTACCGCAATCACTATAGATGTGGCTACACAGTCCTCGCCGGGAAGTAAATCGTTTCAGTACTAGGTTCACTGCCTTTGTTGACATACAGGTAAATACTGCGATGTAAGCCTTGAACATTTTTCTACTGCGGCCCACTGAGGATTTTAATTTGATTGGACCAGCATAATCAAACCCCGTGTGTGTAAATGGTCGAGATGGTCTAACTCGTGATGCTGGCAACTGTCCCATTAACTGTGTTGCTTCCTTTGTCTTATTCCGGAAACAACGAACACACATGTTAATAATTTTTTGAATAATTTGTTTGGCATTTATAATCCAATATTTGTTTCTAATTTGACTTGAAACTAATTGAAATCCTCCATGCAACGTCTGAGCATGTGTGTCTTCGATTATTAATTTAGTAAAATGGTGGTGTTTTGGTAGAATAAGCGGATGTTTAGTCTCGAACGATGCTATCGAGTTTCTTAGTCTTCCACCTACTCGTAAGATACCTTCTTTGTCGTCAAATGGATGTAATTGCCATAAAGAACTTATTTTGCTTAAGCTGGAGCCTCTTTTTAATAGTTTTAATTCTTCATAAAATACAGCCTTCTGAATATTGCTGATTATTAAGTTCCGGCTGTTCCTTAGCTCATCAGTCGACAGTGCACCTGCTGTTCTTTTTAAATAATCGTTGCATCTGGCATTGTTGACGAACCTTTTTATATATGCGATGATTCTTATTATTTTCGTGTACGATGAATAGTTATCCCAGATAACTCATCTTGAATTTTCCGGACAGGCCAGCTTTTTGGAACCGATGTTAAAACCATATACTTTTCATTTGTTGTTGTAGAAATATCATATTTTTCTCGTAACTGTTGAATTATTTCAATACTATCACCTGATCCGTCAGTGACAGCATGCTCAGAACTGCACGGAAGCCTAAATATTTCTTCAGAAATTTTCGCTGTAACTTCTTTAAATTTTTGTTGTTTATAATTTTCACTTCTCATTTTCTTATGTACTAAAGGAGAACTGTGAATTGATTTTAAAGTATCCGGATTAATGAATTGCTCCTCATTTGATGAACTTATAGACGAAGATGCAGGTGAACATTCTCGATCCAAATTAATATTTTGTGAACCAAAGAGTTTATTATTATCACTACTTGATCCACTTTTATAAATTTCAAGATAACAAGCATTGCAAATTATCTTCTCTTTATTCATGGCAATACCTTGTAGAATAGCTTTCTCAATTATATAATTATTCACTTTTCGGCTGGACGATTTGTCTTTATATAGATGGCACTTTACACACTTAACTTTCATACTGAATATTTTTTGTTTTCACTTTTTTAAAATGTACTTCAAACTCTACGATACGAATGACAAATAATTTACAAATCTAGCATATTTATACGAAACCGATTTTGGTCTGAAACCAATTTTTAGATAATGACAATTCCTAATTTTAGAAATGATTTTTTTTTGTTTTTCGTTTTTTGATTTTTTTTTGTTTTTTTTCTAAATGAACTAAAGTAAAAAAAACAAAGAAAATAACAAATAAATAAATTAAAATTATAATAAAATCATCAGAGGAAAAGTTTGAATACATTTACTTGAATTCTCGTTTAAAATATTCAGATATTGACATATTCAAAAAATCATATTTTAAAAATGAAAGGTACAACCCTTTTTTTATTTTTTTATTTGCTTACAAAATAAGTAAGCTTTAAAAAAAAGTGAAAAAATCGATAAGTTGTATAAGTCCAACATAACGGTAAATCACATTTTCCAAAAAAAACACGTTTTTTCTTTAAGATTGAATTTTTTTTAAATTTAAATTGTACCGGTATTTATAAGATCTATTCATTCCCTTTCATTTGAGATATTAACTGTTAAAATCCGTTAAGTGGTTCTTGCGACAGAGGCCTCCAAAAATTATCATTTTTAAGAAAAATCAGAAAAAACGTAAAACGCCGTACGCCCGTTTCAAACAACAGTGCCGCAGAAAGAAATAAAAAAATACCGGTCGAGTTATTTTATATAGAGAACATTTTTGGGAAGTTTCATAGAAATCTAAAGGGGTCAGGACAACTCGTGATCGTTTTCGTATGGAGTCGCTGTTTTAATTTACACATTTGTGTATAAATATCGGTTTGTTTTGCCACTAACTCTTCGAACTGAATTGTAACCGCTTTTCTTTTAACTTAGAATTTAAATTATTACACACTTATTTCCGGTGATAACTAACTTCAAAAATTTAGAACTGTGATTACTGGTTTGTTTTAGTTCTCTCGAAGGACCAATGTTTGTATCCGGCCTTTAGATGTACTGCCGAATTCGCGCTCTGATTATTCAACTTACACGTTAGTTGAGTGTGGTTCAAGTAGATGTGTATTGAACTTTATTTGAGATTAATGCGCTTCCCGTAGGTCAGAGCTTGGCCACTAATCTTTTATGTAGAAACTTTGAATTGTTGTAAAAATCCAACTCATTTATTTTAATCATTCGGTTTATATACAAAATTACATGGTTGTTTACACTAACAAATTATAAAATCCATGTGCTTACTCAGCACTTATGTTAATTCACGCAAAATTGTAAGGCAATGCGCTTGTTCAGCGCTTATGATAATTCACACAAAATTGTGTTTACAATTGTTATAGAAATAATATCTATTATTTCCTATTCATAAAAAATGTTATTTCCTATTCATAATATGTTAACGGCTACGATGTTTTAACCTATCATTGGTGCATGTTTACGATGTTTAAACACATTGACACTGGATTTTTGCAAAATTTGGAGGACCCTGTGCCACGTAGACTACATGCTGTGCTGGATAATAATGGATGTTTACTGTAAAATAATTCTGTAGCGTGTAAGTATATAAGTCTATAAAATGTAATGTTGTTTGGATAATTTTGCTCATTGTTTTTTGTAGGTCAATTCACTTTTCCACTGATAAGCGGCAAAGTTGCGGTAATTTAACATAGAATGTTTAGGTTATGATATATTCATTAGGGCATTGGTGAAGTTTGATCAGAAAAAAATATACAAGCAATCATTGTTAAACTACAGTTTGTTTTCAAGAGATTAAATTGTTCGGAAAATTACTCGTATGAGTGTACATGCACTTGTGGTATATATGTATGGTATATACGGCGAGTTAGGTCAAATGAGATTCTTATCAATCATTGGCATAACAAAGACCTATAACTGGCCGTATTTACCACTATTGCAATATATCTCTGGTATTATCTCCACAGAGTTTTAAATCTCGCTCGGCCAATCTCACATAAAATTTCTTTACTTACACAAATTTTACAAACGTTTTATCCCACATTTTTTTAACATTTACACTTTTCTTGGGTTGACTACTAGACTTTAGCCAAAAAATGCACCAAACATTTCTTAAGCTTTTCAAAATGCTAAAAGCGTTTAATATGGAAATTGGTCTATAATTTTCAATGTCGCTCTTGTCACCCTTTTTAAAGACGGCACAAGAAACGCTATTTTCCAAACAGATGGGAATATACCGGAATGAAAGCTTGAATATTATCGACAAAGGTTTTGCAAGTTCATCTTTCAATTGATAAATGAAATAATTAGATATATAATCAGGTCCAGCACCTTTACGAACGTCAAGTGACGTAAGGACTCGATAAACATCATCAGTTGTAATACAGTTTAAATCACCATAAAATTTCAGATGCGTACGTGTATCAGATGAAAGACTTACCGAATTAGACCTAGCCATAAAAACTGAATCAAAATAGTCTGCAAAAAGGTTACATATTACATCACAATTGTGAGATTCAGTTGTACCTAGTTTCATAGTAGCCGGAAAACTAGTTTGTGAAGTGAGAGAGTGAGAAAAGCTCCAGAACAAGTTAGTATTTTGCTTTAGTTGATGCTCAATGCTTTTTAAATATTTATTATAGCAAATACGAATTTCTAATTCAGCTTGTCTACGAAGTTCCGAAAAAATTTTGTAATCATGCTCGTTCTTATAAAACTTGTAAAGTTTGTGATATTTGAGTTTACGGTTTATTAAGTAACGTAATTTTGATAAATATCAAACAGGGAACTTGGACTGGGGTTTATTCTTATATAGCTCAGGTTCTAATTGTTGTCACTGAATTCAAAACCAATAATGATGCACATATCTTTCGGCACTTGTAGTAGGTTGAAGTTGTCATCACTAGGAAGTCCATAAATTAGTAACTTGGTGCTATTTATTTGTTGCTCAAGAAAGCAGCACTGATTAGAAACGATGGATAGTTGAGATTTTAAAATAGTATTCTCGCTCTGAATAGCATTTATTTTTTTATTTTTATTTAGTACAAAATCTAATACTTATGATTTTGCTCAAATACATCCATGAACAATACTACATAATATGTTTAATATATAATAAACATTTAAGATTCTAATAATATACAATAACAATTAAAATGAGATAACAAAAAATGTTAATTATAAAATAATTTTAAAATCCATTTTAAAGTAATTAGTTAGTTTTAATAATGTTTTACACACAATGTATTTTATTTATAATGATTAAGCTGGTAATGAAATAAAAAAAAAAAAAAAAAAAAAAAAAAATTTGGATAACCCAAAGTCGAACTTGATGCTAATTTGGTTTAATTGTTTGGCCATTCGGTTAACTGGCTCATTTTCACCATAGATCGTACGGTGCTTGTCTAATTTAATCAAAATACTGTGCCGAGTAGTTCTTGTCGCGACATGCAAACCGATTTCAGCCAAAATGTTTGGCGAGTCAATGTGGCCAAGAAGAACATTTCCTAACATCGAGGCACCAAGTTGATTTCTTCTGTTATCCAATGTGGTGATTTGATAAGTATTACACCTTTCAATATAAGAAGGTAAGCGAAAAATATTTTGGTAGTATGGCAGATTATGGTCATAACACCAAACGTCTTTCTTAGCAACGTACAACAAAAATTTTCTTTGTACGCTTTCAATACGATTGATGTGTATTTGATGGTAAGGTGACCAAACCGGAACCGCAAATTCCAAATGAGAACGGACATGTGCAAAATATAAGTTGAATAAGCACCTTATGTCTGTGAACTCATTTGTCCATCTTTTGATAAATCCCAACATAGAGTTTGCCGTCGCAATTATTATGTCTATGTATTTGTTGAATGATACATTTTCCACAAATGTAACACCTAAATCGCGAATTTCACTTATTCTAGCTAGAGGTGACCCATTGATTTGGCACTCATGATGTAAAGGCTCCTTCTTCCAGTGAAATGTTATAACCTTGCACTTATTTGTGTTTAATCGCAGTTCATGAAGTGTGCACCAGCTACTTACTCTGCTTAAATCGTCCTGTAATAATTTCACATCTTCCATGTTCTTAATCGATTTAAATATTTTCATATCGTCAGCATATATTAGTACATCGGAATTATGGATCACACCGGTGATGCCGTTAATAAAGATTATAAAAATCCAAGGTCCTAGATGGGAGCCTTGCGGTACTCCAGAGTGTGCTATTATTGGTCTTGATTTAACACCGCCTATTTCGATATATTGCTCTCTGTTACTTAAATACGACCATATCCACTTCACAAATGCGCTTGAGAATCCAAAGTTCGACAAGCTTTGTATTGCTTTCAGGTGCCAGACTGATTCAAAAGCTTTGCTAAAGTCTGTGTAAATTGTATCCATTTGAGCTGATTGCTCTAGGGTTTTCAGAGTTTTACTTGTAAACTCAACCAGATTTGTTGTAGTCGATCTGTCAAGGAAAAAACCGTGCTGTGATACTGAAATGCGTTTTGGTACTATTGATTTAAGAGTTTTGCAGATGATGATTTCAAAGAGCTTAGGTATTGAAGACTAATAATGATATTCCACGGTAACATGAAATGTCGGCTCTTTTACCTGCTTTAAAAATTCTAGTTATTTTCCATTGTGTTGGGAATACGCCACTTTGTAGGCACAGTGGTTCGACCAGTTCGTTTCCGAACATCTTTAGAACAGCGGATGGTATTTTATCAGGTCCACAACCATCACTAAATGACTGAAGTGCTTGTAATATATCATTGCTGGATATGTTTGGAATGTTTATGTCTAGATTAGTTCACAACCAGCTAGATTAGGCGACGCTGAAAGATTTTCTTGATAGACACTTTGTAAAAACTCAGCAAACATGTTTGCAATGCATTGGTTGTCAGTTGATTGCTTTTCTTGGTAGTACATGGATACTGGATAACCTTTAGTATTTCGTTTGGTGTTAAAAAAATTCCAGAAATATTTTGGGTCACTTTTAATGCTATTCTGTATATTCGTTAAGTAATTTGAATATTTTGCTTGAAAGTATTCCTCATATATACCATTAATGCCAAGAAACAGTCTTCTATCGTTCTCCGAATTGTTAATTTTCATACGTTTGTACGCTTTGCCTTTTTTATTCTTCAAGTTAACTAGTGAAGAATCATACCACGATGGGTAACGCTTTGTGGAAGCTCTTGAAAGCGGGACGTGTATCTCAAAAGCACGAAGAATTAAGCAGTACAACTTCTCCACATTTCTGTTCACATCCTTTGAAGATAGTTCCATATCCCATTTGATGGCGCTTAGGGATCTTCTTAAATCAATTTAGTTGGCCCTTTTAAAATTAAAGGTTTCCGGTTCTACTTGCGGTACACAGGAAGATGCTTAAAACGAATTAAATGAAATTTCCATCGCTTTATGGTGATCATCATTCGTGACGAATGGTACCAACGACTCCTTCACGTCGAACATGTTAAGATCATTAGAAAGGATAAGGCCAAGGTATCTATTATGTATGTTAGGATATTGGTTAATCTGATTGAGGTTTAAATTGAGAATGGAATCAATGAAGTAGATTTGAGATTCGGATGTAACGTTAAAAGGAATGTTGATGTTAAGTTCTGGATCAAGACTCCAGGAAATGAGTGGCAAATTAAAGTCGCCAGGGATGAGAAAAATGTCAGTAGGCTCAGCTTGCCTTGTAAACTCGTAAGTATTTGTCCGACGTAGAATTAGGCGGAATGTAAACGCTAACAATGTATAAGTTAACTTTAGGTAAACTTAATTTTACACAGAGTAGTTCCATGGAAGAATGAGTGACATCCACATTTTGGCACGGAATTACTGATTTAACAGCAATAATGACTCCACCACCTGACGTTTTGGAGCTGGTATTTAATGACCGATCACATCGATAAACTATGTAAGAGTCAGGAAAAAACTCGGAACTCGAAATATTATCATTAAAAGATGTCTCACAGATAATATACGCTTCAAAATTGATTTTAAGAACATAGTTATAAAACAGTGAAGTTTTAGATGACATAAGATTATCGTTTTGATAATAAAAAGTAAATGAATTCGATGAAGGATGGTTTTCTTGACGTGGGAATGGAAGGAGTGGAAAGGGATTTGGGGCAGGAGATAGATATGTAGAATTAGGAGTTATAGGAGTTTTTTGGAATGACTTGCAATACCAAAAATTTTGCCGACGAGGTTTCCATTGGAATTCCTTTACTAGTAATCCGGGCAGCCACATTGGAGAATTTATGGCAACTGTGAACTGTTCCTCAGGTAAACTTATGCGAAAAGACGCATAATCGTAGACGTACCCATTTTCACGATTTGGTAAGATTTTTACGCAAGCCGCTTTATCCAGTTGCATTTTTAACTACACCAAATTTTCAAATTGAAGGTTAGTTACCGACCCAGCAATTCTACTTACGAAAAACCATCGTCGCGCCGAGATAGCTTTGATCTCATTGTGAACTAGTGTTTCGTCTGGCACTTCAATTATGGTTTTGGATTTATGAACTCCTGCTGTAGTTGTTTTTGCTATTAAGCATTTGGTTTCATGCTCTGCCGCTGTTGTATTTAGCGTAGATGTTTGAGATTCGCCAGGTTTCCCATATGGCTCGTCATTGTAGGTGATGGTTCAAGTTTTAACGATTGTTCGGTCATCGTAGTCTTTGATATAGACCGGGTTACTATACGATCCACCGCAGTCTTCAATGTCGTATTAACAGGTGGATTAGAAGTTGCTTTTACCACCTCTTGTATATCAGGTGATGATATCTCAAATAAAGAAGTTGGCAGAGCACTTGAAGATGATGGTAACTGTTTTTCCCTATTGGTCGTCAATGCAGGTGGTGGTTTACTTATTGACGATTGTTCCAACATGATTGTAGCACTATGACCTCTGCTTTTTCAATGCTTTTAAGAGAACCTTCTATGATGGAATAAAAGCTACTCATTCCGGTCACACATTCTGGACAAAACCAACGTAATCCAATCACGCTGTCCATAATAATTTTGATTGATTTTTTGACTTCGCTCGGGTATTTGGACAATAGCTTTTTAGTGCTTTGTGTGGCGCATGAGTAACTTATAACTTTTTTACACATGTACCCTTGACACGCAAAAAAATGCTCGTCAACAATGATGATACCGCATTCTATACACTTATTTTCGATTGACATTTTTTTTTTATTTTTTTATTTTTTTTTTATTTGTTAAGAAGCCCACCAAGTCAACACAGCACGGTAATATTACACACAATTTATTGAGTAAGCAGTAATGTTTGCGGTATTTATCTTGATTTGGTTTTCTAATTGAACGAAGTCATCGCACTGTTTTCCAATTTTGGGAAACTTTAATCATTTTTTCAAATTTGTTTTCAAGTTTCCTAATACTTGCTTCCCTACTAAGGGAATAATTTCGAATCGATTTACCCAGTTTGTATTTTTCTCATAGTAGGAGGAAAAAAATTATGTTTCTCAATTTAAAAAAAAGAAAAGAAATTTAAAAAAAATGGTAAAAAATGGTTAAAGTACCTATCTTCCATGCCAGTATTGGCTGGCATGGAGCTTGCAATGTGTAGATGGTCTTAAATCGGTCCTATAACCGTACGTCCTAGAGTTGCCTGAGTAAAGCATAACCACGAAAGAGAAGGGAGAGCCTTGAGCCCCAACACAGATTGCATTGTAAATAAATAATAAAATAGCTCAATAATAAAGTAGCGGGCAAAAAATTCGACTAATATAGAGTATTTCAAAGCAAATTGTAATCCGATTGGGGAAATTTTAACGATTTCAAGAATACGGCGCCAGAATTGTGGATAAAATCTGGATGAACAATTATCTCCTCCAATACATTTTTTTGCGAACAAACGTCCAATCAGTTTTATCAAACTCTTCATAAATTTTTAGCATTTTTGCATATCAGAATTTCCCGTACATTTATAGAATGCAAGATTAAATGGCTAACTCGTTCTAGTAGCTAAGGCCAGAGTGTGATTAATTTACGAAACATCTGTCCTCTGAATCGTTGTTGATGTCTTCTTGATTATTGTCCACGTAGCAGTTGAGTTAACCTTTTAATAGATAAAATTAAGCAGTTGAGGGTTTCATTTAAAATTGACCAAGGAAAACGGATAATATTGTCTATCTGGCAGTTAGGCCAAATGCTTTATCGACGAACCATCGCGCCTATATATGTGAGGATTGCCGAAAAGATCATTAGTTCTTCCCTTAATACTTTGTATTTCTGGGGATTGATTTTGCAGTTCCCATAAATAATTTACATATAGTATATATCTTTAACAGTGTACAGCAGATACTATCAATATAAAAATTGTACGTGGGAGACAATCATATAGCTTAAGACAAGTAACCGGTAATGCAATAGGATTAATCAACTTTCTACCATAATCTCTCCCCCATATAAGTAGCAACTGGCAAACATACAATTATGTCGCCATTTATTATTAACATTATTTATTATGCCTATATTTGTCGCGTGCTTTATGCGCTTTATGTTTGTTCTTACATTTTTTGTATAATAAAGTCAATGTTTACATTCTTACCTTATCTAAAAGACGTTTATACAAGAAATACCCGTACACATTCGAATAAAAGGGTCAATTTTAAAATACATAAAAGTAAGTGTATGGACATATAGGTGTGGCGGGGTATATCACACATAAAAATGAGGATTATAAAAATTAAATTTGTCGTACATTCCAAGTTTAATACTCGTGTATTAGACCAGTGCAATGTATACATGAAAGATTAAAAGGTTAATGAACATTCTGTAATCGAATTATGCTTGACCGCACAACATGTTTCAAATTTGCATTGAATGGGCTCGCACAATTGATACAACATAATTGTTTAGAAGCGTAAAATTACCTACCTGTTGACAATTCCGTATTTTGTTGGAGAGCAGAAATAATAATGCATAGAATCATTGAAATGTACGGCTTAACAAATATTTCTTATTCCTCCTATTCTTGAATCTTCTTCGTCTTCACCTTGCGTATGCGTTTTATATTTTCTTCTTCTACTCGTGCATACTCAGAACCACATATACATTATTTTCTTTGAACTTGAAATAAAATAAAAGAATCCGACTATTTCGGAGTTTCGGACATTCCCTTTGAAATATTCTCGTTAGCTTATTTTTTAATTTTTTTGGCAATGACCGAATTTATTTCTTCTGTTGTTTTCGTTGATCTCACCGAAAATGATTTAGTTTCAAATTTATCCATATCATAACTATTATAATAATAATTTAAGTATATGTATGTATAGATATGTACCCTCTCCTCTATCTATATATAGAAGAAACTATCTGTTGCGCCTTTGTATCTAAGAACAAAACTACTCGTACAATCCACAGTTGAAAAATTAAAATTAAGAAAAAAAAAATTCTAATCTCAAGAATAATATCTTAAAGGTATAACGTTGTTATATACACTCATATATATATATAAATAAAAGAAAGGAATCTGGAAAAGGTGTTTTTGTAATTTTATTTCTACTTTAATCTTATAAATATATTATTGTATCTTTTTTCTACTCCATTCAATTGAATTAAACTTAAGAATTCTTAAAATAAAATTGTAATAATAAAATAAAACAAAAAGTTTTAATAGTTAAAGAGAAGAGACGATATGTAAGGAAATTGTTATATAAATAATAAAGATGATAAAGACAATATAAATGGTCTGTTTTCAGTATAATGTTATGGCGGACGAATAAGAAAACAATAAAAATATCTGATTGTGAATTAAAATTTAAAATATCGACGGAATTTAAAATCGGCAAAATTTTCCCCTATAAAATTATCATGAATTCTAGTTTTCCCTACCATTGGCGTGATAATTTACCAAGGAAAATTTTTAACCGGCTACGTAAACGACGATCATCAATATTAGCAAAATCAGTCGAATTCATCATTACACAATTCTAAACTGTTCAAGCGATCTGAACCAAATTTGCAACAATTATTGAATTGTATGGATTCGAATCTATGCCTGCGGACATATATAAGTCAACGGTAGGATAGGTCTTGAGTTCGAATCGTACAGTGACGAATACAATTTTCTATATTGTTTTCGTTTTTTAAAATTAATTTGACTAGCGCAAATCAAAATAATAATTTTACTTTAAATTTTGTAGCTACAAAACTAATGATTTATACCAAACTCACGAAAAAAAAATAATATTTAAGTAAAATTGGAAATAATATTAAAGTAGAATTAATTTCCATTCGGTTGAAAAATGAAACGTAAAATAATTTTTCCGCATGAATCAGGTTAGTCTCAAAACGCACTCATCTACATCTATATGTGCATATCCACACTAGGCTAACTTATATCCGGTAACTTCCTCGGTTCCTCCCCCTTTATCTATAAAATTTATTTATTTTATAGGTAAAAAGGAAGGAAACGAAGAAGTTGCCGGATTCAAGTTACGCGTAGTGTGGATATGCAATATGAATTGCATGGATTCAAATATATATATTTTATTATTATCGTGTGCGTTTCGAACAAAACACATTCTTTTACAAATTTACTTTATATAATTCTTTATTCACAGGACATTTTCATAATAGCTCAAGTGATAGAAGAAATCGTCAGTTAATATCTAACTCTTGAACTGATAACAGCTAAATACGAAAGTCTAAAGTGGTGAAAAGTCCAAAGTGGTGGAGAAGTTCAAAGTGGTGAAAATATTTGAATAAAAATGCAGCAAAACAGAAAAATAGAACATTAATGGACACACACCAACAAACGAAAATAAATTTACAAACGAGAATTATATGCAAAAAAAAGTTGTCATTTTCACATAAATTATGCATTCACCGGATCGAGTACCGAGCTCTGTGGAATTCTGCCTATCTTATGCCTTCGTGAGAATGTAGTATTTATGTTTATTTGATGTAAGCATTAGATCATTCCCCGTGGCGAGCTGCAGCTATCGGGGGAGTCACAGGTGGTGGATTGTGAACGGCCTATCGATAGGTAGGTTAGCGGTGAATTAAATAAGCCGTCCCCAACCGCAGCTCTGCTGGAAGGAGAGTCTCAGAGAACGGGGGAGTGGTTAACCTCTGTTCACTAAATTCTGAGTGCCTATGATACCCAGTAGGGAAAGGCGAATTGATGGCGCCATAAAACCATCGACCACAACCACGGTGAACTGAGCGTCACGTCTCCCTGCGCTCTCGAGCCTCCAGGTAGTGAGTAGGGAACCCTATAAACGGTAATCCCCTGAATGAAATGGGTCCTATTTGGTTGGGATATCCATATAGATGGGTGAATGAGTGAGTGGATGTTGGGGGGGCGGGGCGTGGAAGGCGGGGTACTCGGTGACCCAATGGGCTGGATTAAGGTGTTATGCGACCCGTGCTGATGATAGACTAGACTGGGGGCCCATTTAACAAAGCCCAGTCGTGAACGGAGCCCTCTGGATACCTGGCGACCTCCAGTTGTATTTAGCCTTACCTGCGTATACGGATCTCTGCGCAGGTGGACGTATTTCTCCGATACTCGTGGGAATAAATGGAAGATTTTGTTAAAAATAATAAAAACAAGGGGACCGGTACCCACCAAAAACCGGAAAGTACTATAGAGGGGAGTAACTCTAACCAGAAAGGTGGGGCTCCCTCAACTGAGGCAAGGGTAAGCAACACCATGACATCGAAGCCAGGTGGAAGCGGAACTGCCAAACAGAACAGTGGGGGACCGAGAGAGATCCCTCCATCAAAACGACGGTACAGAGAAAGACGGTCGGCATTTAGAGTTCTGGAGAAACTGGCTGCGACCCCTGAGGGGCAGCTTACAGTTGCGCAGAAGGAATCTGTAGCATGGGCTAAGAAAACTGTCGGCTGCGATAGCTCGGAGAGGGTCCTTGTGTCTAAAAGACAGAGGTCCCAGGATGAGCTTGAAGCAGAAGGCAGTAAGCGGGCCAAAGTGCAAGCAGACATGACGTCGGGTGCTCCTAAGGAGCAGAAACTGAAACTATTCAGTGAAATCCTGAAGGAGCACGTGCTGGTGCTAGCCGTCATTGACAAAGGTCAGGAAGATGGGAGCATCACGTCGGAAAAGTGGAGGGTAGTGTATAATGCACTAAACTCCATTTTCTTGAGGATCCTTAGAGAAAATCCGGGATCCCCCCCCCCCGTCCTGCAGAGATGCGGGATGGCACCAAGGGCGCGTAAAGCTAACTGCGTGCTCAGACCAGAGATCGGTCGATCTCTATAAAAGGGCAGTGACCGAGGTAGGCGAGGTGTGGCCGGGCGCGAGGTTGGAAGCAGTCAGCAGAGGGGAAATCCCAAGCAGGCCGCGAGCACGCGTCTGGTTACCAACCGAGCCGGATAAGCCAGAGGAGATCATTGAGATTATCCGGGCCAGTAATCCCGATCTTCCAACGGAAGGATGGAGGATTGTGAAGCAGGAGGAGGCCAAGGGGGGCTTTAGATTGGCAATCATGCTGATCAATAAGGAATCCTTGGCTTCCCTTGCTAGATCTAAGGGAGTGATCAACTTCGGTTTCGGGTCGATCACTCTTAAAGTTTATAGGAAAGACGAGGTCGATAAGGGCGCGGAAGACCAGCCTGGGGGCGACGTAGAACGGACCCGGCAGGAAACGGTCAAGCGGGCTGAGGACGACCAGAGTAGCCGTTCCGATATTTCGGATGAAGTGAAGTTGGTGATGGGAGGCAGCCTCCTCTCTCTGAAGTCCGATGGGGGCCACCCGTCGAACACACGACGAGAGGGGGTTGGCGACCAAACCAACGAGCCAAATGATACTATCCTGATGCAGGGAGTGCATGAAGTGGTGAGTAAGGTAGATTGCAATGGTTAGCATTGTACAAATAAACCTGCACCACACAAAGGCTGCCTCGGCAGCTCTCGTGCTCAGACTGACTAAGTCAGATGAGGACTTGGTGTTAATCCAAGAACCTTGGATTAATAATAACAGGATCTGTGGCCTCAGAATGAAAGGGTATAAATTATTATACTCAAGCAACTCTGAAAAGATCAGATCGTGTATCTTAGCGAAAAATAATTTGAATATTTTTCTTCTTCCACAATTTAGTAGCGGGGACGTTACGGCGGTGAGCGCTGAGGTAGGCTGTGAAAAACTATGGCTAGCCTCAGCCTACATGGATCGCAAGAAGGAGGTTCCACCGGACAACCTGGGGGAACTGATCCGGGAAGCAGGTCAGAAAAAGGTAGGTGTGATACTTGGATGTGATGCAAACGCGCATCACACAATCTGGGGAAGCACAGACATTAATGAAAGGGGTGAGCTATTTTTTGATTACTTATTAAATACTAACCTTGTAGTTTGCAATATTGGGTGTGAACCAACATTCATTGTTACAAATCGACAGGAGGTTCTAGATGTAACCTGTGCGTCAGAAACAATTTTTGATATGATCAGTTCGTGGAGAGTGGCGAAAGAGCACTCATTCTCTGATCACCGATATATTACATATAACCTCAACATCAAACCTGTTGCCCGGAAAGCCTTCAGGAATCCCAGAAGGACAAACTGGAACAAATATGGGGAGGTGTTGAAGGAACTATTGCCGCTGGAGGTTCCTGGACTTCCGGTGACAGTAGAGGAATTAGATGGCATGGTTGATATTGTCACAAAGGCATGCAATCTTTCATTTAATGCTGCGTGTCCCCTGATAAAACCTAGGGGCAGGCAGAAACCGACATGGTGGACCACGGAGTTGGGAACCTATCGGAGAGCGTGTAGGACAGCCTTTAATAAGGCTAAGAACACCAGGGAAAATCGAGATTGGGATTCCTATAAGGAAGACCTGAGAAAATACAAAAAAGAGTTGAGGAGGGCACAAGGGAGGTCTTGGAGACTCTTCTGTTGTAGAATGGAGGAGGTCTCCGAGACTTCTCGCCTAAAGAAAATTCTATCTACTAACCCAACCAGTCCTAGTTACTTAATTAGGCCGGACGGGTTATGGACAGCTTCGAGTACGGAATCATTGGAGCTTCTCATTGAGACCCATTTTCCGGGAAGCATTGATGCCTCAATGGAGCCTGGAGCTCATCGAGGAACACCCTTAACAGATGTGGATGGCATCGTGGACAGAAAACGAATCCTGTGGGCACTGAACGGTTTTAAGCCTTATAAATCGGCGGGCCCGGATCGGATTATACCAGCAGAAATCCAAAGGAACTCTGCGGTCATCCTCCCCTGGCTGGAGGTTATCTTCAGGGGATGTCTGCAATTGGTCTTTATTCCCAGGAAATGGACGGAGGTCAGAGTGGTTTTTATCCCGAAATCGGGAAAAAGCTCACAGGCTTATCCAAAGGACCTGAGGCCTATAACTCTATCATCCTTTCTGTTGAAAACCTTGGAAAGATTGATAGACGTACTTATTCGAACAAAAGTTGATCCGAGGAATTGGGCAATGTCTCAGCATGCGTACTGTAAGGGAAAGTCGGTGGACACAGCTCTGCACGATCTAGTACGCATGATTGAGAAGTCAATTTACTCGCAAGAGTATTGTATGGTAGCATTTCTCGACATTGAGGGTGCCTTTAATAATGTAAAAACAGAGGCGATCATGGAAGGATTGTCATTTTTGAAGGTGGATTATCCTATAAGTAGGTTGATAAATCAGATGCTGGTAAGCAGGATTATTATCTCGGAACTGGGAGAGTCCACCATTAAAAGGCGGGTGGTTAGGGGAACCCCGCAGGGAGGAGTAATGTCCCCCTTTCTTTGGAGTGCAGTGGTGAATGGATTGCTGTTGGAATTGGAGAAAGAGGGAATGGGGGTTGTAGCGTATGCAGATGATGTAGCGATAGCTGTCTCAGGCAAATATCTGGATACGATTAGGGATGTTATGCAGAATGCACTCCTGATCGTTACGAAATGGGCCGGCAAATGCGGATTAGGGATCAACCCGTCCAAGACAGAGCTGGTACTATTTACTAAGAAATATAAAATTCCGGTAGTTAGCCCTCCTACTGTGAACGGCATTAGACTGGCTTTTGCTGACAGAGCGAGATTTTTGGGCATAATCTTGGACAGTAAGCTCAGCTGGAAGCCTAACATTGTAGAAAGGGTGAATAAGGCTAATGTAGCCATTTACTCTTGTAGAAACGCAATAGGGAAGAAATGGGGTTTGAAACCAGAGCTGGTACACTGGCTCTATACCGCAGTGGTAAGGCCTGTGCTGATGTACGGGGTGGGCGTGTGGTGGCCAGCTCTGGAAAAGGTAACCTACATAAGGATGTTGGAGAAGGTGCAAAGAACGGCCTGTATGCTTATAAGCGGGGCGCTTAGGACAACACCTACACGCGCTTTAGAGGTTATGTTCCACCTTATTCCAATCGAATTTTTTGGTAAGCAGATGGCAGCCAATGTGGCTACAAGGCTCTCGGCTGTCTCTCAGTGGAAGTGTCTTCAGGTGGGACACTCGACGATAGTTAGATCACTAAGGGAAGAACTGGTGAATCTAGATTATATTAAACCAACGTTGTGCTTCGATATAGGTTTCCGGATCATCTGTCCTTCTAGGGAATCCTGGAGGAACGGATCAATACGGGAAAACGAGGCACTGACATTTTTCACGGACGGCTCTAAGCTAGACGGCAAAGTAGGAGCTGGAGTCTTCTGTGAGAAGCTCAATGTTAATATTTCTGTTCGTCTCCCTGACTACTGCAGCGTGTACCAGGCTGAAGTGGTGGCGATAGGGGAAGTCGTGACATGGTTGAAGCATAACGTGGTATTTGTTAGGGATATCGCGATTTATGTGGACAGTCAAGCGGCACTCAGGTCACTAGAGGCGGTTTCTCTGAAGTCACGGGTGGCGCTGGATTGCCGATCATCTCTTAATGAGATGAGCGAGTATTTCAGCATCCAGATGATCTGGGTCCCTGGTCACTCGGACGTCACGGGAAACTGCAGGGCAGACGAACTAGCTAGGTACGGTACGACTCTCCAGATGCAACCGGAAAGGGCAGGTCTGGGGAGGCCTATAGCAGCGCTCAAATTGACGCTCAGTAAAAAGGCAATCGCCTTAACAGATGAGAGGTGGACCAGCACTCTCACGTGCAGGGTAGCAAAACAGGTTTGGCCAAAACTGGACCTGCGGCGCTCCAAGGCACTTGTATCCCTGGGAAAACGAGAATTAGGATTGGTCGTAGGGATACTAACAGGACACTGCCTTTTTGGTGAACATGCGAGAAGGCTGGGTCTAGAGCCGAATGACTTTTGTAGAAGTTGTATGGACGAAGAGGAGGAAGAGACGCTAGTTCACTTCCTATGCTCATGTCCGGCACTATCATACAAAAGACGTAAGTACTTGGGTGTGTACAACATGGACAACCTTTCTGAACTCGCGGACTGTAGGGTGCGAGATATTTTACGCTACATCAGTAGCTCTGGTTGGTTTCAGCGGGAGTAAGGGGAGATTGGATCCTGTGGTATCACAATGGGCCATTATTGGCCTAAGTGTGCGATAGCAGCCACTCTAACCTAACCTAACCTAACCTAGATCATGCAATCCAACTTTAATACTCGTATTGATAAAATAAAGGGTCTACTGTTCTGAATATTTCAAAACTTAAAGAGGATATCGCGACCAAGAAACTTATTGAAATGCTTTCATCGATGCTGAACGAAATTTCATCCATTGTTGATCTTGATTGCCGATATTCATTAAAGAAGGATTGCTCAAAAGAGCTAAGATAAGGTAACTGTTATTAGCTTAAGAATCAAGATTCCGCAGAGAAACTATTTTCTAAAGCATCACATCCAACAATTTGATCAAACTTGTAGTTCGTGAGTTCGGAAAGCAATTTAAAAAATGGCGAACTCCTTTAGCAAGCTTTACGACGTTGTACCAAAATCTACTGCAACCTCAACCGATTATGTGCCTCTATCAACTCCGATGCCGCTGTCTGTACCTATTGCTCAACCGGCACTACCGATCGCTGCCAAAACCGACACATTGTCTATTTGTTCTCACAATTCTAGTGGGATTCGATCAAAATCGCATGAAATTTAACTTATCGATGTTGGGAAATGAGTATGATGTCATTTTTATCAAGAAAACATGGCTGACAAAGGTGGCGGACTTCTGCTAGCTGTCTCGAAAGGAATACGTTCGGATATTATTAGCCTGGAGAGTAACAAGTTGGAGATTCCATCTGACAAACTTGCTTTCAATGGAAACCTCATGTTGCTGATATATAGTATACGGCTACAGCTGACATATAGTATACGGCTACAGCTGATATTCAAGATGGTCTACTGCCGTTCTATGGTGATTTAATCTCAGACCTCGTGATGGACTCAATCTGTTCATTCGGACTAATCCAGATTAATAACATCGAGAAACAGAGCAGCAATAACCTCGATCTGGTGTTCATACCAGTGGAATTACATGGCACAATCATTGTTTGTGATGATCTTGTCGGTGGTTCCAGTATTTTTCATACATCACTGGGCATACAATTAATTTTTGAAAATTGTATTAATGTTAACGTAAACTTTAATTCTAGTGAGTCTTTCAACTTTAAGAAAGGAGACTATGATGCTTTAAATGAGTTTCTGTACAATATTAATTATAGGATCGATATGAAACGGGTAGTTTGAATTCTTAAATTGATCAGCTTTATAAAATAATGAACTTGGCAATTGAACAATTTATTTCTCTTTCGCCTGTGGTTTTGTCGGCACACGATTAATGGTTTAATCATCACCTATCTGGTCTACAAAATCGAAAATCTTAACCTCATAAAAAATACAAATTAAATCCATCCCTAAATTATGAAATATTTAGTGTTCTCAGATCTCAATTTAAACTTTTAAATCGTTTCTTGTATAATTCATACATTGTTGAGTTTGAATCGAATATTAGATGCAACAATGAATCGCTCAACCGCAAAACAAGATCAATCAACATACAAATAATTTTAAACTCATGATATTCTAATCAAACGCCCCATTAAAATATTTTGAACTCCATTCATTCTTGACCAAGCTTAAGGTAGTTTAATTTAAAGCTAGCAGAACACAAATCGAAACGATTTGGATTCTGCTATAGCTTTAAATAAAAATTAAATAACATTAAGCTTGGTCAAGAAAAGAACGAGTGGAGTTCAAATTTTTAATGGGGCATTTGATTGAGCCATAATGAGGTCAAGTTTCTAATTTCAATTTTGGACCGATTTTCAGATATTAGCCTATTAATACCTATAACTATCCATAGTATCTTGTAATGTTTTGCTGGATGGGTTCTGTTAGCTTTAGGAGCGTCATTAAACAGCCAAATTCAATAGTTTACAGTTATCGAAACAACAATCGTACAAATAACCTTAGAAAACAATGAGAAGTTAAAGCAACCACCAAATACTGACATCAACAAAATTTGAAGCAGAATGGAATAAAATTTTTGAAATATTAAACCTCAACCATAACACTATTATATAATCACAGGAGACATTAATGCATGCCACGAAATCAGTGGTTAAATGAAAATGAAACAGTATGCAGAGAAAAACTATACAAACCGAACACTCCAACCATACCACTGACAGGAAATTATATTGATCTAGTAGCGATCACAAAGCTATAGTAGACAACATCTTGAATACGAACTATACAGTAGTAGAGGATCAACACACGACATACAACTATCCAAACATGCGCTGTCTTACATCTATCATCCCATTAGATAGAAATATTGAAGACAGTGAAATAGAACAGAACCTCATTACGAAATCACGAACATACAAATTCCTAATTAAGCGTACGAACGAACTAATTGCCGGAAATATAAGAACTGAAGTAAACAACCAATTGAAAAAGAAAATGGAAGCAATAAAACCAAGCCCGAACATATTTACCAGTTTACCAGACACAACAAAATATACAACCTGCAAATATTAGGGCATCGTATAGAAAGCCACCCACAACACAACCCGGCATTATGAAAAAAGGGACACGTAGAAATAATTATGAAAACGGTATAAAAAATAAAAAACGAGCAGTATTTCGAAACAATACCAGAATTAAAAAAATACTAAGGTGTCTCAATAATAAAAAAACGTAAAGATTGGACGCACTACCAAGTATAGCACTAAGGCACCTTATACCTGAATTATGTACGCTATGAAATATTAAATAACAAAACATTCCCCAAGGAATGGAAAACACTACAAATATATTCAATAAGGAAAAAAACAAAAAATCCATCAACCATAACCAGAAAAATATAGACCAATAATTATACAACAAATTGGCCGAATATATACTGCAGCACACAACTTTATATCGGACAACCAATTCGGATTCAAACACAAACATTCCACACACTACGCGCAATTCAAGCTTACGTCGGGTGTATGTCACAACTTAAATAGTAAAATTTACACCGGTCCCGTTTTTATAGAAAAGCTTTCAAGCTTTCATTTATTCATAACAAATTTCATAAGTGAATCCCTACATACGTGGAGAAGTAAGGTAAATGTGAAGAAATGTGAAATAATTCTATTCAGAAACCCGCTACACATCGCATCCAGCGACACCAAAAAAATTGGAAAAACTTCACAATTAATCTAAACAATGAGCAAAAGCGAGACGAAGATTCAAAGCGAAATACATTCACAGCACTGTCAAACGATTTTGCTATCAAGGATTAATACGACCGATACTAACATACGGATACCCTATATGCTTTAATTGAAACCCCAGCTACATGGAAAAATACGAATATTCGAAAGAAACTGTATTCGACATTGCAACGGTCAGTTTAGGAAAATCAATAATAAACTGCTTCACTATTAGATAGATTAGATATATTAGATAGATTAGATAGATTAGACAGATTAGATAGATTAGATAGATTAGATAGATTAGATAGATTAGATAGATTAGATAGATTAGATAGATTAGATAGATTAGATAGATTAGATAGATTAGATAGATTAGATAGATTAGATAGATTAGATAGATTAGATAGATTAGATAGATTAGATAGATTAGATAGATTAGATAGATTAGATAGATTAGATAGATTAGATAGATTAGATAGATTAGATAGATTAGATAGATTAGATAGATTAGATAGATTAGATAGATTAGATAGATTAGATAGATTAGATAGATTAGATAGATTAGATAGATTAGATAGATTAGATAGATTAGATAGATTAGATAGATTAGATAGATTAGATAGATTAGATAGATTAGATAGATTAGATAGATTAGATAGATTAGATAGGTTAGATAGATTAGATAGATTAGATAGATTAGATAGATTAGATAAATTAGATAGATTAGATAGATTAGATAGGTTAGATAGGTTAGATAGATTAGATAGATTTCAAAATAGCACTGAGTAATTTTAACATTTTGTCGAAAATTAAAATAATGTTAAAAATTTTCTCTGTGAAACAAAGTTCGTCTCACCGGATCGTAAATAAAACGATCAATTTGACGATTTAGAAACAGTAATTTATTTACTCTAAATGCTTCGCAAGGGATAATCCCAAAAATGCCAGACGAATTACATGAAATATCACCGACTTAAAATTTCTCCCCACATTTCTTTTTGGCTTTTTCGTGAAGGTTGTTTTTGCATGTTTAACATGTTTTTGTAAACTCTAGAGTCATCAAATAAAAATGGTTCACCAGAAGTGCGTGACGAGTATTTATCATTTTTATAGCAATTACCCTGAAAAACGTCCAATGTATCGCTAATCAAGACTACGATTCCTGTCGTTAACTAGAACCAATATTCGTAATTAACAATCTCGATATAGTTTAATTTTTGGGACTGATCCTGAAACTAAGGTCTTTTGCTCGATAGACCAGTGGCTCGCAGAACTAGGTGTTTTCTGTTTTTTGGCTAGACTTTCTAATTAGAACGCATTGAACCTTGTTCTTTTCTACTACTTCCTTTGCGCCTGTAACGATTGTGCACTGACGTTTGCACTATAAGTGGATATGACATTTGTCCCTTATAGTTTTGCAAAGATGCCGGCTATTAATCTCGGTGGTCGTCTATACCATAGATTACCTACCATGACTCATCACATACGGTTGTTTAACCGAGCCGTTGTTTTATCTCTTTGCACGACAGTGTGTGCTTTAGATTCAGAATTTGTTCGGAATAACTTCCGTAGATTCATGATATTCAGCAAAAATGGGTCATTAACGGTGTGGTGTTGCTATGCCATATACAGAGCTGCAAAGCCCCCTCACAAATCATTCTCCAAACCGTGAGAAACGCTAATTTTTAATTCTGTCATCTCTCTCTTTCTCTCTATGTTTTCAGCATAAATATTAAAATTGATTTAAATAAATGTTATAAAAACTAATTTTGACCATCTTTCCCTCATGACAGCGACCTAGCGGAACTAAATAGGAGAATACACTTTATGGTATCATCTCTGTTGCTATCTGTATTATATGTTTTCATAAAAGTTAAATAATAAAATCAAATTTGCGTATTCTTATTTATTTTGTAAATACCGGGTGAGTTTTTTAAGCTGAAACTTTCAAATATCTCGAAAATAAACCCTCTACGATAAAAATGACCATTATCAAAATTAAATCATTCTGGAGAGGAAATACATTAGTGCTAAAATTAGGACCCCCGCCCCTGTGTGTAAGGGGGTGGGGGGCAACTTGGACAATAAGATAGGAACCCCTATTTTTTATTGCTAAAAATACGTAGAATTTCCTTGAACACATTTTTTTCGATTTATGATAGATGGCGCTGTAATAGGCGATATTAATTTTTTTTCGATTTCTCCTACTCCAACAACACGTGAGAATATGATTGAGCGAATAAGAAATGCTTGTGCCGAAACTCCAGCATACACGCTTCTAAGTTGTGTACATTCATTTGAAATGCGGATTAATAAGTGCATTGAAGTCGAAGGCCATTGTTCCTGGGTTACGCTAAAAGTAGTTTTTTTTTTAATTTAAGAAATACAATTTATTTAAAACTAATTTCAAGTATTTACATTGAAAACGTGTTAATTTTAATGCAAACATATTGCAGAATCGTATGCATAATGTTCTCAGTAGGAGAAATCGAAAAAAAATTAATATCGCCTATTTAATATCGCCATCTATCATGAATCGAAAAAAATGTGTCAAGGAAATCCTACGTACTTTTAGCCGTAGAATCCGAATTTGCAATAAAAAATAGGGATTCCTATCTTAGTTTCCAAGTTGCCTTCACCCCCTTACAAACAGGGGCGGGGGGTCCTAATTTTAGCACTAATGTATTTCCCCTCCAGAATGATTTAATTTTGATAATGGTCATTTTTATCGTAGAGGGCTTATTTTTTGAGATATTTGAAAGTTTCAGCTAAAAAAACTCACCCGGTATATTTTGAAATTGAAACCATATCAAACCACACCAAAGAGTATCAACAACTATTGCTTACAAAATTCGTCAAATCATGATGTCGCACCTAATGAAAATACTTTTCCTTCTGAATTAAAAACCAAACCGCTGTGATTTTTAATGCAGTAGTTTGCAGCTCAGACCTTATATCCCTTTAGTGATTTACTAACACAATTGTGCGGGTAGGGCAAAAGTACCATCTCAAAAATTTAGTTTTGTATGTTTTTTGAACCAACTTACACATTTGTGAATTCCTTTTTAACTTATTTTCGTCCGAAAAAAAACACTGTTCAACAGAACACGGCACCTGTGTATAATTTGTATAATACAAGGGCATAAAGGGTTGTGACCTAAATATGTGCGATAATATGTAAATCCGCACATAATTCATTTGTTGCATGTTAATGCAAAAATACATTCTTTATCTATATTTATTGTAATTCAATATTCATCTAAAACACATTTTTATATATTCGACACCTAGTTGAATATTGCCTCATACTCGCTGAGTTAGCATTTAAGTCAATAGTTTAAGCTATAATGTAAAATGTATAAATACCGTGAATATTGTTGGAATAAAACATAATTAATTAAACCATTCATCACGTTAGTTCTCACTCGATAGTTATTTGGACCTCACCCGCGGTAATCCAAATAATCAAATCCCACCAACATTAAGAAATCTGGATAGAGGGTAGATTTACGACCTACTATCAACGCTGTCCAGATTTACATGGTCCTTCGAGCCATTCGAACACGAATTGGCATAAATTAATAAGGCGTCTGTCTAGGCTAAAACATAGACAGAGTATAATATTATACAAAGCGACATCAACAACATCAACATCTTTGGATCATGGACGCACTAATCGAAAGTCAGTCGTGCGTTAGGGAAGAGCTGCTTCAACTCATCACGAAAATAAAGCGTGATGACGGCCAACCGGTAACCAGAGGTTTCTACGACACAATCAAAAGAAACATGGAAGTTCAATACAAAAAATATTATGACATCGACAAACAAATTATTGAACTTGGAGCATTAGCGAAAACCCATCCCTATTTAAGCGAGCGCCAGGGGATAAAACGGGCGTACGAAAAGGCGATGGACGACATCCGCGAGCTTGAAGAGGACATTCTCAAGATTGAAAAGGACATACCCAAGCTCATTCCAACATCAGGCATCTCTGGGATAAAATCAACAGTCACCAGCGGTGCAGAAACACTAGTTCCAGGACCCGACGGAGAATTAAAAATAAGCCCTACACCATCGAAGCAGCACGACCATGGCGATTCAAGTGATTCCGACACGGATTCCCGATACAACATCAACAAGAATATAGTAAAATCATCAGAGAATCGCCAACCCAAGTCATCGGTAGCCGGTCCGAATATAGTCAAAAGACTATTCAAGGAACAAGACATCAGCATGCGGTTATTATATCGCAAAATAGACGATATAACTAAGAAATTAAGATCAGAGTAATACTCAGAAGAGTACCTCAAAATTAAAATCGATCAGATAAATGCTGACCGAAAAGAAATCGATCGATTACATAAAAACATCCTCATGGAAGTCGAGGTGGAAGACCAGTATAAATACTTTACTGAAGATTACTACGGAACTCTAAAAGGGCAGGTAGAAACCTTAGTAATAAAATTACACCAGAAGATCAACCATGAGAAGAGCGAGCCGACATCAAAATCCCCATTAACATCGTTAAAGCTGCCAAAGGTGGAAATACCAACATTCAACGGGGAATACGAAAATTGGCATGCATTTATCGACATCTTTACAAGGCTCGTCCATCAAAATGATCAATTATCAAATACATTAAAGATGACATACCTAAAATCTCATCTACAGAAGGGAGCCGCGCAATTAATCAGCCATTTATCAACCATTGGAGACAACTATGAGAGGGCATGGGAAATCCTACAGGCTAGATATAACAACGAGCGGCTATTAGCATCATCATACTTCTATGCAATATTATCCTTGCATAATATACAACACGCAACAGCAGCCAGTATCAGAACACTACACGATACTGTGGTGGAAATGTTACACAACATCAAAAATTTGAAGTTAGAAGATCCATTTGAAGCCCTCATCGCACACCTCGTAATGAAAGAGGTGGACGCAGATACATTGGAGAAATATGAAAGCAGCCTTGTCCGCCCTCGCGAAATTCCTAATATGGACTATTGCCTGGAATTTTTGACGAGAAGATTCCAATCACTGGAAGCATTCGGAGGACAAAAACCAAACATCGCACGGTTAGCAAAGCCAGAAGTCTCCGTACCGCGAAAAACATTCGTAAATGCTAAGAGCTTTAGCAAACCGGCTGCGGAAAATTACAATGATACCAACTGCAGGTATTGTGAGGAACGACATCATTCTCTCAATAATTGCAGTCATTTTAAAAACATTTCCATCAAACGAAGAATCGATTTCGTGAATCGTGCTGAAATCTGCACGAATTGTCTCGCTCATAGTCGAAAGATATCATGCAGCGAAAAACCCGGTTGCAACAGCTGCGGTAATCGACATCACCAGTTGTTGCATGAACCCGATCCAAGGCCTCCAAAAAACGTATCTGTCAGCACATCGGACGGCAATCAAACAACGTTGTTAGCCACGGCCATTGTAAAAACCAACTCGATTTGCGGAACGCCGGTCAATGTACGAGCATTGATAGACCAAGGGTCACAGGTTTCCTTAATTACGGAAGAAGCAGTTCAACAGCTAGGCCTACCAATAAGGCATACAAAGGTTAGGATTTCAGGAGTTGGAGCCAATACCATCAACAAGGCAAATGCTAGTGTCCAGATTTGCCTTCAACCTCATTTTAAGTCCTCATACAGATTAAAGGTCAACGCATACGTATTGCCGAGAATCACTACATATATTCCGGAACAACCGATCGCCAGAAAGCATGACGATAGATGGAGTAAACTACGTTTAGCGGATCCAAATTATGATCGCCCTGCGCCAATTAACATACTGTTAGGTGCGGACGTGTACAGCGATTTCATTGGGAACCAAATAATTAGAGGTAAACCAAGCGCGATAAGCACCAGTCTGGGATGGATAATCTTCGGCCCCTCACAAACCACAATTCAACAACAGGCCGTAGCAGCTCATACTATCGGCGTGTCGGAAGGAAACATGGAGAGATTCTGGGAGCTGGAAGAAATTTCAAAAGATAGCAGTGACTGGTCAGTAGACGACTCTTCATGCGAGGCACTCTTCCAACAAACGACCAGACGGGGTAAAGATGGGTGATATATTGTACATCTACCTCTCAAGGAAAACCAATTGGATCTGCTCGGAAGTTCTCGACAGCGAGCACTACAACGGTTACTACACCTGGAAGCAAAGTTCTGTAAAAATCCAGAGCTAAGGTCACTGTACGTAAATTTCATACGAGAGTACATCCAGATGGGTCACATGAAACAGGTTGATCAAGGCAGAGGCAAATTTTATCTACCGCATCATGCAGTGGTTAGGGAAACCAAGGACGCTACCAAAATTCGGGTAGTATTTGATGCGTCGATGAGAACATCCACAGGCATTAGCCTAAATGAAGTTTTATTCACTGGCCCTCCATTACAGAATGATCTATGGGCGGTTCTCCTTAGATGGAGAAAACATCAGATAGTGTTCTCTGCTGACATAAAGATGTACCGTCAAATACTGGTACACGCAGAACATCAGAACTATCAACGAATTTTATGGAGAGAAAGTAAACGTCATCCAATAGGTGAATACTAACTAACCACAGTAACCTACGGAACATCGGCAGCACCCTATTTGGCGATTCGCACGCTACATCAACTCGCCGATGATGAACATCAAGAGTACCCCAAAACAAGCCATATTTTGAAGCATGACTTTTACGTTGACGACGTGTTGACTGGCGCAGACAGTATGGAAGAAGCGGAGCAAGTGAAAGCACAGCTTATCGAGCTACTGCATCAAGGGGGAATGGAATTGAGTAAGTGGTCAAGCAATCATCCTGACATATTAAAGGGATTACCCCAGGAAGAGGTCTTGAGTGGCAACCTTACCATCGCGGATGAACAGTCAATCAAAACCTTAGGGATAGGTTATAGTCCATCTGCCGACTGCTTCGTATTCCAAGTACAGTTACCACCGAATGACAATAAAATAACGAAACGCCAATTTTTGTCCGAAATGTCAAAAATCTTTGATCCTTTGGGATGGCTGGCACCATTAATCATCGGATGCAAAATAATGTACCAAAGACTATGGAGTCTCGATCTGGGTTGGGACGAAGAATTACCAGCAGAAACAGCTAAACGCTGGGATCAACTCAAGCTCGAGTTGAATGCCGCTCGGCAAATTAAAATACCTCGCTATATCAATTACTCTGAAGATAACTGTACGTTTGAACTTCATGGATTCTGTGACGCATCCGAGCACGCCTACGCGGCTGTGCTGTACAGCAGAAGTACCATCAATGGACAAAGTACAATCCGTCTTTTGACTGCGAAAACCAGGGTAGCACCAGTAAAATCAAAATTGACAATTCCCCGACTCGAGTTATGCGGCACAGTATTATTAGGCCGTCTAGTGCAACAGGTCAAAAAGAGCCTAGAGGTTACACTGGCCTGGATTCAAAAACCATCATCAACTTGGAAACCATTCGTCGCACATCGAGTGGCAGAGATTCACCAAAATACCAGCATCCAGTCATGGCATTATATCCGTTCAGAACACAATCCAGCTGATTGCGCTTCCCGCGGTGTAACCTCAAAGCAGTTAGCGGCACTCCAAAGCTGGTGGAACGGTCCGACGTTTTTGCACCACGCACCCATACTAAGCGAAGAGGCGGAATACGAAACAGCTGAGGAAAGAAAAAATATAGTTACAACACATATGCAAGTGGGAAACGTAGAATCTCCAATTCAAGCCTTAATCAACAGGCAATCATCACTCAGGACGCTTATACGGATAACAGTTCATATACTAAGGTGGCGAACCAAACGAAGGGGACTAATCGACCAACAAGAGTGGGATCTAGCTTTGTCACGGCTAGCGGCAGCAGTGCAACAGGAGGAATTCACAGAAGAACATTCGCTACTGACACAAGGAAAACAAATCAACAAACGCAGCAGAATCATTTCGCTCAACCCATTTCTCGATAAGAGAAACACAATTCGGGTTGGTGGAAGATTAGAAAAATCATCCCTGCCCTACGATGAAAAACATCCCGTCATCCTACCGTACAAAGGGTCATTCACCAAGTTAGTATTGGATTGGGCACATAAAGAAACATTGCACGGCGGCAACGCGTTAACATTGGCCTTCCTCCGGAAAAAATTCTGGATCATCAGAAGAGTCCAAGCAGTCAAATATAATAACCATCGATGTATCCGCTGCCATCGATTCAAAGTCACGACCACAGAACAACTAATGGGCGATTTGCCAATGCCTCGCGTTACTGTATCGCGCCCTTTCACCCACACTGGAGTGGACTATGCCGGCCCGATTCATATTCGAATTAGTAAAGGCCGCGGAAACAAATCGTATAAGGGATATATATGCATATTTATCTGTTTAGCTACCAAAGCAGTCCACATCGAAGCTGCCTCAGATCTTTCAACAGAGGGATTTATAAGCGCATTCAGACGATTTACCGCTCGTCGAGGCAATGTTGCACACATGTACAGCGACAACGGGACAAACTTCGTGGGAGCACAAAAAATACTACAACCAATTACGTGGCATTTCATTCCACCAGCATCACCACATTTCGGTGGATTGTGGGAAGCCGGAGTAAAATCTATAAAAACCCACTTAAAAAAATGTATAGGTGATACCAAGCTCACCTTTGAAGAGATAAAAACTTTATTGAATCAAATAGAAGCGTGTCTGAATTCAAGAACGCTTTGCCCGCTATCTGAGGATCCTCAAACGCTAGCCGTACTAACACCCGGACATTTCCTGATAGGAGAGGCCTTACTAGCGCCACCAGAAAAAGAACAGCCAACACAACATGGAAACGTCCTGTCCCGATGGAAGCTCGTCCAAAATATGCGTACTCAATTTTGGCAAAAATGGGTATCCGATTATTTACATCGTCTACAACAGCGTCCCAAGTGGCAACAACCACGGACAAATCTCAAAATAGGAGATATCGTACTGTTGTGAGACGAATTACAACCACCGACGAGATGGAAACTCGGCCGAATTACAGAACTACGTCCTGGCGCTGATGGGCAGACCAGAGTAGTAACGCTCAAAACATCGGGCAATTCAAACGTCAAAAGATCCATAAGCAAGGTAGCACCTTTGCCCAGCCAAGAGCCACTAAAAGAAGAGGAAGCTCAAGAAGAACATCTAGTAAAAGAACATGCACCCACGACTCAAAAGAGAAGGCAACAACCCAGTCGAAAGGCGAAACAAGTCTCGGTTACAAACCAATTAATTCGCCATAGTTGTCTAGTACTGAGTATAATAAGCTTGGTTTCCGGCATCCGATGGACTGAAGAATCAGGTTTGGGCTCAACCAATCCATCAACCACTGTAACTACATGGAACAACTCGGGCATGTACTTCGACAATATTGCCAAGGTAGAACTTCTTTCGACTAAATGGGAGTTAGTCGTTCGGTACAATTTGTCTAGTTATTGGCAAGAAATCTATAACGTGGAGAAAGGTTTGAGCTTGCTTGACAGGGCCTGCAAAAATGTACACCCAATCAAATGTGATCTCATATTACAACAGCTGCATTGGCAGTTTAACAACATTATCCAAGACAACGAATTGATCACGCATACAGACATTAGTCAACGAAGAACGAGACGTGGAGTAGGCGATACCATTGGGTACATAATGGGGGACATGTTCGGTGTATTGTCACAAAGAGAGGCAGAACAGTATGAACAGCAGTTCGATCACATACAGGAAAATGAAGCATACACTCTAAAACTGCTAAAAAATCAAACCTCAATTTTTGACAACACGTTGAAATTATTCAAACACAGTAACAACATCACCGCCGAACAATTAAAACAGTGAATGGAACCGAAATGGTTCCGAAAGCTTAAGTATTAATAAATAAAAAATATAAAAAGAGCTAAATACCTGTTATTTTAATTTTTTAAACTTAAAGCTCATTAAACAATTTAATTTATTTAATCTCCGGGTTGAAATATGGAGACAGTGCAGTCAAACAACGAAAGATATTTTCAAAATATAATTTCGCAATATGGCTATAACGTCGTAAAATTATTAAAAACATTTTTAAATGAAAATAAAAAACTGGCCAATTGTATAAACAAACAACATTTTTTGCTGAATTGCCGAAAAGAAAAAGTATTTTCGAAGACCAAGTCATTAAAAAACGTGTCTAATATAAATCATGAAGTTTTCCTTCGTCTTCAAAATAAATTCATTTTTGGTATTATGAACCAGGAAATTAAAGAAACCATTAAAACGGTAGAAGAAACAAAAAATTATTTGAATTTACTCCGTCAACAAATTGAAGATGTTCTTCCTGTGTACGAGTTTGGTGTGTTTTTTATTAAGGCGAATGAATATTTCGTTTACCATTTTAATGAAATCAAGGTAAGGCAAAAAATCAAATTTGATAAAATTTTAGTAGATAGTTTAAATGAATTGTCTGGAAATTTAGTGAACACTGTTGATAAATGGCTAGTGAACATCTCCAATATAGATCTTCCTTTTCATGTCAAAATTATTTTAAGTTTGGGAAACAAATTTTGTCCTCCTTCAATTGGCCATTCAGTTCCGTATTTCAAAATTATTTCTGATGTCGAAAGTGCAATTTTTCATTTGAACGATAATGATCGTTATACTATTCGGAACCGTTTTATAAATATTTTGACAAATTTTAAATATACATCTAATTCAAATATATTAACTCCTTTTGAAAAACGTATTTTAAGTTATGTTAAACAATCAAAATCATTTTTGAAAGCTAATCCAAATATTGTGGTAACTCGTGCGGATAAAGGTAACGTAACTGTTATAACATCGCGAATTGAATATGTTACAAAAATGGAAAATTTACTTAACGATAACACAACATATGTAGAATTACCAAAAGATAATGCAGTTCCGATTCAGAAGTCAATTAACACAATGGTTAAAGATTGGAAAAATTCCGGTAATGTGGATGAAACAACTAGAAAAATGTTAACCAAATATAATTCGGTGATTCCAAAATTATATGGATTACCAAAAATCCACAAACCTGGTTTTCCATATAGACCAATTATCAGTTCAATTAATGGTCCAACACATAGTTTATCGTCTTTTTTGGGTAATATTTTAAAATTTAGTGTTGGTAATACAAATTCAAATATTCTAAATTCGGAAGATTTTAAACAAAAAATTCAAAATGTTACTCTTCCTCAAAATTACCTTTTAGTTTCTTTGGATGTTACGTCTTTGTTCACTAATGTTGATAATGGACCTGTGACTAACATTATTAAAGATAACTGGAGGAGTATTAAACAAAATTCAAAAACTAAAGTAACTAAAGTACAATTTATGTCGGCTTTGCAAATAGTTTTGAATAATTCTGATTTTTCTTTTGGCAATAAAATTTATAAACAAACTTTTGGTTCTCCAATGGGTTCTCCTATTAGTCTATAATAGCAAATTTAATGATGGAATTTTTGGAAAAAATGGGATTAAACTCTTTGGATTTTCAACCGTTATTTTACTTTCGTTATGTAGATGACATTATAACGGCAATCCCTGAAGACAAAATTGAAATTTTTCTGGATGTATTTAACTCTTTGGATAATAGAATAAAATTTACTGTTGAAAAAGAAATTGACCACAAAATTTCATTTTTAGATTTACTTTTAATTCATGAACCGGATGGTAAAATTTCTTTTGACTGGTACCATAAAAATACCTGGTCCGGTCGTTATCTAAATTTTAATTCTTGGCTTCCTATTTCTTACAAAATTAATACAATCAAAATTTTAACTCAAAAAATTCTAAAATTGTCCGATACTAAATTTCATTACAATAATTTCAAACTTTTGGAAAACACTTTGGTAAATAATCAGTATCCTAAAAAATTAATAAATAAAGTGATTTGGAAACAAAGAAGTTATCAAAATTGTACATTAAATCCTGAAATTGAAAGTACAAATTATTTATCTTTACCTTACATAAAAAATCTTTTTGAAAAATTAAAACATTTATTTAAAAATTATAATTTCAAAATTATTGGCCGTTCAGCTATCAGTTTAAATGATATTTTGTTTTCAAAATTAAAAGATCCGATACCATTAAAGAAAGAATCTAATCTTGTCTATAGGATTAAATGTAATGATTGTAACCTAATTTACACGGGACAAACAAAACAGTTTTTGCGGGAGCGGTTCTTTCAACATTTACGTGGTGCTTCGGGAAATTCAAATTCAAATCAAATAAGTGCACTTTCGGAACATATTAGAGATACCAACCATAATATCATTTTTGAAGATATAGACATTTTGGAAAAACAAACTAATTACAGAAAACGATCTATTTTGGAAATGTTACATATAAAATCTAGTTCAAATTCTCTTAACAAAATTAACGATTTCGCGTACATTGGCAATTCATATGATCTATTTTTATAATTTGATTTTTTGCTTTTACACAATTCAAATATTATTTAAAATGGATAAAATTGTTTTCAATTTATGTTTTTAGTCAAATTTTATTTTGTAAAGTGTTTTTTCTGTAGATATCATTTTTTGTTGCTTTGCTAAAATAAAGAATATATTTTTTCTAGTTGCGAGCGATATCTACAGGAAAATAGCTACGTTTTAGTTAGCCTTGATTTCGATTTTATTTTATTTTGTATAGAAAATATTTTTTTTTTGTTAAATTGATTTACATACTTTTGAGAATGGAACCGAAATGGTTCCGAAAGCTTAAGTATTAATAAATAAAAAATATAAAAAGAGCTAAATAACTGTTATTTTAATTTTTTAAACTTAAAGCTCATTAAACAATTTAATTTAATTAAAACAGCTAATGGAGGCACAACAACATTTCGACGCCGTGTTAGCACTCCTCAATGAGTACCGAACCCATCAAGATAAAGCATTAGCTGTCATTCTTTTATCCCTCCAATTGGGTCTAGTGATAAAACATCTTGAAGATACACAAAAAGGATTAGTGGACGTACTTACAGGTGCGAAACATCAAATTATTCATCCATCGCTATTATCTCCGTTGCAGTTGGAGCAAGAGATGACCACTATACTTAAACACCTTCCGAAAACTTGCACTATTCCAGGACATGGGATTTTAGAGTTACACAACTTGTATCGACTAACGACCATAAGGACAAGAGTAACCAAAAACAACGTAATAATCGTGATACAAATACCCTTGGTGCAATCGTGGGACTATCAGCTCTACGAGGCTATCTCTGCCCCAATTTTTCTCAACGATTCTCAAATAAAAATAAAGCCTACCACAAAATACATACTTGTCGATCCATATCGAGAGCGCTTTGCACCCATCACGGATCAGGAACTAAGCAAGTGCAATGAACTACCTGATGGTTTATTGATATGTGACGTTGCAACGTTGCATACCCAACAAAGCGAACGGAATCAATGTGAGATATCAATGTTTCTCAAGGCAAAGGTCCCATATGCAAGCTGCAGCACTGAGGTCACGAAAGCAGCAAACTATTTCATCAAGCTACACGCTGCCAATCAATGGATTTTCGGAGTCAACCAAAGCATCATCGTGGATATAAGTTGCAAGTCCAGAATACAGCCCACCGCATTAGAGCGTTATGGCATCATACAACTACAGCCAGGGTATATTCTTAAGAGCAATACCGTACATCTATATGCAATCAGCACCAAAGGTAGTGAGCGGAATGGGTCATACATCCCTGCGTTTAATATATCGGTACTCACGCAGTCGCTTGATAAAGCGCACCGTTTGACATCTGCGCATCAAATCAGCTTCACCATCACCACACCCGACACTACACAATTAGAACAGGAAATAAGAGCTCAACAATTGGATGAATCAGTAGCCATGGATCAACACCACGTCCACCACTACGTGATGACTCATCTCGCTTTCTGGACGTTGCTCGCCCTTGGAATCTTCTTACTCATACGGTGCGTAAAGGGTAGACGACATAGTGCACAAACAACAGGAACCTGTGGCCGGCCCCCAACATGTTCAACAGAACACGGCACCTGTGTATAATTTGTATAATACAAGGGCATAAAGGGTTGTGACCTAAATATGTGCGATAATATGTAAATCCGCACATAATTCATTTGTTGCATGTTAATGCAAAAATACATTCTTTATCTATATTTATTGTAATTCAATATTCATCTAAAACACATTTTTATATATTCGACACCTAGTTGAATATTGCCTCATACTCGCTGAGTTAGCATTTAAGTCAATAGTTTAAGCTATAATGTAAAATGTATAAATACCGTGAATATTGTTGGAATAAAACAGAATTAATTAAACCATTCATCACGTTAGTTCTCACTCGATAGTTATTTGGACCTCACCCGCGGTAATCCAAATAATCAAATCCCACCAACATTAAGAAATCTGGATAGAGGGTAGATTTACGACCTACTATCAACGCTGTCCAGATTTACAAACACTATACCTATATACACACAATTGTGTTGGTTTTACTTCAAATAAATCGAAATATTTTATCAACAACACCATTACATATTATGGTCTTTTACTCACACATTTGTGTGGGTTGGACTAAAACTGAGCCAATTTTTTTGTTTTCTTGGTTGATAAAGGGATATACATGGTCTACTTCTGGTTCAAGACATAACGTGATTTGCATATAACCGATAGCAGGAATCGGATTTTCTATTCGAATACTATAATTTTCCCAAACTCCGATAGTGCTCCTACTATACCGAATCGGTATCCAAAATAAATTTCACGTTAGGTATGAATAGGATATGAAAGAACTGGTGCTGGTCATAGCCGCCTTCGTAGTTCAACGAATTATTTCTGTTATCCTTCTCTCCTTTCAAACGGCCTGTTTTGGAAAATCCTAGCAAGAGTCGTCTATGGTAGTCCACAATTCAAGAAGAACTTGGTAGCTTATACAAATTATAAGTCTTGGTCGCTCGTTCATGGCTGAGATTTTCTGCCTTATCTCTATGTGAATTCTATACGATGGTCCCCAATTATTCTACTTTACCCTGCATGCTGTTTTCTTACAATCATCCGCTTGTACCCTACCCCTAAATAGGGAGGAATAATCCTCGGTCAATTTCTGCACAAATTGTTCTATAATTTTTTTTGTTCGACGACGGTGACTTTTGATCTAATATATTTTCTAAGGTAAATACTATAGGATAGAATAACTAACGCTTTTTCGATAATTAATTCTCCTTTCCATTTCTGGTATATTTTAGCTCTCTTTTAGTTTTGCGTCACCCAAAACCTACTTATAATCTTTCCCAAATAACTCACATTTTGCGTCTGAATCATGAACTTATTTTGCTTAGGCGGGACTAAATGACGTCGTCCGAATGGGTCTAGCAATCCTAAAACAATGGATTTTTTATCCAGCTTCATTAAAGAGTGGATTAATTACAACTAACAACAAAGTTGATAGTGCGTCATTCAGGAGATTATTTTCGAGGTGTTTGGTTGTTCATCTGTATCTCGGTCGCTACAGCCTCATTCGACGTTTAACACGGTCACTGTCATATAATCCACTGGTGGATCACATGCATATGAGTTTTTAAAGTAAAATAGTTTTTCGGCGCTTGATTGAAAGGAATATGTCTATACCATGGCACCTCAGTAAATATCGTTTATTTATTGATCCGCATATTTTTAATACTACTTTTTCCTATGGTTGCAGTAAATGTGTTAAAATAAAATTAAAATCAATGTTCTCATAGTGTTCTATATAAGAAATAAATTCAGCATTATTTTTCCAAAATCTCAACCTCGATAAAAGAAAAGGCCGTTTCTTATTTACCATAATTTTGCATTCCTTTCTTTAATTCTAAATTGCACCCCATACTAGAGACAACTATATAAAAGTCCGACTCCACTAAATAATAAAATAACAATCCACGTGTTCATGAATACGTTAAATAATTCAAGTGCCTGCTTACAGATAAAAGAAGCACTTCTCACTTTTAAGTATTTTATATACATACATAAATTTTTTGTAGCTACACAACACATAAAGTTAATTGATTTTTTTCGAGACCATCAAGATCTATACTCTCTTCTGTAATAAACTTAAGTTCTTTTATGTAAATTTAAGATGTTTTCTTCTTTCTTGTTTCTTCAATTCTTTTTCATTATTTTTTTTTTATATAGAAATAAAATCAAACTAATTTTTTTGTGTTATCTAGTTTCGAGAATAATAATAGACTTTTAAGTGACACTAATTAGGTAATTAAAGTGTTACTTTATAGTTTTTCGGTTATGGGATCCACCCTCAACAACAACACCAAACCTAAAAATGTTTTAAATGAGTACGCAGCGCAACATAATGTATGCGAGTATATATGGACGTGGTCTCGGCTATATTGTGATCCCACTCAATCGACTAAGTTGACCTGTAAGCATAACCGTGGTTAATTCATTAATAGGTACATAAAAATGTTTAAAGCTACGTAAATGCATAATTAAATTAAGTTGATCGTACTCGAAAGGCCTAAAGGTATAAAATATATAATGAAAACCAAACAAATGTAATAATTGTAATAATGATCATTATACTCGTGTTTTCTGTTACAATAAATATGATCACCTTGAAGATGTAAAAATTTGCATTGCGAAATATAAATGCATTACGTTAAGAAGCGATGCTGCATGTATAAACATTTCAAAATCATTAAAATTGATTAAATTAATATTTTATCCATTTTTTTATACGCTCACACGTTTAACATTATACGAGTATATATGTACATGTATATATACGAGTCTACAAATGTACATTATAATTGTATGATAGATGTGCAGCACATAAGCGAACGAAACAAACGGAAAAATATATCAACAAAAATTATCACATCATTAATCAAAATAATCAGATGCGCACGATTTGCATAATCATAACATACCGTTTAATGCGATTATATATGGTATCTTATGTTTCTTTAGACATTGTAGAAAAAGATCGCAAACACTTACATATATTTTTATAAATAACCACATAATTCCACAAGCGAACCTGAATAGAATTCCTTGTAAAGAGAGGAAATAATATTGGGCAAAGGTATTTATTGATTGAAAGAACTCGAGTACACGGAAGATCCAAACCAAAATACAAAATTACAAAACATACATTGTTCAGTCGGGTAAAAAAGAAAAAAACATCAATATCCCTTTAGTGATTTACTAACACAATTGTGCGGGTAGGGCAAAAGGACAATGTCAAAAATTTAGTTTTGTATGTTTTTTGAATCAACTTACACATTTGTGAATTCCTTTTTAACTTATTTTCGTCCGAAAAAAAACACTATATCTATACACACAATTGTGTTGGTTTTACTTCAAATAAAGCGAAATTTTTTATCAACAACGCCATTACATACTATGGTTTTTTACTCACACATTTGTGTGGGTTGGACTAAAACTGAGCCAATTTTTTTGTTTTCTTGGTTGAAAAAGGGATATAATTTTCATATTTTGCCATAAAACGCACTCATTTATCTCAAAACAAAACAAGAATATTTGTGATTCTAGGCGTCAAAATTTCTGTACCTTTTGTTTCAATTTTTTTATGTTATGAATTCGATAGAGAGACCGAAAACTTTATTGTTATTGGTACTCATTAAAACATATAAAATAAAAAATAAATCTCGTATACATTGAACACACTTCTGTTATCAATTCAATAATAAATTATTTTGTTTATAGTATGTGAGTGTTTTATTTGGTAAAAACTACAATTAATTTGCTATTGCTATTTCATTTTCTGACGAGTTCAATAAGATATGTATATGGTGCTATTAACGAAGCAAAGTGAAGCTGTATGGGGGAATCAAATTGACACTTGTGTCAGCCCCGTATCTTGCCGCTTCCGCAAGTGTTGGTGTACCTCCGTACGGTGACCATCGGGCAATTAGCTCACTACAGTATTTGTGGTATGTTAGGCTTAAACACGGTGCGAAGTGGGCCGAGTTAAGGTGTAAATCTTACCATGCTGATAACCGGTCAGGCTGGGGGCTAAGTATAAAAAACATCAGTCTTTGACAGTGTATCCAAATACCTGGGACCTTCCGGAAAAAAACTGCTTTATCTGTGACAGATATCCGCTACTCATAGGACAACACATGGATGGAACTAAAAATACAACGAAAGGAGGGTCTGGCGCTCTTAAAAACCCAGAAACTAATGCTGGCGGGATTTTGGGCTTTAAACCTGACCTGCAAGGCAAAGGTAACCAACGTGGAACAGCAACATAAAATAAATAATTGGTGTTGTAGTACGTGTGTTTGTCCACCTGCTTTGAAGGACCCTGATACACAAGTTGACAAAGTTCTGTCGTATATTAAAATGTTTGGCGAAGAAATGGACGTTCCTAAATTAAAACAGGGCGAATATTCCGAAACATTAATATTCATGAGTGACAAGTTTGATAATATTATGAAGTTTGCCAATATAATGAAAGAACATGATTTGAAAATGAAGAAAATTGAAAAAGAGAACATTCGGCTTCAAAATCAAATATTCAGTCTCGCTAACAGAATTAACAATATTGAAGACAACCATAGAAGTTTGAATTTACTGGTGCATGGTGTACCTGAAACAAGTAGCGAAAATTTAATTTTGATTTTAAAAAGTGTTCTTGACTACCTCAATATTACAAATGTGTTGGAAAATATGCGCTGTAAGATGTGGTAAATTGGAATCATCAAAAACTAGGCCCATCGTATTTAAGTGTAGTAAAATTGATATTAAATTGAAAATATTGAATGCATTTAAGACGAAGAAGATAGAATTAAAAAGAAACGTATTTCTAAGTGACATTCATTTATCTCAACCTCTAAATAATAAATACATTTTTGTATCTGAGCATCTATCGGTATACAAGCAACAATTATTAAACAAAACAAAAGCATGTCAAGCGCGGTACAATTTAAAATGTATATGGGTTCAAAACAATGATATTTTGTTGAAAAAAAATGATTCACCTAAAATAATTAAAATCATCAACGAAGATTCACTTAGGCGTCTTACAGAGGAGAATTTTTTTTTTTTTTATTGTTATTTTTCAAATTTATTTAATGTTTTTCTTTATTTTATTTTGTTAAATATTTTCATGCCCTTATCAATCTATTTTCAAAATGTAAATGGTTTGAGAACGAAAACTCATCAATTTTTATCTAACGTATTAGTTTGCAACTATGATGTCATTTGATGAAGTGAACTATTTTCTAATGATTATACTGTTTATAGGAAAGATCGTGATTTAACACTATTTCCTGATAAATCTAGTGGTGGCGGTTGTTTGATTGCAGTAAAGTCAAAATTTGATTCATTTCGTGTTTGTGAATGGGAGAAATTTAGTGAAGAAGTATGGATCTGTCTAAAATTTAACTATAAAAACTTGTTCATAAATGTTCCGTATTTTTACCCTAAAGTAACTTCTGATGAATATAAAAAGTATTTCAAACATTTAAGTGATTTATTAAACTTATCAAAATCATCTTCTAAATTTTTAATTTTGGATGATTTTAATTTATCTACAGTATCTTGGCTATCAGGTATAAATAATTTTAATTATTTAGATCCAATTTTAATTTTTGAAATTAATTCACGATCATTAATTGATTGTATGAGTTTTACAGATATTAAACAATTTAATTCGGTTGTGACTTTCAATAATAAAATTCTGGATTTGGTATTATCTAACATTGATTCGTCGTTAATTAAGGTTTCGCAAAGTTTAGATTATTTATCTATTGTTGATCGTCATCATCCTGCTCTTGACATTTTGTTAAAAATAGCAGACATCCATTACATTAAACAAACACGTGACCAAAATTTATGATTTTAAAAACTGTAACTATCAACAAATTAACAACATAATCTGCAGTATAAATTGGTCACAAATATTGCCTATTAATAATTCAAATGTTGATCTTTTAGTGGACAGATTTTACACAAAAATGTATGATATTATTGAAACTAATGTTAAATCTTTTAATTCTAGTAATAGTAAGTATCCTCCGTGGTTTTCTCTGAAAATTATCAAATTTATTCAATTGAAAGAAAATTTCAGAGTTAAATATAAAAAAACTAATGATATTGATTATTACCATATGTTCACAGTGTTACGTTCCAAGACCAAAAGTTTAATTAAATTTGCTTGCAATAAATATTTAAATAATGTGGAAAAGAATATTAGTTTAAATCCTAAAGGTTTCTGGTCTGATGCAAAAAAATGAAAAAAACAAAATTATGTTCCATCAATTTTGATCACATCGGAAATAAAGATGTTATTTCACCATTTTCACCATCATTACTTGACATTAAAACTTGTCTTAACACTCTAAATATCAAACAATCTGCGGGACCTGATGGTATTCCCCCAATTTTCTTTAAAAATGTAGCGCAATCGATAAACTATCCATTAAAGATTATTTTTGATCATTCACTGAGTAATAATATATTCCCATTACGTTGGAAATCAGCAGGAATCACTCCAGTTTATATATCGCATCGGTCATATAAAAAATTATCGACCAATATCAATTTTAAATACATTAAGTAAAATATTTGAACGGATTATTCACATTAAAATAAGTGATCATATTTATAATCACATTTCGATAAAACAACATGGGTTTTTCCCATCCAGGTCTACTTTATCCAATCATTTATACTTTTCAAATTTTGCCATAGGTCTCTAAACTCACATTATCCGGTTGATGTCATTTACACAGATTTTCCTAAGGTGTTTGATAAAGTAAATCATGAAATTTTGTTGTATAAGTTAGGCAAATTTGGCTTGATAGATTTGATAAATTTTTTCAAATCCTACCTTACTAATCGTATTCAATTTGTGGCTATTAATAATTATAAATCTTCAGAATTCAGTCCAACGTCCGGTGTACCTCAGGGATCTGTTTTAGGACCGCTTTTATTTTTATTATTTATTGATGATGTAGTGGATGTACTAAATTGTGAGGTTCTTTTATTTGCTGATGATTTAAAATTGTTTAATTCGATTAAATCAATAAATGAATGTCATATTTTGCAAAACAATTTAAATAATTTGCAGTTATGGTGTAATAAAAACCATATGATTATTAATGCTAGTAAATGCGGTGTTTTAAAAATTAAGCCAATGGTTTACAACGTGAATTTTAGTTATGATATTAATAGCGTTACTCTAAAAGTGTATGATAGTTTTTTTAGATTTATAAGTATTACAGTGGATAGTACTTTTAAATTTGACGTTCATATTAATAATATTATCAAAAAAGCTTACAAAATACTTGGTATGGTTATACGAATATGTGCTAAATTTTCTTTACAAAAATCATTTATTTTACTTTTTAATTCACTTGTTAGACCTAAATTAGAATACCTATCGACAATTTGGAATCCTAACTATAAGATTTATATAAATAGTTTGGAGAAAATTCAGAAAAAAATTACAAGGTTTCTTAATTATAAATTTAAAAACGATTATGAACAGTATAATGTTCGTTTGCAAAGATATGGTTTGATGACATTAAATACTAGAAGAATTTATATTGATGAAATAATTCTACTAAAATTATTGAATGTGCAGGTCATATTGGTATACATATATTGATTTGCTACATGCTTTTAAAATTAAACCAAAATCTGACTATTTTATTCGAAACATGGAATATTTTGATATTCCAATTTATAAAAATAATTTAATATTGTATTCACCAATGGTTCGTTTGCAAAGACATCATAATTTATTTTTTAATGATCTTGATCTGTTTTCATTTGCAATATCATCTTATAAAAAACTTATTCTTAATAATTTATATAATTCAACTTTTTAATTTTTATTGTTAATGTTTTACTTGTTTTTTATTTAAATATGTTTTACATATATGATTGTTTTATATTGTTTGTTATATATGATGTACATTTTTTAATTTTATTTTTATGTTTTATAATTATTAATTTACACTATATCGATCAATTTTACTCTAAGCTAATTGTAATAGGATTATATCTGTAATTAGCTAATTCAATTGAATAAATAAATAAAAACATAAGACTTTGACCATTATGCCTGGATCGCAGGATGTACCGAAAAAACTGGAGACAAGCACGAACCAAGCTGGTTCGTCGAATTCAATCTCTATAGATGCATGACAATAAGCAAGGATGATCTCCTCTTATCAACTTACAAAACCAGGAAAAGAGCCTGAAAAGCTCTATCAAAGCTCCATAAGATTCTGTTAGCGTAAATAACGGACAGAATTGTGGGAACGCTCTCGTGGGTTAAAAAGATTATTGAAATGAAGCAGGAGGGTTCGTCTGAAGGATCTCTACCCAAAAAGCACCTATCGGAAAAGGAATCACACAGAATGCAAAGAGTACTAGAATGCAAGGATCTATAACTATGTTTCAATCATGTGTTAAGAGAGCATTTAGTGTTGGCCGTCATTGACAGAGCCTATGAAGGCGGCTATATATCGTTCAGCAATTGAAGGAAGGTTGAGAAGGCCTTAGTCGCCTGGAAGGGCTCCGACTTGCCTGGTTGGATAGTGACACTGCGGAATCGAGTTAATATCTTGCGCCAGCCGATGGTATATGACCCTGTACAAAGAGGCAGTAGAGAGCGTAGGTAAAGCCTGAGTAGTCGCTAGAGAGGATATACTCTGCAGACGCCTTTAACAAGTCCTCAAAACATAAAAATATGAATTAAGAAATACTACAACAAATGCCTGGAGGCTATAGTGTAGTAAAATACTGGGGTCCTCCGAGATATCTAGGCTGCGTAAAGTTTTATTTCCGAGTTCTACCACCCGAGTTTTCTCCAACGACTTGCAGCTGCTACTGGAAACTCACTTTCCAGGTAGCTCCAAATCTGCGACGCCACCAAGGCTTAGGGACTACAGAGTCGTAGGCATTTTAAGCTAGGTCATAAGAAGGAGAAAAATTCTGTGGGCTATAAATAGTTGTAAGCCTTATAAATTGGCAGGATCCAATGACACTGTACCGGAGGATGTCAAACAAACGACTGAATAGAACTCTCTAGGATTGAATTAAATGTAATATTTATAACTATAGATTGGAAATGTTCTCAGTGCAGTTGCAATGACCTTAAACCTATAAGTTTAGCATCTTTTCTACTAAAAATTTTGGAAAGACTGATAGAAACCCATATTAGGAGTTCGATTGGCAATAATAGGCTATCGAAATGCCAACATAAGGAATATTACACATGATCACATTTCTGAATATATCCCCTCTTCTTTGGAACTTGGGCAGATAAGACCTGTTACTATATCTGGAGGTGCGGCTTTAAGTTGGTTGCTTAAATATCCTTGCACCTTAAGCGAATGTGGCCAAAGTGCGCGTGGATTCTCTCCAAGTTGGATAACAATTGCGGTCTAAATGTGCATCCACACAAAACTGAGTTTTCTTTACCCCAGGAAATACAAACTTCCTCAGATCGACCCCCTACTTTAAATGGTATTGGATTAACCTTCACACTTCAAATACTACCGAATATAACATCCCGTCACCATCTTTTAATAAGAGGTTTAAAACTAATATTCCTACCAGAGAGGATTGGTTGAGAGAAGTATTTCTGAATACTAAACATGTTAATTTCTTCACTGATGGTTCAAAAATGGATGGGAAGGTTGAGGGTGGAGTTTTCTGTGTAGAGTTAAATTTAAATCTCTCTTTTCGTCATTTTTCAAGCTTAATTATTCGCGATAAGGGAGCCGTTGACTGATTCAGGTATAATGTAATAGCTAACAGTCAGGCTTCAATTAAAACGCTCAAACCATATTTTTTTGAGTCGAAAGTAGCCCATAATTGCTTTCATCTTCTAACAATAACAAGATGGCAGATCAGTTCAATATCCACTTGATGTGATTACTAGGGCATTTCAATATTATAGGGAATGAAAAGGCGGATGAACTCGTTCGACAAGAACCTGCCATATTATACTAAGCAAGGCGGATGTTGGTATACCGCTCGGTATGTTCAAATTACTGTTTCAAGGGGAAGCTTGCAGCACAACGCACGACAGATGGTCCAATAGTACCTCATACGTAATAACTAGGCAGATCTGGTCAAAATTAGTCTTGTCAAGGCCGAAGCAGCTGTGGGTGCTATTACGGGGCACTAGCTCATAGGTAAGAATGCGAGCAGAATCGGAGTCTCCTCACATGATTGCGGTATTTGCGATGAAGAAGAGGAAGAAACTGCGTTCTCCATTTGCTTTACACCTGAGCCCGTCTAGCGCTTAGTAGACTGAAATTAATGTGACCTGTCCTCCTAAATGACTCGACAGACCTCAGTAAAGTGGACGTCTAGGATATGCTATACGCTTCGTTCAGAGCTCAAGATGGTTCGGTAAGTAGGTAAAGAGAGAAAATAATGGGGTACGGCTACGGACCCGATTGCGTCTATGCCAATCCCTTTGAAATGGTTAGAATACCCCTGAGCAAATTTTTCGATTATCGAGTGACCTTGTTCATTTTTAAATGTATTAAAATTATCAATTCCCCTAAATATATTAGAAATAGATTTAGGTTTTCAGAATCGGGTGTGCACTTTCACAATTCTGGCTCGGGGTGCGCGTATTTGGAATACCTTACCTTTACAAACAAGAAATGCAAAGTTTGTGGATACTTTCAAGAAGTACTGTAAATAGTACTGTCTTTGTTGGCTAGATTTCAGTAAAACTTTTGTTGGTTTCGTTTGAAACTTTTGAATATGGCAGAGTGTTGCAAGCAAATTGTAATCTAATTTACAATGTAATATACAGATACAATGTAATATACTTTTAACAGTGTAATTACATAGTAATTGGAGAAAACATCCGCGATGGTGTGAAAATCACACCTAAATTAATCATGTCCCATACGTTTCGGGTTTGTATCACGCTTAAGCAATTGCATAGGTATATTATGGCATTGAAATGGATGTAAGATTTGCTAACTAGTTCCTATCCAAATGTTACATAAAATCAGAAAATTATAGTTGTGAATTTAACAACTGTTGTGTGTTCTAATAAAATTTACATTTAGGGTAATTTACACTTTAATGTTTTTCATTTGACTTTTCTTTGTGTTACTATATTCATACAAAAATATTTATTCACCTGTTATATTCATCGCAATTAATTAATGTAATAAATATTTTAACTATTTATTTTAACAAAACAAACTAACTTTTTTGACACCACATCGCAAAATAACGAATGCACTAAGTAAATTTTACATGTAAAATGGTTTGGACGGAGTAAACAATTTCTATGTTTTAGCTTCGTCTAATTAATAATAGATGGTAATTTACGTTTGAACAAATTATTTCAAGTCATGTGCCAATATGCAGATGTCACTTTTGAAAATTTTGACATTCTCCAAAATAAAATATTCATTTGGCGGCAAAACGATACCATCTTTCATTAACGCAACATCGTTTTTATAAATTAATCGAAAGTGCAGTAAAACAGTGTTTAAAAATGCCACCAATTCATGATTATGTCGCAGATAAAGGTAATATACAATAAAATAATTTGGAAAATAAAGGTACGGTAACAATTTCATAATATTGCAGAAAATATTACAAGTTTCTTAACCGAATACTGCAGCGTCGATGATGACGGGAAAAAATTATTTAAATACGCCAATCAATTGACATCCCTCGCCCATCGTGAACAAATTTCAATCACAATTGATTTAGATGATTTGCATTCGTACAACGATGCCCTTGTTGAACATGTAATCGATAATACACGCCGATATGAGCGTCTTTTTAGTGATTGTATTTCGGAGCTGTTGCCAAATTATAAGACGCGCGAAGTAGCCGCCAAGGATTCGCTTGATGTATACATTGAACATCGGCTTTTAGTAGAAACACGAACTAGAATACCGGCTGAACATCGCGACGAACGTAATCGATTTCCACCAGAATTAATGAAGCGATTTGAAGTCAATTTCAAACCAATGAATTCTACGAAGCCGGTCGCAATTCGGGAAGTTAAAGCCGCCCAAATCGGAAAGTTGGTTACAGTTCGTGGCATTGTAACCCGGTGTACGGAAGTAAAGCCAATGATGGTGGTCGCAACGTATACGTGTGATCGATGCGGTAGTGAAACTTATCAGCCAATTGCCAGTTTATCGTTTATGCCTATAGTTGACTGTCCGTCCGAAGATTGCCGTGTCAACAAATCTGGTGGGCGGCTTTATTTACAAACGCGAGGTTCAAAATTTGTCAAATTCCAAGAGATAAAAATTCAAGAGCACAGTGATCAAGTACCAGTCGGTCATATTCCACGTTCGTTGACGGTTTTGTGTCGCGGTGAAGTAACACGACAAGCTCAACCAGGTGATCACGTACTTATTGCTGGAGTATTTCTTCCTATACATCGTACAGGATTCCGGCAAGTCATTTCAGGTCTTGTATCCGAAACATATTTAGAAGCGCATCGAGTTATGTGTCTTAACAAATCAGAAGAAGCTGCTGCATTATATCAGGAACTAACAACTGAAGAATTACAGGAGTTGTCGCAAGAAGATTTCTATACAAGATTTGCTGTCAGTTTGGCACCTGAAATCTATGGTCACATCGATGTTAAAAAAGCTCTGCTATTGCTAATGGTAGGCGGTGTGGATAAACGACCGGATGGAATGAAAATTCGCGGAAATATAAACATCTGTTTGATGGGAGATCCTGGTGTTGCTAAATCACAACTTTTGGGTTATATAAGCAGATTATCTGCTAGAAGTCAATATACCACGGGAAGAGGTTCTTCGGGCGTCGGTTTAACAGCAGCCGTGATGAAAGATCCATTAACTGGAGACATGATACTCGAAGGTGGTGCCCTTGTACTAGCCGATCAAGGAGTTTGTTGTATTGATGAGTTCGATAAAATGGCAGAACATGATCGTGTTGCAATCCACGAAGTGATGGAACAACAAACTATTTCAATAGCAAAAGCTGGCATTATGACCACGCTTAATGCACGCGCATCAATTTTGGCTGCTGCAAATCCCGCATTTGGTCGTTACAATCCACGGCGCACAATCGAACAAAATATTCAGCTACCTGCTGCGCTTCTATCTCGTTTCGATTTACTATGGCTGATTCAAGATAAACCAGACCGAGACAATGATTTACGTTTAGCAAAACATATCACCTATGTTCACAGTCACGAGAAACAACCGCCAACTCGTGTTAAAGCCTTAGACATGAATCTTATGCGACGCTATATTGGATTGTGTAAACGCAAGAACCCCGCAATTCCCCCAGAACTAACAGACTACATTGTCAATTCATATGTTGAGTTACGCCGTGACGCCCGAAATAGTAAAGATATGACCTTCACATCAGCTCGTAATTTACTTGGAATTTTACGATTGTCTACCGCACTTGCACGTCTACGATTAGCCGATGCTGTACACAAGGATGATGTTGCTGAAGCGCTACGACTCTTGGAAATGTCAAAGGATTCATTGAATCAAGTTCAGGATAACCGACCGGGCCACATTCCCAATACTTCAGATAAAATTTTTGCACTCGTTCGTGAATTGGCCGGTGATAATAAAACCGTTAGAATCGCTGATGTAATGGATCGATGCACTACCAAAGGCTACAAACCTGACGAAGTAGACAAGTGTATCGAAGAATACGAGGAATTGAATGTGTGGCTTGTGAACCAAACAAGAACTCGAATTACATTTATTTAAACATTTTAGTTTACAACTTTTATAGTTTTTTAACGTAATAATAAAATTATCTTTTGTGTTGTGTTCCTTAATACACTTTCTTGTTCATTCATTGTTCCGAACAACGGAATCGGAAGTAAATAAAACTGAAATTCAATTTAGGTAAACTATCTTTATTTTTGGTATTTTATTGTGTAGGTATTCTTTGTTCTTCTTGGCTTAAGGAGGGGTTTGCTTAGCAGCATTTGCTTCTTTGGTGCGTTGCAGTAAGTAATGTGATACATTTTCATATACGACAAAGGTTACCATCACAGCGGGAATGATACGGGTTAAATATGGGCCGAGCCCTTTGTAATATCCTCGAACTCCTTCATAGCTAAAAATATAAACCAAACACATTACATTAAAAACAAAAATATATTATGTGCGTTCTAGGGCTTACCTTTAGCAAGAAGATTCTTTAACTCGGAAGCAACTAGAGAGGAACGTTCAGGAAAATCGATGGATGTTTTAACACTTATCGTATATATAGAAACAAAACAGTCTTATATTTTAACAATTACACCATTTCACATTTGGCAATAAAATAAACAAAGTTATTAAGCAAAACATAAATATAACAACAATAAATAAACCAAAAATTAAAGAATCTTTTTGCCAAAGTTGTGACATAACCTCAAAATATATTTTTTGGGGATTTATTTAACACTAAATTATTAAACACCATAATATATCTAATATTAAAATAAATTAATTAATTTGACCAGCAAATATTAAGAATTCCGTTTTTTTTTTATTAAAAATACAATTTCTTTTTCATTGTGAATGTTGACTTTTCTTGCAAATGCGCCATGTCTGAATGACGTTTTTTTATTATGGCGATTTGATTTTGTAATACGCGCTGCGTTCTCTTTATCGCATAGTAAATTTTTCATAAATTAACATAACTAACATAATATTTGGTGTTACATGAGCCAAATATGGCACAAGACCTTTATAAAAACCTGGCATTCTTTCATACCTCCAAGTTTGTTTTACACAATCCCAAGTTCCTTTGTAGCAATGATGCTGGTCCTGCAGACGAGCCCTTATCACTTGGTACGGATATGTACATACAGCTGCTATTAATTTTGAAATTGCAGCAAAAGTTAAATAATCAGTTGTGCTCTAAAATATTAGACAAGATATTAAATTTATTGTAGTGAATTAAATTTTAGAATCACTTGCCAGTTTTGTGTCAATGGGTAGCTTACGATATTGGTTATACCGGTTTTTCATTTCCTCGTAGGTCATAAATTGAAGCGCCCCATGAGAAACGCCAAACATTCCAGGAATAAAACCACGATATAAACCAGACATACCTTCAGTTCGATATATTTTCACGAAAGCATCAAACATGCCGTGATAATTTTTTGAATCGGGTAAATTTTTAACCGCCCCATCTGAATATTGTAAACACAGCCTTGTTTTGACCACCCATATTGGATTAGTCATAATAAGCGTCAGAATACCGGCCTCCGAGGCCGCAATCATGTGCCATGTCGGACCTAAAGGTTGTGCTGTATTATTACCTTGTATAAAGGTTTTTATAGAATTGTAGCTATAATATAAATGGAATAATATATCTTTCTAAATAATTAATGCATTAACATGTTTTTGAATACGAACAAAGTAAAATAAAGTCCCCAAGCTGTTCCGGAGCCCCAAACATTTGGTGTAACGCCTTTATACAATCCACGAAAACCTTCCTGTCGTAGGATTGTTATAAATGCACTTGTTAATCCTTTATATTGTGGCGCCGCCAGCGTTCTGCCATCATTTACTAAAACATAAGCGAGAAAAAGTATAGATTATCATCTGCATACTGTAATATCATTTCAATTTTGTCTCGAGACTATACTGACGTCTTTCTTATATCAAAACAACAAAAACAAGATTGTTATTCGACCTTGACGCATTTCACTTCCTATATAAATTAAATTTGCCCCTTAATATAATATATACCTGCAAATCTGATTTTAATTAAATCTAATGGATGTAAGATTAACGTTGATGCAACACCTCCCGATACACCAGCCACCATATGCTCGTACTTGATGTTCGAAAACAATGTTAATTTACTTTTTGGACTAGTCGACATGATCACACACAATCTTATAATAATTCAAGATAAATAACTTTATAACTTATTTAAAAAATAGTCACTTTGCTAGCTACACAAATTAACTTATTGTGTTTTATCACATTTTCACAAAATTTCATTTTGAATAAAAATCGATCACTTGTAAAAAAAAATTATAAAAAATAATGGTTTAAAAAGCTGATGCAATTTTCTTATTGCATAACCAAAAGGTTCAAATATTTTTCCTTTTCACTTTGTTTAGTATAACAATATTAATGACGACGTGAAAACTAAATAAATTATTTACTTTAAGTATATTGAATCAAATTGTCGTTAATGTTGACTGTCTCAAAATAAAACAAATCGTGCGTCAATTTTTAACTAATCCTGTGCGATGGTGTAGACTCGACGACGACGTGTGGAAAATAAAAAAACGAGCAAAACGTGATGGAAAAAAAATGTTCGATGAGTTCGTTCAATGGCGAAAATTGTTTTAATGCACCAGCCACCATCACACGTCAAGAGCGACCAATAAATATTGATGCAATGACAGCCCTATAAACATAGAAGTAAATATGTACTGTAGAATGGGTGTGGTTTTTTGCCATATCCCTATTGTGATTTACTAACACAATTGTGCGGGTAGGCCAAAAGTACCATGTCAAAAATTTAGTTTTGTATGTTTTTTGAATCAACTTACACATTTGTGAATTCCTTTTTAAATTATTTAAGCTTTTTTGTCATAATAATGACATACATAACTATAATTTGAGAAACATGTCTAATTTTCGGTTACAATTGTTTAGGAATGAGAAAGCAAAAAATATGTTAATGTATTATGGTTTGAAATTATTCAATGAATTACCTGATAACGTAAGAAAAGAAGCAAATTTTTATAGATTTAAACAAGCAGTTGTAAAACATGTCAAAGAAGAATAGTTCTTCTGTTTTTTGTAGGTAATGTTTATTTTTTTTTAATTATGAAATAATACAAAATGTATAATTTTAAATAGTTAATTCTTAACTAACAAATAAATAAAAATAAAAAATAAAAAAAAAAAAAGTTATTTTGGTCCGAAAAAAACACTATATCAATACACACTATTATGTTGGTTGTACTTTAAATCAAGCGAAATTTTTTAACAACAACGCCATTAGATACTATGGTTTTTTACTCACACATTTGTGTGGGTTTGACTAAAATTGAGCCGATTTTTTTGTTTTCATGGTTGAAAAAGGGATATAAAATTTGCTATTTAATCTGTCACAAGCAGGACGGTTATATAAAAATACATATGGCTGTCTCATATTTCAAAGAAAACACCCCAACCATACTACTTTTTGTTTTTGTACGAACGATGACTTGATTTTGCGCTCTTAAAAAATGTTGTAATTATTAATTAAAATAAATAAAATATTCTAAAACAGTTAGTGGATCGTGTATTAATGCATCGTTTTGTAATAAGCATTGGAAACTTCTTATAAAAATAAAGTGTATTGTGAAAAGCTGCCAAAACACACCTAAAAGTTCCATTTCTTACGATCAGTAAGTTTACCAAGTGTTTTTATGAAATAAAATGTAAATTATTTTAACAAAGTTATTTGTGATAAAATTATCCTTAATTTAAGTTCTAAATCAGAAAAAATTAAAAAACAATTTTGGTTGTGGGCGTGAGGTGTTTCCTTTTGCAAACATATGTTATATTACCAGTGTCGCATTTTTCTTATTACTACGTGCTTTTATTTTCATAATTACTTTTTATTTTGAAATACTATAACTACACTTTTTTACCGAAAATAAACACAATTAATACCAATATAGTCCAATGTACTATATTGGCATTAATTGTGTTTATTTTCCGTAAAAAATTGTACTTATAAAAATAATTTTGAAATTGTGTAGTGCTTAATTTGGATTGAACAAATTCTAAATACTTGATTTAGATGCTTGCTCTTTTACCCACCGAATTTATGACGCTTAACAGATGCTTACATTCATTCATTTCTATGCCTATAAATCAAACCGTTTGGAGGGCTATCCAGCACATACCCTCCCGGCCCCCCGCATCATAAACGCAACGTTTACGACATTTTTGTTAAACTACAAATGTCGTAAACGGTACGATTATGCCCGGTTTACATAAGACCAACATTTTTCTTCTGCAAAATGAATAAGATATAACATTATAATATTTTTATATTGTTAAATAAATCAAACAAATAACATTTTTTATTTTGTAGTTTATTGTAATGATTGAAATAACATAACATTTATAAAAATGATTATAAAATTAAAAAGGTTAAGAAGTTCGTTCATTGTACAAACTCCTATGTGAGTGTAAATAATCAAATGTAATTCTAAATCAGTCGTTTATCTGCAATAATAACTTATGCAAGGAGTTTAACTTCTTCAATAACAACAATAATATTTTAAACTAAAGCCAATAGTTAAATAAAATCACAGCTTATCTTCATAAACTATTGTACTTAAAGGTCTTCTCGTTATCACAAAATTTAAATTTACCATAATACGTACTTACTACAATGAAAGATAATTTGAATCACAATAATTAATAATTTATGTAACTAACTATATATTTTATTAAGACGGAAATTAAACTGTTACACGACTATGTAAATGAAAAAATTGTTGGCTGGTTAATAACTGTAAAACGGTTTAGATATTATGGGAAAAGAATAACATATAATAGAAAACGCAGTAGTTATAAAATTTGAGTGTGTTCGTGTCTTGTAAAAAAAAACTACGTAAACTCACCGTTCTCGGTGCGTTTTTGACGCATATCGTTTTTGTGCCGGGAGGGTATATGATCAAATTTTTTGTGACTTTGTATTAAACTTTTAACTGCTATAAAATGATAATTATGGACTCTCTACCTGCTATTGGTATCTAGTTATGCTAGAAAATTTCGATCAAATGGCAAGTGGAGATTCGCAATTATATTTATATGTTATCTGTATGCTATGAATACATGCTATGTCGGCAGAACTTGATAGCATGTATATAGCAGGAATATTTTGACGTTTCTTCTATTTCAATATGGCGTCTATTGACATTTTAAGTATTTATTCAAATGACTAGTAGTCTAGACTATCGACAAAAGAATGATTTCAAAACGTCAAATTATAGCAAGTTTACTACACCAGACTCCATCTTGGCAAATTTTGATAGAAAGAGAAAGTAGATTGCAATAGTATTCAGATAGCAGGTCGAGAAGCCGTGTTAGTTCTGAGTTTTAAAAAGATATGCTGATGAGATGACTTTCAAAATATCACGAAAAATTTTGTGACAAAATAGTACAAAATTACCTATTTAATTTTCCGAGACCAAATTTTTTATGAAAATAGTGCGAATATACTGAAAACTAAATTCTTAATAAAAAAAATTTATAAAATTTGAATAATAGGTTATTGCGAGTTTACAGTTTTTTTGACAATTTTCAAATACGTATATGGTGTTTTGGCGAAATTAAATTTGAGTACAATTTAGCAAAGCAACTGCAACTATTACAAACTTCTGTTAGTGGCACAAGTCATTTCATACGAATCGGAAATTTTCTATGACAATATTTTGCACAATATTTTTTATACAAAAAGTCATGAAAAATTGTCGTTTTATCAGAATCTACCCCCAGTTTATGTAGGTCTCAATAAAAATAGTAGGCTTCAAACATCTTCCGGGCTGAAGACAAAATATCTCACTAAAAAAGTAGATACCTCAATGTTTAGTGAGGCAAACATTTTCTGTCTACTTTTGAGTAGATTAAAAATATCTTGTTTTGCGCCTGGGCCAAGATTCTGATCTAGTGATAAATAACATTTTTCCTTGACTTTGTACTAAAATTATAACTGCTATAAAATGACAATTTAGTTATGAGTTCTAAATAGCGATGCTGATGAGATGACTTTTTCAAAATGTCACGAAAAATTTTGTAACAAATATTACAAAATTGTCACCTATTTAATTTTCCGTGACTTTAAATTTTCTTATAAAATTAGTGTGAGTACAATTAAACCATTTTTGTATTGAATAAAATAAAAAATTAATTGAATTAAATTGCTTTAAATGAAAAACACTTGTAAAAATTCCTTAGAGTGACAATATTTATTTGTTTTTAGGAATATCGATTTCAAAAAGTAGATTTCTTCTACAGTTCCTTTTTTTACAACTAATAAAGTTTTCTAAAAATTATGCTGCTTATAAATAACATCTTAGGTTTAATTTGTTAGGCTCCTCCTACTCTAGTTATTGTTGCCTATAATTAAGTCATACATTTTGTTGGTTTTGGTATTCAATTTGTCGTTTAACAGTTCGTTGCTGTCTTTGTATTTGTAAATCTCGAATTCTTCAAGTCTGTTGAGTATGTGTCCTTTTCTGGCTTTATGTAATATTGTTAGGTTGTGTTCAAAGTCTATGAATTAATATTTCTGTGTTAACGTGTTAACTCACCACTCAAATACTTGGTGAGATATCAAAAAAGTAAAACGACGAAATGACATAAGCACCATAAAACTGAACCGATTCATAATTTTTGATGCTTACATTCGCAGAAACAAACAAATATAACCACAGAGAAATTACACATACTAATATAGAATTGTATGCTATACTCCTTATAGTATACGAAAACGTCATGTTTTTTCTGACGAATTTTTTTGACAATATCTTCCGTCACCCACACAATTGTGATGGCAGGCTGGAAAAGGGGTATCGCATGTTTTGAATTACCGAACACGCCCATTATTGAAAAAAGTATATAATCTTTCTTTAAGGAACTGTCCGAATACTGTAATAATTATTTCTATTGTAATAATTTTGACAGGATTCTGAATGCAATCAAATTATTACAACAACTATGCGTAATAGTTTTTGACGTACTTAATTAATGAATACCGGACAAGTGGTGCAGTGGTTAAAGCTTCGGCACTTGGACCGGGAGGTACTGGGTTCGAATCCCATCAGAGGCTAGATGCAAATCGAATTTTCATCATCAATTACAATCGGTGATGTTAATAAACACAACTAAGACCCTCTGATGGAGTGCAGAATTCAGCGCCGACCCACCGTCCATGTCAATGTACAGGTTGACATGGAGCTTGCAATGTGCAGGTGGTATACTGTAGTTGTGTGAGTAGGTGAATGGGTTAATGATGTGGCGTGAATGCGTGGTATCACAATGGGCCAAACAAATGGCCTAAGTGTCAACCACTGAAACCTAAAACCTAAGTAATGAATGAATGTAACAAATCGCATGTGGTTTGCTCAACTAAATTATACAATTATTGAAATATTGGATCCAAAATAAGTTTCAGTTTTCTTCTTTGAACCTTGATTATCCGCGATTTTTTTATTCTCTTGGTTAATGTGAATATCATCTGAATAACCGGGACTTCTTTAGTTCTAATAAAAATCATTCGATTAACCGGGATTTTTGATTATCCGGGAAGTCCCAATCATCCCTGATAATCGGAGTTTCAAGTGTAAATTATTACAGTATACGGACAGTTCCTTAGCCGTTCAATGAAGTCGTTTTGTGTTGATCAATATTCCAGGAAATGTTTGTAGGGTACAAATATCGATTTCAATTCGAAAAATAGAAAAGTACATGTAAACATTTGTGTCTAATCTCAATATGGCGAAATAAATAAATCGTAAGTTGAAAAGACAAATAACTAAATTAATTTTATCGGTTTATAACGTGACGGAATAAGTTAGAAAACTATTAGAAGTTACATAAAAAATAGTGTAGATCATGTTCATCATAAGTTTAAGATATGATTAATAATGTAAATAATGAAAAACTTTGTCTTCTAAAATTTTGACAGATCGAAAAGTTACAAAAATTTAATCAAATAGAGACAAATAAAAATTACACAAACAAGATGTCATTGCGTGATTTGGTGGAACCAGAATGTGGTGGCGCAAATCCTTTGATGAGATTAGGCAACCATCTAGTACGTGATGCTGCTTACAAAGATGAAGGTTTAAGCGGTGGCCAATTTTTTGGACAACAACCTCAGCAATATGATAACAATCAATATGTGAATGAATTCTTGGGCCAAATTGCAGGGCCTCCACAAACATTTCGTATGGATGATTTACTCAAGGAGATGCGAGATATAGATAGTACATTTTCGCAAAAAGTGATTCGGGCCCCACCTGTTATCGATCAGGTAAATAATAATGCAGGTGTCGATTGGGCCAAGGAATTTTCAAGTAACCATACCGAAATTAATTTCGGAGCACCCGGAAAATCCGAATCTGAAGTGTGGGGTACATTTCCGCAAACCGTTGATCAACAGTTTAAGAATCCAGATCCTGTGAATTGGACAAGCCAGTTTTTTGAATTAAGCGAACAAAACAAAATCGGTACAATTCCTAAAGCTGCAGAAGAATTGATCACTGGTTCGAAAATAACCGACGAACAAATAAATTACTCTGAATTTATGAAATTCATGCGGCACGTTAGTGATGGCGATGTGCGAATCGATAATAGTCAAGTGCAAGAATCATGGATCGACGATTTCCAAAAATCAAGCTTCGACAATGAAAAATCATTAGCTACGCTACGCGAAACAAGCGAGGATTGGGCCGAAGCATTTCAGTCAGGGAAACAACAGGAAATGGAATCAACCGACTCGTATAATAATCAATTTTGGAATAGATTACAAGATGAATGGAAACGCATATCCGAGCAGGATGATTCTAGTGAACACCCGTGGCTTAATCAATTTGCTGACTACTATGACCCGTATAAAGAGTATAAATTTGACGAAGAGAATTCGATGATTGATATTGATAATGCTTTTGAAAAGGGGAAAGCGTTTATGCAACAAGGAGATATACCCAGTGCCGTCCTGTGCTTTGAAGCGGCAATAAAACAAAATTCAGATAATCCAGAGGTATGGGAGCTTCTTGGTTTGGCTCAAGCAGAAAATGAGAAAGATCCCAATGCAATAGCCGCTTTAAAAAAATCGTTAGAACTTAGCCCAGGTAATCTAAAAGTTTTAATGGCGCTAGCCGTTTCTTACACAAATGAGAGCATTCAAAATTTAGCATTGAGATCGCTAATCCAATGGATGAGCTTAAATCCAAAATATCAAGCTATTGTGCCACCACAGTTAATACCGGCAACACAAGAAAATTCAATGTCAACAATAATTCCCGGCCCCGATCTAAAAGAAGTCGAGAATCTGTTTCTTCGAGCAGTTCAACAGAATCCAAAGGAAATTGATCCAGACATTCAAGAGGCCCTTGGCGTTTTATTCAACTTATCATCTGACTACGACAAAGCTGTTGATTGTTTTCATGCAGCATTACAAGTTCGCCCAGATAATCCAAAAACGTGGAATCGTCTGGGTGCAAGTTTGGCCAACGGAAATCGTTCGGTCGAAGCGGTTGATGCCTACAAACGGGCTCTCCATTTATATCCAGGATATATTCGGGCACGATACAACGTGGGCATTATATGCATTAATTTAAAATCTTACAAAGAAGCAGTCGAACATTTCTTAACAGCGCTAAATCATCAAGCTAATTCAACCGCCAGATCCGGAATTCAAACCACATTGCCATCTAATAAAATGTCCGATACAATATGGAGTACATTACGAATGACCGTCTCACTAATGGGACGACACGATTTGCAACAGGCGATTGATGTCCGAGATTTAAATATCTTAAACGCAGCGTTTTCAACAAACGAATAAATTTAACTTATATAAAAAATTTTGGGAAGAAATGGGTTAATTATTATACATACATATTTACGTATTTTTTCATTTTATTCAACAACACTTACGCTATCTAAATTTGGGGATAAAAATTATATTTTTGTTAGTACATTTTCTTCATATTATTATATTTTTCGGTGTTATTCTTTTTTATGTTACAATTACATATGTATTTTATAAAAACTTTAGAAATTGTATAATATGTACTTTTAATTGTAGTAATAACTAATTGCAAATAATAGGTCTTCCGAAACAAAAATAAAAAAAATGTTTGGTCGGTACTAAAATTACACATGTTAAATTTGGAATCAAACAAGTACTTTGTACTTTGATTTCATTAGTTAAGGGAACAGAAAAAATACATTACTTATTTACTTCATATTTTTTGTTGTTTGATAACACTTTTTATATCATTTGGATGTTTTTATTTTTTATAAATTAATATATATTTTTTGTTTGAAAATTATTTAAATATACATATAAATTTAATAAAATATTATTTTTTACAAGAGTAAAAGGAGAACCGAAAATTTATTTTTTATTTAATTATCCGTGATAAGCGATAACTAAGAAGAGATCTAATAAGATGGCAGCTGCAACGAAAGGTAAGCTTTTAATATTTTGGAAGTAATATCTAACCAAATTTTAACAACCTTGAAACGACTATGATGTTTGTACTTTCTTATCAGCTCTTCAGTTCTTTCAGTTCAGTCCAAGTATCAATGTAAAATTCACTTGTTCGTGATTAAATCGATGAATTGTCTAATTCTAATTTAATCTTAATATCCTCACAATGAAGAGTAGTTGTACTCCTAGTTAGCATGTCTAGGACTCGAACTATTTTCATGATACAATTAATGATGACGTGTACATAGGTACTTAATGTTTATCTTTTACAGGTATATTTATTGTTGGCGCTAAACGTACAGCTTTTGGAACGTTTGGAGGAGCATTTAAAAATACCACTGCCTCCCAATTACAAATCATAGCATGCAAGGCAGCGTTAACTGCCGCAAACGTTCAACCTGACCAAGTAGACTCAGTTATTATCGGAAATGTATTATCAAATTCACAAACCGATGGAATTTATATACCCCGTCATACTTTATTACACTGTGGAATTCCACGTGATCGTCCGGCATTGGGTATTAATAGGCTATGTGGTTCAGGATTTCAAGCCGTTATAAATGGGGCCCAAGATATTATAACCGGTGCTGCCGAGATCTCATTAACTGGTGGCGTTGATAATATGACCCAATCGCCCTTTGTAGCACGGGATATTCGTTTTGGAGTCCCTCTCGGTGCTTCACCAAAATTAGAAGATTCCCTATGGGCTGGTTTAACTGATACTTATTGCAAACTACCAATGGCACTAACTGCCGAAAACTTAGGCACCAAGTACAATATAAGTCGAGATGCAGTTGAAGAATTTGCTTTGCGTTCCCAGTATAACTGGAAAAAAGCCGCTGATAGCAACGTTTTCGATGCTGAAATTACAGCTGTTACACTAAAAGTTAAAGGAAAAGAAGTAGAATTCAAAGTTGATGAGCATCCACGTCCACAAACTACACGAGACGGTCTAAAAAAACTACCAAGCCTTTTTAAGAAAGATGGTGTTGTAACAGCAGGTACAGCTTCAGGTATTTGCGATGGAGCATCAGCGGTTGTCGTTGCTTCGGAGGCGGCCGTCAAAAAGTACAATTTAACACCTCTCGCCCGTCTCGTCGGATATTCAACTGTCGGTGTGGATCCAGAAATTATGGGAATTGGTCCAGTTCCAGCAATTCAAAACGTACTAAAAGCATGCGGAAAAACTTTAAACGATATTGACCTAATAGAAATTAATGAAGCATTTTCTGTTCAAACATTGGCATGTGCGCAAGAATTAAAATTGGATATTTCAAAATTAAATGTTAATGGAGGGGCTATTGCTTTAGGGCATCCGTTAGCCGCGTCAGGCTCAAGAATTACAGCTCATTTAGTGCATCAACTAAGGTATGTGGTATTTTACTATTTACAACCTTAAATTTTACTTTATTCATCTTTATATTCAATGTTTCAGTCAAAACAAGAAATTTAAATACGCAATCGGATCAGCCTGTATCGGTGGTGGGCAGGGTATTGCTCTTTTATTGGAAGCCATATAAGACTGCAGACGCCCTAGATAGATTAAGTTAAAAGTATATATTTTCACAGCATTTTACATCATTTGTTATAAAAAAATAAAGTTAATTTGATTTCTACGTGTGTACATATTTTGGAATTTCATTCCGCTATCCACACTTTGATTCTTTCATCATGATTCTTTTGTTATTATCCAAAAACTACTATGTAACAGTTTGTTGCTGAAGGGGACGGAAACGAGCAAACAATCACGACGACAGAATCAAAGTGTGAGACGGCGAAGTTTCTCTGAAAGTATTTTGGTGACATCTACAAAAAGTATAAATAGCTCGATATACAAAAGCACAAAGCAACTATTCAAAAATCATTGTTGCATGCAACCGACCAAATGGTATAGTGGTTAATGCTCTGGCTTTTGGATCGGGAGGTACCAGGTTCGAATCCCGATGGGGTTTGGATGCAAAAGGAAATTTTCATCAACAGATTATGATCTGTGATTAAAAGGAACACAACTACTACCCCCTATTGGCGTGCAAAACTCATGGGCCACCCATCTTCCATGTCCAGTAAAAAAAAATTGTCACACGCAACTTTAGGGTTGTAATTTAATGGGGCATTTACAAGTAGAAAATTGTTTTCTTCTGCAAATTTTTACAGGTAAATAAGAAGCACTCGCTATATCCCTTATTAACATACTAATTATTTTATTATTATTATAGTTATTTTTAGGACAAAAACAATATTAAATAGTATGCACAAATGTGTATGTTTGACATATTCGTCGTAATCGAAATTTTCATACACAATTGTGTATCCGGGCCGGGAAAGGGTATGGTACAACAATACAAACTTGTGGGATGTTGACGATCAAATATTTTATGGAAAAGATCAATTTCCTATTATAGAGTGTTGTAGAGATTTTCGCCGTTCTACAGACATAAATTTGACGGAAAGGGCTGATGAGACTGCATACTGGGTTATTACGTTAGATCATTGGGAAATGATATGTTGTATGTAGGGCGAGGCAGTTTTATTTTTAAAAAATTGACGTATATTCGACCAATATTGCTGTCACTTAAGTGACAGTCAGTCGAGTTGAGCTCATAGAATTAGATTGAGCTAGGTGGTTCAAGTTTTCATTCATTAGTCTAGTTCCTAATTTTATTTATTTTGAATTTTATTTGTGTTTTTGATGAATGTAATGTCAGAGTTTTTAGTGTGTAATAATGCATGAGACTATAAAATCAATAGCCGCATTTGATTTGGAGACGACAGGCTTACCCACGTATGATGGATTTCGAACAAAGATAACCGAAATGTCGTTTGTATCCTGTTCCGTTAAACATTTAAATGAATTGAAACCGCTACAAGGTATTCCTAGAGTAGTGCATAAGTTAAGTATTTGTTTTAATCCACGAAAACGAATAGAAGATGAAGCTACCAAAAAAACAGGTAAGAAAATAAGTATTCAAGGAATTCCAGTATTAAAACATTTTTCTATTTTCATTTTGTTCAAGGTCTTGATAATTTTAATCTTGAACAGGAAAATTCGTTTACAGAAAATTCTGGGAATTTAATAAAATCTTATCTTGAACATTTGCAACAACCGGTTTGTTTAATTGCACACAATGGAGATAAATTTGATTTCCCGATTTTAGCTAAAGAACTTAAAAATAATAATATTACTCTGCCTGAAAATATATATTGCATGGATTCGTTACACGCTTTTCGTGAAATTGAAACAATAAAAGAAAAACAATCAAGTGACAATAATGATAAAAACGGTGAAAATGAAACAGGTGAACTTCAAGAACTATCGAATGATTATATCGATAACACAGACAATTTAATTAAACCAGACGATAGTGACAATGAGGATGATATGCATTTCCAGCAACTGAATGAAACCACACCCAAACGAAAAACGGACAATTCAGCACCCAAACGTAAATTGTTTAGTAGTGCAGAAGGGTCTTCGTCGAAAAAACTTTGCCAAAAGCAGCTTTCGTTTGCCACACCGAAATCAAAACGAAAATTATTCTCAAACTCGATTTTATCGCCTTCAATTAAATCGACTATTAATCCAAATGAATTTAAAAAGGGATATACGTTAACTGATATTTATAAGAGGTATTATAAAAAAGAACCTGAAGTTACACACCATGCCGAAGCTGACGTACTTACTTTGTTGCAGTGCATCGCTGCTTCAAGAAAAGATTTCATTCCATTTATGAACGAAGACGCTGTTTTATTTAGAGAAATTAGACCTCTAGGGTCAATAAATTTTAATCAATAAATATATTTACATATTTTGATATCATATGTACCTATTTTAAATTTAAAATTGTTTTTTAATGTTTCTTATCTTATCAGGGCGCCTTTATGGTTGCGTTCAATTATCTCTTCGATGAAAAAATCATCATTTTGGAGCAATATGATTGGTCGAAAAAAATTGTTTGAATGAACGAACGAACGCAATCAAAAAGGCGACTTCAAGGGATGGGCGATTAAAACGAGTTCCTGGTAGTTGTAAAGTATACTTTGCGATTATCAGCAACATAACTATCGCTTCCAACGAACCTCATGAATAATTAAGCCTTTAACAACTAGATTGCCCGAACCAATTACGTAAACATTCAATATTCTATAAGTCCAACTGATACCTGATTCCGTGGAGTGCGTCATCTGATTTATCTTCTGTGGGCATGTATATTAATGACCGTATTGTTAAACTTCTTGCTATGGAGTATGACCATATATTATAAAGTATATATATACGCTATTCCGCGGTTCCACACTTTAATTCTTTCAGCGTGATTCTTTCTTCGTTTCCTTCCCCTTCACCAACAAACTAAAAACAGTTTGTTGGTGAAGAGGAAGGAAACGAGGAAAGAATCACGCCGAAAGAATTAAAGTATGGAACCGTGGATTAAGTGGACCAAAACAAAAATTTGACTCTACCATTATTCCGCGGTTCCACGCTTTAATTCTTTCAGCGTGATACTTTCTTCGTTTCCTTCCCCTTCACCAACAAACTAAAAACAGTTTATTGGTGAAGGGGAAGGAAACGAGGAAAGAATCACGCTGAAAGAATTAAAGTGTGGCGAGACCCATTGAATGTAAAAAAGTTCAGTGCACAAGTTTTTTCACTACTAAATATATTCTACCCTTTTCCATACAAATCAAGGATAAAAGAATCGGTCGAAATTTTTCCATAGAAAAATCGGGTTATGTCCCTTCTGTTTGTATTCTATATTCTGTGCGCGTATTGATAGGGCAGAAGTCGGTGATACTTTACTTCACGCGCCGATGGATGAGAAACCAATTCAGAATTCTCCATTCTGAATGCCGCTGTAATGAAGAGTGTCACCAATGATGGTGTCATGAATCCCGCGCCCAGATCATCTAAGCTCTTAGTTCAAGTACTACTAATGTGTAAATGCCTGGTTCGAAAGGTCCTGTTTGTGATGAATACGATATGGTAATCCGATACCTTTGTGTATTGTTCATAATTTAGTTGTTTATATGAGGGAAGGATGTTAACTTGCCGCTCAACCCGCTTGGTATTTCTGTGGATTACGTGCTGGTGAAGAATCTTAAGGCATTCAGCCTTACCTTGATTACATTTATATAGCAATAAGCCGCTTGATACAAGACAGGACGTCCACTTCAACCACCAATAACCTGGAGAACAGAACAGACGCTGATTTGGTATTTGTTTTAGAGCCGTAGACACCGTAAGACTCGCCGTAGATTCATGATTATAAAGGGAAGTTCCTCTACTGTATCCACTGATTCATTTAGTGTTACCACAAAACACTTTATACATGACAGAAGTAATATTCTCGGTTCTGTTCCAGACTACTATAATCTGCTATACAACAATTCTGTTATAAAACTATCTCTAACTCTACAACTTTAACCTAGATGTCACTAATTTCACAAACGTTGGAGTCTTCTAGACAAAGCTGAGCTATTTCAACAAATTGACCTTAAATGTACCTCAAGGTCAATCATTTGTTGAAGATGCTCATTTATAAGAACAATATGCTATTACAAGTCACCGTCCTCTTCTAGTCTCAAAAGCATAATTTGCCTCATTTGAACCATGCTGTTAGCTGTACTTTTCTCATGGTAGCCTTTTAAAGGATTCACAAAATCACAACCTTTTTTGCCGTTTTTTGACTCCTGAATGTGGGTCAATTGGTAATCCTACACGCTGAGCCCGGTTAACAAATAACCTGTCGAATCTTTCTTATTCTTTTCATCCGGGGGAACCGCATCTGGTGCATCTTTTGATTTGCACTTCCACTATTTTTCCTTTGTAAGTAACAGCTTCTTCCGAAATTTCCATACAAAGGCTGCGGGCCAATAGTCGGGTAAAAGTAAATTTTAAGTAAATTTTTCGGTAAATTCATTTATTTTTCAACAACTTTATGGCAAACTGTCGCTGATCGAAAAATCTGTTATAAATCCGATTTTTAACTTAGTTACCTAGTTTTTCCTTTTATTATCTCTTGGAACTTATAATTAACCGGGTCTAACCCCTTGCTTCTCAGTAGCCTCACGGAGTCGCAACATATTTTTGTAACCACCCGTCGACAAATTACACTGCTTTAACTGCTAAATCTTCTACATAATCAAAACTCCATCGCTGTCACCAATTGTTACAAATTTTCCCTGTCAAATCCGGTTCGTATCACTGGATTGTGAATATAGCTGTAAATTTGATGGTTTAAGCAACAATCCTTATAATCTCGGGAAGTCGTTATAAATGTTAAGGTAAATAATTAATAAATCTAGGTCAGACCTTGTTTTTAAAATTTGTCGCCAACGTTAGTTCTTTAGGTTGCGAGGCGTACACAGTTCCTTATTATATGTACACATCTTTCTGGAAAGTATACGGATTGTTTGAAACACTCTAAAATATCGGAATAAAAATTAGCTGTATGGCTTTGAATATTATTATTATAGTTAAGAATTCATAAAAATGAATTCATAAAAACCTCACCTTATGCCACCATGAGCATAACAGAAGGTGATCCAAATTGCTGGATGATATAAATTTGTTATATCGTAATTAATAACGGGAATAACTAGAGCTAAACTATCAAAATTGACATGAACCGCAATAAGCGCATTGCACCTCAACCAGTTGACTATGTACGCGAGTTATAAAGACCATCCTTTGGTAAAACATTGAAATCGGAACTATGAAGTATTCCTAATTCTTCGTTAGGGTTACTCTCTGAAAGTGCAAATACATCAAATGAGAGATTTTTAGTATCCAAAAAAACGTCATACGGCCCTGTGTGTGTAGTCTCCTTACGTTACGATAATAAACAAACAGTCTTTTCAGTTTTTTTGACGTTGAATTAATATTATGGTTCTTAATTCTTCTATGTTGTTTCGGACAATTAGGATAGAATCATTAAGCTCAATATGGCATCCGATTCTATGATTTTGAGAGAAGCGATTTGGCCCTTAATATGAAATGTTTCTACATTTGATCAGATTAAGCTTCACAGATTGAATTTAAGTCATCGAGCATTTAGTAACCATATTCAGTAAAATCGTTATGAATATTTTGAACTTTATGAAATTATCAAATAAAATTGGCGATGATTTCACTAATTATGATGCCTCGAACCTGAAAGGGCCCATTGAAATTATTCTGCTATAGAATAGAATTTATATGGAGGTAAATATATCTGAGGGTGAAGTATAGACCTACTTATAGTCTCGACCTAGCTTGGGTTGCTTACGGCACTGTTATATCAACATTAACAACGGGATAGATCCACTATGGATCTGAAGGACAGGATGTGTTGACAGTATATGTAGCAGATGTATGTTCTTGATGAAGAGCAAAGCGGTTTTGAATGACTAAACCATTTTTTGGTCATTGTGAGTATACTGCTATTTTTTGACATAAATAGTATATTTTATTAAAGACGTAGATATAGCTTAAACGTTTCTGATGTTCTGTCAGTATGGCAAAACTAAGTAAGTCCTATTTAATGAGGAGGTATTTGGTCGAATATTTCATAGTAGAAGAAGTATACATGTACAGCTACTAGTTGACTGAAAATGGAAGAAAGGGCAACATTGCAACTTTGCGCTGCATTTTTAATCAGTCATGCCAAATTCTTGGATATGCAGATGATATCTGACTTTTTACCTGAAGAGCTAACGTTATTAAGAACAGTTTAAATAAATTGTAGTATACGCACGGAAAAAGTTATTTAATTATTTATATTAATTATGTAAAACCTGTAAAAGTACTTGTTTCATAAAACGAATATATTTTCCGACCAATTTCACAATAGCCCACCGATTTTATCTTAATTAAAATTTTCAAAAATAACGAATTTTTACCTATCGTTGCCGAGTCAAGGTAAAAAACTGAGACGATAATTTTCCTTATAAGATCATTGTTATGACATTTCTGTTGTTATTATTCTGGGGTTAAACGCCTATGGTAAATTGTTTTACTTTGCTGGTACATATTCCATTATTCCAAACCATACTTCTATTATAATTCACCTATACATATATTTCATGTATATTTATATCACTTCTTCATATTTAAGTTGAACAAAACGATATCAACAACGCCTGACGTTTGAATCATGCATTATGACCATTCGTATCAGTTTAAATTTAGCATCAATGTTTGTTCTAGGTGCGCAAGTGCAAACAAGCAATTTCTTTATTGTATAGGTATCGTATGCGGTTTTATAATGTTCAATATAATTTTGTAGGAGTACATACACTACTTAATATAAAAATATAAAAACAAGAAATTTCATGTTTATCGTGAGTCGTTTTCAAATCGTCGTACAATAAACTTTGTGTGATTTTGAGTTAATATAATACATATATACTTTTAAGTTATAGACATACTTCATCATATATTATTGTAATTTAAATTGTAAGAATAAATACGAGTGAAATGAGTGCTATGATAAAGTCAATAGTCGCATTTGACTTAGAAACGACCAGCTTACCCCAATATGATGGATTTCTTACAAAAATAATTGAAATGTCATGTGTAGCATGTTCTGTTGAGCATTTAAAAGGTTTAAAAGAATTTTCAGAAACAATCCCTAGAGTAGTACATAAACTAAGCCTTTGTTTTAATCCACATAAACGGATTGAAGTTTCAGCTACCAGTGTCACAGGTATGTATGTCTAAAGTATATAGCATATTTCTTTGTATCTATAATAAGCAAGGAATTATATTTCAAAACTTTTCTAACTTAAAAAAAACTATATTTACAGACTTTTAGTTGTTTGAAATATATCAGGGCTGGGATGTTGTACCATCACTTATCACTTTCAAATTAGTTTTTGTCTCATTTTTCAGGATTTTTCAGGAATCAATCAACATTCTTGGTGTTTTATACCTCTAATGGCCGGCTGCACAGAAAAATGACTAAGGTCGGTTGGTTGTGCGCCAGTTAAATGTTTTATATGAAATCAGTTTTCGCAATCAGAAAAAACTCAACGCAAACTTGATTAAATGTATTTTATTCCATGGATATAATTATAATTATTAGATAAAATGTTATTTAATCTAAATTGGTTAAATATAAAAATAAATTTTTATTTATACGCAAGCTATTTAATCAAGTTTAAGTCGATTCTTTTTCTGATTGCGACAACACGGCTGGGATGTTCTAATATTTTTGATATTTTATCGAACTTTACATATCTTTCTGTTAGAATTATTTTGACTTCTGTTTCGTTTATCAATTATTTCTTTCCTATTGCTGACATAACGTACTAGAATATATTTGAACAAAATCTATTACACAAATTTCGTCCTAATATCGAAAATAAATTGTTTGCCGATAGAAATATCACAATGTTTCAATCTAGAAGGCTGGTAAATGATATAAAAATTGAAACAGAGACAAATTGTATTCTACAGAAACGAGACATAAACTTCGATAAATTATCAAAAAGGGTGCTGTTAGAACATCCTAGCACAGATTTCATATAAAACATTTAACTGGCACACAAGTAACCGCCCGTTAGTCATTTTTCTGTACAACCGGGCATACATATAATTGCGCTCTTTATTTATTTTCTACATTTCTATAAGCGTATCATAAAAAAATAATTTAGTGATAAATAAAATCAATGAATCTAGTTTTCTTAGAAATCTTATAATAGAAATCGAATGATGTTTTTTTACCCAAGCAAACTGAGAACACTGTAGTAAATACTTTATTTTATAAGGAGAAATAGGCTCCAAATTTTGTTAACCGGGCAGAACCCTTAAGGTATGAGTAATAATACGTTAAATCTCTGACGCACTGCATAATGAAAGCTATTCATTTATGGAAGCTCAGAAATTTTGCAAAATTGGTTCACTTGAACTTATTTTGAGTTTTGGCCAGTGATCCATTGTTAAATTTTATTGCATATACATTAGCAAATCTCCTAATCATGAATCGCTTAAAATAAATATCTTTTTTGCAGGTCTTGATAATGACTTACTCCAAAACGACAATCCATTTACGGAAAATTCTGGAATTTTAATTAAATCATATCTGGAGCAGTTGCAACAGCCGGTTTGTTTAATAGCACACAATGGAGATAATTTTGATTTTCCGATTCTGGCCAAACAACTTAAAAGTGTAAATGTGACCCTATCAGAAAATGTATTTTGCTTGGATTCGTTGCGCGCATTCCGTGAAATTGATGCAATTAATACACAGAAAATAATTAACGATATGAATCGACTTCAAGAAGTGTCGAATAACTTGATCGACAAAGAAGGTTTAACTAAAACAGAAGACGAAGAAAGTGATAATGAGAATGAAAATAAATTTCAACAAGTGAACGAAACAACACCCAAACGATCAACAGACAATTCAAAAGCTAAACGAAAATTGTTTTGTGATCGCACTACAACAACCACAAGGGACTCTTCACCGGAAAGGTTATCTGAAATTCGTCCTTCGTTTAACACGCCAAAGCGGCAGTTATTTCCCGCCACATTTGTGTCGCCCTCAACTAAACCACCGAACAATCCGAATCAATTTAGAAGGGGATACAAATTAGGTCAACTTTATAAAAGATTTTTTAAAAAGCAAGCTTTAGTTAAACACCAGGCTGAGGCTGATGCACTTCTTCTGTTGCAGTGCATCGCGTTTACGAAAGAAGACTTTATTCCATTTATGAAAGAGGACGCTGTTTTGTTTAGTAAAATTAAACCACTAGGAACATAATAATTATATATTTATTTAATATTTATTGTTATTTTTAATCTAATTTAATTGTTTTTCTTATCCATAATCGATTATATCCATGATTTACGGTTATTTTATTATCATCAACAACATTTTTAGTGCTTTTGTTTTATTATTACTATTACAGTTGAGAGTTTTTATTAGTAGTTATCACAATCAGCATAAAGGCTGAAGAGTTCAAGGTCCATACAATTGTTATTTAAAGTAACAAGTAAATGAATGACGTAACAAGATAAAGTGAGATTGTTAATTCATATCAGTCAATTCGACTGCGTTGTAAGAGAGACCGATGAAATTTGGTGAAAAATCAGTTTTTATCATAAATCATCTTTCAAATTTTAGAAAGCCATGTGCATAAAGAGTAACCGCAAAAAACACATTTTTTCGCCCGTTTTTGCGTAGTCTGTAGCAAGAATGGGGAAGGTCGTACAGAAGTCCCCGTGGGCTTAAATTGACCGTCAAAAGAAAATGTGGGCGAGCATAACTCGATTTTTTCAATATTGAGCCATAATTTACCCCTACTAGAGGGGTGGAAACCACCCCCAGAAGAAAGAAATGGGAAAACGGTCGGGAAGTTCTTGATCAAAATGCTTGGAATTTCATGGCAAGAGTGACATCAGAAATGGTCTTCCAAATATCTTCAGGGTGAAACACACCTCCTGGGTGGGGGAGAAACCACCCCTATTGTCAAAAACTTCCCTACCGTTTTCCCATTTCTTTCTTCTGGGGGTGGTTTCCCCCGCCCCCCCCCCCCCCCCCCCTCAAGTAAGGGTAAATTGACTCAATATTGAAAAAATCGAGTTATGCTCACCAACATTTTTTATGACGGTCAATTTAAGCTCACGGGGACCTCTGTACGACCTTCCCCGTTCTTGCTACAGACTACGCAAAAACGGGCGAATTTTGCGGTCACTCTTTTGTTGCAATTTTAATTTAGAACAATTTTGTTTTGTAAAAATCGAAAAAAGAAAAAGATTGATATAAATCGAAAATAAAAATTATATTTCACTATAATTAATAATAAATTATATACAAAAATATATATATACTACTGTGGGCAAAAAAACGTAAGACTTTTTAATTTAAATTTCGCGCGGAAAACCATTCGTCGAAATATTTTTTTTTCTATGTTGGTATGACTGTCAGTGACATCTGTATCAAATGTCACATCAAAATAATCATTAGTGTTTAGTATACGCTTGTCTTTCTGAAGTACAAAAAGTGCATTCGGTGAGTTTTACGTAATGAGTGAAATTATTCAACAAACAAGTTCCATTAAATTTAGTGTGCGGAATCAATTTTGTGGTGCCGAAACGTTCAGAATGTTGCAAAAGGCCTTCGGTGATAATTGTATGTCGCGAGCAAGTGTTTTTGATTGTTACAAATTGTTCAAAGAGGGTCGAGAACGTGTTGACGACGAACCACGTCTAGGACGACCATCAACATCAACTGATTATCAACACGTTAATAAAATCAAGGAATTGGTGCTTGAGAATCGACGAGTAACAGTCAGAGACCTTACTGGCATCGTTGAAATATCGGAAGGATCAGTGAAAACCCTTGGTTTTTGCACCACGATAATGCACCTTCTGCACACTGCATTGGTTTTACGTGATTTTTTCGCCAGAAATTCCACCCATATCGTTCCGCAACCACCGTATTCGCCTGATTTTGCTCCGTGTGACTTCTGGCTGCTCAGCAAACTCAAACGACCGCTCCGGGGAAACCGTATTGAGGCAATTGAAGACATTAAACGTGAATCGCTACGCGCATTGGAGGCTAGTCCGGAAATTGACTTTAACATCTGTTTCGAGGATTGGAAAAAACGTTGGCACAAGTGTATTGAGGCCGGGGGAGATTACTTTGAGGGGGACCAAATAGATTTAAAGAAATAAATGAAGAATTTTAAAATTATGAACAAAGTCTTACGCTTTTTTGCCCACTAGTATATACCATATATTTTATACCATAAAATTAAAATAATTATTGTATTTTAAAACAATTCATATTAAGAAAAAACTTGGCAACCTGCCACTTTTGGTCCTACAAATTTTACTGGTATCTTACAATTTATGTGACTTTACGTGTCACATCACATCACTTAAAAATTTAGAAATGTTATAAAAATAACGTTTTGCCATTTTTGTGCATGCGGTCTTTTATCATTTTATAAATTACAAAAGTAAAAATATTTGAATATTGAATATTTAAATATTTTTACACATACCAATAATTTTAGCAAATTAAAAAATTAATTTAAAAGTTAAATTATTAAATAACTACAAAACAACTAAACAAAAAATAAAGTAGCATGTAATTCACTCTTATCTTATAATGATAAGTAAATGTTGTATTTTTGCAAGACCGGTTTCGAACTACTTTGTAACTTGATATGAATAGCTAGTATTTTAGAACCGAAAATATAACATTTAATTATCACTATATGATAGGAGTGGGTGCTGTTGTTATGACCTCGTCTGTTGGTCTGGTGGGCTTCAGCTCTGTGTGGATTGGTCACTTGGGTGGGAGATTGGTTCATTGTATATTGGCCATCGGGGTTTGAGAATTTAATGGAAGTAGTTTTATGGCAGGGGGCAAAGTCCTAGATTCATAAGTCCTCGCCGGTGCTCCCTGGGTAACGCTAAATGAATCAGGCGGTGTAGTGGAGACGAGCAGAGTAAATCCTGTTTATAGTCATGGACACTATATGTCAAGGCGGGTTATTGGCGCCTCATAACCAATACCAAACCAGCGTCTGTTCTCCAGGTTAGGAGCGGCTGAAGCGGGCGTCTGCCTTGTATCAAGCGGCTCGCTATATAAATGTGTTTCAAGGTAGGACTGGATGCCTTAAGATTCTCACCAGTACGTGACCCACACACGTAATAAGCGGGTTGAGCGGCAGGCCAACAACCTTCCCTCAGAAAAACATTTAAGTTATGAACCCTAAACAAAGGCCTCGGATTACCATATCGGATTCATCACAAACTCGACCTCGGGAATTGTACACGGACAACGCTTTAAAAATGGGAACATGGAACGTGCTTAGCCTCTTAAGACCTGGAGATCTCCGGAACCTCTCGAACCAAGCAATGAGTTACACATTAGACGTACTTGCATTACAAGAGCTTAGATGGTCTGGGAGTGGGATCCATGACACCACCAATGGTTACACTCTTCACTACAGCGGCCATCAGAACGGAGGAGAATTTGGAGTCGGCTTCCTCATCCATCGGCGCGTGAAGCACCATATCATCGATTTCCGTCCTATCAACATGCGGATATGCACGGTCGGACTTCGCACTAAGAAATTTAACATCACGATCGTTAATGTGCATGCACCCACCGAAGATAAATCAGATGACATCAAAGATCTCTTCTTTGTCAAGCTCGAGGAAGTCATCAATAACATACCGCACCACGACATTAAAATCATCGTGGGCGACTTTAATGCAAAAATCGGTAGGAGTGCAGAAAATACATCGCACAATACATCGAACAGCCTGCACCTAACTAGTAAAACAACGGCCAACGCGTCACCGACCTGGCAATAACGTACAACTTAGTTGTATCAAGTACGTTTTTCCCACATAAGAGAATCCACAAAGTAACGTGGAGATCGAATGATGGAAGAACGGAAAACCAAATCGATCACGTCATGGTGTCCAAGAGACACTCCACCAGCATATCTGACGTTAGATCCTACAGAGGTGCAGACATGGACAGCGATCACATGCTTGTCATATTTAAGTATAAGTGCAAACTGTCATCTACGTTTAACAGACAAGCACAAAAGACCGTTCGATGGAATATCGATGTTCTAAAGGACCAAGCGTCACTGCAGAGTTACCAATCAGCTGTCACTAATTATTTAGACCGGCACCATAACAATGAAGAAGCTCCTCCTAACATCCAGGAGCAGTGGCACGCTATACAGTCAGCCATAACAACCGCGGCGCAAAATACCATCGGAAGAAGACCTCCGAGGCCCCGCAACGATTGGTTCGATGATCAATGCCGAAGGGTCGTCGAAAATAAACGAACGCTTCGTGAAAAATTGTTGGCTCGCAACACCAGAAGCACTCTAGCAGAATATCTCCGCGCTAGGAAAGCCATGACTAAATTTCTTCGACAAAAGAAGCGCGAACATATGAGTTTATGCATCGAAAACATCAGCTTCCAAGCGGAACTAGGTAACTCAAGGGACTGTTTTGCTAACGCCAGGAATCTCACTAAAGATTTCCACCCAAGAAGTACAGCCATCAAAGACGGGAATGGAGAGCTGAGAACAAACGTGGCTGATGTTCTCTCAGTATGGCAAACCTACTTTCAAAGTCTGCTAAATCGGAAGGACGAAGTTACCCCCATTAGAGCAATAGCTCCGCCAGGTGAAGAGGTCTTTGTCGAATATCCCACAGTAGAGGAAGTAGACGCAGCTATTAGTCGATTGAAAAACGGCAAGGCACCCGGTCTCGATGGAATCCCCGCAGAACTAATTAAACTCGGAGGCGCTACTCTTGCAACAAGTTTATGTTTTTACGATCTCGTCGTTTGTATCTGGGACCAAGAAGAGTTGCCGGAGAATTGGAAGACCGCGCTCATATGTCCGTTGCATAAAAAAGGCGACCGTCTTAAATGTGAAAACTTTCGTGGCATAGCTCTATTGAACACTGCTTACAAAGTATTGGCTAATGTTGTACTTGCCAGACTCATCCCTTTCGCCGAAAACATCATTGGCGACTATCAGTGTGGTTTTCGTCCCAACCGATCGACCACTGACCAGTGTTTCACCATGAGGATGATCTTGGAAAAATGTTGGGAGTACAACATAACCATACATCAGCTATATATAGACTTCAGACAGGCGTATGACAGTATAAACCGCGACAACCTATGGGCCGCGCTCATATGCCTGGGAATCCCAGAGAAACTCGTTTCTCTGTGTAAATTAACAACATCCGGGTCTGTATGTAGAATCGTAATTGAAGGATCTGTGTCAGACCCCTTTGAAATAACATCTGGTGTTCGACAGGGTGATGCACTCGCGCCTTTGCTGTTCAATCTGGCGCTTGAGTACGTAGTGAGGAAAAGCAATATCGAAACTTCGCGCTGTATATTTAATAAGTCAGGCCAAATTCTTGGATATGCAGATGATATCGTGCTTCTTGGCCGAAGACCTAGCGATATCAAAGACAGTTTCATAATTCATACCGCTCGATCGCTGCGCAAGAAGACTTGGTTTGGAGGTGAATAGCAGTAAAACCAAATATGTAGTAACACCTAGGAACATCTCTACGGCAAATCTCGGAATTGGCGACCACAACTTTGATAGCGTCGAACACTTTAAATACCTCGGGTCAGTTATAACATCGTCGAATGATATGCAGGCAGAAATAAAAGCCCGAATCGCTGCCGGACAACGAGTTTTCTACGCCAAATCAAGATTATTGCGATTGAAACATCTATCGCAGTCGTGCAAGCTCGCACTATAAGACCTATGCTGGCTTTCTGAAGCGAGAGCTGGACCATGACCTCTAACGATTGTAGATTATTATCTACCTTCGAAAGGAAGGTAATCCGTTCAATCTTTGGTCCAATTAAAGTTGCGAACAACGAATATCGGATTCGTATGAATCACGATTCGTATCAATCGAGTGAGATGGCTCAATGTGTTATTGCCAAATACATGTTTTACCTTGCGCTGAAATAAGGTTTATATTTTCAACAAAACAATTCAAATTACTTTTCTAGAATACCAAAACACCATCAGCACGATAACTATTGTTACAACAACACACGAAACGAAAATGATTGGATCATCGTTAATCAGGTAAACTATTAAATCAAACAAGATGAGCCAAAAAAAATAACAATTTTTCCTTAGACTTCTAATATTCTGAAGAACAATTTGAACACCCATACAATCAACGATAACTAAACTATCTGAAGATCGATTCCATGACATTTTCTCGAAAAACATTTGCTGGAACAACAATTACTCGACCGTCATTTTCTGGTAAAATTAATAACCGAAAGATTCTTCAAAAAATCGCGCGATTTTTTGAAGAATTTTTCGGTTATTAATTTTACCAGAAAATGACGGTCGAGTAATTGTTGTTCAAGCAATTTTACTTTTTTTAGATTTTTTATTAAATATTTTATTTTTTTTGGTTACTTTATAATACAGTATTGTATGCAATTGTAGTTAAATAATCGGTGATTTCCATAATTGAATATTTTTCAGCAACATTTTTGATTCTTTGATTTAAATTTCGATATTTTTTGTGTTTTGGATGCATTGGAGTTCCAGCAAGAATTTGCTCGAGAACTATTTCATTTTTCGGTTATTAATTTTACCAGAAAATGACGGTCGAGTAATTGTTGTTCAAGCAATTTTACTTTTTTTAGATTTTTTATTAAATATTTTATTTTTTTTGGTTACTTTATAATACAGTATTGTATGCAATTGTAGTTAAATAATCGGTGATTTCCATAATTGAATATTTTTCAGCAACATTTTTGATTCTTTGATTTAAATTTCGATATTTTTTGTGTTTTGGAGGCATTGGAGTTCCAGCAAGAATTTGCTCGAGAACTATTTCATTTTTCGATTGTTCTAGTTGAAGTTTTTCAAAAAAAAATCAACAGATGAATGTTCACAACCAACTAACCGGGAAAATCCATTATGCCAACCTTCAACGCAGTTATTTGTTCGAGCGGAATCTTCTAGTGTTGCACTATAAACATTCCACGATTCAATACAATACCTGGGTTTGCGCCTACCAGTTTCATTTTTAGACCGCACATCAAATCTGCCGATATAATTATCCTCAAAATAATCCAATATTTCATTAGCTTCTTCTGGGATAAGATTGTTTTCAGTTAAAGATTGGAAAGCGTTAATAACATCGGCTGGCGGCACAAATGCAACCGATAAAATCATACGAATTTTATGAGCGAACGCTGCATCCTAGTAAATGCTTTTCGAGTAAATGCTTTTCGATCAAATGTAGTTTTATACATTTGCGAGAAAATGTTCTTCGAGTAAATGTTTTTAGAGCAAATAATTTTCGAGTAAATGTTTTTCTAGAATATTGTTTTCGAGTAAGTGTCGGGATACCCTGAAGATCGGTTATTGGGGGAAGTTTCAACAATGCTACCAACACTACTAATTTGATTATAGAAATTTATCATAATAAAAACTAAAGATACAAATATCCGAATTGGAAGATTAGGCCACGTTACAACGTCGTCACAACAACGAATGATAAAAAATTGTTCCAGGAATAACCAGCCGGTTACATCGTAGAAAAAGACCATGACTTTGCTGAAAGACGATTTCGAACACGACCTACGTATAATATAATGTCGAAATTGAGGGCTCGAGCGATGGATCGAGAAGGAAGACCGATGGATCGAGAAGGAAGAGCGACCACGGCCAAATACTAGAAAAGTGAACCAAAAACTAAAAACGTGAAAGGTGGTCTAAGCCTCTCATGCAAGGAGAATCTATCTCTAGTAAGTGACTCTGTACCTAGTCAATCTATAGGAATTGATATCTGGACGATTAGTGGAATTTCCGATAATGTTCTTGTATAGATAGCTACTAGGATTTGGGTATCTAATTGATTGTCGTGAGCGTCCTGATTAGTATTTGTAAATTTTTTAATAATGGAACTCATAAATTTTTCAATTTCTACATAAGCAGAGAGCATTTGCTTGTAATGTTTACACGAGCTTCCGTTTAGTTGATGTAGAACACATTTAACGAGATAATAAAAAGTGAAGAACATCCGATAGCATATTGCCTTCTTCTGTAATAATGGCGGCAGGACGGACCAACGAAGTACGATCAATGTTGAATGAAATAAGTAAGTCATATGTTTGCATCAACCCATGAAAAACTGAGTCACTGCATCATCAAAACACGATTGAAGATCTGCAAATAGTCAAACTATTTAGTAAAAATATATTTTGTTTCACAACAATAACGGAGGAAGTTACAAAGAAGATGATTAGATAAATCAAAAGTTGTTGCTCCCAAGGTATGACACCATTACTCTCAAGACAATCAAGAATGTTGCGGGGACGGTATGTTGCTGTCAGGTAACTTTCCAAATGAACTAAAAATAGCAAGGATGGCTTCTCTATTCAAAGATGGGGGAAATAGATGACATGAATAACTACAGATACATAAGGAGTGTACTACCTATATTGCCCAAACCGCTCGAGCAAACTTTACACGAACAAATATCGGAATATGTCCGAAAAGCTAATGCCCTCCAATTTGGTTTTCTGAAACCCTCAAGTACAATCGCAGTTTGCACTTATGTTGTAATTGCAATTCAGACATCTTTAGATAAGCTGTAATACATCGATACTCCTTCTGGATCTAACCAAATCATTTAATTCTCTAAACAGGGACTGCTTATACGCAATAAGATGTATGGTTTGGGATTCGAAACACCTGTGATTAATTTGATAGGCAATTATTTGACTGACAGGGTACAATTCATCAAAACCAGAGATGTAATCAGTGATAATCAGAATATACTCTCAAACTTGATATGATTACTGTTTTATTTTATCCCTCATCTTAAATTTGCTAGCAAAATAGACATTCTTTCTTGTCTTTTTAATTTAATGTTTAATCATTTGATCAAATTTTAATTTAATTTCTAATTTTTTATATTTATGTTGCTCTCAACAGGTACCAGTGTTCCACTTGTCCCACCGAAAGCCAAGATTATTTCGATCATTCCATGAAACATGTAAGGCACTGATTTTCACTGATAACTCAATTTTTGTTTTTATTATTTTCATTCCCACTATTCCTTGTAAGTAAACATAGAAACCATCGTTATGGATAAAACATTTATAAACAAATCATATATTTTTTCAGTGTTGGGTCCTTCAGAACTCTTTTTTATTTGTTATCAAATTTATTTTTTAAAATAAAAATGTTGGGATCTCATTTGGCCGAAAAAAACTTGGTGATTGTTCCTTGCGCACCAAGAAAGTTTACCACCGATGACTGGAACTTCAACAACAGGCAAAAAAATCGAGTAGCTGAAGACCAACAACAATTAGCAAATAGGATATTGAAGTGTGACGGCATGGTTTATATGATACGTAAGAAGGTTAATATGTTTTTTGTACTTTTCTAGGGAAAGTGATCGTCTCATCGATGAAACGCAGTACATCACTTCACGCAACAAAAAGGAAGCTGACTATCGATTGAAGGAGCGTTTAATTAACATTAGATTTCTGCGTGACGAGGCCCAACGGCAGAAAACTGACGTGTGCAAAGAAGAAGAGGCTTTGAAAACGTATAAGCAGCGTATTTTGAATGCCATCGACACATTAAGTGAAAAAGCCTTGAAAATATGCCACAAATGTATAATTCTTCGAGAAAACCGCGTTGGGGTTGATATGGCCGACGATGATGTCGACAAGGAATTGCGTAGGGAGCTCACTGTTATTACCGGTTGTCAAGATTTGTTGAACAAAACCCTCGAAGAGGCGACCGAGCAGATACGCCGAATCCGTGCTACTATTTACTTATTAGACCGAGATTTGTCCAATAAGGAAAAATCAATACAAATCGATGAGACAAATTTGAGCTTACGCGAAAATCAAATGGATATGTGCATTTACGAGGGTAAATTACCGATCAACCCTTAGTAAGTTTAATAATATTTTTTAATAGATTGTTGCAATATAACATTTTGTTTCAAATTCTAGTAACGCAACAAGCAACGAATGGGAAGAAGCGACTCACAAAAATATTCAGAATACGTCGAAAGAGCTGAACTCCGCTAAACCGTTACGTTCCTATATTGATATATTGCTAAAACAAGTTGTCGAAGATATGATCAACCAAACCAGTCGTACGAATGCAGAATTCAGAAAAAGAATTTCTGAAACGACCTACGCAAAAAAATGTCTTGAAGATATTCACAAGGAAACCGCCCATCAAGTTAATGAAATGTCACGAAATATAACGCGGTTGGAGAAGGAGTTGGCCGAAAAGGAAGGTTTTATTGCTTTGGTACAAATGAGATTGGGTAATCGAGCACAACGTCCTGGAATCGAGCTATGTGACGATTATGTTCAAGATACACTAATGATCGAATTGGCGGGTCTGCGAGAAACAACCGGTCGGCTTCAACAAATGCTGGCTGAATCGTCTGCTACTCAGCGATATTTGTTGCACACGCAAATGATCCAAGAAGAGGAGATCAATATAAAAGCGAATTCTATAAAAATTGATGAAGTTGATTGCATGACAATTAGACAAGGTCTTGATTTCCAGACGTTCTAAATTAATTGCATCGTTTTATGGAATATTCTTTAGTAGTACCAGTTACCATTAGTTAATAAAACCACAAGAATTACAATAAAATATTTGTATTTTTAACTTTCCATTTCTATTTTCCTCCTTTTCTTGCTAATCGGTTTACCTTTAAACATTTCGTTCTTCCGTTTTTGAGCGTTAATTTTCCTTTGCTTTACTCCCATTTTCCGTTTCATAGCTATTTCGACATCGTTAATTTTCTCTTGTGCTATAACTCTCTTCCGTTTAGCTCGAACCATAATTAGTTTGGTCTGAATTCGAGACCGAATCAAATTGTAGTCATCTTCCCCTAAAATCTTTTTCAGTCTATTTCCTATTTTTACTGCCAATTGTCGCAATTTTGGATTAATTGTTGTATCGTCTTCTGACATCTCACGCACTAATGGTCCAAGAAGTGTTTGTGCAAAAGTTTTAATTGAGGTTTCATCTAAAATTGATATTAAGCCCAAAATCCAATTGAATGCAGCTATACGTATTATGATTTGTAACGGTGCTTTTGCAACCTCCGAATTAATGGCAAACCGTACTTTGCGTATCAGCCACAGTAAATTTATTCGAGAAATTTCTGTTTCATCGATTTTTATTTCTGGTTCATGAATCACGATGTTCTTTAAGAAATTTGCAATATACAGTAGATTTTTCATGACAGCGTTTGCGGTGTCCTCACTAGTGGCGCCTGGTATTAATTGGGCGATATGATCTAACACGAATGATTTTATGTCCGCAACTGGATTCTTGTATAAGAATGATCGATATTTATTTGACTGGATTCCTGACACACTGGCGATCGAATTTTGGATATATTCATAATCGGTATTAGCTAAAACAGCCTCCAAAATTTTTATTGCGTTCGTTCGTATCCATGCATGATCGTCGCTAAGTAAGCGCTGCGAACTATAAGCCAACTCATCGATATACGCATTCAATTTGTGATTATCTAAAATTTCTGGACAAATCTCAATAATTTTTATGATCAAATTTTGAATTTGTATAACTTGGTGGTCGATTTGAGTTTGCTTCTGGTCATTGCCCTCTTCTTCCGCTGAATCGTCTTCGTTCTCTTTAAGAACTTGTTTTACAAATTTACCGGTCTCTTCGAAATTATTTGCCACGAGTTTCGTTAATAACAACGGAAATATTAACTTAACTCGTGGTATAAACGATTTTTTTTCGACCACTACAATTCGTGTACACAATTGGGCACCCATTTCACAGTGACCAGGTTTTTCGTCGTTTACTAGAAGTACTACAATCTCGAACAATTTATCCAAATCATTTTTCTCTAAGCGCTGTAGAAGCGATTCTATTGTATTAGCAGCGAGAATTCGACAATCTGCTTCAACGTCGTTAATCATTTGGGTGCCTATAGACAGAAATAAGAATCCAGATTGTTGTTTTAACAGGTGCAATGGAAATTTTTTGATTATTGCCATTAGGCAATATAAGGCTGATTGCCTCCCACTAATTAAATCGACGGTAAGTTGATTAACGTAAAATTTAATAAACGTTTCGACCTTCTTGCCCAAGGAATAATTCATGAAGTAGCTTAAAAATATTGATCTCGCCTCTTCCCTAGAAAAATAATTGAAGATTATTTTAAAATTTCATCAGTAACAAATTTAATTATCTTACCGAATAGAATTTGATTCCGATAGTATACTAATTTTCGATACTTTATCCATAATTTCATGGATCTCAGACGTAACTAATTTTTTAGCTAGCACCGCCTTTAGCAACGTAAACGCAAAACTATGCGATTTATCACTACTATATAAATCTTGTTCCGCGTGAAGTAACAAAATTTTTAGTTGATCTTCTGTAATCGTATAATAATCTACATGTCTGAGTAACGCGACTACAGCTTTAAACACATTCTTGACTAAATGGTAATTTTCACTGTTTGTTGACATTCCAACGGTCGCATATTTATGCAAAATATGAAATATCTTCGTAATCATAGATTCCACGGTCGCTTCCAAATCGGGATATGTTAATTTTAAATTCCAAATTGTTGTTAGACATTTCAGAGCGTAAGTCGCTACACCAACATTGAAACTACTTAATGACGAATCGATTATCGATATGAACGGATTTATATACTGCGTGTAGTCGAGGCCATCGTTTAAACGACGTTTTAAAATAATATGTAACATTTCAAGCCCAAATTCAATTAAAATGTGAGCATTTGCCTGATTATTTGTCTTCGCGACCGTGTGCATCATACTGCTGGATTTTTTTGGTGCTTGCGGTATAATAAAAGTATCCGATTTATTTATATTTTTACTCGATTTGATATTGAGCTTGGTCGATTTCGAATTATCGATTTGTAAATCCGGTATACTCGCCGATGTGACTCCATACACAAAAATAATAAGCGATTCAATAGTTATGTACTTGTTTGCGATGAGACCAGCGGTAATTTTTTTAAACGCTTCGTAAATTTTGTTGGTAATTTTTTTCGATTGCGATTTTCGTAATTGCTCCTTGAACGGTATCATTACATCGAGTAGTGATATTTCCGAAATATTTTGTGCAACTATATTTAAAATCATGTAGCTTTTATTCGATGGCTTGGCTTCGGGTGTATTAGCTGCCAATTTGTCTACCTCTTTTTCAGCGGCGGTTGCTCCAAATATATCATCCATGCAGATATGAAGTATCGTGCCCAAATTTTTATCGATATCAGCCGGTTTAAAATCATCTTTTAATGCATCGAGGACATTGTGAAGTGTAATCGCAAACACATGACACTGGTAGCCGCGGGTTAATAAAGAGGATAAATGATTTAGCAACATTCCTAAATAGGCTGGTCCAACACTCGTCATAATTTTGCGCAGTATATCGCGAGATAACATTCGTATTGACTTCAGACGGGATTTTAAAAAGGTCCCAACCTTTAAGAAAATTCCAGGTAAGTTGGTTTCAAGAGCCCCGCGAGGTAATTTTTGAAGGAGTTTGACAATAGCTAACGCAATCGGAACTTTTAATGTGTGTTCATCTTCTATATCCCTCGTTTTGTGGCCTTTATTCAATTTATGAGATGCTTCATGCATCGACAGTTTTGAAATGGAATTATTTAACATCGGTATAATGTTATTTGTCAAAGTCGATATCAGCTTTTTGGCAGCGGCTTGTGTAAGTTTATCAATAGTTTGAAATTTATTATTTTCAACACTTAGATCAATATCTTCTTTAACCACCTCGTCTATTTCATCTAGAACGTTTTCTAAATCATTATGTTCTAGGGGTACTTCAGCATCCTTTATTTCTTTCACTACAATAGGGGTGTCTGTTGCCTTCGACAGGTCAAAATGAAATGAATCCAGAATTCCCATAACAATTCGCACTATTTGTTTTTGATACTCGAAATTATGTTTCAATTTGTTCAAATAAAATCTCAAAATCATTTCGTATTGATACCAAGGCAATAGTCGGCATACAGTACCGATGGTTTGAATGGAAGCATCAATCACACCATGTTTTTTTATATACTCTTCTTTGCACACGTAGCTAGACGCAATTGGTAATATAAACTGCGTCAACGTTCTAGCGCACGGTGGTTTATTGCAAGTTTTGGCCACTTCACAAAACTTAATCAACGCTCTGCCTTGTCGATGGCTCTGAAGATGAGTTAAATTTTCGAAAAAGTCTACCTCTCGATCGATTTTATTCGTTAGTGGATGTAGATCGGCTAATACTGGATGGCATTCTGGAAATTCACGAACTAGTTCGCCAAGTAAAAGAATTCCTTCGGTACGAACTACACTCTTCTTATCGGTTATAGTATTTCTCACCAAATTCAGTAGAACCGTTCCAATCAAATATTCAATTTCCGTTTTATCGATCTTTTTATATTTTCCCACGGTGGCGAGTACTGTCATTTTGAGATGATGAGCTGCACTATCTCGCATCGCCAAATCAGTATCATGTTTAAGAAAATAAAAACAATGATATATTATTACTAAACAAGCGTTTATCGAAATCTTGTCCAATTTAGTTAACTCTCCAATTGTTTTAAACGTTCCGAGTCGAATTTCGTGATCCGGTTGATCCACCCACCGTTTACTCATGGCATTTAATCCATCAACAATTTCTGCGATGTGTTTATCGTCGCCTGTCATTCCTGTTATAATCTCGCAAAGCACGTTTCTAGTAGGGCGTTCATTCAACTGAATGAATAGCGGGATAATAGTTCGAAAATATTTCATGGGCGCTTCTACTTTAGCCAGCAAATTCGATATCGTTTTCAGCGTTTGCATTACAGCATCTTCTTTAACCGTACGTGATTTCAACTGTTTTACCATGACCGGCAGAATCAACGACAACAGTTTGTCACAAAATTTAGGATCAATATCGAGTTTCGTTAACATTGAAAGCACGTTCAAATCGCACTGCACGAGCTGCGGTCGGCCCGATTTTGATGATAGATTTGTCTCTATTTTATTTAGAATATCCGATATGAATGGAGTTAACAAATCGGAATTTGTTTGTAACAGATTTTCGATAATTCCCATTACAGTACGACATACAACTCGACTGGCATTAGGATTTAGAAGCAGTTTTATCAAGAAATGCATTGGTGTAAAATATTGATCGTTCCTGTACTGTTTAAACAGCAGCACTTGGTGGCCCTCATTTTTACCAAACTCTATAAACAGTTTTAGCAATTGAGTTGGCGTGTGAATCGAATCGGACGGCAGTTTCGATAAGACAGGCCATACAAAAATATCAAACATCACATTAAATTGGTCATCTGTCCAGTTGTACTCATCAAATTGATCAAAAGTTGCGATTAGTGACGACATCACTACATTTCGTAGACTTTTCAACGCTGCAACTACGACCGGTTTCACTTCATCTTGCCTGTCCATTACAAGTTGTAGTTTTTTCCCGATGATAAAAATTATGTGAATCATAAATTTTATAAAATCTTCCTTCATAATGCCGGCGAAATTTGTACGCACCGTATCAATAAACGTTAAAATTGATTGAATTTTTTTCGAGTTTAAGTATCGGGCTAGATCGATTGAGTCTGCTTTGTATTCATCGGTGTCGTAATTTAAAAAGAACTCGTACTTTTTTAGGTTCATTTTGACAAATGTTAAAATTTCTTGTTCGCTACAATTTGATGCGAGGCAACGAAATATTAGGGATTTTCTAAGGTTTCCTGAAATAGATAATAAAATTAGGAAAATACTTTTTAAGAGAAAAAAGATGTTTCTTACCCGTATTTTTATTTGAATGCATCTTCATACCCAGTTTACTCAAAAGTATCTTCATGAGTACCGAAACTAATTTTTCCCGTTCCGGTACATTCTCCTCAATTTTTAGCGAAACAAGTTCATTTTTAAAAGTTTTCTCATCTATGATATTATACAAATTATCTTTATACGCGTGTAACGATTTAATTTTATATTTCATCATGCAGTCGAGCGCCAATTTCTGCACCTCAAAATTTGCATGCGACAATAAATCATAAATTATTTCGTGTAATACTTCCTGTTTATAAATCCCCTTTATATTTCCCATTTTCGAGAATATTTTCAAATAACTAATCAACGTTCGCTGTACAGCATTCGATTTACGAAATTCATTACGATCCGATTTTGTTTCACTCGCGGCGACATTAAAAATATTTTGGATCAGCTGCAATTCTTTATTGGTAGCCCGATATTCGTCTTCAATGAATTTCAGGAAAATTGAAATTAGGTCACGATTCTTTGTTTCAGATAGTTGACCACACCTCGCGATACAGTCCAACATTAAACACCGGTAATTTACAAAATCTGGTTTATCTTTAAGTTCGTACGCACTGAAAAAATATTCTTCCACGAGCTCGTTGTTCGACTCGAGCGATTGTATTTGATTGAAATGATCGGCAGCATTGTGTGTAATCGCATTATTACAGAATGTGAAACTCAATTCAAAAACGGGCCAAAACCGCTGGGCATTTATGTGTTCACTATAGTTAGTGATTATTTGGGTGATCGGTTCCCATAATAATTTAAAATTTACATATAAAATACCGAACAGGTATCGCAATGGATCGAGATTCATCTCGGTATCTTCCAACGTTGTTTTATAGTATTCAGTGTCACATAATAACGTATTCAAAATCTGAAAAACAAAATATGTAATTTAAAACAAAAAAATTTAATTAAGTTTAATTTAGAAATTTACCTGTATCTGATGCCGATAGTTATGAATATCGGATTTTGTGTTCTCAACTTCGTAAATATGGCCATAGAAATCGTTGTAATTGTGCAAAATGTGGGCAGTTAATAGGCGAAAATCATGGTACGGTGACGATAAATTCTTTGTAATTTTTGCATGTAGTTTTTTGAATAAGGCCTCCTCCTTATTTTGCACTTTAATTATTACCAGATCAATAATTCGTAGAGCGTGGATATAATTATAATCATCTGCATACGGAATCAGTGCATTGATCAATTTATCTATCTCGAGCGACCCATCCAAATGGACCAGAGCTTCCACTATAACAGATATTATAAAAATATTACGTCTATTTTCCGTTACGGTACCCCCAATTTGGTTTAACTCTAAAATATCGTTTAAATTTTTCTGCAATCTCTTTATCACTTTATTTTTGTCAACACTTTCGATATGCGTGCAACAAATGGCCGAAGCTAAAAATCTTCCCAAATCTGGTTTAAAATCTTGAACGTTATTCTCAATATGTTCCAAACATTTTGAATTAAATTTGTATTTTATCGGATATAACTGCCAATTTTCCAAATCAATTCCGCTCCAACATGGCGGTGACTTCTTCGTAATTATATTGCAAAGAAATTGTAGACAGGAGTCACTGTAGTTCGAATTGAAGTATTTTAAGAATTCCGGTAGAATTTGCATTTCAAAATGGGAATAATTTACCATACTTAATACGAACGATTCAAATACGGTGGTATGACTAATTGATAATATTTGGCTGCAAAGTGTAGTTGACTCGTACTGTTCTATTTGTATGCATTTAGATAGTAATATGCCGGCCGAGATCTTTGAAATCCTGAGCGATAAATTTTCTGATAAATCGAGTTTTAAGAGCGACAAAATACGATTTACTAGTTCTGAAGGTTTTGTTACATTAACCCCGTTTTTGTAATCAACAATTTGTGCGATAACTTGTAATATGCAATCAATCGAATTTTCAACTTGGGCATTATCGTTCTTGATGAGGTCGGATTCCAGATTTTCTAAGCATTTCAATATCGTACTCCAAACTACTACATTATTGCCACGAGTAATGTTTACATTAATATTTTCTAGAGTTACGAAAAGTATTTCTAGTAGTAAACTGCGATACTGTATCAAACTTTCAGAGCGGAAGCACTCGAACATCTGTGACAAAAATTGTTCGGCACAATTATGAAATCGGCCACTTACACCACGAATAATTTCATAAAATAAATTACCACATCCTGTGATCCCATCACAATTCATATTGATTGTTTTTAAAATACTAGCAAGGAACGATTCCTTATCGCGTATATCACGAGCGACAAACGAGAAACATTCTGCCGCAAAATTCGTTATCTCGATTTTGTTCGAGTCGCTCAACAGCGGTAAAACCAATTTGAAGACCATTGTTATTTCCTTTTTTAAGAATGGCTTCAGAGTCTTGAAAAGATATGCCAAACATATGAGTGTCCATTCTATTTGTTGCGGATCCTCTGTGTCGAGTAGATCGATAAGCACAACCAAAAACCTTTTGAAATATGGATAAAATTCTTCCCGTAAATCTTTTGCTAAAGCAACAACGAACCTATAAATGTAAATTATATAAAATAATGGTATTGTTAGGACATATATTTTCCAGTTACTCACTCCAACAGGGGCTGCAACGACAGGCTCGTCGAATTCTGTAAGCATTTCTCTAAATGATCGATTACAAACTCTTTTTTGTGTACCAACTGTGGTAAGGTAACCGTACGGCCAATTTGCTTCAGAAACAACCCAAACTCGTCAGTTAAATTTAAACCAAACCATTTTTCGTAAGTGCTATGAAAATGTGTTTCGGTCTCATCGTGTTCTTCGTTTGGATGGGCGACATGATATAAAGCTTGTTTTCTTATATCTATTTCCGATATTCTCTCCGAAAACGATTTAAACTAAATCAAATAAATATTATATTAATAATTTGCCTTATTTATTACATTAATAAACGTATAAACTTACTTTAAAAAGGTTTTGTTTTGCGGCCTTCATTTTTTTTTGTGACAAGTCAAATGAACGCACATGTATCAATAAAAAAAATGTACACTTGAAATGTCAAAAATAGTACATGTTATGTACATACATACTTTACTTGAAAAATCCTGTATCAGTACTAAACGTCACTACCATATTCAAATACGATTTAGTACACTAATACAAATAAATCTTATTGGTGTGTTTTTATTTGTTTTGTTCTGATTGGAATTTCATGTTTTCCTACAAATTACACACACAGCGCACAGTAGAGTTTGAGTGCAGTCAGTAACAGAATCGCGGCTCATTGGTTTCGTTTTTGTTTCTAAATAGTGACGTGGAGTAAACGGAGTATTGTTTAGTGATCAATCAAAATTTTCTATTTAAATTTTTTATCAAAAGTTTATTGTAAGTATTGTGTAATGACTACTTTTAGTTGTAACATGTACATGTTTTATTATTTATGGTAGTGTAATGTGAAACTTAAAAAAAGGGAAGGTCGATGCGATTGTGTTATTTTGCCTTCCCTACTAAAATTAATAAAAGCTTTTTAATTCTTATAAGATTCGAAGACATATTGGATTAATTGTTATTTCATGAAAAAAAGCTTACTATTCGTAAGTTTTGAATAACTATGGTTGATTTGCTAATTACCGTTATGAAAATACCTAAAAGGAACTTTAATTCATAATAAGAAAATAAGAAACCTTGATATGCCACTTGAATTATCAATCGTAATGATGTGATTATCAAAAAAGGTAGAACTTTTTTCGTCAGTCATTTAGATTTTAGTATATAATTTATCAGCTGAAATAATTAAATTTCGCTATGTGTTGAAAAGTCGAACGACATAAAATAAATCGTATTTAACACGTATTCGTAGGTTACGAAGTTACCTTAATTAGGGGTTTGGTTACCGAAGACTTCTGCTGGCGTATTAAAATTAAACCGGTTAATTTTTGGATTGGTCATGTTCGACTTGTTGATCATGTAACGATTATTGCCTCTTAGTTTCTAATCTCCAATAATATTCCTAATCAATGTTCTATGTAACCACTTGATTATGTGCGTGATTGAAAATGAACCCTATAATTTGTTTTACAGATTTATAAAAATATAAGTATGTAGGTAGTTTGGTTTTCGGAGCCCATACGTTGTATACGTTTAGGTTACACGTTTTTGAAATGTTATGAATTTTGAAATAACCGTATGAACCACGTGCTGATTCCCGATCTCGTGAAGGACTTTGTATGCAACTAATTACATATATTTTTCTATAGATTTTATAATTGTCGACCGGCATAGCCATTTTGAATTTACTACTGCTACTTCGTTGTTTGTTATTTGTTACGTTCGCTTTTCCAATTTGAGGGCCAACATGGTAAACTTTGATTTGTACAGTTCAACTTCAATGTTTTTAAAAATTTTAATTTCAACTGTGTATTACGAAATCTTGGTTCTCAATAAAATTGTAGCAGTCGTTAATAGATCTAAAACTAATTTTATGACTTGATGAAAGGTGGAAGTTGGGAGAATTCTGGATAAATAGGGCATAGCGTAAACAAGGTGCAATTTAGCTAAACCTCAACGGATTATTCAGGTTTTCTCCAAGTGTCTGACACGAATTATACATGATCAAAAGCGAATATGATTTAACTTTGTACGCGAGGCCCCAACTTATAAATGTTTGTCAAAATATCTTTCACCGAAGGACCCTGTGTTAAGAAAAAGGCTATTCTTTTTAAATACCGAATCGCACTTATTTTACACCTGTCGATTAATTTGTGCAAACCATCAAAAGAAAATAATATCCCCTGTTCTTTAAAATACTCTCCTACAGCGGACATACTTCACCGTTATTTGAAAATGTTAGCCCCTTATTATTATTTTTTTCAAATCCGAAAAGGAAATAACCATTTGGAGTCATATCTATGATGTAAGGTGCATGCGTTATTTCATAACGCACGATTCCATACTACTTGTTGTGCAACATTTGTCTTTTTCCTAGTGTTTATCATGTAAAAGAAATATTTTTTTAGAAGTTTCTACTCGATATTTTGTCCTTCCATGAACAACATTTGGGGAACCCATCTTGCTCTAACTTTTGACAGCTTAAGAAGATTGAGTAAAATGGTGCTAATACTGCCAATAGATAGATTTAATATCAATATAAAATAGATAGGTTTACAATAGATTTATTTAATTTCATACTTAATTTTGAAATGGTATTGCTATAGTTTCTAATATAAGATCGTCGGTGAAATTTCGTGAGTAACGACGTTTGCCGGTCTTCCGCTGCAGGGTCATCTTCCAACTAATCTCTAACTTGTTTGAATAAACGGACCTACGCTAGGACACGGTATTATTTTCCTTTACAAGGAATTTAGCTCGTATTCATTAAATCACTCGCAGAAATTAAATGAAACAATTGATTATTTTTTGTGGGGTGTAGAATAAATAAGGGACAAAATAAAAATATATAATACCGTTATTTCATATAGATTTACCGAACTTATTGAACACCCCTCGTACATGTACCGTGAGCCAAAGTTGGTAAAAATTTGTTTTTATTCAAATCGTCTACTAATATTATGTATTTTGTATTGGCCTTTTTAGACTCAGATTTTAATTACTTCATCATTTTTCATATTAATTAAATATTAGTTTAACACTATAAATAATTTTTAAATAAATTATTATCAAAAACACAAACTGGTTTTTGAGAATTTGAATACCTTTAGCTCCGCATAGTTTTAAAATATTCCTCCAGATGTCAGTACCTTAGCGTTAAAAAATTAGACTTTTATATGTAAGTTAGGTTAGAGTGGCTGCTATCGTACACTTAGGGCAATAGTGGCCCATTGTGATACCACAGGATCCTATATCCCCTTTACTCCCGCTGAAACCATCCAGAACTACTTATGTAACGTAAAATATCTCGCACTCCACAGCCCACGAGTTCCGAAAGGCTGTCGATACCGTACACTTCTAAATACTTATGCCTCCAGCTCCAGACACGAGCATATGAAGTGATCTAACGTATATTCCTCCTCTTCGTCCAAAGAACTTTTACAAAAATCATTCGTCTGTAGATCCAGCCTTCTCGCATGTTCCCCAAAAAGGCAGTGTCCTGTCAGTATCCATACGACCAATCCTACCTCTCGTTTTCCGGATCCGCTCGAAACGCGATATTTTAAAACTCGATATTTCGAAACGAGATATGATAAAACTAGATATGGTACAAAACGCAATATTTCAAAATGAGATATTTCAAAACGCGATATGGTACAGAATGTGCATTGCGAAGCGACGGGAGCGTAGCGACCCGATTTATACCGATCCTATATACTCGACTCGCTCCTATATCGATTTTTAAATTCCTATAAACTGAAATTAAATTTCCCCTCCACCCGACTGATATAACCAGATCCTAAATTCCCGCCGATCTCATTAAGAGATGATCGGCAATCCAGCGCCACCCGTCACTTCAGACAAACTGCCTCTAGCGACCTGACCGCCGCCTGACCACATAAATTGCGATCCTTCACGGATACCACGTTATGCTTCAACCATGTCACGACTTCGCCTATCGCCACCACTTCAGCCTGGTACACGCTGCAGTAGTCAGGGAGACGAACGGAAATATTAACATTATGCTTCTCACAGAAGACTCCGGCTCCTACCTTGCCATCTAGCTTAGAACCGTCCGTGAAAAATTGCATGGCCTTGTTTTCCAGTATTGATCCGTTCCTCCAGGATCCTCTCGAAGGACAGATGGTCCGGAAATCTTTATCGAAGTACACCGTTGGTTTAATATAATCTAGATTCGCCAGTTCTTCCCTTAGCAATCTAACTATCGTTGAGTGTCCCGCCTGAAGAAACTTCCACTGAGAGAGAGCCGAGAGTCTCGTCGTAGCCACATTGGTTGTCATCTGCTTGCCAAACAATTCGATTGGAATAAGGTGGAACATAACCTCTAAAGCGCACCTCTAAAGCGCGTGTAGGTGTTGACCTAAGCGCCCCGCTTATAAGCATGCAGGCCGTTCTTTGCACCTTTACCATCATCTTTATATATGTTACCTTCTCCAGAGCTGGCCACCACACGCCTACCCCGTACATCAGCACATTTCTTACAACTGCCATATAGAGCCAGTGTACTAGCTCTGGTTTCAGACCCCATCTCTTACCTATGGCGTTCCTATACGAGTAAATGGCTACATTAGCCTTATTCAGCCTTTCTACAATGTAAGGCTTCCAGCTGAGCTTACTGTTCAAGATTATGCCCAGAAATCTCACTCTGTCAGCAAAAGCCAGTCTAATGCCGTTCACGGTTCAACTACCGGAATTTTATATTTCTTAGTAAATAGTACCAGCTCTGTCTTGGAAGGGTTGATCCCTAATCCACATTTGCTGGCCCATTTCGTAACGATCAGGAGTACATTCTGTATCATCCCTAATTGTGTCCAGATATTTGCCTGAGACAGCTATATCGCTACATCATCTGCATATGCTACAACCCCTATCCCCTCTCTCTCCAGTTCCAAGAGCAATCCATTCATCACAACACTTCAAAGAAAGGGGGACATTACACCTCCTTGCGGGTTCCTCTAACCACCTGCCTTCTAATGGTGGCCTCCCCCAGTTCCGAGGTAAAAATCCTGTTTACCAGCATCTGATTTATCGACCTACTTATGGGGTAGTCCACGTTCAAAAATAACAATCCTTCCATGATCGCCTCCGTTTCTACATTATTAAAGGCACCCTCAATGTCGAGAAATGCTACCATACAGAACTCTTGCGAGTATATTGACTTCTCAATCATGCGTACCAGATCGTGGAGAGCTGTGTCTACCGACTTTCCCTTACAGTATGCATGCTGCGATATTGCCCAATTCCTGGGTGTAATTTTTGATCGAATACCTACATCTACCAACCTTTCCAAGGTTTTCAACAGAAAGGATGATAGAATTAAAGGTCTCAGATCCTTTGGATAGGCATGTGAGCTTTTTCCCGATTTCGGGATAAAGACCACTCTAATCTCCGTCCATTTTCTAGGAATATAGACCAGTTTCAGACATCCCCTGAAGATACCCTCCAGCCAGGGGAGAATGACTGCCAAGTTCCTCCGAGGATCTCTGCTGGTATAATCCGATCCGGCCCTTAAACCCGTTCAGCGCCCACCGGATTCGCTCCCTATCCACGATGCCCTCCATCTCTATTGAAGGTGTTACTCGATGAACTCCAGGCTCCTTCGAGTCATCAAAGCTTCAAGGAAAATGGGTCCCGATGAGGAGCTCCAGTGATTCCGCACTTGAAGCTGTCCATGACTCGTCCGGTCTAATTAAATAACTAGGACTGGTTGGGTTAGTAGCTAGAATTTTTCTAATGCGAGAAGGCTCAGAGACCTCCTCCATTCTACAACAGAAGAGTCTCCAAGACCTTCCAAGAGTCTTTGTGCCTTCCTCAACTCTTTTTTGTACTTTTTTAGGTCCCCCTTATAGGAGTTCCAATCCCGAACCTCCGTTGTGTTCTTAGCTTTATTAAAAGCTGTCCTACACGCTCTCCGATAGGTTCCCAACTCCTTAGTCCACCATATTGGTTTCCGCCTGCCCCTAGGCTTTATCATGGGGCACGCAGCATTAAATGAAAGATTGCAGGCTTTTGTGATAATATTAACCATGGGACCTCCAGCGGCAATAATTCCTCCAACACCTCCCAATATTTGTTCCAGTTTGTACTTCTGGGATTCCTGAAGGCTTTCCGGGTAACAGGTTTAATGTTGAGGTTATATGTTACATATCGATGATCAGAGAATGAGTGCTTCTTCGCCACTCTCCACGCTCTGATCATATGAAAGATCGTTTCTGACGCAAAGGTCACATCTAAAACCTCCTGTAGATTTTAACAATGAATGTCGGTTCTCGTCCAATATTGCAAACTAAAAGGTTGGTATTTAATAAGTATGTAATCAAAAAATAACTCATCTAAAATTTTATGTTATTTTTGTTTTTTCAATACAAATTCCAATAGGATTCGAGGAAATAAAATGACATAACAGCAATTTTATGTCACGAGAATCGAGCCCAATATAAACCTACATACCAAATTGTTCATAGCTTCCTACGTATACCAATCCTTATTGGTGAAAAAATGGCGGAGCTCCGTCCACCATGGAGAGCATGGACATTATGTTCATTAAATGAATAATGAAATATTCCTATCTAATAGGCAAATCTAAGAATAGAGTTCTTCGTTCAATCAAGCATGTTTCGCCAATATTTGAGCCGAAAATTACACTATGAGGAGTTCATCAGAAGTAAAAAATGAGATTATATTGGTGACAAGTGGTATATGGTAATGATAAGTTTTAGTGCCAACCTATTTATTTTGCAGCGTATCCAATTCATTTTCTAAAAATTTGATTTTTTAAACTTCGACGTAAGCCGAATCGCTAGTACAGTTACATCCAGTGTATTTAAAAATAGAAGAATAATGGGTTTGTTTCATTGAGCTCTATATTTGCTGATGGTCCAGTTCTAAAGGTCGATCGAAAGTTTGGGCATGCTTATCATTGGTAATGCGTATCGGGTGGTGTAATGCATAATTGCACCTGGTCTTCGCAATTCAGTCTCTGATGACACGCATAAAATTTTCTAATTGTACGAATTCTGCTTTATTGGAAAACGAAGAAGAAAATAACCCTTTTGAAAATCGATATTAAATCAGTGAGCAAATAATTTTGTGATTACAATAATTAATGTCATATAGCGATAACATTCAATACAAAATAAATTATTATTCTCACCCACGCATTTACTTATTCAAAATGCTCACACTATCAGCTTGTAAAGAATATATTCAGCAAATGTATTTATCAATCTTTTATCATGTATAAAATTTTATCTAACCAAATCAAACGTAGTGTATTTGGTAACTGATGGTAATACATAATTATATAATTCAAAATATTTGTTTAGTGGATTATTAGGTCGATAAATTCATACAACACACCAAACAATTCTAGGACATTTTTGACCTAGTAATTTATGTCAGTACGTTGTTGATAACACATTTTTAATAACCTTATGAGTTTTATAGTGAAGTACCTACATAAATTAATTCGCATACTTATGCTCATTTATATAGAGCAAATTTAAAGTAAAATTCTTGCAAAAAATATGCTTATCAAAAATGTATGTGATAAGAGCCGAACTGAACTTAATTCTATTTATTTTGATTTATTCAATAAAATTATATAATTGACATGACTTGGATATTTTTTGTACGTTGATAATCGTTAGAAAATATGTATGTGTTATCGTTTCGTTTGCTTTTTGTGGTGGTCCGTTTTCTTATATTTTTATATAAGAAATCTGTAATACGCATCCTAAGGGGTTTTTCTTAAAACCCAACAAACCAAAGTAAACTTTCACTGTCCCTTCTTTCTTTACACGATTATGATTATAGTATGCTATATCATTGTAAGTACACGAGTCCGGCTTTAAAAGTTACATTTTTATGGTATTTTGTATATTGCAATCGGAAATTGTAGGATTTTAGTTTTGTTTATGAGCAAAAAATTTGTTCTTTCCGCCCAGGAAAATTTTCCGCTTTCCGAGTAAATATACATAGCTAAACCAAAAATAAGTTTATTTTCATATTCTTATGATGTAGAATAAAACTGAAGCCATACAAAATATTTAATTTGGGTTGTTGAATCGATACAAGGTTTGATTAATTTGTTGGTGGATTATCTTGAATTTATCAGAATTAATTTTATTAAAAGAAATCCTCCTTTTAAAAACATTATAAATTTTGTAACTCCTTTTGTGCATTTGTCCGTTGCAAATCTAACGCGAACTTCTTTCAGGTGTGCTGTTAAATTTGAAATGGTTTTCTTCTTCAAGAGATCAATCACGTAAAACGACAAAAGATTCCAAATAATACCCGTCTGGTGTACTCAATAAATTCTGAAAACAAAATGCGGAACGGTATTAAAAAGTCATTTCTTATATTACCTTTCAGCCAGAGTCGCAAAATCTTCAGCATAAGACGAAAGCCAGAAGAGAGATCTACGAAACAAGATGTGCGAAACAGACGGATTGAATAAAACTTACATAAAAATCAGAATATATTTAAGTTAGTTACATGTAAGAAAGGCTGCAAACTTGATATTGTCAGTTATTATTTGGTGAATAAAACTAATATACCACACAGCGTCTTTCTAGTGATCCGATTTTGTTTAAGAGTTAAGGGAAACGATAATAAATCTGTGATCAATAAAATATTACAATAAACCCATTTAATTTAACAAATTTAGTTTGTCTCCTACAGAGCTCCTGGTTCGTCAGAAAACGGTTAGTTTGTTTTTTGAAGTGTTGCGAATTAAAAAACTCGAGAAACAATCGGTTAACTGGTTCCATATTGATTGGTTACTCTGCGAAAAAATGAAAACGTAAAATGTTGACCTCTAAGCAAAAATAGTTTGCCTAGAATTAAAGCGAGCATAGGTCCTACTCACAAAAACAGTTAGAATAAGGGAGTTAGTTTCTGAAAAACATCTACCACAATAAAATTTAGAACATATAGTTAGAACCCATGCACTACATCTGTGTTCAAAAATATCGAGGAAGAATGTAATGGACACATCGTTAATCATACGAACGACTCTATTTTGAATTCAATCATGATATTGCAAATGGATTTTTTTTTATTTTACCCCACTCAAATTTGTCAATTGGGAGGGACCTGATTAATTACAGGTGCAACTTAGTATTGAACTTCTTTCTGGAATTAAAAGAAATTTTCAATTTGATTGGGTTAAATTCGGCTCATAACGTGGTAATGGGTACATTGCACATACTATCTCCAATGCTATGATAGACTGCACACAATGTTGGGAGGGTGACGACTTAGGGCGTTGAGTGGCCAACTAACAATCCTGTAACACCCTATCAAGCGATTGGCGAAATTTATTTAAGACACTGTTGAGCAACCGTTCGCAACGCCAACATTCCCAATGACAAAAACAATTTCAAAACCAAGAAACTATGCTAGATGATAAAGAAAAACGTAATAGTTGTGCAATGAAGCCAGTACTATAGTATCTGATACGGAAAAAAGACAACGACCGCGACCAGGCTTTCCACCTTAAATATTTTTATATCACAAGTAGAGAAAAAAGATTGTTTTTGAAATTATTCGAATTTAAATCGGATAAATGTCGAATTATTTTTTTATGTGAAGAATGATGTGTGAAAAATTATTTCTTCTAAAAAGCATGGGTGTCAATAGTCAAGCCAAACATTTGGTTAAACCAAACAAACGGTTAAATAAAAAAATTGTGTATTACGAAGAACTTTACGGCTTAGCTAAATTGATTTAATAAATTTAATTGGGAAAAATGTACGGCTTACGCTCGTAAGATTTGTATTTGTTTGAACGTCCATTTTTTTTTTCAAGTGTCGGTATACCTGAAACGGAGCAATACAGTAAAGAAAACTTCTAGTAGAATAGAAGTTTCGTCACTTAAATTTTTGTGAAAATTGTCGAAGTTTAATGATATACAATATTTAGACTTTTCGCAAAAATTAAAATGGTTTCAATACAAAAAACACAAATTTTATGTTTTGGTGACATTTCGATGTGGTTTTGTTACATAAGACTCAAGTGACGCTGTTGAATATCAATAAACGAATGATTTTGAAATGTCAAATTTATGTTAAAGCGCCTACACACGATCTGACTTGTCGGACCGACGGTCGGTCCGACTAAATCAGGTGTTACATCCACCCACACTATCCAGTAAACTACCTGATATTCATTTTTCCTTTTGCTTGCGTTGAGTATAAATGATAAAATCTTGACGTCTGTGATTTTTCTATTTTAATTGTTGGACATGAAAGTTTCGTTCGTTACTCCATCGCCCTGAACGTCATTCTATGGCTATCGGGGAAAACATTCTGTTATTGGAGGCATCTGCAGCGACATTATATGGAAGATATGACCGAAATGAATTTGTTAATTTATTTAACATATAGTTTCAACCGAATACATGTAATTTATGTTTTTCCCAACCTAATTTTCTGAGTCCGGAAAGTGACTATTATTTAACTTACTACCACAACCAATTGACAGACAACTGTGATGATGTTTAATACGATGGTAAATCGTTGATAATTCGGTGGCCATTAAATCTTCTTGAAACGAATTTGTTGTCACAAAATAAGAGGAAATACTACGTTTTTGTTTTCCAGCTATCAAATTTGTTCTATGTGTTTTAGAATCGTGATGTACCGCTTTCAAACCATCATATTCAACAAGGAATGTAATGTTGCATACCTTATACTTTTCCCGATTTACATCTTCTTTAACTCTGATGAGCCATTCTGTGAATTCCGGTGTCCAACCACTTGTATTTAATTATGCAATTTCTCGCTTTCCCATTTTTTTCGGTGATATTTTTTCGGTGTATAATTGATTTACATTTGTTGCACCTTGTTTGTTACTCGAAGAACCTGAATCACCACACATACTCTATAATACTTAAAAATTAAACAGAAGTGAATGAATTTAAATTTAAACATTAATTTAAACAGCTTTGAAAATTAAAAGAAATTATACTTTACTAGAAAACAGCACAGCAGATTTCGACATAAACAGTGAAAGGAAGTTACACACGATTATAAAAATAAATCGTTTTCGACCACCTTAAAAAATTTTGAGTTTTAAAGTAATATTTCGAAAAAAATAGGACGAAAACTGTTTGGCCACACATTTGAACGCGTGCTTCCTGAATTTTAATTGGAAATCGGTGATTTGTTCTACCGGTCACCTCCTGCACCGGTGACTGGCTTATAGCCGTGAAAACAGGTCAAGTCAGTTCAAAACCGACCAAATGGCAATCCTATTTGCACGTGTTATTCAACAGTGTCTTAACCAAACTTTCGCTAACCGAAGAATTAGCGTTGAAATCGTCTTCAAGAAATACGTAAAATTATAAATATTTAAGAGTTGTTAACTCGTTAAAACCGAAGCAGCGCAATCAACTCGTGTTTCGCACTTGTTAACTATAGTGATAACACCAACTAGGTGAGCGTTTGTGTGTTCGTTCTTGAAAGAAAGCACCAGTAAAGGTAATTGAAATCATTCGTTACGAATTTTTATTTCACATTGAGCGAACGAATATACCGCTCGTTCGTTTGGTGTGTACGTATACGCACTTTAGAAATTGACTGCCTTAATTGAGTTTCACTTATAAGTAGGAAACTACAATAGATCATTTATTTGGTGTTATCACAGAATTAAATGCCGTTCTCTAATATATCGGGTGTTTGGCCATGATGATTTCTAGCATAGAGTGACCGTTTCTGGTTCGAATAAATCTTTATCTGCAAGTTCATTACGCGAAATTATACGCTTATCGAATGTTATCTTGAATAAATTAACTTACGTGCGAGCTACATGACATGGTGCGTCGTCTTGTTGAGGCCATATAGCGGTCTCCATTGACTATAACGTTCTAGTCGGTATCATTTCTGAAAAAAATGAACCAATGATTCTGCCAGCTTATAAAGCAAACCAAACAGTGAATTTTTGTGAATGTAAAGGTGTTTCATTAATGGCTTGTGGGGTTTTTTCTCTTCATATGCGGCAACTTTTCTTATTGACTATAGTGATTCTATCAGAAATGAGTCCATCGTTCAATAAAATTTTATGGTGAAAATCAGGATCAAGAGCATCTTTTGGAGCTTTTTAGGTCTATTTTTTATTTATAAAAAATATAGCGAATTTTATGCCGAAAAACGACAGAAGCAAATTCGCAAGACACGTACAAAATTTAAAAAATAATACTAATATTTACAAAATTTAATGTTTAAATAAGAATTATAAATATGATAAAAAGATTACAATAGTAAGAACTACTACTGCTACTTATAATAATAAAAATAATAACAATAATACTTAAATTTCAACTTTAAAACATGTGACTAAAATTCAACACTTTTTATTTAATAACCCTGAATAGAAAGGTGATATCAACAGTTACAAATATACCCATTGTTTAACTCTAGGTAAAACGGACTTCAAATGAATGTCCTTCCTAATGTCAATTGGTAACGCATTAAAACGGTTGGTTCAGCGACAAGACTAGAGCGATGGAAGTGGTCGTTGTAAAATCTTGGAATGTTACACATGAAATTGATGGTTACCGCGAAAATTGTAACGAAAATCGCTTCTCATTATAGTTGACCATTTCGATTAAAAAAAACTCTCAATACCTTATAGACGTACAAGTATTTTAACGGCAAGATGTTCGTTGTAATGAATAAATTCCAAGATGGTTCAGTTCGTGGTTTCTTTAGGAATATTCTCAAAATCATTTTTTGCTGGACATATAAAGGGTAGCTGTAGGGCAATAGTCACGAAAGAGGTGGAAAATTATATCACTTGATGATAGATACTGGTTGACTGAATTAATATGCGTTTTCCAATTTAGGCAAATGTCCAAGTGAACACCAACATATTATAACGAGTCAACCGGTTAGATGTCAAAACACTCAAACAACAGATGCACATTCAGGCCTGTTGTGATTAGTTACCCGCGACGAAATGGTCAAATTAATGTTACCAGACAAATTAAACAACATGAATTTTGTTTTTCGGTTTAAAATCAGGCGATGCTTGTCGAACCATGAGAGTAAAACATTTCATCAGAACTGATCATCGAAATAACGATTTTGGGAGTATTCCCACAATAAGCCTAAACTACGTCATCGGCAAACCCGGTAGAATAACCATGAAGATTCAGTTTAAACACAGAGTTAGTATAAATAAGAAGCAGCAGTGGACCTAATACTGAACCCTGGGAACATCAACGCCAGTAAATATCGGATCGCCTAACTTATCATTTATCTTAACTCTCACCGACCTACCATCTAAGTACGATGCTAAACACTTATTTGAAACTCTCCTAAACCCTATAAAATAGAGAGCAGAAGCTTGTGTTCAACCGTGTCGAAGCTTTAGCTGTATCATTAAATAAAGCATCGCAACTATTACCTTTATTTAAACCAATATTGATTGTATTTAAGAATTCCAACAAGGACGATTCGGTATTAATACCTCGACGAAAGCCATGTTGATGAATGCTCAGTACAACCCGTTTAATCTAAAAAAACTAGAAACCCTATTTTTAACTGATTTTTCAAGAACTTTTAGGATTACTGGGTGCAAGGTCTATAATTACCTTTATCGAGGCGATTTCCATTCTTGAAAAGGGGAACAACTCCCAGCTCAAAGGAAAGGTGGAAAATGTGGACAAAAACGTGTTTAATATGCCCATATGGCTTTTATTATATAATTACTCAGGCCAACGTTATTAATTGAGTATTTAGGTTCTAAAGCACAAATAATTGAAAAAATTTCATAACTAGACAGTGAGGTCATATAAAAAAAAACGTTGTCGGACCGAAATCAAAAGGCAAATCGAAACTAGATGACGTGTTGCTAGAGTTAAATTTAGTACCTAAGTCTTTAGCAATACTAGTAAAATAAAAATTAAACTTGTTAGCAATTTCTAAATCACTCGTAAGAAGTTCTCCGTTCTGTGCCAAAATAGATTTGACTAGTGACATTTTAGGCTTACGAGTTAGAATTTGGTTCACTAAAATCCAGTTTTTTTTATATCACCGCGGTTAACTGGAAAGCGCTTAGAATAATAGATTTCATTTTCTGATATTCTGATATCCACATTAATTATGCTGCACATTCTATTATTAGCTTTCGTGAAGTACTGCATTATCAGGACGCTTATTTAACTTGATGTCGTCCGTAAAATTGACGTAACGAACGGTAAGTTTTGGGAACTGGGGTTAAAGTTGGCCCAGATTGCAAACCTACTCGATTGCTAATGAAAAAAAACTTTTCAGTTTCATTATTTCACGGAACGCGATTTGACTCCTTGAGGTCATATTCTTGAAATTGGTGGAAATTTCCTCAATCCGAATACAATTTGCTTTGAAATTCTCTATATTATGCAAATTTTTCGCCGGCTACTTTAATCATTTTTTTAAATTTGTTTTCTTTTGTTAAATTAAGAAACATAATGTTACTAAGGAAAAAATTCCGGCTGGGTAGGTTTTAGGTTTCAGTGGTTAACACTTGGCCAATTTTGGCCCATTGTGATACTACGCATTCACGCCACATCTATTAACCTGTTCACCTATTCACTTACTCACACAACTACAGTATACCATCTGGACATTGCAAGCTCCATGTCAACCTGTACATTGACGTTGACGGTGAATCAGCGCTGAATTCTGGACTCCTTCAGAGGGTCTTAGGTGTGTTTATTAAAATCACCGATTGTAATCGATGATGAAAATTCGATTTGCATCTAGCCTCTGATGGGGTTCGAACCCAGTACCTCCCGGTCCAAGGGCCGAAGCTTTAACCACTGCACCACTTGTCCGGTTTTCGGCTAGGTAAATCGATTCGAAATTATTCCCTTAGTAGGGAGACAAATATTAGTATATTTGAAAACAAATTTGAAAAAATGGTTAAAGTATCCGGCGAAAAATTCGCATCATATAAAGAATTTCAAAGCAAATTATATTCCGATTGGGGAAATTTCCACTAATTTCAAGAACACGGCCCACAGCTCCAATTTCCACAATAAATTTGCACAATAAGGAAGTGTTGTTGTGGCGTAAGTTCACGTAGTAATGACAAACCAAACTGTGCAGAAATCAACCGTCAGCTGAAAAAAGTGTTTTCTATTCAAAAGTGTAAAAACTTTTTTTTTTTTGGTGTATGCAAACTAAAACGAAAAAATACTACCTAGTTCAACAATTACGTTAAGCATAATATATTTAGACGATCTCGTCCTCATCAGGTGGTCATAAATTTAAAAAATGTAGCACGGAACACCCATGGATCCTGGGTGACTCAGTCATTAGAAAAGAGGATTTATTTTTGAGTTTTTCAGGTTTCAAGCCTATCAAATTTTTCTAAATCGCAGCAATAATTAATCGGTTTGGTGATGGTTACTTGTTTACGAATAAGTTACCAATTATATGCAAGCTAATCTTGTATGATTATTAAATTATTTTGACTAATTACAATACAACGCAAATTCAGGAATTAACCTTCGAACTTTAACTCTGCGTATCTTATTAACAGCGATTAAAAGTTGTTTTTTTTTCTAGATATGCAAGCTTCAATTACAGAATAATGCGTATTATTACGATATATATTTGACTAGTATTTTGGCCATGACCTTGATTTTGCATACTTCATCTTTTTAGTATAATTTAACTAGTACTCGTACATTCGTAACCATATATTTTTTTGTCTAGACTCATTTAGTAAATTTAATGAATTTTTTACTCAAACCAAAAGTTTTTTATTTGTGCTGTGATTGGAATAGAAATAATCATTTTTAATTTGCACACATACACGAATTTCGAATTTATTTCATTTTATTTTTTAAATCATACACAATTATTTCCACTTATACTAATCAAATATGCATATGTTAAACATATTCAAACAAATTTCAAAGTCTGAAAAATACTAAAAAAATGTCGAAACTGCACATTACATATACATGCTACGTACATTCTTAGTACTGTAACTTTTTTGATATTAGAATGTATTAAACTTGAACCGTTTATTTTATAAACAAAAATAAATTACCCCTCTATAAAGAAACGATAAACACACGGTTATAAGATGTATACACTCCGGTTTGTTTGACTAAACCCAGAAAAAAATATTTTAACTAGAGAGGAATTAGTATGTACTCGGTACCCAAGTATAACAAAATGGAACTCATTTTGACAGTTCCAACTTTCGTTACATTTTTGAGATATTTCATGGAAGATATGGAACTCGCATAATATCCAGTTCGTTGACTTACGGGTTTTTGTTCCACAGTTCATAGTAAAACTTGTAATAAAATGGAACTTGACCGTGGAACTTAGTTCCAACAATTGTTCCATAAAAGTCGAAATAAGTTGGAAGTAGTGATACTTGGGTAAACAATTGTAGTAAAAATCCTCAAATCAAGGAACCGGGGAAACTTTCCAAGTTTAATGGGTTTTCAGATTTAAGGAACCATTCTCGTAAAATTTACGGAAAATTAAAATTCTTTCAGGTTTTGTGTCCTGAATAATAATTTTAACTATTCCAAACGTTTTAAATGTTTTTTATACTAGCTACCTTGTTTTCTCTTGGTTTATTTCGGATTTTGCATCTTGAAAATGCATATAAATGTTTTGACAAAAGTGATGATTGAATTCATTTGGTCGTTGGTTCATGATTGGTCCCTAGTTTTTATCATTTGGTCACTTACGATTAAACGGTAAAAAATTCAAAAAAAAAACTTCCCGGGTAGCACCTCATTGCAAGAAAATCATACCGTTTTATCAAATTTCGTTAGGAAATCGTTTGGTCAGGATTGGTCACCACATTTTGACGTTTGGTTACCAATGTGTCAGTTTTTATTCCGAAAAAGCAAAATCAAAATTGTATTAATTCAATAAAATTAGATTCATCGCTTATTTGAGAATTTCATTTTACAAAACTAATAAAAAATCTAATTGAAATATAACAATTTAGACAAAGAACTGTCATCTAAAATAAAAGACATAAGATATAATCAATTCAAATTTTTGGTTCTTCATAACATCGTTGAGAATTGGTCACTATAGTTGATTTCGTTTGGTCATCTCTACAAAAATCGTTAGATACTCATAATTTCCATACGATTCGAAGTGTTTGGGGCTGTAAACTTGACCAATATTAATAATTTTATATATATAACGATCGGAATCCGTTGGTCGACTGTCATTGAGGATTGGTCACTAGTTGTTTTTGTTTGGTTATGATTTATTGCGAAAATTCTTTAAAAATCATCATTTCATTTCATTTCTAAAGAGTTTTTAACGAATTTTCGCATTAAATCATTAAGTGAGGATGACCAAACAAAAACAACTGACCAAACAAAAACAGTGACCAATCCTCAGTGACAATTGACCAAACAATTCCGATCGTTGGATATATAAAACTATTACTATTGCTCAAGTTTCCAGCCCCGAACACTTCCAATCGTGTGGAAATTATGAGTTTTTGAGACCAATTCTCAACGAGTTATGAAAAACCAAAAAATTAAATTGATTATATCTTGAAATTGATCATGTCTTCTACTTTAGATACAATTCTTTGAAAAAAGAAATATTTTTATCCAAATGGTAAATTCCAATTGGTTTTTTTATTAATTTTGTAAAATGAAGTTGCCAAATAAGCGACGAACGTGATTTTATTGAATTAATACAGTTTTGATTTTGTGTTTTTGGAATAAAAACTGACCCATTGGTGACCAAACGTCAAAATGTGGTGACTAATCCTGACCTAACGGTTACCTAACGAATTTTGATAAAAACGGTATGATTTTTTTGCAATAAGGTGATACCCGGGAAGTTTATTTTGAAATTTTCATTATTTATTTACCTTTTAATCGTAAGTGACCAAACGATGCCAAACGAATTCAATCATTACTTTTGTCAAAACCTTTAGATGGGGTGCTAAAAAGTTGTAGACTTGATTTGTGTGATTTTTATATCCAACTAGCTGACCCGGCGAACCTCGTTCCGTTCAAATTACTTCGTTCCGAGCAAATACTTTTGTGCTTCCCGAAAATGGATTTTGATGAGAGAAAAAATCAAACAACTCAATTCTTAACAGACGATTGAGTTGAGTGGACATTCCATTCACTTTTTCATCGAATTCATCACTAATATGTTGAAAATTGAATGAAATTTCGATTCGAACTCAGACATCACTCGAAAATGGAGTTATTTTTTGGATATTTACTCTCAGTATGGAAATGACTTTGAGTCAGTTGGAATTCAAAAGAGGTCAATGTATTTTATTCGAGTGAAATTAAATCGAATACAGGCGCAAATCAATACAATGCATTGTGGTAAATAATATTTTTTGTTTTGTTCTCCGGTGCGTAAATGAACAACGTTTGCCAACTCTGCCAACTGACCATGAAAAAACACGGAAATCCGAGATTTATTCCGCACACCCAACGATTGAACTTGCGATTTGTTAATCGTCATAGCGAATGCCAAACGAACGGGGAACTGAATGCGCTTGAAGTCGAACGGAATGTCAGTTGGACTCAGAGGAGTTCTCGAAATTAGAACATCCTCTCCTTTGAATTTGCCCTTCATGATCATCGCTTGGATTACGTTGCTCATCAGTTTCTTCACACTCAACTGCGTCCCGTTACACAATCTCGGATGGTTCAGTATGCGTGATATTCCCGGCAAATCAGGCGCATTCAAAAACTCGATTGGATATAGTTGGTTGCCTCGTCTTGATTGGTCACACAGTCAACGGATTTGTAACAATTTGTTTTGATTTTCCGACTTTTCCGGTGGATTTTCCCAAAATATTTCTTTCGTAAGAACCTTCTCCTGGCAATTGCGAACACAACAAAAAAGATTGAGCCAAATCGGTTCTGCCGTTGATTTTTTACACCATTTTTATACATTTATATGATCCGATCGTTGTTGAGGTTGTCAAGCAACAATGAGCTCAGTTGCCGTGACTTCGAGCCTCAAATGCTAGGTTGTTACCTAGCTGATGGTGTCATTTTCTCGAAGTTCAGCAATAATGAGACGTTTATCAGGATTTTGTACAGAGACAAAATCAAAGATATCTGGGAAGGTTGCCAACTAACAGTCGGTGAACCTCCAAAACCTATTCCTATGCACACTTTGGTTCCGGAGTGTCCTGACGACCCAAGCGATGTTATAGCTAACATCGGTCTGATGAAGCCGAATGCCTCGATGACGAAGGAATGAAGGGTTGTTCGTTTAAAACGTAAAGATAAACGATCGTCGGTTAAATGTTTTGTATATAGAGTTGAAAGGAAACCTTCGAGTACATTAGTGAGACCGGATTCGCTTAGCAATACGGACATGAGTACTTATCGTTTCCAAAAAACTTGCATTATAACAAAGCAGGAACCTTTGAGTCTATAGGTCGCTGATTGCTGTATCGCATATATAGATTTCTGTCTCATTCAAGAACCTTACCGATCTTTTACAAGAGTGCTGACGCCAAGGTTAAAGTTTGAATTTTTACGTTTCATAGTACGAGGGCAAATCAAAAAGTCTTGCAATATCATATGAAAAAAAAGAGTGAGAGAGACAGCAATATTTTTATTTTTCGACATAATCTCCTTTAAGGTTTATACATTTGTCACATCGATCAATTAACTTACCTAAACCCTCTAAAAAAAAAGATTTCTTTTGCTCCATAAAATATTCATTTACAACAGACTGTACTTCATAGTCACTGGAAAATTTCCGGCCCCTTAGTGTTTTTTTCAAATTGGGAAAGAGAAGTAGTCACTGGGTGCCAAGTCTAGACTGTACGGTGGATGCGGAATTTCCACGAAGCCGCAGTCCTTTAATGTAGCTTGAGCAATATTAGCCTTGCGCACTGGTGCATTGTCGTGAAGAAGCAAGATTTTTTTCCTAACTTTCCTTGGCCGTTTTTCCCGGATCGCTTTTTTCAATTTTCGCAAAACCTCTGCGTAATATATGCCTGTGATTGTGGTTTTCGGTGGCATATAATCGATTATCAAAATTCCTTCAGCATCCCAAAAAATTGTTGCCAAAACCTTACCAGCAGACGGTTGAGTTTTGAATTTCTTTGGTGGTGGTTCACTACGTTTAATCCATTGCATCGATTCTTGTTTGGATTCCAGATCCCAGTGATGAAGCCATGTTTCATCGCCTGTTATTATGTTACCCAAGAAATTTTCTGGATCTGCTTTGTACATATCTAAAATCGCCTTTGAAGTTTAAACACGCATTTTTTTTTGTTCAGCATTCAACAAACGGGGAACCCATCGCGCACTTACTTTCGACATGTGAAGGTGGTCATGTAATATAGTATATGTGGTACCGTATGAAAGAGAAAGTCTCCACGCTAACCGCGGAACAGAAATACGCCGGTCCTCCAATACAATAGAATCAGCCAAAATTACGTTTTCATGGCTAATAGCATCTGCTGGCCGACCCGAGCGGTTATCGTCTTATAATGACTCCCAACCACTTTTGAATAATTTTACCCACTTTGTTACTGTGGCATATGATGGTGCAGATTCGCCGTAAACTTTTGATATATAGTTGAATATATAAATTGCATTTCGTCCATCTTTATAGAAAAATTTAGTAACGGCGCGATATTCAATTTCATTCATTTTAAGAAAAATTCAAAACACATGTTACTAAATTGACAAAAACAAACGAACCGTAAAATTTACATCGAAATGTTCTTCTAGAAGTTTCATCGTGACAAAAAATGGTTTTGAAAAATATATTGTTGTCTCACTCACTCGTTTTTTTCATATGATATTGCAAGACTTTTTGATATACCCTCGTATCAGTGCAACTCTCATTCAAGAATGTTGTCACTCTCAATTCTTCGTTTTCATGCAAAATCCCGTACAAAAACATCATTTTTCGACTTTTCCGGTATATTTTCTCATAATTTTCTTTCGTAAGAACCATCTCCTGACAATTGCGAACACAACAAAAAAAGAATTAAGCCAAATCAGGTCAGACATTTTCAACTGATGCGCGCACATACATTTTTTACACTATTTTTATATATATAGCGATAGATTTAGATAAATAGATAAAATAAATAGATTGAAAACAAATACTAATCTGCACGCAGCCTTCGGAGGGATTCGAATCCAGTACCTCCCACCCCAAGCGCCGAAGCTTTAACCACTGCACCACCTGTCTCATAAAAAATGTGCATACAAAATTCATATAAAAAAGGTTTTTTCGGATTTTTCGACTTTTCCGGTGGATTTTTTCAAAATTTTCTTTCGTAAGAACCATCTCCTGACAATGGCGAACACAACAAAAAGATTGAGCCAAATCGGTTCAGTCGTTCTCAACTGATAGATTTTATATAGATAGACTACATATTTATAATTGTAGAATTCTCTTCTTTAATGAGTTTCCGTCTTAATTAATTTCCGTCTTTTATGATTTTTAATGTATTTTAAAAGAGGAAGGTTTGGTTTCTGTCGATGCAATTGATTAGGAGAATATTCAAAATAATATTTACAACATAAATGATAATTTATTAATTTTTTTTAGGTCTTTCTCCTTCCTTGCTTGATATTTCTAGTTTATTTTTAAACATGTTTGTTATTAAATTATATTTTTAAATATGCACGCACTTATCACTAATCCGTTACTATTTAATAAAATAACCATTTTTAATTACACTTAAATTCGGGATTTTGACAGGAAATTTATGTTTTCACTTGCAATTCAAACTTGAACAACACATATTTTATTTAGGCCATGGATTTCATAATTTTTTAATTACAACAAGCTCTTATGAATTGAGGACGCGACTGGTTACCAATTTTAAAGCGCCCTATTCGTGTTTTGTCGAAAACCAACTCCTTTTTAGTTTCTTATGTACTCTTTCAATTTGAACTTCCCAACATTACCTTATTTTTCGAACCGCTTCTCAAACATTATTAAAACTTACTAAGATTCATGACCAAATGCCACAATCTGGAATATTTAAATAATCAACCAACCATAAGATATACCAACCCTAGTTACACTTAAGTTCTTACTAGTAGAGGCACCTTCCATATTTTCGATTTGTTATATTCGGCTCGCAAAGCAGAGACACAAAGGTTTTCTAATTTTCGACTAACTTTCAGAGATCGTACTAATTCCTCTTTCTTCTCCCCAATATGCAATGCCGACGGAATTCCAATTACATTCGCGTTCTAAAACCACACTGCTTCTATGGAAAGAACCATGTGTATCACGCGGAAATTCGTACTCCCCGCCAAAGAAAAGTGTCACAAAAATTCCGGTGTCGGTGTGAATCCCAACTAAAAAGAGAAAAAAACCACAGAAACAAAAAGCACGTGTTTGTATATATTTTCCTATTGGAATAAATAATAATTCTTATTTGAAATAAAACAAAATTTTCCATTTATAATAAAATAAATATTAATTTTTTATTAGCACAAAAATACACAATTAAATTTTATAACACAAATTTTATAAATTAAATTTTAAGCACGTTCACCATACGTCTGGTTTGTTCACCATACGCGCATCCAATTGAACATCCCAACAAGCACAACCGATCTTGAAAAGAAAAAATGCATTGAAAATTTACAACGTAAATGTATTTCGCGACGACGCCATTGTGAGACAGATTTCTATTACCTTTTTAGTCCAAATTTGTACATCGCGATCACTAAATAACTTAATAATTATTATTTTATACTTAAATTTAAAACTATTTACTTTAACAAATAGAAAACATTATAATGAAACACAACACTTTAAAGAAAAAAAATTTAATTATGTAGTGCAACCGTGCACGTCGACTTGTCAGAAGAAACTGAAAATAAAAGATACAATCGAAACTTATAAAACGAAAATAATATTACCGCGAAATAGAAAGAGAAAAACAATTATTTTTCTCCAAAATTAATATTTTTGTGTATTTGATATTTTGTAGTACGGAATTTTATACGACATTTGAGCAGTTTTTTCCACACAGTGGAATAATTGCATACTGGGTCGGTATTAATAATATTTTCTTTGATAAAAAATTATAAAGATATTTCTACACAGAAATGCAAGTGTATCGAATCAACTGAATCGCACTGTATATATTTTAGAAGCAATTAAACCTACTTTTCTACAGTATTAAAAATAAAAATAGTTCTACCCTTGAAATTCATTGTCAGTGATGTAACATGTAAATGTTTTATTTACATGCAAACACTTGATACTCGTAGGTCAATAACACTAATTTATAGTTGTGTACGATGTTTAATGTAAACGTTAGGTAATGTGATTAGGCCGATATACGCTAATCCCGTAATAGTCTTCAATCTTTCGTAGTATGCATTTCTGTGCCAAAGATGCGCACTTAGCACAATTTTTTTATAAAGTAAACAAAATAAAATAAATTGTAGAATGTTTTGCTTATGTATCTGTATGGTTTTAGAATGCAAACCAAAATGTTTATTTGTATAATTTGCTGTACCCGGAAATATTTTCACATGTACTCAAACAAAATGAAAATTTTTTCAGCTTAGTATTTAATTAAACGTTACAGTAGAACTGTTATATAGATCTTTTCATCAAACGGGATGCTTAAGAATTCCAATCCAAACTATTTATTTACACCCATACCCCGATTTACACAGTAGTTTTTTACACAATTTCGCTTTTACACGGTTTGAAAAACAAAACAAAATTATTATATTTTAAGTTTTTATTTGTTATTTCTAATTTAATTTATTATTCTTAATTCTATACACGGTATTCTGCGGAACAATAAATCGGGATGAGTGTATTGAGGTTTCTGTATGAGAGTCAATAGGTTTGCGGTGGTAATCCAATCCGACCAGAAGATCTTATTAATCCGCGCTTTAGATATTTATATAGCTGTCATGTCAGTCTCGCTGTCGTGTGTCACTGTTAGAACTGATTTACCGCTAGCATTGAAAATGCCGATTTTGTGATGGTTCGAGTTTTACGGCGTACGCCATTACCTTTTCCTAACTCGCAAAAATTGTCTACATCTTCCATGTTTATTTTAAATAACTGTGAGTTTTGGGTACCGTTCCGCATCGATCTAGTGTTGTGGACGTTGATCTTTAACCCAACAGCTTGTGTGGCAGGAGGGAGTTATGATCTGCATTATCTAAGGCGTCTTTGATATGAGTACCATTGGATACCGTTAGGTATCTTGGTGTTAGTTCCCATTTAATAATGCTGTCGAGAACCAGAAAGCTAAGCGGCGTTAAGATGCGCTGTCGAACTCCTGTTTTGGAGGGATTTCATCGAAAATGCGAAAATTAAAAATTCGAAATACGAATTATGTACTCACTTTTAACCTTTAATATTTAATATATTTAAATTTACAATGGAAATTTATGAAAATTTTTGTGATATTGCTTATCTTTATAATTATTATAACATTGAAATTTACTTTTATATTTATATCTATAAATAAAATATTCGCATACAGCCTTGGCCAAAAGTATTGAGCAGCATTGAAATCTTAAAATTTTTTTTGGGAGTATCAATTTGAAATAAATTGAAACAATTTTAATATTTTACATTACTATTTATTTATATAAAGTTAATATTTTGTGGGTCCACCCTTTGCCTTAATTATGGCAGAAATTCTTTTGGTTAGAGAGCTTACAAGTTTTTTACATTCTGCAAGACGTATGGAGCTCCATTCTTGGTGGAGACCGCGTTTTAGGTCTTCTTTGTTATTCCATAACTGTTCTATGAGGTTTAGGTCCGGTGACTGGGCAGGCCACTCCAGAACCTCAATGCCATTTCCTCGAAACCATGCCATTGTGGGGTCAGATTTATGGCAAGTCGCGTTATCCTGCCGGAATTTAATGCCATCCATGTTTGTATCACCAAAAAGTGTTAAAAACGGGGCAGCAACGTAGATTCTAGGACCTTTATGTATTTTGAAGATTTCATGTGGCGCTCACACACGAGAGTTTCGCCAACCCCAGAATTAGTCACACAGTCCAAAACTATAATATTTGTATCAATAAATTTTATTTTAAAATCATATTGTTTAATATTGTTAGGGCATAGAATTGTCAACTTACTTTAAAGTTTTATTCGTCTGACCACACGGTACTTGACCAATCTTTTTCGTTGAAACTTTGGTATTTTGGGGCCTATTTATACCGAGCCTTCTTGTTTTTTCGGAGAGCCATGGTTTCTTCCTGGCTTTACAGTTTTTCAGACAAGCTTCCTGAACCCTTTTGCGAGTGGTGCGAGAAAATATTGGTTTTTAATTTCTGCTGACAACTCAGCAACGAGGTCTGAAGAAGCTTTTTTCCTATTTTTTAAAGCTTCTCTCACTAACTTTCGGTCCCCACGGTATGTGGTGTTGCGTTTGCGCCCGATTCTGTACCTATTACTGTGTGATCCACTAGCGGAGAATCGCTCAATAGTATATTGTATAGATCTGCGTGAACATTTCACAGTTTCAGAAATTTATACTTGTTATTTCCCTTGCTCATGCAGAAGCTGCATCTGCACACGTTGTTCTAAACTTAACTCTTTTTGTTTCGGCATAGTGCAATAATATCACTAATTTTAACAAATCAAAACACCAAAAGCGCACTAGATCACTGAATGTATAACTATAATAAACAATGAGCGAAAATAGCGAACTGATGAATAAATACAAAATGGAAAAATAGCAAATTTTATTGCACAAGTGGCACTAATCTGGTAATTCTCCGGGTATAGAGAAATGGGGAAGGAATTTATATGTAATTTCTGTTCAAATATTTTTTTTCCGGCATTTCATATGTCCAATTTAATTTTGTTTTCAAAAATATTAACACTAACTTTTTACCTCAGTTTCCAGAAAAAAATGTTTAAATAGAAATAACAAATAATTTCTTTCCCTAATTCCCTATTCCCGGGGAATTACCAGAATAGTGCCACCGATGGTTTATTGCCACATCTTCGGTGTGACTGTGTGAGTCATTGTTTTTAACCCTTTTTAGATGCCGAAAAAATAATCAATAAACAATAGGGGTTGTTTTCTGCTATACTTATCGTGTACGCCCGAAATTTATAGGGTGCTCAATACTTTTGGCGAAGGCTGTATGTATAAAAAGCTCCATTTTCCAGTTTCAACATTATTGATACTTCGGTAATTCATTGTTCTGGCAGAATTTCGGTGTCATTTTCACAAAATCTTTCCGAATGTTGTTCTTAAGTAACGAGATTGTGGTTGGTTGGTGTACATAGGGGATCGTTGGAACCAGTCGATATCATAGTTTTTTGACATTAATCGACTGATAAAAATTCCTTGTGTGATGCGACACCATCTCTGTGGAATCAGATATTTTAAAGGTTCAATTGATTCAATTCGAGCACGAGAATGTTCTAACCTGTTACGATAGCGATCACCATTAACATTATTGCCTCTAGCAGCAGGAAACTAAATGGCATAGTACTTTCACCAATTTGTGATGGTTGTGCGTTGGTATATTAGTTGAAAATTTTCAGTGTCCAATAGCATCTAAACGTAGCATTAACAGCTATTTGAAAAATTTAGAAATAAAACTTTAAAAGCAGATGTTTTGAACCGTGTTCTTATTTCATAGTTCAATGTTCAATTATTTTAATTTTATTCAACAACGCCAAGTTTATAAAATTGCTAAAACGGTTGCTTTTAAAACTTGATAAATCCTAAATTGCGTTAACTCGAAAAAATACTGTAATTTGTGTAAATCAGCTGTTTCACAGTGCGTCGGTTGAAAATAGCTGATTTCAACATTTTCAGTTTTTTTAGGATTTGTGATTAGGATATAGTTCTTTTAAAATTTCCTGTTTCAGGATTTTATTTTTCGGGTTTTTGTTTTCGTTTTTAGAGGTAGCAACACCAAATCTCAAGCGACGGAAAGAATTCTCCCCAATGATTATGTTTTTATTGCACTCATGTGAGAATGCATTCTAGGCGGTCTTTAACTGGTGGAAATGATCTTGTATTTTCGCCACTTTGAATTCGGCTTTGCTTCCCTGAGAATCGTTATATCCCAAGTTCTCTTCCATACTTCGTTCGCATACACATTACGTTTAACGGCGTGGTAACTCATCCGCTATAGCATTGACCTGAAGTTGTTGAATGTTGAATCGGCATACTGGTTCACGTTGCTAATGGATAGCTGCCTGCCTTAATCTAGTAATACCTACCAAAAGTTGGCGGTTATTATAAATGTACAACCTCACGTATAGTGTTAACATCCAGAAACAATCGCAGGAACTTCCTGCCGATCACAAAGTGATCAATTTGGTTATGGCTTTTGTGCTTCTGGTGTAAAATTGATGGGATGCGCAAAGTGACACTTAATACCATTGTGATTACTTATTTCCAGGGTCATGGCTTCCCATAATAGTTTGTAGATCGTATTACCACATCGTATCGTGGCATTACGATTGCCGAAGATAGTCCTAATGCCACTGCTATTGGAATTAGTAATAGTTACGTAGAACTGGCCATAAAATGCATGTTTGGTATCGAAACGAGGCAAGAGTTATGGGTTCCGAAATGGGTTTAAATTCCATCAGAGAATGGAAATGGTTACAAGTTGATTTGGGCCTGAGACGATGCCTCCCTTAAAGCTTAATTTGGTTAGCAATTGTTAAAGTCCCATTCAACATGGCCAATATTCCGAAGTTTATCCAAAATTGATATTAGAATTCTAATCCAGCTGACATAGTTCTTTCAGCATGGACGAATTCCACATTTCTTCCAAAATTTATGTTCAAATCAAATCACATGCTGGTTCTTTATTCGAGGTGATATATAGTTGTTCATATTGATTTTTATTACTAGGTGCGGGATATTTTCAATCTCCTGTATTATTTAAACACATTTTCCTATAGTTAGATGGAGGATTTACACCAAGCAAAGGGGAGTGGGGTGAATGCTACAAAATGTTCACTTAATATTAAAAATGCTATTGGTATTTGCTGAGTTCTTGTTCACAATGATTTATAACGGCGGATTTATATTTATGCGTCTTACAAATATCAATAATAATCTTCAATTACATTAAGTACATATTTTTTTTTACCCTGGATTGATGTCAATTTTGAAGTCGTGCAGCGATAATAAAATCTGTTTTTTTAACAATTACAATTAAATTTTGGTTTTATCAATTATATTACTCGCACATTTTTCTGTTGTAACCTCTTAAGATAACAAGTCAATCAATCGACAGTTTTGTACTGAGCTCTGCTAAATGATATTATTTGAGAGGGGCCATATTTTAAGGTTTGAAAATTACTTTCTTCGATTTTATTAAACGGTATATAAATTATAATGTTCTGTATGAACTGTATTAATCCAAAAGTAGGTTTGCGAAATATTAAACCAATTTTGTAATATTCATTAGTAATTAGCTCAATACTGATAAGCACTAATATAATTTTACATTTTTTTATTTTCAGACAACCACGATGGCAGGAAAAATTAAGGCAGGTCCAGTAGTTGATGTTCTCGGTGATGAAATGACTCGAATCATTTGGGACGATATTAAAAATAAATTAATTTTTCCATTCCTCGATATTGAACTACACGTCTTTGATTTAGGAATTGAATATCGTGACAAAACAGACGATCAAGTAACCATCGATTGCGCAGAAGCCATTAAAAAATATAATGTTGGTATTAAATGTGCTACAATTACTCCGGACGAGAAGCGAGTTGAAGAATTTAAATTGAAAAAAATGTGGAGATCACCAAACGGAACAATTCGTAACATTTTAGGTGGCACAGTTTTCCGGGAAGCGATCATTTGCAAGAACATTCCACGTTTGGTGACCGGATGGAATAAACCAATTATTATCGGCCGTCATGCGCACGGTGACCAATATAGAGCTACCGATTTTGTAGTGCCATCGGCTGGGCGTCTTGAAACCCGATTCTATCCAAAAGATGGTGGTGAGCCAATTGTGCACATAGTAAATGAATTCAAAGGTGCCGGTGTCGCCTTGAGCATGTACAATACTGACGAATCTATTATTGATTTTGCTCATGCATCATTCAAATATGCATTGGACCGAAAATATCCAATGTACTTAAGCACAAAAAATACAATCCTCAAGCAATACGATGGACGCTTCAAAGATATCTTTGAAGAAATTTACGAAAAAGATTATAAAAAAGCATATGAAGATGCTGGCATTTGGTATGAACATCGTTTAATCGATGATATGGTTGCTTATGCCATGAAATCCGAAGGTGGTTTCGTGTGGGCCTGTAAAAATTACGATGGTGACGTACAATCGGATTCGGTAGCACAAGGTTATGGATCATTAGGTCTAATGACATCCGTTTTAATATCTCCAGATGGTAAAACGGTGGAAGCTGAAGCAGCTCATGGTACTGTGACACGACATTATCGTATGTATCAGCAAGGAAAAGAAACATCGACAAATCCAATTGCCTCAATTTTTGCCTGGACTCAAGGATTATTGCATCGTGCCAAGCTTGACAACAACGAACAATTGAAAAATTTTGCCATCACACTTGAGAAAGTGTGTGTTGATACAATCGAATCTGGTTTTATGACAAAAGATTTAGCAATTTGTATCAAAGGCATGAACAATGTGAAGGCATGCGATTATTTGGAAACATTCAAATTTATGGATAAATTGGCGGAAAACCTAAAGGCAGCATTACGAAAGTAAAACCCCTTTGGCACACCAAATTTATAATTCCTTTGTTTGTACAACAAATTAGTTTTGTAAGAGGGTGGGTGTGGGAGGGCATTTTTGTAATACCGAAAAATTATTTTACTAAAAAAATAAAGAAAGTGTTTATTACATTTGATATAAAGATAGACACAATAAAGTTTTAATTTACTAATGAACTATTTCAAAAAGGTAAGTAGCAAATAAATTTTTGATGAAATTTGAATGAATGCGTAAAGTTCTAAAATATCGGGAATAATTTATAATAAAACAAGTAAATTCTTAATAAATATAAAAAGTTTATTTCTGACAAATTTATCGAGCTTCTACCAACGCCATAAACGGTTGTGTAGCAGGAGTAGCTCCATCAATCGGTGTTGTATCCGGTAAACTGTGTCCAGCTGGTATAGAAAATTTATATTTCTGTAGCATCGTCGTTAAAAATAAAAATAAATTTGTTCGTGCGAATGATTCCCCTATACATCGATGGCGCCCAACACCAAATGGTGTATAATTAATCGGAATATAAATTTTGTTATCCTTAATAAATCTCTCCGGTTCAAATTCCTTCGAATTACTGCCCCAAAACTCGGGGTCTGTTGATATATCGTGGAAAGAGCCCAAAAGCATTGTATCTTTTGGTATATTGAATCCACACAGTTTTGTATCGCGTAGCGCACGATGCGGTATTCCAAATGTATAAGCCGTAAAGAATCGAATTGATTCTAACACGACAGCTTCACAATATGGCAAACTGAAAAATATTAATAATTAAATTTTAGAAATTAGCTACGATACAATTTACATTTCAGTACTTTGGTTTATCTTCAAATCGAGGGGCTCGATTTGCACCAACTACGCTATCTATCTCCATTTGGCATCGTTCTTGAATTTTTGGGTTCCGTATAACGTGCATCATACAGAACGAGAATGTTTTCGTTGTGGTTTCTTGTCCAGCCATAAATAAATCCAAGCATATAGCTAAAAGCTGTTTTTCGGAGAAAAACGATACAGTATTGTTGAGACCACGCTTTTCCATTTCGAGTAAATACGCGTCCATCAAATCAAGCGGCTCATTTTCAGTTTTAAAATTCTTTTTATGCCTATGCAATTCGTTTTCTATGAAGCTGAACAGTTTATCGTGGAACAGCCTAAATTCGCGGTATCCGGACCAGTCTGGTGCTACAAAACGTAAAAAGGGAAAATGGCTGAATAAGGCTCCCATCATATCGATTCGCTCAATAAGTTGGTGCAATAAATGCTGTAACGTTTTCAGTTCACTATTATTGTAATTATACCGTAAACCAGTCATTAATCTCCAAAGCGTATTCAATACGTATACAGATCCAAAATTTTTCATTTGCAGCATAAGTGTGCCCTGATTTTGTTCCATCATCTCTTTAAGATCAATCACAATTTGTTCTGCTTCGTCCTCTACCATTTCGACCATACCCTTTCGGGCGAATCCAAACTCTTTTAAGTGTCGCATTACGAAGCGTCGTTGTTCAATCCAAAATTCTTCATCGGTTAATAGTATACCGTATCGCTTGCCAAACGTTCGGGTTTCATAAAATGGCCCTTTTGGCCGACCATCTAAATCCTCATTTAACATCATTTCTTTTAATGCGTGTATTGACACGGCCACAACTACTCGATCTTTTCCAATTTTAAACCCGATCACATCTTTACACGCATATTGTTTAGATAAATTTGCAACCGCTTCAATTAACATTCCATTTTTTTTACGTTCCTTGATTACAGTTAGTGCACTACCGATGATCGGTAACCATATCGGACCTTTTGGGAAATTTCGTGGTTTCATACAACTGATAAATGTTATTAAGGCAAGTGTTATTATATAAAATATAGCAGCATAAAACATTTTAATGCAATCTATGATTTGTTGTTTTGACTTATCTGAAAGCAAAAATAAATCTGTTAGCTATTATGATGCTGCGGTATGCGGTAAATATCACAATACAGGAAAGTGAAAGTGTTATGGCATTTTTCTGATCTGTAATTTAGTTTTAACTACTAACATTATTACTGTACGTGTTATCTGTTAAACTTTCATTTGCACTTAGATTGCATAATTCGCGCGACTATTTTACATAATTTCTAATACACAATCTTGCATTGCTTTCAAAGTTGAATTTTCTTATTAAAACAGGTTTGCATTTTTCGCAATTTGCTATAAATTAAATATTTTTCGCAAAAACTACAATATCAAGGTTTTTCCATGAGAATGGTCATCAATTGATCGGATGGATTCTTCATATGACCTCAACCCTAAAAATCCTAGTCGCCAATTTCTATATTGCACAATCATCGTGATTTTATAACTGGATAATAAGTTTATATGTGTTATTTGATTATTAATTGTCTACAAACACAAATATTTGCTCAAGTTTTCTTGGTATCAAATTTCTTAATTAAATACTTCTGCTTTAAGATAAATAAAAGAAAAACGATAACTTTATTTCCTCAAGCAAATCGTGTTTAAATGATATCGATTTCGAAAATTAAAGCATTTACGTAGGGAAGTGGTAAATAAACACTTTAACCGTATCACATTCACAAAAATTGAATAATGTACTCACTTTAATTTTGCACTAAATTTAAAGCACCAAAACAAGCTTAATATTAAATTCACTTAGCTTTGAAATTCACTGTAAACTACAAAAATATTTGAATCGTCACAAAATTTAATAAATTCTATTCAGACGTCCGAATTCCTCATGTAGCACTTCGATATTATTTAACAGACTAAACCTTTTCTCAATGCAGCACGTGCTGATATATAAAGAGTACCCCACTTTCTCATGAAAATGAATTTTCTTTCGTATCCAGTTTAGTTATTATATAACGATTAGATAATTTTTTTTTATTTCCAGTAAAATAGAAAACATTATGAGACATAAAAACAATAGAGTGGATTTGTAAAATGAAATTGAACATTTGGAAAATTGTAAATATAGGTAATTGAGACATTATTTAACTTTCCTAAGTGTTACGCGCAATACTTGGTAAAATCATTTAAAAACTATTTCTTTGACTAACCACCAGCGCAAGTGCTCACACTGCTTGCTAAGCCAAACATGTGAACCGGGCGTAGCGGTTTTGCGTTGAATTAACATAACCAAGGAAAAAACAATAGTTATATGAAACCATAGCAGAAGTCTCGAATAGATTTGGAATCACAACAATAACTCCGTCAACTCTTCGAATGGGCATCATCCCACTATAAGTTTGAAACTCAACGGTTTCGCAATAACATCGTCGTTTCGGCCACCACGCATTTATACCCTGTGAAAATAATAACATCGACAAACATGAAATTGGAACAGCAACCGATATTATTAACAAAGGGGACACTCAACACATAGAGTAAGTTTACATCGTCATATTTGGTCCAGGACTTTACACTATATCTGACCTAAACACATGAAATAAACGCTAGTTACCCAAATTAGGTTAGGTAACTTTTTTGTGTGGACCGACCCAAATTAGGTCAATCAAAAATGTGATGTAAACGACACCGACCTAAAGGATTTTCGCATAATGAAATAGATGTCGGTAGTGGCGTTGTTGTTAACTAAACCATAAAGCAAAATATACATAAGAGGACTCATGTAGAGATTCCGAAGCCTAACAACAACAATGAACTATAAAATAACTATGCCGATATGTTTATAAGATTCGTATATACGTATATATATATATTTTTTTAACAATTTTATTGATATGGCTATTTTTGAGATAAGCATAAACTTGTGTGGGTCTGCTGGACCAGTGTCCAGTTCCCTTGGTTTATAATTTTCATACGGTTAGCTCATGTGGTTTGATTCGTTTGAGCCACCTTACTTCGTTTGTACTGTCCAGTAGTTGTACGGCCTCAAGAGTGGTGTGAGCGTAAATGTCACATAGGTTGATTTGAGCTCATTCCGTGCGATTTTCCAGTCAATTGTCCATTTAGTAACGTTGTCCATTGCTCGTTGAAGATTTTCCACTGCTCTTGGTTGAGATTCGTCTACTGACATAATTACAGTGCCGTCAGCGAACGTGCCGATGAATGTTTTATTCGTTGTAGGTATGTCCGCAGTATAAAGAAAGTAGAGGAGGGGGACCCAATACGCTTCCCTGCGGAACTCCCGCAATCGCTGGATAAAAGTCAGAACATGTTTCTTCATGAATGACTCTGAATTGGCGATCAGAGAGGTATGATTCAAGCAGCTGGCAATAGTTTTGTGGTAGCATTTTGCACATCTTGAATGTCAATCCCTCATGCCAAACCCTATCAAAGGCCTGGGATACATCCAGAAATACGGCGGCGCAATATTCCTTTTCTTCCAACGCTTGCTCTATTACCGCAGTTATTCGATGGACTTGATCTATCGTGGAGTGGTTATTCCTGAATCCAAATTGAAAATCAGGAACGTTTACAATTGGCCTTAGACGTTTTAGTAGCAGTTTCTCGAACAGCTTTTATAAGGTCGGAAGCAGTGAGATTGGTCTGTATGATGTTACTTCTTCATCTGGTTTGCCTGGTTTCTTTAGCATAATTATTTGGGCCATTTTGAAGCATTTGGGTACATACTTCAATCTCATACAGGCCTTAAATAAGTATGTGATCAAGATGATTGCTTTACGTGGAAATTCCTTGAATAGACCCCGTGATATTTCATCAATTCCTGGTGCTTTTTTATGATTAAGATTTTTGTCGATTTCTTCAGCAATTTCCATTGGCGTGACCCTTTTAAAGTCCTGATTTGGTTGATAAACAGGTGTTACATCAATGTTGGATTGAATGTCATGGGGTTGGAACACTGCGCTGCTAGGTGTTGAGCAAAGAGTTCCGCTTTTTCTTTGTCTTGTCAAACCCACCTGCTTTGAGCATTCCTTAAAGGTGGTACTCGAACTACAGATCGTTTAAATCTTCTGGTTGATTTCCATAACGAGTAGTCATCCATTTCTGGACCTAGCCCGCTTAAGTAGTTATCGAGGCAATTCTGTTTGAAATTTTTGATTAGCCTATTGACTTTGTTACTTATTCGATTAAAAGTTGTCTTGTCAGCGGGATTTCTGGTGAGATGCCTTATTCTCCTCGCCCTTCTTCTAGCCTTGATTTGTTCCCTGATTTCAGCCAGGTATTTGACTTCAATCTCCGCTTTGTCCTTTAATTCAGGAGTAGCTAGTCTGGCAGCCATTCGAGTGTATTCAATGAAATTGTTTGTTTGTTGTTCCAATTCTTCATTGCTTTTAATACTAACTTTTAATTCAACTAGCTCTTCCAATTTTTCTCTGAAGGTGTCCCAATCCGTGAATCTATTAGTAAGGTTTTGCTTTTTCTGTTTCTTTATTACTATAGCGCTTACTGACAACAGTACAGGAGTGTGGTCAGATGTTAGGTCGTTAATTCCTTCGACTCTAGTGTAACTTAGAGGAATACCTTTTATGATGAAGAAATCCAGTAGATCTGGTATTTTTCCTGCATCCTTTGGCCAATACGTTGGCCCCCCTGGAGACAGATATTCGCATTTGTTTTCATGAATGGCATTGAACAAGGTGTTTCCTTTCCCAGGAGAAATAAGCCTGGAACCCCAAGCTGTATGTTTTATATTGTAGTCCCCTCCAATAATAAATCTTGAACCGAACTTATTGAAGACGTTATTAAATTGTAACTTCGTTGGTGTATGCCGTGGAGGACAGTACGCTGCTGCAATATTTAGATCTGCACCGTTATATTGGATTGAGATAACAGTTGCTTGGAAATAGTTTTCACGAATACCCTCTGGTTGATTATGTTTGATATTATTTTTAATTAGTACAGCTGAACCACCTCTGGCTCTTTCACTAGGATGGGTTGTCCAGTAGGAATTAAAACCCCTTATTCTGATAAAGCTTTTGTTGGAGAAGTGCGACTCTGAAATCAGCGCAATATCAATGTTGTTTGTATGGAGAAATATTTCCAGTTCTTGGGCTCGTTGGTTGAGCCCATTAGCGTTCCAAGCTAATGCGTAGGAACGAGTTAATCATTTGTGAGTATGTTGACTTTTTCGCTTGGTGGATAGCTATAGATTTCCAGTTTTGCCACCATCTCTGCTAAATGACCAAGTGACTGTTGAATTTGGCTGGCTAAGCATTTTAATAATTTCAATGTTATTAACTCGTTGGTGATTTGCGCATAGGATAATCCAACTGTGGATGGTGTGATTTTTGTTTGTGGTTTAGCAACTTTGGTTTGTAACACGGCCATCCTTTATAATTTGCAGTATACCCTTGTTGTTGACAAAGAGCACAAGAAGGCGCGATAACTGGTGTTTTCTTGCATTTTGTCGTGTGGTGATTTTCCGCGCATTTAACGCATTTGGTTTGGCGATAGCAAAAGCTCTTGGTATGTCCAAGTTGTTGACAATTCGTACATTGTAGAATTCCCCTTGTCTTGTTAGGTGGCTCAATTTTAACTATACAGTACGCAAGTTTCTTAATATTGTATACTTCTTTATTGTTGTCTTTTTGTTTTAAGTCGATGTAAAACAATGGAAAGTGTTTCCTGACTTTTACACCATCAATTGTAACCATTTTGTATATGTTGGTAATACCTGCGACTTCATGTCCCATTTTTTCTAAGTCTGCTTTAATTTCATCGTGACTAATAGAAGAAGGTAAGCCTCTGATAACCACTCTATAGGTCTTTTCATTCTTCAGCTGGTAGGTGTGATATTGGATATTTTCTAGTTGGTTGCTAGATTCATTTTTTAATTCTTCCAGTAATTTTTTGACATTTCTGTAATCATTTTTATTTTGAAAGTTAATTCTAATGTCACTATTTGAGAGCGCCTTAAAATTAGTTGATTCACTAGTGTTTTTTATTATTTTTTGTCGAAAAAGTTCGAAATTGTTGATATTGCCCACATTAATGGGTGGAGGCAGTGGTATTTTCGGGTTTTTCCGTTCAGTGTTACTGTTCACACTTTGTGTATTATTTTTTGGGTGAGTTTTCGTTTCTGTGCGCCTACGTTTCTTAGGATTTCTGTTATTAGCTGTGGAAACTTCTTCTTCCAGTTCCTCCTCATCTGTGAAATAATTTGAGAGACTGGAAATTGCTGCAGCAATCAGTTGGAATTATTTGAATGATGTTGACTGGTTGATGGCTGAATATGGTTGACAGGCAGGTTGTTATCTCGTGCTGAATCCTCAGCTTTATTTCATTGCTCAGCTGCGCGATTAATTTCTCCATTTTCTGAAACTTGGTTAACAGATCCTCGCTGTTTATAATGTTTGTTGATACACTCGGCATTTGTAATGAAGTTCCTTTTTCAGTGGAGACTGCATGTTTTGCAGTTACTGTGGACGCAGTCGCTGTTGCCACAGTTGTCTTTAATTGTAGTGTACGTCTACTTACATTTGGAGGTGGTGATCTCAACATTTTCATGCTTTTAGGAAAGTTGTTCCCTTTATTTGCTAAGGGTTGGTCCCCCCCAGAACCTATGGTACTAGCATCCGAAGAATAAATAGAGCGGCCCGGTTGATTTGATGCTTCTATAGACGCATCCGTCTCGTTTCCTAATATTATTAGGCTATTATTTTCCTCATCATTTTTCATCATACATTTTTATTTTATTCCCACGAGTAGCACGAGAAATTAACGGTCGCCTATGACAGAGCTCTGCGTTATCATAGGAAGGCTATGGGTTTAAACCGAATGATGCCAAATTCGGAGTTCACATACTAACGACTAGCACCCTCTTAGCCACGCAGCCATCGGCGTATGTAGTACCACCTTAGCTTTGGTGTGCTAGTTTTTGGTCCGCCCCGAGTATTTAATTTCCCTGGTACCTACCATATATCTGACAAGCATTCCCCTATCCGCCACCCGGGAAGGCGCCTGATGGGTATATATGGATTATATATAGAAAAAAATTAAATTTGTGTATATATAAATATATTAAAACTATAAAATAAAATTAACCTCGGGAACACCTGCTTATAAAATTTGTACTACTTGATTTCTCTTATATATTTATTGCTCGATGACTAAACATATCAGCATAAAATTTTGTTTTACAGTTATTAAATGAGTCAAATTTAAAAAAATTAAATGAATTATTTTAACTTCTAAATTGTTACTGGAATTATTTATGAGAAAAATATGAACTGCGATAGAACATAAGCAATACTTTTAGTATTATTCACTAGATGGTGCACATACATCTTGTTATGTGACCCAAATGTAACCTATAATTCGTGCGATGTAAACCGTTGCGAAGTGGACCAAAATAGGTCACAATTTAGGTCAGTCCACTAAATTTTTTCACGATGTAAACTAGCTCATAAACACTGTATCAAATATGGAGCCAATTCGCTTCAACTTGGGCTTTATTAGCTGGTATAGTTTCGAAATATTCCATTGGTCTGTCTATCTACGACATATAATAATCGTTTACAAAGAACCTCCGATATACCGTTTTATATGTTTCGGACAAAGAACCATTTTCTGAGTTCGCAGATGAGCAGTGGAAGATTTTTAAAAGCATTTTTATTTTTTCTGCTGGAGTCTTAATTTTACTGTCGTGAAGCTCGGACGTAAATTAAAACAAACAAAAAGTGCAGTGTTAGTGCTTTTATTTTGTTATACATATAATTTTTTTCAATTGTGTGAATGGTTTTACAGTTACACACGGTGGAAAAAACTAATATAGAATTGTAATTTAATAAGTGATAATGTAAACATGATGGGTCTTTTCTCCCGAAAAAAAACTTCTTCGAACATCAAAGGTCGAACACAATCTACAACAAACTTGATCCAGTTTCGTGTAGAAAATATAAATATTGTAAGTGCAAGTGTAAAAACCAAGTGGGTAAAGTTTAACGCAGCCCAAAGAAAACACTATGCCAATGATTAAAAGTTCTACTTCGACAGAATTAATTATACCGCAGTTTAAAAATAAAAATCAAAACAGCGAAGAAAAAATTAATTCATCAGCAAATTTAACAATGTTAAACGAAAACAATAGTAATGAACTCAGTGCGATGAACTCTAGTGACCGTGGTCAGTGTGAAAATAAACTAGTGCAAACGGGATTGGATAGGAAAATCACTATTCAATCTTAAAGAAAATGTAGCCCGAGATCTGCCCCGTTTGCTGGCAAGAGCAAAGTGACACGGAGTGAACGAGGTGTTATCCAAATACCTCTTGACAACCGATTCTCTAGTTTAGATGTCGTTGACCCGAATACAGCGCCGAATTTGAAAACTGAGAAACCGCCTCCAATTTATTTAAAGCATCTAATAATGTACTGGGTAATAAAATCGCAACATTAAAAAATTCTAAAGTTTATATTACTCCGCTCAAAAGAGGTAATATGAACGAAACAAAGATTCAAACTTTCGAAATCGATGGCTTCAGAGCCCTAGTTAAATATTTTGACGAAGTTGGTAAAAAATATTACACATATGTATGTACCAGCTAAAAAGTCAGAATTGAAAGCTGCGTAGATGTTAGCGACATACAAGCTGCACTTGCTACCGAAGGTTTCCATGCCAAATCTATTGGTAATATAGTAAACCGTGAGTGAGAAGATACCCCAAGCCCAACCAATGTTCCGTTTGGAGCCAGAGGAAGAAAAGTCAAAATAAGTTCTTAAGATTTACAACCTAAAATATTTGCTACATCTCAAAATAATAACTGAAGAACCTAAGAAGAGAAAATCATACCGCCAATCATAGAGATTGCGCAGTGTATCTGAACTTAAAACGAAAAATAAATCCTAAAATGAGAGCTGAGCATCGAATGCTCAATATGCAATTTAATCGGAAAACAATAGTCACTGTTAATTTAGCAAATTATTTCTTAGTTTGTAGGACTAAGGTTTGCTAGATTAGCGTATCATCTAACTAAATTACCACTGGTGGTTTAGTTAGATGAGAAAGTAAAACTGAATGGTTCATGGTCAAATTTATTCTGATTTTATTCATAAAATTCACGAGCTTATATACAAACTCGAGCAACAATTTGTTGCTAGTAAGCAACTCTACAAAAACTAATCAATTGTTGTATAAGCAATTCTTAAACTAAATATACACTATAAACATCAACGGAAATGATTATGTTACATTTTACTAGTTAGCTACATATCAACGAAAATGATTTTGATATGCCTATAGACTACTGGAAATAATTATATTGCACTTTATTAAAATGATTTTGATACGTCTAGACAAAATGGAAATTCCAAACTGTGGGGACAGTTTAAGAAATGTTGTACGTGTGCCCATGTTGATCTTCACCATATTTCGGGGCCGCCAAAATTGGCTTTCGTTGATATTCTTTTATTCTTACGGGTTACTGACCTCACGGTCAACCTCACGGCTGGTTGATGCATTAGAAGCTTCATTTTCCCAAACATGTACCATCCGATGATAAGGAGTGTGGCTGGTATTAGTAAATAAATTGCTAAATAATGATGGTAGTTGTGTATGTTGACCTTGGCAGTGGATTCGTGTAGTGATTTTTTATGATCTCGAATCATAGTTTCAACGGCCTTGAGCTCTGAGAGCTTTGAAGGTAACTTTAAGTTTATGACGTTGGTGATATTTATCTGATCGCTTAAGTTGAACTGTGGTAGGAAAGAAAGCTTAAACTCGCTGTTGAATATTTTGTACCCTGACACTGTGAAGCCGTTGCCCTTAAAAATGCAATTTTGTTGCAGCTCGAGAACCCCTTCTCCTTGAATGGCGACTGTTGTTGTTTCAAATGTGCCATCACTTTCATTTTCACAAACCACGTTACAAGTACACTTTGAATTTATAGCAAAGATCCATTCGTTATATCGATGTAACGGAATCCAAATGGTGGCAACTGCCCTCTGAAGTATCTGGCAGCTTGGTGGTATTCCGCCATCCTGTTTGAGTAATTGTATTTCACATCTGCTTGCATCAAAGCTGTAGTTATACAGTGGCTGGCGTGTGTTGCAGAGATGTTCTCCGTTTAGATAGGCGCATGCGTTGAATTCCTCAGTTGAGAGTTGTATGTATTTATCCTGTTGGCTTGTTACCATCAAATAATTTGAAGATGGCTGAATATATACGTATTGTTGTTCATGTAATGTAGGCACCGGTATAACATTGTACAATGTGTTTCGGATTCTTTGGGTCAAAGGGATCTTTATTTCGAAGATTACGGTTTTTCTGACTTTTGTGGTTTTTACCGTTGCTATTTTTTACAGGGCAACTAGGTTTTTGCTGCGATACGGTATATCTTGACTCGGCTTGAGGTTGTCAATTATTTGCCTGGTTTGCTCTTGGAGCTGATGCGGTGTCACAACCAGTGGATTTAATTTGCCCTGATATACTTCTGTTATTGCGTCTATTACAGTCGATTGGAATGTACGGAGTTTCATCATGTCTAGCATTGTGTGCAGCGCGATGTCAGTGAATTCTTCATGAAAGATGAGCTCAGTCATTATTGATTTGAATGCCTCGAATATCTGATTGGTCTCTTCGTGATCGTGCTTCGTGATGTTTAATGTTGACTCTATTATCGTGATCTTTTGTTGCAGTAGTTTCTGATGATGTTGCTGATTCATATTAATATTTTCTATGCTCTCTTTGTAGAAGTTTCCGGCACGTTGATCCAGCACTCCAAATAGTTCATTGGCTATTGTGCCAACGAAGTCAAATGGAGACCTTTTTTGACGAGTTTTCTCGTTTCTTCCGAGCGTGTCCATTAGTTCGTTTTGCTCTCTTAGGTCGATGTAGAGGTTGCGCATTTGAGCTGATATTAGACCACAATGGATTGTATGTGTATACGTGGTCTTAGAATGCGTTCTATCTTCGCATATTTCACCTAGTTGACGAGTGGATTTCTCGATATGATTTAATTCTGCCCAATATGTTGTTAGATTGTAGTAGGCTATTAGTCTCCATTCGCCATTGATCAGCATGCCTTGGCCAATTCTATCGAAGTATCTTTTGTTACTATTGTCTTTGTTGGCGCTACTCTTGTTTTGGCTGCTATGAGGCTGGTGCTAACCTCGTTGTCTTTGCTCGCGACTCTTAGATAGACGCATGCGGCGTATGCTTGTTCCGATGCATCGCTGAAGCCGTGAATCTCCATCTGTGAATCAGGTGTGCTGTTTAGCCATCTCTGAATTTTAAGGTTGTTGAGATGTTTTAGATTGTCCTTGAATGTTGACCACTGCTGGGCTAATGCATCGGGTACTCTTTCATCCCAATTGAGACCCATAAGCCACATCTTCTGTAGCATTATCTTTGGTGTTATAATTACCGGTGCTAGCCACCCTAATGGATCGAATAATTTAGCCGTAGTTGAGAGAATATTTCGCTTTGTTAGTGGACCACTGAGAATTAGTGTGTTTATGTTAAACTCAAATATTTCCGCTTTGGGTTTCCATAGGACATCCAGAGCTTTTATGTTTTGGTCGATTTCAATTTTAGGGGACTCTGTGACTTCTCCATTGTTGAGATGTATGTTGTTGCTTGCCCATTTTCTCAAATTGAAGCCTCCTTTTTGAAGTAGCTTAGTGAGTTGGTCTTGAATGACGAGTGTTTCCTTGATTGTATTGCAGCCTGTCATAAGGTCATCGACATAGAAATCTTTTTGTAACACTTTGCAAGCCGTTGGGAAGTTTTGTTTTTCGTCTTCAGCGAGTTAGTGTAGAGTTTTGACTGCAAGGTATGTAGCGGCTGCTGTTCCGTAAGTAACGGTTTTCAATCGATATTCTTTCAATGTTTTCAAAGGTGAGTCTCGCCAAATAATACGTTGAAAGTCTCTATCTGTTTCGTTTATCCAAATTTGCTGAAACATTTTTTCTATGTCGGCTGTGACGACGTACTTGTGTTTTCGCCATCTCATGGCAATATGCCATAAGTCTTGCTGTATTTTTGGACCTATGTGCATTATGTCATTCAATGACTGTCCGCTGGTTGATTTGGCAGAGGCATCAGAAACGACTGTCAATTTTGTTGTCGTGCTTGATGGCTTCAAAACGGCGTGATGAGGCAAGTAGTATTTTCCATCATTGAGTTTTGTTGGATGAACCTCTTCCATATGATCGAGAAGTTCATATTCTTGCATGAATTCTTTATACAGTTTGGCTAGTTGTTCGTTCTTTGTGAGCTCTAGTTGTAAAAACCTTGCTGTTGCCATCTTTTTAGAATCTCCTAAGTTTGCTTTCAGACGGAATGGTATTTCAAGCGTATATCGACCGCTTGATTCTCTTTTGTGGGAGTCACAGAAATGTTGTTCGCACATTTCTTCTTCAGCAGTGCGGGTTCTTGGTGGATGAAGCTCTTCTGTTTCCCAGAATTTCTTCAGAGTTTGTTCAATTTCCTCCATTGCATCATCTTTGGTTGTCATCGCGACTGTTTTGGTTGCTGGCCCGACTGTTGAGTGTGGATTTGACCAGGGGTTGATTATCGTGTTTGTTTTATGTTTTGATGGTTTTGGACGTAGTTCATTGGCTAGCCTTGTGACGTTAGGATCCATTGCTCCCCGCATCCAATGTCGTGCTGACCTCCTTTCGTTGTATTCTTCATCTTTTTTCCTAGTGCTGTTTTCTTGGAAAGTTTGTTTTGCTGTTGTTGTATGTGAATCAAAGTGTCTTCCTAAGATTATCCATCCCAACTTGGTGTTTTGAGCGATAGGTTGTTGTTCGCTTATTTTTTTTTATATCTGGTAGTACTATGTCTGTGTAATAATCTGCACCAAGGAGTAAATCTTTTGGTGCGGATATGTGGTAGTTTGGATCCGCCAGATTATGTAGGTTATCCCAAACACGACTCATTAGCTACTATTTTTACGTAAGCTTCTATTTTTAAGTTGTACCTTGATTTAAAATTAGGCATGATCGACAGTTCAGCGGCTTTGTTAGCTATTTCTTTTTGCTTTGCGGTAATGCCATCGATGTGCAGTTCTGCGATGGTTGTTTTTTATTGTAGCTTATTTACTGCATTTGAAATGATGAGCGTGGCTTGAGAACAAGGATCTATTGTGGCACGTAGATAACATTCTTGCCCAGTTTTTGTGATCGTTTTTACTAGAGCCGTTGGTAGAAGCACGTACGCTTCGTCTGTTCTAGCGTGTAAAATTGTACTGGTGACGTTCGTAGAACCAGAGTTATTTACTGCTGTTGTATTGTTTTCAGCCCTTGAGTTGTTATTGTTATGTAGCAGATGATGATGTTGTCTTTGGCATTGTGTACATTTTTCCTTGCAATCTGTTAGCTTGTGGTTGTTGTTAAGACATTTTCTACATACCCCCAATAGCGATACCAGTTGATTTTTGTCCAAGCTATTCATTCTTTTGAATTTAGAGCAATCTGCAATATGATGGCTTTGTTTACAAATATTGCATGTTTTGCTCGTGCTGTTGGTTGTTAATAGTGTTGTTCTAGGAGTAGTTGTTGTTTTTCGATAATACGAGGTTTTTTCTCGTAAGACTGCTTCTAGCGCTGTGGCGCGTGTCTCGAGAAACTTCATGAATTCTGGAAGTGTTTGAATTTCTCTCGAGTTTTCTAACGTCATTTCGTATGCTTTTAGTGATTCATGATCCAGCTTTTTAGTCAATGCATAGATGACGATTTGATCCCACGAATCTGTGTGGATTCCTAGTTGGTTGATTGCATGTAGGCACTCTCTCGTGGTGTCATATAAAACTCGCAGGGCTGATGCTGATTCATTATTCATGGTGGGTTGCGACATCATCGTATGGATGTACCTGGTTATATTCATCCTGTGGTTATCGTACCTTTCCTTTATTATTGCACATGCGGCTTCATAATTTTCGCCCACGGATTGAAGATGATTTATTAGTTTTGCTGCTTGACCTCCAGTGTAGGTCTTCAAGTAGCTCATTTTGTATGTGTTGTTTAGTGCGTTGTTTTTGTGTACTAATTGCTCAAATACACCTTTAAATGCCATCCACTTCATATGTTCTCCAAAGAAGTGTGGTATTTGGACTTTTGGCAGTTTGATTTCTGCTGGTAGATTTCTTTCGAGTTTGCTCGATTTATTGTTTGTGATTACTTGAACCGATTTTCTTCTCCAGATATGTTTTAGTTTTACGGCTGTCTCCATCCTTTGTGTAGTTCCTATGGAGGACGTTTATCTGTTCTTCTGTTTCGGCCTGCTTGGTGAGAAGTGCTCCCATTGTAGTTATTTAGTTGTTCTTGATGTTCCCAGTTGTATAATGTAAAATGGTTGCTACCAATATTACTTATCGATGACTCGTGCTGGCTTTTGCCACCGGTTGACCTTGATGGCTCGAAGGACCAATGTTAATTTAGCAAATTATATCTTAGTTTGTAGGACTAAGGTTTGCTAGATTAGCGTATCATCTAACTAAATTACCACTGGTGAGGTTTAATTAGATGAGAAAGTAAAACTGAATGGTTTATGGTCAATTTTATTCTGATTTTATTCATAAAATTCTCGAGCTTATATACAAACTCGAGCAACAATTTGTTGCTAGTAAGCAACTCTACAAAAACTAAACACTTGTTGTATAAGCAATTCTTAAACTAAATATACACTATAAACATCAACGGAAATGATTATGTTACATTTTACTAGTTAGCTACATATCAACGAAAATGATTTTGATATGCCTAGACTACTGGAAATAATTATATTGCACTTTATTAAAATGATTTTGATACGTCTAGACAAAATGGAAATTCCAAACTGTGGGGACAGTTTAAGAAATGTTGTACTTGTGCCCATGTTGATCTTCAACAGTCACCAAACCAACAAGTGCAAACAAACAAAATAATAACTTGGAGACGTTTGCCAGCAGTTTTGCACAGCCAGGTGTTTCTTATGCAAATATGCTAAAAGGTAACATACCGAAACCCAAAGTTCATTTTGATGGGAAGGACCTGAACATTCATACCACGGTAAATAAACTAACCAGGACCATCCAAAGCTTCATGGTGATGGAAAGACAAATGTGTATGATGATGTAAAATATGAATACGCTTATGCAAATTATAGTCAAAAAATTGAAGCACTACGAACTCCAGAAATATGCTAAAGATCACATCCAAGCTACAACTATCTGTTTGGAAGAATGGTCTGGGAAATTTTTAATATCGGCTGTCTACTGTCCACTAAAACACGCAATTAAAAAACAGCAATTTATCGATTACTTTAATCAGTTGGGAATCAAATTTCTAGCAGGGGGTGATTACAACGCTAAACATGTGCAATGGGATTCGTGGTTGACGTCACCCAAGGTTAAGCAACTCTACAAAGCTATAAACGAGAAAAACCTAGATAATTTACCATCTGGACATCCCACATATTGGCCTACAGATAGAAAGAAAATTCCTGATTTAATAGATGTCTGTGTAATACGAGGCACGCACCAATGCTCAATTCGTTGACTTTTATGAATTATCATCAGATCACTCACCAATAATAGTAACACTAAGTACCCAAGCATTAACAACTAAAACACCCCAACGTTTAACAAACAAACTAACGAAATAAGTTCTCTATATAAAAACATAGTAATTGTAAATTGTCATCTGGATGTTCCACTTTGCACACCAGAAGACATTGTTGTCGCGATAGAAAACTTAAGACAAATAATGGAAATCGCTGCAAAAGAAGCTACTCCGGAGAACAAAAATTCAGAAAAAAATAATAAGCTTTCAAGTAACATTCAAAAGTTATTGGCAGAGAAGCGGACAATTCGGCGGCTATGGCAGCTTCACCAATTCCCTTCGCATAAATGGAAATTAAATAGAGCTATTAAAGCTCTGAGAGAAGCAATACGGGAAGATCAAAATTTAGGAATACAGAATGATCTAACTGAGCTCATAGCAACAGAGAAAACAGGTTACTCACTGTGGAAGGCAGCAAACAATTTAAAAAGGCCAGATCAATCGAACACACCGATAAGGAAACCAGATGGTAACTGGACCAGAAGTGACTTCAAAAAGGATATCTTCTCTAACCGATAGATAATTGACCTGGAAAAAGCACATTGAAACAAAACGCAATCAATTAAGAATATTTTTTTTTTTAAATGTACTGGTTTTGTTTTAAATCACGTGAAATGTACCTATCGGTGTTGGTGGAAAATGAATATGATGTCGTTCGCATCACGGAAACATGGCTGACAAGCTCGCACAATTCTGCAGAGTACTTCCCTCCAGACTACTTTGTCTTCAGACGCGATCGTTATACGGATCTCGAATCGACAGCGAGAGGTGGCGGAGTTCTGCTAGTTGTCTCGAAAGATATACGTGCGGATATTATTGACCTTGGAAGTAACGAGTTGGAAATTTTGGTTGTTAAACTTGCTTTCAATGGAAAGCTGGTGTTGATAGTTGCTGTTTACATACCATACGGATCCTTCGTTAATATATATGGTGAGCTGTCTTTATTTTTCTCAAACAAACTAGCGGTTGCAGCTCCTGATTTTGATTCTGTGATGATTTTGGGAGATCTTAACTTACCGAAAATAAAATGGCTTACTGTTGATGATGAACTTCTGCCATTCAATGGTGATCTAACTTCAGATCTGGTGCAGGTCTCAATCTGTTCACTCGGGCTCCAGTTACGTTTTTCCCACATAAGAGAATCCACAAAGTGACGTGGAGATCGAATGATGGAAGAACGGAAAACTAAATCGATCACGTCATCATGGTGTCTAAGAGACACTCCACCAGCATATCTGACGTTAGATCTTACAGAGGTTCAGACATGGACAACGACCATATGCTTATCATATTTAAGTATAAGTGCAAACTGTCATCTACGTTTAAAAGATTGTTAGATGGAATATCGATACTCTAACATACCAAGCGTCACTACCAATCAGCTGTTACCAATCAGCTGTCATTAATTATTTAGACCAGCTCCATAACAACGAAGAAGCTCCTCCCAACATCCAGGAGCAGTTGCACACTATACAGTCAGCCAAGACTACTGCGGCGCAAAACACTATCGGAAGAAGACCTCCGAGCTCCCGCAATGATTGGTTCGATGATCAATGCCGCCTGGTCGTCGAAAATAAATGACAGCTTCGTGAAAAATGGTTGGCTCGCAACACTAGAAGCACTCAAGCAGAATTCCTACGCGCCAGGAAAGCCACGATTAAATACCTTCGACAAAAGAAACGCGATCATATGAGGTCATGCATTGAAAACATCAGCTTCCAAGCGGAAGTAGGAAATTCAAGGGACTGATTTGCTAATGCCAGGGATCTAACTGAAGACTTCCACCCAAGAAGTACAGCCATCAAAGACGGGGAGGGAAAATTGAGAATAAACGTCACAGAGGTCTATGTCGAATATCGCACAGTGGAGGAAGTATACGCAGCTATTAGTCGATTGAAAAACGGCAAGGCATCCGGTCTCGATGGAATCCTCGCAGAATTAATTAAACTCGGAGGCGCTACTCTTGCAACAAGTCTATATGATCTCGTCGTTTGTATTTGGGACCAAGAAGAGTTGCCGGAGAATTGGACGACCGCGCTCATATGTCCGTTGCATAAAAAAGGCGACCGTCCTAAATGTGAAAACTATCGTGGTATATAGCTCTATTGATCACTGCTTACAAAGTGTTGGCTAATGTTGCACTTGCCAGACTCATCTCTTTCGCCGAAAACATCATTGGCGACTATCGACGTGGTTTTCGTCCCAACCGATCGACCACTGGCCAGTGTTTCACCATGAGGATGATGTTAGAAAAATGTTGGGAGTACAACATAACCATACATCAATTTCGTCACAACGTCTGGATCTGCATGTAGAATTGTAATTGAAGGAACTGTATCAGACTCTTTTCAAATAACATCTGGTGTTCGACAGGGAGATGCGCCTGTATTGTTCAATTTAGTGCTTGATTACGTAGTGAGGAAAAGCAACATTGAAACTTCGCGCTGTATATTTAATAAATCAGGACAAATTCTAGGATATACAGATGATATCGTACTTCATGGCCGAAGACCTAGCGATATCAAAGACAGTTTCACACCGCTCAATTGCTGCGCAGAAGACTTGGTTTGAAGGTGAACAGTAGCAAAACCAAATTTGTACCAACACTCAGGAAAATCTCCATGATAAATTTCGGAATTGGCGACCATAACTTTGATAGCGCTAAAAACTTTAAATACCTCAGGTCAGAAATAAAAGCCCGAATAGCTGCCGGACAACGAGATTTCTACGCCCAATCAAAATTATTGCGATCTAGACATCTATTGCAGTTGTGCAAGCTTGCACTTTATAAAGCACCTGTGTTGGCTTTCGGAAGCGAGACCCGGACTATGACCTCTAGCGATTCTAGATTGTTATCTACCTTCGAAAGGAAGATCATTCGCTCAATCTTTGGTCCAATTAAAGTCGCGAACAACGAATATCGGATTCGCATGACCCATGAAATAAAGCAACTTCTTGGAGTTTGCGATATTATCGGATTCATCAAATCTAATCGAGTAAAATGGCTCGGCCACGTTACAAGATTCCCACAAAAACGGACGACCAATAAAGTGTACCATCAACAATTAGCCGGTGTGCGTCATAGAGGAAGACCCCGACTGCGCTTTCGTGACGACGTCGAACAAGATCTACATGCACTAGGATGTCGAAACTGGAGGATTAGAGCGATGAACCAAGACGGATGGAGGACCATAGTGCGGGCGGCAAAATTCCTTCATGGGATGTGAAGCTAGAGAGTGAGAGAGAGAGAGAGAGAGAGAGAGAGAGAGAGAGAGAGAGAGAGAGAGAGAGAGAGGTTGCACTAAAGGTTTTCTAATGGCGATCCTGGCAGGAGGTTAGTTGTTTAGTACAGCAAGTTTAAGTGATTTAATTAAAAAAGTTCGATTTCCAGAAATCGGTTGTTCCATCAACAACCAGCCGGAGCACGTCGTAGAGGAAGACCCCGACTACGCTGGCGTGACGACGTCGAACAAGACCTACTCGTATTAGGATGTCGAAATTGGAGGACAAGAGCGATGGACCGAGAAGGATGGAGGATCATAGTGCGGGCGGCAAAATCCCTTCATGGGATGTAAATGCTAGAGAGAGAGATTTCCTCCAGAAATCACACATAAAATGTATTTCAAAAATTTTACTTGCGAAAATAGGATTGAATTAAGGGTTTTCTATTGCCAAGGCTGATACAAGTATGGAGTATGCATGAATCCTGGTCTTCTCAAGTTATATACATCTGGTTTAAATCATTTGACTAGAAGACTACGATTTTTTCTAACATAGTTAATTTGCTTCAACAGATTCTGTTCTAGGACCAATTCTGGAGGAGAACTAAATTGTTTTTGGAATGCACAGTTTAGCACAATTAAACTAAAGTTAATCATATACTTCATGTTTAAACGGATTTCTGGTGTGATGATTACGCCAGAAACCGCACATTATCTTCCAAAATATAATATTCAGAAATTTTACAGTCTAAAAATTACTCAATCAAATGCTACTCGACAAAATAAGAAAATCGTGGGACTTCCAAAATGCGATTTCTGGCGTTATTGACACTACAATTGAGTACACCGGCCGAGTTTAAAACCAAACAAAGGTGCCCAGTTTCTTAAACATAATGTCATGCCACAACTTTATGTAAACCACACCTGAGAGTGCTCATTTCTTCATAATTTGTTCCATTATTTGTTTATGATAATTATTCATGCATTTGTTTCTTGGTTGTTTTTCAATTATTCGAGAGATTAAGAGCACGATCATTTTTATTTATTGTAAGTTAGGCTTACTCGTATCTGGTTTCTTGTTCTGATCCATTGATTTTCACAATCAACAACCTGGGTGACCCAGGATCTCCTTCCAATCTTACCTAAATAATAGTTTCTGCATTTGGTGGCATCTTTTCTCGATGATCAATCATTACTCGCCTGATGGTTATTGCTATTGTGCCGCTAAGTCGAAGTTGCATTCCGACATAGCTTACGACCCGCCGTCCAAGAGCTGAAACCATTTGTTCTCATAGAGCCCAACCTTAAAATGATCTGAAACCATAATACTTTGCGGCCAAAATTTGGTGTTGTAAACTTTTATCCCGATTCTTATTTTCACTAAATTCTTACCTCGGATAAATGTTCTGTCGCCAGTCGCTGTTCGCAAGTTTTTTAGTTTTATATTTCTACGTGATAGCGTGTTTCCGAACCATCGTGTGAGTGTAAAGTAATCACACAACTTTTCCAATTAACATATCAAGCTTTCACCACTTTGTGCTAACCTGGAAATAGGGTTCAAGACTACGGGACAATGGTTGTGGGAGCCACGTTCTGCCAACTTAAGTTATATCGTTTGAGTTTAATGATCTCTCTTTTGCATTCTCATCTTTTGCCAATGATTGTTTCCATAATTTTCGCAGCTTTGGAGATTTTGATGTAAATTTGGGTGACCGCATGGGAACAGCATGAAAGGAATTGTAAAATGAAGGAAAACGAGATTTTTAAATCAACTTTAAATTATTTATTGGAACATAGACATGTTCCGATCTTTTAATTACTTCTGAAATATCTTGGTCTAGATTCACTCTCATCATTTTGCACCGTATCCCGTGTAGTATTACTAACTACCTTTTAAATCATTTTGAATCATCTGCCTCTTAGTACCAGACATAGTTTATAGTTCTGTGACATATTGTTTTCTAGCACATTATGTTGTGGAATGTGTCGTTCCGTATGGGACCCAGACAAATGGATTTTGTTTCTACGGAACAATAGTCGTTCAAAATTTGTTTTTGATTGGTCTGTATTTTAACCCTCTCTCTCTCATTAACTTACTCAAGTGCCTCTTTAGTCTCTCATCGGCGTATACTTTTTGCTTAAGCAGATCATTCTTAATTGGCAGGTAACTTTTGGTTCGGTGATTTCGAATTGTTATCCGTTGGTATATTTATCATATGTTACAATACTTTGTTAGTGGCCGTCTATCTTTAGCAAATTTTGTTAACTTAACGGGTTGGCCTGCTTCTTGGTCCTAGTAAAATTTGATCTGAATTTTTATGAACAAACCCCCAATCCTCTGCAAACTTTTAACCTTTAAACTCCTGAGACGAGAACTGAATACACCAGGAGCTCACGCTAGCTGATTTCTCCGATAGATGATTTCTACCACCTTAGGCTAATTATTGATAATAATTTTTGTTGCGACTTTTATTAGCTCAAAAATTAGAAAATCCAATTTTGCATTATTTTTTATGAGCAATCTATGAAAAGTGTTAAGAGCATGGCATTTCACGGTAGTAAACAATTTTACAAGCAATTTTAAATGACGTTTTATCCATCTAGGAACAAAGTTTCAAAATGTACAACACTACTTAACTAAAACATTCGACCATCTTAGCTTATTAAACTTTGATAGAAATATAGATTGAGGATAAATAAATAAAAGGAAATAACTAGTTTGTAAATGAATAATTTCAATATAATTGTATTTTATTATTAATGATTAGAAAATAAATCAAAAATGAAAAAAATAAGCATAAAACTTAAAAAATTAGATTACACAATTAGTATTAAAACTAATAGATATTATAATGAATTTTTTCTTATACATAAAATTTAATAATTATTATTAATTACAAAATTAATTCCTCTTTTGTTTAAAATTAACAACAGTATTTTATAACATAATAATAATTAATAATATTCAAAGCTAAATTAAATATAATATATTAAATATAAATTATAATGCAAATTTTTGTTTTATAATTGATCACATTTTTAATGTGTTTGTAATAAATATAATATTATCATATTTGTTTATAATATTTACAAATCAGAAAACAAAAAAAATATTTGTCTATCAGTATCTTACCATAAAATTATGTATAAATAGAATTAGTTAAATTAATACATACGTAATAAAAATATTTAATTAAAATAATATAACCGATAAGTTCACATAATATACAACCAATGAAAATGCTACTTAAGTTGATGCTAAATTAAATTTAACTGGCCAAGCTAAAAAAAAAAAACATAAAAAAACACAAAAATTAAATTAATAATTATAATAACAATTAAAATAATAAAATAAAATAATAATATTTAGATGAATAAAATTTATTTGCAAGTTAAAAATAAATATTTAAAATTTATGCTGAACTATATTTTCATTTAGTTTATTTAGAGAATAACTTGGTTCTGGTATGAACGCGAGTTATGACGGTATTCACACCAAACGCGAATTGCAAATGCAAGTAACTTTATTTGCGAGTATATAGATTAAGGAGGCGAGGAGATTGATTCACGTTTATTGGAAAAAGTTTTGGTACCATTCGACGATATCAATCAACAAAATTAAGATTAGGATATATGACAAGAGGCAGAAGAAAATTGAAATAATCGACAGTGGCTTTTATTTTAAGTAGGTATTTTAAGAATTTTAAGTATCAACCGAAAAATTTGCAAAAATCCAAATTTTATTTAAAAGATCGCAAGCTGTAAAATAACGTTAAAAAATTAAATATTCTTAATGCATGATTACCAGTGAATTTCGCTGCGTCTCCTTTTCAAGAATAATTTGCGTTTGTTGCTGATTAAATTTTAATACGGCGGCAATCACCTTTACTAGAGTTGTATTATTTTTATTTATATTCCCTGTTAAATATTGAAACATAATATTTTTTAAATATTCAAATTCTGTATTCGCTGAAATTCCTTCACTATGATGCTGCATGGATACCTGAAAATAAGCACAAAAATAATCAAAATGAATCTCACTCAAGTAGAAAAAATCATTTTAATTACCAAAGTTTCATCCAATTGACGCGACAATTTATCATTTGCCAATTTTAATCGTTCATTTGACTGTTCTAATATTAGATAATTTTCACACTTTTGCTCTAAAAATAGATTACGATTTGATACGTCTTGTACCTCGCTCATAATTTTTTGCAATTTATTTTCTAAATCATCTTTTTCCTTTTGAATTTGTAGTAAATTGGGTTCATCGTCATCAACACTATCGAAAACGTTATTATTATTTTCACTATCAATAATATTACGACTAGTATTGAGTTTATTAACATTTACGGCAGTTGCCAATTGAGCGTCGATTATCGATTTCTCTAATTTTAATTTTAATTCAATTATATCATCTTCATAAGACACTAGTGTTTGTTTTAGTTGTTCATTACCGTTATTGATTATATCGACATTGCCATTAAGCTCATCGATTATCAAATTCTTCGATTGAATTTCATTTTTGTACATTTCAATTTCGAGGTCTGAGTTGGTTAATTTCTGATCTAGATCCTTTTTGATGTCGGCCAGCCGCGTTTGCTCCTCTTCGAGTTGCTTGGTCAGTGTATTCAGATATTGATTTTCGATTTTCAATTCCTCGTAGTTTTCTAATTTTTTCTCAAGATCCGTGGCATTTTTAGTAATTGATTCTTTTAGGGTTCGTCGTTCTTCCGTTACTGAGTGAAGAGAATCTTTTAATGATGTGACTTCTGTTTTCGACGATTCAACAGTCGTTTTAAGCAATTTATTTTCCTCAACAGCTTGATTACATTGCTCACTGGTTGTTTTAAGTAATTCTTTTAATGCATTTATTTCTTCAGAGACAGACTCCAAAGATTTCTTGAGAGAATTATTCTCGTCTTTTGTAGATTTTAATAAATCACGTAACGTATGTGTTTCCGAATTGGAAATTTGGAGGGATTCTTTCAATGACTGGCTTTCTACATTTAATGTGTTTGTGAGCTGCTTTAATGCGTGATTGTCTTCAGTTATTGATTTTAGTGTTTCTTCAATTTGTAATAATTTTTCTTCAGCCGATACAAGATTTTCGGTGACTGCGTTTTTCTCGAGCATGAGCGTTTCAATTGAGTGTTGTAGGGTCTTATTTTCATTTTTAACTTTCTGACAATTTTCTTTTGATGATTTTAACTCGGCCGTTTTCTTATCAGCATACTCAACCGAATTTTTAAGGGTTTCATTTTCATCGGTGATGATTTTTAGCGATAATTCCAATTCATTAAAAAGAATTTGGCTATTGTTGAGATCGGTTTTCATTTTTTCATTAGAATCTTGCAATTTTAATTTATCATTCTCCAAAGTATTTAAATTATCCATCAAACACAATTTTTCTTTTTCGATCATTTCTAACTGATCCTGTACCGATCGATATTCATGCTCCAGTATTTCTTTTGCATTCATCATTCGTGAATTTTCATCAACACATTGTGATAATTTGTCTTCTAAATTTTTTATTGTATCTTTACTAGCAGCCAATTCACTCGTTAAACGTCCATTATTCTCTTCCAGTAAACAATTTTTATCAGACAACACTACATTTTCACATTGAACCTCGTTCAATTTACCGTCAAACTCTTTCAATTTTTCATCCAATTGTAATTTTTCAGTTTGTATATTTGAATACTCTTGCTTAATTTCTTTAACCTGCTCTTCAAGTCGACCAATTTCTTGTAAAATGTTTGTCACTTGCACTTTGAGTTCACCTTTTTCCCGAATTTCCTTTTCTAAAGTTTTCTCAAACTCCCGTTTCTCGTTCTTTAAACTTTCTATTTTTAATTTAATTATATTGAGATGGTTATTTAAGTCCTCGTTCATTTTAATCAAATTTTGATTTTCTCGCGACTTCTCGTTCAACTTGTCTAAATTATGTCGCATCGCTTCTTCGAGCAACTGAATAGCTTCCGATTCCGAATTAGCGTTACGAATTGTTAAATTCCGAATATCTTCCTCGAGGCTAACGATTTTATGATTTGAATTTTGAATTTCATTTTTGCAGGTCTCGATCTCCGTGCGTAAATGAGTATTTTCCGTATTTATACGTTGAAATTCCGCTTGAAGTTCATTGCGTTCCGTTTCTAACGTGGTGATTCTTTGTTGCACATCGTTATTTCGAACTTGCCAATCATTTATTTGAGTTTGAAGAGAAGAAATAATTTCGGAGTCCAGTTTTATTTTCTCGTTCAATTTGTCTTTTTCGTCCTTTTCGTGTCCAAGTTGATTACGCAATTCCTCATTTTCTGATTCGAGTTTTTGAAGTTGTTGCAATTTTTCATTGAAATTCTTAATTTCACTTTCTAATGCAGACTTCTGGATATCGTACTCGTGGACTTTTTTGTTTAAAATCTCCTTTTCGGCTTTTTCATTGTTGAGTTTCCTAATTAGTTCTATATTTTCTTCTTCCGAAGTAAGAGATTTTTCTAATCGCTCGTTTAAATGTTTTACTTCATTTTCGAACGATTTAAGTTTCTCGTTTAAAATTCCCTTTTCACCTAATTCTTGAGACAGCTTCTCATTTAAATTTTTAATATCTTTTTCAAGGCCACTTGAAGCTTCCAAATTACCCATCAACTCTTTGATCTTACCTTCCAAAGATGAATTGATATTTTCTAACGACTTAAGTTTCTCATTCAATACATCCTTTTCATTTTTCTCCAGCAAAAGCTTTTCTTCCAGCTCTTTAATCTCGACCTCTAAATTTTGTGATTTTTGTAAATTTTCGTTAATCTGTTTAATTTCGTTTTGTAATTTTTCTTTTTCGTCAAGTAACCTTTTCGATTCCGTTTCCCAATTTTGCGCTCGCAAAATTTTAATTTCTTCGTCAATTTTAAGTTTGTCTTCGGTCAATGTTTTAAAATTGTTCTCCAAAGAAATCGTTTTCTCCTCAAGTACCAGTTTTTCCTTTTTTAGATTCTCAATAGTAATTTCAAACGTCTTGATTTGATCACTTAAGGTTTCTTTTTCTTGGTTCATGAAATCGATAGCTCCATTCGACATGTTTAGCTCGAGTTCAAGATTTTTGATTTTCTGTTCGAGGTCTTCTGTATTGTCGTCATTTTTCTCGCTTTCGGAAAGAACAGTGATTTCCTTTTTCAAATTACTGTTTTCCTCTTGTAGCTTTCCCTTCTCCATCTCATAATTTGCAATAATAATTTTTAAAGATTTTACCTCTGTTTCCTTATTTTCTAGCTCCGAGTGAATCATTAGTTTGTTTTCAGCTAACAAAATAGTGTTTTCCTCCTCTCGAGTTTTTGAGTGTTTAATTTCCGCTTCGGATTCTTGTAATTTTTTTGTTAGCTCTTCAATTTTTTCGTTTAGTTGATCGACCGCTTGGCTCTCTGGCGAAGCAGTATTCGGTTTCGTAGGTTCTTCGTTGGTATCAGGGTTTTCACCCAATAACTCAAGTTTAGTTCGTAATGTTTGATTGACGCAATTCAATTCGTCCATCTCAAGACGGAGAGCTGCTTCCAAATGTGCCTTTGCTTGTTGTTCGAGTGAACATTGTTCGCGTAATTCAGATAACCGCCGTAATGCTTTATCTTGCGTTTCAACCAATACCGCCCGAGCTTTATTATTATCACGTTCCAGGTCTCGATATCGTTGTGCTAATTCAGTGAAACGATTACGATATTTTTGATATCGATCTAAAATTTTTCTATAGGCCTGGTACAGCTGTTCTTTTGAAATTGATTCCAAATGTACGCCTTGAGTGGCGTTGATTGTAGATTCCTCGCCAGCCGATGTTTCCATATCGGATTGAAGATGATAAACGGCAGGATTATCATAATTCGGTAAGCGAAACGATACATCACTCGCCATTGAAGAATTCGATAGTCGACGAGTTCTCATGTTCGGATTCAACGGTAAGCCATTGTTGATAGATCTCGATGGATTTTGATTGGCAGGACCTCGTAATGGTGAGTTGTGTGGCGTATCTAAAACGAAAACAAAAAATGATGTTAATTTTAGTTAAGCAATTGGTAACACATAATAAAATTAATATTCCATCCAAATATAGAAATGAATACACGAACTACTCATTAATTAAAGTTGTTCCAGGCAATGTTCTACCTTCAAAGCAAGGTCGGGGCTAGTTTTATTAAGATGGTAGAAACATAAATATTGTATGTAGGGTAATCACGAAACTAAAGTTTTTTATAAAATGTTTGGTCTTTAATTAAATCCAATCCTAAACAAGACAAAGCGTTACTTCTATTGGTTGAAATAGGCCAATCGAAGCTATACAAGACACTCGTTTGAGCAATCATTTAGTTTGATTATTACTGAAAGATATAAATGGGAACATAATATTCCATATCACATGACGAATACTTAGTGTTGGTCAAGCTGATGCCGGACTGCGGGTATCTCACTCTGAGATGAATTTGTCATATTCCCTTTACAGCACGCTGCTGTCTTTGACAGAAATTGTTGTAATCCTTAAAGGCGACTGCAAGACCATGAATACGTTTGCTAGCCTTAAAATTCATACTCTCAGCCAAAAAAAACAACATAATTGAAACAAGCCCTCACCTTCTAAAAGTTAATTACTTTTTAACGCCAAGCAAAATATTTGCAGACGGCCAACTTAATTACACAAATTTATTTTGATTCAATCCCATAAGTAGCTGCAATATATCTGCATGAAAAGCAGTGGCATACTGTCCCCGGAAATATGTCAAATTCATTTCAAGATCAGAGACGTGCAGTCCGGCACCAACTAAACCACCACTAACTGATCCATCGGAGACATCATCAAGTTTTCATCGGGAACGTAAGATGGAAAATTATGTAGCGACTCATATCTTTCACACTAACGATTTCCCGAAAGAATGTCTTATGGCCATCGGCTCATAGGCCATACAAGCCGTTAAAAGTTTGCTTACTTTCCTCCATATTCGATGATGTTCAATCGCACTATCTACCGAGAATGGCTGAATAAGTGCCGCAGAGAGTTTTAGAAACAAAAGTTACAGTTTAAACAATAAACTAATAATAAAAAGAAAATTAATAAAAGATGTCAAAGGTCGTCGTTTAATTAATATAGATATCATTGATTCCTAAAAGGGGGACGACAATTGTCAAATCTATTGTTATGACAGTCTTGATCCCCCTTTCAAAGCAAACTGCGATTTATGTTTCAACTGATAGCTGGCAACTTTGTTGCAAAAATAAAGAAGGCTCTTTAAAAAGCCTTCAAAACTTGAACGTTTTGTGAAGCATTATTGTAATAGGCACATTTTAGTCAAAGCCCATTTTATGACGTGTGACTCTAAGGGCAGATACTGTTCTTCGTGCTTTGAGTGTTTATAATTGATCAGCTTTAGACGCTCCGCGGAAGTAAGCACAACGAAAAAATCTACGTTGCAATGCCTCTATTCTTTATATGTGTATTTCATGATACAGGACCTGACTGGTATACTTCAGTACGGAGCGAACAAAAGATATATGTACAGAGACTTTGTAAGGCTCGCAAAATTCTTTTGACAAGCGCTCAGCGAAACCAAGTGTGGACGAATAATAACGAAAACAGCGTCGTTAATAGATAGAATTAGAAACTGGGTTTAACTACCATGGAGCCATTGGGAAGTAAAAACAGTTATTATTAACGATTCACAGTAAAGTGCTTGAAGTGAGACAACCTTTGAGGAAACCAAGTTGATTGACAAAAATCAAAAGTTTACTATAAAAGTAGAGTGACTCAAATATACGATACTTTTGGAAATTTTTGTTGTTTTCGTTGTTTTTAATATGAACACTTAAACAGGTTTTCGCAATGAATAGAAAAATTCCTATCGAGACCAATTTTTGAAAAAGGGACATAAGTGGATTAGCCAGACTACCACTGCATTTTTCTAAGACGAAAAACGGAATCGACTTCGACGCCAGATGAAAAATCTTGGTTAGTAATTTTTTTAACTAGTGTCGTAATCAATCTGAAAGGACTGCTGACTCATCACCAATTAGTTTAAGTACACAATTATAGTAACCCATGGGGGTCGGCGCCGAATTCTGCACTCCAACAGTTTATAAGTATGTAGTTGTGTTTATTAACATCAAAGATCATAGACGCTTAAAAATATTCGCTTTCGCACCCTGTATTTGGGGGGAATTCGAACCTAGTATCTCTCGGTCTAAGTGCCGAAGCTTTAACCACTGCACGAGTTATCCGGATTGTATAATAGAATTGACAAATGCCAAAGTTGAGTTTGCTAAAATGCCGGAAAATGAAACGATCAGCTAAACGCGTAAACCTTATGAAGCACACCATAAAAGTATTGCGACGTGATACATCAATAAAAACGAAGTCATTAGAATTGTCGGTACTGCGATGGAAATCATAAACTAGTCAATGAGCCGATTTCAAGGCTGTGAATGAAAGAACACAGATTATGCAACTCCTAACATTATCTAGAATTTAATTTGAAACTTTACTTGCCAAAAAATGCAAAATTTGCAATGAAAAGCATAACACACGTACTCAAAACAAGATGCAATAACTTTGCGGGCCTTGATAGACTCGGGTTCCCAATGCAACGAGGAAGAAAACAACGAATATTTCAATCTTAAGAATGGGTGGACTTAACGCAGCCGCAGGAGCTTATAAAAATATACATAATAGAATTCGATGTCGTTGGTGTTCGAAGGAAGCAATGGTGTTCGATTAAATAATGCACTTCGTACCAGAACTGAAACTTAACATAACCAATTTAAGCATCTACAAAATATAAATTTGGCAGATTCACAATTTAATGAGCCAAGCCAAATCAACATATTATTTGGAGATGAAAGGGAATCCAAGGCCAAGAAACTGAGCTTGGTTGAATAGTAATCGGATGCATGGGAATCAAGCCGCCAAACTGCTTCGTATCAACAAAATCGATCAGTGAGCAAAAAAAAATTTTACAAAACCGTGCGACGTGAGTCCAAAGGTAGGTAGGTATATTGTAAACTTAACTCTGACAGAAAACGTGTCGATGTTGGAGAATCACGAAAAACGTCAATTTCCAGATTAATTCAATTAGAAATGCGAGAAGAATCTACATATCTTATCTATATAATTCATGAGAGAATATGTAAAATAAAATGTACTATATCCCAAATCATGATGTCATAAACGAGGACAGCAGCACCACCGATAGAGCACTGCAAATCCTGCATGTGTTTTTATGTGTTTGTTCCATTCCAATTTTTCGCTAGGATTCATTTCTCGTGACTTAAATCCCGATTTAACAGATATTGCCTTGTTTCATAGGGACGGTGGAATACCCTCCATCTGTTTCGTTTTTAAGTGAAACTACTAGTTAGTTGCTGTGATGGGTACTTCTTTTAAATCTATTGATGTACTGTACTCTGTATGTATGTAAAAATAATGTATAAAAAATGAAGTTGTCGGCTTCTAAAATATGTATTACATATATGGCGATACGTCTTTGACCTTAGAATGACCTTGAGAGGTGATCTTAATTTTCAGTGGCAAATCATTCCTTTTTAGGGCAAACTCGTATAGTTGATGTTACAACATTTTCAGACAGTAAACAATTACGAATTTCGACCAAAACTTTAAGAGTTATGAGCTTTTGTAATGTCGATTGTAAACGTCGATTGTACCGTTGATTGTGTGGGCAATGGCGTCGTCCTGTTGAAACCCAATATCGGCCAAGTGTTAATCTTCAATTGTAGGGAATACAAATCCAAATAACATGGCACGATTACGGTCGCCATTGAGTGTTAATGCGGCTCCTTGCTCATTTCCGGAAAAAGGCCACATGAGCCTTTGGACCATATTCCACACAATACAGTCACTCGTTTTGGAAGTACCGGCTTCTCGTCCTGTCACGTGAAGATTTGGAGTGCTCCAAATACGGCAATTTTGTTTGTTCACATAACCGCCGAGGGGAAAATGAGCTTCATCAGAAAAGATGATTTTTTGGTAAAAAATGCTCATCTTTTTCTAACCGAGAATTGGCTCAAACAACGAAGTGATTTCGACGGATTTCCTTCATCGAGAATATAATACTGAATTTCGGACACTTGGCAGATGACAGACATTAGAGCTATGGCCGCTAGTTAAAACGAGTCAAAAGACGCTGCACCATATACTTTTTCGAGCCCTACGCTGTTTGAACACTCCATTATAAAAAATTCCCTTCTGAACTTTTACGCTTTGAACCATAAAATGTCAATTTTGAATATCTCTTTTATAAAAATATTTATTTCAAATAAGCTTTTGTAAAGAAATTCCGTATAGGGGTGGCGAATACCCTACATTCTTGAAATTACTTCTATTGATCTAACTAGTTTACTTGAAAGCGAAATACAAGAAGTATAGAATTATAAGAGATAAGTGAAACTGCAAAGATTACCATATGTTCGAGATTCCCAACCAAGTGCTGACAAAATGCGAATTACAGTTGACTATGGAACAAGGACCAGAGCATAGGGTTCGAATTCCGATAAGGAATAGAAGAATGAACAAGAAGGCAAAAGAGATTTTTTATCATAATATAATGATCATCATTTATAGCAGTACATGGCCTGGCATAGAGCTATACAATTCTACAATGGTTCTACTATGGAAATCGGACCTATAGTCCTATATATTGCTCCTTAGTAAGGTAAAACGTGAAAAATGAACTGCGATGAGTTGGTGGGAATACTTCGACCCAAAACAGATTGCAAAGATTAAAAAACAAGGAAAAACATTTTAGCTGGGGTTATAATTGCTTTTAGATTCGAATTCTGTAAATCGCTACACACTTATTACGTACAATTTAAGTAGAGGGCCCCAAAAATTTTTTTGCAATGTTTTTAAATTGTTTACCTTCTTCTGTAATACTAAAAAAATTATCACTGCCAGAAATTTCAGATGTTGTACTTGATGCAGAACTAACAGCTGCCTAAAATTGAAAAAATAAAACAATCCCATTAATAATTTTATAAATAACAATAAAATTAAAAATATTGGGAGTGACACATCTTTGACATAAGTTAAAATTGTCAAAATTGGTAATGTCAACAAAAAGTAAAGAAATTTTTAATTTGCTTTTAATTTATCCCCACACCTGTGCTGCCTGGGCTATTTGTTGAATCCGCTGCGGTGATGATTTTACTTCTTCGGCAATTTTATCTTTCAGTTTTTTAAACATTTTATTACTATAAATTTCTATTTTTCGTTTCAAATTAAAAATTAATTAGTGAAAACATTGACATTTACGTCACACTTCACATACAAAAAAAAAATAAAGGAAAAAGCAATTCCAATTGGATTAGAATTTTTTATGTCGATAAAAAAATTTTACGTGTAAATTTTGGTGCTGCCTGATTTAAAATTTATAAAGTCTCCAAAGCCAAATTTATCTTTTCTTGTCGTTTCTTTTTAAATTCAAAATTTAACTGAATTACTTATTCGGTTATTGAAATTTATACATAGCATTAATAATACAATGGTATTATCGACTGATTTTTTGTAAGGTAGGAACAAATTGATTATTTTTAAATATTTTTATTTCAAATAAACAATTAGGGATTCATAAGATAAAATTAACACAGTAATTTTAAATTTTCATATTCAAAAGTTATTTTTCCTATAAAACATATAGGAAAACATTTCTTAAAGCAACTACACACGATCTGACTTATCGGGCTGTGGTCGGCCTGACCAAATCAGATGATGCATCTACACTATCCAACAAACTACCTACCTGATATTCAGTTTTCCTTTTGCTTTTGTGATAAAATCTTGACATTTTTGATTTTTCTGTTTTAGTTGTTGGCCATAAAAGCTTGTACAGCGAAATACAAAATGAATAAAAATTGAAAAAATTAAAAATTCCTATCGCGCTTGTGGCATGTTTAAACATTTTTGACAAGAAGCTCAAAATTCTGGTCTTAAAAATGTTTGTTATGGTGTTATGACACTGACTAGTTTTTCAAATGGTTCATGTGATTAAAAATGAAAATAGAGTTCCATTGAAAATTGGATTTCGACATTATGTATAATATTTTATATTATTGTATTGTAATGAATTGCATACTACACAAATATATTATTTTGTTTTCATAACGTCAAAATAAATGCGCATAGTGTTGTCTACCGTTTAAATTAGTTGTTTCTCTTTTTCGCTTTAATAGTTTTACAGCACATTACAGCACTTGAAAACTAGTCAGTGTCATAACACCATTAGCCATTCCAATAACTCCGATTTTACACATATCAAATTAAAGCACACCCTTTAAATATTTTTTGAGCAAAACGTTTCACAAAACTCTACACATTTGAGCTAAATTGAACATTTGTTTGTAGAATTTTCTTGTACAACCCTACATAGCGGTAAACAAAATTGACATTACCATTCAAAATTCAAGCAGCTTTTAAACGTAACAGATGATTGTGTTTATTCGGTTTATTTAAACAATTTTATTTATTCTAAACGTATTTTTTAAATCAAGAGAACTAATATAAATAAAATGTTTAAAAGTAATAAACCCGAAAGGGACGTAAAATTAGCTGCTAATGTTGCTCCAAATATGGTAAGTGTACTCGTGCCGATCCAATAAAATTTTACATGTCATATGTTTTTACAGCCAGCGTCCCGTCTACCGAATACTCGGGAAGTCCCCGATTCAAATAAACATCAAAAATATTCCTTCAATCAAAGTGAATTAATGAAAACTATCGATGATACCATTGATTTAAAACTATCAATGTCATTTCAAAATTCGGAAATAACGGGGCGTTCGACCATGTGCAATGAAGTTGATGTTCCCGCATCGAGTAATAGACCATTATCACCAAGTATTGAAAATATATTGGCGACAAGTTGTTCAGCAGATATTCGAAACATTTTGCCTACGTCTAAACAGGAGCACACGTTTTTGCACAATCATACTCAATTAGAGGATTCAGTGAAGGGTACGGATAAAAACTATTGGGATATCTCGAACATGATTCAACAGGATCTCAGTTTTAAATCTAGTATTGGCCCTGTTAGTGATACTGAGTTTAAATCGGCGCATCTTATGGAATCAAAGCTTTTAGCTGATGAATTGGAATGGAAAAAGCAATTTGCAGTGATGCCTACCGATGAGAGCGATGATCTGAAATCTACCGTTACGAATATTTCAAATTTTGATAGCCAGCAAATAAATGAAAGCCAATTTAATAACGGGATTAATTCATCGGTCTCAATTTCCTCGTATTTTAATAAAAAGAATGAGGATTTACAAAAAATGTTGCCTAATTTAAGTCCTACGAAGAAATTATCCGCACCATTGCATACTCTTGGTTCAGAAGGAAAGGAAAACCGCCACGCTAAAAATTCATTAGAAAATATTGACTTTTATCTTAGTAAGTGCTCTGTAAGTGATTATACAAAATTTAAATATCTAAACCTTTTATTGTATTTCTAGCCGAATTTGATTTCAATGATTCACCAAACGCAATTATACAAAAATTAATTAATAAACATGGATCAAAGCGAAATGAAACTATAGCATCTACAAGTTCAAATAGTTACGATAATCGCCACCGTACTCGAATCATTTTAAAAGATGACACAACGGTGAGTTCATTAAATACATCGCTCGCATTTACCGAAGATGGCTTGTTAAGTGGTGAGACGGATGATGTTAACGGAAAAGAAAGTCAAAAGCGCCCTTCAGATATTAACATATCAAGTGCGACTGGTGTAAGTGAAATTGGTGAACGGAATATAAGAGTTTTGGCTAATGAAAATCTAAATATTGACGATTATACCCAAAATACTCCAGGTCTTCTAAAACCTCAAATTTCATCACCACTCTGGTCAAATCCTGGTCCATCGAACTTTTTACCACCCCCCAATATGATCCATCAGAAATACTCTCTACCTGCATTCGGAAGTAATTTCAATCACGTCCGATCAAAATCACAGTCACCTACCAGTCAAAAATCTAATTTTGGATCGCAACGCGATGTGGGTGGTAGCGGTACAGACAGCGGATTTCCTATTAAATCATCAAAATCTGAAATAGCTTGGGGCAGTATAAAATTAAGACAACGTGTTGAAAGTTCGGTTAAATTAAAGAATATCACCAACAGAAAAGTTACATTGAAGTTGTATATATCAGGGCCTGGATTCCAATTTGGCTCGGTCGATAATAACTGCTTAATCACACTACAACGTCAAGAGTGTTCAACTTTTTCTGTAGCATTTTGTCCAACTATAATTGGATCCGCTATCGGAAAAATTACATTACATCTCGTACATAGCGAAAACAATATGCGAGTTATTCCTTTATACGGATATGGAGGCCATGCAACTCTACACGTCGAGGGTGTTCAGTTGGGTCCAATCGGACCTCAAGGATTAAAATTTTTACCGCTTGGAGATTTCCGTCAGTTAAGCCAACCGATCAAAAAACATTTTAAGCTAATTAATCGTGGAACACTTGCTGCTTTTGTAATCATCGATGTGAAAACCAAAATGCGAGATATTTTTATGGGTGCTTCATCGTTTCATGTAAAACCCGAAAAGTTTATAATTGAAGCGAGCGGCTCGCGAGAAATCTCTTTAGTGTTTAATCCGCGCAGTGATGAAATAAAAAAGTTTTTGAAGAATAATTCTGACGTACTACCCATTGCTAATTTATCGATATTGTACGGCGATGAGCCCACCCGGCATCGTATCAAACGAATTATAAAAAAGTCGAATTCCAACGAACAGAAACATGTACACAAGACATTGAATGAGATTTGCACAAAATTTATTCGGGAGAGTTGTGTTAGTGATGTTAATTTGTTAAGAGAATCTTGGGGTGTTCTCAATAATTTAATCGATAACTTTCACACAGAAGAGATCGAAGTGACATTAAATCGAAATATGGATGAAACGTTAATGAATTTTACACTCGATATTGAGGATGAATCGTTAATGTTCCGAACAATTATTGCATCACCATTGAATGACGAGAACCGTAGATACTGTGAACCGGGAGTATATGAAATTGATCCGAGTTATGATCAAATTGGAAATGTATCAGTCATTCGAGAACTTAAAATTAAAAATATTAGTTTAGACGTAATCAAATATGGTATTCAATCAGATGCTAAATATATTTTTGGTATTGAGCCACGCGAAGGGTTTATTCGGCCTGATAATGAGGTTCGCGTGGAGTTTGTTATTGATACCGATGATTTTAATTTTAATTTATATAAAACTGAGGATGATTGTAATTTTGTTGGGGTGCAGATTGCTGAGAAGAACGTTTCTATACCAACGTGCATCCAAAACGTTTAAATGTGGTATGTAATTGTTTTAAATCCAGTGATTTTTGAACTTTATTGTGTGAATGCCGTTTTTTAAATTAAATAAATAATTAATTTTCTATTTTAACATTTTATATTACATTAATTATTATTCCATAGTTGTTTAGTTGCTTGTCCAAATATTAAAAATATTAAATTGCCTACGAAATAAATACCAGCCGCAATGAAAAATACATATCGCCATTGTAAGGGGTCTTTGTCATCTTCAACTACGAATCCTACTAGTAGTGGCGCCAATATCGAAATAAAATTTCCGGCAAAATTCGTTATTCCCATCAGGGTTCCAGCAAAATTTGGTGATAAATCCATGTGATTAAGCTAGAAAAAGTATAAGGTGTATTAAAAAAATTCTCATTTTCCCACCATCTTACCATGTATCCCACATAGGTCGAGGCGGATATACCGACACACAGCGTCAATAGTAACACCGCTATTTCGCGATTCTCTTTGGTAACAAATCCCAATCCTATTAACATTGCCATTGGGATCCAATGGCCAATAGTTTGAAAAAGCTTTCTGCTTGTCACCGGCGATATCATATTTCGGTTATTAAGGTAATCAGCTAAGAATGTAAAAAAGAAACTTAAAATCCACATAGTTAGATACGGGAGGGCTGAAAGAAGCGCATTCGATTTGATATCGTAGTCTAATACGTTTTTCATGTACGTTGGGATATTTGTAAATAGGGTCCATACACCCCAGTTATGACAGCAATGTAGTATAAGCAGGGCCCAGACTGGGGCAGATGTGAAAATAGATTTCCATGGTATAGATTTCGGTTGGGTTTTTATATCATTCGATCCACATGACAGTTCAATGTACTTGGCTTCTTCGGTTGAAATATATTTTGATTCAGCCGGTTCATTTGCCCCGTAAAAATACCAAACAATTGCCCAGGCAACACTTAAAGCACCCGACAAGTAAAATATGCTTGGCCATCCGGCCGTCGATGCTAATAATCCACTAATCGCTAACATTAAAACAGTACCCGCTTGAGATCCACCATAAATTACTGTTGTTAGGGTACCCCTTTCGTTTGCTGGAGCCCATTTCACTATAAGCGCATGCGTGCAAGGATATAAAAAACCTTGAGTTATTCCAAATAGTACCCGAAATATTACCACAGTTTCCCATCCGCCATGTGATGCTGCCAGAGGGACAAATAAATTAAAAATTCCTGCTAATAACATTCCGTACATCAGAATTATTTTGGCGCCGTACCGTCGAGCCAAAGGTCCCGATGGTAGTTGTGATACGACATAACCCCAAAAAAAGCTGCTTAAAATAATTGACTGCGTTGACGAGCTCCAATCATGTTGCTGAAAACACGTAATATTAATAAAGTTAAAGAGTAATTCTAGTACTTACAGTAAGCTCGTACTTCAAAATCAGGGTTTTCCGAATTGTCTACCATTGCCACAATGGCGACCGATATATTTACTCTAAGCGAATACGATATTATGAACATCAGGAATAATAGTAATGCCTGTATGTGTCGGATTCCATATTTTTTTGCTGAAATGGAGGAATGTTTATAAATTATTGTTGTATTGTTGGATTAATGATAAGTGGTTTGGTTCTTTAACCGTTTGAGTCCCAAGCAGCGCGATCGCGCTGTTCAGATTTTATGTCGACAAAATCCGGCACATTCTGAACATTGCCGACAATTGACGGTGCGTTACCGTTTGTCGAAGTCGCGCGTTTAGATTTACTGCAGCTAGTACACCGCACAGCTCTTTTTAATGCAAATAGTACATTTTACAATAGGTTTGTCTCAATAGATTGTCTTTTAGAGTCTCAATAGATTGTCTTTTACTCATTTAGAAAAAGTGCGGTCGCGCTGTTTGGGATTCTTCGACAGTGTTTTTTCAATACCCCCTGGGACTCAAACGGTTAATAATTTTCCTTTTTCAACTTATATTTTTATTTAATAATAATTTTCGTTCATTTGAGGAATTTAGTTAATTTAATTAAATTAACTAAATTCCTCAAGTGATAATTTAATTTTAAGCAATTAATAATAGCATTCTATCTGAGTTGGCAATGGCATCACAAGATTTAGACTTGAACCCCCTCAACTTCACGTGGAAAATAGTTAAAAATCCAATGAAAAACGCTTAAGTCCTAAACAAGCACCCATATTTGAACTGATTACTGGCAAAATGATTAGAGAATTACCAGACAAACACCTATATAAAAGTTACCAGTTATCACATACCTTTTCAACGCGATCATGAGAACTGAGCATTTCCCCCAAAAGTAGAGGTTATGCCAAATCATAATAATACATAAGGCTGGCAAAGATGAACCACAATAAGCTTTGTTGTCGCAATATCAAAATTGTCCGAATTAATAATAAAAAGAAACTGAAATCAGTATTAGAAAAGACTAGAGAGGCATGTGTGGTGCTTTTTATGTTCCAGGTCGATTTCGTTGGCCGCCATTTTGTCTTGGATGACATTTGAAAGTCGTAGAGAGTAGTCAACAATTTATTTTGGCGCATCTAACGCCGCAACTGCGTGTTGAAATTATTAACACATTTTATTTTTGGCAAAAATGATTATGTGCGGCAAAGCACATTTCGATTTAGCTGGCTTTATTAATAATAGAATAATCGCTATTCGGGCACTGAAAACATTCAACTGATACATAGAGCAACTGTATGGTGCGCCATTTGGGCCGATGACTTCTTCTTTGAGGATGTTAGAGGCAATGCTGTAACAGCTACTGGACCGCTATCGGAACATGTTGTAAGGGAACATGTTCTTGTGCCTGAATGGGATCAATTAGGCCTACAGTACATGTAGTTCCAACAAGATGGTGCCACATCATACACAGCTCGCCCTACGATGTAAATTTTGCGAGAATTTTTTTTGGGGTTTTTCAAGAGGAAGATGTACACCAATAAACCAACCATAACCTCGATTCTTAAGGACAACATTTGCTGAAATAATACCAGAAGTCTGCGAAAATGTACTTAAAAGAGCTCGCCTTTGCGTCACGGCCAGAGGCCACCACTTGCTCGACATTATATTCCATACATAATGTCCAGACCATATAATCAATCAATAAAATATAAATTATAAAATTGTATTTCATTTAAAAGTTATTAAAAAACATTCGAGAGATTCCTGGAGGAACGGATCAATACTGGAAAACGAGGCACTGCAATTCTTCACGGACGGTTCTAAGCTAGACGGCAAGGTAGGAGCCGGAGTCTTCTGTGAGAAGCTTAATGCTATATTTCCGTTCGTCTCCCTGACTACTGCAGCGTGTACCAGGCTGAAGTGGTGGCGATAGGCGAAGTCGGGACATGGTTGAAGCATAACGTGGTATTCGTGAGGGATATCGCAATTTATGTGGACAGTCTGTCGGCGGTCAGGTCGCTAGAGGCGGTTTTGTCTGAAGTCAAGGGTGGCGCTGGATTACCGATCATATCTCAATGAGATGAGCGAGTGTTTCAGCATCCAGATAATGTGGGTCCCTGGTCACTCGGACATCACGGGAAACTGCAGGGCAGACTATCTAGCTAGGTACGGTACGACTCTCCAGATGCAGCCGAAAAGGGCAGGTCTGGGGAGGCCTATAGCAGCGCTTAAATCGGCGCTCAGTAAAAAGGCAACCGCCTTGACAAACGAGATGTGGACCAACAATCTCACGTGGAGGGTAGCAAAACAGGCTTGGCCAAAACTGGACCTGCGGCGTTCTAAAGCACTAGTATCCCTGGGAAAACGAGAGGTAGGATTGGTCGTAGGGATACTGACAGGACACTGTCTTTTTGGGGAACATGCGAGAAGACTGGGTCTACAGACGAATGACTTTTGTAGAAGTTGTTTAGACGAAGAGGAGGAAGAGACGTTAGATCAATTCCTATGCTCGTGTCCGGCACTATCATACAGAAGGCATAAGTATTTAGGTGTGTACGGTATGGACAGCCTTTCGTAACTCGCGGGCTGTGGAATGCGAGATATTTTACGCTACATAAGTAGCTCTGGATAGTTTCTTCGGGAGTAAAGGGGAGATAGCAGCCTGTGGTATAACAATGGGCCACTACTGGCCTAAGTGTGCGATAGCAGCCACTTTAACCTAACCTAACCTATTATAAAACATCGACCAGATCATCAATTTGGGTTTTGAAATGACCATGGTACCATACAATCGTTAAAAGAAAAGAATTATTATTATTGTTCTTCTTGGACATTGCTGAAATCTTTTATAAGGTTACCAAATAATTTCCATGCTGTTTTGTAGAACTATCTAAACAAAAGACGATACCAAGTTAAACTAAATTACACCGTTACTGATCTATTTGACAATACCGCTCATGTCCCATAAACCACTGTACTGGGGCCAGTGCCATATTTGTTATACATAGCTAGTCCACCCCTCGCAAATAAAGTTACTCTTACGCTACAAACAAACCTGAAATCAGTCGAAATAAATTGAGGTAAACTTCCACAATAGACCAATGTCAACGTTTGAATATAGACAGAAGGTTCACCTGGAGAAAATATATTGAAGCAAAGCGCAACAAAATCAAACTAAAATTTTAAAATGTATTACCTTCAACCAACGAGCATCTAATGTTATAACATTATATATTCTTTGCTTCGACGAAAATCAAAATCATTATGTATGGTATTCAGTAATTCGGATTCACCAGCGCATCAAGCACAGAACTCTTGCAACTTCACACGCAACAGATCATGTTGAGTTTCCTGGTAATTCAAACATTTTAATTTCCCAAAATTCTGATATGTTTGCAATTCGGTTGAAGGAATTGCAATCCCGCAATCGTTGTATGGGCAGAATCCCGTGGTTTGGTTTTCGATTTTAGGAGCTTAATTTTCGTACGTAGTGGGAGCGTTGGGCTCCCGATTGTGTACGATCAGTTTGCCGATTTGAAGGATGCTTTCTGATAAAGGCATATTCTATTTTTAAAAGCGAAGTGATTAAGGTTTTAGGAGAATAAAGATAACTTGTTAAATGATGTTTTACACAACCTTACGTTGGGTGTCAAAAAACCATCTCAGCTATTAAATTTGAGTCAAGTAGTTTTGACCATCTTTTAAAATGACGTGACATTAAATGTTTTTCGGAGGATCGTGCGGATAAAATTAAAATCGCTTAAAACGTTCTTCTTATTCACGATGAAATAGTCGTCTTAACCCGAAATATGACAAATTTTATTATCATTTTAAGTCTGGAGATAATGATCGAAAATATTTACGTGGTTTTAAAATATACGATCAATTAGTTTTGAATAAAGATGTTCAAAATTTTTAAATGCAAGTCGGGGATGTGGCACCCATCCTTGATGAAGCATTAACTATCAGTTGTCTATTGATTTTAGATTTTATTTCAAGAGCAACATTTTTAATAGATACTGGAGTTGATGTTTCAGTTGATGTTTTATGCAAAATTTCGCAAACCCGTTGCCCATTATTACGCAGAAACGATATAGTGCTCATTCTGGCATTAAACATTTCAAATATCTTTTAGAAGGCCGAGAGTTTACTTTGTTCATGGATCACAAGCCGCTGATCCACGTTTTTTTATCAGAATCTAGAAAAAGCATTACCACGTAAATTTCGTCATTTGGATTTTATCGCTTAGTCCACTAGCGACATCCAACACATCTCGGGCGTTAACAATCTAAAAGTATAGGATATGCTAAAATCACAAACCAATGATACTGAACTCTTAGAACTTTAATGCGAAAACCACCGTTTCGACCGCTATTCAAAGACCTTCTATACCAATTTAATTTCGGAAAAAAGTGGAAACTAGTTTTTCAAGCCTTCAAAAATTTGTCTCATCCACTAAACTATTTACAAAAAAAGTCATCTGGCTGGCCATCTCTAAAGATTCAGAAACTAAACATTCCCCTCGGATCTTATAAATTAACTTCGCAGCGGAAACTTTGCAAAAATTCTCTTAGACTTCATTGGTCCTTTACCTTTTTCTGACAATTTGGGGTACTGCGTCACTTTAATCGATCGATACATGAGATGGACTGAGGCGGTTCCTAGGCGGTACGCAATTCAAATTATTTTTTTTGTGAATTATCCTCTTAAATTGGATTATACCGAGTCAGGACAACAACCTATACAATCCAAATTCAAATGGCATGACTGAGAGATGGCTTCGTGCTATTAAAACTGCGATGATGTATCTGCCATGAACGAACAGATTGCGTGAATATATTGCCAATGGTAATGCTTGGATTCAGAACAACCGATAGTGAAGAACCTAAAGCAAATCCAGCGCAGAGCTTTTATTTGAATATCCATTGAGAGTGCCTGATGAACTTTTAAATTCTTCTTTCGCTGGAAGATCAGAAATGATGCCAAGACTTTTTCTGATATGTTTTCTTAAGAACTGACCCTGTAAGTAAGTCTCCTCAAACTCCTTGTATCCGTTCATATAAAGTCATTAAACGCAATAATAAAATGATAAGTCTTCACTACATACTATAGATGAGCAGAAAACCAATCACAGCTTCTATATATCGTCTAAAACCTTGCTTTATGGAGAATATTGATAACATGGGATCACTTCCAACGATTCCACTGCATGACAACATTGGATGAATATACGGCAACGACCGGCCTTTCTATTAATTTGTTCTTAATTAAGATGGTTCTTAAAATGTTGGTGACTAAACGTTAAAGTAGGAAGATAATTGAACCTTCTTTTTTGTTTGAACACCATAACAGGTGAAATTGTTAACATTGAAGGTTCATAATTTCACCTGTTATGGTTTTCAAACAGAAGGTAACATCACAATGGTACTACGTTACGCTGTTTTCATGAACAAAAGAAAAATACAGCGAAAGAAGCAAATACAAGTTTACTATAAAATAAAGTTGGCGGGAATACTAAACGGAGTCTATGCGTGGATTCCACAGTGAAACAATTTTTCAGTAAAAAAATACTGGCAAACCGAAAAGAGGAGAGTATACATATTAAAATTACGTTAGAGTGATAAAGACAAATAAATGTTGCCATAAAAAGTATTGAGTTTCATATTTTTTATGGCAACATTTTCCCCGCTTCTGCCAATAAATTTTACTGAAATTTTTTTTGTTCCTTTCTAACAAGTAAAGGATTTATATTTTTATCTCGTATTAATTTTACTGAAGAAATGGTTTCACAGTGAAATTCACAAATTACCGCAAATCCTAAAATTAAATTTAAATATATGTATAACTAAATTATAAATGATGAAAAATTAAAATGGTGATCTACACTTGTTTAAAATAAAAAATTACGTAACATTAGTCTTTGAACTTCTGAGTGAGCTCAGTCCACCTAGAACATTACGCCGATACTACCATACCCACAATGATTTAAATTGACGTCTAATTTCCAACAGTATGTTCTTTGCAACTCATCCTAATTAACTAGATGCATTTTATTATTCTTAATCAAATACCAAAAGCGAGTATAAGATAATGCCCCTTGAACCCCAACATTTTCATCTGCATCAGCTGTTTCCTCTCTTTCAACCAAAAGCAGTACTTAATTTGTAATCTAGTTTTAGCTAATCTAATTTGCTGGTAATCCAGATTCAACTTTTTTGTATTGAGATTATAAGTGGAAATCCTGATTAAAAATTGCACCGCACTTGGCGATCATACTGCTAAATTACCATAATTTGAATTATTTGGATGTAAACGCGATAAATACAATACAAACATTGAAGGTTTATTTACTTTAATGTAAATTTCGTCTATTAATCAAATTGTCAAATCAAAAACTTGAAGTATCAAACAAAAAGTTGTTTCGCTCATCAATCGCTAAACATTGGGGCTATAATCACTTAATCTCGATTTTCTAGATTTTCTTTCGCAAATAGTACAAAATCGTCGGATATGTAAATCCAAATTAAGGCTGCATTGCACTTCAGTCCGAGTTGACTTTTTTATCATCCAAATATTTCGGGTCCGTGCAAGATGATTTGCCGCACTCGCTCGAGATGTAGGTACGCGTTTGCGCGACTGAAGCCATTCTTCTGTTATACTTGTCGGTCTATTATCGGGTGTTCTATTCTATTATCAGAACGTTATAACAAAGACAACCAATTTGTTTTAAAAAGACTCAACCCTATTTAAGTTCGGAAAAAGTAATTTTAATGAAGTAATTTCTAACCGAAGTTGGACAATTACCAGAGTCATTTATATTAGAGATAATAGAGAGATAATAATATTAGACTAACCTCAATTTTTTTATTTCTTTAAAGGTGGCAAAACTCTTGAGTGAAAAAAGGTAAGTGAAAATTATTTTATTAGTTTCTTAAAGAAAGGTAAATTTTATTTTTACCAACTTATAATCTTAATAAAATTTCGATAAATATGGTTCGCTGCGGTTTGTCCTTTTCGTTATAGCAGAGTAGGTGGAATGCCTGCTCTGTTGTTACTCGGGATCCCAGTGGTAATCGATTACAGGAAGTAAAACAAAACTATGACTGAGTGTTTATAACGTGTCATGTATAAGTTAATAAGTTCTTTTCTTAGTATTTTTCTATTATTCCACCTATCGACAGTTATCGACTTTTCTCCATAAAATTCTGTCTATCTAAAAAAACTTCACTAATGAGACGTACAGTTCTGCAGATTCCTCTAATAAAACATCGGTTTTCCAAGTGGAATTTGAACTAAAAATAATGAAGAACAAGGTGCGGAACACCTGAACAAATATCCCAGTCTCACGGTGAACGAACATCGGAAACCAAAATATGTACTAATTCGAGCAGTTCTTCCAAAATATAAATAAATGATCCTAAATATACCAAATGAAGTAATGCAAGAGATAAAAGGCAAGGGATAAAAAATTTGATCTCTTCTCTGTGTGAAATTCTAAAAGAGTTTGCAAGGATTGCTTTAGTAATGCCATCTAGTAGATGTCGCCTTTGGAATGAAATCCATACCCAGTCTGGTTGTGGGAATTAAATAAGTAATTATGATTCCGAAGCATGGGAGAATCCCACACATAATATATTCATCTGCCAATTTCGTTGTTACCAATTATGTCAAATGACTGAAAAGTTATTAGTATCATCCCAAGTCTTATATACCCGTAAATAGCTAAAAAATGATTCGCAGTTTCAAAATACTAAACCTTTTGGGCCACCAGTTTAGTATTGATTTAAAATCTACGATGTGTAGGAGGGGATGCCCAAACGGCCTGGAATTCAGAGGAGCTACAGCAATATTAAATGTAATGGGGTTGACTCTATGTCACTAAAATTTTAGAGAGTCAGACGAAGGTGGAAAAGGAAGGTGGATAATTCCAACCATCAATAAGTTTTTCAAGTAGACCGACTGAATTTAGGTGGTTTGTAATTACACTCCACAAAGGTTGGGTGGTCTCTTTATATTGAAGCACATATACAATTTTTTTGGCTATGGTAATATTTTTTGCCATCACAGAAATTTAAATGTCAAATTGGCAACGGTCATTTACCAATGACCTACAAAAACACAATGAAATAGGTCTTAAATAAGGTGTAATAAATTAAACTAGTCAATTTTTATAAAATAATTTACTAACCTACATTTTAAAAAGTAGTTGAAGTATTTTATTTTAATAAAAATAATAATACGTATATTCTATTATTTTCGTAAATACAATATTCGTCACCAGTCGAAATTTGACATTTGATTTTCGTAAAACTCGATTTCGTTTTTTTTTTTTGGTACATAATAGGGCGGATTATACGATTTTCCATGGTGGATCGAACTTTACGAAATCGAAAAAACTTCATAATAGGCCCCCTGGAATGGACCATAGATGGTGAATACGAAATGGGATGACATCAAAAGTGACAAGAGAGAAATTGAATTTGTTGGCGCTGTGCGAATTGAACTGTAGGGGCGGTTGTTTGAACTTTATTCGGGGTGAACTGGCTTAGGTGGGGGGGGGGGGGGGGGGGAGGTAATGTTACAATCTCGCTTATCGGTTTGGTTCAGCAGAAATTGTTCCGTTAATTGCTGCAAAATTAATGACATTTTGAAGTAGTTTTCTAACAGTTTGTTGTATTGTATAGATTATAGCAGATTCGTGTAGAACAGAACTGTTGCGATTGTTCGTGAACAATCTGGAATCTTCAGCGCGGTTTATAAATATGAATGCGATCGATACAGAGTGTCTTGTGTGGCTCTTAGTTAAGACGGATAATAGCGAAAAAATTATTGTGGGAATATTTCTGTTGTTTCCAGGAATATTCCAATTGTTGTTATAAACCGTAAAATCTCTAGCTGTATTTACAACCCAGTGATGCGAACGTGTTGAATGGATTGCTGAAATAAATCACATACCCAAAAAAAATAGTTTTGGATTTAACTCAAGATATATTGGTGTCAACTAGTTACGATAATAGAATAAAATTGCATCGAGATTTTGCGGACAATGATTAAATTTGTATGGGGCATACATAAAGTATTTGTAGTAATGATTTCGATTAGCTTCATGCAGTGGTGAGAAAACTAATAAAATTTGGCCGCATATCCAGTGAGTAATGAAGAAAATATTCTAACACTCGGCGAGAATCATAGTCTGGAAATGAGTTTGCACACTTTCAAATCATTATAATGAAATATCGTGATGTAAATAGGCGAGGCTTATCGCGCCAGCTTGTGGTGATGATCTAAATAGAATATTTAAGAAGACACCGAATTCAAATCTCAATGTATCGTAAACGCTAAGTAATGGTGTGGAACATACACCAATTAAGTGCATTGAACGAAATGTTGTGGTTTCGACCAGCAAAAAAAAATAAAATTTGCAACAAACATGAACTGGAATTATAATTATAGGGTTTTATTTTAATGTGCTATGTATTGCATCTTCATATTGTTCTCTCTAACCAAACATTTATCATTTACAGTCAGTCCCAAAAGTCTGCATACACCACTAAAATTTGCGAAATCGAGATAAATGAAACGAACTAATTATTGTAATATTAATTAAATAATATATTGAAACAAAGAAAATTATTATTGGACAAAAAAACAATTTAAAAACGTATAATTTTCAATAAATTCAAAAAATCCATAAAATTTATATTACAAAAGTCTACATACAGTAAATAAAACCAAAAGGATCATGTTCAGATACACTTGAGAACTAAATGTAATATTTAGTTGAGCCACCATTACACTCAAGAATAGCGCTTAGTCGCCTGGGCATTGATAAAACCAAATTCTCAGTAACCGCTGACGATATTTCAGCCCATGCACTCGAAAGGGCACTTTCTAATGAATCCCTATTTGGCAATCCTATATTTTCGGACCCTTTGTTCCAGTTCATACCAGATATGCTCTATTGCATTCAGATCCGGTGACTGGGGAGGTGGATAAAGTTGTTTCAGCCCATTAAATAGAAGCCATTGTCTTACTGCCATCACCGTGTGGTTTGGATCATTATCTTGATATAAGATCCACTGGTCGTAGTTTTAAGCATTCAGCGGGCGGTTGCAAGCGCAATATATTCAAATACATGTGGTAATCCATATTACCTTCTATAAATACCAATTTTCCAACATCAGCTGCAGCTGCATAGATACCCAAACCATTACATTGCCACCGCCGTGTTTAACGGTGCGAAGCAAACTTTTTGAAGCCGTATCTTGGTTAATTGTTTGCCAAATTGTTCCCCCTCCGTCGGATCCAAATATATTGAATTAACTTTCGTCAGTGAAAAGCACTTTGCTCCAAAATTCAGTGCCTTCAGTGCAAATTCGCACTGCAAATTCAAGTTTCGTAAAATTCGACGAACTGTTACAACCTTACCAGTGCTATTCCAAATCTCAACCGCTATTTTTGGAGCACTAATCCTCGAGTTGGATGTCGCTTTTTTTTAATTATGCTTCGAACCGTTGTTTTTTTGAATACTTCCTTTGTTATCAAAATTTTGGACTATTGTTTTTATGGTTGCTCGACTTTTACCAATAATTTTAAATATTTCATTATGGTAACTCTTATTCTGTTCCCGAAGCTTGATTATTAAATTTCGTATTTCGATTGACACTTCCGTTCGATGTACCATTTTTTAGTGCCAAAGACGAAAAATATTTCTCACTCTATACGAATGCAACTGTATGTAGACCTTTGTGATATAAATTTTATGAATTTTTTTTTATTTAATTTTTTTTTATTTTTTTTTGTCCAATAATAATTTTCTTTGTTTAAATATATTATTTAATTAATATTACAATATTTAGTTCGTTTTATTTATCTCGATTTTGCAAATTTTAGTGGTGAATGTAGACTTTTGTGACTGACTGTAATTATTTTTTTTCAAAAACTTATTTTCTTTATGATACGTACCACTGCTTTCGATAAAAACAACAAATATTGTAGCAGTTTTGGTTGCGCTTGGTCTAATTGTTGATTATACTATAGGTGATTTAGTGATCTATTGGTATGTTAATTTTGATGGCGCTTCCAGCATGAGTTTCGGGACTCTATTATGATAATAGCGATCAGCCTCTAATGCTGATGAACGCTTCAAATATACGTTTTACAGGCGATGTACATCGGTGCTCCCTGGGTAACGCTAAATGAATCAGGCGGTGTAGTGGAGACGAGCAGACTAAATCCTGTTTATAGTCATGGACACTACATGTCAGGGCGGGTTATTGGCGCCCTAAAACCAATACCAAACCAAACCAGCGTCTGTTCTCCATGTTAGGAGCGGCTGAAGCGGGCGTCTGTCTTGTATCAAGCGGCTCGCTATATAAATGTGTTCAAGGTAGGACTGGATGCCTTAAGATTTTCGCCAGTACGTGACCCACACACGTAACAAGCGGGTTGAGCGGCAGGCCAACAACCTTCCCTCATAAAAACCATTTAAGTTATGAACCCTAAACAAAGGCCTCGGATTACCATATCGGATTCATCACAAACTCGACCTCGGAAATTGTACACGGACAACGCTTTAAAAATGGGAACATGGAACGTGCTTAGCCTCTTAAGACCTGGAGATCTCCGGAACCTCTCGAACCAAGCAAAGAGTTACACATTAGACGTACTTGCATTACAAGAGCTTAGATGGTCTGGGAGTGGGATCCATGACACCACCAATGGTTACACTCTTCACTACAGCGGCCATCAGAACGGAGGAGAATTTGGAGTTGGCTTCGCTCATCCATCGGCGCGTGAAGCACCATATCATCGATTTCCGCCCTATCAACATGCGGATATGCACGGTCAGACTTCGCACTAAGAAATTTAACATCACGATCGTTAATGTGCATGCACCCACCGAAGATAAATCTGATGACATCAAAGATCTCTTCTTTGTGGAGCTGGAGGAAGTCATCAATAACATACCGCACCACGACATTAAAATTATCGTGGGCGACTTTAATGCAAAAATCGGTAGGAGTGCAGAAAATACATCGCACATTGGTCCCAACAGTCTGCATCTAACTAGTAACAACAACGGCCAACGCGTCACCGACCTGGCATTAATGTACAACTTAGTTGTATCAAGTACGTTTTTCCCACATAAGAGAATCCACAAAGTAACGTGGAGATCGAATGATGGAAGAACGGAAAACCAAATTGATCACGTCATGGTGTCTAAGAGACACTCGACCAGTATATCTGACGTTAGATCCTACAGGGGTACAGACATGGACAGCGATCATATGCTTGTCGTATTTAAATATAAGTGCAAACTGTCATCTACGTTCAACAGACAAGCACAAAAAACCGTTCGATGGAATGTGGATGCTCTAAAAGACCAAACGTCACTGCAGAGTTACCAATCAGCTGTCACTAACTATCTAGAGCGGTCTAGCAACAACGAAGAAGCTCCTTCTACCATCCAGGAGCAGTGGCACACAATACAGTCAGCCATTACCACCGCGGCGCAAAACACTATCGGAAGAAGACCTCCGAGACCCCGCAATGATTGGTTCGATGATCAATGTCGCCTGATCGTCGCAAATAAACAAAAGCTTCGTGAAAAATGGTTGGCTCGCAACACTAGAAGCACACATGCAGAATATCTCCGCGCCAGGAAAGCCACGACTAAATACCTTCGTCAAAAGAAACGCGATCATATGAGATTATGCATCGAAAACATCAGCTTCCAAGCGGAAGTAGGAAATTCAAGGGACTGTTTTGCCAATGCCAGGAATCTCATTAAAGACTTCCACCCAAGAAGTACAGCCATCAAAGACGGGAATGGAGAATTGAGAACAAGCGTGGCTGATGTTCTCTCAGTATGGCAAACCTACTTTCAAAATCTACTAAATCGGAATGACGACGTGACCCCCATTAGAGCAGTAGCTCCTCCAGGTGATGAGGTCTTCGTCGAATATCCCACAGTGGAGGAAGTAGACGCAGCTATTAGTCGATTGAAAAACGGCAAGACACCCGGTCTCGATGGAATCCCCGCAGAATTAATAAAACTCGGAGGCGCTACTCTTGCAACAAGTCTATACGATCTCATCGTATGTATTTGGGACCAAGAAGAGTTGCCGGAGAATTGGAAGACCGCGCTCATATGTCCGTTGCATAAAAAAGGCGACCGTCTTAAATGTGAAAACTATCGTGGTATAGCTCTATTGAACACTGCTTACAAAGTGTTGGCTAATGTTGTACTTGCCAGACTCATCCCTCTCGCCGAAAACATCATTGGCGACTATCAGTGTGGTTTTCGTCCCAACCGATCGACCACTGACCAGTGTTTCACTATGAGGATGATCTTGGAAAAATGTTGGGAGTACAACATAACCATTCATCAACTATATATAGACTTCCGTCAGGCATATGACAGTATAAACCGCGATAACCTTTGGACCGCGCTCATATGCCTAGGAATTCCAGAGAAACTCGTTTCTCTGTGCAAATTAACAACGTCTGGGTCTGTATGTAGAATTGTAATCGAAGGAACTGTGTCAGACTCCTTTGAAATAACATCTGGTGTTCGACAGGGAGATGCACTCGCGCCTGTGCTGTTCAATTTGGCGCTTGAGTACGTAGTGAGGAAAAGCAACATCGAAACTTCGCGCTGTATATTCAATAAATCAGGCCAAATTCTTGGATATGCAGATGATATCGTGCTTCTTGGCCGAAGACCTAGCGATATCAAAGACAGTTTCGTGCCGCTCGATCGCTGCGCAAGAAGACTTGGTTTGAAGGTGAACAGTAACAAAACCAAATTTGTATCAACACCCAGGAACATCTCCATGGCAAATCTCGGAATTGGCGACCATAACTTTGATCGCGTTGAAAACTTCAAATACCTTGGGTCAGTTATAACATCATCAAATGACATGCAGGCAGATATAAAAGCCCGAATCGCTGTCGCACATCGAGTTTTCTACGCCCAATCAAAATTATTGCGATCTAGACATCTATCGCAGTCGTGCAAGCTCGCACTTTATAAAGCACTCATAAGACCTGTGCTGGCTTTCGGAAGCGAGAGCTGGACCATGACCACTAATGATTGTAGATTATTATCTACCTTCGAAAGGAAGGTCATTCGCTCCATCTTTGGTCCTATTAAAGTCGCGAACAATGAATATCGGATTCGCATGAACCACGAGATAAAGCAAATTCTTGGAGGTTGCGATATTATCGGATTCATCAAATCCAATCGAGTAAGATGGCTCGGCCACGTTGCAAGGTCCCCACAACAACGGATGACCAATAAAGTGTTCCATCAACAACCAGCCGGTGTGCGTCGTAGAGGAAGACCCCGACTGCGCTGGCGTGACGACGTCGAACAAGATCTACAGGCACTAGGATGTCGAAACTGGAGGTCGAGAGCGATGGACCGAGACGGCTGGAGGACCATAGTGCGGGCGGCAAAATCCCTTCATGGGATGTGATGCTAGAGAGAGAGAAAGAGGCGATGTACATAAATTGAAAATGTAATTGGTGAAAAATTTGGCAAAAGAGGTAAAGAGGCGGAGTTATTAACGTACCGCCTGTTGGAGGACAAGTTAAATAATTTTATATTTTTCACGTAAACCATCGTTTCGTGATAACCCGTTTTATACGTGATTAGCAGCTGACTAAGTGTTTAATTGATGAATCTCAGCGGTTTGACGGTATTGTCGAAGAGATCAAAAAGCGTGGCGAATCACAAGTGTATATATTATATATTAGAAATAATATTCCCGAACAAAAAGCAGGCACCTGCAAAACACCTGTGAATCCACCACCAACTGCAACTCCACCTCCACAAAAGTGTAGAAACTCCCGTTGAAATTACAGATACTAGTCAAGAGCGTTTACGAACTCGAACAACTAAAAAAGACGTTGACCAAGCACAACTGAATACAAACCAACCACAAATAAAATAGAATGAGAATTAATTGTCATAAAATAGCAAAAAAGGTTGCCAAATTTTTTTAAAGCAAATCTTTGTATATCTGTTGGTTGGTAATTCCACAGTATGTCAGCCCGTAGAGAAGAATAGAATCAACTTAGGCATAATAAACTAACATCCGCAAGTATAACGGACAAAAGAGGCGTAAGACGTACATCTTCTTGGATACTAATAATAGTTTATGTTTCAAGCCTTCAATGTGGGCCTTCCAATTTAGGTTTGCATCAAACAAAATACCTAAATATCTGATTTATTTTACTATACTAATCTTAAAACAGCCAGTCGAAGTGCATGTCTGAGATTTGTTACAGCCAAAACCGTGGTAAGAAAGAGCATCAGGTAGTTCGTGGCTATCCCTAAAATGTATTATTTTAGTTTTCTCACTCAAAAGTAAGTTGTGAGCTTTAAGCCATTCCGCCAGTAAATCTAAATCGCGTTCGATCCCTGATATGTTAACCTGTTTGCTTGAACCAGAGTACACAAACGAAAAGTCGTAAGCGTACAAGTGGCGCAGTGGTTAAAGCTTCGGCACTTGGACTGGGAGGTACTGGGTTCGAATCCCATCAGAGGGGGGTGAGTACGTGAATGAAAAGGGGAGTATTAATTGACCTTAAAAGGACATTAAATCTATTGGCTGGTGCTACACGAGATTTTAATTTCTGGTTTCAAACTAAGTCGTAATAGATTTTTTATTGTTAAACTTTTATATTAAATGAAAACAGCTAATTTTTTGTATTATTTTATTCTGTTCTCTCGAAAATAAAATTTAAACAAAAATCTACATCTCAAAAATGCCCTTAAATTTTTTTATTTTCATTTCTATTTTTGTCATTTCGGATTCATGGACAAAAATTGTGCGACATAAAATTTTTGTCCGTGAATCCGAAATGACAAAAATAGAAATGAAAATAAAAAAAGTTAAGGGCATTTTTGAGATGTAGATTTTTATTTAAGTTTTATTTTCGAGAGAACAGAATAAAATAATACAAGGTTAGGTTTCAGTGGTTGACACTTAGGCCATTTGTTTGGCCCATTGTGATACCACGCATTCACGCCACATCATTAACCCATTCACCTATTCACCTACTCACACAACTACAGTATTACCACCTGCACATTGCAAGCTCCATGTCAACCTGTACATTGACATGGACGGGGGGTCGGCGCTGAATTCTGCACTCCATCAGAGGGTCTTAGTTGTGTTTATTAACATCACCGATTGTAATTGATGATGAAAATTCGATTTGCATCTAGCCTCTGATGGGATTCGAACCCAGTACCTCCCGGTCCAAGTGCCGAAGCTTTAAACACTGCACCACTTGTCCGGTAAAATAATACAAAAAATTAGGTGTTTTCATTTAATATACAGGTTTAAATTAACAATAAAAAATCTATTACGACTTAGTTTGAAACCAGAAATTAAAATCTCGTGTCACCAGCCATTGGATGATTAACATTTTCTTTAAAAAAAAAAAAAAAAAAAAAAGCGCAGTAAGGGAGCGTGCAAAACGGCGTCAGAAAATTCCATTCACGTAAACAAGGAATAACAGGGGTCCCAACACCGATCCCTGAGAAATTCCTGACGTAATTGACCGTTCTCCGCTTAGTTGGTGATAACACGTACGTACTACTTGTGATCGATCAGATAGGTAGCTACAAAGCCAGCTATAGGTCATTCCACGGAAGCCACAACAATAAAGTTTCTTTAAGAGAATCGCATGGTCCATACTATATCAAAAGCTTTGGTCATATCGACAAACAGACCAGATGATTCGAGCCCTACATTGATGCTCACACTTATTTGTTCCAGAACTGTTAAAATAGCTTGTTCCGTGTTGTTATTTTTCCTAAACCCGAATTGCAGCGGAGACAGAAAATTATTGTTATTCAGAAAATGTATTATCCTACTTTTCATGGCCTTATCAAAGATTTTTTAAAATATGGATGGAAGCGATATTGGTCGGTAGTTGTCTACACTCGATTTATCATTTTTTTAAAAAATTGGGATGACTACAGCTCGCTTTAGGATTAACGGAACATTCCCAGTATTGACACTTAAATTCATGATGAAACTTAATATATCCACAAGATAACAACCCATCTTCTTAACTAATATATTCGAAACACCATCTAATCCAGGCGATGAATTATTTTTAAGCGAATTGATAATTGCATATAATTCACCAAGATCGGGGTAAAATAAAAGCTTCTCGTCGTATCGTAGTTTTCAGTCACCAATTTATGTTTTACCGACTCATCCAAAGTAACAGTCAAACAATTGGATTCACCTACTCGCACAAAAAAATTGTTACACTCATTAGCAATGGCACTTGAATCAGAGATAACACCATCAGACAATTAATTTATTTAATTTCAGCAGACTCGGGGTGCCCATGTATCAATTCATTTACTGACTGCCAGTTTTTTCGGGCATTAGTGCCATTCGAATTAAACTGTTCTTGATAGTACTGCTTTTTTACTCTGACTTATTTTGGCATTAACGTTGTCACATAGTTTGCGACTATAGTTAGCAAGCCTATTGCCAATTGGATTTGTTCTTGCAACTGGATTGGCTATAAACATCGCCCCGATTCTCCCATGGAAGCACTTCTTGCAGTTGGCAAAAGTCAATGCGGACAATCTCAACAGAGTTTCTTATGACTGGTCTAGAAATGGAAGCACCTAAAAACTAGTTTCTATTAAATAATGATCTGATATGCCCAAGTCTAGAACATTGCATGAGGGACTTCAAAGTACCTCTGACCAAACCTACAGAGTACGTTGTCGATACAGGTTGCTGCAGATTTAAAAATTCTGGTAGGTTCAGACACAAAAATATCCAGACCATTAACTGACAGCACATCTATAGTAAATTGTCGACATCAGTATTTTTAATAAAAAATCGCCCATAATTATTATATTAGAGTTAGTTAAATCAGCCAAAAACATATTGAATTCCGCAATGAAATTGGAAATGTTGAAGGAATTTAATCTGTAGATGCAGAAGGCACATACTGGTTTTGACCCTAACATAATAGAAATGCCTGTACCATCAAAAGTGTTATAGTCGAGCTTGATATGTTTACAATTCAAATCGTTTCTAGCGTAAATTGCCACTCGTCCTCATAGCTCCCCAGATCTCCGAAAGGCCAATCAACATACGCTTCACATTCGCGGAATCCAAATAAGCAAGCGCAGCCTATCTGATTATCTTCTCATACTTCTAATGTTTTGATATACAAACCCAAAACAGGTAAGAAAACGATAGGTCGAATGTTGAATCTTATACATGGTGTAATCAAGTTAGAGCACGACAAGCAGAAATGGATCATTTTGAGGTAGCAGATATTCTAAACCGAAATTTGAACTCTAACAGTGAAGTAGAGATACCAAAACAACCGAGATGAATCTTGCGTCGTACAATGTCAGAGACTGAAAACTGTTTCGTACCTCGACGATCCGAAAACCTTCAGTTAGATTCTCACCATAGTGGTCCATTTTGGCGAGGAGGAATAATAATAAACGAATTTGAACTGGCTATGAAACACAACACAGCATTTAATCAAAAACATATAAATTTTGTTCTAATGAACTTTGTTTGAATTGATTTATACGAATTGCATATGCTATGATTTTAATTGCATAACGCAATCGAATCGATTTCTTGCCTCCAATATTGCTTTCTGAGGCATAAATTAAGAAATTTAAGTCATCCCCGTTTCAGAATTGAAAAGTATTACAACTATTTTACAGCTTGCCCTAAATGTATAGGAAAGTATTGTTTTTACGGACAGACTGAATATTTTACAATAAACAACTCAAATGTAACGTTTTGAGTGCTTAAAGCATTTTATGTAAGCTCATAGTTCAACATTTAAATAAAAAATTAGTAAAGATAATAAACAAAATTGTTGAGCACCTTTCGAGCATTTAGTCGAAATCGAGTTTGCGCCAAAACATTTTTTAAATTTAATCCACATCACATAAACTAATCCACTTACTATATTTTGCACTATCATCTCCACTAGTATTATCCACGATCGTATTTAGCTCAATAATATTTTTAACACTACTAAACTCATTATCCGTCATTTTATTTAATTTAGCACTTTTCACGCTCGCGACTAAAATTAAACTTGAATTAAATGTTGTGTACTATGCAAACCGCATATCGAATTAACACAAGAAACAATATAATACTAGTATTACTACACGATTGTATGTCTAATTAATTCAATCAATTTGATAACACGATAATAATACAACTTATTGATTTATAAAGCAATTAATGCTTATATTGTGCTCTAATTGTAATCACATTATATTAGCGTAGTTATCAGATTCACCAACAAGTGTGTGGTAAATAAATAAAAGCACTAATTATGCCAATTCGGTATTTAGCTTCTGATACGAGCTTATGGGACACGTTGATAGTATGTTATTAGGTACATGACTTTCACAGCTGAGTATTTAAGAATTTAGTAATAACAAGTTTTTTTGGTGTTGAAACCTCTCTGTTTACAATGGAATGGATGATTGTTGTAAAGCATATTGTGCTGAGAGGATTTTTTAAAGTTGATCAATGACACTATTCGTATAAATAAACCAGGCGCCCCTGAAGAAGAGAGATGATTACAGTATAAACGTAACAGGTTTTTTTGATATAAGCACATCATTCACCTGACTTTAGAGGTTTCCAAAACTATTTGATAATTGACATTGTGCGAGAATTCGCGATAACTTCACTAAGCTTTAATTTCATACTTTGTTTACTGTTTATGCGAAAACCCTCGTTTTTAAATACTGATGCAATCACCATTTTTCCATTGAAAAATAATCATAACATGTTTTCGAACGATCTATAGTGTTACAAGATTATCAAAGTTCAGGGAAGTAGAATTCATCATACGGAAGTTTTATCATCTTACAATCTTTATTATATTGCTAATTTCAATTTCCAGAGGGCTTTCGATTTAGTTATAGTACCGATGTGAAGTTTGTACTAAGTTTCTCCTAAACCAACAAAAACAATTTAAAATGTTTGTGTGGATATGTGAAAAGTAAACATTTAGGCGATCGCACTATTTGTTAATAGAAATTTAAAAACTTTAGTATAAATGTTTAATAGGACCATTGAGGGATATTTAATTAAAGTTAGTAATTTTACCACTAAACAAGACTATATTAAACAGTTTTCTTTAAATAATAGTGGAAAAAGGTAGAAAAAATAGATATTAAATCCAATTAATTTATATAAATTAAATCCACACACTAATTTAAACTAGAAGTTTCATAAATTTGCCAAACAGCTTCTGGACGATATAAATTTATGTCTTCGCTTAGGGGTGTTACTTTAGGGTAATACTAAATAGGGCTTCAGGTTATTCTCATCGGTTTCACGTGTAACCCCATCGGATCACCTGTAACCCCATTTAGTATTACTCTCAAGCATCACCCGTTGCGATTCAAGACGTTAATGCATTCAAACGTCTGTCTCACTAAGCGAGCTCCATGATAAATTTATGTATGTGAAGTTAGCCCAGAAAGTCATCCCAGAAAAAATAAATTATTGCATCAGGCAACACTAAAGTTATATATTTATACCCGCCCAGGATTTCATTAAAATTAATTAAATTGGTATTAGTTCAGCCCAAGAAATATGAAAACTTCGTAATAAAACATATTGCATGGAAAGAAAAAAAACATTCAGAGCCCAGACATATTTAACCGAAAAATTTTCAAATAATTACATTACAGTGAAATTATAGTATCAGTCACAACGGTAGGATTAGCTTGAAATTTATATGGTTGGTAACAGACATAATGACAAGTGATTATAAACAGATTTGATAATGACGAGTATACTGACGAGTCGTTACTATTAGGTTTGGTTTTCAGAACTCTTTGTTTCCAGAAGCTATTCAAGCAAATCCCTGTCAAATGTATTGGCCCATTCAAATATGAGGCTGTAGTGCCAATCACACCGGTAGGATTATCTTGAAATTTTAATGGTCAGTAACGGACATTATTAGAAGGATTTACTTCTAGGTTTGGTTTCCGGAACTAGCGGTTTCTGGGAACCATAACCTAAAAACGTTAGTTAAAATAAAAAACGATAAATAGGTTTTGTTTAGAACAATATAAATGTAATTTTATATAACAAAACTAGCGCTCAAATCTGTTTATAATCACTTGTCATTATGTCTGTTACCAACCATATAAAGAGTAACCGCAAAAACACCATTTTTTCGCCCGTTTTTGCGTAGTCTGTATTACTACTCCATCCCTCAAGTAGGGCTAAACTGACTCAATATTGAAGAAATCGAGTTATGCTCACCCACATTTTTTATGACGGTCAATTTAAGCCGACGGGGACCTCTGTGCGACCTTCCCCGTTCTTGCTACAGACTACGCAAAAACGGGCGAATTTTGCGGTCACTCTTTCAAGCTAATCCTACCGTTGTGACTGATACTATAATCTCACTGTAATGTAATTATTTGAACATTTTTCGGTTAAATATGTCTGGGCTCTGAATGTTTTTTTCTTTCCATGCAATATGTTTTATTACGAAGTTTTCATATTTCTTGGGCTGAACTAATACCAATTTAATTAATTTTAATGAAATCCTGGGCGGGTATAAATATATAACTTTAGTGTTGCCTGATGCAAACATTTATTTTTTCTGGGATGATTTCTGGGCTAGCTTCACATACATGATAAATTTATGAAACTTATTGATTGTGTCATTAGTACTGTTATCTAAGGGAGCAAGTGAAACCGATGAGAATATCGTAGAAGTTTGTTTATTACCACGCGTACGTGTTTCTCGCTTTCATTGCTTACAATTTTATAATATGGTTTACGTTAACTCAATTAAATATTATTTTAAGAAATGCTTACATCTTCAAACTATGCTAATGAATTTTATCCAAACTTATCCATAAAGCACAACGATAACAAAAGTATCGTAATGGTATTGGTAGAACTAAACATACTCTCTCTCTCAAAAAAGTGTAAGCATGAAGTTTCAGCCAAATCAATTAATCCATCTGGACTGTATCGACAGGCAGACAGACACCACATCGAAAACCACTTTTTCGGACTTCGGTACTATAGCGAATGGTAAATCTGTAAAAATCTCAAGGTCGAAAATTTACATGATAACGCCACTCTTGATTAAGCATTGGCTTAATTCTATTCAATTTAAGGAACCCGAGGTTGAGAAAGATCTTCGTTCCACCCAATTTAGTTATTTTTCAAAATCATATCCAATCTGTTAAGAAATGGTTAGTTTAATTAAAGAATTTACAGAAGATTCTCATTTCTATCATTAATGTGAGTTCTGTCCCCTTCGATTGAGAAATGACAGAGCTCTATTATGGAGCAAGATGGAACATAACGGCTAAATCATGATCCATTTCAGTCGATTCCAAACACTCAAATATATGATTTTGCAAACTTTTTAACAAAATCGTTCGAGCCCCTTTTTTCTTTTAAATAGGGACCCAGATCCAATTTAAGAACCCCTAAACATGTTTTTTCGAATTTGAAGTGAGTAGAATCGATTCTTAGCATACGGAAATCATTGCCGCACCCATTTTTATAAAAATCGTTTGACTCGAATCCTAAGGCTCAATTCGAAGCCACATGACGTAATATTTTATAAAAATCCTATAACATGATGCAACCTTCTACAACATGACGCAACATACTGAAACATCACACAACAAGATGCAACATGGAGCAACATCACGCAATATGGTGCAGTATGGCGCAAAGTGGTGCAGCATCCCACAACATGATGCAACTTGATGATCAATCCGCAACGATTCCTAAATAAATTATCCAGAAATCACAACTCCTTGTAATCATTTCCTTGCATTTAAAAACCCTGTCCCGATTAATTTTATCAAAATCATTGAAGCCAAATAAAATGTTAAAAGATGGACTAAGCCCCACTAAGAACCGTCACAAGTAAAGCCCTATCGGGCTTAATTCCCGGTACTCGAAAACCTCCTTCACCAATTTTTATCAAAATCGTTCGAGCCAATTTTTTTCTTTCAATAAAGTGACTTGGGTCCCACTGGAGCACCACCTAAACGGATTTTGCAGAAAATAGGACACATCGCAATCAATCCCTGCCATTAAAAAACCGTTATCGCTGTAATTTCTATCAATAGAACCGAAAAAAATATTAAAGGGTCCCAGGCTCCTTTGATTCAGCTCCTAAACGAGTTTTCCCGAAATTAGAACCCATTGAAATCAATTCCTGACATTTAAAATCTCCCCTTTACGAATTTTAATCAAAATCATGCGTGTCAGAAACATACATAATGGAACCCGGCCCCACCGCATAGCCCCTAAATGAATTTTTTCGAATCCGTTTTTGATACTCGAAAACGGTTCTCCAGCAATTTTTATGAAAATCGCGTGAACCGTAAAAAATTAAAGAATAGGATCCAGGCCCCACTGGGCCCCTGAGCGGTTTTTCTCGAAATTAGCGGCCATCGATATGGACTCACGGCCCTCGAAAACTCTGCACCAATTTTAAAAAAAAGTCATTGGAGCCGAAGAAAAATTAAAGAAAGGCAACGCGCTTCGTCACAATCGATTTCTGACAATTGATAATCCCCTTACACCATTTTTATCGAAATCGGGCGAGTAAAAAAAAAGAAAATTTTTCAAACCGAAAAAAAATAAGTAGTGAGACTCTAGTTTAACCCGGATGACCACCTAAAAAATTTTTCACAAAACCAGGTCCATCGCAAGTGGTTTCTGGTTCTCACTCAGAAATTTTTTACAAAAGTCGTACAAACCACAAAAAAAAAAACTTAAGTAAATAAAACCCGAGTACCACCAGACGACGTCAAAATCGTTTGAGATAGGAGAATGAAAAGGGAGCCAAGGTCAAAACATTAATTAGATAGCGAATACTTCAAATCATTATTACTTACTAGCGGGCCTGTGACTGAATAATCAGTCACGTGATTACATTTTATTATATTTTTGATTAAGAAATGATTAAGAAGATTTATTAAGATGTAAATTTGGTGCACTATTATTAAAAATAAAGTAAATTCATATACGCTATTAAATATTTAATAAGAAATGTACAAAAGGATAATAGGAAAGAATTCAAAAGAAGTTCCTGATTTTTTTATTAAAGAAAAGTGACTGGGATTACGACCACAACTTACCATTCCATGAAAATGTGGCTCGCTTACCTCCATACACAACAAGATGCACGGATTACAAAATATGCACGCTCGAAAATAGACGACTTCTTTTGGGCGCGGCTTTTATTGGTAACGTTTTGCTTGGTCACGTTGATTCAGCTTACATCTTGGAAAACATATCAATTCACGTGCCATGCAGAACATTTCGAAACCATGAATTTTTAGCACTTGAACACCATTCCACCAAATATGGAGAAAACAACCCCATTAATAGGATGTCTAAATCTTTCAACTTAATGGACAACCTATTTGACTTCAACTTATCAAAGGACAACTTTAAAAATATCCTGAAAGATTTTTTTCTAAATTTTTAATTGTTTAAACCAAAATTTGGTTTATATTTTTCTTTTTCTGTTCTAAAGTTTTTTGTTGTAACATAATTTTAACTATAACTGTAAATAATCTGAAATCATACATGTATATTACAAAATAGATTTCTTTAAATAAATAAATAAATAAATAAAATATGAATTTACATGCGTAGAATCTCTACAAAACAACATTCTTTGTTGTGATGCGCCCGTCCCGATCAGCTGATTGATCGCTTGTCTCAACCATAAACACCTTGAGTCCGTCAAATGAGCGGCATCGTGAAAAGGCCACATACAGTGTGTAAATACCGAGGCTGGAAAGTACACTTCTACCTTCTTCAAGCTTTGGCCCTAACTCTTGTTGATGGTTATGGCGAACGCGAGCAGGACGGGAAACTGGAGGCGAGACATTTTAAATGAGAAGGTGCCTTCCGAGGGTGAGAGCTTTATGCGTGGCAAGAGAACGCGCTCGCCTTTTGAGAAACCAGTCAGCAAATCACATTCCAGACTGTAACGGTTTATTTTTGCGACTCGCATGCTTGTTCCATTGATAAGACCTTTGCTAGTGTTTAAATTCCTCATCAAAAGAACGAACTCGTTTACCTTTAGCGGGATGGCTTGGCGCGGAAGTCCGGATCCTTTCTTGTTGAGAACCTCGACATGTAGGCCGAGTTCCTCATTCATGTCGTGACTCTCAACTTTATCAACACTAAGTTTGACTTCTTGTCCGCCGGGCAGGAGGTCAAGCACCTGCTGATTGATTAGCGCACAATGATCATTCTTGGGTGCAAGGGTGGCGCGCTCCTCTATGGTGCCCTCGGCTAGTGTTGTGTTGATGTCACCATACACGGAATCGATTACACGTCTGTCTTACTGTCTTTGATTATGAGCGCGGCCCCTGGCATGATGCTGGCCTCATCTATCATGATGAGTCGCGCGCTTTTCAACTTGGTAGCGTGAGAGGAGTTTGGCTTCATTGATGAACCGGCAGTTTGAAAATGTTGGAAATATTGGAACCGGCAGTTTGAAAATGTTATATAGCGTACGTTCACCTTCCATCAAGCTCGTGGCGAATCCTGTGAAGACGGAGCAAATGGACTCCAAGCCACGCCCCTTGGCAAATGCAATACAAATGTCTTGCCACACCCGTCGGGAGCGTCAACGTAAAAGACCTTTGCTGACAGGTCTTCATTTGCAGTCGCATACATGTTGTCGAAACGCGCCATTTCCAAATATTAAAATCTCAAGAAGGAAAAGCACACAATTGCCGTAGCGCGCAACTTTAATCTAAATATTTAATAAGAAATGTACAAAAGGACCGCTGTAATTGTGTGTTATTTTCATTTGTAAATATATGAATAATTGTGACGTACTAAACTAATGTACTTATGTAGATTATATAGTCGATAGTCGATTAACCACCACACAAAAAGCAGAAACACGTCACGCTAGTTCAAGCATGAGCTTTAATTAAGAGCTTAATAAATTATCCAGTTACGAAATATACTGGGACACAAATCAACCGCATATCGGGACGAAACTTCCCACTTAACCTTTCGCATAAATTAAGAGATCCAATGACTTTTACCTGAAATCGGACGAAAATGATTATTCCAAACTTTCCATAGATATTATGTTTGTGTAAGTACTATGGTCAATCTTCACTCGCAAAATTTTGTCATGATGATAGAGTGCCATGACAAAATTGTATTTTTACACTGACAGAACACCAAAGTGTTTGTATGTATGTAAAATCATTTTATGTTTTCTGTTTTGTTCTGTATTGTCACGGTGTAATGACGGTTCAATACAAACATATTTTGTCATGATATTCTGGCGTCGTGATGAATTTATTAGATGCACAGTATAGGAAAAATGTTTCTTGGCGTTAACACCTATTTCCCGTGCACGTACCTTAATAAAACATCTATGAAAAAATACCTTTCACCTGATATATGTTTCATTAAGATACGCGCACGGGAAATAGGTTAAAAAGGGAGCACAAACTACAAATTAAGCGTATTAATATATAAGATAACAACCAACATTTTCAAAAGGACGCTATTGCTACAACCATAAAATGTCGCCATAACCGTGCAATACAGGGCAACATAACGCAACATAGTACGCATGACGGAACATGGTGTAACATCTAACAACATTTCATTACATGATGTAACATTGTGCAACATAATGCAACATGACGCAACATAGTGGAACAATTAACAACATCCCTCAAAAAATGCAACATCTTGGTACAATATGGCGCAACATGATGCCACATTCCACCGCATGGTGCAACGTTAGGCAACGTGGTGCAACATGACAGCCCATCTGGAGGACTCCTAAATGAATTATTCAGAAATCAGAACTCATTGTAATCGTTTCCTTGCATTCGAAAACCCTGTTTTGTCAAAAAGAAGGCCTCAACATGACACAAAACAGTGAACACACAACCTCTCAACAAGATGCAATATGCTGCAAAATCATGCAACATGGACCACCCATTCTTCAAAATCACATCCCACAATATCGCGCAACATAACGCAACAAAATTTTCGTCAACAAAATTTATTTATTTATTTATATTACGACTGAGTCTTGTACCCATTTAACACTGCATAATAAAGTATTTTGATTAGTTGGCGTAATCAGGTGATTATCCCCAGTTTCGTGTAACTCCTCCTCAGATTTTTCGCCACAATAAGTGTACTGACCTTCTGGTCGCGATAAGTCCAGTGGTTTGGTTCTATGCAGTCTTCTTCTTGGTGTAGTAGTCAGCATACAGCGAATGTCCAGATTTTCATGCTGGTGCAGACGTTGTAGGTGTTTTGTTGCATGATGCTTAATTTCATCCGCGACAAGCACGATCTTTAAATCTCGATGGAGGTTGTCATTTCGAATGTACCACGGTGCATTAACAATTTTTATTATGAACTCTTTGTATGATTTTGATGTTTGTCTTCTATTTAGGTACAACCCCAGAGTTGGCTACCATATGTCCATACAGGTTTTAGAATTAGTTTGTATAGCAGCAGTTTGTTATGGATCGCTAGTTCTTATTATCTCCCTAAGACTAAGAGACTTCTTTTATGTGTTCTTTCCATCTAAGTTTAGCATCTAAAGTCATGCCGATGTATTTAGCAGTGTTTGCATGCGGTACTACTATAGAGTTTATCATTATTGGTATATGATTAACTTTTAGATTTGTAAAGTTCACTTTGGATTGAATTTGCTTCATTTAATTTGATTTGCCATTTCTTTGTCCAATTACATATCTATGAATGTTGATTTTGTACCAAAAATTAGAGCGCGAGCTGGCGAGGTGAACAATAATTTTGTCTACATATACATATACTGTATAATTAATATACAATTTTATATTTGTATTGTATTTTTTCTCTCATGTGTCTGTCCGTTTTGTTCGTCAATTTTTCAAAGGCAACTAGCAAAATAAAAAGTTCCAGTTGAACCGCTTGAATATTTATGATGATGACGTATAATCTCACCTCTTCTATTCGCTTGCTTTTGAGCAGTGGAACCGATTGTTTGTTATGTGATTTGATTTTTCAAAAATTTAAACAATACGAAACCGCATTTGACACATCAATTAAAAAAATATATAAAAAAATGACGCGCATACGCTCAAGCAAACCAATATTAATATAAAATAACCACTACTATGTTTTTCCGGTTTGCTCACCTCGCGCTGCCGTTTTTGGTACAAAATCGACATTCTGGTTAGTAATGGCCATCTGTAATTTACTAGTGGCGTCATTAATATTCTTTGCTATTGCAGGTATTGCCGTGTCATCGGCAAAAGTCGCCATTGTTGCTTCTGTAGTTGGTATATCTCTATATAGGAGATAATGGATTGGCCCAAGAACACTCCCTTGTAGTACTCTTGCTGTTATTCTTGTTAGTTGGGAGTATTCATTCTCATACTTTACTCGGAAGTGCCTCTCTGGTATGTATGATTTTAAAATTTGAAAAAATTGCTTTGGAAGATCTCGATGAAGTCCCACAAAATGGCGTAACAAAACACAACATCGTGCAACGTTTTGCAACATGGCGTAATATGGTGCAATATGCCGCAACGTAAGGGGACTCCTAAATAAATTTTCCAGAAATTAGAACTAATTGTCAATCGATTCCTGTCACTCGAAAATCGCCCTTAACCAAACTTGATCAAACTCGTGAGAGCCAGCATTTTTCTTTTCATAAGGATGTAACCGTCGAAATAAACCATTCTATTCTCCAGCTCAACTCCTACTCTCCATCATTTTTCAAAATATTAAATCATACTTAGATATCCTCTTTCATGATGGATTTCTAGTTGTTTGTTAGGAATAGTATATTTCTGAATACCAAATTTCCGTTGCCTTGCTTCCGGGTGTTCGTGGGACTAATTAAGAAGTCCGCGAATTATCTTAAATTTTTGACTAAACAACAAACTGTAATTTTTAAAGCGTCTTGACCTCAAGAGATTTATTTATGCTTTGGTGTGCATCTATCAAGAAATTTAAAATTGCCTGATTTTTGTCGAGTACTTGCAGAGTCTGAAACGAAAATGCGTTTGAACGTGCGAATAGCTCAACCTATCGGGTGAAAGAGAAAGGGAGTAACATTCGATAAATCATCCAAGATAAGCCACGCATGCCGAGTGATGATTGGCTAAGATAATACTGAGATCGCTAGCACGGAACAGGCTTACTACAGCAAGATAATACTGTGATGGTCACTTTTCCTTATCAAACTTATAGTATTGTTAACAAAAACCATAGTATTGATAACAACCCAAGGTCCAATCCTCGAGTGTAATCACGTCAGTGTAGACTATGACAGCTAATGTCTCACCTATAGGCCAGGCCATAAAGAAACGTCAAGCCAAACAATCAGACAATTCTCAAGACGGCACCTTACAGAGCGTTAATCAATGACAAAATTTATTAGCAAACGAAGCCAATTAGATGATTCCAGCTATAAAACGGCTCCAGTTCAAGCCTTTCGAGGCATGGAACCAATGACCAACAATATCCTCATTGTAGTTATACGTTGAGGGCTTGCAGGTTCACAATCATAGACCTAAACACACCCGAGGTCGTTTTAAAAATGAATCCAATGCTAACAGACTAAGACGACATTAGCTGTGCTGCTTTCGAAAAGCCCGCTTAGCTTTAATATTAGGGACCAATTTTGATTTCAGCAATTGACGATTATAAAACTACGAAAAGCGCCTCTGGTGGATCAGGTTGCAACAAACTTATCGATATGCCGACAAAATTAGGAATATTTATAGATTAATTCAAGTTAATATTTTTTATTATTAAACCAAGCTAAACTAGCATGAGGCATAAATGTCAAAATTTGTAGTTAATGAAGTTTATTGAAAATCCACTAGGTGGAATCCGTGATGCTCCAATTTAGCTTGGTTTAATAATAAAAAATATTAACTTGAATTAATCTATAAATATTCCTGATTTTGTCGGCACATCGATAAGGTAATTGCAACCTGATACACCAGAGGTGCTATTCGTACTGTGAAAATCGTCAATTGCTGAAACCATTGATTAATTATGACTTAAGATAATATCACTCCGAATTACAACAACAATTTTTATTAATTTTGTTGCTTCTTACACATTGTAAAAGAAGAACACAACTCACTTCATGCAGTTTTAAGAAGAACAAAGATAGACCCAATTAATTCAAATATGAATTAATTCAGAATCTACTTAAATATAAGTCCTGCTTACTCTTCCATTGACATATACCTATTAAAAAAAAACTAACAAAGAGTGTGTTGGTTACACTAACAATGCAACGTTAATTTGAATTTTGTTTTCTACATTTTTTTTGTTTTTTGCGCTAATACACTTATACTTAGTTTTTCAAAAAAAAATTACTATGGAAAAAAAAATTCCAATACATCTTTACTTAGTTATTGTTTATTTCATATTTGTGGAGTTAGCAGGACTTATATTTAAGTAGATTCTGATTAATTCATATTTTTAATTTATTTTTACCCACACCACTAAATATTTTAACAAAATTAAAAAAAAAATTGAATCAAATGTATTTTCCTCTCTCTCAATTGAATATGATGAAATATATATGACAAAACTAAATAGACAAAAACAATGAAATTATATTTATTACTTCATTCTGTTTTCAATTTTTCAGTCGTATTCCAACCATGTGAGTGGAGGTTGTTCATGACGTTTTTACAGATTTTACAGATATGGCGATGGGCATTTTTTGTATTTGCACTGCGACACAATTTGTTTGTTATTATTTTTTTGTTGTTGATATTTTTCGAAACAAATTAAAACTAAGGTTCAACCATACAACCGTTCAACCATACAACCATGCCACACTAGCATTTTTTGTATTTTGACATTTTTTTTCTACCAATGTTTTGTTCTGCTCTCTCCTAAATAAAATTTTAACTAAAATGAGTCAAAAATGTCCTTGAAATATTTTTTATTTCATTTATGTTTGAGTTGTGTGGTAGAACAGAAAATTTGTTTAAGTCGCAATTAAAACTTGTATCATAGGTAAACGGGGAAAGAAACGAAGAAAAATGCAGCTTTTTTTTTTAAGTGTGGCATGAGCCTATATTTATTTTGTTACTGATGGTACAATTGTATGTAAGAGTAAGTGAAACAGCAGTCGTAACATTTCAAAATGATATTTTTTTATGTAATGAAAAGTTGACACACAATACAAATGCAATTTTTATATGGGAGAAAACAACAGCAATTAAATTGCTCGGGTTTTATGTTGCTAGAAAGAAAAAACCACTCTCGCACAACAATGCCTCTAACTATATGTGACTAGTAGAGACATTAACCAAACGTAGCGGCAAAAATCCGAGTAGTAATATCTTAATGTATTCAATCAACGCTGAAACCATAATTGGCCTCTAAAATTAAAGCTAAACGGCTTTGTGAAAGCAAAACAGCTATTATAAATCCACGGTTAGCTGCACGGACGAAGTCACAGCGACAGAGCCAGGTGACGTTAGTCCGGTAAAACCTTTTAAAGGAGGGTTAAGTTTAAAATAAGGGACTACGGTCCGTGGAGCGGAAGATATTGCCGAGGAAAGATAGGGAAAATGCATAGCAATATTTAACTATCGCCACCTCACACAAAATAGCGAAGACCTTCTAAAGTTCTAACTGCAGTGTAAAGTAAATTAACTTTTCGGTTCGGCCCGAAACGAACAAGAAAAGCTAGGAACTCGACAAGGAAACAGGAATAATTGGCAAAGGGTTTTGTAATATGAATCTAGAACCCTAATATACCGGACAGCGAACACCGAATATGCGACAGCGAGCCTGCGTAAAATTTTTCTAAAATCATGTCTCAACATCAGATCTGCGGAACATCAAGACTTGTCATGCATATGAATAAAACGACAATACAGCCATGCCATTAGCCATCGAAACTAATCTCCTCAGGACCCAGCGGCGATTCTCCATCGGGCGATTTTCTCTAAATAAAACACCATTTTTATGATGAGTAGCTCAAGATACAGTTGGTGAGATTTTTACCAATCAATAAGCTCCCGTTTGCTTGCCGCCACAAAAAAATCCTCTCACAAAAATTCATTAGAATCAGTCGAAGCGAAGCTGTATAATCTGACTATACTCAAGCAAGGGGACTCTTCGCTTATTTTATATCCTCCAACTGCAAAATCCTCGGTAATCAGGAGGTTGACGAGGATATTCACATATACCCATATCTAATTCAATAGGAAACCTATAACAGTTTCACATACAGTATGTATATTTATTCAACGAGATATAGATTACAAGAACATGAGCACTACTTGCTAGGTTGTTGAACTTTACAATAAGTTATAAGATTACGAGCAATTCTCAGTATACCAGACCAACACATATTCCAATTACATTTCTTGAGACAGCTCCACACAAGCTGCCAACAAAAATGAAAGATACCCTTCAGATCAAAAATTTGCTGTGCGCCTTTATCGATGTATAAAGCGGTTTTGATAACGCCATATTAGTTGTAATTTTGAAGAGCAGAAGAATTGCCAGCATTGGAACATCCATATCACGTATATCACCAACAAGGCTAATACGATAAAGCTGACTTGCCTGTTAACGAATGTTTGGGATATCTATCCACACTGATCGCCTAAGCCGTTCCGAATATAAAAAATTAATCCTCGCATAATTAGTGGCCCACGATAAAGTCATTCCACATTCAATCGAATTTTTTTTCTGGTTCTGCGCTAAGCAAATACACCACGAATTGATAACGTACGCACGCACTAATTGATTAACTCAAGTACTTCTAATCAGTTATTTAATTTACCACTAAGGAACGTTAATAATTTTAGAAATTGTTTTGATTTTTTGTCAATCGATTTCTTCTTATCACATTCAATTCATTTACCATTCAGTTGTGGTCGAACATTTACGGTTGCCTAAAGCAATCGTTGTTACATAATTTTTGTTGGTAGTGCATGCGTGTTTAACAATAAAATTTACAATAAAATGCAGATGCATTCGTTGAACGATAACGAGATCGCTGCTTCGTTCATACCGAGGAATTCAGAAAGTGAAAAGCCCAATGGTAATTTGTTTAACAAATCTTTGTGTATGTAAATATTTGGGTGTGTACTCTGTGTACGTACACGTAGTGTCTTTATCACAAAAATACTAAATTATACGATATCAGTGCAATTTATAAATCCTTGAGATGTCAATGTCATAACTTGATTTTTGGTGTATTTATTTATTTGCAGCGCCGCCATTTGGAGTGCGTCATATACAAGCATTTTTACTCTTTTGTATGTTGCTGCTTTCGTATGCGTTGCGAGTAAATTTATCGGTGGCGGTTGTCGCAATGGTGGATAACTCACAAAATCTCGATTTCAAAGTATGTGTATTATAGAGACTTTTCTTTAACGAGATCATTTTTAAAATTAACAATTATTTTCAGAAATTTAATTGGAGCTCATCGACCCAAGCAATTGTGCTGAGCAGTTTTTTCTGGGGTTACATAGTATCCCAACTACCGTCTGGACCAATGGCAAGACAATATGGTTGTAAAATATTACTACTTGTAGGCATGCTAATTGGATCTGTTTTTAGTTTATTGTTGCCATTGGCCGCTACCATCGGTGGATGGGAGACTGTGGTCGCGGTACGAGTTTTTTTAGGAATAACTCAAGGCATTGTTTATCCGTGTACTCATGGATTAATCGTGAAATGGGCCCCAATCAATGAACGTGGCACATATACAACATTTGTTTACGCAGGAGCACAAATGGGCACCGTAATAATGTTGGCCGTAAGTGGAGTTTTAGCTGCATCCGATTTTGGTTGGCCTAGCATATTTTATATCCCTGGCGGTTTTGGAGTCGTATGGTGTATATTATGGTTTTTCTTCGGCGCTAACACACCAGCCGATAGTAAATATATTTCAAATGATGAACGTGATTATATCGAACAGTCCTGTGGCTCGGATGATTTGGAATCTGTACCAAAATCAATTCCGTGGAAATCGATTGTAACTTCGGTACCATTTTGGGCGTTACTCATTGTGCATTGCGGTAATAATTGGGGTACATGGACGCTATTTACGAATATTCCGTCGTACATGAAAAATGTTCTGGATTTTGATATTAAGGAAAATGCCTTACTCTCGGCGATACCATATCTGACAATGTGGGTGCTAAGTTTCGTTTTCAGTTTTCTTTCTGATTTCCTTATTCGCCGAAAAATATCTCCAGCAACATGTAGAAAATTATTTAATTCAATTGGCCACTGGGTGCCTATGACTATGTTAATTGGATTGGGATTTGTGACCCACGAACACCCGGTAGCAGCTGTTGTTTTATTATCTTTGTGTGTCGGCATGTCGGCGGCTACGTATGTTGGCTATTTAGTCAATCATATGGATTTATCTCCAAATTTTGCTTCAACATTGATGGGAATGACAAATTTCACAGCGAATGGTGTTTCTATATTGGCACCATTACTGGTGGGATTTGTTGTTACAGATGAGGTAATATATAAAAACTGCTTAAGATTGTCAAAAGTTTTAAATATTTTATTTAACTAATTTTAGAGGGACCCGTTACAATGGAAAATCGTGTTCTTCATAGCAGCTGGAATTTATTTCGTTGGAAATTTGGTGTTTGTTATATTTGGCAAGGCAAAAGTACAATCTTGGAATAATTAAATATATATGCATCTAGACTTTAAGACAAACATAAAATAATTTGGCCCATATTGGGATCAATTCGAAATATAATAATCGAAATAATTTGAGAATATTTAAAAGTTGCTGCAAGTTGAGTTTATGGTTTTATTTAGGCGCATTCATCTTTTAATTCCTGTCTACTTACAATGGCCACTACAATTGAATATTGAATTAGGTCACGACCAATGATGACAGGGCAGCTCGTACAATTTTTCAAAATGTGGGGCTTATCTAGTGCTTGTCGTTGTTTTATCTTGATTCGATATTTCTATATGCTATTCGATTCTACCGACTGTACACGATCCGTAAATGTGCCAAGATCAAATGAAATCCACATTTTTGGCCAACATTTATAGAATAACAACCCAATCCAACATAATGAAATTAACTGTGATCGGATAGAAAACGGTAAAGTTTCATTCCCAGAATTTTAGTAATAATTCATTTTGGTTTATATCCCAATTCCATCTTGCGCATAGAATTTGGCCAAAATAAATAAAATTCGCGACAATATGTGAAAAAATATTTACATTCATTCACCTTTGGAAAATCAGTAAGTTTCTAGTTTTCTGAATAAAATGAGTTTTGCTTGAATTTGAATTTGAAACTCGGAATGTTTGCTTAACAGAGTCAAAAAAAAGTTTGCATGCCTTTTAACGGATTCACTGAAAATGACAATTCGTTGAAAAACGTTTAAGCGAACACGACAATTCACCGAAAACCACAGTTTAATCCTGTGGTGTGCTACGAGTGTCATAGTAATCTACATTGGTTTATCTTGTTTAAAGTTCTGGTTTATTCAAAAATGTGGCTAGCAATATAATTTCATAAATACAGAACTGCAAAATTAAATTTTTTTCTTTTTTTGATGCGAATTCAGTAAACCATCAACCTATACGTATTAAATTTCGGTTTAAAGTTGGTCAGTTGGAAGTTTTTCTGTAAAATGTGCAAATAAAATTGGTTCTAACAACATTAAAACTATATCCCAAACCGATAATCAAATTCTACATCCCCCTTTTGGCAAAATTTTGAAATTGAAATGATTCTATCGAAAAAATCTAAATTGGATGGGATAACATAACCTTAAAATTGGATCCCATAACCTTAAAATCACGCCCCACCAATAGTCAAATTCTGCCTAGGGTCATGGTATTCCGAATTGGCGTGGTCAAGTCTGTATATGGACACAAATTATAAATTATTATTAATTTTGTATTATATATTCTAATTTTCACATTAAAAACATATTTCACTATACTGGTTATTTATTAATAAAAAACTTTACCACAATTTTAAAAATTTAAAATTAGAAATTAAAACATTTATTAAAAATAACGATAGATTATTGTAGTGTTCAATTTTATCAAAGCTAAATTTTATTTCCGAAACGGAAGGTTTGTTAAAATGATTTCAAACATTTTTCTCCTTCAGATTTAAATTGACCTTGAAGGTCATGCTTGTTAAACATTGCTTACGACGAACGATCGATAATCATTTGACGGTTACCGCAGTGCAAATTCACAACAGAAAATCAAATATCGCACATTTAGGCCAATAGTGGCCCATTGTGATACCACAGAATCCTATCTCCTCTTTACTCCCGCTGAACCCATCCAGTGTTATGTAGCGTAAAATATCTTGCACTCCACAGTCCGCGAGGTCCAAAAGGCTGTCGATACCGTACACATCTAAATACTTATGCTTAAGTGATCTAACGTCCCTTCCTCCTCTTCGTCCATACAACTTCTGCAAAAGTCATTCGTCTGTAGAGTCACCCTTCTCGCATATTCCATTTTCTCGCATATTTGTCAGTATTCCTACGACCAATCGTACCTCTTTTTCCCCAGGGATACTAGTACCTTGGAGTGCTGCAAGTCTAGTTTTGACCAAATCTGTTTCGCTACTCTGCACGTGAGAATGTTGGTCCACCTCTCATTTGTCAAGGTGATTGCTGGTTTACTAAGCGCCAATTTGAGCCCTGCTATAGGTCTCCCCAGACCTGCCCTGTCCGGCTGCATCATGAGAGTCGTACCGTACCTATACCACTTTATGCTTCAACCATGTCAAGACTTCGCATATCGCCTTCACTTCAGTCTGATCTACACTGCAGCAGTCAGGGAGACGAACAGTAATAATCTAGATTCGCCAGTTCTTCCCTTAGCGATCTAACTATCGTCGAGTGTCCCACCTGAAGACACTTCCACTGAGAGACAGCCGAGAGTCTCGTAGCCAAATTGGCTGCCATCTGCTTACCAAAAAATTCGATTGGAATAAGGTGGAACATGGAACAACCTCTAAAGCGCGTGTAGGTGTTGTTCTAAGCGCCCTGCTTTAAACGATGCAGGCCGTTCTTTGCACCTTCTCCATCATATATGTTACCTTTTCCAGAGCTGGACACCACACGCCCACCCCGTACATCAGCACAGGTTTTACCACTGCCGTATAGAGCCAATGTAGCCGCTCTGGTTTCAAACCCCATCTCTTACCTATTGTGTTTCTACACGAGTAAATGGCTACATTAGACTTAATCACCCTTTCTACAATGTTAGGCTTCTAGCTGAGCTTACTGTCCGCAAAAGCCAGTGTAATGCCGGTTACGGTAGAAGGGCTAATTACCGAAATTTTATATTTCTTAGTAAATATTACCAGCTATCTTGGAAAGTTTGATCCCTTATCCACATTTGCTGGCCCAGTTCGTAACGATCAGTAGTGCATTCTGTATAATATCCCCAACCTTGTCCAGATATTTGCCTGAGACAGCTATCGCTACATCATCTGCATATGTTACAATCCCTGACTTCTCTCTCTCCAGTTCTAACAGTAATCCATTCATCGCTACACTCCAAAGAAAGGGGGACATTACTCCTCCTTGTGGGGTTCCTCTAACCAACCGTCTTCTAACGGTGGCCTCCCCCTACTTATAGGGTAGTCTACAGTACGCATGCTGCGATATTGCCCAATTCCTGGGCTCAATTATTGTTCAAATAACTACATCTACCAACCTTTCCAACGTTTTCAACCAAAAGAATGATAAAGTTAAAGGCTTCAGGTCCTTCGTATAAGCATGTGAGCTTTTTCCCGATTTCGGGATAAAGAACCTCCATCCATTTCCTAGGAATATACACCAGTTTCATACATCCCCTGAAGATAACTTCCAGCCAGGGGAGGATGACTACCGAGTTGCTTTGGATCTCTGCTGTTATAACACGATCCGAGCCCGCCGATTTATAAGGCTTAAAACCGTTTAGCGACCACAGGATTCGTTCCCTGCCCACGATGCTCTCCACCTTTATTGAAAGTGTTCTTCGATGAGCTCCAGACTCCGTCCAATCATCAATGCTTCCTGAAAAATGGGTCTCGATGAGGAGCTCCAATGATTCAGCACTTGAAGCTGTTCATGACCCGTCCGGTCTAATTAAATAACTAGGACTGGTTGGGTTAATAGATAGAATTTTCATCCATTCTACAACAGAGGAGTTTCCAAGACCCCTTTGTGTCTTTCTCAACTCTTTTTCTTACTTTCTTAGGTCCTCATTAAAGGAGTCCCAATACCGAACCTCCTTGTGTTCTTAGATTTATTAATGGCTGTCCTACACGCCCTCCGATAGGTTCCCAATTCCGTGGTTCACCATGTTGATTTCTTAAGGGATTCCTGAAGCCTTTTCGGGTAACTGTTGAGTTTATATGTTACATATCGGTGATCAGAGAATGAGTGTTCCTTCGCCACTGTCCACCGCCTGATCATATGAAAGATTGTTTTTGATGCAAAGGTCACATCTAAAATCGCCTGTCGATTTCTAACAATGAATGTCGGTTCTCGCCCAATATTGCAAAGTAAAAGTTTAGTACTATTTAATAAGTATCAAAAAATACTCACCTCTCTCGTTAATGTTTGTGCTTCCCCATTTTGTTTGATGCGCGTTTGCATCACATCCAAGTATAACACCTACCCTTCTTTGATCTGCTTCCCGGATCAGTTCCCCCATGTCATTCGGTGGAACCTCTTCCTCGCGATCCATATTGGCCTAGCCTCAATTTTCAAAGCCAACCTCAACGCTCATCGCTGTACCATCCCCGCTACTAAATTGAGGAAGAAGAAAAATATTCAAATTATTTTTCGCTAAAATTCACGATCTGATCTTCTCAGAGTTGCTGCAATATAATAATTTATACCCTTTCGTTTTGAGACCACAGATAGATCCTGTTATTGTTAATCCAAGGTTCTTAGATTAACACTAAGTCCTCATCTGACTTAGTCAGTCTTAGCACGAGAGCTGCCGAGGCAGCCTTTGGGTTAGTGCCATCTGCCTCGTTGCTCGGCCGCCATCCACCTCTCGTCGAGAGTCCGACAGGATGTCCCCATCGGACTCAAGAGAGAAGACGTTACCTCTCTTTACTATACTCCCCAGTCTGATCACTCGCCTGTTCGTCCCCCGCTTGACCGTCTCCGGCTGGGTCCGTTTGCCGTCGCACCCAGGCTGGTCTTCTGAATACGTATCGGCCTTGTCTTTCTTATATATTTTAAGAGTGATCGACCCGAACCCAAAGTTGATTACTCCCTTTGATTTTGAAAGGGAAGCCCGAGATTCTTTATTGATCTGCAGGATTTCCCCTCTGCAGGCTGCCTCAAGCCTCGCGCCCTGCCACACCTCGCCTACTTCGGCCACTGCCCGTTTCTAAAAGTTGACCAACCTCTAGTCTGAGCACGTAGTTAACTTAACGCGCCCCTGGTACCATCCCGTATCTCTACAGGACGGGGGTCTTACTTCTACATTTTGGAGCTATTATGAATTTTTTTTCGATTTCGTAAAATACGAAATCGTAAATTCGATCCACCGCGAATATTCCTATTATGAAACCTTTTTTCGTCGTAAAATTTAAGACCATGAAAATTGGTAATTGACCTATAATAAAGTTTCAAATAAATTATAATAAATTAAACTAGTCCATTTTTATAAAATAATTGAGTAACTTACGTTTTAAAAAGTAATTAAAGTATTTTATTTTAATAAAAAAATAATAAGTATACGCTATTGTTTTCGTAAATACGATATTCGTCACCTATAGAGCAGTCGAATTTTGACATTTGATTTTTGTAAAATTCGATTTGGTTTTTTTTTTTGGTTTCACAATCGGGCAGATTTACGATTTTCGAATTTTACGAAAGCGAAAAAATTTCATAATACGCCCCCTGGGACCTCTGTCTCTTAGACACCGGGGCCCTATCATGATTTCCGCCGCGGAACAATTTTCACACGATATCGTGAAATTGGTATCACGACACACGATACATTTTCGCCATCTATCCGATAGCGAGACAAGTTTCGCCATCAAAAAGGCGGATATTTTTTCGATTGACAATTCTTCTTTATTGTGTTGGCAATTGTTTGTTGTATTTTGCACTTTCAAATAATAAAACTTTATAATTATAATTAACAATGTAAGTAATAATAAAAAAAATATTTATATTTATTTATAGTAGATGTTTAGATTTCTATGATAAATTATTTTTGAAATTTGTGTAGGTAGGGCAGGAGACGTTACAAAATCAACACTGAGCAGTTCGAGGTTATGGCCGATTTTATGAAGAGCTACAGAGATTTGGCTATAAATAAATTAGCAAGTACACAGTACAAAGAAAATTTTAATTCTTTGTGGAATGAATTGGCAACTCAATTAAATGCTGACGGTCCCTCAGTGCGATATTTAAATAAAATCCGCCGTTCAATTCTAATTTAACATTCATTTCATTTTCTTCACTTGTCAAAAAAATATTTAATTCAACACTAAAACCTTAAATCACCCAAATCGAAAATCGAACCAACGACGAAATTAGAACGCAAAACAAGATCTATTGATAAACAAATAATTTTAGGCTCACTATGGGCTAATCAAATGCCCTATTGAAAAATTTTGGGCTCCACCCGTTTTTGACCAGACTTCAGGTCATTTAATCTAAAGCCAGCAGAACCCAAATTGAAAATCGGACCAACGACGAAATTAGAACGCAAAACAAGATCTATTGATAAACAAATAATTTTAGGCTCACTATGGGCTATTCAAATGCTCCATTAAAAAAATTTGGGCTCCACCCGTTTTTGACCAGACTTTGGTCCGATTTTCGATTTGGGTTCTGCTGGCTTTAGATTAAATGACCTGAAGTCTGGTCAAAAACGGGTGGAGCCCAAAATTTTTCAATGGGGCATTTGATTAGCCCATAGTGAGCCTAAAATTATTTGTTTATCAATAGATCTTGTTTTGCGTCCTAATTTCGATTTTGGTCCGATTTCCGATTTGGGTTCTGCTAGCTTTGAAATGCTATTGCCTTTTGCATTTTCTAGATCGAGCAGAATAAAAAAATTTAAATAGGACATTTAATTAGCCTAAAATTAATCTTTAATTTTCCAATTGTTTTTAAATCAGTTTTTGATATGGGTTCTGCTAACTTTTTCTAAAGCTAGCAGAACCCGCGTTTTAGTTGGAAGGGGTGGAGCCCAAATTTTTTTAATGCGGCATTTAATTAGCCTATAATTAGCCTATAATTATCCATACTATCTTGTAATGTTCTGCTGTATGGGTTCTGCTAGCTTAAGGGACGTAACGTAATGTTGCTTACACTGATAAATGTCAAGTCAGCTGACAAAATGAGTGCGTTTTTGACATTAAATGAGCACTGTTACAGTCTTTTCGATAGCGGAATTAATGATATGAAAGTTGAAGCGAGTCGAAAAGAACATATCGAAATATTTTTCGATTCGCCGCGGAAATCATCATGGGGCCCCTGGACCCTTTCCGAGCTATCGCAACCCACAGTCTTTTAAGCCCATGCCACATAATCTTTTTGCTCTACTGTAAGCTGCCCTTCACAGCTCGCAGCCAGTTTATCTAATTCCGTTATCAACCTATCCCAATAATACTAATTTCCCAATAACATGACCTCGAAGATAATATCTTCAACTATTTTTATTATAATTTGATCGTCATGTTTTAATTTTTACATTTTCTTTTGGGATTCATTTAATTAAAGGTAACATAATTCATTCACATTAGAATATTTTATGTACCGCGGTTAAGTGAACTTAAATACGTTCATGGATAGGTAAATGACAATGACGGATGCAATAATTGAAATATTTCATTTGGTGTTGTGTCCAATTTACCGAAATGCAAAAATTTTACACGCGCGGTAATTCGATTTTATGAATTAGCTGAGACTTTCAATTTAATTACTAAAAAAAATTTTTTTCCCTCTCTCAACCAACTTTTGAATATTAAATTAAAAATAACCGGGTTGGACAGTGAGTTTTGGGCGAGACCAACGGTGGTTGACTTAATTTTTAAGAAGTTGAGTTTTTATGAGTTTTTTTTAGTCAGTTTTTGGTGACCAACGTGTGGTCAAGTCATTTTGTGTTTTTTTTAGTTTTGAAAAGTTTTTTTTTTTGAGTGCGAGACCAGCTGGTAGTCGGTGAGTTTTGTTAAAGTTTTCCCTTGTAATTGAGTTGGTCATAAGTTTTTTTTTGTATAAAGTTAAAATTCGTTTTTGTTGATGTTTTTTTTTAGAGATAATAAATTAGCTAGTGTGTACAAAAATTAAATCGTTGGTTTGATTTCGGGTTTTTTTTGTTTTTTTTAGTGTGTAAGTAGGAAGAAGAAGACGTTATTACAATTATATAACGATAGTGGGTTGATACTGACTGTCAGTAGAAGGAGTTGACGCTAAGCGGCTCTTTTCTTTTCTACTGGTAGCATACCACTACACCATTTTTACTAACATTACTCAGTTAGGTAGGTTAGGGTAAAATGTTTGTCTAAACATTTTACAAATACAACCATTAACCCTCGTGATGGGTTGGTTAAGCCAAACTTACTACTTCGGGGTCCGATTCCCCTACTTTTCCTTTTCCACTTTTACTCTTTTTACGATGCGGTTATCAATGCCGTTGTGCATCCCCATCCCCACGACCAAACATTAACCTCTTCCGCCTGAGCTACGGTTTAATGCCGCAGGGGGATGTAATACAGGTAAAGGCACGGTTCTCTATGAAACTGGGTTAGCCCTAGCTTTAGGTAGAGACTAACCCGTTTCAATAGAGTTGATGAATGGTTGTGTTGTACTCCCATCATTTTTTCAGGATCTTCTTTACAATGATCGGTTGGGGCGAAATTCATATTTGTAGTCATCGATGTTATGTTTTCGGTCATTTTCACACTTGAGACGGTCGCCTTTTTAGGCAGTGGATAGGTGAGTACGGTCTTCCAATCCTCAGGAAGTACTTCCTGCTCCCAGATCGCAACGATAAGTTCATAAAGATTATATGCAACAGTAACTCCTCCATGTTTTAATATGTCTTACCATTTCTTAATCTATTAATAGCTTTGTCTATACTTCTTCTACTTGGGATACGGGATATGTACCTTGAACCCAGTGGAGCTCAAATAAGAGTCACTTCTTCGTTTCGATTTCGTGGCGTTTGATGGCTGTGGACCTTAGACGGAAGTCCTTGGTAAACTTTCTGGCATTGGCAAATAAGTCTTGGAGAATGATGTTTCAGCTTGAAGGCTGATGTTTAAGTTCTCAGTATATATTCCGCGTGCTATTGGTGGTCTTCTTCACTTGGAAGGATCCACCACTGCTCCTGAATGTTTGGTGGAGTTTTGTGACTTTTATTGTGCCGGTTTAGGTAATCACGGATAACTGATTGGTAGCTTTGTTGATAATCTTTATCTTTTAGTGCATCGATATTCATCGGACGGTTTTCTTTGCTTGTCTATAAAATGCGGTTGATGCTTTGCACTTATATTTGAATAGAAGAAGCATATACGGTCACTGTCCAGGTTGGCGCCCTTATTAGATTTAACTTCAGTTATGCCATGGGATGGGATGTCACTTTGAGATCATGACGCGATAGTTTGGTTTTCTGTTTTTCCATAATATGATCGCCACGTTACTTAGCGGATTTTATTAGGTTGAAAGAACGTACTTGATACGACTAGATCCCCATTTTTATTGCGTTATACGTGTACATTTTCTGAAGCGTTGTTGTGATATTTAGGTTTTTAAACCGACTTATTACGTGTGTGGCTTACGTACTGGTGATAGATATTAAGGCACCCAGTCCTATCTGAAGCATGTTTATATAGCGGGCTGTCTACAAGTCTAGACGCCTGGGGGTCTATTATGAAATTTTCGACGCGCGTATTTTTTTCGACGTTGTCGAAAATTTGGTATTATGAAATATTTTCGACCGCGTTTTTTTTCGACGTTGTCGAATTTTTGTATTATGAAATACTCGACGCGTTTTTTTTTAGATAACGTCGACTATTTTACGACAGCTATTTAGGTGTTGAGTACATAAAAGAAAAGTGTTGTGTTGAGAAATAAAAAAAGTTTGTTAGTAAAAATAAATTAATAATTTAAATTTATAAAATTTTAATAATTAAAAATTAATTAATTAATTTAAATTTAATAAAAAATAATTAATTTAAATTTTGACATAAAAAATAATTAATTTTATTTCTCGACAACGTCGAAAAAAAAATTCATAATAGCGATTTTCGACGTTGTCGAAAAAAATACGCGCGTCGAAAATTTCATAATAGACCCCTTGTTTCTGCCGCCCCTAACCTGGAGAAGAGACGCTGATGTGGTATTTGTTTTGCGGCGCCAACTCACCGTGAGATGTAGTATTATTGACTATAAGCAGAATTTCCCGCGCATCTCCGCCACTACATCGTCTGATTGTTTCATGGTTAACCATAGAGTATCGCGAGGAGGTATGAATCTAGAACTTTGTCTCTTCACCCTTTAAGAAGACGCTCTGGAGCATACTATATGAATGGTGCACTCGAAATTCCCCTACCTGAAGTCGATGAATTTGGCTCCGGAAATAACAGAAGTAGGTGTAATGGTATAGGAATAAAAAAAACCTCCACACGTTGATTTACCTTGAATTGATCAGATTAAGACCGCCGACGTGAATTAAACAGTTTTAAAGCGGCCAGGATAACAACAGACCTTGTTCGACTGATATCCAGCATTACGGGAGACCAAGTGCAGGCAGGAGAAATTGCTCTCATCAGTGGTTATATCCATAATATTATTTGGGGCAGCTGTGAACAATTGTGAGTGTTCTGCGCATACAGAACGATTCACAACAGTAGAATCCTTCAGACCAGGTTATTGTTAGACTTCATTCTAACGACATTCTTGTTATATGAATAGACAATGGGCATCGAACGGGCGATCCCGGATGCTATAGAGAGGAGAGAGGTGTTTTAGTCGAGTCTGGCACAACACACCTTAGAGATTTTCCCTCCCTCCATAAAAATAACGGTACATCTGTGAAATAAAATTTACAAAATATTTTAGTTCCGGTACAATTTTAAATGAACAATTGCAAGGCAGTTTCAATCTTTATTTGAAGGGTCGTGAAACCGGTGCAACAGCTTTGTCAGTTATACACTGAGCTACTATATATACGATTGTTTTAAAGTTCGCTTTGCATCCAATTATAAAACACGTGAAAAATACTAATTTTGCTTGACACGCTAATATTATGAGTTGACTGGAATTCCAAACAGGTTCAACTCACTCATCGCACTTTCAGCATATGGTACAAACTAATATTTGTTGTTGCATTTAGTTTCCTCCCATATTCGGTCTCATATAGTAAAATCTAACTAATTGAGGCCGAATCAAACAAAACGACATAACATGATATACAATTTTTTATCCGGAAGTCGGCGCAATATTCATCGGCGACATACACCGTAGCTGGTTCTAACGCGGGGCACGTTTATGAGCTCTAAACACCTATTCCAATAATATAATTAAATAAATATTTTCAAAAACAATTAATAAAGAAATTCTTAATTTATAACAAAAAAAATAAAATAATTTTCTTAATTTAATTTTTAAGTTAATTGTCAAATCGGTTATGACGGATGATGATAATTGGGATTATAATGAAAATGCTTTGTATATGAAATATTTTCAACTAAATACGATACGATAAATGGTGTGAAGAAGATGTTGATGATGACGATATTTCCCTTTTATTATTTAATAGTAAAAATAGATTTTTCATTTTTTTGTAATTTCCATATTTTTTAAATGGTAATCTATCATTTTACAACAACAAAAATGAATTAATTTTTTTTCTCTGTTTAATTTAATCTTTAATTTAAGGATTGATAATGCCAAATTTTTTGGTTTCCACTATATACTGAACCAAAAACCGGGAAATTTATCTGGAATTCATAAGGAATAATTGTCGAAAGGAACGAATTATTATGGATTATGTGTAGTAGGTGTTACTGGGAAGAGAATAGTTACTTAAAAACAAGAAACAAAATAAATTCTGCATTCTGGAACCATTAATTTTACTTTGTGGTGAAAATATATATGGAAAATGTAGTGGGAATGGAAAATGTTCTATTTTAGTTGATGTAACAGTGGACAATCAATCTGAAATGTTTATTTATTTGGCTCTTGAAAAGCTCATCCATCTAAACCAATGATAAAATAAACGTAATGCAGTGACATATGGGACAACAACATCCAGTTGACGGAGCCACGGATTCTCCAGGATCAGCACCAATTATGGTGATAGATTTTTACGTAGATGATCTGCTAACCGGGTGTGACAACATGAAGAATGCGATTCAATCAATTCACGAATTAAAGTTGCTAACAGAATGAGGTGGATTTGAGTTACGAAAATTGTTCTCTAAATGAATTAGTGGAACATGTCCCAAGGGAACTATACGGTAAGGGTATTGTGCAAATTGAATTACCTGTAACGTAAACGATTGGATTAATACCCTTCGCATTTTATACTTCGCATTGCATAGTGAAATCAATTTTGAAACAGCGAATCCGTTTCAACAGCAGTCAAATACAGCAAGAACGTATGCCAAAAGTAACAGATAAAACAAATTCAAAAACGGAAAACAAAACCATAAACAAAGAAGCGTCAGACAACGAAGTACAACCTAAAAGAGACAAGTCACGGAAGACTGAATACTAAACGGACGAGGAATTAGTTAGGGAAACTAACTGAATGTTGAAGAAGGGAAAAGCTAAACAAGACAAGAGAAATAAAAAAAGAAAAGCTGAGTCCTCACGGGCGGTAGAAAAGTCACCCGAACGGCAACCAGCCCAATAAAATGAAACACTGCCATACATGCCATGCATTATATCAACCACAATATTTTCCGTTGTGCTAAAGGATTCTATTTCATTAAAGATACATATTTCTTTAATTCCAGTTTCAGAATAACAATTTCTTCTGTTATCTTCGATGTAATTTTCTTCATTTCTCAGAAGCGTAACATTTTCTTTAACTGCAAATTTTGCAGTGTTCTTATCCATTTTACATATTCTACAGTAATAATTTGAAGAAAAAGGTTTGTTAAAACCCATTATGAAATTTAATCTGAGATTGTCACCCACGTATGTGAAGTTATCCCAGGATTCTATCCCAGAAAATAATTTTTTTTAATCAGGCAACAATAACATATCAATAACCAATTTGCTCTTGTGTGAAGTTATCCCAGCCCAGGTTTTGATTCATTTCATTCAAATATACTATATTTGTGAAGTTAGCCCAGCCCAGAAATTTTATCAATTTTAATGAAAAAACGAAAAATTATCAAGTTTATTAAATTCGATTTGTTTTTAATATAATAAAAAAAATTTAAATATAACGTATAAAAAAACTGTACAATTTTAAGTTGCATAAAATAATGGTAATATTCAGGCAATGTAAGAAAAAATTTGTTCCGTGGCAAGTTCCCGAAAATGAACTCTCGGCTGAGAATTTCATTGATTTTTATATAATTTTTCGTCCCGCTCGATAAATTAAAAACTAATTCGCAAAAACTAAAAATGTCTCGGATCAGGGCAACATGATTTTGAAATGTATACAGCAGTAGCTAAATTTCAGCAAAATTAGAAAAAAATCGTTCCGTGGCAAATTCCCGAAAATCAACTCTGGGCTGAGAATTTTGTTGATTTTTATATAATTTTTCGTCCCGCTCGATACATTAAAAATTATTTCGCCAAAACTAAAAATGTCTCGGATCAGGGCAATATGATTTTGAAATGTATACAGCAGTAGCTAAATTTTAGCAAAATTAGAAAAAAATCGTTCCGTGGCAAGTTCCCGAAAATCAACTCTGGGCTGAGAATTTTGTTGATTTTTATATAATTTTTCGTCCCGCTCGATAAATTAAAAACTATTTTGCCAAAACTAAAAATGTCTCGGATCAGGGCAACATGATTTTCAAATTTATACACCAATAGCTAAATTTCAGCTAAATTAGAAAAAAATCGTTCCGTGCCAAGTTACGGAAAATCAACTCTGGGCTGAGAATTTCATTGATTTTTATATAATTTTTCGTCCCGCTCGATAAATTAAAAACTAATTCGCAAAAACTAAAAATGTCTCGGATCAGGGCAACATGATTTTGAAATGTATACAGCAGTAGCTAAATTTCAGCAAAATTAGAAAAAAATCGTTCCGTGGCAAATTCCCGAAAATCAACTCTGGGCTGAGAATTTTGTTGATTTTTATATAATTTTTCGTCCCGCTCGATACATTAAAAATTATTTCGCCAAAACTAAAAATGTCTCGGATCAGGGCAATATGATTTTGAAATGTATACAGCAGTAGCTAAATTTTAGCAAAATTAGAAAAAAATCGTTCCGTGGCAAGTTCCCGAAAATCAACTCTGGGCTGAGAATTTTGTTGATTTTTATATAATTTTTCGTCCCGCTCGATAAATTAAAAACTATTTTGCCAAAACTAAAAATGTCTCGGATCAGGGCAACATGATTTTGAAATGTATACAGCAGTAGCTAAATTGTGATTTATAGTAGTGATTTATTCAAAGTTCAATTGGCTCAAGTCCAATGAAATCGAATACGTCTCAAAACCACCCCACTGGCACGAAATCCATCCCGAACTAACCGGCCGGTAATAATTTTTCTGTGCAGTCGGCAATTAATGGTTTAAAAAAAATTTTGGTTTAATTTTGATTTAATTTTTATGTAGAAATTTGTTCTAAAATTTTCATTTGTAAAAATTGACTAACTATGCCACAAATTGATCCAATATTGATCAATTATTAATTTAGTATAATTTTAGTAAAAACTTCCCATGCGTTCTTAGCTTATTTCTTTTAAATACCATTCATACAGAAATCTAGTTCAACATTTTAAATTTAAATTGTAATTAAAGTTTGAAACAAAATATAATAGAATAAAATAAAATATCGAAAATTATTTTTATAATAAAGAAGCTATAAGGTCATAATACATATTTTCTAACATATAAATCTATTAAAATTATAAAAATAATTCGTTTACCAGACATAAACAAAAAAAACTTACCGTCACTTGAAGACTAATTGGATAAAATTTCTAGATTTTTTAGACTGGTATTGCCTTTTAAATCCTCTTCTAATATTTTATTATTTTTAATTGAAAATTCATTCCATTTTGAAAACAGTAGATGGCTACAATGAGCATAAAGCTGATCAAAATCTTGCTCAATCTGTGTTGTTAAAAAACGAAAATAAGAAAAAATTGCTACAAACCAAATGATCAGTACTAATATTTACCAATGTCAATCCAATTTTCTGACGTAAAATCGGCCATTCGATAACAATGCCAATATCGGGATTGATTCTTAATATGCTTTCTTCTTAACGGAAATGTTAAGTTCCACTTTTCTAATACGAGGCTCTCTGGAGATATATTATTTTTTAGCCAAGTAAAACTGCTTATGATTTCGGAATTTTCCTCCACGTCTAATAAAAATTATAAGTTAAATAAATGATAACTATAAAGGATGAAAAACACCAAGCAGCAGCAGCAGCGAGCAGCAAATTTATATATTGGCTTATTCGCTTATGTAATGATATAAAATCATAGTTTGAGTGTAAATATACGCGTATTTCCAATTAAAGAAATCAAATATTTTGTAATTTTAATAGAAAAATTTAAATTTATAAAAATTATATTGAATGAAGTTGCATCTAACGATCTATTAAAATTATAAAATATTTGATTTCTTTTATTGGAAATACGCGTATATTTACACTCAAACTATATGATTTTATATCATTACATGAGCGAATAAGCCAATATGGGGGTCGTGTTTTGACCGTCGACTAGAACAGTCGCATAAATTATTTAGTCAATATTTGTTTCTTTAATTAAATTAAAGTTATTTGATTTCATAGTGGATAAATACCGAATACTTATAATTTTAACAGTGTTAAAAAATAATAGAATTTGTGCATAAGTAACTTTAATAATTTGATTTGTACTAAATAGTGTTAAAATAGTTCAGAATTGTTTTTTTAATTGCTATTGAAGGAAATAACGTTGTTATCCGACCCGTTAACAGGTATTCTCATCTCGTGTATAGTTCTTTACATGAGATGTGATTTGTGGCCCAATTTATTTCATTAACCATAAGATATAAATTTAAAAATTTAAAAAATTTAAATTTAAAAATAACATTAACAAAATTTTTGTGTAATTAATATTTACTGTTTTGTGTCGTTTTTGTTTGATCATGCAAAAGTTGGTACAGCTTTCACGATCGCGTGTTCTTTTGCTGTACGAAAGTAATTAGGGTTGAGGTTAAATTTGGAACGCATTAACATGTTCGTATTGAAATATTTTGTATTTCTTGTTCTCTTTGCGTTTTTGTTTAGAAAGGTAAAGAGAAAATTTTAACAAATTTTTGTATCTAAAAAGGTTTTCAATGTGTTAAAACATAATTTTTATTACAAAATTTAAATATATTAATGCTAGGTAATTATTACACATAAAGGTGTATTTTATACCACATAAAGGTGTAAAATACCAGTATTTTCATGTAGTGGGTTATTGTGAGTATTTTTTGGGCGAGAAAGGGTTATTTCAATTCTGTTTTGTTACACTCGTTAAAAGTTTTTGTTGTTGTTTTTGCGAGTAAGCAAGTTTGATGACTGACGATTTTCGTTTTTTCTGGTTATCGTATAATTTTGTAACCTACGTTGTCTTTTATTTACATATTTACTTGCAAATTTAATGTAAAAATGAGTTTCAATGTGCATGAATTATGAGTATATCCCTTTTTCAACCAAGAAAACAAAAAAATTAGCTCAGTTTTAGTCCAACGTACCCACACAAACGTGTGAGTAAAAAACCGTAGTATGTAATGGCGTTATTGATAAAAAATTTCGCTTGATTTGAAGTAAAACTAACACAATTGTGTGTATAGATATAGTGCTTTTTTCCGACGAAAATAAGTTAAAAAGGAATTCACAAATGTGTAAGTTGGTTCAAAAAACATACAAAACTAAATTTTTGACATGGTACTTTTGCCCGACCCGCACAATTGTGTTAGTAAATCATATAACTGTTGTGTAAAGGGATATAACAAATCATATAACTGTTTAATCAGTGTCTATGCATGTGTATGTGGCCGTCTCGAAATGTAGGGACTTTATTTGTACGTATGTGGAACGTAAACACGGAGAGAAGCTTTCGTGCAAATGCTATCCCATGTAGCAATTCTTAACCGAGGTTAGAATATAACTTACCACTTTATCAACTTTTAAGTTATATTTGAGTTTTTGTCAAACCGGGATTCTCAAACCTTAAAATTCAGTTGCAAAAACCTACATATTTTACTTATTCGTTTAATGCAAACCAATTTTGAACTTTGCATAACCTAAGTTAAATTTAGGTTAATGTTTTCCTTTAGTATTTTCTTTATTTTGGTTGAAATTAACCTCTAGTAAACCCATACCTTCGGAAGTTGCATTTGAATTATTTTGGGGTTAGGAATTTACTTTTGGGTTTATTCTCAACCTTCATTTATTCGCTTATTAACGAAAATTGAATTTTGGATCCATGCCGAGGAATTCTATTGGTTTGAAATAAACCTTTACTTAATCCCTTTAACCCATAGTTAATTTGAAGTCAATAACTTACTTTTAAGTTTGATTTCAACTTCAGTAAGACTTTATTTCAACTGTAGTTGGATTTTGAATACAAGCGTGCGGGTGCCTCTTAGTTTAAAATAAACCTTTTTTGAACTTTTTCGGTTCCAACCAGAGACATTCGTGTTAATTTAAGGTTAACAATTTATTTTTACGATTAATTTTTGACTTTAATTATTACTAAGTTCAACCAAAATTGAATTTTAGTTGGAAAATAGTTTATGTTTGACTAACTGGTTATATACTATCACCATTTCAACTCTTTTTCTAACCAGTAACGCTAACTTTTTTAAGTTTTTAATCATAGTACTTGTAAGTTTCTCACTGTGAAGTTAATTAAATGCTAGTACTAAATTTAATTTATTAAAACGCGGAATAATTTATTACTCGGGATACATTTAACAGACGTGGCGTTCTTATTTGGCAAAAAATAAAACAGCAAATACAAATGTACTATAGATACACTATTAGTGTATCTACATTTGTATTTGCTGTTTTATTTTTTGCCAAATAATTAGGTTATTGTGATCACACGGAATTAATAGTGTAAAAATAATTAAAAGTGATTTGAAGTCATAGGCAATAAATCAACAGTGACACATACTGTGTTAAATGATCTTGTGACAATTTTACTTAGGCACGATATGCCTGAAATACGTCATTTCAAATCTTCTTGGATTTTGCATACAAGCGTGGATTCCTGTTGATTTGAAATAAACCTTTCTTGATCTCTGTTTCAACCAAAGGTACATTCGTGTTAATTATGAGTTAACAATTTACTTTTACGTTTGATGTCAACCATTATTAAACCTAAGTTCAACCAAATTTAGACAGCGACCTAAGTAAGATAAATTGAGTGTTCTCTCAATAGGGTTCATTTTTATATTAAGAATGCTTTATATTTTTAGAAACAAATCAAAACATGACAAGGTTGTAACATTCACTAACGGAGGTAAACCGAATGCAGATCCGGCATAAATTGGTTGTATTATATGCCAACAATTATTTTTATATCACTTTTTTATATTTGAAATATTCTCTTTTATTTGAATTGGTGAACATTTTTATTTTTATATTACAGAACTTTGTAACTATTCAACGTGAGACTCTGTGATTATGTTTTTATTTTAAATTTTATTTAAGGAAATATAAATTATATACTTTTTGATGATAAATTTATTCAAAAATTGTTATTTTAATTTTTAGTTTTATTTTTTACCCATTTTTAAAATCCAGTTCCTGGGTGTGCCAATTAAGAATATGTGTTTTATGTTGACCAGCTGATTATTAAGCGAAAAATAGTAGAAAATAACTTAAAATCATTACCTTTATGCTCCAATTTAGTAGTTGAAATAATCGACGATTTAGTATAAAATTAGATTAGAAAGAGAATTAAATTTATTTCAAGCATACCATAAAAACTAGTAATCTTACATTACACAGATTAAGCAAGGAAACGATTATTTCAACTACGGTACTGGAAGATAGGAAAATCTTGTTAAGATATTTTCGACTTATTTTTGAATCCGGATTCAGCTGAAATTTATGGTATTCATAACTGGAACACCCTGTAGCTCTGCAAAAGTTTGATTGCAACCGGTAAATAACGTTCAATTTAATTGTTAAAGCAACGTTTGCATAACCAGTAGATCCCAACTTATTAGTTGATTTCATGTACATCCCTAACTCGAAAAGTGAATAAATTCAATGTTGAATATGGGTTTAGGAAAAACCACGAATTATTTCCAACCCTACTATGCTTCTGCGGTTAACGGTTAAACAATAACCTTTTTGAAACTAGTATGTTACACCCAAGTTGGTTGTAAACGGTTGTTCAACCATAGCAATGCAACTAAGGTTAACAATTACCTGTCAAAACGCCTGTCGATCGACGGTTAGTGAAACGTTAGATTAATGAGAAAAAACCATTTTTAAAATTCTGCATTATTTCAACTTAAGTTATATTACGGTTTATGAACCGTTGTCGAACTCCAAATTGCTACATGGGATGGTTTTTTTTTGGAGAGATTTTTGGCTTTATTGGTTTGTATCTTGTAGCAGATGTGGCGGATAAATGAATTTTCATTCTACTGGGCATTGATTTTGTTTGTATATAATATATTTGGTGAATTGGTTTTTGTTTTTGGGGTGGTTTTCGTTTGGAGATTTGCCATTTTCTGTGGTGGTGTGTTTTTAGTCTGGTTGGAGTGTATCGTATGAAGAGTGGTAATTTCGTTCGTTTTTCTTCTCTATTGTACGGTAGTCATCGGATTAGGGACGTCGTAGCGGAGAATGGTGAAGTTCTGAGTGAAGATTTGCTTGAGGGTAAGGGGTATTTTATCAGAATTGGGGATGGATGGACGGAGTTTGTGCTCGGGTGACTGGAGGGTTTCTTTCTCCGTTATATGTGCGAGATGTGGATGGGTGGGATGCAAGCCGTGTATTTTGTCCGGCTTGATCGTATTTTGACTTACTAATAATAATACATTTTAAAGCGTTTAAATTTTTAAATATTTTAAGATTCTTAAGCCGTTTGAGATAATGAACATTAACACTATATTTTATTTATAGTTTCCTGATTGGACAGTTATCAGTACTGAGTTTTATTATTAGAAATTAATAAATTATAATTTGTACATAAACGTTTTAATCTCGGGTTGAGTTGGTTTAAATATATATTTTGTAATTAAGAATTTCCTTCTTTATAAGCTCTTTCAATAGGTTTTACTGGGTATAAAGCTTCCAAATTGATCGTGTTTGTTAACCGCCATTTATGGTTTCAGATCGAAGTTAGTTTGCTTCAAGAACTGCATTGAAGTGACAATTGCCGTCGCTAGGAATATAATAGATTTCCACTATTAACCAGATAACAAATTTTTAATTATAGGTCGAATTGTAATTACAATTTAATTGTAATTTTTTTTATTTTAATTTAATTTAATTGTATATTTAAGATTTAATTTGACTCACGACAATTGGTAGGGTAATATTATTTTAATAGATTAAATTACATTGAAGTGTCGGTGGAGGAAAACTTTGTGGGTTGCATTATTTTTTGGCTTGGAGGTTACACAATAAAATTTATAATCAGACAAATATTGATACATAGATGTTTTTTTGTATTTTTGGGATCATGGCACTTCTTTAATTAGATAATTTTCCAATAGCTACTTATTACTAATTCTGTCATCTTACAGATTCCTGATTAGCTTAACAGTTTTATTTAATTCTGATTGGGAATAAATTGTAATGGGTTAATTTGTTTAGGTATTGGGGATTCTTAACCTGTGACACATTCATTATTGATATATTACCTTATAGATTCCAGATTAGCTTTTTTTTGAAACCAGATGTCTTTGTTTCATTTTTATTTTTATTAATAAACATATTGGTTTATTAGGGATGGTAAGGTTATCCGTTGAAGAGGGGATCCATCCGTTTGATACTACAATATTTGGATTCGATTTATTTTGTTTTATTTGTTTTACGACAATCAAATTATACTTAATTTAGTTATAATAATCATTACATTACATTTATTCTACTCAAGAATAATTTAATTGTATCGTACAAAATAATGATTCTCTAACGCATAATAATGACATTTTATTTCAGAAAATTTACCATTGAGATGCCAACATTATTGATTATCAATTTTTTTAAGATGCTATAATAAAGGTGTATGGCGGGCCTGGCGTCGCGTTATTGTAAATTGATATGAGGAAATGGCATTAAATAAAATTTCATCACTCATAATAATGAAATTTTATTTCAGGACATTTATTAATTAATCAATTACTTTTTAGTAGGGAATCCAAATTTACCGAAAATTTCATTTACCGGTTTCGGTATTTTCTTTTCTTAATTTACCGGTTTCCCGGTAAATTTCGGTAATTGTTTAATCTACAAAAACATCATTGAAACATCTAATATATCTTAATTATTTTCTTATTATTTTTGTTTTTTGAGAAAAAAGACATTTTTAAGTTAAAATTTCATTTTTGTTATATTAAAAAATATACATAATATTACATAAAAGTACTTAGCAACAATACAGTTAATTCAAATTCAAATTTATAGAGTTTAGTCTCATTGATTTTCTTATAGAAAAAAATAACAATAATAGAATAAAAAAAAAACAATCTATTTTATAAATTTAATTTATAAATATCATTTTGTTGGTTAAAATAAGCTCGTAGAAAACATAACATATCCAATGTATCATCATTCAGACGAGATCGTATTTTATTGCAAATTTGTCCCGCCGAAGAAAATGCTCGCTCTGCATCTACTGATGTTGGTTTTATTGTCAAGAGATATTGATAGACTCGATTAAGCGGACACCACGTTCTTTAGTTTGTTCATACAATGCCATTTCTCTTCGCATTATTGTTGTTATGTTTTTGTTGTTTAGCTCTATAGGTTTTAATTTCAATTCATGTGGCATAGTTTTCTTTTTAATAACAGAAATTAAGCGTTCTTTCATAGTTAACTCTTTTTCACTTTGTTCTTCATCTTCCGATGAAGAGGCTACAACCAGACCATCATCCGACGTCGGTGAAGTTATCATATTCAAACATTCAATTAAATTTACAATCAGTTTTGCTATCGTAGACTTGTTTGTACGATTGAAAACAAAGTATTCATGATCAGAAATATTGTCATCTAAATTATGCAAATATTGTAGTACGTCAGAATATTGAGTGCGTCTCTTATTAATTTGAAATATAAATGCATTTTTCAATTCATTGCTATAAAAGCTATTTTGAATTGATAATTCATCCAACATGAATTTTAATGATGCATCAGCACTGACTAGCGTACTATTACTGGAACACATTGATTACAACGACATTGTTATTGGGAGTAAAGAAGTTATAATTTCATCAACAGCTTTGAGCTCATTATCGGAAAAGCTTACATCGATTTGCAAATCAATTAGACATTTTTGCACACATGTTTTTAATAAATAGAATCTCTTCATCATTGCTAGCAAGCTATTCCACCAGGTTTTGGTATCTAAAATCAAACAAAGCTCTTTATTAACATCTGTAACGACGTATTTCTGTAACAAATCATTATTTTTTGTCGAATAACGAAATATTTTCACAGTTTTTCTGATTTTTGCTATTATCAGATATAATTGTTGAATTGTTTCGAAATTTTCTTCATGTTCATTTGATCCTGGAAACTGACGTGAAATATTTACTAAAAAAATCCTAAGTAAAAATTTTGTGTGTGTATTAGTGGATATACACAAAAAACAAACATTTAGGCGTAAATAATTTTTTAAAATTGTTTAGAAAATTTCACCATAAAGTAAACATATTGTAAATTTTCAATAAGTATATCTCCAAATTCTACCGTAACAATATGCTTAAAATACCATTAATTAGAAAACAATTAATAATGTGATATATACTATACGAGTATATCGTAACAAGGTAAACTTAAAATTAAATTAAAGTTTGTTGAATTTTTAGATTTCGTATCTATGAAATTTAAAAATTCAACAAACTTTAATTTAATTTTAAGTTAAACTAGTCAAAATTTAGAAAAATGCTCATCAATCTCGCCATGCATTTTTGATACTAAAATCCAATAAACGTAATGATTTTAAGAATTTTGTCATAGTTCTGGCATGGGCAAATATGGCCCCGAAACGTGTGAGTTATAATTTACAGTACTTTGCCATTCAAACGATTACTAATCGAGATTTTGCCCGGTTCTCATCCATCCCGTTATGTTTTCCAGAAAGATATATCAAATGCCAATGTCCATGTTAATTTTCAGAATTTTGTCATAGTTCTGGCATGGGCAAATATGGCCCCGAAACGTGTGAGTTATAATTTATAGTATTTTTGCCATTCAAACGATTACTAATCGAGATTTTGCCCGGTTCTCATCGATCCCGTTATGTTTTCGAGAAAGATATATCAAATGCCAATGTCCATGTTAATTTTCAGATTTTTGTCATAGTTCTGGCATGGGCAAATATGGCCCCGAAACGTGTGAGTTATAATTTACAGTACTTTGCCATTCAAACGATTACTAATCGAGATTTTGCCCGGTTCTCATCCATCCCGTTATGTTTTCCAGAAAGATATATCAAATGCCAATGTCCATGTTAATTTTCAGAATTTTGTCATAGTTCTGGCATGGGCAAATATGGCCCCGAAACGTGTGAGTTATAATTTATAGTATTTTTGCCATTCAAACGATTACTAATCGAGATTTTGCCCGGTTCTCATCGATCCCGTTATGTTTTCGAGAAAGATATATCAAATGCCAATGTCCATGTTAATTTTCAGATTTTTGTCATAGTTCTGGCATGGGCAAATATGGCCCCGAAACGTGTGAGTTATAATTTACAGTACTTTGCCATTCAAACGATTACTAATCGAGATTTTGCCCGGTTCTCATCCATCCCGTTATGTTTTCCAGAAAGATATATCAAATGCCAATGTCCATGTTAATTTTCAGAATTTTGTCATAGTTCTGGCATGGGCAAATATGGCCCCGAAACGTGTGAGTTATAATTTATAGTATTTTTGCCATTCAAACGATTACTAATCGAGATTTTGCCCGGTTCTCATCGATCCCGTTATGTTTTCGAGAAAGATATATCAAATGCCAATGTCCATGTTAATTTTCAGATTTTTGTCATAGTTCTGGCATGGGCAAATATGGCCCCGAAACGTGTGAGTTATAATTTACAGTACTTTGCCATTCAAACGATTACTAATCGAGATTTTGCCCGGTTCTCATCCATCCCGTTATGTTTTCCAGAAAGATATATCAAATGCCAATGTCCATGTTAATTTTCAGAATTTTGTCATAGTTCTGGCATGGGCAAATATGGCCCCGAAACGTGTGAGTTATAATTTACTGTATTTTTGCCATTCATACGATTACTAATCGAGATTTTGCCCGGTTCTCATCTATACCGTTATGTTTTCCAGAGAGACATATCAAATGCCAATGTCCATGTTAATTTTCAGAATTCTGTCATAGTTCTGGCATGGGCAAATATGGCCCCGAAACGTGTGAGTTATAATTTATAGTATTTTTGCCATTCAAACGATTACTAGTCGAGATTTTGCCCGGTTCTCATCCATCCCGTTATGTTTTCCAGAAAGATATATCAAATGCCAATGTCCATGTTAATTTTCAGAATTTTGTCATAGTTCTGGCATGGGCAAATATGGCCCCGAAACGTGTGAGTTATAATTTACTGTATTTTTGCCATTCATACGATTACTAATCGAGATTTTGCCCGGTTCTCTTCTATACCGTTATGTTTTCCAGAGAGATATATCAAATGCCAACGTCCATGTTAATTTTCAGAATTCTGTCATAGTTCTGGCATGGGCAAATATGGCCCCGAAACGTGTGAGTTATAATTTATAGTATTTTTGCCATTCAAACGATTACTAGTCGAGATTTTGCCCGGTTCTCATCGATCCCGTTATGTTTTCCAGAAAGATATATCAAATGCCAATGTCCATGTTAATTTTCAGAATTTTGTCATAGTTCTGGCATGGGCAAATATGGCCCCGAAACGTGTGAGTTATAATTTACTGTATTTTTGCCATTCATACGATTACTAATCGAGATTTTGCCCGGTTCTCATCCATCCCGTTATGTTTTCCAGAAAGATATATCAAATGCCAATGTCCATGTTAATTTTCAGAATTTTGTCATAGTTCTGGCATGGGCAAATATGGCCCCGAAACGTGTGAGTTATAATTTACTGTATTTTTGCCATTCATACGATTACTAATCGAGATTTTGCCCGGTTCTCATCCATCCCGTTATGTTTTCCAGAAAGATATATCAAATGCCAATGTCCATGTTAATTTTCAGAATTTTGTCATAGTTCTGGCATGGGCAAATATGGCCCCGAAACGTGTGAGTTATAATTTACTGTATTTTTGCCATTCAAACGATTACTAATCGAGATTTTGCCCGGTTCTCATCGATCCCGTTATGTTTTCCAGAAAGATATATCAAATGCCAATGTCCATGTTAATTTTCAGATTTTTGTCATAGTTCTGGCATGGGCAAATATGGCCCCGAAACGTGTGAGTTATAATTTACAGTACTTTGCCATTCAAACGATTACTAATCGAGATTTTGCCCGGTTCTCATCCATCCCGTTATGTTTTCGAGAAAGATATATCAAATGCCAATGTCCATGTTAATTTTCAGAATTTTGTCATAGTTCTGGCATGGGCAAATATGGCCCCGAAACGTGTGAGTTATAATTTACTGTATTTTTGCCATTCAAACGATTACTAATCGAGATTTTGCCCGGTTCTCATCCATCCCGTTATGTTTTCCAGAAAGATATATCAAATGCCAATGTCCATGTTAATTTTCAGAATTTTGTCATAGTTCTGGCATGGGCAAATATGGCCCCGAAACGCATGAGTTATAATTTATAGTATTTTTGCCATTCAAACGATTACTAATCGAGATTTTGCCCGGTTCTTATCGATCCCGTTATGTTTTCCAGAAAGATATATCAAATGCCGATGTCCATGATAATTTTCAGATTTTTGTCATAGTTCTGGCATGGGCAAATATGGCCCCGAAACGTGTGAGTTATAATTTACAGTACTTTGCCATTCAAACGATTACTAATCGAGATTTTGCCCGGTTCTCATCGATACCGTTATGTTTTCCAGAAAGATATATCAAATTCCAATGTCCATGTTAATTTTCAGAATTCTGTCATAGTTCTGGCATGGGCAAATATGGCCCCGAAAAGTGTGAGTTATAATTTATAGTATTTTTGCCAGTCAAACGATTACTAATCGAGATTTTGCCCGGTTCTCATCCATCCCGTTATGTTTTCCAGAAATATATATCAAATGCCAATGTCCATGTTAATTTTCAGAATTCTGTCATAGTTCTGGCATGGGCAAATATGGCCCCGAAACGTGTGGGTTATAATTTATAGTATTTTTGCCATTCATACGATTACTAATCGAGATTTTGCCCGGTTCTCATCGATCCCGTTATGTTTTCCAGAAAGATATATCAAATGTCAATGTCCATGTTAATTTTCAGAATTTTGTCATAGTTCTGGCATGGGCAAATATGGCCCCGAAACGTGTGGGTTATAATTTATAGTATTTTTGCCATTCATACGATTACTAATCGAGATTTTGCCCGGTTCTCATCGATCCTGTTATGTTTTCCAGAAAGATATATCAAATACCAATGTCCATGTTAATTTTCAGAATTTTGTCATAGTTCTGGCATGGGCAAATATGGCCCCGAAACGTGTGAGTTATAATTTATAGTATTTTTGCCGTTCAGACGATTACTAATCGAGATTTTGCCCGGTTCTCATCGATACTTTTATGTTTTCCAGAAAGATATATCAAATGTCAATGTCCATGTTAATTTTCAGAATTCTGTCATAGTTCTGGCATGGGCAAATATGGCCCCGAAAAGTGTGAGTTATAATTTACTGTATTTTTGCCATTCAAACGATTACTAATCGAGATTTTGCCCGGTTCTCATCCATCCCGTTATGTTTTCCAGAAAGATATATTAAATGCCAATGTCCATGTTAATTTTCAGAATTTTGTCATAGTTCTGGCATGGGCAAATATGGCCCCGAAACGTGTGAGTTATAATTTACAGTACTTTGCCATTCAAACGATTACTAATCGAGATTTTGCCCGGTTCTCATCCATCCCGTTATGTTTTCCAGAAAGATATATCAAATGCCAATGTCCATGTTAATTTTCAGAATTTTGTCATAGTTCTGGCATGGGCAAATATGGCCCCGAAACGTGTGAGTTATAATTTATAGTATTTTTGCCATTCAAACGATTACTAATCGAGATTTTGCCCGGTTCTCATCGATCCCGTTATGTTTTCGAGAAAGATATATCAAATGCCAATGTCCATGTTAATTTTCAGATTTTTGTCATAGTTCTGGCATGGGCAAATATGGCCCCGAAACGTGTGAGTTATAATTTACAGTACTTTGCCATTCAAACGATTACTAATCGAGATTTTGCCCGGTTCTCATCCATCCCGTTATGTTTTCCAGAAAGATATATCAAATGCCAATGTCCATGTTAATTTTCAGAATTTTGTCAAAGTTCTGGCATGGGCAAATATGGCCCCGAAACGTGTGAGTTATAATTTACTGTATTTTTGCCATTCATACGATTACTAGTCGAGATTTTGCCCGGTTCTCATCTATACCGTTATGTTTTCCAGAGAGATATATCAAATGCCAATGTCCATGTTAATTTTCAGAATTCTGTCATAGTTCTGGCATGGGCAAATATGGCCCCGAAACGTGTGAGTTATAATTTATAGTATTTTTGCCATTCAAACGATTACTAGTCGAGATTTTGCCCGGTTCTCATCGATCCCGTTATGTTTTCCAGAAAGATATATCAAATGCCAATGTCCATGTTAATTTTCAGAATTTTGTCATAGTTCTGGCATGGGCAAATATGGCCCCGAAACGTGTGAGTTATTATTTACTGTATTTTTGCCATTCATACGATTACTAATCGAGATTTTGCCCGGTTCTCATCTATACCGTTATGTTTTCCAGAGAGATATATCAAATGCCAACGTCCATGTTAATTTTCAGAATTCTGTCATAGTTCTGGCATGGGCAAATATGGCCCCGAAACGTGTGAGTTATAATTTATAGTATTTTTGCCATTCAAACGATTACTAGTCGAGATTTTGCCCGGTTCTCATCGATCCCGTTATGTTTTCCAGAAAGATATATCAAATGCCAATGTCCATGTTAATTTTCAGAATTTTGTCATAGTTCTGGCATGGGCAAATATGGCCCCGAAACGTGTGAGTTATAATTTACTGTATTTTTGCCATTCAAACGATTACTAATCGAGATTTTGCCCGGTTCTCATCAATCCCGTTATGTTTTCCAGAAAAATATATCAAATGCCAATGTCCATGTTAATTTTCAGAATTTTGTCATAGTTCTGGCATGGGCAAATATGGCCCCGAAACGTGTGAGTTATAATTTACTGTATTTTTGCCATTCAAACGATTACTAATCGAGATTTTGCCCGGTTCTCATCGATCTTGTTATGTTTTCCAGAAAGATATATCAAATGCCAATGTCCATGTTAATTTTCAGATTTTTGTCATAGTTCTGGCATGGGCAAATATGGCCCCGAAACGTGTGAGTTAAAATTTACAGTACTTTGCCATTCAAACGATTACTAATCGAGATTTTGCCCGGTTCTCATCCATCCCGTTATGTTTTCGAGAAAGATATATCAAATGCCAATGTCCATGTTAATTTTCAGAATTTTGTCATAGTTCTGGCATGGGCAAATATGGCCCCGAAACGTGTGAGTTATAATTTACTGTATTTTTGCCATTCAAACGATTACTAATCGAGATTTTGCCCGGTTCTCATCCATCCCGTTATGTTTTCCAGAAAGATATATCAAATGCCAATGTCCATGTTAATTTTCAGAATTTTGTCACAGTTCTGGCATGGGCAAATATGGCCCCGAAACGCATGAGTTATAATTTATAGTATTTTTGCCATTCAAACGATTAATAATCGAGATTTTGCCCGGTTCTTATCGATCCCGTTATGTTTTCCAGAAAGATATATCAAATGCCAATGTCCATGTTAATTTTCAGAATTTTGTCATAGTTCTGGCATGGGCAAATATGGCCCCGAAACGTGTGAGTTATAATTTACAGTACTTTGCCATTCAAACGATTACTAATCGAGATTTTGCCCGGTTCTCATCGATACCGTTATGTTTTCCAGAAAGATATATCAAATGCCAATGTCCATGTTAATTTTCAGAATTCTGTCATAGTTCTGGCATGGGCAAATATGGCCCCGAAAAGTGTGAGTTATAATTTATAGTATTTTTGCCAGTCAAACGATTACTAATCGAGATTTTGCCCGGTTCTCATCCATCCCGTTATGTTTTCCAGAAAGATATATCAAATGCCAATGTCCATGTTAATTTTCAGAATTCTGTCATAGTTCTGGCATGGGCAAATATGACCCCGAAACGTGAGAGTTATAATTTTCTGTATTTTTGCCATTCATACGATTACTAATCGAAATTTTGCCCGGTTCTCATCGATCCCGTTATGTTTTCCAGAAAGATATATCAAATGTCAATGTCCATGTTAATTTTCAGAATTTTGTCATAGTTCTGGCATGGGCAAAAATGGCCACGAAACGTGTGAGTTATAATTTATAGTATTTTTGCCATTCATACGATTACTAATCGAGATTTTGCCCGGTTCTCATCAATCCCGTTATTTTTTGCAGAAAGATATATCAAATGCCAATGTTCATGTTAATTTTCAGAATTTTGTCATAGTTCTGGCATGGGCAAATATGGCCCCGAAACGTGTGGGTTATAATTTATAGTATTTTTGCCATTCATACGATTACTAATCGAGATTTTGCCCGGTTCTCATCGATCCCGTTATGTTTTCCAGAAAGATATATCAAATGTCAATGTCCATGTTAATTTTCAGAATTTTGTCATAGTTCTGGCATGGGCAAATATGGCCCCGAAACGTGTGGGTTATAATTTATAGTATTTTTGCCATTCATACGATTACTAATCGAGATTTTGCCCGGTTCTCATCGATCCCGTTATGGTTTCCAGAAAGATATATCAAATACCAATGTCCATGTTAATTTTCAGAATTTTGTCATAGTTCTGGCATGGGCAAATATGGCCCCGAAACGTGTGAGTTATAATTTATAGTATTTTTGCCGTTCAGACGATTACTAATCGAGATTTTGCCCGGTTCTCATCGATACTATTATGTTTTCCAGAAAGATATATCAAATGTCAATGTCCATGTTAATTTTCAGAATTCTGTCATAGTTCTGGCATGGGCAAATATGGCCCCGAAAAGTGTGAGTTATAATTTACTGTATTTTTGCCATTCAAACGATTACTAATCGAGATTTTGCCCGGTTCTCATCCATCCCGTTATGTTTTCCAGAAAGATATATCAAATGTCAATGTCCATGTTAATTTTCAGAATTTTGTCATAGTTCTGGCATGGGCAAAAATGGCCACGAAACGTGAGAGTTATAATTTTCTGTATTTTTGCCATTCATACGATTACTAATCGAAATGTTGCCCGGTTCTTATCGATCCCGTTATGTTTTTCAGAAAGATATATCAAATGTCAATGTCCATGTTAATTTTCAGAATTTTGTCATAGTTCTGGCATGGGCAAAAATGGCCACGAAACGTGTGAGTTATAATTTATAGTATTTTTGCCATTCATACGATTACTAATCGAGATTTTGCCCGGTTCTCATCGATCCCGTTATGTTTTCCAGAAAGATATATCAAATGCCAATGTTCATGTTAATTTTCAGAATTTTGTCATAGTTCTGGCATGGGCAAATATGGCCCCGAAACGTGTGAGTTATAATTTACAGTACTTTGCCATTCAAACGATTACTAATCGAAATTTTGCCCGGTTCTCATCCATCCCGTTATGTTTTCCAGAAAGATATATCAAATGCCAATGTCCATGTTAATTTTCAGAATTTTGTCATAGTTCTGGCATGGGCAAATATGGCCCCGAAACGTGTGAGTTATAATTTACTGTATTTTTGCCATTCAAACAATTACTAATCGAGATTTTGCCCGGTTCTCATCGATCCCGTTATGTTTTCCAGAAAGATATATCAAATGCCAATGTCCATGTTAATTTTCAGATTTTTGTCATAGTTCTGGCATGGGCAAATATGGCCCCGAAACGTGTGAGTTATAATTTACAGTACTTTGCCATTCAAACGATTACTAATCGAGATTTTGCCCGGTTCTCATCGATCCCGTTATGTTTTCGAGAAAGATATATCAAATGCCAATGTCCATGTTAATTTTCAGAATTCTGTCATAGTTCTGGCATGGGCAAATATGGCCCCGAAAAGTGTGAGTTATAATTTACTGTATTTTTGCCATTCATACGATTACTAATCGAGATTTTGCCCGGTTCTCATCCATCCCGTTATGTTTTCCAGAAAGATATATCAAATGTCAATGTCCATGTTAATTTTCAGAATTTTGTCATAGTTCTGGCATGGGCAAATATGGCCCCGAAACGTGTGAGTTATAATTTACTGTATTTTTGCCATTCAGACGATTACTAATCGAGATTTTGCCCGGTTCTCATCGATACCGTTATGTTTTCCAGAAAGATATATCAAATGCCAATGTCCATGTTAATTTTCAGAATTCTGTCATAGTTCTGGCATGGGCAAATATGGCCCCGAAACGTGAGAGTTATAATTTTCTGTATTTTTGCCATTCATACGATTACTAATCGAAATTTTGCCCGGTTCTTATCGATCCCGTTATGTTTTCCAGAAAGATATATCAAATGCCAATGTCCATGTTAATTTTCAAAATTCTGTCATAGTTCTGGCATGGGCAAATATGGCCCCGAAACGTGTGAGTTATAATTTATAGTATTTTTGCCATTCAAACGATTACTAATCGAGATTTTGCCCAGTTCTCATCGATACCGTTATGTTTTCCAGAAATATATATCAAATGCCAATGTCCATGTTAATTTTCAGAATTCTGTGATAGTTCTGGCATGGGCAAATATGGCCCCGAAACGTGAGAGTTATAATTTTCTGTATTTTTGCCATTCATACGATTACTAATCGAAATTTTGCCCGGTTCTTATCGATCCCGTTATGTTTTCCAGAAAGATATATCAAATGCCAATGTTCATGTTAATTTTCAGAATTTTGTCATAGTTCTGGCATGGGCAAATATGGCCCCGAAACGTGTGAGTTATAATTTACAGTATTTTGCCATTCAAACGATTACTAATCGAGATTTTGCCCGGTTCTAATCGATCCCGTTATGTTTTCCAGAAAGATATATCAAATGTCAATGTCCATGTTAATTTTCAGAATTTTGTCATAGTTCTGGCATGGGCAAATATGGCCCCGAAACGTGTGAGTTATAATTTATAGTATTTTTGCCATTCAGACGATTACTAATCGAGATTTTGCCCGGTTCTCATCGATACCGTTATGTTTTCCAGAAATATATATCAAATGCCAATGTCCATGTTAATTTTCAGAATTCTGTCATAGTTCTGGCATGGGCAAATATGGCCCCGAAACGTGAGAGTTATAATTTTCTGTATTTTTGCCATTCATACGATTACTAATCGAAATTTTGCCCGGTTCTTATCGATCCCGTTATGTTTTCCAGAAAGATATATCAAATGCCAATGTTCATGTTAATTTTCAGAATTTTGTCATAGTTCTGGCATGGGCAAATATGGCCCCGAAACGTGTGAGTTATAATTTACTGTATTTTGCCATTCAAACGATTACTAATCGAGATTTTGCCCGGTTCTCATCGATCCCGTTATGTTTTCCAGAAAGATATATCAAATGTCAATGTCCATGTTAATTTTCAGAATTTTGTCATAGTTCTGGCATGGGCAAATATGGCCCCGAAACGTGTGGGTTATAATTTATAGTATTTTTGCCATTCATACGATTACTAATCGAGATTTTGCCCGGTTCTCATCGATCCCGTTATGTTTTCCAGAAAGATATATCAAATGCCAATGTCCATGTTAATTTTCAAAATTCTGTCATAGTTCTGGCATGGGCAAATATGGCCCCGAAACGTGTGAGTTATAATTTATAGTATTTTTGCCATTCAAACGATTACTAATCGAGATTTTGCCCAGTTCTCATCGATCCCGTTATGTTTTCCAGAAAGATATATCAAATGCCAATGTCCATGTTAATTTTCAGAATTTTTTCATAGTTCTGGCATGGGCAAATATGGCCCCGAAACGTGTGAGTTATAATTTATAGTACTTTTGCCATTCAGACGATTACTAATCGAGATTTTGCCTGGTTCTCATCGATACCGTTATGTTTTCCAGAAAGATATATCAAATGCCAATGTCCATGTTAATTTTCAGAATTTTGTCATAGTTCTGGCATGGGCAAATATGGCCCCGAAACGTGTGAGTTATAATTTACTGTATTTTTGCCAGTCAAACGATTAGTAATCGAGATTTTGCCCGGTTCTCATCGATTCCGTTATGTTTTCCAGAAAGATATATCAAATGCCAATGTTCATGGTAATTTTCAGAATTTTGTCATAGTTCTGGCATGGGCAAATATGGCCCCGAAACGCGTGAGTTATAATTTATAGTATTTTTGCAATTCAAACGATTACTAATCGAGATTTTGCCCGGTTCTCATCGATCCCGTTATGTTTTCCAGAAAGATATATCAAATGCCAATGTCCATGTTAATTTTCAGAATTTTGTCATAGTTCTGGCATGGGCAAATATGGCCCCGAAACGTGTGAGTTATAATTTACTGTATTTTTGCCAGTCAAACGATTAGTAATCGAGATTTTGCCCGGTTCTTATCGATCCCGTTATGTTTTCCAGAAAGATATATCAAATGCCAATGTTCATGGTAATTTTCAGAATTTTGTCATAGTTCTGGCATGGGCAAATATGGCCCCGAAACGCGTGAGTTATAATTTATAGTATTTTTGCCATTCAGACGATTACTAATCGAGATTTTGCCCGGTTCTCATCGATACCGTTATGTTTTCCAGAAAGATATATCAAATGTCAATGTCCATGTTAATTTTCAGAATTTTGTCATAGTTCTGGCATGGGCAAATATGGCCCCGAAACGTGTGAGTTATAATTTACTCTATTTTTGCCAGTCAAACGATTGGTAATCGAGATTTTGCCCGGTTCTCATCGATCCCGTTATGTTTTCCAGAAAGATATATCAAATGCCAATGTCCATGTTAATTTTCAGAATTTTGTCATAGTTCTGGCATGGGCAAATATGGCCCCGAAACGTGTGAGTTATAATTTACTGTATTTTTGCCATTCAAACGATTACTAATCGAGATTTTGCCCGGTTCTCATCGATCCCGTTATGTTTCCCAGAAAGATATATCAAATGCCAATGTCCATGTTAATTTTCAGAATTCTGTCATAGTTCTGGCATGGGCAAATATGACCCCAAAACGTGTGAGTTATAATTTACAGTATTTTGCCATTCAAACGATTATTAATCGAGATTTTGCCCGGTTCTCATCGATCCCGTTATGTTTTCCAGAAAGATATATTAAATTCCAATGTCCATGTTAATTTTCAAAATTTTGTCATAGTTCTGGCATGGGCAAATATGGCCCCGAAACGTGTGAGTTTTCATTTACAGTATTTTTGCCATTCAAACGATTACTAATCGAGATTTTGCCCGGTTCTCATCTATACCGTTATGTTTTCCAGAGAGATATATCAAATGCCAACGTCCATGTTAATTTTCAGAATTCTGTCATAGTTCTGGCATGGGCAAATATGGCCCCGAAACGTGTGAGTTATAATTTATAGTATTTTTGCCAGTCAAACGATTACTAATCGAGATTTTGCCCGGTTTTCATCAATCTCGTTATATTTTCCAGAAAGATATATCAAATGCCAATGTCCATGTTAATTTTCAGAATTCTGTCATAGTTCTGGCATGGGCAAATATGACCCCGAAACGTATGAGTTAGTTATAATTTACAGAAAATGCACTAACGCCGAATGCACTAACATTCCGAAAAATCGTTGACAAATCGAATTCAATTCTTTTTTCGGCACAAATTTGAATCAGAAATTTTGTGAATTGAATTCGGCTTTCGTCACTCGAACATTTACCTCGTTAAGAGGTTTTTTATTTGATGTCAATGATTTTGGCACGGCAAATTGAAATGAATTGAATTGCGATTCGTTTTATTGTTGTCTGTCAAAACAGTTCACACACACTCGATAGCAATTCATTTTTGATTCCTTAAACAATACAACAAAATATACATATTTTAGTGTGTTAGTTGGAAACAAAATTTAATGGTAGCTACCCTCTCGCTGATATTCCATCTTCATGCGATGGGAGGGAAGATAACATCTACTGTATAAAGAAATCATCATAAAGATTAAAAAATTTCGATTTTATGCAAGGAGACTGTCAAATGTTCAACGTTTTTGGTGATTTTTTCGATCACATCAATTTGTCAGTTTTTTCATTTTTTTTTTTTGTTATGAAAAAAGGGTCACTGGTAAAAATTCTCTTAGCAATGATAATAATATCATGTATTTATATTTGTTTCATTGTAATATGTTGATTTACTGTCATTATGAACCGCAACGGACCGATATTAGGGTGCATTTGAGCCAAAAAATGAAATTTTGCAAAAAATTAGGATGTCTTTAAGTTATAGAGGTCAATATTTAAAATATACGAGTTTTCTGGGACAAACGGTTGATGTCATATTGTAGGTGAGGTTTGTGGCTAGTAATCCTGAAAATATGAACTATAAGTTTTGGGCTAATTTTTTAGCAATTTTGCCGAATGTGGCCGGCCGATTTGGCATTATCAGAGCCTGGCCGCGGCCAACATGGCAGCCAAATCAAAAAGTTGTAGAACAAAAGTTGCTTAGTTTTTCAAGTACTACAAACCCTGAAAATATGAGATCAAATGAAAGAAGTACGGACAAACAAACAAACAAACATATGTACCAAAGCAAGATTATATGGTGACGTCATAGAAAAATTTCAAATGCCATAACTTTGGTCAAAACCATCCGTTTTGGACGTTTGAGGTGTCGTTGACGTCTACAATCATAATTTGCTATAATTGGGGCACTTTTGGGGGCAGTTATACCTGAAAAACTAATTTTTTCGGGCAATTTTCGGAAGGTCATATCTCCACTCAATGCTGGTAGAAATTCCAGCTTATTTGGGTCTACTTTTCAAGACCTTTCCAATGGTATATAACATGATCCTAGCAGCCTCAAAGGGAAAAAGTTAGAAATTAGCTGTATATATACGAGTTAGACTTCCAGCACAGTAGGTGCTTTCGTCACTCGTTTGGACTGCCGTCCAAAGTGATAATTTACTTGATGTAATTGGTTAAAACGATGGGATGGAAAAATCCAGGATTTTTTATCCACATCAATCGCACGCCCTTGTTTTGTCAAAGAGAAGAAAAATAATAATTTTTTAGGAATTTTTTTTTTAGGAAAAATCACCATAAAATCAATTGAATCGATTTAACTTTCTTTTAAATAGTTTATATTGTATCTATATTTGTCGATGCGATATTTAATCGATCGATTCTACTCGATTTAAATTCAACAAAATTATTAAAAATGATAAAAACAGTGTTTTTTGTCGAAATGAAAAGCAAAAAAAAATTAGATGTGGTTTTTCGGTCTTGATATGTTCGGCAAAGTTGTTGGTCTTGACCTGCGCAAGAACTTTGCTGAAGAAAGTATAACAAACATCTTAATGGTTCAAGAGCTGAAAATGATGGTATATTTTAACTCAGGGCCAAAACATGTCGAATGCGATATCTCAAAAATGGGGACTAACTTTAAAATGGGACTAGCACCATTGAACTCAGCGTACTCGAATTAGGTTTACCCCCTGGGTGCCCAGCAAATCTCGATTAGTAATCGTTTGAATGGCAAAATACTGTAAATTATAACTCACACGTTTCGGGGCCATATTTGCCCATGCCAGAACTATGACAAAATTCTGAAAATTAACATGGACATTGGCATTTGATATATCTTTCTGGAAAACATAACGGGATCGATGAGAACCGGGCAAAATCTCGATTAGTAATCGTTTGAATGGCAAAAACACTATAAATTATAACTCACACGTTTCGGGGCCACATTTGCCCATGCCAGAACTATGACAAAATTCTGAAAATTAACATGGACATTGGCATTTGATATATCTTTCTGGAAAACATAACGGGATCGATGAGAACCGGGCAAAATCTCGATTACTAATCGTTTGACTGGCAAAAATACAGTAAATTATAACTCACACGTTTCGGGGCCATATTTGCCCATGCCAGAACTATGACAAAATTCTGAAAATTAACATGGACATTGGAATTTGAAATATCTTTCTGGAAAACATAACGGGATCGATGAGAACCGGGCAAAATCTCGATTAGTAATCGTTTGAATGGCAAAAATACTATAAATTATAACTCACACGTTTCGGGGCCATATTTGCCCATGCCAGAACTATGACAAAATTCTGAAAATTAACATGGACATTGGCATTTGATATATCTTTCTGGAAAACATAACGGGATCGATGAGAACCGGGCAAAATCTCGATTAGTAATCGTTTGAATGGCAAAAACACTATAAATTATAACTCACACGTTTCGGGGCCACATTTGCCCATGCCAGAACTATGACAAAATTCTGAAAATTAACATGGACATTGGCATTTGATATATCTTTCTGGAAAACATAACGGGATCGATGAGAACCGGGCAAAATCTCGATTACTAATCGTTTGACTGGCAAAAATACAGTAAATTATAACTCACACGTTTCGGGGCCATATTTGCCCATGCCAGAACTATGACAAAATTCTGAAAATTAACATGGACATTGGAATTTGAAATATCTTTCTGGAAAACATAACGGGATCGATGAGAACCGGGCAAAATCTCGATTAGTAATCGTTTGAATGGCAAAAACACTATAAATTATAACTCACACGTTTCGGGGCCACATTTGCCCATGCCAGAACTATGACAAAATTCTGAAAATTAACATGGACATTGGCATTTGTTATATCTTTCTGAAAAACATAACGGGATCGATGAGAACCGGGCAAAATCTCGATTAGTAATCGTTTGAATGGCAAAAATACTATAAATTATAACTCACACGTTTCGGGGCCATATTTGCCCATGCCAGAACTATGACAAAATTCTGAAAATCAACATGGACATTGGCATTTGATATATCTTTCTGGAAAACATAACGGGATCGATGAGAACCGGGCAAAATCTCGATTAGTAATCGTTTGAATGGCAAAAATACTATAAATTATAACTCACACGTTTCGGGGCCATATTTGCCCATGCCAGAACTATGACAGAATTCTGAAAATTAACATGGACATTGGCATTTGATATATCTTTCTGGAAAACATAACGGTATCGATGAGAACCGGGCAAAATCTCGATTAGTAATCGTTTGAATGGCAAAAATACTGTAAATGAAAACTCACACGTTTCGGGGCCATATTTGCCCATGCCATAACTATGACAAAATTCTGAAAATTAACAAAGACATTGGCATTTGATATATCTTTCTGGAAAACATAACGGGATCGATGAGAACCGGGCAAAATCTCGATTAATAATCGTTTGAATGGCAAAATACTGTAAATTATAACTCACACGTTTTGGGGCCATATTTGCCCATGCCAGAACTATGACAGAATTCTGAAAATTAACATGGACATTGGCATTTGATATATCTTTCTGGAAAACATAACGGTATCGATGAGAACCGGGCAAAATCTCGATTACTAATCGTTTGAATGGCAAAAATACTGTAAATGAAAACTCACACGTTTCGGGGCCATATTTGCCCATGCCAGAACTATGACAAAATTCTGAAAATTAACATGGACATTGGCATTTGATATATCTTTCTGGAAAACATAACGGGATCGATGAGAACCGGGCAAAATCTCGATTAGTAATCGTTTGAATTGCAAAAATACTATAAATTATAACTCACACGTTTCGGGGCCATATTTGCCCATGCCAGAACTATGACAAAATTCTGAAAATTAACATGGACATTGGCATTTGATATATCTTTCTGGAAAACATAACGGGATCGATGAGAACCGGGCAAAATCTCGATTAATAATCGTTTGAATGGCAAAATACTGTAAATTATAACTCACACGTTTTGGGGTCATATTTGCCCATGCCAGAACTATGACAAAAATCTGAAAATTAACAGGGACATTGGCATTTGATATATCTTTCTGGAAAACATAACGGGATCGATAAGAACCGGGCAAAATCTCGATTAGTAATCGTTTGAATGGCAAAGTACTGTAAATTATAACTCACACGTTTCGGGGCCATATTTGCCCATGCCAGAACTATGACAAAAATCTGAAAATTAACATGGACATTGGCATTTGATATATATTTCTGGAAAACATAACGGGATTGATGAGAACCGGGAAAAATCTCGATTAGTAATCGTTTGAATGGCAAAAATACAGTAAATTATAACTCACACGTTTCGGAGCCATATTTGCCCATGCCAGAACTATGACAAAATTCTGAAAATTAACATGAACTTTAACATTTGATATATCTTTCTGGAAAACATAACGGGATCGATGAGAACCGGGCAAAATCTCGATTAGTAATCGTTTGAATGGCAAAGTACTGTAAATTATAACTCACACGTTTCGGGGCCATATTTGCCCATGCCAGAACTATGACAAAAATCTGAAAATTAACATGGACATTGGCATTTGATATATCTTTCTGAAAAACATAACGGGATCGATGAGAACCGGGCAAAATCTCGATTAGTAATCGTTTGAATGGCAAAAATACTATAAATTATAACTCACGCGTTTCGGGCCATATTTGCCCATGCCAGAACTATGACAAAATTCTTAAAATTACCATGAACATTGGCATTTGATATATCTTTCTGGAAAACATAACGGGATCGATGAGAACCGGGCAAAATCTCGATTACTAATCGTTTGACTGGCAAAAATACAGTAAATTATAACTCACACGTTTCGGGGCCATATTTGCCCATGCCAGAACTATGACAAAATTCTGAAAATTAACATGGACATTGACATTTGATATATCTTTCTGGAAAACATAACGGTATCGATGAGAACCGGGCAAAATCTTGATTAGTAATCGTCTGAATGGCAAAAATACTATAAATTATAACTCACGCGTTTCGGAGCCATATTTGCCCATGCCAGAACTATGACAAAATTCTGAAAATTAACAGGAACATTGGCATTTGATATATCTTTCTGGAAAACATAACGGGATCGATGAGAACCGGGCAAAATCTCGATTACTAATCGTTTGACTGGCAAAAATACAGTAAATTATAACTCACACGTTTCGGGGCCATATTTGCCCATGCCAGAACTATGACAAAATTCTGAAAATTAACATGGACATTGGCATTTGATATATCTTTCTGGAAAACATAACGGTATCGATGAGAACCGGGCAAAATCTTGATTAGTAATCGTCTGAATTGCAAAAATACTATAAATTATAACTCACACGTTTCGGGGCCATATTTGCCCATGCCAGAACTATGACAAAATTATGAAAATTAACATGGACAATGGAATTTAATATATCTTTCTGGAAAACATAACGGGATCGATGAGAACCGGGCAAAATCTCGATTAGTAATCGTTTGAATGGCAAAAACACTATAAATTATAACTCACACGTTTCGGGGCCATATTTGCCCATGCCAGAACTATGACAAAATTCTGAAAATTAACATGAACATTGGCATTTGATATATCTTTCTGGAAAACATAACGGGATCGATGAGAACCGGGCAAAATCTCGATTAGTAATCGTATGAATGGCAAAAATACTATAAATTATAACTCACACGTTTCGTGGCCATTTTTGCCCATGCCAGAACTATGACAAAATTCTGAAAATTAACATGGACATTGACATTCGATATATATTTTTCTGAAAAACATAACGGGATCGATGAGAACCGGGCAAAATTTCGATTAGTAATCGTATGAATGGCAAAAATACAGAAAATTATAACTCTCACGTTTCGGGGATATATTTGCCCATGCCAGAACTATGACAGAATTCTGAAAACTAACAAAGACATTGGCATTTGATATATATTTCTGGAAAACATAACGGTATCGATGAGAACCGGGCAAAATCTCGATTAGTAATCGTCTGAATGGCAAAAATACTATAAATTATAACTCACACGTTTCGGGGCCATATTTGCCCATGCCAGAACTATGACAAAATTCTGAAAATTAACATGGACATTGGCATTTGATATATCTTTCTGGAAAACATAACGGGATGGATGAGAACCGGGCAAAATCTCGATTAGTAATCGTTTGAATGGCAAAAATACTATAAATTATAACTCACACGTTTCGGGGCCATATTTGCCCATGCCAGAACTATGACAGAATTTTGAAAATTAACATGGACATTGGCATTTGATATATCTTTCTGGAAAACATAACGGGATCGATGAGAACCGGGCAAAATCTCGATTAGTAATCGTATGAATGGCAAAAATACTATAAATTATAACCCACACGTTTCGGGGCCATATTTGCCCATGCCAGAACTATGACAAAATTCTGAAAATTAACATGGACATTGACATTTCATATATCTTTCTGGAAAACATAACGGGATGGATGAGAACCGGGCAAAATCCCGATTAGTAATCGTTTGAGTGGCAAAAATACAGTAAATTATAACTCACACTTTTCGGGGCCATATTTGCCCATGCCAGAACTATGACAGAATTCTGAAAATTAACATGGACATTGGCATTTGATATATCTTTCTGGAAAACATAACGGTATCGATGAGAACCGGGCAAAATCTCGATTAGTAATCGTATGAATGGCAAAAATACTATAAATTATAACTCACACGTTTCGGGGCCATATTTGCCCATGCCAGAACTATGACAAAATTCTGAAAATTAACATGGACATTGGCATTTGATATATCTTTCTGGAAAACATAACGGGATCGATGAGAACCGGGCAAAATCTCGATTAGTAATCGTTTGAATGGCAAAAATACTATAAATTATAACTCACACGTTTCGGGGCCATATTTGCCCATGCCAGAACTATGACAGAATTTTGAAAATTAACATGGACATTGACATTTGATATATCTTTCTGGAAAACATAACGGGATCGATGAGAACCGGGCAAAATCTCGATTAGTAATCGTATGAATGGCAAAAATACTATAAATTATAACCCACACGTTTCGGGGCCATATTTGCCCATGCCAGAACTATGACAAAATTCTGAAAATTAACATGGACATTGACATTTGATATATCTTTCTGGAAAACATAACGGGATCGATGAGAACCGGGCAAAATCTCGATTAGTAATCGTTTGAATGGCAAAATACTGTAAATTATAACTCACACGATTCGGGGCCATATTTGCCCATGCCAGAACTATGACAAAATTCTGAAAATTAACATGGACATTGGCATTTGATATATCTTTCTGGAAAACATAACGGGATCGATGAGAACCGGGCAAAATCTCGACTAGTAATCGTTTGAATGGCAAAATACTGTAAATTATAACTCACACGTTTCGGGGCCATATTTGCCCATGCCAGAACTATGACAAAATTCTGAAAATTAACATGGACATTGGCATTTGTTATATCTTTCTGGAAAACATAACGGGATCGATGAGAACCGGGCAAAATCTCGACTAGTAATCGTTTGAATGGCAAAAATACTATAAATTATAACTCACACGTTTCGGGGCCATATTTGCCCATGCCAGAACTATGACAAAATTCAAAAAAAATAACATGCGCATTGGCATTTGATATACATTTCTGGAAAACATAACGGGATCGATGAGAACCGGGCAAAATCTCGATTAGTAATCGTTTGACTGGTAAAAATACAGTAAATTATAACTCACACGTTTCGGGGCCATATTTGTCCATGCCAGAACTATGACAAAATTCTGAAAATTAACATGGACATTGGCATTTGATATATCTTTCTGGAAAACATAACGGGATTGATGAGAACCGGGCAAAATCTCGACTAGTAATCGTTTGAATGGCAAAATACTGTAAATTATAACTCACACGTTTCGGGGCCATATTTGCCCATGCCAGAACTATGACAAAATTCTGAAAATTAACATGGACATTGGCATTTGTTATATCTTTCTGGAAAACATAACGGGATCGATGAGAACCGGGCAAAATCTCGACTAGTAATCGTTTGAATGGCAAAAATACTATAAATTATAACTCACACGTTTCGGGGCCATATTTGCCCATGCCAGAACTATGACAAAATTCAAAAAAAATAACATGCGCATTGGCATTTGATATACATTTCTGGAAAACATAACGGGATCGATGAGAACCGGGCAAAATCTCGATTAGTAATCGTTTGACTGGTAAAAATACTATAAATTATAACTCACACGTTTCGGGGCCATATTTGCCCATGCCAGAACTATGACAAAATTCTGAAAATTAACATGGACATTGGCATTTGATATATCTTTCTGGAAAACATAACGGGATTGATGAGAACCGGGCAAAATCTCGACTAGTAATCGTTTGAATGGCAAAAATACTATAAATTATAACTAACACGTTTCGGGGCCATATTTGCCCATGCCAGAACTATGACAAAATTCTGAAAATTAACATGGAAATTGGCATTTGATATATCTTTCTGGAAAACATAACGGGATGGATGAGAACCGGGCAAAATCTCGATTAGTAATCGTTTGAATGGCAAAAATACTATAAATTATAACTCACACGTTTCGGGGCCATATTTGCCCATGCCAGAACTATGACAAAATTCTGAAAATTACCATGGACATTGGAATTTGATATATCTTTTTACAATATTGAATCTATTGTCAGTTCTTATTTGAAAAAGTAGTGTAAATTCTATCTAAATTACTATCGTTTATCATATCTGGGTGAACTTTTACTTTAGTTCTTCTCTTTCACCATCACCATATTTTATTTCTCCATTTGTAACAGATGGTGTTTGATGATTCAATAAAATTATTATATTGGTAAAAAGTAAAGTTGATGGTGGATGGTCAAAAAATTAAATTGATATTTTATACGGCTAACATAGAAACATAGTGGAATCGATGAGTACTTGGCAAAATTTCCAGCAGAGTTTAGTTGTTAATGTTTTTTATGTTTAAATTTAATTTAAATTTTTTAATTCGTTTGTATCAGCTAATTTCCATATTTTTTTAAGATAGGAGTTTCTCTAAAATATCTTCTCGCCTAAATGTTCGCTTTTAAGACTCTTTTCACTAACACTAGTATACATAGGATTTCGTTAGGAAATATTTCACGGCTGTGTGTAGGAGTGTGAAATTTTTCCTAAACCATTCCTAAAAAAATTTTACACTTAGGATAGATTTAGTAAATATTTCACGCGCATTCCTGGAAATATTTCCATGTAATCTCCATTTTCGCAATCACTTTCAGTTTCGCCATCACTATTATCATCCTCGTTTGAATGAGCTAGCTCATCCGTATTTGTTTGAATGTCAGCAAATCCATTTTTATTGTACAAGACTTTAATCACCACCAAATGAATTCCATGTGCGAGACACAATTGATGAATAAGATTTAGGTCTTTTCCAACTCGTATCATTACTGCTGCTCCGTCAGTAGACATTCCAATTATTTTGTTAATTTCCAGGTGAAACTCATTGAGTTTGGTTTCAACTGTCTCAAAACAATTCTTAGCAGCAAATGAGTCTTTGATACGAGCGAGCCCTAAATTCAAAATTTAGTTGAGCCATGAACATTAATATTTATATATTTACTTTCGATTTCGTAATGACGTCCATTCATCAAAGCTAAGGCTCAATCCTGCATATTTTTTACTTAAATATTCTAGGATATTGAGTTTCACCTCTTATGCTGAGACCGTAGTTCATTACAATTTCTTTGATTGTAGTTGCGGATGAAGGAACGTATAATCCTTTATTTATCAATAGTTTTCTTAAATCGTAGGACGAGCAAAATTTTACAAATGGTATTCCATCCAAAGCAACCATTCTGGAAATAATGGCAGGTAGTGTATCATCAATCTTTGGTTTGAAAAATTTTGTTATGGTTCCACTACTAGTATACGGTATATTCTTATTTTCTGATGGATTCGAGGCAAACTCTTTTGTAGCTCTTTTTAACAAATTTATGTCATGTTGCGACTTCAAGTGCGAATGTAGCCCGCTTGTTGAACCACCTCCAGTTTTTAAAATTTTTGGGCATTTCAAACACAAGCTGTTTCTTGAGAGATGAGCTGGCCTCATCTTTATATAATTTTTTAAAATAACTCCAGATGTTTTTGTTTGATTCTTTTTGTACATCCATAACACTTAAATAAAATTTACGGGGTAGCTAAACGTTCATTAAATTATTGTTAAATTAAATAAAACATACCTTTGAAGAAAAAAATTGTTTTTTTTAGATACTTATATAAAAAGGTAACGTTATTTTCTTATTGATTGAATTTAAACTATATCTAACTAAAACCGATCAAAAGCGTTCGTACTGACTGATCACTGAATAATGATGACTTACTTGAATGAAAAAGTGTAAATAAAAATATAGCCTCAACCAGTCAGGAATAAGAAAATAAAAAGTACGAATTTTAACGAATTTTAACCAATTGTTTTTCTTTTTTTTGACATTCGAACCAGTGAAAAATAATAATTTTAAGTTACAGCTGTTCGTTTACAAACAGCTGTTTTTTATTGTGAAATGTCTTTTAGAGAAATTTCATATTTGTTCATGTTGTTACATATTTTTATATATTAATTTCGTATTTGAAAATGAACACATACACGAGATGCTTTTACATCACAATGAAAAAAGGAAATAAACTAAACAAAATTAAAATATTATAATAGTAATATAGCGTTTACACTACGAAGTACGACTATAATATCATACCATTAACAAATTAATTTTTAACAAAATTCACTAAAACACCATTTTTACTTTACCACACATTATTAAAATTAATCACAAAACATGAAAAAATATTAAAATAATTTTATTTAATAAATAAAATAGAAAACAAAAAAATGTACACAAAATAAATATGGCTTCCACTCCCCGCATCACAAATTTATCTTCTTTTGCTGTGTATAAAACACAACAACAAATCGTATTTTTAAGTATTTCTTATTTTCGAGCGAGAAATAGCGCACACTATTATTTTAATAATTGACAGCTAAAATTTTACGAAGGGGAAATTCGGCTTCTTACATGAACATTAAGTTTGACTGGGTAATAACATTGAAATCAGTGTTGCCAACTATTATTTTTGGTGGGTGCCAGATTGCAACAGAAAAAGGGCTAGATTGCTAGTACATAGGGCTAGATTTTTTTAACTTTAAATATAAATAAAAACAATTAATAACAATTAACAAAACTCAATTGATTTTTTTATTTCAGTTACTCATGTTACTAATTAGAATGTGACTTGGATTTATAAAAAATATCTTTAGTTTTATAATTCAAGACACTACTACAATTTTTTGTTATTAGGTAAACAAATTAGTCTAATTATTCAAATACAAAAATTGAACGTAGCAAGTTCTTATAAATTTATATTTCATATACAAATATTAAAGTTTCATATATTTGTTCGATTTTTATAAGCTCATTAATAAAATTAAATAAAAAATAACAAAAAATAAAAATAAAATAAAATGTAACAATGTAAATAAATATACATTTAAAATATATGTATAAATAAACAAAATATAAAATAATTAGATTTTATTTTAATCACAGTTCTCATAAGTCTCTTCATTTAATTTTTACTTAAGGAACTAATTTTTGACAAATTACAGGTTTTGCAATAAATTTACTAGTCAATTTGATAAAATAATTCAGAAATTGGCAACTCCTCCTCTTCTCTATTATAAGCCGCCAAAGTACCAACTTTTTTAATTACTTCAGCAGGTAATATGTATTTATTACAGCATTGTCCGTATCGTTGAAGGCCAAATCTTATAGTTAAAATTGCATTTAAAGTGGTGAATTGCATTCGGTTACGGGTCTTATTTTTGATTAAATTCATTTGACTGAATACCCGTTCGATGTTCCCGTTTGAATGGGGAAATGATAAAAGTTTTAGAGCAAAATAAAAAAGTTCATCGAACGGATTTTTACCAGCTGAGTCCCGATATTTTTCAACTTCAATCCACAAATCAATGGTGGTTTTTGAATTCCACATAAGAGTGTTCATATTTTTATATTTTAATTCAACTGCCGTAATTTGATCTGGATCAGTTTCAAAACATGTTAGAATTGGCAATATAGATTCTTGGTGTCTGCTTAGAACTTTATCATAACTGACAACATACATTTGTTTCAATAGTGAAATATTATCTGGCAACCTGTTTTTTAATTCATCCACCAAATATTTAATAAATAAAATGCAATTTTTTCGAATAGTTGTTTGCTCTTCTGTAGATAAGAGTTTAACTTCTTTTTCAAAATGGTACCCCAAGTTGGATGACCAATCAATGTAGTCCGTGATATTCATGTTTATCACATTAAATGTATCGTTATAGACAATTTTGCGTGTTAAGGATTTCAATAAATTTACAACGTCGGTTAATAACTTGGTTGGATCCGCTGATTTTGACTGAAATGCTATTTAACATTAGAAACCTCTTTCAAAATAGGCGCTAAGAAAATGAAGTACACTTTATAACCGTTATTGTTAAACATTTGGCTTAGGATATATGCAGCTTTACATTCTTGTTTTTCAATGTTAAACATAGTAGTTAGCTCTAGCCAGGAAGACAAAATCGTTTTTACATCTTTTTCGATTGATAGCCATCGCGTGTCCGATATTCTAGGGATATTCAAGGGAGTAGCATTTTCATTAATCAACTTGTATAGTTCTTTATACTTATACATTCTAATGCTTGAGTGGGAAAACCAATTATGAGTTTCCCGCAACAAAAACTCAAGTTCCGTCGGAAGGCATTTGCTCGCATGACTTACTGCTAGTACAATAGAATGGCAGGCGCATCTGATTAAAAGTAAAGATGGAATTTCACGTTTTAAAATTGCATGGACACCGTTGTTTATTCCGGTCATAACGGAAGCATTGTCTGTCCCTATTCCCAAAAGCTTCTTCATATTTAAATTAAATTTGTTTAAAACAACTTTAATTGCATTAACAATCGATTGTGCATCGCACGATTCTAGTTCACTTAATTCTAGGTAAGTCGAGATTATTTTGCCGTGAACTTTAGAAAAATAGATAATTGCAAGTCCTAGATACTTCGTGATACTTACGAGGGCAAATCAAAAAGTCTTGCAATATCATATGAAAAAAAAGAGTGAGAGAGACAGCAATATTTTTATTTTTCGACATAATCTCCTTTAAGGTTTATACATTTGTCACATCGATCAATTAACTTACCTAAACCCTCTAAAAAAAAAGATTTCTTTTGCTCCATAAAATATTCATTTACAACAGACTGTACTTCATAGTCACTTGAAAATTTCCGGCCCCTTAGTGTTTTTTTCAAATTGGGAAAGAGAAGTAGTCACTGGGTGCCAAGTCTAGACTGTACGGTGGATGCGGAATTTCCACGAAGCCGCAGTCCTTTAATGCAGCTTGAGCAATATTAGCCTTGCGCACTGGTGTATTGTCGTGAAGATGCAAGATTTTTTTCCTAACTTTCCTTGGCCGTTTTTCCCGGATCGCTTTTTTCAATTTTCGCAAAACCTCTGCGTAATATATGCCTGTGATTGTGGTTTTCGGTGGCATATAATCGATTATCAAAATTCCTTCAGCATCCCAAAAAATTGTTGCCAAAACCTTACCAGCAGACGGTTGAGTTTTGAATTTCTTTGGTGGTGGTTCACTACGTTTAATCCATTGCATCGATTCTTGTTTGGATTCCAGATCCCAGTGATGAAGCCATGTTTCATCGCCTGTTATTATGTTACCCAAGAAATTTTCTGGATCTGCTTTGTACATATCTAAAATCGCCTTTGAAGTTTAAACACGCATTTTTTTTTGTTCAGCATTCAACAAACGGGGAACCCATCGCGCACTTACTTTCGACATGTGAAGGTGGTCATGTAATATAGTATATGTGGTACCGTATGAAAGAGAAAGTCTCCACGCTAACCGCGGAACAGAAATACGCCGGTCCTCCAATACAATAGAATCAGCCAAAATTACGTTTTCATGGCTAATAGCATCTGCTGGCCGACCCGAGCGGTTATCGTCTTATAATGACTCCCAACCACTTTTGAATAATTTTACCCACTTTGTTACTGTGGCATATGATGGTGCAGATTCGCCGTAAACTTTTGATATATAGTTGAATATATAAATTGCATTTCGTCCATCTTTATAGAAAAATTTAGTAACGGCGCGATATTCAATTTCATTCATTTTAAGAAAAATTCAAAACACATGTTACTAAATTGACAAAAACAAACGAACCGTAAAATTTACATCGAAATGTTCTTCTAGAAGTTTCATCGTGACAAAAAATGGTTTTGAAAAATATATTGTTGTCTCACTCACTCGTTTTTTTCATATGATATTGCAAGACTTTTTGATATACCCTCGTATATCATTCGATTCGTCTATTAAAATACTGTAGTAAGAATCGCTAATGTCTTTTTTCAGATCTCGCCGAAAATGAACCCCTAGAACATTTTGTATAATGTTAGTACATTTAGTTCAACGGAGTTTCATTTCACTTTTTAACCGACACTTAGAATTAATTACATCACACAGGTGTCCCGTTGGCAGAATTGACTGATGACAAGCCACATACATGCACAAATATGTCTCCAAATCGTTGTTATAATTTAAATCATGTCTGTTCATGTTGTAACTTAGTGTACCTTGACGTCTATCACTAAAAGGTTTCATTGCTGCGATATGTGTTTTACTAACGGCGTGACGATCTAAAACATATTTTTTTGCGAAGAAAGAAGTTTTGCAAAATTTGCATGATAGTTTATTGCAATTATTTTCTATTTTCATTATCCAGTCACGATATTTTTCATTTTGAAACCAGTCTTTACGAACTTTTTGTGAATAAGACTTTTTGAATTGTAATGTTTGTTTGTGAAAAATTTTCGACCTTGACCCATATAATATTACAATCAGGCATGTTAAATACGCTTTATATTAAATTAAACCAACAATAAATTGAAACTTAAACTTACTCATTGGTATCAGATAGTCCCAAATACTCGTCAGAATCTGCGTCCATTATCGATGTTTGATATTTGGTAATATTTAAATAAAAGATGACACCAGATGTATGCTCTGCAGACAACTTTTGTTTTTTTTAAGGTTAAGGTTAATCACAGATTATTTAATTTTTGTAGTAATTGGAAATAGGTAGTAAGTATCGTTATGATTTATGATTAGGTACGATTTATTTTGTTAAAATTAACTGACACTGATAAAGCAATACGAATGGAGACAATAATGTAATTTATATTTATTAATTATTTTAGTTAGTACAAATATATGTTTAATGCGATAATGATGACTACTCTTTTTCTTTTGGAGGAAAGAAAGAAACAATACTATAATACGCGCGCGCATACGCAAAACAGACAAACAATGGGGTACTAAAAATATAAAAATATTGCAGTTCTTGTTGTAGTAGTTTCTGCTATAAAAAAATGAATGAGTATGTTTTATCTTCAATGTCGTAGAAAAATTAGGTAATAGATTATAAATAATATAATACTCAAATTTTTTAAGGGCAAAATTAGGGCTAAAAATGTCTAAATAGTGCTAAATTGCCCTTGCGTGCAAAACTTGGTTTTATGGGGCTAAAAAAAATATGAAAGGGCTAAATCTAGCCCTGAAAGGGCCAAATTGGCAACACTGATTGAAATGCCATTTATCGCATTGTTATTCTATTATTTTTTTATTTTCTTATTTCTGACTGATTCCGCTTTAATTCAGTGCGTTATTTATTGATATGTGTGGTAAATTGGTACATTGTGTGTTACTATTTTAATTTATTATGTGAATATGCCATACGGATGATGATATAGCGATGGATTGCACTAATATAATATGAGCACGTTTCGAATAGCGGTACTCTCGCCATTTTTATGTATTTTTGGTAGCACGAAAATTGGTCGTAAATTGTTATTTTGTTTTTATATATCATGTAGAGTAGGGGTTTTGCTTGAACTGTAAGGAATCTGAATGTATGTAGGTATGTTTGTATATGTTTGTGTGTGCGAGTGTATGTATGTATATATGTGTGTTTGTGAATATATATGTATGTGTATATACATTATGAATATGTATATACAGTAGTGTGCAATAGGAGTTGATCTTCTTGATTGGGAGAGTTAACATGTATTTTAAAAATTCTAAGAAAAATTCAATATTATTATCCCTATTCTAGTTCGTATCATACTGAAATACAATGTAATTATGTAAATCTAATATAAAAATGAATTTTTTTAATTTTCGGTATTTTCGGTAAAATTTTAAAAAATTACCGGTTTTTCGGTAAATAAAAATTTACGGTAAATCCGGTTTATCGAAAACCGGTATTGGATTCCCTACTTTTTAGGATGTTGATTGCTGATTATTTATATCCCGAAAATCAAAAATAATTGTGCCGTCTTGTGCTTTACTAACTATTGACTACTTAGGTGTCTGTAACCGGGTCAAGTCTATCATACCTAACAACCTTTCCTATCCCTCCATCTTGTTATATGTAAAAGGGCTGTACGATTGGCCCGACGTATCCGGGATCCTTGCTTAGTCTTGGCCATACATTCTAATCAATCAATCAATTACATAAGCGAACAAGCCAATATATAAATTTGCTGCTCGCTGCTGCTGCTTGGTGTGTTCATCCTTTATACGGGTACATGTAACGACCATTGTAAAGTACCTGATTCACTGGATTGATTGTCATTTGTCGAAGCAGACGGATCTGTTAGTGTTCTTTTTAGGTTGTATCGACTAGAAAGGATCCCTTTTCGTTGATACTTCCTACATAGTGCATACTACTTATCAGCTAATTTTCCCCTGGTGTTCTGGTCACCTAAATAAGTAGCCTGAAATAATTTAAAAACATTTTTTAATTAAATGTATTTCCTTTATATCACACAAAATTATATCTTACCAAGCTTTCTTGTGGAAAGAGATTCTTGATTTGTTTGGCGGCTTCGTTATAGTTGCATTCGTTGTTCTTCTCTTTTGTGTTAACCCAGTAATCACAAATAATATTCACCAGTTGCTGTCTGGCAGTTTTTGATATTTTTTTTTTGATTTATAGTCCTCTATAACTGTTTTTCCTGCAATCGTGTTAAGCAGCTCGCGTAAATTCTACAACAAAAACAAACTGTATTTAGATAATGGATTTTAAATATTTCATGTCGCCTAACTTACGAATCTAGTATTATTAGATGACTGGGTAGTTGACTTAACTGATTTATCTGACGATTCGCAATTTTTAAGTGAATTTACCCAACGTGACACCGACGAATTCACGGTATCACGACACGGTATCAGCAATTGGAGGATCAAAGCCGTATATATTACGAAATAAAATGTGTTTAATTTATAAAATTAATGAATGTAAATATTTTTATTAAATTGTCTCGTCGCCATTCAAAAAGTTTGGTCCTAAATTTGATTCTTAAACCAAATAGTGAATCCGGTATGAGCCGATTTATATCATCAACCGTCAACTGGTTGAACACTATGTCAATTCCTAAATCTGTGTATCACGTTAAATATGTTTTACTTTCTTCACTTTAAACAGTTTAAATTTATTAAAAACTTACCCACAAAGCTAGTTATTAACGAAGAAAATTTCCAGTTCACTAACAGTTTTAACACTTTTAATTGTGATCATACGGCCACTTATTTATTATTAAGTATTTACTATACACAAACGTTTTGCAAAACTGAAATATTTCTTTAAAATCAGAATGAACCGCACTATTCTTTTTGTACAATGAAGAATTATGCTATTAGCAAAGAGTATGAAATTTTGCAGAGTAGCGAAGCAGAGGAAAAAATTTTATCAAAAAAAAATGCATGGGTTATGCAATTTAATTGCATTAAAAACACATTTACACATTTTTATTTAAAGTAATTTTTGTCGTTGTCTATAAATAGTTACGAGTATGACAATATTCACTACAAAAAAAATTAAACATTGTTGCGTAAGTGTATTGTATAATCGATTTAAATTGCGTAACCCATGCATTTTTAGATGAAATTTTTTCCTCTGCTTCGTTACTCTGTGTAAATTTTCATACTCTTTGCTATTAGTTAAAACTCGACGAAATAAACAGTTATTGTGATTTCATGTAATTTATTTGTATAAATCAGCATAAAAATTGATTAAGTTAGCTACTTCGCATTGTTTGATTTTAGATAGATTGGTTGTATGACCAAATATTCGTATATGGTTTTCATGTTTGTAAAAAGTATATAAAATTTTAGCTAAATTTTAAACACATTTGTAAATTCACGCAATTTCATATTTATTCCAAAACAGCAATTCAAAAATAGTTTAATCAGCAATTTTGATTTGTTTAAGGTTAGTATAATTATCAAAAGAATTAGGTAAAAACTCCATTTATTTTTTAACTAATATTAATTTGGTGAAAAATCAGATTGATTTTTTCTGTGTACCACTAAATATGGAGGAGGGAGTGTTATGGTTTGCGGGGCGATGGCCGCAATACCAATTTAGGTTGCCGATCTAATTTCGAGTCCATTGAGCAGTTAATAAACTTAAAACTGGTTTAAAATAATTTTAAACTCATGAGAACAATAAAGGAATTGTAAAGCGCGATGGTTATAGTTTGGCAATAGTAGAATATGCGTAATATTACATTTTACTATAAATTAACAGTATTCAACCCTAAAGTATTCGGAGTCTATCAACGACACCCGAAACGCCAAAGTGTTAACGATAATAATAACACAATCAAATCAATCGACGTATTAATTTGAATTAGTCCGTCCGATGTAAACACTAGTTCCCAGCTTATCAGTTTAGCTTACACAAAATTTTTCTCTATATATAGAATCAACCTTGATTAGTTTTAGAGACGTTTACGCCATAATAAAAGAATTCAAGTACATGTATTTAGTAAATGTACGAGTGATCTTATTAGATACCAAAATTATCTATTAAAATTGAATTTTGTTTAATTATCGCACATATTTTATGTAAGTAAGTACATTACAATAATAATCATTATTATGGTAAAATTCTTTGTTAATAACAAGTATTTTATGAAGTGGTCTCGGAGTACACTAATCTTAATCAGATTTCAGTGGTGAAGGTGGTTCGTGCATTTTACATACAAAAAGATAAACCCCATAGGTCGCAATTCAAATGAAAACAATAATGACCTTCATACTTACCTACCTTCATATTTAAGCTCGATCAATCACAATATTCTATTATGTATTTGACATAATTGATATTATTTTATTATCAATTTTCGTATGTCGGAAAACTTAATATTAAAAAGTATATTGCTAAATGCAAAGGCTTATATCATAAGTGCATACTTAAAGTTTAAATTCTATGCGTTAAGTACATTGAACCATGAAAGCTCTAAAAATATGAGTATCATAAATATTTCAAATATTTACGTACTTGGAAATCCCAAAATTAGATTAACGATTTTTTTTAATCGGCTGGATGACTTTCACAAATAGACCAAACTACCATAATATATAACAGCCTCATTTTATAAATGGTGTGATGCAAACATTTCTTGATATGGGGCTCTTTGAGGTTATTGATTAAGTTTTTTTTTTTTTGTAATTTCTCTTTCAGTTCGGTTCTGTCTTTAACTAAACAATGTGACAATGTTTTCTATACATTTTGACATATTCAACTTAAAGATCGGAACGAAACGAGAACTATGTGCCTCGACCTTAAGCTGAGAACAGAATGGAAAAATCGTAATTATAAAAGTGAAATAGACTGAGGCTATACTGTTCAAAGATGAAACACAAACTAAGTCGAAAATAGTGATGGTAATTATTGTCACTCGATTTTGATTTAGATAAACATTTTTTTTTTATTTACTTAGCCCAACCATGAATTTGATTTGTTAAATTTAACCTTGACTTATATTATTACCTATAAATGAAATTGCACTGATATATTGATATTTTACAGAGTACTACAAATAGTCTGTGTTTATTTATATGTAATTCTGTTTATTGAAGTCCTTTTGGATACAAAATATTTTTTGTGTTTCCGTCAGGTATGTACACAAATAAATCAGACGGTTTTCCGACACGTGAGCATGCCACATGCAGCTGTCCATGTGAGAAGAATGGATTTTCCAAATTTAGTTCACACATTTGTGCTTGTGGTTTTTGATGGCTGCAAGTCCGAGTCGTACCATGAACTGCAAACGTTTTGATTCTAATGGTACATCTGTCTGAATCATTGGGATTCGTGGCAACAGTATTTCTTCTGGCTTAAATCTTCCACTTAACATTGTAGCTTTGACAATATTGTTAATCATCTTTTTCACTAAAAACCTGGTACGGTAGGATAGTCGTTCGATATAGATATAATATAAGAATGATAGGTACGCCATTTTTCAAGCTGCTAACTTAGTGCGTTATTTAGGAAAATTTTGTGAATCAATTCGTCTGTGGTTGAACCTCATAAAACTGATGATCTAACACATGCACGTTGAACGGGTATATAATATTTTGAACAATGTAGCCAATTCTTTGACATGAAAATATCTTTCTTATTGCAAATCACAATCGAAAATGTCGTTTGCAGATCCATTCTACCCAGTTATTCTAAATTGAATTATTGCTTTGATAGTGATTGCGTCTTTTTACACGTTTGAAATGACTGGATGGGAATCGTATTTGTTGTGGTTTAGAAGTGCCCCAGTATACATCGTTTTCAAGAAGATTTAATTCTCTTCAAGCTTCACGATAAGTGGCACATACTTGACCGTTAAGAGTTCTCAATTCTTGGAAGATCGGTTTATGTGAATATAAATTGGGACGTCAATAAACTGCTTTACCGTGTTTGGGCTGGTAAAAAATTTTCAGTAATACATTCCATGTGTTTACTACACTTGGCACTTTAGAGTAAAAAAGCGTCTTTGAAAACATATCATGTGATTTATCTTCTCTAACTACAGCTTTCTATTCTTTCAATCGAATTAATTTTTAATGTTGATCGAATAAAGTTTGTAAAGTACGACAATTTCTAGTTTAAACTATCTTTGAATAAATTTGAATTTTCGTTCCGCAGTGGTAGTAGTGATAAATTTGCCATTGTACATTCCTTGAATGTTGGCATGCAATTCTTGCGCACGATATTTGTAGCATCGAACAATGAAATTTGAAAACACGAATTGTACTTTCTTATATTTACCAAGAAATGTTTCGATTGGCCTATACCACCTGCTACCAACGTTGATAATGGTTCGGGTAGTGAATGAGATTCTGGTAATTTCACATTTCCTACCGCGCAGCACATCCCTTGTGTTTTTGTTTTGAATTTGAAGGCACTTTGTGCATTGATTGCATAAATTATCCATGTCTGGCTTCCCGTTTCTGATAGCGAGTTTATACGACGGATAAAAATCTCAGATTTTTTTTAACCCATCGTTTGAACCAATTACATCACGTAAATTATACAACAGACACGCCTCTTTCAATACAAAAAAGATGAAAAAAATTTAAAAAAATTTGGGATAGAAAAATCCGAGATTTTTATCCGTCGTATGAACTTGCAGTGTAGTTCGTGATGCAGTTTTATTTCGTGCTTGAGGTGTATAACGACCAATTGCTTGTCGTTTGGCTAACATAGTTGATTTGACAGCGACAGCAATGCTTTGGGCGACTTCGAGCCCACCAATACTTTAATTTTATTTAAAAATTAATAAAAAAATATTTTTTCAATAAAATAAGATTTTCGTTTTTTAGATGATTGCGGTTGGTGACTGAGTTGTCACTCTCCATATTTCCAAATTAGAATAGGATATTGTTTTGATTTTTTGTATAGCTGGTAAACAAAATTCTGATAAACAAAAGCTGTAATTATTTGCATAACAAAATCTAGAGTTAATCAATTTTCTATTTTATGAAACAAAATAATAAATTTTTAAAAATAATCGAAATAAAATCTGTTTTAACTTGGGTTCTAAATTATTTTAAACGTAAAAGTACGGTACTGAATACAATTGCAACGATTACACACACACACCATCGATTTTGTCTTGGTTATCACAATACTACTCATTTAAGTGACGATGGGCTCTGTTTGATCGGGTCGGAATATCGTATTCAAATGTATCGCATCGCCTTCCATCGTATTCAATTGGATTATACATAACAATTTGATTTTAATATTGATAGTCGGTATGATTATAAGTCGAACAACACATTTCAGGCGATTCAGGTACAGCTGGATTCAGGGGGCCTGCCCCTTCATAAATATTACGAAAACCTGCTGTAAATTCCCTGTGAAAAGTGTGGATCAGGTTGGATAAATGGTGTGGACACTTAGGCGGGTTCCTTGATTCACGAGACAGACCCCTCGGATTGAAGCATGTCACTAATTTTATATAATCTCTTCCCCATTCTGTACATGCGACTTATACATGGTAAAAGTTTCATGACAATAGGATGAGCGGCTCAAACACCTCTTCGGAACAAACAGGCATTTTTGGGAAAACACTTTTTTTGTAGCACTTAGGCGCAGGGAGCCAACCCCTTTAAAAATATTACGAAAACCTGCTTATTTTGATAAAAAATATCTATGCTATATTAGAATTCGATTGGATGAATGGCGTAGAGACTTATAAGCAGGGTTCGCTTGATCCATGGGATGGACCCCTTAAATTCAAGCATGCCACTAGTTTTATATAAACCCATTTTCTAAACTTACTCGGAAAAACTTATAAGACACAACTGATCTATAACACAATCAATTGATTTGTATGCCGAAAATGACATCCATATCCACATTATAGGAGCAATTATAGTATAATTAGGCATCAAAATCCACCATCTTGACTTGCGAAAAACAAAAGTCAGCTATAAATTAGTACCATGAAAATGACATTCATGGCAGAATTATTGGCGTAGATAGGTACCAAAAGGTACGAAAATTGACCACCACACTTTGCGAAAAACCAAAGGTGATTAATATAATCAGTACCTCCGAAATTGTCACCCACATTGGCGTTGATAGTATAGGTGAGCACCAAAAAGGACACCGCTTCTCATCTCGAGTTCAAAAAAACAAAAGTCGGTAACTTATTCAGTACCGCGAAAACCACAAAAATGACACTTCCCTTCATCACGACTTGCAAAATTCAAGTCAGTAACGTAAGCAGTACCCCGGAAACCCCGAAAATGAGACCTATGTCCTAGGATCCACTATCTTCCTAGATATATTAATAGGAGGTACTAAAAATGACCCTGCCCCTTTCTCGCCTCGCACAAAACAAAAATTTCTCCATATCTCGGATCTTAAAACGGATGCCGTATACCTAATTAGCACTCCCGAAAACCACGAAAAAGACATCATTGAAGAAAACCAAAATCACGGGCCGAATTTTTGTTGAAAAACAGTTTCTTGTCAAAAATCGTCGTTTCCGCTTAAATTTTGAAAACCTGATTTGGATCGGTATCGTTGCAAAATTAATTTTGAATCTTTTGTTTTTAATAGTTTCTCTTGTAAATGATATTCTTTTCAATATAATTGCAAAAGACGAAGAAGCCGCCCCGGTGGCAAAGTGGTCAGCATGCTTGCTCCAGCGACCGGAGGTCTCGGGTTCGATTCCCGGTGGTGACAAGGAAAAATTTTACGACTGGTTTATAGGATCAATGACTTAATCACTCATTATCCGAAATAAAAATATGATTATGAAACCTCATTTGAGGCGACCAAATCCCTTGATGGGATATAGTGCCAGAGAGAGAGAGAGAGAGAGAGAGAGAGAAAACTTTATCTTTCTTATTTCACTTTTCAATACGATATTCGGTTATATGTACATACATCAATTTTCTTTTTATTATATTCTGAAGGAAATTTTGCAAACTTTGGCGGCCCCGGCAAATTTCTTGCGGACCACTAGGGGGCCGCGGCCCCCTGTTAAGAATCACTGGTCTAGACTATCGACAAAATAATGGTTTCAAAACGTCAAATTATAGCAAGTTTACCATCTTGGCAAATTTTGATAGAAAGAGAAAGTAGATTGCAATAGTATTCAGATAGCAGGTCGAGAAGCCGTGTTAGGCATTGGGTGATAGAAAAACGTTATGTTGTGTCCCTAAAAGAAAGACAATTCTCTCAAAAACCGGTACTGAATCTGTGTACCGGAAGTGGCAGCTTTTCAATTTTTGCAAGGATATTGAAAAGTTTAGGACTTACAAAAAATAAAAGAGTTGTCCTTGTTGGTTTTCTGAAATTTAGACAAAAATTTTTGATTATGCAAGGCTGTTTTGCAAAAAGTCCGGTAAATTTAATCTTTCGCTTTAGAAATTAAGTGTGGCGATTCGAGACGTATAAACAATCGTAGTAAACGAAAGTCGGGTGTTGGCCACACCATCACCTTCCATTCTTTTATTGATTCTAAATTTAATAATCATCATGTTATCTTATCAGATTAATTATAAAATTATTAATTTATGATTATTCGTTTTTTGTTTATGACTGTCTTGATTAATCCACATGAAGATATAGCATGACTTGTATAATCATACAGTTATCGTGCTTTCTAGTGGTTAGTCGTTGCGAATATGTACTTAAGGTACATATCAGTCAGGAATACGAAATGGTGACATCTGTAGTTTTAAGTACGTTAAAATTCAAGTACTATAACGTGTTTACTTATCTGCAAAAATTTCATTAACATCATTTTTTTCGTAGACCGTAAGCCCGAATTTTAATTCAAAACGCTGAATCTATAATCTTATCAATTTAAGTTCTGTTAATGTTAAGGTTACATTTTTGCAATAGTCCTTATCAAAACCGAATAATTTAAAGTACTTAAAGTACATATGTATTGAATATATGAATGGCCACTTTGTCGTAATGTATTATCAGTTTAATTTAAATGTGAAAGCTATTGTATATTTGTCTAACTAGACTGTTACCCGCTTACCACCGGTGACAGCTTGACAATACCAGTTTTATTGTTTCTCAACTACAGAACTACATTGTTGAATTTACGGTTGGTTGCGGTTTCTACGATAAGAGAGATTTTCCTGTTAAGTCAAAAACGAAATATGAAGCTTAATAATGAAGTGTGTGACTGGATTTCAACAAGCCAAAGTGCATTTAGGAATAACTATAATTAGACGTAGTCATTCTTATGTTCAGGTGCCCGAACATTCTCTCTCTGCATAAACGTGAGGTTGATCTTTTGCAATAATATGCAATGCTTATTTCCGTTAATGTGGTAATATTTCCGTATAATAAAATCTATAGTGGTGGACATCCTGTGCTGGTGAAAGGCGATTAAATCGCGTTAGCTAGTACAATGATTCTGTCTGTGCGTTGAAGTTTTGGGTGGAATATACAGTTAAATTTGACTATTATAAACCACGTTGTGAATTCGAACGCATAAAATTCGACTTTGAGTAGTAATACTAGTTTTCATGTTTATCCTATAATTAGTTGATTCAGTTATTACCATTTGTTCTTACCCTTTCGTTGAGGATTTCATAACAGGTAGGCCCGCAAGCTCCACCCGATTCGGACTCTCTTTTTTATAATATAAAAAAATATTTTTATACCACTAACTGTATAGTCAATCCAAAGGTAGAGAGTTCGAACTATAATTTTATTAAGCAACTAACAATATTGTCGGATCAAGTATTCCTCCAATACTGATTGGGAATTAGATGCAAGTAGGGGAGAATATAGAGATAACGAAAGCAATTGAAAACGGTGGCGCTAATCGTCATGGAAAGTACTGGAATTAAGACCAACGTTAATCATCAAGATAGGGGAATTGAACAGCGATATACAAGTATACAAGCGCTAGAAATTTCGAACGCAGACACACAGTTGTAATTAAACCAGTGAACAGTGCAAGTCGAAAAATAAAAAAGTAAAATTTTGAAAAGTAGCGAACGGTAATAGTGCACAGTAAAAGTGAACAGTAAAAAAAGATTAATTAGTGCTCAAGCAGTAAACGAGTGAAATAAGTGAATTGCTATAGAAATTGAAGGTGTTGAAAAATAAAGTTTGTAACTCAAATCGCTTAGTGTTTTATTCACAAAATGGTGTACGAATCCATACTGAACCCCCGAAATTCGAAACAATATATCTGTCATTTGACCTTAGTAGGTCTCCTCATCGAATGAGTTTACAGTACTGGTAAAGTGGGAATACTCGGAGTACGAAAAATAATATTCCTGAGCTTACTTTCCAAGATTATGCCCAGAAATCTCGCCCTGTCAGCAAAAGCCAGTCTAATGCCGTTTTTGGTATACCGGTATATCCTTTTTGTGTTTTACTAACACAATTGTGAGGGTAGGGCAAAAGTACCATGTCAAAAATTTAGTTTTGTATGTTTTTTGAACCAACTTACACATTTGTGAATTCCTTTTTAACTTATTTTCGTCCGAAAAAAACACTATATCTATTCACACAATTGTGTTGGTTTTACTTCAAATCAAACGAAATTTATTATCAACAACGCCATTACATACTATGGTTTTTTACTCACACATTTGTGTGGGTTGGACTAAAATTGAGCCAATTTTTTTCATTTCTTGGTTGAAAAAGGGATATATAGGAGGGCTAACTACCGGAATTTTTTATTTCTTAGTACCAGCTTTGTCTTGGAAGGGTTGATCCTTAATCCACATTTGCAGGGCCATTTCGTAAAGATCAGGAGTACATTCTGTATAACATCCCTAATCGTGTCCGGGTATTGGCCTGAGACAGCTATCGCTACATCATCTATATCCCAACCTATATCCCTTCTCTCTCCAGTTCCAAGAACAATCCATTCATCACAACACTCCAAAGAATGGGTGACATTACACCTCCTTGCGGGGTTCCTCTAACTACCCGCCTTCTAATGATGGCCTCCTCCAGTTCCAAGGTAATAATCCTGCTTAACAGCATCTGATTTATCAACCTACTTATAGGGTAGTCCACGTTCAAAAATAATAATCCTTCCATGATCGCCCTTATAGTACGCAGCTGCGACATTGCCCAATTCCTGGGCTCAACTTTTGATTAAATACCTACATCTACCAACCTTTCCAAGGTTTTTAACAAAAAGGATGATAGAGTTACAGGTCTCAGGTCCTTTGGATAAGCATGCGAGTTTTTTCCCGATTTCTGACCTCCGTCCATTTTCTAGGAATATAGACCAGTTTCAGACATCCCCTGAAGATACCCTCCAGCCAGGAGAGGATGACTGCCGTGTTCCTTTGGATCTCTGCTGGTATAATCCGATTCGGGCCCGCCGTTTTATAAGGCTTAAAATCGTTCAGCGCCCACCGGATTCGCTCCCTATCCACGATGTCCTACAATTCTATTGAAGGTGTTACTCCGGATGAGTACTTTCTTAGGTCCTCCTTATAGGAGACCCAATCCCGAACCCTTGTGTCCTTAGCTTTATTAAAAGCTGTCCGATAAGTTCCCAACTCCTTGTTCCATCACATCGGTTTCTGCCTGCCCCTAGGATTTATCAGGGAGCACGCAACATTAAATGAAAGATTGCATGCTTTTGTGATAGTATCAAACATGCAGTCCAATTCTTCTACCGTCGCCGGAGGTCTCGGGACCTCCAGCGGCAATAATTCCTCCAATAACTTCCCATATTTGTTCCAGTTTATCCTTTTGGTATTCCTGAAGGCTTTCCGGGTAACAGGTTTGTAGCGATAAGAATATTGCAAACCGATATTCTAATTGTTTACGTCTAAACAGAGTAAATGCATCAACAGATGCACATATACTTGCAAGACGGAAACAACACGACGAGCATTCCAAACGAAAGCAAAAGCAACATGACGAATACGAAACCAAAGCAAACCGAACAAAATTTATTTGATAAAATAAATTTTTTTGTTCTACCAGTTCGTCTCCAACCACAGCCGCGCTAGCAACATGCTGCACAAGCAGCACAACATAACCACCGCTGTACACCACGGTGCCATCACACTACTCCGCCATTCTACAATGCAGAGATACAAATAAAAATTCAAATTTAATCTTAATAAATATATTTAAATAATTTATAAATAACAAATATAAATAAATTAAATTTAATTAATAATTTAATATAATAAATCAAAATAAATAATAAATTAAAAATAATATTAACAAAAGTGACAACTTTAAGTTTAATGTCGAGGTTAATGTTACATATCGATGATCAGAGAATGAGTGCTCCTTCGCCACTCTCTACTCTCTGATCATATGAAAGATCGTTTCTGACGCAAAGGTCACATATCTAAAACCTCCTGTCGATTTTTAACAATGAATGTCGGTTCTCGTCCAATATTGCAAACTAAAAGGTTGGTATTTAATAAGTAATCCAAAAATAACTCACCCCTCTCGTTGATGTCTGTCATGCCTCCCCAACTTGTGTGATGCGCGTTTGCATCACATCCAAGTATAACACCTACCCTTCTTTGGTCTGCTTCCCGGATCAGTTCCCCCAGGTTATCCGGTGAAACCTCCTTCTCATGATGCATATAGGCTGAGGCCAGCCATAATTTTTCAAAGCCAGCCTCAACACTCACTGCTGTAATCTCCCCGCTACTATAAATTGAGGAAGAAGAAAAATATTCAGATTATTTTCGAGAAAATACACGATCTGATCTTCTCAGAGTTGCTTGAGTATAATAATTTATACTCTTTCGTTCTGAGGCCACAGGTCCTGTTATTGTTAGCCCAAACTTCTTGGATTAACACCAAGTCGTCATCTGATTTAGTCAGTCTGAGAACAAGAGCTGCCGAGGCAGCCTTCGTGTGATGCAGGTTTATTTGTACTATATTATCCATTGTAGTCTACCTTACTCATCTCTTCCTACAGTGCCATCTGGCTCGTTGTATCGGACGCTATCTTCCTCTCGTTGAGAGTCTAACAGGATGTCCCCATCAGACTACAGAGAGAGGAAGGCTACCTCTCCTCACTATGCTCCCCACGTCCGAAGCATCACTCTCCTGGCTGTCTTGAGCCCGCTTGACCGTATTCTGCGGATCCGTCGCCATCGCACCCATTCTGGTATTTCGCAGTCGAATCGGCCTCGTCCTTTTTTATGTATTTTAAGGGTGATCGACCCGAACCCGAAGTTGATCACTTCCTTTGATTTTGCAACGGGAGCCAGGGATTCTTTATTGATCAGCATAATTTCCAATCTAAAGCCTCCCTTAGCCTCCTCTCACTTTACAATAGTCCAATCTCTCGGCCTGCTCGGGATTTCCTCCCTGCAGACTGGCTCAAGCCTCGCGCCTTGCCACAGCCTACCTACTTCAGCCACTGCCCTTTTATACAGATCGACCGATCTCTGGACCGAGCACGCAGTCAACTTCACGCGCCCCTGGTACCATCCCGCATCCTTGCAGGACGGGGGTTCCCGGATTTCCTCTCAGGATCCTCAGGAAACTGGAGTTTAGTGCGATGTACACTACTGTCCACTTCTTCGACGTGATGCTCCCATCTTGCTGACGTCTGTCAATGACGGCTAGCACCAACACGTGCTCCTTTAGGATTTCACTGAATAGCTTCAGTTTTTGATTCCTAGGAGCACAAGGCGTCTTGTCTTACACCTTGGCTCGCTTGTTGTCGACCGTTTCCAGCTCATCCTGGGACATGTAGTGATTCCTGGTCTCGGAATCCCGGGAACCTGGCTCATATTTGAATCCCGTAATCCCGGGATTTTTTTAAGCGGATCCCGGGATTTCATAAAAGTATAAATATATGCTAATGAAGTTGAACCAAACTAATCCAAAAATACAACAACAAAAACTTATTGTAATAGTATTGGTGAGGGTAAACATTCAGGCGAATTTACTTTGTGTAATGTAGACGAAATGTGTTTTTTTAATGAGCCTTAGGTACATTCCAAAGTCATTCTAAGTATCTTCGAAGCATTTAGCATGAACTTCCGTGACATTGATAGATTGTTTAAACCCAAACGAGTGTCCGTAGTGAATTAAATGATTTTCTAATGGGTCTGACAAGTGATCCCATGAGATTTAATTATGTAATTTTTTGGGCCTAGGTACATTCCAAAGTCATTCTAAGTATTTTCTAAGTGTTTAGCGTGAACTTCCGTGACATTACATGATTTTCTATTGGGTTTGACAGGACGTCCCATTAGATTTAATAATTTGATTTTTTAATGGGCCTTATTTACATTCCAAAGTCATTCGTCACTTCTGTAATCTAAACTTAAACGAGTGACCGTAGTAAATTATATGATTTTCGAATGGGTGTGACAGGCTGTCTCATGAGATTGATCCATGGGAATGACTTTGGAATGTAACTAAAGCCCATTAAAAAATCACATTATTAAATCTCATGGGACACCCTGTCAGACCCATAAGAAAATCATATAATTTACTACGGACACGCGTTTGGGTTTAAACAGTCTATCAATGTCCCTGAAGTTCATCCTAAATGTTTCGAAGATACTTAGAATGACTTTGGAATGTACCTAAGGCCCATTAAAAAACACATTTCGTCTACATTACACAATTTAAATTCGCCTGAATGTTTACTTTCTCCAATACTATTACAATAAGTTTTGGTTGTTGTATTTTTTGGATTAGTTTGGATAAACTTCACTAGCATATAAATATAATTTAGTAATTCTCTTAAATTGATTAATTGAATGCTGACCATTAACACTTTTAGTTTATTCCTTATACATATTTATATTCTCCTATAAAGGAACCTGATACTATATTCTCTTTAAAAAATATTTACAAAACTAATACATATTTACTGAATAAAATTGTGGTTCACCGTTATTTTTAACAAATTCAACACCATACGAGTATTTTTTCTTTAATCAGGGCTGGGATGGTGTACCATCACTTTTTCGACTTTCGACTTAGTTATGTCTCAATTTTCATGAATCAATTAACATTCTATTTCGTGTAAACAATTATATGATTTATATCGCGGTTTCAAACTCTTGATATAATTGTGAGGTTTCTCGTATCACGAAAAAGTTATTTGGTCATAAATAGATTCGATTAATCTAGTAGTCTTAGAATTCGTAGAACAGAAATAGAGTGATGTTTTACTCGAGCAAGCTGAGAACACATTAGAAAATGCGTAATTTTGGAAGTGAAACAGGTTGCCATTTTGCACGTGAAAAATGAGACATAAACTAAGTCGAAAATCGAAAATAGTGATGGTACAACATCCCAGCCCAGAAAATATTCAGACTACTCGTTTACTGATTTTTTTCTTTTTCATTTTTATATAAAGCTAAAACCTTTATTTTCGAGTGATTTAATTGCAATTCCGCCGACAAGTGTAGAATCGGAGTGGGCATTTTCGGTGGCAGGAATTGTAATTTCCAAGCTGTGGAACAGAGAAGGCCACGAACGATGCTATTTGTTTTTTAAAGTTTTATTTTAAGAATAATGTGAAAGATAATGTTTCGCGTCTAACCTGAGCTGTGACAAATAAAGTTTTTCCTTTTTTAATATGATCTTCCGTTTATTTTAATACGGTGTGTAACGAAATCCCGGTTTTCAAAATCCCGGTTTTTTATAAATCCCGGTTTTCAAAATCACGGTTTTCAAAATCCCAGTTTTGTGTAAAAAAATACCGATTTTTAGAAAATCCCGGTTCGAATGTTTAAAATTTGACATGTTGGAAAATGTGACTTTTAAATGATTTTTTGACAAAATTCAAAATCGAGTTTGCGATAAAGTTCTAGAAAATGGCAATGGAATTTGGCCATTACAGATTTTGTTGAAATTCGATACGTGCCATGGATTCTAAAATGATTTTTCGATAAAGCGGTCAATAGAGATGGAACTAGGCCATTTCTAAACCTATTTCTATATAATCGCGGCACGCAGTGGGACATGTTTGCTTATCCCAGCGAAGTTGAAATCTTAAGCTCCTCGGAGGGCTTAGCAGGGGGCTGGGGGAGGGTAGCGCAGCGACCTCCCGCGTGCCCGTGAGAGTTATCAAAGCCGTCAGCCCCTACAATTATTGCATTTCAAAATTTTTTGGGCAAGATATCTTATTTTTCTGTTAAAATATTATTAGGCCGGCTGGCCCGAATTAATAATTTTTTTTTTAATCAAGACTTTAGAACTAGAAGGAAAGAAAACTGGGATTTTGAAAACCGGGATTTCGTAGTACACTCATTTTAATATTCATTTAAATTTTTGAATTAATATATTTCTTAGGTAACTGAATAATTTAACATACATATATTTTTTTTTGTTGATTTGTATATAGCCTTAATCCCGTGATCCCGAGGTCCCGGAATTTAAAATAACTCAGTTCCGTAATCCCGGGATTAGTAAAACGCTCCGGGATTGCAATCACTAATCACATGCCACACAAATTCTCGTTGTTCGCAAGGTGTCGCTTGATCTTGCCCCTGATGAGGGAGCCCCACCTTCACGGTTAGAGTTACTCCCTTCATCCGATTTTTGAAGGGTGCCGGCCCCTTTATTTTTGTTTTCTTTTTTGTTTTCCATGTTTCACCCACGAGTATCGAAGACATACTTGGGCTTTGTTAAATGGGCCCCCATCCTAGTCAAGCCTCAGCACGGGTCGCATAACACCTTAATCCAGCTTATTGGCTCACCGAGCTCCACGACCCCCAGCGCCCCCGCCCCCCTCCAACATTCACCATCCATTCACTCATTCATTTGGACAACCCAACCCAATGGGACCCATTCCATTCAAGGGATGACCAGTTTATAGGGTTTCTTACTCACTTCCTGGGGACCCGGGAGCGCAGAAAGACGTGACGCCCAGTTCGCCGTGGTTAGTAGTCGATGGTTTTAGGGCGCCATCAGTTCGCTCTTCCATGCTGGGTATCATAGGCACTCAGCATTTAGTGAACTGAGGTTAAGCACTCCCCAGTTCCCTGAGACTCCTCCCAGCACAGCTGCGGTTGGGGGCGGCTTATTTAATACACCGCTAACCTACCTATCGATAGGCCATCCACCACCTGTGACCCCTCGATGGCTGCAGCACGCCACGGGTGGCCGAAGTCCTATCTTGGAGGTGAACAGCAGTAAAACCAAATATTTAGCAACACCCAGGAACATCTCTATGGCAAATCTCGGAATTGGTGACCACAATTTTGATATCGTCGAAAACTTTAAATACCTCGGGTCAATTATAACATCGTCGAATACAGGAAGAAATAAAAGCCCGAATCGCTACCAGACAACGAGTTTTCTACGCCCAATCAAGATTATTGCGATCGAAACATACGAGGGCAAATCAAAAAGTCTTGCAATATCATATGAAAAAAAAGAGTGAGTGAGACAGCAATATTTTTATTTTTCGACATAATCTCCTTTAAGGTTTATACATTTGTCACATCGATCAATTAACTTGCCTAAACCCTCTAAAAAAAAAGATTTCTTTTGCTCCATAAAATATTCATTTACAACAGACTGTACTTCATAGTCACTGGAAAATTTCCGGCCCCTTAGTGTTTTTTTCAAATTGGGAAACAGAAAGTAGTCACTGGGTGCCAAGTCTGGATTTTACGGTGGATGCGGAATTTCCACGAAGCCGCAGTCCTTTAATGCAGCTTGAGCAATATTAGCCTTGTGCACGGGTGCATTGTCGTGAAGATGCAAGATTTTTTCCTAACTTTCCTTGGCCGTTTTTTCCGGATCGCTTTTTTGAATTTTCGCAAAATCTCTGCGTAATATATGCCTGTGATTGTGGTTTTCGTTGGCATATAATCGATTACCAAAATTCCTTCAGCATCCCAAAAAATTGTTGCCAAAACCTTACCAGCAGACGGTTGAGTTTTGAATTTCTTTGGTGGTGGTTCACTACGTTTAATCCATTGCATCGATTCTTGTTTGGATTCCGGATCCCAGTGATGAAGCCATGTTTCATCGCCTGTTATTATGTTATCCAAGAAATTTTCTGGATCTTCTTTGTACATATCTAAAATCGCCTTTGAAGTTTGAACGCGCATTTTTTTTTGTTCTGCATTCAACAAACGGGGAACCCATCGCGCACTTACTTTCGACATGTGAAGGTGGTCATGTAATATAGTATATGTGGTACCGTATGAAAGAGAAAGTCTCCACGCTAACTGCGGAACAGAAATACGCCGGTCCTCCAATACAATAGATTCGGCCAAAATTACGTTTTCATGGCTAATGGCATCTGCTGGCTGACCCGAGCGGTTGTCGTCTTCTAATGACTCCCGACCACTTTTGAATAATTTTACCCACCTTGTTACTGTGGCATATGATGGTGCAGATTCGCCGTAAACTTTTGATATATAGTTGAATATATAAATTGCATTTCGTCCATCTTTACAGAAAAATTTAATAACGGCGCGATATTCAATTTCATTCATTTTAAGAAAAATTCAAAACACATGTTACTAAATTGACAAAAACAAACGAACTGTAAAATTTACATCGAAATGTTCTTCTAGAAGTTTCATCGCGATAAAAAATGGTTTTGAAAAATATATTGTTGTCTCACTCACTTTGTTTTTTCATATGATATTGCAAGACTTTTTGATATACCCTCGTATATCGCAATCGTGCAAGCTCGCACTTTATAAAGCACTCATAAAACCTGTGCTGACTTTCGGAAGCGAGAGCTGTAGAATGTTATCTACCTTCGAAAGAAAGATCATCCGTTCAATCCTTAGTCCAATTAAAGTTGCGAACAACGAATATCGGATTCGTATGAATCACGAAATAATGCAGCTCCTCGGAGGCAGCGATATCATCGGATTCACCAAATTCAATCGAGTGAGATGGCTCGGCCACGTTACACGGTCTCCACAACAACGGATGATAAATAAAGTGTTTCACCAACAACCAGCCAGAGTGCGTCGTAGAGGAAAACCCCACACTCGCGTGTCGACATCGAACAAGATCTACGAACATTAGGATGTCGAAACTGGAGGACGAGAGCGATGGATCGAGATAGTTGGAGGACCATAGTGCTGCCGGCGAAACCACTTTATGGGATGTAAAAGCCAGAGAGAGAGAGAGAAATGGACATACCTGACAGGAATTACAGTAAACGCTCGATTTAACGGACCCCGATTTAACGGACGCTCGATTTAACGGACGCTCGATTTAACGAACGCTCGATTTAACAGACGATTTTTGGAAGAAATTCTGGAATATGGTAATTTGGGATATAACTCGATCAATTCTTAACCGATTATGATGGGATTTTGTATGTTACATGGAAATGGGATTATTAAATGATTTTCGGAAGAAGTTCTGGAATATGGCCACCTGGGACGGAACTCGACCAATTCTTAACTGATTATGATGGGATTCGGTATGTTGGATGGAAATGGGATTATTGAACGATTTTTGGAAGAAGTTCTGGAATATGGCCATCTGAGACGGAACTCGACCAATTCTTAACTGATTATGATGGGATTGGGTATGTTGGATTGAAATGGGATTATTGAACGATTTTTGGAAGAAGTTCTGGAATATGGCCACCTGGGACGGAACTGGACCAATTCTTAACTGATTATGATTGGGATTGTTTATGTTGGATGGAAATGGTATTATTGAACGATTTTTGGAAGAAGTTCTGGAATATGGCCATCTGAGACGGAACTCAGTAGTTTCTTAACCGATTATGATGGGATTGGGTATGTTGGATTGAAATGCGATTCTTAAATAATTTTTGGAAGTAGTTCTGGAATATGGCCATCTGAGACGGAACTCGACCAATTCTTAACTGATTATGATTGGAATTGTTTATGTTGGATGGAAATGGTATTATTGAACGATTTTTGGAAGAAGTTCTGGAATATGGCCATCTGAGACGGAACTCAGTAGTTTCTTAACCGATTATGATGGGATTGGGTATGTTGGATTGAATTTTTGGAAGTAGTTCTGGAATATGGCCATCTGAGACAGAACTCGACCAATTCTTAACTGATTATGATGGGATTGGGTATGTTGGATTGAAATGGGATTATTGAACGATTTTTGGAAGAAGTTCTGGAATATGGCCACCTGGGACGGAACTGGACCAATTCTTAACTGATTATGATTGGGATTGTTTATGTTGGATGGAAATGGGATTATTGAACGATTTTTGGAAGAAGTTCTGGAATATGGCCATCTGAGACGGAACTCAGTAGTTTCTTAACCGATTATGATGGGATTGGGTATGTTGGATTGAAATGCGATTTTTAAATAATTTTTGGAAGTAGTTCTGGAATATGGCCATCTGAGACGGAACTCGACCAATTCTTAACTGATTATGATGGGATTGAGTTCTTGAAAAGTTCTTGAATATGGCCACCTAGGACTGGAATCGGTCATTTCTTAACCGATTATGATGGGAATTGTGTCGTATGGAAAATAAACTCTGTTTAAGAAACTCTGGAATATCGCCACGAAACTCGGTTATTTAAACTAGGGCGGAACTCGATAGTAAGCAGCCGTTTTTCTTACAGCAAGCGTTTTGTGATGCGAACATGTTTCTGGTAAAGCAGGATGCCTTAACATCTATCACAAGTACGCACCCCACTCATGGGATTAGTGGGTTGAGCTGTAGGTCAACTACTTACTCTCACAAAAAAACACGTTATGAAACCTACACAAAGGGCTCGGATAAATTTATATTATTCTTATCAACAACGACCTCGAAAACTATTAACGGGAACATGGAATATGATGTCTTCGAAGATCATGAGATCTTCAGAACCTTTTGAACCAAGCGACAATTTACATTTATGTGATACTTGCAATACAAGAGCGCATAATCCAATGGCCATATTCCAGGGCTTTTTCCAAAAATTATTATTTGATAATCTCATTTCATCCACAATGCCCAATTTCTGTCCGAGGAGGTCATATTCCAGAACTTCTTCCAAAATACATTTGAGAATCCCGTTTCCATCGAACAAACCCAGTCCCATCATAATCGGTTAAGAATTGAACGAGTTCCGTCCCCCCAACTAGCCATATAAGACAATTGTATGTACATATAATGTATGCACACCTTGTCACTGTAAGTATAGTCATGTGTGCACACATTTCAGGTTAAAATCGCTTGATGTATGCGATTTGGGGAATGATTGTGTGCAAAATCTGTATGCACAATGTATGCAATTTTTGTAACCGTATGCAATCATTTGTTACTAATATCCAACTGTAATTAAACCCCTCATTTTAGTTATTCTAGATATACATTTGGTTATAATCATCTACGCTGTATGCATACACAACACCAATTATCAACCATTGACGATTTGCAAACACTATATATCGACTGTCACCTAATTATTTATATAATAATATATATGTATATATATATTAATTTAATAAATAATATGAATGTTAACAATCAATGTTATATTTTTTTGGAATTAGAATTTCGGATTTATGGTGAAAGTAAACGTTACACCCCTAAAAAAATGAAGCGATTGAAAATTGGAAATTATTTAAAAATAATAAAAAAAAAATTTGTCAAATTTTCTTTTTTTATGCTCTCGATGTCTCGTGCATATATGAAAAAATGGCTTAAGCAACACAATAAAATGGCGATAACGCATCGTTTTTTTACGCACGCATTTTGCAGGCAAGCTTTCAAAAACGTACAAAATGAGACCGTGTTATGTGCTTAACGTGGCAATTTTTGATAAAAAAGCGTATTTCTATTTCTACCACTTTATGCGCACAATTCGGCTCACATTTCGGTGGCAAATTTTAGCTACGAATATAAAATGATACTGTAATGTGTGCATAAGGTGACAATTTTGTAATAAGAAACATTTTACTTTTTTACTACGTTGTGCACACATTTCGGTGATAAATTTCCAAAAATAATACAAAATGATACTGTTATGTGTGCTTATGGTGACAATTTTACGTAATGATCTTTTTACTACCATATGCACACATTTCAGTTGCAAATTATCATAAATAATACTAAATAATACTGTATTGTGTGCATAGGGTGGCTATTTTGCAAAAATAGCCGTATTTCTTTTCCTACTACTTTATACACGCTTAATAGATACATACTCATAAATTTCGAACTTCATAACAACTTGTAGCGGTTTAAAAAATTAAAAATAAAAGTAAACATTTTTAAAGGAATATCTGTGAGTGTTAATAAAAGTGATTGATAAATAAAATGCCTTTCACATTATGTGAAACTGTGGAAAATAATTTAAAGTATTACGTAGCTGTTCCAAGTAAATGGGAAAATAGCAGTATATTATTATATCCTCCAAAAAGTGAAAAACGAATAAACAAATTAAAACAGAACGAACATTCACATCCTGAAGTAGCTTGGGAAAGATATATATCAGCAGTGTCAAGGCAAGAAATATCTCAAGTTATTTAGAAGCTATGGATTTAGAAAAATTTCAGACATACTCGTCTATGTGTAAACCAGTCCCGGCTTCCAAAGAAAATAATAGTTGTTAATCATGATGATTTTTTTAATCAATCGAAGACTGATAGTATTGAAAAGCGAATGGTTTCCACACCATTACACAAAACGTGTTACGACTGTGTGGTCTTAACAAGACATTTTTGTAAATTTGTTTCTATTCTCCACGTGGTTTCTTGCGTCCGGGTTTTGTTGTCTGAACGTGATTTCTTGGTGGATGGATTCTTGTGTGTTTTCTTCTGTTATGTTGGCAACGGAACGAAAATGGTAGAGAAAGAGAGAACAATGCGCATCGAGTGTGTGCAAAGTAAAACGTTTTAAAAAAATGTTTTTTTCTTGTATGTCTCTCTTTTGTACCAACGAAAATTTGGTACAAAGGAGAGACAGAGAAGAGAGATGCATTTTCTTCTAAAACGTTTTACGAGCTGTGCGACGCTCGAATATTTTTTTTTGTTTGTCATTCGAGTTTTGATTTTTGTGAGTAGAGTCGAGTTTTTTGATTTGTATCGAGATAGTCTGATTGTAAATTTTATAAAAATACAATCCAGTTTGTTTAAAATATCATTAAGAGAGTCTTGATTGTAATAAATTAATATAGGCTCGTGTTTTGATTTGGAAAATCTAATATGTTAGTTTTTACTTTCAAGTCTAGGGTTATAAAGTCAAGTTAAGAAAAAGACTGTGATTGTGGAAAGACTACCTATATGAAAAATAAAGAAAAGAAAAAATTAAAAGTATAAGTGTGTTTTGGTTCATCGGGAAAATTTAATTCTGTGAGAAGAAAAAAAAATTATTTTTGGGTTTGAGTGTAAAGGGTCTGCCATTTTGGTCTACCTCAGTTTCATTTGATTTGGTGGCAAATATATGCAATACGAACTAACGCTTGTGGTGTACTATCAAGGTCGAAAGGAATTGTTTCGGTATATTCGAGATTGGCGACGAAATTTGTATACGGGCGTTTGTATATTTAAACGACGAAATTTGGGCAAAGAATGTGATATAACGCCGAACTTACTTAGACGGTCTATTGAGGTGCAGTTATATGGACGGTGGCTTATCAAGGTCATTCATTCTACGGTATTTTTTTTTGTTGATGAGCCAACGCCCCACACATTTTGGGTGACCAGTTGAGGTCACACGGCGGGGTGCGGATTCGGCGGCCAGGTGAGGCTAGCCGCGATTGATTTGGTTTCGGTGAAAGGCACCGCAACGTACGGGTGGCCAACCGGCCTCTCGTGTTGTTTTTATATATAATTTTGTGGTATCGGGGAGAGGCCCCGCCACATTCGGGTAGCCAACCGGTTGCCCGTGATTTTGGTTATCGGTGGCTGCCGCAACGAACGGGTAGCCGACCAACCGGTTGCCCGACTTTTATAATTGGTATCGGGGAGAGGCCCCGCAACGGACGACCGCTCAAGGTCGAACCAACACCAGGGTGGTAACGGCACCAAAGCCGCAACGGTCCGGGGCGGCGACCCTGTGGCATGACGGCCGCGCAAGGCCGCAACAGTTTTTTTTGTAGTAATAAGGTACGATTTTTTTTTTATTTATTTAATTTTAATTTATTTTTATTTTTCCATATATTTTAAATTAATTAAATTTTCAACTATTTTGTAATCGAGCGCCGCACAGCGGGTGCGCGCTCGGTGCGTATTGCTCTCTCTCTCTCGTTCTCTCTTGTCGTGGTACGGGGGGAAAAGGGGAGTTGTTTCTTTGTTTTGGTTATAATAAAATGAATTATTAAATTTTTTGTGTGGTATGATGGGGGCGGAGACTCCCTCTGTGTCGGTTTAGTGTTTGTGGTTCCTTGGTGCCCGCATCCAATTTCGTAACCGGGGCTTTGCCCTGTTTGAATTCGAATGGATGCGCGCACCAAGGCACCTCTCTCCCATTTATAATTTTTGAGTTGTTCGTTCCTCAGGTTCCGGCCGACGAATTTCGGCGGAACTACGGTTTTTATTTATTATTTGCGTTTCCCCAACTTTCTGTTAATCACGGTGTAGGCCAGGAGCCCTGCATGCCTCAAACCCCACGACCCTCGCACTTCTCGCTGAGAACGTAGCCGGCAAAACATCACCGTGGAGGCCTCTGCAGGAGCTTAGTGAATATCTGCAGGTTGGCAGTAGCCAGCCTGTAACAAACGTTTGGACTCAACAACGACATGGCATCGGATCGAACTAATCACACGCCCTTGATTTCATCAAATTCAGCAATGCGAGCAGAAAGTGAAATTATTCTGGAAGATTGCCCAGCTTCAGAAGCCTCCGAACTGAGTTTTCTTTTATGGATATACAACAATTATCATCCTGTTGCATTCGCTTTAAATACATATCCCTTTGATTACTCCATTGCTGTTTTACTTTTCTGTAGTATTTGTTCGTAAACTTAAATCGTTTCACTACTTTTACCATTTTAAATCTTTTGATAACAGTTTTTCGCAGTTTTTTAGCTAATCTTGCACAAATTGACAGCTGTAATGATATGATCACATTTTGGTAAGAAAGTGTGTAATGTGCGTGCATAACTCTTTATTTGATATATAATTTCCATAAGAGATTATTTTCTGCGAAGTCCCAACCAAATTGTAATCTTATGGTTCTATTTCGGTATAACTTTTTGATAGGTTACCAAAAGTACGCTTCTTGGTGACGGTGTAACCGTACATTTTGGTTGCGATGCGACAATATATACGTGCTGTTCTAGCAATACTAAATGTGTGCGCCTTGCGACTTAACACACCTTTATGCATTTGCAAGATAACATTTTGTTACCACAAAGTCACCGAGTGTGCTTATTGAAAGCAAAATATTACTATGCCCGTAAAATTTTGTGTGCAAATGTACGGGTTTGGCTAGTTGGGCCAGATGGCCATATTCCAGAACTTCTTCCAAAAATCATTTAAGAATCCCATTTCAATCCAACATACCCAATCCCATCATAATCGGTTAAAAGATATACCAGTTCGGTCCTAGGTGACCAAATTCCAGAACAAGTGCAAAATCTTTAGTTGATAAAATTTTCCATTCGGATTTAACGGACATTCGGATTTAACGGACACCCCCAATTAGTCCGTTAAATCGAGCGTTTACTGTATGCACAAAAATATTATTGAACGGTATACCTCTGTATTAAGTATTTTTAATATACCTAGTATCTTTTAGGGGCTAGTTTGTTTTTCCTCAATTTACGAATGAAAATTTATGAAAATCATATTTCAATGGAAAACATAAATTTCGTCAGTGTAGCGGCTTTTGGAAAGTTTTAAAATTAGGCTTAAATTGTTTCTGGTTTTGTCTAAAAATTGGGTTTTATTTTTTTTCGTCTTTCAGGTGAAATTTGAAATTTCCTTTTCCCGTTTTTTCGGCTCCTGGACTAGCACTTTTTTTTCGCGTGAGCCATAATTAGCACAAATCGATCTTAATCGGTCTGCAAAGTTTCATTTTGAAATTCGAAAGTTTCGCTGTTGCAGTTTCCCACACCCACCATCACGATGCCATACGGTCCTGCTACTTGGCGAAAAATAAATATTTGAACGTTATCTGTTCATAACTAGATTCGGCATAAACTTTCACCAAATTAGAAGACTGGGGCTTCCGCTTCCACCTTGGTCGTCCTACCTTATTTGACGAAATTTAGGGTAAACCTCTTTTAATTGTTCTATGAATGGGGTTAGATAGGTGTTCGTGCCAATTTGTCAATTTGAACCGCCATTTTTATTTTGTAATTTGCTTCCTCGTATATTTAAAGGCGGAAGCAACGTTGTACTTACTTATTTCTTTTGTATGTAAACCTAATTTGTCGCTGATTCTATACTCGTACACGCGAGATACGTGCAAATAAGAAGATGATGTAGACACCGCGAGACTCACATTTTCTTAATATTTTGTGCGTACCTACCCCCGTGTATCTTGCATTGTAACATGAAATATAATCTAATAACTGTTAACTTTTATGATATTTTACTGTCATGCTTATTTTTATTTATATCCGTTTTTATCCGCTTGAATTTTTGACTTCAAAATTGTATATGGTGACAATTCGTACGTTTTACACGAGTATGTTATGCATACTCAAATCAAACTCCATCTTCTATATTATGACAAGAAGAATTTTCGTACAACAACAACGAGGATGCTCAATATAGATCTAACGTGTTCGAAGGCTGCACCAATTTAATAAAATTAAATATTATAATGAAAAACGCGAACCGCACACATATTCTCATTACCACCTGTATTTATTAGTCTCTGGAGTGGCATAAAAGTCAGATAGAATTCTGATTACAATGCGACATCTAAATTGCACATATTATGAATGTCACCTAAAAACACATTTTATCTATTCAAGCCAAACAACACAGTAGTTTTAATAGACCGTGCAACCAAACAATTTTTTACTCTCAATTTATTTAGATATGGGGTTGTGACTACAGTTTAGGGTGAGTAATATGAATTAAGGGTGCATATATCTTGTGCATAAAGCGCAATATTGTAATAAAATGATTGATCAGATTTTGATTACATTTTATGTTTTTTTTTTGTGGAATTTCAGGTGAAATTGTTTAAGAGGCACACTTGTTATAGGTAGGGGTGGGTGGTATCTTAAATGTACATAAAATTTTAATTTTAGAATTTTCTAATTGAAATGTTATTAGAATTCTTTTGCTGGTACGTATGTGTTCCATATCTATATCCTCCCCGAAAAACAGAAACATCAATATTGGATTGCTTCTATAGATGTTCTGGGGTCGCCATGGATGCGCTATGGTATGCGTTGAATATATTTTCTATTTGTGTGTTCAAATGAAAAAAAATTCTTTTGATGGTATTGGTGGAGATGACGCAAAATGAGTATTGGTGACTCGACCAAAAAATTAACAGATCAACTTGTAAATCAATCAACATTATTTCTACAATACAAAATTGTTCAGTGTTGCGTATTCAATTACGCTAAATTACAATAGCTTTATCTGATACAAGTGGTTTTAATGGCACACGCGATTATTTTTATCTATCTTAATAACTGCGTACTCACCCCGCGCAACCAACATGATTCGATAAAGCCTCAAGTACTTCAGATCGACTGAGTACACGAATAATAACGTTTTAGATAACTAAAATTTACTTTCGTTTTTCCAAAACTTGAAGTAAGTCGTACTTTTGGTGTGCTTAGTGGAAGAGGGGCTTTACCGTCGATACAAAATGGAATTAAGTGAAAAAGAAAAATCTGCGGAATTAGATAATAAGGAAACGGCTGAACTCGAGCCTTACAGTAAGTATATACTGTAATTTGTGCTTTGTTGTCCATTTAATTGTGTTATGTGATATAATATTACAGCCAAATTTGGAGTGCGCCACATACAAACAGGTCTGCTATTTTTTATGCTTGTAATATCATATGCCCTCCGAGTAAATATCTCATTGGCTGTGGTCGCCATGGTTGATAATTCGGAGAATCCCGATTTCACTGAATATAACTGGAGCTCATCAACAAAATCTGTGATATTAAGTAGTTTCTTCTGGGGTTATGTCGTTGCCCAAATTCCAGCTGGTCCATTGGGGCGAAAATACGGTCCAAAAGTATTACTACTCATTGGAATTGGAATTGGTTCAGTTTCGAATTTACTTGTACCATTAGCTGCGTCTGTCGGAGATTGGGGATTAGTTGTGGCATTGCGTATTATTTACGGTGTATCACAAGGTTTTGTTAATCCATGCACACATGCACTGATCGTGAAATGGGCACCGATAAGGGAGCGCGGACGATTTACAACATTTATTTATGCTGGCTCACAATTGGGTACCGTTATCATGTTGGCCACCAGTGGATTATTAGTATCATCGTTTACTGGATGGCCCGGTATATTTTATATTTCGGGTGCAATTGGTTGTATTTGGACGGTGCTGTGGTTTTTCTTTGGGGCCAATGAACCAAAAGAGTATAAAAGTATTTCACCCGAGGAGCGAAGTTATATCGAGGCGTCGTGCGGTTCCGACGACAAAGAATTACAACCAAAATCTATTCCGTGGAAATCAATATTCACCTGTATACCATTCTGGGCGCTACTCATCGTGCATGCCGGCAACAATTGGGGACAATGGACACTTTTCACAAATATTCCGAACTACATGAAAAATGTTTTGGACTACGATATTAATGACAATGCACTGTTATCGGCGCTGCCCTACCTCACCATGTGGCTTCTTAGTTTTGTATACAGTTTTGTGGCGGACTATGTGAATAGTCGCAAGTTGTTGGAACCGGGAACGAGTCGAAAAGTGTTTAATTCGATCGGTCACTGGGTACCAATGTGTATGTTAATTGGTTTAGGATTTGTCACAAAGGATAATAAAGTAGTAGCGGTCGTATTATTGACGTTATGCGTCGGATTTAACGCTGGCCAATATGTTGGATATTTGGTAAGAGTATATAATTTAATGGCCACTGATTTCTTATAACCTTGATATAATAATTATTTTACAGCTTAATCATATGGACCTGTCACCAAATTTTGCAGGCACCCTCATGGGTTTAACAAATTTTGCTGCAAATGCCGTATCTATACTGGCACCATTGATTGTCGGTTTAGTAATTGACGATGAATCTGATCCGTTGCAATGGAGAGTTGTGTTTTTCATATCAGCTGCCATTTATTTCGTGGGCAATTTAATATTCGTTATATTTGGTAGAGGGCAGATACAGTCATGGAATAATCTATAGTGATAAGACAACCAATTGAAGCGATATAATATAAATAGAGATGTGTGTTAAATGTGTTTTGTTAATATTATATCATAAAAATACTCACTACCGTTATAAAATGTAAAGAACATAGTTCAAAAATGTTTTCCGTTTTTTATCGATTTCATGCTGATCGATATGCGGATGGCTTGATACTTCTGAATTTCAGTTTCAGGCATAAGGCAATGCCAAAATTATGCCTATAATATAGCAGCCTCTAGTTTTGTTCCCTCGAGCAGCGGTGGCTTTGGAAACTAAAAAACAATCATAACAAATCGAAAACAAAACGGTCATTGAATACACAAAACTAATATTTTTTACTAATTAACAAATCGTACCAACATCATACGAACATCTACCTCTCTGAGTTTATTTTGCTATGTCAATTTTTAATAATAATAATTATAATACGATGTCAACCCAATCGAGTGGAATCGCATCGCCGAACTTTGCCGAAAAAAGTATTCCGATCCAGTTGTCTGAATCGGTTGCAAATCTACGCGGTGGCTTTGAATATTCACACGTCTGGAATAAAATGCGAACTGAAGAAAAACTATGCGATGGTGTGATCCGATTAAAAAATGGGGATTATATAAAAATCCATCGGGCAATTTTGTCAGCGTGTAGTCGCTATTTCAAAGCATGTTTCATATATAAAAACAACGAATATTTTCAAAATTTTGAAAATGGCGACTCAAATAACGATACGAATTATAATAACGAGTATAGTGGTGCGATGAACGTAAATAATTCGGAAACGGAAATTTTTGTCGACACCGACAAAAGTATTATGAATTTAATTTTAGATTTTGCGTACACCGGCACCTGTGCCATCGATTGGACTAACATTGAAGATTTATTGCCCGCTGCGGACAAGTACGGTGTCGTTGGCTTAATCCGTTTGTGTTGTACATTTTTGCTCGGGGAACTACAATCGAAAAATGCTATTAAGATTTATCTTTTTGCTAAACAATATTTTTGTGCCGATCTGATCGACCTCTCGAAAATTTTTATATTAGGGCATTTTCGGCAAATACTCGACGAAAGTAAAGAGCTTCTTGAAATGTCGGGCGATGAATTGTACGCTCTACTCTCACACGATCATTTAAATGTTAATGATGAGGAGATTGTGTACGAGACAATCAAGAAGTGGGTAGAACATGATGCGCCAAATCGTAGCCCGATTTTGGCCAAACTGTTGCCGAGTGTTCGGTTTGGATTACTAAACGATCAAATCACGTGCCAAGGCTTTATGCTGTGGCCCCCAATTCAGCAAAATCCTGAGTGTCGCGAAATTGTTACGCACGCCGTCGACTATTTGAGTACGGTTAGTAGAGAACCGGACTATAGCACCATCATATTCAATCCAATGTCACGGCCTCGAATTCCGTACGAGATTATTATAGTCGTAGGCGGTTGGATGGGCGGATCACCAACAAATATTATCGAGGTATTTGATACAAGGTAGGTTTTTTATGTATATAAAATTATGTTTGAAAAACGGCAACACTATTCTGGACTACTCGATCTTATATATCAACAAATATGACACATTGCGACATTTGTCCAGCACCATTTTTTTTCACCACACTCGGATTTGACAATAATATTTTTTATCGTTTGGCCTAGAGCGAAATGTTGGCTAAGAATGATAAAAACAGACACCCGGCGGGCCTATCACGGTATTTGCACCATAGACCATAAAATGTACGTGCTGGGAGGATTCGATGGTACGACCCATTTTAATTCAATGCGCTGTTATGACGGATTGAAATATGTCTGGGAAGAAAAAGCGTGCATGTATCATCCGCGGTGCTACGTAAGTGTAGTCTCGCACCGGCGAAAGATATACGCAATGGGCGGATATAATGGATATTCCCGTTTAGACTCGGTGGAACGTTACGATCCCGATCGAAATCAATGGGAAATGTTGGCACCGATGAAACGTGTACGGTCGGATGCTGGAGCGGCTGCACACAAGGATCACGTAAGCGTTAATATATTTTAAACGTTGCAATATTTGTTAAACATTAAACGAATTCTAGATTTATATTGTGGGCGGTTTCGACGGCAATGAAATATTAAGCAGCTGTGAAATGTACAATATCATCACTAACCAGTGGACTTTGATCCCGTTTATGACGAGTCCTCGATCGGGTGTATGCTTGATATCATTGTATGATTCTATATACGCAATTGGTGGATTTGATGGAGCGAACCGATTAAGTTCAGTAGAAAAATACTCGGATCGTAATCCTCGTTGGCAGAATGTGGCCGAAATGATGTCGCCCCGTAGTAATTTTGCCTCCGTAATAATCGAAAATTTAATTCATGTGATAGGTGGGTTTAATGGTAATTATACGATGAGTTTTGTTGAAGTGTACGATCCATTGTTGAATATGTGGAGAGCAGGTACCCAAATGAATGTAAATCGATCGGCACAAGCAGCGTGCGTTTTACGCGGACTCCAAAATATTCAAGTATATTCAAGGCACGCAAATGAATTGCCGTATACGCCATGCAAATTACCGGCTGCCCCCAGCTATAGTTGGGCGACTTCTAGTAGTGCCACAACTCTTGATTATAGCGTTTTGACGCAGGAAGACGACAGTGAAGTGATGGATGACAGTTGGGACGAATAACGGCCCTTTTGGGTCTGACTTTGTGGTGCGGCACACGGAACATTTTATATGAGTTTCTGTTGATTCAATGAATATAAATATTTATACTACAATGTAAAATTGTTTATAACTCATATAAAGAATCTGAACTTAAGAATTATGTTAAACATCCTTGAGACTAATAAAAATAATAAAGCTCGAGACCACCAAAAATGTTTAAAGGACAAACACTTCAGCTCACGAATATCCTAAAAAGATCACAGCCTCTAATTATTTCATTCACATCGATAGTTTTGTATGTATAGCTGTAATGTCGTAATTTAGTCTTAGGTCGCGCATCACACCATAAGATGGTGTTAATTGATTAACTCTTAAAAAAATTTATTTAATTAGCTTACTGGACCATCGACAAAAAATAAAAATCGGTTTGTATAACTTGGTAGAGGTGTCGTCGGTAAGGTTTTGATCGATATTTTGGACTGAATTTGGCTTTTTGTTTGCTTTTGTATGATGCGCGCGGGAAATTTGTTAATTGTTTTATCTCAAAATAACACTTGTGATAATTTATCTAATTTTTTGGTTTTCAAACGTCATTAAACCGTATATTGTGTATGTGCATGTAAAATGTGGGATGTTGAAGTTGTTTTCGTTGCTATTGTAACAGAGATAAAAATAAAATACAAACCGAGCACTAAAAATATATAAATCCTATTCGCGTATACACAAACAGTAAAATCGTACGAAACCAATTGGATTACATCCTTACCAAAAAAAAAAAGAGGATACGCGGAATTAATATACGATCACAAAATAAAAATAAAAATTATATACAGATGTGTACAGATACACGAGAAAGCCAGCATATAATCACAAATCCGTACAAAATTCTCTATATAATGCAGCCATAAACATTCAACACCAGTTTTATGGTATTTTGGTGGCATTAAAAATAAAATTATTGGTGTAAATCCCTCTATCCATGGCGATGGCGTATATACAATGTAATATACAAAGCTTTGAACAATTTGGTATTTCGCTGGTTTTGGTTTGGACCTTTTAAAACCTGTACACCACAGCAATACGCGCGGTTATGCCTAAACGTATCGCATACAGTTACAAAAACATTTGGATATGCATGGAAACTTCAGTAGGGAGATAAAAATACACAATTTAGAGATTATATGGGCATGAATTCTGCTCGAAAGGTGAAATGATAACAGAGTGAGCCTCTCATCATCCATTGTTCCCGAACATTGGTTGTCTTACAGTTCACGTTTGGATCTCGTCATGGAATGGCAGCCGCTCATTAAAATAGCAATGAATGAAAGAATCCATTGTTTGAATTATTTAAGTGAGGATTTTTGTTTTGCGCCACTGTTACAGGCTGGCTACTGCCATCCTGCAGGTTTTCACTAAGCGCATGCAGAGGCCTCCACGGTGATTTTTGCCGGCTATGTTCTCAGGGAGAAGTGCGAAGGGTCGTGGGGTTTGAGGCATGCATGGCTCCTGGCTTACACCGTGATTAACAGAAATTTAAATAAAAATAAAACGCAAATAATAATAAAGTAACCCGGATGTTCCGCCGAAATTCGTCGGCCGGAACCTGAGGAACGAACACAATAAAATTATAAACCGAGAACGGTGCCTTGGTGCGCGCATCCATTCGAATTCAAACAGGGCAAGCCCTGGTTACGAAATAGGATGCGGGCACCAAGGGACCGCCAACACTACGCCGACACAGAGGGAGTCTCCGCTCCCATCACACCACACTGAAAAAATTTACTATTTCATTTTATTAAACATGAGGAAAAACACAGACAAGAAAGAAAACAACTTCCCCCTCCACCGCACAACGATGAGAGAGAACGAGAGAGAGAGAGGAAGATCAATGCGGATCGAGCGTGCACCCGCTGTGCGGCGCTCGATTACAAAATCCAAAAATTTGAATTAAAAAAATATTTAAGAAAAAAATAATGTAAAAGAAATATAAAATAAAATAAATCAAAAAAATCGTACCTTAATTAATTAAAAAAAAAACAAATTGTTGTGGCCTTGCACGGCCGTCCTGCCGCAGATGTGCGCCACACCCGGACCGTTGAGCACGAGCTCGCCAAAACCCGTATGTCTCCCCGTTGGGCGACCTTTTTGCCTTTGGTATTGGTCTCGGTTGGTCGTTGAATATAAATATCTCGGCTGGCCTCAACTGGCCGCCGGATCCGTATACAGCGGAGTGATCTCACTTGACCACCCAATACACTATGGGCGTTGCCTCGCCTAAACCGAAGAATTGAATGGCCTCAACTGGCCACCCGTGAATTGAAAAAAAAATGGAGCGGCCTTGCCGCCGTTGATCCGAATTCCAATATACAAAAAAAAAACGAGGGGCCGGTTGACCACCCGTACGTTGCGGTGCCTTTCACCGATACAAAAATTTTGCCTTGGTATAGACAACCGTTAAAAAAAACATGCGGAGTCCTTTTACAAACGCGGTAACCTTGATTAAATACGACGGTACCCTTACAAAAATGCGGTGTCCATTAATTATTGTATATACTGTACACACGTGTGGGTAACTGCAGCAGGGAAACTTTCGAATTTCAAAATGAAACTTGGCATACCGATTAAGCCCAATTTGTGCTAATTAGTGCTCACGGGAAAAAATTAGTGCTAGTCCAGGAGCCGAAAAAACGGGAAAAGAAAATTTAAATTTCGCCTGAAAGACGGAAAAAATAAAACCCAATTTCTAGATAAAACCAGAAATAATTTAAGCCTAATTTTAAAACTTTACAAAAGCGGCTCCACCGGCGAAATTTGTGCTTATCAAAGAAATATGATTTTTATAAATTTTCATTAATAAATTGAGGAAAAACAAATTAGCCCCTAAAAGATACTATATTGAACATACAAAATACAGATGTATATCGTTCAATAATATTTTTGTTGAACAACAAATTAAAAAATAAAATAAATTATTATAAAATCAAAGAATAAGCATTTCAGATAGCATATTCCAGTCGCATGACAGGACGCATGTTCATTGCCATCCGAAAAATATAGTGGCTGAATTTATGTTAATCCAGAATTGGCCCAATTCCGTTGAACAACAAAGACCGTTGAATGAACAATTTTGTGACAAAAAATGTTTTACAAACCAATGAAGTTGGCACTTCTGATTGCATATTCCTGTCAATGAACATACCTGATAGGAATATGCAATCAGAAGTGCCAACTTCATTGGTTTGCGGAACATTTTTTGTCAGAAAATTTGTTCATTCAACGGTCTTTGTTGTTCAACGGAATTAGGCCAATTCTGGATTAGCACAAATTCAGCCACTATATTTTTAGCCACTATATTATTAGGCCAATTCTGGATTAGCAAAAATTCAGCCTTTATATATTTTGGATGGCAATGAACATACCTGATCGGAATATGCAATCAGAAGTGCCAACTTCATTGGTTTGTAGACCATTTTTTGTCAGAAAATTGTTCATCTACGGTCTTTGTTGTTCAACGGAATTCGGCCAATTCTGGATTAGCACAAATTCGGCCACTATATTTTTAGGATGGCAATTAACATACCTGACCGAAATATGCAATCAGAAATGCCAACTTCATTTGTTTGTAGAATATTTTTTGTCAGAAAATTGTTCATTCAACGGTCTTTGTTGTTCAACGGAATTGGGCCAATTCTGGATTAGCACAAATTCAGCCACTATATTTTTCGGATGGCAATGAACATACCTGATTGCATATGCAATCAGAAGTGCCAACTTCATTGGTTTATAGAACATTTTTTGTCAGAAAATTGTTCATTCAACGGTCTTTGTTGTTCAACGGAATTGGGCCAATTCTGGATTAGCACAAATTCAGCCTTTATATTTTTCGGATGGCAATGAACATACCTGAACGGAATATGCAATCAGAAGTGCCAACTTCATTGGTTTGTAGAACATTTTTTGTCAGAAAATTGTTCATCTACGGTCTTTGTTGTTCAACGGAATTCGGCCAATTCTGGATTAGCACAAATTCGGCCACTATATTTTTCGGATGGCAATGAACATACCTGAACGGAATATGCAATCAGAAGTGCCAACTTCATTGGTTTGTAGAACATTTTTTGTCAGAAAATTGTTCATCTACGGTCTTTGTTGTTCAACGGAATTCGGCCAATTCTGGATTAGCACAAATTCGGCCACTATATTTTTCGGATGGCAATGAACATACCTGAACGGAATATGCAATCAGAAGTGCCAACTTCATTGGTTTGTAAAACATTTTTTGTCAGAAAATTGTTCATTCAACGGTCTTTGTTGTTCAACGGAATTGGACCAATTCTGGATTAGCACAAATTCGGCCACTATATTTTTCGGATGGCAATGAACATGCGTAAGAGGAATATGCTATCTGAAATGCTTATTCTTTGATTTTATAATAAGTTAGTTTGTTTTTAATTTGTTGTTCAACAAAAATATTATTGAACGGTATACATCTGTATTTTGTATGTTCAATATAGTATCTTTTAGGGGCTAATTTGTTTTTCCTCAATTTATTAATGAAAATTTATAAAAATCATATTGCTATGATAAGACAAATTTTGTCGGTGGAGCCGCTTTTGTGAAGTTTTAAAATTAGGCTTAAATTATTTCTGGTTTTTTATAGAAATTGGGTTTTATTTTTTTCGTCTTTCAGGCGAAATTTAAATTTTCTTTTTCCGTTTTTTCGGCTCCTGGACTAGCACTAATTTTTTTTCAGTGAGCACTAATTAGCACAAATTAGGCTTAATCGGTGATGTAGATATGGTATTGGATGTATATATGGTATATATTTCTGTATGTTTGTTATATTGGGTTATGATGAATTATGGATTACGAGTTAATATAATTATCAAATACTATCTTTTGGTTAATCTGATAGTTATACTCACCAAACTTAAATAAAATCTTAAACACATTAATATTTTTGTTAATGATTTGAATTATAATTTTAATATATTTATGATATGAACTTATAATTAAATTTTACGTTCTTTTCTTTACACTTATATAACTTTAGTTTTAAGATCAATATATCTTTTACTCAACTACTTAATACTAACTCTACTGATACTGTACATTTTAAGTATTTATTCACCACTAATCTTAACATTAAAACTATTTACTTTATATACTACAATTTCCAGAAGTAAATTTCTTCCGTATTTACAATATATGAAAACATATAATGCTTAATTATATAAAGTAAAATGTTTTGGTTTAAAATATAAAATGTATAACATATTTTATATTTATGTCTGTATGTTTCCTATTTATTGTCATTGTCATTCATATGCAAAATATATACAAGGTCGCGCTTAAGAATTTTGTATTATTTACAAAATTATGGAAATGTTAATTTTGCTATGCTTCGAGATTTAGCATAAGTGATTTTTTAGCTATTTCCTTATTTTTGGTGATGAAGTATTTTTGTTGAATTTGCCAACTTTAATTTCCGCGTTCTTGCAATCATAAATGTCGTACCTTTACATGCATTTTATGAATGATGACAATGGTGAAAATTTGAATGAATGGTCCGAATATGTGAGATGAATGATCTCACAACACCTCCTTCTCGCGGGAGAGAAGTTTTCGGATGGAAACTTCTTTAGTTGTAGGTTTAGTGTGTATGTGTATGTTATTTGAGTGCATTTTGTTATCAGATTATTATATGTTTTCATTTTTCTTTAATACTTAAATTATCTTAAAATTACTACTCTTAGTTCTAAATTAGTAAAGTTTTAATTTTGATGATCTTGTTCTTACTCGATTGTTAATAGTTTCGAGATAAGAAAAAGTTATTTTAAAAATTGTTCCGAATTTTTGTTAATTTGTTTTGGTAAGAAATATAAAAAGTTGGTTTTTGCTCAGAAGTTTGATGATGAATCTGTTGTGCATCGTAATGATAACTGGTTTTGCTGGAAGATGGAATTTGCGTGAGCATCGTGATTTGTAGCTTGCTTGATGATGAATTTTTGTAATGATAAATTTTACTTCGTGATGAATTTTTGTTGTGCATCTTGGTTTGTATTTGTAGAATTTGCTTGGTGATAAACTTGATGAATGTATGTTGTGCATCTTGATTTGTAATAATAGATTTTGCTTGATGGTGCATCGTGACTTGTATTGGTAGATTTGTGTGTCATATAATGATTGAATTTGATTGATTATGATTTCCCATTGTGCATCTTCGTTTTGTAATTTTAGTTCTGCTTGATGTTGATTTTGAATCGAGATTTGTATTGGTAGATTTTGGTTGAAAGTCGATTATTGATTAATTAATCCTGCGTATTGGAATTGTAGCGATGACTCTTATTTGATTGTTCATTGTTGATGAGCTTGTTATTTTCTGCATTCTGGTCACGCTTCTTCTTTGTTGTTTCTAGATTTTCTTTTGTTTTCTGTTAGTTGTGTTGTATTGACATTGAGATACATTAGATGGCTGTTTGAATTGATTATTGCTTTGTTTATGGGATGTTAATTTTATTATTTAGCGGCTGGACTCTCTGAGTGTCTGGACTCGTTTAGTTTGCTTGATGAGTGTCTGGACTCATTTTTTTTTGTTGCTTACATATTAGGTTGCGAGAGCTGGTCTCGTCTTTGTTTGATGAGTATCTGGACTCGATTGATTTGCTTCTTATATACTAGGGTGCGAGAGCTGGTCTCGTCTTTGTTTGATGAGTGTCTGGACTCGTTTGATTTGTTCCTTATATACTAGGGTGCGAGAGCTGGTCTCGTCTTTATTTTGATTTAGTTTTGTTTGAGCTGCTGCTTTTCTCATACATACATACATGGGAGTATGATGTTGATCAATCTTTGTTCTGAAATTGCTTCGACTAATGTATGTTGTATTGCTGTATTCGACTGATATTGGATGTTGTGATAAATGTTCTATGATGGTGTGAGATGAGTATCTGTCTGGTGTATTTGATGAATTTTCGATACAATTTTGATGCTTTTTTTTTGTGTTGGTTTGATGCTGTCTTTCGATTCGATTTTGTTTGATGCTGTATTGATGTAGTATTAGATGCTGTTTTGAAGAAGTTTTAATAGTGTTTCGATACTCGTTTTCGATGTGGTTTCACTGATGTTTTGATGCTCATTTTCGTTAATCTTTTGATGCTGGTTTGATGCTTGTTTCACTGCGTTTTTGATGCTGTTTCCATGTTGTTTCGATGTTCATTTGATGTTGGTTTTAATGATGATGTGTGTTTTGATGATAGTTGGATTTTCTTATTGTTGTTGAGGTATATTTACTTCTGCTTCATTTTGGTAATTGATTATTGTGTGTTGTAACTTTTCTGATTCATCTCGATTTCGGAGCTTAATTTGTTAGTTGGTTAATATGTTAGTAGAAATTTTCTTGTTTCATCTCACGTTTGTTAGTGTATTTATTATTGTGAGAAGAAAAAAGTGTGCTTTGCGTAAGTATGCAAGCGTAAAAAAAATATTGGGTTTTTAGAGTTAATTCGTTAGTTTAGGAGTTGGTTAATAGAGGTTTGGAAAGATCTAGTTTTGAAATTTGTTAGTTTTCGAGTTGGTTAAAAGTGAATTGTTTGGAAAGATCAAAGAAATTTGGTATTGTTTTTTTTCTAATTTTGTAATTTGTGTACTGGTATGTGGAATCTGGGATGTAGGATGATGGAGTATTATTCATGCTATTCTTATTAGGATTTTGAGAATAATTATTGGTTTTTAAATTTCTGAGGCTGAAAGGTGGGCTTAGAGTGTTTTGGTTTGCGAGCTTATGGATTAACTGTGTTGAAGGGGTGTCTATAATCGAATAATTGTCTTGTTTTATTATGGGCGATAACGTGTCTCTACTTGTTTTGTATCTAGATAATGAGTTTATTGTCATAGTTATTTCGGGATATAAGAGGTTTGTCAAAATATTTTCTTCTATTTCGTCAAATTTTTGGTCTAAGAGGTTGTATTTGTCTGATTTCATTGACTTGTTGGTTTGCTCAATTGATTCTTGGTTCGAGTGAATGTTTGTTAAATTTGGTATGTGATTAATTTGAGTGTTAGAGTTTGAATTTGTTGGGATTTCGGATGATTGGTTTTCAGTATTGAAATTCGGATTGTGAGTGTTTGGAGTTTTAGGTTTGTTATCTAAATTTGTTGAAGGGGTGTTTGAATTTGTATGATTATCTATTTGATGAGGTGGATCTTTAATTTGGTTATTATGAGGTTCATTTTCGATGTTTGGGAATGCTTGGTTATGGATTGGATTTGATGAACGGTCGTCTATTCTCGAATAATTGTTTTGTTTTATGTGATTAGTAACTGAACGTGTTGAAAATGTATTGGGGTTTGGGTATGAGTTATTCGAATCGTTTGATGGTTGATAGGTTATAATTTGATCGTTTGAGTTCATTATCTTATTATCTGGATTTAAATAATTGTTATATGGTATATTTGATAGTTTATTGTTTGTAATTTGTGTGTTTGGACTTGTTAACTTATTATCTAGGTATGTTGAAGAGGTTTCTGTCTTTTGATGATTATTATTTTGTAGATTTGATATTTGGTTGATTATTATATTATGAGCATCTGAGCTCGTGTATTTATGAACTAAATTTGTTGAAGTGGCGTCTGGGCCTGGTTGATCGTTTGATAATTTGATTAATGATTGGTTGATTATGTTATGAGCGTCTGGGCTCGTGTACTTACAAACTAAATTTGTTGAAATGGCGTCTGGGCCTGATTGATCGTTTGATAATTTGATTAATGATTGGTTGATTATGTTATGAGCGTCTGGGCTCGGTTGCTTATATACTAAATTTGTTTGAACGGCGTCTGGGCCTGTTTGATTTTTTGATAATTGGTTTATTGTGTTATGGGTTTGCTTATGGTCTAAATATGATGGGATGGCGTCTGGGCCTAATTGGTTGTTTGATGATTCGATTAATGGTTGATTGGTTATTGATTTATGATTTGGTTTGTGGATATTTAGGTTTAATTGATGTTCAGTTGTTAATTGTCGAGAATAGGTTTCTGTTTGGTTTATGTGAGATTCGTTGTAGTTTGATGGGTAGTGGTTCTGTAGATATATATTTGGGATAATGCCCATTTGGAGAGGGTATGTGTGCTTGTATTCCATTTGATTTAGCATTGGTTGAAGTGGTAAAGGATCCGATTTCAGTGTCTCTCCGGTTACTGGTCGGATCCGTTGGAGTTTCCCTGATTATAATGTTCTATTTGTTCTAAATTTTGTATTGGTTGCGGGTATATCATATTGATACGCATATTGTTAAATTTATTGGTTAAATCTTGAGTATCGGGAGGTGCGGATGGATGGAATTGGTTATTGGTTGGGTTGAAGTTTTTGCTGAAAAATTTGCTACGACATTCATCAAATGTGTGTCCCGTGGTTGTTTTGCAGTGGGAACAATACTTTGGTGTGTATCTATTTATTTGGGGGTTTGGTCTGGGAGGTGTTTGATGTTGTGTGGGGGTGAAATTATTTCGGTTTTGTTGATGATTGAATGTATTAAATTGATTGTTTTGTTGTGGATATTGTTTGTTAGGAAATTGTGGTCGATTTGGATTGTAATATGCACTTTTTGGTTGGTACGTTTGGTTCTGGAATTGTGGCTGGTATTGTTGGGTTAGAGTTGTGTTTCTTCTCGTCTTTTCGTGATTGATGCGTGTGCGGCATCTGTTCCATGTGTGATTCGGTTGATTGCAGTAATTGCATATGATTAGTCGATTGATTGGTTGTGAACTGTGATTGTAGATTGGTAGCGGTTTTTCTGTTATGTCATGTATTGTATGATTGGTTGGGGTTGTGGCGAGCATACTTTCTATGATTTCTGTTTCGTTAATTATGTTTTCTATGTTTTTAGCTGTTGACGTGAATATTTTTTCTCTTATGATTGTGTTATTTAGTCCGTTTTTGAATATCTGTACAGAATTTGTCTCGAGGAGTTCTTCATATGATGGGTCGATCTGGTTTAACTTGAATTTTGTTTTGAAGCCTGTCTTGTATTGTTGTAGGGCTTCTAATAGTCTGTATCCGTAATTGCGTGCAGTTTCGCCGTATTTCTGTTGGATATTAGTGTATCCTTTTTCTAACTCGGCTAACGAATACGTTTTAGAATACATGTTATTAAGTGTGTCCCTTAGTGTTGGATAGTCATCGATGTTCCTATGTGTAATTCTTGTGAACGCTTCACCAGTCAGTCTTAATTTTATAAGTGTGGTAAATTTGTTCTTTTCGGCTTCTGTTATTAAATTGTTGTATATACTGTCGGCTGTTGCTGTGAATCTGAAGAGATCGTCTGTTCGTCTATTTATATTTTCTCCGCTGAACTCTGGGACTGAGTTTGAGACGTTTTGTTGTAGTTGTAGTGCTTCTTGTGGGGTCATTTCTGGATTTATAGTTAAATTTGTTTCGAGGGGTTTTTGTGGTGATTTTGGGGGTGTAATTGGTGATTTGATTGGAGTTTGATTTGGGGGTGTGTAAGGTTGTATGGTTTTTGATGATGTTTGTGTCGTAACAATTTCTAATGAGAATTTTGGAAGAGGTGGTGGAGGTGGAGGTGCAAATGTTGGTCTTTGAGTATCAGTGGTGTTGAGTGGAGGGACTTTTGGTGTTTGGGGTTTAAGTTTATTTGGTTTTGGTGGAAGGATTGGTGGTGTGTGCGATCTGGAGTGGGTTTGGGCTCGAGTGCGTCTATAATCTCGGTCTGGGGATCTACTGAAGGGTGACGATTCTGTACCGCTCATAGAGTTTTTATATGCGATTCATTAATTTGAATCGGGTTTGTGGTTTTGAGAGATTTTTAACTTAATTCTAATCGCGAAAGGTTCAAAAGCTACAGCGCCAATGATGTATATATGATATAATGGTGTATATATTTCTGTATGTTTGTTATATTGGGTTATGATGAATTATGGATTACGAGTTAATATAATTATCAAATACTATCTTTTGGTTAATCTGATAGTTATACTCACCAAACTTAAATAAAATCTTAAACACATTAATATTTTTGTTAATGATTTGAATTATAATTTTAATATATTTATGATATGAACTTATAATTAAATTTTACGTTCTTTTCTTTACACTTATATAACTTTAGTTTTAAGATCAATATATCTTTTACTCAACTACTTAATACTAACTCTACTGATACTGTACATTTTAAGTATTTATTCACCACTAATCTTAACATTAAAACTATTTACTTTATATACTACAATTTCCAGAAGTAAATTTCTTCCGTATTTACAATATATGAAAACATATAATGCTTAATTATATAAAGTAAAATGTTTTGGTTTAAAATATAAAATGTATAACATATTTTATATTTATGTCTGTATGTTTCCTATTTATTGTCATTGTCATTCATATGCAAAATATATACAAGGTCGCGCTTAAGAATTTTGTATTATTTACAAAATTATGGAAATGTTAATTTTGCTATGCTTCGAGATTTAGCATAAGTGATTTTTTAGCTATTTCCTTATTTTTGGTGATGAAGTATTTTTGTTGAATTTGCCAACTTTAATTTCCGCGTTCTTGCAATCATAAATGTCGTACCTTTACATGCATTTTATGAATGATGACAATGGTGAAAATTTGAATGAATGGTCCGAATATGTGAGATGAATGATCTCACAACATCGGTATGCCAAGTTTCATTTTGAAATTCGAAAGTTTCCCTGGTGCAGTTACCCACACTGTACACACTAATATTCTGGTACCCGCCGAAATTTGACGCACCGGTAAAAATGTACCGTGATCAAGAAATTGCGGTGTCCGTTTAATACGATACCCGATGATAAATTAATTGCGGCCTTCGAATAATGTCGAATAGGCTACGTGAGTCAGCCCGTAGAAATGCGGCACCCTTGATTTATGTATTTTCACTGATAGAAGCAAATTTTCTTAACTTTTCAAAATATTAATCACCCATAATTTAATGAATTCATAATCCCAATTGTTTACAATCAATTAATATCAAAATTACAAATCTAAACTGAGAACTCAACTTCTCATTACCAAAATCAAAAAAACTCGAATTTTTACAAAAAAACTCTATGAAAATCACTACTCGAACTTTCGCAGCATGGATTCCAAGAGTGTGGTCTGTGCATTTGATTGTTGTACCGCCGCGTGGTTCGTTTGAATCTGATCAAGAAGATCCTCCAAAGTACATCTTCGCTCCTGCGGCTGTGGGTTGTAGGAACCATCCTCGCTACCGAGGTTTTGCACTTGATTCTCTTCAGTTTGTTCCTCATGAGGAGGTATTTCCAACGTGATATGTATGCCCTTCGCACTTTCAATGGAATCGTTCAATTTTTCCTGGTCATCCATGTATATCTGCAGACTGGTCAATAATTCGGAACATGCCTGATGTACCTTACGCGCGGACTGCTCGTATTTTGGTGACTTGAATGCGCGGCTAAGCCGACCTGCCAAATGCAATAAACGAGAATAGTACTGTTGCACCAATAGTATGAGATCTTTTGTCGCCGGATCCAAAACTGTGATCGTTCCCCGAATCTCCTCCAATTTCTTGAGACACGTTGAGATCTCGTCTTTTCGATGCGCTGGTATGCATTTTTCCGGGCGTTGGTTTAGTATCGGCCTGCTCACTTCGGATCGCTTCCTCGAGTTGATGAATTGCATTGGGCGTGTCGAAGCGAATATCACGAAGGAGACACTCCACCTCCACTTCGTCTCGTTGCAGTAGGTTTACATCCATTTTAGAATTTAGGTAGGGATAATGAGTAAGTTCGAATAATTCGACAAAAAACGTAGTCTTTATTATTTTATAAAAAATACAAAAATTTTAATTCAAAATAACTCTAACTCAAATGGAAGGTTTTAAGTTAAAGGAAATTACAACTAAAGATATTCCACACCCACTATAACTAGATAATAAGAAAAAAAACACGAAATATTTTTATTAATAACACAAAAAAAGGAATGGATACCTTGTAAGGGTTTGTGGGGCCCGTATTCCCACGATTGATTTAACGACGGATGTAGACGAGATACCCCCGAAAGTGGCGCTGTTCGATGAGAACCTAATTTGGGGGGGGGGGGGCTCGTTAAAATTAATTACAACAAAAATTCAACCAATGAATATCAAATCGCGATAAACAACCAGAAAGTTACCCCGTGCGTTGGATAATACTCAATTCGACTATGAATTTGGTTAACTTCCACTCGATCCCACGCACTGAGAGAAAAAATTGATTGAATTTACAAAAAAACCGATAAATTCAACAATTTCCGGGGTTGATTTTGAGCCAACAAAAAAATTATAATATTTACTGTAATTATTGTTAAAATTAATATTTTTGTTTATTGTAGTCTCAATATTTAAATTGTAATAATTGTTTATTTTACAAATAATTTATGACTATTGTAAAATTAGCAAAGTGAACAAATAAATTGTCACATTTGCAATTTTTTTCAGTTCTTGTAAAATCAACAAGTGAATGTTAGAAATCGTAAAACTTACAATGAAATTGTAATATTAACAAGTACTACAAGTAAATTGTCATGCTTGTAAAGTCAATAAATAAATTTTAGAAATGGTTGTATTTACAAATAATTTGTAATTTTAGTAAATTTTACAAGAAACTTGTATTCTTGTATTCTCAACAAATAAATATTACAAATGATAATATTTACAAACAAATTATAAGCATAGTAATTTCTACAAGAAATTTGTCGTTTTTGTGAAATCAACAAATCACTATAAGAAATGATAATATTTACAAACTAATTGTATTATAAGTAAATTTGGAATTATTGTTAATGTAAGATAAATATTATTAAAAAATCTGGTATAATTACCCGTTACTGGAAATGATCATTTATTTTTTGACCTCAGTTCAGAAGCAATATAAAAGACGAGCTGTGTAAAGTGAAACCTTTGATAGGAAATAAAATACAATTATTTTTACTATTTTTTGATTGAGCTTTATTATAGTTTTAAAGTGATTATGTTAAGAAACAGTTATAACAGTTCATGTCAAATTGCAATTCATGTAAAAAAGAGACAAACAAATTTATGATTTTAACATATTTTTTAAAAAAGTTTTATAAACAATATTTTGTTATATTTTTATCATTTTAATATTTATGAACCGCATGAAGCTAGCTATACCAATAAAATTATAGTGATAGTCGATGTTATCCTTTTGAATTTAAGTTTCAACTTGATAACAACTACAGCTAAAATTTCAAAATTTGTACAAATTGAAAAATATTACTATTAACTTTAAACATATTTTCTATCATTTACAACATTTGATAAGAACACGGAACTGCCAGACGAACTGATTGTTTGTGGAAATGGCTCTAATGTTATGGAATTTTTGAATTTTAATTATAGATTCGTTCGGTTGGTTTAATGAATAGTGTGTCAGTAAGTGTCTTTTAAAAGAATTCTTAACACTTACTAAAACCACATTTATTTATAAAACGAATGTATAATGACTAATATAATTAAAGAAAATAAATTAAATAAATATTTAAATAACAATATAATTTTAAAATTAACTAATCACTGCAATTAAGTAAATTTGTACTTATGGTTTAAAATTGTGGTTTTTTCAATATTGAACAAATCAGTTATTAAACTGGCGGGTGCGGATATTGGTTTATCAAAACGCGTGTCTATCGCATAAAAATAAGTTTGAATACAATACCATACGTTATATGACTTATGTGGGTAAATTAAAAACTTAAAACGTTTTAAAACATAAATCAATTGCTCCCACGCAAAAGTGTATGTTGAATATACGTAGTTGCTATCTACTCTTGCAATAAATTTAATCTTCAATTCGTTTAACATAATAACGATTATTATTGGTTGAAGGGTTAAATTATTCGCTAGATGTTCTTCCCTTAAACTATAGATATGTTGGTTGATTTGTTCTTCATCTTCAAAATCAGAAACTTGCTATTTCTGGAATCTTGACTTTATAGCTTCCAATGAAATGTTTCCTCGTCCACTTATTAAATTATGTTTAATTAACGGAGGCAACAAGTAACGTAACAATTTAAATACTTGTAAATGTTGCAATTAACCGGACAAGTGGTGCAGTGGTTAAAGCTTCGGCACTTGGACCGGGAGGTACTGGGTTCGAATCCCATCAGAGGCTAGATGCAAATCGAATTTTCATCATCGATTACGATCGGTGATGTTAATAAACACAACTAAGACCCTCTGATGGAGTGCAGAATTCAGCGCCGACCCACCGTCCATGTCAATGTACAGGTTGACCAATGGAGCTTGCAATGTGCAGGTGGTAATACTGTAGTTGTGTGAGTAGGTGAATAGGTGAATGGGTTAATGATGTAGCGTGAATGCGTGGTATCACAATGGGCCAAAAAATGGCCTAAGTGTCAACCACTGAAACCTAACCTAACCTAAATGTTGCAATTCTGAAAGATAAAAAACAGATGTTATTTCATTTATTTATTTTCACATATACGTTACGGTCACAGAAAAAAGTGAAACAAAACTTACCAGTATTATTAGTTTCAGCAAAGCCATCACAATCTGTTCATTCTTTTAATATTGCTGATATGTATATGCTTTCTTTAGAAAAATTAATATCGGCATAACTTTGTTCAGTTGTAGCTCTCCGTCATTCTTCAAAGGCTATCCAGATGTATATTTATAAGATATCCACACCTTGTCATCACTGGAGGAAATGGTTTTTATAAATCTATATAAATTGTAACATTTAACAAAAGTTTAATCTATAAGAAAATCAAATCGAGAACTATATTAAATGATGTTCGAGGTAAAATAATTACAAACTATAACTATCGATAAAACCATAAAGATGAACGTACATCATTTTCGATAATGAGGGAAATATTTTATAACCTTAAATTTGGAAATGCACAAAACTAAATTACACTTTCCGATTTTTTTTATTTGGTTTTTTAATCAAACGAATTTATATTAAATAAATCTTTCTTACCAAGCAATGAACTTATAACTATTTCCAAATTCAAAAATGTTGTATCTAAAATAATTAATAATTATAAATAAATTTTCACTAAACGACGAATTGATTGGTTTAAGGTTCAACTGAAACTGATCACGTTGTTTTAGATAAATTGATTTATTATAATAATATTGACAAATTAATATTAAATTATACAAATTGCTTGTAAAATTTAACATATTGTTTTAATTTTTTAAAATTTAATAATAATTGCTATTATTGTTTATTTATTTGCTTTATTTACGATTTAAGTGTAAATGAAACAATTAATTGGAAGGAAGTTTAATATTTTATTGTTCATGACATGTAATACTCGTAGATTCCCATTATTGAATCAAAACACATAATTCATAATTTTATTGGCATTAATATACCTGGAACTATAATTTTATTTACAAGTTAGTTACAAGTCATGCCATATAAAATTATCTTCACGTTAAATACCATGCATTATTTGAACGATTACACTGACAACTTCTGGAAGAATCACAAATCGCAATCTTATACTAACAACACACGTTCGCCATTTTTGACAAAATGGAAAATATTTTTTAACTTCAACTTTTAAAGACAAGAAACGCACAAAACTTATTTTCACTTTATAGTAAATAAATATTTCTTACATACAATAATTTTAAATTATTTATAATAAAAACTGGTATAAAAAATTACCAATTTTTCATTAGATAACGTATAAAACTAGAAACAGATTCGTAGTTCAACTAAAACTGATGCACTGATAAAAATTTCTGAACAAATTTTAGTTTAAACAAATTTCTAGTATTATGTAACAATAATTGTTTAGTTTTACAATTTAATAATACTAGTTACTGATTATTTGTATTAATTACAATTTAACAGTTAATATAACTATATAATTATTGTAATTACAATTAAAAAGCCAATTTAACATTTTATTTTATGTAAATTTGTATCTATGGTAAAGAGTGCCAAAAAAACAAAAACACTTAAAACTTGGCATTACTGGCTAAATATAACTGAGATTATAACCGTGTTTCCTATTTTATATCGCAACAGCTGGCCTTACGCTTACAATTTTCCGTTTCAAAATGTTAAGAATAAGTTGTAAAATTTGCTACCAATTTTAGATTGATAGTTTGTTGACACTTTCGTATAAGGGTTAATAAAATACACAAAAGGCATTGATAACTGAAGACTAATGTGAAATTCTATTTACCAAAATCCAACACAAAAAAAATTGATGTCAAAAATTTTGTTCTCTTTGGCAGAAAAAATCAATTTTTTTAACCCACATCAATTTTAAAAAATGTAATTTTTTTTTTTTTATTTTTTTTTTTATTTATGTTTTAATCTATGTAATCTGTTCTGGGGCCGAAGCACTCCTAACTCTTTCGCAGTTCACTTTTACCGTCCTACTTTACGCATTACTTGCCAAATCGACGTGCGGCTATAGGTCCGATTTACGTAGAACCATCTGCACATTGCATAGCTCCATGCCAGCCTATAGTACTGACATGGAAGATGGGTCGGCCCGTGTGTTGTGCACTCCGACAGGGGGTCATAGAAATGTAAATTGTTTCTAAACAAATTTTTTGATGAAAAAATACCAATACAAAATGAAACGTCAATTTTTGTAGAAACGTCAATTGGTGTATTAAATTACTAATAAATTAAAGCATGTGCTTTAAATTTAATTGAAATATGTATATTTTAATCGTTCATTAGTAAATATGTGACGACTATTCGTTCGAAAATATATACATATAATTTCGTATAGTGGAGTGCACAAAACTTATTTACATTTTCATTTCAAATTAACAAAAAACTTTTAACATGTTAAAAGCACCACGACTTGGCCTCGCTGGTTGGGATGGTAGATTTTTTAAGTTACGCTCATCCTCATGAAAGGACTTTCATTATATTGTATATAATTTTCATACTATGCTTTTACCAGGACCCCTGATACACTTGATTAATCTTCAAATTTTCTGTAACCAATCAATATTTAGGCGATTAAATTTTACATAGAACTGTCGTAGTAATTACTTTCTGCTGCAATTTGTATCGTTATTCCTTTCTAACTGTGCCATTTGCTGAGCCCGAGTTTGCTGTTTCTTTGATTTACAGCATTTCTACTATTTTGACGAAAAATGTCATAGATCGCGGGTCTCCGGCACAGCTGTTTAACTTCCAGTAAATGTTTCTAGATCTCTATAGAAAATCGATGTCACGATTTTGCATAGACGAGACAAATATCACTCGTACTGCGATTGCTGTGAGTACTGTGTTCAACAGCATTGATCGGTGATTAATTTGTATTTGATTTAACTTTGTTTTAGAGTATTTTTCTCAATAACATAAAATACATAGGTGTTTTAGTAAGCAGTATAATAGGAAGTGAAACACGAAAATGTTTCTATAGCAGCAATAGAAAGTATGGATTGAATTACTTTTGAGAATTTAAGGTCGACGACAGTTGCGATATAGGACCCAAGTGTAATACATTTATATCTTGACATACTCGTATATGTGTGTTCTATAGAACAAATGGCTGAACATTTATAGCAAATTCATTACCACACAGAGCAGGTTGCTGATATCCAAACTAAGCAGGCAATTGAGCTGAACAAAGAACTAAATTAATGAAACTCACTATCAATGAAAAGTTAAAAAATAACGACATTGTTACCCGATTGATATAAAACTAGAAATTAACAATTAATTATACATACTTCTACTTTGTAGTACTATAAACAATCTCACCAAATAAACAGTAATGGGCACTTGGAGTACTTTTTGGTGGAAATGAGAAAACAATTAAACTACGGAATTAATAATTCTAAGAAATATTTTTATTTAAATATTATATTCGAAAAGTTTGTTATTTGAAATTACAAATTAAATGTAACCACATATTTTACTATATTTTTTGTTTTTTACAATTATCCTAGTACATATAACTATTTCTTAGTAGGTTTTACGAAAGCCTGTGTTGAACCTACAATTTAATGGTAAAACTAATGTTTGGTTCAATCAACAAATTATTTTGTAGAATTTACTTATATTTTTTCTCTGAGTGCGGGTGGTTACGTTGGATACGTGGTTCTACGTCCGAGTTATCCCACACTGTACGTCGTCGAGGTCTCTCTGGCGTATCCCACGGATTTGGATTCATACGAAAATAATAATAAATAAAAATTTAATAATAATAATAACGTAGATAATGAAGCTACCAACACACCCAAGTAAGGAGGCAAAGGGGCAACAGAAAAATACAAATAAGATAATAATAAAAGAAGGAAAGGTTACCTTGTGGTGGTTTGTGGGTCCAGTATTCCCACGATTAGTTTAACGACGGATAGGACGAGATACCCCCGAAAGTGGCGCTGTTCGATGAGAACCTAATTTGGGGGGGCTCGTTAAAATTAGCAAAAACGATACGAAGAAAAAAGAAAAACAAAACTACCAACACACCCAGCGGTATGCAGGCAGAATAATAAAAAGTGCGAAAAATTATAAAATGAAGTACTAATCAAACCCGAGGGTTCCAATACAACCTAAAGCTAAATCAAAAATATCAATATATATATATCAAATATAATATAAAAAAAATTTAAACCAAAACGAAAATACGAATGGTATGATGAGAGTGAGAGTCCCACTCCATGTCGGATAATAATAAAAAAAAAATAAAGACAATAATAATAATATAATAATAAAGTGTTCCGTTCCTCACATTTCGGTCGAGGAATTTCGGGGCGAGAGGAAGTGAAGCTAACTAAACCCCGGACAAAAGACATCCGAGCTCCACCACAATCAAACACAACATAGTGGAAATGGTAGGAGCTCTTCAGTCAAATGTCCTGGGAATAGAGGTATAACACCCCCATCTACGCGCAGTCACACAGCCCGAGCTGGTTGCTATCGCAGATGGGAAGTGCCAACCGGGAGACTGGCTTTGGTGTGCGCGTCCATGCGAATTCAAACAATGCGAAACACCGGTTTCGACACTGGACGCGCACGCCAAAGGGAGTGATGCTACAAATCATAAATAAAAAAAATAAAATTATTAAAATTCGCGAAATTTTGGGCGCCACTGTTACAGGCTGGCTACTGCCAACCTGCAGATTTCAAAGTAAACGGTTCGCAAACAATTCGTTTACCAATTTAAATTAATTTTTATCTAATTTACCTTCTCTGAGTGAAGTCATTCATTTAAAAGTTGGCAACATTCTGGACGAAACATTTTGGCAACAAGGATAATTGAAGATTAGGGACGTGCGTAAAAATTGGTTTTCGTTTTTTGTCAAAATGGGTTAAGATAAGAAAGAGCTGATTGCACAGCTGGTTGCCAGTCATCTTAGAAAACAGAATTTTGATGAGTACATGGCTCAATTAAACCAGTATTTTATCGTGAATAACATTGTGTTATGGATGAAAAGAAAACTCACGTTTTTTAGCCTGGGTTAAAATCGATACGTATCATACCATTATGCAATTGTAGGCGAAAGTTTTGACAATAAACCGTTAGATGAAATCGAAAAAAGCTTGACAGAATATTTCACTTTTCAAGATGAGTAGTCACATACAAGCAGATCCTCCTAAATATAAGAGCCGTAAAATCTCGCCTTTTTTCACGAGTGCTTGTTGCACGTTTTCATACCAATCAGTGTATTTTAATATTTTTTTTTAGAAAATTTTTTGTATATAAAAACATACATGCTTCGTTTGAATGGTAAGTTCATTATTCACTAAAAGCATATTTTAAAATTGAGTCATATTATGTCGAGTTAACGCAAAAACATTCAAATTAGTCTAATAGTAAAGAATATATATAACAAGAAAGAGATTTTGTTCGACAGAAATATACCAACAAAAAATCGTTCATGATTTTCTGAGTTTTTGTTTGTAATTTTCGAAGAACGAGATGGTCCTATAATCATACATTTCTCGTTCTAACATTCGTTTGATAAACACAACTTCGGCGATTTCAAAATCAAACGAATTAAATCAATGAAAAAATCGAAAATATTTGAAAAGGGGAAACATATTGCAAAGCAAATCATTTTTAATTATCTCGTACGTAATTTAGTAACGCTTTATTCTTCAAAGGATGCGTTTCGTTCGAATTTATTGGAAATGCAAAATATTACGTATTATTTTTCAGCTTGGGTTTGTTTATGTACGTAGCTATACATTTTTAATCAAAATAGCTCATGAAACTAACCAATTTTTTTATTTTTTTGGAATATACATATATTATATGCATACCGGAATAATTTATTTGAAAATGTTTGTAGATTTCTATGTATGTATTTAGGAAAAAAATTTATTTTAGAAAAAAATAAATAATGTGATACACATAGCTACTCACGTAGTGATGGAAGTTTATGAATGGAAATATTATAAAACGGAAAACAAAATATCAACTCAAATAAAAATGTACGAAATGGATAAGTATTGGTTCTACAAAAATGAGTATATACATGTAAATGATTATTTTTAATTTCGATCGTTTCATTGTTCATTTTGGACTATTTTTATTCTGCATTCAAAATTTTTTTATGTCAAGAAAATTTACAATTCCGTGAAAGTGGAATAGCTATCTACGGGTCCACGTTTTATGCCTAGCCCAAGCCAATAAACGCAATAAACTGAATATTTTTCATTTATGTTTAAGCTAAATATTTCGAATCTAACTATTTAATGGAGTTGATGACATGCTGTATAGAAGGATTAGTTTAGAGTATTTAATAATTTTGTGCGTTTTAATTAAAATCTTGAAATTCCTATTTGATATTTCATTTTTGTATAAATTATAAATATATAAATTTGAAATTACTTAAACGTAATCATTTTTATTATGTGGCTTTGTGTAGATTAATTGGCTATGACTTCTTCTATGTACCTACTGTTACGATTTTGCCTTGTCAATCAAGGTTCGAATCACTGGATTGTGAATAAATACACTGCTTCAATTTTAACTCACACAATTTTATTTACACAACACAATTTATTATACAACACAATTTTCACAATTAATTATTATAATTATAACACACTTTTTAATTATCACTTTAATAATCGCTTTAATAATCACTTTAATAATCTTTCTATTTAACCTTCACTGTATCACGTTTAAAATAATATTCAGCATTCCACGTCAACGCGCGCCTTTATATACCAAAATATTTGTTTCTAGAATAATCCTAAATGCGCAGCAAATATGTTAGTATAGAAATGACGCCTAAATGTTGAGTATAAATTATAAATGGATTTGAACAACAATTAATGAAATTAACTTATTCTATTCTATTCTAGGTGTCACCGTAACACTACTCCCCACCTAAGCCTGTTCGTCCCGAACAGGATCCAGATCACCTCCTCTGTAGAGCGCCAAACGCTCTAAATGCACCACCTTTGGTTTACCTTTCCGTCCTTTCTGTATGCGATAAACCACGTCGTTCAACCTTTTAATGGCAGTGTAAGGGCCTTCCCATGTGGGTTGCAACTTCGGCGATAATCCCTTCTGCCGTTGCGGGTTGTGAAGCCATACCAATTGCCCTTCCTCGAAGCCTTGATTATTTGCTCGTATGTCATATCGAGCTTTCATTCGATCACTTGTTATCCGAATTTTCTCCCGTACAAATTGATGTATTTCATTGAGTTCCTCTTTCATTCGGTCGACATAATCCTGTCCGCATAGAGCTGCTGATGGAACAGCCCCAAATTTTAAATCTCCCGGTAATCGCAGATTGTTCCCAAATATGGTTTTAGCTGGTGTCACCCCTGTTGTGTCATGTACCGCTGATCGGTAGGCCATCAGGAACATCGGTATATGTCGATCCCAGTTACGTTGGTTCCTTTCCACAACCTTTGCTAGATATTCCTCCAATGTGCCATTGAATCTTTCCACCATACCGTCCGATTGTGGGTGTAAAGGCGTCGTTCTTGTTTTATTGATTCCAAGCATCTGACATATCTCCTGAAATACCACCGATTCGAAATTCCTTCCTTGATCCGTGTGAATTTCCATCGGTACACCAAATCTGCTAATCCAATTGTTAACCACGGCATCAGCTATTGTTGTTGTCTCCTGATTGGGTATGGGGTACACCTCCGGCCATTTGCTAAAATAATCCATTATTACTAGCACATATTTATTTCCGCTCTCAGTGGTCGGAAATGGCCCCGCCACGTCCATTGCAATTCTCTCAAATGGTGCCCCGACATTATATTGTTTCATGGTTCCACGGCTTTTTCGTGCTGGTCCCTTCACTGCCGCACATTGGTCACATCTTCGACACCATTCTACTACTGACTGTCTACATCCGGACCAGTAGAAACGTTGGCGAATTTTGGCTAATGTTTTATTAATCCCTAGGTGACCTCCACTTGCTCCTCCGTGATACTCCTTGAGGATTTCCGCTATCCGATCTTTTGGCACCACTACCAACAATTGTTTTACTTTACCATCCGTGCTTTCCCACTTTCTTTTTAAACATCCATTTTCTATGTGGAGGCTATCCCATTGAGCCCAATATGCTTTTACAATGGGAGCTTTGTCAGCATCTCACTCCATATGGGCCGGTGTTCCTTTTCCTTATGTTTCATGATGAATGATAGGTCAGCATCCCGTAATTGCTCCTTCTTGATCATTTCATCAGTCCATTGCTCCTCAGGTAACGCTTGCATGAGTCGAATATCGACGATGTTTTCCTTGACCTCCACATGCCCACAATTCTTGCATTCCGCGGGACATGGTCTTCTTAATAACGTGTTGGCATTTCCATGTGCGCTTTCCTTTCGATGTTCAATATTGGCTTCATCTGTCAAGCTGTCACCGCCTCTTTCTACTCTCGAAACTTGGATGGACGTTATGGGGCAATCGGTTGTGGGAGTCAGCTTTTGCTCCTTCAAGCTGTCTCTTTTTAACGACTCCAATGTCATCCGACCCTCCTTCCTGGATTCTACCTGCTCCTCGTTTGATCTGCGCTTCATAGGAGATGGCGACCTTGCTCGTTTCTTTTTAATCTCCCAACAGTCCCGTGAGATGTGACCCATTCTATCACATACCCAGCATTTAATCCTGCCACTTCCATCTCTGAACCCTGGCGTAACCCGCGCGGTGTCTATTCTGGAATCAATCTCCACTCGACGAATTTTCATTGCTGGTTTGATGATGGTTTGCGCAGTTTCGTTTGTTAACGCACAAGCGATGGTTTCCATGAAAGTTGCCTTAAGTGACAACATCACCGCTCTGCGCGTCTCAGGATCTCGAATACCGTCAATGAATGCATCTATTTTAATTCGCTCCATGTAATCGGCCGACATATTTGAATGGGCTAAATGCGCGAGCCGCTCAATTGCCGATGAAAACTCCTGTAGCGATTCTCCTCCTTTTTGGTATCGACCCTTCAGTTCCATGCGATAGATTTCTCGTTTGTGGTCGCTTCCGTATTTTCGATTTAACGCCTTCATAATTCCCATGTAAACGTTCCGTTCCTGCTCGGGAATGATTTGTAGTGTTTCTGCCGCTTCGCCTTTAAGAGCCACAATTAACGCTGCAACACATTGTTCTTCAGTCCACTGATTTTGCTTAATGGCCGTTTCGAATTGGAACTTAAAAATACTGAAGGATGTTGTTCCATCAAATGTTGGTGGTTTTATCTTAACTGCATTAACCGTCTGGATCACTTGCTGTGTCGTTCCAATCGCCTTGACATCTTTGAGCTCCTTCTCGAGACGTTTAAAATCTTGTTCAACCGACTCAAATTTTTGTTGAACCGTCCCTTTAACATTTTGAATTTCTGCGTGTACTTCTGTTTGCAGTTTTTCCACTTTACCGTGTAGTGTAGAAGATAACTCCAGAAACCTCTCGTCCATTTTCTTTTGACCATCTTCTATTTGGTTTTTAATGTCCTGGTTCGATTGTTTAATGTCCGCCCCTTGTTGCTCCATCTGCTGTTTCATTTCCTGGTTCAATTGTTTAATGTCCGCCCCTTGTTGCTCCACCTGCTGTTTCATTTCCTGGTTCAATTGTTTAATGTCCGCCCCTTGTTGCTCCACCTGCTGTTTCATGTCCTGGTTCGACAATTTCATTTGATGTTTAATGTCCGCTCCTTGTTGCTCCATCTGTTGTTTCATTCCCTCGTTCGATTGTTTTATTCCCTCCAACTGTTGTCCCATCATTTGATTCATAGCAGCCATCAACTGCGAAAAATCGAAACTTCCAGATGGGTTTTGCGTTGTTTCGACCACCGTTTGTACGTCCTTTTGTTTCTTATCCATACTGATCTCATCCGTTTTTTCCTCCTCGAAATCATACACGTCTGGATCTAAACCTTCCTTCTCCATGGCCTCACGTAGTCGCTCCACCAAACTAGCTTTTGTGCCTTCACTGGCCAAACCTCGCCGTTTCAGTTGCTCCTTTAATTGCGCAAGCTTTAATTCGTAGAGAATCATTTTTCTTATTATTCACAATCCCACCGCTGTCACCAATTGTTACGATTTTGCCTTGTCAATCAAGGTTCGAATCACTGGATTGTGAATAAATACACTGCTTCAATTTTAACTCACACAATTTTATTTACACAACACAATTTATTATACAACACAATTTTCACAATTAATTATTATAATTATAACACACTTTTTAATTATCACTTTAATAATCGCTTTAATAATCACTTTAATAATCTTTCTATTTAACCTTCACTGTATCACGTTTAAAATAATATTCAGCATTCCACGTCAACGCGCGCCTTTATATACCAAAATATTTGTTTCTAGAATAATCCTAAATGCGCAGCAAATATGTTAGTATAGAAATGACGCCTAAATGTTGAGTATAAATTATAAATGGATTTGAACAACAATTAATGAAATTAACTTATTCTATTCTATTCTAGGTGTCACCGTAACACTACATTTATTGAATTATTCGATAGAAAGATATCTCGACATATAAAAATCCTATAGATAACGTTGTTTATAAATTAGGAAAACAATTTTTGATAACATTGTATATAGTACAAGTTACGGAAAAACTACTTTAATATTCTATGTGAAAACGGTGGCATTAAATATTCATTTTCATGAAATTCGTAGACTTCCTCAAATGAGCGAATAAGGCATCTTGTTTTAGAGCTATCTAATTTTTGACCTATCCAAGAATTATCTCGGACAAATTATGTCAACATAATTATTATTGATCTTAGAAAGGCTTTTACAAAACAGCCTTAACCTATTTAAACCTTACTAAATTTAATCAGAGTTTCTAAAAAATCTAAATAATCTCATCAGATTTATATGTTATGATTTTTAAGGATTTAATGTCGCCATTTTATATAATTAGAATACAAGATTTGGTTATCATGAATCTAATTCTTAGATAACTATCTAGATAACACTGCCAGATCAGGTGATAATATGATTTTATGATATGATAAACGTGTACACCTTAACCTTGATGTCAGTCCTGGAGTAAACGTAGTTCAATCAAAGAAAATATACAACAAAAAAAATGACTTTGTTCGCCAAAAATGTACAAACAAAAAATCGCTTCTGATTTCCTGAGTTTTTGGCTGTAGTTTTCGAAGAAAGGGATGGTCCTATAATAATCCATTTCTCTTTCTAACCTTCATTTTATAAATAAAACGTCGGCGGTTTAGAAATCAAACGATTGATTCGTAAGTAAACAAATTAAAAAAAATAATCATGTGCTTACTTTATTCTATCATCCGCTTCCTTGATTTTAAAAATTATAAGCAAACTAAAAATTAATGACACCATAGTCTAAATTGGTAATTTAACTATAATTAGTTTAAGTTAATAATTATTTTTGACATATCCAAGAATTCCAACATTTTATTGATCTTAAAAGGCGTTTACAAAAAATTAACTACACAACACGAGTTTTTAGAATACAATATTTTGTTATCATTAATCTAATGCTTAAACAACTAGAGAACGCTGTCATATAGACGTACAGCTTATCCATGATGAAGGTTTTGGTAGTTATGTAAAGCGCATTTGGAGTAAGCGCAATCCAATATGAAGACCACATTTAAGAAACGAATTGTACTTAAGAATTATGCGAGCTCAGGCCCTGATTGAGCCCTCACATCAAAAGTAGTAAAAGGATAGGATTAGTTAACGACAGGAGTGACTAGAAATCTATACAACTACCTAAAGTAAGGTAGCTATTACTCATTTCTAATCAACAAAAACACTTGGATAATTATAACACATACTGCATGCCTCGCCTCTTAAATAACAGAAATAAACACATTTGAATCCAATTACAAAGAACATCGGAAAAACTTATCTTCCACCAAAGGCATTGAGAATGAGCTCTTTTTTATTGATAAAATTGCAAATATAGACCTCTTGATCAAAAATGTTGTATTTATTTAAAATTTTCTTTAAAATTCTGGTTATAATACTTTTAGTGTGGTTTTAGGGCTTTGTCAGTAATTCCTGCCATTACCTCCTGGTCAGTTAGCCGTCGGTACATTATATTCGGCAAGTTGTCCCCGCCTCTCTGTCTTTACTAATCGGCCATTTACCGTTCCAGTCATTACCCCGGCCTTCTGTGGACTCAAAAAATCATCAAGATATGGACCGTTAAAAGTACTGACAAAGGAATATGCAGAAGTTGCATACACTTGTTTAACGATTTTTGAGCATTCTTTCAAAAATGAGTGTCATTTACCTAATATTTGTGAAAAGGCTATTGAAAAGTGCTTAAATATTATCGAACGAAAATTTCCTGGTTTTCTATCGTTAAAAGAAGATGGGCCGTGTTATGAACACATTAGAACTTTAATAAAAAAATTTAATCTTGTATTAATTAGGAAAAATTCCAAATGGTATCTATTGAAAGGTGAATTTACAAAAACAAACAATAAATTATCACCAACTAACGCTTCAAAGAGATTAAAAATTTTAAACAGTTAAAAAATAAATAAATTATGTAAAAATGTACTATGTATTTAAATTTAATAAGGATGTTCGAATAACTTAGAATTGACCTTTAGTGACTAATGTACAATATTTTGTTATAATATAGTATGTATTGGTCGTATATTTCCCGTACACGTAAATAAACTTCAATGGTTCACTATTATTTGTTTCAACATTTCTCTTGAGCGTGCTTAAGTAGTGAAAAAGCGATATGCAAGGGTAATATTTACCAATCGGCCGTTTGGTTTGCAACATATACGTTGTAAGTGTGCAGCTTTATAAATATAATTTTATAAATATAAAAAAGTATAATAATCAGAATTTTAAAGAAAATTGTAGGTGTTACAAACTATAGTTTTGTGAGAGAAATAACTCTTCTCTATTTGAAATTTTAGATGTATGTACTTTCTAATTGAATTCAAGTGTGCTTATTTATGATTATTTAATGATTGGAAATGCGTAAGGTTGGTATGACAATACTGTAATTAAATTTTGAACTGGACCATATAATCATCAATCCTATGTATATAAACATCCTATCGAAACCTTTTAAACATATACTCCTCAGGGTAGATGTTGCAGGGTTGGCTGGAAGAAACCCAGCAGCTTTAGACCGATGGATAAATTATTTAATTATTTTGTATACAATCGCCTACGACGAAAAAATATAAATATTTGATGAAATTTAGATATCTCGCATATCTAATCACAACTAACTCAAATTAATAAATTAACAAATCTTATGTACGGAAAGTGTGTGTAAATAATTAACAAATCGTACAAATAATTTATTAGCCAAGTACATTGTTAGACAATGACTGTTGTGTAGCGTATGCCATTAACTAATCCTTTTCTGCACCAGAGCCCCCATTATTCTGAAGTACATTTTTGATGTTGAATTACGTTTACTCCAGGATTGTGCTATACATACCTACCGGGACTGCCATCATGCCTTATATATCATGTACGCGTTTATCATATCATAATATCATATTACCAGATGATCTTGCAGTATTGTCTAGTTATCTAAGCATTAGATTCATGATAGTAAAATCTTGTAATCTAATTATATAAAGTGTGGGAATTGTGAAAATATTTTGCTACAAATTGTACTAATTTCAAAATATTTATTTCCCGTTCTCAAATGTATATTCTGGTAGGCTGGGAATAATTTTTTTATGTAAGTTTTCATAAACTTAAACGCGTATTCCGATCTTATTACAAGTTAATTTATTTTTAAATATATATTTATAAAATGGAATTATTTTTTCCCAATAAAAAAAATATCCCAATTCTCTATTACCGGGGAAAACCAAACCCACTTGTAACGTTAAATCCTTAAAAATCATAAAATATAAATCTATCGTTATTGAGATTTCTTAAAAACTCGGATTAAAATAAGATTTGAAAAGGTTTAGCGGCCTTGCAAAAGCCTCTCTAAGATCAATAAGAATGATGTTGGTTGGCAAAATTTGTCCAAAATCAATTAATGAAAATGATTATTATAACCACCGTTTTCACTTCGAATATTAATGTAGTTTATCCGTGACTTGTAACAATGTTAATATTATCAAAACTTGTTTTACTAATTTAGCAACATCGTGACATATAGGATTTTTATATGTCGAGATATCTTTCTATCGAATAATTCAATAAATTAAATGTACATAGAAGAAGTCATAGCCAATTAATCTACACAAAGCCACATAATAAAAATGATTACGTTTAAGTAATTTCAAATTTATATTTTTTACGCTATTTGCCGTAGGCACTTGGCGAAACACACTTATACTTAATAAACACATTTTTTATTAATCACTTGTTTTTTGTTTCGCAGTTATTTTGAATAATTTTCAAAAAGTTTAAAAAATCACTCGATCGATTTCGACTTGTTAGGTCGAAATGGTTAGGTTGTTAGGCTCCTGATGATGACCTAACAAGTCGAAATCGATCGAGTGATTTTTTAAACTTTTTGAAAATTATTCAAAATAACTGCGAAACAAAAAACAAGTGATTAATAAAAAATGTGTTTATTAAGTATATCAAATTTATATATTTATAATTTATACAAAAATGAAATATCAAATAGGAATTTCAAGATTTTAATTAAAACGCACAAAATTATTAAATACTCTAAACTAATCCTTCTATACAGCATGTCATCAACTCCATTAAATAGTTAGATTCGAAATATTTAGCTTAAACATAAATGAAAAATATTCAGTTTATTGCGTTTATTGGCTTGGGCTAGGCATAAAACGTGGACCCGTAGATAGCTATTCCACTTTCACGGAATTGTAAATTTTCTTGACATAAAAAAATTTTGAATGCAGAATAAAAATAGTCCAAAATGAACAATGAAACGATCGAAATTAAAAATAATCATTTACATGTACTCGTATATACTCATTTTTGTAGAACCAATACTTATCCATTTCGTACATTTTTATTTGAGTTGATATTTTGTTTTCCGTTTTATAATATTTCCATTCATAAACTTCCATCACTACGTGAGTAGCTATGTGTATCACATTATTTATTTTTTTCTAAAATAAATTTTTTTCCTAAATACATACATAGAAATCTACAAACATTTTCAAATAAATTATTCCGGTATGCATATAATATATGTATATTCCAAAAAAATAAAAAAATTGGTTAGTTTCATGAGCTATTTTGATTAAAAATGTATAGCTACGTACATAAACAAACCCAAGCTGAAAAATAATACGTAATATTTTGCATTTCCAATAAATTCGAACGAAACGCATCCTTTGAAGAATAAAGCGTTACTAAATTACGTACGAGATAATTAAAAATGATTTGCTTTGCAATATTTTTCCCCTTTTCAAATATTTTCGATTTTTCCATTGATTTGATTCGTTTGATTTTGAAATCGCCGAAGTTGTGTTTATCAAACGAATGTTAGAACGAGAAATGTATGATTATAGGACCATCTCGTTCTTCAAAAATTACAAACAAAAACTCAGAAAATAATGAACGATTTTTTGTTGGTATATTTCTGTCGAACAAAATCTCTTTCTTGTTATATATATTCTTTGCTAATAGCCTGTACGGACTGAGAATTAGTTAAACTGGCTTAGCAAAATTCGGTCAAGTGCTATTAACGATTGGATCCGTGATTATAGACACTTTTTTATTTACATGGAATCAACTATTAAAATTTGCCGCTATACTAATTTTTAGTCGTTTCGTAAGCGCTGGTATGGAATCACAGCTTTAATTTAAATGGAATCGCAGCTTTATTTTATTCCAGTAGGTGGTGTTTTATACTTCACCAATCGTCAATAAGAAATAAAATTCAATTCAGTTCGACATACTACGAAAAATTAAAAAATCTACTAGCAAGTTTTATTTTTTTCATAGGATACTTGATTTAATTTTGCTAAACCAGTGGCCCTATTCTGGCTTTTCCTGGGAATAGGGAATTGGGAAAAATATTTTCACAGCATTTTTATCTAAATTGTATTTTTCTGGCCTACTAAGGGAACATGTTTGGTGTTAATATTTTCGAGACAAAGTTAAATGGGAAAATATTTTTCCCTATAAAAATTTTGTGGAACAAAAGTTTCCCAATTCACTTTGATTTAAAAAATTTTACACTAATCTTATTCCCGCAGTAGGCCAGAAAAATATAATTTTAACAAAAAAGCTATGAAAATGTTTTTCCCAATTCCCTATTCCCAGGGAAAGCCAGAATAGGGCCACAGTTTAACTAATCCTCAGTCTGTATAGACTATTGACGATTGTAAAAGTTGGAAAACGCAGCTAGCAGAAAAAATAAAAAATCATTAGGTATCCTTCAGTGACATTTCATAATAACAAAAAACACGCGTATTTTCAAATTAGCATATTTAGCTGGATTATTTTCGAATTGTCAAATTGACATAGCTCGTTGAGTTTCAAATTTTTCCGCTATCTGCCACTCGTGATCCTCCAATCGTCAATAGACAACTAACTATAAGTGGATCTGACGGCAACAATGTTAAACTTGTTGGGTATATTTTTGTATGTTAATTTTTAGTATGCCGTGCTAAAATTTCATGAAAAATACACAAAGCTTATTTTTAATGCACTAGATGTCACATGCCCAACTTTAACAGTCGTCAATAACAGATTTTTTTTTGTTGTAGAAACAAGAATTTGTTTACATTTGTATGTAAAGAAGTTAAGAAATTAGTATAGGCTTATAGAGTGTTCCATGAAAAAATTCAGCATTATTTTTCTAAAACAACATTTATTGAGAAAGCTTATAGAGTAACAATGTAATATGGAGGTTATTGTGTTTTGGATTCTATTTCAACATTGTTGATGACCAAACTTCGAAAATTTGGGTTATTCTGGATTGATAGCCAGATAAAATGATTTTTAAGAGTTGATTTTTTTATAAATCCCAGGTTTCAAAATCCCGATTTTCAAAATCCCGGTTACTAATACCTAGATGTAAAACTTCGAAAACTGTTTTTTCGTTACTTGTTAAAAATTTGGTTTTTCATCGCACCAAATTCGCAGGCTATATTGTTTCATCTTGCAGTATAAACGAAACAGGCTCCATAAAATAAAAACATTATTTTTTTAAGGTTTTTGCAATTAATAAACCAATCAAAAGATGTCGCTAAGTATAAATTAAAACTTAGTATTAACACCCAAATGTTTGTTCAGAAAATTTAACAATTTATTATGTAACTGCCTATTCCAATAGATTATGGAGATCTAATGGAACTGAGAATAACCCTCAACACGAGCGCCTTGGATTGAAAAAAAAAAAAAAAAATTGGAAAAATTGTGACATTTCTCTATTATTGTTTGACAGCGCGCAGGAACTATGATGGTGAATATTTTACGAAGAAAAGTTTTATTTACGCCAACCGTATTATAAATAAAAATTATAGTTGTTTTGAGTTTTATTAATTATGTTAACTTTTTATATTAAAGATTTCGCGCTTAACTTAATAATGGTTTATATTCGTAAATAGTTGTTTATACTTTATTCTTTTCTGTAATTTGAAGTAAATTTAATATAGAGACATCTGTAAACGGATTTTGAAATTACAGAAAGTTCGGTTTTGCAATCGCATAAAATTGCAGTTTTCTACGTTTTGTTGTTTTTTGTAATAATATTTATTTAAGAAAATCAACGATGTCAACGATGTTGTATACATTTCCAATAAACAAATTTTGATGAAATTTTTTTATTATATGAATAATAATTAATGTTTCTACATGGTGATTCACAAAATCTCGTTTCAGCTCACGTTTTATCTTTAATTTTGTAATAAATGTGATCATTTAGATTGGTAACAAATCCATCGTTATGTTATGTTATGTTTTTATTTTACGCAATCTGTGCTGGGGACTAAGCACTCCCAACTCTTTCACGGTTCACTTTTGACGTCCTACCGGCTATATTTTCATCACCGATCGTAATCAGATGATGAAAAATCCCTTTTGCACCCTGCCCCTATCGGGATTCGAACCCGGTACCTCCCGATCCAAACGCCAAAGTTTTAACCACTGTCCCATTTGTTCGGTAAATCCATTGTTCATCTCGAAAATTCTGATGTGCATGTTACCAGAATTTACTAAAGAAGTTAAATTTTTATAAAACTAAATTTAAGATAGGAAAAAATACCATGGTATCAAAGAAAATGTATTAAAACAACACCAAAGTTAAAACAATTTCAAATCGAGTTCGGAACTGGTAGGCGTGGTATAAAGCATTTCTTTGATTATTTTGAGTTCGTTAGCGATTATGTGGAACTATTTATTTCCGATGTCATGCACGCGACTTAAAGGTAGCTGCACAATGTGACTTTAAATGCACAGGAGGTAAGAAATCTTAATCTGATTTCGCAATTCGAGATATTATAGTCTTTCATACCCGTCACGAGCCTTCCGAAAGTACTAAATCTGCGATGAGTATTTTGATGAACGAAAGTGTAATTCTTTCGAACGTGAATGAGTTGAACACGAGGTAGACGGGTGTGTAACGAAATCAATACCGGTTTTCAAAACCTCAGTTTGTCAAAATCTCGATTTTTTATAAATCCCAGGTTTCAAAATCCCAGTTTTCAAAATCCTGGTTTTCAAAATCCTGGTTTTCAAAATCCTGGTTTTCAAAATCCCGGTTTTGTATAAAAAAATACCGATTTTTAGGAAATCCCGGTTCGAATTTTTAAAATTTGACATGTGGGAAAGCTGCCATAATAGAGATGGAACTAGGCCATTTCTAACCCGATTTTGATGAAATTCTACACGTGCGATGGAAATAGATTTCTAAATTTTTTTTTTGATAAAGTTCTGAAATATGGCCGTCGCTATGGAACTATGCCATTTTTTAACCGTTTTAGTTGAAATTCGACATGTGGGTCCTAAATGAGATTCAAAAAATCTTTGGGTTTTTTCGTGAACTTCAAGCAAGCTAAGCTGGTCGTGTTTGTTTTTGCGCATGATATTTAATTTATATTATTTTTTTTTGAATTTTCATTTTAATAATATTTAATTGTTCAGTTTAATTGTAATTCTATAACATATTACTAATTGTGTGTTATATAGTGTAAATAATTGTATATAATTGTAAATATTGTATATAGTGAAATTTTGGTCGTTCCACTCAATTTGTGATCTTTTTGGGTGTTACTGAATTGTTTATAATATTGCTATAAATTATTTAAATTATGAATTGCTTTAAGTGTAAAAAACGTAGTAGAGGTGATACATTAGACATTAAATGTGGTGGTTTTTGTAGTGAAGGGTTCCACAAAAAATGTGTGGGTTTAACTGATTACGATGTTGAATTGATCAGTAGAGATATTGGCATAAAATTTGTTTGTGATGAGTGTTCCAATAATTTTGATTTTTTGAAAAGCAAATTGGTGGAAATTTTAAAAATTGTGGAAGTTAATAAGGCGAGCATAATGTTAATGAACGCTAAATTAAATAATGTGGCGGATTCAGTTCTGGTGTTGAATAATAAAGTAACCGCTAATTCAGCTGTCGTTAATTTTAGTGAGAAAGAGGCATCGTCGTCGTCGTATGCGGATATCTTAAAATTACCGGTTCATAATAATCCGAAGAGTGTTTCAGCAGATACGGTTGCTAAGGTGTCTCAACAAGGAATTAAACAAGTTGTAAATCCTGCTAATCTAGCTGTAACTCCACAGCTAGATTAGCAGGATTTACAACTTGTTTAATTCCTTGTTGAGACACCTTAGCAACCGTATCTGCTGAAACACTCTTCGGATTATTATGAACCGGTAATTTTAACCGCATAGTGTGCATGGGCAAACAATTAATAGTGTTACGAGGTTGGGTAACTTGCCTTTTTCTTTGCCTTTGGATTCATCATCTGCTGTGTCTACGGCTGTCAATCATTTATCTATAGTTGCTGATACATCTGATTGTGCAAATTATGTTGCACCTGTTATTAAACCTGCAAGTCTTGTCTTAGTTCCACGTCTGGTGTATTAAGCAAATCATTTTGTGGGACTAAGTGCTATTCGGAAAATTTTGGCGTTAAAACGATTATGCCGAAGTTATGGTTGCATGTATCAAAATTTAATACTGATACATCTGAAGATGATATTTTGTTGATGGCAAAAACATGTTTGGATTCTAATTTTTGTAAGGTGTTTAAATTGGTGCCTAAGGGAAGAGACATTGGCTCCTTACATTATTCTTGTTTTAAATTGGGTTTACCTGCGGAATTACGAGATAAGGCTCTTGATTCTGATATTTGGCCTATTGGAGTTAATATTCGGGAATTTAATAATGTAAAGGTTGCCTCATCATACGAAATATCGGATTCCAGCTGCAATCAACACGTTAATAGTTTAAATTTCCTTTCATGTAACATATGTAGTGGTATTACTGTTCCAAGTGATAATCTGCAGGTAAATATTGGTTCTTGTTTAAGGTTCGGCCACTTAAATGTTCGAAGACTAGTAAAGCATTTTGATGACGTTACTGTTTTATTAAATGAGTACAAATTTGACTTCCTTGCGTTAACTGAAACCCATCTTAGCTGTAAAATTTTAAACAAGTCACTTCGTATCATTATTATTCGTTTTGACCGAATTAATAATACGCGATGGGGAGGGGTTGCTATTTATTATCGATCTGTATTAAATATCAAAAAAATATTCTGTGGTGCCTTTGGTAAAGTAGAAATTTTAGTTTTGGAGCTTACGGAACGTATTGGTAAAATCCTTATAATTATTATTTACAATCCTCCGCCTGCTTGTGCTGATGATGTTAATAATATTGAGTTGATTTTTTTACAATACCTATCACAGTATGAGCAAGTTATTTGTTGTGGCGATTTTAATTTTAACATGTTGATAAATAATAAGTTAAGTGATTGCTTGAGGTTACATAACTTGTGCTACTTACCTTTTAATCCTACTAGATTAGACAGCAGTTTATTAGAGCGTGTTTCAATTGGTTTAAATACCGCATAAAAAGTTAAAAAGTTAAAAATTGTGGTGAATAAAAATGTCAAACTTTTTATCCTCTTCAAGAGCTGATAAAATTTTTATGTGGAAAACATTTGGCTGACAAAAAAATTTGTTTGTAAACAGAAATTTGTCATGTACAAATTTTGAGAAAAATCGTAACGATTTAGATGTAAACTAACCATAATTCATTAATATATATTTAAATAGTATTTATTTTACATATTTTCTTATTTAAATTTGCTATATACGTTCATAATTACACATAACATAAGCAACCATGTTATTTTCAAAATTTTAACCAATTGAAACAGATAAAAAGTTAAAAAGTTAAAAATTATTTACCACGAATAAATTTTTGACTTTTTAACTTTTTATGCGGCATTTAAACCAATTGAAACACGACCTTAGATTTAATTATTTTATATGTGCAATAAATGCAATATAATTTCTTTTGGTCAATTAGCAGTTCCTGCCATTTCGGATCATGACTTGATTTATGCTTGCTACAAGTTCTGTCGTACTAGAGACAAAATTAATTTTTCTATAGTTCGTGATTATAACGCTATTAGCTATGAACATTTTATAGATCAGTCCTTTTGATTGGAGTGGAATCTATTTTTATAATGACATCAATGATATTGTTTATGAATTTAATTCATATGTATTACAGTTAGATTCTGCTTGTATACCTCGGAAACGAAGTATTAAAAAATGCCCTACTGCTCCTTGGTTAAATGTAAAGATTTTGGACTTAATGGCGCGTAGAGATTTGGCCCACAAGAAATTTAAAAGATCCAAATTAGTGCTTGATTGGGAATCTTTTAAATTTCTTAGAAATAAAACTAATGTTTGCGTCAATCAAGCGAAAAATAAGTTTTACTTTGGGAATATGCATAATCCTAAACTTACATGGAACAACTTAAAATTGCTTGGTATTTCTTGTTCGTCTACTGTAGGAAATATTACTTTTTCTGCTAATGACATTTTATACGGTATAAGTAATTTTAGTGAATCGTTAGGCGTTTTGCCTTTGCCGGATTCTGATTTTTGTAATTTTAATGGTTTTACATTTTCATTTGGTTGTGTTGATGAGCTTATGGTACTGAATGCCATTAAGGCTATTAAATCAGATTCAATGGCATATGATATGGTTGACTTCAAAATATTAAAATTATTTATTGATTTGTTTTTGCCACATATCACATTCATTGTTAACCAGTGTTTAACGAAATCAGTATTTCCTGAGTCATGGAAAGTGGCTTCTATTATTCCTCTTCCTAAGAAGGATGTTATTTCCACTGTTTCTGACATTCGTTCGATAATCATTTTGCCTGCCCTTTCCAAGGTTTTGGAAAAAATTATGCAAATACAAATGCTTGAGTACCTTAATTGTTTTGATTTTCTTTGCAAATTCCAATCGGGATTCAAATCTGGTCATAGTACTACAACCGCACTTATTCATATAGTTGATGATATTTCTGCTACCTTGGATAAATGTAACTCATTTGTGATTTTAGTACTTTTGGACTTCTCTAAAGCTTTTGACTGTGTCAATCATACGCAATTGCTTCAAAAGCTTAGGTTGTATTATAAGTTCTCTAATTCTGCTATTTTATTGTTACATTCATATTTTGATAATCGCAAACAATTTGTAAAGCACGGTGATGATATTTCCGTCCTACGGGATGTTTTTGTTGGTGTTCCCCAAGGCTCAATTTTAGGTCCTTTACTTTTTTCTATTTACATTAATGATCTACCCTGGTTTATTTTAAATTGTCGTTATCATTTTTATGCTGATGATTTGCAATTGTATATTGGTGGGGACTTGTCGAATTTAGATGAAACTGTGAGTTATCTGAATTCCGATCTTAACAGTGTTTCGCTATGGTCCAAGAATAATGTGCTTACCATAAATCCATCTAAAAGTAAAACATTATTTTTCTCCAAAAATAGCTCCCATGGTATTGTACCTGAACTCTTCTTGAACAATGATACTATTTTATGTGTTCCAGTTGTTAATAATCTAGGGCTTATCATGAATTCTAAGCTGGGATGGAATGATCATGTAAGTTTGTTGTGCCAGCGTGTTAATTATAGTTTGTACTCGTTGAGGTTAATAAAAAAAATTTGTCCAGTTGACTTACGGATATACTTGGTGAAAAGTTTGGTTATTCCAATTTTCTCATATTGTGATGTGATATTTTCAAATTGTGATAGTTCGTCAAAACGTTTGCTTCAGATTTCTTTTAATAATTGTGTTCGTTATGTTTACGACCTAAAGAAATTTGATCACATTTCTGAATTTAAACGTTCGGTTCTTGGTTGTGACTTGTTTGAGTTTTATAGTTTTAGGACCGCTCTATTTATTTTTCGTGTTATTAAATCAGGATGTCCTTTGTATTTGTTTGATAAATTGGATTTCTCCAAGTCACTACGAACACAAAATATCAACTTACCTGTCAATAGAACTAATATTTATAATAATTCGGGGTTAACAAATGCGATTGTCACTTGGAACAGTTTACCATCTGCGGTGAAAAATTTAACCTCTGTTAATAATTTTAAAAAAGTTTTATTTAATTTAATATTGGATATTTAATTTTTGCTATTGTTATTGCACATATTTTGTTTATTGTTGTTATTATTTTCGAATGTATTATTTCCATTGTTTTTAAGATGTTAAATAATTGTTATTGTTATTGTGTTTATGTACAAAAGCTTAGGCTTATACATTATAATAAAACATTATTATTATTATTATTATTAAAAATACGTTTTTGATAAAGTTCTGGAATAAGGCGGATATGGATGAAACCTGACCATTTCTTAACCATTATGTCGAAAGTCGACCTGTATATGATCTAAATAGGGCAGGACACTCTTCGGTCCAATAAAAATGCTTTAAGGTCATGTCTGGGCTGTGAATCACAGCATGATCGCAGCACATATCGATTTGTGAATATCGGAAATGTTTTAAAGTTGATCATATTGCATCGGTATGTGCATCGAGAAATAGTGTTCAATCAGGTCGATCTCAAAAGAATGGCGATTGAAGTCAATCCATCAATCCAATAACAATGTCAATTCGGTAGTTGGTAACGAACGTTTTGAAAATTCCAGTGATAAATTCAAAATTACGAAAACTGGTTGAACAAAACAATCATAAGTGAAAATTCTAGAAAGTCTTTGTTAAATATATTCGAGTGGCAATGTGGTCGAGTTGATCCTTGTGGTCATGCAGTTTTGGTGAAATTATTTTGTATTTTGATAGAGATTTCGCTGACGTACCCAAATCTTATTCCAAAAGGCTTCCTGGATTCTTTATCCTACCAGTCATTGTTTGCTTGTAGTTAATTCCCAAATAGACACCAAAACATCTGTTAAATCAGTTTAACTAATCTTCCACTGATACATACCGGACTCAAGAAATGACTGAGCTAGGATTATCGAAATATTCACAGTTAACATAATTACTAAGCGCTTCGGTTAAAAAAAGGACGTACGATGTTCGAATGCCTCTGATCTGAATATTTGTATCACCAACTAATATTTTGACATCGTATTTTAGAATTTGGCTCAAAACTATTCCATCCCTCCAAACATTGCGCAAAGAAAACGTTCAGTTTATGAAGAAAGTCTACGCATTCGTTACGTTTTTGCGTAACAAAAATGTAAAGATAATGGTACTTTTGTCACAATAGAAATGAAACAACAAAATGTATACATTTTCTTTTCGTTTACTCGTAACGTTTTTGAACAGTTTTTGCGTAAAATTTTCGTTATTAAGCAAAAGAAAACATGTATTAGTTTTTAAATTTAATTTATTGTTTTTATTGCATAGTAATATTTTAATATTTATTTCGACGGATCTATTCAATTGATTGATAACGCAATTCGTTTCGCACAATATTTCATGGTCAACAGTGTGCTCTTCTGTTCACTGAGGCGTCTACATCCTTAGAGAAATACATCGTTTATATAGGCTGCATATATTTTAGATAGAAGTGTAGTAACGAACAACCAAATTATTAAAAAATACTTCTTGATAGCTCTGATTAATTTGCAATCCAATTTTTGCGTATTTTGGAAAATATTGGTATGGAGCACCAGACCCAGGGACCCAATCCCTTCAAAAAAAAAAATATGAAACCCTTGTCATTGGTATAAAACCCTTATCCAATGTTTGAAACCGATTGGATGAATTTTGTGGCAACTTATAAGGAGGTCCCCTTGACCTAGGGGACGGACCCTAATTTCATATAAGTTTTCATATAACTCATGCCGTCAAAGAATTAAAAAAAATTAAGTAAAGATAAATTTGTACCGAGGGTCCTAGACCCCACAGTTCAACCCCGTCAAACATACCGTAAGATTGGTTCTGGACATGTAACTTACACACGGTTAAAATTTCAAGACGATCGGTTGAGCGGTTCTCGATATTTGGTAGTGTTTTAGATAAATTTGTACTGGTGTCCCTAGACCCCGGGGTTCAACCCCTTCAAAGATATCGTAAGGTTGGTTCTGGGCATGCAACTTATACACGGTTTTAGATAAATTTGCACTGGGGCTTCTAGACCTTGGGGTTCAACTCCTTCAAAAATATCGTCAGGTTGTTTCTGGACATGCAGCTTATACGTGGTCAAAATTTCAAGATGATCGGTTGAGCGGTTCACGATTTTTGGTAGTGTGATTCCTGCCGCCCCGGTGGCAAAGTGGTCAGCATTCTTTGATCCAGCGACCGGAGTCTCGGGTTCGATTCCCGGTGTTCACAAGGAAAAAATTTCACGGCTGGTGTAGGATCAATGAATTAATCACTCATTATCCGAAATGAAAATATGATTATCAAACCTCATTTGAGGCAGCCAAATCCCTTGATGGGATATAGTGCCAGAGAGAGAGAGAGAGAGATTCCTGCGCCAACTATTGTAACAAAATCGCACTATGCTCACGACCCCCCTTACCGAGATACACATTGTGTGAAAGTTTCATGTCCATTGGACAAAGTTTAAGTCCAAACCACACAAATATGTGAGTACAAAACCATAGTATGTAATGACGTTTTTGATAAGAAATTTCGCTTGATTTGAAGCGATAAGCTAAACAGGAATACACAAATGTGTAAGTTGGTTCAAAACACATGAGTTTGGAGCCGTACCCACACAACTGTGTTGCCGGGCAGCAAATGGGATAGATAGATGTTCACATTCCCATATTTTCGTAATGGTAGATACACCTATACGTAATGCAATCGTGTTACAAATGTAAATGTCAACAACCTAAATCGAGATTTTATATGCAAATAAAAACCTTGTAAAACTTGAATTTTCAATTTTCTCAATTTCCTTTTCGCATATCGAAAATCTATTTGATAAAAATAAAAGAGATTCGAACCAGTTAAATTTCGATTAATGAAAATTGGTTCGACGTTTCAATTGGGGTAAACGATTTTTTGTGCTACGATACGCGATATTTGAAGTGGTGCTGTTTGTGTAAAATGGATTACATTTTGATTGCAAACCATTTACTAAAATGTTAGTAAATTTAAATTTTTCAAAGCCATTTTATTGCGGAGTGATATAAATTTTATTTTTTATTCGAAAATTTTGGATTCATTTTTGTTTAATTGTTTGTTAAATAATTACATTGTGGTGGTCAAATTGGAACATGAAATCATAAATTACCTTGAATGTAACAACAGGCCGGACCGGACGTGTAGAATAAAAATGAAGTTAGTTACAATTATGAAGTTAGTAAAGTATGGTAATTGTGCAAAAGCTCGATGTTTCGTTTTTGATACTAGGCCTACTTAAATTACTTACAACAATTTCAGCGCTTGAAACGCCAAAGGTAAAGCTGACAAGTCTATATAGACCAAGTGTTAGTATAGTGGATTATACGAACAGTCCTTCAATAATAACGCATCAATAACTCCTCCTGTTATTTTTGAGAACAACATTTTATCGGCTTTAAAAAGGGTTTGGAGACGGTTGTAGTCTTTATAATATTCCGTCTTCTATTCTGAAGAAGTATGCTAACATTTTAACAATTCCATAATGTTTAATATTCAATCACTCCTTGTTTTTCGAAAAATGGAATTTTTTTAAATATTACACCAATTTTTATATCGGGTAAACGAGACTTAAAATCCACAATAGCATACGTCATATACCAATAAACCAGCATGGATTTATGCCTGGCCGATAAAATAATTAACGAGATAGAAAAATATCATCACTCCAGAGATTATTCCCTTTTGGGTTTTCACTCGATCACATAAATTGGTTTAAGTCTAATCTATCAAACCGATGCGTGTGAAGTTAGACCTAACTAGAGTAGAACTAATAATATGAATAGTTTAGCACAAACTTCACACGCCTGTACACGCTTTTGAAGTTAAAACTAAATTGGTCCTAAACTACATATAAAAAAAAATGAGAATGTTTTGGTAAAATAAAAATTAAAATGGCTTTTAGGCGAATTTTTAAAATATTTGAATAAATTTTTTTTAGTGGTGAACTATTTTGGGATAAGTTTTCTAACACATCACTAACATAAACCGGAAGACTTATATTAATAAATTTAATATCTCGAGAATGATTAGGCTTAACACCTAGTTCTGTATGATTTTCTGAAAGGTTCAGATTACAACTTTCATACTAGTAAATCATTTAAAAAGCTAATGGGACTCACGTGGTCCAATAAATACGTAAGAATTTAGAATTTTCTACAGAAATTGAATAGTTTGAGATTTAATATGTTTATCGTCACTGTCACCAAATTAGATATTTTGTTGGCTGGTGTCGACTATTATTATTACAAATTGAATTTAGAATCTTTTCCTTCTTAGTATTTCTTCTTACATGAATTCGCAGTCTTCTCGTAATATTTGCCGGAGGTTAAAAGATCCTGTGTAAACTAACACTTTCGGTAGACCGATTTCCAACAAACCCAATACAAGGCAAAACCTTTTCCAACTGTATTCCAACCGAATACAGTTGGAAAAGGTTTTGCAGCTTTGGCAAAGAAATATAATTTAACCACTTCTACCATACGTGGCTGGATGAAAAACAAGATAAAATTACACGAGACGTTGACGGATTCAAATATTTCTACAAGAGTAGCGAGGCGTTTAGGCGGTGGTGGTCGTAATACTGAGTTTGAAGAATTGGAGCTTAAGCTAATCGATTGGATAAAATCTATAAATGAAAAAGGTTTACGTGTTAAGGACAAATATATTCAGTCAATGTCACTTACAATGAAAAATGATTTTGGTGATGATAAATATAAAAATTTTAAAGCGTCAACGGGTTGGCTCAACCGTTTTAAAACCCGCTATAATTTAGTGGCCAGACGACAGACAACATGCCGTGTTCTCCCGGAAGATTCTAACAGAATAGTTAGAGAATTTATTTACAAAATTCAAAAACTTATTGAAGACAAAAAAATTGAAGATAAAAATATTTTGAATATGGACCAAGTGCCACGTTATTTTGAGTGTGAACCATCAACCACTATAACATTTAAAGGTATTAGAAATGTAGTTATGAAAAAAGCAAGCAGTTTGCACAAAAAATTTACAACAACGTTCACTATTTCGGCGGATAGACAATTCCTTAAACCACATTTACTTTTTTCTAAGTTAAAGAATATACCAAAAGTAGATGGTAATTGTATCGTAGAAGTCAATAACATTGGAATGTGGAGCAGTGACATACTGAAAAACTATATGACCAACTTCATAATGAAACGACCACAGACAGCTTTGCTTCGCGAACCAATACTTTTAATTATTGGCTCCTACGGGCCTCACATAGCATTAGCAGAAAATAACCCATATGAGAAACATAACGTGTACATTGCCATTGTACCACCGAAAATAACGGGTTTATTGCAACCTTTAGATGTAGTTTGTAATAAAAGTTTTCAAGATTATTATTGTGATAGTTACAATAGTTATATAAGTGAAGCAACCCAAAAATGCCTTCATATCAGACTGTATCTGAATGGGTGATTGGGTTTACTAAAAGTTTTTCAAATGAAAACGTCGTAAAAGCTTTTACTTGCTGCGGTCTAATTGATAAAAACAAAATTAATGTTGAAAATTTACACACTCCTTTGAAAGAACTATTCGATGAAAATGTTGACATTTGTGACTGGATAGTAAAATTTGGAAGTACCGTTTCGTCGAATTCTGAATGTTTCTTTGAAAACATTGAAGACTGCCACTTTTTTTGGCCTGAAAATATATCGACGAGTTTTTCGAGTGTATTAAAAGATTAAAAGAAGTTTCTACATCGTTTGATGATTGGTTAAAAAACTACATTCCCGAAATATTAAAATTTTTACAATCGAACGTAACTGATTTAATTGATGACGGGGATGAACGTATCTTAAGAGCTGGCCAAACTACTGAGACAAATATTGAAATTTATGCCGTGTCGATGATAGAAAACTGGGGTATTACAATAATAAGTCTTGACAGAGATTGTTGTAAGTTGGAGGAATTTTTATACAGCGTTGATAATCCGTCAAAAGATGTTCAAATCATAAAAGTTGAACATTTTTATGGTCTTAAAATATAACATTTGGAATTGTTATAACTGACTTTTTTTTTGCAATTTACTGAAACACATATGTGATAAAATGAACTAAAACAAATAAATTATTATTTATTAATATGAAAAATGTGTTTTATTTATATACTTGAAAATTCCAATACAACGCCTAGGCATTGTATTTGAATAGGCGTACTAAACGAAATTTTTTACAGATTTTGAAAAAATTAATATTTTGAGTGTATTCGAACAAAACGCCTAGGCGTTGTTTATGGGGGAAGACAGTAGCCATGGCCCTTCGAATTGACATAGTCAAGTTGATGTGTATCTGTCAAAATCTCGAAAGACAAAAATTTTCATCGATAAAAAATAACAAAAATAAAAATTTTATCACTACAACCCCAGCAGACGGGGGGCAAAGTCCTAGATTCATACGTCCTCGCCGGTGCTCCCTGGGTAACGCTAAATGAATCAGGCGGTGTAGTGGAGACGAGCAGACTAAATCCTGTTTATAGTCATGGACACTACATGTCAAGGCGGGCCATTGGCGCCTCAAAACCAATACCAAACCAGCGTCTGATCTCCAGGTTATAGGAGCGGCTGAAGCGGGCGTCTGTCTTATATCAAGCGGCTCGCTATATAAATGTGTTTCAAGGTAGGACTGGATGCCTTAAGATTCTCACCAGTACGTGACCCACACACGTAATAAGCGAGTTGAGCGGCAGGCCAACAACCTTCTCTCATAAAAACCATTTAAGTTATGAACCCTAAACAAAGGCCTCGGATTACCATATCGGATTCATCACAAACTCGACCTCGGAAATTGTACACGGACAACGCTTTAAAAATGGGAACATGGAACGTGCTTAGCCTCTTAAGACCTGGAGATCTCCGGAACCTCTCGAACCAAGCAAAGAGTTACACATTAGACGTACTTGCATTACAAGAGCTTAGATGGTCTGGGAGTGGGATCCATGACACCACCAATGGTTACACTCTTCACTACAGCGGCCATCAGAACGGAGGAGAATTTGGAGTTGGCTTCCTCATCCATCGGCGCGTGAAGCACCATATCATTGATTTCCGCCCTATTAACATGCGGATATGCACGGTCAGACTTCGCACTAAGAAATTTAACATCACGATCGTTAATGTGCATGCACCCACCGAAGATAAATCAGATGACATCAAAGATCTCTTCTTTGTGGAGCTGGAGGAAGTCATCAATAACATACCGCACCACGACATTAAAATTATCGTGGGCGACTTTAATGCAAAAATCGGTAGGAGTGCAGAAAATACATCGCACATTGGTCCCAACAGTCTGCATCTAACTAGTAACAACAACGGCCAACGCGTCACCGACCTGGCATTAATGTACAACTTAGTTGTATCAAGTACGTTTTTCCCACATAAGAGAATCCACAAAGTAACGTGGAGATCGAATGATGGAAGAACGGAAAACCAAATCGATCACGTCATGGTGTCCAAGAGACACTCCACCAGCATATCTGACGTTAGATCCTACAGAGGTGCAGACATGGACAGCGATCACATGCTTGTCATATTTAAGTATAAGTGCAAACTGTCATCTACGTTTAACAGACAAGCACAAAAGACCGTTCGATGGAATATCGATGCTCTAAAAGACCAAGCGTCACTGCAGAGTTACCAATCAGCTGTCACTAATTATTTAGACCGGCCCCATAACAATGAAGAAGCTCCTCCTAACATCCAGGAGCAGTGGCACGCTATACAGTCAGCCATAACAACCGCGGCGCAAAACACCATCGGAAGAAGACCTCCGAGGCCCCGCAACGATTGGTTCGATGATCAATGCCGAAGGGTCGTCGAAAATAAACGAACGCTTCGTGAAAAATGGTTGGCTCGCAATACCAGAAGCACTCTAACAGAATATCTCCGCGCTAGGAAAGCCACGATTAAATTCCTTCGACAAAAGAAACGCGAACATATGAGATTATGCATCGAAAACATCAGCTTCCAAGCGGAAGTAGGAAACTCAAGGGACTGTTTTGCCAACGCCAGGAATCTCACTAAAGACTTCCATCCAAGAAGTACAGCCATCAAAGACGGGAATGGAGAGCTGAGAACAAACGTGGCTGATGTTCTCTCAGTATGGCAAACCTACTTTCAAAATCTGCTAAATCGGAATGACGAAGTTACCCCCATTAGAGCAATAGCTCCGCCAGGTGAAGAGTTCTTTGTCGAATATCCCACAGTAGAGGAAGTAGACGCAGCTATTAGTCGATTGAAAAACGGCAAGGCACCCGGTCTCGATGGAATCCCCGCAGAACTAATTAAACTCGGAGGCGCTACTCTTGCAACAAGTTTATAGGATCTCGTCGTTTGTATTTGGGACCAAGAAGAGTTGCCGGAGAATTGGAAGACCGCACTCATATGTCCGTTGCATAAAAAAGGCGACCGTCTTAAATGTGAAAACTTTCGTGGCATAGCTCTATTGAACACTGCTTACAAAGTGTTGGCTAATGTTGTACTTGCCAGACTCATCCCTTTCGCCGAAAACATCATTGGCGACTATCAGTGTGGTTTTCGTCCCAACCGATCGACCACTGACCAGTGTTTCACCATGAGGATGATCTTGGAAAAATGTTGGGAGTACAACATTACCATACATCAATTATATATAGACTTCCGTCAGGCATATGACAGTATAAACCGCGATAACCTTTGGGCCGCGCTCATATGCCTAGGAATTCCAGAGAAACTCGTTTCTCTGTGCAAATTAACAACATCCGGATCTGTATGTAGAATCGTAATTGAAGGATCTGTGTCAGACCCCTTTGAAATAACATCTGGTGTTCGACAGGGTGATGCACTCGCGCCTTTGCTGTTCAATCTGGCGCTTGAGTACGTAGTGAGGAAAAGCAACATCGAAACCTCGCACTGTATATTTAATAAGTCAGGCCAAGTTCTTGGATATGCAGATGATATCGTGCTTCTTGGCCGAAGACCTAGCGATATCAAAGACAGTTTCATACCGCTCGATCGCTGCGCAAGAAGACTTGGTTTGGAGGTGAACAGCAGTAAAACCAAATATTTAGTAACACCTAGGAACATCTCTACGGCAAATCTCGGAATTGGCGACCACAACTTTGATAGCGTCGAAAACTTTAAATACCTCGGGTCAGTTATAACATCGTCGAATGATATGCAGGCAGAAATAAAAGCCCGAATCGCTGCCGGGCAACGAGTTTTCTACGCCAAATCAAAATTATTGCGATCGAAACATCTATCGCAGTCGTGCAAGCTCGCACTTTATAAAGCACTTATAAGACCTGTGCTGGCTTTCGTAAGCGAGAGCTGGACCATGACCACTAACGATTGTAGATTATTATCTACCTTCGAAAGGAGGGTTGCCCGTTCAATCTTTGGTCCAATTAAAGTTGCGAACAACGAATATCGGATTCGTATGAATCACGAAATAAAGCAACTCCTCGGAGGCAGCGATATTATCGGATTCATCAAATCCAATCGAGTGAGATGGCTCGGCCACGTTACAAGGTCTCCCCAACAACGGATGATAAATAAAGTGTTCCACCAACAACCAGCCGGAGTACGTCGTAGAGGAAGACCCCGACTACGCTGGCGGGACGACATCGAACAAGATCTACGAACATTAGGATGTCGAAACTGGAGGACGAGAGCGATGGATCGAGATGGATGGAGGGCCTTAGTGCAGGCGGCGAAATCCCTTCATGGGATGTGAAGGGCAGAGAGAGAGAGAGAACCCCAGCAGACACACCCTAAACTTATTATCAAAACCTACCTATGGTCATGGGCTATAGAATCGGCATAGTCAAATTGGTGTCTATATGCCAAAATCTCGAATTACCAACGATTCTTGACGATGCTTGATAAATTGCAATCTTCTTTATCGACTACTTTCGGCTGTATAAGGCAAATATGCCATTTCATCCATATAACCCCATCAGACTCACGCCTAACCTATAATCAAATTATACCTGTGGTCATGGGCGATCGAATCGGCATAGTGAGATTGGTGTCTATATCTATATGCCAAAATCTCGAATGACGAATGATTTTATCGTTGAGAAAAGGAGAAAATCAAAATTTCACCCCTAATACCACATCAGATCCACTCCAACCATATACTCAGAATCTACCTATGGTCATGGGCTAATGCACTATCTGCATTACCATCTTTCGGCTGGAAACTTTCTGCTAACTTTAACAGTATGAACTGAAATAAACATTTTTGATTTAAAAAGTAATTACTGCTTAACACCAAAATTACGAATCTGCATTACCGACATTTACTGGCAGATAATACACAATGTTTTTGCTTCTGCATTATCGACCTGCGCTGATATTTATTATTATTATAACCGTATCTGCATTATCGACATTTTTCGGCTGGTGCATCTTAATTATACAGCCGTTTCTGCATTATCGACATTTTTCGGCTGAAGCGAATCGGCTAACTTTAACAGTATGTATCAAAGGATATTTCTTGTAGAAAATGCGATATGTTAAATAAAAAATGTTAGTACTTTTTCAAACTAAAGCAATTTTAGACGTGAGCTATTTTGTAGCAAAGGATATTTCTTGTAGAATACAATTTTTAAATATTTCTTAATTCTTAAGTATTTCTTAAATTAAGGCTGGAATTGCGGCTATAGTGAACAAAAATTGCTCCATTTCCTCTACCCTTTGCTACAAAATAAATGCCCTTTGCTACAATAAACTTGTGCAATTTTATGGAAATTTTGGAAAACCGTACCTACGATTTGTGGAAGATCAATACAAGTTTGGCTGTCCTAAACACCATGAATTCCCAATTTGGCGAAAATAAACGTGTTCATCTCATATATAGGACCTAGTCGCATTTTAAAATAGAAGTTACTTTGCATGATGGTTTATAGGAGATTTCGGGAGAATCTCAGAAAATTGAATTTCGTTTTTTAGTACTCCAAGGCAAATTTGGCTGACCTGACACAAAAACTATAATTTTGTCTTAATTAAACTGGGGTACTAATATTACTAAACATAATAAATATTTCATTATTATTTATTTAATTTTTGTGGTCATTTTCTATTTGTTTCCTAGAGTATTAGGTAATATCAAATTTGTAGCAAGTTCAATCTACATTAGTACGTAAAAACAAATCAATCAATGGTTAAATAGGTTTGTTCGAATTTAGTATATTATACTAACTACCGCATTTAAATGTTTTTAGGATTTAGGACAAACTTCACTATTTTGTACAGTATAGTGAACTTTGTCCTAAAAAATCCTAATTCTTTTTTTTTTTTTTTAGGACAGTTTAGGACAAACTTCACGCGAATGAAATTATTATATTCAAATATTTCAGTTTATCTTAGACTTCTATTGTTATGTCGTGATAGAATAATATATATAACATAATATCATGATAGTTTAGGTAGTATTGCCTCAAGCGTATATCTGATTTTTATGGGATGAAAATCTGGGATAACTTTTTTTACGAGTATATTAACGAGGAATTGTGAAATTACGAGTATAAACAACTGTAATACAGAAATCTACAATATAGACGATGGTAACATATTAGTCCAACTAGCAAAAAAGACAATTCTAATTGTGATGGAAGGAAATTCCTATTAGATGGAAATTATTTTATTAAGTTTTATAATTGTAGTATAGTGTTAAATAATCAAATATATTATAATAAAATTAAAGAAGTAAACAATAAGTATATAATTCCTAATTTAGATTACCAAATAGAAAATAGTACACTAACTCTTAAAGATATAATTTTAGAAAAAGAGGAAAATACAAACGAAATCAAAATTCTAAGATATCAAAGAATCATTAAATATTCCACAATAAGTATAACTATAATAGTAATCATAGTAATAATCTATAAATATAATAAAAGAAAAGATATAAAAGTTAAAATCATCATCTGAATCCAACGATGGGAAGAGTTATATGTCGAGACATTTTTGTTTTAGGTATCATGTTTAGTTAAAATTGTCACACGAAAATAAATGTTAAATTAATAATTTTCATTAGAGGAAATTTATGTGAAATTTCAATAAAGTAGAACGGAAATATAAATGATGTGATTTAAGTAAAAAACGCATAAATGCAAAATTAACAAAAAATAATAAAAGAAAATCCGATGAAAAAATTAATTGTATTATACTGACTCCAAAGAGCTCAAACCTTAAAAATTATAAAACATAATCCATCTCTAAAGAGAATGGATATTTAACTATAAAGTAATCTTAAGGGTAAGTGTTTATTGTAAAAAGTGTTGTAAAGAAAGTTTTAATAAAAATATTTTTTTATTATATTTGAAATCTATAAATACGTTATTTGCGCATTGGGTACAGGGTCTCCGATATTGAAAACAAGCTAGGGCTGTCCTATAAAGACCCTGCGCCCAATTAAAGTGAACTAAACCAACGAATAATATAAAATACAAAATGTATACGACAATTCATCAATATCATTTTCCAACCAAAAGAATTTTTCATCAATTTGAATTACGAGTACATACGTATACATTCTCGTAGTACAGAAAAAAAACCCAAAAAAACAACAACTACAATCAAACAAAACCATATTACAATAAAAATAAATTCCGAGTAAAAAAATACGGCTCCCTATGTCTTCCCCTCCTCTCGCTCGTGCCACATTCAATTCTAATCCACCATATCAAACTGAACCGATTTTCTATGTGTATTTTCTAAACCCCGCACAAACAGTACTACCAACTTAATGGAATCCGAGCGATATGTTATTATCATCGCGTCATCTTTATTTACTACTCGTAAACACACATATACAAAAAATCAGACTCGTGCAACGTAATAATACTCCCTTTTCATTCATACCACAAAAAAAGCTTAACTACGGGTCGTCTCTTTTCTTCCACAACAAATTAAAATCCATCTTGTGGTCCGTTCACTTTTATAAAAACATAGTTGACGCTTTGTAGCGACGCGAAAGCTAAACAAAAATTTTGTTCTGTTGGATTTTTTGAAATGACATTTTGTCAATAAAAATGACATTTTTGTTGTTGTTGTGTGAGATGACCCGCCTTCTTTACCATTCCATATTTTATGTATTAATATAAAATAATTAAAATAAAAGTATATGGCAATTGTGTATTTAATTTATGTATTTCCGGATATTTCAAAATAAAATTGCAACATTTTTAATTTTAATTAAATTGTAAAAAGGGATAATTAAAATTACAAAAATTTTGTTCGTACTTCGTATACACAACGGTGACCGCCCACTTTTTTTATATTATTTATCTTACACATATCTCTATCTCTTTTTTTATCTATATTATATTGTGATTCGTTGATTTTTATTATTCAATCAAACAAATTTGTTGTGTATTTTGTGTGGATTCATTCGTTTCATGGAGATTTGAAAAAACAAAAAAATTTGGTTTTCGTTACACAACGACGACGGTTTTTTCCCATTTTATTTTTCATTCAGTGCATTTACAGATTTCATATAGTGCGTGCTCAAATCACAACAATATTACAGTGAAGACTAAACAATATAGAAAGCAGATAGTATTAAGTTTAAAAAATAAAAAAGGAAAATTGATAAAACAAGGAAAAATAATAATAATTTAATTTAATTTAATTTAAATTAAAAAGTTTTTTTTTTATTTTTTTTATGTTTTTGTTTATAAATAATTAAGAACAACTTGTATACGTCGTCGTTGTCGGCTGAATAATAATAATAATATATATTGAAACTTAAGGTGCCGCCACATTAACGGCTTTTTATTCGCGAATTTAGAATTTTTTTTATTTTTTAAATATATTTTTCGTCGTTATATTTAATAGAGCATAGTTGTTGTGAAAATTGAAAATTATGTATACGATTGTTAATTAAGAGGAAGTCGTGATAACAATTAAATAAATTAATTAAAGTAAATTAAAATCACGTGATTTTTTTGTTGTTGCAAATATACCTAGCTATAATATATTTATATATAAAATAAATGAAAATGATGAAAGTGAAAATTAAAAAAGAAAATTATTAGAATTTAAGTTTTGTTTTAATGTGCTGTGATAATTATTAAATTAAAAGTGATGATTTGTTGTAACAAAATGAGATGATTTCAGATTTTATTTATTGTATATGGTTTAACATATTATTGTGTTGTGGATTATAAACACGCATTCTCAACGTTGTGAATTTTAAGTGTTGTGATAGTAAATTTGATTAAAACAGCGGGCGCTTAAAAATACAACAAACTGTCGGCGATATCGATAAGGAATTTTTCAGCAAATATGCTGAACAACCTCAGTTCGTCCAGCATCGGAGGTAATTATTTTTGTAAGAAAGTTTTTATTCTTTTATTATTATGACAAAACTTTTATAAGTTTTTATTTATAACGTATACTTGAGACGGCGGCCGTTGGAACTATAGAAATTTTTCTTTATTTCATTTCCACTCGGAATAAAATCAATTAAATTTTAATTTAAATTTGCAAATAAGCATATATACCAAACCATATATGCGGTTCTCTGATTTTCATTTTACATATAAATTTAGAAGGATCCAAAATGAACTCCTAAAATGATATTGCTGTAACAGTGTTTGCGTAATATGGTTGCAATACTTTTATTTTTTTCAGAAACCGTTATTATGGAAGTATAGAATTATATAATAACCAGATTTAATTATTTTAATGATAATAACTTTATAGTGGATCATTGGTTTGTGGATTATTATGGTTACAAACTTCTTACATTATTTGTCTATTTTTAAATCTTCTTATTGTGGCTCATGTAAATGTTTGCATAATAACCAGCCATTGTAATAAACTACATTTTGGTTTATAAGATAAGAGGTCAGGGAAGTCCTCTCTCGAATTTGTTGTTTTGCAGAATAAAGTTGCCTTGTTATCAATCCAACGTTACTCGAGGTATTAAATAAATGTGAAATATACGATCCCGCAACTCTCTTCGCATTCAGGGTCATGGCGTGATACCGGAGTTGCGCTTACTTTGTTGAAATGTTGGTTAATATCTTTTAATAGCTCTGATTGTGATAAAATCTCTGAACTTGATGGATCGATGAAAGTGCTTGGAATACGTAATGTTGTTCGAAGTCCCAATAAAAGGCCCATTCTGACGGTTATGACACATATTAGCGGCGTTCATTTAGGATTGTCTAGCTGGATGCTTTTTTTCTTTCGAAGCCCAGCGATTTTGATAGCTCTTGGTCGATAATGATTGACACGTTGAAACTCCAAATCTACTGATCCATGTAGAATAAATTTGAAATGTAACTGATTTGCTGTAATATCGGGAATAGGAATAGATTCTGGTCATCTTGCTTATCTGTCTATCATAGTTACACAATAACGATAATTATCTGAAACTGATAATGGCCTAATCAAGTGTAAAATAATCTCTAATAATCTGTGAGAGACTAAAGGATAATTTCCTTATGGAGACTTGGTATGCTAGGTAATTTTGTGTCCAATTCCAATCGAATATACGATCTCGATTTACCTATTGATGCATAACAGTTTTTTTCTACGAATTAAATGTTAACGGAATTTGTTCTAATTTTAAATTTCCAAATTTACAATTTAATATCTCCTGCAATTCCTCGTCGGATAACAGATTTTCAGCAATTTTTTATAACCAACCCAACCCTGATTTTCTTTGGAATCTTTGGAATTTTTCTTATGTACTTTCAAAAATTAATTTAATAATAGCTGATCTACTGCAGCATGTGGAATAAATCTCCTCTATAAATTGGTCATTATATACAAGATATCTTTTCAGTTGTTTGACATCTTGTGCTGAGAAGGCAAAATGTCGCAGACTGTATTTTATGACCTAGAAAATTTATTTCAGATTGTGCAAAAATACATTTATCTGAATTAATTATCAATCCTGTATAGCTTTTGAAACACTTTTTTGATATGAATAAAATGCTCGTCGATCTAGAAATACGACATAAAATTCCAGGCCTTTAAGAATGTACTGCATTTCGTAGATCGTTTTTTCGTTAAATAATAAGGTTCGATTGGTATTTGATGGTGGGCTTTTTTTAATTTACCATACTTATAGAAGAAAATATTGAACAATCTTCGAGCTGGTAATAAAAATCCTATAAATGTGAAATCGGTTTTGCCTGTCCGGAATTATTACTCGATTGAGTGGTCGATAATTACTGTCTCCAATCACTATTTTCTTAACGAGATATAATAGACTAGACTCCGGACTACATAAGGCCGATAGATGCCCTGTTCCGTTAATTTTTAAAATTCTTCTTTAACAATTTTAAGCTTATCTAGGGCCAAGCTTCGTGCTTTACGTTAAACTGGAGTGCCAATGGTCTCTAAATAATGTGTAACATTATATGTTTAATAATTGAATTGTTGGAAGTAATGTGCATGATAATGAATTTCCAATGAAACTCTCGTCTAAGACAGCCAGACAGACAGTCATCAGCTCCTTTATCAATTAGAAATTTGACCTTTGAATTTTGTTCAAAAATTGACAGGTGACTTGGTCGAAGCAATTGGTCGATATGGGAGTTAATTTTGGATTTACAGCCGATTGCAGCCACCTCGGTAAGTATTGGCGTGCAAAATTTCTCAAATCTGCCCTCTTTATTTTCTTTGATGTCCGATGTACTGGATGATGGTTGACCTAATAAGTTTTTTTGTTTCGGTCTAATAGTCTGGAATGCATTGTCTGGTCGATCCGCTAATGTTGCTATAATGGTACATTATTTTCAAATATAAAGTTAAAACTGTTTGTGCCTGCTGCGGTAATCTGCTTAGCCACATTTGTCTGATAGCTGCTGCATTAAAAATTATACCAGCATTTTAGATTTAGCAATAACTGAGACCATTGGATTTTCACTAGACCATTTCACTAGATGTCGCCACAACTCCAATAACAATAGTTATCTCCAAAAGTATTTTTATATCGCTGCATCTGTGGGAGAGTTTATTTCATAAAGTTTCAACTGAACTCATATTATCCGATGATCCTCCATTTTAAGGTGACGTAGTTCAACATTAGTCTTTTAATGGTTGACTTCACAGTTTGGTGACACTATTTTAGTGTTGCATTCATTTGCTTCGGCTAATTAATTTTTTCGGAACCACAATATTATTAACACTCACTTCAAGGTTTATGTTGTTGTAATTACAATTTTATTTTTTTTAATTCCGCCATTAAAATGTAATCATTCTCAAAACTGTTTTTCTTAAGCTAGACCATAGAGTTTACGGGTTAAGTTTTTCTTCATAGTTTTTTCAGCCCAATTATAAGAATTTATAAGAAATTTTGTTGTATACTGTGTCCTGACATCGAAAGTTTTTGACTAAATTGCCGATTAAACTAAAGTGATCATTAGTTTTTCTATTAACCGCCAGGTTTTCAATTTAGACTCTTTCACGAGGTTACTTCACTATTTGTTGTCGTTTCCTTTCGAAGCTCAATTTCGATTTACTTGCTTGCGAGTGTAGCTGTAAATTTAGTTTAATCGGAAATTTAGAATAGACCAATACCAATATTTTTCCAATGTTGAATTCTGATATGACGTGACTGGCGATGAAAAGATGACAGAAACGCCAGATAGCACTCAAATGAGGCTGCCTCATCATCTTCACATTTTAATTGAGACGGGTTATTATCGTCTATAATGGTATAGGTTATGCAAAACGTTGTTTAAACAAGCCATCTTTACCACTCACCCAATACTTTTATAATTGAATTTTTAAAAACTGTGCTCGGACCTCGGCAGTCCAACGCTAACACTGCTTGCGAAAAATTTTGTAACTTCAACTCTAATATTAGGAATCGAAAATTGCGATTTCTAAATAGTAAACTGTAGAATTATGCCCATGCAATACAACGAATTGAGAAAAGATCGGCGTTTTGAGCAAATATGTATTATACAAATATATATTATACATATATTGTGTCTTTGGTTTGAACTTACAATAGTTTGTAATATCACTGATTCATGTGACGAAGTTACGAGGGGACTTAGAGCACTTGGTACAAGTCCTGAAGCCCGTGATCCCTGACTAATATACATGATGGTCAACAAACTCGATGAAGAAAGTCGTCAATTATGGTTACGAGAATCAGCCAAAAATGAATTCCCTGCACTCAGCCAGATAGAGTTTTTAAAGGTACGAGCAGGTTCTTTAGAAGGAAATCATTTATAGTATAGAAGTAGCGTGTCTCTAATACAGTTAGAAGGCCCAAACAGTTTTGGGAACAGCCAATTTAGTTTGTCCAGTTTGCCAAAATACTGATCACTATTTGATTGTTGAATGTTCCAAGTTTAAAGGTATGGGCATCGATGCACGTAGAGAATTTATTAAAACCTCCATTCGCTGTTTTAACTGTTTCGAAAGGAATCACTCCGTTAACGATTACCGATCAAAGAAGAAATTTCATGAATGTCATTAATAGCACCACACTCTAGTTCACAAGGCCCCAACAATCAACATGCCATCTACTAATACTCCAACCAACGATTATAATAAAGAAACAACATCAACTTACACCAATTCAATCTATGAATCTTCATTAGCAGCACACAATCCAGACACTAAAAATCAATTAAGCACAAACAGTTTAAATACAGAGCCCTGCACTCAGCACTCAAATAATAGCCCTACTTCAGATCATTTGAGTGATCCACAAGTCAAGGCGTTACAAACTTTAAATGTACAACATGCGATTATAGCTGCGATTATTACTTCTCACAATAATTTTAATTTGTCAAGATTCTATATGAAACAATATAATTGAAAATTTGTGTTAGAAGGTTCTAACTGAAACAGATAGCACTTTGTTCAATCTCAAAATGGCAAAATGTTGTAGGTTCTAGTCAAACGACGATGAGGGTTTGGCGTAATAGATAATTTAATTTTAACAAAAACTCATTTGGAGTCAGGCTTAAGTCGTTGAAATGTTGTTTAATATCCCTTAATAACTATATGATTGTGATAAAATCTCTGAATTTGAATTTGATAGATCGATGAAAGTGCTTGGAATACGTAATGTTGTTCCAAAAACTAATTCGGCAGATGCCACTTGTGATTCCTCATTTATCTTGTTTCCATGCAGAGTTGAAAGTGACTTGAGTTGGAGTTAGGCGTACATAGAAACAGAGTAGAGTTGAGTTTTCGTTAAATTATTTTGAATTCGACGAAACTCGTGGGATTGAGTAGAGTTTAAAATTAAAATGGCGGCAAGGAAAAATTGTCATTTAACAGATATTTTAAATTAATTTTGAGGGTCACATATAGCATTATTCACGAAAAGAAAAATATTTCACAAATCGATAAGTAAACCTAAAATTGTAAAATCAACCTATTTTGTAGTTAATTTAACCTACTCTTTATAATACAAGTTAACATATGCTTTGTTAATTTAACTAAATTGATAAAGTAAAATAATAATTTTCGTAAAATAAATTATTTTTTGAAAAATACTAATAGATTTGTAAAATTAACCGAGAGACATGCTAATTTTACTAATCTACAATGTAAAATAAATATTTTAACAAAAATTTTCTCTTGCAATGTAAAGTTTACAAATTGGTGTGTTAAATTTACATCGGCGATAGGTAACAATTATTATTGCATTTTCAATGTAATTCGCTAGGCCAATTGATCTTTACTTCATTTAAATTCATGAAGTTTGAACATTATTTTCGTAGTTTGATAACTACATAATCTGATGAGGATATCGAATCTTTTAATTAAAAAGATTCAAAATGTTTACCTCATCAGTTTTGAAAAGATGAGACCTCATCTCGACGTGATAACAAATACTTTGTTATCATGCAAAATAACCCATTTCACATTTCAAAATTTGTGAAGTTTACTTTGAGTTACGTAGGCTCAATTTTAATAGAGATTTTAAATTATTTACTTTAAAATGTTTTATTTACTTTAAAATGTTGTCGGTTTCACTTAATCGTTCGGTTAATTTTACCAAAATGCTATTCATATTTCACTTTGTATTGTAGTAAAATCTACATATATATTGGTTGAATTTACTTACTCAATAGTAAACTAAAATTTTTTTTTTTAATTATTTTACTATTCTCTATGTTAATTTTACCATTTAACATTTATACTATTTACCAATCAATAAGTAAGTTGAGTTTGTAACAATTTTTTGGTAAAATTATCTTACTTTTTTGGTTAATATGACCAATTATTTCTCTGCGTAGACTCAAATAATTAAATTTATCACGCGGTTATCAAAATTTCAACTTAACCTAACTCTACTCTATGGAAATGATCAACGCCGCTTTGGAATTAACAAAACCTAATTTCAACTCAATCTAATTCTAACGTGGTTCTTCGAAACATGGTAGTTAATAGCTGTTCGAACTCATACATACTAGCAGCTTTCAATGTGCTGCGTTCAATCATTCCGTTATACATTCAGGCGCGGTCCGCTAGTGTTTCAGCGCTTGGTGCACTTTTACATTTTATTTCGCCCTTCGTATATTTATTTTGGTCGAAGCTTTTTCTTTTATTTATTGGTTTTTTATTGTACTTAATTTTATTATAACTACTTGATTCTTAATATTTTTCTATTCCACATCACCCAAGTGCCATTACATTGAGAGTTCTGTCTATTGTTTTGTATTTAAGATATTATAGTTTAAACTCAAAGTTAATATAAATCTTAGATTTACAAGTTTTAAATTAAGAAATATAAAAATTTGCTTGTTTATTTAGAATTTACAAATATAAGTTAATTGGGTAATTTTATTATGAAAATTATGATTATGAAAATTATTTTGGAAATACAAAATTATTTTTTGACAAAAACTGTTTATGGGATTACACTAAACGAAGGCAGTTAAAAGTCTTGGCGTATAAATGGCATAAAAAGGTTAGAAAATGATGCGTTTTCTTATGAGGTATCTATCTCCAGTAGGCCTATTATTCCTCTCGTACAAATAACACAAATTCAGTATTTCAGATTACAAATGATTAAATAAAATAAATTATAATAAAACAATCCAATTCAATAAAATAAAAAGAATACATTAAACAATTTCACTCCTACTGTAAAAAATTAATGTTTCTTGGTTTTATTTTAGCAAACTTTTCAATTAAACTATTATAGTCAACTTTTTCGACGATACCTCTTTCGATCGACATAATAGTCTTTCTTGTAACATAGTACTCCTCTCATAATTTTAAATTAGTTTTAATTTGGAAAAACTTCTTTCTCCAGATGCTACAGAAATCGGTATTGTTAACAATATTTTAATAGATATAACTGTATTTGGAAATGCGCAAATTCTAAATTGTTGGTAAAAATATAATTTAGCACATCAATAGGAACAGTATGCGGATCTATCAAAGTTAATATCATTTTAAGCTCATTTAATAAGTCTTGATCGTCAATGTCCGAGGAAATACCATTAGTAAAAACTTTTTTTAAATTGAAACATTTTGTTTTCAAATCATCATGCGACAAAGTGGATTTTTGTTGAATGTCATATAAAAAATTAAAATTGTTTGTATGTTCAGATAATTGTTGGAATCTTTCGTTAGTAAAAGAAATTGCCTGATCAAAACTTTAAAATAAAATTCAACCATAATTTTTTGCTTAGGTTCCACAATAACTTCATCTGCACCTTCATATCCAAACAATGATTTCTTTCGACAATAACGTAATGCATTGGTACCTGGAAAACAACAGGGAACCTCAAGCTGGTCTGCCATTGTTTTCGCTGCTGGTAAAAATTATTCAAATTCTTCATCTGATCTCAACTTTTGAAGAAATTTTAAAAAAAGATTCGAGTTGTTTTTCAGCAGACATAATATTCATTTTGCAGTTCTGAAGATATTTACTTACTATATTAATAGTATCTAAAAGTTTATACCAAATAACCAATGTACATATAAACTTATATTCCAATATTTTTCCCCAAAGATGCAGCAATATTTATAGTTGATGCATCACCAGTTAGCGAAATTTCAATAAGAGCTTCATGAATATCGCCCAACTGTTATTTTAGAGTTTTTAATGCGTCAATTCCACTTTCCAATCTTGTAGTACTGATTGGTTTTAAAGTAAAAGAACTAATATGCTTTTTCAAAACCAACCATCTTTTAAGAACAGAGCTCGAAAAAAAACAAAACTATTTTGCACAATATCAAATAAAAGGACGGCGTCTCGCGAACATTGAGCGGCATCATTTATAACTAAATTTAGTGTGTGAGACATATACGGTACGAAAAAAGCTCGGGGTTCTGTGGTTCTTAAAAGATTTTGCGTACCTATTTATTTACCTTTCATATTTGAGCCATTATCATAACCCTGACCTCTGTAATTTTCAATAAGAAGACTCATCTTCTTCTTATATATATATATATATATATATATATATATATATATATATATATATATATATATATATATATATTCTGTACCTCGGAGGCATACGACACTATGTCCAATTTTTTTTTTCAGAGGTATATGAATTTAGGTCCAGATACTGGCCTTCTGCCTCTAACGGAAACCGCACATGTTGTTATTTCAAACATGTGAACCGTAAGGACTTTAAGGATCAGATAGTTTCATATTCCTTTAGAAAGAGAATTAAACATAATGAACCCACAATGTGGACAGTTCATTTTGTGAAAAAATTGGACATAGTGTTGTATGCCTCCGGGGTACAGATATATCTATTCTATTCTATTCTATTATATTAATACGCTTAATTTTTTCAAACTCAACCCTAAAATGACCCCTAAACATGATCCGATCCGTTTAAATTTTTCAGGGTAGGTCGACATAAATATAGCGGTGTGTCTAGGCTAGAAAAATCGGAAAAATTCCTCCGGGAAGTACCTGAAACGGGTACCTCAGGTTTTTTCAGCAAAATTTTGTCACGACGCCAGAATGCCATGACAAAATATGTTTATATTGAATCTATGATCATGCGCATTACACCGTGACAATGACAAAATTTATTAAAATTGCCGATGTTTTTATCATAACACTGTGATGACAAAATGAATAGAAGAATAATAAGTAGAGAACTTTAATTGTGATTGAAAATAATTTTGACTGAATTATTTATGAATTGACTGAATTGAACTTTATGAACTGATTTTAAAAATTGCGCCCTTTTATTAATACGCCTGGTTGCAGTGCGCCATGTGCACCTGTGACTGGACCGCCCCTTTATACATTTAGGGTTGTATAGCTGGTTGTTTTTTCTTTTGGAAGCCCAGCAATTTCATTAATTTAACGCCGATGCTTTAATTCCCGGATTTGATAAATTTTGAAATACTTCAAAAACTTTTTACGCAATTCCAATGGAATATACAGTCTATATTTACCTGTTGATCACAGTTTTTTCTGGGAGTTAAAAGTTAGAGGAATTTGTACTAATTTTAAATTTGTATAGAGTTACAATTTAATATCTTCTGCAATGCCTCGTCGAATAACTGATTTTCAGCAATTTTTTCATAATGCTTTATGATAAATTAATTTGGTCTGTTCTTGATAATGTATCAGCATTAACTCCCAAAATGTGCTAAGATCTACACAATTGAGATGTCTATATGGTGTCGGTGTTGCTTTATTTGGATTTTCATTGTATGCAAATATCAAGGATTTATGATCCGTAAATAATGTAAAATTTCTTCTAATAGATATCTAAAATATTTGATACATACATAATTCTCGATCATATATGCCTTATAAGTATTTGAAAAAAACCTAAAGGTTACCGGTCATGTGCAACGAATTGTTGTACGATCTAGCATAATAGCTAAACGTGCTGAATTGATTGGATGTGCTAATAATGTAGCACGTCCTAATTTGTCTTTGCAAATAGTGAACGCGACAAACGATTCTTTTGTCCAGTTAATTGGCCCTTTGGTATTTTTCTTATGTCCTTTTAAAAATTAATGTAATAATAGCTGATCTGCTGAAGCATGTGGAATAAATCTCCTCTATAAATTGGTCATTACAAGAAATCTTTTCATTTGTTTTAAGTCTTGCGGTTGATCAACTCCATAACTCTAATTTGACCCTGCGACAAGGCAAATGCCGCAGACTGAAACATTATGACCTAGAAAATTTATTTCAGATTGTGCAAAAATACATTTATCTGAATTAATTATCAAATCGTGTTCCTGTAGCTTTTGGAATACGATTTTGGTATGATTCGGTTACCTAACCGGAATTATTATACTCGATTGAGTGCTCGACTGCTACTGGGCCATTAATCAATCAAATTCTTCTCAGGAAGTCTTATCTAGAGCCAATCTCTCGCATAAAACTGGGTTTACAATGGCCTCCAAATGATGTGTAACATCATGTTTAATTGTATTTGAACTTTTGATTATTTCTGGAAATTCCGAAATAAGTTACTGTATTGTTGGAAGTAACTTTGTTTTGTCTATAATTGACAATGTAAAACTATCTGCTTTTCTAAGGACACCTGAGGTAAACAAAAAAGTTATTGAAATTAAAAATCTCGTTTAAGAGCTATATTCAATTTAAACCTAAAACATGAACCAGACGCCTGTTCGAGCATGTCATTTGATGTGCATGGGTTAAAGGAAGAATTTTTCGTTGATATTTTGGTTAACTTGATGGAAAAAGCTGAAATATCAGCTCCGGTATCAATTAGAAATTTGAATTTTGTTCAAAAATTACCAGGAGGCTTGATATAAAACCTTTATTGCTTGTCGTCGAAAGCACTTGGCCGATAGGAGTCCAATATGGACCTAGATCTTGAACGACGTGTTGACTATTGCCATTAAATTAAGTAAGTTGTCTGCCCGATCCGCTAAAATTGCTAATGATAAATCATTTTCAAATAAAGTTTTATACATTCTGCGGTAATCTGCTTAACCACATTTGTCTGATAGCTGCAAACAACCTACGTCGTGGATAATGGATATCTAACTATATCTGTGACCACTCTATCTCTCTTTTGTAGCCATACAATTTCTGTTTTGGTTAAGAAAGGACTTAAATCCTTATATTCCTATGTAGCAAATGCTGAAAAGGAAAATATCGCCACTCTCGTAACGGATAACGCCAAAGGGAACCTTGGTCCTGCAATGGTTATCTTTCCATAAAAATTTCTAGAGGGAGTTGGAAGATGTGAAACCGGCTGGATGACAGGCGAACTATCTTTCGAAAATATTGCTAATATATTCTATCCATGGATCGTATAAAAGAAACAAATAATTTTCCTGTGGTTCCCTTCGTGAATTTTGCAATGCAAAAGAAATAATGTTAATATACTGCAAACGATGGATGTGAAATACTTTCATCCATTAAAGCAAGATAGGAGAAACGCAGTAAAAAATTGGCGTATGAAGCATAATGGAGCAAGAATTTGTCGGGAAGATATTGAGCCTTTGCTATTTTGTTCATCTATTTTGTTTAAAATGCGCTTTGAGAAAAATTTAAGAAATGGTTAGCTTGTATGGATTATCTCCACTTAACGCCAATGCTATAAATTACGGAAAACTAACAAAGAGATATCAAATTAAATATCTTTGAAATATGTAGCTCATTTTTTGTAACTCGTGTATCACAAGAAGATACATGTTTATTCGAATATTGGAGAAATTGGAAAAATGGCTAGAATAAATAATATTGAATCGAAGGTAACCATCTCCGGATGGTTCAGTAACTGTACAAAGTGTATCTCAAACTCAAAAAAAAAAAATCGATAAAACAAAATTAATAATCATTTACCAACCCCGTTCAAACAAACTTAAATTTGACCCACACCTAAGCTTGAAATAATTTCAAGTAGACGAGAAGAATTACCAACAGTGGGCTTTCACAAATATAGGTTTTATATACAAAAATAAATTAGATAAGAAAGATAAAGAAATTAATGAAAATGAGGAAAGGAACCGCGGCAAGGACAAGAAAAATTAAAAAAAAAAAAATTAAGTGTGCTTTAGACCACACTACTGAAGTAAAACTTCTAATATATATTTAATATTTATAATATAATATAGAAAAATTATAATATTGGAAAAAAAATTGGTTTCCCTTTGCGTTCTCGAGTGTCACCTAGCCGTTTATGTCTGATGCCACAAAAGATAACCTTGTAACTTGGTAACTTTTTCAAGGCCAACTAGTCGTAACAGACAATGTTTATGTATGTGTCACAAAATGGACAAAAAAACCATTTTTGAAATCTCTTCGCATAGTAAAAATGGCCTTGAAATATTTTTTATTTCATTTATGTATAACCACAGTACATCATGTGGTTTCATCGAAAATATGTTTAAGTCGCATTAAAACCTGTATCATAGGCAATCGGGGAAAGAAACGAAGAAAGAATCGGTTTCTGTGATACCTCGTGTGAAATGGAGCTATAATATAGAAAAAATACATATATAAAATATATCACACGGACGAATTTTTTTTGGTCACCCTGTGCGTTCTGGAGTGAGTAAGTTAGTGAGTGACATAGATGTTATAATATAGAAAAAAAAAATTTTGAGTCAGTCAGTGACATAGAAGTTTATATTATGACTTTCCAATTTTCCTGTTTTTCAATTTTCCAATTTACAAATTTTCCAATTTTCCAACTTTCCAATTTACCAACTTTCAAAATTTCCTATTTTCATATTTTTTATTTTAATATTTTGCAATTTTGCAATTTTGCAATTTTTCAATTTTTCAATTTTTCAATTTTTCAATTTTCCAATTTTCCAATTGTCCAATTTTCCAATTTTCGAATTTTCCAATTTTTCAATTTTCCAATTTTCCAATTTACCAGTTTTCCAATTTACCAATTTTCCAATTTTCATATTTTCATATTTTCATATTTTCATATTTTCATATTTTCATATTTTCATATTTTCATATTTTCATATTTTCATATTTTCATATTTTCATATTTTCATATTTTCATATTTTCATATTTTCATATTTTCATATTTTCATATTTTCATATTTTCATATTTTCATATTTTCATATTTTCATATTTTCATATTTTCATATTTTCATATTTTCATATTTTCATATTTTCATATTTTCATATTTTCATATTTTCATATTTTCATATTTTCATATTTTCATATTTTCATATTTTCATATTTTCATATTTTCATATTTTCATATTTTCATATTTTCATATTTTCATATTTTCATATTTTCATATTTTCATATTTTCATATTTTCATATTTTCATATTTTCATATTTTCATATTTTCATATTTTCATATTTTCATATTTTCATATTTTCATATTTTCATATTTTCATATTTTCATATTTTCATATTTTCTTATTTTCTTATTTTCATATTTTCATATTTTCATATTTTCATATTTTCATATTTTCATATTTTCATATTTTCATATTTTCATATTTTCATATTTTCATATTTTCATATTTTCATATTTTCATATTTTCATATTTTCATATTTTCATATTTTCATATTTTCATATTTTCATATTTTCATATTTTCATATTTTCATATTTTCATATTTTCATATTTTCATATTTTCATATTTTCATATTTTCATATTTTCATATTTTCATATTTTCATATTTTCATATTTTCATATTTTCATATTTTCATATTTTCATATATTCCTATTTTCCATTTACCTGTTTTCCAATTTTCTAATTTTCCAATTTTAAAATTTTCCAATTTTCCAATTTACAAATTTTCGAATTTTCCAATTTTGCAAATTTCGAAATTTCCAATTTTCCAATATTTCCAATTTTCCAATTTTCCAATTACCAATTTTCCAATTTTCCTATTTTCTTATTATCCCATTTTTTTAACCAATGATTAAAATAAAATGGTATCAACTAATGTTCCACCTAGGGATTTATGAATTGTCATGGCACATCCTGATACTAAAGGAAAATGATTTCGTTTTGCGTCTATTGTTTCGTTCGCCTCGTTCGATTACACTTTTCGTAACGCATTTGCCAGCTTAGTCCCCAAGTCAAGCGTGCCTAAAGAAGTTTTACTTCAAAAAATTTAATTTTTCTTTAGAATCCGATAAAAATAAAAAAACCGAACCAGTAATGGCAATGGTATCTGCCGAGTTCGATTTTGAATTTAGAGATCGCCAATATGTTATTGTTAAATATGAGGGTGAACTGTTACCGGGAATAATACAAAATATTAAAGATGATGATTACTTTGGAAGGGCATCATTCAAAAATCGACTTTCATCCAGATTAATGCAATGGACCAAGACTCACTGTTAAGAAGCTGATGAACAACGTGATTGAAGCAACGATAATCATAGGAAAGTTCAAAGGCGAGGATGTTCTGATTCTAAGAATACCATTAACTCCAACCGACTTGCCGTTTCAATTTAAGTGTGGCCAGAAAGGCAAAAAATATCGTTAATCACCAAGCGTTACGATGAACGCATTATTAATTAGCCCGAGGTCGTGGGATTTGGTAACTCTCGATTAAAGTCACCGGATTATGCTGATAAACCAGCAACAATAGACGCTTTGCGGATTAATTACAGCTATTGATTTAAAAAAATAATAAAGGAAATAACAAAATCTGGCATATGAAATGCGCTTTAATTTCACATTACCAAAGAATCCTATAAATCAAAATCATTGATAACAAAATTTGCAAAGATTTTTGCGTATGAAACGTCAGGGCTGGACCCCGGTGTCTAGGGGCCCAGTACAAATGTTTCGTAAAATTTCAATTTTGGTTATTTTTTTCCTGGGAATGAGTTTAGGAAAGGGATTATATGAAATTAGTGACATGTTCGAATCCGAGGGATGCGTCCTCTGAATCAAGGGGCTCATTCTTTTGCGTTCCTGTATCCTTCATCTAAATGCGATGAAATGTTGACGATGGGTTGCGTGCATGCTCGCGAAGGTTTTTGAGTTGGTAAATTGAGGGCTGGGACCCTGGGTCTAGGGGCATCGATAAAATGTTTTTCTAAATTTCAATTTTTGATGCTTCCGGTGATGCTTCCGATACTGAATTCAGTACCTAATGAATATGATTGCAACTACAGTGACGTCGAGAAATTGCCTGCAAAATATCCGTAATTCAAAGTAACTTTAATTTCTCCCGTGCAACGCCGGGTTATTCATAGCTAGTGTTTAAATAAAAGTTAAGAGGATTCTTGTTGCAATATACCTTTTGAAATAAATCACGTTTTTTTCTGTAAAACGTGAGCTACGTTTCTCGCTTAAACTTCAATAAGGCGACAAGGAGTCGTCGTTCAGAAATTACTACAACATCATTTTCAAGGTTTCTAAATTCTCTATAAAATGGCTAATTTGAATTTGAGAATGAAAAATCAAGCAATTTCGTTTACAGTCTGAAACAGCAGCCTATTTTTTTTTCTTTTGGACAGTTTTTATTTTACTCAAAAATGTCATAAAAACAAAATTACACAAATTTTTTAAAAATAAACTATTGAGAACTATAAATGTCCGGGGTAGTGACATCTGGTGCATTAAAAACAAGCTGATTGGGTCTTTTTTTACATGAAATTTTAGCACGGCATACTTTATGAAAATAAAAATTAACATACAAAAAAAGACCCTAATCAGGTTATTTTTTTTGCCGTCAGATCTACAAACAGTTCTCTATATAGGATTGCAAAATGAGTGTCTTAAACAGCTGGGTCCAATTTTGGTCGAAAAACTGGAATAAAATTTATGAGTTTTACCTTTGTTTCACATACGTACAAGACATAAATATTAAATTTTGCCGCTGTTTGTCTCAAACAATTATATGATTTAGGGGTATATCCTCCGCCCGGGCGCAAATTAAATATTTGCGATCAGAAATATGGTTACTAGATTACTTGCCATGCCAATTGTCACATTTTTTTAAAATTTAAATTTGTTTTGCGATTTTTAAGTAGAAACACATGAAAAGGCTGCGACCTCGGAAAATGCGTAGCAGTCTTTTCGTGTATTATTACTTTACAATCGCAAAGCAAATTTAAATTTTAAAAAATGTGACAATTGGCATGGCAAAATAAATTTAGTAACCATATTTGGATGGAGGATATACCCCTTAATGTTTTAGGTCTAGTAGGTAAGTAAAACAACTGTAAACCTCATAACTTTTATTTCCATTTTTTGACCAAAATTCGGCCCCTGGATTTAGAAGAATACAACATAAACTGTGAAACACAAAATTAAAAAATTATTTCTTTATCTAATAAATTTTGTAAAAGCACAAATGCTGAACTTTAAAATAGCGATACGAGGGTCTTTTACCTTAATTACTATTTCTGTGATTCCTCACTCCTCAGTGATTTGATTCATTAATTTTGAATGAATTAAATTATCATATTACCAGGCATATAAGGAGCCACATCGCAGAGGAAGTCAACATTCACCATTATACATTTTTAAATCGTTTAAAGAAAGCTGAATTCAAAAATAAGCTAAATATTTGTTTGGGTAGTATATGACCCAACAGTCAAAAAATGCGGTACACAGCGTTTTCACCCGCGAATCGCTGTGATAAAGATACATAATCACGACAGTGAAGTTTCTATTGGATTATTAAACTTCTTTCGTATATTAGTGTTACACTGTAAAAATATATTTTTTAGACAGATATATAAAAAAAGAAATAGATAAGAAGTGTTATTCATTTCTAAACAAATAACCGTTTCCGCTATTTTTCAAATTGGAATTTTATAAAAAAATATTATTTAAAACTAAATATTTTTAGCACACGTGAATAAAATACTAACAAAATCGTTGTGAGACAAAACTGATGAGTGCGTGGATTCTTCTAACAACCAGGCACTTCCACTATCTTCAGGTTACAGGTGTTTGGCTAATTAAATTTTGACTATTAACATAAAGGTACCAATGATTGTTTTAAGATGTGATAAAAAATAGAAAAAAGCAAAAGTATAGAACTGCTTATATGCCATGTCCCAGTGGTTTTCTCACATTTTCAATTTTTTATTTAACTTGTATGGCATATCGATTCCACCTGTTTGAGTACTTTATATGTCGACTAAGATTATGAGGATCACAGAAATTCTTCTAAAACGTTTTCAGGAGATTGCAATAATAAACTAAGTAATAAACGGTCTAAGCAGTCTCCTAAATTTACAGTTTTTTATTTTATTTGCATGGCATACCGGCTATACTGTTAAAGTTGGCCGAAAGTTTCCAGCCGAAAGATCTTTGCTATCCCAGCCGAAAAAGTAAATTATGGCCGAAAGGCAAATTACTTGATATACCTAGTTCTATATTATTTATACGACGTTTATTGGTTAGGTCATAATTCTAATCCCCGAAATTTGGGACAATCTGAAGGGGATCGGAGGAGTGTAATTTGGTATAATGTACCAGAAAATGCGAAATTTTCGAAACTAAATTAATGAAATGTTCTGTAACTTTTGAGTAACCCACTTTACCATCGATCCCATTATGTTTCGGACATAATATGCGGGAATATGAACAGTTAGGGCATATGAAGGTTAGCCAAATATAGATAATAAACATTCGTTAGAATATTTCTTACCGCACCATGTCGTATTTAAACGTAATAGTTCTACTACTAAAATGCGCGTCGTTTTCGATGCTTCGGCGAAAACGTCAAATAATTTGTCTCTCAACGATGTTCTTTTGGTAGGGCCTGTATTACAAAATGATCTGTTTTCAGTCATACTTGGGTTTCGAAAGTTTGTCTACGCATATACAACTGACATTGAAAAAATGTACAGACAGACAAAAGTATGTAAAGAGCACACTTCATTGCATACAATTTTATAGCGCGAGAATTCAAAAGACCACATAAAAGAATTTGAACTACAGACTGTAACATATGGGACGTCATCTGCACCCTATTTGGCAACGAAAGCGTTTGTTCAGTTGGCTATGGAAGAAAGAAATCAGTATCCATTGGCAGCTAAAGCAAGCTTAGATTATTTTTATGTCGATGATTTTCTGGGTGGTAGTAATAACATTAATGAAGCGTTGGATATTCAAGATCAATTGATCAAAATGTTTAAGGGCGCGGGTATGAATTTACGGAAATGGTCTTCTAATGAACCAAAATTATTGGAGAATATCCCAATCAAAAATAAATAAACAACAGTTGAGTAACTATTAAGACGTTAGGCTTGATTTGGAATTCTACAACTGACACATTTAAATTTAACGTTAGTAAAACTCATATTACAAAGTTGGTGACAAAAAGGTTTGTGTTGTCAAACATAGCAAAGTTATTATAAAGATGGCATGAACCCATTTTTATTTTTCGCTGTGGCTTTTATCACTTTTTTAGTATACTTATATTAAAACAACACTGGTTTTTTATAAAATTGTAATTAATTTACAAAAAAGTTTTTATTTATTAAAATTTAACATATACTTTAACAAAGAATTATTATTATTTTGAAATATTAACGTCTTTCTTTATAGTGATAATATATTTTTATATTTAGGAATACCGGTTTTCGAATTATCTCCTTCTTCAGCTCCAGTGAGTTGAAAATGTGGAACTGAAGAAGGAGATAATTCCGAAACCGGTATTCCTAAATATAAAAATATATTATCACTATAAAGAAAGACGTTAATATTTCAAAATAATAGTAATTCTTTGTTAAAGTATATGTTAAATTTTAATAAATAAAAACTTGTTTGTGAAATAATTACAATTTTATAAAAAAGCCAGTGTTGTTTTAATAAATAGCAAAGTTGTTTGATCCTTTAGGGCTTATAGCTCCTGTTGTAGTTACTGCAAAAATTTTGATGCAGCAAATTTGGCTTAATAAAATCGGATGGGATGAAGTGATTCCAAGTAATTTACAAACCGTATGGGAACAATTTCACAGTAATTTAGATTCGTTAGGCACAATAGAAATAAAGAGATGTGTTATCTTGAAAGATACAGTATAAATTGAAATACATGGGTTCGCAGATGCTTCACAGAAAGTGGTGCGTGTGTTTATTTGAGATGCATAAATTCTAAAAATGAGGTTATTGTGAATCGTTTGTGTAGTAAATCGCGCATAGCTCCCTTAAAAATTACTTCAATTCTACGTTTAGAACTCAATGCGGCGTTGCTTTAAGTTAATTTAGTTAGTAAAGTAAAGGATTCTTTGGATATCGAATTAGGGAGAGTCATTCTATAGTCGGATTCTAGCATTGTTCTGGCATGGTTAAAGTTAACTCCACGTCAATTGAAGCCATAGGTGGCTAATCGTGAATTGAAAGTAAATTTACATTGGTTCAAAGGACTTGCATTTTTGTTGGAACCGGAAACAGTTTGGTCAAGCAAATTTATAAACTCTAATGCAGATTTTCCTGATTTAAAAAAACAGAAGGATTTAGTATTTATGATTGTGTTGTATAAGGATATTTTTATGATTGAAAATTATAGTAAATTATCAAAATTGGTTCGTATTGTTGCATATTGTAATCGTTTTATACACAATTCAAGGAAAGAAAATACATTCAAAAAGAAACTCGGCTGTTTAGAAGCATCTGAGTTATTTGGTGCTATGAAAAATTTAATTAAAATCGTTCAAAATTCGGTGTTCGCTAAAGAACTCGAATATTTAAAGTCTAAACGGGAACTGCCGGGCAATTGCAATATACTTAGTCTCTCGCCATTTGTTGACACAGAAGGTGTATTAAGAGTGGGTGGCAGATTAGGGAAAAGAATTACGATCACAGACATCAAATATTGTTACCAAGACATCATTTTTCAACTAGACTGGCGAGAGAAGAACATTTGAAAAATTTACATGGAGATGTCCAGTCGACATTATCAAAAATTCGTCAACAATATTTGATCATAAACGGGAAAAATTTAATTAAGCAGATTGTACATAATTTCATTCCGTGTTTTAGATTAAAACCAAAACGTTTGGAACAATTAATGGGTGACTTACTGCGGCAACCCGCATAGATATGGTGATACCATTTTATAATACAGGATTGGACTTTTGGGGGCCTTTTTCGGTTCGCTATACAAAAATCAGCGAAAAGATACATATAATAAGGATTATGTTTGTATTATTGTATGTTTCTGCACTAAAGCTGTTCATTTAGAGGTGGTTGAGGATGCAACGGCCGATGTATTTATTGCATGTCTCAAACAGTTTTTCAGTCGAAGAGGTAAAAGTGCCCAACTTTGGAGTGATAACGGAACGAATTTTGTTGGAGCTCATAATCAATTACTTCATTTACACAAATTGTTTTTGAAAAAAAGAAAGCCCTATCGATGGTTTTTGTGCAGGAGAAGGTGCTAAATAGATTTTCATTCCTCCACGATGTATAAGAAGTTGGCCCGAAATTTCCATCCCGAAAAGGCTTTTTTCCATAGAGTGTGTGTCTTTGCTAAATCACATAAAAATAATTCAATCCCGAAAATTTTATTGTTAAATTAAAGAAAAAAATAAATATGTAGCCCGAATAAATTGTAAAACTATATTACTATTTGCAAAAAAAAAACCTTCACAATCTATTCATAAATTACATTTACTTTCTTGATCATCCCGAAAACTATTTTCTATACATTCTTCATATGAAAATATGTTCATTACCAAATTTCCTTGTGCCGAACACAGAGATGACCCCTCCCTTGGCATATGGAGTTAGGTGTGCCAATGTGCATAGAACTTATATTCAGGCACCCATTTGAAAATCACGAGGATTGATGGTGAATATTGATCATCCCGAAAACCACTTTCTACACATTCTTCAGTTGAAAATATGTTCATTACCAAATTTCCTGGTGCCGAACACAGAGATGTTGCGTTGAAAACTTCAAATACCTCGGGTCAGTTATAACATCATCAAATGACATGCAGGCAGATATAAAAGCCCGAATCGCTGCCGCACATCGAGTTTTCTACGCTCAATCAAAATTATTGCGATCTAGACATCTATCGCAGTCGTGCAAGCTCGCACTTTATAAAGCACTCATAAGACCTGTGCTGGCTTTCGGAAGCGAGAGCTGGATCATGACCACTAACGATTGTAGATTGTTATCAACTTTCGAAAGGAAGGTCATTCGTTCAATCTTTGGTTCAATTAAAGTTGCGAACAATGAATATCGGATTCGCATGAACCACGAGATAAAGCAAATTCTTGGAGGTTGCGATATTATCGGATTCATCAAATCCAATCGAATTAGATGGCTCGGCCACGTTACAAGATCCCCACAACAACGGATGACCAATAAAGTGTTCCATCAACAACCAGCCGGTGTGCGTCGTAGAGGAAGACCCCGACTGCGCTGGCGTGACGACGTCGAACAAGATCTACATGCACTAGGATGTCGAAACTGGAGGACGAGAGCGATGGACCGAGACGGCTGGAGGACCATAGTGCGGGCGGCAAAATCCCTTCATGGGATGTGAAGCTAGAGAGAGAGAAAGAGAGAACACAGAGATGACCCCCTCCCTTGGCATATAGAGTTAGGTGTGCCAATGTGCATAGAACTTATATTCAGGTGCCCCTTTGAAAATCACGAGGATTGATGGTGAATATTGATCATCCCGAAAACCACTTTCTATATACATTCTTCAGTTGAAAATATGTTCATTACCAAATTTCCTGGTGCCGAACACAGAGATAACCCCCTCCCTTGGCTTATGGAGTTAGGTGTGCCAATGTGCATAGAACTTATATTCAGGTGCCCCTTTGAAAATCACGAGGATTGATGGTGAATATTGATCATCCCGAAAACCACTTTCTATATACATTCTTCAGTTGAAAATATGTTCATTACCAAATTTCCTGGTGCCGAACACAGAGATGACCCCCTCTCTTGGCATATGGAGTTAGGTGTGCCAATGTGCATAGAACTTATATTCAGGCGCCCATTTGAAAATCACGAGGATTGATCGTGAATATTGATCATCCCAAAAACCACTTTCTACACATTCTTCAGTTGAAAATATGTTCATTTCCAAATTTCCTGGTGCCGAACACAGAGATGAACCCCTCCCTTGGCATATGAAGTTAGGTGTGCCAATGTGCATAGAACTTATATTCAGGTGCCCCTTTGAAAATCACGAGGATTGATGGTGAATATTGATCATCCCGAAAACCACTTTCTATATACATTCTTCAGTTGAAAATATGTTCATTACCAAATTTCCTGGTGCCGAACACAGAGATGACCCCCTCTCTTGGCATATGGAGTTAGGTGTGCCAATGTGCATAGAACTTATATTCAGGCGCCCATTTGAAAATCACGAGGATTGATCGTGAATATTGATCATCCCAAAAACCACTTTCTACACATTCTTCAGTTGAAAATATGTTCATTTCCAAATTTCCTGGTGCCGAACACAGAGATGAACCCCTCCCTTGGCATATGAAGTTAGGTGTGCCAATGTGCATAGAACTTATATTCAGGTGCCCCTTTGAAAATCACGAGGATTGATGGTGAATATTGATCATCCCGAAAACCACTTTCTATATACATTCTTCAGTTGAAAATATGTTCATTACCAAATTTCCTGGTGCCGAACAAAGAGATGACCCCCTCCCTTGGCATATGGAGTTAGGAGTGCCAATGTGCATAGAACTTATATTCAGGCGCCCATTTGAAAATCTTGAGGATTGATGGTGATTATTGATCATTCCGAAAACCACTTTCTACACATATTTTTAACTGAAATGAACATATTGCAATGAACATATTTTTAACTGAACAATGTATAGAAAGAGGTGGGTTTCGGGATGATCAATATTCACCATCAATCCTCGTGATTTTCAAATAGGCGCCTGAATATAAGTTCTATGCACATTGGCACACCTAACTCCATATGCCAAGAGAGGGGGTCATATCTGTGTACGGCACAAGCAAATTTGGTAATGAACATATTTTCATCTGAAGAATGTATAGAAAATAGTTTTCTGGATGATCAAGAAAGTAGATGTAATTTATTAATAGATTGTGAAGCTTTTTTTTCTGCAAACAGTAATATAATTTTACAATTTATTCGGGCTAAGTAATTATTTTTTTTTTTTTTTTTACCGGACAAGTGGTGCAGTGGTTAAAGCTTCGGCACTTGAACCGGGAGGTACTGGGTTCGAATCTCATCAGAGGCTAGATGCAAATCGAATTTTCATCATCAATTACAATCGGTGATGTTAATAAACACAACTAAGACCCTCTGATGGAGTGCAGAATTCAGCGCCGACCCACCGTCCATGTCAATGTACAGGTTGACATGGAGCTTGCAATGTGCAGGTGGTATACTGTAGTTGTGTGAGTAGGTGAATAGGTGAATGGGTTAATGATGTGGCGTGAATGCGTGGTATCACAATGGGCCAAACAAATGGCCTAAGTGTCAACCACTGAAACCTAACCTAATTATTTTTTTCCTTTAATTTAACAATACAATTTTCGGGATGGAATTATTTTTATGTGATTTAGCAAAGACACACACTATATGGAAAAAGGCCTTTTCGGGATGGAAATTTCGGGCCAACTTCTTATACATTCCTCCACGAACCTCACATTTTGGAGGGTTATGGGAATCCGGGGTGAAAGTATTCATTTCACATCTAAAAAAATTAATCGGGACAAAAATTATGACATTAGAATTTTTGTATATACATTAGTCGTAGACGTGGAAGGTATTATGAATTCAAGGCCGATTTCTGAGATGTCATCAGATGGCAAAGCTATAAATTCCATAATTGAACCTGATATTTGTAAACTACCGATTAATAGGCTATCACAATGGAAACAACTAACTCAAGTGATATATGTACAACTTTTTTGGAAACGTTTTAATTTGGAATATGTTAATGCTTTGCAAACTCGTAATAAATGGAAAACATCAAGTCCAGATTTGAAGATAAACGAATTGGTAGTGGTAATAGAAGAAAATATGCCGAGTACACATTGGTTGATGTGTCGAGTCGAACAAGTTATCGTAGGATCCGACAATAAGGTCCGTTGTGCTATTATTCGAACTAAAAACGGACAAATTAAACGAGGGATCACAAAGCTATCACGACTTCCAATGGATTAAATTCAATTTTGAAAAAATTATTTAAGGTCACATATGTACAAACAGTTGCATTTACGTATATAATTATAGATATTTGAGCTATTAAATTTAATTTTTAGTGTTAATTTATAAAAAAAATTAATTAGTTATTTTGACTGTATAAGCATTATTTTTTATAAATTTGTTGAGATAGATATTTATAGATATTGGTAGAATCTAAAAGGTGTTTTACGTTTATTTTGTAAGGAACTTATTCCTTCGGATGCGGGGAGTGTTATGATTTCAATTAGTTCTAAAAAAACCCATGGAACGCACTAAATATTTTGTAAACATGGAATGCACTAAATTTTGTAAACATAGAACGAAAAATAAAACATAGCAAAAAAAGAAAAAAATATATGTAACGAAAAGGTTCAGTATGTGTACATCGGTCGAAAAACATAAAAAGTAAAAATAGATACAGTCCACTTTGAAGAAAAAAAAAATAATATGTATTTCAATCACTATATAAAATCAATGTGTTTAATTTAGTAAAAAAAAAAGTATTTGGATATCTTGCCAACACCACATTACTCAAACGAAGAATAAATTGAACCAGTCGAGCTATCATATGGCATATGATGCGCATATCAGCTGTTCTCACTTGAAACTATTTTATCGACTTATGGCATGTTAGAACAATCCTTTAAACGTTTCAAACATGTTTTTTTAAATATTTCACCCCAAATTCTTATTAGAAATTAGGTTAACAGTGTAACACTAATACAATGATATATTTGTTAAAATTTCACTCCCGTACAAAATCGATTCACTTTTAACGGTAATGTGTTTGGTGTAATTGGAAGGGGATCGTGTGTCATGTAGTGTTACAACTAAGACGATACTAAAGTGCGTGAAGTTATCTCAGTATTTCATCCCAGAAAAATAAAAAATGTTCATCAGGCAATACTAGATATATCCCATCCCAGGATTTTTAAATTCATCCCAGAAAATTTTAAAATGTCACAGAATATGATTCACAAATGGACGTATTGTGCCAATCTCAACATACGGTAGTTGGTCTTGGGATTTTTTTTATAGACAGATGTCATCATGTTGTATTTAAATCACAAGAGATCGATGACGACATTTCAGGTTCCTGGGAACCATTAATTTAAATCTGAATTTTGTTCTTAAAAATGATTCGGCCATTTACACATACGACCCCATAGCGCTAATCCTAACATACGGATGATCTTGAACTTTTTTGCGGAGGTAGTTCACATTATGTACAATCGATATCAAGTGAGATCGTTTACGACACTTTAGGTTCCGGGGAACCATTCGTTTACCATATGTTGGAGTTATATGTTCTGATACACAAGAAATCTTAAAAAAATAAAAATTTCGTTAAAAAATAAAACATAAATTTCCTAGTGCCCAATCGCAGTGCCACCTACCTGGTCCAATTGTAAATCTAAGCCTTCCAGGAACTCACTCAAACATACACAGAAAATTTCTTTAAAATCAGTCCAGCCAAGAAGAATAATATATACCAAAGATTTGGGCGGTGAAATTTTGGGGTTATATGTTCTGATATACGAGAAATCTTAAAAAAAAAAATTTCGATAAAAAATAAAATAAACAATTCATAGAGCCCGATCGCAGTGCCACCTACTGGGTCCAATTGTGAATCTAAACCATCCAGGAACCTACCCAAACATACACACTAAATTTCATTTAAATCGGTCCAACCGTTTAGGAGGAGTTCAATTTCAAACAAACGTACAGAAGAATTATTTAAATAAAGATTGTCTTTCGCGCCAATCTCAACATACGGCTGGCTTTCAAAATTTTATGAAAGATATTTGAAGAATGGACACTTTAATTCATCTATTATCATATTTTGTGACATTTTAAAATTTTCTGGGATAAATTTAAAAATCCTGGGATGGGATATACATACCTAGTATTGCCTGATGAACATTTTTTATTTTTCTGGGATGAAATATTGGGATAACTTCACGCACTTACGATACTACTGTCTTCAAACAATAGCAAATGAGTTTTGTTCCATCAGAACAACGTCTGACCATACACTTTTTGATAGACTAATTCTCTAATTATTAATACTTAAAACTGGATAAAAAATTCAAAAAAATTGGAGCGGAACACCAAAACCAAAACTGTTTTGGAAATTCAAAATCCATACTCGCAGACCGCGGTAGCCCACATTCTATTAAGTTCGTGACTTCAATACGTTATGCCTGATCCCAATTAATTCAGACGCGTGCTTTACCAATAATGTCCATATTATACATAAAATAACGCAATTTATACCGAACTGCAGACATGTTAATTCAACATACGTACATATATACCGAATACATAAAATCAACAAACAAAAATTATTATTTTAATAATAATAATAATAATAGTGATAACGACATAAATAATAACAACTATAATATCAACAACGTGAAAAATATGTTTATAAAAAATGTATAACTGTAACACCATTTTTATGTTTTCGTCGAGGTGATGACGATGATAAAGTGGAAAATTATAAACAGAATAAATATACAACAACAAAAATAACAACAACATAAAATTTATAAATAAAACAAAAAAAATAAATTAAAAATAATTAATTGCTGCATGAATTTAATTATAGGACATAATTTTAATTGTTCTCGTTTAATTACGACATATTCATTAATTTCTATTTAATGAGCGTATGCACATTTTTTTTTGTTTGTACTTGTAGTTTGTATATATAATTTACACTATATACATAGCACATAACCTATAAATAGAATAATACACAAAACATGAGTGTCACTAAAATTCCCACAGATGACTCGTACCCGATTTGCAGCAAACCAAAAATTGCGACACACCGCAGCTAAAAACTATACACATTTATTCCAAACAAACATAAATTTCCAAATTTCCATAAAGTAAATAAAAATAATAAAATTTAATTTACATAAATTTAAATTAAAAATTAAAATAAAATAAATATTTTTTTTTTTCGTATACATAACCAAAACAAAATATTGTTTTAAAAACAAATATAAATTTTTATTTTCTAAATTTGCATAAAAATTAACTTAAATTAATTAAAATTATTATATAATAAAATATTTTTTTGTAATAATTTTAAATGTTCTTAAATAGAATTAAAATAAAATAAAAAATAATTATTTATAAATATTTTATTTTAATTTTTAATTTTTATGTATGAATTATTTATTTTAGGGTTAACATAAATTTTATGTTTCATATTTTGCTTTCTGTTGTATAAACACGCTGAGCTTTACAATTTGTGGTGAGCTTTTGTGTGATTTTGTTTTTGGAAAGGAAAAGGGATTTCTATATGTAAAGCTTGAATTTAAATTGAAATTTGTCTGTTGAACTATTTATTAACATTTGTACTTCTATATACGTATTATTTTTGATGAATTCGTTTGTTTTTTTTACCACGCGCCGAGTACTTTAATTAAATCGAACAAATTTCGCATTGTCAAAACGTGATGTGGATGACAGATGAAAACGTCCCTTAAGCTAGCAGAACCCATACAGCAGAACATTACAAGATAGTATGTAAGTACGTATGATAGTAGAACGCAAATCAAGATATATTGATAAACAAATAATTTTAGGCTCACTATGGGCTAATCAAATGCCCATAGTGAGCCTAACATTATTTGTTTATAAAGATCTTGATTTGCGTTCTAATTTCGGTTTTGACCCAATTTTCGATTTGGGTTCTGCTGGCTTTAGATTAAATGACTTGAAGTCTGGTCAAAAACGGGTGGAGCCCAAAATTGTTCAATGAGGCATTTGATTAGCCCATAGTGAGCCTAAAATTATTTCTTTATCAATAGATCTTGTTTTGCGTTCTAATTTCGACTTTGATCCGATTTTCGATTTGGGTTCTGCTAGCTTTGAAATCATTGAAGCCTTTTCCTTTTTCTAGTTCGAGCAGAATAAAAAAATTTAAATAGGGCATTTAATTAGCCTAAAATTAACCTTCAATTCTCCAATTGTTTATAAATCATTTTTTGATATGGGTTCTGCTTCTTTTTCTAAAGCTAGCAGAACCCGTGTTTTAGTTGGAAGGGATGGAACCCAAAATTTTGTAATGCGGCATTTAATTAGCCTATAATTGTCCATACTATCTGGTTATGTTCTGCTGTATGGGTTCTGCTAGCTTAAGGGACGTACATGAAATGGCTTGTCAAAAGCAAAATAGCAAGCCAACACAATGAATTAGTTCTTGGTGTGGGTAAATTAGGTACATACTCGATAAGCTCATCAGGGTGTGTTCAAACATGTTACTGAAATTTCGAAGAGATTTGGTCCAGTTCTTCTTAAGTTTTGCGAGACCACACATACACATCTACCAAATCATTGAAGAAATATTTATACTGGTGACAACCCGAGTTTGGAGGTTACTAGGCCGTAACTACTATGGCTGAAAATTAGAAATGACAGGTACATAACGACAACCAATAAACTTTCCGTTAGATGTAACATCAGAGTTTAATGACATTTATAAAATTTAGTGACATCTAGGTTTAAGTAGCGGCATTAGAAATAGTTTTATAGCGGTGGTATTGCGTATTATGATGGTAAATACTACCATGATGAACGATGTGGGAGAGTCTTTAATTAGTCTTTGATGAGTCTTACTTAAGACGCATAAGCGATAATGTAAAAGCGAAAGTGAGTAGCAAGAAAAGTGTAAATGCAGTGTAAAAGTGAAATTCTGGTATATTCGGGGTATTCCATTAGTAGTAAGTGTTCAGTGAAAATTGGGAAATTGTTCAGATATTGGCTATTGTAACTTAGTTTTGATCAGCACAACCAAAAATTTCATCAACAAATACTGTACGAGTAAAGAGAAACAAGAAATGATTCAAAAGTTAGAGCAAAAACTGAAGGAGCTCAGGCGCAACTACTTCAAAACATCAAGCAGAAACTAGACCAATCCATAGGCAAATAATTTGGCAAAAAAAATGATGATGTATGCGATATGGAGCGGAAGGTCGAGTAGGTACTATCCGTCGGGAGGAAATGTTTGGCTTTGTGGAAGCAAGTGGTGGCAAGCAGACAGCAGATCATGAAAATTAGCTGAATCAGCTCGAAAATGATGAACCAGAAGAGAAACAGAAGCCAGAAGAGTTCATGGAAAATAAAAATGACAACGGATCACCAGGCAAAGATGGTTTCGATGATTTTGGCGCAAGGATTGTTTATATATAATGGAGAACGACAGTAAACCAGGGTTGGTGAAAATAAAATCAAAAAAAAAAAATCGATCTCGGATTGCAACGCATGGATGATATCGCTAAGTATGACTTAAAGGAAAATGAAAACTAGTTCCAGGTATGGCGATGCTCTCGGATGATGCCAATTAGTGGCAGCTATGTTTGGACGGGATAATAATTCATAATAACAAATTGTGAATAGCGGCGTGGCCCACTTAGAATCGAATGGGAGTTCGTTGTGTTCGAGACGCACACCAAACAACAATTAAATAAAACACTATCAATTACTTTGTTTTCATTTTTATTAACAATACGAGGATCCATAACATCCAGATCGATTCATGCTGAAACAAAAAAATATTATATTAATTTTTATCCATGTGAATTTTTATCCATTATAACAATACATACTTAGCTTTCGGTTATATGTATCAGCTAAGTTGTCTCGGACACTATGGATCTGCGTACGTAGTTCCTATCATTACCTAAAAGTGTGTAGATTAATTAGTTAACTATATTATTGTATAGTTTTAATTTTAATATAAATTGTTTACCTAAAAAAAATTATTTAATCGACAACGACAAGGACAACAATCGTTCGGTATTTTTGTGTTGTTGTCACTCCTGTCAATATATTAAGTATAGTAGATTTCATTATGTGATTACATTTATGTATATTGAATATTGCAAGATGAGAATACAAAAAAAGTAGATGAGATGTCATCTTCCAAAATTTAACATTATTCTTTTGGACGCCAATCAACATTGTGCTAAAAATAAATTATACAAGCGAAATAAAAGTGTTGTAACTGTATATTCGTGGCCAAGCATCGAACTCCAAATCAGTCCACCTATATTTTGCTCAATTTGAGACACGTTGGCTGGCGCATTGAAAAGTATCAGGAGAAGATACCGGCCTAGGCCAGTGAGAATTGCAAACCGTCCAGCAGTTATGATTGATAGGGTGGTAACAGTAATCGGCGGGCGGTAGAAAGGAATCGTACATAATAATCAAGAACGATAAACATGGTTTTTGAATACAGGAGGATACCACCTGTTAGAATATATGCGGAACATACCACCCAAGATTGTTGGAGGAACTGACAGAGAGCAGTAGCGAGTAAAAAACCGTATGGAGGGATTGCATGTCGTTAAGATACGGTGGCAAGAGATAATTGAATTTCGGAACGAACAGGCTTAAGTTGGAGTTAATGTTAGGATCTCGCCAATTGATTTGGGTGACATTAATTCCGCGTTGATTCAACACTTGGGCGACTCAGTAATTCAGCGTAGATTGATTAATTAAGGGTTACGAGTTTTATGACATTTATAAAATTTAGTGACACTAGTGGCATGATAAGTAGATTTATAGTAGTTTAGTAGTATTGCAAATTGTAACCGATTAAAGTTAAATTAAACAACTTATAAAGGAAATAAAGATGGAAAGCATAAAAAGCGACTTCAATTTCGAAAGCAACGAATGGGTTAAAATGAACCAACATGCATCTGTCACATATAAAAAACAATGAAGAATCCTGAGCCAAAAATGACCATGAGCTCCAGGTAATGGCTTAATTACAGGATAAATTGTGAATGCCAAGATTTGCGTAAAATAGTTTAAATAATTAATGCAGTATTCAGATTGAAATATGTTACACATCAACGGAAAGTGGCAGAAGTAATTATCATTCGTAAACAAGGTAAACGAGCAAATGATAAAAAATCTTATACAGCGATGTCGCTATTTCCGGTCATATAAAAATATTTGAAAAACTGCTGGAGCACTAATTTGGGTTTAGAGAAAATCACTCTACAGTTGAACAGGTTCTCAGAGATGTCCTTAAGGATGCACTTATAGAATAAGAAGATATGCTCCAGCATTTTCTTAGATGTAGCTCAAGCTTTCGACAAAATTTGGCACCACGGGCTTAAATTTAAACTCCATCGAGACCTGTCTAAGCAATTTTATCAAATTTTAAGGCGGTACTACAGTACCAACATTTGCAGACGGTACAGCTATGCTAGCATTGGAATCAAATTGTTAGACTGATAGAACAAGGCAAAACATATTAACAGAGTCAAAACATTGGTTGCTCATCAACAATGATACTGCCAACAAATATGTTGCATAAGAGGGGAAACTGGAGGACGGCCACTCCTATTATCAGCAAAAATGATTAATCGCATTGTGCGAAATTCAAAAAGCAATACATTTACTCCCGGAGATTGAAAAGGACTTAAATGTGCGAGATTTTAGAAAGAGAACATGTTCGCCGATTTTCTTCAAAACGTAAAGGGATCAGAACAAATGCGCTTTCATTTACAATCGGTCTATAGACAGGACGAAATTTTGGTAACGTTCTGATTCGATTCCACATTATTAACTTCACTCAAGTTCGCCTGTTGGAGGAATCAGGAAACTGTTCTTGTCCATTGGCGCATTCTTTGCATACAAAGTGTGCCATAAAGATTTCAGAATAAAATTGTTCGTCATGTACCGGCATTTTTCACAAAAGTTCATTATTTGAACACATCGTCTGACGTAGTTTTTACTAAGTTCCCTTAGGTGGTTTTGATATTTGAAAACGTGGCAATATAGATGGCTAATTCGATTTTTTTTGAGATTATTGTGATTTGAAAGGTTACAAATCGAATCCTTTACATTAAAAAAAATTTGATTGCTACTAGTTTAACATGTTTTGCCGAGTAATTTAACCATGCCACGCTGCAAGAGTGACACATTACAAAATTTTTAATTTCCCAATAGAGCGATTTGAAAATTTCACTCAAAATTGTTTGTAAAAACGGCGTTTAAAATATTTTGTTTTCTATTCCTGCATCCTTAATCAAATCTTAATTTTTGTAATTCTTTAATATTTTGCAAATTTTCTTAGAATAGTTTTCAATATCTTAAAATGTTAATTTCTTTCGCGAATTGAGTGATTTTTTATATGGAATTTTAAATAATTTGCTAGAAATAACTTATACATAAGAGGGTATGTTTTGATTCAAAATAATGAAAATATGAACTATTTGGAATCGTTTGATTCGAATATCTTAGAAACGAGTGAATTTTGTGTTGTGTCACTATTGCACCAAATGAGCGATATGGTCTTATTAGCAACCACAATGATTGGCGCTAAATTGAAGAAACATCTGAAAATAAAAATTATCGTGCAAACTGTTAAATTAACAGCGCCTATAAAATAGGAAATAGGAAAATAATTTGCCGACACTTTGAGAGTGTAACTTGTTCTGGCTGTAAATAATACAAACAAAATTTGATTCTAATTCGTATAATTGTGCTCAGTAAAATTATGGAGGAAGCAATTCGAGTATAAACGTAACGATCAACTGTACCGATTTCGAATTTAATTCAAAGGTGGGCCCATAAAACTCATTGGTAGAACAAATATTAGTGCAACATCGACAATTAATCAACACGACAATTTACCTCTTAAAGATTTTTTTTACATTAACTTTTAGTCTGTTTAATTTTAATAGCTGCCTTAAATTTGAGCATTTCATAGTCCAACGTAAATTCGAAACCGTTTGGCGAATCCCACTTCTTTGGATGTTCGATAAACAAATTCGCGCTACGCAGAGTTCTGCAATACCTATGCGATGTTGCGGTTACGTACTATTTAGATGGCACACCGCTGAAACCTATTCAGTAACTGGTCGGCAATACCATATGCTCCACCCCAGTTTTTTGCACGTTAATCAATGGAGTAAAACGGATAAGTCATTTATTGAGTTTAGTAATAAAACCATTTTTAATTTTAATTTGTTGAATTAAAAAATTAAAATTAATAATTAAATCGCCTTTTCCATTGTTTTTGTTTGAATGAAGACACATTTACAGATGCAGTTAATTGTAAAATTTTTTTCAAGTACGATTCAGGCATTTTCTAAAATTTGCTCAAAACGCCGATCTTTTCTCAATTCGTTGCATTGCATGGACGTAATTCTACAGTTTGGCTTACTTTCCTAATATTAGAGTTGAAATGACAAAATTTTCCGCTCAACTACCGATTATATGGATGGTTCCTGGGCAAAAGGTAACAAGTCATTTTTTCCAAAAAATATATTATTACATAATATAATAGTATTGGCCAATATCTTCGACTGGGCAAAAGGGTATATCTGAATATTACGCTATTATTAAAAATAAAACAATGCGAAAATTGTAATAAGCAAAAACTTTTTTTTTTATATTTTGGTAAAAGGGAATTAATCCGACTTATTCCTTTTTTCCCAATATTATATATGATTTTGTTATATCTATTTGTAAAAATGGAACAAGTCAAATTTATTTCTTTTTTCCCAACTGAGATAGATAATGTTTTGTTTTATAATACTTTGTTGTTCCTCTTTAACTAGTGGAATGTTGACCATTTAGAAGGTTGTTTCATATTTGACACCTGAGTATGTTTCATATTTTAACTGACAAAAAGAATGAATATTGTTGTTCCTCTTTAACTATGACCGATTAGAAGGTTGTTTCATATATGTCACGTGTTTGTTTCATATTTTAACTGACGAAGAGAATGAAATTATTAATTGTGATTTGAGTTTCAACACGGGTAGCTGTGTTATATTTTAGTGTATCATTATTATTTCGGTGTATCAGTTTTAACATTTTTTTGAATATCAGGATGTTTCCGGGAAACAGGCCTAACAGAGCTCATAAAATATTAGAAATGGCATTGGCTGAGATAAAACGTAATTCAGATTCAGGTAAAAAATGGCAGTTAATTTTTATTGAACTTATTATATTATTATTATATATTTGTATTATTTTTACCTTTACAAATTCTATTTCTTAGGCCCCCCAGAAAAAAAGCTCAAGTCTAGAAGAAAATTAGATTTTTCTGATTTGAAAACGGACGAAAATATTAATATTAAATGCGGTACTGAATTAGACAATAATCAGGAACAAATACCCAAATCGTCCACGAATATACAAGTGATAAATAGTATAGGTTATAGTGGAATTAACGTAAATCAGAATTTTAATGAAGACTTTAACAATAATATAGTGCAAGAAGCAACTATTACAATTATTAATGTTGCAGAAACTCAGGTAAGATTTTTATTTATAGGTAGTTTATAGGTATCTAGTTTTGACACTATTTACATGCGACTGATACATTTTTATTTATTTATTGAACGGTGATTTAACGCAGGGTGCCGAACCAATAGAATATTTACGTGACATCCCGATCATTTTTTGTAATACAGAAAACAGCGTTTATGAAAGTGGCGAACAAAATTGTGAGATACATATTCATGATGAACCCTTTAGTTCACTATCAAATGTAGGAGAGGCACATAGTACCACAGTTACTCCAGACGACGTTTCTGGCGACGGCCATGCGGCATACAGTACGAATATCGATGAATATAATGTATGTATATTTAACAGTGACGCTTAAGCTTCTAGCATTATAGAAATCCCTCTTCAACAATTAGTTTTTCCATAATGTTTTATTTTTAGGAAAACGATGAAATAGTTGGTAGCGGTGATGATATGGATCCAAGCTATGAGCCCTCCACATCATCGTCCAATGAAGAAGATTCATTAAGCAATGAACTTACGGTAGACGATTTAACTGGTGATGTTCAGGAACTAAGTACAAGTACTGCACCACTCTTATCAGGAAAATCGAGGAAAATAAGACAACTCAGGAAAACCAAGAGAAATAAGGGTGAACAGTACATCACAGAAAGTGGCAAGACAGTAAACGCAAGAATTTTTCGTCGTTTAGCTAATTGCCGAATGAAATGCGCTTCAAAAATTAGTGAGGAAGTACAGTCCGAGTTATTTGAAGCCTACTGGAGAATGGGATCTCGCGACAGAAGAGCGTCTTACATTACAGGTTAGATAAGTTTTCGTAAGCCTAGGGTTTCAAGGAAAAGACGAGATACGCCTGAAAAACAGAAGAAGAGAGATATAACTTATCAATACCACGTACCAATAAATGGAGAAAACATTTTAGTTTGCAAAAAATGTTTTTTGCAAATATTCAATGAAACACCGAAATTTCTTTGGATTTTGTCTCAACATATGAAAATATGCCCTGCCAGCAATTCAACCCCAGACAAAAGAGGCCGCCATGAACCGTTCAATAAATTAAGTGCGTCTAAGTTAAACGAAGTGAAGGAGCACCTAGCATCTTTACCAACATATGAGAGCCACTACTGTCGCAAAGAATCAAACAAGTTGTATTTACCGCCTTATTACACAATCACAAAAATCTATAAAATGTATTGCGAACAATCAGGTCTTCCGGTTAGTTTTTCAACATATTCAAAAATGTTTAATGAATCAAATTATTCTATAAAGAATCCAAAAAAGGACACATGCCAAACCTGTGACAAATTAAAGAACCGACTCACCTATGCAGACGAGAAGGATAAGAGCGAAATATTGGAGCAACAGAGAAATCATCACAGTGAAGCTGAACTAGCGTATGAAACTAAAAGAGCAGACAAAATTAAAGCAAAATCGGATATGAGTATGACGGTGTTATCGTTCGACCTCCAACAATGTCTCCCGACTCCAAGCCTACAAACATCCGTAGCCTTTTATAAGCGACAGTTATGGACGTTTAATTTAACAGTCCATAATATGAAAAATGACCAAGCAACTTGTTTTATTTGGTACGAAACAGTTGCGAAAAGAGGAGCTAATGAGATTGCATCATGTATGTTTAAAGCAATTACGAATCTTCAAGACAATACGAAACACGTGATCCTATATAGTGACTGCTGCCCTGGTCAAAATAAGAATACGCCATTCCTAGCTATGTGTCTGTCTCTTATACAAAACAGTAATATTGAAACACTGGATCATAAATTCATGGTACCTGGCCACAGCCGCATGGAATGCGACTCTGATCATGCCCAAATTGAAAAGCATAAGAAAAGGTACCAAACTCCTATCAGCCACCCTCATGACTGGATACAACTGATCAAAATGGCTGGCAGGAAAAATCCTTTTCACCTTATTGAAATGAAGCAATCAGATTTCCTCGATTATGCTTCTCTATTAAAAACAAATATTCAAATGAAGAAGTTTAACGAGATCGGAGACAAATTTGTTTGGCATAACGTCAAATGGCTGAGATTCTGTAAAACCGATCCACTAAAAGTGTTTTATAAAACCTCACTAAATGAAGACGATTCGTTCAACATTATGGAAATGTCACGCCGTGGGAAAAGCAGCCCTTGCCTCACGCCATCCATATGCTATAGAACTCCCTTACCTATTTCACTGGAAAAAAAGAAAGACATTTTGGCGCTTCTTCCATATATTCCACCTGTGTTCCATGAATTTTATCGAAGTCTGCCAACATCCTCTGTAAACATTGACCCTATTGTTGAGTCGGATGAAGACGACTAAAGTTGTCTTGTTTATTATTTAGAATGATTATTATATTTTTGAATTTTTGGAATATACGTATAATTTAAATTAGTTTTGTTTTTCTTTTCTATGAATAAATTATTTTGATTTCTGTTACAAAAATATCTTTTGTTTTTATTAAATAATTTAAATTTTATTTTAGTAATACTTTCAATGAAAGCAAATCATTAAGCAACAAGTCAAACATAAATTTTGTGGAGAAGGGAATAAGTCATTAAATTAATCAATAATAACGAAATTGTTTAAAAAAGAATAATTTATTATGAAATTGTGTTTATTGTAATATATAATTGACCAAAAAAAATATTTGCATTTTATAAATTATTGCTACAACCAGTTTTTTTTGTCTCCTGAAAACTAGGTAAAAATGACTTGTTACCTTTTGCCCAGGAACCGTCCATATAATCAATTCTTTGATTTGAACTTTCGAGATAAAATTCACGTCCGAGCACAGTTTTTAAAAATTCAATTATAAAAATATTAGGTGAGTGTTAAAGATGACTTGTTTAAACAACGTTTTGCATAATCTACCATTAGACGATAATAACCCATCTCAAATAAATGGTGAAGGTGATACGTCGCATCCTCATTTGAGTGCTATGAATAAATCTGGCGTTTCTATCATCTTTTCATCGCCAGTCACATCTGATATGATCTGAACATTTGAAAAATATTGATATTGGTTTTTCCTACATTTCCGATTAAACTAAATTTATAACTAGTTCATATAGTCACTGACAGGTGGCACTATTACTAATAAAAATAGTAAGCCTATTTAATTTTAATTTTAAAACTAAACTAAATTAGAAATTTAATTAATTATGAATAACTAAAGAGTTCTGCAAAATTTTTAAGTTGATATTATTGAACCCGTAACGGGTGTTGGAACCTAGTATGGTGCGCCATCCTCTTTAACATGGCCGTATTTTACATAAGTTAATAACACCCGTCCGTCATTAGTAAATCTGTAAACAAAATTTGGAGGAGCAACCTTTTCGGGAAATATGGAAAATGATCAAGTACAGCCCGATAAGCTATGGCATTTATTTACTACATTCTTGCTGACAGCATCGTCAAGGAATAAATAATATATGCAGGTGCAATTTTTATTTGAGAAAGGACCCCGCACAAAACGTATGGAAATTGAATTTCGGTCAAATGATTTGAAATTTTCAGAATAGTTTCTTCAAGTCATGTTGATTAAAAGTCTCCATGGGCACAAAGTGCTTAGATGCTGTTGAAGCCGAGTTTTAAGCGATGGAAAGTTGAAAAACTCGCTCGTGCACGCGGCACGGACCTATTACACAGCCCCACAAGAAATAAAAAAATGTCGAGATCCGTGGGACGGACGATGCTAAAATCACACAAACAAACAAATTACAACCAGATGGTGCATATATTTAAATAAACACAAAAAACACAAATATACAAAAAAAAAAGTTATGGAAATTTCCAATTATTTTATATTTTACGGCGGAAAAATATGATGCGTATAATGATGCGTATAATAATGAAGTTTTTCAACTTTCCATCGCTTAAAACTCGGCTTCAACAGCATCTAGGCACTGTGTGCCCATGGAGACTTTTAATCAGCATGACTTGAAGAAACTATTCTGAAAATTTTAAATCATTTGACCGAAATTCAATTTCCATACATTTTGTGCGGGGTCCTTTCGTTATTATATTTTCGTTATTCTGATAAATCAGATTTTTGAGCCATATTTGGGTTTTATTTATTGACTGTACTTATTGACTGTGTATAAATATTTTATTTTTTTTAAGATAAATTGAAAATCTAAATGTCGAACTGGAGAATCGTTTGGATAGCTATAGATCGAACTTCGAAAAAACGACAAGAAATAGGCAAATAACCTCGCGAAGTCTAAATTGAAAACCTGGCGGTTAATAGAAAAACTAATGATCACGTTAGTTTAATCGGCATTAGCCATAAATTTCGATGTCATGCACACAGTACAACAAAATCTATAGATTGAGAAAAACAGTTTTGAAAGTGAATACATTTTATGCAGTATGCCTCAGGTTATTTTTTTCGGATAAATTGTGAACTAAACTTTTTTGATGTGACCTTATGCTATTCGCCGCCAGGTTAAAAACGAAAAGCCTCCTCGCGAAGTAACTTTTTAATTTAGTTGTCAAATGTCATTTTTAAACATTTATATTTTTTGCATTTCTTACATTTTTTATTTTTAAACATTTGGTAGTTTATAATAGCATTTGCTAATACTGCAACTTTCATTACTTTCATTTAATTTAATATTTCCTTTATCCACGAAAAGTCGACAATTTATAGTATTTCGATTAGTATGGTACAGCTTGTTTTGTTTATGTTACTGCCACTTATAGATGTCTATTGTGGATTACTGAGCAATTTAGTTTAGTTCATAATTTAGTCGAAAAAATCGACTTGAGCCACACAGCATTAATGACGAAATTAAAAAAAAAATTGTAATTACAACAACGTAAACCCTGTAGTGAGTGTTAATTATATTGCAATTACGAAAAAAATTGCCGAAGCAAATGAATGCAACCTTCACTAAAATAGTGCCACCAAACTGTGAAGTCCACCATTAAGAGACTAATGTTGAACTATAAGTCACCTTAAAATGGAGGATAATCGAATGCTCAGTTGAAACTTTATGAAACAAACTCTTCCACAAATGCAGGGGATATAAAAATACTTTTAGTCATAAATATTGTTATTGGAGTTGTCGCGATATCTAGTGAAATAGTCCTGTGAAAATGCAATGGTCTCAGTTATTGCTAAATTTAAAAGGCTGGAATAATTTATAAGCATATACGATCCTTACGAATCTGACAATGTCATCTCTGACATATCTGAAGAACTGCTAAACGATCCAGATTTTTGTATTTTACGCTAACCGAAAACGACAATTCATGAAAAAACATTCAAAATGCCAAATGAGTAGATACTCCAGGTTTGCATTTTGAAGCATATATCTGTTTGAACAATTTTGATATAAAATTAGAGAGCCCTTCGAGTTCTACGAGGGTTTTTAATTTCTGAGTCGTTGCGTAGGTGGTAAAAATGGAATTCGAATATGAGTTATGAAAAACAGCAAATTTGATTGGAACTAAAGCATTTCTCTACCATTTAAGAAAACACTCAGATTCATATGAGTTTGAAATATGATTCTGGTTAATTGGCTTGGCTATGCAAAATCAAATTTGGTGTGTGTGTTTTTGAGAAGTGGCCAACTAGCATGAAACTAAATTATTTCTCAATACATTCACCACATTAGAATGGAACTCTGTTAATATGATAAAAATTTCCTGTATCAGTTACGGATGTGACACGTTAAAATGGTTGATTTAAGCCCTCAACCAATTGTGTCATAACTCATTTTTACAATGCAAATATGGAAAAGGATTGTATTTCTGGGTGTGGTTCTCAACCGTTGGGTTAAATTAAGTGTATATAAGGTATGAAAATAGAATAAATATATATCTTTAAATCTTTGATCCAGGGGGTTTTATGATAAAAGTTGTTTTTCAATATATGAGTTCCAGATGTTCTGGAATTCATATAATGAAATTCAACTGGAAAATTGCCAATTTATATAAAACTAAGTAACTGGATTCGATGAATTTATTTTGGTTCTGGTAAAATTTATATGTATTGGTTAAAAAGCAAAACAAGAACGTCATTTAGGCGAAATATTGAATTTGTGAACTAATTCCAATTTCGATTTATAAATAAATAATTAGAAGTGAGGCAACATGTTAGGTTTCGAGATATTCAATTTCTTAAGAAACCCCTAAATAATATCCTCAAATATTACCTTAAATGTCATTTGTTATTTCGCCTAAATGTCATTGCTTATTACATATTTTTTATTTTTATTGGTATGGGATTAATTAAGGAAAATGCTAAATGTTTAATGGAACTGAACCATTTCTTAGTGGGTTGGGGTTTCTGTGATGATAATGGGATTCCCTTATAAGTTTCGGGCCTGGCTTTGGTGCAAACTACTATGTGTTGCATTAATATTTGTGCTCATGAAAAAATTATTTTAGTTATGTTTCCTAGATTATAAAACTCATGTAATTTTTTTTTTTTTTTTAAATTTTTTATTACAATGTAATTAATTATTAAATTACGTTTCATTTGGCATACAATTTATAAAAAAATTATCAGGATTTACGTATAAAACCCGAATTTACTCTGTTGCAAAAGTAATTGTGTTACAAATTATTGTTGCAAAAGTATTTGTGTTGGGACAGTTTTAATAAAAAACGTTACTAATTTATATTATGTTGTTGATTTTATTTAAATTTAATATGTAGTCTGCCCACTGTTATATAATATGACCTCATTTAGTCTTCTGGGTATTCTGTCAAATAATTTGGAAATAAATTCTAGAGGTATTTTACTCCACACCTCAACAATCTCATCCCATAACTCCTGCTTGCTTCGTCCAACTCTATATGGTATATTTCGTTTTACATAAGCCCAAACATTTTCTATAATATTTAAATCCGGGCTTTGCGGTGGCCAATTTATGCGTTGTTGGTCTAAATCATTTAAAAACTTGGTCACAATAAATGCTTTATGGGCAGGGGCATTGTCGTGCTGAAGAATAAAGTCAAGCCCAATTATTTTTGAACCAGCTACCAATGCTACATCATTCAGCAGTTCCAAATAGGTCATTTGGTTCATTTTCCCAGACACCATTGCTAGTGGTCCTACTCCGAGGTTGGTTATACAACCCCAAACCATAAGACTTCCTCCACCGCCTTGACGTTGTGTAGCATAAACACGACGTTTGTTTACCTTTTCTGGCTCCGAATAATAAAATTTGCGACCCCAAGATCCGTCTAACGATACCGAAGATTCGTCAGTAAATAAAACGTTTCTCCAAAATTCGGGGGGCTTGTTCATATGCTGCTTTGCGAACAACAGCCGTTTTATTTTATTTTGTTTAGAAATATAAAACTTTTTGGTGCATGTATAGGCCTGTACCCCAGCTTCTTTTAAACGACGAGAAATTGTGGAATGGTGTATTTGAAGTTCTTTGTTATCCTTTAAAGTTTTAGCGAGACCTCGTTGACCTAAATGTGCATTTGTAAGCATACATCGAGTGATGTAAGCATTTTCTCTGGCATTAGTTATTCTTGGTCGTTGGCGTACTCCGATATTTTGCACCGTTCCGCAAATATTTTGCTTCCAAACTTGATACCAAATGGTATTTTTATGGCACTTGTACTTTTTCGCCAGTTCTTCGGCTGAGATTCCCAAATTATATTCTGCCGCAATTGCAGATCGGGTTTCAATACTCAGTTCGCGGGTTTTTGGCATATTGTCACGATTTTTAATGCTCACAATTCAATGAAACTTGCAAAACTATTTGAAAACGTGTATTTTTGAAAAACAAATGCTGAAACAGTTATTTCAATACACCATTTGTTGATTTTTTTTAGAATTTTGCTAACACAAATACTTTTGCAACAGTAATTTGTAACACAATTACTTTTGCAACAGAGTAAATTCGTTTTTTATACGTAAATCCTGATAATTTTTTTAGAAATTATATGCCAAATGAAACGTAATTTAATAATTAATTACATTGTGATAAAAAATTTAAAAAAAAAAAAAATTACATGAGTTTTATAATCTAGGAAACATAAATAAAATAATTTTTTCATGAGCACAAATATTAATGCAACACATAGTAGTATATGTCATTACTAGGTGAAGAAATCGAGTTTCATCGAAATGGAAATTTTAATGTTTACAAAACTCACTCTCCTTTCGAATCCTTTGAAAAGCAGTTTTTTAGAATTACGTTAGACTAGACGCCATCTTGGAATCCAATTTTTATCATACAAACCGTGTTTTATCCCAATTAAAAAACAAACGGTTTAATTCTACTCAAAATAGCTATTTTTCGATGAATTGTCACGTTTGGTTGTTTTCAGTGAATTGCAGTTTGCTGGGAAAAATCGTTAACACTAAATTGTTCCCGGAAATTTTATAGTCCCAACGGAAATTCGCGGAAGCGAAATCTAATTTTAAAATAACTGAATGATTGATTTTTTACTCACTCATCTTGAACTTCTTGTTGATTTTTTACTGTTTTTCGTATGCGTCTGTCCAGTTCGTCCCACCGTGTTTGATGGTCAATGATAAGGCATCGTAGAGATTAACGGTTTATATGAAATCATGTTATTTAGACCTTTCTTTATGTTTTCTAGAAGTCTTTTTATGTGATGAAACAAACAGAAACTTTTTTAATTTCAAAATGACAGGACACCGTACCAAAACGCTTAACCGTATATAAAATCGTTTTATTTAAAATTTTCTTACTGTTTTCTAGAAGCCAACCTGCTGGAGGGTAGTTTAGATTTACTGTTTCAAAATTTTAAAATTAAAAAATTTTATGACTGCCCGCCCTGGGCGTAGATTCTGATCAAATGACAATTTTTTGTGACATTTGCTTATTGGTACAAATTAAAGTCACTGAAAATGTGCGATTCGGATCAAATGACATTTACAGCAGTTTACAGCAGCTACATTTTTAAGTTATAGCAATTTTTGTTTAAGTTTTTTTTTGCTTTATTCATCTCGTTATAATTAAATAAATAAACAAAGTTCATTCTCAGAAGAATACAAATTTATTTTTCTGCCGCATTTATGAGATATATTTATATAAATAAAATCAAAAAAAAATTACATAGCATTTTTATGAAAGTGTTTTTCGTGTTTACGTTTTTTGAACCCGCATCTATAAAAAGTCCATAATTGAAAAACGGCCGTATGCACATACATAGGCACTGGTATTTAAAAGATTATTTTGTAGTTTTGACGTTTGTTATTTGTTGTGAACTGTGAAATCTTAGTTAATTTGCATTTAGAAAAATATTATTATTCACCGTATGAAAATTTATAAATTCAATTGATTATTAGCATTAATTATAATTATTTAACCCCAAAATATCAATTTTTAATACAGAAAAATTATAAAAACCGCCACTTTGTTCTCACATAATTAATAAAATATGGATCAGTATGGATCGGCGAAAAATAACAACAATAAAAAATTGTTTTCAATGAATTTTATTTTAATAAATTTGAATTCAACCCTAAAATAATTCTTTTCAAAACTTGGTAAATAAAATTTCAGATAATACAGAAATTAAGTATAAATCTGTTTTATTAAATAATTTAAGGTTGTCGGTATTTTTGAACCGCGCTAAAAATTAAAATAAAACCAAAAGGTTTTTGTTGTGTATAACACGAAAATCAAGGGCGAGATATACATAAATAGATATTTATATATATGTATACATATCCCGTTTTGACTGACCACATAAAATTTACGATTTTATATGGAAAAAATAGTATAAAGTCTTTCATATTTTGTATAAAACTTATGTCACCATAATAAAAAACGATGACAATTTTATTAAAATTGTCAGCTTATTTTTTGTGACATTTCGGAAATGTCACTTCATACGAATCGCGATTAGTACTCATGAGGAATTGTCACCAAATTGTAGCAGATTTTTTAGTACGATGTCACAAAAAATTGTCATTTGTCATTTGTCACTTGATCAGAATCAACTACCTGACCTCATAACTATGTTGGCTAGAAGAAATTAGAAAACATAAAGAAAGGTTATTGCACATATTTAGATTTTTTTGGAAGTGTAGATTTACGCTTTTTGGGCTGTCGTAAATTTTTTTCTTATTTTTATTTTCGGAAACTTCACTTAAGTATCGAGTGTTCATTTGGTTCGATTTCCCATACGCGTTTGTGTACTTTCGAAACAATAACGAATTGCAGCGCTAACAGGCATGTGCCCAGCGTCCAGCTAGTAGAAATTAAAAAAACATATGACTATGAAACCTAAGCCTTAATATAATCTCATTTTTTTCTAAGAAGCTTTATGAATCTGCGCCTTCGTTTTGCACTTTCTGCGTTTTATATTAAGATTGTGAATGACTTGCCTTATTTATAGCGCATATATGAATAGTAATGGAGTGATTTTTATATAATTGATTTCCTCTTGAATAAATAAACCATTCATGAAATCCATTATCAAATCATCAAAAACACAAAATTGTAAGGCCAATAACAATAAAAAAAAAATCAAAATTTTATGACATCATAAAAGCTTCTTTTGAACCGAAATACAAAGGTAAAAACAAAAAATAATCGCGCATTATTTAAGACATGTTAAAATCCAACCAAAATGTCTTAATTTTCGTATGTGTTCCATTAAAAAACAAAAAAATAAATAATTAAAATAAAGAAAACAAAAAAAAACTTATAATTAAAAATTGAGAAATAAAAATGAAAATTTTTTAGATAAATATCGCGGCTTCTGTATTTTATTTAGTTTGTGCTACCTCACAAAAAATTATGTTGTTGTTGCTTCTCAACGTTTTCTTACAGTAGTTTTGCGTTAATAAATCATTTAGATAATGAATTAATTAACAAATATTTATTATGGTTGTTGTTTGACAATTTCTTGTCATTTTTCGTGTTTGTGTATTTTGTGTTTTGTTTGGTACACAGCGCCTAGAAATATCATCACCAATGTGTATTCAAAAATGACAATAGTATGAATAAGAAGAAATATATACGCCTAAATATTTTGGTGAGGGTGAGGGATTAAATAAACATTAACATGTAACAATTTTTCATCTAACTCAAAAGCTTAAATTGTTTGGATATCAAGTTTGAAGACGAATATTCGGAAAGTTTCATACAGCCAAAAATTAGTTTTGCGATTTGATTTCAAATGCAATTTCTGCGTATATTTACTTAATTAAATTGTGTTTATTTTGCGGTTTTACTTTTAAGAAGGAAAAAAAAAACAATTAAAATAATTCAAGAATTTCAAGACATGAAATCAAATTTTATTATTCGTGGCGCAGTAAATTTTGGTTACTTAAATTATTCGTTATTTCTTATATGTGTTTGTAAAAGATGCGTAATTCGGTGCTTATTGAACTTTCTCTTTGTAAAGTGAATTTTTTTATGTTAATCAGACACTGTGTATCATCATTTATGTATATACGCTACGCAGCATGATATGGCGTTAGATAATTAAGAAAGCGTGTACTTAGTAGTGAACATTTAATTTCTGGTTTTAATCAGACTATTCACTTTAGCGGATTAATAAACGGAGCGGATTTATAGCAAAGCAGCTCTAGTTGGGATTTTTATTTAATTTTCTGCTTTAGTAAGTGTCAAATTCAAAATTATTTAGCTGCGTTCTAGAAGGAGAACATAGGGCATAGTTCTTAAGTGCGTGGATTGGTTTATTGAAATCTTTGATTAAATTTATTTATTTATTTTATTTAAAACTTGGACAGAAACGCTAATAATAATATGTGGATATCATCCCAATTTTAAAAATTTTTACATTGGTTGATTTTGTCCATTATTTGGTCACGTGTGTAAAGTTATCCTTGGATTCTATCCCCGAAATTAAAAAATAATAATCAGGCAACACTAACATAACTATAGCTGCGTTTTTTTTTGAAAATGCTGCTCTAGACCGCGATAAATTATATTTTGATTTTTTAAACAATTTATTTAATTTTAAAATATTTCTACTTCGTATTCACTGTATCGAATCCTAATGAACTTGTATTAAGTCTATATCATGCATTATATTATTGAATAAAGTTTATATTTGCTTGTTTCCAACAACTCTGATCTACTCTTGATATTATCTAGAGTACAACAGAGTTCATCAAAAAACTTAATAATTCCTGAACTGACGAAACAGGGAAATTTTTTTAGTACACAACTTTTTGATTGTTCCTTACTTCATTTTAGAGACAGAACTGTCATTTTATTTTCATATTTTCTGTTGCTTATATTTATATGCCGGGTCGGATAAGATATAAATAAGAAATGGACAATGATATGTAAGTAAAGTATTTTGCTTTGTACGAATTCCAAAATATGTTAAAGCATAAATTGGAACATTTATTTACATTATAGCTTCAACAACTCTGACTAATTCAATATGGGTGGTAAAAACAAGGCTTTGTTTTCATATTCGGATGGGACAGTTAAAAATTTACCCAATTTAAAAATTAATACGGCATGTTAAATTTATCGAATTGAAGATATATGTCCGGTTTATATATCGTGATGTCATTCCTGAAATGTTTGGCGTTTCTCATGGGCACTTCAATTTATAACCCACGAAGAAATGAAAAACCAACTACATATACTGTACATCGGCTAAAATTAAAGGTACATTATCAATTATTGTGTTCAGACCAACACTTATTTAATTTTCATAATTTCGGATTATTCTGGACTTTCAACTTTATCGGGTGGGTAACTGTAAAAAAGAAAAAATGTTTGCGTTCCACAAATTGTTTAGTAGTACTTCCAATTTGTGCTTTACCTTTATGTTGTCTTTCTACAGTACCAGTAAGAGCTTCCGAGCGAACCAAGAGGGAAAACATTTTTTCAACTAGCTGTTGATACGGTGACAAAGGTCGCATTCCCATTACAACTTGTCCCAATTTCGAGTCAATTTTAGCATCGAGTCGAGCGTTACGAATTAAATTCACAATCCTACATTTAGCTTTCTCCGATTTTATGTTTAATTTATCGACCAACATACCTACGGTAATAATATCTGAAAAAAGTAATTCAATGCATAATTTGTAGGTTATGTTCTCATCGTATACATTCTTGTCATACAAAAATTCCAACAGCGGAAAAGTTAAATGCCGATGCAGATATTGGCAAGTTTTTGCACTTGTTCAATTTCGGCATTTGCATCGTATGCGAATACCATACGCATTAATGTTACGTCATCGAAATTAATGTTACTATCACCTAAGTTGACTATAGCATTCTGAAATTAAAAAGATCGTTATAGAGCGGTCCCTTACTTAGATGTTTCCAGTCAAATACGTTCATTCATGGCGCACGGCTTATCACTAATATTTTATTCCAAAATATTGACCGAATTTTAACGGGGTCGTCCAGCCTTTTGCATTCCATATAAAATTTTCCATTTACAACGAGTGCGTCCTCATTGAGTATAAATTCATTTGGTGTATTATCCCAGTACGGATTATCGTAATCAAATAAAATTTCCGATTTATTCGGTTCCAGCGTATTTAGAAAAGCTCAAATACGGGATCCAGGAAAGTATCTAGTTTACCATTTATCGTTGCTTTACATTTTCACATCACAGCACTCAAATTTTAAACTTAAAAACTTAGTCCTTAGATTCATTATTGTATTCAACTAAATATTTATAAAATATTTTTGTTAAATTTAATTTTTTTTTTTTCGTAATTTGTTTTAAATGTCAAAATGATTGACTTGAACTTGGTTAAAGTTGTTGTTCAAATTTTTTTTCCCCTCTATTTTATCGCGGTCTCGAACACCATATTTTAAAAAAACGCAGCTAGCTTTATATCCCTCTAACTCTAGTGTAAAGTTAGCTCAGCCCCGTTTTTTGACATGTAAAAAGTATTAGTTTGTCGAATCAGAGCTTTGTGGTTTTGAGATGGCTAGACATTTTTGGCAAAATATGAAAAATATCATACCGTTGCAACCTAGCGTTTCCTCTCAAAATATTTACTGTAATTCAGTTTCGACCACAAATAACATTAATTTGACATGTAAAAAGTATTAATTGTTATCTCTGAATTACGAGGGTATATCGAAAAGTCTTACAATATCATATGAAAAAAAAGAGTGAATGAGACAACAATATATTTTTAAAAACCATTTTTTGTCGCGATGAAACTTCTAGAAGAACATTTCGATGTAAATTTTGTACATGTAAATATTTTGCTTGGTGCCTAATTTCGCTATATGAATCTATGTGAGTTTGTCCGCCTTGTAACCAAATTTTGAGAATCTGTTAAATTTATTAATTTTATGCCAATTTAAAAATTATTTTCCTTCATTTTATTATATTTATATTATTTATTTCATAGCATATGTTAATACATAATAATTAACGTGTATTTTGCGAATTAAAATAATTTTAATAAAGCTTTTTATTTTTTCTATAATAAAATCGGGGCTAACTTATCGTATAAGATGTATTTAGAATATAATATGAAAAAAACAAGGCTGAGCCAACTTCACACCAGAGTTAGAGGGATATAATTATATTAGTGTTGGCTGATTAATTTTTTTTTCAATTTCGGGGATAGAATCCAGGGATAACTTTGCATACGTTAGGACGTTATTGGTCACCAAAAATTAGTTTATTGGGAATTTGGGGGAAATATAATAATTCGCTAAAGCATTATGTTAATTCTTAGAATAAATAACAAAAATTGTATTTCCTAGAAAAAAGGCAAAGTCAAACGGCCTTTTGTATACCCTCAATTCTGCTCCTGCATCTGATTGGTTGTTTTTTGCATGTGATAATCATACACAAGCAAACAGTTGAAAGAACGCAAATGCAAATAAATCCTTACAATATACATTATATGTTATTATTATCATCTATTTCGAGATAATATAATATTCCTTCCTATTAATCCTGTTTTTATTTCTGTGCATTTGTCGCTTATTCGGAATATTCAGAATTATTCTGGACGGAATTATTCAGGAGAACGGGGAGGATATCTAGCTTTAGGGTACACCGGAGGTGTCTGAAATTCATTCAGACCTTTTGTTACCTCTTTTGGTATGTTGAGAACTGCTGCTTAAGTTAATATTTTATAGTGGTGTTACCAAGTCTTTAACTATTTAAATTGTTCGCATTAAAAACACTCACTATTTTTGTTATATATATATATATGCTATTTATTTATATTATCACTATAATAATTATTTATAATTCTTTTGAGATATAATGTTTCACTATAAATATTTTCCTTATTATTTTCAGTTCACAAATATGGTGGTGGTTCGCACCAAGGGTGAACGATTGTTCGGCAACGCTTTTATTTTTGTTACAACTTAGAGACTGTGTCTCGTCCACTTATAAAATGCGACTGATCTTTTTCGTTTCTTTCGTTTCAATTCCTTTTTGGTAATTCTCGATATCTATCGACTATCGATAAATATCGAGATTCGCGAATTAGCTTGTAGGTGGCGAAATAGCTATATTCAGCAAAACGAGCAATACCTCGTAATTAAGCGGCTTGGTGTATAAATAGTTTTGCTACGAGGAGTGCCACGAAGTGAAAAGGATTTTATTGATTTTGAGCCGCTACAATTTAAACCAGGACACAAAACAATTGCCAAACCCATAAATCATAAAATCCGCCATGTTTTAAAACTAACGAAATTCCCGAAAATGTAATATTAAAATTGGTCTACTAATTTCTTGAGTTTCTTAAATTGTGCTGTTAGTGAACTCCGTTAGGTTCGTTATTATGTTGGCTTTGTGATATGCATCCTGTTCATGGTCTTGAATGGATTGCATATTATAGTTCCGAATAGTTTGGCATTAATGAAATTGATGTTATATCTCCATAACATGAAATATCATTCCATTAAATATTAAATATAAATATTAGAGTTAAAAGACGTAACTAAACTAATTAACTTGAAAATACCTGAAACTTAGAAACTACACGTTAAAAACATCTACATAGTAGCAACTTTTGAACCTACATATATAACCGGGAACCAAATTCGGGACCTCCGATTAACAGAGCCAGCACTCTACCATGATAATGGTAAATTTTATGGAATATAACGAAGATAAATTATGGATAAGTTTGGATAAGGTTAATCAATTCATTTGGCATTGATTTCTCAATGGTAACTATGAGTCCACCTCCTTATGATTATTTTTTGCTTGTCGATCACTTCTTTACACCTCATATTGCGATGGGAAGAACTGGGAGTTGTGGGTTCTTTGTTTAAGAACAGAGATCTAGATAAGAAACTAGAGATACACATTTGGAACATTTAATACATTTTGTTGCTAGAATTTTTGAAAGTGTTAGAATTAGCGGTAAAAATATAGAAATGGTGCTAAATTGCCCTTTGGGGTAAAAATACTTTTTATTGTGCTAAAATGAATCTTAGAGTGCTAAATCTAGCCTCGACAGGGCTAAGTTTGCAACGCTAAATGTTTTAATGAAAAGCGTTCAACTTCTCATTAGTTTAAACCCAAACTGTCAGACCTCTTTACAAACTCGTATTGATCTACATTTTGGACTATTTTTTTTTTGTAATTGAATTAAGCCTACAAATTTGACTTGAAAAATTATTAATGTAAAAATACAAAATAAAATAAATCCGCTTTGTATTTGAAAAAACTAAAGCAAAAATCCAATAAATAGTTAACATAACTCATATACTACATCTTCATTGGTTCATTATCACCATATAGGTGGTTCTGTGTCAACCTAAGCGGAGGAAGTCATTATTCCTTAGCTGTCTTCTGGGAACCTTTATTTCAATTGAATTTACTACTTCCAGTGCATCAATTAGTGTTGTCAAGTTGTAAGTATTACCTCTAGTTAAATATGGTGGTGGTTGTTTCTGTATATTTATGTAGCGTATAAATGTCTTTTGAATTTTCTCAATATTTTGAATATCCTTCGTAGAACACAAAAAATCAAACCAATTCAAAAATATTACCCATCCAACGTTTGATAAAACCGAGCATAGAGTTCGCTCTGTTGCGATGGTCAGCTCAATGTGCTTAATAAAGCTCATGCTTTCAACAAAAGTAACCCCTACGTCTTTAGTTTCAAGTACTATCTAAAACAGTACACCATTTATCTTATAGCGTTATGTAGCAGGGTTGACCATTGCGATGGAATGATAGAGATTTGCACTTTTCAATGTTGAGACTCAGAGAATTAAACTCGCACCAAATTGCTAGTCTTCTTGCGGTTTATTGGCAACATTACATTATTCGATGACTTTGCAGATTTTAAGTTCCTCTGCAAACATCAGGATTTTGGCGTGCTTTGTGAGAAGGGTCTACGTGAGAGTCTCGTAGTATACCGGCAGCTGCCTATATTGTATATAGGAGATATTTTATAGATCTATTTTAACATATTGCATGTGATTATTGAAATAAGATTTGATTCAAGAACTAGCTGGAAAATCCGAACTTGGAAATGTATACCAAAGATTGCAGTGACTGATAGAGTCGAAAGCTTCAAATTTGGTGTGTAACAAGAACTCGTCCGTACTTCTCAATTTCTTTAAAGGAATAGCTGGTAAATTCAATGAGATTGGACGATACCGATCTTTCAGGCATTAAACCACGCGACATATATCGCAGGAATTCTGCTTTGAATGAATTGCATATTACCTGTTCCATTAACTCAGGTAAAGCAGATAAAGATGTTATACATCTGCATCACGAAACATCATTTCTATATCGAGTGTTGAAAATAGGGGTCACTCTATTTTCCACTGATTAAACAAAATGCTATGCCAAATTTACAGAATTTTTCAAAAATTAAGCAGAATACCATCAGGGCTACATCCTTCTCCGAATCCTGCCAGTGCTCATTGGATGTCTTGTGATTTATTTTGTGGAGTTAATATGAATGTACCAACGGTATTCACCGTTGATCGGATCATTGTAACTAACGATGTCTTCTGCTTTATAAACAGATTGGAAAAACTCAGCAATCATGTTTTTTATAATCTGTTTGAGATCCACAGATTATACAAAACATGATTTTTAAATCTTACCAGGGCTGTCGGAAGCTTCGTAAGACTATCAATGGATTTTTTGAAAACGACAGGCGACAGACCATCAGGGCCAATTGAAAAATTCAAATACTTGAAGTAGTCCGTGTCTGGCAGTGTTGTGCGTCTACGCGCAATTCGGAATTATCGTCGAGTTGGTGCCGAAAACAGTGTAGACAATTCTTTTTGGCGTAGACAATGTCAATAATTATTTCGTAGACAACGTATAGATTATTGCTTTTCTGTTGTTTCTCCATTTTTTCAGTATGGGCTAGCTAACTCACAGTTTTTCAGTTCAAATTGCGAATTTAGAATATTTTGAAGGTTATAATTTGATTTTTACAAATCAAAAAACTGAGATTAGATCACCATCGATCTGACAACAGAACATTTCATTTTTTCATGACTTTATTCATTATGATTCGTTTATTTATGGAAAATAAACCAATTTTGGTCGATTTGTTTTTTTCAAAAAAGATTTTGTTGCCAGGAAAAAGCAGGTACTGCTTATAATTTTATGTGACATTTCAAATAATCTTACTAAAAAATTATAAGATAATTATTCTGAAATTGTTTCAAAACAGGACTGAAATTTGCAGGTTTTTTGTTTAGATTTTTCACGGGAGCTTCAATCATGTCCAATTCTTCATCTCTTTCAATATTACTTTCACGAGTATGTGAAAGTAAACCATAGAACGAGTGGCAATCCTATTTTTTGGGAAAATCAACTGTGGATAATTTAAAATAGGGGCCACGGTTTTGCAACTAATTGGGAGGTACTGAAATTAATTATTAAAATTTCATTGAAGCCGTATATCTCAGGATCATACAAAATTATATTTATATCTGTCCCATGCAAATTTCTGTTTGGTTAGATTGTGGTATAGTGTTGAGATTCCGAGCCAGTGAAATCTTTGAAAATCTCACAATTGAGTTGAATTACTTCAAATGCGTTTCGCTTGTATACAGCTTCCTTAGATGTTTTAACATAATCGCTTGGAAATTCAATTACTCTATTTTAAAGTTCCTTTCAATCCAACTATGTATGGAACCGCATTCCATTTGAGTATGCTGTTAGCGACGTTAAATAAAGCATTTGCCAAAGTAATACTGCAATTTTTAAATATACAGCCATCTGAAATATTGGAAAGTTTTTGTAAAACTTCCCAGATATTATGTAACATAGGAAACAAATTTGGAGGCTGATAGTTTACAATCAATTTCAACGAACCAGTAGGAGATCGATTGATAATAAGCCCAGTTGCAAATGGTGGAGTAATGGCAGCAACATTGGTTTTCAAATAAATTTGTGTAGCATTTAACGAATTCGTGTAGTATAATAAATTGATTCTGCGATGCTTTGGCCTTATAATTTGAATGCTCCTTGGCCGCGCTATTATTTTCATACTCAATACATATGTCGCATCGAACCTTCTTTGGAGTGAATAGGCTCAAATTTTTGTCTTTGAATAGTTCTGTGCATTTCTTTATAAAATCCATATAATTGATTTAAAGTCACGTAATTTTAATCAAGGTTCAATTTGTTTGCTATTTCTGACATAACGGGAAAGTTATTTTAGCAAATTGTTTAAAAATTTGAGCAACATTTTTTTTCTCCAGGAAAAGATTTGACACGAAACAATTTGAGTAAAATCGCGATCAACTTATGAATATGTATAGCACTATGAAATTTTCAATGATTTCACTTTCATGATTTTTTATTTTATTTTGATTTTATTTAATATTTTTAATAATTTTATTTTAAATTTCATCATTAAAATTTATTCGTTTTCTTAAATCATCGCAGAAACTTTTATAAAACTTTCTTACTTTTGTTTTAAACTCAATCAAATCTTGATTTATCATGTCCTGTCCAATATAATACAACTCAGCTTGCGTGCCACAGTATATCTTTTCTAATGGTAGATTATTTTCATTCAAATCTACAGTAGTAATACAGCTATTATTTAAAGTATCTCTTTGAATAAAATTCCGAGCAAATTGATAAAATAAATGCATTAATTTATTTTTTAGATTATATGAAATCAATTTGATATTTTCATTCCCATAGGCTGATTCGAAATTGCAGAGTCCGAAATAATATAAGAGGGGTTCCCATTGCTCCAAAATTTTATCGATGGCAGAATAATACAATAATTTGAAAATTAATTATCCAATAAAAGTAAAATATAAAATTTTAAAAACACGTACGTAATGATAAAATTAACTAGATTATAAGATAAGCTTACCTGGCCAGATAACCAAACCATCGTGTCGAAGCATACTTCAAAGTTTGGTGTATTTTTGTACCAAAATACTGTTGAAATTTTATAAAATTTTCTCTCCTAGGGCACTATTCTGGTAATTCCCGGGGAATAGAAATTTTAAATTTTATAGCGTTTTATTCCCTTCTTCCCAAAGTGTATTCTGGCTTTTGGGAAAAATGTTTCTTGGGAAAAAATTATTCCCAATTTTAGCAGTTTTGACGTTTATTATTCCATATCTATTTTACGAGAGCATTAACTGGGAATAGAATTAAACGGAATATAGAATTTATTATAGGATTTATTTAATAGAATTTAATTTAATTTATTATTATATTTACTTATAGCTATATTATAGCTGAAAATTTATAGTGAAAATTGGTAATATAAATTGCAAATATCAATATCCAATTTTTCACTTTAACAAACAAAATTTACTTTTTAAGAAAAAAATCAATTAAAATATCAACCAAAATCAATTAAACGACGTCAATTATTTATAGATATTTATTTTCTAGTTTTTTGCGATCGAATATCGAAATTATTTTCCCGTAAATTTATTCCCCAATTGACAAAATTAACTTTTGGAAAACGTGGAATTAGGAAAAATGTCTGGGGAATAACTGCTACAAAAAAAAAAGATTTAGAATAGTGCAGAATAGTGGTACTGGTCGGACTATAGCAAAAATAATGATTTATCTGTGGTTGGCAATTGAGATCCGGCGGTCATGGAAACCAAATCGAGATTGTGGCAAATACAGCTGTTGATAATTAACTTTGGAACCAAAGCTTTTAATTTTGCCTGAACCCCGCACTCAGAAAAAAGATTACTACACAGAGAAAAAACATTAGAAAAAATTTCTAAAAATATCAATGATTTGCCTAAAAATTATAATCGATTTTCAGCCTTCTTAGCGGTTTAGGTAAGTCGCGAAAAGGGTTTTAGAAGATTTTTCTATAAATAATAGTTTTCAAAGTAACTAAAAGTTTATATAAATTACCTAGATAACTTCGATGTTCTACCTAAAACCGATTTGAACGTTAGAATTTCAAAACACCTAAGAATATATTTAAGTTACCTAAAAAATGTTGATAATTCGTCTTAAACCAATTTAGCTGAATTGTCATCAAAACTTAAATGTTTTGTATGTTAAATGTGGTAGGTATACCACAACTTTTCGAAATTTATATTAGGCAAAATAACTACTAAAGTCAGGTGCATTGTTTCCTTCTGGTAAGGCATTTATAATGAAGAATAGAATAACAATGCTGCATGCAATGTGTGGTATAACCTAGTATGATTCTAAACCATAATATGTGCTGGTTAACACTAAACCTACCATGCCGCGGTCAAATGACCATTTTAAAAATTTCGTTTGACATTTCTCGCATACAACGTTACTTTATCATCATGTGGCTTATTATCTTTTCCTATAATATACAAACAACCTATTTTACAATGTTTACAACTTTTTTTATTGTTTAATTTCCGAAAACAAATTATATTATATCTAGTCTACTTTACTAAAATACATGTTTTTTTAAAGCGGTCATTTGACCGCTCATGGTAGGATTAGGTATACATGAAATGCCGGTAGGTTTAGTGTTAAGTGTGTCATCAGTAATTCTATATGTATCGTCATGGGAAGAAATGCCATTGTGATCATTAAGAAAATCATCAAGCTCTAAGAAATTAGTTCCATTTTGAAAAAGACAAGCCTTAACTAGAAATATTGGTTGTTATACAATAAAACTTTAATTTTGTTGAAAAAATATTTATTTATGTTATTTTTAACAAATTCAAAATATAAAGTTTTATAACTTAAAATTCAAGTCATATGTCACGATCGAAAATTTGTATAATTTTTTGATAAAAAGAAAATAATATTGATTTGTGATGATTGTGCTGATTGAATTGTTGATTTTTGTGGAAATAATCTTTCAAAATCAAGTTCCATCTGAAATAAATAAAACTTTGATAAAGCACACATACTCGCAATCTAGAAAAATAGTATTTAAAACTTGCGAGTGAAATACCGATCTTCTGTTTTAAATTCTCAAATGGCTTAAAATATCGATCGATACATTTTGAATATGGCTTATTCGCAGTTCAATATGTGCTACTTCACTTTTCAGCAACTAATACTTCTGGACTAAAACTTTAGCATCGTAAATTAACTGTTTTGGAAGAGCAATAGTTTCTCCTGATAGTTTTCGTTTTGCTGGTCGTTCAATTATACCAGACTTATATATTTTTTTGAAAGCGTATAATATTTTTCAGCCAATTTGCCACGTTGGTTATTATTATTAGTTTCAAAATATGTAACCTGAAATTGATTAATATTAAAAATTATTTAATTTTAATTAAATAATTCATATTAGCAATTTGCAATTTGTAAATCATCCTGATAAAAATCACATAAAATAAAATTGCAAAATTAAATTCAGTGCTAGTATAATTTGTTAGAAAAACTAACGAAGCCTTTAGGCAGCGATAGGTTATACTTGAGCCAGGAAATTTAAATTCAATGAAAACTGAAATTTTTCTTACAAATGATTATCCGAAAATTGATTTTAACTTAAATGATCCCTTGCAATACTATTTATGGCGAAGAAGCCGAACCTACTTAGCACTTATTGCGTCTTTAACTAGATCTTTCGAGCCATTCGGTATACCGACTTAGTAAATGTTCTATAGTTGGTTATCACAACGAACGCGGCGAAAAGCTAACTCGAAACCTCGGTGTGATTACAGAAATTCTCTTAAAACCACTACTCTTCAATCTAAACTAAAACATTATAAATAATTGTAGATTCCTATATATTATATTACTTCGGCTTCAGTGGGGAACAGTTCCACAATTTTCTGCGAGACTTTTACTAAATATAATGGTATTATCAGTATCGTTATTTGATGAACTCGTACACGGTATTGGTGAGGATTACCCTGGTTGTTTCGTAAGCAATTCGGATGACTCAATGTACGTAACGGGTAGCGAGCTTAACCACGAATCAACAGTTGTAGTTGCTGCTGTTGATCGACAGCCCTATATTAAAATATTAATTAATTTGGTAAATAATTAAAAATTAAAAATGTATGCGGTTTTAAAATATGTGTACATTTTCTAGTTGCCACTGATACAGAGCTTTTCGAAATTTTACTCGCAATCCAAATCGTTGGTCAGATATCAGTCGGTTGAAATCGTCACTGTTTAATTGTTTAAAAACTTCAATGTTGATTTTTTTCTCTAATTGCATAAATTATAAAAAGAATATTAATTTATCTGTAATATTGTCGTATGAGAATTTGGGGGAAACCCCCACTTTTGTAATAATATTTCCATGGATTGTTCAATAGGTTGAATTATTTGGGTGACATCACTCTCTTCTGTAGTTTCTTCAAATGGTATATCTTCTTCCATTTCAAAGTACTTTTATTTTGAAATGCACTTATTTATTTATAGTAGCACAGTTTTGGGATGTACTCTCTTAAAACGTGATCACAGAACACAATATACACTAGGTAGCAAAAAATGTATGTACCGCTAATTTTTACTTTGTACGCACAATTTTGGAAAGCAAACAAATTTGCGTATGCAGAATTTTATATTCAAAAGTGCATTACTTCACTGAACTAATTTATTGAACTGAACACTTATATAATTATTATTTTTCAATTAAATCTTTTTATTTATCTACATCACGTATCACGTACTGCATATCCACTTTTTCGATTACTGATGTAAAATTGAAGACTTGTTTAAACGTGTTTCACTTTAGTTAAGGTGATTATCTAGTTTTTTAGATGACTTATATAGAAATGTAGACAATAAACCATTGTTATAAAACGGTGTTGCAATTCAGCTAGGATTTATGGAATAATTTTAGGAGACTTAATTTCAATGTACCGTTAGCTTGCAATTGTCTATTTGTTATTAAATATTTTAGATAATTTTACTAATATTTTCGATAAATTATAATTAGAAAATATCTATAATTTTAGATAATTCTCATAAATCATTTTGAAGATGAATATTGTAGTAAAATAGCAATAAGATCGACGTATTTTAGCTGAACTTCCCAGGAAATTAGAATATTTTTGCAATGAAAAATTAGTTAAATCATATACAACATAATATATTTACATATATCTAGTTTCTTCGGCAAAATACCTAACAAATTAGGTAAACATTGTATTTTGATTTTAACCTAATTGGCGTTAGGTAAATAATCTATTTAATTTCTTTCTGTGTATACAAAATACTTAGTTAAATTAATTGGGTTGTTTTATCACGAAATTCTGAGCTAGATAAACTAAATCTCTTGTTTAATTTAGAAATTTTGTATTTCCTTACTTGGTTACTACAAAAAATGGGTAAAATTTGAGTTACCAGGATGTTGGCACGTATAGTTTTGTTTAATTTCACCAAAACATATTTTGTTAGGTGAACAATATTATAACTAACAAGTAACAAAGTATTCTGATTTATCTAAATTACTTATTTTGACCTATTAGTTTTGTCATATAAACTAAGACTTGTTAAAAATTAGAATATTTACGAAGGGGTTGACAATTGCAAGGCAAATCATTAAAATTCTCTAAGGCATTGTGATTTAAATGTAAGTTCAAAGTATTTTCAATATTTTTGTAGTTTGGTCACTACAGTCTGATGAGACTACCAAATTTTTTAATATAAAGAATTCAATGTTTCATTAGTTCGAAACCAAACTTCCAAGCTTCAACCTCTTGGTCAATTTCAAAAGTCTATTTTATCAAAACATTTAGTTATATCTGAGACAACCTAAAACAGATATTTCATCCTATGTAAACGTAAAAATTTAAACTGCGATTTAATTTTTTGTAAATAGCCGCATACAATCGAAAATATTTTGTTTTTTGCGTATACGTATACGCAGTTTATCGAAAAATCACAGATACAACGATGACATTGGAATTATCAGAAGTTTGTTTTGTTTTCGTTTTTTAGTTCAAATGAAAAATCTAATTTGATTGTCTAAGGTTATATTTACCAATATAAAGTTTTACTTACTAAGCCTATTTTGTGTATTATAAAAAAAATTTCGTCAATGTTGATAAATAATTGGATGTTTCAACCTAAAACGTTTTCAACATTAACCTCCAATTTGGTTACATTTATTAAGAAAATTTTGTAGAATTAACAAGTCATTAATAAAGTAATTTTTTCCCTTGGTTGATTTAACAACATAGTTGACCACTGTTATCAATTTTTTCCACTTCCATTAAAATAACCAGATGTTTTTGATTAAATTAACTAAGTTAAAAATTAAATAACTACGATTTGGTTATTTAAAATTAAAATTTTATTCAATTAAGATCTCATTTTTTTTTTAACTAAGATGTATGGTAAATCGAAAATCACCAAGATATTTGCAAAATTGACTCAGACTTTTGTTTCTTTTGACCCATGTTTTTCTCGGAGTGCATTTTGCATCCCCATCATGACATTGCAATTATCTGCAGTAAATCCAATTAAATTTTTAAGTGGAATATAATTTTCATCTAGCCCTTGAGTTAATGTTGTAAAAACCCAAGTAGCCGGAGAGTCGATGGCCGGAGTTAATTTTGAAAACATATCTTTGCATTTATCAATGAATAATACTGTCGATTTGTGGTTTCAGAAATCATTCTATTGTTCTCGGGAGCAACAATATCTTTTATATCTGTTTATATTCATATTTTAAATGATCTTTGAATCTACAACTGATTTTTTAATAATAAATTTAATTGATTTAAATTTGTAAACGGTAGTAAGCAGGTTTTTACCACTCTTATGCCCGGTTGCACAGAAAAATGACTAACAGCCAGTTTGTTTTGCGCCAGTAATGGTTTTATATGAAATCTGTTTCAGCGAAAAGTCAATGCAAACTTGATTAAATATATTTTATTCAATGAAAATATTTAAGGACTAGCTAAAAAGTTATTCAATCAAAATTCGTTATTTAAATATTTATACGCTAGCTAAATATTTCGACGGAATAAAATATATTTAATCAAGTTGGCGGTGACTTTTTTCTGATTGCGGAAACAGTTTTCATATAAAACATTTAATTGGCGTACCACTTTTCTGTGTAGCCGGCCACAGATGTCAACATTTAATTTGTTAAAAAGTTTATTTTAAAATTGTCAACGTCACTTGCAAAATCAGAATTACCCACAAAAGAAAAACCACCAGTTTCACAGTTCAAATATTGGAGAATAATAGTTGACAGTCTGAATTTCACAATTATTATTATTCATTAGAGTTTTGTTGCTAGCGATTCGCTAAGTTTCTCAAAATCAGTTTTTGGAAAATTATAGCGAGGCAGAGTATCGGAATTAGCGTTACGGAGAATTAAAAAAGAATCTATGGTTCCAGAATCGTAAAAATATGTGATTAAAATCGGTGGACGGTATATATCACAAGTAGAAAAAAATAAATTTGTTTTTAGACAAATGTCACACTTGAGTTTTGCGTAGAGAAGCAAGTACTTCTTAATTTTGATTGGGGCATGAAGAGTGTGAACCAGCTAAAAAAAATTATTTTTGATAATCTCGAATTAAGAAGATTGTGAAATATATACCAAAAATAATACTAAAAATGTACACTGTTAAATTTAAAAATATTCCAATTGAATTTGTTTTGTAGTGAAATTGAAACATTTTTAGATAATCTTTAACATTTATACTAGAGAAGTTCCAATAATTTTCTAACAAAATGAGATAAACACTACCGAAAATTGAGTTTCAATTTACTAAATTTTTTTTAATTCCAAAGAAGGATATTTTGTATTTCCATGAATTTTAATAAATTTGAAATTTTATTTCACCGATCCTAGAGATGTCCACGAGGTCTCTGGGATCTAATTATGATGATTTTTAACTTGTCCAGAGACATTTTTACGTTTACGATTATATCTCATATACCAGAAATATTCACGGGATCTCTTTCATATATTCGAATAGTTCAGAAAACTTTCTATCAATATTGTGAAAACGGGACGCGAATGATCATTTTAATTGTGTTTTCCCAAATTTAAAACTTGTTGATTTTCAATTTTATTCTCAATTGGAAATTTTGGTATTTCCTCTGATAGGATTTTTACCCAATTAAAATTCCAAAATAAGCTACCAACCCGATTTATTGTAAAAACAATCACATAACACAAACTCATAGAGATGTCCACCGGGTTACGTTTACGCTTTTCGGTAGTTCAAAGCCTCGACTTTCGATAGTTCCGGACAGACTTCGGTTATGATGATATTTATTTTGCCATACACTTAGAAGTTTCATGAAATAATTTGAATACAATCTAAATTCTCATCTAAATGATCAGACGGATCAGTCAAAACCCTATAAGTGTGGTGAATGAGATCTAATTTTGATGATTTTTAACTTGTCCAGAGACATTTTTACGTTTACGATTAGGTCGCGATCGATTATATAAATTCAAATTCATTATTTTTATTCAAATGTATGCAACTTCTAAGTCCGGCATGGCACAGTTAATATCATAATAACATAACCCTGTCCAGATCTTTCAAAAGTTGAAACTTGGAACTATGAAAAGCATAAACGTAACCCTATGAATATCTTTAGGTTTTCTGTTATTTGAATATTATTACAATGAATCGGGTTCGTAGCTTATTTGGGAATGTCGCAATTTGGGTAAAAATCCTATTGGAGGAAATACCAAAATTTCCAATAGAGAATAAAATTAAAATGAAGAAGTTAAAAGTCTGGGAAAACATGGTGAAAATCATCATTCGTGTCCCGTTTTCACAATATTGATAGAAAATTTTCTGAACTATTCGAATATATGGAACAGATCAGGTGAACATTCTTGCTATATATGAGATATAACCGTAAACGTAAACATATCTCTGGACAAGTTAAAAACCATCATAATTAGGTTCAATTCACCACACTCATAGGATTTTGACTGATCTATCTGACCATGTAGGTCAGGACGGAACAATTACCATTACAATCGAATCAAAGTAAAATATAGTCAATTGAAACACAATTTTCTCGTGTTTATCTCATTTTGCTAGAAAATTATTTAATCCCTACTGCGACACTATTAGAGACTCAGGGACTTCTTTATGTGATTGACAAATTTTACATCATATCCTAAGTGGCTAAGGTACATTTCGTATTAAATACAAATTATCTAACATAACGGTAATAAGAACGGTAGTTATTTATTTTTTGTACTGTTATTCTTTTTAAATAAATATGCACAAGTAAACACTTGCGATGAAATGGATCTTGAAGATAACAACTCAGAAGACGAATGGGTCCGCAACGTCATTCAGGGTGTTGATGAATTATCGAACGTTGAAGATGCTTACAATGCATCTGACATTTAAATCGAGCTACATGATGATGTTCCGGATGAATACAAGCCAAATGAAGATAATATGATATAGTATACTGAAAAAGAAATTTATGATGCAAGCGTATCTTCAATTTTTGGTTTTATTGCTAAAGATTGTACGGTATTGTCGCAAATTCCACCGGCTGTAACTCGAACACAAAAACAGAACATTTCCGTCATAAACCGGGACCAGTCGCTTCAACAAAATTTTTGTTCGTTGCATATACATTTAAATGTGTATTTTCGGAAGTGATGGTGGACATTATTGTACGTGAATCAAATCGGAAAGCTCTGAAAACATTTGAAGAATGGAACGCTAATAATCCCGAAAAACCTGCTAAAACTTGGAAGTGTTGGGTGTACATCATGGGTGTACATCATTCCAATGCGGAGCACCACAGTGTTTTATGGCGTGTCCAATATATAGAGCAACCATGTCGATCGATCTATTTCGTGGTATATGTCGATTTATTCGGATTCAGATAAAGCAGCTGCTATCAGTTATATCTGACTGCTGTTAAATGCTATTTTGTCATCACATTCACAGTTTCGGATTGTGTGACCGTAGATGATCAACTATTTCCCTAACGAGGCAGGATACGGTTCACACAATATATACCATCCGCAAACCGTCCAAATATGGGTTAAAAATATTTTAGGTTCGTGACTCAAAGAACTCATATCCCATCACCGTCCAATTGTATACGGGAAAAGGACCTGGTGGACGAGAAAAAGATCAAGGACAGCGAGGTGTAAGTGATTTGTGCCACCAATTTAAAGGTTCTAGCACGTTTATTGTTATCGTGGAACTTTACAATGGTAGGCACGCTAAAACACAACAAAACTTGCATCCCAAATTAATTCAAGAAATGTGCAAGTAAAGGAGAAAGCTCATCCCGGTTTGGGTTTAGAGACGATGGGAAAGTGAGCATAAAGGAATCGCATTGTAACTTTGTTGCCGACCATGCACACTACAAATATAACGAGTGGTCCAAAAAATAAACCAGAAATTATTTTCGCTGCATTCATACTCTACAGTGAAAACAACTCCAAAAGTGCCAAACCTTCACAAAGTCTACCGATCTTTCTGCAGGATCTAGGCAAACAATTGGCCATGCTGACAATTGAAAATCGTGCAAAAAATCGAAATTTTTTAGCTAATTTTGCCACTAAATCAGGAATAGACTCTATGTTAGGCCATCCTGTAATCCTTTTTACCCAACCATCTGTATCTGCGACTAAAACTTTAAGTTCGCATGTTTGTCGGTCAACTTCATCATTTCAACGAAAAATTCAAAAAATGCTGCTCGATTTGCAAACGGATAATTGGTAACGAACACGCAGAAACAATTACAAAATGCAGTCAGTGTACACTTTAAATTGAAATTAATAATTTTTTGATCATAAATGTAGGTGTTGTTTATTTTATTTCTCATTTTCTTGGCTTCGCTCAAGGAGTTTTCACAGAAAATATTCACGGATTAACTAAATAATTTTGTTCTACACTTTAGTTAATAATAATTAAAACCAACTTCAAAAATGTCAACAGAGGCTAAATAAAATTATCAAGCATACAGTCTAACGCGAAAATAAAAAAAAATTGATTGACAACGAAAAAAGTACAATTGTACCTTGTCACGTACATAAAGGCTAATATAATTGTTAAAGATTATCTAAAACTGTTTCAATTTCACTCCAAACAAATCCAATTGGAATATTTTTAAATTTAACAGTGTAAATTTTTGGTATTATTTTTGCTATGTATTTCACTGGCGGCAAAGTAAGACTTTAATAGCAGGTAGCATTTTTTTATTATCCATTGCCATTTATCTAAATTGACGGTCATTTATTGATGACACTTTGTGTCAATAATAAAAAATTGTGCTCTAATTTTTAAAATATGTATTTCTTTCAATTATTATTGTGTCTAACTCAAACAGACTTACAATTAATATCGAATTTGAGGAAATGCTAATTCAATTGACGATTAGAAATATCAAAAGCGGCCTCTCTGGTGGTCACTAGAAAGTAGACATAAGTGTGATTACAGATTATATACATTACGATTATTAACTTCAACACTTTCAATGTGCTAACAATATTAGTGCAACCGAGTTTATATACCACCCATTGACAAATACGTTGCGCTATAACTGAGTTAAATGACCTAGTATTCTGCGTGTCTCAGGTCTATTTGTTTGGTTTAGAATCGACTTCTTTCTACATGTCGAAAGCAGGTCGAAGTCAGGAAAGATATTCTGACCCCGATCGATGATGGGAATAAACAATTTATTGAAAAGTTGAGAAATCGCTGATCTCAAAGGTGATCCGTTTTAACAATAATTATGAAAAATGTATTAGAATTCATCCACATCTTATTGTTTTCGAATATACATACGAGTATATTATTCTGTAAAAGATCAAAAATATAAGAAGAATACATTTTTATAGATGAAGAAACCAAAAAATATTTTAACACATATATGTGATTCATGAACAGTCTGAGTCAATATTTGATGAATTTGGATTTTAATTCAAGATTTTTTTTATTTTTTTTTTATTTTTAAACAAAAACTGATACAAAACACAAGTAGAATTTGTTGCCAACATCTTTAACGCGTCTTGTAAGGTTAAGAAGATTTCGGTTATTTTATATATTTTGGTTTACAAAAAAAAATACAAGAAGTTTGATTGTTCACGACTCTTTCTGTTGTAAACTAAAATTTATGATTTCGATCTGGGTTATTTCTATGAAAAGTCACACTACCTCACTATAAAGCAGTAACTTACTACCTGTTACACCGCGTGGTGTTTTGTTGAACTATCATACGTTTTATATATAATATGTTTCGATTTAGGAAGTACGTTGCGCGTTGAATTCGTTGTCGATTTTATACGTTTTAATGGTTTGTTTAAAAAATTATTCAGTTATTGTTTATGTTTTATTTTATTTTTTCTAATATAACCAAATTTAAATAATTGTCAATATTTGGTAGTGATATGTAGTAGAAAGTTAGTTTTTGATTGCTTAAAAATTATTTAGATAAATGAATATATCGATGACAAGACGACGCCATAAATCATGGTATTTGTAGTTTAATTTGTATATTTAGTCCGCGGCTTGGTAGAGAGTTGACTCATTTATGGGAGAATTTCAAATAAAACTTGTTACAACAAATAGAGTGAATAGTGGGTGAACTAGGTAAATAAACTACCGTATTGTTCTCTATTCAATATCCAAAAATTAACTAGCGCTTTGAATAATATTATGGTAACAGCGAGCCTTAGTTATAAAAGAGTTTCGCTAATTTGTTAGTCATTTACTGAGATTATCACGTTACAGAATACAATCACTATCTCACTTCATTTACTTATCATGATCTTGCTATTGAATCGAATCACACTTTGATAATCTTTGGAATGCTTTAAAATCCACATCTATGCTCGCCGCACCTTTCGATTTCGCAATTTCTAAATATTCATCGTTCAGTTCAACTTCCATAGTCAAAAAATAATTATTCAATTTTAAAAAATTAAATTTTTAGCTACTTTTAAAAATATTTAAATTTTACGACAATTTCCTGTAACTATATGCACACATCATTTACCCTCCGCGAGTGGCGCTATAAAATGCATGATATACGCGTATACTATTGCTGCATACCGATTTATCCGAGTTTATTAATTTGTTTATCGATAAACAAGATTACCAAAATAGAATGGTACATCCGTCGCGTCCAATATTCAAGAATTCCTCGCACTTGGAAGGGCATGTGATTTATTCCATAGATTTAAAATCATATCCCAAGCTGCAATGCCGACGGAATTCCGTTTAAATTCGCGTGCAAAAACCAGATTCTTTCTATGAAAAAAAAACTATGTAAAGAACACAGTAATCCGTACTACTCGCCAAAAAAACGTGTCACAAAAATTCCAGTGTGGGTTTGTGTGAATCTCGGCTAAAAAGAGATAAAATGAAATTGAAAATTAGTTGGAACTGAGTTTACATATCTCACGAAACTGAAAATACAAAACAAATCTAATAAAACATCAAAAAAAAAATTAAATCAGAAAGGGAAAGAAAATTATTTCTCTCCAAAATTTATATTTTTGTATCTTCGATATTTTGTAGTATGGAATTTGGTATGGAATTAAAACTATTTTTTCCACACACTGAAAAAATTGCATATGGGAACAACGACGTTTCCGACGAAATTCCATCTAATTTCAAATTTTATTTTGTCTCTCTTTAGCCGGGATTCACACAAACCCACACTGGAATTTTTGTGACACTTTTCTTTGGCGAGTAGTACGGATTTCCGTGTACTTTACATAGTTTGTTTTCCATAGAAAGAGTGTGGTTTTTGCAAACGAATGCAAACGGAATTCCGTTGGCATTGCATATTGGGGTGGTGTTATTTTGAAAAGAAAGAAATTGTTATTGCACTTTTGCAAACAAATAAAAATCATCAATATCAAAAGTACTTATACGTTGTAAATTTATACATGATGATTGAAATTCAATCTTATTACCTGTTTAGTCCAATGTTGCTTATCGCGATATGGCAAAATACTTGCCTAATTAAACAACTCTTAAAATTAGTAAAATTTTACTTTAATACTTAAAAAACAACATTTTAAATAAACACAACATATCGAAAATAAAACAAAAAAAAGTTTTATAAATAAAAAAACCGTAACTGCGTACATGTTCATTCGTCGACGTTTAACATGCAACTGAAGATTCAAGACCAATCTAATAAAATATCAAACAAGTGTGCAGATCAGAAAGAGAAAGAATTTTTTTTACTCATAAGCGGATTTTTTGTGTCTTTGATATTTTGTAGTACGGAATTCCAATTGGAACTAGAACTATTTTTTCCATACATTAGAAAAATTGCATACTAGGTAATATTTGAGTTTCATGTGAATTAACAAAAACTCCACACATTTTCCCATAGATTTAAAAAATTATGCCGAATCAAATTAGAAATTGTGTCCTTTTACATGCAAATAGCAAATAAGAATTAAAAGGCCATCAGCATAAAGTCCGACAAACTCTACAATATTCAAAATTTATCTTAACTAAATCTACTAAGCCAAAAAAATAGATTTGATTTCTGAGAACGAAAAATTATACACTCTCCACCTTTTGGAAGTAGCTTCTAACTCATTTGATTGTATCAGCCTAAGGGTAACATTTCCACATAGTGGAATTTTCCAGCAAACCCTACGTTATCCAGAATTTATCTTAGATAAATTTACTCAAACCAATAAAATCAAATCGATTTGATTTACAAGAACGTAAAAGAAAACTTTGCCCCTCCTTTTCGAAATGGATTGAGATCATTTGATTGTGTCAACCTCAGAAGAATTTTTGGATAAACCCTACGATATTCAGAATTAATCTTAACTAATACTACTCAAACCAACAAAATCGATTTGATTTGCGGGAAAGAGAAAGGATACCTGTCCCCTCCTTTTGGAAATGTCTTTTGATTCATTTGATTGTGTCAACCTAGGCTATCATTTTCACATAATTGAATTTTCTGACATCCTCTAGGATATCCAGAATTTATCATACTAATACTACTAAAACCAATAAAATCTATTACATTTGCGAGAACGAAAAAGGATACAACTCCCCCCTCCACCCACGTTTGGAAATAGCTCTTGAATCATTGGAATGTACCAACCTAAGGCTAACATCCACAAAGTGAAATTTTCCGACAACCTCTACGATATCCAGAATTATCTTAACCAAACCAACTCCAGCTCTAGCCAATAAAATCGATTTGAATTGCGAGATTAAAAAAGAATACCCATCTACACTTTTTGGATATAGTTTTTCACTCATTTGACTGTGCCAACCTAAGGAAAACATTTCCATATAGTGAAATTTTCCGAGAAACGATATCCAGAATTTATCTTAACTAAATCTACAGAGACCAAACTACAAAAATATTGAAAATATTTTGAACTTACATACAAAGTATAATCACAATGCTTTAGCGAATTATTATGTTTCGCTGCGCAATTGTTAGCCCATTCGTAACCTCGAATTTTATTGTATTTGACGCAATTTCTATATGAAATTTTGGGTTATCCAGGTTTAGGTTTTTCAGTACGATTCCATTATTAAAGCGAAAAGGGATAACGAAGGTTGTATTAAATAATAACCGTTTTCAATGAATTGTCGTTTTCGGTCAATTTTAATGAATTGTTTTTCGTTCGGAAAATTGTCTTTCTCGGTTAATTGTTGTTTTCGGCGAATTGCTGTTTTCGGTGAATTGTCGTTTTCGATTAATTGATGATTTCGGTGAATTGTCGAGCTATCAAATACGTCGTTGCTTGTAAACTTTTATTACGTCTAGAAGAAGATAGAAATTCGTAGCAATAAAATTGAAGCCGTGCATTAATAGAACTAGGGGGTCTAGTTAGGTGACTTAAAGACCGACCTCATGTACTAGCCGGACCTGAATTACGATCTCCAGAAATATATGTAACGCTCATTCAAGTTTGAATAAAAATTTCATTAGAATACGAATATGATATAAATCTCCAGCAAAAAAATCTGAAGTCGTGAATTGTTAGCACACGGTGGTTTCAGTTAGATGACTCCTAATTCCTGATCTGATTTAAATCACGATCTCCAAAAAAGTCTAATTATGCCCATTTAAATTTGATGTGACTCATATCTAGCTATTACCCAGAATAACCCAAAATTTCATATCTAAATTTGAGTTATAAAGTTTTTAATATAAGTTTTTAACAGCACCAAGTGGTTTTAGTTAGATGACTAAATGACCAATTTTATGCATTAGTCAAATTTGAATCACGATCTTTGGGAATGCCATCCATCCGATAATAGGCATTCAAATTCGAATAAAAATGGCATTTTTAGTATTAGGTAGGTTTAGATAGGTGTCTCAGCGTCCAATTTATTGTACTAGCTAGATCTAAATCACGATCTCCGAGAAGGACTCTTAATAGTGATCCAAATTTGAGCTTAAATGGCTTCAGGATACCTAGCAGGTTCTAGTTGTACTGATGTCATTTTTACTTGTTTTTGGATGACCAGTATCCTTTCTTGGAGATCGTGAATCACGTTAGGTTAGCAAATACGGCTAGTGTTTGAGCCACCTGTCACTATAACTCAAAACCGGATGGAAATTTGGGCATTATCAGTTATTCGAGGCGTTCGTAGTTCAGATCTTACTAGCACGTGAAGTTTGTAATTGAGTCAATTAAAATTCCCCTAATTAAAAAATGGGTGTTTCAGGTTTATTGCTATACGAATTTTAATCTTCTAGATGTTGTACTGGGGTCATTTTTGCTCGAATTTGGATGGCCATTATTGACTTTCCTTGGAGATCGTGATTCAGGTCTGTTTAAAGTACCGTTTAAAGTATAAAACAGTATTAAACAAAATTAAGAGATTCTAAAGACAACGCAAAGACGAGTTATGTATATAAGATGAAGAGTAGATATTACACTTAGTTTACACGCTTCAAAGGTGTTCCGCTATCGTTCGAGCCTGTTCTATATTTTTTTTTTAAATTCCGATTAGCTAAGTTGATAGTTAATACCAGTCATTAGCCGCGTTTTATTATTCGAGCACTATCCGGCGCCGAATGGGAAATTTCTACTGAAACTGCAGCTATTATTCACTGGTGTTGCTATACCATAAAAATGAAAAATAAATGCATCCTTAAAACACACATTTATCAATTGAAACATACTAATTGACATTTATTTTGACATGACGTTATAAACAAGAATTCATCTTGCTGCGTTTTAAATTTTTATTGTAAGATTAAATTTCTAATGGTTTCAGGGGTTTACAAAATAAAGGCCTTTTCAAATTTTCCATTGAAATAGATAGCGCTCCCGATAGCGGTTCCCGATAAATAGGTAGAGCAAAATATTTTTATGGCGATTTTAACTAAAATGTTGAACAGCGCGCTAAATATAAGTTTTGACATTGAAAATTGGGTGCTCCGCATACATCTATCGGACGCTAATAAAAAAACACGGCTATTAATAGGCGCCACTAATATATAAATATATTTAATAAAAGAAAAAAATTGGTTTAGTACGAGTATATATTTTCAAAATGCAATCTATAAGCTGAGATTTGTTAACTGTCAATTACAAATATTTCAGTAATTGAAAAACTTAATTTAATTAGCAAATTTTAATTAAACATTAGACACGATTGTGAAGATGATCAATGAATGATGAGATTGAACTAGCTGTTAATTTAGTTTCAGACTAATGTAAATACGGAGCATTCAAGGCTTGCCTATATTTTTATCGAAGGAAATGCTCTGAATTCAGATACTTAAAATGCTTTCACCTACGACTATCTAAACTAGATTTCACCGCAATATTAGCTATTATAGCCCAAATCAACCAATTTCAGTAAGTCATATTTTCTAAATAAGCTAAATCGCAACATTAAGCTGTAAAGTTATTAGCCTTACAAATGAGTTTAAACACAACTGTTTTGAATGCCAGTCAGTGCAGTTTTTGAGAATCGAACTCAGGTAACTCCCTTATCTAATACTACGACCAATGACAATCATTTAGATTATCCTTCTCCTATGGACCTGTTAATTATAAGCAGGACCCAAATTACTGCATTAAACCGTTAAACCTGTTACCCTCTTAAATCCCTTACATTTCCTCTATATTCTCGATGATAATCGGCTTTGTTAGTGCTGGCAATTCAGCCACAGTTGTTTGTCTCATACCATTCATTGCTACTACTGCTTGGCCGCACCAACCTCTTGCACCGCCCAACGATTCACAGTGCCGTCACTTAGCTCTCCCGTATTTACATGATAAATGTTTCAGTTCATCCTATCTACATCGGGTATTGCTATCGCTTTGCTGCTGGCCAGCATTCCTTCCAGTCAGTGGTGTACTAAACTGACATCACATACCTTCTCCATCACATATCTATGACATCATGATCTTATCATCTTGCTCCTGTAATTTGTTGTTTTCGCTGTTTCTTATGCCATCTGGGCGTAGTTTCAATCCATATGCGATTTGTTTCATTACATCCACATCTCTGACATCATTATCATCAACTTTCTCTGGTGATCAATTTTCATCCTGACTTAGTGTGAGCATCCACCCGCCTCTGGATTATTTTTAAAAATTCGATTCTGAAATACCAATTTTTGGCCACTTTTTCACATAAGTCCCCACTTATTTCACCAATAACACAAATAAAATTGGTTTCCGATCGTAAACCTTTGTTTTATGGTCATTGAGTATTTGTGGTTTACTGGAGTAAACCAATGATTAAAACATAACCCCAAAGAAAAAAGCCCAATGAAGTTGTATCGCATGATCTTGGTGACCAGCACATCGGAATTTTTGTAGATTATACACGGCCATTAAACTTTTCTCTCAATAATTTGTTTGTGTCATCATAAAGAGTATGGCACGTTGCACCATCTTGTTGAAACGACATATCGCTTTCAAGTCAAAACCATCTACTTGATGGTAACTGCAATGCCATTTCCATTTTCACAAAAATATGGTCCAATTACACCTCTAGACCATAAACCACACCAAACTGTTAATTTTTTTTGGATGTAAATAGTTTTTAAGCATTTCTATTAAAAAATGCTATATGGTTTGCCGTCTGCCCGTCTGTGTCCACGATAACTTGAGAAAGGATGGAGATACCAACTTAATTTCTTCACTAAAAGTTCAAGCAATCTATGGGATAGAGCATTATTGATTTGGACATTTCTGTGTTTAGGGTGTTCGGAGATAGGTTATGGGTTTTGTTAACCCCGTCCTTAAAATTGATATAATTTATTTTGTGTGGGTGATGTGGGTATGGGGGTGGTAGGAGTGGTGGTATGTGAGGTGGAGGGGGGTTAGGATGAGGTGTTTTGAGTTTGGTGTGGGAATTTGGGATTTGGTGGATGAGGGTTTGTGTGGGTGGTGTGTGTGGGAGTGGGTATGGAGGTGTTAAAGGGTGATGATATGGGTGGTACGATATAGGGTGGTGCGGGTGAGGTGTGTTTTGGGGGTTAGAATTTTTAAATATGTTTAGGTATGGTGGTTTGCGGTTGGTTGGGGTCGTTTGAGTTAGGATGCGAATTGGGGTCGGTTGAGCTGGCTGTAGCTGGGGTAGGTGGGTGTGGGTGTTTGTGATATTTGAAATACACAAATCATACTGCATAAAACTTTCCTTTATTTTGGAGAATATCCATATTTTGTGCACTTTTATCACTGACTTTATTTTTGAGTTTTTTAACAAATAATAAAATATTTATTTATTTTCTTTTTAGTGATAATTGACTTTATTATTTATTTAAAGTACTAGTTTCGGGTACATACACCCTTTGTCAACTTATAAAAATATTTTAATTATTATCTCTGCTTACACGGCTATTTATAATCAATTCATACAAACAGTTATACGGCATTTTGTCATTTAGTAGTAGGTGGTTGTGTTTATGTTTATATATTTCCATTTCTTCTAATCTGTTCAGTGCATCTCCTTTTTTCACTCTATGTAAAACCTTTAAATTTTCGGTGTAGTTCGTGTATGTGTGTTGTTCGTTGGTTAGGTGAAGCGCGTATTTGGATTTTATATCGTGTTTTCCTATTTCTTTTATGTGTTCAATAAACACAAAATTTCTGCCCGTCTGACCTATATAAAATGCATCGCAATCACTACACTGTAACTTATATACACCGCTGGTGCATTCTTCTCGATTGTGTTGGTGTGAATTTAATCTTCTTTCTATTTTGTTGCTTGTTCTGCATGCGGCTACGTAATTATATTGTTTTAGGGTTTTGTTGATTATATGCGTTGATGCCTTATCGTAGTTTACCGAGATGTATTTGTATTTTTCGTTTGCCCCTACTATTGTCAATGTAGTGAGTTGTCGTACATGTTCTTTGCGTTGAAATCTGCGGTTCATTTTCGTGATCATGTTCCCGTTGTAATCATTACTGATGTAATGTATGCATAATGTATGCGATCTCTTTTATAGTATTTATTTCATCGTCATAATCGTTTTTACTCATTTGGATGGTGTTGAGTCGTGCTATCATGTGTCTGTATGCTGCTAACTTGTGTTGAGGTGGGTGATTCGAAGAGGAATGTATTGTATGGTTTGTTTGTGTCGGCTTTCTGCAGATTTTAAATGTATGTTTCATATTTATGTTATTTACTGTGATATCCAAAAAATTTATAGATTTGTTTTGTTCTATTTCCAATGTGAATTTAATGTTGGGATGGATGTTATTGATGTAGTTGTGCATGATTTTTAATTGCCTTAGTGTCCCGCCAAATAATATTAAAATGTCATCGACGTATCTATACCAATATATTATATGGTTGCGTGAATTGTTGACTTCGTTTAAAATGTATTTCATTTCAAAATTGCTGAAATATATTTCCGCGAGAGTTCCGGATAAAGGATTGCCCATTGGTAAACCGTCTATTTGCATGTAATGTTTCCCATTGTGTATGAAGTAATTTTGTGCTGTGATAACCTTTAAGATGTGTATGATTTGTTCAATTTCAATTATGTCAATTTTTTGTTTTATTAACAATATTCGGATAATTTCTATTGTATCGTTGATGGGTATGTTTCCATACATGTTTGATATGTCAAACGATGCAAATTTTCCATTATTCGGTATATCGATGTTTTTTATGCGTTTATTCTGGGATAACTTCACATACGTTTGCCTGATGGTAATATCATTTAACTGTTGGAATGGTACAACATACAGACTATAACGTTTTTCTCGATAGATAAGTCGAAGTGATGTTACAACACCCCACCACAGTGATTAATAAAATATTATTAACCTCTAGTACAGCGCTGCGTACTAATTCTAGTATTCACTTCTGCTCGTTGTATTAGTCGAGTTTTGTGGATTGTTTGGCTCATTTGTTGCTCCACCTTTAAAGCATCCCATCTAAAGGTTTTGACAAAAGTGATGATTGAATTCGTTTGGTCAGGATTGGTCACTAGTTTTTATCGTTTGGTCACTTACGATTAAACGGTAAATAAATAATGATAAATTCAAAAAAAAAAATTCCCGGGTAGCACCTCATTGCAAGAAAATTGTACCGTTTTTAACAAATTTCGCTAGGTAATCGTTAGGTCAGGATCAAAATCAAAATTACAATAATTCAATAAAATCAGGTTCGTCGCTTATTTGTGAATTTCATTTTACAAAATTAATAAAAAAGCCAATTGGAATATACCATTTAGATAAAAATATTATTTTTTCCAAGAATTGTGTCTAAAGTGGAAGACATAAGATATAATCAATTCAATTTTTTGGTTCTAGTTGGTTTCGTTTGGTCATCCCAACATAATGATTTTTTTGCGAAAATTCTTTATAAAATCATAATTTCCACACGATTCAAAGTGTTCGGGGCTGGAAGCTTGACCGAATGGTAATAATTTTATAAATCCAACGATCGGAATCGATTTGTCGACTGTCATTGAGGATTGTGCACTAGTTTTTTCTTCGTTTGGCATCAATACATAATGACTTATTGCGAAAATTCGTTAAAAACTCTTTGAAAAGTTTGAGTTTTTATAGAATTTTTGCAATAAATCATTAAATAGGGTTAACAACACGAAAATAACTAGTGACCAATCCTCAGTGACAATTGACCAAACGACGGTCAAGTTTTCAGCCCCGAACACTTTGAATCGTGTATAAATGATGAGTTTTTAACGAATTTTCGCAATAAATCTTTAAGTAGGGATGACTAAACGAAATCAACTAGTTACTACTCAATTCTCAACGAGTTATGAAAAACTAAAAAATTAAATTGATTATGTCTTATGTCTTCTACTTTGGTTACAATTCTTTGAATAAAGAAATATTTCCATCTTAATGGTATATTCCAATTGGAAGTTTTATTAAATTTGTAAAATGAAATTCCCAAATAAGCGACGAACCTGATTTTATTGAATTAATATAAATTTGATTTTGTTTTTTGCAATAACAACTGACCCTACCTAACGACATTTGATAAAAACGGTTTGATTTTCTTGCAATGAGCCGCTACTCGGGAATTTTTTTTTGTTGAAGTTTTTCATTATTTATTTACCGTTTAATCGTAAGTGACCAAACGATAAAAAAATAGTAACCAATCCTGACCAAACGATGACCAAATTCAATTATCACTTTTGTCAGTCAGTGAGCCCTCATTTGTGCCCGTTTTCGGGAAATGTTTGATATTATGTTTGTTTTTATCATAAATCTAGAAAATTTACTCATTTACCTTGTGTCTATTGGGTTGTTCAAGTAATTGCAAAGTTTATCTATTTGCCTGTGTTTTCCATTGAATAAATGTTGTTATTGGTGATTACTGACTATGTATGTTTGTGTAGTTCTTTTTGAACAACGTGTTAATTTCTCGAGGAGCCAAATTTTGAGGTGTTTGATAATTCATAAGTTATTACTAAATTTGTGATTATTTGATGATTATTAAATTTGTTAATGTAATTTTCCCGAATTTATAATGAAGGCGTTACCAAAAAAGTTTTTTAGTTTAAATATTACGAATCTTTATGATTAAATAAATCTTAAACATACATTTTGAAACTCACCTTTAATGATAAAACATATGATGAAAGCCTTCAAAGTTCAAACCACAGTACCGCCTCTTTTGATTAAGACAAAATGCCGCGCGTGGCCGGTGTACTACAATAAAATCATTTTGGACAAATACAAGTGATAATAAAAATATATATTTCGACCTTTACATTTCGACTCTTCTGCAGATCATAAACTATATTATTGGGTGGCCGTGTCCTTAAAAAAAAAAAAATTTAAAATAATAATAACAAATATACAACTCAAAAGAAAAACCAGATCATATAATTAAAGGGGTTTTTAACATTATTTTGTTACTTTTTTTTTTGGTCGACCGTCAAATTTCGGTAACACGTAACGTGATATACATTTTGTAATTCCCAAGACCGCGCGTCACAAGTTTGTTTGGCATAAACCCAATTTGTAAATTAAATAAGATTTCATCATTACATGCATGTCATGGCTATATGTCGGACAAAACTTTTTAATTTTTGACACTGTATCCACACCACAAACACACCGTTGCTATATACGTCTATTGATTAATCGTGATTTTGTGTGTGAAATTTGAACAGAATTTTTTATTTTATATATATTTTAATAAAACCGGCTTTTAAGAAAATTAAACACACAACAACAAAAAACCACGTACGATATGTAAAATATGTAAGAACGGTAGCTGACATCAGATGAATGTGTTAAAATTAACACTTTACTTTGTAAAAAAAAAAAAGAATTATATAAATATTTCAGCGTATTTAGATGATGATATGAGGTCGAATCACGTTGAACCAAAAATCTAAAAATTTTAAATACCGCACACACTAAATTCTAATCAATTAGGAAGAAATGTAAAATGGTTTTTATTATTAATAAACATTTATATGTATTTTTTATTTTAAATATACGATTTAAAAATATAAAAACTAACTAAAGCATAATTAAATTTACATACGCAAAAAATACAAATTTAACATAAATTATGTTCGTATACAGAACAAAAACAAAAAAAAAGGATATTATTTTTAATTCTGTATAATGCTTTATGTTATTATTAATTTATTTTTAAATAATTGCATTCGTTTATATTTTATACCACAACTGTTTACATATGTGGAATAAATACGTTTATGGGTATGTGATGACTTAATAGTACAATATGTATGCTGTTGTTTCGCAAGCAAGATTTACGCGGTAAAATATTATCATTTACACAGTTATAAAAAAAAACCTAAATTAAATTTATTTCTATTACCATTTACCGTTATGCAAAAACTTCGTTAGATATATTTTTACATTTGTGATTAGATGCAGGTTAAGTGGACTGCTCGGAAATTGGTCATTTGCAAAAGAAATTCCCATAACGTGAATCTTGAAAAGTGTTTATTTATTTATTTAAAGTAATCTATTTTGTAATATACATGTATGATTTCACATTATTTACATTTATAATTTGAAAAGAAATTATATTAAAACAAAAAAAAACTTTAAAACAGAAAAAAATATATAAACCAAATTTTGGTTTAAACAATTAAAAATTTTAAAAATACTCTTTAAGGATATTTTTAAAGTTGTCCTTAGATAAATTGAAGTCAAATATGTCGTCGATTAAGTTGAAAGATTTAGACATCCTATTATTGGGGTTGACCGGTGCGAAGTTTCAAACGTTAATTAAAAGTGTAACATACGCAACAAATATTCAATTAATAATTTAATAATTTCGAATTAAAAACAAACGAAAAATATATGTACAAATATGTATTAAAGTTTTCAAAGTTTTATCATACACTAATATTTACCAATTGAGGTTAAACACATAATTAACACTCCATCCTAGAGTTTTCGCAACGTTGCCACTAGTATTCTCAAATAGTAGGCATTCGAGTCTATTCAAATTTGTATATCCCGTACATATAAAAAGGGTTAGGCTCCTCTGACAAAATTTCATATTTGGATAAAAAATTTATATGGAAGCTGTACCTACACTCCCAATTAACACTCCATCCTAGAGTTTTCACAATATAGCCACTAGCATTCTCAAATAGTAGACATTCAAGCCTATTTAAATTTGTATAGCCCTAGGTGTCTGCAACTGGTGTCTTGTTTAATAATTTTATGTAGGTATCATAACATAAGTTCGTATAATTTGCTTCTAAGGCTGCGGGCCAATTGTCAGGTAAATCGATTAGTACAGTAAATTGAAAATTTAGTATAAATTACTTTTCAAATCGTACCAATTCTCTAGTAAATAAAATTAGGTAAATGCGGCTTAAAGGGACACATGGTTTCTAGGAATATACAAAAATTGGTATGTAGGTACACGAACTAATGTCATAAATTTTATTGTTATTGTTCCAATTATTCGTATTGCTTATGCGATTAAATTTAAATTGTATATTTGCCCAAATTTGCTGCGCAATATGCACAATAACCTTATTGAAAAAATAAATATTAATTTTACCAAATAAAACTGTGTTCATAAATATACAAGCGCATTTTTATTCCATGGGAAATGCTAGTGAATATAAAAAAATTATGTCTAGAAACGTGGCCGCCATGTTTTCATGATTTGTTTAGGAAAAATAAAAACCACTACTATTTACCTTTTGTGTCTTCGCTTTACCCTGCTTTTTAATACAATTTCAATTTACCGCGTACACTGTTAAAAACGGTATTTACCCTAGATTTACCTTAGAATTGGCCCACAGCCGAAATTCTACTTTTACTATTTATATGTGTTAAATTAATTAATAAATTTATTATTTTCATTATTGATGATCTAAACAGTATCATATTATAATAAATTAATAAACACTTATCTTGGACACACTTTTTATTTCGTGATTAGGCATCTAGCGAGAGTAATTATCAAAAAATAAGCGTCATTGAGGCGGAAAACAAATAAACTTTCCGTTTGCCGTAATTTTTCGATAAAAATCGAAATTTTTAATATTTTCTAACTAAATTTTACATTTTCTGCTTCATTTCAAGACTAATCTTGTTAATCATGTATTAATGGAGTGTTGTATGGAGTGTTAATTGGGAGTAAAAGATCAGTTTCCATATAATTTTTTTATCAAAATATGAAATTTTGTCAGAAGAGCCCAACCTTTTTATATGTATGGGCTATACAAATTTAAATAGGCTCGAATGTGTTATATTCGATTATAGTAGTGGCTATATTGCGAAAACTCTAGGATGGAGTGTTAATTGGGAGTGTAGGTACAGCTTCCATATAATTTTAGCGCTCGCTCTTGCGAGCAAGCTTATACAAAGACTTAGGCCGTCTGTCTGTTGGCACTATCACAGCAAAAACTATACACACCAGAGAGCTATTTATACACAGATAGATACTACTCTAAAAAGGTCACATTTAAAATTTGGGAACTCTAGGTCAAGTCGTTTTTGAGATATTCAACTTTTTCTAAAAATATAGGTCACACAGACGGGGCTGTCTACTTTTTTTTTAAATTTTCAATTATTATTCTAGGCATACTTTTATCTATAATAAAACGAGTGTTATTGCAAAACTAGTTTCTGTAATTTTTTTTTGATTGGCTTAAGATTCTATTAATTTTTTGTCTATTGGGCTAATTTGTTGTATTAGCACCTTAGTTGTTTCAGAGGTTTTACACCTCTGTCCGTCCGTCTGTTGCATTTTTCCTATGTTATCGAGCGCTTGTCGGACAATTTCAATTGTCCGCTTCTACTAGTTTTTTTATCAAAATATGAAATTTTGTCAGAGGAGCCTAACCCTTTTTATATGTACGGGATATACAAATTTGAATAGACTCGAATGCCTACTATTTGAGAATACTAGTGGCAACGTTGCGAAAACTCTAGGATGGAGTGTTAATTATGTGTTTAACCTCAATTGGTAAATATTAGTGTATGATCAAAGTTTGAAAACTTTAATACATATTTGTACATATATTTTTCGTTTGTTTTTAATTCGAAATTATTAATTTAATGTTAGTTTTTGCGGTTTTTCTTATAAATTATTTTCATGTTAAATAAGCTGCATACACTGCATAGATAAGTTGCATACGCTGCAGAATATTTGTTGCGTACGCTACATTTTTAATTAACGTTAGAAACTTCACACCAGTATGGGGTTGTTTTCTGAATAGTTAGTAGAATGGTGTTCAAGTGCTAAAAATTCATGGTTTCGAAATGTTCTGCATGGCATGTGAATTGATATATTTTCCAAGATGTAAGCTGAATCAACGTGACCAAGCAAAACATTACCAATAAAAGCCGCGCCCAAGAGAAGTCGTCTATTTTCAAGGGTGCATATTTTGTAATCCGTGCATCTTGTTGTGTATGGAGGTAAGCGAGCCACATTTTCATGGAATGGTAAGTTGTGGTCGTAATCCCAGTCACTTCTCTTTAACAAAAAAATCAGGAACTTCTTTTGAATGCTTTCAATTCTTTTTATGTACACAGAATAGTATGGATTCCAGACCGTTACAGCGTACTCCAGTTGAGATCGAACATAAACGAAATAGAGTGACATAAGGTTTGAATGAATATCCTTAAATTCACCTGTCCATCTTTTAACAAATCCGAACATGGCATTCGCTTTCGCAATACAATTTTCAATATGCCTATTGAAACTGGCGTTTTCGACAAATGTAACACTTAAATCTATAATCTCATTGACTCTTTGCAGTACTTCGTTGTTGACTTTGTATGAAGTAATTATCGGATTTCTTTTACGATGGAAAGACATGATTTTGCATTTCTTAATATTGAAGTATAGTGAGTTCCGATCACACCACTCACTTAATCTATATCTAAGTCTTCTTGAAGTTTCTCCGTATCTAACAATCCATTAATAGTACGGAAATTTTCACATCATCTGCAAATATGTGCACGTCTGAGTTTTTGATTATCTCAGTTATTCGGTCTATGAAAACAATAAAAATCCAAGGCCCGAGGTGTGATCCTTGGGGAACACCATATGTAACTTTAATAACGTTTGATTTCTCATTTCCCATTATCACAAATTGGCACCGGTTTGATAGATATGACTTAAACCAATTTATATAATCGAGAGAGAACCCAAAATCGAATAAACTCTGGAGTGCTTTATGATGACAGATAGAATGAAATGCTTTACTAAAATCCGTTTACGCTACATCAACTTGACGGTGTTTTTCTATCTCGTTAATTAGTTTACTGGTGAATTCAACCAGATTAGTCGATGTGTGCCAGGCATAAATCCATGCTGGTTTATTGATATATGACGTGCAATTGTGGATTTAAATTGTTGCATAATACTAACTCAAATAATTTCGAAATTGATGATGTAGTTGATATTCCTCTGTAGCATGAGATATCATCACGTTTACCCGATTTAAAAATTGGAGTAAGTTTTGAAATTTTCCATTTTTCGGGAAACACACCGGTGCTTAAGGAATGATTGAATAGATAACATAATGGAATTGTTAAAATTTCAGCGTACGCTTTCAGAATAGAAGAGGGTATATCGTCAAGACCGCAACCATCTCCAAACCCCCTTAAAGCCGATAAAATGTTGTCCTCAAAAATAATAGGAGGAGTTATTGATGTGTTGTTGTTGCTGGGTTGTTCGTACAATCCACTAGTAACGCTTGGTCTATAGACTGATTGAAAAAATGACGCGAACATGTTAGCTATATCACTCATTCTTAATCTTAATCTCCTTTATAAGTAGTTTAAGTTTTTTCCACAAGTTGTTTACGATTGTTTTGTCTTCAGGGGCTCTTGTTCTCTGCCAAGTCTTACGAGCTCTTTTTTTCATTAACCAACTCATAGAGCATTTGAGGGAGTTTTGCTAAATTTGTTTTACAAATCCATAGACTGTCCTTCCTGAGGTATAAAAATTTTCGAAGTCGATTCAAGTGACACGATGGGAATCGACAAATTTTGGGTGAGGAAAAGTCACTTGCAAAATACATATTTAACTCTTACGAAAAACTCGCTATATAGTTTTTAAAATAAAACCTGGGGTGGGATGTTGTAACATCACTTTTTTCGATATTTATCGAACATTATATCTCTTTTTCCTAAAATAAAATTGCTTGCTATTTCACTTTTCAATTTTGCTTTCTATATTGCGATCGCACGCTACTACAATAAATTGTTTATTTATCTCGTTTTTTTTCGATAAAGTATCACTCATAAAAAACGTAGGTGATGGAATAAGAGTAAAGCGACATAATGTTTTATTCGAATAAATAGAGATCGCAATAGAAACAACGCAATTGATAAATGAAAAAACCTTAAATTTTATTCGTGATGAAAGAGATGTAAATTTCGATAGTATCGAAAAAAGTGATGTTACAACATCCCACCCCTGCAACAATCGCGAACATTTCAAAATTATTCACTAAACCGTGCTTTATTTTAGAATCTAAAAAGTAATCGCCTAAATATTTATTTGGTTATTTAAAAACTTATGGTTACCACTGTAATTGTATAACAACAAAAATTGACGCTATCTATTACTAAAAGGTTGTTTTTGTTGATTGTGGTTGAGGGATTATTTAGCTTTATGAAAACAATATTTAATGCAAATTAAAAAATCACTCGAATCGAGTGATTACTTAAAAAAAAAACTAAATGCAACCTATATGGATAGTAGGGTTGTACTAGTTGCTCATAGATGGCACGGACCAAAAGGTTTCTGTTCTTTTATTATTTATTTATGTTTATTTAGAATTGAGACAATATCCGTGCCGTGAAACTGAGCAAATAGTTAGTAAGGCTCTGTGTAAATATATTTTACTAGAAGGTAGCCGCTTCCATTTCTATTATTTAAAGGGGCGGAATCATGAAAGCAGCACGGAAATTTTATACGGTATTGAAATTTAAAATGGGAAATAACAATTTTGCCGCTTTTATTGCATTTTTTCAGGAAATTTTGAAATAGTTTTATACCAATCGCACGAGTTTGTAAGGTTTTTTGAAACAATAGAATAAAACCGGTAGATTTGTTCCTACTTTTCCGTATAATACTTGAATACCGTCTAGAATTTCCGCATGGCGTTCATGATTTCGCCCCTGGAAGTTATTCCAAGACAGTATTAAGTCGTTCTCGGAGTGACCGAAGTGGGTAGGATAAGTGGGTAAGAAGCAAAGATGCTTTGAGAAAAAAGTGAAAAATTGCACAACATTTTAAGTTATATTTAACATACTTTTACACCAAATTTTATAAACGTATTAAAACTACAAATGAAATAATGTCATTTCCTTTTCTCTATTTACAGGTCAAAAAGATTGTGATTTACCCAAATCCACACTGACATCGATACACGGTGGCAACACATTCGGTCAAGTGCAAAATACAAATAATTCGGATACAAATGGCGGTCGGTTACACGTTTCGAGCGGATTATGCGGTGAACCACATAATATACACCAGGATCAAGTAAGCCAAATGTCGTTCGCACGAGACTCGTTAACCATAACCCCATATACCCTATAATTTTTCGGGATCAGTTTTATGTGATTAAAACTAGTTTTATTTACAGAATTCCGAGAAATCAGGCAAACAAAAGCGACATCGTACACGATTTACACCAGCCCAGCTAAACGAGTTGGAACGATGCTTTTCGAAAACACACTATCCGGATATATTTATGCGGGAAGAGATTGCGATGCGTATTGGATTGACCGAGTCACGAGTGCAGGTAAATTAATTTCTAATTAAAATTTTTATAACATGACAACATACTTATGTCAACATCGAGAGGATACATAATCATTAATGTATATATAGACGACATATAAAGTTATTTATAAGCAAAAATCAATATTCGATTGTCATGTTTGAAAAGTGTACAGTAAAATTGGGATAATTTTAGGAAAATGTTAATTTTATATCACTAAATTGTTGCTACACGTCTGTATATAATTTACCCTTTCTCACAATATAGTCTTAAAAATATTTACCAGACATATTTATAAATAGGTACATAAATACAAAAATTGGTGGGAGTTTCAGTAAATAGGTAAAAATAAATCTTCGACGGTGTGTGTGTTGGGTCACATCCCTTATTTTCTGAGATCATTAAAACATACTTTAGTTTAGATAATTAGGTTTTTACGGCTAAGGGTTGTACAGGTACAGGTAGTCATAGTATTGAAATTATAGTTTTCTTTTACCGTAACGTATTAGTTTTTAATCAGTACAAATTAGTTTTCGTGAAGATATCATCAACTGCTATACTTTTCGACCATTATCAAAAGTGTTTGTTTTGTGTGGCAATTTACGTTATAAATCTTGTGTTAGAAAGTGCTAAGTGAATTTAAAATATCGAACAACATGAAATTCAAAATAAATTGTTCGCCACACCTGAGGATGCACGACATTACCAAACAACTGTTCAATAATAAATTTCTGGCTGATATCCAATTTCGGGTGGAAAATAAAATCATCTACGCACACTCCTTGGAGCTCATGAAACGAAGTGTGGTATTTGAACGGGAATTCGAGGAAACGTTGGGTAAACAAAAAATAATTTCAATCACCGACCTTAAATACGAAAGTTTTTTGGAATTCATCCGATTCATTTACACGGATGAATGTAACATTAACGATGAAAATGGGATGGATTTATTGATATTGTCTATCAAATATCAGGTTTTAATATTGGAACGCAACGTGATTAACTTACTTTCATCTAATAAATGGATATTACAATTATTTGATTATTGTATTGCCGAGAAATACGAATTTGCACGCCACCGCATCAATACAAATTTAGGCTATAATTACGACCGTTTCATAAACCAAGATTTGTTTTTATCGCTCCATCCGGATTCGATTAATGAAGTGTTACAATTTGATGAAATCAGTGAGGGTGTAAAAGAAACCCAGATCTTCAATGCTTTGGCCGGTTGGATAGAAAATTATTGCAAACAGCATCAAATGACATTACGAGAGGGACGTGAACGATTTCATGGCCTCATAAGGAAAATTCGATTTCCATCAATGTTGATCGATGAGGTACGCCAGTGTTACCAAAAATACCCCGACTTATTTAGTGAGAACGATCAAAATTCAATTGGAAAACAATTTGTCTTTGGTACCCATTTGTGGATATCAAAACCAAGAGAAAAGTTTATTTATCCAATCGAATGGCGCAGGTTTCCTCAAGATACACCATTCGTAACAAAACTTTCAGTATCAAAGAAAGTGAATTTGTGTGGACTACGATTCGGAAATGAGATCGATAGCAAAGATTTTATGATAGAAATTACATCAAAAGACATTGAAACAAGTGAGGTTGAGAAAATTAAGTTCACGGAATCTTTTCTTAGCCATTGGGGCGAAATGTTCGTCAGCCTTGGTGACGCAATTGAATTGAAACCAAATTTTGAATACACGATTGCTATTAAATATTTATACCTAGAATCCAATGAAGCTGTAGACGTTTTGTGCAGAAAGCCAAATGTAACTCTCGTTTATAATGACCCGGAAAATTGTATTCAAATCATAAAGGCGGCTAAAAATGTGGTGGAAATTATATTTAAGCATCCGAACTGTAAATCTTGATTTTTTTAAAAATATATGCATATAAGATTAATTGGAAATTACTTGTTTTTAATTTTTAGATCTTTTGGGGTCTTATAGAAAGGATGTGTGTTTGGGTCTGTGACTCTCAAAACGATAATTGGAATGTCAAAGGGTTCTTCAAGCGTATTCCGAGTAATCGAACGATTTTGATAGAATTTGGTGAGGGATCTTTCTGATTTATTTTGCGATCATTCGTTTAGCGGGCCTTGCACTTAAACGGGAGTACCTTGAAGTCATACCTAGTCTGTACGCGCACACGCATTCACCCACGTACATACAGAGATTTTTTAAAAGGTACTTTTTTGATGACTCATATAGTGAATGGTAGATCTGCAAAAATCCCGAGGTCAACATTTTTCATGATTATTCTGCTTTATTTTACTATGTATAAAAGAAAGTAAAATCAGCTTTTTGTCAAAGATCCTTGCTTGTTTCTTTATTTCATCGGTGGCCTATTCGATCATCCCCTATGAAGGTTATTGCTCCTAATGTACCATGCGACAGCCACACCCCCCCCCCCCTCCACATCACTTTATTTTGGAAGCATTATATCATTTGTACATTGGTCTTCGAGCCTTTGCAGAAGAAATTTGTTGTATTAAGTGAGAGCTCAGAATTTCTCAGAACTCAGAAAGTTCCATATTTGATGTTAAAATTTTCTTTTTTCGTTTCGCTGTGCTCGATCGATCTTAACTAAACGCCAAACCATGCCAAGGTATTTAGCTGTATTTGTTAAGGAATTTGGTTTGGGTTAAGAACAACGGGCATCCAGTTTACATTTTTGGTTAGTAAAGTTGAAGTTGACATGTACTGTTTATAAATATGAGAAAATTTAGTTAACTAAATTTACGTGTTTGAAATAGATGAATATTCATTGTGGTTCCATGTGATGCCCACTACAATTTGTGATTTTTTTCCAAGTAAGTTTTGTTCAACAACTGAAAATGTGGGAAACAAATTTCGTGATTTTTTGTACATTTTAGTTTGAAAATTTCTATGTGCAGTGTTGGTTACGAAAACACAATTTTTGGTACGATTCGTTGATTTTAATCAACAAAATGTGATTTTTTCCTTTTTGTTTTTAATCTCTATTCAAAGATTACGATCTAGTTATACAAAAGAAGAATGAGTATCGAAGACATTTTAATTTCCCAGATTCCAATGATTTAAACCAACTTGCCCTCCGATTTTAAACGACTCCATTTTTTGTTCGTCTTGTTTTTGCGATCATAAACAATAAGGCACGTGGAGAGTTTTTGGAACATGCTTTTCCCATTACGTGGTCGAGTAGGCAAACCAATGATAGATTGTGGCATACAACTTTTGAATATTACACCCAGCGTTCCCCTAGATTTTCCGGAAAATTCATGTTTTGCAGTTGAATTGTGTCTATAGTACAACCCTAGTTCAGCGTTCCCCTAGATTTTTCAAAAAAATCATGTTTTTCAGTTGAATGGGGTCTAGTACAACCCTAAGGCCATAATTCAACAAATTTGCAGACCTTTAAAACCCTGAGGCTATAGAATTTTTATTTTTTTCAACGGAACCAGTACATTTCCCGTGTCACGTATATTGGAATAGCGGGAATGTCTTAGAAATCTCTTTAAGGACAAATCACTTTTAATGCTAGATTGTGGCATACAACTTATGAATATTACACCCAGTGGTCCCCTAGATTTTTCGGAGAATTCAAGGTTTTTAATTGGACTGGATATAGTGAAAAATTTATGAAGTAGTTTTTTATTCGCATAATTGTAAAGAAAATTTACTTTCAAAATTTTGATATTACATATTTAATTTAAAATGTAGTGTAGTTGATCTTCTTGTTTTAAATTGAACTGATAATATAATTTAATAATAATTTACACTCACATTTACACACACAATCAAAAAATTTCTTTAAAATGTAACTGTCAACTATCAGTAACATAATTTGTCGTAATCCAAGGTATACCCAATTCCATCATGAACGGTTAAAAAAGATCTAATTACGTCTCGGTGGCCATAGTTCAAAACTTATTCCAAAGTTTGTTTTAAAATACAATTTTCATCCTATATATATAAATTGCCATCATGGCCGAGTATCGCTTCATGCTGGCAATTTTAGTACTTCTATCGAAAAGCTAAATGCGCGGAAAATAAAGCGGAAACTACATACATCCCTTGGAATTATTAAGCAACTTTATGACAATTAATTGCATAAAACAGACGCATGCAGAGACTATTATCATGCTTGATCTTACGGAATATCCAAGAACCTTCTTCTGCTGGCCATATTTCGCTACCATCAGTTAAAAAATGACCTACTTCATCACAGTTTCCTGTTTCGGAAGTTTTCCAATAGACAATCCAACATACTTCAAAAATAATACTAGTATACTTCTTACCCGATTACATCATAATCGATTTACAAATAGCTCAAGTCTGCTCTACTTGGCCACGAGAGCTTCCTCTAAAAACAACTGTACATATACGAGAGGTTTCATTTCCATCAAAAATGCAAGAAAAAACAAAAATTAACAAAAAAATGTTGAAGGTACCTAGGGCCCGCTAAATGAATAATCTTAAATTCAATCAGAAAGCCCCCGCCACTCTAAATTCCATTAAAATCATTCGAGTCAAAAAAATTTAATAAATCACACCCGCCACACACTTGAAGTTCCTTAATGGATTATGCTGAAATCAGAAGTTTTTGCAATCTGATCCTGGTGTTCCTGGGCCCACTGAAGAAAGCTCTAATCAAATTTTTTCCAAAATTTCTCTACAAACATACATATAATAAATTGGGACCACCCGCAATCTACTTCTAATTACACATTAAAATTATCGTGATGACAGTCACAGACACAAAGGCATGATTTCTACAGGAGGATTTGAATACAATTTTCCGGGTCTGCTTGTAAATGGTTTTTATTAATTAAGATGGGTTGCATACATTTAGGGGGTTCGTTAGAGATTATTTTGGGACTCAAAAAATACAACTTCTCACCGGGAATACTAAAAGGGCAATTCAGTCAAAATATTTTAATGAGATTCTTTTGGAATTTTTGGCTGATATTAATTTAGAGATAGATTTTAATTTATTTCAGATGCGCTCACGTAGTAGAATAAGTTTTTAGACAAATGGTTACTCTCGTATAAGTTGTACCTCCACTGACTCATACGATAGTTTTGAAATTTGTTTAAGAAAATCGTAAAAGATTTCGACAAATGATTGGAATAGTCCAGCACCAACTCTTCAGTCTGATTTGTACGATCAGTTTGAAATTTACCTTATGGAGAATTCTTTTCGTATATAAATTTGCTCTCGGATTAAAAACTTCAGCCAAATTTGGCCAATTTTAACGTGTCTTAGCAGTGTTTAGGTTGAGTACTGAACTAACTGACTACTATACAGGACCCCTCGCTCCCATCTAGATTGCACTAGGAAACTGGGAGGTGCAACTCATGAAAGTCTAATTTTCATAAAACTCCGTTTTTCCTACAGTACTCAATGAAATGGGCCTCCTCTAACTAGTACTATTGCCATGTTTGTCGTGGATCACGATTGTCATGGATTCAGTCTAAAGAATTGCTCTAGTTAGAGGTTTGTGGACGGTGTAATTGGTGAAGTCCCGACCTTCGAAGAAATATCTAAAGTGTTTGATCGTAAATCGCAAGTAATTTCTTATCGAATGCAGAACTATTTAAATGCGTCGTTCGTGATACTGAATTTAGTGTCGTTCAGCGGATGTGCAAAAACGCGTTTGTACCCTAAGGCTAAGAGAAGTTTCGGAGTCTTGGTCGTGTTTACCAGAGCGGCTAAGTATTTGTGAATTGGGGCGAGCATTTCGGCCAGTTTCGGAATGAATACATTGCAATAGTTTACCATGCCGATAAACTGCTGTATTAATTCGTTCAGATGAAGGTAGATTACCATTATGTTTGGTTATGTGGCAGAGGAAATAGAGTTCGAGCTGAAAACGATTTTTTAACTATTCATTTTAACGACAAACTCAGCGAGTTAGAACAGTTGTTCTAATTGGAGCTTCTGCCGTTCCTCATTTTTCGATCGTTGATAAAAACGTTTATTTACGTTTAGGGCGAAACGTTTGGGCGGCATTTCTAAGGCGAAATGGCATACGTGTAAATTCAAATAGTCCAAATGGGGCGCCTCCTTTCTCTCGCACCATATGTAAAGGGCAAGAGACAGGAGATTCCGATGCACGAAAACTCCCTAATTCCACCATATGTTCAAATTCGGTGTATGCGGCTTTGTGAATTGGAATCGGATCTAGTCTTCGTGGTCGATTTACGGATAAATGTCCTGTCGTTACGATATGATGAACCATGGCATGTTTATACTGTTATAGTTAGCCGACTCGCTCCTGCCGAAAATGTCGATAATACAGATTCGCGTGTAACAACTAAAATGCATCCCCTGATAAATATTGATAATGCAGATTCAAAACAACATTTATTATTTGTCTGTAAATTTCGGAAAAGGCAGATTTGTATAAATAGCCAATCGAAAAATGTCGATAATACAGATAAATAATTTTGGTGTTAAATAGTAGTTTCCTTTTAAATCACATCTTTTGACACTTTAAACGGTCAATTTTTAGAAAATTTCATATTTTGTGTGTGCGATATATTCAATCGAATTTTCCCGGACTACCAACATGGAAATCGACCTAGAAGACACTTCTTTTAAAATATTCTCCAAACATGTCACTATAGATGCATTTCACGTCTTACCTCCCCAAACATCTAATACAGTGGTTCTTAACCTTTTTTTACTCGCGGCCCACCACGTAGTTCATAATTTTTTTGAGGCCCCCATTTTTTTAATAATAATTTATTTTTTTTTATTATTCCTTTAATTTTTTTATATAATATAATAAAGATATAAAAAACCCCAAATAGCAAAATGAAACCAAAGTTTCAGAATAACCAGAATCGAGCTGTTGCATTTAAGAGTTTATGTAACTAGTATTTTTTAACTGGTTCAAACATGTCTTCATTTTCGTATAATTTAAACGTCTCTGGACGAGTTTTATAAAACCTTTTTGACACCAGCAAAAAATTTTTAAATGGTTTCCAAATATCCAAAATTTACTGGTTATTTTGAAACCATACGTAAACGGTTTTATTTTGGACACTTTTATCTATTTAAGCAAATTCGCTAATATGTATATCAAAATTTAACTAGGAATTGAAAATATATTTATGTTTGTTTTAACGGTCAATCGGTCAGCAAGAGCTTTTCGTAAGTAGTGGATTGATGACTTCCAATAGCTAAAGTGCCGCAACGATTGTGCGTTTTGCAAAGTATGCGATACTCGACTTACCAACATCATTCATAACGCGAATGCTGTCTATAAAAGACAATTTTCTTTGAGCAAGCTGACTCTTATTAGTGAAGTTTTTTGTAAATTCAGCTAAATCGGCCTTTAAAGCGCATCTAAAACAAACCGAACTAATAACGGTAATGTTTTGTTTGATGCATCATTTACCTTTAAGTTTGATGGATTTATTACCAAATTTGTTGCAAAAATGTTGTCCTGATTCAAAAATCGCCCAAAGAGTGGCAAGACAAAATCGCATCTTTTGGTAAAATATATTCTCGGAGAAAAAGGACGGCAAAATGTAGCTAGATAACTAAAGACTGACAAAATTTTCAATAATTATTGATGAGACGACGTTCAATAATTATTGATGAGACGACGTTGGCCGTAGTATCTCGTTTTTTTACCAAAAAAAAGTGTTACGAGAGATCGATTTTTATGTTTGTTAAGACTGATCAAAACCGATGCTGGCTCAATTTTTACTGCCATCTTAAATCATATCTCTCTCTCTCTCTCTAGCTTCACATCCCATGAAGGGATTTTGCCGCCCGCACTATGGTCCTCCAGCCGTCTCGGTCCATCGCTCTCGACCTCCAGTTTCGACATCCTAGTGCCTGTAGATCTTGTTCGACGTCGTCACGCCAGCGCAGTCGGGGTCTTCCTCTACGACGCACACCGGCTGGTTGTTGATGGAACACTTTATTGGTCATCCGTTGTTGTGGGGACCTTGCAACGTGGCCGAGCCATCTTACTCGATTGGATTTGATGAATCCGATAATATCGCAACCTCCAAGAATTTGCTTTATCTCGTGGTTCATGCGAATCCGATATTCATTGTTCGCGACTTTAATAGGACCAAAGATGGAGCGAATGACCTTCCTTTCGAAGGTAGATAATAATCTACAATCATTAGTGGTCATGGTCCAGCTCTCGCTTCCGAAAGCCAACACAGGTCTTATGAGTGCTTTATAAAGTGCGAGCTTGCACGACTGCGATAGATGTCTAGATCGCAATAATTTTGATTGGGCGTAGAAAACTCGATGTGCGGCAGCGATTCGAGCTTTTATATCTGCCTGCATGTCATTTGATGATGTTATAACTGACCCGAGGTATTTGAAGTTTTCAACGCGATCAAAGTTATTGTCGCCAATTCCGAGATTTATCATGAAGATGTTCCTGGGTGTTGATACAAATTTGGTTTTGTTACTGTTCACCTTCAAACCAAGTCTTCTTGCGCAGCGATCGAGTGGCACGAAACTGTCTTTGATATCGCTAGGTCTTCGGCCAAGAAGTACGATATCATCTGCATATCCAAGAATTTGACCTGATTTATTAAATATACAGTGCGAAGTTTCGATGTTGCTTTTCCTCACTACGTACTCAAGCGCCAAATTGAACAGCACAGGCGCGAGTGCATCTCCCTGTCGAACACCAGATGTTATTTCAAAGGAGTCTGACACGGTTCCTTCGATTACAATTCTACATACAGACCCAGACGTTGTTAATTTGCACAGAGAAACGAGTTTCTCTGGAATTCCTAGGCATATGAGCGCGGCCCAAAGGTTATCGCGGTTTATACTGTCATATGCCTGTCTGAAGTCTATATATAATTGATGTATGGTTATGTTGTACTCCCAACATTTTTCCAAGATCATCCTCATGGTGAAACACTGGTCAGTGGTCGACCGGTTGGGACGAAAACCACACTGATAGTCGCCATTGATGTTTTCGGCGAAAGGGATGAGTCTGGCAAGTACAACATTAGCCAACACTTTGTAAGTAGTGTTCAATAGAGCTATGCCACGAAAGTTTTCACATTTAAGACGGTCGCCTTTTTATGCAACGGACATATGAGAGCGGTCTTCCAATTCTCCGGCAACTCTTCTTGGTCCCAAATACATACGATGAGATCGTATAGATACTTGTTGCAAGAGTAGCGCCTACGAGTTTTATTAATTCTGCGGGGATTCCATCGAGACCGGGTGCCTTGCCGTTTTTCAATCGACTAATAGCTGCGTCTACTTCCTCCACTGTGGGATATTCGACGAAGACCTCATCACCTGGAGGAGCTATTGCTCTATTGGGGGTCACGTCGTCATTCCGATTTAGTAGATTTGCCATACTGAGAGAACATCAGCCACGTTTGTTCTCAATTCTTCATTCCCGTCTTTGATGGCTGTACTTCTTGGGTGGAAGTCTTTAGTGAGATTCCTGGCATTGGCAAAACAGTCCCTTGAATTTCCTACTTCCGCTTGGAAGCTGATGTTTTCGATGCATAATCTCATATGATCGCGTTTCTTTTGACGAAGGTATTTAGTCGTGGCTTTCCTGGCGCGGAGATATTCTGCATGTGTGCTTCTAGTGTTGCGAGCCAACCATTTTTCACGAAGCTTTTGTTTATTTGCGACGATCAGGCGACATTGATCATCGAACCAATCATTGCGGGGTCTCGGAGGTCTTCTTCCGATAGTGTTTTGCGCCGCGGTGGTAATGGCTGACTGTATTGTGTGCCACTGCTCCTGGATGGTAGAAGGAGCTTCTTCGTCGTTGCTAGGCCGCTCTAGATAGTTAGTGACAGCTGATTGGTAACTCTGCAGTGACGTTTGGTCTTTTAGAGCATCGACATTCCATCGAACGGTTTTTTGTGCTTGTCTGTTGAACGTAGATGACAGTTTGCACTTATATTTAAATACGACAAGCATATGATCGCTGTCCATATCTGCACCCCTGTAGGATCTAACGTCAGATATACTGGTCGAGTGTCTCTTAGACACCATGACGTGATCGATTTGGTTTTCCGTTCTTCCATCATTCGATCTCCACGTTACTTTGTGGATTCTCTTATGTGGGAAAAACGTACTTGATACAACTAAGTTGTACATTAATGCCAGGTCGGTGACGCGTTGGCCGTTGTTGTTACTAGTTAGATGCAGACTGTTGGGACCAATGTGCGATGTATTTTCTGCACTCCTACCGATTTTTGCATTAAAGTCGCCCACGATGATTTTAATGTCGTGGTGCGGTATGTTATTGATGACTTCCTCCAGCTCCACAAAGAAGAGATCTTTGATGTCATCAGATTTATCTTCGGTGAGTGCATGTACATTAACGATCGTGATGTTAAACTTATTAGTGCGAAGTCTGACCGTGCATATCCGCATGTTGATCGGGCGGAAATCGATGATGTGGTGCTTCACGCGCCGATGGATGAGGAAGCCAACTCCAAATTCTCCTCCGTTCTGATGGCCGCTGTAGTGAAGAGTGTAACCATTGGTGGTGTCATGGATCCCACTCCCGGACCATCTAAGTTCTTGTAGCGCAAGTACGTCTAATGTGTAACTCTTTGCTTGGTTCGAAAGGTTCTGGAGATCTCCAGGTCTTAAGAGGCTAAGCACGTTCCATGTTCCCATTTTTAAAGCGTTGTCCGTGTACAATTTCCGAGGTCGAGTTTGTGATGAATCCGATATAGTAATCCGAGGCCTTTGTTCAGGGTTCATAACTTAAATATGGTTTTTATGAGGGAAGGTTGCTGGCCTGCCGCTCAACCTGCTTGTTACGTGTGTGGGTCACGTACTGGTGAAAATCTTAAGGCATCCAGTCCTACCTTGAACACATTTATATAGCGAGCCGCTTGATACAAGACAGACGCCCGCTTCAGCCGCTCCTAACATGGAGAACAGACGCTGGTTTGGTATTGGTTTTAGGGCGCCAATAACCCGCCCTGACATGTAGTGTCCATGACTATAAACAGGATTTAGTCTGCTCGTCTCCACTACACCGCCTGATTCATTTAGCGTTACCCAGGGAGCACCGGCGAGGAGGTATGAATCTCGGACTTCGCCCCTCAACACACTTAAATCATATCAATTGTTTGGAAATACCCGTGCAAAATATAATGGGACTTGGATCTGATAACACGTCGGTTATGGCTAGCCAATATACTGCTGTCCAAGCGAGGTTTAATGAAATCATTCCTCACATGTTTTTCATGAGTTGCATTTACTATTCCTTGCATTTATGTGCAAGCAACGCATGTAAACATTTATCGGTATCTGTTGAGTAGTTGGCTCAAAATATTTTTAAATTTTTTGCGCATAGTTCAATAAGATGCATTGAATTACAATATTTACAAGAATATTACTCATTAAAGCCTCATAAAATTCTTGGACTTGCACAAATACGATGGCGCTCACTTGAAATGGTCGTGAATCGAATTTTAGAACAGTGAGATGCATTGCAACTAAATTTTATAGCGCGGTGCACATTGGACGATAAAGGCGTGAAAACGGCTTAAGCCAGAAAATAATAAGTGTATTACATCTTTTTATCGTACGTACTAAAAGTAGGAAATAAAATGAATTTCGAGTTTCAGTCTGAAATATATGAAATTATCGAAACTAATTTCAAACTGATATTGAGTAACTTTGTCAATAACCTTAACCTGTTATGGTTTTCGCATTTTACATTCCCGGCGAATGCAACTCGTCAAACATACAATTTGGTATTATGGTTTTCGCATTTGATATTTCCGACGAATCCAACTCACATTTTTGGTATTACGATATTCACCTAAACAAGCTGAACTGTCAAAATGATTCGCGAAATGGTAGGCGAATCTTATAAAATTAGTTTTCTGTTTTCATTTCACAGTCAAAATCAAACAATGGAAGTTCACGTGTAAGTAATTATATTTTTATAACATGAAGAATACAACAAATCCCAGCCAATTTTCGAAATTAACGGAAGAGATGGAGAAAAATACCGATATTGCAAGGGGAATTCCCAGCTTTGGAAAAATAGACAATTCGTAATCCTGTTTTGGAAGGATTTGACCGTAATGTTGAATAACTTGGGGCCTCTTATAAAATAATGTACCAGGCAGAATAAACGGATTACGTTGGTCCCTTAACGGTTTTCGCATCGTGCCATGCTAATATTTTCATCTGGTTTATCAGAAAAAGATAGAACGACACTAGATAACATAATTTTAAACTGATTTTATATTAATTGAAAAAAAACCTAATTTATAATAACAAAATCTGAATGTATTAAATAAAATACACAACAATTGACAAAAAACCACAAACGTCAAAAAAAAATTGTTATAAAAATTATTATTCGGCTAGTATTACTAGATGCGCACTCGCCAAAATAAATGCGAAAACCTTAATACGACGAAAACCCAACTGACACGGATTTAAGATTCACCGTGAATCGTTCGGCGAGGCGAAAACCACAATAGGGGTGTAAATAAATCGAAAATCATTTACTACTAAAAGAAATTTATATGGGTTGTTCAGCTCTATCATATTTAGCGGCTAATATAATCAAAGAAGATAAAATACTCGAAATGACCGAAAATATTAAAACATTTTACATTGAACTCGCTGGGCAAATTAAATCGCGAGTTAATTTCAAGAATCGGACGTTTAAGCAATTAGCTCTTATCAGTCCAGAAAATTTAGCTTTATCAAATGTGTCTGCCATACCTTTGCTGAATTCATTTCCAAATTTGATATCAAATGACGACAAACAAGATTTGTTGGACGACCTTAAAGTTTTGAAGCTGTCCCCATATTTAAATTTAAATGCCAATGATATTGAGGAGTTCTGGCCTAAAATTGGATCTATTAGAAACTTAATAAACGAGCATATGTTTGCAACATTAGCCACGTTTATGAATAGCTTAATGAGTTTGCCCCACAATTCGGGAGCAGCGGAAACACTATTTTCCAATTTAAATATGACAAAAACCAAAGAAACAAATCGGTTATTGATAGATACCATAGACTCGATAATGGCGGCCAAAGAGCTATTATCTGAGGAAGAAAAAAATCAGTCAGGTCAACTAAGGCCAGCGAAATTTGGGTAACTCGACCTGACCAAAATTTAATTTAATTTAATTGAGATTACCAACTTATTTACAATTTTTATTGATTGAGTAAATAAAACGAGATGGTACCAAGAACTGCGGCCAAAAGCAGTACCTACTAAGCCTTCGTTACGTGTCGGAAACGTGTCTGAAACCATTTTAAAAACATTTTGGTTTTAAAACCAAAGTTTCGTACTGGTTATTAAACCTACTTGAAACCAAAAATTGCTACTTGGGAACTTTATTTTTCCATTATCTATTTAACTATCATATTTCATAATTTGGTGTTACGGTTTAAAATTTACTAAAGTATAAATGTATCAGTTGCCCTATTCTGGTAATTCCCGTGAAATGGAAATTTTAAATTTTCTAGCAGTTTTATTCACTTTTCCCTCAAAGTGTATTCTGGCTTTTGGGAAAAACATTTTTTCTTATAGCAATATTGTGGCTGTAAATTTATACTGAAAACTGGTAATATCAATTGGAAATATACAATTTTTTACTTTAATAAATTTTTCCCGTAAATTTATTAGCCCAATCGCTAGAATTAATTTTTGGAAAACGGGGAGTTGGGGAAAATGTTTGGGGAATAGCTGCTACAAAAAGAAATTATTCCCTATTCTCGGGGAGGGGAATTATTCTATTATAGGGCCAGAGGTGTGTAAATATGAAACCAGAATTCACCAATAAATGACGCCACCTGTCAATGTACATTTCGACAAACCACGTCATCGTTTTTCACGTGTTAAAAAAGTCGAATTTTGTGCATATATATTAAGATTTGTGACCATTGATTTTTTGTTATCATTTGAAGAAAACTACTGCAGAACCACATCGAATGCTTGTCAAAGCTTACGGTAAGCATATATTTGATAAATCACAATGCTATGAGTGCTTTAATAAATTCAAAAGTGGTGATTTTGACGTGAGAAACAAAGAACGTGGAAGATCACCAAAAAAGTTGAAAAAATGAATTGCAAGCACTGCTGGATGATGATGATGCTCAAATGCAAAAACAACTCGCGGATCAATTGAACGAAAAATTCAAAAGCTGGAAAAATAGGTTCTGCATAAACTGAATGAAATGCAACTTGAACATAGAAAAACCACTTGCGAAATACTGCTCGCCAGATACAAAAGAAAATTATTTCTCCATCGAATTGTGATTGGCGATGAAAAATGGATATATTTTCAGAATCAAAAGCGCAAAATGTTTTGGGTTGATTCAGGACAACCATCGAGATCGACTGTAAGGCCAAAATGCTTCGGACGGAAGACAATGCAAGAAGAGTGTGATTTATTTTAAGCTGCTAAAAGCTTTTCAAACCATAAACACTGAACATACAACAAATGATCAATTTCAAAGCAACACAAAATGATTTTGTTTCATGATAATGCACCATCACAAAAGCAAAACCGGTCATGGAAACGTCGGAAGCGCACTTAATTGGGAAATACATTCACATGCGATCTACTCGCCAGACTTGGCTCCGTCCGATTATCATTTATTTGCATCGATGGGGCACGGGCTTGCTGAGGAGCACTCCACTTCCTACAAAAATGGCTCGATAACTGGTTCGCCTCAAAAGAAGAACAGTTTTTTGGCGTGGCATCCACGCATTGCCATAAACTAATAATAAGCAATACTTGTATAAATTACTCTTAATCATTATCATACGAGGAACGTGTACTTTTTACTAAAAAATCCGGTTACATATTTACACACCTGGTAAACCAAATTTGGTTAACAGCATTATAATCAACTGAACATTCGTATTTTGTTAAAAAAAATCTAATTATTTTTAAAATTACAAGCATTAACCACTTAAGTGACGGCGTTTTTTTCGAGACAGTGTATCCATAAATTGTCAGGTTTTTTATACTTCATTAGTAAATAATCACCAAGTAATCCGAATACAATGTTTTTTTTTCAATTTTTTTCAAATCTCAAAACAAGCATTGCCCGAGCAAGACTCGGGCAAATCAAAAAAACAATCGAACTACGCCCCCAAGTCATGCTCGGGCAAATCATATTTGCATTTATTTCTTCTGTGCTAACAAAGTTATATGTAGGACGAAATAAATAAAACAAAAAACTAAATAAGAAAATGTTATCTTTCTTATTTCATTTTTCAATACGATATTCGGTTATACATCAATTTTCTTTTTATTATATTCTGAAATTTTGCAAACTTTGGTGGCCCCCGGCAAACTTCTTACGGACTCCCAGGGGAGCCGCGGCCCCCCTGTTAAGAATCACTGATCTAATACAACACTTAAGAGAAATTTGGTTTGGTCTATTAGTTTTAATTGTTTCGAATGAAAATTTCTTATTTTATACTTTTAGCTTGAAATTTGTATCTGCATTATCGACATTTTTCGGCTGGGATGTTACCGACAAAAATCGGCTGTCACTTTCGTGTGCATATTTTGAATCTGCTTTATCGACATTTTTCGGCTGGTGGGTCGGCTAACTTTACTAGGGTGGAATGTTTGACGGGTAAATTGTAATTTGGCTCAGCTGTGAGGGAAGGAAAATTCTTTAGCAGCTGACCGAAATCGTTATTGGGCGCATATTGTATTGGAGTAGGTGTATCGACCCTAATTATCGCGGCATTATTTGGCCGCTGAATCTCTGAATCATCCAGCCGATTCACTTCGGCTAATACGAAAGCATAAGTGAGTAGGCGTTTGAGTCCGAATTTAACCTGGAGCAATTTTGTACCGTTCGTATTGATTTTCGAGTCATTCGAGTCGACCGATGCAAATAGATTATTGAATTTTAAATACAAAAGGGTTGATGTGTTGAAACGTCTGGCGGGTAGCACCGAGAGGTCAGCTCGGGAATATTGGCTATCTCGAGTCTAACAATTTTATCTTCTATTGATATTGCTCCGGATATTGCTCCGGTGGATGTTGACGTTGTCATGTTTCGGTCGAAATTTATTTATCGGAAATGAACGGTTTTTTAGGAATGCTAAGATGGAGGCTTTTGGATGGACTTTTTTTTTTTTGCTTAAACGAGAAAAATGATGTCTCACAAGTGATGGCCAATTTCTATTTCGTACACTCTTTTTTTCAAATAAACCTAAAGAAAACAGCCGGGAGGTTAAATCTAGTGAACGCGGTGGTCAATTGAAACTGCTTCGTGTCGATTTGATTTGCCCGCCAAAGATGTCTCGTAACAGAGCCATTGTGTTCCTGTTGTAGTTTTATGTTGTTGAAACTGGACGATTTTGCATTTATCTGGACGATTTTACACATCTGGCCTTAAAAAAATTTCCAACATCGTGCCAAAGATCGGGCCAAAGATCTTTTTAAACGATACTCCGCACGATACAGTACACTTACGTGAGTGTATATAATTGTCGCTGATGAAGTGATTTTGGATTTTTTTCTTGCCAAAAAAACCTAAAGTTTTGCTTGTTTACGAAGCCAATTAATTGAAAATTATCGCTCATTATCAAATTGTGAATGAAATCGCGATTTTTTTCAACTTTTCCTCGTAGCGAAATGGCAAAATCAAGCCATTCTTGATAGTATGTTGGTTTAAATTCTTCAACAAGAAGATGCTAGAAGAGACCATCTATCTCTAGATGATACAGAATGCGTATTAAAATACCGTCGATAAGCACGCTGCGTTAAATTCAATGAACGTTGGTTATGCATTTCCCAAGTCTTCTGTTCACAAAATTCTGAAAAGAAAAAACATAATTTAAAAAAGTTATTTAACATTCACACTAGAATGGTCTTTTTGCGCCACCCTGTATAGTTTTTACAAACCATGCACATTTGTCTTTTTGTTGCTGGATTATTAGGCCCGTAGGTGGGGTTAACTGCAGCAAGGTAACTTTCGAATTTCAAAATGAAACTTTGCATACCGCTTAAGCCCAATTTGTGCTAATTAGTACTCACGGGAAAAAATTAGTGCCGAAAAAACGAGAAAAGAAAATTTCAAATTTCGCCTGAAAGACGAAACAAATAAAACCCTATTTCTAGAAAAAATCAGAAATAATTTAAGCTAGTTTTAAAATTTTCCAAAGGCGGCTACACTGACGAATTTTGTGCTTATCATTAAAATATGATTTTCATAAATTTTCATTAGTAAATTGAGGAAAAACAAACTAGCCCCTAAAAGATACTATATTAAACATATAAAATACAGAGATATACCGATCAATAATATTTTTGTTGAACAACAAATTCAAAAACAGAAAAAAAAATATTTTAAAATCCAAGAATAAGCATTTCAGATAGAATATTCCTGTCAGGCATGTTCATTGCCATCCGAAAAATATGACGACTCAATTTGTGCTAATCCAGAATTGGCCCAATTCCATTTAATAACAAAGACCGTTGAATGAACAATTTTCTGACAAAAATGTTCTAGAAACCAATGAAGTTGGCACTTCTGATTGCATATTCCTGATAGCAATGAGCATACCTGGTATACCTCCGTGTTTTGTATGTTTAATATAGTATCTTTTAGGGGCTAGTTTGTTTTTCCTCAAGTTATGAATGACAATTTATGAAAATCATATTTTAATGATAAGCACAAATTTCGTCAGTGTAGCCGCCTTTGGAAAATTTTAAAATTAGCTTAAATTATTTCTGATTTTTTCTAGAAATAGGGTTTCATTTGTTTCGTCTTTCATGTGAAATTTAAAATTTCCTTTTCCCGTCAGACGTCTTGTGCCAGGAATCGTTTGCGGTGAGTGAGGATTTCAGAAATGTTTGGCTTTTAAGTTTTTTTATTCGAACCATTTTGATTAAAATTGGTGAGTGGCGTTTCGAGTGCCAAGCCCAATATATCAAGATTTTTGACAATTAATGGTCCTTGGTGAGGCTTAGATCCTTTTTCATAATTTTAGTTTGAATTGAACTATTTTAATAAAATATTAATAAAGAGATAGTTTTCGAATGAAGGAAGCACCTAGGATGTTGCACCACATTGCATCACGTTTCGTCATATTGTGTGTTGTTTGCACCATGCGTTGCATATTAGTTAGATGTTTGGTGTTATGTTTTAAATTTTGTGCCATTGCCATGTTCGTTACGGGGACATGTTGTATACATGGTTGGTTGTTTTGAATAAAAATATTGATTTGTTCATTTGATTGGTGCTAAAGTGGCTAGTTTGATTTTTCTTTGATTATGATCGAAAATATAAAACGTTTTTCGCAACCATTTCCTCTCAACTTGAGACAATTGGTGATAATTTTAAACAGCTTACCTTACAAACATTAAGCAGCAACTTAGGTTTATTAGTCAAAATTCAGTAAAAATATTTTTTTAAATAAGACCCGTAGCAACTGTACGTAAATTGCTATATGGAGGAAAAAAAATTCCCATTTTATTATATTTTCTAAATTTTTATGACATTTTTTTTATAAATTAACCATGTTTTGTGAAACTCGCTTAAGCTCAATACAAAATAAAAGCTTTTATCGAAATCAATCAACGGATTTCATATCACACACATGACTATATGAAAAATATTGATATATCGAAAATAAAAAGCTTTCAATACACTAAACAAAAAAAAGGATACAAATATAGACAAGAGATTTATCAAAAGCTTCGTAATGTGTTTGGCAAATCTATATATAGAAAAAAAACTATATATTCATATTTGAAATATGTTCATAGACAACAAAAAATTATTTATTATTACAAACGTCATATTTGCATAAAATGCATTTCATGTATATTCTGCTATATATAGTATATGGATGCGATTGATACATGGCTGTTGTTGATATGTAATGAATTTTATATGCAAAACTAATCAGCAATAAAAAAAAATATGTGCTGTATTACTATTCATCCCAAAACATAAATTATATTCAACAGCATAAATATGGAATACATAATAAAATGTATGCGCTTTTTATGTGATGTGATGGATGTATTGCACGTCATAACAATTTAGTCGTTAAAATGAATTATTTTTTCTGATGTGCTTTTTATACGAGTACCTAGCTAGATCTATCTGGTATATAGATATATAGCGAATTAGACAGATTTTAAACTGATATGTCATGTCTGTCTACAATATATTCGTCTGTGTATACCGCGTTACCCGCAGCCCATTTAACAATCAATTTCAATATTTGTTTATTTCATTAAAATTAACAAATTAATTATTTATGATTAATAAAATTTATATACATTTATACAGTTGGTATAAAAGAATAAAATACCAAAGTAATAAAAATAAAACGCGGAGACTTTTATTTTATGCTCTTTGATTATGTATCTTAAAGTTTTAATCTCTTTTAATCACACACCCAATATAAAACGAGCAAGAACAACAATAAGGATTATGATTATATGTGTTCGTGGTGATGAGGACACAGAATTATTTTATTTGTGAATGGATTTCAAGTAGATTATTTTTTAAGATGGCAAAAAGATAAGTAAGAGAATAAATAAAATCTTATACCGTCTGACGATAATGATGATTAGAAAGAGTGGGATGATACAATAAAAGTCTGTATCAAAACTTTATTTAATTGGTTGAACATAATTTTTAATTGAATTGCAATCCCCTTGGGAATCAGAATAGAATATAAGTAGGGGCTAGACCAGTGCTCCGCGAAGTGCTACTGTATCGAAATAATGCCTAAAAGTTTCACGTGGAAGTGGAGGCACCAGCCTGTTTGCATGCACACTGCACGCCATTTAAATAATACCAACTTTTTTTTTAATTTACATATTTTTCAGGCCAGACCATTATTCTGCCTTCTCTGCTATATCCCTTTAGTGTTTTACTAACACAATTGTGCGGGTAGGGCAAAAGTACCATGTGAAAAATTTATTTTGTACGTGTTTTCAACCAACTTACACATTTGTGAATTCCTTTTTAACTTATTTTCGTCCGAACTATATGTTTACACACAATTGTGTTGGTTTTACTTCAAATCAAGCGAAATTTTTTATCAACAACGCCATTACATACTATGGTTTTTTACTCACACATTTGTGTGGGTTGGACTAAAATTGAGCCATTTTTTTTGTTTTCTTGGTTGAAAAAGGGATATGATGTTGAGTAAAGACAACTTTTATTCATTCGTTTGTATGACCAGGGATGGGCGAGGTAGATTACTAAATGTAATCTATGCGGTTGTCGACACGAAATTTATTACGTAGATTGCATAGCGATTTTTTAAGTCCCTGACGTTCACAATGTAGACAACGTTGACAACCAAAGAAATGACGTTAGAAATTCAATTATTTCATTATTTTACGTTAGAGTCTGATAAAGTTGCTGTTTGGCTTTTAGGTAATTATCTAATTATCTTAGGGACCAAATAAGTTTATATCTTATTAATAATGCACAAATAGAGAAGGGTAATAGGTAGAAAGTTGATATTTGGCATGCTTTTAGGGTTCGATGAGAAAAGTTCACAGCCATTAAAATTGCACTGATAGGTTCTTCCTGTGGCGGATCAAAGTTTCAGAAACTTGCCTTTGAAAATACATGGGATTCAAAAATTGATATTTTTGAATTTTGCAACATAAAAATACTATTTATTACAATGTTTAGAGGTATATTAATTTCTATATTTCGCATACTTTTTTTTAAATTTTATTTAACTGTGTCAAATGATTGATATTTTATCGTCATTCACTCTTTGGCCATCGATCTTTTATTTCTAATCAAATCATAAATTCCGATCCATGCTTTCATGGGTCGTCCACTAGTATACTATATACTAAATCACATAAATTATCCGTTGGTATATGGATCGACTCATACGCTGACTTAAACATTAGTTTATGATCTTTGCCTAACTAAGAAGTTACAATAAACAAAGCTTTGCACTATCAAAAACGTGAAAAATGTGCCACCTCTTATTAAATAGACTTATTTATCGCGATGGAAGATTTTTATCGACCATTGCTATGACTTTTTATTCGCTATCCGGGCCGGGCTATTGAGCGCTGAAAGGGAAGTTATTTTTATTCGAGCAGGTTTTATTATTCGAGCATTGTCCGGCACCGAATGGCAAATGCCACTGAAACTGCAGCTATTATTCACTGGTGTCGCTACTAATCAAAAAAATAAAAATTTACTTAACTTGATGCAATCGAACGACAGTTTTACTTTTGTGCTTATTATTCTTTGTCATTTGTTTATTTTTTCTTGGTTATTTTCAAAAATATACAGGAACCATTTTTTCCTAAAAAACTAAACAATTTTGAAAATAGTTTTTTTTTGAAAACTTCAAATCAAAGCAAACAATTGACATTACGTCAAAATTTTTACGCGAGAATAAAGTTTGCTTTGGTTTAAGGGTTGTACAAAACAAAGGGCTTTTCAAATTTCTCATTGAGCGGCGCCCGATAAATTGGTTGGGGAGCGGTACGATGATGAATCATTAATTTCATGAAATTTCTCACAAATAATATTATTTCCATGTTTTTTTGTCGCCCCATACGTTATAAAGTAAAAATTCCCAATAACAGACCTCTTTGTTTGTGATAAATCATTCTTTGTGTTTATGTGCAAATTGGTTGTGAAACAAAAAAAAAAAAAAAATATAAAATAATTTAAATCGGGTAAGTGCTGTTGTTTTCTTAACCGCTCAATTCTTAACCGATTATGATGGGGTTTGGAATGTTGGATGGAAATAGGATTCCTTGATGATTTTGGGAAGAAATTCTGCAATATGGCCACCTAGGACGGAACTCAACCAATAACTGATTATGATGGGATTGGGTATGTTGGATGGAAAAGGAACTCTTAAATGATTTGTTTAAGAAATTCTGGAATATCGCCACGAATATCGGCAATTTAAACTAAGGTGAGACTCGATAATAAGCAGGCGTTTTTCTTGAAGCAAGTGGCTCGTGATTGTAATATGTTTCTGGTAAGGCAGGATGCCTTAACATCTATCACCAGTAACCCACTCATGGGATTAGGGGGTTGAGCGGTAGGTCAACTACTTACTCTCACAAAAAATCACGTTATGAACCCTACACAAAGGGCTCGGATAAATTTATATTATTATTATCAACAACGACCTAGAAACCTGTTGACGGGAACATGGATTATGATGTCTTCTAAGATCATGAGATCTTCAGAACCTTTAAAAGAAAGCGAAAATTTACACTTTTGAGGTACTTGTAATATATATGGCCATATTCCAGAACTTTTTCCAAAAATTATTTGATAATCTCATTTCATCCAAAATGCCGAATTGCTGTCCTAGGAGGTCATATTCCAGAATTTCTTCCAAAAATCGTTTGAAAATCTTATTTCCATCCAACATACCCAATCTCATCATAAGCGGTTAAGAATTGAACGAGTTCCGTCCCAGCACCATATTCCAAAACTTCTTAGGAAAACTGTTTATTTATCTATGTTCCATCCAACAAACAAAACCCCATCTAATCTATTAAAAATTGATCGAGTTCAGCCCTAGGTGGCCATATTCCAGAACTTGTTCCAAGAATAATTTAATAATCCCATTTCCATCCAGCATACCCAATTCCATCATAATCGGTTAAGAATTGAACGAGTTTCGTCCCAGGTGGCTATATTCCAGAACATCGTCCAAAAATCCATCCTGCATGTAAGATAGTGGACAATAACCTCATCGTGAAGAGAACGTTAAGAAAATGAACAGACTTAAAAATTCCACCACAATTGAAAACCAGTCACAGTGTTGATCGGCGACGAAAATGAATACACTTTCCTGCTGACCCGAGTTAATTAAGCGTCCATTTCCATCATCCATTTGATCGCCGTATTTTTTCTGTCAATGTTTTAACATACGACTGAACTGTTAAGTTAATTTAAGCACGAAATTTTACACCCATTTTTGTAGAGCACTGTGAATTCTTAATTATGGTTTTTAAACAAACTTTTTTTTATTTATTATTCGACTTGTGTAGATTAAATTTGTATTTGCACTGTTTATGCCTGCGATACAAATTTTCTTGTTTAAATTTTCGACTAACTAAATTGATGGTTAGTTTACTCCAGTCGTTCATAGACAGCACATTGAAAATTTTATCTGATGAATAATCGACATAAAAAGTCATATTTTTCAATCTTCATAATATGTCTAATCAGCTATTGATAAATCTGAACTAGTTTTTAGTTTAGAAATAACTGTCAGGCACATTTTGTTATACGGGCAGTAACGCCATTTGCCAATAACTGGTATGAACTAACCATCAATTTAGTTAGTCGGAAATTTAGTAAAAAATTGGTGCCAGGCACATCGCGTCAGGCACACCGCGTCAGGCACACCGCGTATTTGTCGAAATTTTCGACTAACTAAATTGATGGTTAGTTCGTAATTAATAATTAATAGACAAGTTCTGGGCTAAGATGTTGCACCATCATAATTTTCGACTTTCGAGTTTTTTTTGTCTCAATTTTAAGGAATCAATTATCATTCTATTTCGCGTAAACAATTATGTGTTTTATATCGCGATTTCAACCTTTTGATATAATTGTGAGTTTTCTCTCTTTTCTACATTTCGATAAACGTATCACGAAAAAATTATTTGCTAATAAATATAGTCGATAAATCTAGTAGTCTTAGAAATCGTAGAAAAAGAATAGAGTGATGTTTTACTCGAGCAAGTAAAATGTACCTAATGTACCTGCTTCATATTTAGTTGGCTCACTATATTTAAGGAAGAAATACATCAGCTAATTTATGCATAAAAGAAATATTTGACAATTCAGCGAACAGAACATTTTTTAGTTCAATTCAACTCCATTAGTTTTAAGTTCGGCCAAATGTCAATAGAGGTCAACAAAATGTATATGAATCGAATTTTTTTACGAGTTTTGATAATTGTAATTGCTTTCAAAACCAGCATCAGAACGGTGGCTTTGTGAACTTAAAAATTGATGAGCAAAATTCTTGCAAGGGTACAACGTTTATGATGCTACATCTGTAGGATTCAACAAAATGAATCTGCGTCTCCCGCCATAATAGAAAATTTTAGTACTAAGGTACTTTGAATTTGCAGCATTTTTCAAGACATTTTGAATGTTATGAGACACGTATATATTCTATAAGACCCAAGTAATTTGACACCAGTGCCTTTACGATGACTTTGTGAACTAAAGTGTTGATGCCAGTCTTTTATCTCGAAAATGGTGCTAGATAGGAGAAAATTACTTATAATGACGTAGGTTAGTGATCCGAGTGAAGTATAAGCCAAAATAATATTTCAACTCTATTGGAAAAATGATTATTAAATGATTTAAAACAAGGACACTATGAATCGCACAGAGGCGATCTTAGTTAGCCACATGTTCGGAAATCTCTGAGACTTTTATTATTCGAGAGATCTTTGAGTGCCTCTATACGTATCGCACAGAGGTGATCGAAGTGGGTTTGAATTAGATTTTGAAGAAAGAAACCAATCTTAGAAAGAAGAAACCAAATCGCACTTATTTCATCAATAAAATTATCTTATACCCTTGACAGACTAGGGTTTAGCTAAACGCGTTTAGCTAAACTAGTTTAGTTAATCTACTACAAAACCAATTAGGTTGACACACTATGAGGCTTAGCAAACCCTGTTTCAATAATAAAATACGGTAGCGCTATTTTTGTTCGGAATCGGTATTAAAAAAATGTCATTGACAGAACTATACAGAACAACGATATTACAAGAAAACCATACAACTTTTATGATGGATGTTTTTGGTTATATGTACACAGATTTATATTAAATCAAAATTATTTAAATAAAAAAAAAAAAATTTTAATTTTAAATTGGACCAATTTGAAAATAGCTATCGCGAACTCTACTCGATTGTTTTAAAAAAAACGCAGGTTTTATTTGTCATGGTATTATAATGTGCACTCTACGGGTCAATGCACAAATGTGTATGTTGGTCCATATCACATACAAAACTCAATTTTTGACACGATTCGTTTTCGTTACCTACACAATTGTGATGGCGAGCAGGAAAAGGAATATAACTTTGGCCGGCCAGTATACACAATTGTGTATGCAATGTTGCTTACGAGAAACGAATGTGTCAGAATAGAATTATATGTAAATTGAAGACCAGTATACACATTTGTGCATACCATTTAATTTAGTTTTGTTCAGAAAAATCACACTAACTATAATAATAATAAAATAATTAATATGGTATCAAAAACAAATAATTAATATGTTATATAATTTATGTGTTATCAAATTATTATGCTCTTTTTTAAGAATTCCCATTTAACTAAGATCCGTTAAAATACGGAAGACATTACAACCTGTCATTGTTTACATGCACATTTATGTATGTTGAACTTAAATTGAAGCAAAAACAAATTTTTAAACTCGAAAGGAATAACTCAAAAAGTAAGCGGCATCTATAATTGTATCACAGCACTAAATGACATTGTCCTATTTATAAATTTTAACCTTCATTGTTAGATGGCGCTCTCGCAGAACCCATTTTTATGCGATAAACTTCAAAATATTGAGAGATTAGTGCACTAAACCGGTTTAGTTACTAAACCTTAAACAAAACCCGTTTAGCTAATCTCGAAGTTGACACATTAAGAGATAAACTCGAAAAAATGATTAAACACGTTTAGCTAATCGCGTATTTGACTGTTCAACAGACAGATCCACACTTGATAAACATCAGTATGAGCTCCCTCTAAATTTAAAAATATTAACATTTATAAAGCTTTTTGTCACATTTCAAAAGTCCTTAAAATAACTTACATATACAATATTAATTGCATTATATATTATTCAACAGGCTGTATACACTCACAGATACAAAATTTTGGAAACCACAAACATTCTATTTTTGTAGTACGAGTAGAATAGTTTTCTTCTGTTGGCTAACATCTGTCTGTATTCAATATCAATTACATACCAAAACCGAAAACAACCACAATAAAAGTAAGGAAGTCATTCAAATGAAAATATAAAAGTTTTAGGTAAACTAGATATAATGATATACCATCACCACCATATCATCATCAAGTAATGGTAAATCTAACCAAGCCGTGCGAGCATGACAGATAGTTAGTTATGTAGATATACAGATGACACAGAGTATGATGAACTTTTTCTTTATAGTGTTGTGTTTGGTTATGTGGGCAAATTTAAAAATTAAAACTAAATTATTGCATTTTAGAAAGATATCAGATATACCAGACCAAAACAAGAAGAACCTTTTTTCGAAAATAGTTTGCGGTCTTCTAAAATTTATACCTTGCACAATTATTAATATTTAATCTTATATTGATTAGTAGTTTACTTTACATTTACGAGGTCAGGTCGCGAAAAATATTTCATTAATAATATAGTGTTGAGATGATTTACTGTCCGCACCCCCTTTATATATAGTAATCGCATATTAGATGAAAATTTTCCCAACTAATGGCACGTGACCTAACAGATATTTATCGGTATATACAGGACAAATTAAAATTTGGTATTAATTTAATCTGATTTCAAAACTATTAACTCCCTCCCCATACATAAAGCTATAAATAAAAATGTAAACATAAAATTTAATTTAACACTAATCCTAATATTGATTGTATATCACCCTGTTTCTCATACACAATGTAATATTATTAGCAACGTAATGTTATCCTAAGGAATCTATCTTACAAATCATCATATACCCAACCACCACCCCTAAAATAAAATTATTTATTATTATTTTGTGATATTATTTGTAAATTATTCAACATAATGAACCACCGCGCCCGTTTTAAGGTATAAACGATACTATTTGGTTTGGTAGCCAACGTGGTAACCCGAATGGGAAAATAATATATTTTAGGTTAGGTTAAAGATAATTTTTTGTTGGTTATTTTCACTTCATTTTCCAATAGAGTGTATACGTTTATAAATACATAACAACAACAATAACAACAACATTGAAAATAGGACTGACGATAGCAAAAAAGGAGGAAAATCTAAATCACAACAAACCCCTAAAAATATGCTATGCTGCCGAAAATCAAAAAGTTAATTTTTTTTTGTGTTACTTCGAAAACAACCAAATAATAATATATAAATGGAGAGTGGTTGGTGTAAAAGGAAAAAAATAATAATTTTAAAAAAAGGACGCGACATGGAGGGAACGAAATTGGAAAAACACTGTGAAAATGAAAAACACATTAAATATGTAAAGTTAGATTATACGGATTATTATATTTAAAGTCAATTTTTCTGTTGTTCCTTTTTTTGGATGTATGAGAGGGTGGAGATATCTTTTCAGCTTAATGCAAATTTACAGTTTGTAAACTACTCGTATATAATAGAATTTGTTTTTTGGTTCTATTAAGAAAAATCAAATAATAAGAATTTTTGTTATTATTAAGATCAGTTTATGAAATTTTTCTGTGACCTTGTTTGTGTTGTTTTCGTCCTGTAAACTCGTTTTTGAAGGAGGTAGTTTTTGGATTACAAAAAGTTATGTACATAGTTTAACGTTATCATAATATATTAATTTAATATATTGGAAAAATAATTCCATTACAGGTACTACGAAAATAAGTAAAATTAAAACAGTGGAACAATACTCTGTGCCAATGCGCCGACCAAAGTCCCTTAATCGACTAAATTGACTAATCAAACTGATACCGCACTTTATATAAACTGGTATTATCGCAGTTAGTACACCGTTATCAAATAACTAAATTAAAATTACGCCATCAAAAATGCTAATGAAAGTTATCCAATCTAATCCAAAAAAATATATTTAAAAAAAAACTTTTTAAAAAACCACGCTTATATTTAAAGGCTCTAAAAAGTAGATAATAAAAGGCTTTGAAAAGTAGAAAATAAAATGTTTCTTCCTTACTCCTCCTATCAAGGTATATTTATAACAAGTAGAAATTTAAAATTAATATGACTAAAAATATAAGCGTGGGGCGCTCCTTTACGGCATTAGTAATTTAAGACTACTAGACACATGAAGTAACGTCTTAGTAAAGTCTTTTAGTAACACTAATGGAACAGTCTAGTCTGATGTATCCTAAGAATAGATTTTTTGCTGGAGCATTTCAGTATTAAAGTTAACATGATATATTGAGAGATAGTATATATATAATTAAGGAATCACTTTCTCATAATACTTAAAAAAAATAAAATTTATAATTTTATTTTTTTCTTTATTGACAAAACAAGTACACAATTCACTTAATAATAAGATTAAGACTAAAAAACTCAACTTTAAAGATAAGGTATTTATACCTCGTTGTCAACACGTTGTTCGTTGCGACGCGTGGTTCTCTTGTTTCACCAACTCTTGCATTTCTTGCTATGCTGATGACGCGTTTCTCGATGTTCTCATTATTTGTTGCGCGTGGGTTTTATCATATTACTTAATTGTGTTGGCTTTGCGTCTTTCGATGTTGTGTTATGCTTATGTGAATACATAACTCCTCCCGGGGGTGAAGAAGGGGCGTCCTCGTCCTTACATGCGATGCCTGCTATTTTCAACAGATCTGTATATGACGAATTTTCCTGATTTGCCTTTGGAGTCTCTATTTTTACGGTATTAGATTGCTTGCGGATGCAAATGTATAATATTAGTAGAATTATGCTGGCCGTTGAAACCGAGATGCCTCCCGACAGTTTCCAGAACCATTTTTGCTGATCTAATTGTCTCAGGTATACGTGGTGTAATCGTTTCCTGTTTTGGATATTCTCTTGTGTGAGAGTAGTAATGTTTTGGTTTTCTACCATTTGCCTTGTAGCCTCTATATTGTGAAGGGCTCCTTGAATTTCCTCGATCTCGCTTCTCCACTCATATGATTGAAATTCCTTTGCGTTAATGTTGATAGTGCAATTCCAAAATGTGATAATAAAATTTCCGGTTAGCGTCCGATTGTCAGGACCACAGTTTGATGACATTACGGTTTCTTTTGCCTCGTTTATGAACAGCTTGTCTTCGGAAATTAGGTGTGCGGTCATATTGGCTTCTGGTGTTACTCTACAGTGACTTTTGCTCCCTAATATTAGTGGTTTTATACACTCGTCGCGGAATTCTTTTATGTCCGTGGATTTCTGTACATAATTATTGTGATCGCTTGTCGTGAACAGCTTTTGTTTGGACTTAATTAGGAACTTTGGGTAGTCGTAGATGATGCTATCGTTGATGATCGTTGGTCTAATCATCATTATCATTGAATTGTCCTCCTCGAGTTTTGGGACTTCTAGTATGTATAGCAAGGTCTCATCGTTCACTGCAATCTTCGGTATGATGTATTTTAGGGCTTCGTCTGGTACTGGTATTTCGATGCCTTGATCGACTAGTAGGTTCTTGATGGCTATAATTTCCTTGAAGGATAGTATTTTACTGCTTAGTAGGGCAATTTTGGTTCTAACTATCGCATCTTGAATATCCTCTAGTATTGCGTTGAGTGTGTCGATATTTACTATCATGGTCAGCATTTCTAATTCTGACAGAACGACTCTGTTGGCAATTGTTGTACTGTCTAAGGCCTTGTTGATTGTATCCGTTAGTAGCTCCATTCTTTTATTGATCTGTTCATTCACTAGGAACTGTTGGTTGTTTTCGTCTATTAGTGAGTTTAGGCTCCTGTTGATCATTTGTAGGTCTAGTGCATCTGGACTTCCAGCTATCCATTTCCACGCTGTTCCCAGTGTGTCCCATCGTTTGTATCTCCTGTGTGTTGGTGGTCGTATTTGATATAAGTTTTCGTATAACTTTCTACTTTTCTATTTGACAATCGTATGGAGTTTTAATTTATCGCCTGTTCTATCTTTTACAATATTGTTAATGCTATCTACAGTAATTTCTAGATTAGTAAGGTTTATCGGATGTATTATTTTAATTATTCCTGTTTGAATTTTACAATGTTTTACTCTTAAAATTAATAATGGGTCTAAATTTAAATTTTTGATTTCAAGTTTTTGACAATATAATATTTTAATTAGTATAAAAATAATGTATTTACATAAGTACATTTTCTGAAAAAGAGAGAGGTAAGAATTTGTAACTGTTACTTTTCTTTTTTGATTTTTGACAGTATTAAATTATGAATTTGAATAAAGACGTCTTCTGAAAAAGAAAAATGAAAATTTATGATTATTGTTTTTTTAATCTTTTGATCTTTTTTTTGTTTCGTTTGACGTTTCCCTTTATTTTAAAAGTGTTTTCTGTTATTAAATTTGCCTGCTTTTTAATTCCCCTTGGCTGGCTTTTAGTTCTAATATTAGGTTTTAGAAAAACTGTTTGATTATCGATTATTTCTGGGGGTTTCTACTTCTAGTTTTTACTTCTTCGAAAATTTTTTTTGATTTCGCTTGAATTTCGTCTGGGTTTACGATGTTATTGTGGTTAAAAATTATTTCATTCGGTGTAAATCCAGTTGTTGAGTGGACTGAGTTGTTGTAGAGTGCTACGGAAAGCTCTACAATTGTTTTGGTTTCGGAATTTGGTACCTTGTTTTTATTGGTGTTGTAAATTTCTATGATTGTGGAATGGGTTTTTTCCACTTGGCTATTGGATTCCGATGAAGAGGCGTACCCCAACTTTATATTCAGGGTACTTAGGTATTCTTGGAACTGGATTGAACGGAATGTTGTTTCATGGTCCGTTATTATTGTATTTGGAATTCCAAATGTTGTGAAGTATTTGGTTATTGCAGCTCTTATGTCCAACAGATTTTTTGATTTTATTTGAATCATTTGGAGGTGTTTCAAAAATGCGTCTATGACAGACAGAAAATTGGTTTTGTTTATAATAAAAATATCCATGTGTAGTCTTTCGAGCGGTTTACTGGTGCTCGGCCTAGGAGATATTTTGATGTTATAAGGCTTCCTGTCATATTTGTGTATGTTACAAATAGTGCATCCATTGATATAACTTTTAATTTTCTTTATTATATTCGGAAAGTAATAAGATCTTTTTATTTGGTTTTCTATTTCCCTAATTCCTCGGTGTGCCCTGTCGTGTTCTTTCATTACAATGGCATCTTGCCTTTCTGAGTTTGTTACATCCTCTACGATTTTTGTTACTAGAACAAAACGACCTGCTTCCGAAGAATGTTCCCTACAGACTTCCTGGATTTTTCCGTAAAGGATTTCAGGTGCTAAAATAGCCGATTGTTTTCCATTGTGGAATTTTTTGAGATAGTGTAGAATTTGTGGTTTATCGAAATAGGGTTTTGCGATTATAGCCCTGTTGGTTTTTGGGAATACCTGTTCAGTGATTATTGTATCTAATTCGGAAATTCTTAAAATGATTTGGTTTTTATAGTAATTAACTGGTCGTTCTGAAAAATGGATGTAATAATCATCCGAAGTGTTGGCAGAATGTATCGTGTCTCCGTCGCTTGAAGTGCAGTTTTGGATTAGCTTGTTTTCAGAAGAACTTAATTCGTTACTGTTTATTTCTTTTGTTAGTTCGGGATCTGAAGCTGGAATTCTGCTAAGCGCATCGGCTACCACATTCGCTTTGCCTTGTTTGTAAACTACGTCGTATTCGTAATTTTCAAGTTCAAGTCTCCATCTGAGAATTTTGGAGTTTTTCTCCGAAGTTTTTATGAATGTCAATGGCTTGTGGTCCGTGACCAGCGTGAATTTATTACCGTAGAGGTAAGGCTGGTATTTTTTCACGGCCCATATTATAGCTAGAGCCTCTTTTTCATTTGTCGCGTATCTCGTCTCTGTTGGATTTAGTGTTCGAGAAGCGAATGCGATGGGTTTTTCGACTTTATCTTGAATTTGAGAGAGTACTGCGCCAAGGGCGAAATCTGACGCGTCCGTAGTTAAGATGAATGGTTTCGTAAAGTCCGGGTATGTTAGTATTTGGTCCGTCGCTATGGTGTTTTTAAGCTTTTCGAAGGACCTGATGTAATCTAGATCTGAAAGGTTTAGTGTCACGTCTTTCTTAAGATATTTCGACATATTTTTGGCTATCTTAAAATAGTCCTTAATAAATCTTCTGTAATACCCAGATAGTCCCAGAAATTGTTTGATTTCTTTCTGGTTCTTTGGTAATGGCCATTCTAAAATTTTTTGTACCTTCTCCTTGTTTGGTCTTACACCGTCTTTAGTTATTATGTGGCCTAGGAATTCAGTCTCTCTCTTTAAGAATTCACACTTATCGAGCTGAATTTTAAGGTTGAAATCTGAGAGTCTTTTTAGAATAGTGTTTAAGTTATCTAAGTGTGTTTGTAGATTTTCCCCTACCACTACAATGTCGTCGAGATATACATGGCTGATTTTACCGATGAGTCCTTGAAGCACGTTATTCATCACGCGTTGCAATGTTGCGGGACCATTCTTCAGTCCAAACGGCATTCTGCAGAATTCAAAGTGCCCTTTATCTGAAAAAAATGCTGTTTTAGCTTGTGATTTTTCATCCATTAGTATCTGGTGAAAGCCGGCTTTAAGATCTAGTGTTGTGAAATAAGCGGATTTCCCTAGATTATCTAGTATTTCTTCTATTTGAGGGATGGGGTATTTGTCGTCGACAGTTTTATCGTTTAATTTTCTATAGTCGATAACGACTCGCACCTTCTTTTTCCCTGAAGCATCCGCTTTTTTGGGCACTACCCAAATGGGTGCCGAGTAAGGACTATTTGAGTGTTGGATTATGCCGTTGTTCAGCATTTCTTGGATTTGTTCTTCAACATCCGTTTTGAAGTGGTGTGGGTACCTATATGTCTTTGTATACACCGGTATTTCGTCGCGAGTAGTGATTGTATGTTTAATTCCGGTTGTAGCGGACAATTTTTCATTCGGTTTCAACAGTACTGCTTGATTCTTGTAAATGGTGTCGATGACTAAATTTGCTTCTAATTCACTGAGGTGGTCAGTCCGAATTACTCTTTTTATGTCTTCCTTGTTAATGGTTTTATTATCGAAGACTGGTAATGGTTCTATGGTTTCAAAATTATTAATTTTGAATTTAATTTTCGGGAGTTTTGTTCTTAGCGGTGTTGGCTCACTAGTCAAAATCTTGATTATTGTTTTGAAATTAGTGGCTTTGTAAAGACCTGGTTGGATGGTAAAATTGTTTAATTCTGCATACCTTGGTAAAACCCAGTCTCCATTTTCAAAGGTGTCGACCGTAATCGTATGGTGATAACATTTTTCCGCTGGGTAGTAGCGGTAAAACTTAAACTTTTGGTTGTTTAGTGTCACCATATTTGACTCGTAATCAATGTTGGCATTAATTTTTGCCAGTGATTCTGATCCCAGAATACCGTCAAAGAATCTATGAAAATCTAATTCATAGTATGTTTGGGCTGGTAAGTCTTTACTTATAAGGTTTATTTTGCCCTTCTTTGTCAGATTGTGGGTGCCTAAGATATTTTTTACAGAGGTGTTTTGTGATTACAGGAGGTGTTTAGGAATAATGTTTTGTCTTATTATATTTTTATTGGCACCTGTGTCCAATAGTAAGGTAATGCATTTGTTGTTTTTGATGTTAAATTTTAAATAGGGTAAAAAGTCTAACTTTCCGTATCTGATTGTAGGTCCTCTTGAAAATTTCCTAGATCGGGGCTCTCGCATTTGTCCACCGTTTACGTGTTTGATACTTCGAGGTTATCGTCATTTTCCGTCGTGGTTTCATGATTGTTATACGAAAATTTTCTGATGTTGGAATTTCTAGTCTTAGTTGAGGGATCTACTTCCATGTGTTCAGTAGGCGGTCCGTTGAGCCTTCTTATTGGCATTTGATTCAATCTTGACTGTGCTGAACTAATTTGATTTTGTTTTTGAGGGAGCGTGTTATGAGAGAATATTCTTTTCGAGTTGTTCGATATTGTCTCATTGCTATTAAACTTACACAGAAAGGCGTAAGCTTCCTCCAGACTCTTGGGCTTTGCCGCCTGGGCGTACCCGAAGTATGGCTTCTTTAAGCCTGATAAAAACGCGGCCAGTGCGTCTTCTTCAATAAATGTGCAAATTGCATGCCAGGAGGCATTGTATATTTGATTTTGTTTGGCCAATGATTTGATATTTTGGACTATTTCTTTGATCCTATTATAGAAACTATGTACTGACATTGTTTCATTCTGTTTGTTTGCCCATAGTTGGGACTTATAATAGCTTAACTCATGCCTGTCGCCTAATGCTTCAAGCAAAATTTGTTTCATTTCTACAAAAGTTTCAGGGTCGCCTGCGAGACATAATATGTCCTTTGCCTTCCCTTCTACTTTATTCTTTACGGATTGTATGTACATCCTCAGTTGTTGTTCTGAGACTACTCCCTCGAACATGCGCAAGGTTTCTTCTGCAGTTTTTAACCAGGATGTTACCTGTTTCCTATTTCCGTCAAAAGTCGGAATTGACTTAATCGGATCTGGGATCCTGAATAAGTCTAGGGTATTATGAGGTGCAGTGACCGTTGTAACGGTCGGGGTTTTCTCAATTTTTTCATTCAAAAACGTTAACAACTGATCATGTTGATTTTGTTTTTCCGTTAAATTTGAAAGTTGCAACGCAATTGTAGATAATTGCGCAGTAATTTGCTCCATATCAGACATTTCTGGGAAGGTAATTTCCTCTTCTACTTCTATATTTCTATTCTTCGAATAGATGTCGAGGCACTTCCTCCTACCAGAATTTCCTCCTTGATAAGAAATTGTGTTTTCTTATTACGTCTTAGAGCTGATTTGAATTTTGTTTGTTCCATTTTTTCGCGTCTATTTTGTAGTGCGCGATGGTTAACGGGTTCCAATAATTTTGTACCTATCTTGTAGTGTACAAAACTACCTATACTTACTGTATCTATCTTATAGTGTACAGTTTTCTAGTGTGATACCTCCGTGAATATTACGTCTATCTTGTAGTGCGCAAAATTCAAAAGCGGGGTATATTTTTAATATTGGTTAATACTTATTCAGCTACTGTGTCTATCTTGTAGTGCACAGTAAGAACAGTTCAACCGTTAAAAAAAATTTTACGATAAGATTAAAAAAACAAAAAAATTCTTACCTTCTTTTTTTTTGAAGTCGTTTTGAGAGCTGGTTCGAAGTGACGGCTTGGTGTACGCGGCGGAATCTCGAATCCTCTAAGCAGTTTTTATTAACTTTTAGCTCGAGACGCTAATGCTTTATCTAGATAATTTCACTTATTATTTAGAATTCACTCGCGGATTCACTTTTAAATTGGTGTTTTATTGTCCAATTTATTTGCACTGTTTTTCACACACTAAACACGACACTTCACGGCTCGGCTGCGCCAATTAAGGAATCACTTTCTCATAATACTTAAAAAAAATAAAATTTATAATTTTATTTTTTTCTTTATTGACAAAACAAGTACACAATTCACTTAATAATAAGATTAAGACTAAAAAACTCAACTTTAAAGATAAGGTATTTATACCTCGTTGTCAACACGTTGTTCGTTGCGACGCGTGGTTCTCTTGTTTCACCAACTCTTGCATTTCTTGCTATGCTGATGACGCGTTTCTCGATGTTCTCATTATTTGTTGCGCGTGGGTTTTATCATATTACTTAATTGTGTTGGCTTTGCGTCTTTCGATGTTGTGTTATGCTTATGTGAATACATAACTATATATATATATATATATATATATATATATATATATATATATATATATATATATATATATATATATATATATATTCAGAAGGAGCGCCCCACGCTTATATTTTTAGTCATATTAATTTTAAATTTCTACTTGTTATAAATATACCTTGATAGGAGTAAGGAAGAACAATTTTATTTTCTACTTTTCAAAGCCTTTTATTATCTACTTTTTAGAGCCTTTAAATATAAGCGTGGTTTTTTAAAAAGTTTTTTTTAAATATACTTTATTTTCTACTTTTTGTCAAATGATTGTTTTTTATTATAGCCAACTTTTATAGGTCTTTGTCAATATGTGTTTTTTGTCAGTTATTCGCGTCCCACAGATCTTAGTCTCACCATTTCTGTCAATGCCTCATAATTACATGGCTTCTTTCCTGTCAATTTCGCGCAATCTAGTTCGACTATTTGCAAACCTTCGAGAGATCTGACTCGACTTAGAGCTACATTAAGCTTGTTCACTTGCGAACAGGTCTGACCCCAAGTCAATGACTGCATTGTCAACTGTGCTACCTTGCATCTTATGTACAGTTGATGCCCATGATAGTATTAATGGTAGCATTCGTTTTCCGATCGTACCATAGCTATAGTTGGCTGGAAACTGTTTCGATATCGGAGGTATGATGTGAATATCATGGCTACCGAAATCTACTTTTATTGCTGGTATGTCTTGGGCATACAAACTTCCTCTAGAATCTTGTGGCCACTTGATATCCGTTATGTGACCTATGGAGCGATTGACCAAGCCCTTTGCAACATCGGTGTTGGATCTGAGCATCACTTTTGCGCCTCAGAATGTGACTAGTTCTGTTGGAAGTCCAGCTGACTTGTTTATGTCATTTGGAGTGACTCGTTCCAAGTTTATGTTGTCTGTATTCCGCGTAAAATCGACTAATGAATCCTGAGCTCTGATGGTATTCATTGGCGTATTTCTGTCTCTGAAAAATTGTAACACAGCTTTATTGTGCTCATCCACTTTCTTCTTGGTTGGGTATATGCGAAGGGCACGTTCTATGGAGAATTCACCGGTAAACTCATTGCTGACTTTGTCTATAAGTACTTTCATATGCTGAGCCTGCAATTCGCCTACTCTCAGTGCATTCAGGATATCTATGAACGTATTGTCTCGTTGCTGTCGCATATTCTCTGTCAATTCAACCAATCTGAAGAGTCTCCATAAATGTACAGCTGGTATCTTTCGCTCTAGCTGCTGGAATACTTGATGTCCTCGAATCGGTGGAAGCTGCATTAGATCTCCGAACAGTATGACATTAATACCGCCAAAGAGCTCATCTCTATTCTTAAGTTGTCTTAAGCGTGAGTCTATCATACACAGCATCTCGTACGCTACCATGGAAATTTCGTCTATAAACAGGAACTCTATGTCTTTACACTGTTGTCGCATTAATCGGAGGTAATTGCCAGTCAGAAGTGGTAGATTATTAACGAGTCTTCCATCCTTCTGGCTTCAGCAGACTGTGTATTGTTAATCCGTCCACAAGCCGTGCTGCGACACCTGTTAGTGCTCCAGCTTTTGTTGCCTGCTTTCCATAGAATCTGTTCACCTGGTTTCTTAGCAGGTTGAATATGAATGTCTTTCTAGTGAGTTCTATTTGTGCTGCCATCCATTTGTTCCTGTATGCATCGTGTGATGTGTATGAAGAGCTCACGCTGTTTGACATTCATAGCGCGTTGTGCATTTGTAAATTGCTCATCGGTCATTGCATTGTCTAATTCTATTTCTTCCTTATTATCAGCTACAACTGCAGCTGGGCTCTCGCCCAGAAGGTGGAATGTGTGCATTTGATTGAATGCACTCTCCGGCTGCTTGTCTAGCTCTCTATATGCTTCCATACATCTACTGATTTCCTTCAGTCGTTCTTCTCGTGCAGCGAATGCTTCTCTTGCCGTATCGTAATCTACAATCAACTCGCTTTCTTGACGATATGGCATGTACTGAAGAAGGAGACTGTAGTAGTCATTTTCTGGATCGGATGTAGCCATGAAGTATGGGACTTGCACAACTGCTGGCGTGGCTCGCTCGACTATTTTGGATTTGTTATCCTTGAGCTTGATTATGGTCTTTCTAGTTCGTGGTTCATCGTTGAGTATATCATCATCAATGCCTTCTTCACTAGTATCTTTCTTACTGTAATATGCTTCGACGCGCATTGCGAACTCAATCAAGCTCATGTTATTGAAGTCAATAGTCGGATGTGAATCTGGTCTCAATTCGTATCTATCGAGTATACTCTTACAGTAGCCAGTCGTCAAACCCTCCTCATTGAACTGAAGCACCTTGTATCGTTGTTCTGGCTTGCGCGTATTGAGGAACACACATTTTCTAGAGCGCTCTCGCATATTGAGATGAGCTAGGCGATATACAGCTTCACATGCAGATACTTGACTTTCCTTGAGAATTCTCATACAGATCTTGAAGAGCTTTCGATAGATGTTGGTTTCCTGGCGTCGTATCTGCTGAATGGCCCGTGCAATTCCAACATCGAGGTCTGTTGGCTCTGATTTGGACATGTACTTGGCTATGTGGAATGCGATAGCTGCATTCGATCCGCATGGCTGAATATCCATATTACCTTCCCACAGTTTGAGAAGTGTGGGATTGTAGTGATTGATATTCCAGTCTTGTTCACGCCGCTTCAATAGACAGATTCTTTTTCCGTTTCGAATGAAATCATCCGACGAATGAGACACAATCTTCGTTACCTCGCACACAGTTCGCGGGAAGCTGAACCGGCATCTTCTATCAGCAGTATTGTTCTTATAGCAAGTATCTTTGTGTCTATGAGTTTTGCATTTCTTAACTGTCTCATAAAGCTCTGATTCCTCATTTGGCAGTTCACAAGAGCATACACAATCTATTTGTGCCAGACCTTTTGGTGTATCGAAAGCAGGATGGTTTTCAATCCACACTACCATGTGGAGATGTGGACTGCTTCTCATTTGAAACTCGATTCTCCACCAGAAGTCTTTAACTCGACCACAAAGTACATTAGTGTTGATTCGAATGAATCTTATTAATGCATTGACTCGTATCATGAAATGCTGGCTTACAACAACTGGATATCTCTCGATGAGAACTTGTGTTGCATGTATATCAATACTGCTTGGATCTTAATTCAGTCTTCCATTGGCAATCAGTAATGCTTTTCTCATATTCAACCAGTTCAAGTCATTGCAGCTGAAGATGACGAAATAGGTTGGTGGTGAAAGGCATCTAATTTGAGCTAGAAGCTCATTCAGTGCCGAGCGCCAGTAAGCAGCCGAGCCTCGCAGGATCTTGATGTAGATGTGAAGATCTTCTACCTGTCCCTCTTGTCCTTCGATTTTCTTTCCACAAGGTGCTATCGGGGAATTGACTATAATATTCGAACATTGACAGTGCATAGAACAGATACTCAATTTGCTGGAATCGTGTATCACTGCCAAGTATTCGATATTGGTAGTAGTCTAGAGATGTGATGTAAACAGATCGTGGTTCCTTTAGTCCATTAATGCCGCATTGGAAGAGCTGATACCATTCTAATTCTTCAGCATTTAACTCATGTGCCTCATTCACAATATTGTCCCGTGTCTTGCGTACAATCTCATTCAAGTTATCAGACACTTCAAATACATCCTCAACATCTGGCATCACCGATGTATGGATAGCTATTTCTGGTTGTTCTGCTTCCTCTACTGGTACTGCTAACGATGTTTGCACATGTATCGAGTCTTCGTCGCACTCAAATTTCGTTTTCTGGTGTACATCAATGTAATCAAGGGTATACGGTTCATTTCTTGAAGATGTTGCACGTTTGCATACCCGTACGAGTTCCTCGATGGTATCACATTCTATTACGCAAGCTCTACCATTTACCGCAGCTCCAGCTCCTCTAACTCCACATGAGTGTGAGTCTGTGAAGTAGTATTTGTCATCATAGTGCATCACGCCTAATGAAAGCGACCGGGAAATCAGTATACCTGCACTATGACTTTCGAACAATGCTTGAAGGCTCTGTCTCAGTGTCTTTGCAAGGTATCCCTGATTTATGTTGTCTTGTATGCTTCCAAAGAATGATGAGTCATCTGCATAACTGATACTAAAGTTATTGTTGTACATGAGGAAGTCTGGTTTGATCACATCGAAGTGGTGAACTTCTAAGAAACCACTACTTTCAATTCTTAGTGCTCTTGAGCGTTCTTCGGTGTATCATCTAATTGTCTCATAAATACCATCACCCTCTACCATATTTCGGTCCAATGTCAAAGTATTCCATCGGCTTGGTGGAAAAATCGCAGCTCTCACAATATTGGCAAGAACCATAGCGGCACATCGCACTCCTGCATAGCTAGATGTGAATACAGATTCATTTCCTTGATGCCATGAAGCACGTACAACACTTGATACTTCGCTTATCGACATATAAGCATTACTTCCTTGGACATCTTCATTTACAGAAGCTGCTACTGCAACACAAACCAAATCTCGTTCATTGATGTGAGCGTTATTGTCAGTAGCCACATCACTGTAAAGTGTATTGTTCTGTTTCAGCCATTCTAGAGCTTCATAGACTCGTGATCGAGATATTGAGAACTCTCCTGTTTTGTCAAGATCCTCTAATCGCTCCACCACGAATACGATACCAGAGTTATTTGTTGATCTTGGCAGCATATTCGGTAGCTTCTCAGTGACTTCAAATATGTCCTGTCCGAAGAGTTCAGCTTGTCCACGACATGCATATTGACCGAAATCTCTATAGTTAGTTTTACTATCTTAATGAATGGTATTACTCTTGACAGCAACCGTTGCTCAGATTTTGTGAGTCGTTGAATCACATCTGGTATAGCACCTGGTTCAAGACTATTCCAGTATGCTTTCGGTGGATGAGTGACTTTGTTGCTAGTCAAATGAGTCTTACATCTGTGACAAACGCTATGGGTTGTAGATATCACAAGCTCGGGTGGAAGGTTGGATACTTGGGCAACACAATGTGATCTGATTTGGATAGCATCTTTTCGTGCAGACTTCAAAAATTTCTCGCAGTAAGTATTAATGGCTGACTTGAAAGTCTCAGTGTCCGATCGTAACCGTTCTCGTATTTCAGACATGTTTTGTCTGTTTTGAGCTACATGTGCTCGCTGTTGTTCGGTTGTTTCAGCGGCTCTCGCATATGTGTGCCGTTCACTATCAGTCTGCAATCTTATTTGATGCTCCTCAGGTATTTCTAAAGTTCTTAATTGTGACATATGCATGCGAACGGTTTCCAATCGATTTTGCCTTTCTTCGGCGGTTTCTGCTGCTCTAACTTGAGAGATATGCTTGCGAACTCTATCTAAAAGCGCTGTACGTTGTTCAGTTGATTCTCGTTCTCTTTGTCTGTCTAATCTGGCACGCTTACGCTCTGCTATCTCTGTAGCGCGGCTTTCCTTATATTTTTGCTTAGCTTTTTCCAATCGTCTTTTTCGTTGTGTATAGCAGTTTCCGTCTTCTTTGATTTTGATGGTTTTTGGGCTTTTGGAGGATACATTTTTTGGTCCCACGAGTACGGCGGCAATAAACGGTTCATCCTCCTAGCGGTCCCTAACGAGGATAAGGCACTTATACAACTATTTGCGCCACTGAGACTTGAAAGCAATTTTATTATATGTGACAAAACTTATATTTAAGTCACACAATAGCGCACTTTTTATTTATCACACAAAAAAAAACATTTTTAAATTCATAATAGTGCATTTGTCAGTAAACACAAAAGCGTATGACATACTCTTGTAACGGGTTTTTCAAATTTGAAACAATACCATTCGCAGCGAACTTCACTCCGTATATTGGTAATATACTCCGGGGTAATATACTATATGCCAGAGCATATTTAATGTCCAAAAATGTTAAAATCTTGTATTGTCATCGGAGTTAAATCTGCATGCAAAATTTCAGCTCAATTGGACTATCGCAAGTGGTTGAAAAATTGTTTACAAAATTTGACGATACAAACAGACACACAGAGTGACTTAATATAAGCGTGGTAAAGAAAATACAACACAACAAACTTATTGTAAAAGTATGATTTTTTAATTGGCCTTAGGTACATTCGAAAGTCATTTAAAATTTTTTAAATCTCATTGAACACCCTGCCAGCCCTATTAGAAACTCATATAGTTTACTAGAGACACTCGTTTGGATTTAGACAATCTACGAATGTCACTGTAGTTCATGCTAAATGCTTAGAAGGGCTTTGGAATGTATCTAAGGCCAATTAAAAATCACATCTCGCCTAAATTACCACAATATAAATTCGCCTGAATGTTCACTTACATCAATACTAATACAATAAGTTTGTTGTTGCTGTATCACCAAAAAGCAACTTCGTATTGTTACAATTTTTCTTTGTCAAAATCCGGTTCGTTTGAACCACAGATTGTGAATACAGCTGTAAGTTTAACGGTTTAGAACAAGGAATCTTTTACCATGCACCACTACCATAATATTCCCGAAATATTCTCAGAATAATTTGCCAAATATTTAATGGATATCAACAACTATATAATTTCACAATTATTTATTAATTCACTTTACACAATTTACAAATACTTTAAATCACGTTAAATCATGTCTGACTAAACTGTTATTAAACTACTAGTGCTACTTAAACCTAGATGTCACTAATTACCATGCTATGCCCCTTGTTATTTTAAATTTCCTTTTGGGCTTTTGGAGCATATTTTGTACCGTAAGTCACTGTTACTAGCACAAAATGAAGAACTCTTGAGCAAGCCCTATTCGCTCTAAATGGAGTTACAAACGGCCATGATCGGTAGAAATATAGAAATAGTAACCAAATTTTTAGCTGGTCTTTCAATCGCAAATGATCGGTTACCTACGAAGCTCTTCCATCTCCGAGGCAAATCAGATAGCCAGTGTAAGACTATCATCGAGTTTGTTTAAGTGAAAACCTCGATGTCGTTGTATGCTAGGGACTTGATGCAATATTTGACTGAGTTGCATAAAAGTACTGCTCCACATAATTCGAGTCTGGGAAGTGATAATTGTTTCAGTGGTGCGACTTTACTTTTTGCATACACGATATTCACACTCACTTCATCTTTCTTATTGACAGCTTGTAAATATGTAACACATCCGTAAGCGGCTTCGGATGCATCACAAAATGCATTGAGTTGAATCTGTTTTGGTTTTATGAATGACGTTAACCTTCGAGGAATTGGGATTGATTCAACTTCTGGTATTGCAGAATAGAGATTTTCCCACGGCATCGGTTAAACATGCATCCCACTCAATTTTACGTAACCACATCTTCTGTAGCAATATTTTAAATAATATTATTACTAGCGCAAGCTAATCCTTTAGAGGCAATTGATAAGATTTTTCGTTTAGTCCATCGTATATTATTGGTATCTTGCTGGACCTTAAAAGAAAAAGTGTCAGTTTCAGCATTCCACATAATATACCTAACGTCTTGAGCGATGCATCATCCTCTATTAGTTTTAAGAATATGCTCAATCTCTTGGGGTGAAAATGCTTTATAAATTCTGGTGAGTTTGATTTCTATTTACGGAGGTGGAATCCACTTTTACTGAGTATCTCGTTTAGTTGGTCCTTCAGAGTTACAGCCTCGTTAATACTACCACAACCCGTCAATAGGTCATCAATGTAGAAATTGTTGTTAATAATTTCCGTCGCCTCTGGATATATCTGATGATATTGTTCAGTGGATTTTTTCAGTGGTTTATATGCTAGTTAAACTGCTAGTGAACTGGTAGTTTGCATCGTCAGAATTCATCAGAATTTGGCGGTACATGTTTTCAATGTCTGCCACCATAGTTTTGCGGTGTTTTCGAAATTTTATGACGATCGTTGACAAATCCGTTTGTAGGTTCAGGCCAATGTGAAGAATATCATTGAGCGATGTTTGCGTGCTGGTCTTGCAAGAACCGTCGAAAACCACCCTCAATTTGGTAGTGCTGCTACTGGTTTTGAAGACCGCGTGATGTGGTAGAAAATATTTGTCATCATCTGGAACTGGCATTTCATTCCATGGTACATAAGTCATATGGCCTAGCGTAACATATTCATTCATAAATGACTGATAGGCGTTAAAAAACTCTGGCACAATAAATCTCTCACAATAAATTAGCCGCTAGCATCTCTCGATGTTGTTTCGGTATAGTATTCTTCGCACATGTAGACTAGCAGTTCTGCTTGGTATGAAACTTCCTCGATTTTCCAGAATTTTTACAACAGTTAGATCCTCATTTAACGTTTGAATGGCTGGCTTGACGTTTACATGTAAGTTTATGTTGACATTTTCTTCTGCCCATGTCCCAGCGATTTACCAGCCAAACTTCGATGAGTATAAAGTTGGGAAGCCGTCAACAGCACGTTTTTCTTGGTTTAACACGTCAAAAAATACATCAGCTCCTAGCAAAACATCTATTTTATTTGGTTTGCAAAACTCCAGTTCGGCTAATTGTAATTCCGGAATGACTTTACATAATTTAATTGGTTTGGTTGGTAATAAACTTGTTATGTTATCAATGATATGAGCCGTGACGTTTAATGTATAGTGCTTGTCTATACGAGAATAAATGGTCATATCGATTTTCCCCTTTTTTTTTACCAGTCAATGTAGATGCTAGCCCGTAAATAGATATGGAAGCATGACTTCGCTTAAGGCCTAGACGTTGAGCACAATGTTCGGTTACGAATGAAGTTTGCGATCCCGAATCAAGAAGTGTTTGAAATGACTGCACATCTCTAGTACGTGATCTAATATAAATAATAGCAGTTGGCTGTGTGTGGCGATGAATATAGTGTATGTAAAACTTGAGCATCTGGTTGCTTATTGGACGAAGGTGGTAGTTTAACAGGATGGTCCTTTTCACTTCTCGATTGAGCTTTAGAAGAATCATGTATTGATTTATTACCGTAAGGATCATTAATTGAGACATGATGACTCGGGGATCCAGATTTGTGCTCTGATTGTGTTTTACTTTCACCTGGATGAATCAGAGTATGCTGACGTTTATTGCAAATCAGGCATAATGTTTTGCTGATGAAACATTTTCTCGTTGTGTGACCCTTTTTCAAACAGTTTCGACATGAATCCATTTGATCCACTAATTTCAATCTCGCATCTAAACTGTTGGCTGTTTACAAACGAAGCATTCTAGATTGTTGTTAGAATTCGAAGACAGAAACAATTTTGTAGTTGGTTTCACGGTATGCTTTTTAGATGTTGCATCGCAAATTTCCAGAGCATCACATCTCTTATTTAGAAATGCGAGTAAATTTGTGAACGTAGGAATATTCATACCAACTGACTCGTTTGTCCACAATTGTTTAGATTCACTGTCGATTTTACTAAGTAGCGGGCGCAAGATTGATCCTTGTGGATAACCTTTGTTTATGCTCTTGAAGGGCGTGTCATGGTTTGACACTACGGTGCCTAATCTGTGTGGTCTTCCACACTGCCGGTTTCCAGCATTTTAGAAAAATCTCTTTATCCATGAAATCATTCAAGAAAGACTATTCTCTTTGTCGATCCGAACCTGCAAGGTGTATAAACTGTAAAGGACAACACCCAGCCAACTATAGAGGATGCGAAGTAGCGGTACAACTGCAAGGTTAAGAAATAAAACACGCCAATCGACTCAAAACAGTAATGTTAGAAGAGAAAGGATTCCAACTACAACTAGAGCGCCGACGCAACCAGAGCCAATAGGGCCAGAGAGGAGATCCTACTCTCAGATAACGCAACAGAATACTATTGAAGAAAATCCACTAGAAAGGATATTTCGAAGTATAGAAACGATAAATGCTCGGCTAGCAAAACAAGAACGTGGTCTAGAAGCTATATAAAAGCGGCTGGATAGACAAGAAGCTACGAATGAGCTTACATCAATGCTATACTAATCAAATGAATAGATCACTTAGAATTGTTATTTGGAACGCGAATGGATTACCACAGCATGTTCCAGAACTAGAAACTTTTCTAAACTTAGAAAAAATAGATATATGTCTTGTCTCGGAAACTCATTTAACAGAAACTTCATTTATTAAAATACGTGACTATCAATGCTATCATGCTATTCATCCAGGAGGAAACGCTAGAGGCGGGTCTACCGTAATTGTTAAAAATAATATTAGACATTATGAAGTGCCCGGCATTGAGGAAGAAATTATGCAGGTTAAAACCATAATAGTTCAATCACTAAATAATAGGGAACTCAGTATCTCCTCTATTTACTGTCCCCCACGCCATCAATTAAAAAAAGAAGACTACAGTCGACTTTTTAAATCACTAGGATCAAATTTTATCATAGGCGGTGATTTTAATGCAAAGAATACCTATTGGGGATCTAGACTTACAACCTCTAAAGGGAAAGAGTTATTTTATGCAGCTCGCGAGAACAACTGTGAATTCTTCTCTGGCGATAAACCAACATATTGGCATGCTGACATACATAAAATTCCAGATCTTCTTGACTTCTTTGTAACAAAAGGAGTTTTAGAGGACTACACATGCATTGAAAATAGTGAAGAGCTATCATCTGACCACTCACCTGTGATCATGACGCTGAGTACAATGATAATAAAAAAAGATAATTCACCCAAGTTAACAAACAATAAAACCAATTGGGATCTATTCAAGAAATTAGTAGAAGATCGAACAAATCTCGGCGAACCAATTAGAACGAAGGTGCAGCTGGAAGATGAACTAGAAATATTTAATAACAATATCCAGCAAGCGGCTTGGGAAAGTTCACCGATTTCTCATACCAACGCTATAATGAAACATAACTATCCTCTTGAAGTCAGAGAGCTACTCAAAGAGAAACGGAAAGCTCGCAAAATCTGGCAGCACTCTCGTGCACCGCAACACAAAACTATTTTAAATTTTTTGTGCAACAAATTAAAACAACTAATAAAGGAAATAAAGAACGAAAGCATAACTAAGCGACTACGAGGTCTTTCTGAATTAAAGGATGACGATTACTCGCTTTGGAAAGCAACGAAGGGACTAAAAAGATCCAAAATGCATGTGCCGCCTATCAAATGCGATGACGGATCATGGGCTAAAAGTGACAAGCAGAAAGTTTCTCTATTTGCTGCTTATTTAGAAGAGACTTTTCAACCGTTGCCGAGACAAACAGCAAATGAAAATACAACAGTCGTAAACAAAGCAGATGATCTTGACATAAGGCATGTGACTTTATTGGAGCTTAAAACTGAAACCAATAATAACTTAAGTATCAGAAAAGCTCCAGGTTATGACTTAATTACTGGACATATTGTGAAAGCCATTCCCGAGAATGGTTTGCGTAAATTAAATCAAATAATTAATGCAGCTATCAGATTGAAATATGTTTCACGACAATGGAAGGTGGCCGATGTGATAATGATTCCTAAACCAGGTAAACCAGGAAACGATAAAAAATCATAGAGACCGATATCACTACTTCCCGTCATATCAAAAATATTTGAAAAACTGTTGCTGAAAAGACTCAAACCTATAATAGAAGAGAGATGCCTAATTCCACCACACCAATTTGGGTTTAGAGAAAATCACTCTACAGTTGAACAAGTTCACAGAATAACGGATGTCATTGAGGATGCACTCGAGAATAAGAAAATATGCTCCAGTATTTTCTTAGATGTAGCTCAAGCTTTCGAAAAAGTTTGGTACCAAGGGCTTGAATTTAAACTGCATCGAGACCTGCCTAAGCAATTTTATCAAATTCTGAAATCGTACATAGCTGATCGACACTTTAGAGTCAAATTTGAAAATGAGTACTCTGAAATAAAAAGAATATCAGCAGGTATACCACAAGGTAGCGTACTTGGACCTATTCTGTTTATTCTTTATACGAGAGACTTACCGAATATTGAAGGTACCACAGTAGCAACATTTGCAGACGATACAGCTATTCTAGCCGTTGGAAAAGATATTTCGAAAGCAACAAGCAAACTTCAAAGTGCAGTTAACACGGTGAGCAACTGGACTAAAAAATGGCGTATCTCATTAAATGAAGCCAAATCAGTACACGTCAACTTTACAAATCAAAATGTAAACTGTATTCCCGTGGTTCTAAACTCAAACCAGATTCCATATGCAAATACAGCTAAATACCTTGGCATGACCCTCGATGCTAAGCTAAGATGGAAAGAACACATCAAGAAGAAAAAAGAAGAGTTAAACATCAAATATAGAAAAATGTACTGGCTCATGGGTAGAAATTCCGAGCTCTCAATACACAACAAATTGCTTCTATACAGGCAAATGCTAAAACCAGTATGGACCTATGGTATCCAACTTTGGGGTTGTGCCAAGAAAACCAATGTACAAATGATACAATGCTTCCAAAATAAAGTGATACGAGGGATTGTGAACGCCCCATGGTACATTAGGAATGACAACATCCATAGAGACTTGAAGATGGAATACGTCACCGATGAAATAAAGAACCATGCAAGGAAACATGTACAGCGCTTATCTCTACACGAAAATGCAGATATCCGTCGTATGTTGGACACCACTAGCGGAGTGAGGAGACTCCAAAGGCAGAAACCGCTTGAGCTGGGCAGTTTGTTTTAGAAGAAATTATTATAAAATGAGTAACCAATAGGTTACTCATCTTAATCCGAGAACTTAATTTAAGAAAGATAAATTACTAGATGATCTCTGAATCAGTTGTAATATTGTATAAATAAAAAAAAAAAAAAAAAAAAAAAAAAAAATTCAAGAAGCTGGTAATATTTGGTCCAACAAACGGCCAAGATCTTTATATTACCTCGACCTCGATGTTGTCTATTCGTACAGGCCTAGATGGAACGATACATGGTGTCGTTTCTTTTGCGCATGCAACAAAGTACATTTGATAGTAAGATCGTTTGACCCCGGCAGATACTAGTTATTATTTTGGTCTTAACGTGCTCTCATCTGTCTATAACATCATCAGATGATACGTTTATTTGGTTAGCTATCCCTTGCCAATTTATTCCCAAAAGACTAGAGAACCTACCCCAGTTTGCGTGCTTAAGTGAGTACCTCGGAATCTTATCGCTAATCTCAACTGTGTATGATGAGGTTACTTCGTAAAATAAATTTTTCAATGATGGTTCGCCCCTATGACTTTGCATTAAAATCACCCGTGATTTTAACTTGATGGGTTTTAGGTCATTCAAAATGTTTGATAGTTTGCTTCACATTGCATCGTCTGAAATCTGAATATTGGAAGTAGATCCTTTCTAGGTAAAATATATCTGTGCTAATTGATTTGCTTGTGTATTATCATCATCTACGGTGATAAAACGTGCAGACGCAGTCATGTTACCTGCTGTACCTTTTACCACGAGGGCTCTTGCTTACAGTGGAGGTCAATGCAATGCTGTTCTGAACATTACCTGATCGTGTTCAATCAGTTTTGCATTTTGTATATTTGGCTGTATAATCTTTAATTTGCAGGTGCAGGTTATTTGATATAAACTGTTTTTCTCATCATTAGATCCAGGGTCAGTTTATATGCGGTATGCAGTTTACTCCGTGATAAAAGGTCATTTCTTGTATTACACTTCTCTCTTGAACAACAAAAATCTCGAAGATTTTCGAGCATATGATTTAGGATTGGTTTCTTACATCAAATACTAATTCACGCGCTTTGTTTTAAAAAAATTTAATTTTATTCGTCTAAACTATTTCCAAAAAATAAATGTTTTCTATTTAATAGTGTAGAAATATTTGTGTTTATTAAAAAATTCAAATATTATTACCAAAACAATTTTATAGTGTTTTTTAAATTCTAAGTACTTACGGGACTCAGAGTCATTTTGGAGCCTATGTCCTCTTTGGAAGACCTACTGGTCGTGTCCAGAATCACAGCAGTGTCCACAAATATGATATTTTTTTGCAAAATTTTGGCATGACATTTGAGGCACCTTGCGTCCCTAATAAAATCTTGCATACGGCAAGAAGGACAAGCAAGCCAATTATACTAAGCCTGGTAATTAATGCAGTTTTTAATAGCTTTCATACCATTATTAAAGGTTAAAGGTGCCGCCGGTTCAGGTCCAATGAGTTCTAGATGCGAGCCTGCTTTAGCTGAAGCAGCAGCTATCTCATTTCCCTCAATATCACAATGCACTGGAACCCACATAACTCTGGCACTATTGCTAGAGCAAAGAAGTCTAAACAAATTTTACAGTCCTTTACCAGTTTGGAAGCGGTCAAAGGACTTCACAAAGAATTGAGCACAAATTTACTAAATCTGTACACAGAATAACATCTTCGTCTGAAAAATACCAAGATTAACAGGTCGGCTTGCAAAACTGTGCAGTTTATGCCTAAACTTCCATGTCATCGTAAACCGTGTGAAGAACAATAGGCTCTAAAACCCGTACCAAATTCATGCAACTCAGACACCCAGCTTTTGAAGTTTTGAGACATCCGCAAGTCCCTCGATGGATAAGCCACCGAGAAAGAATTATCGAAAGAGAATTCTGGTAGCAATTCGTTTTTAACCATACTGATTTCTGGTATAGATGAACTATATAGATTGTAGGTTTACCTATGCTCTGCAATAAAATCGAGAGTATTGAACCTACCATACCTTGTACCACCATACCTTGTAAACTGTTAAATTTCGCAATAACGGTGTTTGATTTAACCACAGGGCACCAGACAACAGAAGCGTGAGTAAAACCAGAGATCTGTAGATGAACAACAGCATATAAGAAGTCCAGCCTCAAGATTTCCAAATGTTTTTTACATTGTCAAAAAATAGTAGTGGCTTCTGTTTTCGGAGACCTTTCGACTTTGTGTTTCTTCCTATGTTTCCTATGACTTCTGTTTCCGGAAATTTTAGTTAATGGAAGTTATTATTACTATAAAATATATTTCCAAGTAACTTATATTGTGTGTGTGTCACACCGATATTTTCGACGAAATTACTGACTAAACGAAACTGCCGTTAGTTTTAACTAGTGGTTTGAATGTTGTCAGCTAGTTTTTACTAGAGGAATGTGTTTGATGTAAATATTTTCGAAAAAATATTTCACGATATTTCTCAGGGAAAGCCAGAATAGAGATACAGCCAGTACCGCTCGATACGTCATCAAATTTATGTCATTAGTCCTGAACTGTAGATGGCAGTATTGTTCTTAAAAAGCTCTTGAAATTTAGAGGTTCAACAAAATATTGAATGCAGATTTTAATAATAACATAATAAATCAACCCTTCCCTTTATCCTTAGCGTAATATAATTTTAAATTTATATTATTGTAGAATTTTTTGGTTTTTTTTTTCACAGCGATTAACATTCCACGAAACAAAATCTTAAACAAAAAAACATATCATTTATTTGATTATACTATCATCTATAGTTAAAAATTAGAACCGTCGTCATAAAATGACATCATATAGCGAGAGTTACGACGTTGTCTACATTATCTACGTCATGGAGGTAAACAATCGTTATGTAATCTACCTAATAGATTACCACCGCGTAGATTAAATCGCGTAACGTACCCTATCCACTTTATTGCTTAAGACAAGAGACTTACTGGCATAGTAAGGTATCTTTCCCTCACGTTTAACCAATTAAATCGCATTAAATAAATATCAAACTTCAAAAATTGAAACTTCTGATTTACAAATTTCATTTACCGCCGGTAAACATTTTCTTTTAGTCAATCGTACGAGTACTAAACTAATTTACACGTACTCGTACATTAAAATGTCTTCAGTAGGCTCACCTTTAAATACTCAACTCGCATGTGTGAAAATATTATTTATGCTAATGCATGGTCGTTTATAATTCAATCAAAAATGATTTTATTCAATTTCACGAGATATTTTTATTTTCGTTATAAGACGAATTTCTGTAGTAGACAACGTCAGCATGGTAATAAATTTTTTTTACATATACATATTCGAATAAGTCAAAATCTGTATCCAAAATTGAGTATGTGAAGAAAAAGGTAAAACGTGAATTGAATTTAAAAAATAAAATAAAAATTTTGCGTATGTATGGTAAATGAAAAACGGGAAAAGTTTATTTTGTTTTTGGGACACGACATTTTCCGGTTGTTTGTATTTGAATATATACATAAACAAAGAATTTTTCATCATTTCTCTTTTAGACGATCCATTTTAATCTTTTATGTACTTTCGGCTCGAAAAGTTTAATTTAATAAAGCCTCTAGGATAATATTTTTTGAGCACATAAATCGATATTTTTGTTAATGTGAATGAACTTTGTACCCAACACAGAAATTACCTGACATATAGGCAGCAAGTGAACCAATCGCCACCATTAATACTGATTCAGTATTTTTTTGTTTTTTCAAACAGTCATCGGCATAAAATTTATCGAAATTTTTAGGGTTGGTCTGTTGCGTTGTACTCGTCCACCATTTACACATTTTTAATTATAAATAAAAATTAAATCACAGCTGAAATTTTTTTTATTTTTTATAAACTTTATAAATTATTCACGAAATAAAAAATAAAAAAAAAAAACATTTTCATTGATTCGAAATAAATTTTCATCACGAAGAGTGTTGTACATATAAAGAGACGGGCACACAAAAATGTGTATAACAAACAGCAAGCACACAAATAGACAACGTGATGATGCGAAGGAAGGATATTTTCATGGAAAATCAATAAGGGATGAATTGAAAATAAATGAACATAATAAAAGGGATTTAACCATCCGAGTGATTTATTATAGTAGGATATTTAAAGTTGTGTGTGTATGGCATATACGGATAAATCAGATTATTGACTTGCACAACACCTTTGAATAATAATAATAATAAACATGAGTCTTCCAGGTGATTTATAGACAGTACGCAATGATGCATAGGGTAATCATTAAGCATTAATAAATATGTTGGTAATTTGTGTAATTCCGTAAAATGTGTGTTTCATGTTTCAAGTCTTAGAGATTTCCATTCCTACAGATATGAAATCAATTGGATGATGTTATAGATACGACTATAGTGAAGTTTCTGACAAACTAAAAATGAAAAAAAAAAAAAACTTTGCAACAGCCCAAAAAGTGTAAATCTATACTTTAAAAAAACACGTGCTATGCGAAACTCTTTATTTCTTCTAAAAGCCAACATATTTATTCGATGGAGCAGTCATAGATTTTTTAAAATTTTTAAATTTTGCTTTGGTAGAAAGTGTAGTGACCTTTCGATCGCCAATGATATTCCATTCAATATATCAACTCAGTATGAAAGAGCGCTATCTTCCCGTTTGATATCCCGCCTCGTATCTAATAACCGGAAATCGGACCTACAATACAGTTTTTATTGATGAGTACATGATGGTGCATGCAGGATATATAGGACTCGTGGTTATGCTTATCCTTATGTAAATGTTGTAAAGTATATCTTCTGGGTGATAAAAAACAAACGTACCATATATTGACAGATTATACATCACATCAACATGCAACTTTTCGATGCAAGCGCATTCGTAACAAACACAGAATACTTGAATGTGACGTATAGATGACCAGCTGATGTTTCTTCCGCCCTAACGGAATATTACCCTAGTAGTATGAACACCGTTCAAATCTCAACCAACTCTAAAAACCTGCCGTCAACATTGTCGTCGTAAACAAAATGGCATCAAAGGCATTTGCTGGGAAAAACAGTGCCACGAATTCGGAATGTAATCATGGCACCCCAACCTTCCCTAAAAAACTATGTAAATAAAATGTCTTCAAAGGCAGCTCAATTTCATAATTTTGTTTTAAAAACAGTCTTTCCGGTTTCTATCATCTGTGAAACATCATTCAACGATAAAATTTTGAGATCGGAATCCTTCCCTAGTCCATATATGGTTTATAGATGTGATCGCTCACCCCAAACAAGCATAAAAAAATTCCGGTGGTGGAGTACTCATAGCTGTCAATACATCACTACCTATTGAATTGGTAGATATAACGAATCCATCGATCGAGCAATTATGTGTTAAAATTGTCATCAAAAACCATATTACAAGTTCAGAAGGGCCAATTCGAGTAACTTACAATAATATTTTGAGCAAATAAATTAGAATGCCGAGTTTGACAGCAATGACATAGATGTAAATGTGGACAAATTTTACACGCATCTATTTAAAGGAATCGATTTATTCGTTCCCGTGTCTATGAGCAATGGTATGACGATCAACTTATCAGTCTTAAAAACAAAAGAGACAAGGCTTATAAAGAAAACCTCAAATTGTGGTCCCAGCATAGTAAACGGAAATTTACTGCATATAACCAAAATTTTGAATCTTATTTTGAACTGAGATACAGAAGCTATATTCGCATTTTAAAGGATAACATAAAAGGCGATCCGAGACACTTTTGAATTTTTTTTAAAACCAATCGCGAAATTGATGATTACCCAGCCGAGATGAAATTTATTGATCAAAAGTCTTGTGATCCACAGGTCCATAACCAACATGTTTGCTCAGTTTTTCCAATCTGTTTATAAGGCAGAAGACATTGATAAATATAAAGACTCAACTACTAGTGAATATAGTACATTCGTGAGCCAGAAGACATCCAGCGAGCATTCCGGCTTCATTTTAATTTTTTTTTTAAAATTTGGTAATTTCTCTAAGCATTTTGTTCACTCAATCATTAAAATTGGCAACTTTTCCACAAAAGTGGAAAATAACTATAGTGACGCCTATTTTCAAAACTGGATCTAGAAAAGATATTTCTTGCTACAAAGGTATTACATCTATATCTGCTATACCTAAGTTATTTTAACTAGTGATCTGCAATTCAATCTACAAATCTCATAGAATTTACATAGCTATTCTATTAAAGAAATTGAGAAGCACAAACAAGTTGACGTAATATACACCGACTTTGCAAAAGCTTTCGTCTCCATCAGCCAAATCGTATGGTTCAAATCGTATTTGAGTAATCGAATCCAATATAATGAAATAGGAGATAAGAGATCGATTAGAAAAGAAGTAATCGCTCTCACGTTGGCCCTAATCTATTCACAATCTTCATTAATGGTATATTACTGAAGTGATAAAGCATTCCAATATCCTGCTGTTTGCAGATGACCTTAATATCTACAAAGCCATCGAGTCAGTTGACGATACCAATAAACTACATGAAGATATTGACAACCTAGCGGTATGGTTCGAGTTTAATTCTCTGAATCTCAACATTGGAAAGTGCAAATCTCTATCATTTCACCGAAAAGCCAACCCTGTTACACAAGGCTACAAGATAAATGGTGTACTCCTTCAGGTAGTACGATAAACTAAAGACCTAGAGGTTACTTTCGTTGAAAACGTGAGCTTAATATGTTCGATTTTGTCAAACGTTGAACGGGTGACAATTTGATGTGGAAACAATTAAGATCCTGAATTGTGCCTACGTGTGATCCCAGCTGGAATTTGCTGTAAATGTGTGGTGTCCGTTCTACGAAGATCATATCCAAAGTATTGAGAAAATTCAAAAAAAGTTTATACACCATACAGCGACAAACCACCATATTTAACCTGGTGCAAGTTATCCCGGTAGACCAGTAAGTCGAAAATGTTCAAAATGTTAGTCGTATGACTGAGGTTGATTCTGAAGTTATTAAAATGACTTCTGTGCCTTTTCATTGTATATCTATAAGGAACGCAAATGTACAGTTTGTGTTTTAGTCTTTAATGTTAGAAATATAACTAAAACAGAAGTCATTTCATGAAATTATGACTTAGAAGTCAGCCTTACAATAAGATTAAATAACTTTTTTAGAATGTTAGCTTGTAATTTAATCATTTGGCATTCAAAGATGCTAGTTACAGAACTTTGGCTTGGACAGAATACTGACATCATCGTCATATTATTCGATGAACTCAAAAGTGATCTTAAACAATTTGACTTTAATGTTCAATACTAAGGATGAATATTGAAGGCAGATAGAAATAAAATAACAACTAATCTAAACATTGGTTTTGGGTCATATTATGACAAAAAACGAACGAACTCTGAGGTTAATTTCATAAAATTGGGTTGGTGGTTACTAGTTCGATTGAACATTGAAGTCAAATTCAAAAAACTGCAAAAATATGCTGAATTTTGACTTCAGGGTGGAAAAAGTATCAAATTGGAGGCTTAAATGACACTCCTAAAACAGAAATACATAGTGAGAATTTCCAGAAATTACTAATTTTGTGATATAATTCGCGAAATCGATAAGTTCTTGTTTTGTACTATAGGTACAAAGCAAGAGTTGATTTTTTGCAGTTTGGTCGCTGCAACCTGATGAGGACCAACTTTTTGCCATTAAAAATCATATTTTGTCCGAAAAGCCGAAATAAATCTTAAATTTAAAACGTTATCGTCTATTTTAGGATTGACAGTTAAGCCTACAATTTGATACTTTTTCGCGTTGGTAGTTTGTATACCGTTACATACTTCATCTAAAGTTAGATATGAACGACTTGAATATATTTATAAATTTTTAACATAACGGTAACCGTCTGTTTGACGAATGGCGCCAAGGCCAAACATTTAATTATTTTTGAAGTTAGGAGTTAGTATACTATTAACTTTGCCTAAAGTCGGACTTTGGAGTCAGAAGTGTAATACACTGAAACATTTTAGTTTAGTTAAGCAGTTAATTAACATCACAGTGACATCTTGCACTGGTGGTCTATGAATGAAGCGGGCCTACTTTTAATATATCCTTATATATGGCGTGCCTGTTTCATTTTCCGACTTGGTTCGTCGACAATTGATATTTTAAGTTTTCGAATATCTCGGCGAATAAATCGCTTTTGGTTTACCGGGTATGTTCTAGCCCAAAGGACCCCCAATATAGATCAACTACCGAGTAACAAAGTTGAGAATACCGATTTTGGACTTTGAACCGGTTGTTCTAATTTTGTTCACACACGAGATTCGTTTTCTTAGTAAACTCGATCGATGGAAAGCAGAGAGTATGTAGACAGCCGTATTGCAGGTCAGCAGTATTTTCAAAGTAACTTTACAGCAACCGTCTCTTATGGATGAGGCTCAATTTTGATTTGGGCCAATATTTGTTTAGGTGCCCATACAGAATTAGTGATTATTGATGGCGGATGCTGCGTACAGCTGATCGATATGTTAGAAATATTCTGCTAAAACATGTGATACCATTTGCCCCATTTATCGGAGAGAATTTTGGTCGAGACGAGATCCAGTCAAATAACTGATGTGAAATAATTCCTAAAGAAATCGTATGAAAAAAATGTGTGTGTGTGTTTTAGTGATTATACTCCAAAAAAGGAAACATTTAGGCGTAAATAAATTATTAAAAGAATTTCAAAAATTCCACTCCCAAGTAAATATATTGTGCAACTATGACAAAATTGTGAAAATCATCATCGACATGAGCATTTTATAAATCTTCCTGGAAAACATAACGTGATTGATGAGAACCGGGCAAATCTCAATTAGTAATCATTTGAAGTGCAGAAATATTGTAATTCCCAACTCACACGTTTCGGGGTTACCCTCGATATCTTAAACATTTTTGTACCGACAAAGAAAATAGCAAAAGCCAATTTCAAAAAATATTAAAAATCTCGTATAAAAATAACCCAGAAAATTTTTTTAACCTAATAAAAATCGGCGAAAATAATATCCCAAAAAGCATAATCCAAAAATATCAAACTTGATTTTGATTAATTTGGTTTTATTTTGGGAATTTTTTGTAAAGTTTAGTTTAATGTTCTTAATTAGTTGCTTGTAAATAATAATAATAATTTCATCCTGACATTTATAATTACATAAGCATTTTTTACATACCGAAATACATATACATAGTTAAAATGTTTTTGTTTTGTTTTACAAATATTGGAAAAAGTTGCCGAATAGCAAATGGCCAAATACAATAATCTTTTTTGACTATTTGGATTTTGGTAATAAAAATTTAACTATTTGTGCTTTCCAGTATTTCATGTTTTGGGAATTTTATTCATGCAACTTTTTTTTGTTTTTGTTGCTGATGTGATGGATTATAATCCAAAATCAGGCGAGAATTTCGCTCTTCGTTTTTTGGTAAGTCTTTTTTCCTGTTCTTGTTCAGTACCCAATCTGTTTCTCTCACGAGTTCATCCTCATCAGTATGGAACTCGGTATTATAACTCTTGTATCTCCTTGCTTCGTTATAACTGGTTAGAGGGTTTCATAAATCTCCATTTCCATTTTGGGCTTCTTTAATTCTTAATTTTCCTTTTTTGGTTTGTCAGCTTCGCTTTCAATAACCCAACAATTAAAACTGTTTCTAAGTCACTTAGTTTCCGACAGAGTCCAGCGTTTTCATTTTTCTGCTGATTTGCTGAATTAGGTTGTTTAGTTTGTGATCTTGACTACTTTGAACTTTTTAGAATGGGTTTAGCAATAATTGGCTCACCCCAGAATCCATTGAGCCAGCTTCGTTGGAGGGTGGTTTTGCCAACTGGGTAAATGGTGTACCACCTGGGGTATTTTCTTCTTTTTTCGTTGTATCCATTGTTTTAATTGGTCAGGTTATACCTCCCAACACTGGGTCCCTGGCAGAACTTAGCCACTGCAAGCAATGCCCATCCCTAGCGAAGTGGATGCGCTTACTAGGAATTGCCGAGGTGCACATAGTTACAGCCGAAGCACTCTGTGCGCCCACAGCCGAGGGATGATACTATTTTGACTAGAAGAAAAAAATAAGATTTAGTTTTTAAAAAAAATGAGAAATCGAGAGGATCCCGTTTCGAGACTGTACTTGTCCATGCTTATGACAACCCATGTGTACTCACCATTACATTTGTTGGTACTAACATCGCCCTTTCATACTGTTAATTAACGTAAATTAAATGATAACTAAATTATAACTTCTAGTATTAGCACTTTATGCATCTGTTCATCTGCAGTCAGACATAACTACTTCGTTGTTAGAGTCTACTGGAATTCTTCAATTGTCAATTTGTAGTAAGTTCTGATTTAGAGGAATAATGTAAAATTCTACCTAAAGTGCAATGAAATCTTATCTCTTGGTGAACTTAAACTTTAGTTCGGGTTAGATACGAGTTTCGTTAAAATATCGTTTCGCCTGAATGCTTGCTTTTAAGTTTAAAATTAACACTAGCACGCATAGGATTTCTTTTGGAACTGTTCCACAACTTTATGCAGGAGTGTGCAATTTTTTCTAAACCTTTCCTAAAAATATTTTACACTTAGGATACGTTTATTAAAGATTTCACGGGCAAGTCAAATAAAAATTGCGTATAGCATGATTGTTCAAAAATTCTATGCGTGAGTCCTACGTCCTATTTCGTACGTGAGATACAAAAATTTGATTTTACAATCAAAATTTATTTTTATATTTACACTGTTACGCTGTTATGTACACGGGTAAACTATGTATATATTTTGTCCAAACAAATATTTTTGGATATTCGCTCAAATTTCGGTCCAAATTTATAACGTGTCTAATAATTTAAAACTGTCCATAAACTTCACACCGCGTTTGACTGAGAAGAAGAGGCACACTATAGCCTGCGGTGTGTTCTTTAAATTGTACTGACTGCAGTTCTCATATAAAATTGGCTTTTCCAATTAATTGCAAATGTTTTGAAAATGAATTTAAATTGGAAAGCAGCTGATTTTATTAATATTAATATTGTATTATTTTGCTGCTGCCTAATCTCTGCTGTTTTTTTATTGTTGGTAACTATGCGATCTGTTTTGGCGCTCAAGGTTCTCCTTGCTCTTCCGCGGTTATGCTTTATACGTCCTTACATTACGCCTGGCAGGTAACTCGAGGACGTACGGCTTTAGGACCGATTTAAGACCATCTGCACATTGCAAGCTCCATGCCAGCCTATACTGGCATGGAAGATGTGTTACGATACGCAAGGCTCGTATCATCCAACTTCATTTAAATTTAAATATGTTTCGAACGTTATTATGTTATTATATTAAAGTCGAGTACGCGCGCCTCAACTCCGAATACTAAAAATTAAGAATTTCCCCACCGCAAATTATGTGGCGTTAAGTCTAAATTATCGGAAAATACTAAATTCCAAAATCGGATTTCTTTCGGAAAAAAAGCAATTGTTTTCGGCGATTGAAAAATGTTTTTTTTTTGGACGAGGAGTTGATCGTGGAATTTAGAGGAGCAATCAAGTAAAAGCTCAGCTAAAAAAAAAAAATTATTAAATAAAAGATTGTTAACTTGTGTTTTTGGTAAAGAGTAAAAATAATTAACCTTATACTATATAATACACGATAATCTTAATAAAATAATAATAAACTTATAAATAATACTAAGCATAAAAAATTTTGTGAACAATTAATAACAAAATATAAATGAGAAAAATATTACCTAAATTAAATGGTGGACAGCCAAAAATTTTCTAAATAAAACGTGGCGATGTGACGCCATGGATAAAAACTTTTTTTTTTTGTGCGGTGTAAAACGACACTTTATAATACAATAACTTATTCTTCGAGTATGTGTAATAAATAAACTTTCTAATAATTGTGCACCCAAAAAAATAAAACAATAAAAAAATCAGTGGTGTAATTCCCAATTTCTAATTAAAAATAATTATGTATCTACGATAAATTGAGCGTGAACATTTTTTTTGGTGGATATTCACATAATTTAGTTAAATTATACGGAAAACTAAATTTCGACAAAAGTGAATATATACAATAAATAACTACAATAAAATAAACCTAATAATATGAAAAAATAAAGTTAACTATAACTAATAAATAATTAATAAGTAATCTATAAACTACAATATATATAATATAAACTATTTGTGGTGTAAGAGTAAATTAAAAATAAAAAATAAATAAAAATTTGGTAGACACGACTAGTGCCACACTGACATTGATTTTTTTTTTTGTTGCATAAGATGGACATTTTTATAAGTGAATAAGTGCTCCGTAAGAAATTGGTTTCCCTAAACCACGAAAATTCGAATGGGAATCGTGATTGTAAATAATAATTTCTAATTCAATAATAATAATTAAAAATAATATTGCAACGAATTCAATAATAATATTTTAATTATAAAATTCGTAATTTCGACATGAGAAAACAACAATTTTTGGAATTCCAAAGGCGCTCATCGATATAATTTTGATGAAGCGCTAGACTTAAGTATTATTAGTAAGTTTTTTTTTTATTATTAATGATAAATATATTTTCTTTTTTTGGTTCCCTTATTAAATTCTAAATTTAGTGATAATATTTGAGTGTAATTTTGGTTTCGGATATTTGATTAAATCTATTGTAGGGCGAAACAGAAAATATATTTGTCAAATAAAAATTAGATTAATTATAGATCAGTCAGTATCATACTTCTTTTGAATTTTTTCGTTCTAAGTATAAGTAGAAATTAGTAATAGTTATTTTCAAGTTCTGTATCAAACTGAATATGGACAGAATAATGAAGATCCACATTGTTTTCTTATAAATTATGTTTGTTAAAATGAGAATTTAATAACTTTTGGAATAGGGAGATACGGTGAAGGTAGATGAAGCTCTGTGTGTATTTTATAACAAATCATCAAACTAACGGTCTAACGGTTGCGAAGCTTTCTTGAAAATATATGTGGTCTAACAAGCATACAGTCATCTTCGAAATTTTCCCACCCCTACCCCTGAACCTAAGCCAAGGTGACAACTGCGACCACATCGAAGCTCTGAAGTATGAATCATTTATGATTTCGGTAACAAAATGGCATTAACGTGAATTTATTTTTTTTGGAATCAAGATATTTCTTGAAACCTATTCATGTCTAACGACAATTTGGTCGGCAAATAGCATTTACTTTCATGTGAGTCCCATCAGGGGCGGAATCATGAAATACGACCGGAAAACGGATTTAAAAATATTTTCAAATTCATTAGATTAAAAGTATTCAAATTTACCATGATGGATGCAGACTGATGTATAAATGCAACTTCTATAATATTTGAAGAGCAATGGTTAATCTCTTACAATAAAATTCATTTTTCTCGCCCAGGTTCGTCGCCGTTTCATTTTATGAGATGGCATTGAAGTCTTTTGTATTTCAAAATTGTAAAAATTACGGAAATATATAATTATTTTGATGTATACCTGGGGCAAGATCATGAAATCCAACCGGAATAATGAATCGTTAGAAAACATTTCAATGGACAAACACAAAAAAATTCGAAAAATGGTCAAAGTTGGCGTAGATATTTTGTATGAAAACTCAAATAAATGAAAATTTTACATAAAAATTGTATGCGACAACTATTTCATAATCGAGCAGTTTTAAACGGAAATATTGTACCGGTAAAAAATGAATTTCAAAAATCTTGTAGGAGATTAACCATTGCTCTTCAAATATTATAGAAGTTGCATTTATACATCAGTCTGCAATCTGCATTCATCATGGTAAATTTTAATATTTTTAATCTAGTAAATTTGAAAATATTTTTAAATCCGTTTAAATTTTCCGGTCGTATTTCATGATTCGGCCGATGATTGATAAGTTGTTGAAATATTGATGTGCTACTCCATCTAGATGTGCTCTGCTCTTAAATAATTCAGTATTTTTGATTTCCTGCACTGAGAAAAATTTTGGTTTGTAAAATTAAAAAACGAAGTTTTTAATTTCTAAAAGTTATAAATTTTTTTGAATTTCAAAAGTATTTTTTTGAAATTAAATGAAATTTTTGCAAACTAATAAAAAGCTATTTTATTTTAAAAACATATTTTGTAAAATGATTTATAAAATACTTTTTAAATTTAAAAAGTTTATTTATTTAAACATAATAATTTATTTCAAAAGAAGTGTTTTAGCATTTAAAAACAATTTTTTTGATAATAATGACAACTTATGAAAATGTTTATAATAATGTTTTGCCAGAAATCCCGTTGTATTATTTTTCAATTGATCTATATTTTATTTTTTATTTTAAAGTTGTTTCGGCTATTTATATAATTCGCCAAATCGATATGTTCTTGTGTTATACTAAAGGTATGAAAGTTTGAATTTTTGCAGCTTGGTCGTTGCAATTGCAACATAATGAGTACTGACTGAGTAGAACAACTTTTTATCAGTACGAAACGAAATCAAACTGCCAAAATAGAATTTTGAATAGGTTCTCATTATATGTTTTTAAAGGTTGTGTGTAATTTTACACAATGGCCCTGGGGGTTAAAAATTGGGGAGAGGGAGTTAATTTTCTACTTTTCGTGGTAGATATGTTATGTTCTTATGAGTGTTAAAAAATAATTGTTTAAAAATTAAAATAAATCTTTTAAAACTAATCAATAGATTTTTTATTCTTAAAAAACAGTCTCTTAAAATTTAAGAAAACTATTTGACATAAGTAAGGAAAGTATTTTTGAAAATAAAAACAATTTTTTTATTTTTATAAACAAATTGGCGAAAAAAATTATTTTAAAAATAAAAAGATTATCCTTTTGATTTTAAAAACGAGACTTTTCGCCTAAAAAATAAATGTATATTTTTTTGATTTTATATGTATATTTTTTTATTTTTACTGGTTTTTTTTCTCAGTGTGTCCATATAATCATGATCAATATTTAATATTGTTACGGTGATACCTAGAATAGAATAGAATAAGTTAATTTCATTAATTGTTCAATTACATTTATAATTTATAAATAACATTTAGGCGTCATTTCTATACTAACATATTTGCTGCGCATTTAGGATTATTCTAGAAACAAATATTTTGGTATATAAGGGCGCGCGTTGACGTGGAATGCTGAGTATTATTTTAAACGTGATACAGTGAAGGTTAAATAGAAAGATTATTAAAGTGATTATTAAAGCGATTATTAAAGTGATAATTAAAAAGTGTGTTATAATTATAATAATTAATTGTGAATTTTGTGTTGTATAATAAATTGTGTTGTGTAAATAAATTGTGTGAGCTCAAATTTGAAGCAGTGTATTTATTCACAATCCAGTGATTCGAACCTTGAGTGACAAGGCAAAATCGTAACAATTGGTGACAGCGGTGGGATTGTGAATAATAAGGAAAATGATTCTCTACGGATTAAAGCTTGCGCAATTAAAGGAGCAACTGACACGGCGAGGTTTGGCCAGTGAAGGCACAAAAGCTAGTTTGGTGGAGCGACTACGTGAGGCCATGGAGAAGGAAGGTTTAGATCCAGACGTGTATGATTTCGAGGAGGAAAAAACGGATGAGATCAGTATGGATAAGAAACAAAAGGACGTACAAACGGTGGTCGAAACAACGCAAAACCCATCTGGAAGTTTCGATTTTTCGCAGTTGATGGCTGCTATGAATCAAATGATGGGACAACAGTTGGAGGGAATAAAACAATCGAACGAGGGAATGAAACAACAGATGGAGCAACAAGGAGCGGACATTAAACATCAAATGAAACAGCAGATGTTACAAGTGGAGCAACAAGGGGCGGACATTAAACAATCGAACCAGGACATTAAAAACCAAATAGAAGATGGCCAAAAGAAAATGGACGAGAGGTTTCTGGAGTTATCTTCTACACTACACGGTAAAGTGGAAAAACTGCAAACAGAAGTACACGCAGAAATTCAAAATGTTAAAGGGACGGTTCAACAAAAATTTGAATCGGTTGAACAAGATTTTAAACGTCTCGAGAAGGAGCTCAAAGATGTCAGGGCTTATGGAACGACACAGCAAGTGATCCAGACGATTAATGCAGTTAAGATAAAACCACCAACATTTGATGGAACAACATCCTTCAATATTTTTAATTTCCAATTCGAAACTGCGATTAAGCAAAATCAGTGGACTGAAGAACAATGTGTTGCAGCATTAATTGTGGCTCTTAAAGGCGAAGCGGCAGAAACACTACAAATCATTCCCGAGCAGGAACGGAACGTTTACATGGGAATTATGAAGGCGTTAGATCGAAAATACGGAAGTGACCACAAACGAGAAATGTATCGCATGGAATTAAAGGGACGATACCAAAAAGGAGGAGAATCGCTACAGGAATTTTCATCGGCAATTGAGCGGCTCGCGCATTTAGCCCATTCAAATATGTCGGCCGATTACATGAATCGAATTAAAATAGATGCGTTCATTGACGGTATTCGAGATCCTGAGACGCGCAGAGCGGTGATGTTGTCACCTAAAGCAACTTTTACGGAAACCATCGCTTATGCGTTAACAAACGAAACTGTTCAGGCCATCGTCAAACCAGCAATGGAAATTCGCCGAGTGGAGATTGATTCCAGAATGGACACCGAGCGGGCTACACCAAGGTTCAGATATGGAAGTAGCAGGATTAAATGCTGGGTATGTAATAGAATGGGTCACATCTCACGAGACTGTTGGGAGATTAGGAAGAAACGAAGGAGATCGCCATCTCCTATGAAGCGTAGACCAAACGAGGAGCAGAGAGAGGCCAGAAAGGAGAGTCAGTCGACATTGGAGTCGTTAAAAAGAGTCAGTTTGAACCGATTGCCCCATAACCTCCATTCAAGTTTCGAGAGTATAAAGAGGCAGTGACAGCTTGACAGATGAAGCTAATATTGAACATCGAAAGGAAAGCGCACATGGAAATGCCGACGCGTTATCAAGAAGGCTATGTTCCGTGGAATGCAAGCATTGTGGGCGTGTGGAGGGTAAGGAAAACATCATCGATATTCGACTTATGCAAGTGCTACCTGATGAGGAATGGACTGATGAAATGATCAAGAACATAAAGAAAAGGAACACCGGCCCACATGGAGTGAGATAGTTGACAAAACTCCCATTGTAAAAGCATATTGGGCTCAATGGGATAGCCTCCACATAGAAAATGGATTTTTAAAACGAAAGTGGGAAAGCACGGATGGTAAAGTAAAACAATTGTTGGTAGTGGTGCCAAAAGATCGGATAGCGGAAATCCTCAAGGAGTATCATGGAGGAGCAAGTGGAGGTCACCTAGGGATTAATAAAACATTAGCCAAAATTCGCCAACGTTTCTACTGGTCCGGATGTAGACAGTCAGTAGTAGAATGGTGTCGAAGATGTGACCAATGTGCGGCAGTAAAGGGACCAGCACGAAAAAGCGGTGGAACCATGAAACAATATAATATCGGGGCACCATTTGAGAGAATTGCAATGGATGTGGCGGGGCCATTTCCGACCACCGAGAGCGGAAATAAATATGTGCTAGTAATAATGTATTATTTCAGCAAATGGCCGGAAGTGTACCCGATACCCAATCAGGAGACAACAACAATAGCTGATGCCGTGGTCAACAACTGGATTAGCAGATTTGGTGTACCGATGGAAATTCACACGGATCAAGGAAGGAATTTCGAATCGGTGGTATTTCAGGAAATATGTCAGATGCTTGGAATCAACAAAACAAGAACGACGCCTTTACATCCACAGTCGGACGGTATGGTGGAAAGATTCAATGGCACATTGGAGGAATATCTAGCAAAGGTTGTTGAAAGGATGGATGGATCATGTTCCTGATGGCCTACCGATCAGCGGTACATGACACAACAGGAGTGACACCAGTTAAAACCATATTTGGGCACAATCTGCGATTACCGGGAGATTAAAGTTTGGAGCTGTTCCATCAGCAGATCTATGCGGACAGGATTACGTCGACCGGATGAAAGAGGAACTTAATGAAATACATCAATTTGTACGGGAGAAAATTCGAATATCAAGTGATCGAATGAAAGCTCGATATGACATCCGAGCAAATAATCAAGGCTTCGAGGAAGGGCAATTTGTATGGCTTCACAACCCGCAACGGCAGAAGGGATTATCACCGAAGTTGCAACCCACATGGGAAGGACCTTACACGGTCATTAAAAGGTTGAACGACGTGGTTTATCGCATACAGAAAGGAAGGAATGGTAAACCAAAGGTGGTGCATTTAGAGCGTTTGGCGCTCTACAGAGGAGGTGATCTGGATCTTGTTCGGGACGAACAGGCTTAGGTGGGGGTAGTGTTACGGTGACACCTAGATTAGAATAGAATAAGTTAATTTCATTAATTGCTCAATTGCATTTATAATTTGTGATTTGGTTCAACATTTAGGCGTATTTCTATACTAACATATTTGCTGCGCATTTAGGATTATTCTAGAAACAAATATTTTGGTATATAAAGGCGCGCGTTGACGTGGAATGCTGAGTATTATTTTAAACGTGATACAGTGAAGGTTAAATAGAAAGATTATTAAAGTGATTATTAAAGCGATTATTAAAGTGATAATTAAAAAGTGTGTTATAATTGTAATAATTAATTTTTAATTTTGTGTTGTATAATAAATTGTGTTGTGTAAATAAATTGTGTGAGTTCAAATTTGAAGCAGTTGTATTTATTCACAATCCAGTGATTCGAACCTTGAGTGACAAGGCAAAATCGTAACAATATTATTTGCTTTGCGTGCCATATCTTGTTAAATAGATTTTTTTATCGCGATGAAAAATTTCTGTAGACAATCACAGTACACAATTTGCACATTACATCATGACAGCATTTCAAATCACTAACAGTTTGATTTGCTGCTTTCTAAAAATATTGTTTTTCTAATGAAATATTTTCCTTTCCTAAAAATAAAACGATTCCACTACTTACAACTAACATTATTACGGAACAGCCATCCAAGTATTTAATTTCGTAGAATACAGTAGTTCGGTAAACATCGGTATTGATTTCCATCGATATTGAAGTATTGAGAAGTCACACGTTGCATTCTCTGGGTGCACATAAATGGTTTCCCGGCCGTGTGGGTTGCATACAATTTTTTTAACGATGACACGTTTATAAATGCTTTAAATATCTCACATGTATGCTGTCTCGTTCCATTGCTTATGTGTTGATACCATATTATCATTAATTTGTTCGTGATTCTTGAGCTGATGAGAAAATAAGAACTTCTTATCTCAGTTTTTGCATCTGTTCTTTAAGTGTCAAGTTTTTTTTTACAGTTAGGCACATTTATTGACATTTTCGCGGGTGTGATAGTGTGTTCGAGTTCTTCTTGGTTTTTAAATGAACTGAAAATTTGTTTATTCAGCATCAAATTTGTAAATTATACGTAATCACTGAACATCAAATTATCGCATTTTGATTATATGCAACGTCCTCGTTGACTGCCTGTATTTTACTCCTGGCACTCATATCCAAATTATCCCCGTGAAGCTCATCCTCGCCGTCTATGCGGCCTTTGGTACCAGGCTTTTAGCATTAAAACTTTTCATCACAAATTGTTTTAGAATTATGATTGGTATGTCGCTTCGTGTGAGTGGGAGGCATAATTACTCGTGTATTCAGCAAGTTATATTTTCATCGAAATCATCAACATTTGGATTAGAATATTGAGCAGACCGGGGATCTTCAAATCCATTTTCTAATTCAGAATTATCAGTTCTATTAAGACTTTACTTTTATTAAGATTGATTTCACGATTAAAGACAGAAATTTGTTAGTTCAATTTTTTTCATTTGTCTGAAAATGGATTGAATTGAGATTTCAAGTTGGTGAGATATTAGGCAGCAGTGTATGTGGCACTAAACGGATTTCAGGCAATTTACAAATTTTAAGATTAACACTAGTTGTTGTTGTTGTTGGTCAAACCGGACTAGCTAATTTTATATTGGCACGTGTATTGGAAAATTTACGGTATTTAGCTAAGCATATTGAACATACGCACGGTCTAGTATGTGGATTAGTCAATAACCAAAAATTAACACTGGTTCACTAATGAAAATGTAACATATACAAGGTACCACATCAGTAGTCTAATTTCGTATCAAGGTTATTTGTGGTTTGATTCGGCCTACCTTCCCTTTACTTTTGTTCCTAATATCAAGCAAATTTTAATAATTGTTTTTCTTTTATTTGCAGGTAAATTTTTAATCGAATGAATCATTGGAGTTATAAAAAGGACTTTACACAAGCATGTGTGTACTTTAAACTATTATTTGTTCAAGATAAGTATTTATGCATAATTTTGGGAAATGGGTTTCGGCTTAAAAATGCGTGCGATTATTATTGTTAAATAAGTTGACTTATGATTTACGTACATGGAGAGCCGAGTTTGATCTTCGAGAAAATATAATATATGTTGTAGTTTCAAATTTGTAAGAAGCTGAAATCCTCGAGTTGAACTCTGTCTGGAAGAGAAATCGCCCGATTCTAGACTAAATTTAAACTGAAAGTTGTATACCATATGCGACAAAGAAAAAACTTGATAATTGAAACGAATTAGAATTTTATTTTCAGGCTTTGCATTTCAAACGTAGGTTTTGGGTGAAATTCTGGAAAACTCACATTAGACTTCCATTTTTGTCATACGAAGGAAAATTTATCCCAATAAACCATTAAACCAGTAACCCCTAACCATTTCAAAAATTTGCTTTTCTTAATTTTTAGTGAATTGCTTTTAGCGCCGAAGTCGAATTTTTAGCTAAAGTTAAATTTGTTGGTATTAGGGCACAGTCGTCTATAGATTCGTTGTATGGTTTTCCTGGCATAGGTGTCTAACCCGCACTTTCAACTTTATATAATTTTTTAGAGTAGTTCTTGTATGTTTACCTTTTTGGACAACTGCTTAAAGATCTCTTCTTCAAGATTGATTGGTATATAGAACCAAGTACTGGACAAGTGTCTCGGATAACGCATGACCTATTCCTACAGCCTGCGTTTACATGTAACAAGAGTAAATGATAGGAAAGGTAGATTTTTTTAGGATAGAACGACCTGGTTGTAGACACCTAGCAATCGTACGGTATAAGACGAACAGTTATAATTTATCAAGAGACAGGATAATGGTTACTAAAGGTCAAATAGCATCTTTAAATCGAAAACCTACTTAAGAAAAAAAAAATTATTTCCTATGTATCCGTAGATTTGCTAAAGTTGAATTCTTAATTGATACTTTTCGGTTTCCTAAACATTACAAAAATTTATTATTTAATAATTCCTCAGCAACTGAAATGTAGTTTTTGGAAGAAGTTAAGGAACCTGATGATTTTTGAAAAAAATTCTGGAATATGGCCGGCCATGTTGGATATGTTGGATTGAAATGGGATTCTAAAATGTTATTGGAAGAATTTTTGGAAAAGGAGACCTCGAACTCAACCATTTTTATCCGATTGTAATGTAGTTGGGTTTGTTGGATGGAAATGGGATTCTTAAATGATTTATGAAAATAGATTTGGAATATGGCCACCTTGGACGAAACACAGGAGTTTTCAACCGATTGTGATGAGATTGGATTAGTTTAATGGAAATGAAATTCATTAATTATTTCTAAAAGAATTTTGTTAATATGGCCACATAGAACCGGACGCGGCTATTACTTAACCAATGATGATGTAATTCGGTACGATGGTTAAATATGGGATTATAAAATGATAAACTGCTCTACTCGCTTGAGGATGAGAAGCCGAATCCTATTTTTCCTCTTTTCTGATTATTGCTGTAATGGAGAGTATAATTGTTGATTGTTTTATGGAATTAACTCCCGGACCATTTATGCTCTTGTATTGCAAGTACTTCAAAAGTGTAATTTTCTGTTTGGTTTGGAAGGTTATGGAGATATCAAGGTCTTAGAAGACATCATATTCCATTTTTCCGTGTACAGGTTTCGAGGTCCATGTTATAAGAATGATATATAGTAAATCTATCCGAGCCCTTTGTTTAGGGTTCATAAATGATTTTTTGTGAACATGAGTGAGTTACGTACAAGTGATAGATGTTAAGGCATCCAGTCTTACTAGAAACATTTTAACATCACGAGCAGCTTTCTTCAAGACAGACGCTTGCTTATTACCACGTTTCGTCCTAGGTTAAATTACCCAGCTCCGTCCCAGGTGGCCATATTCCAAAAATTCTTCCTAAAATCATTTAAGAACCCTATTTCCATCTAACACACTCAATCCCATCATAATCGGTTAAGAATTGGGAGCACTGAATTTGGTTTTCAAAAAGTTGATTTTGAATTGTAAAAATTTACGAACTTGAAATATTAAAATTTGAATTTGTTTTAAAAATATTTGAATTTATTCTGCATTTGGAACTGCGTTCATGACATCGAGAGTTAGTTCGGAAAAATACCATGGTATCGTACTGAATGTGTTAAAACAACAACAAAGTTAAAAATATTTCAACTCGAGTTTGAAATTAGTAGGCGGGGCATAAAGCATTTTACGAAATTTGATTGGTTTTGAGTTCGTTGAATTTTATTTCCGATGTCATGTGCGCAGCATCAATCGAAGTTACTTTGGAAAAACTCGAATTTGCTTTGCAAAAAAATGTGGATGATTTAGAAAAAATTGACAATGAAGTATTAAAAATTGTGGTTGACTTGTAAAAAGTTATGAATGAACTAAAAAAAATTGAATATCATTTGCAAAATTGTGAATTTGAAGTGCAAAACCTATAAAATTAGTGTTTTCTGATGAACATTTTTATTTTTTCGTGGACGAGAAAAACTGGGGCACACTTACATCTCAAATTTAAATTTAATTTTAGTTCAAATAAGAAGTATATCAATATATCAGTCTCGGGCTCAATTTCACTAAATTCAAAACAGACGATTTTTTTTTTGTGATTTATTTCATTATTTAATGAACTTCCAGGCTGATGCAGGTAAAAAACTTCACACAAGAGCAAGTTGGTTATTTAAACATTTAGTGGTGCCTGATAGTTTTTTTTTTCTCTGTTATATAAAATAATGATACTTATATTTGAAGATATCTTCAAATACGTTGAATACGATTAATTTGGCGGTTAATTTGCATAATTCTTCAAATTTCTGATCTGTACAGTGTGCAGATATAGTAGATGTGAATGATCCCTGTTTTTGATTCCGACCTTCTCTGAGAACGCGGTTTTGATTATACGCATCTTATCTACATTTCACAGTGCACTCCCGTGGCACTATTCTGGTTTTCCAAGGGAATTGGGAATTGGGAAAATATTTTGCTGTTATGATAAATGGCCCTAATTCCCAAATATTTATTTCCCGCTCCCAAATGTATATTATGAAAAAAAAAAAAATTTATGTAGCTTTTTATAAACTGAAACACGTATTTCGACCTTGCTACAAGTTTATTTTAGTTTTAAAAATATATTTGTTAGAAAAAATAATGTCAAAAAATTCAAAGTTGTACGAATCACAATTCCCCAAAAAATAATGGGGAAAAATTGCTGCCAAAACTGCTATAAAATGGAATTCCCAAAAAAAAAATTCTAAAACGCCAGAATATATAGGGGAATAAAAAATTTCCAACTGTTAGGAAAACGTCACTAATGCCCAAATCCTTATTCCCGGGGAAAACCAGAATAGAATCATTATGGTCACAATTTAGTTTAATTTTAATTATTTTAATGTGCTCGTAACGGTCCATAATAAACAACAATGTCATATCAGTATATGTAGTAAAATGTACTATATATAGAGAAAATCCAAGTATGTATATTCATTTCTATTGAAAATACGTGTCAATTTATAATTTGAATATAAACCATTATAATCCGAAATATGAAAATCCTTCACATAAATATTTCTCTCGTATTTAGCGTTTTCTGATGGTGTGGTTGGATTTTCCACTCTTTTATCTTTTTTTTTCTTTTTTTTGTATGTTATAGATATCTATAATAATAATCTATATGAACAGCAAAAAATATCATAATCAAAGCCACATTGTTCTGCGCCACACCACCGCATAAAATCCTGAATCCCGCCGCCGATACCCAAAACCAAACCTTAACCGCACATCATCATATCACATTATATTAAATTTCAAAGTAATTTTCCAAAACATACAGCGCAACCAAAAAAAAAAAAATATTTAGAAGGAAAATTCGAATCTCTCTGGTAGATTTGTATATATCTATATGGATAGAGAGAAAATCGGAGGATTAAATTATCATCATCATCATTATTACTATCATCTTTATCATTATTATTATGATTACGATTATTATTATTACGATTTTCCTTTTTTGGTTTTGAATTTTTTTTTTTTTTTTTTTTTTTGCAAATAATATTCTTACTTATGTATATCCATTTCGGCTCATGTTATCCATACACAGAGATGCGATGCTGAACGAACAGCGATGATGGCGATATTATTATCATAATGGTGCTAATGATCGTGATAAAAAAAATTATTTATAAATTTTAATTTAATTTTTTTTCTCGGTTTGGTTTTATTCCAAAAATGAAATTCTTTTATTTATTCGCTCGCTATTTTATAGAATTTAGACATTTATAAAAATGTTGCTATATTGCTAATTAACGAATCCAACGTTGACAGTTTATGATTACATTTCTCTCTTATCGTATATTTTAAAGGCAAATAATACAAAAGTTTCTGTAAACAATTTACAATTTTTATAAGGGAAACACACAAAGTTTAAAGCTTTCAAGTAGTGTGATGGCTTTGGCACTTTTACAATGAAGTGTTAGCAACTAAACATTTTGTACAGGCGCTTGACACAAGTTTTAGCCACCAAAGTGATGCTTTATGCAGCATTTTGCCATTTGTTGGAAGATTTGAAAGTTCTGAACATCCAGACGATGTGTTCATAAACTTTTTGTTTGATGGAAATATATTTTAAATTTCCGTTTCCTCAGTTTAGAGATCAAATTATTCGCTTAGACCTTGGAGCACCGAGCCTTGCTCCATTAAGATGGTTGAATTGCGCATTATTATTGTTTTACAAAGTCGAAACAAATATCAACATATTTAATTCTAGATACAAAACATTTAAATAATAGAATGATAAATTAACATATCGTCAAGCAATGAAACGTTTTTCCTTCCAAACTAGTTTGCCGGATCCAAACCTCTCGATTGCGTCACGTTGGTCTCTAATTAAATAAGTTTTCTTACCAGACGTTAAAAAATGGAGGGGTGTAGGTGTTATGACCATCACGCGACTTTCTTGTGGAATTTGATATTCATGATCTCATATGTCACAATTCTATTCACCATTCAATGAAAGTGCGTGAAGTTATCCCAGTTGAAATACTAATAATACCCAGACAAATAAAATATGTTCATCAGGCAATACTAGGTATATCCTATCCCAGGATTTTTAAATTCATCCCAGAAAATTTTAAAATGTCAGAAAATGTGGTAAATAATTCTTCTGTACGTCTGTTTAGATTCACAATTGAACTCGGTAGATGGCACTGCGTCCGGTCTCTAGGATTTTTTTTTACTTTTTAACGAAACTTGTATTTTTAAATTTTGTAAGATTTCTTGCATATCAGAGCATCTAACCCAAAAATGTCATTACCCCCACCACCCCCAATCTTTATATATATATAATTCTTCTGTACGTTTGTTTGAAATTGAACTCCTCCTAAACGGCTGGACCGATTTTGATAAAATTTTATGTGTGTATTTGGGTAGGTTCTTGGATGGTTTAGATTCACAATTGCACCCGGTAGGTGGCACTGCGATCGGGATCTAGGAATTTTTATTTTATTTTTTAACGAAATTTTCATTTTTTACTTTTTTAAGATTTCTCGTATATCAGAACAAATAACCCCAACATATGGTTCCCAGGAACCTGAAATGTCATCATCGATCTCTTGTGATTTAAATACAACATGATGACTTCTGTTTATAAAAAAAATCCCAAGACCAACCGTTTGTTGAGATTGGCGCAATACGTCTATATGTGATTGGCCCATTCTGTTCATGTGGGATTTTTTTATAGACAGAGGTCATCATGTTGTATTTAAATCACAAGAGGGAACTATTAATTTAAATCTGAATTTTGTTCTTAAAAATGATACGGCCAGTTACACCCATAGCGATCCCATAGCGCCAATCCTAACATACGGATGGTCTTGATTTTTTTTGCGATGGTGGTTCACATTATGTACAATCGATATCAAGTGAGATCGGTTATGACACGTTAGGTTCTGGGAAACCATTCGTTTAACACTAAAATGTATATTTTATTTAAAGGGGCCATCGCAGGATTAAATTTCTTTAAGATTGGTCCAGCCATATACACGTAAAGAAGAATAATATATACCAAAGATTTGGGGGCGGTGAAATTTTGGTTTTATATGTTCCGATATACAAGAAATCTTAAAAAAAGAAAAATTTCGTTAAAAAATAAAATAAACAATTCGTAGATCCCCATCGCAGTGCCACCTACCGGGGCCAATTGTAAATCTAAACCATCCAGAAACCTACCCAAACACACACACAAAATTTCATTTAAATCGGTCTAACCATTTAGGAGAAGTTCAATTTCAAACAAACGTACAGAAGAATTAGTTAAATAAAGATTGGCTTTCGCGCCAATCTCGACATACGGCTGGCTTTCATAATTTTATGATAGATATTTGAAGAATGAACACTTTAAATCATCTATTATCACATTTTCTGACATTTTAAAATTTTCTGGGATGAATTTAAAAATCCTGGAAGGGGATATACCTAGTATTGCCTGATGAACATATTTTATTTTTCTGGGATGAAATACTGGGATAATTTCACGCCCTTCTTCAATGACACATCTTCCAGGCGTTTTTTTTTTATCAAAACTTGTCATTTCGATTAAATTTTAGTAAAATGATATGGACAAATTTTTGGAAAATGCTCGGACCACTTTAGTTGCAAATTTAATTTAGAATCGATTTGTTTTAGTTGATTTTTTCGTAAATTTTACACTTTTTAAAATATTGCCAAGAAACGAAAAAGTTCCTATGTAAGCCCATCACTTCAGGTATGCCGATTTCCGCCAAATTTCCATAAAAATGCTAATTTATCAGACAACTTTAAGTATCAAGTTTTATGCCGATCATTGAACCTGATTGGGCTGTAAAGTGGCCGAATTTTAGTGAAATAGCTTAATCTTGGATTTTGAAGAAACTTTCTAAAATATTTGCAAAAAAACGTCAAAATACGAAAAAGCTCCTTTTCCGGTGGTCCACATTGCTTCAAATTCCATTACGATCTCTTAATTTAAAAAAAAAAGTTTTTAAATATGAAAGTTCATCCAAATCAGTAAATTTGTCTGGGCTGTAGAAAGGACCCAGCCATCAAACACTACCTCGAAAACACGTATCTAAAGTTATCCCACGATTCTATCCCAGAAAATAAAAAAAATTCTTCAGGCAACCCTAATCAATGAAAACCCCATTTGCTCTTGTGTGAAGTAAGCCCAGCCCAGAATTTGTTAAAATTGATTCATAATTAAAAGAAATTGGTGAAATTAGCTCAGCCCAGAATTTAATAAAAATCAAGTTAAAACAAAAATAAAATTCGTTACTTTTAAATTATGCGAATTTTAGCCAGTTTTAAACGTTATATCAATAGAACATGTATTTGTACAAAATTAAATTAAATTAGACATGATAAAGGTAGTTAGCACGTTAAAAGTATAATATTGTCGGATTAAGGCTATGTGGTTCTGAGATCGTCACACTCCTGCCTTACTTTAAGAAAAGTTAGAAAAAAATCGTTCAGTGGCAACTTTGTGAAATTGGGCCCTGGGCCAGATATATCCATACAAATTGTATGTGAACAAAAATTACAATTAAATTCCGCACGTTAAAAATAAAAATTTGTCGAAAAGTTAGAAAAAAATCGTTCAGTGGCAACTTTGTGAAATTGGGCCCTGGGCCAGATATATCCATACAAGTTGTATGTGAACAAAAATTTAATTTAAATTCCGCACGTTAAAAATATAAATTTGTCGGATTAAGGCTATGTGGTTCTGAGATCGTCACACTCCTGCCTTACTTTGAGAAAAGTGAGAAAATAATCGTTCAGTGGCAACTTTGTGAAATTGGGCCCTGGGCCAGATATATCCATACAAGTTGTATGTGAACAAAAATTTAATTTAAATTCCGCACGTTAAAAGTATAAATTTGTCGGATTAAGGTTTTGTGGTTCTGAGATCGTCACACTCCTGCCTTATTTTGAGAAAAGTTAGAAAAAAATCGTTCAGTGGCAACTTTGTGAAATTGGGCCCTACAGAACTATTACAAAATTCTAAAAATTAACATGGACATTGGCATTTGATATATCTTTCTGGAAAACATAACGGGATCGATGAGAACCGGGCAAAATCTTGATTAGTAATCGTTTGAATGGCAAAAATATTGTAAATTATAACTCAATTGTTGCAGCCTTAATCCGACAAATTTATACTTTTAACGTGCTAACTACCTTTATTATGTCTAATTTAATTTTATTTTGTACAAATACATGTTCTATTGATATAACGTTTAAAACCGGCTAAAATTCGCATAATTTAAAAGTAACGAATTTTATTTTTGTTTTAACTTGATTTTTATTAAATTCTGGGCTGGGCTAACTTCACCAATTTCTTTTTATTATGAATCAATTTTAACAAATTCTGGGCTGGGCTAACTTCACACAAAAGCAAATGGGGTTTTCATTGATTAGGGTTGCTTGATGATTTTTTTTATTTTCTGGGATAGAATCGTGGGATAACTTTACATACGTCTCGAAAACCACTTTTTCTTCAGCAATATAGCGAATGGTAAATTTGCAAAAATCTCGAGATCGAAAATTTTCGTGTTTACTATATTTATTTTTACTTTATTAAACAAAAAATTACGCTACACCTGCTTAAGCCACAACTTTTTCCTATTTAATTTAATAGGTGTCAAGGATTAAACGTTAATAAAAAGTGTTTAACGAAAAGTGACCCTAAAAGTTATACAAGTGGTTTAATTAAAAGTATTAAAAATAAACAATATTGAGAATCATAGTACTACAAAAATAATTTTGTACACCTTTATAAAAAAAATGTTTTAATTCTTTTTAATTCAGAAAGGCTTCGGAACTATAAGTGACGAGGGTGTTCTCATTTAGTGTTCTCGACTTGTGATGGTGTCTGAAATTTGTACAAAAAATTCAAAACAATTTACTTGTTGTGATAGATATTTGACCCTACACGGAACAATTAGCTCCAAGTGCGGAGTTTAATGTACACTCGGCTCTCATTGTTTCGATGGTTTTTTGAGTTATGAAAGAATTCAACGAATTTGGCCAAAGACGCTTCCACCTGTAGGGCCATATCGCCAAACACAACATGCAAATTGTCTTGAAATTTTTAATACAAATTCCAGACACCATACCAAATTGAGAACACTAAATTCCACACTCGGCACTCATTGTTCGAACGATTTGGAAACACTAAATTTCACATTCGGCATTCATTGTTCCGGTGATGGTTTTGAATTAATAAAAGAATTAAGTCGATTTGCCCCTAAAGACGCTTCCCCGTGTAGGGTCATATTGTCAATCACAACAAGCAAATTCTCTTCAATTTTTTTTTTACAAGTTTCAGACACCATCACCTGAGACTCGGCACTTATGATTCCGAAAATTTTCTGAATTAAAAAGACTTTACATTTTTTTTTTGTATAAAGAACGTGCACAAAGACAAACTTATTTTAGTAGTACCGTGATTCTCAATATATGAGCCGTTTATTTTGAAAGTGGCATAACTCACTTGTTCAAAAAATCATTTTAATGATGAAATTAGTTATAATTTAACTTTATCTCTTCATTTTAATCAAATTTTCAATCAATATAACTGTCATCATCAAATTTGATTAAAATGAAGAGATACCTAATACTTGGACCGGGAGGTACTGGGTGACTCCCACCAGAGGCTAGATGCAAATCGGATTTTAATCATCGTTTACAATCGGTGATATTAATAAACACAACTAAGACTCTCTGATGGGGTGCAGAATTTAGCGTTGCGATCCCACCGTCCACGTCAATGTACGGTTGACATGGAGCTTGCAATGTGCAGGTGGTATACTGTAATTGTGTGAGTAGGTGAATAGGTGAATGGGTTAATGATGTCGCGTGAATGCGTGGTATCTCAATGGGCCAACATTAGCCTTAAGTGTCAACCACTGAAACCTAACCTACACTTTTTGATAATTTGTGTATCTGCACTGTTTGAGTCTACACATTTCGTTAAAATGTGTAGCTACACTTTTTATTAACGAAGTATTTCACACCGGTTTAATTTAAAAAATTCGGGTTTCTGTTTCAATCAAATTCCCATTTTCATTATCAATCTGAGTGTCATCCTCTTCGATTGTTATTACATAGTTCTATTCTGAAATAAGACGCAACCCAGATTGCATTAGAGAAGCCCTTAAATAAATTTTGCCAAATTTAGAACCCATTACAATCGAGTCTGAGCGCTAGAAGCTCCATCTCACCCATTTTAATTAAAAGCCATTTGACCTGGAAAGTCCTAAAAGAATTTTGCCAAAATTGTTCAAGCCAAAAAAAATTTAAAGAAGGGTCTTGGGCCATATTAAAGGACCCATCGAAATCAGTTCCTGGCATTTGATTCCTTGGAATTCCCTTCACCTATTTTGATCAAAATCGTGCTATCCTGAAAAAAAAAATTAAATAGAGACCCGGGCTAGACGGCAACAAAATAGAACGATTTTGAATAAACAATTAACATAACGCGAGATACGGCATAATGTGGTGCAACATTAAGCAACATGGTGCAACAGCACGCAACATGGTGCAATATTATGCAACATAATGCAACATGCCATCACGTGGTGCAACATAACGGAACATTTGGCAAGATCCGCGCATATGGAGGAATCATAAATTAACCATCCAGAAATGAGAATTACTTGTGGTCGTTTCTCTGCATTCGAAAACCCTGTACCGCTAAATTTTTCCAAAATCCGGATCTATCACAATCGGTTTTTGGTACTCGAAAACGGATCCTATGAAAACTCCTGTTCACCAATCTATATTAATAAAAATCAATTGGCATGACTGATCATCACTAGAGAACGGTTGAACCGGTTCGGCAAATTTTTTTTTTGTTGTGTTCGTAATTGTCGGTAGGACAAGGTTTGTATGAAAGGAAATGTTCAGAAAATCCACTGGAAAAGTCGGAAAATCGAAAAATGATGTTTTTGGTACGGTTTTTCGCATATATCCGATCCAGATGGTCTTTTAGAAGAGAAAAATTGGAGAATCTTAGTGGAAAACTTGGAAACTTCCGGAAAAACTTGGAGAAAATTGAATTTTGTTTTATAGCGCTTCAGTTGAGAACGGCTTAACCGATTTAGCTCAATCGTTTTTATTGTATTCGCAATTACCAGGAGATGGTTTTATGAAAGAAAATTTTGGGAAAATCCACCGGAAAAGTCGGAAAATTTGGAAAATCGAAAAATGATGTTTTGGTACGGGATTTCACACGTATCCGATCCAGATGGTCTTTTAGAAGAAAACACTTGGAAAATCTTATTGGAAAACTCCCGGAAAAATCCGAAGAAAATTGAATTTTGTTTTCTAGCGCATCACTTGAGAATGGCTCAATTAAGCTCAATCTTTTTTTGATGAGTTCCCAATTTCTAGGAGATGGTTTTTACCAAAGAAAATTTTGGGAAAATATACCGGAAAATCGAAAAATGATGATTTATACGGGATTTTGCACGTATCCGATCGATATGGTCTTTTATAAGAGAAAAATGGGAAAATCTGAGTGGACAACTCGGAAACTTCTTGAAAAACTCGAAGAAGATTGAATTTTTTCCCTAGCATATCAATTGAATTTGCAAACGATAGATGAACCGACATGCAACATTTCCAAAAAATCAGCAATGGCGAAAGTACTACAGACTTGAAAAATAATCATTTGGAATAAGTGTACGATGGCGCACAAACGTGTATTAGAAGCGCTCGAAACACGTTAAATGATTTGCGCAATAATCAGGACCTCTTTGGAGTTACGATGATTCTGTTGGCCGGTGATTTTCGCCAAACGCCGCCAGTCATTCCAAGATGAACAGCTGCTGATGAAATAAACGGTTGCTTGAAGACATCGAATTTGTGGAGATACGTGTAAACTCTCAAACTATCAACGAATATGCGAGTCACGTTACAAAACGATGAATCGACTTGCGTATTTTCAAAGCAATTATTAGACATTGGCTATGGAAAAAATCAGGTTGACGCTTCGACTGGCCTCATTTCGTTACCATTTAATTTTTGTCAATTCACAACCTCTAAAAAAGTATTGATCACGAAAGTATTCCCGAATATTGATGCAAATCACAAAAACCATGTTTGGTTGAGCGAACGAGTCATTTTGACAGCAATAAATAAGGACGTAGACGATTTGAATATAAAAATTCAAAGTTAAATCGCTGGCCATTTGCATTCATTTAAGTCGATCGATTCAATTACAGATCCAAATGAAGTCGTTAATTATCCAATTGAATTCCTGAATTCATTGAATTTGCCAGGAATGCCGCCACACAATTTGCAACTCAAGGTCGGTTTGGTGGTAATCATGTTATGCAACCTGAACCAACCAAAACTGTGTAATGGAACAAGACTTACTGTTAAAAAACTGATGAACAACGGGATTGAAGCAACGTTAATCATATGAAAGTGCAAAGGCGAGGATGTTCTATCTTCGTTTTCTCTCCGAACAGAAATGCAATAAATATCGTTCATCCCGAAGCGTTACGATGAACGCATTATTAATTGGGTCGAGGTCGTAAGATTTGACAACTATCGATTCCTTTCAGAAGGGTTATTTAAAGTCACCGGATTTTGATGGTAAACCAGATGAAATGCGCTTTAATTTCACATGCTTTTGGTAATCCTAAATCAAAATCATTTATAACAAAATTTGCAGAAAAATCTTCTATGTGTGCACGCCCGCGAAGATTTTTGCATTTGAAAAGTCAGGGCTGGACCCCGATGTCTAGGGGCTCAGTACAAATTTTTCGTAAAATTTCAATTTCGGTTATTTTCTTCCTGGGATTGAGTTTAGGAAAGGGATTATATGAAATTAGTGACATGTTCGAATCCGAGGGATGCGTCCTCTGAATCAAGAGGCCCATTCTTTTGCGTTCCTGTACCATTCATCTGAAACGTTGATGATGGGTTGCGTGCATGCTCGCGAAGGTTTCTGAGTTGGTAAATTAAGGACTGGGTCCCTGGGTCTAGGGGCATCGGTAAAATGTTTTTCTAAAATTTCAATTTTTGATGATTCCGGTGATGCTTCTAATACTGAGTTCAGTACGTGATGAATTCCTGGGATTTGATTGCAACTACAGTGACGTCGAGAAATTGCATGCAAAATATCCGTCATTCAAAGTAATTTTAATTTCTCCCGTGCATCGCTGGGTAAGTCAGCTAGTTTTTAATAAAATCGTGAATAAACCAATTTCTTCAAAATCAGGACCCATAGCAATCGTTTCCTGATACTCAAAAAACATCCCTCAGCAATTTGCATCAAAGTCGTTTGAGCTGAGAAAAAAATAAGAAGTCAGACCTCAATCACATGAAAAAATCGACATTCAACATCTCTCAGGTTTAGTTCATTTGGAAACAAATTTCCTAGTTTTTGAATAATTCTCAATCATTTTAGATGATGTTTATTTGCTAATGCTTTCGGCCTTCCGCTACGTTCGTTGTCTTCGACATCAAATTCATCGTTCATAAACTTTTGAGACCACTCTTGACAAATTCACTCATTTAAGAGAGTCTCATCATATGCTTATAAAAGCAATCGATGCACCTAAGCTTCAGATTTCTCAAATTAAATAAGTGGACCAAAAGTTCCCGCAAATGACGCTTATTTGGGTCAAAACTCAATACATTTTGACAAGAAAAAAATATATGGTGCTGATACAAAATCGCTAATATTTTAAGGTTATGTTAGTGACAGATGTCCAACCATAGGATCTGATGTTTAACCATTGACCATTTTAACCTTAAATTAATGGTGGTACCATCTTTTGCCGAACGGCTGAGACTTATTTGTATACCCAATATTGTAAATATAAATATATATACAAGTACAATTATTCCTCGTATCGAAGATTAGATTTGAACCGAGTTAAATCAAGGTAAAGAAACCTGAACCACACAGTCAAAAACTATTTATCGCGAAAGCAGAAGTTCTTTCAATTCCTCCTAGACACTCGTAAAATTGATATCACAAATTCTTATCAAAACTGTTCGAAAACACCTAAACCAAATTCTCCCGATAAATGAAAGATTCTCAATCATTTTCTGACCCTCCAAACTCCAATTTCACAATTGTTTTTTCAAAACTGCTACCCGAAAATAGGCCTCACTCAAAATGATGTTGCTATTCTGAAACCTTCTCACAAACTTAAAATGTTGTAGCCGAAAAAAGATTTAAAAAGTGGTTTGGGCCTCGTGAGTTATTCTGGCAAAAATTATTGCAATTGCTCCCTGATGACCGAAAAAAACTTTTCCCGCAAATGTTTATCACAATCGTTCTAGGTGCAAAAAGTACTTACAAGCGACCCGGACCCGACCGAAGGAACCCCAAACGAATTTTCCCGTTCTTCCCAGCAATTTTAATCAACATCCATCAAGCCGTTTCGAAAACCAGAGACACAAATATTAAACCTTATATTGTTGTGCCCTACATGCAATTTACTGTCGATATTTTGGTTTTTAATTGTGTTCATCCTTTAATTTTGTTTGTTTTCTATCATATACCAGTTTATATATTAATAGTATTAATACTTGTGCTAATTAAGAGATGGCACTTTAAATTTATACGTATTAACAACGATAATCAGTTAACTTCATTTTAAAGTGTTAAATTTTGTCGATGTCAAATAAGTTTTGATTCGTCAACTGATTTATAAGTTCGCCTTTAAGCGTAATCTATTAATCAAATGGTTCAGACAAATTTTAGTGGGAACATTAGTAGAAATTCGAGTTGTCGATGGAAGGGATTTTGCGTAATCATCTTGAACGTCCACACCCGAATCAGTCAAGAAAATTCAGATGATTTCCCTAACACATAACTCCACTGTCCAGTAGTTCGATTTGTATCGATTTAAATCAAGTAAAACTTCAGTAAACGTTCGGTTATCGTTAGGCAATAATGCAAGCACAAAAATATTCTAGAAAATTGTTTTTAATTTTTTAATATAAATTTTTTTCAGATTTTTCGCATAAATGACCCCAAAATTTCACCCCCACCACTCCCAATCTTTATATATTTAATTCTACTGTGCTTGTGTATGTCACTGAACTCCCCCTAAACGGCTGGATCTTTTGATGAAAGTTTTAGTATTTGAGTGGGTCAATGGATGGTTTAGATTCACAATTGGACCCGGTAGGTGGCGCTGTGATCGGGTTCAAAAAAATATTTTTTAATTTTCTTTTTAAGATTTTTCGCATATAAAAACATATAAAATTTTGCCAACAGTTCGATGCGGCCTTTTTGACTACTTTTGTTGCAAATAATGAGCAACTACACACTGCTGAACAGAAGAACATATACGATCGAAATAATTTGTCAATTGCAGCACAAAAATTCTGATTTTTTTTTTAGACGCACAAGGCCGCACTGGCAAAAGATTTCTCATCTCACTGATACTTGCGCGGATTTGACCATATAATCAAATTGCTCTGGCAATTGCTTCATCAGGCACTGAAGCGATTTTGATTGATGGTGGACGGACTGCACATTCAGCACTCAAGTTGCCATTGAACGTTCACGCAATTTCAGACGCAATGTGCAACATAAAGAAGCATTCCGACATGGCTGAAGTTTTGCAAAAATGCAAAATTAGTATCTGGGATCAATGCACATTGAGATAGAACAATGAAAGATCTCAACGATAATATCTGACTTTTCGGTGGTGTTCTATTGTTGCTGTCTGGTGATTTCAGACAGACATTGCCGGTTATTCCACGCGCTACATATGCAGACAAAATTAACGCATGTTTGAAACAATCATATACTTTAGCGAAATGGAGAATGTGGCGTCGCCACATCTCTATTCCTCTGTAGATCTATTATGGGTGCCTTCTCTACACAGCTAAAACATATGAAAAAACACAACTGTCAGACATTTCCACACATACAACAACAGCAATATCTTTTTTGCAATCACATTATTATACTTACCATCAAGCTCACGAAAAGTACGAAGAGTGCCGACCATGACACCAGAATTGAAAGGCGCTAGATAACGAGAAATTGCAATCCATTTGGTTTACAATCAGGCTCACTCCTAGAATATCACTTCAATTACATCACCCATCCATTTTTTAACCACTATATGTTTAGCTAAAATTCGTTAAAAAAATCTGCCCAGGAAAATTGAATTTGTTTAAAGGCAATCGTTCATATGTATCTCAATGTTACATTGCATTTGCGGTTAAATTCATACGAATTGAACACATTGTACACTTCTAAGTTCGAACATTATTGTGTATACATCCCAATAATGGAAATGTCTAAACGTATCTGCCCGGTTTTATTCATGTCCGAACGAACAATAAATAAATCACAAATAAAATTCATGTAAATCCAATTTTAATTTGGAAATATAATTTTTTTTTATTACAATTTCAATAAATTTCGTTTTATTCCCTCACATAAAATATAAAATTAGAAATGTTATCCTTTTTATTACACACATATCTAAGATAATCATGACTGTGTGTGATACTGTTGTTATTGCATTATTAGGATGATACGATATTCATCTGTTCCTCCCCTTATTTATCGTACGTACGAGTTCGAGTATAACATAACGTTGGCGTTCGAAGAAGAATACTATTTTATGCTCACACACGACCGTAATATACAGGGAAGGAATGCTGTTTGCACAGTAATGGCACATTAATATCTCTATTAAAAAAAAGCAAAAATAATCAATTCTCGTGATTAATGGTTTATATAAGCGGGTTCTATGTTTGTGTAGAAGTTAATAGTATTTTTCCGTCGATTAATTGGGCAGGTAGCTATAGATAGTGGGATCTAAAAAAATTCTCGATTTGGTATAAATTTTTGATTGTACTCGCAGAATGTTGATGTATGCTTCGAATCATTGTTATAACGGAAATGAAAAGTGCCATTAAATCTGAGTTTAACCTCACTTTGACGCAAATCGAAAAAGCTTTTCCATAGCATTTATATTGAAAATTATTTAATATATTCCATCTAAAGACACAATTGCGAGGAAATTGTAAATATTGTGGCAAAGATTAAATAAAATGATACAAATAAAAAAAAAATGTCTCATTCGACATTACTCGACATTCAACCGTGCGACAGTCAATTAATTCCATTTTTAATAAACTGACATTTAATAAACAACTTTCATAATCAACCGCGCACGAGCATGCACGACACTCATGAATTGGCCACGTACACTGGCATTGGTGAAATCCAGTGAAGTTGATTTTCTAGATTTTTTTTAGGTACCAAAAAAATGTCAAGAAGAAGAGTTGAAGAAACTCCCTCTTGCAATCTGTCAAACTGTGAAAAAAACGCGCGCGCGCAAACATCTTTGAAAATATATATTTATATAAGTGTTAAATAATATAATTATAATAATTATTATTGTTCAATATATTTTATTTTCAATAATTATTGCATAATAATTATAATTATTATTGTTAATTATAATAATTATAGGTGTTCAAAATGAAAAGTAAAAGAGTAGTGTATAAATAAAACACACACATAAATTACATTCTTAATGTGTTTGTAACATGCATTTCTTCTATATCTTATTTCTTTTATATTATCAATGGCCATCAAAATATTATGGTTTTTCCATCAGAAATCATTAGTAGTAGGCTTATCGTCTCCATCAGTAGCTGAAATAAGCTGACTAATAGGCTTTAAAATTAGAGATAATTCTTTGATACATTGGCTGTATAGCTGAAGTGGTGTGTGGTGGCAAACACACACACACACATACACTGGATGTCCTGGGGCATTATCCAATAATATTAAGACATTGAAATCTAGTTTTTATGTAGCTCAATAAACGTTTAACTCAGGAACTGCACAGTTCACTATACCCAGTTCTCAAATAAAGTTGCAGTTACCCAGCCTTTTTGTTTGCTCGCCAGTTAACTGGAAATTTTTTTTTTTTTTTTCGTTTTTTAGTGCTCTCGGATTTTCGAAGTGGTAGATTAATAGAGGCTTAAATTTAATATCTCCCTTAGTATTCCCTCCTAGCAGAAGTGTAAGCCTATATTTACTAATTTTAAAAGCAGGGCAAGATTTTTCCGGCGTCCTTCCTGGCAGTCCTTTCCAAAACAGTCCAGTTTCGTCCTCGTTCATAACCTGTTTAGCAGAATATCCACTATTTTCAATAACCGTGTTGTGGTTTATGGGAGAATTAATAAAATATATGATTCACTTTTAGTTTTGATTTTTAGGTATTCAATTTATTAAATTTTGTATGTACAAGTTTTTATAATTTTCTTTTAATTTATAAATTACACTTTTTATTTATTATTTTTTGTTACATATAATTAAATTGTATAATTGAGAGATCGGGTCTCTGACTGACTAATTAAAATAATGTAGCAGCTTATATAAGAAAATTCGGTACTAAATTACTACTAAATAATGAGTTAATGCTAAATAATGTTGGTATGATTGACAAGTCAGGGGTATACAACACCTCACCCCTTAAGAAGAAAAATAAATAAATAAAACAAAGTTATTTATTTATTTATTTTTTTTTTTTTTAACAAAAGTTATATATTAAATAGAATGTACATGACAATTTAATTTTAAAATTCAATAATATAAAATACAATATAATATGTAGTCACAAATATATGTATGTATAAAATAACAAAAGTATTTTTAATCAGAAATTTATTAACTTAAATATATATGTTTTAAATTTATTTATTTATTTCAATTTTTTTTTTTTGTTTTTTTTTTTGTTTTTATTTCATTCTTAACGTCCATTATAAATTCAAATTTAATCAAAAAAATGTTTTAATCGATTATTATGAACAACTTTAATTTGACGGCCTATGCGAATAGAAGAATTAACATTGCTATTGATTTCTGAAATTTCATACGGACCCGTCCAAAGTGGATCCAAGTTTACCTTTTGATTTTTCGTTTCTTAAAAGAACTTTATCGCCAACATTAAAATCAATACTTTTACTTGTCTTGTCATAGTACATATGTTTTTGATTTCTGTTTTATTTCAATTAAATTTTGTCTTGCCGTTTCATATGAACTTGCAAGTTTTATTCTTAAATTTTGTAAGTAATCATCAGGATTATAAAATATTCTAGACTTATTTTTTAATGAGGAAGGTATGTTTGGTTTGAATCCATGAATTATCTCAAAAGGCATTAGATTGGTTGCAGAGTGCGGAGTTGAATTGTATGTAAACATAGCAAATGGTAACCAATGGTCCCAATTACTAGGATCAATTTCTGTGTAGGTTTGCTAATATTCAACGAGGGTACGATGAGACCTCTCAAGAGCTCCATTTGTCTGCGGATGGTAAGCCGTTGATTGCAGTTTTTTAATTTTTAATAACTTACAAATATTGTGGAAAAGTTCGCTAACAAAATTTGTTCCTTGATCAGTAAGGATACATGATGGAGCACCAAATCTACATATAAAATGTTCAACTAAGGCTTTGGCAATTGTTTCAGAAACTTGATTTTGGATTGGAATTGCTAATGAAAATTTCGACAGATCATCCTGTATGGTAAGGATATATCGGTTGTTATTATGTGAAATATTTAAGGGACCAACAATATCCAAAAATATTTTTTCAAAAGGTCGTTTTGACGTTGTTGTTATTACCATCGGGAGTTTATTTAGTTTACATATTTTATTTTTTTGGCAAAGTTCACATTTCTGTACAAATTTTTTAATTCTGGTTAACGTTTTGGGAAAATAATAATAAGATTTAAGTCTTTTAAAAGTACGTTCTATACCTTGATGTCCTCCAAGTGGGGAGTTGTGAAATTCTTTGATTATATTAAGAATGTCATCTTCATTATCAAGACAGGTAACTAAACTTTGAGAATCTACTAGTTTATACGTATTTTTATCAAGGCTTGAATTATCAATATTGAGAGACTGGTTAAGATCCGATGGTGCATCATTAGCTTTAGTTTGTGAACGAGTGATAATGTTAATGTTGTTACTCTGATCGGCAGATTGTAGTTCAATTCTACTCAGTGCATCAGCATTAGCATTGCATTTACCAGGTTTATATATGATGTCGAAGTCAAATTAGTCTAACTCCATCCTCCAGCGCATTAATCGGGATGACAAGTTTTTCGCTTTATTAAGCCACACTAAAGGTTTATGATCCGTTACAATCGTAAATTTTACGCCATACAAATACGGACGGAAACGTTTTACAGCAAAAACAATTGCAAGCAACTCTTTCTCGACAGTGGAATAGTTTTTCTCAGACTTATTTAGTACCCGACTAGCATAAGCTACAGACAAATCGTCATCATCGCTATTCCGCTGTGAAAGAATTGTCCCCAGTGCTGTATCGCTGGCGTCAGTGGTTACGTAAAATGTTTTATTGAAATTAGGATACTGCAATATAGGAGGTTCGATTAACTTTCCCTTTAGCTTTTGAAAACTTTCTTCACAGAAGGCATCCCAAATGAATCGTGCATTCTTTTTAAGTAAGGTATTCAAAGGCTGTGCTAAATCAGAAAATTTATCGATAAATCGGCGATTATATCCTATTAAACCCAGAAAAGATTTGATCTCTTTCTGATTTGTTGGCGTTGGGAAATTTTTAACGGCTTCTATTTTTGATGGGTCCGGTTTTATTCCGTAGTTAGTGATTATGTGACCCAAGTAACATATTTCTTTACGAACAAAGTGGCATTTTCTTGGCTGAAGTTTTAAATTATATTGTCGAAATGTATGGAAAACATCAATTAGCTTTCTGTTGTGGTCCTTGAGATTGTAACCATAGACTACAACGTCGTCCAAATACACGAAACATTTAAGACCATTCAGGCCTGACAATACGTTATTCATTATACGTTGAAAGGTTGCAGGTGCTCCCTTCAGTCCAAAAGGCATTCTTGTAAAATGGTAGTGTCCAGTCTGAGTGCTAAAGGCAGTTTTCTCTTTGTCCTTATTATGAAGTGGGATTTGGTGATAGCCATCTGCTAAATCTAAAGTTGTAAAATAGACAGCGTCTCCCAATTGTTCTCGAATCTCAGTTATGTTTGGCAAGGGGAAAACGTCATTTATAGTCACGTCATTTAAACGACGGAAATCTACAACAACGCGCCATCGTTTGGATTCATCGCTTGATTTCTTGGGAACTACAAGTAAAGGGGAGTTGAAGGGACTTTTACTGTTTTCAATTACACTATTCGCAAGCATTTCTGAAACCTGAGAATTTATTTCGGATTTTGCTGAATGAGGAAGACGATACGGTTTAATATGAATAGGTCGAGTCTCAGAATTTAGTGGTATATGATGAACTCCGGCATTTGTAATTGAAAGTGTATCACCTGGTAAATGGAATATATCGTTAAACTCTCGACAAATATTAATTATAGACGATTTTTCTTCGTGGTTCATATGGTTTGTATCAATTTCGTTTTCTAAGTTGGTTAATCTATCTTCTAAAATATTTGACCAAGGCTGTAATTTATAAATATAGTAGTTTTCTAAAGCAGCTGGTTCAACGTACATGTCATTCAAATTAACTTCATAGTCATTCGTATTAATAACTCTTACTGTGGCAAAGGAGTTGATGATGCGAATGACTGCGCTAGCAATGTAAACGCCTGGCTCCAGCATTTGTGAAGGACATAAAAACTCATTATCACTATTTGTTTTAAATCTCATATTGATAATCTTTTCTGTGCGACTGGGTATTACGATTGCAGGATTATTGGAAGCAAGGTTTAAATTAATGTAACCAGTCTCATTTGTGCTTGTAGGAATTTGGATCTGGTTTTTAAAAAAGTCAATTTTACATTTGTTTTTACGAAGAAAGTCATTTCCTATTATACCAGCACAATTGATAGGAAATTCGTCAGGTACAATATGGAAGTTTTGCAAAATTACGTTGTTTGAAATATTAATTTTTGAAGAACAGACTGCCAAGGTTTCAATAGATTCAGCTGTAATACCTTTTATAGTTAATTTTAAGTTAGGAAAACAACAAGTATCAGGCTTAATCAGTCCTTTCTTAATAACGCTAACGTCCGCCCCAGTATCAACTAAAAAAAATCAGGTTTTTGTAAAATATCAAGATCGAGTTGTACAAATTTTATATCACCGTCATAAAAATTAATTTTGAAATGGAATAATTTGTTTGTTTTGTTATTAATTGAATGAATTGTATTATGATTAGTATGCGATACTGGATGTAGGTTTAAATATTCTGAACTTTCACCCCTACATCCTTCGACTCTTGATGAAGTTCGCTTGAGTTTTCCTTTTGATGGATTTGTGACGTATTCCGGCTTTCAATAGATTGATTCCTCGCACGATTTACCCTTTCACGAGATCGACAAACACTGATGTGATGACCAAACTTTTTGCAATAAGCACATGGATATTCGATATGATTAATTCGTGTAGTAACGGTATTTTTAGAAAAGTTTTCATTTTGGGAAAATGTTCTTGTAACATTCGGTCGGTTAGGGCTGTACATTAAATTAGATGAATTATTACGGAATTGGGCAAAATTAGCATTTCTATTAAAACACTGCGAAGCGGTGTGTCCCATTTTAAAGCAAATTTGGCATTTGATAGGTTGATTTTTAGAAGTGGAAGATTTATTAGTATTAAGCGTATGGAATCGATTCGAATTTTCCTCTTCTATACTCTTGGCAATTGCATCTTTTAAATTTTCAAATCGACATGCCTTAATCAACAATTTAAGAGGTTCCCTAAGTCCATCCTCAAACGCACGTAACGCTGTTTTCAAATTTATAGTTCTAACTTTCTCATCAAGGATCCCTTTTTCGGAAGTAGCAGAAATACATGAAGAGTTCAGGTCAGCGAGAAGATTTTCTATGCGAATTCCAAAATCTCTTACACTTTCGTCCGAACGTTGACGAGCTTGTACAAGGTCAACTTGTATGTTTTCCAATGCTCTTACCGATAAAAATTTTTGTTTAAGTTCCTTTTCTAATTCGGCCCATGTGGTATAAGAACCCGTTACAACAATTTTATTATATGCGCTATCGAGTAATTTTACTTGTACTAATTCTAGAAATTGCGATATATCTTCCTTTGTTTTTACATCTTTGTATTTGAGATTACAACATTGTAGAAATCTGAGCAATTTTTCAGGAGTTCCATCGAACTCGGGTATTAATTTAATGGCTCTATCAAAGTTAAAGGTTGACATAGTAGAGGTGAAGTTATTGGATGTTTGGTTTAAGATTTTTAGGTCAGCAAGGTCAAAATTTTTTGTATCAAATAAAAAAAATCCAGGTAAGCCAAATAATGTTTTTTATATACATTTAAGCTGTGTTTCTTATTTCCGATTTAATTGATCTGATCGATCTGAGTACAGCTAAGACCATAGACACATATCTGGTTTCATAACTAGGATTATGAAACTATGGTTTGCTAGACGAAAATTCAAGACACACTACAATTTCTTTTGCCTTCTCGTTTGGTTTTAAATAGTAATGGAGTAGGCATTGATAAAAATGCCAAAATTGACATTTAATTGACTTTTAAATTGTCATAAATGACTTTTCTGTTGACAAAACGGAAAAAAATTTGTTCCCGCCAACCAAATATCTGAATAGAAAACTCCAAGAAAACTAGATTTACTTGGTAAACTAATAGTGTCCGGAATCTCCATTTTTGATGTATTCGGCGTTGAGAGCACAAAAATGCCTCGGGATGAGAAAAAATATCTCATTCCGAAACTACGTTAAAACCGAGTTGCAAACCATGGTTAGGGGTGACACATTACAACGAAATCATGGTTAACTCGAAACCATAGTTATGAAACCAGTAATGTGTCTATAGCATAAGCCTCGCATAATACGGTAGTTTGGTTCCATATAAATGTCGTGTAATGTGAAATCGTCTGCGATGATACTAAGAATCCATACAATTATAATGTGGTTTGGTTCTCAATATAGCTAAATTCTTCAGAAAATATTAAAACATTGATTTTATACTGTAAGTTTTTTATTTTTTAGTAATTACATAAACCGCTTAATTCATAAAAATTAAATTAAATTAAATAAGAACTAAAATAAAAAACTTGAAATAATTCAAATTTCTTATAGAAATGTTTTAGTAATTATAAACTTCATTAATATACAAAATCTAAATATAAAATTTATTTGTTATGTAGTGTGGTTAAAAAGTAGCACATTTTACCCCAATCGCTCACACTGCTACTTTCGTCATTTTCATTTTCGATGCTATCTCTGCAAAGGAAGAGTGTGATGGTAGCCTGAGTACGGTGTCCTTTTAAAATTAAGGTTTTCTTCACTGGAGCAACTTTGGAGGTCTTCATTTTGTTTTCTTTTATCGATTTTTATAAATTCCGTAATCAAAGGCGGCCCTTTTTTGCTGTCCAGTTCTTTCTGAATTTCCGTGTATGGTGCAAAAGAATTTTCCAATTCCCGTTCAAACTTTAAACTCCGCTCCATGGTTGCTAGAGTATTGTTTTAATTGGTGTCAATGTAAAATTTGGAGTTGACGGTTCGCTTTCAGAATCAGTTGATTCATCAAGTGTTTTTTCATCAACTATACCCAATAGATCTTTTTCAGTCAAATCATTTTTTGGAGCTATCAGCTGGTATATATCGTGAATTGTTAAGTCCTCAAATTCTTCTCCTTCTACAGCATGTGACAAGTTAACGATTTGTTGATATTCTTCATTTACTACTGAAAATTCAACGTCCTTAGAAGCAATTTCCGGCCATATTAGTTCCCAACAGCCGTTTAAAGTGAATGATTTTAATTCATTAGCTCCCAAAGAAATGATTTCCACACAATTCAAAATGCTAAATTGCTTCCATACCTGAGAAACTGTAAGGTCAGTACCACTATCCATTAAATCCAAAATAAGCTGAAAAGTTCTTCTGATATAGTAGGCCTTGAAGGTTGCAATTGTTTCCTGATCCAATGGCTGAATGAGCGACGTAGTGTTTGGTAGTAGATAAACTACCTGAATATTTGGGTGCTTTAAATCCTGAGGGTGTCCAGGAGCGTTGTCTAAAAGAAGTTGTACTGGGCGGATCTAAGTTCACAATAGAATCGATTTTGGAAGGATCCGGTCTCAATCCCTGAATACCAACAAGATAACTGAGGTAGCGAATTTCCTTCATTACGAAGTTACTCTTTTCTAAATTTAACGTCAGTCCGGCTGTCCGAAGTAAGTCGGCTACTAACGCTAACAATTCAAGATGATCCTGCAATGTACCGCTTATGACCAAGAGATCATCCAAATAGACGAACACTCTGTCGTGGAGCTCGTGAGGTATGACCTTGTGCATAAGGCGGCACATTGAAGGCGCTGCGTTGCACAGTCCAAACGGCATCACCTTGAACTGATAGAGTGGTCTGCCCGGTACTGTAAATGCAGTCATTGGTTTGGCAGATTCCGCAAGCGGTATATGCCAAAACGCGTCTTTAAGGTCAAGTGCTGTTCTGAATTTAGTTTCGGAAAGGCGTGCCAAAAGTACGTCATTTAAAGGGAGCGGATAAGCGTCTTTTTCAGTTATTGCGTTAAGTTTGCGGGCGTCCAAACAAAGCCTTGTCTTTCCGTTCGATTTTTTTACTATGGTAACCGGAGAGCTCCAACAACTTTTGCTCACCTCTATCACGCCCAGACTCAGCATGCGGTCTATCTCCTCGTATAGATCCTTTTGAACTGCCGGCGAAACTGGATAATATCGTTGCTCAATCGGTTTGGCACTATTTATAATTTATATCAAATCGCGTCGACCGTAATACATAGAAACCTCTTTTATCCGGAAATATGTTATCCGGAATAATATCTAATATCCGGAATAAGTTTTTTTCGTATTCTTTCATTTTCTCTTTTATTTACCTTATTTTCCAAAAATGAAATAATTTTTTTACTAAATAATGAACTAAAAATAATTTAAAATCTTAATAAATGACACTGAAGTTTAAAAAATATAAAAATATGCTGTTTTACTATGAAATTATTAAAAGAATCTTTTATCCGGAAAAATCTTTTATCCGGAATTGTTTCCCCCGATCGTTCCGGATAAAAGAGGTTGCACTGTAGTTGGAAGAATATCGAATTTTTGCCAGAAGTCTGTTCCGAGATATAGAAAAGATTTAAGGGTTGGGACAATACAAAATTTAATTGTCTCAGTTCTTTTACCGAAAGTGACTGGCAGGTAAACGTATCCCTCAATTTTATTACTGGTGCTATCTGCCGTAGTAATGTGTGAAATAAGTTTGTGAAATTTAATGTTTTCATTGTGTAAAAATTCCAATGAACCTTTACCCATAACACTTATGGTAGCCCCGCTGTCAAGAAGACCAGTAACTTGTTTTGAACCAATGGTGATATCGACATGCGGACGAAGGTCTTTTGTTGAACAGGTTTTGATCAACGATGCAACGCACTTCTTAAGAAGGGTGCGTTGCTCTCTAAAATATCGTATTGCTCGTGAAATTCTTTTTGATTTAATCATAAAATTCAATTTATTAGTTTTATTTGGCAATTCATCATACTTAAAATTAGGGTTTAACTTATCATTAATGAGGGACTTTAGGCGTTGACCCCCTTGGAATCCAACTGTTGACGTTTCTCCCTGAGGCGTGATCGCCTCAATTGATCCGCACTCGGAAACCTGTTTCCCGGGGTGAATTTTAAACAGTTTTGACAGTTTGGCTTGCGAACATTAGCTGCTCCACAACCAAAACAGAAAATATCAACAAATGGTTTAAGACAATCTTGATATTTGTGTCCCAGGTCTTTACAATTCAAGCACACGTAGTCGTTTGCTTGGTTAGCTGTGTTTTCGTGGTTGTGCAATTTTTTCCGCATGTTTAACGCATCTATTGTAGGTTCAAAATCGTTGTTCTCGTGGTTAGTAAAATCTTTTGGGATGTATCTAATGCTCTGTGGCTTTTCAATGTTTAGGTTCTGCATCTCCGTGTTGATTTCGTTGATGCTTGGCCTACGTCGGTGTGTGTCCATAAACTTCCTTGGATCGTAACCGGTTTTATCCCATACATTTTCGTAGTCCTTACAAAGAACTGAAGTTCTTCTATAGTTCTAATCGAATTGTGGTAAGGTAACGTAACATTTTTGAGAGCAGGATACATATTTTGGCATAGCCGGTATATTATCTGCCTTTCAGATAAACGATTCTGAAGTCGCGCGTTCATTTTCTGAATGTTTAAAGAAAAATCAGAAAATGTTTTCTTGCCACCTTGAAATCTCTTTAAGATGTTCTCTTTTATCTCTTCTTCGTAGTTGGAGCTGCTAAAGTAAGACAGAATTACCGACTTCATTTGCTCCCATGATGACACAGGATGGTTGGATGTATAGACCCAGTACCAGTCTCCTGCCGTTTTTGTTCGGAAAAGATACAAAAGTTTTGGTAGAAATTCTAAAGGTACATTATCATCAGACGCCATTTGCTCGAGTCGATATACAAAATCGTGGACGTTCGTAGTACCAGTTCCATCAAACGAGAGATTCCACTTCTGTCGAACTTTGTAGAAATTATCAGGCCGAAAACGTGGTACTTGCACTTGTGGTGATGGTTGTTGGAAAATTTCTTCGTAAACTTGATCCTGTTGATCATTGAAATAGTGTGTTCTCGTCCGTTGTTCATTTTGTTTGAACGTATTTTTTGGCGGGATTCGATTATTTTTCATATGTCTACTTTGAATTTGACGTGCGTCAATATGTGAGAAAAAATCAGCAACTTGTCTTTCTAATTTGGGTGATTCATTGAGGTGATTTTTCTGGTTAGCTGAAATATTGCCTATTTGATTGAAAATTCCCTGTTCCTCCATTTGAGAAGTATAGTTATTCTTTTGCTGACTGGTATCGTACAATGAGCTATTATTTACTATCTGGTCTATTTGTTCGGAAAATGAACTTGTAGCAACCTTATGTGGTGGAACTACTGTCGGGGATGCAGTTTGTGGTGTAGAGTTTTGGTATATTTTGAAAAACTTTTGGTACAAGTAAAAGCACGTCGCCAACTACTGGACAGATTTAACAAAACCGGACTTTCCCCCAATGTATTAATTAAACGCTTAGTTCGATCTTTATAATGAATAATTTTGGCGAAAGCAATGTTAACGAACTCTTTTGATGGTGGCATAGATTAATTTTCAGAGGCCTTCGACAACTCATTATATTTGCTTTGGCATAATTGAATTTCTGTTTCATATTTGTCTACCACGTGAGTACTTTTAGGGTTAAGATTTGAATGTGACTGTTCTGTACTATAACTGTTAAACAAAATCGTTTTCGCATCGTTCGCTTTACTAGATAACCCTCTAACCAAGAATTCAACTTCCAATTCCGGAGGTGTTAAATTCTTAAAATATGTATCCGCATCCATTTTTTTTTTAATTATTATTATTTTTTTTTTATACTATACTCAACAAGCGAATCGAAGCAAACTAGCGAAAATCAGTTAATAAATGTTACAAATAGCACAAATAAAATTTAATGAACTAACTGAAGGAACTATACAATAAAAATAGAGTTTGATTAACAAACTTGAAGTAAAGAATTATAAACTATAAGATAATGTGTGTATTGTTTGTATGTAGTGTATTCGTAGCAACGACAATTTTTTTACCGAAAGAAATTGTATTTAAATCTTATACAAACTAGCACAAAAACTAAATTAATAATATTAAGTCAACTTTAATATTATCAATAAATATAATAATTTTAAATTCCTCGAAGTTTTATGCAAATTGAAGATGATATGTTGGATAATGTGCAACAAATGTGTGAACTCTAAAAAAAATAACTTTTATGAAATTGAAATGAGTTTGTTTGTTACGAACTTCTTAATGAGATATCACATACACAATCCAAGGAGATTAAACTAACAGCAACACTGTGTATTCAATCCTTGAATTGCCAATTGAATCAATCATTGTGTCTCATAGCAAACATAACTGAAAAAAATTAATACATAATTACAAAAAATATCGCTTAGGATTTCCGTTGTAGAAATCGGTAGAAAACAACTGATGGGAGCTCACGAAAACATCGCGTATCGACAATCAGTTTCTTTCTCCGTGCTCAATACACCTACCAAAACAATTTTAAAGTAATGAGTAAAAATAAATAAATGAATTAATTAATCGACAAAAAAAATTAATTGAAAAATGCTGACCACCCGCTAGGATAATTACAATTTACGTTAAATTTACAACAACAAAAACATTAAAGCGGTTCTTAAGGTCAAACACGATAAGCAGAGGCTGCACGAATATCTTCTTAGGATTACTGGGAAAATTAGCACAACAAAAAAAAATTTAATGGACCACCATGTTTAATCGAAGCACCATGACGTGGTTAATCAAACTTAACATTTTTACCGAAACCATAACGGACGAATCATCACCCGTTTCAGGTCCCTGCTCGGGCGCCATTTTGTTACTGACATTGACGACTATTACGTGTTTAAGATAAGTAGCTTACAGTTGGTTTGGAGGGTTCACAAAGTCATAAAAAGGTAAGGTCTACAAAAGTTACACGTTTTTTTTTGACCACTTGATTGAAAATCACCCACATTTTTCTCACATATCCCATATCATCTTCACATAAAAAAATTATTCCATATTTACTTTAATTTATTATTATCAAACGTAAAATTTATAATTACAAACTAATTTAAGTTTTATCATTAAGTAAAATTTAGTATTTTTTTTTGTTTGAAAGAAATTCGTATTAACCGATGAATATTTTTAAATGCATAATCTTAAGTGTTAAATATATCAAACGGAATTGGGAGCCAAAGTAATAACCTGTATATGTATAATTCAATATAATATAATATAATGATGAAAATATATATATAAAAAAAACTCACCACACCAAATTCCGCCTTAGAGTACTCTGAGGTTGTTTGGAGTGCCTAAAAACTTAAATTAAATATGTTGCTCCAAATACCCTTTTCAAAAACACTTATTATTTTTTTTTTTAATTCTATAACATGCAATTTATCTGAGATTTTTGACAAACTAATCTTTAATTTTTCACCAACGACATCTTCTTTCACAAAATTTTGATCGTATACATAGTAATATTTTTTTTTTTAAATTTATTTATATTTTTTTTTCAATTTTCTTTCAAAATTTTTTTTTTTTTCAAATTTACCGAGCGAATATTTTCTTTTGTTTTACATAAGCACTACCACTACACACACAACACAACATTATCTGACGACCGTTATTTAAAGTTGATTACTCGTTTGTAAGGTGTAGATGATCATCTGGATGTGGCTTAAACTGTAGTGCCCGATAGCATGCCTATTGATAATCCAGATGTTCGGTATACTAACTCGATTACCGTGAAGAAAAAACTTCCCTTTTTTTATTTTGAGTTATGCCCCCAAAAATTTAATTAAAAAAAAAAAAAACAAAAAAAAAAACTTAAAACAAAAATTTAATGTTCTATATTTATGAGGAAATAAATATGGTGTTAATTCCCCGTTAAAAAAAGACGGTATCAAAAAAACTTACCCGCAAGAAACGAATTATTATTCCGGGAATATTTGTGTGCTATACGTACACTTCCTCTAAAATTAGCGGTAACTCGCTCGAAACACGGATGCGAAATTTAGCTAACACAATTAAAAATAAAAATATTTTTTTGGTCTTGTAATTAATGAGAATATTTGGAACATCCAAAGGCTTACCAATTGACAAAAATCTGCACAAAAAAAACCGATCGGCTTTTTCGGATAAAATTTTTATTTTTGGTGTCTCTTCCCAGCATGTGGTTTACTTTTGTTTTAAACACAATTTTTTTGTTTTTATAATGGTAACCAATCATGCACTTGCGGAACTTCTTGTTAAATGCATTTCATGCATATTCATGAATATGAAATTTATATGTTTTGTTTGTGCAGCCAAATACAAATAGATAAACATTTTCAAGTACATAATATCTCTGTACATAATCAAATTATGAGTTGGTATTTGTTGTTGGTCACGACTCTACCATGTACTATTAATATATATATATATATATATATATATATATATATATATATATATATATATATATATATATATATATATATATATATCCAATTGCACAAGAAAAATGCATACTGAGATGATACACACAAATCCATTTACCCATATTATGCAGTAAAGTCAGTACCACACAATCAAGAAACTAATTTCCATTTCGATAGTATTTGGCAATTCAAGTTTACTGACCTATGTATTTTGAATATAACAATGTACTATCGCTCGACAACATAAGCTAATAAAGCTATTACCATCACAAAATCGAATAATGTACATATCGCACCACCAGAGTTAAATGCAGCCGTTACAAAGTAACACCTTAAAAGTAAGTTTTTTTTATAAATATCGTTCCACCTCTGGAGCGAATCAATCAAAAACCAATCCCTAAACAGATTAGCTGTCATCCATGCTTTTCTGTTGGCTTGTCAATATACTGGTAGTTTGGTTTTGTCTATTTAATTCAAGGCTCTAGGGCTCAATGATTTATCAATAAGCAATGACTTTGTCATTAAATCACCCAATGGCATTAGTACAAAACAGCAGTGTGAGCCTGTCTTTAGCTGCTTTGAATCCATGAGCCACTTTTTCGCTTTTAGCACTGTACGTACGGTTTGGCATTTTTTCCAGCAAAGCCCTGTCTCGTTCTCGTTAAAAACTTGGTTTGCAGTATAGCGATTTGCTTGGATAATTTGATGATGTAGTTTTAACGCTTTTTCGGATGATTTTTAATTTTTTTTAATTGTCTTTATAGTTGCTTCATTGTAACCTAACGCTTTAGCAACAGCGGTTGTATCCTCTCCGAGCCGATCTAAAATAACCACTTTCTCGCCCAAAGAAATTGTCTTTTTCTTAACACTAGAACTATGAATCGTTCAAAATGACCGGTTGCATCATTTATTTATAACATTTTCTCTTTGTCTTATTTAATATTTTACGATAATGTCATGATTTATTATTAAAGAGGAAACGTTATAAACAAATGATGCAACCGGTTCAGATTGAGTAGATCGATTTTTTTGATTTGTAAAAATATTCCGATTTCTCAGATTAGTTTTAGTTTAGCTAGCTTCACGTAATTCAAATTTAAATCTAGATTAACATTCTTATCGTTTTTGTTTGTTTTTGTAAACGTTATTAAAATAGAAACAGAAATAAATTTTAATTATTATTTTATATTGATTTTATTAAATAATGAAAAAATTATTTTATACAGCTATATTTTTTTCACATTCGTGGTACAATTTGCTCAGAGCAAATAATAAGTAATAAACATTTATTTGTTTTAATCGAGTATTTTATTGACAGTTGTGTTTTGTTGATCAAATAGGTCTAGAGTCTATACTGTTGCTAAATAGGGTCTATAGAGACAAGAAGTACTCAGATAATATTATCCTCGAAAGTGTTTAACCAAGGTTTTTAAGAAATTCGACTAATCTTGTAGAATCATTACGAGTAATCGCAGTTTTCTTGCATCGTTCCAATTGGCATAGAGTATATACATTATTTTAGACATTCCAGGTTATTATTCGTGAGCCACGTTAATGTTTCCACTTTTCATTTGTTACAAAGTTTTAAATGATTATCCGTTATGATGATAATTTGTGTTAGGTATAAAATGAGGGAAATCTGAAAGCGGAAGGCAAAAAAAGGGGCAATGACGTAAATTGCCTGATAATCCTTGACTATAACGATCAACGTTGGCAATAACTATCAAAAACAAACCGAAGAGCGTATAAAAATAAAATCAAGTTCATTGCCTGGCTTGGGATTGATTCAAAAGCTCATTCTAGTTATCGATACTTTATAAGATCATCTTATAATAATGACGTTTTTTATTCAATCAACCAGTTGCGTTTTGTTGATCAAATCTGAAACCTGTTTCTTATTCCAGATCTACCAGATCGATCTAATTTCAGATTTCAAAATCTACTCGATCTACGGATTTAAATAAGAAACACAGCTTACAATGTATATTCTAAAAACAAATTGTCGTTTAAGTCATATTCAAATATGGTTTTTCTCAATTTAATATGATATACGTACATGATATATGTACAAATATAACCAACGGTCATGTACATCCTCATGTACATCATGTACTTTGGGACTTTGTAGCAATAAAAGACGTCCAACGAAGATGGCGAAAACGCAAACGCCGATCCGAAAACAGCGGCTGCAACTGTTATTGCAGGAGTATCAAACGAAGAAACTGTAACTGAAATTTCACGAACCAGACCTGAAATTTCTGATTTCCCTCAACAACAATTTTGTTTGGTGCAGCAATCCATTTGATTCAAACCATTTAATTCACCATTTAATTCGAAGAATTGAAGTGCCGGGACACGATAATTTTTTTACGGCTTGCAATTTATTGGAAATATTAGAAAATAAAGGGATTATTGCAATTGGGAATGCTCGATTTAACTGATTTCACAAGCCAGATTTTTCGGAAGACCGCCAATTTTTTAAAAAAAGGACTGCGGTTATTTAGAGCAATGTGTCAGCAAGTTGTAGCAAGTTTCACAACCGGAAATTGTACATTTATATAACAGCATGGCAGGAGTTGATCTTTTAGATCAACTAATCCAATAGTATAGGACGTTTATCAGATCCAAAAAATGGTCATTGCAAGTAATGGCGCATTTTTTAGATTTTGCGATCAGCGCAAGTTGGTTTGAGTATCACAATTTCTTCAAAATTGGACTGTTGTTAACAGGCATTAGAGCCTATCAAATGGCTATAGTCTCGTTTGAATCGGGTTGTCGATGGTTATCGCAGGAAAATTTTCCAGGTCAAATTTTATGTTGAGAGTCCGGGAAAATTGGGGGTAGTGAAATACACGTGCAAACTTCAAAAATTCGTAAAAACTTAACGTTTAAAGTGTTATGTCTGGAAAAGGTCTCGTTTAAATCGGTTTATCGATGGTTATCGTTGGAAAATTTTTCAGGTCAAATTTTATGTTGAGAGTCCGGGAAAATTGGGGATAGTGAAATACACGTGCAAACTTCAAAAATTCGTAAAAACTTAACGTTTAAAGTGTTATGTCTGGAAAAGGTCTCGTTTAAATCGGTTTATCGATGGTTAACGTTGGAAAATTTTTCAGGTCAAATTTTATGTTGAGAGTCCGGGAAAATTGGGGGGAGTGAAATACACGTGCAAACTTCAAAAATTCGTATAAACTTAACGTTTAAAGTGTTATGTCTGGAAAAGGTTTCGTTTGAATCGGTTTGTCGATGGTTATCGCTGGAAAATTTTCCAGCAACAACCATCGTCAACCCGATTCAAACGAGACCATTTCCAGACATAACACTTTAAACGTTAAGTTTTTACGAATTTTTGAAGTTTGCACGTGTATTTCACTCCCCCCAATTTTCCCGGACTCTCAACATAAAATTTGACCTGGAAAATTTTCCAGCAATAACCATCGACAAACCGATTCAAACGAGACCTTTTGCAGACATAACACTTTAAACGTTAAGTTTTTACGAATTTTTGAACTTTGCACGTGTATTTCACTCCCCCCAATTTTCCCGGACTCTCAACATAAAATTTGACCTGGAAAATTTTCCAGCGATAACCATCGACAAACCGATTCAAACGAGACCTTTTCCAGACATAACACTTTAAACGTTAAGTTTTTACAAATTTTTGAAGTTTGCACGTGTATTTCACTCCCCCCAATTTTCCCGGACTCTCAACATAAAATTTGACCTGGAAAATTTTCCAGCATAACCATCGACAAACCGATTCAAATGAGACCTTTTCCAGACATAACACTTTAAACGTTAAGTTTTTACGAATTTTTGAACTTTGCACGTGTATTTCACTCCCCCCAATTTTCCCGGACTCTCAACATAAAATTTGACCTGGAAAATTTTCCAGCGATAACCATCGACAAACCGATTCAAACGAGACCTTTTCCAGACATAACACTTTAAACGTTAAGTTTTTACGAATTTTTGAAGTTTCCACGTGTATTTCACTCCTCCCAATTTTCCCGGACTCTCAACATAAAATTTGACCTGGAAAATTTTCCAGCGATAACCATCGACAAACCAATACAAACGAGACCTTTTGCAGACATAACACTTTAAACGTTAAGTTTTTACGAATTTTTGAAGTTTGCACGTGTATTTGACTCCCCCCAATTTTCCCGGACTCTCAACATAAAATTTGACCTGGAAAATTTTCCAGCAACAACCTTCGACAAACCGATTTAAACGAGTCCTTTTCCAGACATAACACTTTAAACGTTAAGTTTTTACGAATTTTTGAAGTTTGCACGTGTATTTCACTACCCCCAATTTTCCCGAACTCTCAACATAAAATTTGACCTGGAAAATTTTCCTGCGATAACCATCGACAAACCGATTCAAACGAGACCTTTTCCAGACATAACACTTTAAACGTTAAGTTTTTACGAATTTTTGAAGTTTCCACGTGTATTTCACTCCTCCCAATTTTCCCGGACTCTCAACATAAAATTTGACCTGGAAAATTTTCCAGCGATAACCATCGACAAACCAATACAAACGAGACCTTTTGCAGACATAACACTTTAAACGTTAAGTTTTTACGAATTTTTGAAGTTTGCACGTGTATTTCACTCCCCCCAATTTTCCCGGACTCTCAACATAAAATTTGACCTGGAAAATTTTCCAGCAACAACCTTCGACAAACCGATTCAAACGAGACCTTTTCCAGACATAACACTTTAAACGTTAAGTTTTTACGAATTTTTGAAGTTTGCATGTGTATTTCACTCCCCCCAAATTTCCCGGACTCTCAACATAAAATTTGACCTGGAAAATTTTCCAGCAACAACCATCGTCAACCCGATTCAAACGAGACCATTTCCAGACATAACACTTTAAACGTTAAGTTTTTACGAATTTTTAAAGTTTGCACGTGTATTTCACTCCCCCCAATTTTCCCGGACTCTCAACATAAAATTTGACCTGGAAAATTTTCCAGCAATAACCATCGACAAACCGATTCAAACGAGACCTTTTCCAGACATAACACTTTAAACGTTAAGTTTTTACGAATTTTTGAAGTTTGCACGTGTATTTCACTCTCCCCAATTTGCCCGGACTCTCAACATAAAATTTGACCTGGAAAATTTTCCAGCGATAACCAATAATGTTAAAGTTAGCCGAAAGTTTCAAGCCGAAATATAATGCAGATTGTGTCTTGAATACAGCCAAAATCAGTCATAAACTCGAATTTAGGATCGGGATCGGGTTATATCATTCGGGTGAAGGAGAAATTATTTCAGTTTATAGGAATTTAAAAATCGATAGGAGCGAAAGAATAAAGAGAGTTATACTGTTAAAGTTAGCCGAAAGATTCCAGCCGAAAGATAATGCAGATAGTGTCTTGAATACAGCAAAAATCAGTCATAAACTAGAATTGAGGATGAATTTAGGATCGGATTATATCCTTCGGGTGAAGGAAAAATTATTTCAGTTTATAGGAATTTAAAAATCGATAGGAGCGAGAGTATAAAGAGAGTTTAACTTTCTGTTGAAATAGTCAAGACACTATCTGCATTATCTTTCGGCTGGCAACTTTCGGCTAACTTTAACAAGGTAAGAGAGTTTAACTTTCAGCTGAAATAGTCAAGACACTATCTGCATTATCTTTCGGCTGGAAACTTTCGGCTAACTTTAATAGGGTCGATAACCATCGACAAACCGATTCAAACGAGACCTTTTCCAGACATAACACTTTAAACGTTAAGTTTTTACGAATTTTTGAAGTTTGCACGTGTATTTCACTCCCCCCAATTTTCCCGGACTCTCAACATAAAACTTGGCCTGGAAAATTTTCCAGCATAACCATCGACAAACCGATTCAAACGAGACCTTTTCCAGACATAACACTTTAAACGGTAAGTTTTTACGAATTTTTGAAGTTTTGCACGTGTATTTCACTCCCCCCAATTTTCCCGGATTCTCAACATTAAACTTGGCCTGGAAAATTTTCCAGCGATAACCATCGACAACCCGATTCATACAAGACCATTTCCAGACATAACACTTTAAACGTTAAGTTTTTACGAATTTTTGAAGTTTGCACGTGTATTTCACTCCCCCCAATTTTCCCGGACTCTCAACATAAAATTTGACCTGGAAAATTTTCCAGCAACAACCTTCAACAAACCGATTTAAACGAGTCCTTTTCCAGACATTACACTTTAAACGTTAAATTTTTACGAATTTTTGAAATTTTCTTATATGTACTTTATAGTATATTCATATAAATTATTGTCGGTATTTAAATTTTGTTTTTTCTTATGAAACATTTGTTTTCGGCTGATTTTTTAGGTTATTACTTTCGGCTGGGATATTTCATTATAAATAACATGTTTTTTTAACTTTCGGCTGATGTAGTCGAGACACAATCTGCATTATCGATTTTTCTTCACTTTCGGCTGGCAACTTTCGGCTAACTTTAACAGTATCCGAAAGTTTCCAACCTTGAGATGGTAATACAGATAGTGCCTTTGATATTACAGGCGAAAGGTGATAATGCAGATAGTGCATTTGCTATTCCAGTCGATAGATATCAATGTAGATAATATTTTGCCACCAAATATTTTAAAATATTGGTATTGCAGATTGTATAGATGGGTTGTATCGATAAAGAAGATTAACTTCATTATCCAACTGAAAAATGCCGGCAATATAGATTAAAATTTACAAATGAATCATCAATTTTTTAAAGGAAAATGTCAGTAACAGACATATATACAATAGTCATGCAACACAGTCACGTTTAGCTGATGAAAGGTTTGTATATCAAGATTTTGATAGATGAACTCCAATCTGACCGTATCAATTTGATGAACCCTAAGTAGAATTTGATTATACGTTTGCAGTGGGTTTTATGAGGTTATATTGGTGAAAAGTTCCATTTTCCGTTGTTCCGACGATAAAATTGTCCATCATTCGAGATTTTGTCAGATGGACACCAATCTGACTTCCGATTTGATAGGGGTAAATGATTTTATCGATGAAAAATGAGGAAAATCAAAATTTCACCCCTATAACCCCATTAGACTCACCCCTAACCTAAACTCAGAATCTACCTGTCATGGGCTATCGAATCGGCATAGTCAGATTTGTGTCTATATGCCAAAATCACGATTTTGAAATTGGCGCTCTCGCATTTTAAATATTTTTGTAGTTTGGTCACCGCTGTCTGATGAGACGACTGGATTTTTTAATTTAAATAATTCAATGATTCATTATTTCGAAACCAAACTTCCAATGTCTTGGTAACCTCTCCTCAATGTTTAAACTAATATCTGGGTATGATCCAGAATAACCGAAAATTTCATATTAAAAATTTGACTTTAGATTTTGACTCGGACCAGCTCTGTTAAAAGAAAAGAGTAAATCAATTGTCAGGGCAACGGACCTGCAGGCAAAATCAAAAGTGGAATGTTTAGGCATACATTATATGTTACAGACGACTATTAATTTTTTTGTTGAGTATTTTCTTTATTTTACAAATGGACTGGCACCTATACGGTGCAAGTGACAGTTATATCAATTTTAGTCACCGGTGTGGTGTTTTAACTAAAATTTGTCGCGTCCTTTTCTAGGTATTTTGATAAAGGATACCTACTTAATGGGTTAATTTAAAAATCTTGAGATGGCATGAAATTAGTATTGCCTGATGAACAATTTTATTTTTCCGAAAGAAACATTAATGTCTGTTTCAATTTCCTGAAATTTGTTCTCATAGATGGGAAAAATTATTCTACAAATTTTCTGAGTGGAAATTCGAGTTTTCCTGCATTTTTCGAGCTTTCTTTGAGTCATATTGTTCATATCTACAGATTTACAAGTTATAAGTGTTTAAACGAAGTTGTCCATTTGCGGTAAGTGCTGGATCTTGAACATTTCTCAATTTTAATTAGGAGTCGCTTTATATCAATCAAATGCATTTTGAATTTGTTTGGTGTTGGTTACATTGCCCTTTCGAAATGCCTCGGAAATTAAATAAAATTTATTGGTTATCCTTGGAATGATGAAGAGTCTTTCAGTTTCATCGCTCATACTTAAAGAATATTGGTTGTTGGTCCATACCTTAAATACATTCCTTTAAAGTGATGTTCTTATTTAAAACACTTTATGACCCAAAAATTCCCAAGGTGCGGTAAATAAAGACAGTAGTAGGTAGCCCATTGTAAATAAAAGCAAATATAAATTAATTAATTTGTTATCAAAACAATAGATATGCAGTTAACGGGAGAGCCAACGGACCAAACCGAAAAAAAAGAAATGAAAATCAAAATATTTAATTAAACATCCACAAAAGCAACAAAGCTGCTAACGATCAAATTTATGTCAACAAAACATAAAATGACCATTCATTTTCACTTGCACACCCAAAAAATACAACAGATAAAGCCGAAGCCATAACATTTTTATATTCCTGCTGAGCAAAGTTAAATTGAATTTTACGATTTGATAATTTTTCCTTTTTTGTTGCTGTTGTTGTTGTTGTTGTTACTGCTGCTTGCCTCCTCTTGGTTCATTTTCATTTTAATCTGACATTAATTTCTATATATCCAAAGGGGTGGTTGAATGGTTGGTTAGTTATGTACATAGATTTTATGTAATATACAAAGATGTTATAATTTAGATGTTTATTTTCGTGTACATTTTTTTTATTGTAGTTTGTGACACGTGCCAATACTGAGAATTGTTTGTTAATATTGTTGGAAAATTAATTTTCAGAATTTCCTTTTATATATGAGATAATAATATTCACAGGTAGATCACAGATAAAAACGTTTTTTGATTGCAATCAAAAATATTATTGCAACATTATGAATATAAAAGTGTGTTTTTAGGGAAGGGGGTTGTTGTCTTGTGCGATCAAATTTTATCTAAGGTAGAAACACGATGATCTGAAAAATTTGTACAAGTGACACGTGACCCAAAATTAAAAGGTGGAGTTTTTTTTATAATACTATGAGTCACGTGCAGGTAGATTACCAGAAAATTTAATAATTTTAATTTAAAAGTAAATTAATTTTCCTTGTTTTTTGCTTGAAGGCAAAATGAACGTTTACTGCCAGATTATCTGACTTAAATGATTTAAATTTAAATTGAAAAGGCGGAAATTTAATTCATCTGTGATTGATTGATAAACATATTTGATCAGAGGTGGGATATTATAAAGAATTGTAGTGTGAATTGTGAACACATAAAAGCTAATTTATATAAGGCCTTAGATCTATCAGAATGCATGATTTAACAAATAAATCTTAGCTCGGATATGGCTTTAGTTTTTAATTCTATCGATGACAACTTTCACGAATTGTTAAGGTCTCCGTGTACGAGGTCTAATACAACAACTCTGTAAACTGCCTTTTCGTTGTTGTTTCAGCATTTTAAGTATTGGTAGAAAAACACCAAAATGTAGTGCACCAAATTTTGTAATTCTAAATTGCAAAGAGCAAAGGTATTGTACATGGTGGACGAAAAAACAGCTTTTAATTTATAATAAATGTTGATGAGTGCGTTTTGAGACGAACCTGAGCTATAAGGAAAATAATTTTGTTGTACGTTTAATTTGTTTTATGTTTAATTTTTCAACCAAATTAATTCATTTTTAATAAAATAATCCATGTTACTTGTTTTACTATAAATAGCCCGAAAAGCTTCAAAAAGGATAAAAATATATAGCAAACAGACACCAACAGGCTTTCTCTTTTATATTTATCGATTTATATCGGTATTTATTTATTTCTTTTATATGTATTTATTTCGTGCCAAACTTTGACCCAAGTATACCATAACAGCCAGCTTTTTTCAAAGAGTGGTAAATTTTTCCGAACAATTTTGAGGCACTTAATACAAATTCGGCTAAAAATATTTCAATTCTCTTCAGTTCTGGTCTTCGAGAGGATCCCAGTATAGTATTAACCAACATTGGCTTGATGAACCCGAATGTGTTGAGCAAAAATGGGTGGTCATCCACAGCAAATGCGAGACCAAACCAAGAAATTGTCTTCCGGGCAGTCCTAAAATCTTTCGAGACCATTACTGATTCCAGACTCTCACTAATAGTACGTCTTAGATAGAATATTCTTTAAGATCATCTCTGGTCTATAGTTTAACTATCTAAGTATTTTTGAGCTAAAAATTTTGAATATAGATTGTGTGCCGACTTTTTTTAGGAGAGAAGTAATTTATGATAGCTTGTGTTCTACGTCTATTATCGAATTAGTCTGTAACTGGAGAGTGACGGATGACATTCTCACTTCTGAGATTGTCACTCCTGACCACACAATTTAAACCTTACATGGCCATCTCTTAAACCTTGCCGCAAGAAGATGCTAACCAGCTGCGATTTATTCCCTCTCGAGCTCGACCTTCGACATTGAACTGCTAGCAATTACACTAGCACTTGAAAAATCTTACTCTCTTATTACCGCAACTACTGGTATCGCCAAGCTGCATAAGACTCTAGTGAAAATGATTCCTAAGACCTGATGATCTGCGATTTTCTGATGACACGCCTACCTCTTCCAGTAGGGAAATTGGGAAGTTACTGCTTTCACTACATTTTCCTGGATGCGACATTATGGGCTCTGATTCTGCTGCGGCCGAGAATCTGTACGGTAGCTTTTACCCTCTCGATTGAGATTTAGCCTACAGGGTAGTCACGTTCTCGATACTCTGTATTGGTGTATATTCTTCTTTGCACTACATAAGCCTGGTGGACCTGATGGGATGTTCTCTGCTCAATTACTCTTCCAAGCAGCTTTTGGGATGTTCCAGAATCGTGGAGCAGTAGTAGATTTGTATTCATTCCTAAAGCTGGTAGGTCAGATTATATTGACCCCAAGGCGTATTAGCCTATCTGTCTATCCTCAACGTTTCTGAAAGGTTTGGAAGCGATTGTCGACAGATTTATTAGAAATCGCTTCTTAATTAGCTCCCCGCACAGTAGGATGCAGCATGTTTACAGAGATGGAATCAATATGGAATTGCTCTACATGAACTTGTAACTAGGATTGAAAGATTGCTTAACAAAAAAGAGTTTCTCATAACCATTGTCTTGTATATTGCGGGTGCTTTTATGACCTGTGCCAAGCAATCATAACCTGGATTGAATCCATGCTTGGGTCTCGTGTTGTCCTAACTAGATGGTTTTATAGTTTCAGTTAGAGTTTCAAAAGGTTACTCTCTAGGTAATGCTTTGCCTCTCGTATGGCTCCTAGTTATTGATGAATTGCTAGTCAAACTTCATCAATCTGGCTTTATTGTCCGCAGCTGTGCTGATGACTTGGCCTTCCCAGTTTCGGGTAAACATTTAAACGTTATTATATTTATAGATCGGTCAACTCCAATTATTGCCTTGCAGACCATGTTGTTGCTGCTCCTGTTTTTCATTCTAAGAAGAGCCAGTTCCGCTGTTTTTTGACTCAGGTACATTGGAGCATGGTACACTCACGGCTCGATTGTGGGGCATAGACAAATTTTTTCTTACTACACCTCATCTATACCAAAAAACGACATGATTAATGAACAATTTGTACGTGAATTTGGCATCGACAGGTCCTTCTCGGTAGTTTAACCACAGAGAGACTTATGTTTGTCCCAAAATTTTATCAACCTGTTATCTGCTTGCTCGTATTTTTCGCTTACGGGTCTCATTCAAATGTTTGTTTAGGTATAGTGTTTCATTCGGAGCTGATAACATTCACAGTGTTAGTTTCAAGTCAAGGACTGTAAACACTTCATTAGCCTTTTCAGGTCTAACATTATAGTATTGAGGGTAATATGATTGCTGACACCAAAAGCAGATTTCTGCTTAGAATTGTTTGGGCCCACACCAGCAGCTGCTTTACCCTTCACTAATGGTGCAAAAGCTAACATGAAATTGGTTTAATTTCAAATTTAAATAAAAATTGAGAAAATCTTTTTCTTTAAGAGATAATTTTTATTTATTTTTATTTTTTTATGTTTCACTAGTATCGAGAGTTCTCTTTTCATCAGCTATTTTCTCTATTCTCATAGAATAGAATAGAGAAAATAGCTGACGAAGAAAGAACTTTCGAAACTAGTCTAAAATAAAAATTATCACTTAAAAAGATATTCACTTTTCATTTAAATTTGAAATTAAACCTCGTGCTAAAAACGCATAACAAAATAATGGAATATAATGAATTTTGTCCCGCCCCGGTGGCAAAGTGGTCAACATGCTTGCTTCAGCGACCGGAGGTCCCGGGTTCGATTCCCGATGGTGACAAGATAAAATTTCACGGCTAGTTTAGGATCAATGAATTAATCACTCATTATCCAAAATGAAAAGTATGATTATGAAACCTTATTTGAAGCCGCCAAATCCCTTGATGGGATATAGTGTCAGAGAGGAAGAGAGAAAGAGAGAGAGAATGAAATTTGTTCATCAGCAAGTAAAGCGCAAATTTCTTATTAGTCCTACCTGCCAGACTGCTGAGCACTGCCGTGAATCTAATCTGAGATTAACTAAGTATGCCCTATCTCTTAAAAAAGATCAGCTAAGAATGCTGGTCGCTATTCTCGCAAGTCATGGCCACTTCAACTGTCATTTACAACGAATGGGATTAGTTCACATCTTCCTGTTTGACGACTTCTTCGAAGTAAAGGATGACTGCATTACGTCTGCGATTGTTCGGCTTTCGATGTGCCTCAGTACCAGTTTTTTAAGTAGATGTCTCAGGTCTACTGTCTTCCCTGCCTTGCTTAGTTCAAGCTCTGTCCGTTTACCAGGGCTGCCGGGCGCTCATGTGAGTTGGGTTACAGCCCTCGGTTTGTACCATGGGCCCATTGTGGCATTGAGTGCGGAACCTTTTCGTGTTCCAACCATCTTTATTTAATAAATAGCTCGAAACAAAACTGCCGGACCTCTTGGTAAACTAACCACGACGAAATAGAATAAAATATACATGCAAATAAGGCTAATTTCAATTCTACGAATAAACAGCGGCTCAATATTTATTAATTTACATCTACCTCGATACGCTGGGAGTATGGAAGCAGTAACATTCGTATCCCTAGGCAGCCTTCGTAGTGCGTACATTAAAAATCGCTTCTGAACCCTTTCTATGCGATCTGAATAGTTATTATAAAACGGATTCCATGTGACAACCCCATATTCCAACAATGAACGAACAAAAGAGACATATTTAATCACGTAAGGATCATGAAAATCCTTAGAAAACCTTTTAACAAATCCAAGCATAGAATTCGCTTTAGAAATGCAACCTTCAACATGTTTATGAAACGATAAATTCGAAGTAAAGGTTATACCTAAATCTTTAAAAGTATCAACACTTTCAATAATACAACAACCATCAAAACAGTAATTGTAACTATTGTGGATAAGTGTCCGCGGGTGAAATTCATTGTTTTACATTTGGAGATGTTTCGAATTAAATTATGCGATGTACACCAAGCATTAAAATTTGTCAGGTCGGACTGAAAATCAATTGCATCCTTGGCGCATGAAATAGTTTTGAAAATTTTTATATCGTCCGCATAAATGAGAATATCGGAATAACTTAGACAGTTGACCACATCATCATTTACGAAAGGAATAGCTGCCTTGAGGGACTCCCGACGAAACATCAATCACTCTTAAAGTGCAACCGCCAATGTTCACAATTTGAGTTCTGGATTCCAGATAAGATCTAATCCGATCAACTGGCAAGTAATTACAATCCAACGAATTGAGTTTCCGCAATAGCAAGTCATGATCGATCTTGTCGAAAGCCTTACAAAAATCAGTGTACACAACCTGCACATTACTACCATTTAAAAGAAACAATCCATGTTGTTTGGAAGAAATGAATGTCTTAACATGAAAGGATAATTGATCATTAACTAGTTTCTCAAAAAGCTTTGGTAAAACTGAAATAATAGAAATACCTCTATAGTTCTCCACCTCACTTCGAGATCCAGATTTGAAAATCGGCTTAATAGGTAAGCATTTCCATACAATAGGGAAGCAACCTTCAGTGAGACTTCTATTAAACAAAACAGCGATATGGGGAGAGATTACCTCACCGATTAATTTTAGAAGAATAGGTGGAATAGAATCAAAACCGGCACTTTGGTTAATATGAAGATTAGACAATTCCGATAAAATAGTATCCACTTCCAGACGAAACATTGAAAATTTGGATTTTCTTACAACATTGCTCAAATTACAAAGATTTGATTTCGAACTATATACACTCTCAAAGAAATCAGCAAATAAATTACAAGTATCCTGTATACATTATCACAGGAACGGTTGTCCAAAAACATTGTGGACGGGTAACCATTAGATTTACTTTTGTAATTAACAAAATGCCAATAACTGCTGTAATTAACAACATTAGGATGCAATTTATATTTCTTGTGAACCTTGTCCTTTCTATTTTTTAGATTTATCAACTCACTATTATACCACGGTTCCTTCATGACGCGGAAAGCTTTCTGTCTAGGGATACATTTCTCAATACCTAAATTAATCGGAATAGGACAAAGGGCCGAATGTCGAAGGGCCGAATGTCGAAGGGCCGAATGTGTCGAAAGGCCGAATGTGTCGAAGGGCCGAATGTCGAAGGGCCGAATGTCGAAAGGCCGAATGTGTCGAAGGGCCGAATGGGTCGAAGGGCCGAATTTTTTTTTGTTTTTAGAAATATAATTTTTTAAATTTGTTGTTTTATAACAAAATAAAATATTTACGAATATTAGAATATTTTTATATTTTTTTGTTTTTCATATTTTTTTTTTAAAGAATATTTTGTAATTTTTTTTTATTAAACATAAATGAATTTATTCATTTTAATATTTTTCATCTTTGAATATTTATGAAATTTCACTAATCCGGTTAGCGATACATTTTGGTGAAGGAAAATTTTATCATGCGCCACCAGAGACATTCAGCCCTATTTGTCAGCCTTCTGATAATAGGCAAATGGTACAAAAAAAAAATAATTAAATAAAATAAAAAAAATTTATTTCTAAAAACAAAAAAAAATCAAAAAAAATTCGGCCCTTCGACCCATTCGGCCCTTCGACATTCGGCCCTTCGACATTCGGCCTTTTGACACATTCGGCCCTTCGACACATTCGGCCCTTCGACATTCGGCCCTTCGACACATTCGGCCCTTCGACACATTCGGCCCTTTGAAATTCAGCCCTTCGACATTCGGCCCTTCGACATTCGGCTCTTTGATATCATACCAATTAATCTATATCTATAAAAATGGTGCAAAAAATGTATGTGCGCGCTTCAGTAAGATAATGGCTGAACCGATTGGGCTCAATCTTTTTTTATTGTGTTCGCAATTGCCAGGAGATGGTTCTTAAGAAAGAAAATTTTGAAAAAATCCACCAGAAAAGTCGGAAAACCCTAAAAATCGAATAAAAAACCATTTTCATATGAATTTTGTGTGTATATTTTTTATGAGACAGATGGTGTAGTGGTTAAAGCTTCGGCGCTAGGATTGGGAGGTACTGAATTCGAATCCCATCGAAGGCCACATCCAAACTGCTATACACCTAATTCTGTTTTTACGCGATAGATACGTTCCCAGAAAATTCGCGCAAAAAAAAATTCGCGCAAAAAAAGAAATGGCTTCCATATAAAAGTAAAGGATTGGTTCTACATTTGTAAAATCAACTAAATAAGAGATAGATTAGAGTACACAAAATCCCATTTTTACATGCTTTACACACTATTTTATTTAAATGCTTATTAGATATCTTTATGAGAATAATATTTAATTTTATTAAAAAAAATCATATTTTAACAAAACATAACGAAAAAAATTCATTTTAATAAAAAAAGATTGCAAAATACTCTATCATAAAATATATTTTTAAGTGCTTTCATCACTGGCTGATGGAACTGATGGAATGCGCACTCGTTTATGTGACACTTGAAAATCACTTTCTTCTCTAGAAATATTTTCCACTGCATTTCCATTGCTGCGTAGTGGTGGTGTTTCAGTAGTTTTCGTAAAAAAATCCATTATCAATGGTTGTTTCCCAGTTGTGATAAGACTGTTATGTAATTCTCGACAATTACTCATTAATAATTTTAGGTCACGTTGAAACTTCTCAACTCTTTCCCCAATAGGATCATGCTTGCCAAAATGATCGCTCAATTTAGCAGCTATTTGTAGTCCTTCTTTAATTAGGTCTACGGTGAAGGTAGGAACTTCTTCGTCAGCGATACTGGATTCTTTTATCACTCAAATAACGCCGAACTTCTGGTACAAAATTTTTAATGAACCATCTCCTAAAAGTTTCAGTTGCCACCCTATTTCTATTAGCCGTCCAGTGGACTGGTAATGTTCTAAAATCTACGCCTTTCATTGACCGTGGTTTTAGAGCTTTATTTACAAGTAAGGGTTTCAGCATCCGATCACCTGAAGCGTTAGAGCAAAATAAAAAGGTCACACGATCCCTGGTCTTAAATCCACTTGCAATTTTCTGGGATTGAAAGGCCCGTTTCATCAGCATTCCATACCTGATCCTAACTATAGCCACCATCTTTAACTATTTTGGCTAATTTTGAAGTAAATACTTTAGCTGCCTCCTCATCTGCAGATGCGATTTCACCCTTATTTTTTACATAATGAAGCGCGTGCCTTTGTAAAAAAAACACCCGTCATCCGACCTGTGTTTGCAGAAAATTCAAATTTTTTAACTTTCTGGCCTGAGGGTTGTGGTTAATCTTCTTTCACCTCTTTGTAAATTCGAAATGCCATCTGTTTGATGATATTTCCATCAACTGGTATTCGTTTTTGTGAGCAATCCTCCATCCATATTACAAGAGCCTTCTCCATTTTCTCTTTTACTATGTCTCTTGTGTATGATGATGTATGAGCACTTATACTTGTTCCAGCAATCACGGATTTTCTAATACCTTCTTCATTTTGTTTTATGGTTTTTACGGTAGATTTCGTTAAACTGAAATATTTCCCTACAGAAGTAGCACCGTTTCCGATGGCTAGTCTCTTGATTTTAACTTCCAAAGAAATAGCTTTTCTTTTCGTTTGTTTTTCAGCTAACATTGTTAATTGTACCATGAGCTCTCCTATAAAAATAATTCGTTTGCCCGTAATAAATGAATGCAGTTAAAATTATAATTCACATACCGTTTATTGAAATTTGAAAAATTTATAAATTGCTTGTTATAATCTCACACGCAAATGGTTCCAAATTTGCCACTTTACATATTAATATCACACTGAAAACCCGCACTATACTTTTATCAAAAACTAATAAGGGATATTTAGGGAAATTCCCTGCAGTTGTGTCGTAGATTTTACACGCAGATTTTACACGTTCACCTCCATCTGACGGTAATTCTATTGTTAGAATGACTGACATATGGCAGTGAACGAGGTTTAAATCATGTACAAAGATGTTTGATTTTGCTAAAAAATTTAATCGCGTTAAATCAAATAAAGTCGCGTAAAAAAGGAAACAAAATATTTTGTAGAATCGCGTTAAATCAAATTCGCGCAAAAAAAGTTCGCGTAAAAACAGAATTAGGTGTACTTTGTTTTTTATCCAATCTATTTATTTTATCTATTTATTTTCTCTATTTATCTAAATAAAAATCAATTGCCGTGCGTTAGTCTCGTAAAAACTCGAGAACGACACGATCAATTTGAATGATTCTTTTGTGCATTGTCTATCTCAATACAGTGGGGCTTAGAAAAAAAGAAAATTCGGAAAAACTCAAAGGAAAATCCGTAAACTCGAAAAAATCAAAACCAAATGGAAAACCGAAAAATCAAAAAAAAAAAATCGGAAAATCGAAAATTGCGTTTTGTAGAGGAATTTTGTATGGAAATACACTTAACACCACCGATGAAAATTTTATTTCGGCAATGATCGTTTATTTAAATAGCCACTTCGGATTATTTTCATTAGACGGCGTTGGTTGCGGACTACTATAAATATAAGTTGCGTAGAATTTTGGCAATCTTATCTTCTGTATATATAAAAACAAGTGCATTCAGTTCCCCGTTCTTTTGGCATTCGTTATTTATGACGATTAACAAATTACTAAGTCAATTTACAAAAAACAGCTAAATTTTCGATAGTTGCCCTTTGAATCGACCTTTTATTCACTTTTCAATACATTATGCCGCCTTTATGCCGCCTTCAATACATTATGCCGTACACAAAATGTTTGTTTACCAACAAAATGAACATGACATTTGAAAAATTGTGTTGTCTTATTCGTTTTAGTTGTTTCTGTCCTAGTCACTGTTTATTTTTTTTACTGCACTTTTTTCAAGCCAGTTTCATAATACTATTAAGAAGTTTTCTAGTAGGGTTGATTTGCTTATAAAAAATTTAGATTGCACACGGCTGAATTATAAATTAGGCTTGAGTAATCAAAACTACACTAGATTGCTAATGGAAAGAGTTTGCCCATATTTTTAAATTCGAATGCTATCGCTCGTCTACATTAGGCAAAAAATAATTATTTAAAATGTATTATGTAAATCTAAATAGATTTATGCCATTAAATTGTGTTGCAGGTTTTATAATGTGCTCATTCGATTGAACAGTGCTCGAATATAAAATATATTTCCTACAAAGGAATCTGAAATAGCAACCATTGAAAAATTGTCCAGTTCAATTAAATCGTTTGAACTTAAAGTTGTGTTATAGCACTGTATAAAAGCAAAATGAGGAAATTCGAGTGAACGATTTTCATTTCATCTATATCTTTATCTATTTCGGGTATGTACGAGTAAAATATTCTTATTACGATTGGATTATTTATTTCATTGCTTTTCGACCATTCCCATTTCTCGTTTTCATTTTATTTTATATATTTTTTAACGGGAAAACTCATAAAGTTTCATTTTGTATACATTTTATACGAGTACAAAAGAATACACCGAAAAGAAAATTTAGGGGGTTGAGACGTTTTCCATATTTGAAAAATTCTATAAAGTGTATGCCTTTTACCGTTACATAGCGACCCGCCGCGTTAAAAATCGTGAAGCAATACGTTAAGTTCCCGATTCGATTAGTCTAGACTAGACATTAATTAGATATAGAGCCCCGTTCAATATAATCTCAATTCAATATTTGCCAATAATCATAAAATTCATGAAAATAATAAAAAAAGACTTTTCATATAATGCGATCGTAAAAATCTCGTATACAAAACGAAGAAAGGTGCGATAACCATTTATATGAATTGGCTTTTGTTATAGCGAAATACATATACAGGGGAAAAACTTTATCAAGTATTATGATTGTGTCGGATGAAAATTCAATTAGAAATGAGAATTGTTTATTAAAAAATCGGATTTTAGTTTTTCGTGTGCAATTTCGTTTTATGGCATTGCACATAAAAATAAGATATAAAGGAAGCATAACTTTGTGTACCAGAATCATTTTCATATAAAACGGTTTACGTTTTTATTGTGCAGGATTTGATTGTAATTTGGTGATTTTTGATTACATTGTCGTTATTCAGGAGTTGGAGAAAAAGTTTTCACACCGCCTCGAAATTAACCCAGCCCTAAAAAAAATATGCACGTGAAATATTTACTAAATCTATCCTAACTGTAAACATTTTTTAGGAAAGGTTTAGGAAAAATTTCACACTCCTACACACAACTGTGAAATATTTCCTAACGAAATCCTATGTATGCTAGTGTTAGTGATATATTGTCTTAAAAGCGAACATTTAGGAGAAAAAATATTTTAAGGAAACACCTATTTTAAAAAATATGGAAATTAGCAGATACAAACGAATAAAAAATTTAAATTAAAGTTAAACACGAAAACATCTTCAACTAAACTCTGGTGGAAATTTTGCCAAGTGCTCATCAATTCTACTATATTTCTAGGTTAGCCGTATCAAATATCAATTTAATTTTTTGAGACACCATCCACTATCAACTTTACTTTTTACCATTATAATTTTATTGAATCATCAACTACCATATAATTACAAATGGGGAATTAAAATATGGTGATGGTGAAAGAGAAGAACTGAAGTAAAAGTTCACACAGATATGAGATTCGATTGTACTTTAGACAGAATTTGCACTCCTTTTCTAAATAACAACTAACAACAGATTGAAGACTGCACGAAGATATATAAAATGCCAATGTCCATGTTATTTAGTATTTTTACAATTCAAACGATTACTAATCGAGATTTTGCCCGGTTCTTATCAATCGCGTTATGTTATCTAGAAAGATATATATAAAATGTCAATATTCATTTTAATTTTCAGAATTTTGTGATAAGATAACAAAATATTCTCAAAATATTCTAAATTAAATTTGATTATTAAAATTATTAAAAAGAAGAGTCATCAACTTCTTCATGTTGTTAAAATTTTATCACCAACTATTTCTAAATTAATGCAATTATCACACACGGTTTGATGATGCCTTTTGTATGCTGGTTTATCGCAAAAGTGGCAAGTTACGTTTGTTTTCACGTCAGCACTCCGTGGACATAAATTTCATCTTTGTGTTCTACGTTTGTGTTCTACTTTTGGTTTGTTGGATTTGAGCGGTTGGTGCTAATCTCAACTCTAGGAGTGACAAGTCGCTTCTTGATTTTATTGTCCATCAGCTGGCGTATCAATTTCTTGAGAAATTCTTCTCGTTCTGAGGAAACCGATGTGTCATATAGAGGTAGATGCTGGTTTGATAATTTATGTAAATTATACGCGGCAAAACCCGCAGCGTCTAACATGTTAAAGAAGAGTACCATTGGCCATCTTCCATTTTTTCGCTTGCAACTATCGGAGGTGGTATGTTATAACATCACATTTGGGGTAATTTATTGAAGTTTAGGTCTCGCTTCTCTGGAACAAAGTGGGATACTGTTTCATTTTTTATAACAATTTCCAGCCTGCTAGATTAAAAAATTGTGATATTTTACCATCAATTCTATCATCACATAATTTGTTTTCGATACTTGGACGAAGTTGAAGAAAGAGTCGCCAATTTCAATTTCGAAAAAAGAGACATACATTCGATAAAATATCGAAAATGTGATGTTATAACATGTCACCCCGGGTGCGCAACTAAATTTCCGGGTTTCACGCGTAGATGGTGCTAGCGACACATTTAATTTTCATTTATGTCAGAAGCTGTATTTTATTCATAGCGTGGACAGTTGTTGAAAATGTCGAGTTCTGTACCAAACAAACAGCATTTACGGGAAGCTTTGCACCATCAAAAACTACCTGTGTAGATTGTTTTAAACGCTTCAGAGCTGCAATTGAATGAAGATGATACGCAAACTCAAGATTAACTTGCGGAGGCATTACACATGACTCGCCAAGGTGTTTCCAAACGTTTGCATGCTATGGGAAAAATTCAAAAGGAGGGAAAATATTTTCTGCATGAGTTGACTGAGAGACAAATGGAAAATCGAAAAGAGAAATTTGGATTGTTTGCTTTCTTTTGATTGCTTTGATTTGTTTGCAAGAGGATGTTTTTTAAGAATCTCAAATGTAAAAAGTTGTGGCTTTCACTTGACCAAGTCACGTTCATAAAAAGAATAAACGAAAATACGCAGAAAAAAATATTTATACGAGTGCTAAACCTTAGGTTTTGTCTTCCCGTAACTTACACGGTATGTGTATATTTTATACGCGTTTATATATTTATCACAATTTAGAATGCCTAATTTTATTTTACTTTTATGATTTAATACTTATGTATACCAATAGCTTTTATGAAATTTTAAAATATTTTTTTTTAAAATATTCTTTTTAATTTTAGTGCTGGCTGTAATAATTTAAGAAGGAACTGATGACATAAGATGACGTCATATAGCAAAATGACATCTCTCTAAAGCAGCGTGGCCTGTAGTATTCTAGGTACACTGGTATAGCCCATTTGCATAACCCACGCATTTTTTGTTGAAAATTTTTCCTCTGTTTCATTACTCTCTTTATAATATTATTTACTCTATGCTTATACTAATTTCGTAAGTACAAATTATTGTTGTACTATTTTCTTATGCACAAGATGTTGTTGTACATTTTTTGAAATAATTCTTTTTTTATAATTTAATCTTTGCAATATGTTCTGGGTCCGAAGTACTCCCAACTCTTATGCGGGTCGCTTTTGACGTCCTACAGTTGCCTGCTAAATCGAGGACGTACTGCTATAGGTCTGATTTACGTAGAACCATGATCGTTGCTCTTAGTTTGGTCTTTGTGACATTCAGGTTCGTGTTTGGTTGGGCACTGATGTAAACCACCGTATCGTCGGCTGTCGCCATTTACGAGAAGAATTTGGTATCATTGCGATTTCTCCTTGAACTGACGTTGTCGGTTTCTTTTGTCTCTCTTTCATGATTTGATTTTCGAGGGCTGTTTTGTTGAGCCATTCTTTGAAAAAATTATCACAAGTTTATAGTGCTTGGGTACGGATATGTTGTTTTGCGTGTTTTGTACGTTTCCATTGAGATGATTTTGTTCATCTTGGAACGCAGTTACTCTATCACTGTGTCAGTAACAGTTTGAGGTGGCATTGGGCGTTTCACAAAGAATTCTCCGAGTTTGATGGTTTAACCGTACGCTAGTTCTGTTGGTGAACATTTAAGATCATCACTGACTGTTACTCGGATTTTTCAAAAATTTGAACGGAACTTCTGAGCTCCAGTTGACGGTATTTGCACGATCTTTTAGAAGAGCTGTCTTAAGTTGGCGGTATAGAAGCGGTCAACGCAGAATAATATGCATGTGAAACCAGTAGAAAGTGGAAGTGATTCATCAATATCTAAAGGGTAGTGTTACATTTTTGGAAAAGCAAAACAAAATTTCCACCATTTGGGTAAATTTTTGTTCATGCTAGGCCAAAAGTGTGAAGTGACGAGTTTCTGAATTGTTCGTTTACTGGGATGTGAGAGATTATGCATATAGTGTCGAAGATAATTTGACGTAATGTCTCTAGAATGTTCGGGCGATTGTTGGCTGTTTATTTCACAATAAACTATTCTAATTTCCAAAATCGCCGATTTGTAGAACTGGAGAGACAGTCTCTGAATCTTGTGCTTTTCCGATAGTGATGATGTCAAAACGTGTTTTGGTGGATGCAAGTTCGTGGTCGTAATGTCAAGATTGTTTGTCCCAAACACACATTTTGATCTGTTGATGTTGACGTCATAATTTGGTAATTTGCGGAAGATCGTATCTTTTATTGTGAAAAAGCTGCCGCACCGCACTGCATGCTGTATAAGATAGCGGTAATTTATCAGCGGGAAATAAGAGATTGCAATACTCGCCACAAGTGGCAGCACTATCACAAAAGAGAATTAATTTTGTTATATAATTATTAGCGGATTTTTTTTTATTTATTTTGTATCTCTTTTACAAAATAAAACATCCCATCGGGATAAAATATTAAAATTGATCCTTAAAATAACAAATTGATTGATCGCCGAATTAAAAGAACTTGATATATGAAATCTGAAAATTTAACAATATATCGTCTTCCCGCCATTTCTTGGCGATTTATGATATAATTTGAATAGTAGTATTGGTTAGGAATTTTAAAGAGAGTTTTGGACATAATTCTGGGGTCTGTTCATGCTGGACTAAACTTACCCATTTCATAACCAATCCTTAACCACTTGAGTGATTTGCCCGAGCGTGGCTCGGGGTCGGAGTTCGATTGTTTTTTTGATTTACCCGAGTCTTGCTCAGGCAAAGCTTGTTTTGTGACTTGAAAAAATTGAAAAAGAAAACATTGAATTCAGATTACTTGGTAATAATTTTATTCTAAAGAAATGTAAAAAAAACCTGATAATTTATGGAACACTTTCTCGAAAAAAGCCGTCACTTAAGTGGTTAATAAATTTGGTTTCTAGATTGATTGTTGATTGAAGAATAATTTCTTCACGATTAAAATGAAGTTTTAGGGGGGGAGTAGGACACAATTTATTAATTAGAATTTTCACTGTAATCTTCTGGTTTTCTCCTTATATGGCCGGATGATTACCTTATCATCTCAGTTTCTGGCTAATATCTCAAAAACTTCCACTAGTAACCACTACATCCGGTTGTTTTTCTAAAAGCTTTGGTAGTACTGAGATTGGGGTGTACTACGAAATTTCGGTTTTCAAAATCCCGGTTTTCAAAATCCCGGTTTTTTTTTATTCTCGTTCTAACTGCATAAAATAATTAATAAGGTTTTTTAATTGCAAGATTTTGTATTTGCAAAATTTTGTAATTGCAACATTTTGAAATGCAATAATTATAGAGGCTGTCGGCTTCGATAACTCTCACGGGCACTTAGCCCTCCAACCAAATTCCATCCCTGTTAGCCATTTTCTAGAACTTTATCGCAATTTCATTTTTGAATTTTGTCAAAAACTCATTTAAGAATCCTATTTTCCCATATGCCAAATTTTAAAAATTCATACCGGGATTTCCTAAAAACCGGGATTTTGAAAACCGCAATTTTGAAAACCAAGGGCCCTATTCCTGAATACGATACGAAAACGAAAGTACAAGATTCCTATTAAATTTTAAATAAGAATCGTGCGAATCTGATTCAATTCTAATATGAATCTTGTATTTTCGTTTTCGTATCGTATTCAGGAATAGTACCCCAGGATTTTGAAAACCGGGGTTTTGAAAAACGAGATTTTAAAAACCGAAATTAAGAAAAAAAACCGAGATTTTGACAAACCGATATTTTGAAAACCGAAATTTCCTTTTCACACTCACTGAGATTACATGGAAAATTTTGGGAAAATTTATGGATTAGAATTTTCACTATAATTTTTTGATTTTCTTTGGCCAAATAAGTTTTTAGCCGTTGGAAATCAAAATATTATAGTGAAAATTCTTATCCATAAATTTTCCCTAAATTATCCATGTAATCTCAGTATGACTTAAGCTATTAGAAAAACAACCGAAAGTATTGGTTACTATAGTGAGAGTGTTGTTCTAACTAATATAGCCGCAGAAAATCAAAAAATTATAGTGAAAATTCCGATTTCCGAGTTCTCGCCAGATCAAAATTTATTTTAATCATGTATAATGTACACATACCACATTTTCATCTAAAATTTATATTTCAATCAAAAATCAATCTAGAAGCCAAATTTCATAAGGATTGGTTATGAAATGACAATGTCTCCAGCATGAACATACATCGTATTTCGTTAAGAAATAGTGGACAGGCAGAATATTGTTAAATTTCAAGATTGAGTTGATTGATTTGAATGCTTTGATAGTTTTTGAGCTAAAAATTCCATTACTCTTGGATTCTCGAAATTCTAGATAAAGATAGATAAAAAAATTTCTCGGTAAATCGGGATCCCTTGACAGACTAGCGATAAGCTAAACGTGGTAAACATTTTTTCTAGTTTATCGCTTAAAGTGTCATGTTCGAGATTAACTAAGCTCGTTTTATTTCGGGTTTAGTATAGCTAAACCGGCTTAGTGCACAAATCTCTCAATATTTTTAAGTAAATCTTTTAAAAAGGCGATTAATAGGGAGCTTAACTGTATTAGTCAATCGCCAGACTGTCAAGCGTATTACTTTACGTCAGAATCGCACGGTTAATGACTAGTTCTTGGGTAATTTGGAATGTTCTCTATGTTTATTTATTTATTTATTTATTTATTCAATATCACGAACTAGCGCAATAACAAGGGTTGCTTATAAAAGTTCGTAGGACTAAAAACTATTACAGCAAATTCTTAATTGAAGATAATAATAAAAATACAAAATAAAAAATATACAATGTAAAAAATATAATGATAATGATTATGATAATGAAAATGAAAATGAAATAAAATTAATTTTAAAATTCAATAAATAATAATAAATATACTATATAAAACATAGTCGTATATAATACACTGATGGTTATTTGATTAAATAATATAAAAACTTAAAATTATATAGTCTACATATATGTGATTACAAATCGAATTGTCACAGTACATGATGACATCTAAATAACGTTTCTTGAATGCTTGAACAGACTTGGCCTCTCTCACCTGTAAAGGTAGACTATTTCAAATATTTACACCTCTAACGAGTAGGGCACCGTCCATATACGTCGAATTATGAGTCGATACAATTAGATTCTTAGTTCTCTCAGATCGGGCAAACCTAAATCTCTCAACTATATATTTTGGGGAGTGTGGAAAATGAAGATTTTTATAAATAAATAAAGCAACTCGGTAATCAAAAAATTGTTTCAAGGGCATGCCAAAAATTACGTTTCTGATATGTGAAATGTGATCAAAAGCTCGTAAATCGAATATATAACGGAGACAACCATTATAAACTCTTATAATTTTATTCATCACTGAAAGGTTCAATCTCGAAAAAACGATATCACAATATAATAAATGACTCATAACGAGAGACCGAACTAGCAACAATCTAGTGTCACGTGGTACCCTTAGTCGTTTACTACTTAATAAACGCAGAGTCCTGTACATTTTTTGACAAATTTGATCAACATGCTTGTCCCAACTAAGGTCATTAGACATTATAATACCCAAATTTCTAACAGAGCTATCATAAGGTATAATCGAATTATTAATTTTAACAGGTGGAAACATATCATAATCAATTCTTTTACCAAAAATGATAGCTTGAGACTTAGACGCATTGATAGTAAGACTATTATTTAGTGCCCACTTCTTAATCATCTCAAGATCTTTATTGACCGAATCAATGCTAATGTGAGACAAGGTGTCATTGGGTATTTCTTTAAATATTTGGACATCATCCGCGAACAAATGGTGATTACAACTTAACGGTAATCCCGAAATATCATTTATATATAACGAAAAAATGATCGGCCCCAGGATAGAACCTTGAGGAACCCCAGCTGACAATGGTAATAGAGAAGATTTACCCTTATTGGTTACAACATACTGAAATCTATCCGTCAGGTATGATGAAATTAAGTTGATAGACTCAGTGGATAAAAAAAAATTGCGTTCTCAGTTTATTCTCGAGTACATCAAATTTTATTGAATTAAAAGCTTTCGAGAAATCTAAAAGAATCAGGATTGTCTTACTGTTTCTGTCAGCACACGATCTAATAAAGTCAGTTACATGCATCAACAGTGAAGCTGTGCTATGCGCTTGACGAAACCCCGATTGAAATTGAGAGAGAGACTGGTTTATCAGTAAGTGCGTACGAATTTGATCAGCCACAATCTTCTCAAAAACTTTGGACAGTGATGGTAAAAGTGATATAGGCCGCATGTCAGTTGGCACTAATGGATCTTTTTTTTTTGGGTATGGCAATCACCTTACTTATTTTCCAACATCTAGGAAAAATTTGTGTGTTTAATATATAATTATATATATGAACCAATAAAGGTAATATGGCCGTAATGCAACATTTAATAAATTTCAAAGAAATGCCATCATCACCCACGGCATGAGATTTAATAGAAAGTATTGCATTAAGCACGACGTCCTCATCAACCTCTGAAAATTGGAAGGCGTTGCCCACCCAGCCTGCAAGACTCGAGTGACCAACACCGCCAAGATTATCAGGTGGGCACGTGGAAATTTGATTAATATGAGGAGCTGAACTTACATTAGGAACACAATCAACAAATGCAGTATTTAACTGGTCAGGCTCAAACATCTTAAAACATTCTTGATCATCTTTACTGTGTATCCCTTCATTTTTTAAATGGTTCCAAATTACTTTAGAACCAAGACCAGGATCAAGTTTGTACTGGATATAACGTTTTCTAGAGGCTTTAATCATACCTTTCACCTTTTTATCATAATATAATAGAATACGTTTATTCTCAGGCAGACGAGCCAATTTCCACACTTTATAAGCCATGTCGCGAAGTTGGATGGCGTTCCTAATATTTTTTGTGAGCCATTGGGGTGAGGTTGTATCAATTATTCTGGTAACAAGTGGAGTATGTTTATCCATAAGGGACAAAATACCCCGATTTAGTAGCAATACTTTAGTATTAATGTCACTGGAATTATATAAAGCAGCCTTATCGAGCCTGACAATATCCTCCTGAAGAATATCACATTGTAAATTCCTATAACTACGGTACGTAATATAATCCATATTGCGAATTACCTTAATATTAAGATTTGCCCCAACCAGTTCATGATCAGCAACTCCAGGGCCTTGAAACATACTACATGGCTGTAAAGATGGACTAATAAGAATTAAATCAATAAGCGATGCACCATTATCGTGAATTCTGGTGGGTTTAGTTTGCGTAGTATTCAAATTAAAATGAGTCATTAAACGTTTGAAATTCCTAGAATCATTTGCATCTAGCAAGTTGACATTAAAGTCGCCCATAAAAATTATATTGTTATACTCCTCATTCAAATACGCGAAAACTTCTTCTAAATTTGTAAGAGGTAAACCTATATGGTGGATGTACCCTACACCTACAGCTATCTTGATCGAGGCCAAAGTAATTTCAATTACCAAATGGTCAAGGTTAAAATGGGACACCCTCTGAGAAATACGTACTTTTCCATTTTTCACAATATCACTTCTGATATATAAACCAACACCTCCCCCACCTCTACCAATTCTATCCTGCCTGAACAGTTTGTAGCCATCTATCTTAAAGGCCTTATTGGTATGGTATGATTTTAACCAAGTTTCTGAAATACCCACAATATGGAAGTGCTTCTTACGGAAAAGAATTTGTAGCCTCGCAATTTTACTTGGAATAGAACATACATTAAGATGACAGATTTTGAGAACCTCAAGTCTATTCAAAAAACTATTATCACCACTGAACATGGCAATAAAAAAAACCCAACAGAAGAGTCATGTCAAGGAAACAATCGGCAGACAATAAATATAGATAAAAAGATACTATATATAACCAAAATAAGAGTAATATATAAAATAATAGTATTATATAGAATAAAAATGAAAGTAATAATAAAAGTAAAAGTAAAAATATAAATAAATATAAACATAAATATAAATATAAACTTAAACTTAACAAAAATATATAAAAAATAACAAAATCATAATAATAACAGGAATTAATATATATAAAATATAAAAAAATAATAAACATACATATGAAATCCATATATTTAATAATCAATAACCCAAAGCTTTTCAAGCGAAAGCTGCATACCAATATATTGCCACGAATGTATAAATATAATTCCAAAAAATAGCAACAATTAGTCTTTGAACTGCTCCAAATCCTTCAATGATAAAATAGTAATCGGCTTATCCTGTGATGATCTTTTGACATTTACAAAACCGTTGCGGATAGATACACTATTTATCAATTTTGATTTTTTAATTTGTCTAGCCGCAAAAAAGAGACCAGATGTCAATTTATCCAAATGCTCGTTAATGTATAAAGGCCCATCGGCATAAGCATCATTAAAAATATTGATACTCAAATTGCCATTCTTTATAAAATCGAAGTAACGACCGAAAAATTAATACTTTTTGGTTAGCTTTGTAAAACGCACGACAATAGGGCGAACACTTTTAGGACCATTACTTCCCTTGATACGGAAACAGCTGTCAATGTCGTCCACAGAAAAATTTTTTAAACATAAATTGTCACTGTCAGCAATTTTATTTAGGAATTTAAAATCCTGTATGACAACGTCATTGGGAACGCCCCGCAACACCAAATTTTGTTTCCTCCAACCTCGTTCCGACCTGTTAATACGTCCTTCGATAACTTTTATTCTCTCTGACAACTCAACAATCATCTCAGTCTGCGATTTAATAGCATTCTCTATTTTCGTATCAATCAACTTGACAACATTCGGCCACAATTTATCAAGTATGGCATCGACGTTTACATCAAATTTATTATGATTCAATGCTCCATCAGTGTCTTTTATGTGCTTAGCATTTAACTCGTCTAAAATCACATTCACCGCTTTTTTAGCTTCGATCTTGAAGTTGCTCAATGAGATACAACCAGAACATATCCAATAAGTATTAGCCGCAAGCAAGTCAAAATCTACCTTGGAGTTAGTAATACAGCTGCCATGGAACCAAAGCTTACAGCAATCGCATGAAATCCAACCCCATGTAGCGCTATTATCACTTGAACTTTTACAACACTCACATTGATCACCTATTATAAGTGAGGTTAAGTTGTCAAACTAGATGACCAAAATAGATTCACAGCAATTTAGTTAAATAGATAAATTTTACATTCACGATAAAGGAAATACAAAGAAGTAACAACACTACATCGGCATGCACATCTCTCGCACAAAAAACTACATTAAGTTAATAATTATTGATAATAATTCGGACGATAAAATTTAACACGCGTACACAGTTTGGTTGCATCCAAACGAACCAATGTTTAATTGATAAAATGATTCCCCGTTCAAGATTTTGCCAGTTGGTAATCAATCCCATACTCAATATTTTGCTGATAGATCCATGCTACATCGAATAGTCATAGTTAGATTGATGACTAACTTGCAAAATCTTGAATGCAAGACCATTTTATCATTCAAAATTGAGAAAATTCGAATTTACAACCCCTAAAGTTTCTCAAACCTTCCCTAACCATAAAGCGAAATTTGGCTTACAGCCATACTAACCCAAACAGTCATAATTAGATTGATGAGCAACCGAAAAAATATTGAACGAACGAATTTTTTTACCATTCAAAACTGACAAAATCGAAAAATTTACTGTGAAAAAGCTAAATACTTTTTCATCCATCAATCTACAGGTTTTTACACGGTTATCTAAAATATCCTTTTTATAATTCTTTAATATTACCCAGTTTTCATGGTATGATATCAAAGGGCCGAATGTCGAAGGGCCGAATGTGTCGAAGGGCCAATGGGTCGAAGGGCCGAATTTTTTTTGATTTTTGTTTTGGTTTTAGAAATATGTATATTTTTTTATTATTTTATTTAATTTAATTATTTTTTTTAATTTTTGTACCATATACTTATTATCAGAAGGCTGACAAATAGGGCCAAATGTCTCTGGTGGCGCATGACAAAATTTTCCTTCACCAAAATGTATCGCTGACCGGATACGTGGAATTTCATAAATATTCAAAGATAAAAAATATTAAAATATTCTATAAAAAAATATGAAAAATAAAAAATATAAAAATATTCTAATACTCTTAAAATGTTTTATTTTATTATAAAACAACAAATTTAAAAAATTATATTTCTAAAAACAAAAAAAAAAATCGGCCCTTCGACCCATCCGGCCCTTTGACCTATTCCGTTTTCATTACGTCATGAAGTATAATGTGTTAGATTCAAAAGTAAAAAAGGCTAGTGGAAAGACGATTATTTCTGGTAATGTTGGGTTAGGTGTCATTATTACTGACCGAGTAAAATCCTATTTTAGACTGTGTCCGGAACCTGGAGTAATTATATTTTGGTCGAAATGTTTGGCATTTACATGAAAATACCGAACTTACCCGATTTACTACAGTCTTTTTCTGAAGAAACTAAATAGCCCGTTCACACAATGCATTTTGCGTGAAGGGTGAATCATTTCAGGAATATAGGACTCTCATTTCATAGATTTAAAGCAATAAAACAAGTTTTTCCCAATTTTTATTCGGAAATTTACCGACTTTGAATTTTCACCTTAACATACCCATGCAATGTTCCCATATCAAAGGTGGCATACGATACTTTGATTTTTTTTCAATTTAAACATGGCGGCATCAAAATATTTGTTGGTCGTTCGAATTTATTTGTGTTTTAAAATTGTAAAATTAATAAAAAAAAAATCGCCAAAATTTTATTTTGGTGTTTGTATTTTTAATTTTTGCACATTTTCGCGTTCATTAGCGGTTTTCCTAATTGTATTAGTGCAATAGACGGTAAGAATGTAAAATTGGCTAATAAGAGCATATTTTTAAACATTGTAAAATTAGAGCAATGAAACAATTTGAATCAAATTATTGGTGTTACAAAGGCACAAATTCGTTTATATTAAAATGGCTATAGTTGATGCTCATTATAGATTTGTGTTTGTCGATGTTGGAATAAATGGACGAATGGATGATGCGGAGCAAATGTGGTGCCCGTACCACCACCAAGTAATTTGCCATCAACGGCAATTTTGTCACCTTATGTTTTTGTAGCAGATGACACATTTCCATTAACGAATTATTTAATGAAATCTTATTCTCATAAGGATAGTAATGGTTGCTGCTGCGATATATTTTATCACGCGGTGGGAGCGTTCCCGATAAAAGAATTAAAACAGATAACTTATAGATTTTAAGAACAACTTTATTTCCCGAGTACTTCGGTTGCGATTTGACTTTGGTCTTATTTTATATAATTCAAATTTTATTTTCTATGGTTTAAAAATGCTGATGTAAAATTATAAGAATTTTACATCGTATTGCAATTTACATTTTCATTTAGCGCAAGGAAATCTTGGTTTCGTTTTACTTCAACGGAAATTAATTTATCGCGAATTGCTAACTTAACAATGTATCGTATGATAAAAGAATACAATGTAAGTTACATTGACTTGGACACACGTGTGGTTGTTGTTGGTGGTCTGTGGTGCTGACATAACTGGATCTTACATGGAATCAACTTCGTCTCAATTATCTTTTATCGAGAACTAGACGCGTGGTTGAAAATGCTTTTGGGATACTGGCCAACAGATTTCAAGTATTAGCTGTGTTCCAATGGAGAAAGCAAACTACTCACAAGTACTTGTAACTACTCGCAGCTACCCATGCTCAAATGGTGGTGTAGATGTTGAAAGTAGTTACGCATACATTTGACGGTAGGTATATTAGTTTCAAAAAATCTAACAGATGGCTTTGTGATGGTTTGATTATGTTGAAATGTCAGATTTATTACAATTTTTTGTTTGTTTATATTCGATTGATTGACAATAAGGGATTTTTGTGGAAAATTACTTATCAAATTGCAATAAAATTTGTAAAATTACAATTAGCTACTAATTATAATTATAAAATTGAACCAATTATAAATATCCTAATATATATATTTAAAATTATTAAACTGATGGAATTGATTCGACTATTAAAGCGGTGGATTTTTATAATAAATATATATAAATTAATTTTATTTACATTTTCACTATTAGAACCTCAATACTCCTCTTTCCTGCCAGCGTACGCACAGATTAAGGCTTTACCTTCATGGTATGTCCAATTTTTGACATTATGTATTACCAAATTGTCTGAAAATATTCAAACAAATTTGATTTTGTACAACAAAATATGTTGCTGTCATAATTTTGCCCGTTCCTTTGGTTATCTACTCATAAGTACTTGTGAGTAGCAAATTGTTTCCATTGGAACACAGCTATTGTTTACTCTAATTTTTTGCGAGTCGAAGGAGGCTATTAAAGTTGCTCTTGCCTGTATTTGTATACATAATTTTTTGAGGCATGACAACATAGTTCCCTCAGATGGATTTGATCTACTGCCTGCTGATGAAATTAAAGCTATTAATAAACAAAATTTTGTTTCGACTAGGCGTGAAACAGCAGGGGCACCAAAAAAATCAGCAATTATCATACGAAAAACGTTGGGGGACTACGCCGAATTTTATCCTGAAATAAATTTAGCAATATAAATATGTTCATATGTTTTTAAATAACTTTCTCTATTTGTACAATATTATTTTTTTATTAATTTAAATAATTTTGAAATACATTATTATTAAAACATATTTTAATTATTATTTTTTATTTTCTTTGTTTCTACTGTGCTGCATTTCGTTTATTTCGTACAAAACATTTGAAATTTTCGTGTTTGACTAAATTTAATAAATCGCTATCCAAATTTTCTATTTCATTAGCTGTTTTGGTCTAGAATTCTTATTTGCCAACAGCTGTGTGAGTTGCATCGATGAATCCAGACATGAATCTGCCAAAAGCTCATGACTAGATTTTATAGACTTCCTTGCCTTTCTAGTTGGATGTGTGGGAATAGGACGAACAACCGCTGAATATTTCCACGGAACAAAATATATTTAACCAAGTTTGCGTTGATTTTTTATGTGACTGCAAAACCAGATTTCATATAAAAACTTTATCTGGCGCACAACTAACCGGTTGTTAGTGATTTTTCTGTGCAATTGGCCCTTAGAGTGCGATAAATGAGCTGTTTATTTTGAAAGTGGGATAATTGGCTTTATCAAAAAATCAAGTTAATGATAATATTAGTACAATTAAACGGCATTTCTTCATTTTAAAAAAATTTCCAATTTAATTGTACTAATATTATCATTAACCTGATTTTTTGAAAAAGTCTTATTGTACCACTTTCAAAATAAACGTCTCAAAGGGCATTTCAGTATTATTATCCATATGGAATTTTAATATTAACTTAAAAAATTTAACGAACTTTCGTTAAACTTTAGCTGTCACTTAAAAGAGCGAAATTTCTCGCCCAAAAAATTGTACGGAAAATCTGATTTTTATTAAATAAAATGGTATATGGGGAACATGCCCTATCAGTAAAAAACATGTGAGTACTAGAATGCCGTTTTAACACGTTCACGACCACATGACGCATATGGGCGTGATGCGGTTTATACAACGAAATTTTGTTCTAATAATCCGGCGACTCGTTTATGCGTCATAATATTAATAACACACAAACCTCACAAAAAACATAAATAAAACATTTATTCTACCATTAGGGTTCAATTAGCTCATTTCGTTCAAATTTATCATCTAATTTGTAGCCACTCCAGGCTAGGGTAGCAGCTCGCGTGAACGTGTTAAAAGTGGAAATTTTGACACCAGTGACAAAGCACGCGAAGGGAGACTAGTAAAGTTTGGGGACCCTGCGTTGGAGGTGTTTTTGGACCAAGATTCATTCCAAACTCAAGAGGAGCTCGCTCTAACTTTGGTGCTAAAACAATACTTTGAATGAAATACATTGAATCAATTTCTCTGAATAAAGCTTCGAAGTTATAAAAAAAACCTCAAACTTATTTGTCCAATATTAAAAATTAGTCATAAGACCCGTTGCACATTTCAGCTAAACTAAGCTAAGCGATGTCATCTAAGTTCATCGCTCTTGGTTGTAAATAAAGAGGTTTAATGGAACGATGCACACTTGAGCTAAACTATGCGAGCTACGTTTTTCTGTTTTGAGCGATGAAACTAACTTAGCTCGGGTTATCTTTGGATTGCAAAAGTCAGCTATATCGCTCACACATACATTGCTATTATTGTGTACATATTCGTCTACGTGACTAAGTGATTCTAATAATATTTTGGCAGACTTATAGCATTTTTACTTGCAGTGGAATTAGCTGTGGAAGCTAAACTATGCTAATAGAAACTACGTTTCTCGCTTAGCTTAGCTGAAATGTGGAACGGGCCTTAAAGTTGTAAACCAACATCACGCTGATTGTGTTATTACTTAAGGCCGGATTCATACTTCTTCGTTCATGCATTCAAACAATTATTGCGACCAATCATATTGTTCCAAAATGACGTTGGTACGTCAAAAATCATATTTTTTCTTTTAAGTTTTTATTTTTGGCTGGTTGGGCCTTTAGAATAAATAATTGTTTCGAATAGTAGGATGCGATGCAAAATGGAGATTTTCGTTCTTAATTATTTGTATGTGCTGAACATAAATATCTTAGTAATTAATTATGTATAAATTAAAGTTAAAATTATCAAAATTTCGAATTAATGTATACAACAAAGTATCATACTAGTTTTCGACCCCTGGCTGAAATTAAAGAAAAATTACTAAAATATATTTTCTTTAGCGCATAATAATAATTAAGAAACAAAATCTTCATTTTACATCGCATCCTGCTATTCGAAACTTATCGGTTGTTATGGAGGAGTAAACAATTGGAAACAATTAAAGCACAGCTAAGTATTTTTATTTGAATTTTTCATTTTTGTTGAATTTCCTCTTCGCATTTTCTTTTTTTTTTCAAACGGTCTGTATACAACATTAAAAGTAATATTAAAAGAATTTTCATCGTATTTTTATAAAGAAAATTCAATTTTAAACGAATCTTTCGTTTCATAAATTATCATTTTAATTTAAAGAATTTAAATTGAAAATGGAAAAACAATAAAAAGGAACAACACTAACGTACTATAATACTCGTATTACGGGAGTATAATATTCTGTTGCAGACTTTTGAGTCGATTTTATAATTGTCATTCGTCGGGCGAAAAGAAAATGTCCAATACAAGAAATTATAAAAAAAAAAAAAATTGGCAAAGTGGATTTTTCCGAGCGTTTTTATTTGTTGTTGATTGTGGATATGCGCAGTACGCACACATACTTGGCTTTCTCTTTGGTACATGTATATATACGAGTATTTGGGGTATGGCTGGGATTTTTATTTTTATTTTCGGAATGGTTTTGGTTAAGTCGAAAATATTTTTAGTTGTTTTTCTATGAATTTATATTTTTATTCTGTTTTTTTTTTTGCTTTTGGGAAAATATTTCGGAAAATATAAGAATCCAACAAAAATGAAATATATATTATGTGTGTGTATATATAGAGAGAAAAACCAATGGGAAATTGTATACGATACGGTTTGAGGTATAGTTTCTATGACAACATTTTCCAACCCTCCCTAGATACCAATTTTCCACTAGTCAAAGAATTTTCCCATTTATTTTTCTGATTTTTTTTTGTCTGTATGTCGTCGTATATATACACTAAACTGCTCTATATGAAAATATACATACATCAAATGGATATAAAATGAAATTTAAACTTATTCAAGCTTGTGGCTTACCTTTCATATACAAATTTTTTATTTTTTGTAATAAAAATTTGATGAAAAACAAGAAAAATTTTCCGTCGTTTAAAGTGTTTTTGTTGTTGTTGTTGTTTTTGTTGCTACAGTTATAATGTAAATAAATATGTTATTATTATTATTATTGTTTGAAGTGGAAAATTCTGCAAAAATATTTTTAGGAAAATGTATATATTGTAGAAATAAATTTCCAACTGAAGAGTATATATTATACATAGCAGGTGGAAATATGAAAATTCTTTTCGTTATACTTGTATATACATATACGCGAGCTTTTATTATTATTATTATTATTATTTTGATTTGTTTATTTCTTTATTCAAAATTAAAATGCGAAAAATTATTCAAATAAAATATAGAAAAGCTTTTATGTTTTTATTAGAAAAATTTCAATTAAATTGGCAATCACTCAAACATATATTTGAAATGAAATATACACTTCTGTGGATATTTATGTGGTGGAATGGTGGCAAATTTTGAGAGTATGTTGTTAAGCAATAATCTCTTACTGCAAAATGTACTATACCATTTCGACTGTGTGTGTGCATTTTGTGTGCTAGATCTTTGTGACTAATTTGTCGACATTCGCGAAATTCGTTTCAAGACTTTCTTTTTTATATCTGTGTGAACGATTAATCATATAATCCAACCTAATTGGTTAATTTTGTTTATTCCAATTTAAAGCGCCTATTTGTTATAATATTATTGGGTCAGTCGCGTTTGAACTTCTTTCACCTGGTGAAGAAAATGTGAAATATAATAAAAATCAATGCTGTCGGTGTTCATTTTAATTCCTTAACATATTCTAACCAGAAGGAATAAGTAGAGTCTTGTCAAGTGGTCTGGACCTTTAAAGTTGCTTTTTAAAGTTCGATTTTAGTGAGTTAACTGATGTTGCAGATACATCTATTAACTGAAGCCTATATACTAGATCTGTAATGCAATTTGATCCAAATGATGATTAATACTATTAGAGCTTGTTACAATTGCCTTCGATGTTAACGAAAAGCAGGTAACTAATTCCAAAGGGTCTAAGTGACTACCCTGTGATAAACCAGATGTCACTAAACCAGATGGCCTTGGGAACATTGTATGAAAAAAGTAAGAGTGCAATCAGTCTATGGGAATGAATTGGCACCGGAAATGCCTTAACTTAGAGATAAGATTTGAGTGATCAAGCTTGTTAAACGCTTTCGCAAAATCTGTATAATTGACGTCAAGTTGTTGTTTCGATTTTAAACTATCAAATAAGTGACAACGGAAGTTAATAAGGTTCGTAACTGTAGACTTCCCCCCCTTTGGTAAGACGAAAAGAATGGCAGTTCCTCGATAAATACTTACTTCATCCGTTTTACTTGTTATGCACGAAACTTTCCAGGGCTCAAGAAGTAGTCCTATACGTAGAATTTCATTGATTTTGAAGTTAATCGGAATACATAAAGTTGTCTCGCAATACTTAACAAGCTGCAATTAAAAACTTTCTGTTCCGTGAACCTAATAATGTTAAATTCTTCAAAAATTTTAAATTATTGCGGTACGTTAGATGGCGTCGAAAGCGACTCATACGGAAACAAAAAATCTTACGAGGAATGACTAGCGACCGAACTCTGGCAAGTCATTGAGGATAGAGTCAGCTACCTTTGTCCTAGTATTCTTGAAATTCCAGAAGTCTTTAGAATATAACTGTACAAAAACCAATAGACATTTGAACTCTTTTCGAGCTCTATCAAAATCTAGGTAGTAATCTATGCCGTGTAGTTTGAACAGTCTATATGTGCCTTGTTGCGACGTTCCTCCAGATTCACTAACTCCTTATTTTACCAAGGCCCCCGAAAGCCAGCTTTCTTTTTAATCAACGGAACATGACTTTCGACACCTTTTCTGAACATTAAAATTATTTCGTTTAAATTCCGGCCACGTTGAATAAAGGTCTAATTGCTATATTTGAGAAATTCGTTCAAACTTGCATAGTTACCGACCGTTTCGGAAATTAAAATAAGAATCAGTTAATGGCGTATAGATTTACATTTTTCATATACGTAGCAAGTCGTATCGATGCAGAAGATATCTGTTCAAATCAATCGCGAATTTGGACAGCTATGTGTTCACCAATCAAATAGATGCTAAACTCCTGGCTACCTGGTTGATAGTCGCACTAGCATCAGGCAAAGTGTCAGATAATGTTGTTATTTGTGTATCAAATATGCCCAGTTTTTTTTCTGTAAAAAAACGCTGATACTGTGTATACATAAAGACAGCATAGGAGAACCATTGCTACCTTTGACCCAATTATCAATTGTTTTGAATTTCCATTCCAGACGATCGACAAGGTACATTTTATTATACAACCCAAAACAAATCTGGAACTCCTAGCTTCGTTTTCTATTTTCGCATTTCGCGCAAATCATTGTCCACATTGTTTTTCTAATTATTTTATTACACCGATATTGTTGTTGTATAAAATGTGTGTACCAAGCGAGGAGACGACGGTTCTCTATTAGCTGGGTTGTCTTAGTGTTACCGGTACCCGATATGTTGGTGTTTTGAAGCATGAACCTAAATGTCGTCGTAAAACTATTTTGTCTTATATCCCCCGTTTTGTGGATTACACCTAGGGTATGATAGAAAAAGTTCACACCTAATGGTCAGGTAGTCGATTGCACAGAACAACATCCAGAACCCGGAAGGCCTCCAGTAGAGATATACCTCTTCTATTACTTTCTTTTACGAAGTAAAATAATGAATAGTAATCGTGAAAATTGACCTCGGGATTTTTGCAGATTTACCACTCGCTATATCGCCAAAGTGAAAGGTTGTATTTTAAAAAATTTTCAGGTGTGTGTAGTGCCGCACACACTAAATGTCTTTGCGCTCCCGATTGCCCAGACGGAGCGATTGATCTAGGGAAATCCCAGTGGTTTTTCGCCGAAATCGGTCAAACAGAAGTGACTTATGAACTAAAAAATTAATTTTGGAATAATATCGGTCCAGATCAATTTTCCAAACTTTAAGCGGAAATGACATCCCTTGACAAAAACACTTTCATAAAAAACTATTCGTGGGCCTCGGCTTATGTCTGCTGGTAGAGGAAGATTAAAAAAAATTTTGTGATTTTTTTCAGAATTTTTCTATGGCTTGGAAAATTTTGAAAAATCCCAGAAATTACTTTAAATCTTTCCCATCACTAGAAATAAGCCGATGGCCGAAATGCAAAATTTCTGAGTTTGAGGGACTCTCAACTCCACCAGTAATTACTTTAAATCTTCCTCTATTTGTTCCAGTCCCGAAAATTTTTCTGCCCTCAATGGGAGCTTTGCAATGTTACTAAAAAGTTTTAATAATAAATAAATAAATTTAAAGATTAATTTTTCAGCAACGATTGACCATGGTGCTTTTCTGAAATTTAAACAGAAAAAAAAAAAAAAATTCTGTACGTAGTAGTGGATCGATTTGTGATTGATAATTTGAAATTTTATCATTAAATATTTCGATGTATTCACTTCAATTGACCTCATAGTTCAGTACCGATTTGGCCATAATATTTCAACTCAAACACCAAGCATTGTTTACAAACGCAGCTAAATGTAGCAACTAAATATTGGTTTATTTTTGGGGTGATTATTTTGTTTTCGACTTGATCGGATTGCGTTTTTGAATCGTCTTTAGTTTCACAGAAGACTTTTATGGTAGTTTGGTATTCTTCCGCCCTATTTTTTAAAATCAAACTTATTCTTCCATATTCGATCCATTATCGAATAGAATACATTTCGTGGGTATAAACCAAAACTTATAACCACTTGAAAATTTTAAAAGCAAACCTCATATTAAATAACCCACACTACAAAAATTAAACGATTGCTACGGACTCATGTGATTTGTGCGGGCGGTATTTTGAGATCAGAAACCGGTATCAATGGGATTCACCCATTGTAATTTAAATTCATGCATGTACTGTAAATATACCAGCGAAAAAGGGTTAAGTGCAATTTTTGTCAAATTCGGGTTTTATCATATTTGGCGCGCAACAAAATAAGTTTGTAAAGCTAAAAATGTTCCATTGTTTGATGAAAAAAGAGGTAGATTGACCAAAAAATATCAATGGAAATCGAGAGTAAGAAACTAATGCTACGGACATTTTTCATTTTCCACATATCCTCTTTTTCGCTGGCAGTAGTGAATTAATTTTCTCTCTAATTATTAACACTAGATAGAGCCCAAAGAAGTCATTTTGGCTGCTTTTCAATTTCAATTAGTAAAAAAAATATATTTATATTGGAATAATTTCTTAGGATTTTGAGACTTTTTATACATAAAATAAATGCATTTATTAATGGTGGTATTTACAGCATACCCCCCCCCCCCCCCCACCTCTTTATTTCTGACATATCTATGTGTTATTCCGGTATTGCGCAAAAGCAGTTAATTTGACTGGTTGGGAAATTCAAAATAATTAAATGACTTTTATTATTGAATTCAGTAAATTTCTTATATGCTCAGTGCGGCCGTGTATTGAAATAACATTTTCTCATTTTCTCGATTCCCGTTACATGATAAATTTTTGATTTGAACGTGCACTAGATGTGTTGCAGCTACTTATTCTAAACAGATACAATTGATTATTTTATAGCTTTTGCGCCCTAAATTCATAAAAGAAATGTAGAATAGAAGTGATTTATTGAAAAAGATAAAGAACATAAGTGAAGAGTGCTCCGATATTGAATCAGACGTATTAAGTTCTGAACTATCATCTGAAGATGAAACGGTTCACATTCAAAGTGAAGCATTTGAAACTGAAAATAGCGATGAAGAATCGACCACTGATGATGAAAATGAAAATGTTATCGATATGCCCAGAAAAAGGTGTATAGGATGATGAAGAAACTGATAAAACCTCTCAGGACATCAAAACAACTGCTTATGGTAACTTGTGTTCACCGGACAGATTAGCATCTCCTTGTATTTTCAAGGATGTGGAAGGGCCAACAAATTACCCAAAAAGAATATTATGGCAGATATTATCAGTGCATTTTGGTTCATAATACATAACCATATTATAAAGCATATAAGAATGTGCACAGAAGAAGGTCGCCGAATTGTGAAAAATGATTGGATAATAGCATTACCGGAAATACGTGTATGTATTGCGATTTTATATGCTTGTGGGGCTTACGAGGCAAACAATTAAATCTGAGTTATTTATGGCCAGCAAAGTGGGGTCCCGAAAATTTTAGAAAAACTATGGCTAGAGAAAAGTTTAACCAAATCCTACGTTTTATTCATTTTGTCAGAAGAACCGAAATAAGGAAGGGCCCAAAACCAGATAAATTTGTCTAGGTTTCAGAAATATGGAATAAGTTCATTCAAATCAATCACGCTTGCTATAAACCAGGGCAAAGTATAACAGATCATCCACAATTATTTCCTTCAAGAACCAGGGGCATGTTTACGTGGAATACGCCTAATAAACCCAACAATTTTAGCATCAAATTGGAGGCTTGCAGCAGATCTCAGCAGAAAATATGTTTTGAATGGTTTTCCTTATTTGGGGAAAAATTAACAACGACCATCGTCAATGCTAAAGAGAATATAGTAAATAGCTGACGAAGAGAGAATTCTCGAATCCAGTACGAAATGATAAATAAAAAATTATCACTTAAAGACTAACAGAGATCTTAAAGATATCACAGATACTAACCCTTTATTTAAATATGAAATTAAATCTTGTGAAAAAAGTGCACAAAAAATAATGGAAAATAATCGTCAATCGTTGTTCTGAAACTATTCCAGCCATATACAGGATGTGGAAGAAATATTACCTTGGCATGTTGCTAGCGACAAAATTATTATGGCTAAAAAGAAACTCTAGTTGGAACCTTTAGAGGAAACAAACAGGAACTACTAAAAGCAGCCAAACAAAATAAGGATAACATGCCTCGTTTTTCCACTCTGCTATATAAAGCAAAGAGGCCTGTTCCAAGTTCTATAGGCATACATTTTTTTCCAAGTACTTTTTTTGTTTTCCAAGTGCAGTCAATTTTCTTAATCTCTATATATATAAATGGTGTAAAAATGTAAGAGTGGCAATCAGTTGAGATCGGCTGAACCGATTTGGCTCAATATTTTTTTGTTATGTTCGCAATTACCAGGAGATGGTTCTTACGAAAGAAAAATGGAAAGTCCACCGAAATAGTCGGAAAATTCGGAAAATCGAAAAATGTTTTTTTTTTGTACGGGATTTCGCACGGATCCGATCCAGATGGTCTTTTAGAAGAGAAAAATTGGAAAATCTGAGTAGAGAATTCCGAAACTTCCGGAAAAACCCGAAGAAAATTGAGTTTTTTCTTTCTTGCACATCAGTTGAGAACGGCTGAAACGATTAGGCTGAATCTTTTTTTATTATATTCGCAATTGCCAGGAGATGGTTGATATGAGAGATTGCATTGATATATATGTCAAGATCGAAACGAAATGTTTAAATTTCATCCGCTTCGATCGATCAAAACTACGTTCCGAGTAGTACAAGCATCTGCGCGATGCCATCGATTCGGACTTAGATGCAACCAACGTCGGTCAATAGACCATTCTCTTAGCAACATATGTTGGCAGCCCACTTCATATGCATGAATAAGCGCAGAAAGCTATGACGTATGTACTGCATTACGTACGGCCCGATTTGTTCATCACGTTCACATTCAATCCAAAATGAACTAAAATTACCGGTAATCTGCTGCCAGCACAAACTTCTAGCGATCGCCACGACATCTCCGCACGTGAGTTTAAACAAAAACTCAGACGCTAATGGACTTCATCGTTAAATAGATTGTTTTCGAACAGCCACGTTGTTGGATGTGCTCAGTAGAGTGGCAGAAGCGGAGATTACCACATGCACACATTCTGCTGTGGTTAATTGAGAAAATCAGATCAGATCTAATCGATTCAATCATCAGCGCCAAAATACCAGATCCAGAAGCAGACCGGGAGTTGTTCGCGGTAGTCGCAACATGATTCACGATCCGTGCGGATATCACAATCCAGATTCATCGTGTATGGCCGATGGAAAATGCACATTAGTGGAAACGACGGTTATCCAATATATCGGCATCGTTTACCCCAAGATGGTGGTAGAACAGTCACAATAAGGTGAAAAGAAAAGATGTGTTGGTCGATAATCGCTTGATCGTTCCGTATTGCAAGCTTCTATCGAAAACATTTACAACACACAGCAAAGTAGAGTACTGTAACTTCATTAAATTTGTCTACAAATACGTGAACAAACGCTGGTAGTGTTCGGAATTGCTGCTCCAGATGCAAATGACGAAGTGTTAAGATTCTAATTAGGCCAGCACAATGAGCAGAATAACCATCAGCTATAACACTCACCTCACGAATTTCTTCAAAATTTGCCAAAGCGATCCGTTTGCACGAACATTGCTTTACTATAAAATGCCATATGCTATTATACTTGGAACCAGTCGACGAAGAAGTTTCACGACGAAAGAAAGGTCAACCTGTTACAGGATACGTGGATATGTATTCGACTGATGTGCTCGGCCGTGTGTACACCGTTTATCCGCACAACAAAACAAAAGCTTCTATCTTTCGTTTGTTTTTGTTCCATGTTCGTGGTCCTACTTCATTCGAATCGCTTCTTACTATAGAATGTGTGTTGGGCGCCACTTATCGAGAAGCTTGAGAACCTCTGAATTTGCTGGAAAACGACTCTCATTGGGACTCATCACCGATGCCACTGTTTCTGCGCTGTCAAATCAAATTCGTACATTGTTCGCGATCATCATCATCTGAAACTAGTGCACAATGGCACATAAACGATCAATGGTCAAATTCCTGTCAAATGTTTCCATCGAATTTTTGCATGTTCACGACATCGGAGGAAGTGTTTATCACGAAGCTGTTTCCGGACATCCACCGAAATTATTTATGAATTATAATTGGCTCATCAGCAAACGAGCGATTTTGGCAACGAAGAACAAGGAAAAGTCTGAATTTTTTGATCCAAAACCAAATCGATGGGGAAATGCATTGTTACAAATCCGTTGACTGTGTGACCAATAAAGGCGAGGCAACCAACATCCGACCGTTTTTCAATGTGCTTGATTTGCCTGGAATACCACAGCATAACTTGATACTCAAGGTAGGGTCTGTGACAATCATGCTTCGTAATCTGAACCATCCGAAATTGTGTAACGGAATGCGATTGGCCGTGAAGAAACTGATGAACAACGTGATTCAAGCGACGATCATCAATGGCAAATTCAAAGAAGAAGAAGAAGATGTTCTAATTCCGAGAATTCCTCTGATTCCAACGGACATTCCGTTCGACTTCAAGCGCATTCAATTCTCCATTCGTTTGGCGTTCGCTTTGGCGATTAACAAATCGCAAGGTCAATCGTTGGGAGTGTGCGGAATAAATCTGGAATTCCCGTGTTTTTTTCATAGTTATGCGTTCTGTGTTCGAAAGTTGGCAAACCACCATCGTTGTTCATTTAAGCGCCGGAGAACAAAACGAAAAATATTGTTTGCCACAATGCATTGTATTGATTTGCGCCTGCATTTGATTTAATTCCACTTGAATAAAATGCATTGAATTATTTTGAATTCCAACTGAATTCAATTCATTTCCACACTGAGAGAAAAAATCCAAAAAACAACTCAATTTTCTATAGATCCCTGAGTTTGTTCCCTGATGCCGCCTTTATGGTTGCGTTCGTTTCTTTCGTTCTGACAATTTTTACGACCAATAAAATTGCTCAAAAATTATAATTTTTTCACAAGAAATGATTGGTCGAAAAAAAGACCGAACGAACGCAACTATAAACTTCCCTTTAGTGTTGAATTCGATGAAAAAGTGAATGGAATCGCAACTCAATCGCCTATTGAGAATTGAGTTGAGTTGTTTGATTTTTTCTCTCATCAAGATCAATTTTCGTGAAGGACAAAAGTGTTTGCTCGGAACAAAGAAATTTGGGGCGAAACGAGGTTCGCCGGGTCAGTTAGTTACTTAATATTTATAATAACATTTTATATAATTTTAAATATTACAAAAGAATAATAAAGTCATTAGTTATTCTTTCGCAAAGAGTCATCAATATTTTGACCGCTTTTGGGCAATATAGGTATATACTAAGTTTCAGTATGCACGAAAATTTGCACTTAATTTCCAATTTCAAATAATATAAATAAAACATATTTTTCGTAGACTGGTTTAAAGGGGTGAGACCTCATATGTGTTACGGCATGGCAAAGGGAAAATTGTTTTAAATTTTAATTTTCGTTTGTAACGATAAGTAATTCTCTGATGTGATATCTCTCGGCCTTTTAATGTTGACTATTTTTTAGATTGCTTAGTGCTGGCGCTATTTTCTATGAAAGAATTTATCTGGCTCAAAAATATTTCGAAACAGGTTCACAATTGCATGAGAACGTCAGACGGGAATCGATTTGAGTTCTAAGAGAAGAAGAAGTAAGAATCCTTTCGTGTGGTCCTGATCTGTTTTGATTGATTGAGATGTGCGGAACTGTCACTGTAATCTGTTTCTAGACAGTGTACTGCGGAAGATGTATAAAAAATTTTTTGGGTACGAATTCGGCTGAATAGGAATTCTAACAAATTTTAGATTTGGGGAAGCTGCATTTGACTGGGTCATCTCTTAGCGGGTTAAGGCCAAGTTTGGTTCGGTTATGGTGAATGGCGGAACTGGAAAATTTCCATTTTTAAAATTCATTTTTAATTCCCCACCCAATTCTGAATACCTGATTTGACAATAATTTTTTGAGATATGGCCAAGCTCCATTCACAATGGTCGAATTGTAGAACTTCAACTTCAAAGACACGTTAAAATGCCAATGCAAGATAACGTTTTTTTATCAGAATCCTGGACCAGCTCTGCAAACTAAATTGGAAAGTTATCGGTTGGGAAACGGTCTGGTTCCACATTCATTATAGCCGAATCCCAAAATTTCGTCAATTTCAGCTTTTCACACCGAATTTGACCATCATTTGTTGAGAGATGACCTAATTCCATTGAGCATTATGTTAGAGTGCCAATCCAATTCTGCATACCATATTTGACAGTAATTTGTTTGAGGAATGGTAAAGCTCTATTGAGCATTGCATAATATGTACCTGTATATAGTATAATTATACCTGGTAATTAATCGAATTTTCTGACCAAAGTTAAAAAAACATTTGAAATTTTTGGGAAATAAGCTAAATTTATTTGAAATATTCAATCCGGTAGTTAATCTGCCATTGAATAACATTGATAGTTTTCCGGGAACCATATTACCATTCGGATGCTTCACATTTTTTTCAAGTTTTTGATAGATTTTTTTTTTTTGCTATTTCGTGATTGCCAATTTAAATGTTAAATACTAATGGATTTTAGAGTACATGAAACAATAAAAAATTGTCCACAGGTTGCTGATTTAGAGAAGTAATTTTTGAAGACCAAACCATCGTTATCCATTAAACCTATTAAGACTTTATCCTTCCTCATAGTAGATTAGAAGTAGATTAGAATTGTGTTGTGCCGTACGATAGCTAGGTGTCTGAAACCGGGTCGTTCCGTCCCAAAAAATACCTTTCCTATCCTTCCTATTGTTATGTGGGCTGGAGGAATAGGTCCGTCGTTTTCCAGGATCCTTATCCAGTACTTGGTCCTACAGTCTAATCAATCAATCAACCGAATTTAGTACCAACTGTTCCACATACTACAATTTCTGCATGAAGCTTATTAGTTATCAAATAGTTCATGATCTACTCGTTTACATTTCAAATATTTATGTTATCTGTTATACAGTTTTCTTAACCTAATCAGATTTTAGTGTTTAAAAGCCTTTTGAAATTTAAGAAATATTTCACATAATTTGCAGTAATTTATGTCGGTATTATCGATCTCCAATATAAAGCAGTACCGTCTACAAACCCGCAAGCCGAATTAAATTGGCAAAATGATGTTCACCCCAATTTAATTTTTTATATAGAAGAGAGTCAGAAAATGTCTGTTAATTTTTTTCATAATATTAATAGGGAAAAGTGAGTGTGAAAATAACATAAATGAATAAATAATGGTAGTGAAAATTGTGCATTATCATGATAATATACCATGGGATTGTTGATTGATGTGTTATTATAGCACACAGCATAAACCATAAAAAATTATTAATTTATTGAAATATCTTGGGTCCATGTAAAAGTTTTATGATTTACCCACAGACTTAATCAAACCTTTTCGATACAAAAATGTTAAATGATTTGTCGTTCGAACCCGATCTAACATCTTCCCCCTCTCGAAAAGAAAACATCATAGATTAATAGACCATTCTGAAATCCAAAGTCGAGAAAATAGTCCAACCCACAAAAAAAACTTTAACATTAGCAAGAAAATCGTAAAAAGTAGATTCATTTATCTTTTAATCAAACATAAATTCTAATATTTGTTTAGTTGTTGTTTTCCACACAAGACCCAGAAAGCAAAGTAAAATAGAAAATATAAATAGAAGGCACACACAACAAGAAAACACATTTTTCTTCGACTGAGCACTGTCGTTTCCGATCCATATCCATATAGAACAAACCAAACTATAGCGCATAACATAAGAAAATTTTCCTAATGTTGTTTTGTATAAACAACCGGAGAACTTTCTTCGGAAAAACTTAGACATAAACCTACGACTATACACTATGCTGGGTATATACGAGTAATAATATAGTGTTGTGTCTAAGAACGAACAAAAATATAAAAATACGAACCGAAGCAAAAAATTGGAAGGCAGCAGCAAAAAAAAAGTTATTGTCTGACAGACATCAAAATAAAATACGATGCAACCAAAGTAATTTTGCTTGTACTTTTAACGTCTCATGGGAATAAAATTAAAAAAAAAATCTGTAGAAAGTAGAAGAAAATATGTATCTCGCACCAAACAATGAAATGGTTTAGTTTTTTTTTTGGTTTGGTTTGGATTCGAAAAGGGATGGGGCGCGCGGGTTTTTTTTGGAAAATTTATCTGTAATATGCGATATGATGTTTGAATGGTGGAACCGAGAGTGTAAAAAAAAATTTTTTTTTTTTTTTTGTTAAACGGAAGACGATGATGGTAATAAAAATAACAATAGAATAAAAATGATTCTCTTCCTTTGCGCCCAGCTATATATACATTCTGGGTTCATGCTTTATAAAAAGGATAACATTAAAGTATATTTTATTGATTATATAAAATATATGTTTATACATATTTTTTCTGCTTTGCTCTATGTTATACATAAAATACGTAAGATAGCTAGCTGCTAAGGTGGATTAATATAAATCGTTATTTTGTTGTATTTTTATTTCGTAATAAAATAAAAAGTTATATTCTTTTTAAATCTACTATTTTTTATAATCTGAGTATAAAATAAGATATTTTGTATCCTTAACAAATATAGAAGAACCGTTGATTTTATATTTCTATCCAATGTATGCTCTATAGGAACGTGGCAAAACATAATATTATGTATAGAGCTTTCAAAATTAAATTTCTCCCTAAAATTGTAAAGATGTAATAGATTTGCCTCATGAACTACACTTATCGTCTCACTATACCTTCCAAACGTTGTGTTATTTGGGACAATTATAAAACCAAACGTCATTAAATAGAATATAACGCCACTCAACCATATTTTGTCGACAATTTCTTGTTATCGTGCAGCCATATATTGATTTGTTGGTCCCTACTTAAAGTCACTCAAGTAAGAGTAGATTGTTTTTTATGTTGCATTACGATTGTAAATATCTATGTAAATAACACTGTGCTATTTATACAGCACTTACTTCAACCATTATATTAAAGCCGGGATCACAATCTATTCGAATAATACAAGACCCAAATTGAAAAAAGTTAGATATCATTTAGATCATTTAGGGGCGAAGTACAAGCACAAAAATGAAATCAATTTAAAATCATTTTCATTCAGATAATAATTTGTGATCAATGAAAATTAACAATGGTTCTATTTATGAAAATCAAAATTATCCGGATTTTGAAAACGAATGCACTAACCCTCAACTTTTTCTTGCATGTATACTTTTACCACTTACATTCGGACTAATAAAACTGTTTTTTTTATTTCCTTTATTAATTACAACTGAGACTGTGCTAATCTAGCCATTTATCTTTCAAATGTTTTTTTTACAAAATTTACATTTCTTAAACAATTCTGAATTTACTAGGTCAAGTGGCCTCGTTCTTTAGAGTCTTCTTTCAACGACAGGGTTATCTATCATATGGTGAATATAGGGGTTTCCATGTTCCTGGAGTCTCAGACCCCTCTGCCTTTGAGAGAATACATTTTTCTGAACTTAATGTTTAGTTCTTCTTTTTCTTTTTAGCTCTCTCAACTTGAGCTTGGCATCGAGGGTCATACCAAGATATTTAGCTTTGTTTGCATATGACACGGACCGTGAGTTAATTTCTATCGGCAGATGGGAAGCCTTTTGATATGTAAAGTTAATATATGCTTGAATTTTGCCCCATTAAACTTGGTTCTCCGGCGCTTATTCCATTTACAAACCGCATTGGTAATCTTCGGGAGTTTGCTCGTTGCATCAGCGACTTTATTTGCAATAGTCATGATTGCTGGGTCATCTGCAAAGCTGGCTATGTTTCCTTCATTTGTTGTATATCTCTTGTATATAATAAATACAGGATTGGTCCCCGAGACACCGGCAGAGATTTTCTTTAGTTCGGAATATTCATCCTCACATTTCACACGAAAATGTCTATTGAATAAATAAGATTAGAATTGCCTCGGCAGATCTCAATGCAGCTTGAATTTCCAATTCACTATGCCATTGTACGTTCTTTCAATAATGTTGGTGATTCTATGCACCTGTTCAATTGTGGAATGCTTTTCTCTGGCAGCAATGAAATTGGCCTGTATGATTTTTTATCTTTAGGTTGTTTATCAGGTTTTGCTATCACAATTACTTCTGCTACTTTCCATTGTCACGGAACATATTTTTACCGAAAGTTTGCGTTGATTATGTGTAATAGCTTACGAAATCCTTTATCTGGTATAGAGCCTTCATTATTTGGCAAGTAATCAAATCATACCCTAGGGCTTTTTTAACATTCATGTTGCTTTTTAATTCTTCTTTTAATTCTTCTAGAGTTATTGGGCGTATATATCAAAATCATCTAGCTGGTTTATATTTTCATTGGCCAATCTTGGTAGTGGTTGAAAAGTATTTTTCTTTCGAACCTCTTACCCAGGTTCCATCCTTCTTTTTTAAGTGGAGGAACTTGTATTTTGGGTCGTTTGAGTCGCCTTCCACAGTGAATAATCAGAATTTTTTTCATCGGTTAGGCTAACGAAATATCTGCTGATTCATGCATTTTTAACTTCTTTAAGAACAGATTTGATACTGTTACCTTAATTGTTAAGAATTGTTTAGTTCTCCGATGTTCTAGTTATTTGCCACGTTTGTATGATATGTTAAGCTTCTTCTTATTTTGTATAATGGGGGTACTTGCCAAAGCAGCATAGTGAATTGTTTCATTGAGTTGTTCTAATTCATCTTCCAACTGGTGAGAATTTCTTATCGGTACCTTAAAATTGATTTTTTCCTCCTTTAATTCACGAAAGAGATCCCAGTTTATTTTGAATTTGTTAATCTGGGTGCACTCTCCTTTTGAATTACCATTTCACAGACAGTCATGATAACCAGGGAATGATCCGATACTAGAGAAATATTGTCTTCAATGTGAATATAGTTCTGGGATATACTTCTTGCTACATAAAAGTCTATTAGGTCAAATATTTTCGTTCCGTCAGTGATGTCTGCCCTACTTGAAGCAATTTTTTACCTTTTGACCTCGTAAGTGTAGATATCCAATAGGTATTTTTCGCGTTAAAGTCACCTCCAATAATAAAATCATGTCCAAGCGATTTAAATAATTTAAGGTAGTCCTCTTTTTTCAAGTTATGCCGGGGAGGACAATATATTGCGAAGACAGTAAGATGTCTGTGTTTAATTTGGATTCTTACAGTAGTCACTTGCATTTTATTCTGCGATATTTAGTTCTAAATAATGTTTTATATTTTCTTCCTGCTCTTTCCTAAATGGCTTTCAGATATTAAGAAAATGTCGATTTTTTCTGAATTTAAAAATATTTCTATTTCTGGAATATGTTGCATAATCCCATTCGCATTCCTCATTGCTATTTTGAAAGTTGTGTCCTTACTTAACTTGTTTTTGTTGGATTGCATTGTTGGAGTTGCGTTTTCTTCAGTTTATCAAGTATCATGTTGTTCAGATTACTTTGGTCACCTTGCCGCTTTGTAATAGCTGCAATGCTGTTCATAATGTTTTCCATAATTTGATTATTTTCGGAGCCTGTATGTTTAGTTGAGCCCAAACCTTTCATACCGGGGCAAATGATCTTCTTTGCCCTGTATTGCTTTGTTGTGCATTTTTATCCATCTGATTTGATATTTAACCTGTCGATTTTCGCGATTTTGCGCTTAATTTTTTGTTTTATCTTTTATTTTTTGTATGTAGTTGTTACCAAAGTCACAGTCTCGATAATTAGCCGGATGTTGGCTTTTACAATTTGTACACTTGGCTGGCACATTTCTCTCTATTGTACATGCGTGGGTAATATGATTACCTGAGGATTTTACACATCTTGGATCCTTGCCGCAATATCTTTGGGTGGTTCTCCTCATTGGTTCGTTTTCCACCTTCATGTGAAAGATTCCTCTTATTCCATAAAAGTTTTAAACGTTCTCTTTGTTGTCAAATACCAGCAAAAAAAGATGGAGTACCCTTTTACTGATTGGTGAATTTTTTGTGCGTGTTGTATTAATGAATAGGTCATTAGTTAAGGCCTCCACTTTCACATTTTCTTTAGCCCTAGTATATCAGTAAACTTCAGTAAAGTTTTCGGCCATAGAAGTGTGTTTCATGGATTCTACTATAGCTGATAGTTCCTCTCGTGTCACGCAACTCCGGTTTTTCATTTAATAACACTACTTTCATGCTACCATTTCTTGCATTTGCGTCAGTATCTAAAATAAATTTCACGTTGGGTATAGGGTACGCAAGGACCAGGGCTGTGCTAAGCCGCTTCTGTATATCTGCATGAGTTACTATCAGCTCGTAACTCATGCGGATTTCTGGGTCTTGGCTTAACTTATTCACGGATAAAACTTCTACTAAATTCTAATTCTCTTCTTCCATCGCGGTTCGTTAAATATTTTCAAATATTTAGTAAAAGATCTTAAGTGAGTGATGTTTTTCATGTACCTTATACTATAAGATCTCAATAGTTGCCAAGATGTCTCACACCAAGTGATGATTTCAAAATGATACGATGGCATTATTTACAGTTTATAATTTTTCTAATTAAAAAACCTTTGAAACAGTCAGATTTGGTTTTGGGCGAGTGATGGTCATCAGTACCCTCCTCCGTACAGAGCTCCCAACAATCTCAAGGTAGGACACCACATTAGTACAATTTTGCTTTCCTTGCAGATTTATATTGCGAGCACTTCCACTTGGAATAGAGGAAGTGTGAACATATGTGAGGCGCATTTTCCCAGCCCATGTTTCGCTTAGACTGATTAGTCGATTAATTTTGTTCAATGTTATACATGTTTTTGTTTACTCTATTTATGACCACCAAACAAAGGCTCGTTTCGTCGATAGCTTACATAGTTTGTATTGATTTTGGCCGAGGTGGGAAAACGAAAATTAGAAAATCATTGAAAAGGAAAATAAAAATCGCATAACCATCCGCTACGACGTACTCAATTGTTTCTTATTCTCCAGTACAGATCGGAGCTTCTCAATTTGTTGGCAAACATTTCTCGAACTGTTGCCTTGTTAACCAATTTTCTCTCCTCTTGGTCTCGAAGGTAGTCGAATATCAACGTCTTATTGTATCTGAAGAAATTGGTCTTTGAGATTCTTTATGAAACCACGTTATCGTTTTATTATAGTGTTACGCGTGCTCCGGGTTTAAAGAGTATCGCCAAACTTGCCGAGGTAGAAATGGTTGATTGAATATAATCGTTTTATTAGTCGTTTTTCAACAGCATCATCTAATCTGCGTACTCTAAGGTCCGTGATTTGGATCAACGAATTCAAAAAATGTCGATGTAATCTTTCATTTGACTTGTTTTTGTAGGGCAGATAGACGAAAAAAAATTTGTAAAGTGGGATCATCTCGCGGTGTTAACAGTCAGTCATATCGTAAACCACTATTATCTGTAACATTTTTATTATGAATTAGGGAAAGAACTTTAACATCGTTTATGGCAATGTCTTTGCGCATGGTTTCACAGGATGATAGGAATTCCTTATCTCGTTTAGTCGGGTTTTCAGAGCTGGAGTTGTGGGAAGAGAATATTTTAATTTGGTAGTTATGCGCAGTGTAATGCGCATGAGCAGATGCAATTCAAATAGACCAAGCATACCAAGCGTGACCAAGCGTAAAGACCAAGCATTAGCCTTCATCGAGAGAAGTGTCTGATCGTTTAAACATTATTGATTTAAAATTAACTTTAAAAGATTATGCAACTCAAAATACGGTGGTTTACAATATTTTGTATTCTCCATGATCTTTATTTGACTGTATAGACCTTTCTGTAAAAAATATTTCGTGCATAGCACCTAGTCGAATGTACCTTTGCGAAGTTAGCCCGTAAAATCATCCCGTAAAATGATTATAGTTAAGTATGGCAACACCATTATGTATTAAAGAAATTATAATGAAACTATAACTATCACGATATAAAAATATAACGATAGTAAGAAAAATTATTATGAAAAATAATACACGAAACGGCGGCCATTATACATAAAAACCGATTAACAAATTTTAACTTGCGCTATATATAGCTATAATGTATAGCTGACATGATGACAAAATAAAAAATTACATAATTTGTATATGAACGAGAGGGTTTGTTTATAAAATAAGTCATAATTAAATTTGTAAACAAACACAATGTCACAAAAATTTGGTTTCTTCTAAAAATTGTCAAAATTCCAGATTAATTAATGTTTAATAAAAACACTTACTTACTTATAAAAACACTTATAAATTACTGTGTACTTCAAAGTACTGTAGTAAAGGGATTGTCCTGTTTATACAACAAGTGGCAAAATAATTCTATGATTTAGAGCTCCGCTATAGCCGTCTGCGTTCCTAGTAGATGTCCATTACCAGAAACCGGACTATATAGGTTTTGTAGTTCAGGGATTATCCTGTTTAAATAATAAGAGGCAAAAAAATTCTATGGTTTAGAGCCTCGCTATAGTCGTTTGAATTTAAATAACAAGAGGCAAAAAATTCTTTGATTTAGAGCTCCGCTATAGTCATTTGAATTCGTATAAGAAGTCGTTTACCAGAAACCGGACTATATAGGTTTTGTATTTCAGGGATTGGCCTGTTTAAATAATAAGAGGCAAAAAAAATCTATGATTTAGAGCCTCGCTATAGTCGTTTGAATTTAAATGACAAGAGGCAATAATTCTTTGATTTAGAGCTCCGCTATAGCCGTCTGAGTTCCTAGTAGATGTCTATTACCAGAAACCGGACTATATAGGTTTTGTAGTTCAGGCCTGTTTAAATAATAAGAGGCAAAAAAATTCTATGGTTTAGAGCCTCGCTATAGTCGTTTGAATTTAAATGACAAGAGGCAAAAAATTCTTTGATTTAGAGCTCCGCTATAGTCATTTGAATTCGTATAAGAAGTCGTTTACCAGAAACCGGACTATATAGGTTTTGTAGTTCAGGGATTGGCCTGTTTAAATAATAAGAGGCAAAATAATTCTATGATTTAGAGCTTCGCTATAGTCGTTTGAATTTAAATGACAAGAGGCAATAATTCTTTGATTTAGAGCTCCGCTATAGCCGTCTGAGTTCCTAGTAGATGTCTATTACCAGAAACCGGACTATATAGGTTTTGTAGTTCAGGGATTATCCTGTTTAAATAATAAGAGGCAAAAAAATTCTATGGTTTAGAGCCTCGCTATAGTCGTTTGAATTTAAATGACAAGAGGCAAACAATTCTTTGATTTAGAGCACCGCTATAGTCATTTGAATTCGTAGAAGAAGTCCATTACCAGAAACCAGCCTATATAGGTTTTGTATTTCAGGGATTGGCCTGTTTAAATAATAAGAGGCAAAAAAATTTATGATTTAGAGCCTCGCTATAGTCGTTTGAATTTAAATGACAAGAGGCAAAAAAAATCTTTGATTTAGAGCTCCGCTATAGCCGTCTTAGTTCCTAGTAGATGTCCATTACCAGAAACCGGACTATATAGGTTTTGTAGTTCAGGGATTATCCTGTTTAAATAATAAGAGGCAAAAAAATTCTATGATTTAGAGCCTCGCTATAGTCGTTTGAATTTAAATGACAAGAGGCAAAAAAAATCTTTGATTTAGAGCTCCGCTATAGCCGTCTTAGTTCCTAGTAGATGTTCCTTACCAGAAACCGGACTATATAGGTTTTGTAGTTCAGGGATTATCCTGTTTAAATAATAAGAGGCAAAAAAATTCTATGATTTAGAGCCTCGCTATAGTCGTTTGAATTTAAATGACAAGAGGCAAAAAAATCTTTGATTTAGAGCTCCGCTATAGCCGTCTTAGTTCCTAGTAGATGTTCCTTACCAGAAACCGGACTATATAGGTTTTGTATTTCAGGGATTGGCCTGTTTAAATAATAAGAGGCAAAATAATTCTATGATTTAGAGCCTCGCTATAGTCGTTTGAATTTAAATGACAAGAGGCAAAAAAAATCTTTGATTTAGAGCTCCGCTATAGCCGTCTTAGTTCCTAGTAGATGTCCATTACCAGAAACCGGACTATATAGGTTTTGTAGTTCAGGGATTATCCTGTTTAAATAATAAGAGGCAAAAAAATTCTATGATTTAGAGCCTCGCTATAGTCGTTTGAATTTCAATGACAAGAGGCAAAAAAATATTTGATTTAGAGCTCCGCTATAGTCATTTGAATTCGTATAAGAAGTCGTTTACCAGAAACCGGACTATATAGGTTTTGTAGTTCAGGGATTGGCCTGTTTAAATAATAAGAGGCAAAATAATTCTATGATTTAGAGCTTCGCTATAGTCGTTTGAATTTAAATGACAAGAGGCAATAATTCTTTGATTTAGAGCTCCGCTATAGCCGTCTTAGTTCCTAGTAGATGTCCATTACCAGAAACCGGACTATATAGGTTTTGTAGTTCAGGGATTATCCTGTTTAAATAATAAGAGGCAAAAAAATTCTATGATTTAGAGCCTCGCTATAGTCGTTTGAATTTAAATAACAAGAGGCAAAAAATTCTTTGATTTAGAGCTCCGCTTTAGTCATTTGAATTCGTAGAAGAAGTCCATTACCAGACTATATAGGTTTTGTATTTCAGGGATTGGCCTGTTTAAATAATAAGAGGCAAAATAATTCTATGATTTAGAGCCTCGCTATAGTCGTTTGAATTTCAATGACAAGAGGCAAAAAAATATTTGATTTAGAGCTCCGCTATAGTCATTTGAATTCGTATAAGAATTCGTTTACCAGAAACCGGACTATATAGGTTTTGTAGTTCAGGGATTATCTTGTTTAAATAATAAGAGGCAAAAAAATTCTATGATTTAGAGCCTCGCTATAGTCGTTTGAATTTAAATGACAAGAGGCAAAAAAATCTTTGATTTAGAGCACCGCTATAACCGTCTTAGTTCCTAGTAGATGTCCATTACCAGAAACCGGTCTATAAAGGTTTTGTAGTTCAGGGATTGGCCTGTTTAAATAATAAGAGGCAAAATAATTCTATGATTTAGAGCCTCGCTATAGTCGTTTGAATTTAAATGACAAGATGCAAAAAAAATCTTTGATTTAGAGCTCCGCTATAGCCGTCTTAGTTCCTAGTAGATGTCCATTACCAGAAACCGGACTACATAGGTTTTGTAGTTCAGGGATTATCCTGTTTAAATAATAAGAGGCAAAAAAATTCTATGATTTAGCGCCTCGCTATAGTCGTTTGAATTTAAATGACAAGAGGCAAAACAAATCTTTGATTTAGAGCTCCGCTATAGCCGTCTTAGTTCCTAGTAGATGTCCATTGCCAGAAACCGGACTATATAGGTTTTGTTGTTCAGGGATTATCCTGTTTAAATAATAAGAGGCAAAAAAATTCTATGATTTAGAGCCTCGCTATAGTCGTTTGAATTTAAATAACAAGAGGCAAAAAATTCTTTGATTTAGAGCTCCGCTTTAGTCATTTGAATTCGTAGAAGAAGTCCATTACCAGACTATATAGGTTTTGTATTTCAGGGATTGGCCTGTTTAAATAATAAGAGGCAAAATAATTCTATGATTTAGAGCCTCGCTATAGTCGTTTGAATTTCAATGACAAGAGGCAAAAAAATATTTGATTTAGAGCTCCGCTATAGTCATTTGAATTCGTATAAGAAGTCGTTTACCAGAAACCGGACTATATAGGTTTTGTAGATCAGGGATTATCTTGTTTAAATAATAAGAGGCAAAAAAATTCTATGATTTAGAGCCTCGCTATAGTCGTTTGAATTTAAATGACAAGATGCAAAAAAAATCTTTGATTTAGAGCTCCGCTATAGCCGTCTTAGTTCCTAGTAGATGTCCATTACCAGAAACCGGACTATATAGGTTTTGTAGTTCAGGGATTATCCTGTTTAAATAATAAGAGGCAAAAAAATTCTATGATTTAGCGCCTCGCTATAGTCGTTTGAATTTAAATGACAAGAGGCAAAACAAATCTTTGATTTAGAGCTCCGCTATAGCCGTCTTAGTTCCTAGTAGATGTCCATTGCCAGAAACCGGACTATATAGGTTTTGTTGTTCAGGGATTATCCTGTTTAAATAATAAGAGGCAAAAAAATTCTATGATTTAGAGCCTCGCTATAGTCGTTTGAATTTAAATAACAAGAGGCAAAAAATTCTTTGATTTAGAGCTCCGCTTTAGTCATTTGAATTCGTAGAAGAAGTCCATTACCAGACTATATAGGTTTTGTATTTCAGGGATTGGCCTGTTTAAATAATAAGAGGCAAAATAATTCTATGATTTAGAGCCTCGCTATAGTCGTTTGAATTTAAATGACAAGAGGCAAAAAAAATCTTTGATTTAGAGCTCCGCTATAGCCGTCTTAGTTCCTAGTAGATGTCCATTACCAGAAACCGGACTATATAGGTTTTGTAGTTCAGGGATTATCCTGTTTAAATAATAAGAGGCAAAAAAATTCTATGATTTAGAGCCTCGCTATAGTCGTTTGAATTTAAATAACAAGAGGCAAACAATTTTTTGATTTAGAGCTCCGCTATATTAATTTGAATTCGTATAAGAAGTTCATTACCAGAAACCAGACTATATAGGTTTTGTATTTCAGGGATTGGCCTGTTTAAATAATTAAAGGCAAAAAAAATCTATGATTAAGACCTATTTGGCGAAAACTATTTGTGATACCCTTGGCAGACTAGGGTTTATCTAAACGCGTTTAGCTAAACTAGTTTAGTTAATCTACTACAAAACAAATTAGATTGACACACTGAGGCTTAGCAAACCCTGTTTTAATAATAAAATTCGGTAGCGCTATGATTTTCGCTATGCTCAGTTCTGAAGTACTCCGTTATTATACAGAATTATACAAAACGATATTACAAGAAAATCATACAACTTTTATGACTGATTTTTTTGGTTATACATACATTTCTATTAAATCAAAATTATTTAATTTAAAAAAATTAAATTTTAATTTTAAATTGGACCAATTTGAAAATAGCTATCGCGAACTCTACTCGATTGTTTTAAAAAAATCGCAGCTTTTATTTGTCATGGTATTATAATACGCAGTCTACGGTAAATGGTATGCACAAATGTATATGTTGGAAAAATATATTTATGACATGATTCGTTTTCGTTACCAATCCCTGAATCCCTGAAAAAAAAAAAAAAATTTCGGGATGACATTGAAAAATATCGTGATATTTGTATGTTAGTGTTGCCATCGCATTTTTCCGGGCTCGTTTACGGGCTAACTTCACAGACATGTCGAATGTTTCTCCAACGCGTGTTTGTTTAAGAGAATTGAAAAACTTTTGAGACGAGGCAGGAGAGCAATTAAATTACCCAAAGAGACATCCAGCACTACGTAATGGCTTTACAGTTATTTTATTATAGAAAACATACGTCATATCAGTGTCATATCATTTCAACTCATATCTAATTATGGCATCTCATTACAATATGTCTATGGCAAATTATAGCGGATTAAACATGGTCACCACAATAACGCAACCCTCAATAAGTTTTGTGCCGATCTTATCGGAGAGTGCCAGTTCAATGAGTAGCGAAACTCAACGGCCACTGTCGGGTCATCGTATACCAAAACAGAGCAGACCATCTCATTAGTATGCTTTTAAAGGGTTCTTTGAAATAATCATTACAACCACAAGACCTTCAATAAAACTAACTGGGTTGATTCAGAATTGTGTTATTGTGTCTAATATGTCTAATAATCTGTTAAAGGCACACATTTAAATTTATTTGAAACTTTTAATTAAGAATTTCCCAATTTATGAAGAAGTTTAAGTATGAAGTTTTATTCCAATTAGTCAATTTACCTGGAATGTCGCAATGCCGAAGTGAAACACCGTTTTTTCTATCAAAAATTGGTTGAAAGTTAATATGCAATCTTTTTATTTTGAAAACAATCAAACATCACTGGGTCCTACCAATTTATGAAGAACGGTTAAGTATAAAGTTTCATCCCGACCAATCAATTCGTCTGGACTTAATTGAGGCAAACTTTTTTGTAAAAATTTGTATTTTTTCAAAAATCGTCATTTCCTTTAAATTTTGGAAAACTGATCTGGACCAAAATTATTGCAAAATTAATTTAAAATTTTTTAGTTCGTAATCGTTTTTTTTTGTGAGTAAAAAAACCTCCTGTGGAGCTGCCACGTCCGGGGCATCGATTTAAGCGCGAGATCACTGATATATCCCAATTCATGCGGAAAGCCTAAAGATGAAGTACATTGCGCACAGCGCTTTTTCCATCTATAACCCAATATTTGTTCCTTAGATAGACTAAAGTCAATTGGGTGCCCCCATGGAACGTTTTGCGGTGAGCATCCTGGTGATCCGTAAAGTAACTATGTTGTTCCGGGTTAATATCAAGGGACCTTCTGCAGTCACTGGTAGATCGGAATTTTTTAGTCGACTATTCACGCGCAACAGGCTTTTTACGCCAATCACTGGATTCAGAGGTAGCAGTCGGCTTATCCGGTTCAAGGTGTTTGAGACTCTGAAACACTCGATTTCGCTACTAAAGCCTTGGTGCTGGATGACTTTGATTGTCCATTCTGCATATTGAAGTTCGAACGCGTTGTCATTTCGTGTAACTAAATTAACTGATATAGTCTTATCTTTTAATTCTTCTGGTTGTAATACTCCTCCAATGCTTTCATCGTTGGCTGCATCAAAACTATCGTACGTTGTTTCGAGTTGCAAGAATTCTGGTCCACTCCACCACAAATTATTTTTGGCCAGGGTTAATGGCGTAGTACCCCTGGTAGCCAAATCTGCTGGGTTTTCAGCAGATTTCACGTGTCCCCATCTTGTTTTGGGCAAAATGCTTTTTATTGTAGATATTCGGTTGGCTACAAATGTTTTGAATTTTCGTGGATCTCCATGAATCCAAGCCAAGGTGATGATCGAATCTGACCAACAGTAAGTTCTAATGTCCGCTAGAACCATGGGGCCTTGGACGTGTTTCATCAATTTTATAAGTATAGTAACGCTGCATTGAGCTCTAACCGAGGGCTGGGTAGTTTTATTTTAATGGGTGCGACACGTGTTTTTGCCATTACTAAACGTGCGGTGATGTGGCCTCTTTCATCAGAGCTTCGGCAATAAATTGCTGCGGCATATGGTGACTCCGAAGCATCAGCGAAACCATGTAATTCCATAAATGATTGTGGAGCCAGTCCAACGAGGAATCATCATATGTTTCATTGTTAACATTTCTGTTTTGTATTGAATCCACTTGTTATTCAATGTGGGAGGTAGTTCTTTGTCCCATCCAATACCCAGAGTCCAAGCTTCTTGCATCATTAATTGTAATTGTATTAATCATAACGCTCGCTTAGTTTGTTCTCCATTTGAGAAATGTCGATTTTACACATCAAACTCAAATACATCCTCCAGGGGATGATATACTATACCCAAGGTTTTGACGCAATCAATCAACTTCATTGATAAGTTACCCGCGTCCACCCGCGATGGAATTTGCTTGGGATACATTCCAGGATGTCCCTGGAGTTGGATGTCCATTTGCGAAGATTTAGACCACCTTGCTCGGTAGTTGTTCTTACTTCATTCACAGCTGCTACAGCTTCCTCTAAGGTGTCGGCTCCCGTTAGCATATCATCTACGTAGAAGTCCGATGATAAAATTCTTGAAGCTGTTTTCTTGTGCTAGTTGTAACAGAGCTCTTAGGTGCCGTAGTACCATAGGTTACAGTGTTCAATCTGTAAACTGCAAAAGGTTTTCTAGGGTCATTTCTCTCTATCCATACTTGTCTATACAATTTTTCAGTGTCGGCGGTTACGACAAATTTGTGCCTCCGCCATCGAAGTAAGATGTTTTGCTGAGGTATCGAATAGCACGCAGAGTTAAGTTGTGCTGCTATCTTGTTTTATTACTCCGTGATGTGGAATATAATAGCTTTGATTGACTGCCAGTTGTTCTTGTTTTGGTTGCAATAATTCCAAATATTTCAGCTTGATGTATGCCTGAATGAACTGATGATACATTTGTTTAAACGGTGGATCTCTCTCAATTTTTTTTTCAAGTTGTATTAGTCTGGCTACCGCCGCCTTCTTGGATTCGCCCAAGGTAGAAGTATCCGATTTAAAAGGAATCCTTACCGTTTATTTACCATCCAGATTATGTTGTTAATTTGGATGGAAATGTTCTTCTATTCTTAATTCTTCTTCCGTACAATTCCTTTCCTCTGCAACGGAGTCGCTCTCATGAGTAACTTGAGTTGCTCTTCAGTTATTTTCTGATTCTCGGCAGGATTAACAGTAGCAGCGTTGACTCGCTTTAAAGGTTGTACAACCGATGAATTGCCTTATGTTTTTCATGCTGTTGATTTAACACTACCCATTGCTTCTAAAGGCTGGAATCTTCTTTCCAAGAAGTTGAAATATTCGGTTATTGTTGGTAGCTCCCTTGGGTTGACTAAGGTTGACTGATATAGGCGAATAGATTCTGCATCTAGTTTTCTGGACAGAATGAATGCTACGAAAGATTCGAATGTAGAAATAATTTTAATCGTTCGATGTTGTGGAACATTTCTTTTGCATTGTCATGTATGTTCCGAATTGCGCCTGCAGAAGCCACTTGAATGGTTGGTGCAGATAAAAGCGAGTTGAAATATTTGTTCGCAAGTAATCGAGGATAAGAGCAGCATTTAATGCTGTGTACCTCTTGCGGGACCGTATTTTGCATGTGACCCCTTTGAAACCGCACTACTCCTTGGCGAAACAGTTAATACTCCGATCTTTTTCGTCTGTTTCCATTAAGATCGTCGTATGTAACTGGTCGATCTCATCCATCCGTTTGAACTCGATTTGATGTATATGTTGGTATAACTGGTGCATGAGTACATCTTGTTTTTTGAACAGCGGGTTTTCATGCTGCTCGATCGATTCAGTACGAGGTGGCTCCGACTCATTTTTCTCGTTGTTGTTGGCATTAGAAGATGACGATTGTGATTGACCAGATAGCGACTTTAATCGTTGTTGTAATTCAGCCGTTTCATCGTTGTTGTAATTAGGGGTGGTTATCGCTTAGTGACGATGTCTCGATAATTTTGATTTCGGCTGAGATGAATTTCGAATACAGCTCCTTCAGTTTTTCCATATGCTGTTGTAAATAACTCCGACTTTTGCGATTGTCGCCATTCTTTTCATAGTTCCGCCTAATGGCGGATAGTTTGCCGGCAATGACATCTTGTTGTTTGATGAGTTCCTCTATTTTGAGAGTCATGATGAGTTATAGTTGAACACGTGCGTATGATTTACTTATTTAATCTTTGTTGTTTATGCGCACGAACTGCTTCCAATATATGACGTTACGGTAGACCTGCTACTGTGTGTTGTTAACTGGTATGATGATCTCGTTGACGATGAGGTCCGGCTCGAAGGACTATAGACAAATCAAGCCTCTGATTTGGTTTGGTGAAATGATTATTTAGTCAGACAACCGCGGATGAGGTCTGAATAAATACTTAGACTTAACGGTCGAAATGTCATGAAATTTTAACGGGTATCATTTGAAGGTTGGTAGAATTTAAAAATCATATGGGTTTTAAATTTGTGGCACCATCCATGTGTCAGACCGGGGACTTTTATCCACTACACGTTGATCAAGCGGAGCTAAGGTACACAGCAATTTTATAATTTGATGTCCATCCTCCTCACATCATAACTAAAAAATCATAATACCTTCTCAAAAGGTAATTGGTATTTTATCTATGAAACACAGTAAACGCAATTTTTAACATCAGTTATTGGTAAAAATTTTAACGATACAAATTTGCGGAATTAATTTCATAAATTAAATACATAAATAAACTATTTTATACATAGTTTAATGTCAGGATGTTTGAAATGTTTATTTTTGTTTATTATTTACATATTGTTACATGCATAATTTGACAATAAAATAATAATAAATAATTTACAGAATATTATAAATTAATTATCTAAATGTCACATTGTCGATTTAACATTTTTCTCACACTGAAAATGTTGATGCTGTTCGAAGGGCAAATCGAAAGTTAGCATTTAATAAAACAAAAGATTTCCAGGTACTCCTTAAGAAAATGTGTATTCCTTTTTACGTATACTACAAAAAAATAATTAAAATAAAATCATACTACAATTTAATTAAAAATTACATTCATACGAGTACTGCAAATTAAAAAATGTTTAAATTATGTTTTATTAAAATTTTGTAAATCGAAAATATTTAACCGGAAAATTATTTAATCAGCAATGTAAATTTGTAAAGTTGGTTATTGTTCTCCTACTCGTTCGATTTATTGATTTTCTTTTTGTGATATTTACACATGTGTACATACGAATACATAACATATCAACAATACCACATTATAGATAAATATGATGTTGGCATGAATTCCCAGATAGATTATGAACCCAAAATCAATAAAATGTTTTATAACAATATGTTATTTTGTAGAAGATAGAAGATTGAATAATTGAAAAACGATTTATCATCTATTTATGATACACCTCTTGTGATAGGAGTATTTTACAAACAAATTCTCGCAGGTACCAACAACCTCCCCCTCTTAAAGCACTTTATTGTTATTTTAATGCTCATCTAATATTAATGATCCGGCAAAAAACAAGAAGCAAATAAATGAACCAACAATGGAGAACACAATAATATGTGGATGATTTAGATGTGGGGGCTCAAGTCCATTTAGAAAATGTCTTTAAAATAACTTTGACCATTTATTATACCAAACCTATTGGGAAAATTATTTTGTTTTACTCACACATACAGGCAGTTTGATGATTTCTGTACTGTTCATGTTTATATAGAAAAAAGTAGAGGGAAAAAATTATCTAATCTGTTATTTTGGCCGGTTTTTGTAGTCGATCTATTAAGATGGTCAATTATAATTTTGACATTTGGATTCAAACTAATGATATGACGTGATAAACTACCATCGATATATCGATATTTAAAAATATCGAATTATTTTTTTTAATTCGAGAATAAATTTTCATCATTCTTATCTTGCCACTTACATATTTTGGTTGGAAGGGCATTACGTAATGCACTTATGTATTTTGGTTAGTAGGGCAAACACAACTCTTTTCAACTAATGCCCGGTTTACATGAGAAAATTGTTTTCTTCTGCAAATTTTTGCAGGTAAATAAGAAAGAATCCGTTATATAAAAATATTCAATATGCGAGAAAGAAATAAACATATATAGTAATGGCGTAATTTTTTTTATAGGATCATTATTAATTTACTTTTAATGAATTCAAATGCAAAATTTACATTTTTATCTATGGCGTCTGTTTTTATTATGAATCCTCAACATTTATAAATGCGAAATAATTTTTTTTCTTGTTGATTTTAAAAATGTTGCCATAAAAATACTCGGATCGAATATATTTTATGGCAACATTTTCATTTTTATGGTCATTTTTGCTCAAAAATTCTTCTGCAAAATTTTGTTGGGATATATTGCTTTTCTTGTCTCTCATGTGCAAAAAGTCAATGTTATATCTTATTCATTTTGCAGAATAAAAATGTAGGTCTTATGTAAACCGGGCATAAATCCACGGTTCCACACTTTAATTCTTTCAGCGTGATTCCCTGATTTCAAAATATCCATCGACGTCCACATTTGATTTCTTGCGCATTTGTATGGGGTACCAAAAAATTCGGATTGTTTTGTTTGCTTATACATATTAAAAATAAAAATAATTAATTTAAAACTGGAATATTTAATTAATATATTTTATTTTAAATTATATATTAAATTAAATATAAATTATATTTTAAATTGATCATTTTTATTTCTATTTTTTATTATAAGCAAACAAAACAATCCGAACGATTTTTTGGTACACCCTTTTGTTTTTACTATATATAGCCTTTATTTTTGTATGTATGTGCGTAAAATTATGTTTTTTGATTTATTCGAATAGTAAAAAATATTTATTATTTGCTGCGAAAATGGCTTCCTTGGTTGAAAAAATACATTTTTTGCACTCGAAGCAAACATTAAACTAAAATTAACCCAAAAACGACAAATAAACAAGATGTCCTTAAAATATCTGTCTACGTAATAGTGCGAAGAAATCAGTGAATCAAAAAAAAATATTGACGAAAAAAGAATCAACAATTTCCTTGCCAAAAAATTAGTTTGTTGGTGAAGGGGAAAGAAACGAAGAAAGAATCACGCTGAAAGAATTAAAGAGTGGAACCGCGGAATGTCAACACCGATTGTTTTTAAGCGTATTTCATTTGCCAAGGAATTGGGTTTGGAATTGGAATTCAATTCTTGGTCAAAAGAAATAACAAATGAATTCCCGTGTTTTATTTCTTTTATTTCATCTTTTTCTCTAGAGAAAACTCTAGTGACAAGCACAGTAACAAAAAAATAGAATTGGAATTTCAATACCTTCAACTCTGTAGGAATTCAACGAATTCCAAATTGGTATTGAATACATAGCACTGTTGTTGTAATTTGGCAAATGAAATACGCTTTTTGTTTCATTTCGTTATTTGTTAGTTGTAACGGTAGCGACCTAGTTTTAAATTTAATGTAATTTTCTTAAATTTTATCTTGAAATACATGTTGTAACCTGATTTTTTAGTATCTTAACTCGTCGGTTAATAATTCTCGAGGCTAACTATTTACTTAAAAACATTTTTTTTTTTTGCAAAATTCGACTTTATTCATCAAATAGTTTCCGTAAAAAGTGATACATTCATTCCAACGCATCTCTCACGTTTCGATGGCTTTTTTGTAGAACGATTTATCTTCATTTGTTTCGGCAAAATAATCTTTCTCTGGATAATTTTTTTGAGGTCTGCGCACAGCTAGTAGTCTCTTGGAGCCAGGTCCACAGAATATGGTGAATGGGGAAGCAATTCGTATAATTTTGCTATCTTAGCCAACGAGTTGTGACATGGTGGTGAAAAAACACTTTTTCTTTTTCTCAATTCTTTCGTTGAAGCGCGCCAGTAACGCCATGTAATATTTGCTATTGATGGTCTTTTCTTTATCAAGATATTTGTCGAACAATATACCTTGCGCATCCCAAAATACGGAGCCGAAAACATCGACACGTTGCTGTTTATGATTCAAAATGAGCAAGCGCGGTACCCATTTTCAAATATTCATGCAAAATAATGTATACACTGCCTTTTGATAACTTTATGGTGTCAGATGTCTCATGCAACTTCACTTTATAGTCTTTCAAAACAATTTTGTGCACTTTTTATCTTTTCTGGAATAACTGCCAAATTGGGGCGACGAGAGCGTTCAGCATCAGCGGTGTTTGTAAGGCCACGTTTAAACTCAGCAAACCAACGCTCGACGGTTGCTTTCGAATGAACAGAGTCCCTTTAACACTTATCAAGCCATTACTTTACTTGAACGAAATTTTTTCCCATCAAAAAACAAGGTTTAATCAACACGAAATTCATTTTTCCATTGTTTTGAAAAAAAAAAAAAAAAAAAAAAAAAAAGTAGCGTTACTATAACGATTTGTACTTCCAAAAAATTATACGAGTTTTTTAATAGATGTGTCATCTGCCATCTATGTGTCAGCCTCGGTACTAATGGACCGACGGATTAATTGTTTGTGCTTGTATCATCACATAATTAGTATTTTATCTTCACATTTATTTTGGTTTTGTTAGTGCAAATAACTTTTCCATGTTTAACGTGGTACGTTAGAAGACTTTGGTGGAAATTTTATGAGCCCTCTTCTTATAATAATAAAATAAAATGCTATGATTAATAAAATGCATCTCGACCACAATCGATGATGAAAATGAACACAACTATAACCTCCCGTAGGAGTGCAGAACTCATGAGGCGACCCATCTCCATCTCAGTATTATGCTGGGGCTTCGGCCCCGAAATAGATAGCAAAAGAAAAATAATAAATAAACAAATAAACAAAACTAGTTGTGTTCCGTTTGAATTGTATTGGTTTTGCAATTTTTGTCCGTTTATATGCCGTTTTTAGACATCAAAACTAAAATTTTAAAATACTATAATATTTTATATACAGCGCCGACAACTAGATGTCTCTGAATCATAATTGTGGTGACGCCAAGCAGCGGTGTCAGCAATTACTAAACGTCACGAAGGGACGTGTTTTAAAATTGAAGTTTTGTACATTATTACTCTCTTAGCTCTCGAAGAGTATAAGAACGTAGATAAGAAACAAAGTTTCGGGTTCAAAGAACAAATAATCGTGTTATTAATTATCAGGTTACAACCGTGGCGACGGGAAAAATACGAACTCGCGTATTTTAAAAAAAAATCAATCAAGTTACAACACAACATGCGATCCGGTTAAGTCACATAACTTTAAAAACAATTGGAGTACATGAGATAAAATGGATATTAAGATTTTACTGAGATTAAGATTTACTGAGACAAATGCAGCTAGATAATAAACAACGTAGTGCCGAAATGCAGCAAATGCAACTGGAGCCTCAGGAAATAAGCAAAATGATGCAACAACTCCCGCAAGTCAGCAACATGCCCTACAAGCAGCGGAAAGTGTGGTGCAAGGATATTCACTCGTCAAGTATTTATCAGACCGCATGGAAAACTTCATATATGATGCGTAAGAAAATGCAACTTTTGAGTTGTGGTTCAGCTATTGCTGAACATCTAAGCAACATCACAAGGGACAAAGTCATGGTAACTCTTCCATGCAGCGATCAAAGCGGAAGTACTAGAAACACAGAAAAAGTCAGAATGGAAGCAGAACAAGTAACAGAACCCACAACGGCAAATCTGCGAGATAAAAGTTGCAAATTGCAGCCCGGATCAGGCACCGAAATTCCCATGCTGATTTTGCTGTGAAATTCATTTTCATCGGGACTGCCCATTTAAGGACAAAGAATGTCAAACATGCTAGTTTTGAACCCGCGCAAAAGTAATTTTGAGTGGCTGCCAGAGAAGATTGAGAGTCGTGAAGGAATTGTCAACTATGTGGTACAAATCACACGTCGATAACTCTTTGATGGACATGTTCGAAATCACGCCGTTGGAGGAAGTTGTCGAGCCGACGATCATGCCTCAGCAACAGCAAGCATGTGATGATCGTGAATCATGCAATGCCAGTCATATCTACGAAGCCATCGATGCCGGCTTCGACAATGAAGTCAACCGGAATGATCAGCATGAGGTACAACTCCGCCATACAACACGAGCTATATACGGCTGGAAAAAATCTCAGCCGCCTGGATTAAACATTTTCTTTAAATAAAGGAAAAGTGTGGTGACGCCAAGCGACGATGTTTAGAACTACTAAACGTCACGAAGGGACGTATTTTTAGATTGTAGTTTTGTAGATTATTACCCTTTTAGCTCTCGAAGAGAGATGTGTAAGAACGAAGTTTATCAAATTATAAAAATAATATTTCAGCATAATTACATAATACGTTATGTCAGCTACATTGCCCCCTCATGAAGAACACAAATCGGTCGAGAGGCGATTTGGTAGTTTCATGATTTGAGCAATTATTGTTGACTTTATAGTACACTAGTTGGAATGTGTGATTTCTTTGGTTAATTTTGGACATCTAAAAAGAGTGTTTGTTTCTTCTAGACAACAATGTTTAAATCTATATATGGACATTTTTAATTGTTTACCCGTTTCACTTTATTGATGTTAACTTCAATTGCGGCCAACCAGAGCGAGGCAAATCTTCTAGCACATCTCGACCGCTTTTGAATACACTGTACCGCTCAATTGCACGTGTTCTTGATAAAGTAAATCCACTGTAAGTCTTCTGTGACATTTTCAGCGATTCGGCACACAAAATTCTATTTTTGTTTTAATCCCTGGCATCTGTTCTGGAGCCGAAGCCTTCATGCTCTTTCGCGGTCCATTTTCCTGTCCTACTTTACGCAATTACTGCCAAATCGAAGACGAACGGCTATAGGACCGATTTTAAGTTACCATCTGCGCATTGCATAGTTCCATGCCAGTCTATAGTATTGGACATGGAAGTTGGGTCGGCCCATGAGTTTTGAGTTCGTAATCTGTTGATGACAATTTCATCCCAATCTATACGCGCGCCTAAGCTTTAACCACTGTGCCGGTCACAAAATTATTTCCAATACAAAATTTGAGACAAAATCGTAAAACACTCTTGAGTTGAGATGAACTGACAAAATAGGGCACTGTAAACAAACTAAATGACAGATAGGGCAGTTGTGCCAACTTAGCGACGAAAAAAATGTTTACAATTCTTTTAAGCGGGCTTTTTAAATTACCAATTCCCGTTACTTTTTTGGCAGGATGTACATTGGGTAGTAAAAAGAATAAAATCAACGAGTAATTTATCTTGTTCATTCGTATCAGTGCTGCCCCAAATTGTGTGATACGAATTTGCATCACTCTTTAGGATGACGCCAATTTTTTATTTCTGAAAGGTATGCTTATATTAGCCAGGGATCTTGCCTATTTATATCAATGCTTGTAGTGATCACATCAAAATTACTGTAATTTGAGAATAGAAAAATATTCAGATTATTTTTCGCAAGTGCAGGAACGAATTTTACCTACCTTCTTCGCGTATAGCAGTTTATGTTTGGGAGCTCTAAGTCTAAGTACCCGATCACCATTATACCAAAGTTCTTGGATTTGGAGAATGTCTATCTCATTTGCTGTTTGCTCCTTTCCTTCAACCTCCGCCACAGTTTCATCAGGGCCTTCTTCTGACTGTGATTCCTCCAGGGATCCACAAAGTAATCCCATCGAAGTGAACGTCACCGTACCTGTAGAAAGTGTTTCTACCTCCTCCATTTCCATAATGTTCAGGTTGTCACGACACCCTCATCTTTCTTATAAATCTTGAGTGTGACTGCGCTGTAACCGTAGCTAATTAAACAATTAGTTATCGTCAGCGCAGCCAGTAACAATTTATTATGCTAATAGCTGGCCTATAATCAGCCTTTGGTTCGTCCATCTTGGTCACTCTCTAGTCGGCGGTCGGTAGTTCAGGATTTAATTCGATTCAAATTGTGCTGCAAATCGTATAAAATGGTTCAAATATTTTCGCAAGAGGTGCGCCTATCGAAATTATATTAACCGTTATGAATTTGTGATGTTATGATCCGCATACACCGGTGCTGCAGTAAAACTCCATTATGTTACAATGCACATTTTAACTATAAATAGTTTAATAAAAATATAAAAAATAAATAAAAAAAACATGCAATTAACGATGAATTAAGAAGGGTGTATAAAATATAAAATTGGGGTATTCCGATTTCTTATATACGGTTACGTATTTACCAGCAACCAAAAAATTATGCGATTACATAATAAACCACGAAATTTTTTACTAAAGGCGTAAAGTGTAAATAATAGGGGTGTGCCACCACACCAACCATGTATATGAATGATTTTATGAATTTAATAAATGATTAATATTACGATGATTAACGCAAATAAATCATTTATCAAACAACAACAAAAAACACATTATAGATTTTTAGACCTTTCTTAAAGATGTTTTTGTGCTTGATTGATTAGATATTGTTAGGGCAGATAAGAGATGCGCGCTTATTATACGCACAGATTCATAGTGTGGATTGATCGTAAGTCAAATGTAAATCAGAATGGCAAAAAAAAAAATATTTGTCACCCCTATCTACAAAAAAAAAAAATGCAAACCCCGATGTGCACATTAAAAATTTATACGAGATGGTTGTCTGTTATCTATATATACAGTAATCATAACAGGTGTCAAATATGTTTTATCCATAATGCACAATTAATGTTAGATAAAATTCATTTGGGATTTGTGGAATGGATATCTATACCAGATTTTTTCATTCCAACATTTTTTTTTTATATGTCTTTGTTTATATGACATGGATCGTTTCGAAAGAGACGGCGAACACAAAAATGTGACGTATTCGTATATATAAGGAACTCCATTTAGTTGTAGTGTATATAGAAGGGTACCATTTCAGTATTATAACTGATCGATTAAATATGTTTAACCTAAACAAATCTGTATAGCATAAATTTTAATTCGATATTTTTTTTGGTTTTGTTGTCGTTACAGGTGTGGTTTCAAAATCGCCGAGCTAAATGGAAGAAGAGGAAGAAGACCACAAATGTATTCAGAACCCCAGGTAAGAATAATTATAAACCTTATTACATATTAGCCAGTTAGTTATACAAGTCGGAAGCGTGTCGAGTTAGCTAGTCGAAAGGCGCCAAAACATTTCAAACATATTTTCACGAGACGATCAAATTTACAAAGATCACCGATAAAGAAAAATAGAAGCAACTTCGTAGGTGACCAAGCCGATGCTTTTTCTAACGTTATAACTAAATGTACTGGACAAACATTACACAAACATTACACGGGTTCAACCAAACATATGGGCTCCGAAAATAACCCAATTATGGAAAACATTATGAACAGCATTGCAGCGATTACAAAGCGGTTAGGTGACGAATAATCGTAATCTGAACAACATGATACTTTACTTGATCAACTGAAGAAAATGCACTCCCACAACGCAATCCAACAAAAAATATTAAGTAAGAACACAACTTTCAAAATAGCAATCTGGAATGCAAGTAGGATTATGCAACATATTCCAGAAACAGTAATATTTTTAAATTCAGAAAAAACCGACATTTTCTTAATATCTGAAAGGCAGTTAGTCAAATCTTCGTTTATAACCCCGTAATAACTTATTTCACTCCATTCATCCAGCGGAAAAAGCACGAGGTGGTTCGGCATTGCTGATAAAAGAAAATATTAAACACCATTTGAAATCAAATATCGAAGAAGAAACCATGCAAGTGACTACTGTAAGAATCCAAATTAAACACAGACAGCTACTGTCTTCGCAATATATTGTCCTCCCCGGCATAACTCAAAAAGGGAGGACTATTTTAAACTATTTAATTCGCTTGGACGTGATTTTATTATTGGAGGTAACTTTAATGCAAAAAACACCTATTGGAGATCTAGACTTACGACAGTGTAAAGAATTGCTTCAAGCAGAGCAGACATCACTGACGGAACGAAAATATTTGACCTAATAGACTTTTATGTAGCAAGAAGTATATCCCAGAACTATATTCGCATTGAAAACAATATTTCTCTAGTATCGGATCATTCTCCGGTTATCATGACAGTCAGTGAAATGGTAATTCAAAAGGAGAGTGCACCCAGATTAACAAATTCAAAAACAAACTAGGATCTCCTTCGTGAAGTAATGGAGGAAAACATCAATCTTCAGGTACCGATAAGAAATTCTCACCAGTTGGAAGATGAATTAGAACAACTCAATGAAACAATTCACTATGCTGCTTTGGCACGTACTCCCATTATACAAAATAAGAAGAAGCTTAACATATCCATACAAACCTGGCAAATAACTAGAACATCGGAGAACTAAACAATTCTTAACAATTTAAGTACCAAGCTCAAATCTGTTCTTAAAGACGTTAAAAATGCATCAATCAACAGGTATTTAGTTAGCCTAACCGATGAAAAAATTTCTGAATATTCACTGTGGATGGTTCACAGATGGGATGGAGAATGCCAATTATGTCAAAACACTTTGAATAATTATTGCTTAAAAGACCCTCAAACCAATAATTGAGGACCGACAACTAATTTCTTCACATCAATTTGGACTCAAAAAAAGGATTGCACAATTGAACAGCAGCTGCATAGAATCACAAACATTATTGAAAGAACATTAGAAAGTAAAAAAGTATGCTCTAGCATATTTCTAGACGTCGCCCAAGTATTCGATAAAGTCTGCTATAGTGGACTGGAATTCAAGCTGCATAGGGATTTGCCGAGGCAATACTATGCCATACTAAAATCTTATTTATCCAATAGACATTTTCGTGTGAAATATGTAGATGAATACTCCGAACTAAAGAAAATCTCTGCCAGTGCCCCGCATGGGAGTGTCTTAGGACCAATCCGGTATTGTATTATATACAACGGATATTCCAACAACAAATGAAGGAACCATAGCCAGCTTTGCAGATGACACAGAAATCATGGAGATTGGAAGTAATGTTGCAGATGCAGAGCAAACTCTAGAAGATTACCAATGCGGTTTGTAACAACAAAATTATTGTAATAACAGCATGTAAAAGCAAGCATTCAGGCGAATTCATATTACGAAGTTTCTACGAAGGTGAAATATTTAAATTTTTCACGAATTACAATGTTCCCTGCAATTGGGGTCTGAAATATTTTCCAAATTCATTCTTAAGTATTTTCTAAGCAGTTAGCATAAACTTCAGTGATATTGGTGGACTGCTTAAATCCAGTAAGTAAGTACAGCGTCCGACAGAATCTTCCATGAGCTTTAAAAATGTGTGTTTTTAATGTGCCTTAGGTATATTCAAAAATCCCTGTAAGTATTTTTAATGCATTTAGCATGAAGTTCAGTGATATTGGTGAACTGGGTAGACTCAAAGAAGTTTCATGGGCCTTAGATGCAAAGGAGGTAGATAGACTGCATAGACCCAAAGGAAAGTCTCTATTAAGTTTCCTGTGTCACTCTATTAGCACTATAGTTGAATATGTAGGTGCTTGCTCGACCTGACTTTGTAGCTTTGAAATGGTTCCTCTCTCTCTCTCTCTCGTTTGTCAATGAACAAGTCACTTTTGCAAATCTTAGCTCACAATTCAAAAGTATTACAAAGAGGGGGCCAACTAAACACGTAAACACTGCTAGGCCATTATCTTAGATTTAAAAAGTCGGGATTATTTTTTACATTTATTAGAATAAGGTAATTCGAAAAGTTTTTGATTTTTGAAACATTTGAAATTGTCCTAGATTTTCATCCCAAGAAAACATTAAATCGTGCAATATCATTTGACGCCATCCACTTTTTATTTCTCGATAAGATGAAGTTTTATGTTTTTAAATAGATCCAGTTTCCGATAAACATCAGACAACTGGGTTTAGTACCAGATATTAGCGCTGGCTGTCACTAATTCTTAATTATAAGATTTAGGCGATAATGACGATGTTTTCCAAATAATGGCTGAAATGTCATTTAATTAAAAATTTGTCAATACGATATGATCTGCAAGTACGTCAGATAACTCATTTTAATGAGAGAATAATTAATGAATTTCAGTCACTAAAACATAATCCTCTTACCGTTCTGTATAGAAGTGAAAATCCACCAAATGTATATGAAATTGGCTCAAACAATTCTAACCCCAAAAAATTTTATGGCAATACCAAAATATACAAACATTGACTATATTTTATTTATTTATTTATTTATTTGTTCATTGACATTACAATTTTGGTAAAGGAAAAGCACATATAGAAGCAATATAAATGAAAAACAACAACCACCCAAAAAAAATAAAAAAATACTTCCATTAGGCATAAAAACCTCAGATTTTTTCAAAAAACAAATCCACTCCATGCTAGTACCCTCCGTATTGAGCTCAAGCTCATTTGTTACAGAGAATACTGCAAAAAGTGAATACTTACAGACTACATACAAAATAGTACTACATGTATTATCATTCAAGCGCGCCACGCTAAATAATCCGCTTTAAAAGATTTAGGCGACGCTGACCTCTTAATTTCTAGTGGAATATAATTCCAAAGAGAAATACCCCTAACAGAAAAGGATGTATTTAATGACCTACATAGATTTATAGGGGGGAAGTAAACGTAAATTTGAAGAATGGGACCTACTGAACAATAACTTGTTAAATAAATAGGGAGGTTGCTTCGATCTGAGAAGCTTAAAAATAAAAAGACACACACGAAGTTCATAGAAGTTAACCAAACTACAGCCAAGAGTCAAATTTAAGAAGGGAGAAATGTGATCATATTTCCTAATACTAAAAATGAAACGAGTACAAGCATTGAAACATCTTTGGAGAACATTCATATTATCCTGAAGCATTCCAAACAAAACAACGTCACCATAAAGAAAATGTGGAAGAAAATGCGAGAGGAGCATACGCTTTTTAAAACTAGTATCGGCGAGCCCTACAACCTTATACAAACAACTAAGCACTCCAAAAACCGTTTTACTAACCTTAACTAAATGATCACCCCAAGTAAGAGTTTTATTAAAAATTAACCCTAAATTTCTAACTGTATTAGAGAATGGAATTAAACAATCACCGAGAAAAATTCCAGGAAAAGAGGAAGTATTTAAAGATTTTTTTATAGATTATAATGGTCTGGGATTTACTAGCATTAAGAGCGAGTCGGTTTAGATAATGACAAATTATAAATTCGTTCCAAATCATCGTTAATTAAAGAAATATTAGAGTGAATGGAATCATTATCTAAGCGACTACTCCTCTATATATTTGGACATCATCAGCAAATATATGAAAAGAAGAATGACGAATGGAACATGCGATGTCATTAATATACATTGAGAATAGTAAAGGACCAAGAACGACCCCTGAGGAACGCCAGAAGAGACAGGTAAGAAGTCAGAAAAAGAATTCATAAAAGACTGCCTGAAAGCGACCCGAAATATAGTCTAAAATCAATTTAGCAGCAGAGAGAGAAAAATTAAAGTTTAAATAAGCTTATTAAACAAAATTTGATGATTAATCGAATCAAACGCTTTAGAAAAATCTAACAGAGTAAGACAAGTCATTTCTCTATTACTCATACTACAACGAATATCATCACAAACATTCAGTAAAGCAGTGGTAGTATACCGTGAAACCTTCTAAAACCTGATTGAAAAAGGCTAAGCAAATTAAATCTATCGATATGAGATTGAATTTGGTTTTTTACTACCAATTCAAACGCTTTGGAGAGAGAACTTAAAATGCGAATAGGGCGGAAATGGGAAAGCTCAGAAGGATTGCTTATTTTAGGAATAGGAATAATTTTACTCATCTTCCACTGAGCGGGATATGAAGAGTCGTAACTAATTTCAAACTAACCATATCTAAGCCAGTGGATTGCGATTTAACTTCCCAAATAGCAGAATGCAAATCAACAGTAGATATATTTGTAAACGAAAAAGAATTAAGGGGTTCGACGGACACTAAATCAATAATGGAAATATCATGAGTGTGACTAGAGTTAATTAGATAAAGGTTAAAATCATTTTCTTTGAAATCTACAGAAGCATTCCCTTTGCAATTACCAAGGCCCAAGTTGCGCACGTTGCGCCAAAATATCTTAGAGGGAAGTGAGGGATCTAACTTATCCTTGAAAAAATTTTGCTTAGCGATACGTATTAAACCTACCACTCTATTTCGAGATTCCTTATAAGCTAGATAAGAGAAAGAATTAGGGCTAATTTTCCAAAGACGATATTTGGAAAAACGAACAGAAATAGCACTCAAAATCTCTTGAGTCATCCAAAGGGGGGGGGGGGGGGGGGGATCTAGGTCTAAAATAAATAGTAGTGAGAGGAACGCAATTATAAAATACATAGTTAATAGAGGAATTAAAATAGTCAATTTGGTCAGTAGCACAAGCAGAGCCACAAGTTGATGAAAGGTGAGATTCATCAATTTTAGAAAAATCCCTAAAGCTGAAACTTTTAGGTCTAGGACGAGAGTAATAATTAACAGAAAAAACAAGAAGATTATGGTGAGAACCAATACCAAGAGACAATTGATTGAAAAAACAAATGGAATTATCAGCAGAAGCAACGACGTGATCAATGAGCGAAAAAGAACCACCACTTGCAGTAGCGCAAGAGTAAGTGGGCTCTACAGTATTATAAACCGAAAGGTTAACGCTATTTAAGATATTCAAATAGCTACGAGAAAATAAAGACTCTTGAGAAATATCAAAATTAAAATCACTCGAAAGGAAAACTTTATCATACCGACAGGAAAAATAACTAAAAAGACACTCAATGTCTAAAAGGGATTTTTTGAATCGAGCATAAGACCTCTTGTTCGTTTTAGGACGATTATAAACCACACCTAAAAGAAATTTCCGCTTATTCACGAAGACATTTAAAAAAAGAAACTCAAAGTCAGAAACGAGCCTTTGAGAAATTGAGGGGGGTACCGATACAACACTACATTTAATAAGCTCATTAACATATATACATACCCCACTATAATTAACCGGTGGACTAACCCTATCCCGCCTGAACAAATTAAAGCCACTAATGGCCAACGCAGAATTAGAAATATTGGATGTCAAAAATGTTTCCGATAAACAAATAACATCAATTAGGACCCCATTAAAAGTTTGACGAAGCTCGTCAATATTCAAAGTAAGACTCTGAACTTTCAAACTAACCACGATAAACATGTTGGACCTAGTCCGAAGCATACATTTTAAGAGAACCGAGGGCAAATAAATGCTCTCGGTGGGCATCGCGAGTCGTGGCGCACTTCAATAACAATACACACATGCATACAAAGTTTCATATACATAAATACTATCTTCTTTAAAGGTAGAACCAAAATCACAGAACTTCAAGTGTTAAAATCTAAAAAGAAACAAATAAAAAGAAGCCAAATAACAAAAGTAACAGAAAACTATATAAGAGGAGCGATACTTATCAATTGGATAAATCCTAAAAGCCAAAATCCAGAGGAGAAAGCCGCAAAATCAAAATTAATTCCAAAAAATCAAATATTTTGATTTTAAACAAGAAAAAAAAACAAACACCTATAAGCAAATGACAGCCCAAAAATTAAAAAAAATACCCAATTTTGTATATGTATATCAACCCAAAAATTATTCTGTTAACGAAGGAGATAAACTGCCATGTTTAATGTTAGCCGCAAAATAAATCTGTCATGATACTTACCACGAAAGAAAAATATTACTATCAACGAAAAAAGTAAAATACAACGAAATATGTAATTGATAAGATGACATAAACTTTTGTTGGGCAATCGGAGCTTTAAGGACTTGTCTTAGTCATTATCCCGAGTTCTTTTAAAATTATATTTTCGTTGCTTGTCAATTTTCTGAGATTAAATTTTGCACTGGAAAAGAGGTTTAATAATTCCCTTTGCGCTATCAGCGTTGGTTGTAATATTTTTTTTTAGCCAAATAAGTTGCAGATGCCGTACCATAAGTGACACTTTTTAATCTATAACTTCTCATTGGTCTATTTGGGTCTGATCATCAAATATAACGATGCTTCTTCCATCTGATAAAGGTTAGACCAACGTATGAACGTATCATTTCGTTTAGGGATGGTCTGTTGTTGTTTTTCAGGAAGCCTCAAAAACTACTCTCAACTTGGTTGTTGTGCTGTTTTCGTATATTACGAAAAGATGTGGGATGTAGTAAACACGAGAAGCCTGCGTGTCGTAGAATTATCTTTGATCAGGAACTGATCTAGAAGTTAAATATTGTTAGTGATTATACGATTCCGCCGTATTCGTTGTTTAAGCTTTCGTAATGTTGTTCTATGAAATATTTTAAATTAACTTCTTGTGCAGCTTCTAAGCAAATTTTTTCATGTAGATCCCTGATCTGGCTTTCCAAGCTGCACCATTTTTATAATTTGAGATGATCTGATCTCTCCTACCTAGCCTCGTTGCCGCTTCAACAACTGCTCCAAGTATGTGTTTTTGAATGACTGGGCTGTTTGACGGTAGTTGTTTGGCGTAGACTCTGGTTTGTTGGCCGATTGTTGTTTATTTGTTTTTGATAGGTGCCGATTCTATTTTGACGCATGGAAAACTGGTGCCGGTTGGTAGTTAGCTTTAAGTTTCTATGCCTGTTATTACTGGCTCGAAGTTTTAATATATCTTGGCTTCTGATAATATATTGGCCCTAATCACCGTCGGTTGTTGTGATTGCTCGAAGGACCAATGTAAGTCTAGCGAATACTGCACTTCATACACGCCAACAAGATCAGTTTGGTTTTCATACACATTCATTTAGAAATAGTGGTGAAGCTTCCATCCGTGGCCATCACTGTTCCCTACATTTATATCCCTTTAGTGATTTACTAACACAATTGTGCGGGTAGGGCAAAAGTACCATGTCAAAAATTTATTTTGGTATGTGTTTTCAACCAACTTACACATTTGTGAATTCCTTTTTAACTTATTTTCGTCCGAAAAAAAACATTATATCTATACGCACATTTGTGTTGGTTGTACTTCAAATGAAGCGAATTTTTTATCAACAACGCCATTACATACTATGGTTTATTACTCACACATTTGTGTGGGTTGGACTAAAATTAAGCCAATTTTTTTGTTTTCTTGGTTGAAAAAGGGATATAATAATAACTTCTGAGAGCCCACAAATCTCGGATTCACCAACAAATGTTTTGTCTTACAATGACTGGTGAATCCTTTACTATAAATGCCATTCATAGCGGGGAAAATTGTGAGTTAAATACACGTGTCGAACTCTCAACATGAAACTTGACCTGTGGCACTATTCTGGGGCCGTATTCCTGAAGACGATACGAAACCGAAAGTACAAGATTCATATTTGAATTGAATCAGATTCGTACGATTTTTATTTAATAAGAATCTTATACTTTCGTTTTCGTATCGTATTCAGGAATAGGGCCCTGGCTTTTCCTCAGAATTGACGATTGGACCCGTGATTTTAGACACTTTTTTACATGCATGGAATCACAACTATTAAAATTTTTAGTTGTTTCGTGAGCGCTGGTGGTTATATTTTACATGGAATCACAGCTTTATTTTATTCCAGTAGGTGGTGTTTTTTCTACTTTACCAATCGTCAATTAGTTTGGTGTAAATATTTTTAAAACAAAGATATATTGGGAAATATTTTTCCCTATAAAAATTTTGTGGAGCACAAGTTTCCCAACCAACTTTGTTTTTAAAATAGTTACACCAAACTAATTCCAACAGTTGGTCTGAAAAATATAATTTAAACGAAAATGGTATGACAATATTTTTCACAATTCCATCCATCCCACAAAAGCTGTAATAGCTTTTGGCGTGTTATTAAATTTGTGTGAGATCTCGCATTATCTTGATGAAACACTATACCTTTTCTGTTGATTGATTCTGGCCTATTCCGTTTGAGTGAATCATTCAATTCCACTAGTTGATGACAGAACTTATCGTGGTATTGTCCGGTAGAAGCTCAAAAAACGATCACCATGAAATCTCACCAAACAGACAGCATCACCTGTTTTTATGAATATCGGCTGTCGAAGTGCTTTGTGCCTGTTCATCTTTTTTACTCCATGATCTCTTGCGTTTAACAAAACCAAGGCGTTTTACGTGATCATAAACGATTGAATTCGATAAATTTAATCTGTCAGCGATCTCACGAGTTGTTATTTGGCGGTTTGCATCAACCAGTGTCTTTATTTTTTCTTCATCAGCTTCAAATCGCCTTCCAGAACGTGGTGCATTGCCAGAACGTAATATTGAACCCCAGTTTTGACACTATCAATACATCTTCTCCATACACATCACACAACTTTCTTCGTGTTTAAACAGCATTTTGGCCTTTTCGATAATAAAAAGGTAAAATATGCGGATAATGCTGCTTTCGATTTTCCATATTTAATATGGCACCAAACACAAACTATATATTAGAGAGAATCAAACAAATTTTTACAGAAATAAGATCAGCTGTCAAAATATATAATAATAATGCGGCGAACGAAGTTTGCTATGAAACTGTAGAGGTTTAATAAAACGTGGTGGCGATGGAATTGGATTTTGTTGTTCTGACGACGGAATTTGATGGTCATCCTTACAAACGTGTGCTGGTTTCAATCGATCCACTGAAACCTTGGTTTTTCGGCCAATGGCTTCCAGGACGAAGTATTTGTCATGTCGTTTTTTTACGAGATATGGACCATCGTATGCGGGTGATAATGGTGGTCGGACCGCGTCATTTCGAATAAAAACGTACTTAGTACGTCCTGTGATGTGATATGGTGTGCTGTGACCGTTGGCTGCAAAGCGCTCATGTTTCGCTTTAAAATGTTTATGAACTCGGACAGGGGTGTTGGCGTGCTTTCTACGAAAATCTCACTGGCCAATCGAAGAGTCGTTCCGTATAACATCTCAGCTGGTGTTGCACCGATATCTTCTTTGTATTCTGAGCGTAAGCCTAGGAGGACGATTGGCAGTTGGGAAACCCAGTCTTCATTTTGTCTACATGTAATAGCAGCTTTCATCGTCCGATTAAATCGTTCTATGATTCCATTCGCTTGCGGATGTCTTGGTGTAGTTCGCAAATGTTTGGTACCAAATAGTCGATTTAATTCTGTAAAAAATTTGTGACTCAAATTGGTCAGAGATCAGCGTACTGGCCACGTGCTCGGCGGTCATGTCTTCCATTGGAAATAGCTTCGGGTCACCGAGAAAATCTGTCGATTATTGTTAACAGATATCGATGTCCTTGTGACGGAGGCAACGGTCCTACAATATCGATGTTGATGTGCTCGAAGCGTTGAGTCGGCGGTATGGTTGTCGAAAACGGAGATTTAGTGTGAACGTGTATCTTTGTTCGTTGACAGGCCATACACTGTTTGACGAATGCTGCGCAATCTTTTCGAAGTCCGGGCCAGACAAATCTATCAGCGAGTAATTTGGTCGTTGCACGAATGCCAGGTTGAGCTATCGAATGAAAATGACTCATGACTGCATTTCTGTATTTTTGTGTTACGAACGGGCGAACAGAATCACCCCGACAGTCACAGATGACTGGTTTTGAGACATCCGGCAAACGTATCTGCTTCAATTGTACAGATGTCAGTATTACAGTTGAGTAACATTTGGATTTCTGCATCGGTAGTTTGATCAATCGAAATATCGTTGTAACTCCATTCCCTGGTGACTGTCTCAATCCACGATAACAAATCTGCTGTGTGATTATCTCTTCCTTTGATGTGCCGTATGTCCGTTGATAACTGACTTATGTAGTCTAGATGGCGAATTCTACGCGGTGTAGTCTTGTCTGACTTTTGCACAAGAGCGTACACCAACGGCTTGTGATCCTCGTATATGGTGGCATTGCGGCCTTCGAGCATATATCTGAAGTGGTGAACGCCGTGATATACGGCTAGTAATTCCCGGTCATAGACCTTATAACGTTGTTCGGTCGGCGTTAATTTTTTAGAAAAGTATCCCAAAGGTTGAATTTGTCCGGTTACGGTCTGATGCAACATTGCGCCAATTGCGTAATCTGAGGCATCAACGTTTAATGACAAAGGAGCGTTAGGCACTGGATATGCAAGTACGGTTGCTTGGGCTAAGCCGTCCTTTCACTTGACGAATGCTCCCTCGGTTTCAGACGTCCATTCAATTTTACTTTGGTCGTTTCTTACGTTTCCTTTGATCAGGCTCTGTAAGATACTTTGATGTTTAACAGCATGTGGAATAAACTTCCTGTAGAAGTTTATCATTGCTAAAAAACTCTTTAGCTGCTTGGCGACTGTCGGCTTTGTAAACAGTTTGACCATTTCGACTCTATGTGGCATTGGTTTTAAACCATTTGGCGTGATTACATGGCCTAAAAATTCGATCTCATCCTTGAAATATTCGCATTTCGCTACGTTTATTTGAAGTCCAAAATCTCGAAGTCGCTGGAAAAATATTCGAAGGTGCTTACGCTGTTGCAGCTGATTCTCCGAGGCGATGAGGAAATCGTCGATGTACTCAAACACAAACGGCAAGTCTCTTGCAGCATGATCAACATACCGCTGGAACGTCTGTGCGTCGTTGCATAGACCGAAGGTCATATACACAAACTCAAATAGCCCAAATGGCGTGATTATGGCTGTCTTGTGATTATCTGCCGGCTCTATTGGAATTTGGTGAAATGCTTTGTGCAAGTCAATTTTGGAGAATACTTTTTTGTTACACACCACGTTCGCACAATCTTGTATATACGGTAGCAGGTATTTGTCTGGAACAGTTATTGCATTGAGTACTCTAAAGTCGCCGCATGGGCGCCAGGAACCGTCTCCTTTTTTACCATGTGTAGTGGACTTGTAAAATGGCTGTCTGATGGTCTGCATATACCATGTTTTAACAGGAACTCAAACTCGTCTTGACGACTTGAGTAACATTAGCTTATCGATGATAGCGTTGTTCTTTACGTCGACAAGGAGGTCGTAATGAGTGAGGAAATCGGATCCAATGATTGGCTGACTTACATCGGCTATCACGAACGTCCAATGAAAAATTCTCCGTAGTCCGAGAGTTAATTTCAACGTGCATTCACCGTACGTGTTTATCGTAGTACCATTTGCTGCAAAGAGCTTGATGGCTTTCGGACTGAGTTTCGATCGCTGGGCAGGTGGCAAGACAGAAATGTCTGCTTCAGTGTCAATTAAAAACGTTTTCTTCGAAGATGAATCAACAATTAAAATACGGTTTACTTCTCGAGTCGCAGATGCAAATAAATCTGCGTGATCAACTTTGTGTTTCGAAATTGTTTGACCGGATACATATTTTTTTGAAATGTCGGTGTTGATGGCAGGCAGATTATTCGTCAATAATCTGCACCCTACTCGTTTTTTTATCGTAATTTCGTGATTACCTGACGCAGTGAATAATATGTCTACGAGTGGTGAATCTACATCTAGCATCGATTTAATAGTTGTACCAGCATCGGCATTGTCAGAATCTACGATAGATACAGCTATTAACCGAAGTAATGGAGAACACGATCAAATAATTTCAACAACGACGACAATATCATTAAGTGCTATTAACCAGTCGCAAACCGATCCGTTATATGCCATGTCATGCGGATCACAGTCAACTGCGGTAACCGCAAACCACCCCGCTACAGTTCAATTTACGGTGGTCAAGCACATTGTACTAATTTTGTTACAAGTTATACTGCTCAAACGTCGGGGTCACCAATGTAGAGGTTTAATAAAAGGTCTTACTTATTTAATTATTTAATATTTATTTAAGGATATTGTAATGACTAATTGCGAACGCGTGTGTATTATTCGCTCTCTTATTTTTTCTGTCAAATCTTTTTCTTACCCACCACAATTACATTATGTTGGGTTGTACCACCAAGGCATGAATATTGTAGGTGTCACTACAATTGCACATTGCATTACATTTTTAGTCCTCCATTGGGAAAAAACAAAATTAGTTTCCGAACAACCCAATTGAGACTTGTACCCCTGTGCTCTCGCGGAAAAATTTATTACTACGAAAAAGAGTTTAGTCCTGTTTTTCTATGAATTATCTATGAAAAGTGATCTTAGAAAGTTTAATATTATTTGTATATTGCATTAAAATATAGAAACTATGAATTTATCTACAATTAATATTAAAATTATCACTTGTCTCGGGCGTATCTAAAGCGAGCTTCATTTTTTCCCGCTGCTAGCGTTTCTTATACTTTCCCTAGTCTCAATAGAAATCTCATGTCAAATACAGTGACAGTTCGAGGTTATTTTCACTATTTTTGTAGTTTAGTCATTGCAGTCAATTTTTTAATTTAAAGAATTCAATGTTTCATTAGTTCGAAACCAAATTTCCAGCGTCTTGTTAACCTCACCTTGATGGGATGTTTCAATGCAATATATATTTTTTTTAGCTTTCGGCTGAAGTAGTCGAACTTTCGGTTAACTTTAACATACGTGTATAAACATTTGCAGACCCCGCATATTAAAAAACTTTAACACAAATTCCAAATGGATTAAGGCCTATTAAAGGCTAACTAAATGCTCTTACAAAAATTTACTTTCTTATTAAAAAATTGGGTTATATGAGAGAAAGTAAGCATATAAAATGACCAGTATTAATGCGCGCATCACTGATTGGACATCACTGCAATAATTTATTATATAGTTTTGAAAAGCCGTACTACATAAATATTAATAAACATAAATATTTTTTATTTTTTTTTATTTTAGGTGCTCTATTACCATCCCACGGTCTACCACCATTTGGTGCTAACATAACAAATATAGCAATGAGCGAAGGTTTATGCGGGACATCAATGTTTGGCGGTGATCGATGGGGCGTTGGCGTAAATCCAATGACAGCAGGTAAAAATGCTTTAACCTTTAAACTTTGATTTTTCAATTTACGCTAACCTATTACTAACTACTTTATTATATCATATGGACTTGAGGGACTTAGAACTTTATTATTAAACTTTAATCTTATGTGTGTGTTTTGTGTATACTCGTATAATACAAAATTAAATATAGAAATTGTTCTATGTGTGCATTATATGAATTAAAGGTTTCGGTCAACTAAACCAATCATCATCGCTGTCGTCGTCATTAAATAGTGCCGGTTTAAACACTGGAATTAATATATCGTCAGCAATGGGTGCTGGAAGTTATCAACATTATGGATTAAATGCTTTGGGTGAGGTTAACAAAAAAAATTTACTAATACATTATTTTTTATGATTTTGCATGCCAGTATAGCTTTTAACACATAATATGCCGCCATTTTATGAATAAAGTTACATATTATTTTGGAATATTTAATAATACGTGTACGTAGATTTCGTGTAAAAGTAACACTAACATGTAGAAAATATCATAAACAAAAAAAATGTTGTTTAATGTTCGTTACGCTCGTGACTTTTAAAAAATTGACTAATTGAAAATCTAAATAAAAAGTTAAGAAAAAATATAAGATGTACATGGTACAATGGCACGAAGACTATAAGAAGAAGAATTTAAGTAACAATAACATAAAATGTGACTTCTCAAACACAAAAATATATCAGCTACTGGAATTCAATGTTGTTATTGAATATTGAAATGTGGATGGCCAAATTGCATCATTCGCGGTTTTTTAAAACCAAATGTGCTGCATAATGCTTATTTAATTTTTTTTATCTTATTTATGAATGGCGAACATCTTGTGTGTTTAAATAAACTCGATTGTTCTACCACTTTTTATTATTACAATTTAATTTTAATAAGTTAATTAATGTAGAAGGTAATATTTGGTTTGATCTTTGCTGTTTTTTGACGTCTCAGTTTATTTAGGAAAATTACAATTAAAATGTATCGTGTTCGATCTCGTACAGAACATGTCAAAATTGGCGGACACAAACAAAAATATTTATTTTTACGATAGAACAAATAAGAAATAGCAAACAAAATTTTAACGCGAAACTTACATTTCTAGCTGCTACTTGGGTTAGGTACAAAGTCGAATTCACAAATATACAGACTTCCTTTGGTTCATCAAAACAAATATTCAATTTCAGTTGCTTATTTCTTCTTAAAATTATAATTATTAAAGCAACTCGTTGCTAAAATTTAGTTTTTCTCTGGGTATAGGCTGTTTTTCAAACACCGACCTATTTGTGGACACCGACTTATTCAAAAAAATCACCCCGCGAGAAAACTTTTTTGAATAACTACGTCTACACAGAAATATCTCCAAAAATGTGTCTTGACTAATCCCCCGATGCTAACGATAACACTACTAAGAGTGTTTTCCAAACATCGACTTATTGACTTATTTGACGCCATCTTGAATAAGTTGATCAAGCCATTCCAATTTGTTGTACCGACTTATTTGTGACGTAATAACAAAAAACAAAACGCAATTTCTATTGGTGCTGTTTACACGAGTTGCAACTGCAACACAACATTTCCTCGTTTTGCTTATAAATTAATTGGAGGGGAAATATTCTTGGTGCGCTTTTTCAACATAAATTTAAGGTGAGCAACGAGTTGCAATTCACAAATACAAAGACAAAACAATAACAAAATTTTTTGTTCGATTTTTGTTTTTTATACCGCCTATAAAAAATAAATTTAGCACAAGTAGACTGGTTCAGTGCACCTAGAATACTACAGGCCACACTGCTTTAATAATTTTGCTATATGACGTCAATTTATGTCGACAGTTCTCTCTTTGGCTATTGTAGGCAGCACTAAAATTAAAAAGATTGTTTTGATTTTTTTTGTGTTTGCTGTCATATTGATAAGAAAAAAATTGTAAACAAACAACAAGAAAAACATTTTAATAATATGTTTTAAAACTCAATAAAAAGCTATTGGTAAAAGTAATAATTCATAATATTATTATAAAATTATGCATTTTAAATTGTGTTGAATATGTAAACACGTATAAAATGTGTACACATTTCGTATAATTTACGAGAATACATAACCTTACTTTTAGCACTCGTGTAAAAATTTTTTTTTGTGTTTGTTTTCGTTTTTTCTTTTTATGAACATGACTGCCGTCATGACTGCTACAGTTTTAAGAATAAACTATAGACATACATATAATGACATAGCAAGCAGTGTGGCCTGTAGTATTCTAGGTGCACTGACTGGTTGTACCGCTTCAAAATTCAATACGAAATCAAAATCATTTTACACACACAGAGACAAATAACAACAATTTTCGTATTTCGTCTAAACGTGAGAAGTTGTAGTGTTGCGTTGCAATGTTAACTTCGTGTAAACAGCACCATTATATGGAAGAAAAAAATCTTGACATGTTAGTCGTTGTCACTCGATTTGAAAATAAAAACGGCATACTATATATTACTTCATCGAGCAATGAATATATAATAGAAATCAAGTAGTGCAAATTTTATAAGCCAATTTTTCCGAGGTTAATCTTATTTTATAGTTTTACACAAATTTATATTTTTTTCTATATTTAATCCATTTACATATATGTATCTTATAAACATATCGGCATAGTTATTTTATAGTTCATTGTTCTTGTTAGGCTTATACAGATTGCCAATATTAAAATAGATTAACCTGGGAATCTCTACATTAGTCCTCTTATGTATATTTTGCTTTATGATGTAATACATGCCGTTTTTATTTTCAAATCTAATGACAACGACCAACATGTCAAGAAATTTTGTCTTCCATATAATAGAAATTGACTTTGTTAAAGTTAGCCGAAAGTTACCAGCCGAAACAAAAATGATAATGCAGATCGTGTCTTTGGTTGGATAGCCGAACATAATAATTCAACAACGTAATATATTTCAGCCGGCCGATATTTAAGAATAATATTTTTTTCCTTCATTTTATTTAGTTCTTTAAGTTGATAATAAAATAAAAGTTTTAGTTTGTGATATGCTCTGTTTACTCCAGACCAATTGTGAAAAAATTTTGATGGGGATACGGGGGTGCAATTTGACAAGATTTCCATAGTTTAATTTCTGAAAATTCATTGAATGGTCTGGCGCTCTTGTTTAACCTAAATTCGTATTGATGCCACTATGACCATTTGATGAGCCCTAATGCCTGTTAACAACAGTCCAATTTGGAAGAAATTCTGATGGGGATACAGGGGCCTTGTTAAAGCTAGCCGAAAGTTGCCAGCAGAAAAAGAATAGTATTAGAAATTGTGTTTTGTTTTTTGTTATTACGTCACAAATAAGTAGGTACAACAAATTGAACTGGCTTGACCGACTTATTCAAGATGGCGTCAAAAAGTCAATAAGTCTGTAATAAGTCGCTGTTTGGAAAACACCCTAAGTGTGTATTATAACAATATAAAATAAATAAATGTCAAAATTATTAACTGGAAACGACAAAATTATGATTCCTAATGCTCGGTCTTCACTCGCCAAATTTTTGGCTGAACCGACGAATCAACAACAACTTAACGTAAAAATGCGATAAATAGGTGTTGTTGATTACTGGCCAGCGAAATGTTAACATCTTTTCGTTCAGTTTCGTTAAAATATGTCCGTCACTTAACAGACCCAAAAATTGCGTGCAAACTGAAGAAAACGTCAAATACCAAATAAAACCGTCCTCAATTTTTAAACGATCACGATTTTAAAATCAGAAGGTAATTTAATGATGTATATTATATCTATCCAGTAAAAATTCGTTCACGTATTGAAAATTAAACAAACAAGTTGTATTATGCGCTATCATGCGCATTACACCTTGACAAAGAGAAAATTTAATAAAATTGCTGATACTTTTTCCTCAATTAAACAAAATAGAGTGCCTGAAATGATTTTACATACATTTTGGTGTTGATAGTTGTGTGTGTAAAAATACATTTTTGTCATGACATTCTATCGCCATGACAAAATTTTACGAGTGAAGACTGAGCATTATTAACGAAGACAATTGTTTAAGACTACTGACAGATAAGCCGAAGATTTTGATACTACAGATAAGATTTTGTTTGCTATGATACATTTTCAGGGTCATCTGGTACACTCTATATTTGTTCTCAATTGATCCCAGTTCTCAATTGATAATCGAAGTTTCTAAGCAGTATCACGAGTTGACACCTCGTGCCACTGGATCAATCACAATTCGTGTATTTTAGTAAGCATCAAGTAATCTTAGTCTCGCCTATATTTGATGATGGAAAAACAGTAACGGTGAAAATACCAGTAAATCTTTTAATCAGTTCACATTCGATTATTACATTTTTTTTTCAACTAAATTGATATTTATTATACCTTGAAGATGGAAATATTACTTCATCACCTCTAATATCGAGGTGGTTCTTACTGTTTATTATATTAGTCCCTATGTTATAAACTAACATTCAATTATCGCTCAGATATGCGGTCACTTACAGAGGTTTGCTAATGCTTTTAAATTATTATTCTTACTCAAGATGACATTTTAATTCTCTCTCGATCGGAAGACTACACCCATTTTGTTTCCTCATATCCTTACCATCCACCAAACTTAACCTGCACGTTTTATTATTATCATCACCTCGCCGTGGTATAATAGAGAGCTTCGCATGCTCCGCAATCGTAGAAATAAACGTTGGGAATCTTTAAAAACTAAATTGGAATCAGATTATTAAAATTTCTGACTGTTCATTATTATTTTTCAAATTTCTGTAATGAATTTTACAACGAATAATCTGTTCAAGCAAACTAAAATTATAGCGAACGCTTAGCGTTCTTGGCAATTTATCAATATACAAAAAAGTATGACGGCAAGCTATTTATTTGGAGGTACAACAATCATTCTTATAATGATCCTAGAGTTATTACTCACCAGTTTTCCACTGAATAGTGCCTATTCTGGTTTTCCCTAGGAATCTAGAATTGGGAGAAATATTTGCATAGCATTTTTGTCTAAATTAAATTTTTCTGGCCTACTGATGGAATTAGTTTGGTGTAAATATTTTCGAAACAAACTTGATTGGAAAAGTTTTGTTCCCAAAAATGTTTATAGGGAAAAATTATTCCCAATATATGTTTGATTCAAAAATATTTACACCCAGCTCATTCCAACAGTAGGCCAGAAAAATTCAATTTAGAGAAAAATGCTAAAAAAATATTTTTCCCAATTCCCTATTCCCAGGGAAAGCCAGAATAGTGCCACAGGGGCCCAATTTTGGTCGAAAACTGGGACTAAAAAGTTGGGAGTTTTACCATGTTTCACATACGTACTAGACGTAAATTTTAAATTGTTCCACTGTGTGTATCAAACAATATGATTTAATGTTGTACATCTAGTACGTAAATAAAACAACAGTAAAATTCTCAATTTTCAGTGTCAGTTTTCGACGAAAATCCGTACCAAGGTTAAGCTATAACCAGCGGGTCTGTAAGAGTCAGTAACGAAACCTTACAGAATTTAACGAGAACGGTTTGTTACAGAATATTTGACAGCTTGACCAGCGAATCTGTAACACGATTATTATTGTCAATTGAATTTTGAAATGTCAGTCTGCAAAATCACAAACTAACCACACCACGATATTCGTCAAAATGAATCTATTTGAGAAAATTGAACAGCTTTAACTATCGTAAGTCAAAAAAGGCTATTTTCAGGAAAGCAATTTAAAAATTATGTTACAATACTGAGGATTTTTAAGGATTTTGTAAACGATTTTATAATTTTATGTATGCTTAAATATTTGCACAATATGTACAAATTATTTGGTAGGTAACATGTTGTAAAATTTTTTCTATTAACGGTTATTTTCTTGTTTTTTAAACTTACAACAGAATCTTGCCCGAATGTTGTATTGTTGATAGGGTATGTAAGTATTACTTAACATGTTTTGCGGTGGACAAGTTATTAGTGTACCTTTCCGTAAGTTTACTTTTCATACTTTCAATAGGAGTGACTTGATTTTAGTGTGTACAGTAAGTATACATATTATATAGGTCTTTGTTTAAACAGATGCTAAGTATATCTACTGTCGAAAAAAACAATTTATGCATTACAAGTTAGTTTTAAATCCAAATTTATTCATTCAACTTCATTAAATTTTGACAATGTCTACTTTATAACTAAGGAAAACTAAACATAACAATAAATTCATAAATAAAATTTCAAGAAATATCACATTCTTTTTCTGGGAGTAAATCTAATCCGAATCACATGACTCAGGTAAAACATTTTCGCAACTAAGGCTTTTGTAAAAATTATGGTACGCGGTAGGTATATAATTATTTTGACATAGAAAATTTAAATCTACCAATTTTTCTCGCGAAATTGGAAGCGACATACTATAACATAATGGTAGTTTTTCAGGAAACGCGAATTTTGATTTCCGGCCTCTTGAATTGCTATTTTGATTTTTGTACGTTACAATATTTTTGAAGTTTTCTTCGAAAATATACTTGTAGTGAATTATTTTCGGATCGTTTTTCATAACGTCTACTTATCGAATTTTAGTCCAACTCACTTTCTCCTTATCAACATTTTTTGCCAAAGTTATTTTCGTGGAAAAACTTTTAAAATCAAAAAAATCTTCTTTTGTCATTTCAATGACATCATAACTGGAAGATTTATCGGCTCTACAATTTCTTATTAATGAATACCATTGTTCAGGTACGTAGATTGTCTTTCTCTTTTTTTCCCGTTCGATTACGGAATGGACACTGTCGCCCTCATTTTGGGTATGTCCTTTTTCCAAAAATTTGTGTGAAATGGAGATATCTAAGGATTTCGATAACCAACCATAACCACAGAACACAATGCGATTTTTATTTTGTCCAAAGCAATTGTCAGACCACAAATTAAACTGTGTGACTCCTCGTTGTTTCCCCGTTTTTAAAAAATGATAAATGCAACTCATTACCTCGTTGGCACCCTTTCTACCAACCGTCTCATTCTAAACATAACATTTGGCCTGTTTACTACCCAAATCATAAATCATGAAATTATAAACGGCCAATTTTCTTTTATAGTAGACAACACTGGTGTCTGCAGTTGGAACGGGCAGTACCTTTTGAAAATCAAAGCATGCTGTGATAATTGTGTTGGAATCCAATGCGCTTTGTTTATCTAATGTTTTTAGATTCCGAGCCTCTTGTTTGTAGTGAAGGTGCAAATCATGAAATGGTTTTCGAGCATCTTTCTCGGTTTCTGATAAATTGTCATATTTATGACACTCTTCACATTGGTCTTTTTTTGGGATGTGAAACCCGATATTAAAATCGGAATTGAACACATCTCGATATTGCCTCAATATCGCTGCTGTCACGTTGGGACCGTTTGATTCCATATGCCATTCAAGATACAAACGGTGCATCTTTCCCACTGATAGATCGCCATCAATGTATTTCCTGGAAGTACGTTCCCGAAGATAGTGAGATTCAACAGCAGGTATCGAATTAATATGATCTCGTACTGATAGCTTTATCTGCTCCATCGTTGGGTCCAAATGACGTTGAAACCTTCCCCTTTTATCAGGTGATAAGTTACAATTACAAGTTCTGTATTTTTTAAAAGCAGTCTCGATCCATTGGCTGGTAATACTTAGAGTATCAATAAAGGTTTTCAGGCACACTCGTATAGGCTCCTTCTTATTTTCGACTATGCGGTACAGAAAGTACTGGCGAGTACATGATCGTCGGCTCGTTCCGGTTAAAACTTTCGTAATTTTTTTATTTACCTCTTTTGAATTTTCTACAGTGAAAGCCCATTAGCGCGATTTATCAGAAATCTTATAAAATGTTTCAAATATTAATTTCCGTTCTGGGATTGTTATGACATCTCTACATTTAAGAGCACAGTTGTGGCATCCCTCTTTTATTTGTTTGGCTAAAATAACTTTGCCACTCGATATAACAAATTCCTTTTCCGAATTTCTTAGTGATTTTAGCTTGTTGCGTTGCCAGTTTTCTGTATTCCGTTTTCTTTTCCGAGCTATACGAGGTGTCGTATTAGGAACGTTGCTGTCTGTCAGAACACCCAGTGTTCTCAATGGAGTAATTGGACTATGCGCTGGAGTAGAAATGCCGCTTGTTTCGGAACGTTGAACTTTAGTGGTAGATAATGTTAAAGATTCAGAATCTTCATCGGAGCTTGATTCAGATTCCGGGACATAATCTTCACTGCTATACTGAAATGGTAAAGTGGAAAATGTTGTGTTTATTGTTCTTACAATAAAAATTAACTGTTATACCTACCTATATTGGATTCGTCGGATTCGTTTAAATTGTTAACTTCTGCAATTACAGGATTCCTTTTATGGTTGCTGTGGTTTAAACAATCACTTTCATTTTTACAAACCGAACCTCCTGATGGATTTGGATTCTGGTCTTCTACCGTAATACGAAAATGTAAATTAATTTAAAAAATAACATCATTAGTTTGAACATTACAAAACCAAATAACAAAATTAAAGTATATTCCAAATGATAATGTACCTAGACCCGATTGAATATTTATTAAATGTTCTTTATCTGTATTTAGATCACTTTGATGGTTAAATTCCAATTGCTTGGATATTTCAGCGGAATTCCTATAATTTAAATTTTTTATAAATTTTATTTTTTGACACCTGAATATTTTTAATTATTTATTTATCAATATTGTCTTTGCCATAATTATATAAAATTAACTTTAATATTTTTTAGGGCCATTTCAACCATTATTCTTGATCGATTCATTTTACTAAAATCGACCCTCCTTTGATCACAATAGGTAGAACGAACGTCAACTAGGTAGAATCTTATTATTCTCCTGAAACACAACTACCCAACCAAGTAAATTATACTCACTCAATCAACAGTATTTTATTACACAGACTTACAATACAAACAAATTTTTTTCTTTTTTTTTGCTCTCTTAAGTAGTGTTCAAAAGTATGATTTTTTACGCTAAAGGTATAGTGCATTTTGTATAGTAAGATAACAAAATTCTCACGCTCTCAAAATTAAGTAAATTAATTTAACGAAACTGAACGAAAAGTACTTTTAGTTTCGCTGGTCAGTAATGTCAATAAACATACATTTTTCAGATGTCGCTTTGTTACTTAAATTTCTTACAGACTCGCTGGTTATAGCTTTACACGTTTTTTCGAGCAAGCTATTTCTATCTGCTGAACATCAAATAGTATCAATTTAGTATGCCATTTTTAGAAATTTCCGAATAACTGAATTAATGATTGGTTCGCACTAATCGTTCATAGATGACACAAAACAAAAATTTGCTAAATAAACTAAAATTTTGCAATCTACAAAATATTTTGGACTGTTAAATAATAAATCTGAACTCGTTTACAGTTTAGTTTTGAACAAAAAAAGTATCTAGTAAATTTTGGTTTATGAATAGAGACATAATATAACAATGAGTGATGCAGACTAACGATCAATTAAAGTAAGTCGAAAATTTAGATAAAAAAATCGACGCTAGATATACAGTATTAGGATAAAAGACTCTTATGTTTTACGAACACAGTGATCAAGTACAAACTAACGGCAATTTAGATCTGTCATATAGTGCTTACAGGGTTTTGATATGATTTAAAAGGGTTGTGTCGTTTGTCCGCATTTTAAAACCCCGAATTTCAAAATGCACATGCTTTGCACAATCTCGCTTTTCAAAATTACACCTATTCACAATTCCGATTATCAATGCCCGTTTTTTATTTAATTTTTGTAAATTCAACTGCCCGCGACCAGACCGCACGTCCTTCAATACATTATCCATTGTCAGTAAAATGTAGTAAATACGTAATATAGTTGTTGGTTTCGAATCAAGCTGCATTAGAATTATACATAAGTATGGTTAAGAAATTTCGAAATTCCATTCAATAAGAAGAAGAAATCGCCTAGTTTAATTAAGCAATGAAAAATTCCTACAATGCGTTCAAAATTCACGTTATAGAATTCCAATATGAACCGATATATCAAATATAAACATTATTGCTTAAAAAATGGTCAAATTACATCCAAAATGGCCAAAGTCCAAAACTTCAGCCAAAATTGATGTAGGAATCTCAATTCAGCTCTACAACCACCAAGTTTGTTGAAATAATGAAAACACGTCTTTGTAGTTTTGTGTATTTCACTTGAATGAATTTATTATCTCATCAAACGTCAAAATTAAATGCAGGGTTGCCTGTTATTACAATGGAATGAACTAATAGGGCTGTGTATTTTTAACATGCTCACTTTAAAATTCTCAAATTTCAAAACTATTCAGATTATTTTATTAAATTATCATTAATTCAAATGTGAAAGAAATTTTAAATTTTAACCAATTAAAAATATTACGTTAATTGAACAATATTCAGTAAATTAAACTTGATTTATCTAAATTAAATTAAAGAATTAAAAATAAATCGCATTTTATTGAAAATTCATTAGTTTATTCCAAAAAACTTGCTATTCTTTGGTGATGGCCTTCGTTAAACCATCAGAAACCATTTCGTTAGTCGAAATATATTTGATGTTAATGGTTGAATCCTTAACTTTTTCATGTAAGAAATGATACTTGATATCAATAGCTGAAAACGTTGTCTAAACCCATTTGATGCAGCAAATTTAATTGCTTCCTGATTTTCACAGAAAATCATTGTCGCAATAATGAAATGATCATCGAATTCTGAACAAAATTGTTTCAACCAAATTACATCCTGAACCGTCGAAGCCAATGCTATATATTTGGCCTCTGTGCTTGATAAAGCAACCGTTGGTTGTCTTTTGCTACTCCACGTTATTGCCCCATTGCATAGCTTAAAAACATAGCCTGCGCATAATCGCCGTTTATCGATGTCGGATCCCCAGTCCGCATCTGAATAACCAACCACTTCACCATCACTCGTTTGTGAATGTTAACCCGAAATCAATAGTGTTCTTTAAATACCGAAAAATTCTTTTGACTGCATTCCAATGAGCGAAACTGTGATTCGTAGTAAATCGGCTGTCGTCATTTACAGTATATGCCAAATCTGCGGACGAGTGCTCTGAAACAAATAGAGCAACGAACCCACAGCCACCTGATATGGCGCATTTTTAATGACAATTTTTGATTTGGATCCGCTGGGGTCGAAATCGGTTTGCATTCTTGCATGAAAAAACGTTTCAATTTTTCGCAGGAGAGTTATACGAATGCCAACGCGCACTTCATCTTGGAACACTGATCTCGAGGCCCGTTTTATTTTTTTCAATCATCCTTCCAAAAAATAAGTATATCATCAACATGAATGGCCAAAATTAAATGTTTATACCTTTGGTGAAGTAAACGTACGGATTCATTTTTGATTTCTCAAGGCCAAATGACTTGGGTGCTGCTTCGCTTTTCGTGTTTCATTCTCTACCAGCCTGTTTTAGTTCGTATATTGCCCGACTTAGCCTGCCCACTCGCTTGATTGCATCATTATACATTTCAGGTTGTTGCATATAAATTTCTTCATAATCCAGACCATATATCTGAGAAATCATATATCTCAATCTCGCTTTGTGCCTCACAATATTACCATTAGCATCTGTTTTCATTTTAAATACCCATTTTGATTTTTTTTTTGGCCTTTCTACCTGACGGTAAATCGACCAATGACCGCACGTTTCATGTTCCATTAATGAATTTATTTTATCTCGCATTGCATTTTTCCAATCGACTGCATCATATCTCGACATTGCTTGATTAAGCGAAACTGGATCATTTGCTTGATTGTTGATCATTGTGTTGCATGTTAATTCGGCAGCATATTTCTGATTTGGTTTTGGTACTCTTGATGAACGGTGAACTCCACTGGGTGGTGTTATTGACTCGTCCGGATCGTAGTCTAGATCATTAGGATCAATAACAGTCGTAGAGCTGTCTTCACTCGATATAACATGTACATCTGACATTGTCGTATCTTTTTCCACTTCCAATAATGATTCGTTTTTCTCATCTGTGTCATTAGCATCGCTGCTTTATCCCTCACCGAATCCATTTCGTCTTGGCAAATTACCTCTTTACTAACAGTTAATTATCTTGTTGATTTTTTTCATTACGGTAGCCAACACATATGTTTTCGTTTCATATATTTTCGTTGACTTCCCGTCTTATTTTTACGTTTTTTTTTAGGTATGTGCACCATAACAGGAGAACCAAATGTTTTCACATCATTTAAATTAACTTAAGAGTCAATCCATACTTCTTCCGGAGTTTTATCAACCAACAATGATGTATTGACCTGTTTGTGACACTTAAAGTTTGTGATACTTAAATTTGCATCAATTAACATGCATTTAGACCGCTCGACAATCGTTCTATTCATTCTCTCGGCTGTACCATTTTGCTGTGGCGTGTAAACATTCGTCGATTGATGTTCAACACCATTTTGCTTGTAGAAATTCATGAATTCACGTGAACAATATTCGGTGCCATTATCAGTACTAAAAGTCAGTACTAAAAGTTGAAACCTCCTTTTTAGACTTTAGAAAATAAACAAAACATTTTCTGCTAAAATCGTCAAAGAAAGTTAGAAAATACCTGGCACCACCGCTTGATTTGTTTTCCATCGGCCGACATAAATCTGAGTGAATCAAATCCAGTTTATTTTCACTATGGTTTGTGCTTGATTTAAATGGTGATCATGCTTGTTTGCCATATACACACGTTTCACGTGTCATCGTCTGCAAACTTTATTCCGGAAACCACACCATCTAGCATTTTACATAAATCTTTGTACATATATTTTTCGACACCACCACCAATTTTGTAAATATCATTAATTGGCTTGCAATTTATCAAAGGACCCATTTGATCATCATAGACAGGGCAGTGATCACTGTTGAAAGTAATTGTATTTATTTTGTCAACCATTTTCGATATAGACAGTAAATTCACCTATAGTTCTGGAACATATAAAACTTCATCTATTTCAGAATCAATATTATTTACCTGTTAAAAACTAACAAAGTTCCATTTAGAAAGGTCTAATTCCAGTACTTTACAGTAAAGTCACGTTAAAATTCCAATCCAGTTGTACATGCCAAATTTTACCATAATTTGTTAAAAGGTGGGCTATTATATTGAGCATGACCGAACTCCGGAACTTCCTTCAAAATTCAAGCTAGGATTCAAATCCAATTCTGCATACCAAATTTGACAATTATTATAGTTAGGGAATGACCAACTTTCATTGAGCATGACCAAATTCCGAAAATTCTTGAAAAATTCGTGTTTAAATGCAAATTTGACCAAGATCAAACAAGGATTTTGTAATTCGGGCTTTCGTACCGATCCCATTTTAAATAATGTTACGAGTTTCATTTTGTTTTACCTGTCCCACTGTACACTTTTTACTTCTTAACTTGCACTGTTCAGTGTTAAATTACAACTGTGTCTGCGTCCCAAATTGCTAGCATTTTTATACTTATGTATATGTATTGCTGTTCGAGATAATTACTTTTATTGTATCTGTCGATGATGGTTATTGCAATTGTAAATCACTTCCATGTAGTTGTATTCACAAACAGTCCATGTCATCAATTCCCCTGTCTTGATTATCAACGCCGTCGTCAATTCCAGTATTTTCCTGTTACTGTCGATTATAATTTCTTTCGTTAGTCCAGCATTCCCCTCCACTTGAAATATCATTGTAAAATGCATTTTCCAATCATTGTTGGGAGAATAATTGATCCGTGTAACATCGATGTATGGTAAGAATAATAATCGCCGAATATAAAACATTGACTTGGATTGGATATGAACTAGTGACCTTTGGGATGATAACACTTAGTGGAGTACACCGTAAGCACTCGGCCACCATGTGTTATATTTGTGTATAGACGAGAATCCGTAACAATACGCCATCTTAAATCTGGTTGGTCCGAAGAGACCAACCTTCCGTAAACCTCCAAGGATTTCTTATTCTCGATATACATCACTTCTGATCCTTTTAACAATTTTGCATGTACCTTTCCAATTGGCCATTGAGGAGGGACAACCTCTTGAAATCTGCTTTTTATACTTGCCACGCTTCTATCGTTGCGTCTGATTTTTCGTTGGTGCTCGCGATAATGTTCTCTTATTGGGTTCGACCCTTAAGCATTCTCCTTCTTAGATCTTCTTCGTTACAGTTACGGCCTCTTTCTATCCGACTAATCCGTTGATTGTACTCGTCTTCATGGACATGGACGCTCTCTAGATCACTCCAGAGGTAACCAACTCGTCCTTCATTTTCGCTGGCCATGTACTCTCTTTTCGCAGTTTTACACATTTCAGTATTGGGCTGAACCTTAGTCAGTTTTGGTTCTATGAACAGACCTTCCCTGTACACGATGTATCGCAGCTTCAGTTCTTTCCTGATTTGGTTGTGATTTTCCTCTGTGCTGACAAATCTAGCTTTGTAATTTTAATCTTTTGATGATCCAACAAGGGTCTTTTCTAATGGATCTGAAATCGTATAAACGCCCGCCGAATGCATCCCTATATGCTTAGGCCTCCTCCTCCCATCTAATGTTTTGAAACCTCCAGAATTGCTCTTTCTTATTTCCTTCGTCTAAAACCTCATTACACAGCAGCATTTCCCTTAATTTCTGTGACTTGTAGAAGTTAAACTATATGCTGGCATTTGAAAAGTCCCACTTCTCAACCAAATGCTACAAATTTTGGCGTTTAATACGGATTCGTAATAGATTTAAACTTCTTCAACAATGCACGTTTTCACTATTTATCAGCTTTCACTATTTCACTTTTACTGTTCACTTTTACTTTTCGCATTATTCACTTCTTAGCGTGTACTGTTGACTGTTAAATCGCAACTGTAGTTTTTTTTTAATTCATCCCGAGCAAGCTGGGTTATTCTGGGAATTGTACACCGAGCAAAGGTTGTGCAGATTCAGAGTACATTGAGTAATAAATAGTTGTTTACTTTGCACACTCTCCGTACACTAGCAAAAACCATGGTGCAAGCACAGTTCACAAATAGAAACTCAGTGTGCAGAGTAAAATTAATCAAGTTAAATCAAAAATACAGACAATGTTCTCCCACTTGGAATGTCATTGTAAAATCCAACTTTCAATCATTATTGGAGGAATAATTGATTCGGTAACATCGATGTTTGTTACGAATAATAATTACCCATTAAAATTATTGCACTCGGGTTGGACTCGAACCAGCGACCTACCCAAAAAAAAGATTTTTCAAAAATCGAGTCATTTATTTGATTATACTGCCACCTATAGTCGAAGATTGGCACCGTCGATATAAAATGACGGTCAAATTACAACATATTTACATAAGAACCTATATACCTATACAACTAAAACTTATAGGAAAAAAGTGAATTACTAATAATAATGTAATGTTTTCTACTAATACAACAAATAAATGCATTTCGATAGTAAAACGAATAAACCTAGAATACTAATGGTCTCATTGCTTTCAATTTTGCTATTGGAGTTCATTTTATTTCGGCGGTTCCAATCTTTGACTATAGATGGCAGTATAATCAAATAAATAAAAGCAATTTTATATTTTTTTCGCAAAACGTTAACCGCGCTTAAAAAAGCAGTGAATTCTATAATATCAATTAAAAATTTACTAGCTATTGGTAGTAGTTAATTTATTATTTTATTATTAAACTATGTATTCGATATTTCGTTAAACCCCTAAATCACGTAAACTTTGAACGTACATTACTGTCATCTACAGTTCAGAAAAAAACTGTAGACATAAATTTAATGACGTATCAAGCAGTATTGCACTCTTAATACAGATATTGGGCCCGATTCTCGTGACATAAAATTGCTGTTATGTTATTTTATTTCCCCGCTTCCTATTGAAATTTGTATTGAAAAAACAAAAATAACATAACATAACATACAATTTTAGATCCCGGAATCGACAAAAAATTATTCAAATCGTAAAATTATTTTCATGGAGAGTAGATATCACCATAGAGCAAAATATACATAAGAGGACTCATGTAGAGTTTCCGAGGTTAATCTGTTTTACTTTTGACAACCTGTATAAGCCTCACAAGAACAATAAACTATAAAATAACTATGCCAATATGTTTATAAGATACGTATATATGGATTAAATATAGAAAAAAATTAAATTTGTGCATATAAATATATTAAAACTATAAAATAAGATTAACCTCGGAAAAACCTGCTTATAAAATTTGCACTACTTGATTTCTCTTATATATTTATTGCTCGATGATATCACGCAAAAATTTTGTAACGACTGTAACGATTTTTGTATTTGTGTTTGACGAAAATATTTATATGAGATTACATATTGGCGATTTTCGTCGAATGTAGATAGCGTTGGTTTCTACGTCTACAAGACGGACGATAATTGTCAAATCCATTATTTTGACAGTTTTGAGCCCCTTGCTTCATAGCAAACTGAGATTTGCGTTCTGTTCACCAGATGTCAGCTACTTTGTTGGAAATCGCAAATATGAAACTGACCCGAAAACTATCCCGAAACCGCCTTTAAAAATATAGATGTGTTTCTCCGCTAACCACATTAAAAGGCCCTTCAGCACAGATGTTTGCAGATACAGTTGTATGTATATGGCATTTAATTGAACTGAATACTGATGCTCAATACATTTAAAGGGCATATACAGTTATATCTGCCAAACTCTACCTAGGAGCCGAAATATTAAGGTCGTTAAAAAAAATTTCAATCAATTTTATTTGAGGGGATTGTTTTTTTTAATTTCTTGATTTTAAGTGTGTTAAATCTCTTCTTGTAATAGATTTAAACGTAAAATTGGTTCTGTGTGTCAGATTGTTTTTATTTTCTTGGAGTGGAATTTGAATTTATCCATATTTTTTTGGGGCTGAAGGGCCTTTTAATGCATGTAGCGGAGAAACATACCTATATTTTTTAATTCGGTTTCGGGATGGTTTCGGGTCAGCTTGATATACGTTATAAGATTGGCAATATTATATTCCCGTTTGACAAGAAGAAAACAATAAAAAATCATTGTTGACCCGAATAGCTGAAGCTCGGGAACTGCAGTGTTTAGTTGATTTTGTGAACTTCTGCACAAAACCTTATCATTGCTGTACTGGCAGATGCTAGTATTATCTAGGTATAACAACAGCATTCATAGTACGAAGCCCGACGAGCTATCCACTTTAAGATTACGGAGACAAAGTTCCGCTCGGAAATCTACGGTACACATCCATACAATACCGGATCGACACAATTTATATTTAGAATTTGTCAACAGTTATTTTATACAGTTTCGAGCCAATTATTTAAGAATTCTAAATATGAAAGTTAAACAAACGGTTTGACATTTTTTTGTGCACGAGCATAACATCACGTAACCTAAAATACGAAAATTTTCAAAGAAAAAATCTTCAAACGAGGCCATCAAAAATATTTGGCGCCATTTTTCTTAATTGATCTATTCCGTTGTATATACCGATTCTTCAAAAAACTGTACCATTTAAGTATAAAACCAGGATATTAACTAAAATCAGTGTCGTGAGACAAACAACAACAAAACACTTAATGGAAAATTTTAAATTAACTGTAACAAAAATATAACAAACAAGAATTGTCACCTAACATATTTGAATATCGCGCGAGATGACCTCTAGGAACATTTAAAAAAATATAATATAAAATAAAATAAAAAAAATATCGTACACATTTTTATGGTGTGAAATCAATCAGTCACGATCTACCCAAGAAAAGAAAATTGATTTTATTTTATACATATTTACATAATTCATTTAAAATGTGGTTTAACAATAGATGAGCGCGCATTTGTTCAAAATACATCATGGTCGAATACAAAATAGTACATGTGCTACTCGCGTATGGCTAAAGTGTTGCATGCACGAATTCTAAAAGTGCTCGTGCATGACATTTCAGGATTGTCATCGAACAGAACCGTTATACATATTTACATGTAAACTAAACCATTTAAGGTTATGTGAGAAGCTATACTGGCTCGCTGTACATTTACTAATATATGTAAATGAGCGAGTATATATGGTATATTGTTATATATGTGATACACATACGGTAGTACATTCAACTTGATTAAATATTGATACAAAAATTATTTAAATTTTTTGAGAATTTTTTTTTGTCCATCCGTCAATAAATATTTAATAGTTGTTAATTAATGACAACAACAATATACACCAACAAAACATTAAACATGATTTTCAAGAAGCTGATTTTTTTATATATACATATAAAGTGCTACTGTTAATTTTTTGATCTTATTTTTGGACACAAGACGACATGACGTTAGCGGTGGAGGGGGGCGTTTAACAAAATATCACAATAAATGAAACGACAAAAATTGTGCGTCAAATTTCATTAATATTTAATTTTCCAATAAATCCACACTTGTTAATTAAATTATTTTTATTTTTATTAAATTTAAATTAAATAAATAAATAAATGTTCTAAATTTAAAATGCATTCTTTCTTTTCGTTCTTTTAGGTGATTCTATGATGTACCAACATTCTGTAAGTAGTGGCGTTGCCTGTTCGGGTAGTTCGCCAACAACCTCGACGCCACCTAATATCAATGCATGTTCATCAACAACACCACCGTTAACGGCTGGTGGGCAACAGCAGAATCCTAGTCAAAATGAAAATAGTGGTAATAACAATAATGAAATGGTAAGTAATTGTCGCCTACAGAATTACAATTGACATCACGTGTTTTGTAAAATAAAAGATCTAAAATTGGATTAGACAATAATTTGATTTAGAGTCCTAATGTCACATATAAAATAGGTACAACATCGCTTAAATAAATAGAAAATAGAGAAACTGATATAAAACTTTTAAAGCACTTTTCATTCCAGACGTCTCGCCTCAAAATGTCTCCGTTCTACAAATATGACGCTTTGACTATGAATATGTATGTGACCTCGGCTTTTATTTTTTCAATATTACAACTTATGATGGGTAACTGATTTCTTGTTCTAATTACAATTGTCCAGCTCAGCGGTTTCTGTCGTTGGAGAATTCTCACTCCATTGGTGGTGTACAACATACGCCGGATATCTGCAATTTCATATCGAGATATAATCGATGTATGTGTATCTCTGCTTGTTTCTTTATTTCATCGGAGACGTATTCCATATTGAAGTCCTTATGAAGGTTGTCATTCCTAATGTACCATCTACCATGGGCATTCACAATCCCTTGCAGCACTTTATTTATGAGTGTGAAGTTTATACCAATTAAGAAAAATAACGGGTATGAAGTATGTCCTAACTTTGTCCTAACCTTTTAAAACGAGTATGTATTGGTTAAACTCTCGTTATAACGAATTTTAAAATTTAAAATAATGTTATGTGCAAATTGGGTATAAGGGTATCGTATATTACCTTTTTAATTGCAGAAAAATATTAAATGACCAAAAGATGGTATTGTGTGTAAAATTAAATTAATATACAAATAAATTTCGCGATTCAACAAATATAGAAACTATTGATATTGAACGAATAAGAACTATCATTCGACCAACATACAGAGAAATTCTATGATTTTTACGGAAATATCTCATTTTTAGTAATACCTTCCGTGTGATTTTCGAGTATAGATTGAACGGCTGGCAGTTGGTGCTGATATTAATGTTAGAAGCGGTTTTTGGAAACTGAGACCCAACGCAATTTATTTTTGATGCTCGAAAGTGTACATTCAGCATATAAAAGAAAATTTAAATGGAACTAGGGTTCCGACGGAGCATCCTTTAGATTAGTTTTCCCGAAACTGAGACCCAATGCAATTGATTCTTGGTACTCGAAATCTCATTTTTCTAGCAAATTTTATTAAAACCGTTCGACGATGATATAATTTAAAACGGAAAATAGGCCCCGACGATGGACCTAATAGACAAGTTTACCCGAAATTGAGACTAAACGCAATCGATTAGTGGTCCACGAAAACCGTCTCAGCAATTCCATAGTCTGACTTAGAAAAAATTAAAAACGGAACCCGGGCCATGCGCCTCGACAGTGGGCCCAGTAAACGCGCCCAGCAAAATTGAAAAACAGCGCAATCAATTTCACTTGCTCGAAACCATAGATTCGGCAATTTTTCACGAAAATGTTTGAACAATAAAAAATAAATATGGAACCTGGGTCCCGACGGAGAACCCTGTAAATGTTTTCTACCGAAATTGGGACAGCATAATCCATTCCTGGTACTTAAAAACCGTCTTTCAACAATTTTTATCGAAAACGTTAAACTTAGAAAAAATTTAAGTTTAAGGAAGGACCCTGTAAACAAAATTTCCTTAAGCTGAGACCCAACACAATCGATCTCTGGCACTCAAAAACATTCTTAGGGCTATTTTTATCGAAAGTGGGACCAGCGTCCCGACGGCGGATCCTATACATTTTGTTTCCCGAAATTTCGCCGTTAGAAAACGTTTGAACTTAAATAAAAGAAAGTGGAACCCAGGTCGCAACGAAGGACCTTGAATATTTTATTTGCCGAAATTTAGCCCTAGCACAATCGATTTCTTGTACTTAAAAACTCACTTTCAATATTGTTTACCAAAAATGTTCAAATTTAGAAAAAAAAAATTAAAAACGGAACCTGGGCCCCAACGCAGGACCCTCTAAACAAAATTTCCTTAATCCGAGACCCAATCCAACCGATTCCTGATACTCGAAACATCCTTTAGGCAATATTTATAGAAAACGTTTGAACTTAAAAAAAAGAAAGTGGAACCCTGGTTCCGACGGAGGACCCTGTACATTTTGTTTCCCGAAATTTAGACCTAGCACAATCGAAAAGAGTCGAATTGTTTCCTGGGTGACTCCAAATGAATCCGGCTGTATATTGATACTAAAGGATGGCTGAAGCTATAGCAGCACGGATTTGCCCAAGCAGCTTTCTTTGTAAACGTATCCAAGATAGAGAAATTGGGATTAAAAACTATGGATTGAGGACGATCCACATTCAGGTGTAGAAAAATTAATTTGAATACGAATATTCACAACTCAAAAGCATGCAATCGCAATGGGAAAAATACAGAAGAAAGTAAAATCATCATAAACAGACCGAAGAAAACAAAAACCGAAGGGTGCAGATGCATCTGCGTTAATGCAGATGTCATGAATTTCCTTTTCCGGTAGTGGATTTTGTCCGATAATCCTAAACGCGGAAAACAATGGGTTGATGCAGGCATCAACATCAGTTGCAAAAATGAATATTCGTGCCAAGAAAGTGTTATTGTGTGTCTGGTGGGATTGGAAAGTAGTCAATTACTACGAACTTCTTGAACCTGGTCAAACTGTGCGATTGATCGAATTATGTGATGCTCTGGAGGAAAAAAGACAATTTAAGGGTAAAAAAAGGCGGAAGTTGATATTGTTGCATGACAACGCTCGCCCATATACAGCAAAATCGAGCCAGGAACTCAACGTCTCTGGCCTGTGAAGTTTTATAGCATGCAGATTATTCTCCAAACTTGGCTCCCTCTGATAATTAGTTATTCAGATCGATGTCGTCATAATTCAAAACCCAGGGGAACATGAACGTTGAAGATGTTCAAAAATGGCTCGATGACTGTTTTGCTTCGAAACCACCAAGTTTCTATCGCGAAGGCATTCATTATCTACCTGATAAATGACAAAAGATCAAATATATAGTAATGGCGAATAATTCGATACTTGATTTTTGTAACAATTATATTTTCAATAAAGGTGAATTTGACGAAAAAAAGCACAGTTTCTACGTGCACACCTAATACATAAAAAGAAATATAAGGATGGGGAGAAAGAATCTATTATTTTTATTTTATTTCGGGGCTTTATTTAACATGGCTATACAATCATCCAATTTGGCTCAAATATGAGCCGTTTTTTTTCGATAACTCGTTGCCATTTAGAAGGCAATTTCATTATGCCGCTTTTCTAAAATGACTTGCTCTATTAGTGAAAAACTGAGATAGCCAGTTTTTACAAGCCTTTCTTGAGGCCATTTTTACACCACCAAGAGCGCTTGCCATGGACAAAAAGATGTGATAATCGATTGGTGCCAGGTCCGGTGGATGCATAATAATGAACGTAGCGTAAAACTGATTAGACCAACCTGATCAGACCCATCAAATTTTTTGCGTTAACTGGTCGGCACCCAAACATCGAGGTTCTTTTTGAAGGACGATCTTCAGCCTCTGAGCGATGCTACGACAGCTGACAAGCCGGTCTACTTCGATTTCCAGGATTGTATTGACATTTTTGACATTCCAGTGCGTGGTACATTTTTAATACGCAAATTACCAGAACGGAATCAACGGAACCAAAATTGCGCATAATTGGCTGTGATCAGTATCGAGACCACAGACACCATTCACAATTTCAGCCGCCTGACTTGCGTTTTCGCCTTTATCGATGCAAAATTGTAAAATAAGCGAATTTTCTTTTTGTTTACCTCATCATTGACATGCTATAATTCACAACTGAGACGATTAATCAAAACCATGACAAAAGAAATTTTTAGTGCATGAATCTCCCTTTTCTAACGAGTACAAGTATGGTATAAGGCGACAAATACATCACGGGATATATGTCACTAAAGCCATCTAGCGAAAAAATAATGGATTTTTCCCCCAACCCATTATTTGTTCCAATAAACGAAAAGAGTCTATATGGAAAACGTGGAAGTCACATAGAAGCGGCCATTTCAAGCGAACCAGTTTCAGGCAAAAATCAAGGGGACCGTCAATTTATAGGAAAAGCTTAAGTCCGCAATTTCAAACCGCGCTCAGTCAATCCTTACGACAGACTCATGGAGGAGTTTTTCAAGAGCAAATTTGCGATCATCGCTGATAAAACGGTACATTTGTAAAAATCTCAAGGTCGTCGATCGCAGTCTTATTAATCACTCGAAAAATTGAGGCTGAAGGAAATTTTGATTAATCGCATTTTTGTAGTTAGAGGAGTCAAATTTCTTTCGCTGGAGATTTTTTTTGAGGCGTGCAAACAAGTAATAATCGCTGGGTCCAAATCTCGTATCTCGAGTATGGCGGATGCGGAAGCAATTCAATGTGCAATTCGTGCAATTTTATTATTGTTGCTATCGACTTGTGACGTGGTGCATTATCTTGGTGCCAGAGTAATTTTTCTTCTTCATTTGTGGTTGTTTTTCAGCGATTTCTTCTTTCCAATAACCCGATATAATATTCGCTTTTGATTTTTTTTTTCCTTTCTCAAGGTATTTAAAAAATATTATAACATGTGTATCCTAAAATACGGACGCCGTAACCTTTCCAGCCGACAGATGTGCTTTTGGTTGCTTCGGACGATCCATGTTTCATCCATTGTCATATACCGCATAAAAAATTATTTTTATTACGCTCAAACAGTTTCAAACACGGTACGGAATCATGACGCGTTATCGGTGTTGATCCATTATGAGCAAACGCGGTACTCACCTCGAATACAGCTTTCTCATGGACAAATGTTCGTGCGTGCAAAATATGACCAACACGTTCCATTGATATCTTTACAATGTCAGCTATCTCACGTAACTTCACTTTACGGTCAACAAAAATATTTTCGTAGATTTTTTTATGTTTTCTGGAGTCAAAGTCTCATTTGGGCGTCCATATCGTGGTGCATCATTGGTGGTTGTACGACCAAGTTTAAATTCAGTATACGTACCTATTCTTGATAAAGGAAGTTTGATATAAGCCACAATATAGACACCCTTTCATATTTTTAAAATAATTTACAATATTGCTGCTGGGTCAATAAATCAGTCGCTGAATTGGAAATGATAATTAACGATTTTTTCACTATATCTTTATTTCAAATTTGTTTATATATACGTATGTTCAAATATTACAAATATGATAGTTCATTATAACGAGTTTGTCCTAAATTTGTCCTAAATTTTGTTTTTGGAATTTTAGGATAAAGTTAGGACAAACTTCACGTGTATGAAACATACGCATGTATTGGAAATGTCAAAATATTTCTAATAGGAATTTTGAGTGAAAACTTAAATTTAAAGAAATTTAAAAATACAATAATATTTAATAAATTCTCACATTGCTCAGAAATGTTTTTTTAAGTAAAACTATGATCGGCTCCATTTGATTTTCCCTGCATCCGATTCTGGCAAATGACAAGACATCACAGAGACTACACAGAAAATCAATCATATATAAGTTGTTTTCAGGGCCTGGCTTATGAAATGGTGGGGAATAATATACAATGGACTTGCAAATGTTTTTTACTAAATCAGATCAGATTTTTTTATTTTTGAGTGAATCTCATTGCCAGTAACTAAGACATCACGGAGATTGCACCACAATGAAACCGTATAGGAATAACTCCTACGTGTTTAACCTATCAAACGAAGCATGTTTTCGTTCCAATGCTGATTGGCTCAGTACGTTTATGGGTGTTATATTGATACCACATGAATTTAATGAACATAATTGTCCAACTTATATTTTATAATCTTTTATTAATATAATTTATTTTAATATTTTATTTAACAACATTCGATTGATTTTACATTTGATGAATGATGTTCGATTTATATTTATTTTATATTTAATGTTTAATTAATACAATATTTAAAATACATGTCTCGTGTGTTTGAGGAGTAGCTAAAACCTAATTATTTTAAATTTTCATTCCGACGGTTTTTGTTTAATAATGAAATTTCATCACACTTCCATTTTACTCATTCAATTCAATAATTCCTGAAATACGCAGTTTAGGAATTGCTACTTTAATCGTTATACAAATTCACCAGTAAAAAAAACTTGTTGGTTGAACCGCCACACTATCCTTCCCCAGTGATTGAACAAGAACGACACTCTTTATTCAAAACGAATTGGTTTTCTTGAAATTGGTCTTGATTTTGATTTATATTGTTCAGTAACATCTGTGAAATCTTTGGTGATAAATTAGTATTATGTGTACTGTGTAATTATGTTGAAGTACTTTTTACGCTATTTGCCGTAGGCACTTGGCGAAAAACACTTATACTTAATAAACACATTTTTATTAATCACGATCGATTTCGACTTGTTAGGTAATCATCAGAAGTATCTCTATCTACTAATTTGTATTAGTAAAATTTTTTGTTATATAAATATAGTAGAAAAAATCAAAATATGGTCGGCGATCGATCGTCGTACGAGAAAGACGTGTTTTTGTCTTTCTCTGTATAGAAAATTAAAACTTAAAATTTTTTTTTCTGTTTTAAATAAATAATATGTTATATATAAAAGTTTTTAATTAAATTAAATATATCATATAAAGTGTTAATAAATAAATATTAGTAAATTAAAACGTGAATTAACGTGAAAATATTTAAATTATTATAACTAATTATTTTATTATTTGTGTGACGCACTGACGCAGCAGTGGTGAACGCTTCACAAGCTAAGTGTTTTTTATGTTTCATATTTTTTATTTATACTTTGTTTAATTTATATTTTGTTTAATTTTTACTTTTTTATAAAAAATTTATATACATTTTAATTTTATTAATATAAATATTTTTTAATATGCGCATTTTAATATGTGTCGTATGGTTTATGATTGTGTGTGTGTGTATGGATATATGTACGTAAATTCACGCAGTTTAGTTTAAAGTCAAATAAGACAAAAAGGATGAAAATAAAAATACTCTTCAGTTGCTTATCATTCATTTTCCGTTCATTTTTAAATGAATTTTTTATGCTAATTTATCTTCGCTCTTGAATAGTAAAATGAATTTTCAGAAATGTTATGCAGTAAAAAACGAAAAGTGTCTAGTGAGCGAATAATGAGAAACTAAAAAGGTTGATCTTATTTTTTGTGTTAGTGAACGGGATCTATTGCTATATTGGTTTACCTTTTCTATTCTAATAAGAAAGCGAAAATTCATTGTAGTACTGATTGGATAAAATGTATTGTTGCCTGTATTGAACGATCGAATAGATGATACATATCATTTCTTTTTACTTTATTCTTGATAAGTGAATGGTAATGCTTGGTTCACGTGTGCGATCGGGGAATGATTCGCGAATCAAGCCAATCTTTGAGCGTAATTATTTCGCATTATTACTCATAATTTGTTTTTTTTTATTATGTTGGATGCTTCCGATCAAAATTTTCCCAAAGTTAAAATAATTTCATCTCAGGAGGGGAAATTTGTATATGTTTTCAATGATTTAATTTTCCTTTGATTCGCGAATCGTTTTTTGATTGCATGCGTGAACCATTAAACAGAATATTTTTTGTTCCTTTACATTATTCTTGTTGATCAGTTTTACAAATAATGCATTAATTCCGTGGAAGGATTTGCTGACAGTAATTTTTTTTACTGATAATACGCAAAAAAACTTTAAATTTCATAAGAGTGACAAAGAACAGAAATATTTTTATTTCATTTTATAGTAAAATTTTATGGTTTTACATTTTCGTATAACCTACAAATTTCTTAAAATTTTTAATTTGTACATTATTTTCGTACAATTCGATTTTTTTTATATATTTTAATTTTAATATCCTATACCACAAAAAACCTCTAACGTTAACAAATTTCAACACAAAAAAAACAAATCGACATCTGAGTATAAAAATGGCGGGCGACTTATTTTGTATGAGTGTGACAAAAATTTCTTATCTTTACATACATTTTTTATACATGTGTGAAAAATATTGCCATAAAAAATACTCCAATTTACATTTTTTATGGTAGTATTATGGCAGTAAACTACCAACATCATAACTATTCTCTCAATAAAATTTTACTGACAACATGTTTTGTTTCGTATACAACCAGTAAAATCTATATTTTTTCTCGCTTTTATTTTTGGTGACAGCAGATTTTTTCCATGGAATAGGGACATGACACTGTTCGATCGGTGTAGAGTGAACAATACATTTTGACGAGCGACTTTTTTAAACCCTGATATATGCGTATGTGTGGATTTGTGTGCATATGCATGTGTGTATGTTTATGCGTGTGTGTGTAGGTTCATATGTATTTATACTTATGTATATGTTTAGTTTGTATATTTATATAATGTTCGAAAAATCAGCATCGACGGCCTGTTTTTCCGCGTTTAATTTTAACGCGTTGGTCGATTATTAAATGCTCCATATTCTTAAATGGCAGAATGTCAACTAAATAAATGACAGCGTACTTGACGTTTATCTTTGACAGATGTCGGTATACAGATTTCTACTTTATCAACCTCGAATTGGATAATCCTGTATTATCATATTAATATACTTTAATGTATAAATGTTTATGATTAATTCTTTTAATTTGTAATATATATGTATGTGTATATGTATATATATATATATATATATATATATATATATATATATATATATATATATATATATATATATATATATATATGTATATGTATATATATATATATATATATATATATATATATATATATATATATATATATATATATATATATAGATGTTTGTATTTAATATGTATGTATGTATATAATATGTATGTATGTATATATGTATGGGTATGTGTATGAGTATGTGTATGAGTATGTATATGTGTATGTATGTATGTGTGTGTATGTGTATGTATGAATGTGTGTGTATGTGTATCTATGTGTATGTGTATGTAGAGGAGAGGAGTGAGCAGGACTTATATTTAGGTGGATTCTGGTATAATATATAAATATTCATGACTTTTTTGTAGATTGATTTAAAGGTATGAGACCTCATATGTGTTACGGCATGGCAAAGGGAAAATGGTTTTAATTTTTTATTTCCATTTGTAATGACAATTAAATCTTTGATGTGATATCCTTCGGCCTTTTAATGTTGACTGTTTTTTTTTAGATTGCTTACTGCTTGCACTATTTTATCTAAAAGAAGTTTTGGCTCAATAATATTTCTCGAAACAGGTTCGCCTTTGCATGGGAATGATATATACGAATATCGATTGATTTGAGTTCTCAATCCTAATCAACGACCTGCTCATGCACCAATTGTGTAAAAAGCCTTCCGCGTGGTTCTATCCTCCGTTCGTGTCATCACCTCACATAAATCATGGTCGTTTTTGTTTGATTGAGACGGTATACTGCGGAAGATGCATAAAATCATTTTTGGGCATAATTCTAGAAAATCGCAATTCTAGCAATTAGCATTAATTTGGGAGAGGCTTAGTTCGGCTGGGTCATCTGTCAACGGGTTGTCTTGACGGGTAAATAGAGGAATAGGAAAATTCTTTGGCCGATTATTTTCGGATTTATTTTGTTGAAAAATCCAGTAATTCACCCGGGATTTATGTTTAAATCCCGATTCAGCTCAACATATCAGATTCGCACATGATTAGTTAAGACATTGCTTAGCACGGCTGAACTCCAGAACTTCTCTAAAACCCATTTTTAAATTCACATTTAATTCTGCTTACCTGATTTGACAATAATTGGTCGGGATATGGCCAAGTTCCATTCAGAATGATCGAATTTTAGAACTTTATCAAAAAGAAACATTAAAATCCCAATACAAGTTGATCCTAGTTTATTAGAATTCTAGCCCAGCTCTGCAAGCTGAACTGGAAAATTTCAATTGGAAACGGCCTGTTTCTTTCATTATAGCTGAATCCGAAAATTTCGTCAAATTCGGCTTTGCACCCCGAATTTGATCATCATTTGTTTTGAGTTGGCTTAGTTCCATTGAACATGCTAGAGTGCCAATCCAATTCTGCGTACCATATTTAACAGTTATTGGTTGAGGAATAGTTTAGTTCCATTGAGCATGATATAAATATCCTGTGCACTATAATTATACTTGGTAATTAATCGAATATTTTCTTCTTTGGTAAACAAATTAATAAAATATTTGAAATTTTTGCGAATTAAATTAAATTTGTTTGAAATATCCTATCCGGTAGTTAATCTGTTATTGAATAACATTGATATTTTTCCGGAAACCATTGCCTTTGGGATGCCTTACATATGAAATTTTTTGTTTTTTGTTTTTTTATATTTTTTTTTTTTTTCGATTTAAGGGTTAAATACTAATGAATTTTAGACTAAGTTTGATATAATTTAAATAATTATGGTTTCAGGAAATCCTATTGTAAGTCGTGGAATTGCAGGAGGATTAAATTAATAAATGTTTATATTATTTAGGAAGCCGGAAAATATTAATTTAGAATTAAATTTCAGAAAATTAACAGACGTGAAATAATATTTCTTTGAAATATTAATTGTTAATTGTGTAGATTAGAATGGTGTTGTCATTGCATTAATAACTATCGACTTTATTTAGGGGTCTGCAACTGGGCTGATTTAATCAATTAAATTTTGCATTAATTTACAATTACATTTTAAGAAATTTCCAGATGCACGTGAAATAATAACATTTTTTCCTAGGTTGCTGATTTAAAGAAGCAATTATTGATGACCAATACCATCAATATCCATTTAACCTATTAAACCTTTATCCTTCCCCAAGTAGATTAGTTTTGTGCTGTCTTTGTGTTACTAACTATCGGCTATACCTAGGTGTCTGTAACCGGGCCGATTCTGTCCCACTTAACTAACCTATCCAATCCTTCGGTTTTGTTATATGTAAAAAGAGTGTACGGTGGGCCCGGCGTCACCCGGGAGCTCTTGTGTAAGAACTTGGTCGTGCATTCAGAATCAATCAATCAATCAATCAATAGTAGAAAAAATCAAAATATAAATAAAAGAAGGAGGGGCAAAAAATAAGCAATAAAAATTATTCTACGGATCGCGCAGGTAGGCGATGAGTCATAAGTTGAGTAACAAAATTCAAGGTATATTATTGCGTACGTGAGAATAGAAAAGGGCGGGATCTGTAATTGGTGAGAACCCGAATTCTCTCTGTTCGTTAAGGATATTTTGGTTAAGAAATATTGATTTTCTAATTTCGTAAGATTCTAAGGTATCTAAACGTCTGCCTTTGGGTTGTATATGTAATATGTCTAAATTGTTCAAGCTAGCAGAATGATTTTCTGAAGTTAAATGGTTATGAAAAGTTGATTGATTGCAACCAGATAAATGTTCTTTAGCTCTAACTCCAAAATTGCGCCCAGTCTGACCAATTTAGGAGAAACTACTATCATTGCAATTGATCCTATAGACACCAGACTTGGAAAGGCGATCAACTCTAGGTTTATTGTTAAACATCATTTTCTTTATTGTGTTATTATTATAAAAAGCAAAACTAATATTGATATAATTGGACACGATGTTGCTAATCCGTTGGCTCGTTTTTCCTATATACTCTAAGCGACTCCAATTTTCCCGCGTTGGACTATCCGGTGGATAAATACCCGTTAGAGTTTTACGCTTTAGCTTTTTATTCAATAATTTTAATATAGTCCTAGTTGCATATCCGTTATTCGTTGCTATTTGAAGAATTATGTTAAGCTCAGTGTTATAATTTGAATTTGACAGAGGGATGTTTATTAGTCTATCTATGAGTGAGTGGAAAGCTGACATTTTAACATTATGGGGATGGTTTGAAGAACTAGGGATAACAGCGTCTACGTGGGTTTTCGATAAATTTTGAAGTCTAAAGTAGAATTAATCCTGGTTATTGTTATATCCAGAAAATTAATACATTTATTTTCTTCTTTTTCTAACGTAAAATCAATGGTGGGATATTGAGAATTTAACCAAGTAAGGAAAGAGTCTAACAGTCTATCAGTTCCATTCCATAGACATAATATGTCATCAACATATCTATACCAAAAGATTATATGACGAAAATAAGGATTGTTATTTGATATGATCATTTGTTCGAAGAAATTCATGAAAATTTCAGCCAACAAAGGTGACAGAGGGGAGCCCATGGGTAGACCATCAGCGAATTTGAAATATGTATTATCAAAACAGAAATAATTTTGTTTAATACAAGTCTCAAAAACTAACTTCAGTTCACGACGTAAGCTCTCATCTACAACATCCCTATCTAAGTAATTACAAACTATTTGGGACAAAGTATTAATTGGAATAGAAGTGAAAAGACTGGCAACGTCAAATGAAACTAGTTTTGAATGTAACGGAATGTCGACATCTTGAATTTTGTTAATCAATTCTACCGAGTTCTTAACCGAGTAAGCCGAAAAGAAATTAGTATGCTTGTAGTATAGCTTGTAGGCAGGAGCATTGCAATACGCTACTATTGGTCTAATCGGAATGCCTTCCTTATGGATTTTTGGTAAACCATAAAGGATCGGGGCAGCCTTTCCAAATCTGGTGTCTATAGGATCAATTGCAATGATTGTAGTTTCTCCTATATTGGTCAGACTGGGCGCAATTTTGGAGTTAGAGCTAAAGAACATTTATCTGGTTGCAATCAATCAACTTTCCATAACCATTTAACTTCAGAAAATCATACAGCTAGCTTGAACAATTTAGACATATTACATATACAACCCAAAGGCAGACGTTTAGATACCTTAGACTCTTACGAAATTAGAAAATCAATATTTCTTAACCAAAATATCCTTAACGAACAGAGAGAAATCCGGTTCTCACCAATTACAGATCCCGCCCTTTTCTATTCTCACGTACGCAATAATATACCTTGAATTTTGTTACTCAACCTATGACTCATCGCCTACCTGCGCGATCCGTAGATTAATTTTTATTGCTTATTTTTTGTCCCTCCTTCTTTTATTTATATTTTGCTTTTTTCTGCTATATAACAAAATTTTTACTAATACAAATCAGTAGATACTCCTGATGATGACCTAACAAGTCGACATCGATCGAGTGATTTTTTAAACTTTTTGAAAATTATTCAAAATAATTCTGCGAAACAAAAAAAAACAAGTGATTAATAAAAATGTGTTAATTAAGTTTATGTTGAAGTATCTGTTAAATTGTTGGTTTGTTGTGATTCAATAAAACACGGTTTAAGTCGGTTTATTGAAACTGTTCATTTAACACGCTTGATTAATAGAGTGAAAAATTTTTCCTCTCTTTTGATTACTGGAAAAGGTCCCTCATTGGTGGTTAAAGTAAAGAACGTCGTAATGCATCCGTCCTTACTAAAACAGATTCGCAATTTGACAGATCTTTGGAAACGAAAATTTGATCTGTGGCATGTCGTGAGGCTATTTATGGTTTTATATTGTTAAATTGATTTCAAAGTTGAATAACAAAATCGGATTGGCTGATATATCTGTTCTCTGTGACAAAATCAATGGTTCTCTATGGTCGTAGGTCAAAAGGAATTGTTCTCTACGGTCGTAGTCCCAACCAGATTTTATTAACCCGGAATAACATAAATTTATTTTGTATGCTTTCGATTCTCTTGATGTGAACATTGTGTTAAGGATTCCAAACGATTACGGCGTATTCCACTTGAGATCTTACATAAGCGAAATATAGTGAACATAACGTTTTTATATCCTTGAACACTCTAGTCCATCGTTTGACAAAGCCAAACATGGAATTTGCTTAAAACTAATATTTTCAACGACGGTGATAGACTCCCAAATCTGTAATCTCGTATACCCTCTGAATTGCTACGCCTTTGATGTTGGTAATTATTGGATTCCGTTTGCGATGAAAAGACATAATTTTGCATTTTTTGGTATTCAAATCCAATGAGTTTTGATCACATCACCTACTAAGTCTATTGAGGTTTTCTTGTAGAATCGCGAATTTGTGTGATCGTATGAAAAAATGTTACGATTTTTACGGCAAATATGAGAACATTTTAGTTTTTTATTATGTTCGTTATACTGTCAATGAAAACAATAAAAAACCATGCTCCAATGTGAGATCCTTGGGGAACACCAAAAGTCACGTTGATAACTTAAGATTTCTTATTTCCTATTATTACATATTGCTGACGACTTGTTAAATACGACTTGAACCAGTTGATATATTCTATTGAAAATTCAAATGTATACAAGCTTTGGAGTGCTTTATGATGACAGATGGAGTCAAATGCCTTACTGAAATCTGTATATGCCACATCAACTTGGTTATGTTTCTGCATCTCGTTTATAACTATGTTAGTGAATTCAACCAAGTTGGTAGAAGTAGAGCGATAGTTCAAATAGTTAAGGAATTGATGATGTTGTTGATATTACTCTGTAGCATATGACGTCATCTCGTTTACCTGATTTGAAATTGATCTGAAAACACCAATCTTAGAGATTTTCCATTTCTCGGGAAAAGCTTACATAATGGATTTACCAAAATATTCTTTTTAACATGACTGAAGGAATGTCGTCTAGCCCACATCCGTCGCCAAAGTCTTTCAAGGCTGATAGAGATGTTTGTATCGCTGGTTTTATCAGTGGATCCGGTATTATTCATTGGTCGATATATAGATTGAAAAAAATCGGCGAACATGCCTGCTATCTCTTTGGCGTTCGAGGGGCGTAAATTATATATATGTCATAGTAGGAAGTATTTCCAGAATTGTTTGGGATTTGATTTAATTTTGTCTTGAATGCCAGTCGACCTCCTCGCTCTTGTCTCGTGAGTGAAAAAAAATTTTAAAATGTTAAAAAAAATTTAAAATGAGTGAAGCAAAAAAAAAAAACGAATACGTTTTTTTTTGCTTCACTCATTTTAAATGAGTAACTCACGAGACAAAATCAAACTACTGATTTCCTCATTTTAGTGTAGGCTTTGCATTTGCGATTTTTAAGGTTTACAATCTGGTCGTCGAACCACGGAGGGTGAGTATTTCGAGTTTTGTTGGAAATACGCACATGTAGATCAAACCCTCGATGTATGACAAATATATCACTTTCGTTATTGAAGTGATTCAATAACATTAAACGCATCTACTTCATTGGTGAAGACAAGATCTGGATATATGTCCAGATTATTTGCAATGCTGTTAATTTGGTTTAAATTATAACTCAACATGGCATCGACGAGTGATTCTGCATCCGACTTTATGTTGCTTAGGAGTATGCAATTTAGTTCCTGATCAAGATCCCACAAAATGTTTAGAAGATTGAAATCACCAAGTACAAGTACTAAATCGGATGAATTTGATGTATTAATGATCTCATTGATCGAATTAAGGCATGCTACATAAACGTAATCGTATGGATTGGTTGGTAGTATGCAGTGTAGATGAATAAATAAAGTTGATTGATTTAAATCTTGACGGAAATCTGTTCAATTCTAGATGGGAGTATTTTAACTGTATTGACTCTCTAGCTTAGAATGAACGGGTATTAAAACGCCGCCGCCTGATTTCTTAAAGCTCGTATCGGGTGAGCGATCACATCTATAAACAACGTATTTATATCCAAAATATTCCGAACTTTGAATTCCCGGATGGAGATTAGTTTCATTAATTACATAAATCAAGTAGTGTGACTGCAGCACGAAAGGAAAAGATTGTGATGCTTTGGATGCCATTTTGTTAACATTTTGATAGTAGACGGTACATATTCCTTTGAACGAATTACATGATCTTAATAATGGTTTAGTATTATCACTTAAGTGTTTTGAGTGTTTGGCCCTTTGTTCCAAAAATTTTTCTGAGCCAATTAGAACTCTTTGATGAGTAAGCCAGGCGGCCATAGTTTAGATTTGCTCAAAGAAGTAAAGCTTCTTCATCAACTCTGAGACGATACATAATAACAATAACTTTAGTAGTGTTGCTTTCACTAATCCGCTTAGCTTAGCTAAGAAATGTGAAAGCAACAACTTTTGGATTTAATTTTTTAATGCGTTTTAATTTTTCTGTGTTGGTTCATTTTCTTAATATTTATTTTATTTTTTTTTATTTTAAGAAATAGAATAAATTAAATTCGGTATTTTGCTATCAAATAACAAATGCTAAATTATTCTACAAGATAAATTTTTCGAGAAAAATAGAAAAAATAACGCCTTGCGGTAAACACCATAACCATAAAATGATTTTATTTCCCCTAATCCTAAAAATTTTTTTCATAACATTCTAAAACAATCGGCTTGAATACAATGCAATTGTTGTTGTAATCTTTTGAAAGCAACACAGCTTTTGTTGGCTCGGCTCGAGAGTCGAGTAAATCTCATGCGGTCGCTTTAAGACGCCTTTATGGGTGCGTTCGTTCGTTCATGCAACAATTTTTGTCGATCAATCATGTTGCCCCAAAATGACGATTATTTTACTTAAACATTTTTCTGCATTGATCGAAAAAATTATTTGAATGAACGAACAAACGAACGAACGCAACCATAAAGGCGATTTTAGTTTGCGGATTTGTATCAAAAATGCATTTTGTTCGCAGATTACAATAAATCGGGTTCGTCGCTTGTTTGGGAATGTCAATGAGGTAAAAATCCTATTAGAGAAAATACCAAAATTTCCAATTGAGAAATAAATTGAAAATGAAGAAGTTTTAAATTTTGAAAAACAAGGTGAAAATCATCATTCGTGTCTGTTTTCACAATATTGATAGGTAATTTTCTGACCTATTCGAATATATGAAAGAGATCTTGTGAACATTTCTGGTATATGGGATATAATCGAAAACTTAAAAATGTCTCTGGGCAAGTTAAAAATCATCATAATTAGATCCCATTCATCACACTCATAGGTTTTACCTTATCTATCTAACCATGTGGGTGAGACCCCGTGGACATCTCCAGGATCGGTGAAATAAAATTTGAAAATTTATTAAAATTCATGGAATTTTTGAGTAGCCTGGATGGCATAGTAAATATCATCTTAAACTATCCATGTTCATGTCAGTATTGCAATTTTATCTACGCTATCATAAATTACATTTTAAAAACTGTGAACGTCTCTAGGAGGGGTAATAGAAAAATTAGAAAATAGATTGAAATCAAAAACCATAGTTGCTTAAAAATGCGCTGAACTTGTTAAAAATCATCATAATTAAATCTTGTTCACCACACACGTGGGGTTTTGATTTAGCTATTCGGTCGTATAGGTGAGACCCCGTGAACATCTCTAGGATCGGAGATATAAAAATAGAAACATGGTCTTAAATAGCTTTCTTTAGAATTAAAAAAAGTTTAGTAAATCGATTTACAATTTTCTCGTGTTTATCTCAAATCGTTAGAAAATTATTTGATCTTTACAGCGACACTATTAGTGACTTAGGGACTTCTGTAATATAAATGTTAAAGATTATCTAAAAATGTTTCAATTTCAACACAAAACAAATCCAATTGGAATATTTTTAAATTTAACAGTGTAAATTTTTGGTATTATTTTTGGTATGTACTTCACAATCATAGACGATACGATATATAATCGAATTGGCCGCCATTTTTAGGTTTTGGTACCATTCTAATTGCATTCACGCATTCGTTAGTTGAAACTTGCAACGTCTAGGTTTCACAACACTGAATGTATTTAGTTCATTAGGGACATTTTCAACTACCCGAACGGATTCAACCTTGTGCAGATGGTACGTCAGTGCAGTTTAGAACTTTATTTTTTGAAGTGGGTACTTGGTCCGAAAAAGAATTAACGTTTGACATCGCTGTGCTTGAACGAGTAGTTTCTGTTGATGGTCCCGAAATGTCGCTATATCGTGCTAGCATTTCCTGATCCCTTGTTTGTCGTTCAGGGGTAGCTGATGATGATGGTAGTGATGATATGAAATGGTTAGTATTTACTGAGCTTGACGCTTCGGTCTGGGATGAGATTATGGACATAGATCTCGCGGCCCGACGTTCTTCTCGTTGATTAGAATGTGACAAGGCATGGACCCCTGTATTAAGTGTCTCTTCTAATTTTTCCATTCGTCTCAGTAGATTATTGACTTGCGTATAATTCGATTTTTGAATTAACTTAAACGATTCGTCGATTTTGGATAAGATAACGCTTAATCCACTTTCATACGTATTACAGAACCGTCAATTTGAGTCTTTTTAACCCACGTTAGTAAATAATTAATAAGTATTTATTTAGATAACTTTAGATAATGGATGATCATGAGCGTCAGCAAAATCGGCTACGTGATATCTTAGCCGAGTTAGACAGTGAGGAAAAAGGCCCTGTCGATGGGTCAGTTGTTAGTGAAACAGAAGACTTAGAGCTATTTAGCAATCATGATTCCGAAACAGAGCAGGAACTTGATCCAAATAACGGCGACTTTGATTAACCAGATGGTGATTTAGTGGGTAAAGATGGCTCAATATGGATATAATACGCATTTAAATCTACACGGGCAGTTACCGAAAATATTTTCCGTTCGTCATGAAACCTTACAGATTTTTCGAAATCTGTTAAAACACCCTTAGAAAGTTTCCAGTTATTCTTTACTTTCATCAATGATATTGTGGAATACACAAATCTATTTATAAAAAAACAACAAACAAAATATAAGGGCGTGAAACATGCTGCAACCACCGATTATACAGAAATTAATGCTTTATTTGGGTTGTTGTACCTAACGAGGTTGCATAAATCATCGCATGTGCATGTACGGGATTTGTGGGCTACCGACTGTACAGGTTTGGAAATATTTGCTGCAACCATGAGCTACAGTCGCTTCCAATTTCTTATGCGGTGCATTCGATTTGACAACATCGAAACTCGCATGGGACGTCGTTTGGTTGATAAATTCGTGAAATCTTCGAAAAATTCAACGAAAATTGCCATAAACATTTTCTCTGTTGTTGAATCCGTGTCATTTTGCACATCAAATGTGGAAGTTTACTGTGGACAGCAACCGCCAGGACGATACAGTTTGAGTAATAAGCCTGACCAAATCGTATTACGTTTAACCAGACATTTGCAAAACGTTGGACGTTATGTCACAGAAGATAATTGTTTTAGATAGAAAATTTAACTAAATTTTTAATTAATAGAAAAATTGTTTGTGATAACTGCTTATTTTCTAATTCTTCTTCATTCGTATAAAATGGATTAATATCATCATTGATTGCTAGTTTAGGTATTGTCTTAAATACTGCACTTCTTTGAACTGCTTTTTAGAGTTCTTCATTTCTTTCTTAAATATTGCAAATTCTTCTTCCAACTTACCGGTAAATTCCTATATTTCTCTTAACTATTCCCGTACTGAAAGATATTTTTAGTTGAAAATACTGGTGACCTTGATAATTCCGAGCTACGCCCAAAAGAGCAATGATTGGTCCACCCCAGAGTCCTATTGACGAGCCTCCGAAGGATGGGGTTTTGACATACATTTCGATACATTTCGTACTTGCTGTACTCATTGGTTGTTTTAGCAAGTTATAGCATGGAATTTAGTCCTTGCAGGATACCAAAGCCCTCTTTGTATCCTAGGCTGATTTAGTCTCTATTTACTACTTTTAAGTTTTTCTAAAGGTCCCAACTGTTAAGTTAGTCTCAATTGCTCCCACTGTACTTGGCTAATGTATTTAGTTTAGTTGTACATTAAATCTGCAAAAATAACTAAAAACTAATTTTTCTGTTTATTTTTAGTCGGGTCAAGCAACAAATCACCATATCAACAATAATAACTGTCAGAACTTACCATCAAACACCGATGGTGATGAGGATGTATGGCGAGGTCATAGCATAGCCGCATTACGAAGACGTGCTTCTGAATTAAATGCTACATCAATACCATCATATTTACACTCACACAACTACGAACATCATAATTCAGTATATTAGAAAACATTTTACTTGATAATTAATTTTACTAAACGCAGTCAGTTTAATTTTGAAAATTTGCAACCAACTGTAGGAAACAAAAAACAAAGTGAACAAATCAATTGCAACAAATTAATCAGAATAATTCATCAGAACAAAAAGAAATATTTTTTTTATTTAACAGAATTATTATTTACATTTTTTATTTGTTATTTTCATTATAATTATTTTTATTAATTTACAAACAGAAGAAATTAAATATATAAATAAACGTTTAAGTTTACAGTGCTATTAATAAGTATAGTTAGATAATAATAAAACTAAATAATAATTTAAAACAAAAATTATATAAATACATACATAAATGAATTATATAATGGAAAATAATTAATTTAACATCAGAAATAATTCAATTTATTGTTTTATTATTTTGTACTTATTATTAATTATTTAATAAACAAATACGGGTGCTGTGCTTCCGGTAAATTATTTTATTATGTAACATTTTAATAATTTTCTTGTTTATTACTTATTTAATTATATTTCATTTTTTTTTATAATATTTAACACTAAAATTAATTGTTAGTTAAATAAGACGTATAATTTTTTATGTAGCATCTGCATATATAAACTGTTAATTGTGCAGGTTAAAATTAAAATTTAAACACAAATAAACCATCCAAATAAAATGTTAAATATAAAACAAATACAATTCGGAGACTTAAGAATGTATACGATTTTTATTTAAAATAAAATTTTAAAAGCAAAAAAATATTTTAAATTAATTATTAATGAGAAACAAAAAAAATATTTATTGATATTTTTCTTTTGTAAAATTATTTAATATAAAAACATATAAAATTTTAAAATAAAAAAAACCAATATAAATAAATATATATATACATAATAATTGAAAAATTTTTAATAAAAATATAAACAAATAAATGTACAGAAAATTAACAATTGTATACGATTTATTATTATTAATAAAATTAATATAAATAAAAAGGAAGAAAAATTAAAAACAAACACTAATAATTAGTTTATAAGTAATTCAAAAAAAAATTAATTAATTTTCATAAATGTTTATATATAAAATTATATTATAAAATAAATATAACGGGATTTTAATTTTAATTTTACACATACAACGAAATTATTTTATCAAAATCAAAAAAAAAATTCATTCCAAAACAATAAAACATATAAATTTTAGATAATTAATAAATATTTTGGCAACTTTTTATTTTGTATGGCAGTAAAACAAAAGACACACATCCGAAACGAAAACAGAATTTTAATTAAAAAAAATATAATAATAATTGCATATACCTTATAAATATTAATTAAAAAACTTCTTCTAATACACTATTACCATATTATTAATTAATTATAATATTTGAAAAAAAAAAAATACTATATAATTAATATAAATATTATTCTATATAATAAATAAATAATGAAAAAAAAAAATGTTGTAGTTATAAATAAAAAAAAAGGAATTAATTAAAATTAACTAATAAATCTGTTGTGCGATGGAATTATAATTAATTATTATTACAATTATTATTTGAATTAAACAACAACAAAAAATGTGAATGAAAATAAACAAACAAAAAAAATGAAAATAAAAAATATTTAAATAAAAATAAATTTTAAAATCAAATTCTCGAAATTTTTATTTTCATTATGAATAAAGTCCAGTCGACAGAGTTCTATAAATTTCCTTCTGGATAAATTGTTGTTTCACCCAAATTTATGAGCAACCAACGGATCTTGCGACAACACTACTTTTTTGGCCTCAGGTGTGTGTAACCCCATTGAAACGCCTATACTTCGTTAAAAGCTTCGTTGTGTCCGATACAAGCGTTATCTCTTTAATTTCCTTCTTTCATTGTGTACAGCCCAGTTAGCAGCTTTCACAAATCACTTTTCTCTGACAATCAGGGTCATTCTTTCAATCCATGTTGTTTGGATTTCGTCCACTTTCATATTTTCGAAATAAAACCTAAATGATGCATACTTATAGCATTTAATAAACTTGCACTAGAAACTCCACTCCGTATACACATTTCGGACTTGTTCTGTTGTAAACAAAATCCCATCTAATTTTATGTGTTTGAAGCTAGACCTAACATAATCCTAAACATGACCCTAATGCTGCGCCAGCACTTGTAGCACAATCTAATGAAAATGGTACTGGAATTTTTTACAAATTAATTACAATAAAATGGCATAATTAAACCCCTAGAAAACTACCCTAAATGGGAGCAACCGTTTAAAATCATTTTATCGTACTGGACACTGGTTTATATAAGAAGTTTTTAATAAATAAATTACAATATATTGGAATAGTTCAATTGCCAAAAACTGTCCCTAAAAGTGCAGCTCTTTAAAACAATATTTTTCTGTATAGGTAAAACCCCTCCAATAATTACCACTGATTTTATTAGAATAGTCCACACTCACAAAAATCGATCAATAAGCACCAAACTTCCTTCATATGTTGTAATAAATTCAGGGATACAGAAATATGTATCGCTGAATTTATTACAACAGCCCACACCCACAAAAATCGATATCTATGCATCGAACTTCCTTCCTATGCAAGAAAAAGGTATCCCTGAATTTATTACAACAGCCCACACTCACAATAATCGATCATTATGCATCGAACTTCAATCCTATGCAAGAAATAGGTATCCCTGAATTTATTACAACAGCCCAAACCCACACAAATCTTTTGAACGGATAAAATTCATAGTCACGGATTCCAAATGTTTCATTTAGTTTTAATGTAATTATGAGTAGTTCAACGTTTAGTTTGCTTCAATATTTTGCCTCGTTCGTCTGCAGTCCAGGTTCGAAGCACAATGTGGCCGAATTTCAAAATACGAAACTTCCAACAACTACTGCTTTCCATATGCATCCTACCGGTAGTTTCGTGCTCAACGTGTTGTATACTGTACCTATAACCATTTTGAACCGGAATTTCAACAAAAAAAAGTTTTCAATTTTTCGCGAAAAAACGTGATGGTTAGCCTTACTTTTTTTGAACGGATAAAATTCATAGTCACGGATTCCGAATGTTTCATCTAGTTTTGATTATCAATGTAATTATGAGTAGTTCAACGTTTAGTTTGCTTCAATATGTTGCCTCGTTCGTCTGCAGTCCAGGTTCGAAGCACAATGTGGCCGAATTTCAAAATACGAAACTTCCAACAATTACTGCTTTCCATATGCATCCTACCGGTAGTTTCGTGCTCAACGTGTTGTATACTGTACCTATAACCATTTTGAACGGGAATTTCAACAAAAAAAGTTTTCAATTTTTCGCGAAAAAACGTGATGGTTAGTTGGCCTTACTTTTTTTGAACGGATAAAATTCATAGTCACGGATTCCGAATGTTTCATTTGGTTTTGATTATCAATGTAATTATGAGTAGTTCAACGTTTAGTTTGCTTCAATATGTTGCCTCGTTCGTCTGCAATCCAGGTTCGAAGCACAATGTGGCCGAATTTCAAAATACGAAACTTCCAACAACTACTGCTTTCCATATGCATCCTACCGGTAGTTTCGTGCTCAACGTGTTGTATACTGTACCTATAACCATTTTGAACGGGAATTTCAACAAAAAAAGTTTTCAATTTTTCGCGAAAAAACGTGATGGTTAGTTGGCCTTACTTTTTTTGAACGGATAAAATTCATAGTCACGGATTCCGAATGTTTCATTTAGTTTTGATTATCAATGTAATTATGAGTAGTTCAACGTTTAGTTTGCTTCAATATGTTGCCTCGTTCGTCTGCAATCCAGGTTCGAAGCACAATGTGGCCGAATTTCAAAATACGAAACTTCCAACAATTACTGCTTTCCATATGCATCCTACCGGTAGTTTCGTGCTCAACGTGTTGTATACTGTACCTATAACCATTTTGAACCGGAATTTCAACAAAAAAGTTTTCAATTTTTCGCGAAAAAACGTGGCCTTACTTTTTTTGAACGGATAAAATTCATAGTCACGGATTCCGAATGTTTCATTTAGTTTTGATTATCAATGTTATTATGAGTAGTTCAATGTTTAGTTTGCTTTAATATGTTGCCTCGTTCGTCTGCAGTCCAGGTTCGAAGCACAATGTGGCCGAATTTCAAAATACGAAACTTCCAACAACTACTGCTTTCCATATGCATCCTACCGGTAGTTTCGTGCTCAACGTGTTGTATACTGTACCTATAACCATTTTGAACCGGAATTTCAACAAAAAAAAGTTTTCAATTTTTCGCGAAAAAACGTGATGGTTAGCCTTACTTTTTTTGAACGGATAAAATTCATAGTCACGGATTCCAAATGTTTCATTTAGTTTTGATTATCAATGTTATTATGAGTAGTTCAACGTTTAGTTTGCTTCAATATGTTGCCTCGTTCGTCTGCAGTTCAGGTTCGAAGCACAATGTGGCCGAATTTCAAAATACGAAACTTCCAACAACTACTGCTTTCCATATGCATCCTACCGGTACTTTCGTGCTCAACGTGTTGTATACTGTACCTATAACCATTTTGAACCGGAATTTCAACAAAAAAAAGTTTTCAATTTTTCGCGAAAAAACGTGATGGTTAGCCTTACTTTTTTTGAACGGATAAAATTCATAGTCACGGATTCCGAATGTTTCATCTAGTTTTGATTATCAATGTAATTATGAGTAGTTCAACGTTTAGTTTGCTTCAATATGTTGCCTCGTTCGTCTGCAGTCCAGGTTCGAAGCACAATGTGGCCGAATTTCAAAATACGAAACTTCCAACAACTACTGCTTTCCATATGCATCCTACCGGTAGTTTCGTGCTCAACGTGTTGTATACTGTACCTATAACCATTTTGAACGGGAATTTCAACAAAAAAAGTTTTCAATTTTTCGCGAAAAAACGTGGCCTTACTTTTTTTGAACGGATAAAATTCATAGTCACGGATTCCGAATGTTTCATCTAGTTTTGATTATCAATGTTATTATGAGTAGTTCAACGTTTAGTTTGCTTCAATATGTTGCCTCGTTCGTCTGCAATCCAGGTTCGAAGCACAATGTGACCGAATTTCAAATACGAAACTTCCAACAATTACTGCTTTCCATATGCATCCTACTGGTAGTTTCATGCTCAACGTGTTGTATACTGTACCTATAATCATTTTGAACGGGAATTTCAACAAAAAAAAAGTTCTCAATTTTTCGCGAAAAAACGTGATGTAGCCTTTCTTTTTTTGAACGGATAAAATTCATAGTCACGGATTCCGAATGTTTCATTTAGTTTTGATTATCAATGTAATTATGAGTAGTTCAACGTTTAGTTTGCTTCAATATGTTGCCTCGTTCGTCTGCAATCCAGGTTCGAAGCACAATGTGGCCGAATTTCAAAATACGAAACTTCCAACAATTACTGCTTTCCATATGCATCCTACCGGTAGTTTCGTGCTCAACGTGTTGTATACTGTACCTATAACCATTTTGAACCGGAATTTCAACAAAAAAGTTTTCAATTTTTCGCGAAAAAACGTGGCCTTACTTTTTTTGAACGGATAAAATTCATAGTCACGGATTCCGAATGTTTCATCTAGTTTTGATTATCAATGTTATTATGAGTAGTTCAACGTTTAGTTTGCTTCAATATGTTGCCTCGTTCGTCTGCAATCCAGGTTCGAAGCACAATGTGACCGAATTTCAAATACGAAACTTCCAACAATTACTGCTTTCCATATGCATCCTACTGGTAGTTTCATGCTCAACGTGTTGTATACTGTACCTATAATCATTTTGAACGGGAATTTCAACAAAAAAAAAGTTCTCAATTTTTCGCGAAAAAACGTGATGTAGCCTTTCTTTTTTTGAACGGATAAAATTCATAGTCACGGATTCCGAATGTTTCATTTAGTTTTGATTATCAATGTAATTATGAGTAGTTCAACGTTTAGTTTGCTTCAATATGTTGCCTCGTTCGTCTGCAATCCAGGTTCGAAGCACAATGTGGCCGAATTTCAAAATACGAAACTTCCAACAATTACTGCTTTCCATATGCATCCTACCGGTAGTTTCGTGCTCAACGTGTTGTATACTGTACCTATAACCATTTTGAACCGGAATTTCAACAAAAAAGTTTTCAATTTTTCGCGAAAAAACGTGGCCTTACTTTTTTTGAACGGATAAAATTCATAGTCACGGATTCCGAATGTTTCATCTAGTTTTGATTATCAATGTTATTATGAGTAGTTCAACGTTTAGTTTGCTTCAATATGTTGCCTCGTTCGTCTGCAATCCAGGTTCGAAGCACAATGTGACCGAATTTCAAATACGAAACTTCCAACAATTACTGCTTTCCATATGCATTCTTCTGGTAGTTTCGTGCTCAACGTGTTGTATACTGTACCTATAATCATTTTGAACCGTGAATTTCAACAAAAAAAAGTTTTCAATTTTTCGCGAAAAAACGTGGCCTTACTTTTTTTGAACGGATAAAATTCATAGTCACGGATTCCGAATGTTTCATTTAGTTTTGATTATCAATGTAATTATGAGTAGTTCAACGTTTAGTTTGCTTCAATATGTTGCCTCGTTCGTCTGCAATCCAAGTTCGAAGCACAATGTGGCCGAATTTCAAAATACGAAACTTTCAACAATTACTGCTTTCCATATGCATCCTACTGGCAGTTTCGTGCTCAACGTGTTGTATACTGTACCTATAATCATTTTGAACCGGAATTTCAACAAAAAAAAGTTTTCAATTTTTCGCTAAAAAACGTGATGTTAGCCTTACTTTTTTTGAACGGATAAAATTCATAGTCACGGATTCCGAATGTTTCATTTAGTTTTGATTATCAATGTAATTATGAGTAGTTCAACGTTTAGTTTGCTTCAATATGTTGCCTCGTTCGTCTGCAATCCAGGTTCGAAGCACAATGTGGCCGAATTTCAAAATACGAAACTTCCAACAATTACTGCTTTCCATATGCATCCTACCGGTAGTTTCGTGCTCAACGTGTTGTATAGTGTACCTATAATCATTTTGAACCGGAATTTCAACAAAAAAGTTTTCAATTTTTCGCGAAAAAACGTGGCCTTACTTTTTTTGAACGGATAAAATTCATAGTCACGGATTCCGAATGTTTCATCTAGTTTTGATTATCAATGTTATTATGAGTAGTTCAACGTTTAGTTTGCTTCAATATGTTGCCTCGTTCGTCTGCAATCCAGGTTCGAAGCACAATGTGACCGAATTTCAAATACGAAACTTCCAACAATTACTGCTTTCCATATGCATCCTACCGGTACTTTCGTGCTCAACGTGTTGTATACTGTACCTATAACCATTTTGAACCGGAATTTCAACAAAAAAAAGTTTTCAATTTTTCGCGAAAAAACGTGGCCTTACTTTTTTTGAACGGATAAAATTCATAGTCACGGATTCCGAATGTTTCATCTAGTTTTGATTATCAATGTTATTATGAGTAGTTCAACGTTTAGTTTGCTTCAATATGTTGCCTCGTTCGTCTGCAATCCAGGTTCGAAGCACAATGTGACCGAATTTCAAATACGAAACTTCCAACAATTACTGCTTTCCATATGCATCCTACTGGTAGTTTCATGCTCAACGTGTTGTATACTGTACCTATAATCATTTTGAACGGGAATTTCAACAAAAAAAAAGTTCTCAATTTTTCGCGAAAAAACGTGATGTAGCCTTTCTTTTTTTGAACGGATAAAATTCATAGTCACGGATTCCGAATGTTTCATTTAGTTTTGATTATCAATGTAATTATGAGTAGTTCAACGTTTAGTTTGCTTCAATATGTTGCCTCGTTCGTCTGCAATCCAGGTTCGAAGCACAATGTGGCCGAATTTCAAAATACGAAACTTCCAACAATTACTGCTTTCCATATGCATCCTACCGGTACTTTCGTGCTCAACGTGTTGTATACTGTACCTATAACCATTTTGAACCGGAATTTCAACAAAAAAAAGTTTTCAATTTTTCGCGAAAAAACGTGGCCTTACTTTTTTTGAACGGATAAAATTCATAGTCACGGATTCCGAATGTTTCATCTAGTTTTGATTATCAATGTTATTATGAGTAGTTCAACGTTTAGTTTGCTTCAATATGTTGCCTCGTTCGTCTGCAATCCAGGTTCGAAGCACAATGTGACCGAATTTCAAATACGAAACTTCCAACAATTACTGCTTTCCATATGCATCCTACTGGTAGTTTCATGCTCAACGTGTTGTATACTGTACCTATAATCATTTTGAACGGGAATTTCAACAAAAAAAAAGTTCTCAATTTTTCGCGAAAAAACGTGATGTAGCCTTTCTTTTTTTGAACGGATAAAATTCATAGTCACGGATTCCGAATGTTTCATTTAGTTTTGATTATCAATGTAATTATGAGTAGTTCAACGTTTAGTTTGCTTCAATATGTTGCCTCGTTCGTCTGCAATCCAGGTTCGAAGCACAATGTGGCCGAATTTCAAAATACGAAACTTTCAACAATTACTGCTTTCCATATGCATCCTACTGGCAGTTTCGTGCTCAACGTGTTGTATACTGTACCTATAATCATTTTGAACCGGAATTTCAACAAAAAAAAGTTTTCAATTTTTCGCTAAAAAACGTGATGGATAGCCTTACTTTTTTTGAACGGATAAAATTCATAGTCACGGATTCCGAATGTTTCATTTAGTTTTGATTATCAATGTAATTATGAGTAGTTCAACGTTTAGTTTGCTTCAATATGTTGCCTCGTTCGTCTGCAATCCAGGTTCGAAGCACAATGTGGCCGAATTTCAAAATACGAAACTTTCAACAATTACTGCTTTCCATATGCATCCTACTGGCAGTTTCGTGCTCAACGTGTTGTATACTGTACCTATAATCATTTTGAACCGGAATTTCAACAAAAAAAAGTTTTCAATTTTTCGCTAAAAAACGTGATGGTTAGCCTTACTTTTTTTGAACGGATAAAATTCATAGTCACGGATTCCGAATGTTTCATTTAGTTTTGATTATCAATGTAATTATGAGTAGTTCAACGTTTAGTTTGCTTCAATATGTTGCCTCGTTCGTCTGCAATCCAGGTTCGAAGCACAATGTGGCCGAATTTCAAAATACGAAACTTTCAACAATTACTGCTTTCCATATGCATCCTACCGGTACTTTCGTGCTCAACGTGTTGTATACTGTACCTATAATCATTTTGAACCGGAATTTCAACAAAAAAAGTTTTCAATTTTTCGCGAAAAAACGTGATGGTTAGTTGGCCTTACTTTTTTTGAACGGATAAAATTCATAGTCACGGATTCCGAATGTTTCATTTAGTTTTGATTATCAATGTAATTATGAGTAGTTCAACGTTTAGTTTGCTTCAATATGTTGCCTCGTTCGTCTGCAATCCAGGTTCGAAGCACAATGTGGCCGAATTTCAAAATACGAAACTTCCAACAATTACTGCTTTCCATATGCATCCTACCGGTAGTTTCGTGCTCAACGTGTTGTATACTGTACCTATAACCATTTTGAACCGGAATTTCAACAAAAAAGTTTTCAATTTTTCGCGAAAAAACGTGGCCTTACTTTTTTTGAACGGATAAAATTCATAGTCACGGATTCCGAATGTTTCATTTAGTTTTGATTATCAATGTTATTATGAGTAGTTCAATGTTTAGTTTGCTTTAATATGTTGCCTCGTTCGTCTGCAGTCCAGGTTCGAAGCACAATGTGGCCGAATTTCAAAATACGAAACTTCCAACAACTACTGCTTTCCATATGCATCCTACCGGTAGTTTCGTGCTCAACGTGTTGTATACTGTACCTATAACCATTTTGAACCGGAATTTCAACAAAAAAAAGTTTTCAATTTTTCGCGAAAAAACGTGATGGTTAGCCTTACTTTTTTTGAACGGATAAAATTCATAGTCACGGATTCCGAATGTTTCATCTAGTTTTGATTATCAATGTAATTATGAGTAGTTCAACGTTTAGTTTGCTTCAATATGTTGCCTCGTTCGTCTGCAGTCCAGGTTCGAAGCACAATGTGGCCGAATTTCAAAATACGAAACTTCCAACAACTACTGCTTTCCATATGCATCCTACCGGTAGTTTCGTGCTCAACGTGTTGTATACTGTACCTATAACCATTTTGAACGGGAATTTCAACAAAAAAAGTTTTCAATTTTTCGCGAAAAAACGTGATGGTTAGTTGGCCTTACTTTTTTTGAACGGATAAAATTCATAGTCACGGATTCCGAATGTTTCATTTAGTTTTGATTATCAATGTAATTATGAGTAGTTCAACGTTTAGTTTGCTTCAATATGTTGCCTCGTTCGTCTGCAATCCAGGTTCGAAGCACAATGTGGCCGAATTTCAAAATACGAAACTTCCAACAACTACTGCTTTCCATATGCATCCTACCGGTAGTTTCGTGCTCAACGTGTTGTATACTGTACCTATAACCATTTTGAACGGGAATTTCAACAAAAAAAGTTTTCAATTTTTCGCGAAAAAACGTGATGGTTAGTTGGCCTTACTTTTTTTGAACGGATAAAATTCATAGTCACGGATTCCGAATGTTTCATTTAGTTTTGATTATCAATGTAATTATGAGTAGTTCAACGTTTAGTTTGCTTCAATATGTTGCCTCGTTCGTCTGCAATCCAGGTTCGAAGCACAATGTGGCCGAATTTCAAAATACGAAACTTCCAACAATTACTGCTTTCCATATGCATCCTACCGGTAGTTTCGTGCTCAACGTGTTGTATACTGTACCTATAACCATTTTGAACCGGAATTTCAACAAAAAAGTTTTCAATTTTTCGCGAAAAAACGTGGCCTTACTTTTTTTGAACGGATAAAATTCATAGTCACGGATTCCGAATGTTTCATCTAGTTTTGATTATCAATGTTATTATGAGTAGTTCAACGTTTAGTTTGCTTCAATATGTTGCCTCGTTCGTCTGCAATCCAGGTTCGAAGCACAATGTGACCGAATTTCAAATACGAAACTTCCAACAATTACTGCTTTCCATATGCATCCTACTGGTAGTTTCATGCTCAACGTGTTGTATACTGTACCTATAATCATTTTGAACGGGAATTTCAACAAAAAAAAAGTTCTCAATTTTTCGCGAAAAAACGTGATGTAGCCTTTCTTTTTTTGAACGGATAAAATTCATAGTCACGGATTCCGAATGTTTCATTTAGTTTTGATTATCAATGTAATTATGAGTAGTTCAACGTTTAGTTTGCTTCAATATGTTGCCTCGTTCGTCTGCAATCCAGGTTCGAAGCACAATGTGGCCGAATTTCAAAATACGAAACTTCCAACAATTACTGCTTTCCATATGCATCCTACCGGTACTTTCGTGCTCAACGTGTTGTATACTGTACCTATAACCATTTTGAACCGGAATTTCAACAAAAAAGTTTTCAATTTTTCGCGAAAAAACGTGGCCTTACTTTTTTTGAACGGATAAAATTCATAGTCACGGATTCCGAATGTTTCATCTAGTTTTGATTATCAATGTAATTATGAGTAGTTCAACGTTTAGTTTGCTTCAATATGTTGCCTCGTTCGTCTGCAATCCAGGTTCGAAGCACAATGTGACCGAATTTCAAATACGAAACTTCCAACAATTACTGCTTTCCATATGCATCCTACTGGTAGTTTCATGCTCAACGTGTTGTATACTGTACCTATAATCATTTTGAACGGGAATTTCAACAAAAAAAAAGTTCTCAATTTTTCGCGAAAAAACGTGATGTAGCCTTTCTTTTTTTGAACGGATAAAATTCATAGTCACGGATTCCGAATGTTTCATTTAGTTTTGATTATCAATGTACGAGGGCAAATCAAAAAGTCTTGCAATATCATATGAAAAAAAAGAGTGAGTGAGACAGCAATATTTTTATTTTTCGACATAATCTCCTTTAAGGTTTATACATTTGTCACATCGATCAATTAACTTGCCTAAACCCTCTAAAAAAAAGATTTCTTTTGCTCCATAAAATATTCATTTACAACAGACCGTACTTCATAGTCACTGGAAAATTTCCGGCCCCTTAGTGTTTTTTTCAAATTGGGAAACAGAAAGTAGTCACTGGGTGCCAAGTCTGGAATGTACAGTGGATGCGGAATTTCTACGATGCCGCAGTCCTTTAATGCAGCTTGAGCAATATTAGCCTTGTGCACTGGTGCATTGTCGTGAAGAAGCAAGTTCTTTTCCTAACTTTCCTTGGCCGTTTTTCCCGGATCGCTTTTTTCAATTTTCGCAAAACCTCTGCGTAATATATGCCTGTGATTGTGGTTTTCGGTGGCATATAATCGATTATCAAAATTCCTTCAGCATCCCAAAAATTGTTGCCAAAACCTTACCAGCAGACGGTTGAGTTTTGAATTTCTTTGGTGGTAGTTCACTACGTTTAATCCATTGCATCGATTCTTGTTAGGATTCCGGATGCCAGTGATGAAGCCATGTTTCATCGCCTGTTATTATGTTATCCAAGAAATTTTCTGGATCTTCTTTGTACATATCTAAAATCGCCTTTGAAATTTGAACACGCATTTTTTTTTGTTCTGCATTCAACAAACGGGGAACCCATCGCGCACTTACTTTCGACATGTGAAGGTTGTCATGTAATATAGTATATGTGGTACCGTATGAAAGAGAAAGTCTCCACGCTAACCGTGGAACAGAAATACGCCGGTCCTCCAATACAATAGATTCGGCCAAAATTACGTTTTCATGGCTAATAGCATCTGCTGGCCGACTCGAGCGGTTGTGTCTTCTAATGACTCCCGACCACTTTTAAATAGTTTTACCCACCTTGTTACTGTGGCATATGATGGTGCAGATTCGCCGTAATTTTTTGATATATAGTTGAATATATAAATTGCATTTCGTCCATCTTTACAGAAAAAATTAATAACGGCGCGATATTCAATTTCATTCATTTTAAGAAAAATTCAAAACACGTGTTACTAAATTGACAAAAACAAACGAACTGTAAAATTTACATCGAAATATTCTTCTAGAAGTTTCATCGCGACAAAAAATGGTTTTGAAAAATATATTGTTGTCTCACTCACTCTTTTTTTTCATATGATATTGCAAGACTTTTTGATATACCCTCGTAATTATGAGTAGTTCAACGTTTAGTTTGCTTCAATATGTTGCCTCGTTCGTCTGCAATCCAGGTTCGAAGCACAATGTGACCGAATTTCAAATACGAAACTTCCAACAATTACTGCTTTCCATATGCATTCTTCTGGTAGTTTCGTGCTCAACGTGTTGTATACTGTACCTATAATCATTTTGAACCGGAATTTCAACAAAAAAAAGTTTTCAATTTTTCGCGAAAAAACGTGGCCTTACTTTTTTTGAACGGATAAAATTCATAGTCACGGATTCCGAATGTTTCATTTAGTTTTGATTATCAATGTAATTATGAGTAGTTCAACGTTTAGTTTGCTTCAATATGTTGCCTCGTTCGTCTGCAATCCAAGTTCGAAGCACAATGTGGCCGAATTTCAAAATACGAAACTTTCAACAATTACTGCTTTCCATATGCATCCTACTGGCAGTTTCGTGCTCAACGTGTTGTATACTGTACCTATAATCATTTTGAACCGGAATTTCAACAAAAAAAAGTTTTCAATTTTTCGCTAAAAAACGTGATGTTAGCCTTACTTTTTTTGAACGGATAAAATTCATAGTCACGGATTCCGAATGTTTCATTTAGTTTTGATTATCAATGTAATTATGAGTAGTTCAACGTTTAGTTTGCTTCAATATGTTGCCTCGTTCGTCTGCAATCCAGGTTCGAAGCATAATGTGGCCGAATTTCAAAATACGAAACTTCCAACAATTACTGCTTTCCATATGCATCCTACCGGTAGTTTCGTGCTCAACGTGTTGTATAGTGTACCTATAATCATTTTGAACCGGAATTTCAACAAAAAAGTTTTCAATTTTTCGCGAAAAAACGTGGCCTTACTTTTTTTGAACGGATAAAATTCATAGTCACGGATTCCGAATGTTTCATCTAGTTTTGATTATCAATGTTATTATGAGTAGTTCAACGTTTAGTTTGCTTCAATATGTTGCCTCGTTCGTCTGCAATCCAGGTTCGAAGCACAATGTGACCGAATTTCAAATACGAAACTTCCAACAATTACTGCTTTCCATATGCATCCTACTGGTAGTTTCATGCTCAACGTGTTGTATACTGTACCTATAATCATTTTGAACGGGAATTTCAACAAAAAAAAAGTTCTCAATTTTTCGCGAAAAAACGTGATGTAGCCTTTCTTTTTTTGAACGGATAAAATTCATAGTCACGGATTCCGAATGTTTCATTTAGTTTTGATTATCAATGTAATTATGAGTAGTTCAACGTTTAGTTTGCTTCAATATGTTGCCTCGTTCGTCTGCAATCCAGGTTCGAAGCACAATGTGGCCGAATTTCAAAATACGAAACTTCCAACAATTACTGCTTTCCATATGCATCCTACCGGTACTTTCGTGCTCAACGTGTTGTATACTGTACCTATAACCATTTTGAACCGGAATTTCAACAAAAAAAAGTTTTCAATTTTTCGCGAAAAAACGTGGCCTTACTTTTTTTGAACGGATAAAATTCATAGTCACGGATTCCGAATGTTTCATCTAGTTTTGATTATCAATGTTATTATGAGTAGTTCAACGTTTAGTTTGCTTCAATATGTTGCCTCGTTCGTCTGCAATCCAGGTTCGAAGCACAATGTGACCGAATTTCAAATACGAAACTTCCAACAATTACTGCTTTCCATATGCATTCTTCTGGTAGTTTCGTGCTCAACGTGTTGTATACTGTACCTATAATCATTTTGAACCGTGAATTTCAACAAAAAAAAGTTTTCAATTTTTCGCGAAAAAACGTGGCCTTACTTTTTTTGAACGGATAAAATTCATAGTCACGGATTCCGAATGTTTCATTTAGTTTTGATTATCAATGTAATTATGAGTAGTTCAACGTTTAGTTTGCTTCAATATGTTGCCTCGTTCGTCTGCAATCCAAGTTCGAAGCACAATGTGGCCGAATTTCAAAATACGAAACTTTCAACAATTACTGCTTTCCATATGCATCCTACTGGCAGTTTCGTGCTCAACGTGTTGTATACTGTACCTATAATCATTTTGAACCGGAATTTCAACAAAAAAAAGTTTTCAATTTTTCGCTAAAAAACGTGATGGTTATTAGCCTTACTTTTTTTGAACGGATAAAATTCATAGTCACGGATTCCGAATGTTTCATTTAGTTTTGATTATCAATGTAATTATGAGTAGTTCAACGTTTAGTTTGCTTCAATATGTTGCCTCGTTCGTCTGCAATCCAGGTTCGAAGCACAATGTGGCCGAATTTCAAAATACGAAACTTTCAACAATTACTGCTTTCCATATGCATCCTACTGGCAGTTTCGTGCTCAACGTGTTGTATACTGTACCTATAATCATTTTGAACCGGAATTTCAACAAAAAAAAGTTTTCAATTTTTCGCTAAAAAACGTGATGGTTAGCCTTACTTTTTTTGAACGGATAAAATTCATAGTCACGGATTCCGAATGTTTCATTTAGTTTTGATTATCAATGTAATTATGAGTAGTTCAACGTTTAGTTTGCTTCAATATGTTGCCTCGTTCGTCTGCAATCCAGGTTCGAAGCACAATGTGGCCGAATTTCAAAATACGAAACTTTCAACAATTACTGCTTTCCATATGCATCCTACTGGCAGTTTCATGCTCAACGTGTTGTATACTGTACCTATAATCATTTTGAACCGGAATTTCAACAAAAAAAAGTTTTCAATTTTTCGCTAAAAAACGTGATGTTAGCCTTACTTTTTTTGAACGGATAAAATTCATAGTCACGGATTCCGAATGTTTCATTTAGTTTTGATTATCAATGTAATTATGAGTAGTTCAACGTTTAGTTTGCTTCAATATGTTGCCTCGTTCGTCTGCAATCCAGGTTCGAAGCACAATGTGGCCGAATTTCAAAATACGAAACTTTCAACAATTACTGCTTTCCATATGCATCCTACTGGCAGTTTCGTGCTCAACGTGTTGTATACTGTACCTATAATCATTTTGAACCGGAATTTCAACAAAAAAAAGTTTTCAATTTTTCGCTAAAAAACGTGATGGTTAGCCTTACTTTTTTTGAACGGATAAAATTCATAGTCACGGATTCCGAATGTTTCATTTAGTTTTGATTATCAATGTAATTATGAGTAGTTCAACGTTTAGTTTGCTTCAATATGTTGCCTCGTTCGTCTGCAATCCAGGTTCGAAGCACAATGTGGCCGAATTTCAAAATACGAAACTTTCAACAATTACTGCTTTCCATATGCATCCTACTGGCAGTTTCGTGCTCAACGTGTTGTATACTGTACCTATAATCATTTTGAACCGGAATTTCAACAAAAAAAAGTTTTCAATTTTTCGCTAAAAAACGTGATGGTTAGCCTTACTTTTTTTGAACGGATAAAATTCATAGTCACGGATTCCGAATGTTTCATTTAGTTTTGATTATCAATGTAATTATGAGTAGTTCAACGTTTAGTTTGCTTCAATATGTTGCCTCGTTCGTCTGCAATCCAGGTTCGAAGCACAATGTGGCCGAATTTCAAAATACGAAACTTTCAACAATCACTGCTTTCCATATGCATCCTACCGGTACTTTCGTGCTCAACGTGTTGTATACTGTACCTATAATCATTTTGAACCGGAATTTCAACAAAAAAAAGTTTTCAATTTTTCGCTAAAAAACGTGATGGTTAGCCTTACTTTTTTTGAACGGATAAAATTCATAGTCACGGATTCCGAATGTTTCATTTAGTTTTGATTATCAATGTAATTATGAGTAGTTCAACGTTTAGTTTGCTTCAATATGTTGCCTCGTTCGTCTGCAATCCAGGTTCGAAGCACAATGTGGCCGAATTTTAAAATACGAAACTCCCAACAATCACTGCTTTCCATATGCATCCTACCGGTACTTTCGTGCTCAACGTGTTGTATACTGTACCTATAATCATTTTGAACCGGAATTTCAACAAAAAAAAGTTTTCAATTTTTCGCTAAAAAACGTGATGGTTAGCCTTACTTTTTTTGAACGGATAAAATTCATAGTCACGGATTCCGAATGTTTCATTTGGTTTTGATTATCAATGTAATTATGAGTAGTTCAACGTTTAGTTTGCTTCAATATGTTGCCTCGTTCGTCTGCAATCCAGGTTCGAAGCACAATGTGGCCGAATTTCAAAATACGAAACTTTCAACAATTACTGCTTTCCATATGCATCCTACTGGCAGTTTCGTGCTCAACGTGTTGTATACTGTACCTATAATCATTTTGAACCGGAATTTCAACAAAAAAAAGTTTTCAATTTTTCGCTAAAAAACGTGATGGTTAGCCTTACTTTTTTTGAACGGATAAAATTCATAGTCACGGATTCCGAATGTTTCATTTAGTTTTGATTATCAATGTAATTATGAGTAGTTCAACGTTTAGTTTGCTTCAATATGTTGCCTCGTTCGTCTGCAATCCAGGTTCGAAGCACAATGTGGCCGAATTTCAAAATACGAAACTTTCAACAATTACTGCTTTCCATATGCATCCTACCGGTACTTTCGTGCTCAACGTGTTGTATACTGTACCTATAATCATTTTGAACCGGAATTTCAACAAAAAAAAGTTTTCAATTTTTCGCTAAAAAACGTGATGGTTAGCCTTACTTTTTTTGAACGGATAAAATTCATAGTCACGGATTCCGAATGTTTCATTTAGTTTTGATTATCAATGTAATTATGAGTAGTTCAACGTTTAGTTTGCTTCAATATGTTGCCTCGTTCGTCTGCAATCCAGGTTCGAAGCACAATGTGGCCGAATTTCAAAATACGAAACTCCCAACAATCACTGCTTTCCATATGCATCCTACCGGTACTTTCGTGCTCAACGTGTTGTATACTGTACCTATAATCATTTTGAACCGGAATTTCAACAAAAAAAAGTTTTCAATTTTTCGCTAAAAAACGTGATGGTTAGCCTTACTTTTTTTGAACGGATAAAATTCATAGTCACGGATTCCGAATGTTTCATTTAGTTTTGATTATCAATGTAATTATGAGTAGTTCAACGTTTAGTTTGCTTCAATATGTTGCCTCGTTCGTCTGCAATCCAGGTTCGAAGCACAATGTGGCCGAATTTCAAAATACGAAACTTTCAACAATTACTGCTTTCCATATGCATCCTACTGGCAGTTTTGTGCTCAACGTGTTGTATACTGTACCTATAATCATTTTGAACCGGAATTTCAACAAAAAAAAGTTTTCAATTTTTCGCTAAAAAACGTGATGGTTAGCCTTACTTTTTTTGAACGGATAAAATTCATAGTCACGGATTCCGAATGTTTCATTTAGTTTTGATTATCAATGTAATTATGAGTAGTTCAACGTTTAGTTTGCTTCAATATGTTGCCTCGTTCGTCTGCAATCCAGGTTCGAAGCACAATGTGGCCGAATTTCAAAATACGAAACTTTCAACAATTACTGCTTTCCATATGCATCCTACTGGCAGTTTCGTGCTCAACGTGTTGTATACTGTACCTATAATCATTTTGAACCGGAATTTCAACAAAAAAAAGTTTTCAATTTTTCGCTAAAAAACGTGATGGTTAGCCTTACTTTTTTTGAACGGATAAAATTCATAGTCACGGATTCCGAATGTTTCATTTAGTTTTGATTATCAATGTAATTATGAGTAGTTCAACGTTTAGTTTGCTTCAATATGTTGCCTCGTTCGTCTGCAATCCAGGTTCGAAGCACAATGTGGCCGAATTTCAAAATACGAAACTTTCAACAATTACTGCTTTCCATATGCATCCTACTGGCAGTTTCATGCTCAACGTGTTGTATACTGTACCTATAATCATTTTGAACCGGAATTTCAACAAAAAAAAGTTTTCAATTTTTCGCTAAAAAACGTGATGGTTAGCCTTACTTTTTTTGAACGGATAAAATTCATAGTCACGGATTCCGAATGTTTCATTTAGTTTTGATTATCAATGTAATTATGAGTAGTTCAACGTTTAGTTTGCTTCAATATGTTGCCTCGTTCGTCTGCAATCCAGGTTCGAAACACAATGTGGCCGAATTTCAAAATACGAAACTTTCAACAATTACTGCTTTCCATATGCATCCTACTGGCAGTTTCGTGCTCAACGTGTTGTATACTGTACCTATAATCATTTTGAACCGGAATTTCAACAAAAAAAAGTTTTCAATTTTTCGCTAAAAAACGTGATGGTTAGCCTTACTTTTTTTGAACGGATAAAATTCATAGTCACGGATTCCGAATGTTTCATTTAGTTTTGATTATCAATGTAATTATGAGTAGTTCAACGTTTAGTTTGCTTCAATATGTTGCCTCGTTCGTCTGCAATCCAGGTTCGAAGCACAATGTGGCCGAATTTCAAAATACGAAACTTTCAACAATTACTGCTTTCCATATGCATCCTACTGGCAGTTTCGTGCTCAACGTGTTGTATACTGTACCTATAATCATTTTGAACCGGAATTTCAACAAAAAAAAGTTTTCAATTTTTCGCTAAAAAACGTGATGGTTAGCCTTACTTTTTTTGAACGGATACAATTCATAGTCACGGATTCCGAATGTTTCATTTAGTTTTGATTATCAATGTAATTATGAGTAGTTCAACGTTTAGTTTGCTTCAATATGTTGCCTCGTTCGTCTGCAATCCAGGTTCGAAGCACAATGTGGCCGAATTTCAAAATACGAAACTTTCAACAATTACTGCTTTCCATATGCATCCTACTGGCAGTTTCGTGCTCAACGTGTTGTATACTGTACCTATAATCATTTTGAACCGGAATTTCAACAAAAAAAAGTTTTCAATTTTTCGCTAAAAAACGTGATGGTTAGCCTTACTTTTTTTGAACGGATAAAATTCATAGTCACGGATTCCGAATGTTTCATTTAGTTTTGATTATCAATGTAATTATGAGTAGTTCAACGTTTAGTTTGCTTCAATATGTTGCCTCGTTCGTCTGCAATCCAGGTTCGAAGCACAATGTGGCCGAATTTCAAAATACGAAACTTTCAACAATTACTGCTTTCCATATGCATCCTACTGGCAGTTTCGTGCTCAACGTGTTGTATACTGTACCTATAATCATTTTGAACCGGAATTTCAACAAAAAAAAGTTTTCAATTTTTCGCTAAAAAACGTGATAGTTAGCCTTACTTTTTTTGAACGGATAAAATTCATAGTCACGGATTCCGAATGTTTCATTTAGTTTTGATTATCAATGTAATTATGAGTAGTTCAACGTTTAGTTTGCTTCAATATGTTGCCTCGTTCGTCTGCAATCCAGGTTCGAAGCACAATGTGGCCGAATTTCAAAATACGAAACTTTCAACAATCACTGCTTTCCATATGCATCCTACCGGTACTTTCGTGCTCAACGTGTTGTATACTGTACCTATAATCATTTTGAACCGGAATTTCAACAAAAAAAAGTTTTCAATTTTTCGCTAAAAAACGTGATGGTTAGCCTTACTTTTTTTGAACGGATAAAATTCATAGTCACGGATTCCGAATGTTTCATTTAGTTTTGATTATCAATGTAATTATGAGTAGTTCAACGTTTAGTTTGCTTCAATATGTTGCCTCGTTCGTCTGCAATCCAGGTTCGAAGCACAATGTGGCCGAATTTTAAAATACGAAACTCCCAACAATCACTGCTTTCCATATGCATCCTACCGGTACTTTCGTGCTCAACGTGTTGTATACTGTACCTATAATCATTTTGAACCGGAATTTCAACAAAAAAAAGTTTTCAATTTTTCGCTAAAAAACGTGATGGTTAGCCTTACTTTTTTTGAACGGATAAAATTCATAGTCACGGATTCCGAATGTTTCATTTGGTTTTGATTATCAATGTAATTATGAGTAGTTCAACGTTTAGTTTGCTTCAATATGTTGCCTCGTTCGTCTGCAATCCAGGTTCGAAGCACAATGTGGCCGAATTTCAAAATACGAAACTTTCAACAATTACTGCTTTCCATATGCATCCTACTGGCAGTTTCGTGCTCAACGTGTTGTATACTGTACCTATAATCATTTTGAACCGGAATTTCAACAAAAAAAAGTTTTCAATTTTTCGCTAAAAAACGTGATGGTTAGCCTTACTTTTTTTGAACGGATAAAATTCATAGTCACGGATTCCGAATGTTTCATTTAGTTTTGATTATCAATGTAATTATGAGTAGTTCAACGTTTAGTTTGCTTCAATATGTTGCCTCGTTCGTCTGCAATCCAGGTTCGAAGCACAATGTGGCCGAATTTCAAAATACGAAACTTTCAACAATTACTGCTTTCCATATGCATCCTACCGGTACTTTCGTGCTCAACGTGTTGTATACTGTACCTATAATCATTTTGAACCGGAATTTCAACAAAAAAAAGTTTTCAATTTTTCGCTAAAAAACGTGATGGTTAGCCTTACTTTTTTTGAACGGATAAAATTCATAGTCACGGATTCCGAATGTTTCATTTAGTTTTGATTATCAATGTAATTATGAGTAGTTCAACGTTTAGTTTGCTTCAATATGTTGCCTCGTTCGTCTGCAATCCAGGTTCGAAGCACAATGTGGCCGAATTTCAAAATACGAAACTCCCAACAATCACTGCTTTCCATATGCATCCTACCGGTACTTTCGTGCTCAACGTGTTGTATACTGTACCTATAATCATTTTGAACCGGAATTTCAACAAAAAAAAGTTTTCAATTTTTCGCTAAAAAACGTGATGGTTAGCCTTACTTTTTTTGAACGGATAAAATTCATAGTCACGGATTCCGAATGTTTCATTTAGTTTTGATTATCAATGTAATTATGAGTAGTTCAACGTTTAGTTTGCTTCAATATGTTGCCTCGTTCGTCTGCAATCCAGGTTCGAAGCACAATGTGGCCGAATTTCAAAATACGAAACTTTCAACAATTACTGCTTTCCATATGCATCCTACTGGCAGTTTCGTGCTCAACGTGTTGTATACTGTACCTATAATCATTTTGAACCGGAATTTCAACAAAAAAAAGTTTTCAATTTTTCGCTAAAAAACGTGATGGTTAGCCTTACTTTTTTTGAACGGATAAAATTCATAGTCACGGATTCCGAATGTTTCATTTAGTTTTGATTATCAATGTAATTATGAGTAGTTCAACGTTTAGTTTGCTTCAATATGTTGCCTCGTTCGTCTGCAATCCAGGTTCGAAGCACAATGTGGCCGAATTTCAAAATACGAAACTTTCAACAATTACTGCTTTCCATATGCATCCTACTGGCAGTTTCGTGCTCAATGTGTTGTATACTGTACCTATAATCATTTTGAACCGGAATTTCAACAAAAAAAAGTTTTCAATTTTTCGCTAAAAACCGTGATGGTTAGCCTTACTTTTTTTGAACGGATAAAATTCATAGTCACGGATTCCGAATGTTTCATTTAGTTTTGATTATCAATGTAATTATGAGTAGTTCAACGTTTAGTTTGCTTCAATATGTTGCCTCGTTCGTCTGCAATCCAGGTTCGAAGCACAATGTGGCCGAATTTCAAAATACGAAACTTTCAACAATTACTGCTTTCCATATGCATCCTACTGGCAGTTTCGTGCTCAACGTGTTGTATACTGTACCTATAATCATTTTGAACCGGAATTTCAACAAAAAAAAGTTTTCAATTTTTCGCTAAAAACCGTGATGGTTAGCCTTACTTTTTTTGAACGGATAAAATTCATAGTCACGGATTCCGAATGTTTCATTTAGTTTTGATTATCAATGTAATTATGAGTAGTTCAACGTTTAGTTTGCTTCAATATGTTGCCTCGTTCGTCTGCAATCCAGGTTCGAAGCACAATGTGGCCGAATTTCAAAATACGAAACTCCCAACAATCACTGCTTTCCATATGCATCCTACCGGTACTTTCGTGCTCAACGTGTTGTATACTGTACCTATAATCATTTTGAACCGGAATTTCAACAAAAAAAAGTTTTCAATTTTTCGCTAAAAAACGTGATGGTTAGCCTTACTTTTTTTGAACGGATAAAATTCATAGTCACGGATTCCGAATGTTTCATTTAGTTTTGATTATCAATGTAATTATGAGTAGTTCAACGTTTAGTTTGCTTCAATATGTTGCCTCGTTCGTCTGCAATCCAGGTTCGAAGCACAATGTGGCCGAATTTCAAAATACGAAACTTTCAACAATTACTGCTTTCCATATGCATCCTACTGGCAGTTTTGTGCTCAACGTGTTGTATACTGTACCTATAATCATTTTGAACCGGAATTTCAACAAAAAAAAGTTTTCAATTTTTCGCTAAAAAACGTGATGGTTAGCCTTACTTTTTTTGAACGGATAAAATTCATAGTCACGGATTCCGAATGTTTCATTTAGTTTTGATTATCAATGTAATTATGAGTAGTTCAACGTTTAGTTTGCTTCAATATGTTGCCTCGTTCGTCTGCAATCCAGGTTCGAAGCACAATGTGGCCGAATTTCAAAATACGAAACTTTCAACAATTACTGCTTTCCATATGCATCCTACTGGCAGTTTCGTGCTCAATGTGTTGTATACTGTACCTATAATCATTTTGAACCGGAATTTCAACAAAAAAAAGTTTTCAATTTTTCGCTAAAAACCGTGATGGTTAGCCTTACTTTTTTTGAACGGATAAAATTCATAGTCACGGATTCCGAATGTTTCATTTAGTTTTGATTATCAATGTAATTATGAGTAGTTCAACGTTTAGTTTGCTTCAATATGTTGCCTCGTTCGTCTGCAATCCAGGTTCGAAGCACAATGTTTCCGAATTTCAAAATACGAAACTTTCAACAATTACTGCTTTCCATATGCATCCTACTGGCAGTTTCGTGCTCAACGTGTTGTATACTGTACCTATAATCATTTTGAACCGGAATTTCAACAAAAAAAAGTTTTCAATTTTTCGCTAAAAAACGTGATGGTTAGCCTTACTTTTTTTGAACGGATAAAATTCATAGTCACGGATTCCGAATGTTTCATTTAGTTTTGATTATCAATGTAATTATGAGTAGTTCAACGTTTAGTTTGCTTCAATATGTTGCCTCGTTCGTCTGCAATCCAGGTTCGAAGCACAATGTGGCCGAATTTCAAAATACGAAACTTTCAACAATTACTGCTTTCCATATGCATCCTACTGGCAGTTTCGTGCTCAATGTGTTGTATACTGTACCTATAATCATTTTGAACCGGAATTTCAACAAAAAAAAGTTTTCAATTTTTCGCTAAAAACCGTGATGGTTAGCCTTACTTTTTTTGAACGGATAAAATTCATAGTCACGGATTCCGAATGTTTCATTTAGTTTTGATTATCAATGTAATTATGAGTAGTTCAACGTTTAGTTTGCTTCAATATGTTGCCTCGTTCGTCTGCAATCCAGGTTCGAAGCACAATGTGGCCGAATTTCAAAATACGAAACTTTCAACAATTACTGCTTTCCATATGCATCCTACTGGCAGTTTCGTGCTCAACGTGTTGTATACTGTACCTATAATCATTTTGAACCGGAATTTCAACGTTAGCCTTACATTTTTTGAACGAATAAAATTCATAGTCACGGATTCCAAATGTTTCATTTAGTTTTGATTATCAATGTAATTATGAGTAGTTCAACGTTTAGTTTGCTTCTATATGTTGCCTCGTTCGTCTGCAATCCAGGTTCGAAGCACAATGTGGCCGAATTTCAAAATACGAAACTTCCAACAATTACTGCTTTCCATATGCATCCTACTGGCAGTTTCGTGCTCAACGTGTTGTATACTGTACCTTTAATCATTTTGAACCGGAATTTCAACAAAAAAAAGTTTTCAATTTTTCACGAAAAAACGTGATGGTTAGCCTTACTTTTTTTGAACGGATAAAATTCATAGTCACGGATTCCGAATGTTTCATTTAGTTTTGATTATCAATGTAATTATGAGTAGTTCAACGTTTAGTTTGCTTCAATATGTTGCCTCGTTCGTCTGCAATCCAGGTTCGAAGCACAATGTGGCCGAATTTCAAAATACGAAACTTCAATATGTTGCCTCCTTCGTCTGCAATCCAGGTTCGAAGCACAATGTGGCCGAATTTCAAAATACGAAACTTCCAACAATTACTGCTTTCCATATGCTTCCTACCGGTAGTTTCGTGCTCAACGTGTTGTATACTGTACCTATAACCATTTTGAACCGGAAGTTCGTCTGCAATCCAGGTTCGAAGCACAATGTGGCCGAATTTCAAAATACGAAACTTCCAACAATTACTGCTTTCCATATGCATCCTACTGGCAGTTTCGTGCTCAACGTGTTGTATACTGTACCTTTAATCATTTTGAACCGGAATTTCAACAAAAAAAAGTTTTCAATTTTTCGCGAAAAAACGTGATGGTTAGCCTTACTTTTTTTGAACGGATAAAATTCATAGTCACGGATTCCGAATGTTTCATTTAGTTTTGATTATCAATGTAATTATGAGTAGTTCAACGTTTAGTTTGCTTCAATATGTTGCCTCGTTCGTCTACAATCCAGGTTCGAAGCACAATGTGGCCGAATTTCAAAATACGAAACTTCCAACAATTACTGCTTTCCATATGCATCCTACTGGCAGTTTCGTGCTCAACGTGTTGTATACTGTACCTATAATCATTTTGAACCGGAATTTCAACAAAAAAAAGTTTTCAATTTTTCGCTAAAAACCGTGATGGTTAGCCTTACTTTTTTTGAACGGATAAAATTCATAGTCACGGATTCCGAATGTTTCATTTGGTTTTGATTATCAATGTAATTATGAGTAGTTCAACGTTTAGTTTGCTTCAATATGTTGCCTCGTTCGTCTGCAATCCAGGTTCGAAGCACAATGTGGCCGAATTTCAAAATACGAAACTTCCAACAACTACTGCTTTCCATATGCATCCTACCGGTAGTTTCGTGCTCAACGTGTTGTATACTGTACCTATAATCATTTTGAACCGGAATTTCAACAAAAAGAAGTTTTCAATTTTTCGCGAAAAAACGTGATGGTAAGCCTTACTTTTTTTGAACGGATAAAATTCATAGTCACGGATTCCGAATGTTTCATTTAGTTTTGATTATCAATGTAATTATGAGTAGTTCAACGTTTAGTTTGCTTCAATATGTTGCCTCGTTCGTCTGCAATCCAGGTTCGAAGCACAATGTGGCCGAATTTCAAAATACGAAACTCCCAACAATCACTGCTTTCCATATGCATCCTACTGGCAGTTTCGTGCTCAACGTGTTGTATACTGTACCTATAATCATTTTGAACCGGAATTTCAACAAAAAAAAGTTTTCAATTTTTCGCTAAAAAACGTGATGGTTAGCCTTACTTTTTTTGAACGGATAAAATTCATAGTCACGGATTCCGAATGTTTCATTTGGTTTTGATTATCAATGTAATTATGAGTAGTTCAACGTTTAGTTTGCTTCAATATGTTGCCTCGTTCGTCTGCAATCCAGGTTCGAAGCACAATGTGGCCGAATTTCAAAATACGAAACTTCCAACAACTACTGCTTTCCATATGCATCCTACCGGTAGTTTCGTGCTCAACGTGTTGTATACTGTACCTATAATCATTTTGAACCGGAATTTCAACAAAAAGAAGTTTTCAATTTTTCGCGAAAAAACGTGATGGTTAGCCTTACTTTTTTTGAACGGATAAAATTCATAGTCACGGATTCCGAATGTTTCATTTAGTTTTGATTATCAATGTAATTATGAGTAGTTCAACGTTTAGTTTGCTTCAATATGTTGCCTCGTTCGTCTGCAATCCAGGTTCGAAGCACAATGTGGCCGAATTTCAAAATACGAAACTTTCAACAATTACTGCTTTCCATATGCATCCTACTGGCAGTTTTGTGCTCAACGTGTTGTATACTGTACCTATAATCATTTTGAACCGGAATTTCAACAAAAAAAAGTTTTCAATTTTTCGCTAAAAAACGTGATGGTTAGCCTTACTTTTTTTGAACGGATAAAATTCATAGTCACGGATTCCGAATGTTTCATTTAGTTTTGATTATCAATGTAATTATGAGTAGTTCAACGTTTAGTTTGCTTCAATATGTTGCCTCGTTCGTCTGCAATCCAGGTTCGAAGCACAATGTGGCCGAATTTCAAAATACGAAACTTTCAACAATTACTGCTTTCCATATGCATCCTACTGGCAGTTTCGTGCTCAATGTGTTGTATACTGTACCTATAATCATTTTGAACCGGAATTTCAACAAAAAAAAGTTTTCAATTTTTCGCTAAAAACCGTGATGGTTAGCCTTACTTTTTTTGAACGGATAAAATTCATAGTCACGGATTCCGAATGTTTCATTTAGTTTTGATTATCAATGTAATTATGAGTAGTTCAACGTTTAGTTTGCTTCAATATGTTGCCTCGTTCGTCTGCAATCCAGGTTCGAAGCACAATGTTTCCGAATTTCAAAATACGAAACTTTCAACAATTACTGCTTTCCATATGCATCCTACTGGCAGTTTCGTGCTCAACGTGTTGTATACTGTACCTATAATCATTTTGAACCGGAATTTCAACAAAAAAAAGTTTTCAATTTTTCGCTAAAAAACGTGATGGTTAGCCTTACTTTTTTTGAACGGATAAAATTCATAGTCACGGATTCCGAATGTTTCATTTAGTTTTGATTATCAATGTAATTATGAGTAGTTCAACGTTTAGTTTGCTTCAATATGTTGCCTCGTTCGTCTGCAATCCAGGTTCGAAGCACAATGTGGCCGAATTTCAAAATACGAAACTTTCAACAATTACTGCTTTCCATATGCATCCTACTGGCAGTTTCGTGCTCAATGTGTTGTATACTGTACCTATAATCATTTTGAACCGGAATTTCAACAAAAAAAAGTTTTCAATTTTTCGCTAAAAACCGTGATGGTTAGCCTTACTTTTTTTGAACGGATAAAATTCATAGTCACGGATTCCGAATGTTTCATTTAGTTTTGATTATCAATGTAATTATGAGTAGTTCAACGTTTAGTTTGCTTCAATATGTTGCCTCGTTCGTCTGCAATCCAGGTTCGAAGCACAATGTGGCCGAATTTCAAAATACGAAACTTTCAACAATTACTGCTTTCCATATGCATCCTACTGGCAGTTTCGTGCTCAACGTGTTGTATACTGTACCTATAATCATTTTGAACCGGAATTTCAACAAAAAAAAGTTTTCAATTTTTCGCTAAAAAACGTGATAGTTAGCCTTACTTTTTTTGAACGGATAAAATTCATAGTCACGGATTCCGAATGTTTCATTTAGTTTTGATTATCAATGTAATTATGAGTAGTTCAACGTTTAGTTTGCTTCAATATGTTGCCTCGTTCGTCTGCAATCCAGGTTCGAAGCACAATGTGGCCGAATTTCAAAATACGAAACTTCCAACAATTACTGCTTTCCATATGCATCCTACCGGTAGTTTCGTGCTCAACGTGTTGTATACTGTACCTATAATCATTTTGAACCGGAATTTCAACGTTAGCCTTACATTTTTTGAACGAATAAAATTCATAGTCACGGATTCCAAATGTTTCATTTAGTTTTGATTATCAATGTAATTATGAGTAGTTCAACGTTTAGTTTGCTTCTATATGTTGCCTCGTTCGTCTGCAATCCAGGTTCGAAGCACAATGTGGCCGAATTTCAAAATACGAAACTTCCAACAATTACTGCTTTCCATATGCATCCTACTGGCAGTTTCGTGCTCAACGTGTTGTATACTGTACCTTTAATCATTTTGAACCGGAATTTCAACAAAAAAAAGTTTTCAATTTTTCACGAAAAAACGTGATGGTTAGCCTTACTTTTTTTGAACGGATAAAATTCATAGTCACGGATTCCGAATGTTTCATTTAGTTTTGATTATCAATGTAATTATGAGTAGTTCAACGTTTAGTTTGCTTCAATATGTTGCCTCGTTCGTCTGCAATCCAGGTTCGAAGCACAATGTGGCCGAATTTCAAAATACGAAACTTCAATATGTTGCCTCCTTCGTCTGCAATCCAGGTTCGAAGCACAATGTGGCCGAATTTCAAAATACGAAACTTCCAACAATTACTGCTTTCCATATGCTTCCTACCGGTAGTTTCGTGCTCAACGTGTTGTATACTGTACCTATAACCATTTTGAACCGGAAGTTCGTCTGCAATCCAGGTTCGAAGCACAATGTGGCCGAATTTCAAAATACGAAACTTCCAACAATTACTGCTTTCCATATGCATCCTACTGGCAGTTTCGTGCTCAACGTGTTGTATACTGTACCTTTAATCATTTTGAACCGGAATTTCAACAAAAAAAAGTTTTCAATTTTTCGCGAAAAAACGTGATGGTTAGCCTTACTTTTTTTGAACGGATAAAATTCATAGTCACGGATTCCGAATGTTTCATTTAGTTTTGATTATCAATGTAATTATGAGTAGTTCAACGTTTAGTTTGCTTCAATATGTTGCCTCGTTCGTCTGCAATCCAGGTTCGAAGCACAATGTGGCCGAATTTCAAAATACGAAACTTCAATATGTTGCCTCCTTCGTCTGCAATCCAGGTTCGAAGCACAATGTGGCCGAATTTCAAAATACGAAACTTCCAACAATTACTGCTTTCCATATGCTTCCTACCGGTAGTTTCGTGCTCAACGTGTTGTATACTGTACCTATAACCATTTTGAACCGGAAGTTCGTCTGCAATCCAGGTTCGAAGCACAATGTGGCCGAATTTCAAAATACGAAACTTCCAACAATTACTGCTTTCCATATGCATCCTACTGGCAGTTTCGTGCTCAACGTGTTGTATACTGTACCTTTAATCATTTTGAACCGGAATTTCAACAAAAAAAAGTTTTCAATTTTTCGCGAAAAAACGTGATGGTTAGCCTTACTTTTTTTGAACGGATAAAATTCATAGTCACGGATTCCGAATGTTTCATTTAGTTTTGATTATCAATGTAATTATGAGTAGTTCAACGTTTAGTTTGCTTCAATATGTTGCCTCGTTCGTCTGCAATCCAGGTTCGAAGCACAATGTGGCCGAATTTCAAAATACGAAACTTTCAACAATTACTGCTTTCCATATGCATCCTACTGGCAGTTTCGTGCTCAACGTGTTGTATACTGTACCTATAATCATTTTGAACCGGAATTTCAACAAAAAAAAGTTTTCAATTTTTCGCTAAAAAACGTGATGGTTAGCCTTACTTTTTTTGAACGGATAAAATTCATAGTCACGGATTCCGAATGTTTCATTTAGTTTTGATTATCAATGTAATTATGAGTAGTTCAACGTTTAGTTTGCTTCAATATGTTGCCTCGTTCGTCTGCAATCCAGGTTCGAAGCACAATGTGGCCGAATTTCAAAATACGAAACTTCCAACAATTACTGCTTTCCATATGCATCCTACCGGTAGTTTCGTGCTCAACGTGTTGTATACTGTACCTATAATCATTTTGAACCGGAATTTCAACGTTAGCCTTACATTTTTTGAACGAATAAAATTCATAGTCACGGATTCCAAATGTTTCATTTAGTTTTGATTATCAATGTAATTATGAGTAGTTCAACGTTTAGTTTGCTTCTATATGTTGCCTCGTTCGTCTGCAATCCAGGTTCGAAGCACAATGTGGCCGAATTTCAAAATACGAAACTTCCAACAATTACTGCTTTCCATATGCATCCTACCGGTAGTTTCGTGCTCAACGTGTTGTATACTGTACCTATAATCATTTTGAACCGGAATTTCAACAAAAAAAAGTTTTCAATTTTTCGCGAAAAAACGTGATGGTTGTTAGCCTTACTTTTTTTGAACGGATAAAATTCATAGTCACGGATTCCGAATGTTTCATCTAGTTTTGATTATCAATGTAATTATGAGTAGTTCAACGTTTAGTTTGCTTCAATATGTTGCCTCCTTCGTCTGCAATCCAGGTTCGAAGCACAATGTGGCCGAATTTCAAAATACGAAACTTCCAACAATTACTGCTTTCCATATGCTTCCTACCGGTAGTTTCGTGCTCAACGTGATGTATACTGTACCTATAACCATTTTGAACCGGAAGTTCGTCTGCAATCCAGGTTCGAAGCACAATGTGGCCGAATTTCAAAATACGAAACTTCCAACAATTACTGCTTTCCATATGCATCCTACCGGTACTTTCGTGCTCAACGTGTTGTATACTGTACCTATAATCATTTTGAACCGGAATTTCAACAAAAAGAAGTTTTCAATTTTTCGCGAAAAAACGTGATGGTTAGCCTTACTTTTTTTGAACGGATAAAATTCATAGTCACGGATTCCGAATGTTTCATTTAGTTTTGATTATCAATGTAATTATGAGTAGTTCAACGTTTAGTTTGCTTCAATATGTTGCCTCGTTCGTCTGCAATCCAGGTACGAAGCACAATGTGGCCGAATTTCAAAATACGAAACTTCCAACAACTACTGCTTTCCATATGCATCCTACCGGTAGTTTCGTGCTCAACGTGTTGTATACTGTACCTATAATCATTTTGAACCGGAATTTCAACAAAAAAAAGTTTTCAATTTTTCGCTAAAAAACGTGATGGTGTTAGCCTTACTTTTTTTGAACGGATAAAATTCATAGTCACGGATTCCGAATGTTTCATTTAGTTTTGATTATCAATGTAATTATGAGTAGTTCAACGTTTAGTTTGCTTCAATATGTTGCCTCGTTCGTCTGCAATCCAGGTTCGAAGCACAATGTGGCCGAATTTCAAAATACGAAACTTCAATATGTTGCCTCCTTCGTCTGCAATCCAGGTTCGAAGCACAATGTGGCCGAATTTCAAAATACGAAACTTCCAACAATTACTGCTTTCCATATGCTTCCTACCGGTAGTTTCGTGCTCAACGTGATGTATACTGTACCTATAACCATTTTGAACCGGAAGTTCGTCTGCAATCCAGGTTCGAAGCACAATGTGGCCGAATTTCAAAATACGAAACTTCCAACAACTACTGCTTTCCATATGCATCCTACCGGTAGTTTCGTGCTCAACGTGTTGTATACTGTACCTATAATCATTTTGAACCGGAATTTCAACAAAAAGAAGTTTTCAATTTTTCGCGAAAAAACGTGATGGTAAGCCTTACTTTTTTTGAACGGATAAAATTCATAGTCACGGATTCCGAATGTTTCATTTAGTTTTGATTATCAATGTAATTATGAGTAGTTCAACGTTTAGTTTGCTTCAATATGTTGCCTCGTTCGTCTGCAATCCAGGTTCGAAGCACAATGTGGCCGAATTTCAAAATACGAAACTCCCAACAATCACTGCTTTCCATATGCATCCTACTGGCAGTTTCGTGCTCAACGTGTTGTATACTGTACCTATAATCATTTTGAACCGGAATTTCAACAAAAAAAAGTTTTCAATTTTTCGCTAAAAAACGTGATGGTTAGCCTTACTTTTTTTGAACGGATAAAATTCATAGTCACGGATTCCGAATGTTTCATTTGGTTTTGATTATCAATGTAATTATGAGTAGTTCAACGTTTAGTTTGCTTCAATATGTTGCCTCGTTCGTCTGCAATCCAGGTTCGAAGCACAATGTGGCCGAATTTCAAAATACGAAACTTCCAACAACTACTGCTTTCCATATGCATCCTACCGGTAGTTTCGTGCTCAACGTGTTGTATACTGTACCTATAATCATTTTGAACCGGAATTTCAACAAAAAGAAGTTTTCAATTTTTCGCGAAAAAACGTGATGGTTAGCCTTACTTTTTTTGAACGGATAAAATTCATAGTCACGGATTCCGAATGTTTCATTTAGTTTTGATTATCAATGTAATTATGAGTAGTTCAACGTTTAGTTTGCTTCAATATGTTGCCTCGTTCGTCTGCAATCCAGGTTCGAAGCACAATGTGGCCGAATTTCAAAATACGAAACTTCCAACAATTACTGCTTTCCATATGCTTCCTACCGGTAGTTTCGTGCTCAACGTGATGTATACTGTACCTATAACCATTTTGAACCGGAAGTTCGTCTGCAATCCAGGTTCGAAGCACAATGTGGCCGAATTTCAAAATACGAAACTTCCAACAATTACTGCTTTCCATATGCATCCTACCGGTAGTTTCGTGCTCAACGTGTTGTATACTGTACCTTTAATCATTTTGAACCGGAATTTCAACAAAAAAAAGTTTTCAATTTTTCGCGAAAAAACGTGATGGTTGTTAGCCTTACTTTTTTTGAACGGATAAAATTCATAGTCACGGATTCCGAATGTTTCATTTAGTTTTGATTATCAATGTAATTATGAGTAGTTCAACGTTTAGTTTGCTTCAATATGTTGCCTCGTTCGTCTGCAATCCAGGTTCGAAGCACAATGTGGCCGAATTTCAAAATACGAAACTTCCAACAATTACTGCTTTCCATATGCATCCTACCGGCAGTTTCGTGCTCAACGTGTTGTATACTGTACCTTTAATCATTTTGAACCGGAATTTCAACAAAAAAAAGTTTTCAATTTTTCGCGAAAAAACGTGATGGTTAGTTGGCCTTACTTTTTTTGAACGGATAAAATTCATAGTCACGGATTCCGAATGTTTCATCTAGTTTTGATTATCAATGTAATTATGAGTAGTTCAACGTTTAGTTTGCTTCAATATGTTGCCTCGTTCGTCTGCAATCCAGGTTCGAAGCACAATGTGGCCGAATTTCAAAATACGAAACTTCCAACAACTACTGCTTTCCATATGCATCCTACCGGTAGTTTCATGCTCAACGTGTTGTATACTGTACCTATAATCATTTTGAACCGGAATTTCAACAAAAAGAAGTTTTCAATTTTTCGCGAAAAAACGTGATGAAACTTACTTTTTTTGAACGGATAAAATTCATAGTCACGGATTCCGAATGTTTCATTTAGTTTTGATTATCAATGTAATTATGAGTAGTTCAACGTTTAGTTTGCTTCAATATGTTGCCTCGTTCGTCTGCAATCCAGGTTCGAAGCACAATGTGGCCGAATTTCAAAATACGAAACTTCCAACAATTACTGCTTTCCATATGCATCCTACCGGCAGTTTCGTGCTCAACGTGTTGTATACTGTACCTTTAATCATTTTGAACCGGAATTTCAACAAAAAAAAGTTTTCAATTTTTCGCGAAAAAACGTGATGGTTAGCCTTACTTTTTTTGAACGGATAAAATTCATAGTCACGGATTCCGAATGTTTCATTTAGTTTTGATTATCAATGTAATTATGAGTAGTTCAATGTTTAGTTTGCTTCAATATGTTGTCTCGTTCGTCTGCAATCCAGGTTCGAACCACAATTTGGCCGAATTTCAAAATACGAAACTTCCAACAATTACTGCTTTCCATATGCATCCTACCGGCAGTTTCGTGCTCAACGTGTTGTATACTGTACCTTTAATCATTTTGAACCGGAATTTCAACAAAAAAAAGTTTTCAATTTTTCGCGAAAAAACGTGATGGTTGTTAGCCTTACTTTTTTTGAACGGATAAAATTCATAGTCACGGATTCCGAATGTTTCATTTAGTTTTGATTATCAATGTAATTATGAGTAGTTCAATGTTTAGTTTGCTTCAATATGTTGCCTCGTTCGTCTGCAATCCAGGTTCGAACCACAATGTGGCCGAATTTCAAAATACGAAACTTCCAACAATTACTGCTTTCCATATGCATCCTACCGGCAGTTTCGTGCTCAACGTGTTGTATACTGTACCTATAATCATTTTGAACCGGAATTTCAACAAAAAAAAGTTTTCAATTTTTCGCGAAAAAACGTGATGGTTGTTAGCCTTACTTTTTTTGAACGGATAAAATTCATAGTCACGGATTCCGAATGTTTCATCTAGTTTTGATTATCAATGTTATTATGAGTAGTTCAACGTTTAGTTTGCTTCAATATGTTGCCTCGTTCGTCTGCAATCCAGGTTCGAAGCACAATGTGACCGAATTTCAAATACGAAACTTCCAACAATTACTGCTTTCCATATGCATCCTACCGGTAGTTTCGTGCTCAACGTGTTGTATACTGTACCTATAATCATTTTGAACCGGAATTTCAACAAAAAAAAAGTTTTCAATTTTTCGCGAAAAAACGTGATGAGCCTTCCTTTTTTTGAACGGATAAAATTCATAGTTTTGATTATCAATGTTATTATGAGTAGTTCAACGTTTAGTTTGCTTCAATATGTTGCCTCGTTCGTCTGCAATCCAGGTTCGAAGCACAATGTGGCCGAATTTCAAAATACGAAACTTCCAACAATTACTGCTTTCCATATGCATCCTACCGGCAGTTTCGTGCTCAACGTGTTGTATACTGTACCTTTAATCATTTTGAACCGGAATTTCAACAAAAAAAAGTTTTCAATTTTTCGCGAAAAAACGTGATGGTTGTTAGCCTTACTTTTTTTGAACGGATAAAATTCATAGTCACGGATTCCGAATGTTTCATCTAGTTTTGATTATCAATGTAATTATGAGTAGTTCAATGTTTAGTTTGCTTCAATATGTTGCCTCGTTCGTCTGCAATCCAGGTTCGAAGCACAATGTGACCGAATTTCAAATACGAAACTTCCAACAATTACTGCTTTCCATATGCATCCTACCGGCAGTTTCGTGCTCAACGTGTTGTATACTGTACCTTTAATCATTTTGAACCGGAATTTCAACAAAAAAAAGTTTTCAATTTTTCGCGAAAAAACGTGATGGTTGTTAGCCTTACTTTTTTTGAACGGATAAAATTCATAGTCACGGATTCCGAATGTTTCATCTAGTTTTGATTATCAATGTTATTATGAGTAGTTCAACGTTTAGTTTGCTTCAATATGTTGCCTCGTTCGTCTGCAATCCAGGTTCGAAGCACAATGTGACCGAATTTCAAATACGAAACTTCCAACAATTACTGCTTTCCATATGCATCCTACCGGTAGTTTCGTGCTCAACGTGTTGTATACTGTACCTATAATCATTTTGAACCGGAATTTCAACAAAAAAAAAGTTTTCAATTTTTCGCGAAAAAACGTGATGAGCCTTCCTTTTTTTGAACGGATAAAATTCATAGTCACGGATTCCGAATGTTTCATCTAGTTTTGATTATCAATGTTATTATGAGTAGTTCAACGTTTAGTTTGCTTCAATATGTTGCCTCGTTCGTCTGCAATCCAGGTTCGAAGCACAATGTGGCCGAATTTCAAAATACGAAACTTCCAACAATTACTGCTTTCCATATGCATCCTACCGGCAGTTTCGTGCTCAACGTGTTGTATACTGTACCTTTAATCATTTTGAACCGGAATTTCAACAAAAAAAAGTTTTCAATTTTTCGCGAAAAAACGTGATGGTTGTTAGCCTTACTTTTTTTGAACGGATAAAATTCATAGTCACGGATTCCGAATGTTTCATCTAGTTTTGATTATCAATGTTATTATGAGTAGTTCAACGTTTAGTTTGCTTCAATATGTTGCCTCGTTCGTCTGCAATCCAGGTTCGAACCACAATGTGGCCGAATTTCAAAATACGAAACTTCCAACAATTACTGCTTTCCATATGCATCCTACCGGCAGTTTCGTGCTCAACGTGTTGTATACTGTACCTTTAATCATTTTGAACCGGAATTTCAACAAAAAAAAGTTTTCAATTTTTCGCGAAAAAACGTGATGGTTGTTAGCCTTACTTTTTTTGAACGGATAAAATTCATAGTCACGGATTCCGAATGTTTCATCTAGTTTTGATTATCAATGTTATTATGAGTAGTTCAACGTTTAGTTTGCTTCAATATGTTGCCTCGTTCGTCTGCAATCCAGGTTCGAAGCACAATGTGACCGAATTTCAAATACGAAACTTCCAACAATTACTGCTTTCCATATGCATCCTACCGGTAGTTTCGTGCTCAACGTGTTGTATACTGTACCTATAATCATTTTGAACCGGAATTTCAACAAAAAAAAAGTTTTCAATTTTTCGCGAAAAAACGTGATGAGCCTTCCTTTTTTTGAACGGATAAAATTCATAGTCACGGATTCCGAATGTTTCATCTAGTTTTGATTATCAATGTTATTATGAGTAGTTCAACGTTTAGTTTGCTTCAATATGTTGCCTCGTTCGTCTGCAATCCAGGTTCGAAGCACAATGTGACCGAATTTCAAAATACGAAACTTCCAACAATTACTGCTTTCCATATGCATCCTACCGGTAGTTTCGTGCTCAACGTGTTGTATACTGTACCTTTAATCATTTTGAACCGGAATTTCAACAAAAAAAAAGTTTTCAATTTTTCGCGAAAAAACGTGATGAGCCTTCCTTTTTTTGAACGGATAAAATTCATAGTCACGGATTCCGAATGTTTCATCTAGTTTTGATTATCAATGTTATTATGAGTAGTTCAACGTTTAGTTTGCTTCAATATGTTGCCTCGTTCGTCTGCAATCCAGGTTCGAAGCACAATGTGGCCGAATTTCAAAATACGAAACTTCCAACAATTACTGCTTTCCATATGCTTCCTACCGGTAGTTTCGTGCTCAACGTGTTGTATACTGTACCTATAATCATTTTGAACCGGAATTTCAACAAAAAAAAGTTTTCAATTTTTCGCGAAAAAACGTGATGAGCCTTCCTTTTTTTGAACGGATAAAATTCATAGTCACGGATTCCGAATGTTTCATCTAGTTTTGATTATCAATGTTATTATGAGTAGTTCAACGTTTAGTTTGCTTCAATATGTTGCCTCGTTCGTCTGCAATCCAGGTTCGAAGCACAATGTGACCGAATTTCAAAATACGAAACTTCCAACAATTACTGCTTTCCATATGCATCCTACCGGTAGTTTCGTGCTCAACGTGTTGTATACTGTACCTATAATCATTTTGAACCGGAATTTCAACAAAAAAAAGTTTTCAATTTTTCGCGAAAAAACGTGATGGTCACAGCCTTCCTTTTTTTGAACGGATAAAATTCATAGTCACGGATTCCGAATGTTTCATCTAGTTTTGATTATCAATGTTATTATGAGTAGTTCAACGTTTAGTTTGCTTCAATATGTTGCCTCGTTCGTCTGCAATCCAGGTTCGAAGCACAATGTGATCGAATTTCAAAATACGAAACTTCCAACAATTACTGCTTTCCATATGCATCCTACCGGTAGTTTCGTGCTCAACGTGTTGTATACTGTACCTATAATCATTTTGAACCGGAATTTCAACAAAAAAAAGTTTTCAATTTTTCGCGAAAAAACGTGATGAGCCTTCCTTTTTTTTGAACGGATAAAATTCATAGACACGGATTCCGAATGTTTCATCTAGTTTTGATTATCAATGTTATTATGAGTAGTTCAACGTTTAGTTTGCTTCAATATGTTGCCTCGTTCGTCTGCAATCCAGGTTCGAAGCACAATGTGACCGAATTTCAAAATACGAAACTTCCAACAATTACTGCTTTCCATATGCATCCTACCGGTAGTTTCGTGCTCAACGTGTTGTATACTGTACCTATAATCATTTTGAACCGGAATTTCAACAAAAAAAAGTTTTCAATTTTTCGCGAAAAAACGTGATGAGCCTTCCTTTTTTTGAACGGATAAAATTCATAGTCACGGATTCCGAATGTTTCATCTAGTTTTGATTATCAATGTTATTATGAGTAGTTCAACGTTTAGTTTGCTTCAATGTGTTGCCTCGTTCGTCTGCAATCCAGGTTCGAAGCACAATGTGACCGAATTTCAAAATACGAAACTTCCAACAATTACTGCTTTCCATATGCATCCTACCGGTAGTTTCGTGCTCAACGTGTTGTATACTGTACCTATAATCATTTTGAACCGGAATTTCAACAAAAAAAAGTTTTCAATTTTTCGCGAAAAAACGTGATGAGCCTTCCTTTTTTTGAACGGATAAAATTCATAGTCACGGATTCCGAATGTTTCATCTAGTTTTGATTATCAATGTTATTATGAGTAGTTCAACGTTTAGTTTGCTTCAATATGTTGCCTCGTTCGTCTGCAATCCAGGTTCGAAGCACAATGTGACCGAATTTCAAATACGAAACTTCCAACAATTACTGCTTTCCATATGCATCCTACCGGTAGTTTCGTGCTCAACGTGTTGTATACTGTACCTATAATCATTTTGAACCGGAATTTCAACAAAAAAAAGTTTTCAATTTTTCGCGAAAAAACGTGATGGCTAGCCTTCCTAGTCACGGATTCCGAATGTTTCATCTAGTTTTGATTATCAATGTTATTATGAGTAGTTCAACGTTTAGTTTGCTTCAATATGTTGCCTCGTTCGTCTGCAATCCAGGTTCGAAGCACAATGTGACCGAATTTCAAATACGAAACTTCCAACAATTACTGCTTTCCATATGCATCCTACCGGTAGTTTCGTGCTCAACGTGTTGTATACTGTACCTATAATCATTTTGAACCGGAATTTCAACAAAAAAAAGTTTTCAATTTTTCGCGAAAAAACGTGATGAGCCTTCCTTTTTTTGAACGGATAAAATTCATAGTCACGGATTCCGAATGTTTCATCTAGTTTTGATTATCAATGTTATTATGAGTAGTTCAACGTTTAGTTTGCTTCAATATGTTGCCTCGTTCGTCTGCAATCCAGGTTCGAAGCACAATGTGACCGAATTTCAAATACGAAACTTCCAACAATTACTGCTTTCCATATGCATCCTACCGGTAGTTTCGTGCTAAATTTGTTGTATACTGTACCTATAATCATTTTGAACCGGAATTTCAACAAAAAAAAGTTTTCAATTTTTCGCGAAAAAACGTGATGAGCCTTCCTTTTTTTGAACGGATAAAATTCATAGTCACGGATTCCGAATGTTTCATCTAGTTTTGATTATCAATGTTATTATGAGTAGTTCAACGTTTAGTTTGCTTCAATATGTTGCCTCGTTCGTCTGCAATCCAGGTTCGAAGCACAATGTGACCGAATTTCAAATACGAAACTTCCAACAATTACTGCTTTCCATATGCATCCTACCGGTAGTTTCGTGCTAAATTTGTTGTATACTGTACCTATAATCATTTTGAACCGGAATTTCAACAAAAAAAAAGTTTTCAATTTTTCGCGAAAAAACGTGATGGTCACAGCCTTCCTTTTTTTGAACGGATAAAATTCATAGTCACGGATTCCGAATGTTTCATCTAGTTTTGATTATCAATGTTATTATGAGTAGTTCAACGTTTAGTTTGCTTCAATATGTTGCCTCGTTCGTCTGCAATCCAGGTTCGAAGCACAATGTGATCGAATTTCAAAATACGAAACTTCCAACAATTACTGCTTTCCATATGCATCCTACCGGTAGTTTCGTGCTCAACGTGTTGTATACTGTACCTATAATCATTTTGAACCGGAATTTCAACAAAAAAAAGTTTTCAATTTTTCGCGAAAAAACGTGATGAGCCTTCCTTTTTTTTGAACGGATAAAATTCATAGACACGGATTCCGAATGTTTCATCTAGTTTTGATTATCAATGTTATTATGAGTAGTTCAACGTTTAGTTTGCTTCAATATGTTGCCTCGTTCGTCTGCAATCCAGGTTCGAAGCACAATGTGACCGAATTTCAAAATACGAAACTTCCAACAATTACTGCTTTCCATATGCATCCTACCGGTAGTTTCGTGCTCAACGTGTTGTATACTGTACCTATAATCATTTTGAACCGGAATTTCAACAAAAAAAAAGTTTTCAATTTTTCGCGAAAAAACGTGATGGTCACAGCCTTCCTTTTTTTGAACGGATAAAATTCATAGTCACGGATTCCGAATGTTTCATCTAGTTTTGATTATCAATGTTATTATGAGTAGTTCAACGTTTAGTTTGCTTCAATATGTTGCCTCGTTCGTCTGCAATCCAGGTTCGAAGCACAATGTGACCGAATTTCAAAATACGAAACTTCCAACAATTACTGCTTTCCATATGCATCCTACCGGTAGTTTCGTGCTCAACGTGTTGTATACTGTACCTATAATCATTTTGAACCGGAATTTCAACAAAAAAAAGTTTTCAATTTTTCGCGAAAAAACGTGATGGCTAGCCTTCCTTTTTTTGAACGGATAAAATTCATAGTCACGGATTCCGAATGTTTCATCTAGTTTTGATTATCAATGTTATTATGAGTAGTTCAACGTTTAGTTTGCTTCAATATGTTGCCTCGTTCGTCTGCAATCCAGGTTCGAAGCACAATGTGACCGAATTTCAAATACGAAACTTCCAACAATTACTGCTTTCCATATGCATCCTACCGGTAGTTTCGTGCTAAATTTGTTGTATACTGTACCTATAATCATTTTGAACCGGAATTTCAACAAAAAAAAAGTTTTCAATTTTTCGCGAAAAAACGTGATGGTCACAGCCTTCCTTTTTTTGAACGGATAAAATTCATAGTCACGGGTTCCGAATGTTTCATCTAGTTTTGATTATCAATGTTATTATGAGTAGTTCAACGTTTAGTTTGCTTCAATATGTTGCCTCGTTCGTCTGCAATCCAGGTTCGAAGCACAATGTGACCGAATTTCAAATACGAAACTTCCAACAATTACTGCTTTCCATATGCATCCTACCGGTAGTTTCGTGCTCAACGTGTTGTATACTGTACCTATAATCATTTTGAACCGGAATTTCAACAAAAAAAAAGTTTTCAATTTTTCGCGAAAAAACGTGATGGTTGTTAGCCTTCCTTTTTTTGAACGGATAAAATTCATAGTCACGGATTCCGAATGTTTCATCTAGTTTTGATTATCAATGTTATTATGAGTAGTTCAACGTTTAGTTTGCTTCAATATGTTGCCTCGTTCGTCTGCAATCCAGGTTCGAAGCACAATGTGGCCGAATTTCAAAATACGAAACTTCCAACAATTACTGCTTTCCATATGCTTCCTACCGGTAGTTTCGTGCTCAACGTGTTGTATACTGTACCTATAACCATTTTGAACCGGAATTTCAACAAAAAAAAGTTTTCAATTTTTCGCGAAAAAACGTGGCCTTACTTTTTTTGAACGGATAAAATTCATAGTCACGGATTCCGAATGTTTCATTTAGTTTTGATTATCAATGTTATTATGAGTAGTTCAACGTTTAGTTTGCTTCAATATGTTGCCTCGTTCGTCTGCAATCCAGGTTCGAAGCACAATGTGGCCGAATTTCAATACACGAAACTTCCAACAATTACTGCTTTCCATATGCATCCTACCGGTAGTTTCGTGCTCAACGTGTTGTATACTGTACCTATAACCATTTTGAACCGGAATTTCAACAAAAAAAAGTTTTCAATTTTTCGCGAAAAAACGTGGCCTTACTTTTTTTGAACGGATAAAATTCATAGTCACGGATTCCGAATGTTTCATTTAGTTTTGATTATCAATGTTATTATGAGTAGTTCAACGTTTAGTTTGCTTCAATATGTTGCCTCGTTCGTCTGCAATCCAGGTTCGAAGCACAATGTGGCCGAATTTCAATACACGAAACTTCCAACAATTACTGCTTTCCATATGCTTCTTACCGGTAGTTTCGTGCTCAACGTGTTGTATACTGTACCTATAACCATTTTGAACCGGAATTTCAACAAAAAAAAGTTTTCAATTTTTCGCGAAAAAACGTGATGCTTACTTTTTTTGAACGGATAAATTTCATAGTCACGGATTCCGAATGTTTCATTTAGTTTTGATTATCAATGTAATTATGAGTAGTTCAACGTTTAGTTTGCTTCAATATGTTGCCTCGTTCGTCTGCAATCCAGGTTCGAAGCACAATGTGGCCGAATTTCAAAATACGAAACTTCCAACAATTACTGCTTTCCATATGCATCCTACCGGTAGTTTCGTGCTCAACGTGTTGTATACTGTACCTATAATCATTTTGAACCGGAATTTCAACAAAAAAAAGTTTTCAATTTTTCGCGAAAAAACGTGATGGTTAGCCTTCCTTTTTTTGAACGGATAAAATTCATAGTCACGGATTCCGAATGTTTCATCTAGTTTTGATTATCAATGTTATTATGAGTAGTTCAACGTTTAGTTTGCTTCAATATGTTGCCTCGTTCGTCTGCAATCCAGGTTCGAAGCACAATGTGACCGAATTTCAAATACGAAACTTCCAACAATTACTGCTTTCCATATGCATCCTACCGGTAGTTTCGTGCTAAATTTGTTGTATACTGTACCTATAATCATTTTGAACCGGAATTTCAACAAAAAAAAAGTTTTCAATTTTTCGCGAAAAAACGTGATGGTCACAGCCTTCCTTTTTTTGAACGGATAAAATTCATAGTCACGGGTTCCGAATGTTTCATCTAGTTTTGATTATCAATGTTATTATGAGTAGTTCAACGTTTAGTTTGCTTCAATATGTTGCCTCGTTCGTCTGCAATCCAGGTTCGAAGCACAATGTGACCGAATTTCAAATACGAAACTTCCAACAATTACTGCTTTCCATATGCATCCTACCGGTAGTTTCGTGCTCAACGTGTTGTATACTGTACCTATAATCATTTTGAACCGGAATTTCAACAAAAAAAAGTTTTCAATTTTTCGCGAAAAAACGTGATGGTTGTTAGCCTTCCTTTTTTTGAACGGATAAAATTCATAGTCACGGATTCCGAATGTTTCATCTAGTTTTGATTATCAATGTTATTATGAGTAGTTCAACGTTTAGTTTGCTTCAATATGTTGCCTCGTTCGTCTGCAATCCAGGTTCGAAGCACAATGTGGCCGAATTTCAAAATACGAAACTTCCAACAATTACTGCTTTCCATATGCTTCCTACCGGTAGTTTCGTGCTCAACGTGTTGTATACTGTACCTATAACCATTTTGAACCGGAATTTCAACAAAAAAAAGTTTTCAATTTTTCGCGAAAAAACGTGATGGTTAGCCTTACTTTTTTTGAACGGATAAAATTCATAGTCACGGATTCCGAATGTTTCATTTAGTTTTGATTATCAATGTTATTATGAGTAGTTCAACGTTTAGTTTGCTTCAATATGTTGCCTCGTTCGTCTGCAATCCAGGTTCGAAGCACAATGTGACCGAATTTCAAAATACGAAACTTCCAACAATTACTGCTTTCCATATGCATCCTACCGGTAGTTTCGTGCTCAACGTGTTGTATACTGTACCTATAATCATTTTGAACCGGAATTTCAACAAAAAAAAGTTTTCAATTTTTCGCGAAAAAACGTGATGCTTACTTTTTTTGAACGGATAAATTTCATAGTCACGGATTCCGAATGTTTCATTTAGTTTTGATTATCAATGTAATTATGAGTAGTTCAACGTTTAGTTTGCTTCAATATGTTGCCTCGTTCGTCTGCAATCCAGGTTCGAAGCACAATGTGACCGAATTTCAAAATACGAAACTTCCAACAATTACTGCTTTCCATATGCATCCTACCGGTAGTTTCGTGCTCAACGTGTTGTATACTGTACCTATAACCATTTTGAACCGGAATTTCAACAAAAAAAAGTTTTCAATTTTTCGCGAAAAAACGTGATGGTTAGCCTTACTTTTTTTGAACGGATAAAATTCATAGTCACGGATTCCGAATGTTTCATTAGTTTTGATTTATTAAAACGCGGAATAATTTGTTACTTGGGATACATTTAAAAGACTTGGCGTTCTTATTTGCATAAAAATAAATACAAATATACAAAGATACACAATTAGTGTATCTACATTTGGATTTGCTGTTTTATTGTTTGGCAAATAATTAGGTTAATGTGATCCAGTGTTATACGAAGTTAATAGTGTAAAAATAAATAAAAGTGATTTGAAGTCACAGGCAATAAATAAAAAAAGCCATGGGCTATAAAAGTGGCACATACTGTGTTAAATGATCGTGTGACTATTTTACTTAGGCACGAGATGCCTGGACTACATCATTTCAAATGTTCTTGGATTTTGGATACAAGCGTGGATTCCTGTTGATTTGAAATTAACTATTCTTCATCCTTGTTTCAACCAAAGATCCATTCGTGTTAATTATGAGTTAACAATGTAGTTTTAGGTTTGATTTCAACCTTTATTAAACCTAAGTTCTACCAAATTTAGACAGCGACCTAAGTAAGTTAAATTGAGCGTTCTCTCAATAAGGTTCATTTTTATATTATGTTTTATATTTTAAAAACAAATCAAAACATGACAAGGTTGTAACATCCACTAACGGAGGTAAATCGACTGCAGATCCGGCATAAATTGGGTGTATTATCTATTTGTCAACAATTATTTTTATATTTCTTTTTTATGTTTGAAATATTCTCTTTTATTTGAATTGGTGAAAATTCTTATTTTTATATTACAGAACTTCTGTAATTATTCAACGTGATTATGTTTTTATTTTAATTTTATATTATGTTTATATTTTAAATTTCATTTAATGAAATATATATATAATTTTTGATGATAAATTAATTCTAAAAAATTTTATTACAATTTTTAGTTTTATTTACCCATTTTTAAAATTCAGTTCCTGGGTGTGTCAATTTTGAATAGGTACCTTATGTTCACCAGCTGATTACTAATCCAAAAATTAGTAAAAAACATCTTAAACACATTTCCTTTATACTTCAATAGTAGAGTTGAAATAATCAACGTTTTGTTGTAAAATTATAGATTAAAAAGTTCTTAAATTTATTTGAAGCAAAACATAAAAACTAGTAAACTAACATTACACAGATTAAGCGGGGAAATGATTATTTCAACTACGGTACTGGAAGATAGAAAAATCTTGTTAAGATATTTTCAACTTATTGTTGAATCCGGATTCAGCTGATGGATTTATGGTATTCATAACTGGAACACTCTGTAGCTCTGCAAAAGTTGGATTGCAACCGATAAAAAACGTTCAATTTAATTGTTATAGCAACGGTTGCATAACCAGTAGATCCCAACTTATTAGTTGATTTCATGTACATCCCTAACTCGAAAAGTGAATAACTTCAATGTTGAATATACGTTTAGGAAAAACCACGGATTGTTTCCAACCCTACTATGCTTCTGCGGTTAACGGTTAAACAATAACCTTTTTGAAACTAGTACGTTACACCCTAGTTGGTTGTATACGGTTGTTCAACCATAGCAATGCAACTAAGGTTAACAATCACCTGTCAAAATGCCCGTCGACCGACGGTTAGTGAAACGTTAAATTAACCGAAAATAAACCATTTTTAAACTTCTGCATTATTTCAACCTAAGTTAAATTTTGGTTTATGAACCGTTCTTGAACTCCAAATTGTTACTTGGGGTGCTTTAGTAACTTTATTCGAGCTGTTTTAAAAGTGAGCACGCAATTATTTTTAGCAGCAATCAAAGAATCTCGGATGCTTTCTCGAACATTTTGAATATTGTAATGTTCCGAATTAATTGAAATTTTAAAAGTCCCACGATGTGACCATCCATTAGGATTATTTTGTTTAATAACAATAGGAATGTCTTCAAGAGAAAGTTTGGGCTTACGAATTAAATGCGGTTAAGCGTGAAGAAACTGTATTGTAATTCGTTGTCGAAGATGGTCTATGGGGTTCGCTTAAGGGTATAAGCCACCGGTTTCACTACAGAATTCATTTGATGAACTTAGACTTGTTCAGAAATTCAGATTATTGATTAATTTGGGGTTTCCATACATAATGCATCTTCCTGTGGTTCTGAGTGGAATTCGTTATTTTCAAAATTGAACAAATTTTTTTTGACTCATCAGAAAATCGTCTAAGATTAAGCTTAGATCGGAATATACAATATTTAAAGCTTTCAATAAGCTATCGGAATTAAGCTTTGTAATATTTTTGTTAATTAGATATAGTTTTTTTTAGAGTTTTATGGCTCACAGTAACTTTAAGATTATTATCTTGCAATTGATGCATTGTTGAATTTGATTAGCACAAATGTTTTGTTAAAATAATTAGTTAGTTTATTTGATTTTGCACAGAAATCATAAAACAATCTAGAGCACGATTAGAAATAAAAATATTTGGTAGTTTTTCATCGCCTATTATCTAAGAGAAATAGGTACACTGGAAACTACTACTACAGCAATTTACTCCCGAATTTATTACAACAGTACAACAGGCTATATCCTTAAAAATTAATAATAATTTTTGAGCTGTTAACCGACTTTTAATTCAATGCATTGTTATTGATTTTGAGGGGTGTGTTGTAATAAAATCTTAGATACCTATTTCTGATACGAGATTGTATTGCATGATACAATATTTTGGGATTTTTAAGGTGTAGGTTGTTGTTAAAATTTTAAGGATGATTATTACATGTACAGTAAATACAAGTCGATTTAATTATCATTACATATGACAGCAAGGGTTTCATCTATAAAGGTGGCTTTTTTAAGGATCAATGAATTAATTCTGAATATATTGACTTGTAATAAATTTGTAAAAAAAAAATTCTAATTGAAATTATAAAGTTTTATTTAATTAAGAAGTGGTCAAAGCCAGTGCTATAATCCTGCACCGACCATTTAGCCCGCCTCAATAAAACCTATACTATAATTTATTATACATTTATTACATATTATTACAATCCCGATTTTAAAACAGTTTCCGTTTTCGAGGAACGAGTGGTCGGTTTAGCTTATAATTTAACCTGCACCGCCATAATTGTAACTTTTGATGTAGCTGTGATATCTGGATGGTTCTTCCATCCAGATCATCCCTATATCTTGACTAAGGGTAAATTCCTCCCCAAACGATTATTTATAACAAACACATCCATTTTACCACATTTAATAAACTATTACAACAGACCGCCACTAGATATTGAGTCAAATGTCAATTATTGGACCTTGCGGAGGGCAAGTCAACCTTATCCAGGTGTGTAATAAATTATCTTTATGTTAAGTTACGCGGAATTGGCTCCAAACGGTAAAGGCTTCAAACATGAAATTCAAAGTTCGATTTTACCATATTTAATAATTTAAACTAGACCATCACCAGATATTGAGTCAAATGATACTCTTTAGACTTTGTGGCGGGCAAAACAACCACTAGGTCCAAGGAGTAACATTTCACTGAATATCTGGTGGCGATCTGGTCTAATAAATTATTAAAGGTGGTGAAATCGAACTCTAATTTAAAAATTTAAAGCCTTAACCTGACACAAAAATGGTTTATTACACATCTGGATAAGTTTGACTAGCCCTCCACAAGGTCCAAGGATTACCATTTGACTCAATATCTATTGGCGGTCTGTTGTAATAGTTTATTAAATGCGGTGAAATGGATGTTTTTGTTATAAATAATCGTTTGGGGTGAAATTTACCCTTAGTCAAGATATAGTGTTGATCTTGTACTGATTAATCAATGTCATTAATTTGTAATAAATTCTGGTCCAAGAACCATCCAGATATCACAGCTACATCAAAAGTGACAATTTCGAGGGTGTAAGTTTAATTACAAGCTAAACGGGTCCCATTTGAAACGCGATATTTTAAAATGCGAATTATCAAAAGGCGATATTTTAAAATGCGATATTTCAAAACATGATAGAGTACAAAACGTAATATGGTACAAAACGGGAATTTAGGATTGGGTTATATCAGTCGGGTAAAGGGGAAATTTAATTTCAGTTTATAGGAATTTAAAAATCGATAGGAGCGAGAATATATAGGATCGGTATAAATCTGGTCGCTTCGCTGCCGTCGCTTCGCAATGCACATTCTGTACCATAACGCGTTTTGAAATATCGCGTTGTGTACCATATCGCGTTTTGTAATATATCGCGTTTTGAAATATCGTATTTTGTGGGTTTACCTAACTTGTTTAAGGTCTAACTTCACATGGATCTAATTTTGTGATCAAATATCCGATGTTTTTAATAAAATTTGTCCGATGGTTATTATTGATTTTTAAGATGAGAAATTGTTAGTCTTAGATCTTAAAACTCTCGAACATTTCCGAAATAATGAGAAATATTGAAACGATCTGCATTTAAATTGGGGTAAGATAATTCTTAATTACGATATAACCAACTTTTGAGTTGGAAAGTTGTTTCAACTTCCTATCGAAATACCACGCTTCCAATACATAATTCGCATCGACGTGACGTCTAAGGCTAAGATATTGCGTCGAGCCAATCAACGTTTTAATTTGGAAAATATTTCAACTTGCTGTCGGAATAATACGCTTCCAATGCACAGTTTGATCAAGCCCTTATAGACGTGATGTGTCGGAAGGATTTTCAAATAGTGCAAATTAGACCTTAAGCGATGCGGCCAGTACATTAGTATCAGGTATCAGGTACCCCCTCATCTGCGAATTGAGTCATCTTTGTTGAGCTGTACATTTCTGTTAAAATAATAAAGAATCGTACGGATATCACAAACAGCATGGTTTTACAAGAAACAACAAAAGGTTTTGTCACCCCTACAATCCGACCGAACCAGGAACTTCAAAAATTTTAATTTTCAAGCTGAGATAAATTTGTTACTAATTCTGGCGCGAAAAAACTATTCAGATGAAAAGCAATACATTGGGGCAAAAAGCAAGACGTATCTAAATCCCTAGATTTGCCATATTCTATATTGATAAAATAAAAACTAAATTGATTATAAATAAAATAAATTATTTATTTTCAAATAACGATAACAAATTTCGCCGCCACAAATATTAAACTTTAAAATTTTTATCATCTAACTCCAATCTCAAAAATTCATTAATTAAGGGTTTTTCAATCTCCTTAGTTTGTATATTCTGTAAACGATCCTCGAAATTTTGACATTGCTGCGCCTCCTTCAAATTTTCGTTACTGATGAATTCTTCCAAGTTCCCAATCATTGCATTCAAAAATTCCTGTTTCACCACTCCAATTTCCGATTTTGGATGTCTTGATTCATTGCAATCGTACCGATAAGTAGCCGACCTTTACGTAATCCAAACAAATTTAGTTTTAATTCGTTTTCTTTATAATATGTATATTTAATACTCACATGTCTGTATTTTCCACATTTTTATTACAAAACGTTAATGGTTTGGATATATAAGGGGTAAGATGCTGTAAATTTAATTCCGAGATTGAGCGGTGGTTAATTTAGATATTTGATTTTATGCGCTTACCTCTGTCTCGTCTACATCAACATTCTCAATTACCGTTGTTACAAAATCATCACATAATGGATATATCACTTTTAACGACTGATCACTTCGGTTATTGTCCAAATCAGTTTTAGATTCTGGTTGGGAACGTGCTCGCGTACTTTCCTTTTTCATTCCTCGTTTAGGCGGACCTTTCTTGTCATGCTCTTTCTGTGAATAACCACGCTTCGCAGAAACATCTTTTTTAGTTAAACTATTAGTCTTATCTAAAGTCTGCCCTAGCAGCCTATTAATGCCAGACGTTTGACTCGAACTCTTCGGTTTTGTTTTAGACTTAGAATGTTGTATTTTTGGTTTACTGATAATTTTTGCCTCTTTACCATTTAGGCCGTACATTGCATAGCGAGAAGATTGTTCGCTTGTACGTGGACTATTTGATTGATTAAATCTTCTCGACAGGTTCGGCTGTGGATTTTTCTGAAACTGTATTTCCTTTTTGCGTTGAATATTTTTAATGCAGGCGGACAGATTTCGACATTCTTGCAGGAAACGTTGCGAGATAAGATCATTCTCGTCGAATATGTTGAATTCGAATGAAATCAATATTGATGTCGATATTACGTTAACCAATTCGTCAAGCTTCTCCAAATTATGATCATACGTTGCAAACATTTTATTTTTTATATAAAACAACACAGCCTCATATATTTTAAGGTTGATGACTAGAATCTGCTGACTAACATTGAATGATGGCATTTCTGCGATCTGGAAAAATCATTTTATAATATTTTAAATTCAGCGATATTTCAAAAATCGTAAGATACGTACCATTGAATTGATTTTGTCCAGGAAATTTTTTGAAAAATTCACCAGAAACGAATTAGAACTCGAATAAAATTTAACGACTTTCGAATCAATACCTATATTTTGAATTTCTAATAAATTGAACCTTAATTGATCGATCAGGTTCATGGATTTCTGCTGATAATTTGTAATCTTTCCCAACTGCTTTGTTTTCATTTCCATCGAGTCGCGTTTATTTGACGTTTCATTTGAAATATAGATCTCAGGGATTGTCGATGTACTTTCTCGCATTGCATCATCGACCGCCGCTGTATCTTTTTTCAGTTGTCGCTTTTTTTTATTAAACAGCCGCATCATTTCATATCGCTCCGAATCACTGAGCCGCGATTGATCAACATTACCCTCCACCTGGGAGGTTGCAGTCTCTGGCGGAATTATAACTGAATTTTTCTTCATGGGGGCATTCAATGTCTCGCTTGACTTAATTACCATCGGATAAGATTCATGCAAACTTTCAGATGCTATCCGATGGTTTGTCAGCTTATGATGTCTCTTCTTTCTTTCCTCAGGCTGTGTATTGTGAATTTTTTCAACTGACCTTTGATGATTCTCAAAATTCTCCTGGCTAACGATTTCCGTTATATTTTCCAGTGTATTTACAAATCTCTTTGCCGATGTGGGTCTTTTAGTATTGTAAATTATTTCTAATTTCGGTTTGTTATCATTATCATCCGATGCATTTTGGGCGCCATCTCCTTGATTATAATTTTCAGACGCCGCTGAGCTAGTTCCCGTCCTTTCCAATCGTTTAATGGATTTTCGTGGCTTATTTTGTATTTCTTTGGTTTTGCGGTTGCCTGATAGATTGGTTTCGGTAACAACTTCATTGATCGCCCGATCAATTAAATCACTTATTTCAAGGTCTGAAAGGCGACGAACTTTAATCGGCATAATTTCGCTCGTTGTTGGTGCGATTGAATCCGGTTCCGTGCTTCTATTTGACATTGGTCTATATTCATCTTTCGTTGACTTTATGGCACTTAGGTCGTGGTCACAGTACTCTTCCCACATACCACGATCATTTTTTGTAGTTCGCCGAGTTTTACGAACGTTTTTTATAATATTTTCGACATCTTCGTTTTTGATGGTCTAAAATTGGTTATAAGCAAAAAGGTATCACTACACCACGTACCCCACATAGAGAATCATTTTCAAAATTATTAAAACTTACCTTAAAAACATAATCGGATGAAAATAATCGCCTATCACTCATTTCGGTATGGAGTTTATGTGGAAACTAAAAGTGGGAAAAATATGAATGTATAGAACTAAAAATAAAATCTAGATTTAAAGAAAATTTATTTTCTTGAACATTTTGCACTGAATACTTGATCACAATGTTTTGTATTAAAAATGTTCACACAAGGGCATGCCTGTTTGTAGACTAAAAAAAAAATAAAATAAAATTGTTTTGAACAAAACAGTTGTTGGTTTTGAAATTCGCTGGTGCGTGTCGAATAATTTTGTTTTTGTTGTTTTTGGTGTCTGCCGGCTGCGCTGTTGATGGAGTTTTTCGATTCAATAGGTAAAGCAAAAATATATAAATGGCCAACTGAATTTAATTTTTAGGTTAGGCTCAACAATATAACTTTAGTTTAGTAGAGATAACGTTTACAGCTGGTGCTTATGTGCAACACTGTATCGTGTTAAAACGTATTTTCGATGCACAAACTATGTGGTCAGGATCCACCTTAACTATTAAAACTATTTTATAATTATTTCACCGTTTAACAATTTTATTCACATCCACTTATTTTAAATTTACAGTCGATGTTCGTGAGAAACACGACGAGATTACGGAGACTTACTCTCTTTATATTAAAACAACTACCGTTATAATTCGCATAAAATAGAGAAGAGGAAAAAAAAATAAAATTAGTGTTACTGATGAAAGGAAATTTAGTATGTTTAAATAATAATCATTTCAATTAAATAAAAGAGACATCTATGAACGGGTATGGTTTCGTTTTAGATTCGTTCATCCTGCTCGAACATTGTCCTCAATTTCATCTTCAGAGACATCATTATCATCATCCTCGTCTGGCATTACTAACAACCTCATATGATCCGCTGGAACAACACCTTTGAACCGCCTACTTCTCTCATTTCCCCCTAAATCTTCCACTTTGTAACGGTCGCCATACATAATCTGGGTGACTGTGAATGGCCCCCTAAATCGACGTTGCAGTTTTTTACTTTCTCTTGTAGACACAGGTTCGCGATATATTACTACCTTATCGCCAATGCTATATATCACTGGTGATTTATGCTTTAGCATGAAACGATGCTTTTGATATTGCTGATTCTGTTTGATGTTTGTCGACGCATTTTGTTTATTTTCATCTCGATGCTCCAAAATTTGTCGAAAATCACATTCGTTGTATTCGTCTGTGGAGGTAAAGGGTAACTAACTACGAATTGATTGAATATTACACCTTTACACACAATTATAATTTTATATTTTATTTGTAATCATTTAATTATTACAGAATTTATTATTTAATTATGATTTTATATAATTTTATTAATATAAGAATTGGTTCACTGAATTTTATTTATAGTTACTTTAGTGAACTCTATTGGGTTTTTTTAGCACGAATTATATCCCAAATACTAACTTTTATTTTTTTCTTCCATTGTATCATCGAGCAATAAATATATAAGAGAAATCAAGTAGTACAAATTTTATAAGCAGGTTTTTCCGAGGTTAATCTTATTTTATAGTTTTAATATATTTATATATACAAATTTAATTTTTTTCTATATTTAATCCATACATACGTATCTTATAAACATATCGGCATAGTTATTTTATAGTTTATTGTTCTTGTTAGGCTTATACAGGTTGTGTAAAGTAAGATAGATTAACCTCGGAAACTCTACATGAGTCCTCTTATGTATATTTTGCTTTATGATTGTATTTATAGTCGAGAACAAAGAAACTCATGACGCTCTATCTATACTCCGTATTGCACAATCCACAATTCTACACGAAAAATCGAGGACACAATTCAGGTTTGAACCTCCACTACTATAAAGTTGATTCTGAAATTTTACTACTATAAAATGCATTGGTTAACCGCCACACGTCGAGTAACGTTATAGTTATTTTATCATCATAAATCGACCGTGGTTTGAATCCGAATAATAATTCAACTGGTGAATATTTCGTTACTGCCTGTTTAGCAATGTTTAACGACCACTGAATAACTTTTAAATGATTCTCCTAATCAGCTTCGTTGTTGTCCGACATCGTTCGTATAGAATGCAGAATAGTATGGTTGTAACGTTCAACCTGGCCGTTTGCTCTGGGGGTTGATACACCATTCAGCACATACTCTATCGAATTCTCTCTACAGAACTTTCCAAACTCCGCAGACGTGAATGCGGAACCCTGATCACTTATAATTCGCGTTGGCATTCCAAAATATACAGCCAATCTTTTTATGAAAATAATGACATGTCTTGCAGCAGTGGATCGAACAGGTTTCGCTGACATATACTTAGTAAACCCATCGACCATTACAATGATATGAATATTTCCCCGAGAACTCTTAATAAAAGGGCCGAGATGATCCAAGTGCCAAGTATGAAACGGTTTCGGTGGTTTATCTATTGGGTGTAACGATATTTTAGATGCATCTCTATTCTCACGATGGAAAAGACATTCTATATAGGAATGTATAGCCTTTCTTACAAGTTCATAACTGTGATAGTTACCCTAGTGGAAAAATTGAAATTTTTTATACTAAAAATAAACTTACGATTTCATAGAAATTTAATAATAATTGTTGTATAATTTTAGTAGGTTATGGCAATATAATTTTAGTATAATTTTAAAAATTAAACAGAAATTATACTTTTGCAAATTATCTAGTTAAAAGTATAATTTTTGTATATTGTGTTATAAAATTAATACCAATATCAGTGTATTTTAAGTATAATTTTAGTAGGTTATGGCAATATAATTTAAATTTAAACAAAAATTATACTTGAGATAGATTGAAGATATTGAAAATATTTCCTTTCATTGTGACTGCCGATGTATGCGTATTATAATTTTATATCATTTTTCCATGTGGTTGTTTGTATTTGCGGACATGCCACGTCATCAGTTCCTCTCCATTGATTAATTCACGCCATTGTTAATTCTAGTATTTTCAGTCAATTTTCGTAGTGAATAGTGGACCCGATAACATCGTTGCCTAATTAGAATAATAATTACATAAATTTTGGACTCCGACTGGACTCGAACCGGTGACTTTTGCGATAATAACACTTAGCGGTGTACACCTTAACCACTGCACCACCAAAGCAATAACTATGTAGAGTTTAATTCAACAATATAAATCAATATATTTAAATACACAATTATACTTGAAATTAACTTAATTTGGTTTATTTCATTTGCTGCAAACTACACCAGCACACCAACATAAAACGACCGCGAAATACGATTACAACTAAATACATTTTTTCAGCACGATAGTATTGATTCGCATCAGTGTTGCCAGTTCGTGGGAAATTTTCCTTTTTGCGGGAAATTCATCTCTCGTACGGGATGAAAAGTGTTGATTAAAAAAAATTATTTTTCTAAAATGTGTAATACACAATTTTTGATTCCAATAATTTACTTAAAATAATTTTTTAAATTTATTTTTAATTTTGACTAAATTTAAATATTTGTTTATACAAAACTAATATTTAAATTTGTATAAAATATTTAACCATAATTAAAATTTTAAACCGTCGTATATACGTATTTATCTCAAATATACTTAATTTAGTTTAAACTTGGAATTCAAGTGCTAGTTTTAGGTTAAAATATTTTATGTATATTCATGTTTAATTTTGGCTAACTTTAAATATTTGGATATACCAAAATCATACTTAAATTTGTATAAAATATTTAAACATTATTAAACTATAAAACTACCGTATTAAGTATTTATCCTAAATATACTTAATTTAGTTTAAAATTTGAATTTAAAAGTTAATTTTAGGTTAAAATTAACACTTATATGTGTATAATATTTAAAATCATATTTTATGTATATTTATGTTTAATTTTGACTTAATTTAAATATTTGTATATACAAAATTCATACTTATATTGGTATAATTTTTGAGATGTATAATTTAAGTAGTATTTTGATCTAGAAATGTATTAAACTTTAACCAATTTAAAGTATATTTTGTATTTAAATTAATCATTTATACAAAAATAAATTGATTTTGGTATTCCTCAGTATAATTTTTTGGTATAAATATTTGATTTTTTCCACTAGGGTATGTTTAAGCTCGGTTGTCTTTCGACTATAATAGGCAACCGGCTTAAGCAAGTCATTATCTTCCCTTTGTAAAAGAACTCCAGCAAGTCCCATGGCTCAAGGGTCCGTGTGAATTTCATGAATTTTTTCATTATCAAATAATGTTAGTACATCTCTACTACAAAGTTTGGTTTTTAGTTCAGTGAAGGCTTCCTCTTGATTTTTACTCCATTGAAAAATACATTCTTTTTTAGTTAACCTAGTTAACGGTTCGGCGAGGAGTGAAAAACGTATTTTTAATTGATGAGTAACGATATGGACGACAGCTGACAGGAATGTCATCAGATAGTTTAATCTTAATCTTTATCTTATTAGTTTTACCTATCTGTTTTATACCTAAAGCACAAAGAAGGTTAAATACTGAAGAATAGGTGGCAATATTTTACCCATATAAAATTTGCTATCTCATCTGTCACAAGCCAGAATAGGATGGTTATATAAAAAATCCATATAGTTTACTCATATCTCGCTATAGGCACCCCAAATCATCTGTTTATTTATGTGCGCAGTGACAACGTATGTTGACGACTTAATTTTGTGGTTTTAAAATTATTAATTAAAATTCATTAAAATAATAAAAAAATTATAAAATAATCAGTAGTTTATGTAGAGTGCGTGGTAGTGCATCATTTGATAATTAAAATTATAAACAATTTTAAATAAAATGAAGTGTCTGGTGAAATGTTGCTAAATGCGCATCGAAAAATTCGAAACAAATATTTTACCATCTATAAGTGTTTGTATAAAGTAAAATGTAAATTGTGCTAAGAAACAAGTGATTTGTGATAAATTTATCCTTACTTTATGTTAAAAATCAGAGAAAATTAAGAAAACAATTTTGGTTGTTGGCGTGGGGTGCCTATATTGGTTTCTTGTTGTTGTAATCCCGTTGATTTAGATGCTTTCTCTTTTACCCTCCGAATTTGTGACACTTGACAGTTGCTAAGGCTCATTCTGTACCTTTAACTTCTTTGCTAAAGCAAAACAATCTCTATATTTATTTATCAACATTTCAAGATCTCGTTTTACATCAATGTCGATGTCACATTCCATGCAACCCATCAACAAAATTTCTGGTACTATTGAAATTAACACCAGAAGCTGAAACTGTGTTTACTGATTTATCAACATTATTACCCTCGAAATTAAAATAACTCAAAAAATCTTTCGTATATTCACTGTCCAAATTTTTGTAACTTCCACATGTGATTTCAAATGAATTATTAAGTGACACATTGAGCATTCTCAATCGAATTGTTGCTCCCAACGCTACTCGAAACATGGATATTTTCGACCTTTCCAATAGGCACTACTCTATCTTTCAATTCAATTTTATTATCTTTGGAAATGTTTAATATTTGAAGCACTCCCGGTGATTTAACTATAACAATATCTGGTCGATTCAACGCATTTTGGCCTATCATAATTAGAGTTATTTGATCCTTTTCGTTTACAATCAACGCTGAAACTTGGATTTCTATAATATCCACAATAAGTATAACTATGAATTTCACCTCTCACCCTAACAAAATTATTACCAAAACCACGTAAAACTTGATGCAATGGATAAATACTGACAGTCAAATCATTAGCAAAACTTTGTTTAATGGTAACTACATCACTACCAAGATCTATAAATCCAACCGAATCTATACCATTGACTTTAACGTTCTTATAATACTCACTAGTAACCGATTCAATTCGTCTCACAGATTTTTCCTCTTTTCTTTTTACTACAATCTATTTCACAATGCCCAATTTCCCTACAGAACGAACAATTTTTTCTCCTAGAAGCCGGAGCAAACGAATTATTTCGAGTGTTTTGAAAATTATTATTATTTCTACCAAACGAATCATATTTGGATATTTTTTCGAAATTGTCTAATCAGCAATAATCGGCAATATGGTTCAGAGTATGTGCGAATATTTTGAACACTAAGTAATTTTGTTAATTCGGAATTTCCTAAACCCGATATTATATAATTTATAATTGACGCTTCATCTAAACCACCGTCGCTTCCCAGTCGTCGACACTCATACACAAATTCCTTAAACGATTGACCTAATTTTTTCACTTTTCTAGCTAATTCTCTATGAACTACCGCTACATCACGCACTCTATTAAATTATTGTACAATAGCTACACTTAAAACTGCCCAACTGTTTATTTCGAACGCCACCGAATCATACCATAGCCTTGCCACCTTGAAAGCGATACAATGACTTTTTTTTGATTAAAATAATTATACTGATTATCCGGGTTCGGTCTTCCCATCGGCATATAATATGGTACATTCTGCCTTCCGTCATTGACAATTTCAGGAACAAATTGGTTGTGCTGCCTTCCGTTGTTAAACATTTGAGGAACAAATTGGTTTCGCGCAAAACTGTTGGCTGGTTGTGCAATATTTATTGGTAAACAATTTGTTATATATTGCCTTCCGCCATTAACAGTAGCGATTTCATTTCTTTGAAAATGATGATTTCCGACTCATCGTATGATGGTTAAGTTTTTTTTCCGTATATAAAGCGACGTTATAATTAATATTTAAATTTCTTTTATTTCGATGATGATGGAACATTTATGATTGATCCCACTTCTGATTTGTTAAAACGTATTTTCGATGCACAAACTATGTGGTCAGGATCCACCTTAACTATTAAAACAATTTTATAATTATTTCACCGTTTAATAATTTTATTCACATCTACTTAGGTATTTTAAATTTACAGTCGATGTTCTCACGACGATATTACGGAGACTTACTCTTTTTATATTAAATCAACTACCGTTACAATTCACATAAAATAGAGAAGAGAAAAAAAAATAAAATTAGTGTTACTGATGAAAGGAAATTTAGTATGTTTAAATAATAATTGCTGTGTTTTAATATTGGAGCACTATCCGGAGCCAAATGGCAATTTTCTATTGAAACTGCAGCTATTATTCACTGGTGTCGCTGTACTTTAAAAATTAAAACTAAATTCATCAATAAAACAAACATTTATCACCTGAAATATATTAATTGACATTTATTTTGACATGACGTTATAAACAAAAATTCATTTTGCTGCGTTTTAATTTTTTATTGTAAGATTTAGTTTCTAATGGTTTCAGGGTTTACAAAATTAAAAGCCTTTTCAAATTTCCCATTGAAATGGATAGCGCTCCCGATAGCGGCTCCCGATAAATAAGTGAGCCGAGATATTTTTTTATCGATTTTTAATTAAAAAGTTGAATGAAAAATCTTAGTTTAGATTTAAATAAATTAATTAAATGCAATAATAGCGCGCTAAATATAAATTTTCACATAGAAAATTGGCTGCTCCGGATACAGCTATCGGGCGCTAATAAAAAAACACAGCAAATCATTTCAATTAAATAAAAGAGACATCTATGAACGTTTCGTTTTACAATCGGCACTGTATGTATACCCAGGGTTATACCAAAGATCATTATATATAAAGAAAGCTCATGTATATCCTTAAAATGTAATCAACACATTTTACATATAAACATTTTTCTATATTTGGATACATTCGTAAAAATAATAATAAAACAAAATTACTCTCTGTATATACTTGTTCTCATAAACCACACGTACGCAGTTTCGCTTAGTGACAAAATTAAAGGAAACACAAAATAAATAATTTTGCTTAACCCTTTGAGGTCAGAATTAAGGTTTTCTGAATAAAATAATTTTTAGTCATAAATATATATTTATTATAATTCATTTAGTTCAACAACCTAAAAAAAAACTGGAGAATTCACATAGGGGAGCAATGGGGAGGTGGTTAGTTGAACCAATGCCTCCTAAACTACAGGCCTCTTACTACTCTCATTTTTTGCACATGACGTCAATTTATGTCTAAACCGAGACTGCGCAATAATCATATTAAGATATTTACACTAACAAAACAACTAGAGAAAGCAACAACAACGTAGACATTGCGTGTCGTTATCATTTGGTGTATGCGGCCTGTAGTTTAGGAGGCATTGGTTGAACTAACCACTAGGAACATAAGTACACATTTTTATGGTGCATGATACAATGAAAAACAATTTCTTTTGTCATTGAGGCATAAGCCAATATTGCATGAGGAGCACTTCTACATTGTTCTGTGTGGTTCATTTCGGCTACTACATTAGGCACACCTGAGAGAGGTAGTTCTTGTCGGCATATGTGCGTTTTTATTATATCGCACCTCTAATAGAACAATTTTTTTTAAAATTGTTTATCGGTTTTTCCACACTTCTTCTTCCTCGTTTTCCTTCTATTGAAGTTGGATTTGCCCCAATCAGTCATAAGGCCACTGAGAGTCGAAATTGTTTTAAAGTAATTTTGATTTCAATCTCTCTTGGAATAGTATATATGCATTTACTATTGCTGCATCCAAAAAATAAAATAAAATTCGGTGCCACCATTTGTGGGATTTACGGTCTACTTCGAACAAAGATTTCAGCATGTCAAATTTATCGACATATCCCATATGGCGGTTATAATCCTTTTCCATAGTTGGGCACGTGATCTCTTGCTGTGTGCCATCTCTAAATCGTCTTGATACTGATTGTATGTCTGTAGGATTGTGGAAATTTCCTAAAAATAAAACCGGTTTCCTGTCCATCCAGTTTATATTGACTAAACAACTTGATGAGACACGCAAAACAGAATCTCCTCGTTTGCATGTTTTACCTGTTTTCATGTTCAATTTTGGCATACATTTTCGATGCTTGCGTACCGTTCCACAAGCGTATATTCCATTAGCCAATAAATATTTTTGTAGTTGCACCGAATTGAAAAAATTATCGAAATATACCTTATGGTATTTTCCGGCAATACATTTTGTCAGATTTGTTATGACCCGCAACCCTAAATTCTTTTCGCTTGTTTCATTAACTTTACCGGTGTAAATTTCAAATTGGCATATGTAGCCGGTCGAATCGGCTCTCATCCAAACTTTGTAGCCTCGTTTTATGGGTTTCATCGGCATATATTGTCGAATGCTGCTTCTACCTTTGAAACGTATCAAAGATTCATCTACAGACTGGTTTTCATTTGGTTTCATTGATAACAGAAAGGTCTCGTTCAATTTACTAATCATCGGCCGAACTTTGTAAAGTTTATCGAACGCTTTATCCTGTCTTTTAGGCTGCCTCTCATTGTCATTCAAATGGATAAAACTCAGAAGCCAATCGAAACGATTTCTTGATATGACAGAACTTATATATGCATCTCTCATTGGAACACTTGCAGACCAATAATCTCTACAACTAGGCAATTTTTTGATTCCCTGTTGAATTTATTATTTCAATTAGTTAGTTTCTGTGGTGAACACACCTTGGTTTTTGTTGTGAACACACCTTGAGTATGAATTATTTTGTATTATTTTTGAATTGTAACTTACTTCATTCTGTTCTGTTCTTCTCTTCTGTCATGTCATTATAATAAAATATAAAGAAAACGTGTAAAAGTATTTTGTGGTTTTTATCGTTTATTTTCATCATCATCGTACATTGTTTTGATTATTGATTGCGCTAATTCTGTCAGGTTATGGGCCCAGAACAAGTGTAAATTGAAATTTTCTGGAAATTGTTTGTGTTTTACGTGAAAATGATGATGGACAATAAATATGCGATTGCAAAGTTGAATAATTCAAATTACTTTGTTTGGAAATTTCGCATGAAGCTGTTACTCACAAAAGAAAACGTGTGGGAGTGTACGTCACAAGATGCACCGAATCCTCTGAATGATTGGAATAAGAAAGATTCGTTAGCTTATTCGTTAATCGGACTCAACGTGGAGGATGATCAATTGATCCATATTCGGGAGTCAAAAACAGCAAGGGAGGCTTGGAATTCTTTGAAAGAATATCATGAAAAAGGTACAGCTAACAGCATGGTTCGAATCATGAAGCAAATTATGCGTTTGAGACTAGAAGAGGACGGTGACATGGAATCGCACATTGGTCGTATAAACGAGCTGTTTCAACAAATGATTGACTTCGGATCGGAATTAAAACCAGGTGACTGGAAGGCTGCAACAATGTTGGGAAGTTTACCGGATAGTTATGAAACATTAGTAACTACATTGGAATCGTGGTCTGAAGGTGAATTGACACCCGCTATCGTGCAAACAAAGCTTATTGAGGAACATAAGCGACGAATGGATAGAAATGTCAGCAATGGAATGGCTTTGAATGTAAACAACCAAAAGTATAAGACAAAAGGTGGCAAAAGCTGTTTTTTCTGCCATAAGGAGGGACATATGAAACAAAACTGCAAAAAATTTAAAGAATGGTAAAAGAACAAAAAGACATCAGGAAAGATCACCGAAAAAGAACAAGTGAATTTAATTGAGGGTGGTTCAACAGAATTTTTATTTGTAACCTCAAAATTGCAAAATGGCTGGATAATCGACTCCGGTGCAACCTGTCACCTTACTTCAAATAAGAATAACTTTACCGAGTTTGATTCGAATTATCGTGAAAAAATTTTCGTTGCTAATGGACAGCAAGTAAATGTCATCGGAAAGGGATCGATTTTAATTGAGGTTATTAACCGAATAGGTGAAAAGAATAAAGTGAAAATTCAAGATGTGTTATGGGTTCCATCAATAAGCGGAAACCTGCTTTCTGTTCGAAGGTTAATTGCCAAAGGTTTTGTTGTTTCATTTACCTCGGATCAACGCTGTGAAATTAGTTTTGGAACACGGCAGGTAGCAATCGGTGAGATGCGTGATAATCTGTATATTCTGAAGGAAGTTGAACGAGGATATTTCGTTGATGAACATAAGAAAAAATGTGCACATTATTGGCATAGAATATTCGGACATCGTGATATTGAAGTGGTGAAATCATTGGGCTCCTCTGGATTGTTCGAAAATATTGAACTTTCGGCATGTGGCAGTGATTGTAGTAAGGATTTATGTCAAATATGTCTTGAAGGAAAAATGACGCGCATAAAATTTCCATCGAAATCGGAAAATCGCGCAAAAGCTGTTTTAGATCTGGTTCATTCAGACGTTTGCGGACCAATGCAGACACAAACGCCATCTGGGAAGCGATATATTTTGACATTCATAGATGATCACTCAAGATACACTGTGATCTATCTTCTAAAAAATAAAAATGAAGTATTTGGAAAATTTACGGAATATATCGCAATGACGCAAAATATGTTTGGCCGCAAAGTAAAGGTTCTTCGAACAGATCGAGGTCGCGAGTACATCAACCAAGATTTTTTGAAATTCATGGCGAAAGAGGGAATCCAGTGTCAAAGAACGGCGCCATTTACGCCACAACAAAACGGCGTAGCAGAGAGAAAAAATCGCACTCTAGTTGAGATGGCTTGATGCATGCTCATCGATGCTGAGCTAGAAAAGAAATTTTGGGGTGAAGCGGTTACCATTGTTGTGATATTACTCACAACATCACCCATTTCATCTCAAATCTCGCGAACTTATAATCAAATCATCATCATCATAAATTAAATACAAGATCGTTACGATAATATAAACGACATCACATATATCAAAAACACATATAACATACTGTACATTTTATCATGCATACAAAAAATGCGTAGTAAGCGCGATCGGCGCGATACATAAAAATATATAGTCAAAGAAAATCCAAAAGCAACAACAAAACAAAACATTAGTTATTTTGTACGTCACACACTACATTTTTCGTTTTCTTAAGCACAACAACAACAACAAGACAAATTTAATGTTGTAAAGAAGCTAATTCGTTGTCTACAGCGTCAATTTAATGTTGTATTAAAAGTTAATACGTTGTTGTTATAATTTTTTATTGGGTTAATTTAATGTTGTATTTATATATGGATAAGACTGTTTGTTAAATATTTTTAGTCGTCTCTATACAAATATTACAACATAATCTTAATTGGTTTTAAATTTTATTCTCGGTTAGTTTGGAACCTTCGATAAATGAATTCTTAAAATTCTTAGTTTTCTGTAAAGTTTGTGAATATAATTAATAATTTTAATAATAGTGTTTTCTAGTTCCTTTAAAACTTTTTTTTATTTTATTTTTATTTTTAATAATACTTTATTTAATTGTTAATGAAAATTTTTTTAATTTTAGTTTACGAAATTTATAGAAATAGAGTGATTTTACAATTTTCTTTGATATTATAATATAATATTTATATAAATTATATGGAGTTTGTTTCTATTTGAAAAATGAATGATTTGTACAAATTTTAATTTTTTGATATTGATTTATTTTAATATCTTGATTTTGAATGAAAATGAATCTATGATGAATTATTATAGATTAGTTGTAATTGATTAAACTAAATTTATTTTTCTGTTTGCTTTTGATTTTTCAAATGTATTTATTTTTGTATTTTATTTTATGGCTTTAAATGTTATAATGTTATGGTTTTCCTGAAGGGAAATAGTTAAAAACTTATATCTAGTTTGTTTACAATTTTGTTTGTTATTTTTTCTTGTTTGCTGTTTTGTTTGATGGTCCGTTGTTGATTGGCAGATTTTTTTTAGTTGGTGATGAATTTGCGTTGAGCATCGTGGTTTGTGATAACTGGTTTCGATTGAAGATGGATTTTGTCTTGTACATCGGAAATGTAATGTTAGATGAATTGTTGTTGAGCATCGTAGTTGATTTTGCTGGATGATGAATTTCTTGTTGTGCATTTTTGTTATTATAAATTTTGCTTCATCTATGTTGTGCATCTTGATTTGTATTTGTAAATTTTGTTTGCTGGTGAATTTTGTGTTAAGCGTCATGGTTGTATATTGTCAATTTTTATTGATGGTGAATTTTGTGTTTAACATCTTGGTTTGTAATGACAGTTTTTGCTTGATGATTAATGACTGGTTTTGCTTGAAGATTGTTTTTGTGTTATGCATCGTGAATTGTATTGGTTGATTTTCTTGAAGATGAAATTTTTATTAAGCATCGTGATTTGTATTGGTAGATTTTCTTGAAGATGAATTTTTTATTAAGCATCGTGATTTGTATTGGTAGATTTAGCTGGATGGTGAATTTTTGCTAAGCATTGTGATTTGTATTTGAATTTTTGTTGTGCATCTTGATTTTTTTTATTTGTAGGTTTGTTTGATGATGAATTTGTGTAACGATAGATTTTGCTTGATGGTGCATCGTGACTTGTATTGGTTGTGCATCTTCGTTTTGCAATTTTAGTTCTGCTTGATGTTGAATTTTGTATCGAGATTTCTAATGAGGGGTTTTAGTTAATAGTTGATTATACTGCGCATCGGACTTGTAGCAATGGCTTTTATTTGATTGTCGATTGTTGATGAGCTTGTTGTATTCTGGATTCTGCTTTCGTATTGATTGTTTTAATGGTCACGCTTCTTCTTGTTCGTTTCTTAATTTTCTTTTGTTTTATGTTCGTGGTATTGACTTTGATATACTTTAAATGATTGTTTGAATTGATTATTGGTTTACTTGCGGGATGTTCATTGTATTAGTTTTGTAGCGGCTGAGCTCGTTTTATCCAATTGTTGAGTGGCTGGACTCGTTTTGTTTACTTGTTGAGTGGCTGGACTCGTTTTGTTTAGTTGATGAGTGTCTGGACTCGTTTTATTTGCTTGATGAGTGTCTGGACTCGTTTGTTTTGTTGCTTACATACTAGGTTGCGAGAGCTGGTCCCGTCTTTGTTTGATGAGTGTCTGGACTCTTGTTTTGTTTGATGAGCGTCGGGGCTCGTTTGATTTGCTTCTTATATACTAGGGTGCGAGAGCTGGTCTCGTCTTTGTTTGATGAGTGTCTGGACTCTTGTTTTGTTTGATGAGCGTCGGGGCTCTTGTTTTGTTGCTTAAATTTGAGAGCTGGTCTCGTTTGTTTTGATTAAATTTTGTTTGAGCTGCTGCTTTTCTCCCATGTATGGTGTTGTTCAATCTTTGTTTTAACATTTGAATGGATTATTTTTTGACTTTGCTTGTATACTATGCCTTGTTTGTTCTCTACTGGTAACTTCTATCCGTGGTCTATTTGATTTGACGTAGGTAGTGTGATCAATCTTCTTTTTTTTGGAATTGTCTTGACTATTATGTATTTATATGTGGTTTGAAGTGCTCGATTATGGAGTTTATGGCTATCTGTCGGATGTATTTGATGATGTGTTTTGATGCGATTTCGATGCTGTTTTAAATGTTGTTTAGATGCTGATTTTCGATGTTGTTTAGATGTTACTTTCAATGCTGGTTTGATACGGTTTTGATGCTGTTTCGAGATAGCTTTACTGGAGTTTCGGTACTCGTCTTCTGTGCTTGTTTGATGCTGTTTTAATGTGATTTTGATGCTGGTTTTCGTCAATCTTTTGATGCTTGTTTGATGATTGTTCGATGCTGTTTTAATGGTGTTTTCGTAGTTTTCGATGCTGCTCTGATGCTGATTGTTATTTTGTTCGGTACTGCTCTTTGATGCTGTGTTTTGATGCTGGTTGGACCTTCTTGTTGTGGCGTATTTCTCTCTGCTTCATCGGTTTCAGATTTCGATCTGAATTCTTTCTTTGTTTTTTTTTTTTGTTTTAAAATGGGAAATTGTGACTCATAGAGCTATTTTATTTTTTATAATGTCCGTTTAGGTAGTATACTTATTTTATTATTTTTTTCAAAATGTTGAGTAATATGTATTCAATGGATATGTGTTCAATGGATGTTGTTGAATATCAGATTGATAAATTGAATGAATTGATTTTAGTGTATCAAAGTGAATTTGGGTTAAGTATACTGATAAATGTTTGAGTTGTAAATGAGATATTTAATGATTTTCGTTTGAGTGAAAGGGTTTAAGGTGAATAATGTTGATTAACATATATTCAATGGATAATAAATAATTTGTATGTTATTTAATTATTCTATCGTGAAGCCAGAAATGTAAGACTCTAAGAATAAGTAATTTTGGACGTTTTAAATGTTATTCACGTTGGTAATATATATGTACATTTTTCAATTTTTAAGGGATGTTATGAATAAATAGTTGTGAATAATTATGTTGTAATTGTAAGAGATTGAATCGATGTTGGAAATATATTTTGATGTTAAATTTGACTGATGAATGATTTATGTTTTGTATTTTAGTGTTAAAATTGTGTTATATTTTTTGTGTTTAGATGTGTTATGAGTAAGTGATTTTGCGTGAGAGTTTTCGATTTTTAAAAATGTATCTTTAATACAGGTGGGAGTGTTTAACATCATTTGTAAAATTTTAATAATTTGAATCATAAATAATTTTTTTTTTGAATGTATGATGTATTTTGGGTTTACCTCACGTTCGATCTCTGTTTAATCACGTTGATAAACAGAATTTCTACAGCGCCAATTTTATGTTGTAAAGAAGCTGATTACATTTATCTGATATGAATCTATCTTAATTTGAGTTGTTGAGGGCGATGTCAAGGTCTACAGCGCCAATTTTATGTTGTAAAGAAGCTAATTCGTTGTCTACAGCGTCAATTTAATGTTGTATTAAAAGTTAATACGTTGTTGTTATAATTTTTTATTGGGTTAATTTAATGTTGTATTTATATATGGATAAGACTGTTTGTTAAATATTTTTAGTCGTCTCTATACAAATATTACAACATAATCTTAATTATTGAGGGTGAATTCGAAGTGGAATGTTGTCAAGGTGAAGTTGACGTCTTGAGTTAATTGAGATATGAGACCCAAAGCAAAGTGGAAATGGGGCAGAAGTGAAATTATACTAGGGATATTTGTAATGAGAAGTGCACCTCAATGGGTGGATCTAAATTTTGTTGTTAGTAAGAAAGGATCTTTCAAGTGTGCTTATCACAAGATTGTATACTGTGGGGGTTGCCCACTCGTTCCACAATCTCTTTCGCTTTGCCGTGCGAAATTAAGTAAACACAAGTTAAAGATCCGGGCGTTCAAATGTTAGTCGGGTGGTATACTTACTCACATGGATTTTTGTTACCCACCTAGGGTTCCTTTGCTTGGTCAGCTCTGCGCGATTAAAATACTTGAGTTAAAGTTGCTTCTTGAGAATTTCAGCAAGAATGTTTTATATTTAATTTAGTTGGATTTCACTGCGATAGTTCCGGTACACCGTTGACGAGTGTCTAGAGACTATCGGGACGATTTATAAAAATGAACTGTACTATGTAAAACTGGACTACGCTAATACCGTAGAGGTTCGTCGAGTGACGAAACCTCTAGGGGTTTACGATCCAGTTTTACTGTTCGCGATATACTGCCTTGTCGGACTGTGTTATATCTCTGATTGATTTTATTGAATTATATTTTGGTTCTTATATACTAAATATTTGTTAGTATTCTACCAACAATTTATTTTTGAAAACTCGACAATATTACACGCGTATAATTATTAATTTTTTGAAATTGCAAAATTGGAAAATATATTTACTAAATTTAAAATCATCAAAAATCGTAGGTCGATAAACGATATTTATTTTCAATACGAAAAATGCATATAACGTACGATGTCGCAATAAATACCTAAGTACATATTTATATGTACTTGGTTTTGTTGTTGTTTTTCTATATTAATTATTGACGTACAATTAAAATGATGAGTAGCATAATTATGTAGTGTATATACTACTTGTCTTGTTGTTGTTGTTGTGCTTAAGAAAACGAAAAATGTAGTGTGTGACGTACAAAATAACTAATGTTTTGTTTTGTTGTTGCTTTTGGATTTTCTTTGACTATATATTTTTATGTATCGCGCCGATCGCGCTTACTACGCATTTTTTGTATGCATGATAAAATGTACAGTATGTTATATGTGTTTTTGATATATGTGATGTCGTTTATATTATCGTAACGATCTTGTATTTAATTTATGATGATGATGATTTGATTATAAGTTCGCGAGATTTGAGATGAAATGGGTGATGTTGTGAGTAATATCACAACACCATGGCCAAATATATTCAGAACCGTTTACCAGGAAAAGGTTATGATAAGACACCATTTGAAAATTGGTATCATAAAAAACCAAGTATTTCACATTGCAAAAAATTTGGTACAATTTGTTATGTGCATGTGCCAGACGAAAAGCGGCGAAAATTAGATTCGAAGGCTTTTAGAGCCATTTTAGTTGGGTACGACGAGGAGTCGAAAGCATTCAGATGCTATAATCAATCAAATGGCAAGGTAGTTATCAGTCGTGATGTGAAATTTGTCGAAAAATGCAGCAATTGGAATTTTGACGAGAAAAATGAAGAGAATATAGCCGAAACAACCCAAAGTGAAAGAGAAAACTGTGCAGAAAATACTAGTTTCAATGAAGAGATAATTGTGGGTAATGATCACAGCGAATTATATTTCAATGGTGCCGATAATTCTATTGATGAGGAAGAACCAAGTAGGAACGTCGAAAATCAACCTGAGGTCCAACTGATGGACACTGAAGCAAACACAATTCGCAGCTCGAATCGAATAAATAAAAATATTCCACCGAAAAGGCTTATTGAAGAGATCAACAAAGTTGAGGAGGAGAAATATGAGCCGAAAACGTATAGACAAGCTGTAGTGTGTTCTGAAAAACAAAAGTGGGTCGATGCAATGGAAGACGAAATTAAATCTCTAGAAGATAACAATACTTGGGAACTTGTACCGTTACCACCAAATAGAAAGCCTATTGGTTGTAGATGGGTTTTCAAATTGAAAACTGACTCAAATGGAGGAATTAGCAGATACAAAGCGAGACTGGTCGCACAGGGATTCTTGCAGCAATTCGGCAGCGATTATGATCAAACATTTGCACCTGTGGTAAAGCAAACGACAATGAAGATTTTGCTTTCAATGGCAGCGAAATATGGAATGAAAGTGTTACATTTTGATGCCAAAACGGCTTTCCTAAACTGGGAACTTCGAGAGGAAATATTTATGAGGCAGCCACCAGGGTTTGTTATTGACGGGAAGGAAGACTATGTGTGTTTTCTTAAAAGAAGTCTGTATGGCTTAAAGCAATCCGCAAGGGTTTGGAACGAATCACTACATCAAACATTAGTAGATGCGAAATTTGTACAAAGTAAAAATGATCCGTGCTTGTACATATTAAATCAAAGCGGAAAGATATGCTATGTTTTAGTATATGTTGACGACCTAATTGTAGCCGGTAAATATGAACATCAGTTGAAATACGTCGAAGAAGTTTTAAGGTCGAAATTCAAAATCATAAATTTGGGAGATATTAAGCACTATCTTGGACAGGAAATTACCAGAGATGAAAATGGGAATTTCCAATTAAGCCAGACTGGTTATATAAATAAAGTGGTTGCTGATTTTGGACTTTCTGATGCGAAAATATCAAAAATTCCACTCGATGTTAATTATGATAGCTATGAGAGACTATCAGAGGTTTTACTGAAGAATGATAGCTACCAGAAGCTTATAGGATGTTTGTTATATATTTCAGTAAACTCTCGGCCTGATATTTCAGCAAGCGTCTCAATATTGGCACAACGTACAAGTAAACCTACACAAACCGACTGGATGGAGCTAAAGCGTGTTCTTAAATATTTAAAAGGGACTTCAAAATTAAAATTAGTGCTGAACAATGATAATAACGATTTATTTCATGGATATGCCGATGCGAATTGGGCTGAATGCCGGGTAGACAGAAAATCTAATAGTGGATACATATTTTTTGTGTTTGGAGGTGCAGTAAGCTGGTCATGCAAAAAACAAACATGCGTGTCGCTTTCATCAACTGAGGCTGAGTTTGTCTCCTTATCAGAAGCATGTAAGGAAGCAATTTGGATTAGACGGATATTAACCGATTTTGGTGAAAAATTGAACATGCCAACAACCATATTTGAAGACAATCAGAGTTGTCTGAAGTTGATTGAAAATCAAAAACTTTCGAGCCGATCAAAACATATTGATACCAGAAGACACTTCGTCAAAGATCATGTAGACAGGAAAGAAGTTGCATGCATCTATTGTCCAACCAAAGAAATGATAGGTGACATGTTGACGAAACCTCTAGCAGCAAATCAACTTGAAAAATTAAGATTATTATGCGGTTTATTGGAAACTAATAATTGAGGAGAAGTGTTGAATTTATTATTTCAATTAGTTAGTTTCTGTGGTGAACACACCTTGGTTTTTGTTGTGAACACACCTTGAGTATGAATTATTTTGTATTATTTTTGAATTGTAACTTACTTCATTCTGTTCTGTTCTTCTCTTCTGTCATGTCATTATAATAAAATATAAAGAAAACGTGTAAAAGTATTTTGTGGTTTTTATCGTTTATTTTCATCATCATCATACATTGTTTTGATTATTGATTGCGCTAATTCTGTCATTCCCATTATAAGATTTACACCTAGAAACACTTTTAATTCATCCGTGGTTGTTGTTTTAAACGCATTATTATCTCCTCCGTGCTTTTGGAGAGCATACAAATTAGTTTGTGGTCAATATGCTGTATAAGGTCCATTGGAAATAATTGTAGAAATATATCTATCGGATCTTCGACAGTTTCTGGTATATTTGGTCCCGATTCTTCCGTAAATGAATTAAGTATATTGCAATAAGAAACATCATTAGTCCAGATTTCTTCGTTGTGAGCTAGATTTGAATTTGCTAATAATATATTGGATAGAGGTATTTCATCCTCGTTTTCCCAATCGCTTCCCAATTCAATTGCAATTGCGTTTTCTAAAACAGCGTCCTCAGCAACATTATCAGCATAAATTATATCCATTTGCTCTATATCGAATAAATCACTTTCGTTCCTTGCCTCATCTGGCCATGATATTTCAGATTCGTTCCTTGCCTCATCTGGCCATGATATTTCAGTGAAGAAGTGAACTTTATCAGAGAGAAACTGAAACAAGGAAAAATGTATGTACAATACAATTGTACTAAAGATCAATTGGCCGATATCTTCACTAAACTACTACCCTCGGATAGATTCAAAACTCCACGAGACTCTATTTTGACGATTAAGATTTAAAAGATTTGCAATGTTTTCAATCCAAATAACTCAAAATTATATATTTTTTGACGAGTTCTCAATTAGTGGGAGTATTGAATTATTGAAATGTCAAATTGTCAATAATTTTTGATACGTTCGTTTCAACAAACAGATTGCACATCAATATGTTTATAGGGCAACGTACCAAAAATAAACAAAAGCTTACTTCGGATAAGTTAAAAGGAGAAGAAAACCAAAAGAGCGAGGTCATGTAAAACTTGGTCTAAATAGTGTTAGATCACTACTCACTAATAAAAATAGTAATTACAATATAAAATTTAAAAAAATTGTGAGTTAGAAATAAAACCACGTGTGGGACAATCTAAAAATACAAGTAATAAAACAGAAATAAAATAAAAAGGGAACGGGGTTCAAACAAGAACCTATAAATTTAGTGGTAACCTTAGTGCCGTATTGACTAGACGCGTAGATAATTAATATTCTACACATGTAGACAATGTATGTAAAATATTACAGAAATAGCGTCGATAATGTAGACAATGTCGAAAATTATTATTTGTGCTAGCAATCATCAAAATTCTATGATTTCTTCAGTCAGAGTTCATTCTTTCTTCACGTTTAAAAATTTGATCCTAAGTTGAAGCTCATTTATGTATATATGTTATCGTTAAAGTGCGAAAGTGTGCACCTAAATACCCATGGTATTGTGTATTCACCTTGGGGGAATTAAATGATGGAGAAAGGTGCAGCAAAATTGCTGCGTGCCTGTGACAGTTATGTCGACCGTTACCTGAAGTTGGTAGCTGTTTCGATATAGTCTTTTTCGATTTTTTTCCAGCCACTGTAGCCCGATGCTGATGACTGTTTCTTCATTGTTTTGGCGGCTAAGATTGAGCCCTTCGCCGAATGTGTTTCTTGGGTGGAGTTTCTTGTGTTGGCAGTTGGCACCTTTTAATGTCCCTGTTCAATTTTTCTTCTTGATCCGTTTTACAGAGACAGGCTTTATTTTGGATTGTGATATTACCAGGTACCAGTCATTGCCCTGACATCTTGCAATAGCATGAGAAATTTCTTATTGACCATTACGTGATCTATTTGGTTCACTATTCTACTATCATGTGATGTCCATGTGTATTTGTATATATTTTTGTGTGTAAATTTACTGACTCCTATGAAAGGTTTGTTTGTGAGGCAGAAATCGATGAGTCGTTGTTCATTATTCCTCTTGTGTCCTTGTTAATGTGGCTTGTAGTTGTTTATAGCACCGATTCTTAGTAGTTTCATATATGTACGTCTTTTGTTGGGACATGCACTGAATAGTATGGCTGTGTTTCTTAATTTTAAATGTAATATTGTTACGTTTACGATTATTCTGCTATTAACTGGTTTCTTTTCCAATAGTGCCTAGCTGTTGGAAATAGGGCCACGCTTTACTCATCGCGTCCAAAGCATATAATGAGGTAATTTCCTTCGCTTGTGTTTGTTTCACAACTGTTTTCTTATCTCACTTCACTAGGCCGAAAATTTCGCTGCTTCTGATACAGTATTGACGTTCCAATTTCCGACAAGGACACGTTGAACGAATGCCAAGGGTCGATATAGCCGATTTGCATTATTTATTCACTTTGAATTCAGATTAATGAATGATCGGTCCAATCCTAGCCATCTCTCAGGACTTCCAATCAAGGTATACTGGCATTCCGGTGGAGGTTTCGTTCCATTCCACTATACACTTTCTACTACGATGCTCCCAAAAGGTGACCCAAATTTGTAGAAAACAAGCAATAGTTGCTTGATGTTGGTGATGAAGTTATTGTTTTGCCACCCCCTCCGTCCCATTTCAAGCAAGATAATTTTTGTGAAAAAAGACCATGAAAAACAAACTAATCAATTGGTGAATGTCTCGGAGAAATCTAATCCTGAACGAACTAACCTAAACAAAATGAATATCGATTATCGATTACATGACACATTTTTTTTGAACGAAAAAAAAAGCAAAACCCACCTAAAAATGAAGTATTCAGCGACTTTCTTTTTAACCGTAGCCTCATATAGCGTTATGATAATCGATTAAGCTCGGAAAATCACATTACAAAACAACATTTTATTTGATCTCGTTTCAAGACTACCTAGCTCGATTTGAACCAGAATGCAAATTAATAATTTCTATAAAGCCCGCTGAATACGGACAAAATCTTAGAAGATTCTTCTATTTTCCGGATTCCTTTCCGAAGGTTTACATCGTCGTCAATATAGAATCCATACTACATATCAGCTATATAAACGTGTAAACGCCGGGTATGAAAATTACCGGAGCTACCAGTTTAAGCTAAAGAAATGCCAAGTATCGCATCGGTTGACCAAGATACGTCAGTATTACCTAATTATTTTATAAAAATTGAATTTTAACTCTCAAAATATAGGTAAGCGCCAATTTAAACAGGAAAACTATAAAATGACGACCTGGTACAGAAAAAATGGAAACAACAACAAAAAAGTAATACTTTACATTGTCTACAAACTATCTACATATTCTACCAATTCTCGACATTGCCTACTAAAAAATCAACGCACAGCACTGATCCGAACTAATCGTTTGATCCGCTAATTACCTTTATTATTTATCTCATCAGCCATTGTGTAGGAGGTAAATTTTGATCCATAACCAAAACTAATTCGTGTGTCTTGACGTCTATTTTAGCTGATGTCCACTTTGTATGGGACTGCATGGATGTCAGATACTTCACATGCCCCCTTATCTTAAACTACCGGCATTAAAAAATTCGACAGTTAAAACCGTTTCTGCAACAACTCGGCGCAAGGGAAACTTCATCTTGTCGTTGTTGTTTTTGATGAACTGGAACGTTACTCTGTAACGCTAATAGGAAACTGTTTGTAGTTAAATCCATTATCAATTTTGTATGTACTGCTCGTGTCGTCATGCACCTTAGCTATATTTTGGTCGTGGCTGTGTTTGTGATATACGAGAAAGGCACAATAAGTACCGACCTTTAGAAACGCCCTTATGTGATCGATTCTGTATTGTGGTTTAATTACTCATTTCCTGCGACAATGCAATTGTTAGCTTGTTTGGTTTCTCATTGATAATCCAGTAATTTTGTCATAATATTGCCAATAACAACTGTGAAATAACAGGGCGTTAACGTTGGTAGTATTCCTCTCTAATTTCTGTGATGATCCACCAATGATTTGTTTATCCGTCTATTAATTCGCAATATACGCTGAACATCTAAACAAGGTCTTTGCTCGTTGAGTACTTACCCGTGAAACACAAATACTGTTTTGGGACCAAAATTAGTAACCAAAATCAAATTCGGTCGGGAACGAAAGTGTGTTTTTAGACTATAATAAGATCGTGGAAAAGCATGGATACTTCCAGTCTCCGCCCGACTGAAAGTTTGGGTGAAAAAATGAATAATGGAAGACCGTTTTACGTAGACTGTCTAAGAACCACTTTAGCAACAAAACAAGTCAGTTTTTAGACTAAAATGAGACCATCAAATAACATGTATACATCCGGTCTCCGTCCGACTCAAAATTTGGGTGGGAAAACCGTTTATGGAAGACAGTCGTATAAGAACCAGTTTGTCTTTGGTCGGATCGATTTAGTTGGTCTAAGGATCCACTTCAGACGAGTGGAAAGACTGTCGTAAATGATCTGATTTCCGAAGGTTCAGTTAGTTTTTATTAGGACGGATTTAGGAGATCTAAAGACCGCCTAAAAAAGCGATATTTCGGGAAAATAAATTATACACGTGTATATGTTCATTTCAAAAATATATTTATTATTCCAAATACTTATTTATGTTTCCTTAACACCAATTACTCTGACAAATTTTATTTCTATTTTAAAGTAAATTTCAATAAAGAAAATGTTATTATTTGATTATATCTTAATTAATATATCCGGTAATTATGTATAATAAATAAAATTATAGAAACTTAACATTCATAATTAGGTTTGACAATAAAACTCTTTTAACTCGAGGTTATACTCTTTTAAGGTATTCCTTAACAGCATGCCGGACTTCGTCTTGTGTTATAATGGCAGTTGGGTTTCGGCGCTTCACGACTTCCAAAATTAATTCACCTAATGTTCTAAAAGTAACAAAACCTGGTAAATCTGGAAATTGAGGAAAAAAACAATCATAAAATAATTTTAATTTTATAAGATCATATAGGCAAGTAATGCACTCGAGTTCGCTATAGCTTAAATTGAAGTTAGTCAATTTAAAAATCAATTTTATTTTAAATTGAAAAACTTAGAAAATTAGTCCCTTATGTATAACAAAAGGATTCCATTTTAAATTTTTTTGTAGCTTTCTTGCAATTTCCTTATTCTATGCAGGGTGCTCTAACGTCGCTGATTCCAAAGGTACGGTTGGATTCCGTGATCAAATTTTAAAATGACTCTTTGCTTTCAGAAAAGCTTACTAATTGCTATATTTGCAATATTATGTTATTCAACAAAATCAGGGTATTTAGGGACACCCTTTATAGTTCTGGGTAATGGATATTTTTTGGTAGAAAAAAAGAACTGTTTTATCTATTGCATACAATTAAAAATTTGCACTTATTAAAATTTAGCTTGGCTAATATTGAATAAAAGCTAACGCGAACTCGAGAACTGGATATTAAATAAACGCAGCAAATGTAGTGTATATTGTAGAACATGATTTTTGTTGTTGTTTAGGTTGTTTAGGAAGTTTTGAGAGGAAAGATATAGGCACGATGTTGCATATATGTATATTGGTTGGGAGAGAGGGGGTGTTATCCGACAATTGTGATATAGAGCTTGTTTTTGGAGGTGGGTTGATAATAATTGGTAAATGATTGTAGGAGCAGGTTGTTTGAATTCTCCATTTCAAGTTTCCCGCCAGGACGTTGTTTTTGAATTTTACCCAAAATTACTTTTTTTTTGGTTTGACAGTTTATATTTTAAATAAACATTGGAGGGCTAGAGTGCTGTAATTTTTGTTTTCTCGCAGGGTACGTTTTGGTAACAGCTAAGCTTCATTTAAAACGAAGCATAGTATTTTTATAATTTTCTCAAGGGAAGGTTCTTTCTAATTAATTTGGTTTTTAATCATTTATTGAAGGGAAATTTTTCTCTTATTTTAAATGCTCAATGATGGAAAATAACAAATTAATTGAGAAGAATTATCTTTATTGACAGGGTTATCAAAGTGCTGTGCCGTTTCGTATTTAAGAAAAGTGTTTCCATGTAGAGATGGAGTTTCGCTGTCACTGGAGAATGTTTTGCGATGGAACAGGGGATTATAGTGTTCTAGTTTCTTGATATATTTTAAGCTATTCATTTTCAAATTAAAGAAGAGAAAGGCAAGTAATTTAGGGAGAATTCAAGAGGGGTTTTTTTAATCAAAACTACACATTCAAAACATATAAACGTTTGGGATAGGCCGTACATGGTCACTGTCGATGAAATTGGTCAAATCGTAATAGATATATACAGTCCAGTATAGTTGTTGCTATAGGACGCATTCATCGGTGTTGGTCATGTGTGCCCAATTTTAGGCATCAAGAATGTATATATGTGTATATACATAATTATATATATATATATATATATATATATATATATATATATATATATATATAGCAATTTGCTGAATATATATATAAAAAATGCATATATCAAAATGCCAAAAAAGTCTACTTTAGCGGAAAATGCAACTATTATTATGCATGTACATATGTATGTATATTGAAAATTAGGAATATACCTTTATTTCGCCCATTCCAAGACATCTTTACTGCTAACGATGAGTCCATCAAAGCTTTTAATATTGATTTTGTAAGGCCGATGGTTTTATCTTTGGCCAGACCTTTGTGGGCTATACTCACTAAATAAGAGGTCTGAAATTATATTTGTAAATGCTTATTAATAAGATAAACAGATAAGAAATATGTCGTATCTTAATTAAACTTACTATTTTAATTCGATAGTTCGTATCTTCTACCAATTTTTTTTCAAAGTTAATTAAGTCGTCGAAGGTTTTAAAGTTCAAATTCATTGAAGCTTCGGGCTCATAATATTGCGACCCTCCATCAAGTAGACGATCCAGCTTTAAATCAATGGCCGTTAATAGTGTGCCAATTTTGTCCAGCTTTTCTTCCAACTTTTTTTGATTTTCAAATAAGTGGTTAATGTTTTGAGCAACCTCGTTTTCTTCAATTGACTGAATATTTGGAACTATTTCATTTTGTTTGACTGCCTGGTGTCGAACAGCTTTGTTCACGTTGTCAAGAATAACGTGTTGATCATCATCAATATCAGCATGAATGATGCAGTTCGATTGAGTTAGCTCAGTCTCAAAAGAAACATCATTACCTGTTGTAATTGCTTCTCGAAAAACTGATCCAATTGAAGTTGACGTTAGTACTGTGAATTTCAAGTATAAATAGGTAATATGAATTATTAAATTAAACTAATTCCCCTCTTAGCCGCGTCACTTCAAGACAGTTAGAATTGATTTTCTTGAAATTGAAACAAGCGTTATGGGCTATTAAATTGGCTAATTAACATAAGAAACTAATTTTTAAATTTAATATAATAAATCATACGAACCCTCTGAAATCAGCGTGTCATCAGGTTTATCGGAGCCTGTGGGTGCTTCATTAACTGTAATAAATCAAATATCAGAAAATGTTAAAAGTAATTAAATTAACAATACTCAGAACTAACCGTCTTTATATAAAATATCCTCGATCTCGCAATTGTAGTTCTTTTGCATGGTATATTTTTTCATAGGATGTTTTCGATTTAAGACCTTCTGTTTAACGGTCTCAACTTCCGACTGCGAATCGTGGAAAGCAATGTACCGCGCAAGGATTTTCTTTGCTTCTTCCATTGTAGCTATTGACAAGTTTCACAAATTTGAAAATTTTGTAATTTTAATTTAAAAATTCTTACCAATTTCGTTTTTTAATACACAACATGTATATTTGGCCCAGGTTTTATAAATGTCATCTTTGGAGTTAATTAGTGTCCGATATTTGTTTGACGGCGGAAAAAACACTTGGCCATTTTGAATCCATTGAGATTGAACAATTTCTATAATCGGCAGTTCATTTTTGTTTATTTCGTTAAACTCTACGACGGCAAACATTCTAATTAAAAAATTAAGATAACGTAAAAAAAGGTTAAGATACTGTAACTTTAATAATAATTATAATAATAATAATAAGTCCAACGACCAATTTCCCCTCCCTATCCGCACGCGTGAAATCACCTTCAACATTATTATTATTATTATTATTATTATTAACGGCTATTTGTTTGGGGTTAAATACTAGTGTAATTGTGAACGAATCACAATTGTAAAAAATCTGGAAATATAATTAAATTTGTATAAAATTACGTTAATAAAAGTTTAGCCTACGTGGTTTTGGCAATATTGTATCGAATATGTTGCTGATAAGACCAATTTAAAGCACAAATCACTGATTATTGATTTTCAAATTCGGATAGCGCAAAGAGAAGAATTTTATTTGGATTAGACTTTAGATACATTGGAAATAATTTTCTTTGAAAATGTTTTATCGAGATAATTTCCGATTTAGTGAAGTTTGTGTCACACTGAAAAATATTTAAAAAGCTCGACTTTACTGGTGAGGTATACAAATCACATTTAGAAATAAGTGATTTACCTTGAACGAATATGTCGTCCCCAGTTTTGAAAAAAAATTCACAACAGAAAATTGTATTAAAGTTTGTAAGAACAAAATTATTTTGTGGAGCGTTATTAATTGTAAAATTATTAAATTTTAATTCAAAAAATCGATTAGTGTTTGAAATTGGTTTCTTAAGACATACTGGATTCGAAGGTAAAACACATTGGGTAGACGAAAGCGTGTTTGCATTACTCATTTCAATTATTCTGTTTGACACTTGTTGTAATGGAAATTTATGAGAATGAATCATCATTTTAATTTTAGATAGAAAGCTTTCAAATGGGAAAGCTGAAAAATTATCTAAAGTGCCAAACATTTTAACATCTTCCACAATATGCGAGAGCATGTGAATATTGTGAACAACATTCTCTTCTCCGTAGGTTTCAGCATAATCTGATATAAAATCTATCAGTATAGCGTGAGCAATGTTAACATACTTCTGAGATAACCGATAATCACACAGTATTGTCGCCGCAACATGTAACTGAATAAAAATGAAATAATCTCGAAACGGAATTTCATCGAGCAACACAACAGGGCCTGTATAAAGTAGGAAAGTTCTAAATTCCGTTGCTTTGTAATCTGATACAAAATCTAAAGAACGTATGCGTCTTTGAAATTCAACGGGTTGTGTTTTAGATATCTCAATCATTTTTTCAGAAATTTTCTGCTTTATTAAGTTGGAAAATAACGCTTTTTTACCAAACCAAATTTTAACTAACAAACGTCGTACTACACCTAATAACAGGCAATGCAAATAATCTATCGGAACTTGAGAAACCATTCCAATGCCCAACGAAATTAAAGGAGAAATTTGCAAATTGAAATTGGGGTCAAAATTACTCTTATCTATAAAGCTAAGATCAGATCGTAGAATTGCATTAGTTGTACGTAAAAACGTCATTTTGCCTTTCAAATATACGCCTTCTACGGTGCATTTTGGACAACCGAATCTTGAATTATAGTATTTAGTTCCACATACAAACGCACGTGCTGGAGCGTCTACGCTCAGGATTCTAAATTTTATATCTATTCTATTGTTCGAGAAGCAATAACTATTTTGCAATAATTTAAATTCTGAGACGAAAGGATTTAAAAAGTCAACAATGTTCTCTGGTTTTTTTTTACCATGGTATATACCGATAACAAAAACGTCTTTACATAGTTTAAATATTTTCCCTGTTATAAGCCAAAAACTTTTATCGGAATCTTTGTAAATGCCAACTCCGTCTACATTGATGTCTAATTCTACTGAATTTGGGATTGATTGGATTGAGGCTAAAATGTCATCTAAATGACGTTTGATACCTAAGTGGGTATACTGTCCTGGAGGTACGTCTACCACAAAGGTGGAGCGAGGGGTTCCTAAAAGAGATCTCGAATCTAATGGTATTTTAGTAAAAAAATTGTTTAAAAATTTTAGTAGAGTTGATAAACTAGTTCGTGTAATGTTGAACTCAATGCTCCATTTCTGAAGAAAATCCTTAACCTGCTGATTTACCCGTTCATCACTGCTTTCAAAGTTGGGAAGAATAATCCCAATAGGTTCACTCTGATTATTAGAAAATGTATCGTCCAATATATCCCTATTATGATTGACACTTGTAATCGTTTCAATATTTGGACCTGAGTGCGCATTAAATATCGGTGGGGAAATATTACATCTCGAGCGTTGTACAAGTGGTGTTGTGGTTTGAAATCGCAAAGCTGTCAAACGTTTAATTCTAAATTTCAAACCTTTTGCTGATAAATTAGAAATACATTTTCTATTCTCCATTTTAATTAAATTGCAAGATTATTCAAAACTTTACATACTTACCTTATATGTATTATACTGGCGTTCCCGCTTTGTGATACTCAAGGTGAAACCGGTGGCTGGGAAAAATATACATAATTTATAAATTAAACACCATGTGAATAATAAATATACATAGTTCAATAAAAAGTAGGTGCAAATTACAAGCAGTGATTTTTGGGCATCATTTTACTTACAAATTGTAAAAAATGTATACGCCACAGGTAACTACTCGATTTCCGACAAAACAACAATTAGTTTTGGCATAGATTTGTAAGAAAATGACACTCTAAAAAATTGCGAAGATCATTTTAAATTTTTCTTTATTTATTGAAATAATATAATTTCTTATATATGCATTATCTATTTGTAATATTAAGTATATAAAGGTTCCTTAAGAAAATTTTAACTCGTTTTCTCACAACAACACAAAATCAAACAAATGCATTTATGGACGCCGTTTTGCTCATTAATTAGCTAATATTCGTCTAAACTTTCGTAAACTTATAAGGAAAATAGCGCCCCAAAAATTACATTTCATTAAATTTTTTTGTGTAACTAAAATATTTATAATTTTTCTATATAATATGTAATGCATACTAACGTAAATATAAAAAACAAAAAAAAAAATTAATCAAATGCATTTTATGGACGCCATTTTGGTCGCCTTTAAATTTTTCGAAAATGTTTTACGCGATCTAATTATGAACATTTTTACACAATCTAATTAATTTATGTACATATACATAAAATCACATTTAATATATAATTTATTAGTAAATTCTACTTTTCTACACACACAAATCTAATTCAAAAAAAACTTTAAAATAATTAGCTACTTGCGAGTTGCGTTATGGCGTATTTTTGTGCCCCCCAAAAAATGCATAGATTAATATGCATTAAATAATCAATTATTAAACTAATTTAACTAACCTAACTACTTACTTAAGTATATTGAACACTTATTTATATTAAATTTAATGGCTAGCACTTAATTTAAAGCAAATTTTAATTTTTATATCAAACAGTGAAACAATACCAAATCGGCTAAAAATATAAATGATATGGCAACCAAATTAACAAACGCATGCTTTTCTCATTTAAGTTTTAGTTTTCCGTTGAATGACAAAACCAAATATATATTTTCTACTTAGATTATACTAGTATAATCTAAGGTTTTCTATAACCAACTCTCTCTAAAATTACGAATCTGTTTTCAAGAGAGATGAGCTCGGTGCATTGTCGCGTACAAATCTATATGACGACTTACCGCCAGTCGATAAACCGACCATGGAAGACCGGTTTTGGCCAAAAATTCAGTTTAAATCAAGTCTAAAGTAGACCCAAATACAACACTAAAGCAAAATTTTGATTTCGGGTTATTATGGAGTGTTATTGGACCGTGGTTTCACGCCAGTCGCTAAACCAACCTTACAAGACTGTTTTTGGTAAACATTTCGGTCTAAATTCAGTTTAAAGTTGGTTCAAATGTAACTCAATTCAATAAATTAATTTCCTGACATATCGGACTGTTATTAAACCGTTGTAGGGAGGCAAATATAAATTTCGGTCGGTTTGTGTTTTACGGGTTAATATTTCAATTCTTCTGGTTCTGGTAACATTCCATTATCAAAGTTTGTGTACTTTTGTGCCTTTCCTCTAGATTGCTTCAAAGTTAACAGAACCCAAATCGAAAATCGGGCCATTTAGAGCTTGGCCAAGAACGAGTGGAGGCCAACATTTTAAATCGGTATATTATTAGACCATATAAGCCTAAAATTATTTGTATATTAATAGTTGTGTTCTACCAAAAATATTTTAATGGGGCATTCGATTTGCCTAAAATTATCCGTTTATTTTCCAATTGTTTTAAATCATTTTTTGATATGGGTCTACAATAGTTCATCATTTGAAAAGTCATACTACAAACCGAACAACAAAAAATTTGGGGTTAATAAAGGTGTGGAACCTCATCAGAAGTTTAATTGTCCAGAAATTTTTTATAGAAATATAAATTCGATTGCGAAGAAAACTCGGATCGAAACCGAACAAAATGAAAATGACGTCGATAAAGATGAAGATATTTTAAGTGCCGAAATTAATCATGGAAATGCGTCTTTTTTGGCAGACAACACTACCGAATTTATATTAGAAGAGGATATTGATATAGGAATTTTAAAACAGTCTAGAGGCGACTTCAATATTAATTTAACTGACAAAAATCAATTAAAGTGGCGACGTTGTCCTTAATATCGAAAATTAGAAATCCCAGTTGAAGCTTTCTGTATTCTACTGTCAAAGCGATTAGTTCACAAAATATAACCTTAAGCTACAATATAATAATATAATATTAAAAATTTCATAGTACTTTTCTTTTTTTCCAAAGTTGTACATAATATAATACACATTATTTGTTTTGATCGGATACTATATAATAAATATTAAAAAATACTCTCAAGTTATAAAACAAAGTAATTTTATAAAATCATAAGTGACCTTAAATCATTTTGCCGCCTAAAATTGACTTTCGTTTATCATGAGTGGAAACTGTGACAAGTGTAAGAAATATATCTCTAAAGGAAGGTTTTCTGGTGTAAAATGTGTGACTTGTCACAAAATATTTCACACAAAATGTGCGGAAATTTCTGATGAAATGCTAAATGGCTTCAAAACAGGATCCGCTACTTGGGTGTGTCCTGATTGCCGTACCAGTGCCAATAATTCTATTCTTGATAGTGGTGATGACGACTTAGTTGTACAATTGAGCTCACACAATCCATCACTCAGTGAAGTTATACAAATTCTGAAAAGTATGCAGCATCAGTTTGAATCTTTCAAAAATTCCCTCAGTTTCCTGTGTAATTCAATGGATGATATAAGAGAAACAGTTACCCGTTTATCTAACGAAAATCAAGCCATGAATAAAAAAATTTCTGCTTTAGAGACCAGATATGAGGCGCAGGAGCAAAAAATTTACTATATGGAGGCTCAACTTGATCATGCAAATCAGGATTTAAATAAAACAAATATAGTTATTGTTGGTCTACCATCCGGAAATGATAGCGAGATTTGTAATTCTATAGTTGAAGTTGTTGACAAAAGTGGAGTACAAATTTCTAATGAGGATATTATGGCAGTTAGTCATATTTCCCACAACAAATCATCAAATTCACAATTAAAAAACTCGTATATTGTCACGTTAAAATCAATAGAATTAAAATCTAAAATACTAACAACATTTCGTAAAAAAAGAAAATCAATTTATCTGCATGACCCAGCTGGCAACAACTCTTCAAATTGTCCGATTATCATTATGCACCATCTCACGAAATACCAATCAAGATTATACAGCGAAGCTAAAAATATTAAGCACAAGTTTAAATTTCAATTTTTGTGGGGTAGTGATAATAAAATTTACTTACGTAAATCAACTGATGCAAAAGTGTATCACATACATTCATTCAATGATATCAATCACGTCATCAAAAGCTGTTCCAGTTCCACAACATCTTCAGCGCAACCCAACATCCAGGCCGATGATTCCGGAAATTAAAATTATAAGTCATAAATTAAGTATTTTTTTATGTTATTTTTTTAAATATTTACTTCTCATATTTATATATTTTTTGAAACTTACCTTTTACATAGTTTTTATCCATATCCATAGAGACTTGTTTACAGATTTTTTTATTTTTTGTCATTTAGTTACATGACGTTTAATGTCAAACTTTTGTTTTCACTCAGATTTTTTAGTTTAATTTTGTTATGTAAAAATACATATACTTTTAGGCGCTATATTATGAATAGAACCGTACAAATGTTTAATGAATTGATAATTGGTTTTGTTCTCTACTACAATATTTTTTTTGGATATCTTTACAATTTATTTGAGAGTAGTTTGATGAGTAATATTCCTTCAATATTTGAGTGGAATATTAATATTTTTATTTATTGTAATGGCTAGCTACAACCTAGATAATATATTTAGTGATAATTGTATAAATAAATATTTCCTTTGCGGATCCGACTACAATAGACATATCAATTCGATCAAAAGCTCTGACTTGGATTTACGCGTTATACAGTTTAATGCCTGTAGCATGAATAACTTTGACAAATTTCACTCGATTCTCGAATTCATTGTAAATCTTAATTCCGATTTTCATATAATTATTGTTAGTGAAACCTGGATTAAAACCCAAAATGTAAATTTTTATAATATAAATGGTTTCAGAAGTATTTTTTCGTGCAGAGATGATAGAACCGGTGGTGGTATTGTGATGTATATTAGGAATGATGTTAACTTCGATATAATCAGAACCGACGAATCAAATTTTGAATTTCAGTTTATACAAATAAAACTTAACGAGTTTTCACGAAATTATGTCACTGCGTTTTATCGCCCACCTGACTCGAATATTGATATTTTCTTTAGAGAATTAGAATTAGTTATTCATAAAAAGTGTAACAACATTATACTAGGCGATATTAATATACCTTTAAATAAGTCAACTCCTGTAGTAACAGACTATAAAAACTTATTGTTAAGTTTTGGGATAGTTGCAACGAACAATTTTGAAACTCGGTCTAAATCAGGAAATATAGTTGACCATGTACTCTGCGGGTTTAATGGATTACAGAAGGTTGTAAATTCAACTCTATTCTCTGATATTAGCGATCACAACTTTATTGCTTCACATTTCTCGTATAAAAACAAAAGAGTTAATAAACTTTTAGAAAAGAAAATAATTGATTATAATCGAGTAAATGCTGATTTTGACAACTATTTGACAAGTCTGGATGTAAATTGTTTTGAACCGGATATAATTTTGTCTCACATTACAGAGAAATATGAAGAACTAATTACCAAATACACACGCACTATTAAAAAAACGGTTAAATTAAAAAATTCGTATTGCCCTTGGATTACGTACGATTTATGGCAACTAATTAATAAAAAGGAATCAATCCTAAAGAAATCCAAGCGGCAACTCCGTAATAGTTCAGCAACAAACCAAAATGTAAGCGATTATAACCAAAGACTTCTAGAAATTGATAAGGTGATTAAACGTGAAAAGTATTATGCCAAAAAGAGATATTTTGAAAAGGTTTTTGGGGGTGTTCCTAACCAACGGGACTTGTGGTTCAATATAAATGCTTTACTGGGTAGGACTAATAACAACAATCATAACCTGGTTATTAATACTGGTGGGGAAATTATATCTGACGGATACAGAATTGCATCTCAATTCAACAATTATTTTACGAATGTTGGGGAAGACTTGGCTGGTCAGATTAATAGTTCCAAAAATATTTTTAAATTTAATACCTATCACGTTGTTAATCAAACTATATTTATAAAGCCTACGTCGTCTGTTGAAATATTTAACTTAATTATTGATTTGGAATCCAAGAAAGGAGGTGGACCATATTTGCTCGATAGTAATGTCCTAAAATTCCACATCAACAATTTTTCGGAGATTTTATCAAACGTTTTTAATAAGGTTTTTGAAACTGGAATATATCCAAATTGTTTAAAGTTATCAAAAGTTATTCCTGTTTTCAAAAGTGGCGATAAAACTAAATTAACGAATTACAGACCAATATCTACGTTATCTATTATAGATAAATTGTTAAAAAAATTATTAGCATTACGGGTTAATTCGTTCTTAGAGACTCACAATTTATTATATAATTTTCAGTATGGTTTCCGAAAATGTTCAGGGACTGATGTTGCTTTGGTTGAAACAGTTGATATGATTAATAGTTCAATAAATGATAAGTTCTATGTATGTGCTTTGTTTTTAGATCTAAAGAAAGCATTTGATACAGTGGACCATGAATTATTATTAGATAAATTGAATTGGTATGGATTTAGAGGGAAATCTCATGACATATTGGAAAGTTATCTCGCGAATAGAAAACAATTCGTTTTTGTTAATGGCGCTAGTAGTAAGAGTAGTTTGGTGAAGTACGGTGTACCTCAAGGCAGTGTACTCGGTCCTATGTTATTTTTATTATTCATAAACGACATGGGTAATCTCCCATTAAAAGGAAAACTTAGGTTATTTGCTGATGACTCAGCACTGTTTTATGAAGTTAAGGATCCAATTGACGGACTGCAGTTTATGTCACATGATCTTGACATTTTACTTGATTTTTTTAATGAGAATATGTTATCTTTAAACCTGGCTAAAACTAAATACATGGTATTCCGTTCAATTAGCAAACCTCTTCCTACATTACCTAGTCTTGCTGTAGCAAATGTCAATATTGAGCTTGTCGAAACTTATAGGTATTTAGGAATGGTTTTAGACTCGCATCTTAATTGGCAGCATCATATTGATACGGTCTGCTCAAAAGTTTCTCCAATAATTGGTTTTACACGTAAGGCCTCTCATTATATACCTACGAAAATACTTCGATGCATATACTTTGCCTTCATTCATTCTAGAATTACTTATGGCCTCGTTGTTTATGGCAACTCATCCCAATCGCGATTGAGAAAGCTACAAGTTCTGCAGAACCGTTGTATTAAAGCAATATATAAATTACCAATTCTATATTCATCGAGAGATTTATACGCTCTAAAGGCTGAAAATATTTTACCGGTAAAAGCCTTACATTTCATGCAGACTGTCAAGTATATCTATAGGATAAGAAATGCTACTCTAAGCGTTAGTAATATTAATTTGAGTCCGTATAATCACCAATATCTCACGCGCAATAAAAATAATCTGAAACCTTGTACTATTATTAATGAGTATGGTCGCAAACGAATTAGTTTCGTAGGCCCTAAAATGTATAACGAAGTCCCTGTTGAAATAAAACAGCAAAATTATGTTAATTTTAAAAAAGGAATAGTTGATTTTTTAAAAGCGGTTATAAATAAATATATTATATAAAAAGGTATAGATGCCAAGATTATAGTAGTCTTTATTTACATTGTATTTTTGAAATATGTTATTATCTGTAGAGTATAGAATTGAATATTGTTGTATGCAATTCTCTTTAAGGGATTCTGAATCCACTGCGAACTGCATCCAACAATTTATATGTATAATTTATTGTTTAAAAAATAAAATTATAATTATTATTATAAAAGTTAATTGCAATATAATATTTTAATTAAATTAATGTAAATTAAAAAACTAAATAAATAAATATAAAAAAAAAAAAGCCGATTCAATTTCGATGTGTGTGATGACACCACAGAAATGATGACACCCATGTTTTATTTCGAAAAGTATTTTAATAATACATTTTTCGAATTGATAGCCGAAAACACTAATGTATACGCAATGCAAAAAGTAATTTCATTTCGCCCAAACTGATAAAGAAATAAAACGGCTTTTTGGAATACTTTTATTCATTGGAAGTACAAGATTTCCTAGAATCAGGATGTGCTGGAGTAATATTCTTGGCATGAACCACATAACCAGTGCGATGTCCCGTGACCGTTTTTATCATCTGCGCTCAAATTTGTATTGTGTAAATAATATGAAAATCCCACAAGATAACAAGGATATATTTGTAAAGGTTGTGTTTGAAATTTATTTTCAATATGTATATTCATTATATTAAATATTTTTTAGGTGCAACCAATAATAAACGCGGTTCGCGATCGATTCTTACAACTACCTCTTGAAGAAAACCTAAGCATTGATGAGCAGATCATTTCATTCAATTTGTGTTGTGCGGAAGTAGTGGTCAACTATACGATTGTATTGCTCATATTCTGAGTTATCTGATTACAACAACAAGAAGTTTGGCTTTGGATGTGCTCCAGTAGTTCTTCATTTAGTACAAAATATCAAAAAATCAGGCCACAAACTATTTTTTGATAATTATTTTACTTCCTTCACTCTTTCGGAACTCCTTAAGAAAAAGGGAATCAATGCTGCTGGCAAAGGGAAAATCAATCGTTTCTTTATTTAAACCTCCTTTTATGGAAGATAAAGAATTTAAAACTTCCACGAGGTTCTTTTGAAGAAGTTAGCGACCGCGATCAGAATGTCGTCTATTAAAATTTTTGGACAACAAGCCTATTTATATTGCATCCAACTATGTGATAATGTGTGATTTATGTTTGGCAGAGAGATTTTTTAGATTTTGCAATTTTTGCCAGTTGGCTGAAATACAAGAAAAATATGTTAAAGCAAGGTCATCTTCAAGAAAATTAAAGATTTGTTGGAGTTCAGAATGGATATTTAGTACTATTTAGTAAGTATAACGGAACATAGCCGAAAATGAGAACCCTTGCTCAAGAAGAAAATAGTATAACAGAGACTAGTATCCGAACTAGATTCGAGGTTCATCCAGTAAAGGATATTCAGTACGATAAAACGGTCAATTTGCCGTATGTGGATAAGAAAAAGGAAGCGCCACGATGCAAATTTGTTGCTTGCAACGGTCGAACTCATTTCTATTGCAAAAAGTGTAACATGCATAATTTACGATCGGAATTGCTTCGCACAGTTTCACACTCATCGAGTCTAGAAATATCAACTGAAATTTTTAATTTATTTTATGAATTAATTTTTTGATTTATAATTTATTTTTATTTTTTGATAACTAATTTTACTATTTGTCATGCAAAAGTTTTGTATTTAATTAAAATGAATGAAAGCAATAAAATTATATACAATATTTTTTTTAATTCAAATTTATTACAACTTTGTTTATAAACTGACCACTACGATAACTCATTTATTATGGTGCCGCTTACAACCTTTCACCAGATTTGTACATTTTAATGTACATGCTCAATTCTAGGGTCTAGGAGGTGAGGCTCAGTTTTTCCTAAATAATTGTCTTAACAAAAAATAAACTTCGCGACTTGCACATATCCCATTATATCTGCCTCCCTACACAATTGTGTGGGTAAGGCAAAAGAATTATGTCAAAAATTTAATTTTGTGTATGTTCGAACCAACTTACACATTTGTGTATTCCTTCTAAACTTATTTTCGTCCGAAAAACCAACATTATAACTATACACACAATTGTGTTGGTTGTACTTAAAACCAAGCGAAATGTTTTATCAACAACACCATTACATGTTTTTTACGCACACATTTGTGTGTTCGGACTTTATTTGAGGCAAATTTTTTTATCGTGGTAGAAAAAGGGATGTTTTAGATTTATTGGGTATTTTGTGCAGGCACTACGTGTTCATGTGCTTAAAAAATAATAATTTGTGTAAATTGATTGAAATTGATTGTTGCACTACGATCAATTTCATCCAATTTACACAAATTATTATTTAATCGAACCGAATTCATTAATAATTGATTATCTTAGTAATCTGTAGCCGCCAATCGCCATTTGGATCCCATTTACATCGGGAAAGAACGACTTTCGAAACTTGTAGGACCAACTGTTAATTTACCTTCCGACTAACATCAATTAACCTCTAAATATTCAGTACTTGTCACCGTTAAGTAATTGTTACTTACTCTGATGATATAGACCTGATGGATTTGGGACATTTTATTGAACACATTAATCGCAATATTTTACCTTCTGACAGTACGACATGTGGAACTTGCATTAGAACAATACAGACCATTGACCAATACCAAAACTGATAGATTTCTGACAGAGACAAAAAAATTGAGAAAAATATTAAAAGACAAATCATCCAAAATTAAAAGTCTAACATACAAAGTTTTTATGTATAAAAGAAAATTTAGCAACATGTCAACCAAGAAACCACAATATTTATGTGATTTATTAGACGAGCGCACAGACATTGATGATAAGTGTTGGGGCAAAGGCTGCTCGTCACAAATTCCGCTTGCTTTAACTTCTGCGGTGCTGCTTTCGCTGGTCTTCCCAAGATGTCTGTCGCTGATTCAATATTTTGGTAATACAAGTTGTTGATTGAACTTTTAATAAAACACTAAATTAAATTCAATCGTTAACAAATCTTGGTTTTATATTTTTATTTATGCAAATATTTATTGTTAATTCTACGACACTTGTTTTCAATCTGAATTATAAATCTTAAAAAAAATCTAGTAAAACTCAACTTGTTTTGCCCGGGAAAACAACTTTCACAAAACTCGTTCTTGGTTGAAAGCCACTGAACAAAACTTCCAAATGACAACTGTAAGAATAAATACTAACATTTAATTTTGCTATAAAGAGACATCGAACAATTAATTGTTGAATTAAACATATTTTGTAATTGAGCTACAAATGATAATAAGTTAAGCGCGTTATGATGAAAAAATGTTGTCCCAGCAAAATATTTGCTATGTGTTTAGAGCTGCACACAATATAAATTTTTCGCATTAGTTGAATTGAGAAAGAAATATAAACTGCCATAAATAATATTTGTTGCCATAAAATATACTCGGGTCGATGATATTTTATGGCACTATTTTTATTTTATGGCAGCATTTGCTAAAAAAAAGACAAAAACGCACAACAAAATTTTTGCACGATGATATTCTTTTCTTGTCATACACACGAAAACTTTAATATACCAAACTCTTCTTTTTTTGCTGCCCAAACATTTTTTCATCATGTAAATCGCGCTTAAATCGCGCTTTACAATAAAGTTTTTGAAGCAATGAAAAATTAAAATGTCAAATTATGAATAGATGTCAAATTAATAAACAATTTAGAAAGTGACATTCTTAAGATAAGTATTTTAAATGACATACAATTTAAATACAAAATTACTAATTTTTGTTTGATTTTAGTTACTCCTGCATTCGTCTCCAAACATAACGCCAGCCTTGAATCATCGGATTCAACAGGAAGAACGCATATTTTGTTTATTGGCCGTTTTAGTGATCCGGATTTGGTTTTCAACGTCACGACCCTTACGATGTTATCTTTTCCTGGATGCACTGCCTCAATATTTCCCAATTTGGTCAGTGGGCTGACGGTATATTATCTTCCTTGATGACAACCATATCTCCTACTTTAACATTGGTTTTCGTTTGATGCCATTTTACTCGCTGCTGCAAAGAGGTTAAATACTCCAGATGCCATCGTTTGTGAAATTGTAGTGCGATTCGATTTACAAGTTGCCATCGTTTATTGAAACTTGACTGTATTACCGAAGCGTTGTCTTCTGGAGTCATTGCATTTGAATTACCGATCAATAAGTGTGATGGTGTTAGAAGGTCTAAATCATCAGAAGGTAACACCCACAACGGCCTTGATTTAAGTACAGCTTCAACTTCCACTAACAGCGTTGTCAGTTCCTCCATGGCGAGTATATTTTCTCCAATGATTCTCTTCAGTTGGAATTTCATTGATTAAATTGCACGTTCCCAAAGTCCACCAAAGCTAGGAGCGCTTGGAGGATTAAAATGCCTGGATTAAGATTGCTTAATTAATTTGGTAAAGCTTTCGGTGAGAAGTTTGTCGGCACCTACAAAATTGGTTCCATTATCCAAAAAAAATGTCAGCGCATAATCCCTTTCTCGAAACAAATCGTCTCAAAGCAGCTAGAAATGATTCACACTTAGATCTCCAACTAATGTGGACCGCCTTAACGCTTAACATTTTAATTACATTTTGAAAGTAAAATGTCTGTTTAATAGTTTTTTGAGGATGTGTCAAGGTTGGCGTGCCATGATTACATTCCGAATTTGTGGCACTATTTTTCCCAGCAATAAAATTAACTACTGGATTTGGTGGCGCGTATGAGCTGCCCGATAAAACGCCTTTCTTGACCCCAATCAAATTCTTTGACGAACAGTCCTGCTGATACGTAATCATAGTTCATTCCAAAGCTTGCTTTCGGCACCATGCGTTGGGCGAACTGATCGTCAGTATTCGCGATCTTTCTCACTAGTTTGCCAAACTGTTCATCCGGCACTGAATTATGCATTCGGCTAACGAAAAGATACTTTCTGGTGCCACTCGAATCGAGAGACACTCAACCATTAATTCAACGTCATTGGTGCAGTTGTTTTAATATTAGGGACAGGTATAGTCGATTGTGATGCTCCAAGTAGATTATTATTTCGTGTTGTGTTTAAATGATATATAATTTGTCGGTTTTGGATGCCTGGCGGTGATGTTAGTGATGATATCGTATTGTTATTGTTCATTAGATTTGGTGTTTCGGTCTGGCTTGAGGCTTTGGACATGGATCTTGTGGCCCAACTTTCTTCTGGTTGAACAACAGATTGGGACAAGGCATGAACCACTGTTATTAATGTCTCTTCTAATTGATTCATTCTTTTTAGAACATTATCGATTATGGTCTCCTCTGCTTTCTCAATTTTTTTGAGTGATTTGTCGATAGGATGTTATTCAATCCGTTTTCACATTTACTACAGAACCACCGCAAACCAGGCTGCTAATAACGCTGCTCCGTAGAAGGAAGTCGTTAATAATATCGTTTATTCATTGGTAACTGTTCGAATGTGTGTGATATGATGACTGTTAGGGCGCGTGAACAGTTGGAGCGTGTGCAATGGACCCTAGCACTGCGTGTATGCAGTACATACAGAACAGTTGGAAAGGAAGCAGTTTTCGTGATAGTTAACATGCCGCCGATCACGGTATTGGTGAAATATAGAGTAGCGGTTCTTCAGGGAAACCCAAGCGTTGAGGCCAAATCAGAATTAATACAAGAATGGCAGACTCGATGTGAGAGCGCTGATACTGGATCGTGGACAAAGAGAGCAATCATTTCGAGGATGCGGGCGGACGAGAATGGTTGGTATGCTATAAGTAGGATGATTAGAGTAATACCATAGAAAAAGAAGTTTAACATAGATTTCTCATTTGTATAAAACGAATTTAATTCCAATGTCTTGATTGTAATTGTGACTTTATATTGCGCACAATGTAAAATCACAAATCCAATCATGACATTGGAAGTTCATTTTTATCTCTCGTTTTATACAAATGAGAAATCTATGGTAAACTTATTTTTCTATGTTAATACTAACCATAAAAATGAGGGAACAAGCGACCATGTCGCTCTGAACAAAACTAGAGGACAATAGACATCCCGCGGTCGAAGAAATACAACAAATTTATGGTACCGGTTGCTGCGAGAAGGTGAGCTAGGAGGTTTTTAGTTGGTAGAAGTCCGGCACAACGTCGGTGTATTCAACCGGGTGTATTGATCCAGCGACGACCGGATTTCCCCGAGTGACAATTACCCAGTCTGCTGAAGAGACCCCCGAATGGCTCATCGAACCCCGAAAGGCCGATGCCCGGCCACAACGAAGCAGCTTTAGAGAGTATAGACATCTCTTCAACCGGCTAGGCCTCTCTTCACCCGCAGAGACCTCCAGCTAATCCCACACAATTCACACTGCGGCAGCATGAGACCGCCGATGTGCTACGAGGGGACCGTGTGGATTTTACAGTCGTCCCCGAATGGACGATATATATGCTGGACTCGCCACTCTAACTCTGTGGATGTACTGCCAAGAAGACGCGGAGTGACAAGCCCAGCGTGCAAATGTGGAACCGGCCTGAAATGACAAACCCCCTACCATCATAAGGCCCCGAAACTAAATTTAATACTTCATCTTGTTTACAAAAATAGAACCAAAAATAAAAATTCTGGCGAAATGAGGAAATACTCATGGAAAGAAATAGATCGACCGAGGAGTAAAGAAATAAACCAAATACCGGTAACCATAGGCTGTGTGATTCTAAATTATTTTCCGGAAGTCAATAATTTTGAGAGCGATGATTTTTGTAATGGCGCTCGATTGCAAAAAAAGGTATTTAAATAAAACTTAAGGATTGATAATTTGAAAAGTATAAAATTGAAAATTAGAAAAATTTGAATTTAAATGAGAAAATAAATTGACAAATAATTTTTTTTAAAATTAACAACAAAAAAAATCAAAAAAAAACGTACCTTCAACCTTTATATAGGTCACTCTGCCATGATGCGGTGTCCTTGCCAGCCAGAACGTTGGGCATGTTCCCACCTTTACTAGAAAATTCCGTCTTCATAGACCCTCTTTTTACCTGAAAATACTGTGGTTGAGCGTTGACTTGCCTTAACCATAAAATGATGAAGTGGTCTCAATTGGCCACCCATTTGTTGCGGTGCCTTTCACCGATACCAAGAATAATACAAATAGCCGAGTGATTACTGCACGGTGCGGTAAAGAGCCTAAGTTGGCTGTCCTTAACCGTAAAATGATCGGAATGGTCTCAACTGGCAACTCGTAAATTCGTTGGGCATTGTCTCGCCAAAACCCGTAGACCGCACTGGTACCGTTATAGTGGCGGTACACCTTGCTGTTAAACAATCGTGTGCAAGCTTCTCAGATGCATCACTTCGTTTATATTTGCATGAAAACGATATGCTTATAAATAAAGCTATAAACCATCCAACGACAATTTGGGTATTATTTTGACCTTCTTTTTGATTTATTTTGTTAATTCAACTCAGCAAAGGATTATTACCAATCGCAAACATATGTCTGAGATTTTTTACTCCAAATCAAAAACTTAATTATTTTTATACCACTGCGGTTTATATAATTTATAATTTAGTCTCAAAAAACAAATGTATATAAACCAAATATTGCATGTTTAATCTAACTATATTTGACAAATAATTGAACTCATTTTTTTTTTTCAAATAAAAAAAAACTCTAATTTTATATAAGACCAAAACTAGACTTTTTATCTTTACATTCAAAACGAGACTCCCAATTTTCGCACACCAAAAATATAGAAGAACATTTTTTTTCTTGCTTTTCGTGCGCGTCACTTGCGCACTCTTTCACATCGCGCCTCAATTCCATATATAAAATCGAGAAACACGCACAAAAAAATACTCCTCTATATCTTACTAGTCGCACACACGCACAAGGTGCACATTCACCTCGCTCTCAAAATCATTATAAATTCACACGATACTACGTGTGAACAAAGCGGCTAATAATTTCCAAGAAACAAACCACTTCAGCAACAATGTCATAGAACAGATGTCAATGCCGTCAATAAAAGGCATCACACACTATTACCATGAAACCAAAATTGAAAATGACGAAAAGAGAAAACAATGACACGACCATGTAATACACATAGCGTAAAAAATCTCACGAATTACAGCTTTCAATATCAGAGAGTGTATTCATCCAAGTGATCATGTCTTCTGCCAGCTAGCGCAGAGCATGAACATAGGAAGTCAACAAGAGTCCTCTCCTCATCCTCGTCTTGCAGCAAAAGTCATTTGCATCCAGACCCAGCCTTCTCGCATGATCTTCGAGACATAATTTTCGATAAAGTATCGAAAATGTGATGTTATAACATGCCACCCATGGTTGTATCGATCTTTTCGGTAGACGATATAATCCGATGGGAAGAATTCTTCGCTATTCATAGAATTAGTAAGCCAAGTCTCACAAATGATTATGACTGCATAGTTATTGTCTAGGACACCCAACCGAAACTCTTTAGACTTGCCTCGAATACTGGAAGCGTTATGGTAGTAAATTGTCGAAGAGGCAGGTTTTCTGTATTTATTGTTGTTATTGTAATTATAATTAATGTTGTTTTCGATGTTAGAAGAGGAGCAGCAGTTATTTAATATTTTAAATGGTAATAATTGTAAGTTTACTACAGAACTATTGGATATAAGTATTTTGGGTTTTTTGGGCGATCAGTGAATTCTCTCACTGGAACACCCACTGGCCAAATTTCTGGTTGAAGTAGTTTTGGAAATATCTCCAGATTTACCCCGATTTTGAAAGACACGAAATTGAGTTGTGTCACGTCCTGATTGGCGGGAACCAGCAAACGACAATCAACCTCGGTTTCCGCTATGTTTAATTGGCTGCATAAACAAGATCGTAATGCCTCAACTGATGTCGTGTTGGCAAACTTAGAGGCAAACTTATCTTAACTGCGTCTGATACATTATTGCAGGTGCCAACAATAACTTCCGGTACAACGAGATTTGAGTGCTGCATATTAGATTGAAGAGAGCTCGGCTTTTTTGGACGAGCGAGTTTTCATCTTTTCGGGATTAGCTCTATCTGTCCAGAGTTCTAATGTCGCTAGATAGGGATAGCATTTGCTTTCTAAATTCATCGATTGTCCGCTGCATTTTCCCAAAAGTGTCACGGCAGTCATCACAGAACCACTTTAGATTATCACTTGCGTTGAACGGAGTCAGCAAAGCGTTACTCATTTTTATACATGCCGCGTGAACGACGCGAGTACACATACCACTACAGCTTATAAATTTGTCTAAGCACACAGTTTTACACGATGGAATTGCACAAATATTATTATCTGACATCGTATTTATATATCCGACGAATTAACACGTTAAAAAAAATTAAAAGCGGTTATTGTTTTTTTTTTCATGATTTTATGAGAATTAAACTGTAATTATTTATTTGTGTGGAACAACTGTTATTGATTATTAATTATACACGTGTTTTTATTATAATCATGTGATTATAAAATGTACCATTATTATTATTTCTATTTATGTTTTATAGTTTTTTATTTTTTATTATTTTTTTTTTATTATTATAACTGGATGTTCTATATCGCACGATATTTTCAATAATTTAGAGCACAAAAACCACACTATACGAAAACTTAGATATGGTGTAGCACCACACTATGCACTCACAAACACCAAGTTCAACACTTTTACTATTTTTAACACTTTTAATTAGTCATAAAAAGAATTTAAAAAGACAAATTAAAAAAAAAAAAAAAAAACATTTTAATTGCACAGCAAAAGCACGTCTGTATCAACTGAATGATGAAACTCAACTCTGTTTAATTTTTTATTTTTACAAAAGTACCAAAAACAATTAAATATATATATATATTAAAATGAATTTTATTTATTTAATATATCAATTTAAATTAAAAATAGCAATAAAAATAAAAAAATTAAAAATATATTTGAAAAATCGATAAGTATCGCTATTTCCAACTATTTCGATTTTACGGAACGGTCATGTACCATTTTATTAAATTTTTTTACTATGAACCGCGGAACAAAAACCAAAAGTTACAATATGTAAAAAAGATTTAGGCGCTACATCTTTTTTTGATTTCGAACGTTGTTTTGTGCCCAGTAAGCTTTATAATTTTTGTTAGAATTTCACATTCCCGGTTCATGTTGTTTGTCGCATTTAACACAACGGTATTTGAGATTTGCTGCCGCATGTCCGAATCTCTGGCATTGGTGGCATTATATGATGATGTCAGTTTTCCGTACAGCTTCCCATTTTACTGTTTGGTAGTTTAGGGTTTTTATGTTTTATATAGCTGTCCCATGTTAGTATCGGGTGCACATTGTACGTTGTATAGTGGTAATTTTTTATCCATGCTTGTTGATTGTTTATAGTTTTAAGTTGTATAATGTTTTCTATGTTAAGTTCTTTCATTAGTTTAATTGCATCGTTAATTTGTTGATTATGTATATGTATTGGTGGTGGTCGTATGTTTTTTTAGGTACGTTATTTGTTGTAATTTCTGTTTTTTGATTAGTTGTTATTGTTTTCTTAGGTTGTTGTTTTTGTACCATGTTTTGATTTGGTACTGTGATTGTCTTATTTTTGTGTTTTACAGTTTTTTTTACTAGTTCGAAGAGCGGTAGGTTTTCGTTTTCGTCTTCTACTATTAAATCTGTTATGTGTGCGTCTTCGATTTCAATGCCATCAAAACGATTCTGTGTCGTGGTGGTAGGTTGTAATTGCATGATTGGTTTGGTGTTTTGTCCCTGTATTGTGTTTTGCAAATTGTTAATTTTTTTATTAAGTTCCGTTATTACGGTCATCATGCTTTACACGTTGTTTTTTAATTCTTTGTTTTCTGCCATTAATATCTGTGCTTCTTCATTCGCTATTGATGTTAGCGATTGCCGACGTTTTCCTTGGGCTTCTGTACCCACTAGTGTTAATTCTTCTGTAGATTTAGTTTTATTTTTCAATGTTAGTTTATTAGTATTTTATGTTTTTTCTACTGTTGCAGACTCGGCAGTTCTTTTTACCATCACCTTGGATGTGATGCTAATATCGTCATCTGGATACGGTTTATGGGCACATTTTGATGGAACCCCACTCGTAGTAAGAGTGCACTCCTCGTAGCTATCAATTGCTACTTTGTCACTATTCACTACACTATTGTTTGTAAACATTGCTTTGAACTTTATTTGTTTGATTTTAAAATTTATAAAATGAGTGCTTCAAACCTGGATTGCAGGCGAACGAGGCAACCTATTGAAGCAAACTAAACGTTGATCTTCTCATAATTACATTGATAATCAAAGATAAACGAAACATAAACGAAACAAGATTTGTGTGTTTCTTGACACACATTGATCCGGATCAGTTCAAGTTTTATATGGCAAACCTAATACGAAATTTGTTATAGACCACAAATTTCAATTTGAAACCTAGTAAGAGCGTTTGCGTTGTTTCATAAAACATGAACTGAACTGGATCAGACAAAGCATCAAGAAACACAGCTAATACGTACTATGTGTTGGCTAATATTGTATTTGCTTGCTTCACTATGTGGATAATTCTCGAAAATATTGGGAGTACATATTAGCATACATCAACCATATGTAGTCGTCCGGCAGGTTTATGACAGCAGTATGAAATGCGAGATCCTCTGGGCCGCGCTCATTTTTCTATAAGGAATACCAGAGAAACTCTTTTCTAGAATATGCATAAGATATGCTTGTGTTTATTGGAAGAAATTCAATAGCGCTATTAAAAACAGTTTTATACCGCTCGATCGCTATGGCAAATATCGGAATCGGATGATCACGATTTTGATAGCGCAGAAGACTTCAAATACCTTGGTTCAGTAATAACATCATCAAATGAAGTCGTGTACGCTCGCACTTTATAATTCTTTAAAGTTGTCAATCCGGGTTGTAGATGGTGATTTATTCTGTTGCTTAATATATCTGCAGAAGCGGATGTGTATTGATTGGTTCGTTGCAAACTCTCAGGACTTTTAAATTGTTTTCGTAGCTGTAGTTGTAGTAATCACGATGTCGTCAGTCTCCTTGTTCTATTCAGAATTGTATTATTATTGTCATTCTTAGAAAAGGCTTATTGCAAAAGGCAGACTTTTTACTGAAGACCTGATACTCCATGATTAAAACATCGTTATTTTAATGAATTAATCAAACAATCAGATATAAGATGGCCGCAAGTGAATAGACGTGTTTAAGTGTTTAAGTCTCTAAAAATAAATTCTAATTAATCACAGTAATGGATTAATAAATTGTGCAAAAAAACTATGAATAATTAACATTTTTAATTATATTCTAATTATTTAATAAAAGGTTTTTGAGTGTAATATGTACACATAGTGCAATAATAAAAGTTAAAAATAAATTATAAAATAAGAGAACGAATGCAGATGTTGTGAATTTGTTGTACCTTTGTGTCTCAAATTAAAATCAGTTATTGTGCATATAAGACTGAAATCTCATAGTTATATCGTGTGCTCTAGACCATATTCAAATTAATAACTGTGTAGAATATTTCAAGTTAACAATTGACCTTGAGAATAAATTTATCGATTTTGCCATAAAACTCAAAAATGAGTTAATATCATGCTTGGACGACAACCTCAAAAGCCTAAAAAGTGAAATTAATGAGCTAGCTAAAAAACTTAATAGAGTGGAAGGACATGTGATATACCTTGAAACCCGTATTGAAACTCTTGAGAAGGAGAAGAGATTGTGTGATCTCGTTGTAACGGGGATACCAACTTTGCCAGACGAAGATGTCGCGAATATTGCAAATAAAATCGGTGAAACATTAAACTTTGACATAAATAGCAAATTATGTCAAGCTTTTCGTATAAAAAATAAATCAGCCAAAACACGCAATGCTCCACCGATCATTTTGAAATTTCCTAGCAAATGTTCGGCTATCGAGTGTTTTAATAAATATGAAAGAAAGAAATCGTTAAATTTGGCCGATATTGGTTTTAGTGGTTCTAATTCGCGTATCTACATAAATGGTAGCGGACTAACGTCTCAAAATAGTTATTTATTTCATGAAGCTAAAAAGGCCCAGAAAACTGGATTGATATTCAAAGTGTTCATAAGATCTGGCTCAGTATATGTGTCTAAAACGTCATCATCACAACCAATACAATTGAAAACCACACAAGATATTGAAACGGTGATTGGAAACAGAACTGATGATATTGCGTTGATAAACAATATATCCATTGATTTTGTTTTATAAGTGACTTATTGTATCTTTAATAGTAACGTAATCTGTAATATTACTTTAGAATGTTATTTTTGAGTAGATTAAATCTTGTTCTATTATTATTATTATTAATAGTTCTTGTTTTGTATTTTTATTACTCATTAGATCTGGCATATCATCAGTTTAAAAGTTTTTGTATTTTTGATGATGAATTAAGGGATGATGCTGTTGTCCGTATAAAATGTTCGGTGAGAATGAGCACTTGAGAATGAGCATAACTGATTCTCCTTGCATACTACATAATAATATCGCAGCAATACACATGCCCGAATTTACAATATTTAGGAAGGATCGGAAGGTACCCGACAAGAAATGGGGTGGTGGAATATGCGTATACATTAGATCAACTTTGACTTCCAAATTGATAGGTAAATATTGTGATCGTAGCTTAGAGGTTATTCTAATCGAAGTTAAATCGGGGTGTGTTGTAATATTGTTAATGATTGTTTACAAATCGCACCTTGGCGAATTTTGTGATGATCTAGAAACAATTTTAGCCGAATATTCATTAAAGTATAATGATATTATAATCTGTGGTGACTTCAACTGTGATCTAAATGGTATACAACCTACCACTAATAAGTTTGGTAGACTATTGGAGAGGTTTGGTTTTCTATGTCAAAACAGTGAACCAACTCACTTCACAAGAACTTCGTCTAGTTTGCTTGATATGATCATTACAAATACTCAAAAAGTAATTTTTATAAATCAAATATCGGTGGAGTTTTCTGATCATGACTTTAACTTTTTTTCATATGATGTCGACAATAGTAGGGTAGAGTCCTCCATTAGTTTCCGAGATTATAAAAGTATTGACATTACTGGTTTAATACGCGTACGTTCAAACATATCCTGGGCTAAAATATATACTATTTATGACCCAAATGAAAAAGTGTCCTTTTTAACAAAATGGTTGTGTCATCTGTATGAAAAGTTTGTTCCTATCAAATCATTTCGTCTAAAATCTACTAGCCCACCATGGTTCAATAACCACATTTTATGTTTGATTGAATTACGAAATTTTATTCACAATCGTTGGAAGCGTACAAAAAATGAAGAGCTTTATTTGGAATATAAATCAATTAGAAATAAAACCAACAATGCCATCAAAAACGCAAAAGATATACTGAATTTAGGCTAAGCGTCTCAATCCTACCTTACCATCTAAACCATTTTGGAAACACCTTAACTCGATAACTGGACTATCCGACAAACCAAATAACTCAAACATCGATTTATCAGCAGATGGTCTGATTAACTATTTTTGTAATCAACAATCTTCACCTAACATAAACGATTTCGAATTAAATAGGGCAACTGATAATGGTTTTAGTTTTCGAAACATTGATATTGTAGACTTAACTGAAGCCTTTAGGTCAGTAAAATCTAATTCAGCTGGTATTGATGGATTGCCATTAAAATTTATCAAAATGTTATTACCCTACATAAATTGTTTTATACTACATGTGTTTAATAGCATTATCACTTTGTTCACAACCAATAATTGATGGTCCAGCCAACATTGAGTTAATTAACCTAAAAGTAAACAAGAACATTAAAACATCAATTAATACTACACATACTCACCAATTTTATAATCGTATATTTGTCTCGGTAATCAATTAAAATCAACCTAAAATGAAGAAATGTCATATAAAGTATTAATTTAATTATATTATTATTATTATTATTGTTTTTTAGTTTGTTATGGTCAGGTTTGAGAACCCATATGCCCTGCTTTTCTACTTTTCCAATTGTTGCTTCCAGATGCTTCTCAAGGGAAGGGCTGTAGCTATGGAATGTTATAGTGTATAATTATTTAGTTCACTTTTATTTCTAGAAATGAACAAATGATTTTTCTTAATTGTGTTTTTTTTTTTTTTTTTGTTAATATTCTGGTTGCTTTATTAATAGATGTAATGTTAAGTTCTGTTTTATAGTTCTGTTGTTTTCTTGATGTGATTCTTATATTTATTGATGAGTTTTTTATTACTAAATCCTTACGATAACTACCCACCACCATACATTTTAGTTTATTTTTTTATTTTTTTTTTAAACCTTAATTTAATTAATTAAATAATTTGTAAATTTTTCTTTGTATAAAATTTGATAGGTGTTATTATATTTTTTTCATTAGTTAATAATTTAAATGATAATATTTTAATTCATAAATGCTTCTTTACATATATTCAATGTTTTAAATGTCAAAAAGAAAAAATTGTGATACAAAATAATGAACTTCGTTTGATTGCTTCTAAACTTATATTCTATATAACACCATACATTTTGGTTTATTTTTATTTTTTTCTTAATTTAATTAATTAAATAATTTATAAATTTTTCTTTGTGTAAAAATTTGATAGGTATTATTATTATTTTTTTTTTCATTAATTATTAATTTAAGTGATAATGTTTTGATTCATGAAAGCTTCTTTGTATAAATTCAATGTTTTAAATGTCAAAAGGAAAAAATTGTGATACAAAATAATGAACTTCGTTTGATTACTTCTAAAATTATATTCTATATAATAATAAAGATATCTGCTCTTGCAATTAATAAGTTATTTATTTATTTTTATTTTTTTAATTTCGAGATTGGATATTTTTATTATTGTTTTGTTTTTTGAACCCCGAGTGTGATATACTATTAAATACCGATTTTAAATATTAGTGTTTCTTTAAAAAATATCTTGTGTTAATTGATTTAATAATGTATTTATATATGATCATTATGTATAATAGAGACAATTAATACTAATTATCTTTTTATTATTATATTTTTTTTTTTAAAATCGTGATAGTTATAGTTTACATTCTATTTCCTTCAAAAAGTCCAAAATTGTTCTATAGTACTCATCTTTACCTTTTTTTAAAAGGTTTTTTAAAGATTTTCTTTTTAGAATGCTATATTTGTTTCTAATTGTTTCGTGTTTTATGCAAAAATTTATGATGTGGTTGTTGTCTTCTATGACATTGCAAACTTCGCAATTTGGGCTATCCTCTAATCCTATTAGATGCTTATACTTTTTATTGTATGTGTGTCCTGTTCTGATTCTCGTCATGATTCTGATTTCTTTGTTATTTAATACTGAATTTTTAAACCAAAAGTTTGTGGGTGGACTTTTCAAAATTAATTTATAGAAACTACCGGAGTTATTATTAATATTTCTATATTTCTGTGTCCATTCAGTTATTATTAATTTTTTATTTTGTTTCATAACATCTGCTAATGTGGGATTGTTATTCATTTTGTGTGTAGGTCTTGTGAGTGCTATTTTTGCCAGTTTATCCGCTGTTTCGTTTCCTTCTATTCCTATATGCCCCGGAATCCATTGTATAGTTATTTCTTTTTTATTATTGTAGTTTATTATATTTAGTGTTTGATTTTCATATTGCTTGTCTGTATTTTTCTTAAGAGCTGTGAGTATAGATTTGCAAGAACTTTGTGAGTCTGTGAAAATTACTATTTTGTTTTTGTTGTTAATTTGAGCTATTGTCGATGCTATCTTTATTGCTATTGTTTCCGCTGTCATAATTTCTGTATCATTTTCAAGGTTTATTGCTAATTTTAAGTTGCTATCTTTGACATATATTCCGATACCCAATTTGCTTTCTTTTTTCGTCCCGTCAGTATATATTTGGCCGTATTCACTATATTCTTCTATTACCCTTAATGTATTTATGAAGAGTTCTCTTCTGTTTTGATTTTTTAAGTTAGAAATATCCGGTATGTTGGTTTTTATTTTGATATTTTTAGGGTTGTTATTTTTTGGTTGTAGATGTTTTATCCTTAGTAGTGGGGAATAATCATTATAAAGTTTGTTGAATTTTTCAATTGATTTTTGATTTTTTATTTCGATTCCGATTTTCGTATTCTTATAAATGTGTCTTGATATGTATTTTAGAGATTTTAGTTTATTATCTAATTCAATTGGCAATTCTTTTGATTCCGCTAATAAGGCTGGTATAGGTGTTGTTTTTATTAATCCCAGGCTCGGTCTTATACCTATATTTTTAATATTTTGACAAATTTTATTTATTGTTTTGTTGTCAGTATCTGTTATTATATAAGCAAATTCCATTTTTGGTTTTATTATTGAATTGTAGAGTTTTAAGCTTAAGTCCGGTTTGATTCCACCTAATTGGTGAATAAATATTTTCAAAATATTAAGAGATTTCTATAGTGGTCCTTATTAACTTATAATGATTTGTTAATGATAATCTGTTTGAAAAGGTGGTTCCTATAGTATTTTGGTTTCCTGTCTCCTTTCAATTAATACTTCGTCTATTTTTACTGGTATGTTATATCTGTTATTTATATTTGTGTAAAGTCTCACGTAATGTGTTTTATTTAGATTTATTTTTAGGTTTAATTTATCAAGTTTTTCTTTTAGTTTTTGGATAGTGTTATTAACTGCTATACCGACCTCCTCATTATTTTTCCCACATACTAAAATGCAAATATCATCCACGAATTGGAATACTCTCCTGTTGTTGTTGCTGAGCTCGTGTTTGAATTTGTATAAATGTTAAAGAGCGTAGGGCTCAAGCAACTTCCCTGTGGAATTCCTATGTTCGTAATGAATTCGAGTGTTGTTTCCGTTTCTTGGATTCTTATTTTTCGATTTGTAAGGAGTAAATATATCCAGTTTATTATTTGTTTGGGTATGTTGTTGTTAGTCATTTCTTTTATTAATTTTGTTTTATCTACGTTATCGAATGCTTTTGTTATGTCTGTGTTGATTAGTATAATTTTATTCTTTAGGCGTTTCTTGTTTCTTATGTAGTTTATCATTTCAGTCATGTAATCCATGATGCTTTTATTTTTTCTAAAACCGAAATTGTATTCATTTAATAATTTATTTTTCTCTAAATGTTCATTTATTCTATTATTAATAATTCTATGAGAGGGTAATAGGCATATCGGTCAATAATTTTTTATTTCACGTTATTGCCGTTTTCCAATTTTTGGGGTATTTTTGGTTTTTCCAAATTTTGTTGAAATGACTGGTTAGAAGGTCTATAAAATTATTCTTTGATTTTGTTAAATGTTTAATTAATTGATATGAGATTCCATCATTTCCTGGTGCCGTATTTTTTATATTTTTGATAATTTCTAGAATTTCGTTACTTGAAAATTCATGTTCTTCGTATTCTTTTAGATTTAATTGATATGGTAAATTTATTTCTTCATTAGATTCCTTGAAATTAATATTTAGAAATAATTTTCCTTGAGTTGGGTCTTCTAAGATTCTATAGTTATTTTGATTTTTGTTTTTGATTTTGTTTATTTTTGTCCACATTTCTTTTCCATCCGTTTTGATATTTATCCTCTCTAGGAACGCTAACCAACTATTTTTCTTTTCTTTCTTAATGTTTAGTTTGAGTTTTTGTGTTGCTATTTTTAGCTCAATTGCTGTGTAAAGTGTTTTGGTTTTATTATAAATTTTTTGTTTTTCGTCTTTAATATGCCATAATCTTTGGATACATGTGTTCCACCAGGGTTTTGGTGTAAATTTTTTTTCTCTGTATATTTCCGACGTGTTGTTTTTGATTAGAGTTTCTAATAGTTTTTCTATATCTTCATTTTCTGTGTTTGCTAATTTGTTAAATTCATAAATAATTTTTTTCCAATTCGTTAATTTTCTTTTAGTTCTTTCCGCTGTTTTTAGTTTCATAAGTATTACGTAATGATCGCTTCCAAGTGTTTCATTTGCAGTTTGCCATGTTAGTTTATTTGTTAAATCTAAACTGCATAGAGATATGTCGATTGCTGATGTTGTATGGTTGTATAGGTTTAATCTTGTAGGGGATCCGTCATTTAATAGATATATATTTTTTTCACTTATTATTTGCGCTATTTTTCTCCCAAGTCTGTTTGATTTTTAGTTATTATTCCACAAACTGCTATGTGCGTTTATGTCTCCCGCTATTATTGTATTTCCTCTATTTTCATCCAATATGTTTGTGAAATCTGTTAGAGTCTCTTCTTCTAATGTATTTGAATTGTTGTAAAATACTGTGATGTTGAAATTTGTATTTTTAATCTTTATATTTATTTTTAATGTTTCGATTTTACTGAATGTATAAATTTGATCCACTATTACCACCGACACTTTTTTATCTACCAAGAAACCAACCCCTCATATCCATCCTGTCTGTTTTTGATTATTAATTTGTAGTTATTGAATTTTGGTTAGTCCAAGTTTCCATTAGTATTGCAATTTGAATGTTGTTAGTAATTGTCATGTAATTTTCCAAAAGATCTTTGTTACTTTTTAGGCTTCTAATATTTATTTGGATGATGTTTATTTCTTTCATTTTTTTTTTTAATTTGGGTTAGGGAAAACAGTCGCTATCTTTATTAAAATATTATCCGTAATATGGCAATTTTTATTAGAACTTCCTGCTTGGTTTAATTCGGATATAATATATTTGAATAATTCGTCTCTTTCTTTAACTTGGTTTTTTAGCTCCTCGACCACTCCCTTTATAACCTTTAATTTTAGGTCTGATTTTCTATTTATTTCCTTAATTTTATTTATTTCCGTTTTATCGTTATCATTGATCATGTTTGGAAAATCATTTGAGTTGGGTGTTCTTTGGTTTATTCCGTAGATTTTTTCTTTAGCTTCTTTATAAGTAATTTTATCTATCGTCATTGTTTGGGTGATTCTAACCTGTCTTTTTTTCTCAAAGCATTCTTTAATGTTCGTTCTGTGTCCCTCACCATAAAATTTACATCTTGGTTTTAGGTCGCATTCATGTCCATTAACTTCTTTAATTTTTGTACATATATTACATCTATCATTGTCGTTTGATCTACATCTAGTTTTTGTGTGCCCGTAGCTAAGACACCTATTACAAAACATAGGGTTTGGAAAGAAGTGATTGACTTTCACTAAAATATTATCATACATGACTATATTGTATGGTAATTTACAAGATTGGAAAGTTATTTTAATTAATTCCATGTCTTTTCTGGTATTTGTCTCGGTGTCCCATTTGGTCATCCTTTCGACCTTTTCGATTTTTTCAGTAGAATTTATATTTTCAAATATTTCTTTTAGTGTTAAATTTAATGGAATATTTCTTATAATACCAATTGATTTACTGTAATTATTAGGTATAAATGCTTCAAAACCGTCGAAAGCCTTGAATGCCTCCGAATCTACGCATCTATTTGCCTCGTGAAAATGTTTAAAATTTATTCTTCCCGTATTTTTGCTTATCTGGTCTATTGATAAAATGTTTTCTAATTTATTTAGTTTTATTATTTTTCCAAGATTTATTAAATTTAAGTTGTCTTTAATAATTATTACCCTAAATGGTCCATTATCATATTTATTGTATTTATTCTTTTCTCTTTTTAGGTTGATGTTATTATTGTTTTGAATTTCACTTATATTTATTCCTTTTCTGTTCGTTGAATCGTCTGTTTTAATGAAATCCCCTGTTTTACTCGATGTGGCTTCATTATTGGGTATTGAAGTAATTTCATTTTCCTCCATGTTTATTTCGTTTGGAATTCCTTCCGATTTCGCGTTGTATTTTGTTTTTTTAAAAACGTGTTCGATTCTATTTGATTCGTCCATTTTGTTTTCTAATTCATTTCTCGTCACTATTTCTTTTTCACTTTTAACGGTATTTATTAATTGTTCACGTATTATGTAGTTAACTTTATGATCTGTATTAATTAAGTTCCCTAATTTATCATTATTATTCGGAGTATTTTTCATTTTTAGTTTTCTTGTTTTAATAACCCAACTTTCCTCATTTCTTGCTTTTCTTTTTATCCTTATTTTATTTCTATCCGTTCTTGATATTTTTAGAACATTATTATATTCATAATCGAAGGAACTTAATTCCGTTTCCGGTATTTTCACTTCACTGTCGTCATTTTTCTTGATGAGGGTTTCCCCCCATTTTGTACTATTTGAACCACGCGGTTCTATATCTATTTAATTTTGGACTTTTCGAAAAAACTTATAAATGTAAAAATTAAACTATCACTTACCCCTAATATCTAAACTTCAATGTTGTATATTAGCCTCCACCAAGATATAGTTTGAAGAAAAATTAATAACTATAATTAATTCGAAAATTAAATACAAAATATAAATAAATTGAAAAGGTAAATTTTTCCAATATGGCTTCTGAATTACACTTGTTTATAAAATTTTTTTTTTTTAAACTTGTGACTTGCACGTTTCGCGATCACACTCAGAATGAATTTAATTATAATTTGTAAATTAGAAAGACAAATTTTGTATTTACCTTTTCCAAAATGTTATAAACGTCAAATGTAAATTTAAACTACTTGTCAATAATGCAGTTATCTTCATTATCATAATTTAAGATGTACTAAATTAAAGCAGTTAGTTTTATGTAATTAAATATTAGTACTTTACTTGGTGTAAATTTGAATAGTACCTTTAACCTGGCAAATTTAGTATCATCTATATTAATTAAACATTTAAAATTGACAAACATTAACGAACAATATTGTATTGGAAAAATAAATTATATTCTCTTAAACTGGCGAACAGAAAGGACTACTAAAATCTAAGTTTCTTTAAAAGTGTGTATATATTTAATAAAATAATAAATTATTGTAAAGTCTGTGATAAAGTTTATTTAATTTGTAATCTGGCATACACAAATAAAAGAAAAGCGCAATTAATAAACCAAATTGGCTCTGGTTCATTGTTCATAACATCCAGTAAAAGTTCAGCTGTAAAATTCAGTTATTAAGCATCAACTGTCGGATATCAACGGTAATTTCATCGTACGAGTTCATCGAACATCTTGATCAACGCTTCCAACGGCTGGTTCTCCACATCTGTATTAACACACTTTCTCTAGTTTCCCTTATGAATGGAAGCACTCTAAAGTTATACCGATTCCTAAAAAGCAAAATAGCCCTTCTCCTTCTGATTTTCGACCTATTAGTTTGCTACCGGTTCTTTCTAAGGTTCTAGAAAAAATTCTTCAAACGTAAATTTTGCATCATTTAGAATTTTATAAAATGTTATCCAATGGTCAATCAGCCTACAGATCTAATTACAGTTCTATAACTTCTTTACTAAATATTAATGATGATATTCGCAGGGCTATCGATGACAAACGAGTATGTGCACTGGTGCTCTTGGATTTTAGCAAGGCATTCGATAAGATTGATCATGAATTGCTAATAAAAAAGCTGAGCGATTATTTTTTATTTTCATTGCCTGCATCACGTCTGATCCTTCCGTATCTGTACGATCGTCGACAAACAGTTTTTCTTCACTCATCTACATCTAGTACATGCAGGACAACTACAGTAGTCCCACAAGGCTCTGTTCTTGGACCATTCTTGTTTATGATGTTTATCAACGATATAACAAATGTAATAGAGAAAGGTAAATATCACTTGTTCGCTGACGACCTGCAAATATATAAATATTGCGGTGTAAACGATATCCCGAATTGCATTGAGATGGTAAATCAAGACATTGAGAGCATTGTTCAATGGTCTACAAATAATAAATTGGACCTTAATAGTAATAAAATACAGTGTATATTGATCGCTTCATCAGATCGCAGTACCGGCAATCTTCCCAATATTGTTGTGAACGGTACACCGATTAGTTTTTCTGATACTGTGAATAACCTGGGTGTGTATTTTGATAAAACCCTATGTTGGAGGCATCACATTGAAACAATTTGCAAAAGAATAACCTTCCTTCTAAGACTACTATGGACTACTACTACACATCTAAATTCCACACTTCGCCTTCAACTAGTTAAGACGTATATCTTACCGCATTTTCTGTATGGAGACATAGTCACATTTGAACTTCAGAAGCAATATTTCAATCACTTGCAATTATTATTTAACTCATGCATAAGATACGTCATGGGACTAAGAATATATGACCATATCACTCAGTATACAAACATCTTGCTTGGGTGCTCGCTCTATGAATATTATTAGTTTCGGGTATGCTTAGCGGTGTTCAGGTTCTTGAAACAAAAACAGCCTGAGTACATTGTTAATAAATTAGAAAAATTAAGATCTAATCGACTTCAGACATTAAAGATCATCAATAATAGTACTAAGTTAATGAATTCTTCCTTTTGTGTGAGGGGAATCAGTTTGTGGAATTCTTTGTCAGTTGACTGCAAGAATAGTACCACAACAGCATCATTTCGGAAAAAATACTTTGAGTAATGCCAAATACCAAGCAGAGATCTAGTATATTATTATAGTATTGTTCTTATTATTATTATAAATATATTTTTAATTTAGGCTATCCGTTTTGTGATATAAATTATATTTTAATTTAAATAATTATTATGAAAAATCAATTGTACTCTTGTGAAATAAGTTGGAAACAACTTCAACCATTAAATTCATAAATAAATAAATAAATAAAATTATACTTTTTGCTTTTATTTCGATTATATTACATAGTTTATTAGTTGATTGCCAGTATTTTATTTAATGTTTTAAGGGATTGCACCACGAGAACGAATGTACATATATAAATGCAAATGGAACCAACCAAATTATGATATACCTTAAGTATTATTCGGCTGCATTTTAATATTTTTGTCATCTGTGTCTTTTACAATGGGTCGCGTAACGAATAATTTCAGGAGATTCGTAGATGGAATTTCGATGGTCAAGCATAATGCGAAACCGGCCAAATAGGACAATAAAAATGTCGATGACACATAAACGACAATTAATATATCGCTTTGTGTTATCGGCTGGCGTAAATTGAAAATTGTTAGCCGTAAAATACTTATATGAATTAAATACGCACAAAATGTAATCCGACCAAGAACGTTGAATATTTTGGTATTTACAATATCTTTGAGCATTCCCCCAATACCCGATGACATACCAATAATAAGGGCGCTTATAAAAATGCCCCAGTAATTTTTGGCGAACGCTGCATAGCATGATATCCAAATAGCAGGTTTATCAAATTCGAACGCATAAAATATGTAGCCGGACATAATAAATAGTACTGCGATTGGAATTACAAATGGATTTAGTATTCTGAATGTCTTATAGGATTTTATATCGATGTTATCACGCCTAATGTAGTACCACATCCACCCACCAATAATTCCGGTTAAATAACTCCCTGTGTTTGTATGCGTCGGTATATAAATGTGCTGGTACATTTCATCGTACCATAGCACGTATTTTTGTGCTTCTGGAAACGGTGTTAGAATTCCATCAAACTTGTATTTGTACGTAACTACTGCGGGCACAATGATTGAAAATGCAACACTCACGCTTAATATAACTTTCTTCAATTGCGGTACTTTCGTAATTAAAATCAATGAAAATAATGAAATGATAAACAGTTGGAAATCAGTTCCTAGGTACCATCCTTGTTGAAGACACGGCTCGTCCGATGTAACGTAATTATTGATGTACAGCAAATTGGCCCACCAGTTTGCACGACAATATTGACGCTCCACTTCATTACCGTAGCGCCAAACTGGTCCTGTGTCTAACCGCAACAACCATGTCGCATTGAACAAAATGATGAACCCATAAACTGGAGTCAATCGGAAATAGTGGAATAGAATCCCTTTTATCAGATATAGAAAATTAATAGTTTTCGGGAATATTTTCTGCTGGAATTGGAGAAATTTAAATGCCACAAGAAAACCGCTTATGGTGTAGAACGTCTGGATTATTGTTGAACCGTTTATAACCAGCATAGTAACGATCCGATGATAATACTCTTCCACGTATTCTGGATTAGCAAATGGTAATGTATTTGTCCAAAGAATTGTATGCGCCAACACTACTCCGTACATAAACAAAAATCGCATTGCATTAATAACTGTAATCTCTTGATTTTCATCGGTATTTGAACCATGGATAATTTTATAACAATTTCGGTATATGGAGAATGATAAAAACAGTTGCATTTTAAAATCGGTAGGATGCGTACGGTAATGTTCTGCACCATTTTTAAATTTCTTTTTCATCCAATAGTCCAGTATTGATGATATGACGCTAAGGACAAAAACAAACATTATTATTACAAGAAAAAATATATCATATTTATCAATGGCAAAATAGTCGATATCGTCTATATGCAAATTTCGAGAATCACAATAGAGTATTTCACTGTACGCCATTAGTTCATAATTAGGTTTCAGTTCCTTGTTTACGCACATATTCACTAAATTATTATAACGTTCACTATACCAAAATGAATTTTTAAATAATCCACCATTCAGTTTAATATCGCTGATTTTTCGATCGAAATTTAACGGTTGATACCATAATTCTTTCGTGGTGTTCAACAGTTTTGTAAAATATTCTTCACATTGATTAAGGCAGAGACCACGTTTTAAACGGCCATGATGAAAATAATGTTTTTTATCGGCCGATAATTTTGCAATATATTGCCACACTGCGTTCGAATTATTTGGTGCAATCGTAACATCTACGTAACAATAGATATTCTGGTGATCAGGAAATTGTATGAGACATCGATCATAATCATCTAGTTTATATAATGGTGGTGTTTGATAATATGCTGTCACTACGATAAAATTTAAATATTATTGGAACACGCACATATACTACTGGTATGGTTGGATTTGACTTACTATTAATAACGTTACATTGAATTAAATTAATTTTCAGGAGATATAATACAAGACATAATTTCACAATATCCATTTTACCCGTTATTATAAATCGAACTGTTTCGTTTTAGATATAAACTGATAATAAAATTGTATTTACGTTTATCTTAGCTTCATTCCGAAAGTTAGATGCATTAGCATATTAAGACGCAATCAAGTAACGAAGAATTATAACATTGTATACTTTTTCTGCCACCACCTAGTCATTTAATTCGTTCAATTTAAATATTTATAGACCAAATTCTAAAATGCATAGATTTATCTAATAAATTAATATTCAATGTAAACAACAATATTGAATATTTAAGAAATTAACTATTATATTAACAGGCTCCAGCTCAAATGCTATTTAAATGTATTCGAACTAGTGATGTTCAAAACTGGTTAATTTGATAACCAAGAGCGATTCGGTCTTTTTCCCCACTGAACAGGTTATTTTAACCTGATCTTTTTAACTTGATCTTTTCAACTTGATCTACGTAAACCAAATCGGCTTCAAAGAGCAATACACCTACACCATATTAAACAAAAACAATGCAGAAAAACAGAACCAAATTTTGTACATTATTATTTTCAAGGGAAGGAAACTGTTTAATGTCAAGGAATTTTGCATGTTGTACGTACGTACGTTCGTAAAATGTAAGTGCGAATTTGTTCCGAGGATTAGAATATAATTTTATTTGAGACATGGAAAAATGACGACCTAAATTATACTTGCAAATCACAATGTAAAAAAACTTTATTTAATTTTCTATGATAATCACAACCCAACGTAAACAGAACATCGTGCAATTTAATTTTTATATTTAGTGTTTTCCGATGTAATGTGCTGTGCATCACAAATTCGTGTTAACATATAATATATTTTTCTCTTTTTAACGTGAGTAATTTAAATATGTATACAATACACTTCGATAATCAGTATATTTAAATATATTTACAAGTTGCCTTGCTTGTGTAATGTGTATTCGCGTATATATAAAAGAGATCAATATATGTACACAATTGGTTTGTAGTTCTAGTTTATTTTGGTTTGTATTCTTTCTGTTGGTTAGAGTTTTTAGTATGAGTGATTGAAAAAAGAACGAAATAGAAAAATAACCTGATACTTTTTTGGTAATTTCGATCATTTCGTTCTTTTGAAAGATTAGGTTAAAAAGATTTGGTTAAGGCTGTATGGTACTCAGAAAAAAAATCTATTTTGATGTCGATATTTAAATGCCCAAGAATGTGTCCAAACTAAACATTTTTTTCGTCTTTTTCCTCTAAACGATATAATATTTATTATACACATATGTTCTTGTTTTTTTTTATTTTGTTACTGCTGTATTCTTTGTGTATTGTATTGATCACTATGAAGCTCTGATAGTAGTAGTTTTGCATACATAAACCAGAATCTACTTAAATATAAGTCCTGTGGCCCTATTCTGGCAATTCCCGGGGAACGGGGAATATTTTTTTTTACCGCAGTTATTCCGCAGACCACTTTTTCCCTACAGTTTTTTCCCCATTTCCCAAAAGTGCTTTCTGGTGCAATTGGGAATAAATTCCCCGGGAAATATGGAATAGTTAAAATGTTTGCCACGAAATCGCTCATGATCATTAAATTCATCTGTCATAATAAACTCATTTTTAGTTTATAACTTTTATATAATATCTTTAATATAATATTTACAACATTAATATTTAAAAAAATGTCACAACGCCGTAATAATTATTATCACGATGATGACGACGAAAGGCGATATAATCTTCGAGTTCAGCGACAACATTTACGGTGCTCAGTCAATCCATTCAATTTATATGAGCCAGAGTTCATTAAAATATATCGTATGCCGCCAGAACTGGCATTAATTTTAAAGGAAATGGTTGTTCCCCACATGAAGGACACGTTAATTCCAAAGGATTTAAGAATATTGGCGGCACTTAGTTTTTTAGCAGAAGGTATTTATTGTTATTAGTGTATTGTATTTTTAATATGACAATATATTTTTAGGAACATTTCAAACTAAAATTGGTTTAAGTTTCTTGTCGTGCATGTCACAATCGTCAATTAGCCGCTGTATAAAAGAATTTTGCTCGATTGTCAATAATCATTTGATGCATAGGTTCATCAAATTCCCAAAAACCACATCCGAGATGAATGAGATAAAATTACAGTAAATTTATTTTTTGTATCCAATAATAAATTTTGTAAGTAATATATTATAAATAATTACAGATTTTATGAAAAGTTTAATTGGCCTGGGATAATAGGATGTGTTGATTGTACGCATGTGTCTATGCATAGACCAGCTAAAGCAATCGAACATGTTTATTTGAATCGTCACCATTACCATTCAAAAAATGTTCAATTGGTAATAACACATTTATATATTTTATACTTATTATTTATATATACTTACAAGTCACATTATTTATAGGTTTGTGACTTAAATCTACGAATTTTAAATATCAACGCTTCATATGGTGGCTCTAATCACGACGCTACAATTTGGAGAAAGTCTGTAGCGAAAGCATTTCTACATAACAAATACGATGCGGGCGAATTGACAAACACATGGTTGTTAGGTATACAAATTCATTTATTATTGTTTTAATTACCTACATACAAAAACTAAAATAAAATAAATCTTTAGTGTCCTACACAGCAGAAATTCACAGCCTCCTTGCATTTTTTTTAGAATAATTCAAGTCTTTTGTCGTATTAAATATAAATTTTTTACATAATTATATGTAGCTACATAGTAATTAAAGTTAATCATCGATAAATACCGTCTCCAGATATTCCGGTGATCCGCACGGCTCTGAATTTCTGAAACTGAAAATATAGCTTTTAATATAGTTAATCAATTTTATCTTTAGCAATTCAGAAAAACCACTTATCTTAAATAATACGATAAGTGATTTTTCTGAATTGCCACAGATATATTATCTTTGCACATCTTGCATTTGCATGCATTTAAAAACATTAATTCTATGTTTAAATTAAATTGTTTCTACCATTTAAGGTGATAGTGGTTATCCATTACAACCATGGTTGATGACCCCAATTGAGAACTCAATAAATCAGTCAGAAGAGCGGTACAATATGGTACACCGGTCGGCTCGCAATTGCGTAGAAAGATGTAATGGCGTTTTAAAATCGAGATTTCGCTCCTTGGCAAAAGATCGATGCATAAAATATTCTCCTTTTATGATGGGACAAATCATTAACACGTGTGCAACATTGCATAATTTTATTAAACAGCATAATTATACTGACGAACACGATTTAGCGCAACCGGTGAATGATACTGATTTAGAAGACCCATTAGAGCAGGAGGTAATAGATACTGATGCTACAGCACAGCGGCTACTAACAGTAGCACGAGAAATCAGAGCTAATATTGCTCGAACATATTTTTAAATAAAAATATTAATCTAAACACTAAAATATACGAGTACTTACTTATTATTTAAAAGTTCTTTTAAAATTTTATTTCGTTCCTCCATTGCCGCACCGATTCGATTTAAACTGTTTACTTTTTCTTTTTCAATCAAATTTGATTGTTCTAATAATTTATCGCGCGTATAAGCCGAACCTAAAATATTAATAATAATAGTATTAAAATTTAGTTTTACAAGGACTTTTTACTTTTGTATTTCGAGAAAAAAAATATTTTTAAATTACGAACCTCGTATTCTTTTAACCCTTATGGATCGGCACGTATCGGGATGATTCACAGCAATCGTGTTGCTGGAAGCTGGTGTGCCAGTAGTTGGTTCCGTTGCAGTTACTACAGCTTTTTCTTGTACATCTGTGGCTGCCACTGTACCCTCCGAATCTATCTATAATTAGGCGACACATGTAAAATTTTACACTCAATGACCTTGAAATAATGGTGTTTACCTCTTCCGTCGACGGTCCAAATCCACCTTCGAGATTTTCCGATCCTTCACATGCTTCGGGAGTTATTATATTTAATACCCGCTCGTCTAACGCGGTTAACTGGCTTGGCCTTTTTAGTGGTGTCTCTATCCCTAATCTGGTTCTATTCTCATACTCCTTCAAAGACGTCCATTGCCCTCGTACATATTTTCTGAAAATAGTTGTTAGCTCAATATAAAATCAATTATTAATGTTAAATGTTTACTTCATGTCTATCCATGTTCGCCTCCATTTCTGGCCATCTTTATGTGCTCCACCAAGAGAATTTAGTTGGGATGCTATATTTAGCCAGCTCTCATTATTGTCCCCTTTTCCGTTGTTAGTAATAAATCTAAAATTTTTTAAAGAGTATTAGTTTTATTTACAATACATAACATGCATATAATGTAACTAAACTAAACGTTATTTCTCTATATCCATGGGTACTTACCGATCATTTGCTAAATCCGGATTGTCCTCCATCAAGGTTATTAACAAAGATTTTTGCTCCTTGCTCACATTTTTTCCCTATAAATATATTAAAAATGAATTATTTTAATAAAATTAACTATATAACTATAATTTATTATAATTACTCGAGCCGTAGTCATTTTCATGTATTTATTTATTAATAATTATAATTTTTTTTGTTGTTCTTCAAATTTCTGTTTTCCTTCTTATATTTTTCCCCATCAATTCTCGTATAAAATAGGTATGGAAAAACACTCGTCAAAACTGCTATAATAGGGAATATTTTTTTCCCAAGAGAATTTTTTTCCCAAACGCTAGAATACACTTTGGGGAAAAGGGAATAAAACTGCTAGAAAATTTAAAATTTCCATTCCCCGGGAATTACCAGAATAGGGCCACTGCTAACTCCACACATATAAAATAAACAATAACTAAGTAAAGATGTATTGGAAATATTTTTTCCATAGTAATTTTTTTTTAAATAACTAAGTATAAATGTGTTGGTGCAGAAACAAACAAAAATGAGCAAAAAAAAATTCAAATTTACGTTGCATTGTTAGTGTAACCAACACACTCTTTGTTAGTTTTCTTTAAATAGGTATCTGTCAATGAGAGAGTAAGCAGGACTTATATTTAAGTAGATTCTGCATAAACGGAACGAAATTTTATGATTAGAATTGGATATGAGCATGGACGAATTATTAAATGACATACAAAACCGAATACATTTCTCCATCATGTTGTTTGTTGCTGTAAAAAATCATTAAAACCCTGGATTTGTAGTGGAACAAACTTAAAATAAACATATAAGAAATAAAATATTGTTTATTCTATAAATAGTGACATATACAGGGTTATCCAATTCGAGGTTGATAAAGTAGAAATCTGTATACCGACATCTGTCAAAGATAAACGTCAAGTACGCTGTCATTTATTTAGTTGACATTCTGCCATTTAAGAATATGGAGCATTTAACAATCGACCAACGCGTTAAAATTATTAAATCTGATTAAAGCTGATTTTTCGAACAAAATTTTCTTCAGTGATGAAGCTCATTTTTCGCTTGGTGGATACGTTAATAAGCAAAACTGTAGAATTTGGGGCTCAGAAAATCCACAATTGATTGTAGAGAAGCCATTGCACCCGGAAAAAGTCACTGTTTGGTGCGCATTGTGGTCTGGTGGTGTGATTGGGCCGTATTTTTTTGAGAACAACCATGGACGAACCGTTACCGTCAATTCTGAGCGCTATGGCCGCATGTTAACCGATTATTTTTTTACGAAAATCGACGATTATGATCTTGACGATATGTGGTTCCAGCAGGATGGAGCAACCAGTCACGTAACACGAGCAAATCGAGATCTTTTGCAAGAGAAATTTCCTGGACGTTTGATTTCGCGATTGGCTGATGTCAATTGGCCTCCAAGATCCTGTGATTTAACGCCTTTGGATTTCTTTTTGTGGGGCTACGCGAAAGATCGTGTTTACGCAAACAATCCTCAAACTCTTGACGAATTGAAAACTAATATTCGTAAGGTAATGGCCGAGATACCGCCCGAAATGTGCCGAAAAGTCATTGAAAATTACCTCAAAAGAATCAAGGCCTGTAAGAAGTCCCGTGGAGGACATTTGAATGATATCTTGTTTAACTAAAAATGGCAAGGATCAATCTGTAAAATGAAATAAAAATTACAATACATTCCGAATATTTTGTGTGTTTTTTTTAAGTTTACTTTATCAAGCTTGAATTGGATAACCCTTTACATCCATACACATTTTGTTTTTATTATTTTGCTTTTATACATTTTGTTTTTGAGTGTATTTATATTTTTGTCGTTTACTTTTTCCCCTGATATAATCGTGAGGGAATATAAAATTGAAATGCCGTATGATGATCTACATAATATTTTCTGTTTCGTAATTTACACGAGCTGTGTTTTGTAGCAGTGCACCTAGAATAATACAGCAGCCCTATTCCTGAATACGATACGAAAACGAAAATACAAAATTCATATTTGAATTGAATCAGATTCGTACGATTCTTATTTGAAATTGAATATGAATCTTGTACATTCGTTTTCGTATCGTATTCAGGAATAGGGCAGCAGGCCACACTGCTTGCTATGTCATTAAGTTTATGTCTACAGTTTATTCTTTGAACTGTAGACGGCAGTCATGTTCATAAAAAGAAAAACGAAAACAAACACAAAAACAAAAAGTTATACGAGTGCTAAAGTAAGGTTATGTCTTCTCGTAAATTATACGAAATGTGTACACATTTTATACGCGTTTACATATTGTACATAATTTAGAATGCATAATTTATAATAATATTATGAATTGATACTTTTACCAATAGCTTTTTATTAAATATTAAAACATAGTATTAAAATATTTTTCTTGTTGTTTGCTTACAATTTTTTCTTATCAATATGACAGCAAACACAAAAAAAATAAAAACAATCTTTTTAATTTTAGTGCTGCCTATAATAGCCAAAGAGAGAACTGTCGACATAAATTGACGTCATATAGCAAAATTTTTAAAGCAGTGTGGCCTGTAGTATTCTAGGTGCACTGTTTGTAGGAATAGAATAAACGCACACACACATACCAAAGATCGCGCGTTGCATAATTTTTTTTATTTCGTTTTCCAAAATTGTGTTTATTTATAAAGCGATATGTCAATCGAATTATTGAGTGCTTAAAGCTGCACCGACCAAATTGCCCGCCTCAATGAAATCTGTACAATAATTTGTTAGACATTAATTACAGTTTATTATAACAAATCCCGATTGTATTACAGTTGCCATTTTACAGGAACGAGTGGTCGACCTAGCTTACAAATAAACTTGCATCGCCAAAACTGTAACTTTATATTTAGTTATGATATCGGGATGGTTCTTGGAGCAGAATTTATTACAAATTAATTACATTGAATAAGTTAGTTCAAGACCACCCCTTTAACATGCCTAAGCGTAAATTTCATCCCAAAACGATTATTTCATAAACGCCAAATTCACCAACTTTAATAAGGTTTTTACACCAGACTGCCACCAGATTTTGGACCAAATGTTGCTCCAAAGCCTTTTCGGTAGGTATAGGTCGACCTTATCCACGTGTGTAATAAATTATTTTTGTATAATATTAGACGGAATATGCATAAGAAGATATAGGTTTCAAATTACGATATATAGGTTGGTTTTGTCACATTTAAGAATTTATTACATCAGTGTCACGATTCTGGCTTTCCCTGGGAATAGGGAATTCGGAAAAATATTTTCATAGCATTTTTGTCTAAAATGAATTTTTATAGCCTACTGAAGGAACAAGTATAGTGCAAATTTTTTTAAAACAAACTTAATTGAGAAACTTTTGTTCCACAAAAAATTTTTATAGGCCCATGCCACACGTAAAAAAAATGAGGCATTTTTCTTCGTTTCTTTCCCCGTTTACCTATGATACAAGTTTTAATTGCGACTTAAACAAATTTTCTGTTCAACCACATTACTCAAACATAAATGAAATAAAAAATATTTCAAGGACATTTTTGACTCATTTTAGTTAAAATTTTATTTAAGAGAGAGCAGAACAAAACATTGGTAGAAAAAAAATGCCAAAATACAAAAAACTCTCGTGTGTCATCAGCCATAGGGAATAATAGTTTCCCATTTAACTTTGTTTCTAAAATATTTACACCAAACTTATTCCCTCAGTAGGCCAGAAAACTACAATTTAGACAAAAATGTTATGAAAATATTTTCGCCAATTCTCTATTCCTGTAGGGAAAGCTCGAATAGGCCTACAGTGGTACTATTCTGGTGATTCCCCGGGAACAGGAGAGGAAGAATTTATATGTAATTTTTATTTAAACATTTTTTCTGGCATACTGAGATAAAAAGTATGTATTAATTTTTTTGAAAACAAAATTAAATGGGTAATAATTTTCCCTGCCAATTTAGGTATGGAAGTATTATTCCCATTTTATAAATCTATACATCAAGCTTTACTCCTCAGTAGGCCGGAAAAATGTTTCAACAAAAATTACATATACATTTTTTCATCAGCTCCCTTCAGACAGCCACCACATATATTAGTTCTGTTGAAACTTGGTCGTAGTTGTGAAGGGCAGGTCAACTTTATTCAGGTGTGTAATAAATTATTTTGTAGTCATATTACACGGAATTGGCTCAGAATGGTAAAGGCTTCAAATGTGAAATTTATTACACCAGTCAAATGTTAGTCCTTTACCATTTTGGTGGGCAGATCAATATTATCCAGGTGTGTAATAAATTGTATTTGTGTCAGGATACGCGAAATTGGCTCCAAAGTGCAAAGGCCTGAAATAGGTAATTTAAAGGTCGATTTTATACCACATTTAATAATTTATTACACCAAACCACAACCAGATATTCACAAGGTCCATGCGGAGTAATCATTTTACCTAATATCTGGTGGCGCTCTAGTGTACTAAATTATTAAATGTGGTAAAATCGTCTTTAAAATTACATACATATTTAAAGCTTTTAACTTCTGAAGCCAACTTCGTATAACCTGGCCCAAAATTAATTTATTACACACCTGGATAAGGTGGACCTGCCCTCCACAAGGTAAATAGAGAAGGATTTTATACAATTTCTGGTGGCGGTCTGGCGTAAAAAAATTTAAATGTGGTAAAATCGACATTTGATCATATTTGAAGCCTTCACACTCTGAAGTCAATTCCGTTGCCTGTGGCACTATTCTGGTAATTCCCTGGAATAGTTAGGGAAAGAATTTATATTTAATTTATATTTAAAAAAAAAAAAAAATTCTGGCATAGGTACGGAGGTAAAAAACTAGAGTTAATTTTTTTTGAAAACAAAATTAATTTGGGAGTAATTTTCCCTGAAAATTTAGATATGGAAAAATTATTCCCAATTTATAAATATTTACACCAAAATTTTTTCTTCAGTAGGCTGGAAAAATAATATTTGAACAAAAATTACATATAAATTCTTTCTCCAATTCCCTATTCCCGGGGAATTACCAGAATAGTATCTCTGAATAAGGTTAATTTTCCCTTTACTAAGTTAATGAGGTAACATTTGACCCAATATCTGGTGGCAGTGTGGTGTAATAAATACTTAAATGTGGCTTTGCCAACCTATATATTGCAATTTGAAACCTACATCTTCTTATGTCTAGTCCGTCTAGTATTATACAAAAATAATTTATTACATACCTGGATAAGATTGACCTACCCTACCGACAAGGCTTTGGAGCAACATTTGGTCCAAAATCTGGTAGCAGTCTGGTGTAAAAACCTTATTAAAGTTGGTGAAACTGGCGTTTTTGAAATAAACAATTGTTTTGGTATGAAATTTACGCTTAGCCCTGTTATAGGGGGAGGGGGGGGGGGGGGGTCTTGAACTAACTTATTCAATGTAATTAATTTGTAATAAATTCTGGTCCAAGAACAATCACGATATCATAGCTACATATAAAGTTACAATTTTGGCGGTGCAGGTTTAATTGTAAGCTAAACCGACCACCCGTTTCTGAAAAATGGCAATTGTCATAAAGTCGGGATTTTTATTGTAATAAATTGTAATAAATGTGTAACAAATTATCGTACAGATTTCATTGAGGCGGGCTAATTGGTCGGTGCAGGTGTAAAACAATGAATTATTGAGTAATTTACGTAAAGCGGTTGGTTAGAATATAATCATATCCCTACTTATTTTCAATTACTTCGAATTTGCGATCTGCAGAAGAAACGGTTGTACTAAACCGTTAAAATTTTCTTCTATAAATTAACATACACTTGACATTCGGAAGTCTTACGCGGATGAATCAATATTTTTTGGGAAAGATATTTTCAACAAAACATGTTCTGTTGTTCTTCGACGCGTGCCTACTCCTATAGTACACCTATTTTTGTTTCAGTATGTATAACTTTCTAAGACTCTTTAAATAATCAGTTTTTAAACGACAAATGTGGGTAGCGACAATTTACCACAGCAAACGAAAAATTTATATTCGAAAATAAATTGATTAGTTTTAAGATAGGTTAAAAGCTATGTTTGTAATCATAGACCTTACAAGCTACATTTTTTTATTTTCAAACTTAAAAACTTATATTTTTCGTTTTAAAACAATAAATTTTCAAATTTTTTAACGGAATAGTTAAAAAGTCAAAAAAAATATTATATGTATAAACGTTAATATTTAAGCTGCCAACACAGGTGTTTTCATCGAATTTGCGGCGTCTATAGCCGGTTGCAACATACTTATGGTGTCTGTAAAATCAAAAATTAAGAACATAAGGTAATGAAAAAATTAATTGTTTGATTAATAATCATAATCTCAAATTTAGATAATTTTATAGGTATATAAATTAACAAATATAGTGTTCCCTGTCAACTTAATCAGCCTTATTTAGTATATTAACAAAGTTAGTTTCGAAACCTATTCAATTATTCAAAATATCTAAATATGTATGTAATATAAAGAAAATTAATAAATTTGTCTTTTATTGGTCTGATCGTAGAACGTACAATCGTATATTTTCGTGAGCATACAAAAATTTTTATTTTCCTGCAAATACAAATTTCTATTTATTGGTAAAAAAAATATAAATAAAGAATTAATAGAGAACTACATGTGAAAGATAATGCATACCCAGTGTACCAGATTCGGACTATCAGAAATGACAGAAAAAATTCCGAAAGAATTTTTTTAATAGATATCCCTACTACACTTCATTTTATTACACATTTTAGAAAACCGGAAATTTCGTTGATGTTCTCTGTATAAATTCGATGTATATTTCTTTCTAAGGATTTTAGGATTTCGTTCTGAATTCTCAAAAGCAAATGCATACAAATCAAAAGGAAACGGTAAAATTACCGTTTGTTTGTTGAATTTCATAACGCAAAAACAAAAAATTCATTTGCATTACAAGTATTGTTCCTCACAGGTGAAAACGTGAAGTGCAGTGAAATATTAAATTTTATATTAATTTTTCCAATTGAAATAAAAATTGATCAGAAAAGGTAAGCTAAAAAATTTTACTATTGTTATTATTGTTACATTGCCATGAAAATTTAAGTTGCACAAGCAATTTTGAATAGAAAGTACATATATGCATATTATTTTAACAGTATTTGAACGCGTTAATTTACCCGCAAACTTCGAGTTCAGAAAATAACAAAAAATTGATAAACTTGAGCGGATTTGTTCGGGCTCGGTTCGAAATCAGTTCATTAATAAGAAAATATATTTAGAATAATCTTAAAATAAATGGTAAACAATTTTTATTTACGTGCTGTACGTTCAAATCAAAATCATGTCCTCTAGACAAAATACTTCAAGGATTGTGAAAAAAGAATTGGATGACTTGTTTGGTGTGGCGAAGCGACAACGAATTTCATTAAATGAAAATGTCGTACCCTCACAAACAGAAACTCGTAGCATAATCTCAGAAAGAACGAGTGCGCTAAGCAGTAACCTGGCAAATCTTCCATTGAATGAAATTAACAAACATCTTGTTGAAATTTCAAATGAATCTGGAGATAGTACGAGAATGGAAATAGAATTTAATAGCCCTACTGCAACCACAGGCAAAACTAATATTCGTGGTGAATTGGCATCATGGTCAGTTAACTGTAATGTTACTTCACGCACAGTTAATAAATTGCTTAACATTTTGGTTAAAATTGATCCAAGTTTACCTTCTGACGTTAGGACATTGAGAGACACTCCTCGAGAATCATATGTAGAAACTTTGGACAATGGAAATTACATAAATTATGGTCTCAAGAACTGTTTAACGGATTTTTTTCTCAAATACCCCGAGTTTCCATCAAATAAGATTTTTCTTCAATTTGCAACAGACGGATTACCACTTCATGGAAACAGCAAAAAATCGGAAACTTGGCCAATTTTGGTAAATATCATTGGATATCCCGATGTATATATTGTGGGTTGTTACAAAGGATTGTCAAAGCCAGTTAATACTCACAATTTTGTTAAACAATTAGTTGATGAAACAAAAAAATTACTAGATGCTGGATTTAGTTTTCGAAATTCCCACTACGATATTAAAATTCACAGTTTTATTTGTGATACACCTGCAAAGGCATTCATATTAGGTATAAAAGGGCATACCGGTTTCTACTGCTGCAATAAATGCCAAACTAAAGGACAAAAAATTAATCATCGTCTCTGTCTCTTAGATTTAAATGCACCTCTGCGTACAGATTTTAGTTTTTCTAAAAGAGAACAAAAAGAACATCATACGTTAATGGACTCATTGTATATTGAAAAATTGGGAATCGGATGTGTCGATCAATTTCCTCTTGATTACATGCACCTAGTATGTTTAGGGGTTATGAAACAGATGTTACATTTATGGGTTAAATGTAAGCACGGGAAAAATATATTGAATAAAACTGAAAGTGATTTGCTAAACTTTCGCATTATGATTATTAAAAGCCAAATTTCACAAGAATTCAATAGAAAGCTTCGTAGTATAGAAGAATTGGACTTTTGGAAAGCTACAGAATACAGGTTATTCTTATTGTACGTTGGACCACTTATATTAAAAGGAATATTGGATGATAGAAAATATTCACATTTTTTGAAATTAGCGTGCGCAATGCGAATTTTACTTCATTCAACCGATTGCGTTATAAATAATAATTGTGCGCAGAAGCTGTTATACAGCTTTGTAAAAGAGTTTGGTATTTTGTACGGTTCACAAAACGTAACCTATAACTGTCATAACTTAATTCATTTACACTTAGATGCTAAAAAATATAATGGCCTAGAAAATATAAATGCTTTTAAATTTGAAAATAAACTGCAAGATGTTAAGCGAATGGTCCATGAGGGACAGCATCACTTAACTCAAATTTATAACCGTCTTGTTGAGAAAAGTAATACCACTGAAACATATCCACGAGTACAAAAGAGGGCAAATAAATCAGAGATTATTAAGCTGTACACCGGTAAATTTTGGTTCTCTCATTTGGATCCAAATAATTTTTGTTTAGTCAACGGAAAACCTGCAAAGATTATAAAAATATTGAAAAATGAAGATGAATTTAAGTTTACGTTAAAATACATATCAAATTTAGTACCATACTTTTATTTACCCATAAACTCAACGTTTCTACAAATTGTTTATTGCAATGGGCTAATTTTAGACGAGAATGCGGAGGAAATCGATTGCAATGAAAATATTATAAAATGCATTAATCTGTCCATAGATATAGACAAGCATTTATTTATACCTCTCATTCATCATACTTAAATAAGTATACCAAAAAATATTTTCAGACAACTTTATCAAATGGACAACGTAACACAAATGGAAGATACCCAAAACACCAATAATTTGTTAGGTGATACAGAAGGTTACAATGTTTTCGGATATATGCAACCAGGTTAGTGAATTGTAGCACTTAAGTGCTTAATATTTATTTAAAGGGGTGCGTTTCTTTACAGGGGATGTTATTCCAACCACGTCAACTCAATTATTATCCTGCAAACAAGTTATCCCCTATTCGACCGCCGCAAGAAAAAACATATACGACCCTTATTACCGCCAGTAATGAAACCGTGAATTCCTCTTCTGATATCATTATACCTGCCGGCGAATTTCATACAGGTATGTAAATCAAATACTCATCTTAATACCTATAGGATATCATGAAGTACCTCACGCTCATAAAAAAATTAATAAAACCAATAAAAAACAAAATAAAATTCTATTAAATTTGGCTCATTATTCCATTAAATATTAATATAATTATTTTAGTTTTACAGAAGTTGGACGATATGCAGTTAACTCTTAAGCGTTTAGCAAAGGAAATATTTTACTTACGGCAGGAAAATAAAAATAAAGCAAGATCAACAAATATGACAACACTGTTCCCTTCACTTCCTATTGGTACAATAGATGTTGTACTAGGTTTCGAAGAAAAATTAAAAGAGGATGAGGACACTTTTGATGCCCTGGTAATGAATTATAAAGCTTTAAATTAAGAAAAAATTTATAAAAAATTATTTTTAGATTCAATTTTTCAAAACAATTGGTGGAACTGATTTGCGCAACTTCACGAAAAATTCTTTCAGACAAATTATGACTGACTGCGTGGCAAAAAGTTTCACATGGCTGGGACTAGGGAACAACATAAAAATAAAGAATTATAAACTAATTGAAGCTTTCAAAGGTTATTTTAAAAATCAACAGTTTCCAATTAAATAGAGATATAATATTAATCTGAATTGTATCTTTAAGACGCGGCTTTTTCAAAATTTCCGCAGGCGACTATTGACGACATTGAAGCTATAATAAAAAAGGTGTTTTATAATACGAAGGGTAGGCTCCAGAAACAGAAAAAAACAAAATGTTTATAAAGTAGTGTACGAATCTATCATATTATAAAACGGATTTAATGTTTTTTATTAATAATTAAATGAATTTTTAGTTTTTGAATTAAGCTTAAACATATTTTTTATTGTTTTTTTTGTATAGGAAATTATTTCTAGCGAAACTTCCAACTCGCCAGAATCCGTAATAAGTCGTTAAGTGCGAGTAATTTCTCAATTCTTATTTCAGAATTTTATAAAAATACTACGGGTTTGTCAGGGAAGTATGTAAAATTTCTATTTGTTTTCATTCATACACCATTAGTTTTCTTCCACAATTTCTATGATATAAAATCAAAACTATTTCTAAAAAATCATAAAGAAACTCTAAACATTTTTAAAGAAAATGTAAAGATTTTTTTTTTAATTACTTGAAAAATTCCGAACGAATTCAAAACGATTTTTCATAAAAATCGATTTGTTTTTTTATAATCAAAATTAAATTGTATGATGTATTCGGACAGATCTCTTATACAAAACTAAGTGCTCCTGGAATAGAAACTTTCCAAAAACGATTTGACAACTGCGAAAAACCATTCTGAATTAATTCGGAATTCTTTCACAGAACTCAAAAAAATTAATTTTGGATTTTCTTTAAAAATATTTAATATTCCCTCTGATTTTTCAGAAATACTCTCAATTTTACACCACAAAATAGAGGGGAAACTTTTGGCATATTCGGAGAAATATGCCATAGTTAAATATACCAGTAGCAAAAAATTCAGATTGATTGATTGCTCCAAATTCTAAAAGAATTCTAAATAAAAATCCGAATCTGGTGCACTGGGTAAAAATAAAAGCTGTTTGTATATATGTAACCATTTATAGAATAAACAACGTTTTATTTTTATACGTTTATTAGAAATTTGCACCACTACATACATATCCACGTTTGTAATGATTTTTTACAGCAACAAACAACATAATGGAGAGATGTATTCGGCTTTAAGCCTTTATTCCACAATGAAACATATTTTGCCAGTAAAAAATACTGACAAATCAGAAAGAGATAGTTAATCATAAAAACTAGCTGACCTGTGACTGAATAATCAGTCACGTGAATACATTTTGTTGAATTTTTGGTTAAGAAATGATTAAGAAGATTTTTTAAGATGTAAATTTGATGCACTTTTATCAAAAATAAAATAAATTCATATACGTGGTTAATTTTTAAATCTTAAACGGCAAGCACGCGCTCAAATGTAAACAGTATGACTTACGTGTCAAGTCAATTAGTCATATCTCAAACAGGAAGTGCGCGCTCGGGATCACATTATCACTTACGCACCCAAACTAAATATTAAAATCTCAAAAGGGAAAAGCACACAATTGCTGAGGCAAACTTTAATCTAAATATTTCATAAGAAATGTACAAAAGGATAATAAAATAGTAGTAGAAGGTAGATAATAAAATAGTAAAATACAGTACAATTTACATGCACAGAATCTCTTCAAAAAATACATTCTTTGTTGTGATTCGCCCATCCCGATCAGCTGATTGATCGCTTGTCTCAACGATAAACACGTTGAGCCCGTCAAATGAGCGGCATCGAGAAAAGGCCACATACATCTGATCATGCGTAAATACGGGGGCCGGCAAGTACACTCCTACCTTCTTCAAGCTTTAACCCTGACTCTTGTCGATGGTTATGGCGAACGCGAGCTGAACCAGAAATTGAAGGCGAGACATTTTAAATGAGAAGATGCCTTCCGAAGGTGAGAGCTTAATGCGTGGGATGAGAACGCGCTCGCCTTTTGAGAAGCCAGTCAGCACCTCACATTCCAGAATGTAGCGGTTTATTTTTGCGACGCGCATGCGTGTTTCATTGATTTGACCCTTGCTATTATTTAGATTCCTCATCAAACGAACGATCGCGTTTACCTATAGCAGGATGGCATGGCGCGGCAATCCGGACCCTTCAATCTTGTTGAGAAACTTGACGGGTAGGCAGAGTTCCTCATGCATGTCGTCAGTCTCAAGTTTATCAGCACTATGTTTGACTTCTTGTTCGCTGGGCAGGAGGTCAAGCACCTGCTGATTGATTAGCGCGCAATCATCATTCTTGGGTGCAAGGATGGTGCGCTCCTCGATGGTTCCTTCGGCTGGTGTTGTGTTGATGTCACCATACACAAAATCGATCACACTTTGAGGAAGTGTGCCGGAAGTGTGATCGAGTCGGTTCGAGCATTGCCGCTTCCAACAGAAAGCAAATATTGCGCAAACTCGTCCTCACCTTCATCGACGCGCACGTCTTTGGTGAGTGTAAACTTATTTACCAATTTCCAAAGCGGGTTCAACTTTATGGTCGATTCACAAGTTCGCGCGCGTCCCGCCTTCAGGTAGTCACCACACATGAGGATGATTTTCCCAGCTAATGGAACACCCACTACCCGTCTATGATTGTGAGCTCTGCTCCTGGCATAATTAACTTTAAATTTAAATGGCGCGTCAACCATTAAGCTGTTTTGCTAACTGTTTTACAACTTTGAATTTGAATCGCGCGCCACTAATTTGAACAAAATATTTGCTTTTTGGTCGTCGCATAAAATTCTCAAATATAGCAAAATTTCACCCGCACAAAAACTTGAAATTTTTTTGAAACCATCTGAGGTAAGCCCTCCCCCCCCCCCCCCCCCCGCTCCTTTAGCCCACGCACAGCGCAATATTTATGTCGACCTACCCTGAAAAAATGTAACAGATCGGATCATGTTTAGGGGTCATTTTAGGGTATTATTTTGAAAAAATTAAGAATATTAATATAATAGATAGATAGAAGCTGACCTTCGACTGATTAATCACTCATGTGAATACATTTTATTGAATTTTTGGTTAAGAAATAATTAAGAAGATTTGATGTAAATTTGATGCTGATTTGATTATCAAAAATAAAGTAAATTCATATACGCGGCTAATTTTTAAATCTTAAATAGATAGAGTGTCATGACAAAATTGTATTTTTACACTCGCAACTATTAACACCAAAATGTATGAAAAATCATTTTATGTTCCCTGTTTTGTTTAATTGAGATTCAATTACAAATTTTCTACTCATTTTGTCATCACAGTGTGTCATCACAGAAACATCGGCAATTTTAATAAATTTTGCCATTGTCACGGTGTAATGCGCATGATCATAAATTCAATATAAACATATTTTGTCATGGCATTCTGGCGTCGTGACAAAATTTTGCTGAAAACACCTGAGGTACCCGTTTCAGGTACTTCCCGGTGGAATTTTCCCGATTTTTCTAGCAAAGGCACACCGCTATATTTATGTCGACCTACCCTGAAAAATTTAAACGGATCGGATCATGTTTAGGGTTCATTTTAGCGTTGAGTTTGAAAAAATTAAGCGTATTAATATAATAGATAAACGAGAGCGAAAGAGAAATTTTTTTCTTTAGTTTTTTTTATAGCAAAATTTATAGTTAAAAACTTGTAAGTCAGAAGTAACATAACCAACAAAATTAATTTTTTTTTCATATCGTAAGTAAGCTTTGCCGGTTTGTTTGGTGATTTAAATATATGTATAAGTGAAAAGTTAATATTAAAAAATGGTTTCAATTATTGATTGGGTCGACCCGATGAATATTATATTTTAAAGTAGTGATGAAGAAACCGATAAATATAATAATCGTCGAAAAAAAAGAAAATATTGGATGCGACCGTATTATTTAGAGCGAAATTTTAACGGTGGATTTCAGACTGTTTTTAAAGAACTAATTCAAGACCCGCAGCTGTTTTATAAATATACACGAATGAGCATAACACATTTTAATTCTTTATTGTTCATGGTTGCGCCTTTAATAGTGAAGCAAACGGTTATTAGAGAACCTTTATGTCCTGAATTGAGATTAGCGATAACATTAAGGTAATTTAAAATACATTTCTACTTAATAATGTACAATGACTAATTAATGCTTTATAATTTTAGGCATCTTGCTACTGGCGAGTCACAAACCAGTTTGGCTATTTCTTATAAATGTTCCCAAACTAGTGTCCACCGCATAATAAAAGAAACGACCAAAGCAATTATCCAGGTACTAAAAGTTAAAGTGTTTCCTGATTTGACAGCCAATCATTTTGAGACCATCGCCAATGGATTTGAAGAACGTTGGAATTTTCCAAATTGCATTGGAGCAATTGATGGAAAACACATCACAATCCAAGTGGGTATACAATATAAAAGTTTCTCAATCAATTCTCTAATGGTATCTTTTTTTTAGGCACCAGCTAAATCTGGCTCAGAGTTTTTTAACTATAAAAAAACTTCTTCTATAGTTCTCATGGCAATTAGCGACCATGACTATAATTTTATATGGTGCAATATTGGTGCTGCAGGGCGACAGAGTGATGGAGGGATATTCAGGGAGAGCAAATTTGGAAAAATGTTTTACGAAAAGACCCTACCGTGAGTTGTCTTACAAAATAAATTATATATATATATATATATATATATATATATATATATATATATATATATATATATATATATATATATATATATATATATATATATATATATATATATATATATATATATATATATATATATTTAAATTTTTCTCTTTTAGGCTGCCCAAACCAAGAAACGTTACACAAAATTTCAAGAATGTTCCATATGCCTTTGTAGCCGATGACGCTTTCGCCTTGCACGAAAATATGTTAAAGCCATATAAAACGTTGCAGACAACGGAACAAAAGATTTTTAATTAATTAATTTAAGTCGAGCCCGCCGCATTATTGAGAATTGCTTTGGCATTCTAGCTTCTAAATGGAGAATATTTAGATCGCCAATTATTGCTGATGTCAAACTTATAGAGGACGTTGTACAATGCTGCGTTTGTTTACATAATTGGTTGAGACAACATAGTACCGATTATGTTACTTCAGACATAATAACGCGAGATGTAAGAGGAATTATCAAGCCCGGTACATTTTTATTAATTATAAGTCCGAAAAATGCAAAATAAATAACGTTTCTGAATAAATAAGGTTCACATACAAACTTTGAAAACACTTTTCAACCTCTACAACCTTTGTATAAAAATTCAACCAATACTGCAAAGGCAACCCGAAACGAATTCAGTAAATACTTTTCTGGAGAGGCAACATTTATATATTTAAGTGGAAATTATTAAAGGACAAAATGGAATACCGGAAGGAGGAATGAAAAAGTTAAGTATTATTCCATAGACTTATTTCTTTTTTACATATGTTTTAGCGTGGTGTTTTTTATTTCAGGAGCTGAATGCGTGCGGCAGTTGATTTAACAGATATATTTATATATGTATTGTAATTTGAATTATTTATATCACGTGAATTATTCTAAAAGTAAGGTTTTTATGCCTAATGGAAGATTTTTTTTATTTGTGAATTTATATTTTTTTAGTTAGAACCGTAAGCATCTTCCATATGTGCTTTTCCTTCAATAAATGATAAAAATAATTTATTTTGTTTTGTATACTCAAAAAAAATCACTTGAATCTTAAACGCCTCAACAGTTTTTAGGTTTCCATTTTTCTACAAGCTACATATTTCTTTTCCTGGTGGCATTATTCTGGTAATTCACATATCATTTCTGTTTAAATTATGGCCTAGTGAGAAAAAATGTTTGTTGTAAATTTTTATAAATTGGGAATAATTTTCCCATATCGAAGGAAAAATTATTCCCGAATTAATTTTATTTTCAAAATATTTACATCTAGCTTTTACCTAAGTTTACCAGAAAAAATTATTTTAACAGAAATTATATTTAAATTTTTCCCCAATTCCCTGTTCTCAGGGAATCACCAGAATAGCGCCACGTTGGTTTGTTAGCTCAACGCAAAGAATGAATCTCTTTATGGGATGTAATGCCAGCTGTAATAAAAATATCTCTTTGTCTAATTTAACAAAAAATTGTTTTCTTGAACGAATTGGAGTTTAATTTTTTGTTGGGACACACAAAATATCTACTCACATAAATAAATCATCTCATAAATAAAAAGCAAAATATATTCAAAAATTAGCCTTGATTTTCTTGTCAAATAACTGTTCTTATTTTTACTCAGAGGAAGACATACACCACAGAAATGGGATTCTGCCAAATAAAAACATAGTAAGAAAATTAAAATACAACCGTTAGTTTTATAATTTATTAAGGAAAAGCCATATGGAAGCTTATTTAATTTCAATTAAAATGTAAAACTTCCATTAGGCATAAAAACCTTAAAAATAATTTGTCATCAAATATTACAAAATCCACGTAATACAAAAATACTAGTAATTCATTGGGATCATCATCAACAATATCACTGCGTGTCGTGCTGTCACAGGAAGTTCGGCATTGGTACCACTTGCATGCTGAGATCCTAAAATAAAAACAAAAAGAAAAGAAATTAACTGAAACATTTCATAATTCATGGAACAATACTCATCGTTCTAATAAACATCTTGATGTTGACTTATGTAGTCGTCTGAATGGCACTTTTTTACCAAAAATGTTCAAGTGTTATTCTGAAAAAAAAAAAAAATCGATCAGTTTATTTTGAAGGTGAAATAGAACAAAATTTAAATAACAGTTATTTACCTCAAATTAACTGTTATTTAAATTTTATGTTATACAAGCTCATTAAACAATTTAAATTGTGAAATAGGTTTTAGAATTTAAATCACCTGATTATGTACGGCATCAATAGTAGCCTTTATTAGGAATTGCTCCAATTCGATTCTAGCTGATAAACCCAATCTTTTTAAATGCGTTTTTAAATAACTTAAGAAGGCATCGAGATCCTGATCTTCGACAGACGTTGGAGCGGTGATGGTAGCTGTAGTTGTAGGTGTAAGGGCCTCTAACGCGTTGATGTATCTCTCTTTGAAATGAGCAGATTCATCCATGCCTGGGCGTTTTCTAGTTGCCCTTCTGGCAGCAATCTCTCCGTTTTGGGCTGCTTCCAATGGTGGTTGGGACGAAAAATTCCCAGATAATTCAAGAGACCTAAAAGCAGGAATAATATATTAATTCGTACATATAGTTCATACAATAAAATTACTCACTCTCTTGGATTTGCAGTATCATCTAGAAATGTTAAAATACTGGCAAATTTATATTCCTTTGCTGTGCTTGTCGCCGAACCACTCGCTTTCCGCTTTTTGGATCGAAAGTATGTTGCCTTAATGCAGTCCCATTGTTTGCGTATCTTAAGAACATTCGTGGTTGTTGGTTCAATTTCTGTGTGCAAAAAATATATTATATAGAACAAAATTTTGATTTGTTGGTAAAGCGAAAATCTTACCCGCTTCGGTCGCCACTTCTTCCCACAATCTGTGACGGATTGTTTTCATTTTAAAATTGACATCCCGGATGTCCCATAACGCGGGACGTGCGAATACTGCATCTATAATCAACTCTGGAAGTTAAAAATTGTTAGTTTTTCCGTCATAGAGCACTAAACATACATAACGTAATGTAATTTTTTCATATTACCTTGCACCGAATCAGTAAAAACGACTTCAGTAAGACTTGTTGATGTATTTTGTTGGACTTGCTCCTGAAGTGACGTCGTCGGTAAATTTAAAAAATCGTTTGGGTCTACTTCGATGACTTCGACATCATCGTATTCCTCATTAAAATTTGTATAGAAATTAGCGAGTGAAGATGATGAGAATGATCCATTTCTTAGATATTCACTATCCACCACAATGTTTTCTAGTACTGTGATACTTTTTCCTAAAAATATTAACAAAATCATTAAACCTTATTCCTTAATATGCTCGAAAAAATTACCGTTATTATTCATTTAAATTTTTTATTTATTTTAATTTGTGTTTCGGTACACTATCCAAATCCACTTCTATTTTGAGTTTATTCGATTTTTACACTTTACAATTCACAATTTGGTAATACTTATATATTTAGTTAAATTGTATAAAAAAATTAAATTTTTAAAATTCATGACGTATTTCCAATATGGTGGCCGTGGTACATATGAAAAAAGTAAAAAAACTAGAGTTGCTATAAATTACCATAATATCCACAGCTGTCACGGTATGCGAGAAAATTTTTGTATTGTAACACTAAGTTAGTGTTGTTGTGTTGAAATGTTGCCATAAAAAGTACTCAGATTTGCATTTTTTTTAATTTTTTATGGCAACACACCACTACATATACAATGATTTTATCAGTAAAATTTTACTGAAGTTTTTTTTTGTTTCGTTTTGGTATGTGGTGAAATTATATTTTTATCTCATTCTTTTTTTACTGACAAAATATGTTTCATTGTGGAATAAAGCCTTTATAAATCTTATTAAATATAATTCATCTATGATATGAGAAATTGAAAGCAAAACAATTGCAAGAAAATAATTCAAATTTCGTTTAGAAGTAAAATATATTTTAACCAATGGCGTTTGATTTTTGATATTTTAAATCTCCATATTAAATTTTAAATTTGTTTTCAATTTTGTCAAACAGTCGCACAGTAAAGTTTACTGTTTATAATAATAGTAATATGATCTAACACTAATAATGTAGCGGTTATATGGGAGCTATATTTGTCGTAGCTGTGGAATAAAAACAGCAATATCAAAATGTTCTTGATTATGATTAAAATAAGTTAGTATATTGTGAGCTATTTACTATCCAAATTAGTTGTTAATCCCTCTATGGTTGAATTTAAAACAAGGCAAGTTTGAATGGGATGCAATTAAATTGAATCAGCTTGCCCTTTACAAATAGAGCGAAGTACCTGGGTTTCATTTATGATAGAAAGTTAAACTAGACATCTGTAAGTTATTAATAAGCTTGACCAGTAATAATAAATAATACACATTTGTTCAAAGCACATCTCTAATACTACCGACTACTCTTCAAAACATGTTTTGATGAGAGATTTGGAACTCATATTTGGCCGAATTACAATAGAGAATTACGCTAGAATAGACAGCAAAAATTCACGGTAGCATATTCTTATTTCAAATCGTATCATCATAAACTCGCTCGATGAATTTAGACAATATGATTAAAATATGAAAATTAAATTAGGGCCCGGTTATTTGAATTTGCCATAACAACCAATTTAACTTCAGAAGGTTTTATAATAAGATAATTATTTAAAAGCCAACTGTGTTGACAGAATATGCTTCCTACAGAGATTGCCAAAGATCGCTTTGCTCATTATTGTATTGCTCAGTAAGTTTTTTAAAGTACAACGAGTTACCGTCATTAGTGATGAGATAAGAGTAACTGCACTTACCACATTTTCCACTTTGTCATGTGGCTTTTTAAATATTTTCTTTAAAAATAATTCAAGAAACATTGTATCAACTATAACAGATTCGCCAGTTTGGCTTGAAAAAGTGCACATCGAATCAAAATTTAAGTATTAGCATCATACAGTCAGTACGAAAATGGTCATACGCACTGATTTTTTAAAGAGTATGAGACATAGTTCGTGATCATTTTCCCGGTAGATGGCTTTAAATTCATATATCTCAGTAACCATTGATCGTATCGGCAAATATAATATTGCCGATCTCACACATTTTTTCGCCAATTTTTTTTTTTAAAGATGGAACCAATGCACAGTAACCACACCATGCGGACACTTTTTTCCATTAAAAAGTTTAGCTAAGACAACAATTTTATGAGACATCTAACGTTACATGAACAAAAGTTTACGAACTTTAAATTTTTTTATCGATCTTTATTTTCGACGATTTGCACATGCTGGATGCACATGTTGAAGTATGTACATATACTTGTTGAATAAAAACGTAAACAAGAAGCAAGAACAAGTTTGAATTTCTTCAATGGTTTTTACTTTTCGTAAAATATTATTATTTTTTTTGTTTTGTGTCCTATATTACCTACGAGTATGCACCTTATGAATGAACTGTGAAAATATTTTATGATACGAGAGACTCCATTAAAAAGAAGTTATTGTAAATAGGACTTATTATTATTGTTTTAAATTTAATCAAAATAATTTTTTTCGAGTTATGTATATGGAACATTGTTATTCGTATTATTAAGCGATAATTTGTTAATCCGTGGATAATTGATAGTAGGGATAATAAATATGTAGATTATATTTTTTTTAATATTAAATCTAAGGAAGCATACACGTGTTAATTTTATCTTGTCTTTATGAGTGTGTATTTTAAAAACGCATATGAACAAAATCGACTTTGAACTAGTTTATGAACTAGACATTTTTGTTTTATAAACTTATTCTTAGTGTGGAATACCGTCGATGACGTAAACTAGGTCAGCGTTGCACCTTTTTATTTATTTATTCTTGCATCGTTTGGTTTTGATACCGAAAAAATCTGAGAATGATAAAATTTCATAAAAGGGCCCCAGTATTTATTGAGGTACAATTTTCAATGAATCGAATAAATCTCGCTGAATTTGTTGCATGGCGTTCGTTATGTTTACTTTGAGGGCATGAATTGTTTGCGATTTACTCGCATAAATCTGCAATTTAAGGTAGCCCCAAATGAAGAAGTCGAGAAAGATGATTTTTTTAGCGGAATTTTGGTTAACTTCTAACTGCTCCAGAGTTAAACCAGCTAGCTTACGGCGTTGTCTATGGTCATTTACCTTAAGTTCCTAGGTCAGTTGAATTTTATACGGGTGTAGACCCAAGCCTCTACACTAATTTTGCTAAGCTGAAGTCGCAGGGCAAGATCTTGTGAATGACGAGAAATTAACTGCCAAGAAGTTTCCCGTACACTCTCGCACAGCAGCGATGTTTTCATCAGACCTTGCTTTTCTGTGACAAAATACCAAAAATATCAAGATCAACATGTTTCCTGGTTACTTTACTTTATTTTAATACGTAAAATAAATTAAAATCATCTGAACAAATTTTGTTTCAAATTTAATTTACAATCTTTTGGTTTTTAATGGTTTTTCGTGAATGTTATATAAAAGTATGTATATAATATTGCTGCCACTTCTAAAATTAACGCGGTCTCTTAATTTATAGTAAAGTCTGGCTGTACAAAGCCTGAATTTTGTTGATAAACAGTTTTCTGTTAAAATTACCATTTCCATTGAAACACTGATTTGAGCCAATATTATTGTGAATTTAATTTAGAATCTTTTAGTTCATAATGTTTTTTCTAATTATAATAATACACTTTGCAAAATATTTGCACAAACCGAAAAGGCTCCTACGCCACTTCCGGACTTTCGGCTAAAAATAACTGGGATCTCCTAATTTATGAGAAAAGCTTAAGTATGAAGTTTCACTCCAATACAATGTCACAACTTCAAAAACAATTAATTTTAGAATTCAATTCCAGTAGGTCATAGCAAATTTCATTCAATCTCTTTAAGCAATATTCAAGTTTCTGGTTAATTTGGAATCGTATTCCAGAACTTAAAAAATACAAGAAACTCAAACTCAAAATTTATTAAGAAATATTAAAAATTTAAGTAGATAAATCTTAAATTTTTATTATTTTGATATTTGCCCATATTTATATTAATTATCATCTATACATACAGGGTGTCCCTAAAGTAGCTAACACGAATGGTACCGTTGGATTCCTTGATCAAAACGAAGGTAAGGTTACTTCTGCCACTTTGCACGTTAATGCCCCCCTTTCAAATTATACACATTTAAAGAGCAGCCTTCCAACGCAGCACCTTGTATTAAAGAAACTTCAATATCTTGAGAAATAACTATTTTTATTTCCAAGTATTAATTTCTTTAAAAAGCTGATATTATTCTCTTTTAAATAAGGTATAATAATTATTAATATTTAGTTAAAAAGTATTTCAAATTTAAAAAAATCTTTTAGAATTCTATTTTCTTAAAGAAATTATTTTCTTTCTATATCATTTAACTCTTAACATTACTTTACGTCAGTAAATATTTTTTGATGAAAATTTCAGAATCTCAGAAAAGCTAATTGTTAATCATATTTGCTATTTTATGTTACCTAAAAAACTAAAAGTTCACAATGAAAATGTTGTAGTTTCTTTATTACACACTGCTGCGCAAAACCAAAAATGTAACAGTAAAATTTAAAAAAAAAAATCACCACCTCATTCTTTGTCGAGTGGAAGGATTTCAGTGTGACACAAGTTGAAACTCTCGTAGTGACCTTTCTCGGTGCCAAGCCCCATATTGCGAAGTTTGCCTTTGATCTCATAGGTTTTAATCGCTGCATACATTCCTCGGTAATGAATAGCGCTTGAGATCCCAAGTCCAGCAACATTCTGCATATATTTGTAGATTTCCAGATTGGAACTCGAACTACTGCTGTTGGTAATAATGATTGGAAACTTGATATGGTTGCTGCATTCGACAACGATATGAGTCGTGGCCTCTTCTATGTTTTTTTTAGTAGCCGTGTTCGCTGTTGGCCTGACTGCATCTTCCGTGAGTAGCATAAAATGGAGTTTTCTGTGGCATTTACCGCATGTATAACTCGATCTGCATACGATTGACTGATGGCTTGGAGTGAAACAGTTTAAGCACAGCTTTCTCTCAGGCACAAAACCTCTCGTCTATCATTAACGCTTAGGGAAAGAAACTGGCCACATTTACTGAGGTAATGGCCTTGCGAGCATTTAAGGCACAAAGGCTCTGCACTTGATTGGAATGATTTAACTCGATTGCTGGTCGACACTTTATTGACTTCTATAGCATCCTATAAATCACTTCGTTTGCTTAAAAATCGGAAAAATCTTCCCATCGGAGGGAAATCCTCTACAGTTATCTCATTTGCCCATGCTTGCTTAGTCACACTATCCAATTTGTTTACCAAAATATAAATGAGCCATGGATCCCTTTTTCCGCTTCGGCTAACACCTTCAATCCTCTCAGAACTTCATCAGATACGTCAACTATTTGATGAAGCGCCTTAGCCGAAACCTTTGATATATCTGGCTTATCAACAAACTGCTTTATGAGATTTGTCATCACGAGCCTTTTTTTATCGTATCTCTATTTAATCTTCTCCGTAGCCGCACTATGTTTGCCTCAGTTACTGCGATATGACGAACTAATGTGGCAGCTTCTCCTGTTAAATTTTTTTATAATATTTAAAGGAAAAATAATTTAATTCCTCGGAAAAATAATTTTGGAGAAACAATACATTTATAATATTCGACTTTTTTAAATAGAAGTTTATTGCACATACATCATAGGAAAAAATAAAAAAATATTTTGTATATTCATATTTGTTCGTCTTCCTTCAATTCCCATTTCTACTAAATAAATAACAAACCGAAATCAAACTAAATTCAAATTTATCAATTATAAACGCGAGTTTCTTCTAGTTCCTATCGAACATCACCTTTAATAAAAAAAATTATCTGCTGCTGTTTTTTTAACGAAAATGTTTCAATTAATGTTTTAAATTATTTTTAATCTAAAAATATAGTTTTTAGAGTAGATACTCATCAGCAAGGAAGCAAGCAAATTGTTGATTGGAAACTTGGCTACCTAATTCATTTTATCAAGTTTGCTTGGATCTAAAATTATATTTTTATAGAGATTTTATCTATTTCGGTGATTTCAACTAAAGCTTGAGGCTTATAAAAATGAACAGCAAATTTTTAGCGTTGTTTTACTTAGCAATCGCAAAAATCAAAAAATTGACTTACAAGTATAATTTCAAATACCAACTAGCTTGATAGAACTGATTGAATAGCCAGGTTTTCGGCTAGGAAATTGCTTGTTTACTAACTGATCGAACATTGGGCTATTCATAAAAGTTTTCAAATATGCGGCTTCGGAAAATGTAAAGTAAGTTTTTGTGTTTTACTGTACAATCCCAGAAATAAACAATTTTCAAAGAAAATCTTACTTAAATTTCCTTGCTAAAACTAATTAGGCAACCAGGATGTTGCTTAGCAAATGGCTTACTAACGAAACCATGGAGTAGATATCCCAAAGTTAGTTTCGCGCTATTTTACACACTTAACTAAACTAACTATAAGCGATGCGAGATAAGTTTTCAATTACCAGCATGACAGTGTTGCTGGTAAGGATCTTATCAAAATAAGTTATATAAATCTAAGAGCTTTAGGCCTGTTGCACATTTCAGCTAAGCTAAGCGATTTGAGCTATGTTAATCGCTCTTGGTTGTAAACAATGCATCATGTAACTGCATCATGTAATTATTAAAATAGTATCCATTTATTTTATTAAATTATAAAATAATACAAAAGATCAAAAAATCATTTGTTTATTTTGTTAATCCTAAAATCACAAATTATTCCAAGAAATTGATTAATCAAATTTTGTTTCAATAATTTTATAATTTTTGTTGACAAATTCATTGTACTATCAATCAAGGATTACAATGAGATAATTAAAGTTTAATAAATACGACGTTTTGTTAAAACAATCAAAATATTAATTGGATTTCAATTAAAATTTTCTCTGGGTGTACCAACTCAATGGATATTCTTTGATCGATGGCTGTTACAACAAGTACTCAGCTGGTGGGGTAGTTGGCTTTGTTAAAGTGAGTCTCAATTTTAGTTATGTGACTAAAAATCTATGTACCGCTGATATTGTGAAATTAAATCTAAGTTTTCGAAGTGACGTGTTTAATATGCGTTTAATATGCGTTTAATATGCGTTTATCGGTCTAATTTTTGTTCAATTGTTGATTTTATTGTAGAATTTTCTTCCTACTTAAACGGAATTCAAACCAAAAATGTATTTATACTTGGCGATTTCAATATAGACATCTTAAAATTCTCTGTTAATGACCAGGTAAAAAATTATCTAACAATGGGCACTTTCAGGTACCCTATCATGATTAGTGAAATCATCGCCAATTTGATTTGAAAATTTCATATTACTAAACATTTTCATAACGTTGGCTTTGATTTTACTCAACATGTTCCCAACTGTTGAGTGCCCTGAAAGAGCCCAATGATGCCTAATTTCGGTTTAAAAAGTCTAATTAATACTCCTACTCGTGTAACTTCCTCTACCTCAACATGTATTGATCATATTTTTGTTCGTATGAAACCTGATTCAAATTATGAGCTACTAGGGGAATCATTTGATTACAAGCTTTCTGATCATCATTTGATGTCAATACAAATTAAGCATATGCCAAAATATGTCAAGCAGACAGCTGAAGGACGTCCGATTATAAAAATAGTTTTTGCGAAGTTAAAATCTCTTTTAATGCTTGATCAGTGGACTTTGCTTCAACAGACGATGCTTACTTAAAAAATAAAGCAATCTTCATTCGAATTTAAACCCGCCCCCAGTTTTAGGAAAATTAAACCCTGGATGAGTATTGATTTAATGGAATTAATTAAACTTAAACATAAATTACTGAACCTTTTGCTAAAGCAACCGAATAATGCTAATATATGAAAAAGAGTTAAATCACTTCAGCATAAACTTTGTAAAATTATGGCTATAAATGGAAAATAAACCTATAACTCAAATCTATAATTGATTTGAATCTTATCTTAAGCATAGGTCACAGCTGGAAGTTAGGAACCAATATAGCAGTGCTGGAGTCATTTGGTGTGGGGTTCCGCAGGGGTCAGTCTTACGTCCCATATTATTTATTATTTACATTAACTCATTTTTTCAGTTAAAATTGAAAGGTAATGGTAATAGTTTTGCAGACGACATCGCAATTGCTTATACGGGCCTAACTAATGAGGTCATTGCTAATCAATTAAACTATGATTTGCTGATCTTACGCAGGTGGTTGGATTTTCATTTTATGGGTCTGAGCAATAAGTCTAAAGTAATGTTCTTCAAATTAAATGGTTCTATAACTATAGATTCTGACATTATTTATCATTCCAATATTTGTCAGAATTATGAATTTAATAACGTTACAGCAGTGATCGCCAGCTGTTCAGACAAATACAAGTTCCAGAGATGGTTGGATGAATAAATAAATAATAATAATAATAAATGGTGGACCGGCCCCCCAACGCCAGATCAATTAGAGCTGAAACAAACATAGTAGAGGCTACTACAGTGACATCAAGTAACCTTGAACATTTATATCTGCTGCACTCAAAATTCACTACCATCAAAAAGAGTTTGGTCTATATGGAAAATTTATTTACAAATGTCGAGACAGGACTGTAACAACCAATATGCGCCACGACAAAAATAGACACTTCAAAAACAAATACACGAAATATTAGATTAAATGGTTGCTGTAAAGGCTCATCCTTACTGACAGGGTCTAATACCAACAATTCACTTTACCCTTACCAAACTCAATAGACTTATCGAATTTTGGATATCATAAACACAAAAAGACAACAATCATGCGACGGCATATCATTACCATAACAACCAATTCTACAGCCTAGGTCCCTTATTTTGACGGCCCCACCGTATATTTAAGCACGGGTTTGAACATGTTATTATTATTTGTATTTTAAATGAGGTATCCAACCGTATCCAGTTTTTCCACTCTGAAGCTGTGAGTTTTACGAAAGTGTTTTCAAGATAGGCGGAACCTAATTATGAAATCTTATCGACTCAACGGTGCCAACTGTCAACTAAATTTAGAAACTTAGAATTAGAATTATTTTAATTCAGAACTCCTACAGACCCAAGTGGTCCCGGCTGGCTTTCTGAAATGATCCAACTTAATTGAAAATAAAAAAAGATTTTTGGAATCTAACCTAACTGCAACCGGAAATCGTCCAATGATTGTTTGTTATCTATTATGAGGACAACAAAATAATTTTTAAATTGAAATTATCAACAAGCTTGATATGTGCATAATGTAAGACACAAATCAATGTGTATGAATCATTTCGATGAAATCCCAAAACCTTGAATCAAAATGCTGTAAATAGCAACAAACAACAAATTTCCATTTATTTTAATTCGACTAATTTTGAGTATTTTCTCTTCGTTTAAAAAACACTCTCTTAACACTTTCTTAACAGCCACTTCGTTTATAAAAAAAAACACTCAAAATAGTTATTTAAATCGAACCAGAGATGCTACTATATTCGCTCAAACAAAATCAATACAAAAGTATTTACTAATAGTCGTTAGATGGCAGCATAAGCTGGAAAAATAATTTTTTCGTTATATCGAGCAAATATAATTATTTTTAAATAATTTTAATTAATAGGTAAACCAATGAAAATGTAATTTTTGATTCATCACCAATTTTAATTATAAATTATCAGCCATATCATGAAAAACTTAAGCTCAAGAAAATTTTATGATTTCAGTTTCAATTTTAGCTTAAACCGAAATACATCAAATAATTTTAAACGATGATGAGTTTGAAATTATTTCTTTTACTATGCTTGACACAAATTAATTTAATTCAATGTAACGTGATTAATAGTAAGTCTTGTCAAATTATACGAGTAGCTAACATTTTATTAATAATCAAATTTATATCGTAGTGACGGCCTATTACCAAATACCAGCGCTCAACAAGTTAGACGATTATGATCGATGTCTAAACGAATTTCCCGATCAACGAAGAAATATTTACTGCTATGTCGATGTGACCATTGCACCAAATAGTTCAAATGATGCGTGGCGCTACATTAACAAAATTTCGGGTGATAAGAAACATTTTTTTCGACATGATCGTTTAAAGCGTGGCCTTTGCCTAAACCGATGTAAAGCGTACTTCAAAAATTTTGTCTATCCATCGAAACGGTTCTGGTATCAACCGCTGACCTTCGACCGGAACATCAGCGATATTACATTTGATCGTGGCTTATTTAAAAATGCACTTTGGTATCGAAATCGATATAGTTATTTGGTGAATATGTGCGTGAACAAAGAGTTGAAATCAAATTATGAACTGATGGCGTACAGTGAAATTATTTATTGTGATTCACGAAATTCGTTTGTAGGTGGCGCTGATTATGATGTGGATAATTTTGATATACTGTTTCTTGTGATACTAATCTCAATCGTTGTACTAACACTCCTATCGTCGATAATTGATTACCAGATAAAGAAGCGATTGCATAATAGACCAGATCATTACCGTACGCATCCTACCGATTTTAATACGAAACTGGTTTTATCATTTTCCGTCTACCGAAATTGTTATAAAATTATCCACGGTGTGGATCCAGAAATGACTCAGGAGATTAAAGTGATTAATGCGATGAGATTTTTGTTCATGTACACAGTAGTAATGGGGCATACGATCCTCATTCTAAATGTTTTTCCTCTTGCTAATTCGGAATATATGGAAGAAAACTTTCATCGCCTCATTACAATGTTGCTTATTAATGGACAAACAATAATCCAGACGTTTTATACCATAAGTGGATTTCTTATGGCATTTAAATTTCGCCAGCTCCAGCAGAACATATTCCCGAATACTATTAATTTTGTATATCTGATAAAAGGGATTGTATTACGCTATTTTCGGTTGACTCCAGTTTATGGGTTCATCATTTTATTCAATGCGACGTGGTTGTTGCGGTTAGACACAGGACCAGTTTGGCGCTACGGTAATGAAGTGGAGCGTCAATATTGTCGTGCAAACTGGTGGGCCAATTTGCTGTACATCAATAATTACGTCACATCGGACGAGCCGTGTCTTCAACAAGGATGGTATCTGGGAACTGATTTCCAACTGTTTAGCATTTCATTATTTTCATTGATTTTAATTACGAAAGTACCGCAATTGAAGAAAATTATATTAAGTGCAAGCATTGCATTTTCAATCATTGTGCCCGCAGTAGTTACGTACAAATACAAGTTTGATGGAATTCTAACACCGTTTCCAGAAGCACAAAAATACGTGCTATGGTACGATGAAATGTACCAGCACATTTATATACCGACGCATACAAACACAGGGAGTTATTTAACCGGAATTATTGGTGGCTGGATGTGGTACTACATTAGGCGTGATAACATCGATATAAAATCCTATAAGATATTCAAAATATTACATCCATTTTTAATTCCAATGACAATACTATTTATTATGTCCGGCTACATATTTTATGCGTTCGAATTTGATAAACCTGCTATTTGGATATCATGCTATGCAGCATTCGCCAAAAATTATTGGGGCATTTTTATAAGCGCCCTTATTATTGGCATGTCATCGGGTATTGGGGGACTGCTCAAAGATATTTTAAATACCAAATTATTCAACGTTCTTGGTCGGATTACATTTTGTGCGTATTTAATTCATACAAGTATTTTACGGCTAACAATTTCCAATTTACGTCAGCCGATAACACATAGCGATATATTAATCGTCGTTTATGTGTCGTCGACATTTTTATTGTCCTATTTGGCCGCTTTCGCATTATGCTTGACCATCGAAATTCCATCTACGAATCTTCTGAAATTATTCGTTACGCGACCAATTGCGAAACGCACAGATGATGAAAATATTAAATTGCAGCCGATTAATACTTAAAGTATATCAACAACTCATAATATGGTTGGTTCCATTTGCATTTATACAGTCGTACTCGTAGTGCAATCCCTTAAAACATTAAATAAAATCAACTACATATGTAATATAATCGAAATAAAAGCAAAAAGTATATAACATTAAAATAACGATGTTTTTAATCAGGGATTATCAGGTCTTCAGTAAAAAGTCCGCCTTTCGCGCTGAACCTTTTCGTTGGAGTTTACAACGAACTGATCAATCACATCCGTCAGTATTTTAAGCAACAGAATACAGCGTTAATACAGAGAATGGCAATCATTCTTTGATTTATACAATGCCATGGTTCATGAAAATGCTGCGTTTTCAGCTGCACAAAAGTTTCAGTATCTGAAAGGGCTTCTCAAAGATGAAGCTGCATCGTTCGTAAGGTATTTTGCAGTTACTGAACGAAATTATTTGGAAGCTCTTAAAAAGTTCTGTAAACGATATGACAGGAAAAAACATATAGTGAATTCCTTCATTCAAACCTTCATGGAACAGTGTTCAATTCATGTGACGAAGTTACGAGGGGATTTAGAGCACTTTGTACAAGTGCTGAAGCCCGTGATCCCTGTCTAATATATATAATGGCCAACAAGCTTGATGAAAAAAACCGTCAATTATGGTTACGAGATTCAGCCGAAAATGACTTCCACTCAGCCAACAAATAGAGTTTCTAAACGTACGAGCAGATTCTTTAGAAGTAAATCATTTGTCGAGTAGAAGTAGCGTGTCCCTACAACAGTTAGAATCCCCACAAAGTTTTATAGCAGAAACAATCGATTCAGTTTGTCCAGTTTGCCAAAATACCGATCACCATTTGATTGTTGAATGTTCCAAATTTAAAGGTATGGGCGTCGATGCATGTAGAGAATTTATTAAAACCTCCATTCGCTGTTTTAACTGTTTCAGAAGGAGTCACGATTGCCGCTCAAAGAAGAGATGTCATTCAAAGCACCACACTCTAGTCTACAAGGCCCTAACAATCAACACGCCATCTACACTCATAAAAAAAATTACTACCAAATACTTAGTTAAATTAATTTAGTTGTTTTAACACAAAATTCTGAGCTAGATAAACCAAATCTCTTGTTTAAATTAGAAAGTTGGTATTTTCTTACTTGGTTACTACAAAAAGTGAGTGAATTTTGAGTTACCAGGATGTTGGTACGTAGTTTTGTTTAATTCAACCAAAAAAAATTTGTTAGCTGAACAATATTCTTGTTATAACTAACCAAATATTTTGGTTTATCTTAATTAGTTATTTTGACCTATAAGTTTTGTCATATAAACTAATGCCTCAACCAGTTAGACTTAAGAGCTTAAGTTACACGCCGATTGCACCACTTCGATTAGTGCTACAGTCACCAAAAGTGTATAGGCTTCTCGTCACAAATAAACAACTGACCTGTAAAATTTTGGTGGTCGTACCGCTCTCCTAAGTGGTCCAAAACGGAGCACAACTTAAGCTCTTAAGTTTGACTGGTTGAGGTTTAAGACTTAAATTCTAGCGAATCAATAAAATTCGCTAAATCATTGTGATTATACTTTGAATGTAAGTTCAAAGTATTTTCATTATTTTTGTAGTTTGATCACTGCATTCTGATAAGACGCTCGAATTTTTTAATGTTAAGAATTCAATGTTTCATTAGTTCGAAATCAAACTTCAAACGTGTTGGTTTGGTAACCCCACCTTGATGTAATGTGTTTAACTTTAAACGTTTGCAACATTTACCGCCATTTTTGTTACAATTACTAAGAAAATTTGGTAGAATTAAGCTAGTAAAATAATAATAACTAATTATTAGTAAAATAATTTTTTCCCTTGGTTAATTTAACAAAATAGTTAGTCACTGTTACCAATTATTTTCCATTTCTATCCATTAAATTAACCATATGTTTTTGGTTGTATTAACTAAGTTATAAATTAAATAAGCAGAATTTGGTTATTTTAAATTAAAATTTTATTCAACTAAGATCTTGTTCGTTTTTTAACTAAGAAATTTGGTTGATCGAAAATCACCAAGATGTTGGCAAAATATACTCAGATTTTTGTTTCTTTTGACCCAAGTTTTTCTCTGAGTGTACTAGCACTCCAACCAACGATTATAATAAAGAAACCACTTCAACATACAACCACTTCAATCAACGAATCAGACACTAAAAATCACTTAAGCACAAACATTTTAAATACAGAGCCCTGCACTCAGCACTCAAATATTAGCCCAAGTCCAGATCATTTAAGTGATCCACAAGTCAACGCGTTACAAACTTTAAATGTATATTCACAAACACTTTTACCAACAGCTCTCATTTATGTGAACGATAAATATGGTTGTCTACAAACATGTCGTGCACTGCTGGACTCTGGACCTCAGAGCTCCTTTGTTAACGAGTCTCTAATGCAAAAATTGCAAATTCCAAGGCAGAACGTCCGCATTTCCGTTATCGGCCTTAGCTCAGCTGGAACTGGTACGTCAAGAGGAAGAACATTTATTGAAATATTTAAAACTATTTTGCTAGACTTCTATGTGGATGATCTAATGATCGGAGCACAAACGCTGGCGAAGCACGCAAAATCCAAATTAATATATCTAATATTTTTTTAGCTCTGCTGGTTTCAGGCTGCGTAAATGGGCTTCAAATGATTTAAGGTTACTAAAAACCATTCCTGAAGAGGACTAGAAATTACGGAAGAATCAAAATCCGTAAAACTTTTGGGTGTCGAATGGAACCCATTTTACCTTCAGAACTAATTTAGCTGAAAAACGAAAATTAACCAAAAGAAATTTACTATCGGAAATGTCTCAAATTTGTGACCCACTCGGTTGGCTTTCACCGGTCATTGTGAGCGTCAAAATCCTTTTTCAATGTCTATGGTTACATCAGATAGAATGGGATGATGAGTTGTCTGCAGAAATTTCATCGAAATGGACCACAATCCGAAATGAAATGTCCCACGATTAGGGATATTAAGATCCCCAGATGGTTGTTCACTCGCGGTAATGCGGTTGAGTTCGATGGATTCGCTGACGCCTCCGAAAGTGCGTACGCTGCAGTAGTTTACTGCCGTGTGAAAACTGAAGATGGAATTAACCACTATTGTTGCAACAAAAACGAAGGTTGCACCCATAAAAACAATCTCGCTGCAGAGGTTAGGACTCTGTGCAGCAGTACTATTGCCAAGATTACTGAAACTGATAAAAGAATCATAAGAATTTGAAGATACCACCATATATGCGTGGACCGATTCAACAATTGTGTTGGCCTGGCTTTCAAAGCATCCAAGCAAATGGAAAAAGTTTATAGCCAATAGAACCTCCGAAATATTAAACACAACTTCTAGAATTCAAGGGCAACATGTAACTTCACAATGGGGACGGGTTATTGGCGCCCTAAAACCAATACCAAACCAGCGTCTATTCTCCAGGTTAGGAGCGGCTGAAAGGGGCGTCTGTCTTGTATCAAGCGGCTCGCTATATAAATGTGTTTCAAGGTAGGACTGGATGCCTTAAGATTTTCACCAGTACGTGATCCACACACGTAACAAGCGGGTTGAGCGGCAGGCCAACAACCTTCCCTCATAAAAACCATTTAAGTTATGAACCCTGAACAAAGGCCTCGGATTACCATATCGGATTCATTAGAAACTCGACCTCGGAAATTGTACACGGACAACGCTTTAAAAATGGGAACATGGAACGTGCTTAGCCTCTTAAGACCTGGAGATCTCCAGAACCTTTCGGACCAAGCAAAGAGTTACACATTAGACGTACTCGCACTACAAGAGCTTAGATGGTCTGGGAGTGGGATCCATGACACCACCAATGGTTATACTCTTCATTACAGCGGCCATCAGAACGGAAGAGAATTTGGAGTTGGCTTCCTAATCCATCGGCGTGTGAAGCATCATATCATCGATTTCCACCCTATCAACATGCGGATATGCACGGTCAGACTTTGCACTAAGAAGTTTAACATCACGATCGTTAATGTACATGCCTACCGAAGATAAATCAGATGACATCAAAGATTTATTTTTTGTCGAGCTGGACGATGTCATCAATAATATACGTCGCACCACGACATTAAAATCATCGTGGGCGACTTTAATGCAAAAATTGGTAGGAGTGCAGAAAATACATCGCACATCGGTGCTAATAGCCTGCATCTAATTAGCAACAACAACGGCAAACGCGTCACCGACCTGGCAATAACGTACAACTTAGTTGTATCAAGTACGTTTTTTCCACATAAGAGAATCCACAAAGTAACGTGGAGATCGAATGATGGAAGAACGGAAAACCAAATCGATCACGTCATGGTGTCTAAGAGACACTCAACCAGCATATCTGACGTTAGATCCTACAGAGGTGCAGACATGGACAGCGATCATATGCTTGTCATATTTAAATATAAGTGCAAACTGTCATCTACGTTTAACAGAAAAGCACAAAAAACCGTTCGATGAAATGTTGATGCTCTAAAAGACCAAACGTCACTGCAGAGTTTCCAATCAGCTGTCACTAACTATTTAGAGCGGCCCAGCAACAACGAAGAAGCTCCTTCTAACATCCAGGAGCACTGGCACACTATACAGTCAGCCATAACAACCGCGGCGCAAAATACCATCGGAAGAAGACCTCCGAGGCCCCGCAATGATTGGTTCGATGATCAATGCTGAAGGGTCGTCGAAAATAAACGAACGCTTCGTGAAAAATGGTTGGCTCGCAATACCAGAAGCACTCTAGCAGAATATACCCGCGCTAGGAAAGCCACGACTAAATTCCTTCGACAAAAGAAGCGCGAACATATGAGATTATGCATCGAAAACATCAGCTTCCAAGCGGAAGTAGGAAACTCAAGGGGCTGTTTTGCTAACGCCAGGAATCTCACTAAAGACTTCCACCCAAGAAGTACAGCCATCAAAGACGGGAATGGAGAGCTGAGAACAAACGTGGCTGATGTTCTCTCAGTATGGCAAACCTACTTTCAAAATCTGCTAAATCGGAATGACGAAGTTACCCCCATTAGAGCAATAGCTCCGCCAGGTGAAGAGTTCTTTATCGAATATCCCACAGTAGAGGAAGTAGACGCAGCTATTAGTCGATTGAAAAACGGCAAGGCACCCGGTCTCGATGGAATCCCCGCAGAACTAATTAAACTCGGAGGCGCTACTCTTGCAACAAGTTTATAGGATCTCGTCGTTTGTATTTGGGACCAAGAAGAGTTGCCGGAGAATTGGAAGACCGCACTCATATGTCCGTTGCATAAAAAAGGCGACCGTCTTAAATGTGAAAACTTTCGTGGCATAGCTCTATTGAACACTGCTTACAAAGTGTTGGCTAATGTTGTACTTGCTAGACTCATCCCTTTCGCCGAAAACATCATTGGCGACTATCAGTGTGGTTTTCGTCCCAACCGATCGACCACTGACCAGTGTTTCACCATGAGGATGATCTTGGAAAAATGTTGGGAGTATAACATAACCATTCATCAACTATATATAGACTTCAGACAGGCGTATGACAGTATAAACCGCGACAACCTATGGGCCGCGCTCATATGCCTGGGAATCCCAGAGAAACTCGTTTCTCTGTGTAAATTAACAACATCCGGGTTTGTATGTAGAATCGTAAATGAGGGATCTGTGTCAGACCCCTTTGAAATAACATCTGGTGTTCGACAGGGTGATGCACTCGCGCCTTTGCTGTTCAATCTGGCGCTTGAGTACGTAGTGAGGAAAAGCAACATCGAAACCTCGCGCTGTATATTTAATAAGTCAGGCCAAATTCTTGGATATGCAGATGATATCGTGCTTCTTGGCCGAAGACCTAGCGATATCAAAGACAGTTTCATACCGCTCGATCGCTGCGCAAGAAGACTTGGTTTGGAGGTGAACAGCAGTAAAACCAAATATTTAGTAACACCTAGGATCATCTCTACGGCAAATCTCGGAATTGGCGACCACAACTTTGATAGCGTCGAAAACTTTAAATACCTCGGGTCAGTTATAACATCGTCGAATGATATGCAGGCAGAAATAAAAGCCCGAATCGCTGCCGGACAACGAGTTGTCTACGCCAAATCAAAATTATTGCGATCGAAACATCTATCGCAGTCGTGCAAGCTCGCACTTTATAAAGCACTTATAAGACCTGTGCTGGCTTTCGGAAGCGAGAGCTGGACCATGACCACTAACGATTGTAGATTGTTATCAACTTTCGAAAGGAAGGTCATTCGTTCAATCTTTGGTCCAATTAAAGTTGCGAACAACGAATATCGGATTCGTATGAATCACGAAATAAAGCAACTCCTCGGAGGCAGCGATATTATCGGATTCATCAAATCCAATCGAGTGAGATGGCTCGGCCACGTTACAAGGTCTCCCCAACAACGGATGATAAATAAAGTGTTCCACCAACAACCAGCCGGAGTACGTCGTAGAGGAAGACCCCGACTACGCTGGCGCGACGACATCGAACAAGATCTACGAACATTACGATGTCAAAACTGGAGGACGAGAGCGGTGGATCGAGATGGATGGAGGGCCTTAGTGCAGGCGGCGAAATCCCTTCATGGGATGTGAAGGCCAGAGAGAGAGAAAATATGAACAAAATCGACCTTGAATTAGTGTATGAACTAGACATTTTTGTTTTATAAACTTATTCTTAGTGTGGAATACCGTCGATGAGGTAAACTAGTTCAGCGTTGCACCTTTTTATTTATTTATTCTTGCATCGTTTGGTTTTGATACCGAAAAAATCTGAGAATGATACAATTTTATAAAAGGGCCCCAATTTATAAATACAGTCTAGGAAGTAAGAATATTATTAAATTATAGGAGCCTATTATAATGTAAAATATTATTTCGTTAAAGAAACAGCAGCAGATAATTTTTTTTTATGAAAGCTGATATTCGATAGGAACTAGAAGAAACTCGCGTTTATACTTGATAAATTTGAATTTAGTTTGATTTCGGTTTGTTATTTATTTAGTAGAAATGTGGAAATGAGAATTGAAGGAAGACGAACAAATATGAATATTTATACAAAATATTTTTTTATTTTTTCCTGTGATATATGTGCAATAAACTTTTATTTAAAAAAGTCGAATATTATAAATGTATTGTTTCTCCAAAATTATTTTTCCGAGGAATTAAATTATTTTTCCTTTAAATATTATAATCTTTTAACAGGAGAAGCTGCCACATTAGTTCGTCATATCGCAGTAACTGAGGCAAACATAGTGCGGCTACGGAGAAGATTAAATAGAGATACGATAAAAAAAGGCTCGTGATGACAAATCTCATAAAGCAGTTTGTTGATAAGCCAGATATATCAAAGGTTTCGGCTAAGGCGCTTCATCAAATAGCTGACGTATCGGATGAAGTTCTGAGAGGATTGAAGGTGTTAGCCGAAGCGGAAAAAGGGACCCATGGCTCATTCATATTTTGGTAAACAAATTGGATAGTGTGACTAGGGGCAAATGAGATAACTGTAGAGGATTTCCCTACGATGGGAAGATTTTTCCGATTTTTAAGCAAACGAAGTGATTTATTGGATGCTATAGAAGTCAATAAAGTGTCGACCAGCAATCGAGTTAAATCCTTCCAATCAAGTGCAGCGCCTTTGTGCCTTAAATGCTCGCAAGGCCATTACCTCAGTAAATGTGACCAGTTTCTTTCCCTAAGCGTTAATGATAGACAGGTAGGTTTTGTGCCTGAGAGAAAGCTGTGCTTAAACTGTTTCACTCCAAGCCATCAGTCAATCGTATGCAGCTCGAGTTATACATGCGGTAAATGCCACAGAAAACACCATCTTATGCTACACACCGAAGATGCAGTCAGGCCAACAGGGAACACGGCTACTAGAAAAACATAGAAGAGGCTAACACTCATGTCGTTGTCAAATGCAGCAACCATATCAAGTTTCCAATCATTATTACCAACAGCAGTAGTTCGAGTTCCAATCTGGAAATCTACAAATATATGCAGAATGTTACTGGACTTGGGATCTCAAGCGTTATTCATTGCCGAGGAATGTATGCAGCGATTAAAACCTACGAGATCTAAGGCAAACTTCGCAATATGGGGCTTGGCACCGAGAAAGGTCACTACGAGAGTTTCAGCTTGTGTCACACTGAAATCCTTACACTCGACAAAGAATGAGGTGGTGAATTTTTTTTTAAAATTTTACTGTTACATTTTTGGTTTTGCGCAGCAGTGTCTAATAAAGAAACTACAACATTTTCATTGTGAACTTTTAATTTTTTAGGTAACATAAAATAGCAAATATGATTAACAATTAGCTTTTCTGAGATTCTGAAATTTTCATCAAAAAATATTTACTGACGTAAAGTAATGTTAAGAGTTAAATGATACAGAAAGAAAATAATTTCTTTAAAAAAATAGAATTCTAAAAGTTTTGTTTAAATTTGAAATACTTTTTAACTAAATATTAATAATTATTATACCTTATTTAAAAGAAAATAATATCAGCTTTTTAAAGAAATTAATACTTGGAAATAAAAATAGTTATTTCTCAAGATATTGAAGTTTCTTTAATACAAGGTGCTGCGTTGGAAGGCTGCTCTTTAAACATGTATAACTTGAAAGGGGGGGCTTTAACGTGCAAAGTGACAGAAGTAACCTTACCTTCGTTTTGATCAAGGAATCCAACGGTACCATTCGTGTTAGCTACTTTAGGGACACCCTGTATGTATAGATGATAATTAATATAAATATGGGCAAATATTTAAATAATAAAAATTTAAGATTTATTTACTTAAATTTTTAATATTTCTTAATAAATTTTGAGTTTGAGTTTCTTGTATTTTTTAAGTTCTGGAATACGATTCCAAATTAACCAGAAACTTGAATATTGCTTAAAGAGATTAAATGAAATTTGCTATGATCTGCGGGAATTGGATTCTAAAATTAATTGTTTTTGAAGTTGTTACATTGTATTGGAGTGAAACTTCATAGTTAAGCTTTTCTCATAAATTAGGAGATCCCAGTTATTTTTAGCCGAAAGTCCGGAAGTGGCGTAGGAATCTTTTCGGTTTGTGCAAATATTTTGCAAAGTGTATTATTATAATTAGAAAAAACATTATGAACTAAAAGATTCTAAATTAAATTCACAATAATATTGACTAAAATCAGTGTTTCAATGGAAATGGTAATTTTTAATGGAAATGGTAATTAATGGTTTAATTTTCAGAAAACTGTTTATCAACAAAATTCAGGCTTTGTACAGCCAGACTTTACTATAAATTAAGAGACCGCGTTAATTTTAGAAGTGGCAGCAATATTATATACATACTTTTATATAACATTCACGAAAAAACCATTAAAAACCAAAAGATTGTAAATTAAATTTGAAACAAAATTTGTTCAGATCATTTTAATTTATTTTACGTATTAAAATAAAGTAAAGTAACCATGAAACATGTTGATCTTGCGATTTTTGTTATTTTGTCACAGAAAAGCAAGGTCTGATGAAAACACCGCTGCTGTGCGAGAGTGTACGGGAAACTCCTTGGCAGTTAAATTTCTCGTCATTCACAAGATATTGCCCCGCGACTTCAGCTTGGCAAATTTAGTGTAGAGGCTTGGGTCTACACCCGTATAAAATCCAACTGATCTAAGAACTTAAGGTAAACGACCATAGACAACGCCGTAAGCTAGCTGGTTTAACTCTGGAGCAGTTAGAAGCTAACCCAAATTTCGCTAAAAAATCATCTTTATCGACTTCTTCCTTTGGGGCTACCTTAAATTGCAGATCTATGCGAGTAAATCGCAAACAATTGATGCCCTCAAAGTAAACATAACGAACGCCATGCAGCAAATTCAGCGAGATTTATTCGATTCATTGAAAATTCTACCTCCCCAATACGTCCCACCAAGCAAAACCCCAACGGACATTTGAATGACGTTATATTCCAAGCTTAAATACCATAAAATATTATTACAAACAAAAAATTTCACACAACATGTTTTATTTACAATTAAAAATCGAGCATCCTCGTAAATTTAATTTCAAACACATTAGTTTGAAGTTTAGCTTTGATAATGATGTTAAATTGACATCGAAAGCTTAGAAATTAATTATTATAAATTTAAAATCTGAGCCATATACCAAAAAAACCTTATATTTACTATTATTTACTCATAAAATATTTTCCAAATACATTAGTTTGGTTAATTTTTAATTTTTATCGGAAATGATGACTTTTTCTAAAATAAAACTTTATTTCACAAAAGTTCGAAATCTATATAGCCCAGTCGGATTGACTAATCTGTATCAATTTGTATTAATTGCGAGATTCTTGCGAGATTTAGTGGGAATCTGTGTTCCAGAAGTGGCAGCTTCCACGAAAGCTTTTTCAATTTTTTCACTGATGTTAAAAAGTTATAGATTTAAAGATTAAAGTTTTAAATAAATTTAAAGATTAAATTTACAACAAGGTTTGATTTTATTGGTTTTCTGAAGTTTACGCGGGAATTATGATTTTTGATTGTGCAAAACAGTTTTACCAAAAGACAAGTAACTTTAATTTTTCGCTTTAGAAATCAAGTTTGATGTATTCGAGATCTATGTATACATTCGTGGTAAAAAAAGTGTGGTGTAGGCCACAACATATTCACCAATCCAATTGTTTACAAGTTTTTCTGCATCAATGCACTTTGTGCCAATAATATTTGCCACGGAGACGCTGTCGTTCATGCGTAATGTTTACAAAAAATGTCAACAAAAGTTTCCTTTATATAATATACTCGTAAAGGTTAGTGATGATGATGATACTATAAGTAACTTGTACTATGGAATTTTACTGGAAATAAAATAATAAATTTTAATTTTCATCCCCATGCTTCTTTTATTGCTCCAATTTTAAAAATTCATAAAATTAATTTACATTTAATTGTGTGATGATATTTTAAAAAGTTAAATAACAATCGTTAAAAAATCCAAATGTAATCATTTATTAAATTTGGTTATGCAACCAGTTGCAACTTATTATTTTAAAACAAAATATCTATATATATACATATATAGAAATCTAAATCTAAAATCTGATTCTATTTCCTGCCAATCAAATTAGATTTTTCATTTTGAATTAATGTTAGTGAACTATTTCCATGTTCCAGGAAATCGTTTAAATAAGTGAAACAATCCCACCAACCAACTAGTTGAAATTACTCATTCGATAAATTTTTCGTAATCAGCAATAATTTTAATTTTTATTTTTACCAAACCACTGGACTTTTCGCGACCAGGAGGTCAGTAGACTTACTTTGGCAAAAAATCTGAGGAGGAGTTACACGAAACTGGGGATAATCACTTGATTACGCCGAGTTATCAAAATACTTTATTATGCAATGTAAATTACTAAATGGGTACAAGACTCAGTCGTAATATAAATAAATAAAAAAATAAAAAATATCCAAATATCATTACAAGTCAATCATCTGTTCAACCGCTAAGAAATATTAAAAAATTTAAGGTTTATTTAATTTGTCCATATTTCATACTTAAATCGTTAAAAAAATTGGCTACCTGCTTTTTAATATTATTAATGTATATTACATCTTGTAATTTGTATGTTATATTAATAACTATCGTTTATATATTAGCATTAGAATAAATTGCAGTCGAGAGTACACGATCAACGTAAAAAATAAGAAGAAACAAAATAGGAATTTAAATAATTTCGTTTTTCTGTTTATAATATTTAAAGGAAAAATAATTTTATTCCTCGGAAAAATAATTTTGGAGAAACAATACTTTCGACTTTTTTAAATAAAAGTTTATTGCACATATATCACAGGAAAAAATAAAAAAATATTTTGTATAAATATTCATATTTGTTCGTCTTCCTTCAATTCTCATTTCCACATTTCTACTAAATAAATAACAAACCGAAATCAAACTAAATTCAAATTTATCAAGTATAAACGCGAGTTTCTTCTAGTTCCTATCGAATATCAGCTTTCATAAAAAAAATTATCTGCTGCTGTTTCTTTAACGAAATAATATTTTACATTATAATAGGCTCCTATAATTTAATAATATTCTTACTTCCTAGACTATATTTATAAATTGGGGCCCTTTTATAAAATTTTATCATTCTCAGATTTTTTCGATATCAAAACCAATCGATGCAAGAATAAATAAATAAAAAGTGCAACGCTGAACTAGTTTACGTCATCGACGGTATTCCACACTAAGAATAAGTTTATAAAACAAAAATGTCTAGTTCATAAACTAGTTCAAGGTCGATTTTGTTCATATGCGTTTTTAAAATACACACTCATAAAGACAAGATAAAATTAACACGTGCATGCTTCCTTAGATTTAATATTAAAAAAATATAATCTAAATATTTATTATCCCTACTATCAATTATCCACGGCTTAACAAATTATCGCTTAATAATATGAATAACAATGTTGCATTTATAATAATAATAAGTCTTATTTACAATAACTTCTTTTTAATGGAGTCTCTCGTATCATAAAATATTTTCACAGTTCATTCATAAGGTACATACTCGTAGGTAATATAGGACACAAAACATAATTTTGTTTTAAAAGGACACAAAACAAAAAAAAAATATTTTACGAAAAACAAAAACCATTGTAGAAATTCAAACTTGATCTTGCCTTGCTTCTTGTTTACGTTTTTATTCAACAAGTATATGCACATACTTCAACATGTGCATCCAGCATGTGCAAATCGTCGAAAATATGGATCGATAAAAAATTTAAAGTTCGTAAAATTTTGTTCATGTAACGTTAGATGTCTCACAAAAATTGTTGTCTTAGCTAAACTTTTTAATGAAAAAAGTGTCCGTATGGTGGGTTACTGTGCATTGGTTCCATCTTTTAAAAAAAAAATTGGCGAAAAAATGTATATGAGATCGGCAATATTATATTTGCTAAAATGTTTGAAATGAATTTGAAAATGAACCGCAGCGTTTTCCAATTCGTTGAATTAATTCTTGCTTGTGGTACTACCATCTTGTAATATTCGATTTCAAATTGATAATTTGTTCGCTATAAGCGATCTCAATCAAAAAATAAAATGTAGTTTATTGATTTTAGCGGTCTATAAATTTTCAGCTGTATGGTTGTTTATTTTCGGTTTAACTGGACTTCCGAAACAACAATCTTGATATACTTTTTACTAGTTCAGTCGTTAATTTTATTTTCCAAATTGCCGTTTACTTTTCAAAGATTATTTGATTATTAACCTTTTCGAGCATTTTAGCTGGTATCTCGGTGGTAGTTGTTGGTTTATTGGCATAAACGAGAAACTTCACGTAGCTCCATAAAAAATAGTCAAGAAGCGTCAAATTGCCCGATCTATGCGGCCAATTCACGGTCCGATACGTGAGATAAACTATTCACCGAACTCATTTCTCAATTAGTCCAGTTTTGCGTACTTTATGGCATGTGCCGCCGTCTTGCTGAAACCACATATCGATCAGGTTCAGAAATCATCAGCGCTTCTGGAACTTTTTAAAACGTATATCGAGAAATTTTAACTACTTTTAGATCAATTTTTTTTTAACGATCGTTGCATTAGCTTCTTAGAGCTAATTAGTGTGGACTCGCGGTAACGTGAACAAGATAAACTCCAAACAAGTTCTGGATTTTCACAAGTTTACAGTGATTTGTTTTGATAAAATGTACACATAGCTAGCTGTATTGAAATATACCACTAAATATAATATAAATGAAAGTTATGCTCTAGTTACTGAGGTATATGAATGTAAAGCCATCTACCGGGAAAAAGGCCACGAACTATTTCTCCTACCCTTTAAGTTGTATAATCCTAATATTTTATAATTGCGTGGATGCCTCGCCAAAAAAACTGTTCTTTTTTTGAGGCAAACCAGTTATCAAGCCATTTTCGTAGGAAATTAAGTAATTCTCAGCAAGCCCGCATCCCATCGATGCAAATAAGCGATAATCGGACGGAGCCAAGTCTGGCGAGTAAGCCGCACGTGGAAGTATTTCCCAATTAAGTGCTTCCAACGTTTCCATGACCGGTTTTGTTTTGTGTGATGGTGCATTATCATGACACACAATTTCTCTCTCTCTCTCTGGTACTATATCCCATCAACGGATTTGGCGCCTCAAATGAGGTTTCATAATCATATTTTCATTTCGGATAATGAGTGATTAATTCATTGATCTTAAACCAGCCGTGAAATTATTTTCTTGTCACCACCGGGAATCGAACCCGAGACCTCCGGTCGCTGGAGCAAGCATGCTGACCACTTTGCCACCAGGGCGGAAAAAAACCACTTTGAAGTGATGAAACAAAATCACAAAATCACAGACGAAATCAATGTAAATATGCTAACCGTAACATGAAATTGTGAAATATGAAAGTTGAAATAGATAATGAAATAATAAAGTTATTTTTTATATTTATTATAATATTATTTAAAAAATAAAGGAATTATAAAATAAATAAATTTATCTATTATATTAATACTCCTAATTTTTTCAAACTCAACCCTAAAATCACCCCTAAAAATAATACGATCCGTTAAATTTATTTCAGGGTAGGTCGACAATAATATTGCGCTGTGCGTAGGCTAGAAAAATCGGACGAAATCCACCGGGAAGTACTCTAAACGGGTACCTCAGGTGGTTTCAGAAAGTTTCCAATATTTTTTGCGCGTTAAATCTTGCAACATTTGAGAATTTTATGGAACGACCGAAAAGGCGATCACGAGCCACCCTTTCATGAATCTCTCAAGACGCGCTCAACATTCCAAGTGGGTCTCCAGTAGACACCTTCCTCACATTTGAAGACCAGTATATCGATTTTGTCTCAAAATGTGTGAAACGAAATGAGTGTAACCGGAAAGATATAGTAGTATAATTTGCGTTTGTGTTTGTTTCGTGCGAATGATTGTTTTACTGCATATGCAAGCCACGTGTCATTCTTTTTTTGTTTATTCATTTTAACCCTTTGAGTGCCAACATGATTTCGCCTAGTGTATTGAAGAGCACGATTGCACTTTTTGGCACTCAAAGAGTTAACCATTGTAAACGCCATATTTTTGTGTTGTTTATGTATTTTAGATTTTTTTATAATATACGAGGGCAAATCAAAAAGTCTTGCAATATCATATGAAAAAAAAGAGTGAGAGAGACAGCAATATTTTTATTTTTCGACATAATCTCCTTTAAGGTTTATACATTTGTCACATCGATCAATTAACTTACCTAAACCCTCTAAAAAAAAAGATTTCTTTTGCTCCATAAAATATTCATTTACAACAGACTGTACTTCATAGTCACTGGAAAATTTCCGGCCCCTTAGTGTTTTTTTCAAATTGGGAAAGAGAAGTAGTCACTGGGTGCCAAGTCTAGACTGTACGGTGGATGCGGAATTTCCACGAAGCCGCAGTCCTTTAATGCAGCTTGAGCAATATTAGCCTTGCGCACTGGTGTATTGTCGTGAAGAAGCAAGATTTTTTTCCTAACTTTCCTTGGCCGTTTTTCCCGGATCGCTTTTTTCAATTTTCGCAAAACCTCTGCGTAATATATGCCTGTGATTGTGGTTTTCGGTGGCATATAATCGATTATCAAAATTCCTTCAGCATCCCAAAAAATTGTTGCCAAAACCTTACCAGCAGACGGTTGAGTTTTGAATTTCTTTGGTGGTGGTTCACTACGTTTAATCCATTGCATCGATTCTTGTTTGGATTCCAGATCCCAGTGATGAAGCCATGTTTCATCGCCTGTTATTATGTTACCCAAGAAATTTTCTGGATCTGCTTTGTACATATCTAAAATCGCCTTTGAAGTTTAAACACGCATTTTTTTTTGTTCAGCATTCAACAAACGGGGAACCCATCGCGCACTTACTTTCGACATGTGAAGGTGGTCATGTAATATAGTATATGTGGTACCGTATGAAAGAGAAAGTCTCCACGCTAACCGCGGAACAGAAATACGCCGGTCCTCCAATACAATAGAATCAGCCAAAATTACGTTTTCATGGCTAATAGCATCTGCTGGCCGACCCGAGCGGTTATCGTCTTATAATGACTCCCAACCACTTTTGAATAATTTTACCCACTTTGTTACTGTGGCATATGATGGTGCAGATTCGCCGTAAACTTTTGATATATAGTTGAATATATAAATTGCATTTCGTCCATCTTTATAGAAAAATTTAGTAACGGCGCGATATTCAATTTCATTCATTTTAAGAAAAATTCAAAACACATGTTACTAAATTGACAAAAACAAACGAACCGTAAAATTTACATCGAAATGTTCTTCTAGAAGTTTCATCGTGACAAAAAATGGTTTTGAAAAATATATTGTTGTCTCACTCACTCGTTTTTTTCATATGATATTGCAAGACTTTTTGATATACCCTCGTACATACATTTTATTTTTAAAATTTATGAAATTTAAAATAAATTTATTTATAAAATTTTATTTATACATATAAAATTAATTTATGTTAAAAGAAAATATAAAATATAAAATATATTAGCATGTTAAATAATGATACTCCACAGTTCGAGAGCAGACGTAATGTGCTGAGAAAAGGAAGTAAGCACCATAAAAATTAAACCGATTCGCCCGGATCGCGTTATTTTTGGTACTGCTTATCCTACAAATGACACAAATACGATCAAAATAAAAATAAAATTACTAAGGCATAGTTGTGTATTATACACTGTGTACGTATTCGATTTTTTTTTGCTTCACTCATTTTAAATGAGTAACTCACGAGACAAAATCGATATACAGGTTTCAGACGAAGCGGCGGAGCAAGATCAATTCAATTTTAATGTAAGTTTTCAAGAGACCCAGAGGAGCCAAGAGAAGCCTTTTCCCGGTTATGGCACACAGGAAGATGGAGATGAGCCAGTTCCAATGGCACTAAATCTAAGTCCGCCGTTTTGTTTTTTCTCGCTATTTTTTTTTTTTAGGAGCCTTTTGTTTCTGTGAGCGCACATTTGTGTCCCTCCTTGCACTGCGCAATCTTCCGTAACTCAATCAGCTGATACTTCTTTTCACTGCACGGATCCGTCTATCACCGCATCAGTACCTCACGACCCTCAAACGGTTCAGCTCCCAAGTATGAGCAGATATTTTTTTACGATGTCAACGAGGGGACGCGCATGCGCTGTACAAACTTAGCTGGCTACACGTGACGCGCGGACAAGGAAAAGATGGAGAACTTGGTGCGCACTCTCACAGCTGAGCTTCGTCTAGTAAACATCTACAGGTGCGAGTTCCGAACAATGGACAAGATGACCGCCAGAATCTAGAAATGCACATGGTCCAAACAGCTAATCAGAACGCGCGACGATTCAATCTCCCGACAGCTTCTGATGTTGCAAAATCTTCTTAATCATTTCTGAACCAAAAATTCAATACATTGTATTCACGTGACTGATTATTCAGTCACAGGTCAGCTAGTTATAGATAATTTAACAAATATAAATTATTTTTAAAGATTTTATAATAGTCGGTTCTTGGAATATGGAATATTTTCTGTAATCCCGGGATTGTCGAACTAGAATTTTAAAATTTCGAGTAAACTATAAAAAACTACGCGTTTCAGCCAGTGTGAGTTTTCAGAACTCCACGAATTCCTCATCAAATATTTTTTTATGTGCCTCAGACTAAGTCCTCAACTTCATCGAAAATTTATTAACCGAAACCCTTTTTAATATTTGATTTACGTCTAGTTATGGAAGGACGTTTTAGTTTTACCATTTGTTTTTTACCTTGAGTTAATTTTTAATCTTTGTAAAATATATGGGTTAATCTTAAGGATCGGTAACGAGAAGGAGGTGGGAGTTGGACCAATTAACTGCTTCTTTTGAAATCGATTTTATGAAATAGACATCTTGTTTGACCTTAGTGCTAGTTAAAAGTTAGTTTTAATGCATAACATAATTAAATTTTGTACTCGTTCATTATAGTTCTAAACTTGTCTTAATTATCAATTTCTCAAATCAAAGATTAATAAATAATCTAGGATTAAAGCATTGTAAGATCTTAAAAATTGTTGGGAGCCAATTCAGCAAACTGAAATTTGTTCACTAGTTTAGATTTTCTATAGGCCGTCATATTTATTGTACTCGTGGGTTTACTTAATTGTAAGCAAGTGTGTAACGATCAAGATGATGATATTACGATATGATAAAACGAGTGCACACCAAGTTGAGAGCTTTAATTGTCATGTATGGAGAACTGATCCATTAGCTGGAAATACTAGAGATACTCCAAATACAGGAGATAAACTTAAGCAAAAGTATAGGTAAAAGTGAAGACGATCGAGTAAAATATTCGAATGTTTAACTTACAAAAATTGAATTAATTTTATAACTTTTTATGTAAGGTATCGCAGTTAATTAAATTGTTAGAGCTTGAGCTTATTTAATTCTAAAATAAAACAATAAACTAAAATTTCAAAAATTGCAATTAATTATTAATAATTTCCAAACAAAAGCGTTTTACACATTCAAGTAAAGTTTTTCAACGATAAATTGTAGGTGATATTTTTTGACATAAATGTATCTTGCCACTTTATCTTGAAAACAATTTATTGAATGCGAATTTACTAAAACATCTTGATATCCAATATAAATCTAGACTTCTACGATAACTTTTTTCTTGTGTAAAGGTTAATGACGAAACGAAAGTCTTTTCTGGTAAAAGTTTTCAGTACAATCCTGTTTCTGCTGCATTATAAATTTGGTTTACAGACAGACCAAGTACAATTATTTTGGCTTGCAATTTACTCCACAAGTTCAAGTTGAGAGGACAACTTCTCTCGAGTAATTTAAAGCAAGCGCATTCACTTGCATGGACAGTCCAGACAGACACTTTTATTTGTCCATGTAAAAGTTAAGCCTTTTCCTTAAGCAAATCACCACTTACAGGGACATTTTTATCGCGCTGCCCAAGAAACCAACAATATAATTTTTTCCCCATTTGAGAATATCCTGACATTTTAAGCGTACTTATGTGCCGCCTGGTACATAAGAACGATTAAAATGTCAGGATATCCTGTGGTTTAGCATACATCAATTGTGTGTAGGCAACGGTGGGCAAATTATAAATGTCTCATTAATGGAAATACTAATTTATTTATTTATTTAAAGTAGCCGTTCCTCGTGGAGTGCCGTACTCGTGTACATCATGACTTTATTTTTTGAAAAAATACCTGTACAATGTGCTGGATTTACTTTATACAAATAGCATCTAAAATAGTTCACGGTGTCTAGTTCAAGTTCGTGTTTTGTAATGACGTACACGTGTCCGACACTCCGCAGTAGATTAAAATTTGGATTTGAAATTTAGCATGGCGTCAGAATACATTTCGTTAAAATAAACCAAACTACAAAGAATTCGCATATAAAAGTGGTAAATTAGAAAACTTTGTACATACATAATTTGTAATTTTTTATGGAATATAATTTTATGTAATGGAAATACCAAATACAATTTTAGAAACATATTGTTATTAAACTATCAAATACGACGTCTAGAATTTAAAGTAATCAAAATACTAATTATAAATTACATTTTGGAAATATAAGTAATTTAACTACGTAATTGAATTACATGTATTTATTAATGCCCCTCCTTGTATGTATGTAATCTTCGGGTAGGCATATGACCAGAGAAACTTGTTTTTATGTATATCAACAATGTCGGGGTTTTTATGAAGAATCATACCGTTCGATCGCTACACAAGAAGACTTGGTTTGAAAGTGAACAGCAGTAAAGCAAAACTCGTATCAACAACAGAAGACTTGAAATACCTCATGTCAGTACTAATTATGTCATCAAATGAAGCACGAAAAAAACACGAATTGCTGCCGGCCATCGAGTTTAATACACCAAATCAAGGTTAATGCGATCTTAACACCTGTCGCAGTCGTGTACGCTCTCACTTTCTAATTCTTAAAGTTGTCAATCCGGGTTGCAGACGACGCTGTATTCTGGAAATATTCATCGCGAAAGGTGGACTTTTTACTGAAGACCTGATAATCCTTGGTTAAAAACATCGTTATTTTAATGTAACATACTTTTTGCTTTTATTTCGATTATATTACATAGTTGATTTTATTTAAAGCTTTAATGGATTGCATTACGAGTACGACTGTATAAATGCAAATGGAACCAACCAAATTATGATATACCTTAAGTATTAATCGGCTGCATTTTAATATTTTCATCATCTGTGCCTTTTACAATTGGTCGCGTAACGAATAATTTCAGAAGATTCGTAGATGGAATTTCGATGGTCAAGCATAATGCGAAAGCGGCCAAATAGGACAATAAAAATGTCGACGACACATAAACGAGGATGACCATATCGCTATGTGTTATCGGTTGACGTAAATTCGAAATTGTTATCCGTAACAGACTTATATGAATTAAATACGCACAAAATGTAATCCGACCAAGAACGTTGAATATTTTGGTATTTAAAATATCTTTGAGCATTCCCCCAATACCCGATGACATACCAATAATAAGGGCGCTTATAAAAATGCCCCAGTAATTTTTGGCGAATGCTGCATAGCATGATATCCAAATAGCAGGTTTATCAAATTCGAACGCATAAAATATGTAGCCGGACATAATAAATAGTACTGCGATTGGAATTAAAAATGGATTTAGTATTTTGAATATCTTATAGGATTTTATATCGATGTTATCACGCCTAATGTAGTACCACATCCACCCACCAATAATTCCGGTTAAATAACTCCCTGTGTTTGTATGCGTCGGTATATAAATGTGCTGGTACATTTCATCGTACCATAGCACGTATTTTTGTGCTTCTGGAAACGGTGTTAGAATTCCATCAAACTTGTATTTGTACGTAACTACTGCGGGCACAATGATTGAAAATGCAATGCTTGCACTTAATATAATTTTCTTCAATTGCGGTACTTTCGTAATTAAAATCAATGAAAATAATGAAATGCTAAACAGTTGGAAATCAGTTCCCAGATACCATCCTTGTTGTAGACACGGCTCGTCCGATGTGACGTAATTATTGATGTACAGCAAATTGGCCCACCAGTTTGCACGACAATATTGACGCTCCACTTCATTACCGTAGCGCCAAACTGGTCCTGTGTCTAACCGCAACAACCACGTCGCATTGAATAAAATGATGAACCCATAAACTGGAGTCAACCGAAAATAGCGGAATACAATCCCTTTAACCAGATATAGAAAATTAATAGTTTTCGGGAATATGTTCTGCTGGAGCTGGCGAAATTTAAACGCCATAAGAAATCCACTTATGGTATAAAACGTCTGTATTATTGTTTGTCCATTAATAAGCAGCATTGTAATGAGGCGATGAAAGTTTTCTTCCATATATTCCGAATTAGCGAGAGGAAAAACATTTAGAATGAGGATCGTATGCCCCATTACTACTGCGTACATGAACAAAAATCTCATCGCGTTAATCACTTTAATCTCCTGAGTCATTTCTGGATCCACACCGTGGATAATTTTATAACAATTTCGGTAAACGGAAAATGATAAAACCAGTTTCGTATTAAAATCGGTAGGATGCGTACGGTAATGATCTGGTCTATTGTGCAATCGCTTCTTCATCTGGTAATCAATTATCGACGATAGGAGTGTTAGTACAACGATTGAGATTAGTATCACAAGAAACAGTATATCAAAATTATCCACATCATAATCAGCGCCACCTAGAAACGAATTTCGTGAATCACAATAAATAATTTCACTGTACGCCATCAGTTCAAAATTAGTTTTTAACTCTCTGTTCACGCACATATTCACCAAATAACTATATCGATTTCGATACCAAAGTGCATTTTTAAATAAGCCACGATCAAATGTAATATCGCTGATGTTCCGGTCGAAGGTCAGCGGTTGATACCACATCCGTTTCGATGGATAGACAAAATTTTTGAAGTACGCTTTACATCGGTTTAGGCAAAGGCCACGCTTTAAACGATCATGTCGAAAAAAATGTTTCTTATCACCCGAAATTTTGTTAATGTAGCGCCACGCCGCATTTGAACTATTTGGTGCAATGGTCACATCGACATAGCAGTAAATATTTCTTCGTTGATCGGGAAATTCGTTTAGACATCGATCATAATCGTCTAACTTGTTGAGCGCTGGTATTTGGTAATAGGCCGTCACTACAATATAAATTTGATTATTACTAAAATGTAAACTACTCGTATAATTTGGCAAGACTTACTATTAATCACGTTACATTGAATTAAATTGATTTTTGTCAAGCATAGTAAAAGAAATAATTTAAGACTCATCATCGTTTAAAATTATTTTGATGTATGTATTTCGGTTTAAAGTAAAATTGAAACTGAGATTATAAAATTTTCTTGAGCTTAAGTTTTTCATGATATGGCTGATAATTTATAATTAAAATTGGTGATGAATCAAAAATTACATTTTCATTGGTTTACCTATTAATTAAAATTATTTAAAAATAATTATATTTGCTGGATATAACGAAAAAATATTTTTCCAGCTTATGCTGCCATCTAACGACTATTAGTAAATACTTATGTATTGATTTTGTTTGAGCGAATGTAGCGGAATCTTTGTTTCGAGTTAAATAACTATTTTGAGTGTTTTTTTTTATAATCGAAGAGGTTGTTAAGAGAAAGTACTCACAATTAGTCGAATTATAATGAATGAATAGAATTAGTTGTTTATTATTATTTACTGCATTATGATTCAAGGTTTTGGGATTCCATCGAAACGGTTCATACAAATTATTGATTTGTATCTTATATTATGAACATTTGTTTGTCGTTCTGATAATAGATAACAAATAATTATTGGACGATCTCAATGTCAATGTTAACTATTTTGGGAAATATTGCAAGAGGTATTTAAAAGGCTTAGTTGGAGGATTTTAGAAAGCCGGTCGGGACCACTTGGTTCTCTAGGAGTTCTTTAATTTAATTTTTATTAATTTTTTAAATAATTCTATATTCTAGGTAGAAACCTAGAAACCAATTTACCAGACTGTTGAGCACCGTTGAGTCGATAAAGCAGAATAAGAATTTCATAATTAGGTTCCGCCTATCTTGAAAACCTTTTCGTAAAACTCACTCGCTTCATAGTGGAAAAACTGGATACGGTGGGATACGTCATTTAGACTGTGTGCCTGAGAGCGATTTTTTCGACTAAATTGCCGACTAAATTAGATTATCTGTAGTTATGCTATTATCCACCATTTTCTATCATTTAGATTCCTGCTGAGGTTGCTTGACTATTTAGGTCATTTTCATTTCTTGTTTTTATTATTTTTTTATCGAATACATTCGAGTAAAAATGTCTAAGAGGAAATACTCTTATTCTTAAATTTCAATTGTAATTTATAATCACATTCATGAATAATGTGATTCCCATATCCATATTTGTTTTATTTTTTCTATTCCCTTGATTTTAAATGATAACAAATCGATGTTGCTGAAAACAATATGACGTATGGAAAGTCATAATTTAGTACGTATGTGAAGTTATCCCACGATTCTATCCCACGATTCTATGGGTTTGTAGGACTTGAAAAACTAAGCAAACTTTTGTTCTACAATTTTTTGATTTGGCCGCTATGTGTTACTGCCAACCCCGGTGACGCACGTAATCTCATATTCGGGTGCAACTCATCGGCTGGGGGGTTTCTTTTTGTCACCAAGGACTTCGATTTATGGCAGAACAAACTCTATTTGTACGTGATGTTAAACACAAGAGCGAAAGAAAAAAAACAAACACACCAACCACTTAGACCAAATCACCATCATCACCATCATCAATGAAAATAAGTTATTTCATGTTTATATTTGAAATTTTATATTATTGAAAAAAAAAAAAATACAACAATTGCAACATGAAAAAAATTTCTTTAACTATAATATAATAAACAATTATGTATAATATAATTCCTGTAAATGCCCATATACATATGTGTAAAAGTTTGTTTTTCATGAGACGGACGAAAAAAGTAATTATTTATTTAGATTCAGTTTCAAAACAAAAAAATATGGTTGTAGAAAAAATAGAGAAAACTCACCAGACAATGCTTCCAAAGAGTACTCCTTGTGGTTGTCCGCGCTAAAAAACAGTAAATCTACCTAAAAAGAATAACACTATTTTTTTGTAAAGAACTAACACTAAATTGACACATTACTATTTTCTATTCTCATGATTTAAGAATTTTCCTTAACACACAATTCTAACATGCTTCAATATTTTTTTTTCTTTTTTTTTTATATGATTTTTTAATTTATAATAAAAAAAATTTTCAATAATTTTCACTAATTTTCCTTACAAGGACTTAATAACTTAAACTAAAATTTATCACACTAATCGATATTAATTTATACACTGGATTAGCTTGAGCTTCCGGTTCTGAATTTTCTTTTCTTTTTTTATTCCCTTTTTTTCCGACCAGGCCAAGTAGAAATAATTTGTTGTCCAGCTGTATTTCTTCAATTGGTTTGGTACTCGCGACAAAAAAATTAAATGCGTATTTTTTTTTTTGATTTTTGCGATATTTATACCAAACAAAGTCTGAGAGGCTAACCAATACCTCATGGGCTTATGTTACAGAAGTATGAATCTATATATTAAAGTAAAAAAGGTTGATAAACGATTGTATCAAAAAAATTAACACATGGTTGTTCTATACCAAAAAACAGTTCTTTTTCTTACCCTTATGAGATTTCCACTAATAGTTGGGCCAATCTTATTTGGGCGTACGCTATTCGCACCCGTAAAACAAAATCCGGAAGTATTTATCAAATGATAATTTTTTTCAATTTTTTCCTTTTTGTTTTTTAAATTAAATCTTCACTATTTAGGTTGTGATGTTCTCGGTTAGAACTCTCAGCACAAATGAACTCAAGATATATCGTTTTTGGTGTGTTTTCACTTTTTAATTTAGTACATAATGCAAATCTGTGTAATATATAACATTGCTATACTTATATAAAATACAAATGCATTTATTTATACATTGAACCGTTTACGGTATTAACCAGGTTAATATTTTTAAAATTGTGTAGGTCAGTAACCCAAATGACAACAAGTTATTTATTCTGTTTGTTTTCTAATAGACGAGCCCCTTTTTATATTACAGTTGAATTATACATTGACTTGGAATAAAACCACAAAAATACCAAAATTGAGTCGGGACTTGAAAAGTAATTGACTGAATCTCTATTTAGATACGATGGCCGTAACAGCACAGGTTATAAAAAGGTTAAATCTAATGCAACATTTTTATACTCTGAAAATCCCCGGCCATAACTATATAGTTCTTAGGTATGCAGAAAATTTAATGGTTTTAAACATGAGGTTTAATATCCTTCGCATGAAATGTACCTAATACTCTTCCTGCCTCGTTTATGATTTGATAATTTACATTTCCTATCTTTTGCGAAATCGTGCCTTTGGTGTATTGAGGTGCGAATTTAGCACAGAACTTTTTTGCTGCGTCACTTTGGGGGTGAGTGCGAACAAAGACCGATTGACCAATAGTGTAACTGACAGGTCGAGTTCTCAAGTTATATCTTTTTGCACTTTTTGTATAGGCCTTTTCAATGTCTTTTATAACTTGATCGTGCACCATGGAAATTCTATCGGGTAGCGGAAGTAAAATTCCACCATCGGCTAATGCATCTAATTGCCGTAACATCTTATAATCGTTGCCATGATTAATTTTGTGATACCCGAACAATAAAAAATGAGGGGTATTCTTAACTGTTTCGTGTATACCATTCCGCAGCGCAGACGCTATTTCTGGCAAGTATTTGTCCCACTGAGTATGTTTATTACCGATATAAGATCTTATGGCCGATAAAATAGATCGATTCACGCGTTCGGATTGATTAGATTGGGGAGAGTACACGGCGGTTTTTGAATCACGTACTCCAAACTTTTGTAGCAATTCCCGATATTCTACGCTTTTAAACTGGCTGCCATTATCAGAGTGGACAGTCTCTGGGACTCCATATACAAAAAAGATGTCAGTTTTGAGAAAATCAACTATTTGCTGTGCAGTTCCCTTACTTAATGCTTTTAACACCACAAACTTAGTCAAATGATCTAACACAATTAGAATTACCGTCTTGCCCTGAGTTGACCGAGGATATGGTCCGAGAAGATCAACATAAATTCGCTGCCATGGCCTTTCGATTTGATACATATTTCCCATTGGAGGCTTCATCGTTCGGTTTGGAGCTTTTGATGCTTTGCAGGTTTCACATTTACCGATATACTCCTTAACTTGTTTTGCCATCCCAGGCCAATAATATAATCTACGAAGCCTTTCTAGCGTTTTGACGATACCACCATGTGAAGATAAAGGATCGTTGTGTTCTATCTGGATTAAATTGTTACGCCCCTTGGTAGGTACCCACAACTTCCAAATTGAAAGGTCGGATAAATTATCATTGATTTTTGGTTCCAAACGGATAAATATTTGTTGATTGTCGACTCGAAATGCTGGAAAACTGTTTGGATCCTGTTCAATTTTGTCACGTAAATTTTTATACTCATCATCTACGAACTCTGATAACGAAATTTCAGATAGGTAACATATTTTTGAAATACTACAAAAATATTCCTCTTTCGTGTCACAGTATATACGAGATAACATATCTGGAACAACGTTTTCTGTTCCTTTTTGATGTTGAATTGCAAATCTGTGCCCCTGTAACTTTAAACTCCACCGGGCAAGACGTCCACTAAGATCTCGCTGACTCATGAGCCATTTAAGACTAGCATGGTCTGTAATGAGCGTAAAATCGTGCCCTTCAACATAAGGTCGGAATTTCTTTATTGCCAGCAATGCCGCTAAGCACTCGAGCTCAGTTACGGAATAATTTTTTTGAGCTTTGTTGAGCTTTTGCGACATGAAGGCCATGGGTCGCTCGTTTTCTTCATCATCTTTCTGATACAAAACAGCTCCAACACCCTCTGTGCTTGCATCACATCGTATTAAAAATGGTTTGTTGTAACATGGGTTTACTAATACTGGAGCAGTTGTAAGAAGAGTTTTTAATTCGTCGAAAGCGATCTGTGCGTTTTGTGTCCACACAAATTTCCCTTTCTTTAAACAGTCTGTTATCGGTGCTATGGTCGCGGCAAAATTTAGAATAAATCGACGATACCAGCCTGCCATTCCGAGCAATCGTCTGGTTTGTTTCACATTCTCAGGGGCTGGTAGATTCAATATCGCTTCGATTTTATTCGGATCCGGTCTCAAACCCTTTTCACCCACTAAATAGCCTAAGTATCTTATCTCGCGCATAACAAATCTGCTTTTCTCTAGGTTGATGGTCAGTCCTGCCGTCCGTAATAAGTCTGCAACCAGCTCTAGCAGTTCAAAGTGATCCTTCAATGTGGCGGTGATGATCAGTAAATCGTCTAGATAGACAAACACTCTATCGTGCAGTTCGTGTGGGATTACCTGATGCATCAACCGACACATTGATTGAGCTGCATTGCACAGCCCAAACGGCATCACTCTGAACTGATAGAGTGGCCGCCCTGGTACAGTAAAAGCCGTCTTGTCACGTGAAGTCTCCGCGAGCGGTATTTGCCAAAAAGCGTCTTTTAAGTCTAGGCCTGTTATGTATTTAGTTTCTGAAAGTCTGCCAAGAAGTCCGTCGATTAGAGGGAGAGGGTATGCGTCCTTTTCGGTCACCGCGTTTAGTTTTCGTGCGTCTAAGCAAAGTCTGGTCTTTCCGTTTGATTTCGTCACGATTGTCACCGGTGAACTCCATGCGCTCTTGCTAATCTCTATCACTCCTAGACTCAGCATCCTATCGATTTCTTCATAAAGACTTCTCTGTACGGCAGGTGAAATAGGATAGTACCTTTGTTTTATCGGTTTTATATCCTTGGCTATAACTATTTCATGCTCGTACAGATTAGTTTTACCGAGTCCATCTTTAGAATACGAGGGAAAAAAATTAACAATTCGATCTAACTCCTTCCGTTCTATTTTGTTGAGGACGTGGGCATTTGTTTGTTCTGGTTCAATCTGTATCACGCTAACTTTGAGAGTAGGAACAATGTTGAAGATCTCCCAAAAATCTATCCCAAGATAAACCTGTGACTCAAGACTTGGTACAATACAGAATTTAATATTTTGTGTGCGAGACCCGAATGTCACGGGTAGCCAAACGTATCCTTCGATATTGTTCCGTGTACCGTCTGCAGTTTTAATATACGAATTTAATTTTTTGTATTTAATATTTGCATCAGCAAGAAACTGAAGAGAATCCTTTCCCAAGACACTTACTGAAGCTCCACTGTCCAATAAAGCGTGTATTGGTTTTGTTGCAAGAATTATTTTCGCATATGGACGAGGATCATCCTTGTATAAATTTTTACATATAGCAGAAATACAGAGTTTAACGAATCTTTTTTTATTTTTAATATATTTTATGTAACGACATTGTCTCTTCGAACGAGTTAATAACATTTGAGATGTTGACGCACAGCTGATTGGAGTATTATTAATTGACTCGTTCGAGATTGTGCGATGGTTGTGACTTACTATGATTGGTTGTTGTTTGAATGTTTCGAGGTTATGATGCCTTGCGGAGCTGTTAGAACTTTCGTTTTTTCCTCCGAGTGTGGCATCCTCGATCCTATCACACTCGGTCGCGTGTTTCCCAATGATCTGATACAGTTCTGACAGTTAGGTTTTCGGACGTTGGCAGCTCCACATCCAAAACAGAAAATATTGATGAACTCTTTGGTACAATCTTGGTACCTGTGACCTAAATCTCTACAGTTCCAGCAAATGAAATGCATCTGGTGCTCATTACTATATTTCCGGTCTGGTTGATTTCTAGTAATCACCTCGATGTTAAGATTATGGTCTTTTTGAAATCCAGTAATGCGATCTTCTGGCTTGCACTCGTTTGTGTTGGGATGTATGGCATCGACATTATTGTAGTTATGAAACTCGTTCACTCGTGGTTTGCGTCGAATAATATTGTCACTGAAATGTCTGGGGTCGTAACCAGTCTGTTCCCACATTTTCTCGTATCGCGTACACAACGAACGCAGTTCTTCAATCGATCTAACTGAGATTTGGTAAGGAAGAGTGACGTTTTTAAGCGCGGGGTTCATATTTTGACAGAGCCTATACATCAGTTGACTCTCTAACAATGGATATTGAAGTCTGGTATTTAGTTTTTGAATCGCCAATGCAAAATCTGAAAAACTTTCTCTAGAGTTCTGGAATCTGCGCAGTATCTGTTCCTTAGTTTCTTCTTCGAAATCAAACGTACTGAAGAACGACAAAATTGCAGATTTCATCGATAGCCAAGTTGAGTTTGGGTTTCCCGATTTATACACCCAGTACCAATCATCAGCTTTTTTGGAAAGGAAAAGGTGTAAAACTCTAGGTAGATTATCCACAGGAAAGCCATCATCTCGTGCCATATGCTCAAGTCGATGAATAAAATCATGAACGTTAGTAGTTTCACCTCCATCGAAGGACAAATTCCATCTTTGTTTCAGTTTATAGAGGTTCTCTTGTCGGAATTGTTGAATCGGTCGTGTGTACGAATGGTTGGCAGCATGTGGAAGATTGTATTCAGGGATAAAAGCGTCATTTGAATAATTCATCCTTTCTGGGTCTCTCTGCTCCAGGAATGGTGGAATTACTGGGTTAAAGAAGTGGTTCACATTTTGTTTGACCTTGTTCTGCTTCATGCGATCGCTTGCTTGTGAAAAGAAATCACGTACAGTATTTTTAGTTTCCCCGGATCCTCGGTTAGAAATATGACTGTTTACTGTTGTATCTTCTTTCTCTTTTAATAATGCTGATTGTTTATTAACTCCTGACGTGTTTGCATTTATTATTACTTTCGGAAATTGCGTTTCAATGATGTTGTCTATTTCATCTGAAAATGAACTTGTGGTAATTGGTACCGGTGAATTTGGTACAGGTACAATTGATCGTGTTGTTGTAATCGTTAACTCGTTCCACAGTTTTGTACACCAGTTTACTGCTCTTCTCCAATTACTTAGTATTCCTTGAGTCTGTGGTGTTTCCCCTATGGTATTAATCAGCCTTTCGGTTCTTGCCTGGTAATGTAAAGTCTTCGCAAATGCAACAGCAAGGAAATCAATCGGTGGTTTAGAACCTTGCTCCAATGTTGCGTTAGATAATTCTGTATATTTCGATAGACACACTTGTAATTCTTTATCGGGATTAACCTTGTGGGATAATTTAGGTGCTAAAGATTTTGCAGAGCGTTCCGCATGTAGGCTAGTAATTAATATTTGATTCGCATCGAATGCTTTGCTCGACAAACCCCTCGCTAGATATTCGACCTCTAACTCAGGTAATGATAAATTTTTCAAATATATGAGTGGTTCCATTTCGACATAATAAGGTTAGGAAAAGTAAGCACTTCACAGTTAAATAAAATCAAACCAAATATAAATTAAGCGGATTTATTCCAAATTAGTTATGTAATGTTAACCTCTAGACGATTATTATTTCCAAGAGAAAAATAAGTTAAATCTATAAACTTATTATGAATGAGCGAAACTCGCTAATCTATTTATCAAAAAAAAATTAAAAAAATGAAAATTATTGCAATGGTTTTCAAGAGACGAAATAAACGAAAATTGCAATTAACTAAAGCACAAAGATTATGAAAAAAAATATCTGATCAGAATAAATTAAACAATATATTATGATCACTAATTTAAGAAGTTACTTCCTTATAAAAGTATATGTATTTGTATTGTACAAAAAATATTTTTATCATTTGAATGGTGATGATGATGTAATGGTCGTTGGAAAGAATTGGATATGTAAAAAAAACTACTCAGTCGTTAAAAATATAATTTACGGTAAGCTATGATGTATCAACAGTAAAATATTAGAAAGGGTCGCTTCAAAGAGATACACATTTGGGAGTCAAAGAGAATTACCACAGAGTCACTGCGTTTTCTACCAATGAATTCCTATAGTGAAATCGTAATCATTGTGAGCCTTCCAAATACTTTACTGAATATTTTGATATCTTATAATAAGAGAAATATGATGTTGTTAATTAGCTGTACAGATTTCATTACACTGGCAAGTCAAAGGATTCCATGAAATCATCATGTGTCTAACAGTGAATTACCAGTTATGAAGTCTAATGCACATTTTTCACAACAATCACAAGATGTTATATGTAATATTAGAAAATTGTTATAACCACTCGCTATTCATGAAAATGACAAAAAAAATGAAAATTGAATAAAACTTAAAGAAACTAAAAAAAAATAATATGGTTAACAATACGCGGTTATTACGGTTAAACATGCTGAACAGTAAAGCTGTTTGGATTACTTATTAGGCAAACCATGGTAAAAAAAAATTAATGTTCAATACACATGTTTCAGATGGAAACCATGTGGTTTTTATAACCTTCAGCCACCTTACCGTAATGGTAATTGACCTTCAAGTCCCTGTTTCGGCGCCATTTTGTTACTGCCAACCCCGGTGACGCACGTAATCTCATATTCGGGTGCAACTCATCGGCTGGGGGGTTTCTTTTTGTCACCAAGGACTTCGATTTATGGCAGAACAAACTCTATTTGTACGTGATGTTAAACACAAGAGCGAAAGAAAAAAAACAAACACACCAACCACTTAGACCAAATCACCATCATCACCATCATCAATGAAAATAAGTTATTTCATGTTTATATTTGAAATTTTATATTATTGAAAAAAAAAAAAAATACAACAATTGCAACATGAAAAAAATTTCTTTAACTATAATATAATAAACAATTATGTATAATATAATTCCTGTAAATGCCCATATACATATGTGTAAAAGTTTGTTTTTCATGAGACGGACGAAAAAAGTAATTATTTATTTAGATTCAGTTTCAAAACAAAAAAATATGGTTGTAGAAAAAATAGAGAAAACTCACCAGACAATGCTTCCAAAGAGTACTCCTTGTGGTTGTCCGCGCTAAAAAACAGTAAATCTACCTAAAAAGAATAACACTATTTTTTTGTAAAGAACTAACACTAAATTGACACATTACTATTTTCTATTCTCATGATTTAAGAATTTTCCTTAACACACAATTCTAACATTGCTATACTTATATAAAATACAAATGCATTTATTTATACATTGAACCGTTTACGGTATTAACCAGGTTAATATTTTTAAAATTGTGTAGGTCAGTAACCCAAATGACAACAAGTTATTTATTCTGTTTGTTTTCTAATAGACGAGCCCCTTTTTATATTACAGTTGAATTATACATTGACTTGGAATAAAACCACAAAAATACCAAAATTGAGTCGGGACTTGAAAAGTAATTGACTGAATCTCTATTTAGATACGATGGCCGTAACATATGTTGGCCGCGGCCAGCCTCTGAAAGGCCATTTATGGCCACTTTATCCACGCCCACAGCGCTAAACTTATTTGACATACCCCGGACATATGCATATCGTTAGAAAGGTATTGACAGCTATCAAATAGCATATAAAAAAATTTCAAAAAATTAAGGTTGAGGGTCATTTTGGCCAAAAAACTGAAAAATGCCAAATCGGCCGGCCACATTCGGCCAAATTGCTATAAAATTAGCCCAAAACTTTTGGTTCATATTTTCAGGATTATCAGGCCACAAACCTCACCTACAATATGACATCCGTTTGTCCCAGAAAACTCGTATATTTTAGATATTGACCTCCATAACTTAAAAGCCACCCTAATTTTTTGCAAAATTTCAATTTTGGCTCCCTAATATCGGTCCGTTGCGGTTCATAATGATAGTGAATCAACGTATTACAATGAAACAAATATATTTACATCATATTATTATCATTGCTAAGAGAATTTTTACCGAGAGAATTTTTATTTTTTTTAGTGACCTTTTTTCATAACAAAAACAAATGAAAAAACTGATAAATTGATGTGATCGAAAAAATCACCAAAAACATTGAACATTTGACAGTCTCCTTGCATAAAATCGATATTTTTTTTAATCTTTATGATGATTTCTTTATACAGTAGATGTTATCTTCCCTCCCTTCATTGTATTGTTTAAGGAATCAAAAATGAATTGCTATCGAATCGAGTGTGTGGGAACTGTTTTGACTGACAACAATAAAACGAATCGCAATTCAATTCATTTTCAATTTTCCGTGCCAAAATCATTGATATCAAATAAAAAACCTCTTAACGATTTTTCGGAATGTCTTTCTACACGGAGAGAAAAAATTATCAGATTTTTTCCTATTCCTTTATAGCAATCAAATTATAGTGCTCTGTACCATAATTTTAGTATATACTTCTATTTTTATGGCGGAATTTCCTATTTCACTGGTAATATCTACTATATAGGAATTAGTACTATAACACTAACTAAATCGTATGTGATATAGGAACCGTTTTTTGGGCCAAGACAACTTGTTTAGGAATAATTCCTTTTTGTTAAGGAATAACTCCTATTATTTTTCACTAAATTAAAATGCATTTTTGTTTTTCTCTAGTTATTAGAACTTCTTCGTGGTGAACAGTTGTGTTTGTCGATGAGTAGAAAATGGTGAAAAAAAGTTGTGCAAATTATTTGTGTCATTTTAAAAGTTTAGATACTTTATTTTTTAATGGTAAGTGAGTGAATTATTTTGATTCAAATTTATAATTATAAATTAATTATTAGAATTACACTTGTATTAAATTATTGGAAATACACTATGAATATGCTATTTATAATATTGAACATTATTAGCTATTTATATATTTTGTAGCATTATTATCCGCCATGATTTATGAGTCTGTAAAATTATGTTGTTGTCGTATTATTTTCAATTTTTTAGGATTTGTACTGTGTTTTTGAAACTAATCTTACCAAATTGTAATTATAATCATTTCAGATGAAAAAAAAATCAGATGAGTATCGTACACCATTATCATTGTGATACGCGACACAAACGTTGTAAGTAAAAATATTTAGTGATTAAAATTATTATATTTCTAACATGATATAATTATTATTTATTTCAGATAATTGCGTCTAGAAATGGCTAAATGTGGATGCTGCACATCCAATGAAAATTCTCCAGAGTAACTATTTAAAACTATGTAGTTCAACAATATTGTTAGCTTTCTTAATAAATAACTTATTAAATATGTATTATGAAATCAAAATTGCGTTTTATTTGTTCGTATGTTAGACGGGTGCTTTGCTATATTACAATGTAGAAACTTCCATAAGTATCATGAATGTTCCTATTTTTCTAGGGATTCAATCCAATAAAATTTACAAATGCTGCAATATTATATTGGATAATATGCCAATAATATAAGAATAGTTCCCTTATCGATGTACATATTGTCCTATAATGCATGAGGTAGAGTGCTTTGTGTATGATCATACAGATGAATATTATAGAACATATTCCTATTTTTAAGACATCCGGGTTTAACATTTTTAACAAATTTTACTATACCTCGTGGTAATCAGTCCTTATCATTAAATAGTAAGCTTTCCGATAATAAGCCATCTTTCCGTGGACTCCGATATTTTATGGAGATGTGTGCTATATTTTTTTCCGTGTAGCTGTCAAAAACAACAATTTGTCAACGATTTTTTCGGAATGTTCAACAACAACGCGCTGAATGCACTAACATTCCGAAAAAACGTTGACAACCCGAATGCAATTGTTTTTTTCGACACAAATTTGATATCAGAAATTTTATGAATTGAATTCGGCTCTCATCACTCGGACGTTTACCTCGTACAACAGACACGCCCCTTTGCATACAAAAAAGTTGAAAACAATTTAAAAATAATCTGGGATAGAAAAATCCGAGATTTTTATCCGTTGTATGTTTCTGTGATTGAATGGCGCAGTGACATTTGATGGTGGATATATTGATGCAGATGTTTCTTAATTTACGTGTATAATTTACGTGATGTAATTGGTTAAAACGATGGGATGGAAAAATTCAGGATTTTTATCCACTATCGCAACGACACGCCATTGTTTTGTCAAAGAGAAGAAAAATGTTAATTTTTTAGGAATTTTTTTTAGGAAAAATCACCATAAAATCAATTGAATCGATTTAACTTTCTTTTAAATAATTGCTATTGTATCTATATTTGTCGATGCGATGTTTATTCGATCGATTCTACTCGATTTAAATTCAACAAAATGATAAAAAATGATAAAAACAGTATTTTTCGTAGAAATGAAAAGCAAAAAAAAAATTAGATGTGGTTTTTCGGTCTTGATATGTTCGGCAAAGTTGTTGGTCTTGACCTGCGCAACAACTTTGCTGAAGAAAGCATAACGCAAATCTTAATAGTTCAAGAGCTATCAACGTGAAAATGAGGGTATATTTTGACTCAGGGCCAAAACATGTCGAATGCGATATCTCAAAACTGGGGACTAACTTTAAAATGGGACTAGCACCGTTGAGTTCAGCATACTCGAATTAGGTTTACCCCTGGGTGCCCAGCTTGTCACGAAAAAAAAGTTTTCAATTCAAGCACAGTGTTATTGGATGATCTCAATGTCAATGTTAACTATTTTGGGAAATATTGCAAGAGGTGTTTAAAATGCTCAGTTGGAGGATATTAGAAAGCCGGTCGGGACCACTTGGTTCTCAAGGAATTCTTATTTAACACGTTCACGCCGTCGAGTACTACCGGTGGCCCGCACTACACTGTCTCATCGGGCGGCACGTACCACCGGTGGCCCGCACTACACTGTCTCATCGGGCGGCGCGTACCACCGGTGGTACGCATTTGATTGAGCTATTTGACGGTGTGTAACACCAAATATGTATTTAGATAAAAAAAAGAATTACAAAAAAAATCGTTTTCAGGAATAGGGTGGCTGGATTAGCTCCCGTCCGATAGAGCGAAAAGCTTTAAGCGCAGCCGCCCATGGGCGAGGAGCGAGAGTTACAGCGCCGTCGTGAACGTGTTAAAATAATTCTATATTCTAGGTAGAAACCTAGAAACCAATTTACCAGACAGTTGAGCACCGTTGAGTCGATAAAGCAGAATATGAATTTCATAATTAGGTTCCATCTTGAAAACCTTTTCGTAAAACTCACTCGCTTCATAGTGCAAAAACTGGATTAGGTGTCATACGTCATTTAAAATACAAATAATAATAACATGTTCAAACCCGTGCTTAAATATAAGGTGGGTCCGTCAAAGTAAGGGACCTAGGCTGTGGAATTGGTTGTTATGGTAATGATATGCCGTCGCATAATTGTTGTCTTTTTTTGAGTTTATGATATCCGAAATTCGATGAGTCTATTGAGTTTGGTAAGGCTGCTTCATTAAATTTTGTTGGTATAAGACCCTGTTAGTAAAATGCAATGCAATGTTGGATGATTTTATATATGCAGCCACTGAGATAGTGTCGTTTCCTTCTGGATTTCAGATTCAATTTGCTGCAAATTTATAAAGCCTATTTGTCACCCCCTTCTATTGTGTACTGTATTTCTTCAATTCGTAAGTATACCGGCTTTACATAACTCTAACCTTGGTAATGTTAATTTGGTAGCTATTTTTGCACATTTTGCACCCTTCCACCGACCACCAAAATTTTGAAGTATCTATTTAATCATTTTGTACACATTAAACAATGTTCCGTATAGACCAGGGATTGTGGTGTGACCAGCAAAGTTGATAGTGCAATGCTGATGTTGAGCAAAGAATTTAGATCGCTATAAAGTTATCATTTGTTGAAATTTTGGGCAGTCTTTTAAATAAGAGGTGCCATACGAAAATGCAGGATTCCAGTGCTAGCCTTCATATATTTAGCTATGCAATTTACCCTGGCACCGAGTTGGTTCAGTTTGTGTTGAAGCTCGTCATGGCTACTCTCAACCTTTAGCAATTGGCCGACATTTTCTATTAATTTATAGCACCAACTCATGTTAACGCCTTGTGCTTTGTATTTTCGGGCTTGATCCGAAATGCTTACGTCGCCTTGGTCGAAAGTGGTTTAATTTGGACTAGAATGGCCCCAACTTATTGTTGTTGATTGGAGTAGCAGACTGGCTTTTACTGGTGTCAGTGTTTTGGGCTGAAAAAATTCACAAGAACTTTGGTTTACTGGTTGTTGGTTTGTTGTTCGTTGATCTGTTCTGGCGTGGCTATTGCGCGGCTACCATTAAATTACGTCAACAATTTATGCTACCGTCAATAACTCATCAATTTGAACCATGCGTTGCTCGAAAAACGGCCAGGATGGGACACGAGACACGAACGAGTGATATTGCAGCACAACAACGCTCCATATCATCGCACTCCCATCATCCAGGACCCCATCAAAACGCTGAGATATCATAACCTGCTACTGCACCCGCCTTTTTCGTCAGACCTGGCTCCCTCGGATTATCACTTGTTCCGGTCGATGGCGCATGGTTTGGATGAATGTTTTTCAGTCCAAAGACGAATCGTTTTATCGTCGTGTTATTCATGTATTGCCAGGGAGATGGCAAAAATGTGTAGATAGCGAAGGACAATACTTTGAATAAACATTTTTTTATATTCCTAATGAAATTTTCCATTTTACATTTTTCAAAAAACCCGGAAATTTAGTTACGCACCTAGTAAAACGAGCTTTGGTTGAACGATACGTATAGATTCCGAGCATTCTAAGTTCAACATTTTGCTCATATCGTCGAGTTGCTGCTTGGTAGCTGTAAAAAGTCTTCATCGCTTCTTAACGAAAAGCGACCATTGGATGTGGTTTCAATGATCACATCACTATAGCTAAGATGGTGGATAATTTGATCGAATTATGTGATTCATCACACGTAATGTGCGGCATCAAATAAAGAAATTACATCATCGCATAGAAACGTCACCACAAAACCAGTCAGATATATGTATTTCCAATGTATTGGTTCCGATTGTTGTTTGTTTCCGATTCGACTAGCGAAGAGAGATATTATCCACTATAAATCGTTACAAAAGGACCACAAGTTTTTCTCGTCCGAAAAGAATTCCATCTGATAAGTTGGATATAGCAAAAGTTTAATTTGAAAATATGATGAAACAAGGCATAAAACATCAAGCACTTACTGGGCCTCGCACATGCGTTAACTACTGTGCACTTAGGTTAGGTTTCAGTGGTCGCTATCGCACACTTAGGCCAATTTTGGTACCACTCATTCATTGCAAGCTCCATGTCAAACTCCATCAGAGGGTTTTAATTGTATTTATTAACACCACCGATCGTAATCGATGGTGAAAATTTAATTTGCATCTATAGCCTCTGATGGGATTCGAACTCAGTACCTCCCGGTTCAAGTGCCGAAGCTTTAACCACTGCACCACTTGTCAGATTACTGTACACTTAACTCAATCACCATACTTGATCGGTACAAACAGCATTTGCAAATCATATTTCAACGACTTCGAGAATACCAAGTAAATATAAACATCGCAAAGAGTAATTTGGGTAAAACAGAGTAAAAATTTCTGGGCCACCTCGTGTAACGATCTATCCATAAGACACCCTGTTGTTTTATTTTGTTTAATGGGACCACATGATAATTCTTGTGCGGATTAACGGACAATGTTAACGAATAAAAATTCTACAGCACAATAAAACGTAGGTTTCTTCATACATTATGCCAAACGAGCGGTTTCAACACATAAATATTTATTTAGACAGATTCACTCGATGGTCTGCTGCGATTTCAAATGTTGACATGATGGCAGGAAAGCCGTATAATAACATCGAAGTGCATATTCATAAAATAGGGTAAAATTCTTGGATATGTATATGATATCATTTTTCTTGGGCGTCGGTCAAAAATTATCACAGATGGTTTTGTACTTCTCGTCTCGCAAGATGGTTTGAGAGTATATAAAACGAAATTTATTATATGAAAGTTCGAACATCACCAAGGATTATCTCCAGAACCAAACTCGTCACTACACGGAAAGAAATAATCATGCATAACTGATATAAAACAAGCATATACCCTATCGTTTTGGAGCCTAGTGAAAGCTGGCGCAAAATATGGATAGGTTTGCTTGTTATACGTAAATTTTAAAAATGGATAATCAGTATATATTGCTAAAATTTAGCAAAAATTGCTTTAAATCATTAGCAAATTTTTCATATTTTAGTCAAATCTTATCATGAAATAGGAAAAGTATTATGCCAAACATGCAATATTTTCTTAATTCATGTTAATAAAACACAGTAATTCTTATCGTTTATACTGAAATTATACAGAAAATTTTCCAAAATTGTGCATACATTACTTAAACCAAACTGCATATTCTGCATGATTTTCGTTGTCACTCACCCATATTATGAGCAAAATTTAATATTTAATTCTAGTAATTTTTTACATGGTTTAAGTCAATTATACTCATACTTACATAATTTTTAAATTTTGTAAAATTATTATAATATCATAATATAAAAAGAAAAAACAAAATTTCCAAATAATATTAGAAAATATATTTTCACAGGTACAAATTACAATTTTTACATCTATAGCTATGTGCTTAAACTTATAATATCACAAATATTTTCCTTATGAAACTAAAAATAAATTCATATTTTAAAATATAAAAATTATAAGACAGGAGTAAATATTTTTACTTATTTCTACAAGAATCTCGGTTTAAAACAATTATATAGTTCCATTAAATAACCGAATTTGAAAAGGTTTGTTACTCAGTAATTTCGATTACAAAATTTTTATTTATCATGTCTGAAATCAAGAAACAATTTAAACTATCTTCAGACCAAAAATATAATATGATTTATTTCTGTAATTTTCAGAATCCTGAAAAGCCTATTATTTTGAAATAAGTATATGTAAACCGTTAAAATGTAAAAATAAATCGATCCATTAAGATAATGTTTCTCTAAAACGGTTGCTCATTTCAGCTGAGAAATTGAAAATGTTTGTGCAAGGGTTTTAAAATAGAGCTTCGTTCTGATGACATCGGAGCTCATATGTTTGAATTCTGATGAATTTCTGTTAAAGATGATTTCAATTAAAATAGCTAAATTTCATAGCAAATTTTTTAGCAATCGAGAGTAATAAATTTCTTCGATTTTTGGATTCAAACCTCATACACCAAAGGTGACGCGGAGGGCGAGATGGTGTTTGGATGTAAAATTGCACCTTTTCCAGGTTACAGGTACTCGAAATCAATATCAATCTGCATAAACCACATTAATTAGTAAAATTTAAGTTTAATGAAATAATTTTATTTACCAATTGTGCGCCATCTGCATTAGTATATTTTGGCCAAGCTTCTATTATCTTCGACTTATCTCCTTTGGGTAATAACCTAGTGCTGGATGTTTTCCTCTACTTTTCGAGCACCCCCTCAAAAGACATTGAGTACACTTTTAATCAAATCTGGTCATCGTTCACAACCGTTTCAGCAACAACTTGAAGTTCTGTTACTTGTAACAAATAAAAAGAAAACAAAAAATATGATACAATCTTAAAATAATTACTATTAATTTTGTCTCAAATTTATTTTTGGTACTCGAACCCGTTTTTCCCTTCGAAATATTCCAGAAGCTCGAATTTTTGCTGCTGAATTTCTATACGAATTGTATAAGCGGCCTGATGGGTATTTTACAACGTCAGAATAGTATGTCTCCTAATAAGGGGAGAAAATGAAAAACATTATTTTTGTGGGGAGCGCTCATGATATTGAAGAGAAACCCGATTCTCTGAATTGAAGATTAAACAAATATTTGATAAAACTCAATACAATCTTTTATCAATTTTTCTCCCATCGGACAGGCAAGTTATTATTATTTTTTTGGTACTTCTTCAGAACTATTTATCCAGTTGTAGATAGATATACATTAACATCCTAGAATAAAACATAAAATACTTAATAGACCAATAATTATATTATATTGTATGAAATGCAGACAAATTTAAAGTTTGAGGTAGTTTCTGGTGTTTCTGGTCCGGAAATTGAATTTTCTGGAATATTGGCAGGTCCCACATATTCTTCAGGTAGAAGTTGAAAAGGATGGAATAAACCCATCGAAATATTGGAGGTTTTATTATAAATTAAATTAATAAAAAAATCAAATAAAAAAGCTTAAGTTAAAACTAATTAAATAAACATTTTTTTTACTGAAGAAAAATTTAAACCAAAGTTCAATCAATTATTTATCCCCTGGCATGTAGTTTTAAGGCCATATTTGCAATAAAATCGTCTACATGACCATTAAAAGAATTTTTGATTATTGTTGAACCAAAAGGACAATTTTAATTTTTAAGGAAATAACTAAACCAATGGATATGCATGACTTCATGGCGTTTATCAAGGATATAAACTTCCAATTATCAATATAAAACTACTCAGGGTAAGCACAATAGACCTTAACGGTCGCAGTGCTAAGAACTGCATTGAGCTACCATAAAAAACAAGAAACTGCCATTCTGTTATGCCACTTGGCTGCTTGGCACTACTGATGTCTACTATTTATAATATTTAAACTTACCTTTAGAATATTGAAATAAATCTCCCAATTGCCATGGTTCAAAAAGCTCTTTCAAGTGAGTTTGTGAGTGGCGTGTTGTCCATATTCACAAATTCCATTTTTAATAACTAAACTATTTGTCATAAAACACTACACTTATTTTAGTTGTTACGTTTTTACGAGTTTATCGAACTAATTATTAAGGTTCAATAAATATTAACCGACAATTATTTTATTTATAATTTATTGATAATCCACTATACACTAATTTTTAGATATATTCAATCGTAGGTAGTATACAATTAAAAATTAAAAAAAAACTAAGCACGAAATCATCAAAATATGAACTATCTCAGTAAACGACAGTTTGAAAATAATGCGACTATTGCAGGTGTTTTACTTTCGATTTCTGCTCTAAAGTAAAGTTTACTTAAATATGAGTGTATTAAGCAAATTATGTATGATTTTAGGAAGTAAATGATAATATGAGCAAATCGTGATATGATTTTAGTAATTTTTGTCTTTATTTTTTCTGATGCGCAATTGCAGAGAAATATTTACTTGAATATATCAGTTTTAAGTAGAATATGCTCGATTTAAGGAAATAAGTATTGAAGCGCGCGAATTGTGACTCGATTTAGGTAAGCTTTTTCTTTTAAAAGTGAGTGCATGATCGCATAGTTCAAAGAATATGAGTGCATAGCTCAATTTTTAGTTAAGCATATTAATACTTAAAGTTCAGCAAATTGTGCGTGATTTATGGAAACAAACAATAAAATGAGAAATAAACATACGATCTTACGCAAATTATAGTATACATGACTTAAGCGAATATGTAACAAAATCAGGAAATTAACACAATAGAATACATTTTCTTTTTTTTGGAAATATTTTTTTATTATGCAAAATATAATCTTACAAATTCCTTATTTTGTTGTTTTATTGATGTTAGCTAGGTAAGAGATTATCAAAAGGTGAACATCATTAGGGAGACATGGTTACTTTTAACACCCAGAATGTAGAGAATAGAAGAGTTCAAATTATAAAAATGTAACTGCTACGCTTCATTTTAAGTCGTTTTATTATTTTTAAACATAATTTAACAAAAAACGTTAATAGTGCATCATCATATTTGAAGATTGATATATTAGATAGATATTTAAAGTTTTTTTTTTAAATGTCTACTTTTTTTCTCAGTGTTGGGCTGTACAAGGCTATAAGACAATAAAAGCAAATCTCGTCAAACATATTTAAAATTTTATTTACTAGAAACATAACGAAACAACATCCGTTGTTGATGCTGACTTAAAAAATAAAGTAAATCAAGTATAAAATGGTGATATAGTACTAGAGTAGAGAATTCACATTGTTGCTAAAATTTTTTGGCCAATCGGAAAATTTTTAAATAAGCAGCATTCGAGCAATGTTGGAAAAACTATTTTGATCGACGAATTGCGGATTTATTCAATAAACTGAATAAACCAGGTTAAATTTATATTAATTTCCAGCTTAATTTAGTTAGGTTTTCTAATTTAAAATAACTCAAATGATATACGTGTGATCTAATCGGAAATTGATTAATGTTAAAGAAATAATTTAATATAAACATACTTATCTACTAGCAACCAGCGGTTAAGAGGCGAAAATTAGATAATTCGCTGTTTTCTCAATTTAGATCATTTAAAAAAAATTCTTAAAATATTGTGAATTATTCACACAATTCGCAGTTTATTCTAAAAATATTTTGAGGTTGGTTTGTCCAAATCTCAAAATCTCGAGATTTCTCGAGTAACAGATCCAAATTAATTCGGTATTTCTCCATAAGTTTTACGGCCAAACTCGATCAGGATAGAACACTCAGTGCCGAACTTACACGTTAAAGTGCCTCATTGAGGTAATTTGAACTGATGGTCCCACGTATAATTTACAACGAAGCCACCTTTTATAAAATTTTGAAGACAATAATTCATTACATGTTTATGTCAAAATTAAATAACCTGTGGGAATTTTTGCTATTATGTGAAAGAACATCTCCTTTTAAACTTGAACTGATGATTTATGTACTTCAAGCTTTATCTTTGAAGCGAAACATCATTAAAAAGAAAGTTATTTGGTTTAAAAAGAGCAAAAACTGTACAAACTCCTTTTTTTTGTTGCAGGAAGTTTTTAGTCACTTGGAATGAGATATTTTTTTCTTGAATATTCTTATTCTATTGAAAAAAGCAATGAATTTTTGTTTAAAATATTTTCTATTGAACTTTCTGTTTTAATATTCAATTTTGCCACTCAGACTCAATATAAAATATTTTAAAACGAAATCTTTAAGTAAAATGCCCTAAGTGGTATCTAGACTGTGTGGGCCCTTAGTCTCATTCCGGCTTAGCCTTTAGCCTTTGCACCGTCCCATTCTGAAAGCGCAGATTAACAACTTTATGTTGTTAAAATCTTACCATTTTAACTGGTAGAAAAATATAAAATATTGTTTTTGCGAAAATATTGTAGAACTTTTTAGCAATTATTTTCTTAAAATAAGAACTATTTTCTTATTTATTTAGTAGTTATACTAATTCACTATTCTAGCATAAAATGCTTAATTTAAACATAAAATATTCAAAGAAAAAATCAGTTCGGTTGAGCAACATTTTCTCAAATTCAGTTTACTTTTGTATTCTTCAATAATGCGTCAATTTACTCATTTTATAAAGAATTTGCTAAAATTGTTGTTATTATGTTTAAATTAAGTAAAACGAGAATGTTTTTTGATTTACTAGAAATAAGAAAATCGTTTTCTTGTTTACTGTAAATTATTTCTTTCCGTGTATATTCTGACAACGATTTCAACTACATCGAAGAGTCTATCTCTATAGTCAACCATAATATCTTCGAACGATACTCAGGCCGACATTAAGGTCCTTATCACAGCCTTATACAAAAGAATTTTTACTCTGACCTGATTGTCCCGGTTGAGGTCTAAACATCGTAGTTGTGCAAGCTCGCATTTTCGCCAGTGTTGTGCAATTGTATGTAAAAAACTGTTTTATACATTTTTTACGTAAAAAATGGTAATATACTTAAATTACTGTATAAAACGTATAATATTGTATAAAATCAAACGCGTATTTAAAAACCTTAGTAAAACCGCAAACCTTAATATACGAAACGTAAATTTGTATCATATTAATACATTTAATTTTATTCGATAAAAACTATATTAATAAAAGATGCTAAGTTAAATTAATATGAAATACGACATAAGCATAACTACAGACGTCGTTATCCAAATATACACTTCGCAAATGCAATTACTGCGAGGAACACTGCGTAAAATATTCGTAACTAATTCAAAAACATCAATTCTTACGTTTATGAAATTTTTTTGGATATACTCGTATGATGTAAAATGAGAAATGGATTTGAAATTTTTGAATTTATTTATATTACTTCTAATTTATTAATTATAATTAAAAGTAAAATATTTGTAGAAAAATATAAATAAAATTATTATTTTTTTCAAAGAAAATATGGTTTGTTTCTCAGCTACTAACTTATTTTTTAGAATAGAAAAACAAAATCCACAACACTATGGGATTGAAGTGTAAAACGATTATTCATCGAACTCATTCAATATTAATGCTATAACATTTTAATGTTATCTGTTACAAAAATTGTTTAGATGATTACGAGAAATCATTACCATCTTTCGACAAGATTATTTAACTTGACACAGACAGAGACATCTGTAGTGCAATTTGTTCTCTATCGATTAATGCTTAAAATAAGAATTACATTGCTTAAAATAAAAAACTTCATACTGCTCTAATATTGTAGCAAAACGAAATAAAAAAAATTGTTGCGCTATGTGACGTGAGGAGAAAAAATCCAAAAATTTAGGTGTCATTTGTTATTGTCAAATGTCAACACAAAAAAATAAAAATAAAAATCGAAATAGTAATATCGATTAATATTACGGAGTTTTCAGATAGGTTTGCGCGAATTACTTTAAGACAGCTATCGTAGTTAATCCCTAAGAGTCTGTTTGATAAACATTTTCGACTAGGGAGGGACAAGTTTCGAATGAGATCGAAAATTTAATAATTTCAGTGCAAAGTTGGATAAGTTTAGGTGGCTTATCGCTGCAGTGCTCCAAAAATCTTGTGGATTTCTTATTTCTTTTGAGTATAAAGTATGGGATATTCCACTTTCGTTTTTGTAAATGAGCCAATCCTCATTTCCTTGGCCATTTAAATTTGTTAAAACTGATTGATTTTATCCATTTGACTATCAATTAAAAGGTCGTTATCGTAATAAGGATGCACATAATAAGCTGGCGTTTTTCGAAAAATATTTGTAGTTTATCTCTAAATCTTACCTGCACGTTAAATGATAACCAAATAAAACCAGCATTCGCTAAAGTAGTTTTTCCACGTTGGAAAGTGTTTATAAGATTACATATGGGATCAAACAATTCTTTTGAGTTTTGTACGCTTTCGATAAAATCTTTATCAAAAATAAATTTTGATATATTTGCCATAACTATTTTGGTGTCTGACAAATTTAATTGGCCACGGAAATTTGAGGATTGAGGATTGGCACATTTACAAAAACAAAGTGGAATTTTCCAAACTTTATACTCAAAAGATTCCAGACATTTTTTGGAGCACTGCAGCGAAGCCACCCAAACGTATCCAACTTAGCACTGAAATTATTAAATCTTCCAGCATCGACAGCGCAGATTGAACGGATGTTTTCAAATCGGGGTCAAATTCCTTGCCTAATTCGAAATAGCCTGACATTTAATAGGTCTAAAAAATTAATTCATTTTTATTAATATTATTCTTTAAATAATAAAGAAATTCTAATTCGATTTGTTGATAGTGATGATAATGAAGGTTTGCGATAAACTAAATTTCATTAATGTTACTTTTAAAAGTAAAACTGAATTTATAATAAATAAATAAACAATTTTTTTGAAATACAACATATTTGTTTTTTATTAATAATTATTATAAGCATAAGTAAACAAAATATTTATTTTTCAGTCAAAATTCTACTTAGTTAAGAAAATTAAAATATTCGAGCCAAAGAGCCATTGGTATAGTTTCATTTGACTTATAATATAATAAGTAAAAGAAAACTCGCTCGAAAACGGTTAGTAAAATTTTAATATCTCGGGCCAAATTTTGATTTGCCGAATTCTTATAGCTAAGGCTAAGATGAGCGATACATCGAACAAGCATAGTTTTGAACTCCAACACATTCATACGAAATATCGTTTTCAAGCAAATTTGCACTATCCTTGATTCCTTGGCCGTAATAAAATCTAAATTTTGTTTTTTCTGTGTTGACATTTGACAATAACAAATGACAACTAAATTTTTGGATTTTTTCTCCTCACGTCACATAGCGCAACAACTTTTTTATTTCGTTTTGCTACAATATTAGAGCAGTATGAAGTTGTTTATTTTAAGCAATGTAATTCTTATTTTAAGCATTAATCGATAGAGAACAAATTGCACTACAGATGTCTCTGTCTGTGTCAAGTTAAATAATCTTGTCGAAAGATGGTAATGATTTCTCGTAATCATCTAAACAATTTTTGTAACCGATAACATTAAAATGATATAGCATTAATATTGAAAGAGTTTGATGCTTAATCGATTTACACTTCAATCCCATAGTGTTGTCGATTTTGTTTTTCTATTCTAAAAAATAAGTTAGTAGCTAAGAAGCAAACCATATTTTCTTTGAAAAAAAAATAATTTTATTTATATTTTTCTACAAATATTTTACTTTTATTTATAATTAATAAATTAGAAGAATTATAAATAAATTCAATTCAATTCAATTATTTAAAGTTCAATTCTCATTTTACATCAGAACTATATCCAATTTTCTTTATATAGATATGTAAGAATTGAGATTATGAACTATAAGTAATTTTGAATTAGTTACGAATAGTTTTTGTATTTTACATTTTGTAAAAAATTGTTATGTGTAAAATACGTATTTTACATGTAAAAAACCGAGTATATTACGTAACGTAAAAAACAGGCACAACACTGATTTTCGCACTTTATAAAGCATTTATCCGTCAATGCTTACTTATAGAAGTGAATGTTTCACCATAATTACCTTCGATAAGGATGGAAATTTTCATTATGAGATGTTAGTGTCTAAGAGATATTGGAAAAATAGCCTTTTATTGGACTTTTATTGGAAAAATCACTCATGTCGGTACCATAAAAATTGGCACCCTAATGATTTCAAATCAATCTTACTGTTCAGTACGATTGACAGAGATTTGATTTAGTAACTTCTGGAAAGAAGTAGTTCTGGAAACAAAACTAAATAATAACTACTCGCTACTATAGGCTGTCTACACTCCACAGAAATATCAAGTCAATTGTACCGTTCTGATTGTCGCTGCACGCTCACATGTGTGTTTGGCCCAATACATGTATTGTTTTATTTCATGGTTCCGAGAAACCACAAGTTCCAAAAAGTAGTAGTTCCAGAAGCTCGTAGTAAAAAACTCGTTTCCAATCCCACCAGATACACAGTAATACTTTCTTGGCTTTTGCAACTGATGTTGATGGCTAGCCTGTGGGCAAATTCCGGTTCGCTGGCAATTTACCATTATGGCTTTTATTTGCAGTTGACCGTGGAATAACAGGAAGAGTCTGACGAAAATCACCGGATAATAGAATCATGGTTTCACTAAAAATATCGCCTTGTTGCTACTCTACTCACATAGCGACGGAAAACAGCCATATCGTTGTTTTTGTTTAACCTATATTTGCTTAAGTACTTGCTCGACTGGACGGAGTTACTGTATTCCACGTTGGTGTGAGCCTCAAAAGCTTTGACCTTCCGTCATTATGCCTGCTTGAAACACTTGCCATCGATCAAACAGAGTGAGTCGTTGTTGAAAACTGCGACAGGTTCATGGATCATACATTCTTGTGTGGATCATATATTCTTAGTCATCACAGCATGCAATTTCGAATAAAGAGCTTCATCTGAGATTTTGGCTAAGATGATAAAATCGATTACACTTGATTTGATGAAATCCGCTTAACGCTTTATGATGAATTCTACCAGAGATGTAAACTGGTGTTTGGCTGGGTAGTAGTTTCTTCTTAATTTCGATCCATTGAGAGTTACAAGTGAATGTTATGAATAGGTCTGGGCGGCCATATTGTCTAGCATACGACATCGCATCTTGCAAGTACTCATGCATATCGCTAGGGCTTTCGATGTAAAAGGCCTTTAAGCTTGTCATTCTTCCCATGTTGTTTGCATAGCCGATGGCATTAATTGCACCTCGGAGATGAATAGATTCTTCAGATTGGAGCTACTTTTGGTTCCTCCTTTGCCAAAACATCTGTGGATATTGTAGCGCATCGTAAGTTCTGTGCTTTCGGACACACTGCTTTCGTTTCAATTCATTGTTCCTTATTCGTCGATTGCTGTGGCGAATTGAATCTTCTTGTGTGTTCTCATGCAGCCGTTTTGTCCGATCCTACGCAATTTTGAACAATTTGATCAATTCGTTGTTCTGATGAGCACAACAGTGTTTAACTTCAGCATCCGAATTGCCCACGTAATAAATTTGTAAGAATTGATCGTCCGCATCCGGTTGTGGCAACAGCGCTCTTACTAAATGATATATCTGCCCTTGAATCTGCAATGGTGATGTGAAACTGATTGCGTGTGAAATAATTTCAATGCGTGATCAGATGCAACGGCGAATGCTGCGGAAGAGGATTGGATTGTAACTTTGAAATGGAACATGAAATTGTCCCGTACAATATGCGTTACGCCAAATGACGTCATTTGAAAGCAACTGTTGTATTTTCGGTGCTGGCCAAGAAATGGGTAGAATAACTTCCTATTCCAGAAACCAACGATAATTTTACTTTCCCACCTGCGCAACACAATTCAGGAGTTTCGTCGCTGAATTTCATCGGCCTTACAATGTAAACAAACGACTGACATTTTACCAATCATTACTGATCTGTCCACACTGTAATCGATTTTCGAATCGTAATAGAGTGCCACTCGTTCCAGGTTTATAGACACTTTTCATTATCGCGTGCTGGTCATCAGTGCGGTTCGCACGTGAAAACATTAGAAAAACATTAGAACTAATTTGTGGTTATTTCTAAGCCTGCAACGTTAATTAATTTACCTAACGGCATAACCAAGAGTTGAGTCCCAATGTTCGTCGTTTTCCAGCAAATTCAGACGTTGGCAAACCTCTCGATAAGTGGTGCACACTACACCATATCGCTATAGTACGAAGCGATTCGAATGAAGTAGGACCACGAACATGGAACAAGAGCAAATGAATATAGAAGCATTCGTCTTGTCGTGGATGAACGGTGTACACCGGGCCAAGCGCATCATTCGAGGACAATCGACGTATCCTGCAAAAGGTTGACCTTTCTATGTGGCATTAATGATCACACCTCAGCGCCATCTCTTATTTATCTCGTTAATTTTGTGGTTTTATCAAATTATTTCTCGATTTTCTAAGATTTTTCAAGCTTTGCATCGACGTTTCACGCTTTACAGCGTCCAAAATCATCAAAACATGCAAACAATTCAAAATTTCATTGAAAAAAAGTTCAATTTTCTTCGGGTTTTTCGAATTTTCCACTCTCTTCTAAAATTCTCTCTTCTAAAAGTCTCTCTTCTAAAAGACCATCTGGATCTGATACTCGCGAAATCCCGTACAACCTCATTTTTAAGAGACCCCCGTAAGACCAATCTCTTGGCAATTGCGAACAGAACAGAAAAAAGATTGAGCCAAATTATCTCAGCCGGATTCAACTGATACATACATTTTTACACCATCTATAATAGCCCAACCTGACAGCCTGCCTGCCTGCGTGACGCTATTTGAGTTTGCCTTGAGTTTGCTTTATTAAAACCCTGAATTTGTTATTGGCGATTTTCATCGAATGTAGATAGGGATGGTTTCTACGTCTACAAGTGGGACGAGAATTGTCAAATTCATTGTTATGATAGTTTTAATCCCCTTGCCTCATAGCAAACTATGATTTATATTTTGTTCACCAGATGTCAGCTACTTTGTTGAAAATCGAGATATTATTAATTATTTTTTTATCGAGTCGAAAATGCATGATCGATCTTATGCCGTGATGCGTCTTTCTGTGCACCTACCGAATCAACAAATAATTACATTCGGAGGAGGTAATGAAGATGAAGTGTTGCTTGCAGCACAAACTGGCCGACGATCAAAACACACGTCATTTCCTTGACATTCCCCACCATTACGTTTACGTACGCGGTAAATGGCAACTTCGTCAAAAAGGTGGAGAGAAGGTTGTTGCACGATGTATACAGTAAGCTTGAGACATGAAGAGCGTTTCTTCCTGCGGCTGCTTTTGCTATATATTCGAGGTGCCACCAGCTTTGAATTTGTACGAACATTCAATGGTGCTATTTACGAAACCTTCAAAGAAGCTGTAGGTGCACGGGGCCTTCTGATAAACGATGATAAATGGGATCACTGCTTAACAGAAGCAGCAGTCTTTCAAATTCCAAGACTGCTTCGAGAGACCTTCGCTTATATTTGTTGCTTTTGCCAACGTTCAAAACCACTTGATCTTTGGATGAAGTATGCAGATGACATGACTCTCGATTACAGCCCACACCATTTTGAAAATGTAGCAAAAATTTGTCTCTCCACGATATCAACATAATTCTTATACAGCATGGACTTAGAAGTGCAAGTGCAGTTGGGTGCCTTTTATAAAATAGCTGCTGCAGTGCATAATGGAAATGTCTCCAGCCGAAGTTTCTAACTTGATGGACCAGGAGGAACTGGCAAAACGTTCCTCTACGCAACACTGATGGCCTTCATCCGGGGAAAAGGAAAAATTGTGCTTCCATTTGCAACAACGGGAATCGCAGCCACTTTGCTGAAGGGTGGTCGAACAGTTCACAGCGGATTTAAATTACCAGTACCGCGGATTGACACTTCTGTCTCTGCGATGCGATTGACATCACCCGAAGCAAACATTTTGCGAGAAGCTTCACTTATTATTGCCGATGAGATTTCAATGATGACAAAGCATGAATTCCGCTGCATTGATAAGCTGTTGCGTGAAATAATAAGTTGTGAAATGACTTTCGGCGGAACGGTTTTCGGTGTTGGTGGAGACTTTCGACAGACACTTCCAGTTGTTGTGAGAGGTATGCAAGCTCACATCAGCGAGTGCTATTTAAAATCGAGCAATATGTGGGGAAACTTTCTTCAATTGTCGCATCATCCTCTTATCAAAGGTATCAACAATGACTGCACAGTTCATATTCCTCAGCAAATGATCGAAACTAGAGATCTAGTTAAAAGCATTTTTTGCAAAAATATTTCTGAAATATCTTTGCAGGAGTTGGCGAAACGCTTCATTGTTGCACCGACAAATCAACAGACTCTTAGGATGAATCGTATCGTTTCTTCATGATCAAGCACCATCAGGAATGCCATCTCATGTTTTACTTTTGAAACCTGGAGTAATTATAATGCTGCTGAGAAATTTAAACCTTAAAAAAGGAATGTGCAATGGCACACTCGAATGATTTTTAAGAAGCTGCACCGAATCTTTATAACAGCTGCAATTTTATCAGAGGGCAATCGTGGAGATATTCCGATCGTGGAGGATTCCGATCACTCCTGCATCAACAAATCGCAACGTCAAACTTTCAATTATGTCGGAATTGATCTACAGACACCAGTTTACTCGCATGGACAGCTGCATACACGTTGCATTGTCACGCTGCAGCAATCTTGCACAAATGAAAGTCTGCATAATGGAAAGTCCTCAATAAGAGAAGTTGCTGCGAGATGAACGTCATTTCACTCGAACATCGTTTTCCGCGAAATCTTCCAGATGTAAAAATGTAAGCAATAATTTTTTTTGATATTTGACAGAATATTTCAAACCCAGTTTCATTCGTTGTCTTGCTGTGTACTATGCTTGCTGCTCATTTTCTATTATGGGCATTTTCACTTTTCGTCTGCGAGTTTTAAATTGGTTCGAAGGATTTATGATTTTACGACTTTACACTTACTTCTCAGTAACCTACCACCCACCTAGCCACGACAACCTACCACCAAATTAAAACTATCTACCCTCCATTATTCACTATTATTATTTTTTTCCAAGAATACTTTAATTTTGATGGGCGGCTTAGCCGCTCCCGAAACAGCTAGTTTTTATATATTTAAATATAGATTGGAAATTGGTTTTACCAGTTGGAATTTTACTCAGTTTACGTTCCCAAATAAGCTACGAAATAAAATAACTGAAATCAAAGATATTCTCAGTATCACGATTATGCTATTGGATATTTAAATGTTTCGACTACATACTGCTGGCTAGTCCGAATCTATTATGAGATGGTTTTCACCTTTTCTCAATATCTTGAAGTTTTTCTATTGCTGACCCTAGAGATGTTCACAGGTTCGTCTTTGAAATGGAATAATTAAAGGGAGTGGGTTATACTTATTTGTATTATATAAAAACATGTTATCTCAGCCATATAACATTTTAATTATTTAGTCAATATTATATGTTAAAAATTATAATTTTATTCAATCGATATTTCGAGCCAAATGCTCATTTTCAAGATGGTAATCTAAACATTTGATTACAACGAATTAAAAGTTAGGGGTAGGTTATTTTGATATTTAATGTGATATTCACACCTTGTTAAAGTTAGCCGAAAGTTGCCAGCCGAAAATAAGATATGTTATGTCTACATTTGGTCTGGAAATTGTAAAGAAATTGTGATGGGGATCAATTTGTGAATAAATTCAATGAATGGCCTAACGCTCTTATTTAACCTTAATTCGCATTGATGCCACTATAGCCAGTTGATATGCCCTAATGCCTGTTAACAACTGACAGTCTAATTTTGAAGAAATTATGATGGGGAGGCAGGGGTGTAATTTGAATTGAAAAATTCATTGAATGGGCCGGCGCTCTTTTATTTATTTATTTATTTAAAGAAATCTATTTTGTAATAAACATGTATGATTTCAGATTATTTACAGTTATAGTTAAAATTATATTAAAACAACAAAAAACTTTAAAACAGAATAAAAAAAAAATATAAACTAAATTTTGGTTTAAACAATTAAAAATTTAGAAAAAAGTCTTTAAGCTTATTTTTAAAGATGTCCTTTGATAAGTTGAAGTCAAATAGGTCGTCGATTAAGTTGAAAGATTTAGACATCCTATTAGTTGGGTTGTTTTCTCCATAGTTGGTGGAATGGTGTTCAAATGCTAAAAATGTATGGTTTCTAAATGTTCTGCATGGCACGTGAATTGATATGTTTTCCAAGATGTAAGCTGAATCTACGTGACCAAGCAAAACGTTACCAATAAAAGCTGCTCCCAAGAGAAGTCGTCTATTTTCAAGCGTGCATATTTTGTAATCTGTGCATCTTGTTGTGTATGGAGGTAAGCGAGCCACATTTTCATGGAATGGTAAGTTGTGGTCGTAATCCCAGTCACTTTTCTTTAACAAAAAAATCAGGAACTTCTTTTGAATGCTTTCAATTCTTTTTATTTGTACAGCATAGTATGGATTCCAGACCGTTACAGCGTATTCCAGTTGAGATCGAACATAAGCAAAATAGAGTGAACATAAGGTTTGAATATCCTTAAATTCACCTGTCCATCTTTTAACAAATCTGAACATGGCATTCGCTTTCGCAATACAATTTTCAATATGCCTATTGAAACTGGCGTTTTCGACAAATGTAACACCTAAGTCTATAACCTCATTGACTCTTTGCAGTACTTCGTTGTTGACTTTGTATGAAGTAATTTTCGGATTTCGTTTACGATGGTAAGACATGATTTTGCATTTCTTAATATTTAAGTATAGTGAGTTCTGATCACACCACTCACTTAATCTATCTAAGTCTTCTTGAAGTTTCTCCGTATCTAACCATCCATTAATAGTACGAAAAATTTTCACATCATCTCCAAATATGAGCACGTCTGAGTTTTTGATTATCTCGGTTATCCGGTCTATGAAAACAATAAAAATCCAGGGCCCGAGGTGTGATCCTTGGGGAACACCAGATGTAACTTTAATAACGTTTGATTTCTCATTTCCCATTATCACAAATTGGCACCGGTTTGATAGATATGATTTAAACCAATTTATGTAATCGAGAGAAAACCCAAAATTGAATAAACTCTCGAGTGCTTTATGATGACAGATAGAATCAAATGCTTTACTAAAATCCGTGTACGCTACATCAACTTGACGGTGTTTTTCTATCTCGTTAATTAGTTTACTGGTGAATTCAACCAGATTAGTCGATGTGGATCGGCCAGGCATAAACCCATGCTGGTTTATTGATATATGACGTGCAATTGTGGATTTAAAGCTGTTGCATAGTACTAACTCAAATAATTTAGGAATTGATGATGTAGTTGATATTCCTCTGTAGCATGAGATATCCTCACGTTTACCCGATTTGAAAATTGGAGTAATTTTTGAAATTTTCCATTTTTCAGGAAACACGCCGGTGTTTAAGGAATGATTGAATAGATAACATAATGGAATTGTTAAAATTTCAGCGTACTCCTTCAGAATAGAAGAGGGTATATCGTCAAGACCGCAACCATCTCCAAACCCCCTTAAAGCCGATAAAATGTTGTCCTCAAAAATAATAGGAGGAGTTATTGATGTGTTGTTGTTGCTGGGTTGTTCGTACAATCCACTAGTAACGCTTGGTCTATAGACTGATTGAAAAAACGACGCGAACATGTTAGCTATATCTTTGGCGTTTGAAGAGCTGGTATTGTTGTAGGTCATATTAGCAGGGTATCCTTCAATTTCGCGTTTATTCCTAAAGTATTTCCAAAATTGTTTTGGATTTACTTCGATTTTGTCTTGAATTTGATTAAGATACGACCTGTATTTAGATTTGAAATACATTTAAAATTCATTACTATGTTGTAGAAACGTAGTTTTGTCCGCTTCTAACCCGCTTTTCAACATTTTGGCATACGCTTTCGACTTCCGATTTTTTAAGTTAACTAGTCTATCATCAAACCAATGAGGGTGATCATTTTGTGGTTTACAGCACATAGGTACATACATTTCGAAGCCTTGAAGCATGATGTCATTAAATTTGTCCACATTTTCGTTTATATCATTGGAATTGAGAGTTATTTGCCAGTTGATGGATTCCAGGTAACTTTGTAGCCCCACACGGTTAGTTTTTTTAAAGTTCTATTTCATTGGTTGTAAGTGTTCTGATCTCGCCATTTTAGTTAAGTCAAATACAATATCCAAAGATTTGTGATTAACATCATTTATGACAAAAGGTAATAGGGATTCAGAAATTTTAAAGGTGTCAATGTCGTTGCTGAAGACAAGATCCAATAATCTATCACGATTATTAGCAATTGTGTTTATTTGGTTCAAATTATAACCAAGCATGGCGTCCACAAATAAAGATTCCGCATCTGTTGTTATATTGCAAGGTAAAATACAGTTTAGTTCTGGGTTCAAGTTCCAAGTTATATTTGGAAGATTAAAATCACCAAGCACAAGAACTAAATCTGACGAGTTTGTTGTATTAATAACTTCACTATTTGATTGAGGTGGTATATATGCTGCGTAGATGGTTAGATTGATTTGGTTGATTGTGATTTTTACACCGATCTGTTCGACTCTCGATAGGGCTAAAGTTACTGGAGCATTCCAGAGTTTAGAATGTACTGCTATCAGTACGCCACCACCCGATTTCTTTGAACTAGTTTCAGGAGACCGATCGCATCTATAAACAACGTAGTCATGGCCAAAAAATTCGCTGCTCCGTATGTCTGGTTTTAATGAAGTTTCACAAATTACATAAATAAGGTAGTTTGATTTTAAAACGAATTTGTAGAATTTAGATGCTTTTGATGCCATTTTGTTTACGTTTTGATAGTAAATTGCACATTTCTCATATACCGATCTTTTTTTGGACTTTATGGGTTGATTTACCTTTTGAGTAATAGTATAAGTTCGAGCTTTCATTAAAAGTGAGTGTAGTCATCATTGGCCACCGGAGAAAAATATTTAAATGATTTTGTGTGTCTAGAGATTGCAACTATGGCATGCGGTACACTATCGAACAGCTCAAGAGGTTGAGAATTGGTTCTTATACATATTACATTTGGTGAGGTTAAACCTTGTGCTTCATGGATCGTCAAGACTTTACTGGTTTCTGGTATCTTAAGCTGAGAGATTAATTGTTTATCAGCTCTGGTAAAAGTTAGATAGAAAGCGTTCTCTAACACAGGTAATGATGATAGATTTGGTGGCAGGTTTATAAATTCGGCGGAAGATTCCACTGTGTTCATACTAGTGATGTTAGGGTAGTATTCTTTGGGAGCAGAAGTAACATCAGCTGGGCATCGATACGTTACATTCAAGTATTCAGTCTTTGTTACAAAAGCACTTGTATCGGAAAATTTCAGATTGACATGATGTAATCTGTCAATATATGGTATTTGGTTTTTGTCACCTAGAAGATATATTTTAGAACATTTACTTTTGATAACCACAAGTCCTATATATCCAGCATGCACCATCATGTACTCATCAACAAAAACTGTATCGTAGGTCCGGTTACCATTTATTAGGTATGAGGCAATCGTTTTGTAGTTTAATTTGATGTTATTAAAGTTAGTGTTTTTGTGCTCGCAACGTGATGTTACCTTTAATTTTATATCTGCAAGTCCTTCTTTTGTAGCACATAGAACAAGATCAGTGCCCAGATTATGGTTGTTTAAAATCCATGTTGATTTACCAGACCCAGGTACACCTTGAATATTTGTAATGTCCGGCATCTTTATGTTTGTTTTAAGATAGATATTGTTTAACGAGTTGTAAGTCTGATGATCTAACATAATTACCGTACCCGATGAACAAAAAATGTATCTGTTTGGGGTAATAAATGTGTTTGTGTCTTCACACAGTTGCACCAGATTATTCCCATCGAAGCCAAACTGATGTTTTGTGGTCGGTTCTTCGAGATATTGTTTGGTAGTGTTGTCAAATATAAATATGTTTAATTGTCGTAAGGAAGAAGCGGAGAAAGGCAATAGATTTATGTTCTTAATGTAATGATCCTTTAAGTGGCTTTTTATTAGGCTGTTTGAGTGTTTCATGTAAAACAATATTTCCATGATCGAATTCTTATAGCTGGACTCTGCAGACAACACCTTGTGAAAAGTCGGAGATGTGGATGGAAAATCCGTACAGTTTCCATATGAGAACTTCGAGGGATCACCTGTAATCCAACGGGAAGATACAATTCTCTCATACTGCAGTGACATATTGAAAGGAATATTTAAAACCCATTTGATGTTGTTAAATGGAGAGTTTGTAACATAATCCAACACTGGCAAAATCTTGTTGACATGATGGCTAACATCCAAGGTAATTATGAAAGGCTCATTTTTTCGATGCTGCAAGTAGGATGTTAAAGTTTCTAAAGCGTAGATTAGATCACTGCAATCAGTTTTAGATTGATGAGTAACCACAATAACGTAGTTACCTCCAATTTTATAAACTTTTGTAACTTCATTAACTGATTTAATGTAGAAGTTATGTAGTATAAGTCCATTTCGGGATAGATATTTTTTAAGATTACAAAATTATCCAATTTTTCTTCAAAAGCAACACAAATAAAAATAGATGATTTTATTAAGTATTTGCCATTTAGCCAGGTTGAAATCTGTGGTTCAGCATGCATGAATTTTTCAGATGGGATATTTTTAACAAGGAGATGATTGATTTGTTGTATGTTGATTTGATGTCAATATCAGTTTGAGTTTCGCAGTGTTTAGATGTGCACTTATTACCCAGTCTTGGAGTCTTTGAGTAGTTTTCTGAAGATGAAAAATGAAATAAGACTCCATTTGAATCGCACACAGCATCTCTCATTTTGATGGTTTTAACTCTCGCTGTCTTGACGAGGTTTTCATAGCGTGAAAAATTCATTAAGTCAGCATTGACTTCATCAACCTCATCCATAGTACGTATATTAAAACCACCATTGAAGTTGCAGGCAGAGTTGCTCGTTTTGGAAGTTTTTAAGTTATTTGGTTGTGGTTTATTGAATTCCGAAAATCCGATTGCTTTTTTGAAAACTTAAGTTTATGTTCAGAAAGGTTGGTGATTGGTGCCATAAGTCGACAATTTTGGCGACGTCGTTTCCATTCAAATTCTTTAACCAGTAGTCCAGAAGGCCACAACGTGGAATGTAATGCAGTTAAAAATTGATTTGTTGGTAAACTAACACGGAATGATGTATAGTCATACATATGACCGCTCTTGTTTAACCTTAATTCACATTGATGCCAGTATGACCATTTAAAAGGCCCTAATGCCTGTTAACAACAGTCTAATTTTGTCCGATTTTAAAGAAATTCTTGTGGGGATACGGGGGTGCAATTTGACAAGATTCCCATAGTTCAATTGGTGAAAAATTCATTGAATGGCCTGGCGCTCTTATTTAATCTTAATTCGCATTGATGCCACCATGGCCATTTGATAGGCTTTAATGCCTGTTAACTACAGTCCAATTTTAAAGAAATTCTGATGGGGATACAGGGGTGTAATTTGAAAAAAAAGTTGATAGTTCAATTTCTGAAAAATTCATTGTCTTCTTGATCAATTCGCATTGATGCCATTATGGCTATTTGATAGGCCTTAATGCCTGTTAACAACAGTCTAATTTTGAAGAAAGGTTGTTGTTAACAGGCATTAGGGCCTATCAAAAGAGCGCCAGGCCATTCAATGAATTTTGCAGAAATTGAACTATGGAAATTTTTTCAAATTATATTTCTGTATCCCCATCAGAATTTCTTCAAATTTGGGTTATTGTTAAAAGGCATTTTGACCTTTCAAATGGCCATATTGACATTAATGCGAATTAAGGTTAAACAAGAGCGCCAGGCCATTCAACGAATTTTTCACAAATTCAACTTTGGACTTTTGTTCAAATTACACCCCTGTATCTTCATCAGAATTTCTTAATTGGACTGTTGTTAACAGACATTAAAAGGCGGCTGATATCTTTCGGCTGAAAGAAATCAATCAATATTGTCCATGTTGTTTAGTTTCGCTAGGGATAGCGAAGACACTATCTGCATTATCGATTTTTTTATCTTTCGGCTGAAATCTTTCGGCAAACTTTAATAGTATGACATTCACGACTTAGAAGTTTCATGTATTTTCCGAGATCTTTTTTCACTACATTAGGACATTTTGATACCCATTCGAATATATAAGAACGTACCCGTGAACATTCCAGGGATAGGCGGTATAACCGTAAATATAAAAATGTCGTTATCCAAAGTTACAAATCATCATAATTAGATCCGATTCGCTGCACACATATATAGGGTTTTGATTGAGATGTAAGTGAGACGCGGCGACCAAGGATCTAAGATCGGTGAAATAAAATTTTAAAATTTGTTCAATTCCTCGGTACTTCTAGGTAGTGAAGACCGTTCATTTCAGTGTTAGAACTTTGTCTATGCTATCTTAAAATAACTGTGGGCAAAAAAACGTAAGACTTTTTAATTTAAATTTCGTGCGGAAAACCATTCGTCGAAATATTTTTTCTCTATGTTGGTGTGACTATCAGCATCGAGCAATAAATTTATAAGAGAAATCAAGTAGTGCAAATTTTATAAGCAGGTTTTTCCGAGGTTAATCTTATTTTATAGTTTTAATATATTTATATATACAAATTTAATTTTTTTCTATATTTAATCCATACATACGTATCTTATAAACATATAGGCATAGTTATTTTATAGTTTATTGTTCTTGTTAGGCTTATACAGGTTGTGCAAAGTAAGATAGATTAACCTCGGAAACTCTACATGAGTCCTCTTATGTATATTTTGCTTTATGTTATCAGTAATATCTGTGCCAAATGTCACATCAAAATAATCATTAGTGTTTAGTATACTATACTTGTCTTTCTGAAGTACAAAAAGTGCATTCGGTGATTTTTACGTAATGAGTGAAATTATTCAACAAAGAAGTTCCATTAAATTTTGTGTACGGAATCAATTTTGTGGTACCAAAACTTTCAGAATGTTGCAAAAAGCCTTCGGTGATAATTGTATGTCGCGAGCAAGTGTTTTTGATTGGTACAAATTGTTCAAAGAGGGTCGAGAACGTGTTGACGACGAACCCGGTCTAGGACGGCCATCAACATCAACTGATGATCAACACGTTAATAAAATCAAGGAATTGGTGCTCGAGAATCGACGATTAACAGTCAGAGACCTTACTGGCGTTGTTAAAATATCGGAAGGATCAGTGAAAACCCTTGGTTTTTGCACAACCATAATGCACCTTCTCATACTGCATTGGTTTATGTGATTTTTTTGCCAAAAATTCCACCCATATCGTTCCGCAACCACCATATTCGCCTGATTTAACTCCGTGTGACTTCTAGCTGTTCAGCAAACTCAAACGACCGCTCCGGGGAAACCGTTTTGAGTCAATTGAAGACATTAAACGTGAATCGCTACGCGCATTGGAGGCTATTCCGGAAATTTACTATAACAACTGTTTCGAGGATTGGAAAAAACGTTGGCACAAGTGTATCGAGGCCGGTAGGGATTACTTTGAAGGGGACAAAATATATTTGGAGAAATAAATAAAGAATTTTAAAATTATGCACAAAGTCTTACGTTTTTTTTTGCCCACAGTAGTACATTCAAATGTCTGTAAACATCGCCAAGACTGGTAATAAATAAATTGAAAAATAATTTGATGTCAAAAAATACAAACGTTTAAAATACGCTGGACAAATTAAAAATCATCATAATTAAATTCCGTTCACCACACAGCCCGCTATGACCTTGATTTAGCTATTCGGTCATATATCGGTGAGACACCGTGAACATCATTATTTTTGTATTAATTGTAATATGGCGTATATAGTGTCGATCGATCAAGTCAATCAAATTAATTTAACATGGTAAAGGTCACAGACAAATTCAACTGAATGATCATGGTGATGCTATAGGTTTTACAAAATTTTCAGTTCATCTGTACCCTTGAATATTTTGAATATCCGAAGATGTATCTAATTATAATGTAAGTACCGTGATTACGCAATATTTTCTTAATGCCTAGCTAATTTTATTTGCTTTGAAATTACTAACATAAAATTGATAATGATGTTGTACCAGTATGCTTGATTCCAAGGACGTTGAGTTAAACTATAAAATAAGCTAAATATAAACGGAATTCAACCTTATGAAGGTCAATCTCGCTGTATCATATTATCAAATTTCATGCATAATCTACAATTATCATAAATTATTATTAGTGATTTATGCAAATTGAATCATGTTGAAACCAACGTGGCTCAACGTGTTACGTGGCTCCCTCGAAATATTTCAACGTGCCAAAATTAATTAGCGCAGTGCAGAGTAATAATTAAGTATTTATATTTAATATTAACAAAATAAATTAATATTAATTAGACAACCTATCGAGATCTAAGCTAAGATCGATTTATGCATGTATTAAGGAACTTGTCTACTTATTTATAATTAACGTGACGAAGGTTTTGAATGAATCTGCACAAGTTCAATGCAAAGTGTACTATAAAACCCCAATAATTAATATTTTGTTCTAAAATAGACTAGATTTTTAATAACTATGTAAATTGAGATTTAACCATACCGTTAAAACTGAGTATATTGAGGTTCATTTTACGGAGCCGCAGATTAATGCGCTACGTTCAGCTTTGTCTCCAATCACATTTTTATTTTAATAACCGTTTCAAAATATAATGTTGTTTCACGTATGCAGAAGTAAGCACGCATGTCTATGTTTCTATGTATACGTGTATTACTTTAATATCCGGTATATTTTGAAAAATATACGTAATCGTTGTCAATGTCTTTAATACACAATTAATTAATAGATTTTGTTGTACTATAAGTTCAAGTAGCTTTATAATCATAAAACAATAATTATTCTACATGGTCATCAACTAAATTCACTGATTAGATTATAACAATTACTTAATCGGGACTGACTCATCTTGTTGTGCTACATGGTTGGAAGTGCCAAACGCAAGAAGAATTTACACTTCCATTAGGAGTGGCTCAACGAGCAATTCCACATCATTTAAAGTCACTGGAAATGATTCAAAGCAAGGAAATTGAGTTTCATATGAATTGAAGCCGAGAGATGTTGAACACCGATTTTTGTCATGAGGAATGTCGCTTTTCAGGCATAAACGAAAGGTTTTTTTGCACTGCAGAATCATTGGTGATGAAAAATCGACAATCAAGCCGCCGAGTATTCATGGGAAAAACTCAGCTTGGTGTCGTATTGCTAGGTTAGTTTAGGTTAGGTTTCAGTGGTTGCTATCGCACACTTAGGCCAATTACAGCCCATTGTGATACCACAGGATCCGACATCATAAACTCCTTTAAACGCATTTAGTACTATTAATTTAGCGTAAAAGATCTCGCGCATTACAGCATTCGAGGTCACAGAGGCTGTCCATAGTGTATTTTCCTAAGTGATCATGTCTTCTACCAGCTAGCGCAGGGCACGAGCAAAAGAAGTGGGCAAGAGTCTCCTCCTCCTCCTCGTCCATGCAGCTTCTACAGAAGTCATTCACATCCAGACCCAGCCTTCTTGCATATTCTCCAAAAAGGCAGTGCCCAGTAATTATACTCACAATTCTACCTAAATCACGCTTACTTAGTGTGATTAAGATCTTGGAGCGATTCAAGTTCAGCTCAGGCCATACCTGCTTCGCTACCCTGCCAGTTGAACTGGTGATCCACCTAGAATTTGTCAAGGCAACTGATTCCCTATGGCTTGCTGCTTTCAGCATAGACATAGGCCTTCCTACACGTTCTCTCCCTGGTTCCAGTTGGAGAGTTGTACCGTACCTTGCAAACTCGTCTGCCCTGCAATTTTCTTCAACGTCAGAATGGCCCGGAACCCAGACCAACTGGATATTGAAATGTTCACTCATCTCGTTAAGAGATGTGTGACAATCCAACGCCATCCTTGAAGCCAGGGAAACTGAATCCAGCGAAAAAATGGCCGCCTGACTGTCCACATAGGTAGTGATATCAAATAACGATATTACATTATGCTTCAACCAATTCATGACCTCTTTAATCGTTAAAACTTCAGCCTGGTACACACTGCAGTACTCAGGCAGACGAAAAGATAAACTAACATTTAAATCTGTACAGAATACACCCGCTCTCACTCTATCATCGAGCTTGGAGCCATCGGTGAAGAATTTAGCTGACCGGTCTCCATAATGAGACCACTATTCCAATCCTCCCCTGCGGGGAGAATCACCTTAAAAAGGTTGCCAAAACAGAACAGGGGTGTTATATAGTCTAAATTCGCCAGGTCATGCCTCACAGAATTGATTATAGTTGAGTGCCCTTTTTGCAGGCACTTCCACCCCAAAGTCGCTGATAGCCGGGCGGCCGTATTAACCGTCATTTGCTTGCCAAGGATATCCAACGGGAGAAGGTACAGCATGACCTCTAGGGCACTAGTGTGGGTTGTTTTCAGCGCCCCACTAATGAGCAGACAGGGTGCCCGCTGCACTTTCCCCATCATTTTCCTGTATGTTAATTTCTCCAGAGCTGGCCACCATACGCTCAAACCATACAACAGTACGGGCCTTACAACTGCCGTGTAAAGCCAATGTACCAGCTCCGGTTTCAAGCCCCATTTTCTTCCAATGTCATTTTTGCAAGAGTAGAGTGCCACAGTAGCCTTCTTAACTCTTTCTATCGTGTTTGGTTTCCAACTGAGCTTACTGTCCAGAAGAATCACTAAGAATTTTGTATTTTCAGTAAGGACCAGTCTAGTACCATTCAGGCTTGGTGGAACCATTGCCGGAATTTTATATTTCCTAGTAAAAAGGACCAACTCTGTTTTAGATGGGTTAACCCCCAATCCACATCTACTGGCCCAACTCGCAGTGATTGATAGCGCATTCTGCATCACATCCCTGATTGTACCCAGATGCTAACCCGAGACAGCAATCGCTACGTCATCGGCAAAAGCAACCACATATATTCCTTCCCTCTCCAGTTCCAGTAGTAGTCCATTGATTACTATGTTCCAAAGAAGGGAAGAGAGGACACTTCCCTGGGGTGTTCCTCAAACAAACCGTCTCCTGACGGAAACTTCCGCCATCCTTGCTACCCTTCTGCTTCCAAGCAAGTGATCGATCAGCCTGATTACTGAGTTTTTGATCTCAAGTGGCAGCAATCCTTCCTTAATTGCCTCCACCTTCACGTTGTTGAAAGCGCCCTCGATATCGAGAAACGCCACGAACGAGAATTCTTGAAAATCCAGTGACTTCCCAATTCCCCGAACCAAGGTGTGTAATGCCGTATCCACGGACTTACCCTTATGGTACGCATGCTGAGATTGTGCCCAGTTTCTGGGTAAAATTCTCGACCGAATATAGACGTCCAGCAGCCTTTCCATAATTTTCAGCAGAAAGGATGATAAAGATATTGGTCTTAAGTCCTTAGAGTTGCTGTACGAGCTTCTACCTGCTTTCGGGATGAATACCATTCTAGCCTCCTTTCATTTCGGGATGTACCCTAGCTTCAGACCCTCTTTGAAGATGACTTCCAGCCAGGGAAGCAAGACCTTCAAGTTCTTCTGAAATTCTGCTGGCACAATCCCATCCGGACCAGCTGATTTAAAAGGCTTAAACCCTTTAATAGCCCATTTTATCTTCCGTGTACTCAGAAAATCCTCTGTACGTAACAGATGGACCCCACAGTCATTCCTAGGCCCGCAGTCACTCGAAGGCCCCGCAGTTGACACATCTTCACATCTAGGGAAGTGAGTTTCCATCAAAAGATCATGAGTCTCTTCACTAGACGCCGTCCATTCGCCATCCGGTTTTATGAGATAGCCTGGAACAACTGGACTAGTGGAGAAAATCTTTCTTAAGCGCGAGGTTTCTGAGACCCCTTCCATTCTATCACAGAAACGCCTCCTCAACTTCCTCTGCGCCTTCCATACTTCCCTTTTGTAAACTCTGAGGCCTTCCTTATAGAAGTCCCAGTCTTGAATTTCTTTAAATCTTTTCGCTCTATTGAAAGCAGACCCGCAAGCTTTCCGGCACTCCGCAAGTTCCGAGGTCCACCAAACAGATTTTCGCTTTCCCCTTAGATTTGTTAATGGGCAAGCTTCCCTCATAGAGATATTGCAAGCCCTAGTAAGAGTATCCACCATTGAGTCCAATTCACTACCCGTGTCGGGGAGACCTGGGACTTGAGATGGAATGATGCCCTCCAATACCTCCCTATATACACTCCATACTGTCCTTCTAAGATTTTTGAACACGTATTGATTTGTAATTCGGAGAATTAGTTTAAAAGTTAAGTATCGATGGTCGGAGAAGGAATGCTCCTTCGCCACCCTCCATTCTCTGATCATCGGAGAAAAAAATTCAGAGACCAGAGTAATATCCAGAACTTCCTGTCTATTACAAATAATAAAAGTGGGTTCCTGACCTGTATTACTAATAGTGAGTTTAGTTATTAAAAGAAATTTGAAAAATAACTCACCCCTATCATTGATGTCCGAGCTGCCCCAGATGGTATGGTGCGCATTCGCGTCATATCCCAGGATAGCTCCCACCTTCCTTCTTTCCATCTGCTGTAAACTTATAGGATATTGGACATCTGAAAATTCTTACCAATCGAAGTTAAGTACCCTTTAGGTATTAATTAAGTTAATCCGTACATGTAAAGTGGTAGACCCAAGCTCAATTTAGCACGTGCGGTAGTTAAATTTAAGAAGCGTTTTATCAGTGATACTACGGTTGAACTACGCGCACCTCACTACACAAATAAAACCTCAATTTGAACTCATTCAGTACCATGTGCAGTAGAGAAAAAATAAGGTCGTTTATTTAAATACCAAATAAAGTTAAGTGAATTTACCATAAGGTTCGAACGCGCGGTATCCGCGGTATCATTTAAAATTAAGACGGAATCTGAATTCAGTTAGTCTGTTGACGTGCCAAGTAAAAAAATCGCATTATCATTTAATAAACAACAATTCAACCTGAATGAACCATATCCCTTTGTGATTTACTAACACAATTGTGCGGGTAGGGCAAAAGTACCATGTCAAAAATTTAGTTTTGTATGTTTTTTGAACCAACTTACTCATTTGTGAATTCCTTTTTAACTTATTTTCGTCCGAAAAAAACACTATACCTATACACACAATTGTGTTGGTTTTACTTCAAATAAATCGAAATATTTTATTAACAACGCCATTACATATTATGGTTTTTTACTCACACATTTGTGTGGGTTGGACTAAAACTGAGCCAATTTTTTTGTTTTCTTGGTTGATAAAGGGATATATGAGATCGCACGCACATGAGTGAGTTTAAAAACAACATCCATTAGTAACGGTGTGTAGTGAAACCAGTTCGCCTGTTTAGTTATATAACGGAAATTCAAATTTGAATTAAACGTTTTCGTCGTTTTTAACAGTGGATATTCAAGACGAATCGCAGGCAGAAGCATTTGAGGAGGGATATTTCTATTCAGACGAAACGCTAAATACATCACGTGATGGACATTTTGATATTAAATTACCGAAAATAAATATCAAGCCGTTTTAATGGTGAATATACGGAATGGTAGACGTTTTACGAAATGTTTTCTATAACCAAACACAACAGGATGTTACAACCTATCTATAAATTTCAATATCTTATGACTTTATTGAAAGAAAAATCGGCACGACTACTAAAACCCGAGGCAAGCTATAGCTTTAAATAAATTAGCGCGCTACTATCGTAAAAAATACACGGTGGAACAGTTTATACAAACTTCATGTAACAACCAACAGTAGTACGAGTGAACGCGGATAATATACACCAATTACATGATGTCTCGGACGAAGTGATAAGGAGATTAAAGGGATTAGGAGAATGTGTTCAAACGAGAGATCCATGGCTGTTATATATGTTAGTCAATAAATTAGTTGTGGAGAGAAGAAATTTATGAACTCAAAGGATTGTAGAAGATTATTATCCCACAATCGACAAATTATTCTAATTTTTGCAATCGCGTGCTGATAGGTTAGAGACATTTGCATGCACAAACTGCACTAACTAACTTTACGTGTTCCGTTTGCCACATTAACCAACACCAATTGTATCAATGTGGTAAATATCAAGATATGAATGTGGAAGAGAGACGAGATCTAATGCAAAGGGAGAGAAGATGCTTCAATTATTTGGCAGACAATCATGTGGTATATCAGTGTAAATCTAAATAAAGTTGTCGTCATTGTCGTAGAATACGTTGCTTCTCATTGTAACGACGTGCAAGAATGTTGAGTCCGAACTAAATGATAAATATTGTGAGAAACTGTTTCGGGAAATAACTGAGCGAGATTAAGATATAGGCATTACGTAGTGAAGTTACCATTTATAGATTCAACCACTAATCTACGAAATTCATACCACACAGCGCAACGGTATGATTGTTAGCAATGTAGAGAAGGTTTAGGTAGAAAAAAATTTTGGCCTATGCTATAGAGAAATCATGAGTGATTACGAAAGTCTGGGGCATATGACGAAAATCGCACCAAGCACAAAGATTCATCCTGGTCATGATGAATTGGTGAGGCTTGTGACAGTGAAAACAATCAATGGTGAAGTTGATCGAACAATAACCAAATTCTGTATACTGCCGGTGACAAATCACTGAAATCTAAGATGTTCACGGGTACCGGTATTTTCAACAACATTAAAAATAAAACAACCTAAACGTCAAAATATACTATACAGTGTCTTTTTACCAGTTTACCTATTCATGTATGTATTCATGTACCTATTCTTGTATTATGTTTGCAGAGTCGGTTTGTTAAATTTCTAAATGTAGTCAACTTCATTGTAAATTTGTGATAAGAATAAAAATGTTAATTTTTATAAAAACAAATGAAGATAGTTCTCTAGAAGCCGTCATTGAGTAAACGACACCAACCCCGTCATATAAAATTAAAATTCATTTCTAATTGTACAGTGTTTTATTATTACCGGAGAACAAAGTCGGATTTATTGTTCTTTTTTGTACGGTGAAACCGAGATTCGTAAAACAAAATTGAAATCGTCGCAAACCAAGTCGGCGATTTTATAATAGATAGCGTCAAAAAATGAAGGTATTTTCCGACGTGGTATGCTGCAGGAAAAATGGCGAGAAAGTAATGGCTACCGTTCTTTCACTATAAATGCCCAATTTTTGATAAAATCGGGGTATTATTTGCATACCACTGAAATTATTTTACTAGGCCACTACAGATCGCACAGATGTGATCGAGGTAGTTCCGAATTAGTAGTTTAATCACTTAAGTGACGACTTTTTTCGAGAAAGTGTGTCCATAAATTGTCAGGTTTCTTTTTACATTTCTTTAGAAAATAAATACCAAGTAATCAGAATACAATGTTTTATTTTCAATTTTTTTCAAGTCACAAGTACGAGTATATTGAGGTTCATTTTACGGAGCCGCAGATTAATGCGCTACGTTCAGCTTTGTCTCCAATCACATTTTTATTTTAATAACCGTTTCAAAATATAATGTTGTTTCACGTATGCAGAAGTAAGCACGCATGTCTATGTTTCTATGTATACGTGTATTACTTTAATATCCGGTATATTTTGAAAAATATACGTAATCGTTGTCAATGTCTTTAATACACAATTAATTAATAGATTTTGTTGTACTATAAGTTCAAGTAGCTTTATAATCATAAAACAATAATTATTCTACATGGTCATCAACTAAATTCACTGATTAGATTATAACAATTACTTAATCGGGACTGACTCATCTTGTTGTGCTACATGGTTGGAAGTGCCAAACGCAAGAAGAATTTACACTTCCATTAGGAGTGGCTCAACGAGCAATTCCACATCATTTAAAGTCACTGGAAATGATTCAAAGCAAGGAAATTGAGTTTCATATGAATTGAAGCCGAGAGATGTTGAACACCGATTTTTGTCATGAGGAATGTCGCTTTTCAGGCATAAACGAAAGGTTTTTTTGCACTGCAGAATCATTGGTGATGAAAAATCGACAATCAAGCCGCCGAGTATTCATGGGAAAAACTCAGCTTGGTGTCGTATTGCTAGGTTAGTTTAGGTTAGGTTTCAGTGGTTGCTATCGCACACTTAGGCCAATTACAGCCCATTGTGATACCACAGGATCCGACATCATAAACTCCTTTAAACGCATTTAGTACTATTAATTTAGCGTAAAAGATCTCGCGCATTACAGCATTCGAGGTCACAGAGGCTGTCCATAGTGTATTTTCCTAAGTGATCATGTCTTCTACCAGCTAGCGCAGGGCACGAGCAAAAGAAGTGGGCAAGAGTCTCCTCCTCCTCCTCGTCCATGCAGCTTCTACAGAAGTCATTCACATCCAGACCCAGCCTTCTTGCATATTCTCCAAAAAGGCAGTGCCCAGTAATTATACTCACAATTCTACCTAAATCACGCTTACTTAGTGTGATTAAGATCTTGGAGCGATTCAAGTTCAGCTCAGGCCATACCTGCTTCGCTACCCTGCCAGTTGAACTGGTGATCCACCTAGAATTTGTCAAGGCAACTGATTCCCTATGGCTTGCTGCTTTCAGCATAGACATAGGCCTTCCTACACGTTCTCTCCCTGGTTCCAGTTGGAGAGTTGTACCGTACCTTGCAAACTCGTCTGCCCTGCAATTTTCTTCAACGTCAGAATGGCCCGGAACCCAGACCAACTGGATATTGAAATGTTCACTCATCTCGTTAAGAGATGTGTGACAATCCAACGCCATCCTTGAAGCCAGGGAAACTGAATCCAGCGAAAAAATGGCCGCCTGACTGTCCACATAGGTAGTGATATCAAATAACGATATTACATTATGCTTCAACCAATTCATGACCTCTTTAATCGTTAAAACTTCAGCCTGGTACACACTGCAGTACTCAGGCAGACGAAAAGATAAACTAACATTTAAATCTGTACAGAATACACCCGCTCTCACTCTATCATCGAGCTTGGAGCCATCGGTGAAGAATTTAGCTGACCGGTCTCCATAATGAGACCACTATTCCAATCCTCCCCTGCGGGGAGAATCACCTTAAAAAGGTTGCCAAAACAGAACAGGGGTGTTATATAGTCTAAATTCGCCAGGTCATGCCTCACAGAATTGATTATAGTTGAGTGCCCTTTTTGCAGGCACTTCCACCCCAAAGTCGCTGATAGCCGGGCGGCCGTATTAACCGTCATTTGCTTGCCAAGGATATCCAACGGGAGAAGGTACAGCATGACCTCTAGGGCACTAGTGTGGGTTGTTTTCAGCGCCCCACTAATGAGCAGACAGGGTGCCCGCTGCACTTTCCCCATCATTTTCCTGTATGTTAATTTCTCCAGAGCTGGCCACCATACGCTCAAACCATACAACAGTACGGGCCTTACAACTGCCGTGTAAAGCCAATGTACCAGCTCCGGTTTCAAGCCCCATTTTCTTCCAATGTCATTTTTGCAAGAGTAGAGTGCCACAGTAGCCTTCTTAACTCTTTCTATCGTGTTTGGTTTCCAACTGAGCTTACTGTCCAGAAGAATCACTAAGAATTTTGTATTTTCAGTAAGGACCAGTCTAGTACCATTCAGGCTTGGTGGAACCATTGCCGGAATTTTATATTTCCTAGTAAAAAGGACCAACTCTGTTTTAGATGGGTTAACCCCCAATCCACATCTACTGGCCCAACTCGCAGTGATTGATAGCGCATTCTGCATCACATCCCTGATTGTACCCAGATGCTAACCCGAGACAGCAATCGCTACGTCATCGGCAAAAGCAACCACATATATTCCTTCCCTCTCCAGTTCCAGTAGTAGTCCATTGATTACTATGTTCCAAAGAAGGGAAGAGAGGACACTTCCCTGGGGTGTTCCTCAAACAAACCGTCTCCTGACGGAAACTTCCGCCATCCTTGCTACCCTTCTGCTTCCAAGCAAGTGATCGATCAGCCTGATTACTGAGTTTTTGATCTCAAGTGGCAGCAATCCTTCCTTAATTGCCTCCACCTTCACGTTGTTGAAAGCGCCCTCGATATCGAGAAACGCCACGAACGAGAATTCTTGAAAATCCAGTGACTTCCCAATTCCCCGAACCAAGGTGTGTAATGCCGTATCCACGGACTTACCCTTATGGTACGCATGCTGAGATTGTGCCCAGTTTCTGGGTAAAATTCTCGACCGAATATAGACGTCCAGCAGCCTTTCCATAATTTTCAGCAGAAAGGATGATAAAGATATTGGTCTTAAGTCCTTAGAGTTGCTGTACGAGCTTCTACCTGCTTTCGGGATGAATACCATTCTAGCCTCCTTTCATTTCGGGATGTACCCTAGCTTCAGACCCTCTTTGAAGATGACTTCCAGCCAGGGAAGCAAGACCTTCAAGTTCTTCTGAAATTCTGCTGGCACAATCCCATCCGGACCAGCTGATTTAAAAGGCTTAAACCCTTTAATAGCCCATTTTATCTTCCGTGTACTCAGAAAATCCTCTGTACGTAACAGATGGACCCCACAGTCATTCCTAGGCCCGCAGTCACTCGAAGGCCCCGCAGTTGACACATCTTCACATCTAGGGAAGTGAGTTTCCATCAAAAGATCATGAGTCTCTTCACTAGACGCCGTCCATTCGCCATCCGGTTTTATGAGATAGCCTGGAACAACTGGACTAGTGGAGAAAATCTTTCTTAAGCGCGAGGTTTCTGAGACCCCTTCCATTCTATCACAGAAACGCCTCCTCAACTTCCTCTGCGCCTTCCATACTTCCCTTTTGTAAACTCTGAGGCCTTCCTTATAGAAGTCCCAGTCTTGAATTTCTTTAAATCTTTTCGCTCTATTGAAAGCAGACCCGCAAGCTTTCCGGCACTCCGCAAGTTCCGAGGTCCACCAAACAGATTTTCGCTTTCCCCTTAGATTTGTTAATGGGCAAGCTTCCCTCATAGAGATATTGCAAGCCCTAGTAAGAGTATCCACCATTGAGTCCAATTCACTACCCGTGTCGGGGAGACCTGGGACTTGAGATGGAATGATGCCCTCCAATACCTCCCTATATACACTCCATACTGTCCTTCTAAGATTTTTGAACACGTATTGATTTGTAATTCGGAGAATTAGTTTAAAAGTTAAGTATCGATGGTCGGAGAAGGAATGCTCCTTCGCCACCCTCCATTCTCTGATCATCGGAGAAAAAAATTCAGAGACCAGAGTAATATCCAGAACTTCCTGTCTATTACAAATAATAAAAGTGGGTTCCTGACCTGTATTACTAATAGTGAGTTTAGTTATTAAAAGAAATTTGAAAAATAACTCACCCCTATCATTGATGTCCGAGCTGCCCCAGATGGTATGGTGCGCATTCGCGTCATATCCCAGGATAGCTCCCACCTTCCTTCTTTCAGTGACAAGTGCCCCCAGTATATCTGGCGGCACTGGCTTTTCTCGGTCTATGTATGCGGCTGCAAGCCAGAATCTCCTCCCCTCCGTCTTTATGCAGACCGCAGTTATGCCCCCATTGCAAAACTGTGAAAGTAAATAAGCATTTATATTATTAACCACAAGTATACATGATCTTTTACATGATCTTTTGATCCAAGGTTCTTGGATTAAAACTATTTCCTCCCCAGACTTAGCCAGTCTGAGAAGTAATGCCGACGACGCAGCCTTTGTGTGATGTAAATTTATCTGCACAAACCTGATCATTGTTAACAGAGTTCACTTACCTTAATACGACAGCAGTGCTACATCGATTTAATTGGACCCAATGGAGTCGACGGTATCCTCCGTTTCACTCCCTCCGCAGTCCCTAAAATTAAGGAGGTCTACATCTCCTCCTTCAGAGTCCGATGTGTCCCCCTTCCCTCTGCCAACAAAAAGTCGGTCGCGGAGTTCGCTGGTCAGCTCCTCATTAGGGTTTGCTACTAGCTGTGTCTCCTCTGAAGATGTACTGGGCGTATGTATGTGTATTGGGCTGCGCAGTACCTGTATTAACTAAGACTTCGTCCTTTCGAAACACCTTTAGTGTAATAGATCCGAAGCCGAAGTTTATAACGCTTTTTGTGTTTGTCAGAGGAGCCAGAGATTCCTTGTTGATTACCAAGATTGATAATCTGAAGCTACCCATAAGCTCCTCCTGCTTCACAATCTTCCACTTCCCTGTCGGAAGTTCCGGATTACAAACCTGGATAATGCTCAGTAATTCCTCTAAGTTTGCCGGCACTGTGGGAATCCAGACCATTGCCCTAGGTCTGCTCGATATTTCCTCGCTGATACCATCCCGCGTTTCGACAAATTGGTGGAGGTTTCGGATATTGTCCCAGGACTTTAAGGAAAACTAGGTTAAGTGCCTTTAACACCAACCTCCATTTTTTCCCGGTGATGCTCCCATCTTCGTGGCTGTCGTCCACGACGGCTAGCACCACCTCCCTCCCCTTCTCAACGTCGCTGAAGAGCTTATGGCCCTTTTGCGGCTGTTTACCTACATGAAGCTTGGCCCGTTTCCTCTCGGCATCCAAATCTCCATACTCCTCCTCGCTCGACCTCGGTCTTTTAGACCCCAGATCCTTCTTTTTTTCTATATTGACATCGGTAAGGCGTTTCTTCGCCCACTCAACCGATTGCCTCTGTTCTTCCGTGCATTGCTCCTCCGGGACTGTAGCCAGTCTGTCCAAGACGCGGAAGGCCGAACGCCTAGCCTTGTATCTCGGAACCGAAGGAGCAACCACCTTATCCTTTTTTCTTTTTTCGTGTTGCCAACTCCGAACGAAATCAACCTCATAAATTGTGTTCGGTAGAGAGCCTCAGTATAAACTGAGGCTCTCTACCGAACACAATTTATGAGGTTGAGCCGAGCTCTCAAAAAAAAACGCGCCCACTACTGCTACGGACATGACAAAATTATTCTCTTGTATGAAAATGCTCGTCCTGTCAAAACCTACCTATGATAGTTCTCTAGAAACCGTCATTGAATAAACGATACCAATCCTAAACGACACCAACCCTATACGACGCTAAAATAAATTTAAAATTCATCTGTAATTTTACAGTGTTGCATTATTACCGGGGAACAAACCCGAATTTATTGTTCTATTTTATATACGGTGCAATCGGGTTTCGTAAAACAAAATTGGAATCGTCGCAAACCAAGTCAGCTATTTTGCATGGTCCTTCGATCCGGATCCCCAACATAAATTGGATATTTTCGAACCATCTGCTGTAAACTTATAGGATATTGGACATCTGAAAATTCTTACCAATCGAAGTTAAGTACCCTTTAGGTATTAATTAAGTTAATCCGTACATGTAAAGTGGTAGACCCAAGCTCAATTTAGCACGTGCGGTAGTTAAATTTAAGAAGCGTTTTATCAGTGATACTACGGTTGAACTACGCGCACCTCACTACACAAATAAAACCTCAATTTGAACTCATTCAGTACCATGTGCAGTAGAGAAAAAATAAGGTCGTTTATTTAAATACCAAATAAAGTTAAGTGAATTTACCATAAGGTTCGAACGCGCGGTATCCGCGGTATCATTTAAAATTAAGACGGAATCTGAATTCAGTTAGTCTGTTGACGTGCCAAGTAAAAAAATCGCATTATCATTTAATAAACAACAATTCAACCTGAATGAACCATATCCCTTTGTGATTTACTAACACAATTGTGCGGGTAGGGCAAAAGTACCATGTCAAAAATTTAGTTTTGTATGTTTTTTGAACCAACTTACTCATTTGTGAATTCCTTTTTAACTTATTTTCGTCCGAAAAAAACACTATACCTATACACACAATTGTGTTGGTTTTACTTCAAATAAATCGAAATATTTTATTAACAACGCCATTACATATTATGGTTTTTTACTCACACATTTGTGTGGGTTGGACTAAAACTGAGCCAATTTTTTTGTTTTCTTGGTTGATAAAGGGATATATGAGATCGCACGCACATGAGTGAGTTTAAAAACAACATCCATTAGTAACGGTGTGTAGTGAAACCAGTTCGCCTGTTTAGTTATATAACGGAAATTCAAATTTGAATTAAACGTTTTCGTCGTTTTTAACAGTGGATATTCAAGACGAATCGCAGGCAGAAGCATTTGAGGAGGGATATTTCTATTCAGACGAAACGCTAAATACATCACGTGATGGACATTTTGATATTAAATTACCGAAAATAAATATCAAGCCGTTTTAATGGTGAATATACGGAATGGTAGACGTTTTACGAAATGTTTTCTATAACCAAACACAACAGGATGTTACAACCTATCTATAAATTTCAATATCTTATGACTTTATTGAAAGAAAAATCGGCACGACTACTAAAACCCGAGGCAAGCTATAGCTTTAAATAAATTAGCGCGCTACTATCGTAAAAAATACACGGTGGAACAGTTTATACAAACTTCATGTAACAACCAACAGTAGTACGAGTGAACGCGGATAATATACACCAATTACATGATGTCTCGGACGAAGTGATAAGGAGATTAAAGGGATTAGGAGAATGTGTTCAAACGAGAGATCCATGGCTGTTATATATGTTAGTCAATAAATTAGTTGTGGAGAGAAGAAATTTATGAACTCAAAGGATTGTAGAAGATTATTATCCCACAATCGACAAATTATTCTAATTTTTGCAATCGCGTGCTGATAGGTTAGAGACATTTGCATGCACAAACTGCACTAACTAACTTTACGTGTTCCGTTTGCCACATTAACCAACACCAATTGTATCAATGTGGTAAATATCAAGATATGAATGTGGAAGAGAGACGAGATCTAATGCAAAGGGAGAGAAGATGCTTCAATTATTTGGCAGACAATCATGTGGTATATCAGTGTAAATCTAAATAAAGTTGTCGTCATTGTCGTAGAATACGTTGCTTCTCATTGTAACGACGTGCAAGAATGTTGAGTCCGAACTAAATGATAAATATTGTGAGAAACTGTTTCGGGAAATAACTGAGCGAGATTAAGATATAGGCATTACGTAGTGAAGTTACCATTTATAGATTCAACCACTAATCTACGAAATTCATACCACACAGCGCAACGGTATGATTGTTAGCAATGTAGAGAAGGTTTAGGTAGAAAAAAATTTTGGCCTATGCTATAGAGAAATCATGAGTGATTACGAAAGTCTGGGGCATATGACGAAAATCGCACCAAGCACAAAGATTCATCCTGGTCATGATGAATTGGTGAGGCTTGTGACAGTGAAAACAATCAATGGTGAAGTTGATCGAACAATAACCAAATTCTGTATACTGCCGGTGACAAATCACTGAAATCTAAGATGTTCACGGGTACCGGTATTTTCAACAACATTAAAAATAAAACAACCTAAACGTCAAAATATACTATACAGTGTCTTTTTACCAGTTTACCTATTCATGTATGTATTCATGTACCTATTCTTGTATTATGTTTGCAGAGTCGGTTTGTTAAATTTCTAAATGTAGTCAACTTCATTGTAAATTTGTGATAAGAATAAAAATGTTAATTTTTATAAAAACAAATGAAGATAGTTCTCTAGAAGCCGTCATTGAGTAAACGACACCAACCCCGTCATATAAAATTAAAATTCATTTCTAATTGTACAGTGTTTTATTATTACCGGAGAACAAAGTCGGATTTATTGTTCTTTTTTGTACGGTGAAACCGAGATTCGTAAAACAAAATTGAAATCGTCGCAAACCAAGTCGGCGATTTTATAATAGATAGCGTCAAAAAATGAAGGTATTTTCCGACGTGGTATGCTGCAGGAAAAATGGCGAGAAAGTAATGGCTACCGTTCTTTCACTATAAATGCCCAATTTTTGATAAAATCGGGGTATTATTTGCATACCACTGAAATTATTTTACTAGGCCACTACAGATCGCACAGATGTGATCGAGGTAGTTCCGAATTAGTAGTTTAATCACTTAAGTGACGACTTTTTTCGAGAAAGTGTGTCCATAAATTGTCAGGTTTCTTTTTACATTTCTTTAGAAAATAAATACCAAGTAATCAGAATACAATGTTTTATTTTCAATTTTTTTCAAGTCACAAAACAAGCTTTGCCAATCAAAAAAAAAACAATCGAACTACGCGCCCGAGTCACGCTCGGACAAATCACTCAAGCGGTTAAGTAAAAAATCAATTTTACCTAACCACATTCTTGGAAATCTCTAAAATTTTGTCGTTCCGTAGAAACCGAGTTAAATAATAGTAAATGTGTAAGAAGTTTAAAATTACACTCAATGACATTCTCTCTCGAATAACACAAATCTCAAAGATTACCGAGGATGTGGCTGACCAAGATCCTTACATAAAATATCAATTCAGAATCAGTTCGAGCTTAACTTCAGGATCAGCTTCACTGCTATCCGTAGGGACCGAGTTAACTAATTTCAAATGTTTAAGCTTTTTTGTACTCAATGATGCTCTCTCTCGCATGACAAACATTTTCGAGGTCTCCGAGCATGTGGTTAAGTAAGATTGGTTTCTTACTTAAAATACAATTTCAGAACCACCTTGGTAAATTCTGTGCGATATATAATTTTAAATCTTTAGCTATTTTTAAAGTAAAGTGTAAATGTAAAGTGTAAAGTGTAAAGTGTAAAGTGTAAAGTGTAAAGTGTAAAGTGTAAAGTGTAAAGTGTAAAGTGTAAAGTGTAAAGTGTAAAGTGTAAAGTGTAAAGTGTAAAGTGTAAAGTGTAAAGTGTAAAGTGTAAAGTGTAAAGTGTAAAGTGTAAAGTGTAAAGTGTAAAGTGTAAAGTGTAAAGTGTAAAGTGTAAAGTGTAAAGTGTAAAGTGTAAAGTGTAAAGTGTAAAGTGTAAAGTGTAAAGTGTAAAGTGTAAAGTGTAAAGTGTAAAGTGTAAAGTGTAAAGTGTAAAGTGTAAAGTGTAAAGTGTAAAGTGTAAAGTGTAAAGTGTAAAGTGTAAAGTGTAAAGTGTAAAGTGTAAAGTGTAAAGTGTAAAGTGTAAAGTGTAAAGTGTAAAGTGTAAAGTGTAAAGTGTAAAGTGTAAAGTGTAAAGTGTAAAGTGTAAAGTGTAAAGTGTAAAGTGTAAAGTGTAAAGTGTAAAGTGTAAAGTGTAAAGTGTAAAGTGTAAAGTGTAAAGTGTTAAGTGTAAAGTGTAAAATGTAAAGTATTACTTCGCGAGGCAGGCTCACATTATGCTTCCCTTAATCAGCTAGAATTAACTCCTTACTGAACTTCTGCTTCTTTCGAAGCATCTCAACTCTCCCATTATGAGCGATATACATACTTCCTCTTAAGGCGTTCCACCCATCTTCAGATGCCAGTATAAACTCCAGTATATTTATCGGTGTTAGTTGGACCACACGTGTACAGATGCTGCTTCTCCCCTCAGTAAATCGTGGACACTCGAATACTACGCCCTCTACATTCTCCGTTGCTCCAATGCATGAAGGGCAATGCGGTAGCTCTTCGTGTTTTATTCTGAATTTTTGTGATCTAAAACTACCATGGCCCGTCAGAAACTGCGTAAGATGATAATACACTTCTTCGTGTCTCCTGTTTAGCCACGCCTCGATGTAGGGGATTAGGCGATGGGTCCATCTTCTCTTCGTCGACTCACTCCATCCTCTGTGCTATACAACGATTGTTTCAGCCCGTGCTAGTCGGTGGTTCTGTGCTTTTGTTCCTTGACCAAGACGCCGGTACGTGGTAAGGCGCTCCTTGGCCAGTAGATCTATTGGGGGCATTCCCGTAAGAACAAAGGCAGCATCTTCTGACAGTTGACCCAAATTGGTACCCCAATACATTATTATAGATGTAACGATGTTGCGAACAGAACTCTGCTGTTCATCCGTGCCCCTCTTTTGTTAAGTGTGAGGCAGTGAAGTGTATCTTATATGACAATCTGGAATCGAACATTACCCCTAGGTATCTGAAGGTTGGTTGACTAACAATTTGTTGGGCTCCAATCTCTAAGGTTACGCTCCCCATTACTTTTCTGCTAGTAATAAGGACTGTTTTATGTTCCGCTAGTTGCAGCTCAGCAGATGTTAGCCACTGTTGAATAACTTTCCCCGTCTTATTACAGATCTACACAATCTCCTCTCTGTGTTTTGCGACAACTACAATCGCGATGTCGTCCGCAAATCCAATCACCCGTGCATCCTAATGTGCCGTGTAGAACCTAATATTGATCTTTGGGGAACCCCACCAATCACGTCGTAAGTTTTCTTTCCCTCCTCAGTATCATAAATCAAGATCCTCTAGTCTCACCAGGTACTACGGTACCATCATCCGTGCACGTGTGTTAAATATGCAGCTCCAATTTGTCGTATTGAATGCATTTTTCACGTTCAATGTAACTATGTCACATTATTTTTTAAAACCACGTAGCCATCAAGCACCGAATGTCGCTTGCTGTGCCGTATCTGCAACATCTTTAATCGCATCAACTGTTGAGCGTGTCTTTCGAAAGCCATATTGTTGCTTTGCCAGGTTTCTTGCTCTAACTATAGCCTCTTGTAGCCGGTCATTTACAACTCTTTCTAGGGGGTTGCGTGCGGTATTCAACAGACAAAAACCAAACAGTGCGTGAAAGCACTTTTGCTTACTTAATTTGATAGCCTGCTAGAGCTCCGAACGAGCTTTACGGTAACGTTGTCGAAAAAGAGAGTTTTTGACGTGTCTAGCACGCTGGTATCAACTTCTTGAGACCAGTTTTCTACGATTATCCACCATCCTTCTTAGCATTGCTGTATCACAAGCTCGTGTAACATGTCTCATAAGCTGGACGGCTTTGTGATTTGCGGTACCAGATCGGGTTAGGTCCTCAATCATGAGACGGTATATGGTTTCATCGAACTCTGCGTACTTCCATCCTATTGACTTCCTGTGTCTAACTATAGTCCTTTGGGGTCCACTATCCGCCAGTTCATACACAATAGCTTGATGATCACTATGCGTGTATAGATTGCTCACCTTCCATCCTACTAGTCCTCCACGGGTTGGGGCTCCGTGCATCATCCGTTAATTGATCGAGAAATATTTTAAATTCTTCAATTGATGCAATAGGAGGTGCGTAATATGTGAACGCCGTTCACTTTGGCTCTGACAAACCCGGGTTCAATACTCCCACCAATTTACTGTAGGGGTAGGTACCACAAACCCATACAGTAGCTCGATTAGATCTATCTGAAGCCCAACACCGTCTATCAAGGTTTTTATATTGCTCGCACACAATTACAACGTCCGCTTTCACTTCCTGTATGGATTGCTGCAGCAGGTCCTGGGTAGCCTCACAGTGGTTAAGATTGACTTGGATGACTTTCATTTCCAACGCTCTATTTGCAGTGCTTTCCAGTAAGCCGGACATTGTAATGTTATTATTTATATAAATATTGTTGCCATGTAATGTTATTATTTATATAAATTAAACTCACTTATAACTTTATTAAATTGGATTTATTTAGACCTTTTCTATTATTTTACATATTTTATCTTTTAGAATTTACTTTATTGTTAGACCATCCATCGACGGCTCCTCAAACAATAATAATGTTTTTACTCGATCGATTTAATCAATATGCCAAACTTAATATTAATTATTACAATATTTCGTAATGCCTAATAAACATATTTTATTTTTGTTATTAAATCATGATAAAGCAAAATAAATTTTGAAATACAAAATATGTTTATTTTACAAAATACAATTTCATGCAATTTCTCAAATCATTAAATATTTTTCGCGTGTACTTATTTCGAAATGCAAAGTGTATTGCACCGCGAATGATGTTGAAATTTCATGATAAGTGTGTGGCATTACAACATCTTACTCTACCAGTTACGTGTTTTCTACAGTCTTTGACCGTTTCATCGCATTACATGCATTTTGAATATTTTTGATATGTCTTAGCAAAGTCTCTTTCTTCACCACCAGCAGAGTTTTGATTTATCGGCTTCACTTCTATAGTTCCATGACCGCTGCCCATAACCGTGGTATTTAAAGCATCTAGCCAATTCTATTTTTCTCCGGATTCGACAGGAAACCCAGCCGATTCTAACTTTATCCACTTCTAGCCCTTTCCCAACCATAGTGTTAGGGGAACTAACAACTGCTGCCTGTGTTCCTCGGTAGTTCTTTGTGAGTGATTTGACAATACAGACACCTTTCACCCTTTGAAACTATGCTTCCTGAGCCACTCTCATCTCTTCAGATGTGGTAACCTCGTCCACATGGCTTTGATCACCAGTAGAGGCTCTTGGATGAAAGTTTTAACTGCTGCATTGCCCCGATCGCTATTGCTAGTTGCTCTTGAAATAGTGTGGCTGATCTCCTGTAGTTTGTAGCTCCAGTAATAGGCCTTCACTATAAGTTTGACGTGTATTCGATACCCTTTCACCAAGAGTATATTTAGCGTCGGGTCTACCTTAACTTTCCGCAGCAGATCGGCAAATGAGATTTTGTCACTCTTCTTTATTAGCAGCGTATCAGCAGACGTTTTCTTTTTTTGGCATTCTTTTCCCCCTTCACTTTCTACTATTCTTGTTCTGAACCAACTGTCGCATCATCCAATTGATTTGAACTGGTGGTGTTTGCCCTCTTTGTTCATAAGGGTCTCCGTCATTCGAAGTGCTTGCCGGACGTTATGAGGATTACCTTGCAGAGCAGCCTTAGTATTCCTTTTCTTACTTTGCCTACTTTCAACACTCTTAGGTGGTGTGGACAACTTCCTTTTACTGGGCTCCGCCAGTGATATATTTTCGTTAGGTGCCCCCTTCAGTTCCTGTTTCCTGCTCAAAGTTCAAAGACGAACTAAATTTTCCTTCCCGTCGTTATTGATCGGTGAAGTTTGGCAGTGGTTTTCCCAAACGTTCATCTTACTTATAGCTGAGCCATAAAGCGTGCTGATGGTGCTTATCATCTTCCTGATCTCGCTATGCACATGATTTCTCGGTTTTATGAACTTCACCAGTTCCTCAATATTTGTTCCAAGCCTGGTTAGCGTTATTTCTTTGGTTTACTCCTTCTTATTTCCCAAAGAAGGCGATGAAAAACATCTCTCCAATGTACTGGTCATCGCTCCCTTCTTAGGGGATCTCTGCATTAAGGCACTCTTTCCAAACGGGTTAACGGGTGTGTTACGACTGTGTTGTCTTAACAAGACATTTTTGTAAATTTGTTTCTATTCTCCACGGTTTCTTGCGTCCGGGTTTTTGTTGTCTAAACGTGGTTTCTTGCGTCCGGGTTTTCGCTGTCTAAACGTGGTTTCTTGGTGGATGGATTCTTGTGTGTTTTCTTCTGTTATGTTGGCAACGGAACGAAAATGGGAGAGAAAGAGAGAACAATGCGCATCGAGAGTGTGCAAAGTAAAACGTTTTGGAAGAAATGTTTTTCTTATATATCTATCTCTTTTATATCAACGAAAATTTGATATAAAGGAGAGACAGAGAAGAGAGATTAATTTCTTCTAGAACGTTTTACGAGTTGTGCGGGGCTCGAATTTTTTTTTGACATTCGAGTTGTGACTTGGAAAAAATAGAGTCGAGTTTTTTTTAAATCAATCAGTTTTTGATTGTCTTTGGCCATTTATATATTTTTTTTGTGATTAAATCAAAATATGGAAAATAAAAAATTTTGTTGATGTAAAAATAACAAGTTTATGAATAATATATAATAAAAATCATTTAATTTTATTTGTGAGAGGACTATTTGATTTGTTTGTGATTAACACATCCGCGTGTGTTCCACGGAGAGGTAAATCTCAATCAACGAAAGTTATAAGACGTATTGAACAAGAAAAGTTTAGTTTTCTTTTGTTGGGGAGAAAGTCCGTGATTGTGAATTCGCTGAAAGAAGCGGGCATAATTTCAACAATATATTATTGTGATGTGTGAGTGGCCGAATTTTTACGGAGAGGCCGCATTTTTCGGGTGTCGCAATCATCAAAAGGTACCGCATTACTAACGGATACCTCCTTTGCGTTGTGTATCACATATTTCAACGGGTACTAACGAGCACCGCCATTAATTTACGAGTATCGCGTTTTTACGGATACCATGTCGGATGACTAGTTGAGGCCATTCCTGTCTGCGTTTTTTGGCAGGACAACGCCCTACATTTTGTGGTTTTGGCGGAAAGACGCTTAACAATTTTCTGTGGTTTGTGCGAGCCAACGCCCAACGTGTGTTTTACGGCGAAGGACGCCCAATTTTTGTGAAGGCATACAAAGCCCAACGAAGGCATACAAAGCCCAACGAAGGCATACAAATCCCAACGAAGGCATACAAAGCCCAACGAAGGCATACAAAGACCAACGAAGGCATACAAAGCCCCGCATCCGCAGTTACGGTATTTACGGATTTTGGCGAGACAACGCCCTATATTTTGATTGTGATTTTGGCGGCCAGGCGAGGCCAAAATAGTTATCGGCATCAAGCCGCAACGGTACGGGTGCCAACCGGCACCTCATTTTTTTGGTATCGGGGAGAGGCCCCGCAACTTAACGGGTTGCCAACCGGCCCCTCATTTTTTTTTGTATCGGTGAAAGGCCGCAACGGTCCGGGTGGTGGACACCTGTGGCATAACGGCCGATCAAGGCCGCAACAATTTTTATAAAGGTACAATTTTTTTTGTTTATTTTTTTTATTTCTTTTTTATTTTTTTTATTTTTCCTTAAATTTTATTAAATTTTTTAAATAAATATTTGTTGTAATCGGGCGCCGCACAGCGGGTGCACGCTCGGTGCATGTTGCTTTCTCTCTCGCTCTCGTTTTCTTCTGGTGCGGGTGGAGGGGAAGTTGTTTCGCTTTGTTTTCCTTTTGTTTTCCCAATAGAAAAGAAAAATTTTATAAGATGAATTACTAAATTTTCCGGTCGGTATGATGGGAGCGGCGACTCCCTCTGTGTCGGTTTAGTGTTTGCGGTCCCTTGGTGCCCGCATCCAATTCCGTAACCAGGGCTTGACCCCGTTTGAATTCGGATGGATGCGCGCACCAAGGCACCTCTTCCGTTATCATTTTTCTTATTTTATTTAATTATTATTTGATTATCTGCTGTTCGTTCCTCAGGTTCCGGCCGACGAGTTTCGGCGGAACATCCGGGTTATTATTGTTATTTGCGTTCCCTTAACTTTCTGTAATCATCACGGTGTAAGCCAGGAGCCATGCATGCCTCAAACCCCACGACCCTTCGCACTTCTTCCTGAGAACGTAGCCGGCAAAAGATCACCGTGGAGGCCTCTGCATGCGCTTAGTGAAAATCTGCAGGTTGGCAGTAGCCAGCCTGTAACAGGTGTTCTAACCCCATGCAAGGATTCAGTGCTTCCTTTCTCTTCGCTTGTAGACATACCTGTCATTGCAGTTTGTGGATCTCGACCGTTGGGAGCCTGCTTTCTCACTCCTTTCAGCCGGTTAAAGGGTTTCCTACTCCCTGCACCGGACCTAAATTTTCCTCAATTGAACTCATCTTGGATTCTTTTTCGAGGTGCCGCTCCTAACATAAAAATAATAAAATTTATTACTTTCTGCCAAGTAGGTAAACCTCCGCCCCTTCTGAGGTATAGTCTTTGACCGGGAAGCTGCTCAATGTGAGACAGACGTTCTAGGATTTAAGTTATATTGTATAGTGTATAGTGGAAAGTGTATAGTGTATCGTGCATAGTGCATCGTGTATAGTGTATAGTGTAAAGTGTTAAGTGTAAAGTGTAACTCATAACTTGTAACTTGCACTCGTAGCTTGCAAGTAACTCGTAACTTGAAATGTCATAAAATTATTGATTGAGATAATATCACTCTTATATCTTCTTTATCGGCATGTCAAAGTTGGTACATCGGGCTTTGTAGGTAAAAGCTTTGGCTTCGTCGTCGCGCCCCGAATCAGCTTAAGAACAATTTTCTCTAATATGATCTGCAAACAAAACTTTAACTCGGGATTTTGGGTCTTATAGTTTTTATCTGACACGATGTAATCAAACGCCATAATTTTAACAACTTACAAATTTATTTTTTCTACAAAAAACCTTAATTCTAATGACAATATTTACAAACTAAATCAGTTCACTTAATTTACAAAATATATTTTTACTACAACCTTACATTAAAGTCCATCGCATAAGCTGGATTATCCTTACCATTTAAACCATTCCTATGCCCATTCTTTAACTCAGTCCCATTTAATATCGCCGGCCGCTTAATATCGTTGAATATCACACGAATTACTGTGGAAAATGGTTGTTCGATGGTTAACCAAAGTCCAGCCGCCAAACCATACGACAATACCATTGTGGCAGCACATGCCGATGTAATATTGATATAACTCAAGAAACTTGGCTGCCTCATACTACCCAGTGTGACGCGAAGCACAAACGTATGAATTAGATATACGGATAGTGAAACACGTCCAAGCGGTCGGAATAAATCGAAATTTATAAAATTTTTAATGACCCATCCAACGCCACAACCACACCCCACGATAAGTACTGTAACTAAAATTACCCATATGTTACGTGTAAGAGAAGCGTACACCGCAATCCAAAGAGATGGTTTCATAAAATCGTAATTATAAAATAATGATCCAGACATGAGTAGTACGGCTAGCGCTGGAAGCACAATCCACCAAACACAAACGAATAGTTTATATTCTTTAAGGCTCGTATTTTTCTTTTTTAGTTGGAAAAAGCACCAACCGCCGATAATTCCGGTTAGGTATGATCCTATATTGGTGTGACTTGGTATATAAATCTGAAGATAATATTTATTGTACCATAGTACATATTTGAATGATTCTGGGAACAACATAATGATACCCTCCATATTCATTAAGTATGTGACTAGAGCGGGTATCACATAGGCTAAGATTACTACTAGGCCAATTAAAATTCTCGATATTTTTGGGTATTTCCATAGCGCCATCAAACACAACAGTGACAAAATGTATAGTTGAACGTCTGATCCGATGAACCAACCTTGCTGTACGCACGGTTCGTGTGGCTTTACATAATTGTTTAGGAACAGTAGATTTAAATACCAATATTTTCGGCAGAAGTATCTTTCTGGTTCGTTAAAGTGGTGTGAAACTGGTCCTTCTTCGAGCAATTGTAGCCATGTTGAGTGCAGCAAAATTACGAAGGCATAAATTGGAATAATTCTGTAATTGTGACAGGCTTAGTCTATATTTTTATTAAATTTTGTATAATGATTTACTTACGCAAATAGTTTGTAAAATAGCTTCTTCCAGAAGTATTTTCCATCAAATTCCGTTTTAGAGCTTTTGTATTGATAGAATTGATAACCTAAAAATATTCCATTTATAAGGAAATACGTTTGAATTACGGTTAGTCCATTAAGGATGAACATCGATGAAATGTTATAATATTGATTTTCTATCCATTGTGGATTTTCCGATGGGAAAATGTTAAACACGAATAGTGTGTGCACCACGATCAAGAAACATTCCAATAAAAATCGTATACAATGCATCGATTTAACTTCGTCATCGGTCGTCTTTTCGATTAGTTTATACCAATTACGTTGCAACGAAAAGGCGGTAAATAATTGTTGTTTCCGTTTTTCGAGCGGCACTTTGTAATGTTCATCGGATTCCCCTTTTGGTTGCTGCGTTTTAAGTCGATAATCGTAAAGCGTTGATAAGCCGACGAGACCGCAACCACACAAAAAGAATAATATGAAGAAAATATCAAGGAAATCTGTAAAAGTAAAAGAGAAAAAGTGAAAAAATGTGGGTCATGCAATGTAAATACACCATCAAGGTTTTATGGTCGAAAGTTTTTTTTGTTTTTCGTTATACGTACCAACTTCAAATGGATCTTGATTTGTTTTGCAATACTCGATTTCGGAATACGCTTTCAAATCGTAACCACTTTTTAATTCATGATTTATGCACTCGTTCATGAGTTCCGCATATTTTTTACGATACTCTGGCGTTTGTCGAAATCCTTGATCGATCTGAAACGTTATATATTCAATTTTGCGATCGAAGTCCAATTCTTGATAAAATTCCGATTTCAACGTTTCATTATCGTATTCGTATTTGGACAACTGATTACGACACCAGTCTAAACATATACCGCGACGTAACCGATCATGACGGAAGAAATGTTTCTCATCGGCACTGTACTTTTCGATTAAATTCCATACGGGATTAGTTGAATTCGGTGCGATTGTTATATCAACGAAACAGTATGTTGACGTACGGTCGGGAAACTCCTCCATACATCGGTCGTAATCATCTAGAGCATATATCTTTGGCATTTGGTTGTATTCAGTCACTAAAATTTTTTTTTCATAAATATATAATTGTATAAACCGTAATCACTTATGTAACGTGAATAACACTTACTATTAATTTCACACTTTCCATAATTACAATAATTACACAAAATTACCATAAAAATTAATAAAAAGTAATTTTTTAATTTAAACATTTTGTTGTTGTATAACAATTTGAAAGCACAAAACACAACAGACACAACCTAACCCAATCACTGTAACTTTAAGACTGTGCGGCAATAAAAAATAAAATGAAAATGAAATTCTTTTTTGTTTTTTTCTTTAAGCTTAAATCAGTTCGGTTGTACACGGCGTATATGAGAAACTTTTAAAATCATAATTAATGTGGTAAATATTTGATCGTCGTATTTACAAACATCTCTGCTTATATTATGAAACCGAATTTTAAAATATACTCGTCGACGAACAGGTTATTTAAGCGAAATAGGTGAACTCGATCATCATAATGATCACCGTTTCAATTCCATTATAAGTCAAGATTACATAATATGCCGAGATTTTTATGTTTTATTCTGCTTCATCGAAATTTCTTTGTGTTAACATTGAAAATTATAGCAACAAAATCGAGAAACTGCGGTCGAAATGGCTTAGCGTGGTGCAATTTGAAATTTATTTAGTAAACATATGATGCGTGATTGATGCTGTGCAGGTGCGCCTGACAATGGCTAAATTCTAAAATTTTATTATTCAGATACATACAAAAAAGAAGTTGGTCGGCTTTGTTGTATAAAAATTATGTGTCAGTGTAACCTTTTGATTAAAACGAAAGATTTACATTTTTTATACATATCAATAAGCGACGAACCCTATTTTAGAATTTTGTGTTTTTAATTAAATCGTAATTTATTTACGCACAAAACAAACATCTCTACATTCCACGTTATGAAAATAGTGAAATAAAGTTAGCCGGTTCTAGTATGTGATCAAAGTTGACAAGTTTCCGGATGTCTGGACTAGTGAAATGTTTCAACCAAGTTATATAAACAATCGTTAAAGTAAACAACTCATGAAAGGTAGGAAATGGACATACGGAACGGAAAACTTCAGTTCACCGAAAAAACAATTCTTCGAAAAAACAATTCACCGAAAACAACAATTCATCGGGCACGATGAATTTGATATTAGAAATGAGAAAGTTCTTATCGGCTTGCCTTTTAACGGAACAGCCATAATCCATTATTAAAATTGAAATGTTTATTTCGCTAGTTACACTTGTAACGAATAGGCTTCCTTCCGAAAACCCGTTGTTAACAGAAATTTGTATCAATCTATAGTTTCCTTTACTTTTTTTTAACTGTCGCTTCACCAACTGATCAGTCTGGGAAGGAGGGGGGGGTCTTTCAATTATTTAAAGCAATAGATTGATCTGTTTCAGACCGTTTAATTATGAGAAAAGTTAGAGATGCATACCATTTATCAAGTTTACTTGAAATATTATTCTAATCGCTGCCAAGTAAAATACAAGGAGGCCTTACAAACATGGGGACGACCCATCCGAGAGATGTCTCTTACAAGCCGGGCTATAATAACACTGGAATGTAATAATAGCAACCACCGGGATAACAAGAAAAACCTGACCCCAATCGTTTCCCAATTCGTAACATTTCCAACGGGTCTTAGTACATATGCTTTCTGAAATTTTGGCGATAACTTTGCAGAGAAATTTTTGGTTGCGTCGCTTTGCATGAAGGTTCACGCAATAACTTTTTGCCCAATATTAAATAATCTCGGTCTACTACGCTGGTTATAAGTTTTGACATTTTTCTGGTATGCAGATTTTAAATGATGAAGAACAACATTTTGGGCAACATTTTGTCTGTCAGCATTCGAAATTCCCACGTCATTACCTCATAAGCCTCGTAGTAAATGAATTAGTTCATATTTCGAGCCATGACCAATATGGTGTTGACCGCACATTATAAAATGGGGTGACATTTTATTACTTTGGTGAACCGTATTTAGCAGAGCCAAAGCTATAGAACTAATATTAAGATCCCAATCTTGATGGTTTTCAGAAAGATATGATCGAATCGCAGCTACAATCGAACGATTTACTCGTTCCGACATATTTGCTTGTGGCGAATATTTTGGTGTTTTAATGTGTTTCACACCAAATTCCTGCAAGAACTGTTGAAAGGCGTTTGATACAAATTGAGCTCCATTGTCGCTAATTAAGTATTCGGGGACCGAGAAAATATCAAACAATTGGTCTTTTAAAAATTTTATAACATTTTTGAGTTAGCAACTTTCATTGCCTGGAGTAAGATGAATCGGGAATACTGATCTAACACCACAAATAAGTGAAAGTTTCAATGCTTAGACCGGGGATAGGGTCCAAGGAAGGCTATATATAGTCTTTGCCAACAGCGAGTAGCCTCAAAATAGTTTCCAATTCGCGGTCGTGTGATATAATTAACCGGTTTGGATGTGTTACAAATGTTGCAATTTTTAATGTAATCATTAACATCGTTACACATCGAAGGCCAGTAATAATATCTCCGTAGATACTCTAAAGTTTTTGTTACTCCCATGTGAGAAAAAGAAGGAGGAGAATGGGCTTCAGTAATTAGGAAAACGATTAAGCTTTTTGGAACGTACAATTTCCACTCTGGAATATCGGTTTCGATACTACAAGTACTAAACGGTGGGAAATAAAATATGCGATATTTGATTACTTTATAATTAGTAAAAGATTCGGCGTTATTATGCAAGGCCTATAATAAAGCTTGATACTCTTCGTCTAGAAAAACGTCCGAGTTAAGATCCACAAAGCAAGCTTCTAAACAGAAGTTAAGGTTTTTCTCGTCCAGCTCGTCCGCGTTTTTAATGGATAGAGCGTCTGGCACAACATTTCCTGATCCTTTTCTATATACAATTAGAAAATTAAAGCTCTGCAGTTTGAGCTCATAAGCCAGGTCAAGCTGACATGATCGGAAATTTAAAACCTTCCACGTAGTGTCTAAACTTTTTAATGCTAACTACCGCAGCGTAGCACTCGAGCCCGGTAGTAGTATATTTGCGCGCTGAGCCAAGTTTAATTTTGCCGAAACGTTCGACGTCATTTGTGCTCGACTTTTGGAAAAATACTCCTCCAATTCCCGTTCTTGACGCATCACACTGAATATAAAATTTTCGAGTGAAATCTAGATGGCAGAGAACGGGTGCTGATGACAATGCTTCTTTCAGTTTCTGAAATGATTCTTGTGCAGAATTAGTCCAAAGGAACCTTTTCGATTTTTTAAGCAGATCGGTCAGTGAGCTGGTTAAATCAGAATAGTTTCGGATAAATCTCCTATACCACCCTGTCATACCTAAAAAACGTCTCAATTGCGAAATGGTTTTTGGTGCAGGATATTCGTAATTGCGGCGACTTTACTTATGTCTGGTTTAAGGACTCCGTTCCCAAAAACATTAATTCTGCCACTTTACTTAAGAGCTCAAGAAGTTCCTCGAAAGTTTCCGTTGTAACCATGCAAATCATCTAAATAGACGAATATTTGATGATGTAATTCATGAGGAATCACTTTATCCATAAGCCTGCACAGTGTCTGAGGGGCGTTACAAAGCCCGAAAGGCATAACCGTAAACTGATATAGGGGTCTACCGGGTACGGAAAAAGCTGATTTCTCTCTTGATTTCATTTCTAAAGGAATTTGCCAAAAGGCGTCTTTAAGATCTATATACTCGAGATAAATCTTGCTTTATCTAGGCGAGCAATTAATCCTTCGATATTAGGCAAAGGGTAAGCAGCTTTAACAGTAACTGCATTTTTTTCTTGCGTCAAGGCACAAACGGGTTTTGCCTTTTGATTTCGTTACAACCGTGATTGGCGAACTCCAGAAGCTAATTTTTTTTTCAATAACACCTAACCCGATGATACGATCCAATTCGTCGTAAATCTCCTTCTATTTTGCAGAAGATATCGGGTAATGTCGCTGTTTAACCGGTTTTGCATCACAAACATCAATCGAGAGCAGAACAAGAAGGAAATTTCTTTACGACTAGATGAAGTTTATTTAATTTGTGGAAAACTTTGTTGGAAGGTACTTCGTCGATTACTTCTGCAAGATAGTATCGAAGAATATCAAATGGAATGCGAATTTTCAAACCGAATGCAACCCAGAAATCAATTCCCAAATACAACTTTTGACTGAGGTTTGGGGCTACGTGTAAATTTAATGTTTTAATTTGGCCGTAACATGTCAATTGCGTTCGAATATGACCCAAAATAGATACTAAGGAACCACTTGCACTTTTAAGCGATGATGGTAAGTGACGAAAACTATTATTCATTTTATCAAGAAATTTTTCACTACCACGTCCTAATATTGACACATTCGCACCACTATCGAGTAACCCAACGCGACCTCTTCGTATATGTATGTGAAGATAGCCCAAATTCCATCCCCGAAAAATGCGATGGCAACACTAATTGTTGCTATCATGACATTTTTTACTCTCAGCCCAAAAAATCTCCGCATATCATGACATTTTTGACTATCAGCCCCGAAAAACTCGACATTTTTACTCTCAGCTCTGTAGAAAATAGATGATTTTGGGCTGCTGGATTATAGTTTTAGACGGCACACCACACTTCAACAACTTTGTTTTTCGTTCGCACTCTTGTCCCTCCTATTATGCTCGATCGCACCGCACTGTGTTACCATCACGATACACCACACACAGTATACACACAGTTTTATTATTTTTTATGTTTTATATAATTACAATATATTTTTATTTTGTTACAACGTTTTTTATTTTTTACAATATATATTAGCTATGTAATATCAATCCAAACTCAAACAATACACTTTGAATGTTAAAAACTTACTGACTCCATATTTTTATTCTTTGTATTAGACGCGAAACCGATGGCGTCCTTTTACCAACACAAAATTAAAAAAATGGCTGCGATTATTTTATTTACAAGAAAATAAAAAATAACAAAAACAATAATATGAGAGAGGAAGATCAAAGTTGTATATAAAGAATTATTCATGTATGCGAGTATATAATAATTTTTATGTTACACTACGTTCTCATTCTTTTGTCTTTATATTTTTTTTGTTTAGAGCGCAGCACCGTATGCCTTTTGAACATACTCCGCACCTTGAAAGAATATCTTTCAATCAATTGGTAGTTTGGCCAGTTTATGGATAGGACGCTTGAATACACCATGAGCAGATTTAATTGTAACTACTCGCACTAAACCATTGGTCCCGGGATGTACTTCACTGACTCTGGCTACATGCCATTTGGTTGGGGGTGAATCCTTCTCTATTACTACCACCAGATCTCCAGGTTTGAAATTGACTTCAATTGAATGCCACTTACGACGTTGCTGCAATGTATTAAGATAATCAGCTGAGAACATCTTCCAAAATTTCTGTGTGGTTTGTTGAATTATCTGCCATTTGTCTAATCGATGTGTGTTAATCGCTTCTAGATTTGGTTCAGGGATGGCTATCAATGGTTCTCCGATTAAAAAATGGCCTGGAGTTAAATAATTTAAATTGGTTACATCGTCCGATTCGCCACACAACGGTCTAGAATTAAGCACTGCCTCCACTTGACATAGTAAAGTATAGTACTGCTCGTACGTAAGTATCGATGAACCAATGCATTTACGAATGTGAGATTTCGTAGATTTTATTCCGGCTTCGTATAAACCACTCATATGACTTGCGGTTGGACACAAAAATCTCCATTATGTGAAATGTGATAGCAAGTGACTGGCTACTTGATCGTTGTGTTGCTGTGAGATGAATAGTTTCGCCAATTGTTGTAGTTCTACATGTGCTCCTTTGAAATTGCTGCCGTTGTCACTGTAAATGGTTAGTGGATATCCTCTTCTTGCAGTAAATCGCCGGAGTGCTGCGATGAATGCATTTGTTGTCATATCTGTGACTAGCTCCAAATGCACCGCTTTGCTAGCCATGCATATAAATAGTGCTATATAGGCCTTGTGGATTTTTGCGTTCCGCACTAGGGATGTTTTCAGCGATACTGGTCCTGCATAATCCACTCCAACGTTTTCAAATGCGCGTTTAGGTGTCACAACTCTGGCTGGTGGTAAGCTGCCCATTAGTTGCTTGGATGCCTTTGCTTTGAATTTGAAACAAGTTATACACTTATGGATAAATCGCTTGACGTGGTTTCGACAATTTAAGATCCAGTAACGTTGCCTGAGGTGAAATAGCATGATTGAGATATCACCATGCAATGTACATCGATATACATCAGTGATTAACAACTTTGTGATGTGATGGTCTCCTGGTAGAATGATTGGATGCTTTTGATTAGGTGGAATGTCAGCGTTTTGCAATCTGCCTCCAACTCTTAGGATTTGATGATCGTCTAGGTAAGGGTGCAGCGAAGCGAGTTTGCTTTGGGATGAAACTTGTAAGTTGGCCGTTAATTGTTTAATTTCTGCGTTGAATGAGTACTGTTGTGCTAGTTTACACAACTGAAAATTAGCTTCCTTCATGTCGACGGCAGTGATGTTTGCTCCTTGACTTGTTCTTGCACATCTGACCTTGTTCTTGCATCCGTGAATGAACCTAAGAATAAAAACAAAAACTCTTAACAATTTGTGCCAAGACGAGAATTTTAGGATAATGGCGGAGAGATGGTCTTGCGGAGTGATTTGTGCTGCAAGTGATTGGGTTGCTTTTTCCTCAACCCCAGCTTCAGTGCATTCGTACGCGGTTTTTGGAGTAGGCCAAGTATCCTCAGATGATTTTAAAAATTCTGGGCCGTTCCACCAAATATCAAGCTCTTTCAGTTTTGACGGATGAACTCCTCGTGATACATGATCGGCTGGATTCTCTTTTGAACTAACATGCTGCCACTTGCATTGGGGTAGGATCGTAAGAATTTGTGATGTTCGATTACTCACGAATGGTTTCCACTTTCGTGGACTCGTTGTTAACCACTGTAAGACGACAGTTGAATCGGTCCATGCGAATACATCAGCTTACGATATATACATTGCGTCTATGATCGTTTTCATTAGTTTGGCCAAGAGCAGGGCTCCACTTAATTCTAGTCGTGGTACAGACAGTTGTTTGATAGGGGCGACCCTGGTTTTAGCGGCAATTAAACGCGTATGGTACATCCGATTGTCTCCTTTCGTTCTAAAATAGACTGTGGCCGCATAAGCTTTCTCGGACGCGTCACTAAATCCGTGAATCTGTATATGTTGGTTGTGCACATTAACTAGACGAGGTATTTTGATGTCGGCTAAATAGTAAAGGGCTGTTCCGAAATCCATCCATTGCCTTTCAATATGTAGAGGTAGTTGATCGTCCCAGTTGAGTTTCGACAGCCATAGACTTTGGTACAAAATTTTGATTATTATAATGGAAGGTGCCAATAATCCAAGGGGGTCGAATAATCGTGCAGACTCCGATAATAACGCTCGCTTTGTTGCTGTGTTGCTCTTCGGTAGATTGATTTTATAATAGAGATAGTCTTCCATTGGATCCCACATTAGTCCTAGCACTTTAATACATTGTTGTTCATCGATGTTTAACGGACTAATTTCTTGATGGTCTGGTTTAATTCCCTTCAAAAACTCCGGAGAATTAGACTTCCATTTCTTGAGAATGAAACCGCCTTGTTTCATCAGATCAACCAACTGATCTCGACACTCAATGGCCTCTGATAATTCGTTGGCTCCTGACATCACATCATCGACGTAAAAATCGGTGTCAACAATCGCTGCAGCTTTCGGGTATTGTTTACGGTAATCATTGGCCAACTGCTTTAATGATCGGATAGCTTGATACGGTGAAGATGCTAAACCATATGTAACGGTTTGTAATGCGTAATGTTGTATTGGTTCTTCCTTGGAATTTCGCCATACGATTCTTTGGTAATCCTGATCCTCGGCTGTTACGAGAATTTGACGGTACATCTTTTCGACGTCCGCTGCGAAAGCTATTGAGTTTTTACGAAATGTAAGAACGTTCGAAAAGAGCGTGTTTTGTATGGTAGGCCCTACTAATAATTTGTCGTTGAGTGATACTCCTGCACTTGTTTTCGAGGAGCCGTCGAATACAACACGAAGTTTGAGTTTTCCCTGAGAAATTTTCGTCACTGCGTGATGAGGAAGATAATAGATTTTATGATTATCTTTTGGTACTTCAGATTTCAGGATGGGCTTCATATGATTTAACTGAATGTATTCATTCATAAACTGTAAGTACTGTTGTTTCAGTTCCGGGTTGGTTTCAAACTTTCGCTCCATTGCCATCAAACGAGATATCGCAGAAGGTGCAGAACTGCCGAGCGGTAACGAATCGGGCTTAAAGGGTAAGTGTACAATATACCGTCCTTCGCTGGTGCGGGAATGCGTCGTTGCAAAGTGGTTCTCCATTAGCTGCTCCTCATCTGAAAGTGGGTTTAACGAAATTAGTTCTTCTACTTCCCAGAACCTTTGCAGTAAAACATCAATATCAGTAGTTGCCAGATTTGAAGTGATCAGGTTGAGTGTTGGATGGGTTTTAATTGTTCCACAAATAATCCAACCGAATATCGTGTTTTGCGCTATCACTCGATTATTTTGTTTTATTGTTTCGGGTAAGAGTACTTCAAAAAATTCACCTGCTCCCAGTATTACATCAATAGCAGAAGAGGTGTGAAAGTTAGGATCGGCTAATGTCAGGTTTCTGATGCACGGGTCAATATCATCACTAACTTCGTATTCTGGAGTAGCTTGAGTTAGTTTTGGTAAAACTAGAGCTTGACATTCTAGTTTTCTTTTATTTGGAAGTCTAGACGTTATATGTAACTGAATGCTGCCTCGGGTATATCCAGCTCCAGCTTGTGCGATACCAGTGATCGGTATTTTGGCATGTCTTCGTGGTATTTGTAACCTTTGAGCTAAGGCCTCAGTGATTAAAGTGACCTGAGAACCTGAATCAAGTAAGGCTCGACAGGGATATGAGTATCCGTGTTTGTTTTGAATCAAAATGATTGCGGTGGGCAACATTGATGATTGTCTGCTTGCTGAGTTTCTAGACGTATTAGTTGGCTGAGTGACTAGAGAACTGGAACCTTGCTGTAATTGCTTTCCTTGGAGTGGTTTGACTGATTCGAGTGCTTGATGAACGGCTGCGATGGTTTACATGCAGCATCAATGGGTACGGAATTCGTTGAAGTATTGTTAGATATGGTTGTAATGTTTGTATGTGTTGGATTGACTTGACTGTTTGATGGTTGAATTAAGTTGGATGTAACTGGATTATGGCAAGAAGTACAACATGATGATAATGGTTGATCGTTCACATTCTTTTGTGAGATTGCAATCAAATGGAGCAGAGTGTGATGTTTTAAAGAACATTTATGGCATCGTTGTGGTGAAAAACATCGACTGGATGAATGTCCGGGATTTAAACAATTAAAACATAACGACTTCTCTGCTACAAAATCACGTCTCGGCTGAATATCCATTGCTTGAAATGAAGGGCATTTAAAAAGTTTATGATCTTTCTCGCATTTTTTACAGTTGAGGGTCACTCCTGTTTATACGGTATGAGTTCTCAAATTAGTGGTTGTTCTTAACAAGTTATTTTTCTCCATTGTTATCTTTGGCTGTGACATCTCCAGTGAATCACATCGTCTTGTAAGAAAATCTATAAACTCCTTCTCAGTTGGAAACTCCTTGCCTATGGTATGTTCAGCCCACATTATCCTAGTCTCAACATCAAGCTTCTGCAATAGAATAAAAATTATTAATTGATCACGAGATAGAGTCGAATTGTCCAGAGCAGTTAAACCCCAAAGGATTTCGTCTGATGTGTCGCACAGCTTCCTCATTTGCTCAACAGACCCCTTGGTTGCAGCTGGTTGATCCATAAACGTCTGGAAATAAGCATGCGCGATATGACCCCTCTTCTCAAAGCGACTACACAGTTTCTCCCATGCTTGATCATAATTTTTGTCGGTTATCGGGATATGTTCAATTGTTTTGGCCGCTTTATCCGCTACAAATCCTTTCAGGTAATGAAACTTGGCTGCCTTTGAGATACGGGAATTGCCACGTATTTGTCCGATAAACAGGTCCTTGAACGACGCCCAATCTTGGTAGTCTCCTCGGAAGATTGGGATATTGACTCTCGGCAATCTGACTTCTTGATTGGAACCCATTTGAATGTGTGAAAATTCTTTCAAAAATGATTTCTGATGAGCTACGAGTTCGTCCATAGTATCATTTAAGTGTCCATCACCACGATTTTCCGATTGTGTTGTAACTGGAGTATTAATACGTAGAAACTTTTTAAATGCGGACATTGCTAGGTAATACGGTGTTTCCGCCAACTCATATTCACTTTCCTCACCAAGTTCGAACACCTTTTCATCCGCTTCATTGAAATGAGTCCAACTGTCATGGAGACCTTCAAGTTTGGTTTGGACTAAGTCTCGTCTTGATGTCTCGTTTAAAGTTTCAGCATGCTTTGCCAATCCTTCTATGATCATTAATTCTCGCTTTCGTATACTAATGTAAGCTGCTCTGTCTGTTTTAGGACCCATGATTTAGTTTGCGGACACGTGGATTTTGGTTAAACACTATCAAAAGTTCTAGACTATTCACTGTTCAAACCGATATACTTTCTTAAATTGTAACCGTATAATATTATCTTACGTTATACTAAAGTTTTAATTCGTTTCGATAATTCACAAACAAAACACTGTTTTCGATTATTGTGTGTAACTGTAAACGTTAACTTCTCGACCTCGTGGTAGTGGTAGTACCGTTATTCGAAATTTTTATTATTCTGCACTCATTAACAGTGCCGCTGATTTCCGGAACAATTATTACAATTAAAGCGGTAAAATAAAACATGCGATAGTTATCTGTTTAAACTGAAGTGTGGTAACGCCATCCGGCTCGAAGGACCATGTAGAAAATAGATGATTTTGGGCTGCTGGATTATAGTTTTAGACGGCACACCACACTTCAACAACTTTGTTTTTCGTTCGCACTCTAATAATTGTCCCTCCTATTATGCTCGATCGCACCGCACTGTGTTACCATCACGATACACCACACACAGTATACACACAGTTTTATTATTTTTTATGTTTTATATAATTACAATATATTTTTATTTTGTTACAACTTTTTTTATTTTTTACAATATATATTAGCTATGTAATATCAATCCAAACTCAAACAATACACTTTGAATGTTAAAAACTTACTGACTCCATATTTTTATTCTTTGTATTAGACGCGAAACCGATGGCGTCCTTTTACCAACACAAAATTAAAAAAATGGCTGCGATTATTTTATTTACAAGAAAATAAAAAATAACAAAAACAATAATATGAGAGAGGAAGATCAAAGTTGTATATAAAGAATTATTCATGTATGCGAGTATATAATAATTTTTATGTTACACTACGTTCTCATTCTTTTGTCTTTATATTTTTTTTGTTTAGAGCGCAGCACCGTATGCCTTTTGAACAGCTCAGAAAATATTTACTGTCATGACATCGAAAACTATCACGACACAAACTTTTTCGGGGCTGAGAGTAAAAATGTTGTTTTTTCATGATAATATGAAAACAGAAAAATTTTCGAGGCCAAGACAAAAAAATCATATTAATACCATTAATTACCAATTAATTACCAATCCCCGATTATGTTTTTAAGAAATTGTACGTAATTTATTTTATGATCGAACTAACAGCTTTAGTCTGGTAATTCAAAATAATTTTGAGATTATGTTAGAATTTTTCTATGGAATGGAGTTGAGATATAGTCCATCAAAAACACCAGATATTAGATGGCCGGACTAGTGGGTTACATCGGGTGAAAGAAGATCATTTAACGTATTTGAAATAATTTTTTGAGAATTTTTGTATGTCTAGTATTCGAGATATAGTTCATTGAATTCAAAAAGTATTCATTGGCCGGACTAGTGGATTACATTGGGTGAAAGAGGAACAATTAAATTTTTTTTTCGATTTTCTTTCATTTTTATTTATGCGCGAATCGAAAAATCCATTATAGTCACAAACAATATCGTTCTACAGGGTGGGCCAAATAAGACCTACCAATGTAAAAGACGTATAACTCTTGTAATAATAGTTTTTTTTATTAATTTTTTTATATATTAAATACATTTCATGGAAATTTAGGGGGACTATGTATGAAATATGACATCAGATAAATGTCCACCATTTTGCTCGATACAAACATTGGCTCTTTTAAGCGCGTTTTCCATAACCACACGTAATGTTTCTGGTTGCAGGCTCATTATTTCGTCTCGAATATTCTGCTTTAGCTGCCTAATTGTCTGTGGCTTATTGAGGTACACTTTGTCTTTTAAATATCCCCATAACAAAAAGTCGGGCGCAGTTAAATTTGGTGAACGAGGTGGCCAAGGGAAATCAGAATTTTTTTAAATCAACGAATAGCGTATTGCAGTCGTTTTTGTTGTCTTCCGGAAGCAGAGTTTGCACAATTTGAATTTTGTATGGATGCATCTTAAGATTTAACTTTAAAATTCTCGGCAATGTCGTTCGGGAAATGCCCACCTGGCCGGAACGACGACGAGTTGAGACAGATGGATCATTTGCAACACTCTGCTGCACAGCTTCCACGTTGTCTTCACTACGAATATATCGATGACGACCTCTTCCAGGACAGTCAGCCACTGAACCCCGTTCCTCAAAACGGCTGATCAAATTGCTTATCAGGAAAGCTGTGGGAGCTAATCTTGAATTAAAATGTTGACAATACTTTCGCTGCGTCATAACTATTGATCTTCGACAAGAATAAAAAAAATCGATAATTTTACCACGTTGTTCTGTACTGTATCTATCCATTATAAATTTCCAAGAACTCAATTATAACTTGCAAAGAAAAAAACACAATTATATTAGAAAACATAAAAATTATTCGGGTTTTTCATTGGTAGGTCTTATTTGGCCCACCCTGTACATAGGCTGAGGTTTAGGGGCTTAGGATTTCCATCAATAATTCAATATTTTATAAATTTTATATAATGTATATTTTTTATTTGAATAATATAATTAAATAAACAAAAATTATAAATAAACGAATTGTTTATGAGTTTAATGGACTATATCTCGAATACATAACATACAAAAATTCTGAAAAAAATATTTCAAACACGTTAAATGTTCCTCTTTCAGCCGATGTAACCCACTAGTCTAGCCAACGAATACTTTCTGAATTCTGTGGACTATATCTCGAATACTAAACATACAAAAATTCTGAAAAAATTATTTCAAACACGTTAAATGTTCCTGTATCACCCAATGTAACCCGCTAGTCCGGCCAACGAATAATTTCTGAGTTCAATGGACTATATCTCGAATACTAAACATACAATAATTCTGAAAAAATTATTTCAAATCTGGAATATTAAATAATAATAATAATAAAAATTCAAATATCTTCTTTTTTTATTTCGACTCTCATTACATTTGTGAACTATCGTGATAGCAAGTATTTTCGGGGCTGAGAGTAAAAATGTGTCTATTTTTTGGGCTGAGAGTAAACAAAAAAATGAAAAGAATAATTTTATCGGTTTGGAAGCAAAATATTTAATAATTGGTAATATAAAATAAATTCAATTCGCATTTTAAAATATTTTATTTTGTTGATATTATTAAACAAATCATTTTAATTATGTTTCTTCTTTTGGTAATAAATTGTACTCAAATATTCGAATTTAAACCAAATGTTTTCTTGATAGTATATCTGAAGTTGTAAAGTATTGCCATAAGCAACTTTTTCGATTTTCGGGGATAGAAATTTGGGCTATCTTCACAAAGGTCCAATAGTTTATATTACGTTTCAATTTCCGATTTATAATTGATGATTGCGATAAATTGTAATAATCGTCAGAATCAATAGGATTAATTACTCGATTTAGGTCTTCCGGTTCACGCTGAGTGTTTGGTTTTCATTTAGATTTGTAGGTGCTGGTGTTGGGACATTCGCTTGCTCCATTTTGTTTGTGGCAATTTTTGGAGGCCAGGTACAGCCGTTTCCCAGTCTCATGTTGCCATTTCCCGAATTTTGCTTGCAAATACAGCAATTTGGTTTTAACGTTCTTGGCGACCCACATCCAAAAGAGAATCTGTGTTTCAAGGGTAGATCGCAATTTTTGAATATATGATCAGATCGGTAACAATTCCAACATCCTTCAGGAATGTTGCAATTTTGTGGTTTATGAAATAGATTATTAACAGGTCTCACTTGTTGTTTCTTGATTACCGTCTATTTCAAAAATTTGACGACGAGTCTAACACATTACTTCCGGAACGAATCTAGTTCTAGCCCAAGTATCTTCATAAAATAAGCATAGTTGCACCATTCGCTCTAAGGAAGGTAAATGCTTATCGACCAAATTTGTCATGCAGACCCTGAAAAATTTTGAAAAATCCACCGGAAAAGTCTAAAAACCGGAAAAATCGAATAAAAAGCCATTTTATATGAATTTTGTGTGTACATTTTGTATGAGACAGGTAGTGCAGTGGTTAAAGCTTCGGCGCTTGGGTACTGGATTTGAATCCCACCAAAGGCTACATCCAAACTGCTACTTTGTTTTTTATCCAATCTATTTATTTTATCTATTTATTTTCTCTTTCTCTATCTAAATAAACTAGTAGAAGCGGACAATTGAAATTGTCCGACAAGCGCTCGATAACATAGGAAAAATGCAACAGACGGACGGACAGAGGTGTTAAACCTCTGAAACAACTACACAGTAAAAAAATCGGGATATATCCCTGACCGATGTTAAAAATAATTTGAGTCCTCCTCAGATAATGCTTTATTTGGTTATTTTTAACTGGCAAATTTAGCTAAGGCGCAAAAACGACAACATTTACTCAATTTTCTGAAATATGTTGTTAAACTTTTCGAAACAACCTCTGAGTGCTCCGTTTCCATCATAAATAATGTTTAAAATAGAATTGTCACAAGAAAAAAACATAACTATAAGATACTTTATTTCAACAAGTGTTGAACGGTAAAATTACCTATTGTGATGGCAATTTTATTTACCACCACATTAGTGTGACTTTTGTACTTTGATTTTGCAACAAAAATCATATGTTGGTCGAAATCGAGTATGTTTAATGACCTAAAATCGTATATTGAAATGACCTCGTCCTGTGATAGTCCTTTGGTTTATATTAATTAGTTAATTAGTCTTTTAAATATAATTACAATAATGCAAAATTATACTTATATTAACATGTCCATTTTGCAATATTGAAGTAGATAAAAAAATACATAATAAAACACGTAATAATAACACGCACAGTTATTAAATTTCTAGTGACAATTGGGTGTTGTTCAAAATTGCTACGTTCGAAGTATATTTCAAATAAAATTTCACAAAAAGTGTTAATTTTGAGGTGCCTGAATCGTTATTATGCTTATCGTAGATAGAAGAAAATTATTGTTCGTTTTTTGTAATGCAATTCAGTCTCAGGTATAATATCATAGTGAAACGTGTGTGAAAGTAAAATATAAATTCTTAAATTTTGAAAAGTAAGTTTTAAAACATACCTAGTAATAAAATTGATTTAGGTATTAACCGAACACCAGCATTGGTAAGTTAAATTTGAATTTACTATGTCATTTTCATTTATATTAAACGCGAGCAAGAGTTAAAAGTGTTCTAAATGTATGGTATTAATATTAAATTTATAACTATTTGTTAAAAGTGATTTTGTAACTCAAAAATAAGTTCAAGCGTCAAGCATTTTCTTATTTTCATTTTCAAATGAGTAACGCAATTTACGTATTTTGATTAAATAAAAGGCTCGTATTGATAAATCACCATTGTTTAAAAGAAGTAATTTTACTAACCATTCTCTATGTACGTGAACCTTTGTTCGTTTTACATTTAGGACATCCATTTATCAGATAGTAATTCCATAGAATATTTACAAGCGGTGTACACTAGAACTGGATTCTATACAAAAATCTTTCGGTTCAATGGCTAACAAATCGAATTGATGTTTCTTTGGTGAATGGGCGTTGTATTGTTGAAAGTGCTTGCAAAAGTACAAATAAATGATAATTCTTTATTACATGTCTGAAATAAGGTGGCTTGAGGGACGATAGGTCATATTTGTCGCACCTTGTGTTAAAGAAACTTAGATGTCTTGGGAAATAACTATTTGTTTTCGCAGTACTATTTCTTAAAAAGCTGACTATATTTTCTTTAATAATTAATGTAGTACTTATTATTATTTATTTAAATAGTATTACAAATTTAAACAAAACTCCTATAATTCTATGTTTTAAAAGGAATTTATTTGTTTCTGTACCATTTAACTTTTAGCAATTGCTCTACGTCGGTAAATATTTCCTAGTTCAGACTCGCAGCTTTCGTAATAGCTAACTACATATAAATAATAATAATTGTGTCTTTATAGTTAGAATAGAATTTAAGATTATTGGCGGTGCAATCAAGGTTAAAGACAACTCGGACGCTTATATTAGCGACACCGCTTTTGCTGCGTATATGACTTATATTTGCCATGATAATACGGTTTTATCAATAGAACACGACGTTCAAACTGATTTGACGGAACCAGCTGCACAAATTTTGAGGAATTGTTTATTTATAAGGACCCGAGATATTTTCTTAAACACTACACGAAAAAAATAACATTTTTAAACTCTTAATAGAAAATATAATTTTCCGTGAATTGTGATTGTAATTTCTTTCATTATTAGGAATACAGCAATACAAACATAGACCTTCCCAAAAGCGATCAACAAAAAATAATTTAGTTAGCTGTCGATCATCTGTTATTGTGTCGAAACGACCATCCGTCAACGGAAGGCATAAACTATGGGCTCAGTGCTTGGTGGATCTTTTACCAAAGTAACGAGACGTTAAGGAAACCGCAGAAAATAATTATGTAAGCCTTTCTTTTAAATTTTCTTCTATTATGTTTATTAAATAGATTACGAACATATTAAAAATTAAAAATTTTATATTTTTAAATATTAACTATATTTAAACAAGGATTATAACCTTTTTTCTCTTATTTTAGCTTTTAATTTTTAATCTCAATAAAAAGGATGGTACGAGAATAAAAACCATCCAGTGCAATGCTCTAAAGTTGAAAAATGCCATAACCAATAGGCAAAAAACTCCTGAACCAGATAATATCAACATCGCAACGAGCGAGAATAAAAATACTATAGAGATTGAAGACGAATGTGCAATACAATTTATGAAAACTGCAGACATCAACAACGAGCTTGAGGAAATTATACGGCTGCATAATTTAACTTATAAGTTACTTCAACTTATTATTGAAAATAAAATACCAGGAAAAGATCCCAAAAAAATCATAACGGGTTTTCCGAAGTTTTTGGAAATTTATTGTTTTGTAAGAAAACAATTTGTCTTATACAGAATTCTAGTTTTTATTAAAACCAATATTTAACTTTTTATCTACTAGACGGAAATTGATTTTTCAACAAAATATCTTGAAAAATCTACCTATTTTCGAGGCAAATTTAATCACGGATTACAAGACCGGATAATTGAATTGACTCAAAAAGACAAAAATATATTAAACTGCCTAATCAATTTACAGGTAACACACACAACCTTGTTTCTTTTGTGCTGTTAATAAGATTTATTCATTTTTATTTTTTTAAATCTTTTTCAGACTTTGGCCATGAATTTCATGCGTTATGTGCTCTTCTGGTGCTTTTGCCACGGGTCGTGGTAGGGAAAGACAAAGCAAACAGATCAAAATATATGATGAAATTTTACAAAACTTTAGTTTTAATGGTGAAAATTGGTTTGTTAAATCGTGCTTCTTATTTGAAAAATATGAAAGAGGTCTTCTTATATGTTCAGGTGTCGCAGAAAGTGGAACTCCTATATTCCAAGAGATTAAGGAGGTTTTTATATTGAACAATTGCTTTTTTGATAGTTACTAAATGCCCCTATGTTTATTTCAATGATATCTTATCGGCTTTTGAGATAGTAGAACCAGACACTGAAACCTATTCTATTATTAACAGTCTCAATATTTATTATCCAAGGCCATTTGAAAAGCTGTTAGTTGACAATCGTTTTTTTATAGTTGCTAAACATAAAATATAAAAAAAATTAAATTAAATCATTAGCTAAGTTTAGCTAGGAACTTGATGTTGATTAAAATCTTAAAATTAATTGTACTATTGAAAAATTATACTTTATGTACCTAGGCAGAATTGTTTTAAAATTCACAACTTTGTATAATTGTAAAACTATTCTATTGAATTTAAGATTAAAAACAATGTTTATTGTGATGTACACTTACACACCACAATAAACATTGAAACATTGTTTTTAATCTTATGTAAATAATTATTTTATTTGAAATAAATAAGAAGAATGCTTTATGTAACTGAGAATATTTTTTATATTTGCAGAAACACCACACATACATTATTATGTATATAATATACATATTTATATATATATATATATATATATATATATATATATATATATATATATATATATATATATATATATATCCCTTCCTTTTGTAAGATGTAGTTCTTTTGCACTACTGATGTTTGCTTCAATTATCACCATACCATTGTCGAATACGTAAACTGTTAACTTATAATTTTAGTCGAAGTTACCAACATTATGTTCGTTCAATAGCATTGCCAAATTACGAAAGTAATTTTAATTCTTTGTTTTTTTGTACAACATATTATAGTAACTTTTATTACTGAATAAAAGTTATTAAATAAGAAGCTACCTACTAGTAGCAGAAAATGCCAAATCTTTAAAACATAATATATAACAGGCGTGTTGTTTTTTCTTCCACTTTTAAATAGTTCTTTTATAAATAAATTTAAAAAATTTCAACAGTTTAAAATAGGTAAGTTCTACTCCGATGTTTTATTTATAATTAACAACTAACAAATTCTGATTTTTACAATAATCCGTAGTAAAAAAATTTACAAAAAATGTCAAATGAACAATTGATAAGTGTTCACTTTGGCAAACATTTTATCTATATAATTTTAATATTTTCTAAAAATATTTAGTTCTTGAATATAGCTAAATTCTATTAGCACCTGTTGAGTGATATTTTGCAAGTGGTCTTAAAATAAGAGATCAGATTTAGTTAAAAAACACCCCAAATTTTTTACTGTGTAAGGTGCTAATACAACAAATTAGCCCAATAGACAAAAAATGAATAGAAAGCAAATCTCTTAATCTTAAGCAAATCAAAAAAAAAAATTACAGAAACTAGTTTTGCAATAACACTCGTTTTATTATAGATAAAAGTATGCCTAGAATAATAATTGAAAATTTAAAAAAAAAGTAGACAGCCGCGTCTGTGTGACTTATATTTTCTCAAAAACGACTTGACCTAGATTTCCCAAATTTTAAATGTGACCTTTTTAGAGTAGTATCTATCTGTGTATAAATTTTGAGCTCTCTGGTGTGTATAGTTTTTGCTGTGATAGTGCCTCCAGACAGACGGCCTAAGTCTTTGTATAAGCTTGCTCGCAAGAGCGAGCGCTAAAATCAATTGCCGTGCGTTAATCTTGCAAAAACTCGAGAAAGACACGACCAATTTGAATAATTCTTTTTGTGCATTGTCCGTCTCAATACAGTCGCTACACAGAAAAAAAGAAAATTCGGAAAAACTCAAAGGAAAATCCGTAAACTCGAAAAAAATCGGAAAATCCAAAAATTGCGTTTTGTAGAGAAATTTTGCATGGAAATACATTTAACATCACCGATGAAAATTGTATTTCGACAATGATCATTCATTTAAATAGCCACTTCGGATTATTTTCAATAGATGGCGTTGATTGCGGACTACTATAATTATAAGTTGTGTAGAATTTTGGCAATCTTATCTTCTATATACTTATATAAAACAAGTAAATTCAGTTCCCCGTTCTTTTGGCATTCGCTATGACGATTAACAAATCACAAAGTCAATTTGCAAAAAACAACCAAATTTTCGATAGATGCCTTAGTTTGAATCGACCTTTTATTCACTTTTCAACACATTATGCCGCCTTTATGGTTGTGTTCGTTCGTTCGTTCGTTCTGACAATTTTTTCCACCAATCATATTGCTCAAAAATGACGATTCTCGATTTTTGTACAAAAAATGATTGGTTTTACCAATCCATAACCCACCATAAACCTACCCATAAACCTACCTTTAGTGTTGAATTCGATGAAAATGTGAATGGAATGGCCACTCAATCGTCTAACTCAAACGTCTATTGAGAATTGAGTTGAGTTGTTTGATTTTTCTCTCATCAAAATCAATTTTCGTGAAGGTCAAAAGTGTTTGCTCGGACGAAGTAATTTGGGGCGAGACAAAGTTCGCCGGGTCAGCTAGTTTCATATAAAGATTTTAAATATAAAACATAAATCTTATTATTACATTAATATTATTATAAGATTTTAAATATTTCCAACTTTGTATTCAATAAATAATTTTAAACGGTTATTGTGAACAAGTGTCATTTGTCTTCCTATACGAATGGGGTGTCTGGTATTTCATATAAGAACCCGTCCAGATAGCATCAAATTTACCTTTAGATTTCTCGTTTTTCAATAGAACTTTCTCACCAACATGAAACTTGACTTCGTTAATTGATTTATCGTAGTAAATTTTAGATTTTTGTTTGCTGATTATTAAGTCATTTCTCGCTATTTCATATGCATTTGCTAATTTTATTCGTAAATAATGCAAGTAATCATCCGGGTTATAAAAAGTTGTATTATTATTCTTAACAGAGGATTGCATGTTATGGTTTAAATCCATGAGCAATTTCAAAAGGCATTAAATTAGTTGATGAATGCGTGGGGTTGAGTTGTATCTAAATATGGCAAAGGGTAACCAGCGATCCCAATCATTAGGATCGGTCTCAATACAATCTCGCAAATATTTAACGAGCGTTCTGTGTGATCTTTCTAAAGCCCCATTAGTTTGTGGGTGATATGCAGTAGACTGTAATTTTTTGATCCTTAGTAACTTACATACGTTTTGGAATAATTCACTGACAAAGTTAGTTCCTTGATCGGTTAAAATACATGACGGTGCTCCGAATTTACAAATAAAGTTATATCGATTGTTATATCGCATTGTGAGGATGTATAACGATTGTTATTATAAGAAATACTTAATGGACCTACAATGTCTAAAAATATTTTCTCAAAAGGTTTTTTGGAAGTGTTCGTTACTACCATTGGACATTTCTTAATTCTGGAAATTTTATTTTTCTGATTCTTGTCAACATCTGCGGAAAATGATAATACGATTTAATCCGTTTAAACGTTCTTTCTATACCTTGGTGTCCTCCCAATGGACAATTGTGGAATTCTTTAATAACATTAGCGATATCATTTTCACTCTCCAGGAAGGTGATTGAATTTTTAGTATCTTCGTTAGAAACTTGTTTTAACGATTTTGATCTAAAATTAATCGCGTTAGTTTCATTTAAGGAATTCACTGAGTTTGATATATTTTGTTGTGCTTTTGTTTGGGAACGAGTAACTATGCTAATTTGGTTACCTTGATCGGCTTATTTGAATTCTACTCAAAGCAAACGTTGTATTTACCAGATTTGTAAGTAATATCAAATCAAATTCATCCAACTCAATTCTCCAGCGCATTAAACGAGAAGATAAATTTTTTGATTTGTAAAGCCATATTAGCGGTTTATGATCAGTAATGATCGTAAATTTAACACCGTATAAATAGGGACGGAATCGTTTCAAAGTGAAAACATCGGCTTGATTTAATACTCGGCTTGCATAAGCCACAGGTAAATCATCTTCACCGAGTTTTTGTGAAAGAATTGCTCCAAGCGCTATATCATTAGCATTCGTAGTTAAAAAGAATGGCTTCTGGAATTTAGGGTATTGCAGAATTGGAGGATTTATTAAAATTCTCTGGAGTTTCTGAAAACTTTCATCACAGAGAACATCCCAAATGAATTGTACGTTTTTCTTTAATAATGCATTCATTGGTTGGGCCATTTCTGTGAATTTGTAACTAAACCGCCTAAAGTAACCTACTAAACCCAAGAAAGACTTTATTTCCTTTTGATTTTTAGGAGTGGCTTGATCAGGTTTGATTCCATGGTTAGTGATAATGTGTTCCAAATAGCATATATTTCTTTTCTAATGAAATGACATTTTTTAGGTTGTAATTTAAAATTATATTTACGGAATGATTGTAGTACATCGATAAGCTTTTTATTGTAGTCGGAAAGATTATAACCATACACAACGACGTCGTCCAAATAAACAAAGCATTTCAATCCATTCAAACCGCTAGTACTGTGGTAGCGTCCCATTTGAGTACTAAATCCTGTTTTTTCCTTATCTTCTTCATACAATATGATTTGATGGTAGCCATCCGCAAGATCCAACGTCGTAAAATAAACAGCATCTCCCAATTGTTTCAAAATTTCAGTGATATTGGGTAACGTTAAGGTATCGTTTATTATTAAATCGTTCAATCGACGAAAATCGACGACGACTCGCCAACGTTTTGTCTCTTCGTTTGATTTTTATAGGAACGACCACTAAAGAAGAATTGAACGGGGATTTACTATTTTCAATTATTCCATCTGCAAACATTTTTTCAACTTGAGAATTAATTTCAGATTTTGCTGCGTATAAGGTAAGCGATATGGCTTAACATTAACTGGTTCCGCATCTGACTTTAAAGGGCTACGATGAAATCCTGCATTTGTAATTGTAAGACGATCGCCTGAGCTCATGTATGCTGTATCTATATGACTTTCTAAATTACGTTATCTAACCAATGGTTTAATTTAAGAATCTGATAATTATCTAAGCTTTCGGGTTCTATGTACATTTCGTCTATAATTTTACAGTATGTAAGATAGTCAGCAATTGCTTGGAGAATTCTTCGGCAGATGGATCGTTTAACAATGCAACTCGCATGTTTGTCGTCAGCTGAAGTTTCTTCACATAACACCACAGAGTCGATGATTTGAGGCAAGCGTTTATTTCATCAGCAGCGGTCGATCTTGGAATGACTGGTATTGTTTGACGGAAATTGCCAGAAAGTAGAATCATTGCGCCTCCAAAACATCTTGTATCATTGCGTAGATCTTTCATATTTCGATTGAATGCTTCAAATGCGCATTTGTGCGCCATTGTACATTCATAATCGATGATGATTTTACTTGCTACCAAAACTTTCACCATTGCTGATTGTTTTGCAATGTTGCATGTCGGGTTTTCAGCCGATTGAAGGTTTAACGGCAATTTCAACGCTGAATGAGCTGTTCGGCATCCTTCTAGCAATGTGGCCGCTATCCCAGAAGAAGCAACTGCTACAGCAATATCGGATCTCGCACGAACAGTGGCCAAAATCAATGACATGAGGAATGTCTTCCCAGTTCCACCGGGCGCATCGAGGAAAAATAATCCACCATTTCCATCATGAATTGCCTTCATTAACGTATCGTACACTCCTTTATGTTGGAGGTTCAACAGTGGTACATTGGTTCGAACTGATTGGTTCAATGCATCTCGATCATATTCATGTTCACGTTCCAATTCTCGATTGAAAGAGTCGTTCATTCCACGACCTGGCGTTGGCATTCCTAATTTGACTAACAAACTGCCGCACATGCGAAAACACATGTCTTCGATCAAAAGCAAAGCCTGGTTATGTATCTCCTCATTCACCTCGAGATCGGGATTTCCGAAACTGACACGAATTCGATGTAGAATGTCTTCTGACATGTCATTCTTGTACTTGCTCCATAGTTCACGTGGATTTGATGGGAAGCATGTCGAAATAATGATACCAAATAATGTGCGTATCTGGTTTGGAGTTGCAGAAATAATAGATTCAGCGATTGTCATGTCCCAATGAGTATCGTTTTCAAGCAAGTTGAGCTGTTGACATGCATCACGAAATGTTGGGCACACTACACCATTGACAGTTCGAAGTGATTCAAATGATGTCGGCCCACGAATATTCACCAGCAACAACCGCAAGTAGAAGCATTCGTCATTCTTCGGATGAACTGTGTAAATGCGACCAAGAGCATCAGTAGAACGCACATTTGGATGGCCAGGAACCTCATTGCCTTGCTTCCGACGTTGAAATTTTTTTGATGAGGCGTTCCAAGTGTAATAACGTGGCATCTCAGAGTAGATCTATGTTCGTGCAAACGGATCACTTTGACAAATCGAAAAGAAACTGGTCAATGTTGTTGCTGGAGGTGTCTCAGCACGTTGAGCAACATTCGATGTGTTGAAATAAACTCGTTGACCATTCTCCAGATGCACCGCCAAATGTACAACAGTGGGATGACGTTCATGAATAGGGAATGAGAATATACGCCAAATCGCCTCATTGCAGCTCACATATCGAACAAATTGATAATGCGTGATTTCATCGTTTGTATTGGGATTTTGAACACCAAAAACCACCATATCACTGCCTTTCGTGACATATTTACAAATGTATTTTATGGACTTCACTGAATTGCAGTACTCCACGTTGCAATGCGCCTTGAATGTTTTGGAAAGAAGTGGCGAATATGGAACAATCCAAGTGTTGTCGACCACGAACTCATTTCCTCTCACTATCGTTGTGATAGTTCTACCGTTATCATCGGCTGATCGACGCCGGTACAGTGGATAACCATCATTGCCAGTGATAGTCTCTGCGGTTAAATTTCATGGATAACGCTTGGAACACTTGTTGTCGACCATGCACGGTGATTGGGGATTGATGGAGCCACACGGACTGTGAACCATGTTCGTAATTACAACATCATGCAGGTCTGGATGGCACATATGATGTCATCTATTTGGTCTGGTCGAATTTTTTCGACTAACCAAATAAGAATGTGAGCATGCGGCAACCCTCGTTTCTGCCATTCAATTGAATACATCCAACATCGAGTATCCCCAAAGACGCAATGCCTAACAATGTAGTTCATCAGCGACCGGATTTTTTGTTTGAAGACACGTGCGATGATGTCGTGCCGATCACTTTTTATTTGCCCGGGTAGCAACAGTTGAACAATCTCTATCCATTTCGGATTGCAAGTAAAAGTGATGAATAAATCTGGACAACCGTAATGACGAACATATGTCATTGCATCTTGCGCATATTCATGCATATGACGCGGGCTGTCAATGTACGTCGCCGGTAGAATAGTCAATCGACCAATATTAGCTGCATCTCCTTCGGTGCTGATTGCATCGCGTAAATGGATATACTCCTCCGAACGCAGTTTAGCTTGGTTCAACCGAATGAAAATGAGGCGCGCCGTTTCGATTTTGACGTACATGTCGACGATATATTGCTGAAGCAAACCTTTCGAGGCAAATTCATCGGGCTAACCTTCTTGTTAGTTTCCTCACCTGAAATGAAATCAGTAAAATTAGTGTCATATTTTAAATTATGATATCAGTACTCACCGCTCAATGGATTTATCATGTTGATATTGAAGTGATATCCATCGTCTCCTTGCCAAAACATCAGCGGGTATTGCAATGTATCGTATGAACGGTGTGTTTCGTTTATTCGTAGCAGTTGTCCAGTGTCGCGACGTGTAAGCACAATATCGCGCGGTTCCACGTTTTCACCAACAATCACAATTGCGACTTCATCTGTTGTTGGAGCATTAAATTGGCGTTCGTGTGTTCCAGCGGGTCATTTATCTGCTCTGATCACGACTTTGCAGTCGTCACTTGGCATGCGATCCAACGCAGTTTTAAACAATCGAACCAATGCATGATGTTCATGGAGTAGCTGCTGCAAATCTTGCAGAACTATCCTTTTCATTGCTGTATTGATCGTTTGGCGCCGATCAAGTTGATCCTCCATATTGCCCATAAAGTATATTTGGATGAATTTATGCTGTCCATCTTCAATCGGTTGCAATGACCCAATTCGGTGGTGAATTTGGCCTTGAATCTGTAAAGTCGAAGACGAAGTCAAAATTATAGATTTTTGATCACCAAAAGAAAATGAATGTTTACTCTCTCGAGCAGAAATGACCTTAAATGTTGGATTGAATCCGCGTTCTTCGATAATGTCTGCTTCAAATGATGTCATTTGGAAACATCCGTTATGTATCTTTGAGTGTTGGATAGAAAATATCGTGATTCTGGTGTCTCGCCACGAAGCAATGAACGCAACGGTTCAGATGGTGCAGGCAATAATGGCAATCTCACCTTGCCACTGAGACAGCACAATCCATGCGTTTCTCCAGCGAACTTCAATGCACCGCAATGGTCGCACACAAACTCCATTGGGCCAATTCGAACGAAAGGATGCGAGTTGTAGTCAATTGTGCAATCGTATTGAAACGCTATTCGATTCAAATCAACACTTGAAGGATTTCTTCTTGCTCGTCGAAAATTATCTCGTTGTTGATCTGTGCGATAAGCTCGACGATTTCTCATTGTCAACTGAGCCATTTGACGTACTGCCTCCCTTTGTGCTTGTCTTTGTGAAGCGCAAAGTCGGGCCATACTAACGCGGCGCACTTCTCGTGTGAATCTTGTGTGAATCTTGTTCATCTGCAGTGGATTGATTCGCAATAGTCCGAAGTCTAATTGCATTACGGCTTCGTGATGAAAGATTAGATCTTCTAGCTCGCGGCATTGTAAATAATACTGGAAAATTAATCACACAATCCAAAATTACATAATCAATTATCGATGTGCGCACAATCACAAATGTGATAACCTCACAAAGTGAACATCTTCGAAGGGAACTTACCGTTTAAAAATCCCGATCGAAAATAGAATTCCGCAGAATAAAAAAAGAATTAAAAAAACCAAAAAAAACATCTGGTGTCCGGTGTTGGAACACTCTGTACCACTAAAAAAATTACGTACAATTGTTCACAAAAAAGTACTGTTTTCTTATTGTTGTTGGCATACATCACACAATCTCTTATTCCAATAAATTCCACCACTTATTTTAATATTATATGCTAAACCACAAACCACTAAACTAATATGAAATAACCAAAACCAAAAATAAATTAAATTTAATATTAAAATCGAAAAGGAAAAAAACTTTTTTTGGAGCTGTCAAAATCTACTATTCGCACTAAAATCGTAATTCGGACGAAGATTTTATCTATATAAATAGATAAGTAGATGAAATAAAAAAAAATTGGATAAAAAATAAAATGGTAAATGTGCATGCAGCCTCCAGTCGGATTCGTATCCAGTACCTTGCGGTCCAAGCGCCGAAGCTTTAACCACTGCGCCACTCGTCACATACAAACTACACCTACAAAATTCATATAAAAAAAGGTTTTTTTATTAGATTTTTGGGGCTTCCCTTTTGAGTTTTTCCGACTTTTCTTTTTTCCTAAATCACCACTGTATTGAGACGAACAAAATAAAAAAACAAAATGTACTAAATATATGAGAAAATGAATCTTCTTGATAACTTTTTTTTTTGTGAATTTTCCAATGTTTTAATAGTTATTACGCTATTCGGAACGGAGTCAAATCCAACAAAACAAAGAGCATAAAAATCGGTCCAGCCGTTCTTCAGTTATAAATGGTGTAACTAACCCGACTTTGTTTTATATATATAGATAAGAAAAATCAACAAAAATATAGAATTTAATATTTAAAAAAATTTATTTAAAAACAGAAACTTTCAATTGTATTACTTGTTGTGTGTGGTAATTATAGAATATATCAATGAAATTGATGAGTTGAACAGATAGCTTGTGATGGTATTGTCATCCGTTATGTATTTTAATTTGTTGATCAACTGGATTATTTCATTATCAATTTCGTATATTAAATTTCAAAGGCATAACAACTATACCAACCACGTCAAGCAACGTTTGCTAGGGTGAGTACACAGTTGGGGGTGACCGATTGGCAACATCATAGAAGTAACAATGGAAATGGACGAAAATGGAACGAGATGAGAACCTTCCCCCCGGCATGCCAGGTATGCCTTACTCAGCAGCCCTGGGACCTGGCTAGGATTCATTGTACAATCATTCATTAATCCGAAATCAAATGATTACAGTAACGAACACTAGAAGAAATAATTCAAATCGGCAAACAACACAAATATATCGACCATTGGCTATCGTACCCGGACACGAATTGGAAACTGAAACATAAGAACTCTAACGGAAACATCACGGTTTAGCACACAAGTTGAGAAGTAAATGAAGCGATACCAATATAGAAATTCTCGGCCTCAGCGAAGTAAGATGGAAGGATAGCGGAGACATACCAACCAGCGCAGGAAACTATATGATGTTCTCTGGTAGAGCAAGATACACACGAACAAGGTGTGTAGGTATACTAACAACGGCTAAAGGAAAGAAATCACTACTCGAATGGAAACCAATAGTAGCACGATTTCACTCAAAAATCAGAAATACAACAATCATATACAATGCTATGCGCCCACAGAAGAAGCAGATGACACAATCAAAGACAAATTCTACGAGCAGCTACAAGCCGCCATACCAACCAAGTGCACCCCAAATGACATCAAAATTATCCAAGGAGATTTCAACGCGAAAATTGGAATTGACAATACCCGAATGGTGACAATCATGGGTAAATATACACTAGATTCTGCAAGGAACAACAACTCAACAATCAACTATTGTGTCACAAATTAGCTATTCATAGGCGGCAGCAAATTCCAAAACAAGAATATCCATAAATATACACCTGGACATCGCCAGATGGCAGAACGAGAAATCAAACTATGGCTATGTGCTGGTAAATAAGAAATTTATATCCTACTTACAAGATGTCAGAACAATGAGAGGAGCAGATGTACACAGCGATCACCAATTAGAAATAGCAACCTACAAAATCAAACCAGCCGCTGTGAAAACTACAAGGACCAATCGGAGGAAATTCAACATAGATAGACCAAGAAATACCGACCCGAGAAATATCTTCAATGAAACGCTCCAAATCAATCTACCGAATAACGAAACTAGCACTATGGATCAAAAATGGGAAGGAATAAAAGACGCCTACGTAAAAACTGCTACAAGTGTGCTGGGCTACCAAGACAACACAAGAAAACCGTGGATTAGAGATGAAACGTGGAAGAAAATCGAGGAACGCCGCCAACTTAAAATACAACTAGGCAATCAACATACAGCGGAAATTCGAAGGCGATATGAAGATACAGCTCCTCGACAAGTGAAGAAAATGGCAAGGAGCGATCGTGGGAAATACACAGAAGATATTCTCACGACTGCCGAGTCAGCGGCAGCAAATAGAAATATGCGCACATTACATCAATGTGTAAGAAAGATCGCCTGATAATTTATAAATGCACCACCAATAAAGGATTCACATGGACAAGTCCTAATTACAGACGACAAACAACTAAATAGATGGAAAGAGTTCTTCGAGAACAGATGGCAAATATAACGAAACCAGAAACACCCATCTACCAACGGAGCGGTAAGTTACAAGTGCCATAATGAAGCTGAAAAATAATAAAGCAGCTGGAACCAACAACATACCAGCTGAATTACTCAATGGTGAGGCATTTGCAACTGCAAGAGCACAAACACCACTATTAATAGAAGTGTGGAACACTGGGAGAACTCCGCGAAAATGGAAAGAGGGCTTAACCAGAACGATTCCAAAGAAAGGCGACTTAAGAGAATGCAAAAGCTGGCGAGGCATCTCCCTGCTCAACAGTACAATGAAAGTATTACCAATGATCATCCTGGAACGAATCTCACCAACTGTGAACCAATACATAAGAAACGAACAAGCTGGTTTCAGACGAGGAAAAAGCTGTACAGACCACAACAACACAATCCGAATTATCATCGAACAGTCCAACGAATGGAACTCACCACTATATCTACTCTTCGTCGACTTCGAACACGCATTCGATTCTATAAATAGAAGCGCAATCTGGAAAGCACTCTGTGAAATCGGCATCCTGAGGAAAATAACCGAACTTATCCAAGAAATGTACCGGGATGCTGGAAACAAAGTTCAACACAAAGGAAAGCAGAGTGGCACATACTACAATACACGAGGAGTTAGATAAGGATGTGTACTATCTCCACTACTGTTCCTCATAGTACTGGATAATGTAATGCGCAAGCTAGATACCGCATCACCAAACGGAATTCAGTGGGATCCAATCAGAAAACTCAATGATCTCGACTTAGCAGATGATATATGCCTTCTAACACACAAATACGCAGACATGCAGCAAAAGCTACAGAAGTTATCAGAAATAGCACAAAATGTCGGGCTCAAGATAAACATAAGAAAGACAAAGGCCTTGAGACTGAACACAAGCATTAGTACACCACTTCGCATCAAGCAAGATACAATAGAAAATGTCGAAAAATTCGTATACCTTGGCTGTACTGTATCAAGAACAGGTGGAACGGAAGAGGACATTAATCAACGCATCAACAAGGCAAGAAACACGTTTAACGTGCTCCATACGACTATGTCTTTGGTCACCAATACCACAAACAAAATTATCGAAAATTTCGCTGGTATTCGAATGGACGTACTGAATTGGCAGATTTAGGAGTTAAAAAGCGTGGCCAATAAATTCATGTCAATAAAATCATTATTATAAACATTTTTATAATAAAACAATTTAGTTCTGTCAGTTTGGTTATGCTGCCCATACATGGTGCAACTTGGTTGTACAACTGGTCTGCAGACTAGTCAAGTTCTATCGTTTGTAGAGCAGTTGTACAACCATTTTGAAGGTTCGAAGCTAGGTTGCAAGAAAATCAAAAAATTTTGATTTTTATAGGCGGAGTCAGTGGTTGTACGACCAAGTTGCAAGGTGTGTGGACAAGTTGTACAACTTCAATGACATTTTATGTTTATTGGGAATTTTAATACCGTTATTGACGAAGATTATAACTAAACCACATAAAACGAGCTAAATATTTTATAAAAAAAGAATAAGTTTCTTTAATTGAAATGGCTGTAGTTACACTGAAAAAATTTTAGCCTAAATTTGATGTTTTTGTAATTAATTTCTAAGATTTTATGACTTGTTAACCAACTTATGTTTGTTTTACCTTAACATAATGGTTGGCACAACAAAATTAATGCTAGAAATTTATCATTAAACTTAAGACGTTTATAGATAGCATCAAAGCTTATATACCATTTATTCCATCATTGGCTTTATGATAAAATACGTTGATCATAGTATACAATGCTCCAAAAATGGTGGATACAAATTCTTTAACTAAATGAGTGATTCCTTGATTATATGTCCAAATAATCAATAATTTAGTGATAATAAACCGTCATGTTAGCATAGATTTGAAGAACTTTTCATTAGTTTATTGTATACATTCATCCTAGACACATGGAAATAAATTACTTACTTCAAAGGAAATAATCATTTAATTTAATTAATTTAATTTTTATGATCTAAAATTAATACAAGAAACATTTTATAATTTTTTTATTTATTGTAGTTTATTTCAATTTGAATTTTAACTTATTTACTAAATTTACTTATTTTAATTAATTTTACAATAAAGTTGGCTTAAAATAAATGTTGGAGTTATGCAATGTGTATAGTACAAATGGTTTTATATTTGTTTCGCCCAATTTAACGACATCATATTCTAAAATCTAATGTTTATCGAACATTTCAATAATGCGACATTGTGTGATTAGATAAATTTCATTATTTCTAACAAAAATATCATTTATTTTCATTAATTTATTTTTACTTTTATCAAATATATAAAAATTTACTTTATATAATGTGTTCCGATAAGTAATAGAGGATGGTTTCTCAAACAAACTGGGATCTAAACCAAATTTTTGTCTAATCGAGGCCAAATACGGCTTTTCTTCTATTAGCGAATTGTTTTCTAATTTATTTATTACAAATGCTTCTTTAAAACCAACGTTTTCTAAAATTGTGTAAGCAAATTTTGACAAACACTTTTTGCCTATGGAAATTGGTAGATTTTTCCTCGATACTGTAGCATTTGTATAAAATTTTATTTCTCGGTGTTTACCTTCAAATCTCATACACCAATAGTGAATAGGTGACCCAGAATTTTTAATAATTGAGGGATAATGTGTTAGAATGTGATGTTTCCGCTTTAAGCAATCATCGAATAAAGTATTATATAGTTCGTTGTGTAATGCTATTTTATCCGCTAATAACTTTAGTATATTATCATTAAAAGAGTCGTACAACAAAATATCAACAACCTCTTCAAGCAAACAAATGTATTTCCAAACCCGATCATATCTTGATACGCTATATCTTGATGAAAAAAGTGAAAAAGTGTAAAAGTTTAACTGATAAATGAAGTTTTCGATTTTTTATATGATCGATCTTTATTGCAGGGATGCGATTATTATTTTCCAACTCACCATAGTCAAAGTATTGAATACGATTGTTTATTTCGTCTATGGTAAAAGTTTTCTTTTCTAAAATAAAATAATGCAAAGCATTAGATGACAATTTGTAAGCCTATTAAAAATAGAATCAAATTTTGTGACTGATTGATGATACTCGTTTATAATTAAGTCATGATTATAATTATGGACATTTCTAAGCTTAGTTTTATCCTCATAGTTGTGTTTGGCTATATCCTTTTTATTTTAGAGTATATTTACCAATTGATTCGGTCTCTGGAGAGGTTTTCAAGCGTTTTGGTGTTCCATAATACCCGATTTCGTTTAATCGAGGTGCTTGGTTACGATATCTATTATATAACCTCCCGGTCGGTCGCCGTTTTTCTTGGCGGTGATAATACCAATTCTGTAGAGCAAATATAGAGGTTTGTTAATTAAATTATTACATTTCTAGAGGCTAAGAAACAACACCTTGTTTTCCCCCACAAAAGTTGTCTCTATATCCTTCGCAATGTTTTCAAAATCTTTATATGCAATCGATGTTTCTGGTATAGTGGTATTCTAATATGCTCTCAACTAGCATTTTCTTCTCATAGTCACCCAATCTCGGTGGGGTTGAACTGCTATAACATTTCATTATTTTTTCTCCGCGATTTGTTTTCAAAAATTGTTTTAAATCCTGTATCAAAAACAAAAATGTTTATTGATCTCATAACAACAAACAAATGTACATTATAATAATTAATGTCCAAGCTAATTTAAATATGTATATTGATAAATATAAAACAGAATATTTTTTACTTACAAATCGATGCGATGATAATGAAGTGGATGGGGACTGTGATGATGTGGGTGTGATTGTTTGGGATTGCTCCAACCATTTGTTAACCGAACTGGTCACTGATTCCGTCGTTCCGGACAACAGATCCACTTGAACTTTGTAACCCTAAAATAAAGTATATTTAAGACGAAATAACAAACATAAATTATGGAAAATTTGAATATTTACTTGGTTTTGTCGCCATTCGACGATTTTTTAACGAAGTCGTTTCTGAGCACCTTCTATAATGCTAGAAAACATGGCGTCTAAATCAGATTCCGTTAAAATCTTTAAATCGTCCACCCGATCGAATCCCGCCTCTTCTGGATGGTGTTCCACATAAAAGAAATTCATGATTAGATATATGTATTTTGATTTTGGATAAATCTGATACATTACCTGCAAATTTTCCTCTTAAATGTAGAAGGCCCCATGTTTTTAATAATGCCTCCATTTCATTAAGGAATTCTTCACCCGAATTTTGAAGTCCAATACTTATAACCTCAACGTGTGATCCTGTAGTTTCATCTCCTAAATTTTGGGTATTCACATCTGCAATTTCTTCAGCACCTGCAATGTGCATAATCAGCTTGTTGTTGCTGCAAAATTGGTCCAGAGTTAAAAGTTCCCCTGGGATTAGAGAATATAAGTAAAAATTTATAAAACCAATTTGTAAAATAATAGTTTACCTTTGTACTCAAGCATATTAAACTGTATAATTGTGAAGCTATAAACATCAATATAATAAAATCAAACATTAAATTATTTAGTAAAACGTCATATATATTTTACGGTAAAAAGTAGAAAATAGGCAAATCTGCACATTCGCCGGTAAATGTGCAAAATACAATATGGCCGAAAATGGAACTAATATTTTGTACATCTAAATTCAACTCAATTCTATACTCCCGCTCCTATAGAGTTGTAAATTCCGATGAACTCTAAATAACATTAAAAAATGGCGGGGATTTTGGTGCGACAGCCTCGATCCAAGCCCTAGAAAAACTGAATATATATTGGCACCACTTTCTATGTCGTCGCACAATTTACACATTCGCCGATTTTCTACTCTCACGCTTCCTGTAACATATACGTACAAAATATAGATATAAGTATACTGGTATCAACGACTTGTAGGACAATGGTTTACAATTACAATATATTAGATTTTAAATTAAATAATATGATATATATAATTATATACATAATAGTACTAAAATTACAGTAATTTAATTTGATAACTAAATCTAAACACAATAAAATAACTGTATAAATCACTGTACTTGTGGAAACTCACTTGTATACGTATGCCGAAAAATTCCGTTTACATTAAAATATTTGATAAATTCACGTTTAGCGTTTTTTATGGAGTTCACAAATTAAATATTATTAATAAATTCTATCACTATTAATGTACGTACACAAACTATTCACTAAAACTGTTAAAAACTGTTGACGAAAATAATAAATCATTATTTTCACGAGCAATCACAAGTTGCAACTTTTAACTAACACGTCTCAAACAGAAATAACCACTCACAAAATGTGATTCCATAATTAAAACCGTTATAAATCGTCGAATTTTAAGCAGAAAAACATTAATTTTTGGTATTTACTCGATTTGTATGTATTGCTACCTTGTAATGATGTTTATAATTTTAAAATTAAGGAATATACACATAAAAATTTCAAAATAGAGACTTTTAATGCGAAATTTTCTCTAAATAACAAATTGTAAATTTGTTTCTAAATCAAACAAATTTTTATCTAACTGTATTTATATGTATAATTCTTTTCTATACTTTAAAATTAATAACAGGATTTTAATTGAAAAATATATTTGCATAAATGGTCTGGAAAATGTACTTTAGATTAGGTGTTGTTATACTAGAAAAACCTATAATTATCAAAGGGATTCCCTAGAAACTAAGTATTTCGGAAATAAAATTAATGTACGAGTATAACATTAACAATATTTTCAGAATTGATTTTTATGTAAAAAATACAGCACATAATTGCGATTAATTTTCATATTAAATTTTAGGAATGAAAATCATTAAAATTTATTAAAATATGTTTCCTCTATTTTAGACTTTTTTTTTATATTTGATGCATATTTCTTAAAATTAAGGATTATTTTATAAAATCATTCCTTATTTTGAAGAAAACAACAAACACTGTATAATTGTTATTTTCAACTGAAGTTAATGTTAATGCCTTCTTAAATTTAATGACATTTTGCATTTAAATTAGGTAAATTCATTATTTATTTACTTATTCTAAGGAAAAGTTAAAGTCTTTGAAACAAAAATTAGGGATCATCAAATTTATGTTCAATAATTTTTTCAGTGTAATAATCAGTTGTGGAGAGACTTTTTCGAAGAATTCGAACAATGTCCAGAATTATGGAAAGTTAAAAGTTCTGTGTACAAAAATAAAGATAAAAAGCAAAAAGCATGGGAGAAATTGTTAACCATATATAAAAACTTAGATAATGAGGCTACAATTTCAAGTTTAAAGAATAAAATAAACAACATAAGAAGCTGCGATCGCTGCGAACTTAATAAGGTTATAAAAATTGAGAAATCTGGAGCTGGTGAGGTTGATGTATACGTCCCATCATTGTGGTATTTTGAAATTTTATATTTCCTAAGGCACAATAAAATCCCAACTGCTGGAATTTCTAGTGTGGATACCGATGATGATGTAGAGGAAATTGAAGTAAGTTATACATTTTAAAGATATGTCACATTACTGTTAAATTTCTATTTTACCTTGAAACAACCCTCCCAGTTTCCAAAAAAATATGTCAAAATAAAAATATTCGGGACGAATTTTTGCAAACAGCTGTCGATCATTTAGTTCGACTTAAAACTAAGAAAGATGAGTCAGAAATATTTGCTGAAGGATGGGCAACATCTGTAACGAGAATGCTGTTTGGGTTTCGGTTATTATAACTGTAAGTAACTTTTAACGTTACAATTTCGATGATACGACATCCAAACCACATGGTTTTAGGAATGAGATCAGGAACGAATTCTGGATCCAGGTTTAAACCTTCTCGTTATAGAAAATTATTTATCTATCAAGCTAACTACCACGGTCTATTGCTCCAGCTTGGTTCGACGGATTAGGGTGGGTGTAGGTAGCGCTTATATATAGATCTTGCTAGACCGTATCAGAAAAAATAAGAATTATAGAAAGGAAAAGGGAAGGACACAGACTATCACTTCATCCAAAAAAAATCAGTTAGATCTCATCCTCATGCAACAAAAATAATTAATTAACGCTTCATTTTAAAAACACACGAAATTGGCCAGAATATTCATGAATGCTTAAATATAATAGTAGTAATTAAATTGTTAACTTTATCTGTGAGACTTTTAATTTTGGTTACTTAAATTAAAACCAAGAAAAAAAATATGGACCACTAATTTATGCAACTACAATATTTATACCAACAAAAAAAAATCATTAAACACAGTACTATTGGTATAACAAAAATTTACGATTCTAAAATTTAAATGCATAAAACTAATCACTAGTAATATTTGAATTAAATTTGAAATAATATTAATCAAAGAAAAATCAAAGAGAATAAATTATTAACAACCTAACATTAATGTTTCATGCAATGGGATAGTGGATCCCTGATCATCCGTAGTATCCAAACAGGTGGTAGGCCAATCCATTAACATAAGTACATTGATGATTCTAGTTATTCATTCAGGTTGTACTTGTACGTAGATAAGAGAAGAACTGTTTAGCTTTGGTTTTATTTTGTTTTCCCTTTGGTATGCAATTTACGTAGATTCGATGAATAATAGCGGTTGTAGGTGTAGAGGTGTGACGTAGCTATGTTGTAAATAGTATTCGATTCTGCCTTTATACTTTAATTCGTAGCCTTGACATAGTATACAACCAAAATTGGATTTACAAACAATTCCCGTATATGATGACGAAGTGGTAAATATTATTTTTATCTTCGGAACGGGATAGTTTGTACAAATAAAATCGGTGAATGACTTACGTGAACTTCGCTGTCTCCTCCACTAACGTATTTATATCCACCTTCGACAATTCGTTTTATATAGCACTATTTTTATTCCGGTACAATCACATACACTGGTTATAAAACCTTTTCACGTATAATGTTTATTTAAATTAGTTGAATTAATTATATTAGATATTCGGATTTCATTAGAACTTTAGTATTTTATTTTCGATATTTATTTAATCAGTTAATTATAATATATAGTATACATTTATTTAGTTTTAGTTATATTTGTAGCACTTTGACAACAGGAAAAAAAATCGAACCACAGAAGAAAAGATGGTTTGTAGAAATTGAAACAGTTTTTTTTTTACAGATCTTTCATATTTCTAAATTAGCTACTTTATTTATAATTCAGCATAATTTTGTTTTGTTTGTTTTTTTTATTTATACAAACAAAACTTAATACATAATTTTCACTTAAATTATTTAATTTAACATTAAGGTTGACCCTGCAACCATTTTGATATATACATATACCCGACAATCGATCATTACACATTTACAATATAAATGCCGGTTTTTTTTCACTTAAATTCTAAATTTTTCATTTGATTTGTTCTTTATAAGTTTTATTAATTTTTAATATTCGACTTGTCACTACTTTTTAGTCTTTTTATGTAATTTTTATTTTTTTTTTATTAAAGAACAAAACGAAATTTTAGCGACAACAAAATCAACTAAATATTATTATATTTCTGTCCCCTTCTGAAGGTGACGATCCTCTATTTATACGATTTTTCCCGAAGGGGCATGCAATTCAGCACTACTACACATTTACAAAATTTTCGGTTTCGAATATTTTTTTTTTCCATACTTAATGAAACTTACTACAATTGAATTTATTAACACCATGGAGGTCAGTGACCTTATAAATTGATTCCGAAAAGAACAATGATAATGATAAAAAAACTGGTACAACCAGCGGGCGTAACACATCTTTTAAAAAACTGAATGATAGACAGAAACTTTATGCCAAAAAAGCCATAGATGAAATTTTAATAATGGGAAAATTAAACGAGCTGACACTTAACACAGTTTCTCCATTGTCCAGTTCCAGTAGTTCATCACGCGCTGATTCTAGATGCTCAACACCTTACACATCAAATCAACTGCCTAGTATCAGTAGTTTTTCGCATGCTGATCCTAGATGCTCAACAATTTATGCATCAAACCCACTACCAAGTACCAGTAATTCTTCACGAGCTGATGACTCTAGATGTGTAAAACCTTATACATCAAATCACATCGTTGTTGAGGAAATTGTTCCTGTTAATTTTAATATTTCTAGGTCATCACAAAATCCAAATCATATAACTTTTAATGATCTTTTTAATGACAACCATAAAAATTTTTAATAAAAATATTATTGCTTTTTCTATGTTTAAAACTGTTTATTTTTATGAATATAAAAAAAGTACAAATAATTACAAACATTTATTCGGTGCTATGCAAACGATTGACAACTTCGCAGAAATCGTTTCTCACGATCTTAGCTTGTGATGATGAGTTTCTTGATGCTGCTGGTTGCATTTGCAATAATGTTTCTGAAAGCCGAAACGTTCCTCCCGATTCACTTCTAGAGTATAAAACGCCTCTAATCTTTTTTAAAATATTATGTAAATAGCAACAAGCTATCACAATATTCGTAACTTTTTCAGGAGAAAGAGCAATAGTTGTTAAAATAACTCTAAATCTAGCAGCCAAAATGCCAAATGCATTCTCTACTTTTACTCTCGCAGAACTCAATTTTTAGTTAAAAAGTTTCTGTTCTTTTATCAGATGATTACCACTGAATGGTTTCAGTAAGTTCTCCCCAGGGCAAAGGCATCATCGCCTTTTAGAACGTAAGGTAACTTCCGGCCCGTAGAATCCACAGTTTCAGGTTCAGGAATATTTAATTCTTGGTTTAGTAATTTTTGGTAAAATTTTGTATTATTAAATACACCACCGTCTGATATCCTATACCATTTGCTCCTACATCAATCATTATAAATTCGCTATCGGCATTGACAATAGCCATAAGAACAATACTAAACTGTTTTTTATAATTAATATAGTAGGAACCAGATTTCGCTGGTTTTCTAATATTTATATGCTTGCCATCAATGGCACCTATACAATGAGGAAAACCAGATTTTCTTTCAAATTCGTTGGATATTTTTTTCCAATCATCAGAGGTGGCTGGAATCTGTATTTTAAGAAAATTATGTTAGTAAAATATTATGCAACTAATTATTTTGGTAAAACTAACCTTAATATAATCCTTTAAAACTTTCCGAATTGCTTCACATGTTTCGATAACAATTTTTCCAATGGATTGCGCTGATACTGCATTCGAAAACTTTAAATCTTCAAAAGAATTACCGGTAGCCAGAAACCTTAAAGTTATGGATAATCGCGTTTCTTCATTAATGGCATCACGCATAAAAGTATCCTGCTTTACTATCAATGGCTTTACGTTATCCAGAAGATATAGAAATGTTTCTTCATCCATACGCATGAAGTTTTTAAAGTCATCTGGTTGACTAACTTTTAATTCTTTCAAAAGTCTTTGGTTAGAAAACGTATCTTTATCTTTTAACCAGCTTTTCAACCAAATTTTTCTTTTTCTGCGTTTCTCTTGTTCTTTGTCTTGAAATAAAACTTCCGCAATAACAATTAAAGCAGTAATGTCATCACTTTCACTCATATTTATAATTTCGTTTTTTAATTTTACTAAAATAATTTTAACTTGGAACAATTTTACTTGATAGATATTTACTTATATGTATTTGGAAAAACAAAAATTGTATATACGCTCATTATTAAAAATAAAATATTTTGACTGTTTCTACTTTCTATGTTTTCAAACTTGTTGTACAACAAGTTGCAAAGTGTGTGGTGTAGTCTGCAGACTAGTCTACATACCAGTTGTACAACCAAGTTGCACCGTGCATGGGCAGCATTATGTATAAAAATAAAGGTAGCTGAGATCCAGCTTTTGTCGAAATAATTCAATTTTTTCCAAGAACTACTTAAGCCACAGCTACACGAATGCAACTACATACCCACATTGGCGTATTTGTCCAAATAACAAATCGTGTAGCCAGACAAATTCAAATCAAGGTTACATTTGTCCAACATTGGCGCACATTCGCTCAATAGGCGGTTTTTCAGACAGTAGAGTTTGTCAATTGTCATATTTTACCAATACTTTTGCCAAACATAAAATACACCAACGTTGGTCGATATTTGCATTCGTGTGGCTGCGGCTTTAAACTGAAATAAAATGGAAATAATTATAAACGTCTATGTCACTGACTGACTCACTCGAATTCATACAATAGTTGATTTGGAAATGCAATTTTATAACATTCAATTAATATATTTTTAAATTAATAAAAAACACAACAAACCCTGATGATGGCGTAATTGCCTAAAGCTCGGAAAATTTGGTTGTCTAATTAGTATACGCGGATGCAAAGCACCCGTATTTTTAATAAATATTTAACTACACTTTGCCTGGGCAAACCGGCACGAAGCACCTCAGAACAACCTAGTTTATTTATATTGAAATAAGTCTACAAATTTGACTTGAAAAATACTAATGTAAGAATACAAAATAAAATAAATCTGCGTTGGATTTGAAAATTTGAAATATAAAAGTAAAGTAAGAAGTAAAATCCCTGAGAGGCATAAAATTGCCTTAAGCTACTTTTAAAATTATCTTTAGTTAAACAAAAATCAAATAAATAGTTAATTCTGTTGAAAATTTTACACATCATCTTCACTGGTTTATTATCGCTATAGTTGATTCTGTGCCTGTCTAAGTGGAGAAAGTCATGATCTCTTAGTTGTCTATCAGGAAATTTTATTTTAATTGAGTTTAGCACATCCGATGCGTCGATTACCCCTAGTAGGAGACTACCAATAAAGGTACTTTTTAGCAATTCGCGTCTATTTTCTAGAGTTGTAAAGTTGTAAATCTTGCACTCAGTTAAATATGGTGGTTGTCGCTGTATGTTTACGTGGTATGGTAGATCATGTTCATAAACCCATCCGTCTTCCAAGTCAAGTAGCGTATAAACTTCTTTTGAATTTCCTCAATACTTTGGATATGATCTTCATAGAACGGACACCACACATTTACAGTATTTTCCAGCTGGGAGTTCACTAATACTTATTTATCGGCTTTAATAAACATTCAAGTAAGTAAATAAAGAAATTATCGAAATAACCTGCGCTACAACATTTCTCAAATGGTTGCGAAAAAATTTTGTTGCTTTACAGCAAATTTTTAAACTACACTTCGGTCGGCAATATTAAAAATATTGTAATACCACCCAAGAATTGAGGCTGTTTGTTATTAAGTAACAAATCCTTTTTAGTAGTTTTAGTTTAATTAACTAAGGCTAATTAATTAGGCTAAATAAATTAAATTTTACATAATCTATGGAATATACGCAAACTTTTAATTCGAAATATCGAAGGCTTATTGTCACATTAGTAAGATTACGACTTTCAAAATTAAGTATGGAAGCGTTTTATAATTCCAAAGTACGTAGATAAATTGATTGCTAGAATTCATTTCCCTATACACTATCATCTTATTTATATTTACCCGCACCTTTGATTAAGTCAAAGTATTTGAGTAAATTATCAATTAACTTAAGTAAACACATTTTGGATTCTATTTGTACAGATTCATTAAATTTAGTTCTGCTCTGTGCTAATTTAAGCATTTACTGAAGCTTTAACACACTTTATCACTTAAACCAGTAAGCAATAGCATTACGTTGGTATAGGATATTACAAAAGTTTATTTTGATTTTTTATTACAAAATTAAATTTGATTTGAATGTTGTTTGCTTATACTCGTAACTCGTATAATATTTTCAAATCGCATTTCTATCGCAACAAACTCGTAAAATCAAAAAGCCCATATAAGCGTTGCGTCATCATTTTTAATTAAATATTTTAGCGGCAAGATTTACAAAAACAGATTCCATTACAAAACCATATCTTGCAAGACGTATAGGAAATAAAAAACCACTTCCATAACAGGTTACTCTATATTACAAAATATTAGGAATTTTTCTTGAACGTGTTCTACGGTGACACATATTTTGAACAATTTAGTATACCTCGATAAAAATAAAGTCACACATCTTTGATATGATACTTAATTATAAACCGATAACCTACCCTAACATATTTTCGATTCAGGTGTATTTCGATTATAAATTTTACACTTAATAGGTTTTCTCGAGCTTAAAATCTGTCCAATTATATGCAAATCTTATCCGTTCTATGTGTATACGGTGTGTCTTTGTTAATTGCGAATCAATAATGTTGCATATTTAGTAATACTCGGAACAAACAATAAATATTAATATTGGTTTTCATCTGAACAGTGGTAACATGTGGTAACGATATTTGGTTGCCTTCCAACTCTTATGTTAATCTAAAGAATGTCAAATCTTGTTTGGCTTGATGTATGCTAATTGAAATATAAACAGACGAATATGCGTAAGTGTACATATAACTATTTGAAGTTGTACACCGCCAGATTTAATGATCGATCAAAAGTCATTGATTGAATCATTTCGTCTTTAAAGTGCCGCGGACGGTAATAATCGCGTATTACAACCTAGGTCAAATGAAGACAAACCGATTTTTAAATAATATGCTTGTTGTTGCCAAATGGTAGTTGTTTATAGAATAACCTTGTTTTATTAGTCTGAAATTCCCACGATAAGTTTGAATGTTGCGGTCACCATTTTGGTTCTGAAGCATCGACAAACGAAATATAAAGGGAAGTTTAATTTCCAGAATTTTTTAAATTACGACTTACGACTTTAGCCCTCAGTACAGTATCGGTATAGAAACGTTATTTATCTCTATTGAAGCTGGTTCTAATCGAACGCATGTTGCTCTAGAAATAGCTTCCTGGTCTGTTTAACAGTTGGCTGCGCATCATAAATTATGTTGGACCTGGTGAAACTTGAGACTTTCAGTTCGGGATTGCACCATAGAGTTTTAAATCTCGCTAAATCCCACTGAGTACCTGGCCCTCCAGAGAATCTAAATTTAGTCATACGTATATATCATATTCAAATATTTTTATTGAAAAATTGAACTTCGAGATTTTACATTTTAACTTTCAATTAATATAACTTAGATCTAGCATTAAGAAAGTTGTTTTTTTAGGACTCGACGATCCGGTTGCAGACACCTAGCGATCGTTGATCGGTTAAAGAAAACACAATTATAAAGGTTAAAGGTTTAATATGTTTAATGGTAATGATGCCTCTAAGAAAATAATATTATTATTTCAGAGATGTCCTGTAAATGAATTCTAAATGAATACTTTTCGGCTTCTTAGACATTATAAAACTATATAATTTAATGTTACCCGAGCTACTGAAATTACATCAAATTAAAGAAATGTCTAAAGTCGCTGTTGGAGAAACTGAAGCAAAACACAAATAGTTAATTTGTTAACAATATTTATTTATTTGTGCTACATGTTTTAAACAATTAACGCTTCAGCTTTTCCACGTATCTCTCCAGTAAGATTCAGTCAGACTATATAAATTCACACTCACTAGTCCAGTTTTATCCAATATTACCTAAAATGGAATTAATTATACTTTAGTATTATATAAATGGGTCATATAAAATTAAATACTTATCTTGTCAATTAATTTATAACACTTAGCAAATAGCATATTAGAATTTTTCACTGCAAAACTGTTAACACAAATTACTATTAAAAATGTTTGTTTACTTTGATATGTCAAAATAATGTCAATCAATTTTGTCACCTAATGTACTAGATTAGCGAGTATGTTTAATGCAGTTTCCTAATTAGTATCTAGTAGTGTATAATGATTTAATTCCGAAAACTAATTAGTATACATGAGATGACAAAATTGAATCAATAATTTCAAGAAATTTTGTAAAACAAATTCTTCTTTTTCTACCTGGCGAACGAATAACATCATAAAATAAATCATAAAAATATTTTAAAATAAAATTGTAAAAATTTGAATATTGGTCAATTATTACCTGCAATTAAGTTTATTGCGGTTGCTTATTGGAGAGAAGATCACAGCCGAGTTGAACAAATAGAATTATTGGGTCGAGACATAACTTCTGGCGTTAGTAACAACATTTTTGACGAACAGTCGCCGCATATATATATATATATATATATATATATATATATATATATATATATATATATATATATATATATATATATATAATAGCCCAACCTGACTGCCTGCCTGCGTCGGTGACGCTATGTGAGTTTGCTTTATTAAAACTCTATGCTACTATATGCTACAATACAAAGTGGCACAAACAGCAATTCGTGACTATTTCACTCCCATTATGACCGCAGTAAAATTCACGCAGCAGTGGTTGGTTGACTCTTACCTACAAGTTAAAGCGAACAACCTCAATTATATCTATACACACCAGCAAGTACTTAGTGCTGAAACCTATCAAGGGTTGCAGATCATGTAGCAAACTTTGGCAAAGAACGCAAACATCGCTGCAGCAGTTTCTGTCATTCTACCATCAAGATTTGAAGAATCTTCGCGGAACATGCGAGAACGGTGCAATGATACAAATTCAATTTTTGCAAAATGGCGGTGCTCCTGATCTGTTCATTACATGCACGGCTAATCCAAACTGGTCTCAAATTCTGTTTACGTGCATATTGAATGTATTATACATCGACAAAACATATTGCAATAACGTTTTAGATCATAAATGAAGTGTACTTAAACACTTACATTGAGAGGAATGTGTAAGGTGTACTGTTGAAGTGAATACCGTATATGATAGTCTATGAATTTCAATTATATACATGTACATTCAGTGACAATCAATCTAACCTAACCTCGACACAAATATATAAAGAGGCATTAATAAAGATTGCAGATATTTGCATTCTCATTTCGAATATGCTACTCACTTATTTCCGTATGCTTTCGCATAATCGTCCAGCAACAGACATCATTTACAGCGATGTTCAGCGTGAACAACGGTTTGATGCGGTCCCTTTTGTTGCAAAGAAGGAACAAGTCCTCACTGCTGACGCATTTGGCGACATTGATAAAATATTCCTCATCACACTGATACTTGCGACGCATTCGATCACAAAACCATATTGCGTTGGCAATTGCTTCATCTAGCATTTGCTTGAAGGTAGAAGGACTGCACATTCAGCACGCACATTGCCATTAGTGACTTACAAGCATTCACTTTAACCTCTCGATAAACCGATGAAAAATCTCAACGATAATAGGAGACTTTTCGGTGGCGCTCTACTATTGCTGTTCTGTCCAGTGATTTCAGACAGACATTGCCGGCCATTCTACGTGTTACACGTGTAACTACGGTAAAATATAAATACATTACTCTTTAATATAAATATGCATGTCCAACTGCAAAACGATCCATCGGCACTGCCGTTCTCCGAACAACTCCTCAACATTGGCAAGAAATTCTATTTCATGGAAATACACAATTCACCAAATTGCCAGGCAATTTTTGCAACATGGTAGCCACGAAAGATGATTTCATTGAAAGCATATTCCCAGATGCGCTACGTGAACGAGCTATTGGGCAACAGCAAATCACGCAAGGACGGAACGAAAAGATTTAAATGTCTAACTCAATGTCAAATGTGAATATCGAAGAAACGTTTGCTGAGCCCGCTTATAGCAGGCAAGCGAACGTTCGGGCAAGTCTGTTGGTTCCGCTAGTTTTAGTATAATTTTTAAAAGTAAAAACAAATTATACTTGAGATAGAATATAATGAAAATATTCCATTTATTGTGACTGTCGATGTATGCGTATATTAATTTTAAATCATTTCCGCATGAATTAGTTTGTATTCGCGGACATGCCATGTCATCATTTCCCCTGCATTGATTATTGCACGCCGCTGTTAATTCTAGTATTTTCAAGTCAATTCGCAATCAGTGTAGTGAATACGTGTTAGTGTAGTGAGTCGTGTTTTATTATTAGCGCCCGATTGCTGTATGCGGAGCAGCCAATTTTCTACATCAAAACTTATATTTATTTTTGCATATAATTAATTTGTTTAACTGTAAACTAAAATTTTTCATTCAACTTTTTAGTTAAAAATCGATAAAAAAATATATTGCTCTACCTATTTATCGCGAGCCGCTATCGGGTGCACTATCCATTTCAGGGGAAAACTTTAAATTTCCCTTGTTTTGTACAATCCTTAAATCAAACCAAACTTTAATCATTGGACAAATTTTGACGTATGTCAATTTTTTTGTTTCGTAGTGTTCACAAAAATATACGAAATTGTTTTTAGTAAAAAATGATTTTATATTTAAAAAAAAATTATGTATTTTATTTTAAATTATATATTAAATTAAATATAAATTATATTTTAAATTGATTATTTTTATTTCTATTTTTAATAATTATAAGCAAACAAAACAATCCGAATGAATTTTTTCGTACCCCCTTTTTCTGTACTATAGCCTATCATCGTAAATCACTATGGAAACACCATGATTACTTTTTACAGTTCTATGGACGTGGCGATTATGAATTTGGGCCAATCAGTGGAGCAAAAGAAGAGTTTGTGTCTTAGTTTTAGTAAAAACTTTCACAGAAAATTTTTCGGTGGAAGAAAAAGGATAAATAATTTTCCCTATAAACAATCAATTTTAATTGCCTAATTTAATTTAAATTTATATCAGTGTAAAATTTAATTCATTAAAAAATTTTATTTTTTGTATAGTTCTGGTGTTAACGTGTTATGTGACCACTCGTAAGAAGGGTGTTATAGCATCTTGACTGGGTTTATACTATGTCATTATAAACTTAATAATCTAGTCCAAAATTAATTGCTATAATCTGTAACGCGACATCTTGTAATATCTGTTTATAAATTTATCTTTCTTTTTGGATTCGGGATCTATACGAGTAAGGTCAGCATTTTATTACATTTATTCTATTTAACTAATAAAAAATTGAATCATAAAATTATTATTAAAATATTTTGCTTTGCATACAAAATACTCTCGGTATTCTTTTTTGTATACAAGAGCAATTCATTTTTCTTCTTATATTGTAATGACTAATAAAACAATAAATTATTAAAAACCTTTTGTAATTAAAATAAATGATGTTCAATAATTTTGTTCTGATTGTGCGATAATTTCGAGGGACAATGAAATAAATATATAAAAGTGTTTTAATTGTGATTGAAAACTGGTGCTACATTTTCCATTCCGTACGTAACAAGCGGCCAGTCGTCCAATTTCTTAACATGTATCTATGGATTTAAAATACATAATAAAATCGTGAAAAAAAGGAAAACTTTAATAAATTATGTTCACAAATCAAAAATATTTTGCATATTGATAAGAAAATTTATTAAATTAAAAAACACGATTTCAACTGTTTATTAGTTTTTCCTGAACCGCGTCGATATCGTTCATTTCGCGCATTGATGAACCCTTTTTAGGCATGGTATACATATTTGCTGTGGTAAGTAATCGACGGACTGAATTGCGGATCGCAGTAACACTATGTATTAGTTCGATCAGGTGAGCATCTTCGTGGAAAAATAGTATTTGCTCTCCGAAAAATTCATTTGCACATAGACGACATGGAAACTGATCAATTTCGTCATGTTCATCCAGAAAATATTCGGCTTGGGTCGAAGTTTGAGAATCTTCATCTTTTATAAAATACTTATCGAAGCATGTGAGTTTTTCATTTGGTGGATCGTCTTCTTCTTCAAGGGGCTCTTCGAGTTCGTCATCCGGTTCGGACGAATTTGAACAATTGTTGGGATTCGTACAGTTATACCCTAGACATGTGAAACAAATAAAATTACATGTCAAACAAATAAAATCGCGATTTTATAATTATGGTGACAGACACAAACCCGATTTTGTAACTCTGCAAACGTTCAAATTCATATTTAATTAATGAAATAAAGCAATTTCAATGCGTATTTGATGATTTTGAATTACATCGAATCAGTTACAATAAGTTAATAAAAACTAAATGTATAAATAATTTTTGTGACAGTTTAAAAATTTTAAAATTTAATTTACAATCTAACAATTTTTCTGTATACATTCAATGAAAATGACTTATGTTCCCCAGCCCCATACAATCCTACTGATTTTTTCTTATATTTTACATTTATCTTCTTCCTACAACCAGATTGTAGTAATCTTGTTCTATAAACGAAATAATCCTGTTTTGCCAAAATCGTGTGCTGACAGACTGAAAAAATAACTACGTAATCTTGAATTCGCGATTAGCTAGTTTGTGTCTGTCTAGGGTATTACGCGCCACAGTGCTTTCTTAGGTCTCGAATTAAGTGGCGGATCTTGACTGCCCATTTCCGAGCACTAGAAAATATATAGTACATTGGATTAAAATCCTCTACCTACTCACAGGATCGAAACAATTCAATGGAACTTACTAATTGTCATTCTTTGGAAATGCGAAATAATAGATCATACGGTTTTTAAGTTGCGAATTACAGCATGAATGGGCGCAACACCGTTTCGACATTTTCACGGGGTGTCCTCAAAATTTCATTTTCAACGGGTGTCCTCATTGAGTATAAATTCATTTGGTGTATTATCCCAGTACGGGTTATCGTAATCAAATAAAATTTCCGAATTATTCGATTTCAGCGTATTTATAAAAGCTTGATTCGAACTATCTATATCACTTAAATTCGATTTTATATCGGCAAATACGGGATCCAAGAAAAGTACCGCATCTAGTTTACCATTTATCGTTCCTTTACATTTTGTTACAGTTGAACTTTGTAGACGTCGCTTTTTTGCTTTAGCCTTAGCCTTTGCTTTTGGATCCTGCACATTATTACTACCCTCAGCAATCGAACTATCCTTTTCGGTTCCCCTTCATTCTCATTTCCTTTACCGCCAACGAAATAAACCACCACGCATTATCTGTGTTGATATTCTACAAATATATAAAACAAATCTTCAAACGATCTTCAAACATCACAACTTACATTGTCCATGAACTGTTGCAAACAAATTTTCAGCTCTTCATTATCTTCCAGTACCGAAAGAATTACACTACTCGTACTACTGGTCACCGATCTACTTCGTCGTCTTTCATCTTCATCGTCATTCTACAAAAGAAACACAAAACAAATTAGGATATTTAATGAAATTCACGATCAAATCTAGCTCGTTTACAACTGTGGGCAACCGTCTTTTGAATATTAATGACATTCGATAGGCTTTCGTTGGAAGAGTAACCATTATATTTTATAAGTAACACAGGCACAGCAATCAAATTTTAAATTTAAAAACGTATTCACTATATTTATTACTGTGTACAACTAAATATTAATAAAATATTTTTGTTAAATTTATTATTTATTTCGCAATTTGTTTGGGTTTTAAAATGTTTGCGAAATTTTTTTCAAACAACATAAACACAAAAGTAGAACTGTCATTCGACTGAATGAAATGAAGTTAAGTACAATTTAATTTTGATTAGTAGCGACACCACTGAATAATATCTGAAGCAGTTTCAGTAGAAAATTTCCCTTCGGCGCCGGATAGTGCTCCAATATTAAAACACGGCTATTATTATGCTGAGGGGAAATAAGGTAAAGCCTAACTAAAAGCAGCTTCCACCAGAGAGAGAATATTTTTTGTTATTCTGTTTTGTTGGTTTGGATGCAACACGCATGTTATAAATCAACGAGAGTATTCGTATTTGTTTTTATTTTGGTTCTATAATAATGAGAAATCAAAGTAGGAAAGAATTATACAAAATATTTTTAAAGTTAATTGCATTAAACTAGATATCTATATGTGCCGACCTGTAAGGCATAATAGTGCATATTATTATGAAAAAACAATATTTTTAATCAAACGTGTTATACATAAAATAAATCAAATTTAAAATTTTATTTTTTACGATGGTGATTTTTGAAAGGGATGCAGTGCTTCCGTAGCTTCTATGGACACTTCGCCCCTGGGCCACAGCATCAAACTACCAGCATTTTGAGAGACGAGTTCTAAATGCTGGTTTTTGTCAGCAGAGATCGCGTTCGACACGTACCGCATCACTAGTGACGAAAGTTTGCTTACGTAGTCTCATCGCTCTCGCAAACGCAAGCGGACAAAATAAATTTTATTTTGCATGATCCGCCGTTAGAAAATAAGTACGAGGCGGTTAAACGAGTTCTTATGGAGCGTTACGCCATATCCCAGGAGCGTAAGTTGGAGACTATCCTCAGCAAAGTGGAGATTGGTGATCAGCGTCCTTCCGATTTCATGCATCAAATTCAATCGCTGGCAGACCGGTAATTTTCGCCCAAAATCATTAAACAGCTATGGATCAGGCAATTACCTAATTTCATACATGCAGCACTAATTCGGCGGCTTTCCCCGGTGGCAAAGTGGTCAGCATGCTTGCTCCAGCGACCGGAGGTCCCGAGTTCAATTCCCGATGGTGAGAAGGAAAAATTTCACGGCTGGTTTAGGATCAATGAACTAATCACTCGTTATCCGAAATGCAAATATGATTATGAAACATTATTTGAGGCGGCCAAATACCTTGATGGGATATAGTGCCAGAGAGAGAGAGAGAGAGAGAGCGAGAGCACTAGTTCCACAGCAAGATAAGCAAGATGAAGCTCTTGCCTGCATATCAGATAAATTACACGAATTAGTTTGCAGTAAACAAAATCGTGTAAATGCATTACAGCAAAATATTTTTTAGCAACCAACAGACAAACATTGTTCCAATAGCACAAATTTGGAACAAACTCTAAGTAAAGTAATTGACAGGCTGGACAAACTAGAACATAGTACACAATTTCATAGCACGCAAAATACACACAGCAAGTCTCCTAGGAGAAAAACATTTTCTCCAGGTAGACAACAACATTATCGCCCGATAACAAACAATCAGAGTAATAATTACTACCAGCAGTAAGCAGCAACAACGCAACAATCAAATACATCATACCGATAACCACAAAACTGGTGTTGGTATCACAACAGGTTTCGCCCTAGAGCAACGAAATGCTCTAAACCACGTGGATTCAACGCTCCACATGGCGGAATTGCACATACTAATTCCCCAAACTACTAAATCTTAAGGTCTCAGTGGCGACCTTAAGAAAAATAGCACCAAGCCGCTTATTCATCCGCGATCCAGTCAACAAGCTAGATTTGTTGATTGACACTGGCGCGGATGTTAGTGTCATTCCACACACAAAATACTTCTGCTACAATACAAATCGGAGTTCCAATTTAGTATTGTCAGCAGCAAACGGTACTACTATTAACACATACGGTACCAAACTACTCGACGTAGACATCGCGGTCTATGTCGATCATTCAAACATTCATTTCTGCCAGCAAGTGTTAATCGGCCCATAATTGGCGCGGATTTTCATACGAAATTCGGCATTCTAGTGGATCTACGCAATCGCAAACTTATCGATCCATCCACTAGTCTTACAATTCACGTCATAACAGCATGCGTGGACACACCTACTCCACTTAATTTTATAGTCAGCAACGGTTACGGAGCTCTCTTAAAGAAGTATCCTTCTTTAACAGCTCCACCGAATTACAATTTACCGGTAAGACGTAACATCGTCCATCACATTGTGACGAACGGACACTTACCTTTTTCTCGACCTCGTCGACTCGACTCAATTCGGCATAAATCAGCTTTCCTAGAATTCCAGCACATGGTGGACCTAGGAATCTGCAAGCCCTCTTCTTCTCCTATATCATGTCCGCTACACATGGTAAAGAAGACGGCTCAACGCGGTCACAATTCCTGCTCGCTACTCCATTCCCCACATTCCAAACTTTTCCATGCAATTACATGGATGCAAAATTTTCTCCAAAATCGATCTCGTCAGGGCATATCATCTCATTCCAATTGCTCCCGACGACATTTACAAAACAGCAATTACTACTCCTGGACTTCCTCAGTCACAAGATTACCGCTAATGGCATTCTGCCGTCTCAAGAACGTATTAATGTCATTAGCGATTTCCCAGCACCGCAAACTATCAAGCAAATTCAACAATTTATCGGCATGATTAACTACTATCACCGATTTATTCCAAAGCTAAAGGAGACGCTTGCCCCAATCCACACACATTTGGCAGAGCTCCTTAAAAAACCCAAAACACCAACATTTTTCTTGGACTGAAGAATGTCAAGCGGCATTCCTTCAGCTCAAAAATAAGTTACAAGACACAACACTACTAGTGCATCCGTTAGCTAATGCAAAATATAGCATTACCACAGATGTGTCTGATACAGCAACAGGTGCGGTCTTGCAGCAACTTAACGGCAAGATCTGAGAACCTCTTGGGTTTTTCTCCAAGAAACTCACAGATGCGAAAAGGAAATATTCTTCATTCGATTGTGAGTTACTTGCAAGTTATCAAGCAATTTAGCAATTCCGTTACTTTGTGGAAGGTAGTGAATTTACCATTTACACCGACCACAAACCACTTACTAGAGCAATCTCCTCTAAAACGTCGTCGCTGGTACCTTATCTAGGACAAGTGAGGATGAAATTGCCTCAGCTGAAAAGCCTTATACAATCGTTACTATCGCGGAGCAACAAACTCACGATACAAAACTTACAAACATACTCTCAAGTTCTTCCACTCGTCGTACAGCTAAGTGGAAATTGGAAGGATTGCCACTTAACGACTTAACAGTTTACCGCAATAGTCCGTACATTCCGAAAACATTGCGTCGAACCATCTTCGACCCTCTACACAATGTTTCACATCCAAGTGTTCGAGCTACACACAAGCTTGTCTCAGCAAAATATATTTGGCCCATGATGAATCAAGATCTTACCCTTTGGGCAAAGTCTTGTTTATCTTGCCAAAAATTAAAAATACATCGTCACACCAAATCGCCTCACGAGAATTTCAAAATTCTTTCAAATCGATTCGAGCATATCCATGTAGATATCATGGGGCCACTCCCACCATCTAATGGATATACACATTTACTCAACTGCGTAGATCATTTTACACGGTGGCTTGAAGCTTACTTTATTAAAGACATCACCGCATCAACCATCGCAAAAACGTTTGTCGAAAACTACATATTTAGATTCGGCGTTCCCAGTACAATCACTACTGACCTAGGCACTCAATTCAAATCTAAACTCTTTTCTAAGCTTATGCAACTTTTAGGCTCACACAGGATCCCGCAAGCAAACGGTATGGTTGAGCGCTTTCACCGCCAACTTAAGCTGCTATTAAAGCAAGAGCAAATACCGTTAACTGGAGTTCGGAGGTACCAATAGTTTTATTGGTAATCCAAGCAACAGTCAAAGATGACCTACAATGCTCACCAGCAGAACACTTAAATTTCCTGGGGAATTTTTTGTGGAACATCCACTTACACCTCAAATTACCGCTGACATATAGTGGTAAAGCAATTAAGGTTCACTATGAACAATCTCATACCAACGGACACTCGCAAAACTAAACAAAACGACATTTTCGTACCCAAATCACTGCAAACTTGTGATTTCGTTTTCGTTCGTACTGACAAAGTTCGAACAGGTTTCGCTACACCATACGAAGGTCCATTCAAAGTGGTACGAAGACTGCGTAAACACTTTGTTATTCAAATCAAAGATAAACTCTTTAATATCTCAATTGACAGACTCAAACCAGTTTATGGGATAATGAATACACCTGATCATTTATCAGGAATCAAGAAAATCGTTCGATTTGCCAACAACAGTCCATGCATTCGAATGATTACTTCTCAGCAAGCATAATTTTTAGTTTTCATTTCTTTCAAAGGATGAAAACTATCACTCAACGCCCGACACGAGGAGTAGATCAAGCAAATCGAAATGGAGCTAGATGCTACGGTTCTTGAATCGGAACTAGAATCTGCTCCATCAACGTCGAAGCAAAAAAATAAGGATGCAATCAAAATCGGTGGTAACACAAACAACACCGACGACACTACATCTAATAACTCGAAAGCAACACGTCTTTTGGAGTTACAATTTCTCAGGTTGGAAAGACGCATGAGCGCTCTCCAATCTACAAAAATGCAAGGCAAGCAAGCAATCCAATCATAACCAACCATTCAAATAAAACAAACATTTGATGGTTCCACACAAGGTTTGGGTTTGGAGCCCAAAAATGTACAATTCCCTGTGGATTCACCGCAGATAAAATGATTGATTCGGTATGCAAACTATCTTACAATAATCATTTAAATTTTTTTTTTCAGCATGCAAAATAAATACAGACATTCCTTGTGGTATTTATAAGTATGTACTACTTCTTCCACCAGCAATGGAACCCTTACTCCATAACATTTGGAAAAGGACGTGCGCACTGTTTAATTTTCTGTTTTTAGGAAAATACCTTGCAATGCATTCCACAAACGAATTGCCAGCGACACGCTGATCACAGCAATTCGTTTGAAACAATGTTTTCAAATAACTAATTATTGTTTTTTGAATTTTCATTAAAAAATTAGAATTAACCCAAAACTTCATCCAGCAACATATTAAACGGCAGAGCCAACAAAAACCAGAAAAAGGCAAAGGTTCCAGTTTTTAATCAAAATAAACGTGTGTGTTTTTTAAGAAATAATAAACCAGTATTTAAATTAAATTTGAGTTATAGTGTTTTTATTTTATATATTTAATTGGGGATTATAAGTGTTCATTTAATCAAATTTTCCCAACACGACAACTGCAATAATACCCCATAGGACGTTTAATCTTTCTCTCTCTCTCTCTCTCTGGCACTATATCCCATCAAGGGGTTTGGCCGCCTCAAATGAGGTTTCATAATCATATTTTTATTTCGGATAATGAATGATTAGTTCATTGCTCCTAAACCAGCAGTGAAATTTTTTCCTTGTCACCGCTGGGAATCGAACCTGGGGCCTCCGGTCGCTGGAGCAAGTATGCTGACCACCTTGCCACCGGGGTGGCGGCAGTTTAATTTCCAGAATTTAAAATATAGACTTACGACTTTAGCCCTCAGTACAGTTTCGGTAGAAACGGTATTTATCTCTATTGAAGCTGGTTCTATAATCGAACGACGAGATCTAGCATTGTGATCATTATGTTTTATTTAAAATTCGTAATGTTGATTGATTGAACGTATGACCAAGTATTGGACTTTAACATAACAAGAAGGAAGGTTAAGGAAGTATTTTTTTTAGGGAGGTACGATCCGGTTGCACACACCTAGCGATCGTTGTACGGCACAAGACAACACAATTCTAAAGGTTAAAGCTTTAATATGTTTAATGGTAACGATGCGCCTTTAAGAAAATAATATTATTATTTCAGAGATGTCTTGTAAATGAATTCTAATTGGATACTTTTCGGCTTCCTAGAAATTATGAAACTTTATAATTTAATGTTTCCCCATTTAGTGTGATTGTGTTTTATGTTTGTATTCATAATTGTGTCATCTTTTGGTTCGTTTTTGAACAAGTGGTTATTTCGCTTCTTATAGCTCTAATGTCATCTGTCAAGTGACACAAATTCAAATTGATCCGCTTTCTAATTTTAGTAACCGATTTTTCGTAACTAGTTTTTTCTTTTCCCTTCTTTTAGCACGTAAGATCCAAAAAATAATAAAAATACAATCAAACTCATTTTAATTATTATTTTTTGCAACACACATTCTGCCATCTACTCAAATTTCGTTTTCTGGCTGCACAAATTTCGTTTTCGGCTGGATCTTAAAGTAGCCTCCGTAATTTAATCCCAACCATTACATGGGTTGATCATATGCTGTCCATATAGTGCCAAAAATGTTCAAAACGGTGCAAATCCTATTCGTGCCTATTATCACTGAGATAAGAACGAATTGAAGTTCTATTTACCCTCTCAGAAGCGTTACTCATGTCTGAATAAATTGGTGTTTGAATATGTCTAACTCCGTTTCTGGATAAAAGATCGTGAACTAGTTTGAAAATAAACTGTTTTCCATTATCATTAGAAATGAATTCATGTATTGAAAAAAACGTGAACATCATTTTAGAAATCAATGCTTAGCTCAAAGGCTCAATAATGGAGAATTTGAAGAAGTGATCAAGGATGATTAAAATACAGTCCTAAGAGACCGATATATATATATTTTGACTGATCACAGAACTGGTAAGTTTAGTAGGAAACACGAAGTTCCAAAGAGGTAGATCCTTATGTTTGGTTTAATATCGATAACCAAAATAGGGAGTAAACAATAATTTGTTAGTTGATAAACGAAAATTGTGGCAATTTGAATCTATAGTTATTCAATTTTGTAAGACTTCTAACTAAGGGTCCACGAAAGTTTATCTGAGACAACAAGAACCCAAACCGGTATCCTATTTCAAAATTAAAAACCTGTATATTTAAGCTCCACCGAGCAACCGTCCTGAACTTTTTGACATGCAGTACAGCTGCGTAGCATTCTAACTTAGACCACTTCAATTTAGCATCCTTTTTGTAAAGGTCGATTAAAGGGGCTGATAAAGAAGTAAAGTTGTGTATAAATCTTTTGTACAAGCCACACATTTCCATGAATCGCCTCACTTGCATCGTCGTTTTAGCAATCTTAAAGTTTTAATTTTCTCTGGTTTTTTCGAACTCTACCTTCTCCAACCAAATACCCAATGTTTTACCTCCTGCAAGAATATTCTTCTTTTCCTCACATTTAGTTAGTTTAAGTTCGCCACATTCTTACGTAGAAAAAAGTGTTAAATCTAGAATGGCAGGAGTAATTAGAAGATCGTCCAGATATATATTAGGTGAACAAATAAATTTCCGACCTTTTTAGATAGCTGTCGTTAGTATCACTGCTTGCATATTATTCAATCAGGCAATACATGTTTTTTGGAGGTTAGATGTCAAGCTTGAATAATTACTAGTGACATTTGTTCAAAGCGTAAACAACAAGTATTTTCATGTAATTGAAGATGTCGAATTTGGTGCAAAAAAAACAACATTTGCGGGAAGTTTTACTTCAAGAAAAGTGCAGCTGAAACAAATCGCTTGCTTGTGGAAGTTTGCGGTGAGTATGCTCCATTGAATACAACATGCAAAGAGAGGTTTCAACGATTCAAAGTTGGTGATTTTGACGTAAGAGACAAAGAACATGAAGGCAGACCAAGAAAATTTGAAAATACAGAATTGGACGAATTGCTTGATGTGGACCCTTGTCAGACTGAAAAACAATTGGCAGAAGAGTTGAATATTACCATAGACACCTACATGTATCCAGACACAGTATTATGTTTTACACTAACACACACATATACGGTCTATTGAATGAAATTGAACAACGGACACAAATTAACAAAAAATGCATGGGAATTGTTTTTTGGATGATTTTCATTGAAATGCAAATAAAACTACAATTTTTTTTTTTAATTTTAATAATTCAACAATATTTAATAATACATAAATAATAAAATAAATAAAACATAAATTTTGGAATTCAATTCATTTTTGACTAATATATAACTAATATTAATGAAATTAAAATTAAATATATTGTAACATTTTTAAACAATAAGTAGGAATAACGAAAATTTATCACAATACATATTATTTCATTAGGTAATTAATTACTTATAAAAAAAATTATAAAGGTATATATTATCACATATCAAGAAAATTTATAAAAAATTGTTTAATTTTCTTTTATTAAAATTTACTTTGGCAAAGTTATGGTTTACTTCCTTGCAGTAATTTAACAATATAATGTTTGCCATGGGAAATAATAACATTTTGAAAATGTTAATATTTGTTTGTCCGCAATTGCAAACTCTATTGGTGTCGATATAAAAATTTTCTTGCTGAACGCTATTTAAAGTAAGGCAATGTAAAATTTTTCTTTGACTTGTTTCGCAGAAAAATTTTGTTTTCATTTCACCATTACGAATAATTTCTTGAAAAATTGCGCACACTTATGGAAAAATAGCTGTTGCACCACCTGAGTTGGTTGAACCAAGCCACCTCTTTGCATATAGTCGAAATACATAAGTCTCATGAATTTTAGTCCCTTTTTCTTTAATGAACACAAACTGGCAATCGGAACATGAAATCTTCTTACAAATTGAGTGTGCCGCATAACCGCATACGTAATTATTCGAAATATCATCCAATTCCACATTCGCTAAATAATCCGAGTTTAATACATTTGTGTAATCAGACATTGAAACCAGATTTGAGTCATCTACGTACTCAAGGTTTTCGTTATTTTTAAAAAGATTTAATGGAATTGATTTTCGAAAAATTTTCCTAATTTGCAATTGGTTTTCGGATTCAGAAATATTTCGAAATGAAACGTTGTAACACCGTCCCGATAAAAATCTGTATTTACTAAACCTTTTTTCGATGTCATCAGATTGAAATTTACCGAGAAGAATGTAAGCTATACCAAACTGTTTAAATGAGTATTCTGAGATCTTTATTAACGCTTTCGTAGATTTAACTATGGCAGTGTGTGTTTCACGAGACAACCTACCATTATTATTTTCTGTGTTGTGCCAGTCTTCAAGCCATTCTATGATTTTTTCTAAAAATTTTATTTTACTGTCTTCAGGGCTTGTAATTGGTTCGGAATATTCATTTCGTTTCGCTGTTCCTTTAAATTTCGATTTTACGTTTAAAATATCCCACCATCTTCTAATTATTTCCAGGAAATCAGCTGTTTCATTTTTGTTATTTTGTAGAAGGGCAGCAATTGTGCTGCAGTGAAATACATTATCGACAAGTGTAACTTTTTGGCGTTCTAAATTGTTTGGATACATAGATTTAAAGTTCAATTTGAAAGCAGTTTTAGCAGGTAAGCTTATTTCTTTCATATATTGCTCTCTTAAATCGGAAAATCGAGCATATTTAATTTCTCGGGTTTCGAAGTCTGGGTATACAAATGAATAATCAAAATTTTTAACATTTAACCAATTATTGCGTATATTTTTAAAAATATGGACAGAATCATAACAACAAAATACAAGACGTTCAGAACCGCAGGGATGGAGGAATGAGAAACTATCTTTATTGCCAGTAAACATTTCAAACATTGTTCTATTTATACTATTATTGTCGGTCATAATTATAAAAACTTCTAAACCAATATTGTATAAATACTGCAAGATGTTTTTTGTTAGCTGATGCAGTTCTTTCCCTGTGCAAGTTCACAACTTCCTTAAAATTTCCAAATGCAGATTTAACCATAAAATGTTGAACAGTCTTAGCTAAAGAATCTGAATTATTGTTTGCGAAACCTTTTACACTACCACTTTTGTAATCAATCCCGGATTTAACGTAAATTTCGTCAATCATTAAAATTACTTTCTTTTCCCTATCGGTTAAAGTTTCAACAATGTTTTTTAAGTAACTATTATTGGAAATTTCTGTGTTAGGAGAAACATTTAAAGATGTGGAAATGTGGCGAATATGTTCCGGATGTGGTAGAGTTAAATATTGCCGTATAGTATTGTAGGCTGCACTAGACTGCGAATGTAAAAGGTGGGAAACTATTATAGTATTTTGGGAATATCTATAGGTACTTTACTTTTCATTAATAATAATTTTATTTGATCGGTCAAAAAATTCAGCTCGTTATAAAATTCAAAGTCGTCAGGGTTTTCTAAAGCCAAATTCATTATGTTAAGCGCATTTTCCAACAGGGTGTTACAATCTTTAGAAGTATTAATATTTTCAAAATTTTTGTATCTTACCAACAGATTTTCCAATTGAGACCAGAGTGTAATTTTAAAGTATTTGGAAGAATCCAATTTAAATCTTGCTTACTTACTAACTCACTATATGTAAAAATATTGACCTTCAAATCACTGCAAATCACTATTCTTATTTTGAAATTACATCCTTTTTGTAAATCACCATCAACTATGTAAAAAGTCAAACTAGCTTTTTGTTCGAAAGTCTTATACTCTGTTAAAATGTTTTTGTTCATTTTCTCTTTATAATTTTGTAGAACGTCCTGATATCCCTTAATCATGTCGGCTTGCAGAATAGCTTCATTATTTTTCTCAATTCTACAATTGATTTCTTCTAGTCGCTTTTCTGGTGGCTTACGTTTGTTTGGCGGTTCGTGTTGATGAGGTTGGCCGGGAAAAACTGTTGGAATGCTCCCATTTAACAATTTTGATCGTGAAATTGGGTAATTTGTATCTTCGTTTCTCAGCATTAAATTTTTTTGCACTTGACCTGGTAAAAAATGTTGTACGCATATCGCCGAGTACTTCGACGGCTCCCAATTTGGCTTTTTAATAGCTGCTATCCATTTAAATTTCAAATTTGAATCCACAGGAAAAGAAAATGTCGGAATTGTCTCACTATTGTTTTCTTTATTTTGGGTCGAATTACTCAAGCATCCATCAACACAACATCTTCGAGGTATATTTTCTAATTGTATTCCATTAAATACGGAATTTGCTTATAAAAGCCGAACTGTAATATTATAATAACACAACACTAAAATAATTAATTGAAAACATTAAATAATTCAAATAAATCCAGTGACATTACCTTAAAACACAACGTTCCTCTTCGAAATATAGAGAGAAACTAAACAAATTCAATAAAGAAAAAATTCAATACACACATTGACAAAAATATTACTGTGTCTGGATACATGTAGGTGTCTATGATATTACCCAACAATGTGTTTCGTAACGTATACATGCAATGGGATTGGTTCAGAAGCTGGGAAATTGGGTGCCACACAAATTGAAAGAAAGGGACATGGACCGTCGGAAAACCATGTGCGAATTCTTGCTTCAACAACAACAAAGGAAGGGGTTTTCGGATCATCACTGTTGATGAAAAATGGATTCATTATGACAATCCAAAGCGCAAACCAGCTTGGGTCAAGCCAGGTGAACCAGGCCCGTCGGCGCCCAAAGCAAATATCCATGGTTCGAAGGCGATGCTTTGTATTTGGTGCGATATGAAGAGTGTCGTCTATTATGAGCTGCTGAAAGAGCGTGAAACCATTATGGGACAAGTTTATAGACGACAAATGATGTCTTTAAAGCAAGCTCTAGCTGAAAAACGATCGGAATGGGACAAAAGGCACAATAAGATTATTTTGCAACATGACAACGCTAGGCCACATGTTGCTATATCTGTCAAAAATTACTTGGACAGGCAGAACTGTGAAATTCTACCCCAACCGCGCTGTATTCACCAGACATTGCTCCCTCTGATTACCACTTGTTTCGGTCGATGCAATCAGCCCTGGCATAACAGCACTTCACTTCATATGAAAACGTCGAAAAATGGGTTGTTGACTGGATCGCCTCGAAACCACCAGACTTCTTCCTTCGGGGAATCCGTTTAATGCCTGAACGATGGGCGAAGGTTATAGCTTCCGAAGGAGCATACTTTGAATAAAACATTCTTTCATTCTCTACAAAATCTAATCTCTTTTATTTCAGTAAAAAAGGTCGGAAATTTATTTGTAGACCCAATAAATAATCGTTCATGTAATTTTTGCGGGATCACCCGGTTCATAAGGCGACCCATCGTCTGTGATACGTTCCACAAACCGAATAGCATGATCGAAATTTTATAAAGGCCGTCTAGGTACCGTAACAGCCGTCTTATATCTGGATTGTTGGGCGAGAGATACCTGCCAGAAGGTGTCTTTAAGATTGATGCTTCTTATTAAGCCAGTTAGATCTAATCGACTCAATAATCCATCGATAAGAGGTACGAATTCTTTTCTGTAACTTTATTCAATTCACGGGCATCCAAGCTGAGGAGAACTTTTCCGTTCGCGATAGAACGTTCTTGAGCTTTGGCTCTCTTTTACGACCCTCAAGAATAACATTGTGTCTAAGTAATATTTTCCAGGACCTTTTTCTGTGAAGAATGGAAACATTTTTACAATTTCACTAAGTTTCATTTGATCAATGGAAGCAAGAATATGAACATTTGAGATAACGTTGCCGAGGTTTAAACTCAAGATGAATAGACTGGTTGCTTTATAGTGACGACACAATGTATAATTTTATTGCATGCTCATGTCCATTAAATAAAACAAGAACATTGAACTGGGGTTGTCTACTTGCAGTATTTAGGTGAGAAAGAAAGTTGTAGAAAAACTTTTCAGCTTCGTCGAAGCCCGGTGGCCATTTTTACTTGAAGAGCATGGTGTTTCTGTTAATTGTTTTATAGTCGAAGTTCCGTGTATTGGTGCTCATTGTAATATTAGAATTAAAAATGCGAATCGCATGGTTCATTTTTACACACTTTGATAGGCTGGAGCCTTACTACCGACTCTGCCGGCGTTCGTTGTTTTTCGGTTTCTTATTTTCGCTTCGCCTAGTGAAGTCATACCATGAAGAAAGCAACGCTATTGTGCACTGAACTTATAACTTATCTATATTAATTTATTGACGGTTGGATTATCACGGATTCCAACTATCGGATTTTATTAAACTTCGATATCTACAAATTTTGACATTTCTGGTTCACTTTGCTTACCTAGCATCTCCACCTGATATAATTTATATCATTACCTTTAACATAAATGGTACGAAAATTTTTTAATATGGCGTCGGGTGTAGTAATCGTAACATTAATTTGACATTTGAAAATCATTCGTTTATTGACATCAAACAGCGTCAGTTGCGACTTATGTCAAAAAACCACATCGAAATGTCACCAAAACATAATATAATTAAAAATTTTATTTGTTTGTCAAATAAAAAATATTCGAAATGTCAAAATATTGTATACCATCAAGCTTCGCCAATATTATATACAATGATCGTAACGATTATAATAGTTCGACCTTATTCCTTATCAGTCGAGAAATATTTTCGCTTTTTTGTTCGCCATAAAATACTACGCGTTGAAAACATCTTTTGTCATCGAAAATGAAGTCAATCGTTTCTACTAGTAACCAAATTGTTTAAATGTATGCCTGAAGCGATCAAATTTTCACTTTGCGATTTTTGTGATACAAAAGATGTAAACGCAGAGTAGGTCATAAGACTCCTGGTTTGGACTATATTCCCTGTGTTATATCTAGGTCGGTATTGCTGGCCCCCCTTCTCGAATGATTCTGGGCGTAAATGCTTTTGGAATCCCTGATTCCCAGAGCTCCTTTGGCCCCACGACGTTTTTTCCGCACAACGATACATCTATAGTATTGTGTCTTTTAAGCCACAACGATAAAAAACAAAACAGGCGAGAGGGAGAGCGCAATCCTTAAAAGTGTGACCAATGTCCGAGCAATTGAAACAAAAGATTGTTCCCTAGGCTAAATGCATTTTATCTGTTACCTATCATGGGGTTGTCCACTACAGAATGAAGTTACGTAACAGTACTCGCTCGGTGGAAGAGAATTTTCATTTTGACATGTGAACTCAAAGAGCGATTGTTCTGGATTGCATGAGAACTCATTAGGGTTTACGAGGGCAGCCATTTGAATGAATCTAAAAAAGGTACTCGATTTTATAGAGAATGACAACCGTCGAGACTGACAACCGTTGACATAGCGTTACGACATCGTTTTAGCTTATAGACCACTAGTAAAGATGGCTTTGGTTCTCGCTACCTTTCAAATTTTTTCGTAAAAACTATCTGCTTATTTGTACGAAAACAGATTAAAACCATATTCGAGGTTTCGTTTTGTATATTGGAAGCTAATTGAGTTAATCTGTACCATTTCAACATCCAACATAAACTGTAATACTCGTAAATAACTTATAATTATGTGAAAGCAGCATACAACCGTATACTTACATATATCGCTATCGACATATCGAAAGCTATATATGTATTCATGTTGGCAATCAAATTATTATTTCGACATAAGCGTTTTTTTAACTCAATTAATTATTTATTTTGCTGGAAGTCTGCCGAGACATTAGCAAACACACCAAGGTAACCAAAAAATTTTACTAATCAATAAGTTTTCGTTATGGTTCAATGGTATAGTGAAATGTTATTACAGCAATTCGTTACATAAATTACAAGCCATCGATTATGGAACTTGATCTTCGCGTAAGTGCAGTCGCGTAACTTGAAACAACAATGAAAATAATATTTGCATGCATTATTGCATTGTTTGCAATTCTTATTCAATCTTTCTGTTTAACATTTACCTGCGGTGCTTAATCAAATGGAAAAAATCGTATGTACTTACATTATGCACACATAAAACCGGTAATTTCTTGGTAAACAAAACCATGCAAAATTTGAAGCGTATGTTTAATTTATAACTGCTCTCATTTCTATTACACCAAGTCGAAAGCTCTCAACTTATTCATAATAAGTAATGCATGGTTAAGATATTTGTATGCTGTTTTATGCAATTCGTTTACGTCAATGTTACTCGTACATGTAAATTATGTTACATAATTGAAATATGAAACTGCGTGTGTGGGATCTACGGTTGATTTGGCATACATCAATCCATTTAAAAATACTCGCTCGTCTTTTACACAAACCACGGTAGGTACGGCATTCTACTATTCAGTAAATTTAATTATAATTCGTTTACAATTTTTTTATAGTTTTATTCAAAAAATTTTAAAATTACTTTTGAATGAATGAACTTTGTCGTGGTAATAAAAATGTTATTAAAACTGTTATTGGTATTGCTATAGCTGGAATTGTACACGATTTGCAACAGTTTTTAGGATGCGGAATATTGTAAAATGGTTTATGACTCAAAATCTTGACATGAGAAACCTATAAAATTTATATAAGAACTGGTTTTAACATACGTACGTAATAAGGCTGGTTTAATTTGGAAAACACAAGCGATTTTCAAAATACTTGGATAAAAAAGAGAATGGCCTTAAGCGATACAATTAAAAAGTAGCACTATTTTATAGTATAACTTAGGAACTTTGTACTTCATCACAAGATGGAATGGGCGTAGGTATCATACATTGAAATCAGATTGACACGCAATGATGTTGATTGCTCGCTAGGGTGACTGAGACTCTAAGAGTGAACGAAACAGTTTGTCTCAACGAGAAATAATTTCGCCAGACTCTTACGACGGTGTTTGTGTCCAATCTTTGTTGAAACTCTCCAGATTAATTTTAGCTACGTGTGGCGGCCACCGGTAACTACCCCGTCTGGGCTAACATTTCTTGGATAATTAACTCGGATTAAAACAACGACCTCGAAATAAGGAGAACGATTTAAAATTTGGAACATAGAATGGATGCATCTTAAACTCCCCAGAGAGTCTCAACCAACTCTTGGATTAGGCATCTCAATATAAACTCGATCTAATTATACTGCAAGAAATAATATTAATCGGCAACAACTTCTTCGATCACAGTCGAAACGACCAGATCTGCGTACTAAAATCCAGCACGCGTCGCTTCAACAAATCATTGGGGAACGTACACGCCCCAATGAACGTGAAATCAGAACATGCTAAATAACTTCATATACGACCACCTCGAAAGTGTTTTAAGCAATATGTCCTAACAAGATGTAAAAATGGTTTTGAGTAACAAACTCCCTATACCGTACATCAAACAACAATGGGATATGCACCACCGAGCCATCTCTCCTATATAAAATGTGGTGGTAACCAGCACATATGTACTTCCCCCGTAAGCAAAATCATAAAGGTTCGTGAAAATCAAACGATAGAATTATGGTCAATCAGAGGAGAGTTACAAAGTAGTATAGTTGTAGCTATTTCTCTTATCTAAAGATATTAATCTATAATGTTAAATTCTTACCAGAGCAACATCAACATCAACCTGATTTCACTACCTGCGTCGTCATATTACAAAGGGATATCGGAATTGAAAAACAACAAATGCACCTGGTGAAGATCGGACCTGTTTTGAAATGTTAAAATACAGCAGGCAACCATCTTGTTCCAATCGAGCGAAATGAGTGGACTGTATGTGGTGCTAGATATGGATGACGCCCTCAATCAAACTTATTCGATGCTGGATGGATGTACTAATTATAAATTGGGAATACAATTTTTACCAATTATCCTTTATTAATTTATTATATTTATAATATTGTGATCGTTTTAATTATTAATTTATAGTATTAATTGCTGTTTACTCGATCGACTTCTTAAATGCAATGGCTGAACAAACATGAATTTACATTTTTCGCGGTGATGGCAAGCTCATAAATTATTCTAAGTATGCAATTTACAAATCGCCTGAAGTTAGTCTACGTTGTGTTCATCTTGCTACATTCAATACATAAATGGATTAATATAATGAATTCGACTATATTCAATATTTTGACAGAAGTGCATGACAATACAACAATGGACGATTGTTGTTATGTGACAAATTAGTAAATAAGAAATGTTGTAGTTTTATTGGTTGCGTCTTGGTTACTTTTGCTAAGTTTTCATGTTCTTCGATAGATGGGTAAATGGCGCTAAGAAGAAATAGGAAAAGGGTGTATAAAATAAAAATACAGAAGAAAAGATATTGTCAAGGGTAGTTGAAGAATGAACATAAAGCAGCGTACTTGCATAAAAGAGGAAATATAAATGGTTTATAAATAAAAGTAAAAGAAGTTTTCAATGTTGTTTGAGTTTGTTCAAGATTGAACTGTGACACGAAAATCGTCTACATTATTAGTGTTAACATTTTCAGAAGTGGGATCGATATTCCAGCGTGTCCATTAATATATGTATAAGGCAATACCAAATTTTCACGTGGTTTACGTTCCTCTGGATGTCGAAAATAATGTCGAGAAATAGTCTGTTGAAGGCCGCAGAATATAGCGGTAGTGCAATGAAGATTTCGAGTGATTGTGGGCATGGAAGTATGGGGAGAACATGGGTGGACATAACGGATAGTTTGCCGATATACGATCCAGTTGACGGTGACATTGATATGTCGCAGTTTATCGACAAAATGGAAGAGTGTGCGGTTTCTTATATAACTGGGACGACACCGTGATCACGCATTTTACTTTGTCGCAATTTAAAGGCAATGCTAGCTGTTGGAGGGACAGTCTTCCCAGAGATAGCGAAATAAGCTTCCAGGGTGTTCTGGAAGCTCAAAACTATCGACGTAAAAAGGGACAGAACACTATCGACTATTTTTATAAAAAGTTGGCGGTGTGTAATAAAGCACGTTTTAAATCTGAAGAATTGGTCGAGTGGATAGTGATGGGGCTGGATAACAACAGATTTCGGGATTATTTAGCGGAATATTTAGCGGGATTTTTTATCGACGGAAATCCCAATCGTGGCACTATTCAAAAAAATGCCAAAGATGAAATTAAAAATTCTAAAATTGTTGTATGTTTTAAATGTCGAGAAAAGGGGCATTTGTCGAATCAGTGCCCTAATAAAAAGAAAATCACCTGTTTTGTTTGCCATAATGAAGGTCATATGGCAAGGGAATGTTCAACAAGAAGCGGTACAAGGAATGCATCTACTACAAATACCAGTCGAGATGAAAAAAAATTGGGAGGGAAAAGTCAGGTTATGCATATTAATAGTTTAAATATGTCACGCGACATATTTTAAGATTGGTCAGTTGAATGGGTTGAAGATCAACTGCTACATTGATATGGGAAGCAGTGTGACATTAATTCGGAAAAGCTGTGCAGACCAATTAAATATAAAGCGGATATGGAGCAGGAGTGGTGGTTCCGATAAGTAGTTTCATCGGGAATGTTACAGTAGATGGCGTTACAGTAGAAGTGCGTATCCTTGTGGTTCCAGATTCGTTTCAAACAGGACCATTATTAGTAGGACACCAATATACGGAACAAAAACATATCCGTATTATCGGTGACTCGAGCGGATTAACAATAGAAAGAGAAGACATTAACACCGAACATACTCCTCCTGATAAATATACACTTGTGTCAACTGAGGTATCAGTCATACCAGATAATTATATTGGATATATGAACGTTCACGCAGATATTGCGGATAAAGAACTATGTGTCGAAGGAAGTATACGGGTAACAGGTGAAATTATTCCGCGATGCTAGATAAGATTGGACGAAGAGGGTAATGCAAGGGTACCTGTATTAAACTTGTCGGGCGGCAACATGGAGGTCAAGAGAAACCAAACGATAACTAGAGATGAAGTATGTATGCCAAGTGAGAGGCGAGTAAATGAATGCAACGATGCAGGTTATAAAAAAAGAACAGATAAACACGGAGTTGGAGGCAGATTGTTTGACAGAAATGCTGAACAAGCATAGGAAATCAATTGCTTTAGATTTGACCCAAATTGGAAAGACGAGTATGGCTGAAATGGATATTGCGCTGAAAGATGATGTGCATTTCACCATACGCAAGCCCAAACATATTGGTGAAGAAACGAAACGGGGATATACGTATGTGTATAGATTACCGACTGCTGAATTCCAAAACGGTTAAAGATCACTTCCCTTTGCTATTAATAGACGACCAGCTGGATCGACTACACGGCAAAGTTTACTTTACAAGCCTCGATTTAGCGAGTGGGTATTACTGCTATTAGTAAAACTGCTTTCGTGACACCGGACGAGCATTACCAATATAAGAGAATGCCCTTCGGGCTTTGTAATGCCCCTGCAGTATTTCAAAGACTGATAAACCATGTATTAAGAAATTTTCGATATACCATAGCCATGGGATATCTGGACGATGTCATAATCCCAGCAACTACTATTGCCGGAGGAATGAAAAATTTGGAGACCATTCTAGGGTTGATTGCAAGCGCATGTCTAACCTTGAATTTAAAGAAATGTATATTCTTTGCAAGTAAAATCGAATATTTGGGATTCGAAATCTCATGTGACGACATTGAACCTGACCAGAGGGAGTTGGTGAGCGTGTAACATTTTCCTGTACCGACCTGCGTAAGGGGCGTGCGAAGTTTCGTGGGGCTATGTAGCTATTTTAGGTGATTCATCAGAGGATTTGCAATATTAGCCAGGCCTCTTACCGAGCTGTTGAAAAAGGATGTCAGGTTTATATGGGGCGAGGAACAAACTATAGTTTTCCAGAAAATTAAAGGACTCTGGCTAAATAAGCCCATTTTAGCCATACATAATCTAAGAGCAAAATGTGAGGTACACACGGATGCTAGTGCAGTTGGGTTGGGGCAGTATTGTACCAGAAGCAAGAGGATCACACGTTAAGAATGCGACGATTGGGATGAAAAGTTGTACGAAGTATAAATGGCCATCAATAGTAGTGTGCATAGGGCAACCAAAAAGACACCGGCAGAACTTGTTTTTCGTCACTCCTTCAGAATGACAAATGACAATCCATTGACCGACGAAATCGGAGAGGTAAATAAGGAGTTACAAATTGAGAAGGAAGATGTTGACGTAATCGGAAAACCCAACAACGCCAGTTCAACAAAAGTCGAAAGCAGCCAATAATTATACACCCCGGAGATATTGTTATGCTCCGAAGTGAACCACCGGCTTATGGTGATTCGAGAAAGTTGGTGGTGAAGTCTAAAGAGCCGTATGAAGTGGTGAAGTGTATCGGGAAGGTAGAGGGCGAGAAGCAGTCTCAACGGATCTATCGGGGGATCGTAGCAATAGACCGATTGAAACCAGTTAAACCAAACGCAACCATGTGAAAGCATCACTTCCATTGTTTAATTATTATTAAGTTTTTTTTTGTTTGTTTTATTTGTTGTTTGTTGCAATTAATTCCATGTGTATGAATTGTTATGGAATTAACATTCTGAATTTGCTGAACGAGGACGTCATCTAGTATAGAGTGGCCGAATTGTTTTGTTGGTTGCGTCTTGGCTACTTTTGCTAAGTTTTCATGTTTTTCGATAGATGAGGAAATGGCGCTAAGAAGAAATAGGAAAAGGGTGTATAAAATAAAAATACATAAAAGTGATATTGTCAAGGGTAGTCGAAGAGTGAACATAAAGCAGCGTAGATGCATACAAGAGGAAATATAAATGGTTTATAAATAAAAGTAAAAGAAGTTTTCAATATTGTTTGAGTTTGTTCGAGATTCAACTGTGACACTAAAATCGTCTACATTATTAGTGTTAACAGTAAGTGGTTTGATTGGTAAGTTATTTGTGTTAAATTTAAGATTATACAATAATATCAGTAATTAATTAATTTATATTCTTTTAGGTACTTAATGGAAATGGCTACGAAGATACATAGTGTGCGAGAGGAATGTTCCAGGATACATAAATGAAATCTAAGTATTATTATTTCGTTATATGGAACTTATTACATCACATTTCTTGTTTCAGAATTCATCAACCGCCCGGACATTATGGATTCCCGTATATGTGTTAATAAAAATGTGTAATAATAATATAATGTAACTTGTGGGGTTTTATTTCTACGTGGATTGTGTTGATTGGTGTACGTCTCGAACACATCCTATTTACTTAATATTTCAACTTATACATCGCCAATTTGATCTATTGGAACCATCATACAAGGATGAAAGACACCACTTTTCAGTATACTGCTACTTTGTTTTAAGAAATTTATCAAAATTAGCGAACGGCTAATTAATCGTCAACCGATCATACGTTTACTCTGAAAATGCTGCTATAGAAATGGTACGAGTATAAAATGAACAAGCTTGATTCAAATCAGGACGAAGCTGTACAGGTCATCTTTCACGCAATTATTCATTGAACTTTCATATAGTTATTCATTTTGTACAATATACCACTGTGACACTAATCTGGTCACCTGTATATTTCTCTAATTTTGAGCTACCACCCTCATCGTAATCACCCTCAACTATACTTTTTTATGGGTAACAATGATTAACTCAGCTACCAATAAATTCGTTTCAACCGCTTTTTATGGTACTAAAAAAAATTATAAATTGCCGATCAATTAAAATTTCAAGTCAGTCAAGTCGGAGAGTTAAGATGGATAGTTAAGTCAAAAATTATTAAATCAGTTGTTAAATCTTGTTAAGTCAGTTTTAGTGGTAAATGGTGCGTTCAATGGTATATGCATTCGATTGAGTTGAATGCAATACTATTCTGTTTAATATAAAATTTGAGATGAACCTTTTTATGTTCGACTAAATAACGAAAAAAAATTGAAATTGAAATTAATGTAATATAAAACCTTGTGGTTAAAGTAAATCATTACAGTTTCTTTAATTAATAGGTGCGGTCATCAACCTAACGACTAAAAACATAAACGAAAAAAAACCGAAATAAATTTTGTTTCAATGGTGCCGTTTGTTTGTATGTTCTTTGCTCAACTAAGGGTCGCAAGTTCCTCTCAAGTGATGCAATTTATAGACTAGGTAAACGGTAATAATAATATCGCAAATTGTACCCAAAATGTTATCAAACTATGTTATGTAATAATCATAACAATTAATAATAATAAATAATCATAAATAATAATAATCGCAATAAAACACCGAACAGATAATTATCAATAAGTGAACGCCACAAATAAAATCAAAGTTCATTCATAAAACAATCCGACATAATAACCATCTGGGTGCCGCATTAACAATGATAACAAATCTCCATAATAATAGCAATTAAATCAATACAATCCGAGTAAACAGTGGAAAAATACGCAATTAGCAAAATATCCACACCCGTTGGCCATATAATTCTGGGGTGCACGACTAAATTGGAATACAATGACGTAAGGCCCAGTTATTACAATTGCAATTTTTCTATTATTTACAAATTTTTTTTAATGTTCGCGGTTAATACTAGATTGTTGTGGCCTTGGATATACTCACGACCGTACTGACGAGCAATAGCCGGAAACAAGCAAAACTGCACCAAGAATAACCACCACAAATATTTCTGTCAACAACCTTTATCATACTTAAACGCCAAGTCAAAACTCGCTTTTGACGAGGATTGTTACACCACCTACACATTCAAGTCAACCTGTACACTGATATGGACGGTTGGTCGGCGCTGAATTATGCACTCCACCAGAGGGTCTTAGTTGTGTTTTATTATTATCCCTGATCGTAGTCGATGATGAAAATTCCCTTTACATTCTCTTCTGCCGGGATTCGAACTCAGTACCTCCAGGTCCAAGTGTTGAAGCTTTAACCACTGCACTACTTGTCCGGTCTTGTGTGTAGTATTGTGCCCCAATCAGGTTCAGAACCTCTAACTAATATGTCCACGTCAATATTTAGTGTTCATGATATTGCAACAAATGTAAATCGTACATTGCAGACTTTTACAATCCCTAGACGATTTGTTCGTAGTATCTAAGCAACGGCCCCAGGACAAACAGAAGAGAAGTAGGCGTATTAGTAAGAACGAATTCAAATGTCAAAATTAAAAGAATTAAGAATTTTTCGAATCAATAATTATTGTACTTGGATGTCTCTCATACCAAGGCGAGGTCTTAAAATGCGCAAACATATTTTCGACATTATTTTCTGTTTTATCATAAATCTCGTGACAAATTGTAATTTGTCTTTTTCAATGCCCATCTCGGATCTCGAGACTCATGTAATGAAAACCAATACCATAGGGAATCAAATGTAAATGGAAACTACTTAGGGTTTCTCGTCCAATTAACCGGTTCAACAATTCACACATTCAAACGGTTCCCGCAGGAACCTCACTACCTGGACCAGCGGTTTCCAAACTTTCTGATACTGCGACCCACATAAGAAAAAACGAAAAAATTGGCGGCCCTCTTATTAGATAAAACAATAAAATAATATAAGCACATTTTCAAGTTGTGACCCAAAACTGAATTAAAGTTTTACTATCCAATTCCTATTGCAATGAAGTATCGCAAGATATTTCAATCAGTTGTTCTTTTTCGAAAATTGTAAATTCAAATGCATCAAGTTGGTTATTCAAAAATGGACTCTGGATCCATGCAAACTTTGTAAAATCAATTTCGTCGAAATAATGTGAACATGTTTTAGTAAACTTTGCAAATGTTCTATAAAAAGATTTTTGTTTGCTTTAATATTGTTTCTGGTACGGGCATCATTTAAAATTGGAAACATGTCATATATATCCTTTTCTAAATTGGATATCCATAGCTCCAATTTTTTAATGAATGCAGTGACTTTGTCTTTTTGAATCAGAGCATGCGTTTGTGGACCTTGCATTGATTTATTTAATTTTTTAAAAATTTCAACTAAATAAGCAAGTTTAAGAATAAAGTTATCGTTGCGAATAGAAGATGCCTCATCTTTGTGATTTTCAGCAAGAAAGATCGCAATTTCGTCTTTAAGTTCGAACACTCTTTGAATAAATTTTGAACGACATAGCCAACGTACTTCTCAATAGTACAAGAGTGATTTATATTCAGCTCCCATATTTTCACACAACTCTCCAAATAATCTCGCTTTCAAAGGACTGTTTTTGATATATGTATGTAGTTTACAAATAGAGAAAAAATATTATCGGCATTTACAAGGATTCTTAATAAAGTAATATCGCAACAAGAAATTTGCATTATAATTGAATGATTAAATAGATGTTTGTAAGTATTTTTTTAAATATGTAAAACAGAAATTAAAAACTTCACGACCCCTTTGAGGTTAATACACGACCCCCCTGTGGGTCGCGACCCACAGTTTGGAAACCGATGACCTGGACTGATGGTCGAAATTTTTCCAAGTGGATCCTCTCGTAAAAAAAATCGTACAATCTATACGAGAATTCCAGTAAATCCAACTATTATAATTCCAAAATAAACTACCGCATTTTAATATGGAGTGAATGTACTCAATGAAAAAGGTACCCAAGCCACAAATGCTCTCTTGTACTTCCGTAACTAAAACAACTGTTTCGCACATATTCAGATCTTCTAGGTGGGATGAAGACCTCTGGTCATAACTATTCTATTTTTATATTTGTTTGTGTACCACTCTTTACCTTTTTCAATGACCTTGGTGGCTAAAACTCTGTATGCTTCGGGATCTCTTGTGTTTATCTTCCAAACATTATTGATTAAATGGAGAGGCTCGCCTTTATCTTCATTACAACCTTGCGTTTTTCTTGTTTCTGGTGTTGCTGAAGTAGAGGCATTAGTTCGGTAGTTTATAAACTTTTGCTTGCGAATGCTCCTTAACTTCTGGCAAGAATTCTGTTCCTCATTTTTTTCTTGATATTTTCTTTTGTTTGTGCATCCAATCGGTTGCTCTTGCAAGTTCCTCATCATCTGCATGGAAATAACCGTTACTTGAAGCAATTGTGCTGTTTTCCTTATAACTAGTAAGAAGAATTTCCAAAACTTCTCAGTTTGGGTTTCTTCAGCTGTTCATTTTATTTCTTATCCATTGCTAAGTTATGATGTTTTTTTTATATTATGTTTCAGCAAGTTTCGGATTACTGCTGAGTCGCGGACTTTGTTTGTCATGGTAATCTAGGTATTTTTGTATTTCGTATATATGAATGGGGAAATGGGTCTCACAATGGTTGACTCGATTGGACCGATTTCGGCCAAAAATCGCTCAAAATTCTTAATTTATGAGAAAACCTTAAGTATGAAATTCTATTACGATGGATTGATGGCTGTCCGGGCTGCAGAGAATGTACAGACATTCAGTCGGCACGGTATACCACACAGATTTTTTTAAATTCGAATTCTGTGCAGCCTAGAATGATTGATGGATTGGGATAAAACTTCAAGCTAAGGCTTTTACCATAAATATGGAGGTCCCAGTGATCTTTGCCGAAATCCGTCCCCGGAAATGACAGCTTCCATAAGAGATTTCGTTTTTTACAAATATTTTGAAAACATTTACAAAAAAACGACCATGAACTTAGAGATTCTAAATTAATTTTATTTTGTTAGGTTGATAACTGCTTCAATAACTAGTCCTTAACACTAAACATACCAACACTTAATACATCCCTATTTCTACCATGGCCGGTCTAATGACCGAAACAAAGTAGCTTATTATAATTTAACAAAAATGTATATTGTCGATTTCTATTTCAAACACAAAGAATAAGAATAAGATTTTTTAATTCATTGCTCATCGCATTTTTTTCATATACAGGGTGTCTCCATTGTACATTTTTCGAAAATATGTTTTTCACATTTGGAACAAATTTTGATGGTTTTGTTTTCGTTACAATATACTATTTGACACATCTTATGTTGATAAGAATCTGTAGAAGATTTAGGCAATGCTCCTTTCGTATTTGTTCTTTCTTTTAGTTGTTCACAGGCTTCTCGAAAATGGACGGAACATTCTACTGCTAGCTGGAGTAAAAAATCTTGTTTCGAGATATTTTCTCCTGCCGTTTGCTTGTACTGGAGGGCGAAGTCCGAGATTCATACCTCCTCGCGGTGCTCTCTGGGTAACGCTAAATGAATCAGGCGGTGTAGTGGAGACGAACAGACTAAATCCTGTTTAACGTCATGGACACTACATGTCAAGGCGGGTTATTGGCGCCTCAAAACCAATACCAAATCAGCGTCTGTTCTCCAGGTTAGGTGCGGCTGAAGCGGGCGTCTGTCTTGTATCAAGCGGCTCGCTATATAAATGTGTTCAAGGTAGGACTGGATGCCTTAAGATTATCACCAGTACGTGACCCACACACGTAATAAGCGGGTTGAGCGGCAGGCCAACAACCTTCCCTCATAAAAACCATTTAAGTTATGAACCCTGAACAAAGGCCTCGGATTACCATATCGGATTCATTACAAACTCGACCTCGGAAATTGTACACGGACAACGCTTTAAAAATGGGAACATGGAACGTGCTTAGCCTCTTAAGACCTGGAGATCTCCAGAACCTTTCGAACCAAGCCAAAAGTTACACATTAGACGTACTTGCACTACAAGAGCTTAGATGGTCTGGGAGTGAGATCCATGACACCACCAATGGTTACACTCTTCATTACAGCGGCCATCAGAACGGAGGAGAATTTGGAGTTGGCTTCCTCATCCATCGGCGCGTGAAGCACCATATCATCGATTTCCGCCCTATCAACATGCGGATATGCACGGTCAGACTTCGCACTAAGAAATTTAACATCACGATCGTTAATGTGCATGCACCCACCGAAGATAAATCAGATGACATCAAAGATCTCTTCTTTGTGGAGCTGGAGGAAGTCATCAATAACATACCGCACCACGACATTAAAATCATCGTGGGCGACTTTAATGCAAAAATCGGTAGAAGTGCAGAAAATACAACGCACATCGGTCCTAACAGCCTGCACCTAACTAGTAACAACAACGGCCAACGCGTCACCGACCTGGCAATAACGTACAACTTAGTTGTATCAAGTACGTTTTTTCCACATAAAAGAATTCACAAAGTAACGTGGAGAATGATGGAAGAACGGAAAACTAAATCGATCACGTTGTAACCAACCGTCGCAAACCAAAACCATTACATATATTTTCTTTCGTACATTTAAAAAAAATATATATAAAAATTCTACTTATACGAAACGATTGCTTACTGAAAATTTTTATGTTGAATAATAATTCCCCCTGCGGTACTCCGTAGCCGACTAAAGCTCAGGGTAGGTCGTGGTTAATTTTTGGGGATTAATCAACAATTTAATATATACCGCAAATATAAATATAAAATAAAGTTATAAAAGAAATGTTAATTACAAAAAAAAATTACACTTTAACACTAACACATTGGATATTTTTTTGCCACCTCTTCTCACCCCATATCAAAATGATCAAAACAACCTCACTCACTCATTTCAAAAAAATGTGAAAGAAAAAAAAAATCACAAAATTAGAAACCAATCAATTAAATTAACAAAATTTGAGACAAAAAAAAAAAACAAGAATATATATATATAATTATTTACAAATGAAATATTATGTACGTTTTTTATTTAATTAATCCCATTATAATAAAATTAAAATTAAATTTGAAAATATTGTCTTTATTTAAATAAAAAAAAATATCGTTGGTGCACTTACGGAAAATAGGTATGTATGATTATACCTTTGAGCTCTATGGTTAATTTGTTGATTTTCGTAGTATGAATATTGAAATCCCTTCTTCAATATCTATGACTTGATAATGATAATAATTTGTCGATGATGATGATTCCCACGTTGTATTAGTCTCATCACGTATTCTGTATTGGTTTTATTTTTCCGTTTTTGGTTTTCAATTTATCCCGTTGAAGTAAATTGATGGCAAAGATGTTTTTTTTATAACTGATTTTAATTCAACTAACTTCACTAATAGTTTATACTAACTGAGTTTATTTTTTTATTTTTACATGAACATTATAATTTATATAATTTAATTTGAACTAATGTTCGAATATCCAAACATGATAGAATTATATATATATTGTACTTCTACACAATTAATATTTATAATAAAATACTTTAGTTTTTAATTAATTTGCATTGTCCAGTTCACATAATTATACAATACGTTTCTTTTTCTTTACAGATTTTTAAATTACAGTTTTATTTCTTTATTAATTTCTTATATATTTTTTTTTATAATCAATTTACAACTCTTCTCTCTGAATTTTACTTTCTGAAATCCCGTTTTAAATTTTCTTTTTTTTTTTCGTAAAATACTCGAAAATTTTCGTTACTTGGATTTGAACGTAATTTAATATTTATGAACTCTAGCGTTTGGTATCGCCATCAAACACCACAGTATATCTAGACAGGTTGGTTTCGACTAACGTGAAATATTTCCAAATAGAAAGGTTTCAATCGTGGGGCAGACCTACACCCAAGAGATGTCTCAAAGCCGGGTATCTTTTTCCAATAATCTTTATATGTTAAATAATCTCTAATTCTTTCAAGTTCGAATATCCTTCGCATGATATATACCTAAACTTCTACCCTTCTCGTCAATCAATTCATATGCTACCGTGCCTACCAATTTCCCAATATATGCTTTTTTGAATTTTTGCATAAGTTTTGAGGATATTTTGTTTGCTGCGCTACTTTGAAAAAATGTTCTAGCATATACTTGTTGTCCAATGTGAAAATCTCTATTACGCGTTCGTAAGTTGTATGTGTTCGAATTTTGTTTAAATGAATTTCGTAAATGCTCGATTACTTGTTCTTGAATTACTGTAAGTCGATCAGCATTAGACATATGAACTTCTCTATCATCTAGATTTTTCAAAATTTGTTGTAACTTATATTCCGATGCATGATTTATGTGATGTTGACCAAAAACTATAAAATGTGGAGAATAATTTGTACTACTATGAATTACGTTTCTCAAAGCTGACCCAATTGAATGTAACTGTAGATCCCAATTGACATGATTTTCGCCTACATATGACCTTATGGCCGCAATAATTGTTCGATTTACTCGTTCCGATGTATTTGATTGGGGATGATACTTAGGCGTACGAATGTGTTTAATGCCATATTTCTCTAATAATTCCTTAAAAATATTACTTGTAAATTGTTTACCATTGTCACTAAGCAAAAACTCGGGAACTGAATAAACATTAAAAATTCGATTTTCTAAAAATTGAATTACATTATTAGATGTAGCAACACGCATCGGCTCAGCCACCATGAATCGAGAAAATTGATCAAGAACCACAAAAATATAACAGTTACCTTTTCTGGATCGTGGAAATGGTCCTATAAAATCTATAAAAATCTTTTGCCAAGGTCTGTACATTTCGTGATAATTTCCCATTGGAGGTCGAGTTAAACTGTTTGTAGCCTTACATTCCTTACAAACGTCACAAAAATTAATAAAATTATGTACATCTTTTACTAAACCTGGCCAATGGTAATATCTACGAATAGTTTCTATGCACTTCTCAATACCTGTATGAGATGAACTCGGAGGACAATGATACTGTTTTATAATATTAAATCTTAATTGTTCGGGTACGTACAATTTCCAGTTCGGAATATCTGTATTTAAATTTAATTGCTTTATGCCAGATGTGTTAATGAAAATTTTGTTATTTTCAACTTTGAGATTTGTTTTAATTCCAGGATTATTGTTTAAATTTTGTATAATAGATTGATAATTTGGATCAGCAAAAGCATCAGAATCCAAGTCTAAAATAAACTGACGGTGATCTGAAAGCTCATTAATCGTTTTAATTTCATCTGCATTATTACGTGACAAAGCATCAGGCACAAGATTGTCTTTTCCTTTACGGTACTCAATATTAAAATTGAAACCCTGCAGTTTGAGACTCCAGCGAGCGAGACGTCCCGAAAGATCCCTTTGTCCCATTAACCACTTCAAACTAGCGTGATCAGTGATAATGGTAAAAGGTAATCCTTCTACATACTGCCTAAATTTCTTGACACTTAACACAGCCGCTAAACATTCTAATTCTGTAATACTATAATTGCGCTGTGCTGTGTTAAGTTTCTGAGAAAAGTATGCAATAGGACGTTCATCGCCGCTGGGAGACTTCTGAAATAAAACACCTCCTACACCTGTACATGATGCATCACACTGAATATAAAAATGTTGCTTATAATCAGGATGACATAAAACTGGAGCGGTTGACAATGCAACTTTTAAATCATTAAATGATTTTTCAGCCGAATCCGTCCAAACAAATTTTTTATTTTTCTTTAAAAGATTCGTCAATGGCTCAGCAATTTCCGAATACCGAGATATAAATCGCCTATACCAACCAGTCATACCCAAAAATCGACGTATCTGGCGAACATTTTTAGGTTTTGAGTATGATGCAATTGCTGACACCTTTTCAGGATTTGCTTTTATTATTCCATCACCAACTAAATATCCAAGATATGCAATTTCTTTTAGTAAAAACTTGCTCTTCTCAACATTGATTGTTAAGTTTGCTTTCTTCAAAAATCCAGCAACCTTATACAACAGCGAAATATGTTCTTCAAAATTTTCAGATGTTATCAAAAGATCGTCTAGGTATACAAAGATTTGAGTATGCAGTTCATGGGGTATCACTCGATGCATGAGTCGACACAACGTTTGCGGAGCATTACAAAGGCCAAATGGCATAACTCTGAATTGATATAAAGGTCTGCCAGCAACAGTGAAAGCTGTCTTATCCCTTGATCCCTCTTCTAACGGAATTTGCCAAAACGCATCCTTTAAATCAATACTACTAATAAATTTTGTATTGTTAAGGCGTCCTAACAAACCATCAATTATGGGCAAGGGATAAGCATCCTTCACTGTTACCTCATTCACCTTCCTTGCATCAAGACAGAGCCTAACTTTACCATTTGCCTTTGATACCATTGCAATCGGTGAACACCATGAACTGCTGCTCTCCTCTATGACTCCTAACGACAACATTCTATCTAACTCCTGATACATCTTTTCCTGCACCGCAGGTGATACCATATAATGCCTTTGTTTAATTGGTTTTGCATTAGCTACATCAATTGTATGAGACAAATATGGAGTTTTACCCAAACCTAGAACGTTTGACGATGGAAATTCTTTGATAACCTTATCGATTATGTTTTTCTGCTCCTCAGATAAATCATGCTGTTTTGATAGATTGATCAAAGTGTTTTCACAAACATCAAACAATTTAGAATTTGGATTAAGTTTTGAATTATGATTGAATTCTATGGGTGGTAATTTAGAAAAAGATATTTTTAAGCCAAATTCCTGCCAAAAATCAACTCCTAAATATAAATTTTGACTTAAATTTGGTGCAATATGTAATGTTATGATGGACGTTTTACCTGCAAACGAAACGGGTGTACGTATATGTCCAAGAATGGTTTCACATTTACCGTTTGCCGTTTTAACCACTGAAGGCATATGTCTAAACTTAATTTTCGAATTTTGCAATAATTTTTCACTACCTTTACCCAATATTGAAATATTTGCTCCACTATCCAACAAACCAGAATAAATATTACCAAAAATTTCAACTTCTGCATAAGGTCTACCGTCGCTGCTGTCTGAAATTAGCGATTCGGTAATTTGCCTCTTAAGCAGACGTCGATTTTTCCAGTATTTAATATTTCTGATCGTTTTAGAATTTTGATTATAAATTTGTTCATTATGCGAAAAATTATTTATGTCCAAACAATATATATTATTTAACGGTAATTGGGTTGTTGTCGTGCTTGTAACTCCGGATCCGTGTTGCACGCAACTTCCTCCGACTTGTTTAATATTCTGGGGATGAAATTCGTGGAACCCATCCCCCTCTGAGAGTTTTCCGACATTTTCGACTTACATCTAAAACACTGAGGTTTTAGAACTCCATTATATCCACAACCGAAACAAAATTTTCTGTTAATTGGATATGTACATTCTTTAAAAATATGGTCATTTCTGTTACAATTCCAACAAACAAATTTTGATGGTAATTTTTGTACTGATGACGACGATAACATAGGTAAGTTGTTAACCTGACGATTTGAATGTAACTCTAGTACTTCGTTTTGATCAATATTTATGGACGATTGATGATCCATTTCATTGATATATTTTCGAGGTTGTTGGCACAAAAGTTCAGGAGAATAACCTGTTCGTTTCCATGTATCCTCATAAGCCATACAAGAACGAACTAATTCGTCTATACTATTAAAATTTATATTTGTTATTTTATCTTGAAGTCCTGCGCGCATATTTTGCCTCATGAAATATATCAATTCAGAATCTGAAATAGGACACTCCATCTGCAACGCAATCGAAAGTACTTCATTATAAAATGCTACAAAACTTTCTCCTACTTTTTGTTTTCGGCTGTCAATTTGCCTACGGATATCCATATCCGTACGCCTATCCTGAAAACGTTTAATAAACTCCTCCTTAAGCACAGTCCAACTAATACTCTGATTTCGTTCAATGAAAGTCCAATACCAATCATATGCTATCCCTTTGAGCAAATAATTGAAATCTTGTACTAACTGAACATCTGAAATACAATTTGATTTTGCCAAATACTCAACTTTGAAAAGAAACCGTTTTGCTGGAACAACCAAATTAGATCCGTCAAAAGAAATGTTCCATTTTGAAGGAAGAACTTTAAATAATTGAGTACCTGAATGTGCAGATGTTAAAAGCTGTTGTGAATGCGGAATTCGTAAATTATCTTGATTTTGAAACAACACATCAGAATCAAATTTATCACCACCATTAGGAATTTTGAAATTGTCATTGTGGTTAACAAATTTTGATGAATTATTATATAAATTAATATTGTTATCCATTGGTGCCGAATGAGAATTATTTACAAATTTAGAAGATGTCATCTCAAATCTATTAAAATTTACAAAACTACTTTGGGAAACAGTTTCAAAAGAATCATTATCACTATAATCGTCAATAGACAATTGCAATGCTTTAAATTGTTCAATTGATTCATTCAAAACTTTATTATTATTTACAGATGTCTTTATTATATCTAAAAATTGGTTACATTTTGTTAATGTATTATTAACTTCTTCAGCTACCACCTTGGAATATTTTAATCTCAATAATCTACCTTGTAAATGAATTAGTTTACTTTGAAACTGCAATAATTCGTCAAGATTATTGCTTGCCAACGCTTGATCAAATAACTCACATACGCCTTGGAATTTATGAATAATTTTGCTAATTTCTAATTTTGGATTTTTACGCGCTCCTTCATGAGCCTTACTTGGAACTAAAGAAGTGTGTAATATTTCTAAACCAAACCGTTCCTTTAATTTATTTAATTTTTGGCCTAAAGAATTACCTTCGATATCCCGCACTAAACATTCTAATTCCACCTCCTCGAAATCTAAATGCTCCGGATTCATCATAACGATTAAATTATACGAAAAAGTTTAGAACGAAACCAACACTTAACGACACTGTGTGTCTAAAATACCCACACAAAACACCAAAGTTCATATATGAATAATAATAAATAACCGAAACCGAAACACAAACAAATATAAATAACAACAAAATTTTTATTGAAATGTAATTATTTATTTCAATAAAATAAATAGAATATTTAAAATTACCGATATGATTAAAAAAAACAAAAAAAAAAAATCCTTATATATATTTTATATATAATAAATTAAATTAAAAATTGTGAACCCTGTTTTAAAAAGAAAAACTCAATAAAACAATGAAACTGTACCACAATGAGCGAGTAAAACTTTCAAATTAATTACTTCAATAATGATAAGGGTGAGATGAAGTACAAAAAATATCCAATAAAATATCAATATATAAAAAAAAACCAATAAATATGTCTTCAAAAAAAAATTTAAATGAACGTCAAACCATTATGGGAAAATCATTCAATAAAAAAAAAAACTCCATTAGGTAGCTTTTAATAATTATAAAAAAAATTATTCAATTTAAAAGCACAAGTACAAATCAAACCTAATTAGGGAAACAACACTTGGCACAATTAAATAATAAATAAACTTATTTTGAAACACCTATACTTTATATTAAACATATTAAATTCGACAGTAGAAACCAGAAGTAAACTATACAAAAATAAAACACAAGTGCTTCAAAAAAAAAAAAATTGATATAAAATAACTAAGCATAACTTTTAATCATCTTATTCAAAACTATTGTGATAAAGATGCTGATGCTTATAAAAAAAAATAAAATACTAATAAAAAAAATAAGATTGAACCATTTACTAAATTATGTATTGTTTGTTCAGTTGCTATTAAGTTAACCATTTATTTGGGCGCCATCTGTAACCAACCGTCGCAAACCAAAACCATTACATATATTTTCTTTCGTACATTTAAAAAAAATATATATAAAAATTCTACTTATACGAAACGATTGCTTACTGAAAATTTTTATGTTGAATAATAATTCCCCCTGCGGTACTCCGTAGCCGACTAAAGCTCAGGGTAGGTCGTGGTTAATTTTTGGGGATTAATCAACAATTTAATATATACCGCAAATATAAATATAAAATAAAGTTATAAAAGAAATGTTAATTACAAAAAAAAATTACACTTTAACACTAACACATTGGATATTTTTTTGCCACCTCTTCTCACCCCATATCAAAATGATCAAAACAACCTCACTCACTCATTTCAAAAAAATGTGAAAGAAAAAAAAAATCACAAAATTAGAAACCAATCAATTAAATTAACAAAATTTGAGACAAAAAAAAAAAACAAGAATATATATATATAATTATTTACAAATGAAATATTATGTACGTTTTTTATTTAATTAATCCCATTATAATAAAATTAAAATTAAATTTGAAAATATTGTCTTTATTTAAATAAAAAAAAATATCGTTGGTGCACTTACGGAAAATAGGTATGTATGATTATACCTTTGAGCTCTATGGTTAATTTGTTGATTTTCGTAGTATGAATATTGAAATCCCTTCTTCAATATCTATGACTTGATAATGATAATAATTTGTCGATGATGATGATTCCCACGTTGTATTAGTCTCATCACGTATTCTGTATTGGTTTTATTTTTCCGTTTTTGGTTTTCAATTTATCCCGTTGAAGTAAATTGATGGCAAAGATGTTTTTTTTATAACTGATTTTAATTCAACTAACTTCACTAATAGTTTATACTAACTGAGTTTATTTTTTTATTTTTACATGAACATTATAATTTATATAATTTAATTTGAACTAATGTTCGAATATCCAAACATGATAGAATTATATATATATTGTACTTCTACACAATTAATATTTATAATAAAATACTTTAGTTTTTAATTAATTTGCATTGTCCAGTTCACATAATTATACAATACGTTTCTTTTTCTTTACAGATTTTTAAATTACAGTTTTATTTCTTTATTAATTTCTTATATATTTTTTTTTATAATCAATTTACAACTCTTCTCTCTGAATTTTACTTTCTGAAATCCCGTTTTAAATTTTCTTTTTTTTTTTCGTAAAATACTCGAAAATTTTCGTTACTTGGATTTGAACGTAATTTAATATTTATGAACTCTAGCGTTTGGTATCGCCATCAAACACCACAGTATATCTAGACAGGTTGGTTTCGACTAACGTGAAATATTTCCAAATAGAAAGGTTTCAACGTCATGGTGTCCAAGAGACACTCCACCAGTATATCTGACGTTAGATCTTACAGAGGTGCAGATATGGACAGCGATCACGTGCTTGTCATATTTAAGTATAAGTGCAAACTGTCATCTACGTTTAACAGACAAGCACAAAAGACCGTTCGATGGAATATCGATGCTCTAAAAGACCAAGCGTCATTGCAGAGTTACAGAGTGCTGTCACTAACTATTTAGAGCGGCCCAGCGACAACGAAGGAGCTCCTCCTAATATCCAGGAGCAGTGGTACGCTATACAGTCAGCCATAACCACCGCGGCGCAAAACACTATCGGCAGAAGACCGCCTAGATCCCGCAATGATTGGTTCGATGATCAATGCCGCCTGGTCGTCGAAAATAAACGAAAGCTTCGTGAAAAATGGTTGGCTCGCAATACCAGAAGCACTCAGGCAGAATATCTACGCGCAAGGAAAGCCACGATTAAATTCCTTCGACAAAAGAAACGCGATCATATGAGGTCATGCATCGAAAACATCAGCTTCCAAGCGGAAGTAGGAAATTCAAGGGACTGTTTTGCTAATGCCAGGAATCTCACTAAAGACTTCCACCCAAGAAGTATAGCCATAAAAGACGGGAATGGAGAATTGAGAACAAACGTGGCTGATGTTCTCTCAGTATGGCAAACCTACTTTCAAAGTCTGCTAAACCGGAATGACGACGTGGCCCCCATTAGAGCAATAGCTCCTCCAGGTGATGAGGTCTTCGTCGAATATCCCACAGCAGAAGAAGTAGACGCAGCTATTAGTCGATTGAAAAACGGCAAGGCACGGAATTAATCAAGCTCGGAGGCGCTACTCTTGCAACAAGTTTATACGATCTCGTCGTTTGTATTTGGGACCAAGAAGAGTTGCCGGAGAATTGGAAGACCGCACTCATATGTCCGTTGCATAAAAAAGGCGACCGTCTTAAATGTGAAAACTTTCGTGGCATAGCTCTATTGAGCACTGCTTACAAAGTGTTGGCTAATGTTGTACTTGCCAGACTCATCCCTTTCGCCGAAAACATCATTGGCGACTATCAATGTGGTTTTCGTCCCAACCGATCGACCACTGACCAGTGTTTCACCATGAGGATGATCTTGGAAAAATGTTGGGAGTACAACATAACCATACATCAATTATATATAGACTTCCGGCAGGCATATGACAGTATAAACCGCGACAACCTTTGGGCCGCGCTCATATGCCTAGGTATTCCAGAGAAACTTGTTTCTCTGTGTAAATTAACAACGTCTGGATCTGCATGTAGAATTGTAATTGAAGGATCTGTGTCAGACTCCTTTCAAATAACATCTGGTGTTCGACAGGGAGATGCACTCGCGCCTGTGCTGTTTAATTTGGCGCTTGAGTACGTAGTGAGGAAAAGGAACATTGAAACTTCGCGCTGTATATTCAATAAATCAGGCCAAATTCTTGGATATGCAGATGATATCGTGCTTCTTGGCCGAAGACCTAGCGACATCAAGGACAGTTTCATACCGCTCAATCGCTGCGCAAGAAGACTTGGTTTGGAGGTGAACAGTACCAAAACGAAATTTTTAACAACACCCAGGAACATCTCTATGGCAAATCTCGAAATTGGCGACCATAACTTTGATAGCGTTGAAAATTTTAAATACTTCGGGTCACTTATAACATCATCAAACGACATGCAGGCAGAAATAAAAGCCCGAATCGCTGCCGGACAACGAGTTTTCTACGCGCAATCAAAATTATTGCGATCTAAACACCTATCGCAGTCGTGCAAGCTCGCACTTTATAAAGCACTGATAAGACCTGTGCTGACTTTCGGAAGCGAGAGCTGGACCATGACCACTAACGATTGTAGATTATTATCTACCTTCGATAGGAGGGTTGCCCGTTCAATCTTTGGTCCAATTAAAGTTGCGAACAACGAATATCGGATTCGCACGAACCACGAAATAAAGCAATTTCTCGGAGGTAGCGATATTATCGGCTTCATCAAATCTAATCGAGTGAGATGGCTCGGCCACGTTGCAAGATCTCCACAACAACGAATGGTTTACAAAGTGTTCCATCAACAACCAGCCGGAGTACGTCGTAGAGGAAGACCCAGACTGCGCTGGCGTGACGACGTCAAACAAGACCTACTCGTATTAGGATGTCGAAATTGGAGGACGAGAGCGATGGACCGAGAAGGATGGAGGACCATAGTGCGGGCGGCAAAATCCCTTCATGGGATGTAAATGCTAGAGAGAGAGAGTTTGCTTGTACAAGCCGTAGATTTTGTGGTATATTTCCTCGCCTCCGATCAGTCATGTCGACACCAAATTTAGTTTTACTGTAATATGAAATGGTCTCAGGTAAACATTTTTCATTATTTTCAACCGACAGGTTTATGTTTCGAACTAAGTAAAAGTACTTGTTTTGGTTTACTTTTATATAGATTGTAAGATTACAATTATCTGTTGAGAAAATTTTCGATCAAAAGCGTTGCATATTTTCTTTGTTTTGCTTCGCAATTATTGGTAATTCCGAACGTAGAGTTTTTTTGCTAGCAGGGATTTGCTTGTGAAGAAATGGTCTGTGGCTATAACTCTTCCGCAACCCATAAATGGTTCCATGAGTTTGAGTACAACATATTTAGAGAGTTGTACTGAAGAGGTCCTATAGATATACAAGTGCAGTTATGATGTATTTGCTATCGACCTCCGATGCTAATCAAGATTTGATTCCAAAATTTTCAGGCTTATTAGGCATGCATTGCGTAAATCTACATATTACTTTATTCGGAAATAGCTGTTCGTTTATAGTAACATTAGCACCCGGTTTGTACTAGTTTTGAGTGTTCACAATGAATGTATTCCAAATCATAGATATCATGGCGAATTTGTCTGGTTTAAAACGTTAGCTCCGCTCACTTTTTTTATCAAAACGGATAAATCTGAGAGTTTCTGTAAAATTATTTTTGCTCATAGTTTTGGAGAAAAATTTAGGCCCCCATATGTTATTCCACAAATAAGGAACTTTCAATCTGTTTGCTCCATATGCACCTCGTGCATATAGAATTGCAATAAACGCATCTTATTTCTCTTGAGATAAACTCCAATCAGTTCCTAACACTTTCTCTGATTCTTCTGTCATGCATGTTGTTATATGGTTTTATAAATAACATGGTGGTCAATTGGCATTTATAAATACCAAAACAGCACCTCTATCGGCCGGTAGAACATTGGTGATCGACTACATGATTTGACAGACTGAGTTTTTCAATATGAAAGTTGCTTCTTCGTGTGCCAGTTTTAATTTAAAAATAAGTTTGTTATATTATTATATAAATAATATACATACGAATAATATATATAATAATATATAATAATATATATAATAACAATATACGTATGTATTAATAAAAATCGAACAATTATATCTATTTTCATAAGTTTGTGTGTAATGTGAACTCTGAGACCAAGTAAATTATCCGTAACCCAAAATGTAAGAAACATTTTTTTTTTTAGTTTAGGATTTTGTTTTTAATTAATATTTATATTTATAAAGCTAATTAAAATACAACGTTATACAAATGGATAATCCACAACCGTCATTAAATGTAATTCAACGTGACGTATCCGAGCCTATGTTCATATCGCCATACGACATATACCAATATTTTCATAATTCAAAACGCCCAATTCCTTGAAGTTACTGAACGCTGGTTGGGTTCATGCTATTGGCATTGCTCCATCTCCCGTCAAAAATCGGATAATGGGCCTCATTGTGCAAACGTCATCCATTATATCCAAGCCACACGAAGTAAAGTTGGACTTTTTAAATCAAAGCTACAAAAAGTGGAAATGTGTATGCTCTTGCAAAGCGGGTAATGGAGAAAAATGTAAACATATAGCTGCTTGCCTTCTACACATTAACAGGTTTTTATAAGAAGTTTTGTTTTGAATTTTTTAAATCAATTTTCGTTACTTACAGATATCCAATTCTTGGTAAAATAAGTTGTACGGAAATTACTCAAAAATGGGGTAAAATTGGTCGATCCATCGCCAAACAATATAGTTCTGTCTTTACCACGGAAATGTGTCATATGCGCAAAAAAAATTGTATTCGCGATGATGAAGTGACCGAAGATGAGCAATATGCTTTTAGTCGAAAATTTATTAATGGTATTATTCCGTTTAAGTTAGTACATTATTATTTTAAAAACTATTTAAAAATATTAGTTTTAGCTACACCAAACTCTGGTTTGGCAAAATCACTAAAAACCGCTCGAGTGTCAGAAAATACATCGAGACCAAATGAATACGACGAAAATACACAAGAAGACATCGATGATTTCTTTGAGTTGATGATCAACCACAACTACTTGAACACATTTGTACCTTTAATGCAATCAGAAATTAACAAAGAAAACAACGAATATTTGAAAAATGTTAGGAAAACCTTGGAAGAATGTATAAGTATATGTAAGGCCACCATTTGCCAAACAAACGTTCAATGGTCGCTTGAACGTAAAAAGAGAATAACAGGCAGCATATCTTATAATTTATTTACATATGCAAATAATAAGCAACCTGATTGGCAAAAAAATTGGCTTCTTTATATCAGAGCAATTTCAAAGGAAACGATGCTACACGATATGGATTATTTGCCGAAAAATTAGCTAACGAAGTTTATAGCCAAAATTGTTTGTTTTTTGTAAGTGGGTTAATTATTTCACCAGACCTTCCATTTCTGGCGGTAAGCCCTGATGGGATTTTTTTTGAGGGTGAAAATTGGAAACTGGTGGAAATTAAATGTCCTGTTAAAGGAAAAGTTGTATATGCCAACGATCTTTTAAAGCATTTAAGTTACCTTCGAACAATTGATGATAATAATTATAGTTTAAGTAAAAAACATAAATATTATGGTCAAATCCAGTTGGGATTGGCCGTAACCAACTTGAAACTCTGTGATCTCGTGGTATTTAGTACTTTTGACAAAAGTATTGAAATCATAAAAGTAAGAAGAGATGAAGTTTTTATACAAAACTATGTAGAAACATTAACAAATATTTATTTTAAGCAAGTGATACCCTTCATGATCAGAAAATGATGTACCTAAATGTCCCTTATATAAAACTAATATGTGATTTATTAAATTTTTTATTATAGATATTTAGATGTTAGATAATATTTGTGATATATTGAATTTAGGTTTATCACCTTTTAAACTTAGAATTAAAACAAAAATTTTCTTTATTAATTAGACATATGTCATTATATTTATGTACTAATTTTTTATTTTTTTATTTATGTTTGAATTTATTATAAATTTTATTTTTGTTAAATAAAGCCTACAGACGTCTTACATAAATTTGTCGTCTTTTAGTAATGGTTGTGAAATATTTGATAAAGCACAAATGACGGTCAAGATATCATCAACATACGGAATTACAGAAACTCCTATTTTTTCAGACAAAACCTTAAACATTTTTAGACGACCGATTCTTCTTTCCACGTGAACTCGTGCTGCAGCAATCTTTCTATTTCTTTGAGTTTCTTCCTTGGAAGCCGCTTCATATAGAAACGATGGTCTTATCATTTCTATGCCCGCGTTTGCTAATTCATCAGCTATCAAAAAGCCTTTGTCGACCATGACAGCGTCGCCAGGTTGAAGCTTACTTAACAGGTCAGATTGGTTAAAAATCGCATTATCAGATGACCGCATAGTGGATGTCTTACTGACAAAGTTAACCAGTCCAGACGGTGAAACTCCGATTAAAATCTTTATGGTATGTGTCCCCTTGTAGTGAGAGTAGGTACACGTTCTACACGTAAGACAATGGAAAGTAACAGTGCGTACTTCGGTACAGTCTAGAATAATCCTAACGTTAGGAAATTCTTGAAAGCACTTCGGCAGATTGTTTGAGTTTTGTTCCTGCGATTGCTAATATTAATTGTTTCATCGTTTTCGCCAAAAGCTAAATTGTATCAGCAAAGTACAGTTTTGCACTTTTATCGCTTATTTTAAAATCAATTGCAAGATCAGAAAAAGAGCAATTAGATTTCAATTTGTGCATAGTCAGAAGAATTCGATCTTTCATAGCCAATGAACAGGTGTCTTCTTTTTTTACTGTCTAACAAACTTCTACCATTACTTTTAATATACTACTGTTTGGGATTCCCGTCTTTGTATTTAATTTTGCATCAGTGTTCCACAAAGAAGCTGCATTCACAAAACCAGTGAAATTAACTTGATTGCCTTTATCGGAACATTGAGGTGCACATGTAACGATATGACGTGCATATCGATACATGAAATTTTTTTTTGTCATGCTGCATTGTGTGTGACGTGACAATGTCGATTTCTGACACAAAACATAGGAAATAACGATATTGCATTGATTTAAGCATTTACAAAATATCGGTGGTTTTGTGATTGTACACATAGGTACATACATTTTATTTCTCTTGTTATATATACCCCACTGCATAATTGTTTTAATGTTTGAGTTTATGACTGGATTTTGTGTATAATAATTAATCTTTTTGTGGTTGTACATCTTAGTCATACTACCAGAGATGAGTTTAACATTTTAATTTTTTTTTGCGTAATGATAATTCGCCATTCGATCCTGGATATGTACAACTCACTAAAATAGTATGTATTGTTATTATCTAAACCTATGTACTCAATTTTTTCATTACACATACTATGGTCTGGTATACGAATCTATGAAATAATAAAAATTGGGATAGCATTTCATTCGAATTATAAAGTTGAAAGTAAAAATATCTCTTATTTAAAAAGTGTTTTGTTTTGCATATTGTAATATCAAGTGATATTCAATAAATTTTAATAATTCCAAGTGAATTTTTGATAAAGGTTAAATCTTTTTATAAGTGATTTTGCTATTATACGAACGAAATTATTAAGTGGAAAACCCAACTAAAAGTGTGAATTATAAATAGTGGTCGCCAGAACGACATTGTGTTTTTTTGTTTGTTTTCACAATCGCTAGATACTCCATTTTATTGTGTAAGAGGTACGTTAAAATTTCTTATTGTTGGTTTTTATTACACCGTGCATTTTACCTAAATACCTTTTATATTATCTTGCTGGTTAATTAATTGGGTTTCTTTTCTCCTTTCACGTTTTGCTTCCCTTAGGAGGAAAAAAAAAACAAAGTTCCGCGGAGCGGATTATTATGCATACTTGGATAAGCGGACGACCGCGCTTTCAAATGGCCTTGTAAGGATTATATACCGCAATAATTATAGTGCCAAAAACCGTGCTGTATCAATTCTTCAAGCACAAACGTGCGAAGAATTATTATTTTTTGGGTAGTTACTTGTACCAGTGTAACTTTCATAATTCTTATCGAAAAAAAAAAAAAAAAAAAATCCAAAATAGAATAAATTTTTAATTATGTTCAATTTTATAATATTAGTTAGTAATTAGTAATATTTAGTTTTTGATTCGATCGCAAGCAAAAAAAAAACTTTTCCGTACGTTGGTCCGCAATAAATATCTAACGGCAACGGGGGTAAAGTAACTTTAGCGATACAGTTTTTTTTTGCTAAGATAGTTTATTATGAAGATCTTATTATATTCAATTATTGCTTTTTGTTATTTTTATTTTATAAAAAAATCAATTATATTTTTTTTTGATTTCTTGCATCTTATCTATATAATCTTATTCCGACTATTTAGTTTATTCGAAACTTATTGTGCCAAAGTGCGTATTATTCGGGCGCGAGAACCGTATCATAACTTATATTCACAGGTGTATCAACGAACTTGGGTAAAGCGCTTCACCAGGGACCTTGATAACTGTTGGGTAAGTTCGTGTTGTTATTATATAATTTTTTTTTTGTATTTTACTCCATATTGGTTATAATTTGATAAAACTAAATATAACGAATAACAGATTACCTTAATTTCTTGTTTAAATAATAGTTTTTTTATAAATTGCTTAAAATGATACTTATTTTAAATTTGTGTTATTCAAAATCATAATTTTGTTTTTTTTTTATCTTTATTTTTTTGTTGTTTAAATTTCAAAATAAATTAAATGGAAATAGTTATATGGTTAAAAATTTAATTCTTTCATTTATTATAATTAGTATTCTTATTTTTCTTCTCTATTTATTGTATATGAATTAGCATGATTGGCTAATTATTTCAAGTGTGGGATAGAGCGCAATTTTAACCAGACTCTAAAAACCATGTAATTGGTGAGTGTTCAGTGATTATTTGGTTCATTCGTTCATTTTTTTCTTTCCTTCTTCTTCAGTTCTCGTTTCGCATTTGACGGTTATTCACGATCCTATACAGCTGTAACAAGACCCACCCAACGACCCCGAGCCTAGCCGCGCTAATATACCGTCGTACAGTGTTGATAGGATAAACATTTTCTATACGTAACCACCGTATGTGGCTAACACCCAATTAAGGTCATTTTATTTTAAATCCGGTTAGCCACAAGGCAGTGTGTTACATAGTGGCGCCCAAGCTTAAGGTTAAATCGTTATGTTTTATCACCCGTTTTTTTTTGCATGAATTTTTTTTTCCTTCTATCATTTATTTTCAATTTCATTTGTTTTTTTTTTGTTTTTTTGTCGCAATACAGACTATACTTCTACTTTATGTATTGATCGGTTAGTGCGTATGCTTCAATTATGAATTTTCTTCAGTATAATCCACATGTTTTGCAATCGTAATGTATATCTATATTAATTATGATCATTAGTTATCGGTTATAACGTTACACTACTACCTCCGGGTATTGATTAGGTTTACTTATATCCCTTAACAAAAAAATTAACCTTACAGTGATTTGAGTTCTCTATTCTTATTCGTTAATTGATATTAGGATTTTCACTCATTGTAAAGATTTCTTCTCATTACGAACTTCACTATTCAATTAATCAATCCAGATTGTAAATCTTTGATCGTTTGATGGATTAAATGGTGAATTTCGCAATCTTTCCACTTCGTTTTTTTTTGTGTTCCAAATAATCCCAAAACCTTTTTGTGACTTGTTATTGAGTTGATGGTTGAGTTGCCTCTATTCCCAAAATATTATATTATTGACATTTCTATATATATATATATATATTATTTCAAATTTTCGTAATACTTATTATTAAATTAGTTTATATTCGTAACCTTGATTTTCGTATATATTATTTTTTTTTTCGTAATTTATTTTATTTACCACTTAACATAATAATTTATCTATAATGGATCCTCGACTACTTGATGTAGATGAACTAAGTGTGGAATGTAGGGTTCGTAATATCAGAGGTTACCCAACGGATGTATTGTTCCAACTCGAAAAGGCTTTCGAACTAGAGTCGGATACACCGGCATTACGACCTTACAAAATGCATTCTGCTGCTAGGAAAAAACCACAACACGAAATTTCAAAATGCTCCAAGAAATTATCTGAATTGAAATCCCAAATGGAGAAATTAGACGTATCAAAAGAGCTTGAAATTAATGTTATACGTGGCTTAGAGACCCGACTTATCCATTTAAACGGTCGATTGACAAGAGCACAACGATCACCGAAGTATGGTAAACAAGCAACAGAACTTTTAGAAACTACTCAAACGTTACTTTTAAAAATACAATCCGTTCTACAAGATAACACCGACTTAGAAACTACTCTAAATGAGATTAAAGAAATGCAATTGGAAGAACCGGGCGAAATTTCAGAGTCAGATGATGACAATGAAATCCCTGTATTTGATTATTCTGAAGGAGCTAGACATAATTATGAGGACAAAAATAGTACTCCTCTAACAAGTTTAAATTCTTCTAAATCACGAAGATATATGACTGACACCCGTACCTTAGCTAGATCTGGTATTTCGTATGATGGCCTTTCTAATGCAGTTCCCGTGGATTTATTCTTATTTCAAGTTGAAACATTGGCGAAGTCATTAAATTTAGCGGATGAATTGTTATTTACCGAAATATGTTTTGTACTAAAAGGAAACGCGTTACGATATTATTGGACATATCGACGCTCGAATCCAAATGCTACATGGGCACTTTTTCGGAATGATTTGATAGAGAGGTTCAAAGATCGGAGAACGGAATTTGAGCTTCGTCGCTTAGTGGAATCCCGAAAACAACATCCTAAAGAATCATTTTTGAACTTTTATAATGAAGTTTGGAGCCTGACCTTACAATGCAAGAGGACTTATTCTGAGGAGGAACTAATAGATGTGTTAAGAATGAATATGCATCCTGCGCTGCAGTTAAATCTGACGGACAAAATATTTGATAGTGTTCAGACCCTCATAAAGAGCGCAACTGCGTGGGAAACGACTTGGTCGCGCTTGGGTATCAACATCGACACGATTGTGTCCGGGAAAAAATCTCTTCATGAACTTCATCTACATGAAGGTCAATTTAATGCTTCAGAAATGGAACCACCAGGGGAGGATGTTTTTACCGAGATTGCTCAACTTAATACTTCTAAAGCACATCGGAAGTCCGTGACATTCGACAATATAAATCATAATAATATGTTCATTTGTTTTAATTGTGACGACATAGGTCACACATTTCAAGATTGTCCTTTACCGTTAAAACGATTTTGTTTTAAATGTGGGTATAAGGATTTTATAGCATCCAATTGTCCGAAATGTTCGGGAAACGCCTTGCGGGTTCCGAGGCAGTCTGGGAACTTGGTTACCCCAAAACTAATATTGATGTCCCAGAAAACCGACAATGCGTGCAACACGGACCAGAACGGAAACCAACGCGAACAGAACATTGGGAATGTGAATCGGTAGATTCTGACGATTCCTTCCATTCCGCTACATTCTTAGATACTAATCATAACTTTAATGAAACCCTAATTAATAATAATTCTTCATTTGATTCTAATAATTTTTTATCTTATTCTTATCCACCATTAGTCAATCAATGTTCAGTCGGTACTAAATCGATTGGCATTCAAACTGAAGATATTTGTTCTACATATGATTGTGATACTGTATCGGCAGATGATATTCATATTAATCTTAGTAATATAGCTAAATTACACAAAGTTCAACCTTCTGTCAAGCAAAAGATACGTACACGTCTTTATTGGGATAAAATTCGACAGTTCCATTCCAATATTTTAAATTCAATGATTTCCAATGATTCCAAAGATAAACGACCCTACGCAGATGTTCTAATTGATGGTTGTCATTATCATGGTTTACTTGATAGTGGAGCTAGCGTTAGCGTATTGGGCGCAGGATCGGAAAAACTCTTAAACAATCCAGATATTACACTGCATCCTCTAACTACTTCTATATCTACTGCGAGTGGTGAATGTCAGCGAGTTTTTGGATATATAAATGCTAAAATTACATTTAATGGTGAAACTAAACTCATTAAATTATTAATTGTTCCAAACTTACAACAACCCTTATATTTGGGAATAGATTTCTGGAATTCATTCGGATTATCTATTGTACCACACACCATTTCAAGTTCTTCTATATTTATGTTGCCGAACGATTCAACAACTTTAAATGAACTAAATCCTACAACCTTTTCTTACGAATCTACTACGGATCATCATGTATTGTCTTCTGCAGATCAAGAACGATTATGCCAAATTATTGGGAAATTTCCATCTAGTTCGAAATTAGGTCTTGGTCGAACGCACCTTGTACAACATGAGATCAAACTTATTGATAACAAACCAATAAAGCAACGCTTTTATCCCGTTTCTCCAATTCGACAATTGCAAATTAATACAGAAATCAAGCGAATGTTATCTCTTGATGTCATCGAGGAGTCAACCAGTGCGTGGAGCTCTCCTATTGCCCCAGTGCCAAAGAAAAATGGTCAAATTCGTCTTTGTCTTGACGCTCGACGTCTAAACGAAGTAACACAAAAGGAAGCGTATTCTTTACCCTTAATAGAAAGTCTACTCAGTCGACTTGATCATACCCGTTTTATCTCAAGCCTCGATCTCAAGGATGCCTTTTGGCAAGTACCCTTGCACCCCGATTCGCGAGACAAAACCGCATTTTCTGTGCCAGGTCAACCTCTATTTCAATTTAAAGTGATGCCATTCGGCCTGTGCAACGCGCCCCAAACTCTTTGCCGTCTAATGGATAAAGTCATACCCCATAACTTACACGACCGTGTTTTCACATATTTAGATGATTTGTTAATTACTTCAGCAACTTTGGACGAACATTATGACCTGCTTGAACAAGTTGCTGTTCTCTTAACTACTGCCAACTTGACTATTAATGTCGAGAAGAGTAATTTCTTACTCAAACAAATTAAGTATTTAGGATATCTAGTTTGAGACGGATGTCTTAAAACCGATCCTGAGAGAGCTAGAGCAATCCTTGAATTTCCTATACCGCGTACTCGAAAGCAAATCCGACGATTCATCGGGATGTGCGGCTGGTACAGGCGGTTTATTAAAAATTTCTCTATCATTTCTGCTCCGCTAACCAATTTATTGAAAAAGACACAGAAGTGGAAATGGTCTGGAGATACGCAAAACGCATTTGACAATCTTAAAGAAGCCTTATCTACAGCTCCGGTACTATCACATCCGAATTTTGACGAACGCTTCTATATCCAGTGTGACGCCTGTTCCAGTGGAATCGGAGGAGTTTTGTTTCAAATCGATCAGCATGGAGCTCAAAAGCCCATTGCTTTTTTCTCGCAGAAATTAAATGATGCACAAAAAAATTATTCCGTTACGGAATTGGAATGTTTTGCTGCGGTACAAAGTGTTCGTAAGTTTCGCTGTTATATTGATGGTTATACCTTTACAATCATAACAGATCACGCCTCTTTACAATGGTTGATGTCTCTTAAAGATCTTCAAGGCAGACTAGCTCGATGGAGTTTAAAATTACAGCCCTTTAGTTTTGACATTCAACACATAAAGGAATCTCAAAATATCGTTCCGGATACGTTATCACGTGCATTTGAAACCCACGTTGAATCGATTCAATCTACTTTAAATGATGACAATTTTCAAATTGATCACAATTCACCTCACTTTCTTCATCCCGCATATGTAGAACTAATTACTACACTAAAATCGAAAACTAATGTTAACAGTAATCTTCGCGTTATGAACAATAAAATTTATTTTACTGATCAATTCGGAATTAATAGCGCAATTAGTGATTTACCCAAGTGGAAACTATATGTTCCATCTCCATTAGTGCTCGAGCTAATTCATCAAGCTCACGATCCCCCGACGTCCGCACACTTAGGAATCGGGAAAACATTAGAGAAATTAAAAAGATATTTTTATTGGCCCAAAATGTTAGTTACCATTAAAGATTACATTTCGAAATGTGAAATTTGTAAAACATGTAAAGCACCTAATCAAATTTTACAGCCCAATATGGGGAATCAACTTGTAACGTATAGGCCATGGCAACATCTTTACTTAGACTTTTTAGGACCATATCCAAGGACTAAACTCGGTAATACATATTTATTTATTGTGCTTGATTCTTATTCTCGTTTTGTTCTTTTATTTCCCATGCGTAGTGCGAATGCAACTTTGTTGTGTCCAGCACTTGAGAATAACATATTTCACGTATTCGGGATACCTGAGTCTATTTTAACCGATAATGGACCTCAATTTTTATCAAAAACCTTTCACAATCTTCTTCAACGTTTCAATGTAAAACATATTAAGACTCCCAAATACTCCCCACAGAGTAATGCGAGCGAAAGGGTTAACCGTACATTATCATCAGCAGTTCGTTCGTATATTTCTGATAGTCATCGCAATTGGGATGCCCATATTCATGAGATTTCTTCTGCCCTTCGAAATTCTGTGCATTCATCGACTGGATTTTCCGCGCATTATTTAGTATTCGGACAACACAAGATTATGAATGGTTCAGAATATCAACTGTTGCGCGATTTAAAATGTTTAGAAGACTGCTCGATCGTTATTCAACAAGCCGATCGTTTGTCTTTAGCTCAAGAGAAAGTTTTGCATCACATGCATCAAGTACATCAGAATAACGAAAGACGTTATAATTTGCGGTCGAGAATTCGTGAATTTCAGATTGGTCAAATTATTTATGTACGCAATTTTGTTCAAAGCGATGCAACAAAATCCTTCACGGGAAAGCTTGCTCCTAAATTCATCATTGGTAGAGTAAGGAAATTGATTGGTAAAGTTGCTGTCGAAGTTGAAGATATAAGTGGTAAAGTATTAGGCACGTATCATATGAAGGATATTAAGACATAAACTTTCGCCATAAACATGAACCATGTTAATCGATGTAATTGCCCGGCTTATGAGACGCATCTCAAGGTGTGGGACTGCCCCACGACTGTAACGATATGACGTGCATATCGATACATGAAATTTTTTTTTGTCATGCTGCATTGTGTGTGACGTGACAATGTCGATTTCTGACACAAAACATAGGAAATAACGATATTGCATTGATTTAAGCATTTACAAAATATCGGTGGTTTTGTGATTGTACACATAGGTACATACATTTTATTTCTCTTGTTATATATACCCCACTGCATAATTGTTTTAATGTTTGAGTTTATGACTGGATTTTGTGTATAATAATTAATCTTTTTGTGGTTGTACATCTTAGTCATACTACCAGAGATGAGTTTAACATTTTAATTTTTTTTTGCGTAATGATAATTCGCCATTCGATCCTGGATATGTACAACTCACTAAAATAGTATGTATTGTTATTATCTAAACCTATGTACTCAATTTTTTCATTACACATACTATGGTCTGGTATACGAATCTATGAAATAATAAAAATTGGGATAGCATTTCATTCGAATTATAAAGTTGAAAGTAAAAATATCTCTTATTTAAAAAGTGTTTTGTTTTGCATATTGTAATATCAAGTGATATTCAATAAATTTTAATAATTCCAAGTGAATTTTTGATAAAGGTTAAATCTTTTTATAAGTGATTTTGCTATTATACGAACGAAATTATTAAGTGGAAAACCCAACTAAAAGTGTGAATTATAAATAGTGGTCGCCAGAACGACATTGTGTTTTTTTGTTTGTTTTCACAATCGCTAGATACTCCATTTTATTGTGTAAGAGGTACGTTAAAATTTCTTATTGTTGGTTTTTATTACACCGTGCATTTTACCTAAATACCTTTTATATTATCTTGCTGGTTAATTAATTGGGTTTCTTTTCTCCTTTCACGTTTTGCTTCCCTTAGGAGGAAAAAAAAAACAAAGTTCCGCGGAGCGGATTATTATGCATACTTGGATAAGCGGACGACCGCGCTTTCAAATGGCCTTGTAAGGATTATATACCGCAATAATTATAGTGCCAAAAACCGTGCTGTATCAATTCTTCAAGCACAAACGTGCGAAGAATTATTATTTTTTGGGTAGTTACTTGTACCAGTGTAACTTTCATAATTCTTATCGAAAAAAAAAAAAAAAAAAAATCCAAAATAGAATAAATTTTTAATTATGTTCAATTTTATAATATTAGTTAGTAATTAGTAATATTTAGTTTTTGATTCGATCGCAAGCAAAAAAAAAACTTTTCCGTACGTTGGTCCGCAATAAATATCTAACGGCAACGGGGGTAAAGTAACTTTAGCGATACAGTTTTTTTTTGCTAAGATAGTTTATTATGAAGATCTTATTATATTCAATTATTGCTTTTTGTTATTTTTATTTTATAAAAAAATCAATTATATTTTTTTTTGATTTCTTGCATCTTATCTATATAATCTTATTCCGACTATTTAGTTTATTCGAAACTTATTGTGCCAAAGTGCGTATTATTCGGGCGCGAGAACCGTATCATAACTTATATTCACAGGTGTATCAACGAACTTGGGTAAAGCGCTTCACCAGGGACCTTGATAACTGTTGGGTAAGTTCGTGTTGTTATTATATAATTTTTTTTTTGTATTTTACTCCATATTGGTTATAATTTGATAAAACTAAATATAACGAATAACAGATTACCTTAATTTCTTGTTTAAATAATAGTTTTTTTATAAATTGCTTAAAATGATACTTATTTTAAATTTGTGTTATTCAAAATCATAATTTTGTTTTTTTTTTATCTTTATTTTTTTGTTGTTTAAATTTCAAAATAAATTAAATGGAAATAGTTATATGGTTAAAAAATTAATTCTTTCATTTATTATAATTGGTATTCTTATTTTTCTTCTCTATTTATTGTATATGAATTAGCATGATTGGCTAATTATTTCAAGTGTGGGATAGAGCGCAATTTTAACCAGACTCTAAAAACCATGTAATTGGTGAGTGTTCAGTGATTATTTGGTTCATTCGTTCATTTTTTTCTTTCCTTCTTCTTCAGTTCTCGTTTCGCATTTGACGGTTATTCACGATCCTATACAGCTGTAACAAGACCCACCCAACGACCCCGAGCCTAGCCGCGCTAATATACCGTCGTACAGTGTTGATAGGATAAACATTTTCTATACGTAACCACCGTATGTGGCTAACACCCAATTAAGGTCATTTTATTTTAAATCCGGTTAGTCACAAGGCAGTGTGTTACACACATTGTATGGCTTCATCAGAAAACAAATCTGTTATTTGATCAGTCATATTATTTTCAGAATCATTTTCAGGCGACTGGCGATGATCAAAGCTAAATAAAATAATTTTTATTAATAATGTTTTTACTTAAATTTAACTTAAACTTTAAGTTTTATACGAACCAAGATTGTGAAGAAATAACTGTAGATCTCAACAACAAACGATTTGCTCTGGAATTATCTGAACAACGCTTTGTTTCAATCGTGGATTTTGGTAGGTTCTCGGTTGGAAATGCATCATCAACTAAATGGACTTTAAATAATTTCCCCGGAGAACGAAATGGAGTAAGCAAATATTTCACTTGGAAATGCTGGCTGCAAATTTTAAAATTTTGTGGGAAGTTCTTCCCCAATTTTAAAACAGCTTTCCATTTTGCCAATTCCGATCGACACTCTAACACTTTCTTTGGAATTTGGTGCATTGATATTGATGGTGATTTATAAGAGTTGCACTGGGGCACTCCACAATGTTTTAAACCTCTTTTCATTTTTTAATGGTTTCCATTTCGCCACTTATCGGTAAGTAAATGAATGTACATGGACACTTCAATAGGACACTTGTTTATTTTTGCTTCAACACCGTAACAGACATTTTAAATTAAACTTTGTTACTAGCTTTTAATAAAGAACACAAAACAATTCGGCAGAAAATACACAGAAAATGATCGTATGTCAAAATAGTGTATCCCATCACAACTTACAATACCTGTCAGTAGGTGGACGACTACAAACGTCAATTATCAACGAAAATGCAGTCCTAATTTTACCTTTCATACTATGACTTTTTCTTTATCCTGTTGGGCGTACTTCTTGCCTGAAAATGTTAAGAAGTGGTGGTCTTCCGGTTGTACCACCTATTTGTATATCTTTCCAAACAGATCCATCAATAGCAACATGCTGTTCATTTTTTCTATCTCTTCTACATTCAAACACATTGTCTAATAGATCATTACATTATCACTTTCAACCAGTATATCTTCATTTTTAGAAAATTCATCTTCATCAATTTTCGAAAACTCTTCGCCTATATTAGCTGTGTTTTTTTATTAGCGCCCGATAGCTGTATCCGGAGCAGCCAATTTTCTATGTGAAAACTTATATTTAGCGCGCTATTATTGCATTTATTTAATTTATTTAAATCTAAACTAAGATTTTTCATTCAACTTTTTAATTAAAAATCGATAAAAAAATATCTCGGCTCACTTATTTATCGGGAGCCGCTATCGGGAGCGCTATCCATTTCAATGGGAAATTTGAAAAGGCTTTTAATTTTGTAAACCCCTGAAACCATTAGAAACTAAATCTTACAATAAAAAATTAAAACGCAGCAAAATGAATTTTTGTTTATAACGTCATGTCAAAATAAATGTCAATTAATATATTTCAGGTGATAAATGTTTGTTTTATTGATGAATTTAGTTTTAATTTTTATAGTACAGCGACACCAGTGAATAATAGCTGCAGTTCCAATAGAAAATTGCCATTTGGCTCCGGATAGTGCTCCAATATTAAAACACAGCAATTATTTATATCTTCTAAGAACTTGTACTGAGTCGATTGTTTCGACATTTTTCTTGGGTAAAAAGTAACCATACTGCAGTATTAGAAATGGAGTAAAATTATCAAAACAAAATATAAGCTAACTACCAATAGTTTTAGTTTTTGTTACATTTTCTTACAGTAAAATGCTACTTCCAATCTAAACTTTTAGGTACTTTCTATAAATTTTAATTCACAATTATTTTGATTGAACTAACTACACAACTGTCTTTGCTGAAATGTACAACTAACTGAATACAATATGTTGAATCCGACTTTCGGATCCGTTTACCTAAAACAATAAATTAATAAATTGTTCTCCCGGTCAAATGACCGGTTGTGGTAGATTATGGCATATACGACAAGTGTAACTCAAAATAAACCAAATACAAATACAAAAAGTTATAGAATATTAATTGTACATAAATAATAGAAAAAGTCATGACGTCAAATGTTCAAAATCGATAAGATGATATAGGTACGCATTTATTATACAAAGGCATTTTGACCGGTTATGGTATGTTTAGTGTTAAAGCAATGAGTTTATAACAAAAAGGAACTTTTACGGGTTTTTAGTGGTACCTCAACTACTTAGTTGGGTAATCAACTCACATGGAATATTCTCCATAAAGATTTGCATTTCAATGTTTATAAAATTCAGTTGATCCAAGGACTTAAACCAAATGACCATTTATGACCAAATTGAAACAGAATCATTTTCAGCGATGAAGCACTTTTATGGTTAAATGGTTTCGTAAATAAGCACAATTATCGCATTTGGGGTGGAAAAACCCCACATGTTGTTCATGAAACATGTTCACATTGTAAACAATTAACAGTCTTGTTTGGTTTATCGTTTTTGAGTGTAACTCGGAATATATAATTTTTTGAAAATGAAAATGGTATTGCAGTTACCGTGAATGGAGGATGGTACAGACACATGATTACTGATTTTTTGTGGCATGAGTTAGAGTTTCAAGAAGATGGTGCAACATGCCTAGAACTATTGAGGGAAAAGTTTATTGACCGTGTAATCTCCAAAAATTCCGATGTGAACTGGTCACCAAGATCTAGCGATATAACACCAAAGGCCGCTCTCAGCACGCGTGTTATACTGACAAGTAACCAAAAATTTTAATAGGTTCCAACCTATTATCTACCATGCGTTACTTAAAATCAGGTGTTAATTATCCAGCATGATCGTTCGTCATCAATATGTAATAATTGTAGACGTTTACAGCAAAATAATTGAATAAATTTATTAAATAAATAAAAAATTAAATAGATTTATTTATGTTTCATAATTATAGGTTTATTAGAGATGCATTAATAATTTCAATACCCTTGGAAATGTTGGAAAGTTGTTAGTTTCATAAATAACTTCCTATATAAAATATTTTTTATGCATAACTGACGTATGGCGTAAGACTTGAAAAATAAATAACTTAAAACGGTCACTAAGCACAAAAGCCGTTGTTAAATGCTTTTACCTTTGAAATGAGATGTTATAGTTCGACATTTACATTTTCATTTTTCATGTTCTTAAAACTAATTATTCCTTAATCGATGAAAAATAAAATATTTTGTATGCCCGATGTACGAATATAAACAACATGTTTCACAAGAGGATTTAAAATAAGAATAATTACAGTCTTTAATAAAAAAAAGGCAAACAATGAAAAACGATCGTGGCAAGGGCTATTAATAAGAATCTTTTATTATAAACTTCATAAATCAATCGATTTATGGTTTTGAATATTCCGATTACAAATTTGTTTAGTGTCATCGTACGGGTTATATACGTTTATTACACGTATGAGAGGTACCTGATTTAAATTTGTGGGGTGATTTTCTGCAAATGGAATTTACAAATTACTGTTCTTCTAATTGCAACAGGCAATGGTTTCAATCTTTGTTAGGTTGTTATTATTTCCAGCAACACTATCTAGTTAAATTTTAATTCTGACATTAAACCTCTACCCGTTAGCGTACCGCTGTTATTTATTCCACATCTAAAATTTCCTCAAAATATATCTACTCGGTATAGAATAGCGGTATACATCAACACCTATTTTGCAAATTCTGCAATTTATTCAGTTTACTTTTAACAGCTGAAAAAAAGTTTGAAAAAGCATATGAGAACCAGGTGGTGAATAAATCAGAAATACATTTTCTTAAAAACATGACTGAACACTGGACCAAAATCAGCAAACCTTCTACTCAAGCATGTAATAATTATTAAAATAAAACAAATAATATTACTTATATATATATATAGATTATTACATCATCACTAGCAGTCAGCAGAGTGCGTTCAATACCCGTGCGCAGTGTGCGTTCGTATTACTAGCCTTGTTTTATTAAATTAATTAAAATGATTTGAAGATTAAATACATGACTTGCATGGTTAATTAACGCGTGGTCTTGCAACATAGAATCAGATTTTCCCGCGAAAATAATTTTTATGTTTTGGAAATATTTGTTGGGGTACATGTTATATCAGGGGAGTTAAACCAGCACAACCGTGGAACGTTCGACGTTTAATAATGACCTGCACTCATGAGATAGTCTCAAGCAGCCAGGAAAAACTAACAAAATTTAAGAAAACCTAGTCCCGGTTTGAGTTCAAGGTCGTAAATCGTTTGAGTGATAAATACGGAGTGGTTTGTTATGAATGGCTTTAAGCTCGAAAGCTACATTTCCAACGCATTTGTGAATAACAACCTTTTTATACTTTGAGCACAGCTTAGCAGACACTTTGTTAACTGCATCACTATGGGTGTAATTTTTTACAAATGTAGTCTGGCCTACTTTATACGTGTGAGGACGAGTTCTTAAATTATAAAGTTTGCTGTTTTGTTGATATGCCTTTCTTAAATGACCTATTACCTGTTTTTGAAACAATGTTAGTCTGTCCACTACAGTCAACTCAAATTCGCGATCATCCAACGAATGGAGTTGGCGAAGGAGGTTATAATGTGAGCCGTGACTGATATAGTGTTGACCAAAAGTAAGGAAGTAAGGGGAGAATTTAGTACTCTCGTGAACCACATTGCGAAGCGCAGAACCAATGGCATGAATATGTTTGTCCCAATCCCGATGGTTCTCTTGAACATATGCTCTGATAGCAGATAAGGTGCGATTATCGCGTTCGCTTGCGTTAGATTGCGGATGGTACCGAGGTTTTAACTGTTGGTCGATGCCGTGCTTCAACAAAAGATTTCGATTGTTTCAGGAATAGAAAAAAGGCTAAAAACGCGATTTTCTAAATATTTGCAGACGTTTTTGGAAATAGCATCACGCATTGGTTCTAAATCAACAAATAGTTGCTGGAATTGGCGCTTTACTTCGTAGAAATTTCCCATCGGAGATTTTGACAACTTATTAGACTTTTTACTTTCTTTACAAGTGTCGCACTTCATAACAAAGTCGTAAGTATCGCGGATCATTCCTGGCAAATAATAGAGGCGTTGTATAATCTCCATTGTTTTCTTGAATCCAGCGTGGGCAACATTTGGTGGATAATTTTCCAAAATATGACCAATATGACTTTTCGTGATATACACAACTTGCAAATTGGAATATCTGAAGAGACTTGATTTATTGAAGAATGCGATGGTTTATAATATATTCGGTTGTCGACCACCTTCATACTTTTATTACTACGGAGATTATCGATCAAAAATTTTAGAAGTTCCAGATATTCGGAATCATCATCATATTTGTCGATGCTTAACTCACCCAAGGAATCGCAAAAGAATTCATCATCGTTATCTTCACTGGACAGATCAAAGGTATTTTTGGACAAATCTCCGGCGAGCCAGTCCCCCGGAGAGATCCCGTTGCTCCATCAACCATTTTAAGCTTGTACGGTCCGTGGTGATTGTAAAGGGCAACCCCTCTACATATTGCCGAAACTTCATCACGCATAACACGGCCGCCAAACACTCCAATTCAGTGACACTATAGTTGCGTTGCGCACCGTTTAACTTTTTGGAGAAGAAAGCAATGGGGCGATTCTTGCCACTTTCGGACTTTTGATACAACACACTCCCCACACCGACTTTAGAAGTGTCGCACTCAATAAAGAAATGTTTTGTGAAGTCCGGATTACCCAACACTGCAGAAGAAGATAAGGCAGATTTTAATTTGCGGAAAGCGTCCTCGGCTTTCTCGGTCTAATGCAATTTTTGATTTTTCTTTAGTAATCGAGTAATTGGTTCTGCCATTTCAGCGTACTGGGTTATAAACCGCCTATACCACCCAGTGACACCCAGAAACTGTCAGATTTGCTTAGCCGATTTTGGTCTATTATAATTTACGATTGCTAACATTTTTTCGGAATCTACTTTAAGGATACCAGCCCCAACGATAAACCCAAGGTACTTAATCTCTTTTAAGAGAAATTTACTTTTTTGAATATTGATGGTAAGATTGGCGGATCGCAAAAACCCAGCCACTAAGTTTAAGAGGTTAATATGCTCACCGAATGTTTCACTGGTGATCAACAAGTCGTCCAAGTACACGAATATGCGGGAGTGCAGTTCGTGGGGTATCACTCGGTGCATTAATCGGCACACGGTTTGCGGAGAATTACACAACCCAAATGGCATTACTGTAAATTGATATAAGGGTCGGCCTGGCTCAGAAAATGCTGTTTTATCCCGCGACCCCTCATCCAGAAGGATCTGCCAGAATGCGTCTTTCAAATCCAGGCTCGAGATGAACCTGGTACTATTCAGACGCCCCAGCAGACCATCGATGATGGGCAATGGATAAGCATCTTTAACCGTCACGTCGTTTACCTTCTGTGCATCAATACACAACCGTATTTTGCCATTTGGCTTGCGGACTCGCGTCACCGGGAAACCTTAAGAACTGCAACTTTCCTCTATTACACCCAACGACCACATGCGAACAGCTTTGCGTTCCCTACATCCCCCCCCCCCCACAATATGTGTGGCCAGATGCGTACGCCCAAGACCCTGGAGAGCTGATGAAGGGAATTATCAAATGATATCGTTCAACATCTGTTGTTGATGGTTGGATAATTCATGTTTAATCATGTGACTTAGTTCATCATCAATTACTTTGGATATTTGTCCCTCGAAATTTATAATAGGGTTGTTGCGACGTGCTTGAGGAGCATATGATGTATTTGTGGAAGGAATATGTTAATGGTAAGATTGAACTCCATAAAGAAGTTCATGCCTAAATATAAGTCTTGGGTTAAATTAGGAGAAATGTAAAACTTAATCAATTTTGTCTTACTAGCAAATGAAACAGGTATCATAATATATCCTAGAACAGCTTCTTTCTGTCCATTTGCGGTCTTAGTCGAGGAAGGAAATAAGTAAAATTTTACTGAAGGATGATTTAAATATACTTCAGAACCCTTACCCAATAACGAAACGTTTGCTCCGCTGTCCAGTAAACCAACGTAAAAATTTTTCCTAATATGTCTAATTGAATATATGGCCGACAGTCATCAGGAGCGGATAGGCGCGATTCGGAAACTTGTTTTTTATTATTTCGACGTTTAAGCCAATACAGTTTATTTCGGTTGAATTTGGACGTCTGAAAACCATTCGAATAATAAGGAGAAAGACAAGTTTTCGGTATGCACTTGTCAGAAAAGTTTGGGATGTTTACGTTTACGGTGGAGTACATCTGAAGCACTGATCTCTCGTGGTTGATAATTTGTATGACTAGAACATCTCTAATAGATACTCGTGGTTGATAATTTGTATGACTATAGAACACCGATTTTGGTTGAAGCTAGTATTCGGCCTAGAAGCGGATACGGGAATTTGTCTTGAAGTATCTCCAATCTTATTGCGAGATTGTGATTCATCGGGACTGTAGCACGAGGTAGAAGGAAAGGACTCTGTCTTGTACATTGCTTCGTAACTCTGTTCAGCCACGTCTAAAGAGTTTATCAGTTTACGCTGTTGATACATTAGTTCCGGCATAAAACCGGTACTTATCCAGGTATCTTCATATGCTGTACATTTTTTAAAGAGCTCATCAACACTGTCAATTTTAACGTCGGTGAGTTTATCTTGCAACCCTACCCTCATATTCCACCTTATAATTCTTATAACTTCCTGTTCGTGTAGTGCCGTTTCCAACTGAAGTGTCATAGATATAAAGTCCATAGATATCATGTGTTATAGATATGAAGTTCCAGTACCATTCCTTAACATTAGCTTTCAAAATATAATGCAGGTCAGATACTAATTTTTGGTTGTTGACCTGTTCGGGATTAGCCAACTGTTCTACTCTGGTTAGAAATCGCTTTACATGAATACCTTTCAGTGTGCCATCATATGAAATATCCCAATTAGATAACGATTTGTGTGATCTGGTATGACAGTATCTCGAATCAGGCCCATCCAAAATTAGTGGTCTTGAACCCCCGATTTGTAAAGACTTTGTTTACCAGTGGTTGAACCTTTGTAGAACCTTTGTTTACCAGTGGTTGAACCTTTATTTGTCTTGGATTTTGATTGGTCATTAGGTTGACCTTGTTGATCCATTGCCGTTGAGTTTGAAGCCCTATTAGAACCGGTAACTAGGCCACTAATGTCTGACACGTCAGACCCAACAACAGAGGAATCGTCAGTCTCGCTTAAATCTTCTATCTCTATGTCTCCTTCAACGTTGTTCAAATTAATTTTTTTGAGTTCCTAAAGGCTCTCATTCGGATCGGTATCGTCTTTCTCAATATTACTGGTTACAAAGTCAATTAATTGTGTTACCTTCACTAAAGTATCAGTAACTTGGTCACGAAGTGGTGTTCACGTTGTTCGACGTTATAGTGTCCAATGCTGTTATTGATTTGGGATTATCGTTCACTATTGTTTTGGTTTTTATTTGTGAACCGAATTCCTTTAGATAGATAGCTCCTTTTATACGTTTAGATGACTTGTGAAATTCGATGTTGATATTGAAGCGTTCTGTGAAAATAGTAATAATTTGAAGATTTTTGACACTTAATATACAGCCGGCATTCAATGTCACTAAACCGGATCCATAAAAATTATATGAGTGGACATTGGATTCACATACGACGTCAACCGTTGTTTCATTGGAAATTGCGTATATCCTCTGATTCGGCGCGTTGAGTTTTACTCAATTCTTGGTTGCATTTATTGATTCAACATTGCATAATGTATCAAGCGTCGTTTTTCGCTGCAGTATTGCTACCTCGCACTGGTTTTCGTTGGTCATTGCGTTAGAGATCGGTGATGTTTTGCATAAAAATTGTGAAGGTTCAAATCTCTTGCAACGATTCACTTCTTTTATTGTTAGAGATGTGAAATGTTCTCGATGATTGTCCACTTCCAAGTATTTTGTTGATGTGATGATGCGCGGTTGAGTGTTGTTATGGTTAATATCAGGGACTGGTATTACGGCTAGTAGATTATAATCAACTACAAAGAACAGCGGTATGATGATTTCAATTATCACATTTCGTTGTGTTACTCTACTACGCACGTTCATTGTTTGGTATATGTGCAAGAGATTATGAATGTCGTGGCCTGGGATGTTATTAAAGCTGGTATGAGATGTCGAATTCCTTGAAGTTGATCTTCTAACTGTGCCGGCGCAAGTATTGATGGATGCAATATATTATGATGTGCATAGTAGGCAACACCAAGAAGGCCTTGTTGAGTATCCTCTAAGTTTTTTAATATTAAGGTCAATTCGATGATGCTCATTAATATTGAGCGGACTCTATCTTCGTAGGTTAGATCCTCGTAGTCCAAACATGTGACCAAGCATAAGAAATACTCTGTCTCCAAAGCCCCGTTTTACTCGCCGCCGTTCCTTGCTGATTGTCAATAGAAGCTCGTTATCTGCGACCATAGTTTTTGAATTGCTACTGAAGTGTTGTAGGATTATGTCGCATCTTATGTTAGAGAGCTCCTTGAAAACTGCTTTAAAGACTTCTACCTCCCAATCCGCGGTTCCACACTTTAATTCTTTCAGCGTGATTCTTTCTTTGTTTCTTTCCCCTTCACCCACAAACTAATTTTTGGCGGGGAAATTGTTGATTCTTTTTTCGTCAATATTTTTTTTTTGATTCACTGATTTCTTCGCACTATTACGTAATAAATATTTCAAGGACATCTTGTTTATTTATCGATTTTGGGTTAATTTTAGTTTAATGTTTGCTTCGAGTGCAAAAAATATATTTTTTCAACCAAGGAAGCAATTTTCGCAGCAAATAATAAATATTTTTTACTATACGAATAAATCAAAAAATATAATTGTACGCACATACATAAAAAAGAAAGGCTATAGTAAAAAAAGGGTGTACCAAAAAAATCGTTCGGATTGTTTTGTTTGCTTATAATAAAAAATAGAAATAAAAATGATTAATTTAAAATATAATTTATATTTAATTTAAAATAAAATATATTAATTAAATATTACAGTTTTAAATTAATTATTTTTATTTTTAATATGTATAAGCAAACAAAACAATCCGAACGAATTTTTTGGTACCCCCTACACATGCGCAAAGAAATCAAATGTTGCCGTCGATTGATTTTTTGAAATCGGAGAATCACGCTGAAAGAATTAAAGTGTGGCGAGACCCAATAACACGTCATGTAGTAAATTTCTATCGTCTACTTCATGGCTACCACTTGAAGTTTGCCTATATCCTCGAAATATATCCCTGTCGAATGGTTGAATGGTGTAACATCTATCTGTGCCTGTGCCAAACCTATAGTACGCAGCAAGTTGAAAATACTGTTAGGGCTAGATAATTTGCTTTTGTTGTGCCCTTCGCATGTCTATGGGGCTGCCGTCTCAGGGATTGTTTGTCCTTTCCTGCATGGAGCTGTGTGGTATCAATAGACGTTCATTACTCTCTGGTGCAACTCTTGTATCTAAAGTGCCTTTCTCAAGGCCCTTTGATGGTTGCTGCTTTGTTTTGTTTTCATCCTTAGTTGTTGTTGAATGGACATTGGGTCTATTTTTTAATTCATCCCGAGCAGGCAGTGCGCTGACAAAAAATACTCCGTATTTTTTTATTTAACCTGAGCTGACATGTTCTACCATCACATTTTCGATACTTTATCGAAGATTATGTCTCGCTTCTTTAGAATAAAATGATTCTATTTATTTCACATTTTATAACATTTACCAGGTTACTAGATTGAAAAATTGTGATATTCTACTCCATTTCTATAACGAAATAATTTGTTTTCGATACTTGAAAAAATTAGAGAAGGACAATTTGTTCGCATTTATACTAGTAGGTTGTGATAGCAATAGAAAAGAAATAATTCATAAATGAAACAGTTGTCCATTTTAGTTTAGGAAAGTGAGACATAATCTTCGATAAAGTATCGAAAATGTGATGGTAGAACATGTCAGCACTGGGTAATTTTACTCTGCACACTGCGTTTTTATTTGTGAACTGAAGTTACACCGCGCTTACTCGGTTCTTCAAATTTTACTCTAAAATGAATGTCAGTGTACGAAGAGCGTGCAAAGTAAAAAAAACATTTTTTTACTCTATGCACACCGGACAATTTTACCCAGTACAACCTTTGCTCGGTGTACACTACTCCGGCCTGCTTGCTTCGGTTGAATTAAAACATAGACCCATTGTCACTGTTTTGTTAATTCATATTCATGATCCTCTCAGTTGTTAGTTATTGGTAGGCGACATACTTTTGTGATATTTCGTTTAAGCGTGTTATCTTTGTATTTAAGGGAGACTACTCTGCCGAGTCCATCTTGTCCAGGGTGTAGTTCGATTACCCTTGCCAGTGGTCAGTGCGTGGGAGGTAAATGTTCGTCCTTGAGGATTACCAATTCTACTACTCGAAGGTTAAGTTGTTCAAGCAACTAGGCCTAACATTACCTTTCGCGATTGCAACATAGGCAAGGCCTATGTTGCAATCGCGAAAGGTAATACGTGTGCCATTTCTTCCAAAATCCTTGATTGAGTTTGGTTAACAGATTCCATCTTGTTGTGATCTGGGTACCTTCGATGTCAAGTTGTGGCATTGCTATGCTGGATTACCCTGCTCGGAAATGCGCAAGGAATTAAGAAACCATCATCTTCTGGGTCATTTGAAAGAGGAGCTAGTGGCCTAGAATTTAAGCATGTCGCTATTTGTGCTAGAAGTGTTGAAAGTTCCTCAAAAGTTAAAGTATATGAGTTCCGATTATTTTGCGGATATGTTCTTTCGTCGATTTTACTCCCGCGTCCCATTTGTAAATTTTGATTTGTTTTTAGCCGTTTTAATTCTGTTTTAAAAGCTTGTCGTTGGGCGATTCTGATTATGGCCCTTAACGATATGTTTATTCTTTAGGTGTGAAATGTGAAACGTTTCTGGTGTTAATGGTTCGGTCAATCACTCAGTTTTCCAGTGTTGTTGTTAATGTTTTTATGGACTTGCATTCCATGCTACTGGCTTGTTTCATCTCTTGACTATCACTGTTGGTTGCTGGACAGCTAAAACCCTTTAGCCATGTTGGCCCCTCCTACCAAATCATGTGGGTTAATAATTGGATTGGGTTTAATCCTCGAGATACACAGTCCGCAGGATTCTCATTGGACGCTACATGATACCATTGGCTAGGGTAGGTATTGGATTGAATTTCTGTTATTCTGTTTGCCACAAAGGTTTTATAATTCTGTGGTTTTCGTTTTATCCAACCTAGTACTCGTTATATATTATTGTTTATATCCAACGCTTGTAAGACGTTTTAAAGCAGTCTTGATAGTAGCAGTGCGGCGTTTAGCTCTAACCTTGGATGCGATATTGTCTGGTTTAAAGGTGCAACTCTCGTTTTAGCAGCAATTAGTGTTATTTTATTATTTATTTTGCTGTATTGCACTGCCGAAAGTAGCCGACGAAAAATTCGAATTATATTAAGAATTCTAATGTAAATTATAATTCGTAGACGAAAATATCCACCGATTTCAAGAATATGCGCCCAGGTGCCCATAAATCTTGAAGCAAGATTATCACCTGAACTACCACAGGAGCTAGCAGTATTGTGCCGTATTAAATACACCACGTAGATAATTAATATTCTACACGTGTAGACAATGTATGTAGAAAATTAAGAAAATGGCGTCGACAATGTAGAGAATGTAGACAATATCGAAAATTATTATTTCTGTTAACAATTATTAAAATTCTTTCTTTCACATTAAAAAATATGATGTGATAATGAGACATATTTACATATGTTTATGTTACGGTTAAAGTGCGAAATCGTTAAATGAACAAAGTTAAATAATTTTAAAACCGTTTACAAGATAAAAATCGGTTTTAAATAGGGCCTATGTTAGGAGGATTAAATGATGCAAGAGAGGTGCAGGAACTTACCGCATGTTCGTGAAAGTTAGGTTGGCCAATATTCTTCCATGGTAATTTGTCATACACTACTGAACAATTCACTACAGATTTGACTAACAAATTTCGAGCGCCCCTATTGAAAGACCCGTTACAATGTTCAACATTATTATCACGCAATAAAATGATAAATCATAAAAAATTTTGAGACAAAAACTGACCATACGAGTACAAGTTCCTCGGGTTCATATAATAAATGGCAAAATATGACCGAAGGCTCACTTGATATTTTAAGCAATATTTTTTCTCTTTATCTACAATTTAGGAGGACAGTTACGAGTTGTTTTGCTTCTGCTAGCATTGTTCGTTTCCATGTTAGAGCTGGTCGACGACTTCCCTTCTCTCTCCTGGGTTCCATTTCAGAAGACCTGCTTGTCATTTAATTCTGCGATTTTCTCAATGTGGGCGAGTGTTCCATCTCAATAAGATCAATATTTGGTGTTTTGTTGGGCCATCAGTATTCTTCTAAGGCATTTATTTACAAATGTAGCGTATTCGATAGTATGTGTACGCTTCTAGGTTTCACAACCATACAGCAACACTGTTTTCACATACGAATTAAACATTTTTGTGTAGTGTTTGCGGGATAGGATAAATGTGTTCCAGACTTTGTTTAACATGTTCAATCTTATTCTAGCTTTGTTGATTTGTTTCTTTATATAACTTTATCTGTGCCATCCGTTTTCACTAAAGTACACAACCAACTTATACGATTTCATTGGTGTGTTTAGCCTCATTATCTGGTTTTTATGATATTTATTTTGAGGGCAACTTCTCTTGCTAGATCTGAGTAATGTGCGTGATGAATTCCATTCATCAGACTGCTCAATGAAGATTCGTATTGTTTTAATATAACATTGGAGCAAATTCGCCCATGGTCTGAAGCCAATTTTGGATTAACTGTCGGTGACATTCTATAGAGAATGACCATTGCTAATATCTTTATGGTTATGTTGAAGAGGGATATATATCGTGCCAGTTTATACTAGCGCTTAGGTCACCATATTTTTATCCAGGGGGTTTGCGTCTGAATTATTGGTACCCGACCCGAGTGCGTTGATAGCTGTTTCGGTATTGATTTCTTAGATTTTTTTCCACGATTGCCCTACACTAATGGCTGCTTCTTCATTTGCTTCACAGAATGTGTTTCTTAGTGCCCAGCATCTTTTAATCTGTAGATGTTTAGTTTTTTCCGTCTTTGCTGCTTTTTACAGGTTTAATTTTGAATTGTGGTATTTTGCCAGTTGGTGGTCACTGTAAATGTCTGCGCCACTCACTCGTTGCCCTTTACGTACAGAGTCTATATTGCTTGTTTATCCATCTCCTTTTGTGGCTTGTAGGTTCATAAAACTCATCCTTGGTGGTTCTATCTACGTCTTTTGTTGGATCGTATCAATATTAAATGTTGTGTTTGTATTTTTGAATGGAATCCTGTTACGATGCTACGATTATTTGGCAGATTTCTATTCCATTAATGCGCTTTCTTTGCATTAACTGTTGTTAATATGTGTGCTCACGCCTTATTCATCGAGTCCAGCGAATATAATGTTAAGAAATATCGCTTGTCTTTATTTCGCCACTGTTTTATCTCACTGCACTATGGCCGAGAATTCCGTTTCTGTTTTTTCTTTAATTGTTGCTAAGCCTTCAGGTTTTTGTTAGAGTTTTGATGTTTCAATTTCCGATTCATGTTCGTGTACGATAACCAAGTGTCGGATATTTGCCGGGTTGCATTATTTATTGTAGTATTGGCTTCTGTAATCATTTTGAATACGGATCGATAATTGATTGATCCATTGAATCCTAGCCAGCTTCCAGGTCTTCTGCGAAGGGTATACTGGCCAGGAGATGGGGGGGGGGGGAGGGGGTAGAAGGTTTCATTCCATTTCTTTATTTACTTTTTTCTATTATGTTTCCAAGCGGTCACTCATAACTTTGTAATAATCCAAGCAATGGTTGCTTGACTTGGTTGATGAAGTTGTGGTGGTTTTATCTAACTCTGCCACTCGCCTCCAATTTCAAGAAAGATTAATCCAGTGAAAAAAGACCACGAAACCCAAACGTCGATTGATAAATCAATTGGTATATCTCGGGAACAAATGTAATCCTGAGCTAACCTCAGCAAAATGGATATCGCCTTCATTAAAATACCGCCATCTGTATTCTTGTTCAAGACAAGATTATCATCACAGCTATCAGATAATTTTAGTTTCGAAAACCACATTATCTGTAAGAAACATCTTTCTTTTGTACTTAATTTTGATCAAAATATAACCAAAAACAGTAAATAATCACTAATTTATGCTATAAGTTTTGTAGTAATACCAACCAGAACTACGTTGTTCAAAAACGGATGTTAAAATCATAAATGAAGTACTTGTTTCGAAAATATTCATGACAGACGGCACATTTGGCACAGCGAAACCATAGCCGAATTTAGCCTCGTAAAGTGCTTATGGTTGTACCAATATTGAAGACGTTGATTGGCCAAGATTTTCAATCTCACCTATTTGTTCAATAAAAATTGAATTTCAACTGCCAAAATATAGATAAATCCTAATTTAAACTGGAAAACTAAAAGATGACGCCTTCATATAGAAAACAATGAAAAAAAACATCGAAAAAGTATTAATCTACATATTCTACGAATTGTCTACATATTCTACCGATTCTCGACATTGTCTACTCAAAAATCAACTGTCTACGCTATTTTCGACACCAAATTGTAGATAATTCGGAAATACGCGTAGACGCACAACACTGATGCTAACCATCCCAGTGGATTAAAAAGGAACGTAAGAACAGGTATTGCTTACAATCAAACTTATGCTCCAGTTGTTCGGTTTACTTCAATAAAGTATTTAATTGCTTTGGCTGCTAAATTTGATCTGGATATTGATTATATGGACGTGGTTACTGCATTCCTTCAGGGAGAATTACAAGAAGAGATTTACATGCTCAACTATCTGGTTTTGTTTTTGGAAATAAAGTGTGTCGATTAAGAAAGATTATATAGTTTCAAACCTGAACATGAAGCTTGATGCAATTTTAAATCTAACAGGATATACACGGTCAAAAGTGGACCCATTATTTATTATAAGAAATACAAAGAAAGAACGATTATAGTAGCAGTCTACTTTAATGATTTCCTAATTTTTTCTAACTGTATTCAATTAAAGGAAAAATTAAATACAGAGCTGAATCAACCCGTTTAAAATAAAGGACTTGGGAGAAGCAAAATCATGTTTGGGCTAAAACAACACTAGGGATCGAAACCAATATAAAATTTGGGTTGATCAAGAGCGATATATAACAGATGTTTTGGAGAGATTTCATATGTCAGACTTCAACTCTGTTTTGACTCCTTCTGACCCTAATCAAAAGTTATGGAAGGATATGTCGCCAAAAATGGAGTGGAATCAAAGCAATGAAATGCGTTCCATATCAAACGTCCATATGCAGCATCTGCTAAACTTGAATTGTGCAAGGAAGGTAACCCCAAATTATAACGTATTGTGATTCTGACTGGGCTAGTGACGTCGATGAAAGGCGTTCGTAAACAAGTTGGTACATTATTGTTTAATTCAATAATATCAATTTGTTTTGAAGTTATTGAATTTTCAAGTCTTTCATTCGAATTCACATCCGAGATTTCTTCATATATTAAACAAGACGTTTCGTTTGGGTCTAAATTAGGTCCTTCGCAATCATTTGTATGTTGAATTCCAAAAGTGGGAGCTCCAAATCCACCTACCTCTTCATTCAAATCAAGTAGTTGGATCATTTGCTCTTCTAAGGATGATATTTGTTAAGTTTTATTTGGGCCGCCACCTGTTCCAGTAGCCGACTTTTTATTCGATTTTAATTTGCCCTTTATATGGTATTTATAGTCTTTCCATACCTGAAAAAACAAAAATTGTACGTATAATTACGAAAAATGTATGAATAAATATAGTAAATACCTTTTTCCAACCATCAATTGATTTAGTAGGTGGACCTTCGGCGTTCAACTTATTTTTAAGATCTAACCACAACTGATTCATTTTTGTTTTATACTCGGTGGAATTCATTCGATTTTTGGCCTTACCGTCATTCTCAATCATGAACTCCACGAGAATCTCGAATTGTCGTTGATTGGTAGTCCTTAAATCAAGTTTTAAGAAATTGGTATTAATAAATAAGATTATGTATAATTGATTAAAAATATGAATATAAATACAAACATTTCTAATGCACGACAATAATAAAACTTTTAATTTTACTATTATCACTTTTATAGTCGCTTTTAATTATTTATTTAAAAAAATTCTATTAAAAATTAATTATTCAAAAAAATAGAAATTTAAATTAAATGAACGATAAATATGCGATATTCGACTGCTTATGAGCATTCGCATTTGTCAAATATAGTTTCGCAAAAATCCGCCGTGGCATTTTCTAATATGGCATTCGCATCCGACTTCGGGCGCATTTTTGCGAAAATATTGTTCTCTAATACTAAAATGCGATATCGTATGAAAATGTGAAATCGCATTTTTTTATAATAGGGCCCCAGGTTTGTTCGCAGCTCTCCATTCCGTGGCTTTACTAGCACGGATATATTCTGCTAGAATGTTTTTCTAGTGTTGCATGTCAATCATTCTCGACGAGTTTTTTTTATTTTCAAAGACCAGGCAGCACTGATTATCGAACCAATTGTTGTGAGATCGCGAAGGGCATTTTCCGATAGTATTTTGCGCCACGGTAATTATAGCGACCTGTATAGCGTGAGACTGCTACTGGATATTAAGAGAAGCTTCTTCGTTGTTACTGTGTTGGTCTACATGCGGACTGTGCAGTGATCTTTGATCTTTTAAGGCATCGAAATAGTGACATTACAACGCATGTCAGGTACTCGTACTAAACATATTATCGCATTAAATTTAAAACCACCCGAGCAAAGTCGTGGGCAACAGCCAGTGTTTCATAAATTTTTCCACTTCGCTAACCAAACCTTATCGATCAATTGTATAATATCCTCTGCGATCATAATCAGAGTACATATTTAAGAAACTCCCAAGAAAATTCATAAAACACGCGAGTGTTAAGTTTTCTCAGTGTTGCAAAATTTATTTACTGTAATGTTACATAAAGTTATTTAATCGACTAATTATGTACACGATTAAGTTATACATTCTCTCCATATTGTTTTATTACAAAAAAATCAATTAACCACCAAACCGTGTACATATAATTTACTAACACATGGAAAAGTTTAAACTATTTAAAATTTCCATTCACTGCTCGATTGCACTAAACGTAACTTAAACTACATTGGTTAGGTATGGTAGGTAATTTAAAATTATGTTGTTGTGTGCCTATATTTGGAATATACACCAATAATTTTTTTGGTTTCACACGAAATATAAATTAAACCATTACCAAAAAATACGTTCAAAGATTATTTCATCTTAATGTACAACGAAATACTTTTGAGTGATAAATATCAATGCCATTGAATAGAGACGAAAATAAAAGTAAATTTTCTTGCGTTTTGTTTCTTCATCTTGTTCAACTTACGCGGTATATCGTGTATGAAAATTATTTATAAATTGTAACCCCCACCAAAAATTTAAGAATTGCGGCTTTTAATCGTAAAAACTCCTTTTACATTTAATGTAAATCTGGACATCTTTTTCCACCTTGATACAGTCATTTACTCCTACCTTATTATATAATGCCGAGTACAGAATGCTAAATGCTTTGTGTTAAGTTTATAAAATAAACAAATCATGATGATCAATATGTTGTTGTTGATATTTAATTTAATAGATCTTTTATTATTTTAACAACTTACAACTCATTGCTTCTTACCTATATCTATTTTTACAGTAGAGTGTCTTTTTGTGTTTTTCTTGCGGTTTTATGCTGTTCATTCAGTATGATTTAAGAAATTGAATCGATCGGGCGATTTGTGTTTTGTTGTAAAATATACATCGGTGAGCGCGAACAGATCGCAACTCGTAATTCGTGTCTAAATAATAATTATTTTAAAAAAAATGTTTAATTTAATAAAATATTTAATTAAATTTATTTTGATTTATAAATGTTTAATATTATTTCAATGTGATGGTGTTAATGGTGATCTAATAGAGTTTAATATAAATTGTAAGAGTTTTGAGTAAAAAATATTTTGAGTGATTTTATTTTGAGTGGAATTTGTTTGAGTGTGTTTTTGTGTTTATTTGGAAATTATACATGTCCTTCCTCAACAAATTTTACATTCTATTTCTACTTAAACTGTATAATAAATCAAACCATATAAACACTGTTTATGTGACGAAAACCTTGTTTCTAAAGTTGTTCGTATTGACCCGTGAATCAATTTTGTTTTGCTATTCATAAATTTCTTGCATATGAGTAGCAATCAAAACAACAAAAGAAAACTAAAATCGAAAAAAAACGACAATGATTAATTTTACACTATCCTAAGCGTTATATAAAGATTACGATGTTCATTTAAACATTGCGACCTTGAACTTGGTTTTGGATGCTTATTATTTTTATCGGCAGTTGGCTACGACATGCAGCTAAAATATTTGGTTACCATCCGAACTCTCAAGTTAAGATTTCGATTTCAATTATAAAATCGAAACCTTGCAATGTTTACTTTACCATTATCAACTAGATGAATATTTTAGAATGTATTTCTGAATTTACTACTTACGATCGAGATAAATTGTGAATGGATTGTAAATATTTACAAATTGATTACCAGTAAGTTATGTTTATTTTGAAACTGATATTAAGCAATTTAAAATGAAGTTGAAATTAAATAAAGTAAAAAGTTTGCAACCTACATTTAATTCAGTTTCCTTAATGTTATAGATATACGGTGTTACAAGATCAAATTTAAACTTGAATTACAGTGAGATAAGCAGAATGCAGTACAACTGTGTGTAGTCGTATAAATTATATGACCAGCAAGTACTCAATTCTACTGCATCCTGAATACCGATAACTGAATCCTTCAGTTTCAAAATAAACATAAGTCACTGATAATCCGTGAAGAACTAGGCCATAGACGCCTAAAAGAACGATGGTGAATTGACAAATCTTTAGAATGAAACAGTAAACATAATAAACTTCACTTTATTTTTCAACATAGTCACTTTTAAGCTCAATTTCATTAAACCTTTAAAATCCTCAAAATTAGTGTTCGTTCTAGCTATAATTTCATCATTTGACCCATACCTATTTCCACTTAGCCATTTCTTCATGTTTGGAAACAGGAAAAGTTACAAGGAGCTCAGATCAGGTGAATATGATGGATGACCGGTGTACAGTGTTTCGTTTAACGAAAAGTGTAACTTCTAAAAAGTGTAGCAATTAAAAGTGCAAATAGCGCACCTTTACTAAAAAAGATCCTAAAAAATGTATATTTCGTGCAAATATCGGGCTCAAATTTTATCATAATAATGCTAGTCCCAAATTTGGGGTTGTTACGAATAAAAAAATGATATTTTAAATGTTTGAAATGATAAACATTTGCGACATTTGCGACTATGGCCGATTAAAAAAACCTCAAAAATGTTACCAAGGTGTCATGTCATCTATTAGTAAACAACTTGACCTGTTCAACACATCAATCTCCCTCGTTAATTGTGACAAACTCCCGAGTCCTTTGACGTTTCATTTTAAATCATGACTTAATTCCCAATAAATGAAATAAACATTTTTGGAGCACACGATACTTCTAAGATCTAAGATACTTTGATACTCCTGAAGTACTATTACCGCTGTCTATCCAATGCACTGGTCTTGGCATATTATCTTTTGCTAATATAGTTCTATGTGAACGGCATGTTGTTCATCACATCTCACGGATCTATTTTTGCAATATGATTAAAATATTGTCATTTTCGCATTATAGCCGTAATTGCGTTTTTTGCATTTTCTCTAGTTTAAAATTGTTGACATATTGAAGACTTATCTTCCTAAGTCTTTGTTATTAAAAGTGAGCCTAGCTGCCATACATCACCTTTTGTTAATCTAGCTTTACTTACTTCTTTCTATAGTTCTATGGTTCTCCAAAAATTTTGCGACAAAAAACAATTATGACAACCACAATTGATCCAAAAAAAATCTATTTCATGGAATAGTTTCTGTTGAACATCAGTGTCCCAAATGAAAATAAAATTTAGGAGTTTTACCTTTGTTTCACGTATATACTGTAGACGTAAATATTGAATTTTTCCGTTGTTTGTACCAAGCAATTATTATATGATTTAATCTTGTTTTACGTCTAGTAGGTAAATAAAACAACTGTACAACTCATAATTTTTATTCCCATTTTTCGACCAAAATTCGACCTCAGTACGTTCAGAAAGAGATTTGCTTTTCTTTTTAATTTTTAATTCGACGAATTGTAAAGCTTTTGGAAACTTTTGCTGGCTTTTACTTTAATTCACAAATCCACCGTTTTGTCACTGGTTGGCAAAAGCAATTACATTTTGTTTATTACCATTAAATCATGTGGCATGTGAAAGGTCTTGGAATAGTAATTATTTTTCTTTCAGCATTTTAGTTCATAAATCCACCGTTTCGGCGCTGGTAGCTAATTATTATTTTATGATAGATTATATAAGTGTCGCATTTCATTGAAAACTACCGCTATAATGCTGGAGAGAAATATGTGTTCTCTCATTCCCATACTACTACAAACTTCCATCATCCATTGGCCATAAATCCTAAAGCCAGGTCATTTAGGTGGTCTTTTCAGGTGGACCCACTGTCGTTTGTTTCGAATCGAGTGTTTGCTTGGTGGTTCGGTTTTGTGTTCGCACAATAGCGATATCAGTCTATAGATAATTTTTGGAATCTTATTTATATTCATTTTTTAAAGCTAATGTCGGATCTCATGATTCATTCGCAATCTGAAGTAATAGCTGACTTAACTTAAATTGTAGGCAGCTAAGTTATGTTGAGCTACGTTGAGTTAAAAAATATTTGGGCTTTAGGATCACCTTGCCTTACTCCTAATTTGCGTAATAGAATCCTCAGAGTAAAAGTCTGATCGGTTCAAGATCTATTTAGGCGAAAACCACGCTAATCGTCGACCAAGATGTGTTCACTATATATCGATAACTTTGCTGCCACTACATTGGCTAAAACTTTATAACCGCAGTGTTTAGCAAAGCTATTCCGCGGTAGTTATTGCAATTTAATCGATGTCCACCTTTATGTAGTGGGAATATCGGAGTCGTCTTCCACTCTTATGAGATTTTATCAGTAGACTATACAGTAGAGACAAGTTCGTACATCCGGTTAAACATTTGATCGCCACTTCTTTTAGAATCGCATGAAATTCCATCTTCACCAGGAGCATTTTTGCACTTCATTTTGTCTTCATGTTACGTACTTCATCGTACGATGGTGCAGCTGGTGGAGTCATTTCAGTGTTGATGTCGAACTGATGCGGGAGACAATTAATCTCCAGCAAATGGTGGTACTGGCCGATTTAAAATAGAGGTAACATAATTCCGCCGCACTTGAAGGAAGTTGTGGGTTTCCACTACTAACTCTCCACGTTCATTGTGCCATTCTCGTTTTTTCAATATGCATATCTGCAGAGCCGAGTGGAAAATTATAGTTGTTATACGATTGTTTTGTATTTTGGGATAGAATAAGCTTGTCTGAGGGATTTTTATCGAACTGCATTCAAGTAATCTTCGTCGAACCTATTATTTTTGGTGCTCGGTGAAGTTTGACCAATTCTTGATGATGATGTTTCTAGTACCGCTTTTTATGATATTCCATTGATCCTCCTCGGAATCGGGCAGTGATAGGGTTTTTTAAATTCCTTTTAGGGTTTTCTCATAGCTGGTTCTTGTCACGTGCTTGTTTAAACTAACGCGGGGTTTGTTGGAGGCGGCGGTTGTATGTTGTTGATAAATGAAAAGTGTATTTTTCAACAAGAGGTAAGCGATCGGAATCGATGCTACGTCCGCGTCTTGTTTTGATATCTTTGATACTGATAAAATGTGTATGGATATGAGGATGTGATCAATTTAATTTTCTGTGTCCTCGTCGTTTGATTTCCATGTACCTTTATGAATTCTTTTCCGTGAGAAGTATGAGAAATGTGAAATCATGCTGTAATGTTCATTCGGTGGTGGGGAGATGCTTGATTTTAATTTTTCGTGAATTTTCCAGGTTGATGGATAGATAATAAATTCTTAAACAATTTGTTTCATATACATATTATATTTCTTATCAAATAATTCAAATCAAAACAATTTTTATTTTTCCACCCCATTATATACAGGGAGGGTGACACAAAAACCGTTCTAGTGTGAATATTTAATCGCTTTTTTATTTACTACAGTATATTTAATGGAATTTTTTTTTGGCTGAAACGTGAAATAGAATATCTTACAAATGATAGCCATTTTCTGCTTCCCACATTCGTGCTCTTTCTTACACATTTTCCATAACTTTTTTCAAAATTTCAAGTGTTAAGGCCAGGATTTTCAAAGGAAAGCCAAACTAGTTGGGATCGGCTAAATCTGGTGAATTTTCGAAATTATTTGCACGCCAAAGATGTCATAACAGATCTATTGTGTAGTGTGTAGTAGGGGTTGAATCTCTATCCTATTGGAATTATAGCTCTGGACGATTTTGCATTGTTCGCCTTAAAAAATTTTCAACATCGTCCGATATTGGGTACCACTGACGGAAACTATGACGCCAACTTCGTTTTCGAAAAAAATGGGACAAATATTTTACAGACGATACTCCGCACCAAAACCTCCAGTTAACTGGGTGTAAAGCCTAAAGTATAGATTGTTTACGAAGTCATTTACTTGGAAATGTGCTTCATCGCTCATTATTAAATTGTGAATCGGTATTTTCTTCAACTTTTCCTCGTAGCGAAATGGCAAAATCCAGACGTTTTTGATAATCTGTCGGTCTTAATTCTTGCACAAGCTGAATTTTATATGACAACATTCTTAATGTGGTCAAAATTCTCTGTATGGAAATTTGCGAAATTCTCAGTGGTATTTAACGTCTCCTTGTTGACAATTTTACTATTCTGCACACCTTCCAGTAGACGTGAATATTATCATCCGTACGGCACGTCATCTTCGGGAACCTGAGAGATTCCTTACGGCATCGTGTTGCTGGAAACTTGCCGCCAGATGGTTTATTGTTGCGCTAGACGGTACAGAACGCACATTAAAATATATTCGATAAACACGGTGTGTTAAAATAATTGAAGGTTATTTTTTATAATAAATTTCAATTACTAAATTCGCTGTTCTGTTGTGTATTGTCCCATTATAAATTTCCCAAATCTTCTTTATTCAATTCTGAAAATAAAAAAATAATTAACAAGAAACATAATTAATAAACAAGTTATTAAACGTTTACAGTAGAATCGGTCTTCTTGCGCCACCCTGTACCATAAAAAAAGTTAACACTGGTCTGATTTTCCCAATGACGCGTTTTTCATCCTCGACATTCCAATTTTGAATTGTTTTTCTTTGATTTGTCGAAAGTTGTACTGCTCGATGAGATGTTTTGGTCGCCCCATTTATTGACGTTTATGGGCGACTCGTTCGGGCGATTACTTCTGGTTCTGAGTCTCTTAGTCATGCTAGTTTTTCGACCAAGCGGAAGTGCTTTGTTAATCCAATGGTGGTTGATCTGGATTTTGGCACTCAGTTTGTCACAATCGAGCTCCAGGTAGACGCAGACTGTTGTCTTCACACTAGTGAGATCGCAAATTGAAGGACAGATTACAATCTCAATTCCCTTATAGTGCGTCCATGACATAGTGAGTTAGTTCGGAAAAAATTCTATGGAAACACACAAAATGTATTAAAACAACAACAAAGATAAAACAATTTCAACTCGAGTTCGGAATTAGTAGGCGTGGTACAAAGCATTTCAAATAATTTGATTGGTTTTGAGTTCGTTAGCGAGTATGGAAATATTTGTTGCCGATGTCATGTACGCGACATTAAGCAGAGCTTCCTTAATATAAGAGCCGTAACATTCCGCCATTTTTTTCCATAAGCTTTCCATAGAGGGGAAGCTTTTTGTTCTTTTTCATACCAATCAGTGTATTTTAATATTTTTTTAGAAGCTTTTTTGTATATAAAAACATTAATGTTTCGTTTCAATTTTTAATTTGAATGGTTAGTTCAATATTCAGGAAAAGCGTATTTTAAAATTGAGTCATATTATGTCGAAATAACGCAAAAATATTTAAATTAGTCTACCACAATTTTTTTTTTTATTGTAGAAATAAGAATTTGTTTGTATGTGTATGTAAGAAATTAATATAGAGTGTTCCATCAAAAATTTCAGCATTTCTTTCCCAAAACAAACGTTGGTTAAAAAGTGCGTTTTGAGTAGCTATGTAATATGGGGTTTATTGTGCTCTGGATTCTATTACAACATTGTTGATGAACAAACTTCGAACACTCTTTTTTCGTTATTTGTTAAAAATTTGATTTTTCATCGCAACAAATTTGCAGCCTATATTGTTTCATCCTGTAGTATAAACAAACTGGAGCTTCATAAAATAAAAACATTATATTATAGAGCTTTTCGCAATAAAAAACCAATCAAAAGATGTCGCTAAGTATAAATTAAAGCTAAATATTAAAACCTAAACGCTTGTTAACTAAAATTTAACAATTTATTATGTATACTGCCTGGTTCAATAGATTATTGAAATCTCCTGGAACTGAAAATAACCGAAAACGAGCGAATTGAAATAAGAAAAGAAAAAATTTGGAAAAATGTGACATTTTTCTATTATTTTTCAGAGCGCAGCAACTACGTTGATAAATATTTTGCGATGAAAAGCTTTATTTATGCCAACCGTTTTATAAATAAAAAATATAATTGTTTTGAGCTTTATTAATTATGTTAAATTATTATATTAAAGATTTCGCGCTTAACTTACAATAATAATGGTTTATTTTCGCAAATAGTTATTTAATTATTTTACAATTTTCTGTAATTTCAAGTAAATTTATTACAGAGACATCTGTAAACGGATTTTCAAATTACAGAAAGCTCGGTTTTGCAATCGAATAAAATTGAAGTTTTTTACGTTTTGTTCTGTTTTGTAATAATATTTAATTAAGAAAACCATGACAACGTTGATTTTTTGTATACAAAATAATAATAGATTTTGATGTAAAAATTTTATTATATGAATAATATTATTGTTTCTACATGGTGATTCATAAAATTTCGTTTCAGCTCACGTTTTCTCTTTAATTTTGTTTTAAATGGAGAATGTTTAGATTGAAATTAAGTGCATCGTTCATCTCAAAAATTCTGAGGTGCATGTGACCAGAATTTACCAAATAAGTTACATTTTTATAAAACTAAATTTTAAATTGGATGTAAGAGGAATCCGCGGCACCACCCTTTATTATTTTACTTTATAAACCTACACAACTAAACGGAAAGCTCATTTTTATAGAAAATTAATAAATTTATGCTCCGATTTAGTTTAAATTTACCAAATAAATACTACATTATGATGGCTGATTTTCAAATATGTGTTCTTTGAATAGTTTATTAAAAATATAAAATTAAAATTTAGATGATTTGTTTAATTTTTTATTCATAAATTCATGTTCAAAAATTTTCCAATTACCACGGTTTCTTATAGTAATTCAATAAAAGCTTCCCCTCTACTGAAAGCTCTCTTTTTAATATTACGGCTCTTCAAAATCATAGATGGCTCTGCATTAAGTCGCGTACATGATATCGGAAATAAATAGTTCTATACTCGCTAACAAACTCAAAACTAATGAACGTGAAATGCTTTATACTACGCCTACTAGTGAAATTGTTTTAACTTTGTTGTTGTTCTAATACATATTGTGTGATACCAACGTATTTTTTCCGAACTAACTCTTCATGCGACGTGACTATGGATCTTCCTGGTTACTAGATTTTAAAATCAAAATTTACTATTTTGTGCAAAACTCTCAATGATATTTTTTTAAATCTTAGTTGGCTACCTTAGTTTGAGCATAGACAAATTATAAATAAGACTGCTAAACCAATGGAAAATTTATGTTTAAATCAAATTCTCGATGTCGTTACAAATGGAAAAAATTTTCTAGCGGCTGTTAGTAGAAATATTAGTTAATACTCAAACCCTATTTTGGTCTACATTATGAGCGCAATACATATTTCTCGCTCAATATATTTTTTCAATACGCGCGCGACAAATAAAATTTTTTATATTTGTGTATACAGTAAAAAAGAATCAAACGGAAAAATAACAAATTCAACTTATTTTTTATTTTCGTTTGAAAGTATCCTTTCTCTTCTTTCTTTAAGTCATACACTTATATTTTAGTAAAACAGAATGAAATGAAACTAAAACGCACGTATTATCTATATACATACTCGTATATACATATGTACTATTTAAAATAATGTTTGTGCACGATCGATAATTTCTTGTTTAGATATATAGAATTTAAACACGTGGTGACCATGAAAAGGAAGAGGATCTATTTTAGATGTAAGTATGTAGCTACGATGATTGTTTTGGTGTGCTGCATGAAGTATAATTTAAAACCCAAATATTTGGAGGAAATGATAAGAAACATCAAAAATTTATGAACGAAAGGGAAAAATATTATAATTAAATGGTTTTTTAATGATCACAGAAAACAATTACATATACATATTACATATTTGTGTTTGGTTACATTATGTATATTTTGTATGCCTTTCTATACTGGTTTGTCCAAATTAAATACATTCATGACATAATTTTCCCTAAGTGTACTATTAAGGATGATGCATGATTTAAATTCAATAATTTTAAAATACCTAACAATTTTATAAATGATTTTATTTTTGAGAAAATAAATAAAATCAGCTTACACCGGAAAGATGTCTTTTGGAAAATATACTATGTTTTTGGATTTGCCTCCAAAAAAATTGGTCAAACATACAAATTTTTGTTAACGTTTTCCCCTTATTCCATATTATCTGAAGCACGGTATAGGTATTATAGGACTTGATTTGTTTCAACTAGCTTTTGCAAACATTTTAAGACGTCGGAAATAAAAGCTAGTTTTTGATTTTAACTAAATTTGCAAAAACATTGATATTTCGATTGCGGTTGTGGTATATACATATATAGAATTATGAGTATACACAATATCCGTGCAATTCCATTTTTAACCTGCTAATCCTAAATTAAAATCATCCTAAGGTTTAAAATGACAATATATAAATATTTCGTTGTTCGTTGTTGTCAATTGATTTACAAGCTTACATTAAAAGTACACTGCAATTTTTCAGATACCAACCACCCCTTATGATGGAAACTACCCCAAATTTCTCTAGAATAAAGGACCACTTCTTTGAAAATTTCAAAAATAGACTATTCAATATCGGATAATGGGTATCGCTTTATAATCCTCATCAGAAATGCAATTCGATTTTCTAGTTGTAACTATAAATCATGGACACAAATTTATTTAGCCCCTTTATTTATTAGGTGTATAACTTAATTTCTACAGATTTTTTCTTCGAGCTTAAAATTATATTTAAAATAGAAATATTTTCACGGTATTTTTTGATTTTTACAGGATCATGATTTACATAACCTCTCAGAATAACAGAGTTTACAATGGCAACTGATAAACAGCACATTCGGCACTGCATTCTATACAAATGAATTCCAATAATGAAAAAAAGCTTCTAAAGCACGGGAATCAATTTGTAGTGGTCTTGGTGTCGACCTTGTATCTTATGAAATTTGTAATTATTGGTACAAACGTTTTAGAAGTGGTGATTTCGATATTAGCGACAGCCTCGAAAGTTTGAAGGTGTGCGAGCTAACCTGGAGTATACAACAGCAACAGGCATAACTCAGAAAAAACCTAATACCTAAATAAAATAATGCGTAATAATTGGATTCATGTTAATTTTCAATTCCTATAAAAATCATATACATTTGATAGTTTAAATTCTCCTAAACTTCTGAAAATTTAAATGAATTGTAAGAAAATATGTACTATGGACTTGAAGGATATAAAAATTAACTAAATAGAGTAAAATATTTTCTGGACAGTTATTTTTCAGTAATTATCTTCTCCTGTACTAAATATTAATTTATTGCATTAATATGCCCAGTACCAAGTGAATTTTCTAAAACTGGTTATGTAAATGTATTTAACTAATGTGTAATAATCCATCACCATTAGTCATACATACTTTAATCGTATATAGTTCAATGAGTTGTCACAGATTTTAGTGAGGCCTCATTAAACCTTATATGAATCATGTCTTTGTTTTCGGTAAGACTTCAGTGGGCTGAACTTGCTCGACATGTTTAAAGAGTTCGTAGTATAAATATTTTTTGTATATAAAATCAATAAGAACTGCCTGATGACCTAAATCAAGGACAGGATCACGAACGCCGCACGAAAGTCCCAGAAAATATTCGAACCCAATTCAAGCAAAATTAATTATGAAATTTTGGGTTATTCTGGATTGATAGCCAGATAAAATTAATTATAAGGGTAGGTTCATATTTAGAGTTTGAGGGCCTATAACTACCCTTCCCATTTAAATTTCAACAATATTCTTATGGATATAAGTTACTCTAAGTAGCATCTGTTCACAATCTATAGTTCGAGTTGTTACGGGTTGTGGTATGGCTAATTTTACAACTGATAATTTTATACAATATATTATCTTGGCATTTTTAAATCGCATTCTCTAAACAGTTTTTTTACCCAAGATAAACCTATTGACAGCAAGCGAGCAAGATAACATTAAACGTCAAAACGAAATTTTAATTATTTTATATCCTTAATAACTCAAAAAATATAATCTCTAGAAACGTAAATTGTTGCATATACATCAAAGCCATCTAGAATCACACATAGCCCCCAAAATCATATTGAAAAATGATCGGAGTCGGGAGTTATTTGAAATTCAAATCAAGATACGGTTAGATAACTTATAAAACAAACCAAATGTTTGAAAAGAACATTACAACAGCCAAAAATTTCTTTACTTCGTATGGTAAAGGCGTGTATAATATAAGTCTTATTTACAATTGATCGATCAGTTGAATTTTGATTAATGTTGTGTATTCTAATCTGTTTAAAGGTTATTCTTTATACTACATACAAAATCGCATTTTATGTACATAATTATTATTTGCGATATGTTTTTGAAATTCAATCAAATCTGTCTTAAGTAGATCATAATTTCAGTGTATTTCGTTGTTGAAGACATGTTTAGCTCTTTCCGATGCCATATTTAGTTCTTTCCGCACATGCGACTTGACAATATCTAAGTATAATAGTCGGATCTCGGAAAGCCCGGGATTGTCTTATTAAAATTTTAGAATTTCGAGTAAACTACAAAAAGCTATGCGTTTTAAGCAACGAAACTCATTTAACCATCAAATTTGGTTAGTCACTGCGAGCTTTCCAAACTCCACGAGTTCCTCATCCAAAATTTTTTTATGTGCCTCCCCAATAACACCGAAAATTTGTTAATCGGACCCATTTCTAGTATTTGATGTAGGTCTAGTTATGGAGGGACGTTTCAGTGTTACGATTTGTTTTTTACCATGAGTTAATTTTTAATCTTTGTAAAATGTTTGGGTTAATCTTAAGGATCGGTAACGAGTAGGAGGTGAGATTTTGATCAATTACCTGCACTTTAGAAATTGATTTTATGCAATATACATCTTGTTTGCCTTAGTGCTAGTTAGAAGCTAATTTTAATGCATAATATAATTAAATATTGTTCTCGTTCATTATTTTTCGAAATTTGTCCTAATTGTTACTTTTCTCAAACATAAGTTAATAAATAGTTTAGAGTTAAATCATTGTAAGATTTTATAAACTGTTGAGAGCTCTTAGTGTCTCTAAATGAAATATTAAACAACAACAAACTGAAATTTGTTGACTAATTTTGGTTTTCTATAGGCCTTCATATTTATTGTGCTCGTCAATTTTTTAACTGTGCAAGTGTAATGATCAACTAAAATATTGCAAGTGCATACAAACTTGAAAACTTTGCTTCCTATGTGGAGAGCGGGTCCATTTTAGATGTTGTCAAATCAGACACTTGAAACACTTGACATTTATATTTGAAAATTGAGCAACTAAAATTGCTTTGGCTGTAATCCACAGACCATCTTGTTCTAGGATATTCTACCCCTTAAGTCTTCTTCTTCTTATATAAATAGGTACATTATATATACCCTACTTTAAACATAAAATTATTACTAATCAATTTATTTGTTTTGTTGTATTTGTGGAACGACTGGATATAAACCTAAGTAAAAGTATAGGTAATAGTGAAGACGGTCGATGAACATATTCGAATGTTTAACTTTACTGAAAGAATATTTTAATTCCAACGATAATGGTCCATTTTTATAAGTACACAAATTTAAATAATAATTAGTAAGAGTTTAATTAGAGCTTGATCTTAATTAATTCTAAAATAAAACTATAAACTAAAATATCAAAAATTGCAATTAACTATTAATAATATCCAAACGAAAGCGTTTTACACATTCAAGCAAAGTTATTCCGCGATAAATTACTTGTGTTACTTTTTGACATAAACTTATCTTGCCACTTTACATTTTATCTTGAAAAAAATTTAGTGAATGCGAAATTACTAAAACATCACGATATCCAATATAAATCTAGACTTCTACGATAATTTTTTTCGTGTGTAAAAGTTATCACTTTTACACTTTACAATTTATCTTGATTTTTAGAGAATTAGGGCACTGATGTGGATTATAAAGCGGTACCCATTATCCGATATTGAATAGTCTATTTGTGAAATTTTCAAAGAAGTGGTCATTTATTCTAGGGAAATTTGGGGTAGTTTTCATGATAAGGGGTGGTTGGTATCTGAAAAATTGCAGTGTACTTTTAATGTAAGCTTGTAAATCAATTGACAACAACGAACAACGAAATATTTATATATTGTCATTTTAAAACCTTAAGAAGATTTTTATTTGGGGTTAGCAGATTAAAAATGGAATTGCATGGATATTGTGTATACTCATAATTCTATATAAGTATATACCACAACCGCAATCGAAATATTAATGTTTTTGCAAATTTAGTTAAAATCAAAAACTAGCTTTTATTTCCGACGTCTTAAAATGTTTGCAAAAGCTAGTTGAAACAAATCAAGTCCTATAATACCTATACCATGCTTCAGATAATATGGAATAAGGGGAAAACGTTAACAAAATTTGTATGTTTGACCAATTTTTTTGGAGGCAAATCCAAAAACATAGTATATTTTCCAAAAGACATCTTTCCGGTGTAAGCTGATTTTATTCATTTTCTCAAAAATAAAATCATTTATAAAATTGTTAGGTATTTTAAAATTATTGCATTTAAATCATGCATCATTCTTAATAGTACACTTAGGGAAAATTATGTCATGAATGTATTTAATTTGGACAAACCAGTATAGAAAGGTTTATATGCCATGTTTCTTATCATTTCCTCCAAATATTTGTTTTTTAAATTATACTTCATGCAGCACACCAAAACAATCATCGTAGCTACATACTTACATCTAAAATAGATCCTCTTCCTTTTCATGGTCACCACGTGTTTAAACTCTATATATCTAAACAAGAAATTATCGATCGTGCACAAACATTATTTTAAATAGTACATATGTATATACGAGTATGTATATAGATAATACGTGCGTTTTAGTTTCATTTCATTCTGTTTTACTAAAATATAAGTGTATGACTTAAAGAAAAAAGAGAAAGGATACTTTCAAACGAAAATAAAAAATAAGTTGAATTTGTTATTTTTCCATTTGTTTCTTTTTTACTGTACACACAAATATAAAATTTTTTATTTGTTCGCGCACGTATTGAAAAAATATTTTGAGCGAGAAATATGTATATTGAGCCAGAATCTACTTAAATATAAGTCCTGCTTACTCTCTCATTGACAGATACCTATTTAAATAAAACTAACAAAGAGTGTGTTGGTTACACTAACAATGCAACGTAAATTTCAATTTGTTTTTGCTCATTTTTTTGTTTCTGCACCACCACATTTATACTTAGTTATTTAAAAAAAAATTACTATGGAAAAAATATTTCTAATACATCTTTACTTAGTTATTGTTTATTTTATATGTGTGGAGTTAGCAGGACTTATATTTAAGTAGATTCTGATTGAGCACATAAGGTTTGAGTTTTAGCTAAGCATTTCTGCTAACAGCCACTAGAAAAAATTTTCCATTTGTAACGACATCGAGAATTTGATTTAAACATAAATTTTCCATTGGTTTAGCAGTCTTATTTATAATTTGTCTATGGTTTGAGAAACAGTTTATTTATTTATAGCGACAAAATTTCAAGTTATAGAAATAATCATTTGAAGTGATAGCAGTCGCCATTAAATATTTATAAAGCAGCATAGTATGATTTTAAAAAAACAGCCAAACGACTTTATTGAACAATTATTTTGTAAGGTTCGATTTTAAGATCTAGTAAACAAGAAGATGTGTAGTCACATCCCTTGAAGTGATGCGACTAGGGGGATAGGGATGTACGTTTCCTCTTACCATGTTCACTACAATTATTACTACTTGGACTAATCTGCTTACTAATACTGTGAAACTTTTCGCTCTCATTATTCGTAGTATCCGGCCAATAGAGATAATCCTGCTTCATGAACGTTGCCATGGACGAATGATGCAGTTGCATTTGAAATAACTGTTATAAGTGATAGTAAATTCAATAGTTTAGTAATTCTGTATTATCACTTGACCGTGAGCTAGTAGTAGCCACATTCATTACGAGCTGTACATTTTTGGCATTTCGAATTTGTTCACGCTTTATAATAAAAATATAAAACCGGCGCTCTGCCCTTTTTACTTGTACTTGTATTAAGGTGTGATATTCCTCTAACGTACACCAACAACGCGTTTCATATGCCATTTAGCATTTTTTATGGCGGATTCCCATAATCCACCAAAGTGGGGTGATCGTGGAGGAATCGTTAGCCACTCGATCTTGTTACTAGCACAAAATTGCTTAGTGTCATTTTGAAATTTTTCTGACAAAAACAGATTTCGAAGTTCTTTCAATTCGGATCGACAACCTACAAAATTCGTAGCGTTGTCTGAATAAATTTTAGTGCAAAACCCTCGTCGGGATATAAACCTGCGAAGACAAGCTAAAAACGATTCCGATGAGAGAGACATGACAATTTCCATGTGTATGGCCTTAATGACAAAGCATATAAACACACAAACATACATTTTACTTTTAGTTTTGGATTTTATACTGGGCTTAGCGAAGAATGGTCCGCAAAAATCTATACCAACAACGGAAAATGGTCTAGACTGATTTACGCGGTCAACAGGTAAGTCGCCCATTAGTTGGTGTGAAAGTTTTGGTTTATTTCGAAAGCAAAGAATGCATTCCTTCACAATTTGTCTACACAAATTTCGACCTCTGATAATCCAGTACTGTGATCTCAAATTATACAGATATGTTTGCGGTCCGCAGTGCAACAAACGTTGATGTTCAAATCGAACAAGAAGCTTGGTAAACTCATGTTTGGCAGGCAATACAATTGGATATTTAGTATTATAGTGTAGGTTAGAATTGGAAAGTCGACCACCGACGCGAAGAATTTTCATGTCGTCTAAAAATGGTGATAATATTTTTAACTTACTATAGTTTGGCAGACCAGCGTGTTTTTCTATATACTGAATATCATTAGAGTATTCAGATAGCTGAACTATTTTTATTAAACAATTTAACGAAGCTTGCAATTCATCGGATGTTAGTTCACCTGTTATTTTTACACCATGTTTAGCTTTGAGATTATTAATAAATCGAAGAATGTAAGCTGTTATTCGATTAAGCTTAGTAAACGACGAGTAGCGACCAAATATATCCCATGATGAAGAAGAGTTACATATAGATGTTGAAACTGTTTTACGAATATCTAAATTTAATAACTCGGAGCTTATTTGAATTGTGATTTGTTGGTCAACTGTCCGAATTTTCTTTATGAAATGCAGGTCCTAACCACCATGAATTGGACGCAACAAACTCATTTGGCATCAATCCTCGCGATACATAATCAGCAGGATTTTGAGCTGTCGGCACATAACACCAACTTTGAATTGACGAGTACTCTTGAATTTGACTTATTCGGTTAGTTACGAATGTAGCATACTTTGAAGGATCCGATTTGATTCGAAATAAGGTTATTTCTGAGTCGGACCATAAATATATTGCATTGTATTGCAAATTAATCGTATTGACTACTTTATTTAAGGTTTGCGCTAGTAGTAATGCTCCACAAAGCTCAAGACGCGGAATCGTTTGTTTTTTAAGCGTAGCCACTCTAGATTTTGAACAAATCAATTTTACAGCATGTTTATTATTTTTGTCAGTGACTCGCAAATAAATCACACATCCATAACCCTTCTCAGAGGCGTCTGAGAAACCGTGAATTTGTATTACGTTAGCGTTTGGAACTACAATGCATCGAGGAACTTTTATCTTATTTAAAATAATTAATTGCGTTTTAAAATCATTCCATTCTGATTAAATTTGTTGTGGGACTTGATCATCCCAATCTAGATTACGAATAGCCCAAACCTTTTGCATTATTATCTTGGCTATTAATATCATAAGAGCGCAGAGTCCTAGTGGATCGAATAGCTGACAGATCTCCGATAAAATGTTTCGCTTAGTACAAATGGAATTCTCTGTGAATTTGGAGAGGTTCACTTCAAATTCATCACTTGAAGTACTCCATGAAAGGCCAAGTACTAGGGACACGTTTGACGGAGATTCCGCTTGAGGCGAAAGGTCAGGTATGTTTGAGGAAAATTTACGCAGTTGAAATCCACCTGTTTCCAATAATTGACTCAACTCCGATTTAAGCTTCAACGCATTTTCAATTGAATCAGAGCCTGTGAGACAATCATCAACATAAAATCTGACATTAGTACTATTGATGCCAACGGAAACGAGATGTTTTCGTCAGACGCCAATTGATGCAAAGTACGTGTTGCGAGGAAAGGAGCGCTTTTCGTTCCGTATGTAACAGTGCACAATTTATAACATTTGACACTTTCTGAGGGATCATTTCTCCACCAAATCCGTTGTAAATCTTGGTTATTCTGATCAATTAGGATTTGCCGGTACATTTTGGCAATATCGGCGGTGAAAGCTATCATGTGTGTCCTAAACCTTAGAATGATGGACATTAAATCTTGTTGTATAGTAGGACCCTTATACAAACAATCATTTAATGATAATTTGGACGATGATTTGGAAGACCCGTTAAAAACTACCCTTAACTGAGTAGTAGTGCTAGTATCTTTGATGAAGAAATGATGAGGAAAATAAAAAAGCTTGTTATATGTATTATTAATATTATTTCGATTTTCAACTACCTTCATATGTCCTAATGACAAATACTCAGCCATGAAATCTTTGTATTGCTGATAAATAGGAGGTTGACTAATTAATTTTTTTTCAATAGCATAGAATTGCATAAGTGAGGACGAATTTGACAAGCCTAGCTGATGGATGTTATCGTTTAGAGGAAACGATACCGAATAGCGACCCGAAGATAGACGTGTGTGAGTTTTACTATAATGCTGCTCACAATATTTCTCATCTAATGAATAATTATTCTCAACTGAAACGGTCTCTAACTCCCAAAATCGCTTTATATCATTATGAAGAGCTTCGAATGTACATAATGCTGTAGATAGTTGTGCTTGTGTGACATTACTAACTGTGGCTTTCCCACTAATTACATATCCAAATACGCTATCATAAAATGCAGGTAGTTTTTAAACAGAGTAATCGAAGTTCTACCAGTGAATAGTTCATTGTAAACTTCAGCCCCAATCAAAATATCAATTTCATTGGGTACATTAAAATACGGATTTGCTAATTGTATTTTAGCAGGAATTAACTTTAAATTGATATTGAGAGGACTTGCTGGTAGGTAGTTCGTTATTTTAGGAATCACATAAAATTCCAAAGTGGTTGAAAAGTCCGAAATTCGAGAAGAAATTGTTAACGAGACTTTGGTTTTGATTTCCGTTTCCTTGCCACCAATGCCCGCAACTATTTTCCTAGTTCTCTGTGGTTTGACTTTCATTAGATTGACAATGTTTTCAGTAACGAAATTTAATTGTGAACCACTATCTAGCATTGCGCGACCTAATAACTGCTTGTTGGAATCCGAAGTAACATTAACTAAAGCTGTTCCAATTAGAATTTGACTTACTCCCGAGGAAGCTGAAGACTTCTTTATTGAACTTTGATCAAATCTAAATGACGAAGTACCACTTACTTGCGAAGAATTTGACACTGGATCATCCTGAGTGACTGGTGTGCTTGAACTAGGAGAGCTATTACTTGGAATCTGCCTTCGTCCTTTAAAATATATTGTTTTACCAAAATGCAAAAGGGAATGGTGTTTTTGGGAACAAATATTGCAAGGCGGTTTATCACAATCAAGTACTGTATGAGTATCAATTAAGCAATTGGTACACAATCTATGATTTCGAATAAACTGGAATCGCATCTGTGGTGTGAGCTTTGAATCTGTAAACTCCGGACAGTTAGGTATTGAATGTGACCCTCGACAATACAGACATGGAACTAAGTTTGTGACTAACGACGAGGTTTTGCTTTTAGAAAAGCTATGACTTTTGTTAATAGTCGACGTTTTCGAAGTTGCACCTTCAATGGCTTCTAAGACTCGAACACGATTTCGAAGTAATATTATAAGTTTGTCGAAGGTTAATAGTTTGTTAGCCTCGGCGCTCTGAATTTTTTATAACATGGATTTTTGATGATGTATCTACCTTTCAGTTAGGTGGTGAATTAACATTAAATCCCAAGAATCAATTCGATTTTTCGAGTTCGATTTCGATTTTTGGCCAAATGATCATGTTTTCTGCCCGCTGGCGCAGGACTTGAGCATGGGAAGTAAAGGAGAGCCTCCTCCTCCTCCTCCTCCTCCTCCTCGCCCCTGTAGCTTCATTCGCATCCAGAGCTTGTTGCTTTCAGCACAGACATAGGCCTTCCTACACATTCTCTTCCCGATTCCAGTTGAAAAGTCGTACCTTGCAATTTCGTCTGCCTCGCAATTTCCTTTAACATTAGAATGGCGCGGAAAGTAGACCCAGTGGATGTTGACCTCGTTAAGGGATGTGTAATAATCCAACGCCACCCTTGACGGAAACTGAATCCAGTTCAGTTTCCGTCAAGAGTGGCTTCGGTGACGAATTTAACTGTCCCGGTCTCCATAATGAGGCCATTCTTCCAAACCTCCCTAGAGAGGGGAATCAGCTTCAGACCCGGTTCTAGACCAAATTTCCTACCGATGGCATTTTTACAAGAGTAGACTGTCATAGTGGCCTTCTTCACTCTTTCTATCGCGTTTCTCTACGAATTTCGCCTTATCAGAAAGAACCAGCATAGTACCGTTCAAACTTGGTGAAATCATTGCCGGGATTTTATATCTCCTAGTAAAAAGGACCGGCTCTGTTTTAGATGGGTTAATCCCTTATTCACATTTGCTGGCCCAACCCGCAGTGATAGATAACGCATTCTTCATCACGTCGCTGATTGTACCAAGGTACTTACCTGAAACAGCTATCGCTACGTCGTTGGCATAAGCAACCACACCAATTCCTTCCTTCTCCAGTTCCAATAGTAGTCCATTGATTACGCTACATTCCAAAGAAGGGGAGAGAGAACACATACGAGGGCCCTTCTGCTATCTAGCAAGTGATTAATTAACCTAGTTACTGGGTCTTTAATCTCAAGTTTTTTTTTTTTTTTTTTTTTTTTTTTATTTATTTAAATAGTACAATCTTATCAAATGATAATTTATTACTAAAGATAATAACGCACTTATTTGAAACTAATAAGTGGAGCGAGTGTGGGTTTACAGCAATCAATATTCTGCTCCCAATAATGAAACTTTATTTATTAGATGACTAGCTCTTGCGGTTTAATTATTTTAAGGCGTCTCAGTTCTTGTGTTATGTCAAGAAGTTGTATTGCTTCACTGTTGGTATGTTGCAGTAACCTTCTTTCATGTTTGATTGCAAATTCCTGGATCACTTCATCAATCCATTTGACATTTAGGTCTTTGTGTAATTCCTCGTTGGTTACGTAGCGGTAAGCATTCGTTATTGTACGTAGAAATTTGTTTTGACAACGTTGAATAATTAAACGATTTGATTGTTTAGTACAGAGCCAGAGCTGGATACCATACGTCCAAATTGGTTTAATTATCGATTCGTAGATCAGGCGTTTACAGTACAGGCTAAGCTTAGAATGATTTGCTCTGCTTTTTGTCTAACGTGATATTTCCAGTTCAATCTTGAATCGAGATGCAATCCGAGATTTTTTGCGGATTCAGCTTGGGGAATTTGTACCCCATTGAGAAATGTATGGATGTTGCTATTTTTGTGCCGCAACGTGTATGTTACATGTACTGATTTCAGCTCGTTAAGCTTTATTTTCCAATCCCTGGTCCATTGGCTGATTTTATCGAGTGCGTGCTGTAAGTATTCTACTGCTTGCTTCTGCGATTCGCTTGACGCCAATACTGCGGTATCATCAGCAAAAGTTCCAATGAAGGTTGTTTCCGTTGTCGGTATATCAGAAGTGTAAAGTAGGGTCCTAATACGCTACCCTGGGGCACTCCTGCTACGGCTGGGTAAAAGTTGGAGTATGTTACTTCATGTGATACTCTAAATATTCGTTTAGAGAGATACGACTCGAGCAATTGGCAGTAATTTTTTGGCACTAATTTACTTATCTTGTAGATAAGACCCTCATGCCACACTCTATCGAAAGCCTGTGATACATCTAGAAATACGGCAGGGCAATATTTCTTCTCTTCAAGTGCTTGTTCTATCTTTGCAGTCACGCGATGAACTTGATCAATTGTCGAATGTTTATTCCTGAATCCAAACTGGAAGTCAGGTATAATGATCATTGGTCTTAGTCGTTTCAATAACAACTTCTCAAACAATTTTGAAATAGTAGGTAACAAAGAGATCGGCCTGTATAAGCCCATTTGCTCGGCTGGTTTGTCTGGTTTTTTTATCATGATTATTTGTGCAACCTTAAAACACTCAGGCACATATGTAAGTCGAAAGCAAGCATTATATATATATGTTAACATAGTCACTGCTCTCTTTGATAACTCCTTAAACATCCTTGGCGAAATGTCATCAATTCCAGGTGACTTTTTGGGATTCAGATTCATGTCAATTTCTTGTGCAATTTCAAGTGGGGTGACACTTCTGATATTTGATGGAGATATGTCGTGTGGTTGAAATACTGATGCCAAATGTTGTGCAAATAGTTCTGCTTTTTCTTCGTTACGTCGCAATCTCAAGTGGCTATAATTTTTCCATAATTGCCTCCATCTTCACGTTGTTGAAAGCGCCCTCGATATCGAGAAACACCACCAACGGGAATTCTTGAAAAATTAGTAACTTCACAATTCTCGAACCATGGTATGTAATGCCGTATCCACCGACTTACCCTTATGATACGCATGCTGAGACTGCGCCCATCTTCTAGGTATAATTGTCGACAAATATGAACATCCAGCAGCGTTTTTATGATGACAGAGATATTGGTCTTAAATTCTTAGGGTTGCTGCGTGCGAGCTACCCACTTTCGGTATGAAGATCACCCTAACCTCCCTTCATTTGAAGATAACTTCCAGCCAGGAAAGCAAGACCTTCGAGTTCTTATAAATTTCTGCTTGTGCAATCCCATTTGGACAGCTGACTTAATGGGCTTAAACTCTTTAATAGCAAATTTTATCGTCTGTGTATTCAGAATATTCTCTGTACGCAACACTTGAACCCCGCAGTCATCCTTAAACCCGCAGTAATCCAAAGGCGACACATCCTCACTTCCGGGGAAGTAAGTGCCCATCAACAGATCAAGAGTTTCTTTACTAGAAACCGTCCATTCGCCATAAAGTTTTATCAGATAGGCTGGAATAGATGGACTGGTAGAGAGAATCCATTCTGTCACAGGACAGGAGTGCCTCCACGAATTTTTTTGCGCCTTACTCGTTTCCCGTTCGTATACTCTGAGACATTCCTTATAAAAGTCTCAGTCTTGACTTTCTCTCGATTATTTCGCTCTATCGAAAGCAGACCCACAGACTTTTCGGCACTCCGCAAGTGTGTCCAACAAACCGGTTTTCGCTTTCCCTTCAGCTTTGTTAGTGAGCAAGCTTCCCTCATGGCATGGAGGCATTACATCCAATTCACTACCTATGTCGTGGAGTCCTGGAAATCTAGATGAAATGATGCCCTCCAATACCTCCCTATGTACATGCCATACCGCCCTCATGTGATTTCCGAACATGTGCCCATCCTAATAACTCTCAGTTTAGGTCCCTTTCGTACCTGTCCTACTTGAAGCTTGGTTTGTTTTCTCTCAGCATTCAAACGTCCATGCTCGTCATCGCTAGCCCTCTGTCTTTTAGACCCAAGATCCTCTTTTTGTGTTTTGCTCGCCCACTTAACAGACTGCCTCTATTCCTCCATCCGTTGCTTCTTTGGGACTGTAACCAGTCTGTCCAAGACACGGAAGGCCGAATGCCTAGTCTCGTATCTCCGAATATAAGGAGCAGTGACCTTCTCTTTTTTCTTGCTACTACTAATTCCTGGCGTGCAAGCCTCGGAACCAATCTTACCCCACTGACGTCTGCCAGACCAACCCCCCCCCCTCACCCCCAGCATTTGAGAAGTGCTGGCAACTTCTTTATCTTTTTTATTAATTTTTTCCATTTTCAAACCCAGGAGTATTGGAGAAAATGATAGTCCGCCCGAATGATAGTCCGCCGAAATACAACTGGAGGTCGTCAGGTATCCAGAGAGTTTCTCTCAGGACTAGGCAATTATTTTTAGTTGTGCCCCCAGCTTGACTGAGAATCGACACACGTACCTCACACCTAGGTTACTCATTTCACCTATTCTTGTTTTAACCTGGAGGCGGTGGCGATTGTGACGCACTGATACCTAAGCTTCTATAAAATGTTAATTGCCGGAAAATTATAATTTTCCATTCTATATAAAACGAAAAACGATCGCGGAAAGAACTTGTCAAGTTTCTTTTATTGACCAATGTCACTAATAGAGTGTCAATTACTTTGCGGTTTAATAACCGTAAAACAATAAAGGGCAAAAATCGTGGCCATCCGGCTTAATACAAGAAATATAACAATAGAAAAACGCTATAACAAAAGAAAATTAAATCTTGATAAGTTGTAAACAATTAATTTTCACTTTCTGGTTTATGAATTGTCGTTTTATAATTAATTTGTATCCTCATCTTTAATTATTAATTTGTATTATTTACAATTTATGTGAAGGTTAAAGAATTATACACAACATAATAATTGTTTTGGCAAAACGTGTGGTGAAATTTCCTACTTTGTCGTTTTTCGACACGGCCAGTTAAATATTAGTATTTTCTCCTGTTGTTGTTTTAACATTTTTATTTGTCTGCGAAGTGAAGTGTAAATTGTCCAAAAAATATGTTTTCATTGCGAGTGTAAACATTTCTCGATTATGCTATGAATAGACAAATAGATGCATTATTTAAATTTTATGTAAATCTTTTCTATTTATTTAAAAATTTTATTTTCGTGTGTTTTAGGTTTGGGAATGCGACGTTATGCAAGCTAGTTAGCTTGATTGTACTTTGAGAGACTAAAATGTCAATTAAATATTTGTAAACAAAATATTTGCATTTTCTCTTAATGAGGTTTTAATTAATAAATTAATCGCAACAAAAGTTTTATTAGTTTTAAATTACATACTAATTTTACAAGCGGCTCAAATTCTCAGTATTCTTTTTTGCTAATTTTATATCGCATGCGTATGTATGGTGACTTTGCTGTTTTGGCAGAAACAAGTGATAAATGTGACTTGTAAGTTTTGAAAAGCGTGTATTAAATGTTATAGCGAGATGAACTTACTATTTTACAACTGCGCTATGGGAGGATAGCATTAACAGGTCGCTAACAATCCATTAAAAATAATTGATGGCGTAACAACAAGAAATAGAATTTTTATAAAAACTGCGGGATAAAAACATGGATTGTAATAAATTGCTTTTCTAGTTAACATTATAGACTCCAAGGTAAAACCCAATAAATAAAAATTATCTCATCTCCGCTTTGTATAGCTCATGTTGCTTAATCAACTACAGGTAAAAGTCCAAATGGTTCTGAATTTAGTTAATATCTATAGTTTTTCGAGGAAAATGATTTGGGTTTCTCTCAACTAAGGGGCCGAAATTACGGTATGAAAATTGGATAACAAAATCAAGGAACTCTCTATGGTTTAAATCTTTTATATTCGACGAACTATTTTGTTTTTTTCACCAGAAGGTTAAATTAGGCTAAGCTGGTTTTTCTAATTGTCTGGCATAGGCAAGTTTTGATCTGCAGCCGCAAAAATTATTTTCTTCTCTAACATCGTTGATTTCATCCAGAGCTTGAACAAAGCGTGAAATTGCTTTGGCGTACACTCCTCAGAGGTCATATAACAAGGGCTCACAGAAATTAGTGTTCGTTTGACGCTAGATGGTCATACGTGCAGAGCACCTGCAGCATAGTTGTATCGAATGTTTATTTCCTATGGTAGCACTGTAGGTAGATTCATATTTTAGAATGATAAAAGTCATTTATTTATTCACTACTTATATCATTATTCATGGCGTCGATACTCACACTACCTCTTTATTAGTATTTTGTTGTTACCACAATGTTTCGGGTGTGTTCATAATTTATCTGCATTTTTTTATTATTTGCCCTGCTATGTAAGATGAGGCATGTTGTATCCCGCCGAGCGAGCTCCTCTGCCTTTAGATTCGAGAGATTATCTGGGATATTTTTGACGTAATAAAAACTATTTTTTCCAGCTTCATGTATCGTATAGTTAATTGACCTTAGAACACACTGTATTGATCGACCCAGGATGAAGAGGGATAAGGTAAGGGTCCTGTGTTCATGCAGGTACACGTGGAGATAAATTTGAGCATTATAGTTAGGCTCGCTGCTTAACTCTGCTTCCAATGCTTGAGTGGGTAAGTCCTGAGTGTCTTACTAATGCACAGGGTAGCAGTTTAGTAACTAGGTTCATGTTATAAAATGTGTTTAACGAAGTGTCAAAGAAGAGGAGTAATACGTAATAGATATTCTCTACCTACAAATATGATAATTGAGGATCGACTTAGGACTTTAGTTGCTCGAAACAAGTGAAACCCGCTATTGCTCGAATCATCGCTCCTGATCTGACAACTTGTTAAAGGCCCCCTGAAGGTTATTGTAGAGAATTTAATATACTGAAGAAATTTCTCAATAGGAGATTTTCCACAGACTTCCTCTTGCGGTACACGAACTTCCAAGCGCAGCTTTGAAAACAGTTCAACCCATAAAAACTTCAAGTCAGGCTTTACTGACTGAAATAGCATACTGCCGTTTATTGACCACATGATTTTCCTCCAGTTAGTTATTTGACTTACAATTCTCAACACTCTAATCACTTCTGGCCCTTGTGATGCCATTTCAGAGTTCATCCGATAGCTAGCTTACACAGATTCTGGTAAGACTAGCGGCCAAATCTTTTAGCTGGTCTTTTTTTCAGAGCCCATGCAAATTAAGTTAACCGCAGATTGTTCATAAATAAAGTATTTCGCCTTCTGGCAGATAGTGGTACAAAGCCAATTGTATTTAGCTTCGTAAAGAACATAGTTCTTAATAGCTTTCTTGCCTTTACGAAAATTACAAAAGCTCAAAGGGGCTACAGGTTTGGGTCCGATGAATGGCAGACTCAACCCCATTTTGACCTAAGAATCGGCCACTACATTTCTCTCAAAATCACAATGCAACAGAGATTATGTGGGTAACTGCAGCAGGGAAGCTAATTAGTGTTCACGCGAAAAAATTAGTGGTAGTCCAGGAGCCGAAAAAACGGGAAAAGAAAATTTCAAATTTCGCCTGAAAGACGAAACAAATAAAACCCAATTTCTAGAAAAAACTAGAAATAATTTAAGCCTAATTTTAAAACTTTGCAAAGGCGGCTACATTCATAAATTGAGAAAAATAAACTAGCCCCTGAAAGATACTATACTAAATAAACAAAATATAGAGGTATACCGTTCAATATATTTTTGTTGAACAACAAATTAAAAAATAGTAATAAAATATTATAAAATCCAAGAATAAGCAATTCAGATAACATATTCCTATCAGGCATGTTTATTGCTATCCGAAAAATATAGTGACTGAATTTGTGCTAATCCAGAATTGGCCCTATTCCGTTGATTAACAACGTCCGTTGAATGAACAATTTTTTGACAAAAAGTGTTCCACAAACCATGGAAATTGGCACTTCTGCCATTTGACCAAGGAATATGCAATCAGAAGTGCCAACTTCATTGGTTTCTAGATTACTTTTTGTCAGAAAATCGTTATTTCAACAGTTTTTGTTGTTCGATGGAATTGGACCAATTCTGGATTAGCACAAATTCAGCCACTACATTTTTCGGATGGCAATGAACATGCCTGACAGGAATATGCTATAAGCAATTAAGTTATTCTCGAATTTTATAATATTTTATTTCTATTTTTTAATTTGTTATTCAACAAAAATATTATTGAACGGTATACCTCTGTATTTTGTTTATTTAGTATAGTATCTTTCAGGGGCTAGTTTGTTTTTCTCAATTTATGAATGTAGCCGCCTTTGCAAAGTTTTAAAATTAGGCTTAAATTATTTCTAGTTTTTTCTAGAAATTGGGTTTTATTAGTTTCGTCTTTCAGGCGAAATTTGAAATTTTCTTTTCCCGTTTTTCGAGTAGCACTAATTTTTTCCCGTGAGCACTAACTAGCCAAAATTGGGCTTAATCAGTAAGAAAAGTTTCATTTTGAAACTCGAAAGTTGAGGGAACACTCAGAGATGCCTTATAAAAAGTTTACAGTCCATAAACAGTTTGAAAGTGACCACACAACTCTGTATTGCATGGAGCACAACTTTCATCTGATATAGCGAGATAACTAGCATCATTCACATGCATTGTGAGAGCAATCAACTTAACCTAGAACACGGTACAGGTGGCTTCATGAAATCTTCAGACAACCAAAGGTCTCTCGATGGGTAAAGCACTGAGAAGGAATTATCGAAATTGTGGTACCAATTTGTCATTAACCATAATGTTTTCTGATATAGATGAACTGAAGACATTGAAAATTGGTAACGGACATAATTAGAATGGCTCTGATTTTTTGAAGATAACTTTGAAGATTAAAGGGTTTCTATTAAAGTTTATTGTCTAAAGTAACCTGTCTGGGATATTTAATCTGGTGATCGCTTCCCAAAAAGAGAAACGCATCAGCATAGATCCACCTTTCTGTAGTTTAACAAGTAATTCGTTAATCACCAAGAGCCACAAGAGGGGCGATAAAATACCTTTTTGAGGACATCCTTGGTAACTTCCCATGTATCCAATACATGCAATGATGAGTTGGTTAATGCCAAAATTAGTGCAGGCCTTGATAGTCCTGACGAACAATCGCTATCAAAGGCACCTGCGATTTCCGCAAACGTGCTTACTATTTCTAACTCTGTAGACGTGCTGAATATCACGCGGTGATCTTTGAGAAAGATTGAGGAGAGACTGATAGGCCGAAAAGTTTTAGGGTCATTGTAATCCGACCTGCCCTTTAGAGTAAAAAATAATGCAAGCTTAAAAAAGTTGAACTATGTAAATTATCCCAAACGAGAAGAAAGCCGTGTTGTAAGTTAGCAGGAAAATCCCAGCAGGGCTATTTGCCTTATGCAGTGCATCGCATAGCCTGTTGGCTCAGTGACTAACTCTCAATCAGTTGTGTTGTCAGTAGTGTTTGATTGAACGGGATCAAGAGAGTCAGTCAGTGTGGATTTTGTCGCAATCGGAAAAATGAGCAGTAAGTAGTTATTCCTCATTTGATCTGCTGGGCTAGCTCAGCCCACCATCAGGAAGTCGCATTACACCCAGTCTGCAAAAATCGTTCTTGGCCAGAGGCCTATTAAGTCTGATAATGCCGAAAATACTGTTAATTTCCTCACAGAGAGGCTTGTTCCGAGTAATTTGTGTGATAATAAGAGGACAAGATTTTTCGATAGTTAAAGTTTTTGCTTGCGTCAAAAACGATGTTAATAGTAGCTTAAAATTTAAAGTAAGGTTTATGAGGTATTCTGCTAGGTTTACGTTAGTGATACACCTGTACTCTGAAGAAAGAATATTATTACTCGCTTTTCAATTGAAAAATTGAAAATTCAGTTGTTATCAATCATCTCGCTCTTTATAGAAATCATTAAGGTCAGCTCACGGATTTATTGAGGATTTTTATTTAAGAAGTACTTAGATAGCCAGACAGGAATGAACCGCTATTGTTAATTTTTGTGCTGCTTCATAACGTGTGATGAGCGATAGAAGCACGATCCACCAGGAGTAACTGCTTAAACAGGTTCTGCGCAACAATATTAAAAGCTCTTACATAAGTAGAAGTACAACAGCATCATAAAAAAGATTGTGTTTTGTACACCACAAGCGTTTTGCATGAAATCGAAAATTTTCTGGTTACAAACACGATCTCGAAATAAAAATGCAATAAGCTCTTTCCTTAGTATTTCCTTACGTAGCCCCTGAATGAATACAAACGATTGGCAGTTAGCTTCTTGTTTGTAAAGGACATCTCTACCGTTTTGCTCGATCGGAGTGAAGTGCATGCCAAAATAACAAAATATACACTGTGTCTTATAAGTAGTTAGAATTGTAAAAACACTCAAATATTGAACTTTCATAATTTTATATGAAATTTTTTAATAAACACAACACTTTTTACACTATAAATAAGGCAAATATTTAATTTTTATGAAAACTTTTGAGTGAGTTTTATAAAATAAAATTTTTTACAACAAAACACACTACGAATCGCACAGAGATGATCGAAGTGGTTCTGAACTAGTATTTGATGTAAGAATCAAATCGTATTTCTCTACATGCTCGCAAATTTAAAAACATTTTTGTTATTCGAGAGAGAACATCATTGAGTGAAATTTGAAAATTTTTAAATATTTGAAATTGTTTAACTCGGTCCCTACGGATCGCACAGTGGTGATGGAATTGGTTCTGAAATAGTATTTGATGTGAGAAACAAATCTTATTTATCCACATGCTTGGAAATCAATGAGATTTTTGTCATTTGAGAGAGAACATCATTGAGTGAAATTCGAAAATTCTTAAACATTTGAAATTATTTGACTCGGCCCCTACGAATCGCACATAGGGGATGGGATTGGTTCTGAAATAGCATTTGATGTGAGAAACAAATCTTCTATATCCACATGCTCATAAATCTCTGAGATTTTTGTCATTTGAGAGAGAACTTCATTGAGTGAAATTTGAAAATTCTTAAACATTTGAAATTATTTAACTCCGCCCCTACGGATCGCACACAGGTGATGGAATTGGTTCTGAACTAGTATTTGATGTGAGAAATAAATCTTATATATCCACATGCTTGCGAATCTCTGAGATTTTTGTCATTTGAGAGAGAACATTATTCAGTGAAATTCAAAAATTCTTAAACATTTGAAATTATTTATCTCTCTACACTCAATGATGTTCTCTCACGAATAACAAAAATCTCTCATTTTCGAGCATGTGGACAAATAAGGTTTATTCTTACGTAGTGTGTTTTGTTGTAAAAAGTTTTGAGTGAATTTTATAAAAATTTGTTTTATAAAATTCACTCAAAATTTTTCACAAAAACTAAATGTTTGCTACTTATAGTGTAAACATATTTGTGTTTATTATAAAATTTCAGATATTATTTTGAAAGTTCAATATTTGAGTATTTTTTCAGTTCTAAGTAGTTATAGGGCACAGTGTATGTTTTGTTATTTTTTCATAAACTTCACTCCGATCCTTCTTCGTGACATTCGGAATCCTCAGCGTAATGTTAGTTACAACAACATTTGGATTTTCATTGGACCTAGGTACCCAAGTGTGTGTACCAAAATAGGTTTGGTAAGCGATTGCGCTCCCTATGTCAATCTATTCACGTTTTGACGTAACGAAAATGATAATGGTGGTTTGTGGTCGAAGAATCAAATAAATGCTCGACTATCAATAAAATATTTAAATTTAAGTAATAATTAATCATGTCCAAATATCGAAGAAGTCCGTCGATGGTCTCTGGCCGTGCGAAATTTTAGATAGTTTCCATGTTCTGTTTTTCGGGTGACATGCCTTTTGTAGAGATTTGGAAACCGAGAAAAGATATTTCACATCCGGGGAAACTCGAACAAAAAAAAGGTGTTATTATTGCTGTCTTCTCTATTTCTTGGTATTCATCTGGTACCTTGGCTCGAAGTAAATCGATTTTCGTGATGTTGGAAGTACATATACGATCCGGCTTTGATTGTTGTTATGCCGTACGACAGAATTCGGATTTCCCCGTTATATTCCAGATTGGTGTTTGCGTCGATTTGTTTCTTGCGTTTGATGTCGTCTATATTAAACCGAAATGTGATAGAAAGTTGGCGCCTAAAATGCACCAATCTTTGCAATTATGAATTTCTACATTAACGACCTACGAAATCTGATGTTAACGGTTGTGAACGTATTTGTTGATTGTTTTGGGGTTTGTGGCGAATAATTTAAAAGACGACGGATTAGGGAGACGAAGCTTGTGGTCAAAGCGCTCGATTATTATCAATCCCTCCAACGCTTTGTATTTATCAATACCCGGTCGATAAAACATTTGATTTCGCCTGCACTTCGCTTTTGAGGATCGAGGGGCGCGATAAGATTTCTGGATCATCATGGTTGAACGGCGCGTACTTGGTTGATACTTTGTACACATTGATTGTGTTAACGCAATGTAGGGTTTTGCCACATTGTCATTTTCGTTATCAGACATATGTTTACACTGGTGCTGACTTCTCGCCTGAGATGTGCTGCCTGGTAACTAATTTTATATATACAAAATTACATAACTAACAAATTATATAATTAGATTGTTCAGCACTTATAATAATTTACACGGCGGTCAATACCTCCATAAGATAAAATATATTGATGTATGTCATGTTGAATGACATGGATGGCTATATCCCCTCTGCTTTTAGTTGTTTCATGGCATGTACATGATCCCACTCCAGGGTATCATCTCTTTTTAATCCAAGATCTTGGTATATTCGCAATGGATTTTAATGTTGAACTTCTAATAGTTGCTCAGTGATAATTATTGCTGGTAAGAAGGAACTATTTAAGATGCTAACTGACGTGTGAAATCCGCCGTCCTCCGTTTCAGTCATTGGGTAGAATTTGTCCTTATTAATTGCTAGATACTCTGTTGATGGTTTGATGTACATATCGCTCATTTACTGCAAGAGTGACACAATTCAAATTTTTTAATTTTTCAGTAGAGTGATTTGAAAATATCACTCAAAATTGTGTGTAAAAATGGTGTTTTTCGAAAGTAATTAAAAATTAATTTTGATTAGTAAAATACATTTTTTTCTGTTCCTAATCCTCAATCGGATCTTAATTTTTATAATTCTTTAATATTTTTCAAATTTTCTTAAGATAGTTTCCAATATCTTAGAGTGTTAATATCGTTCGCGAATTGAGTGATTTTTTATATGAAATTTTATCTAATTTACCAGAAGTAACTACATAGAAGAGTATGTTTTGATACAAAATAATAAAAATATGATTTATTGGGAATAGTTTGATTCGAATAACTTAGAAATGAGTGAATTTTGAGTTGTATCACTGTTGCAACAAATGAGCGATATACTCATCTCTATTTCTTGTAGGTAATGGAAAAACCTTATACACTTTATACCTTTGCTTATTGACAAGTGGAATCCTTAAATCGATTAGTAAATTTGATGTTGTTACTCATGACTTCGCGGTCATAAACTAAAATGGCTAATAATCTTGGACTATTTAGATGTATCAGGTTCAATTGTTGGCCAAGTTGCTCCGTGGTTAGAATGAGCGGATTTATCGTTCCTTGATGTGTGTCAACAACAATATTTAGTAGTTCCCTTTGAATAATTTGATAATTAATTAAGTCCAAGGCAGTAATTAACGCGAGCGTGATGCATAATTATGTCGCCTTTAGTTTATCTACTTCCGTAAGTAACACGTTTGCTGCCTTTGTTAAGTTGTGCAGTCCATTTGAAAAGGTTGCCATTTGTGAATTTATGCTTGTACTTTTCTTTTCTTTTTCTTTTTTTTCTACACTTTGCATTTAGACTAGTGTTTGCCCATTCTTCATCCAATACACGAAAGAGATCGTGAGCTAATGTGCTAACAAAACTGACAAGGGCACGTCTTCTTCTCGAACAGGATAATTTTCTATTACTTTTCAAGATATTATTTGCATCATCGATGTGTCGCAATTGGTCTAGCAGATATGCCACTATGTTGACAGCGGGGGCATCAATCACACTATCCTTTTGATGTAGGCATAAGTGTGTTAAGTGTCGTACATTGTTTGTTAATTGCTGTAGCTCTATCCAATAATTTACCAACTTAAAGTAAACAACAATCTTCCATTCCACCTGGGCTAAAGTTGTAACTGCGATGTTTTCGAAATAAATACCAGATGTATTCTCGAATGGGAATATTTGAACCGGGTGGTTGATGAATGTTTCGCGTTAATATTTATGGACTGGTGTTATAAGGAATTGATTCTTTTTAACTGGTATACTATACATATTAGTCAGAATGTCAACATGCTCAGAGGTTCCTTAACGTACCTTGGTTATCTTCTAAAATTGGTATTTAGTTTTTCTGGTTGTGTATTTGGTTGGTGTTCAGTGCTGGTAGAATGTAGTTCCTCAATTTTGCCTAGAAGTCACTGAGATGACGGTAGATTCGGTTCTTTGATTATAACGATGTTTCCAATTTCTATATTTGAACTTTCTTAGTGCCATTTTAATCTACGTTGTAATGATGTTAAAAATTCACACGACCATATCCTCCAGAAATCTTGTTCCAGCTTCTGAGTTAACTTCCAAAGGTTGCTTAAACTCCAGACAGCTTCACTAATATCTTGATTAGGTGATTAGATAAAATGTCCGGGGGTTAATATGAATGTGTCTTCGATGTCTGAAGACGTGAAGCACAGTGGTCTAGAATTAAGACTTGCTTCTATTTGGCTTAACACTGTTGACATTTCTTCGCATCTCAAAACGGTTTCACCTAAAACTCGTTTTAGGTGGTATTTAGCTGATTTTACGGTTGCCTATACGATAATCCACCGAAGTGGGGACTTGCTGGAGCGTTAAAATGCCAATTTATGCCGTCATTTGATTAAATATTATTTATCTTTGAGATGTAATTTTTGCGCTTTTAAATATTGTATACCGCAATCGCTGTATAGATGTGGCTGGCAGATATGAAGGCATTTATTGTTAAATCACTAACAATTTCCAGATGTACTGCCTTTCTTGTCATACAGATAAACACCGCGATGTAAGCCTTGTAAATTTTTTTACTGCGGCCCACTAAAGATTTTAGTTTGATTGGGCCGACATAATCAATTCCGGTGTGTGCAACGGGACGGGATGGTCTAACACGCGATTCTGGCAGTAGTCCTATTAACTGTGTTGCTTCTTTTGTCTTATACCGGTAACAACAAACACACCTGTTTATTATTTTTTGAATTATTTGTTTGGCATTTATAATCCAATATTGGCTCCTGATTCGTTTTAGCATGTGTTTCTTCAATAATTAATTTAGTAAAATGATAACTTTCCGGCAGAATAATTGGATTTTTGCTGTCGGACGATGCTATCGAGTTTCTGATCCTTCCGTCCACTCGTAGGATACCTACTTTGTCGACAAATGGATGTAATTGCCACAAAGAACTTTTATTGCTTAAGTTGAAGCCCCTTTCTAACATTTTTATTTCTTCGAGAAGTGCAGCTTTCAGAATGTTGTTGATAAGTTTCGACTGCTCCTTAGTTCATCAGTCGACACAGGGCCGTATGTTCTTTTTAAGTACATGCATTTGGTATTGTTAGGGGTTATTTTCTGGTTTGACGCAGCTACACGATTTCCAACGAATACCTTCCATTTGTTTGAAGGCCCTTGAATCCATGCAAATATAATAATCGAATCCGTATATTGATGATGGTGACTCTAATAACTATCTTACGCTATTCATTATTCTTGACAACAAGACTGCTCTACCTCTAGCCGTGGTGTATTTTTTTTAATGGAGCTGCTTTTGTTTCTGATGCTAGTAACGTGAATTTAATTTATGACAGTGCCATGAAATTCAACGGCATTGTGACAAGAATTAATCAACCTAGGAATTTTAATTTTGCTTACAAGATGTAACTGTGGTTAAAGTTTTATCCAATGGTCTTCCAGATGACCAGGTAATTTTTTGCCCCACCCAATGTTTGCTTCCCGTAGCTTTTGCATCATTATTTTCGCGGTCATAGTTATGGGAGCTATCCAGCCTAGTAGATCAAAAATCCTTGCGATGTTTGATAGGACATTTCGCTGGGTGGTAATGTTTTGTGCAGTTAGGATGGTTGGCACCTTAAAACTATATTCATCTCTTTGAGGATCCCAATATATACCTAATGTTTTAACCCAATTGAAGTTTATACTAAATTAATCCTAAACCAGACAATAATTAATGAGAATGTATTGGTTTAAAGCAGTCCTTTATATAACAAACATTTATATTGAAATAATTATTTAAATATGTTATTTGGCCTAACCCGATTAGAATTCTAATGGGGCTCGCATATCTAAAACGACATTCAATTGAAGAACGGATTTTCTTAGTAAATTTGATTCTAAGAAAATTCATATCTCAAGATTTTCACCGATCGACAAACTTGCCACTATTTTGGTAGGCCTATATATTTGTACTCTACTTGGCCTAACCCGATTAAAATTCTAATGGGGCTCGCATATCTAAAACGACATTCTTGTGAGGAATAGTATTTCTTAGAATTTTCATTTCTCAATATTTTCATTGATTTTGATTTCACTAAAGAAATACGGTTCCTCACAAGAATGTCGCTTAATATATGTGAGCCCCATTATAATTTAAATCGGATTAGCCCAAGTAGAGTACACATATAGGTCTACCAAAATATTATAGTGGGAAGTTTGCCGATCGATGAAAATCTTGAGATATGAATTTTCTTAGAATCAAATTTACTAAGAAATTCCGTTCTTCAATTAAATGTTCTTTTATATATGCGAGCCCCATTAGATTTTTAATCGGGTTGACCCAAGTAGAGTATACATATAGGAATACCAAGTTGTTTTAGTGGCGAGTTTTGCGACCGGTTTAAATTTTAAGGTATGAAATTATTAATCAGCAAGATTTCTATGAAATGCCGGGTTTCACAAGAATGTCGTTTTAGACCATTATAATTTTATTTTGGTTCGCGCTAGTAGAGTACTTGTATAGGCATTCAAATTATCTATTTTTTTTAATTTTGAGTACTTTGAAGGAATAAAATGCATAATAACTTAACGATTATTATTTTCCGAATGTTATTTGACTCTACTTTTAATTTTTTTCTTTTAATAAAACGTGTGAACGATGTTTAGTTACTTCTGGTGTAACATAATTTCTCCACAATTGTTCTGTTTTTAAAATAATTAATTTTTATCAAATTGAACCTAAACAGACAATGTGAATTTAATTTATTTGTAAACCAAACAATTTTGTAAAATCGCCTAAATGTTTGCAAATCACTAATACATCTTCACATTTTGTTTTATTTTGAATTATAGTATAAACTTCATACTTCTCAGTAGTAGTGTGAAGTTTTTCCTAAAATAGTACTAACCGCCATTTTTACAATTTAGGATTAATTTAGGATAAACTTCATTGGCATATGTTTTAACATTTTGATCTTCTGTGATTTCAAATTTCGTAAACTTTCGATTTTCTTCCGGAATTGTTTGTAGTACCTCCCTTGAATTGCTGAACCATTTTCGAAGGTTAAAACCACCACATTGCAACAATTTAATTGGCTCGTTCTGCAGGATCAATGTTTCGTCTAACGAATGCGCTCCAGTCCAAGACATCATCGATTTGAGATATACAGTTTCTTCATCATGTGCCAGCTGATGTAAAGTTCTTATGGCCAGGTATGGTGCTGAGGCAATGCCATAAGTTACTGTTGTTAATTTATACTCCTTCAATGTCTTTTTTAGATCATCCCGCCAGACTATTGTTCGCAGATCCTGATGTTCTTCGGGGACCTTTATTTGCCGATACACCTTCTCGATATCGGCAGTAAAGACATATATTTATACCGTCGCCATATTAGCATAATTGAAAAAAGATGTTGCTGTATGGTTGGTCGAATTAGTTGTGCATCATTAAGGCTGCTACCCTAAGATGATTTTCACCATTCATGTGGTAAATAATGTTTTCTCCTTGCTGGGACGATATGTCGTAAGCTCAGGTATTCGTTCATAAAATTGTGGTAATCTCTTTTTAGCGCAGGATTTTTTTTTTGAGTTTTTTCTCTATTTGAAGGAATCTGGCTATTTTTTATTTTTTAGTTCTATATAGCTCTACCTTTTCTTTTAATGGAAGCTTCACTTCATAAGAGCAATCATCTATAGTTGAAATTATAGTTTTTATCTGATGCTCATTGGATAGTCCAACCAAATTTCGTGCGTTGAGCTGTGGGCCCTGTTTCACCCTTTATTATTTCTGGCATTAAAACATCAGAAATATAATCCATTCCTACACACAAAAAAATAAAAGGTCACCACAACACCGAATCGGTGTTATATAGTGTCCCACCGATCGGATATATATAAATTGAATCCAATCGGATGTTATCATAAAAATGACAAAAAATACTATTGGATAAAAACTTTTACACCGAATTTGTTTATAAATTATATCCATTAAAATAATTATTATATTAACACCGATTTGATGAACTTCGTAACACCTCTTTTATCTTTTAGAAATATCCTCTTGGACATTTTAAAGACCTAAATTGGGAATTTGTGAAATAAGTAAATAACATAAATTTTAATTTTATAATTCTTTTTATTTTATTTTAGTAAATAATATATGGTTTACAATTTGGTAAAATGCCTTGAATAACGTTGTAAAGACATTAATGGTTATAAAATCAATGATAGTGAATTTCCTTACTATCGATAATAATGCTGTACGACAAAACTAGATTTTTTGATGGACCTCGAAGAATCAGGTGTGGCTGCGTAATTACATCTGTTATATTTGTTCCATTCTGAAAATATATGTTATTATTTTATTTTACGTTTTAATTTATAAATATGAATTACTAGGACACTTACTTTTTCAAATACTAAAAATGAATATGGCTGTAGGTTTACGTCAGTCGTTCATACATTTTTTTTTCTCTTAGTATCTCAAAGATGTTTCAATACATGCAGCACACTGCAATTGTCATCAAATTCTAAATAAATTGAAAGAACAAAAATTGGAATTAATTTTTCATTCACACATTTTTTTCATTTATTTGTTTACCATTTTAATAGATTCTTAACAATGATGATCTCACATGAATATTTCCACATTTCACAAATTTAATATAAAGTACTATAACTTTTTATGTTAAATTTACAAAAATGTAATGAAATTGTGAAGTGATATCCACAAAATTCAAATGAACACTGAAATGTAATATATAAAATCGTTAATCCTTGAAAATTTTTTTACAAAAAACACCATAAAAGGATTAAATTTTATCCAAAAGGAGTTTACCTGAGTTTTTCGAGGTTTCCCTTGTAATATAAAACATATTCACAAACGGTTAAAAATTCCTTAACACCAAAAGAGGTAACAAATTTTATTTTCAAAAATAGTTATCCCATCGGATAAACTTAAATATTTATCCGATGATGCGGTGTTAGATTTTAAAATAATTATCCGATTGGATAAAAATAAACTAGTCATTAGGATAAAAAATCTATTAACACCGCTTATTTTTTTGTGTGTAATAGAATATTTACGACTCCTGGAACATTAAACTTTGGATCGCCCAAACTAAGTCGTCTATGTATCTCCAAGTTTCTGTGGTTAGATACTCATTTGGTATTCTGCTTGTCAATTTGGCTAAAACATATGCATTGACATGAAGTTCAAAGAAAGAAACGAATCAGGGTTTTATTGTTATACTTGTTTTCTTGGTTGATGTTATTCTTTTGTCGCCGACAAGTGAGTTGTGGGTTAGCCTCTGAGTTGTCGATTCATTTAACTGTAGCTTCACTCGCGCAGTTGTTAGAAGTCCGAAAGTCATGTGCGCTCGCTTGAAATTCCACTGCCGTTATGGCGGTATGTTGATGTAGCAAGGGATGATGGGCTCCCTGACAGGTATTACATTGTGTTTTGTAAATATATCTCTAACTGTTACCCAATTTAGATAATTCTTATTGAACGTAAGGATCTCCTCAAAGTTTTCCAGTTTGTCTTCTGTGATTCTGCTATATTCCACCACTTGCTTCTGATTCTATTTTTATACAGAATTACACAACTAACAAATTATAAAATTAGATTGTTCAGCACTTATAATAATTTACACAAAGTTGTAGTTATTTTGTGCAAGGGAAATAAGATCTTTCGTTTCCAGTCAACCAAACACGTTGATGGCTACAATATTACCCATAACATAGGTTCGTTGGGTTTGGTGTATTTCAATTTGTGCATGTTTATGATGTTTAAACACTGGGAACAACACGAATTTGTATACAAATTTTATTTTCGAAAATGTCCAGAATGATGCAAGAGAATTGTGGTATTTAACGCGAAAAATATTTTCAATAAGTGTTCGCGGTGCGATTTTGCTTTTCTACTTTTCTTACTATTAAGAATTCAATTGGCACTAATTTTTCCTCTTTAAGGTCTTGCACTGATAGGATGAAAATAAAATAAATCTGGTCATTCTATTCATGTAATTAAAATTCCATAGAAACGAAATTTCAAAAATGACGGAATGACTGAAAAATTTAAATATCTGTAGCATCCACACACCAAATTAAGATAATATATATTTTGTTAAACCAGATCATGGAATTATATAAACCAACAAAATCAATACCACTGTCGATTTCCATAACACATTAATAATTAAGTGATCAATAAATATGCGACCTTGTCAATGTGGAAATTAATTTTTGACCATGGACCACTTATTTTCAATTTTATTAGACAAACGTTGCCTAACACTGTATTAGAAGTATCAGCAGAGTGTATTCGTGGTCATTTGTGATAAATAACGTTTGAGATTATTAATTTCATTGATAACCTAAACTTTAAGTTGCAAATGCAATTTCAAAATCAACCCATACTATAATGATGAATCCGATTCCTTACAAATGTCAGTTGTTGTTGATCATGCATACATTGTTTACGTTACAACATTGTGATGTAATCGCGTGTTTCGTGCAATAAAAATTGCGTAAATAAATATGACCGTGAATATTTTGATAGCGTCGTATAAATGAATAGTTGTTTACATCTTGCATTGCCAAATAATGTGAACGTTAAGAGAACGTGCGCTAAAAACTTTCCACTTTTAAAACTTTCGCGCAAGACTTTATGCTAAGATATAAACTAAAGTAACTAGTATTAATTCGTAATTACAGATACCGAATATTACCGCATGCCCAGCCTACACAAACTCGATGATTATGATCGATGTATGGAAGACTATCCAACAACAAAATCAGTATTCTGTTTCGTGGACGTAACGATCGCACCCAACCGAACGAACGACATATGGAATTATATCGAACGAATCTCGGCAGATAAAAAACATTTCTATCGGCATGATCGATTAAAGCGTGGCCTCTGCTTAAATTGGTGTGAAGACAAGCTCAAAAAAGTACCTGATGATGACCGTGAACTATACAATAAAGTGGACTTTGATCGTAACTTCACGGAGCAAACATTTCATCCGATTAAATTTCGTAACGGAGTCGATCTAAATAAATTGTACGAACAGTTGCTAAACCAGTGTGCAAATCTTGAACTACGTGATCAATATGGGCTCGTCGGTTTTTCAGAAATTGAATATTGCCATTCGAATGAAGATCAATTAGAGATTGGTAAGTTTAATGATTTAACCTTCAAGACGCGTAACCTTGCTTATAATTTTATGTGTACAATTTTTATACTTTCAGATGTTCTAGACTTTTCATTTTTGGTAGTGTGCATCGCAATCCTCGCCATTATTGTTTTGTCGACATTGTACGATTTCAATTTAAAGTTCCACAAAAATTCGTCACAAACGTCGCTGAACAAAATAAAAATGAACGATCATTACAAGGCGGATGGAAAATTATCGAAAAAAGAAAAAATTCTGGTCTGTTTTTCAATTAAACGGAATTGGTATCGGTTGGTGATCCGCAACGAATCCGACGAAGTGAAATCGTTGAATGTAACGAAATTTTTGTTGTCTTGGTTTGTGGTGCTGATCCATACCGTTGATATGAGTAATATTTTTACAACACAAAATCCCCAATACATGGAAAATAATTACGATAACGTGTTAAAAATGTTGATCATTAACGGGTTAACGATCGTGCAGACGTATTTCGTGATCAGTGGATTTTTACTAACGTACCAGTATTTGAAACATCGTAGCCGATGCGATAAATTTGATGGTGGATATTTTTGGCGAACGATCGTTAATCGTATATTTCGATTGGTGCCAATTTATGCATTCGTTATATTGTTGAATGCAACGTGGTTGGTGCCGTTACAGGCGGGCCCGCTCTGGAATCATTTCAATGAGCAGGAACGAAATTTTTGCCGTGAGAATTGGTGGACAAATCTGTTATTTATTAATGCGTACGTTAATGTAAATGAGCCGTGTATGCTGCAGGCTTGGTACCTTGGTACCGATTTTCAACTGTTCGTGATAACGCTCTCTTGTTTAATGATCATATGGAAGTATCCGAAGTTAAAGAAAGTTTTACTATGGTTCTTTATAATATTTTCGGTTGTGACACCGGCCGTGGTGGCGTACGTTTTTAAATTGGAAGGAGTTATTATGGTTTACGTGGAATCGATTAAATATTTGTTGTGGGAGGAACCAGTCTACAAGGAAATGTATATACCGACCCACACGAACACTGGAAGTTATTTGGCAGGTGTGATCGCGGGTTGGCTATGGTTTAATATCAAGACAAACGAAATTGAAATGAAGAAGAAAAAGTGGTTTGTTGCATTGTGGATGAGTACGTTCCCCTTGTTGGTTGGATTTTTGCTATCCGGCTTCATATTTTACAAATTTGAATTTGAAAAGCCATCGATTTGGATCTCAATTTATACGATATTCCATAAAAATTTATGGGGGATATTAATTGCGATTATAATTATAGGACTTGCTTCAGGCGTCGGATGTAAGTATAAATCGAACCAAATAAATTTGAAAATAACTTAATATCATTTTTTTTTGTACAGGGTTTATCAGACGCATGGCGAATTTCGGAATATTCCGGCCACTCGGACAAATCTCCTATTCCGTTTATCTAATACACACGTTCATTTTACGGACGATTACCGGTAATGTTCGTAAACCTATTTACCTAAATGATTTATACTTGATACTAAAACTAACGGCCACTGTTAGTTTATCATATTTAGTAGGCACAGTGCTTTTACTGTGTATCGAGATGCCAGTATCAAATTTGCAAAAGCTACTAATACAAAAGCGCCCCGTAACCGAAGGTGAACAATCTAGTCATAGAATAACGCATAAGCTTAAAAATAGTGAAATTTATGTTATAAATACGAATAGTGGTGATGCTAAAATTACAAAAATTTATGAATCTTAGGTAAATTATGAAATTTTTTTTATGTTTAAATTATTAGGAATATATTTAAAAAAATATTAGTATTACGATAACTTGTATTTTATTTTGAATGAATATGTAAATAAGTACGGCACCTACTTCAAACGAGACTTTAAATTGGGTAACTTAATCGTATATTATGGAAGTTACGAAAAGGTAAGTAGAAAATATTTTTCTTATGAATTTTCAATCGGTTACAACATACTAACGAAGTAAACCAGTTGCACTTGAATTACATATACCAGACAATTTTTCGCAACGAAAAAAATCTACTTTCAAATTGTATTTTTATTAATTAAAAATCATTTTCCTACTGCACTTGAATGGGTACAAAAAATTTGCGAAATGCTGTATGAATGTAAATGCGGAAAAATTGTGTGACGTAAAAAATTTAAGTTGCAACAGTTTTACTTTAAATGTTACTTGTTTTATCTTGGAGCAAGTTTTGAATTGGAATGGAAACGACCGTATACAATCGTATGGAGAGTTATTGCACTCGGTATTTTAATTGCTTAAGTAATATTTACATATCAATTTAGATATTGAGATTTACGTAATTCTTTTGACTCATTGAATTTAAATCTAAAAATTATACGAGTGTATCAATAAAAATTACTTCGCGACATCTGCGTTCAACGATTTTGTAAATATTGGGTTGCAAGGCAAAATATTTTTTCGTCAGAAGAATCAGAAAGAAAAGTACAACATGACCAAGCCACGGGCTCTGTACCTTATTGATAGTCATAGCAAATGTCAATCATTGTTTGGACTTCAACTCATTCCGTAACTCATGATGAATTCCAAACTTTCAATTTGAATCAATGTCGTAGCATTCCGGATGGACATTTCACATTCAAAAATTCAGCTAGAAAATCAATGGCATAATTATTGAGACTACAAATTAATTCGGTCCGTTTTCAAAAAGTGGCTCTGACTATAATAAATTTGTTATAGTGACAGCTGATTTCCGTTGTTTCAGACAGATTAGACATCTGTCGTTAACTTTCAGTTTGTATTGCTTTGAGTTTCATACAAAACGTGTTTTTACGGTGTTGAATATGTATAATTTTGTGATAACTAAATGTAGCATTTGCAAGATGTGTTAATTTTTTGTTTTAATTGGAAGGTTGAAGCATATCGGATGCTTATGAAAGTGTATGGTGACAATGCTCCAACCGATAAATCATGTAGAAAATGGTTTCAACGCTTCAAAAATGATGAATTCATTGTTTAAGATAAGCCTCGCTTAGGACAGCCAAAAAAAATCGTAACAGGCATTGTTCGATGAAGATCCAGCTCAAATGCAAGCCTGTCGGTACATTGGGGGTGACCCAACAAACAGTTACCGTATGATTGAAATCTATCGGCAAGATTCAAAAGCAAGGCAATTGGGTCCCTTATGAATTGAAACCAAGAAACGTGGAAAGGCGATTTTTTTCTTGTGAGCAGCTGCTTCAAAGTCCAACAAGAAAGGGGTTTTTACACCGGATAGTGATTGGTGACGAGAAGTGGATCTTCTACGATAACTGAAAGAGGAAAAAATACGCTTTGCCCAGCGAATCGTTACCATCGACCTCAAAATCAACACCAAAGGCGAACAATCATGGTTCGAAGGTTATGCAGTGTATCTGGTGGGATCAAAGAGGCGTTGTAGACTACGAGCTGCTATAACCTGGCGATTCCATTACGTGCGAGCGGTACAGACTACTATTAATTCATTGGAGCCGTTATGAGATAGACGAGTGCAATATGAGGAAAGGCATGATAAAGTTATTCATCTGTATAACAACGCTCAGTCTCACGTTGCAAAAGTCGTACAAAATATTTGGCAACGCTCAAGTGGGATTTTTTAACGCAACCGATGTATTCTCCGGACATTCCTCCTTCTGATTACTTACTGGTTGTTACGACGGATGCAACACGATTTGGCAGGTCACCAGTTCACTTCTTTCGAAGAAACTGAAAATTGGCTTCAAAATTGAATCGCATCAAGAGACGAAACGTTTTTCCGAGATGGGATTCGAAAATTACGTGAGAGGTGGGAAAAAGCCGTAAGCAGAGATGGACAATATTTTTTTATTTAATCTGTTCATTCATTTTATTTTAAAATAAATGCATTTTTAAAATTAAAAAAACGGACCGAATTAATACTACCAATAGGATAGATTCTCAATAATCATCAAAGCAATGCTCGAGCAGAGAGTCCCTCTAACAGTTCTTTTAGGAGTCTGGTTTGAAGTGTTGTTTACTAAAGTAAGAGTAAATTGTGCAGGCCCGATAAGCATCTGTGAGAACATTTTTTATAGAGTTTTTTAATATTCAAAAGATACATGCTGTCAAAAAAGTAACGGGAATTGGTAATTTAAAAAACCTGCTTAACGGAATTGTAAAAATAGTTTTTGTCGTTAAGTTGGCACAACTGTCCTCTATCTAGACGTGAATTTGAGCGCGATCTGTCATTTAGATTGTTTGTAGTGGTCTATTTTGTCAGTTGATCCCAAGTGTGTTGCAATGAAAGAGAAATATAAAAGAGAAAGAAAAAAAGTCAGCCGAAGCTATATCAAGAGAATACGGTGGTTGTTCGATGATATTTGTTCAGTTTTTTTGTGTTAACGTGATGCAAAATCCATGAGGGTTCTTTCCACAAACCTGATCTTTTTCAACGAATTTGCTCTCTCAAATGTCGCATAACGTCCAAATAATGTTCTTTATTTGCCGTCTGATCTTCTGGCATGAATTTCGAGTTCACAACACCGAGGTAATCAAAGAAAACAGTAAACATTAACTTAACTTTTAATCGCTTTTGACGTGGTTTTTTCGATTTCGGCATTACGCGATTGAGTTTTCGAAGAAAATTCAGGTCTTTCGGAACTACAGTGATAAATATTCGTATAAGAACAACAATTGATTTTTTATTAAATAATAAAATAAACAGATACGTATGATTTTTTTAAATAAAATTGTTTATTTCGTAAACAGTAAAGAATTACGCTAAATTTAATTATAAAGAAAAAAGCTACATAATTATAAAGAAAATTATAAATTAATATTTCGTATGACGCCCTTATTGTTTAATAACTTCAAATATGCGCTCTGACATTGAATTTGACATGTTATTTGAAGTTTCTGCCTCAATTTCGCCCAAACAGCCATTAATGTACTGCTTTAAGTAGATGATCGTTTTAAATTGCCGACCATTCGCTTAAACCTTCGCTGCAAGTATGCCTCATAAATTCTCTACCGATTACAACCAGGACTACATGCAGGCCAATCAAGAACATTCATTTGTTTTTGACAAAACCACTTCATTGATTTGATTTGTTGCATGGATGAAAGCATTTTTTTGTTAAAAATCAAATCATTGTTGTTGTAGTCCTCAAGAAAAGTTATCAAATCGTTTTCTAACAAATCATTGTACATGTCTGAATTCATTCAGGGGGTAATAAAGCAAATTGGTAGCTTCCCGCTATAGTGAAAAGCTCCCCACGCCATTACTGTACCTCCACCGAAATTTCCTTTAGACTGTAATATATTTTCATCACGGATATCGTGTCAGTAGCAAGAGTACTTGCCTGGGTCGTCTTGGTTGAATTTTTTCTCATCCGAGAAAATCACTTTTTGCCATTTATCTTTCCAATGCATATGTCGCTTGGCCAACAGTAGTCGCGTTTCAATATGTTTATAGGAAAAATTAGTCTTACTTTGCAATTTGGACCATTTAATATTTTTTGGTGTTCGAATGTTAAGAGCAATATGTTGTTTTGTAACAGGTAGGCCCAATTTTGCTATAATTTGATTGGCGGGTAACTTGTTACGAGTTGTTTCCTTTCTTATTTTGTCCATTTGAAATTTGGGTAACTTACTATTTCCTTTTGTCTTCTTTTTTAGACCACAACTTGGAGCTTGTTTTAGGAAGTCGTGGACCACAGTTGAAGGTCGACCAATTTTAGTGGCAGATTGACCTTGTTCTTTAAAAATTCTGATGGAGATTTTTTTCTTCTTCATTTAAGAACTTTTCCTTTGGCATCACTATAATAAAATATTATCGTAATATACTTACAGAATAAAATCGAATATCAAAAATTTAAAACAAATATATATTTATTAATTGCGTAAAAAGACGTTTTTGTCAGCTGTCCTTATACGAATGTTTAACTAAATTACTCTAAGTTTTATTAAATATTTTTTCTTTCTTCCAAAAAAGTACCGTTAACTGATCCCTGTTTACCATAATATTCGAACACAGGGTGACAATACAGTATACTTTTTGTTTTAATAGTGGACATAACTTTTGTCCTAATCATAAATTTTTGAACGAGTTTACTTGTTCTTATACGAATGTTTATCACTGTAGTTGGGCAACCCGTTTCAACCGTACGGGCGTATGAACAGTTGCGTGAGTCACAGAAAGTTCAGCGGCTATTTCTCTCAAATCTACATGACGGTTTTTTGTCACCATTTTCTTCACTTTATTGATGTTAACTTCAGAGACCACATTACCATATCTCAACCCCCTTTGAATGTACTGTACCACTCATATATACGTGTTTTTGATAAAATCGACTCACCGTAAGCCTTCTACAACGTTATCATCGATTCGGCATACAAAATTCTTGAGATGAACGGACAAAATAGAGCACTGTAAACAAACTAATTTACAGATCGCGTTCAAACTTCACGTCAAGATAGAGGAAATTTTTACAATTCCTTTAAGAGGGCTTTTTAAATTACCACTCCCCGTTACTTTTTTGACAGAATGTATAACGGAAAACTCGAGGTTAGTTTCTTCCTTTTCCCGAAATTTTCTTTTAATATTTTGTTATTAACTCTCAAACTGGGGGAAGTTGTGCAATCTCGACCGGAATACACAACAACTCTATTTTAACTCGGTACATGAAAACGTGGTAAAAGACAAATTAATTTAAATAAAAAAATAACGAAGTTTCGTTAAATATCATTTGTCACTTATCAAAAATTACTGAGGTGAAATTTTTCGTTAAAAATTAAAAAATTTAAAAATACAGCTACAATAAAAGACAAGTAGAAAATGATATTTGGCCAGATGCAACGGTTTTAATCAACGGAGTCGAACGTGCCATGTAAGTATTTCAGAATATTACTCTATATGTCGTCGATTAACCTGAAGGTAATCAAACTCTGGAACAACTGATTCAACAAGTTCCATTTTCACAGACTTTTTTATGCAATATCATATCTCGATAAAAATTATGATGCAAATCTACCTCGGCTAGCATTTTAGAATCCCCGGCCAATGAATAGTTCGTTGAAAAAGTAAATTGCAATAGTCTGGCTTTTTGATGATAGCGAAACTTTCATAAAATTTAAATTAGTATTTTCCAGCAAAACCTGGCTTCAGCCATCCATTTTAAGTCCTGTTAATGATAATGATTCCGCACTCCCCGATAGCTATTATATCTGAAAAATGAAGATTAGTGGAGTAACACTTCTCATTTATTGATTTAGATTTTGCAGGAGGTCTTAGGCTAAAAAAAGGTAAACAAACCAATAGCGCAACTAGTCACTCAATTACAAAATATTGTTGCCAGTTCATCACTTTGCGCTTCCTTTTAACTAACTGAAATTTTTAAAATTCTTTTAGTTAAAATTTTCCGGAAAAAAATTGGCTTAAACATGAAGTCAGCTAATTATGATTGTTTTTATGTCTCTATATTTATAACAAGATCGATAGTATTTATACGGTCGACATTTTCAATATTAAGACACAAATAAAATGTCCATTTTTGTAGAAAGTAGCAAAAAACCGTACATATAAAAAAATAATAAGCAAAAATTTTCGTTTTGCGCAAAAATAAATTAATTTAATATCCATGAGTTGGCACCTCTGCGTCAAAATTTGATGCTAGATAAACCTTTTTTATTTTGGAGGAGAACAAATAAAATGTGGACGGGTATTGTTTACAAAGCACAGTGTTTCGGTTGGCTGGTTTTACCGTCTTTCTATACTATCAGTATAGTATAGAAAGAGAGTAAAACAAAAGTATAAAAAGAGGGTATATCACGCATTGGCGTTTAGTTCGGGAGGTACCGGGTCCAAATTCCGATAAGGGGCAATCGGACCTAGAGCTGTAACTCCTATATTTGGTAGTCAACTGCGTAAGGTAGAACCACCAAAAAAAAACCGCTAATAATATTACGGGACATTTTTGGTCCCTGTTTCGGCGCCATTTGTAACGTATGGTTTAACACGCTGTCAGCACGTAGTGGCACACTTCTTGATGGGTAGCGCGAGTCGGGTGAAGGGTTCTATACACCACATGCTGAACATCCATAGTACAAAAAACAAGATATGTATACACGTTATACATATCCGTAAGTGTGCAGACAATATAATTCTACCGCAAATAAAAGCAAAAACTATTAAAATATTATACGAATTTGGAGATGCTCCGGATCCATTGCACCAATTTCTCATCCTATATTAATAAATTAATATAAACTCATGTTAATTTAGGTTTCCAGAATTAATTATTCACAAAAATAAAAAAAATGAATTTGATAGTACATAAAGTGGATTATGAAGTTACTACAACCAGAAATCTTCAATTATGCCCTTAAACTAAATTAGTGAGTTAGTGAAATAGCTTAACTAAGTCTTAAGATACTTTTGCAAATAAATATCTAAATGAGAGAAGCTCATAAAATATAGCTTTGAAATGTCTGTAATTTTAACAATTAACTTAATTGGATATAACAACCTACTAGATCCCTAACCACATAAACAAAACATGCTTATTAAAACTATATGAATCGATAAATAACAAATTTGAAATAATGTATAAGAAAAAAATATATAAAAGTTTAAATAAATAAATAAATTTGAGAGAATAAATATATGTATATAGAAATATGTAATATAAATAAATTATAAAAAAAAAATTAACGCTCGGTGACCGATGTCCTTGTAGTTCGTTTTGATAACATCCGTAGAAAGTTCCGTCGAAAATCATGTACATATTTTTACTGCCTATAATGGTGTGAGAGAGTTTGGTTAGCTGTAGCGCGCGTTTTTATTCACAACGGAGGACCGTTAATTTCGAACGTGCACGTTTTGTATAACATTACGGATTTCTTTACCGCTCAATACTCATTGCAATTGTTTTTTCCGACACTCAGGTTGCATTCACCACTTAACTATATGTTTTATATAGCTTTATAACATAAGCTTTTGGTATGAAACTAGCGCAGTTAAATAATTGTCGTGCCACCAGATAAATTTCTGCACATAACTTGAATGCAACCGAAACACACTAACACTTTCTAGCCAGCGAATGTTTTTTCGTTTTTACTAATTATCTTTATCTTGTTGTACACCAAGAAGAGATTGTACACCCTGGCCCAACACTATTAGTGCACATATCACACTTTATAGTTTTTGTGTATCCACTATCTTCACGATTTTTAATTTTTCATGTTAGACTAAAGTCTATTAGTTTTTTTTTTTTTTTTTTATTATTATTATTATTATTTCACTTTTAGATATGATTAATAATACCGTATGGCTTAATTTGCCTTATTCGGTCGATCATGGTTTAACGCGAAACCCCAACTGATTTTTTCAACTCAGGTTATCAACCTCAACATCTCTCATCCTCTCCCCTACATGATCAAGTTCTATATTTTCCCCTCACACCTTCTCTGTATTATTCAATTATCACCAAGCTTACGCAATCTCTCCTCCCGGAATTACAATCAGACTTACATTTTATATAAATACATAGTACATACAGATACATATTATAAATTATTCTCTTCAAAACAATTAAATCATAGGTAAATAGGTAATGGTACAATCAAACTTTATTTAAATCTTCTGCAAATTACAGACTGTGCTATACGATCGTTTGCTAATTGAATACATTTACTTAAAATTACATCAACATATTATAATATTGTCGAATACATAATTGTATACTGACGGAAGTAGCAAATAGAATACTGTAGAGAGGATAAGATTACGCGGTATGATAACTTTTGTGATTCATTGTGCACTCAAGTTTGAACGAGATATACCTATCCCCCCCCCCCCCCCCCCCAATCACTTGATTCCTGTAGCTAGACCTTATTTCTATAAGCCTTAATCGTTACAAAGAATAAAAAATAAAACCAACTGCATGAGTGCGAGAAAAATTTCTAAGTTTTAAAAGTCTCCGTAATTTTTTTCAGAAACAAATTTATGAAAAATTCCCAATACTTGGTCGATAGAGATCAACCTGTAGATAGAAAAAATGTGCAACTTTTTGTTATTTTTTACAAGTCCTTAAAAATAATTATCCAATTTTTAAACACACACTAGATCAACACTAGACATTGCATTAAGCTGCCGTTCGTCTGTCCGTGGCAGTTAATATCGAATATAGGCTTTTAACTGTCTATCGAAAATAGGACAACCTGTGACCCTATTCTGGTAATTCCCCGGGAATAGGGAACTGGGGAAACAATTTACATATAATTTCTGTTTAAATTATTTTTTCTAGCATACTTGGTGGTATTTTTTGTAAAACAAATTAAAAGTGGGAAAAGTTTTTCCTGCCAGTTTCGCTACGGAAATATTATTCCCAATTTATAAAAATTTACATCAAACGTTTCCCCCAGCAGGCCAGAGAAAAATAATTAAAAAAAAAATTATATCTAAATTCTTTCCATAGTTCCCTATTCCCGGGGATTATTCCTATAATTACCAGAATAGTGCCACTGGGTGAAATGAAATAAAAGCAAGAAATTTAATTTAATTTGATATTTATGTATTTTATAAACTATTTTTTATTTTAACAATTACACTGTGCTAGTTGGAAAATGTGACAAGCTGAGCACCTAGGGGTAAACTTAATTTGAGTACGCTGAATTCAATGGTGCTAGTCCCATTTCAAAGTTAGTCCTCATTTTTGAGATATCGCTTTCGACATGTTTTGGCTCTGAGTCAAAAATCTGTTAAAATATACCTTATATTCACGTTGATAGCTCCTGAACCATTAAGATTTTCGTTATGCTTTCGTCAGCAAAATTGTTGCGCAAGTGAAACAAATTTGCCGAACATATCAATTCCGAAAAACCACATCCACCATATATATTTTTTTTTTTACTTAGACCAAGATTAGGTTGGAGTGGCTGCTTCCGCACACTTGGACCAGTAGTGGCCCGTTGTGATACCACAGGAACCTATTTCCCTTTTACATGTGTTCAAAACCATTCGGAGCTACGTACGTAGCGCAAAATATCTCGCACTCCACAGTCAGCGAAATCTGAAAGGCTGCCCATACTGTACACGCCCATATACTTATACCTTCGGTATGATAATGCCGGACACGAACATAGGAAGTTATCTAAAGTCTCTTCTTCCTTTTTGTCCATGCAACTTCTACAAAGTCATTCGTCTGTAGACCCAGCCTTCTCGCATGCTCCCAAAAAGGCAGGGTCTTGTCAGTTTTGGCAAAAGCTTCTCACAGAAGACTTCGGCCTGCCGTTTTGAGAAACATAGGTACACAGGTAAGGCTAAATACAACTGGAAGTCGGCATACTTAGACCAAACAGGACTTTCATTTCAGATAAGATATAAAGAACACATCACAAGTACATAAAATCAAGTTTCGCACAACACATAAAAACTGAAAATCATACACTAAATACAATAAAACTTTAACCATTTCGACCTCCGTGAACCTAGCCCAAATTTTCAGCCCGAAATTTTAATTTTTTACGTATGGCAATACAACTTCTGTCATGACCCAAAATATAAGCAAATTATAACTATAAAGTAAATTTGTGTCACACTCAAATTATAACTATTAATTAATTGTGTATTAAATAAATATCGAACTAATCGTGGCTTCTAAATTTTGATAAAATAATTTAAAAAAAATATTACTGCTGAAACATCAAATTAAAAAAATTATTAGGTTAAGTTTTCAAAAAAAATTTCATTGGAATTATGGGAATTAAATTCAGCTTGAGAAAAACTTTATCGGATATTAATTGGAGTAAATTCTATTATATCTCGCCTTATAAAGGATTCACGAGCACTTGACCTATGTACATATATCATAATTGCTAAAGATTTGGATTTATCTAGATATAGTCGTTTGAATATCGCCTTACAAAAGATTCACAACCACTTCACTTATATACAAAAGGATTCGTTAAAATCTTGGCTACAAAACTAGAATATTTCCTGAAACATCCTTACAAGATATAGTCGTTTGAATCTCTACTCACAGGCGATCCACGAGCACTTGGCATATACCACCGGATTCGTTGAAGTTTTGACTACAAACTGAGAGATTTGTAGAAAAGTTCTATCTGGAATTATCTAGATATAGTCGTTTGAATCTCTACTCACATTTAATTCACTAGCACTTGGCATATACGATCGGATTCGATAAAGTTTTGACTACAAACTGAGTCAAAACTTCAACGAATCCGGTGGTATATCCCAAGTGCTCGTGAATCGCCTGTGAGTAGAGATTCAAACGACTATATCTAGATAATTCCAGAAAGAATTTTTTTACCTCTCGCCTGTGAGTAGAGAGTCTAACGACTATATCTAGATAGTTCCAGATAGAATTTGTCTACAAATTTCTCAGTTTGTAGTCAAAACTTCAACGAATCCGGTGGTATATGCCAAGTGCTCGTGAATCGCCTGTGAGTAGAGATCCTAACGACTATAACTAGATAATTCCAGATAGAATTTTTCTACAAATTTCTCAGTTTGTAGTCAAAACTTCAATCGACTATATATAAACAACAAATTAAAATTTCGGGCTGAAATTTCTTGCTTTATTCATAGTGTTTAATAACGTTATGCTAATTTAGTTCCGCATTGTCGTTTAAATGTTAGGTTTGGGCTGTGTATAGGTTTCCAAACAATTGAGGGGATAATTTAAAAATACGTAAAAGTTATATTTATAATTTCGGGCTGAATGCTCTAAATGTCGTAACAGATTACCATGACACATTTTACTGTCGCGACAGTGGTAGTTTTCGGGCTGGGATATAAAACTTTCTCGATAGCTGTAGTTCAGTATTGCTAACGGGGTTTTTCAACTGAATATCGGGCTAGCTCCATTTACCAAGCAATAGTAATACATACATATATCTTAAAAATACATAAAAGTAATTTTAAAATTTTGGGCTGAATGTTATAAATGTTATGACATTGTATCATGACACTATTTACTGTCGTGATAGTGACATTTTTTCGGGCTGGGATAGTAAACTGTCACGATAGTGATAGTTTAGTGTTGCCATCGCGTTTTTTCGGGCTGAGTATCGGGCTAGCTTCATATACATACCATTTTGCACATAATGAAAAAAGGACTGAAATTATACAGGAGTACAATTTGACTCATGACTCATGAGTCATGAGACATTTGTATACTGTACGTATACGAATTTTTCATACGTCAAGAGTCAAATTACGGTCAAAATTCACACCCTGAAAATATACAAAAACAAAAACACCCACAATTTACTTAGGAACAAAATCAACACAAAAACCAATAAAATTTACGAACCATTATCCATAACTTAAAAACAAAGGAGGTACCAAAGAGTAGCGCCTAGCTACAGTATATCCCTTTAGTGATTTACTAACACAATTGTGCGGGTAGCGCAAAAGTACCATGTCAAAAATTTAGTTTTGTATGTTTTTTGAACCAATTTGCACATTTGTGAATTCCATTTAAACTTGTTTTCGTCCGAAAAAAAACACAATACATACACACAATTGTGTTGGTTTAACTTCAAATAAATCGAAATATTTTATCAACAACGCCATTACATATTATGGTTTTTTACTCACACATTTGTGTGGCTTGGACTAAAACTGAGCCATTTTTTTTGTTTTCTTGGTTGATAAAGGGATATAAAAGAGCTTCAAAATAAATTATGTAACAGTGGCAAAAAATAAACCGAAGAAGAGATTATTCTCGAAATCGATATTTCTAAAAAAGTTAAAAAATTGGCACAAGAAGTAAGAACTAAAAAACTGTAATATAAAATTAAAAATAAAAAGTTATTCATCTAAATATATAAAGTGACAAAAGAATACAAAAAATAAAGTGAAAATCGGCTTGTGAAATCTGGTGAAATAAATAATATGGATAGGTGTTTTAAACTCAAGTGCTTTTGTTATGTGTGTAGAAAATTTACAATTATGAGCAATCGCCAAAATATAAGTGATGAAACCGCTGATTTATATCGACTATACTTTTCACAAACTGTTATTAGTGGTGTAAATTGGACGCCGTCTTTTGTTTGTACAACATGCATTTTCCATCTGCATAGATGGCAAAACACTGGAGCCGCAATGCCATTTGGTGTCTCGATGATATGGATCGGTCTACAAGGACATGATGTAGTTCAATGTTATGGGTGCATGAATTATATTCTCGGTACAAACAGAAACAAAATTGGTTCTTTGACATACACTGCAACGACAAATACTCAGCTACCGCTGCCGCATTCAGATGAAATACCTGTTCCGGAAAGATCAAACCCAACTGAGGAATATTTATCAACAACATTTAAATCAGGTGAAACTGGAGAAACATCTGCAACAATATATCAACCATCAAATGTCACTGCGCTATGCAACCATATTGAAATCTCACAAAATCGTTTGGATATTATGGTACGAAGCCTGAAACTATCGCAGCGGCAAGCCATTCTTTTAACAAAGGATTTAAAACAAGTGAACATTTTGGCTCCAAAAGTTAGGATATATGGAGCAATAAATCGTCATTGTCATTTTACGAATTTTTTCAAATCAACTGAGAATAATTCACTCGCTTTTTGCACTGATATCCGAGATTTGGTATCCACAATGCACAATGCATATAATCCCGAAGATTGGCGATTGTTTATCGATTCCTCTAAAAGCAGCTTGAAGGCAGTTCTCCTTCACGTTACCAACTCAAAGAATTCCATTCCAATTGCACTCAGTACAAACACAAAGGAAACCTATGCATCAATTAAAAAAATTATTGATTTGATTAAATACAATGAACATCAATGGAAAGTTAGTGCAGATTCAAAAGTGATGGCTGTTTTAAGTGGTTTGCAATTGGGTTACACTAAAAACATGTGTTTTATGTGCTTATGGGATACACGTTTTAAGGGCGACCAATACAACGAACGGAACTGGGCTTTACGTGAGAACATTAGATTGCGATACGACAGCATTGTTGAGGCTCCACTTGTGCCAATTAAAAAAATATTGCTACCATCATTTCTTATCAAGCTTGGAGTAGTTAAAATTTTTATAAAAGCGCTGAATCCAGATGGAAATGCGTTCGTCGAATTGCGTCGCATTTTTCCACGGTTAAGTGGAATGAAAATAAAAGAAGGTTGGTGTTTACATCTATTCGAATGTAAATTTTGATCAAATGAAATTCATCTCGTATCTTATTTTTTATTACAGGAATACTTAATGGACCAGATATTCGTCGTCTGATGAAAGATGATGCATTTGAAAATGCTCTCAGTGAACGAGAGCTTGTGGCATGGAAATGTCATTGAAAATACATTTTTCGCATTGTCATGTGGAAAAGTTCGCGGAACAATCTCCAGCTGAATCCGATTGTTTTCACCAAGTGACGGCAAGGCTCGAACATTGGTACAGCGGCAAAAAGCTAGATGCACTCTTGGGTGACATTTGTTGGAATTTGCAAGAGGAAGAAGAATCCGAAGACGACACGAACGAATCAGAAAATTAAAATTAAAAATTAAGAAAAATGTTAATTTTTTAGGAAAAAATGGAGAAAAATCACAATAAAATCAACTGAATAAATTTAATTTTCTTTTAAATAGTTTCTATTGTATCTATATTATGTCGATGAAATGTTTATTCGATCGATTTAAATTCATTAAATGGACAAAAAATTATAAAAAACGTGTTTTTCGTCGAAATGAAAAGCAAAAAAAATAACACAAAAATGTGAATGTATAGATGTCGTTTTTCGGCCTTGATATGTTCGGCAAAGTTGTTTGTCTTGACTAACTTTGAAATGGGACTAGCACCACTGAATTCAGCGAACTCGAATTAGGTTTACCCCTTGGGTGCCCAGCATATCACAAAAAAAAGTTTTCGAGCACAGTGTTATGTAAACTACTGTAATAATTTCATTTGAAATATGAATTAAAAATAATAATAATAATAATAATAAATAAAATTAATTGTTTTATTTTAAATCAAGTATTTAGTCTTTGCTCAACAAAATTTTTATGCTTCTTTTCACGGAATAAGATGAAAATTTTAGAGCAATTACAATGTACGTTCATTAAAGCTTTCAATGAGACCACAACCACAATTACATAAACCCTTCTTATGTTTGCACGCAGATTTTCTCGGTCTATATCCAGATGAATCGTTTTTCAAATTGTTATGCTAAATTATGAATCAACTATTTTAAAATATAATTTACTGTGCGACTGTATTTAAACAGACGCCCTGCTTGCATTGCAATACACAAAAACAAGACCATAAATGTCTAACGGTACCAGTAATAAAAAAAATTATACTCGTGCCATTGAAAAAATAATTAGTTTGAGGATTAGTTCAGTCATTTAGTGTTAATCGTTGAATTGTGTTTAGTTAATTAACTCATAATCGTAGTTAAGCCTTGTGATGTTTTCTAGTGGTATAGTGATAGTGGTGTATAATTAAAGTACTCGTATGTGATGTTATTAATTAAAAATGTAGAGTGTAGTGTGACAAAACAAATAATTATTTGTTGGTGATGTCAAATTAAGATTGGTCGTTACAGTTCGGTTGGAATAGAACAGTAATCCAGGTAAGTGTCCATTTTTCATAAATGTATATTACTTTCAATGGGTTATTCCAATTTGTGGTTGAATCATTATCATTTTTGGTATGTTTTTGGAGATAAAATACAGATAACAAATCCTTTATATATGTTGGATCCCTAGATCTTTGACCCTAAGTAATGTAATATCTCTTTTCCGACCCACGATCAAAATTGTGTACGTAAAAATCGTGTACTAAAGAGAATTATGAAAAAAACAAAACGCCATTACGAACAAGGGTTATTTACATACACATTTGTGTATGGTGGTCTTAAATTGAAAGAAAAAAAATTGTTCTGGACGGAAAAGTGATATACAAATATTGGATTAAGATGTGATCGCAAGTGTAAAATTAACACGCAATCTCGGGTCATCTTTGTGAGAAACATTTGGAAAATTCTGGATATGTAAATTAAGTATTCGGTATGGTGGCTTTTTATTTCCTCTGTTCATCTTGTTATAAGAAATATTATTAGAAGAATTATAAAAAATTATTATTAGTGTTTATTTGTTACGACTAATGTCCGACCATAACTTAAAGCGTGAAGACTAAATTTTATGGGTGATACGTTACAATTAAATCGGAGCAAATTTCATTACCTATTAACAGCTAAATTTATTAAGGAAGCCTACTTTTAACAAACCCCCGTTTCTTTTAAGTAAATTTTATTTTCTCATTTAAAATATACCTAGTCAATAATCAACAACATTTCATTTCTGGATCTTAACGTTTCGATGTTTCGATGTGTGTTCTAAATCTCTGTGTCTCTTGCTATTACGCACGGACCAAGTAGCATTAACATTATCCCTCAGTACCTTGTTTTAGAAACCCTGGTTGATTTTGGTTGCTCGGTTTATTAAAACTCAATATAACTGAATTCCAATTGGACTTTAAAATCAATCTTCAAATACTCATATGTATGTGTTTTGAAGTACGATCGGTGCTGGACTGACTGTTATTTTCTGGATGAAGCTTGACCATCTGGTTGTTTCTATTTCGTAGTTTCAGTATGAGCATCAAGATTAGGATAATGATGATAGTTGTTATAATTCCAATTATAGGAAGGAATCGAGATTGTACAGGTAAAACCTCAATTTAACAGACCACAATTTGGTAAAGAAGCGTCTATTAAATGATTACATCCTTATATTACATGGTACATGGGAGTGTAAGTAGTTAATAGACGCTTCAATTTAAAAATATATGGCACACCCCCATACCATTTCATAGACGCAATTCAATGTTACCGAATTGTTATCCGTTAAATCGATATTTTACTGTAATTGAGATTGAAATTAAAATATTGAAATATTGACAAACTGAAATTGAAATTGAAATATTGAAAAATTTAAATTTAAATTGAAGGCGTGTTGTAGTCGTAGCCGGTAGCTGTTGTTCCTGTGACATTATTTTCTTTAGCCAGTTTCCTGTCTGAACCTAGGTATATCTTTAACTTTAATTTGTTTTATTGCTGTGTAAATAAGTTCCCCAACTTCGTAAGTTTTGGGCTCGTTTATCTTAAGCTTCTTACTTTGATTTTTTTTAGGGTAGAAGTACCCTAAAAAAAGCTTTTTGTCCCCCTCTTTATAAAGTTTAACAAATTCTGATAATTAATACAATATGTTCGTGCATAAAATGGGTCACATGTCTTCCTTCCAGTAACCAAATGGATAGCGTTATTGTATTTATTGACCGTCAGTTTGTAGACATCTTGATATCTCAATTATATTCGAATGGTGCCGCTCTATGCTTCCACTTACGTTGCTTTTGTGAGACGGTGTTAGATAAATTCGTATTTCAAGCGCTTCTATGTGGATTCTTATGTTTAGGCTAATAAAGCTTGATGGACAACGCATGACTAACATCTTTAGTGCAGAGAAATAATGTAATATTTTATTTATTTTATCCCTTAGATGTAATACAGATCTATCCTTGATTCGACAGAACTTTGTAAAATCAGAAAATATATCCACGCACGAGATACACTTTTTTGTTTATTTAATTTAATCGACATGGAGAATTTCGGAAATATCGCTTTCCTTCAGTTTGATGTTGTGGAACCCCGAAGTTAAATCTATAGTATATTTCACTATATTTGGAATTGCCAGGGCTTGCAATTGTATTTGTAATGTCTCGAATCGGATCTGATGTTGTGCGATATTTATTTGTAGCTGAAGCGTTTTTTTTTCTCTACTACCCAAATTCGAGAGTTGAAGGGACTTTTAGATGGTCTTATGGGACTTTTAGATGGTGTCTCCACTTCTATACTCATATCAAGGGTAGCTTTTGTATAGATGGGTTCATCCGTTGTTGTTTTGATCTCCACACGCACGCTGGTGTCAATTCTTTACACAACCAATTGGGCCAAATATTGGTACAAAATTGTTGATGATCAGTCGTAGTTTAGAATTACTTTTTTCATTCAAATATTGGTCCTGTTTTTCGATGTTATTTACTCGTTTTAAGGTTTATTTTTTAAGGGGTTTATTCCTGGTGATATTGTGATAATATTCCTCATTCGATCAATTGCGGGTCGACTTTGATCAATTCCAGAGTATCGTAACCGATTATACTATTAAATTTGTTGCCGTTCCGAATTGCTTTTTTTGGAATTTTTCGAAAATAGCTCATCTTCTCAGATACCATATATAGTTCAGATGGTCCAGAATCAGTTGCTACATTACTAAATACTGGTAGCGCTAATTACGTTTGCAGGTTGTGGCTTTATTAAAACTTTCACTTTTAATTTTTATGATTAACAAAACGTAATAAATTTATTTTTATACGTTAGAAGTTTATTGGTTGAAGTGTAAAACAGTTCTGATTCTTAATTATAAATTTTGAGTTTATACAATGCAAAAGTGTGGGAATGGAAATATAAAACGATATGCAAATAAAGAATTAATAAGATGAGGAAAATTGATAATATTGTTTTGACTTTAAGATAAGAAAATAAGAATATGATTGTTATGATTTAAAATAAGAAATATTATATTAAGAAAATATGAATATGCTTAGTTGATAATTTTATGTTGCAGCTGTACTTATTCTACTATGTTGCAGCTGCATTGATTTCCGTTGATGAAGTGGTAGGTGGAGGCGTAGGACGTAACTCGCTCGGCAAAATTTGTCAAATAGGCAAACCCTTATCCCTATAATGATGACTGTAACATTCTTTGGTCGAAAGGGATTAGCTCTTAGAGGCCGCTAATTATTACCGTTCAGAATTGGTTCTGAAGATCTAATCCATAAAACTAAATAAAATGAAATGAAGCGTAATGAAATCATGATGTTTCAGGCAACACAATAAGTTTGAGAATAATTGTCAAAAGGGTGAATGAAAGTAAATGTTTCTAATTATTGGTTCACAAAACAACAGATATTTCTATTTGTGAAAGATTTGTGGAAAGTCTTAAAGGTGAAATTAGCTTACTGATGTTGAACATTTTTAACAATTCGTACTAGTTACGTCAACAAGAGGGAGAGTTTTAAGGAACACCATTTTGGATATTTTAGAAGTTTTGGGATTTGATCTAAAATATTTGATAGGTCAAGGATATCACGGTGCAGTAGGTATGTCGGAAAAGTACAATGGTGTACAAGCAAATTAATAGTATTTAAAAAAAATTGCACTTTTAAAGCAAACGCCTAAACGTAATATTTATTTATTTATTTAATGATAATAAAGCTTAGAGCTTATACACATTATGAATAGAAATTGTTAACAGTACTAGAAATTTTTTAAAATAGAAAATTTACAAATACATCAAATAGATTTAAAAAATATAAAAAATAATAATAATATAATAATATAATAAAATTAATAATAATAATAATAACAACAATAATAATAAACGAAATAATAATGTCTAACATCTGGTAAATCTAGAAAAATAAATAATTTTATCTCAAAAATTCTGAAAAACGATTTCCTAAAACTTGCATAGAGCTATTCCAACAGCCAACACCCTTAACATAAAATGATGAAATGAACAATTTACTATTATTTCGCGGTATAAATAAGGATTTATTACGTGATAGATTAGATTGGACCAATTTCTCAAACAAGTACGATGGAATATGTGTATCTAATAACTTATATATAGCCAGACACGTACGATATGTATAATAATCTTTAAGCGAACAATCACGTTATGCAGAAACAAAGAAATGTGATCATATTTGCGAAGTCGATGAATGTATCTTACACCAACTTTAAAGGGCCCATTTAATTTTCCATATTATATTCATTCATTCATTGCAAAAACTATCAGATCTATAGGAGAAATGTGGAAACACGTAGGCAAAAAATAATTTCCTTCTAAGCTCGGTTGATGCAAAATCAGTAACATTCCATAAACTTCTAATTTTCATAAAGGTTTTACTACAAATCGCATTAACATATTCATCCCACGATAAGGATTTATTCATTAAGACCCAATTCATTAACACAATCGACGAAAGGAGTATTTTCATTACATACTCTAATCAACGGAAAGAAGGATGAGTTAAGGCCATGCTTATAAATAACAATTGATTGGGTCTCTTTGGGGTTTAACTGTAGGTTGTTCCGCGCAGCCCGATTTTGAATAGCTAAAATGTTATCATTTATATTACTTATTCCATCACTCAAACTGCCTAGTGAGCAACTACCGTAAATCTGTACGTCATCGGCCAATAAATGATAGCTGCGCAACCAATTAACTCTTTTGGTAGATTATTAATATAGAGAGAAAACACCAACGGACCTAATACCGAGCCTTGAGGTACTCAATAAGTTTCAATAAGTTTAGAGGCGGAGAGTGAAAATCGGAAGTTACTAATTTCTTGATTAAAATTCTATGATCGATAGAATCGAATAACTTCGAAAAATCGAGTAAAACTAAACTAGTTGCTTTTTGAGAATTCCGCATACCGCCGAATATCATCCACAATATTTAATATAGCCGTACACGTACTATGTCTTTTCCTATATGCTGATTGACAAGGATCTAACAGGTTAAAATCATTTAAATGCAAAGTAATCTGATCTTCCACAATCTTTTCGAAAATATTTGATAAAGATGTGAGAATGCTTATAGGCTTAGTAGCTTAATAGCTTTCTCCAACGTAATAATCTCAATACACTTGAATGAAAATTCAGAACTGGCCGCGTTATCACCCATAGATTCCCAAACGTTATGATGCTGGGAGTGAGATAAATGACTAGAAAACTCCCTAGACAATTCTCTGGCAGAAAACAGGCAATCCTGATTCTGTTTTTTTTACCGCGACCTAACTTATTAATTGTATTCCAGAATGTTTTCTGTAGCAGGTCGGAGTTAAACACACTATTAACGTAAATAGATCAAGAAACCCTAGACCGATTTGATTAAAAAAATGGATTTTCTGATTATTACAAATTACAAGGTCCAGCAAAGATACCGAATAATCGATTATGGTTAGAGCGGTGATGGTGTACTTTTGTAACTGAGGAAATCAAAAAATTTCGTTCGGAAAACGCATTTTGAATGCATTGAGTATGTTGTTCATATTTATCCTCGGGTGTGACGAGAATTTAGTAATAAGCTCTGTCGAAACAAATTTTTGGAAAATGTGGGGCATTCATATAAATGTTCACATTTTTTCTCTCTCTCTAGCATTTATATCCCATGAAGGGATTTTGCCGCCCGCACTACGGTCCTCCATCCGTCTCGGTCCATCGCTCTCGTCCTCCAATTTCGACATCCTAATACGAGTAGGTCTTGTTCGACGTCGTCAAGCCAGCGCATTCGGGGTCTTTCTTTACGACGTACTCCGGCTGGTTGTTGGTGGAACACTTTGTGAATCATTCGTTGTTGTGGGGACCTTGCAACGTGGCCGAGCCATCTCACTCGATTAGATTTGATGAAGCCGATAATATCGCTACCTCCGAGAAGTTGCTTTATTTCGTGGTTCATGCGAATCCGATATTCATTGTTCGCAACTTTAATAGCACCAAAAATTGAACGGATGACCTTCCTTTCGAAGGTAGATAAAAATCTACAGTCGTTAGAGGTCATGGTCCAGGTCTCGCTTCCGAAAGTCAGCACAGGTCTTATAAGTTCTTTATAAAGTGCGAGCTTACACGACTGCGATAGGTGTTTAGATCGCAATAAAGGGTTATCCAATTCAAGCTTGATAAAGTAAACTTAAAAAAAACACACAAAATATTCGGAATGTATTGTAATTTTTATTTCATTTTACAGATTGATCCTTGCCATTTTTAGTTAAACAAGATATCATTCAAATGTCCTCCACGGGACTTCTTACAGGCCTTGATTCTTTTGAGGTAATTTTCAATGACTTTTCGGCACATTTCGGGCGGTATCTCGGCCATTACCTTACGAATATTAGTTTTCAATTCGTCAAGAGTTTGAGGATTGTTTGCGTAAACACGATCTTTCGCGTAGCCCCACAAAAAGAAATCCAAAGGCGTTAAATCACAGGATCTCGGAGGCCAATTGACATCAGCCAATCGCGAAATCAAACGTCCAGGAAATTTCTCTTGCAAAAGATCTCGATTTGCTCGTGTTACGTGACTGGTTGCTCCATCCTGCTGGAACCACATATCGTCAAGATCATAATCTTCGATTTTCGTAAAAAAATAATCGGTTAACATGCGGCCATAGCGCTCAGAATTGACGGTAACGGTTCGTCCATGGTTGTTCTCAAAAAAATACGGCCCAATCACACCACCAGACCACAATGCGCACCTAACAGTGACTTTTTCCGGGTGTAATGGCTTCTACAATCAATTGTGGATTTTCTGAGCCCCAAATTCTACAGTTTTGCTTATTAACGTATCCACCAAGCGAAAAATGAGCTTCATCACTGAAGAAAATTTTGTTCGAAAAATCAGCATCGACGGCCTGTTTTTCCAACATCATGCTCCATATTCTTAAATGCTCCATATTCTTAAATGGCAGAATGTCAACTAAATAAATGACAGCGTACTTGACGTTTATCTTTGACAGATGTCGGTATACAGATTTCTACTTTATCAACCTCGAATTTAATTTTGATTGGGCGTAGAAAACTAATTGTCCGGCAGCGATTCGGGCGTTTATTTCTGCCTGCATATCATTCAAGGATGTTATAAGTGACCCGAGGTATTTAAAATTTTCGACGCTATCAAAGTTATGGTCGCCAATTTCGAGATTTGCCATGGAGATGTTCCTGGGTGTTGTTAAGAATTTCGTTTTGCTACTGTTCACCTCCAAACCAAGTCTTCCGCGCAGCGATTGAGCGGTATGAAACTGTCCTTGATGTCGCTAGGTCTTCGGCCAAGAAGCACGATATCATCTGCATATCCAAGAATTTGGCCTGATTTATTGAATATACAGCGCGAAGTTTCAATGTTGCTTTTCCTCACTACGTACTCAAGCGCCAAATTGAACAGCACAGGCGCGAGTGCATCTCCCTGTCGAACACCAGATGTTATTTCAAAGGAGTCTGACACAGTTCCTTCGATTACAATTCTACATACAGACCCAGACGTTGTTAATTTGCACAGAGAAACGAGTTTCTCTGGAATTCCTAGGCATATGAGCGCGACGATGATTTTAATGTCGTGGTGCGGTATGTTGTTGATGACTTCCTCGAGCTCGACAAAGAAGAGATCTTTGATGTCATCAGATTTATCTTCGGTGGGTGCATGCACAGTAACGATCGTGATGTTGAATTTCTTAGTGCGAAGTCTGACCGTACATCTTCACATGTTGATAGGGCGGAAATCGATGATATAGTGCTTCAAGCGCCGATGGATGAGGAAGCCAACTCCAAATTCTCGTCCATTCTGATGGCCGCTGTAATGAAGAGTGTAACCATTGGTGGTGTCATGGATCCCACTCCCAGACCATCTAAGCTCTTGTAGTGCAAATACGTCTAATGTGTAACTTTTTGCTTGGTTCGAAAGGTTCTGGAGATCTCCAGGTCTTAAGAGGCTAAGCACGTTCCATGTTCCCATTTTTAAAGCGTTGTCCGTGTACAATTTTCGAGGTCGAGTTTGTAATGAATCCAATATGGTAATCCGAGGCCTTTGTTCAGGGTTCATAACTTAAATGGTTTTTATGAGGGAAAGTTGTTGGCCTGCCGCTCAACCCGCTTATTACGTGTGTGGGTCACGTACTGGTGAGAATCTTAAGGCATCCAGTCCTACCTTGAACACATTTATATAGCCCGCTTCAGCCGCACCTAACCTGGAGAACAGACGCTGATTTGGTATTGGTTTTGAGGCGCAAATAACCCGCGCTGACATGTAGTGTCCATGACTAACAGGATTTAGTCTGCTCGTCTCCACTACACCGCCTGATTCATTTAGCGTTACCCAGAGAGCACCGCGAGGAGGTATGAATCTCGGACTTCGCCTTCCATGTCCACATGGTCTCTAAAAAAAAAAATTTCTTTCCTATCATCTGTAGATAAATAATTGGTCGGTAGGATATGTTAAACTACGGAATGTTTTACGTGTAAAGTATAATTTGGAGCATCTGTTTGAGAACGGTAATTTTTTAGCAGCCTCTCATCAGCTCTCCCTGATTCAATCAGCGGTTTTGATATCGACTAGATCGAAAGTTTGAATGCATCTTGGTGGACGATTTCTAAATTTTTCCATGGCATTTCCATAACGTTGGCTTGGATTTTACTCAACATGCTCCCAACTGTTGGGTGCCCTAAAAGCGCTTATAATGTTTCCCTATTTCTCTAATTCGGAATTTGTGGGGAGAATACACCACATATGTGTATCTTCTTGGGAACTTTTACACCCGACAATTTTTTTTCCGTGGCAGTTAAACGCTTGTTATAAATCTATTTCCTGTGAACGGATTACTATTACAAAAAAATTCAAACTATGATGTCTCAAATTAAGTTAATGCAATGTTGTTTAGTTGACGTGAATCTATACTTGTGTACTGTTTAATATAATTGCAATTTAGAAAAATAAATGTTGATTATTAATTATGTACCGTACCATATTAATTTGCATTTTTGGTTTATGAAATAAATCAATTTTCTAAAGTAAATTTCTTTCTACTTTCTATACTGCCCTCTATGATTGATAGTTGTAACACAAAATTATTATTCAAGACACAATTCAAGGTTTCACTATTACTCTATAGGGGCGTTTTGTCAATAAAAGAGATTTTTGTCGATTATCTACTGTGAAAATTATGAATAACATTTTTCGATGATGTTATGTGACCACTCGTAAGACGGGGGTTATAGCATCTTGACTGGGTTTATACTAAGTCATTATAAACTTAATAATCTAGTCCAGAATTAATTGCTATAATCTCTGACCCGACATCTTGTAATATCTGTTTATAAATTTATCTTTTTTGGATGCGGGATCTATAGTCAGCATTTTATTACATTTGTATTATATTGTTAAAATTGTGTAAACTGAACGAGAAAAATACTTTATTAGTAAAATACTATTATACTATTAAAGGAGCTATGGTGTAAATGTGGTTTTAGTCTTTTTATTTAGATTTTAGCTGGATTTTCGGTGACGAGTACTATTATATTGTACTAATTGTTTGGTAGTTTGAATTCAATTAATTTTATTTAATATTTAGCAGGATAATTGAGTTGGATTAATTAATACGAATCATTACATTTAACTGCTTTAATTTTATTATTCAAACTTCAATATTTTATCACTTTTTGTTAGTATTCCTAATAGTAAAAACGATCACTGGAAATAGTATAAGTTATATTTCCGATAATTTAATATATTTTTATGATTCTGATTGCTGGGTATTATTCCATAATATATTAAATAATTGTGTTGTCTTGTACTAACCGTCTTACATTACATTTCAACTAACAATTTACTAACTATTGACTACTTAGGTGTCTGAAACCGGGTCAATTTACATAATAAATTCACCTTTCTTGTTACTCCATCTTGTTATATGTACAAGAGCGTGTGGTTGGATCCGGCGTCAAGCGGGAATCTTACTTAGGTTTGGTCACATATTCCAATCAGTTAATCAATCAGTTGAAATGAAATGGAATTGGTTGAAAATCCAGCCATATACCTGAGGTTGTATTTGGATTTCTAGGGATATTTTAACCGGCCTTAGAATTCTTAATATATTTGGTCAGCATACATAATTCTATAAATTGTCCCCACCTTTTGATGGGAGCGCTGATTAGTTTTTCTAGCTGACATGGTTCTCAACAAATTCACCAAATTTTTTTTAAATCACCCATTTTTCTCAGAATTAAATTATGTCCACTGCGGTTATCTCATTTGATTTCAATAATTCAACCTAATTAAGGTTTCCACCTTTTCAAAATTTATAAACCGGCACCGAGGTAAAAGTAATAAACGCGTCGTTTCCCTTAATTATTATTATTTTTATTTTTTATTATTATTTAATCTTTACAATCCGTTCTGGGGCCGAAACTCTCTCGCAGTTGCTTTTCACGTCACGAGAACGTACTGCTAATAGGTTTTCGTAACCATGTGCACATTGCATAGCTCCATGCCACCCTATAGTACTGGCATGTAATATGGTTCGGCCCATCAGTTCTGCACTTCGACAGGGACTCATAATTGTATTCATTTTCTTCACAGATTGTAATCTGGTGGTAGCCTGAAATCTGAGTCTTCGTGTGGTTTCACCCAATGTAATTTAAGTTCATGTATGAGATATATAAGGTGTACATATATTTATAGGCGTTATTATTATTTATTATTATAATGTTTATTTAATTGGTTTATAATTTATGTAATTAAAATCGAACTCTAGAACTTCTTTTAAATCTGTTTCGGGATTTTGACGTGTCTTTTTGGTGGGATTCTGCAGTTTGACCATTCTGATTGGACCTTGGCCGTTTCCCTGTTATGGCTATTGCCGGGTCACGTATGCGGAACTTGGTGGAGATTTAACTAAGTTCTGCGTGAATGATTTGACGGTGGCTGGGGTTGGGGTGTGGCCGGGTTCTGTTCGGAGTTGTCGAGCTGTGGGGCTTCATCGGAGGGACGCGTTGGCGTACCGGTGCAGGTTGATTGGTTCTTAGTTTATTAGAACCCTAGCCCAGCTCTACAAACTAAATTTGAGATAACGGCATGATTCCTAACCGATAACGGCATGATTCCATTCATTATTGCCGAATTCCAAAATTTCGTTCAAATACAGCTTCGCACACCGAATTTGACCATCATTTGTTGAGAGATGGCCTAGTTTAATTGAGCATTATGCTGGAGTGGCAATCCAATTCTGCATACATATATTGTAGTTCAAATAACTACATATATGGTTTACAAAAATTCTATTGTAAGTTGAGGAGTTAAATTAATAAATGTTTATATCCTAAATAAGCCGGAAAATTTTAATTTGGAATTAAATTTCAGGAAATCTACAGATGCTTGTGAAATAATAATATTTTTTTGAAATATTAATTGCTGATTTTGTAGACTAGAATTGTGTTGTGATTGTAGGTGTCTATAAACAGAGCAGGCCGGTTCAATCAATCAATTTTTGTTTCGGAAGCCTAAAAATATTAATGTAGAATAATATTTCAGGAAATTCCACATGCACGTGAAATAATAATATTTTTTTCTCAGGTTGCTGCACCTATTAAGACTTTATCCTTCCTCTAGTAGAATAGAAGTAGATTAGAATTGTGTTGTGCCGTACGATCGCTCGATGTCTGAAACCGGATCGTTCCGTCCCAAAAAAAAAAAAAAAAAATATACCTTTCCTATCCTTCCTATTGTTATGTGTAAACAGGCTATAGGAATAGGCCCGGCGTTATCCAGGACTCTTGGCTAGCACTTGGTTCTACAGTCCAATCAATCAATCAATCAATCAATTTGTATTATATTGTTAAAATCATAAACTAATAAAAAATTGAATCATAAAATTGTTATTAAAATATTTTGCTTTGCATACAAAATATCTCGGTATTCTTTTTTGTATACAAGAGCAATTCTGTTTTCTTCTTATATTGTAATGACTAATAAAACAATAAATTATTAAAAACCTTTTGTAATTAAAATAAATGATGTTCAATAATGTTAACACATCAATTTGGTTTCATCGGCTAAAGCACGTACCTAAAAAGAAGATGCCACAAAGTATCATGCATTTAATAAATAATAATATTTATATACTTATCTAATTCATCCAGTACGTAGCACAATCATTTGTTTTGTATAATTTGTTTTGATGTGCTACATTTTGACAGCTCATAAAAATTATAAAACGAATCAGAGATTCTTAAACTTTATACTTTAGCTATTGTTAATTATTGTTAATAGATGTCGCTATTAAACTAGTTTCTATCATTGGCAGTTAGATGTCACTGCAAAAATTTATTGGCAATCGAACGAGCTTTTATAGATTTTTTTTTGTGCATGAAAAATAAAATGAAAAATATTAAAATTCAAGACACCAGCTAGATAACATCTAGAAAATAAAAAACAAGTTTATAACGTTTAATAAGTTTTTATTTAAGAGTGAAAACCATACAATAGGCTACAAAGCCACTAACAATTTTGGAGACAATACGGTGGACTACCATCAAGAAAACCATCCCGGGTTCAGCGGCATTAACTCCATAGAAACATTGGCGCCCGAGCAGGGACAGGATATTGCACAGCTACCATCAAGAATCATCACGTCAGTGCAATTTATCTAGTCCGTCAAACATCGAAATATTCGCGCAATACAGCAGAAACGGTGAGATTGTTCTGGAAAACACGCGTTAGCGGTCATTTGACCCACGCCATCAAGTATAACGTGAGTAGTAAAACATTTGAGAACCGTTATCTAATAAAGGCCCCGTTTAATAAAATAATAAGAATCGTTATCTAATAAAGGCCCCGTTTAATAAAATAATAAGAATCGTTACTTAATAGAGGCCCCGTTTAATAAAGTAAATTAGTAAATTACATATCGTGCGTGCTCAATTTATACGAAATACTTGTCGCTAATTAATTTATAAGCATTTAAAGAATTCTATGAAAATAAAAATTGAAGTGTGTTGCCAAGTGCTGAGTTTAGTTACATCCAAACCGCAAGGTCACAGCACATCGTTCGTATTCAAACCAAGCGGTATTTCGATAAATCATTTGATTGTTGTCATTTAATACGGTTTCAAGTGGGTGTGGTGAATCTAAAACAAATAAAATTTCTCACGTTAAACCGAATTATAATAAGTGCATCAAATGGAGAGTCTCAAGAAGCAAAGAGCGATAATAAAGGGATCCATGACCAAGCTGCTGACATTCGTAAAAGGCAATATGGACAATGTTAGCTTGGACGATGTCTCGGTGAAACAGGATAGGGCAGTGAAATTGCTATGCGAATTTCAAGCGATCGAACGGGAAATGTTTGGTTTAGATAGTCAGGCAGAGTCAGATCTCTCCGAATTCGAAGACAATTACTATCTGGTTGTCGCCAGGCTGAATGCTACCATGCGCAAAAGGAGTCTTACCGAACCAAAAGAGTCACATCCGGACAACACTATGAATGCATCACAACACCATCCTATAGAAGTACGACTACCTAAACTCAACATTCCCACATTCGATGGTAACTATATAGAGTGGCAGTCCTTCTTTGACATTTACACGTCCACTATTCACGAACGAGACAACTTAACTGGAGCACAAAAGTTCCAGTACTTGAAGGGGCTGCTTAAAGGAGAGCCAGCATCACTCATCCGGCACCTGTCAGTAACAGATGCCAGTTATAATGAGGCGTTGCAGAAGTTGGTTCAAAGGTATGATCGAAAGCGGCATACAGTCAACGTCTTCGTTAAATCGTTCATGGAACAGCAAAGCATTGTGCAGCCAAATGCGTCTAATATACGAAAGCTTGCGGATACTTTAGACGAATCGGTCAGAGGGTTAAAGGCACTAGGTCCTGAGGCAGAACGCAGAGATCCCTGGTTAATATACGTGGCCTTAAACAAACTAGATAACGAAACTAGATCTCTTTGGGCACGAGAGATGGCCGAAAATGATTTTCCCACAGTAGATGATCTACTTGCATTCCTTGGGCGAAGAGTAGACATGATGGAATCGATAAAAGGTTATTCGAGAAAGAGTGGTCCGGTTCATTCAGTTACACGAACATGTACAGTAGCTACATCGCCAGGAATAATGTGTCCAATATGTAACCAAGATGGGCATAGAATCTTCGAATGCAGTGTTTATGAAGCCATGACAACAACAGAGAAGGCAGAAGTTATACAAAGAGGCAACAGGTGCTTCAACTGCTTAAATAGTAACCATCGCGTACGAGATTGCAGATCGAGGGCACGATGCCAACGGTGTCATGCCAAACATCATACATCTTTGCACACAGTGAATAAAAAGGAAATCGAGAATGAGCAGCAGCCGAAGTTAACAGCGCATGAGACTAGCGTTTCCCCAACAGAAGAAGGAAAGGAAATCAAGGTTGAACCAAGGTTGCAAACACACAACACAGTCTATACAGCTGCGCAAGGTATACTTCCGACCGCAATAATCAAAATCAAGGATGGCAGTGGTCAATATCAGACGTATAGAGCTTTGCTAGACTCCGCGTCACAAGCATCGTTTATTTCGGAGGAGTGTATGCAAGGTTTACGACTTAGACGCACTAACGCAAGGGTTATTGTGAAAGGACTTGGCGAAATGGGTATTGGAACAACACGAGGAACTACTGAGCTGGTTATTACGTCACAAACCAATTCAACAACATTAACAACACAGGCATTCATTGTCCCTAAGGTGTCTGGTGTGCATAATGAATTTAAGTTGTCCAAGCAGGATGTTCAAACGTTAAATGGATTAGTACTGGCAGATCCAGCATTCAATAAGCGTGGTCGCATTGACGTGCTTTTAGGTGTAGACATTTTCTTCAAAGCCCTACAATCTGAGCAACACGCATTATCTAGTGGCCTAACAGCTGTTCGTACCATGTTTGGTTGGGTAGTCGCAGGGCGAAGTACGGAGCAAGCCCATATAATAAATACAGCTGAAAATTTTAATATTTTAATTGACATTGATAAGTCTCTCCGTAGATTCTGGGAGGTAGAAGAGTTGCCGAGAAACACAAAACGATCACCAGAAGAGCAGAAATGTGAAGAGCTGTTTCAATCAACTACAAGACAAGACTCGAACAACAAATTTATCGTCAAATTGCCATTCAAGCAGCCAGGCACAATGCTTGGTACTTCGTACAACGCCGCACTGAATCGTTTGAAATCAATGGAAAGAAGGTTCGAGCGTGATCCAGAATTTGGGAAGCTATATCGAGCATTTATGGAGGAGTATGAAAGGCTAGGACACATGCGACGGGTAGAAAGACACGGTAAAGCATATCGGTACTATCTTCCACACCACGGAGTGCTAAAGACGAGCAGCACAACAACGAAGCTCCGAGTTGTCTTCGACGCGTCCACAAAGTCGTCAACTGGTATATCATTGAACGATGTTTTATGTGTTGGACCTACCGTGCAACCACCATTATTCAATATCCTTTTAAAATTTCGGCAGCATGAATTCGTCCTTTGTGGAGATGTGGAGAAAATGTACAGGCAGGTCTGCGTGGCTGCAGAGGATCAACAATACCAAAATATTTTATGGAGAAGCAGTACAACCGAGCAACCAAGTACTTTCCAATTAAAAACCTTAACCTACGGTACGGCGTCAGCAGCGTTTTTGGCAACCCGTTGTATCAAAGAAATTGGCATCAAGTTACAAGTAAATCAGCCAGAAGCAGCAAATGCCATACAACGAGATATGTATGTGGATGATCTGATGACGGGGGCTAATACGAGAACACAAGTTAAAGCGTTGATGGTACAAATTACGACGGCATTAGACGACCATGGATTTAAGCTGCGCAAGTTAATGACCAATGACAACGAGATTAGAGAATTTATTCAAGGCACAAGTGGAGATATCATGGACATCAAAGAGCATGCCGAGTCACCAAAGGTACTAGGTCTTCAGTGGGATCCTTGCGCAGATGCATTCCAATTTAAAACCGAACTACCAGACCGAGCCACGTATACCAAGCGAACTTTACTATCGGATGTTAGCAGAATCTTTGATCCGCTTGGCTGGCTCTCACCGTGTATAATACGCATGAAAATCCTACTTCAAGCAGTGTGGATGCAAGATTTAAGCTGGGACGAAGAACTGCCATCGAACATATCGGGAATGTGGCAACAAATCAAAGAAGATTTACAAGGAATTCCAGCAATTCGAATCCCAAGATGGATACAGACCAGCACCGAACTGAGCCTAGTTGGGTTCAGCGACGCAAGTGAATATGCATACGCTGCCGTGATATACGCAGTGGTAAAGTCGAAAAATGGCATGCGATCCAATATAATTACAGCGAAGTCTCGAGTTGCGCCAGTCAAGCAGATTACAATACCACGTCTGGAGCTGATGGGTGCAGTATTATTAGCCAATCTTATGAAGTCAGTGGAGTCTACATTAACAGTCAAGGTATCAAACATTCTGCTATTCACCGACTCAAAAATAGTATTGGATTGGTTGTCGGCACATCCCAGACGTTGGACAACATTTGTAGCCAACAGAACGAGCGACATAATTCAAACATACAGGCGAGAAAATTGGGGGCACGTGGGATCAAAGGACAACCCGGCTGACATCGCATCTCGAGGCATGAATACGAGCGATGTTATAAGAAGTATGCTGTGGTGGCATGGGCCACCTTGGTTAGTTGATGCTGACCAAACCAAGAAGATCCATTCGGCTAACTTGCTAGACCAGAGTGCGACGATAGAGGAATTGCGTCCTACAAATATTCAGGTGCATGTTGCATCAACAACTAATTTTTTTGACGAGTTTATTAACAGGTACTCCAGTTTTTATAAGATGACAAGGGTGTTGGCATTGGTAAGGCGCTTCATCACCAACTGTAGAATGATCCAAAATTCCACGGAAACCAAACGAGAGGAAATGATAGCTGCAGAGATGATGCTGATACGTCACATACAACGGATCGAGTTTAAGGCAGAGATAGATGCATTACGAAACCGAAGAGAGCTACCGAGATGCACTAAGCTTATTAGCCTGAATCCATTTTTAGATGACACTGGGGTGCTACGGGTAGGAGGTCGAATTCAAAGGTCGATAGCATCGTTTAACGTGAAGCATCCCATTATCCTACCGACAAGTCATGTTGCAGTAAAATGTATCGTGAGAGATCTTCATAACCTGCATAATCATCCGGGGATAAGCCTTCTTACGAGCATCACACGGCGACGGTTCTGGATAATACGAGGCAAAGTAATATCCAGATTAATTGTGCACAAATGCGTCAAGTGCATAAGACAAAATCCCTCCATGGAAAGGCAGCTGATGGCGAATCTACCAGCAGATAGAGTACGGTATTCACATCCATTTCATAAAGTTGGGCTAGACTACTGCGGGCCGTTCAAGGTGCATCCCACAAGACGCAGAGGCCAAATACCACACAAAATGTACGTCTGCATATTCGTCTGCTTAAGTACAAAGGCAGTGCATATAGAGACAGTCGGAAACTTAACCACAGAGAGTTTTCTGGGAGCATTTTCGAGATTCACGTCAAGAAGAGGAAATTGTCACACTATCTACAGTGACAACGGCACAAACTTTGTCGGCGCTAATAATCAGTTACGAGAGTTGTTCCAATTGCTGAAATCGAAGGCGTCAGACATAGCCGCAGCGCTACTACAACATAAAATAAACTGGAAATTTAATCCACCAGGAGCGCCTCATATGGGTGGTATATGGGAGGCGGCAGTAAAGCAAGCAAAAATACAGCTAGCGCGGGTGGTCGGTGAAAATATACTCACCATAGAAGAATTTAACACGTTGATGGCTAAAATAGAGGCCATCATGAATTCGAGACCGATAGCGGCCAACGAAGCAGAGGATATCGACTGCATTACGCCAGCACATTTTTTAATCGGGCGTACTTTCACGGACATCGCAGATGAGTCACAACCATCAAACATATCACCGTTGGCCAGATGGGGCATGGTCAAAAATATGCAATATCATTTTTGGAAGCGATGGCATATGGATTATCTCACTATCCTACAAAAAAGAAATAAATGGACAAATGAGTCTAAGAATCTCACAGTAGGAGATATTGTATTAGTAGCAGAACCAAACTTACCGTCTACATGTTGGGCATTAGCAAGAGTTGTTGAAACACATCCTGCAGATGATGGCAAGGTTCGGGTCGTATCCGTCCGAGTAGCAAACACCGATAAGATCATCCAGAGATCCATCCATAAATTGTGTAGACTGCCCATTACAAACAATGAATCGGATGATTCATGGCCGGCGGAATGTTAACACATCAATTTGGTTTCATCGGCTAAAGCACGTACCTAAAAAGAAGATGCCACAAAGTATCATGCATTTAATAAATAATAATATTTATATACTTATCTAATTCATCCAGTACGTAGCACAATCATTTGTTTTGTATAATTTGTTTTGATGTGCTACATTTTGACAGCTCATAAAAATTATAAAACGAATCAGAGATTCTTAAACTTTATACTTTAGCTATTGTTAATTATTGTTAATAGATGTCGCTATTAAACTAGTTTCTATCATTGGCAGTTAGATGTCACTGCAAAAATTTATTGGCAATCGAACGAGCTTTTATAGATTTTTTTTTGTGCATGAAAAATAAAATGAAAAATATTAAAATTCAAGACACCAGCTAGATAACATCTAGAAAATAAAAAACAAGTTTATAACGTTTAATAAGTTTTTATTTAAGAGTGAAAACCATACAATAGGCTACAAAGCCACTAACAATTTTGGAGACAATACGGTGGACTACCATCAAGAAAACCATCCCGGGTTCAGCGGCATTAACTCCATAGAAACAAATAATTTTGTTTGATTGTGATAATTTTGTTCTGATTGTGCGATAATTTCGAGGGACAATGAAATAAATATATAAAAGTGTTGTGTTTTAATTGTGATTGAAAACTGGTGCTACATTTTCCATTCCGCACGTAACAATGACAAATTACAACTAAAATAAAACTTTATAATTATTATTGATAAGATTATGCTCGAAAGTACATTTAACTAGCAGGTAGATGGAATTTAGTTATTTCTTAGCCGTTGAAATTTAATCTAATTACAAGTTATTATTTTGTATACAATGTTTGTTTATGATTTTGGATTGGTAATCTCTGGATCTGCAGGGAAAACTACGAGTGATGATTTAGAAATAATTAGAATTTGTTCCACAAGTTTTTGAGTATTGTGGACTTCCAAAGGTAACCAATATTTTAGATGGTTTTTTAGTAGTATAGTTTGGTGAGGCTGAATCTGCACAAAAGTTTTGGGAGAAAATCTATTGTAGAGAATTTGCTTCAAAAATAGCGTAACGGTAAGAACTCAAATAGTTGGTTAACTTACATTTTTTTTGAGGTATTGCCAATTTAAGATAAACTTTTCGAATTACGGTGTTTTAATTGAAAATTTGGCGGATCTTGGGATTCGAATCAGTTTTGACATATTGTTAAATTTATAATTATTGTAAATACAATATTGTTACAAATTTGGCCTGTAAAATCCGATTCATATCACTGGATTGTGGATAAAGTTATAGCATTTAACGGTTACAACACTAATTCTCATAATTTACACGACTTCCGGAATATTTCCGACAATACCGGAAATAATCTGTGAATAATTTCAAAATTGTTAATGAATATTTACGTCACTACTGGAATATTCCCGAAATATTCCGACAATAATTAATTAAAATAGTTTGTTGTTTGCACTTGAGAAATTGGGGGTGGTATTCCTGCAAGGGCTTTAGTAGCTCAAAAATCAAACGGCAGGTATTTCGTGAGCTCATATTTCTATACATCGTATCCGCCATTTTAATATTTAATATGTGAAATTTTAAAAGAATTTCTCTCTTGGCAAGTAGTAAACAGTATGTGATTGTTTAGTTACTAAAACTAATTAAGGGGGTTTTTAGGTTTTGAGGGTAAATTAAAAAGTCGAACTTATCTGAAATTGAAAGCTCATAACGGGCTCCTAATTCTGAGTCAACGTTAACTAAGCCCCTACCACTAAAAACAAGCTCAGTTTGTGGATTTCGAGAGCTCATAAATTGCTCATAATTATACACAAATTGTTTTAAAAATGTTCAAGGTGGAGGCCAGCTCAACAGGTGTGATTTAAAGGTATTCCTTCTCTGGCAATTGAAAATTGTAGATTTGTATATAGAAAAAAAAATCTGGTGTCTTTTTTGAATCGACCTTTATATTATGCAAGTTTATTAATCAGGGTTGCATATTGGTTCTGATGGGTTGGTGTCTGAAAGTGGTTCTTCATTTTGGAAATATTTTTCTTAATTGATTGGGATTAAAATTCATAATTAAGCACGTTTTACCTATCAGGGCCCCACAGCCTTTACCAAAGGAACCTGCACACCAACAGTGACAGTCTTTTTTAATTAGACCTACGATATTTCGAATAATGATGACGTTGATCAAAATGTTTAAAGTTTTTACATCACAACCAAAGCTCTTCGGTATGAATTGACAATAGTTAGATTTTTACAAGTTACCGGTTGATATATTTTTGCAATGATGGGCTTTAATTAGCGAGAGGAAAATTAATGTTCAAGCATTTATATAAACAGGGATATTAATGGGGCAAATTTCACAATTTAAGCGTTACTGTTATGATATGTTATTTTTGTTTTTCAATGCAAATTCCTATAAGAAGTAGGGAATTAAAATCACATACGTAACGGGAATATTACGCCGCAAGGATTCGCTACATTCTTAGAATACATAATTTTTATTAACAAGAGCGAAACAGAAAAATGTGCGGATTATTCCCTTTTCAAATTCGTTTAGACGATTAAAAATTCGTTGTAAAGTGGTATTATGTTCTCAACAGGCTCGCCGTTATTCCTCTTCAATCGCTTAGCCCCTCCACAATCTTGAGTCGAGTTGTTCCCCTTCTTTGTGTTGAATGTTAACTGTTAAAATTTTTTTAAAAGGATGCTGCCACATGCTTTTTCCTGGTTATTGCAGATGTCTTTAATAGCAAATATTCTCCGCCTTCTAATATCACTCGGTTTCTTTATACGATGCCTCTTAACTCGCTGTTCCAGATAAAATAATTTTTCTAATGGCCGGTTGCACAGAAAAATGACTAACGACCGGTTAGTTATGCGCCAGATAAATTTTTTATATGAAATCTGGTTTTGCAGTCAGAAAAAAAATCAACGCAAACTTGGTTAAATATATTTTGTTCCGTGGACATATTTAGCTTGCGTATAAATATTTGAATGGCCAATTTTTATTGAATAACTTTTTAACTAATCGTTAAATATTTCCATGTAATAAAATATATTTAACCAAGTTTGCGTTGATGTTTTTTCTGACTGCAAAACCAGATTTCATATAAAAAATTTATCTGGCGCACAACTAACCGGTCGTTAGTCATTTTTCTGTGCAACCGGCCATAAGTGCAGATAGTAAAACTGTGCTCAATTCTTATTGGAATAGCCCCATCAAACTAGATCAAGGACTGTAAATATTTCATGAATATTTTCTGTTCCAGTCGGCTCAGTGTGATATTGAAGGACCTATGGTGTTGAGTGTGTAATTTTGAGAGCATGGTCGTTTTGAATTAAAATGAACTTTTATAAATCTATCTATCTGGCTATCAATCCAGAATAACCCAAAATTTTTTATAAATAAATTCACCAACGACACAAACGTCCTTAATATAATGTAAATTGTGAAATCTTAAATAGCCCAAAATATTCACGGGGAAATCTAAAAATACTCGAATTGCACGCGCCGCGTCAATACATTAAAATTCCGTTTTCACGAATTTTTTTTTGGATTTATGCAAATCGCCGTTTGTTTTGGGTTGTGGTTGTGGGTGGGCTGTGGTTTTTGCTACTATATAGATTATATTATGTATTTATTTATGTTTTCATGAGTTTTTTGCCAGTCAATTAAATTTATAACAATAAGAAAATTCCCTTTCCTTTTGTGTTATCATCGTGATAATAACATTACGATAACGAAAACATTGCGTTAGTATTCCATTATACGGTTTTATACGGAATCAAACAATTTGGACGACATTTTCAAGGGTGGGTGGGTTTGGATATACAAACTTTGTTTTAGATTTTATACTAAATACCAAATTGTAATTTTATTTAGACATGAAACACCGCACAAAAAAAAACTTTTGGCACAACACACAAAAATATTTTGAACTTTAAATGTTCTAACATGAAATTATACGTTTTATGTGTAATTGTGTTTTGTATAGGAACAAGCGAATCCAAAATCGGTATACTCGTATACTTAAATAGTATGCAAATTTAATCGGTGGTTGAAATTTAATCAAAATATTGGTGTTGGCGTCCGATTTAATCGTTTCTCAAATTTAGGCTAAACAGTGCTGTCGACATAAAATATTCAAAAATTCTAATTTTTCTACTACAATAAATTATTTTAAAATAGGTGGTCGACAAAAAAGTGGTCATGACGATGAACACAGTTATCCATCTTTTTCTCGAATGGCAATTATTTTAACCGCCTTAGGAAGTTGGCAATTTAGTAATTCTACCAGTCGAAGCTACTCTAATTTGGGCGTTGGGTGTCATGGCTTTTTGACATTCACTAATTCGCTTAGCCATTTCCAAGGCTGTCTTGCTGTTCGTCAACAGGTTGGGCAATACCCAAGTATACATAAATAACATATTATTAATTTTACGATAACGACGTTTGAAATTATTTATGGTGTCTTCAATCTTCTGCAGTTTTTCCATACTCTGGATTGCTTGGTTTAAAATTTCCAACATTTCCCTGGGTTCCATGGGATTACCATTTGCCATTTAAAAAAATGTATGTGAATCTACTTCAACAGGAAAACCAACATATTAGCAAACTGACCCAAGAAAAATACTTGCCCCGATCGATTTTTTTATTACCAAAAATATTTCTAATCATTTTATGAAAGTCGAAGAAAGCCAAGATATGAGCTGGACATAGTAGTAGAAAAGTTCATTACGGATATTCAACAATCGGCATGGGAAAGTACTCCAGAAATTAAATCTAGGCTAAAAGGAAATAGCTATCCAATCGAAATTAGAAATCTCGTTAGGGATATATGCGCAAATTCAGAAAAAAGTGACACCAAACTAGAGCCGCACAAGTCAAAAAAAGATTAAGCAATCTTACTCAACAATTAACAATAGAAATTCAGAAACTAAAAAATGAGTTAGTTAGTTGATACTTAAGTAAGTTGACGGATGACAGTAATACAGATTATTCGGTCTGGAAAGCAACTAAAACTCTGAAAAGGCAAATAATGCCCATTCATCCTATCAGGAAAATGGATGAAACGTGAGCAAAGAAAAACAAAGAAGAAGCTTAAGGATTTGGTACATGTCGACTTTACGAGCAAGAGATTAGTACACAAACCAGTTTATTTAAATAATCAAGAAACACCACATGCAAACACTGCGAAATATCTTGGTATGTCATTAGACGCTAAGTTTCGCTGGAAAGCCCATGTAAAAAAGAAAAGAGACGAGTTGGGATTAAAATACAATAAATGGTTACTGGGAAGAAACCCCCATTTATCAATATATCTCTTATATGCATCTGCTTTATAAGCAGTTTTGAAGCCTGTCTGGACTTATGGTATAAGGTTGGGGGGATGTACGAAGCAGAGCAACATGGATATTATCCAATGATTCCAAAATAAAGTGTGACATCCACAAAGATCTGGGCATCGACACTCATCAAAACCGAAATTACGAAATTTGCTATAAATCATGAACAACGGCTACAACACCTTTTCAACATAAATGCCATCCCCAGCTACTGGATAATATGAATTTAGTTAGAAGGCTCAATAGAATAAAACCTTTTGAGTTAGTGAAAAATCAGTTAAAATAAGTGTTCATGACGCCAGCCGGAACTGTATCAGCCGGTACCAAACAACTATGGCACAAGTAGAAGTAGCACAATGCATTGTGCATCATTGTGCACTATATGATTTTTCATCCAGAACCTTATAATTCCAGCCGGAACCTGATAAAGCAGGCAAGAACCATTCTACAGCCAAACCAACTATGGCACTAGTAGCACGATGTATTGTGCATCATTGTGCACGTGCACTATATAATTTCTTCAGCTGAAACCTCATAAATCCATAAATATACGATTTTTCGAAAGAAAAAAATCCTTACGAATTCAGTCGAAACCATACCTTCTACAGCCAAACTAAGTATGGCACGATTTGCACGTTGCATTGTGCATCATTGTGCACTAAATAATTTTTCACCCGGAACCTTATAAATCCAGCAATATATGATCTTCGATGGAACTTTATAATTCCAGCCGGAAACGATGGTATGGTTATATACATTCAAACTAACTATATCACAAGTAGCGCAATGGATTGTGTATCGTTGTGCACTATATGCTTTTTCAGTCGGAAATTTATAATTCCAGCCAGAACCTGATAAAGTCAGACAAAACCATATTATAGCCAAACCAACTATGGCTCAAGTATAGCACGATGCATTGTGCATTATTGTGTACTATATAATTTTACAGTCGGAACCTTATAAATTCAGAAACATATGATTTTTCGGAAAAGAACCTTACAATTCAGCCAGAACCATACCATCTATACTCAAACTAACTATGGCACAAGTAGCACGATTCATTGTGCATCATTGAGTACTAATTGTTTTTCAGTCGGAAAATGTTGCTGTGGACCGTTCCACCAAATATCACAGCCTGGCAGTTCGGATGGCGAGAGACCTCTGGACACCATATCGGTAGGATTGCTTTTACTTGATACATAATGCCAATCATACAATTCTTGTATTAGTGCTATATACAAATAGCAAGCAATGTTACAAATTCAACGCATCAACGTGATTTGTGAATCAGACCACAAATAAAAAGCTGCAAAACTTATATCCATAATGGAATTCACACGTTCAACTAGCTGAGCAACCAGCACTGCAGCGCACAATTCTAAACGTGGACATACTATTGTATGTCCTTTAGATGAAACAACTTTAGATTTGGAGCAAAGAAGGCTCATACTCCCCTCTTTGAATACATTTACAACACGAATATAAATTAAGCATCCATAACCATTTTCGGACGCATCCCCATACGCATGCAATTCAATTTCATCAAATTCACGAGGTGCCACACATCGTGGAATAGATACCTGTTTCAAGTCAAAAGGTCGAATAATTTTGCAATTTCTGACAGTACCATTCGTTTTGTACACAGGTTGTCTACATTACAATCAAGCTTATCGAAAATGACTTTGAAGTAATTGTGCCTGTTGTCCCAATGAATTAACAACACTGATTTTAAATTTCCATTGACAATACCGGTATGATTTTTAATCATTGATCCTAAACACTCTACATTCGACTCAAATTTTCGCAACTCAAAACCCCCTTATTTCAATAACTCAACTAAATCATTTTTTAATTTACTTGCTTCCTCAAACGAGTTAGCACCCGTAAGAACGTCATCAACGTAAAAATCTCGCTGCAAAACGAGTGCGGCTTCTGGGTACAATTTACCTTCATCTAAGCATCGAGTTGCCAAAAAAGGTGCGGTTCTTGTTCCATACGTGACGGTTTTTAGTCGGTAACATTTAATCTTAGACTCAGTACTTTATCGCCACCAAATCCGTTGATATTCACGATCTATATCAGAAACAAGTATTTGACGATACATTTTTGCGATGTCGCCTACAACTACAATGGGATATTTTCGAAAACGAATCACAATCGAAAACAAATCCTGTTGGACTGTAGGTCCCGTCAATAAATAGTCATTTAACGAAATACATGATGATGACCGACTAGATGCATTAAAAATAACCCGAAGCCGAGTTGTTGAACTACCTTCCCTTACCACACAATGATGTGGCAAGTAAAAATTTCCATTCATTACACTATTCGAAACATCAGGATCTTTAATTTCTTCCATGTGACCAAGATTAATATACTCAGCCATAAACTGCCCATATTCCCTTTTTACATCAGGATTTCTAGACAATCGGTCTTCCTAATTCTTAAACTGTTTTAAAGCAGACCCATTTGACCTTCCCAATTGGTTGATATTTTTGTTAAACGGTAACGATACCATATAACGCCCTGACTTATCTCGTGTCACATGATTAAGAAAATGTTGTTCATAAGCCTTTACTTCCAATGAATACAACTTCCTCGAATTAACACTTTCCAATTACCAAAATAGTTCAATTTGTTGACTTAGTTTCGAAATCGCCTGTAAATTTGAACTATCTATTGTTTCATGTAAACTATTTTTGACCGCTACTTCAGTTATGACAAATGACTTACTTCCTATTTAAACAAACCCTGGCTTTTCCAATGTCAAAACGTTATTACTTGATTGTGGACTGTATCTCTTCAACGACCTTAAGTTATGTATATGAATATTTTCCCGCTACGACATATCCAAATTCAGTGTTAATTAACGGCGGTAACTCTTTCAAAAAGTAACCTTATCTCCTATCAATAAACGATGATAAATCTCTGCTCCAATGATCATGTCAACTGCATTAGGTTGGAAGAACAAAGGATCGGCCAAATTAATAATATTATCAATTTCTGATTGTTCAAATTTTACAGTATACGATGGGATTTCACTCGTGATACCATGTAACACCAAAAATATTAATGTTGCACAAAAATCCGTTAATCTGCATTGTTAATATTGTTTCATATTTTTCTACTCAAATTCTTCGACTAGTTTTCTGATTGATACCAGAAATTGATATGTAGGATTTTTGTTAACCTGCAACAATTGACAAACATTTTCTGTCACGAAAATCGATTGTGACCCAGTATCAAGTAATGCTCTACATGATGTTCGGAAGCCACTCTCAGACTCCACCCACACAATTGCAGTTGGTAACAATATCTATGAATCGACACTTACACGATTGCTTATTTGAGTCTTTTCGCTCTGACTATTTATTGGTATACTATTACCACTTGGTTTATTCGCATTTATATTGGTTTTAGCCGTGTGTGAATTTGACGCAAATTGTTTGGTTGACTTTCCAAAATGAAGCAACGTGTTGTGTTTCATTCCACATAAACTACAAGGAGCAGCAATACATTCAAAAACATTATGTCCAGATTCCATGCAATTTGTACACAGATAAAATCTTTTCACCACTTCAAAACGCTTTTGCGCCGATACATTAGACCCTTGAAACTGTTGGTAATCATTCAATTTATGATTACCTTGACAGTAAACCGGTTTTCTGTCATTAGACCAACCTGAAGCAAAGTTATTTCGTGCATCATACCTGATAACTGCTGAACCTTGTGAATTATGTGCTATTGTCATTACTGGTTTAATAGCCTTCAATTCACTAAAAGAAAATTGACCTTCTTCAGATTTTTTCTTCAGAATTTCAATTTTAGACGTGTTATCCAACCGCTCAATCAAATGATGGATGTTGAAGAAATAAATTAAATACATTCAATTCTGAATCTAATCCTTGCAGCGCCAGAAAATGCTTATTTACAGTATCTACGTAAAATTGCAATGACACTGCCGAACCGTCTTGTGGACGTTATATAGCATATAATGATTTAATATGAACCTCTTGAATCATTGTCCGATTGCCATAATGATCTACAAGTGTTTGCCATGCAATTTCATAGTTTTCATCGGTAATGGGAAATGCCTCAATGATACTGTAAGCTTTACCACCACGCAAACACGCTATCAAATAGTAGTGTTTCGCTGATGGACCAAGTGAATCATTCCCATGAATTAATTCGGAATATATTGCTTTAAAATTTAGCCAATGAATCTCGACCCCATCAAATTTTGGTAAACTAATGTCCGGTAATTTTAGCACTCGCTCTTGCGAGCAAGCCTATACAAAGACTTAGGCCGTCTGTCTGTTGGCACTATCACAGCAAAAACTATACATACCAGTACGCTCAAAATTTGCACACAGACAGATACTACTCTAAAAAGATCACATTTAAAATTTGGAACTCTAGGTCAAGTAGTTTTCGAGATATTCAACTTTTTCTAAAAATAGAGGTCACACAGATGCGGTTATCTACTTTTTTTTTAAATTTTCAATTATTATTCTAGGCCAGAAAAAATATTCTTGTACTATTATTACTTGTTGCTTAGCAACAAATACAACATACTAGAATCATGAGCTTTTCGTTTCGAAAAAACAACGGAAAGATATATTTTTAGCGCTCGCTTCTAGCATTCAATCATCATCGTCAATTTCAACTACATTCTAAGTAACTTAAATTTAAATTTAATTTTTTTTTTCCTATTTTATCGAGCGCTTGTCGGACAATTTCAATTGTTCGCTTCTACTAGTTATTTTATATACGGGTTTTTTGCTTTTTTCATTTCGAGGATCTACATTCTCATTTTGCTTGGCAAAATACTAATTTCGTCTAAAATACTCGAGTCTGATTTGCTATACTCGTCTGAACCTATCGTTCATGACATTTTCTAAATTGTCCACGTCTGACACTGCCTCGATCTCCGACTGAGTTCCCGAATTATTTTTATAAATGGCTCTAATTCGCGTGAGCACTGATTCAAATTCACTTGCAGAAACATATTTTTTTTGATCGATTTGGTTTTTGAAATATGTCAAGTGAGCTTTATAGCCCCCACATTTTTAATTAACTCATCCATAACTACACTGGATATTCTCATCCAAGACGCTAACCAACCTTAAACTAATTTCGCGATACTGTTTCCCGCAATTTATTTATTCAATGAAATGATCACTTACCTTCCAATTCTTTTTGAGCTTTACATCCATTTCAGCATGTCCGCTATGATGTCGTTGTGTGTAATTTCCGATGCTCGTGTTATTCCAAATATGTACTAGATCTTCGATTGTTTTTTTTTTCACAAAATTTTTGTTTTGTTTATTCGGCTCGAACTGACCAAATGTTGCTACAAGCGATGATGATTTTCGAAGTAATATGTTAAACCAATGAAATCGAAGAGATGATGTGTTTTATTCCGAAGATTTTATTGCCCCAAGATTTCCGAAGATTCTTACTATATTTTAATAGTTTTGAATATTGCTGCGACGATCAAAACGATGATGTTTAAAAATGATGATAGCTATTATCGATGTTAATACATCGATATAAATACATCTATATATTTTCTCGAAGAATTGTATATACGTATCGATGAAATTTATTAATACCAATAATTCCCGATGCGATATTGCCCCCCGGCTCGAAAGAGCAGGGTTTTATGTTTATTATTTTAGTCGATAATTTCTTAATTTTTTTAATAACTTAAACTACAACTTTTTTATTATAATTTTATTTTATTTTATTGAAATGCAACACATACTTTTTCGTTCTTTACTGGAACGATGCCAGAGAATTTAAAACAAAACCACAGATAACCAAAACAGATGTGGATCTTTCCTACAACCGCGATGTATATGAAACTAAAATTATTAACTTCCATACCCTGTTATAATAGGGGTTTTGGAATTTATGTTAGCAGAGATCAGATAGTTTAGCTATTTAATATATTACTCTCTTTCATACCAAAGTAAAATTTCATAAACAATATTTTATATGTTAAATGTTCGTTTGTGTACGACACAAACGAAAAAAAAAACGTATGCTACCCGTTTATTATTATCGATCCTTTGAAAGTATCTGTTTCTTTTACGTACATATTTATATTAAATATAAATATGTACGTAAGAGAAAGAGTATTATATGTATATAATTACATACTTGTATATATAATATTTTGTGAGTTTGTATACACGATCGAATATTCGTTTTCGTTTAGATTTATCAAAATTAAATACTCGAAGATGACAAGAAAAGGAAAAGGATCGCTTATTTGTATATTTGTATGTAGCGTGTGTGCGGCTAAAATTGAATATATATATATATATATATATATATATATATATATATATATATATATATTATGTGGTTGGTGTGCAAAATGAAATGTAAGTAAAAATTTGAGAAAAAATATTTGGAGGTTTATGCGATACAAAAATAACGTTAAAATTATCAATCGAAAGGAAAAGTTTTCTAATGGTCGCAGTGAATAAACATGTATTATACATATAGATATTTGTGTTTACTTTACATTATGTATATACCAGCTATCTATACTGATTTTACCAAATTAATTACATACTTTTTCTACGTGTACTATACGGATGATTGTGATTTGAATTTAAGAATATTAAAATAACAAAACTCGTAATTATTTTATTTGGATAAAATGAATGAAATCAGGTCACACTGGAAAGATTGCATTGGGGAATGTATTATGTATTTAGATTTGTTTCTAAAAAATGATCAAGCATATACAATTGTTTATTAACGTTTTTCCTTATTTCATATTATCTGAAGCATGGTAGTAATAAATTTGTTTTGACTAGCTTTTGCACATCTTTCAAGATGTTGAAAATTACAGCTCGATATTGATTTTAACCAAATTTTTCGTAAACTTACATAATACTTCGATGTGGTGTATAGAATTATGGTACAGGGTATACATGCCGTTTCATTTTTGAACTGCTAACCCTAGTTGTGATCAATCGATTCATGAGTTTACATTACTAGTGCACTGCCATTTTCCAGCCACCAACCACCCTTTACCATGACAACCACCCCGCATTTCTAAAGCATAAACGACCACTTCTTTGAAAATTTTGAAAACAGATATCTCAATATCGGATAATAAAGAAGATCGATTTGGCCTCACCATAGAACCATAGAAGCGCAATTCGACTTTTGACATGTAACTTTTGACCATGAAAACCAATTTATTTATTATTATTCAATTTATTTAGCCACCCCACTATATTTATTTATTTCCATGCCTAACCGAACGTCTGATAATTTTTGGCTGGCGGATTTTTAGATAAGCCTGACAATTTTCGAAAGTGCGCTCTAAATTATTAACAAAGTAATTAAACTATGAATAGGAATATGTTTTACCAAATCTTATCAAAAAACCAAAATTTCAGCGATATCTAAGCATAATGATACTTAAACCTATCTAAATTGGCATGGATCTCTAATGATACTTAAACCTATCTAAATTGGCATGGATCTTTTCAATAAAAAGCGTTTAGCCCGTAAAGGGATTTTCTAGATATTGTAAATTATTCATATATGTAATATTGCGAATGCGATTGCTCAAGCATGTTATACCAATTAACATAAATCTCCGAGACGGTTGAGCATAATCATGGATATGTATGAATAAAGGATACTCATCCCTATAAAAATTTATATGTATTGTTCCAATAAAAATGGTTGTACTCGTCTTTCGATTTCCTAAATATCGTATATTATTCATACATTATTGCGAGTGAAATTGTTCACACGTCATACAAATTAACATAAATCTCAGTGACGTTTGGGCATAAGTCCTAGTATGTATATGGATAGTGGACACCCAGGCCTCTCTAAATTGGTACGATTTAGTCCGATTTAGCATGATTTAGTGGAATATATGAAAAAGATTGGAGTCGTTTGGGGTTTTTCTAGATCTTTTTTATTATTCATATAATATTACGAATGGAATTGATATACCACCTAACTTAAACTTAAGATATGTATAGGCATGTCCACTAATAAGTATCGATAGAGAACACTTAGGCCTATCTAAATTGGTATGTGCTATTCCAATTGAAATGGTTAGGCTCGTCTGAGGATTTTATATATACATATCGAATATTCTTCATATTATAATGTTGTGAATGGAATTGCTCACACGTCACAAAAATTACAAACACACAGTCCAAACTTAATTTTTATGCATTATTATTCCAATAAAATGTGATGTGTTCTATTTGCAATATTATAATATAATATATATATATATTATAAATAATAAACGATAACTAGAAAATCCTAAGTCAAGTTTATCGATTTTTGTTAGAATAACTTTAATAACACATACACACTAATTCAAATAGACCTAAGTATTCTCTGTTCATATATAGACTAGTGATTATGCTCAGACTTATCTGAAATTTATGTGAATTGCTATGATTTATGAGCAATCCCGTTCGCAATCATTTAAGAATACTATACCATATCTAGAAAATCCTGCGACATGTTCAACCATTTTTATTGGAATAACACATGCCAATTTAGAGAGGTGCGAGTGTACCTATTAATGTTATTTTGTTTGACGTGTGGTGAGCAATTCCATTCACAATATTATATATGAATAATATAAAATATCTAGAACGTCCTTACCGACCAAACGGCACAGTGTGTTAAACTTTTTGATCGGTGATCAAAATGAAAACAACTATGACCTCCTGTGGGAGTTCAGAACTTATAGGACGACCCAACTTCATTATCAGTACTATAGGTTGGAGCTATGCAATGCACAGATTGTTTTATGCAAATCGGACATATAGCTATACGTCCGAGATTTAGCTACTGCGTAAGGTAAGAAAATTAAAGAATTACCGAGAAAGAGTTGGTAGTGCTTCGGCCCCAGAACAGATTGCAAAGATAATAAACAAACATATAAAACAAGCCCAAAAGTTTTTTATTGGAATAGTACATACAATTTAGATAGACCTGAGTATCCTGTATCCACACATACTAGTGCTTATACTCAGCCATCTTTGGAAATAAACATAAATGGTTATTTTGATATTCAATTGACTGCCCAATGGTGTTAGTAATCACATTATGATTACTGATGATAAACACATGACAAAAAATCAAACTTCAGATACCGGTTAAAAGCAACCAATTTGGATGCTGAATCGATGGCCCCGTGATAAATTAAGCAAAAAAAGAATAAACGCATTTTATTTATCTCTGTTTACTGTATTCTCAGGGAGCAACATTAGCGCCCTCGATAGCAGGGTAAGTAGAGCGCTTGCCTTGTTATTCGAGGGTGGACAGTGGTGACCAGACAAAAAAGTTACGACTATTTGTTTTAATGCGTCATGTGTTTCATGCATGTCTTTGTATGCCTACTATGTCTTGTATGCTTTTCTTCTCCTTAATTATTTTTAAAGTTGTTTTCAAAATCAATATGTAATTATTTATTGCAGCTTACACTAGCTGAGCACAAATTTTGATTTTTTGTCATGTGTTTATCTACAGTTTATCTACATCTCAAAAATGGCCTTAAATTTTTTTTATTTCATTTCTATTTATGTTAAAGCAATGATGATCAATATAATAGATGGAAACCTGCGAACAAAATGCATTTTTGAAACAAATTAGCAAACTCACCCACATCATAAACAGAAAATCATGTGAAACGTTCCATTTAAAACAACTCTTTTATAACCTTCAAACGTCCTGTCTCATCTGGTGTTATTGTATTGGCTACAACTAAAATATGCCGGATTAACTTAAATAAGTGTGGAACATCATAAAATAGATGTTACCCCAAACGTATTTTATGACTTCCGGCTGTTTCATCCTTGATTGCATATCTTAGAGTCTTAGCGAAAAACGGGACAAATATCGTAATCTTATCTTAAGTATTATCTTGTAAACTAAGCACTCCACGAAAAATTGTTATATCAAAATAAAACCACATTTTGTGGAAAACAATAGTTTTATAAAACTGCAATAACTCAACAGCAATTTGTCGTACATGTATTTCAATATTCTCATTCAAGGTTTCCAAATTCTCTACAAAATCGCTTATTTGGATTAGTAAAACATCAGAAAAGTTCGTTGGCAGTCTTAAAGTTTGGGATTTTTTTTCTCGTTAAAAACATTTTTGAATGACTCAAATAAAGTCATAAAAAAACAAAAATAATAAAAAACAGACCCCAGCTTCGGAAAGTAGACTAAATTTCCCACATTTTAAAAGTAAAAGATAAAATTAAACCGGCATTTCACCAAAATACAAGCGTTTGTAAATTGGGTATTTTTCTAAAAATTTTACTGTTGCGTTTTTTATTTTGCACAGTGCCTAATAAAGAAAATACAAAATTTTTATTGTGAACTTTTAATTTTTTAGGGAACATAAAATAGCAAATATAACTATCGACTAATAATTAGCTTTTCTGAAAACTAAGAGTCAGATCTATGTTGTCATCAAAAAATATTTGCTGACGTAGAGTAATATTAACAGTTAAATGATACAGAAAATGTCTTTAAAAAATAGAATTCTAAAAGTTTTGTTTAAATTTGAAACACTTTTAACTAAATATTAATAATTTTATACCTTATTTAAAAGAGAATGTTATCAGCTTTTTAAAGAAATTAATACTTGAAAATAAAAATGGTTATTTCTCAAAATATTGAAGTTGCTTTAATACAAGGTGCTGTGTGCCTCTTTAAACGTAAGTATAACTTGATAGCGGAGGGGGGGGGGGGGCTTTAGCCAATCTTCGTTTTGATCAAGCAATCTAACGGTACCATTCGTATCACGTACTTTAGGGACACCCTGTATATATAAATGATAATAAGCATAAAATACAATTTATAAGATGATGTGTACATTAATAATATTAAAAATGCAGGTAGCCAATTTTTTAACGATTTAAGTATGAACTGAAATATGGGCAAATTAAATAAATCTTGAAGTTTTAATATTTTTAAAAAAAAATTAAGTTTGACTTTCTTGTATTTTTTAAGTTCTGGAATACGATTCCAAATTAAACAGAAACTTAAATATTGCTTAACGAGATTAAATGAAATTTGCTATGACCTGCGGAAATTGAATTCTAAAATTAAATTTTTTTGAAGTTGTGGCATTGAAACTAACTAACTAACCATTTCTAAACCGATTTTTTTCAAATTCGGTTATACATCGGTGGTGATTATGAAGGGTTTCAGTGGTTGACACTTAGGCCATTTTTGGCCCATTGTGATACCACGCATTCACGCCACATCATTAACCCATTCACCTATTCACCTACTCACACAACTACAGTATACCACCTGCACATTGCAAGCTCCATGTCAACCTGTATATTGACATGGACGGTGGGTCGGCGCTGAATTCTGCACTCCATCAGAGGGTCTTAGTTGTGTTTATTAACATCACCGATTGTAGTTGGTGATTATGAAACTCTTTCAAATTATTGGATAAAACTCGATACTTAAGCTTTTCTCATAAATTTTGGGATCCCAGTAATTTTTAGTCGAAAGTCCGGAAGTGGCATAGGGGCCTTTTTGTTTATTGCAAATATTTTGAAAAGTGTATTATTAATGAGAAAAACAATTATGACCTAAATGATTCTAAATTAAATTCGCATTATTTACGGCCAAAATCAGTTTTCCAATGAAAATTATAATTTTGACAAAAAACTGTTTATTAACAAAAATTCAGCCTTTGTACAGCCCAGATTGATTTATTGATCGAGACGAATCTTCATTCTTAGGACTTTACTATAAATTAATAGATCACAGTGATTTTAGGCTGAAATCGTCCACAAGAAGTGACAGCTATATTTTGAAAAGGATACATATTATATAACATTCAGTAAAGAACCATTAAAAACCAAAATATTGTAAATTATATTTGAAACAAAATTTGTTCAGATCATTTTAATTTATTTTACGTATTGAAATAAAGTAACGTAACCATGAAAAATATTGATCTTGCGAGTTTTGCAGATTTAATATTCGCTATATCGCCGCAGTCAAAATTATGTGATATTTTAAAAAATCTCTGATTACATGTGCGTATGCGGTTCTGTCCAGACTAGCTTCTCTACAGCCCAGATGAATTGACTGATCGGGATGAAACCATGGAAGGTTATAGCGGCCACCATCTGGATGATATGGAAACCGACAACATTTGGTTCCAACAGAATGGCGCTATAAGCCTCACAGCACACGTCACGATGGAGAGTCTACACGAGCGATTAGAGAACATGCGATTTAACACCCTTCGACTTCTTTCGTTGAGGCTATCTGAAATCGCAGGTCTATGCGAGTAAATCGCAAACAATTTATGCCGTCAAAGTAACCATAACGAGCGCGATCCAGCAAATTCAGCCAGGTTTATTCGATTCATTAAAAATTAGACTTCCCGAATACATGCCACCATACAATATTCTTTCAAACAAAAGAAAAATTTTAGTGTATACTGTATATCTCACATAACATGTCTTATTTACATTTAAAAATAGAGCGAATTAAAAGATCCTTCATGTAACATTTACAAAATAACGATTAAAAACAAAAAGAGTGTAAATTTCCTTTCAATTACATTTAATTTAATATGTGAGTTTTGGACCGATATTTTTACCAGAAATAATGAGTTTTTATAAAATAAAACTTTATTTCACCAAAGTTCGACAACTATATAGCCCAGTCGGATTGACTATTCTGAATAAATCTTCATACTTTATAACATTTTTCTATTAATTGCGAGTTTCTTGCGAAATTTAGTGGAAATCTATGTACCAGAAGTGGCAGCTTCCACAATAACTTTTGCAATTTCTGCACTGATGTTGAAAAGTTATAGATTTAAAGATAAAAGCAATAAATAAATATAAAGATTAAATTTTCAACAAGGGTTGATTTTGTTGGTTTTCTGAAATTTAAGCAGGAATTATGATTTCTGATTGTGCAAAACAGTTTTACCAAAAGACAAGTAATTTTAATTTTTCGCTTTAGAAAGCAAGTGGAGTGTATTCGAGATCTATGTATACATACGTGGTAAAAGAAAGTCTGGTATTGGCGGCAACATATTCACCCCTCTAATTATGATATGTTATGTTTTTATTCTATGCAATCTGTCCTGGGACCTAAGCACTCCCAACTCTTTCGCGGTTCACATGATCTGCTATACACCATTTTATACATTTTATATAGTGTAATATTTTACACCGATAAACATAATATTGTTATGATTTCTTAAAAATGTACTATTTAGCTGATCTTGGGCAGGACCCTAAATGAAGGAAAAGCCCTCAAAAAACAATTGTAGTGGTGGCGTACGTAAATAACACTACATATCTTGAAACTAATATCTTTGAATCGAATTTTTCGATAAACCAGATAAATTCAGAAAATACTTGCATGAGATGTATTCCAATATGGAATAATCTGTTACGTTCATGCAATTGTAGTACCAAACTAGAACTTCGAAGCTGTATATAAAAATTTAGGTGAAACAGAATATTACATGCACACTAAATCTTCAAATAATTTGTAATTCCAATGAAGGTATTTTCCTTTCTTATAACATACCTACTAAAGTTTTTATATAAAACATGTAGAAGAAATTTGTCATAATCAATTTCATGTCATCAATTTTATTCTAAATCTTTTCATTAATTTCTGGAATATGTTGATCATATTCCAGAAATTAATGAAAACATAATTCTAGGTTCATAATCGATTAAAATATTTCATTCTATCTTGTGCAGTTTTTAAAATGTCGTTTTGAAAAGTGCACCTATGGCTAATTCGAAATGGCATTTGGTGATTTAAATTCTATAATTCCCTTTCAAACCTATACAGCAACTATGGGAGCCAATCTCTAAGATATGTGTAATTTACTAAAAGCTACAACGACATCCTTTCATACATAAAGTGCATATACCATTTTCCTGGTGGTTAAACTAATTTCTGAAAAGTTTAATAAGTTTATGAAATACAAAAATTTGATCTTTTTTATAAACAAATTTTTTTTTTGTACATATTTACATTTTTTAGAAATGTACATGTGTGCAAATATCTGTCTAAAATAAAAATTATGTATAAAAAATTTTTTGGACTCTCGCGTTAATTTAAAAGTGTTAAAAAATTTAAAAGTGTCCAAAAACTTCATAACGGTCTTTCATTCACAAACTAAATCAAAATAACCATTTATGTTCATTTCCAAAGATGGCTGAGTATAAGCACTAGTATGTGTGGATACAGGATACTCAGGTCTATCTAAATTGTATGTACTATTCCAATAAAAAACTTTTGGGCTTGTTTTATATGTTTGTTTATTATCTTTGCAATCTGTTCTGGGGCCGAAGCACTACCAACTCTTTCTCGGTAATTCTTTAATTTTCTTACCTTACGCAGTAGCTAAATCTCGGACGTATAGCTATATGTCCGATTTGCATAAAACAATCTGTGCATTGCATAGCTCCAACCTATAGTACTGATAATGAAGTTGGGTCGTCCTATAAGTTCTGAACTCCCACAGGAGGTCATAGTTGTTTTCATTTTGATCACCGATCAAAAAGTTTAACACACTGTGCCGTTTGGTCGGTAAGGACGTTCTAGATATTTTATATTATTCATATATAATATTGTGAATGGAATTGCTCACCACACGTCAAACAAAATAACATTAATAGGTACACTCGCACCTCTCTAAATTGGCATGTGTTATTCCAATAAAAATGGTTGAACATGTCGCAGGATTTTCTAGATATGGTATAGTATTCTTAAAAGATTGCGAACGGGATTGCTCATAAATCATAGCAATTCACATAAATTTCAGATAAGTCTGAGCATAATCACTAGTCTATATATGAACAGAGAATACTTAGGTCTATTTGAATTAGTGTGTATGTGTTATTAAAGTTATTCTAACAAAAATCGATAAACTTGACTTAGGATTTTCTAGTTATCGTTTATTATTTATAATATATATATATTATATTATAATATTGCAAATAGAACACATCACATTTTATTGGAATAATAATGCATAAAAATTAAGTTTGGACTGTGTGTTTGTAATTTTTGTGACGTGTGAGCAATTCCATTCACAACATTATAATATGAAGAATATTCGATATGCATATATAAAATCCTCAGACGAGCCTAACCATTTCAATTGGAATAGCACATACCAATTTAGATAGGCCTAAGTGTTCTCTATCGATACTTATTAGTGGACATGCCTATACATATCTTAAGTTTAAGTTAGGTGGTATATCAATTCCATTCGTAATATTATATGAATAATAAAAAAGATCTAGAAAAACCCCAAACGACTCCAATCTTTTTCATATATTCCACTAAATCATGCTAAATCGGACTAAATCGTACCAATTTAGAGAGGCCTGGGTGTCCACTATCCATATACATACTAGGACTTATGCCCAAACGTCACTGAGATTTATGTTAATTTGTATGACGTGTGAACAATTTCACTCGCAATAATGTATGAATAATATACGATATTTAGGAAATCGAAAGACGAGTACAACCATTTTTATTGGAACAATACATATAAATTTTTATAGGGATGAGTATCCTTTATTCATACATACCCATGATTATGCTCAACCGTCTCGGAGATTTATGTTAATTGGTATAACATGCTTGAGCAATCGCATTCGCAATATTACATATATGAATAATTTACAATATCTAGAAAATCCCTTTACGGGCTAAACGCTTTTTATTGAAAAGATCCATGCCAATTTAGATAGGTTTAAGTATCATTAGAGATCCATGCCAATTTAGATAGGTTTAAGTATCATTATGCTTAGATATCGCTGAAATTTTGGTTTTTTGATAAGATTTGGTAAAACATATTCCTATTCATAGTTTAATTACTTTGTTAATAATTTAGAGCGCACTTTCGAAAATTGTCAGGCTTATCTAAAAATCCGCCAGCCAAAAATTATCAGACGTTCGGTTAGGCATGGAAATAAATAAATATAGTGGGGTGGCTAAATAAATTGAATAATAATAAATAAATTGGTTTTCATGGTCAAAAGTTACATGTCAAAAGTCGAATTGCGCTTCTATGGTTCTATGGTGAGGCCAAATCGATCTTCTTTATTATCCGATATTGAGATATCTGTTTTCAAAATTTTCAAAGAAGTGGTCGTTTATGCTTTAGAAATGTGGGGTGGTTTTCATGGTAAAGGGTGGTTGGTGGCTGGAAAATGGCAGTGCACTAGTAATGTAAACTCATGAATCGATTGATCACAACTAGGGTTAGCAGTTCAAAAATGAAACGGCATGTATACCCTGTACCATAATTCTATACACCACATCGAAGTATTATGTAAGTTTACGAAAAATTTGGTTAAAATCAATATCGAGCTGTAATTTTCAACATCTTGAAAGATGTGCAAAAGCTAGTCAAAACAAATTTATTACTACCATGCTTCAGATAATATGAAATAAGGAAAAACGTTAATAAACAATTGTATATGCTTGATCATTTTTTAGAAACAAATCTAAATACATAATACATTCCCCAATGCAATCTTTCCAGTGTGACCTGATTTCATTCATTTTATCCAAATAAAATAATTACGAGTTTTGTTATTTTAATATTCTTAAATTCAAATCACAATCATCCGTATAGTACACGTAGAAAAAGTATGTAATTAATTTGGTAAAATCAGTATAGATAGCTGGTATATACATAATGTAAAGTAAACACAAATATCTATATGTATAATACATGTTTATTCACTGCGACCATTAGAAAACTTTTCCTTTCGATTGATAATTTTAACGTTATTTTTGTATCGCATAAACCTCCAAATATTTTTTCTCAAATTTTTACTTACATTTCATTTTGCACACCAACCACATAATATATATATATATATATATATATATATATATATATATATATATATATTCAATTTTAGCCGCACACACGCTACATACAAATATACAAATAAGCGATCCTTTTCCTTTTCTTGTCATCTTCGAGTATTTAATTTTGATAAATCTAAACGAAAACGAATATTCGATCGTGTATACAAACTCACAAAATATTATATATACAAGTATGTAATTATATACATATAATACTCTTTCTCTTACGTACATATTTATATTTAATATAAATATGTACGTAAAAGAAACAGATACTTTCAAAGGATCGATAATAATAAACGGGTAGCATACGTTTTTTTTTTCGTTTGTGTCGTACACAAACGAACATTTAACATATAAAATATTGTTTATGAAATTTTACTTTGGTATGAAAGAGAGTAATATATTAAATAGCTAAACTATCTGATCTCTGCTAACATAAATTCCAAAACCCCTATTATAACAGGGTATGGAATTTAATAATTTTTGTTTCATATACATCGCGGTTGTAGGAAAGATCCACATCTTTTTAATTATTATCTGTGACAAAACCTCAAAAACTGAAAAATCAAATTTACTTTCTAAACTGATTTAAAATAATGATTGAAGTTACCCGTTGCATAATAATTCCCTATGAACTATCGACAGCGCTAACATTTGTATTATGTGAAATTGAGCAACGGTCAGGAGTTACGATTTTGTTTCTGCGTGTGCTTGTGTTGTTTTGATTGCTAGCTTATAGTGAATCAATTTGCGATTTTTCTGATCCACTAGCAAAGCAAATTTTGTTAAGAAATCCGGGCTAATTATCGAAAGATTTGCGTTGGCAAGGTACATCAATCTGGTACCGTTACTATTTATTAAGGTTCCATTTGCAGCTGACATAACTAAATCGGGATTGCAATATCTATATATCCTGAATGTGATATTGTAACTAAATCCCGTAAAAATAGGCCTCTATGCTATGGTTGTCTTAGGTCTGCCGCTGCGACCTTAAGACTTTTTTTTTTTTTTTATTGGTAACTATGCGATCTGTTTTGGGGCTCAAGGCTCACCCTGCTCTTCCGCGGTTATGCTTTTAACGTCCTTACTTTACGCCTTGCGGCCAACTCGAGGACGTACGGCTATAGGACCGATTTAAGACCATCTGCACATTGCAACCTTAAGACTTAGTATTTGAAGAACCGGTATTTGCTGAATCCATTTGCCGGGTAACAAAACTGCATGGTTTGGTGCAAAGGTGTGCGTTATTATCAAATCTCTTGTGCTACCAACACCAGTTCTGTGGATATTGATTTTGTGTCGCTTATTGGTAAATGGTGGAAACTACGATTTTTCGAAGGAAAACGTGTTCGTCTCCTGGGCGATTGTGAACACGAGGGGTGTGTGTGTGTGTGAATAATTTTATAAGCGGGTTTGATAGAACCCAAGCTCTTAGTCGGCGTGCCAATAATATTGTGTAGTTTTTTGGCAATAACAGCTAGATCCCCCTCAGGTGTGTGCTGTTCCACTTAAAAGAAATGTTTCTCGCACTTAGATTTCACTACCATAAATATTACACTAGATCAGAGAAAAACACCATAAAATTTAGAAATTTGTGTCGAAATGGACACTTTATTTTGATCCGGGAAAATCACTCAAAAATTTATAAATTTTGTCGAAATGGCCACGAGTTGCTTGATCAATGAATGGTGATAAAATTTGATAACCGATACTCTTATCGCTGGTGGGGGCTCGACCACTATCTTCTAAATATTATCGGATTTTTTTCTCGAAATATTTTGTTTTTTATGATGAAGCACTCCCAACTCTTTCAAGGTTATCTTTTCCCGTCAGGTAGCTTAAGCAGTTGCCAGCCAAATCGAGGACGTATGGTTATAGGTCCGATTTACGTAGAACCATCTGAACATTGCATAGCTTCATGCCAGCCTATAGTACTGGCATATGGAAGATGGGTCGGTCCATAAAATATTTTTAATTCAGGAAAATTTTTGTGTTTCACTTAACACTTGTAAGTAGTAAAAAATTCTAACCTCCGTATGGTAAAATCCGATTACGTTTACCGTTATTGTTTTTTTGTATTTTAGAGGATCAAAAATAAAAAATAAATATTAAAAGATTATAGTGAAGTTTGTGCTAAAAAAATTATTAAAAAATTACACTGTTAAATTTGTTATTTTTCCCATTGGGATTTATTTTCACATGAAAATTATAAAAATGGACTAATGCTAAATGTTATGCCGTCGAATCTAGAAATATCTATAGATTCCAGCTGACATTTTTGGGAAGGTGAAGCATAGACCTATTTCTAAGATTTAAGTAAAGTATATTTTTGAGATTTGTTCTATTAAGAGTTATATTTAAAAATTGAGCATTTTTGACGGGCTTTAAATAATATTCCAGCCAATTATAAAGATGTACACGGGATTGCACTAACATTATCAAATAGACCATCTAATCTACTGAGTCTATAGTGAATCGGATAAAATTATGATGGGTTTTACTATGTTTTAATCGTCAGGCGGTATAGGTACAATTGTACCTGTTGTGTTTTTAAATACTAATAAGTTTTCTTGTAGAAGCCTGAGAGAGTCAAAGTTTTGTGAGATATCTACATTTTAATAATGTGGAAATTCCAAATATTATATATTTACAAAAATTATGTCTACAGTGACGATTTTCATATAAAATATATGAAAGTACAATTGTACGTCTGCCGCCTTTTAGTGTTGTAAAATTATGCCGCCGGACGAGGGTTAAAGATGCTAGAAATTTCATAATTTTGATGAATATTTCAAGTTTAATAAAAAGCGAGCTAAATATATGTACAGGTCCTGGACTTAAATTTCATTTTTTCATACCGCCGATCATAGAGATGTCCACCAGCTCTCACTCATATTTTCGAATAGATTACACAATATTCTGTCGTTATAGTGATTTTGACATCCAATTCTAATGGGTTTTGTTACGGGTAACTTGTTGGTAAAAAGTGTGTGGACCACTGATCTGGCTTTGTTTGGAGGTGTGGGTGATGGTACTTAACGTTCTCTTGTACTTGCTTATCTCACTGGTATTATATTTATTCCATCATCTATTTACTATGACAATATTGCTGAGTATGTATGTCCGAGTGTAACATTTTCATTTAATGATTGTCTGAGATAATGCAGGTGTATATCTCCCATACAGACGGAAATGCACTGACACACTAATTATTCTTTTCAATGGGGGGTGATCATGATCGGGTGAGATATAATGTTGTGCGCAGTTCAGATCAATAATATTCTTGTCGGCAGTTTAAATTTTTTGTTATGATTTTAGTATTGTTGAGACCTTTGCTCTACAAGCACTTATTGCGCTCTTAGTGATATCACAGTAGTGCAAAAAAACAAGATTTAAATCCCAATTATTATTCGGGGTTTCCATTAATATTATAATTGGTAAGAACATTACCATTTTTGTTAGATAAATGTGTGGTAATTTTTGTTTTTAGTATAGACGCAGCCGATATATTGAGTATATAACTCGCTAGCGGGATTAAAACAAACAGTTTTCCAGTATTATACTCGTAACTATTATAAGACAGGATGTGGTGATAGAAATACGAGCGAAAATCGAGCGGTAAGTTATTGAATACAAAAAAAAAATCTAATTGTAACTGATTTGCTATATCGTGTAACCATTTTCTATCGTTCCACAAAGGGACTCGTGTGTTTTTTGGGGTGCGTTTTTAATGGGGTGTAAGAAAAACAAAACACCATAAATTACTTATATTGGGGTTTAACCTACAGATGTTATATAATTTTGGTATGCCCCAATCCGATAAAATCATTTAATTGCATATCCAAGGATAAGTGGAACGGAAACGAATACAACTCGGCCGCTTGGTGATGCGGTTGAATTCACGTAGAAAAATGTACGGATTATTTTCGACCTTCAAAGTGCGACCTTTATTACTTTCGGTGCTATCTATTAATTAGTTTAAAAGAAAAATAAAAGAAAAAAAGGAAAGCAAAAATACCTAGTAAAATTCTAATGGATTATTTTGCCGATTTCTGGAGTAATCATAGTCAAAGGAGAACGCTGATGAAACTGTGGTGGAAATTGAAGTAATGTGCAGATCTAATGTTAAGGTTCCTCGCTAAAATCATCTAACTTTCTATACATGATGGGGAAGATGTGCCACCTCGAATTTTAGGAAGCTCATTAAAGGAGAGTCAAAAGTAATAAAATTGGAGTTATCCTGGGATGTGATGCATATTCGCATCACACAATTTGGATATTTTTTTATTTAAATAATTAAATTATCCTACGCTTGATATTTTTGTTGCAATTGTGATGATGATCATCGGGTAATGACTTCGGGGAACCCTTAAACCTCCCCGACAAATGTTTATGTCGTCTAATGCTCTAATGTATCCTCTAATATAAATGCCATTAATTATTTATTTCGTTAAACTGTTATTTTTTTTTTCATTTTAGTTCGGAAAGAGTCCGAAATCGGTAGTAAATATTTTCTTGTTGTAATTGCGGACATTCGTTTGAAATGCCCCTACACACAACGATATTTGTACAACTTTGCTGCCCGAATGCTATCGTAATTTTTTAATGTACTTCGGCCGCCTAACAAGTTTTTCTCATGTGCTTTTTTATTTTGTTTTTGTTGTAATTGAATTGTGTAAACCGAACATTATATGAAATATATAGTACTTTTCTGTATCTGTCAATGTTTTTTTTTAGAAAAAGACTGTAGTAAATCGGGTGAGTTCGGTATTTTCTTGAGTATTCCAAAAAATACTACACAAAAATAATTACTCCAGGTTTCGGATACATTTTTAGAGTAGTGTTTTATCTATCTGGCTTGTTTGATAGTATACCACGACAGATTTATTGTTGGGCTAACCTTAAAATATGGCGATTTCATGTCGATTGTTTTAATAACGATTATTGTCAATTTTGTAAAAAAACACAAATTTTTGTACGCCTACACAGCGAAACGGACAAAAATAATTGAAGCAAATGAACAAAAAGAAAATATAACGGGCAGAAATACGAAAATATGGTAACATCCATATTAGAAAACGACATGAACGTTTTTCCTAGAATTTTATAATATTCAAGTGATAGATGAATCCTTGCACAGACATGATTTAAGCCGCTAAAGTAATCAATTATGTGCTATAAATATAAATTACAACTGCAATATATTTATAACTGCTTAATATTTAGAAATACGTGATGTAATACAATTATAGCAATTCGCCCCGAAAACAGAAAAGTTCCAGATAAAATTCTCAATTATAATTTGATCGATATTCAATTCACTTGAAGAAATCAATGAAATACTATCTCTAATCTAACCTAGTAAACCTTTTTAATCTCATCAATACGTTTGTGCGACAACAAGGATTATATATCGAATATAAATAGCAAAAAAAATTATGTTTTCTTTTGAAAGGAAACTTTATGAACAAGAAATTGTAAACACTCGAATAAGCCATCACCATTACCCATTTGTGCGGTATTCAAAACATTCGAAAAAGGATTTACACGCAGCACAAACAAAAAGGCACACATAGACAAACCACGAACAATATCCATGTATGATAAAATCCTTTTCATAGTCATTAAGTAAATGGAATTTTAACTTTAACATTTTGTTACCGATTTTTTTTTTGTAGTCAACGAGAATGGCCCATTTAGCTCCTCTTCTACTTTGTTTCATTTTTAATTATAGTGTTGGTGAAAAATGTTGATTAGTTTTTCCAGAAAAATGGTACAAAGCTTTTAAAATATTGGTCTAATTAAAAAAAAAATGTTTCTTTAATGAAACGAGAGTATAAAAGATCAGAACTTGGAAACTGGTTAATTTAAGGTTAATTCGTTGGTTTAATCAAGTGTAGAATGTAAACTGCACTAACGCAACTGAACTGTACGTTCTCGAAACGCAAAGTTCATTTAGAAATAACACAATCCATCCAAAAACATTTGAGTCTTGTTAAGGAAACGATGAGGGTTGAAGTGGCGAATGGAAATTGAAAAATTCCAAAGGTTGCTCAGTAAACTTTGACATTTATCATCTTGGTTCAACCCCTGTGCTAAATATTCAGAGCTGTAGAAGATTGTGAAGGTATTTAAAAAAAACACAGAGCTAACTAATGGTCTAGTTAAATTGTCAAAAGGTGCACCAGATCGATCTGGCTTAAGAAATAAATTGATAATTAAATGCCCTAGAGCTATAATGTATGGAACTGGATGGTTTCTTGAATAAATTTGTGTACCAAAATTTTGTATAATTTGCTTACTAAATTTTACTTATATTGTTTATTAGGTGTAAAATTATTTAATAAATTTTGTATTTTTCATTATTACTGGAAACTAAATTTAACATGAAATGACTTAGAAATCACTCAAAGATTAATCTTGATATTTATTTATGTATTTCTACCGCGATTTTATGGTTCTTAACACCTTGTCGCAATTTTTTTCGGAGTTAGAGGTAAAATATTGGGGAAATTGATTTGTAAGTTTAGAAAAAAAAGGTTAAACTTTGAAACCTAACCTCACCTCAGGTCATGTATTAATACCTCAGTTATAAATTTAACATTATCCTAATGAATGAATTATGTCAATTGGTAATTTTTTATGTTTAAAATAGGTTTTTGTACACATTGTTTTTGACAATTTGATTACCCTATTGAGTAGCTCTAGTTTTATTTCCAAACTGGTTTGCATGTTGTGGATAGAGCTATTTTGGTTTGAGCCAGTATGGTATCGAGTTTATATAATATCCAAAAGGATTCGGCCTGGCGTGGCTTGGTTTACCGGAGGCCAGTAACCGAAAGTATTCTGTTCGATACGGAGTCGTAATATAACTAAGGGTGATTTTTTTGTGGTTAGGATTTTCATGCATTAGTATTTGACAGATCACGCGGGATTTCAGACAAGGTGTCAAAGAGAAAGATGCTCAGTATGCTTTGACATTTCATAATGAATAGACTTACTAACGAGCAACGCTTGCAAATAATTGAATTATATTACAAAAATCAGTGTTCGGTTCGAAAAGTGTTTCGCGATTTACGTCCGATTTATGGTCTACATAATCGACCAAGTGAGCAAACAATTAATGCGATTGTGACCAAGTTTCGCACTCAGTTTACTTTATTGGACATTAAACCAACCACACGAATGCGTACAGTGCGTACAGAAGAGAATATTGCGTCTGTTTCTGAGAGTGTTGCTGAAGACCGTGAAATGTCGATTCGTCGCCGTTCGCAGCAATTGGGTTTGTGTTATTCGACGACATGGAAGATTTTACGCAAAGATCTTGGTGTAAAACCGTATAAAATACAGCTCCTGCAAGAACTGAAGCCGAACGATCTGCAACAACGTCGAATTTTCAGTGAATGGGCCCTAGAAAAGTTGGCAGAAAATCCGCTTTTTTATCGACAAATTTTGTTCAGCGATGAGGCTCATTTCTGGTTGAATGGCTACGTAAATAAGCAAAATTGCCGCATTTGGAGTGAAGAGCAACCAGAAGCCGTTCAAGAACTGCCCATGCATCCCGAAAAATGCACTGTTTGGTGTGGTTTGTACGCTGGTGGAATCATTGGACCGTATTTTTTCAAAGATGCTGTTGGACGCAACGTTACGGTGAATGGCGATCGCTATCGTTCGATGCTAACAAACTTTTTGTTGCCAAAAATGGAAGAACTGAACTTAGTTGACATGTGGTTTCAACAAGATGGCGCTACATGCCACACAGCTCGCGATTCTATGGCCATTTTGAGGGAAAACTTCGGAGAACAATTCATCTCAAGAAATGGCCCGGTAAGTTGGCCACCAAGATCATGCGATTTGACGCCTTTAGACTATTTTTTGTGGGGCTACGTCAAGTCTAAAGTCTACAGAAATAAGCCAGCAACTATTCCAGTTTTGGAAGACAACATTTCCGAAGAAATTCGGGCTATTCCGGCCGAAATGCTCGAAAAAGTTGCCCAAAATTGGACTTTCCGAATGGACCACCTAAGACGCAGCCGCGGTCAACATTTAAATGAAATTATCTTCAAAAAGTAAATGTCATGGACCAATCTAACGTTTCAAATAAAGAACCGATGAGATTTTGCAAATTTTATGCGTTTTTTTTAAAAAAAAAGTTTTCAAGCTCTTAAAAAATCACCCGTTATTAATCCTTAATGATCGAATAGTCAACACGATTGAACTAACATTTTATTTAAACAAATTATATTTGTTTCATTTATCTTAATTACAAATTATATGAACTGTAAAAATAGCCAGCAGCTGTATATTTTTCTCTTGTAGTAACAGTCAAGAAGTGCTTATCGAAACGTAATATGTGTATTTATAATGCAAAAATGAATGTAGAGGAAATATTGGCATCACTCTTTTTAAACTAGATTTCTAGTTTCTAACGACATTTTTGTTTTGTCTAATTTTAATTTTAATTCCAATTAATATTTTTTAAGAAGCTCGCAAAGGATTTTCGTGACTTTTTGTGGGACCAGACGTGGAAGGAATAATCATAATGATGCTATCGGGTTTTCTAATAAATTTGATATTTCAGCGGATAATTGAACCTTTTGGAATTACAGTAAATGCAGTAACATAGGGAAATCAAACTAAGTTCAAATTTATCTACTAGAAACACGAGTTTCTTCTAGTTCCTATCGTACATCACTTTAATAAAAATAATTATCTGAAGCTATTTGTTTAACGAAATAATATTTTACTATATAAAAGGCTCTTATAATTTAATAATATTTTTGCTTCCTAAATACCTGACTAGTTCTAAATTGGGGCCTTTTTATGAAATTTTATCATTGTCAGATTTTTTCGGTATCAGAACCAATCAGTCCAAGAATAAATAAATAAAAAAAATTATTTATTTATAGCTAGAACTAGTTTTACGTCATCGACGGTATTCGACTAAGAATAAGTTTGTAAAACAAAAATGTCTAGTTCATAAACCAACTCAAGGTCGATTTTGTTCATATGCAATTTTAAAATACACACTCGTAAGGACAAGATAAAATTGGCAAGTGTATTCTTCCTTAGTTTTAAAATTAAAAAATTATAATCTACATATTTATTATCCCTACTATCAATATCGACAGATTAACAAATTATCGCTTAATAATACGAATAAAAATTCTCAAATCAATTACAGGAAACCCTCCAATAAAACTATTAATTCATTCCGTGTTGTTTCAAACCGTGTTGTTCGAAATTATAAAAAAGAAAAGAAAAAAATCATTACATTTTATTTTTTGTTATGATAACTAAGCAAAATCGAGTTGTTTGAAACCATGTAATTTGAAGAAATGGGTATCCGTGTTCCTCGAAATCGTGTTCTTCGTATACCGTGTTCTTGGAGGGTTAACTGTATTTTGATTAAATTTTAAACAATAATCATAAGTCTGGTTTACAATAACTTCTTTCTAAAGGAGTGTAACGTATAAAATATCTTCACAGCTCATCATACATTAGGTAACATAGGACACTAAACAATTTTGTTTTAAAAGGACACAAAACAAAATAATATTTTACGGAAAGTAAAACCATTAATAAAATTCAAAGTTGATCTTGCTTCTTGTTTACGTTTTTATTCAACAAGTATGTTTGTACATACTTCAACATGTGCATCCAGCTTGTGCAAATCGTCGAAAATAAAGGTCGATAAAGAAATTTGAACTTCGTATACTTTTGTTCATGAAACGTATAGATGCCGCGCAAAATTGTTGTCCTAGATAAACTTTTTTAATGAAAAAAGTGTCCGCATGATGTAGTTATTGGGCATTCGTCCGCTCTTTTAAAATAAATTTTGTCGATAAAATTTATATGAGATCGGCAATATTATATTTGCCTCAGACGAAGAAAATACAACACTATCATATTTTACTGAGGGAACTCACGACGACATACGCGAATCATATGATAAAAATGTGATAGCTGTCCAAACGTGACTGGACAGTTTAAAATACAATACGGAGGATTCATCACAGGTTAAACTTCCGAAAATCAGAATAACGCACTTTAATGGGAATCATATGGAATGAATGGGATTTTTTGATGTTTTCAACAAGTTAGTTCACAGCAACAAAACATTAACAGATTCACATAAAATGAGTTATCTGAAAACACGACCTTGTTAAAGTTAGCCGAAAGTCGATAATACAGATAGTGTCTTGAGCTTGACTAGTTCAGTCGAAAGTTAAACAAATTATATATTAAATTGAAGTATCCCAGCCGAAAGTGACTAACATACAAAAAGCCGAAAGTGTATATTAAAACAAACAGCAATTAAAATCTTCAATTTAACCGATATTAATTTATTGATTCATAACAATTGTGAAATTTTAATTTTCCCTTCTCCTGGCAATAAAACCGTTTATCATTTGAGATTTTGCCAGATGGACACCAATCTGACTATGCCGATTCGATAGCCTAGTACCATAGGTAGATTTTGAGTATAGGTTAAGGGTGGGTCTGATGGGGTTATAGGAGTGAAATTTTGATTTTCCCTATTTTCCAACGATAAAATCATTCGTCATTCGAGATTTTGACATAATTATACCAATCTGACTATACCGATCCGATTCTAAGATAGATTCTGAGTATAGGGTTGGGGTTACAAATGTGTACATTTTACAAATGCTGCTGTAGAAAGCTACTTTGGGGAAATAAAACATATTTTGAAAACGAGCTGTAAAAGCAGGAAGATTTTCTGACCTTACTCGGCATTTAATTAATGACAAAATTTATACTTTTATAAATGATTTTCCAAAAACATAAAAAACAAAATAAGGTGAAAAAAATGAGATTGAACCAACAGAAAATTGGCGACGAGCAAAAAAATGGTAAGATGAAACATTTTTCAAACAATGTTGACACTGGAAAGAAGAACCTACGATGGGAGATGATAATGACCCAAAGAATGTAAAAATGTCTAATAATTTGTTTAAAAATATTAATTATTATTATAAACGATTTAAAATTAATCAAGAATATATCGATTATGTTGTGGCAAAAGTATCTGGAAAGAAAATTCATGTTGACAGTTTCAATTCATTGACAGGCAGTATGTAACTCGTTGAAAATGAAATTTGTGATATTTGGCTGCAATTGAAGGCAACACGTTTCCCGGAATGTCAAATAGAATCTTTTGCATCGATTATTTTTTTTTCTGATAATACGAATGATGATGTGAAAAATCTGGCTAATTCATTTATACTTCAAAAATCGTTTCTAATTTTGCCTGTTTTCGACGAAAATAAGAGGCACTTTCATGTTGTAAGCATAAATTGTCTAAAAGAAGAATATACGGTCTAAGATTCGGCTAAAATTTCTAAAGATCTAAAGCAAAGTGTAACGAGCTATTACAAAAAATGCTTTGAAAAATTCATGAAGTTTGTAGAAATTTACAATTCTATCAAACCACAGAAATTTCCTTCTAAATTTCAAGCAAGTTTTTTTCCATCTAATTGTTTTAAGCAATCGGGTAATAATGATTGCGGAATATTTATGATGCTTCATGCTTTAGATTTAATGAAAAATAAGACAGTTATACCTAGAACGTTTAACATTTTGGAAAAACGCAAACAAATTCAAAACTACTTGCTCGAAAAAGTGAATTTATGCAAGATTTGTGTTTAATTTGTGGTGAAACGTAAATTTTTCAGGAAACTCTATAAGATGTACAAAATGTCATCGTTACATGCATGACTATGAAGTTGACGTGGATATATATAACATGGATTTAACTAAGGCATTTTATTGCTCACATTGTCTCTCATAGACTAATGCCCGGTTGAACAGAAAAATGACTAACAGCCGGTTAATTATGCGCCAGTTAAATGTTTTATATGAAATCTGTTTTCGAAATCACAAAAAAATCAACGCAAACTTGATTAAATATATTTTATTCCATATAGAAATATTTAACGATTCGTTAAAAAGTTATTCAATCAAAATTGGCCGTTTAATACACGATTTACATGTTCCAATTTTTTTTCCAGTAAAAAATGAAAGGTTAAGTTTATTACGATTTTCGTTTGCGAGAGGAGCACGAAACAAATTCCAGTAAATTAAAATTGGATTTTTTTCTTTTTAATTTGAGCAAATGTTGGCATAAAACTGGGAATGTTGCCATAAAATATAGTTTCTACGAGTATTTTTATAGCAGTAAAATAAAAAAATTCAAAAAAGTTTCAAATAAACATCGAGCAGCCATAAACATCATTCAAACAAAACTAGCAAACATGAGCGGTAATTAAATATTTTATTTTTACTTGCAATTCGATGTTGTTCGTTATGTAATTTAAACGCAAGCTGTTCTAACTGTCAAAATTTATGGGACATACAAAAAAATTATAGCATTGCCTTATTTGTTTATATTGCTGACTCTTTTTAGTAACTTTTTTTTATATGCGTGCAGCTCTATTTTTCAGTAAAAAATTTGTTGGGAAAAAAAATGGAACATGTAAATCGTGCATAAATATTTATATGCAAGCTAAATATTTCCACGGAATAAAAAATTTTTAATCAAGTTTGCTTTGATTTTTTTGTGATTTCGAAAACAGATTTCATATAAAACATTTAACTAGCGCACAATTAGCCGACCGTTTGTCATTGTTCTGTGCAACCGGGCATAAGTAATATTCTAAATAATATTAAGAAAAAATATTCGTATGAAATGAAAATGTAAAGTGAATTATATATTTTATTTTTTATATTAATTTTTGTTTTATTGTTAGTTGTGTTTGAATTTAATGGAGTTACACAAGAAGGATGGTTAACAAAGTCCGAGTTTCATACATCCACGTGGTGCTCGCCGGGAAGCTGTAAATGAATCAGGCAGTTAACTATGGAAAGAATACAATTTTTTGACACCCCAAAACTGCAAAAAACTTCTAACCATGGCCCCTTGAATTAGTATAGTCAAGTTGGTGTGTATCTCTCAAAATCTCGAAAGACAAACGTTTTCATCGATAAAACATAAGAAAAATCAAAATTCACCCCTATAACCCCATCAGACCCACCACAACCGGTATACTCAGAATCTACCTATGGTCATGGACTATCGAAACGACATAGTCAGATTGGTGTCGATATGCCAAAATCACGAATGGCGGAAATTGGACCCATGGTAATGGGCTATCGAATCGGCATAGTCAAATTGGTGTCTTTATGTCAAAATCTCGAATTACGAACGAATCTTGACGATGCTTGATAATTTCCAATCTACGTTATCGACTACTTTCGGCTGTATGAAGCAAGTATGCCGCTTGATCCCTTTAATTCAATCAGACCCACCCCTAACTTTTACCTAGAATCTATATGGTCATGGACTATCGAATTGGCATAGTCAGATTGGTGTCCATATTCCAATATCTAGAATGACGATTTTATCGATGAAAAATGGGGAAAATCAAAATTTCACCCCTATAATCCCATCAGACCCACCCCAACCCTATGTCATGGTTCATCTATTTGGTACATTTAAATAGTTCATCTGTCAAAATCTTGATATACAAACCATTTATCAGCTTAACGTTACTGCGTCTCATGGCTATTGTAGAGATGCCTGTTATTGACATTTTCTTTTAGAAAATTGATGATTCATTTGTAACTTCCAAATCTGTATTGCTTGCATTTTTTTGTTTGAATATTGAAGTTAGTCTTCTTTATCGATGCAATCCACATTAGCGACATTTTAAAAAATTTCGGCTGGGATAACAAAATTAATACCTCCAATCTTTCGGCTGGGATAGCAAAGACACTATCTGCATTACCGTCTTTCGGCTGTAAACTTTCGGCTAACTTTAACAGTATGAAAACATGTAGGGCTATATCGCAAATCACAACATGCAAATTGTCTTGAAATTTTTTGTACAAATTTTAGATACCATACCAAGTTAAGAACACTAAATTCCACACTCGGCACTCATTGTTCCGATTGCTTTTAGTTTTATACAGAATTAAGTGAATTTGGCCAAGGACTATGCTAAGACACCATGCTAAGTTGAGAACACTATATCACACACTCGGTACTTGTGGTTCCGATGATTTTCTGAATTAAAAATACTTTAAAATTTTGTTTTATAAAGAAGGTACAGTATGTGCAAAAAGAGTGTGTACGGTAAAAAGTTAAGTAAAAAATAAAACTACGATTTTTTTTTGATTTTTATTATAAAAGTGTATTGTATTTTCTTTAGGCGCTACCAACTTATACATAGTAAAGTGACTACTACTGTTAGTAATTTCCTGGCACCTTTTGCCCATATTATCAACAAAATTTTCTCCATAGTGTGGTGATAAATTTTTCGCAGACCGCTCAATTTATTAATGTGGTACATTTTCAGCTTAATCGTCATCAGTGCCTATAAATTTCAATCGGATTGGCATCAGTCGACTGAGTTGGCCAATCCAATTTTGTGATGCCCTTTTCGAGTTTTAATTCCGAACAGAGTATGCTATGGAGTTTTCGATCGTTGTCTTCTTGCAACATCCAGCTAGAGTTACCCGCTCCAAACCTTTTAAAGACAGATGGTAACAAACCTCATGAATAAATTTTATTCATGAAAAGTGCGTTTAGATTCCGTATGGAAACGATTAATTTACCAAAACCATGCTTGGTGAAGCATCCCCATATATGTAGGGCGCTTCGCAGTTCGGACAATCCGCTTTGTTTTGCTTGGTCGATCAAACAGCCCTTTAACATTAAAACCCCAAACAGATGACCCATCGGTAAACACAATATTCGTAAAATCTTTGTTTTTATGATCATTCACCCACTGTAGTCGCTTTTCCATGTATTTTTGGGTTACCAGTGGTTTGACCAAAGTATTTCCATATGTGTAGCCATGTTCCATAATTCTATTTCGTATGGTTGTTTTTGGTATAATAATATTCTTTTTCGTCAATTTTTTCACAGCTGCATCCAGCGTGCGAAGAATTGTCATAAAATAAATGTATGATGGCGTTATCCTCCTTTTTTGTACTGGTTCGGATTTTGCCTCTATCTAGAAAATCGTAAACATTTTTATACATTGAATACTGTGTAATCCTCTTCTGTACAAATGTTTTCGACTTTTTTATATGTTTTGCTGCATTTGCAAGCGACATATTTTGTTCCACTCATTTCTTTCATGTATGTTATCCGCTAAACAGTTGCAGTTAAAATAATTTTTAATTCAGAGCGTCAACGAGGAATTAAATAAAAAACCTACTTTAAAATTTGAAAAAGTTGCGCCACTTTTCAGTGTCTAAAACGTTAACCACTCCATTGATTTTTTCCATTTCGTTCTATACTAAACTTAATTTCAAAAGTTTTAAAATTGTTCGTGTTACAATTATACACTAAAAATGTTAACTGATTGCACAGACTCGATTCTACGAATGATGACATAATCTATGTTTCGTTGTGTAATATTTTTCACAGAAAGCATTGACATCCTTCAGACTGTTCCACACACGCAGCGACTAGTTTATGTGACTATAGACTCCGCTTTCAAAAATCAAATTTTTTTTGATGTTTGTCGACTCAATTTCCTCAAATGAGTCTGCAAACTGGCCCACACACGCTACGACTTTACTACGACTCGATTCAGTTGTAGAAGTGAAGGTCACTCTTTTTAATGTTCTTAAACACTTCATGCAAATTAGGTCCAACACCCGTTAAACTTAATTTTTACTCATTATACAGGATACGTACATAAGTTTTGTATGTTACTAAATTTTTAAAACATTTTATATGACGGTTGTGCGTGATTGAGTTCACGGGTTCTACACCACTAGTAAATTTGGTATGGGATATTCGTTTTAATTTCATTTCCTAAAAACTATATTTCTGGTCTGTTTTGGCAAACTTGTCACTTCTCGGTAAAATGCAGAATTTTAGAGTGGATAAACTATTTTTACCATACCAATCGAGCACACTCGAGCACATTCGTATATAGTAATGAATAATTAATATACTAATAAGTACATAGTGAAATACATACATCACACACATTTGAAATTTAATAGAAAATGTGTGCATTACATCCTATGTACTATAATATCGCTCGCGTGTTTCATGCTTTTTTATCGACGAACATACCATTATGATGATTCATGCCGCTATATACCGTCTCTGTACAGTATTCTACCTCAATAAAAAATTTGTTTTCTTTTTAAACCTTTTTTGTGTCCTCACACCATAACTTTGAACGGCATCGTTCATAACTATACCAGAAATCTTGAAAATACTTCGTTATATAAATTATTAAATTCGACCCCATCCAAACAGCGAAAGCTAAATATATAAATCCAAATCACGATATAAAAATATGATTCAGTTTGCTATTTTATTCAAGACACACGATTTCTAGGTTTTCAATAATAAAAATCTTAAAAGCACTGTCGCATATAGTAGTAGTTGTATGAGTTTGTGGAAGTACTCCAAATTTAAATTCAAAATTTGTATTCGTTATAAATAAATCGTAGCACAAAACAATATGAAACCTTGTACACGATATACGTGCATACTGTGTACTCTGAATATACCACGGTTTTACTATTCAACTTTCGAACGTTGTATACGCGATATGGCAAAAAAAAATCGAAATAAAATAATATCTTAATGAGCTTTTTTGGAGCTTTTTATACATGTTTTTCGTAAATTTAAGGTTTTGATTTTGTCGTTGTTTGTTTATTCGGTTTGATGATTTTCCGTTTTTCTTGTTACCCATCAAAATGTGATTGATTATTATTTTTACAAACTTAATGGATTTTATGACGCTAGAGTCATAAATTATGGAACGTTAATAAATTACTGGTGAAAATGTATAAAATTGAATAACATTTAATCTTTGGAAAAACCGTCGCTGCTACCCCGCTACCCCCCAAATAAAAACAAAAGTAGCTAGGTTCAGTTGCAAATCAATTTTATTGCCAGATGAATAGGACACTTCATATTAACTTGGAAGATTTTGTAACACAATTTTGTCTATTTGTTTGGGTTATATACATAAAATACACATAGAAAAATTCTAAAAAGAACATCAACGCTCATTCAACATTCACCTACCAAACGATGTACACCGCTTGTTCGGCTAACGTTTGGTTCCTTACGGTGAACTATATCTCAGCTCGTATGCACAAAAAAAATTTAAAAAGACTTTCATAATTGATCCTTGTTCAAAATCTATAGAAATAAATTATTTACATTAAATCTGTGGCAATTTAACATAATCACTTAAGTCGAGATAAGTGGGTATGTTGAACTATATTCTAATCTATAGTATTTCCCGTTTTTTCTTCAATTTTTGATCAAAACCCGACTATTTTTGACCGAGATGTAAGCAAAGCACAAAACCGCTTATAAGTGTGGTATTTAATGAAAACCACTTAATTGATATTTTTTGATATTGTATCATGAAACAAGTGATATTTGAAACAAATCAAACTATATTTGTAAAACCAGAAATAAATTTAGGATAATTTATTTTGAAATAAGTAATTATTTTGAATTTATAATTTTGCGTTTGATATTTACTTAAATCTATATAAGCGTCTTTTTCTAAATGCTAATTAAAATTTTTGGGAATTTCCCGTGAACCCAGAGCAGGTATCAATTGCTTGAATATGTCAATAAACGTATGTAACGGAATTCTAATTAAGGTGTGTGTTGAATTTGCATTCCGTTAACAGACTCTCCCTATGTTCCTTTATAGTAGCGACTGCAGCATTTTTGCCAGCTAGGTTTCGGTGGTGGGTCAGGTTCTAGTCGCTAAACATAGGGAGCTTGAGATGCTGCTTATAAAGAAAAAAAACTGTAACCCCAAATTGACAATATTGGAAGGACAAATTATGGAACATTTGCAACGGTATTTTACACAAACAAAAAAAACTATTGCATTTAATTATTTTTGTCACAGCCATCTTTAAAGTGGCTAAGATTTACCACCACTAATACACGCCTCCCTCCCCGATGGCAGTATCTGATGCCTAATATGTACGATACGCCCCTATATCACAATGTGTTAACCCGCACTACACGATCACAAACACTATTCACTCAATTCACTCATAGTTTTATGTTACCGAACATTTTTATTATGATAAACATTCCACGAAGCCAGATAGTTAAATGAATATTAATTTAATCAAAATCACGCAAATTCAGTGAGAACCCAACAATGTACGTCACACTACGAAGGAACAACATAAGAATAAGATAGGCTTCGAAACGGATAGGTTGTTGATACCAAAATTATTAATACATATGAAATATACATAAGACAATGAACATTTTTCTTTATTTAAGAAAACATATTTTGTAGACTATAACTATTGGGGATCCGCGGTCCTCTACAACAACAAAAACTTAAAAATAATAGTTTATATACAGTACCGAGAAAAATTATTTTACTGATATTTATAGTACCGATATTATTAGTTACACACTATATAATGCATGTAAATAAATTAAATATTTAAATTAAATTATTAAATAAATAATAATAAATAATATATTCTAAAATCAGATGTAAAGTATAATCATATAGTAAATATTATAAATAAAAATGAAATTAATTAATAAACGGGAATTATATATCCAATTTATTAACGGACACTTAGCTTTATACTGGTTACATGTGATTCGTAGTGATGACCATCAAATCAACGTTATTATACAGTTTCTTTATTCCCCTTTTTTTTCTTTGGTCCTTATTACAGTATTGGTTCCTGTGGCTTCCTAATTAACTTTTCGCGCCAATTTGCAACGCGTCTACAATCGCGATCTTGGAAAATGTTTTTCCTTCCGGTAACCCGCACAATATTTCACGGGATTTGTTATTCGATTTTTCTTTTTTGTTCAACAATCGAATTACCGATACCAACAAAAAAAAATTGTCGCGGAACAGTGCCTTTAATAAGTAAAAAAAAGGAGAAAAACAAGAATATGAATCAATAACACAAAATCAAAATGTTCACCAACAACAAAATCAGTTTAAGTTAAGTTTTTAATAAAAATCAAAAAAAAATTTTGTTACCTTTCCGCGACAACTTAAAACTTATAGAAAGATATCAATGTGGAAGTACACAATGTCAGCCACTCAACAAGACCTTCCCTTTGGAGGCACTGTGATTCTACACCGTATTTAAAACAAAGAAAATCTTTAATTAATTTTAATTATTCACTACACTGGTATTATTACCTCTTGTATCCGCTTCACGTACAAAAATTAAGTGACTGATCAAAATTTGTTATTGATTACATTCCGAAAATTTTGTTTTTCTTCTTTTTCCTTTTTTTTGTTTTTTTTTTGTTGGCAATTCGAAAAGAGATTACAAAAACCAATGTTAACTAGATGATCACCACCATCTATCAAATTTTAGGACTAATTATAATTATACGTTATCAACAATCAAACAGTCATGGGCACATCATTAGCCATGCACCACCAAAATGCGACGGCCAGTTATTATCTGACAACACACCGATTATACCAACAACTGGCAAATTCAACCATCTGGCCCTCCTGGAACATTACCCAAATGTTACACGTAATTTAAAAACCCTAATACCATGGATCCAAAAATAGTTTAGTTATGTCCCATAATTTTTTCACATATTAATTTAAAATTTAATTTTGGTCCCCTGAAAAGTAGCAAAAAATCAGATAAGTGGTTTTGTTGAATTGCCCCAGAAATATTGGAACATTCGTTGGTTTTCGTAAAATTTCTTTGTGACAATTTCATTTCAGGGATTAGCATATGATGTTTTTAAAAAGACTTTTTTTTAATTTTCTAATCTCTACCCTGAAACTGTTTTACAGCACCAAAAAAAAAGGATGATAGATAGATAGATTTCGAAAGAAAGAATTTTTTTACCTGATTTCTGAAGAGAAAAATTAGACTTACGGGATTTCTGGTAAAAACTGCCACTTCCGGTTCTATAGATGCCGAATTTTAATGAAATAAATATTTTTTATCAAATGGCCGTATTTTGTTTTAATCGTTTGTCTTGTAAATATATACTTTCAAAATATTTGCAAAAACAAACAGGCTCCTTCATATGCTGCCACTTTCGGTGGACCAATTTCAGGCAAAATCATTGGAATCTCGCTTATATGAGGATAGGTTAAGGATAAAGTTTCACCCGGATCAGTAAATCCGTCTGAGCTGCAGAGAAGCAACACACATTAAGTTTGCACGACCCACACCACACACCACACACACACACACACACACACACCGACAGACACTCAGAATTTTTAAAAACTAAACTTTAACGAATGATAAATCTGCCAAAATCTCGAGTTCAAAATTTTTCATGATTAGTAAAAGAAAAAAAATAGTTTCCTTGCACTTGAAAACCCTGTCCCGATAGTTTTTGTCAAAAAGGATTAAATTCAAGTAACATGTTAAAAAAGTCCTAAGCTCCACCAAAAACCTTTATAAATAAGGAAATAATTCCTCAAAAACCATCCACCCATACTTAAAAACCCCCTACACAAATTTTTATCAATTTCCCGAAATCAGGATCCATCGCAATTCGTTCCTGGTACTCGAAAACCCCGATCATTAATATTTTTAAAGTCGTGCGACACGAAAACATGTTGTTTTTAAAGAAACCCGGGCCTAACTAGACCTCATCAAAATCGTTTGAGGCGGAAGAAAATGTAAAAAAGAGATCAATAACATTAGCGAATACAACAACCAATATTTTCTAAAGGACACGTCACCGTAACGCAACCAACACAAACTTCCACAATAACATGAAACGTAACGCAAGATATTTAATTTAAAAAAAAAACACAGAACCAAACACGAAGCAATATGACGCAACATGGTACAAAATCGTAAAACATTACGAAACATGGTACAACATCACTCAGCATAGTAAACATGATGCAACATCCCACAATATGGACTCCTAAATGAATTAAGTACTTAAAAATCAAAACTTCTTGTAATCGTTCCCTTAAATTCGAAAACCATGCCCCCCCCCCCCCCCCCAATTTTTTAATCAAAATCGTTCAAGCCAAATAAAATGTTAAAAGAGGGCCGCAAGCCAATATAGTGGAACATCACACAACATCTATCAGCAAGATGAAAAATCGAGCAAAATCATGCAACATGGTGCAATTTGACGCAACATGATACACCATCTCACGATATAGTGCACCATCTCACAACAAGGCACAACATAACAAGACATGGTGCTACACCACGCAACATAGCGCAACGTCATGTAATAAGGTGCAACATAACGCCGAAGTACTACTAAATGAATTACTCAGATATCAGAACCCTAAAGAAAACGTTCGCCCCAGTATTTTTTGAAAACAGAACCCTTTTTCCGCCAAAGCACCTCCGGATTTTCCGAAATTAGGATCACAATTTATTCCTACCAATAAAACGGGTTGCCCATCTTGCGTTTGCAATTTCAACTACCGGTTATTTTGAGTGTGGCAACACTTACCTAATTCGTGTTATGACAGAGAATTAGTTTAATGTTTGACATTAGAAAATGGGAAATATTGAAAGCTTACTTTCAAAGTGGTGGGTCTTCTACCCAAACTGTAAGAAATTTACGTGGTAAATGCAGTGGAAATGAAATGCCTACAAAGTTATTTGTGGATCAATTTGTTAAGTGAGTTCATGAAACTGGATTGTTATTGGATAAACCAACACGTGCACGTCGATTTACAGAGTCGAACAAATTGCAGCTGTTGCTCAGAATAGGTCTGAGCATCCATCAACATCAACATCAACTCAAAATGACCATCCGCAACATTTTCGGCTCCTTTTCGGAAGAAAATGAGCTATTTTTTTACCGAAAAACCATATTTTCCGACAAAACTCATTTTTACTTCGGGGGCTACGACAACAAGCAAAATTGTTGCATTTGGTGCTAAGAAAATCCGCACGCAACCATGGAGAAGCCGATACATCCACAATGAGTGACTGTTTGGTGTGAATTTTAGAAATTAAAAATTTCAAAGGAGCATTCCATGAAGAAGGGGAAATCGGAGCAATTTTACTAACAATAATTTTTTATATACTTTTGCACCTACATAGTGAGATTATAATCTCTAAAATAATTTATATAAATTATAACGGATAGATCACAGTTTTTTAATTACCGTTAATTTTTTGAGAGTACAACAAGTAGGATTTTTCATTTCACTTTACACCATTTTTTGCGAGGTCACTGTCACTATTGTTTATCAGATAGAAATTAAATTTCTTTTCTCACTTCAAGTGAATGGTACGTAGTATTAAACTGCCTAATCATTCTTTTTGTAAATTAGTTTTGTTGACGAGAAATGAATTACAACGCAAAGGTAGGTTTATATGCCCTACACGATTCCTTTTTAACTATACAAATTAATTTTTGTTATTCACAGCTAACTTTTAGTGGTCTAAAAACTACCAAAAAATTTTTTGTATGTTAACACTTTACTAATAGTATATCCTTTGTGATAAAAAAGTGTCTGTACGTGACACCGAGAAATAAGAAATTTGATATTTTATCCGATTTTAATGGTGTTTGTAAACTGAACTTATTACTCACTACCAATTTTTAATCACACAAATATGACTGATGAACAACCTTCAACTAGTGCTAGCCGTATGCGGAAATTCCGCGAAAAGCGTAAGGAGGAAGATCCAAACGAAGAAAATCGGAAAGTTATTTAAAACTATAAGTCTTAAGGAAAGGGACAAAAAGAGACTGCAAAGAATCAATAAACGGGTTGAAGAACAAAATATTGCTGAACCGTCTGTAAGTACCGAATCTACATACAAGTCGAAACGAAGTTTATGTAAAGCTGTTCAAAAGGTTTTAAAAGTCATTCCTCAATCATCAAGAAAGAAAAGAGCGGTAGTAACCGACCTAGCGCATAAAATGAACATTGCTCTAGCCGAAAGTCCAAACACAAGCATATCAGATGACGATACACAATATGAGGATGTGATAGCCTTTTACTATCGGTCAGATATTGTGTATACCTGTCCAGGCGCAAACGATTTTGTCGTTGTTTGGGAAAATGGCATTAAGAAAAGGTGTTAGAAGCATTATTTTTAGCCATGTGTCTATTTTATGTGATCCTTCTTCTTCGCTTAATAAAGACATTTTTATTAATCACTTGTTTTTTGTTTCGCAGTTATTTTGAATAATTTTCAAAAAGTTTAAAAAATCACTCGATCGATTTCGACTTGTTAGGTCATCATCAGGAGTATCTACTGATTTGTGTTAGTAAAAAATTTTGTTATATAGTAGAAAAAAGCAAAATATAAATAAAAGAAGGAGGGCAAAAAATAAGCAATAAAAGCAAAATATAAATAAAAGAAGGAGGGCAAAAAAAAAATATAAAAAATAAGCAATAAAAATTAATCTACGGATCGCGCAGGTGTGCGATGAGTCATAGGCTGAGTAACAAAATTCAAGGTATATTATTGCGTACGTGAGTATAGAAAAGGGCGGGATCTGTAATTGGTGAGAACCGGATTTCTCTCTGTTCGTTAAGGATATTTTGGTTAAGAAATATTGATTTTCTAATTTCGTAAGATTCTAAGGTATCTAAACGTCTGCCTTTGGGTTGGATATGTAATATATCTAAATTGTTCAAGCTAGCTGTATGATTTTCTGACGTTAAATGATTATGGAAAGTTGATTGGTTGCAACCAGATAAATGTTCCTTAGCTCTAACTCCAAAATTGCGCCCAGTCTGACCAATATAGGAGAAACTACAATCATTGCAATTGATCCTATAGACACCAGATTTGGAAAGGCGATCAACTCTAGGTTTATTGTTAAAAATCATTTTCTTTATTGTGTTATTATTATAAAAAGCAAAACTAATATTGGTATAATTGGACACGATGTTGCTAATCCGTTGGCTGGTTTTTCCTATATACTCTAAGCGACGCCAATTTTCCCGCGGTGGACTATCCGGTGGATAAATACCCGTTAGAGTTTTACGCTTTAGCTTTTTATTCAATAACTTTAATATAGTCCTAGTTGCATATCCGTTATTCGTTGCTATTTGAAGAATTATGTTAAGCTCAGTGTTATAATTTGAATTTGACAGAGGGATGTTTATTAGTATATCTATGAGTGAGTGGAAAGCTGACATTTTAATATTATGGGGATGGTTTGAAGAACTAGGGATAACAGCGTCTGTATACGTGGGTTTCCGATAAATTTTGAAGTCTAAAGTAGAATTAATCCTGGTTATTGTTATATCTAGAAAATTAATACATTTATTTTCTTCTTTTTCTAACGTAAAATCAATGGTGGGATATTGAGAATTTAACCAAGTTAGGAAAGAGTCTAACAGTCTATCAGTTCCATTCCATAGACATAATATGTCATCAACATATCTATACCAAAAGATTATATGACGAAAATAAGGATTGTTATTTGATATGATCATTTGTTCGAAGAAATTCATGAAAATTTCAGCCAACAAAGGTGACAGAGGGGAGCCCATGGGTAGACCATCAGCGAATTTGAAATATGTATTATCAAAACAGAAATAATTTTGTTTAATACAAGTCTCAAAAACTAACTTCAGTTCACGACGTAAGCTCTCATCTACAACATCCCTATCTAAGTAATTACAAACTATTTGGGACAAAGTATTAATCGGAATAGAAGTGAAAAGACAACGTCAAATGAAACTAGTTTTGAATGTAAAGGAATGTCGACGTCTTGAATTTTGTTAATCAATTCTACCGAGTTCTTAACCGAGTAAGCTGAAAAGAAATTAGTATGACAATTGAAAAAATTTATGAAACCCTTACATAGCTTGTAGGCGGGAGCATTGCAATACGCTACTATTGGTCTAATCGGAATGCCTTCCTTATGGATTTTTGGTAAACCATAAAGGATCGGGGCAGACGGATTCATGACAGAGTACTTCCAACCAGTTCCATCAAATAACTTCTGGCATTGGTTGATACACTTACTAACCGCAGTCTTAAAAGACTTAGTTGGATCTCTGCCAAGCTCTATTGCTTTGCTTTCTGTAATAAAATCAGAGATTTTATTGCAGTAATCGACTTTTGTGAGCACGGTAATTGTATTGCCTTTATCCGCTTTACACGCTATCAGGTCATGGTCACGTAGTTTTTTCTTTATCGCACCAATCACTTTGAGGTTAGTATTAGAATGCCAGAAGTTATTTGATGGAACTGGTTGGAAGTACTCTGTCATGAATCCGTCTGCCCCGATCCTTTATGGTTTACTAAAAATCCATAAGGAAGGCATTCCGATTAGACCAATAGTAGCGTATTGCAATGCTCCCGCCTACAAGCTATGTAAGGGTTTCATAAATTTTTTCAATTGTCATACTAATTTCTTTTCAGCTTACTCGGTTAAGAACTCGGTAGAATTGATTAACAAAATTCAAGACGTCGACATTCCTTTACATTCAAAACTAGTTTCATTTGACGTTGCCAGTCTTTTCACTTCTATTCCGATTAATACTTTGTCCCAAATAGTTTGTAATTACTTAGATAGGGATGTTGTAGATGAGAGCTTACGTCGTGAACTGAAGTTAGTTTTTGAGACTTGTATTAAACAAAATTATTTCTGTTTTGATAATACATATTTCAAATTCGCTGATGGTCTACCCATGGGCTCCCCTCTGTCACCTTTGTTGGCTGAAATTTTCATGAATTTCTTCGAACAAATGATCATATCAAACAACAATCCTTATTTTCGTCATATAATCTTTTTTTATAGATATGTTGATGACATATTATGTCTATGGAATGGAACTGATAGACTGTTAGACTCTTTCCTAACTTGGTTAAATTCTCAATATCCCACCATTGATTTTACGTTAGAAAAAGAAGAAAATAAATGTATTAATTTTCTAGATATAACAATAACCAGGATTAATTCTACTTTAGACTTCAAAATTTATCGGAAACCCACGTATACAGACGCTGTTATCCCTAGTTCTTCAAACCATCCCCATAATATTAAAATGTCAGCTTTCCACTCACTCATAGATAGACTAATAAACATCCCTCTGTCAAATTCAAATTATAACACTGAGCTTAACATAATTCTTCAAATAGCAACGAATAACGGATATGCAACTAGGACTATATTAAAGTTATTGAATAAAAAGCTAAAGCGTAAAACTCTAACGGGTATTTATCCACCGGATAGTCCACCGCGGGAAAATTGGCGTCGCTTAGAGTATATAGGAAAAACGAGCCAACGGATTAGCAACATCGTGTCCAATTATACCAATATTAGTTTTGCTTTTTATAATAATAACACAATAAAGAAAATGATTTTTAACAATAAACCTAGAGTTGATCGCCTTTCCAAATCTGGTGTCTATAGGATCAATTGCAATGATTGTAGTTTCTCCTATATTGGTCAGACTGGGCGCAATTTTGGAGTTAGAGCTAAGGAACATTTATCTGGTTGCAACCAATCAACTTTCCATAATCATTTAACGTCAGAAAATCATACAGCTAGTTTGAACAATTTAGATATATTACATATACAACCCAAAGGCAGACGTTTAGATACCTTAGAATCTTACGAAATTAGAAAATCAATATTTCTTAACCAAAATATCCTTAACGAACAGAGAGAAATCCGGTTCTCACCAATTACAGATGGCAACCGCCCTTTTCTATACTCACGTACGCAATAATATACCTTGAATTTTGTTACTCAGCCTATGACTCATCGCACACCTGCGCGATCCGTAGATTAATTTTTATTGCTTATTTTTTATTTTTTTTTTGCCCTCCTTCTTTTATTTATATTTTGCTTTTATTGCTTATTTTTTGCCCTCCTTCTTTTATTTATATTTTGCTTTTTTCTACTATATAACAAAATTTTTTACTAACACAAATCAGTAGATACTCCTGATGATGACCTAACAAGTCGAAATCGATCGAGTGATTTTTTAAACTTTTTGAAAATTATTCAAAATAACTGCGAAACAAAAAACAAGTGATTAATAAAAATGTCTTTATTAAGTATTAGTGTGTTTCGCCAAGTGTCTACGGCCAATAGCGTAAAAAGTACCTTCTTCTTCGGATTCGAAGTGCTAGAAAAATGAATGTGACACTTGTCCTGATGGCAAAAAAATATTTTTATCTATGGATTTAAGTAAAGTCTGATTTGGCTTCTAAATTAGTTTTTAAAACCCGTGTGATTTATGTGTCATCCTCGGAAATTTTCGAAAAAATTGAGTCCGCACCACTATGGGATAATACCAATACTTCCACTTTATTAAAACTAATGAAAAAGTCGTGGAGTGCAGAAAATATAGCTTATCGGTAGACAAAACTATATACAACTCCTGATTCTTGTTTATATATAGATATAAGTTCAACTACTATGTGCCGTACATGACGCGATTTGTCCGTACGTGACAAAATATTAAAACCTATTTTTAATTATAAATATGTGTTTTATTTAATTTTTGATTCGCCAGCAGTAAGCTTGATTCTTAATTATAAATTGCTTCTTAGACACTTTTTCTCCGGAATTTACATTCAAACATAACAATTTCAATTGTTGGTTGACCCGAACTGTCTCATACGTGACGGAATTTGTTTACTTTATTTCTTCAATATTTCAAGAATTATTTAAAAAGTTTCTATGTCGGATTAAAGATTAGTATGCGGTCTATTAAATAATAGAAAAAAGATTAGATATCTGCTTTATCAATTAAGGACTGTATGTAATATAAGTTCTAGATGTTTACACCACTGAATACTCACCTGTATCCTGACGTTTCTCATCCTATATCACTTCGTAAAACACCTAAAAAGGAGAAAGCATCCTAAAAGGGGAGAAGCATCCGATGGAGCATAAAACTTGGCATCATCAACATCATCGTCAACGTCAACACCTACAAAAAATAATTGCATTATATAAAATTAGCATTAATACTTACCTATGTTGCGTAGGTATCCAATTATGTTCCACACCAAATTATCTAAAATACGTAGAGTAAAAATCAGTTGATAATATTAATTAAAATACTTTGATTAACTTACTTACCGTAAGCTATTTAAATTTTATATAATTTGGTAATATTTTGACACTTGCAAACGTCAAAATAACTTGTTGCACTGTAAAACCAGCTCAACATCAACTCATGATCGATATCGCAGATATCTACCGTATCAACATCATCGGCTAATTCAACTGCATCGAACATCAGTTTGTGTTGAGGAGCATTAAACAATCAATATTTATAGCTTTACTCCACTTATCATTGTAAACTCCACATAAATTCATCCAATGGAAATAGAAATTAATGTAAATTGGATAAATTTGTGAACATCAATGTTGTCACTATTAATCGGTAGATGTCACTATTAATCGGTAAATTTAAGTTATTTTCATTATTATTCGATAGATGGTATACTAACGTTATCGGTACATTTATTTATTGTTGGCAACATTGAGTATTTTAGTTTTCAATGACACGACGATTTTTCTTCACATTACTTCTTACAGCCACAGTGTCAACAAGTGAAGTAGAACAAAAAATTTGTACAAATTAAATTAAAAATAAATTATTAAAATTAAAAATCAACACTCGGCATTCGTGTGTTTCCATGGTCCTTCGAGCCGGATCCGCGCTTCAATAATTACAAAGCTACACCACCAGTGGCGCCGCAGTTTTTCGTGCGTAATTAATTCATTATACGGTATCCAGAAAAGTTGCCAGCGACAAAGCCACTTATTTTCGCTCGCGTAAAGCACGTTAATGTAATGGGCACATCCATTATTGCTGTTTAATTGCCGCAGAGACGAGTGCGCATCAAGTACGCTACAATTCATTGGACACCAACCACGTTTAATCACACTGCTGGTATTGTGGATACAAATTCCGCTATCATTTATTACCATCAAGTACATCATTGAGGAACATCAACGCAGTAAATCGATAAGTATAATTTTCATTTTATATACTTTCAAATTTGTTTGTTTTTGCCATTTTTTGTTTGTTTACTTGGGTGTGCAAGTATCGATTTCTTTTGTCGCTAACTAAACGGTACGAATCATGGCGACTAACGCAGTACAGGCACGTGGTCGCGTCATGGTTTCTTTAACCGTAATAAACAGATTCGCATTTGCAGTTAATCAAGATACTTCAATTTATGATATTGAGGTACGACTAAACAAAATGGATGATCTGTGGAATAAGTTTCAAGCTTATGAAACTCAAGTTGCTACCATACTTGACACCAATCCCAATGCAAATGTTGAGCTCAAGCAGGAAGAATTCGAGAATAAATTTTACCAGGCAAAATCCAAATTACTAGAATGGTTTCGCAAAAACCAGCCACAAGTAAATCCATCACCCACTCATAATAAGTCGTTTGATCAGTTGTTAGACCAACAACGGATATTCTTGGAAAGTCTTGCTGATCATACACAAGCTATTAATGAACGGTCGATGATTCAAGCTGCAGACAATATTACAGTACCACGTCTGTCTTTCGTTAAGTTTGAGGGAGATTATGAAACCTGGCCGTCGTTTTATGATCTATATTGTACGTCGGTGCATAATGTAGATACCCTTTCCCAAGTCCGTAAATTTCAAATTTTAAAAGGAATGCTAAAAGGTCCACCGCTTAATATTATTCGAAATTTGTTGGTGACTGAAGCTAATTATTCTGAAGCTTGGGACAAGTTAGTTAAGCGATATAACAAAAAACGCCCTATCTTAACTTCACACATCGATCGTTTCTTCAATCAGCCTTCAGCAAACAACGGGTCGCCTGAAGCTCTGCGTCAAATAAGGGACACAATCAACGATGCGAAAATGGCGACCGAACAACTTACCGAAATGCTGTCCAAGGGTCACTATAAGCTTCGCAAATGGAAATCGAATTCATCAGAACTTTTGAACAACATTCCAGCTGAACAGAGAGAGAAGAACAGTTTTTGCATCGATGACAACAGTGAAACAGTTAAAACATTGGGGCTTCAATGGAACCCTATAAAGGATACCTTTTCATTCAAAATTAAATTCGCAGATACAACTATTTATTCAAAGCGCGAAATGTTGTCCCAGATCGCACGAATTTTCGATCCAGTAAGATGGATCTCCCCAGTAGTTATCGTATTCAAAATAAGCATGCAGAAACTATGGCTGAGAAAACTAGGCTGGGATGACCCACTTCCTACCGATATTGAGCAGCAGTGGCTGGCAAATAAATCAGAATTACATGATTTAGAAAGTATACAAATTCCGCGGTTTTTGATGACTGCACAATCAACACGCAATGTGCAAATTCACGGATTTTGTGATGCATCTGAGCATGCATACGCAGCTGTAATTTACCTCCGTACTATTGATCAACAGGGCAATTCTCATACCAGACTTGTCATATCTAAAACAAAAGTAGCACCTTTAAAACAAGTCTCTCTACCACGATTAGAGTTATGTGGAGCGGTTTTACTGAACAGATTAATCAAATACACTGAACGAGCGTTAGAAATCAGTAATGCGCAATGTTTCGCCTGGACCGACTCAAAAATTGTCCTGTCTTGGCTTGCTGACGTACCTAGACGGTGGAAATGTTTCATTGGGAACCGCACATCCGAAATTTTAGAGAATGTCCCTCATGTGAAATGGCAGCATGTTGCGTCAAAGGAGAATCCAGCAGATATAGCATCACGAGGTGTAACTCTTTTGCAGCTTTTAGAATGCAAGGAGTGGTGGAATGGACCACATTGGTTGATCAAACCGATAGAACAATGGCCAGCAGTAATTCAAATTGAATTAACCAACTTAGAAGAACGTCATATTACATTAGCTACACAACTGAATGAAAAGTCTCCGCACCTGCTTGAGAATCTCTTTCATAGAATTGGGTCTTTCACGAAGATAAAACGAATTTTGGTTAAGATTCTTATCCTTAAAAAATTATATCGAAACCAAAACAGGGTGGATCTATTTAAAAGGGTTGAGTACATATGCATAAAATGGGCACAATCTGAGGGATTTCATGATGAGATCCAGGCGTTAAATCAAAACAAAAAAATTGACACAACCAGCAAAATTATATCGCTATCTCCTTTCTTAGACAATGAAGGAATCATGAGAGTTGGAGGACGTTTAACCAATTTAGATGTCTCTTATAATACAAAACACCCTATGATTCTACCATGCAAACATATACTAAGTGAAAGGATAATACAAGAAAGTCATCTGCGGTACTTGCACCCAGGGCCTACACTACAAACGAGTATCCTCCGACAAAAATTCTGGATTATTAACTGTCGGAATATGGTTCGCAGCTACATTAATAAATGTGTCAAATGTCGAATGCTCTATGTATTAGAGCTACATGTATGATACATGTATAATAAAATAAATATTAATTTTTTATTCACATTATTTTTTATTTGTGTACAAAAAAACATAGAAAATTTATTTACATATTTAAATTTCATAAATTGAGTTTTGTATTGCATCCGCCACGTTGTATTGCATCCGCCAGCATATTGAGATCTTGAAAAATAAATCATTGAAAATTTACTACGTAAATGTATTTCGCGACGACGCCATTGTCAGACAGATCTCTATTACCTTTTTAGTCCAAATTTGCACATCGCGATCACTAAATAAGTTATACATATTATTATATATTGTGATGACCTATTGAAGTCTCAAATTGGACTATTGTCAAATGTATCTAAGTCTGTCGATCTGATTAAAAACACCATGATTAATCTACAGGAAGATTTCAAGGTTATATCTTGGAATTTACATAAAATTAATAATCGTCATTTTATTGATCAATCAGTGGTACCGGTAACAAATACAATAACTCCGGTGATGACGAATGACGATCGAAGTAACTTAATCGATAACAGTACCAATAAAACTCATAAAACTCATCATAATATTAGTAAATTTTCAAATACAAACAATAATAACATTGATTGTGAAGATAATTATGATAATAATAAGAATAAAATTAATGACAACGTTAATGCCGTTATTTCTGATCAAAACGAATTAGTACCTACACACAAAAATAAACATAAACGTAAATGCAACAAAAAGAATGCTGATAATACACGTACACACCAAAGCAATAATGACGAAGGCGCTACTTTGCAAAACAAACCCATAACGTTTACAAATAAGGCTTTCCAAAATAATGGAAAGATGCAAGTTGGGAAAGATGTTATAATTGGTACAGCTACAGAGGGCATTGGTTCTATTGGAGCCATTACACCGCGAAAATGGATCTTCGTGTCCCGTTTACAGCCAACCGTTACTGACATTGAATTTAAAAATTTCGTAAAAAATAATCTTCGTACTGTGGATGCAAATTGCACACGTTTCGAAAAGAACGCTGGATATGTTTCATATAAGGTTGGTGTTCCTGTTGAGTGCTTTGAAGCCATAATGAAGGCCGAGGCATGGCCCGAACATCTCCTCATTAAGGAATATAACTTCAATCAGAAGACAAATTTTCGCGGAGTTCGCCAGCAGCCTCGAATGCGTATATAACCTTATCTGATATAGTAATGTCGGTGTTGATATTAACTCAAATTTCATCTATTTCCAAAACGTTCGTGGCATTGCTTCAAAATCTTCAGAGGTTTATCGTTTTGTTTGTGCATCTAGGTATCCGGTATATGTACTGGTCGAAACTAATTTGAATGCTGATATTTACAATGCGGAGTACTTTCCTGCGGAATACATTGTATATAGACGGGATCGATCTGAATTAAATAGTTCTAAATCAAAAGGTGGTGGGATACTCATAGCTGTCCACTCTACTATAGTAAGTGATACAGTTGATTGCGACCCAACTATAGAACTATTATGTGTAAAGCTGAACATCTGTAAGAAATTAATAAATGTCATTGGTTTATATATTCCACCGAATTCGGAAACTAGGTGTATACTAAATATACACAGTGTTTGTTTAAAATTTCATCTTCAACCAACATAGACGACAACGTGCTAATCCTGGGAGACTTTAATTTACCTAATGTCAAATGGGTATATGATGTGGATGTAAATTATACCATACCTTGTAACGTGACATCGACTGTTGAAACTTCATGTATTGACTCCATCTTATCTTATGGTTATATCCAGATTAATGATGTTCCTAACTACATTGGTAGGTTTTTGGATTTATTCTTTACAAATTCGATTAATTTATATACGGTAATCGAAGCACCCGTTCCATATATTGTTAATGATATTAACCATAAGTCGATGGAGGTCAATCTGAACCAATCAGAACTTTTATTGTCTAACTCAATTAAGAATAGTTTTATATCTAAATTTTATGATTTTAAACGTGCAGATTTTGATAGCCTGATTTCATTTTTCTCATCAATTGACTGGAATGCGCGCTTCTCATTTAATGACTTAGATCATGATGTGCAACTATTTTATAATATTTTGTTTAGTGGTATCGACAGATTCGTTCCAATTTCTGTTTTTAAGAATAATCGAAATAATCCTCCGTGGTTTAATAAATGCTTGATTAATTTAGGTAATCGCAAGAAGAAATTATATCGGAAATGGAGAAGATCCAACAATGCTTCTGTTAAATTGGCCTTTTTTCTGTATCTAATGAATTTGATTCCATGCATAAAATAGCTTATAGAAACTATATCAACAAGGTTCAAAATGATTTGATATTAAATCCGAAATCGTTTTGGAATTTCGTTCAGTCTAGAAGGAAAACATGCGGTTTTCCGTCGACAATGTCTTACAATAATGTTTCGGGCAATAACTCTATAGACGTTGTAACGAACAAGTTCATTAAATAATTCAAATATTTCGATTGTGAAAATGTCCTAATAAAATAATGCAACTCTTCTTGCATCATTTTAAACCACGAACAGTCGACTTATAATCTCAATTACCATCTCAATAGAATCGAATTTGTTTACTAGTATGCTTAGCATCAATACCATCTACATTGATACGAATATTGAAGCAATTGACACACCTCCAAATGCAGTCAAGCTCTTTTGCATTGTAATTGTACCATGACGTCGCTATTTTTTTTATTTTTTTTTTCTTCGACTACGACATGCAAAAACGTTGTGCATTGTGCGTGTAGTAATGTTTACATAGTATGTAGGTTTAACTCTCTCTCCAATCTCCGACATTTTAATTAAAAATATATTTTACCAATTATTGATTTTCGTTTAGAAAAATGAGTCCGACCAAAGCTTTTGCATAGCATCAACCAATAAAATTTTAAAATTTTGGATCACGTATCAGAGTTCCATAGTTTGTGAACTTTATATATTTCGGCCGTTTCCTATTTGGAATTCTATTATCCAAATAAAAGTGATACCACAGTTTTGTAAAAGACGAGTGTGGTGGATAAAGACTCACGATCGCGTGAGGAGAAATCGCGGCCATATAATATAGATAATAATTTATCTGGGGTTCAAGGCTCTACTCCAACCAATCGTGCTTGTGTAATTAACGCCTATTTAGCACGTACAGCGGGTTATATTCTGGGCACATAAAGCGGATCATATTCTGAGGCGTAAAAGTCATACGGTTCATGCTGCAAAAATAACTAGTGTTGTGCGGATCCTCCATTATTTATAGTGTAGTTTAATTTTAAGAAAAGCGTTATGCTTATGTCGTGTTACTATAAGTTAATTTAATTTAAATCATATCTAAATATTTTTAGTATTCTCTTAGTGCATAATTAGTTAACGCAAATCGTCGTTATTTAATCTCAAATTAAAATTTATAATTTAAAACTATCTAATCGAGAAGTGATAACGATACCGCTATCGGGTGTCTTGTGTAACGTGAGATCAAATGTGTGAAAAGTGTTTGTTTATATAGCAAGATATATTATAATAATTTGTACGTTAAGTTAAAGAACACTATCTATAACTAACTTAATGGGGAAGCGCTTCATCCAGGCTGTTATATATGGGTAAGTGATTTACAGTTGTTTTCTAATAATTATTTTGTGGTTGGTAAATAACAGATTTTCACCGTTTTAACTTTTACTCACGAGCGTCGTCTTGTTTCTCGAACTAATTTTGTTCGTATTACGGTCGGTAAAGTTATATCACTTTTCATATATATATATATTTATATATATATATAAATATATTTGTCATATGAATTATATATATAAATTGGTTTCTAGTAATAAAGAAATAAAAATAAAAATAAAAATATATAAAAACAAAAGATTTGATAATGTCTAACGTAAAGAAATTTTCTTTTTTATAATAAAGATGTTAGTGATACAAATATGAAGTAATTCATTTTAATTTAGTGGGGGGAAATGGGTTGAATATTCCGTAACGGATAATCGTGTTCCAGTCTTGTGTTTATTTCATTTGTGGTTTCTACAGGCAGCTGCGTACATTCATCATTTTCCGAAGGCCCACCCCAAACCGACTTCAGCTAGCGGGCCAATGGCTGCTGTTCGGAGATAAATGATGAAGTTTTTTTTTTCTGCTAAGGGAAGGTGTGTCGGAGACCGGTTAAAAATCATGGTATAATTGCATGATTGCAGGTGTGTTTTTGTTTGCAAGGTTATATTTTCGTGGCGTGATGTTATCAACTTTTTTATGCAACGCCTTGACTAATATAGTGAGCAATAACCTGCGGCCAACCCCCCTTTCGTTACAGATGGCGCCCAAACACCGGAGGTCGGTAGTTTTCCGTTTGTAACTTCCGTTACAGATGAAGTCCAAAGTAGCATTTTTATTCCATCATACCTCGTGTCAGATAGCATGTAGCTTAACTGGAATATACATAGGAACAACTGTTACTACATTTAAATTAATTGTTTGTTGTTGACGGTAATGAAATACAGTGGTAGCATAGATAGCTCGTTCGAACATGTGCTTGTGCTTGAGATATCAGTTCCACTAGTTTAATCCCCCATCATGGATGGTTAACAAGCTGTTAAGTGAAACCTTTTTCACAACGATTATATTTTTTTTTGCTATTGACAGATTAAAGGTAAATGTTTTGTGTGCATTTGTCTACAACGGGCCGTTCAAATATCCGTTGTATTCTTGTGACGTGTTGAATTTGTGTCATGACCCTGTTTACAGATGCATACAGTACGCGCTAATTTTTTTTGGACATTAATTCCAGTAGTTTTTTTTCTAAATATTTTTTTTTTGCATAATTAATAAACCCCGTTTTACATATTGCTCTGGTTAAATTTTTATGATCGGTAAATTGTCGTTCTCATTCCAACCTATTGAATGACTGTTGATAAGTAGTGGTCTGACACTTTCCTAATCCAATTTATTTATTTGGTTGTTGATCCGTATGATAGTACTGATTTTTTTTTATGGTAACGCTTGAAGAAGGCTAGGAATAAATCCCAGTTTACTCTGGTAGATTATTTTCGACGTTTCAAATTTTTGTTACTAGTTGAGTCTTTGATTAGCTATTCCTAATTGTAACCAGGCAATATTTGTAAAGTGAATATACATTTTTTTCGTAACTTTTATTATTGTTGTAATTTATTTTCTAGTTTTGCGTTAGTCAATCATATCCAAGACAGCTTATTTTGTTTTGTTGAATAATTGATATTCGTTTGGATTAGAAATCGTAGCCTATTAAATCCATTTTTTTTTTGTGTTTTGTTTTATTATTATTCAAACTTTATAAGATTTGGGAACACGATTTTCGTTATGATTAAACAACCCATTGAACCCTTCTTATGAATTCTTGTACTATTTCATAATATAAATCAGAGTGTTTATTTCACACCGCAATATTTTTTTTCTGTGTTGATTTTTTTTAGTATATATTATACTTAATATTTATAAATCATCTAAATCGGTTTATTATCTAGGAAAATACGTATTAAATAATTGAAAGACTAAAACTTAACTTATACGGTCATTTAAGAGTTAGAATTTCGAATTACATTTTTTTTTTCTTTTGTCTCATATTAATTTAAATGATGCCGAAAGAAAACGAAGCGAGTGCTATTGATAACCGCAGTACTAGTGCAGCAAAGCAATCATCGGAAGCGGATGAGACTTTGCCCTCAGAAACTATTGATCCGCAGGTGGCTCAAGGTATTAAGGAGCGGACTATGAATGTAGATTATTTAACCCATGACGAATTCATAATTGAGTGTATCGTAAGAAATCTCCAAGGAACCGATCTTAATCAATATAATGTGCTTAAAAATCTTATCCACCAGGAATCCCAAGCGCCGGTTTTAAAACCTAATCGCGCGCATGAAAACGCACGAAAGAACCCTTTGCGTGAAGTTCAGTTGTGTAACCATAAACTAGCTCAAATCCAATCGGGGCTTACTGAGAATGTTGGGGATGCTGTTTTTATTGCCCAAACCGAATCACGTTTGATCCACATAAGAGATCGCTTATCCCGCATTCAGTCCTCACGAGTCGCTACCGAAAGTGCTAAATTGTCTATAGACGCCTGTGTTAATTTGTTAAGAATTGTATGTGAAGCAAATACCGCCCAACGAACCGTAAATCCAGATTCGATTAAGGAATTAGTTCACAATACATCGATTCAGGTGGAGGATCTAAATTTTGAGTCAAGTGATGAGGATACCGATAATCCCGTTTCACGTTCTAAAGAACCGAGAAAAAATAATATATCTACGGATAAGATGAGATCTTTCGATACTTCAAAACCCCATTCCGATGTTGGCATTATGCCACAATTTAATCATTCACTACCAACCACTTATCAGAGTACTTCTCAACCGGTATTCCCAGTCAATATCGAAAAGCAGTTAAATGATCCTGTCGTTGCGAAATTGCAAAGTGTAATTGCAGAAATGTCAGAAGAAATCAACGCGTTAAAATCCCAATTTGTTTCTCCTATAGCCGATGCCAGACGAGTAAAATTCGATGTAGAGTTACAAGAGCAAAATCGTATGATTGACGGCTTAACTAATTTCGAGGATAACGCAGTATCACATCGGCCTACTCCAACTATGGATTCCAGCCGGATGACGAAATCAGGTTCGAACTTAGGAAATGCCAATGCATTCAATGTAAGCTTCAATCAGGGAACTACCTCGTCCAAATTTCTTAATTCTATTGCCAATGTAAATGTCCCTCCCTACATGTATCAGCCCAAAGAAACATCAGAGACCTTTCATACACCAATTATTCCTAACCGTATTCCAAATCCGTCACCAAACATATCTCGGGGTGATGAATCCAATCTATTACGTCATTGGAATATTAAATATGGGGGCGAACGGAAAGATCGTGCGGTGGAAAAATTTATTTTTCAAGCAGAATATTTAGCCAATACTTTTAATGTGTCGCAAAACCGACTTACTCGAGAGTTTGCCTTTTTACTGACGAAGGATGCGTTAGAATGGTATTGGGCCTTCATACGGAGAAACTTCAATAAAGAGATCACGTGGAGTCATTTACGCGAGGAAATGTTACGATATTTTCGAGATGCACGAACGGATGACCATATAAAAACTGAGTTCGATAAACGACAACAAAACTACAAAAACAAGGAATCGTTCATGAACTACTTTAGAGACATGTATCTTATATCCAGTTCTCTTCATGTACCGTATTCCGATGCTGAGTTCATGCGAATAGTCAAAAAGAATATGCGCCCGGGACTTAGAATTGCTACCAGAGGAGAGACGTTCCAAACAATTGATCAACTGTTGCATCGTTGTCGTGATTTGGAGGAGGGATGGATTGAAGAAGGTTTTAACCCCGAATATGGTTTACAAGGCAATACACAGAGGAAGAATTATGTCAACGTAAATGAAATTACTATGCCAAGCCAGAAGAATTTATCAACCCAAACTCCATCATATCAGACAAATATTCACAAGTCAACTCATTTTACCATGGAGAATTTACCACCAGCATTGAGTCAGTACTACGACACATCGCCGCAAGCTATTCCAACCATGGAAGGACAACCAATTGATCCTAACGTGTCAGCCATATTTCAAAGGCATAATATTAACCGAAATTATGTTCCTACCCCAAAATATCAACCAACATCATTTAGCACCCACAGAACAATCTTTTGTTTTAATTGCGTTGAACTTGGGCACACATTCACGCAGTGTCCGTATGAAAAGACTCTCCACAAATTCTGTAAGAAATGTGGTTTACCAGATGCTGATGAAAATACCTGTCTGCGTTGTAAACTCCGCTCGGGAAATGTGCAGATGGGGAACCTTTCAGCTGGGAGAAGTCCCCCGATAACGCAACCAGCACCAAAAACTGTCACTATGGAAGACTCAACGGCAAATACGTGGCCGACCAAGTCCAAACCATAAGTCCTACAACGACTAGTCATTTTTATTCCCTTGATTCATTTCCAATTCCTAATTCGAATTCGCTTACTGAAGGTATTGCGAAATTAACTCGTCGTAGATTAAGATCTGTTCGATATTGGCGTTCACGGAAAATAATGTTGCGTCTTATAAATGCTTCAATCCTTTCTGATACTTTGGATGGACGTCCACGCGCAAATGTCAAAATGGGTGATCTCGATTATTGTGGTCTTTTAGACAGTGGAGCAAATCTTAGTGTATTAGGGAAAGGCTGTGAAGTGTTTTTATCCAATCCAGCGAATAAAATAATAAATTTACCTTCTTCTTTAAAAACTGCTAGCGGACAAAGAAAACGTGTATTGGGTTATATTGTGCTTAACACCACTTTCAATGGGCAAACCAAGCCTTTTAAATTCCATTTATGCCCTGATCTAAGCGAAAAACTATATTTGGGGATGGATTTTTGGCGTGAATTTAATATTGTTCCAACAATTACTAATTTGATTGTGTCCACTCCATCTATTCAGAGTTCCGTGTCATCTATGTTGTGTTCAACAACTACAGAATCTAATATGCATGATTTGAGTCCTAGCGAGAAATCACATCTCGAAGAAATTGTTAATTCCTTTCCGTCATCCGAGAAGTTGGGTTTGGGTAAAACGTCAATTACTCAACATGAAATTAAATTAATTGATAACGCCATTCCCGTGAAGCAACGTTATTATCCCGTTTCTCCAGCAAAACAGTCTGACCTAGATGCTGAAATCGATAGAATGCTTAGTCTCGGAGTGATCGAGGAGTGTCGTGAGAGTGAGTGGAGTTCCCCGGTCACATTAGTCCGTAAGCCCAACGGAAAAATACGCTTATGTCTTGATGCCCGAAAGGTAAACGAGGTCACGAGGAAGGACGCTTATCCCTTACCCATCATTGAGGGGTTACTAGGCCGCCTCGACCAAACGCGATATATTTCTAGTATCGACCTAAAAGATGCCTTTTGGCAAATACCTCTTGATGTTGGGTCAAGGGATAAGACGGCCTTCACCGTACCCGGCCGACCCCTGTATCAATTTGCGGTAATGCCTTTCGGGCTATGCAATGCCCCGCAGCGTATGTGCCGTCTGATGGACCAGGTCATCCCATATCATCTTCACGACAAAATCTTCGTCTACCTCGACGACCTGTTGATAACGTCTTCTGATTTACAAGAACATCTATCGCTTTTGCAAGAAGTTAGCCGCCTTCTTCGAGATGCTGGACTTACAATAAATGTCGCTAAAAGTAAATTTCTACTCAAATCTACTCGATATCTAGGTTATATTATTGGCAATGGAACCATTCAAGTTGATCCCGATAAAGTCCGATGTATAAGTGAGTACCCTGTTCCGAAAAACACTCGACAAATTCGTAGATTCCTAGGTATGACTGGATATTATCGGCGATTTATTTCAAACTATTCAATGTTAGCAACACCACTTACGAATTTGTTAGCTAAAAATAAATCTTTTAGTTGGTCGGACGAAGCCCAACTTGCCTTAGATAATTTGAAACAGGCCCTTATTTCTGCTCCCGTTTTGCTGAATGCGGATTTTAAACGTGAATTTTTCGTGCAATGTGATGCCAGTTCAACAGGGATAGGAAGTGTGCTGTTCCAGGTTGATGACGATGGAGGTGAACATCCTATCGCGTATGCGTCGAAAAAGCTTAATTCCGCCCAGCGAAATTATTCCATCACGGAGTTAGAATGTTACGCTGTGGTCCACGGAATTAATAGTTTTCGCGCGTATGTCGAGGGATACACCTTCACCGTCATCACGGATCATGCTAGCTTAAAATGGCTCATGTCGCAACGCGATTTGAGTGGACGACTTGCCAGATGGGCACTAAAACTACAAGCGTACCAATTTAACATAATACACCGTAGTGGTGCTAAAAACATTGTACCCGATACTCTGTCTAGAATGGATATGGACGAGCTTGTTATAACCGAATTGAAGTCTAACAATGTACTATCTGATGATATTCCCCCATTACACATAGATCTTGCCTCACCTGAATTTTCGTGTCCAATTTATACATCACAATTGAATGAAATACAACAAAATCCAAATACTGAAACCAATATTCGTGTTGAAAACGGCAAAATGCTCATTTGTCTCAATTCAGGATTATCTTATGATGATTCGGTAGCTAATCAATGGAAGATAATTATTCCTGCACCAATGACACAGGATTTACTCGTAAGAGCTCATGAATCACCCACCTCTGCTCATTTTGGAGTGTAAAAAACATTGGAACGGCTACAACGACAGTTTTATTGGGCAGGAATGGTAAAACAGGTAAAAGAATATATTAAAAACTGTGTTATTTGCAAGACCTGTAAACCCATAAATTATATTACATGCCCGCCGATTGGAGAAGAATCTCAGAAAGTATTTAGGCCATTCCAATTTCTCTATCTCGATTACCTTGGACCATATCCACGGTCTAAATTGGGAAATTCTGTTATTCTCATAGTACTCGACAAGTTGTCACGTTTTGTATGGTTACACCCAATGAGACAGGCTACGACTAAAAGCACGATCGCTTTTCTGGAAAAACTTGTACTTCGATTTTCTGTGCCTCAAGGAGTATTTACCGATGGTGGACCACAGTTTAGCTCCCTCATGTTCAAACAATTCTTAGAAAAGTATGGTATTCAGCACACCATAACTCCGAAATACTCGCCACAGAGTAATTCGTCTGAGCGCGTGAACCGGACTATATTGACGGCCATTCGATCATTCCTCAAAAAAGATCAACGATTATGGGACCAACACCTATTAGAATTTGAATCGGCGATTAATACTGCAAATCATAGTGGAATCGGATATTCATCACATTTTGTGCTGTTCGGTCAACACCAAATTTTGAATGGAAAAGAGTATGAACTCTATCAACTGTTGGGTCAGTCTGAAGAAGGGTACTTCTCTGCCACTAACAAGGCCAACAAATTAAGTAATATTAGACGAAATGCTATCGAACATCTCAAAGTATCTCACGCAAATAGCGCGAAATACTATAATCTGCGCACACGTTCGCGCGCTTTCACAGTCGGAGATGTAGTTTATGTTAGGAATTTTGCGCTAAGCGACGCAAGCAAACATTTTTCAGCCAAGCTAGCGCCCAGGTGGATAAAAGGATTGATTTATAGGTCTATCGGGAATGTTGCCTTTGAGGTTCACGATGAAAAAGGGAAAAGCCTTGGTAATTATCATATGAAAGATATTCAAAGCACTATATGAATTCCAGAGCCCGACTTTGAGACATCTCAGGGGTAGGTTTCCCCACGTGTAACGAACAAGTTCATTAAATAATGCAAATATTTCGATTGTGAAAATGTCCTAATAAAATAATGCAACTCTTCTTGCATCATTTTAAACCACGAACAGTCGACTTATAATCTCAATTACCATCTCAATAGAATCGAATTTGTTTACTAGTATGCTTAGCATCAATACCATCTACATTGATACGAATATTGAAGCAATTGACACACCTCCAAATGCAGTCAAGCTCTTTTGCATTGTAATTGTACCATGACGTCGCTATTTTTTTTATTTTTTTTTTTCTTCGACTACGACATGCAAAAACGTTGTGCATTGTGCGTGTAGTAATGTTTACATAGTATGTAGGTTTAACTCTCTCTCCAATCTCCGACATTTTAATTAAAAATATATTTTACCAATTATTGATTTTCGTTTAGAAAAATGAGTCCGACCAAAGCTTTTGCATAGCATCAACCAATAAAATTTTAAAATTTTGGATCACGTATCAGAGTTCCATAGTTTGTGAACTTTATATATTTCGGCCGTTTCCTATTTGGAATTCTATTATCCAAATAAAAGTGATACCACAGTTTTGTAAAAGACGAGTGTGGTGGATAAAGACTCACGATCGCGTGAGGAGAAATCGCGGCCATATAATATAGATAATAATTTATCTGGGGTTCAAGGCTCTACTCCAACCAATCGTGCTTGTGTAATTAACGCCTATTTAGCACGTACAGCGGGTTATATTCTGGGCACATAAAGCGGATCATATTCTGAGGCGTAAAAGTCATACGGTTCATGCTGCAAAAATAACTAGTGTTGTGCGGATCCTCCATTATTTATAGTGTAGTTTAATTTTAAGAAAAGCGTTATGCTTATGTCGTGTTACTATAAGTTAATTTAATTTAAATCATATCTAAATATTTTTAGTATTCTCTTAGTGCATAATTAGTTAACGCAAATCGTCGTTATTTAATCTCAAATTAAAATTTATAATTTAAAACTATCTAATCGAGAAGTGATAACGATACCGCTATCGGGTGTCTTGTGTAACGTGAGATCAAATGTGTGAAAAGTGTTTGTTTATATAGCAAGATATATTATAATAATTTGTACGTTAAGTTAAAGAACACTATCTATAACTAACTTAATGGGGAAGCGCTTCATCCAGGCTGTTATATATGGGTAAGTGATTTACAGTTGTTTTCTAATAATTATTTTGTGGTTGGTAAATAACAGATTTTCACCGTTTTAACTTTTACTCACGAGCGTCGTCTTGTTTCTCGAACTAATTTTGTTCGTATTACGGTCGGTAAAGTTATATCACTTTTCATATATATATATATTTATATATATATATAAATATATTTGTCATATGAATTATATATATAAATTGGTTTCTAGTAATAAAGAAATAAAAATAAAAATAAAAATATATAAAAACAAAAGATTTGATAATGTCTAACGTAAAGAAATTTTCTTTTTTATAATAAAGATGTTAGTGATACAAATATGAAGTAATTCATTTTAATTTAGTGGGGGGAAATGGGTTGAATATTCCGTAACGGATAATCGTGTTCCAGTCTTGTGTTTATTTCATTTGTGGTTTCTACAGGCAGCTGCGTACATTCATCATTTTCCGAAGGCCCACCCCAAACCGACTTCAGCTAGCGGGCCAATGGCTGCTGTTCGGAGATAAATGATGAAGTTTTTTTTTTCTGCTAAGGGAAGGTGTGTCGGAGACCGGTTAAAAATCATGGTATAATTGCATGATTGCAGGTGTGTTTTTGTTTGCAAGGTTATATTTTCGTGGCGTGATGTTATCAACTTTTTTATGCAACGCCTTGACTAATATAGTGAGCAATAACCTGCGGCCAACCCCCCTTTCGTTACAACGTAGCCAACTTATTTGGTTCTTTCTTCCAAAATACTTATAGACTAGATAATGTTAATAAGGGAACACTTGCGGATACAACATATAATAGTACAAACACCACCTTGCATATACCCCGTATCACCCCGGAGGATATTATCAAATCACTCACTCAGTTTAAAGATGGCTGTGGCCCAGATGGTGTTCCTTCAAGTTTCCTAAAAATCTTGGTCATGAGCTAGCATTTCCTCTATCAATATTATTCAATGGATCACTTTCGTCGGGAATTTTTCCAGTTGTTTGGAAATCCTCACATATTGTTCCAATCTTCAAATCCGGTAATAGGAATGATGTCTCTAATTATAGGGGCATTTCTATACTATCAGCGATCCCTAAATTATTCGAATCAATTGTTTGTGACCACATGTATTTCGGTCTGAAGTCATTTATACTTGACGAACAACATGGGTTTTTCCGTGGAAGATCTACCGTGTCGAATTTAATGGAATTTTCAAAACGTGCCTTGGAGGTGATTGAGGCTAAGGCGCAACTTGACGTCATTTATACTGACTTTAGTAAAGCGTTTGACTCAATCAACCATGTTATTGTATTGGAAAAATTAAAATCTTTTGACATTTCTAATAATTTGTTAAAATGGATTGAATCATACCTTACTGAACGCATACAGTTTGTAAAAATAAATGACAGATTTTCTAATCCGATAAAAGTGCATTCGGGAGTTCCACAGGGTTCCCATCTTGGACCCCTTATCTTCATTTTATTCCTGAACGATATCACCAAATGTGTCAAATTCGCTCGTTGTCTAATTTATGCTGATGATCTAAAAATATTTTCCCCTATAAATAATACGCAAGACTCATTTAATCTGCAGAAGGACATTGATGCAATTAGCCATTGGTGTGAAAATAATTTATTATTTTTGAATACCAAGAAATGTAAAATTATGTCATTTACCCGCTCATCCTCATATGTAATACATGATTATTGTATTAATAATGATAAGTTATCAAGAATAACTGAAGTAAGAGATCTTGGGGTTATGTTTACACAAACCTTATCAGTGAATCGGCATATTGATTTGATAATTGCAAAGGCTTATTCTATGTTAGGATTTCTTAAACGAATTATGAAAGAGTTTAATAACCCGAAAGGATCTCGCTATATCAATCTCTTGTCCGTTCACAACTTGAATATGCGTCATGTGTTTGGTGTCCAAGTTACAGTAATCATGTCAAGAGAATTGAGGCGGTTCAGAAATCATTCTTAATTTTCTATGCCTGGAAAACTATTGGGTTTGATAATCGTAGAATGTGGTGGGAGAATGTTTTAGGCCTCCCTCCATATACCGAGCGATGTAAATCTCTAAAACTTGAGCCACTTGATATTCGTCGGCAGCATGCTGGGGCTATTTTCATTTCCAATTTACTAAATGGCGAAATAGTCAGCCCGTATTTATTATCTAACCTTAACTTGTATGCCCCTGTGAGGAATCTCCGTACTCGAACCCTTCTGAAATTAGATTTTCATAAAACTAATTATGGATGTGACGAACCTTTGAATTTAATGTCGAAGTTTTATAATCAATTAAGTATGTTTTGTGATTTTAATATGACGAAATCTGGAATCAGACTATCTCTAAAGGAAAACTATTTTAAATAATTTATTATAATAACCAGAATTATGTATTTCATTTGATACATTTTTTTATTGCTAAAATTGTACTGTAATTTATATTACGAATTAATTCACTAAAATAAAAAAAATAAAAAAAAAAAATAAATTAAAATTTAAAATTATTTACTTTAACAAATCGAAAAACATTATAATGAAACACAACACTTTAAAGTAAAAAAAAAACTAATTATGTAGTGCAACCGTGCACGCCGACTTGTCAGAAGAAACTGAAAATAAAAGATAGAATCGAAACTTATAAAACGAAAATAATATTACCGCGAAATAGAAAGAGAAAACCAATTATTTTTCTCCAAAATCAATATTTTTTTGTCTTTGATATTTTGTAGTACGGAATTTTGTACGATTTTTGAGCAGTTTTTTCCACACAGTGGAATAATTGCATACTGGGTCGTTATAATAGTTTTTAAGTTATGAATGAAATTTAAAGTGATTAATTTTACAATAGAACGTTCATTATTTCTAGAACGGTTACAGATAGGATATGGGCTATCATATAATTTTTTGTTCGGACTAGTGTCCTCCATCACCTCCCGAATTTATTGTACTAACGTAAGAGTCACCCTGTCATAACAAATATATTATGTTTCATGTAGTTCGTCATATTTATATTACGTAAAACACATACGAGTACATACACATAGTATATGCAAATATTATCATTTCACTGTCACAGGTATCTTCAATATATAGTATACGAGTGTAGATATATGATATTTACAAGTGTCGAGTACATAATGTGAAAACTCCTTTTTCATTTATACACAACGATAATATATGATATATGATGATTCACTTATGCAATTTCCTTCTGTATACACATAAAATAATCATTTTCATGAAATTATTATTTCATAAATAAAAATGTTATTATTTTTGCGTTTTATAAAATAAAAACGTTTAAAAAATCAACCAACCAACCAAATTGAACAGAGTATTACACGAACAACAATAACGTCAAGTAGTATTCTAAATGGAAAAACACTAAAAAGAAAATGTGGAAAAATTATTTTTTTTTTACTGTTCGGTTGGCTCAGTACAAAAGGAACATTTGTGTTTGATTGTGTGTAGCACGACTCGATGAGTGTGTGTGTGTGTGTATAATATTGTACCATGGTGTCAGTCAATAAAGATGGTATGAAAAGAAACAGTCGTTCAGTATTTTTTATTTTTATTTTATTTTTTGTCATATATTCTCAGGCATATGTATAGGCTTGCTTACTGTAAAATTAAATAACAAAAAAATATTTTAATATAAATAAATTTTCCAGTTTTCCATATACATTTCCCCAGAAAACATGGATTTTTATTCCACGTTTAAAAAAATTTATTAATAAAAAAAATTTAATTGAATATTTTTTTTTTGTAATATAATTAAAAACGTAATGCAGTGATTTAATTTTATTGCTCTGTGTTAATATTAAAAATTATTATTTATACCTAATTAATTATTACTTTATTGTGAAAAAATAATTGTACAGTTAATAATTTAATTATTATAATTATTATAAGGTTTTTGTGTGATACCCTGTGTGTACTAAAATAATTACGCTACATATTGTGAGAAATGAATTAAATAATTTATAATTAGCGTTCAATAAAATAACAAAAATATTTTATTATTGTGAGATTGAAAAATTAAAAATAAATTATTGATTAAATATAATATTAATAATAAAGTGGGTTTTATTCGTTATATACTTGTTGTTGTTGTTGAACGATTCAATCGACATATACAAAGGATTTTCTTTTGTGCTCTAACGGAATTTTGTTTTGTATCGGCGGAAACATGATTTTCTCAACTGGAAATTGTTTGGAATGGTGGTAAGTTGATTTGTGCTTTGTTTTTTTGTTTATTCAATAAAAATTTAAAATAAATATTATAAATGCGGTCTGGCACCAACCATATACGTCTAAAAAATTTAGCTGCCTTGTTCTAATTGTAGCAATGAACGATTTCGAAATTTTGGTTAAATTTCATTTATTTTTGATTTATTTAAATTTAATTCAGTATTCAATTTTTGTGTATGAATATGCGTAACTAAATAATCTAATGGTATTGTTGTGGCATTTCATCGAATTTACTAGCTTATCTAGTAAAGAAATTGAGAAGCACAAACAAGTTGACGTAATATACACCGACATTCCAAAAGCTTTCGACTCCGTCAGTCATTGTAAAACAGTTCGTAGCCTGGTTCAAATCTTATTTGAGCAATCGAATCCAATATATAGAAATAGGAGGTAAAACATCGAATCGAATTCAAGCAACCTTTGGTGTACCACAAGGCTTCTCACGTTGGCCCATGAATTTTTACAATCTTCATGATATTCGCAAATGGCCTCAAAATCTAAAATCCATCAAGTCACTCGACGATGTCAACAAACTACAGGAAGATATTGACAAGCGTTGTGGCGCGAGTTTATTTCTCTGAGCCTCAATATTGAAAAGTGCAAATATCTATCATTTCACGGAAAAGCCAACCCTGTTACACAAAGCTATAAGTAAAGTGTACACTTCTTCAGGTAGTACTTGAAACTAAAGACATAAGGGTTACTTTCGTTGAAAATATGAGCTTTACTAAGCACATTGAGCTATGCATCGCTACAGCGATGTAAAATCCTGAATTATGTTTACGTTCGATCCCAGCTGGACTATGCTGTAAAGGTGTGGTGTACGATCTACGAAGACCATATCTAAGAAAAGACGGATGGGTTTAGGAACATAATCTACCATACCATGTAAACATACAGCGACAACCACCATATTTAACCGGGTGCAAGACATACAACTCGTCAACTCTAGAAAATAGCACATTTATTGGTAATCTCCTACTGGCCTAATCGACGCACCGGATCTACTAAAGTCAATTAAAATAAAGGTTCTTGGTGTACAACTAAGAGATCAAGACTTCCTCCACTTAGACAGACACAGAACCAACTATGGCGATAATGAACCAGTGAAGAGATGATGTGTAAGAGTTTCAATAAAATTAACTATTTATTTGATTTTTGTTTACTTAAAGATAATTTTAAAAATAGATTAAGGCAATTTTATGCCTCTCAGTGATTTTTACTTGTTACTTTAATTTTATATTTCAAATTTTCAAATCCAACGTGAATTTATTTTATTTTGTATTCTTACATTAATATTTTGCAAATCAAATTTGTAGATTTATTTCAACATAAATAAAAATAAAATAATTAAAATAAGTTAATACATACTTGATTTGGTTTTCAACGATTTATAGTGATGATAGTGGGTTTGATTATTGAATTGCACACATTAGTTATATACTATTTTTATTTTTTATTCCCTCTAAGCTGTTCTGGGGTACCAAGGCTCTCCCAGCTCTTTCGCGGTTTGCTTTTTCCGTCTTTACTTTTACGACGTTGCCAGCCAATTCGAGGACTATCGCTATAGACCCAATTTTATCACCATCTCTGCACATTGCATAGCTCCATGTCAGCCTATACTGGCATGAAAGATGGATCGACAGGGGGTCATAGAAGTGTTCCATTTCATCACAGATTATAAACTGTGGATGAAAATTCCCCTTGCATCCTGCCCCTATCTTCATTCGAGCCTAGTACCAACGCCAATGGTTTAACCACTTTGCCTTTTGGTCGGTAGGCATAATTTTTCAATATAAAAGATTGTTTTAAAATTAGTTCACAAATATTTGTTAGGTGCGTCTACGATTGTTTTTTCCTAGCGGAACCCGCTTTCCTTTAAGCTTTGAGACTATGTCTCGTGCACTTCCAAAACACGAATTAGGTGGCGAAATAGCTCTCTCGTAATTAAGCGGCGCATTGCATAAATATGTTTTTTACGAGAAATGTCACGAAGTGAAAAGATTTTTGAGCCTCTACATCACTCCCCTCCTGAATCGAAATCCGTAGTGTTTTAAATTAAATGTAGCAGTTTTTCGAACATTACGTTTTTGGCTTGGTTTACCACAAGTATTCCGTATGCTGGCTTAAGCTTACGTCAACAACAAAGAATTTGCGCAATTGGCGGGTCAATGGATACGATCCAGAATATAGATTTTTGAAAATATACGTTGATTGTTCTGTTGGATGTCTTGTGTCCATAGAAACTAAGGCTCTCATGGTAGTACGAAGCTGCTTCAGCAAATCCAAAGTATCCATCTTTGGGTCCGAATTTTGATCGTTGATAAAAAATTTACCGGGAACCTTGATATTTTGACCATATACTAGCTCTGCTGGAGTGCAGTTGTGATATTCTTTGACAGAGGTGGGAATTCCTAATATGATCGTTGGAAGTTGTGAACTGCAATGGGATGTATTACATCAAGCTGTTAACGTACCTTTTAGTTGCTTGTTCGACAAGACCATTTGTTTTCGTGATTCAAAATGACCCAACATCATATCTACAGATATAAGTACTTATTGAAGAAGATTCTACTTCCGCTTTTTGCGGGCATTTCTCGGATTGGATAAGTTTCTGACCAACGGGTAAATTGGTTGACTATCGTTAAAATATGATGATAGTATTCGATTGGGGCAGAGGACCAACCAGGGTCAAACCTGGTACTTTTTAGCTCGAATTTACCAAGCTCTGATTTCATGTAGCGGTGAACTTTGGGCTTTTGGTATGGGATACATGATTTATCCCAATTGGTTGTATCAGTAGACAGTATTCATTCTTGGCCAGAAGTATTATAAAGCAATACGTTTTGGCGTAGCACTGATGTCGAGCTGTGATATGCCATGCAGACTGTCAAAGATTGTCCGTCGCATGTTGAGCTCGTAAATAGGCATTAACAGTTCGGCTAACCATGATATAAAGCGATGGTAATTGGTGTGATCTAATTTCTCGAAAATGAATTTGTTTAAATAAAACACAACGCGATAAAGATTTAAGCTATACATATATTTAACTATCTTAGAACTATCTTCACGACAGACGAAACAAGAATCATCCTATTTTAAAAAATGTGATATTTATATAGATAATTTGACAAAACAAAAAAAACTACAACAATAAAATAAGATAAAATAAAGGTAAAACCTAATTAGGATCTTAAAGAAAATTGTTCCACTTTATGATATCAATAAAACAAGATCATCAATAATCCTCTTTTTTAAATTAGGGTTGAGGGAATTCCAAAATACCATATGTCTTGTTTTATGTGTTTATGAATTTCACCATTCTCCTTCCCCCCCCCCCCCCCCCCCCCCCCGTTGAAGTAATATACATAACTTCAATGTAAAATGAGAATTAATTAATGAAATTCATAATCTTAAACTATTCTTAAAATTATATTGAATTTCTTAAAGATAACAAATTAGTAATTTATTCTAAGGGTAGTGTACAAATTTTACTAATTGTACGTTTTATTATTCCATTTTTTGTTTTAATATTAAATACGCGGTTAATCCCATCTGATTCTGGGATAACTTCAACTATTTTACCCATTAACCATTGTGTTGTTGGTAATTGTTCATCAGCAATGAGTACAATATCGTTTTCTTGAAAGTTTTCTCGTTGATCTCTCCATTTTTTTCTTTGCTGTAACGTATGTAAATATTCAACTGAAAATCTTTTCCAAAACGACTGGAACATTTTGTTGACATGTTCGAATTTGGAAAGTCTGTTCGACGGTATTTCGATGACATTTGCTTCTGGAATATTGTTTATTAAACCTCCGGTTAAGAAATGTGCCGGGGTTAAGGGTGTTGGATCATTCGGATTTGTTGAAAGCACTGTAAGTGGTCTCGAGTTCATAACTCCTTCAATTTGAATAACTAGTGTATTCAACTTTTCATATGTCAATATTGTATTAGATGAAACTCGCTTCATGTGTAACTTTAAAATTTTTATAGACGACTCCCATAATCCTCCGAAGTTTGGTGATCTTGGTGGACTGAATTTCCATTGAATCTCTGCGAAATTGCAAAAATTTCATTAACTCATTCGTATGTTCTTGTTTGCTAATTAAGTGGTACAGCTTCTTTAATTCGCGGTTGGCGCCAACGAAATTTGTGCCATTATCCGAACAAATAGTGGTTGGAGCGCCGCGACGAAATATAAATCGTTTTAAACAGGCAATAAATGCCTCGGTAGTCATATTTTTGTTTTTGTTTTTTTTTTTGTTTTTTTGTTTTTTTTTAATCCATGCCATCTGTTTTTGGGGCCGAAGCACTCCCTGCTCTTTCGCGGTTTATTTTTCCGTCTTACCTTACGCATAATTTGCCAAATCGAAGACGTACGGCTATAGGTCCGATTTTTATAACCATCTGCACATTGCAAGCTCCATGCCAGCCTATACTGTCATGGAAGATGGGTCGGCCCATGAGTTTTGCCTCGGTAGTCATATCTGATACAATTTCAAGATGTATGCCTTTAGTCACAAAGCAAATGAATATGCAAACATATACACCTTATGGCTTGCACCGCCTCGTTGATTTTTATTTTTTGTGAAAAAAGGCCCACAAAAATCTATTCCAGTGGTCGTAAATGGCCTGTTAGGTGTTAATCTACATTCTGGTGGGTTCCCCATAATTTGATTGATGGTATTTGGTTTTGATTTGAAACATTTGATACAATAACGAATTACCCTTTTTGCCAAGATTTTGCCGCGTAGAGGCCAGTAGCGTTGCCGTATCATCGAGAGTAATTGCTGAGGCCCACAATGTAAATATTTTACATGTTCGTCTCTAAAAATTAACAATGTGAAATTGCTTTCGTATGGCAGAATGAGTGGATGCCTGCTTTCATAAGTCACAAACATCGCCTTTTTTAGTCTGCCTCCAACTCGAAGCATATTTTGATCATCGATGAACGGATTCATATCTTTAATTTTACTTTTGCGTGATAGTGGTTTCCCGGATATTAATGATTGAATTTCGTCTTCAAAAAATTGTTTTTGACTTCTCTTATTAAATAGTCCAAGCTGCCTTTAATTTCTTCAGCTGTGAAGAATCCTTTAATTTTATGTTTTAATTTATTAACATTATTTGTGAATCGTAGCAAGTAACATATCACGCGAACAAGTTTGTGAAGTGGGCTAATTTTATCAATTAACTCAGTGATATCTTCGTTTACTGATAAAGTTAACGTTACTTTTTCTGGTTTAATTTCGGATGTGACTTCTTGGGATTCATTCTTCGATATTGCTTTTGGCCAGTATTCTTGATGTTGTTGAAGGAACAGTTGTCCATTCCACCAAGTTTGTGATTCTACTAAATTTTCGATACTGGTGCCTCTTGAAATGAGATCCGCTATATTATTTTGGCTATTTACATGCTGCCAAGTGCAGTTGGTGGTCAAATTCTGTATCTTAGATACCCTATTCGCTACATATGTTTTTAAGCGCATCAGATGCATTTTTATCCAACTAAGAACAATGGTCGAGTCAACCCAAAGAAAAATGCTTTTAAAATCGATCTGAAATGCTCGAACTACTTTGGTAGCTAATCTAGCCAATAAAAGTGCTGCATTTAATTCAAGCTTAGGTATTGTAATCGTTTTTAGAGGTGCGACACGCGATTTACTAGCTACCAATTTTACAGTATAGCCTCCAGTCGGATTCGTACGGCGAACATATAAGCAAGCACCGAAAGCCCTTCGAAGAATCTGCGAAGCCATGTAATTCAACTATTTGTTCGGCAAAAGGAGAGAGATACCTATCCAAGCGACAATTTTCGATTAAATAAATAGAATTTCTAAAACGCAACCATTCATTTTCATAATAATTTGGAACTTCCTCATCCCAACTAACATTCATTTGCCAGAGACTTTGCAAAAGTAGTTTGCCTTTTATCAATAACGGAGAGTGGAAACCTAATGGATCGAAAATTTGAGCTAAATCTGCTAATATTGTTCTTTTTGAAACTTTACTATGAACGGATAATTTTGGAACTATTATGTGTAAACTATCAGAAGTAGAATTCCAAGCTATTCCTAGTGTTTTTATAATTTTATTATTTGATTGTTCAATGTCCGTTGGAATGGTGGTTCAATTGGAATGGTTTCTAAAATTAATTGGAATTGGAAGACCATTTACGAAGATGCATTCCTGAATCTCTTAACATACTTGTTAAATTAATTTGAGTACAAATTAACTCATCCAAATTGTCACAACCAGTTAAGCAGTCATCTACATAAAAATCTTCCTTCAATGCTTTGGAAGCTATGGGATATTTAATTGAATTACTGTTAGAAATTTCTTTGAGAACTCTAGTAGTTAAAAATGGCGCAGAAGTAGTACCATATATAAGTGACTGTCAGAAGTTCGAAAGTTTGAATTTCGTTAGAATTATACCAAAAAATTTTCTGAAGATGTGTTTGATTAGGGTTGATCAGAATCTGGCGAAACATTTTCTCACTGTCCGCCATAAATACATATTTATGGCGGCGAAAGCGTAAAATTATTTCAAATAATTCGGATTGAACGTTTGGTAATGTCAATAAAATATCATTTAGCGCTATATTATTGTCTGTTTTACTAGATGCATCAAACACAACTCTTAATTTAGTTGTGCTACTAGTAGGTTTAATAATTGGATGATGCGGTAAAACATATTCTAGATTACTGTTAATAGATGATAATTTCATGTGACCTAACCTTAAATATTCTTCCAAGAACTTTTCATATTCTACTTTTAACTCAGAATCCCGATTCAATCTTTTCTCTAGGTAAGTAAATCGCTTCTTTGCCATAGTCAAGGAATCACCAAGACAAATTGGATCGAGTTTTAATGGCAAACTCGCAACATAACGACCTTCATCATTTCTATATGTAGTTGAGTTGAAGATTTTTTCGCACAATTTTGGGATAACTGCTCTAATTGCTTGTTTAGTTTTATGTCTGAATTTTCGTTATGTAAATGTAAGTTTACTGGTTCTACTTCGAATTTCCCGCCTACTATCCAACCTAATTTCGACTTTACTAAAGCAGGTACGAACGGATTAATTTGGATTTTTTCTTCGAACAATATATCGAAGAAAATTCCAGCACCTAGTAACACATCAATCTTATTTGGAATATTAAAGTAAGGATCAGCTAAGATTATATTTTTTGGTAAATTCCATTTAGAAATGTCCAATTCTAATTGAGGTAATAAATTGGTTATATTTGGGACGATTGAGAATTCTAAACTGGCTTTAAAATTAGAGCACTGTGATCGAATAATTGTGGAACACTTCCCCTGAAACATTAGTTTTTTGGCTGTTTAATCCAGAAACTACTAAATTACTGGTTTGTGATTCGAAACGAAGTTTATTTGAAAGATCTAAAGTAATAAAGTTTGATTGTGAAGCTGAATCTAAAAGAGCACGGCACGAAATAAAGTTGTTGCTGTTGATACAGCACTTGACTATTAGAAATATTATTTGAATGATGTAGTGTTAAACTATTTTCTGAGTTCGTGTTAGTTTGAAGAGGTTTCGTTTCCGATTGTTCAACTTTTGGCGATTCTTTTATGGATTCTATATGGTTTCTGTGCGAGAGTGTGTGGTGCTTTTGAGAACAATGCCTACAAGTAGATCTTGTGCATTGAGAAACAATATGGTTTGGCCTTAGACAGCTAATACATAATCGTAATTGCTTTACCTTTTGGAAACGGTCTGGTACTGAGAGTTTAATAAAATCTTGACACATTGCTAAATAATGATCACTCTTACAATTGGGACAACGAACGAATTGATGTTTTTCAACTGGCGAAGTTGATACTACTAGTGCAGCTTTTGTATTGCGATTAGAAACGGGAATTTCTATTTTTCTATGTGTTATTCCTATTGCTTCTAGTACCCGTATCTTTTTTTGTAAGAAGGTTTTGAGTTTTATTCAACTGGGAAACTCATCTATCCCTAACTCATTTTCAAACTCTTTTCTGGAATTTAAATCTAAACGCCCTAAGACTATACTGATTATTAGAGCTTCGGATAACATGTCCAATTTAAACTCACAGGTTTGCAATGAATCCATATTCACAGTCGAAATATCTAAAATGTTTTTTATTTCTGATAAATTGCATCTTGGTGACACTCGACTATTGTTCTTTCGTTGTCATATCTGCTTAGTAAAATTCGCCACGCGTTTTCATAACCATCAGCAGAAATAGGAATATGAGCCACCAAAGATTTAGCTTCACCCTTCAATTTACCCAATAAATACGAAAATTCAGCGATATCACTCACCTGATTATTATTATGCACTGCTGCTTTGAATGTGTCCCGAAAACTGCGCCATTTATTGAATTCACCATTGAATTCTAGTAATTGTAATTCGGGCAATTTGATTTGACCGATTTTTTGATTATTGGGACGTTTGTCCATTTCAACATTCAATATTGTTTTTACACGGTTCACTAACATTTCAAACTTAGCACTTTCTTCATCACATTTTTCAAATAACTCGTCTGTACACTTATCACTGTCAATAATTTCATTTACATAATGTTTATAATCTGTTTCATATTCACAAATATTTTTTAATTGATCTTTAAGGGTACTTTCTGTGGTTGTAGTAATGTCTTTATGATCACTACTATTGTTTTAATTTGTGTGGACTGTATATGTTTACTATTTCACTACGAGATGCACTTTTGATTTAATTTACGATAACGAAACTGATACCGGATTATCCGGGTTGATGGACCAAAAATGGTGTGATCTAATTTCTCGAAAATGAATTTGTTTAAATAAAACACAACGCGATAAAGATTTAAGCTATACATTTATTTAACTATCTTAGAACTATCTTCACGACAGACGAAACAAGAATCATCCTATTTTAAAAAATGTGATATTTATATAGATAATTTGACAAAACAAAAAAAACTACAATACAACAATAAAATAAGATAAAATAAAGGTAAAACCTAATTAGGATCTTAAAGAAAATTGTTCCACTTGTTACAGGCTGGCTACTGCCAACCTGCAGATTTCACTAAGCTCCTGCAGAGGCCTCCACGGTGATGTTTTGCCGGCTACGTTCTCAGCGAGAAGTGCGAGGGTCGTGGGGTTTGAGGCATGCAGGGCTCCTGGCCTACACCGTGATTAACAGAAAGTTGGGGAAACGCAAATAATAAATAAAAACCGTAGTTCCGCCGAAATTCGTCGGCCGGAACTTGAGGAACGAACAACTCAAGAATTATAAACCGAGAACGGTGCCTTGGTGCGCGCATCCATCCGAATTCAAACGGGGCCAAGCCCTGGTTACGGAATTGGATGCGGGCACCAAGGGACCGCCAACACTAAACCGACACAGAGGGAGTCTCCGCTCCCATCATACACAACCGAAAAAAATATTTATTAATTCATTTTATTATCGAAAAACAACAACGAAACAAAGAAAACCAGCTTCCCAAAAAAAAAAACGGAAAAGGAGGGAACGAGAGAGAGAGAGCGAGAGAGAGAACAGCAATGCGCATCGAGCGCGCACCCGCTGTGCGGCGCTCGATTACAAAAACCAAAATTTAAATTTAAAAATAAAAAATGTAAAAGAAATATAAAATAAATGAATAAAAAAACTAAAAAAAAAAATCGTACCTTAATTACTAAAATTTATGTTGCGGCCTTGCGCGGCCGTCATGCCACAGGTGACCTTGCCACACCCGGACCGTTGCGGTGCCTTTCACCATTACCAATATGGGTTGCGGCCTTGATGCCGTCGTTGGGCGACTTCCGCCTTGCGCTCGAGCGCTTGCCTGGTTGGGCACTATGTTGCGGGGCCTTTCCCCGATACCAAATACAATTATACGAGGTGCCGGTTGGCAACCCGTTACGTTGCGGGGCCTCTCCCCGATACCAATATAAAGATGGCCTTGACTAATCGCCAAAAACGCTATCCCCAAAATATAGGGCGATGACTCGTGGACAACTAGAAACGATCCCAACAATCAAGCGGCTGGAATCTGACACCCGTAAAATATAATTTAGAGATGGCCACGTTGTTGGCCGCTCGCACACGTATATACTTCACCACCAAAACACAAACGGCCTTCACCTGGTACTTTTCTCTTTTGTTGTGTATACAAACCAAATATTTTATATCACTCGAATAGAATTCGGTCAAATTATTAACACTGACCAACTCAAAGAACGACCAAAACTTTCGTATAAACTATTAATTTTTCCTTGGCTGCTGATTTAATCCACACCTTTATCGTTATACTTTTCATTAACACAACTTAGAACCGTTGTAATGTTGTTGTATTCGCGTCAAAACAGCTCAAATTCCGAAGTGCGTACAGTTACACACTCCACATTCATAATTCAAAAGATAATATTTTACGCTAAAACAATATTCGCAAGCGATTCACTTTATTTTCCGTTTTGTTATATATATATTTAAAATACCATTACAATAATTTTTATCTTTAAAAAAAAATCAACTAATGGTATAATACACAAGACTTTATGTTTATATCTCAAAACTAGCCACCTCAATATACAATCAAAAAACTAAACTCTTTGTTTTAAAAATTATCATCAAAAAAAGAAAAAAACTCAATGTTATCTTAACAAAAACCAAACTCGAATGACAAAACAAAAAAAATATTCGAGCGTCGCACAGCTCGTAAAACGTTTTAGAAGAAAATGCATCTCTCTTCTCTGTCTCTCCTTTGTACCAAATTTTCGTTGGTATTATACAAAAGAGAGACATACAAGAAAAAACATTTTTTTTTAAAACGTTTTACTTTGCACACACTCGATGCGCATTGTTCTCTCTTTCTCTACCATTTTCGTTCCGTTGCCAACATAACAGAAGAAAACACACACGAATCCATCCACCAAGACACCACGTTCACACAGCGAAAAACTCGGACGCAAGAAACCGTTGAGAATGGAAACAAATTTACAAAAAAAAAGTCTTGTTAAGACAATACAGTCGTAACACACTTTATGATACCAATAAAACAAGATCATCAATAATCCTCTTTTTTAAATTAGGGTTGAGGGAATTCCAAAATACCATATGTCTTGTTTTATGTGTTTATGAATTTCACCAGTAATAGTTCACCAACTCTGTCCCCTTCTACGGGAGGATGCCATCTTTCGAAATTGTGTGGCTCAAGAATTCGAGTGACTTCTTAAAATTGAAAAAAAAAACATTTCGAAGCTCTAGTATTAATTCCATATGCGGAGAGACGTTTAAATACTTACTCGAGATATTCACTGTGCTCCATCTCGGAGCGGCTCGCAACGAGGAATCGTCTATATAAGAGTAGACGAGGTCCACCCTTTTTAATGATTCCTTAAGGAATCGCTAAAATAAATATGTTATTTATTTTATTTATATTTGATTTTATATTTTAATTTCTATTAATATTAAACTCAGATTATTTGTATTTAGAAATCTATAGATTATTAAAATATTAGATTGAACAATATTGCCATATTATACATACATACATAAGTCTAATAAGACTACCCGAATTAAGAAAAGTTGATAGAAATGAAAAAATAAAAGGTGATTTAATATGTGCACTTCTTAATTCATTTTAAAAATATTTTAAGAAAAGTTAAAAAACTGAAATAAAATATGTTTTTTTTTTAATTATTTAGGAAATGATTTTAGAAAAGTATTCAAAAAATATGTAATTAAATTTTTCCCGGAAAATTTTTAATTATTTTCAATTTTTTTTTTTTTTTATTTAGTTTAAAATTACAAATAAGTCATTTTTAAAATGAAATAAAATGTGTATTTAAAATCGAAATAAAACGTAAAAATGTGCTACAGTAAAAACCCGATTATCCGGCATACAATTAACCGGAACATTCAGTTAACCGGAATTTTAATTTTTAGGAATTCTTTTGCTTTTTCTCTTTCATATTCATTTTTTAATTCATTTTGAAACTTGCAATTGTTTTTGCACATTTTCATTAATGAAAGCATTAGTTGAAAATTTGGAATGGCTTTAATTTTTATGTTACTTATACTTAAATCAAGCAAATTTGTTGCAAAATTTCTAGTTTTAATGAAACATCTAATTATTTGGAATGCGCTCATCCCCAATCATTCGCGATTACAGAGCTTTTTCTAAAGTATATTTTCTGTGAATTTCCGAATAATAAAAAAAAATAATTTTCATTGTGAAAGAGAAAAATGCAAACAAAATTCCTGAAAATTAAATTTCCGGTTAACCGAGTGTTCTGGTTAATTGATAGCCGGATAATCGGGCTTTCACTGTAATATGAAAATTAAAGCCATATAAAATTTTCAACTAATGCGCTCATTAATGAAAATGTGCAAAAAACAACTGCAAATTTCAAAATGAATTAAAATATGAAAGTGAAAAGAGCAAAAAAATTAGTAAAGATTAAAATTCCGGTTAACTGAGTGTTCCGTGTAATTTGACCGCGGATAATCGAGATTTTACTGTAATATGACAATTAAAGCCATTCAAAATTTTCAACTAATAAAACTTTCGTTAATAAAAAAACATACATAACAACTTTCGTTAATAAAAAATGCAAAAACGCAAATTTCTAATACACAAATCATAATTCACAAATGAAATTTATGAAATGTATGTTTTTTATCTTTCTCTACAATACAACAAACAATCTGTAAAAAGAAACATTTTCTCCAAAACATTAAATTTCATGAGTGTGAAGTTTATACCAATTAACAAAATACGCATGTATTGGGAATCACACTATTAAAATATTTCTTATAGGAATTTTGAGTGAAAATTTAAATTTCATGCAATTTAAAATTAGAATAATATTTAATAAATTAATTATTCTAATACTATGGTGCGAATGTATAGAGATGTTTTTTTGTGGAAAACTCTCGAATTGCACAGAAAAGTTTTTGAGTAAAACAATTATCGGCTCCTTTTGATTTTCAGTGTATCCAATTCTGGCAAATGACAAGACATCACGGAGACTACACCAAAAATCAATCATAAGTTGTTTTTTAAGGCCTGACCTATCAAATGGCGCGGAAAAATATCACAACAGACTTGCAAAATATTTCGCTTAAGTAAAACAGTCAAAAGATTTTTTTATTTTTGAGTGAATTCGAGAATGCACCACAATGAAACCATATAGGAATAACTCCTTCGGGTTTAACCTATCAAGCGAGGCATATTTCGTTCCGATGTAGATTGGCTCAGGACGTTCAAACTTCTCATTGTCTTCTTATGATTTTTGAGTGAATCTCGTTTATACTCACAATAACAAGACATCGTGGAGATTGCACCACATTCCACGGTTCCACACTTTAATTCTTTCAGCCTGATTCTTTCTTCGTTTCCTTCCCCTTCACCAACAAACTAAAAACAGTTTGTTGGTGAAGGGGAAGGAAACGAGGAAAGAATCACGCTGAAAGAATTAAAGTGTGGCGAGACCCAATGAAACCATATAGGAATAACTCCTTATATTTCGTTCCGATGTAAATTGGCTCAGGACGTTTTTTCGAGCAAACTTCTCATCGACTCATATTGCCAGTTATTCCAAATCGAAGACGTACGGCTATAGGACAGATTTTAAGTTACAATTTTCGCATTACATCGTTCCATGCCAGCCTATAGTACTGGATATGGAAGATAGGTCGGCCCTTTGTACACCGATAGGGGGTCGTAGTTGTGTTTTTTTTAACACAGACAGGAATCTGTTGATGAAAATTTCCTTTTGCATTATGCCCCTATCCGGATTCGAATCCGGTACCTCTCGATCAAAACTCTACAGCTTTAGCCACTGTGCCAGTTGGTCGGTGTTATTTCAGATATAATTAATAATATTTGGATATGGTTTGGAATTTGAGTAGTAGACTAAACATAACAGATTATTTTAGTTTCTTGTGTAGATCAGTAATGATGGGTTTATTACGCGGTCAGGTTTAATTAGGGAAATAAAATTGGTCAAGTCCTCTTGTGATTCCCACTGTTCGTTTAGTATTTTTATAATAGATATGTAATGCCCAATGCCACGAGCAAGTGGATAGTAATTTATTATCCTTTTCAAATAAATGGTCTCCTCTAAAATATTTAAAATTGGTTTAATTTCGGATAGTTTAACTTTATAAATAGTTGCGCTATTTAGAGGTTCGACATCAACAGTTACACATTTACCGTAAGGCAAGTTAACTCTATTCTCTATGAATTGAAACTCAGTATCAGAGAATCCCAAATGGTCAATATTCAGGTACCTGATTTCCTTTGTAATGGCATTACAACTGTCAGAACAAACGTAATTCACACATAATGTTGGAATTTGTAAATGACTAACTAATTGAAGTACATTGCAAACAAATGATAAATGCAATTTTGAATTTATGTTTGAGATAAAATTTGGAAAGCAGTTCATTAAAATTGCACTTCTATTGACATAACTGTGATGTTTAATTCCATTACTTTTCCATTAAACGAGATTCACTTAAAAATCATAAGAAGCCAATGAGAAGTTTGCTCGAAAAAAACGTCCTGAACCAATCTACGTCGGATCGAAATATGCCTCGCTTGATAGGTTAAACCCGAAGGTGTTAGTCCTATATGGTTTCATTCTGGTGCATTCTCGAATTCACTCAAAAATAAAAAAATCTTTTGACTGTTTTACTTAAACGAAATATTTCGCAAGTCTGTTGTGATATTTTTCCGCGCCATTTGATAGGTCAGGCCTTAAAAAACAACTTATGCATGGTTGATTTTTGGTGTAGTCTCCGTGATGTCTTGTCATTTGCCAGAATTGGATACACTTCGGAAATCAAAAGGAGCCGATAATTGTTTTACTCAAAAAACTTTTCTGTGCAATTCGAGAGTTTTCCACAAAAAAACATCTCTATACATTCGCACCATAGTATTAGAATAATTAATTTATTAAATATTATTCTAATTTTAAATTGCATGAAATTTAAATTTTCAGTCAAAATTCCTATAAGAAATATTTTAACAGTGTGATTCCCAATACATGCGTACGACTTTTAGTCATTTATGTCAATCTGTCTATTTTTATTTATATTCATAATATACTACAGAGTGTTTGCGTCTAGAAGTGTGCTTATAATTATAATGAGTGAGAATAAAAAAAAATATTATTTGTAGACCATGGAAATAAACTAATAAATAATATTGGAAATATTTCAAAATTAAATTTGAACGGTTTTTTATTCGGAGATGACGAAGAAATATTGGAAGAAAGGATAGTGAACAATTATAATTCGATAGAATTTCAGCAGAATTTTCATATGCCCAGAGAGGCGTTTGAGATGCTTCTTGCAACGTTCAATTCAAATTTCTACTTGGTACGTGATGAGGATAATTTACGTATATTACCAGAAAAGTAATTGCTTGTGCCGTTATATGGGTTCTGGCTACTCCGGATTCGTATAGGTCTGTTGGGGAACGCTTCGATTTGGCTAAATCAACTTTGTCGAAGATATTTTTTAGAGTAGTTGATTTTTTGAATCAACTCGCTAGCAAATTTACTAACTTTCCGGACCGTGTACGGAAATTGGAGATAAAAAAATGTTTTGAAGCACAAAGTGGGTTGAAAGGAGTCGTAGGGCAATTGATGGTACGTACGTCCCATGCAGGGTACCTGCGGATCAAAGAATGGCGTATACCAACAAAAAAATGTTCACCAATGTGACACTACAAGCAATTTTTGACCATAAAAAGAAATTCACAGATTATTTTGTAGGTTACCCGAGCTCGGTACACAATAATCGCATTTTTAGGAATTCCGAGATTTACAAAAATGTGAAGCAGAATGTGGGGTGTTATTTCAACCAGGACGAAAGAATTTTGGGTGACAAGGCTTACCCAATAGAAACTTGGTGTATTCCTACATTCATCGATAGAGGAAACCTTACGGATCATCAAAAACAATTCAATAGAACTCACGCTTCGTGCAGGTAAATAATTCATATTTCCATTAGGTATTTTTAATTAATTATTTCAAATTATTACAGACAAGTTATTGAGCGAACTTTTGCCCTCCTTTTTGGCCGTTTTCAAGGGCTTCACTATTTAGACATAAAGAAAATCGAATGGATAACCCGCAACAATCATTGCAGCATGTGTTTTACATAACATATGCATTGAATTTCCGGAAATGAATGTGGCTGACTATTTGAATGAAGGCATAGAGCATGCAGAAAGAAATAACATTGTAGATATCCCAGTACCGCAAACAAGTACTAGATCGGACACTTCTGTTAGAAATTTAATAATGGATAACTTACGTACTTAATTCAAGATTTATTACGTTTGTAAATGTATATCCCTTTTTCTATCAAATATTAATAAATTAAAATTAAAAATAAATTATGCGTATTTAATTCAAGGTTTATTTCATTAATAAATGTATGTATATAATAAAAAAATTAAATTAAAAATAAATCAAAGTTTTTCGATTAATTTGAGCATAAGCTCTTTGTGCTCGGCCAGTGCTCGCCCCTGTAAATCTAGCTGCCGCCTAGCTAAATTATTGGCCGTTTCTAGTTTGCCCATTTTTCCTTGTGCTTCACTTCAGATTCTTTGCGGAAATCGGCAACAGTCTCCGCCACAGTTACTTTCCGACGTTTCGACCTTGGAGCAACCAGGCTTTCCTCTTGGGTGTGGGTATCTTAAGAATCCTCAGGAGGCATAGGTATATATTTGGACGATGCGGCCGGAACGGGTAAACTGATACTGTGGCTGTATCCAAAAATTTCGTTCATCTCCTCACTATACTTAAAATTAATGGGCACTCCACCACTATTGCCCGCTTTTTAGGAGTCCAATTAACTTTTTCTAGAAAAAAACATTTACTCTTAATTAATATTCCAATTATTTAGTTATATACAAACAATTAATTACCAGAGTTTTCAACTGATGCATTGGGGGATCCCTCTTGTTGAGGAAGCAATGCTGAATTTATATTGAACCCCATCTGCCTCATTTGTAATAAAACGGCATCGTTCACTTTGATTATTTCCGTGGCACCATCTGAATGAAATCACAAGAACAAGAATATTTATATATGGATATATAAATAAATTTTATTTATTATGTTATAAAATATAATAAATAAAATTAAATTATTTTTATTGAATAAAATTGTTTTCTCGCTAATTGAAAATTGATATTACTTCTATATTTTAAAAGTAGAACTTGACACTTTGACAGCTACAACATTAATCAACCACACTCTCTAATGCAGTTAAAAAATGTCGTTTGGTGTCGATGACAACCGAAGCAGTGAACGACAAATAGTCAAAAAAAGTAACTTTGCGTTACTTTTAGTCGCAGTGAACAGACAAAATGAGTCCCATATCGTTCCGTTAGTTTGTGGGAAAAGGAAAAAAAAAATTCTATCACAATTGCAATGACGTAAATACCTTTTACAAAACGTATTCAAATTGTCATGACTAAATTTGGGTAATGATAGCGGCTTTGTTTGACATAACGTCTCAAATGCAAAAAAATTTGAAATTTATACGTGTCACAAAGCAAACATCATTTTGAATGTTAAACATTTTTATGTTATGTGTGCGATATGGTAACACACAAAAATGAATTAATTCATATATTTTACGAGCGAACACTGGTTTTGTAATGAAACAGTAAATTATTTTCGTACATCATAACTTCCTTTAAAACAAACACCATTCAACACTGTACATAAAGGATGTTATAGCACAATCAAGATATTTTGTACTGTACTCGTATATTTAATGAATATGCATCTACATCAACATTAATAAAATTGAAGGTGTAATTTTAAAAGCAATTCTTAGAAATTATGCAGATAGCAAATAACCACAATAAACATTCATTCCGAATTTTATGGTGACAAGATTTAGAATTTTTACATTACAAAATGTATAAAAAGGATGTGATAACATATTTGCAATGCTTTTAACAATCTTTATGTATTTTATAAGAGGATACAAAATTATAGTCCATCGTAAAAAATATTACGAGATGAATGTGGTCGTTGAGCAATTATTGTGTAATGTATTGTATGATGCAGCCAAATATATAAATCATTTATACGGAAGTCAAACCCCATGTGAATAATACGAATTTTTGTGTGATTACGAGGCAAAAATACATAAGATGTAAAAAAATGCGATAGTAAAGTTCAAGGTCGAATACGAAATTTGTTGAGTAATAGGAAAATTATCGACTTTTCACATGCTAGTGATGTTTATTATATCGATTATACTTATAAGGTCAAAATTATTAGTCTCCAAAATTCTTAAATGTGAATTCATGTACGTGTACAATGAGTAAAATTGTCTCTAGACATTTTCATAAGCACAAAATTCTGTTTGGATCACAACAACTTAAATTAAACCACATATCGATTATTTAAATTAATATTCAGGCGTACCAAATACATGCTCGTATACATTATGCCGAATAAATTACCGTACATAACATGCTACAATCAATTAATTTTGCTAATAATCGCTTGGAATATTCCCGTACGGCGTACAATAAGTGAACATACATACATGTATATAAAGTTAGCCCAGGATTCATCCCGTAAAACGACGATGGCAACAATAAACTATCACGACTGTTTTCCATCCCAGGATATTACTATCAGCCCAGAAATTTTACCATCCCAGAATATTTCATCCCAGGAAAAATTATAATGAGAGAAAACTATCATCCCAGAAAATAGAGTTAGGCGAGCTATCACTACAGCGAAATTTCACTATCCGATCACTATCAGCCCAAAAATTACACCCATTCCGTAACTATAGCAACCACATAATAACTAAAGTACTAACATTATATTAATGGGACGACAGAAATCATAGAATTTAATAAAAAAATTATTAAATATAACGAACTAATTCTACATATCTGCTTAAACATCCCACTCTATAAAAGTGTCGGATTAAGACGAATGCCTTTTAGATGTGGCGCATTAACATCTTCATAAAGGATAAGTTTCATAAAACTAAAACCAAACTAACTGCTAAATCGATCCCACCGCCTATTCTATAAAAGTGGCGGATAAAAACGAAAGTTTGTTAGATGCGGCATACTAACATCTTCATACAGAATAAGTTAGATGGAACTTCTATGCGTCCAAGCTGCGCAATTAAATTTTAAGTTCTCAAAATCATTAAATTACTCAATATTTTAATACTCAATCGCTTCCACAGCCCATTCTATAAAAGTGTCTGATTAGGACGAGTGTTTTTAGATGCGGCACACTAACATCTTCATACAGAATAGGTTTCATGGAACTTCTATGCGTCCAAGCTGCGCAATTGAATTTTAAATTCTCAAAATCATGAAATTACTCAATATTTTAAAACTCAATCGCTTCCACAGCCCGTTCTATAAAAGTGTCTGATTAGGACGAGTGTTTTTTAGATGCGGCACACTAACATCTTCATACAGAATAGGTTTCATGGAACTTCTATGCGTCCAAGCTGCGCAACTAAACCGATGGTTTAGTGGTCTCACCAAATGTTTCTTCCTTATCTTTATGATATGGTGGACTTCTATAAAAGTTGTACTGATATTGTCTGCGTATTTGATTCTCGTGTACTACTCGCTTATCTCTATTATACAATTCAATTTTATATAAGTATCTAGCAAATTTTCCTATAATTTTCCCAGGAATCCACTTAATATAACATTTAAAGTGATTTTTATAAAAAAAAATTTCCCCAATTTTAAATATTTTCTTATCAATTATTTTGTTTTTAGTAACATACTTTTATTTTGACTTATAACCTATTCTCTTATTTCCAATTTCCAAATTAAATCTTACTTTCTTTCTGTTACAGCGCATCCCCAATGCAAAAAAACTTTTTCCTTTAACTTTTTCCTTATGAAGAGCATACCCAATGAATAGGGAAAAGTCAAAGTAAAGCTAACTTCATTTTACAAAATTATTTTTTGTTTACCTGTTATTTTATATTATTATATTATATATTATTTATTACTTTTTCACAGGACACAAAATACAACACTAATTGTTAAAAGACAAATATGCATTGAATATTTTTTAATTTGTGACAAGCAGAAAAACAACAACAACAACCAATTTTGCAAATGCGGTTTACTTCATTGTATTTCTCATAAGGAAAAAGTTAAAAGTTTGATAACATTTTTCATAAGGAAATCACCAACCTAACAAAAAAAAAAATTTTTTCTCAAAATTTTTTTCATACTTTTCTGTAAGGAAAAAGTTAAAGGAATTTCATTGGGGATGCAGTGTTACTTACAAGTAAATTATCTAATAAAATTTTAGGTTTAAAGGAGAAAATCATTTCAGTCGGAGTCTGCAAGGTCGCCATACTTGGAGTGTTTCTATTGATCATTAAAAAATCTTCTATCGTATTACCAATATTTGATTTACTTAAGCGCGATTCCTGTTCAATTAAAAATTGTTTAAACACTCGTTTCACAGTTTGGACGTTTCTCTCCGCAAGCCCATTTGATTGTGGATGATACGGTGGAGCTTTAAAGACTTCTATACCCATATGTTTACAAAACTTAATAAATTCAAAAGACCCAAACGGAGGACCATTATCGCTTACAATTAATTATGGTAAACCAAAAATTGCAAATATTTGTTTAAGTTTGCCAATTACAGCTGACGCAATTGTGGTACTCATAATCTTTACCTCTAAATATTTGGTTTTTGCATCGACTACTAGTAAAAATACAAATCCTTTAAAAAAGAAAAAATCTAAATGGAGACGTTCAAATGGAACTTCGGGCTCGGGCCATCTACTAACTGTTACTTCTTTTGTAACATTGGCTGTTTGCTGACATATAGCACAAAGTTTAACATAATTTTCAATGTCAACATCAATTTTATTCCACCATACATATGTTCGAGCGATAATTTTCATTTTAACAACACCTGGGTGATTCATTCCTTCATGCAATAAATGTAAAATGTGAGACTGCAGCTTTTTAGGAATAACAACTCTATTGCCATAAAATAAACAATTATTTTCGCAAGCAAAACTATTTCGTTTCACATAATATTTTTGCATATCCTTAGAAACCTGTTTAATATCCCAGCCATTCATCACCATATCATAAACTTGACGTAATTCACTATCATTTCTTGTCTCCATCGCAATCTCTATCAAACTTAACTGAATTTCCCTGTCACATTCAATCCACTGTACCAAGCTAACGTCTTCTGAAATCTCGGTATATGTACTAAGGGATAATCTAGATAATGCATCTGGTCCTTGCATTTTACTACTTGGTCTATATTGTATAGAGTAATCGTACATGGATAAATGTATGGCCCAGCGAAGTAAGCGATTTGCTGCAACTCCCACTCCATGCTTCTTTGTGTTAAATATAGATTTCATTGCTTCTCAGTCAGTATATATAACAAATGGGTGACCATAAATGTACTTATGAAAACGTTCAACGGCAAACATTACAGCTAGTGCTTCTCTATGTAATTGTGAGTATCTCGATTGTGCATCCGTTAAGGTACTCGAGGCGAAGAGAACTGGTTTCTCACAGTTACCGATTACGTGGGAGAGAACAGCGCCCACCCCATCCGGACTTGCATCGGTAGCAATTACAATAGCTTTAGCTGGATCATACAGTTCTAATAATGTTTTTCCAAGCAACTATGTTTTGCTCTCTTGAAAACACTTTTCACAATGGTCATCCCAGTTGAAAACTGTGCCTTTACGTAATAGATGATACAACGGCTTTAGCCTACTAGATAAATTTGGAAGGAATTTACTATAATAATTTAGTAAACCCAAATACGATTGCACCTGTTGTATATTTTTTGGCGCAGCAGCGTCTTGAATTGCTTTAATGTTATCTTCATTTGGTTTAATTCCATCTTTTGATAGAGTATACCCTAAGTAATTTACATACTCTACAAAAAATTTAGACTTTTCTAGATTAATAGTAACATTATATTGAGATAATCGATTGAGAACTTCAAAACATTTTACATGACAATCCTCCAAATCTTTTCCCCCAATGATTATATCATCTAGGTAGCAGTGAACGCCTACTAAACCCAACAAAATGCTATCCATGACTGATTGAAATGAAGAAGGAGCCGAAGCTACACCAAACGCTCCAGTTGATACGCTCCAGTTAAGTCAATAACACAATAAACGTTTGTATTTGCCAAGCTCGCAAAAATATCTTCAATATTGGGGAGGGGATAATGATCCGTAATAATATATTTATTGATTGTAACCCGACAATCAATGCATATACGTATCGCATCAGATCCCTTTGGAACAATAACAATGGGGCTAGCCCAATCACTATATCTAAACGGAACTATTATATCCTCATTAACTAGCCTGTCTAATTCTTGATCAACTTTCTCTTTAAATTTAAAGGGTACCGTATAAGGCTTAAAAAATATAGGGCGGCAATTCTCGCTTAAATTTATAGTGGCTTTAAAATTTTTTATAAGAGTAGAGGATGGTAAAATGCCGGAATACGAGTGCTTAATCAATTTAAGGAAATTTTCCTTAGACTCACTTATCGAATTCACCTGATCATGTTCTTGCAAATCCACAAATTTCAAACTGCGATTATTTGTGTTTTTATTTCGACACATTGCCGCAATATGTCCTCTTCTCTGGCACACAAAACAGTTCCACCTTATCACTGGACAACGATGTATATTATGACTTTTCCCACACCTAAAGCATATATCTACGTATCCTCTTCTTCTGCCAGAAGATCGAGATATTCTTGACCTAGCATATGACCGCATGCTCCCGCTTGATCTCGCATCACTCGAATTGTTGCTTCTACTTGATTGACGACTAGTCGACCTTGTCCGGTTATTTAACTTGTAATTACCTTTTCCAAACCTTTTGTTCATGTTTTCCATTACCTCGGACTTGGCTACAAAATTTTTACCATCATTCGACGTGTGCGGTTGAATTGCTTTAGATTCATTTTTTGACATTTCCATATTTAATGCAACAGAACAACACTTTTCGAAATTTAAAGTTACATTATTTAATAATACACGCTGAATCTCCTCACTTCTAATGCCCAAAATGAATTTATCCGTTAACGCATCATTTACCGCCATTGATTTATATTCCACTATGGTAGCGCTGTAGTTTCAAGTTTACCATCTTTCTGCATAGGTATTGCCAAATAATCACCAAACTCACAGGTTGAAGCTAAAGCCTTCAATCTGATTATATACTGCATTACAGATTCACCTTGTTCTTGATGTGCTTTATTAAATTTGAAACGTTCGGCTCTTTTATTTAGTTTTGGTGCAAAATGTTGACGTAACACTGTTAGCAACTCCGTTATATTTTTATCAACCGGCTTAGCTGGCTGAACAATCGACTTAATTAATTAAAACTATTATTGAGTTATTATTTAACTATTTTTGTTTTTTAATGGTTATTAACTCTATTAATTAACAAAAATTATTTATTTTTGCTTGAGCTTTCGACACCCTTTCGGTATCATTTTCAAAAGCAATATAAAACGAAAAAAAATATTTTTATAAAAACAAAAAGCCGGTATAGCAAATTCTAAAAAACGAGGTTTACATAGAAAAACGGCTATCTCAGACACTTTCAAAAAATAATTTTGAAAATCAATTTTTGGAGGTGCACTACACTACAATATTCTTTACCATTTTGTTATCCACATTAGTGAATAATGACACTACGTCAAGAGAAATCAAAAGAAAATTTGGTGGAATTACAATGTTAATCATTTTTTGTTTAAAATCTTCTGAATTTTGGATATACGAATATGTTTTCCCGACACTATGTTTCAAAATATTTCCTAAATAAGATGATAATGTATATGTAGGCCCATCTATAGAACTTATAATAGGTCGATATGGCGAATTTGGTTTGTGAAACTTTGGTAAACCATATAATTTTGGAATTATACAATAATAGTTCGTTAATTTTTTCTTTGTGTAAATATCAATATTTCCAGAATCATGCCATTCTTTTACCATTTTATTAATATGAGTTTGTATAGGCGTTGTATTATTTTTGGACACTTGTATGTACGTCGTATCATCATTTAATAAACTACACATTTTTTCTAAATAATCCTTACGTAAGGTGACAACTGTTGCATTGCCTTTGTCGGCTCGTGTAACCATAATATTAGGATTATTTTTCAAAAACGTTTTTGTTTGTTTTACATATGATAAAATTTGATTTTCCGAGGGTGTTAGTTATTGTGAATTTTGATTACTTTTGAAATTTGTTAAAATATTTACAAACCGATTTCGAATATTAATTTTGTCATTTTTGTCATTTCAACATATTAATAAAATATTAATAAAATGGTAAAAGAATGGCATGATTCTGGAAATATTGATATTTACACAAAGAAAAAATTAACGAACTATTATTGTATAATTCCAAAATTATATGGTTTACCAAAGTTTCACAAACCAAATTCGCCATATCGACCTATTATAAGTTCTATAGATGGGCCTACATATACATTATCATCTTATTTAGGAAATATTTTGAAACATAGTGTCGGGAAAACATATTCGTATATCCAAAATTCAGAAGATTTTAAACAAAAAATGATTAACATTGTAATTCCACCAAATTTTCTTTTGATTTCTCTTGACGTAGTGTCATTATTCACTAATGTGGATAACAAAATGGTAAAGAATATTATAAGCAACAATTGGAGAAATATAAAGAAAAATTCTAAATCAAAAGTAACAAAATTACAATTTTTAACCGCTTTAGATATTGTTTTATATAATTCAGAATTTTCATTTGATAATAAAATTTTTAGGCAAATTTTTGGTTCACCTATGGGTTCCCCAATAAGCCCCATAATTGCAAATTTAGTCATGGAAAATTTGGAAAATTCGGTCCTAAATTCGTTAAATTTTCAACCATTATTTTACTATAGATATGTAGACGATATTATAACGGTCATTCCAGAAGACAAGATAAACACATTTTAGATGCTTTCAATTCATTCGATAAAAGTAATAGAATTACATTTACTCTAGAAAAAGAATCAGAGAATAAAATTTCATTTTTAGATATTCTTTTGATACATGAGCCTGATGGAAAAGTTTCTTGTGATTGGTACCACAAAAATACTTGGTCTGGTCGCTATCTAAATTTTATGTCATGGCTTCCCATCTCCTACAAAATTAGCACCGTAAAAATTGTAAGTCAAAAAATTTTAAAACTCTCGGACAGTAAATTTAATCTTAAAAATTTTAAAATATTAAATGATACTTTACTTCAAAATTATTATCCCAAAAAACTAATAGATAATATTGTTTATAAACAAATTTATTTTAATATAAATTCTAACTTTCGGCCACAAAATGAAACTTCAAATTATTTGTCAATTCCGTACATTTAAAATTTATTCGAAAAAATTAAACATTTATTCAAAAATTATAATTTCAAAGTTATTGGACGTTCGGCGACAAATTTAAATAGTAATATTTTTTCGAAACTCAAAGATTTGGTTCCTTTAAAGTATCAATCTAATGTTGTTTATCAAGTTTGTTGCGACTGTAACGTAACGTATGTTGGCCAAACCAAACAAATAATCGAATTGAGGTTGTACCAACATAAAAATGTAAATAATCTTGGGCAAAATTGTAGTGCACTTACGCAACATCTACGAGATAATAATCATACAATTACATTAGATAATGTCAAAATTCTCAAAAAAGAAAAAAATTTAAAAAAAGATCAATTTTAGAAATGTTAAATATCAAAAGTAGTACTAATTCGATTAATATCGTAAGTGATTGTGCTTATATTGGTAATACTTATAATTTATTTGTCTAATTATTGTTGTTTTTTGTCTTATTTATACATGAAATTTAAATTTATTTGTACGACGTTTTTTCACAGAGTTCGTCTATGTAGTGCACCTCCAAAAATTGATTTTCAAAATTATTTTTTGAAAGTGTCTGAGATAGCCGTTTTTCTATGTAAACCTCGTTTGTTAGAATTTGCTATACCGGCTTTTTGTTTTTATAAAAATATTTTTTTTCGTTTTATATTGCTTCTGAAAATGACACCGAAAGGGTGTCGAAAGCTCAAGCAAAAATAAATAATTTTTGTTAATTAATAGAGTTAATAACCATTAAAAAACTAAAATAGTTAAATAATAACTCAATATTAGTTTTTATTTAATTAAAATAGATTTGTAGAAATTTATGTTAATCATCTGGAAGTGGTAATAAAGAACCCGCTGAGTGGTAAATTTGGCTCTGAACTTTGAATGTTAGTCTAAAATTATCAGTTATAATATTTGTAGCACCAAAAGGAGTCATTTGAAAAGAGTTATTATATTTTGAAATGTTTGATAAAAAATGCTTTGATTGTGGTGTTGTTCCCGAAATTAATGTTAGCAATGGCTCCGGTGGATCATTTAACACTGGCAAACGATCTTTACCATTTGTACAAGCCGTCAGTATTATTTTTGAATATTAGAGCTTTACAGTGTACACACATGTTATACCGCTTATAGTAACAATTTTATATAAGCTATAATTGTATGTAAATATTAATCTATTTGAATTTGAAGTGCTTGTTCTTGCTTGTCTATATCCAAATCAATTTGATTCACTTCATCATTCAAATTGTGCAACAGAGTCATTTTCACGTGCCTGTGATATTTGTAATCTAACTCCGAAAATGACACCCATATCGGCATTATAGATAAATAGTAGTTAAGTAACAAATACCTCCATCTCGAATTGCGAAAAATGAAATAGAGCGTTGTAACGGAACGTTTCGAGGAGTGACCTTGTCCAACATCCTTCACGCCCGTCGACAGACATGTTAGCGTCACCACCTGCAGCTATAGCCGGCTGTTGCTCAATCCGTCGTGGGTGGTAGTGGTGGTGCCCGGTAACACTTCGGGGCTGCGTTTCACTTCATCAACAACAAAAAAACAGAACTCAAAAAAAACACCAACAAAAACAAATGTGCCTTTCCATCCACTGTCACCGCCACGATTGTTCTCCTCCCGAACTTAATAAATTAAACAACCATGTTTACTATAGCTATCAACATTACAATATATATATTTATTTTGTCAAAACAAACAAAATAAATTTAAAAAAAAATATTTTAATATTACAATTATAAACGGTTATATTAACCGAGCAAAAACAATTACATACAACTGAATTATAATATAACACATACATGAGTACGCTATACACACCGGAGATTAGCTGTTGTGGGTAGAGGAAAATGTAATATTCCCGTATGCGCGTGTTAATGTCGTAGGGTATATGTAGATAGGCCTGGGGTACACAGAGCTCTCTGTATCCTTCCGCCGAATATCTGAAATGATAATTATCGAGAGAAGCGCGACACGCGCAATTAGTATTACATAAAACCCGGAATATTACCTTCACCCTCGGACTACCCCTCCTTGAATCCGATACTGCGTATATACATAGTTTGTTTCTCTAGTTGGTTTTATTTTTCCTCGGTTCGACGGTTTATAGTTATTGCAGACCTATTACATAAAATTTGGACACATTTTAAGACTGCCCAATGGTGGGTTAGTTTTTCTTTCGGTACGTGCACCTGTTTTTGTACTCGTACTAATGGGATATGTACCCCCGCACCCGTTGTTTATACCGCCCGATTTGCGTGTGTATCCGCTATTGCGATCGTACGAATTTGGGATATGTACACCCGCTATTGTGATCGTACGGATTAGATATGTACACCCACTGTTGGAATCACACGAATTGACTATGTACACCCAATGTTGAAATCACACGAATTGATTATGTACCCCCGCACGAATTATTTATATCGCACGAGTTGTTTATATCGCACGAATTGTTTATATTGCACGAATTGTTTATATCGCACGAATTGAATCGCCTTCTTATTTTGTTGTTATGTTTCCGTTGCGTGATTCCCTGGATGCGTATCGCTCAAGCGCCCGTACGAAAAGAATTCTAATTTTTAATTTTTTTGTTCAGCTGTCAAGCCAAAAACAAACATCTTTCCTAACCACGCGCTCAATACCCAGTGTTCGACACCGAAACCACTCAGAACACAAGCGACCATTCTGCCACCTATTTTTCCATAGCGGTACTGCCTAAAACTTTAACATTCAGCACAAATCCCTATATATATAGATACATATACATATACATATAGGGGTGTAACGACATGCACGTTACAGCGTCTTCCTCCATCATATTTTGCGAAAAACAAAAGTGAGTAATGTAATCACTACCTCTGAAATTGTAACCCACATTGGCGTTTGTGGCATCATAATCATAAACCAAAAAAGACACCATCTTGAAATCAGAAAAATAAATGTCGGTAACGTAATCAGTACCACGAAAACCCCGAAAATGACACTTTTATTTCGGCATTATATTAAAAATGACACCGCCCCATCCAGCCTTGCATAAAACAAAATTTTGCCATCTCGGATCTTAAAACGGATGCGGACATCAAACGACACGAAAAGGACATCATTGGAGAAAATTAAAATCACGGGTCGAATTTTTGTTGAAAAACAGTTTCTTGTTAAGTCGTCATTTCCGCGTTAAAAAATTTTGAAAAACCGATCTGGACCGGTAAATTAAGTTTACACTAAACTATTTATTAATAAAAAAATAATTTATCTCTAAATTATTTTATTTATTTCAACTCTTTTTTAATTAATTTATTTTTTATTACAATTTACTTTTATTTAATGTTCTCCAATCGAATAATAAATTAATACTAAATTATAAAATGTACTTAAATCTATTACATTGACACCCGATCTAATGTGTCAGCAAAATATGCATAAAGGTATTTATGCATATTATGCATATTTGTTGCGCGTGGATTTGTATGGCATCAATCCGCGCGCTTTAGAAAAGTAGATCCCAATTCCATGTTATTTTGGTTGACGTCATGTGCAGAGGATCATAACTGGTATCGTTGCAAAATTAATTTATAATCTTTCTGATCTTAGTAGTTTCTCTTGTAAATGATATATTTTCAATATATTTAAAAAAATCGAGAAAGCTCCAATGGAAATTACAGAATTTAGGCTCCGCCTAAAATTACAGAATTGCTCCTCACGACCCATTGAACATATACATTTTTATTGAAATCGGTGTTTTATTATACACTTTGGGTGTTTTCCACCCACCGACTTATTTGTGGCCCCAACTTTTTCATATAAGTCATCACGGAGAAGACTTATTTCAATAAATATGTCTACTCAGAATAGTCTCCAAAATTGTATCTAGGCTGAAAATGTAATATATGCAGTTGTTATTTTCAAATCTATAGTGACAACGACCAACATGACAAGCGATTTTTCTTCCATATAATAAAAATTGCGTTTTGTTACTTGTTATTACGTCATAAATAAGTCGGTACAATGAATTGGAATGACTTGATCGACTTATTCCAGATGGAGCTAAATGAGGCTTGTTCTACGCCATTTTACACTTCCTTGCTTCTATCTTTCTCTTTTTGTTCTTATGAGATGTAATTGTACCATTGTTTTCCTAAAGTGACATCTTTATAATAATACTATACTACAACAAGTGTTATATGGCGGCGTTAGTATACCGCGCAAACACATTAGGACTCTTCTCACAAGATTAACAAGATTAGAGAAAGAAACTATATACTTTATTTACTCTGCGAAACTTGTTCCTCCTAGCGCCCAGCAAAATTAAATTCCATGAAGCTCTGCTTCTAAATAACACGACGCACTGTGGTAGGATGAACGCCAAATTTATTTTACGCTTCGTTGAAAGGTCGGGATGGTTTCAATGAGTAGCGGAAGAAATTCACGTAATCGATTACTCGTACATCACATTTTACATGTGTAGTTAAATTTCTAATTTATTATTTCATGGTGAAATAGAGAAATAGCAAATATAATATTGCCGATCTCATATACATTTTTTCGCCAAATTTTTTTTTTAAAAATGGAACCAATGCACACTAACCCACCATACGGACACTTTTTTCATTAAAAAGTTTAGCTAAGACAACAATTTTTGTGAGACATCTAACGTTACATGAACAAAATTTTACGAACTTTAAATTTTTTTATCGATCTTTATTTTCGACGATTTGCACATGCTGGATGCACATGTTGAAGTATGTGCATATACTTGTTGAATAAAAACGTAAACAAGAAGCAAGGCAAGATCAAGTTTGAATTTCTACAATGGTTTTTGTTTTTCGTAAAATATTTTTTTTTTGTTTTGTGTCCTTTTAAAACAAAATTATGTTTTGTGTCCTATATTACCTACGAGTATGTACCTTATGAATGAACTGTGAAAATATTTTATGATACGAGAGACTCCATTAAAAAGAAGTTATTGTAAATAAGACTTATTATTATTGTTTTAAATTTAATCAAAATAATTTTTTTCGAGTTATGTATATGTAACATTGTTATTCGTATTATTAAGCGATAATTTGTTATCCGTGGATAATTGATAGTAGGGATAATAAATATGTAGATTATATTTTTTTTAATATTAAATCTAAGGAAGCATACACGTTTTAATTTTATCTTGTCTTTATGAGTGTGTATTTTAAAAACGCATATGAACAAAATCGACCTTGAACTAGTGTATGAACTAGACATTTTTGTTTTATAAACTTATTCTTAGTGTGGAATACCGTCGATGAGGTAAACTAGTTCAGCGTTGCACCTTTTTATTTATTTATTCTTGCATCGTTTGGTTTTGATACCGAAAAAATCTGAGAATGATACAATTTTATAAAAGGGCCCCAATTTATAAATACAGCCTAGGAAGTAAGAATATTATTAAATTATAGGAGCCTATTATAATGTAAAATATTATTTCGTTAAAGAAACAGCAGCAGATAATTTTTTTTATGAAAGCTGATGTTCGATAGGAACTAGAAGAAACTCGCGTTTATAGTTGATAAATTTGAATTTAGTTTGATTTCGGTTTGTTATTTATTTAGTAGAAATGTGGAAATGGGAATTGAAGGAAGACGAACAAATATGAATATTTATACAAAAAAATTTTTTATTTTTTCCTGTGATGTATGTGCAATAAACTTTTATTTAAAAAAGTCGAATATTATAAATGTATTGTTTCTCCAAAATTATTTTTCCGAGGAATTAAATTATTTTTCCTTTAAATATTATAAACTTTTAACAGGAGAAGCTGCCACATTAGTTCGTCATATCGCAGTAACTGAGGCAAACATAGTGCGGCTACGGAGAAGATTAAATAGAGATACGATAAAAAAAGGCTCTTGATGACAAATCTCATAAAGCAGTTTGTTGATAAGCCAGATATATCAAAGGTTTCGGCTAAGGCGCTTCATCAAATAGCTGACGTATCGGATGAAGTTCTGAGAGGATTGAAGGTGTTAGCCGAAGCGGAAAAAGGGACCCATGGCTCATTCATATTTTGGTAAACAAATTGGATAGTGTGACTAAGGGCAAATGACATAACTGTAGAGGATTTCCCTACGATGAGAAGATTTTTCCGATTTTTAAGCAAACGAAGTGATTTATTGGATGCTATAGAAGTCAATAAAGTGTCGACCAGCAATCGAGTTAAATCCTTCCAATCAAGTGCAGAGCCTTTATGCCTTAAATGCTCGCAAGTCCATTACCTCAGTAAATGTGACCAGTTTATTTCCCTAAGCGTTAATGATAGACAGGTAGGTTTTGTGCCTGAGAGAAAGCTGTGCTTAAACTGTTTCACTCCAAGCCATCAGTCAATCGTATGCAGCTCGAGTTATACATGCGGTAAATGCCACTGAAAACACCATCTTATGCTACACACCGAAGATGCAGTTAGGCCAACAGCGAACACGGCTACTAGATAAAACATAGAAGAGGCTATGACTCATGTCGTTGTCAAATGCAGCAACCATATCATGTTTCCAATCATTATTACCAACAGCAGTAGTTCGAGTTCCAATCTGGAAATCTACAAATATATGCAGAATGTTGCTGGACTTGGGATCTCAAGCGTTATTCATTACCGAGGAATGTATGCAGCGATTAAAACCTACGAGACCAAAGGCAAACTTCGCAATATGGGGCTTGGCATCGAGAAAGGTCATTACGAGAGTTTCAGCTTGTGTCACACTGAAATCCTTACACTCGACAAAGAACGAGGTGCTGATTTGTTTTTAAATTTTACTGTTACATTTTTGGTTTTGCGCAGCAGTGTCTAATAAAGAAACTACAACATTTTCATTGTGAACTTTTAATTTTTTAGGTAACATAAAATAGCAAATATGATTAACAATTAGCTTTTCTGAGATTCTGAAATTTTCATCAAAAAATATTTACTGACGTAAAGTAATGTTAAGAGTTAAATAATACAGAAAGAAAATAGTTTCTTTAAAAAAATAGAATTCTTAAAGTTTTGTTTAAATTTGAAATACTTTTTAACTAAATATTAATAATTATTATACCTTATTTAAAAGAGAATAGTATCAGCTTTTTAAAGAAATTAATACTTGGAAATAAAAATAGTTATTTCTCAAGATATTGAAGTTTCTTTAATACAAGGTGCTGCGTTGGAAGGCTGCTCTTTAAACATGTACAATTTGAAAGGAGGGCTTTAACGTGCAAAGTGACAGAAGTAACCTTACCTTCGTTTTGATCAAGGAATCCAACGGTACCATTCGTGTTAGCTACTTTAGGGACACCCTGTATGTATAGATGATAATTAATATAAATATGGGCAAATATTTAAATAATAAAAATTTAAGATTTATTTACTTAAATTTTTAATATTTCTTAATAAATTTTGAGTTTGAGTTTCTTGTATTTTTTAAGTTCTGGAATACGATTCCAAATTAACCAGAAACTTGAATATTGCTTAAAGAGATTAAATGAAATTTGCTTTGATCTGCGGGAATTGGATTCTAAAATTAATTGTTTTTGAAGTTGTTACATTGTATTGGAGTGAAACTTCCAACTTAAGCTTTTCTCATAAATTAGGAGATCCCAGTTATTTTTAGCCGAAAGTCCGGAAGTGGCGTAGGAGCCTTTTCGGTTTGTGCAAATATTTTGCAAAGTGTATTATTATAATTAGAAAAAACATTATGAACTAAAAGATTCTAAATTAAATTCACAATAATATTGGCTAAAATCAGTGTTTCAATGGAAATGGTAATTTTAACAGAAAACTGTTTATCAACAAAATTCAGGCTTTGTACAGCCAGACTTTACTATAAATAAAGAGACCGCGTTAATTTTAGAAGTGGCAGCAATATTATATACATACTTTTATATAACATTCACGAAAAACCATTAAAAACCAAAAGATTGTAAATTAAATTTGAAACAAAATTTGTTCAGATCATTTTAATTTATTTTACGTATTAAAATAAAGTAAAGTAACCATGAAACATGTTGATCTTGCGATTTTTGTTATTTTCTCACAGAAAAGCAAGGTCTGATGAAAACATCGGACAGCTGTGCGAGCTGCGAGAGTGTACGGGAAACTCCTTGGCAGTTAAATTTCTCGTCATTCACAAGATCTTGCCCCGCGACTTCAGCTTGGCAAATTTAGTGTAGAGGCTTGGGTCTACACCCGTATAAAATCCAACTGACCTAAGAATTTAAGGTAAACGACCATAGACAACGCCGTAAGCTAGCTGGTTTAACTCTGGAGCAGTTAGAAGTTAACCCAAATTTCGCTAAAAAATCATCTTTATCGACTCCTTCCTTTGGGGCTACCTTAAATTGCAGATTTTTGCGAGTAAATCGCAAACAATTGATGCCCTCAAAGTTAACATAACGAACGCCATCCAGCAAATTCAGCGAGGTTTATTCGATTCATTGAAAATTGTACCTCCCCAATACGTCCCGCCAAGCAAAACCCCAACGGACATTTGAATGACGTTATATTCCAAGCTTAAATACCATAAAATATTATTACAAACAAAAAATTTCACACAACATGTTTTATTTACAATTAAAAATCGAGCATCCTCGTAAATTTAATTTCAAACACATTAGTTTGAAGTTTAGCTTTGATAATGATGTTAAATTGACATCGAAAGCTTAGAAATTAATTATTATAAATTTAAAATCTGAGCCATATACAAAAAAAACCTTATATTTACTCATAAAATATTTTCCAAATACATTAGTTTGGTTAATTTTTAATTTTTATCGGAAATGATGACTTTTTCTAAAATAAAACTTTATTTCACAAAAGTTCGACATCTATATAGCCCAGTCGGATTTACTAATCTGTATCAATTTGTATTAATTGCGAGATTCTTGCGAGATTTAGTGGGAATCTGTGTTCCAGAAGTGGCAGCTTCCACGAAAGCTTTTTCAATTTTTTCACTGATGTTAAAAAGTTATAGATTTAAAGATTAAAGTTTTAAATAAATTTAAAGATTAAATTTACAACAAGGGTTGATTTTGTTGGTTTTCTGAAGTTTACGCGGGAATTATGATTTTTGATTGTGCAAAACAGTTTTACCAAAAGACAAGTAACTTTAATTTTTCGCTTTAGAAATCAAGTTTGATGTATTCGAGATCTTTATATACATTCGTGGTAAAAAAAGTGTGGTGTTGGCCACAACATATTCACCAATCCAATTGTTTACAAGTTTTTCTGCATCAATGCACTTTGTGCCAATACTATTTGCCACGGAGATGCTGGCGTTCATGCGTAATGTTTACAAAAAATGTCAACAAAAGTTTCCTTTATATAATATACTCGTAAAGGTTAGTAACATGATACTATAAGTAACTTGTACTATGGAATTTTACTGGAAATAAAATAATAAATTTTAATTTTCATCCCCATGCTTCTTTTATTGCTCCAATTTTAAAAATTCATAAAATTAATTTACATTTAATTGTGTGACGATATTTTAAAAAGTTAAATAACAATCGTTAAAAAATCCAAATGTAATCATTTATTAAATTTGGTTATGCAACCAATTGCAACTTATTATTTTAAAACAAAAAATCTATATATATATAGAAATCTAAATCTAAAATCTGATTCTATTTCCTGCCAATCAAATTAGATTTTTCATTTTGAATTAATATTAGTGAACTATTTCCATGTTCCAGGAAATCGCTTAAATAAGTGAAACAATCCCAACTAGTTGAAATTACTCATTCGATAAATTTTTCGTAATCAGCAATAATTTTAATTTTTATTTTTACCAAACCACTGGACTTTTCGCGACCAGGAGGTCAGTAGACTTACTTTGGCAAAAAATCTGAGGAGGAGTTACACGAAACTGGGGATAATCACTTGATTACGCCGAGTTATCAAAATACTTTATTATGCAATGTAAATTACTAAATGGGTACAAGACTCAGTCGTAATATAAATAAATAAAAAAATAAAAAATATCCAGATATCATTACAAGTCAATCATCTGTTCGCTAAGAAATATTAAAAAATTTAAGGTTTATTTAATTTGTCCATATTTCATACTTAAATCGTTAAAAAAATTGGCTACCTGCTTTTTAATATTATTAATGTATATTACATCTTGTAATTTGTATGTTATATTAATAACTATCGTTTATATATTAGCATTAGAATAAATTGCAGTCGAGAGTACACGATCAACGTAAAAAATAAGAAGAAACAAAATAGGAATTTAAATAATTTCGTTTTTCTGTTTATAATATTTAAAGGAAAAATAATTTAATTCCTCGGAAAAATAATTTTGGAGACACAATACATTTATAATATTAGACTTTTTTAAATAAAAGTTTATTGCACATACATCACAGGAAAAAATAAAAATTTTTTTTGTATAAATATTCATATTTGTTCGTCTTCCTTCAATTCCCATTTTCACATTTCTACTAAATAAATAACAAACCGAAATCAAACTAAATTCAAATTTATCAAGTATAAACGCGAGTTTCTTCTAGTTCCTATCGAATATCAGCTTTCATAAAAAAAAATTATCTGCTGCTGTTTCTTTAACGAAATAATATTTTACATTATAATAGGCTCCTATAATTTAATAATATTCTTACTTCCTAGACTATATTTATAAATTGGGGCCCATTTATAAAATTTTATCATTCTCAGATTTTTTCGATATCAAAACCAATCGATGCAAGAATAAATAAATAAAAAAGTGCAACGCTGAACTAGTTTACCTCATCGACGGTATTCCACACTAAGAATAAGTTTATAAAACAAAAATGTCTAGTTCATACACTAGTTCAAGGTCGATTTTGTTCATATGCGTTTTTAAAATACACACTCATAAAGACAAGATAAAATTAAAACGTGTATGCTTCCTTAGATTTAATATTAAAAAAAATATAATCTACATATTTATTATCCCTACTATCAATTATCCACGGATAACAAATTATCGCTTAATAATACGAATAACAATGTTACATATACATAACTCGAAAAAAATTATTTTGATTAAATTTAAAACAATAATAATAAGTCTTATTTACAATAACTTCTTTTTAATGGAGTCTCTCGTATCATAAAATATTTTCACAGTTCATTCATAAGGTACATACTCGTAGGTAATATAGGACACAAAACATAATTTTGTTTTAAAAGGACACAAAACAAAAAAAAAATATTTTACGAAAAACAAAAACCATTGTAGAAATTCAAACTTGATCTTGCCTTGCTTCTTGTTTACGTTTTTATTCAACAAGTATATGCACATACTTCAACATGTGCATCCAGCATGTGCAAATCGTCGAAAATAAAGATCGATAAAAAAATTTAAAGTTCGTAAAATTTTGTTCATGTAACGTTAGATGTCTCACAAAAATTGTTGTCTTAGCTAAACTTTTTAATGAAAAAAGTGTCCGTATGGTGGGTTACTGTGCATTGGTTCCATCTTTTAAAAAAAAATTTGGCGAAAAAATGTATATGAGATCGGCAATATTATATTTGGAAGTAGTGACTTAGCAAGATGATATACGTATCAGAAGCGTATCATATATGTAGTATAAGTTCCAGACTCAGCCCTAGATCTGTTTCGATATATTTTAATACCGAAATTGTTGTAATAGCGTAGATGAGGCGGGCAAATCTCTTCATTGGATGTAGCAATTGTACAAAATGTAATAGGTCATTTCCAACCCAAAAACAATTTGTATTTTAAGTTCCATGTGACCTTTTAAAAGTTTACGAAACAGAAGCATATACATAGTACATTTAACTACTAAATCAACAATGTATTTTAATTTAAGATTTATGAGTCATCCACCATGATTCATTGATATACACGTTGTACATGTTGAACTGATTGATACTGATTGCTTAATGTATTGCAAGGAAACTGGAAAACCCAATTCGAAGTTATATAGAAAAGGGATAAATTAACGTAAACAAATTTCTAGGCATTTAACACTAATGAAACAAGTTAAGCCATATCATAATCACTAAACTATGTTGTCTGAAAATATGTATATACACTCGGCTGCGTGCGTATAGTCACACCCAAAATGACCACATAAAAAACTGCCAATTTAGAAATGTTTCGTTATTTGAAAATGTTTGGGGTCATTTAATTAAAATTAAAATAAAAATCTCTTCCTCGAACCCGCCTATTTAAAGATGTTTTAAAAATCTTCTCTCAAATGTGCGATACTAAATTTGTTAAGTATTAAATAAGATCATATGATGGAATTTTTAAATTATATCGGTTACCACAAGTTCCAAAGGGTTTTATTTATAAACGGCAGTCCAAACACCAATCAAAGTTTTAGCGGCTGTATATAAACTTTACCGACTGTAGCGTTTTGAATAAAAATCAATACACACATTTTTATGTTCGTGTTCTTTTAAAATCGCTTTTTATAGGTGTATGACTCGTACAGTGTTGTTTTATTGTTATGCGCGAAACACAAAATATCCTTTTACCCAACGAGACTATAAAATTTTATTTAAAAGCAAACCACTTTACAATTGAATAATTTCATTTGCATATCGATATCGGTATCAAAAGTGTGTATAGTTTTCAATATACGAGTATAACAACATTAATTTGTCACACCTCTAGAAAAGTTGAACAACCTGGTTCAGTGTTTATATTTCTAACACATATGTGTGAGTATATGACATGTGCAAGCTATAAACATATCGAATTACATACTTTGAAATGTCTAATTCCCTCGTAAATTTAAATGGGATGCCTTCCGGTTTTTATAGTTAACGTGTTTGTTATGCCATATAGGGTTTAAATACGCGTAAAAGTAGGGTGTATCCTTCGATATTAATTGCTAATATTAAAGTTAAATCTAGCCTATAAACTTAAAAGGATTTGTCATAAAATATGGTTGTTACTTGACTCACTTAACAGTGTTCCTTGGGCGGTGGTGGATATATCAAAATACATTCCACTTTTTAGAAATCTTGTTTCTGGGAAAGAAACCCACGCGTGCTGTAATCGGATTTACGATTTGATGGAAGAATTTATTTTATTATAACCTTATTTAAGGGATTAAAGAGAGCTCAAAACGGTTTTATATTTCATAGAACGTTGATACTGAGAAAGTGGACGAAGATGAACAATTTAAACAGATAATTTGTTGTGAATTTTTTTTTTATAATGTTTGAGAAAGCTCGAATTATGGAACTATAAGAATTTTGATTATTGATTTGGATGAATTTTTTGTTACAAAAAGTTATTCTTAGAATTCAGTATCTACAGAATTACAATACCCTGAATTGCTGCAATATGTGATACAACATACAACCAACTTCGTTATATACCAACAGTTTTATGTAATTATAGCAATTTTTATTAAAGCTGCATTTATATTTATTTTCATCTTGGGTTTCGAAATTTAAAAGTAAACATTTAAGCAATTAGTATCTTCGAAAAAAGAGAAGAGCACTTTTTGTTCTGAGCCGCAACAAAGTTACCGTTCGTTATTTTGCATGTCATGGCTAGATAACAGGAGATAGGATTGTCCTTGAAAAGAAAGCCAACAAAAAAGTGAAAAACTAACACAATTTGGCTTAGTTTAAAGAGCTAAATAAATTTTATAGTCAATTACCACCCACAATTTTTGCAACTAATAATCTTCATGAGTTTTGTAGATTATTAAAAGATTGGCTACTTACAATTAGCAACATTGAAACTTTTTTTTGAAACTTTTTGCTTTCTTCTTTTTTTAACAACAATTATTTATTATTTGTTTTCGTTTTCTATAACTCCGAATTAATGTTATGTCTGAATATTGCGAATTTTTTATTATTTATTGATAACTCCATCCTTGTTAATTTTAAAATCAGTCTAATTATAAATTGTTATACTTTAGTTTGTCGATACTAACTGTTAAATTCATGATTTAAATTTTCTATAAATTGTTCATTTTTATTTTTATAAATAGTACAGAATTCTAGTTTTATTGATAATGTTTATTTGTATTTAGCTCCTATATATTTGTTATAAATAAGGAGTTTACTATATACTAGTTTTATCACGAAAATTATTACGTTATAAAGTAGTATTGTAAAATAAATAAAAAAAATAAAACTAGGTAAAAAAAAATTCTGCTTGTTTACATAGCCTCCGATATGGAAATGCGATTCGTCTGAAAATATGATTTTTCGACCAAAATCGTCATTATGAAGCTATGGCCCAAGGTCTATGGCTTACGCAGAAAGCTGATATCAATTCGGATGAGCATTTTCTTTCAACTGCTGAGTCATCTGGGCAGGCGAATAATCCGAGATTTTTGCGCAGTATTCTCTTCAGGCTGGTGCGCCTAATGGCTAATTGCTGCGATCGGCGTCGAGTTGAGGTCGATAGATTGAGATTGAGGTCGCAATATTCTGATTCTCGATCACTGTCCAAGCTCGGGGACCACTTCTGTCATCCAATAACAAGCCTTTCTCATGCACTTTCTTCACCAATTTCACTACAGCGGTTCAGCTTGGCTTTTCAAAGTCCACACAGTTTCGGCTATACAATACTGACTTTGAAAATGACGTGGAATATCAGACTGACAAGATGTCAAAATTTCAAGCAAATTATTGAATAAAGTTTTGCAACAGACTGCTTTAAAATAAACCAATAGATGACCACCCTGTAAGTTAAACCGATCACTCGTTTCTCGAAAACGGTAACTGTAATAAAATTGGGATTTGTTGTAATTAACCTTCGCGCTATTTTGACGTACAATATACGACATTGGTAATGCGAATTTAATTTTGTTATTTTTACATTTAAAAAAAAAAGAATTTACATTTTAACTTTTTTCTTTCCTTTCTCACCTAATAAAACAAAATATCGTGGATTCTGAAAGAGAGGAGGAAAATAGTAAACATTTTTTTTTTTTTTTTTCAAAAAGAAAGGAAAATAAAATCCATATAAAATATAAACAACTTTGGAAGAGAGCCGAAAAAATATAAATAAACGAAATAATACATTTTAAATTAGAACACATATACAGAAGAATTATATATATATGGGGGGGTGGTGAAATTGTGGGGTTATATGTTCGGGTATGCAAAAAAACTAAAAAAAAAAATTTCGTCAAAAAACAAAAATTCCTAGAACCCGATTGCAGTGCTACGTACCGGGTCCAATTGTGAATCTAAACTATCCAGGAACCCACTCAAACACACACACACAAAATTTCATTAAAATCGGTCCAGCCGTTTACGAGGAGTTCATTTGAAATTTCTTTGACTGGATGGGTACACATTTCTTCTAACTAATTGATAGCGCAAGAGGTTAATATATAGGAATAGGTTTCATTGAGGCGGGCTAATTTGGTCGGTGCAGTTTTAAAAAACTTAGAATACGAGTACGTTCATCAGTATCGACGAATTTTTCATATACATATGTTTTAGTCACCCTATTAGGCGGTCGATGTATGAATGTACTTGTCTTCTTGCTCATGGAATCCTTCTGGTATTTAAACAAGAGGGTTTATATCTCCTTGAACCACTGCTGTTGTTTCTCGCATAGGTTGTCCAATATAAACGCATGGCTGATGTTTTAATTTGTTCAATAGTTGATGATATGTGTGTCACTTGTATGGCGGTTACTGTGCCCGAGCTATTTCGTGGACTGTGAACTTAAAGATGTAGTTGTTGCTCGAAGGACCAATGATAGATCATGTATCCAATTATACTGATATTATTCAGCTCAAAAATGTGCATTATGTAGAGTGTGTAACAAGAGCGACTAAGTCGACAAAGGAGCGATCGGATTGCTTCAGCTTCGCCGGTGGATTTTTGCTCTGTTGGCAGATATCTCCTGTAGTTCTATATAAGGTGGCTTGCAGCAGGTTTGCCGGCTAATTGATGCATTGCTAATATAAGGTTATACCATGCAAAAATGATAACGGGATAATTATTAATTAAAAGAACAGATACTGTTAGATACAACCGTTTTTGCGTGGTCGAGATATTATGACCACAAGCTCACCACCCTCCTTTTTGGCTATATCGCGCATTTATTCAAAGTATGCCACTAAAAGAAATAATATGTTAACCCATGCTATCTAATAAACTATTCACACATAGTGATGCCCCTCATTGGATAAGAACATATGAGTAGCCATGACGATATTAATCAAATTCGAGATCATAAAGTGAATTAATAATGAAACAAATATAGATTTTATAGTTCACGAAATAATTATTGGTATACAATTGCAAATTTTCTTAAATTTTTTTTTAATATGTACAATAATTAAAGTTACACAACCAATTTATAAATATAATCAGGCATGCAATTGTAGATGCATCATTTGTTCATTGTTTATTATCGTTAATTGGTCTATTACTCTTTCGGTATAATCGACGCAATTGGATTACGGTAGCTAAAATAAGATGCATATACTGTCGACTGTAACTTTTCTAATTTTCATTGAAAAACTGCACAATGGTCGTTCCATATATCATAGTAGATATATTTCGATCTGTGTTCATGTGCAAATGGAATTCGTTTCGCAGGAAGTTTATAAGTGGTTCAGCTTGATGAACAGCAAAATAAATATTGAAATCCCCGCTCATAATCATCGGCAAAAGATGATAGTCTCCTTGGAGAATTTTTGAAATTCTTTTAGAATATGGAGCAAGGACGAAACGTATGAACTTCATTATGTCTTCGATAGAATTAGTCAACGAGTTGAATACAACTACAGAAAGCATCTTATTCCCATTGAGAAGCTGATTGAGCAGCCGTATGATTATCATTAATTGGTTGTGTAGTTACGCTCATACTAGTTGTTTGTCCAACGATGATTTCCTTGAACGCAGCATTTAAAATTAGTAATATTAATATGCTTGTCGTTGCGTAGTCCGATCTCAGAAAGCAAGAAAATAATGGAGCATACCTGCGTGACTGTATTAGTTAGGTCGAGGTGATGTGACCTGAGACTCTGGCAGTTCAATGTTAAAAACCAGACGTCATTATTATCTCGTACAAAACTTGCCATTGCAACCAGAGCTATACTTTGCGGATTTGTAGTGAGGCGTGATAGCTCATTTTGAAGAAGACTCATTGTGGCCCCACTTTTACATACATGGCCATCGATAGCCAACGTGATGAACAGTCCTTCGAGACTCGTGATAAGCAATATACACAAGTTGTTTACTGTGTCTTTTAACGTACGATACTGACTATCTCGTTATAGGTAACACCCTGTGATACGTTAATTGTGGTGGCACATGCAGGTGCGACTGCAAAATGATTACGCTTAACATTAATTGTCCGATTGTTATTTCGATTAACAGTTGAGCTTTTTCTAGAAATAGGCACCAAACATCGGTCTTTATTTGTTTTCTGTGCCCTTAAGCCGCCTGACCTTTTTGCCAACTTGCAAATTTGAACCGAAATCCATCCAGAGTCGTTTAACATTTTTTACTGTTGACGTTTTCATCGTTCTCGTTGGCTCGGTCAGGGTGGCTGCATTCGATATACCTCAGACAGCCCATAGTTTCATTCGCCAGACCATCGGTTACGTCAATATTAGTTTTGCAAAAGTAAGGCCTACCTATGACAAGTGGAAGTTCATTCGGGAAATTATTTGTGTCCACTATGCTCATTTTATGGATCTTTTGACGCAATTGCTACTCCGGCAGCCCGCAGACCATCTCTCTTGAACTGAACGCAGCATTAAAACGTAGGAATATTAACATGCTCGTCATTGCGTAGTCAGGTCTCGGAAAGCAAATGAATTGAGCATCCCAGCGTGACTGTGATCTGAGACTGTGGCAGTTCAATGTTAAAAACGAGACGTCTATATAACCCCATTTAGTAGAAGACATGATCAATGATAGCCGACGTGATGAACAGCTCCTAGAGACTCGCTACTCGTGATAAAGCAACATACACAAGTTGTTGACTGTGTTTTTAATCGTAAGAGTGTGTAATTTCGTAATTGTAATTCGTATTTCGTATCGTATTTTTTTTTTTTAATTTTTCTGATCGATGGGCATGTCGTCGATGGTTTCTATTTATTTTTACCCCCCGATTCTAACGTACAGTCACAGACGTATTTTCAGTCTTAGCAAAAACTTTTGTCTTAGCGAAGACTATAAACTTTCAATTCTTATTCTGCACTTAGTCTTATCTGTCAGTAGTCTTAAAAAATTGTCTTCATTAATATCAGAGAAATAGGTGGTCTGAGGAGTCATAATTTTGACATTAAACAGAAACAATAATTATTTGTATTTCGAATTGAACTGTCGCTTTTCGTTCATAAATTTGAAACAATATGGTGTAAATTTGGTTTGGCAGCTCTACAAAAGTGTTTGGAGAGTTTATAATATATTATTTAAGACTACCGCCTTCAGAATTTCAATGAAGACTTTAGTCTTAAAAAAAAGTCTTTACAATAAAGTTTTAGCTAAGATGGTCTTAGTAGTATTATCGTCAGAATAGGGGGTTAAATTAGTTTTTTATACATATAAATATAAGCATGCCATGTATAGTACAAAATTATTTTTATTGAGTTTGTTGCTTTTTTTCAAACGAAGTAGGTACGTCATTTCCGTTCGTTTCATTTCCAAGTTTACTCTAATACAAAAATTTTTGATAGGCGCGAGTAAAGATGTTTACACATCAAAAAAAAAATCTTCCAGAGGCTATGGTTTTTATTTGGTTTTGTGGGTTGTGTTTCGCCTTATTCTCAAGGTACGAATCTGGCGGTAAAATCCATTCCAGTAATCCGTAACTTATATAAATTTTCAGTTATATAAATATAATTTTATTATATAAATTGTATTGTTTTGTTTTGTTCTATTAAAAATAAGAAACAATATTTTTCAACACAAAATTACTTTAACTTAAAAAACAAAATGAAAAATAATTAAATTTCTTAATTAAATAACGTGCAACAATAATTATGACATAATTTTGTTTTTTTACAATCGGATTTACAGTGCCAATGGCGAATGTAAGTAATAATTATTGTATTTTGGTTCAACACTTTGTTACCGCACTGTATTCTAATTAGAATGTTTTGCTGGCACTACACAAAACAGAATGGACGATTGGAAAAATTATTTCAATTATTTGCGATCGATGATTGTCGCTGTTGTTGTTGTTGTTCAAAGAGGGGAAGTAACCAAACAAGATTACCAAAAAAGATTCCTTTCGATAACCAATAAGCCACCATCTATAAATTATCGATTAAGTTGCAAACATTATACCAATACATGTTCCACTTATTAATTTCGACAAGGTAAACAAATTATTAATTCAAATTTTCATACTATCACCTCATCATCCATAGATTACAATATTACATATATGTATATACAAGCGAAAATCAATCAAGAGTATGTTCTTAACCGCCACGGAACTTAACCAATGTTACAGGTGATATTGGCTTTATTGCTCAAACAACTTTATACAGGGTGTCCACCCGATAGGTTTACTACTTTTTGGCCTATACAAGTTTTTTAAATAAGAGAAAATAGATTTAATATTTACAGATCGATTATTTAATGTTTGGAATTATGTATGAAAAACAATGTCTGTCAAATGTCCGCCTCTATTAATTAGCCTTACACATGCAGATTTTTTGATTACATTTTTTATCACTTTTTCTCGATGTATAATGTTAATTTCTTCTCTTATGTTCCTTTTAAGTTGCTCAATATTAACTTGTTTATTTGCAAAACCTAACTTTTACGATAACCCCATAAAAATAAGTCGGGAGCACATCACTAGATTTCGAAATTAACTGCTGAAAGTGAACAAACAATTAACTACACAAAGTGCTGAAATAGACCAATATACGGAACAATCACAATAAAACCATTACAATTGAAAAAACCAAAGTAAAATATAAAAAATTCGTGAATACGAAAAGCTAATTGTTAAAATAAAATATAGATGGAAATGTGAAAGAATCAAATTTAGCACGTTACGCAGTAATTCGCTAGTAGTACAACTACATGGTATTGTTCTGTATATATAGACAATATTTCAATGTAATAATACATCGTCAGTCGTCGCGCCCCGATGAGAAGACTGATTTTTTCAAATCATAATAGTCTCATCTGTTCGAAACTGATTGTTGTGATTCTTACACATTAGCCATCTATAAGTCAAAAATTCAAATTGACCTATAGCCTGCTTTGATTGTTTGACTCACGTAAAATATCAGGGACCACTTTACTCTAAATTTGACCAAAACATATACTCCCTTTTTAAGAACATCAGAGTCACTAAGAAAAAAAATTGGATTTTTCTTCATTCCAAAATGAACCAACTGAATCATCAGATTCGACGTAAGGTATTACCTCAGAATCATTGTCGGATATACAATTGGTTGGTTTTGATATCGCTATTCTATTTTTTTCTGGCGTTGATGTAAAAATTATCGATTTACCTGTTCTTCTCGTTCGCGTTCTTTTTTTAGTCCGTGAGATAGGACGAATTCTTCTTCTTCAGGAGTTATTATAGTTCGAACAGGATTTTGACCGGAAATAATTTCGTTTGTGCTGTGCTGCGTGACATTGCTCTCTACGACTTCAGAGAGTAGGTTTTATCAGACTAAGTTTCTTCCAAATCATCTGAAGTTTATTATGTTTTTAAATAGGTTATACCTATGTGATTCATAATAAAACAAAATGTATCCACGATCGACCATAAACTCATCTTCTCCGAAGATCATCATATTACATGGGAAAATTCCTGCCGTACTAAAGTGTTTTAGAATGTTTTCTGAAGAAAACTCTTTCAAAAATGGAGATCTATAGTTAATTCAGCCACATCATAAATGCTGATGATTTTTCCTGAATTTCTGGTCATGAAGTCATTGTACGACGTTCTGCAATATTTTTAAATGGTTCAACAATTGACACGTCGAGTGGTTGCATTTTGTGAGACGTATGTGGTGGAAATGACAGCATTATGATGCCATTTTCACGAACATACGACCAATTGTTTAAATTTGTGGCATTAACAAATCTTTCAGCATTCATCCAATGCTTTTCGAATTAAAGCTATGGATCCTGTCACACTACCAATTAAAAATCGTTCATTATAATGAGCTCAAGGATAAATGTACACGCGTTTATAATTCCCACAAGTGTTATTAGAGATCCCCGGTCTTCCGACACAGCTCGAGACACGCTACGCTGCCCCTTTTCTGCAATATTCTAAAAGAAACAGTTTTGAAACGATTAAAATCATAAAATTTAAAAGAATTTACCGTTGGAGGATCCACGACTGTGCTAATTCCAGTTTCGTCTAAGTTGAAGATATTATTTGCGGTAAAACTTAGCCAAACATTCTTTGAGATTAGGAAAATTCTCATTCCTATTAAATCCTAAGTAGAAATACATGAAAAGACTGCGACCTCGGAAAATGCGTAACAGTTTTTTTGTGTATTTCTACTTTACAATCGCAAAACAAATATAAATTTAAAAAAAATGTGTCAATTGGCATGGCAAAATAAATCTAGTAACCATATTTCGCCTTTCAATTAAATAATTTGCGACCGGATAGAAGATATAGCCCTAAAACGTATTTTTAAGAGCATATTTTTGGTTGCCCTAGTGATAAGGAATATTATTTTTAGTAGCAAATTGAGCAGCCAGATAACTCATGTCATGTTGCAGTTTGGAGCATTTTCTCATATAGCTCGCAATTTAGTTTTGTTGACATGTTGTTAAAACTTGACAAACTGCGTATTTGGAATGCTGTATAATGCTGTGTTTTTTTTATTAGCGCCCGATAGCTGTATCCGGAGCGGCCAATTTTCTATGTCAAACTTATATTTAGCGCGCTATTATTGCATATAATTAATTTATTTAACTCTAAACTAAGATTTTTCATTCAACTTTTTAGGTAAAAATCGATGAAAAAATATCTTGCTCTACTTATTTATCGGGAGCCGCTATCGGGAGCGCTTTACATTTCAATGGGAAATTTGAAAAGGCTTTTATTTTGTAAACCCCTGAAACCAATAGAAACTAAATCTTGGCTACGCCACGAACTTTATCTAACAAATAAGTGAATTTTACTATTTCATCTAAGCTTTCGTTATTGTGAATGACTGCAACATAAGTGTCGCGAAAAGTTATCCACTGTGTAAAATCAGTACCGTCAAATATTGGGATTTTAACCTCTGGAAGTTTGATTGATTTTGATTGAATATTAGAGGTTTTTTTAAACAAATTGTTAGTTGAACCATAATCACTTTCACTAGGTGTTGGAGAATTGGAATTTAGATGACCAGACTGTGATGCCAAATTGCCTATTAAAATGTGGTACCTATTTGCGAACTCTTCGAAAATAGAATGAAAATTAGGAAGTTTATCTTCATTGACTACTAGGACAAAGCTATTTACCAGAGAATCGTACTCTCTGAATATTTTTTCAAGAGATGTTATTCTGCTCTGAATTTCATGTTGGTTTGAAAGTTTGCCTTCTTTATTTAAAAAATTTTCTAAATTTGTCAATTTTGCCTTTAACAAACCAAGTTTTTTGTTAAATTCCACTATTGCTTCATCTGATGTTACAGCCGTTATATATGACATCATTATTAAAAATTTATTAAACGTTATGAAATTAAAATACTAATTTACGAATGTCGCTATCTAAACCGATTATTACACGTATGTTTTCAAAAGAATTTGCAAATGGAATAGTAAATGAAAACAAAATTAAATATGATGTACTTACAGTTTCAAAATGGCTACACAAAATAAAAATTGTTGCATTTTGTTATACTCGATGCTGCTTCTCGATGTTGAATCCACAGTTGAATCCCGAAGAACAGCTAGCTGATATGCTGATGTATCGTTTTAACGGATGCACCAAAATGTTGAAACACGTGATGAACCAAAATTGTTCTTAATAAATTTGCCATGTAATTAATGGTGAACTTGTTAAGTTATGCTATTATATTAAATTATTTTACGCATTTATAAAGCGCAGTTTATTTTTATTTTTTAGTTTCCCGGAATATCCGGCGCTCGAAGGACCAATTTTATGTTGAGAACTTTATCTCCAGGTGCTGAATATTTTCACCGTTGAATGTATTAAATAAATACTAACACCCTTTTTTTACTTTTATTTAATTTTATTAAATACTAGGATATAATTTTATTAGAAGAACTTTTAATGTCTTCAACCTCTTCGTTCCTTTTCAACAACCCCCTTTTTCGCAAAATTTTCTTTTTTTATAGTTTTTTTTTTGTTTTTTGTTAGTATATTTTCTGGCTTACTATATTATACATTTTTCGATGTTTTGAGAGAAAATACGAATTTATAATTTTACAGTGTTATTTTAAATTAACAGAGTGACAAATTAGAATAGTTTTTAAACAAGGTAACAAATAAAATTATGATAAAATATTCAACATATTAAATTTCAATTTTCATTCACTCCATTTGTTTTCATATTCTTAACACATTTCCGGAATCAGAGTCGTCCAACGCTAATGGATCGGTCGAACTAATTTCTTTTTCGTCTGGAGTTTAGTGTGGTCCTATTAATGTTATATTTTAACAAAGCTCTCATCGGTGTTTCGATTATTTTCAGGACATCTGAAACCGCTTTTTCATATCTTCCTCGTCAATCATAACGCGTTGGGTTTTTGTGTTTTATTACTACGTAACATTTTTTTACTCCTTTAAAAAAAATTGGAAACAATTTTATTTTATTTTTTAAATGGAGCGACATTCGACAGTATTAAGGGGTACATTCGTCACAGACGAAGCTGCCCCGCAACAACTTGACGAATGTGCCCCAAGTCACCAAAAAAATTGTTAAGCCACAAATTTAATTAATTATTTATGTTTGACTAATTTGCACACTAACACTTCAAATATAATTAATTAATCTACCTAGATTCACCGAAACATTCAGATTTTTTGAATGTTGTGAAGGTAACCAAACACGGTGTGGCGAAAGTGACTCGATGACGAAACTGCCCCACTTTACTCTATTTCTCGACTATCAAGTATGAACTGTCAATATTCGCCTAAATGGCGACAAAAAAAATTGTAAACCTTTGTTATGGACACGCTGTATTTATACAGATGACCCCAGTTGTTCAGCTCATCAAATAGCTTTTGAGACTTTGTATGTTATTGCAAATCTGATTTTATTTATAAATTATTTTTTTTTAACTTTATTTAATAATTTAAAAATGCTTTCTAAATACATATAATTTAATTTGTCTCTTTCTAGAGTCAATAAAATGTGAATTACATTGATTAAGATGGTTCGTAAATTATACAAGGAGGTAAGAGATTATTTTAAAATAAATAAATATTTTACGACTTCAACATATTTAAAATGAAGCTCGATTCATCATCTACTACAATCTTTCAAGAATAGAAGACAAGGATAGATTACCATAAGTTGTTTTATACTTTTATCTAGACAACGTATGCATATAAAATATTTAAAAATGACAGCCCATAAATTGTATTGTTATCACTCGAAACTGAAATTATCCAAATACATTATAGGTACATCACAACCATATTCACATACGTTATTTCAAACTAAAAGTTATAATATCCTAATGTGCTTTTTATTCCATTACCCATACCACATGTTGATCATATTAAACAGCACACAGAATACATAATATAAACTGAAACTTTCATCTTCGTAAGTTTACACCGAAAGCACATGAAGAGTAAAAAAGTAAAAAAACATAATAAACAAAGAATTTCGAGAGTAAGCACAAAACCGATAAACCAAAAAAGCTCACCACAAAAAAAAATATGTTAAAACAACAAGTAGTATTTTTGTAATGATATACATTTACAAGATTAAATTATATAATCTATATACGAAAAAAAGGATAATCCATCATAAATAATCTGAGTATGAATTATGAAATAAATCGTAAATTACAAAAATAACGATTAGAGCATAATGCGATTTAGAAGTAATTTAGCTACATTTGGGTATTGTGGCGGTTGGTGGGCGCTTCCCTATACAAGTTCCTTGCCACAGCATAATTCAATTAATTTGAAACATTGGAAAATGATTTGGAATAAACAACAAAATTCAATTTAGCTCTGTTTATAAATATTTGGATGGATGGTTGGATAAATATGTACATAATTTTGCTGTCAATTTATTTATCGTCGACGTTGGTGTTATTATTGTCAAGGATAATGGTTTTCGGGGGGGACGAAATACAAATTAATTATAATTTCCATTATCGAAAATGTGTTTTTCTCTGAGTTCGTTATTGTTGTTACTATTTTTTTATCAAGTTAACCCATTTAAATAACTGTACGTACGTTTGTTAATTAGATTTTGTCATGGGTTTGTATGTAAACATTATTGTACATAACTACATGCCATGTATAGTAGGAACACTGGACAATATATGTTTATGTAAATATTTTAATAAAAAACTACGTCTGGCCCTGGATAAAGTTTCGTGTATATATATAGAAATACACAGGTACACAATTTAAGGTGTGATGCTTAACCCTCATACGACTCTCACAAAAAAAAAAATACACATGTATTTCTCGGGTGAAATTCACCCAAATATATATTATATAAAATTCAGATACATATCCATCCATATATCACATATTTCAATATTTTATTTGTAATACAAACGAATAATACAAGCGAATTCAAAAATTTTAACCATCCTGAGTTTCACAATAAAAAAGTAAAATAACTTTAAAATCATTAATGGGTGAAATTTCACCCGAAGAGCGTTCTTGTGTTAAATTAAAATTGGGATGGTGCCAAATGTAGCATAATTCAAATGATCCAATTTAAAGTTTAGCTTGTTGTTCCACTTTAAATTGAAATGCTGGTATCTAAATCACATTTTCCAGGCGAGAATGAAACTTTGTCAAATAGGCACGAGGCACCGCGTATAAACCATATTTCCCTATATACAACCAGTAATGTTAGCACATCATCAAAGAAAGCATTAAATCTTTATTTATCAGTTTGAAACAGTGTCAAAAAAAATGTAATGATAGCATTAATCAAAGCCATTACTGACCCAATAATTGGGCCTGTTTCTATTAGTAAATTAAATACAATTTTCGGTATTAGCATCTTATACATTAACATCAATCGATTGGAGTACAAGATGGAACGTCTCAAAAAATTTCTGTTGAATCAAAAAATTTCTGTTGAATCAAAAAATTGATATTATAGTGTTAACAGAAACTTTTCTTCATATTGTGATATAAACTTTATAAACTTAGAAAATTTTAAATCATTTCACGGAACACGTCAACATAGAGATGGTGGTGGCATTACAGTCTTCGTTAATTTCGAGCTCGAGTTCGAAATTAAATGCAGTAGATCGTACTTGGAAAATGACTTTCTAATTACATAGTACATTACCCCAAAGGTTAGGTTTAATATAATAGCCGTTTATAGTCCGCTACATACCGAATTATCTTCCTATTTAAATTATTTTGGTTCTCTTTTGGACCAATTTAAACATAATATCGTGATTGGCGATTTTAACCTAAATATTCTAAACGAAAATGACAGTAATATTATCGATTATAAAACAATTTAAGAAATGTATTCTTTTAAAATTAAAAACAAAAATCATATAAAATATTCCACCCGATATTCTAACAGTAACAGTACCATCATCCCAGTATGCAATTATTCCACTGTGTGGAAAAAACTGCTCAAATGTCGTACAAAATTCCGTACTACAATCAAAGACACAAAAATATTGATTTTGGAGAAAAATAATTGTTTTTCTCTTTCTATTTCGCGGTAATATTATTTTCGTTTTATAAGTTTCGATTGTATCTTTTATTTTCAGTTTCTTCTGACAAGTTGACGTAAACGGTTGCACTACATAATTAGTTTTTTTACTTTAAAGTGTTGTGTTTCATTATAATGTTTTTTGATTTGTTAAAGTAAATAATTTTAAATTTAAATATATAATAATAATTATTAACTTATTTAGTGATCGCGATGTGCAAATTTGGACTAAAAAGGTAATAGAGATCTGTCTCACCCCAATATGCAATGCAGACGGAATTCCATTTACATTCGCGTTCTAAAACCACACTGCTTCTATGGAAAGAACCATGTGTGTCACGCGGAAATTCGTACTCCCCGCCAAAGAAAAGTGTCACAAAAATTCCGGTGTCGGTGTGAATCCCAACTAAAAAGAGAAAAAAACCACATGAAACAAAAAGCACGTGTTTGTATATATTTCCCAATTGGAATAAATAATTCTTATTTGAAATAAAACAAAATTTTCCACAACAAATTTTTAATAAATATTAATTTGTTATTCACATTATTTTTTATCTGTGTACAAAAAAACAAAATTTATTTACATATTTAAATTTCATAAATTGAGTTTTGTATTGCATCCCCCACGTTGTATTGCATCCGCCACGTTGTGTTGCATCCGCCAGCATATTGAGATCTTGAAAAAAAATCATTGAAAATTTACTACGTAAATGTTTTTCGCGACGACACCATTGTGAGACAGATCTCTATTACCTTTTTAGTCCAAATTTGCACATCGCGATCACTAAATAAGTTAATAATTATTATTATATATTTAAATTTAAAATTATTTACTTTAACAAATCGAAAAACATTATAATGAAACACAACACTTTAAAGTAAAAAAAAACTAATTACGTAGTGCAACCGTATACGTCGACTTGTCAGAAGAAACTAAAAATAAAAGATACAAGCGAAACTTATAAAACGAAAATAATATTACCGCGAAATAGAAAGAGAAAGACAATTATTTTTCTCCAAAATCGATATTTTTGTGTCTTTGATATGTTGTAGTACGGAATTTAGAATGGAATTAAAACAGTTTTTTCCACACAGTAGAAAAATTGCATACTGTGACCGCGAAACAGAAAGAGAAAGACAATTATTTTTCTCCAAAATCGATATTTTGTGTCTTTGATATTTTGTAGTACGGAATTTAGAATGGAATTAAAACAGTTTTTTCCACACAATGGAAAAATTGCATACTGGGGTATAGTTTATACGATCTTCCAAAAAATGTGGTCTTTAATAAGCTAATTCTTGCCCTAATATTTTAGTGGATTCTAACGTAAATAGTATACTGGATAAATAAATATGAACTTACAACATCTGAAGAAGTTAATTTAATCATATCTGGCTTAGATTCTTCTAGCTCAATGGGTTGGGACTTTATTTCAGCAAAACTTGTCAAGAAATTTAATGCTAAAATAACACCTATTTTATGTACTAGTATAAACGAAACAATCCTAACCAATAAGTTGCCCTATGAGTTGAAAATGGCTCGTATTACTCCTCTATTTAAATCAGGGTCTAAGCATGATATTAATAATTCCAGACCCGTATCCGTTCTTCCAACTTTTGCATAACCTTTCGAAAGGATTATCCACAAAAGGTTACAATTATACTTGGATGATAATTAATTAATTAATTCTAATCATTTTGGCTGTCAGAGAAATAGCAGTACGCTTTCTGCATCTTTAAACTTATTAGAAAATATGTATTTACAATAATCTTGAAGCCAAACAATTTACGTTCTGTATTTTCATTAACCTAGCCAAAGCTTTTGATTGTATAGATCACACCATTTTATTAAAGAAATTAAGTAAACTTGGTGTTTGCGGTGGAGCTTTTTCACTTCTTGCAGATTACTTACTCAATCGAAAACATTATGTTAAATTGGGAAATTACAAGTCCGAAGAACTTTTTCTAAAATGTGGAGTACCTCAAGGCTCCTTCTTAGGCCCTTTATTATTTACAATTTACATCAATGATATTTTCTTACTCAATTTATCCGGCAAACTTCAGCTATTTGCGGATGATGCGGTAATTACGTATTGTGCTTTGAGTAGAGAAGATCTACAGATGGAAACCGACTTAAACATCTTAAATAGTTTTTTTTTTCTTACTAATAAACTTCGTCTTAATAAATCCAAAATTAAATTCATAATTTTCTCTCTAAAGAAAAAACTGTTTGAAGATTTCATTGATATTTTTCTGGATTCGGAAAAAATCTGTAGAATAGATAATATTTGTTACCTAGGACTGAATCTTTGCTATAATTTAAACTGTCAGGCAGTAGGTTGTTCTGTGAGGAGCAATCCTATAAGCAGGTATCGTTCTCAAAACAAGATTATTTACATTAAGATTTACCTTTTCGAGTAGAGCTGCAGCATCTACACTGCCAGATAACAATTAATAAATGAATACGACGTCTGCAACAGATCGTCGCTTACATAGTGGCTTCAAGTTGATAAGCTCCAAGCGGTCGAGATAAGGTGGCAAATTGTAAACGTCCACCCCAGATAATCCGCGCAGAGCAAAGTGCAAAAACCTACGTTGTACCGCTTCAATTCTTCGTATATCCCTTTTTCAACCAAGAAAATAAAAAAATGGCTCAATTTTAGTCCAACCCATACAAATGTGTGAGTAAAAAACATAGTATGTAATGGCGTTGTTGATAAAAAATTTCGCTTGATTTGAAGTAAAACCAACACAATTGCGTATTAGATTTAGTGTTTTTTTCGGACGAAAATAAGTTAAAAAGGAATTCACAAATGTGTAAGTTGGTTCAAAAAACATACAAAAATAAATTTTTGACATGGTACTTTTGCCCTACCCGCACAATTGTGTTAGTAAAACACTAAAGGGAAATGCACTTCATGGTACGGGGACCAAATCTGACTAGCATACTCAAGCAGAGGCCGACTAGCATACTCAAATCAACATCCCCATATGTCGATTATAATATTTTATAATTTCCGGGCATTTAATAGCTACTTCATCACGTTTTCTGCTGTCCTATCTATTTATCAGTGACACTGGGTTTGCTCCAACATAGGACGAAACCAGTTTAACCGACTTGTTATCTTTCCATTGGACTAAGCCTAAGTCAGTACCTTCAACAGACGCCATATATTCTTCATAAGACCCTCGCGGAAGTTTACCAATCTCTCTATCAGTTTTGAGTTTAGAGTTTGAGATGCGATTACGTCTTATCGTCCCTGTGCAATGAATTCCTTGTTGTTCAAGAAACAAAAATTGTGGTAAAATAGTTGTCACAAAACACTTTATGATCTAAATTTCTATAGGAACAGATCTGCATAAGCGGACAAGTATATTGGCTGATGCTCTAAGATTTTCCTCACCTTCGTTTCTATAATTATTTTCTTGTCCTGTGTAAGGAAAAAAAATAAATTATACAAGAAACCTAAAATAAAACAAAATACAATTAGGCCATAAACTTAAGTGTAATAATAGTATACCTGATGATCCTCCTGTCAAAGCAAAAATTGTAAAACCCCATTTGTGAGGCTTGGAAGACACGTATGCTTGGTAATGAGAGTTTGGTAATGCCAGTTCGTTTTCTATAAAGTGCAGATTGCTTTTAATTTTTTTCAACAATTTCAATGACATAGTTTCTTGAATAAGTTTATTTCCCACAATGGGATCCCAATATAGCTCAATGTTATACTTGGTGCACCGTAGAAATGATACAAATTCCGAGTAATTTTTTAAGCTCGGGTTTTAACAGAATAAATAGATTTGAAACATTCTTTTGCGTAGAATATAAATTTGATTGCTCTACTATTAAATCTGAAACTTCATCATTGAAGAATAAATTAAAAATCGTCAATGGGGTGTCGCGATTCATTATTTGTTGTGGAAATAGTGTATTTGCATTAAATTTCAATTTCAATGTATTTTGAATGAATGAGGCGTTTTTCCAGATTAATTTCTTATATCTATCTCTTAATTGTTTGATTTTCGCTTCTTCGTTACTAATTCCCTGTTCGCTAATATCAGTTTGTGCCTCTCGCTCAACATCCATATTTTCAAATATGTAAGAACCCTGTATGTCCAGATCAATGGCTAAGACAACTGGGATATTTTCAATATCGAAGTCTTCCACAATTATTTCTCTCGGTTCCTCGATGTTAACATCCCAATCGTTATTATTTATTTCATCACCCTCATTGTCATCCATATCGTGCTCACTACTATCAGGTCATTTGTCTATGATTTTTTCTATTTTCTCGAGAGACAAATATTTTGGTCTAGACATTTTAATTAATTACCTACCTATTAGATTACCTCTTAACGAAATAAGTATCTAAATAAAACTATAATTAAATAAAATTATAAGCAAACAAACTAAAAATATTTTTAGAATATTCAAATTTAAAACTGAGCATATATGACACATAAACCCTTTTAAAGTTAGCCGACTCCAGCCGAAAAATGTCGATACTGCAGATTCAAACTAATCAAACGAAAATGACAGCCGATTTTTGTCGGTAACATCTCAGCCGAAAAATGTCGATAATGCAGATACGAATTTTATACAAAAATGTAATTATTTATATTGCAAATTTTTATTTTGTTCTTCTTAAAAACCAACTAAAAAAAATTTAATATAAGAAATTTTCATTTAAAACTTATTTTCTCTAAGTGCTGTATTACATGTTTGGAGTTAAAACGAGAAATGTATTTATATTTAAATGTTTGGAGAATTTTTTAAATGGCACGTCATCTAATAATTTTCATGTGAAAGGTCAATTTCTATGTTAGAAGTCCGGAAAAACTTGATTGAATATATCGCACACAAAATTTGAAAATTTCTAAAAATTGACCGTTTAAAGTGTCATGGCTGGAAATAGATTCAAATGAAAGGTCTTATTGATACTCACACCTGGAAAAAACTTCAGATCGATTTTTATGTGTGTTCCAGGTGTGAGCATCAATAAAACCTTTCATTTGAATCTATTTCCAGCCATGACACTTTAAACGGTCAATTTTTATAAATTTTCAAATTTTGTGTGTGCGATATATTCAATCGACTGTTCCCAGACTTCCAGCATAGAAATCGACCTGAAATTTTTTCCATGTGTGAGCATTTATAAGACCTTTCATTTGAATCTATTTCCAGCCATGACACTTTAAATGGTAAACTTTGAGATATTTTGAAATTTTGTGTGTGCAATATATTCAATCGAGTTTTCCGGTACTTCCAACACAGAAATCAACCTGAAATTTTTTCCAGGTGTGAGTATCAATAAGACCTTTTATTTGAATCTATATTCAGCCATGACACGTTAAACGGTCAATTTTTAGAAATTTTCAAATATTGTGAGTGCGATTTATTTATCGAAATGTTCCAACTATTCACATGGAAATTGTCCTTCCTTATTAAAATAAGTTAATTAATTATAGTTTTAATTCATTTAATAAAAATAATTAATTTGGAATAGTATACGTTGAAGAACCGAATTAAACATTTTTCATTTAAAAAGTAATTACTGTTTAACACCAAAATTACGAATCTGCCTTTCCGACCTTTACAGACGAATAATACAAGTTTTGGATCTGCATTATCGACTTTGTTCGACTGTTGTTTTGCCATTACAGCCGAACCTGCATTATCGACATTTTATCGGCTTGCACAGTCGATTCTGTATTATCGACATTTTTCGGCTGGAGCGAGTCGGCTAACTTTAACAGTATGGCACATAGACCCGTAAGTTTGAACAAAGAAAAATTTTCGAAAAATCCGTGGGTAAAATAATCCATAGATATTTCCATGATTTAAATTGGTAAGTTTATACGACGATTAATCGGCGATGTTTTTTTCGAACATCGCACACAGAGTTACCAACTAATGTTCGAAAAACGAAAATGTTTCTAAATTTCTTATGTCATTTTGGCATTAACTATTCGCACAACAAATTCCACAAAATCTTCCTTTGGTATTGTTACATTTTATTCAGCCTTTTTTATCGAGTTCGACGATACTGTAGTGTTTGCATTACCGATAAATCGATTGTCGGTTTACCGGTAAATTGACCAAAAAACGTGTTATCGAATTACCGGTAATTTAATTTTTTTACCGGCATTTTATTAAGAGCAATAAAATTTCGGTATATTTTAATTTTAGTAGTTATTTTAATTTTTTTTTTATAAATTAACCAAAAAATAAAGTTTTTTTAAATTAAATTTAACTCGTAATTCTACATGTTCCAATTTTTAACATAGATATATACGAAATTACTCTTCTAACTGATGGTTTAGAGATAATCGAAGAAATAACTACGGCTACTGTGATTCAATGTGAATCGATTAGTAATCTAATCCAAAAACTTGTTGTAATGTTTCGTGGGTCCCCTACAAAAAACAATAATCTACAGAAAAAAATAAAAGAAGAATTCAACAAAGAAGTGTCCTTAATTATTGATTCCAAAACCCGATTGGATAGTCTCTTAGTAATGCTAGAGCGATTTTATGAAGTAAATTAATACATAAGGAAAAGTTTAATCGACTTTAAATCTAGTTTCAGTTTTACAGAAGATGAAATAGATTCGCTTGCATCTACGATCGCAACATTGCAGCCAGTAAAAGTCGCTGTAGAAGAAGTGCCGTAAAGATATAAATTTGTATGTGACGGATCTAACCTTAAAGTTTATGCTAGATGAGATTAGTGCAGAAAAATCAAATTAGGCAAAAAGCTTAAAGAATGCGAGCATTAAGGAAAGAGGGAATGTTTATTCTGATACAATAGTAAACATATCATTATACGCATTCAAAAATACTTGGATTATTTTTTAATTTATTTATTTATATATAATTTTTTCAATTATTTTAATGCGTTTACGTTAAAAAATTATAAAAAGTTAGAATTCATTGATCCATAAAATTTATTAAAAATATTCAAATTTAACAAAAATTTAGTGAAACATTTCACTATACGCACTATTATAAAATTACAAAAAATTGTCTAAGTATAAAATATTTCAATATTTAATTTGCTTGCCATTTTGTTTAATGACATCAAACACACGATTATGGATTGTATGAGATTATGCAAAACTTGGTCATCAATTTCGTCCCAGCAACTTGCAAAAGTAGTCCTTAATTCTTGGATTGCAATCTGGACTACAAGCGGGCCACTCCATTAAAGTAATCCCTATGGACGCAAACCACTCCTTACACTTCTTGGAAACGTGTATAGCAGCATTATCTTGTTGGAATATGAAACTATCTTCAAAATTTTCTTCACTGTAAGGGATGAGTACACTTTCCAACATTTCTATGTACTCGTCAGAGTTGACTTTAGACGATGGGAAGCACAAGGTAACCTTACCTTTACATGAAAATGCTCCCCATACCATGACTGTACCCCCACCAAAATTTGCCAAAGTATGCCAATAGCAGCTAAACAATCTGGCTCATCGAGATTGCATTTTTTTTCATCCGAGAATATCACTAAGTTCCATTCTTCTTTGAAAACCATATGTTCTCGAGCTCATTTAAGGCGAGCTTCTATATGGCGCTTCGCGAGCCTTGTTTTACATAATGGTTTCTTCCATTAAATATTTGACTCATTTCTTAATAGTCGTGCAATGTGTTGTTTTGTGACGGGTAAGTTTAATTTATCTTTAATTTGTCGTGAATTTAGGTGATTTTTGGTTGCTTCATACTTTATCCTTCCAATATCCAGAGTGGTTAGTTTTTTATTCCCTTTTGGAGATTTTCTTTGGCCGTATTTTTTCGTATTTTTTAAAAAATTTCTAATGACTCCCTCAGATCTACCAATTTGCTTTGCAATTTTACGATTCGAAAATTCATTCTGCTTCAAAACAGAATTTTGGGCACGTTCTTCGTGAGTTAGTGTCTTAGCCTTACCCATGATTTTAAATTCTAAAACAAACAACTTTAACTAACTTATTTATGCTGGGTCGTACAAAACAATTGAAAATCAATTTAGTTTTGATAAAAACCGTGTGGATCGCAGATATATATATATACGAATATTAACGTGCGCATAATGAAATATTTATCTAAAATCCTTTTTTTTCAGCTAAAATCGCACAAACAAACAAATTACAACCAGATGGTGCATATATTTAAATAAAAACAAAAAAACACAAATATACAAAAAAAAGAAATGGAAATTTCCAATTATTTTACATTTTACGGCGGAAAAATATGATGCGTATAATGATATGTTTACCACTGTATATTACAATATCTCCATGACCCATCAAGTGAGAAAGACGATGCTTATCAAATATTCAACAGAACCAGCAAAACTATATTATTATCAAAAAAATTGTTGAATTCAAAAATTCTCCACTCCAACAGAACCAGAAGTTGAATTTACAGAAGCCGCTAATTTATCTTCAAATGATCATCAATGTACTTCAACATCTGTATCCCCTATTCTTATGATGTAATTGAAGGAAAAGCTGCAGGGGGCAATTGAGGATAAAATTATTAATTTGTTTTTAGAAACACATGCTTCAAATATTCCTAGAGGGTTAGTGAACGTGATAAAAAGAGAACCGGACTTCTTTCAAGAACAGAACATTAGAGGTAAATATTTAAACTTGGTATTTACTCAAATTCTGACCATTCGTCCGACACAAGTGTCGAATCGGAGTGTGCTTTTTCAGCGGCTGGTCTGATATGTTGGAAATTTACATCAAATTTAAATGACGACAGCATGGATACGATGTGGTTTTACGAGGCTATTTCAATATTGAGTGCGTTATTTCCACTAGTTTTTGCAGTTTTTTTTAAATTAAATTAAATTTATAATCACCGGTAGAAACCCGGTTAATCGGATTTTTCAGGAAAGTTTACCGAATTACCGGTAATTACAAAAGCCGGTAATTTTGCAAACTATAACTATATGTGACAGTGAGAGTGAGGAAACTAAATGTAAAGTGTCTGTAAAATCTGTCCTTGTTGTACTGCGGAATTTAAAACAAATGAAGGAATGTGGCTTCTGCCTCGATGTTGCGCGTACGAAACTGTGGTTCAACTAACCTGTGGTGTGGTCGAGTTCTAGAGTTCGATTCATTACGAGCTTTCTATTAAGCCAATGCGTATCCAAATCAAATATTTTCAAAGTACATCGATTTTGCCGACATATGTAGTAAATAATTTTAGAACCAACGAAGAAGAAATAACTTTCGATGTCAATGAGAAAAAAGTTTTAGTAAAAAATTACATGGAAATGCATCAATAAATCCACGAGCATTACGATCTCAGTTGAATATGAGTGCTTAAGAGTTTGATAAATATAAAATTGAAGAAAATACTTCAGTTACATTTTGCCTGCGAAAATTTTGTGTATTGTTAAACCTATCGGAAGCTTTAAGTTTAGGGCCCATATTACGATTCTCACCTCACCTAATATTACCATGAAAATGTGACTAGATTTGTCTGGAGTCACTCGGTGAGGTGAGAACCATAATAGGGGTATAGATATTTCGATTAATTTTGATACTGATGGCAAGCTAATCATTTTCATATTAGATTGGATGGACACGTTTAACGTGCATTTGGTACTGTCTACAACAAAAGCCGAAACCAATTCAGAATGTCAATATCTGATACGAAAAATATAAACGGTGCTCAATCAATATTGCGTAACGCAACCAGCATTGAATTTCCGTAGAGTAAAACGACAGAAAATTATTTCAGTTGTAGATCACGACAAATCGACAATTGTTCAAATGCGGAACCGGATAAACAAATCTATTTCGCAATGGAAAAACAAGGGACCGAATCAGGCGAGAAGAGTTTCAACGAAAAATACGAAGTTCCGAACAAGAACTAAATTTATATTCTGGCGATGTTTTGAGCCAAAATTTCAGACCCAAAATATTCCTGGAGCCTGTGAAATTCGGCAGAAGATTCAGATTCGGAGTAAAGAAAAATATAAATAAAAATTTTGCTAGTTTTTCGATTAAACTTTATTTTATTCGAGTAACGGATGGACAACCCCTATGCTTATTCATGTTATCCTTTCGATTAAAATTTCTATTACAAACGGGACAAGGATAATTAGTTCGTGTATGTATTGTACTTTGATGCTTAAGATAGCTACTACGAAACTTAAACGAGGGATCACGGTCATCATTAGATGCAAATGATTTAGTGCGTTCTGTACATTTGTATATGGTTTGTCACCCGAATGAGACCCCATATGTGTATCTGTAAATGATTTGTCTTATTACTGAATGAAAAAAATTACATAGATTTTGTCAACTCACCCAATTTAGTGACCATTTGATCGCATATTGCACATTTCTTTCGGTGCCGATTCTTATGAATTTTTTGTGGGTTTAAAGGGAACTAATTTGTCAAAAATTCAAATGGCACCCTTCAAACGTACATTGAAATATCCTCTCCATTTTTTCTAATATTTTTTTTTTATTTATCTATTTAAATATATAATGTAAAGTTATTATTTAATATTAAAAATTTACATCGTCGATTTGACAATGACATTTCGAAAATTCGAAAAAAAATTCGGACGAAATAATCATAGAAAAATAAAATTAATACATCGAAATCGGTGGATCTTTAAAATAACCATGGATCAAATAATCCTCGTTTAAACTTACCAAACCGAGGGTAAATCCTCGGTTGTGGATTAATCTTCGTTCAAACTTACGGGCCATAATGTAAAAATTGGGCAAGCCGTTTTTGTACCATGTATGATACACAAAGTTTACTTACCGATTTCGGATAATTTAAAATGTATTTAATAAATCACTAGGTTTATTGCGATACTAACCTTCTTTTCTGATATTAATTATGAAAAATATAATAATTAATTGGTTGTGGAAATATAATATTTTGTGTTAAAAGCTGCGAGAACACATACAATGTGACTTCGATTTTTATAACCAAATAATGAAAAGGTTATGACAGAAAACCCATTCAACAAAATATGCAAAGAAAATTAAAATTACTTATATTCTCAGTGCCAATAAACCGAAAACCGCGATTTCGATCGGAAACAACAAATTTTTGAGCGAAATATAAATGTATCGCGTATATGACTCAAATATCCGCTAAGGTTTAAAAAGATTACAAATACTAATTAAATCCATTTCAATGTTTTACAAACCACAATCAGTTGTTACATAACTTTATATATACATTTACAGTTTTGATTGTGTTTACATGCACGCAACACGATATTATTATACTAAAGACGAAAATGGCTTACTATCTACTTCAAAATAGGGTGCTAATTATTTTTAAATTCAGTGCAACGATAGGTTGGTCTAGAATTTTCACACGACCTACATACAAATTTCCATGCAAATTCATCACGTGCGCTCGAATTATTTATATGCACAACTAACGTAAAGGAAAAACTTTTTGTATGTGCAGTAAAAAATCGTTTGAACATGTAACTACCTAATAATTGCACTGCCGTGTTTCGTTTTATTTTAATTATTTATTTTTTTGTATTTTTAGGGTTTTCTGCCATCGCCCCTTCCGCCCTAACGATAACAATTTGAATCAATTAACTGAAACTGTGTCAGAATTACATGCCTATACACAATTTATTGTTTGACCTATATAATTAAAACTGTTATGTACTATTCAAGGTTATGCGCATAAATGGGAATACTTTTGAATGGGTTGGTTACATACGGATTATTAACACTGGGCCACTAACTGCGGCAATTAATCAATTGTTTTATTGTATGGAACCATTGCGATGTCGAATAAACAGAAAATCAATTTTTATATGTCTAATTAAGGTTGAGTACCTCCTTCACTATGTTGGATACATAAAATATGTATACACCTTCTGATTGGCAGGGAAAATATAAAATATAAATTATTTATGCTGGTTGAATAAAGAAAATTGTATGCCTTTTACAAATTTACTCGACGCACAGCCGGAAAGGTCAAGCATTTTGGACACATTTCGCTATATAATTGGCAAATACTAATGGATTTCTGGAATTTTGTTTTCTTACAATTTTATTTATTTATTGAATCTTTTAGCACGAAAATAACAATAAGATATCAAATCTTAATCAGTTATCAATAAATAAATTTTATAATTTATGTTGTAACAACTATCGTTTTCTTGTGTGGGTAACTGCAGCAGGGAAACTTTTGAATTTCAAAATGAAACTTGGCATACTGATTAAGCCCAATTTATGCTAATTAGTGCTCACGGGAAAAAATTAGTGCTAGTCCAGGAGCCGAAAAAACGGGAAAAGAAAATTTAAATTTCGCCTGAAAGACGAAAAAAATAAAACCCAATTTCTAGAAAAAACCAGAAAAAATTTAAACCTAATTTCAAAACTTCACAAAAGCGGTTCCACCGACGAAATTTGTGCTTATCATTGAAATATGATTTTTATAAATTTTCATTAATAAATTGAGGAAAAACAAATTAGCCCCTAAAAGATACTATATTGAACATTAAAAATACACAAGTATACCGTTCAATAATATTTTTGTTGAACAACAAATTAAAAATAAAATAACTTATTATAAAATCAAAGAATAAGAATTTCAGATAGCATATTCCTGTCACGCATGTTCATTGCCATCCGAAAAATATAGTGGCCGAATTTGTGCTAATCCAGAATTGGCCCAATTCCGTTGAACAACAAAGACCGTTGAATGAACAATTTTCTGACAAAAAATGTTCTACAAACCAATGATGTTGGCACTTCTGATTGCATATTCCTATCAGGTATGTTCATTGCCATCCGAAAAATATAGTGGCCGAATTTGTGCTAATCCAGAATTGGCCCAATTCCGTTCAACAACAAAGACCGTTGAATGAACAATTTTCTGACAAAAAATGTTCTACAAACCAATGATGTTGGCACTTCTGATTGCATATTCTTGTTAGGTATGTTCATTGCCATCCGAAAAATATAGTGGCTGAATTTGTGCCAATCCAGAATTGGCCCAATTCCGTTGAACAATAAAGACCGTTGATTGAACAATTGTCTGACAAAAAATGTTTTACAAACCAATGAAGTTGGCTTTTCTCATTGCATATTCCAATCGGGTATGTTCATTGCCATCCGAAAAATATAGTGGCCGAATTTGTGCTAATCCAGAATTGGCCCAATTCCGTTGAACAACAAAGACAGTTGAATGAACAATTTTCTGACAAAAAATGTTTTACAAACCAATGAAGTTTGCACTTCTGATTGCATATTCCTATTAGGTATGTTCATTTCCATCCGAAAAATATAGTGGCTGAATTTGTGCCAATCCAGAATTGGCCCAATTCCGTTGAACAACAAAGACCGTTGATTGGACAATTTTCTGACAAAAAATGTTTTACAAACCAATGAAGTTGGCACTTCTCATTGCATATTCCAATCGGGTATGTTCATTGCCATCCGAAAAATATAGTGGCCGAATTTGTGCTAATCCAGAATTGGCCCAATTCCGTTGAACAACAAAGACAGTTGAATGAACAATTTTCTGACAAAAAATGTTTTACAAACCAATGAAGTTTGCACTTCTGATTGCATATTCCTATTAGGTATGTTCATTTCCATCCGAAAAATATAGTGGCTGAGTTTGTGCTAATCCAGAATTGGCCCAATTCCGTTGAAAAACAAAGACCGTTGAATGAACAATTTTCTGACAAAAAATGTTCTACAAACCAATGAAGTTTGCACTTCTGATTGCATATTCCAATCGGGTGTGTTCATTGCCATCCGAAAAATATAGTGGCCGAATTTGTGCTAATCCAGAATTGGCCCAATTCCGTTGAACAACAAAGACCGTTGAATGAACAATTTTCTGACAAAAAATGTTCTACAAACCAATGAAGTTGGCACTTCTCATTGCATATTCCTATTGGGTATGTTCATTGCCATCCGAAAAATATAGTGGCCGAATTTGTGCTAATCCAGAATTGGCCCAATTCCGTTGAATAACAAAGACCGTTGAATGAACAATTTTCTGACAAAAAATGTTCTACAAACCAATCATGTTGGCACTTCTGATTGCATATTCTTATTAGGTATGTTCATTGCCATCCGAAAAATATAGTGGCTGAATTTGTGCCAATCCAGAATTGGCCCAATTCCGTTGAACAATAAAGACCGTTGATTGAACAATTGTCTGACAAAAAATGTTTTACAAACCAATGAAGTTGGCTTTTCTCATTGCATATTCCAATCGGGTATGTTCATTGCCATCCGAAAAATATAGTGGCTGAATTTGTGCTAATCCAGAATTGGCCCAATTCCGTTGAACAACAAAGACAGTTGAATGAACAATTTTCTGACAAAAAATGTTTTACAAACCAATGAAGTTTGCACTTCTGATTGCATATTCCTATTAGGTATGTTCATTTCCATCCGAAAAATATAGTGGCTGAATTTGTGCCAATCCAGAATTGGCCCAATTCCGTTGAGCAACAAAGACCGTTGATTGGACAATTTTCTGACAAAAAATGTTTTACAAACCAATGAAGTTGGCACTTCTCATTGCATATTCCAATCAGGTATGTTCATTGCCATCCGAAAAATATAGTCGCCGAATTTGTGCTAATCCAGAATTGGCCCAATTCCGTTGAACAACAAAGACAGTTGAATGAACAATTTTCTGACAAAAAATGTTTTACAAACCAATGAAGTTGGAACTTCTGATTGCATATTCCTATTAGGTATGTTCATTTCCATCCGAAAAATATAGTGGCTGAGTTTGTGCTAATCCAGAATTGGCCCAATTCCGTTGAAAAACAAAGACCGTTGAATGAACAATTTTCTGACGTAACATGTTCCACAAACCAATGAAGTTTGCACTTCTGATTGCATATTCCTAACAAGTATATTCATTGCCATCCGAAAAATATAGTGGCTGAATTTGTGCTAATCCAGAATTGGCCCAATTCCGTTGATCAACAAAGACAGTTGAATGAACAATTTTCTGACAAAAAATGTTCTACAAACCAATGAAGTTGGAACTTCTCATTGCATATTCCTATTGGGTATGTTCATTGCCATCCGAAAAATATAGTGGCCGAATTTGTGCTAATCCAGAATTGGCCCAATTCCGTTGAACAACAAAGACAGTTGAATGAACAATTTTCTGACAAAAAATGTTCTACAAACCAATGATGTTGGCACTTCTGATTGCATATTCCTAACAAGTATATTCATTGCCATCCGAAAAATATAGTGGCTGAATTTGTGCTAATCCAGAATTGGCCCAATTCTGTTGATCAACAAAGACAGTTGAATGAACAATTTTCTGACATAACATGTTCCACAAACCAATGAAGTTGGCACTTCTGATTGCATATTCCTAACAAGTATATTCATTGCCATCCGAAAAATATAGTGGCTGAATTTGTGCTAATCCAGAATTGGCCCAATTCCGTTGATCAACATAGACCGTTGAATGAACAATTTTCTGACAAAAAATGTTTTACAAACCAATGAAGTTGGAACTTCTGATTGCATATTCCTAACAAGTATATTCATTGCCATCCGAAAAATATAGTGGCTGAATTTGTGCTAATCCAGAATTGGCCCAATTCCGTTGATCAACAAAGACAGTTGAATGAACAATTTTCTGACGTAACATGTTCCACAAACCAATGAAGTTGGCACTTCTGATTGCATATTCCTAACAAGTATATTCATTGCCATCCGAAAAATATAGTGGCTGAATTTGTGCTAATCCAGAATTGGCCCAATTCCATTGATCAACATAGACCTTTGAATGAACAATTTTCTGACAAAAAATGTTTTACAAACCAATGAAGTTGGAACTTCTGATTGCATATTCCTAACAAGTATATTCATTGCCATCCGAAAAATATAGTGGCTGAATTTGTGCTAATCCAGAATTGGCCCAATTCCGTTGAACAACAATGATTCCCCAATTTACAAAACTAATGAACCAATGTTCATTGCAGCCGATTCTAATCCAGAATTGGCACAATTCTCTTTAACATTAAATGGCGTTGAAGGATCTATTTGAAGTGCTAGCCATTAAATGTAGTGTCTTAATTTTAAAAATCATTTTTATTTTTTAACAAAAATATTTTATCGGACAAAATATCATTTTAATGGACACCCATACAATGTTTTACGACAATTTTTGTCGCATAAAAACAAAGAGGCCATTTATTAACAATATTTCTACCACAAAAGTAGAAAAAATGCATTCCTAAAATCCATCTTAAAACAAATTAAATTCACGGACGTCTTTAATATTTCTTCTTAAATTATATGTGTTGGCTGTTATACACATACATAGTGAGAATTTCCTGTGGTTTCTGATTTAGTGAATATAATTCGCTAAATCAATATGTTCTTGTTTTGTATTATCGGTACAAAGCAAGATTTTGATTTTTGCAGTTTGGTCGTTGCAACCTTATGAGTAGACCAACTTTTTATCAGTACGAAACCAAGCTGCCAAGAAGCTACCTAAGGGAGTTCTCATTTTTGTAAGGGTTTGTGTATCTTTGTGTACACAAGTGCCCTGGGGTTAAACGTGGGGGAGGGGAATGCATTTTGTCTACTTTTGTGGTAGAAATATTGTTAAAAATATTTTATGTTCATTCATTTTTATTCCAATTTTATACTTTATACATTCAAGACAAATTCATTATTTTACATTTTAATATAAAATTATATTTTAAATTCATAAACCACCACTCAAATCATTCTTGATATTCTACTACTTTTTTATAAATTAGGATTGCTGGGTTTGCTAATTGTATTTCTCCCTTTCCTTCTGATAGGTCATCATATGCCTCAAATTCTCCATTTGACCGCTTGATTATTTCAACATAATGTCCCATGCCGTTTGTCGTTTAATTTGGAATAAAATGAATAATCCCTTTCAACCTGAAAACATCTTTCTTTACATCAATCTCGTTCTGAATTTTATTAGGTTTAATAGAATAAAATTCTTCTATGTTTAATGATTGAGTGTCAACAAACAATAAACCTTTAGTTTCAATATTTTGCGCTTGTTGACAAAATTCACACATGTTTATATTTAAATTTGCGTCCGATAAAAAGTTTTCTAAAGGTAATAACCCCTGTGCTACGATCGGCACAAACGTCAAATATTTCACCTTTTCAACCATTCGGCAGTAATGTTTTATCTGAATAGAACCTCTGAAATATTTTTCGACTAGGTATGAGATATTACACGAGCAATCTATCTCGATGTATGCTCCAGTATTAGTAACACTTTTGAATTTCTCGGGAAATATTTTTGCGAGCAAATCGTTTCGTTTTTTATATACCTCTCGCGAAGTTCCATCTCGCCTTAATTGATCGATAAATTCCATGAAGTCATTTGAGACACCTTCTTTTAAATAATCGCTATCGTTTGTGACTGCCATAATTACTTGGGCGAGTGCATCAAACGCACACGTATTTATTGTGACTGTTGTGCTTTTATTGTTTATAAATTTGAATCCATTTTTAAGGATTGGCAAATCTAACTCAATTTTCGGTAATATACGGAAATTTAAATGTGGGTTTATTATTTTGTGGTCATTCCGTCTCTCTACACGCTTTCGCTTAATATTTTTCAACCTCCAATTCTCTTCATCGCTGCTTTGATCGAATACATTTTCGGATAACTGGTGTTTTTTAGTTTTTGGTTCAGCGTTCGATGTTTTTGCCTTAGCTATAATTAAAGCGGCCCTATCAGCATCTAACTGTTTTGCGATCAATCGATCAGCTCGCACATTTTTTTGTTTATTTAGTATGAAACATTTTAACTCTTTAAACGAGTTTTCCACCACTGCCGATGAGCCACACTCAATTTCAGATTTGTACAGCCCTCGCATAACACCACTCCATAGAGGAAGTCTTGAAAACAGTTTTACGAAATATTTCTCTGCTTGTAAACAAGAAAGAAGATTTACTGTTGTATTTACATTCGAATTTTTTATCAAATTATTGCAATGGTCTTTAATATTTAAAATCCAACGGTTTACATCTGTACGTTGATCTTCGTCATCTCCTTCGGTATCAACGTCAGCTGCATCAAATTCTTCATCTTCGGATTGCTGCTGGTTAATGATTTCGTGGTACATTTTGTGTGTTTTGATTAGGTTTACGATGCGCTGCTTGGCATTTATCGTACACACAAATTCATGTTTACTCAAAAGGACGGTAAATATGTCACTAATAATACTTTGTGCTCCTTCAAAATTATCACAATTGATTAAATAACCAATCGCTCGCTCGTAAATAAAAATTTTTTGATCCTGCATTCATTTTTTTTTATAATTTTCACTCTGTGGATTGTTTTTACGAAGTGAGCTATGTCAAGGCGTATAAAGACTCTAGGAAGGCTTTTAAGATCACCATTAAGAGCCAAAATTGACTTTAATAGATAGTCTTTAAGTGTGTTTGACAACGTAAATCCTTGGACTACTGCAGCAATTAATCCAGGCGATTCATCCACATTAATTTCTTTCGGCATGGCAAAATATTTCAAAAATGTTTTGAAAAACATGAAAGAAATAAAGTCTGCTTCATGATTAGTAGTGATGAAATGAGCTGCGTTAAAACTGCGCTCGTATTTTGGTTTAACGCAGATGGTATAAATACGGATATCCATGTCCATGAGGTGATTGTACCACTGATTCCGTTGCATCTATGCTAAGAACAATTCTTTCATTCATGTTATATAAACTTTCCTGTTCAGGGAGCCAATATACGATATAAAATGGATCAAAACCAATTGTTTTTAAGCTGCCACGATATAATGAACTTAAATTCAGCAATTTTAGTGACTGAAATAGTTCATCATGAAAATTGTCATGTTTGTTAATACTGTATCTTGCCTGTTTTAACGCAGAATACGTCAGAATCATTGGTGATTCAAGATCACCGAACGCCATACTGTCCAATACTAATTTGTCCCGTACATTTCTGCTATTAAACATTTGTAGCTGTTTAGAAATTTCGCTTTTAGCAGCTCCGTAGTATTCGGTTTTTTTAAAGTGAGGTGTGGCCGCCGATACATTATTAAAAGTTACTTTTAATAGGTTTAGGTCAAGTAAATTGTTTTTGCTGCATACATTAATGAAATTGTCGCATTCTTTGCACTTGCCACTGCAATACAATTCTCCTTCCTTTATGGCGTGGTTCTTAAATGTAAAACTACATTGTTTTCGGAACAACCTCCAAACGATAAATGACAATTTGGTAGTCCAACCCTTTGGCAACCGAAATTGCATCTTTTTATTTTTATCAATAGAAAAATATGGGGTGAAAAATAGCTTCTCTTGCAATGAGAGCTGGTACATTTTGTTCTCTCCATCCAAATTGAAAGAGTTAGATAATGATGTTGCATTAGATGCTATTGATTCATCCGATAACGATTGGTGTAATCCATATGTAAACAGTTCAGTCGTTGAATATATTGATTGAATATTCCGTTTTATTGACAGATAACAAGCTTGTGGCGTCATCCCAAGCTCTTCACTTATTAATACATATGCTGGCTCAGTTGCTGGAGTCTTAAGTACTCCCGTTTCTATTAAATTATCCTTATGCTTACGAAAACATTCGAGTTGTACGGTAATTGCCACTTTAGATTTACGCCCAGCCATTATTTGAAGTTTTTGTTATATATTCTGATCAGAAATTGAGATTTTTTAATTTAAAAATAACAGATTATTAATATATGTCAATCCTCCAGGATGTGTGTCAATTACACCCATTTTGGTAATGGAACATACTTTCACACAGTAATAACAAAAAACCTTCTGACATACAGTTAACCATAAATACCGCGGGGCAAAATACTATCGTAAGAAGACCACCGATATCTCGTAATGATTTGAAGCATGCAGACCATAAAACTACAAAAATTATAAATAAAAATCACTAAAACGGTTTGATATTGCTTTACTGACGTCCAAAATTTCATAATAAAATATACTTCTATTATTTCGAGCTATATTTTATCAAACCGTTCAACCGACAATATCAAACCGTTTAACTCTTAAATACCCATTGTATCTTAAAAGATACAACATTTTTCAGTCATATTTCGGTGAATAACCAAAATTGAACGTAAACAGTTTTTTCTTTTAAATGTTCTTCATTCTCTCATTTTAACAGAAAAAAACTGTTTACGTTCAATTTTGAAGATTTACCCGGAAATATGTTTGAAAAATATGGTTGTATCTTTAAAAAAACAATGGGCATTCAAGGGTGTGCATTTTATTTATAATTTTTTGTAGAATTTGTAAAAAAATGTGACATTGCCTCCAAAATGGGAACTGTGGCGTAATTGACACTAACATTATGTATATAATAATTATAAGACTACTTACCACTTCAGTCTATAACACAATCCAGTTTTATTTGTAAAACAACAAACAGTTCAGTACTCAGCAGTTACTGTGTGTTAGGCCAATGCTCGTGCACAATTTACAAAATTCCACTCCACTTATTTTATTAAAACTTCACAAAATTATTAATTTTATATAACCCATGAAACAAAATATCTCAATTATTTAGTTCTCTCATCAACGTAATTTATCAAGGAAAAAAAACAAGAACTCAGGAATTTTATTTATTACGAGCAAAATATTAGGAGAGTATTCTGCATTTACTTGAATATATTGAAAATAATCATTTAAAAAAACGAATTAACTCACCCAAATTAGAGTTTTAATATTGTTTGGATAATTCTGGATTAGCACAAATTCAGCCACTATATTTTTCGGATGGCAATGAACATACCTGATAGGAATATGTAGTCAGAAGTTCCAACTTCATTGGTTTGTAAAACATTTTTTGTCAGAAAATTATTCATTCAACGGTCTTTGTTGTTCAACGGAATTGGGCCAATTCTGAATTAGCACAAATTCAGCCACTATATTTTTCGGATGGCAATGAACATACCTGATAGGAATATGTAGTCAGAAGTTCCAACTTCATTGGTTTGTAAAACATGTTTTGTCAAAAAATTGTTCATTCAACGGTCTTTGTTGTTCAACGGAATTGGGCCAATTCTGGATTAGCACAAATTCAGCCACTATATTTTTCGGATGGCAATGAACATACCTGATAGGAATATGTAGTCAGAAGTTCCAACTTCATTGGTTTGTAAAACATTTTTTGTCAAAAAATCGTTCATTCAACGGTCTATGTTGTTCAACGGAATTAGGCCGATTCTGGATTAGCACAAATTCAGCCACTATATTTTTCGGATGGCAATGAACACACCCGATTGGAATGTGTAATCAGAAGTGCAAACTTCATTGGTTTGTGGAACATTTTTTGTCAGAAAATTGTTCATTCAACTGTCTTTGTTGATCAACGGAATTGGGCCAATTCTGGATTAGCACAAATTCAGCCACTATATTTTTCGGATGGCAATGAACATACCTGATAGGAATATGTAGTCAGAAGTGCAAACTTCATTGGTTTGTAAAACATTTTTTGTCAGAAAATTGTTCATTCAACGGTCTTTGTTGTTCAACGGAATTGGGCCAATTCTGGATTAGCACAAATTCAGCCACTATATTTTTCGGATGGCAATGAACATACCTGATAGGAAGAATGTAGTCAGAAGTTCCAACTTCATTGGTTTGTAAAACATTTTTTGTCAAAAAATCGTTCATTCAACGGTCTATGTTGTTCAACGGAATTAGGCCGATTCTGGATTAGCACAAATTCAGCCACTATATTTTTTGAATGGCAATAAACATACCCGATTGGAATATGCAATGAGAAGTGCCAACTTCATTGGTTTGTAAAACATTTTTTGTCAGAAAATTGTTCAATCAACGGTCTTTGTTGTTCAACGGAATTGGGCCAATTCTGGATTAGCACAAATTCAGCCACTATATTTTTCGGATGGCAATGAACATACCTGATAGGAATATGTAGTCAGAAGTTCCAACTTCATTGGTTTGTAAAACATTTTTTGTCAAAAAATCGTTCATTCAACGGTCTATGTTGTTCAACGGAATTAGGCCGATTTTGAATTAGCACAAATTCGGCCACTATATTTTTCGGATGGCAATGAACATACCTGATAGGAATATGCAATCAGAAGTGCCAACATCATTGGTTTGTGGAACATTTTTTGTCAGAAAATTGTTCATTCAACGGTCTTTGTTGTTGAACGGAATTGGGCCGATTCTGGATTAGCACAAATTCAGCCACTATATTTTTCGGATGGCAATGAACATGCGTGATAGGAATATGCAATCAGAAGTGCCAATTTCATTGGTTTGTAGAACATTTTTTGTCAGAAAATTGTTCATTCAACTGTCTTTGTTGTTCAACGGAATTGGGCCAATTCTGGATTAGCACAAATTCAGCCACTATATTTTTCGAATGGCAATGAACATACCCGATAGGAATATGCAATCAGAAGTGCCAACTTTATTGGTTTGTAGAACATTTTTTGTCAGAAAATTGTTCATTCAACGGTCTTTGTTGTTCAACGGAATTGGGCCAATTCTGGATTAGCACAAATTCGGCCACTATATTTTTCGGATGGCAATGAACATGCGTGACAGGAATATGCTATCTGAAATTCTTATTCTTTGATTTTATAATAAGTTATTTTATTTTTAATTTGTTGTTCAACAAAAATATTATTGAACGGTATACTTGTGTATTTTTAATGTTCAATATAGTATCTTTTAGGGGCTAATTTGTTTTTCCTCAATTTATTAATGAAAATTTATAAAAATCATATTTCAATGATAAGCACAAATTTCGTCGGTGGAACCGCTTCTGTGAAGTTTTGAAATTAGGTATAAAATTTTTCTGGTTTTTTCTAGAAATTGGGTTTTATTTTTTTCGTCTTTCAGGCGAAATTTAAATTTTCTTTTCCCGTTTTTTCGGCTCCTGGACTAGCACTAATTTTTTCCCGTGAGCACTAATTAGCATAAATTGGGCTTAATCAGTATGCCAAGTTTCATTTTGAAATTCAAAAGTTTCCCTGCTGCAGTTACCCACACCGTTTTCTTCTTTAGTCCTGAACATATAGGAATGCCGTTTAGGCTTCATGTACAGTTTTGTTTTTAACGAACCACTGTGCTCCTGGTAATTATTCTGAGAATTTTTGACTGTGATCGTTGGACAATCTCAATATTCGAATTTGAAATTGATTGCCATGATTGAAATTGGTTTAATCATTGTGTTATACAGTAACTTTGTATTCTAGATCAATGGTTAAATATTTCCTCATCAGTACATTTTATCAATTTTAATCAAAAATTTAATAATTTTATCGAATTATTAAATTTTTCTTCCTACGGGTTTTTTTTCCAGCGATTTCATGGCACCTCATTTTACCCATCAGTAGAATAAATTTGCTGGTTGAACCGCCACACTATCCTTTACCCCAGTGATTGAACAAGAACCACACACATTATTCAAACCGAATTGGTTTTTATTATAATTCGTCCTGACCTTGATTTAAATTTTTCAGTCACGTCTGGTGTGAAAGTTTTCACCTCTTATGATTACCAAAAAATGTCCCTCATATGGGGGTTGTCAAGGACGTCGTAATGCATTCGTTCTTACTAAAAACAGATTCGCGATTTGACAGATCTTTGAAAATGAAAATTTGGTCTTTCACATGTCGTGAGGCTGTTGATGGTTGTATATTGTTAAATTGATTTCGAAGCTGATTAACGAAATCCGAGTGGCTGGTGTACTTGTTCAATATAATAAAATCTGCGGGCAAACGAAGATTCTGCCCATACACTAACTCCGCTGATGAGCTTACGAGAAAATCCTCTCTAAATGCAGTTCTCAAACCGAGTAAAATTATTGGAAGAGATTTTGTCCACTGCGTATTTGTTGCATACACAATTGCAGCTTTTAACGTTCGCTACCATCGTTCTATGATGCCGTTACATGCAGAGTTATTACTGTCGTTCGTTTGCGTTGAAATCCTAATAATTTGGAAATTTAATTAAAGAATGCAGATTCGAACTGGGCACCTGTTTCGGTCGTGATGGTTGAAGAAACGCCAAATCGACTTATCTAATTGTTATGTCGTGCAATAAATTTTGTCTTCAGACGGTGGTTGGGGTTTAGTAACTTTACATTTCTGATAAACAATACAGCTCCTTGCCCATCGTGCGTTTCTCTTGTAATTGAAGGCAATATGAAATTTTTCGTAATTTGTTTAATATTTGCTCTAATTCCGTTTTGAAACAAATGGATGTTGATTGCCATTCGAGATGTCCCATAAAATGTATTTGTCTCTTCCCAAATATTGGAAATTTTTCAACATTTAAAATTGGATTTGATTCGATCAATGCGGTAAGTACTTTATCGGATTGTTGTGCTTCTGCCAACAAAACGTAATCAATTGTGGTTCCAATGTCCATTTGTTGAATCTTTGACAGTATGTCGGCAACAACATTAGAACTTCCCGAAATTTGTCGAATATCGGAAGTAAATTGTGGAATTAAATCCAAATGGCGTCGTTGACTAGGCGAGGGTTTGTCCAAATTTTGATGCAATACAAATGTTAGAGGTTTATGAACTGAAAATAACTCTCTTCCCTCAATAAAATTTTTAAAGTGTTTGATTGCTGCATATGCTGCCAGTAATTCTCTGTCGTATGTGCTGTAGCCTATTTCAACCGCTTGTAGCTTACGTGAGCAGAAAAATAAAGACTCCCAAACTTTTTCTGCTCCTATAGCTAAATCAGACGTCAAACAAATATTACAAACTCCGCATTTTGAATCGGATTTGCTAATTGAGTACATTTTGCCAATTTCGATTTGCACAATTCGAATGCTTTAGATGTTACATCAGTCCAGGGAATTTCTGATTTGTCCTTTTTTCGACCTTTTAAAAATTCATATAATGGAGCTTGGTTCGGTGCTGCATTAGGTAGAAAACTTCTGTAATAACTAATCATTCCCAGTGCCACTATTCTGGTTTTCCCTGGGAATGGGGAATTGGGAAAAATATTTTCATAGCATTTTTGTCTAAATTTTATTTTTCTGGCCTTCTGTTGAAATTAGTTGGGTGTAAATATTTTTCAAACAAAGATACACCTATCCCCCGATTTACACGCCACTCTTTTTACACGATTTCGCTTTTACACGTACGTAGCCATATTTGTTTTTAAAGAATTTTTTAATTATGTCGAAATATTTGATAGACAGACGATAATGCCGAAAGGAACTACAAAAAGAAGAGTTATATCTTTAAAAACCAAAATTGATATTTTGGATCGCATTAGTAAAGGTGAAAAATCAACACATGTTGCTAGAGTATACATATGGTATGAATGAAGCGACAATACGAACTATCAAAAAAAAATGAAAAAAGCATCAGGCATATTGTAGCGGCAGGAACAGATACCAGTCAAAATAGAGCATCATACGTAAGAGATATTGTTATGGAAAGTATGGAGAAGGCGTTAATGATCTGGATTGAAGATCAAACTCAAAAGCGTATGCCTATTGATACAAATGCCATCACACATAAGGCATTACAAATTTATTCAAAAATAAAGGAACAGGAACCATCTACTTCTGCAACTGATAAACAGAAATCGAACTTTTCTGCAAGCCATGGATGGTTTGAGCGTTTCAAACATAGACATTCCTTGCATAATTTAAAAATAAAAGGTGAGATAGCATCGGGTGACGTGAATGCAGCGAAGGAATTTCCTGCAAAGTTAAGAGAAATTTGTACTGTCAATTCGTATTCCGCTAACCAGGTTTTCAACGCGGACGAAACCGGGTTATTTTGGAAAAATTACCAACTAGAACCTATGTAGCCAGGTCACTCAAAACAGCTGGTGGCCATAAAGCAGTGAAGGACCGTGTAACAGTGCTTTTCTGTAGCAATGCTTCTGGGGATCATATAATGAAGCCGTTGGTTATTAATAAGGCAAAAGCACCAAGAGCATTTAAAGGAATAAAAATGAATAGCCTTCCTGTTGATTGGATGTCGAATAAGAAAGCATGGGTTACGGCCGCTATATTTAATAAATGGTTTTACAAATATTTTGTTCCAAATGTTAAAAAATATTTAATCGAAAAAGGATTGCCATTTAAAGCTCTTTTAATTATTGATATCGCTCCCGGACATCCGAAAGATTTGCACCATGAAAATGTCAAGGTTATATTCCTTCCACCAAATACAACAAGTTTAATACAGCCGTTAGATCAAGGGATAATCTCCACATTTAAGGCGCTGTACATTACAGCGAACATACATTAAGCGAACGTTCAGATCTATTTTAGATCAAATGGATCTTGGACGCGTCCTTATCAGTGATGGATGCATGGAAAAGGTTTACAATACTAGATTGTGTTAAACATATTGCATTAGCTTATTCCGAAATAAAACAATATACGCTTAATGCATGCTGGGGAACATATGGCCACAAGTTGTCGATAGTGACGTTCCAAATGTAACGTTGCAACCTGAATATTCGGAAATAGTAGGGTTGGTGCATTTAGTGAGAGGAGAAGGTTTTGCTGATTTGGAAGAAGAAGATATTCTTGAATTAGTAGAAGATCAAGAATTGGACACCGATGATTTAATTAATATGGTTGCCAATGCAAATGATCCTGGAAGCGATACTGACGAAGAGAATGAGTCGGTGTTATTTACATCAAAAATCATTCGCTAGGGACTGGAGTTCGGCCGAAAATTGGGTAATCATTTTGTTCAATATGATACAAATATAGAACGGGCTCTAAGGTTTCAGCGGGATATCAACAAATGTTTAACTCAGTACGAGGAGGAATGCAAAAATCTTAGTACACATCAACCATTAATTACAGATTTTATGAGCAAGTTTTCTAGAGCAGAAGTTGTCCCGAATGTAGCAATCATCCAACCGCACTCACCACAAACGATTTCCAGTGATGAAAGTGAAATTCAACCAACTAAGAAGAAAAGCGTTATTTTTAACGATACTGATAGTAGTGATTAAATATTTGAAATGTTTTTTTTTTTTTATAATTTATACATGTATGTCTGCTTTTACATATTTATTTTAGACATAATGAATTATTAGCTTTATATTTTTATTTTACGTTCTGTGTTCAATGAAATTATTTTATTTTTAAGTTTGTATTTGTTATTTTATATATTTTACGTTAAAATAAATGAATTATTAAAAATCAAACGATAATTTAAGAATTTTATTTGATTTTTTCGATTTACACGGTTTTTCATACAAAAATCCAATTTTCGATTTACACGGTATTTTTCGGAACCAATCTCCCGTGTAAATCGGGGGATGGGTGTATATTGGGAATTATTTTTCCCTATAAAAATTTTGTGGAACAAAAGTTTCTCAATCAACTTTGTTTCGAAAATATTTACACCAAACTAATTCCAACAGTAGGCCAGAAAAATACAATTTAGACAAAAATGCTATGAAAATATTTTTTCCAATTCCCTATTCCCAAGGAAAACCAGAATAGTGCCACAGGAATCTAAGTAAACCGTCGATGGTTTTTGGTTGTTGAAATTCTTGAATTATTTTAACTCTTTGTTTGTCTGGTGATAAACCCTGACATGTCATACGCGGAAACTCAAATAATCCAAAGGGTGTAATTATTGCTGTTTTCTCGATATTTTGTAGTTCTACTGGGACTTGATGATAAGCTCTAACTAAATCAATTTTAGAAAATATGGTACATGATTCGAGCTGATGAGTAAAATCCGTAACAAATGGTACTGGATACCGATTTTGTTTTGTCAATGTATTTAATGCTCTGTAATCGCCGCATAGTAGCCAACTACCATATTTTTGGGTGTCATATGCAGAGGACCCAATTGCTTTTAGATGGACGACAGGTACCTTGCGCTAACCATGTCTCAATTTCCGTTTTGGCTATAAGCATTTTATCTGTACTTATAGTCTTCGAACTTTTGCTTGACACGGCTGACCTGTAGTTGATGATCACTTTGTGATTCGTGAGTCACTGATTTCGTGAGGCACCTTCAGTACCTCGGTAATCCCGAAAATGATACACGTATTGGCATTATAGGCGTAGATATTAGTAGGTACCAAAACTGGTACCGCCCCCATCCCGCCTTGCATAAAACAAAATTTTGCCGTCTTGGACCTTAAAACGGATGCTATATTCCTAATTAACACTCCCGAAAACCAGGAAAAGGACATAATTATTGGAAACCAAAATCACGGGCCGAAAATCAGAATCACGGGCCGAATTTTTGTTGAAAAACAGTTTGTTTGTTCCGCTTAAATTTTGAAAAACCGATCTGGACCGGTATCGTTGCAAAATTAATTTAGAATCTTTTAGTTCTTAGTAGTTTCTCTTGTAAATGATATCTTTTCAAAATAATTGCAAAAATCGATAAAGCTCCCATAAAAGCTGGCACTCCCGAAGGACCGTTTTCTCCCAAAAATTACAGAATCACGCAAGACCCATTATTACCATGTATATATATAAATTTTTATTAAAATCGGTGCAGTAGTTTTTGAAGTTTTTGAGTTTATCGATCGATGCTCCTATATGGAAGCTGTAACTTCCAATGAACCAATTTTCAATATAAACCATTCTCATCATTCATAAAACATATATGCATTAACATTTATCAAAATCGGTGCATCAGTTCTTGAGTTTTAATGTTACAAACACACATTTCATTGGCCGCAGAAAATCAAAAAATTCTAGTGATAATTGTAATCCATAAATTTGTTCCGAATTGTCCCTGTATGCGATGCAAATTTTACAAATTTTAATTAAGAAATAGCCGAGTTCCCTTCAGTTTAAAATTTATTTATATCGTGTAAAATGTACATATACCATTTTTCAAAAGGACTGATTATGAAATGGCCAGTTTAGTCCAGCACGAACAGATCGTACAATTTTGTTCAAAACTTATTTTAAATTCCTCGATCAATGCACTATCAAAATTTCATCGTAATTCGTTAAGAAATGGCGGAAAGATGTATTATTGTTAAATTTCAAGATTCCATATACCGAGTTCCTTTACTTTGAAGATCAATCAATTTGTCATTTTAAGGATCATTTTTAATACTTTATTCCGCCGAGATGTTTTATTTAGTCAAAAAAGGGATACATAATAAATAAAAAAATTCCGCTGGTAATTACAGAATAAAATAAATTCTCTTTAGTGATAGTGCTGCCACTTGCGGCGAGTAGCGTAATCTTTCATTTTCTGCCGTCAAATTTCCGCTGTCTTATACAGTATCTTTCTGTCGCTATATAAGTTTTTTCAGTGTATGGCTAATATCTCAAAAACTCCCGCAAGTAACCAATACTTTCGATTGTTCCTAGCAAGTTCATATTGAGAATACACGGACAATTTGGGGAAACTTTATGGTCTAGAATTTTCAATATAATTTTTAGACACTGTGGCCACATTGGTCAGAAACTGAAAAGAACTTATATAGCTGCAAAAAATCAAAAAATTTGTAGTGAAAGTTCTCAGTCTCATGTATAATCTTAGCTTTTAGAAAAACCGCCGAGAGTATTGATTACTTGTAGGAGTTTTTGAGCTTTTAGTGATAATCTGAAACTAAATGATTTTGCCGCAAAAATCACTATATAACTTAGAGAGAGTTCTCTAAGTCTCAAAATCCATTTTAATATTTTAGAATATTGTACAGATATCATATTTTTATCTAAAATTTATGTTTCAATCGAAAATCAAGTTCAAATCAATCATCAGTCCAAATTAGAAACCAAATTTCATAAGGATTGGTGATGAGATGACCAAGTTTAATCCAGCATGAACTAAAATTTTGTATAAAACTTACTACAGAATCACTAACCAATACTACCAAATTTCAAGGCGGATTCACTGTTGCGTTCTTTCGTTCATTCATTCATTTAAACAATTTTGTTGACTGATCATATTGTTCCAAAATGATGACCCTAATGCTGTACCAGCACTTGTAGCACAATCCAATAAACATGGTACTGAAATTTTTTTTTACAAATTAACTACAACTTATCGGCATAGTTCAACCCCCAAAAAACTACCCCTAAGGGGTGCAATTCTTCAAAAATCATATTTTTCGTTACAACATTCTTATCGCATTTCTGTTAATATTTATTTTATCGTACTGGGAGTGGTACTGAAATTTTTTACAAATTAATTACAACATATTGGCATAGTTCAACCCCCAAACAACTTCCCCTAGGGGTGCAATTCTTCAAAAACCTAATTTTTGATTAAACCATGCTGTTGTCATTTCAGTTAATATTTCTTGTATCGTACTGGGGGTGGTCCTGTAATTTTTAACAAGCTAACTACAACATATTAGCATAGCTCAACCCCAAAAAACTCCCCCTAAGGGATGAAATTTTTAAAAACCCTATTTTTCGTCACACCACGCCTTTTGCATTTCTGTGAATTTTTGTTGTATAGTGCTTTGTTGTATTTTTATACAAATTAATTACAATAAAATGGCATAATTAAACCCCTAGAAAACTACCCCAAATGGGAGTAACCGTTTAAAATCATTGTATCGTAGTGGTTTATACAAGAAGTTTTTACTAAATAAATTACAATATATTGTAATAGTTCAATTGCCAAAAACTGTTAATAAAATTGCAGCTCTTTAAAACAATATTTTTCTGTATAGGTAAAACCCCTCCAATAGATACCACTAAATTTATTACAACAGCCCACACCCACAAAAATCAATCATAATGCATCGAATTTCCTTCCTATGCCAGAAATAGGTATCCCTGAGTTTATCAGATGAGCCCATACCCACAAAAATCGATCATACTGAATCGAACTTCCTTCCTATGCAAGAAATAGGTATCCCTAAATTTATTACAACTTTTTGTAGGAAAAATAGGGTTTTTAAAAATTTCATCCCTTAGGGGGAGTTTTTTGGAGTTGAGCTATGCTAATATGTTGTAGTTAGCTTGTTAAAAATTACAGTACCACCCCGAGTACGATACAAGAAATATTAACTGAAATGACAACAGCATGGTTTAATCAAAAATTAGGTTTTTGAAGAATTGCACCCCTAGGGGAAGTTGTTTGGGGGTTGAACTATGCCAATATGTTGTAATTAATTTGTAAAAAATTTCAGTACCACTCCCAGTACGATAAAATAAATATTAACAGAAATGCGATAAGAATGTTGTAACGAAAAATATGATTTTTGAAGAATTGCACCCCTTAGGGGTAGTTTTTGGGGGTTAAACTACGTCGATATGTAGTAATTAATTTGTAAAAAATTCCAGTACCATTTTCATTGGTTTGTACTACAAGTGCTGGTGCAGCATTAGGGTCATTCCAAAATGGCGATTTTTTCCTTCTGCATTTTTAACAAGCGATGATTGGTCGAAAAAATTGTTTAAATGAATGCAAGAAAAACAGTGAATAATAATTCATTCGAATCGTAATTCATTAAGAAATAATGGCGGAAAAGACGGAACATTGCTAAATTTAATAATTTCAACACTCTTAACAATTTTTCATAAGCGGTACGAAAGAGGTACAAAATGAATAAAATTTCCGAGCAGAAATTATTTTTTGTAATAGTGCTGCCAATTGTGGCGAGTAGTGTAACCTCTTATTTTTCGTTTGTTAATTTCCGCTGTGGTATAGACATAGAGCATTATTAAACACACTCGTTCTCCAAAAAGGTAAATGTAATGAAGTCGAGGCTTGTGGTTAGAATAAGAAGCATCCGCCATATAAAAATATTCAATGTGTTTTAAAGAAATAAACATATATAGCAACGCCTTAATTTTTTACGGCATTAATATTAATTTAATTTAAATTCATTTAAATGCGAAATTTACAGTTTTATCGATGGCGTCTGTTTTTATTATGAATCCTTAACATTTAATAAATATAAAAAAAATTTTTTTTTTAATTTAAAAATTGTTGCCATAAAAATACTCGGATCGATTATATTTTATGGCAACATTTTCAATTTTATAGTGGTTTTGGTGGTATAGTGGCTTAAAAGTCTTCTGTTATATCTCATTCATTTTGCAGAAGAAAAATGTTGGTCGCATAGATTTCATTGTCAAGAGCTAATTTGGTCCATGTAGACAGAACGAATTAAGGGCAATTATTAAAGTAAAGTTTAGAAATAAATAATTGAAAATCATTTCAAAAATGTTTTAATAGAACAATAAACGTATTCCATAATATTTATAAACAATTTAACGAATCAAGAAATTCATCCTTGAAGTATAAGAAATACGTAAATCATTTTTCATTATATGCACGTTCTGACTTCTACCATTCCTAGACTGTATTTGACGTAATGCGTAGATTTAATTTTTTATTGTTCTTGATACTTCACATTTTTGGCATAGCCAGTAGAAATTTTAATCATAAAGAAATTTTCCAAGGTTTCTATTCAAATTACAACAAAACATATATCGGAAAAATGTTCGTCATGTTCCAAGAAGCTATGCTACTACATGTACTGGTGTATAAAAATATCAATAATGTTTTGCAATGTGGATTTGTGCGAACCTAACAACAATTTTTACCAGTCGATAATATTAATACTACGTCTGCTATTAATAAATCATCGGCCGCTTTTATTATACAACATTAATAACATAATCTGGCCCTAAAGTGCAAGTGTAATGTAAATAATGCATTACCAGGTTTTATGGTATACACTAATATCATGTATATTGTGTAACATAAATATTTAAGATTATTCGATATTAGAAGGGGGGAGACTGAGAAGCCTCCCTTAAAAATGAAATAATAAATTTATTAGATTTAGCGGGTTTGAACTCTTAAAGGAAGTCTATATACAACAGAACCGAACGAAACATAAATTTTCATACTTTGCAACATAAATATTTCATGTATGTTTTGTGTACGTATATAAATCGATTGGGGAGGAGTATAAACTAAAGGATAATTCTAATACGTGCTCAAGAGAGAATTCTTATCAAAATAATAAAAAAAAAATCTTTTGTGTTTTGTTATTAATTTTCTTATCAATTTTAAAATACTTATCTATAAATAAATTCTGCAGAGACGGAACACTGTTCAGATAAGTAAAAATGTATATATTGTAAAACAATATTAAACAAAAAGACATAAATTATGCATGTCTTGCATAAAAGCATAGAATTGAAATTTTTGCATGTTATATACGTATGAGTGTACTACATTGGAAAATTTGCAGAATTTTATTTTTACCAGTTTTTGTTATTTAAGAAAAAGATTACATCTTAAAATTCACAAATTGAATTAGGTACCTATATACTTTGCATTTGTCTTAATGTTATGAGATTATAGTCGATTCAGTTTATGTAAGACAATGTCGCGTAAGCTTAATTAGAACTATTTACTCTAGTGCTAGTCAGTCAAACCATATAGTTATGTTAATAAAGCAGAGTTGCGGTGATATTTTGTAACATAAATTTTCGATATATTTTACCAAAACCTAGTTTCTCACACTTAGATGTCTCAAGAGCATTGATGGTATAAAAATAGAAATCCCTACAAACATTTTAAAATTTCCCTAATTTTTTCTACGTAACACTTAGGAAATCACGTGGTAATAATCAATTTTCACGTCCCTTAAGCTAGCAGAACCCATACAGCAGAACATTACAAGATAGTATGGATAATTATAGGCTTATAATAGGCTAATTAAATGCTCTATTTAACCATAATGTAGGGCTCATGCCTTCCAATTAAAACGCGGGGTCTGCTAGTTTTAGAAAAAGCTAGCAGAACCCATATAAAAAAATGATTTAAAAATAATTGGAAAATTAAAGGTTGTAGGCTAAAATTTAAAAGTCCTATTTAAATTTTTTTATTCTGCCCGTTCTAGAAAATGTATATGGCTTTTTCACGTCAAAGCTAGCAGAACTCAAATCGGCCCAAAACTGGAATTATAACGCGAAACAAGATCAATTGACATAAAAATAATTTAAGCTCATTATGTCCTTCACTCGTTCTTGACCAAACCAGGTCATTTAATCTAAAGCTCTCTCTCTCTCTCTCTCTCTCTCTCTCTCTAGCATTTACATCCCATGAAGGGATTTTGCCGCCCGCACTATGGTCCTCCATCCTTCTCGGTCCATCGCTCTCGTCCTCCAATTTCGACATCCTAATACGAGTAGGTCTTGTTCGACGTCGTCACGCCAGCGCAGTCGGGGTCTTCCTCTACGACGTACTCCGGCTGGTTGTTGATGGAACACTTTGTAAACCATTCGTTGTTGTGGAGATCTTGCAACGTGGCCGAGCCATCTCACTCGATTAGATTTGATGAAGCCGATAATATCGCTACCTCCGAGAAGTTGCTTTATTTCGTGGTTCATGCGAATCCGATATTCATTGTTCGCAACTTTAATAGGACCAAAAATTGAACGGATGACCTTCCTTTCGAAGGTAGATAATAATCTACAGTCGTTAGAGGTCACGGTCCAGCTCTCGCTTCCGAAAGTCAGCACAGGTCTTATCAGTGCTTTATAAAGTGCGAGCTTGCACGACTGCGATAGGTGTTTAGATCGCAATAATTTTGATTGCGCGTAGAAAACTCGTTGTCCGGCAGCGATTCGGGCTTTTATTTCTGCCTGCATGTCGTTTGATGATGTTATAAGTGACCCGAGGTATTTAAAATTTTCGACGCTATCAAAATTATGGTCGCCAATTTCGAGATTTGCCATAGAGATGTTCCTGGGTGTTGTTAAAAATTTCGTTTTGGTACTGTTCACCTCCAAACCAAGTCTTCTTGCGCAGCGATTGAGCGGTATGAAACTGTCCTTGATGTCGCTAGGTCTTCGGCCAAGAAGCACGATATCATCTGCATATCCAAGAATTTGGCCTGATTTATTGAATATACAGCGCGAAGTTTCAATGTTGCTTTTCCTCACTACGTACTCAAGCGCCAAATTAAACAGCACAGGCGCGAGTGCATCTCCCTGTCGAACACCAGATGTTATTTGAAAGGAGTCTGACACAGATCCTTCAATTACAATTCTACATGCAGATCCAGACGTTGTTAATTTACACAAAGAAACAAGTTTCTCTGGAATACCTAGGCATATGAGCGCGGCCCAAAGGTTGTCGCGGTTTATACCGTCATATGCCTGACGGAAGTCTATATATAATTGATGTATGGTTATGTTGTACTCCCAACATTTTTCCAAGATCATCCTCATGGTGAAACACTGGTCAGTGGTCGATCGGTTGGGACGAAAACCACACTGATAGTCGCCAATGATGTTTTCGGCGAAAGGGATGAGTCTGGCAAGTACAACATTAGCCAACACTTTGTAAGCAGTGTTCAATAGAGCTATGCCACGAAAGTTTTCACATTTAAGACGGTCGCCTTTTTTATGCAACGGACATATGAGCGCGGTCTTCCAATTCTCCGGCAACTCTTCTTGGTCCCAAATACAAACGACGAGATCGTATAAACTTGTTGCAAGAGTAGCGCCTCCGAGTTTGATTAATTCTGCGGGGATTCCATCGAGACCGGGTGCCTTGCCGTTTTTCAATCGACTAATAGCTGCGTCTACTTCCTCTGCTGTGGGATATTCGACGAAGACCTCATCACCTGGAGGAGCTATTGCTCTAATGGGGGTCACTTCGTCATTCCGGTTTAGCAGACTTTGAAAGTAGGTTTGCCATACTGAGAGAACATCAGCCACGTTTGTTCTCAATTCTCCATTCCCGTCTTTTATGGCTGTACTTCTTGGGTGGAAGTCTTTAGTGAGATTCCTGGCATTAGCAAAACAGTCCCTTGAATTTCCTACTTCCGCTTGGAAGCTGATGTTTTCGATGCATGACCTCATATGATCGCGTTTCTTTTGTCGAAGAAATTTAATCGTGGCTTTCCTTGCGCGTTAATATTCTGCCTGAGTGCTTCTCGTGTTGCGAGCCAACCATTTTTCACGAAGCTTTCGTTTATTTTCGACGACCAGGCGGCATTGATCATCGAACCAATCATTGCGGGATCTCGGAGGTCTTCTGCCGATAGTGTTTTGCGCCGCGGTGGTTATGGCTGACTTATAGCGTGCCACTGCTCCTGGATATTAGGAGGAGCTCCTTCGTTGTCGCTGGGCCGCTCTAAATAGTTAGTGACAGCTGATTGGTAACTCTGCAGTGACGCTTGGTCTTTTAGAGCATCGACATTCCATCGAACGGTTTTTTGTGCTTGTCTATTGAAGGTTGATGACAGTTTGCACTTATATTTAAATATGACAAGCACATGATCGCTGTCCATATCTGCACCTCTGTAAGATCTAACGTCAGATATGCTGGTGGAGTGTCTCTTGGACACCATGACGTGATCGATTTGGTTTTCCGTTCTTCCATCATTCGATCTCTACGTTACTTTGTGAATTCTCTTATGTGGAAAAAACGTACTTGATACAACTAAGTTGTACGTTATTGCCAGGTCGGTGACGCGTTGGCCGTTGTTGTTACTAGTTAGGTGCAGGCTGTTAGGACCGATGTGCGTTGTATTTTCTGCACTTCTACCGATTTTTGCATTAAAGTCGCCCACGATGATTTTAATGTCGTCGTGCGGTATGTTATTGATGACTTCCTCGAGCTCGACAAAGAAGAGATCTTTGATGTCATCTGATTTATCTTCGGTGGGTGCATGCACATTAACGATCGTGATGTTAAATTTATTAGTGCGAAGTCTCTCGCATATCCGCATGTTGATAGGGCGGAAATCGATGATATGGTGCTTCACGCGCCGATGGATGAGGAAGCCAACTCCAAATTCTCCTCCGTTCTGATGGCCGCTGTAATGAAGAGTGTAACCATTGGTGGTGTCATGGATCCCACTCCCAGACCATCTAAGCTCTTGTAGTGCAAGTACGTCTAATGTGTAACTTTTGGCTTGGTTCGAAAGGTTCTGGAGATCTCCAGGTCTTAAGAGTCTAAGCACGTTCCATGTTCCCAGTTTTAAAGCGTTGTCCGTGTACAATTTCCGAGGTCGAGTTTGTGATGAATCCGATATGGTAATCCGAGGCCTTTGTTCAGGGTTCATAACTTAAATGGTTTTTATGAGGGAAGGTTGTTGGCCTGCCGCTCAACCCGCTTGTTAAGTGTGTGGGTCACGTACTGGTGAGAATCTTAAGGCATCCAGTCCTACCTTGAACACATTTATATAGCGAGCCGCTTGATACAAGACAGACGCCCGCTTCAGCCGCACCTAACCTGGAGAACAGACGCTGATTTGGTATTGGTTTTGAGGCGCCAATAACCCGCCTTGACATGTAGTGTCCATGACTATAAACAGGATTTAGTCTGTTCGTCTCCACTACACCGCCTGATTCATTTAGCGTTACCCAGAGAGCACCGCGAGGAGGTATGAATCTCGGACTTCGCCCTCCAAAATCTAAAGCTAGCAGAATGAAAATCGAAATTGAACCAAAACCGAAATTATAACGCAAAACTAGGTCAATTGACATACAAATTATTTTAGGCTCATTATGGCCTAATCCAATGTCTCATTAAAAAAATTTAGGCTCCACTCGTTCTTGACCTAACCATGTCATTTAATCTAAAGCTAGCAGAACCCAAATTGAAAATCGGACTAAAATAGAAATTATAACGCAAAACTAGATCAATTGACATATACAAATTATTTTAGGCTAAATTTTCGGGCATAAGTTTGGTCAAGAACGAGTGGAGCCCAAATTTTTTTAATGAACCATTTGATTAGGCCATAATGAGCCTAAAATTATTTTTATGTCACTTGATCTAGGTTTGCGTTCTAATTTATATTTTGGTCCGATTTTAGATTTGGTTTCTACTAGCTTTGAAGTGATAAAGCCTTATGCTTTTTCTAGAACGAGCAGCTGGGGCTATTATGAAATTTTTCGATTTCGATTTTTTTCGATATCGAAAAAATTCGCCCTCTTATGAAACTAAAAAAAAAAAATTCTACGCGAATTTTTTCGAACGCACACTGCATCAAAATAATCCGCCATATTATGAAACTAAAAAAAAATAAATGAAGCGAATTGTTCCGAACGGACATGTCAAGATTCGATTACTATTTAGTTGACGAATTTCATATACGACTGATCGTATTTTTATGTCAATGGGGATAATTATATTTTGTGTTACATATATTAAATATTTTTTGAAATTATATACAAATACTAGTTGTTTGAAATATTTTTAAACATAATATACAACAAAACAACTTATTATTTTATCGAAATAATAAATTGCAGCTAATAATAATTTTCGTAGTAGAAGTATAAAAATTACCGAGATTAACGTTCGAAGAATTTGAAATGTAGGTTTTATTATAAATATTCATGTTAAATTGAATAAGAAATTATGTTAATAAAATATTTTTCCGTGAATTTGTTTATATAGGACCACCAACGCAAACCAGTTTGATTTGCTAGTGTCTTTCATGAAAAAAAACGAGGGCATCGCAAAAAATTATTTAAAAGCGCCCCAATATAAGGAGACAACCAATCAATTATGGGAAAGCATTGCAAAAGAATTAAATGATGTAGGCCCCCAACAAAAACTGTGCCTGGTTGGAAAAAAGTAATGTTAAAACATATTATTACAAGTATCAGTTTATTAATTTATTTGAAATATATTTAAGCTTTGGAAAGACTATAAATATACCGTAAAGTCAAAAATCCGAGCTAATAAAAAAAGTTTAAGCGGGACGGGTGGTGGCCCATGTACAATGAAAAAGATAAATCCAAGGGACGAACGACTCGATAAGCTGTTAGATATCACAGGCGAAATTGAAGGGATCAATGCCAAGGAGTTTGGCTGTACAGCATCAACTGTCCTATTTAATGTTGAGGCAGACAATGTCCAAACCTTTACAGAAAGCGAAACACGGCATGAAAAAACCTCTAAAAACAAGAAAAACAATAAGGGAACTGTGAAAATGCTTCTTAAGGATCGAATAAAAATGCAGGAAGACCATTACAAAAGTTTGGATGAGTTCCACAAAAACCACACAAGAGTCCTAAAAGAAATACGAAATACCAACAAAGACATATTGAAATGTTACAAGGACACTTTGAATTTTAATAGGGAAAATTGGTTGGCTAAACAAAAACTCTTAATACAAAGAGCCAAACAAAAAGCTGAACAACTCGAAGTTCAAAAATTAGAACTAGAGCTTAAGCGTGATTTACAATAAACAGCAATTTATTTTTAAATAATTTATTCCAATAGCTCAATATACATAATATATTTGAATTAAAATGTGAATATGAATGAATTTTATGAGTAAAATATTTTTAAGTATTTTATTTTTTTAAATTTTGAATTAAACACATTGAATTTACAATCTATTTCTAATTTCGTCTCTTATTGTTTTGGCTTCATTTGGTAAACTCTCTGTATCTACCTCTTCTACCACATTTTGCTCAACTCGGTCCTCCATCTCTAACAATTGTTCATCAATCGGAACGTTATATCTTACACATAAATTGTGAAGAAGGCAGCATACATTCACGATTTGGGCTGCCTTTTCGGGATGATAGTGCAGCTCACGGGTTAGCAGTAGACATCGCCAACGTCCTTTGAGGACACCAAATACGCTCTCCATTATAGCGCAAGCTCTGGAGTGTAAAGTATTATACCGTGATTCACGGGACCCTTCTGTAGCTTTTCTATATGGAGTCATACACCAAGGTTGCAGTGTATATTAAGAATCTCCTAAATAATGTATATAAAATAGAATAATAAATTGTCTACATATAGCTATTTGTTGAATAATAATAATATTGCTTAATATCCACGATGATTTATCACCAGCTAAAAATGCCTGCTTAAGAATCGACTCATTTTTACTTATTTTCCGAACAGCTGAGACATGTGAACATACTCCGTAACGCGGATTTACCGATGTTATCATCATGTAGTAATCGCATGTCTATAAAAATAAAATATATAATTATGATGTGATTGAGATTTTTTAGACTCACTATATGTATTTACCATCATTACGTTTAAACTGTGTGTGCCTTTTCTCTTGAAAAAATGGTGCTCATTTTTTTCTGGTCGTATAATGTTGATATGGGTACCACCTACACACCCAATCACTCCTGGAAACCCAGTTCTGTTAAAAAAAAGGCTTTTGATTTGTTTTTTTCCTCCTGCGATTTGTTAAAATTAATATAATTTGTACAAATTTTGGACTCCAATATATTAAGTGTTTCAGCAATCACCACCGAAACGGTCGGTTGGGCCATTCCTATTAAAAAATCTTGGCCTACGGCTTGTTGGTAGGAGCCTTCAGCCAAAAATCGTATGGTAGCTGCTAGCTTTAAAACAAGTGGTATGGCGTCTACGTTTTTTCGTTTCGTAAAATGGGGCTCCACTTGCATAAGAAGATCATTAAAGCAGTCCTTTGACACGCGAAATAATTTCCTAATTCTAAAATAATTGTGAATTAATAAACAATAGTAATAACAAGCAATTTAAAATTACCTTTTGTTTGACATATCAAAAAGGTTTGAATCTGCGCGCAAAGGTTTTCTATGTATATGTAAATCGGAATCACTTCATCTTGAGAATCCTCATCACTTGAACGGACAAAGAAAACAATACTATCCATCTTTAAAATATTTTGATGAATTGGTTATAAATGTCCCATACAAATAAATAATCAAAAGAACAGCTTTTTAAATTTAAAATATTAATTTATTGTAAATTAATTTGTATTACTCACTATATCCAATCGTACTAGACTTTAAAGATTTAACCAAAACAAAATCGCTGTCAAAATTGATTTGTTACTGCAATTTCGATATCGAAAAAAATCGAAAACCAAATTTCATAATAGAGCAAATTCGCGTCGAATCGAATTTTTTCGATATCGAAAAAAATCGAAATCGAAAAATTTCATAATAGGGGGGTTGGTTTTGTAAATGCTACAATTATCTACACTATTGTAAAAATTGTTTCCATAGAAGCTGCCACTTCCAGTACACAGTATTGCACTAAATTTTGCAAGGATCCCCCAATTAATGGAAAAGGTTTAACTATGAAGTTTTATTCCGCATATTCAATCCACCTAGAAGGTAGAGAGGTCGCATTTTGATGAAATAAAGTTTTTTTTTATCTAAACTCATTTCCGGTAAAATTGAAAAATGATCTGAACTGATTTTGTTTAAAATTTAATTTACAATCCTTTTTCACAAATACAAATGAGTAAAAAACGAAAAAATTCTTACGAAACCTCTCACTTCCGGTGGTTCAATATCGATCAATCATCACCGAGACCTCCCAATTTATGGTAGAAGTTGCATGCCTCTACATGACTGATTTTTATTGGGAAACAATTTTTTCTCAAAAATGGTCATTTCCGCCTAAATAATGGAAAAATGATCAGGACTGACCCGCGCTATTGTTCCAAATTTATTTTACGATCTTTGAGTTCACAGTCGTTTTCTCGCAAACGATATACTTCTCAAAATATTTGTAAAAAACAAAATCTCCTAAGGAAGCTGTCACTTCCGGTGGACCAATTTCGGCCAAAAACTACTCGGAATTAATTCTAAAAACCATTCTAAAAGCAATTTGAAAGCTCAAACAAAAACCGAATACTATACCGTCGTGACAAATTACCTTCCGGACCGAATATCTAAAACACGAGAAGAACAATTTTGAGTGCCAATATATTGGCCCAAGCCCCCCGTCAATATGGTGCTAATGTTTTATATTTATCATGTGTAATGCAATATCCACTATACGGAACCACCATGTTCATGGTTACGTATCACGGTTACTGAAGCAACGGGAACATCCTAATTTAAGGCGTAAATTGCGGAGGTTTAATTCTAGTGAGACCCGAATATAAATTCGTTCTGTACCAATTCGTATATCACGACATCGAATCCTTAGTGCCTAGATCCAAGTGATTGTTTTATCACAATCTCATTAAATCGACTTACACGCACTGCTGCAGTGGCATCTGGAACACCAGCCGAAACCGAACAGAAACGTGGTTTTGTATTTGAAACCACCCACAAAAATGAATTTGGCATTCTCATCGTATCCTATTATCCACCCCTATTTAATTGGATCAACAAAAATGAGGTGCCAACCAAGAAGAGTAAAGGTATTTAGCAGATGCAGAATTGCTCCGAAAACCGCAAGTCTCGAGTAATGGCATTTTATGTAACACACTTCCACGTTTGTCCAAATATCGATTAGAAAAATTACGTGCCGAACCAGGTAATTCAATGCAAGATTACGGTCAAACATATTCAGGTTTCCCTCATGCGTATTAGGCGTACAGTTTCCAACCCCAATCGCAAAGCTTAGGTAAAATCCCGGATCAGGAAGAGAAAACCAGGTTACAAATATTTCAGGCAATTTTAACGTATGGGGGTCTCGGTCAAAATGGGGAAATTGTTTAACGGAGTGAAGCATTATCACTCAGCATTTCACTCTAATTCAATCGATTATGGAACTTTGTACGCGAAAAGAGTGGCTATACTAAATAAGCGCTACCTCAAATTGATCAAACAAACAACCAATCATCCGAATCCAAAATCACGAGTGAATTTGCGTCATTTGCGATTTTGTCCCCGAAGAGGGTAAATATGCCCGATTTACCGAAAAATGCCTTTTCAAAACACAGGGAACGTGATGTTGCCAATGGCTGCCGAGGGGTGAAGAAATCGTTTGTACAATCAATCGTCGTCCTATATACGCCCGATTTATTTCATGGACAAGCAATACCATTCGGTCGAATTTCATCCGAGTTCAACGCATCATCACATCTTCTTATTTAGGAAACATTTATTCTACGATCATTTCATTAATTTAGACGATCCTGTTGAGAAGGAGTTACTTTACCATCAAGTATTACACGGCCTACGCACCGATCGGTTCTCGATTATCGAAATGGAAGCAGTGAGCTGGCGAATTACGAGGGTTGCCTTTTATATTTCGGGATTAGAGAACAAAAACAAATATTAATCATCGAAAATCGCTTTATTGTTTTTCAAAATATTCCCCATGAAGATCTATACACTTTTGCATGCGTTTGAACAAATTGTCGAAGCACTTTTTTCACTCTGATTGAGGTATCTCCAAAACATGCATTCTGAACGCAGCAACCGCTTTTTCAGGTGTCGAAAAACGTTGACCTCTCAGTTTGTTTTTTACGTACGGGAATAAAAAGAAGTCATTTGGTGACAAGTCAGGACTATACGGCGGATGACTCATCAAATCGATGTTTTGAGTGCTCAAAAATGTAGTTGTTTCAGCCGATGTTTGAGAGCTCGCATTGTCGTGGTGAAGAGTGATCCGTCTTCGGCAGTTGGTTTTCCTGATTTCTTGGAAGACAACTGGCAAACAAATGGTTGTATACCACTCAGAATTGATTGTTCTGCGTTGTTCTAGTGGTACGGTTGCGACATGTCCATTTTTTCCGAAAAAACAGGCGATCATTTGCTTGCAAGTGCTTCGTGCGCGAACAACTAATGCCTAAGGTTGTCTCAGTCTCACGATAGGTTACATGACGATTTTGCAATATCAGTTCGCGCACAGCATCAATGGTTTCCGGAACAACAACTGATTCTGGACGACCTTCACGAAATTCGTCTTGGAGTGAACTATGACCTCGATTGAATTCACCATACCATCGATAAACACTGGTCCTTGATGGAGCTTCATCGCCAAAAATTGAATTAAGTTCATCCATGCACTCTTGCTGCTTTAATTCACGTCGAAAGTTGTAAAAAATAATCGCACGAAAATGTTCACGATTTAATTCCATTTTTTCGCCGAGATGTTGAGTTAATGAGTACTGTAAACAACACAAATAGCGCTCGAATATCAAAACGTTCTGAGTATGTATAATCTCAAAAATGTCAAACTTTACGATAGAGCTGTCAGTTGCCAGATTGCAACACTAGGGTTGTCCAATCCCGAAATATAAAAGGCAACCCTCGTATTACATGGTATTGGAGGCATACCTTTATATCAATTTCAGATAATGCTAACATCTCTCCAAGGACAGCTCGAACTGGGGAATTGTAAAGGAATTGTGCAGGGCTATTGTGGTATTGTAAATCATTGCTTACCGCAACGGTACGAGCCAAATATTCCAAACGACGCTGTAGCAATGCACAATCAAAGCATCGGTCACGAACATCGGTCACGAAATACCTTTGTACCTACGATCCATACTGTCGTATTCACCAATTATGAATTGCTTATAATGATCATCCCAGGCACCGAGAAAAAAATCCCAAGTTTGAGCCTAAGGCTAAAAATTTAAACATCGAAGATGGGACTTGAAATTTTTATCTTAATGCCTAAATAAAAAGCTTAAGCCTATTGATTTGTTTTGGGCTAGGTACTTGTATTTATATAGCCATATAAATAAAAAATAAAAAAGTTTGAGCCCAAAAATTGATTTTTGGGCACCAGCGTGTTTTGGTTCTTTCGTATTTACTTTAGTTTTATTTTTTTTATTTCATTGCATATTCTTGGGACAAAATTTCGTTGGATTTTTCTATATAATGCGACCCCAAAAACATCTTCGATGTTAAAACAAGGTAAAGTGATTTTAACAACAACTCAGGTAATAAATGTGTAGAGGGACGCTTAATACGATCATCGATACTAAAATCGAATTTTTAATTTCACACCTTGTAACGACTCTAATAGCGTCCTGGTAGCCAACGTGTTAACCTTTTAATACTAATAAATTATCTTACCAATATAATTATTTGGTACAATGTAATAAATTAAATTATGGGGAAAAAACGTATAAAAACGACTGCTTGTTATGCTCAGAAGGAATTGGTTAGTAAACATTGAACTTGTGATGTGAAATAAAGAAAAAAGTAAAATTAGTTTAAATTTACAATAATTTAATCTTTTCTTGTTTTTCTAAGTTTTTAAATATTTATTAATTTTTTTGAAAAACAAAATACTATTAATATTTTTTTTTGTATTATATTCAATAACAATGTACAAATTTTCATATAGTATTTAGATAGAAAATGCGCATGAATAGGTTAGAATTTGATAATTATTACTTAAATTGTTATGGCTTGCTTTAATTTCTTTCATTCGATTAATTCAATTTAAATTATTTTTAATAAAAATTATTGTATATTATATATGTCAATTATCAGTATGAAAAATTTTGCGTGTGTTAGTGCATAAATCAAAAATGGCGTAATTTGAACACCACATGGGAACTCCACTGATGTAAGTATGGTGCGTAATTTGGGTTGTTGCAAGTTTCCTTTCTTCTTCATTTGTTTTGTATGCGGTATTGTAAGCATCGACACATTTCAACAGTTTCACCCACCCCAGGCTGAGCAGCTGGCAGAAAAACCGCGATAGTTGGAAAAAATGTGTTGATGAAATAAATTTCTGTTAACAACCAGTCGTCTTGATTGAGGCTTGTTCGTTACAACCTTCCAAATTGCAAATCTAATACGAGAATATACAGAAGTTTAACAAGTGCCTGTCGATCCAAACAAAGATCCCGCACTAGGTGACACGACACTACCCACATTCACAAATGGTTACGTATCCCAATGCAATCAATTTATCAATTATTGATTAGAAATGTTTTGTAGAATGTGAAATTTAAGTTTATATAGCAGATTTTAATTAAACATCAGATTCGGTTTGATTTGTGCCATCTTTGAATGATTGGTATGAATTAACCATAAATTTAGTTGGTTGAAAATTTACTATATATAAAAAACAACGTGAGGCACACAGCTAAGTTTCAAACAGAATTTGTTCAGATTATTTTTTTAAATTTTATCGGAAATGACAAGCTTTGATATAAAGGATTGACTATTCGGAGTCAAATTGCATTCTAAAGCTTTTTCCATATATTAGGAGATAAATGCAAAATAGGCAGCTTTTTCGATTTCTACCGTGAAGTTCGAATTTTCAACAAGGTTTGACATTGCTAGTTTTCTGAAATTTAAGAAAGTATAATGATTTTTATTATACGAGATAGTTATCAAAATTCCAGGCTGTTAAATTTTTCGATTTAGGAGTCGGGTGGGTGTTGGCCCAACACACTCACCCCTCCATTTTTTAAGTATACGCAATATAAGGTTTTGTATGAAATGGCGTATCGAGTAAATGACATCAACGACTTTGCTGGCACATACGCACTCTTTTGTCGAAATTTATATTTTCGAAGGGCGGGGGTGGACTTTTTGGTGCATAAAAATCTCCCAAAAAGTTCAATAGCCACACTTGTTGTTGCTGTTTTCTTTGAACTTTTTGGGGGATTTTTATGCACCAAAAAGTCCACCCCCCACCCTTCGCAAAATGGAAATTTCGACAAAAGAGTGCGTATGTGCCAGCAAAGTCGTTGATGTCATTTACTCGATTTGCTATTTCATACGGGCTTTAGCATACAAAACTACAATATTCGTGCAAAAATAAAGTTTTTTCGTTCGCAAACACTGGGCAGTTTCATTTAACTTACTAGTGCTGCTCTATAGTTATTGTAGTTATATGGATTTCGTTTTCATTCAAAATATACAGTATTCGCAATTCGTAAAAGATGTCGCAAGAATCGAAAACAAAGTTTACCAAATATATTTAATGCATATTGGGTGGATGTAAAAACCGAATTAGCGAAACGTTTGCGGAATTACACGAATCTCAGATATTGATTTCCACAGTACCTGCGGTTTTTTCGGGATTTTATTTTCTGCTATGTGTATAATTTTTTACGCGACACACCCCACGTCAGAACTCCTGGCAGATGAAAAATTAAACTCGGTTACAAAAGGCGTTAAAGTATTCTAGGTAATAATTTTTTTTTTGTGACCCATTAACGCCGAACCAATTTTGTTACAGATGGCACCCAAATCTGTGTCCAGAACTCTACCTCGGGATGGATTTCTTTCAAGCGTTCAATATACAAATTACATTTCCTTCTTCATTACCCTCAACAGCATTCGCTTCCACCGTTCGATCAATGAATGTCTCCACAATGGAAATGTCCGAAATTAATGGTTCCGATAATGACTGCAAGCATGTTTTCACAGAAAGCCAACAACAGATTTTGGTTGAAGTAATAAAAAATGTCCATCCTCCGTCGCTTTGAGCCTCGGTCGAACACACTTAGTAGCGCATACAATTGATGTGGGCAATGCTAAGCCAATTAAACAACGGCATTACGCGATAGAGGCATCGCGGGGTAACACGGCTTTTATAGTGCTTGGTCAACCCCTACATCAATTCACAGGCATGCCATTTGGCTTCTGTAACTCGCTCCAGACGATGTGCCTCACAAGCTGCAGCATCAGATATTTGTCTACTTAGACGATTTGCTGTTTACAAGTGAAACCTTTGACCATCATATTCAACTTCTAGATTTAGTCACTGGTTTTCTTAAAAATGCTCGTCTCACAATAAATATTGACAAAAAAAATTTTTTTCTGAAAGAAATCAAATATTTAGTAGACCCAGAGAAAGTGTCTGCTAGCACTAATTTCAATCGCCCTAAAACCGTTAAGCAAGTAAGGCAGTTTCTTGGTGTCACTGGTTGGTACCGTAGATTTATAGCACAGTATGCCGACCTAACTGAACGATTTATGCTATATAGACACTTTACTGGTTTCATAACTATAGTTTCGAGTTAATCATGGTTTCGTTGTAATGTGTCACCCCTAACAATGGTTTGCAACTCGGTTTTAACGTAGTTTCAGAATGAGATATTTTTTCTCATCCAGAGGCATGTTTGTGCTCCCAACGACGAATACATCAAAAATGGAGATTCCGGACACTAAAGCCGAATTTGTTTGACTCTGTAGCAAAATTTTCTGCAGAAAAATTTGCTGGAAAATAAAAATCGAAGAGAGAGAGAGAGAGAGAGAGAGAGAGAGAGAGAGAGAGAGAGAGAGAGAGAGATAGATAGATAGATAGAGAGAGAGAGAGAGAGAGAGAGAGAGAGGAATAAAAATTATTTATTTATTAATTATTTATGTAGTTAAAATTGCTGAAGGCACCTTAACAAAAATAAATTCCTAACTTCACTTCAAACTGCAGCAAATTTTTCCTGCATAAAATTTTGCTACAGAGTCAAATAAATTCGGCTTAATAGTTTACCAAGCAAATCTAGTTTCCTTTGAGTTGTCTATTTGTCATTGAGATATTTGGTTGGCGGGAACAATTTTTTTCTGTTCTGTCAACAGAAAAGTCATTTATGACAATTTAATAGTCAATTAAATGTCAATCTTGGCATTTTTGTCAATGCCTACTCCATTACTACTTAAAACCAAACGAGAAGACAAAAGAAATTGTAGTGTGTCTTGAGTTTTCATTACAAACCATAGTTTCCTAGTCCTAGTTACGAAACCAGATATTTGTCTATGGTAGTACTCTTTTGATTAAAAAAAATCAAAAATTTAAATGGACAGATGAGTTAGAACTTGCTTTTTGTAAGCTAAAATCTGCGTTGTCTTCTTCCCTGGTGCTTATCAATCGCGATTTTTACAAGCATTTCTACATCGAATGTGATGCTTCAAAGATAGGTGTTGGGAGTGTGCGTTGTATCAGAAGTTAGTTATCGGTGATAACTGCTCGATCGCGTTTTATTCTAAAAACTTAACGGACCTCAGCGCAACTACAGCGTTACCGAGCTGGATTGCCTTGCCGCTGTACTAAGCGTTATGAAATTCCACCAGAATGTGGAGAGTTTACCTTTTACGATCACGACAGACCATGCCATCTTGATATGGTTGATGGAGCAAAGGAATCTCCCCGGTCGTCTTGTGCGATGGCGCCTTCAACATTTGATCTTTAGGAGGATACTACTACTATTGGCCTGGAATGTTGCGGTATGTCTATGATTTTATCATGAGTTGTGAAGTTTGCAAGGAATTGCATTTAACTTTATGTCATGCGGACCAATGGGCAATTTCTTCGAAACCAATCGACAATTTCAAAAACTGTTTATAGATTTTCTAGGGCCTTATACGCGATCTAAAGACGAAAATAGTTATGTGATCATTGTTCTGGATCAATTCTCCAAATTTGTTTTCTGGAACCTAAGCGAGCTGCTACCTCTTCTAATGTTTGTATACGTTTCTGGAAAATTGTGTATTTAATATGTTTGCTGTTCCCGAAACCATTGTAAGCGACAACGCTAAACAATTCAAATCAAAAGAATGCAGTGATCTCCTATTGAAGTTTGGAATAAGGCATACATTTATCCCGGATTATCATCCACAAGCAAATTCTAGTGAGCTGGTTGACGCTATATGTTATCCGCCAACTTGACAAATGCAGCTGGAGAGGAGAGTTGATACAAAATAAAAACTTATAAAAATAAAACAAAACCGTAAAATAGAAAGAGAAAGAAAATTATTTCTCTCCAAAACCAATATTTTTCAAAATAATTTCCCTCCAATTGATTCTAAAATTAATATTTTTGTGTCTTTGATATTTTGTAGTATGGAATTTGGTACTACGAGTGAAATAATTTATCAAATTGATAAATCAAACTCAACAACCGCCACCCGTACGTTGCATGGAATCGTACGTTGGTCATATGGCCATAATGAAAACTAACACACCGACTATAGTTTCATGTAATGGTTTTCTATTATTTAATTAATTTTGTTTAAATTTTCATAATTTCATAATTTTTTTATATTTAGTTTAAATCATTTATTGGTGGTGGTGTTAATTTTAGGGAATTTTAAATTAGATTACACGTGACGACATTAGAATTAGTTTATACTAAATTTGTTTAATCTCGTCAAAAATTTCATTTTGTTAGCTCAATTATAATAAATATGGTTTATGGTGTATTTCATATAAAATTTTGATCTTTTTTTTTCGTATATTTTTCGCGATTTTATTTTCCGCTATGTGCATAAATTTCCGCTTTGAGCTATTTTTCAGAATGAGTGTATAAATTTTAAAGTTAAAGTGTGGGTGGATAAACATGTGATTATCTTATGATTGGTAAGTTGAACTATGCCTTGTCCTTTCTATCCGTATATTCCTGCCCATTAGTTTTCCTATTCTATCCGTATGTAGTCTAGCAAGCATCTGCTGGTTGTCGACACACCCCACGACCAAAACCTGAGTTTAAAGCCGGCAAGTTATGGCCACGAAGGAACTCCTGGTAGATGTAGCTTGTAGGTTATGGCCACGTAGGAACTCCTGGTAGATGAAAAATGAAACTAGTATAGACTAGAAAAGGTACGCAATTGTGAATTTAAATCTCCCAATGGTTTTGGACACATTTTATATAAAATGTTTCAACACACTTTAATAGTTTTACATCAAAGCTCCCAAATTCATTATTATCTGGTTTAGCATCGTTGATATATTTTTCTAATGAATTTGTCCGATGAAGACCATACATTTTATATATCCCTTTTATGATGGTTTTCGTGTATACAATAGAAGAGATTACTAACACCTACATACCTAAATATTTTTGTAACATAATCCTAGTTAGAAAACAAATTGTTTTATTTCTTTATTTAATCTAACCCAAGAAACCATTTTATGAAAATAATGGAATTATAAATGAATTGGGGGAGGGAGTAAAAACTAATTACAATAAATTAAAACACACAGTAGAAGAAGATAAATGTTCTTGAAAAATTATAATCTTTTTATGGTCTAATTTTCGTCTAATTACTAATTGAATTTTGGTTTGTATTTTTGTGTATATAATATGTATATGTATGCAAGTGTGTTACGGATGTACATACTTCACTGACGGAAAAATGAAAATTTAATAATTACATTTTCTACTCGTAGTGGAACAAACACGTGCGAGGAATTTTCATTTTTCGGTTTTTGTGCTGCTTCAATTTTTCTATTTTATGTGTCTCGCATTTTCTGAATCTTATATCAAACAATGTATCCAATTCTTAATTCTCTCAATTCTTCGTCTTGAAAGTATGTATAAACTATTATACCATTGTTTATTTTATTGGTCTAAAGAACATATAATTTCAAAGGTGATTTAATGCAATGGAAGTACTGCTCCTGTTCCTACTCGCTATGTTGCTTAGCTATTATTTCGTGAACATACAACCATTTGTCAACAAATATCAGAATCTTCATTTCTAACAATTTTTTTCCAAAATATATTTATATTTGATACCGGGTGATTTTTTTAAGCTGAAACTTTCAAATATCTCGGAAATTAAGCAATCTACGAAAACAATGTCCATTATCAAAATTTAATCATTCCGAGGGCACATACATTAGTGCTAAAATTAGTACCCGTCCTCCCCTTTTTGAAAGGTAGGGCGGGAAATAACTTTGTAATTAAAATAGGAAACTTTATTTTTATTGCAGATTCGGATTCTACGTCCACATACGTACATAGGATTTCTTTAAAACATTTTTTTCGATTCATTTCTCCTACCGAGAACTTATTCATACGATTATGCACGTTTGAATTCAGTTCGTTTGAATTAAAATTAACTATTATCGTAATCTCCAAGAACATGCAATTAAATCTGCTGTATCTAATACAATACAAAATGGAGTATTTAACTGTACAAGAAGAAATTGAAATGGTCCTGGTTTATGGAGAAGCTGGCCGCAGTCTTGATAATGCTGTCACTCTCTACGCTTCGCATTTTTACCGGATAGGATTTGGTCACATGCTTCATTTTACCAAACTATTAAACAATTTACTACTGATGGAAGTGTTCAACCGAAAAAATAGCTCATCAACGCAACAAAAATGGAGCAACTGTCAATGAGGAAAATAATGAAATTGCTGTATTGCAGCCATTAACTCATAATCCTCATATTAGTACACGAGAAATAGCTAGCGATTCCGGATTGTCCCAAAACAGTATTTGAAAATTTTTAAAATTTATTTATTTATTTATTTTATTCATTCAATAAATGTTTTAAGTTCTTACGAACTTATTCCATCAGATTTTAACAGAAATTTTATGTAATGTGGATACCTAATTCAATACAACTAATACCAACAAACATAACAATAACCTAAATTAAGTATTGTTATACTAACTAATTATCTACCTATAAAAGCGAAAGCGACAATCTAATAAAAAAAAAACAACAAAATTTAAATATTTTAATTCAGTGATGAAAAATACTTTTTACGAAACATAACTGGTGTTTTAGAATTTTTAATTACACTATTCAAGGAGTTCCATATGCATACTCCCCTGACAAAAAACGAGGAATTCATAAGCCTACACCTGTTAATAGCAGGCACCAATAGTAGATTGCGGCGATTAGATGAGGTTGTCAGTTTGTCGAGGATATAACAAGGTTGTTCATTTCAGAAACTTAAATATGTAAAAACATACTCTGAATTCGTAAAACTGCTCTAAAGAACAGCCCAGTAATGAGTTAGTAAGATGGGAAATGTGGTCATATTTCCTTAAGCCAAAGATATATCTTAAACATGAATTAAATATAGACTGTAGTTCAAGGAAATACTTTGTTTTTAATTCAAACAAAACAACGTCACCATATAAAAGATGTGGAAGTACATAAGATTTTATAATTTGGAGTCTAGTTTTAGAGTCGAAGAACCTAGTAGTAGACCACAACATTCTCAACAATAACACAACTCTGCGGCAAACAGCTTCAATATGATACTTCCAACACATGGTTTTATCAAAAATTAAGCCCAGATTGCAGACAGCATCAGAGTAATCGACATTCAATCCATTAACATGAATTTTAGGGTAATGGTCCGTATTACGATTAGTGGAAGATATAATGATGCTTTGCGTTTTGCCACTGTTCAAATCCAATTTATTATTTAATGACCACTGTGTTATAAGTTCAATATCGAAATTGACCGCAGTGATGGAATTCGAGATCTCCATAGGGCGACAATACTTGTAGATTTGAAAGTCATCAGCAAATAAATGATATTTACTGTTGGAAATTATAGATGGCAGGTCGTTTATGTACATCATAAATAGAAATGGTCCTAAGACTGAGCCTTGGGGCACACCCCGGTTGGTATTACAAATATCTGAAATACCTGAATTTGTCCTAACAGATTGAGAACGATCCAGCAGATACGACAAAATTAAGCGACAAGCTGACACCGTGAATTTAAAACAAGAATGCAATTTCTTAATCATAATTGAGTGATTAATTTTGTCAAATGCTTTGCTGAAATCTAACAATACAAGGATGCATATCATACCATTGTCAATAGCACGGCGAATATCATCATTGATATGAAGTAAAGCAGTACTAGTACTGTGATTAAGTCTGTAGGCTGATTGAAATGTCGAAAATAGTTTGCTGGATTCAACAAACAACAAAATTTGTGATTCGAGTATCTTTTCAAATACTTTAGACAACGCAGGTAACAAACTAATAGGCTGAAAATCAGATAAGCTGGTCGGCATCTTCTTTTTAGGAATAGGTACAATTATTGAATGTTTCCACTCAGATGGAAAAACGGAAAACGTAATTAGACTATTAAATACATGCAATATATGACAGCCAATGCGGTGCAAGAGCAACTTCAGGAATTTTATTGGTATTTCATCAATACCAGTTGCATTGGATTTAATCGAGTTGAAAGAATCCATAAGCTCAGCGAAATCAATATTTCTAAAGCTGAAAATTCCCTCAGCTGCAGTAGAATTAATAAGATCGTTCATAATATTGGTATCAGGCAGTGCTGGATCGACACTATTAAACGAAAAATAATTGTTAAAATCGTCTGAAGAAAACTGGTCAGTTTCTTTGCTTTTTGTAGCAGAAAATGCACCAACAGATCTGATATTTTTCCAAAAAACTTTCGAGGGTAATGATGGATTTAAAACCACAGAAAAATGTTTTGCTTTTGCCCGCTTGATGACGTTATTAATTCGGTTTCTCATGACCCTATATTCATGATATAAGCACTCATTTTTTGTGTGCTTCCATCGACGTAAAATAAAGTCTCTCAGATTTATCATGTTAACAATAACATTATTAAACCATGGTGGACGATTAGGTCGTAAGTTTATAGTTCTCAGTGGAACGGATTCCTCAAATAATTCTCTAATAAATTTCGTTAGGCACTTAACTTTTCCATTGGGATCAGGAATATAATAAAGCAAATCCCAATCTAATTTATCGCATTTGCTGTACATAAGCGATAAATCTATATTCTTAAAGTCGCGAAAAGTAAAACTGGGAATTGTTTTTGTATGTTCAATGCTATACGAGAAAAATAAAAAATCATGATCGGTAAATCCCACAGATACTTGATTCAAAAACGTTACTTTATCCGTATTTGATATTATCCAGTCCAATAAAGAAGACGAATTTTTGGAAAAAAATGTAGGCTCGTGGTTAATGGTTTTTAGGCCAAACTTGTTCAATAAATTTTTAATTTTTCTTGTATTCGTATTAAGGTTATTCAGATCGCAATTGAAATCACCACACAGTAAAATATCATTGTAACCAACACTGTAATTTTCAAGAATGGTCTTTAAATCATCACAGAATTTTTTCCTAGGAGGTTTATAGACAAGCATTAACAGAATTTTACTGCTACCAAATGACAACTCAATTACAAAAACTTCTAAATTATCAGCACAGTGTTGATTAACAATTTTGAAGTTAATTTTAGATTTAAGATAAACACAAATCCCACCGCCTCTTTTAGCATTATTTAGTTTACGATCTAGCCGTAAAACATTATATCCCGGAATACAAATGGACGCATCAGGAATACGATCATGTAGCCACGTCTCAACAAAACAAAGTATATCAAGGTTCACGCCATTTATCATATGTTTTATCTCATCAATTTTAGGAAAAATGCTGCGAGTATTTAAAAATGAGATATTAAGCCCCACACATCTATTTATAGAAGCCTTAAGTACAGTGTTATTAATTAAAGAGGAGGGTGCATCCGAATTTATCCCTAAATTAGTCATACAAAATTCCAGAATGTTTCGTAAAAAGATGAGGAAATATAAATTAGAAAATATTTTGTTCACTAAAAATAAACAAAATACCACAAAAATAAATTACTAGATTCTCGCCGCACAAATTATAAATATTACTATCACTATAAACTATCATAATAATATAAACACTAAATAAATTCATTATATTGTAATGTTATCTAATCCCAAAATATTATAAGTACAAAAATGAGTTACAGTTTACGAGAGTATCATATGTTTTTCTCAATAAATATTATCAAATATCAGCTGATTAATGAGGTTAACAATGCATTATAATAAATTAGCTTAAGAATTCATAATAAGCAAAAACAAGACAAAAATCAACTAATATTGCCTAGATGTTATAATTCCATAAAAAACAGTAACCAAAATAATGGTACAAAGTAAAATTAATAAAATAATAAAGAAAGAATAATCAAAACATATAATAAATTACGGTTTTGTAGATGATGACTTTGATCTAGTAATTTTTCGTTCAATCGAAGTAGTAGTAGGTTGAATAACAGGATTAGTTGTATCCTCGATTTGACCAGATGTACGATGAGTAGCAGGTTTAATAACAAGGTCGCTAACATCAATCGAGGTTAATTGTTCGACGCTACGTAGAAGAATTGGATCGGATGCTTGTGTAGGTTGAAAATATACCAATCCAGACTTGATGAACGTTTTGAAGATCTTTCCGGATTTTATCGCTTTTCTGGCCTCCACAAACAGCTGCTTATTATTTGAAGTAAGCCCACGATTGATGTAGATCTGTGATGAGGAATTAAGACCAATGTGATGAAGTGATAAATCCCGTTTTAGTTTGTACTGGTTGAAGAACTCAATTGCCGACGATTTCATGGCAAACTTGATAATGATCGATGGCGCACTAGTTTTCGTATCGCCTTTCGACTTAGTGCGGAAAACAGAAAAATGATGCTTATTACAGTCGAATTTGATCGCATTTCCAATGTTATAAACAATATCGGGCAAGTTTTCGATATTAGAAATCGGAATATGTGATACGACAATATCACATGATCTGTTGTCCATTTCTAGGATATCAATTCTTTCGTTGAGCTGCTCAATTTCTTTGTTCATCTTGTTGATGTTAGCGATAATTGCGTTGATTTGATCTTTGAATTGATTTAAATGTCCATCAATACAGGAAATCAGGTCACTCTTTATGTTGTTGGAGAAACTTTCAAAATCATTAACAAAATTATTAGCTTTAGAGGAAGATGCATTGTTACCATTCGCCATGAATATATGTAAACCAGTGTGTACAAGTATCCAAAGAAATACTATTACGTATATTACACAAGTGATTTAATCGTATAGAACTTTTCACCAAGTTTTAAATATTTTTGCAACACAATACTGAACGTAGAATGTACCACAAATCGTACCACAAATATGTACCGCAATGCGATTGATTCACACAACCATATTATTATTAGTTATTTTATACCAAATTTTAATATTATAGTCTTAAATTAGACATTTATTTAGAGGCATATATCACTATACAAATACTAATCGATACTTTTCACCATTATTTTGAAAATAGGAACTAGTTAATACTTGTAACTATTAAAAATAAATTAGAAAATAAAATATTTAAGAGACCAAATATCCACGACTACACAGTTTCCGCCATCTTGAAATTATTATTAAAATGTTATAAGTATCATCAGTATCATGTGTCCCTACATCAAGATTTTTATGGCGTTGATCTCCAAAATCGGGTAACTTTTTGTCAGTGGGCACGTGAACAAATACAGCAAAATCCCAATTTTTTCGCTCCGTTGTTCTCCGACAAGTCATCTTTTATAAACCATGGAACGGTTAATCGACACAACAAGGGTTACTGAAGTGTTGAAAAGCCACACTGGCTTCACCAAGTTGAACATCCGCACCCTTGGACTGTCAACGTGTGGTATGGAATAATTGGCAACAAAGAGATTTTGGAAAATGAACTGCCAAATCAGTTCTTAGAATTAAATTTTCTACATATCTAGATGGGTTCGAGAATGGTCCAGCCACCAGGAGATGAGTTTCTATTCTGAATATAATAGTTAAGATTTTAAATTTTTTCGTTCTTATTAACCTCAATTCCTAGCTGCATTCAAAATTTTATGTTGAAATCATGACTGAAAATACTCGTTTTTTGAGGCCCAACATTATTTGATGACTAGAGCTTAGAATTGTGACAAAACATGTGGTTTCAACATGATGGTTGTCCAGCACTCTATTCGTCGGTAGCTCGTGAAGTACTTGATCGTGATTTCAATGGTGACTGGATCGGTAAAGCTGGTCCGGTAAATTGACCTGCCAGATCACCAGATTTTACTTCGTCAGATTTCTTTTTGTGGGGCTATCTCAAAGACAAATTTTACCCACAACACGTGTTTCTGGGCTACGAGAATAGTAGTTTTTTGACAAATCATTTTTCAGTAAATTAAGAATTGAAAAAATACAATTTGTTTAAGACTAATTTTGAGTACTTACATTGAAAACGTGTTAATTTTAATTTAAATGTATTACAGAATCGTATGCATATGTACTCAGTAAGAGAAATCGAAAAAGATTTAATATAAATTTATTTAACAGCGCCATCTATCATGTTTCAAAGAAATCCTACGCACTCTAAGCCGTAGAATCCGAATCTACAATAAAAAATTGGAGTTTTTATTTTAATTTCAAAGTTATACCCCGCTTCATCTACAAGAAGGACTAATGTATGTCCTTTTTAAGATTTTTTCAAAATAATCTGCGGTCCGAAAATATTCTATAGTTAATGTTTAATTTACCACCATCGTCAAAACAGCTGATTTGTGAATTGAAGGCTGCGGGCCTTAATGGTCGGGTAAAAATAAATTTTTCGGTAAATTCATTTATTTTTCAAAAACTCTATGGCAAACTGATCAAAAAATCTGTTTTAAATCCGATTTTTACCATAGTAAATGCTTTACCTGATTATTGGCCCGCAGCCAAAGTACACATTATAAAATTGTTGCTTTTTCAGGAACTTCAAGCAAGCCGTGTGAGTCATGTTAATTTAAGAATATAGAAAAAAGTATATCTGCCTAAATCGATAGATCAGTAGATTTGAGTACTGAGGTACTCCAGCTAAATTTGTATAATTCTTCAAAGATTATTCAATGGTGTGTGATTCATAAAAACTCCATAACAAACCTTTAATTTACCATCAACGTTAAAACGATGAACGATGGAATTCTGATTTACTGTACACACAACAAAATTCTTTTTGTTAGGCTGCGGGCCAATAGTCGGGTAAATCGTTTACTTAAAAATCGGATTTAGAACAGATTTTTCGATCAGTTTGTCATAGAATTTTTGAAAAATAAATGAATTTACCGAAAAATTTACTTAAAATTGACTAATACCTGTGACAGACTAGGGATTTTCAAAACGAGATTAGTTAAACTCGTTTAGCTAATCGATCATAAATCCTCTTGCGTTGACATATTACAGTTTAGCTAATCGCGATGCAAATGTCAAATACTATAGTGTAATATTATAACAAATGACATATCATTTGAATTTATTATTTATTTATTTCATTCAATAAATATTTCAATTAATTATTTTCAGTTTTAGAATTATCATTTTCAGTTTTAGAATAAACAGGGTTTACTGCAATTCACAAGTATATTTTTTCTTTGTTTAATTTTACTACTATTTGAATCAAATGCACACAAACAATGTAATGTCAGTTAAAATCTCCGATGTGTAATGGCGCTACTTGTAGTCCGTCCCACTAATCTCATAAATATGATAAATCTTCAAAAAATTGGAAGATTAGTTGACTAAACCAGTTTAGTCACTAAACCTCAAACCAAATCGAGATTATCTAATCTTCTACTTGACACACTAGCGCTTAACTCGAAAAAATCACTAATCGCGTTTTATTAATCCATAGTCTGTCACAGGTATAAGGCTGTGGGCCAATTCTCAGGTAAATCAATTAGTACAGTAAATTAAAATTTTAGTACAAATTACTTTTCAAATCGTACCAATTCTCTAGTAAATAAAATTAGGTAAACGCGGCTTAAAGGGACACATGGTTCCTAGGAATATACAAAAATTGGTATGTAGGTACACGAACTAATGTCATAAATTTTATTGTTGTTGTTCCAATTATTCGTATTCGTATAAACATAAATTTATATTGTATATTTGCTCAAACGTGTTGCGTAATATACCCAATAAACTTATTCAAAAAATAAATAATAATTTTTACAAATAAAACTGTGTTCATAAAATAAATAAGCGCATTTTTATTTCATGGGAAATGCTAGCGAATATAAAAAAAATTATGTCTATAAACATGGCCGCCATATTTTCATGATTTGTTTAGCAAAAACAAAAACCACTTCTATTTACCTTTTGCGTCTTCGCTTTACCCTGCTTTTTAGTACGGTATTTCAATTTACCGCATACACTGTTAAAAACGGCATTTACCCTAGATTTACCTTGGGATTGGCCCACAGCCTAAGTATGAAATTTTTCAAACGATAATACATGACAATATTGAATTTATAAAAAAATGTATCTGCCTTTGGCGCCAAAACAGTAATTTTGCATGCTAATGCTCTTCAGCTAAATTTGACTTAACAAATGTAAGAAATTTAAGACATAAAAATGACCGGTGTGAAGTTCTTAGACAAAAGTTTTTCGACAAAAATTTTTGCGAGTGTTCTTTGTGAAGTTTTTAGTAGAAAATATACCACGAATGATTGCCGGCTTCTAGATTTGTTAAATAAAATTCCTATAATAATCTTACATAGGCTGCCGACCAATAGTCGGGTAAATCGTTTACTATGGTAAAAATCGAATTTATAACAGATTTTTCGATCAGTTTGCCATAAAGTTTTTGAAAAATAAATGAATTACCCGAAAAATTTACTTAAAATTGGTTTTTACCCGACTATTGGCCCGCAGCCAATGTTGTTCAAGTGACGGTTTAGATATCGAAAACAGAATGATTACTTAATGCCTTATTCTGGTAAACTTTCCACACAGACTCTAATTTAGCAACGGTTTAGTACTTAAAAGTACCGCTATAGTACTGAACAGAGATACTTTTTTTTTCATTCCGAAATAATCATAGAGTATATTTTCCTGAATAGTTTTTCTACCAATTTTCTTACTGTACATTTGCGATGTTTCCCCATTCTCCCTTAAATTTAGCGGGTTTGGGAATTTTCAGACCGAAGTTCTGATTACCTCGTGAGGATTCAGCCTCTAGAACTTTTAACATAATGAGTTCTGCAGCGTAATCGGATAAAAATTTTATAAACCCAAGACAATTTAATTTTTATTTTTACACATAATTGTGTTATACTGTCAATTTTACAAACTACGATAAACTGGTATACGATAAATTGGCCACGCGATAAATGTTGTTCACGGTCAATTGTCTTTAAGATAAACTGTTCTACGATTAAATATGCACGTTAAATTAAAAAAATTGTTTACGATAATGTGGCTGAAATCCTAGCGAGAGACCATGATACAGAGAGCATCATTATATAAGACTTTGTATTTCATTGCGCGAAATTAAAACGGGTAAATATGATATATAAACCTCTCGTTCTAGGGTGTTACTTCTGTGCTACAGAACATATACATATATAAAATAATAAGATTGTACATAATTCAAGAAGTGCAAATATTGTAAATAAGTTATTAATTGCAGGGGAAATAGTAAAAGGCTGCTTCATTTGCTTCATTACAAATGCGTCGTCCTAAAATAATCGTTATATGACTCTATTATGAAGTGCATTAATGTGATTTGGTTCTGTGATGATTATAACAACCTTTTCAAAATACTGATTCATAACCTTACTGATTTATCTGAACTATGCAATAACATTAATAATACAGAGAAAAATTTGTCACAATTTGTTTGCGCTGACGATAGTTGTGCATCTTCTAGTAAAGCAAACATCTGCTAGTGAAAATTGAACTTTTGCACGAAAGTTCGGGAAATACGCCACACTATTCTGTTATATTATCTGCTGATCTCCTTATGCTATCAGTGAGGATATTAGCAACCGCCATCACATTCAGGCTCGTTTGCAGTTGTAAGTGTTCCCGAATCTTCTGAAATTCCAATTGCTTCCTGTAGTTCATCTATAGGAGTATCTGCTGATCGAATATCCCCTTATATCCCTTTCTCTACTAAGAAAAAAAATGTTGGCTCAATTAAAATCCAAACCACACAAATGTGTGAGTAAAAAATCATAGTATGTAATGGCGTTTTTGGTAAAAAATTTCGCTTGATTTGAAGTACAACCAACGCAATTGTGTGTATAGTTATAGTGGTTTTTTTCGAAAATGAGTTAGAAAGGCATTCACAAATGTGTAAGTTGGTTCGAAACACATACAAAAATGTTTGACATTATTCTTTTGCCTTACCCACACAATTGTGTGAGCAGGCAGGAAAAGAGATATGTCCAGTGGGGATAATAATCTTTGAACTGCGGCAATATTACTGCAATTTTCCAAAACAGCCGTCTGGATAGTCAACAAATTCGAGATAACGGCCAAATTTGGGGTATTATAGATCTACGAATTCATTTTGGAATAAAACCTTTTGTTCCAATAATATGGCTTGACATCTCTAGGTTTAAACCAGCAGTTATACTGATGAAAATATTTATACGCTTGTCAAAACATGTTTAAGTATTATACCAATTGTAAAGTTATTTAATTAATGCTAAAAAATCGAAATCCTGATTTGTTGGACTACGTTTGTTTTAAAGTTGGCATTAATTCGGAACTAATGCTGTGTGCCTCAGGTCGATTATTCACTTGCTCAGTAATTCACAATAAACATTCATAGATGGTTGATGTTATTGCCATGCAAGCTGCAAAACAAGCGATGCCTGACTATTCCAAATACTAAATTGTCGACTTTTCATGGATAAAGGAAATACAGGAAACGCTCCAAGAACACGATTAATTCGTTCCGTGTTCTTTAAAACCGTTCGAGACTACAAAAAAGAAAAGAAAAAACATTACGCTTTATTTTTTTATTTTTTGTTATGATATACAAAAAAAAATTAAAAGAGAATAACGAAATACGTGTTGTTTGAAACCGTGTAATTTGAGAAAATGGGTATCATTTGCAAATGTTATTATAAACTACGAAATGTTTAAAAATAAAAAAAAGTGTCTCGTAAAATTTGAACAAATTTGTACACAATAACACATTTGCATTAAATACCAAATAATGACATTTGACAACTAAACTGAAAAGTTACCTCGCATGGAAACTTTTCGTTTGTAACTTGGCAACGAATAGCGTAAGGTCAACTCAAAAAGTGTAGCTCATAATTTAGCCTTAAAGCTAGAAACAGAACAAGAGCGACGACGGCGAGCGTCGACGAATAAATAAAAAATATCGCCGCGATATCGCTGTAGCTAACAGAACAAAAGCGTCAGCGTATGGCGATAAAAAAACAACCAAACGGCATAACCTTCTGTGTTTTTGACACATGACGTTGTGGCATTAGGCTACTAGATTGAAAAAAAAATGGTTAATAATATGACGGTTAATTGATGCCAACTTATACATATATAAAAAACAGTTGGCAACATTGTTTCGTCGGCAACAAAAATAGAAATAGACTCTTAATTTTTTTCAACGAAAAAATCGTCGTCGCCTGCGTTGATGGTTGTGTTTGTTTTGCATGATTTCGGTGTTTTCTAATATGACAGGCGATTTCGCTCGCCGCCTTCGCTCTTGTTCTGTTTTGAGCTTAAAAGCCAGGCCTTTTTAGCCTGGCCTACTGGAGTGCTAATTAGGCAGTTCAAAAGGAAAAAATTTCGGTCAAAGGTGCCTCTGGTCTCTCTTTCTCTCAATTTAATAAACTATAATTTAGTTAACATAAACGTGGGACAGCGTAATATTCAGGTCTTGTATATAAATTAATGTACTCCTATATAACGAATACGAAAAAAATGATTAATTTAAACATTTCATTGTTAATAATAGTTCATAAAATATATACATATTATATAAGAAATAAAAATAAATAAATAAATTATACTAAAGTTAGGTTAGGTTAGAGTGGCTGCTATCGCACACTTAGGCCAATAATGGCCCATTGTGGTACCACAGGATCCAATCTCCCCTTACTCCCGCTGAAACCATCCAGAGCTACTGATGTAGCGTAAAATGTCTCGCACCCTACAGTCCGCGAGTTCAGAAAGGCTGTCCATGTTGTACACACCCAAGTACTTACGTCTTTTGTATGATAGTGCCGGACATGAGCATAGGAAGTGAACTAGCGTCTCTTCCTCCTCTTCGTTCATACAACTTCTACAAAAGTCATTCGTCTCTAGACCCAGCCTTCTCGCATGTTCCCCAAAAAGGCAGTGTCCTGTTAGTATCCCTACGACCAATCCTAAATCTCGTTTTCCCAGGGATACAAGTGCCTTGGAGCGCCGCAGGTCCAGTTTTGGCCAAACCTGTTTTGCTACCCTGCACGTAAGAGTGTTAGTCCACCTCTCATCTGTTAAGGCGATTGCCTTTTTACTGAGCGTCAATTTGAGCGCTGCTATAGGCCTCCCCAGATCTGCCCTTTCCGGTTGCATCTGGAGAGTCGTACCGTACCTAGCTAGTTCGTCTGCCCTGCAGTTTCCCGTGACGTCCGAGTGACCAGGGACCCAGATCATCTGGATACTGAAATACTCGCTCATCTCATTAAGAGATGATCGGCAATCCAGCGCCACCCGTGACTTCAGAGAAACCGCCTCTAGTGACCTGAGTGCCGCTTGACTGTCCACATAAATCGCGATATCCCTAACAGATACCACGTTATGCTTCAACCATGTCACGACTTCCCCTATCGCCACCACTTCAGCCTGGTACACGCTGCAGTAGTCAGGGAGACGAACAGAAATATTAACATTGAGCTTCTCACAGAAGACTCCAGCTCCTACTTTGCCGTCTAGCTAAGAGCCGTCCGTGAAAAATGTCAGTGCCTCGTTTTCCCGTATTGATCCGTTCCTCCAGGATTCCCTAGAAGGACAGATGATCCGGAAACCTATATCGAAGCACAACGTTGGTTTAATATAATCTAGATTCACCAGTTCTTCCCTTAGTGATCTAACTATCGTTGAGTGTCCCACCTGAAGACACTTCCACTGAGAGACAGCCGAGAGCCTTGTAGGCACATTGGCTGCCATCTGCTTACCAAAAAATTCGATTGGAATAAGGTGGAACATAACCTCTAAAGCGCGTGTAGGTGTTGTCCTAAGCGCCCCGCTTATAAGCATATAGGCCGTTCTTTGCACCTTCTCCAACATCCTTATGTAGGTTACCTTTTCCAGAGCTGGCCACCACACGCCCACTCCGTACATCAGCACAGGTCTTACCACTGCGGTATAGAGCCAGTGTACCAGCTCTGGTTTCAAATCCCATTTCTTCCCTATTGCGTTTCTACACGAGTAAATTGCTACATTAGCCTTATTCACCCTTTCTACAATGTTAGGCTTCCAGCTGAGCTTACTGTCCAAGATTATGACCAAAAATCTCGCTCTGTCAGCAAAAGCCAGTCTAATGCCGTTCACAGTAGGAGGGCTAACTACCGGAATTTTATATTTCTTAGTAAATAGTACCAGCTCTGTCTTGGACGGGTTGATCCCTAATCCGCATTTGCCGGCCCATTTCGTAACGATCAGGAGTGCATTCTGCATAACATCCCTAATCGTATCCAGATATTTGCCTGAGACAGCTATCGCTACATCATCTGCATACGCTACAACCCCCATCCCCTCTTTCTCCAGTTCCAACAGCAATCCATTCACCACTGCACTCCAAAGAAAGGGGGACATTACTCCTCCCTGCGGAGTTCCTCTAACCACTTTTAATGGTGGACTCTCCCAGTTCCGAGATAATAATCCTGCTTACCAGCATCTGATTTATCAACCTACTTATAGGATAATCCACCTTCAAAAATGACAATCCTTCCATGATCGCCTCCGTTTTTACATTATTAAAGGCACCCTCAATGTCGAGAAATGCTACCATACAGAACTCTTGCGAGTAAATTGACTTCTCAATCATGCGTACTAGATCGTGCAGAGCTGTGTCCACCGACTTTCCTTTACAGTACGCATGCTGAGACATCGCCCAATTCCTCAGATCAACTTTTGTTTGAATAAGTACGTCTATCAATCTTTCCAAAATTTTCAACAGAAAGGATGATAGAGTTATAGGCCTCAGGTCCTTTGGATAAGCATGTGAGCTTTTTCCCGATTTCGGGATAAAAACCACTCTGACCTCAGATTTCCTGGGAATATAGACCAATTGCAGACATCCTCTGAAGATAACCTCCAGCCAGGGGAGGATGACCGCAGAGTTCCTTTGAATCTCTGCTGGTATAATCCGATCCGGGCCCGCCGATTTATAAGGCTTAAAACCGTTCAGTGCCCACAGGATTCGTTTCCTGTCCACGATGCCAGCAACATCTGTTAAAGGTGTTCCTCGATGAGCTCCCGGCTCCATCGAGTCATCAATGCTTCCCGGAAAATGGATCTCAATGAGAAGCTTCAATGATTCCGCACTTGAAGCTGTCCATAACCCGTCCGGCCTAATTAAGTAACTAGGACTGGTTGGGTTAGTAGATAGAATTTTCCTTAGGCGAGAAGTCTCGGAGACCTCCTCCATTCTACAACAGAAGAGTCTCCAAGACCCCCTTTGTGCCCTCCTCAACTCTTTTTTGTATTTTCTCAGGTCTTCCTTATAGGAATCCCAATCCCATTTTCCCTGGTGTTCTTAGCCTTATTAAAGGCTGTCCTACACGCTCTCCGATAGGTTTCCAACCCCATGGTCCACTATGTCGGTTTCTGCCTGCCCCTAGGCTTTATTAGGGGGCACGCAGCATTAAATGAAAGATTGCATGCCTTTGTGACAATATCAACCATGCCATCTAATTCCTCTACTGTCGCCGGAAGTCCAGGAACCTCCAGCGGCAATAGTTCCTTCAACACCTCCCCATATTTGTTCCAGTTTGTCCTTCTGAGATTCCTGAAGGCTTTCCGGGCAACAGGTTTGATGTTGAGGTTATATGTAATATATCGGTGATCAGAGAATGAGTGCTCTTTCGCCACTCTCCACCCACTGATCATATCAAAAATAGTTTCTGACGCACAGGTTACATCTAGAACCTCCTGTCGATTTCTAACAATGAATGTTGGTTCACACCCAATATTGCAAACTACAAGGTTAGTATTTAATAAGTAATCAAAAAATAACTCACCCCTTTCATTAATGTCTGTGCTTCCCCAGATTGTGTGATGCGCGTTTGCATCACATCCAAGTATCACACCTACCTTTTTCTGACCTGCTTCCCGGATCAGTTCCCCCAGGTTGTCCGGTGGAACCTCCTTCTCGCGATCCATGTAGGCTGAGGCTAGCCATAGTTTTTCACAGCCTATCTCAGCGCTCACCGCCGTAACGTCCCCGCTACTAAATTGTGGAAGAAGAAAAATATTCAAATTATTTTTTGCTAAGATACACGATCTGATCTTCTCAGAGTTGCTTGAGTATAATAATTTATACCCTTTCATTCCGAGGCCACAGATCCTGTTATTATTAATCCAAGGTTCTTGGATTAACACCAAGTCCTCATCTGACTTAGTCAGTCTGAGCACGAGAGCTGCCGAGGCAGCCTTCGTGTGGTGCAGGTTTATTTGTACAATGCTAACCATTGTAATCTACCTTACTCACCACTTCATGCACTCCCTGCATTAGGATAGTGTCATTTGGCTCGTTGGTTTGGTCGCAAACCCCCTCTCGTCGTGAGTTCGACGGGTTGCCCCCATCGGACTTCAGAGAGAGGAGGCTGCCTCCCATCACCAACTTCACTTCGTCCGAAATATCGGAACGGCTACTCTGGTCGTCCTCAGCCCGCTTGACCGTTTCCTGCCGGGTCCGTTCTACGTCGCCCCCAGGCTGGTTTTCCGCGCCCTTATCGACCTCGTCTTTCCTATAAACTTTAAGAGTTGACTCCCTTAGATCTAGCAAGGGAAACCAAGGATTCCTTATTGATCAGCATGATTGCCAATCTAAAGCCCCCCTTGGCCTCCTCCTGCTTCACAATCCTCCATCCTTCCGTTGGAAGATCGGGATTACTGGCCCGGATAATCTCAATGATCTCCTCTGGCTTATCCGGCTCGGTTGTGTTACAGACCTTGACGAAATCAGATAGGCAATATTTCAGCTAACCTGAAAAATCACCTCAATGAATCACCCAAATTAGAAAGACGAGTTGCTGATTTTTTCTCACATATTGACGCACGTCAAATTCAAAGTAGACAAAAGAAAAATAATCGAATCCCGCCGAAAAATACGTTCAAACAAAATGAACAACGGACGAGGACACACTATTTCAATGATCAACAGGATCAAGTTTACGAAGAAATTTTCCAACAACCACCAGTGCAAGTACCACGTTTTCGGCCTGATAATTTCTACAAAGTTCGGCAGAAGTGGAATCTCTCGTTTGACGGAACTGGTACTACAAACGTCCACGATTTTGTATATCGACTCGAGCAAATGGCGTCTGATGATAATGTACCTTTAGAATTTCTACCGAAACTTTTGTATCTTTTCCTAACAAAAACGGCAGAGGACTGGTACTGGGTCTATAAATCCAACCACCCTGTGTCATCATGGGAGCAAATGAAGTCGGCAATTCTGCCTTACTTCAGCAGCTCCAACTACGAAGAAGAGATAAAAGAGAACATCTTAAAGAGATTTCAAGGTAGCAAGGAAACATTTTCTGATTTTTCTTTAAACATTCAGAAAATGAACGCGCGACTTCAGAATCGTTTATCCGAAAGGCAGATAATATACCGGCTATGCCAAAATATGTATCCTGCTCTCAAAAATGTTACGTTACCTTACCACAATTCGATTAGAACTATAGAAGAACTTCGAGTTCTTTGTAAGGACTACGAAAATTTATGGGATCAAACCGGTTACGATCCAAGGAAGTTTATGGACACACACCGACGTAGGCCAAGCATTAACGAAATCAACACGGAGATGCAGAACCTAAACATTGAAAAGCCACAGAGCATTAGATACATCCCAAAAGATTTTTCTAACCACGTGAACAACGATTTTGAACCTACGATAGATGCGTTAAACATGCGAAAAAAATTGCACAACCAGGAAAACACATCCAACCAAGCAAACGATTACGTGTGCTGGAATTGTAAAGACCTGGGACACAAATATCAAGATTGTCTTAAACCATTTGTTGATATTTTCTGTTTTGGTTGTGGAGCGGCTAATGTTCGCAAGCCAAACTGTCAAAACTGTTTAAAATTCACCCCGGGAAACAGGTTTCCGAGTGCGGATCAATTGAGGGGATCACGCCTCGGGGAGAAACGTCAACAGTTGGATTCCAAGTGGGTCAACGCCTAAAACCCCTCATTAATAATAAGTTAAACCCTAATTTTAAGTATGATGAATTGCCAAATAAAACTACTAAATTGAATTTTATGATTAAATCAAAAGGAATTTCACGGGCAATACGATATTTTAGAGAGAAACGCACCCTTCTTAAGAAGTGCATTGCATCGTTGATCAAAACCTGTTCAACAGAAGACCTTCGTCCGCATGTCGATATCACCATTGGTTCAAAACAAGTCACTGGTCTTCTTGACAGCGGGGCTACCATAAGTGTTATGGGTAAAGGTTCATTGGAATTTTTACACAATGAAAACATTAAATTTCACAAACTTATTTCTCACATTACTACGGCAGATGGCACCAGTAATAAAATTGAGGGATACGTTTTCCTGCCAGTCACTTTCGGTAAAAGAACTGAGACAATTAAATTTTGTATTGTCCCAACCCTTAATTCTTTTCTATATCTCGGAATAGACTTCTGGCAAAAATTCGATATTCTTCCAACTATTACGGTCAACGCGATTTGCGAAGAAACGTCACATAACGACAAAAACCGCCATAATCTCAACACAGTCGAAAGAAAAGAATTAGATAGGATAATCGAATTGTTTCCATCGTTTGCCAAAAATGGGCTGGGTAGGACCGCACTCCATGAACACGAGATCGAAATCATGAATGGAGCCAAACCGATTAAGCAACGATACTATCCAGTTTCGCCAGCAGTTCAAAAGGATCTATACGATGAGATCGACCGTATGCTGAGTCTGGGCGTGATAGAGGTGAGCAAAAGTCCTTGGAGCTCTCCGGTCACCATAGTAAAAAAATCGAACGGAAAGACAAGACTTTGTTTGGACGCCCGCAAACTTAACGCAATAACCGAAAAAGACGCTTATCCTCTCCCTTTAATTGACGGACTTTTGGCACGCCTCTCTGAAACTAAATTCATAACAGCACTTGACCTTAAAGACGCGTTTTGGCAGATACCGCTTGCGGAATCTGCCAAACCAATGACTGCATTTACAGTACCGGGCAGACCACTCTATCAGTTCAAGGTGATGCCGTTTGGACTGTGCAACGCAGCCCAATCAATGTGCCGCCTTATGCACAAGGTCATACCTCACGAGCTCCACGACAGAGTGTTCGTCTACTTGGATGATCTCTTGGTCATAAGCGGTACATTGCAGGATCATCTTGAATTGTTAGAGTTGGTAGCTGACTTACTTCGGACAGCTGGACTGACGTTAAATTTAGAAAAGAGTAATTTTGTGATGAAAGAAATTCGATACCTCGGATATCTTGTTGGTGATCAGGGATTGAGACCGGATCCTTCCAAAATCGATTCTATAGTGAACTTAGATCCGCCCAGTACATTGAAGCAAACCAGACGGCTGCTTGGTATGGCTGGATGGTACCGCCGCTTCATCGGCAACTTTTCAAGTGTAACCGCACCAATTACCGAGTGCTTAAAAAAAGGAAAGTTCTGTTGGACTGAAGATGCACAACGAGCGTTCGAAAACCTCAAAATACTACTCACTTCTGCTCCAATTCTAGTAAGTCCATCTTATGATCGAGAGTTCTTTATAAGATGCGACGCTAGCACTGAAGGAGTCGGTGCCGTACTCTTTCAGAAAGACGAAGAAGGTAATGAAAGACCCATCAGCTTTATGTCCCAGAAACTCTCGAAGACTCAAAAAAATTATTCTGTTAGTGAACTGGAGTGCCTTGCCGCAATACTAGCCGTGAAGAAATATAGAGCCTACGTCAAAGGTCACGAGTTTACAATTATAACTGACCACGCGAGTTTAAAGTGGCTAATGAATCAAAAAGATTTGGCAGGTAAATTAGCAAGGTGGAGCCTTAAACTCCAAGGTTATCGATTTAAAATTGAATATCAAAAAGGCAAAGACAATGTAGTGGCAGATATGTTGTCCCGTATTCACTGCAACGAAATTTGCGAATTCGAAGATAGTTTCGCCAAGCTCTTCACAAGATATAAATTTGATCCATCTGATTTTCAGGATCAAGAGTTTATCACACTTCGTGAAAAAATTCTTTCAAACCCAGAGAAATTCCCAGCATTTAATGTTCGTGACAATTTCAATTTTATTCGTCTTGAGCCCAAACAAAACAGCGTTCTCTCCGATTTGTCCATTTGGAAATTGTGGATTCCAATTGGCATAAGGCAAAAATTGATCGTCCAGAATCATGACGACCCTCTCTCATCTCATGGGGGAATTGGCAAAACCGTAGAGAAACTTCGGAGGTATTTTTTCTGGCCCGCAATGACAAAAGAAATAACTGAGTACATCAGTAAATGTTCGATATGCAAAACAACGAAACCTTCAAATCGGCAAACAAGACCACCCATGGGTAACGCATTCAAAGTGGAACGACCATGGCAGAGAATCTACATAGATATCCTCGGTCCTTACCCACGATCTTCACAAGGGAAAACAGTAATTTTAATTGTTCTAGATCATTTGACGAAATTTGTATTGCTGAAGCCGCTTAACAAAGCCGCATCACAAAAGATAGTCGAGTATCTAATTAATGAGGTATTTTATGTATATGGTGTGCCTCAAACGATCCATTCCGACAATGGCTCACAGTTCCAGAGCAAAGAATATAAAGAGATGCTACATAACTTTGGGGTAACAGGCACGAAAACAGCAGTGTATTCACCACAATCAAATGCCTCGGAGAGGGTCAACCGTTCCGTGCTATCAGCAATTCGAGCGTATATAGCTGATAAACATACTAGGTGGGATAAACATATAAACGAGATCGCCGCAGCGCTACGTAATGGCATACACGAATCGGTTCAAAATTCACCTCATTTTCTCCTCTTCGGATACCATAAAATTAATCATGGTGCTGATTATGATTTATTAAAACAATTGGGAAGCATTTCTGAGGGCGAAATTATATTGCCACTGCCAACAAGATTATCTTTAATTCACGAATCCGCGAAACAAAACATTATGAAAGCATACGAAAGGAGCGCTAAACGCTACAATCTAAGATCCCGTCCAATCGAATATCAAATCGGCCAAACAGTCTTTGTGCGCACTCATCCTCAGAGTGATGCAACAAAAAAATACTGTGCAAAATTTGCTCCCAATTATTTTCAGGGAACAATTGTTCGCAAAATTGGAAACGTGAATTATGTAATCAAGGATAGTGCCGGTAAAATTGCAGGAGTGTTTCACGCTAAAGATATTCGTGACTAGTTTTTTTTAGTTCGTTTACAGTTTTTATAGTAGTTTTGTGAACGCACGGCCAAAAATAAAATTTGCTTTTCGCAGTTACTTCTCAAGTCATGCATCCTGTTTGTTTTAATTTCAGATTTAATACTTTGATCTTGCGTCTTTGTATAAAACCTGTGCTGTAACGGCTGCATTTAACTCTGGTGGTGCGATATGTACATTATTCGATTTTGTGATGGTAATAACTCTATTAGCTTATGTTGTCGAGCGATAGTACATTGTTATATTCAAAATACATAGGTCAGTAGACTTGAATTGCCAAATACTATCGAAATGGAAATTAATTTCTTGATTGTGTTGTACCGACTTTACTGCATAATATGGGTATATAGATTTGTGTGTATTATGAGTTATGCATTTTTCTTGTGTAACTTGGATTATATACTAATAGTACATGGTACGATCGTGACCAACAGCAAATACTAACTCATAATTTGATTATGTGCGAGTATATTATGTACTGCCAAATGTTTATCTATTTGTATTTGGTTGCACAAACAAAAAAAACTTAACTTGCTATTCATTTAATAAGAAGTTCCGCAAGAGCATGTTTGGTTACCAAAAATTAAAATTGTGTTTAAAACAAAGTGAACCACATGCTGGGAAGGTAAACCTAAATTATAATTCCATCCGCAAAAAACTGATAATTTCTTTGATGTGCAATTTTTTTTTTGTGAATTGGTAAGCACTCTGAATTTTTCCTCTTAAATTCGGTTCCATTAATTACAAGACCAACATTTTTTTTTATTGTGTTAGCTAAGTTTTGCATCCGTGGTCCAAGTTAGTTGCCGCTAATTTTGGAGGAAGTGTACGTAGTACAGTAATACCCCCGGAATAAAAATTCGTTTCTTGCGGGTAAGTTTTTTTGGTTGAATCTTTATTTAACGGGGAATTAACACCATACTTATCTCCTCATATACATAGAACATACATTTTTTGACACCGCTACTCAAAATAAAGAATTCTATCGCACATACCGGTAAAAGCACCGATCATCTGGATTTCCAATAGGCGTGCTATCGGGCACTATACAGCATAAGCCACATCAAGATAATCATCTACAACTTACGAATCAACTTTAAATACCGATCGTCATATAATGTTGTGTTGTGTGTGTATAGTGTTAGTGGTTCTTTAGAACGAAAGAAAATTATCGTTCAGTAAATACATATATAAAAAAAAAATATTTTTTGGTGAAAAATTAAAATTATTAGTTTGTCAAAAATACGAGTTCGATTGTATGTTATAGAATTAACTGTGTATCTTATAGAATCAGTGTTCTTGAAAAGGTTATTCGGAGCCACGTATATAATTTCAATTTTTAGGCACCCCAAACAACCTCAGAGTACTCTTAGGCGGAATTTGGTGTGGTGAGTTTTTCTTTATATTTTCATTATTATATTATATTATTTTGAATATTACATACTGGTTATTAGTTTGGCTCCCAATTCCGTTAGATATACAAAACGTTAATATATTTTCATAAATTCAAATATAAACTTAAATACTAAATCTTAAAAAAATAAATAAATATATAATGATAAAATTTCAATTAGTTTGTAATTATAATTTTTCTGTTTAATAATAATAAATTAAAGTTAATATGGAATAAAAATTTTTAATGTGAAGATGATATGGGATATGTGGGGAAAATGTGAGTGCTCTTAAATCAAGTGGTAAAAAAAAATACGTGTAAATTTTGTAGACCTTACTTTTTTTACGACGGCTATGTGAACCTCCCAAACCAACTGTAAGCTACCTATTTTAAACACGTAATAGTCGTCAAGGTCTGTAACAAAAATGGCGCCTGAGCAGGGACCCGAAAAATTCAGAGTGCTTACCAATTCACAAAAAAAAATTTGCACATCAAAGAAATTATCAGTTTTTTGCGGATGGAATTATAATTTAGGTTTACCTTCCCAGCATGTGGTTCACTTTGTTTTAAACACAATTTTAATTTTTAATAACCAAACATGCTCTTGCGGAACTTCTTGTTAAATGAATAGCAAGTTTAATTTTTTTGTTTGTGCAACCAAATACAAATAGATAAACATTTGCCAGTACATAATATACTCGCACATAATCAAATTATGAGTTGGTATTTGTTGTTGGTCACGATTGTACCATGTACTATTAGTATATAATCCAAGTTACACAAGAAAAATGCATAACTCAAGATACACACAAATCTATATACCCATATTATGCAGTAAAGTCGGTACCACACAATCAAGAAATTAATTTCCATTTCGATAGTATTTGGCAATTCAAGTCAACTGACCTATGTATTTTGAATATAACAATGTACTATCGCTCGACAACATAAGGTAATAGAGCTATTACCATCACAAAATCGAATAATGTACATATCGCACCACCAGAGTTAAATGCAGCCGTTACAGCACAGGTTTTATACAAAGACGCAAGATCAAAGTATTAAATCTGAAATTAAAACAAACAGGATGCATGACTTGAGGAGTAACTGCGAAAAGCAAATTTTATTTTTGCCCGTGCGTTCACAAAACTACTATAAAAACTGTAAACGACTAAAAAAAACTAGTCACGAATATCTTTAGCGTGAAACACTCCTGCAATTTTACCGGCACTATCCTTGATTACATAATTCACGTTTCCAATTTTGCGAACAATTGTTCCCTGAAAATAATTGGGAGCAAATTTTGCACAGTATTTTTTTGTTGCATCACTCTGAGGATGAGTGCGCACAAAGACTGTTTGGCCGATTTGATATTCGATTGGACGGGATCTTAGATTGTAGCGTTTAGCGCTCCTTTCGTATGCTTTCATAATGTTTTGTTTCGCGGATTCGTGAATTAAAGATAATCTTGTTGGCAGTGGCAAAATAATTTCGCCCTCAGAAAGCCTTCCCAATTGTTTTAATAAATCATAATCAGCACCATGATTAATTTTATGGTAGCCGAAGAGGAGAAAATGAGGTGAATTTTGAACCGATTCGTGTATGCCATTACGTAGCGCTGCGGCGATCTCGTTTATATGTTTATCCCACCTAGTATGTTTATCAGCTATATACGCTCGAATTGCCGATATCACGGAACGGTTGACCCTCTCCGAGGCATTTGATTGTGGTGAGTACACTGCTGTTTTCGTACCTGTTATCCCAAAATTATGTAGCATCTCTTTATATTCTTTGCTCTGGAACTGTGAGCCATTGTCGGAATGGATCGTTTGAGGCACACCATATACATAAAATACCTCATTAATTAGATACTCGACTATCTTTTGTGATGCGGCTTTGTTAAGCGGCTTCAGCAATACAAATTTCGTCAAATGATCTAGAACAATTAAAATTACTGTTTTCCCTTGTGAAGATCGTGGGTAAGGACCGAGGATATCTATGTAGATTCTCTGCCATGGTCGTTCCACTTTGAATGCGTTACCCATGGGTGGTCTTGTTTGCCGATTTGAAGGTTTCGTTGTTTTGCATATCGAACATTTACTGATGTACTCAGCTATTTCTTTTGTCATTGCGGGCCAGAAAAAATATCTCCGAAGTTTCTCTACGGTTTTGCCAATTCCCCCATGAGATGAGAGAGGGTCGTCATGATTCTGGACGATCAATTTTTGCCTTATGCCAATTGGAATCCACAATTTCCAAATGGACAAATCGGAGAGAACGCTGTTTTGTTTGGGCTCAAGACGAATAAAAATGAAATTGTCACGAACATTAAATGCTGGGAATTTCTCTGGGTTTGAAAGAATTTTTTCACGAAGTGTGATAAACTCTTGATCCTGAAAATCAGATGGATCAAATTTATATCTTGTGAAGAGCTTGGCGAAACTATCTTCGAATTCGCAAATTTCGTTGCAGTGAATACGGGACAACATATCTGCCACTACATTGTCTTTGCCTTTTTGATATTCAATTTTAAATCGATAACCTTGGAGTTTAAGGCTCCACCTTGCTAATCTACCCGCCAAATCCTTTTGATTCATTAGCCACTTTAAACTCGCGTGGTCAGTTATAATTGTAAACTCATGACCTTCGACGTAGGCTCTATATTTCTTCACGGCTAGTATTGCGGCAAGACACTCCAGTTCACTAACAGAATAATTTTTTTGAGTCTTCGAGAGTTTCTGGGACATAAAGCTGATGGGTCTTTCATTACCTTCTTCGTCTTTCTGAAAGAGTACGGCACCGACTCCTTCGGTGCTAGCGTCGCATCTTATAAAGAACTCTCGATCACTCAAAAAATCGATCACGCAAATGATCGCCTCCGTTTTTACATTATTAAAGGCACCCTCAATGTCGAGAAATGCTACCATACAGAACTCTTGCGAGTAAATTGACTTCTCAATCATGCGTACTAGATCGTGCAGAGCTGTGTCCACCGACTTTCCTTTACAGTACGCATGCTGAGACATCGCCCAATTCCTCAGATCAACTTTTGTTTGAATAAGTACGTCTATCAATCTTTCCAAAATTTTCAACAGAAAGGATGATAGAGTTATAGGCCTCAGGTCCTTTGGATAAGCATGTGAGCTTTTTCCCGATTTCGGGATAAAAACCACTCTGACCTCAGATTTCCTGGGAATATAGACCAATTGCAGACATCCTCTGAAGATAACCTCCAGCCAGGGGAGGATGACCGCAGAGTTCCTTTGAATCTCTGCTGGTATAATCCGATCCGGGCCCGCCGATTTATAAGGCTTAAAACCGTTCAGTGCCCACAGGATTCGTTTCCTGTCCACGATGCCAGCAACATCTGTTAAAGGTGTTCCTCGATGAGCTCCCGGCTCCATCGAGTCATCAATGCTTCCCGGAAAATGGATCTCAATGAGAAGCTTCAATGATTCCGCACTTGAAGCTGTCCATAACCCGTCCGGCCTAATTAAGTAACTAGGACTGGTTGGGTTAGTAGATAGAATTTTCCTTAGGCGAGAAGTCTCGGAGACCTCCTCCATTCTACAACAGAAGAGTCTCCAAGACCCCCTTTGTGCCCTCCTCAACTCTTTTTTGTATTTTCTCAGGTCTTCCTTATAGGAATCCCAATCCCATTTTCCCTGGTGTTCTTAGCCTTATTAAAGGCTGTCCTACACGCTCTCCGATAGGTTTCCAACCCCATGGTCCACTATGTCGGTTTCTGCCTGCCCCTAGGCTTTATTAGGGGGCACGCAGCATTAAATGAAAGATTGCATGCCTTTGTGACAATATCAACCATGCCATCTAATTCCTCTACTGTCGCCGGAAGTCCAGGAACCTCCAGCGGCAATAGTTCCTTCAACACCTCCCCATATTTGTTCCAGTTTGTCCTTCTGAGATTCCTGAAGGCTTTCCGGGCAACAGGTTTGATGTTGAGGTTATATGTAATATATCGGTGATCAGAGAATGAGTGCTCTTTCGCCACTCTCCACCCACTGATCATATCAAAAATAGTTTCTGACGCACAGGTTACATCTAGAACCTCCTGTCGATTTCTAACAATGAATGTTGGTTCACACCCAATATTGCAAACTACAAGGTTAGTATTTAATAAGTAATCAAAAAATAACTCACCCCTTTCATTAATGTCTGTGCTTCCCCAGATTGTGTGATGCGCGTTTGCATCACATCCAAGTATCACACCTACCTTTTTCTGACCTGCTTCCCGGATCAGTTCCCCCAGGTTGTCCGGTGGAACCTCCTTCTCGCGATCCATGTAGGCTGAGGCTAGCCATAGTTTTTCACAGCCTATCTCAGCGCTCACCGCCGTAACGTCCCCGCTACTAAATTGTGGAAGAAGAAAAATATTCAAATTATTTTTTGCTAAGATACACGATCTGATCTTCTCAGAGTTGCTTGAGTATAATAATTTATACCCTTTCATTCCGAGGCCACAGATCCTGTTATTATTAATCCAAGGTTCTTGGATTAACACCAAGTCCTCATCTGACTTAGTCAGTCTGAGCACGAGAGCTGCCGAGGCAGCCTTCGTGTGGTGCAGGTTTATTTGTACAATGCTAACCATTGTAATCTACCTTACTCACCACTTCATGCACTCCCTGCATTAGGATAGTGTCATTTGGCTCGTTGGTTTGGTCGCAAACCCCCTCTCGTCGTGAGTTCGACGGGTTGCCCCCATCGGACTTCAGAGAGAGGAGGCTGCCTCCCATCACCAACTTCACTTCGTCTGAAATATCGGAACGGCTACTCTGGTCGTCCTCAGCCCGCTTGACCGTTTCCTGCCGGGTCCGTTCTACGTCGCCCCCAGGCTGGTTTTCCGCGCCCTTATCGACCTCGTCTTTCCTATAAACTTTAAGAGTTGACTCCCTTAGATCTAGCAAGGGAAACCAAGGATTCCTTATTGATCAGCATGATTGCCAATCTAAAGCCCCCCTTGGCCTCCTCCTGCTTCACAATCCTCCATCCTTCCGTTGGAAGATCGGGATTACTGGCCCGGATAATCTCAATGATCTCCTCTGGCTTATCCGGCTCGGTTGTGTTACAGACCTTGACGACTATTACGTGTTTGAAATAGGTAGCTTACAGTTGGTTTGGGAGGTTCACATAGCCGTCGTAAAAAAAGTAAGGTCTACAAAATTTACACGTATTTTTTTTTACCACTTGATTTAAGAGCACTCACATTTTCCCCACATATCCCATATCATCTTCACATTAAAAAAAATCTATTCCATATTAACTTTAATTTATTATTATTAAACAGAAAAATTATAATTACAAACTAATTGAAATTTTATCATTATATATTTATTTATTTTTTTAAGATTTAGTATTTAAGTTTATATTTGAATTTATGAAAATATATTAACGTTTTGTATATCTAACGGAATTGGGAGCCAAACTAATAACCAGTATGTAATATTCAAAATAATATAATATAATAATGAAAATATAAAGAAAAACTCACCACACCAAATTCCGCCTAAGAGTACTCTGAGGTTGTTTGGGGTGCCTAAAAATTGAAATTATATACGTGGCTCCGAATAACCTTTTCAAGAACACTGATTCTATAAGATACACAGTTAATTCTATAACATACAATCGAACTCGTATTTTTGACAAACTAATAATTTTAATTTTTCACCAAAAAATATTTTTTTTTTTATATATGTATTTACTGAACGATAATTTTCTTTCGTTCTAAAGAACCACTAACACTATACACACACAACACAACATTATATGACGATCGGTATTTAAAGTTGATTCGTAAGTTGTAGCTGATTATCTTGATGTGGCTTATGCTGTATAGTGCCCGATAGCACGCCTATTGGAAATCCAGATGATCGGTGCTAACTCAATTACCGGTATGTGCGATAGAATTCTTTATTTTGAGTAGCGGTGTCAAAAAATGTATGTTCCGCAAGAAACGAATTTTTATTCCGGGGGTATTACTGTACTACGTACACTTCCTCCAAAATTAGCGGTAACTAACTTGGACCACGGATGCAAAACTTAGCAATTCACAAAAAAAAAATTGCACATCAAAGAAATTATCAGTTTTTTGCGGATGGAATTATAATTTAGGTTTACCTTCCCAGCATGTGGTTCCTTTGTTTTAAACACAATTTTAATTTTTGGTAACCAAACATGCTCTTGCGGAACTTCTTATTAAATGAATAGCAAGTTAAGTTTTTTTTGTTTGTGCAACCAAATACAAATAGATAAACATTTGGCAGTACATAATATACTCGCACATAATCAAATTATGAGTTAGTATTTGCTGTTGGTCACGATCGTACCATGTACTATTAGTATATAATCCAAGTTACACAAGAAAAACGCATAACTCATAATACACACAAATCTATATACCCATATTATGCAGTAAAGTCGGTACCACACAATCAAGAAATTAATTTCCATTTCGATAGTATTTGGCAATTCAAGTCAACTGACCTATGTATTTTGAATATAACAATGTACTATCGCTCGACAACATAAGGTAATAGAGCTATTACCATCACAAAATCGAATAATGTACATATCGCACCACCAGAGTTAAATGCAGCCGTTACAGCACAGGTTTTATACAAAGACGCAAGATCAAAGTATTAAATCTGAAATTAAAACAAACAGGATGCATGACTTGAGGAGTAACTGCGAAAAGCAAATTTTATTTTTGGCCGTGCGTTCACAAAACTACTATAAAAACTGTAAACGAACTAAAAAAAACTAGTCACGAATATCTTTAGCGTGAAACACTCCTGCAATTTTACCGGCACTATCCTTGATTACATAATTCACGTTTCCAATTTTGCGAACAATTGTTCCCTGAAAATAATTGGGAGCAAATTTTGCACAGTATTTTTTTGTTGCATCACTCTGAGGATGAGTGCGCACAAAGACTGTTTGGCCGATTTGATATTCGATTGGACGGGATCTTAGATTGTAGCGTTTAGCGCTCCTTTCGTATGCTTTCATAATGTTTTGTTTCGCGGATTCGTGAATTAAAGATAATCTTGTTGGCAGTGGCAATATAATTTCGCCCTCAGAAATGCTTCCCAATTGTTTTAATAAATCATAATCAGTACCATGATTAATTTTATGGTAGCCGAAGAGGAGAAAATGAGGTGAATTTTGAACCGATTCGTGCATGCCATTACGTAGGGCTGCAGCGATCTCGTTTATATGTTTATCCCACCTAGTATGTTTATCAGCTATATACGCTCGAATTGCTGATAACACGGAACGGTTGACCCTCTCCGAGGCATTTGATTGTGGTGAATACACTGCTGTTTTCGTGCCTGTTATCCCAAAATTATGTAGCATCTCTTTATATTCTTTGCTCTGGAACTGTGAGCCATTGTCGGAATGGATCGTTTGAGGCACACCATATACATAAAATACCTCATTAATTAGATACTCGACTATCTTTTGTGATGCGGCTTTGTTAAGCGGCTTCAGCAATACAAATTTCGTCAAATGATCTAGAACAATTAAAATTACTGTTTTCCCTTGTGAAGATCGTGGGTAAGGACCGAGGATATCTATGTAGATTCTCTGCCATGGTCGTTCCACTTTGAATGCGTTACCCATGGGTGGTCTTGTTTGCCGATTTGAAGGTTTCGTTGTTTTGCATATCGAACATTTACTGATGTACTCAGCTATTTCTTTTGTCATTGCGGGCCAGAAAAAATATCTCCGAAGTTTCTCTACGGTTTTGCCAATTCCCCCATGAGATGAGAGAGGGTCGTCATGATTTTGGACGATCAATTTTTGCCTTATGCCAATTGGAATCCACAATTTCCAAATGGACAAATCGGAGAGAACGCTGTTTTGTTTGGGCTCAAGACGAATAAAAATGAAATTGTCACGAACATTAAATGCTGGGAATTTCTCTGGGTTTGAAAGAATTTTTTCACGAAGTGTGATAAACTCTTGATCCTGAAAATCAGATGGATCAAATTTATATCTTGTGAAGAGCTTGGCGAAACTATCTTCGAATTCGCAAATTTCGTTGCAGTGAATACGGGACAACATATCTGCCACTACATTGTCTTTGCCTTTTTGATATTCAATTTTAAATCGATAACCTTGGAGTTTAAGGCTCCACCTTGCTAATCTACCTGCCAAATCTTTTTGATTCATTAGCCACTTTAAACTTGCGTGGTCAGTTATAATTGTAAACTCGTGACCTTCGACGTAGGCTCTATATTTCTTCACGGCTAGTATTGCGGCAAGGCACTCCAGTTCACTAACAGAATAATTTTTTTGAGTCTTCGAGAGTTTCTGGGACATAAAGCTGATGGGTCTTTCATTAAATTCTTCGTCTTTCTGAAAGAGTACGGCACCGACTCCTTCGGTGCTAGCGTCACATCTTATAAAGAACTCTCGATCATAAGATGGACTCACCAGAATTGGAGCAGAAGTGAGTAGTATTTTCAGGTTTTCGAACGCTCGTTGTGCATCTTTAGTCCAACAGAACTTTCCTTTTTTTAAGCACTCGGTAATTGGTGCGGTTACACTTGAAAAGTTGCCGATGAAGCGGCGGTACCATCCAGCCATACCAAGCAGCCGTCTGGTTTGCTTCAATGTACTGGGCGGATCTAAGTTCACTATAGAATCGATTTTGGAAGGATCCGGTCTCAATCCCTGATCACCAACAAGATATCCGAGGTATCGAATTTCTTTCATCACAAAATTACTCTTTTCTAAATTTAACGTCAGTCCAGCTGTCCGAAGTAAGTCAGCTACCAACTCTAACAATTCAAGATGATCCTGCAATGTACCGCTTATGACCAAGAGATCATCCAAGTAGACGAACACTCTGTCGTGGAGCTCGTGAGGTATGACCTTGTGCATAAGGCGGCACATTGATTGGGCTGCGTTGCACAGTCCAAACGGCATCACCTTGAACTGATAGAGTGGTCTGCCCGGTACTGTAAATGCAGTCATTGGTTTGGCAGATTCCGCAAGCGGTATCTGCCAAAACGCGTCTTTAAGGTCAAGTGCTGTTATGAATTTAGTTTCAGAGAGGCGTGCCAAAAGTCCGTCAATTAAAGGGAGAGGATAAGCGTCTTTTTCAGTTACTGCGTTAAGTTTGCGGGCGTCCAAACAAAGTCTTGTATTTCCGTTCGATTTTTTTACTATGGTGACCGGAGAGCTCCAAGAACTTTTGCTCACTTCTATGACGCCCAGACTCAGCATACGGTCTATCTCATCGTATAGATCCTTTTGAACTGCTGGCGAAACTGGATAGTATCGTTGCTTAATCGGTTTGGCTCCATTCATGATTTCGATCTCGTGTTCATGGAGTGCGGTCCTACCCAGCCCATTTTTGGCAAACGATGGAAACAATTCGATTATCCTATCTAATTCTTTTCTTTCGACTGTGTTGAGATTATGGCGGTTTTTGTCGTTATGTGACGTTTCTTCGCAAATCGCGTTGACCGTAATAGTTGGAAGAATATCGAATTTTTGCCAGAAGTCTATTCCGAGATATAGAAAAGAATTAAGGGTTGGGACAATACAAAATTTAATTGTCTCAGTTCTTTTACCGAAAGTGACTGGCAGGAAAACGTATCCCTCAATTTTATTACTGGTGCCATCTGCCGTAGTAATGTGAGAAATAAGTTTGTGAAATTTAATGTTTTCATTGTGTAAAAATTCCAATGAACCTTTACCCATAACACTTATGGTAGCCCCGCTGTCAAGAAGACCAGTGACTTGTTTTGAACCAATGGTGATATCGACATGCGGACGAAGGTCTTCTGTTGAACAGGTTTTGATCAACGATGCAATGCACTTCTTAAGAAGCGTGCGTTTCTCTCTAAAATATCGTATTGCCCGTGAAATTCCTTTTGATTTAATCATAAAATTCAATTTATTAGTTTTATTTGGCAATTCATCATACTTAAAATTAGGGTTTAACTTATTATTAATGAGGGGTTTTAGGCGTTGACCCACTTGGAATCCAACTGTTGACGTTTCTCCCCGAGGCGTGATCCCCTCAATTGATCCGCACTCGGAAACCTGTTTCCCGGGGTGAATTTTAAACAGTTTTGACAGTTTGGCTTGCGAACATTAGCCGCTCCACAACCAAAACAGAAAATATCAACAAATGGTTTAAGACAATCTTGATATTTGTGTCCCAGGTCTTTACAATTCCAGCACACGTAATCGTTTGCTTGGTTGGATGTGTTTTCTTGGTTGTGCAATTTTTTTCGCATGTTTAACGCATCTATCGTAGGTTCAAAATTGTTGTTCACGTGGTTAGAAAAATCTTTTGGGATGTATCTAATGCTCTGTGGCTTTTCAATGTTTAGGTTCTGCATCTCCGTGTTGATTTCGTTAATGCTTGGCCTACGTCGGTGTGTGTCCATAAACTTCCTTGGATCGTAACCGGTTTGATCCCATAAATTTTCGTAGTCCTTACAAAGAACTCGAAGTTCTTCTATAGTTCTAATCGAATTGTGGTAAGGTAACGTAACATTTTTGAGAGCAGGATACATATTTTGGCATAGCCGGTATATTATCTGCCTTTCGGATAAACGATTCTGAAGTCGCGCGTTCATTTTCTGAATGTTTAAAGAAAAATCAGAAAATGTTTCCTTGCTACCTTGAAATCTCTTTAAGATGTTCTCTTTTATCTCTTCTTCGTAGTTGGAGCTGCTGAAGTAAGACAGAATTGCCGACTTCATTTGCTCCCATGATGACACAGGGTGGTTGGATTTATAGACCCAGTACCAGTCCTCTGCCGTTTTTGTTAGGAAAAGATACAAAAGTTTCGGTAGAAATTCTAAAGGTACATTATCATCAGACGCCATTTGCTCGAGTCGATATACAAAATCGTGGACGTTTGTAGTACCAGTTCCATCAAACGAGAGATTCCACTTCTGCCGAACTTTGTAGAAATTATCAGGCCGAAAACGTGGTACTTGCACTGGTGGTTGTTGGAAAATTTCTTCGTAAACTTGATCCTGTTGATCATTGAAATAGTGTGTCCTCGTCCGTTGTTCATTTTGTTTGAACGTATTTTTCGGCGGGATTCGATTATTTTTCTTTTGTCTACTTTGAATTTGACGTGCGTCAATATGTGAGAAAAAATCAGCAACTCGTCTTTCTAATTTGGGTGATTCATTGAGGTGATTTTTCAGGTTAGCTGAAATATTGCCTATCTGATTTAAAATTTCCTGTTCCTCCATTTGAGACGTATAGATATTCTTTTGCTGATTGGTATCGTACAAAGAGCTATTATTTACTATCTGGTCTATTTTTTCGGAAAATGAACTTGTAGCAACCTTCTGTGGTGGAACTACTGTCGGGGATGCAGTTTGTGGTGTAGAGTTTTGGTATTCATTGAAAAACTTTTGGTACAAGTTAAAAGCACGTCGCCAATTACTGGACAGATTTAACAAAACCGGACTTTCCCCCAATGTATTGATTAAACGCTTAGTTCGATCTTTATAATGAATAATTTTGGCGAAAGCAATGTTAACGAACTCTTTTGATGGTGGCATAGGTTCACTTTCAGCGGCCTTTGACAGCTCATTATATTTGCTTTGGCATAATTGAATTTCAGTTTCATATTTGTCTACCACGTGAGTACTTTTAGGTTTAAGATTTGAATGTGACTGTTCTGTACTATAACTGTTAAATAAAATCGTTTTCGCATCGTCCGCTTTACTAGATAACCCTCTAACCAAGAATTCAACTTCTAATTCCGGAGGTGTTAAATTCTTAAAATATGTATCCGCATCCATTTTTTTTTTATTTTTTTACTAACTCAACAAGTGAATCGGAGCAAACTAGCGAAAATTAGTTAATAACTGTTACAAATAGAACAAATAAAATTTATTTGACTAAGTGAAGAAACTATAAGCTTAAAATAGAGTTTGATTAACAAACTTGAGGCAACGAAAAATTAATTATAAAATAATGTGTGTGTTGTTTGTATGTAGTGTATTCGTAATAACGACAATTTTTTTTCCGAAACAAATTGTATTTAAATCTTATACAAATTAGAACAAAAACTAAATTAATAATATTAAATCAACTCTAATATTATCAATAAATGTAATATTTTTAAATTCCTCGAAAGATGTATGCAAATAGAAGATGATATATGTGGGATAATGTGAAACAAATGTGAGTATTCTAAAAAAATTACTTTTATGAAATTGAAATGGGTTTGTTTGTTACGAACTTCTTAATGAGATATCACATACACAATCCAAGGAGATTAAATCAACAGCTACACTGTGTACTCAATCCTTAAACTGCCAATTGAATCAATCATTATATCTCATAGCAAACATAACCCATAAAAAAAATTGATACATAATTACAAAAAATATTGCTTAGGTTTTCCGTTGTAGAAATCGGTAGAAATCCACTGATGAGAACTCGCGAAAACATCGCGTATCGATAATCAGTTTCTTTCTCCGTGCTCAATACACGAACCAAAACAATTTTAAAGCAATTAGTAAAATTATGAATTAATGAATTAATTAATCGATACTAAAAAAAAATTAAGTGATAAGTGCTGACCACCCGCTAGGATAAATGAAATGTACGTTAAATAAAAAAACAACAAATTATTAATTTTATATCAACAAAAAACTTAAAGCGGTTCTTAAGGTCAAACACGATAAGCAGAGAAGCTGCACGGATATCTTCTTAGGATTACCAAAAAAAAAATCAACACAACAAAAAAATTAATGAACCACCATGTTTCTTCGAAGCACCATGTGGTTAACCAAACTTAACATTTTTACCGAAACCATAACGGACGAATCATCAACCGTTTCAGGTCCCTGCTCGGGCGCCATTTTTGTTACAGACCTTGACGACTATTACGTGTTTGAAATAGGTAGCTTACAGTTGGTTTGGGAGGTTCACATAGCCGTCGTAAAAAAAGTAAGGTCTACAAAATTTACACGTATTTTTTTTTACCACTTGATTTAAGAGCACTCACATTTTCCCCACATATCCCATATCATCTTCACATTAAAAAAAATCTATTCCATATTAACTTTAATTTATTATTATTAAACAGAAAAATTATAATTACAAACTAATTGAAATTTTATCATTATATATTTATTTATTTTTTTAAGATTTAGTATTTAAGTTTATATTTGAATTTATGAAAATATATTAACGTTTTGTATATCTAACGGAATTGGGAGCCAAACTAATAACCAGTATGTAATATTCAAAATAATATAATATAATAATGAAAATATAAAGAAAAACTCACCACACCAAATTCCGCCTAAGAGTACTCTGAGGTTGTTTGGGGTGCCTAAAAATTGAAATTATATACGTGGCTCCGAATAACCTTTTCAAGAACACTGATTCTATAAGATACACAGTTAATTCTATAACATACAATCGAACTCGTATTTTTGACAAACTAATAATTTTAATTTTTCACCAAAAAATATTTTTTTTTTTATATATGTATTTACTGAACGATAATTTTCTTTCGTTCTAAAGAACCACTAACACTATACACACACAACACAACATTATATGACGATCGGTATTTAAAGTTGATTCGTAAGTTGTAGCTGATTATCTTGATGTGGCTTATGCTGTATAGTGCCCGATAGCACGCCTATTGGAAATCCAGATGATCGGTGCTAACTCAATTACCGGTATGTGCGATAGAATTCTTTATTTTGAGTAGCGGTGTCAAAAAATGTATGTTCCGCAAGAAACGAATTTTTATTCCGGGGGTATTACTGTACTACGTACACTTCCTCCAAAATTAGCGGTAACTAACTTGGACCACGGATGCAAAACTTAGCAATTCACAAAAAAAAAATTGCACATCAAAGAAATTATCAGTTTTTTGCGGATGGAATTATAATTTAGGTTTACCTTCCCAGCATGTGGTTCCTTTGTTTTAAACACAATTTTAATTTTTGGTAACCAAACATGCTCTTGCGGAACTTCTTATTAAATGAATAGCAAGTTAAGTTTTTTTTGTTTGTGCAACCAAATACAAATAGATAAACATTTGGCAGTACATAATATACTCGCACATAATCAAATTATGAGTTAGTATTTGCTGTTGGTCACGATCGTACCATGTACTATTAGTATATAATTCAAGTTACACAAGAAAAATGCATAACTCATAATACACACAAATCTATATACCCATATTATGCAGTAAAGTCGGTACCACACAATCAAGAAATTAATTTCCATTTCGATAGTATTTGGCAATTCAAGTCTACTGACCTATGTATTTTGAATATAACAATGTACTATCGCTCGACAACATAAGCTAATAGAGCTATTACCATCACAAAATCGAATAATGTACATATCGCACCACCAGAGTTAAATGCAGCCGTTACAGTTGGTAACCAGACGCGTGCTCGCGGCTTGCTCGGGATTTCCCCTCTGCCGACTGCTTCCAGCCTCGCGCCCGGCCACACCTCGCCTACCTCGGTCACTGCCCTTTTATAGAGATCGACCGATCTCTGGTCTGAGCACGCAGTTAGCTTAACGCGCCCTTGGTGCCATCCCGCATCTCTGCAGGACGGGGGGGATCCCGGATTTTCTCTAAGGTTCCTCAAGAAAATGGAGTTTAGTGCATTATACACTATCCTCAGCTTTTCCGACGTGATGCTCCCATATTCCTGACCTTTGTCAATGACGGCTAGCACCAGCACGTGCTCCTTCAGGATTTCACTGAATAATTTCAGTTTCTGCTCCTTAGGAGCACCCGACGTCATGTCTGCTTGCACTTTGGCCCGCTTACTGCCTTCTGCTTCAAGCTCATCCTGGGACCTCTGTCTTTTAGACACAAGGACCCTCTCCGAGCTATCGCAGCCGACAGTTTTCTTAGCCCATGCTACAGATTCCTTCTGCGCAACTGTAAGCTGCCCCTCAGGGGTTGCAGCCAGTTTCTCCAGAACTCTAAATTCCGACCGTCTCTCTCTGTACCGTCGTTTTGATGGGGGGATCTCTCTCGGTCCCCCACTGTTCTGTTTGGCAGTTCTGCTTCCACCTGGCTTCGATGTCATGGTGTTGCTTACCCTTGCCTCAGTTGAGGGAGCCCCACCTTTCTGGTTAGAGTTACTCCCCTCTATAGTACTTTCCGGTTTTTTGGTGGGTACCGGTCCCCTTGTTTTTATTATTTTTTAAATCTTCCATTTATTCCCACAAGTATCGGAGAAATACGTCCACCTGCGCAGAGATCCGTTTACGCAGGTAAGGCTAAATACAACTGGAGGTCGCCAGGTATCCAGAGGGCTCCGTTCACGACTGGGCTTTGTTAAATGGGCCCCCAGTCTAGTCGATCATCAGCACGGGTCGCATAACACCTTAATCCAGCCCATTGGCTCACCGAGTATCCCGCCTTCCACGCCCCCGCCCCCCCCCCCAACATCCACTCACTCATTCACCCATCTATATGGATATCCCAAACAAATGGGACCCATTTCATTCAGGGGATTACCGTTTATAGGGTTCCCTACTCACTACCTGGAGGCTCGAGAGCGCAGGGAGACGTGACGCTCAGTTCACCGTGGTTGTGGTCGATGGTTTTATGGCGCCATCGATTCGCCTTTCCCTACTGGGTATCATAGGCACTCAGAATTTAGTGAACAGAGGTTAACCACTCCCCCGTTCTCTGAGACTCTCCTTCCAGCAGAGCTGCGGTTGGGGACGGCTTATTTAATTCACCAATAACCTACCTATCGATAGGCCGTTCACAATCCACCACCTGTGACCCCCCCGATAGCTGCAGCTCGCCACGGGTATACTAAAGTTAATTTTGCCGGTTTTTTTTCGATACCAATCTCTTGCATACTGGAACCATTTTTTAATTTCATTTTCCACGTCTGATGGTCTAGCCGTTGGATGTTTATTCATGGCTTCTTCTGTAATTATTCATTCATGGATTAATATTTTAATAAGATCGATTGTCAACGACAAGTGATATGGATATTTACCTTTTATAAGCTCCATCATATAATATCCCTTTACAGCAATATTGCCATGTTGGGCATGCCATGAAAATGTTGATGCTGCTTCATCTGTGATGATGGCCTTCAAACAACCTCTCAAATATTTTTGTAGTGACAAATCACTAATTGCTTTAAAGTGCCTGGTCTGTAAGAGGTTCGAAAATAAAAAAAAGTGATGTTTAAAATTAATGTTGCTTACCAAAATATTTTCCTTTTCCAAATCATTTTTAACTTCACATTCCAGAGCTTTAAACTGATCTGGCGATGTGGCTGGTATATTTAAAATTTTGCTGGTCGACCCTATAGGCTTGCTATATTGGCAGGTACAATTAACTTTATGCGCGTTAAACTCCCTTCTCAATAGTTTGACCTCGCGTAAAACTGCCTTCATCATTACATGTAGCTCGGCATTGGAGTTCTGGTTTCGTATGGGTTCTGATATTTCATTTGAATTTGGTGTAAAATTATTAATATTTAGTTCTGGAACGGGAGGCGATATAGTTGCTTGTGGTGTAATTGTTGATATTGAAGTGACAGCAGATCCTAAACCCAAAGACGTTGGTAATTTATAATTTAATTTTGGTCTCGTAACTATTGGCTGGTAAATTGCTGGTGTTGTGTTGTTTGACGATGTGAGCACATTGGATTTGACGTTCTTAGATTTTATTTGAGTGGTTGTTTTTTGTCCAGGTATGACTATTTTAGTTTTATATGATGGTGTCGGTTGTTGTGAGAAAACGAAATTATAAGATGGATCCGATTGATTTGACCATATTTTTTCACAATGGTTCTTTTGTGTAGATGTGGCTGGTTGCATATTGGAATCGATTTTTAAAAATTCTTTATATTGATATTCACTATCCGGATTTAAATTTTCGTCCTTAGAGTCGCCATCTTCTATATTCAATGACTCCCAGTTTTGTGCATCTTGATATTCCGCCATTCCTGAAAATAGATATTTAATTATAGATGTTGCATAGGCACATACACAGAAATATGGTTGGTAGTCAATTTTAGTATTTTCGTTGATATTTCACTAATACCAAAAGTATATGTCTCTTGACTCAGCTCCTCGGTTTTAGTACAATAAATATATAAATGTTTGGATGGTAGTGGTAATTGAAATAAATTTTGTAAGCTAATAAAATAACTAATCTGCATTTTATATTATTAAGATCGACATTGAGCTCTTCTATTTTAAAAATTGCTTCATTCTTAGAACAGTAATTGTTAGGGAAAGTTGAGCCTAACGAATAAACAGGTTGAATATAATATTTTTTGAAGCTTTTCTGGATATTTTTTTGTACTCTAATTCTATTATTAATTTGTTGTAGAGGTTGTCCCGCTTTTTTAACAAATTTTTTTATTTGCTGCATGTAATTTTCAAATTTGAAGGCACTGTAATTATCAAGATGCCCAAATTTCTCGATGTCTTCTGCTATGTGCAGCAGACTATGGGCATTATAGGACATATATTGTATGCCATACAATGAACCAAAAGACTCACAAAACGATTTAATTAACTCTGCGGCATATTTATTATTCTCGAAGCAGTCCTTCGGATGCGCCAATATTCTAATAGCACAGACCAAATACAAAAAATGCTCATAATAATTCTCTGCTAATATATGTTTAAAGGCCACCATTCCAGTGTAGCAGAGTAATGTCCTGAATTCGGATGCTTTCCAGTGTTCAATTTCGTTGATTGCGCGTTGCTTACGTTGAAACTCCTTAGGTAAACACTTCCGCAGTTGTATTAAATTAGCGTTAATGCTTGCCATAGCGTTATTTTTCAACGAGAACTTTTGTTTTTTTACTTTGAATAATAAATTTATCATTTGTCTCATAACGCCTAATAACACACAGTGCATGTAATCTATGGGAAATTGTGAGACACATCCCATAGACAAGGCATCCAAGCCAGCATCTAGCGTAACGTGATGATCCAAATCTGATTTATGCCGGAAATTCTCGTCAGTTCTGGGTCTTAAATAATCGTCAGAATATGGAAAACAGATTTTGTGTGCTAAATAACATCCCTTAATTTTACATTTAGTACAACTAGAATATCCTGAATGAGATTTCAAACCTGAAAATTAAAAATGTTTTATAAATATTTAATAAATTAACGCGAAAACCAAAACAAATTACCTAATGCAAAAGATCTTGCTGGTGCATCACATACAAAAGCTCTGATTTTAATTGTTATCATTCTATTGTTATATAGTATGCCATTTTCGAATATTTTTTTTACTTCTTCAATAAAAGGTTGCAAAAACACATTAGCACAATGTGGTTTCTTATAGCCATGGTAAATACCAACGAGAAATACTGCTCTGTGTGACACAACATTTGCAAGGATGGGTCATAGTTGATTTGTGGAACTTTTAGTTAATGGAATCCCATCTATACCAATGTCTATTTATATAAGGTTCTCTTCATATTTCGTACTTTCCAGAAATAATTTTAGTTGTCTCTCTAGCCCAATATGAGAATATGCTCCACTGCCCATCGCTACAGTGTTTTTGTTTATAGTAGGCGTTCTTTTTAGAGTTCTAACATCTTTTGGCAATGTTGGATGGTATTTTCTTAAAACTTTAAATAATGCATTTTTGCTCTGATTTGATATATTATGAGTAATGCTCCATTCCGAAATATCACATTCACTATTACCCGCCTCTAATTTATCTTTCTCATCCAGATCATCATCATTTTCACATTCCATGCTACTAACATCAGTTCCCCTGTCACTATCATCCGAGACATTATCGGCAGCGACTTGATTTGGTTGTAAACCAGTCATATAATTGTTTATATGATTGTTTATGGCATTTTGGGAATATGCATTGAAACTAATATTGGAGCTACCACAAATAAGTTTAATTTCGTTCCGAATTGTTCGATATAATTTTTGTTTATTCATGTTTCAACAAAAAATTCAATATTCACCTCAGCAGTACCAGAAGAATAAATTCAAAAAATAAAACGTAAAACTAATTATGTACACTTATATTATATTTTAGTTGATTAAAGTTTAAAGTACTACACTAAAATTATTAACACTACACTATATTTACTAAAATTATAAGTTTAACACGACACAATATTCAAAATAATTAACACTACACTATATTTACTAAAATTAATAGTTATTTTTAATTAAACACAAAAAAAAACAAAATGGAGATCACAAACGTAATATATTTCACCAAACAACTTTTTCGAATGAAACACGTATAAAAATATTACATTTGCATACCATATGCGAATACCATACGAAATAAAAATATATATATAAAAATAAACGAAATAGTTGTACGTGTATTGGTATTCCATTGGTAATGGGTGTACGTAAAGTTTACGTTTTCGTAAAGAATTTAACGTACACATTTTTTGTTGGGAGGGTTACCCTTAAAATAGCAAGCCAAGCCCAACAGTGAATTACTACTTGCACGCAACAGTACAAAATGCAAAATCTTAAGAGATTAAACAGAACAACAAAATATCATATAGTGATTTAAATAAAATAATTAATCGTTCATAAATAGATAGATACATAAATAAATAAATAAATATTATAAAAATTATAGTTTATCAAAACAATAAACATTTAATAAATAATAATAATAAATGTATATATAATGAAAATATACAACCTGATTTCCTTCATTCGTGGTCAAGTCTCCATCACTCCATAAATTTATCACGTTGACTCATTTTATTTATTGGCCTCTCCACCGTAAACACGTAAGAAAACAAAACAACTTAAAGTTACACATTTAATTAAGAACACATTATACAACAGAACTACCATTAACAAGATTAGAGAAGACACATAAAAAACGTTACATAATATTCAAAATTCAAATAACTTACAGCTGATTCTAATTTGACAGCTGGCTACTTAACCTACATACATTATTATAAATATTGATTTTTTGAATATTCTATTGAAAGGTAGATGGCACGGAAATAAACAAAGATGAACATCATTTCGTAATAAATTCATTCATTCATTAAGCCTTTCAAACCCAGTTGTCAAAGGAGCAGCTTGATCTTTATTTTTGTCCCCGTTAACCTATGATGCCGATTTTAATTGCGACTCATTTTCAAGAATAGAACAATACTAAAACTTCTGTGGTTAAATATAAAATAGAGTTTTAAATTAGAAATAAAAGTCTATTACGATTATTATGAAGCGTGAAGCAGACTTCATTTGACAACCCGTGTGGAATGGCTCATTTTGTTCATCTTTGTAAAAACAAATGCAATGACAAATTCACAACTCACATCAAGCATTCATTTAACACTAACGCGCAATAAATATTAAACACATTTATCTCCAAATTCACACACCAATTACAACTTGCATACAATAGCATCAATGTGAAATAATTTAATTTAAACGAAAATTAACATAAACAGGTGGAGAGCTCAATAAAACTACTAAAGCGTCTATTCCATGGAAAAATTTTACTGACTGTATTTTTTTACTGCAAAAACGAAAACAAAAAAATACTTAAAATTACATAAGAGTGACAAAGAAAACAAATATCTTTTATTTCATTTTTATTGCAAAATTTATGGTTTAATTTTGACAGTTACATTTTGACATAACCTAAAATTTTCATAAACGTTGTAATTTCGTTTCGTTCGTTTCAAACAAAAAAAATTGTAATCGCCATTAATTTTATAATTAATTTATAATTTTTATTAATATCACCATGGATTTGGAAGATTTGGATTATTTAGATCGGATGGATACCGGTATGGGTGATAGCAGTGATCTTGATTCCGAGTAACCGTCGCACTCATCCACATACCCGGTAATGTTTGTAATTTCTGCGGACGCTGAATATTCATCGTACTCTTCACTATAGCTGGCAAAAAAATTTGTATCGGGGAATTGCCGCTGTCGTCCAGTTGCGATACTTGCCCAACCCGGATATTTTCCAATACGATAATTTTTTTACTCGGTGCTGTAATTATATAAATAGATTAATACAACATTCTCACGTACATATATAATAATTTCGTCGACACACAATACAATATTTTGATGCTACATCCACCAAATAAAATAATGCTCAATCAAACTTACCGTAATTTTCCATACTAATTTATTATTATGTAGTTTAATATAAAATTATTTGTATTTTATAACAAGTATTTAGATTTTTTTGTATATTTGAACACCTAAAAAACGTTAAAAACACTAATATTCACTAATGTAAACAAAACTCGAATTTTAGGTATCGAAATAAAAAAACAAACTGACCGTTATGGCAGCACACTACCACAATGATAATTATTTTCTCAGTAAAATTTTACTGACAAAAATTTTTGTTTCGTACACAACCAGTAAATCTATATTTTTTTCTCGCTTTTATTTTTGCAGTCAGTAAAATTTTCCCATGGAATAGACACTTAAGTAGTGCACTATGAACATTTATCCCGTCAAACGGCACAATTCACAATTTAATTTATTTTTATTTTTATTCTTAAGCACTTTTTGTTTTATTTATTTATTTGTATTAACCAACAACTTTACACTAAAAATCACTACTAATCTAAGCAAATTTACACAATTGAATTTAAAAACTTTATTAATTTAATTTAATTTCTCATTTCAAGGAGAAAGACAAAAACACGTCTTTCTCCTTCGACTATCAATTGCCGACCATCTCGAGCAGTGTATATGATGTAAAAAAAATTGACAAAAATAGTTTTTGACCTGATCGGGTTATCCGTTGCGCGAAATGTAGCACAACAACTGCGCCAAAACCAAAAGACTTTTTATTGTATTCCGAAATCTCAGCGGTACAATGAGCATTTGAATTTTTGTGCTCCGATCATTATGTGCGGACTCGGGTTAATAGAAACCTTCTATCTCACTGATATGGTAATGGAGGTATATCTTTTAGATTTCTGATGACCAACACTATCTCGAGGCATTGGAGGAAGTATTCGGATAGCCCTGTGGAATCTGCTACAGAAGAAAATGTAACAGTGAAAATTAGAATTTTTGTGCTCCGATCATTATGAGCGGACTCGGGTTTATATAAACGTTCTCTCCAACTGACATGATACTCAATGTACATAGTTACCCTCCGATTCTTACGATAAGACTACTAAGACCATCTTAGCTTAAACTTTATTGTGAAGATTTTTTTTATTAAGACTAAAGCCTTCATTGAAATTCTGAAGGCACTAGTCTTAAAAAATATATTATAAACTCTCCAAACACTTTTGTAGAGCTGCCACACCAAATTTACACCATATTGTTTCAAATTTATGAACGAAAAGCGACATTTTAATTCGAAATACAAATAATTATTGTTTCTGTTTAATGTCAAAATTATGACTCCTAAGCCCAACTATTTCGCTGATATTAATCGGCGTGTTCAGTCCGACCAAAATGATCAAAATTATCATGATATGTTTTGTGAACCTAACTTCAATCCGTATAATTTTATGTCATTTAAAAAATAAAATACCAAATACGACTAATAAGTGCGATATAAACCGCATATGACAGATTTAAAGAAAATTTAGCTAGTTAAAATTAGCGTACAAGCGTAGTGTACAAGAATACAGTTTAGGTGCCAAAGAATCAGGATCAAATTTATGAAAAAACGAATCGTTGGACAATTTATGTTATGCTTAGGTGTAAAGGCAATCAATAATATGCCAGTACCATACAATTTATGCATTGACGTTCATCATCTCGAATACACGAACATAACCACAGAACAAATAATGCAGGAACTAATAACACATTAAATGTAATTTTGACGAAATAAAACACAATTGTTAACAAAAGACATGACACAGCCTTGATAAGTTTTAATTTCTGTTGAAATAATTTAATGATTAATATTTATTAATAAATAAATATAACATTAAAGTTTCTGTACTCTCTTTCGAAATCACAACACACAAAAAAAATTGAAACAAACAAAATGTACAAAAATTTGATACCTAGAACCAAAAAAATTCTTAGGGCCGACATGTTGTAACTATTTTCGCTTCGACGAAAAAACCGTGCTACTTTGATGAAAATTTAAAAATTTAAATGAAAGAAAAGAAATGTTTACTTCCAAAATACCGTTATTCTATCGAAAATGCATCGAAGCGAAAATAATGATAGTTACAACATGTCGGCCTTGGTTTTTTTTTTTTTGTGATAAATGAGTGCGTTTTATGGCAAAAGTTGATATAAATATCGTGATATTTTTTATCATTTTTGCCCAACTGAACACTAGGAATGAAGACAATTTTTTAAGACTACTGACAGATAAGACTAAGTGCAGAATAAGAATTGAAAGTTTATAGTCTTCGCTAAGACAAAAATTTTTGCTAAGACTGAAAATACGTCTGTGACTGTACGTTAGAATCGGGAGGTTAGATTCGTAATATTGATCACTTTTTCAGCACTTGCGACCACGTAATCATATATTTAGTATAGATTTTCAACGATCATTTATGATTTTGTTTTAAATATTATTATTATAATATATTTTTGGTAAATTTTCATGGTGGCAAACAAAATGTTTATTTATTATGTTTTATTATATTATACAATTTTTGTTGCAAATTTAGTTCGGCATGTAACATCAAATAGCTTAATATACTGATGTAAAAATTATTTCGGGATGAAAATTGAAGATAATGCAGTTTTTAGAAATTTTTCGTGCTGACCCGAAAATATTAAAGTTATTTATTGCAAGGACACTTTTTTTCGGACTACTTTTCGGGCTAACTTCATACATACATGTTCTGCTTTTACCTCATTCTGAAATTTTTTTGTGTAGATGAACTTAGTTTGCTGAATGCGGTTCAAACTGTCAAATCGGTTCTGATAGGATTTGATAAGGTAAATTTCAAATTATTAAAATTATTTATTGATTTATTCTTACCTCAAATCACTTTCATTATGAACCAGTGTTTGACGAAATTCGTTTTTCCTAATTTTTGGAAGGTAGCTTCTATCATTCTTCTTCCTACGAACGATGTAATTAGAATGATATTCGGTCGATTAGTATATTACCGGCTTTATTGAAGGTGCTTGAGAAGATAATATGCAAATTCAAACCAAGAACACATACGCAGGTTTAATTTTTTAAGCAAATTCTAATCGGGTTACAAATTTAATTATAACACACGACATCAACTGACCGAACGAGTTATGAAGAACCAAAAAATTAAATTGATTATATCTTATATCTTCTTTGGAAAAAGATTTTTTTATGTAAATGGTATATTCCAATTGAATTTTTTTATTAATTTTATGAAATGAAATTTCCAAATAAGCGACGAACCTGATTTTATTGAATTAATACCATTTTGATTTTGCTTTTTCGCAATAAAAACTGACCCATTCGTTACCAAACGCCAAAATGTGGTGAGCAATCCTGACCAACGATTACCTAACGGAATTTGATAAACACGGTATAATTTTTATTTATTGGGGAATTTTATTTTTTGGAATTTTTCATTATTTATTTACAGTTTTTTTCGAAAATGACCAAACGATAAAAACTAGTGACCAATCCTGACCAAAGGATGATCAAACGAATTCAATCATCACTTTTATCAAAACCTTTAGATGGTCTGCTAAAAAGGCGGAGCCTAGAGAAACGCCCCTGAGTAACCGCATTTACGCCGAAAATTTCCACGACTAGTAGACTTTATTTTACTTTGTAAAAGAAAGTAAATGTTAGGTAATATAAATTGTAATCTACACAAAACAGGTATACCACCACCATTTGATATATTCATAAATTATGACTTTACAGTAATATCTGACGTATATCCTATAAAAAACAAAACATAATTCGTCGTTGATCATATTTTATATACAAGTATTTTATCATTCCAATATTTCGTCGTTATCCTCATCGAAATCCTTTGGTGGGTGTTTTTTTTATCAAATGCTTAATACACGAAAAAGTTGTTCTTATTTTCCTTCTTTTATTGATATTAAGAATATAACAAGAAAATATTAAAGTACCCAACCAGAAAATATGGTGAATTAAAGTGAAAGCATATTTTTACAGCAGTGCTTTTTACAATTTAGGTTTGAGAGTATGTACATACATTGAAAATTTATATTCTAATGTGTCGGCAATACATCAACTGGTTCGCTCAAATATCGATTTATAGGCGCAAGAACTTTTTGTTATATACCTAATCAAGTTCGTCATCATAAATAAAAATACAATTATGATTAATTATTCTGAGTATATACGCAAACTTATGTATACATAACTCACTAATTATATCCATTTTTTACTTATAAATCTTAGAATACAGTCTAAAGCTCTATTCGATATTATTTTTCATATCGTTAATTATTGTAGTATAAAATAAAATAAAAAAGCTTTACCAAAATGTATAGTGTTACACCATATCAGGTAGCATATAATATTCAAGAAGGTGGCGAGCTTTAATTATAAAAAAACCGAATCCGTTACACTACCTACACATAACTTGTTTAACATAACATCGAATCCATATACCCCCCATAATGTAAATAACCTACCACACACTGCGGGATTCCATTATTTTCCATTTCACGCAAATTTAATATACTGTGCGAATCACTAAAAGTTTAATAAATTGATATTTTTTTCATTACATATATGAAAGCTTTGTGTTTGTCGTTTGTATATTGAACAGTGCGAATCTATTATAACACAATACGACACATTCTGTTATTCAATTTCATATTCGTATGTTATGTACTTTATGTAGCCGGAATTTAGGGGAAATTATAATTTCATACAAATGTCAAGAGCTTTTTACAGTATGTGACCGATGGTGTTAAGCATCAAATAAACGAATTACCACAAAGTTGGTGAAATGTGCTTTTTAGTTTTCGCCTGTTTATAGATTAGAGATTATTTTCACAGAAAACGAGAATCACACTGATTATCGTTTTGTTGTTGTTTTTTTCAATGCCTAATCGGTTTAGCTTAATCTTAAATTTATTTTTTAGTCAGAAAGCGTTATCTGGAGAGTCAAACGTCGATAAGTATGTAAATGTATATAAAATGATTGAGGTAACAATGTACTTATATATGTATGTATGTATATCCAATACATAAGTAAATAACTACAAATGGAATATTAATTCACGAAAGTATCTTCAGGCCTAACTATTGGATTATTGTTTTGACTTTATGAATTCGTTTTTATGGCCATTTATTATCGATTGTTCCATGCTGTGCTTTGGATTAAAAATAACATAAAGAAAAATATTCAATGGAAAGGGAACAAAAATAGTTCTATTTATTAATCGATTGTGGGCTGGAGTGGAATTTTGATGTTATTGGTGGTTATGGAATTGGAATAGAAGTAAATTATCAGGATTTATACGAAGTCATATTTCTAGCTGAGAAAAAATGCAAGAATGTGTTATATAACTGCTAATTATTCTGCACATAAAATAAAATTTCATAAATTATTTGTTCATAGTTAGATTTAATAATTCTATTCGTGAATCGAGAACTTGGTGTCTTAGTTATCGTGATATTAAATTTTGTTATGCTAATTGGTAGAGGTTTCCAGATGGATGCCATCTGGTCATCAAGCTGAGATGGGCTCAGAATAGATACAGAATAAAGCAATGTGGCTAACGCCAAGGGATACCATCAAGATCACCTGCGATTTATAATTTTTCTGCTTGAAGGCAACAACTCTTTATGAGTGTTGTTACCCGCTTACATTTGTATAGTTTTACCGTGATGACCATGAGGTAGATGGTACCATATTAGTGTCTCAGCTTCACGGAATGAAACGAATGGGGAAATCCAAATATTTTGTTGGACGAATTCAAAATCTACACTTCCCTTATGAAACTGCACCGTAGTGTGTTAGACTCCGTGAAAATGTTAAACATTATTCCATTTTTGCTAGGATGGTATCTAACAGATAATACATTTATCTACAAATGCGCTGACGATGAGACGTATAAGTGGATCTGCGATGAAGTATCCAAAATCACTAACATCTAGAACGGTTGTCAACCCTCTGTGGGTGCTTATCCGAAAATGTTGCCAATTTATATTTGGGTCCCTAGTCTACCAGGATCCTCTGTATCGAAAATGGTAAATGGCCTGTAGTCACGATGTCGTGTACTACATTGTGCCTTACCGGAGAGTTGTAGTTCGGTGGAGCTGTTAAAGAAGGGAATTTCTTTAGCAGTGCTCCATATCCATTGTTAATTGTATCATACAATAGTGATGATGTATCAACGCGTGTTGATGTTCATATCCACTAAAAGACCGAATTTCATTAGGAAATCTGCGCCGATGATGTGGCGGTTAACAGTAGCGAGGATGAAGGTGTGTTTGAATGATCGTCTTAATCCGATGTCAACGTCGAGTAGTTTGGTACTGAAAGTGTTTATTATGGTACCATTCGCAGCTGACGCAGAACTAAATTAGGTCGGCCGCTGCGACTTTAAGGCCTACTAGTTTAGGGAAACGGTATTTGCGGATCCATTTTGTTAACTTGCAAAAGTGCATGGTTTACTGCATTTTGATGCAACGTTGCCAAATTGTGTGTGATACCAACACCAATTCGCGGTAATTGATATCTTGGCGTTTGTTGGTTGTTTTTGTGAATTAAAGATGGAAAAGGCATTCTTCTACGGGGTGCTGGTGAACGAGTTTCTAGTTGGCTATTGCTAGTGCTTGCCGCATGTATGTGTGGTGTTGGTTCGCATGTTGCAATTAATCGAATTCAAGTTTTAAGTGCGTGTAGTAGTAGTATTTTCAATTGCCTTCCGGGTGGATCTGAAATATTTTGAGACCATTACTGGTGCGAAATATAAAACAGATCATCTTGCATCATAGCTCGTCAGCTTTGTTTGGGCTTAAGTTGCTCCAAAACTAGAGCTTGCATTTTTAGCTGGAATCCCCGAATTCGTGCAAATCACTGCTGATAGCATCTGTCTAACTACCATGACTCTATTCCACCTCCGCTTTCTAAAGACTTTAAAAATCTTATCTTGTGTAGTAAGAACGGGTAATTACCTTTTTTTACCTTTTTCTAATAATAATAATAATAATAATAATATTTAATAAATGTGTTTAAGCTAATGCTTTTGTACACATGAATATTTACAATAATTATATTACTAACGTATAACATTAACACAAAAAATAAACTAAATTAAATATCTACAAATATGTACATTAATTATTTACATTTTGATTTTGCATAATTAATTGTAATAAAGATTTTTTAAATATACTGAGAGAACTGATGTTTTGTAGTTCTATTGGTAAACTATTCCATTTGATAATTGCATTTATTAGTACAGAATTATTATAAACATTTCTTTTATTAATAGGCAAATTAATCTTTCTTCTACGTAAAGACCTGGAGAAATTTAACTTTTTATACAAATACAACGGCAAACCTGAGTTAACCAGTTGAAAAATAAAAACATATGTTCCATAATCAAATAGTTGCAACAAATCATATCCTAGAATTGAACACCTAAGCTCCGAGATATGATCGAACTCCCTAAGGTCATGAACGTATCTAGTGCAATTATTAAACGTAACTTCAAGTAAACATTTAGAAAAACTGTCACATTGATTGTAGATAACATCACAATATGTGAACATTGGCAAAACCAAACTTTTAATTAAATATCTACGGAAGTTAACTGGACAAAATTTTCTAATCAATTTAAGGAAATACAAGGCATAATTAACCCTCTGGCAAAGAGAGCTAATATGATCATTCCAAGTTAGTTTACAATTCAAAAGCAACTCTAAATCATTAATCATTGGAACAAAGGATATAATATCATCATCATTTAAAGAAAAGTGTAGGTGTAACATTATGTCGATCATTTTTTTATTGTAATAAAGCCTTACATTTAATCGGATTTAATGATAACGAATTATTTTTAGCCCACAAAGAAAAATTTTTAAGATCTGTGTTAAGTTTATCACTAACTCATTAAGCTGTGACAAATGACCACCAATATAAAGTTGTATAAATCATCCTCATAAAGATGAAACCGGCAATTCAAAATTTTCCATGGTAGATCATTTATGTACAAAGAAAAAAGTAACGGACCTAAGACCGATCCTTGAGGTACACACCTACTACTATTTCACTAATATTTGAATGGTCAATACCATACTTCACAAATTGTTTACGATTACTCAAATATGAGTATATTAGATTAATAGCCGAATTAGAAAATGTATAATACAAATGTAACTTCTGAAGCAAATGAATATGATTAACGCAATCAAATGTTTAGAAAAATCTAGTAGGACCAAAATAGCAATCGAATTTTCCTTGTCTAAGATAGCAGACAAATCATCAATAATATTAACAAGAGCAGTAGTGGCACTGTAACCTGATTTGTACCCCGACTGAAACTCACTTAGGAAATTAAGCCTATGAAGATGTTCCTGCATTTGACGTTGCATGATTTTTTCTAGAACTTTTGACAGAGCAGGCAAAATACTAATAGGAGGTATATCACCTATATTGGAAATTACATCCTTCTTTGGTAATGGAATTATGGACGCCACCTTCAATAAATCAGGGAACACAGATTTTATCAGGCATTAGTTAATAACGAAAGTTATAAGAGGGAGAAATAAATCGATAAAAAGTTTTAAGACTTTAAAATCTACCATATCATAAGCCAATGAATCAGATTTAATTTCACGAATAACATTTAAAACAATAATATCATCAACACAATCAAATACAAAAGCATCACCTGCATAATGATCAGATTTAGTATCAATTAGTGGCAAAACTCCCAAGGAATCACGAAATTTAGTGATCCCAACCAAAATTTCTTCTGCTCAAAAGTCAATTCTAGCATAACTGTGGCGCAAGAAACCCCCAATTTTTTTATATTATTCCAAGTTATTTTAGAATTTTTCAAATTTCCAAAATAATATCTTTGTTTGGCTTGGTTGATGTGTATATTAGTTTTATTTCTAAAAAATCTGAAAGATTGTAAATCATTATATAATCCAAACCTTATATGTTTTTTACAAGCTAAATCTCTACGTTTCATTAATTTAATAATATGATCATTCAGCCATGGTGTAGTAGAGCATTTATTTATAACACTTTTACGTGGCACACAAGTCTGGCCTAAATGTAAAAAGTTTGAGTTGAAAGCAACAATATCATCAACCTCAGAATAGTAATACATGATTTGCCAATCTAACAAAAAGAAATTTTCAATAAAATGTAGTTGATTAATCGCCTTACAACCAGAAACCACAGTATACGATATCTTACTCATCGCAAATATTAAATTATGATCAGAAATAGCAGGAACTTCAATTTGCCCAAAGGAAATAATATTATGTTTATCAGGCTCATAAACAATAATCAAATCTAAAAGGTTGTTAATTCTATAGTTGGACTAAACGGTAAATAATATAGGTTATTAATTTTTAAGCAATCACTAAGTCTATTATTGCTCAACATGTTATAGTTAAAATCACCACAACAAATAATTCTTTCATATCCACATAATTGTTCAGCAAAAATATCTTGTATATGAACTATATGCTGTATAAGATAACGGAATTTTGACAGCGGGAAATAAGAGATTGCGCTACTCGCCGCAAGTGGCAGCACTATCACTAAAGAGAAATAATTGTTACACACATGTTTTGTAGTTGTGTGAAAAATGCTGCCACAAAAAATACTCCAATTTACATTTTTTATGGCAGCATTATAGCAGCAAACTTCCCCTATCACACTTCCCCTCTCAGCAAAATTTTACTGACAACATGTTTTGTTTCGTACACAACCACTAATATCTATATTTTTTTCTCGCTTTTATTTTTGCTGACAGCAGATTATTTCCATGGAATAGAGGCATTAATTGGAGCACTATCCGGAGCCAAATGGCAATTTTCTATTGAAACTGCAGGTATTATTCACTGGCGTCGCTGTACTATAAAAATTAAAACTAAATTCATCAATAAAACAAACATTTATCACCTGAAATATATTAATTGACATTTATTTTGACATGACGTTATAAACAAGAATTCATTTTGCTGCGTTTTAAATTTTTATTGTAAGATTTAGTTTCTAATGGTTTCAGGGGTTTACAAAATTAAAATAAAATGGATAGCGATAATTCAAATGGATAGCGCTCCCGATAGCGGCTCCCGATAAATAAGAGAGTAAGATATTTTTTTATCGAATTTTACCTAAAAAGTTGAATGAAAAATCTTAGTTTAGAGTTAAATAAATTAATTATATGCAATAATAGCGCGCTAAATATAAGATTTGACATAGAAAATTGGCTGCTCCGGATACAGCTATCGGGCGCTAATAAAAAAACACAGCAAATTTTGTTATGTAATTACCAGCGGAAATTTTTCATTCATTATGTACCACTTTTTTCACTAAATAAAATATCCCAGGGGAATAAAATATTAAAAGTGAACCTTAAAATGGCAAATTAATTGATCTCCGAAGTAAAGAAACTCGGTATATGAAATCTTGAAATTTAACAACAATCCGTCTATCCGCCATTTCTTCCAATAGTAACCAATACTTTCGGTTGTTTTTCTAGTAGCTTAGGTCATACTGAGACTATATGGAAAATTTGGGGAAAATACATAGACCAGAATTTTCAGTAGAATTTTTTGATTTTCTGCGGCCAAATAAGTGATTTTCAGTTTTTGACCAATATCTCAAAATCTTCCACTAGTAACCAATACTTTCGGTTGTTTTTCTAGTGTAATTATTACAATAACATTTCATGGTTTATATAAAACATCACATATAATGCAGATTCATGATAGTACAGGGTTATCCAATTCGAGGTTGATAAAGTAGAAATCTGTATACCGACATCTGTCAAAGATAAACGTCAAGTACGCTGTCATTTATTTAGTTGACATTCTGCCATTTAAGAATATGGAGCATTTAACAATCGACCAACGCATTAAAATTATTAAATCTGATTAAAGCTGATTTTTCGAACAAAATTTTCTTCAGTGATGAAGCTCATTTTTCGCTTGGTGGATACGTTAATAAGCAAAACTGTAGAATTTGGGGCTCAGAAAATCCACAATTGATTGTAGAGAAGCCATTACACCCGGAAAAAGTCACTGTTTGGTGCGCATTGTGGTCTGGTGGTGTGATTGGGCCGTATTTTTTGAGAACAACCATGGACGAACCGTTACTATTTATTAATGTTATTATTTTTTTATGAAAATCGAAGATTATGATCTTGACGATATGTGGTTCCAGCAGGATGGAGCAACCAGTCACGTAACACGAGCAAATCGAGATCTTTTGCAAGAGAAATTTCCTGGACGTTTGATTTCGCGATTGGCTGATGTCAATTGGCCTCCAAGATCCTGTGATTTAACGCCTTTGGATTTCTTTTTGTGGGGCTACGCGAAAGATCGTGTTTACGCAAACAATCTTCAAACTCTTGACGAATTGAAAACTAATATTCGTAAGGTAATGGCCGAGATACCGCCCGAAATGTGCCGAAAAGTCATTGAAAATTACCTCAAAAGAATCAAGGCCTGTAAGAAGTCCCGTGGAGGACATTTGAATGATATCTTGTTTAACTAAAAATGGCAAGGATCAATCTGTAAAATGAAATAAAAATTACAATACATTCCGAATATTTTGTGTGTTTTTTTTAAGTTTACTTTATCAAGCTTGAATTGGATAACCCTTTATTTACTTTATTTAGCTTTTACATTTAACTGAACATAAATGGTGCTTTGCGAATAATAATTCAGTAACTGCATCGAATTTCACGGAAAATTTAAGACCTAGTCCTGCCATTTTATAATTAAGAAAACAAGGCCGATGCATATGCATTAGTTTTAAGTGGACATTATCTTAGTCCATGGCTCTTAAATGTTACAAAAGAGATATAGAGCTGTGATATTCAATTTGCAGAAAATAAAAAATGCTAGTCCATGAATTTTCCCCAAATTTTTCATATAGTCTCAGTATGACCTAGGCTACTAGAAAAACAACCGAAAGTATTGGTTACTAGTGGAAGTTTTTGAGATATTGGTCAAAAACTGAAAATCACATATTTGGCCGCAGAAAATCAAAAAATTCTACTGAAAATTCTGGTCTATGAATTTTCCCCAAATTTTCCATATAGTCTCAGTATGACCTAGGCTACTAGAAAAACAACCGAAAGTATTGGTTACTATTGGAAGAAATGGTGGATAGACGGATTGTTGTTAAATTTCAAGATTTCATATACCGAGTTTCTTTACTTCGGAGATCAATTAATTTGCCATTTTAAGGTTCACTTTTAATATTTTATTCCGCTGGGATATTTTATTTAGTGAAAAAAGTGGTACATAATGAATGAAAAATTTCCGCTGGTAATTACATAACAAAATTATTTCTCTTTAGTGATAGTGCTGCCACTTGCGGCGAGTAGCGCAATCTGTTATTTTCCGCTGTCAAAATTCCGCTATCTTATACAGCATATGAACTATGTCACCGGAATAAACAGGAGAAGGGTTATAAATAATCAAAATAAGTATTTTTCCAAATGCCCCAACAAGATCAGAAGATAAGAACTCAACTTTACCTAAAGAATTAGAAGAAAGTTTGTTTATTTTAAAGGGGGAACGATAATAAATACAAACACTACCTCCACGGGAATTAGTACAGTGTCTATTTGGAATGACTTGTTTCTATTTTTCTTAGTGAGCCAAGTCTCAGACAAAGCAAGAAAATCAAATTGATAAATATGTAAAAGAATAGTTACATCATTAAAATGTTTCACCAAACTTCGAACATTGAAATGACCAAATGTCAAACAAATTTTTTTATTTACAGACAAATTATCAAATGGAATAGTTGTGTTATTGCTTATCGTAAAAGTATTATTTAAGATGGATTGGGTAGATGCCGACGTCCAAATTTGTACTTTTGCAGGTCGAGTTGACAAGAAATTTGTGAACTCGAAAGGTTTAATATATACCCCAACTTTCACTTCCAAATCATCTCTACACCCCAATTTAAAACATACGTATTCCAATTCCTGTATGTTAGAATTTTTTGGGATCAACTTATGTACTTTCCAAACTTCAGTTTGTAAACAGAATTTAGCCATCCCCAAGATATCTTCTTCTTTAGTAGTAGGATCAAACCGAGAAAGATGTATCCAAAACATCTTAGGAACAGGAATAGTTTTAATACCAAAGCTCTCAACTGACTCATTAGTTCCATGAATCACCTTTGTATGTTCCAGATGTATTATTTTAGTACTATTAGTAAGAACATTAAGAGCATTACTGTAAGATACATCAAAACATTTAACTTCCATAGAAACAGAATTAAATATTGCTTGTTCACTCGCTGCAGGTTCAGGTATAACGGAAGTAGAGCCTCTGGACATTACCACTTCTGCAAATGTCTGATAACTTCCAGGGTATATTGCTGATAAAGTAGTAAATGCATCTTGAATGTAGGTTAAAGATAAAGATGTTGTTACATTCGTAGAATAAACATCTGACTGAATAGATAAAATAGTAAATTCTTCTATAGAATTAATGGCACCAAATGTGTTACAAAAATTATTCTCCATAAAATCAGTTGACACAGTAGATGCAACATCAGAGGTAAATGTAACTAAATTAAAATTGTTACGCGTTGCAATATTTGTTGTTAATGGCCTAATAGCGCTCGGCAGAGCATGCAAAATACCTTCAGGAATTCGTGTATCCTTAATATTAAGAAACTCCAACACATTCTCAATGAGAAGTCTATTTAATTTAATTTCTTCCAACAAGTTTTGATATAAAGAGTCTTGATTTAAATTTTCCTACGATTTGGCTTTTCTATAAATATTCTTAAAAGTTCGGTTACTCACCAATTCTCTACATTCTCTCTCTCTCTCTCTCTAGCACTATATCGCAGGGATTCGGCCACATGAGGTTTCATAATCATATTTTCATTTCGGATAATGAATGATTAATTCATTGATCCTAAACCAGCCGTGAACATTTTTTTCCTTGTCACCACCGGGAATCGAACCCGGGACCTCCGATCGCTGCCTTTGCCACCGGGGCGGCAAGTATATTACCACATTTAAAACTTTGCCGATGACATGCACGATCCGCAGCAGCATAACTCAAATGAAAATTTTTGCCACAAAATCCACCACATCCAATCTTGTCGACACTAACAGCCAAACAGCATTTTCAACATTCCATTTTAATATATTGTTTTAATTGTCAAAGTGTTAACTTATGAAATATTAATTACACACTATAAAATCATTCTGTTAGGAGTTTTAAATTTATTTATCAATTCTGTTAAGAGCTAATTTATGTTAGCTTGTGCTCTATGTCTATTATCGATTTAGTCTATAACTGGAGAATGATGGGTGACATTCTCACTTCTGACCACAGATGCATCTCTTTTAACTTAAACGCAGTATTTCTTGGAATAGATTTTGAGATGAAATTAAGAGTCTTTCTTGTATCGCCAGACTGAATAGGACTCTAGTGAAAAACGATCCCTGCAGGTCTGATGTTCTGCGATTGCCTCATGGGAAGGGCACCCCTACCTCTTATCGGCTCTGATTCTGGTACGTCTGAGAAACTGTACGGTACCTTTCATCCTCTTGATTGGGACTTAGTCCACAGGTTAGTCACTTTCGATACTCTGTATTGGAGTATAATCTCCTTTGTACCATATAAGGCTGGAGATCCTGATGGGATCCTCCCGCCTGAATTACAGCATGAGTTTATGCTAATTAGTATCACTTTGTTCAACACTTTGAAGCATGCATTGCTTTTCGGACTGTTCCACAATCCTGGAACAGACGTAGAGGTGCTTCCATTCCTAAAGCGGTAACAATAACGTTGCGGTCATGTGGGTTCTGGCTCATTGTGGTATTGATAGTATAATATGATTGCTGACTCGTTAGAAAAATTAGGTTCTCGATTGTAATTGCATGGGCCTTAACCAGGAGCTTCCTTGAACTTCACTTGTGGTAAAAAAAAACTATCATGTAATTCGATCATCAGCAAGCAAAGCTCAGTTAGCTTAGTAGTCTTACCTGACGGACTGCTAAGCAGTTTCTCAGAGAACCCGTCACAGGTCAAGGCCACTTCAATCGTTATTTACATCGAATGGGGTTTTGACACGATTCCCTGTGTGACTCCTGCCTCAAAGAAGAAGATGACTGTATTCATTACTTCTGCAGTTGTCCGGTTTTTGAGGCGGCTCGGTTTTTAACTGCAGATCTCTCAGTATAGGTCAACTGCCTTCTCTGCCTTGGTTCAAGCTCTTGCAGTTTACCTAGGTCGCAGAGCGCTGTTGTGGGTTGAGATAGGGTCTTCTGTTTGCACCATGAGTCCATTGTGGTATGGAGTACGAAACCTTTCTGTGTTCCAACCAATTTTAATAAATAAATACTCATCAAACTATCTTGAGCTTGAAGTGTAGGATGTCCTTGTCATCCATTTTTCTGAGCTCCATCAGGCTATTTGGGAGTGCAAAAGGAATTTCAGTCTTGTATGTTCTACACGGGAACAGGTTCACGATTAATGAAGAACAGTTTCTTTCGCCTCTTCTTTCTTTGCAATTACGGCAGTAATCATGTGAGGATATTTCCATTCTGCTTGCATGCTTATCTATGAGGCAGTGTCCCGTAATAACACTCACCACCATACTGGTATGATATTATTGCAAGTAGTAATTTTCACGTGCAGCTTGGTGAAATGAGGCAGTTTGAGTCCTGCCGCGCGAATTCATCCGTCTTTTCATTCCCCGTAATATTAAGAAGCTCTAGTACTCACATCAGATCCCGGTAAACCATTAAGTCGGAAATGTTCTAAATGTTAGTCCTATGACTGTGGTTGTTTCTGAGGTTATTAAAATGACTTCTGTGCCTTTTTATTGTATATCTATAAGAAACGCAAATGTATAGTGTGTGTTTTAGTCTTTAATATTAGAAATTTAACTAAAACGGAAGTCATTTTATGAAATTCTGACTTGGAAGTCAACCTTACAATAAGATTAAATAACTTTTTTAGGATGTGAGCTTGCAATTCAATCATTTGACATTCAAAGACGCTAGTTACAGAACTTTGGCTTGGGCGTTCGTTAAATGTCAATGTTTGGTATTGGATTATAGAATATTGACATAATCGACATATAATTCGATGAACTTACAAGTGATCTACAAAAATTTGACTTAAGTGTTCAATACTAAGGATGCATACTGAAGGCAGATACAAATAAAATAATAACTAATATAAACATTGGTTTTGGGGACAGTCATATAACAAAAATCGAACGAACTCTGAGGTTAATTTCATATAATTGGGTTAGTGGTTAGTAGTTGGATTGAACATTGAAGTCAAATTCAGAAAACTGTTAAAATGTGCTGAATTTTGACTTCAGGGTCGAAAAAGTATCAATTTGTAGGCTTAAATGTCACTCCTAAAGTAAACATCCAAGTGATATTTTCTATAAATTACTGATTTTTTGATATAATTCGCCAAATCGATAAGTTCTTGTTTTGTACTATAGGTACAAAGCAAGAGTTGATTTTTTGCAGTTTGGTCATTGCAACCTGATGAGTAGACCAACTTTTATCCGTACGAAACCAAGCTACCGCCAAGAAGAGACCTAAGAAAGTTCTCATTTTTGTAAGGGTTCGTGTATCTTTGTGTACACAGTGTATTCTTTGTGTCTTTGTGTTCAACCCCAGTACCCTGGGGTTGAAAATGACTCGAAAAGCCGTAAACATTTGATACTTTTTCGCGTTGGTATTTTGTATACTCGAATATAAGCGACTTGAATATATTTATATCTCTTTTCTTGCCCGGTAACACAATTGTGTGGGTACGGCAAAAGTACCATGTCAAAAATTTATTTTTGTATGTTTTTGAACCAACTTACACATTTGTGCATGCGTTTCAAACTTATTTTCGTCCGAAAAAAAACACTATAACTATACACACAATTGTGTTGGTGGTACTTCAAATCAAGCGAAATTTTTTATCAAAAACGCCATTACATACTATGGTTTTTTACTCACACAATTGTGTGGGTACGGCAAAAGTACCATGTCAAAAATTTATTTTTGTATGTTTTTGAACCAACTTACACATTTGTGCATGCGTTTCAAACTTATTTTCGTCCGAAAAAAAAACACTATAACTATACACACAATTGTGTTGGTGGTACTTCAAATCAAGCAAAATTTTTTATCAAAAACGTCATTACATACTATAGTTTTTTAGTCTATAACACAACCGTCTGTTTGATGAGTGGCGTCAAGGCCGGACATTTAATTATTTTTGAAGTCAGACTTCGGAGTCAGAAGTATAATACACTTAAACGTTTTAATTTGGTAAAGCAGTTAATTGACATCAAAGTGACTTTTGCATTGGCGGAAGTCTGTTATACAAATAGAGCTGGCTTACTTTTAATATATTCTTATATATTGCGTGTCTGTATCATTCTCCGAGTTGGTTCGTCGACAAATGATATTTTTAGTTTTCGAATATCTCGGCGAATAAATGGGTTTTGGTTTACCGGGGGTGGCTTTGAACTGATCCACCATCTCGTTAACAAGAGATAATGGACAGTTCTGGTGTACTTTCCTCCTTCTGGGCTCTTCCTTAATTGAAGCCTGACTCTCCGTAAAAAATGCGTATATCCCTTGCAGATATTACATTTTACCTGTAGCAGTCAACGGCTTCCCTTATGGCGATTAGTTCAGCTTGAAAAATGCCGCAGTAGTTTGAGGTCGACAAGAGAGGTTTACATTTAATTCTTCGCAGAAAAACCCTCCCTAACCTTTCCAGCCATATTTCAACCATCAATGAAGTGATTACCTTCAGAATTCAAAAATGTTTCTGGTGAAGCAAAGATGATGACGGGATGATTTAGTCAGTAGTATTTGTTATGTTCTAGTTTAGCTAGGGCATCTAGGGATGTACGAAAGAGAATCTCAAGTTGCTTGGGTGCATAAGTTTCTAAGAGTCCCACTAGTGGGATTTTAAGTTTGTCAGAATATTTAAACCTGGCCACCAAACAGTAACCCCATATAATAAAAAGAGCCCAATAGTAGAGATATATAGAGATAGTGTATAATGCGGGGCTCTAGACTCCTTTTTCTAGTAGCATTTCTACAGGAGTAGAGCGCTATTGCAGCTTTCTTTTCTCTTTCTAATATGTTAGGTTTCCAGGTAGTTTGCTTTCTAGAAAGAGATCCAGTTACTTCGCTTTATCAGTAAAGGTGAATCCAACACCATTTTAGGGACGGGATTCGATCTAAAGTATTTCTTGAAGAAAATGATCAACTCAGTTTTGTGAGATTCACATTTAAATCGCAACTGTTAGACAAACTGGAGAGAATGCCAACCGTGCTTTGAGTACGTTCACTTAAGGTGCAAGGATATTTACCAAAGATATCAATTGCAACATTAACCGCATGGGCAACCATTTTAAAGCCGCGTCATACCAGGTTTAATAATAGGCCGTTTATAACCAGAACCAGGTATTAAAGAAGAGAGGATAATACCCCACCTTACGGTGTGTATCAACTAACAAATCTAGTATTGGAGGACCCACTCAGGCTGACCGCCTGAACCTGTTTTCAAGTATTTGACCTGCCCAGCCTCTGAGTGACTCGCCTACGCACGGATTGGAGAGTGTCTGTGTGATGGCCTGTGGTGTAATGTTGTCGAAGGCGTCCTCTATATGAATAGGGATTTATCAATAGGACTTATAAGGGAGTAAAGAGGAGTTTCCATAGATTTCCGCTGCAATATGCATGTTGGGATTTTGATAGCCTATTTACCTCAAGCGAAACCTTAATGTGAACTTCTAGCTGTCTTTCCAAAAGTTTTAGTAGTCAAGAGGCGAAACTTATAGGTCTAAGGTCATTGAGATTACAATGAGAGCTTTTTCCCGGCTTAGGTATAAATACTACAATTATTTCAGTCCATTTACTAGCAACGTGACAGAGTTCTAGGCTGCCCTTGAAGACAACTTCCAGCCAGAGTATAGTTCAGTCGGTCGTAGCTCACAGGAAAGTGTTAAAATGTCTAGCTACACTATTCATTGCCGTTAAAAAGTTCACTCCGGTCACATTCAAAATATTCGGGTCAGTTGGCTAATCAGCGGTCTATTTGAGTGATTTTATTTTAGAGGCGTTTTCATCATTATTGAAATCGCGGAAACTAAAAATATACCGGAAATCACAATCACGGAACAACAGAGTACAACAAACTTCTTAGGGAAAGATCGACAATATAACGGTTAGAGGAATTCTACTAGAAGCGAAGAAGATTGTGCCCGCGCTTCTTTGGATAGTTCTAGGATTGAACCAATTAAGATTAGGACAACCGAGTTGTTAATTGTTTTAACAAACATCAAAAATCGGCGTAAGGAGCACAGAAATGTTGTCATTTTTAATAAAGCAGGGGAGGAGTTAAAACAAATGTAATTAGCATAAAATATCATCAAACAAAAAAAAAACAACAAAAAATCAAACAATTGCAACAATTACATTTGCAATTCACTGCAAAATGCTAATTACATTTGTAATTACCACAAAATCCTGTTAGAGCACAGTACATGGAAAAGTTTTTAACTAAGTTAAAATAATTAACCAGTCGGTTGTCCTAATCTTAATTGGTTCAATCCTTGAACTCTCCAAAGAATGACATAATATTTTTCGCTTCTACTACAATTCCTCTAACCATTATATTGTCGATCCTTCTTTATGAAATTTATAGAGTCCCGATGCTATGGAAAATTAAATATCCTCAATCTATTATTGAAATTTTAGATTTTATAAGTCATAGCGTTTGAAAAAATGTTGCCGAATGTAACAGAAAACTGTTTATTAATGACGTTATCACGCCATTTTGAATTTATTCAACATGGATTAGTCTTAATGTGATAACGTCATTATTGAACAGTTTTCTGTTAAATTCGGCAACATGCTTTCAACCGCTTAAATTTAATTAAAATGGGTACTTTTTACCGAAATATCATTATTATCAATCTTCAGTTGCATCACAGCAACAGGGCGTCTATAATTTTTTTAAACGGCCGTGTCAAACTTAAACAACAATCCAACGGCTGCTACAAAGAAATATTATTTGAGATATTGGTCGTTGCCACTAGATTTGAAAAAAAAAATACTGCATGTATTTTTATCATCGAGCAATAATTATATAAGAGAAATCAAGTAGTGCAAATTTTACAAGCCAATTTTTCCGAGGTTAATCTTATTTTATAGTTTTGATATATTATATACGCAAATTTAATTTTTTTCTATATTTAGTTCATATAACGTATCTTATGAACATATCGGTATAGTTATTTTATAGTTCATTGTTCCTGTTAGGCTTATACAGATTGCCAATAGTAAAATAGATTAACCTCGGAATCTCTACATGAGTCCTTTTTGCTTTATGATTACATTTAGTAGACACCTTTTTGGAGACATTTTTATTTTACAAATTTTATTTTTCTCTTTAAACCATTTTATGTTTGAAAAGTAAGTTATAACATTACATTGCAACAACTTCTTTTCATTATTTATACTTTATCCAATAATAAACACATTTGGCGTAGTACGTCAAGGACTTTAACCCCTTAAGCACCAAATCCGAGATATCTCGGGACATACGATATTAGTTTAAAAAAAAATCAGCCATTAAGGGGTTAATATTGTTCCATTATGAATTCTATCTTACTTACCTAATAATACGAGCATACCCTGTGTTAGTTTATGAGATATATTTCCCAGAAACCAAAAGAACTTATGTGGCCACAGAAATAGAACGAACGATTTTTTAATTAAAATGCGGATGTTAACTGGTATAGAGCCTATTTATTTAAAATTGATAACAATTATAACATCGACGTTTCACACAGATATTCTGTGCATCATCAGGACGAAAAACTAAAATATTTTTACAACAAATATGAAAACGATAAAAATTAATTAATTGACAATAAATGAGAAAATTAAAATTTAAAAAAATAAGAACTTACAATTATATAAAGAACAAATTATTTGTATAAAAAATATATATAAAAATCTTTTTTAAAATTGAAAAACAGAACCAATAAAATTGAAAAGTCAAACTGTTATGAAAAAAAAAAAAATTCTTTACAATAGAAAAGATGGTTTGATATTTTTGAAAAAACTAAACACATTTTATAGGAAAAACCTAATTATAGAAAAAGAAAACGTCATTGACATTATAAACGCATGACATACAAAAGATGGACAAGTTCAATAAAAGATCCTTATAAATAGAATACAACATTATAAATATATTAAGAGAACTGATTAGGAAAATTTTTTACAATAAATGATTGTAGGTATTTTGCAAAGTTATACAATCAGTTTGTTTGTTTAATCCATATGTATGTGAAGATAGCCCAAATTCCATCCCCGAAAAATGCGATGGCAACACTAATTATTGCTATCATGACATTTTCTACTCTCAGCCCAAAAAATCTCTACATTTTTACTCTCAGCCCCGAAAATATTTGCTATCATGATAGTTAAAAAATGTCATGACAGTTGAAATTTTCGGGGCTGAGAGTAAAAATAATACTGTGAATGTTTAAGAAGCATGTATGATTTTTTTAGAATTTTCTATGAACTAAAAAATGTCGTGACAGTTGAAATTTTCAGGGCACAGTATTATTTATTAGAAATAATACTGTGAATGTTAAAAGAGCGTGTATTCATTTTTTTAGAATTTTTCTATGTATAAGTGTTGAGATATAGTCCATAGAAGTCAGGAAATATTCGTTGGCCCAACTAGCGGTGCACATCGTTTGATAGGTGAATGTTTAAGGAGCGTATATGAATTTTATTAGAGTTTTTCTATGTATAGTAGTTGAGATATAGTCCATAGAAGTAAGGAAATATTCGTTGACCCAACTAGCGGTGCACATCGTTTGATAGGTGAATGTTTAAGGAGCGTATATGAATTTTTTTAGAATTTTTCTATGTATAGTAGTTGAGATATAGTCCATAGAAGTAAGGAAATATTCGTTGGCCCAACAAGCGGTGCACATCGTTTGATAGGTGAATGTTTAAGGAGCGTTTATACATTTTTGTGAAATTTTTCTATGTATAGTAGTTGAGATATAGTCCATAGAAGTTAGGAAATATTCGTTGGCCCAACTAGCGGTGCATATCGTTTGATAGGTGAATATTTAAAGAACGTATATGATTTTTTTTAGAATTTTTCTATGTATAGTAGTTGAGATATAGTCCATAGAAGTTAGGAAATATTCGTTGGCCCAACTAGCGGTGCACATCGTTTGATAGGTGAATGTTTAAGGAGCGTATATGAATTTTTTTACAATTTTTCTATGTATAGTAGTTGAGATATAGTTCATAGAAGTAAGGAAATATTCGTTGGCCCAACTAGCGGTGCACATTGTTTGATAAGTGAATGTTGAAGGAGCATGTATGAATTTTTTTAGAATTTTTCTATGTATAGTAGTTGAGATATAGTCCATAAAAGTTAGGAAATATTCGTTGGCCCAACTAGCGGTGCACATCGTTTGATAGGTGAATGTTTAAGGAGCGTATATGAATTTTTTTACAATTTTTCTATGTATAGTAGTTGAGATATAGTTCATAGAAGTAAGGAAATATTCGTTGGCCCAACTAGCGGTGCACATTGTTTGATAAGTGAATGTTGAAGGAGCATGTATGAATTTTTTTAGAATTTTTCTATGTATAGTAGTTGAGATATAGTCCATAGAAGTTAGGTAATATTCGTTGGCCCAACTAGCGGTGCACATCGTTTGATAGGTGAATTTTAAATGAGCATGTATGATTTTTTTAGAATTTTTCTATGTTTAATCCTTCTTTAGTGAAAGCTTATTATCAGGTAGGTACATTGCCATAATTATGGCTCATTTAAAAAGACGGTACATTAATAGCAAAATAATAATTTTAAAGGTAATATAAATCACTGGTATAGATAAGTAGATGACGTAATACTATTATTTAACGGCAAGACATAAATAACTTACAACCCATTATAAAATTTACCTTTGAAACAGAAAACAATAAACACATGTTAACTTCACCATTGAAAATGAAAACCAGTGCAGAGAAAGAATTCATTAGCGCATAATACAATAAAACGACTACAAAATAATAGAAAAGATTTTCAAAAAAATTCAGAAACATGATGACCCTACAAAAACAGTAATAAATTAGAACAGAAACCCAAAATTTAAAACGCCCCAAAAAATAGACGCAGCAGTATACAAACTAACATGTTACGAATGCCCAAAATTTTACATCGTACAAACAGGTAGAACTTTTCCAGAGAGGTGCAAAGAACATATCAACGACATAACAAAAACAGAACTGAAAGCTAATTTTGCACTACATATTAAAAACGAAAAAATCGCAAATACCCCTTTCCTGACCCGCATACACAATTGTGTATGTAAATTTCGTTTACGACAAACGAAGATGTCAAACATAGAATTAAGTGGTAATTGAAACCAGTGTACACATTTGTGTAAATCACTTAATTTTGTTTTCGTCCGAAAGATAACAGTAACTATAATAAAGATAAAATAATTAATTGTTATCAAGAACAAATAAATTATATGTTATATAATTAATTTGTTAACAAATTATTATGGTTTTTTCAAAAAGAATTCCGATTTAACTAAGACCCGTTAAAATACGGAAGACATTACAACCAGTCATAATTAACATACACATTTGTGTATGGTGAACTTAAATTGAACCAAAAAAAATTTTTTTTTTGAACTCGAAATGGATACACTGACATAAATACAAAGTTAACAATATTATACAAAATCTCGCATATCCCTTTTACAACGAAGAAAACAAAATTGGCTCAACTAAAGTTCAAACCACACAAATACGTGACTAAAAAATAATAGTAAAAGTGACTAAAAAATTTGTAATGGCGTTTTTGATAAAAAATTTCGCTTCATTTGAAGTACAACCAACACAATTGTATGTATAGTTATAGTAATTTCTTTCGGACGCAAATAACTTAAACATACACCTATCAAACGATGTGCACCGCTAGTTGGGCCAACGAATATTTCCTAACTTCTATTTACTACATCTCAACTCCCATACATAGACAAATTGTAAAAAAATTCATACACGCCCTTCAAACATTCACCTATCAAACGATGTGCACCACAAGTTAGGCCAACGAATACTTCCTTACTTCTTTGGGCTATATCTCCACGACTATAACTAGAGAAAATCTAAAAAAAATCATACATGCTCCTTAAACATTCACCTATCAAACGATGTGCACCGCTAGTTGGACCAACGAATATTTCCTGATTTCTATGGACTATATCTCAACTCCCATACATACACAAATTCAAAAAAAAAAATTTCATAAACGCTCCTTAAACATTCACCTATAAACTATGTGCACCGCTAGTTGGGCCAACGAATATTTTCTTACTTCTATGGACTATATCTCAACTACTATACATAGAAAAATTCTAAACAAATTCATATACGCTCCTTAAACATTCACCTATCAAACGATGTGCACCGCTAGTTGGGCCAACGAATATTTCCTAACTTCTATGGACTATATCTCAACTACTATACATAGAAAAATTCTAAAAAAATTCATATACGCTCCTTAAACATTCACCTATCAAACGATGTGCACCGCTAGTTGGGCCAACGAATATTTCCTAACTTCTATGGACTATATCTCAACTCCTATACATAGAAAAATTCTAAAAAAATTCATATACGCTCCTTAAACATTCACCTATCAAACGATGTGCACCGCTAGTTGGGCCAACGAATATTTCCTAACTTCTATGGACTATATCTCAACTACTATACATAGAAAAATTCTAAAAAAATTCATACATCCTCCTTCAACATTCACTTATCAAACGATGTGTACCGCTAGTTGGGCCAACGAATATTTCCTAACTTCTATGGACTATATCTCAACTACTATACATAGAAAAATTCTAAAAAAATTCATACATCCTCCTTCAACATTCACTTATCAAACGATGTGTACCGCTAGTTGGGCCAACGAATATTTCCTTACTTCTATGGACTATATCTCAACTACTATACATAGAAAAATTCTAAAAAAATTCATATACGCTCCTTAAACATTCACCTATCAAACGATGTGCACCGCTAGTTGGGCCAACGAATATTTCCTAACTTCTATGGACTGTATCTCAACTACTATACATAGAAAAATTCTAAAAAAAATCATATACGCTCCTTAAACATTCACCTATCAAACGATGTGCACCGCTAGTTGGGCCAACGAATATTTCCTAACTTCTATGGACTATATCTCAACTCCTATACATAGAAAAATTCTAAAAAAATTCATATACGCTCCTTAAACATTCACCTATCAAACGATGTGCACCGCTAGTTGGGCCAACGAATATTTCCTAACTTCTATGGACTATATCTCAACTACTATTGAATAGAAAAATTCTAAAAAAATTCATATACGCTCCTTAAACATTCACCTATCAAACGATGTGCACCGCTAGTTGGGCCAACGAATATTTCCTAACTTCTATGGACTATATCTCAACTACTATACATAGAAAAATTCTAAAAAAATTCATATACGCTCCTTAAACATTCACCTATCAAACGATGTGCACCGCTAGTTGGGCCAACGAATATTTCCTAACTTCTATGGACTATATCTCAACTACTATACATAGAAAAATTCTAAAAAAAATCATATACGCTCCTTAAACATTCACCTATCAAACGATGTGCACCGCTAGTTGGGCCAACGAATATTTCCTAACTTCTATGGACTATATCTCAACTCCTATACATAGAAAAATTCTAAAAAAAATCATAAACGCTCCTTAATCATTCACCTATCAAACGATGTGCACCGCTAGTTGGGCCAACGAATATTTCCTAACTTCTATGGATTATATCTCAACTACTATACATAGAAAAATTCTAAAAAAATTCATATACGCTCCCAAAATATTCACCTATCAAACGATGTGCACCGCTTGTTTTGCCAACGAATATTTCCTTACTTCTATGGACTGTATCTCAACTACTATACATAGAAAAATTCTAAAAAAAATCATATACGCTCCTTAAACATTCACCTATCAAACGATGTGCACCGCTAGTTGGGCCAACGAATATTTCCTAACTTCTATGGACTATATCTCAACTACTATACATAGAAAAATTCTAAAAAAAATCATATACGCTCCTTAAACATTCACCTATCAAACGATGTGCACCGCTAGTTTTGCCTACGAATATTTCCTAACTTCTATGGACTATATCTAAAATACTATACATAGAAAAATTCTAAAAAAATTCATTCATGCTCCTTAAACATTCACCTATCAAACGATGTGCACCGCTAGTTGGGCCAACGAATATTTCCTAACTTCTATGGACTATATCTCAACTACTATACATAGAAAAATTCTAAAAAAATTCATATACGCTCCTTAAACATTCACCTATCAAACTATGTGTACCGCTAGTTGGGCCAACGAATATTTCCTAACTTCTATGGACTATATCTCAACTACTATAACTAGAGAAAATCTAAAAAAAATCATACATGCTCCTTAAACATTCACCTATCAAACGATGTGCACCGCTAGTTGGACCAACGAATATTTCCTGACTTCTATGGACTATATCTCAACTCCCATACATACACAAATTCAAAAAAAAAAATTCATAAACGCTCCTTAAACATTCACCTATCAAACTATGTGCACCGCTAGTTGGGCCAACGAATATTTTCTTACTTCTATGGACTATATCTCAACTACTATACATAGAAAAATTCTAAAAAAATTCATACATCCTCCTTCAACATTCACTTATCAAACGATGTGTACCGCTAGTTGGGCCAACGAATATTTTCTTACTTCTATGGACTATATCTCAACTACTATACATAGAAAAATTCTAAAAAAATTCATATACGCTCCTTAAACATTCACCTATCAAACGATGTGCACCGCTAGTTGGGCCAACGAATATTTCCTAACTTCTATGGACTGTATCTCAACTACTATACATAGAAAAATTCTAAAAAAAATCATATACGCTCCTTAAACATTCACCTATCAAACGATGTGCACCGCTAGTTGGGCCAACGAATATTTCCTAACTTCTATGGACTATATCTCAACTCCTATACATAGAAAAATTCTAAAAAAATTCATAAACGCCCCTTAAACATTCACCTATCAAACGATGTGCACCGCTAGTTGGGCCAACGAATATTTCCTAACTTCTATGGACTATATCTCAACTACTATACATAGAAAAATTCTAAAAAAATTCATATACGCTCTTTAAACATTCATCTATCAAACGATGTGCACCGCTAGTTGGGCCAACGAATATTTCCTAACTTCTATAGACTGTATCTCAACTACTATACATAGAAAAATTCTAAAAAAATTCATATACGCTCCTTAAACATTCACCTATCAAACGATGTGCACCGCTAGTTGGACCAACGAATATTTCCTGACTTCTATGGACTATATCTCAATTCCCATACATACACAAATTCAAAAAAAAAATTCATATACGCTCCTTAAACATTCACCTATCAAACTATGTGCACCGCTAGTTGGGCCAACGATTATTACCTAACTTCTATGGACTATATCTCAACTACTATACATAGAAAAATTCTAAAAAAATTCATACATCCTCCTTCAACATTCACTTATCAAACGATGTGTACCGCTAGTTGGGCCAACGAATATTTTCTTACTTCTATGGACTATATCTTAACTACTATACATAGAAAAATTCTAAAAAAATTCATATACGCTCCTTAAACATTCACCTATCAAACGATGTGCACCGCTAGTTGGGCCAACGAATATTTCCTAACTTCTATGGACTGTATCTCAACTACTATACATAGAAAAATTCTAAAAAAAATCATATACGCTCCTTAAACATTCACCTATCAAACGATGTGCACCGCTAGTTGGGCCAACGAATATTTCCTAACTTCTATGGACTATATCTCAACTCCTATACATAGAAAAATTCTAAAAAAATTCATAAACGCTCCTTAAACATTCACCTATCAAACGATGTGCACCGCTAGTTGGGCCAACGAATATTTCCTAACTTCTATGGACTATATCTCAACTACTATACATAGAAAAATTCTAAAAAAAATCATATACGCTCCTTAAACATTCACCTATCAAACGATGTGCACCGCTAGTTGGGCCAACGAATATTTCCTAACTTCTATGGACTATATCTCAACTACTATACATAGAAAAATTCTAAAAAAATTCATATACGCTCCTTAAACATTCACCTATCAAATTATGTGCACCGCTAGTTGGGCCAACGAATATTTCCTAACTTTTATGGACTATATCTCAACTACTATACATAGAAAAATTCTAAAAAAAATCATATACGCTCCTTAAACATTCACCTATCAAACGATGTGCACCGCTAGTTGGGCCAACGAATATTTCCTAACTTCTATGGACTATATCTCAACTACTATACATAGAAAAATTCTAAAAAAATTCATATACGCTACTTAAATATTCACCTATCAAACGATGTGCACCGCTAGTTGGGCCAACGAATATTTCCTAACTTCTATGGACTATATCTCAACTACTATACATAGAAAAATTCTAAAAAAATTCATATACGCTCCCATAATATTCACCTATCAAACGATGTGCACCGCTAGTTGGGCCAACGAATATTTCCTAACTTCTATGGACTATATCTCAACTACTATACATAGAAAAATTCTAAAAAAAATCATATACGCTCCTTAAACATTCACCTATCAAACGATGTGCACCGCTAGTTGGGCCAACGAATATTTCCTAACTTCTATGGACTATATCTCAACTCCTATACATAGAAAAATTCTAAAAAAATTCATAAACGCTCCTTAATCATTCACCTATCAAACGATGTGCACCGCTAGTTGGGCCAACGAATATTTCCTAACTTCTATGGACTATATCTCAACTACTATACATAGAAAAATTCTAAAAAAATTCATATACGCTCCTTAAACATTCACCTATCAAACGATGTGCACCGCTAGTTTTGCCAACGAATATTTCCTAACTTCTATGGACTATATCTCAACTACTATACATAGAAAAATTCTAAAAAAATTCATATACGCTCCCATAATATTCACCTATCAAACGATGTGCACCGCTAGTTGGGCCAACGAATATTTCCTAACTTCTATGGACTATATCTCAACTACTATACATAGAAAAATTCTAAAAAAAATCATATACGCTCCTTAAACATTCACCTATCAAACGATGTGCACCGCTAGTTGGGCCAACGAATATTTCCTAACTTCTATGGACTATATCTCAACTCCTATACATAGAAAAATTCTAAAAAAATTCATAAACGCTCCTTAATCATTCACCTATCAAACGATGTGCACCGCTAGTTGGGCCAACGAATATTTCCTAACTTCTATGGACTATATCTCAACTACTATACATAGAAAAATTCTAAAAAAATTCATATACGCTCCTTAAACATTCACCTATCAAACGATGTGCACCGCTAGTTTTGCCAACGAATATTTCCTAACTTCTATGGACTATATCTCAACTACTATACATAGAAAAATTCTAAAAAAATTCATATACGCTCCCAAAATATTCACCTATCAAACGATGTGCACCGCTTGTTTTGCCAACGAATATTTCCTTACTTCTATGGACTGTATCTCAACTACTATACATAGAAAAATTCTAAAAAAAATCATATACGCTCCTTAAACATTCACCTATCAAACGATGTGCACCGCTAGTTTTGCCTACGAATATTTCCTAACTTCTATGGACTATATCTAAAATACTATACATAGAAAAATTCTAAAAAAATTCATACATGCTCCTTAAACATTCACCTATCAAACGATGTGCACCGCTAGTTGGGCCAACGAATATTTCCTAACTTCTATGGACTATATCTCAACTACTATACATAGAAAAATTCTAAAAAAATTCATATACGCTCCTTAAACATTCACCTATCAAACTATGTGTACCGCTAGTTGGGCCAACGAATATTTCCTAACTTCTATGGACTATATCTCAACTACTATAACTAGAGAAAATCTAAAAAAAATCATACATGCCCCTTAAACATTCACCTATCAAACGATGTGCACCGCTAGTTGGACCAATGAATATTTCCTGACTTCTATGGACTATATCTCAACTCCCATACATACACAAATTCAAAAAAAAAATTCATAAACGCTCCTTAAACATTCACCTATCAAACTATGTGCACCGCTAGTTGGGCCAACGAATATTACCTAACTTCTATGGACTATATCTCAACTACTATACATAGAAAAATTCTAAAAAAATTCATACATCCTCCTTCAACATTCACTTATCAAACGATGTGTACCGCTAGTTGGGCCAACGAATATTTTCTTACTTCTATGGACTATATCTCAACTACTATACATAGAAAAATTCTAAAAAAATTCATATACGCTCCTTAAACATTCACCTATCAAACGATGTGCACCGCCAGTTGGGCCAACGAATATTTCCTAACTTCTATGGACTGTATCTCAACTACTATACATAGAAAAATTCTAAAAAAAATCATATACGCTCCTTAAACATTCACCTATCAAACGATGTGCACCGCCAGTTGGGCCAACGAATATTTCCTAACTTCTATGGACTATATCTCAACTCCTATACATAGAAAAATTCTAAAAAAATTCATAAACGCTCCTTAAACATTCACCTATCAAACGATGTGCACCGCTAGTTGGGCCAACGAATATTTCCTAACTTCTATGGACTATATCTCAACTACTATACATAGAAAAATTCTAAAAAAATTCATATACGCTCCTTAAACATTCATCTATCAAACGATGTGCACCGCTAGTTGGGCCAACGAATATTTCCTTACTTCTATAGACTGTATCTCAACCACTATACATAGAAAAATTCTAAAAAAATTCATATACGCTCCTTAAACATTCACCTATCAAACGATGTGCACCGCTAGTTGGACCAACGAATATTTCCTGACTTCTATGGACTATATCTCAACTCCCATACATACACAAATTCAAAAAAAAAAATTCATAAACGCTCCTTAAACATTCACCTATCAAACTATGTGCACCGCTAGTTGGGCCAACGAATATTACCTAACTTCTATGGACTATATCTCAACTACTATACATAGAAAAATTCTAAAAAAATTCATACATCCTCCTTCAACATTCACTTATCAAACGATGTGTACCGCTAGTTGGGCCAACGAATATTTTCTTACTTCTATGGACTATATCTCAACTACTATACATAGAAAAATTCTAAAAAAATTCATATACGCTCCTTAAACATTCACCTATCAAACGATGTGCACCGCTAGTTGGGCCAACGAATATTTCCTAACTTCTATGGACTGTATCTCAACTACTATACATAGAAAAATTCTAAAAAAAATCATATACGCTCCTTAAACATTCACCTATCAAACGATGTGCACCGCTAGTTGGGCCAACGAATATTTCCTAACTTCTATGGACTATATCTCAACTCCTATACATAGAAAAATTCTAAAAAAATTCATAAACGCTCCTTAAACATTCACCTATCAAACGATGTGCACCGCTAGTTGGGCCAACGAATATTTCCTAACTTCTATGGACTATATCTCAACTACTAAACATAGAAAAATTCTAAAAAAAATCATATACGCTCCTTAAACATTCACCTATCAAATGATGTGCACCGCTAGTTGGGCCAACGAATATTTCCTAACTTCTATGGACTATATCTCAACTACTATACATAGAAAAATTCTAAAAAAATTCATATACGCTCCTTAAACATTCACCTATCAAATTATGTGCACCGCTAGTTGGGCCAACGAATATTTCCTAACTTCTATGGACTGTATCTCAACTACTGTACATAGAAAAATTCTAAAAAAATTCATATACGCTCCTTAAACATTCACCTATCAAACGAAGTGCACCGCTAGTTGGGCCAACGAATATTTCCTAACTTCTATGGATTATATCTCAACTACTATACATAGAAAAATTCTAAAAAAATTCATATACGCTCCCAAAATATTCACCTATCAAACGATGTGCACCGCTAGTTGGCCCAACGAATATTTCCTAACTTCTATGGACTATATCTCAACTACTATACATAGAAAAATTCTAAAAAAATTCATATACGCTACTTAAATATTCACCTATCAAACGATGTGCACCGCTAGTTGGGCCAACGAATATTTCCTAACTTCTATGGACTATATCTCAACTACTATACATAGAAAAATTCTAAAAAAATTCATATACGCTCCCAAAATATTCACCTATCAAACGATGTGCACCGCTAGTTGGGCCAACGAATATTTCCTAACTTCTATGGACTATATCTCAACTACTATACATAGAAAAATTCTAAAAAAATTCATATACGCTACTTAAATATTCACCTATCAAACGATGTGCACCGCTAGTTGGGCCAACGAATATTTCCTAACTTCTATGGACTATATCTCAACTACTATACATAGAAAAATTCTAAAAAAATTCATATACGCTCCTTAAACATTCACCTATCAAACTATGTGCACCGCTAGTTGGGCCAACGAATATTTCTTGATTTCTATGGACTGTATCTCAGCTCTTTTTGAATTCAAAAATCATAGAAACTTTCATCAAATTTGTCTCGAGACTTTTATATATCATATACTAAAGTTATATACTATGTTACAATAGTTAACAGTAATTTTGTTGTTTACTGTAATTTATTTATAATCTAAGAAGGTTGTTCATTTTTTAAATGATATACGTCTAGTTTTATTTATACAATTTCGTAAAAAAAATTTACAAAACAATTTTTTTTTTTTTATTTATAAAATTTTATACTTGTATATCAAGTTTTTGACTCTCAGCCCCGAAAATATTTACTGTCATGATAGCTTAAACTATCACGACACAAACATTTTTCTGGGCTGAGAGAAAAATATTGCTTTTTTGTGAATGAGAAAGATTCAAAGTAATTTTTTATTTTCGATGTCAGTATATTTCTTGGAGAGTAGAATTTAGTTATTATTGTTTATTTACACATTTTATCAGAACTTTTTATTTTTTTTAATTAAACTCATAATATTTTTATTTATTATTTAGCTGTTATTCGGAAATATTTATACCCGAATTTAGATTTATTGCTATAATTGTTAGTTAAATGTCGCAATAGTATACATAAACTTGCATAGTATTGCCATAAGCAACTTTTTCGATTTTCGGGGATAGAAATTTGGGCTATCTTCACAAAGGTTTAATCCATAACCATCCTTCTTAATATGGATCATTTCCAAAAACCTTCTCGTTGAACAATTTGCCTCATTTTCTAGAATTTCAACATTATCAGGAAATAAATCGTGTTTAGTGTCATGTAAATGTACAGAAAGAGCACTAGCATTATTCCGATCTAATTTATTAAGTGTAATATTTTGTGCATCTTTTTTATGTTGGTAAAATCTGGTGCCCAAAAGTTGTTTAGTTTGACCGATATAAGACTTTTTGCATTGACAAGTGCATTTATAAACTACATTTCTTTTCTTCAATAATTCTACAGGATCTGTTAGAGGTGAAAATAACGACCTACCTAAATTTAGATGAGCTTTTCCAACCACTTTAAAATTAAATTTACCTAAACAATAAGTTAATTGTTCATGTAACGATTTAATATACGGAATAGTTACATAATTAACTAGAACATTATTATTTAACGGTGGATCAAAAACAACAGGTTGAAAAACAAATTTAGAAAAAAAAATTTCAAAACAGGTATGATTTTGTTAAAACTAAGCGTATAAATAAATTTAATAAGATTTTACGTGATATTGATATTAATTCACATGACATCACAAATTTTACAAATGGCATTGTTGATTCTAGAAATAACAACAATAATTGGTTAGTAAATTTAACAAATATTGATATTCCTAATAATATAGTAGAAGTTCTTCAACTTGGTGATAAGTTTTGTCCACCTACAAAAGTAAAATCTGTACCGTATATTAGAATTATTGCAAATGTTGAAAGTGCTCTGAGTAAAGTAGATGATAATAGCATTAATAAACCATGTTTACGTAATGAATTAGTTAATATTTTAACTAATTTTAAAAATAGATCAAATCAAAGGAATTTTTTGTCTCTTTTAGAAACTCGATTTTTACATAATGTTAGTTTTACAAAGAGGTTTCTCCTAAATAATCCTAATATACTAGTTTCTAAAGCTGATAAAGGTAATGTGACAGTATTAGTAAATAAATCGGATTATTTAGAGAAATTATCGATAATGTTACAGGATATTAGAATTTATAAACCTATTCAGAATGATTCAACACTGTCTATTCAACGGAAATTAAACAAGATGGTTAGTGTTTGGGAAAAACAGAAAAAGATAACATTATATGAAGGTAAACAATTAAGAAGTTACCATGGGGTTGTAGCTAGACTTTATGGTTTACCAAAAATACATAAAGAAAATACTCCTTATAGACCTATAGTTAGTTCCATAGGTACCCCTTTATATCAGCTTTCTTCTTTTTTATCTAGAATTTTGAAAAAAACTGTTGAGATATCATCTACATCAGTAAAAAATTCAGTAGATTTTAAAAATAAAATTAAAAATATAATTTTACCTACAAATTATACAATTTTATCACTTGATGTTGTTTCTCTATTTACCAACATTGATAGTAAATTAGCTCTGGAATTTTTAGCTGATAGATGGTTAGAAATAAAAGAAAATTCTAATACTAACTTAAGTAAAACTCAGTTCATTAATGCTATGAAATTAGTTTTAAATAATTGTGAGTTTTCTTTTAAAAAGATTTATAAGCAACTTTTTGGTTCACCTATGGGTTCTCCAATTAGTCCTGCTATCCCTTTCAGACCTGGAAATTTATTTTAACAGTTGTGTAGAAAGTTACATTCATTTTTAATTAAGTTTAGGTCGTATAATTCAAATCTTCGATCAAAATTTAATTCCGGCTGCTAATAGCCAAGTTACGGCTTGGCAACATATGTTGCCAAATGGACCGGATGGTTGTAAAAAAATTTTTTTTTTTCTAAATATTTATTTCAAATCTACAGAATTTTATCAAATTTAAATTCACTATTTGTGGGTTTAATCACAGATTATTCATATTTACATTTAACAAATTCAATTTATATACATATACTAATACATACGAATTAAAATATAAAATTAATAAAATTAAAAAATCAGTACATTCTTATACAAACATATTAACTTATATACTAATTCTTTCAACAAATAATAATAATAAAAATATATTGTACTTAGAAATTATCACAAGAAAAGTTATCACTTTGTATGGAATAATAGAAAGCAGTTGTTCTTTCCATTTAAACATAAATGTAGCTTGCATTTAGTACAAACTACACGTGATCGCGATAAACAACCTGGCCGTTCACATCTAAATGCCGAATGTGAATCTTCAAAACTTGGAAGATGGTTGTAACCATCAAAACGAATATCAATCGCTGGTGTTGTTTCATGACTTCGTCGAACGTTATCGGAACCTTCAGGGCATTCTGTATTTTCGGATTTTCGTTTCTTGTTTGAAATTTTAACATTGGTTAAGCTTTGGGCTAGATTCATTTTAAAGTCGACGAGCGTTAGTATTTCATTGCGCTTAAGTTTATTGATCTCACATTCCTTTTTATACTCCAGGTAACTTGCGCAAACAGCAAAATCTATGAAGTGAGTTATTACACGTAGTGTCCATTTTTTCGATTTTATGAATATTCTATAGTAACTCATAAATTGATCAAAAAGATCTACACCGCCCATTCCTCCATTATATTTATTAACTATTGAAGGTTGTTTAATCTCCACATATTTTTTGGCCTTCTTATCCCAGCGTCTAACATCTTGTGATTCACCTATTCCACAAAAGTTAGAAGCCAGATGCACGGATCGATTTGTTAATTCCTCAGCGCTTCCTCTGCCCTGTTTTTTCAATGCGGCGTCATTACTGAACTGAGGATTGTTGAAACGATTCACCCGAATTGTTCCAGCAGCTTTTATTTGTTTCTGGGTTAGAAGTTCAAATAATTGATAGGTTGAGAAATAATTGTCGAAAAAAATGGTGTGTCCTGTTGATTTAAGTCGATCAATTAAATGAGCCACAACTGCAGAACCGAGTCCTAATTGAGCACGATCAAAACTCGAAATTTCTATTTGAGTGCCCTGATACAGTACAAAATCGTACGGATATCCCGATTGTCCACATAACATAAAAACTTTAAGGCCCCAAGGGCACGGCTTGCCTTTTATGTACTGCTTAATACTTAGTTGCCCTTTAAAAGGTATTATTTGTTCGTCCACGCACACTAACTCCTCTACTGGCATTTCCAAACACCGTCGACGAACACTATCGATCAATGGCCGCACTTTTACGAATTTATCCGTGCAATTAGGTGGTATTTTCGTATTGGCGATTATATGGATATTTGATCTTAGCCAGAAAAACCTATCCCTCGTCATTACTGACGCTACAGATCGAACTTCTAGCTCACGACTCCAGTACATGTGGCAACTTGGTACTTTTATAATACCCATTATCATATGAATACCAAAAAAATTCATTACTTCATCTGGTGTAGTGTGTTTGAGAGAAGTGCGGCCATTTTGAATGGCATACATATTTGTGTATTGGGCAATTTCTTCATAAAGTTGAAATGTTATATATTGTTGAAAAATTTGAAGTGGTGTTCGAGATTCCACAGGCGAAGGAATCAGATCAGCTGTTACGAATGGGAAAGAAATGGCCTGAAATGGTCGTCGGCTCCACGTTATATCTTTTTTATCAGTTAATTTATAACTTTTCTGCTCGTCAATAAATTGAATTTCATTCATTGGTTCAATGTCGATAAATTCAGTTTCACTTGTCTCATTTGTAACTTCCATGTCATTATCATTCACAACATCTAAACTATTATGGCCCTTACGTTGAGGAATTTCTTCAATATCATTACCATCAATGATATCTTCTGATTCAATACCCGAATCATCAGCCATTATCAAATCTGCAGCTTCCCCCAGAGTGTAATATTTAACGTAACTGGACATTTTATCTACAAAATCTAGAGCAATATGATTGTTTTAATTACCTTTTATATGATTTGGCAACAAATGTGCACATGGCAAAATATGTTGCCATTACACTTCAGAATATTTGGCAACATATGTTGCCACTACATAAAGCTGTTTTATTTATATACTAATATTGAAATATTGTACAATTCTAAATAAAATTGATTCATAACAAACCAATAATATTAAAAACAATCAATTTCGTTAAAAAAAAGTATATATATAAGGTGTATTATGCAAAAAACTTACGACTTTTCCACAGTATATTTTTTATGAACTGTCTCACACAAAACTAGTAATTACACTAATATATTTTACATTTGGCGGGAAAATTTGACAATATGGCATAATAGATTGTATGAAAGAAAAAGACAACTATATTAAAATACATAAACACAATAATGTTTTAATTATATTAACCAATTAATACAATGGCAACATATGTTGCCAGACGGTCTGAAAGGGATAGCAGATTTAGTTATGCAATTTTTAGAATCTAGTGTTTTAAATTCTTTAGATTTTGAACCCGTATTTTATTATCGTTATGTTGATGACATAATTACCGTAATTCCGAATGATAAAATTGATATATTTTTTCAAACTTTTAATGATTTTAACCATAATATTAAATTTACAAAAGAATTAGAATGTAATAATAAAATAGCATTTTTGGATTTATTAATAATCCGTAATGAAGATGGATCATTTATAACAAATTGGTTTCATAAATCAACCTGGTCGGGGAGATATTTAAATTTTAATTCTCATCTACCTTTATCTTATAAAAGAAACACTGTTAAATTATTAGCAGATAAAATTTTCCAGTTATCTGATCCCATTTTCCATTTAGATAATTTACGACTTTTAAAAACTACACTTTCAAATAACAATTATCCTATTTCTTTTATCAATTCTTTAGTTAATCCAATTATTTATCAAAATTCTAGATTTTTTCAACCTGTTGTTTTTGATCCACCATTAAATAATAATGTTCTAGTTAATTATGTAACTATTCCGTATATTAAATCGTTACATGAACAATTAACTTATTGTTTAGGTAAATTTAATTTTAAAGTGGTTGGAAAAGCTCATCTAAATTTAGGTAGGTCGTTATTTTCACCTCTAACAGATCCTGTAGAATTATTGAAGAAAAGAAATGTAGTTTATAAATGCACTTGTCAATGCAAAAAGTCTTATATCGGTCAAACTAAACAACTTTTGGGTACCAGATTTTACCAACATAAAAATGATGCACAAAATATTACACTTAATAAATTAGATCGGAATAATGCTAGTGCTCTTTCTGTACATTTACATGACACTAAACACGATTTATTTCCTGATAATGTTGAAATTCTAGAAAATGAGGCAAATTGTTCAACGAGAAGGTTTTTGGAAATGATCCATATTAAGAAGGATGGTTATGGATTAAACGAACAAACTGATGGTATAACTTTGCAAAATACCTACAATCATTTATTGTAAAAAAATTTCCTAATCAGTTCTCTTAATATATTTATAATGTTGTATTCTATTTATAAGGATCTTTTATTGAACTTGTCCATCTTTTGTATGTCATGCGTTTATAATGTCAATGACGTTTTCTTTTTCTATAATTAGGTTTTTCCTATAAAATGTGTTTAGTTTTTTCAATAATATCAAACCATCTTTTCTATTGTAAAGAATTTTTTTTTTTTTTTCATAACAGTTTGACTTTTCAATTTTATTGGTTCTGTTTTTCAATTTTAAAAAAGATTTTTATATATATTTTTTATAAAAATAATTTGTTCTTTATATAATTGTAAGTTCTTATTTTTTTAAATTTTAATTTTCTCATTTATTGTCAATTAATTAATTTTTATCGTTTTCATATTTGTTGTAAAAATATTTTAGTTTTTCGTCCTGATGATGCACAGAATATCTGTGTGAAACGTCGATGTTATAATTGTTATCAATTTTAAATAAATAAGCTCTATACCAGTTAACATCCGCATTTTAATAACATAAAAAGCCTAACAACCTTTATAATTAAAACGAACGATTTATCGTTTAAAATAAATCCTCCCCATATTTACCATGTACACTGAATATCACATTTACTATTAGAAAAGTTAATTTGGTTCTTCATTTAGGTTCGCGATTTTTATTTGAAAGCTATGAAATCCAAAATTCAAATGAAGAAGAATTTTTTTTTTTTCAAAATGCATCTTAGAATACACTTTAATCGTGTAGAGTAGACAAATACCAGAACTTAAAATTTATATTTAAATCGAAAATCAATTAGCGTGAACATATCCTAGAATTTTGTTTTGAAATCAATTCTAGAAACTAACGATTGGTTATGAAATGGTGAAGTATAGTTTTGTACTCACTTTAGAATCTTTCTAAATCCTTCTCAATATATTAATAACCAGATTGTATCATCATTCGTTAAGAAATGGAGTAGATATGGAACAGTGTAAAATTTCAAAATTTCATTAACCGATTTTGTTCCGTTGGAATGTTTTATTTTGTGATAAAAGAGGTTTTGTGATAGTGCTGCCACTTCTTGCGGGTAGCGTATTCTCTTATTTTCCAATGGGGTAAATTTCCGCTGTATGAGGTATGATATTGACAAGAAATCAAAAGTAGATAATTTTTGAGAAACGAAGTGCTGAATCCAGCTTGAAAGTACACTGGACTCACATCAAAATAGCATTTCGCACCACCTTACATAGTTGAGCTAGGCAAACTGCGAGATAAATCAATCAATATTAATAATCATTGAGCATATTCATATCAAGCAGTTCTTGCAACTCTATCGTAATGTTGGGTAATTTGGATTATAGGGGTATATTTCAATATAAACCATGAACAACCAATAACCTTATTTTAAAAGAAGTATTTAACGTTCCAACATTTTTTGTTTGGCAAGCAGTGGGTAAATTTTTCTTGACGTATTAAGCTCGATTTATATTATCCGTTCCTTTTAGTTCCTTCATTTTTCGTATCAGACAAAAAAAAACATTGTTACATGTTTTTTTCATTGGAGTATTTATATTATCCGTTCCGTACTTGCAGGAACTGAACGGAATGGATAATATAAATACTCCTATGAATATACATGTATGTAACAATATTTTTTTTTTTGTCTGATACGAAAAATGAAGGAACTGAAAGGAACGGATAATATAAATCGAGCTTTAAACTGCATTTTGTAGTTTCCTTGTCCTCACCTATACCACTACAATAATTTAATTAAATGCGTTTGTATTAAAGAACATGTGCATTGCTCATTGAACCTTTTACGCTTCGCGTTACAGATCTTACCGCCATTTCAGCAATTATTATTACCAACCCTTGAACTTGGGACTGGGAAAGCGAAACAAGTCGAGGCGTTTACGTTGAAGTGCTTATTTTAAAGACAAAGCATAAATCAGCTATCGTAATGGAATATAACTTCTTCTAAGACATTAATTCCAGAGTTCTACACTACTCTTCAGTTGCTTATTATTCATTTCCCGTTCATTTTTAAGTGAATTGTTTTTTACTCTAATTTCTCTTCGTTCTTGAATAGTAAAACGAAATTTCAAAAATATTATTCAGTCCCAGTATGCAATTTTTCCACTGTGTGGAAAATATTGTTTTGATTGCATACGCAATTCCGTACTACAAAATAGCAAAGACACAAAAGTATTGATTTTGGACAAGAAGTATTTTTCTTTCTCTTTCTATTTCACGTTTTTGTTTTATTTTTATAAATTTTTATTTTGTATCTCCTCTTCCAGTTTCTTGTAACAAGTTGGCGGAGAACTACGCAAACAGCTGTGCGTGCAAATTTTTTCATTTTAATTTATTATTGTTTTGGTCAATAATGTTTTTGATTATTAAAAGAAATTTTTGTAAGTAATTCATAAGTAATTCATCAACGTTGTACTAAAGGTAATAAAAATATATTTTAATATGGCAGCGCCATATACTTCTAAAATATAAATATATTTGAGACGACGTAAATTGCTGAAGAAATTTTCGTCTTCTTATTTTTTAAGATGTCGAATATACTGTAGTTGAAGATATTAAATCGGGTGGCGGATGGCAAAAATAATATAACCAAATATTTAATGTATTTATTTAATTAAAATATAATTTGTTTTAAAATAAATAACTATTTTCGAAAAAAAAAAAACTATTATTAGTTCCATATGAAAAATACTAAGGAAATTGGCTTAATTTTACGCAGAAAAGTGTTTAAAATTAGTATGAAAAAGTGTATAGAAAAAACCCGAGTTTCCAACGAAATTCCACCTCATTTTCTCTCTTTTTAGTTGGGATGCACACCGTAACCGGAATTTTTGTGACACTTTTCTTTGGCGAGTAGTACGGATTTCCTTGTACATAACATGGTTCTTTCCATAGATAGAGAGTGGTTTTTGAACGTGAATGTAAACGGAATTCTGTTGGCATTGGAGCAATAAACGAAAATATAAAATATATTATTCTCTGGATTGAACGATCGAATAAAGAATATAACTATTCTTTCTACACTATTTTTCATAATTGAACAGTAAACAAAATATTTTTTGTTACTTTTCATCAGGGATGTTTTTTCCGATACTATACCCATTTTCAATACTCTGGCTCTATAAAATGTACTTAGATACTTTTATGCCATTTTCAGTACTTTTAAGAACATTCACAAATTATCACTCGTAATCCGTTTATGGGACAACTTTTGTAGAAGAAAAGAATAACAAAATGCATGGTGTGCCCTTGTAATTTCAAGTAACGGTTATTTCGAGTATGGCAACACTTACGTCATTCGTGTTATGAGAGAAAATTACTTTAATGTTTGACATTTACAAAATGCGTCGCTTTACGCTTGAACAAAATTGAGAAATTATTGAAAAGTTACTTTCAAAGTGCTGAGTCTTCTACCCAAATTTTAAGACATTTACATGGAAAATTCAGTAGAAATGAAATGGCTATATAAGGCAATTTGGATCAATTTGTGAAGCGAGTTCGTGAAACTGGATTGTTATTGGATAAACCAACAAGTGCATGTGAGTTTACAACACGTACAGCGTGCATAGCGACCGGGGGTAAAGGTTTACAAAGTTGAATTAGTGCAGCGGCCGAAGCAAAATTACCATCCGCAACGTTCTCGGTTCGCTGATTGGAGTGGAACGCTTGGAAGAAAATTGCGCGGGATGGATTTTAGACCGGCGGCATTATTGGTCCATTTTTTCGAAAATAAACAAGAAGCCGCCTTTACAGTCAATGGGGAGCATTACCGAGAATTGGGATTGCATTTTAGAAGGTCTACTCAAACCAAATTTTCACAGTTAAGCTTTTAATTATTTTGGTTCCTAGCGTGGCGAAATTACATGGAAATATCGACAATTTTCTACTTTTTCAGTTTACGCAAAAGTCGAATTTATGTTACGTGTGTCAGAATTGTCCAGAAAAGTTTATCGCACTTTGAAGTTCGTTGGCTGAGATTTGTTTGCAAGGTCCCAAGTATCGCTACTTCCAACTTATTTAGATTTTTATGGAACAATTGTTGGAACTAAGTTTCACGGTCTACTTCCATTTTATTACAAGTTTTACTATGAACTGTGAAATAAAAACAAGGAACTCAAGGAACTGGATATTATGCGAGTTCCATGTCTTCCATGAAATATCTCAAAAATGTAACGAAAGTTGGAACTGTCAAAATGAGTTCCATTTTGTTATACTTTCGACTGCGTATTTGGATCCACCTTGAAGTTATCAAAACTTTCATCCCACTTTTTTTCATCTCATACATTTTTCATCCAAACGTCCGTATATTAGCTAATTTAGATAAGTTCTAAACTCCTTTTGCAATTGAACGAGCGAGTATGTGGACCTACTTAACAAGGGAGTCCTCGCTATTTATGTTTGAGTGAGAGTTGTGTTTTCACGTTCTACTAAAAAGTCCACCGATTTATCATTACCAATTGTTAATGTACTATCTGAGACAACCTAAAAGAGATATTTCATCCTATGTAAATGTAAAAATTTAAACTGCGATTTCATTTTCTGTAAATAGCCGCAAACAATCAAAAATATTTTGTTTTTTTGCGTGTACGTAAACGCAGTTTAACGAAAAATCACAGATACAAGGATGACATTGGAATTATCAGAAGTTTGTTTTGTTTTCATTTTTTAGCTCAAATAAAAAATCTAATTTGATTGTCTGTGGTACTATGCTGGCCAATTTATACCGGTCATATGTACCGAGTCTACTACATTACCTTCTGTAGTGTTTAAACAGGGATATACGAACATTTTGGCAAATGCCACGACAATGCTCACCAGTTGGATAGGAGGTTCATATAGATGGGTCGGTCTATAGATGGGCAGTTTTTACAGATGACCAAAGGAATCTCGTATATAAAACAACAAATCTGCGGACCGTTTAAACCATTAGGCAGTAGAATTTTGTTATATTTCGAAGAAACAAATAAGTTTTCCTTGTCACGATATTCGAATAGTGAGTATTTTCACGATCATTGGAACTTCATGTTTTATTAGAAATCGGCCAACAGAGTACAGAAACTATTTGCAATAACAGTTCTGCGGACCTTTTTTGACAAACTTGGACGACCTTTTTTGCGGAACTGATACTCGAATTTACGTAGTGGAAATTTCCACGATTAGTGGAGCATCATGGATGGCCACGATGGATGGCCACAGGAACTAGAACTTACAAAAATCAAAAAATCTGCAGATCTTTTAATTCCTTTGGCAGTAGAATTTTTCTATTTTTCAACGGAAAAGTACGTTTCCCGTGTCACTTATATTTGAATATATTTACTTCTACGACCAACGACGAAATCCTAATTAATTCACAAATTACCGTTGTTAAAAGCGCCGCACAATTATTAATTTTCTACGTTCATAATTTACTAGATATATGGCCTAGGGCCGGTAATTCTCTGTCTGCATGGATCGAGAAATCTCGTCTCGTAAAATTATTTATAGTTTTGAATTTTCCGAAAAATAACCCACTTAAGAACTTCTTTAGTTATCTTTTATTACCCCTAACATGATTTTAAATAATATGAGTTACAAGTATTTAATTAATGAATTACTACTGAGATGAAAATTTGCAGGGACGTGAAGTTTGTCCTAAATTGTCCTAAACCAACAACAATGTTTATAATTAAATTTAACAGTGTAATTTGAGTGCACGTATTAGAGCAATGAAAATCAGGCTGGGACTGGTACTTCTATTAAAAGGTCCACCAATTTGTCATTGCTAATAGTTTCTGTGCCCTATTAGCCAATGTATGACGAAAAAGAAAGTTCCACCGATCGTGGGAATTCCTGTTATTCGAATATACGTGACACGGGAAAAGTATTGGTTCTGTTGAAAAGAAGAAAAATTTTTAGCGTTGGGGTTTAAAAGATCCGCCAATTTATTGATCTATAAAAGTTCTGGACTCCTATGTCTATCTACCGAGCGAGTATAATGACCCGCTGATCGTGGGAATTCCCGCTATACGAATATACGTGACTCGGGAAAAGTATTGGTTCTGTTGAAAAGAAGAAAATTTTGTTAGCCTTAGGGTTTAAAAGGTCCGCCAGTATATTGTTCTATAAATAATTTGGACTCCTATGTCTATCTACCGAGCGAGTATGATGACTCTAGGGCTAAATTTTTTTTCTCTTTTTCAACAGAACCAAAACGTTTCCCATGTCAAGTATATTCGAATAGCGGGAATTCCCACGATCAACGGGTCATCATACTCGCTCGGTAGATAGACATAGGAGTCCAGAACTTTTATAGATCAATAAATTGGCGGACCTTTTAAACCCTAAGGCTAAAAAAATTTCTCCCTTTCAACATAACCAATACTTTTCCCGTGTCACATATATTCGAATAGCGGGAATTCGGTAAGCGGGTCATCTTACTCGCTCGGTAGATAGACATAGGAGTCCAGAAATTTTATAGATTAATAAATTGGCGGACCTTTTAAACCCTAGGGCTAAATAAAAAATTTTCTTTTCAACAGAACCAATACTTTTCCCGTGTCACGTATATTCGAATAGTGGGAATTCCCACGATCAGCGGGTCATCATACTCGCTCGGTAGATAGACATAGGAGTCCAGAACTTTTATAGATCAATAAATTGGCGGACCTTTTAAACCCTAAGGCTACATTTTTTTTTCTCTTTTTCAACAGAACCAATACTTTCATTGTGCCACATATATTCGAATAGCGGGAATTTCCACAAACAGTGGGTCATCATACTCGCTCGGTAGATAGACATAGGAGTCCAGAACTTTTATAGATCAATAAATTGGCGGACCTTTTAAACCCTAAGGCTAAAAAAATTTCTCCCTTTCAACATAACCAATACTTTTCCCGTGTCACATATATTCGAATAGCGGGAATTCGGTAAGCGGGTCATCTTACTCGCTCGGTAGATAGACATAGGAGTCCAGAAATTTTATAGATTAATAAATTGGCGGACCTTTTAAACCCTAAGGCTAAAAAAAAAATTTCTTTTCAACTGAACCAATACTTTTCCCGTGTCACGTATATTCGAATAGTGGGAATTCCCACGATCAGCGGGTCATCATACTCGCTCGGTAGATAGACATAGGAGTCCAGAACTTTTATAGATCAATAAATTGGCAGACCTTTTAAACCCTAAGGCTAAAAAAATTTCTTCTTTTCAACAGATCCAATACTTTTCTCGTGTCACATATATTCGAATAGCGGGAATTCCCCGATGCTTTAGGACAAACTTCTGACGAATAAATTTGCTGAGTATTAATAAATTTTAAATTTATGATCGGGATTTTTGACCTATCATCTAAAATTCTAAACCAATAAAAGACTAAAGCTTTGTTATGGCAGAGAGTTCCAAAAGAAAGAGTTTGCGATTGCTCAAAATTTTACGCTTAGCTCAAAATTCTAAACCACGTTAGTAGCTTTATGCCCGGTTTACATGAGAAAATTGTTTTCTTCTGCAAATTTTTGCAGATAAATAAGAAAGAATCCGCTATATAAAAATATTCAATATGCGAGAAAGAAATAAACATATATAGTAATGGCGTAATTTTTTTTATAGGATCATTATTAATTTACTTTTAATGAATTCAAATGCGAAATTTACATTTTTATCTATGGCGTCTGTTTTTATTATGAATCCTCAACATTTATAAATGCGAAATAATTTTTTTTCTTGTTGATTTTAAAAATGTTGCCATAAAAATACTCGGATCGAATATATTTTATGGCAACATTTTCATTTTTAAGCCTTTATTCCACAATGAAACATATTTTTTCAGTAAAAAATACTAGGAAACCGAAAAGAAGAGAGTATACATATTAAAATTATGTTAGAGTGATAAAGACAAACAAATGTTGCCATAAAAAGTATTGAGTTTCATACTTTTTATGGCAACATTTTCCCCGCTTACTGCCAGTAAATTTTACTGAATTTTTTTTTTGTTTCATTTTGGTTCGTGGCGAAATTATATTTTTATCTCGCCTTTTTTTACTGAAAAAATATGTTTCATTGTGGAATAAAGGCTTTATTGTCATTTTTGCTCAAAAATTCTTCTGCAAAATTTTGTTTGGGATATATTGCTTTTCTTGTCTCTCATGTGCAAAAAGTCAATGTTATATCTTATTCATGTTGCAGAATAAAAATGTTGGTCTTATGTAAACCGGGCATTAGAGTTATTGAACATCCTGATCTGTAGATGCAACCATCGAGCAATAAATATATAAGAGAAATCAAGTAGTGCAAATTTTATAAGCAGGTTTTTCCGAGGTTAATCTTATTTTATAGTTTTAATATATTTATATATACAAATTTAATTTTTTTCTATATTTAATCCATACATACGTATCTTATAAACATATCGGCATAGTTATTTTATAGTTTATTGTTCTTGTTACGCTTATACAGGTTGTGTAAAGTAAGATAGATTAACCTCGGAAACTCTACATGAGTCCTCTTATGTATATTTTACTTTATGATGCAACCCATTTGATTTGAGTTATTGTTATTATTTTCTTCTACAAAAGTTGTCTTAAAAGTACTAAAAATCACTCGAAAAGTATAGAAATTTCAAAAACGCCCAAGTATCGAAAAAAGTACCATAGTATCGTCAATATCGTCGTTGCTGCCTTATACAACATTAAATTTATCGAGTGCATTAACCTGAAAATTTGGTTACACATTCCATATCCCTTTAGTGATTTACTAACACAATTGTGCAGGTAGGGCAAAAGTACCATGTCAAAAATTTAGTTTGTATGCTTTTTGAACCAACTTACACATTTGTGAATTCCTTTTTAACTTATTTTCGTCCGAAAAAACACACTATATCAATACACACAATTGTGATGGTTTTACTTCAAATCAAGCGAAATTTTTTATCAACAACGCCATTACATACAATGGTTTTTTACTCACACATTTGTGTGGGTTGGACTAAAACTGAGCCGATTTTTTTGTTTGCTTGGTTGAAAAAGGGATATTTTATAAATATTTACGTTGCCCAAAATAAATCTGCAGCCGCACTGCAAAATCGAAATACTTTTCTAATCAAGTGTATTGAACAAGAACTACGTTGTGTAAACTCTACACAAACGTAATTTTTTTTTTCTAATTCTCTCTCTCTCCCATTTTGTACGCGTTCGCTCCACTTCCAAAATCAAAATAATCGAACTGTCATTTACTCAGTTTTCTTCAGTACAGTTTACAGTAATGTGTTAAGTAATGTCGTCGCGAGTTTGTTAATCCACAATAAAATAAATTTAATTTTTATTTCTTTACTTATATTTTTTATTTGTAATCAACATTTATCATAATTATAATAATATATACTGTGTTCAATTGTTGAAATTTACAATGAATAGTTTAAAATTAAAGTGTACCTTTCGTTTTACCTAAATCAAAATCCGATTAAACAAAGTGATGTGAGATATATTTTGTTGTCGACAAAAAATTGCACAACCCCGAAAATAAATTGTACGGTGTTTTATTTTTATGTTTTTTTTTCTGTTGATTTGTTGTTTTGGTGGTTTGAAGAAAGTGTGTGCGGTGTAGAAGTTTATTATTATTGTATTTTGATAAAGTGAAAAGTTGGTGAATAATTATAGTGTGAATAATATTATTGCAAAAAAAGCAAAAATTGTTTTTTGAAGTGGAAGTGTACGTGCGAAAAAGTGACGTTTCCCGTTGCAGTTTATCAACTTTAATTTTATGAAACAGTGATTTTCTGGTTTTTTTGATGGTCACTATTTTGGAATATTTCATGTATATTTATATTTATATATGAAGTGAAAGGTGTGTAATAGTTTTTAATATTTATATTATTTGTAAATTCCATTTTTATAAAAGTGTTAAACAATATTATAATTTAATTTATAAGTTACGCTTGAAAAAAAATTTCACTTCCAATCACAGAAAAAGGTGCCGATTTTTTTTTTATTTATTTACTTTTACCCACTACCACTACTACATGGTGTGAGAAAATACAAAATAATAAATATTCAAGATGGCTGCGAACGTCATCATTACAATCCGATTTTGATTCGCAATTCTTTATTTCACGGTATTTTTTTTGTTGCAAATCCAAATATTTGAATACACTGGCAAATGATAATAATATTAATGATGGTAATTGATAATAAAAAAGTAATATTGCTGGACTATGATGAATAATTTACGTAGATTTGACATATCATGTGAAAAACAATAAAACATGGTCTCCCTTTGCACTCTCTCAACGCAAAATCGCTCTCTCTGCATGCTGCAATATTCTCGATAATTTACGAGCCCGAATAATATTAGATTGTTGTAAAAGTTTTGCGGTTTTGTGCCACTAAGTAGCAACATTCAAAACAATAATTTATTTATTACTCAATTTCTGCTTTGTTAAGAATTTTTATCAGTGTGTGTGTGTATCGGATTTAGGTTTTTTAGTTTCTAAAATTTTAGGTAGCTAGAACACAGGAAACGAAATTAATTTTGTTACTTTCTTATCCCTTTTTCAACCAAGCAAACAAAAAAATCGGCTCAGTTTTAGTCCAACCCACACAAATGTGTGAGTAAAAAACCATTGTATGTAATGGCGTTGTTGATAAAAAATTTCGCTTGATTTGAAGTAAAACCATCACAATTGTGTGTATTGATATAGTGTGTTTTTTCGGACGAAAATAAGTTAAAAAGGAATTCACAAATGTGTAAGTTGGTTCAAAAAGCATACAAACTAAATTTTTGACATGGTACTTTTGCCCTACCTGCACAATTGTGTTAGTAAATCACTAAAGGGTTATAATTTTATTCTTATCTCTCTATTATCTCACATCGGGTTTGCTGTTTTTGTGTCAGCAAAATTTTGAAAGTCCTTCAGACATGAGAAAATGTCAAACTAAGGCCAAATATTTATTGTAAGTGTATTTTGTATTAAACAAATCACAATTTGTTGCTATATTTAGATGTGATTCAATAAATGGCACAACAATTCAAATTGTTTACGAAACGGTGAGATAATGTTTTGGCATTGCGATGCAGAACAAGTCTTCCCCACAATTTTATTGCTGATCAATTTTTTTCCGGCAGCTGCAATTAGACTGTGTAGTTGAGATCTGTTAATTTTTGATTTTAAGACTTCCTGCTAACAAATTGATATTTACGATTCGCTATATGTACCCCAATTTGCATTTCATTAAAATTATGATTTGTGTAATCTATTCTGTGTAAAACAAACCGCGAGACTGTTCTTTTATTAAAACCAGAATTTTCTAGTAAGATGTGGGAATTATTAGTTTGTATGAAACATATGAGAATGCAAAAATGATTTTATAACATACTTAACTACTTAACTTAATTAATGTTAAATAATACATAACCCTAAACCCCGTTGACTTAAGTGTATAGTAAATTATCATTCAATTTAATTTTGTAGTATTTATGAATTAAGTAAGTAATTTACGCTTCACAAATTGTTAATCGTTTTACCTTTGCAGTGTGGCTGCGCTCCGTCTAGATTCCGTGTTGTAACTAAGAGGCTTTTTAGTGTGTATCATTATTCCACGCGATGTTCCTCAATCTGCTTCAATGTTATCTTCTTCCCAGTCCCTAATTCTTCTAGCTCTTTTAATATGAAATGCTGGCCTCGAGGCCAGTAAACGTGCTATCTGCATCCACCTTCGTGGAGAGATCGGCAGCCTTGTTTCCTAGAATGCCAGGATGGTGATTAAGGTTATTTTATTTTTCTTGCCTAGTTGTTTTAAAAATTAATAGTAACTCCATGCCAGCTTATAAAAGACCACTGAGCCGGTTAACAGTAGATAAACGATTGGAAATTTCCACTTGGGGTAAGACAGAATATACATAATGTTATCAACATGACTCCGTTTAGGAATTTTGATAGAGAAATTTCTCTGAAAATCCGTTGTTTTTATCATCACGCCTGATATTTAAACATGGTCCTCGATACTGCCATGACCTAGTCTGTTGGGTTTTGTTTAAGTTATGCAATCGGTTCTGAAGCACTGTCAATTTTTTTGCGGTTCTGGACCCATCGGCCCGTGAGTTCTGCACTCCGACAGGCGGTCATAAGGTAAGTGTTCCAATTGCGGTTCGCTATTTATAAATTAAGGGTTGCACAGTTTCTACATTAATTGTTGTATTTATATTGTATAGACAAAGTTTTTGGCTTTTACCAAGTTTGATTAATTTTTTCATAATTTAATTTATAAAAAATTATAATTTTTATATGTACTTATAACCCAGATTTTAGCAAAAACGTGAATTTATTCCAAGGTCCCCTTTATTCCAATGTGGATCGTCTTAAAAATTAAATTTCCTAATGCGGATCGTTTGCTGTCCCGTAAGTGGATCTCATAAGGAGTTCATGCTTTATTTTATAAAAACAAATAATTTTAAAAGAAAAACCTGTTTATTATAAATAACAATAAGATTTAATTAAAATAAAAAGTAATAAATAAAATAATTAAGCAAGCTCCATGCTTACATAAATAAAAATAAAACAAAATAACAGAAATATTATCAAAAATAAACTTCATAAAGTCTTTAAAAACTAAAATAAAATAGGTGATTGTAATATCACATAAAAAGTAAATTGAAACTATCAAAGTAATTGACATACTATATTTTGTGTAATTTAATTTTTATCACGCATCGATTTAATTTCTGTGACGGAATAAACCCCTCTCGCATTAATTAATGTTGGTTCTGTTATGGCCTGTGTTACATCGCTCTTTTTGTACTAGCATACGTCATTTTTGCCCGGCCACTTCCAATTATTGCCTGACATACACATCACCTTTACAAGGTACTGATCTTTCTTTTTTTCTTCTACAATACCAGGAAAAAATTCACCCTTATAATTTACTATCACAATTCACATAATGTCGAATTTTGAATTCACGCTCATCTGATGGCTCTCTTTCCTTTTCTTCTGACTTTTCAGATTCCTTAAATTGACTCTGAACAGTTTCCTTTTTCTCTATCCGTTTTCGTTTTCTTTCTTCTTTTTCATTCAGGTCTCTTTCTTTTTTATTAAGTTTTGATTTTGATTTTGTGTATAAAATCGATTTTTCCGAGGATAAGACTGCAGGTAATTTCCTTTTTTTAGTGTTTGTAGATTCAACAGGTGAAGGCAAAATAAGATTTTTCTTAAATGGAGTCGGAAGATTATCATTAATTTGACTTTCGTTTGATTTAACGGGGGTTTGGGACTCATTGATTATCGTTATTGATCCATCGGTGTCCACATTTAATATTAAATCAGTATTGTTCCCCAATAGTGCATCAAAATCAACTTCCATATCGTCGATATTTGATATATTATTGTTTTAATTTCTTTCTGTAATAAGTATTCAAGCAAGTAGCTAGATGTTTCCACTTTTTAGATCATTCCAATATTGGAATAATGAAGTATGTTCTTTGGCACTGGTCCAGCAACTGTCAAAAGATATTTCGAATGAGTTTAATTTCTCAATCCCGATGTATTTTTGAAGATGGTCGAGGGTTAAATGTAGTGAGTCGCTTTCTTTTTTGTCAACAAGAGGATTTTCAAAGTCTATGGTTTCCTTTGGTTGAACTTTGTTTAATAGCTTTTGGTAATTTATGGCATTTTCGTCAAGAGGACATAATCCGCACGCTTTAAAGCCTTTCCTTAAATTGTTCCCGAAGCTTCCGTGGTTTGTCTTCGCAGCGCATTCGCGCTCCATTTTTTTCCATCCGCCATTTCTTAAGCGCTTCTTTCCAGTTTTGTTTTAATGGATGAAAGTAAGCAACATCCATCGGTTGTAATGTACTTGTAATATAGATGTTGAATTGGGTAGAAGGGGCGATCAATATGATTTTCTTCTCATTACAGAATTGACTCAAATTCAGCGTCATGTGTGATGTGTGGCCATCGACAAAAAAGACAGTCGAAAATTTAATTTGTTGGCTTATTAGCCACGGGTAAAAAATATTGGCTATATATTCAAAGAATAATTCTCCCGTCATCCAACCGGAATTGCTTCATTCAATTCCCCAACTGGCTGGCATGCTTTTGGCTACGTTAAAAGGGATCCTCTTGTAAGGTACAACCACCATCGGCGGGCCAAGTTTCCCAAGGGCATTACCCATTATTAGCGTTGTGACATTTTCTTTATCATCATTGGCTACTAAAGAATATACTGGCTTCTGTCCTTTGGTAACCAACATGGAATTTTCTTTTGGACTTAAGAAAAATGCCGTTTCGTCGCAGTTAAAAATACGTTCGGGATCATCGAAAATAGAGAGGTAGCTATTCTTTTCAATGTATGATCGGATTTCTGTGAACCATTCTCTTAATTTGATTTCTGTCACTTGTGCACGACCCTTAATTAAATTTTGTGCCATTCTCTTGGATACAGAAGGATTCCTTTTAAAACCCTTCGTACCAGTGCCGACCTATATAGAGAAATCCTTATACATATAAGTAGGTTTAATTTACATGTATGTACTAATGAAGATTGATTTACTTACCTGGCCTACCATTTCGAAATTTGTACGAAATTTGTAAATCTTTCGCAAGTAAGTAGTTGTACGGAGTCCAGTCAAGTTTCTTTACTGATGGGAAACCCAATTTTGGCCATGTGATCAATCCAGGAAACCAGATGTCTTTCTTGCTCTTTTGAAAAAATGCTTGGTGCTCCTTGTTTTATATCAGCATTTAATTTTTTTTAAAATGGTTATATAAAGTGGTTTTAGGCACTTTAATTGTTTTACTGGCCGTGTGAACAGTCATACCATTATTCACAGCGAGCAGAGCATTTTTAAGGAAACTTTACTATATTCCTTACTTACTTCACCTTTTGTGGGTGTCATTTTTTTCCTGTTGAAATATTGTCTATAAGCAAAAAATTTTAAAATTATTGTAAATATTTACCGATACCTTCATTCAGTATCAAAAAAATTCAAAGAAGCACCTAATTCGGATCGCGCGGTCCACATTTGAGACATCCTTAAGAAAAACTTAATAAAATGTCAATTAGACCATTTGATGTTGCACTTGTGCGATCCGTTGAATAACTGAATGATAAAACATAAAACTAATATACGTACAACACTTATCCCGCCAAAAAAGTAATACAAGCAAAATAAAATTTGAATTTATATTTCTTGATACTCTATACATTTATTAACCAAATATTTTTCTTATTTTGAACAAAACCCTATTAGACGATCTACAGTTGGTACAACGATCCACTTTATGAACGTTTACCTTAGTTGTGTTCATTTTCATCACCGATCGTAATCAAATGATGAAAACCCCGTTCGCATCCTACTCTTATTTTGATTTGAACCCGGTACCTCCCGACCCAAACGCCAAAATTTGTGCCGTTTGGTTGGTGTCTGTTGTGTTTTATTTGTTTTTTAGTTTATGGCTCTAGAACCGGGCATGCCTTTGATAGGCAAGTGTAAGGGTGTCAGCCCTAAATTTTCTCGCGAGCAACAGTGGAGTAGGTTTACGTAGCTGCTGTTGCACGTAGATTTTATTTAGTGTTGTGCAAGTTTTTATTTGCTCTAGTTTTAGTCATAGTAGTAAACCGGACAAGTGGTGCAGTGGTTAAAGCTTCGGCACTTGGACCGGGAGGTACTGGGTTCGAATCCCATCAGAGGCTAGATGCAAATCAAATTTTCATCATCAACTACAATCGGTGATGTTAATAAACACAACTAAGACCCTCTGATGGAGTGCAGAATTCAGCGCCGACCCACCTTCCATGTCAATGTACTACAGGTTGACATGGAGCTTGCAATGTGCAGGTGGTATACTGTAGTTGTGTGAGTAGGTGAATAGGTGAATGGGTTAATGATGTGGCGTGAATGCGTGGTATCACAATGGGCCAAAAAAATGGCCTAAGTGTCAACCACTGAAACCTACCTAGTCATAGTAGTAATCATAGTCCTTAATTATAACGGTTTGAAGCCATAGTGGCATTTGTCGACTGACCACATGTTTTACCAAAGATTCATTGACAGATGAACTATTTAAGCTTTATTAGCTTTGTTGGTCATATACAATATGTGTATGTGATATGTATATGTGTGCCTTGTCATGAAACGGACTATTTTACGGGCGTAGGCTCCCGGATTATCCAAAATCATACAGTCGAAGAAGTGCTACTTTTCTGTAGTCCCCTCAAAATGTATGGTGTTTCTGCCATCCTTTGGAAAATGCGTCTCTAAAGAGGTCGCGATATTAAGAAAAATTTGATAATAATTGTTGTTGTCTTCTCGTCTCCTCTTTTATCCAAGGCTCTTGAATAGTGCCATGTCCCAGTTCTTCGATGTAATGTGGTGACAGAGATTAGCAGTCGTTGTCTTTGACCTACGCAGGTTCATTTGAGAACGAGTCTCAATCCTGTTGAGTCTCTGATATATCAATTAGTAATTCCACTAATCCCTGTTCTATATTTTTTGACGTACCCGTTTTAGATCTGAATGCAGGTAGTTTATGCTTTTTCGACCTGTTTTCCCTGGGGCAGTATTCTTTAAATCGGGAGAAATTTCCATAATCGGAATACAATTTGCTATGAAATTCTTTATATTACTAAAATTTTTCGCCGGCTACTTTAATTTTTTTTTAAATTTCTTATCTTTTTTTAAACTAAAAAACATAATTTTTTCCTCCTACAAAAAGAAAACTTCCGACTGGTAAATCGATACGGAATTATTCGCTTAGTAGGTATAAATAATAGAAAACTTACATACAAATTTGAAAAAATGATTAAAGTAGCCTTCGAAAATTTTTAGTAATACATATAAGTAAAGAATTTCATAGCAAATTGTATTCCGATTACGGAAATTTCCCCCGATTTCAAGAATAGGGTTCTTGGTCTTGTCAGAGTTGTGTGATCCTAGTATTAAGATCAGAGAGGCCTTGTATTGATGGTTGTTGGAAAGGTGTATAGTGGCTTTATTCGTGCTCGATACGCCTTGATTTTACGCGGATATATCAGGTTTTCCATTTGGAACTTGACAACTTTGAACTTTCACTGTAACGCACCCTTAAACAAATAATCAAACTGTCAGTGTCAAAACATTCAGTAAAGACAACATTTTCATCATGATGAATGAACAACGTTTACAAATAATTAAAATTTACTACAAAAATTCCGAGTCGGTGACTGCAACTTAAGAGCGTTAATTTCAATTTTCAGTCATAAATTATCGTCCCAGTAGATTAGCAATTCATAGTCTAGTGAAAAAATTTGAGTCTAAATATTCGCTGCTGGATGTTCCCGTGCCAGTGAGACAATGAGTTGGAGCGAAGTGCCGAGAATATTGCTGCCGTTCAAGCGTTCGTCACAAATGAACCAAAACAGTCAATTCCACGGCGTTCTCAGGAATTCGGCATCGCTCAGACCACACTTTGGCGAATTTTGCGAAAGGATCTTAACCCTCCGTTAGGCACTTCTTCGGATAGTCACATTCATGCCTCATGAGTCTGGTCAGACCCTATATACATTTGCATGGATTTATAAGTAAATATTGGTTTTTTGTTGGTGTATTGAAACATATTTATATGGAATACATGTATATGTATTATATTTTTTTTTGTTCTCAGTGGTTTGCGCATATGTTGAACTACTTCTGCAGGTAAACATAAGAGACTTATTGAGAAAAAAGACTTTATTTTTGTGATTTTTTGCTCAGTTTATTTCTATATTTTATTTCTTATTTAATACGAACAGGGCGGTGCAAATACCACTACTTAGCCTCTGAAACAAAATGAAAGCAAACATATTCAACTTTTGAGTGCTGTTGGCATACAGGGTTCAAGCACTTTGTGCAAAAGAAGCGTGTTTTTCGGCGGGTTTTCTCACTTCCCTGTGAACACATTTTACAATACTTCTTTTTTTCGAAAGTATCAGCACCGCTAACGCCAGTCACTACTTCTGGTGTAATCTAAAATGAAAGAACCGAAAACGAGATAGTAAGATGAAATGAAGCTAAAATGAAAATTGAAGAAATTATCGTAAATATAAATACCATAAGTTGAATACTTACATTTATTGGCCTTCCGAAAAACGATTCAATAGCCGAACGTGTGGTAAATTGCTTGGTGATATGAACGTTTTGCATTCGCTCTTCGATATTTGGGAGAACCAATGAATTACTTAGCGTGACTAGGAAGTTTCGTCTAGCGTCAGACCTGTTATTGGCATCCACTTCTTTACAAATGCAAAATGCAGCGAATGCTGCGACATCCAACATGTTGCAGAAAAATGCGAAAGTCCATCGTTTTGTTGCTCGTTTTGATGAGAAATGTGTCACCATTTGATCCATGCAATCGACGCCCGCTTTATTTGCATTATAAAACAAAATTGCTTCTGGTTTCATTGCTGGGTCTTGACAAATTTTGTCTAGTGCACGGTGGAAAGTAAGTTCACACACTTATTCTTTTTTGGCACATAGCTGCAAATTGAAACTAAATCGTCGTGAAATCCAAAACAGGTTGAAAGAACAGGACGACTGGAATGCTTTCTCATTTCATCAGGGATACATCTTTTGTTCGATCGAATTGTGCCAACAAATGCGAGACCAAGTTTGGCCAGAGGCTTAGTTCCTTATAATGTTGTGAAAAAATTATCAGCGATAATTGTCCGGCCGCTGTTAGTGTATGTTTTTGCGAGTAGCAACATAACATTTTCGCCTTGATTCACTTCACGTTCATTTCCTTCTTCTCGACCTGTATATAATTTTCCTTGCAATGGATATTTCGTTTTCGAATCGCAAGCCCACCAAATTTTCATGCCGCATTTCGCTGGTTTCGATTCAATCTGGCCAGACTTGTGAGGTATGAAAACGATGTGTACATCAAAACGTCCTTATAAATACCTTTGTATCGAATTTTTTCATACCTTTATTTTCATAGATCGATAGCTAATAAAATTTTAGGAAGGTACACGAACATTGACGTCCCTAACTTAATTAGAAATACATTTAAGTAAATTGCAATTAAAATCGGAAAAGGTCTAGCTAGATCTAGCGCTTAACGGAGGGGAGGGTTAACTTGCACCCTTATAAATAAGATCAATTTAACACAAAACTAAAGTCACTCGATCATTTGAAGCGACGTTCGTTCTCGGATTGGGCTCTGGAAATGTTGGAAGAAGATGACCAATTTCATCACAAAATTATCTTCAGTGATAAAGCGCATTTTTGACTAAACGGCTTCGTCACGAAGCAGAATATGCGTTATTGGTCAGGTGAAAACCCTTCATCCACAAAAAATACCTGTATCGTGGGTTTTCAATTGCATGAGCTATACATTAATGATATGTGGTTTCAACAAGACGACGCGACATGCCACACAGCGGGTCTAACAATCGACTTATTGAAATCTAAATTCGATGAACGTGTTATATCCATAAATGGTTCTGTCGATTACCCGCCTAGATCGTGTGATTTAACACCTCTAGATTTTTTTTTATGGGGCTACGTTAAATCATTTTACGAGTCATCGAAAATTGGGTTGAACGAATCGACACTTGCAAACGTGCCCGTGGAGGAATTGTGAACGATGTCGACTTCCACTTACAAGCCAATAATAAAATTTTCGAGATATCTCTAATGGTTTGCGTTTTATTTAAAAAAAAAAAAAAAAAGTTGTCAAGTCCTTATTGGAAAACCCCATATTTTTAGACCTAAAGGATCTAGTCTCTCAGATTGCTTGCACAGCAATCGCTATCGTTTTTTTGGTGTTCAGTTTGGTCTGGGTTTTATCCATCGGCTTTAACTTGCAATTTGCACCTGTTTATTCGGTGGGATCCTGCCCCTTCCTTGTTTTTCTTCAATCGGAAGTATGCCGACATATAATTTTTAAGATATCCGCTATTTTGAGTGAGTAAGTGATGGTTCTTTGTAAATACCTATTTTCCTATTTTGCTCGTCGTTATATACCTCCGCCACCTGTGGTTTTGAACTGCTAGTGTTTTCGACATTTCTAGAGAGGCTTTGGAAATATTTTGATAAGTGATTGCCAACCCGATAGCCTCCACGTGTCACTGTAGCGAGGTCCTCCCTTAAACCTGATTCTTTTGTAATTCTTGGTCCGTTGTCAAGGGAGGATTGGATTTTTTAACTAGTTTAGATTGGTTTAGGACCTCGATTTTAGTTATTATCGATTTTAGACCTTGCGCCAAAGTTAAGAAACGTTCGATTTTTTGAAAAATGCCAGGCATTTCTTTGTGGCTTCACTTAGTCGTGGTCTTATTTTGTTCTTACCTTCAGTTCTAAATTTGTTAGTTAATGTGTAATAGAGGTTGTAGTAGGACATGTGTCTTCGCATATTGGCACGACTGCGCCTTGTGCTGGGACGTAGTTCATAAATTCGTAATAGGTCTCGAAGGTATGACCTAATGTTATTTTATCCAAGTTAATGCCATCGTGTTACTGCTCATGATGGTATTAATTTGGAAATAATAACGTAAGGCTTCATGAAAAAGAAGACCGCCACAATAGAGCATCTTGCTATGGTAAGGGTATTTGAAACCGGAGGGTACTTAGTGCGCGGAGTTCCGTGCTGGCTGAAAACTTTCTCGAGGAGAAAGATTATTTGTCGAGGCTTTCTCCTCTAGATCTGTTAAATTCTGCTAGACTGGGTCACCTTGAGTAAGTTGAGTTATTGGCATTGGCCTGTTTTTAAAACGGGTGTGGTTATAAGTCAGTGACCCTATTCTGGCTTTCCCTAGGAATTGAGAAACCTATTTCTCATAGCGTATTTGTTTGTGTCATTTATATTATTCAGGCCTATAGATGGAACAAATTTGATGTACATATTTTGGAAGCAAAGTTTAATTGGGACTTAGGGTTTTTTCCTATAAAACTTTTATGGAAGGAACATAACGTTCTCAGTAAAAGCCAGAATAGAGCCACAGGTCTCTTGACCTGTTAAAAGACTGTCCTATCTGTACTAATTATTATTTTCGATTTGAAACAACACGCTTATATACGATCCTTCCAGTAGAACACAAAACTAATTCAACAGATGCAAAGCTTTTTCAATTAAGTACTTGACTTTTATTAGAACTATCTGAATCAGCTGCTACTGTCTTGTTGGCGGTTGTTTTTTATTTTGCTGGTTATTTGGTTTATCCTGGTTTTATTCTCCTAGAAACAGTACTTTTAGATACCAATGGTCATACTAGTTACGAACTTTGTTTGTGGAACAGGTTTTTCGGCACACAACAGAATTAATGCCCTCTTTCTCAAAATGGCGAGGCAAATATTGAACGCAATCGACATAAGCGATATCTGATGAGGTCCCAAAGTATACCGATTAACTAAGTAGTCGGCCAACTTAATTTTACTGCATTTCCGTAATTTATTGGAATTTAACCGCGTTCCAGTCGGATTTCGAATATCATTAAGAAAGTTCTCGCCATTTTGTGAAAAGTTTATAAATGGATCAACTACTCAAAACATCAACATGCTCAAAAGATCTATTAGGCTGCCGAAAATATAACTATGATTTGGATATCGAATATGTCTCGTGAGTTACTCATTTAAAATGAGTGAAGCAAACAAAATCGAATAGGTACACAGTGTATAATACACAATTATTTCTTTGTATTTGTATTTTTCTTTTATTTGTATTTGTGTCATTTGTATGATGAACAGCACCAAAAGTGCTTATTTCCTTTTCTCAGCACATTACGTCTGCTCTCGAGCTGTGAAGAGTCATTATTTAACATGCTAAGTACTTAATGCATTTTATATTTAATATTTTTTTTATCATAAATTAATTATATATGTATTAATAAAATTTTATACTTAAGTTAATTTATTTTAAATTTCATTCGTTAAAAACAAAATGTTAATTATTTAAAAAATCGAAAATACATAAACAACACAAAAATATGGCGTTTACAATGGTTAAAGCTTTAAGTGCCAAGAAGTGCGATCGTGCTTCTCAATATACTAGTCGAAATCATGTTGGCACTGAAAGGGTTAATAATAAAAAAAAAAAGAATGGCACGTGACTTGCAACTAACACAAACACAAATGCTACTACTATTTTCCGGTTACACTCATTCTGTTTCACACCATTTGAGACAAAATAGATATACTGATTTAGCAACCAAAAAGACAACAATGTTTTTCTTTAACTTTCAAGGCGGCCGTATGAAATTTGCTCGACTCTCGAGCCGAACGAACAAAGTTAAAATTGTGTGATCTCGAAACGGCGGTACAACAACAATTGCATTACAACAACAATTTTGCATTATATATCACACATTTTTAACTTTCTTGGCTCGGCAAATATCATGCGACCACCTTCAAGTTACGATGGTACAGGCCATCAGTTGAATTAAATTAATTATTAACCCTTCTAAAGCACCATAATTACGGAAAATATCCTAAGCTATACAAAGAATTTTGAAACCCGTTTAATTTTCACACCATGAACTTTGTTAAACTGACTTTATGAAATTAGTAAGGTCAAGCAAAGTTAAACTTGATGAATAATTGAATATCTGTATTAAGCGGCGACGACTTCCAGTTCGAGCTGTGTTAAGCAGAGGAAATCATTGAGACTATATAGGACACTACTTATGATTTAAATCAACAATTTCTGGATTTCAAACAGCATGATCATACATTTGAATGAATGATGATTAAAAGACGTCATTTAGCCTTTCTTGACGTTTTCTTTAGTTGAGTAAATGTTGATTGGTTATATTGTTATTTGACGGTTACGAGATCGATATTAATATAATAATCAAACGTTGGGTGGATGGTTCTCATTCTGTTAATCTCAAGGCGAATTGATCGGCTTTTGGTATAATACGTACTTATGTTTTAAATTTTTTTTATTGATAAAACTAACCGTGGCCCCCTGTATATCCTTTTAACTTTTAAATGTTAATAAGCCTAAATTAAACACGCCCTGTTGTTAGGTTTGGGAGCGATTATTAGATCGTATTTTTGGCGGGGTGGAATCATAGTTTTGATTTACTATAAAAAAAATGACAACCACAATTTAATTTTATCGTTTCGTTTTGCTTTAATGGTTTGTTCACGTACGTGATCAAAAATGTTTGATCACAAAATGAAGTTAGAAACAAAAGCTATTGCTATTAAGCTATTTTACTTGACGTGTCATTTGTCATTTTCAACCATTTTAATTTGTGTATGGTGTTTGGCTGTGGTGACGATCGATAATTAAATAAAATAAAAACTTGAAGTTTGTATCTCTTGTTTTTTCACGCATTGTTGTTAACCAGTAGTTATACCCAAAATGTCTTTGTCAAGACAAGCTTCTATAAACATTTTGTCGCGCGACTTGAATATTGTAAGTACATTGCTTACAGCTTGATCGCTCTTCTCGTTCATTTTATTCATTCTGAAGAACAGCCGATAGTTTTTAATGCTTCTTACTTATGACACAAAAATTAATATTATTTTTAATTCAAATAAACACTATTATCTTATGTAAACGCACGCCAAATTAAAATATCAAATGCCGACAATGAAAATGGCGCGTGTTTTGTTTGTTTGTTTTTGATATTGACGTGAGTCATATAGAAATGTCAGAAAAACAACAAAATTATATATCGCTTTTCCCCTTACCCACACAATTGTGTGGGTATGACACAAGCATCATGTCAAACATTTATTTTTGTATGTGTTTTGAACCAACTTACACATTTGTGCATTCCTTTCACACAATTGTGTTGGTTCTACTTCAAATCAAGCGAATTTTTTTTTTCAAAAAGCCATTACATACTGTTTTTTACTTACACATTTGTGTGGTTTGGACTTAAATTTAGCCATTTTTTTGGTAGAAAAAGGGATATAATGAGAGTAACAGCGCATCCCCAATGCAAAATAATTTTTCCTTTAACTTTTTCCTTTAACTTTTTCCTTATGAAGAGCATACCCAATGAATAGGGAAAAGTCAAAGTAAAGCTAACTTCATTTTACAAAATTATTTTTTGTTTACCTGTTATTTTATATTATTATATTATATATTATTTATTACTTTTTCACAGGACACAAAATACAACACTAATTGTTAAAAGACAAATATGCATTGAATATTTTTTAATTTGTGACAAACAGAAAAACAACAACAACAACCAATTTTGCAAATGCGGTTTACTTCATTGTATTTCTCATAAGGAAAAAGTTAAAAGTTTGATAACATTTTTCATAAGGAAATCACCAACCTAACAAAAAAAAATTTTTTTTTTCTCAAAATTTTTTTCATACTTTTCTGTAAGGAAAAAGTTAAAGGAATTTCATTGGGGATGCAGTGTCATTATTGCTCATAATTTGTTTTTCGTTTTTTCTATGTTGGATGCGTGCGTTCAAAATTTTCCCAAAGATAAAAATATTTCATCTCAACCATTGTATGCATGAAAAATACAAATACACAAACAACACCAATTTGCTATCGCACTTTTTCAAATTTTATGTTCATAAGTAAAGAAAAATGACAAAAACACAAAAGAAATTTCGTAATTTTTTTGAATGTGTAATGCACGCTTTACATGTTACAGTTTTTTTCCCCAAGATTTTTACTGAAAAATAGAGCTGCACGCAAATAACAAAAAGTTACTAGTCAAAAAAAGTCAGCCATATGCAAATAACTTTTTCTCAAATTAAAAGGAAAAAATTCCAATTTTATTATACTGGAATTTGTTTCGTCCTCCTCTCGCAAACGAAAATCGTAGTATACTTAACCGTTCATTTTTTACTGAGAAAAAAAAAATTAAAATAGTGAACATGTAAATCTACATGTAAATCTACATAAGATAAGTTTGAAACTAAAAAAAATTGGGTATGGATCTTATTTTGACCATTTCTCTATTTTGGTTTTCAGACCCCGAAAGTAGTGTCATTTTTTAATTTTTACAATTCGATTACTTTCGTTCGGCGAGGCTTCAAGAAACGACTTATTTACAATTTTTTATAAGATGATTTTATAAGACCCGACCGCTTCGCAAGAAATATCGTTACTTGCAAGCACAATTGAAAACTTTATGTAGATCTAAGTACGTGTTATTTTTGAGCATTGTGATGATACTAGCACGTAGGTCAATCAAATCAATGGAAGTTGTTGTTTTCTATTATTTGTGATTGTTCCGATAAAGGAAAACGCACGAGCATTCTATTAACGTCAACAACTTAGTCATTCGTTATCTATTTTTTTTAAATTTTATATTTTAAACTAGTTTTATGCACTTTGTGAACCCCATATGATTCATATACCTTCGAACGTGCTAAACTACACACAAGTTGCAATATGACACAATTGACGTAACTAATGCGCATTGAAGAAATAAAATGTTTCTATTCTGTGTGAAATGTAGAAGTGTTGACGCGCACGATGTTTTGCATTATGGAACACTGTTCCTAAACTTTACAATTTCTGTATACTATTAAATTTTTCATTCAATTTTGTAATCAAATTTTAAATAATGTTTTATGTGCATGTTCGAGAAAATCATACAAGCAATTTTTTATTTGGTATGATATTAAAGGGCCGAATGTCGAAGGGCCGAATTTCAAAGGGCCGAATGTGTCGAAGGGCCGAATGTCGAAGGGCCGAATTTTTTTTGATTTTTTTTTTGTTTTTAGAAATATGTATGTATATTTTTTTTATTTAATTTAATTATTTTTTTTATTTGGCGCATGACAAAAATTTTCCTTCACCAAAATATATCGCTAACCGGATGCGTGGAATTTCATAACTATTCAAAGAAAAAAAATATTAAAATACATAAATTCACTTATGTTTAATAAAAATAAAATTTATAAAATATTCTATAAAAAAAATATGAAAAATAAAAAATATAAAAATATTCTTAAAATATTTTATTTTGTTATAAAACAACAAATTTAAAAAATTATATTTCTAAAAACAAAGAAAAATTCGGCCCTTCGACCCATTCGGCCCTTCGACATTCGGCCTTTCGACACATTCGCCCCTTCGACACATTCGGCCCTTCGACATTCGGCCCTTCGACACATTCGGCCCTTCGACATTCGGCCCTTCGACATTCGGCCCTTTGTACCTATTCCTTTTGTTTGTTTTGACTGTATCTTAGAAAAGTTCCTCTTATTTTAGAATTTTTATTAGATGATGTAATAAGATCGAAGTATGTATGTATGTATGTATGTACGTGCTATGTGGCATTAGTTTTCGAGGCGGATATTAATCGAATAAGAAATTTCACTTTTCAGCAAACAATTTACAAAGACCTGTATATCGATTTTGTCTCAAAATGTGTGAAACGAAATGAGAATAACCGGAATGATATAGTAGTAGCCTTTGTGTTAGTTTCGTGCGTTTGATTATTTTACTGCATATGCAAGTCACGTGTCATTCTTTTTTTGTTTATTCATATTAACTCTTTGAGTGCCAACATGAATTCAGCTAGTGTATTGAGGAGCACGATTGCGCTTTTTGGCACTCAAAGGGTTAACCATTGTAAACGCCATATTTTGTGTTGTTTATATGAATTCTCGATTTTTTATAATTAACATTTTATTTTAAAAATTTAAGAAATTTAAAATAAATTTGCTTATAAAATTTTATTAATAGATATAAAATTAAATTATGATAATACAACATATTAAATATAAAATATATTACTTAGCATGCTAAATAATGACACTCCACAGCTCGAGAGCGGACGTAATATGCTGAGAAAAGGAAATAAGCATCATAACAATTAAACCGATACTCCCGGATCGCGTTATTTTGGTACTGTTCATCATACAAATGACACAAATACGAACAAAAGTAAAATAGAAATACAAAGACATAATTGTGTATTATACACTGTGTACGTATTCGATTTTTTTTGCTTCACTCATTTTAAATGAGTAACTCACGAGACAAAATCGATATACAGATGCTCAATTACTTAGTTTGGTTGTTGATCGATGGTCAGCTGTCGTAGTGACTTCACTGCTCAATAAGTAGCTGCTGCTCTTCCATATGGGAAGGTGGTCAGATTAATGAATTTCTTGTTGTGGAAACTCCATAAAATATGTTGATAGTTTTGATCATCTTCATCAACGGCGATTTGCCTGGACATTTTTACGATATCAACCATATGGACGTATTTATGCTTCCGCCACCTTAATAGTATAGATGAGATCGAAAATATCGAAAACTATTCTCAATTTTGTAGTTGTGCTCGATGTCTAGAACTGCATGATGCGACAGATAATAGTAACCAGTTTCAGTAGCTGTTTCAGCAACTTTCATGTGTCCCAAAGCGATATATTCATCCATGACCTTCTTATATTGAATACCAAGGTTTGGAATTTTAGCAAGTCGCTTTTCTACTTGTATCATACGCGCCATGGCGGTCCTTTTTGAGCATCCCAGTGTCGTTGCAGAATTTAATTCATTGTCAAAATGAATCTTGATTACGTAGCGAATATTTTTACACACTCTAAGTAGTTCTTCTTTGGTGAATGCTCGTTTACGTGGCACCTCCTCTATTTCACAGAATCTTGTCAATTGTTTATCTATATCAATTGCTCTTGTTGTCAGTGATTGTATCACTGTTGAATTGTGACAATCGACTGAGGCATGGCCTAAGAATAATCAGCCTGGTTTGGTTTGTTGGGCTATCGGTTCGTCGGATGAGGCCTTTGGTATATTTCTTATTAGAATTTATCCATAATAGTCCGCACCCAATAATAAATCGATTGGGTGAGGACTGTAAAATGTTGGATCAGTCAACAGCAGATTAGTGTGTTTCCAATTCCATGGGCCTATTGGCTGCTCTGGCATATCCCGCATCATGTTTTTAAATACTAATACTTTTATGGCTAAGCTAAATTTGGATGGAAATCTTGGCTCAAGGTAAATTGAACTTTTGAGTTCGCCACCCCAGCTTTTACCCTGCCATTTCTGTATACGCTGCCTTTTTTGTTAATTTTAATCTCTGACAGGCTTCTTCTGTAATAAAGGTTACTTGAGCCCCAGGAGCAGATCCCGTACAATTGTTATTATGCAACAGGCTGTGATGTGAACCTTTGCATAATTCACAACTTTTATTACATGGGAGTTTGTGCTCTGGAAGCAAGTATCATTTGCACACTAGTTTATAATATACTGCCTTACTTCTTCCGATTTGTGGTAAATTTTGAGATTTCTTACACTCCGGTAGATTGTGCTCTGGTCCGGTAGATTGTGCAGCAAAGGCTACATTTATCGGTTTTTTTTGAGTACATCAACATTTACAGTCTTAATAGATGAACTTGTTTGTTGGTTTACTTACTTTCTTTTTTTATAGGTTTTATCTCGGGATAGTTTTCCGAGAAATTGGAACCTTACTTGTAGGAAGTCTAGATAATCTGTCACTGTTTGAATTTCCTTCGTATTCTTCAAAGACGTGACGTATACCCACCGCATTCCCGGTTCAATTTTCTTATTAGAATGTTCAACAAAATAGCACCCCGAGAATCTGTATTGATTCCTTGGATTTTGATTTCATGCAAGCATTCCAGTACATTATCATGTAACAATTTGAGACCATAAGCGGATTCTGATAATAAGTTCTGAAATTGTGTTTATGTTAGGATTGGTGAGAAGCCGTTTATCATCGTACCTGGAGCACAAAATATTGTGCATACAATAATTATGTTTATAAGTCAGTATGTTACACGTGACTTGTATAATATGCAGTAGTTAAGTATGTACACACACTATTTAAAGAACACGCAAAATTACTTAAGTTGAAAATATTCGATATTATTTACGTTGTTGGGTATCGACACACTCTGAAGAAATCCTGGTCTTTGGAGACGATCCGATCATTAAACCAATTTTCGATATCTGCGCGAGAACTATACCGTTGTTCAGAAAGAGGCGACTGCATCGACCGAAATAAGTAGTAATCTGAAGGAGGTAAGCCTGGTGAATACGGTGGGTGGGGTAGTACATTCCTGTCTATTCACCGAATCTTCAAATTTTTTGGGTGATTTTCCATATTCTTTATCTTCAATGCTAAAATCATCATTTTTAAATTGTCGAAACATTTATTTGTACGTTGTATTCGGAGGGGCATGCTCACTGTAAATTTCCACAAACAAACGATAAGTTTCTGCTGTGCACTTTTCTTTGCAATAAAATAATGTACTAAAAAAATTCCCGCACATGTTGTTTATTTGGAATAAAATTCGACATTTTCAGGGAGTTAAAAATTCTAGCTCTTTACACTTCAACCAAATGTCGCTTACTGCGTTGGACAGCTGACATCAAGTACTATAGAACACGAGTAGTGCTGATTTATGGTACACGTAAGCAGTACTAGAAATGACACCTATTGGGAAATGGCGGGGTCATATCTACACACCTAGTAGATTATCAATCTGCTGAGTCTATATGCTGATGACTTTCAAGTTTTATAACGGTTGAGCTAAGTATATTCACAAATAGATACTTCAGACAAAGCACAACTCTCGAGGTGACCAGTGCGGCACAGACATTTTTTTTATTACCGATCCTAGAGATGTCCGTGGCATTACTTACACCTTCAATTTTATATCGCTCAAAATATTTTCTAAATGTGTAAAAAATGGATTTAATTCCTAATTAATTTCATTTTTATGTAAGTATTTATAAATTTGAAACATTAAACGGAATTTGATTATTTTCAAAATTTTGTACCGTCAATCCTGGAGATGTTCACTGGCTGTGGCCTAAAATGTCTGCAATTGAATTTTAAATTGACATTTCTAAGCGAGCGAAAAACTCGTTTTAATTGATCGAGACATCGTCGAGTCCTGGACCTGTGATTTCCTACAACTCAACCAGTATACTAAAGTTGTGGTGAACGTTACTCGATTTTTATGAACCTATGGTTAATAAAATTGTCAATTTTTTAACAAATTTACTTTTTTTTATACCGTCGATCCTAGAAATTTCCACAGGTTCTTACTCACATTTTCGAATAGATTACACAATATTCTACCGTTATAGTGATTGGCATCCGATTCTAATGAACTTTGCTAGGTTTATATAATATTGTAGCATAGAAAAATAATTTACCATAGATTTCTCATTTGTATAAAACGAACGATACAAATGAAATTCCAATGTCATGATTGTATTTGTGATTTAACATTATGCGCAATGTAAAGTCACAAATACAATCAAGACATTGGAATTTAATTCGTTGTATACAAATGAGAAATCTATGTTAAACTTATTTTTCTATGATTGTAGTATTCAGGTTTTCATTTGTACTGCCATCTTGTCTACATTTTTCGACAGCTTATGATTTTTTCTATCTATGGCGAATATAAATAGTTCAATTGTAATGCGTTTAACAATGATTGTTTAGAATTTTGTAAGTATAGTTCCGTGATTTTGAAAAAAAAAAAACATTATTTCTCTCTACAAAGCAATTTCTAAAATTTGATTTTAAATTAACATTCCCAAACAAGTGACGCACCCATTAGAATCAATTTAGGTGGTTCGAACACCTGTAGGAATCTTGCGGTTTTCTACAGGTGTTTCCGTCCAATGCATTAAGTCACAGATGACCTCTACAAGGCGAGCTGAGTACATATTATTCAAGTTTTCTACGCTTTCCCATTTCTATGTAAATGTACCATTTACTTGTTAGTAAAAGTTTACTTCAAAGATTTCGTGGAACGGCACGCTAAAGAGGCGCGGCTTGTGACACAAAACCAATGAAGTATGTAGTTTCATTAATTTTGTATACATACTTAAGCATTTTATGAATTTAGTTTTCATTGCCGAGAAAAGAATGATAATTATATTGTATTATAAATTCATAATCGTATGTGTTATCTCCTCAAGCGTAATTACTCGATCAGCATCAATAATATAAAACTTAAGTAAGAGGCGCCTATATATTATTTGTACTCTACTAATTAACAGCTGCATATCTGACATAATTTTATTATGTCACAACAAATAAAACTATCTTATTTATTTACAAACCAACAAAATTAATTGGCGTTAACGATATAACTGAATCTTAAAAACTGTTTTAATTAGTATAGTTAAATTGTTAGTACAGCAAATAGTTTTATTGTATTTCCCTATAGTAAAATAGTATATATATACATATGTATACTCGTAGAAATGAATTATAAAACATGGTTCAAAGTCAATTTAAATTTAATAATAATAATAATTAGTTAAACCAACAGATTTAAGCGTAGTTTACGACCACGTTGCTTTAATAGGCGGAAGTAGGACATACCAAGTTTTTACATGATTTTTTGTTTTGGAAGTAAGTATTAATTTTTATCGTTTCACGTTTCCTAAACATACCAAAAATACATACGAATGGAATATTCTATTCACGTTTCCTACTTATTAATTAAATGCTAGTTAATGCACCATTAAATAGTTACTTAAACTTTAATTTAAAATATGGCTATCGGCAAAAATTAAACGGAATCAACTTTTTCTGCTTGTGCAGTTGCGCGCGCGATTCATGAAAGTAAAATTTTATAAATATTTTTTCCATGTGAATAGTTTACACTTACATGTTGTAATTGAGTGAACTTTGGAAGGGAATAATTTTTTTTTGTAAAGCGAAAGAGTCATACTTTTAAATTTCCTTGAAAATGATTCTTATTCTAAATTAATGTGTCGCGGTAGCAACTAATGAGCAATAAAATAAAATTCATGTGAATATAATCGATCGTAAGATTTAAAAGTTTATTTTTTGCGAGTTGCAGTTACTTACTACTTATACGTACAATAGGAAATAGGTAATTCGTATTTAAATTGCGAAATTAATGATTTTCGTTTTCGTGATGATTGTTTAAATTTTTAAAATACACAATATGAAAGTAAATTACTTAATTAAGTAAGTCAAGTCGGTGTTTCCAATCACAATTTAAATTTACACGAAGTCCCATAAAAGTAGGAGTATTTTTGTGGTGAATCAGTGCGATAGATCGCCGATTTTTAATTTATAAATAGTTTGACAATGAGCAGTTACGAGGGCAAATCAAAAAGTCTTGCAATATCATATGAAAAAAAAGAGTGAGTGAGACAGCCATATTTTTATTTTTCGACATCATCTCCTTTAAGGTTTATTCATTTGTCATATCGATCAATTAACTTGCCTAAACCCTCTAAAAAAAAAGATTTCTTTTGCTCCATAAAATATTAATTTACAACAGACTGTACTTCATAGTCACTGGAAAATTTCCGGCCCCCTAGTATTTTTTTCAAATTGGGAAACAGAAACTAGTCACTGGGTGCCAAGTCTAGATTGTACGGTGGATGCGGAATTTCCACGAAGCCGCAGTCTTTTAATGCAGCTTGAGCAATATTAACCTTGTGCACTGGTGCATTGTCGTGAAGAAGCAAGATTTTTTTCCTAACTTTCCTTGGCCGTTTTTCCCGGATCGCTTTTTTCAATTTTCGGAAAACCTCTGCGTAATATATGCCTATGATTGTGGTTTTCGGTGGCATATAATCGATTATCAAAATTCCTTCAGAATCCCAAAAAATTGTTGCCAAAACCTTAACAGCAGACGGTTGAGTTCTGAATTTCTTTGGTGGTGGTTCACTACGTTTAATCCATTGCATCGATTCTTGTTTGGATTCCGGATCCCAGTGATGAAGCCATGTTTCATCGCCTGTTATTATGTTATCCAAGAAATTTTCTGGATCTTCTTTGTACATATCTAAAATCGCCTTTGAAGTTTGAACACGCATTTTTTTTTGTTCTGCATTCAACAAACGGGGAACCCATCGCGCACTTACTTTCGACATGTGAAGGTGGTCATGTAATATAGTATATGTGGTACCGTTTGAAAGGGAAAGTCTCCACGCTAACCCTGGAACAGAAATACGCCGGGCCTCCAATACAATAGATTCGGCCAAAATTACGTTTTCACGGCTAATAGCATCTGCTGGCCGACCCGAGGGGTTGTCGTCTACTAATGACTCCCGACCACTTTTGAATAATTTTACCCACCTTGTTACTGTGGCATATGATGGTGCAGATTCGCCGTAAACTTTTGATATATAGTTGAATATATAAATTGCATTTCGTCCATCTTTACAGAAAAATTTAATAATGGCGCGATATTCAATTTCATTCATTTTAAGAAAAATTCAAAACACGTGTTACTAAATTGACAAAAACAAACGAACTGTAAAATTTACATCGAAATGTTCTTCTAGAAGTTTCATCGCGACAAAAAATGGTTTTGAAAAATATATTGTTGTCTCACTCACTCTTTTTTTTCATATGATATTGCAAGACTTTTTGATATACCCTCGTAGCTCATTGAAAATAAACAAAGCACTACATGAGAAATGGTTGGCCCTTAACACCGGTAGACAGACACTATTATATAGAGTTTAGCATATCTACATTTTAAAATAGATCTTCAGTTAATTAAAGTTGAATATCTGCAATCGCTAAAAATTTACTAAAGTAATTACAGACTACCATTGATGTAAAAGAAATAAATGCCAATATTTGCGCGAATTTATTTATCGAACTTCCAATTTGGAATTCAAATTTTCTTGGTAAAATTGATCGAGTAGCCAGGATTTCGGCTAGCAAATTGCTCGCTTGCTAGCCGGTCGAATACCTACCCATTGGGGTCGTTCAATATTGAATAGGAATGAAATATTAACTGAACAATAACAAACAATATACAAAATTGGTTTAATATTTTAATTTTTATTTATCTAGCTATTTACTAAAATTAAAGATAGACGTTTTCCAGTTAGGCTGTTGCGGGCTTTCTTAGCAATATGCCCTGCCTTGGAAAATAGTCTTTCACACGGTACAGACGTTGCTACTAGCTCGTGATACTTTTCTGCTACCTTTTATAGCTTTGGGTAAACTACTTCATATCTTACCAAATCATAGCAGGAGCATCTCGTATAGATTACCAATATCGACAAATATCAAGAAATTTCATCGCTCTCTTGTCCTACGCTTAAGCGTTTAAAAAACAAACTGCTCGATATCGATAGTGGTTTCCGATTGTCATGTATCTTTACTGGATTCATCCAGTAAATGATTTGTAAGAGTATCACTGGTAAGCTGATCTGTAAAATTAAAATGTAATATTTTCTAGAGTCAAGTTCCTTATAAATAAGAACTACTTAAGTACTTACTTAAATAAATCTCTTCAACCTTGCCGAATCTATTCTGAAACTCTGTTGCTATGTTTTCTATAAGAGTTTTGGTCACTTGATGATCTGGTGGTGGTGGTGCAATGCCTTTTAAATTTTCTCTTGCAGGGGCACGAGTTAAATAATTTTAACCACTTAATTCGACCGTCATCCTTTCAAAACGAGGTAGTAATTTTGGAAAATTCTTTAATTGTTCTACCTCGGCAGCATTTACCATCTGAGGTGCTTTGATTTTTGCAAATATTTTGAAAATTATACTTAAGTATAGCATTTACGAATTTTTTTTATTATAAACAAAAATATCGTACAGCCTTGGCCAAAAGTATTGAGCACCCATGATATCTTACAATTTTTTTGGGAGTATCAATTTGAAATAAATTGAAACAATTTTTATAGGTTCACATTACGATTTATTTATATAAAATTAGTATTTTGTGGGTCCATCCTTTGCCTTAATTACGGCAAAAATTCTTTTGGGTAGAGAGCTTACAAGTTTTTTACATTCTGCAAGACGTATGGCGCTCCATTATTGGTGGAGAAAGCGTTTTACGTGTTCTTTGTTATTTATTGTGTAACGCCTCACTCTGTGTTTTAATAAACCCCATAAATGTTCTATAGGGTTCAGCCCGGAAACCGGGCAGGCCACTCCAGAACCACAATGCCATTTTTTCGAAACCATGTAATTGTGCGGGCAGATTTATGATATGGCGCGTTATCCTACTGGAATTTAACGCCATCCATGTTTGTATCACCAAAAAGTTTTTAAAATGAGGGCAGCAACGCAGATTCTAGAACGTTTATGTATTTTGAAGAGTTGATGTGGCCCCCACACATGAACATTTCGCCAACTCCCGAATTAGTCAGGTAGCCCCAGACCATTATGCTGTCTCCGCCGTGCTTTACGGTCCAGACACTCTGGACTTAATGCTTCGCCTACCCGGCGACGCACAAAAGGCACACCAGGTGTATCAAAAATCTGAAATAAAATGTAGAGACTTTGGAAAACTAAAATATTTGTATCGATGAATTTTATTTTTAAATCATACTTATTACTTATTTAATATTATTAGGGCATAGAATTGTCAACTTACTTCAAAGTTTGATTCGTCTGACCTCATGATATTTGTAAAGGTTAAAAGCAAAACATATACTCTTCCACCAAAATTTTTTCTTCTTAAGTATAGATAACATTAGATTCGGAATGTTGAATACTATCATCTAAAAACCAATACTTATATGTTACAAAATATGTTTTATCATTTAATGATAAAACATAAAACATTATTGCTTTAAAAAGTAAATTTTTCAAATAAAAATTAAATTTTTTTATGATAACTGTATTTATTAATACTAGGTGAACATTTCTTTAGCATTTTTTAATCATTGTACCCTACGGAGTATTCCACTTATTGCATTTTTGGCTTTGGTGAGTAGATCGGCGTCATTTTCCCAGATTTCCTTCATCGCTTCGATCAATTCTGATTTGGTGCGCGGGTGCTTTTCTGCTACTTTTTCTTTAAGAATAGCCCAGCTATTTTGGATGGGATTCATATCTCGGCTATTCGTTGGTCAATCCAATCCAAGGATTTGGATGTCGTTGGTCTTTAAATATTTGGTGACTTTTCGCCGTATGGCACGGAGTTTTGTCATGAATAAAAACTCCGTCCCTATTGAATTTACATTCATAGTCGGTGCCAGTTGTGATTGCAGAACAGTTAAATTTTGATTCGCGTTCATTATCACGTTTACTACATAAAGTGGGAAGAGTCTTTTTGATGATATTGCTGACCAAACCATGACTCTAACTCGTTGTTTGACCTGCTTTTGGGCACAGGAAGGTAAATATTCTAGTCCTTTTAATCTACGAACGATCCTGGACATTGGTAGTGTCATAGTCATCATAGTCTCGTCACTGAATACAACCTAATCATGAAATAGAAAAAAATAAAGTTGAAGGAGACATTTATTGAAAAGTGTAACTAAGCATAAAATATTATTAAAAGAAGGAATTTTATTGTTTGTACCTTTCCCAGTCCTCTAAAGCGTTTAACCTTGCTTCTGGCGAGGTCGTCTTGCTGCTTGCACATAGCCCATATTGAAAAAGTCTATGTCTCACTGTTATATACGATATTTCCGCACCAACATTACGCATTGTACCCGTCAGAGACTTGGATAATGTTCGATCTTCTTTAGGTTTCCGTATTAAAAATCTGTCCTGCCTGACTGTTGTTTTATACGATTGCTACCACATTTTCCTCTTTCTTCTGGTCTTTAATACTGAGATGTTAATTTTTGCGAAAGTTTGCTGACGAATGATCGGCTCACTCCTGTTTTCTGGGCTATTGGCGCATGCGCATACTGGCATACTGGCCTACTTATGTCAAAATGTTAGTTCTGGTTACAGCACTGATGTCCTTTGCTTTACACATAGTGAATTTCACTAATACTACAAAAACCACTTTCACTTTTCAAAGTCACAAACGTGACTGAAATTCTTCAGTAAAATACTAATTCTTAAATACTACTTACTTAGTTGTCATAAAATGAAAACAATTTGGAGGCCAAACTAATTAACAGAACAATAAATAAGTACTCGGAATTTATATTTTGTCGAAAAGGGTTCACAGGTACAGTAAGTCCTCGACTTACGCGAATTCGACTTACGTGAATTCGTACTTACGTGATATTTAAAAAAATGGGATTTTGAGTTTTTTTGATGAAATGAGTAGGTTTTTAAATTTTTTATTAAAATTTTTTTTAAAGCTGCGCTTGATTTCTAAGTTCTCTACTTTTGTTTGTGTACACACACTATTATTTTCATGCGATAGTGAGGGTGGCAGAAAGAGAGAATGGTTTAGATGGCTTCGACGCTCAACATCCTGATCCAGAACGATTCGCGACGTGTCAAAGAAGTGGATGATGCTTACAGTTCTTTAATAAGTAGGTTCTATGTACTTTAATGTATCCATGTACGCTGAATTTAAGGTTTGTTCGACTTACGCGATTTTTCGACTTACGCGAAAACATACGGAACGAATTAATCACGTAAGTTGAGGACTTACTGTATTAATGGCTCATAAAAGGCGTATTTTCTGAATATATTAATTTTTTTTTTTGCACAATTTCCTTGGATTGGTTGATATCTACCATAATGAGGTGCAACTATACAAAAGGTTGCAGTTCGGGCTTTGAAAATCACATTACCATGAATTTCGTATGAGGTGATAATAATTTGGCCACATCTGTATAAGTATTGGTTTTTAGATGATAGTACTCAACATTCCAAATCTTATGTTATCTAAAATTGAAATAATTTTTGTGAAAGAGTATGTTTTGCTTGTAACCTTCACATTTCACCAATCTTCTTCGGTGAAACTTTGATTTTTAGGGCCCATTAATACCGAGTCTTCCTGTTTTTTTCGGAGAGTTATGGTTTTTTCCTGGCTTTACAGCCTTTCAAACCAGCTTCCTGAAGCCTTCTGATCTGGTAGTCCATCCGTGGTCCAACCATCCGTTTCGTTCTGTATTTAGTACTGTGTGACCCACTAGCAAAGAATCGCTCAATAGTAGTAACATTGCACAGATCGGCGTGAACATTTCACAGTTTTAGAAATTTCTACTTGTGATTTATCCTGCTTATGCAGAAGCTGTATCTGCACACGTTATTCTAAACTTAACTCTAATTGTGTTGGCAGATTGCAATAATAGTTGCTTTCCAATCGACCGCCGCAAGTATTTGTTAGTGCGAAAAATGTGTATTTGGGTAACGTGACGATTGGAAAGCACAAAAAATGACAAAAGCAAAACATAACCTACAAATCTGTAGTTTATTTGCTTTAACTTTATTAATGAAAATAATATTTATACCGGAGTTTTATTCCACTTCACATACTTATGACATTTTATTATATTTTTGAGAGAAAAATACTGCAGACAATCACTTACCGAGCAAATTTATCATAACTGCTTTCAACTACTCATAATAAAAGAGTAGAACAGTAGTGAGTAGTTTTAATTTAGCAAAAACTAAAACCTTAAGTGCTATTAGTATTTGCAGTAGTCTATTGGAAAGCAACTATTATCACTAAATTTACCAAATCAAAACACCAAAAGCACACTAGATCACTGGATGTGTAAACAGTAAGCGAAAGGCACGAACTGATGAATAAATAAAAAATGGAAAAATAAAGGCGGTGATCCATGTATAAATTTTATCTGACCAACATAAATAATAATCGCTGTGATTGGTTGAATATCGGCCATATTTTTTTAACGTACGACAAAAATTAAAAATTGAACATTACTCAATTTTATATACGGTGACTCTCATAATTAATCACGATTTTATAACATGTTAATATTTTATTATACCAAAATAAAACTAAAAGTATTTTTCAAGTTTCCTTTTCTAATTTTACTGTTTATTTAATAATTTATTTAAAAATAAAAAAAACAATTCATTTTGACATCATCATATGTAAATAATTAATTTAAAATATATTTCATAGGAGTGATCAATTTTGTGACCAGCCTATAATATTAATTTAGTATTTGGTATAGCCTCCTTTGGTTTTCAAAACTGCAGCAATTCTATTGGGCATGCTTTCTACGAGCTTTCCGGTTGTTTCGGCCGAAATGCCTCTCCATTTTAACTGAACTCTATCCCAAAGATCGTCTACAGTAGGCGGTGAGTCTGAAAAATCTGCAAGAGATCTCTTAAGCTGGCCCCAGAGATGCTCTATAGGATTTAGTTCGGGAGATTGTAGTGGCCACTCCAACATTACGAACCCTTTATCCTCCAGCCATTTTTCGTAATTTTAGCGGTATGCTTGGGGTCGTTATCTTGTTGAAAAACAACATCCCCAATGTTATACTGCTATTTTTTCACGCTCTCAAGCAGATTTTCTTCTAAAATTTGTATGTAGGAGGCGGACGTCATTCTACCCTCGATTTTTGTTATCTGGCCAATACCATGAGCCATCATGCACCCCCATACCATTATGGAACCACCTCCAAATTTCGTTGTTTCATTTACATTATGTTGTAATAAAATAGCTCCAGGTTCCCGCCAAGTCCACTTTCGACTGTCTGAAGCAAAACGGTTAATTGTGGATTCATCTGACCATATTACTTTAGCCCATTCAGAAACCGTCCAGTTTTGGTCTTTTTTTGCTAAATTAAGTCTAAGTTGCCGGTGGCGTTTTGTAAGGAGTGGTTTTTTCGCTTTTACGTAGCTCTTCATTCCAACTTCCTTCAATGTTCTTCGAATAGTTTCTGCTAATACATTTGCTACATTGTTTGATAACAAAATTTTGCTCATTTTTACAGCGTTTTCTACTGTTCCATTACGAATATTTTTGATAATGAACTGTTTCGTGTGCGTTGTTAATTTTGATTTAGCTCCCGCCCGGTTTTTGGGGACATTTAAGTTCAGTTTCTTTCGCAGTTTCGATATTACTCCAATTGAGACGTTTAAAATTTGGGAAATATCTCTATGTGTTTTACCTTCTCTCAAAAATTGTTCAATTTCGCGGACCTTATTTGTAGAAAGTCGGGTTTTACTTGAGGAAGCATCTATCAAAGAAAAGGCATATTATACATACGTTATTTTTATTTCGAAGTAAATTTTTTCATACCTTTAGTTTTTCCAATTTAGAAAAAAAATTAATTAAAATAATTATTATAAAATGCGGTATAATTCCTGGCGCTATATTACTTTTAAGGTATAAACAGAACCAGAGATACTTACAGCTACAAGATACAACGCCTGTCAAATTAAAATACACATAAACCATAGGATACTAACACAACCAATGTCGCTGGCGACGACGACATTTTTTTTAGAATCTATTCTAATTTTGTCGCTGCCGCTGCAGTACCACCAATATAAAAGATTATTATGTCGGTAAACATTTTTACAACTGTTTTTTAATGAATTTAAACCAAATCTGAATAGTGTACACTGTACACGATGTTTTATGTGAAAAATTTAAATGGAGTCGATAAAAAGATAAATGAAATATTTTAGAGTTTATTTATTATTATTTTTCTTGTTTTGTCGCTGCAACGCTGACGCGCTTGTTGTATTTACCAAAGCGACATCACCGGCAGACAAATGTATTTTATCGATGTATCTTGTCGCTGTATCTCTGGTTCTGTTTATACCTTTACTCTCAAAAACAAACTAAACCACAAAATTGATCACAGTCGATGTGTATGGAAAAAAACAAATAACGGTATTTCTTATTGTTTTTGTAACACTGTTTTATTTTTGTTTTGTTGTTTTATAATAATTCTCAAAAAAAAATCCAAACGATTATATGTTGTAGTTTTAGCGCATTAACCAAAATGATTCAAATTTATGAAATCGTGATCAATTATGAGAGTCACTGTAAGATTTGACGGAAGTGAGAACAAAAGAATACATATTCTAAAATATATAAAAAAATAAAAACACTTTTAGGTAGCTTGCTTTATAAAATGTCAAAAAATATCCATACGACAAAATTTTTACATGTATCGCTTACTTAAGTGTGAATTTGATTTTTGACGTATAAGACAAACAAATATTATCCAATCAGAGCGATTATTATTTATGTCTGTCAGATAAAATTTATACATGAATCACCACCTTAACAAATTTTATTGGGAACCTCAGATGGTTTATTACCACACCTTCTGCGGTGTGACTCATTGTTTTAAACCCTTTTTGGTTGTCGAAAAATAATCAATAAACAATAGAAGTTGTTTTCTGACATATTTATCGTGCACGCCCGAAATTTATAGGGTGCTCAATACTTTTGGCCAAGGCTGTAAATCAAACTTAAATAAAATTAGTTTAGATAATGTTTTAAATTTTATCGGATATCAAGAGTTTTGATAAAGAATTTTGTTTCACCAAAATTTGGCATCTTTATAGTCCTGGAGAATTATTCGGAATACAACTTCATTCTTAAGCTTTTTTGTTAATTTTGAGATCCTTGTAAAATTTGGTGAACATTTGTTTACTGGAAATGGCAGCTTCCACGGAGCTTTTTATTTTTTGCAATACTTAATTATGAAAAGTTTAACATTTAGAATAAAAGGCAAAGAATTAAAACCTACAAATAAATTTAAAGATTTTTTTTTCAACAAGGGTTAACCTTGTTGGTTTTCTGAAATTTAAACGACAATAGTAATTTTTGATTATGCATATTTGAGATCTATGTATATTCGTGATAAAAGTCGGGTGTTGGCCACAACATAATCACTCCTTCATTTTTATTTTTTTCAATGTTTTTGGTTATACTTACCTTCCTTTTATTTGGAATGTTGACGTATGCTCATACTCCGTTTATATCATCGCGTCGGGGTATCATTCATTCTGAACTGTATTTTGTGTCACCCCTTTTAGAATGTCAAAAATCTCTTGTTTTTTTCGGTCAGTTTTTAATTCGATTAGTTTGCTGTGAGTTAGTTTGCTGTCAAATAAGTTCACTAGAGCCTCGAGTTGCGACGCTCATGCGTTTCACAAATATGCAACTCAATTGAAAATGACGCATCTCGAATTGCTATGCTCATAACTTTGAATATTGAAATATTTGAAATATTCAAAAATCTGTGAGTGAACATTGGATTCATCAACATAATTTCCTTCTAGAGCGATACAATCAGTCCAACAATCGCTGGAAGCCAAATCTGGCAAATACGGTGGATGTGGAAGCAATCCAATGTGCAACGCGTTGTCGTTTTGGATCCATTGTGAGCAAATGTGGGTACCGCTTCGAATACAGCTTTCTCATGGACAAATGTTCGTGCACAATACGTCCATCACGTTCCACATATATATCTTTACAATGTCAGCTATCTCACGCAACTTCATTTTACGGTCTTTCAAAACAATTTCATAGATTTTTTTATGTTTTCTGGAATCACAGGATCATTTGGGCGTCCAGAGCGTGGTGCAACAACGATGGGTGTACGGCCACGTTTAAATTCAGCATACCGGTTAATGCTGGTTGATTTTCCTGGTGCAGAGTCCGGACAAACCTCTTAATGATTTAATACTTAATAAACACATTTTTTATTAATCACTTGTTTTGGGATGAGAGTAGATACTCCTGATGATGACCTAACAAGTCGAAATCGATCGAGTGATTTTTTAAACTTTTTGAAAATTATTCAAAATAACTGCGAAACAAAAAACAAGTGATTAATAAAAAATGTGTTTATTAAGCATAAGTATGTTTCGCCAAGTGCCTACGGCAAATAGCGTAAAAAGTACTCTTAATGATTATTGAAAAGATCCTACCCAAACGACTGCCACCTAGCCAGCGATCTGCTGCTCCAAAACAAAATCAATGAGAGGTCTGTTAATGGTTTACGGTATTTCAAAGTAGTTTACAATTTCAAAACAAACGGTAAACGACCGTTATTTTCCATTGTTTTGAAATTAATAAAAGTAGCGTCACTAAAACAACTGTAACTTGTAAACTTTATGGTCGAAATGCTATGAATTTTAACAGGTTGGTAAAATTAAAAAATCAAATGGGTTTTAAATTTTGTAACCTCATGGCTTGATCTGGGCTGCTATGGTGGTCGCACACTATTATAGCAGGACAGTTCTGAGTCGGAATGGGAGGTTCTGCCTACCACTGTCACAGCCGCCATGGTTCCAAAATATTATAGTGAAGTGTGCAGAGAACGAAAAAAAAACGAACTTAAAACAAACACCCTATGACCGTTAGATAGTATATTATCAGGTAAGAATGATCGTTAGGCTACCATATTCTTAGTTACCCTCCCTCCTACCCATTTGATGTTCACATAGGTCCTGTTAATGCATTTTCCTGCAGCTTGAACCGTAACGAAAGAAGAGGATATCATCAATCTTCACTAAAATGTTTAACCAGAAATTAATAAAGAAAAAAAAGAAATGCTAAAAATAGGAGGAATTAGTTAATAACAAAAAAAAAGAAAAAAACCAAAATTAAAATAAGATAGTGTGCAATACTTTACATGAAATTAGTGATGATAACTGCGTCTCCCCTTTATAGCATCTTTCTGCGGTAATTTAACAAAACGGCTTGCCGATGCAAACCGTTTGTTGAATCCTGCTCAAGCAGATGAGGATTGCGTTTCCTTTTTTTTTATAGAGCCGGCAGTGGAATAACAACGGTTTGCCACTACACACCGTTGGTTGAATCTTGGTCAAGTAGATGATCAGGTGATATTGCTTCGTTGGCGATAAGTCCTACGATTGGTTTCAGATAACTTTGTCACCGTATGCGGTTCACCAGTATGTAGTAATGGCGTCGCGAATTTATTTTATTTTTATTACGTATTAAAAGACAACTGTAGTGGTGGAGGTTTACCGGTTCGAGTCGTACGTTTTGGCACTCGACGTTGATCCACACCTTCTCACCTTGCTGGTACTTCGATAACGCAAAAAAAAAAACTGGCAGCTAACTCAGCTTTGCATTCAACACAAACAATAAAAAAGTATCAATTCCACAATATTGTTTCTTGTTATTTTTTTTATTGATCGGATTTGGGTTACAAAACTTATAATTTCTATTTAACTATTAATATGGATTAACCAACCACTTGTTCTAGCATAGGTTCATGTTAACCCACATATTTATGGTAGAACTACACAAAACAATTAGGTTTAAAAAATTTAACAATTATGTTTCGTTCTTTTTTTTTTATTTTATTGTGTATCACAATAAACAATTACAAGCTTTTTTTTATTATTAACCAAAACTTTAACAAACGCGTACTTGATACTATACGATGCACACACTTTAATTAGTATCTCTTATATTCAATATAAACTTAGGTATTTTACATTACATATTTTGGTTTTTAATACATTTTTGTCTAAGTTCTTTTATAAAAATAATTTATTTATTTTGACAATTTTCTTGTTTTCTTTCTTGAAATTTGTAATCAAAAGAACTTGTCACGGATCCAAAAACTAACTAATCCAACTAGTTATGTCCCTTCTCTCGATTACAACTCATGTTTTTCCCGTTTTTTTATATCTGTCCTCTTGTGAACAACAAGTGTTACCCCAGCTGATCAATTCTTGGGTTGTCATGTTAAATAACAACAACCAAGGTGGGTTGGTATGAGACAGGTTGTAAGGTAAATGTTTATTATTAAAGGTTATATGTTCCGTTCCTATTATCGACACTTAAAAAATATTTGTGATCCAATTATCGGCAGACGACGTTCCTATTATCGTCAAACTTAAAAGTACATAGAAAACATTATAAAAAATTTTAACGAAAAAAGAAACATTTATTATAAACTTATTTTATTTCAATTATACTTAATAATTATAATTCACAGCATTTAAGTAATGAACTTAAAATATTATTACAAATAAAAACAATTTAATCCAACAAAATAAAATAAGGCTAGTAAAGTTCTCATGCTCAGGTATTCAATTAACAAATTCAGCATAACTTTAACTAAAATTTAAGCCTTTCGAAGGCTTTCAATTTCGGGTACAGCATAAATTCCCCGAATATTTAATAAAGACGGAGGATTAATGAAAGTACAAATTTCTTCATCTTTATACCAAATTACGTCCTTTTTTTCAGGCCATTTCCAATTTTGACCGGTCATTTGCATAGTTTTTATGTATGCCCCGCCCACTCTTATTTATATCACCGTCCCAGGGAAATATTCTGCTTAGTAATTAACAATTACAAAATCTCCACGGACAGATTTCCTCTTACACCCCAATTATCGAAGTCGTCTCACGTCATTTTAGACGATTATAGTCACGTCATTTCATTTTTGCTATTATCGAAGTCGTCTGCTACGACTCTAGTCATATGATACGACAACAGTCACCTAATTTTTTCAAGTGACAAGAATATTTTATGCGACGTGCAAAACACATTTATGATTTTTTTTTTGTAATACAATTTATATTAATTTTTAATAATCGAAGGGTTTTGTTGAAAATATGGTGGCCCAAAGCATCCATTCGCAATTTTGAAATACGATAAAAATTACAAATTTTTACGTGAAAGTTATTTTGTGTTCACAATAAATTATGGTACGGTTCCTGGAAATTAATTTAATCATTAAATAATTAGATTTTACTTACCTATTTTCAATTTACGTGTATTTTACAATAAAACATTCGTAAATATTTTGATATTTGACATCGAATGCCTTGTCAAATTTGAGCAAATTATTAATGCTGCCCGATATTTCTATTGTAGTATGCGTGTCGTTTAAAACGACTTCAATAATACCAGTTTTGGCGCGACGTGACTCGACTGTAGTCACGTCACTTGAAGTGAGACGACTTCGATAATTGGGGTGTTAATTTTTTCATCATCATTGTCATCATTAATCTTAAGAGTTGAAGGTTGCGGTAGTTCCTTATCTTTAGTCTGGTTATGCACTTCACCTGTTTCTTTCAAGTTGCTCCTCTCTTTTTTTGGCTCGTGCTAATTTTTCGGCTAACGCTTTATCCTTATCAGCTTCTAATTTCTGGAGATGCTCAAAATATTTGTTGGAAGTAAACGCATCAGGCGTTCATTTTTTTCTTACGACTTTTTTTTTATTTTCCGGAGGTTCAGGATAATAAAACGAATTCTTAAAAGGAGTGGGTAATTCTTCCTTAAATGATAAATACGAGCAGCTAGGCTGTTGATCAATATTCGAAATTGTTGTTTCATTCTTTATAGGTAAATGGTTTTTTTGTGAATCCTGCTGGACCAATAGATCGTTAGGCAAAATGACAATACCATCAGGTCCAATAGTGAAATCCAATAAGTTCTCGTTACCAGACCAAAGTTCTTCATCCAGGATGATCCCTAATAATATAGAAGTATTATCGATGTTGGGTAGTACATTGACACTTTCTTTTTTTAGGTCATCCCAAAAATAAAATAAGTTTTCATCTTTAATGTCGCCCATCCATATACTTATTGCCAGATTTTTTAAACTCCTGTAGTTTTTAATTTGGTAGTCTTTGCTCAAAAGCTTCCAGAATTGGTTTTGTTTGCTCGGTGTTCTGTTTGTAACGTTGTAGTTGTTCGCAAGATATTGGTCTTTGCATTTCAAGAAGCTTAGTTAGTTTCAGGAATCGCGTTTGCATCGAATGGGTATAGTCCGGACGTTTTGAATCCATTTAAGTACGATTGTTTGCTTTTTGAGAGCCTGTTCCAAACAAATGCGCCTAAACAGGCGCAAAATCAACTCAACTTGATGTTTTTGTTTTGAATTTTCCATTTTCTTAGAACATTTTTCCATTCATTTTTAATTGGATGGAAGCATGCAACATCCAACGGTTGAAGCAAATGTGTCGCGTTCGGGAGTAAGGCAATTAAAATAATTTGATGGTCTCTGCAAGATTCAGCCAAAGGAAGAGACAGGTGAGAAATATGTCCATCCATAAATAGGCACAAGGGGAATTGTTTTTTTGATTTAACCAGCCAAGGATAAAATACATTAGCTATGTACTCAAAGAACGTTTGGCTTCCCAATACCCCAATCTGGTGGATACTTTTTTATTATATTAAGGGGAATTCTCTGATAAGAGTAGAGTACCATTGGTGGAGCCATTTCACCATCGACGTCGACTGTAACCAAGACAGTTAGACAATCTTTTTCGTCGTTTGCAATCCTGCGTTGTAAACTTTCTTGGACTCTTTCCTTACTAAAACCGCTTTCTCCTGCGGGCATAAGAAAAATGCCGTTTCGTCAGTATTAAAAATGCGGGATGGATCTTTCAAGACATCTTAAAAATGTTCTTCTTCTACAAAAGAAGATATTCTTCCGAACCAAGCCCGTATATCATTTTCCGTGATAGATTTCTAGACACCCTTTCTGGTGTGATTGGGTGTCTTTTTAAAAATAGTTCACACCAATGTCGGCCAGGCATGCCGTTCTTAAAACAATTTGGGCGTTTTAGTTCCTTCACCAACAGCGCTACACTGCCAATCAAGTGACCTTTTGTGACTGGAAAGTCAATCTTTCCCATGTGTAGTACCCACTTAACAACCAGATCCTCCTCTTTCTCGGTTAAAATTGTTGGTGGTCCGTTTTCTTGTTCCAGGCTGTTTTACCTTTCACCTTATCCTAGATCGTAGATCTAGGAATGCTAGACATTTTGCTTGCAGCAGTACATGCCATTCCTAGTTGTACAGCCTCGACAGCTTCATGGAGCGCAAGTTGACTGTATGCCTTTCGTGGTTTTTTCATCATTATATAATCTGAAAGGGAAGTTCCTATTATCGGCATAATCTTCGCATATTATCGGCATAATCTTCGCATATTATCGGCATAATTATAAACCGTACTTTATAAATATTATTAAATTAGTGATCATTCCAGTTTAAACGCTAAATAAAATATCAATAAAATATCTTTTAAAAATGTATTTTTCTTCTTAATTTACAGTAATTTATTAGCAAAATTACTTATTTCTTTATTGTAATTACGTTCTCTGGTTATCGGCACATTATTATGCTCTAATTATCGGCATATCAAATTTGGCAAGTTAAATGTTACTTTATAAGACGCGAATTCAAAGGACTTCATATAATTTCATGCCGAAAATTGGTCTAACGGTTCGTTTATATTATGGTAATTAAACATTTATTTACGCACTTAAAATACTTTTAAGAAAAATCAAAAAAACAATATTTTCTGGTTTAATACCTTGGACCCAACATCTGGCTTTGTGCCGATAATTACAACATTTTTAATTCATCGCGTTCTAATTATCGGCAGTTTAATTATGACGATTTTATGAAAAACTTACCACAAAATACGAAAAAAGTCTCTTATTTTAATTAATAAATTTATTAAATGTTGTAATAACACTAGATACTTATATGAAATACTTAAAGTTTTTGTTTAAAACGCTTATGAACTTGATGGCACAGTTTGGAGTTTTTAAGTAACGTATCTCAGTGCCTTCTATAGTACTGGCCTGTGACAATATTCATTTTTTGCTCATGACGACAACGTAAGTCGACAACCAGATGTCAGCATAATTAAGTAAAAATAATACACTTTACCTCCTTATTACGACGGCAATAAATTTCACAAACTTAACAAATAAAAATCTGAATTATTTTACAATAAATTAAAAAATTATGAACAATGTTAGTGTAATTTATTTTCGTAATTCATAAATTGAATTTTTCCGATCCTACAATCCTATTACAGTTACAAATAGTTTTGTGTTTCTTTCTAGTTAAATAATGTCAGGTGTTTTTTTATATTGTTGTCTCAATACAATAGAAATGCACATATTCTTGTTTTTTCTCATTTATTGTGAAACTGCCGATAATTGGGTCACTGACGTTAATTGGTACATTTACGATACTTAGAGGAATGTTTGTTGCATCATGTACTTAATAATGTCAGGCTTTAGTCGAAATCTAAATCAAAGCACTCAATATTAGATTCCTTTTCTTTTGTTGAGTTTTGAATAAAAACATGAAAAGTGCACCATGAATATGTTAATAAATTGGTAGTGGCTTCCCTTATCAGTCATTATCATTAACTCTTCAGTTGGGATGCTTCAATTCTCATTATCTAAATCCCACATGCCCTCGAAGTTAGCTTCCTCCACTAAATTAATAATTTCGCTACGAAACTGTGAGACTTCATAATGCAGTTAATACACATTCGAACCAAATTTTGCGCCATGACGTTTTTTTTTTTATTTTTGATATTGGTCTCGAGTTGACGCAACTCGAAACTATTGTATCAAATTTTTTACAGTTCAACTTGAAACAGCTCAAGTCGAACCTACGCAGTTCAAGACTCTAGTGTACTTTTTTGCACGAACATTTTTCATGAACGATATTTTTTCTAACAGCAAATTAGGGTGATTAGCACCCATATCAAATCACTTTAATACATATTTGGTTTACTTACGAAATTATAATTTTTATAATATGTACGGATATAGTTTTTTTGGAATTTCCTTATCTGTTCTGAAGATTCTTTAAGTAAGTATGTCAGGTTATTTTAAGTAAAAAAAATTAACTAACTATATTAGAAAGCATTATTAATTAAATAATTAAGCGATCAAAACAACAATGTTTTAAAATTTCAAAAAAACCCACTAACAAATAATATAAATGATGAAATCTGATGGGATATCCCTAAAATTGTTATACTTAGTTTGTGGTTTTGCGAGAACTTGAATATTATATCGTTTAATATACGTATTCAATTAACTTAGAGAATAATTACGTAGATATAAAGCCGCAATTACTGATATTTTTTTAATAGTGTAGTGTACACTTTTTTGCGATATTATGAAGTAAACTATGACTTTATAGGGTATAGTTGAATATTCTTGACGATTACTACTTTATTAAAACAATAATTTTTTGTTATTGAAAAGTTTTTGGCTCATCCTGTACTAGTAGACCTCGAAGTTATTAAATTCTAAAAATAAGTTAGATTAAAATAAAATTAATCGTCACGCCAATATTAGTCATAATGAAAAATTTTGTTACAACTAATATCTGCTTAATTTCACACAACGCCATTTATATATATTACTGCAAATTACCCTTGAAACCAGTATAATGTTACATACTTACTTATTTATACATAATGACAGAAATATATCGTTTTATTTATAAACTAAAATTGAAAAGCAATTAAATATAAAATATTATCTTTGCGCTGAAAAGTGTCTGATCGCAAATGCCATAAGTAGTGCATGTTTTTTTACGATTATGCACTTTTTCTTTAATATCGTGTTATATATAAAAAAAAACAGTTAATTCGCCTAACACACTATAAAACTGCGTTTAACTACATATTTATTTTTAATATATCAAGCTTATGTGTTCATCTCGATATTGTTACAAGAAATGAATTAAACTGAATAAAGTGCAGTGACCCGTAGCTGCGCGCTTATTTATTTATTTTAGTGTATTTATTCAACAACACCCTATATTGTTTTTGCCGGTTTGTGAACTGCAAAACCTTATATCTTATCAAGATATAATATATCCAACCATGAATAGGTTAACGGTATATTTGTCTTAACACCATATATACAGTACATACTACATACACCAAGGAAGCAAAAAATAATTAACATATTTTATGAAAAATAAATATTGAATTAAAGCTTACAAGTTCGTGTGGTTCTGTTAAATTTAGTACAATGTGTGTATGTATATGTTTTTCCTTTTTCATGTAGTTTACGTTTTTTTTTTGTATAAGAAAACATCAGACTTAATGATTTCACTTGGTATTTTAAGAAAGTAGAAAGACAAAGATCTTATTTATCTGCAAAGAGAATATTATATCTTGTACTTTCACTTTAGAGATCTTTTTGTCCAATGTTTTCTTCTGTTGTTGGTTTCGATGACATCTAAATTTATTGTGGTTTTTTGCCGTGCGGTGCACTTTCTTAAAAAGTTGGGAAACACAAAATTCTTAATGCACTGATCGCGATTTTTAATGGCTTAGTCTCACACCCAGATTTTTTGAGCAATCATGTCTGGAAATTCCTAAACTCTACGTATCATCTACTTTATAAATTTACCATGGTAACATCCACTTGTCTTTTATCTTTTTTTTAAATGTTTGTAAACAATTAAGAAGTGATTAAACTAATTGTATTCTCGTTTTAACGTAAACTACAAGATTTATTTATTTATGTACTCGTATACTGAGATTGTTTTGTATCCAAATATTATTCTGTGGCCTTGACCTTGCCCGTTTAATATAATAAATGATAATAGATGTTTTTTCTCAAACTAAAAATAAAATCATTAATCATACTTAATTATTTAGAGAAACTTTTTTAGACTAATTTTTTCATAAGATGAATTATATATAAAGCATTTTGTTCAAATAATACAAAGATGAAAACTTCCAACTCCAGTGTTTTTCCTAAAATAAATAGTTTAAAGCAGCTTATAACCGGTTGGTGTCTTGTTAATATTGGGTTTTAAAATTTAAAGATATTTCTGATATTAAAAATACACTAAATTAGTCATTACTTGTAAGTGTTGCCCTGCGAGGATAAAAATGATCGTTCAATCAAAGTTATGGCTAGAAGTCCCAACCCAACCTGCGCACAAGAGGAAATTATTGAAGATCTCAATCAAAAATGCCTCCAGATAGAAAATGCTGTAAACTTATTTAAGAATGAAGAAATCGAAACTGAACAAGGAGTTCAAATCAATAAAGGAAGGTTTTCATTACAGGTAACCCTCCACGAACACGGTACTTGAAGAACACGAGTTTCGAAGAACACGGATGCCTTTCCTCGAATTAAGCGGTTTCAAACTACTTACACGATTTTCCAGTAATTCTCTTTTTTTTGTTTTTTGTACCTATACCAAACAAAAAAATAAAACGTAATATTTTTCTCATTTTCAAACCCCCGTTTTTTTAGTCTCGAACAGCACGATTTCAAAGAACACGGAACCTGAACAGATAGATAGATTTTTAGATTTTTGAAAAGCTGTCAAATCACGAATTTTAAGTTTTCTAACATTGAACAATTTTCTTAATAATTCACAATTTGGTTTTAGGGAAGGTATGCGTACTAGATCTGTCTTGTTAGCCTTCTTAAATAATGTCTACCAAGGAATGAATGATGGCCAACTGGTATCTGGAATTTTTATAGACATTACTAAAGCATGATTCGTTGACAACTACTCTCCCGTGATATTATAAAACATAGTAATGGCTCTTACTATGTTTTGTACAATTATCGCTATTATAATTCAAAATTTTACGCTCTTTCTAAATATGTAACCCGAATTCACGTACGTGTCTTAGTTTTTGAGATATTGTATGGTGGTTTTATAGTATGTGCAACATATTTAGAAATGTTCGTTTACAGAACATAGTATGCCACACATGTTTTGACAAAAGATTGCATGTGGTGCAGTCACAGAGTATTGTTTTACTTTTTATGAAGTATAGCCGGTCTAAATTAGAAAAAAAACATTTGTGAATTACCAATCGACGAGTGTAGTTACATATTTACAACATGACTTCACGTGGACGCATGTTAGTTGATTTAGTCCTAAATAAAAGGAAAGCCGTTATTTTGTGCTCATATATTTGAAAATCGTTTTCGTAATAGTACGCAAGCAATTTGTTTTATTAACTAATTTCTAACTTAATTTTATTTAGTTTTACTTAGAACTAATGCCGCAGAAAGTACTCTTATTGGAGATGTTGTTCTGTCGAATAATGAAATCGAAATGATGGCCAGTCCGCTGTCTGATACTGACCAGGAGTCGCAAATAGATGATTCTGATGCTGATCCTTCTTACAAGCTATCAACGGAAGACAATGTAATGCAAAATTTTGTTTATGCACAGGAACGTAACGATGACCAGGGGCAGGGCTCTAGTACAACCAACATCAATGTAAATGTTCCTAATGAAATCCACAATGAAAATGTGAATTTACCAACGCCAGGTTGCAATTCTTAAAAAAGCATGCACGCCTTTTGAACGCGTGTTCATGCAAATTAAAATGCTACGAGAAGGTTCATTTGTTCAACAGACAGAGCGTGTTAAATAATTGCAAGTCCTATGATTTTGCTCAAAGAAGGTTGTTTTTGGATAAATACATTGCCGAAACAAAAATAAAGAGGCGTACAAATCAAACGATTAACCAGACGAGGAACCGTACACTAATTTATCAATTCCCGAACGTAGATCCAAACCAAGAAAATATTATTGTGTGCAAAAAAATGTTTCTTGCAACTTTGGGAACAAGAAGCGATGGAATAATAACTTCTCATCTGAAATCAAAACAGGTAAAAAGAACAGTTGATTTAGAAGACAAACGGGCATTGGAAACAAACAAGAAACGCAGAATAAATATGATGGAAATCGACGAAAAAATTATAGCCCACATCGAAACGTTCAACCCTGTAGCACCGCATTACAAACTAGTGCATGCATCCAATTTTTGCATAAACATTTTAATTCGAATGCTTCCAAAAAAATCGGGTACGATAAATATCGTAAGGTTTTTCTAAAACAAAATATTGGTTCGACCGTACCATCTCAGGATAAATGCCCTTTGTGTTCTACTTACGAACAGCATTGCATCGAAAACAATATTGCGTTGAGTTCCTCGTCAATTGTCCAAAACAACTTAACAGATGTTTTATCAACATCAAGTACATTGGTGGAGAATGATTTGCCAACTGAAATCGAATTAGATGTAGATGGTAAAATTGAACCGTCAAACATAGCTTCAGGTTCCGACACCGCAAAACAAGAAATCGATAATCAAATTGGACTTAATTCTTGTATCCCTATTGAACCAACTACGTCTGTTGAAAGAAGTATTGCAGTTCACAATGAAAGCGATTGCCAAAAATGTCAACGACAAGAATCGCATAAAATTAGTTACACAGATGCCAGAAAAGCCTATAAAATTGATAGTGGCAAAGAACACCCAGCAAATTGCAACGTATTTACTGCTGATATGCAAATAATTTTTATTGTACCAAAAATGACTATTAAAAATAGTTATTTTGTAAGTCGGCTAATTGTAATGAATGAAACGTTTGCCCCTTTTCACAAAGGAAAAAATATAAATGTGCTTTGGTATGAAGGAATTCGTGGTCGCAATGCTTCTGATGTCACTTCAGCTTATTATCATGTTATAAGACGGGCTAAGCCAGAAGTGGACAATTTTGTTTTTTGGGTAGACAATTGTCCTGCACAAAACAAAACCTGGACCCTATTCGTCGCTTGTGACCATCGTACACCAAGAATGGGGGCTGAAGCTTATAATTATTAAATATTTTGAACCAGGTCACTCATTAATGAAAGCTGATTCTGTCCATGGTAGAATTGGAACTGAATGGAAAAAAAGAGCGAACATATTAGATATGGCCGACGTCATTAACGTGATTCAGAAAGCTGACCAAAACAATGATGTCATATATTTACAAGCAGGTGATTTCAGACAATTTCATGATGATTCTAAAATACGGAGAAAAAATATGAAAGATGAACACATCATACCATTACTTGATATAGTACGCCTTGCAAAGTTTCGTAAAGGATCGCGTAATCTATTTTACAAAGTAAAATTGGATGATACTTCTGCTTTCAAGATGAGTGTTTTTTTGAAAGACAAATTTCAAATGAATATACCTCAACCTATTGAATTTAATTTGGGTATCAACACTGTCAAATTAAATAAAATTAAACAAAAACTTATGCCGCATATGCCAGCACGAAAAAGGCTTTTCTGGGAGGAGATGACAACTAATGACAGCGCTAGAAACTTGTGCACTTTTTCAGCAGAATAAGTGTTAATACTTTATAAATGAATAATTTAATGAAATATTCTGTTATATGGCTTTGTTAGTAAGTTTGGTAATTCTTTTTTTCTATGATTTATTTATTTTTACTTATTGAATTATGTAAATGAATTTTATGTACCTGAATACAGAGAGTGCTTATATACTAAGTACTTTTTACTTTATAAACAATTGTGCAGTTAATTAATTTTCAAATAATTTAGACTTTGTTATTTTGCGAAACATAGTATGTATTTACTTAATATGTTATGAGAGAGAGAGAAAACAAAAATATTTAATATAAAATGCATTTATAAAACATAGTATGTGCTCTTACTAAGTTTTGTAAAAGAATTTTTTTTAATATTATTTTCATCCACCTACCACAGAACTAAGTATTCAACAAAACTCTTAAACCGTTTCTTTAATCGAATATGCGTAACGTAGGTAGGATAGAGCTCATTTTTTGTTATACTATTCACTAAATAGTTTTAAATTTTTGTTAGTAACTTCAAACGGCTTAACAAAAAACATTAAAAGACATTTATCTCAAAACTATAAAAATGCACTTACTATGTTTTGTCAAATCACGGGAGTACTTATTATTGAAAAAGTTATATGATGCGGGTATAAGAGGATATAATAACAAATGGTTTGCCTCGTATTTAACCAACAGAGCACAAATGGTTAAGATTAGTGATGTGTTCAGTACACCTCGTAATATAAATATTGGAGATCCTCCAGGATCTGTCTTAGGCCCTATATTATTTTTGATTTACTTAAATTCAATTTTTTCTATTGATTTGAGTGGCAAAATAGTAGCGTTTGCCGATGACATGGGTGTAAGCTACCCCGCAAAATCAGAGCAACATCTATTAAACTGATATGAAGCTGATAAAACTAAATTATTTAATTTTAGTTTAACTGGAAACAGAGTATGTAATGAAATTACATTTCATTCAAATCATACGAATGCTAGCTGTGATTCTACTTGTTTTATTATAGAGGAAGTTATCAATTTCAAATGCGTAGGTTTACTATTGCACTATAAATTAAACTGGAAAGACCATCTGGATAATCTTAAAAGTAAATTACGAATGTCTTTAAGAGCTTTTTATTTTTAAGCAAAGTATGTACATTTAAAGTTATGGCTTTCCTGTATTTTAGATTAATTGATTCAAAATTAGAGTACGCCCTTCCTTTTTGGGGCGGTACTTATTGTAATACGAAAAAACCTATTGCGGTCTCTCAAAAACATTTTATTAGAATAGTAACCAGATTGAAAAAATGATCGCCTTCATGGCCCTTGTTCGTAAAACTTAATACAGTGCCCTTTAAATATTTGTGTGTATTTAAAGTTTTGAAACTATTTTTCACAATGAGTGGTCATTTAAATGTTAGAATTTGAGATCGCTTTAATTTAAGAAATAAAAATACAATTATAATTCCTAGATCAAGAACATCAAATTTTAGTAAATATTTTCTCTGTACAGCCCCAATTCTTTTTAACAAATTACCTGCAAACATGTCAGATTGTACTTCCCTTTCATGTTTTTCAAAATTATTAAAAGCATGATTATTTACTGTCAGCAATATAGACACATTATTGGAAATTATTTCACAATTATATTCAATGTTATTTAAGTTGTTTTTTTTTTCTTTTCTTTCAATTTTCTGTTCTTTATAATTTGCATAAGTATAACTATAAATATAACACCGCCCCCCCCCCCCCCCCCCCACAGTCAGTATAAGTACATTACAATTATTTTTAATGTTGGTACATTTAAACCCTCATACGACTCTCAAAAAAAAATTACACATGCATTGCTCGGGTGAAATTTCACCCGAATATATATTGTATAAAATCTATATACATATCCATTCATATATCACATATTTCAATATTTTATTTGTAATACAAACGAATTCAAAAATTTTAACCATCCTGAGTTTCATAATAAAAAGGTAAAATTACTTTAAAATCATTAATTGGTCAAATTACACCCGAAGAGCGTTCTTGTGTTAACACTAAATTTTTAGTTTAAAAAAAATGTTCCTAATTTTATTCATCACATTTTTGCATACAATTTTCTACCAGTTGTTATTATTATTACTATTATCATGTAACAACTTCTTCGAAATATTTAAATTTATAACAAATGCCATGAATAAAATTTTCAAAATAAATAAATAAAATAAATAAATAATTAATAGTCAATACATATTTATATTACCCCCAAGATATAACCTAATTAAGAGAGCTTTCACACATTATTTTAATTTCTTAGATCAAGTTTCATAATGAGAGGTGATTTTAATGCAAAAAATACCTACTGGGGATCAATAGTAACCTATATAAAAGGAAGAGAGCTAGTTGCAGCATTACTACTATGAAGTTGCGAGTTTCATTCTAGAAATCTATCAACTTATTAGCCTACGGATAGAAATAAAATGCCAGATCTCACAATATCACTAAAGGTATAGAGGAAAACTACATGCACCTAGAATGCAGCGAAGGGATTACGTTACTGTTATTATGAATGAATCAGTGTAACGATCGTTAAGAAAAGTAGTCTTGTCTATCAAATTAAATCTATTTCCAAAAAACGCGAAGGCTCCTATGGAAGCTCCAACTTATGGTGGACCGATTTCCAAATAACTCTGATCTCTCAATTTATGAAAAAAGCTTAAGTATGAATAATCCCGATTCCGGGCTGTACAGATTACACCGACATTTAGACTGCGCGGTACTACACAGACACATACACACTCAGAGATTTTTTAAAAACTACTTTTTTGATTTCGGCGATATAGCGAATGGTAAATCCGTAAAAATCTCGAGGTAGAAAATTTTAATGGTTTACTTCGTAAAAGAAAATAGAAAATCTTATTGACTTTTAGTTTGAAATAAATTCAAACGTCCCAGATTCTTCTTTGAGGTTTGAATAATCAAGACGAGTTCATTCATTCTTTGAGCAAAATTCGTCCCGTGCTTATAAAGGGAGAAGTAGCAAATCAGGATTTACACGTCATCTAGGTCCATCCTAATAATATTTTTAGAAGAAGAAATAGTAGTAGAATTTATCTCTTCGGCTAAGTATTATTAGTAAATACATACTTAAGTAGTTAAGTAAATGTGCATTTCTTTTTAGCTGTCGCCATTGTATTATGAATTTAGGATTTGTAAGCATATTCCCCACTCTATTTTGAATAAGATTGCCTAGTTCCTCCTGATTTGTTTTATCTTTTAATTTTTTACTTCTTTCCTCATCTTCGGATTAAAATACCTCCTCTGGTTCCATACAAGATTTTTCGTTTATTTCTGTCTCAATATTACACTATTAATGTACTCGATAATCAGCTGTCTAAAAGGATTATCAACCTCTTCATATTTTTCAGATCCTGAAACGTTGGAGTATTGTTGTTATCGAGAACATTTTTTGGTCCCTAAGTATCGAGATATTCTTGAAATTATAAGTCGAATATTTCTAACTCTACCTTTGATAAAATGTGTCTTTTAAATTAGATTTAATCCGAGTTTAGTTTTACCCGTCTTTTCGGAGAGCATCCCTGAATATTTATATTATAGCCTGCGATCACCCCAATGCATGAATCAATCCCAGAGATGTCGACTTATTGTATATATACATACTTATGTAATATATAAAAATTTTCAAAAAGGAAGGGCACGCTTTAAACATAATATCACGTAATTAAGTATACTTTATAGTTCAAATGGTATTTGTGGCCTTGCCTATTGCATTGAAATATAATAAGTATGTAAGAAAGATCTTATACGTCGTGTTAGATGTAGATAGAATATTTTAAAAATTTATGCTTATTAATTTTTAAATGTAAATATATTTGGCCATTTGGTAGCGGTATCCACGTTTGCACAAATTTACAATGTATGTTTAATTTCAAAATGCTTGAACCATTTGTCGGACCTTTACCATTCTTCTAAAGTGCAATTTTTTAGAGTAGGCGTAACCAAGAATTGAAGGAAAAACGGCAGCAATACGAGCAGAGACACTCTACAGTTATTCCTTAACATAATAACTTTCGATCCCACGTTGTAAGCCCAGTCAGTTACGTACATACTTGGAAACGCTTTGATTGGATTCTTATCCAACCAGCTGTATTCTCCAGATATGCCTCTTTCTGATTACCGCGTTTTTCGATCAGTGACTCATGGTTTGTCTGAACAACACTTTACTTCTTATGAAAATTCCAAAAAATTAATCGATTCGTGGGTAGCGTCAAAGGATAGTCGTTTGAATGATCACCTTTTCGCCACTTTTTTTTTTAAATAAAGCCATAATTTTACAAGAAAATCATTAAAAAATATAAAAAACGTTTTTTTAAACATACGCTGGAATGTTATTCTCGTACCATCACTATTTTCGACTTAGTTTATGTCTCATTTAAAATTTTACTTATTTTACTCGAAAAATTGTGCATAAGTTGTTCCATAGGTATGCTAATATTTCTAAGACTATTAAAATATTCAAAATATAGAAAAGAGATAGAGCTCACATTTATATCAACAGGTTGAAATCGCGCTATAAAACGTGTAATTGTTTACGCGTTATCGAACGAAAATTAATTCTTGAAAAATTATACATATTTTAAGTCGAAAATGGGGATGGTACAAACGCCCCAGGCCTAGTTCACTAAGTTCTAAGAGAAATAAAATTTTAATGTGGTCCGCTATATCTTAAATTCCATCCAGAGTACAGTCCAACTTCATCCAAAGGTTTGGATCTTGTATAATGGTTTGAGCCGTTTGCTTAAAATATCTAAAAATCGCAATCTCCGCAGTCCGCCAGTTTTATGCATACATACCATTCGTATATTGACTATTTTATAAAACGTGTTGAGTCCTTAGAGCGATTCCATATTTACATACGATTTTATCAACGTCAGAAATGAAAAATTCCACTTTATTTTTAATTTTGTAATATTCAGAACAACATTGTCGATTCGTGCTAGTAGACGACTTCGTGATTTTTATGGCGCACATAATCGTCCATCTGAGCAAGCCATCCGTCGAACTGTGATATTGATATCCGGACGAGATGTGGTTTTAACAGGATGGTGCTACGTGCCATTCGGCGACCGCATCCATCGACTTATTAAAATCAAAATTTGGCGACAATTTGATTTCGAGAAATGAACCTGTCAATTGGCCTTCAAGGTCGTGCGATTTGACACCTCTCGATTTTTTCCTGTAGGGCTACGTGAAGTCACTGGTTTATGTTGATAATCCAGTAACAATTGACGCCTCGGAGGCTAGCATTGTTCGTGTTATTCGTAACATACGGTCATCAGTAGTGCCCAAAATTGAACGTCCAGAATGCGTTTCTCAAGAACAGCCGCGATGCCCATATGCCCGAAATTATTTTCAAATATTAATGCCATCTTTCGAATAAAACTAAATTTATGATTGCAATGTAATTTTTTGTGCTATTTTTTACAATTTCAAGTTCTATCGGGCTTACAAAAATACTCCTTAGTACTTACTAAAATTTTTCGCCGAAATTTTTCGATACTTTAATCATTTTTTCAAATTTGTACGCAAGTTTTCTATTATTTATTTACCTACTACGCGAATATTTCCTTATCGATTTACCCAATCGGAATTATGTAGGGGGTAAAAATTATGTTTCTTAATTTAAAAAAGTTAAGTCATTTAAAAACATTTACGAAAATTTCCATCGATTTCAAGAATAGGGCCCCTGGTTCGAAAACAGATTTTTAAAATTTTGTCTTAGAGTAATAACGTCGTTTTTCGCTTTTAGATAAGTTAGTTTCAGACGAATGATGTTTTGTTTTAGGTTTTCCGATATAAGAACTGTGCTTTCAATTTAGTCTAATGACGTGGTTCAATTTATAATTTTCTCAAAGATTTAAAGCAAAGTTAAGTAAATTTTCCCCTTACCTTCTTAATATTTTTTTCTAATTATTCAACTTCACACTCGAGTATTAAAATGCTTTTGTGAAAATTGGAATTGTGTTCCTAAGTTAGCATTTTTGTTTTAGCCTATGGCCTGGCTACAATTAATACACAATGGCGACTGAAATTGTAAAGGGGTTTTCAATAAGAGCGAGTCGAATTTGAAATGGAATAAAACAATCCGTGTGTGAGGTATTTACGAAATTCTTTTGTTACTTGAAAGGCCCATGTATGCCATTATTAATTTATTAAAACATCGTTAAAATGTTCGGCGCAGTTTCTCACGGTGGCACGGATCCGAGTGGTTCAATTTTCAATAACTGTCGCATAGATCTGGCTGAGTATGAGCGATAGTTTTGGTTATGTTGGTTTAAGGGCATCGGTCGATTGCGGCTTATTGGCATAGACTTGCGACTTGAGGAAATCTCACAAGAAAAAGTCTAGCGGGGTCAAATCGCACGATCTTGGTAGCCAAATCACGTCACCTCAGAATTCCCATGGTTGCGTCTGCTGTGTGGCACGTAGCCCCGTCGTTCTGGAAACACATGTCGTCTATCTCCATATCGTTCAATTTGGACCAAAAGAAATCGGTTAGCATCGTTCTGTCGCGCTCGCCGTTGATGGTGATTGCCTCACCAACGACATTTTTAAAAAAGTGCAGATCAATGACGCTGCCGGCTCAAAATCCGCATCAAACAATTTTTTATGGATGCAATGGCACTTGGTGAACCTCGTGTGGGTTGCCGTTGTCCCGTATACGGCAATTTTGGTTGTTAACATAGCCATTCATCCAACAATGCGCCTTGTCGCAAAAACCCAACTTTATTTTTGATTGAAAAGATGATTTTTTTACGTGCTGCTCAATTGTGTAACTTGTCATGCTGATTTGGCACCAGTTACTGAAAAAAAAGATTAGACTGACAACAACATGGCCGCCACAGGCTGCCAACATCGACTCACTTTTACTGGTTTAGAAATATAGTCGTTTCCGGAAAGTTGTAATTCCTCTAAATTTGTATAATCTGGTGATTAGCGACCTTGAACTGGAGACCTTGACATATTAATCATGTTAAATTTATAAATTCTTATTTTTATTTACTATTTCAAACAACATAGATAGAGTATACTTGAAGTTAATGCTAATGTTAAAATTATAAAATGCGCAATTTGACAATAACAGATGGGAATTTGTAGAGATCAAATGTGGGCCACAACATTTTGATTTTAAAGTTAATGGGATTTGATGTTCATTTTATTACCCAAGATAGATTATACAAACTAATTCGTGTCCTAGCAATACCACTAATTGGTGCATACCACTACCGGGAGGCTGACATTTTGGATTTGATTGGGACAACATTGTTGCAGTTAACAGTATTGTTTATCTCATTGAGGCCGCTGTACTGCTTTGGAATTACTTTCATACCTAAGATATCCCTTTTTCTACCAAGAGAAAATAAAATTTGGCTCAAATAAAGTCCAAACCACACAAATGTGTGAGTAAAAAAACATAGTATATCCCATTTGTATTTTACTAACACAATTGTGCGGGTAGGGCAAAAGTACCATGTCAAAAATTTAGTTTTGTATGTTTTTTGAACCAACTTACACATTTGTGAATTCCTTTTTAACTTATTTTCGTCCAAAAAAAAACACTATCTATACACACAATTGTGTTGGTTTTACTTCAAATCAAGCGAAATTTTTATCAACAACGCCATTTCATACTATGGTTTTTTATTCACACATTTGTGTGTGTTGGACTAAAATTGAGCCAATTTTTTTCTCTTGGTTTAAAAAGGGATATAATAGCGTTGTTGATAAAAAATTTCGCTTGATTTGAAGTACAACTAACACAATTGTGTGTATAGTTATATACATATATAATGTTTTTTTTCGGACGAAAATAAGTTAAAAAAGAATACACAGATGTGTAAGTTGGTTCAAAACACATACAACCATAAATTTTTCACATGATTCGTTTGCCTTACCCACACAATTGTGTGGGCGGGCTGGTAATGGGATATATTTAACCGCTTTGGGCGTTGGTTAGAAGTATCATTTATGCCTACAAATTTTATTTTTATGATGCCTTTTACTGTTAAAACTCAACATGGGGTGATATAATAAATTGGTCGACTGATGACTAAACACAAATTCACAAAGTTTATTACACTTCTGTCCATAAAGCAAACACGCGTAAGTATATTGATGTGCTAAAATCCAAATAAATTTTGTACTTTGGGTTTATCTATATAAACGTTTTGGGAATTCCATGCCACAGTATTTTTTAAAAGCAACTTAACACTTAATTATATAAGATAAATTACAGGTAATAAATTGGCGTATTGTCGGCAATCTCAAGAACCATTTTTAATTCCATCCAATTGGTGGGAAAACAATAACGAATTAATTTAACTGTAGCGATATTTTCTTTTACACACACACATAGATCGTACAGCGTGATAATAAGAAAGAAATACTGGTTTTTGAAACATTCCCCAAAATGTTGCCAAATATGGACCTTACGAAGTGTTTTTTGGTGTTTTATTCATATTGTTACGATCTCGCCTATTGGTTTGATGGGCAAACAATTCAGCAAGGGCGAAATATTTATTCAACGAAAATTGCTCATTTAAGGTTTAGAAAATTAATAACGTTTTTATGAAATTAATGGCATCTAGTTAAAAGTAGCAAGGTTATAGTAGTCTGGAGCAGAATCGTAGAGAATATTACATCTGTGTAAATCCATGCGAGTCTAAAATGTTCGATTGGTATATAAATACGAATGTAACAAACACAATAAGTGTGTCATTTAGGATACGGGGAAAATTAAAAACGAGTATAATGGATCTTGGATGTGAATATGGATCCGGTCTAGATATTCGTATCGAGCTGATTGGCAACTCTGCAGCGATGCTTGATATTTTAAAGCATCTTTATTCAATCGAACTAAGAGGTTTATATCTTAGTTGTGAATTTATGAGAGAAGGTTGTTAGTCTGCTGCGCAACCCACGTGAAGTGTGAATCATGTAGAATATTTTCATTTATAATCGATCACAAGTTTCATAGGGTTAATCGAAAATTATTTTCGTCTTTTTAGTTCACTATAAAAACGTGGAATGGTTAAAAGTTGTTTTTGTTATAAAAATTATTATACATTCTGTAATTCCAGAGTTCTCTAGTAACAATATTTCTAATTACTGAACCAAAATTTTTTGGCTGAGTGTAATTATTCTGAAAACAACTTTTGATTATGATTTCGACTGAAATGTCGTTTATGCATAAAAATGCATATCTCGAAAATTTTTTTTTTTTTTTTTTGATATTAATTCATAAAATGGTATATTTTATTGACCACAAAGACTAATTTTATTCAATTTATTATACTTCGTATTTTAAATTAATCAATGAACCACGGTTTTGACATATCAGAATATTAATATTCAGCTGGCAACTAAACTTACTTCAGTCATCAGTTTATCAATTTTTTTTAGTACCGAGGTAGACACTGGAACGGCTACATAATAGTGACCAACCAATTTTGAAGCGTAAAACTTGGCTTTAAACAAATTGGAATTTCAAATTGCCTAAATATATTTTTATGAAAGTTTTATTTATTTTCGCGATTGCATGTTTAAAAAATAAATAAAAATAAATTTGCCGATTCAAAAGTGACAAAACAAGTCTTTATATTTTTTTAGTATGTAATCGCCAAAAATCTAATTTAAAATTCAAATTTGCTTGGTAAAATTGATTCGGTAACTACAGTCGTATTTCAGAGGGTGATTGGTGATTATTATTTTACCGACTCTTAAAAGAGATCTTCTTTGTTAGCCAAATTTCGATCGTTAAAATTATATTGATTTCTCCTTTAGAATTTTAAATTAAATATTGGTGATCATCATTACATCAACTTCAAGAAATCGACCTCAGGCTTTTAAGAAATATATACTTCTTCCTTTATGCTCGCGTTGACTCCATATGGAAATAACTAGGTACTCGTACAGTATATAATATGAAAAATCGTAATTTTTTAAGAGTAATTTTGATATGCTTTAGATTTAGAAGTGGAAACAAAAACCGCCGTAACTAAGTTTCCTTAATTAATATATTAATGTAAAATATCTTTTGATGCTGAACTTTTAATGGTACAAGTATTCTTAGCTAAAATTTTTTTTTATCAAAAATTAAAATTAATATTTCGTTCATTTTAAATTCTAAGAACACGAAAATAATTATATTTTATGTTTATGTGGTTTCGAAATGTTAGATAAACCTAAATTTATACTGATATCTGTTATCTAATAAACTCTAAATTTTCAGACATCACGAAACTCTAGAAAATATTCGAATCGTAAATTTAATTTTATAAAATGTACGAATCACACGGGCCGTGCATTGAAAGTTACTTGGTATAACAAAGGTTTGTGATTTTCATTTTATATACATATTAACATTAATGACAGGTAAATAATAAATAATCTGCAACATTGAATTTGTTGTATAAAACGAGAATAACACGCTGTATTATTAATATAGCGGCTTGTTTATTAACATTTTTAGCAAATTTTTAAATTATTCCTCTATTTAAATCCGTAACGCAAATTTGAATAATTTTTTGCATACCTTCACAAAATAAATGCGAATACCTGGTTACAATAATCTGTATGCACGCGTGGCTTGTCGGAAAAAGTTCAAGATTAATGGAATCTATATCTATATTTAGAAGAGTAAGTTATCGATCGACCTTCACGAGATCACAATTTTGTATAATTTGTTGATCAGCAAGTACATTTTTTAAAATACGGTTTTGTGAGCCAGTTTAGATTGATAAATGTCAAGTTTTAATTTTAGTGGGCGGAAGTATGGAGGTTTAGATTTTCGTAGTTGTACATGTTTCCATCAGTATTTTTAATTTTTAAAGGGTGTACCAATTGTAAAATAAAGGCCATCCTTTATATAGGGCAGATATAAAGCTGACATGACAACAGTTAATATAACCGAGATAAAGCTATGCTAATTTTATATATTATATAAAGATAATGAACCACCAGCTAACATCTAGGTGTTACCGCGATAAGTTACAGTTATCACGCTAGAAGCAAATTTGCAATTTTCATTTCGATATGTGTGGCACGTTTTTTGAAAGGTTTGTGCTAATCAAAAGTTGTGTTATTTTTTTCTTTTAAAAACTATTGATTGTCCAATGAATTTAATGTCCTTGTGTAAGGTCCCGTTTTTATTCTCTCACTCACCACCTATTCATCTACTCGCGCACACAAATACAGTATATCATTTGCCCATTAAAACTCCATGTCTACCTGTAAACAGACCTGAATGATTGATCGGCACCAAATTTTGCACACCAGCTGTAGGACCACAGCCTGATCCAATCCTCCCAATCAATCCAAATGCCTCAGGTGTAACAAATGCGCCACTTGTTCGGTACATTTTAGTCGACGACTACCGTTTCCGCGGTGCTGGTGGCAAATTATGCGTACATTATAGTGTATTTTCGTGTCTTATCGTGTATTATCATTGCCGTTTTCAAAATTCCGCAAAACACATCACAGTTCCTTCATCGATGAAATAGCTTTATTTTCAAAATGTATTTACCTAAGACCACGAGATGGCAAAAAAAACTAAAACTTATTTAATTTTCGAGAAACATTTATATAGATGAAGGAAAATGTTCTAAGAATATTTCCTTTCTACCCCACCCCCGCAAATCTTCATAAATAAAAATGAAGAAAATAATGGATGAGATAAACAATTAGTGAATCCTAAAAAAAAAAAAAATCTGAGTCAAGGCTTGAGTTCCTAGTAGCAGCAACAGTACAGCCTCTGTTTGATCCAAATTTGTGAACACCATTTCAGTGAAATATGCTTCTTTGGGATCGTTACGATTGATTAATTTTTCCGAAAATCAGAAAATGTTGTTTATATTCCATATACCGCGTAGACTACCGACTGGCAAATTCTCTGAGCCCGGTGTTTTGATGTCTCTTAACTTTCCATTTGCACTAACATTTAATCCGTACCAGGTGGTACAGTATTAATGTTGCGGTTAGGAACAACTTTTTGTCTCTGTGTTTATTTTCTTTCACATTGGTGGGAGCCCTTAAAACCGCTCCAGAAAATCTCTAGCGGAAGAGCCGTTCTTGCTTACTTGTTGTTGTCACCAAGATATTCCCATCTCAATCTTTGAGGGCAGGTGGTTTCTTAAATACGCTCTGTATGCTTTGTAGATTACAGTGCACAATTCGCGAATTTCTATTTGGTCTTGCAAACCGCTTTCGATAACGACGATGATGTCTAATACCAACATTAGCGCTGAGTACCAACATTAGCGCTGAAATCTCCGACAATCAGCTTACTGCATCTTTAGGTACGCCGACGAAGGTGGATTTAAGCTGGTTATAAAATGAATCCTTAAACATCTTCTGGTTTTTTCAACCGAGTCTTAAACAATGAGGATCGATTTGAAATAGGTTAAAAATTTCCCATTAAGCGTTTCCCATTCCCGAAATTATTCGAATTCGGATTTCATTTATATGTGCGATATTGTGCTGCCGCTGTAACATAATGCCCAGTCTGTTTTCTAGAAATTGCTTTGTCCTTTTCATCTTATTTCGTTTAGACCTAATATTTTGTAGGTTGTAGTAGAACGAACCTTGCACGCTCCGATCCTAATTATTGTACTTAGACCTAAAGTCGAATTATTTGTTGTCCATTTTTGAGGTTAGTTTGCGTTTTCTCAGTAAATTTGTTGTTCCATTTGACTTTAATCCTGACAAACTTGCATTCTTCATATGCTGGTCCACCAGTAGTCCTGCGCTTAAGGTTTAACTTATTTTGAAGTGTGAGGCTGAGGATTACTTATTAAATGTGTTCAGCTTGTTAGTTAGTATAGCTGTTACTGATATTTGGGAACATTCGGATTGGGAGTACTTATAATTTATTACTGTTATAATTTGTATTTTTAATATTATCGCTCATTTTAATTACAGATATGCGGATTACTTCCTTTATAACATCATATCATAATATGAAAATAACAGGATTCATATGATAATGACAGGGTTGTCCAAAATGTTTTCTATATTCAAGAAATACGAGAATTGATTTCTGATTACTTTTCGGTACTGTTCCTACTTGTGAACCTGCGCACGCCGTTTTTCTCAAAACTACTTAACCGATGTTAATATACGAGGACTGAAATGAAAGGAATCCACAGCTTTAAAAATATTTACTGGTTGAGTTTTTATTAACTGTTTGAGTGAGCAAAATAGCGATTTTCACTGCTTTGGACGAAGATTTAGAAGTTAGATTATTTATCAAGCAAATAAAACACAAATTCATTCTCGTTTTTATGATATGATTTTTTGAAGATGTACTTTGCCAGTTTTAAAGCAAAACACAGGATTTCAATCATAAAAGTAGTCCTATCATGAAATGAAACTTGAATAACCTTAATTTTTAAGTTCTACAAAATATGGGTAATATATTTAAGAAAAATATATAAAGAAATTTTATGCACACATGGCCAAGCTTCACGTGCTTCACGACACGCGGAGCCGAATTCTAACAATTTCTCGTTACTATGTAGAGCCAATTTAATCGAAGTTGCAATTTTCAATTAAGAGCACCAAATAATTTTAATGAATTATTAAATGTTATTTAATTTTTTATTTCTTTTCGAGAGCCGCATTCACTCTTTCAAAAAGCCACGTGCGGCTCGCGAGCCGCAATTTGGCCATGTGTGATAGTACTTTTAATGGTTCATTTCAAATATCTTTTTGATTCCTCTAGAATCAAAACTATCATTATCCAAATTTACCGAATTTGATCTCTTTTGCATCCCGCCTCTATGGTGATTACAACGTGGTTTCTCCCGATCCAAACGCCAAAGATTCTTCAGTCTTCGGTGCTAATAAAACCAGAAAAAAATACTTCGGTTTTAATATTTTTTTTACACTCACAATATATTATAAAAATAAAAATATACGATATTTAAATTTGGAGTCAAAACCAACTTTATCCTAAGCGTTTGGAACCATAGCTCCATACCATTATCCAACATTTAAGTAAGAGCTTTTAAATTTGAAATTGTTTTATAAATTACTTTTTTTTTGTTTTAGATTCATTTCTAATCGCCAAGTGATTTCATTAACATAAACTACTTTGTAGGTTCCAATGATACAAACGGTCAGAACAGTTATTGATCGTTTCCCAAAAAATTAATTTTTGGATAGTGTTAGTTTGATTCAAGATTCCTCATTTTGTTACTCTTATCTATGTTTGTTATTGTTACGTCAACGTGTTCCATTATTTAAAAAAGATCTACGTTTAAAATTTTATCATTAGAGGGTACTACAAAAATTCGAAGGAGATGAGTACATAATCCGGCATTTCTCGTGTGCAAGCGTTGAATAATATTATTGAACTGAGAAATACGAAATATGGAAACCTTTTCCTATTTGTGACATTACAGAAAATACAGACTTTAGAGTGAACATCACCTTTCTAACCAACTATTATTAATAAAGGAAAAAAAATCCTTAAAGTAAGGATTCCTAGTCAGTTGATCACCAAATCAAGTCTTAAGTAATTTCACTTATTTTAATATTTATGTGATAATCGAATGTTCAATTTATCTGTCCCGCGACAGGCTATCATGTGTCCTGAAAAGTTCCAGTACTTCATTATCAAGTATAAAAATTCAAAACTCAAAAAACTAGGCTTTCCAGTCATGATTTCAACCTAGAATTTTGAATGCAGCTAGGGTAGTTGATGTAACATGGTAATCTAACCTAAAAAAATTAAAATTAAAATTAGTTTTTTATTCAGTGTTTAGAAAGAGTAAGTATACTCACACCAAATCATTCGCGGATTTCATCCATAATAATTTCGGCCAAATTGATGATAGTGAAGTATTTCCTAAACATTCCTAAAAATTTAAATCAGCTATTTTTTGTTTCAATGTATGTGTAAAACTTCGTATAAACGAGTAAATTATAATTTATAAAAAAAATGATGTAAATAAGTTTACAATAATGCTTTAAATGATTTTTATAATAAAGAAAATCCTTTAAACCCCCACCAAATACTAGGTGTAATTTCGGGTTAATAAAGAATTAATCTAACCGAAAATCATCACCCCTTGAAAAGTTATAGGGACTAAGGGTGTTTAGTAAGCTCAATGGTACATGGACAATTTTATGGAAAATAGCTTACAGCGTACATTTATCGTGTTGGGAATTGAGCATACTAAACACCCTTAAACCTCGTTCTCATTAGTTAAGTTAGTTGATTTCAAGTACTTGAATTCAAGTAACTTGAATCTACTTGACCAACATGAACGTGGTATTTTACTTGAATTCAAGTATCAAGTGAAGTAGAGACCCTTTCAACTTTTGTATTCAAGTTTAGCCGTTTGAGATGAGCTTCATTATACAATTTAGTAGTGTGGAAAGAACTTTATAAAAAAGTGAGGTTAAAATTGAAGACAAAAATTAAGTGGAGTTGTACAGAAATTATACATTTTTTGAAAATTTACCAACTGTGAAGTGATGTTCTGTGGAACATCGATTTAACCAAAATGCCCGAGTGAAAATTTTAAAAATTTATTAACTAAAATGAACGAGAAAGGGCTAAACTCGAATATGGATTATTGGCGTGCTGGCTCTAGAGTTGGTGTATTACTTCGAATATTGTTGTTGTTGGTTAAGTAATCAGCATAAAATGATTTTAATGCGGTTAGTTTAAATTCGAGATATTTTTGTTTTTCTTCCGTCTACATCATTTTCGAAGTGGTTGTTATGCTGACACAACGATTCAGATATTTCTTATTCTTTGCGGTGTAGGAAATTTTCAATTGCTCTGTTTTTATTCGATGTTACTGGATTGCTTTATTAATTGAGTTTATTTAATTTTCTTGTTCCAACTTGATTTTATCAAATTGCTAGAAAAAGTTATGTAGTATACGACATGCCTTATGCAGTTGTCGTGCCATTATCTAACAGGTTTTTCTTGTTGATCCTTTTCTGTTCAAAAATTTATCTATGTGTGGGGATTTCGTTAATTAGCTCTAACAAGTTAATAGAAGGTGGAACAAAGTTATCTATTAACGGCGTTCTTTCAGTAACCAGACATACAATGTGAACGACCCTTCGCAGATATTCGTTATCATATAAGTTGTCTGCGACTGATGTTCTTCATTTTTCTCCATACATATTAATTTGGGAATCGTTTGCAAAATACAAAACAATTGACGAACTGGGGTACAGCTTTCGTTACTTCTTATAGAAGGAATTACAAACACACCAACGGTATCAGCAATCAGTATTCACACATTTTGTGATGTCAGCAAATCGCCTTACGCAGCTGTGCTCTACGCAACAATCTAGATCGAGCAAGGATTAAATCATATTAAAGAAAACCCCACTAAAGCAAGTAAGTTTTTAATTGTAAGACGGCGGTTTCAATTGATCAAGAGCACCGCTGATAACTGCCCACAAGGATCCAAATATATTATTGGGCTTACGATGTAAATTTAATGGAAAACCTCTTAATGATGGGGTTCCATCCAGCAGCAGAAGTAATTGCTACATGGTTGCAGAAAATATAACATGGGGTTTGACATTTAAAATAAAGCCATTATTTCGGAAACTTTAATAGAGTTTATACCACTTTATAAATGAGCTTATAAGCTCAAGATGTGGTTGAACTCTACTCGAAATTGTAAAATGTAAATTAATAAATAAATAAATAAAATAAAATAAATAAGCTTGCCCAGGCTTGGAACTATAAGGGAAGCAGTCAAACCGCCTTACCCAGCGGACCGTTGATGTATTCAACCTGGAAATCAAATCAATCTTGCTAAGGATAGATTCCAACATTTGAATTGGCTGACGAGGTCAACCACGATGATGGACTATGATCGCCAAACGCATCTCCTACATAATAAACTTGCGGAAATTGCATTTTCAGATTTCAAAAGGGGAAATGTAATATGTAGTCTAGAACGGGAAACACTTCAGTTATAGTGTACAATCTGATTAATAAAATCACCAATATTTTCAAATTATAAGAAACTGTCGATTACGTTCTTCGTTCTCTTAATAATAATTGTAGAACTTTAAAAGTGAAAATACAAACCAAGGCAATCACGAGGTTAAATATCGAACTTATTATCCACCAACTTCTAATTAATTACGTTTTAATTAGAAGTTGTTTAATAAGTTCAATATTTATTTAGGTTGAACTTTGCGGAACCCATCTAAACATCCAGACATCTTATCCAATCAAAGTCGAGTGGCAATGTTGATTACCCATCACATAAATAATGAAAATCAACAAATGATACCTACTAACAAACCTGGATTGCCAAAACTTATTAAAAACGACAAATAACAAAATTTTTCTGCGTGTGTGCAATCCAGGGCATATTTAGCCAAGTATGCAAGGTATGAGCACGGCCGTACTCACACCGAAGAGTGCACGGTAACAAAAATTGCGGTCGATCTTAAAAATTAAATTTTTCGCAATTCCTAAAAAAATGTGAGTGAGTAAGTGCAGAAGATTTTGCATCTTTGTAACCAACGGATGAAATTGACTTAAGCCATCACACCCTAAACGTTATTGATATTGTCCCTACCCATTTCTTCACTCTTTGCGGCTTTGATTCTCGTATCTCAATTGGGGAGGGATTAGTCGTGAGGTTTGGAGTGATAAGAAGGAACCTAGATTACAGCAAATTTCAAATAAAATTGGACACAAGAAAACATTTAGAGGCCACATAAAACACGGGTGCAAAAACTCCGTACCGAACTACCTACCATACCTAACTACTTACCCAAGAGAAAGTGTAGATTTCAAAGTTTCAGTCTCTACTGTCCAGATAGATTGAGTGATCGGAATGAAACTTCATGCATAAGCTTTATTAGTAAGTAGAGAGATCTCAGTGACTTGTAAAAGAAATTGGTCCACCGGAAGTGGATACTTCCATACGAACTTTTTCGTTTTTTGCAAATATTTTGAAAAGTATATCATTTACAAGAAAAATGATTATAAACTAAAAAATTGTAAATTAATTTTTGTAACAATGCTGTTCTAAATCAATTTGCCAAAATTTAAGCAGAAGTGACGGTTTTTGACAAGCAACCATTTTCAAACGAAAATCTGCCCTGTAAAGACCAGGTGGACTGATTAATTGGGATAAAAATTTATATCTAAGCTTTTTCCAAAAACTGGGAAACCAATGAATTTTGGTCCGAAATCGGAATACAAGTTACTTGAATTAAAATACTTGAAATCAAGAAACTTGACTTATCAGAACGAGGCTTTAGCCCCTATAACTTTCAAAAGATGATGATTTTCGGTTAGATTGAATCTTTAATAACCCGAAAGCACACTTAGTATTTTGTGGGAGTTTTTCTGTGACATGGGAAAATTTCATGGAAAATCGCTTACAACGTACATTTTTCATGTTGGGAATTGAGCATACTAAACACCCTTAGCTCCTATAAGCTCCTATAACTTTTCAAGAGATGATGATTTTCGGTTAGTTTGGGTCTATATTAACCCAAATTTACTTTAGTATATACAACCATCCCTCGATTTGCACGGTACTCGATTTACGCGATTTCGCTTTTATACGGTTAACAAAATTAAAAAAAAAATTGTAATTTTAAAAAGGTACTAATATTTCGACATTATTCGATGTGCTTTAAATGCTATCATTTCATTTTTGTATTTTACGCCATAAGACGCACTCAGGAAATGTCAAGATCGAAAATGGTTGAAATGGAGAATTCCCTTTAGTTGTGTTGTTTTATTCATATGAACTTGAACGTTTTTAACTTTAGTAACATACAATTTTTATAGACCTACCATGCCCACAACTGGAAAGAATACGAATCTTTCTAAATGGCATGTAATTTCGTTAGAATCCAAAATCAAGATTTTAGATATGTAGTTTGAAATCGGGACAGTGATGAACTCTTATGGAGATTATTGTTTCAACTAATAAACGGGATCATATTATGAACGCCGAAAAAAATTCAAAAAACGGCATACTTACATAATCTTCAACAAAAAGGTGAAAGTGCGCCCGGTGATGAAAAAGGCGCCGTAAAGAGATCAAGATAATTTTTACGAGCCTGATCACTTATTTAATGTAGATGGAACCGGAATGCTTTGGAAGAAAATGCCCAAATGAACTTACATCGGAATCGAATGTTAAAAAATGAAAAGCTGAAAGCTCAAAAATCACGAGCGATGAAAGGCGTTAACATAAAAAATTTACCAGTCCATTGGCGGACAAATAAAAAAGGTTGGATGACTTGCACTTTATTTGAAGGTTGGTTTCATCAGTGCTTCGTTCCCGAAGTGAAAAGCTATTTGAAAAGGAATTTTGAGTTTAAAGTGCTATAAATTTACGGCATCCAAACGTTAAAATTGAGTTTTTATTGACCAACACAGCATCAATGATCCAACCTCAAGACCGGGGCATAATTTATACTTTTAAGGCATTCTATATTATAGTTTTTGAAGTCAACTTCAATTTTTTACAATTCAACCTCAATTTTGTATACTTCATTGTCAATTTTTCTAAGTCAAGCTCAATTTTTTGCAAAGCAAATTCGTGTTTTTTCAAACTAACTTCAATTAAATGCAGAGCAAATTCAAGTTTTAATATTTCAAATTCGTAAATTTTTTGCAACTTTTTGCAAAACAAATTAAGTGCTCCCAATTATTAACCGATTATGATGGGATTGGTTATGTTGGATGGAAATGGGATTATTAAATGATTTTTGGAGGAAATTTTGGAATATGGCCACCTGAGACGGTACTTGATCAATTCTTAACGGATTATGATGGGATTGGGTATGCTGGATGGAAATGGGATTCTTAAATGATTTTTGGAGGAAATTCTGGAATATGGCCAATTGGGACGGAACTCGATCAATTCCTAAGAATTGATCGAGTTCCGTCCCAGGTAAAATAAAAAATACAACTCTTAATGCATGCTGAAACATCATCTGAATGAATCAGAAAAATACTGTGCGGTCAACCGAAATGCTGCATTCAAACATCGTCGATCTAGCACATGCTCTTGGAGACAGATTCAAAGATTTTGGTATTACCGAAGTTAGAGGTATTGTTTGAAGATAAGGAAATCTCGAATGCCGATCTCCTAGAATTAGTAGAGGTGTCTGATGATATAGTAGACATTAATTCCGAAAGCGAAGAAATCGTTAACCAATTTACACCAAAACTAATTGGAGAGGATCCGCAGTTAGGCAGAAGTTTGCAAACGTCCTTTATGAACATAGATCCTGCTGATACAGACCGAGCACTAAAATTTCAAAGAACAATTATAAATGTACTCATGCAATGCTTAATTCTGAAACCGATAAAGTAATCTGGACAACATAAATCACCGCCATTGATACAATGTCTATCAATGATTTCGATAGTGATGTAATAAATGCGCCAAAGAAAACTCCTGGCGTTCGGATGCGGGGATTTAATTTAAATTTAATTTTAATGGTTTTAATTTATGTAACGTGAATTTTTTTTATTTAAATATTAAGCAGAATGATTTTTTTTGTTAATCTTTGCACTCTTTCGCAGATCTCTTTTTCACGTCCTTACCTTATGCAGTCGCTTGGCAAATCGAGGACGTACGGCTAAAGAGCCGATTTTCGTAATCATCTGTACATTGCATAACTCCAAGTCAGCTTATTGTACTGTCATGGAAGATGGGTCGGTCCATGAGTTCTACACTCCAACAGGGGGCCATATAGTTGTGTTCATTTTGGTCATAGATCGTAATCTGATGATGAAAGATTCCTTTTGCATTCTGCCCTTAAAAACGTGAAAAGTTTCTGTATCTTTTGGTTGCAGTTTGATTTGTTTTACATAGTTCGAGAGAACACATTTATGCGTATGTATTTCTAATTTCTAAGTGTGGTGGAACCTATCTACTTTTTTAATGTGAATACTTTGTCTCATTTTACACGATTTCGATTTACACGATTATACGTAGAACGTATCTACCGTGTAAATCGAGGGATGAGTGTACTGATTATAAGATTTTTTTAAAATTATAATTTCCATTTTTTAAAGTTATTGAATAAAAGGAAATTACTAAAATAAAATCAGCAAATTCACATAAACAAGTTAAATTTTATCTTTATCGTTTAATACGAATAAAGTATATTACACTCACTTATATAAAGATATTTAGGATTTAACAAAATATTTACAATTGTGTACACAAGCGTGAAGTTTTTCCTAAACCTTCCTAATTTTAATTGTTAGGATAGTTAGTTTAGGAAATAGTTCACGAAAATCCAAATTGAGGGTAACATTTTAAAATCTACAGGTTCTCCTCTAAATCGAAACCATTGGGTCCTCCAAGCCAAATTGTTACTATTCCTGTAATTACGGCAAAATTACCTATTACGCATTATTAGCTTCGGCCAACAGGTTGTAAAAAATTCATGTAGTTTCGGTAGACTAATCGCAAATCTGTTCGGTAAGATTGAACTATTAAACCTTTGTAAACAGGCTTACACCAACTCTAAGTAGAGGAAAATAATATTCGATTCTATCGCAACAAGAGAAATGAATAAATTTAGTAAATTTTTTTGATTGGAATCCCTTTTAAATTCTCTAATATCATTTTCTGTGACAGCAAAATATTGATCCCGATGACGTCATTTTTGATCCAACATGGCTTCTTGTTTACATTTTTTGTCTTTTTATTTTTTGATCCCGGATCATTTAAAAAATCCAAAAAATTTGTTGGATTTTTTTGACGTTTACTCACACAATATCACAATATGTGTGAGTAAACGTTAAAAAAAATCAAACAAATTTTTTGGATTTTTTAATTGATCCGAGATCAAAAAATAAAAAGACAAAAAATGTAAACAAGAAGCCTTGTTGGATCAAAAATTACGTCATACTATTGATCCGAACGAAATCAATATTTTGCTGTCACAGAAAGTGATATAAGTATTTGAGTTTCCGATGACGACCTGTTTATTGAAACTGAGTTATTCAAAACTCAGTGTCGGAAGATTACCGCATACATTTTTAAACAACCCAATTTTATTGAACATTTCGGTGACAACAATTTTTATTAAAATTTTTTAGTTATCGGATCCCAGGATCGAGATGTTGCCATATACATTTTTTAGTCATACCTACCTTAATACTACCTTAAATCACCTGAATTACTTTTTTTATATCTAATTTAAATAAAATTGTTTTGTATGTAGTATACAGTTAATTCAAAATTTTTATCAGTGCAGAAACTAGATAATTTTACATTGTTGTGGACGATGTCTAATTTTTTTAAAGTAATAGATGAATATAAAACACAATTTGCAGAAAATTTCATGATAAAAGACGTCAAATCCTGCTTTTAAATGTAATTTCATGTTTTCCTAATTAAAAATTCCCAGTTAAGTAAGTACTAGAAAAACCATAAATTACTAATTTTATAATTCCCCTCTAAAAAGATATTTTTTCAAAACGTGTTCAGTAGAAACTTATGACACAATTTTTGGACTCTTCTTCATTGAAGATTTCTGAAATTTGTAATAAGTATAATTTTCTCAAACTACTTACAATTTTTCTTAGTAGACAGTTACATAATTGATCAAATCCAAAGTAGTACAATTTTTATTGAAAGTCAAGCACTGGCTAAACTTCCCTAAATTACGTTGCTTAAAGGTAAACCGGGTAAGTAGTATTAAATCTCTAGTGCGCCAATTGCGAGTTTAATCTTGACTTCTTAATTTCTAAAATTACGCGTTCATTTATCGAAAAAAAGATATGTTAAAAAATTTAGGATATATGAAGCTTATTATGGCACCGTATATTTTACCAGTTTACAATTAATAAACTTAATTTGAATTTTATTTATTTTACTAATTGATTTTTTTTTATTTCCAGGTAATTACTCTTGTCCCGTTTATAAACTTCTAAAGTCGCACACAACATGAACATGTAAGCCACAATTCAAATTAATGTGTTATCATTGAATTTTTGTCAGTTTTCTGTTTTTTTTTCTAATTTTATAATCGCAACTTCCATGAGATGAAGTAATTATATATAAATAATGTAATAAAGTACCTAAAGTAATCTGCTTATCATCAATAATATAAAATTATTTGCCTTGTAATGGAACAACCGATGCATACATACACGTATGATAAAACTAATTACTTTTCAAAGACAATTTGTAATTGAAGGTGTCGTATGTTTGTGGATAATGTAACCACTTATTTTGTTCGCGGATTATGTAATAGATGGCATCTTAAATATACGTACAGAATATTTGTAAGGCCAACATAAGGTGATTATGCAAACCAAGTTATGATTTTCAAATGATAAAGAAAATGTAAATTTGTTTCGTTTTTTACGACTTCAAATTTGTATATGTACACAACAGACAGACAAATCGTAAAAATTTTATGTTATTTTTAAGTTTAATGTGTCCCGTTCAAGATAAACGCGAGCATATATTTCGAAAAGCAAATCGCAAGAATTTAAATGTTAAATATTCTTCTTTTGGCAGAAAATTATTATGCTGTTATCGATCGACATCGAACATTCCCTAAATAATTTTCTTAACTTTTTGCCACTGACTATAAGTATATCTGGTTTATTAACGTCATAATAAAAATATCTGTTAAATATGCATTCAGTTATAGAAGGTCATATTGCTTTTAATGGGAATGTTTTAGTTCTAGTTTCAATATTATATTGTTTATCAATTAACAGTTGTTTATATCATAATTGACACCCGCATGATTTTTATTGGTGTCGAGAATTATTGTAATCTACATCACCAATGTCATCACCAGCTGTAAAGAATTAGTAATGGTGGTATAATACTTCAGGTCATGGGATCAAACTTGTCACTTTTCTTTAATATTTTTATCAAACTTCTTGTCTAACAAGTCATTTGTTTATTATTATTCATATACTTGTTCTATACGTTCGTGCCCCTGCTGGGTCTCATACATTTCTGATCTTGTGCACATTGATATGTAACGTGATCGATAATTTTTTATTAATAAACTAGTAGGCAAAGCATTCGGAATTAACCGATCTCCATTTTTTTTTTCCAGGCTGGAGATTATCCATATCTTTTTACGTCTCTCTTTGTATGACTAAGTTTCACGTGCCGCACTTTTGAATATTAATTAACAAAAACTGGAAATTTTGTTGTAGGTATACAAATATTCGTTTAAGTAGTCTAACGAATTGATGTTAAACCAGTATTATTATTGGCAATATATATATATATATATATATATATATATATATATATATATATATATATATATATATATATATATATATATATATATATATATATATATATATATATATATATATATATATATATATATATATATATATATATATATATATATATACGAGGTTATCATAAATATGCGCAGGCATATCTTAAACTTTACAAACTTTTTAAATGATCTGGATTTTAAATTGTTTAAATTGCTTTAGATCCTTAGATTTGTCAAGATTTAGATAAAAATAGCTCAAATTCAAGTTTGAAGCATCAATAAGAATCGACAACTTTTCCGGGTTATACCAAAGTGTATAAGAACTAGAGGGAGTTATTTTGTATGAACATAAAATGTTTATGAACAAATTGAATTCTTGATGTAATTTGAGTATTACATTTAACCCGTACATTTTTTAGCCCTCAAACATTTAATTCGAATAAATATGGTTCTTGCTGTATTTAATACTCTCGGATATAACTTGTAGATGTTGTTCTGCATCGAAGTACCTTTTCTGGTTGCCTATTAGTGATTGTTTAACAAGCCGCTCTATGCGTACAATTAAACGATGAGTCAAAAACTAACATTCCCAGGAACTCGCGTTTTCTCTAAAAATGTTAGTGTAAGCTCATGGTAAAATTAATATTTGAAGCTTAATAAGGCTTTGGCGAAAGTAACTTATGAAACTGCCACAGATGTGATAACCAAATTGCATATGGAACAAATGATAGATATTGCCAATATCAATGGTTGCTACATCAATGAAGTGATTTTTTTCGCCCTCCACAATTAAAGTTTATAATCTGGATTGGAGAGAGGAGCTCATATTTATCGGGTACGCGCAGATTTGAATTATTTGCAGGAAGTGCGTGACCCATCGATGCAAACAAGTGGTAATCAGAAAGAGCCACGTCTGGTGAGTAATCCGCATGGGGCACAACTTCACAGCTTTCCAACGTGTCGATTCCAAAGTGTCGTGAATCGGGTTTGCCGTATGTGTTGAAGGCTGGCAGCGAACGATCCAAATCGCTCAATTGTTTTGGATAACGTTTAGTATTAACCACTTCCCCAGGTTTTAACAGCTCATAACAGACCACGCCCCTCTGGTCCCACCAAATACAGAGCATCGCCTTTCTGCCAAAGCGAATCGGCCTTGCGGTCGATGTAGATGGTGCGCCTGAGCTCGGTTCACCCATGATTTTTTGCGCTTAATATTCTCTAAATAAATCCACTTTTCAACCCCTTCCCTGTAACTATACCATTCAAAAACGACTTCCTTTTGTAACGAACGACCATAATATCAAATGTGTTTTTCCGCTTTTCCATTTGCCCTTTTTTTCAACTCATGTAGTACTAATCTACCGGTCTTCTGAATCTTTCCCATCTCTCGTAGCCGATTGGAAACAGCTTCTTGACTAACGTCATTTTCGTCCAATATTTCTTGCAATTCCACATCTTCGTATTTTTTGAAGGTTTACACGTTCCTTGTTTGTAACATCGAAGTCACCTTTTTTGAAACGCCGGAACCATCGTGCACGGTATAATTCGTTAATCGGTATAATTCAGCAGCAATTTTCTTCAAATGAAAACAAAAAATTAATGCTATCCGTGGAAAGAGCATACGTTCGATATAAATTTCGACATATTGAACACAACACTATGCACACACTTTTCCAATTTATCATTCGTGCGCATCTGACACTTGTTGATGACACAACAAAATAGCGCAGTGTCAAATTTTTATAGCACAAACTGCATTGGTACTGATACCATCTATGGTCTTTTGCCATTTATCAGGTAGATGATGAATGCCTTCGCGATAGAAACTTGGTGGTTTCAAAACAAAGTTGTCATCCGACCAATATTACACATCGTCAACTTTCGTAAGCCGCTGTTCTTTCAAATATGATGACATCTATCTGAATATGTGGTAATCAGAGGAAGCCAAGTCTGGAGAATATGCCACAGGCTGTGAAACTTTCCAACCTAAGGAGAAAAGAGTTCCTTGGTAGATTTTGTTGTAGGTGGATGAGCGTTGTCATGCAATATCACCTTCCGCCCTCCTTGGCCCGTATAAATGCTCTTTTTTCTGCAATTTGATCAATTGAGCGTGGTAACGTTGAGCTGTAACATTTTGACCAGGTTACAGAAACTCGTACTAAATGAATCCTTTCCAATCCCACCATACACACAGTAACTATTTCTTGGCATGAATATTTATTTTTGCTACTGATGTTGATGGCTGCCCTGGATCAACCCATGATATTCTACATTAAAGATTATCGTACAAATACCACTTGTCACCACCCGTAATGATTTTGTGCAAAAATTCTTCCTTTTGTACCGGGAAAGCAAATTCATAGAGATGTCAACTCTGTTTTTTTGTTTTCTTCGGTCAGTTTATGAGGAACCCATTTCCTACCTTCTATATTTTTCCCATTGCATGCAATCGAAGTGATATTGCTTGGTGACCAACTAGCTTACTGTTCTGGAAGTTCTTTTTGAGTTTGATACGGATTTTCATCCGGTTTTTCTTCTTCAAATTGTTTACTGCACCTAGACGTGGATCGTCCTCAAAATTACTATCACGAAATCTTGCAAACCACTTTTTTTATTGTTGAATGACTCACAGAATGTTCACCCAAAGTCGAATTAATCAATTCCATAGCTTGAGCAAAATTTTTTTTTCCATTTAAAAACAGAAACATTCATCTCTTAAAATTGATGTACAAGAAACGACAGCTTGTATACGACTGAAATTTATGTTATAAAAACAGCAATGACTAAGCTACATAGTTATATCCAAAATGGCGTGCAATGCGTTCAAGTATATTTTAATGGAACCAATTTCAGAACCGAGTTTCTATTTGCACACCTGATAATTTAACTTAAACGTAAAAGTACCAATTTGCATATTCCGAGATGGACAAAACTAATTATTAAGTGGAAAACTCGTCTACAGGTGGACAATTCTAAAATATAACTCATTAATCTAAAATGGCAATTAATAGTGCTTTACGAGCTTTCTTATACTTTATCTCAAATGTTAACAAAAAATATATGGGTATTTTTACCCATACATGGAGCTGGAAAACCAGTTATTTGGTGGGCAAAATTCATCCACATAATATAGATAATTGTTTTGTGGAGAAAAATCGTAAATTTAATAACATATTCCATTTATTTTAGAGCTTTTAAAGGTGGACAAACCTGGACAAAATATGGGCAATATATAACTAACTTCCTCCATTTCACTTTTGGGGTACCAACTTAAAGTTTACTCATTCTTTGTGCTGCTGGGGTGGGCAAATCTTATTAGTGGGAGTAAAAGCCGGGTCGCCCTCGATAGCAAAGTAAGAAGAGTACTTGCTTTGTAACTCGGGGGTCCATGGTGATGCAAAGTGGGTGGTTACAACTGAGCGTTTTTAATATGCAGAATGTAGCACATAACATTGTGCATCGACTATATATATATCTCAATATATTTCATTTTTAATTTAAAACCAGGTAATAGCATAATTCACATCTTAAAATTTATATTTCGATGTGATAATTTCACACACAAATAAATGAATGAACTTGAATATTTCAAATTTATTTGACTTCGACAAGAAATACAACTTTAATATTCAAACGCTACTTTTCACTTTTCAGCTATCCCAAAATAATTTTTTTTTTGTTATAAATTAGCATTCATGGCGTCTTCTCATAAGGCAAATTTAACTTTTTTTATATTGGCGGAAACAAGATCTTATCCCATCTATTGGCAGTTTTTGTGTTAGTTATAGCCATATTTTGAATTTTAAATCAGTACAAGACAGGCAGTTCACGTAGCCTTGCGAATTCTCCATTCGACAAACTATCCGTCAAATTACCTATCAAGTTGTATGTAAAACGTTCGTTAAGAGTTCATTTAAGTATTTGGAAGCAAACAGCTTTTTAGAAGGAGGTTAATACCCGACATTTGATTTCTAAAGCGAAAATTTAAACTTACCGGACTTTTGGTAAAACTGTCTTGAATAATCAAAAAACATTATCCCTGAATTCCCTAAATCTTTTAATTCTTTTTTTGTAAATGTTAAACTTATCAACATCCTTGGTAAAATTGAAAAATGTCCATCGAAGCTGCCACTTCCGGTACACAGATTTCTGCCAAATTTCGCAAGGATCTCTCAATTAATGGAAAAAATTTAAGTATGATTCCGAATAATAAATTCGTCTGGACTCTGGAATGTGGAGATGTTGAATTTTGGTAAAATAAAGTTCTTTTAAATTAATTAAGCTTATGTCATCCAACTAATGATAAAAGAGCATCATAATGCTTGATTTTAATTTCTGTCGATTAAATAAACATTAATCCTAAAAGTTTGTTGTTAAAAATATTCAGTAGCTCTTAATTTAAATTTAATTTAAATGTTTCGGCCCAATGAAATACTTGTGTCCCACCTCAAAATATATTATGGTATGATGTATGTTATGCATTTTGTGTACCTGTACGTTTATTTAATTTGTATTTGTTTATGAAATTTGTAATTTTTATTTAAACAGAAACGTGATTTATTTAATATAATCACGTACCTATTATTTTAATTTAAATAATGTATTTATATAAATAATATTTATTTTGAAAATTATCAAAATCATTTACGGATATGCATGTATAAAAGATTTACCGATTTTTGAAATATATTTTTACTGCAGGAGTTGGTTTATTTACAATAGTTAATTGCAATTTTAGAGCCAGGTGTCATCAAATATATTACACAAAAATAGAAGAAGGAATAATTCTATCTTTTTTCTCCATATAAATAATCTATGATTCTCGTCGCACCTCGAATTAACGTACAGTTTATATTTACCGCTTTTCCAAGATGCAATAATCGAAGCTGGCTTCAATCAGATGATCCAACTATTAGTTAGAAATGTTTTATTGGAATCACATCATTTAAGTTGAATCTTGGAAATGTCCTTAAAATCAGAGGTACGCAATATATGTGTCAATATATTAAAGTTCATATTTATATGTGATGGTAATTTTTTTATTCTTTATTATTAATTTTTATTGTTAGTAAAATTACATGTTTATCGATATAATACAAAATAAATCGCAAATAGTTTTTAATTAAACTAAACCGCGATAAAGCTTCAAAATAAATTTTAATTATTTAGTCTTTCTGAAGAATTAGAAGCAAATATATATAAAGTTTACAATTTTTACAAAAATTTCACAAAAAGGGTCTTATTAATATTGACTACAATACCAATTATAAATGCAATTGTACAACTTATAAAGAATCATCATATAAATAAAACCAAATGATTAATTTCCATCTTACACATAATTATTGAAAATTAGATTATTTTATTTATTCGTTTTTGTTATTATAGTTGTGAATTTGTGATGTACATACTTTAATTTATTGATATAGAAATTCATTTAGTTTTATTTTGAATTCAGAAATTTCTTTGGAATGTCTAATGCATCTAGGTAAGGCATTAAATTGAACCCACCCTTGGTACATAATACTCATTTGGCCTCTTGACGTTCTGCAAAATTTAACTTGCACATTACTTCTTCTACGAGTTGGATAATCATGCTGAGAACTTATAGGTGATATGTTAAATTTGTGATTAATGAAATTATTTTTTATTTTATATATAAATAGCAATAGTTCAAATTTATACATTTTCTCAAGAGGAATTATTTTTTTATTGTATAGTTTCGCACTTGGAAATCTATGAGGTAGGCATTTCACATTTTTTAATGCCCTATTCATAAGAATTTGAATATCATGCAGTCTATTAGAGGTTGCAGCACCCCAAATAGGTAGAAGGTACCTAATATGACTTAAAAAATGAGAATAATATATTAAATACTTAACGCCCAGGCAATACATTTTTTGTTTTGCTTAATAAAAATGTTATGTATCTTAATTTATTACGTAGAAAACAAATATGCTCAGCCCAATCGAGTTTGGAATCAATATATAGCCCTAAATATCGAACATTATCTACTTTTGAAATTTTAGTTTGATTTATTTCTAAAGAAAAATTTTCTATATTTAGTAATAATTTATTTTTAGTCTCAAATATGATATATTTTGTTTTCAACTCATTTAGTTTTAAATTATTACATAAAGCCCAACTATTTATTATATGTAAATCATTTTGCATTTTTGACTGCAATTCATCCAATGATTTTCCTGTGGCTACAAGAACCATGTCATCTGCATACATTACCAGTTCGGATTGTAAGTCCAAATGAAAAGCATCATTTACATACAAAACAAACAACAATGGCCCCAACAAAGAACCTTATGGTACCCCATAATTTACAAAAAGATTCGTACTATCATCTTCTGAGATATTTACATATTGTTCACGTTGTGATAAATAAGAAATTAATAAATTTAAATTTGCTTTATTAATACCAATAAGTTTCAATTTATCGACTAACATAAAATGCGCAACACTGTCAAAAGCTTTTGTAATATCTATGAAAGTAGCCCCAACAAACAATTTTTTGTCCAAAGATTCATAAATATTATCCAGTACATATGACGTAGCTGACAACGTTCCAGAATTTTTGCGAAACCCGAATTGATTGGAGTGAATAATATTATTTATTCCACAAAAAGATTGCAATCTCTTGTAAACGACATTTTCAAATATCTTAGAAAACGTCGAGGGAATAGAAATAGGTCGAAAGTTCTCAACACAAAATCTGTCATTCGATTTAAAAATAGGAATAACTTTATTCAATTTCAATTCTGAAGGAAATTTTTTTTGATTTAATGATTTGTTTATTAGATCGGTTAGTTTGTCTGCAAAAATATCTTTAAAGGAAATAACAAATTTTGCTGAAATATTATCGAAACCAACCGCTGATTTGTTGTTTAGATTTTCGATGATTTGTAAGATTTCTGTTTTTTGAACATTGTGAAAAATTGTCTGTATATTGGGATCATGGATATCATGACTGGGCACTAAAGGTTGATCTTCAATCAAAACCTCAACACAAGTAGTGAAATATTCATTAAATAAATTGCAGATTTCCGAGGTTCTAGTAACAATTCGATCTGATATTTTCAGACTTCTATTTGCACGTTTTTTTTCTTTGTTTAATATAAATTTATTGAAATTCGACCATAATTTGCGACCATCATTATTATTTAACAAGTTAGTGAAATAATGGGTCATTGACTTCGATAGACATTTATTAACTTTTTCTTTTAATTCTTTAAATTTAGATTTAAAAAACTCATTAAAAACTCAGATTTGTCACCAAAACTCGAGTTGCATAATTGGAGTTAAATTTTTTACTAAAATTATATAACTATAGACCCAGTGCAAACTCGTACTGTCCTTTGCCTAAACCTTAAAACCGACGTTCGCTAGCCTAAGGATATAAGGTATTACGGGATTAATAGAAGCGTTAAATATACAATTTGCCTGCTGAAGTGCTATTTCATATTCCTATGACCGCAAGTCACCTAAGTAGATTATTTGGCATCTGATATAAATGCTTGAGAATTCAAAACGGCTTAGAGATTTTAGCCCCTTCGAACAACTTTCTGATAACTTGGTATTGGCTTGCAAACAGTTCGTACAGCTGATGAAATAATATTCGTAAATTTTTTGGCCTAATTTGTTTGCAGACGTCTCCTGTTGTGAGTGTTCTGATAAATGTTGAGCTTTTAAGGTTTCTTCAAAATGTGTGGCGCAATTACACCACGAATTGTACAATATTTTAAATAAAAAGGCAAATAAAAGTTTGATCGGCCACCCTTTTGTGCAAGATGGCGTCCAAATAATGGCCAAAAGTATTGTAATGGTGGAAGGTTCTGGGGTCATATCATGATTTACACCGCGATACAATTTTTACACGATATCATGAATTTGAGATCATGAAACGCGGTACCTTTTTGTCATCTATTCGATAGCGAGAAAACGTCCTCTAAAAAATGAAGGCGGGCAATTTTTCGATTGACACTCGTTTTTAGTTCTGTTTACTTCCTTTTTAGCTTGTACCACAACGAAGAATAAAGCATCAAAATTTCAATGTAAGAAAATCGAGTATAATGTGTTTCTATTATAAGATTATTTAATAAACAAATAACTAGAAAACATTTAAGTACTTCTACTTATATGTTACGGTTAAAGAACGAAATCGGCAACAGAAACATCTTTCAAGATGCATTAAATAAATTGGACCATGGAATCTCATAAGAAACAGGTGGTTAACAATACTCCTAGTATTTTGTTTTGTTTATTTAAATTATTACAACAGAAAACAATTCATATAGTAATTTTTCCTTTCTTAATTTGGTCACTTGTGAATAAGAAGAGGCCCATTGACCAGTTCCATTTATAGGTTATTTACTTAAGTAGTCTGCACTGGCGTCCTTAATCCATTAAATCAATTGGTGTCCTTCTCTGCAATTGTCTAACTGCATTACTGCATGTGAAGTGTCCAACATAACACGAAGCTCTTCATTTATATGTTTGTAAATTTTTGTTAATAGCTTGTGTGAGAAAAATGATTATTTTTCCTGGCTTTATGGACGATACTTTCATTTTATAAGTTTTATCTTTACTTCTGTGTTAGCATATGATTTTTTCGAAAATTCAGTTCTTTGCTTATTCTAAAGCATAGCATAGGTTTTCGAACATAAAAATAGTCCTATCATGAACGTTAATTTTGCAAGCTCTACACAACAAGGGAGAAAACACTTCTTTGCTAAACAAATTTACATTTACTATTGATTGATCGGAGGTGAAAGGTTTGGTATTAAATGGCATAGCTACTGATACATAATTTTTTTTTTTCTTTTATTTAAATTATTACAACTGAATACAATTCATCTAGTAATTTTTCTTTCTTAATTTAATCACTTGTGAATGAGAAGAGGCCAATTGGCCAGCACCATTTATAGGTTATTTACTGAAGTAGTTTTTGCTCTGGTGTCTTTAATCCATTAAATCAAGTGGTTTCGTTCTCTGCAATCGTATTACTGCTTGTGAAGTGTCCAACATACCACGAAGCTCTTCAGTTACATGTTGATAAAGACGTTGCCCATGAATTACTGCAAGTGTTTTTATTTCTTCTTGAACCGTCGGGATATTTAGGTCGCTATGAAGATCATCATTCCTAATGTACCACGGAGCGTTAACTATACCAAGTACCACTTTGTTTTGATAAGTTTGTATTATTTTGGTGTTGGCTTTCTTTGTACAGCACCAGAGGTGTATTCCGTAAGTCCATACAGGCTTTAGCACCTGTTGATATAATATCAATTTATTTTCGGTTGACAATCCCGTTATTTCCCGAGCAACCAATACATTTTTCGATATTTGATATTTAGTTCATCTTTTTTCTTTTTAACGTACTCTTTCCATCTGAGCCTGGTATCTAAGGTCATCCGTAGATATTTAGCCTTATTTGCATACGGAATCTATTGAACGTTAATGATTACAGGTTTGTAGCTGACTTTTAGATTAGTAAAATTCACATGAGTGAATTTCGATTCATTGAGCCCGATACGCCACATTTTTGTCCATTTTATGATTTTGTCATATGCTTCTTGAAGTTTCGTTGTCGATTCCAAAGTGCAATGTCATCAGCAAATATTGCAACGGTAACATCGTTTAATTGAGGTAAATCTCTGGTGTAGAGCAAGTAAAGAATAAGTCCCAAAATACTATCCTGGGGGACTCCTGCCGAAATCTTTTTTAGCTCGGAATATATATCTTCATATTTCACCCTAAAGTGTCGTTTCTCTATGTATGATTTTACAATCATATAATATTGTTTTGGTAAATCTCTATGTAGTTTGAAGAGTAAATCTCTGTGCCACGCCTTATCGAAGGCCCGCGCCACATCTAAGAAGATACTAGAGCAAACCTTTTTCCTCTCTAATGTATATTCTCAATGACATCTGTAAGCCTGTGAACCTGCTTAACGGTTGAGTGTGTGTTCTATGGTTCTTTTCAATCTTTTGAGCAACAACATCAAGAAATTTCGCTAGTGTTGGTAGAAGTGAAATTGGCTGGTTTTTATCATTTGGTGGCTTGCCCGGTTTCGGAATCATTGTTACTTCTGATACTTTCCATTGCATTGGCACATGTTTTTTCCTGAGGTTGGCATGGATTATATGCAATAATTTACGGGTGTCTTTTTCAGGCAGCTATTTTATTATTTGTCCTGTTATCAGATCGTAACCAGGAGATTTCTTTACTTTTATTTTCTTAATTTCAGCCTTTAGGTCTTTCAACGTTACAGGACTGATATCTTCGAAGTCAGATATTCTGGGCGTGTCGGCAGTGTTTTCGTAACTGGTCTGTCGACCTAGAGGTTGAAATGTTTCTTCAAGATGTTCAGCAAACAGGTCAGCTTTATCTTTCGCACTTCTAGCCCTAGTAATTATGTTGGCAGATATATCTCGTCAAAATTACTAAATATTTGAAAGATCTATATCCGCAGATGTTTTTAAAAAAGAAAACTGGAAGGACAATTATAGAGTCGAACTAGTGTTGAAACCTAATTCAGAAAAGATGGCCAAAATTCTTTGTACGATTTGTGTAAACTGTTTTTTTCCTATAAAGTGTTTTTGTTCATGGATGAAAACATAATTGAGAAAAAATATGATGAATTCTGGATGGCGGACATAAATTATAACAAGTCGCATGATTCATAAAAAGGATTTTTTGAAATAGTTACATAATTTGAAAAAATGAAATGTCTGAATTCAAAATGGCAAACATAATTAGCAAAATTTCATTTCATTTATACAGAAGCCAGAAGAGGTTTTATTTTATCGTTGAGTTCAAATTTGATATTTTTATTTTGAAAAACAAAGTGGCGGATCTTATAGGGCGGGAAAATGGGAAAAATTGAAAATTAGAAAAAAATGTCAAAAAAATATTTTACTTTAGTTGGGAAATTTTAGAATGGGAAAACTAAACTTTAATTTTTTGCAAATATGGAAAAACTATTGCCAAATTATCAATAAGTAAATCGAAATCGTCTGAACTATTCGATTTGTTTGGAATTGATTTTACTGCTTCAGATGATAAAGTTTTACTTGGGAAGAAGAAATTACAGGACCCGATGACATCAGAAGTTGATAAAAAACAACTTCCATTGTTTTAGTGCGTTTTCGGGATAAAATTGAGATATATTTTTTACGTCCTTCCTATTAATATGTGACTTCTGAGTTTTTTTTGGCAATTGTTCTATTGGTAGTAAAGCATATTCCACAATTTGAGTACAATCGAGTTTAAAATCTTGTGAGGTGTGGTCGCCATACAATACCATGGATATTCAACATACACCTTTCCGCGTTCAGTGAGATCATATTCCCGAAAATGTTTAACAAGCCACGTTAAACTACAAAACGTGAAAAAGGATATGGCATAATATATATGTATAAAGCGATTCCACTTGAAAGCGATCTAATTCTGTTCTCATCACCCCTTCGATTCACAGAAATGCAATTTTTGAAAACATGGTCCCCAAAAACCACTTAACCGATTTTAATAAGTAAGAATTCGAATGAACGGGATTTAACGTTAGTTTTAAAAATATTTATTTTTGCAAATTTTTGTTAATATCTTGTGTGAGAAAAATGATGATTTTTCCTGGCTTTATGGACGATACTTTCATTTTATAAGTTTTATTTTTACTTCTGTGTTTTTCGAAAATTCAGTTCTTTGCCTATTTTAAAGCAAAACACAGGTTTTCGAACATAAAAATGGTCCTATCATGAAAGTTAACTTGAATAACCGAAATTTTGCAAGCTCTACAAAACATGGGCGAAGACACTTCTTTGCTAAACAAAATTACATTTACTAAAGTTTTCTTTTATGTCTTTAGTACTTTTTAATTGTAAGGTGTTGCTATCGATTGATACTGATACATTATCGATCGATTTTTTTAACACATTGAACGCCAACAGGTTTTTTTATAAAATGTAAAAAATCTTTGTTTTTAAATTTTATTTAGGTTAGGTTTCAGTGGTTGACACTTAGGCCATTTTTGGCCCATTGTGATACCACGCATTCACGCCACATCATTAATCCATTCACCTATTCACCTACTCACACAACTACAGTATACCACCTGCACATTGCAAGCTCCATGTCAACCTGTTCCTTCCATTGACATGGAAGGTGGGTCGGCGCTGAATTCTGCACTCCATCAGAGGGTCTTAGTTGTGCTTATTAACATCACCGATTGTAATCGATGATGAAAATTCGATTTGCATCTAGCCTTTGATGGGATTCGAAGCCAGTACCTCCCGGTCCAAGTGCCGAAGCTTTAACCACTGCACCACTTGTCCGGTAAGTTTTATTTAATAAGAATGAGAATTCTGCGGCCAAGTTGTAGTAATGTGCAGAAGGGCCGCGTCAGGAAATTCTAGTAACACTTAACATAGAACTCGTGACGAACAGCGATGAATCACAAGTTAAAATATGTACTCAGTGTCAGTCACCTGTGACTGACACGGCCCTATTGGAATAGACCAGTGCCAATCACAGGTGACTGGCAAAGCGGTCAATTCGCATTTGTGTTGGTAGTAAACAACGTGCTTGTTGAAAAAAAAAAATTATGGCATAAACCAATTATGGCTTATATAATAAATGATACTAAATATGGTTACTAATTTGTTTATTATTAATTTACACAAAATACATCTGAACACAGCAAAAAAAAATATCATAATCCACAAATTATAAAAATGGCACATCATATCTATCTGTCATTTTTGGTCAAATATTCATTTAGATCAAATCTTTTTGTTAACCCCCTGTCGGTGTGCAAAACTCATGGGCCGATGGGGTGATAAAATCGGGCCTATAGCCGTACGTCTCCGATTTGGCAAGCAATGCGTAACGTAGGACGCGAAAAGCAAACCGTGATTGAGTTGGAAGAGCTTCGGCCCCAGAGCAGATTGCGTAGATTAAAACATAAAAAAAACCTTTTGTTGGATAGAACACTACATAAGAATCGGATAACAAAATTTGTAAAAATGAAATTGTTGAATCCGATATGGCGAACATATTTAGCAAAATTTCATTTAATTTTTACAAAAATCAGAAGGGGTGTTATTTTATTGCTGGGTAAAAATTTAATATCTTTGTTTTGAAAGCCAAAATGGCGAATCTAATAGGGCGAAGAGGTACGAAAGTTTAGTATTTGCAGTATAGCTGATTTAGATGACTTGAAATGGGGAAAATTGAAAAATAGAAAAAATGTATTAAAAATTATTTTAGTTAAGTCTTGCGCTGGCTATTAGGCTAATTCAAACGATTTTGCCCATTAGAGCCTCGTTTATGTGATTGTGGAACTAATCTTCCTGCTTCTATGATGCTTTGCTTAGCTTGCAGGAGACTGTTTCCTATGAAACTTTTCTTACGAAGGTCACGTGCGCCCCAAGAAGCAACAACAATATTCCTCAATTTTTTGTCTTGGAATCTCCTGCTTAGATGATGTTCAGGTTACTCGGTTTAGTACAACCCCACAGCTGGATACGATAGTTAATATGGGATTTAATGCCTGCTTATAAAGTATCATCAGTTTATTATTTTTGAGAATTTGGAGGTTATTTTCAAAAGCCAGTACATTCTTCTGGGAGTCTGAGCTCTTCACATTGCTTTTTTATGTAGAGGTTCCATCGCAGCTTAGTATCTAGATTCATACCTAGGTATTTTGCTGAGTTAGCACCACAAGCAATTGGTTTGCTTTTTTGTTGTGTAGTCACACGTACGGAACTTGATGTGCCATCGCCTCGTTCATACGTTAACTCTGTGTATATCACTATCAAATTTGTTACTAGGTAGCTTCCTCTCTGGTGTCACTTGCTGATATGATAGCAAACTCTTCCGTAAATTTCCATACCTTTCGCACATATTTTATTGTGAAGGCTGTGTTGATTAAGGTGGTCAATTTTTTAATACCGATTTTGGTATCCTGTTTAAGGACTTTTCTTGTTATAGCATAATACATATATTTTTTGGATTTCTTTTTTTCCTGGTGATTTCTTGAACTTCAATTTTTTCTATTTCTTGCATTTGTTCGCTCTCCTGTACCTCATTAGGCTGAAATATACCTTCTAGCTGATCAGCAAGGGCTTCTGATTTTTTTTCATTGCTTCTTGTCCAACTTCCTTCCATTGCTTGTTCTTATAGGTAAACTCTGAGTTATTGGGCTTTTTATTCATTTTTTTGTTTTCCACAGTAAATAGTCAGTATCTTTTTCATATGTTAATGGGAATATATTTTATATTCCTTATTTCTCTCCTTATGCTTTGGGTTAAATTATTTAGATATTTTTAATGCCAGTATCCTCGTATGCTGCCATTTGTTCTTGGTTTTTCCGTTTTTCTTCAACTATTTTTTTAATTTCGTTTGGGTAATCTGTATACCTTTTAATATCCTTTTAATTTTGCGTGTAACATTCCATCCTGACGTTGTATGTTCATTATGAACTTTTCAACTTTTCCATCCAATCTCTTATTATTTCTGTTTTATTCTATTACTGAGAGTGTGCAGTGTAGACGAGTGAACAGAGCTCAATTTGAAACCTTCTTCGATACTAACGTAAGTTACCGGTAACGTCATCATTATAAAGAAATCGATTAGTACGGGTATTTTATTAACATCTGTAAGCCTGAAAGTGGCTATTCCAGTAGAGTACCAATTACAACCACATTTTGTCACTGCTTCGAGGAGCTCTGTACTTCTATCGGAAACTTGTCATGATTTCCAATGAAGTATTGAATGATTGTATTGAAGTTTCCTCCAACAATGAACTATTCTGCTTAACTTTTTAGGAGCTTTAAAAAGTCAACATCTATAATCTGTAGATTATATATCGTGGTGCACGCTGATTGTATTTCTTTTGTTGCATATTTTTACGCTTCGTAATGGTAAATGTTTTTTTTAACTATTACAATGCTTCCTCCTCTTGCAAACTTATCTGGGTATATTGTGTTATTAACTTGATATCTTCTAAATTTTATATGTGATTGTTTTGTGAGGCGTGATTCGGATATGAGACAAACATCAATTATGTCCAGGAACATTTTCAATTCCTGCTGATGCTGCAATACCCCATTAGGATTCCATTTTAAAATTATTATGACATTCATTTTAATGCTTTTATTGCAAGGGTTACCCTAACGCTGTTTTCTAGTTTTGTAGGACATTGATAATTGATTCAATAGTCTTGTTTTTGCTCTTGTTTATCAATTCTGTCTAAATTTGCTTGCAAATTTGACTATAATAGTCAAGCCGTTACTTATTTATGTTCTAGTTTAAGCAACTTCGGAATTTGAAAGCCTGTTCTTTGATGTCTTTGGTATGTAGGTTTGATTTCTAATTAATTTGGGTTTCTTGGCTCTATACGTTTATCATTTGCTATTTCCTTCTTATTTCACATCTTTCTTATTTCACAGTTTACACACTTGCTGCACTTTTCCTGGGTTTTGTATATTCTAAACTTCTTTAATTTTTAGGTTTTTCACAAGGAAGTCTTATTTTATTTCCCCTGCTGGTAGGATGGATGCAGCTTTTTGGCCTTTGTTTGGGGTGCCTTTTTACTTTCATCAGTGTTTTCGTGAATTTTATATAATTGTTAAGGTTCCTTTTTTTGCCGTGTTCAAGATACACAATTAATGATTTGTTGATGTTGTGCTTTTTTAACGTTTATTTCTTTGCATCATCCAGACGACTTTACTATACAATTCGTTAGAGTTCGTTGCTTATTCTTTGTGGTTGTTTACCGGAGAGCAACATTAATATTAGGCTTCTGGTGAGCGTTTCCCATCTCTTGAAGCCTTGCTTATTTTTTGACACTTTTAATTTTAATTAGAACATTCTTTCTGTTCTTTCCAAGCGCAGAGTCTTATTCATGATGTGTCCTTTTTCTGCAACCAGTTCAACCTTTCTGCAACCAGTTCAAACTTGGGCTAATATTTTCTTTCGGTATCCATTTCATTTGTCCTTGCGTTTGGTTCACAGGAATTATTTTATTTCCTCCCTACCCTTTAGTATCCGTGGAAACTGATGAGCTTTCCCCATATACGCCACTCTAGCCGAGACAGTCGGTTTTTAGTCAGTTTTTAAAACATACTAGGTGCAACTAAATTTCCGGGTTTTTTTGAAAAATCAAAAATGGAAAATCTCAATATAAATATAAAAAATGGTTTATTCAAAGTATTGTCATTCGGTATCTACACATTTTTGCGATCTCTCTGGCAATACATGAATACCACGACGATAAAACGACGCGTCTTTGGACCGCAACCATTGATCCAACCAATTTTGCACTTCTTCGAAACTGGCCAAGTGTAGCCCGGCCAAGCCATGTGCCATCGACTAGAACAAGTGATAATCCGAGGGGGCCGAAAAAGGCGGTTGCGGTAACAGATCTCATCTCAGCCTGTTGATGGTGTCCTGGACGATGAAGTGCGATGGTATGGAGCATTGAAACCAAACGCAGAGCACTGTCTTCTTTCCGAAGCGAATTAGCCGTGCGGTCGATGTTGATGCTTCGCCAGGTGAAAGCCAAGATTTTTTCCGTTTGGGATTCTTAAAAAGATCCATTTCTCATCTCCCATAACAATTCGATGCAAGAAGCTCTTTCTTTCAAGCCGTGAAAGCAAAATTTCGCAAGTGACTCTTCGATTTTCCAACTGTCTCTGAGTAAACTGATACTGCACCCATTTTCCCTAGTTAACATTTGGAATTACCTTGTTGAGTCGTGTTTAATGCCTCCGCAAGTTGATCTTAAGTTTGCGTATCATCTTCATCCAATAGCGCTTGCAGCTCGGTGTGTTCAAATGTTTTTGGTGTTCCGGAGCGCTTCTTGTCCTCAAAGTTGAAATCGCCATTTCTGAAGCGTTTAAACCAATCTTCGCAGGTAGTGTTCTATGGTGCATATTCGACGTCGGCGTCCTCAAGCAAATGACGTGCTTCAGTTGCAATTTTTTCAAGTTGAAGCAGAAAAGCAAAATTTCCCGCGAATGCCGTTTGTTTGACACAAAACGCTATGAACAAAACACAACTTCTTCCATAAATGATAACTAGATGTGTTACTAGCACTATGTGTGAAACCCGAAAATTTATTTGCGCAACTGATATATTAATTTTTTTTTGGATATTGGTTTTCGGACAATTCATTCGGTCTTTTTCTTTGAGTTTGAATTGATAAATTAAAATTAGCAAATTTACATACAATATTCCATTACCTAAGGGTTGAGTCCTAATAATGTTTTAAATTTTTGGCAGTATTCCCGAATATGTAAATTGTTCGTGTTTTGCAAGTACAGAAATCTACTAGATAACAAATTAGGAAGCGTCTAAACGAATGTTGGTGGAACGATAAGGAATGTGTTAGGATTACATTCCAGTATATGATAGATGAAATGTTATATTTATTTACCTTTCATTTTTAGAACGTGCACACAGTAACGTTCACGTACGTTTAGTACATGAGAATATTACGTGACTCTCCTTAAGAAATTATCGATATACGAATATAATACTACTGGCTTTTGTAAAGGTAATTCATGTCAATCCCCAAGGTTTTTATTTAGACAAATATTTTCTGCGTTTGTACAATATTATATACTTATCGCATATACTATTCTACATTTTGTTTATAACGTGATTTCCCAAAAGTTTAACAAAATAATTATTGCTGTTTCTTGTGATGGTCGACGTTTAAGTAATTTACTGCTTTTTTGGTGCCGGCTGATGACGACATATATGTGTTTTACATATATATGGAAATAATAAACAGCCTCATTTATTTACTTAGAGATCGAGCATTCTAGACTTTAAGTTAAAATATACACACCATTTCTCCTAAAGCCACACATCTTAAGGTTATTTTGATTTGTTTTGAGCAAAACATCAAACACATATACATATAGGAGTTACTAGATTAGATTTAACATGTTATGAATATTCTAGTAAGAATCGTAATATTTTCTAAAAAATTAATAAGTCAATGCAAATTAATTTAGTATTGAACTTAAAGCAAAGTTATAAATAAGATACGTAATCAACATAAACAACAAAGTTTTATAGTTATTTCTGGTACAGTCGAACCCCCACATATTGAAAGTTGAACAAACTCCAGTGTTGTGTTTGTTTATTAAAAATAGTATTTTTTATTCCCTTTCTTTGGTAACTGTATAAATCGACCTACGTAACCCAATTTTTATCGACGTACTGAATGCATGTCTAGCAAATTAGCACACAATTAGCGTAGCGCCATTAGCGCTACACAGTATTTTGCATAATTTATGACAATTTTGAGTCCACCAGTTCAGATTAAGCTGTTTTATTAAATCGACTTCTGTACTTACCTATCAACTAGTTTTATTTAGATTTAACTGTGTGTTTCGTGAAAGTTTTGCATATTTACTTAAATACAATTCGATTTTGTATGTATGTTATTGGTTTTACTTCTGCATTCGTTTTTTATGCGCTGGCTGCACAGGGTCAATGAGTGGAGTCGTACAACACTATACTAGTGTAAAAAGTGAAAGTAAATAATAAAAGAGAGATAATACTTTTATAAAGGAGGATGGATTGTGACTATTTTACCATGCGTCTTAATACATATAAATAGTTTTATGATTATAAATCTATAACCTTGATTTTTATGATTGAACTTGAAATAAGCCATTTATAATAACATATTACTTATGTTTATTTTTAATGTTTCATGGCTAATTGAATTTATAACTACATATGTAATTTATATACATAAACATAATGAGTATGCGTTAGATATTTTTATTTGCAGTGCATATGGATGCTTTTAGAACAAGTAAATAATATTACAATTTTTAGATATGGATTTGCAATATTTAGCCGATTTGTAAAGATTAAGATTTTTTTTTTATATTGATTCACCTTCCAGCTATTTTTAGAACTACATTCACCGCAATCAATATTTTACTATTGAGCTGTGACTCGTGCCCTCATTTTTTTTGCATTATTATGAAAATGTACTTTCATTAGCATTGTAAACACGTGATGTATGATAACAGTAATTGTTGTTGCGAATCCCCCATGTGAAAAATCCCTAAATCTGCCATAATTGGAAACTCGTAAGTATATTAAACCAAATTTTTGTTCCATTCAATGCTTCTGAGTACGGAGGTTTTTAGCGGGTGTATACTTATAGAATTTCACTAATAATTTAAAATGCTAATGAAACAGTTTTTAGAAAGACTATACACATCTTTTTGAAAGCGTGTTCAAAATCAACGCTCATATTTTTATTTTTGAGTACATCTTTTCCTTTATTCGGTGGCTTCCGATATTTAGCTAACGGTGATGGCAAAGGGTCTGTTCATGCGGATCACTTGGCAGTTCTATGTAAAACTACTACCTAACTGAATAAGGTACACAACCAATTTAAATATAAGTTGATCAAAAGACGTAGTCTCACTATTTACCAATCAATGTAGACTCCTCTTTAGTGATTAATTTGGTGAAGTCTTGGAACGACATAAAATTAAAAAGCAATATAAAATTGGATTTAACCAATTTTGTAGAAGCCTTAAACTTTGTATTACATTACACTGAATTTAGTTTCAATTTTCAATGGATTTAATGCTTTAAACAAGTGTTTGGTTCACCAATGGGTTATCCGGTAAGTCCAACCGTAATGGATTTATTACCTCATACTAAATTCGGAAGTGCACATTTTTTGGATGCATTTAAGAATTTTAATCTACGTACAAAATTTACTAGTGAAACTGAAATGGATAATCGGTTAGCTTTTCTAGATCTTGTAATGATACGTAATGCAAATGAAAGTTTCAGTACAGGTTGGGTGTGCGTGGTACGATCGAAACTCACTATACTTATATATTAAGAAATGCAAAATCATGTTTTTTCATCGTAAAAGGAATTCGTTAATCACTTCATACAAAGTCACCAGCGAAGTATTGCAAAGAGTAGATTATGGATTTAGATGTTTACGCCAGTTTAAATAGGCATATTGAAAATTGTATTGCGAAGGCCTGTTTGGATTTGTTAAACGATGCACCGGTTATTAAAGATATTCAAACATTATGTTCACTCTAATTCGCTTACGTTCGATCTCAACTGGAATACGCTGTGGTACGCAATATTTACAAAATATGCAATTTAACAAGAACAAAAAATTATTAAAATTATTTATTCGTTATTAAATCAAATTTGACTTTTTCAAATTAATCACAGAGGTTATATTTTTTTACTGCAGATGGTAAACTGTCCCAAGTGACAATCGCATTTGTTAAACCCGAATTATTATAATAATACTAGCTGACCCGACAAACGTTGTTCTGCCATATAAATTATTTCTAGTGAATATTTTGGTTGTTAAATAAAAAATAACGAATGTATTGTAAGTGTGTGGGGATGGGATCTATGACAGAAAGAGGAGTGGAGCGCTGTAGACGATGACCGCCGATAGAAACAAAACAACACCAATCATTCATTTTCTCAATACAATATATTTCATTAACGTAACGGAATTATTCATTGTTTGATCTTTTAAAAGTTAAATATAAAGTGAAAAAAAGTAATATATTTTTTATTCTTATATATAAAAAATTTTCAGACAAAATACTCATGAGGGATCTTTTAAGAATCTCATAAAGAGTACTTAAAAAAAAATACTCAATTTGGTGCATTTTTCTAGGCTCTAGACATTTTTGGGACTAAACACTACTTAAAACCCTTATATGAGCCGTGGTGGGTTCAAATTCCGAAGTTAAAGAACCGTAGATCCAAATTTCAGCCATAGAATGTGTGGTATCATGCCTAGAAAATCCAGTGAGTTTAAAAACTCTGTTGGATAATTTACAGCTTCGTTGGCATTGCAAACTGTATCGATCTATTTGCGTATGATACCAAGTCGCCTGGCAATGACTGCTGTATCTTGAAGTTTAAACCGTCGATGTCCACATTTTTTGCTGCCAAAATCTATGGATCTTTCTGCTAGTCACGCATGATTTATGTATTCTGTGCGAACATCGGGAAGTATGTGGTCAATGAGAGCATTTTGCGAATCAACGCGATTGTGCAGAAATTAGACAGTAACTTGTCCATCGCCGATATCTAACAATTGGTTCGAGAGTGTGTCAGTGGATGGATGTTGTAGCATTTGGACGCGCAAGTTTATTTTTAGCTAGATCTTTTCAACATTACGCCACAGTGGCGATGATTTCAAGCAAGCGTTGATCTCATCAGGATACGTTGAAGGTGGAATGACGGGAAGTGTTTGTTTGAAATCACTTAAAAGGAGTAACAGAGTGCCGCCGAATAGTTTATCGTTGTTTTTTATATCTTTGAGTGTTCTGTTGAACGCCTCAAGAGAGTGTGTGCTATAGTGCATTCATCCCAGATGATAATTTTGCATTGTTTCTGCACTGGGGCTATGGGCGATGTTGCGCACTGCGTCTGGGTTATTTTAAATATTCAGTGGCAGCTTAAATGCTGAATGAGCTGTTGTGCCTCCATCTAATAAAGTTGCTTCAATGCCAGATAACGCAATGGCCAATGCGATACCATTACTTGATCGTATTTAGGCGGGAATTAGCGAAATGAGAAATGTTTTGCCAGTTCCACCTGGTGCATCAAAAAATAATCCACCTTTTCCCGCCGAAACTGCTTGCATAATGCGGTCGTATATGATTTTTTGTTCATGAGTCAGTAGTGGGACTTAGCGACTAACAATCGCTGCCATTTAATTGCCAGTATGATACTGCAGTTCGGTGTCCATTAAATCAGATGCACTTCGATTTGGCAACTCATATTGAAATGACTGAATGGTAAATTCGCAATGACAACGCAAAGATCCTCGATAGCAATCAATGCTTAATTGTACATAGCGTCGCTGAATGTAATCGATAGATCGTTGCACCGTGTACGAATTCGATGCAATATATCGTCAGTCATTGAATTGATGTGCTTATCCCATAACGCGTCTGCTCGTCCCGGGAAACATGTAGACAACACTATAGCGAATAGTAGAATTTGTGTTGCTGTATAGCCCAATGCTACTTCAGCAAGCATATTGTCCCAATGGTGGTCGTCTTCGAGCATCTTTATGTGCTGGATACTGTTGTCCATTCACGATTTTCGTTTATCTAGAAATGACAATGGGCCGGTGACATTAACCAACAACAGTTGCAGATAGAAGCACTCAATCTGCCTTGTAGTGACTGTATATACTTGGCCCAAAGTGTTTGATTTGAATATAGGCCGGGCACGCATAAATTGGTGTGCCTTGCAAGGGGGCATCCATTTTTTTGTTTGATTCCATATGACATAGCGTAGTACTTCGGAATAGAGTAGTGTTCGTGAAAAGGTGAAAGTATCCGCACGATTACACAATTCGAAAAATTTGGTAAATATAGTTTTCGGTGGATTTATGACACGCTTAATTGCTGTCTCCTTGGTTTAAAATACTCGTTGGCCGTTTTCAAGATGGATGCTTGAATGTTTAACTGCTGGGTCCCGTTCATGAATTAGGAAACCAAAAATACGCCAGAGAGCTTCGTTTTAGCTGATGTACCAGCCAATTTGGTAGCCACTATTTCGTTGTTGTCATTCAATCGAGGAGCATTCACATCGGTATTTTGATATGGCTGTGTTTCAAAAGCCATATCGTTGCCTTTATTCAGATACTTGCAAATGCATTTAATGCTCTTCACCGAACTGCAGAACTCAACATTAATATGAGCATTGAATGTTTTGCACAGCAGAGCCGATTATGGTACCACCCAACGATTGTCAATGTTAATATCTGCGTTGTTGATATTTAGCGTAAATGATTGTCCACCATTATCATTATTTCTTCGACGATATATTGGATATCCGTCGACGTTTGTGATCGTGTCGTTGGTGAATACTTTAGGAAAACGTTTTGTACATTTTCCATTTGCCATGTAAGGCGAGAAACGATTCAGATCACCGCATGGGCCATGCATCATGTTTGTAAATGAAAGTTCGATGAGGTGGATGTAGTGCCATCTGTCATTCAACAACATAAACAATTTCGTTCTGTTTGAAATACGAACGAAGGTAAAATTATTTGGATATTGTTCATATAAAAAAACTAAAATCACGATTAAAAAATGGGAGGGTGGAGGTAGGAAGAAAAAAAATTTCTGGATAGGGACACCCTAATCACCTAGCTGTATGAAATATACATACTTTACGACCTATTCTCATACCTACCAAATATACATAAACAATCTCATATAAAATCGGTCGAGCCATTTTGAAGGAGTGCGACCACCGTGACACACCGTGACACGAGATTTTTATTTATGAGATTATTAGTTCTGTTGACGGGTAAATTAATATTTTTTGTACGTAATGACTTAGAGAAATTTAATTTATCATACAAGTACAATGGACATCCTGATTTAATTATTCGAAAAATAAATAGAGCAGTCCTATAACAATAAAACTCAAACAAATCACAACTAAGAATCGAGTGTTTAAATTCAGAAACGTGATCAAACTTCTTTAGGTCATGAACATAACATAACGTACACATTTGTTAAAAGTATCCTGAAGTAAACGTTTTGATGAACTATCACAATTTGAAAAAATCGCATCACAATATGAAAAAATTCGTATAAACAAACTTTTCACCAAGTATATCCGTAAGTCAACTGGACAAATTTTTTTTTTAATAACCTTAGCGAGTACAAACTATAGTTAACTTGCTGACACAATGAACTTACATGATCATTCCATGTCAATTTTGAATTCATTCAAATTCATTCACAAATTCATTCACAAATAAAATATTATCATTGTTTAAAAAAAGTTCAGGTACAGTACTATTATGGTAGCTATTTTCGAAAAAAATAATGCTTTACTTTTAGTTGGATTAATGGTAAGTGCATTATTTTTGGACCATCTAGCGAAACACTGTTAACATCGTAATTCAGATATCTCACAATTTAATCTATATTCGATAAGTCACTAGCCAATATACAATTGAAAATCATCAGCATTAAAATGATAATGACAATTTAAAATATGCCAGGGTAGCTTATTATTGTAAATAGAAAAAAGTAATGAACCCAAAATTGATCCTTGAAGAACACCAACATCGCGTAGGGTGGAAATATAATCACAATGTTTTACAAATTATTTGCGATTATTGAAATATGAATGACGCAATAAAATAGCAGAATTAGAGAACTTGAAGTACAACAGAAGCTTTTGAAGCAATTGTGTAAGATTGACAAAGTCAAAAGCCGTCCAAAAGTCCAATAGTACTAAAATCACAAATGAGTTTCGTTTATCCATAATAGCAGAAATATCATCAACTATATGAATAAATACGGTTGTAGTACTATGACCAGAGTTGAATTCTGATTACAATTTACAAAAAAAATCACAACAATTAAGTTGCCCAAGCATTTGTATTTGCATAATTTTTTCCAAAACTTTAGAAAGGGCTGGCAAAATACTTATCGGACGAATGTCAGAAACATGGGGAAATAACATCCTTCTTAGGAAGAGGAATAACCGAAGCCATTTTCCATAGATTAGGAAATCCTGTATACCAATTTTGTCCCGAAATGTGTGAAACGAAATGAGTGTAACCGGAATGATATAGTAGTAGCATATGTATTTGTGGACTTGTGGTAGTTTCGTGCGTATGATTGTTTTCCTGCATATGCAAGTCACGTGGCATTCTTTTTTTGTTTATTTATATTAACTCTTTCAGTGCAAACATGATTTCGGATAGTGTATTGAGGAACACGATTGCGCTTTTTGGCACTCAAACGGTTAACCATTGTAAACGCCATATTTTTGCGTTGTTTATGTATTTTCGATTTTTTTATAATTTCTAAAATTTATGAAATTTAAAATAAATTTACCTATAAAATTTTATTATTAGATGTAAAATTAATTTATGATAATCGATAATATAAAATATATTGGCATGTTAAATAATGACACTCCACAGCTCGAGAGCAGACGTAATGTGCTGAGAAAAGGAAGTAAGCACCATAAAAATTAAACCGATTCGCCCGGAACGCGTTATTTTGATACTGTTCACCATACAAATGACATAAATACGAACAAAAAAAAAATACAAATACAAGGACATAATTGTGTATTATACACTGTGTACGTATCGATTTTTTTTGCTTCACTCATTTTAAATGAGTAACTCACGAGACAAAATCGATACCCTGATTTTCAAATCAATAAAACATCTTAATATTTTGAAGTCAACCATACATATGCCATTGAATCTGATTTAATAGCTTTAATAGCATTCAGTACCATAAGCTCATCATCACAATCAAATGCAAATGTCATTGGAAATACAAAAATCAGAATTCAGTAAAGGTAAAACACCTAAAGATTCACTGAAATTGCTTATACCGTCTAATATGTCATTAGCAGAAAAAGTAATAATTCCTTCAGAAGACGAACATGAAATACCAATCAATTTTAAGTTTTTCCTTATTGATTTAGGATTATGCGTATTCCCAAAATAAAACTAATTTTTCACTTGATTAATGAATGCGTTAGTTTTATTTCTAAGAAATTTAAAAAATTTCAAATCAATAGCTAATTTGGATCTTTCATATTTTTTGTGAGCCAAATCTCTACGCGCCATTTAAGTCTAAAGTCTTCACATTTAACCGAGGAGCAGTAGGACATTTTTTTAATACTTCGTTTGCGAGGTATACAAGTAGAATCTAACTAACACATATGATGTTCATGAACGATATCGTTGATGTCATTATAAAAATAGATACGAGGGTTGCCTTTTATATTTCGGGGTTGGACAACCCTAGTGTTGCAATCTGGCAACTGACAGCTCTATCGTAAAGTTTGACATTTTTGAGATTATACGTACTCAGAACGTTTTGACATTCGAGCGCTATTTGTGTTGTTTACAGTACTCATTAACTCAACATCTCGGCGAAAAAATGGAATTAAATCGTGAACATTTTCATGCGATTATTTTTTACAACTTTCGACGTGGATTAAGGCAGCAAGAGTGCATGGATGAACTTAATTCAATTTTTGGCGATGAAGGACCTATCAAGGACCAGTGTTTATCGATGGTATGGTGAATTCAATCGAGGTCGTAGTTCACTCCAAGACGAATTTCGTGTGAAGGTCATCCAGAATCAGTTGTTGTTCCGGAAACCATTGATGCTGTGCGCGAACTGATATTGCAAGATCGTCATGTGACCTATCGTGAGATTGAGACAACCTTAGGCATTAGTGGGACCAGCATACATTCAATATTGCATAAACATTTGAATGCCAACAAAATTTGTTCGCGTTGGCTCCCACACAATTTGTCAATCGCTCAAAAAAAAAACGCTCGTGTCGATTGGTCGAAAGAAAAGCTCAAATAATACGATCGCGGTGCTTCAAAACACGTCTATGACATAGTGACAGGTGATGAATCGTGGATTTACGCGTATGAGCCCGAAAGTAAACAGCAGTCGACTGTATGGGTGTTTCCGAGCCCGAATCCAACAAAATTGTTCGCGCACGAAATAATCGCCTGTTTTTTTCGGAAAAAATGGACATGTCGCAACCGTACCACTAGAACAACGCAGAACAGTTAATTCTGAATGGTACACAACCATTTGTTTGCCAGTTGTCTTCCAAGAAATCAGGAAAACCAACTGCCGAAGACGGATCACTCTTCACTACGACAATGCGAGCTCTCACACATCGGCTTAAACAACTACATTTTTGAGCACTCAAAACATCGATTTGATGAGTCATCCGCCGTATAGTCCTGACTTGTCACCAAATGACTTCTTTTTATTCCCGTACGTAAAAAACAAACTGAGAGGTCAACGTTTTTCGACACCTGAAGAAGCGGTTGCTGCGTTCAGAATGCATGTTTTGGAGATACCTCAATCAGAGTGGAAAAAGTGCTTCGACAATCGGTTCAAACGCATGCAAAAGTGTATAGATCTTCATGGGGAATATTTTGAAAAACAATAAAGCGATTTTCGATGATTAATATATGTTTTTGTTCTCTAATCCCGAAATATAAAAGGCAGCCCTCGTACCACCCCAACTTAACGAAAGGAAATCATCTATAAATTGTTCATAGTTAATAGCGTTATAATCACGAACTATGGAATAATAAATGATGTCTCTAGTAATCCGAATCCGGATCTAGTGATCCGAAATGGAAGGTACCGCTAATTGGCCAAAAGAAATTATATTACGTGTATCGGGCACATATAAAATAATTAAATCTAACACAGTGCGCTGTCTGTTTTATTGATAACGTTTTGCCGTTCAGCTTACATCTTGGAAAACAAATCAATTCACGTGACATGTAGAACATTTTGAAACCATGAGTTTTTAGTATTTAACAAATTATGGGGAAAACAATATTAATTGTTTGTCTAAAACTCTAAATCATACATCATCGTTGACCACTTTTCACTTAAATTTATCAAAGGACAACTTCAAAAATATCCTGAAGAATTATTTTAAAATTTTTTTAATGTTAATTAAAATTTGATTTCTATTTTTTGTTTAGTTTGTTTTAGTTTAAACTTTTTTTTTAAAAATTTAATTTTTTTTTAAACTGTATGTTCGGTTTTAATTTATTTTATTTATTTATTCAAATAAATTTATTCTGTGATTAACATGTATGATTTCAGATTATTTAGTTTAAAACAAAAATTTGTTAAAACAAAAATAAATAAAATAAAAAAATTTAACCAAAAAACTTTAAACAAAAAAAAATATAAATCAAATTTTGATTTATTATTTAAAATTTTTAAAAATAATCATTCAGGATATTTTTGAAGTTGTCCTTTGATAAAGTAAAGCAGAATGAATCGTCGATGATGTTGAATGATTTGGGCATATTAATAAAAATTAATGGGGTTGTTTTATCCATAGTTTGTAGAATGGTGTTCTAAAAAAATTTAAGATTTAAAATCTGAAATCATGTACGACACTCACAAAATATATTTCTCCAGAAATGAATAAATAAACGTCATGATTAGGAATATTACTTTGTATTATTTTGAACTATGTTTTTCGATTTTTGAATCAAGCTACTTTTAAATTTTCAGTTCGAGTTGTAACTCAAGTTGTACATTGTTGCGTTGGCCAAGTCATCTTCACGAAGGGTTCCTCAATTGATGCAAAAAGTGCTTTAAACCGCATAGACCATTTATAGAGCTTTGCTGTCTATTTTGGTCGTGCAGCATATAGTATTGCCCTCCGGTTACTGGATGAACTCTGCAGATTAGTGCATAGAGGTTTACGATGAACAGCCAATGCATATAGGTTTTCGGTGAAGCTACCGAAACCTGGAACTTAGCAAAGCCAAGCTCGTATTTATTTATCGAACATCGAAGAAGTGGAATTCGCTAAATGGGTTTAAATGTCCGTTGGGCTATAAAATGCACAAATTTAAGGCAGCTATCATTACTTCCATTCAATTAAAACTAAACGCAAAAAATTAATAAATGTAGCGTAGTGTATATAAACAAGTTTGAAATAATGGAGCCTAAGCCACGTGAGTCTGGCGTAACGAAAATATACAATTATTAAGATTAGACTTGTTTTTTTGTCGGTTGCAGGATGAACCGCTAGTACACATTAGACTCGTCTCTGCTAATAATAAATAAACTATTCAGGATTTCAAAACAATCATTCAAAATAAAATTGCAAATGTATAAACGGTATAAGGCGATTTAACCAACCCCAAATTAATGTACACTACGTTTCTGGTACGTACATGACATTAGGAGTTAGTTCGAAAAAATACCATAGTATCGTATTGAACTTAGTTACTATTGCCTTAACCAAATGGCACAGTGATTAAAGCTTTGGTGTTTAGATCGGGAGATACCGGGTTCGAATCTCGATAGGGGCAGGATGCAAAAGGAAACTTTCATCAACAGATCATGATCTGTGCTGCTAAACTCATGGGCCGACCCACCTTCCATGTCCAGTACTATAGCTATGCGATGCGCAGATGGTAACGTAAATCAGATCTGTAGCCGTAGGTCTTCAATTTGGCATAACTGCATACGATAGGAAGGGAAAAACAAACCGCGAAAAAGTATGGGAGGGCTTCGGCCCCAGAACAGATTGCAGGGATTTAAAATAAAAAATATTTCAATTCAAGTGTGGAACTAGTATGAGAGGCATAAAGCATTTCACGAAATTTGATTGGTTTAGAGTTTGAGAGCGAGTAGGCTAATATTTATTTACAATGTCATGTATGCAGCAGTAGGCAAATAAAGTAGTTATTAAGTCAATTTGGCGAGACCCCCGGATGACACTGGACCTGCCACACACATTTATTACATTTAACAAGATGCAAGGATAGGATAGGCATGTTAGATATGACTGAATTGATCCGATTACAGACACCTAAGTAGTCAATAGTTAATAAATTGTAAGGCGGTTAGCACAAAACAGCACAATTATTTTTGATTTTTTGGATATAAATATTCAGCAACCGACATCCTAAAAAAATTTATAATTAATTAAGTTGTCATCTTAATGGTAAATATCCTGAATTAAATCGTCATTATTATGAGTTAAAGATTCATTATTTAGAACAATGATAACTACCTTAGTAATTAAGGTTTGTTAACGTGTAAATAAGGTGTAAATGGTCGTTTAGGGATAAACGTTTATTATACTTATAGGATTTGTTTTATAATTCAACCCAAGCGAGCAGAGTTAGCCAGTGTATTGCACACCGTGCGAAGGTTATGTAGAATCCTATTATCCCTTGTGCATAGAATATTAAATTGTTTTTTTACCTGGGATACTCTTCGTAAACTGACAATCAATTAAGAGTAAAATTTGACAAACCGAATACACACGGCGGTGTGCAGGGTAAAATTACTCTGGTTGAATTCAAAAACACAGAGTATTTTTTGACAGTGCGCATGCCTGCTCGGTTTAAATAAAAAAATAGAAACATGTCGATTTTCAGTCTCAAGTAGAAGTACTTTCTTGCAACACGTTTCCTTTCGCTGATTGATTATTTAGTAGCATCTGGTACGTAATGAACTAATCCAGTTAAAAAAAAATCAATTTCACTATAGCACATCTAAACCGGCCTATGGTTGTCATTAAAATACAACAAAAACAATTTTGTACACAAAATAAAATTAACAAATTTTAGAATGAATCATCATTAATTATCGTACCGATCCTTACAACCTCACAAGAAACAAAATCGTTACCACCAAAAAACATTCCTTCAATTCAACATCATTTCAATCATATGTGACTGAAACTATTAGCACTGCGATCACATTATCATGCAATCATTGTGACAACCAAGACACAATTATTAAATACACAATCAACAAATGGCGTGGTAGTTGTTACACTAAACAAACTGAACGCCGTAACATTGTTCAGGTCGACGCGATTTGCGTAAAAAATTACCCCAGACCTGGAAAAATGTAAATAAATAACTAATTACTATAAATTATTGAAAATCCATTTAGATATGCTTTCTTTAATTAGATTAACACCAGGGGCGGTATGTTGTAACATAACTTCGAACCGAAATTTGAAAAAAGTCGAAAGGCGGTATGTTATATCATTTTCGAATCACGATAAATGATAAAGTTTCATCATTTAAAACCAAAGTGATAATAAATGTAGCTGACATTTCATTCTAGAAAAAGTATTGCAAGATTAAAAAACGATCAAAGTCGAAAATGATAGAACTTTTACTTTTTCGATTCGATTTTTTTTCGAATTTAGATTCGAAGTGATGTTACAACATACCTCCCCAGTTAAAAAAAACCGAGTTATAATCGATTGATTTTATTGCATTTTTGATCTTTAGGAATAAAACAAAACACATTTCTGTGTACAGGGGTCGAAAATTACCCCATCCATATCTATATAAAAATCTGTACAAAACAACACAAAACAAACTAAAATTATACTGTTATACCGTTCGTCGTCTATCGAATTTTTATGTTACTAGGTGCGCAACTATCGCTATCTACACATTTTTGCCATCTCTCTGGCAATAAATGAATACCACGACGATAAAACTACGTGTCTTTGCCCCGAAACCATTCATCCAGCCAAATTTGCACTTCTTCGAAACTGGCCAAGTCTAGCCCTGCCAAGCCATGTGCCATCGACTGGAACAAGTGATAATTCGAAGGAGTCAGATCTGGTGAATACGTCGGTTGCACAACCAATACATGGTTCAGATTTAACAGTCTCACCCTGCTCAGCAGCTCATAGTACACGATTCCTTTCTGGCCCTACCAAACGTAGAGCAATGATTTTCCTCTTTCCGAAGCGATTTGGCCGTGTTGTCGTAGTTGATGCTTCGCCAGATGAAAACCATGACTTTTTGGGCTTGGGATTCTTAACACTAGGTTTACGAGACGCGTTTATTTTGACGCATTTCAACTTTTATAAGGAAAAGTACAAACACCGTTTGCAATTTTTATCTTATTTCTTGTATTGACTTTTATACAGTGGTCGAGATAAATATATATTGAGGTCTACTTTTATCAAAAGTGTTGAAATATTGAAATTCTTTATGTGGTATACCTATCTCTACGGATATGCGTCAATTTGACGTGATCGTAATTTATACAAAGACAAAGCGATAAACAACTTTTGCGCAATAAGAGAAAGAAGGGAACGCAGAATGTCAGTTGATGTTAGAGTGCGAAGAGATTTAGAAGGTTTCAGTTGCTTAGTTCGAGTATTGAAAAATAAAGTACTAGAATATTTTTTGAATTAGTAATATTATTGTGAACCTCAATTTTATACTGTTTTGATAAAAAGCCCTTCTGTATCATCTAAATATGTCTAGAAGAGGAAATAAAATTTTACAAAACATAGTTAGTATTTGTGAAGAGTGTTCTGGCTCTGAAGATGATGAAAATGAAGTGGTTCAAGACGAGGATGAAATCGAGATTTTGGAATCTGATGAAAGTATGCAAGCAGGGGACTCATCAGACATTGAAAAAGAAAATCATCAGAAATTTGGTCTTCGCAGAAAAAGGATGCGTATCCTATCCTCCGATTCTGAATCCGAGAATGAGACAAGTATTAGAAGATCGTCCCAAAATTCGGAGGCAGTCTGTGATACAGAAATAGCGGTCGATGGAACAACTTGGACGAAATTGAAAGTGGGCGGATCTAGTGGTCGCTATCCTTTCCACACAATCTTCGAAGACATCGCTGGGCCTACTGGCTACGCAAAACGCAATGTGATGGAAGGTAACGTAAGCAGTGCTTTTCATTTGGCTATAACCAAAAAGATGATAGAACATATAAAAAGTTGTACTGAAGACGAAGCAGGTCGTGTTTTGAAAGGAGATTGGAAGATTTCAACCACAAAGTTGCTTGCTTTTATTAGGATTTTGTACGCTAGGGGAGCGTATGAAGCAAATTCGCTGAATGCTTTTTATTTGTGGTCCAAAGAATGGGGACCTGCTTTTTTTTCTAATACAATGTCCAGAGATGATTTCATGCAAATTCTTCGATTTGTCCGATTTGATAAAAAACGGAACGATCTAGACGTTTACGCACCGACAAATTTGCAATAATATCCGAAATATGGAATCAATTTATACACAATAGCCAATGCTGTTATAAACCTCACGAAAATATTTCAATAGACGAGCAACTGTTCCCTACTAAAGCCCGCTGCAAATTCACGCAATACATGCCAAATAAGCCTCACAAATTTGGCATCAAATTTTGGTTGGCAGTAGGTGTGCAATCTAAATACGTTATAAATGGGATCCCTTGCCTAGGGAAGGATGAAACGCGAAATTCAACACCGTTGGGCGAATTTGTAGTTATGAAGTTAGCGGAACCATATCTTCATCACGGAAGAAATATAACTACGGATAATTTTTTCACCAGTATTCCTCTAGGTGAAAAATTAGTTGCAAAAGGAACCAGTTTAGTTGGAACTATTCGAGCCAACAAGAGAGAACTACCAAAGCCAGCAAAAAGCAAGAAAGATAAAATGAAGTTGTATTCTTCAGAACATTATAAATCAGGAAACTGCATACTTACTATATATAAAAGTAAGCCAAATCTAAAGGTGCTGTTACTAAGTACTAAGCATACTTTTATAAAAATAAAAGACAATAAAAAACATACCCCGGAAACAATAGCATATTACAATGGGACAAAGTTTGGAGTCGACGTAGTAGACCAAATGGCTCGCAAATATACCAGCAAATCAGCATCTTTTCGATGGCCTCTCCAGGTGTTCTTCAACATTTTAGATTTAGCGGCAATAAACGCATGGATACACAGGGTACTGGGTCAAAATTATCCAGAAAGGAGTTTCTATTTCAGTTGGCCAAAGAACTTAGAGAAGGAGAAAAGAAAATATCCAACAACATAGATTATAATCTCCCGTTACCTAGTACTTCGGGAGAACGTAGGACTTGCCAAATTGGCTTTTGTAAAAGAAACAGGAGCAATAACATCTGTAAAATATGTCAAAAGGTTGTTTGCGGAAAATGTACAAACAAAATTGAGTATTTCTGTAAAAAATGTGCGAAATAAATGTCGAATATTGAAATAATCTGTAATAAAGCTATTGGATAATAAAACCTTTACATAAATATATATCTCACATTTTCATTTTTTTCTTATAGTATATAATTACATTATTTTCTAAGTGTTGTTATATGTATTCGTCTCTGCGTCAAATTGACGCGTGTTCGTAGAGATAGGTATATCAGAAACGTCAGTAAACCTAGTGTTAAAAAAAATCCACTTCTTTTCATAACAATTCGATACAGGAAGCTTTCTTTCATGTCGTCAAAGGCCCCTCCGCAAGTTGGTCTTGAGTTTGTTTATCATCTTCATCCAATAACACTTGCAGCTCGGTGTGTTCAAATATTTTTGGTCTTCCGGAGCGCTCCCTGTCCTCATTGTCGAAATCGCCACTTCTGAAGCGTTTAAACCAATCTTCACCATCCACCAGATGGTTTAAACCATCTATGTGATAGTACCATCTATGTGTGAAACCCGGAAATTTAGTTGCTCATCTGATACTTGCAAGCAAAAAATTAGAAGATGAGGCGATTTGTCACTCCCAGTGCATTGAAAGAAAGCAATGAGTCAAATAGGACACAATATTGAACAATTCAAACGAATGTACCTTGCAACTTCTGCGATAAACCAGAATGCAAAATGCATCCTCAAACCGTGTGTGATGATTGCATTAATTTAGAAATAGTTGTTGATGAAATTGAGGAACACGAAGAAGTTGATGGCTCTTCTTGTTAATAATTTTGTTAATCAAAATCTAATGAATTAATTATAAGTATCTTTTGTAAAACATTAAAGGAACTCGGAATCTTATACATTTGAATTTTTGTATTTTTTACTGAATAAGTAAAAATAATAATTTTTGTGATAGAAACTAATTTTTAAGTACAAAATACATTGGGGTATTTTTTTACCCCATACATGGATAATGTTGCACTGTACCATACACAGAGAGAAGGTTAATTAAGTCATAAGTTTAGGGTAAGTATACAAATCTATTATATTTAGGCTTATCAAATTTATTATACAAGCTTGACAAGCGCAAAGGGTACACTCAAGTTAATTATTTATTTATTGTTGCTGATGCAAAAGAACAAAGTAACACCTATAATAAAGCAAGAAAAAACTGCTTAACAGGCAAATGACAAATGTAACGTTAGCTGAAATGCTGTTTATACAAATGTGAATATTCTACTATTAAGTATAAGTATTTATTAAATATAGTTTAGAGGTCAAATTATAAGTTTCCGTAGAATATAAATCTTTAAAAAGCTCTAAGTATCTCCCTATTCTTTACAATTCGTGTGTGTTAGTTGAACAAAGCTCCCACACCTTATTATTATACAGCGAGACAAAGATGTCATTATTTTTTTGTAAATTGTAAAATTAATTATCAATAGCTTCGTACGAGTTGATTCATTAAAACCTTGAAACTTTAAAACATAGAAATAAATCAAATACGAGTAAAACTTCTGTTTACATTTCTAACATAAGTTCTAGTACTTTTCTTCAAATAGTATATATAAAAGTAGCTATATTTTATCTTTCCTTGAATTGTGTACAAAAATTTGCGTTTCTCGCTCTTTATTTGGCCGTATTACATCACAATCAATAACTATCTATTTACAGTAGTGTTGGTTTATATACACAATATACTAAGTTGTTTTCAATATTATTGCGATTCGATTATTGACTGCTTAGAGAGAAAATCATTTCGCAAAATATTGACATTAAGTATAGATGATTACCTTAATTTGAATATTAACGGTTTTGATATGTAAATACGGATTTTTCGCAAAAACCATATCAACATGTAGATAGATTAGTAATTTACATACCAATCACTATAAAAATGTACAATTAACTGTTGAAACGAGATGTTTGCCTTGTTAAAAATAATAAAAATTTGATATGTTTTGTTTATTTAGCGTATTGTTATTAAATTTTGTGAAGAGCATACGTCCGGATGTAGCACGTGATATTAAAAATTTGCAGCAGTTACTGTTGGTAAGAATATGGTATATTACCGTAGATTTATCAAGTTGTATACAATTAAGAAATACAAACAAAACACTTAACATTTTAAGTGTTTATTAATTGTCTGTTTCATGAGATAATTACGCAGTACTTAAGTCCCTGACATGTCATACTATGTAAAAGAAGACGTAATACACCCATCCCTCGATTTACACGGTACTTTTTTTTTACACGATTTCGCTTTTACACGGTTTGAAAAAACAAAATTATTATACATCCATTCGCCGATTTACACGGTAAATTGATTCCGCAGAAAACCATGTAAATCCGAAAATACCGTGTAAATCAGAAAATGCGATTTTTCGAAAATATATAGAATAAATTAGAAATAACAAACAAAAACTTAAAAATATAATAATTTTTTGTTTTGTTTTTTCAAACCGTGATAAGCAAAATCGTGTACAAAATGTACCGTGCAAATCGGCGGATGGGTGTATTTTTAGTTATTTGTTTTTTCTAATTTATTCTATATATTTTACGTTAAAATAAATGAATTATTAGAAACCAAAACGAAACAAAAATCCTACTTTCGATTTACACGGTATTCTGCGATTTTACGGAATCTACCGTGTAAATATAGGGGGGATGGATGTACTATTATAATATTTTTTATTTAAAATATGTAAACGTGTTTTACTAGTGATTGTGAGTGATTAAAAGGAACGGATATTTCATAAACGAATAAATTCGTTGCGGATATTCGAAGTTCACCAGTCTTGATTGTCATTATCGTTATTCCGATTCTATATTAAATGGAGAATTATTTAATATTTAATATCTAAAGGGTTAGGGAAAATGTGGCTTTTTTGCGTGACATTGAAACAAAGAATTTTCTTATTTCAAATGAACTTTATTAAACCAAATATGTGCCATTTTGATCGATGACCTTTTGTCTATTTTCTGGTACAGTCATGATCCCATCACTGTAGAATTTCTGTAGTTTAGAGGCGAAAAATTGAGGCAACTCATTTTCGCAGGCCTCTTTTAAATTTAATGTAAAAGCATTAAGATGGTCTTGCATGGACCGGGACAAATGGTAATCCGATGGTGCAAGGTCAGGACTATATGGTGGGTGCATCAAAACTTCCCAGTCAAACTACAGTTTCTGCCGGGTCATCAATGATGTGTGTAGTCTAGCGTTATCATAATAGAACACAACGCCCGCCCGTTCTACTGATCAAACTGACGTTTTAACTGAATGGCTTGTCTTTAACGCGTCATTGCTGACAGTAAAGATTACCATCAATCGTTTGGCCTGGCTGTAGCACCTCATAATGCACGGTTCCTTTCCAATCTCACCAAACACATAGCATTACCTTTCTTGGCATCAATCCTGGGTTTGATACCGTCTGGGAAGCTTCACCTCGTTTCGTCCATTATCTTTTTCGCATAACGTTGTCGTATCTTATCCAATTTTCATCACCAGTAATCATTCGCTTTAAAAATGGCTCGATTTCGTTTCCGTTTCAGCAGCGTTTCGCAGATAGAAATCCGGTCCATTAAATTTTTAACTGTTAATTCATGGGGTACCCAAACGTCAAGCTTTTTTGTATCCAGCCATTTTCAAATGGTTTAAAACTGTTTTGTGACCAATATTTTGTTCTTTACCAATTGCATGGCTGTTTATATGTCGGTCTTCTTCAATTTTCTGCATGATTTCATCGACTTTTCCAGTGGTTGGTCGATCAGAGCGAGTTGCATCTTTGGCATCCATATTTCCAGAACGAGAGCGCGCGAACCATTTGTTTGCTGCTGATTTTGATAAAGCACCTTCTCGATAAACAGCACACATTTTTTCGCAAGCCTGAGCCGCGTTTTTACCTTTGTCGTAATAAAATTGTAAAAAATATCGACTTTTTTCATTATTTATCTTTTTATTCACTTCACCGATTGTAATGATTTTAATGTTTTGTATGTCAAGGTGCAAGTTAAAATGTCACCTGTCAAACACAAGAAAGCAAAGTGGTCATCACACTTGTTCCAGCGACTGGAGGTTCCGGGTTCGATTCCCGGTGGTGACAAGGAAAACAATTCATGGCTGGTTTAGGATCAATGGATTAATCACTCATTATCCGAAATGAAAATATGATTATGAAACCTCATTTGAGGCGGACAAATCTCTTGATGGGATATAGTGCCAGAGAGAGAGAGAGAAAGAGAGAGAGAGAGAGAAAGAAAGAGACAATTATTTAATGAATTGGTAACATATGTGATATGTGATTTGTTGAGCAGATAAACAGTACGAGAGCCTGTACGAGTATATAACAATATTTTTTATGTAAGTTTAGTAATTTTTGTGACACAAAGCACAATTTCTCATCACCTGAAAAGTTCCCGGTCTGACACATAGATGGTGCCACAAATTTATAACCCATATGATACCAACCTTCAAATGATACCTGCGGATCGATTTTGCTAAAAATCCGACAGATGAAACATGACGTTTTCTTATTTATATTTGTTTGTTTTCTGCGAATGTAAGCATAAACAATTATGAATCGGTACAAATCGGTTCAGTTTTTTGGTGCTTTTGTCATTTCGTCATCTCACTTTTTTGACATCTCACCAAGTCTTCGAGTGGCGAGTTAACACGTTCGCGCATATGACTGCTGCAGCAGTCATACAACTTTTACGTTTTTTAACACGTTCGCGCAAACAACTTTCATTTTTTGAGGAATATGTACTTATTATGTTTTTCAATTCTTAACAATACATTCCTTTCCGCGACGTAATATCATTGCAATTACAACAGTTATCAAATGTGTTCCTGAATAGCACACACATTTAGAAAGTGTGCGTCAATGTGTTAAGAAAAAAAAAATTTTAATCACACACATTTTAATTCTTTTTTCAATGCGATGTCGAATAAAGTTTTTGACTTCGCAGAAATACAGAAATAGAAATTATTTTAAAACTAAAATTAAATAAATTTAGTTTTATTTGAAGCATATTTCCATTTACAAATTTTAAATTATACATGTAAATGTTATCTAGAAATGGCATATTTAAAAAAATTAAATGGCGCACATTCGCACTAACACAAACACACATACCACTACTATATACTTGCGGTTATTTAGTCAAACTGTCGAATTTTGAACAAAATCGATCCCCTGTTAAAATTTCATAACATTTCGATTATCAAGTTTACAAGTTACAGTTGTTTTAGTGACGCTACTTATGTTAATTTCAAAAGAATGGAAAAAATGAATTTCGTGTGTTGATTAAATACTGTTTCTTGATGAAAATAAATACAGATACCAGAAAAATCAATCATTATTGACTGGCATGTTGAACTTATACATGGTCGTACAATCATCGATGATGCATCACGCTCTGGACGCCCAAATGACCATGTGACTCCAGAAAACATAAAAAAAATCCACGAAATTATTTAGAAAGACCGTAAAGTAAAGTTGCTTAAGATTGCTGACATTGTCCAAGTGGATACCGCATTTGCTCACATCGGATCGAAAGCGACAACTCAATTGCACATTAAATATTTGAATTGCTTCCGCATCCACTGTATTCGCCACATTTGGCCTCTAGCGATTATTAATTGTTTGCATACCTGAAAAAAAAGCTCCAGGGAAAGAGATTTGGCTCCAATAAAGAAGTGATTACCGAAACTGAAGCTTATTTTGAAGACAAAGATAAATCATTCTACCAAAAAGGCATCGAAATGTTAGAGAGGCGTTGAACTGATTGTATCGCTCTAGAACGAAATTATGAATAAACTGTATTTTTCCCCCAACAATTGTGTTTTCTTTTTTAGACCGGGAACTTTACTTCTATTAAAATACTTATGTCATGTTAAGTCAACTGAAACATTTGAATTATAGTAATTGTATCTGCACCATTTAACGATAATTTACTTTTGATTTATTATTTTTATCGATAACTATTGATGAGTGCTACTCAAAGAAAGGTAGTGTTTACGTATTACTTCTTTTTATTGAATTCCTTTTGGATATACACTCATTTTTGTTTTTCCGTCTGTTTCGTACACATATAAATACGGTTTTTATATAGAGAACTGTTTGTAGATCTGACGGCAAAAAAATTAAGCTGATTTGGTCTATTTTTGTATGTTAATTTTTATTTTCATAAAGTATGCCGTGCTAAAATTTCATGTAAAAAAAAGACTCAATCAGCTTATTTTTAATGCGCTAGATGTCACTACCCCGGACATTTATAGTTCTCAATACGTGAGCAAGCAACATATTATAGCTGTCCATATGCGAAGCATATATTTTCCAAATTTAGTTCACACACTTCTAGCGATTATCCCTGTACTTTGTTATGGTAATTGCAAATGCGAGTCGCACCGGAAACTACAATCGTTTGAATTTGAACGGCATACCTCTCGAAATCATTGGGATGCGTGGCAACCATATATTTTCTTGCAATGTTATGGCGGATTGATGTTTCGGATTGACGTCCCAGCGGCCGCAATTCCAGATGATGCAATTGAGAGTGTAATATATTTTCGTGATCGCATAGTTGCCAAAATAAGTGAAATGAGAAACATTTTGCCTGTGCCTCTGGGCGCATCTAGGAAATACAATTCGTTACTTTGGTCTGTAATTGCATGCATAATTCTGTCATGCGATAAGTGTTGTTCTCGGAACTAATTTCAGAAAATTCGTTTAAACCAATTTACCCAATTCGTCGACATCAAAATGCGTTCTCGTAAATCACAATCGAAAATATCGTTTACAACAAAGCCATTCCTAATTGAACCAATGCCTCAATGTACCCATGTTGGTATGAACTGAATGTCCTGATTTTGCATTAGAGATCTTTTGGATGGACAGGAAATACGTTGTCAATATGACTGCAAATTATTTGCATATTTGCTGTAGTTGGAAAGTAGTATCCATGCATCAGCGAGTCAAGAGTTCCAATGTGATACATACTTGATCGATAACAGTTCTCAATTATTAGAAGGATGTAGGTCGTCGTACGTTGATCATCAGTAATCGCAAATAAAAGCATTCTGCATTGTTTGGGTATACAATATATAAATGACCTAACGCGTCGGCTGAATATAGATTGGGATAACCTTCAAATGCTTTATCTTCTTTGCACTGTTGAAACTTTTTCGCTGATGCATTCATTTTGTGTAATATGTTGGCCCTTTAGAATTTAAGAAGCATCTTTGAAAACATGATTCTCCGTGAAAAACTGCAGTTAATCTTGTTGGTAGCGGTGACAATGCTCTTGCACGTGCGTTTTTTGTTGTGAAAAACCCGCTTTTTAAGGTGCACTGCCAAATGAACAACTCTTAGATATCGTTTATGGATTAAAAATGCATGTAATGTAGCGTCTCAGTTGGTATCGGCCGATCTCATCGATAGTTGCAGTTGCATTTCCCACTCCAAATATTGTCGTATCGCTTCCTTTGTTGACATATTTGCAAATGTATTTGATCGATTTCACCGAATTGCAATATTCGACGTTATGTGTGCTTGCAACGATTATCGACTTCAACAGACTTCAACATTATTGTTCCCTACTTTTAAAGTAATGGTTGTTAACCTTTTTTTACTCGCGGTCCACCAATTAATTCATAATTTTTTTGTGGCCCCCATTTTTTTAATAATAATTTATATTTGTTAAACTATCTGTAATACCAGGTGTGGAAATATGAAACCAGAATTTACCAATAAATGAGACCATCTGTCAATGTACCTTTCGACAAACCACAGCCATCGTTGCCACTGTTTTCTTTTGGCATCTGTCCAACCTCCGTGAAGCTAGCCCGAATTGTCAGCCCGAAATTTTAATTTGTTACTTATGACAATACAACTTCTATCATGACACAAAATATAAGCAAATTATAACTATAAAGCAAATTTGTGTTACACGCAATTAATTAAATATGTATTAAATAGCTATCGTATTAATCGTGGCTTCTAAATTCTGATTAATTACTGCTGATAAATGTCACTGCTAAACATTAAAGTAAAAAAAGGTTAATTGACCAAGTTTTAAAAAAAAAAAATTCTAAAAATGTTTTCAGTGGAATTATGTGAACTAAACTCAGCATGAGAAAATGTTAATCGGATATTAATTGGAATATATTATATTAAATCTCGCCTCATAAACGATACACGAGCACTTGACATATATGAAAAATTCAAAACTGTTGACTAGAAAACGACATAATTTCAGTAGTGAAAACTTCAACGAATCCTGCTGTATATGTCAAGTGCTCGTGAATCGCCTGTGAAACGAGATTCAAACGACTATATCCAGATAATTCCAGATAGAATTTTTCTGTAAATCTCTTAGTTTGTAGTGAAAACTTTAACGAATCCGGCGATATATGCCAAATGAATGTTATATTTATATTTAATTTTAATGTCGCGACAGTGATAGTTTTTCGGGCTGGGATATAAAAGTTTTTCAATAGTTATAGTTTAGTATGGCTAACGGGCTTTTTGAACTAAATATCGGGTTATCTTCCTATAAATGAATAGTTTTGCTCTGACTAATCTACCAAGCAATATTTATATATCTTAAAAATACATAAAAGTAATTTTAAAATTTCGGGCTGAATGTTATTAATGTCATGACATTGTATCATGATACTGTTTACTATCGCGACAGTGACATTTTTTCGGACTGGGATAATAAACTCTCACGATAGTGATAGTTAAGTGTTGGTATTGCGTTTTTTTCGGACTAGCTTCATCTGTCCACAACATCCAATTTTAACCTTACAAATTTCATACAATAACGCATGTTTTTTTGTGTTAAAAATGTCGAGATGTTTGCCTACATATTACGATTTGGGGGCATCATTGATTTGTTGTTATCATTTCACATCATATGTTGTGCTCACTTACGGTGAGCATGCTCTTGGTTTAATAAATTCAAAAGTGGTGATTTTGACGTGAGAAACGAAGAACGTGGAAGACGACAAAAAAGATTAAAAGTAGTGAATTGCATTGTTGGATGAGGATGACGCTCAAACGCAAAAATAACTCGCGGATCAATTGAATGTATCACGAGAAGCCGTCTCCATATGTTTAAAAGCCATGTAAAAGATCCAAAAGCTGGGAAAATGGGTTCATCATAAGCTGAATGAAAGGCCAGAGGAAAATAGAAAAACCACTTGCGAAATGTTACTCGCCAGATACAAAAGAAAGTTATTTCTATTTTGAGAATCCAAAGCGCAAAATGTCTTGGGTTGATCCAGGACAACCATCGACATCGATTGCAAGGCCAAATCGCTTCGGACGGAAGACAATGCTCTGTATTTGGTGGGACCAGAAGAGTGTGATTTATTTTGAGCTGCTAAAACCTCTCAAAATAATGCACCATCACACAAATCAAAATCGGTAATGGAAACGTTGGAAGCACTTAATTGGGAAATACTTTCACCAGCGGCTTACTTGCTAGACTTGTCTCCGTCCGATTATCACTTATTTGCATCGATGGGGCAAGGGCTTGCCGAGGAGCACTTCACTTCCTACGAAAATGTACGAAAATGGCTCGATAACTATGTATTGCCTCAGAAGAAGAACAATTTTTTGGCGTGTCATCCAGGCATTGCCAGAAAAATGGGAAAAATGAAATAACTAATAATGAGCAATACTTTGAATAAAATACTCTTCATCGTTATCATCAGAAAAGTCGTCAGATGTGGGCTGGTGATGTAAAAGATGAAAAACTCTTTTTAGTTTGGCGAAATTAAAAAAAAAAATAGATTTCGCAGGTGAAGACACAAGCAAAATTCAATCATTGATTTACAATGAAATAACGCTAAACGTAAATTTATGGCCAGAAAATCAAGTATTGAATTGCATTGTGGATAATGATGACTCGGTACGTCTTTACGAAGATCTTGATTTGAACAATGTTCCTGAATCCCAAATTACATCCATTGCAGTAGTTATGAGTACGCCAATTAAAAATATTGCTGATCAAAACAATAACAAAACGCACCAACCGGGTTGCTCTTATTTGTCGTTTAAAGAGGATTTTCCCACCCCATTCAAAAAATCTTTATATTATACGGAGGCTTCAACTGATAAGAAGAAAATTGTCAAAAGAAAAATTACTCCTGATGCAATTACGTCAACCAAATATTTTGAACACTTAAAGAGAAATGAAATGGATAACAAAAAGCACTATCTAAAAAAATGGCGCGGGCCAGAAAGAGAGAGGAAAAGAAAAAACTGAAAGAAGTAAAAAAGAAAAGAACGGAACAGTTTATAAAACGAAATTTCAACCATGATCATTAAACTAATGTTCAAACAGATGGCGGATCGAGTGTAAAAGAAATTAATAAAACATGTCCTGTGGCCCTATTCTGGCTTTCCCAGGGGATTGGGAAAATATTTTGATGTAATTACAAATTGCACTAATTCCCAAATATTTATTTCCCGTTCCCAAATGTATATTCTGGTAGACTGGAAATAATTTTTCAGGGAAAATTTTTTTATTTTGGTTTTTATGAACTAAAACACATATTGCGACCTTATTACAAGTTTAATTTATTTTTAAATATATATTTATTAGAACAAATAATGTTTAAAAATTCGAAACTGTACGAATTACAATTCCCCAAAAAAATAATGGGGAAAATTTAAGGTCAAACTTCTTACGGACCCAGAGGGGGCCGCGGCCCCCCTATTAAAAAACACTGTTTTAAAGTGATGAATTTGCCTCTGATGTGCCGGCCCTTTGACACATTCGGCCCTTTGAAAATCGGCCCTTCTACATTCGGCCCTTTGATATCATACCATTTTTTAGAACCTATTTTAGAAACTCTATTTTGCATTCAGACGGCCGATACTTTTAAGGATTCAACACAACCTCTAAACGATTATAGCAACTATTTAATCAAAAGAATTGACACGGCTAAAATGGTAAAAAAAAAATTGTGCCAGTCCTACATTAATCAGTTTTCTGTTGTAATTTTTAAATTTTCTATTTGTGCTAGGCGTCTGTAGAAGCGTTTGTGATAGCCAACAGTTGCGTGTAATTTTTTGAACCAATTTGTGTGTGAGATATCCACTCAATTTATTCGAAAGGGTATTTTATGGCATTAAGTATGAATTAATATAACGTCGTTGAAATGTCCGCCGAGGGTTTGTTTGGTGGCACGTATTCGGGAGATTCAATTTTTGATGACTTTGTTGCATAAATCTGGCTGAACTTGCTGGATGGCGATCGTTATGTTCACTTTAGGGTATCAATTGTTTGCTGTTTATTCGCATAGACCTGCGATCTAAGATGGCACAAAAGAAAGATATCTAAAGGCGTTAAATCGCACGTTCTCGGTAGCTAGCTCACGCCACCGCCGCGCAAGATATCTATGCCCTCAAATCGCTAGTGCAGAATATTCATTGTGTCCATTTATCAAACCGATTGACTCGAATTTGGGGCCCCCAAACGTCGAATTGTTGGCTCAGTAGGGCGGTTGTTGGCGAGGATAAAAATGACGCAACACACGGAACGTTCTTCGAAAGGACCACTGATTTTGAAAATAAAATTTGATAATTTTCATCTTCGAAGGTCCCTATTGAAAGAGCCTCCACTCTTCAAAATATTTGAAAAAAAACATTAAGCTCCTATGGAAGCTACCACTTCCGGTAGATCGATTTCGGCCAAATATCACTGTCCAAAAGCCACACCAGATTAAACTAATCAAGTTATCTAGCAGAAATACCAGATATTGACATTAAACGAGACCTATTTGAACGTCGTCTCCAAAAACATGATTTATGGTCCATAAGAGAGTGAGGCACTGCCGAAGGGCCGAATGTGTCGAAGGGCCGAATGTCGAAGGGCCGAATTTTTATTTGTTTTTAGAAATATAATTTTTTAAATTTGTTCTTTTATAACAAAATAAAATATTTTAAGAATATTATAATATTTTTATATTTTTTTATTTTTCATTTTTCATGAAATTGATTTTTTTATACAATATTTTCTAAATTTTTTTTTATTAAACATAAATGAATTTCTTATGAATTTATGTATTTTAATATTTTTCATCTTTGAATATTATGAAATTCCACGTATGCGGTCAGTGATACATTTTGGTGAAGGAAAATTTTTTCATGCGCCACCAGAGACATTCGGCCCTATTTGTCAACCTTCTGATAATAGATATATGGTACAAAAAATAAAAAAAATAATTAAATTAAATAATTAAATTAAATAAAAAAATAATAAAAAATAAATTTCTAAAACAAAAAAAAAATTAAAAAAAATTCGGCCCTTCAACCCATTCGGCCCTTCGACACATTCGGCCCTTTGAAATTTGGCCCTTCGACATTCGGCCCTTTGATATCATACCTACCAGGTGATCTACTATTAAATTTGGCCTTCCTTGCCATACCGTATCTTTTAAGATGCAGAAAATAATTTTAACTGGAAGTTGTTTGTTTATGAAGGAGAAACATTTCTTAATACAAGTCCTAACCCTTATTTTATATTTGAACTTTTGGTTTATAGATGGAAAACTTGTAAGAATCAGAACAATCAGTTTCGAACGGATGAGGTTATTGATTTGAAAAATTAGTCTTCTCATCAGGTTGTGACGACTGATTTTGTATTATTTACATTGTAATATTGTCTATATAAGATAGAACAATACCATGTAGTTGTAGTACTAGCGAATTATTGCTTAGCCTACGAAATTCCATTCTTTCACATTTTTCATCTATATTTCATTCGCACAACTAAATTTTCGTGTTTACGATTTTTTTTATTTTAGTTCGTTTTTTATTGTACCTTATTTTGTAGCCTCGCTTTCCAAATATTTTCAGGATTAGTATAGAAAAAATAACTCGTTTAATTTCGAATGGATGCTTCCAACTTCTTTCATATATTATAAGACGTTTTATTCGATAATTATTTACCGACCTGTCTTGTACGATTTTTGTTTTATTTGGAAATTTTTTTTTGCTTATTCTTATTTATTTATATATGTACTAAAAATTAATTTATGATTAACACAGTAGTGACGTCACGTTTATATATTGTTTATCGCCGTAGTAATCACATTTAATGTATTTCTCGAATTTACGTAATAATGTTGTGTTTGTTGTCTTTAAATGTCATCGAGTAAAATTGACCGTTTAAAGGTTGTAATTAACGCCATTATACAAGTGATATATTATAGTTGTTGTAAGTAAAATAATTATAACACTACTATCATTTAAATACTTGTTTATTTAATAAAGCATATTTAATTAGAATCTTAAGTTATTTTTACAGTACCGGAAAATTCCTTCCAGCTCAATATATTTTAATGGGCTTATATGTTTTTATGGCCTAGGTATATATTAATGTATATGGAATGTAAAATATGTAGTGGTTTTTTGTTTAGTCTTCTTGACATATAAATTTATGGTATGTCACAAATATTTTTCAATCGTTTCGCCAAGAAAATTTGTTATATGAAAAATTACAAATGACTGGAAAATATTTTCTTTTTAGTTCTTTATCCTTTTGTGTTTTAGAGAGTACAATTTTGGCATTATGCCATGGAATCATATTTCTACATTATGTCTTTATGTTTTATGTTTATCTTGTGTTTTTATTAATGCATTACAAAAGTGGGGTTTGGAATATTTCTGTTGAGCTCCATACTTACAGTAAAAAATTGTTAAGAGGTTTAGAGTATTTTATGCTGTAATAATATGCTCGTTACAGTATAATTTGTGTAAAGCTAAATAGATGAAAGAATTACACGGGTATATACGTTGAGAGTTTCGATAAAACTTAGAAGAACGTGCGCATAGTTTTTATTCTATATTCTATATAATGCATAACCATATTGGTCATGTTTAAGTAATAAACATTTTAATTTAATCGAACTTAGATTATGGTTTCGTTTTAAATTTGAATATTTAATTAATTAATAGACGTCAATATACTAACGCATTTTTTCTAATTCTATTTTCAGGTTTAATATATCCTATAATTGGTCAAGTTTCATTCAATTGACTATTCAAAAATGGTAAGACATTTAATTTGGCAACAACAATAATTTTATCGTCAAGCGCGTGAAAATTGAGCTCATTAAATTGGCAAATAATATAATATGAAAATTCAAAAAATGAAAAACATAATTTAATTGTTGTGTTTGCATATGTGTGTAGTGTACGTATAGTAGTGCGTATATATGAGGGAAATAAGGAAAATTTTGGAAACATTGCAAGGTTGGATTTTTAAAATTTGATTACATAATTTTGAATCGCTTTTTTATTAATTCGTTTTCTATTTACATTTTTATTTTTCACATTTTTCGCATTGATAAATATCACATACGTAGGCTTTTTGTGGCGATAACTCATATAAAAACATATACACAGTGCTTTCAAGTTTCATGCACATTGATATATATATTAGGTGTATAACTTAATTTTTATAAAAAAATAGACAATACGCGTCTTGAACTGTTTATCCACTAAGGCGTGCTGCATTCACACAAATGGTAGTCGGATGTTCAAGAGGGTCTTCTGAGTCACGCGAGCAACGGGAGGTCGAGCGTTGTCATGCAGCAGTATGACTTGCCTGCTTCCTTGTCCAGTAAATGGCCTTGTCTGATCAATTTTTTCGCTCAGTTTGTTCAATTGTCGGCTGTAGCATTCTGCAGTCACCGTTTGACCAGTTTCCGAGATTTTAAAATTAATCTGGGTTGCCGGGGTCTATCCACGACTTTTTACATTTGTGATTCTCGTAAAAAATATACTTTTCATCATCACCCGTCACAATTTTTCACAAGAAATATTTAAACTTTCGAGGCTGTTCAGGGCGCGTTGGTTACATACTAAGATCGAAATCACCACTTTTAAAACGTTTGTACTTTGTACCAATAATTACACGTTTCATAAGACACAACGTCGGCACCAAGAACACTACAAATTTACTCCCGTGCTTTAGAAGCATTTTCCTTGTTGGAATTTATATTGAATGCAGTGCCGAATGTGGTGTTTATCAGTTGCCATCGTAAACCCTATTATTCTAAGAAGTTCTGAAACCTTGCCTCCGATCCTGTAAAAACCGCAAAATACCGTGAAAATATTTCTATTTTAAGTATAACCAAAGATAAACATATGTTTATCTTTGGTATAACTTTAAGCTCGAAGAAAAAAATCTAGAAATTAAGTCATACACCTAATTTAAAAATAAATGAGCTTGTTACAATTAAACAATTAAATATATAGAACTCGTGCGTAGGTTACGTAGTGGTAAAATATTGCTTTGTAACTAGTAGAGGTTGGTAAATCTACCCAATCATAAATTTGGAAGAATCAATCAAAACTCAAGAATTTAAATCAAGAAATTTTAATCTACGAACTGTTTGACATTTTAAACATCACCATAATTTTGTTTAATGCGGGCATAAATTTATGCCATGCCAAACCACATTTTATCTTCCTCGGGATCTCTTAGGTTTATCGTACAAAAATGCGTCTTTAAACTGCTTTATGAGATATAAGCCCACGCTATATGGGGCAATACTGGATGGTTTGATTTTGATTGGTGAGGTTGTTTTTTGGCCGTATCTTAATCATATGTAATAAGTCGTGTTAAAAACGGTATTTTTATTAAATAAGGCTAAATCCATGACAGGGAAAAATATTATTAAGGATAGTTTTGAAAGGTAAAATAACAAAACTATAAACTTCTGTCACAACAAAATCCATGGCAAATATTAGTACTATCGACCACAATTTTAACTGTGTAAAAACTTGCACCAACTTCTTAATGATATCCTCGATTGATCTTTGGTGAAGTTTTTCTAGGAATTGGGAATTTTCTATTCACCAAAGTGTTGAAACAATTTCATTTTATATAAGTTTTCAAGTTAATATTTCCTCGTGATTTTCTTAATAAATTTTTACAAATACGAGTATATTACCCGATTATATTATTATAACATTTTCAACCTCGAAAATCATGAAAAAATTATAATAATCATGAACATTTTCGACCTCGAAATTTTTACAGATATACATACAACTACATCTTGCATCATATTGCCGAAGTCTGATAAACTGGCTTTCGAGGTAGTTTCTATAAGTCTGTCTGTTTGTCGGTCAGTTCATGTCCTCATTAAAGTCTTGACGGAAACCCTGATTTAGATGAAACTTCATACTTAAGTTTTTTTCATAATTTGAGAGGTTCAAGTGAAATTTGGCTGAAATTGACCGACTAAAAGTGATAAGTGTTTTAGTTTTTCCTAGTTATTACAAATACTTTATTTTCTATAAATCTTGATTAAGAGCAAAACGATTTTAAGTTCAAGTGACAACAAAATATTTTCATTTTTCGAAAGTTACAGGGGAAACGGTCTTTCTTCAGTCAAGATGTTGATCTCTCGGAGTGAAATTTATTCTTAATCTTTTTTGACTAGAGAAATCTCAATGTTGGTTTATCGGAAGTAGCAGCTTCCATAGGATGTTTTTAGTTTTTGCGAATGATTTAAGAAGCATAACGGAAGATTTACGGAAAACACTATTTACAATAAAAGAATATTTTTTTCTACAAAGCAAACACCAAATTAAAATACACATAAGTTAGCTTGAAAACTGAATATGTAGCTGTTAACGAAATAAGATTTATAAAAATTAAAAAACTTTAGCTCGAATTTGTTATACTCAATTTGATTGTTGCAAGTAAAATAATGTTTGTTGTAACTAAACTAAATTTTGAATTTTTATAGTTTAACATACTCGATTGCCACAACCAAAACTATTCGGTTGTTCCAACCACAATTTACTTATTGCAACTAAAATAATCTTTGGAATTTTGGACTTTTGAAAGCTCGCTCGATTCGCTTTCGAACCGAATTTCGGACTTTTTGTTGTTTACCTTGAAAATTCAATACAGGTTTCGCCTTTATATCGCTGCTAATTTGGTAGTGCTGCGAGTGTATTTTGCATACAAAATCAAAATTTAAGCTGACTGAACCCTGAAAGTTACCGTTTGCGATTATATGAGTTTACCTACAATTTTGGCACTTTTTTAAAAACGAAAAATACGATTTAAAATTTTATATTTTTGACGTTAATATCATTTTTTTTTTTGTAAATGCTAAACTTTTCGACACTATTGTAAACATTTAAAAAGCTCCCATTGAAGCTGGAACGGAAGAGAGTTACGAGATTTCCACCAAATCTCAAGGATCTCCCCATTAATGGAAAAAGTTTAAGTTTAAAATTTTTTCAGAATAGTTGCCTAGACTCGAATTTTGATGAAATCATTTTTTTATCTTAAAACATTCGTAATTTCCGGTAAAATTTCAAAAATGATTTCAACTAAATTGGTTTGAAATTTAATTTACAATGATTTTGCTTGCTTTTAATCTTTTTTTTTCGTAAATGCTATATACTTTTCAAAATATTTGCAAAACAATTAAAAGCTCCTTTGGAAGCTGCCAGTTTCGGTGGACCGTTGTCGGCCTTAAATCCCCGTTCAATCAATCCGTCTGGCGTCTAGGCTATAAAGGGGTTTTTTTTTAAAACATTTTTTTGTAAAAACTCGGCATTTCCACTAAATTTTGGAAAACTGATCATATTTGTTTTTCTCAAAATATAAAATATATTCTCATACATATAAAGTACATTGAAATTCTTTACTTTAAAAAAAATTGCAAATTTCCCGGTAAATATGAACATTCGCCGTTTTCAAACTATAACCGTAACTTATACAGTCATGGGCAAAAGTATTTGGAATTTTAATGTTTCAAACAGAATATTTGGAAATTAAAGAGCATTTATTAAAATCAAAATCTTGCTTCTATGTTTTGATCACATCTCCTGTGTGCGTAGTTTTTATAAATTCTTAAACAAAAAATGAAATAGCAATATGAAAAAAAATTCAAATCTATGTAGTAGTGTATTATTTTTCATTATTTTGTTGTGTACTTTTATCACGAGATTTAATTTCAAATTTAAATAAAAAGTTAGAATATCTTTTTCTGTAAGTGATAACTTTTATTTATTTTTAGTGTTTATTTTGGACTAGTTTCGAGAGTTCTCTCTTCGTCAGCTATTTTCTCTATTCTGAATAGAGAAAACAGATGAGAATAGACAAAAGGTTTGTCCTTTGTTTTACTGCGGGGATATTAATTTAGTCTCGTTTAATTGACGTGAACCAGTCCATAAATAATTTATCAATATATCTAAAAACAGTAAATTTTCGGTAGAGCTACGCCAACAAATAAGCTCTAAATTTGAATGCGGAATATCCGTGCAGGATCTAAGTAAACAGTTACAATTACAGAAAATTACTATTTATTACAACATAAACAAATATAAAAAAATAAAACTTATAAAGGAAAAGAGATGTGGGTGGAAAGGGGAAAATGGAAGCAGTTGATTCTCGTTTAGTTAGAGAGTTTATTAAAATGTTCAAGATAGTCAGTTTCCATTGTTTCAAAAATATTAAAATAATTTATAGGAAGGTAAATTAGTAAACCAACTATCTCCAGAAGACTAAAGGAAGTTGGTATTCAATGGGATATAACCAGTACTACAGTGAATAATATAATTGACATCAACAAGAAAAAACGAGTGAACGTTGCTTTGCAATAGTGAACAAACCCTTGGATTTTTGATGAAATATTTTATGGACTGCTGAAAGTTCGAGATTACGATAATTTGTTCGTATATTTCCGAAATAAAGAATATAATAAATCACCGATTGTTAATTTTTGTGTGAATTTTTGAAAGGTTCTGGTTTTATTATTTTAGACTGGCTCCCACAAAATCCAGATTTACAGTCCATGTTCATTGAATTATGAACACTATTAGTTACGTGAAAAACTCCAGTATTTTATCAAAATATAAATAAAAACAAGATTTTTTTGTTAATATTTGAATTCTTTAAAATTAAATAATTTTGAGTATACATAAATTGGAAAACAATTAACATTTGGTTAAGCTACTTTTATTTTTAATTACTGCTTTTATTCTTTAAGGTTGATTTTGTTAAATTTGATAATATGTTAGAGTTCATAGATAGTCTACAATCGGATGTTGATATTTTAGTTATTTCTGAAACTTTTATTCAGAGTCATAATTCGATAGCCTATCCTATCAACAATTTTAATAGTTGCTTTTCTTGTAGAGATGATCAAACTGGAGGTGGTCTTGCATTATACATTAAAAAAGATATCGAGTATTGCATCTTGAACATGGATAACGGCTTGTACCCATTTAATTTTATTCAAATTCTGCTTCCTCTTCTTAATAATACAAAAATCTGTGATATCTATCGACCGCCAGGTTCTGATGTTGATTGTTCCTTCAATTGGTTGGATAATCTCCTATTTGGAAACCACTATACTGATAACATATTACTTGGGGATATAAATATTGCCGTTAATAAAACAGATGGTAATGTTATTGATTATAATAATCTGTTGATGACCCATGGTTTGATCACTACAAATACGTATGCAACTCGTTCTGCAAGTGACAATATTTTAGATCATTCCGTATCCGCTTCATAAATATAACTAAAATCGTCAATTCTACGATATACTCCACTATTAGCGATCACAATTTCCTTTTGTCAAATTTTTACTTTACTTCTAAGTATATTAAGAAAACTCTTGAAAAGAAAATAGTAGACATGGCTAAAGTTAATGAATTATTCAATAATTTTCTACTTACAATGCCATTTAATGTGAAAGATCCGAATAATACTATAGAAATTACTGTAGAAAAATATAATGAATTAATAGATAGATACTCAAAGACAGTAAGTGTTGCTGTTAAGCTGAAAAATACGTTATGTCCGTGGATCACACTTGACATTTGGTGTGACATTCGTAAAAAAATAAAGTTTTAAAAAAAATTAAACGTAATCCTAGTAACGTTGCCCTTAAATACGAATTGGAACGTGTATCTAAATTGTTAGCTACTTTAGTAATATGTTTACAGATTTAATTCAGAGAGATTTATGGAAGACCGTTTATGGAAGAACTTATTTTTTAATAAAAATCTCGATTCTCTTGAATTTCATAAAATTTTCTTTAATGTCCGATACGTAAGTAATTCTTTTGAGATAGCTAATCTTTTCAATTGCTTCTTTGTTAACGCAGGTATATTAAGAAAGCTCTTGAAAAGAAAATAGTAGACATGGCTAAAGTTAATGAATTATTCAATAATTTTCTACTTACAATGCCATTTAATGTGAAAGATCCGAATAATACTATAGAAATTACTGTAGAAAAATATAATGAATTAATAGATAGATACTCAAAGACAGTAAGTGTTGCTGTTAAGCTGAAAAATACGTTATGTCCGTGGATCACACTTGACATTTGGTGTGACATTCGTAAAAAAATAAAGTTTTAAAAAAAATTAAACGTAATCCTAGTAACGTTGCCCTTAAATACGAATTGGAACGTGTATCTAAATTGTTAGCTACTTTAGTAATATGTTTACAGATTTAATTCAGAGAGATTTATGGAAGACCGTTTATGGAAGAACTTATTTTTTAATAAAAATCTCGATTCTCTTGAATTTCATAAAATTTTCTTTAATGTCCGATACGTAAGTAATTCTTTTGAGATAGCTAATCTTTTCAATTGCTTCTTTGTTAACGCAGGTATATTAAGAAAACTCTTGAAAAGAAAATAGTAGACATGGCTAAAGTTAATGAATTATTCAATAATTTTCTACTTACAATGCCATTTAATGTGAAAGATCCGAATAATACTATAGAAATTACTGTAGAAAAATATAATGAATTAATAGATAGATACTCAAAGACAGTAAGTGTTGCTGTTAAGCTGAAAAATACGTTATGTCCGTGGATCACACTTGACATTTGGTGTGACATTCGTAAAAAAATAAAGTTTTAAAAAAAATTAAACGTAATCCTAGTAACGTTGCCCTTAAATACGAATTGGAACGTGTATCTAAATTGTTAGCTACTTTAGTAATATGTTTACAGATTTAATTCAGAGAGATTTATGGAAGACCGTTTATGGAAGAACTTATTTTTTAATAAAAATCTCGATTCTCTTGAATTTCATAAAATTTTCTTTAATGTCCGATACGTAAGTAATTCTTTTGAGATAGCTAATCTTTTCAATTGCTTCTTTGTTAACGCAGGTTACTTAATCAGTGAATCTATTACCTGTGATAGAGACATACACAGGTTTGAAACTATTAAATGGATTTCAGATGGCATGTATCTATCATCAATTACAATTGCTGAAGTTTGTAATGTTATCTGTTTGCTTAGTAATGGCAAAGGTGGAGGTCCGCAAAAAATTAATAGCTGCGCGCTGAAATGTAGAATTGAGTTTTTTTCGAACATGTTGTCTGATATTTTTAATGAAAGTTTAATAACCGGTGTATATCCCAAATGTTTAAAAGTCGCTAAAGTAATTCCTATTCTAAAGAATGGGGATTCTTTACTTAATAGTAGTTACAGACCTATTTCTACTCTTTCTATATTCGATAAAAATTTTGAAAAATTAATATTTTTGCGTTTAATAACGTTTTTAAATTATAATATTTTTTTTATTCCTACCAATATAGTTTTAGAAAAGGTTTAGGAACTGAATTGGCATTGACAGAAATTTGGAGTATGATATACATATATACTGCTTTTGATTCAAAAAGTTATGTTGGGGCGCTTTTCTTGGATTTACAGAAAGCATTTGATTGTATTGATCATCAGTTACTTTTAAATAAATTATACTGTTATGGCGTACGTGGAATTCCTTACAATTTATTGAAAAGTTATTTATCAAATCGAAAACAGTATGCGTTGATAAATGGAATAGGTAGTGAAATGTTAGATATCAAATGTGGTGTCCCTCAGAGTAGTGTTTTAGGACCACTTTTTCTCATTTATATTAATGATATTTCCTATTTGCCGCTCAAGGGTCATATTAGAATTTTTGTATTTTATGAAACCCATGATCCTGACAGTATATTGATTGATATGAGACTTGACATTAGCATACTTTTAGAATATTTTAATTCCAATTTAATAGCTCTCAATATATCTAAAACCAAATATATGGTATTTCATTCCCCATATAAATCGATGATTAGTTTACCTGTTTTTGAAGTTAGCAACATTAATATTGAAAGAGTTAGTTCATTCGAATATTTGGGAGTTACATTTGACGAACATATGTTTTGGGACGATCACATTAATACCACAAGTAAGAAAATTGCCCCACTTGTTGGGTTACTCAGAAAGTTATCTTTCTTTGTTCCTACTAGGATATTGCTTATGATTTACTTTTCGTTTATTCATTCGAGACTTAGTTATGGCCTTATCGTATACGGAACAGCTACCTTAACCAAGGTGAAGAAATTGCAAGTTATGCAAAACAAAAGTGTAAAAGCAGTATACAGATTGCCAATTCTATTTTCCACTAGGTTATTATATAGCAAAAATGATATTATGATATTGCCCATAAATGTCTTATATACGTTTCAATTAACCCTTTATATGTACAAAAGCCTAAATGTATCTTCATTTATGTCTAATATAAACTTTAATTACGCTTATCATGTGTATTCAACTCGAAATTGTAACAGAATTGATTCGCATCATATTAGAACTGAATTTGGAAGAAAATCGATCACGTTTCATTTATTTATAATCAAGTACCTGCATTTATAAAGGAATCTGAAACCTATTTAAAATTTAAAAAAATATTAAAAATTATTTCAAATCAAATATTTTATTATTTTGAAACTAAATCTCCGTTATCTTTAATTTTTATAATATTTATATGTATATCTATATAAATTTTGTAACTTTTGTATATTTAGATATAACAACTTGGATTATCCTTAAAAGGACATTAAATTCAATGGATAATCCGCCGTTGTTATTGTATGAGAATGAATAATAAAATAAAATAAAAATAAAAAAAGGCATGCTACTTATACAAGGATTGATCATATTGCGAATTTCATCACTATTTTTCCATATTTTTTCAATTTTTTTTTTTTTGGGTGGACACTATAGGATTGGGCGTTGTATGTACGTTGGACTTAAGTTAGGCCGAACAATCCTCGATAGGGTTTAAATCCGGAGAATTGCCAGGCCAAGAGAGGATGTTAATATTTTGGTTAAGAAGGACATTACCTATTAATTTTGCGGTATGGCAAGGAGCTTCATTTTGCATAAAAGTGTAAGAGTATTGGCCTTGAGGTAGCGACCTCAAGTAAAGAAATAATGTTTCTGTTAACATCTTTTTATATTGCTCTTTTCTCGTGGTTTAGTATATTGGGCCAGGTCCACCTCCACTAATACAGCTCCATATCATTACTGATGGTGGCTGTTTTATGCTCCTAACTACGCATTTCTCCCTAAACCTCTCTCCCGGTCTCCAAGTACTGGGTCGATTCTATAATGGCCTCTATCCTGCATTCGTCATTAAATATAACCTTTAAATTTAAAACAACTTTAAATTCGATTTACCGTCTTCCAGTCGTCTATTGTCTAGTGCTTATGAGCCCAAATAAGACGTTTTTTCCGCATTTTTTTAGTTAGTCTGGATTTCTTTGGTGGACGCCAGCATTTCAAATTATTTCATATAGCCTTCGTCGCAATGTCCTTCTTCACTAAGAAGTAGCACGCTTCTTCACTAAGAAGTACTTCGCTTTAGTAGCACGATTGAATAGTTTTGTGGTCTGTTCTGGACATTGTCTTCCTGATCCCCTTACAGTTTCTTCTCCTGGTCTCATAAAATTTACCCCCATATTAAAGAATCATCGCCAAATTACTTACTGATGAGCAAGAAATGTCTCCATTTTTTCGATCTTGCGGTAGCAATGGTTTTTTGTTTTTAATAATGCTCCGATTGCATGTTTTTTCACTGCTTAGGTTTTTTTTTTTAGCAGTCTAGACTTTCCAAACATACATACACTTTAACTTAAACAGAAGTTTTTTAACTAAATGTAAAAAATCACTTAACGTAGATTATTTCTTACTTTAGCTCAGTCACAAAATTTTTAAAAACACATCAAACCGCGCGTCAAACATAAAATGAGAAGATTAACGTAAAGTAAAATAAGCATGCTATTGATCTTTTTAGTGCTTTTCCAGGTAATCAATTTGTTCCAACCTTTTACGAATGTCGTAAAACAATCTTAAAATAATAACAGATGTGATCCTAAATGCATTTTATTACTTTGAAATGTATTAAAATATAAAACAATAGCAGAAATTAGGAATTTCCAAAATACTAATAGTGTCCATACTGCAATGAGCATTAGAGGGGGAAGGAGGTGGGGGAGGGGGTCTACTTAGCAGGGACTGTAGAAAATATTTGGACAGGATTCAAGCGAATTGTGGCATTACGTAACCGGGAAATCGAAAAAATGACCTAATGAAATTCGCTAGGTTCGGGTCAATTTAACTCTCAAATATCTTCACAAAGGAAAAAAAAATTGATTCAATGCTAAATCGGCTTCAGGCTGTAATAGACGCAAAGGGAGATGTCATTCGATATTAAAAGTTTAAAATAATCCAAATCTTTTTATGCGTAAAAATTAAAAAAATCAAAATTCCTTCAAAATATGTATGCTCACTTAAAATAATGTAACAATTAATAAAAAGAAACTGAAGTTTTTCCTAGGATTTTGTTATTGTTGTTATATTTTTTATTTGTAATTTTTATAAACATTAATTTTTTTTCTTTTTTAACTATGCGATCTGTTTTGGGGTCAAAGCTCACTCTGCTTTTCCGCCGTTATGCTTTTTGTCCTTACTTTACGCCTCCCGGTCAACTCGAACACGTACGGCTATAGGACCGATTTAAGGCCATCTGCACATTGCTATATTGGCATGGAAGATAGGTCGGCCCATGGGTTTTGCACACCGTCAGAGGAACATAGATGTGTTAATTTTCCGATTCAAACGCTAAAGATTTAACCACTGTGCCACTGTGTAAAAAAACCAAATACTTTTACCCATGACTGTATATCAGGTTGCCCCTGATGGTGAATAGAAAAATACAATTTTTTACTGCAAATTACAGTGCAATGTATGTTCGCTAAACCGTACCCTCATAATGGGAATCACTTTCAATTTTAATTAACACCATAATTTCGTATTCTGCAATGTTTTCAATTTCAAACATATTTTAATGCTGCAGAATGATAAAATGTGCATATCGTCATTTCAGCATTCACTTAATTTATTTACGACGAATTTCTTTGTGTGCTAACATGTATTAGCAAACTCGTGATATTTTATCAGTTGATTGTATAAGATTATCTCCAATAAGAGGAGATTGTTGATCAATATTTGCGATTTCGAGTTTTAAAATCATTTTTATATGCATATTTAGAAGAACCAATATATTCCAAACGAATGACAATAATATTCAAATTTATTATAAAGAATACTATTTTAGTTGTCTGCAGACACGCGTTATTGCTAACTAAAAAAAAAACATGAACTCACGTCATCTCACCATTTTTGTTGAAATGAATAAATTTAAATTCAATAGAATGACATATACTCTGTATCAGACTGGAATTTGATTTTATTCGTAAAGACACGTGGAGGTCCTGTTTTGGTACTATTTTTACAGTTCTTATTGCAAACCACCCACAATGCATTATACATAAGTACATCAGTATACGAGACCACACCTATTAAACTTCAATTTCGTAATGTTGTAATAACTGAACGACGCCAATAAATAGTTTTGGTTGATCGATCTTTTCATTATCGTGCGCATGTTTGTCTCGGGACTTATTATACGAATTATAAGAATTATACGCAATACTGAATTGAATAATAAGTTTAAATTACATGATTTGTATTTTAATCACATGCAATGTTTTTGTTTTTGAAACATTCTGCGATACGTGATCGATCGGATCGATCGATATCAGTTATATACTAATTGAAAATGGTTAAGCGTATTACGGTGTACGAATAATTATTTTAAATTTTAATTGCCAGAATTTTGGGAAAGTCGAGTTACTTAGATATGAATTTTTTTATGAAAGCATTAGAGATCTACATGAAACATCATTTAATGCTTATTTTTATCAATTGTTTAGGTTGTATAGAAGGACATGTTTAGGTTGTATAGAAGGACGCACGAAAATATATAAAACTAGAATGCGATAAAATCTAACTAATTAGTTCAATGTTTTTTATTTTATTTGCATTAATGATTTTTGTGCGGATATTTTTTAAATGGTAAATATTTTTTATTGAATATGTATACATTTATGCTAATTAATTAATTTTATATACCAAGTGCGCAAACAGTTTTTATGGGTTTTAATTATTTTAGTTTTTCTGTTTTTTAATAATTGGGTAGGTTAGCAAAAAAGTGAAATTTAAAACTTGGTAGTTTAATAAACCGAGCTACCTTTATTTATTAAAATTGCATTGCTTGGATTTTTAAATTTTTTTGGACTTTTAAAATTGCATTGCTTGGACTAAGACTAAATCGTTACTGAATAACTCTAAAACGGGTGGACAAAAACGATTTTTTAACTCAGGCTCGAATTCCGGGTTGTGTTTAGTGGGTTGGGATATAGTATAACTAACTCAATTTGACCAAAAGTTGTATACTTACATACACAAAAATAATTGTATAGCGACTATTTGTTTGGACGGTATTTTAATACATTGAAATTGTCTACAAAGGGGGTAGGGATAAATGAAACCCGAAATTGTTGCATACAATATGGCATGAAAGTGTTCAAAGTTTATGCAGCACTCGGTAAATGATGACGTAGCCACAGTCAATTTTTAATTAGACTTTCAAATTTTTAATTACTTATTTAGAATAGAATTATTGGTGACAGGGGGTGACGACAAAGGACGCCGAGTACAGTGGCAAACAGCGGGCTTTCCAGCCCCAAAATTTACTCCTAGTCTTTGCAAATCTACATATTTTTTTTATTTCTGATCACAATCCCTTTAATATTTTTGTTATAGATATTAAATTTAGAGATTAAGAAGGATTCGCAATCTTTTCTAATTTTAAATTATTAACTAAGTTTAAAATTCAGTTTAATCACCCTCAGTTCTCTAGTGAAGCCCCTAATTAAATTTCCCAGTGATTCTAATTAACGATTATGTTAATACATATTGATTCCATTGTTTGAACAAATTTGTAATTTATTAATTATGCTACCAGTTATACACATATCCATGATCTTTGTTGGTGGAGCCTAATAGTCTTTTCTAATAGTTTTTTTTAATAATACAGTTTACAAATGTATCTAAATTTTACGTTTATGAGTCATTTGGTTAGGTATTTAAATCATTCTTCATCTTATTATTAATCCTCAATGATTCAAAACAATGTAATTTTAATAGTAGTGCTCGTATGCTTATTGTTTTAACTCAAAAATTGGAAATGTTGGAAAACGACGAATTTCACATTGAGTGTGAAATCACATTGCGTCACTTTACCGGCGATTTACCAGACAAATTCCGGATCTTAGATGCACGTCTAGAAGAAGAAAAAGAAAATCCCGACTTACAGTGACTCACATAATTGATCACGATTTTATAACATGGTAATATTTTATTATAGCCGCCCCGGTGGCAAAGTGGTTAGCATGCTCGCTCCAGCGACCGGAGGTCCCGGGTTCGATTCCCGGTGGTGACAAGGAAAACTTTCACGGCTGGTTCAGGATCAATGACTCATTATCCGAAATGAAAATATGATTATGAAACCTCATTTTGAGGCGGCCAAATCCCTTGATGGGATGTATAGTGCCAGAGAGAGAGAGAGAGAGAGAGAAATATTTTATTATACCAAAATAAAACAAAGTATTTTTAAGTTTCCTTTTCTAATTAAACTGTTTATTTAATAATTTATTTAAAAAATAAAAAAACAATTCATTTTGACATCATCATATGTAAATATTTAATTAAAAATATATTTCATGGAAGTGATCAATTTTGTGACCAGCCGATAATCTTAATTTAATATGTGGTATAGCCTCCTTTAGTTTTCAAAACTGCAGTAATTCTATTGGGCATGATTTCTACCAGCTTTCTGGTTGTTTCGGCTGAAATGCCTCGCCATTTTACCTGAACTCTATCTCAAAGATCGTCTACAGTAGATGGTGTGTCTGAAAAATCTGAAAGAGATCTCTTAAGCTCGCCCCAGCCATGCTTTATAGGATTTAGGTCTGGGGATTGAGGTGGCCACTCCGACATTACTAACCCTTTATCCTCCAGCCATTTTTTCTTAATTTTGGAGCTTTGCTTGGGATCGTTATGTTTATAAAAAACAACGCCCCCTATGTTATACTGACATTTTTACACGCTCTCAAGAAGATTTTCTTCGAAAATTTGTATGTAGGAGGCGGACGTTATTCTACCCTCGCCTTTTTTTATCTGGCCAATACCATGAGCCATCATGCACCCCCATACCATTATGGAACCACCTCCAAATTTCATTGTTTCATTTACATTATATGTGGTAATAAAATAGCTCCAGGTTTCCACCAAGGCCACTTTCGACCGTCGGAGCCAAATCGGTTAATTTTGGACTCATCTAACCATGTTAGTTTAGCCCATTGAGAAACCGTCCAGTTTTTTTAGTTTTTTGCTAAATTGAGCAGATGTTGGCGGTGCCGTTTTGTAAGTAGTGGTTTTTTTGTTTTTACGTAGCTCTTCATTCCAACTTCCTTCAATGTTCGTCGAATAGTTTCTGCTGAAACATTGGCTAAATTATTGGATATCAAAATTGTCCTCATTTTTACTGCATTTTCTACTGTTTCATTACGAATATTTTTGATACTGAACTGTTTCGCGCGTGCGTTGCTCATTTTTGCTTAGCTCCCGCCCAGTTTTTGGGGACATTTAAGTTCAGTTTCTTTCGCAGTTCCGATATTACTCCTAATGAGACGTTTAATATTTGGAAAATATCTCTATGTGCTTTACCTTCTCACAAAAATTGTTAAATTTTTCGGACCTTATTTGTAGGAAGTCGGTTTTTGACTTGAGTAAGCATCTATTAAAGAAAAGGCATATTATACGCCATTTTTATTTCGAAGAAATTCTTTTCATACCTTTAGTTTTTTCCAGTTTAAGAAATAACAAAAATATTTACAAGAATTATTATAAAATTCGGTGTTAAACCTCGCGCTATATTACTTCTACTTTCAAAAACAAGCTAAACCACAAAATTGATCACGGTCGATGTGTAAAGAAAAATGGAAAAACAGAAATAACGGTATTTCCTATTGTTCTAGTAACAGTGTTTTTTTTTGTTTTGTTGTTTTATAATAATTCACAAAAAAAATCCAGACGATTATATGTTGTAGTTTTAGTGCAATAACCAAAATACTTAAAATTTATGAAATCGTGATCAATTATGTGAGTCACTGTAGCTCTTACGGATATACATGCACTAGCGACACATTTTCCGGAAGCTGAACACTCAATTTGCATTCTTAAGCTGCAGAATTTGCAATCTGGTTTACTAAATTCAATTAAAACGTCCACTATTAACTTATGCGAAATATATTTACTCGCAGTTAATTCACTTATTAGGTAGGGAAAAACGGATTTCTGCTATTCCGTCAGTTAAAGCTAATACCAAAAAATTACCTCAGCTAATCGAGAGAAGAACTTGCAACCATCAACGTTGATCCTTCATTTGTGCTAAATTCATTATTGAATATTAATCTGGAAGCTACACCTCGACTAGAACGTGTGAGTCAGGTCATGTCCCATCATAATTCAGTTCAGACATTGTGACTACCTCGCAATAATTATCTAATATAATACCGTCTAGTTTACTGGCTTCTACAGTTACACAAAACCTACCGGAGGCCATCCAATTTGCTGCTTCCGGAGCAAATGTAAATAAAAATATGCCACCAATAGGTTCTGCAGTCTCCGGGCACCGCTTCGGAAACCTTTGTTCCAAGACCGCTCCCGGGTTATTCGTATCCTAGTATCCTACTTTTAATAACGCTTTAATTCCGATTCCTTCTCAAATTCCTCCTTATTTTAATCATAACAATCTTCATACAATAATACCCAACAACCCTCCTGTTCAATCTTATAATTATTTTCTGTTTAATATTCCTTATCTTACAGCACTCACTTTGCCTAATACTATCACTTGAAAACTCCACCCCGCATGACTCCTGAGCTTTAGCCGCGCTAGAAGTGACCGCTCAAGGGCTCTGTCTCAGTATTTTCCCCTCAAAAATTTCGCTAACGTAAGGCTTAATCTCCGTGCTCGTTACAACCTCTTCAATGATATTTTGAAAATATTTCGGTTCACAGCAAGAATGTTGTTTTGATCTTGTTCAACGTCATCATCCACGTGGTCGAAACATGACCTAGTCATGTCAATCTACTATTTAGTATCAGCGTTCAGTCGATAAAGAGTTTTGTTTGCGTGATATGTTGCGCTAGACTTGAAATGCTCGATAACCTGCTGCGATACTCAATGTTCACAGAAAGTTTTGATTCTTTACACCGATGCCAAATATTTTACCTTCTCGTATTGCGTGTCTACCGCCGAGAAATTCTACCTGTATTTGCCTCCTTACGGTAACCGTTTATTTGGTGTTTGCTTCGATGCTAATAGCAGGAGGGCTTTATTTTGAGTGAAACGGTGTTGCGACTAAAAATGTAGATATTATCTCCATACACTAATTAACTTGAGTTAAAGTTTTTCGGCGGATTCGAGCTTGTTGAGCTAAAGTTACTTCAAAGGTAAATTAAAAAGTTTTTGGGCAATGGGATGTTTACCATATAGGTACTCCGAACATTATTTCAAAAACCATCAAAAGTGTGCCCACGTACCACCGACCATATGTATACTTGATACAAGCTCGTACACCAGATAGAACAGATTGTCGCCTTGCTCTTTCTCAGTTGTGACATTACTTCTCGTATTTCTTCGTACGATGGTGGAGGTCATGGGGTCATTTCCATGTTAATGATGGTCGTACTGGTATGAGGAATACGTGTTTGCTAGCATATGCAAGATGCCGTCGGTGTCCATTTCTAACTCTCCAATGGCCCTTGAGATAAGAAAATCTCATTAATTTGTAACGTGCTTCTGTCAGTTGGGAATCTTTTTTATCTCCCAAAGTATTCTCTGGTGTTTGGGAATATTTTGTGTTGGGAGAAAAATCCATTTTATAGCAATTTTGACAATAATTTTTCCCCATTATTTTTTGGGAGTTGTTTTTCTTATATTTTAAAATTGTTTAAGCATTATTTTCTGTTATATATACGCATTTAAAAATAAATTAATGTTATAGTAAGATAAAGTTATGTTATAAAAAATAAGAGGAAAAAAAAATTAATTAATATTTGATAATTAATACAAAATAAATTATTTTCCTAGTTCGGAAAAGCAGAAAAGAGGAGACAGATTCGTTTCTTCATTAATGTTCTTAGCTTCCTACGCCTCCGCATTTAAAACAAAGGTGCGGCCGATGGTTCAATGTCATACGCGGCGCCTATGTCCCAAGTCTAAGCACCGAAAGGGCCGAAGAGCACTTGTCTATCGGCAAACCACCCTTTCGATATAGGAATTTTATTAAAAATTAAGTAAATTAAATTACCAATTCGTGGATTTTCCAGTGGAATTTTATGTCAGGAAATTTATCAAAGCTAGGTAGTGTGGGGTCAGATGTATATAACCGATCAAATCGATTAATGAATTTTGAATAAACCGTTGTGAGGTTTAATTTGCTGATATATTTGCGGGTGTTTTTAGTTATACTCCTTTGTTCTTTGTAGCAGTATCTGCTCCAGCAGCCAAAGGCATCATTGCCAGAGCATCCGATTGCTACATTGTAGACTAAAATATAGTACAGTACTATATAATTGTTCGATGCAAACTAATTGATGTTATTTTGTTCAAGGCATTTTATCCTTTCAGTCATTTCCATAGATATAACTCTCAGTTTCAATTGTTAATTTCTCATTGATTCTAATTCCACTACTTTATTATTATTTACCTAATTTTACCTCGGTGATGCTGCGAGTTACATAATTAAAAGCAGCTCTATTAAGTAAGCATTTATTAACTTTCCATTCCTGAATAATAAAATTTAAGGCATGCACTAATAACACGAGTTCGATAACCAAAACTATGAGTAACCCTTAATCCTTTTAGACCTGTTGTACATGATTATGTACAAACGTTTCAAAGAGACGTAGTATTCACGAAGTTCATATTTTCTCCTCTATTGCATGTTTCTTTCAGTTTTCTATCTCTTTTTTATCATTCTATTACAATAAATTCCCTCAAACTACAAAAATGAGATCAGAAAATCCTTTATTTTTTAACACCATTTTCTATAAAGACAGTGACAATTCTGATGATGCTGAGGAGGGGCAGGATGAACTAATCTCTTTTTAGGATTACTATAATATTCCGAAACTTTGTAGCAATACAAGTACCAATAAAAGACGTCCAACAAGAATCGAAGTAGAACAGGCAAACACTGTTATGCAGGAGTATCAAACGAAGGAACTGAAACAGTTCTAGAAAATATTGATTTCGAAATTATAGTAGAGATACAAAATGCTCCAAATTATTTTACAAATATAATTGATCGAACTCGAATAAAATGGGGAAAAGCGAATTCGTTGAAACCGAAATCAAATACCAAACGCCTGAGGAAACAAACCCTATTGAAGAAACTACATGACAGTATTTCATGAAATATTTTACTGAGGAATTATTCGAAACTATAGTAAACTTTACGAATATATATGGGCTCAAAAATGCCCAAACCTTTAAATTGACGGATTTCATGAAATTAAAAGATTTACCGGAGTTCATATATTCATCGCATGTACAAGATTTCCTCAAATCAGAATATACTGGAACAATCCTATAGGAATCAAACATGTTATGCGAACTATGAGCAGGGTCCGATTTTTTCAATTGCGAACTAATTTTGATGTCACCAAGAATTGAGACATTCCAAAAGATAATAAAACCGTTTTTATAAGGTCCCATAATTAATTCTGTTAGACAAAGATGTTTAGAGATTCCATTGGAGGAGAACCTTTGCATTGACGAACAAATGATTCCATTTAAAGGGATATTATCCGCGAAACAATATATGGAAAGTAACCCAACAACTTGGGAATTGAAATTTGGTATTATGCGGAAAATCAGGACAACCGTTTGATTTTATTATTTATCAAGTCTGAAGAACTGAAATTTTTGATTTCCGTCAACAAATATTTCGGTTTGGTGCAACAATCGTCCTCCATTTAATTCAAAGAATTGAAGGACCGGGACACAAATTGTATTTCGATAATTGTTTTGCGACTTACAATTTATTGGAAATATTAAAAAATAGAGGGATTAATGCAATTGGGACCACTCGAATTAACCGATTTCAGAAGCTAGATTTTTCGAAAGACCGCCGACTATTATCCAAACTCAAGTAATTTTCGACCGTGATATTTCGAGGTATATTTGTAACCAAAGAAATACGATCAAAAATATTATTCACGTCAACATTTACAGTAGTCTCACATATTATCTCTGGCTGATCATCGTCCGAAGATTTTTGAATTGTAAAATCAGAATGGCGAACACAATTTGGTATAGCTACAGGCGAAACAAATTTCCATACGTGGCGTAACACAATGCATCTAAAACTGATACCTTTTTCATATCTTCCTTAAGCTCAATACTTGCTAAGTATTTGGGCAATTATCTATAATTAAAATTACCTTTCCCTTTTCCTTTAAAAAGTTTTTGTCTAACGATTTCAACCAACTTGAAAATAAGTCCGCTGTCATCCAGGCATTTTTATTTGCGGTGTATTGAAGGGGTAGATTTTTAACGTTTTGAAAACATCTTGAAAGTCTTGGGTTTTGAGACTTTCTGATAACAATAAGAGGAAGTTTCTCTGTTCCATCGGAATTACAGCCAAGAAGTACTTACTGTAAGGCGTTCCTTAGATTTTTCACCACCAAAACAAGTATCTCATTTAAATGGTTAAGTTTTGACCGTCATGCAACGAAAAAAATAAACCAAATTCATCCGCATTACAAATGTCTTTTCTATCGTAATCCTTCAGAATTGTAGGTAAAGTTGAATATATCTCAATCGGAAGTCATTTCAGCTGATACTTGTCTCGCTTGTCCACTAATACACTTAAAGACAACTCCGTATCTTGTTTTGAAACGCCTTTTCCATTAATAGAGGTCCAGAAATAGCAGCATTTTGAGGTCGCGCTTGTTTAAACCAAAGCAGGAATCCCGAATCTAAACCTTCATACTTTGGTAAACGCAAACGTTTCCGGCTTCCTTCGAAATCATCCTTGGCTAGGAAAAACTGATTATACAGCCCCAGAAACGAGGTGGCTAAATTCCTCTACTGAATTTTGTACTGCATGGTCAGATTCTAGAACCGCATTTGACCCATAATAATTAAATCAGATAACTCCCCCCCTCCCCCCTCCCATCCCCTTCCAAATGCGCGGTACGAAAATACTAAAATTGAATTAAATATTTCCGCTGATTTAAAATGTCATCAACAATTCTGTTTGCGATATATCTGCCTCTCATAACATGTAACGTTGCAAATTTGTGTATTTTGTGATTTCGCAGAAAATTATTAGATCCGTTTTAGAGCTGAACTGAAAGCCCTAATAACAAATTTCGTTGCAAGTCTTTTAGATTTTGATATTTCTGTTTAAGAAATTAGACTAATTGAGGGGTTGGTGTTCTTCGAAAATTTGGATATTTTCCAAACGATTAATTTTAAAATGTTCCGGTTTATACAATAGAATTCCGGATAACACAGCTTTTAACGTTTCATTTATATTTTCACGATCCACCCCATTTTTGTTTTGAATAGATTGACTCACCAATTTTGATAGAATTTATTATTTAGCAAATAGCATTTAACAATCATCATTTAAATATTAAAATTTTTGTTGGCAAGCAGTATTTGTAAATACTCATTAATTAAAATTCACACCGCCGTCTATCACACAGTGCAAATTTTCTTCTCTTATTAGTTTTGTTTATTTATTTTATAATCACTTACAAATTTTTTTATATATTTAGATTTTAGAGAAAAAAACATAAAATATATTAAAAGTTTATTGCGCGCGATCAATAAAAATATCGAGGTTAAAAAATTATCGTAGTTTTTCCAATCGAGACATTTTTATTGCATTTTAAATTAATCTATCTCTTACGATTACGAAATGTATTAATGTATTTTCATTTGTCTCTTTTCAGGCTAAAGTAGGAAAATGCCAAATTTCTATCACGAACTGTTGCTGTTGTAATGATTTAAATGTCATAAAAAATTTCAACAAACATCTCAACAGTTGTAATAATGCGACCACCATCCATGATAACAACAACCAACAATGATGGCTTGCCATCATTAAAAGTTCAAAATACAACCATTAATAATAATAATAATAATAGTAATATAATAAATAATAATCAGAAGTTATTAAGTTCCGAGAGTGATGGTCGAATTTATTCGAAAGCACAAAATGTTGAAATTATCAATTACAAGAAATATCGTTCAAATCACGATAATTTTATTAACAATTTAACGAAAACACTGTCAAAAAATCATCATATAATTTCTAATCCGATCGCGGACATAAATAATCGCGCCTCGTCATCGTCTGCAGACGCGCCGCCACCCGCAGCAAATGATGTTCGTTTAAAACGTATTGCAAGTGATATAAACTGTTATAATTTAGATACAAACAGTTGTGGTAGTGAATTACTAGATAGTAAAAATTTTAAAAATAAACCATTAAGTGATTATACAATTTCAACTAATGTTAAAAACAATAATAATATTATAGTAAATAAATTAAATGAAGTAGATGGTGAAACAATTCCATTACTTTTATATAAACCGTCATCCGCAGTAAACGCCTCCGCTATCGTTACCACCACCGTTGCTATAAGTACACCCGCCACTACTACCACCACCACCACCACCACCAATATAAAAGATTCAATCATTGAGTTTGATTTAAAAACAAAAAATTTACAAAACGTTGTGATTCATCGGAATCGTGATCTCGGCCCGCAACGGATTACTAACAATAAGAAGACAACATTACGTAATAATCGAAGAAGTTTACAGCTACCGGTACACGCGACAAGCGACTGCGTTAGTAATAATAACACGGAACATACAAATTATTCAAAACGGAGGCAACAAATTCATTCGTGGTACGCGTACGGTTACGAAACGTTATTCGAGGAATTAGAGCAGGAAAAGAAGAAGGTAAGTGTTTTGTTATTGTACTGCGTGTTAATGGCTAGTTTTCTTTAAAATTTTGTTTTTGTGTTATGCAAATGACGTATTTTATATTTCCTTACTTGGTATTTATCGAAACAATTCGTCGATTTGTTTTCTAGTCTAATATGCGATTTGATTTATGTTCTTAAAATTAAATTTTACTCAACACGATTTCTCAGTGGATTTCCGATTTCCGCTTGCTATTAATATTTTATATTGTTAATTTTTGTTAATGTATGTAAGTAGCTAACAGTTGGATTAAACTAATAAATAATTTCTTTGATTTTGCAAGTTCGCCTTGTTGTATTTTACCATAAAAAATTGCTGATATAATGAAAAATAACATTCTCTTGTTAGTTTGCTTTCGTTTAATTAATATTTAATTCTAAAATTTGGCAAAGAAAAAATTTTCAGCTTTTTCTACCCATCAAGGACATGAAAATACAATCTCTAAAATTTCAAGAAGCTTATTTTGAAAATTTCATGTTATAATCGACATCTGGACCAATATCAGTTTTAAAGGAAAAAGTTTTGTTTGGGCACTTTGTTAAATGAGGTTGGATCAATAGTTGCGGAAAATATCCCTAACCTAAATCCTAATCTATATCAACAACAAATAACCGGTGTCGTGCTGCGATTTTCTTCATATTATACAACTACAGAGGCGGCGCCGCTAATTTAACAATAACTGATTTGGGGAATTTTGTTTTCAGTTGTTGTTTTGCCAAAATTTTGCTTTATTGAGATTGTAAATGTCATTCATTGCCTCAAAAAATAAAAATATTTTCGTTTTGACTGCGATCGTTATCGTTGCTTATATGAGAAAGCTTGTTTTCTTTTTTCGGCGCCGCTAGTAGCGGAGTGTATGTGTTTGAACAGATCACCGAAACAGCAATTACCAAATAACCACAATTCTTCGAAAACGGCAATTCACCAAAAACAACAATACACCGCAAACTATAATTCACCGAAAACAAATTTACCGAAAATGATAATTGTCTGAAATATGTTAAGTGAGTACCTAGTTAAGGTTTACAATTTGGAGCATATTTAAGTTTGAACGATTTAAAAAAACTCGTTTAAGAGGTCCCACGTTTGTACATAGGTTCCGTTTTTATCGATCCAGAATTTTTTTCATTTTTCAATATCGTTTTTTGTGATCAAAATTTAATTTGATTATTAATACGTCAAATTTGATTGGATTTCTTACAAATGTGACACTAAATTTTCTAGTCCGTTGCGATATAACTAGATTTGTGTCTGGACCCTAATCGAGCTTTATTTGTAGTTCTTGGAACTGATTAATTTAATTTGAACTTAAACTGATCTGTTATGAAAATTGGATTCCCATATGAGTTTCGGATGAGAGTTATGAAAATAGACAATTTGATTTTATGATTGATTAGGATTAACCTTATATAAGTTCCGAAAGCAGTTCTAGAAAGTGGTAAATTTGGCTAAAATTAGCTCATATATCAATCAATGTAGAAAACATAGCACGCACTTATTTCGATGTCTTTTGCTTAGTCTATAGTATTTCATTTTAGCCACAAAAACTTAAATTGATGCCACTTTCAAATCGAATACCCATGTCGATGTTCCCCTTTATTTATTTCATAACACATTTTACCGCTATTGACTTCTCCATCCACTTCAAAATCGCCAAGATTCTGTTCACCGTTTCATGGAGCTTCCACTGCATTGAATTTCGCCATGCCAAAACAGTTGAGTTGATCAAGCCCCAAGAAACATTTGAGTTGATCGAAACATTTCAGCTCTAATGCTTTGACCTCGAATTACCTGCGCAAATATTCAATGACTAGAAAAATTGCTTCCCCGTTCTCTGTTCAGAGATCAATCAAACCGTAGTCGACATAAATCGCAAGTATCATCATTCTATTTTTCCCATGGCACACAAAAACACATGAACGCGATTTACTGGTCCCAAAGCCGAATATTTTAATGAATGGTGTAAACTTTTTATTTGAACAGCTTGACGTGTGTTTCAATCCGGACAAGCTCTTGGATAGCTGTTTTTATATCGAACTGCTGCTATCTCATTCGATTTGATGGCACCAGCGCCAGAACTGCTCGAATCATACTCCCGTGTGAGCCCCCGCACTATACCAATCGTGTTTTGTATCGATCAATGCTTCCATCTGGATCTTACTTTAATTTGTAGACCCCACGATTATAAACCACCTTTTGATCTTCTGTGGCACTATTCTGGTAATTCCCCGGGAATAGGAAACTGAGGAAAGAATTTACAAATAAATTCTGTTAAAATAATTTTTTTTTGGCATACTAAGGTAAAAAGTTAGTGGCAATTTTGTTGAAAACAAAATAAAATTTTGAATAATTTCTCAAAGTAATCCCCCCCGGCCTCAATACACTTGTGTCAACATTTTTTCCAATCCTCGAAACAGTTGTTAAAGTCAATTTCCGGAATAGCCTCCAATGCCCGTAGTGATTCACGTTTAATATCTTCAATTGACTCCGTTTCCCCGGAGCGGTCGTGTGAGTTTGCTGAACAGCCAGAAGTCACATGGAGCTAAATCAGGCGAATGCGGTGGTTGCAGAACGATATGGAAGGAATTTTTGGCGAACAAATCACGTAAAACCAATGCAGTATGAGAAAGTGCATTATCGTGGTGCAAAAACCAAGAGTTGCCGACCCATAATTCCGGCTTCTTTTTACGAATAGCTTCGCGCAAACGACACATAACACTCAAATAGTATTCCTTGTTGTCAGTTTGGCTGGTCGGAAAGAATTCGGAGTGCACCACTCGTGCACAATCGAAGAAAACTGTCAACATCACCTTGATTTTTGACTTGCTTTGATGTGGTTTTTTCGGCTTCGGGTCACCTTTGGCACGATATTCGGCCGATTGATCGTCTGTTTCCAGATCGTAAGCATAGACTCATCGCCAGTTATAATACGTTTCATGACATCCTGGTAGTCGGAAATCATTGTTTCACAGATGTCAACGCGACGCTGTTTTTCCACAAAATTGATTGATTTTGGAACCAATCGTGCTTTCACTTTTCTTAGGCCCAAATGATCTTTCAAAATGGTTTTCACTGATCCTTCCGATATTTCAACGATGCCAGTAAGGTCTCTGACTGTTAATCGTCGATTCTCGAGCACCAATTCCTTGATTTTATTAACATATGTTGATCATCAGTTGATGATGATGGCCGTCCTAGACGTGGTTCATTGTCAACACGTTCTCGACCCTCTTTGAACAATTTGTACCAATCAAAAACACTTGCTCGCGACATACAATTATCACCGAAGGCCTTTTGCAACATTCTGAACGTTTTGGCACCACCAAATTGATTCCGCACACAAAATTTAATGGAACTTCTTTCTCTGTTGAATAATTTCACTCATTACATAAAAATCGCCGAAGGCACTTTTTGTACTTCAGAAAGACAAGCGTATACGAAACACTAATGATTATTTTGATGTGACATTTGGCATAGATTAACAGATGTCACTGACAGTCATACCAACATAGAAAAAAAAATATTTCGACGAATGGTTTTCCGCGCGAAATTTAAATTAAAGTCTTACTAGTTTTTGCCCACAGTAGTTTTTCTCTTATCCAGATCGCATATTTCACCCCGTTAGATTGCTTGCACAGGCATTGTCACAACATCGTTCATTTTTGATTCACTATTCCATAATTCGTTCGGTGATTCCTCAAGTACTGGACTCGTTCCCATTCGATTCAGAACATGTACTGTCAAATTGACAGCCTCTGTCCAGAATTTGTATTCCATCTGCTTCGCATGAATCATTGTTCATACAGATTCCACAATTGTGCGATTGTCAAGTGCCTCATCTCATGGAAAGAAAATTCCAATTCCGCATTGGAGACATCTATCTTTGCTGCAACGACCGACTTTTGCTCATAAAATTTACGTAATTATGTGAAAAATCCTCCTCTAAAAGATAAAAATCCCACGAAACGAGTTCGTTTGCATTGACCCATAAACGCCCGTATGAATAATTTTAACACATTCCTTTGACTTCTTTTCACGAAATTTATAACTTTCGAACTTTTACTGCACAAATGTATTGGGTGTACAAATAAATTTCCGACCTTTTTTACTGAAATAAAAGACATTAGTTTTTGTAGAGAATGAAAGAATGTTTTGTTCAAAGTATGCTCCTTCGGAAGCTATAACCTTCACCCATCGTTCAGGCAATAAACGGATTCCCCGAAGGAAGAAGTTTGGTGATTTCGAGGCGATCCAGTCATCGACCCATTTTTTGACGTTTTCATATGAAGTGTAGTGCTGCTGTGCCAGGGCTGATTGCTTCGACCGGAACAAGTAGTAATCAGAGGGAGCAATTTTTGGTGAATACAGCGGGTGGGGCAGAATTTCCCAGTTCTGTCTGCCCAAGTAATTTTTGACAGGTATAGCAACATGTGGCCTAACGTTGTCATGTAGCAAAACAATCTTATTGTACATTTTGTCCCATTCCGGTCGTTATTCAGCTAGAGCTTGCTTTAAAGCCATCAGTTGTCGTCGATAAACTTGTCCCGTAATGGTTCCACGCTCTTTCAGCAGCTCATAATAGACGACACCCTTCTTATCCCACCAAATACAAAGAATCGCCTTCGAACCATGGATATTTGCTTTTGGCGTCGACGGGCCTGGTTCACCTGATGATCCGATGCAAAAACCCCTTCCTTTGTTGTCGTTGAAGCAAGAATTCGCACATGGTTTTTCGACGTTCCATGTCCCTTTCTTTCAATTTGTGTGGCACCCAATTTCCCAACTTCTGAACTAATCCCATTGCATGCATACGTTGCGAAACACATTGTTGGGTAATATTCAACTCTTCTGCCAATTGTTTTTCAGTCTAACAAGGGTACACATCAAGCAATTCTTCCAATTCTGTATCTTCAAATTTTCTTGGTCTGCCGTCACGTTCTTTGTCTCTTATGTCAAAATCACCAACTTTGAATCGTTGAAACCACTCTCCCGCAGAAAATTCGACATCTTCAATTCCTTGAAAATAATTGTTGTTTACGCTTTGAACAAATGTCACTAGTAATTATTCAAGCTTGACATCTAACCACCAAAAAACATGTATTGCCCGATTGAATAATATGCTAGCAGTGATACTAACGACACCTATCTAAAAAGGTCGGAAATTTATTTGTACACCCAATAGTTCACTGGCTTGCTGTTCAATTCCAATCGATAGTCACGATCCATGAACTTCCCCGACGAAAATAAATTCAAACGAATTTCCGGTACAGCCAACGTTACGTCGAACGAACGAATGTTGATATCACCTTTTCGTCGAGCCATGATCTCGTCATTTTTTACCATTATGTGCGACACAAAGTTTTCGAACCATTCACCCAAGTATTCTTGTCTCCACTTTACGTCGAGCCATGACACAGAAACGCACCGTCAAAAACATTTATCTGTTTCTTGTTATCTGAATTCCTCCTTTTATTCTTCAGTGTATACAGTCGCGTTTCCAATGACCACTCTCGCCACAATGAAAACAATTATCTTTCAGCTTGCTGCTACCACCCTTAGATTTTCTTTTGTTGTTCTGTTCCAATGAACGACCATTTTTTGAATTGGAATTCTTGTCCGAAAAAATGCTTCCGTTCTTTCGGACCGTGCGACTTCAATCGAAGCTCCTCTGTCATTAATCGTGCAGATAAATTTATCATAATTTGCTTGTCCACACTCGCTGATTCCGACGCACTCTAAAAATGGTTATACTTAGCTGGCAAATAAAGGCATTAAAATCTTCGTCATAACCATAGACTTCCATGAGTTTTAGCATACACGTTGCAATATGCAGCCAGTCACTTTTGTGAAACAGTTGCAAGTAAATAATATTTGCCTTCGATGTTTACTCATGCGTACTTTTGAATGTGGACCACATTGAAGTTACCGAATCCCAATTTATTATCTGCAACAATGACTGCTTTTTGGACGTCGTCGAAATTGAACTTCAATTTTTTTTTTGGTACACACCACTCGAACTGTCAAAATTTGAAATTTTAATTCAATTTATAGGCCGAGCCTGTTCAATTGTTGGATTAATTTTATCCTGTTAATTTTCCAATCTTCAGTCCAATACGCAGTGGAACAAATAAAACAAATGCTGGCGTGTGTAAAACAAATTTTTATTTTTCGTCAGCGTGTTCCTAGTTCGCTGTCAAAAATACAACAAGGCTCTCGATCTTGAAGATTTTCCAAGAGTTCTGAGTTATTCGAGAAATCGTAAAATTGTATTTGTTCGTTCTGACCTGTTTTGAGTAGAACACGATGTACTCTAACAGTATAAGTCGTTTTAAAAAAATTCTATGGTCGCAGATACTTAGAATTGGCGATTTTTGAATAATCTTTAGAGAATTATCGTATTTCGAGTTTCCTTGAATTAATTTCCTGGTGTTCCTAAACGCCGGCCATTCGGAAACTTATTTTGGGTGATCTACGATTACGATCTATTCTAAGGTAACAGAAAATAAGTAATTTTTAAAATATGCTATGGCCCCAAAAACTTCTGATTGCAGAGTTTTGAATATTCTTTAGAGAATTATCGTATATCGAGTTTCCCTGACTTTGGCTGGTGTTCCTAAATGCCAGCCAACATAACTTGAGTAAGTCATGATCTATTCAACTGGAAATAAGTCATTTTTAAAATATTCTATGGTCTCAGGCACTTAGAATTGCGATTTTTAAATATCCTCTAAAGAATTATGAGAGAGACTTATTTTCCTGGTGTTCCTAAACGCCGACCAACCAATAAAGTTGAATTTAGGAAGAAAAATGTTTTTTTAGTAGCTACATAGCCTCGGGACTTATTGAGTGACGTTAAAACTTGTTATAAAAACTAGCACTGGATTTTACTTTGACTTTAACGCCCACCATAAAAAATAGCTGAATCACCAAGATACGAATTGTACTGGGCACTAAGAGGAGTAGTTTGCCGCTTCGCGTGACCTCTCATTATAAGCGGCAAACTTTTGATCATAACATTTCTTACTCGTGCATTACTCAAAATATGAGATGTTAGAGCCGATGTCAAATGACTTATGTGTGCTTTACTTTTGCTGGTCTTGTTCCCATTAACAAAAATTTGTTAAATGTGGTCCTTCGTTTAGTATATTTGCGTCTGAATACTAGTCGTCATTCCAAGGCTTTTAAAAGTAAATGCAAATATTGTTTAGTGATACTTGTCCTGCCTTGATCTTGCCTTTCATTTTATATTATACTCGTACATATTGAACTTTTTCGTGTGACACAATGCAAAAATTATAATACGCGTAAAAAAAATATTTTATTTTAAGGGTTCAGTAAAACTTATTATTTATAAAAAATTACGATATATACTTTCACGGTTGTTACAATAATGTCGTTCACCTCTTAAACGTGCTAATTAAAAAAACAGTAAAATTTATTACTCCAGTGGTATATGAAAGCGAGTCGTGGATATTATTTTATAGAAAGCAAGGGCGGTGATTAGCTTGTCCTTCCTCATCTTGATGACAGCTGTTTTATTATTATACTCAATATTTGTTATGTTTTTTGCTTGATTTGTTTAAATTTGTTTAATTTTGTGAGTTACAGCGCATGATGTAGGTAGTTTTTGATATGTGTGAAGACGCGATCTATATAATGTTCGACGTTATCGTCTATTACAGATACAAAATCAAAATATGTCGCGCATACCTCTAATCCATGCTGAATTGGAAAAGTTGGCCGAAGAAACTTCTTCTGAGTCAGGCGCTAGTGATGATGAATATACCGTGGACTTTAAGGTACTTATGTGTAGAACGCCGTGTTAGTACCATAACTATATGATCATCAGTTAAACATATTAACTATCCCCACCACCGTTAAATCATTTCATTCTAATACTATGAGGCTCGAGTCCGTATATACAGATTATAATTGTCGATTGCTTTTCAATGTGAAATTCGTTTTAAATACGATAGGATATACTACAATAAAACTAATTATTTTTTGTTTCTTTTACAGGATAATATACATTATCATAACAACCTGGCGGGAGCGAAGAATACATTTATAAATGGGGCGCGCGAGTCGGCATCCCTAATAGAAAATAATTCAAATAATTTAGTACATTCTAGTCGAAGTCGCCGCAGTAACGGTGGCAATTACATAAATACACAGCAGCAGCATATCCAATCAGAGGGCCCTCATGTTCAGTCGCTTGGGGGCCCTTCTCAACCTACACGTAGAAAAGTTGGACAATTTCTCAAATCTTTAGTCAGTCGCAAAACGGCCAAAGATAATTTAAATGCTACACCACCTCTATTGCCTCATAATGAACAAAAAGAAGAAAAACAACAGCTACCGCTGCAACAATCACCCGCCAACAGTTTAACCAATTTAACACAAACAAAACGTGTTGGTAACTCAACCACATCATTAAATATAGTTAATCAAAAATTATGGTCTGTTGTGCCATTATTTCGTCGCGAAACCAGTAGTTCAAGTCTTAATCAAGCCTTAAAACCAAAATCACCGGACCACGAATCAAGCCTGCGTAAATGTAACACCGTATTGGCACTAACACAAACGGCCTCATCATTTAGTTTTGAACCAATGCGACCATTAAATCGATTACGTAATTATACATCGATTGGAACGTGTTCACGTTGTTCTAGTTTGCTGTCGGTAGCGGCTGGTTCAAAATATTCGCTTAACGTATCAAATGGCTTTATTGCGGTGAGTGATGGTGAAACATCACCAATATTGGAATCATCATCACACGAGAAACTTGTCAATATAACATGCAAATTGTGCCTTGGTGATGTAAAATTAGAAAATTTAACAAAAATATCACAATGCGGTTGTTCATTTTGTACTGAGGTAAGTGTACTCGTTTTTGTAAATTATAAATTTTTGTTTTTGTCTAATTATATACGTCGTAATTATGCGTAGTTTATTGCTGGAACAATAATATAATAAATAGTGATAATTAGTTTATTCATGTGTGTAATAGTTATCATTGTTCACATACGAATGTACATAATAATCTCATTATATTTCGATTTTTTAGTTTCGGCTTAATTTTTATGTATATGGAGTCTTAACGTGCGCTAGATTTTTATAATAATTTCAATTAGTCTTTCTCGTATTTAGGGTAAAATATACTATGACGTTATAAGTAGCATAGTTGTATAGTTTTAATTTCTTGATGAAATATAAAACGTTCGGTACAATTACTATACATATTTATGGTTTCCCACAATTAGCTTTTTTTAAATTTATACCTTTCCGGGACATGACCGTTGAATTTGATCCAGTAAAAATGATTCAGCAGGAAATTTTTACTATTATGAAATACGAGGTGTTCCATTGGTGGCGGTTCAGAATCATCAACTAAAAATAAATAGTAAAAGGCATTAAGAATTTTGTTTATGTACATTCTGAATTATATACATACTTAACTTATCCAATTATTATTTGTGCAACCTATGTAGTGTACTTTCTCGTAATATTATCCAGTTTAATATCGATTGCCATAATTTATTATTTGGAAACCAAACTTCCATCGTCTTGATAACCTCACCTTGAAGTAAAATACTATCTGGCTATCAATCCAGAATAATCCAAAATTTCATAATTTATTATGTAAATAAAAAAAAACATTGTAAATGACAGTCGATTTCCTTATTTCTAAATGGATGAAAGCTCCGTTGACGAATTGATGGTTCGCTCAGGGGTTACAGGTGTAATTTTTGGATGTAGTAGCGAAAATGTTTGTTATTGATCCCGAGATTGAGTCTCAAATGGAAGAATTTGATCAAAGTATTATTTGGTGTCTGGAAAGCTCAGAAAATGAATCCTTTAAATTAAATCAAAGTGAGGATAGTGCTGGAAGATTCGATGAGTTCATATTAAATGCTACTCAACCTGAAGCTGCAGAAATAAAATTAAAAAAAAACTAAACATACTTCCGTTTTTTGGTGAGTATACCGCATGGCCTAGCTTTTATGATTTATACCATATTGTCCTGTATGCAAGGGCGAGACGCATTTCTTATTTGAATGTAAGGATTTTGCGAAAATGGCATTAGTCAGTAGGAAGAATCTTATAACAACTGATAAACGATGCTTTAATTGCTTGCATAAGGAACATAATGTGTATAACTGTCGTGACAGAAGTAGATGTAAACTTTGTCACAGAAACATCACAGTTTATTGCATGAGGATACCCCTCATGTAAAGGCAGCCAGCCATATTACTTCGCTTCAAGAAAGTTCAAAGGAAGCGGAGTCATCAACGAGCAAGAGAGGCTAACCTGAAATGAAAGTGTACCATACAAGTATGCTATACTTTACACAACGGCCAATTCCTGGATTCAGCGGATTCCTGGATTCATAGTGAGTGGTTTGGGACAGTCTAATTTAGAGCGGACTAAAGGAATCACTCAGCTGGAAATCGTGCCAAGGTCAATGACAGAGCCGCGTTTGAATGTTCAAGCCTATGTGGCATCAAAAATCACAACAAGCATCCAAAACAGACTGTGCAAAATTCGATAAATTAAAATCCTTACGAAAGTGGCAACATTGATTTACTACTTTGCGTTGAGGTGTTATTCGCGATACTGCAAAACCAACAGCTTAGGTCGTCACCGCGTTTACTGATCCAGACGACTATTTCTTACCACACCATGGAGTCATCAAGGAAACTAGCACAACAACGAAGCTAAGGGTAGTTTTCGATGGGTCTTTAAAGGATGTAAATGGAGTATCGCAAAATGATCCATTGAGGGTTGGGCCAACCATTCAATCATCGTTGTTAGACATCTTATTACGATTCCGTACACAGCGATATGTCATATCAGGTGCCATAGAAAAAATGTACCGGCAGGTTTGCATCCACCCAGATGAGGCAAAATTTCAAAAGGTGCTATGGAGAGCTGACATAAATGAGACAACGAAACAGTACGCGACGAAGCCACTGACTTAATGGTCCTTGGAGCCGATAGATCAATAAGTACCCGTGTTTGAAAACAAGTGGCGTTGCTGAAGGAAGTTGACATTACCACAGAATATATCAGAAACGATAGTTAGAAACCATTTTTTTTTGACAATACTCCTAAAATAGTTCCCACGTTCAAATTTGAAAAAAAAACTCATTTTGTTTTTAGTAGTGTAAAAATAAATTCTCTCTTCGACTTCTGTCAAATTATTCGCAATCATTTGTCAATAAATGAGCATTATAATTAATGAAAATGATTCGGTTAAGGCTATATTCTTTGGCACGGGTATCAAATATTTTTGATCGAATATGCATGCCCAGATTGAACGGATTACGTGATGAGAATCTACCACACCGAGCGCCCATCGTGGTTCAATTCAGCCGAGGCAAACCAATTATTTGAATTCGTCATCAAGCTATATCAGAATGAATTTAATTCATTCGACATCGGCATTATTGCCCCTTGCAATTAACAGTGTGGCGTTTCGAAGAATTTCAGGGACACATTATACTCATTACAACCGTACGCTGAACGAAACAATGGCGAGATTAAAGACTGGCAAAACGGTATCGGATTTGTCGATGATGTAAAGCGAATCAATGTAGCGATTTCATGTACTCGAGCATTACTTGTAATCTTTGGTAATGACTACTTATTGTGCATCGACCAAAATTGGCGGTAGTTATTGTGTTCAGAACAACACTTATGCCGGATGTAGTTTACCTGAAATTTTTAAAAATAAAACAACTGTTGATTAATGGAAATTTCCGGCTTTTTATTAAATTTTTTTCATAAATTCGGATTATTTTAGATTCTCAATTTTATCGTGTGACTATAAAAAGAAAAAAATTTCATACGTTCCACAAATTGTTTAGTAGTACTTTCAATTATTTTCACCACTTTCTTGTGCTTTAGCTTGGGTTTCTTTCTACAGTAGCAGTGAGACCTTCCGAACGAACCGAGAGCGAATCAATTACTTATTTCAAATAAATGTTGATATGATGACAAAGGTTGCGATCCTATTATAACATGTTCCAATTTCAGTCAATTTTAGCATCAAGTCCAGCATTACGAATTAAAGTCATAATCCAGCACTGGGCTTCCTCTGATTTCATGTTTAATTTATCATCCAACATACTTATGGTAATGCCAATAATACGATGATCGGCCGTACCATTTGTAATAAAATTTCGTGTGTGGTGTTAAATTGAAGGCTATTTGGAAAACAAGTTTAGTATGCGTGGCTATATATTGTGTGGCTTGGCCTTGTTCACATCAATAAGCCAATTCACAGCTTATCCTTATTAAACTCGTAACTAGAATATAAAAATTGTAAGATAACACATTCATTTGTACATATATAAAATCGTTCCCTCGGATAACAAAAATCGTGGTTCCAGATTAACAGCGTTAGTAATCCCAAATTCATGAATGGTGTTCCAGGTTTTAGTATAATTTCGATCATTTCACATGCGACAAAATAAAATAAAAAATTTGGCTTATAGCCGAAAATTCTTTGAACCCAGTTTTCATTTATAACATCAGAAATATTTAAAGGGTAACAGTATTTATCGATAACGAACATCATCTGGCAATACAAAGAAATTCGCTTTACAACTGTCCAGTTGATTTACAACTGTCCATAAACATGGATTTTCTGTTCAGCTAATAATTCAGCTCCAATATATGAACTTGCAACACGACTCAACCTGATGCTGTATAAGATAGCGGAATTTTGACAGCGGAAAATAAGAGATTACGCTACTCGCCGCAAGTTGCAGCACTATCACTAAAGAGAATTAATTTTGTTATATATTTACCACAGGAAATTTTTCATTCATTATGTACCACATATTTCACTAAATAAAATATCTCAGCGGAATAAAATATTAAAAGTGATCCTTAAAATGGCAAATTGGTTGATCTCTGAAGTAAAGGAACTCGGTATATGAAATCTTGTAATTTAACAATATTCCGTCTATCCGCCATTTCTTCCACTAGTAACCAATACTTTCGGTGGTTTTTCAAATAGCTTAGCAGTATAACCCTAACACTATATGGGAAATTTGTAGTAACCAATACTTTCGGTTATTTTTCTAATAGCCTAGGTTATATTGAGACTATATGGGAAATTTGGGGAAAATTTATGGACTAGGATTTTCATTAGAATTTTCGGACTTTCTGCGGCCATATAAGTTATTTTCAGTTTTTGGCCAATATCTCAAAAACTTCCGCTAGTAACCAATACTTTCGGTTGTTTTTCTAATAGCTTAGGTCATACAGAGACTATGTGGGAAATTTGTGGAAAATTCATGGACTAGAATTTTCACTAGAATTTTTTGATTGTTTGCGGCCATTTAAGTGATTTGCAGTTTTTGGCCAATATCTCAAAAACTTCCACTAGTAACCAATACTTTCGGTTGTTTTTCTAATAGCTTAGGTCATATTTAGACTATGTGGGAAATTTGGGAAAATTCATGGACTAAAATTTTCACTAGAATTTTTTGATTTTCTGCTGCCATATAAGTTATTTTCAGTTTTTGGCCAATATCTCAAAAACTTCCGCTAGCAACCAATACTTTCGGTTATTTTTCTAATAGGTTATGACCTACCCTATTAGAAAAAACTGAAAATAACTTATATGGCAGCAGAAAATCAAAAAATTCTAGTACATGAATTTTTCCCAAATTTCCCACATAGTCTCAGTATGACCTAAGCTATTAGAAAAACAATCGAAAGGTTTTGTTTCTATTGGAAGTTTTTGAGATATTGGCCAACAAGTAAAAAGTAAAAATCACTTACATGGCCGAAGAAAATCAAAAAATTCTAATGAAATTTCTAATCCATGAATTTTCCCCAAATTTCTCACATAGTCTCAGTATAACCTAAGCTATTAGAAAAACAACCGAAAGTATTGGTTACTAGTGGAAGTTTTTGAGATGTTGGCCAAAAACTGAAAATAAGTTATATGGCCGCAAACAATCAAAAAATTCTAGTGAAAATTCTAGTCCATGAATTTTCCCCAAATTTCCCACATAGTTTCAGTATGACCTAAGCTATTAGAAAAACAACCGAAAGATTTGGTTTCTAGTGGAAGAAACAACGGAAAGACGGAATATTGTTAAATTTCCAGATTTCATATACCGAGTTCTTTTACTTCGGAGATCAATCAATTTGCCATTTTAAGGATCACTTTTAATATTTTATTCCGTAGAGATATTTTATTTAATGAAAAAAGTGGTACATAATGAATGAAAGATTTCCGCTGGTAATTACATAACAAAATTAATTCTCCTTAGTGATAGTGCTGCCACTTGCGGTGAGTAGCGTAATCTCTTATTTTCCGCTGTCAAAATTCCGCTATCTTATACAGCATCTCAACATGGCGATTTTCGATTCATTAGTTTATAATGATTTTAGATTGAGTGGTGTTGTTTCTAGTAAGTATCTGATACAATTTATCATTAGATTTTAGGAGGCTATAGATTAAATGGGACAAATTACCTCATTTCTAAATAAAATGGATAAAATTACAGTATACATCCAAGAGCATATCAATATAATGCGAGCATTTTACATAAATCGTGGCCACCATTACATAACATTTCGCGATGAGTTTTCTGATAAGTGCAGCGATTGCTCACAGTGGACAATAATCGGATACAAATTGTCGCGGCCAAATTGCACGAACTGCGCTACGAATTACTGCCGCACCCACCGTACTCGCCCAACCTCGCCCCCTGCGATTTCTTTCTGTTTCCCAACATGGAGCCATGAATTGGAAGAAAAAAGTTGTGCTCAAACGAGGAGGTTGTCGCTGAGACAGAGATGTATTTTGAAGAGTTTGAGAAATCGCATTTGTTGTAGGAGTTAAAGAAATGACAGAAACGTTGGGAAAAGTGTATCGATCTAAAAGGAGATTACGTTAAAAAATAAAATTTTTAAAATCTTGCGACTTCCCTATTTATTTAATTAGTTATTGTTCAGTAGGTGCCATTCTTCAATATTTATGATTATTTCCCCCAATAAACCTGTGGTAATCTCTAAATATATCCTTTTCTGCTATAGGTTCTCTTTGGAATTCCATTCCGTTAGTCATTAAAAGATCAGTGTCGCTTAAATCGTTCAAAGCATCGTGCGCTGCTTGAACGACAATACATTTAGTAGTATTTTTGTCATGTATATGTAGTTTGTAAGTATTCACTTCTTGAAGTACCCCCTATAATAAATGAGCTTTAGCTCAATATGGAGAGTATTTTTTGTTGTTTTTCAGCATATGCTTCCATATGCGATTTTCCTCTACCAAAATTGATATCGATCTTGTTTATGGATTAAACATAAAAATAAATAAATTATCCCCATCAACAAATACTTATTTACAGAATCTAGTAATTCAGTGTCTGTAAGAAATCCCAGCATTGTTCTCAAGAAGAAGGTTGAATCTTTTGGATATTTTGAGAGTGGTATGCAATGTCTAGATGAAAAATAACTAACTTGTGAGGCATACTCGTATATACGCTTAAAGCCTAACATATTCAGAATATCTTATTAAGCTTTCATATCTAGTGTTTATTTCTGTATAAAGTTCGTCACATGTTGCTTTACAAAAAATTAAGCAAAGTAAAACTTTAATACACGAAAAGCTTACGCAAAGTTTCACTGGAAATAAAATAAAATAGGAAAAAATAATATTAATAATAATAAAAAATGTTATATTTAATAATAATTTTCCATTTTCATCATTCCGTTTTCCATCATGCAGCATTATCGACTTAGTATCGTGTAACTTCATTTTTATTTAACTTTTTTTTTCTATTTTTGATCTATCATCGTACAAGTTTTCATCGTTTTTTTTTTATATTCGCATTAAATATAAAAGAATTTCCCTCTGCTTTCTTTGTGTGCGGTATTTTCCTATAGGTTAAAATAATTTTATTGGCATTGAATCTATATGCAAATGGTATAAATATAGAGTTAAGAATGAAGGTAAATACTAAAACAAATATGAATTTGAAAATTCTATTGAATTACTACCGCAATCAATTTTTTCCAATTCTGTATATGATTACAGATATGGTATGGAGAAAACTGTGAATTAGATAAAAACGATAAAGCTCTAAAGTATGAAGATGTTTTCACCTTTTATTATTAAATAAGAGCAAAGAAGCATAAAATTACGCTCGGAAAATTTGATTTTACTGTTCTAGGGGTGAATCAATAAATTTTTTATTTTCACACGACAGGAAGGAAGGTTTATAAACGCTTTTGTCTTATTTCTAGTTTGACCTTACGTTGAAAAATTAAAAATATTTTTGGATACTTTTATTGCTATATTTGCAGCTAACCGTTAATTAAGCATATGTTAATTGATTCAATATTGGAAAATAATAGACTTTTAAGTGTTCAGATCATAAAAATTTTATTTTGTCCGCGATTTTTGTATTTATTTGCTTTGTTAATTAAGTTTTGACAATTTTGATTGTGTTCACACTCTGAAAACCCTTTTGTATTTTCGATTTTGTATTGTTAATTAGCAAAACGGTTTTTATTATTTTATACTTCTCGCGATTGGGTATCGTCATCAAATACTTATTGAACCATAAACGGGCAATGAGCGTAACATAAAATGCAACTTGTTACTAATTTGATTTCACATATCGGAAATATATATTTTTTAAAATAGTATCTACACTGTAATATTTGGGGGAAAAAATTAATTAAAGCCAGGATCTGCGCTTGTTATTTATAGTTTTTTTTGAAAATCGTTAGGTTCTGTGAATTTTTAAGAAATTTTCTTCCTTTATTCCATAAAAATCACTGTACTAATTGATACTAATTGATTTTGATCAATTATGATACAACCAAATTTCACCCTTTAGAAAATCTTGTAATGAGATTTTTAATAGACTGATAATTATAGTAACGACTATAAATACGGCCCTAAAAATGTAAATTGCAAGTGTGTTTTTTTATATAAATTCGGGAATTCCCAGGAATAGTATTATTTTATTCCCGTTTCCCGGGAACATAAATTACGAACGCAACACCAAAACGACTAAAGATAGAAACAACTGTGACTCACAAATATTTCCTATATTTGTAATTATTTTCTAGAAGTATTGATATTTTTTTAGTTTATAACATACATAATTTGTAATTAAAGTAATATTATCTAATAATTGTTTAATTATAATTAATATTTATTATTTCCAGTGTATGACAGCGTACGTAGAATTTGAAATTCTCGAAGGTGCCTATGAAATATCGTGTCCCGATGCAATGTGCCCTAGTCAAGGAATCCTAACAATTGCTGAAATTATGCTGCTTGCATCAAATTCGCTGATTGAGAAACATCAGCGATATCGTTTAAATCGAGGTAAGTCAGCCAATAAAAACAATTATGAATACATATATATTTTTTTTAATTTCTGCGCAATAATCAACATTGTTTACTATTTTTGACGATGATTTTAAATACAAATCTATATATAAAATAATTTTATGTAAATTTAAAAACGAATATTCTATCAAAACAAAAGATTGTATTTCGAATCAATTTAATTTTACTTCCATTAGAATTATTTATCAGTGTGGATTGAATATATAAATATGTACGATAAAATTATTATTCCCCAAACTATTTAGGTACAACACCACACCACACCACCACACTAAATATCTGCCAAATAATAATAATCGCATAAATAATTCCTGATTAAAATTAATTTTACATAAAATATTCATGAACGGGAAAAGGATGTTGAGAATTTAATTTGTATAATAAATTCAAATTATTTATGAAAGATTAACAATTTGTTTGTCTTATGTAACGCGTAGATAATATATAATTGTATTTATATTTATTTAATCGCCTTTATAATAATGATATTGAGAAATGATTACGTTTTCTTAATTATGTATACAATCTTAATATTGTTTTATATGTCTCATTTCCATTAGGAACAATTTTCAATGTCAATTTATTGTGGCGTGTGAACGTGTCTCATATATTATTTATATACTTGCTTATAAGGCATATTTTTATTTATTTATTTTCATTCATTAGAGGCTGTGTAAGCGATTTTCAGCGTAAATTAAATCGTTAATATAGGTATAAATATTAGACGTACTAGTAATTTGATTGCATCTTATGTTAATAGCCCAGATTACTATTTCTTGTTTATTTTTCTAGTTTTCTTAGAATAAGAATAGTTTTGATTAAACCAGATTTTTAAAAATATTAAATCTTACCAAGTAAATGTTCCACTCCTTCTAATTTTGTATATGCTTTTTTATGTTGGTTGTTAAAATACACCATGCTGGAAATAAACATTAGAATTGAGATTGCAGAAATTACACCAATATGACCAGACGTCACGATATTATTCGTTACCATCATAAACAAACAATTTCAAGGTCAACAATTTCGTGGCGAACAGAATTTACAAAAGTTTACAGAATCAACCAAAGTTGAAAATTTTTAGCTCTGAGGAACTTAAGAAACTTAGCAGCGAGTCTCTAATAATATTAATATTTGAGTGGTGACATTGGTATCACACCCAATTATAAGATATTTTGTACATGGTCCAATTTATAAGGCCAACGCAGGCCTAACAAAGGAGGTACCGAAAAATTCTAACGCAGATAAACGAAGGCTCTAATTGTAATAATTTCAGCAGTAAGGTCATCTGATATGCACTCAGAACACTTACAAAAAACTTTACCATTGCTTGTGTTCAATCGAGATACAACACAATCAAGAAGGTGCGCATTGCAGGGGCGGAGTCATGAAATACGACCGGAAAATTTGAACGGATTTAAATATATTTTCAAACTTATTAGATTAAAAGTATTCAAATTTACCATGATGGATGCAGACTGATATATAAATGCAACTTCTATAATATTTGAAGAGCAATGGCTAATCTCCTACAAGATTTTCGAAATTCATTTTTTACCGGTACAACATTTCCGTTTAAAACTGCTCGATTATGAAATGGTTGTCGTATTAAATTTTTATGTTAAACTTTCATTTATTTGAGTTTTCATACAAAATATCTACGCCAACTTTGACCATTTTTCGAAATTTTTGTGTTTGTCCATTGAAATGTTTTCTAACAATTCATTTTTCCGGTCGGATTTCATAACCTTTTCCCTGTATACATCAAAATAGTTATATATTTCTGGAATTTTTACAATATTGAAATACAAAAGACTTCAATGCCATCTCATAAAATGAAACGGCGACGAACCTGGAGCGAGAAAAATAAATTTCGAAAATCTTGTAGGAGATTAACCATTGCTCTTAAAACATTATAGAAGTTGCATTTATACATCAGTCTGCATCCATCATAGTAAATTTGAATACTTTTAATCCAATAAGTTTGAAAATATTTTTAAATCCGTTTAAATTTTTCCGGTCGTATTTCATGATTCCGCCCCAGGTTAATCTATCGTCTATTATATTAGATACCAGTGCGTTCTTTATATTAGACACCAGCCAATAATGATGGAAGCTACTAACTATTTCTAAATTAATCAAGAGGTGATTCTAAAGTTAACCCTGTTCATGACATATCGGAGTGGTACTAGAAGTAAGTCGCAAAGCAGAACTAGCTCGAACATAATTTCTTATTTCTTCTGGAAAATTACACAGAGCTAACGTCGTCAGTCTTCTTTATACACGTTGGCGACTGTGCTTCTTTACGTTTTATTGACCGCAACATTCGGATTTATCAAAGAAACTTCAGAACCCTAAGGTAAAATAGTTTCAAACTCTAATTTCTATTTATGTAATTGGTGATTTAAAATCGTTTACTGGTTGTTATTTGCAAAGTTTTGTTTTTCGAATTAGCAAAACTTTCTTCAGCGACATCCATTTTGACAGCTGATTTGTTGAGCACAAGCATAGTCACGAATAGTTTAATGCCGAAACAACCATTGCAATATATGCGTCCAATTTACGGAGGACATAATAATGGTCCACTCGAGCAAGTAATTCGAATAACCATAAATCGTTTTCGCACCATGCATATACATACTCTTATTAATCATCATACATAAGATTTCCAATCTTAAAGATAATTTTTCATCCGGTCCTGACGGACTACCATCCATCGTCCTAAAAAACTGTAGTGATATTCTTGCTCAGCCAATGACTACACTTTTCCAAAAGTCGCTTTCACTTGGCATTTTTCCATCTATTTGGAAAAGTTCTTTTATAGTTTCCATTCATAAGAACGGCTGCAAGTCAGACATTTGTAATTATAGACCGATTGCGAAATTATATAGTATTCCTAAGCTGTTTGAAAGTATTGTGTATGACTCACTGTACTTTTATTGTAAACCGTTGTTTTCCGACAATCAGCATGGCTTTCTCAAAGCACGGTCCACGATAACAAACCTTATTGAATTCACATCACAAACTTTAAATACGATGGAGTTAGGGAATGAGGTTGATGTCATCTTCACGGATTTTAGGAAGGCGTTCAAGCTTAAGGCCCTTGGTTTTCCTCCCCAAATTCTCCGTTGGGTCGGCTCTTATCTAAAAGAGCGTACTGTTCAGGTCATCAGTATCAGCTCGTATCTCAGCAACATCTGGAGTGCCCCAAGGCAGCCATCTGGGTCCAATTTTTTTCATTCTGACAATTAACGACGTTGAATGTTTGATTAAAAATTCAACCATATCTATATACGCCGATGAAATGAAGATTAACAAACTGATTTGAAACACGACCTCAACAACTTCTCCACTTGGTGTGCTAAGAACAACCTCGATTTGAACGTGGGTAAATGCAAAACAATCACCTACGCTCGAAAACGTGCACAGTCCATCTCTCGCGACTATTACATTAACAGTGACTCCGTTACCAGAGCCAGTTCTGTTCGAGATTTGGGGGTCATTTGCGACAATGAATTTAATTTTAGACATCACATCGATCGTATTTATCAGCCAAGCCAATTCTGCGCTCGGTTTCATCATGCGTTGGTCGAAAGAATTCGACGATCCTTATGTTACGAAGGCTCTCTATTCAACATTCGTTCGTCCCCTGCTCGAATATGCTAGCCAGGTGTGGTCGCCTTATCATGAGGTTCACATTAAGAGGATTGCGTAGCAGTCCAGCGTAGATTTCTTCGCTTTGCTTTACGCGGACTAACGTGGGTGGACATGTTCAACCTGCCTCCATATCAAGATCGTATACAGCTAATTAATTTACAATCACTTAGTAAGCGCCGAGTTGTTGCGGACGTGGCTTTCTTCCTTCAAATACTAACTGGGGGTATCGATTCTCCTGTCATGTTAGGTAAAATCAATCTAAATATAAATTCTCGGGATTTAAGATCAGTACACGGTTGAAAAAATGGGTATAATTTTTAATACGGAAATCGGTGTAAAGGCATTTTAATACAATTTTACATATAATTTTAATATTTTTCCATAATATAAAATCTGTTTAAACTGAAACTTATATATTTGTATCCGGAAAAAGTATAAATTTAATGTAACTCATATAATTCATATCTACCAGTATACATTTTATAAAAAGAAATATAGGTTTTTTTATGATGAAATTGTTTAATAAGGTTAAGTTATAGAGTTTCATACATATTAGTTATAGAAGTGGCATATTGAATATCGTAGCCTATATAATTCATATAAGGATATAATTCGCTAAATCGATAAGTTCTTATTTTGTACTAAAGGTAAAAGCAAGAGTTGATTTTTTTAGTTTAGTCGTTGCAGCCAAGCTGCCAAAAAGAGACCTTAGTTCTCATTTTTGTAAGGGTTTGTGTATCTTTGTGTACACAAGTACCCTGGGGTTAAAATGGGTAAGCGCATTTTTCTACTTTTGTGGTGGAAATATGGCGAGTAAATGGCCTCGTTGTTTTGTACGACTAGAAAAGTCGTAACATTGTACTGTATATATGGATCATGGATGGGTGCCATTAAAAGTAATAGTTTGTCCAAAAAGCCGAAAAAATCGACATTAGTGGAGTATACAACTTTTTTATACCCATTCTATTATAAAATTTTATACGATGACTTATATAATTGTGCTAAACCCTTCAGTATAAAAAAAAATCATAAATTGATATACATTTTTATAAGTGATGCAAGTATAACATTTATACGTTTTATTTATGGATTTATATGAATAACAAAAAAGTATTAATTTTATACTGATATTTTCAACCGTGTACCTATGTTTAGAATTGACCCTCATCGAACTGATTACGGAAAGAATGAGCCCGTCTCTAGAATGTTGTACGAAGCTAATCAGCACTGCCGTCTTATCGATTACAATATGACAAAACGTACGTTGAAAAAACGTCTTTATTTTTCTTGACTATGGTTTGATATTTTATTTAACTTATTTGTTTTTTGTTTTTTCTTGTGTCATTTTATTTTGCTTGACTTTATCTATTTTTAATTTTTCTTAATCTATCACATCTGTTTGTATACTAAGCAGACTCGACTTCCGTTTTCCTGCCGTCTGAGACGGGTATCGTTTTGCTTAACTATTTATTTAGCTATCTATTTATAATCACATTTGATTTTTTTTTGCCGCTTTAAAATCCAATTTTTTAATATCACTGGTTAAGCAACTCGATATCCTTGTTTATAATTCACTTGAATTATACTCAAAAAAAATAATACAGATGGAGGCTCCCCGCGCGCGGTTGAGAGAGGTAATAGGTCGTCGGCATAATTTATTATTATTATTATTAAAGAAAATTTCCACTATTAAGACGTTGTTATATTCACAAAACGTCATTGTTTAATGTGCTTTATGGAGTGGTGGTATCATTGGTTCATATTTCTTTGAAAATTATGCCGGCCAGAACGTTTTAGTCAAAGAGATCGCTATGGAGTCAGGGCTACTGACTTATTCGTTCCTTCCAGCGCGCAATCAGCGCAAAACTTATCGTAATCGATCTGTGAAATACGCTCCAAGATCGCGTGCTTAAAGGTGTTAAACTTTAGATTATTTTCTGAAATACGTGTAGTGTATGCCGAAAAACTAGAAAAGATGGATGTCTTGGAAATCAATATTGGCCGCGTTATTACCAATAAACGCCACCTTGCAGCAAAAAGAGGTCGAGAATTGAACTTTCAGATTGCTCTTTATTCCGTGGCGATCATATGCCCGAAATCGTATTTAAACATAATCGCATAAATTATCTTTCTAATTGAACCAAAATGACGGCCATTACTTCGATTTTTATGAATATTATATACCTCTTTAAAAAATACTCCACCCAGTGATGTCATCATATCCAACCCGAGAAAAAGATGATGGCATACGAGATGTTTCACAGCTCAGCGCCTAAATGTGACCCTTGTCCTGCGTACCTATAATCTGAAAAGTTAGCTTTCGGTCCTCCATGTAGCTATCAACTATCCGCTTGTGCGAATTTTTTACTTCCAGCGTCACAAGCAGTACTTTTTTGCTTGAGAAATATTTCCTTTGATGTGCCTTTTGGATGTTTTCACAACTTCTTCTACCGCGTCTATTGTGCCATCTGAATTGCAGCCATGATCCTTGGGTTAACCAAACGCACCATTAATATCCTCGCTGTATCCAATATTTATAATGGTAATACATATTTAAGAGCAGCTTCTGGTGAGATCGAGGGATCAGTGGATAGTGACAGTTTCTCCGATTGTTCTGAACACCAGTGGTCGGTTTTCGTCTGTGCATGTTGAAAACAAATTGTCTAGAATTTGCCAAAACTGCAAGTCCACCCACCGCTTTTCCGTTTCTCCGTACTATGGCGACATAATTGCAGCACGTTTTAGACGTAGACAGCCTCGTAGGTTTGCTATTTCACTTCTCCATCAGTAGTATGTATTGCATGTTCGATGTATTAGGTTCATTGTTACACCCAAAATATCGGCCGCGGAGTCGAATTTGCAGAATATTGCGCCTTTCCCGAATTCGGTTTGTTCCATTCTGCCACGCGTTCAGTGTCTCGCAAAGGTTTTTCGTCGTGCTCTCTGCAGACCAGTCTAATTTGAGGAGCGCTGTGTGTATAATCCTCTAAGATCCTATAGTGTGTGCCGTCCTGTGCTAGTGCATCAGGCATCAGCACGACTTCCGGTATGATTTTCGTCATTAACTTAACCCCCATTAACTTTATTTTCCAAATTTAAATAGAAATTTTTACAAGAAAATAGTTAATTGGGTTATTCGGGGCAAACTAGCAGCTCACAAAGGAAATATCGTATTTTAACCCATACGCACCTATTTTCGATGCCACTCACAATGACATTCTGGTCCAGAAGTGGGCTCATATAGCTCATTAATAATTAGTAGATCTGCATCTGTCTCCAATTTCAGTTGTTCCAGCTTCGCACCTCCAGCACCCCTGAAGGTTATTTCAGACCCCCTATATTAAAACGTTTTGAAAGAAACGATGTAAATCAACCTGGTCAAATGACACTTTGATTTTCCGGTGAACTCTATCGTGCTTCTCCATATCGCATCAATTACTTCCACTTAGGAGGGTAAGCAGTCAAAATCACCGATTTCTAGGGTGGGCTTATGTTGTTAGCTACGCGCTGTTACTTTAAGAACGTTTGTCGGAGCATCACGAAACTTCACTTTCTTTTTTGTATGCAGGCCTAATTCTAGGAGGAAGTCGTCCGGTTTTGGTTCTTCGTAAAGTCATAATGTTTTCCAAATCTCGTTAAGCATCTGTGCACAAGTTTCATTCTACCCAATTTACATCAGAAGTGCGTTTGGTCGGATTCGGCTTCGTCCTGCTTCTTTTTATACGGTGTTGGAGTAGTGATTTCCGTGACAAACAATATTCACGGTTGTTCATTCGCCTAATGTTATGCTAATTATTGTGTCTAATTGAGGATTAAATGCGAACCGGTTACCACACACTCGCTGGTAAGGCAGGGTTTTTTGGGTACATGCTGCACAGATACCCTTTTTAGCTGTTCCTATTGCTTTGTTTTTAAATGAATTGCAGTATGAGATTTGCACTAATACAAATTGTACTTTAGGTACATGACTAGCAAGCAAACTAGCTGTTAGTCAATTACCCAGATCAGTTTTACCATATAAATTTTGATTTTAAACTATTTTTTCTATCTCTGACGTTAAACACCATAAAGTCATGTTTGTATTTACATGCGCGGCAATGGTTTCATAGAGGCTCGAGCGGATATGACGAAATGTTTCAATTTCGATTATTTTAAGTTGGCGGATTACCACATACTAATTATTGGTTTTGTGCGAAAATAATTTTTTTTTTGTTACCGTTTCTATCTACTCGTAATGCCGGTTATTTTTGTGAGCGAAAAAACCAAAATTCGAAATGGCCATTTTGGCTGGAACTAATCGCCCTATTCCAATGAAATTAACATGTTTTACGCTAATTGTTTGAGAAATGGTTTAGCTCTGTTCAAATTGTACAAATTATAGGTCCTTTAAAATTGAGCAGTTTCAGCGTACACTGGGGATTTCATGATTTTCAAACTCAGACTATCCCTGAGTCCTTTCGTATAACCAAAAATTAACCACGGGGTTCCACGACAATTGTTGAAAACCAATTCACCAAAAACGATTCTTCGGAAACCTTAATTTCCGAAAAAGTAGTTCACTATAAACCACACTTCCACCACTTGCATATCATTATTTAACATAATAAAAAAACATTTTATCTTTGTAAGTCTCCTTGCTTTGAAAATTCTTGTCGGATCTCCTTTTAAAGAAAAATCCAAATTACACTATCAAAATCGAAATGTTTTGATCCACACAGGTCGACTCCCATTTTAAAATACGAGCAATCTAATTCATGTAACTTGGTCTAAATGAACTACTGTGATTTCGGAAATTTGTCGTAGTCGGTCATGTTTTGGTTTTATTGTTGTTTACGGTAATTTATCGTTTTCAGTTAATTGATATTGCGGTGATTTGCTTTTCAATGAATTACTTTTCTGTGAATTATCTTATGCTATATCGTCTTTGACTTTTGAAACGATTGAGAATATTAAATATTATTGTTGACCAGAACATCGTTATGTTCATCGTTATGTAAACCGAAGCATTTAAAATGAGTCATATAAATACACCAATACCTCGATTTGCGTGAGCCTTGTTTTGCGTTTTTTCACTTGGCGTTTTTTTTTTGGTTTTCTTACCAAAATTCAGTTTGCGTTGACATTTGATTCTCTTTGCGTTAAAAAAAAATATGTAAACACGGCTTAATTTCCACTAAGTTTTGTGTTCAATGGCCCATGCCACACTTAAAAAAAAAATGCCGCATTTTTCTTCGTTTCTTTCCCCGTTTACCTATGATACAAGTTTTAATTGCGACTTAAACAAATTTTCTGTTCTACCACACAACTCAAACATAAATGAAATAAAAAATATTTCAAGGACATTTTTGACTCATTTTAGTTAAAATTTTATTTAAGAGAGAGCAGAACAAAACATTGGTAGAAAAAAAATGCCAAAATACAAAAAATGCTCGTGTTGCATGAGCCAATGGAAACAATGTGAACGCGGATTAATTTAGGTGAAATTTTGTGTTAATTGAAACAAACTTGGAGCGCACTGGAAATGGAATAAGAAGGCTTTTATGACGACAACGTTGTTTGAGGATTGGGCTGTCGTATCCCGGAAATTAAGGCATACCGTTCCAAAGAAAATTTAAATTTTAAAGCGCTAACGTTTATATTAACGAATTGTCTGATAATGTTAAATTTTTGTTTATGCCACCCAACACGACATCCATCATTCAATCGATGTACCAACCGATTCTGATAATAACACGACAATCAGGAATTTTTGGAAGAACTACAGTATTCTAGATGCCGTCAAAAATATTACAGACTCGTGGCCAGAATGCGTAAACCGTTCAATAAATTCAACTTCTATCGAGTCTGAGATTTCTCACGTTCAGAGGGATATTGCACAGACTGCTGCTAATGCTGAATTTGAGGGTATGGAAGAAACTGATGTTCAAGAGTTTATATGTGCTCACGTAGATATGACCAATGATGATCTTATAGATTTATTGGACAATCCTTGTTCTAACGATGATCACAACTGTAATGCAGAGATGTCTAATAAATCTGCAATGGATACTGCTGAATTATTGAAAGGATTGAAAATGATCGAGTTGGTTCTTGACTTTTTTGCTGCAATTGACGACCAGCCAGATGAAAATTTTAAATTTACGCAGACTGTTTTGTCACAAGTAAAACGGTACCAAGATATGTATCAAAAACAGAAACAGCCAGCAGTTCAAACAACATTACACAAATTTTATCCGCCACTTCAAAATCGTAATGATAATCCAAGCGAGTCGGATGATTCTGTAAATATAATTTATTCAGGAGAGGCTGAGTCAGAATAAAGTTTCGAAATTAATTTATTTATTATTCAAGTCCCAAGTAATCGCGCAAACCGAGGTATTGGTGTAAATAAAATATTCACTCCATGCTTCATTTTCCTGCATAAATGAGCTTTTGCTCAAAAAGGTATACGTTCGTTTGAGTAGATCTGTTAACAAATTTTTAAATAAATACTATAAATGGGCAAGAATCAATAGTGAACTCGCTCAGCAAGGCGATGAATCATTAGATCTATACAAGCGGAACCAGGTGCCAAATTAGAATAGGCAGGTCATCTTGATGTTTTTTTTTTAAATTCCTCTGAAGGCTCCAAAAATACCGTGCCATGCAATTTTAGAATTTATAATTGAGTATTGTTATAGATTTTTAAATGAAACTACGCTCGGAATTTAAGAATAGAACTAGACTCGTTCTTCACAATTTAGGACAGTTTAGAACTGAGACGTATTCGTCTGTTTCTAGAAAAAAAAAATCTACCGCTAAGTTTTTAATGTGGTTTGTGGTGGTTCTCCACGCTTGGTTCATGTTCGTTTTCGAAAGAGGCCGCTTTAAATTATCCATTTTACTTCACTTGTAACAATTAGTTTCAAAAAAGAGTCGACTTCATTGCGCTTGAGATGTGTGTCGCATATATTGATTCAGGTAAAATGAACTTCCCTCAAATCATTGGAAGTCCAAATATCGAGCTTCTTAGCGAGTTCCAGACATTTTAAGTAATTTTCAACTTTTTCGTGCGATACAATTAGTCTCCCTGCAATCTCTTGAACGGTTATATGGCGTACTCTTCAATTATGGCTTTCACTTGGTCATCATCAACTTCATTTGATCGACTAGAACTGAAATACTGAATGATGCTTTACTGAAATAAAAAAGTTATCTATGTTTGAAAACAGAAAATACTTTCTTACCAACCCAATAATATACTAATGTAATTGCACATATACCTGAGCAAGTGTCATATCCATCAACATAAAGAATGTATGTGTATAACCCCAACAAAATGTGAGAGATATGTATGCCCTTAAATTATAATTAAAAAACCATTATGCCATAAAAATGATAAAAAACCGAATTGTAATTTCCTTTCAAAATTACAGAAAACACTGCAAAGAAAAATGAAGGAAAATTTTTGTAAAAATCGATTTAAAATTAAATCGAAAACGAAAAATAAATTATCCAATTTAAAAATAACAGCCGTAAACCTTTGTCAATGTCAAACGTATTTATGTAAATGGTTTAGGTTTTTAATACCCGATTACGTATAACGTTGTATAAGCTTCCGAAGCACAGGATATTTATTTTAAAGTTATCCCCAATTTACATGAAAAAATACAAAATATGTACATTACAAAATGTATTTCATATGTATACAAGAAATAAACACGAGTATGTTATTTAAAATAAATATTTTTTAAAAGTTTGATCAAACATAAATATTTGATTTAAAATGTGTACTTCCTACTTTTATCCGTGTGTCTATCGAGCCGATATTTGCATCCGTTTGTAAAATTTTATTGATATTTACGTTACTTTTATAATTTTGTATATCTACGTTACATCATATTGTATTGATTGATTTTCCGTACTACATTCATAATTTTACATATCGTCGGTTTTCTGCAACAGTGTCACATACTCAAAAGAGTATATTTTTCAGGAAATCGATTTGAAATTTCTTTTGGGTAATTCTAAAAAATTAAAAAATTTCAATTAATTAATTAATTAATTAGATTTTTTGCGATGTGACACTGTTGCAGAAAACCAACGATATACAAATTAAAATCGCATTAAAATATTTTGTATTTGCAAGAATATTTTGTTTGATTCTTTTCTGACGATAAATTTAATGATTTTTTCATCGTGTATATATATTTTATTTATACCGATATAATAATGATATAACTCGGTTAAATGAAGCGGAACAAAACATTTTTCCCGTAATAAAACTTAAAAATGTTCTTTAATTTACCATCATCGTTTTTCTAGCTCGAACGGTTGCGATTCATGCAATTGGTAATCGAATATTTTTTTACATGTATCTTTTGAGTTTGTTAAAGTTGAGGGGCACAATCCGAGTTAAAAACTTAATTTGATTTCTAACAGGTGGTGTAACTAAATTTCACATCTAAAATAGGGAGATGGCTGGAATATGCAAAAATCTATATTTTCTTCTTTTGAACTTTGACCTATACCAGTGAATCAACCCTTCGAGGTACTTTACTTGGTGATTGTACAGCAATTTCTCGTACTATTTTAATTGTTTACTCGCAAGTTAGAACAATTTTTCAGCAACCAATATAGGCTGTAGCCCAAGTTTTTAGACACAAAATTTTTCTAAAATAATTATTTATAATGATGTTTAATCAAATCACTATAACAATTATTTCTGTTGAAGGCATAATCATTTACAAAACTATATATGCTTATGGTCATGGCAACATACGAGGATTGTCTAAAATGTTCCGTCCTACAAAAGTAAGGGAGTGTGTGCGCACGCATTTAAAGGTACTCACCGAAAAATAAGCCATTTAAGACGCGCAGTTGTTGTTTAACAATGGTTTGAGTGAGTCGATTAAACGTTGCCGCATCGGCTTGGGTGACTATGAACGTTCGCGACGTCCAAAAACTGCGACGATAACATCGCTCAAGTTCACCTGGTGGTAGACAACCGTTGAATTAAAGTTAAAGAGATAAAAGAGGCTATGAATATGTTCAAGGAATGTGTTTGTAATAAATATTGAATCAAGAATTAGACATGAGAAACTGTCCGCGCTTGGGATGTCGCGTTTATCAATTTTGGTCCAGAAATGTGATCGAATGAACATTTACAACGCTCTGTTGAGTTAAGCCGCAATAAATTAGAGTTTTGATGCCGGCTAATTTCTGTTGATGAAACTTGGATATACCATTACACTCCAGAATCAAAAATACGATCAAAAGAGTGGACTGGCAAGGGGGAATCTGCTCCAAAAAAGGCAGACTATTCCTTCGGCGCGAAGTGATGGCGATTTTTTCTAGGACAGTCAGAGCTATCTTAAACGCGTATCTTCAGCTGTATTCAGAAATTGCAGAAAAACGGACACATTTGCAGAAAAAATTTTTGCTTCAACAAGACAGTGCGCCATCTCACACCTCAGCGGTTGTCATGGTGCAAATCCACGAATTACGGTTTGAAGGTTTGAACTGCTTCACCACTCACCTTCCTCACTAGATCTATCCCCAAGCGATTTTTTTTTTCCCTAAAGCCGAATTTATTTGACTCTGTAGCAAAATTGTCTGCAGAAAAATTTGCTGCAGTTTGAAGTGAAGTTAGGAATTTATTTTTGTTAAGGTGCCTGCTTTCAGCAAATTTAACTATAGAATAAATAATTTTTATTCCGAAGGGGAAATAAGTTTTACAAAACGAAATGTAGGGGAAATTTGTTTACAAAAATATAACCAATTTAGCTAATTTGATTGGTTGTTTTGGTTCTCTCTCTCTTCGATTTTTATTCTCCAGCAAATTTTTCTAGAGAAAATTTTGCTACAGAGTCAAATAAATTCGGCTTAAAGCAAAAATTGCGCTCGGAGGACAGAGAATTTCGTCGAATGAGTAGGCCGTCATCTTTGTAAACAACTATTTTGCAGAGAAAGGCGTCGACTACTATTTGGACGGGTTGATGAGATGGGAGCATGGTAGAAGTGTATAGACTTACAAGGAAAGAAATAAAAATAAATTTTAAGAAAAAATGTCTTGTATCTTTCTAAGGTCGAAGACTTTTCAGACAACCCTCGTATATGTTTAAATACCCCATTTTGAGCTTGTCGTATTGAAAATTTTAAGCTAACCCGTCACAGTCATAATCAGCGACTATAGAAATTATCGGGTCGATTTATATAGGGTTAACTTTTCAAATGACACAGGTTTAATTGTAATGGTGTATTGTGATTGCTCCGTATATTTTACTTTGGTTTTTTCGATTGTGTAACCGATGGCTTGAGGTCATCCAACACTACATGGCACACTTATCTTTGCGGGAAGCAATCAGTGGTTAAGCTGGTATTGTAAGCATACGATGTCTGGAGCAATCTACAAATTTTTCCATTTTCAAATAATTTAAGTGTGCATATAGTTTGACCTATGTAGTTAAATTTATGTCATCCCAACAACGTATTACCCCCTAGAACATTCTAACCGTTTAAACTAGCATGCAAAAGAAATAAACTTCACAAAATTTATAATTGTTATCTTGTTGATCGACCAACACGATATATGTAAATCAATCAATGCACGCACCATATACAGAGTGGCTGAGACCAAATGTTACTGACTTCACTCTGCTGTCATTTGTGTAGTTGTCATTTTCGCGCGTCAATTTTTTGACAGATTGAAGTTTGGTTAGTTGTTTACGTGTGGTCAACAAATAATTGTTCCAAATTAATATCTTCATAAAAAAATCGTAATGAAATTCAAACAGCAATAGTTCGTCAGCTCCAGCATTTGAATGTGAACAAAATGTTTGTGTATCGAACCATAACTCGATACAACGAAACTGGTAGCATCGCTAAACGCAACAGAGGCGGTCCTAAAAAGACAGCAACATAAAAAAAATGATACGAAAGGTGAAGAAACGAATCCAACGAAATCCTCGTCAAAGTGCCAATCAATTAGCCGCACGTCTACATCTTTCACGATATAGCATTCAAACCATATTGAAAAATGAACTACACTTGAAGCCCTACAAGATACAAAAAGTTCAACATCTTACGGAGGCACAAAAAAAGTTAGGCTTGAAAGAACACGAGCATTGAAGGCCTTGGCTGAACGTGATGAGATTCCAAAAATTGTCTTTTCTGATGAGAAAATTTTCACCATTCAACAGTATGTGAATAAACAAAATGATCGTGTTTGGTTAGAGCACAAGTCCAACGATAATTTGGACACAAGAGTTGCCATGCGCAAGCAATCAACAGCTTATGTTATGGTTTGGGCGGCTGCAGTGACTGCAGATGGACGCACTCCTCTGGTTTTCATCGAAGATGGAGTCAAGGTAAACCAAGAGGTGTACCGCCAAAAGATCCTAAACGATGCTTTGCTACCTTGGGCACGTAAACACTTTGGTACGAACCGTTGGACATTCCAACAGAAATCGGTACCATCACACAAAGCTCGAGCGGCACAGCAATTTTTACAAAATTGCGTTCCGCGGCTTATTTCGTCGAAAGAATGGCCACCATATTCACCAGACTTGAATCCCATGAATTTCTCCATATGGTCCATTTTGGAGAGTAAGGTGTCCACTAAAAAATACGAAAGTGTTGATGCATTGAAGTCAGCTCTTGTTCGAGAATGGAATAAAATTCCGCAAGCCCACGTTCGGTCAGCATGCAATGCTTTCTAAGGAAGACAATCAAATAATCAGAGCCAAAGGAGGTCATATCGAGCAGTAACATGTTTTTCATAAAATGTAATATGTTTTCAACATATTCCACGAAATTTCAATAAAAAATAATCATAATTAAAAAAATTACAGCGTTTTCATTTGGTAACACTTGGTCTCAGCCACCCTGTAAATTGCAGAAACCCAGAACACAATAAATTAATAAATCCATTCACAAATTAAATACTATGGAAAGCTAAATAAGGCACCACAAACACCAACTTATTTGTGGACATTGACTTATTCAAATAAGTCACCTCGCGACCTCGCGAGGAGACTTATTTGAATAAGTATGTCTACACAGAAATGTCTTCAAAATTGTGTCTTGACTAAAAGTAATTATCGAGCAACAAGTATATAAGAGAAATCAAGTAGTGCAAATTTTATAAGCCAATTTTTCCGAGGTTAATCTTATTTTATAGTTTTACTATATTTATATACACAAATTTAACTTTTTTCTATATTTAACCCCTATATACGTAACTATAAACATATCAGCAAGTTATTTTATAGCTCTGGGTTCTTGTAAGGCTTATATAGATTGCCAATAGTAAAATAGATTAACTTCGGAATCTCTACATGAGTCTTTTTATGAATATTTTGCTTTATAAAGTAATACATGCAGTTTTTTTTCAAATCTAGTGACAACGACCGGAATGGGTACAAAGGGCCAAATGTCGAAGGACCAAATGGGTCGAAGGGCCGAATTTTTATTTTTGTTTTTAGAAATATAATTTTTTAAATTTTATGGAATATTTTGTAAAAAGTTTTATATTAACCTTTATACGCTCTTCGGGTGAAATTTCACCCATTAATGATTTTAAAGTTATTTTACTTTTTTATTATGAAACTCAGGATGGTTAAAATTTTTGAATTCGTTTGTATTATTCGTTTGTATTACAAATAAAATATTGAAATATGTGATATATGGATGGATATGTATATAGATTTTATATAATATATATTCGGGTGAAATTTCACCCGAGCAATGCATGTGAATTTTTTTTTGAGAGTCGTGTACATGAGAGTTAAACATAAATGAATTTCTTATGAATTTATGTATTTTACTATTTTTCATCTTCGGATATTCATGAAATTCTACGTATCCCGTCAGCGATACTTTTTGGTGAAGGAAAATTTGTTCATGCGCCACCTGAGACCCTCGGCCCTATATCAGCCTTCTGATAATAGGTATTTGGTACAAAAAATAATAAAAATAATTAAACTAAATAAAAAAATTAAAAAAATATATTTCTAAAAAATAAAAAGAATATACAAAAAATCGGCCCTACGACCCATTGACCCATTCGGCCGTTCGACATTCGGCTCTTCGACATTCAGCCCTTCGGCACATTCGGCCCTTTGAAATTCGGCCCTTCGACATTCGGCTCTTTGATATCATATTTTAACATCCGGACAAGTCTTTTACCGGACAAGTGGTGCAGTGGTTAAAGCTTCGGCACATGGACCGGGAAGTACTGGGTTCGAATCCCATCAGGGGCTGGATGCAAAGCGAATTTTCTTCATCGATTACGATCGGTAATGTTAATAAACACAACTAAGACCCTCTGTTGGAGTGCAGAATTCAGCGCCGACCCACAGTCCATGTCAGTTTACAGGTTGACATGGAGCTTGCAATGTGCTGGTGGTATACTGTAATTGTGCAAATGGGTGGTCTGTGCGTGAATGAAAGGGGTGACCTTCAAAGGACATTAAATCCACTGGATGATTAATACTTCCTTTAAAAAAAAAAAAAAAAAAAAAAACATCGTTACAATTGTAATGGTGTATTGTGGTAGTTCACAATACACCATTATACAATCGAAAAAATCAAAGTAAAATATAATATTTCGTAGATACGAAAAGTTAAGTTGTGAGAAGAGAATATAGATGGAGAATGTGAAAGAATCAAATTTTGTACGCCACGAGTAATTCGCTAGTACTACAACTAAATGGTTTTGTTCTATATTATGTATATAGACAATATTCCAATGTAAATCATACAACATCACTCGTCGCGACCTGATGAGAAGATTGATTTTTTCAAATCAATAATCTCATCCGTTCGAAACTGATTGTTGTGATTCTTACAGATATGCCATCTATAAATCTAAAATTCAAATTCATTAAAATTTATTTTATTAAAATACAAATTCTTAAATATCAATAAACACTTGTATACGATATGATACTCGTCACCTCAACGGTCGAATTTTGACGTAACATTTTCGTAAATGCAAGAAAAATTGCATAATAGCCCCCCCGTATTTCGTAACTCAGAATAATAAAATCGTGTCGTTTTGGCAGACATAACAACAAACATTTATATTTGAACAAATCTACTGACTTTTCTTGACGCGCACAGTTTTTGTTTTATACATATTTTGTTACGTTCATTTAATCTCTATTGAAAGAATCTATTGATTTTCTTATAAGAAACTAGCAACCGTGTTAATTTTAAAAATTATGATAATCAAATAATACAATATCGTACGATAAACGTCTTTCTACCGTCATCGTATGAATCAGAAATAATAATTGCGTTTATTTATAAAGAAATTCATTAGATTGTACAGTATCTATCTGTACCTATCTGAATCCTGTAAATATTTTCATTTCATTCGTGTGCTACAAAAAAAGATTTTCTTTACAATTTACAAATCAATTCCAGGATAGCTTAGATTTGCGATAACGGAAAAATATAAAGATAACAAGAAAACTATGTGAATGCGGGAAATTAATTTTCGATGGAAATTAGTTTTTCTTTGCTTTCCTTTTTACTAAATAGCCCTCAATTTCTAAAGCTTTCGGCGTACATTTTAATTTTACATACTACATATTACGTACTTTTACTATTTTCAACTTACTCCAAATGTATTTTTGAAAACGTATGATAAGGAAATAATTGTTAATTAGTTAGATAGTTTTCGTTTGTTTCAGAAACTGCATCTAAGTATATAATTGGCTATATTTAAGTCAGTAAAAATATTTACACAACCGGGCCATAACATTCAAGGGTAACCATTTTAATAAAGTTAACATAAAAACAAACTCCCAAAAGAAAACAATTTTGCAAACTCCAACCATCCGACTTGAATAATAATCAAATTTAATTCTTTATTTTACGGTACATTTAATGTGAATACAAACAACAAAAAATTATTTCGGGTGTTGTTGGAAGTTATCAAATTTATATTTAACTTTAAAAGATTTTACTAATGCTCTAATGTAGAAATAAATTTTCCGGTTTTAATGTGCTTAAAAAATGGTTTGCTGTAATTACAATAACAAATTGGAAGGTTGCTTCATTTCGACAGGGTGTATTTCATACAAATTGTTATGTAACGCACACAAATTTCCCTGCAGTGTGGAAATTAAATAATTAAATTTATTGTTATAACATAATATGGTGGAATGTTTAAGTATCTTTTTTTAACTATTTCGAATTTTGGTGTATCGTTATTTATTAAGGCTGTATGGTATACTGAGAAAACGAATTCAATTTTTAGTATCGACATATAAATTCCCCTAAAATTTAGGCAACCGGTTTGTTTCTTTAATAAATTTGAGTACCATAATTTCGTATAATTTGCTTACTAAACTTTACTTGTATTGTTTATATGTGTAAAATTCATTAAAATCCTTTGAAACCCTTCGAAAGGCGCTGAATTTAAATCCGTTGACCAAATTAACCTCCGATGAATGTGGTTCCGGCGTCAGCTTTCGTCAACATAATGTCGACAATCCGACTCATCGGTTGTAATATTCAAACAAATTTGAATGTATTTACTCCATATATTTTTCGATTTATTTACATATTATTTATCAATTCACCTATGTATAAGTGTTTTATAGTAATTTATAGGTGTATCTAACAATATCTAGATAATAGTTAAGTCGTACATTTCAATATACCATATAATTAGATATAATGCTTATTTTGGTGATTTCATCACAGTATGTTATTCAGTCAACGTTTTAAGGTTTCTAAAATTAAAAAACAATGATTATTTCACATTGCTCATAACTATAACTAAATACAATCTCACATGCAAATTTATTTATAACTAGCTGACCCGGCGAACTTTGTTTCGCCCCAAATTACTTCGTCCGAGCAAACATTTTTGACCTTCACGAAAATTTATTTTGATGAGAGAAAAATCAAACAACTCAGCTCAATTCTCAATAGACGTTTGAGTTAGACGATTGAGTGGCCATTCCATTCACTTTTTCATCGAATTCAACACTAAAGGTAGGTTTATGGTTGCGTTCGTTCGTTCGGTCATTTGTTGGACCAATCATGTTTTGTACAAAAATCCACAATCGTCATTTTTGAGCAATATGATTGGTGGAAAAAATTGTTAGAATGAACGAACGAACGTATCCATAAAGGCGGCATAATGTATTGAAAAGTGAATAAAAGGTCGATTCAAACTTAGGCATCTATCAAAAATTTAGTTGTGTTTTACAAATTGACTTTGTGATTTATTAATCGTCATAGCAAACGCCAAACGAACGGGGAACTGAATGCACTTGTTTTTATATATATATATATATATATATATATATATATATATATATATATATATATATATATATATATATATATATATAGAAGATAAGATTGCCAAAATTCTGCACAACTTATATTTATAGTAGTCAACGCCATATATTGGATATAATCCGAAGTGGCTATATAAATTAATGATCATTGAGACTTGTACCTGTGTGCTCTTACGGAAAAATTTATTACTACGAAAAAGAGTTTAGTCAGGCTTTTCTCTGAATTATTTATGAAAAGTGATGTTGGAAAGTGTAATATTATTTGATAATTGTATTAAAATATATAAACTATAAATTTATTTACAATTAATATGAAGTTTATCAATTTAAAAATAGAAAAAGTGTCTCGGGTGTATCTGAAGCAAGCTTCATTTTTTTCCACTGGTAGCGTTTTCTATACTTTCCCTAGTCTCAATTGTTAAAATACAATTTTCTTCGGTGTTGTTAAGTGTATTTCCATACAAAATTCCTCTACAAAACGCAATTTTCGATTTTCCGATTTTATTTTGATTTTTTGGTTTTCCTTTGGGTTCCGATTTTTTCGAGTCTACGGATTTTCTTTTGAGTTTTTCCGAATTTTCTTTTTTTCTAATCTAAGCCGCCACTGTATCGAGACGGACAATGCACAAAAAGAATCATTCAAATTGGTCGTGTCGCTCTCGAGTTTTTGCGGGACTAACGCACGGCAATTGAGTTTTATTTACAAAGATAGATAGAGAAAATAAATAAATAAAATAAATAAATTGGATAAAAAACAAATAAGTAGTTTGGATGTAGCCTTCGGTGGGATTCGAATCCAGTACATCCCAACCTAACCGCCGAAGCTTTAACCACTGCACCACCTGTCTCATAAAAAATGCACACTCAAAATTCATATAAAAATGGATTTTTATTCGATTTTTCGAAAAATTTCTTTCGTAAGAACCATCTCCTGGTAATTGCGAACACAACAAAAAAAATTGAGCCAAATCGGTTCAGCCGTTCTCAACTAATGCGCGCACATACATTTTTTACACCATTTTTATAGATATAGAAGAAGATAAAAATGAATTGTTTGCTTACCTTATGTGGAAGTAATATTTTGGCGGGAACGTTTAACACAAAAATAATTATAGCTCTGTCAAATTTAGTACTACACTCAAACACAGAATAAATTTTGAATTCCAAATAGTAATAGAACAGATATAATATACAGTGTTGCACAATAAAATAACACACTACGAAGATTTTTCATTAATTTAGAAATTTTTAAAAATTCCTCTCAAAAATGTATAATGAGATATTACTGCAAACAATTACAAAATATTTTCTACTAAAAAAATTACATACTGGGCAACTGACATTTTTTTCCTAAATTTGCAGAAATCGCCGAAAACCAGTATAAAATAATTTTTTTGTGTTCAATAAAATAGAACATCAGTCGTAATTTGATCTTTGCCGAATGCACATCGAAAAATTAATTTAAAGAAATAGTAAATTAGGAAAGCGTCATTCAAAAACTTATTATTTCAATTTTAAAAATTGTAAATAAATACTGTTATAAGCAGATATGGACCGCGCAAGTCATTACGACGTTGAAGAAACGGAGATCGTCCACCGATTAAAATCTGAAGGAAAAATCGGTATCAGAAAAAGCTCTAATCCTTGGTCGTTCTCGTAAATTAGTGTCAAATGCTCTGAAACCGAAGACATTTAGAAGAACCACTGAAAAAGAGGATGCTTTAGTCGTAAAAGCAGCCAAAAAGCATCCTTTTACTACGTCTAAGGAAACAAAACAGGACCTCAATTTAAACTGTTCAGATGTCTCCATTCGTAGACGCTTGCTGTTAAATAGTTTAAGGGACTGCGCTGCCCGGCATGTTCCTTTTTTTATCAAAAAAAAAAAAAAAAAATGTGAAGGCCACGATAAGTTTTGCCAAAACTAACTTTGCTTAGCCACTCAGGATCCGGAAAAGTGGAGAAAAATTCTTTGGACGGATGAAATAAAGATACACCTGTTCGGTTCTGATGGCCGACGTGTAACAACCACCAAATAAATGGTGGGCGCCGCATTACATCAAAAAAGAACCGTTTAGCGGTGGAGAATCCATTATGATGTGGGGTGATTTCTCTTCGTATGTACCTGGTCCAATTTTTTGTACCATTGGATCAAAGAAAAAATTACTGCCGATGTTTATGTAAAATATTGAATGAGGTAATGCTTGGATCTGCTGCAGATGACATGCCACAAGGCAGGTGTTTTCAGCAAGATAACGACCCGAAGTATGCCTATAAAAAAGTATAGGAGTGGTTTAGTAGTCGTAATGTGAACGTTATTGAATGGCCGGCTCAGTCACTTGACCTAAATCCTATCGAAAATTTGTGGAACGATTGAAAGAAAGCCATTGGAAACAAGAAATACAGAAATAAGCTAGAATCATGGACGGCAATTAAATCAGAATTAGAACAAATTTCGGTTCACAAATGTCGGAAGCTGGTTGACCCTATGGAGCACAGGAGCAAAAAAGTAATACAAAATAGAGGTCAAATGACTAAATACTAGTAAATAAAAATTTTCGCCACCATCAATAAGACTGGATAAAGACTGAAATTTGGGATGGAAATAAACTGTGCTATTTTTATGAACAAGCTTTTTATTAAATAAAATGTTTGATCATTTATTATAATTTTCCTTTTGTAAGTTGAATTTGAATTTATAAACTTATTTTTAAATTTCTGTATATATTGTCTAACTAAAATAAAAATATAAGAAATTGAGAAGTATTTCTCTAATTAAATAATATTTTCCAAAAAAATTACCAACTGTGCTATTTTATTGAACACCACTGTATAAAGGAAATAGTAAAGCGGAAAATGACTTATACCCTTGACAGACTAGGGTTTAGCTAAACGCGTTTAGCTAAACTAGTTTAGTTAACCTACTACAAAACCAATTAGGTTGACACACTATGAGGTTTAGCAAACCTTGTTTCAATAATAAAATACGGTAGCGCTATGTTTGTCCGGAATCGGTATTAAACAAATGTCATTGTCATTAATTTTCAATTGTCATTGAGTGCGGTGCATAGTTTTGTTTATAATACTCGTTTAACAATACTCGTTGAAATTATAAATAATGTGTCCTTTTTCTAAATGGGTCATATATATTTCTGCTAATGTACCTGATAGTGGACTTCCTCCCAAGACAATAAAACGAGTTATGTAGATAGGTACAGATTAAAAAAATTTGAATCCCAAATACAATACCATGGTTTATTATCCGGCACTAGAAATAAGTCAAATATAGCACCAGTGGTACTTAAGCTGCGTTTTTTTGAAAACAATCGAGTAGAGTTCGCGATAGCTGTTTTCAAATTTGTCCAATTTAAAATTAAAAATTTAATTTTTTTTTAAATTAAATAATTTAGATTTAATATGAATCATTCTATGTATAACCAAAAAAATCCATCATAAAAGTTGTATGGTTTTCTTGTAATATCGTTGTTCTGTATAGTTCTGAACTACTCCGTTATTATACATAACTATACAGAACAACGATATTACAAGAAAACCATACAACTTTGATGATGGATTTTATTGGTTATACATAGATTTCTATTAAATCAAAATTATTTAATTTAAAAAAAATTAAATTTTTAATTTTAAATTGACAAGTTTGAAAATTGTTCTTAAAAAAAACGCAGCTTTTATTTGTCATGATATTATAACCCTTTCCTGACCCGCATACACAATTGTGTATGTAAATTTCGATTACAACAAACGAAGATGTCAAACATAGAATTAGGTGGTAATTGAAGACCAGTGTACACATTTGTGTAAACCACTTAATTTTGTTTTCGTCCGAAAAATAATAGTAACTATAATAATGATAAAATAATTAATATGTTAACAAGAACAAATAAATTATATGTTATATAATTAATTTGTTAACAAATTATTATGCTTTTTCCAAAAAGAATTCCGATTTAACTAAGATCCGTTAAAATACGGAAGAAATTACAACCTATCATTATTTACATACACAATTGTGTATATTGAACTGAAATTGAACCAAAAAAAAATTTTTTCTTGAACTCGAAAGGGATAATACAAATGTGTATGTTGGTCCTAAACACATACAAAAATCAATTTTTGACATGATGCGTCTTCGTTACCCACACAATTGTGATGGCAGGCAGAAAAAGGAATATAACCTTTCCTGACCAGTACACACAATTGTCTATGCAAATGTTGCTTACGAAAAACGAATGTGTCAAACATAGAATTATGTGTATATTAAAGACCAATATACACATTTGTGCATACTACTTAATTTTTTGGTCAGAAAAAATAGTCTAACTATAATAATAATAAAATAACTAATATGTTATCAAAAACAAATAATTAATATGTTATTAAATTTATGTGTTATCAAATTATTATGCTCTTTTGAAGAATTCCCATTTAACTAAGATCCGTTAAAATACGGAAGACATTACAACCTGTCATTATTTACATACACATTTGTATATGTTGAACTTAAAATGAAGCAAAAAAAAATGTTTCAACTCGAAAGGAATAACTCAAAAAGTAAGCGGCATCTATCATTGTATCACATCACTAAATGGCATTGTTATATTTATAAATTTTAACCTTCGTTAGATGGCGCTCTCGCTAAACCCATTTTTATGCGATAAACTTCAAAATATTGAGAGATTAGTGCACTAAACCTGTTTAGTTACTAAACCTAGAACAAAACCCGTTTAGCTAATCTCGAAGTTGACACATTAAGAGATAAACTCGAAAAAACGACTAAACACGTTTTGCTAATCGCTAGTCTGTCAAGGGTATTAAAAAACTTGTCAACATCTGTTGACACCAGTTCTCAAAGGTTTAAAAAATATATTATTGCGTATCTAAACATTGCATATTATCATAAATTAATAACCACTTATCTTGGACACTTTTTTTATTTCGTGATTTATCATCTAGGAACAGTAGATTTTTCAAAAATAATAGTCATTGCGGCGTAACAAACAAACAATTTTTCGGTCGATAAAAATCTAAATTTTTGATATTTTTTAACTAAATTTTACACTTTTTATGTCACTTTAAGACAAATCTTGATAATCGGACCCAGTTTAATTGCAAAGGATGATATCAGATCTAGGCCGAATCTATCAAATCAGCAAGCTCCATAAAGTTTTGATTAATTCGGCAGGGTGGTATTGTGTATTTTTTTTGGTTTGATGTAATTTTTCTTATATACGAGAATCTTAAGAAGGTATCCATGCCGCTTTCTGCATAACAGTTGCGTTTATTCCAAATCAAAATTCATAATTAAAATTTTTCTTAACTTGGTCATTTGTATTAGGTCAGCGTATTGATTAGAATACAATATTTTCTCTCGGATTATGTTTTAGGAGTACGAAGAAAGGGATTGATGTTTGATGAGGTCATCGTGAATTCAGATTAGTCACCTTTTATCGAGTTCTCCTCAGGAATGTCTTGTTTAATTTCAAAAATTATAAACTATCATTTTATACGATATTTGATGAAAATTCGCTGTGTAAATCAAGGATCAACTGTTCAGTGATATTATTAATTTATATCTCATTGACTTGCGCAAGCGACTTCTCATTAAGACTCTGAATTAAGATTCTCACACTAGTTTCACATTCTCTAATACTGTCATCATCAATACTATAAATACAAGTTAACATTCCAATGTAACACGAGTTAACATTCCAATGTAACACGCGTATCCGCCACGTGCCTGCGGCTAAATTGGTTCAACACCAAAAATGTTAAATAAACAAATAGTTCATGGAATATTTTATTGTGTTATTTTTATTTTTTATTATATGACTTTTGCTTGAATAAGCATAAATTTTAGTATAAAAAATTAAATTTTAGAATAAGTTTTTTAGTTTTAATCGAATTGCGAATTGTGAAGTTAAATATAATATTTTTTGAATCAATAAAATTATTTTTTTTTTTAATAATTTTATAATGAGTTTAATCCGCGAAATGAAAAAAAGTAATTTTATTGATTAAAAAAACATTATATTTAACTTCACAATTCACAATTCGATTAAAACTAAAAAACTTATTCTAAAATTTAATTTTTTATACTAAAATTTATGCTTATTCAAGCAAAAGTCATATAATAAAAAATAAAAATAACACAATAAAATATTCCATGAACTATTTTTGCAAAAAAAAATTATTTGAAAGATAATTAATAATTGAGAAAAGAAAACAAAAAAAGGTAAAGGGAATGCTTCAATCTATTTGCGATTACAGATTACTTATACTAATTATATAATTAAATTAAATTAAAACTAGCTTACATATTTCATATAAATGTTGGGCGCCATTGGTAATCCATAAGTATTTGGTGTGAATTGTATTTCGATGGTTTTATTTAGTATTACTTGTATGTTATTTTTATATGATAGGAATTACTATATATTATATTTATATAAAGGTTATTATTGTGTAAATTATTATATTAATCATATGAGTTGTATTTAACTGTATCGTATTTTTATGTAAAAGATTATTTTAATTATATTATATTATATTATATTATATTATTGATGCGTTGATGTTAACTCAAATTTTCGAGCTACCTGTACGAGCTTGTTATCCATGTTCACTTTCATTTTAATCATTAAACACAAGCACAAAAGTTCATCGTTGTTGTTGTACTGGTATAATTAACGGTAGCGACCAAATCGGATGTTATCACCGCACTTTTATATTAAATGGTTAGTTTTCACTATTATTATAAGATTAGTTTAAACAAAAATTATTAGGATTTGTTGGACCACTATTTATTTTACTATTTATTCAGTCCGACAGAAGAAAGAGACATTATCAGCGTCTTTATTTTTTTGAAATGATTAAAGTTCAACACCTTTGCAGTTTAGTGTATTTAACTTCATGTGGTCTAGTTAGTTTCTAAACCGATATAATTTTTACCACTCACGTTGATCATGCCAATTTAGGTAAAAAGTCCACCATTACTTTTTGCATGAAACACTTAACAGTTACAATTTATTCAGTTTCACTTATTATTAATTAGAATAAACTAAAACACTTAGCAATTTATTAGTCAATAATTAGATTTTAATTTCTTAATATAACCTAATGTAATCATTATAAACTAAATATGGATTTAATCACTAACTTCTAACTTAATAATTTTTCATTTTTTTATTACTTTGTTTTTTTTTTATTATTAGATTATTACTTTAAATGACCAACCCATTTTATTGTTTTATGGGATTGTTGTCTATTATAAGCGAAGGTTACTCTACAAAAACCTATGATCAACTGCCTGTCTATTTCATTATCTTTTCTCCCCATCTTCGTTGATCGATTTATGGTTATCAACCGTAATATTTGAAAAATATAGTCCATTTTTACAAAAACAGAGGTCTCAATAGGAAACTGCATCCACAAATCATGTTCCACATACAGTCTATTGCAATTGATTCCGGACGCGTTAATATGATTTTTTTTCCGTTTCATATAATCAACAATATTTCAAATACATGGACCGAAGTAATCTCGTTACATGCTGTCGGTGCACTCGCCAAACACAGTGTATATAAATAATTAAATTCAATTTACCGGTAAATTATCGATAAATTACCGACCTAAAGGGCTAGTTATATAGCCGAAAACGAAACGGACCGAACCGAAACGAACGAATTGAATACATGAAAACATAGTAAACTAATTATATAGAAGAAACGAACGGAGAAATTGATTCAATTCAATTTGCTTTCGCTTCGTCTTTGCGGTTATACACTATCGGTTATGTTTTTTTTGTTATCCTTATTAGCACTTATGTCAAATTGTCAAAATATTTTATATTTTGTATAAATTTACACATTTTGTATATTTCTATTTAGTTTGCCAAATATAAAATGGATTTTCTACGTTAGTTTTCATACATACGATTGAGTAAACTTCAAATAATATAAAATTAAAAACAAATATGAAAATGTCAAAACCGTTTCACCAATTCGTCTATATAACCATATCTCTTTCGTCGTTCGTTTCGTTTCATTTCAGTCCGTTTCGTTTTCGTCTATATAACTAACCCTTTACACTAAATTTATCGTTTACCGGTAAATTGAAAAATCGGTAAATTTTCACTCCCTAGTAGTAACAGTAACATTGTTATCCTCTTCTACCGTTTCTTTCTGAAATTTTGGTTTATTTTTGGATTGGATTTGATTGCTGTGAAGATTATGTCACCAGGCTCGTAAGTTTTGGGCTTTGATCTTTTAGTATTTTCCCTTGCGATTTTGGTTTCTCGTGCTTTCCTGATTCTTTCAATTATGTCTTCATTTAGTTTCGTCTTGAAGTCGGTTAGATTTTGGTAATTTACCCTCTGAATCCTTCGGAAGAATATATCGCTGGGTTTTTGTTGGATGACCGAATGTATGGAATTATTATATTGGTCTATATTGATTAATTCTTTCACTGTCAACTCCCTATGTTCATTCTGTAGACATCTAAAAATCCCGATTAACGTAGATTGAACTCTCTCAACAGTCCCGTTTACTTCGCTCCTTTGTGTTGGGTTACCATCAAATGGTTGTAGTTCCTTCGCGCAATAGGGTAGGTTTAAGTTACTTATTTCTTTTAATTCGTCTCCGCATTTTTAGGTGACACTAAACTCGATTTTTCAGTTTCTAAAGCCTTCGTTCGATTGCTTTTGACTGTTCTATTTGAACGTTAAGTGCTCCGGTCAATTGTTTTACAGATTCTTGTATTTGCTCTAATTGTCTATCAATAGTTATTAGTTTATTATTATTTTCGCTTAGATATTAGGATTTGTTCGATTATTATCGTTATTATTTTATTCACTTTCTTATTATTTGTAGCAGTATTAAAAAAAATATTTTTGATTACTTACAAAACTATTATGATCCTTATTGGCGATCATTTCTCCTATTTATTGGGGTGATTCGAAGATTAGTGTTTCTACGAAGATCCTGATATTCCTCCTTAGGTGTTTATAATTACCAACAGCCTGCTAATGGTACGCAGCACTCACAGAACTTAGCGAATTGATGAATATGTTATAGGCATATATAACACAATAATATTCTGTGTTTATTTATCACTTCACCTTTTTTAAAAAAAATTTTATGCGACTGGAGATAGTAATTTTTAAATATTCACTTTTCATTAATTAAATATTTACTTTTAATTAGTTATCTGTCCCGTTTAATTTCGGCGCTAGTTAATGAGTTTAATCCGCGAAACGATAATAAAATAATTTTATTGATTCAAAAAATATTATATTTAACTTCACAATTCGCAATTCGATTAAAACTAAAAAACTTATTCTAAAATTTAATTTTTTATACTAAAATTTATGCTTATTCAAGCAAAAGTCATATAATAAAAAATAAAAATAACACAATAAAATATTCCATGAACTATTTGTTTATTCAACATTTTTGATGTTGAACCAATTTAGCTGCAGGCACGTGGCGGATGCGCGTGTTACATTGGAATGTTAACTTGCATAACACTTGCATATAATTATTTAACATTAATTTTTGTTTGAATTTCCAATATTTTCTTTGAAAATTTGTTTAGCTATTTCATCAACCGTATCCAAAGTGTATAGAATTAATTTTAAATTTTTCTAATTAAACTAAATTATTAAATTGGATGCAAATGTATACATTAAAAATGTAACCACTTCTAAATTAGAAGTTGAATTTCTAATAAGTTATGTTATGTTGCAGAACAATTGGATACAAATCTTTAACCTACAAAAACGCACGTTAGAAAAACCCTAGACGTTGAGCTTCAGTTATTACAAAATAAATATGATGAACTTTGGAAGGTCTGTGAAAAAAGCCCGTGCCACCTAGGGTAGAATTCGTAACTATCGCGTTTGCTAAAATAATTCACTATAAAGAGTTTTACCAAAAACTTTTTTCAGATTAATTTTCTAATTTAGATGGTCAATTTCTTCAACATATTAATAAAACGGATAATTATGATCAACTAGACAACCTGCCTCAGTGCTAATGCCTCGCTTTCATTTTGATTGTTATTATAAGTTTCGGCAAAAGTAGAACCTATCATTCGACGGTAGAACGGCTACAAATTACGAAGAACAAATTAAAGAAAGTAGTTTAAAGAGAATGTAAGATATTAAAGAACCATTTTCTGATTTCACGCTAACCGTCCAAAAATTGAATGCACAGCAACAAGATTGATTATGCTAGCGTCAATTAATATTTACCCAGCACTTAAGAACATGTCCATATCACACCTCGATTCCCTTGCCATATCACACCTCGATTCGCTCTATTGAAGAAATCTACAAAATGTTGGTGCTCGTAGCACTACTCGTACCACTGTTCGCTGGTTGAGGTATAAGTTTCTTTAAAAATATAACGATATTTAACAAAAGAAATTGCGGGGACTCCTCCTACCTCCTTGTATGCCAATACATCTTGCGTTATATAAAATAGATTTTCGCCCCGTTTTCCGAATTGAGTTCTGCTAGCTTTGAAATAGAAAAGGCCAATACTTTTCAAAAACAAGTAAGCCTCGTTTTTTTCAACGGGTTATTTGGTAAGCATATTCAGCCTTTAGTTGTCCATATGGCACTAGATGATGGTTTGCTTTCTATAAATTCCGTTTCCATTCGATTTTCAATTTGGGTTTCGCAAGATTTAACTGAAAAATTTCAATACTTTTTTTCAAAAACTAGTTAAGTCCAAAATTGTCTAAAGGAGCATTTAACAATTAACCTACCACACGCCTTTAGTTATTTAATAGTATTTATTTTACAGTCGATCCGTTTTTGGTTTAATTTCTGGTTAGGCCTAATGTATAGATTTAATTTAGAATATAGAAGAAATTTTATTTTCAAAGTTATACCGCTCTGAAAATAAATTATTTACTATGTTACAGAGTACAAAGGAAAATCGCACTCCACATTGATCATCATTTAATTAGTGATAAGGAAATATTTTTCGTTGCGACATTTTTCAGCTCTAGATTAAAAAAACAAATCGGATTATAAATGCCAGATGAAACAATGACAGTGGAAAGGTTGAAATAAAAGCAAAACAGTTTTTCTTAGAAAGATAACATTTCAGCATCACTTTTTGTTGCTATCTATCGTCAAAACAATAACAGCAGCAGTTCTTCTTCTTTTACAAATAAACTTAGAAACTAATTCTATTGTTCGTTATTAATTGGATTGACATTAATTGATATCGAAATTGAGAATAACAATAAAAAACACATCTTTTTGTGATGGAGCACAAAGGGCCGCGCAAAATTCAAGGTTATAGCAAATGATTTATCCTTTTCAAAGTTTTTTTTTTTTTGCTTTTCATTAAGCTCCTTCCACCGTCTATGTCAGCGATCTGTCCTGTAATTGATAGAATCGTTTTAATTAAATTTCGTTTAAATTAAAAGAAAATTATTATTTTATTGAAATGTTATAGAACAATAAATGGAAAATAGGTATAGCCTACAAATATTAAAAATATACAGGTATATACATGAAAAAGGTTTTCCATTTGGGTTCGTAAAGTAAAATTAATTCAATTATAAAATTTAAACAAAAATAAGAAAGAGTTAATTGGATGAAATTGGATTTTAAGATTGTAATTGATTTTTCATCGTTTTCCTGATTTAAATGTATATAACTTTATTTAGTAAAAAATCCAATTAAAAATATCAGGGGAGTAGAGTTGGTGTAATTTATTTTTTTTATTGTGTATCAAATCAATTTGTTTTATAATAATTATAATTTATGAGAATTCTTACTAAACTCGTGATTTTTAATCCACACATGTTCGTGCATATGCTAATGATGGAATTTGTTTTTTGTTTTTCGTTTCAGAAATTGAACTTGATATAAATCGAACGTGGTGTCCGAAAGCCGGTTGTGAAACAGTTTGTCTAGTTCAAACATCTAATGAAAAAGCGGTAACGCTGCAACCGTCGTCATCCCATTTGCAAGCACCATGTGCTGTACATTGTCCGACATGTGAAGATGATTTTTGTTCCGGTTGTAAAAAAGCGGTAAGTTAACATATCGTATTTGTGTGTTGTAGTATAGGAATCTAATTGTTTTATTTTTTTTAGTGGCATCCAACAATGTCGTGCGAGGAAAATACAAGGCGATTGGCTGCCGATGGCCTTGAAGATGAGGCCGGTATACCATTCGACGGTGATTTAATAAAATGTTGCCCCATGTGTGCGGTACCAATTGAAAAAGACGAAGGCTGTGCTCAAATGATGTGTAAACGCTGTAAACATGTATTCTGTTGGTACTGTTTAGCTAGTCTCGATGTAAGTAAATATAACGCATACATCGTTCGCCCATCATATTTCATAATACATTTTTTATGTTCTACAACCAACCATGAAATGTTTATATAATTTAATTTAGGGTAGTATTTTTGTTGTTTTATTAAATTACTTTCCAATTTTCTCTGAAAAACACGAAACAAAATTAAACAAGAAAGTTTAGAAAAAATGGTAAATTCTAAATTCCGACTTGCGATTTAATCCCCGTTGGAATTGAATTATCTTGTTTTGGTATTATAAATTCCATCAACAAAGTAAACTTTCGTTTAAATTTGGAAGACCTTATGAAATCAGTGCTGATTCTATTTTTTTAGTTGATAAGAGATTTTTGAATTTGAGAATAATTTTGACGATTTTGAAGATTCTCAGTTTATACACACGTCACGAGAAACTTCTTAAAATGCGGTTGCATGTTAACCGAAATAATATCAAGACAACTAATTCGAACGCAACTAACTAATTCGAATACATAAGGCAATATTGGTGTAGACAAAACTGGTCTAAGGTGTAGCATTGCGAACAAACTTTAAAATTTCTTTCGTCACATACTCGAGCTACACTTCCAATTCTTGATTGGCTTCAGAATTATTCTTATTTACACTTTATTCTCAGTCTCCGAATTTTGATAAGTAACCTCCTAGAGAAATAATTAGCTCATATATCAATCATTTATGCAATTGCTGTATGAAAAACATAAAATATCGGTTGCAATAGACTTTCTCCTCCAAGTCATTTGACAATCACAAAAAAACTAGGTTTGTTGTTGGTTTAAAAACCGTAGAATTAATTTGTTCCACTATATATTGTTTCACTATAAATCAGTGAAATACTACGAAAAATGGTATTGGCAACATTTACTGAAATTTTCTGGCACATTTTAAAACAAAATGTATTGTTTACTTTAATCTCTCAGTGTTATTGCCAAATTCATTGCTACCGCACGAGTCTATGTAGGTGAGTGAGAGTTGTTGGATAGCTACTTTATCCGTATCTTTAAGAATCGTAATAACAAATTGCCGGCATTTGTAGAATTTTGACCGCTTTATTTCGGCAGCGTTAAAATCAGGAATTACAATTACAAAAGACGTGCATATTAGTGTGACTATGTTGTTGATGCTAACCGGCGATCAATACGTAACTGCATCAATCCGTAATTCTTTAAATCTCAGTGACAGCAAGAAAACTAATTTCACGATTATGTGTACGCCAAACTTTCTATTTGTTCTTCTTATATACTTAAAGAGCCTTGTTTATGCAGCCTAAAACATTTTCCTCCGAGTCACGCTGTGTCGTCGTAATAATGCTGCTTAAGGAGCGGAGATTCTTAGATAGCATTATTTCGATTTCCCAACCTTTTTAGCGTTGTTAATTAGGTAGTTTTCCCAGTTTTTCATCAATGCTATAAATGTATGTCTGTGGCAACTTTTGATGATAAACGGAGTTCATTCTTCGAATTTTTGAAATCCGTTGATTTGGTCTTTGCAGGAAAGTTTCAACCTCATTCTAAGTCTTGCGGTTCTTTACAGTTGGTGAGGAACGATCAAGTATGATTAGAGCCACAGTACTTCTTGCGATCGTATTGAACATTTGTTATCGTTGCTTTGTTATTTTTTGGTTAGCGTTCATAATATTCTTCAGTATTAGGTGGAGCAGTAGAAATGTTTCGCTTGGGATTTCTGCTTGGCGATCAATTTCACCATTTTCCTTTCATCGACATGTCTCTAAGTAACTTCACGATTATATTCCAAGATCTCGTCTGCACTCTATTTGCACGCATCGACGATATTAAACATCTATAGTTGTTGTAAGGAGATTGAGGTTTGAAAACGTTAAATTTTGAATCGGTTTTTGCATATCATTGCCGCCCCGGTGGCAAAGTGGTTAGCATGCTTGTTCCAGCGACCGGAGGTCCCGGGTTCGATTCCCGGTGGTGACAAGGAAAAATTTCACGGCTGGTTTAGGATCAATGAATTAATCACTCATTATCCGAAATGAAAGTATGATTATGAAACCTCATTTGAGGCGGCCAAATCCCTTGATGGGATGTATAGTGCCAGAGAGAGAGAGAGAGAGAGAGAGTTTGCATATCATAAAATTATGTTCTCCGAGATTGATTTAAATTCCATCAGATTTTTTTTGCATGCGATGTTATCAAGATTCCCATACCATTTAGGTAATTGGCTTTATTTTCGCAATACCCATTTCCGCAATGGTATCCCGACCGTGTTCAAAAATCGCTGATATTGTCCGAATGATCCACATTACAATCTTTATCCCGGTGTGAAACCGAAAGGTACAACCGACAACTATAAATCCGGTTCATTAGTCAATGCTTTCCTTTTCCTAAATAATAATTTTTCCAGACAATGCTTCTGGTGATGGCATTCAGGCATTCAGTCCAACCTTCGTACTCGTTTATATAATGGGTGAATTATTGCATGCCAATCACTCACCTCAATATGTAGGTTGAGAGGTTAGAATAAATAAAACACTAATTACAAATTATGATCGCTTTCATATTCTGGAAACTTCTATTTTTATTTTACAAATATTTTATTTTGTAACGCGTTCCTTTGATGTCTTCTCGAATGATAATTAAATAATAACCTTTTATTACGTCTCTCCCTTTTTTATATACTTTTGTCGTTTTTATAACCGTTAGTATATAATCATGTGGTGAATAACGGCCTTGCTCACAGCAATAATCCAACACGGTCGTCCTGAAACGGCCACTGGCCTGGTGTCCGACTCATCATCTGGGAACCCCAAGAATCCTGATTCTTCATTGGAGAAATTGGTCCGCTAAGCCTCTGTAATCCCGTCTTCCTTCAGGGTTGGTTTGCCTTCCGAATCGCCATCGCTTGAATCTCCAGTATAATATGGTTTCAATAAATCCGCCCATGCTGATGTCCTGAGCCCTCACTATCTCCTTGAGTTTTCTTCATTACAACCCTTTCTCCGATAGTGTATTTTTGTGCTTGTTTTCTTCCATGATTGAACAACTAACGATTTTCCTTTTGGATTTGGTCAATAGCTGAATTGACTCCGCTTCGATCACTTCCCGTATTTTGACGTCTTCTGGGCCGTGCATTTTTGTGCCGACAAATTCGAACGGCGACATCCTGATAGCCCGGTTGTACGTACTGCAATTTATATACTTTTGCATTGTTTTGACGAATTTCCACCAATCCTCTGGTTTCTCGTAAGCAAGCTTGGTAAGAATAGAGATGATGACATCGTTTATTCTTTATACTTGCCCGTTTTCCTGTGGTACGCCGATGGTAACTAAGTGTTGTTGTATTCCCTTTTCTTCGCAATACGACCGAAATTCTTCCGAGGTGAAGGTGGTACTGCGGTCAGATACGATGACTCTTGAGTTTTCGAAAACGACTTTCTGTACCTCCAACTTTTGTATGGTTTCCTTAGCTGACGTGGTTTTTGTGGGGTTTTAAATTTTAAAACACAATTAAAACAATTTTAAACTGCAACCATAACAAATATACGCGAAATTTCTTAACCTCTCGTACGACTGCCAAAGTTTCCAGCTCGTAACTGCTATACTTCTCGCATGGTGAATTTTCTACTATAGTAGAATACTGGATGCATGTGATCATCGTCTATCCCTGTTTCTAACAATACTGTGGCCAACACCACTTTACTCGCATCTGTGTGCAACTCCGTTCGAGCCGTTCCCGAATAGATTTGCAGAACCGCGGTTTTAATTAATGCCCTCTTTCAAGCGTACGAATGAACTGTGCGGTCGGGCCCGAATTTAAATGGTATTGTTTTCCAAAGTAAGCGCTTAGTGACTATGCTATAGCTGAGTACCTTCCGACTAACCTGAAATATCCGGTTGGCCGCAAAAAGCGTAATTGCAGAACAGTCGTTGGTTCCGGAAATTTGGATATGGTCTGTCGTTGATGGTCTCACCTGACCTATCCTCAATTTCATACCTTAAGTACTCCACTCCGTAGACAGTTGGCTTTAGCTACTTTAAGTACCTTCTTTACTTTCTCTACGGCTTCTACCTCTGAACCTTCGTTAGGTCATTCGTATATATGCAAACTATGTCCTCGAGACACAGTTGTCTGAAAACATGATTGATGTGGCGCCCAAATACCGCAGGTGAATTGTAAAGACCGAATGGTACTTTCCAGAATTCATACCCACTCTTCAAGTCTAGTTGCATATAATTTGTCGATTTGGTCGTCGATCAGTGGCAAATGAAACAATTCGATTGATTCGACACATAGTTTCTTCGACTATCTTTCTTATTTGCAAGTACTACTGGACTTTGCGAATGGTGAATAATTTAGCCTCACAATTCCGTCGCGTATCCACTCTTGGATTTGTACTCTTACTAGTTCTTGTTCCGCGGGTGCGAGTCTGTGCGGCTTTGCGTAGATTGGAGTCTCGTCCGATAACACAATATTCATCTTAATAATTTGACTAGGCAAACCCTTCGTTGGATCGTAATTGGCTGTCCGGATATCGTCCGCACACTGCTGGTCTTTTATGTAATTCAATGGAACTACATCCTCTCATGCAGTCATGACACCGATGTTCAGCATCATCTAGTAGCTCATTCCCTATTATCAATCATCAAGGGCCACATGGAAGCGAGTATGAAATCTTTTGCCATCTATTATTATGTCACATTCTATTCCCCCTAAAATCTCCATGGCACTTTAACCAACACCGTAAAATTTCGCCGGTACGCGTCGTAATTCTTCCAGTTGCAACGCAATCCATTTTCATTTGGTTATCAAATTGACGTCGCTTCCGGAATCCACGAGACCGAGTACTTCATGGTGGCCTATGTTTATATATTTCACGTTTTTCCGAGCAGTACAGCATACTGTGGTAAAATTCTTCTTTGTTGACGTCATCGTCATTGTATTCTTCTTTTCGTTGTTCTTTTTTTTATTTAGGTGTCATTTTTTATCTGTTTTAATTACGAACCTCTTGATTCCGTCACGGCACACTTACACCTTCTTTGTTACATCTTCTCACGACCGTCGATATCTCTCGTGTGGGACGTCCTTTACCACACGCACACAATTAACCAACAACCCATGTTAAGTCGTTTGAGAAATATCCCGGTTGAGCCCCCATGTGACGAGGTTAGAATAATTAAAACACTAATTACAAATTATGGTCACTTTCTTATTCTGGAAACTTCTATTTTTTTTTACAAATATTTTATTTTATAACGCGGTCTTCTCGAATGATAAATAAATAATAATCTTTTTTTACGTCTCTCCCTCTTTTATATATACTTTTCTTGTTTTTATAACCGTCAAGGTTGTACATACTTATGTGGTGAATTATGGGATTTGCCACAGCAATAATCCCACATATATCATTCAGTATAATCAGGATTCGCTCAGCATTCCCTCTCCTTTTCACTACACCGCCTGATTCAAGTAGCGTTACCGAGGTAGCACCTCGAGGAGGTTTGATACAAGATTTAGTGCTTCGGAATTGTTCGTTTACGGATAATTAAACGCCTGGATGGATCGTAATTACACAACTATACAATTTGATTTGATAGAACTAAATCTGGTGATATCAAGGTTGATTAATTTCAAAAGGAGTTTTTACAGTGGACCAAAATTTGCCATAATAAAATGTTATTTAGAATACAAGCGTTACGAAGCAGGAAATAATTGCGTATGCCGGAATTTGTTCATGCGAGTCTAGTTATTTCTGTGGGTCGGCGCTAGGGAATGTAAAACTTTATCTATACCTATATCTCGTATCTAATATCGACGCCATTGCGAGTAAGTAGAGTGCGTGCTTTGCACTTTGGGGGTCCCTGGTTCGTTTCCCGGTGGTAACCAAAAAGTTTGTTTTTTCTAACGTGTCATACATTTTTGTTTGGTTCTCATGTGATCTCAAGTCATAATTATCAATTTTGATGCCTAAATATTTTATATTAAATCTACAGACCATTTACAGTGCGCCTGCTGACGCTGGGCCCAATATTTTGTTTTTTGTTCGTCTGTCAAAACACCCTCTAGTTTTTCTATATTTCCGGTTGAAAGATCAGGACTTGTTGATTTAAATGACTTGAAACGTTTGGGGTTCTCGACACGTTCCGAGCTCCATCGAATCTTTATATTTTCCTAGAAAGTGAGTTTCGATAAAGAGCTCCAAGGATTCTGCACTTTAAGATTTTTATGATCTTTCCTGTATTAAATAATTAGGAGTAGTTGAATTAGTAGAGAGGATGCACGGCCTTCAATCGCTGATACTCTCTAAATCTGGTAGTAACTACTCCTAGGCCGGCCGCGGTTATGTCGCCTTCGCTTTACTATAGGAGCAGAAATATGTTTGTATTCCCAATAATCCCGGAATTAATATTCACAGGCTTAATCTCAGTGCATGATTCTATATTTTTTCGCTTTCAGGTCATAGATCCTGTGATTATTTACCCATGGCTCTTTAATAAGAGCAAGTCTTCTATAAGTTGCCGAGCAGCTTTCGCGTTATGCAGGTTGAATTCAATAATTCGCAGCATCTCGTAAGGGTGGTACTACACACATCCAGGTTTTTGAAATTCCGGTTTTCTTTTCTGCTAATTCTAAAGTCTTGATTTGGAAAAAAAAAATATTTTTTATTAATTCGGGAAAATAATTGTTGTACCATCACTTCGAATCGAAATTCGAAAAAAGTCGAATGGTGGTATCATTTTCGAATCGCGATAAATGTTCATCATTTAAAATCAAAGTAATATAAATGTAGCTTATATTTGATTCTAGAAAAAGTATTGCAAGTTTAAAAAACGATAAAAGTCGAAAATGATACAACCGCCTATCGACTCCACTTTTTTCGAATTTCGATTCGAAGTGATGGTACAGCATACCGCCCCAGGTATTTGAAAACCGGGATTTATAAGAAAAAGGATTTTGAGAAACTGGGATTTTGAAAACCGGGATTTCGTTATACAACCGCCTCGTAATCATATCATAAATGTTGTTAGTCAGAAACGTGAAAAGAAGGTTGTCCGTCTCTTCCGTTACTGCTGAGGCAAATTTTTCGTTACACTGATTTATCGATTCAGTTGATAGAAGGTACCACCTTCCCTAAATTTCCCATTTCTCCGGGTTGGCTTCCTAGCCACAATTCAGCAACTTCAGCTACTACTTAATTCGGCTGATCTTTGATCAGCAAATGTAGTTAGCTTAACAGGCCATTGATTACAAGGCGCATCCCTGCAGCGAGAAAGTTCCGGATTTTCTTTAAGTACAGCGTCTTGATAGCGCCCCTGGGTTCTTCTCGATGCCTACTGTTTCCAGTAGGCCATGCCACGGACCCCTGCTGCGGGGTTTATTGTCCCTCCTGAGTATCTAGAATCCTCAACATTGAGAGTCGCTCGCTGTAATGCTACTCGCCCGAAGGCTACCCGTAATCCCGAAGTCTTCAACATAGGAGCCTTTGGACCACTATTATCGGGTAGGCGGTCTGTCTATGCAAAAATCCGTTTACATATGTAAGGATATTTACAACTAGAGCACGCCAGGTAGCGAGAAGGGTCCGATCGCAATAGACGCATTATTTCGCGATTTTTCCGAGTTTACTCCGTCGACCACCCATTTTATTCAACAAGACTAAGTTATCTCGGGTACCATATGTGGTGTTACACTCCTCACGATGGTTTGCGATCCTCAGAATCTAAGAACATAACCTCACACCTAATTGAGTCTCACCAAATCGTTTGAAAAATAGCTTATGTCTTTCTTATTAGCTATTTTCTAGAGTCACATCTGGAAGTCATATTTAGATCCCATTTTCATCATTGAAACTGAATTTCCCTCCTTTCAGTTAAAATGGCTTACTTCCAGTCTTACTACTTAGCCTATTTCCAAAACCCATGCCTTCTCTCGCCATACCAACCTAACACAAACATGTCGATAGTGTATTCAAATCCCATTTTCTTCATACAAATTAAAAATGGCTCAGTTCCCTTCATTATGGCCACTTTACCAACCAAATATGAAACAACCTACTTCTAGAACCACAATCGGTTTAAGTTTTTTTAACCCCATCCAAGTTGTTCTTTTTCACCATATAATAGAGACCCATCATCGTAATTGGTTGAAAATGTGTTTATATATTTTTTGTTGTAGCCTGTCCAGTTCCTGCCAATGGATTCCAGATTGTTTCCAAGTTTCATGATTGTGTTTTAATCTTATGTTGCTTTGTGAATGTTAGGCTGATGCTGATGATGAGTTGTTGGTTGATTCATGGATTCGATTGTAATTTTGGTCAGAAGATTGTTATGTTTGTTCTGGGTCTGTGTTCGGTGACAACCATTTCAGTTGGCAACCTCAAACCATAATAGAGAGAAGAAGCAAGAGTATATTGGTAATTGAAAAATGCTGTCAATTTTCAATTTTGTGTTAACCACTGCTCCAACGGCTTTGTCAAATATATCGGCCATAACCGGTTAACTGTCACTATATTAACTGTCATTTTTCGGTGATGTTAATCAAATCTGCTTAATTACTCAACAATAATGATGTTCTAAATGTTCAGTCATTGACCGTGGGGCTACCAATAAATCATAGAGGTACGAAAAACAAAAATGCAATTTATTCAATGTTGAATGTATGAACTTTTAGTTTGTATTGCGATCTTTAAACCGAAAGTCATTCATGCGAACGGAAACAGTTTGAAAGGTGTTCATCATGGGCTATCAGATAGTTTATGTATGCCTCGTGGTTAACTTATTTGCACTGAGATGAACAATGCATTGTAATGTGATGCGTTCGGTCGCTATTGCTGTTTGTGATTTTAAAAGTAAATAACAGATCTTGCACCAGATGGGGAATTCGTACGGCTGGATAGACGAGTGATCTTTCATTCGTTGTGGTGGTGTAAATTCCCGCGATATCTACCACGGTCCATTTCATTTAAGATGATGATATTAGGTCTGTTCGGATGTGATCTTGCTGATCGCGAACTTTACCAGTCGGCTCCTGTATAATGGCCCGAAGTATTCACGACATTTTCAAACTGTTAAAATTGTTGCTCGAATTTGTGGTTCGATCTATGGCGAACGAACGAAAATTGTCAGAAAATTTGATTTGGTAATGTGTGATAAATATTTGGATACGAGTGAAAATTGAAATTTGTTTCAAAATACGACACATGATACGAGGGTTGCCTTTTATATTTCGGGATTAGACAACCCTAGTGTTGCAATCTGGCAACTGACAGCTCTATCGTAAAGTTTGACATTTTTGAGATTATACGTACTCAGAACGTTTTGACATTCGAGCGCTATTTATGTTGTTTACAGTACTCATTAACTCAACATCTCGGCGAAAAAATGGAATTAAATCGTGAACATTTTCGTGCGATTATTTTTTACAACTTTCGACGTTGATTAAGGCAACAAGAGTGCATGGATGAACTTAATTCAATTTTTGGGGATCAAGCTCCATCAAGGACCAGTGTTTATCGATGGTATGGTGAATTCAATCGAGGTCGTAGTTCACTCCAAGACTAATTTCGTGAAGGTCGTCCAGAATCAGTTGTTGTTCCGGAAACCATTGATGCTGTGCGCGAACTGATATTGCAAGATCGTCATGTGACCTATCGTGAGATTGAGACAACCTTAGACATTGGTGGGATTTGTTCGCGTTGGATCCCACACAATTTGTCAATCGCTCAAAAAAGGCTCGTGTCGATTGTTCGAAAGAAAAGCTCAACAAATACGATCGCGGTGCTTCAAAACACGTCTATGACATAGTGGCAGGTGATGAATCGTGGATTTACGCGTATGAGCCCGAAAGTAAACAGCAGTCGACTGTATGGGTGTTTCAAGATGAGCCGAATCCAACAAAATTTGTTCGCGCACGAAGCACTTGCAAGCAAATAATCGCCTGTTTTTTCGGAAAAAATGGACATGTCGCAACCGTACCACTATAGAGCAACGCAGAACAGTCAATTCTGAGTGGTACACAACCATTTGTTTGCCAGTTGTCTTCCAAGAAATTAGGAAAACCAACTGCCGAAGACGGATCACTCTTCACCACGACAATGCGAGCTCCCACACATCGGCTCAAACAACTGCATTTTTGAGCACTCAAAACATCGATTTGATGAGTCATCCGCCGTATAGTCCTGACTTTGCACCAAATGACTTCTTTTTATTCCCGTACGTGAAAAACAAACTGAGAGGTCAACGTTTTTCGACACCTGAAGAAGCGGTTGCTGCGTTCAGAATGCATGTTTTGGAGATACCTCAATCAGAGTAGAAAAAGTGCTTCGACAATTGGTTCAAACGCATGCAAAAGTGTATAGATCTTCATGGGGAATATTTTGAAAAACAAAAAAGCAATTTTCGATGATTAATATTTGTTTTTGTTCTCTAATCCCGAAATATAAAAGGCAGCCCTCGTATAGTGACTTACTAATGTAGTTCGCTGGTTAATTCTTCGTGTTAATAATTCGACCCACAATCGAATAGTTCCTCTTGAGTCGGTTCACTAGAAGGGAAAGATTAGTTGGGCCACATGCCAGAATTTCTGTCGGCCACTAACTCTGAAATTCAGTGTGATCAAGCACAATATTTCGAATAATTTATAATTCTGAGGTGTTTTGAATAGATGTCTCTAGTTATCATAAAAAAGATTTCGAATCAAAGTGTTAAAATTGGCTATTAGCTATAACAACAAATATCAGATAAAATTGAACAGGAATTTGAGTTTTGTTGTGTACAATTCTAATCAACTTGGTTTCTCCAAATCAAGATATTGAACTTATTATTGAACTTATTGAGTTTTATTTTAATTGCGTGAGAACTAGGTTAGGTATTTAAATTGCGTATTTTTTCAGTATCATATCTAGATGTCGGATAGGAATTTCATTTTTAACATGCAAGCCGAGGTTTATCTCAAGTGATTAATTCGATTTAAATTTGTGTTTTGCCAGATCAATGTCATTCCTATCGCCAAACTTGGTTTAATTCTTTACAAGGCACGCAATTAAGGTTTTAAAATTCTTTTTCATGGTTGTAATCATCGCAGCTTTCGACGGAAAAGCTTTTCGAGTACCTATGCATTTCATCAATGCACAACAACATTATCCATTAACACATTTGTTTCACTTTCGCATTCATGCATCATTTAACAAATTAATAACAAACATTTCTTTTAATTTATTTTTAGGACGATTTTCTATTACGACACTATGACAAAGGACCATGTAAAAATAAATTAGGGCATTCAAGAGCATCTGTGGTGTGGCACAGAGCCCAAGTAATCGGCATATTTGCTGGTTTTGGTATATTACTATTAGTCGCCTCACCACTTCTGCTATTGGCCGCACCATGTATAGTTTGCTGTAAGTGTCGAATATGCAGTGGTGCTGCTAAACTAGAGGAAAATGAAAATGAATTTGACGACGTTGTTGCATTGCAGCGATAAAACAAACATTATTAATTGATTCGTTAAAATTAATTAATATTAATATTAGCAAAAAATATATAATTTACAAATTTACTTCTTTTGGACGTTAACAAATTTATAGAAGTATATAATATTTTTATCTATAAATAAAATAAATATATATTTATATATATTATATTATTAGAAGCTTGATTTAAAATTTAAATTATACAAAGCAAAATAAAAGATGGTCTTAAACTTAAATAATTAATTATTTTTTTAAATTAATGTTAATTATTATATTATTGTTTTCAACGAACTTAAGAAAGACTGAGTTCATTTTTTTATATAAACCAATATATATTATAAAATGAATTAAATATTTAAAATATAGAAAAAAACATAATATATCGAAAACTAAATATAAATACAAAAAATGTAATTAATTTATAATTTAATTTCAAACGAAACAAATTATTTAATTGTTTTGTAAATTCGAGTGGAAATGGTTTCGAACGATTTATTCTTAAATTTACAATTTACGTTCTCACCCCTCTATTCAAAAATATCTATATACATATATATATATTTAATATATAAAATTAATTTATTTTTATTAATTAGAACAAAAACAAAAATTACTAACAATTTTATTCTTAATTAACTGATATACATAATATAAATAAATAACATTATATAATTATATATAAAAGTAAACTAATTAAGATTAATGATTTATATTATTATCATTTGCTACTTTTTAATTCTTATATAAATAATAAATTGTATAATTATATGATATGTTTACAGATTTAATTAATTAATTAATTAAACAAAAAAAAAACAAAAAATATAAAAAGGAAAACTTATAAACTACTGTATAATTATCTTTTGTTTTTAATTCTTAAGATTTATTATGTAATGGTACATGTCATTATTTTAAAATAAAACAACCCCAATGTGTAATACACACACATACATAATACACATATACAAACACAAAACTTAAAAATTATAAAACAAATCAAATCAAATAATGTATTATATGTTTTGAATACATAAAATTAAAACAAAATATATAAAAATATATTAAAGCGGTTGGTTTTTTTTTATTAGCAGCACGATTATGGGATTCATTTTTCACTTCAAAATACTTTTTATGCCCCTATTAAGCTTCTCACATTTAAGTCGCTCAGTAACTTCAAGTCACCGAAATCAAATTTTAGTATAATGATTCTCACCGTGAAAGCGCGGTAATGTGAAATTGCTCACATACAATTTTCAAGTTACTTCATAGTAAATTTTTTTTGTTTGTTGTCAAATACAAACAAAAATGGAGGATATACGCACGTAAATTTTTTATTTATTTCTTTAATCAATTTATATTTTATATAATAATAATCAAAAATTGTTTATTACAGAACTATTATGAAATAATTAGTATTATTTAATAAAAAATTTAGACCAAAATTGAAAATTACAAATAACCAACAATTCACAAAATTAGTTTAAATTATGGAGGAAAATCCAGATTTAGTTCTGGAAGCAATTAGCAATTGATTTAAATTGCCTTGGACCACCCATTAAAGAAAGTTTGGAATGTAGAAAAGTAAGTTAAAGTGAAATATCTGTTTAAAATATATTTATATAGATTTTTACGTTAGGTTTGGACGGATTACAAAAGGAATCTCAAACAAAAAATAGCCAAAATGAATGATGAGATTCGTGCGCGACAGGAGGTGGTGCAAATGCACAACGCACGTTTACTCCACTCGAACAACAAGTGGATTCCATTCCAAATTTAAGAAAATCCGGTGCTCCCAGTGGAGTTAGTTTTGGTGGTCCCAGTGTCAATATTTTGGAGTTTTTCTGATGATACAGCAACATTATCCCAACGTAATATCGAAAACGAGATAAACATTTCAAATTTGATATCTACTACCACCCCCACGAGAATAAATCGTTCAAGAGAAGCTTCGGATACCAGAAGGAAAAAACTGCTAGAACAACAAACAGCAACACAAAGTGATTTGCTTAAAATATTAAAGAAAATAGAAAAAAATACTGATAATACACAATATTACACAAAGAAAAAACTTAAATTAATAGAGCAAAAATTTCAGTTTTTGAAAAAACAGTTTGAAATAAAACATAAACGTGAAATAGACACACAAACTAGTAAAAATAAAATTAACCCTTATGTGAGTGATGGGGTACCCGGGTACCTTTTGCACTTTTAAACGTCTAGCTCTATATGTTCCAGGCATAATAAAAAGTTTTAATTTTATGAGAACTTCTAGTTCAATTGATGGATTACGATCACACTTAAAAATGATAAACTTTACAACTTGAACGCACGTGAGAGCAAAAAGTAGTTTAGTTGTACGAATTATAGTAACAAAGGTACCCGGGTACCTTTATATACTTTACACTATATTTGAAAGAAATAGTATGCAAATATTTTATAGTTTTGTGTTATATGTCGTGGTTTTCATTGTTAGTGTTTCTGTTTATTTATTTCATTTAATTTATGTTTATATTTTTATTTATTTCAAAAAAACTAACGAACATTTTTTTATTACTATCGATCATTTTTTTCACTGATTTGATATGTTGGATTATTTACGTTTTTTACAGAATGTTTTTCGAAAACTGACATGTTGCAGCTAATGCAAAATTGTTTTCAATTTATGTAATTTTAGCAAAATCCGATATACATTTCATAATTGCAAAAAAAAATTTAAAAAAAATTAGTTTCCAGAAAAATTGCATGTAGGGTACCTTTGTCACTCAAATTAAGATATTTTTTTCTTCACTCACATGAGGGATAAAAAGAGTTTGTTTGCGATTGAAAAACAGAAACTAGGTATCAATGAAGATGAGTCCAGCAGTTCTGATAATGAATAATATGAAGATAACTAACTAGTCGAATGTGTTAAGCAAGAAATATCAATTATTGAAATTATTATTATTTATTATTATTTTATATGAAACATGAAGTCTGAATTATTTTTTAGAGTGAAATTTTGTTTTTGAGTTGATAAGTTATGAAATAAAAAGTGTGTTTTAAAAATTATTTTTGATTTGAATTTTTGACTTATAGATGGCTAATGTGTAAGAATCACAACAATCAGTTTCGAACAGATGAGACTAATGATTTGAAAAAATCAATCTTCTCATCAGGTCGCGACGAGTGATGTTGTATGATTACATTGAACTATTGTCTATATATATATAAAATAATACCATGTAGTTGTACTACTAGCGAATTACTGCGTAGCGTCCGAAATTTGATTCTTTCACATTTCCATCTATATTCTATTTTAACAATTAACTTTTCGAATTCACGAATTTTTATTTTTATATTCGAGAGTGCTGAAATAGACCAATATACGGAACAATCACAATACACCATTGCAATTGAAAAAACCAAAAAGTAAAAATTATTTTTGAATTTAATTTTTTTATTTATTATAAATTTATACAAAATTTATAGTGAAAAAACAATATTGTCCGTAATTGTTTTACCAAGCATCAACAATTCAAAATTCGTCAATGATGTGTCCGATGTCGTTCTCATCAGTTTCTCTAAATCCTTCATCTTCTTCGTGACCCACATTATAATGTTTACACATGTTGTGTAATGCACAGCAAGCATTCACTATTTGTGTAGCTTTATCAGGGCTGTAATGGAGCTATCTCGCCCCAATCAAACAGCGAAAACGTGATATAAGGACACCTACGTTCAACAATGTTCCTCGCTGATGTATGAATTTTGTTAAATTTGGCTTGCTGACTTCCCTCGGCTGCCATTCGAAAAGGTGTCATCAAAAACGGCAATAAAGGATACCCCGTATCTCCTAAAAATAATTTATAATACTACAATTATTGTTAATTAAAATATATATTATAATTATTGTATTCCAAATATCCATTTTTTTAGATAACGTCGACTATTTTACGACAGCTCTTGCGGTGTCGAGTACATAAAAGAAAAGTGTTAAGTGTTGAGAAATAAAACAAGTTTTTTAGTAAAAATAAATTAATAATTTACACTTATACAATTTTAATTAATAAAAATGAATATGTTTAAATTTATTAAAAAATAATTAATTTAAATTTAATATTTAAATTAATTAACAATTATTCATAATACCGATTTTCGACGTTGTCGAAAAAAATACGCGCGTCGAAAATTTCATATTAGACCCCCAGTTTCAATATTTCTAGTTAAAATTTTATTAACCAGGGGGTCGATTTTTTCCAAAATTCGACGAACGACGAATGACGTTTTCGTATACGTATAAGGAGTATAGTATACAATTTTATATTAGTGTGTGTAATTTTTCTGTGTTTATATTTGTTTGTTTTCTGCGAACGTAAGCATCAAAAATTATGAATCGGTACAAATCGGTTCAGTTTTTTGGTGCTTATGTCCTTTCGTCGTCTCAGTTTTTTGACATCTCACCAAGTATTTGAGTGGTGAGTTAACACATTCGTGTTAATTACTGCTATAGCGGTCATACAGCTTTTTCGTTTTTTAACACGTTTTTAACACATTATAAGGAATAAATCGACATATTTTGCAGTTTTCACAATACATTCCTTTCCGCCATGAAATATCATTGCAATTACAAAAGTTATCAAATGTGTTCATGAGTAGCACACACATTTAGAAAATGTGCCTCAATGTGTTAAGGAAAAAATATTTTAGCTACATATTTCAATTTTTTTTTCAATGTGATGTCGAATAAATGTTTTGTTTTCACAGAAACACAGAATTAGAAATTATTTTAAAACTAAAATTAAATAAATTTAGTTTTATTTAAAGCATATTTATTTGCATTTACAAATTTTAAATGATAATAGGAAATGATATCTAGAAATGTCATATCCAAAAAATTAAATGGCACACATTCGTACTAATCCAAATACACGTACCACTACTAATATACATGCGGTTATTTCGTCAACTTGTCGAATTTTGGAAAAAAATCGACCCCCAGACTGTTGTTCCACACAAATGAATCGTGGTTTGCTCCCGGGTGCCGAATTGTAAATAGTATTAAATAATTATAATTATGTGGAATCATTGCATTTAATGCTATAATATCACTTTCTATTATAGTAAAGGTGCCGTTCCATCTTATTTGGTGCGATGATCTTAATATGGGTTCCATCGACGCACCCAATTACACCAGGAATTCCGTAGTTTGCTCATGAAATTAATTTTGCATTCAAATTTTTCCGTTTCGTTTTTCGAGAAATTGATCGAACTGCGAATGGCAGGTTTAAACTTTTTGCTTAGTTTGTCCAACTTTTTTTTTTTTTTTTTAACAATTAAATTTTTTATTTTCCAGATATTACATTATTAGTTTTTTTTTTTACATTAGTAAGTCAAAATTCAATCTATAAAAAACTTACACAATTTCATGATTTTTTTTTATACAAAATTTCAGCCTTCTTGGCAATTTACAGGCTCTCAACTCGTTTTGCTTAAATTTATTTTATTAATATTATTTTACCAATAAATGCATAAACATAAGAGATATGTAATATACACAACCTGATAATGTTTTTTTTTATAAAATTTTATATTGCTAAAATTAACGATTATTATATTACTTTTGGATTTAAAAAGATACTGGTATTTTAAAAAATGAATCCTTATTTTTTTATTGTAAAGTAAAGGTACACAATGACTAGAACAAGGGGGTTAATATTGAAAATAAATATGTTATTAACATTATTAATTAATATGTTGAAGCCACCAATATTTTTGTTTGTTTTGTATATGTTTTAATACTGACTTATTGGATATATTTGTGTTAAATCTTTTTTGAGTTGGATCTCTAAAGTTACTTGGCTTTATTGATTTGATATTTTTTCTTCTTTTTGTATGGTATAATGTAGGTATTGCTGAGTTGTGATCTTAGATTAGCGATTGCTGATCTAAAAATATGAAGGCTTCTGGAGGAGGACGTTTGTTTTCTATATTATCTATGAAGAGGCTCATGTCTGTGAGATAAGGTGCAAAAATCATCGAGTTTTCAGTGTTTGTAATTGACCTACAAATATGTTTTCTAATTTGCTCAATAATGAATATGTCTATCCTTGCAAAGTTGATACAGTTATAAAACGTTGTATTAGATATATAATGGTTCCTGTTTTCTCTTTTTCTAAATTTTGATAAACAAACTCTTAGGCATTTTCTTTCAAAAACCCTCATTTTTTCCATTTCTGCCGCTGACATATTGTACCAAATAGGTGCCCCATATGTTAATATTGGTCTAATAAGTGATTGGTAACATAACAATTTTACATTGGTATTTAGGTATTTTGAGAAAAATAATCTGTTTAGCATTCCGAAAGCTCTGCGACATTTTTCAATTTGAATATTTACATATTTATCAAAGTACATATATTGATCCATGGTTATACCTAGATATTTCACCATTAACTTCTGCTCTAGTTGTCTATTATTTAATTTAATGCGAATTTTATTCCAATTAATCCTAATATTAGAGTTCGTTTTGTTTAATGGAAGTCTAAAAAGAATTATTTCAGATTTAGATACATTTAATTTTAGTTTCCATAGAGTGAAGAACTCATTGATATAGTTCAAGTTCTTTTGAAGAGTTTTTTGTAGAGACAATATTTTTTTGGTTGTAGAGTATATAACTATGTCATCCGCATAAGCCAGGGCTTGGCACTCTTTTGAATTTAAACATTCCTTTTTCAATAGGTCTGCCGTATATAAATTGAACAGGATTGGAGCTAATATTGTACCTTGCTGCAGACCATTGTTTAATAGGAATTCGCAACTTTTCGTTTCTCCGTCCGTCATAACGAATTTCCTGTTTTTTAACATTTCATATAAGAAATATATTATGTTTACATTAAATTTAATTTTTTGTAATTTATATATTAAACCTTCAACCCAGACTGAATCAAAAGCTCGTTCTATATCTATTAAGATGGCCCCTGTTACACTAAGATCATTAAATCCTCTATTCACATCAGACATTAATTTATTGATTGCATGTACGGTCGAGTGACGGTATCTAAATCCGAATTGTACATCTGGGAGGAGATTTTCATTTTCCGTGTGAAGTAATATTTTGTTGTAAATTATAATTTCAAGGACCTTACTGATGTTCGGTACTAAATTTATTGGTCTGTAATTTTTGTATGATTTATGATTCTTGTTCTTTTTCTTTATAGGAATGATTTTCGCTGTTTTCCAGTTAGATGCGAAATAATTGTTGTTTAAAGCATTATTAAATAAGATACAATAATCCGCTATAATACAATCGGGTGAGTGCTTTAGTGCGATATTCGGTATCTTATCGAGACCTGATGATTTTTTGTTATTTAAACATTTAAATATACTCTTTAATTCATTTGTTGTTGTTTGAAGATCGCTATCATTATCGTGACAAGTTTTATCCGATGTATTTTGATCGTTATATTCCGTTTTGTAGTGATTATTTGTATTATTAAAAAGCACCTCTGTTTTCTGCAGAATCATTTGTGTTACGCGTATATTGACCGCTTCTTCCATTTGTGAGTTGATATCCTTCTGTGTTTGCTGTTGAATAAAGGCCCCCATCACGTTTAATTTGTCCTTGTTACATAGGATTTCTATATTTTCATTGTCAATTAGCTTTATTTTATCTCTGTCATTTATATCAATAGAGAATTTATTTTGGAAATTTAATAATGTAGTTTCCTCACTATTTTTTATATTGATATTCAGATTATCAATACTGATTTTATCTTTAGGCCTAAATATTTGATTAATATTTCTAAAGGCATTATTATTTTTCTTTATTTGAATTTTTTTAATTTTATTTTGCCACACTTTATTAATTTGTATTTTTATGTTTTGTTTTATTAAGTTTTTTATATTGTTTAATATCGCATGAAATCTGTATATCAAAACTCTGTTATCATTGTTTGTCCTTTTCATCTTTTTTATTTGGGATATTATTCTACTTTTCTCTTTATATAACTTAGATATTATTTTGTTTCCATAAACATCTTTTAAATAAAGCTTCATAGCGCTGTTTTTTACTGTTGTTTCATGCATTGCCTTTATTATCATTGAATATATATTTAGAAGATGTTTTTCTATTTCAATATTGCTCAGATTTTGACTATTAGGAATCGAGGTCATGGTTTCATTTTGAAGTCTTTCCTTATGTATTTGTTCCAGTTTGCTTCTATATCTATTCCAATCAATTCCTCTCGTCATTGGTAGATTTATTTGATCATCCATTCCCATTGTAATTAATGAATCAATGAGTCTTTGATTGATAATGTTAATTTCTAATCCTCGATGGTCACTATCGAATGTAATGGTATTTATATAAGACTCATTTAGCAACTTTATTCTATTATCCATGAAAGCGAGATCTATTGTTGAGTTGGTTCTATGAAACGTTGGTTTATTTGGAGGAATAAATTTTAGTTTGTAAAATTGTGAATTGTGGTTAAGCCAATTTCTTAGCTTCTTTCCTCGCAGATCTTCTACTGTATTGTTCCATGTACTGTGCTTTGCATTTACGTCTCCCGCCAATATATAATAAACATTTGGACTCCCACATTTCAGGTGTTTAAATATATAATTAAAGTCTTTAATAAATTCAATATTTGATTGGTTTGAGGCCGAATATAAACAGAGCCTCCTTAATATAAGAGCCGTAAGATTCCGCCATTTTTTTCCATGTGCTTTTCATAGAGGGGAGACTTTTTGTACTTTTTCATACCAACCAGTGTATTTTAGTATTTTTTTAGAAGCTTTTTTGTATATGAAAACACAAATTCTTTGTTTGAATTTTCAATGTGAATGGTTAATTCAATGTTCAGGAAAAGCATATTTTAATATTGAGTCATATTATGTTGAGTTAACGGAAAAACATTTAAATTAGTCTAACACATTTTTTTTTTTTTTTTTGTAGAAACAAGAATTTGTTTATGTGTATGTACAGAGAATCAGAAATTAGTATAGAGTGTTCCATAAAAAAGTTCACCATTATTTTTCCAAAACAAACGTTCGTTAAAAAAGGGTTTTAGAGTAGTAATGTAGTATGGGGATTATTGTGTTTTGGGTTCTATTTCCACATTGTTGATGACAAACTTCGAAAACTGTTTTTTCGTTACATGTTAAAAATTTATTGTTCATCGCAACAAATTCGCAGCCTATATTGTTTCATCCTGTAGTATAAACAAAACAGAGCTTCACCAAATAAAAATATTGTAATTTGATAAAGCTTTTCGCAATTACTAAACCAGTTAAAAGATGTCGCTTAGTATAAATTTAAAAAACAATAGCGACAAAAAATTGATTGCATAGACAGCTTACAAATTAGTAGGATTATTAGCTACGCTGAAAGAATAACGCTTGAGCCTGATATTCTTTCAGTTTTAATTTACGTGTCAGGTAGAAAAATCACTCAAAAATTGAACTGTGACGAATGTACTATCAAATTATTAACCAATGAAGATCTTGATTATGATTTACCACCGGAGACAGTTTTTTATTTGCGTGACTTAGATCGTGGTAGGCTAAAATTCCCTACCGAATTCTTGACATCATTCGAAATATGTGTACACCAAATTTTTGAAACACTAACGTCTAAATCATTTCTAACGTCATTTTTAAATTCATGAAATCATCATGAATATTTTTATTCTGCTGTAATAGAATATATTAATAACTGTTATTTAAACATAATTTGCAATAAATGTGGTGGAACCGATTTTAAAATTTTGAAAAATTGCGCAAAAATTTGGTGCAACATTTTTTTGAATAATTATTGCAAAAAACAAAATAACTCAGTTCAGTCATTGAATCTTCTTTCCAAAAAGCGTAAATTAAATGTTTTAACTGCATGAACTTATTTTTCTTTAGTTTTATTTGTTAATTGCTATTGTGATATTTTTAAGAATTGTTTAATAAAAAAGGTTAGTTGGAATTATTCTGATTATGACTGTAAGAAACGTTACTAAATAAGTTTACTTATCATTTTTGCATAATATGTATATTGTTATTGTTACTAAATAAATATGAATTTTTATTGTGAACATTTTTTTTAATTACATTGGAATACGAGTAAATCTAGTAATCAAACAAATTCTTTTTTGAAAAAGTAAAGAGTTTGGTGCTCAACGGAAGCTTTAGCCAAGTTCCTTTACAAAGATTTTACTTCTTTTTCCTTCAGAAAATTGGAGAAATGAGACAATATATCTTTCATTATTAATTTATAAGTATTTATTCTTTATGAAATAACAATGGTTTGCATTGTGAAAGTACAAATGATTTTGGACCTGTAGGTTTATTGCTGTAAAAATAGAACCATTTGTGTAATATAGTCATAGTTTCATTTTTCAACTTCCGAATTTATCAGCAGTTTGTACTTCTAATTTTCGATATGTTGAAAAATCTACATGACTTTATGTGTATGTTTTGATCAAAAAAAATTGAAATCCATTATTAATTCGTTAAATGATAAAGTTATAATGTAGACAATACCATAATAAATAATACATATCGTTATTGTATTAGGTGTGCAAATAGAAACTCGGCTCCGAAGTTATGGTTGTTTTAAAATATTATTGAACGATTTTGATAATCTCCCGCCATTTTGGATATATGTAGCTTAGTCCTTCCTGTTTTTATGGCAAGTTTTTATTTCCAGGGCCGCGCCTAGCTTCTCGGCGGCCGCCTGTGTGCTAGGTAAGATTTAGACACTCACCAAAAATTTATACACCCATCACCCATTTAGACACCCATCACCCCAAATCATTTTTAGAAATATTAATGATACCAAGGATCAAATTCCTAAATTAGTATTTCGATGTTGAAATCTCGTATCTCAAAACTCATTTATTAATGAATCTGTTGTACGAATTTGTTTTCAAATTTTTTTTCAACCACAGACCTACACTAAAAATAATGGGGAAGATTTGTTCAAAATCGATTAGTTAGTTTCCGAGGTTAGCTCGGTCAAAGAACCAGACTAACTATAAGGTATATGTATATACATAGATAGATGGTAGAACAAACGAAACATTTGCTGTGTTAATGTGAGCTTCATATAAAATAATCGGTTAAATTATCGACCTAATTATCATTAGTATATGGTTTAGATGGAGTCCACCCAGATCGCCGATTGCAAGCAATCATTGCTACAGTTAGTAAAAATTTGAATGACCGCATAAGAACACAAAAAATAACTCGCAAAAATGGAATGACATAGTAACACCTATACCCTGGTATGCCAGTATGCCTCGCCGAGCCGATGTGGGAACTTGCTGAAAAACTGAGTATGTATACGTAAAAACGCAAATCGACATAACTATACAACGCCAAAATCACCTAGCCGACACCCACAACAACGAAATAAATATCGCCAAAAACCGGATAACACGCCAGTCAATAAGTTTCGACGCTAACTATAAAAAACATTTTTCTTTTAAAAATTCGACTTTATTCATCAACAACATAGTTTCCTTCAAGAATGATACATTCATTCCAACGCCTCTCTAAGATTTCGACACCTTTTTGTAGCAAGATTTTTCTTTGGCCTCAAAATATTCGTTTCTATCGCAAAGAGCCCTCTTTTGCATTTGGGCCCGTTTTTTTCCAACTTCCTTCTTTAAATGCGCCCGTAACGCCATTTTATGTTTACTGTTGACGGTCTTCCTTCTCGCAAGATAGTCGACTATCTAATAAAATACCTTGCGCATCCCAAAATACGGAAACAAAAACCTTACCGGGCGACATTTACGTTTTGGTCGCTTCGGACGCTCTTCACCGGCTGCTCTGCACTCAGCTGATTGACGATTGGATTTCGAAGTGTAGTAGTGGATCCATGTTTCATTCATTGTCACATAACAACTCAAAAAATCCTTTTTATTAGTGTTGAACTGTTCCAAACTGCGCTCTGTATCAGAACGCCGACAAGCTACTTTGCTGACAACCACATTGACAACCAGAATTATAGCGGACAAGTCCAATTAGAATACATAACTCGATCACCGCAAACCAATTCTCAGAGGCAACCAAATCGCCGCCGACACAACCACATTGCTGACAAGCTATGTTACATTACAAACAAGCACATGACCGATATCCTCATCGACAACACCACATCGCAGACATCCACTTCGCCGCCGACCACATCGCTGCATATTTAAAATAAATTAAATTAAAAGAGATGACTAAGAGATGACTGCCTGTACGACTTTAGGAATGTAGAACGTGCCATCTTAGATCAGATCTATCTCAGGTACAGAGCCTATAGCAACATATATACGCACACCTAATAGGTTTGTTGCACACCTAATAGGTTTGTGTTGTTTGAAGCTTTCAAATTCAAATTAATAAATTAATCCAAATTACCCGTATAGAAATTGTTACACAAATTGAAAGAGAGTCTCCAGGTTAGGACTGTTGTAACGGGCGTGTCTTATAGCAGGCACCTCGCTGTATAAACGAGTTCAAAATACGACTTGGTGCTTTAAGATTTTGTATCCGTATAATGAGCCAACCATGCAAAAAGTGGGTAGAGCCACGTGCCGTTTACATACTCACAAAAACCATTAGGTTATTAACAATATGGTTATTTTATTGAATTCCACCCAACAACGATCCCAGAAAACGCACACGAACGATGCTATAAAAATGAAACATGAATCGAAATAAAAAAAAAAACAAAAATTTGGAGAAATTGTGAGATTTTTCTATTATTGTTTTACAGCGCGCAGCAACTATGATGGTGAATATTTTACGACGAAAAGTTTTATTTACGCCAACCGAATAATAAATAAAATTTATAATTGTTTTGAGTTTTATTAATTATGTTAAATTATTGTATTAAAGATTTCGCGCTTACAATAATAATGGTTTATTTTCGTAAATAGTTATTTAATTATTTTACGCTTTTGCGTAATTTCAAGTAAATTTATTACAGAGACATCTGTAAACGGATTTTCAAATTACAGAAAGCTCGATTTTGCAATCAGATAAAATTGAAGTTTTTACGTTTTGTTCTGTTTTGTAATAATATAATCATGACATCGTTGATTTTTTGTATACAAAAATAATTTTCGTAAATAGATTTTGATGTAAAAATTTTATTATATGAATAATATTATTGTTTCTACATGGTGATTCATAAAATTTCGTTTCAGCTCACGTTTTCTCTTTAATTTTGTTATAAATGGGGAATGTTTGGATTGCTGTTAAGTGCATCGTTCATCTCAAAAATTCTGATGTGACCAGAATTTACCAAATAAGTTAAATTTTTATAAAACTAAATTTTAAATTGGATGTAAGAGAAATCCGCGGAAGCACCCTTTATTATCTTACTTTATAAACCTACACAACTAAACGGAAAGCTCATTTTTATGGAAAATTAATAAATTTATGCTCCGCTTTAGTTTAAATTTACCAAATAAAAACTACATTATGATGGCTGATTTTCAAATATGTGTTCTTTGAACAGTTTATTAAAAATATAAAATTAAAATTTAGATGATTTGTTTAATTTTTTATTCATAAATTCATGTTCAAAAATTTTCCAATTACCACGGTTTCTTATAGTAATTCAATAAAAGCTTCCCCTCTACTGAAAGCTCTCCTTTTAATATTACGGCTCTTCAAAATCATAGGTTGGCTCTGATATAAAGCTCCTATGACCAATTTATTGTTATTGTTTACTTTGAATTCAATTAATGTGCTTTCAATGGCACTTAAATTGTGATAAATATGATCAATATGTTTAAATTTAAAATGATTTTTAAATATTACCGCCGTACCACCCCCTTGTTTATTTCTATCGTTTCTAATCATTTTGTATCCTTTTATTTCAATTTTACACGTTTTGTCAATTTTTGTTTCTGATAATAATAAAATATCAGGATTGTGTCTATCCATAAAGTCTATAAGGTTTAATCGTCTTTCTATCGAAAATATAGAATTTACATTTAGAGCAATTATTTTCAACTTTTTAATATTTACCATGAATATTTCTAATACTTATAATAAAGTTATTATTTTCATTACCAATCCGAATTGATAATGCAAATAATAACTTAAACTCTTTTTTTTTAGATTAAATATTACCGAAGTTGAACACCATTTCACACCTTTATTCGAATTATTGTTACTTATTATTTTGGTGGTAATTTTTGGATGCTTATCCATTCATAATTGATTTTATTGTATTGAATAACACTTCCATTTTTTTATCATTTTCAATTATATAGGCTTGGAAGACATTCAACTTCTGTAATACTTTTTCGTTTAAATCGTTAGTGGATTTTTGTTTATTAGTAGTTGTTAGTATATTACCCGCTTTCAATATGTCGCTGTTATCCAGAACATCTGCAAAGTTGACCACCTCTTTAACGTAGTTTGATTTAAAAGTTCTAGTCTGAGCCTTTTGTTTGCTTTGAAGTTTAGCTTCTTGTATCTTTTTTATTATTTTCTTGTAAATCGGGCATCCACGGAATGACGCAGGGTGTCCCATTTCTCGACAGTTTGAGCAGTACGCAATAGTTCCCCCCCGGTAAACACAAAGTACATTTTCGGGCAGGTTTCTGGCAAATCACGGCTGCCGTAGGCAGATAAAAACGGCTGCCTTTGGCTTGCCGAGTGTATGCCATTTGGCATGCCTACTCCCTCCGTATGTCTGCCATAATGCACACACGACAGTTGACATTTGGCAGATATGGCGGATGTCGTTTGACTGACATGGCGGATGACATTTGGCGGACATGGCGGGTGACACTTGGCGAACATGACGGATGCTTATTGTCGGATACAGCGGATTTGGCGAACACGGCGGATGCCTATTGGCGGAAATGGTGGATACCGTTTGGCGGACACAACTGATGACATTTGGCGGACATAGCAGATGAAAATTGGCAGACACGGCAAATAATATTTGGCACTCGTTATATGTTAAATTAAAATAAACATTTACAGAATTTCAATTCATTTGCTTTCATTTGTATTTATTCAAAAAAAATCAATCCATTAAGTAAATTTTTTTCATTTTCAAGCTAACGTATTATTCTTTCATAATTATAAATTTAATTTAAAAACAAATTTCGCTCTCATCACCATGGCTTTTTCTACTTATTTTTTTGTTCATGAAGTCTTCTAAAAAAGTCACGAACTGCGAGGCAACGGACTTACACGATGTTTGTGGAATTTGCATTATTCGATGCATTTATTACATCCAACATCCAGTTTATAATATTGGAGTATTTTTGAAATGTAGCTAGAACTGAAAAACAAAGGATTGGGGAAAGTTTGTTGCTCGAGGTTGACCGAAAATCTGTTTGACATGAATATGTCCTCATCTTCACTTGATTCTTCAATGATATTATGAATAAAGGGTTATCCAATTCGAGGTTGATAAAGTAGAAATCTGTATACCGACATCTGTCAAAGATAAACGTCAAGTACGCTGTCATTTATTTAGTTGACATTCTGCCATTTAAGAATATGGAGCATTTAACAATCGACCAACGCGTTAAAATTAAACGCGGAAAAACAGGCTCTCGATGCTAATTTTTCGAACAAAATTTTCTTCAGTGATGAAGCTCATTTTTCGCTTGGTGGATACGTTAATAAGCAAAGCTGTAGAATTTGGGGCTCAGAAAATCCACAATTGATTGTAGAGAAGCCATTACACCCGGAAAAAGTCACTGTTTGGTGCGCATTGTGGTCTGGTGGTGTGATTGGGCCGTATTTTTTTGAGAACAACCATGGACGAACCGTTACCGTCAATTCTGAGCGCTATGGCCGCATGTTAACCGATTATTTTTTTACGAAAATCGAAGATTATGATCTTGACGATGTGTGGTTCCAGCATGATGGAGCAACCAGTCACGTAACACGAGCAAATCGAGATCTTTTGCAAGAGAAATTTCCTGGACGTTTGATTTCGCGATTGGCTGATGTCAATTGGCCTCCAAGATCCTGTGATTTAACGCCTTTGGATTTCTTTTTGTGGGGCTACGCGAAAGATCGTGTTTACGTAAACAATCCTCAAACTCTGGACGAATTGAAAACTAATATTCGTAAGGTAATGGCCGAGATACCGCCCGAAATGTGCCGAAAAGTCATTGAAAATTACCTCAAAAGAATCAAGGCCTGTAAGAAGTCCCGTGGAGGACATTTGAATGATATCTTGTTTAACTAAAAATGGCAAGGATCAATCTGTAAAATGAAATAAAAATTACAATACATTCCGAATATTTTGTGTGTTTTTTTTAAGTTTACTTTATCAACCTCGAATTGGATAACCCTGTATATATATTTGGCAAGGAAATACGTTCATCTTTGCTTGAATCTTTCATAGATTGATGGTTCTCATTATTACGAACTAGTTTATAAAATAAATTCGAAACATGCTCATCTTCACTTGAAACTTCCATAGATTGCCGAATCTCGTGCGGCACATTTCTAGTGCGCCGCATTTTATAAAATAAATCCTTTTTAATATTTCGACGAATTCTCTTTCGGTAAGCATTTCTCGTGATCTGTAGTATACCTTTTCTCAATGATATATTAGCTTCTCTTGTTGGCTATAATAAAAATGCAAAATTATTGATCACAAAGAATTGTAGAAATTGTTAAACTAAATACAATTTATTGAATAATAAACAATTTTAAATGGTATCCAATACTAAAATCGAAACTTTTCAGACAACTTTTAAGAGGTTAGAGCTCATTGGATTGGGTAGCCCCTTTGAATTTTTTTTATTTATTTCTAATTTCCTTCGCAAAAGTAAATAGAATATCCAGTCGAAATTGGAAAATTGGTGATATTGGAAAACAATTAAGACCTCAATTTATATATGAGAATAATAAATAATAATTTTACCTGAAGAAATATGAGCTGCTACACCTGAGTCAAATTGTCTTCGATAAATTTACTCTATTTGAATCTGTAAAACAGTAAAAACACTTTAATAAAAATATATTTATCATAAAGTAAAGTACACAATAAGAAATAATAACAAAATATTAATTAAAAAACCAATTTCTGGTTCAGAATAACCATCAGCAGAATAGTACGAGAACGAAAACGGAAAGTAGAGAGTTGGTCAAAAAAAATTCTATATCACAGAAAAGTAAAGCTATATGAATGTTTCATATTATTTAAAAAAAACACATACATATAAAATGGAATATTTTTTTGTTTTCTCGAATTTACGTCGTTTCTACAACCGTACAAAAAAAACAAGTAGCTAAATACATAATATCTGCGGTCTTACTTTGGTACAAGCTAATTCCATTCTGGTATAGAATTAATTTGTGCTCAAAGTAACAACCAAAGATATTTTTAATTTATTTCTATTAGTTGGCAACAATTACATTTTGAATTTGAAAACAACGTAAAAATGCAACTAAATATATTTAATTAAATAGTAATGTGACCGATCATTATTGAATATTATTAAAAATCATAACTAATTTCTCGTCTTGTTTAGAAAATTTGATGTCAAAATAACAAAAATCACTTTTATATTTTTATTGCCAACATTTAAAAATAAAAGTATTCAATAAAACTGCCCTGGTGGTGAACATTAAAACTACAGGTAGAATAGAATAATTCTATACCAACAGAAAAGTTGGTTTAAAATAATTCCAATTTGGAATTACATATTTGGGATTGTTATTGTAAATTTCTCAAAGTAAGACCGCAATCATCTAATTTGTTTTTTACTTTCTGAATAATTTTGCGTACGGCTGTGGAAACGAAACAAACAAAAGAAAACAAAAAAATGCATTTTATGTGTATGTACTATGTATACTCTCAGATAATGAAATTAAATCCGTTTGCTGCCGAAAAACAGACTTTGCCATATGCCATTCGGCAGCCGTTTCGTTGAGTTTTCGTTTGATGCCGAAACACAGACCATGTCGACTTCTATTCGGCAGCCGTTCCGTTTGGTTTTCGTTTGCTGCCGAAACACAGTCTTTATCGAGTGCCATTCGGCAGCTATTCAGTTTGGTTTTCGTTTGCTGCCTAATAACATGCGTTGCCGACTGCCATTCGGCAGCCGTCCCGTTTGGATTTCGTTTGATGGCGAATAGTAGACTCGTCGACTGCCATTTGACTGTCGAAAATCAGACATCACGGCTGTCCGCCGTGTCGACTGCTTTTCGGTTGCCGTAAAACTGCCGCCTATTTAAAAACTGCCGGCGTGGTTTACCGGGCCCTCTTCTTGTTTTAGTTTGCATTATTGAGGTTGGTGTTCTTTATCACATTTTACACATCGATATGGCAGATTACAATTTATTGCTGAATGTCCAAATCTTTGGCAGTTCCTACATTGTGTAATGTGTCCTTTTGCTTTAACTTTTTCCCATTTGATACGTTGATGTCTTAAGTATTTCAGTTTATATACTTCATTCATGTTCGAATCAGCCGCAATTTGAATCAAATAGATTGCAAGTTTATTTTTATCTGCTTTGGATTTATATTTTGTTTCAAATTGTACACAATTTATAAATTTTAATTCGTCCGTTTCATGTTCTTTTAGCTCCAACAGTAGTTCTTTTGTATCCTCTTCGTTTGATAAACCTTTAAGCAGGATGTTTCTTGGTTTATTCGCTTTTGGTGTGTATGTATAGTATTGTGTGCATACTTCATTTAACTTTTTCTATGCCTTATTATAGCTTTCTATAGACTCCGTATAGAGTACGTGTTTGTTGTGATTCACTCTTTGGATTGTGAAGTCATTAATAGCCGACATTTCTAGTACCGTTGTAGTTTGACTTGGTGTTTGTACATATATATTTATTGGCGGTATTTTTGCCTTTCTTTTATTATTATTATTTTTATTATTATCGTCATTGCTAGTATTATGGTTTTTATTATCTTTATTGTTTGAGTCTTTTGTGCTCGGTTTTTTAATATAATTTCTCTTACGATTTTGTCATCGTAAAACTGGTATAAAACCTTCATTCTCGTCATCTATCGAGCTGTTATCTGCTGTTGATTCTATGCTGACTTCGTTTAACGGTAGCGCATTAAACTGGCTACTCGTTTCCACATTATAATGTGGTTTTGTATTATCCAAATTACTACACCGCTTTGTAATCTCGAAAAGTTGTCGTTCAAGCGTGTCTATCTTTTTTTGCATGTTACTATTGACTTTTAGCAATTCTTCATTTTGTTGCATCACTTGACCCATTTTGCTATCTGTTTCGGAAATGGTTTCGATTGCTGCCCCAGGTCTTTTTATTAACTTTGGAGGTTTAATAGTTGTTAGCTGCCTATTACTTTCGGCTATTTGCTCATTATCCGAGTTAATCACTATACTTTCATATTCATACATTTCGTTCAACTTTTTACACTGATTTCACTTCACAATATATTTTTTTGTCACTTTATGCAGTTCGATTCCACCTGGGGCTCTCTCTAGAAAGCCCCGGTATTAATAACTTTTATGTTGGGCTGATAATATATTTTTTATATTTTTAACACTAACATAACAGTAACTTTTATTTATTTTTAATTAAATCACTTTTTTTTTGTTCGTCCTATTTGATGTGTATCATTCAACGATCATTGAAAGACTCCGTCAGTTTGTCCAACAAATACCGAAGTATTTCCTTGTTGATACGAAAGATACTCAGAAATCTAATAATTTTATGTTAATGTTAGAAATATGTAAATATTAGACGATCAAAATCTACACAAACTCATGTGCTATCTGGAAGTGTAAAAGGGTTATTTATCCCTTAATGATTTCCTCATTTCTGCCACAATTATATTCTGTTCTTCATCATCGCTGAAGAACAAATCAACGTTGCTTATCATAGTTTTTGCTGATATTTCTGTTTGCTTATAAGTTTATTAAAATATATTTTAACGAACATAATAATAAGTTTATCCAGTAACACAACAATATCGTAAAACAACAATATATTATGTATTTATTAACATTTAATCAATGACCCAATTCAATATTCATAGAAAACTTTAAAATTGCTTTACAACCAAACTCAAAACAAAATTTCAGTAATGTTAAAATTTAAAAATAATGGTATTGCCAACATGAAAATTAATATAAATGGTCATAATACATAAAACTACAGCAAACAACTACAAAAAGTGAGAAGCATAATACCAAATTAATCGCCACGTCGCACGACTTGTAAATACCCTGAAATCAAAAGATGTATTGTATAATCAGTCGGATTGCAGGTAAATATTTTAAAATAAAGGAACTGTTCATAATTAATATATGTTTGAAGTTTATTTTGAATCAAGGTATAGTGGATAGTAGCGCGGCATTTGCCTTTCAGAGTGAATCGTTCAATATAAATTTACCACTGAAAAATTTCAACCCTGTCACTTGTTGCGTTACTGTGAGAGAAAAAATTAAAACCGATCAAGAAATTGACCCAGCTAAAAAGTTACATCAAAAAAAAAAAATAGAACCGATACTAACCTCGCCAATTTCGAGCTTGATACATTATAAAACTAAAATCGTAAAGCGATCCGGTCGCAATCGTAAATTTATGGGATATAGGTTTGAGTTTGAAAATGTACCAGAAAGTGATTCGTCTGATTCAAATATACCAGCGCCAGTTTTCAGCATATTCACACCACGTGTGCCTAAATCGAAGGATATGAGAATAAATTAGGGGAACCAATCGTACTAGTTGCGGAGGCAAAAACACTGCCATTTATGTTCAAATTTGAGTTTAGAAAATCCAAATCACGAACCAATCAATAAAATAAAACAAAAATAAATAAAGGACCTGGTGGTAAAAGGAAATCCCAGCCAAAACACTGACAAATCAAAAAAATTAAGTCAGCCATGCCGGGGAGTGGAATGCACCAATTTAGATGGTAAAATTAAACCAACGCGTAAAATGGGCGAGGGTTGTAAATCCACGTGCGGGCATAATTATCAACAGAGTATGCCATTAGAAAATAGGCAATAAATATTTAATCGGTTTTGGTCCTTAGGCGACATTACCCTCCAAAGAAAATATTTATTAAGAAAGATATCATCGACTGTTAAGAAAACGACAAAAATTGAAAAAAATCACCAACGGATGGAAAATAAAGCACATTTTTTGAATAAACCAGGAAATGATGAAAATGATAACGTGAGAGTATGCAAAACAATGTTCCTGGATTGTTTCAATAAGTATGATTTACCTTATTTTAACTTTTAGTAGATCAGAATATTTTTCTTTATTTTAGGAATAAATCGTCAGTAGATCGCTACATTTTTTTTCAAAATTGAAGGTAGACACTTTAACATCGGATATGCGAGGTAAACACTCAAGAAAAATATCATAAACAAAAGCTAATACCATATAAAATCTGTAAAAGATCACATAAACATATTCCCAAGGATTGAATCACATTATTTGTGGCACCATACGGACCGTGAATATTTAGCAAGTGATCTCAGTATAAGTTCAATGTTTCGGATGTATTTACAATCGATGGGAAAATAAAATCCGTTGGTGATTCCAGCGACTAAAAGGCAGTACATCGATATATTTTCTAATAACTTCAATTTATCATTTTTTATGCCAAAAAAGAATATCTGCAATGATTGTAGGTACATCGTATATTAATCAAAATCTTAATAAAGAAGACGGCATTTTTGCACGCCCTTTAAATGATGCAAAACACGCACTATGTTTAAAAGAAGACGACAAAAAACTGCCCTAGTGTCATAGCAAAATTCTAACCGTGGTATTTGACTTTGAAAAAATATTGACACCCCAACGCCGAAATATCCACATTTTATTATAAGCGTAACTTTTTTGTTTAGCACGAGTGCATTGCTAAAATAAGTGAAGTGGTGAGCTGGCTTAAAAAGTTTATTGATCCTGAAATTTCCATAATGCAAAATTTGGAAGAAATAAGGTTTTGGAGCGACAATTGCTATCACCAAAATAAAAATAAAATATAATTTTTATTAGCTTCCAAAAGGCTTCCAAAAAATATAAATTAAATATAACGCAGCGATATTTAACAAAAGGCCACACGAAAAACGAGGATGACTGTCCATGCCATGATCCAAAAATGAAAAAAACAAAGATGTCATGATTCCTCAGTAGTGGTATGTGATTACTCGATTCGCCAAAGTCGCCTTTTTATAAAGTTATCGAAATGGCAAATTTTACTCACATCAATTTAATATATCGAAGAACTGAAATTTTCCTTTGTAAATTCACTAATGGTTGGTTATCTAACAGACTGGAAAGATCCCCAACAGCAAATTGTGCTAATAAACAAAAGCAAGAATCGTGGTAGAAAAGCTTCCAAAAGTTTTATAACTTCACCACTCCAAGTTTAATATATAAAAGAGGCTTTGCCTATATCTAAAGCGAAATGGACTTGAATCTAAATTCGCTTTGTGAATTAATTGTATTAATAGATAAAAAATATCCCGCATTTTGTTAGAACTTGCCTTACGAGGACCATTTGCAATATTTGGATGAGATAATATAAGTTTGTGATAATTTTTTTAAATTTAATTTTTTTCTGCCAGTCGCAATAAGTAACGATTTTCAACAAAAAATAAACTAAGCCATTTTCTTTTCTATAACGTAGTATATGCCATCTGGAATACAAAAATTGTAGCTCAATTTCTATACGAGCTGTAAAAAAAATTCATTTAAGTAAGCCTCAGAATATAACGATTTTCAACAAAAAATTTAGTAAGAAATTTCTTTCTATGGCGGGTTGTCACAGGGATTTCCTGAGACTTGGGTCACTGTCACGAGGAATTATAGGCAATCTGGAATCTAAAAAATGTAGCCTTATTTCTATGCAAACTGAAAGAAAGTTCGTGCCAGATAACGATTGTAACGATTTTTAACAAAAAATTGACTAAGAAATTTTCTTCTGTGGCCGTTTTTACAGGGATTACCTGAGACGAGATTTCGGCCACTATCACAGATTAGTGTAGGCTGTAGGCCATAACACTACTTTGTGACAGTGGCCGAAGCCTCAGGTAATCCCTGTGAGAATCACCATTGAAGAAGTTTTCTTAGTAAATTTTTTTCCTCGTACAGAAATGGGGCTACATTATTTGGTGTCCATATGACATACACTAGCTCGTGGCAGTGCTCTAAATCACAGGCATTCCCTGTGAAACCGCCACAGAAGAAAATTTTTTAGTAAATTTTTTTATTGAAAATCGGTATAAGCTGTATCTGGCACGCCATAGTGAATGGCTGATATTTATAATGTATAAGGTAATAAAGATAAAGTTAGGTAATGATTTATCTATTAAAAGATTTTCGAATTTAATTTCTACGGATAGTAGATTTCCGTAAAAATGCTCGATAATCAATGGTAGTCGGGAAAAAATTGTGGCTTGAAAATTTTGGTTTATTTGTATTTTCTTATAAAATATTCAAACCAACTTTGATTATTTTTAGAAATATTTTTGCCGGATTCCATGATTATATACCGCTGCACTACGTAGATCATACATGTCTGTTATCGCACAAACTCGTAGGCATGCACCAGAAATCCGGAAGTTATTGTATTTGACATAGAAACTCGATCTCAAAATTAGCATTAGTAATACAAAAGCAATAAGACTGAACACGAACATTCACATCACACACAATTCAATATACATCAAACATGAAACCACCGAGAAGAAAGAAATTCGTTCATTATGAACGATAAGATCTGAAACGCACCAGTTTTGTCAATAAACACAAAGCTATGAAATGCTTGTACAAATTCAGTGATGGTGTTTAGCTTTGAAACAAGGAACAAGGACCCACGCCTTAGGCGGTTGATAAGATGCTTCTGATGTCATTAATTAGAATTGAATCTGCACAGACAGATGGAAATGGGAGTTGAGCTGGAAGAGAACGGTACTACCCGAACCGAAACAATTCGGTACCACATGAGTATACTAGAAGCAATCGCCGCTAATAGAGCGAGTGAGTTTGTGCCACCCAATAACAGATAATGTGAAAAGGTCAAGATCAATGCGAGAGAACTGTGCGATTGGCAAAGGAACTTCAAATTATATCACATAATTTTTTCACTGTCGAATGTATTGTCAAAAATACCCGGATAAAATCCAAAAACTATTTGGGTAAAAATATGCCAATCTTTTGTTAGCGTACGGCATCAGAGAACACTAGGAATGTGGTAAACTTCGTGTATGATTCTCATTGATTCATAAATGTTATCGATTTATTTGTAGAAAAACGTTGTACGTTATTGTCTTGCCCTTATATTTCTAGTTTCTTATGTTCGACATCTTTAACGTACTGCAAATCTACACCATTTTTATCATTACCTATTTAAAAATCTTACACATAAAAAGTAATACGAAAAGGCTTTTCGCTTTTCAATCCCTCAATATAGATGGTAGCATAGTTTTAGCAAATACATAAAAAACGTATTGTGTATTTGCTATCTACTATAGTGACATCTCTGTGAAAGAATAACACCAGAAAACCCTTTAAAAGCTGATGACTGTGAAGAAGCTCAATAGAAAAATGAATGAATATTTAAATATTTGATTTGTGATTTGTGCGTTCAAAAAAATTATTTTGGTTCTTCTTAACAGTTATGTAACGAAAACCGTAGGTTACTTCGCTAAAGAAACATAATCACATCCCAACAGGTTTGTATGAACTTAAATCCTTTACATATCGGGATGGCTTTATAATACATATGCAAAAATGTTGATCGAGAACCAAACGCTTGTATTTATATTTGAAAGTTTTTGAAATGACTTTAAGTTGAACATGAAATCTTATTAGGAAAACACAAATTACTATGAACTCATTATATTTGAAATAAGGTAACTCTAGGACGATAGCTCAACCGATGGTTACTATGAACCTTTTGAATTTAATTTAACCTTTGCCGATTACAAACAACCTAGAAACTAATATTCGAGAGGGCCATTACAAGACAATTGATTATCAATGATGGAAATAAGACCACCATATTTTAAGACTCGAGAGAGTATTTTCTAATTTCAACTAAACAAAATTTTTCTCCTATGAATTTGTATTAAAAAAACGCTAAAAATACTTGAGAAACGAGAATTTGTGCAATTTGTGGTTAATTTACCTGAGAAAACTTAACGTAACCAGATTAGTAGTAATAACCTACTGTTGCTCAAGATGGGGTGTGTAGCATGAAGCGGTTCTAGTTGTAATGCTATTCTCATGGTCACCTAAATTTGTACAAAACCAAGCAACGGTTGCTTGACGTTGTTGGTGTAATTGTTGTCGCATTATGTTTCTGCCACGCCCCGTACTTATGTAAGTAACGTATTGGAAGAGAACGAGTCAATCTCAGTGCACCAATAAATTCTAAGCAGTTTATGTTTTTGATGTCTGCTATGCTATGAGTCAGGCAGGGCCGAAATCAACCCGCAATTTCATCCTATATTAAATTTAATCGAAAAAGTCGATAATACTCGTACATTCAAACTAATCAAACGAAAACGACAGCCGATAATTGGCGGTAACATTAACATCGGAAACCCCAGCCGAAAAATGCCGATAATGCAAATACGAATTTCATATCGGAAACTAATTATTTACATTGGAAATTTTTATTTTGCTGTTCCTAAAAAACAACTAACGAAATTAAAATCATAAGTATCATTCGTAACAATTGAAACTATACCAAACCAAATTTCTATAAGTGCTGTATTTAGATGTATGGGGAGGAAAAATGTGAAATGCGTCTATAGGTTTGAAAGAAACGGCGGGTTAGTTTTAGTTTGGAGAGTTCAAGAAAACAATATATCGCAGAAAATATATATCGCACACACAAAAATTGAAAATTTCGAAAATTGACCGTTTAAATTGCCATGGCTTGAAAAGGTTTCAAATGAAAAGCCTTAGTAATAGTCACACTTGGTAAAAATTTTAGGTCAATTTTTATGTGGGAAGTTCGGCAAAACTCCTTTGAATTTATTGCACACAAACAATCTGCAAATTTTTCTCCGACTACTTTAATCATTTTTTAAATTTCTTTTATTTTTCCGACTGAGCAAATCAATTCGAAATTATTCGTTTAGTAGGAAGACAAATATTAGTAAACTTGAAAACAAATTTGAAAAAATTATTAAAGTAGGCGCCGAAAAATTCGAATAAAATGGGGAATTTCAAAGCAAATTGTATTCCGATTGGGAATCTAGATTGATTAAAATGAAATGTTTTAATGATGATCACACTTGGACAAAATTTCATGTGGGGAGTTTGGGAAAATCTGTTTGAATAATTCGCACACATAAAATTAGAAAATTACTAAAATTTGACAGTTTAAAGTGTCATGGCTGGAAAATGATTCAAATGGAAGTCTTAATGATGTTCGCACCTAGAAAACATTTCAGATCAATTTTCTTGTGGTGAGTCCGTGAAAACTGTGTGGATTTCTTTACTATTTTGTGTGTTTTATTGAACCTAATTTTCCAAAGCTACCACAACATGAACGTTTAAACGGTCAATTTTTAGAAATTTTCAAATTTTGTGTGAATGATATACTCAAACGTGTTTTCCCAGCCTATCCGCATGAAAAGTGACGTGACATTGTTTCCAAAATTAACCATCACCAAGACCTTTTATTTGAATTATATGCCACCTAGGACTCTGTGAATGGTAAATTTTTAGATATTTACAAATTTCGTAGTAAGATTTGATGATTTTTGATTTTCCAATTTCAATAAGACCTTTCATATCTTAATTTTTTTTAAATTTCACATTTTGTATGTGTGATAAATGCAAATGATTTCCTCTGGCTTTACACATGGAAAGCGACCTAAAAAATTTTACCAAGGTTATATTATTTTCATCAAGGCTTTTAATTTAAATCATTTTCCAGCCATGACGCTTTTTACATTCAATTTTTAGAAATTTTAAATTTTTGTATGTATGTATATTCAGGCGAGTTCTCCCAGGCTTTCCACATGAAATGTGACCAAAATTATTTTCCAGAGATAACTACATACTTACATATTACTAAGACCTTACATTTGAACCACTTGCTAATAATGGCACTTTGAACGATTAATTTTTCAATTTTTTCAGTTTTGTTTGATATAGTCCAACGAGTTCTCTCCGTAATAAAATATATTTTTATTCAATTTAATTTTGAATAGTATACGTTAATGGAACAGAATAAAAAATTTTCATTTCAAAATAAATTAATGATGCATAAGAAAAGCGGCGATTACTAGAAGTTTCGTATTTTGAAATTCGGCCACATTGTGCTTCGAACCTGGAATGCAAACGAACGAGGCAACATATTGAAGCAAACTAAACGTTAACTACTCATAATTACATTAATAATCAAAACTAAATGAAACATTCGGAATCCGTGTCTATGAATTTTATCCGTTCAAAAAAAGTAAGGCTAACCATCACGTTTTTTCGCGAAAAATTGAAAACTTTTTTTTGTTGAAATTCCGGTTCAAAATGGTTATAGGTACAGTATACATCACGATGAGCACGAAACTACCGGTAGGATGCATATGGAAAGCAGTTGTTGTTGGAAGTTTCGTATTTTGAAATTCGGCCACATTGTGTTTCGAACCTGGATTGCAGACGAACGAGGCAACATATTGAAGCAAACTAAACGTTGAACTACTCATAATTACATTGATAATCAAAACTAAATGAAACATTCGGAATCCGTGACTATGAATTTTATCCGTTCAAAAAAAGTAAGGTTAACTAACCATCACGTTTTTTCGCGAAAAATTGAAAACTTTTTTTTGTTGAAATTCCGGTTCAAAATGGTTATAGGTACAGTATACATCACGATGAGCACGAAACTACCGGTAGGATGCATATGGAAAGCAGTTGTTGTTGGAAGTTTCGTATTTTGAAATTCGGCCACATTGTGCTTCGAACCTGGATTGCAGACGAACGAGGCAACATATTGAAGCAAACTAAACGTTAACTACTCATAATTACATTAATAATCAAAACTAAATGAAACATTCGGAATCCGTGTCTATGAATTTTATCCGTTCAAAAAAAGTAAGGCTAACCATCACGTTTTTTCGCGAAAAATTTAAAACTTTTTTTTGTTGAAATTCTGGTTCAAAATGGTTATAGGTACAGTATACATCTCGTTGAGCACGAAACTACCGGTAGGATGAATAAGGAAAGCAGTTGTTGTTGGAAGTTTCGTATTTTGAAATTCGGCCACATTGTGTTTCGAACCTGGATTGCAGACGAACGAGGCAACATATTGAAGCAAACTAAACGTTGAACTACTCATAATTACATTGATAATTAAAACTAAATGAAACATTCGGAATCCGTGACTATGAATTTTATCCGTTCAAAAAAAGTAAGGCTAACCATCACGTTTTTTCGCGAACAATTTAAAACTTTTTTTTGTTGAAATTCCGGTTCAAAATGGTTATAGGTACAGTATACATCTCGTTGAGCACGAAACTACCGGTAGGATGCATATGGAAAGCAGTCGTTGTTGGAAGTTTCGTATTTTGAAATTCGGCCACATTGTGTTTCGAACCTGGATTGCAGACGAACGAGGCAACATATTGAAGCAAACTAAACGTTGAACTACTCATAATTACATTGATAATCAAAACTAAATGAAACATTCGGAATCCGTGACTATGAATTTTATCCGTTCAAAAAAAGTAAGGCTAACCATCACGTTTTTTCGCGAACAATTTAAAACTTTTTTTTGTTGAAATTCCGGTTCAAAATGGTTATAGGTACAGTATACATCACGATGAGCACAAAACTACCGGTAGGATGCATATGGAAAGCAGTCGTTGTTGGAAGTTTCGTATTTTGAAATTCGGCCACATTGTGCTTCGAACCTGGATTGCAGACGAACGAGGCAACATATTGAAGCAAACTAAACGTTGAACTACTCATAATTACATTGATAATCAAAACTAAATGAAACATTCGGAATCCGTGACTATGAATTTTATCCGTTCAAAAAAAGTAAGGCTAACCCTCACGTTTTTTCGCGAACAATTTAAAACTTTTTTTTGTTGAAATTCCGGTTCAAAATGGTTAAAGGTACAGTATACATCTCGTTGAGCACGAAACTACCGGTAGGATGAATAAGGAAAGCAGTTGTTGTTGGAAGTTTCGTATTTTGAAATTCGGCCACATTGTGTTTCGAACCTGGATTGCAGACGAACGAGGCAACATATTGAAGCAAACTAAACGTTGAACTACTCATAATTACATTGATAATCAAAACTAAATGAAACATTCGGAATCCGTGACTATGAATTTTATCCGTTCAAAAAAAGTAAGGCTAACCATCACGTTTTTTCGCGAAAAATTGAAAACTTTTTTTTGATGAAATTCCGGTTCAAAATGGTTATAGGTACAGTATACATCACGATGAGCACGAAACTACCGGTAGGATGCATATGGAAAGCAGTTGTTTTTGGAAGTTTCGTATTTTGAAATTCGGCCACATTGTGTTTCGAACCTGGATTGCAGACGAACGAGGCAACATATTGAAGCAAACTAAACGTTGAACTACTCATAATTACATTGATAATCAAAACTAAATGAAACATTCGGAATCCGTGACTATGAATTTTATCCGTTCAAAAAAAGTAAGGCTAACCATCACGTTTTTTCGCGAAAAATTGAAAACTTTTTTTTGTTGAAATTCCGGTTCAAAATGGTTATAGGTACAGTATACATCACGATGAGCACAAAACTACCGGTAGGATGCACATGGAAAGCAGTCGTTGTTGGAAGTTTCGTATTTTGAAATTCGGCCACATTGTGCTTCGAACCTGGATTGCAGACGAACGAGGCAACATATTGAAGCAAACTAAACGTTGAACTACTCATAATTACATTGATAATTAAAACTAAATGAAACATTCGGAATCCGTGACTATGAATTTTATCCGTTCAAAAAAGTAAGGCTAACCATCACGTTTTTTCGCGAAAAATTGAAAACTTTTTTTTGTTGAAATTCCGGTTCAAAATGGTTATAGGTACAGTATACATCACGATGAGCACGAAACTACCGGTAGGATGCATATGGAAAGCAGTTGTTGTTGGAAGTTTCGTATTTTGAAATTCGGCCACATTGTGTTTCGAACCTGGATTGCAGACGAACGAGGCAACATATTGAAGCAAACTAATCGTTGAACTACTCATAATTACATTGATAATCAAAACTAAATGAAACATTCGGAATCCGTGACTATGAATTTAATCCGTTCAAAAAAAGTAAGGCTAACCATCACGTTTTTTCGCGAAAAATTGAAAACTTTTTTTTGTTGAAATTCCGGTTCAAAATGGTTATAGGTACAGTATACATCACGATGAGCACGAAACTACCGGTAGGATGCATATGGAAAGCAGTTGTTGTTGGAAGTTTCGTATTTTGAAATTCGGCCACATTGTGTTTCGAACCTGGATTGCAGACGAACGAGGCAACATATTGAAGCAAACTAAACGTTGAACTACTCATAATTACATTGATAATTAAAACTAAATGAAACATTCGGAATCCGTGACTATGAATTTTATCCGTTCAAAAAAAGTAAGGCTAACCATCACGTTTTTTCGCGAAAAATTGAAAACTTTTTTTTGTTGAAATTCCGGTTCAAAATGGTTATAGGTACAGTATACATCACGATGAGCACAAAACTACCGGTAGGATGCATATGGAAAGCAGTCGTTGTTGGAAGTTTCGTATTTTGAAATTCGGCCACATTGTGCTTCGAACCTGGATTGCAGACGAACGAGGCAACATATTGAAGCAAACTAAACGTTGAACTACTCATAATTACATTGATAATCAAAACTAAATGAAACATTCGGAATCCGTGACTATGAATTTTATCCGTTCAAAAAAAGTAAGGCTAACCATCACGTTTTTTCGCGAAAAATTGAAAACATTTTTTTGTTGAAATTCCGGTTCAAAATGGTTATAGGTACAGTATACATCACGATGAGCACGAAACTACCGGTAGGATGCATATGGAAAGCAGTTGTTGTTGGAAGTATCGTATTTTGAAATTCGGCCACATTGTGTTTCGAACCTGGATTGCAGACGAACGAGGCAACATATTGAAGCAAACTAAACGTTGAACTACTCATAATTACATTGATAATCAAAACTAAATGAAACATTCGGAATCCGTGACTATGAATTTTATCCGTTCAAAAAAAGTAAGGCTAACCATCACGTTTTTTCGCGAACAATTTAAAACTTTTTTTTGTTGAAATTCCGGTTCAAAATGGTTATAGGTACAGTATACATCTCGTTGAGCACGAAACTACCGGTAGGATGAATAAGGAAAGCAGTTGTTGTTGGAAGTTTCGTATTTTGAAATTCGGCCACATTGTGTTTCGAACCTGGATTGCAGACGAACGAGGCAACATATTGAAGCAAACTAAACGTTGAACTACTCATAATTACATTGATAATCAAAACTAAATGAAACATTCGGAATCCGTGACTATGAATTTTATCCGTTCAAAAAAAGTAAGGCTAACCATCACGTTTTTTCGCGAAAAATTGAAAACTTTTTTTTGTTGAAATTCCGGTTCTAAATGGTTATAGGTACAGTATACATCACGATGAGCACGAAACTACCGGTAGGATGCATATGGAAAGCAGTTGTTGTTGGAAGTTTCGTATTTTGAAATTCGGCCACATTGTGTTTCGAACCTGGATTGCAGACGAACGAGGCAACATATTGAAGCAAACTAAACGTTGAACTACTCATAATTACATTGATAATCAAAACTAAATGAAACATTCGGAATCCGTGACTATGAATTTTATCCGTTCAAAAAAAGTAAGGCTAACCATCACGTTTTTTCGCGAAAAATTGAAAACTTTTTTTTGTTGAAATTCCGGTTCAAAATGGTTATAGGTACAGTATACATCACGATGAGCACAAAACTACCGGTAGGATGCATATGGAAAGCAGTCGTTGTTGGAAGTTTCGTATTTTGAAATTCGGCCACATTGTGCTTCGAACCTGGATTGCAGACGAACGAGGCAACATATTGAAGCAAACTAATCGTTGAACTACTCATAATTACATTGATAATTAAAACTAAATGAAACATTCGGAATCCGTGACTATGAATTTTATCCGTTCAAAAAAAGTAAGGCTAACCATCACGTTTTTTCGCGAAAAATTGAAAACTTTTTTTTGTTGAAATTCCGGTTCAAAATGGTTATAGGTACAGTATACATCTCGTTGAGCACGAAACTACCGGTAGGATGAATAAGGAAAGCAGTTGTTGTTGGAAGTTTCGTATTTTGAAATTCGGCCACATTGTGTTTCGAACCTGGATTGCAGACGAACGAGGCAACATATTGAAGCAAACTAAACGTTGAACTACTCATAATTACATTGATAATTAAAACTAAATGAAACATTCGGAATCCGTGACTATGAATTTTATCCGTTCAAAAAAAGTAAGGCTAACCATCACGTTTTTTCGCGAAAAATTGAAAACTTTTTTTTGTTGAAATTCCGGTTCAAAATGGTTATAGGTACAGTATACATCACGATGAGCACGAAACTACCGGTAGGATGCATATGGAAAGCAGTTGTTGTTGGAAGTTTCGTATTTTGAAATTCGGCCACATTGTGCTTCGAACCTGGATTGCAGACGAACGAGGCAACATATTGAAGCAAACTAAACGTTGAACTACTCATAATTACATTGATAATCAAAACTAAATGAAACATTCGGAATCCGTGACTATGAATTTTATCCGTTCAAAAAAAGTAAGGCTAACCATCACGTTTTTTCGCGAAAAATTGAAAACTTTTTTTTGTTGAAATTCCGGTTCAAAATGGTTATAGGTACAGTATACATCACGATGAGCACAAAACTACCGGTAGGATGCATATGGAAAGCAGTCGTTGTTGGAAGTTTCGTATTTTGAAATTCGGCCACATTGTGCTTCGAACCTGGATTGCAGACGAACGAGGCAACATATTGAAGCAAACTAAACGTTGAACTACTCATAATTACATTGATAATTAAAACTAAATGAAACATTCGGAATCCGTGACTATGAATTTTATCCGTTCAAAAAAAGTAAGGCTAACTAACCATCACGTTTTTTCGCGAAAAATTGAAAACTTTTTTTTGTTGAAATTCCGGTTCAAAATGGTTATAGGTACAGTATACATCACGATGAGCACGAAACTACCGGTAGGATGCATATGGAAAGCAGTTGTTGTTGGAAGTTTCGTATTTTGAAATTCGGCCACATTGTGTTTCGAACCTGGATTGCAGACGAACGAGGCAACATATTGAAGCAAACTAAACGTTGAACTACTCATAATTACATTGATAATTAAAACTAAATGAAACATTCGGAATCCGTGACTATGAATTTTATCCGTTCAAAAAAAGTAAGGCTAACCATCACGTTTTTTCGCGAAAAATTGAAAACTTTTTTTTGTTGAAATTCCGGTTCAAAATGGTTATAGGTACAGTATACATCACGATGAGCACAAAACTACCGGTAGGATGCATATGGAAAGCAGTCGTTGTTGGAAGTTTCGTATTTTGAAATTCGGCCACATTGTGCTTCGAACCTGGATTGCAGACGAACGAGGCAACATATTGAAGCAAACTAAACGTTGAACTACTCATAATTACATTGATAATTAAAACTAAATGAAACATTCGGAATCCGTGACTATGAATTTTATCCGTTCAAAAAAAGTAAGGCTAACCATCACGTTTTTTCGCGAAAAATTGAAAACTTTTTTTTGTTGAAATTCCGGTTCAAAATGGTTATAGGTACAGTATACATCACGATGAGCACAAAACTACCGGTAGGATGCATATGGAAAGCAGTCGTTGTTGGAAGTTTCGTATTTTGAAATTCGGCCACATTGTGTTTCGAACCTGGATTGCAGACGAACGAGGCAACATATTGAAGCAAACTAAACGTTGAACTACTCATAATTACATTGATAATTAAAACTAAATGAAACATTCGGAATCCGTGACTATGAATTTTATCCGTTCAAAAAAAGTAAGGCTAACCATCACGTTTTTTCGCGAAAAATTGAAAACTTTTTTTTGTTGAAATTCCGGTTCAAAATGGTTATAGGTACAGTATACATCACGATGAGCACAAAACTACCGGTAGGATGCATATGGAAAGCAGTCGTTGTTGGAAGTTTCGTATTTTGAAATTCGGCCACATTGTGCTTCGAACCTGGATTGCAGACGAACGAGGCAACATATTGAAGCAAACTAAACGTTGAACTACTCATAATTACATTGATAATTAAAACTAAATGAAACATTCGGAATCCGTGACTATGAATTTTATCCGTTCAAAAAAAGTAAGGCTAACCATCACGTTTTTTCGCGAAAAATTGAAAACTTTTTTTTGTTGAAATTCCGGTTCAAAATGGTTATAGGTACAGTATACATCACGATGAGCACAAAACTACCGGTAGGATGCATATGGAAAGCAGTCGTTGTTGGAAGTTTCGTATTTTGAAATTCGGCCACATTGTGCTTCGAACCTGGATTGCAGACGAACGAGGCAACATATTGAAGCAAACTAAACGTTGAACTACTCATAATTACATTGATAATTAAAACTAAATGAAACATTCGGAATCCGTGACTATGAATTTTATCCGTTCAAAAAAAGTAAGGCTAACTAACCATCACGTTTTTTCGCGAAAAATTGAAAACTTTTTTTTGTTGAAATTCCGGTTCAAAATGGTTATAGGTACAGTATACATCACGATGAGCACGAAACTACCGGTAGGATGCATATGGAAAGCAGTTGTTGTTGGAAGTTTCGTATTTTGAAATTCGGCCACATTGTGTTTCGAACCTGGATTGCAGACGAACGAGGCAACATATTGAAGCAAACTAAACGTTGAACTACTCATAATTACATTGATAATTAAAACTAAATGAAACATTCGGAATCCGTGACTATGAATTTTATCCGTTCAAAAAAAGTAAGGCTAACCATCACGTTTTTTCGCGAAAAATTGAAAACTTTTTTTTGTTGAAATTCCGGTTCAAAATGGTTATAGGTACAGTATACATCACGATGAGCACAAAACTACCGGTAGGATGCATATGGAAAGCAGTCGTTGTTGGAAGTTTCGTATTTTGAAATTCGGCCACATTGTGCTTCGAACCTGGATTGCAGACGAACGAGGCAACATATTGAAGCAAACTAATCGTTGAACTACTCATAATTACATTGATAATTAAAACTAAATGAAACATTCGGAATCCGTGACTATGAATTTTATCCGTTCAAAAAAAGTAAGGCTAACCATCACGTTTTTTCGCGAAAAATTGAAAACTTTTTTTTGTTGAAATTCCGGTTCAAAATGGTTATAGGTACAGTATACATCTCGTTGAGCACGAAACTACCGGTAGGATGAATAAGGAAAGCAGTTGTTGTTGGAAGTTTCGTATTTTGAAATTCGGCCACATTGTGTTTCGAACCTGGATTGCAGACGAACGAGGCAACATATTGAAGCAAACTAAACGTTGAACTACTCATAATTACATTGATAATCAAAACTAAATGAAACATTCGGAATCCGTGACTATGAATTTTATCCGTTCAAAAAAAGTAAGGCTAACCATCACGTTTTTTCGCGAAAAATTGAAAACTTTTTTTTGTTGAAATTCCGGTTCAAAATGGTTATAGGTACAGTATACATCACGATGAGCACGAAACTACCGGTAGGATGCATATGGAAAGCAGTTGTTGTTGGAAGTTTCGTATTTTGAAATTCGGCCACATTGTGCTTCGAACCTGGATTGCAGACGAACGAGGCAACATATTGAAGCAAACTAAACGTTGAACTACTCATAATTACATTGATAATTAAAACTAAATGAAACATTCGGAATCCGTGACTATGAATTTTATCCGTTCAAAAAAAGTAAGGCTAACTAACCATCACGTTTTTTCGCGAAAAATTGAAAACTTTTTTTTGTTGAAATTCCGGTTCAAAATGGTTATAGGTACAGTATACATCACGATGAGCACGAAACTACCGGTAGGATGCATATGGAAAGCAGTTGTTGTTGGAAGTTTCGTATTTTGAAATTCGGCCACATTGTGTTTCGAACCTGGATTGCAGACGAACGAGGCAACATATTGAAGCAAACTAAACGTTGAACTACTCATAATTACATTGATAATTAAAACTAAATGAAACATTCGGAATCCGTGACTATGAATTTTATCCGTTCAAAAAAAGTAAGGCTAACCATCACGTTTTTTCGCGAAAAATTGAAAACTTTTTTTTGTTGAAATTCCGGTTCAAAATGGTTATAGGTACAGTATACATCACGATGAGCACAAAACTACCGGTAGGATGCATATGGAAAGCAGTCGTTGTTGGAAGTTTCGTATTTTGAAATTCGGCCACATTGTGCTTCGAACCTGGATTGCAGACGAACGAGGCAACATATTGAAGCAAACTAATCGTTGAACTACTCATAATTACATTGATAATTAAAACTAAATGAAACATTCGGAATCCGTGACTATGAATTTTATCCGTTCAAAAAAAGTAAGGCTAACCATCACGTTTTTTCGCGAAAAATTGAAAACTTTTTTTTGTTGAAATTCCGGTTCAAAATGGTTATAGGTACAGTATACATCTCGTTGAGCACGAAACTACCGGTAGGATGAATAAGGAAAGCAGTTGTTGTTGGAAGTTTCGTATTTTGAAATTCGGCCACATTGTGTTTCGAACCTGGATTGCAGACGAACGAGGCAACATATTGAAGCAAACTAAACGTTGAACTACTCATAATTACATTGATAATCAAAACTAAATGAAACATTCGGAATCCGTGACTATGAATTTTATCCGTTCAAAAAAAGTAAGGCTAACCATCACGTTTTTTCGCGAAAAATTGAAAACTTTTTTTTGTTGAAATTCCGGTTCAAAATGGTTATAGGTACAGTATACATCACGATGAGCACGAAACTACCGGTAGGATGCATATGGAAAGCAGTTGTTGTTGGAAGTTTCGTATTTTGAAATTCGGCCACATTGTGTTTCGAACCTGGATTGCAGACGAACGAGGCAACATATTGAAGCAAACTAAACGTTGAACTACTCATAATTACATTGATAATTAAAACTAAATGAAACATTCGGAATCCGTGACTATGAATTTTATCCGTTCAAAAAAAGTAAGGCTAACCATCACGTTTTTTCGCGAAAAATTGAAAACTTTTTTTTGTTGAAATTCCGGTTCAAAATGGTTATAGGTACAGTATACATCACGATGAGCACAAAACTACCGGTAGGATGCATATGGAAAGCAGTCGTTGTTGGAAGTTTCGTATTTTGAAATTCGGCCACATTGTGCTTCGAACCTGGATTGCAGACGAACGAGGCAACATATTGAAGCAAACTAAACGTTGAGCTACTCATAATTACATTGATAATCAAAACTAAATGAAACATTCGGAATCCGTGACTATGAATTTTATCCGTTCAAAAAAAGTAAGGCTAACCATCACGTTTTTTCGCGAACAATTAAAAACTTTTTTTTGTTGAAATTCCGGTTCAAAATGGTTATAGGTACAGTATACATCACGATGAGCACAAAACTACCGGTAGGATGCATATGGAAAGCAGTCGTTGTTGGAAGTTTCGTATATTGAAATTCGGCCACATTGTGCTTCGAACCTGGATTGCAGACGAACGAGGCAACATATTGAAGCAAACTAAACGTTGAACTACTCATAATTACATTGATAATCAAAACTAAATGAAACATTCGGAATCCGTGACTATGAATTTTATCCGTTCAAAAAAAGTAAGGCTAACCATCACGTTTTTTCGCGAAAAATTGAAAACTTTTTTTTGTTGAAATTCCGGTTCAAAATGATTATAGGTACAGTATACATCACGATGAGCACGAAACTACCGGTAGGATGCATATGGAAAGCAGTTGTTGTTGGAAGTTTCGTATTTTGAAATTCGGCCACATTGTGTTTCGAACCTGGATTGCAGACGAACGAGGCAACATATTGAAGCAAACTAAACGTTGAACTACTCATAATTACATTGATAATCAAAACTAAATGAAACATTCGGAATCCGTGACTATGAATTTTATCCGTTCAAAAAAAGTAAGGCTAACCATCACGTTTTTTCGCGAAAAATTGAAAACTTTTTTTTGTTGAAATTCCGGTTCAAAATGGTTATAGGTACAGTATACATCACGATGAGCACGAAACTACCGGTAGGATGCATATGGAAAGCAGTTGTTGTTGGAAGTTTCGTATTTTGAAATTCGGCCACATTGTGTTTCGAACCTGGATTGCAGACGAACGAGGCAACATATTGAAGCAAACTAAACGTTGAACTACTCATAATTACATTGATAATCAAAACTAAATGAAACATTCGGAATCCGTGACTATGAATTTTATCCGTTCAAAAAAAGTAAGGCTCATCACGTTTTTTCGCGAACAATTTAAAACTTTTTTTTGTTGAAATTCCGGTTCAAAATGGTTATAGGTACAGTATACATCTCGTTGAGCACGAAACTACCGGTAGGATGAATAAGGAAAGCAGTTGTTGTTGGAAGTTTCGTATTTTGAAATTCGGCCACATTGTGTTTCGAACCTGGATTGCAGACAACGAGGCAACATATTGAAGCAAACTAAACGTTGAACTACTCATAATTACATTGATAATCAAAACTAAATGAAACATTCGGAATCCGTGACTATGAATTTTATCCGTTCAAAAAAAGTAAGGCTAACCATCACGTTTTTTCGCGAAAAATTGAAAACTTTTTTTTGTTGAAATTCCGGTTCAAAATGGTTATAGGTACAGTATACATCTCGTTGAGCACGAAACTACCGGTAGGATGCATATGGAAAGCAGTTGTTGTTGGAAGTTTCGTATTTTGAAATTCGGCCACATTGTGTTTCGAACCTGGATTGCAGACGAACGAGGCAACATATTGAAGCAAACTAAACGTTGAACTACTCATAATTACATTGATAATTAAAACTAAATGAAACATTCGGAATCCGTGACTATGAATTTTATCCGTTCAAAAAAAGTAAGGCTAACCATCACGTTTTTTCGCGAAAAATTGAAAACTTTTTTTTGTTGAAATTCCGGTTCAAAATGGTTATAGGTACAGTATACATCACGATGAGCACAAAACTACCGGTAGGATGCATATGGAAAGCAGTCGTTGTTGGAAGTTTCGTATTTTGAAATTCGGCCACATTGTGCTTCGAACCTGGATTGCAGACGAACGAGGCAACATATTGAAGCAAACTAAACGTTGAGCTACTCATAATTACATTGATAATCAAAACTAAATGAAACATTCGGAATCCGTGACTATGAATTTTATCCGTTCAAAAAAAGTAAGGCTAACCATCACGTTTTTTCGCGAACAATTTAAAACTTTTTTTTGTTGAAATTCCGGTTCAAAATGGTTATAGGTACAGTATACATCACGATGAGCACAAAACTACCGGTAGGATGCATATGGAAAGCAGTCGTTGTTGGAAGTTTCGTATATTGAAATTCGGCCACATTGTGCTTCGAACCTGGATTGCAGACGAACGAGGCAACATATTGAAGCAAACTAAACGTTGAACTACTCATAATTACATTGATAATCAAAACTAAATGAAACATTCGGAATCCGTGACTATGAATTTTATCCGTTCAAAAAAAGTAAGGCTAACCATCACGTTTTTTCGCGAAAAATTGAAAACTTTTTTTTGTTGAAATTCCGGTTCAAAATGATTATAGGTACAGTATACATCACGATGAGCACGAAACTACCGGTAGGATGCATATGGAAAGCAGTTGTTGTTGGAAGTTTCGTATTTTGAAATTCGGCCACATTGTGTTTCGAACCTGGATTGCAGACGAACGAGGCAACATATTGAAGCAAACTAAACGTTGAACTACTCATAATTACATTGATAATCAAAACTAAATGAAACATTCGGAATCCGTGACTATGAATTTTATCCGTTCAAAAAAAGTAAGGCTAACCATCACGTTTTTTCGCGAAAAATTGAAAACTTTTTTTTGTTGAAATTCCGGTTCAAAATGGTTATAGGTACAGTATACATCACGATGAGCACAAAACTACCGGTAGGATGCATATGGAAAGCAGTCGTTGTTGGAAGTTTCGTATTTTGAAATTCGGCCACATTGTGCTTCGAACCTGGATTGCAGACGAACGAGGCAACATATTGAAGCAAACTAAACGTTGAACTACTCATAATTACATTGATAATCAAAACTAAATGAAACATTCGGAATCCGTGACTATGAATTTTATCCGTTCAAAAAAAGTAAGGCTAACCATCACGTTTTTTCGCGAACAATTAAAAACTTTTTTTTGTTGAAATTCCGGTTCAAAATGGTTATAGGTACAGTATACATCACGATGAGCACAAAACTACCGGTAGGATGCATATGGAAAGCAGTCGTTGTTGGAAGTTTCGTATATTGAAATTCGGCCACATTGTGCTTCGAACCTGGATTGCAGACGAACGAGGCAACATATTGAAGCAAACTAAACGTTGAACTACTCATAATTACATTGATAATCAAAACTAAATGAAACATTCGGAATCCGTGACTATGAATTTTATCCGTTCAAAAAAAGTAAGGCTAACCATCACGTTTTTTCGCGAACAATTAAAAACTTTTTTTTGTTGAAATTCCGGTTCAAAATGGTTATAGGTACAGTATACATCACGATGAGCACAAAACTACCGGTAGGATGCATATGGAAAGCAGTCGTTGTTGGAAGTTTCGTATATTGAAATTCGGCCACATTGTGCTTCGAACCTGGATTGCAGACGAACGAGGCAACATATTGAAGCAAACTAAACGTTGAACTACTCATAATTACATTGATAATCAAAACTAAATGAAACATTCGGAATCCGTGACTATGAATTTTATCCGTTCAAAAAAAGTAAGGCTAACCATCACGTTTTTTCGCGAAAAATTGAAAACTTTTTTTTGTTGAAATTCCGGTTCAAAATGATTATAGGTACAGTATACATCACGATGAGCACGAAACTACCGGTAGGATGCATATGGAAAGCAGTTGTTGTTGGAAGTTTCGTATTTTGAAATTCGGCCACATTGTGTTTCGAACCTGGATTGCAGACGAACGAGGCAACATATTGAAGCAAACTAAACGTTGAACTACTCATAATTACATTGATAATCAAAACTAAATGAAACATTCGGAATCCGTGACTATGAATTTTATCCGTTCAAAAAAAGTAAGGCTAACCATCACGTTTTTTCGCGAAAAATTGAAAACTTTTTTTTGTTGAAATTCCGGTTCAAAATGGTTATAGGTACAGTATACATCACGATGAGCACAAAACTACCGGTAGGATGCATATGGAAAGCAGTTGTTGTTGGAAGTTTCGTATTTTGAAATTCGGCCACATTGTGTTTCGAACCTGGATTGCAGACGAACGAGGCAACATATTGAAGCAAACTAAACGTTGAACTACTCATAATTACATTGATAATCAAAACTAAATGAAACATTCGGAATCCGTGACTATGAATTTTATCCGTTCAAAAAAAGTAAGGCTAACCATCACGTTTTTTCGCGAAAAATTGAAAACTTTTTTTTGTTGAAATTCCGGTTCAAAATGGTTATAGGTACAGTATACATCACGATGAGCACGAAACTACCGGTAGGATGCATATGGAAAGCAGTTGTTGTTGGAAGTTTCGTATTTTGAAATTCGGCCACATTGTGTTTCGAACCTGGATTGCAGACGAACGAGGCAACATATTGAAGCAAACTAAACGTTGAACTACTCATAATTACATTGATAATTAAAACTAAATGAAACATTCGGAATCCGTGACTATGAATTTTATCCGTTCAAAAAAAGTAAGGCTAACCATCACGTTTTTTCGCGAAAAATTGAAAACTTTTTTTTGTTGAAATTCCGGTTCAAAATGGTTATAGGTACAGTATACATCACGATGAGCACAAAACTACCGGTAGGATGCATATGGAAAGCAGTCGTTGTTGGAAGTTTCGTATTTTGAAATTCGGCCACATTGTGCTTCGAACCTGGATTGCAGACGAACGAGGCAACATATTGAAGCAAACTAAACGTTGAACTACTCATAATTACATTGATAATCAAAACTAAATGAAACATTCGGAATCCGTGACTATGAATTTTATCCGTTCAAAAAAAGTAAGGCTAACCATCACGTTTTTTCGCGAACAATTAAAAACTTTTTTTTGTTGAAATTCCGGTTCAAAATGGTTATAGGTACAGTATACATCACGATGAGCACAAAACTACCGGTAGGATGCATATGGAAAGCAGTCGTTGTTGGAAGTTTCGTATTTTGAAATTCGGCCACATTGTGTTTCGAACCTGGATTGCAGACGAACGAGGCAACATATTGAAGCAAACTAAACGTTGAACTACTCATAATTACATTGATAATCAAAACTAAATGAAACATTCGGAATCCGTGACTATGAATTTTATCCGTTCAAAAAAAGTAAGGCTAACCATCACGTTTTTTCGCGAACAATTAAAAACTTTTTTTTGTTGAAATTCCGGTTCAAAATGGTTATAGGTACAGTATACATCACGATGAGCACGAAACTACCGGTAGGATGCATATGGAAAGCAGTTGTTGTTGGAAGTTTCGTATTTTGAAATTCGGCCACATTGTGTTTCGAACCTGGATTGCAGACGAACGAGGCAACATATTGAAGCAAACTAAACGTTGAACTACTCATAATTACATTGATAATTAAAACTAAATGAAACATTCGGAATCCGTGACTATGAATTTTATCCGTTCAAAAAAAGTAAGGCTAACCATCACGTTTTTTCGCGAAAAATTGAAAACTTTTTTTTGTTGAAATTCCGGTTCAAAATGGTTATAGGTACAGTATACATCACGATGAGCACAAAACTACCGGTAGGATGCATATGGAAAGCAGTCGTTGTTGGAAGTTTCGTATTTTGAAATTCGGCCACATTGTGCTTCGAACCTGGATTGCAGACGAACGAGGCAACATATTGAAGCAAACTAAACGTTGAGCTACTCATAATTACATTGATAATCAAAACTAAATGAAACATTCGGAATCCGTGACTATGAATTTTATCCGTTCAAAAAAAGTAAGGCTAGCCATCACGTTTTTTCGCGAACAATTAAAAACTTTTTTTTGTTGAAATTCCGGTTCAAAATGGTTATAGGTACAGTATACATCACGATGAGCACAAAACTACCGGTAGGATGCATATGGAAAGCAGTCGTTGTTGGAAGTTTCGTATATTGAAATTCGGCCACATTGTGCTTCGAACCTGGATTGCAGACGAACGAGGCAACATATTGAAGCAAACTAAACGTTGAACTACTCATAATTACATTGATAATCAAAACTAAATGAAACATTCGGAATCCGTGACTATGAATTTTATCCGTTCAAAAAAAGTAAGGCTAACCATCACGTTTTTTCGCGAAAAATTGAAAACTTTTTTTTGTTGAAATTCCGGTTCAAAATGATTATAGGTACAGTATACATCACGATGAGCACGAAACTACCGGTAGGATGCATATGGAAAGCAGTTGTTGTTGGAAGTTTCGTATTTTGAAATTCGGCCACATTGTGTTTCGAACCTGGATTGCAGACGAACGAGGCAACATATTGAAGCAAACTAAACGTTGAACTACTCATAATTACATTGATAATCAAAACTAAATGAAACATTCGGAATCCGTGACTATGAATTTTATCCATTCAAAAAAAGTAAGGCTAACCATCACGTTTTTTCGCGAAAAATTGAAAACTTTTTTTTGTTGAAATTCCGGTTCAAAATGGTTATAGGTACAGTATACATCACGATGAGCACGAAACTACCGGTAGGATGCATATGGAAAGCAGTTGTTGTTGGAAGTTTCGTATTTTGAAATTCGGCCACATTGTGTTTCGAACCTGGATTGCAGACGAACGAGGCAACATATTGAAGCAAACTAAACGTTGAACTACTCATAATTACATTGATAATTAAAACTAAATGAAACATTCGGAATCCGTGACTATGAATTTTATCCGTTCAAAAAAAGTAAGGCTAACCATCACGTTTTTTCGCGAAAAATTGAAAACTTTTTTTTGTTGAAATTCCGGTTCAAAATGGTTATAGGTACAGTATACATCACGATGAGCACGAAACTACCGGTAGGATGCATATGGAAAGCAGTCGTTGTTGGAAGTTTCGTATATTGAAATTCGGCCACATTGTGCTTCGAACCTGGATTGCAGACGAACGAGGCAACATATTGAAGCAAACTAAACGTTGAACTACTCATAATTACATTGATAATCAAAACTAAATGAAACATTCGGAATCCGTGACTATGAATTTTATCCGTTCAAAAAAAGTAAGGCTAACCATCACGTTTTTTCGCGAAAAATTGAAAACTTTTTTTTGTTGAAATTCCGGTTCAAAATGATTATAGGTACAGTATACATCACGATGAGCACGAAACTACCGGTAGGATGCATATGGAAAGCAGTTGTTGTTGGAAGTTTCGTATTTTGAAATTCGGCCACATTGTGTTTCGAACCTGGATTGCAGACGAACGAGGCAACATATTGAAGCAAACTAAACGTTGAACTACTCATAATTACATTGATAATCAAAACTAAATGAAACATTCGGAATCCGTGACTATGAATTTTATCCGTTCAAAAAAAGTAAGGCTAACCATCACGTTTTTTCGCGAAAAATTGAAAACTTTTTTTTGTTGAAATTCCGGTTCAAAATGGTTATAGGTACAGTATACATCACGATGAGCACGAAACTACCGGTAGGATGCATATGGAAAGCAGTTGTTGTTGGAAGTTTCGTATTTTGAAATTCGGCCACATTGTGTTTCGAACCTGGATTGCAGACGAACGAGGCAACATATTGAAGCAAACTAAACGTTGAACTACTCATAATTACATTGATAATTAAAACTAAATGAAACATTCGGAATCCGTGACTATGAATTTTATCCGTTCAAAAAAAGTAAGGCTAACCATCACGTTTTTTCGCGAACAATTTAAAACTTTTTTTTGTTGAAATTCCGGTTCAAAATGGTTATAGGTACAGTATACATCTCGTTGAGCACGAAACTACCGGTAGGATGAATAAGGAAAGCAGTTGTTGTTGGAAGTTTCGTATTTTGAAATTCGGCCACATTGTGTTTCGAACCTGGATTGCAGACAACGAGGCAACATATTGAAGCAAACTAAACGTTGAACTACTCATAATTACATTGATAATCAAAACTAAATGAAACATTCGGAATCCGTGACTATGAATTTTATCCGTTCAAAAAAAGTAAGGCTAACCATCACGTTTTTTCGCGAAAAATTGAAAACTTTTTTTTGTTGAAATTCCGGTTCAAAATGGTTATAGGTACAGTATACATCTCGTTGAGCACGAAACTACCGGTAGGATGCATATGGAAAGCAGTTGTTGTTGGAAGTTTCGTATTTTGAAATTCGGCCACATTGTGTTTCGAACCTGGATTGCAGACGAACGAGGCAACATATTGAAGCAAACTAAACGTTGAACTACTCATAATTACATTGATAATTAAAACTAAATGAAACATTCGGAATCCGTGACTATGAATTTTATCCGTTCAAAAAAAGTAAGGCTAACCATCACGTTTTTTCGCGAAAAATTGAAAACTTTTTTTTGTTGAAATTCCGGTTCAAAATGGTTATAGGTACAGTATACATCACGATGAGCACGAAACTACCGGTAGGATGCATATGGAAAGCAGTCGTTGTTGGAAGTTTCGTATTTTGAAATTCGGCCACATTGTGCTTCGAACCTGGATTGCAGACGAACGAGGCAACATATTGAAGCAAACTAAACGTTGAGCTACTCATAATTACATTGATAATCAAAACTAAATGAAACATTCGGAATCCGTGACTATGAATTTTATCCGTTCAAAAAAAGTAAGGCTAACCATCACGTTTTTTCGCGAACAATTAAAAACTTTTTTTTGTTGAAATTCCGGTTCAAAATGGTTATAGGTACAGTATACATCACGATGAGCACAAAACTACCGGTAGGATGCATATGGAAAGCAGTCGTTGTTGGAAGTTTCGTATATTGAAATTCGGCCACATTGTGCTTCGAACCTGGATTGCAGACGAACGAGGCAACATATTGAAGCAAACTAAACGTTGAACTACTCATAATTACATTGATAATCAAAACTAAATGAAACATTCGGAATCCGTGACTATGAATTTTATCCGTTCAAAAAAAGTAAGGCTAACCATCACGTTTTTTCGCGAAAAATTGAAAACTTTTTTTTGTTGAAATTCCGGTTCAAAATGGTTATAGGTACAGTATACATCACGATGAGCACGAAACTACCGGTAGGATGCATATGGAAAGCAGTTGTTGTTGGAAGTTTCGTATTTTGAAATTCGGCCACATTGTGTTTCGAACCTGGATTGCAGACGAACGAGGCAACATATTGAAGCAAACTAAACGTTGAACTACTCATAATTACATTGATAATCAAAACTAAATGAAACATTCGGAATCCGTGACTATGAATTTTATCCGTTCAAAAAAAGTAAGGCTCATCACGTTTTTTCGCGAACAATTTAAAACTTTTTTTTGTTGAAATTCCGGTTCAAAATGGTTATAGGTACAGTATACATCTCGTTGAGCACGAAACTACCGGTAGGATGCATATGGAAAGCAGTTGTTGTTGGAAGTTTCGTATTTTGAAATTCGGCCACATTGTGTTTCGAACCTGGATTGCAGACGAACGAGGCAACATATTGAAGCAAACTAAACGTTGAACTACTCATAATTACATTGATAATCAATACTAAATGAAACATTCGGAATCCGTGACTATGAATTTTATCCATTCAAAAAAAGTAAGGCTAACCATCACGTTTTTTCGCGAAAAATTGAAAACTTTTTTTTGTTGAAATTCCGGTTCAAAATGGTTATAGGTACAGTATACATCACGATGAGCACGAAACTACCGGTAGGATGCATATGGAAAGCAGTTGTTGTTGGAAGTTTCGTATTTTGAAATTCGGCCACATTGTGTTTCGAACCTGGATTGCAGACGAACGAGGCAACATATTGAAGCAAACTAAACGTTGAACTACTCATAATTACATTGATAATCAAAACTAAATGAAACATTCGGAATCCGTGACTATGAATTTTATCCGTTCAAAAAAAGTAAGGCTCATCACGTTTTTTCGCGAACAATTTAAAACTTTTTTTTGTTGAAATTCCGGTTCAAAATGGTTATAGGTACAGTATACATCTCGTTGAGCACGAAACTACCGGTAGGATGAATAAGGAAAGCAGTTGTTGTTGGAAGTTTCGTATTTTGAAATTCGGCCACATTGTGTTTCGAACCTGGATTGCAGACAACGAGGCAACATATTGAAGCAAACTAAACGTTGAACTACTCATAATTACATTGATAATCAAAACTAAATGAAACATTCGGAATCCGTGACTATGAATTTTATCCGTTCAAAAAAAGTAAGGCTAACCATCACGTTTTTTCGCGAAAAATTGAAAACTTTTTTTTGTTGAAATTCCGGTTCAAAATGGTTATAGGTACAGTATACATCACGATGAGCACGAAACTACCGGTAGGATGCATATGGAAAGCAGTTGTTGTTGGAAGTTTCGTATTTTGAAATTCGGCCACATTGTGTTTCGAACCTGGATTGCAGACGAACGAGGCAACATATTGAAGCAAACTAAACGTTGAACTACTCATAATTACATTGATAATCAAAACTAAATGAAACATTCGGAATCCGTGACTATGAATTTTATCCGTTCAAAAAAAGTAAGGCTAACCATCACGTTTTTTCGCGAAAAATTGAAAACTTTTTTTTGTTGAAATTCCGGTTCAAAATGGTTATAGGTACAGTATACATCACGATGAGCACGAAACTACCGGTAGGATGCATATGGAAAGCAGTTGTTGTTGGAAGTTTCGTATTTTGAAATTCGGCCACATTGTGTTTCGAACCTGGATTGCAGACGAACGAGGCAACATATTGAAGCAAACTAAACGTTGAACTACTCATAATTACATTGATAATCAATACTAAATGAAACATTCGGAATCCGTGACTATGAATTTTATCCGTTCAAAAAAAGTAAGGCTAACCATCACGTTTTTTCGCGAACAATTGAAAACTTTTTTTTGTTGAAATTCCGGTTCAAAATGGTTATAGGTACAGTATACATCTCGTTGAGCACGAAACTACCGGTAGGATGAATAAGGAAAGCAGTTGTTGTTGGAAGTTTCGTATTTTGAAATTCGGCCACATTGTGTTTCGAACCTGGATTGCAGACGAACGAGGCAACATATTGAAGCAAACTAAACGTTGAACTACTCATAATTACATTGATAATCAAAACTAAATGAAACATTCGGAATCCGTGACTATGAATTTTATCCGTTCAAAAAAAGTAAGGCTAACCATCACGTTTTTTCGCGAAAAATTGAAAACTTTTTTTTGTTGAAATTCCGGTTCAAAATGGTTATAGGTATAGTATACATCACGATGAGCACGAAACTACCGGTAGGATGCATATGGAAATCAGTTGTTGTTGGAAGTTTCGTATTTTGAAATTCGGCCACATTGTGCTTCGAACCTGGATTGCAGACGAACGAGGCAACATATTGAAGCAAACTAAACGTTGAACTACTCATAATTACATTGATAATCAAAACTAAATGAAACATTCGGAATCCGTGACTATGAATTTTATCCGTTCAAAAAAAGTAAGGCTAACCATCACGTTTTTTCGCGAAAAATTGAAAACTTAAACTTTTTTTTGTTGAAATTCCGGTTCAAAATGGTTATAGGTACAGTATACATCACGATGAGCACGAAACTACCGGTAGGATGCATATGGAAAGCAGTTGTTGTTGGAAGTTTCGTATTTTGAAATTCGGCCACATTGTGTTTCGAACCTGGATTGCAGACGAACGAGGCAACATATTGAAGCAAACTAAACGTTGAACTACTCATAATTACATTGATAATCAAAACTAAATGAAACATTCGGAATCCGTGACTATGAATTTTATCCGTTCAAAAAAAGTAAGGCTAACCATCACGTTTTTTCGCGAAAAATTGAAAACTTTTTTTTGTTGAAATTCCGGTTCAAAATGGTTATAGGTATAGTATACATCACGATGAGCACGAAACTACCGGTAGGATGCATATGGAAATCAGTTGTTGTTGGAAGTTTCGTATTTTGAAATTCGGCCACATTGTGCTTCGAACCTGGATTGCAGACGAACGAGGCAACATATTGAAGCAAACTAAACGTTGAACTACTCATAATTACATTGATAATCAAAACTAAATGAAACATTCGGAATCCGTGACTATGAATTTTATCCGTTCAAAAAAAGTAAGGCTAATCATCACGTTTTTTCGCGAACAATTTAAAACTTTTTTTTGTTGAAATTCCGGTTCAAAATGGTTATAGGTACAGTATACATCTCGTTGAGCACGAAACTACCGGTAGGATGAATAAGGAAAGCAGTTGTTGTTGGAAGTTTCGTATTTTGAAATTCGGCCACATTGTGTTTCGAACCTGGATTGCAGACGAACGAGGCAACATATTGAAGCAAACTAAACGTTGAACTACTCATAATTACATTGATAATCAAAACTAAATGAAACATTCGGAATCCGTGACTATGAATTTTATCCGTTCAAAAAAAGTAAGGCTAACCATCACGTTTTTTCGCGAAAAATTGAAAACTTTTTTTTGTTGAAATTCCGGTTCAAAATGGTTATAGGTACAGTATACATCACGATGAGCACGAAACTACCGGTAGGATGCATATGGAAAGCAGTTGTTGTTGGAAGTTTCGTATTTTGAAATTCGGCCACATTGTGTTTCGAACCTGGATTGCAGACGAACGAGGCAACATATTGAAGCAAACTAAACGTTGAACTACTCATAATTACATTGATAATCAAAACTAAATGAAACATTCGGAATCCGTGACTATGAATTTTATCCGTTCAAAAAAAGTAAGGCTAACCATCACGTTTTTTCGCGAACAATTTAAAACTTTTTTTTGTTGAAATTCCGGTTCAAAATGGTTATAGGTACAGTATACATCTCGTTGAGCACGAAACTACCGGTAGGATGAATAAGGAAAGCAGTTGTTGTTGGAAGTTTCGTATTTTGAAATTCGGCCACATTGTGTTTCGAACCTGGATTGCAGACGAACGAGGCAACATATTGAAGCAAACTAAACGTTGAACTACTCATAATTACATTGATAATCAAAACTAAATGAAACATTCGGAATCCGTGACTATGAATTTTATCCGTTCAAAAAAGTAAGGCTAACCATCACGTTTTTTCGCGAAAAATTGAAAACTTTTTTTTTGTTGAAATTCCGGTTCAAAATGGTTATAGGTACAGTATACATCACGATGAGCACGAAACTACCGGTAGGATGCATATGGAAAGCAGTCGTTGTTGGAAGTTTCGTATTTTGAAATTCGGCCACATTGTGCTTCGAACCTGGATTGCAGACGAACGAGGCAACATATTGAAGCAAACTAAACGTTGAACTACTCATAATTACATTGATAATCAAAACTAAATGAAACATTCGGAATCCGTGACTATGAATTTTATCCGTTCAAAAAAAGTAAGGCTAACCATCACGTTTTTTCGCGAACAATTTAAAACTTTTTTTTGTTGAAATTCCGGTTCAAAATGGTTATAGGTACAGTATACATCTCGTTGAGCACGAAACTACCAGTAGGATGAATAAGGAAAGCAGTTGTTGTTGGAAGTTTCGTATTTTGAAATTCGGCCACATTGTGTTTCGAACCTGGATTGCAGACGAACGAGGCAACATATTGAAGCAAACTAAACGTTGAACTACTCATAATTACATTGATAATCAAAACTAAATGAAACATTCGGAATCCGTGACTATGAATTTTATCCGTTCAAAAAAAGTAAGGCTAACCATCACGTTTTTTCGCGAACAATTTAAAACTTTTTTTTGTTGAAATTCCGGTTCAAAATGGTTATAGGTACAGTATACATCTCGTTGAGCACGAAACTACCGGTAGGATGAATAAGGAAAGCAGTTGTTGTTGGAAGTTTCGTATTTTGAAATTCGGCCACATTGTGTTTCGAACCTGGATTGCAGACGAACGAGGCAACATATTGAAGCAAACTAAACGTTGAACTACTCATAATTACATTGATAATCAAAACTAAATGAAACATTCGGAATCCGTGACTATGAATTTTATCCGTTCAAAAAAAGTAAGGCTAACCATCACGTTTTTTCGCGAAAAATTGAAAACTTTTTTTTGTTGAAATTCCGGTTCAAAATGGTTATAGGTACAGTATACATCTCGTTGAGCACGAAACTACCGGTAGGATGCATATGGAAAGCAGTCGTTGTTGGAAGTTTCGTATTTTGAAATTCGGCCACATTGTGTCTCGAACCTGGATTGCAGACGAACGAGGCAACATATTGAAGCAAACTAAACGTTGAACTACTCATAATTACATTGATAATCAAAACTAAATGAAACATTCGGAATCCGTGACTATGAATTTTATCCGTTCAAAAAAAGTAAGGCTAACCATCACGTTTTTTCGCGAAAAATTGAAAACTTTTTTTTGTTGAAATTCCGGTTCAAAATGGTTATAGGTACAGTATACATCACGATGAGCACGAAACTACCGGTAGGATGCATATGGAAAGCAGTTGTTGTTGGAAGTTTCGTATTTTGAAATTCGGCCACATTGTGCTTCGAACCTGGATTGCAGACGAACGAGGCAACATATTGAAGCAAACTAAACGTTGAACTACTCATAATTACATTGATAATCAAAACTAAATGAAACATTCGGAATCCGTGACTATGAATTTTATCCGTTCAAAAAAAGTAAGGCTAACCATCACGTTTTTTCGCGAACAATTTAAAACTTTTTTTTGTTGAAATTCCGGTTCAAAATGGTTATAGGTACAGTATACATCTCGTTGAGCACGAAACTACCGGTAGGATGAATAAGGAAAGCAGTTGTTGTTGGAAGTTTCGTATTTTGAAATTCGGCCACATTGTGTTTCGAACCTGGATTGCAGACGAACGAGGCAACATATTGAAGCAAACTAAACGTTGAACTACTCATAATTACATTGATAATCAAAACTAAATGAAACATTCGGAATCCGTGACTATGAATTTTATCCGTTCAAAAAAAGTAAGGCATCACGTTTTTTCGCGAAAAATTGAAAACTTTTTTTTGTTGAAATTCCGGTTCAAAATGGTTATAGGTACAGTATACATCACGATGAGCACGAAACTACCGGTAGGATGCATATGGAAAGCAGTTGTTGTTGGAAGTTTCGTATTTTGAAATTCGGCCACATTGTGCTTCGAACCTGGATTGCAGACGAACGAGGCAACATATTGAAGCAAACTAAACGTTGAACTACTCATAATTACATTGATAATCAAAACTAAATGAAACATTCGGAATCCGTGACTATGAATTTTATCCGTTCAAAAAAAGTAAGACCATCACGTTTTTTCGCGAAAAATTGAAAACTTTTTTTTGTTGAAATTCCGGTTCAAAATGGTTATAGGTACAGTATACATCACGATGAGCACGAAACTACCGGTAGGATGCATATGGAAAGCAGTCGTTGTTGGAAGTTTCGTATTTTGAAATTCGGCCACATTGTGCTTCGAACCTGGATTGCAGACGAACGAGGCAACATATTGAAGCAAACTAAACGTTGAACTACTCATAATTACATTGATAATCAAAACTAAATGAAACATTCGGAATCCGTGACTATGAATTTTATCCGTTCAAAAAAAGTAAGGCTAACCATCACGTTTTTTCGCGAACAATTTAAAACTTTTTTTTGTTGAAATTCCGGTTCAAAATGGTTATAGGTACAGTATACATCTCGTTGAGCACGAAACTACCGGTAGGATGAATAAGGAAATCAGTTGTTGTTGGAAGTTTCGTATTTTGAAATTCGGCCACATTGTGTTTCGAACCTGGATTGCAGACGAACGAGGCAACATATTGAAGCAAACTAAACGTTGAACTACTCATAATTACATTGATAATCAAAACTAAATGAAACATTCGGAATCCGTGACTATGAATTTTATCCGTTCAAAAAAAGTAAGGCTAACCATCACGTTTTTTCGCGAAAAATTGAAAACTTAAACTTTTTTTTGTTGAAATTCCGGTTCAAAATGGTTATAGGTACAGTATACATCTCGTTGAGCACGAAACTACCGGTAGGATGCATATGGAAAGCAGTCGTTGTTGGAAGTTTCGTATTTTGAAATTCGGCCACATTGTGTCTCGAACCTGGATTGCAGACGAACGAGGCAACATATTGAAGCAAACTAAACGTTGAACTACTCATAATTACATTGATAATCAAAACTAAATGAAACATTCGGAATCCGTGACTATGAATTTTATCCGTTCAAAAAAAGTAAGGCTAACCATCACGTTTTTTAGCGAAAAATTGAAAACTTTTTTTTGTTGAAATTCCGGTTCAAAATGATTATAGGTACAGTATACAACACGTTGAGCACGAAACTGCCAGTAGGATGCATATGGAAAGCAGTTGTTGTTGAAAGTTTCGTATTTTGAAATTCGGCCACATTGTGCTTCGAACCTGGATTGCAGACGAACGAGGCAACATATTGAAGCAAACTAAACGTTGAACTACTCATAATTACATTGATAATCAAAACTAAATGAAACATTCGGAATCCGTGACTATGAATTTTATCCGTTCAAAAAAAGTAAGGCTAACTAACCATCACGTTTTTTCGCGAAAAATTGAAAACTTTTTTTTGTTGAAATTCCGGTTCAAAATGGTTATAGGTACAGTATACATCTCGTTGAGCACGAAACTACCGGTAGGATGCATATGGAAAGCAGTCGTTGTTGGAAGTTTCGTATTTTGAAATTCGGCCACATTGTGTTTCGAACCTGGATTGCAGACGAACGAGGCAACATATTGAAGCAAACTAAACGTTGAACTACTCATAATTACATTGATAATCAAAACTAAATGAAACATTCGGAATCCGTGACTATGAATTTTATCCGTTCAAAAAAAGTAAGGCTAACCATCACGTTTTTTCGCGAAAAATTGAAAACTTAAACTTTTTTTTGTTGAAATTCCGGTTCAAAATGGTTATAGGTACAGTATACATCTCGTTGAGCACGAAACTACCGGTAGGATGCATATGGAAAGCAGTTGTTGTTGGAAGTTTCGTATTTTGAAATTCGGCCACATTGTGCTTCGAACCTGGATTGCAGACGAACGAGGCAACATATTGAAGCAAACTAAACGTTGAACTCTACTCATAATTACATTGATAATCAAAACTAAATGAAACATTCGGAATCCGTGACTATGAATTTTATCCGTTCAAAAAAAGTAAGGCTAACCATCACGTTTTTTCGCGAAAAATTGAAAACTTTTTTTTGTTGAAATTCCGGTTCAAAATGGTTATAGGTACAGTATACATCACGATGAGCACGAAACTACCGGTAGGATGCATATGGAAAGCAGTCGTTGTTGGAAGTTTCGTATTTTGAAATTCGGCCACATTGTGCTTCGAACCTGGATTGCAGACGAACGAGGCAACATATTGAAGCAAACTAAACGTTGAACTACTCATAATTACATTGATAATCAAAACTAAATGAAACATTCGGAATCCGTGACTATGAATTTTATCCGTTCAAAAAAAGTAAGGCTAACTAACCATCACGTTTTTTCGCGAAAAATTGAAAACTTTTTTTTGTTGAAATTCCGGTTCAAAATGGTTATAGGTACAGTATACATCTCGTTGAGCACGAAACTACCGGTAGGATGCATATGGAAAGCAGTCGTTGTTGGAAGTTTCGTATTTTGAAATTCGGCCACATTGTGCTTCGAACCTGGATTGCAGACGAACGAGGCAACATATTGAAGCAAACTAAACGTTGAACTACTCATAATTACATTGATAATCAAAACTAAATGAAACATTCGGAATCCGTGACTATGAATTTTATCCGTTCAAAAAAAGTAAGGCTAACCATCACGTTTTTTCGCGAAAAATTGAAAACTTTTTTTTGTTGAAATTCCGGTTCAAAATGGTTATAGGTACAGTATACATCACGATGAGCACGAAACTACCGGTAGGATGCATATGGAAAGCAGTTGTTGTTGGAAGTTTCGTATTTTGAAATTCGGCCACATTGTGCTTCGAACCTGGATTGCAGACGAACGAGGCAACATATTGAAGCAAACTAAACGTTGAACTACTCATAATTACATTGATAATCAAAACTAAATGAAACATTCGGAATCCGTGACTATGAATTTTATCCGTTCAAAAAAAGTAAGGCTAACCATCACGTTTTTTCGCGAAAAATTGAAAACTTTTTTTTGTTGAAATTCCGGTTCAAAATGGTTATAGGTACAGTATACATCACGATGAGCACGAAACTACCGGTAGGATGCATATGGAAAGCAGTCGTTGTTGGAAGTTTCGTATTTTGAAATTCGGCCACATTGTGCTTCGAACCTGGATTGCAGACGAACGAGGCAACATATTGAAGCAAACTAAACGTTGAACTACTCATAATTACATTGATAATCAAAACTAAATGAAACATTCGGAATCCGTGACTATGAATTTTATCCGTTCAAAAAAAGTAAGGCTAACCATCACGTTTTTTCGCGAAAAATTGAAAACTTTTTTTTGTTGAAATTCCGGTTCAAAATGGTTATAGGTACAGTATACATCACGATGAGCACGAAACTACCGGTAGGATGCATATGGAAAGCAGTTGTTGTTGGAAGTTTCGTATTTTGAAATTCGGCCACATTGTGCTTCGAACCTGGATTGCAGACGAACGAGGCAACATATTGAAGCAAACTAAACGTTGAACTACTCATAATTACATTGATAATCAAAACTAAATGAAACATTCGGAATCCGTGACTATGAATTTTATCCGTTCAAAAAAAGTAAGGCTAACCATCACGTTTTTTCGCGAAAAATTGAAAACTTTTTTTTGTTGAAATTCCGGTTCAAAATGGTTAAAGGTACAGTATACATCACGATGAGCACGAAACTACCGGTAGGATGCATATGGAAAGCAGTTGTTGTTGGAAGTTTCGTATTTTGAAATTCGGCCACATTGTGCTTCGAACCTGGATTGCAGACGAACGAGGCAACATATTGAAGCAAACTAAACGTTGAACTACTCATAATTACATTGATAATCAAAACTAAATGCAACATTCGGAATCCGTGACTATGAATTTTATCCGTTCAAAAAAAGTAAGGTAACCATCACGTTTTTTCGCGAACAATTTAAAACTTTTTTTTGTTGAAATTCCGGTTCAAAATGGTTATAGGTACAGTATACATCTCGTTGAGCACGAAACTACCGGTAGGATGAATAAGGAAAGCAGTTGTTGTTGGAAGTTTCGTATTTTGAAATTCGGCCACATTGTGTTTCGAACCTGGATTGCAGACGAACGAGGCAACATATTGAAGCAAACTAAACGTTGAACTACTCATAATTACATTGATAATCAAAACTAAATGAAACATTCGGAATCCGTGACTATGAATTTTATCCGTTCAAAAAAAGTAAGGCTAACCATCACGTTTTTTCGCGAAAAATTGAAAACTTTTTTTTGTTGAAATTCCGGTTCAAAATGGTTATAGGTACAGTATACATCTCGTTGAGCACGAAACTACCGGTAGGATGAATAAGGAAAGCAGTTGTTGTTGGAAGTTTCGTATTTTGAAATTCGGCCACATTGTGCTTCGAACCTGGATTGCAGACGAACGAGGCAACATATTAAAGCAAACTAAACATTGAACTACTCATAATAACATTGATAATCAAAACTAAATGAAACATTCGGAATCCGTGACTATGAATTTTATCCGTTCAAAAAAAGTCAGGCTAACCATCACGTTTTTTCGCGAACAATTTAAAACTTTTTTTTGTTGAAATTCCGGTTCAAAATGGTTATAGGTACAGTATACATCTCGTTGAGCACGAAACTACCGGTAGGATGCATATGGAAAGCAGTCGTTGTTGGAAGTTTCGTATTTTGAAATTCGGCCACATTGTGCTTCGAACCTGGATTGCAGACGAACGAGGCAACATATTGAAGCAAACTAAACGTTGAACTACTCATAATTACATTGATAATCAAAACTAAATGAAACATTCGGAATCCGTGACTATGAATTTTATCCGTTCAAAAAAAGTAAGGCTAACCATCACGTTTTTTCGCGAAAAATTGAAAACTTTTTTTTGTTGAAATTCCGGTTCAAAATGGTTAAAGGTACAGTATACATCACGATGAGCACGAAACTACCGGTAGGATGCATATGGAAAGCAGTTGTTGTTGGAAGTTTCGTATTTTGAAATTCGGCCACATTGTGCTTCGAACCTGGATTGCAGACGAACGAGGCAACATATTGAAGCAAACTAAACGTTGAACTACTCATAATTACATTGATAATCAAAACTAAATGCAACATTCGGAATCCGTGACTATGAATTTTATCCGTTCAAAAAAAGTAAGGTAACCATCACGTTTTTTCGCGAACAATTTAAAACTTTTTTTTGTTGAAATTCCGGTTCAAAATGGTTATAGGTACAGTATACATCTCGTTGAGCACGAAACTACCGGTAGGATGAATAAGGAAAGCAGTTGTTGTTGGAAGTTTCGTATTTTGAAATTCGGCCACATTGTGTTTCGAACCTGGATTGCAGACGAACGAGGCAACATATTGAAGCAAACTAAACGTTGAACTACTCATAATTACATTGATAATCAAAACTAAATGAAACATTCGGAATCCGTGACTATGAATTTTATCCGTTCAAAAAAAGTAAGGCTAACCATCACGTTTTTTCGCGAAAAATTGAAAACTTTTTTTTGTTGAAATTCCGGTTCAAAATGGTTATAGGTACAGTATACATCTCGTTGAGCACGAAACTACCGGTAGGATGAATAAGGAAAGCAGTTGTTGTTGGAAGTTTCGTATTTTGAAATTCGGCCACATTGTGCTTCGAACCTGGATTGCAGACGAACGAGGCAACATATTAAAGCAAACTAAACATTGAACTACTCATAATAACATTGATAATCAAAACTAAATGAAACATTCGGAATCCGTGACTATGAATTTTATCCGTTCAAAAAAAGTCAGGCTAACCATCACGTTTTTTCGCGAACAATTTAAAACTTTTTTTTGTTGAAATTCCGGTTCAAAATGGTTATAGGTACAGTATACATCTCGTTGAGCACGAAACTACCGGTAGGATGAATAAGGAAAGCAGTTGTTGTTGGAAGTTTCGTATTTTGAAATTCGGCCACATTGTGTTTCGAACCTGGATTGCAGACGAACGAGGCAACATATTGAAGCAAACTAAACGTTGAACTACTCATAATTACATTGATAATCAAAACTAAATGAAACATTCGGAATCCGTGACTATGAATTTTATCCATCACGTTTTTTCGCGAAAAATTGAAAACTTTTTTTTGTTGAAATTCCGGTTCAAAATGGTTATAGGTACAGTATACATCACGATGAGCACGAAACTACCGGTAGGATGCATATGGAAAGCAGTCGTTGTTGGAAGTTTCGTATTTTGAAATTCGGCCACATTGTGCTTCGAACCTGGATTGCAGACGAACGAGGCAACATATTGAAGCAAACTAAACGTTGAACTACTCATAATTACATTGATAATCAAAACTAAATGAAACATTCGGAATCCGTGACTATGAATTTTATCCGTTCAAAAAAAGTAAGGTAACCATCACGTTTTTTCGCGAACAATTTAAAACTTTTTTTTGTTGAAATTCCGGTTCAAAATGGTTATAGGTACAGTATACATCTCGTTGAGCACGAAACTACCGGTAGGATGAATAAGGAAAGCAGTTGTTGTTGGAAGTTTCGTATTTTGAAATTCGGCCACATTGTGTTTCGAACCTGGATTGCAGACGAACGAGGCAACATATTGAAGCAAACTAAACGTTGAACTACTCATAATTACATTGATAATCAAAACTAAATGAAACATTCGGAATCCGTGACTATGAATTTTATCCGTTCAAAAAAAGTAAGGCTAACCATCACGTTTTTTCGCGAAAAATTGAAAACTTTTTTTTGTTGAAATTCCGGTTCAAAATGGTTATAGGTACAGTATACATCTCGTTGAGCACGAAACTACCGGTAGGATGAATAAGGAAAGCAGTTGTTGTTGGAAGTTTCGTATTTTGAAATTCGGCCACATTGTGCTTCGAACCTGGATTGCAGACGAACGAGGCAACATATTAAAGCAAACTAAACATTGAACTACTCATAATAACATTGATAATCAAAACTAAATGAAACATTCGGAATCCGTGACTATGAATTTTATCCGTTCAAAAAAAGTCAGGCTAACCATCACGTTTTTTCGCGAACAATTTAAAACTTTTTTTTGTTGAAATTCCGGTTCAAAATGGTTATAGGTACAGTATACATCTCGTTGAGCACGAAACTACCGGTAGGATGCATATGGAAAGCAGTCGTTGTTGGAAGTTTCGTATTTTGAAATTCGGCCACATTGTGCTTCGAACCTGGATTGCAGACGAACGAGGCAACATATTGAAGCAAACTAAACGTTGAACTACTCATAATTACATTGATAATCAAAACTAAATGAAACATTCGGAATCCGTGACTATGAATTTTATCCGTTCAAAAAAAGTAAGGCTAACCATCACGTTTTTTCGCGAACAATTTAAAACTTTTTTTTGTTGAAATTCCGGTTCAAAATGGTTATAGGTACAGTATACATCTCGTTGAGCACGAAACTACCGGTAGGATGAATAAGGAAAGCAGTTGTTGTTGGAAGTTTCGTATTTTGAAATTCGGCCACATTGTGCTTCGAACCTGGATTGCAGACGAACGAGGCAACATATTAAAGCAAACTAAACATTGAACTACTCATAATAACATTGATAATCAAAACTAAATGAAACATTCGGAATCCGTGACTATGAATTTTATCCGTTCAAAAAAAGTCAGGCTAACCATCACGTTTTTTCGCGAAAAATTGAAAATTTTTTTTTGTTGAAATTCCGATTCAAAATGGTTATAGGTACAGTATACATCACGATGAGCACGAAACTACCGGTAGGATGCATATGGAAAGCAGTCGTTGTTGGAAGTTTCGTATTTTGAAATTCGGCCACATTGTGCTTCGAACCTGGATTGCAGACGAACGAGGCAACATATTGAAGCAAACTAAACGTTGAACTACTCATAATTACATTGATAATCAAAACTAAATGAAACATTCGGAATCCGTGACTATGAATTTTATCCGTTCAAAAAAAGTAAGGCTAACCATCACGTTTTTTCGCGAAAAATTGAAAACTTTTTTTTGTTGAAATTCCGGTTCAAAATGGTTATAGGTACAGTATACATCTCGTTGAGCACGAAACTACCGGTAGGATGAATAAGGAAAGCAGTTGTTGTTGGAAGTTTCGTATTTTGAAATTCGGCCACATTGTGCTTCGAACCTGGATTGCAGACGAACGAGGCAACATATTAAAGCAAACTAAACATTGAACTACTCATAATAACATTGATAATCAAAACTAAATGAAACATTCGGAATCCGTGACTATGAATTTTATCCGTTCAAAAAAAGTCAGGCTAACCATCACGTTTTTTCGCGAAAAATTGAAAATTTTTTTTTGTTGAAATTCCGATTCAAAATGGTTATAGGTACAGTATACAACACGTTGAGCACGAAACTACCAGTAGGATGCATATGGAAAGCAGTAATTGTTGGAAGTTTCGTATTTTGAAATTCGGCCACATTGTGCTTCGAACCTGGATTGCAGACGAACGAGGCAACATATTGAAGCAAACTAAACGTTGAACTACTCATAATTACATTGATAATCAAAACTAAATGAAACATTCGGAATCCGTGACTATGAATTTTATCCGTTCAAAAAAAGTAAGGCTAACCATCACGTTTTTTCGCGAAAAATTGAAAACTTTTTTTTGTTGAAATTCCGGTTCAAAATGGTTATAGGTACAGTATACATCACGATGAGCATGAAACTACCGGTAGGATGCATATGGAAAGCAGTCGTTGTTGGAAGTTTCGTATTTTGAAATTCGGCCACATTGTGTTTCGAACCTGGATTGCAGACCAACGAGGCAACATATTGAAGCAAACTAAACGTTGAACTACTCATAATTACATTGATAATCAAAACTAAATGAAACATTCGGAATCCGTGACTATGAATTTTATCCGTTCAAAAAAAGTAATCACGTTTTTTCGCGAACAATTTAAAACTTTTTTTTGTTGAAATTCCGGTTCAAAATGGTTATAGGTACAGTATACATCTCGTTGAGCACGAAACTACCGGTAGGATGAATAAGGAAAGCAGTTGTTGTTGGAAGTTTCGTATTTTGAAATTCGGCCACATTGTGTTTCGAACCTGGATTGCAGACGAACGAGGCAACATATTGAAGCAAACTAAACGTTGAACTACTCATAATTACATTGATAATCAAAACTAAATGAAACATTCGGAATCCGTGACTTGAATTTTATCCGTTCAAAAAAAGTAAGGCTAACCATCACGTTTTTTCGCGAACAATTTAAAACTTTTTTTTGTTGAAATTCCGGTTCAAAATGGTTATAGGTACAGTATACATCTCGTTGAGCACGAAACTACCGGTAGGATGAATAAGGAAAGCAGTTGTTGTTGGAAGTTTCGTATTTTGAAATTCGGCCACATTGTGCTTCGAACCTGGATTGCAGACGAACGAGGCAACATATTAAAGCAAACTAAACATTGAACTACTCATAATAACATTGATAATCAAAACTAAATGAAACATTCGGAATCCGTGACTATGAATTTTATCCGTTCAAAAAAAGTCAGGCTAACCATCACGTTTTTTCGCGAAAAATTGAAAATTTTTTTTTGTTGAAATTCCGATTCAAAATGGTTATAGGTACAGTATACAACACGTTGAGCACGAAACTACCGGTAGGATGCATATGGAAAGCAGTAATTGTTGGAAGTTTCGTATTTTGAAATTCGGCCACATTGTGCTTCGAACCTGGATTGCAGACGAACGAGGCAACATATTGAAGCAAACTAAACGTTGAACTACTCATAATTACATTGATAATCAAAACTAAATGAAACATTTGGAATCCGTGACTATGAATTTTATCCGTTCAAAAAAAGTCAGGCTTAACCATCACGTTTTTTCGCGAAAAATTGAAAACTTTTTTTTGTTGAAATTCCGGTTCAAAATGGTTATAGGTACAGTATACATCACGATGAGCACGAAACTACCGGTAGGATGAATAAGGAAAGCAGTTGTTGTTGGAAGTTTCGTATTTTGAAATTCGGCCACATTGTGCTTCGAACCTGGATTGCAGACGAACGAGGCAACATATTAAAGCAAACTAAACATTGAACTACTCATAATAACATTGATAATCAAAACTAAATGAAACATTCGGAATCCGTGACTATGAATTTTATCCGTTCAAAAAAAGTCAGGCTAACCATCACGTTTTTTCGCGAAAAATTTAAAACTTTTTTTTGTTGAAATTCCGGTTCAAAATGGTTATAGGTACAGTATACATCTCGTTGAGCACGAAACTACCGGTAGGATGAATAAGGAAAGCAGTTGTTGTTGGAAGTTTCGTATTTTGAAATTCGGCCACATTGTGCTTCGAACCTGGATTGCAGACGAACGAGGCAACATATTAAAGCAAACTAAACATTGAACTACTCATAATAACATTGATAATCAAAACTAAATGAAACATTCGGAATCCGTGACTATGAATTTTATCCGTTCAAAAAAAGTCAGGCTAACCATCACGTTTTTTCGCGAAAAATTGAAAATTTTTTTTTGTTGAAATTCCGATTCAAAATGGTTATAGGTACAGTATACAACACGTTGAGCACGAAACTACCAGTAGGATGCATATGGAAAGCAGTAATTGTTGGAAGTTTCGTATTTTGAAATTCGGCCACATTGTGCTTCGAACCTGGATTGCAGACGAACGAGGCAACATATTGAAGCAAACTAAACGTTGAACTACTCATAATTACATTGATAATCAAAACTAAATGAAACATTCGGAATCCGTGACTATGAATTTTATCCGTTCAAAAAAAGTAAGGCTAACCATCACGTTTTTTCGCGAAAAATTGAAAACTTTTTTTTGTTGAAATTCCGGTTCAAAATGGTTATAGGTACAGTATACATCACGATGAGCATGAAACTACCGGTAGGATGCATATGGAAAGCAGTCGTTGTTGGAAGTTTCGTATTTTGAAATTCGGCCACATTGTGTTTCGAACCTGGATTGCAGACCAACGAGGCAACATATTGAAGCAAACTAAACGTTGAACTACTCATAATTACATTGATAATCAAAACTAAATGAAACATTCGGAATCCGTGACTATGAATTTTATCCGTTCAAAAAAAGTAATCACGTTTTTTCGCGAACAATTTAAAACTTTTTTTTGTTGAAATTCCGGTTCAAAATGGTTATAGGTACAGTATACATCTCGTTGAGCACGAAACTACCGGTAGGATGAATAAGGAAAGCAGTTGTTGTTGGAAGTTTCGTATTTTGAAATTCGGCCACATTGTGTTTCGAACCTGGATTGCAGACGAACGAGGCAACATATTGAAGCAAACTAAACGTTGAACTACTCATAATTACATTGATAATCAAAACTAAATGAAACATTCGGAATCCGTGACTATGAATTTTATCCGTTCAAAAAAAGTAAGGCTAACCATCACGTTTTTTCGCGAAAAATTGAAAACTTTTTTTTGTTGAAATTCCGGTTCAAAATGGTTATAGGTACAGTATACATCACGATGAGCACGAAACTACCGGTAGGATGCATATGGAAAGCAGTCGTTGTTGGAAGTTTCGTATTTTGAAATTCGGCCACATTGTGCTTCGAACCTGGATTGCAGACGAACGAGGCAACATATTGAAGCAAACTAAACGTTGAACTACTCATAATTACATTGATAATCAAAACTAAATGAAACATTCGGAATCCGTGACTATGAATTTTATCCGTTCAAAAAAAGTAATCACGTTTTTTCGCGAACAATTTAAAACTTTTTTTTGTTGAAATTCCGGTTCAAAATGGTTATAGGTACAGTATACATCTCGTTGAGCACGAAACTACCGGTAGGATGAATAAGGAAAGCAGTTGTTGTTGGAAGTTTCGTATTTTGAAATTCGGCCACATTGTGTTTCGAACCTGGATTGCAGACGAACGAGGCAACATATTGAAGCAAACTAAACGTTGAACTACTCATAATTACATTGATAATCAAAACTAAATGAAACATTCGGAATCCGTGACTTGAATTTTATCCGTTCAAAAAAAGTAAGGCTAACCATCACGTTTTTTCGCGAACAATTTAAAACTTTTTTTTGTTGAAATTCCGGTTCAAAATGGTTATAGGTACAGTATACATCTCGTTGAGCACGAAACTACCGGTAGGATGAATAAGGAAAGCAGTTGTTGTTGGAAGTTTCGTATTTTGAAATTCGGCCACATTGTGCTTCGAACCTGGATTGCAGACGAACGAGGCAACATATTAAAGCAAACTAAACATTGAACTACTCATAATAACATTGATAATCAAAACTAAATGAAACATTCGGAATCCGTGACTATGAATTTTATCCGTTCAAAAAAAGTCAGGCTAACCATCACGTTTTTTCGCGAAAAATTGAAAATTTTTTTTTGTTGAAATTCCGATTCAAAATGGTTATAGGTACAGTATACAACACGTTGAGCACGAAACTACCGGTAGGATGCATATGGAAAGCAGTAATTGTTGGAAGTTTCGTATTTTGAAATTCGGCCACATTGTGCTTCGAACCTGGATTGCAGACGAACGAGGCAACATATTGAAGCAAACTAAACGTTGAACTACTCATAATTACATTGATAATCAAAACTAAATGAAACATTTGGAATCCGTGACTATGAATTTTATCCGTTCAAAAAAAGTCAGGCTTAACCATCACGTTTTTTCGCGAAAAATTGAAAACTTTTTTTTGTTGAAATTCCGGTTCAAAATGGTTATAGGTACAGTATACATCACGATGAGCACGAAACTACCGGTAGGATGCATATGGAAAGCAGTCGTTGTTGGAAGTTTCGTATTTTGAAATTCGGCCACATTGTGCTTCGAACCTGGATTGCAGGCGAACGAGGCGACATATTGCAGGAAATTAAACGTAGATCTACTCATAATTACAATAATAATTCGAAATAAACGAAACATTTGGAATCCGTGACTATGAATTTTATCCGTTCAAAAACAATTTTTAAAATCAACGTTATAGTAGTTCCGGCTGCAGCTGATCTGGTTGACTACTTTGTTTGAATGTTTTCCGTAATATCGCTGCTCGTGACTATTGGTTGTGTACATTCGGAAGCCATCGGTACTATTCGTTTTGTTGTTTCAATTGTTTGTGATGTTGTTTCCAGCATTCATTTTAATTCAAATGTGAAATACAACAGAGTCCTTTCTGTTGAATGAATGTGACACGCTAGTTAATTGGAATATTGTATTTTAAAGGTTAGTATTTTAGAAACTCTAGATCCGCACTAATAAAAATAAAAACTCGATACATTTTTTTTTAAATTATTCGTTAAGCGCTTATTGTTTTTATTAAATAATTTTCATTGTTTTTTTTTTCATTTATTTTTGCTTTAATTTTTTAAAAATTTGTTTTTTCTTAATTTTTTATACTTTAAAATTATTATTAAATAACAAAATGAAATAAAATAATTTTTAAAATAAATTTTTTCTATGTATTATAATAATATTAATTTAAAATTAATAATATAATTTTGTTTTTTTTTATAGTAATAGAATATAATTTATTTAATTCAAATTTATTTGTAAATCATATTATTTAATATATTTAATTAATTAGTTTTTTTTATATATATATATTATTAATTAGTTTTTAATTTTTTTGTTTTTTAAAATTTACACAGCACCTTTACTAAATCGTTTATTATTATTTTTTTTTAAATATTATAAATTTAATTATTTTTTTTTTAAATCAAAATACATTAAATTATAATAAAAATTGTGTTTTATATAAATCTTTAATAATTAGTCCTATATAAAAATTATTTGTATTGTTTTATGTTTAGTTGTTCTGTATATATAATAATTAATATAATTTATTGTATTACATAATTAATTTGTTAATAATCGATTTAATTAGTTTATTTGCTACTTATATACAGTAAATAAGTTTTCTTATAATTATTATTATTATTATTAAATAATAATATAAATAAATTAGTTAATAGTGCTAATTATAAATAATTTACTATTTTAAAAAATATTAATTGGTTCTCATTTGTTTTTTTACCTTTTATTTAAATTGTTGTGTTTTGTGGAAGAAATTTTGATTATTTATTAATTAATTTTTTAAAATTTAAACGTAGGTATATGTGTGATGTAAAATAAATTTAATTTGTATTAATTATCAAAAAGCAAATTATGAGTAATTTTTTTTAATGTTATAGTGATGGCAGTGTGCAATTACTTTTAATTAATAATTTAGAAAGTAAAATTATAGCGCGCGGTTGAAGTCAAAATGGTTTTTTTTTATTAAGCATGAAGTGAGACTCGGGTAGTGGAATGTTCTGAGTATACTGGTTACTAGCTAAAGGATAAGAAGAGTAATTAGTCATTTAGAATGGGTTGGATTGTAAGAGAAGTACAGATATATTGTTATGGCCCATTATAAAATCCTTGTTAAAATAACGATTTAAATTTAATTAAAATTAAAAAAATTTCCTAATTATATATAATAAATATTTTTTTACATTTTTTCTACATAATTAAATATTTAAATTTTGGTTTTTAGTAAAATTCTAAAAATTTTCTACGAACGTAAATCAATTAAATTTTTGTTATTTTTAAAACATTATTAAATTTTTAATTTAAATGTTGTTCTTTGTTTTTTATTTAATTTAATTTAATCTGTAAAGCTCTTGTACCATTTTATGTGATCCCTTTATTGGTTTTTATTTATAAATTACAAATTAAGGTTATCATTTTTTTAAAATAATAATATTAATTAATTTATTTAATGTCTTATTTATTTACTATTATTCTATTTTATATAATATCTATACATCTAGTCTTAATTAAAAAAAAAAATTAATTTAAATATAAAGAAAATTAATTTTTTTTTATTTATATTATTATAATTCTTTCTAATTAAACGTTATATAAAAAAATATTAAATTAATTAAGTAAAATAAAGTACCGAGATATTATTTAAAATAAGCGAATTAATTTAATTTTGTTATTTAATTAGTTGAATTATTTGTTAATTTGATTAGTTTTGGAATATTTTTGTTTTACATACAAAAATTAAACATTTTGATCGTTCGTTAATTTACGTTGTAAGGAGAAAAATTGGTGTTCGATTTTAATTATTTAAAAAAATTAAAAAATTAAATTAAAAAATTTTTTGTTTTTGAAATATGTATCTAGAATAAAAAACAATTTTTTTTTGTTTGTTTGTTTACATTGTGAGGTATTTTATATGATTTGTGATTATGTTTTAAAAAAGATTTTATTGTTATAAAATACAAGTCTGCACAAAATTGTAGAGGTAGGGGGGTTAATGTGAAATTAGTAAGTGCAACTCGTTAGTTTTATTTATTTATTTATATATCTGTCTTACCTTTGGATATATTGTATATATTTATTTATAATAATGCGTTATGTCGATTTTAAAATGGCGGAATGTTAAATCTAACGGTTCAGAAATTTTAAAAGCTTTCCAAAGATCAAAAACGATTATTAAAAATTTAAAATAAAAAATTTATTTGATTAATAAATAGAACATATAATATTGAGTATTTGGGTTCGGGGGATTGGACGATTATATACAACTTAAATAGTGTTCGTTTATATGTGGGAGAGTGTTTATGAAAAAAAGGGTCATCGGGAAGGTGAAAGGGTATAAGAATGCATATAATATAATACATAATAATTTAGCAAAATAGTAACAAAGTTTTTAAAATTAAAAATATAAACTTAACAATTAAATTGGAATATGTTGCAGATAATTTGTCTTTTTCTCTATTTTTAGTATCTCTAGAATTCGTCTGAAACATATCATTATCTTCTACGTCATAATAAAAAAAAAAATGTGTAATGAAAATAATAAAAAAAAAAAATTAGCTGGCTGGAGGAGCAGGAACTGATATCAACCATTCTCATATATCTTCGGACTGAATTGTATGAAGCACAACCATATCAGGTTTTAATAAATCCATTGCACGATTGGCCGATAGCGGTTGATTCTGATTTATACCGTTACTACAATCTTCACTATCTAACCGTGCCAAATTTACTGAAGAGCTCACCTAAAACAATCACAAAAAAATTATAAATTTATTTTTAAATTACATAATTAATGATTATATTTACATTAAACTTACAGGGCTTACAGGCGTTACAATAATTTCGGTATGATGTGGTTTTATGCGTAATAATGCTGTATCTTCGTTCGTATCGTCCACATCATTGTCACCATCTTCGAGATCAATGTCAACTTCGCCATATAAATCCCATGGCGGTGAATCTGGTTCTAATTCACCCTCAATATCGAGATCTTCTTCTTCTAAATCTTCAATTTCCTCATCCATCATGATTACTGTGGTGGACACGGTAAAAATTATAAATAAGCAAACAAAATAAAATTATTAATTTATAATAATTCTAAATATTAAAATTAGTTGGATAAAATATTATATAGCAAACAAATATTTAATAAAGTAATAATAATAAAACAAATGTATAGTGGCTAAATTAAATGTACACTTAGTATATATATCCAATATTTAATAATTAATTAATATAATAATAAATAATAACGAAAAATTAACTATTTTAAATCGATCATATTTGGGTTTCATTTAATTATTTACGTAACGCTGGCAATATTTATTTATTTACGATTATTATCAATCAACATGCGATGCGATACACATAAAGACTCAATATTTATGATTTTTTTTTACATTATTATTATTTTATACATCAAATCCATTTATAATAATATTAATAAAATAAAATAATTAACATTTAAAAATGATTTAAATAAAAATACAAAAACAATGTATAAAATAATAATTAAAATTGTGTTTGAGAGAGCTTTACATAAAAAAGTGAGCTTACAAAGCATACTGGGGGGAGGGTTTTACAAATTTGCAGACTAAAGCTGCCTCTAAACGAATGAGTGTTTCCACAAATGTTGGCCCACATTGATGGTGTGCATCATTTGGATCGATCTCAATTGTTTAGGGACGCCTTAACATCCAGACTATTGTGCAGATATAAATGTAAAACACTTAAAGTGTTTCAAACTAACGATGAGATGGTTTAAGATAGCGAACCTGCATTTTAATTTTTTTATCAAAACGATGATTTCTTGCAGATTGCACGTGTGAAGATTTTCTTACCTTTCAGCACATATCGTTCGATTTTATTTTCAATCCTTTCGTTGATATTACATTTTAACCCTTTTACGCGAAATCAACTGCACCTGTCCTTTGATGGATTTCATGACTGGTCCACTAAGGAAATTTTTATCTAATTCCTAATTAAATTTTGATATTTATAATATTTATTCAAGATACTAGCGAATATACATATTTTGAAAGGCGCCCTCAATAGAAAAGTGGACAAAATGGAAAATGTTATGATTAGAGGATATTCAAATAGGGTTACGCGTATTTCTTCATGTTGGTGTCTACATGTTTACAATTGTCTACATGTTGGTGTCGAAAATAGCGTGGACACTTGATTTTTTGCGGTATGGACAGGTGTACCACGAATCTTTCTTTTGATCCTGTCTCGTGATTTTTCGAGAGAGTAATTCATATTCGTAGATTTCTTCGTGCCACTATGGACCTTCACTATTGGATAAATGATATCCGTTTGGATTCCAGTAATCAATTGACGAAATTGTCGTAAACAACAGCCCCCCAATCAAAAACAGTAAAAGGGAAGGGGTTTCAAATTTTAGGTCAGCCAGAGCTAACTGATTCCATTTGTGATCAGTTGGTTTTCGCCTGTCGTTTTTCCAGGCGAAAAAAAAATGAAAAACAATGTCGTTGCTCAAATGTTGAAAATTTCGATCAATTGTGAAATGTTATTATGTTTTCGATACATTTAATCAGTATTTAAATCTGATTAAAACATTCGCTAATTTCACTGTAATCGACGATCGAAATTGTGAGCAAATTCGCAAATTGCTCATAACTACTTCTATAACATGGCATTCCAGGCAAAGGTGATCAAATCCAATAAATTTTAGGCGAATATAAATTATTCGTGTTTTCAAGTTTAGCCAGGCGTACCCCTTGCCGTTTTTCCAGAAGAAAAAAAAATAAAAAAAATGTTGTTGCTCAAATATTGAACATTTTGCTCAATTGTGCAAGGTCATTAAGTTTTAAATGGATCAACATTTAAATCTGATCAAAACATTGACTAGCTTCGCTGTGATCAACGGTCGAATTTTTGAGCAATTCCTCGCTTGAAATCCGTGTTTTCTATAACCAATTTGCTAATAATTCCTTCGCAACATGGCATTCTAAGCACCAATGATAAAATCCAATAAATTTCAGGTGATAAAAATTCTTGTTTTTCTTCCAATTTAGCCAGGCTTATTGCCCTTACCATTTTACCAGGCGAAAAAAAAATAAAAAAAAAAAATAGTGTTGCTCAAATGTTGAAAATGTTTCTCAATTGTGAAAGATTATTAAATTTTAAACGTATCAGCATTTAAATCTGATTAAAACATGGGCCAGTTTTACTGTAATCGACGATCGAACAATTGAGCAATTTTCCACCTGAGATAGGAATCTGCGATTTCTATAACCAATTTGCTCATAATTTCATCTTCGACATGACGACATTCTAAGTGTACCAGTGATTAAATCCATTGAATTTTAGGCGAATAAAAGTTATCGTTTTTTCAAATTGATCCAGGTGTATCCCTTGCCGTTTTCCAGATGAAAAAAATCAAAAAAATGTTGTTGCTCAAATGTTGAAAATTTTGCTCAATTGTGAAAAGTTTTAAATGAATCATCGTTTAAATCTGATTAGAACATTAGCCAGTTTCACTATTATCGAGATCAAACATTTGAGTCAATTCCCGCCGGAATCTGCGATTTCTATAACCAATTTCCTCATTCTTCGCAATGACATTTTAAGCAACGGTAATCACACCTAATGAATTTCTGGCATTTAAAAATTCTTGTTTTCCTTCAAATTTAGCAAGGCTTATATTTCTTGCCGTTATTTTCTGGAGAAAAAAAAATCAGAAAAATTTTGATACGCAAAAGTTAAAAATGTTGCTCAATTATGAAAAGCTATTAAGTTTTAAATGGATCAACATTTAAATCTGATCAAAACATTGACCAGTTTCGCTGTGATCGACAATTTAATTTTTTAGCAATTCCCCGCTTGAAATCCATGCTTTGTATTACCAATTTGCTCATAATTTTTTCATCAACATGGCATTCTAAGCAACAATGATCAAATCCAATGAACTTCAGGTAAAATAAAAATTCTTGTTTTTCTTCCAATTTAGCCAGGCTTATTGCCCTTGCCGTTTTTCCAGGCGAAAAAAAATCCAAAAAAATATTGTTGCTCAAATGTTGAAAATATTGCTCAATTGTGAAAGATTATTAAATTTTAAATGTATCAGCATTTAAATCTGATTAAAACATGGGCCGGTTTCATTGTAATCGACGATAGAACATTTGAGCAATTTTCCACCTGAAATAGGAACTTGCGATTTCTACAAGCGATTTGCTCATAATTTCTTCTTCGACATGTAGACATTCTAAACACCAATGATCAAATCCAAAGAATTTTAGGCAAATAAAAATTCTCTTTTTTTTCAAATTAAGCCAACCGTATTCCTTACCATTTTCTACATGAAACAAATCAAAAAAATGTTGTTGTTGAAATGTTGACAATTTTGCTCAATTGTGAAAAGTTTTAAAAGAATCATCGTTTAAATCTGATTAAAACATTAGCCAGTTTCACTGTAATCGAGATCCAACTTTTGAGAAAATTTCCGCTTAAAAACGGAATCTGCGATTTCTATAACCAATTTCGTAATAATTTATTCTTTGACATGACATTCTAAGCAACGGTAATCAAACCCAATGAAATTCTGGCGAATATAAATTCTTGTGTTTCTTCAAATTTAGCCAGTCTTATCCCTTGCCATTATTTCTAGGCGAAAAAAAAATCAGATAAATATTGGTGCTCAAAAGTTAAAAATGTTACTCAATTGTGAAAGGTTATTAAGTTTTAACTGTATCAACATTAAAATCTGATCAAAACATTGACCAGTTTCACTTTAATCGACGATCGAATTTTTGAGCAATTCCCCGCTTAAAACCCGTGTTTTCTATAACCAATTTGCTCATAATTTCTTCGCAACATGGCATTCTAAGCACCAATGATAAAATCCAATGAATTTCAGGTGATAAAAATTCTTGTTTTTAAAAATAAATTGGAAATCCAGGCTTATTGCCCTTGCCATTTTACCAGGCGAAAAAAAAATCAAAAAAAATATTGTTGCTCAAATGTTGAAAATGTTACTCAATTATGAAAGATTATTAAATTTTAAATTTATCAGCATTTAAATCTGATTTAAACATTGACCAGTTTTGCTGTAATCGACGGTCGAACATTTGGGCAATTTTCCACCTGAAATCGGAACCTGCGATTTCTACAAGCGATTTGCTCATAATTTCTTCTTCGACATGACGACATTCTAAACACCAATGATCAAATCCAAAGAATTTTTGGCAAATAAAACTTCTCGTTTTTTTTAATTTAGACAGGCGTATCCCTTGCCGTTTTTCCAGGAGAAAAAAATATCAACAAAAAAATGTTGTTGCTCAAATGTTGAACATTTTGCTCAATTGTGAAAGGTTGTTAAGTTTTAAATGTATCAGCATTTAAATCTGAATAAAACATGAACCAGTTTCGCTGTAACCGACGATCGAACATTTGGGCAATTTCCCACCTGAAATTGCGATTTCTATAACCGATTTGCTCATAATTTCTTCTTTGAAATGACAACATTCTAAGCAACAGTGATCAAATCCAATGATTTTTAGGCGAATAAAACTTCTCGTTTTTTTTCAAATCCCTTGCCGTTTTTCCAGGAGAATAAAAATATCAACAAAAAAAATGTTGTTGCTCAAATGTTGAACATTTTGCTCAATTGTGAAAGGTTATTACGTTTTAAATGGATTAACATTTAAATCTGATCAAAACATTAACCAGCTTCGCTATAATCAACGGTCGAAATTTTGAGCAATTCCCGCTTGAAATCGGAATCAGCGCTTTCTATAACCAATTTGCTCATAATTTCTTCGCAACATGGCATTTTAAGTACCAATGATCAAATCCAATGAACTTCAAGTGAATAAAAACTCTTGTTTTTCTTCCAATTTAGCCAAGCTTATTGCCCTTGCCGTCTTTCCAGGTGAAACAAATATTGTTGCTCAAATGTTGAAAATGTTTCTCAATTGTGAAAGATTATTAAATTCTAAACGTATCAGCATTTAAATCTGATTAAACCATGGGCCAGTTTCACTGTAATCGACGATCGAACATTTGGGAAATTTCCCGCTTGACCTCGGAATCAGCGCTTTCTATAACCGATTTGCTCATAATTTCTTCTTCGACATGACGACATTCTAAGCACCAATGATTAAATCCATTGAATTTAAGGCGAACAAAAATTCTCGTTTTTTTTCAAATTAAGCTAGGCGTATCCCTTGCCGTTTTCCAGGTGAAAGAAAAAAATCAAAAAAATGTTGTATCTCAAATGTTGACAATTTTGATCAAGTGTGAAAAGTTTTAAATGAATCATCCTTTAAATTTGATTAAAACATTAGCCAGTTTCACTGTAACCGACGATCGAACTTTTGAACAAATTCCCGCTTAAAACCGGAATCTGTGATTTCTATAACTAATTTGCTCTTCGACAAGAAATTTTAAGCAACGGTAATCAAACCCAATGAATTTCTGGCGAATAAAAATTCTTGTTTTTCCTCAAATTTAGCAAGACTTATCCATTGCTGGTTTTCCAGGCGAAAAAAATCAAAACTAAAATTTGTTGCTCAAATGTGGAAAATGTTGCTCAATTGTCACAGATTATTAAGTTTTCAATAAATCAGCATTTAAATCTTATTAAAATATTGGTCAGTTTCACTGCCGAATAAAAATTCTTGTTTTTCTTCAAATTAACTCTTGCCATTTTTCCAGGCGAACAAAAATAAAAAAAATGTTGTTGCTCGAATGTTGAAAATTTCGCTCAATTACGAAATTTTACTAAATTTTAAATGAATCAACATTTAAATCTGATTAAAACATTACAACATTATAAACACATAATCAACGATCAAACTTTTGAGGAATTTTCCACTTGAAATCGGAATCTGCAATTTCTATAACCAATTTGCTCATAATTTTTTCTTGAGTATGTCATTCTAGTGCCATGTCTTTGATAAATGTGATTCTCATCATCCTCGCATTTTCGCATCGTATTATTTAATCTTTGTAATCTGTTCTGGAGCCGAAGCGGTCTCAACTCTTTCGCAGTTCGCTTTTCACGTCCTTACCTTAAGCAGTCGCCTGTCAAACCGAGGACGTACGGCTAGAGGTCCGATTTTCGTAATCATCTGCACATTGCATAGCAAAATGCCACCCTGTAGTACTGGGCGTTGAAGATGGGTCAGACCATGAGTTTTCTTTTCCAACAGGAGGTCATAGCTGTGTTCCATTTCATCACAGATCGTAATCTGTTGATGAAAATTCCCATCTATCGGAATTCAAACTCGGTACTTCCTGATTCAAACGCCAAAACTTTAACTTCTGTGCTGTTTGGTCGGTATTTCAGGAGTTTAAAACGAAAATATTTGTATGCTCAGTTTCACAGAAAAATGACAGCTATACCTTTATGTGCAATCAGGCATTCTCTTATCCATATATGCAACCAACTTCAGGAATATCAAAATAACTTTACGTTTTTGTTAGCACGACCTCATTATTAATTAAGACCAAAATAAACGATTTTTCAACTAAAAAGGGGATAATTTTTTTTTACCTAATTCAAAACCTTTGAGGTTTTGATGTTTTCCATCATTTTATATGGCGGTACCTTGACTCTCTTGACTAACAGATCCCAAAAACGTTACCATTTTCTGAATTGAGATTAGAAGAAATGTGGAAAAAAAATTTATTCGTACAAGGTATTCTCGAGATATCATCAGACAAACTTCTTAACGGTTGGATATTTTTTAGTAGCTTCGGTCGAAAAATTAAAAATTGTTTGAAAATTGAAAATTATTGAAATAATGACAACAATTATCGAAACAAACTTAGGTTTAAATCACATTTATTGAAATTTTAAATGTCTCTGAACCCAGGAAAACTCAAAATGTACATCCGACTAGGTAACTGTTTCGACGGTATCTCGAGATTGGAAGGTGATGCGAATTGAACAACTGGACCTGTACCTCAAAAGGGTTGGCACCTTTTCGTATGAAATGAACTGGATTGTGAATTCCGTTATAGAATTTGACGGTTACAACACTAATTCTCGCAATTTACAGCATCTCTAGAATATTCGCAAAAATACCGTATTATTCCCACATGAATTAATAATTTCCAGAATTATTTATTAATTCATTATTCACTATTAACCATTTACAATTATTTAATTTTTCGCACTGTCAACTTTCGATTTAATCTTTCACGTACTGAAATCTCCCAAATGACTCTCATTGTGTTCGTTGCAATCGTATTTATTCACCGATCGAACATTTCTCGGATTTAGACAGAAGTATTCTGGGGGTGAATTATGCATTACGAGTACGACTTACGAGTTTCGACTCAAACTAATTTTGACAAATTGACAATGGAAACAAAAAAAACATATATAGGCTGCGGCCAATAATCGCTTTGATTGGTTAATATTTTTTTGTCTTATACGATAAAAATGAAATTCACACTTAAGCGATATATGTATAAAATTTTGCCGTATGAATATTTTTTGACATTTCATAAAGCAAGAATATATATTCTTTTGTTCTCACTGTCATCAAATCTTATACAAAATTGAACAATGTTCAATTTTTAATTTTTGTCGTACGATAAAAAAATATGGCCGATATTCAACCAATCAGAGCGATTATTATTTATGTCTATCAGACAAAATTTATACATGAATCACCACCTTAAAAGTCAATTTTAAGTAAATTTTTCGGTAAATTCATTTATTTTTGAAAACTGATCGAATAATTTGTTCTAAATCCGATTTTTATCATATCCCGACTATTGGCCCGCAGTCATAGTACGACTTTTGTCTCGAATTTATAAATGCGTACGACTAAAACATCAACAAAAAGTCGAAATTACGACAACTCAAAATGCTTTAAATAAAAAGGCCTTTTGACGTCATTCCGTGGTTTCACACTTTGATTCTTTCGTCGTGGTTCTTTTCTCGTTTCCTTCCCCTTCACCAACAAACTGTTTTTAGTTTGTAGGTGAAGCGGATGTTACAAGGAAAGAATCACGACGAAAGAATCATAGTGTGGAATGGCGGAATTGTCATAACTTGTAATGCTTACATAATTCGCCCCTGTTCTTGACTGCTGTAATCTGCAGTAACACAAATCTGCAGTAACACAAAATTAACTCTAACACTTCTACTTAAACCCGGATGTCACTAATCCCACAAAAATGTTATTAATTTTCTTACTTTAAATGAAGAATTTTCTGCTGAATTTTTTGTCCATTAAACCAACCAATTAGCGGGATCGTAACAATAAAATTTAAATACATATATAAATTAAATAAAACATATTGTTCCGATTTCGCCTATTGGTTTGATGGGCAATTTATTCAGCTTGGGCGAGACATTTATTCAACGGAAATTGCTCATTTAAAGATAAAAATTTTTTTGTGACATTGGTAACATCTAGGTTTAAATAGCTCCATTAGATAATTTTATAACAGATTAGAGGTATTGCAGATTATAACAAATAGTGTGGAACAAAAGCTCAGAGTCCGCGAAAAAATCGAATATTCAGCGTGGTAAAAAGAGGTAGATACGAGTGCAAAACACAATAAAACAGTAATTTGGGAGATTTGGTACGCGATAATGACCACGAATAAAAGCGGAAGTGAGTAGCGAGAAAATAATGATGGTGCCAAGTGGAAACGGTGGTGTGATTTAAAAAATATTGTGTGGTGTGGTGGTAAATAGTGAATTAATAAAGAATTGTGGAAATTATTTGTTGTGGTGTTTTGTGATCAGTGGATTTTAGGAAAATTCATGTGGGAATATCTCTGGTATATTCGGTAATATTCCGGTAGTACAAAATTGTTAAGTAAATATTGGAAAATTATTCAAAAATTATTTTCGATTTTTTCGCGAATATTCATGAATTACGTGAATTGGTGTTGTAAATGTCAATATCTATAACGATATCCACAACCCAATGATTGAATCGGATTTGACAGGGCAAATTCGTAACAATTGGTGGTGAGTTAAAATTCCAGTTAAAGCAGCGTAATTTACCAATGGATGGTTACAACCGATGTATGGATTAGACCCGGATAATTCGAACCCGATTTCGACCCGGAGTTCGAAGAGGTAATAGAGAAAAACCTAGATGATAAATGTGAGGTGATGCAGACAGTTCCCGGGCCATATTATGGGCCATAAAATGGATCAAAAATTTTACCAAGAAACTAAAAATTTGATGCGAGAATAGAAACAGAAAATTACAGAAGTCAAAATAGGCAAAGAAAGATTCGAGAAGAAACTGGATCAAATGGTAGGCATAATATATGGCCAACGAAATGTGATGTAGGTGATATGGAGCAGAAGGTTGAGCATTCACATGACGGTGGGGAGCAGATGTTGGAAACGGCAGTCGGTAATAAGGTGGAACCAGATGATGTAGATTATGGATTGGGTGCCATTAGTCGGGAGGAACCATTGGTCTTGGTAGAATCGAGTGGTGGCGAGGAGAGAACGGATAAGGAGAATCAGCTGAGCTAGCTCGAACATGATTAACAATCCAGAGGATGCAGACTCGATGTCTCATAGTGAGCCATTTGTTGGGCAGCGGAAGTCGTAACATGAGGTGTGGTTAGACTATCAATATGGAATGTTTTGAGCGTTAAGCAGAATTGTTTGATAGTAGATTGAAATGTATCTGAAGGAGAAGTCGAGTGTGTACCGAAATCCCGGTTTTCAAAATTCCGGTTTTTTTTTATAAAACCTGGTTTTCAAAATTCTGGCCAAAAATCCCAATTTTTACGGAATCCCGGTTTGAATTTTTAAAATTTGTAATATGGGGAAATGGGACTCTTGACAAAATGGTTTTTTGACAAAATTCAAAAATGAGTTTACGATAAAGTTCTAGGAAATGGCCGGTAGGGATGGAATTTGGCCCTTTCTTAACAGATTTTGTTGGAATTCGACACGTGAAATAGTTTTTCTGGGATCGATATTGCATTAACAAAATATTGTTTTATTTTATTAATCTTGCAAAGCCATCAAAAACTAGGAGTTCTACTAATTCTAGAGCAGGTGTCAATATTTGGCACTGTGGTTGTAATTTGACAAAAAATGGGAATTCAGTTTTTTCCGACTCCGACTCCGATAAAATAGCACCGACTCCACGAAACCGACTCCCACCTCTTACATTGCAACCTTGGTTTTTTCTAGTAAATTTTTGGGCAAGATAATTGTATCTTATTTTTATGTTAAAATACCTATTATTAGTCCCGGCCGGCCAGAATTAATAAAAAATATTTTTTTCAAAATTAAGATTTTAGAACTAGAGGAAACGAAAACCGGGATTTTGAAAACCAGGATTTCGAAAACCGGGATTTCGTAGTACACCCGAGGAAACCGGCTATGCCGAGTGAAAATTGCAGATGGTCCACCAGTTGTGACAGCTGGGGCTGGAAGAGTAATAGGAAGCGGTGAGTGGCGATTGGTAATTCACGAGAAAGTTATTAAGCGGGGGCCGTGTGTGCGTTGCAACAGCCCATGAAAAGAAGACAGATTTGTGCAGACGTTGCAAACATCGGAAAGGGATTATATGCATTCTTCACACGGAAGCAACATTACTTTTAAATATAGGAGAACCCCGACAGTAGCAAAATATGTGAAACATTCATGTCAAAGTTATTTTAGGAACTGTCGTAGATCAGTAACGAGCAAAAGCTGTGAGGAGAACGACAGACATGGAAGACGGCCTAGGAAAGGATGTGTTAAGAAAATTGAAGTGTAAAGTAAATAATGGGAAATTATTTACAGATTATTTCCAGTATTTTGCAAATATTTCGGAAGCGATGTGCATTACGAGAATTGGTGTTGTAACCGCCAAATTCTATAACGATATTCACCATCCAATGATACGAATCGGATTTGACAGGACAAATTCGTAACAATATTTTATTACTAAAGCGTCATCATCATCATTAAAATAAAAAAATCTTTCCCCGAGGTTAGAAATATTTAAAATTTTTGTATTTTGGCAAAAAAAAAATCACCCAAAAATTTTTGGGTTCCAGGTTAAGCTATTTAATTAATTAACAGATCTTGTACGTAAAATTTGGCTGACGCATTTTAAAATATTTTCTTATGGGAAGTGACACTTCAGGCATACCGATTTCCACCTAATTTTATTGGGATTTCCCAATTTATAGAAAAGCTTACGCATGATTTTCATCCCAACATGTGAGACTAAAGAGGGAAAAGTCAACCTCGACAAAGGTCGGAAATGGTTGAAAAAATTTGAGAGGGCACAGGCCGCAAGCTGGACAGCCACAAACTCGAAAATCACTTTTTTGGTCTTCGGCAATACTGCGAATCGTAAATCTGCAAAGTTTCGAGGTCGAAAATGTTCATAATTATTAGATATACTACGTATAATAAAGCGAAAATGAAATATCTAAACCTACGCCGCTAATATTTTGAGTGAAAATAAAAACCGTTTACGACATAGACCATTCTGGAGAATAACATCGAGAAAACATTACCCAAAACACATTGTTAAACATGCTGCCCGTGCAACTTTAAATACACACACACACAGTTCAAAATGTTGACTGATTTTGATAATAATAAATTTCAACACAAAAACGGACCAATCATATTATTTATAAAACATATACATACAGTGAATTATATATTTATATACGAAAATTGTATACGAAATTATGTACACGAAAAACTCCTGCAACAATACATGACACACAAAAAATTATATACATTTAGCGTAATAATGTGTTATTGTGTTCCACATCAAAAATAATTGTGCCAAAAAAAAAAAAAATAAAAATCAACAAATAATGTTACAGTTTTCCTTTCATGAAGAAAACTTGCCAGACAAAATAAGTGTGATTTAAGTTGTGTTTGTTATTATAATGCTGATTGTTCCATTGCAAAACAAACAAAAATATTTTAAAAATAGCGTAATCAAGCTTAAAGCCGGACTACTTATATAGTTTTTAGTAAATACTTATTTTAATAAGAGTAAAAAGTAATTCAAGTTTTTAAAAATGCTTTGATTTTTTGTAACACGAAAATAATGGAACTTTTATATACAGTTGAGAGCAAAAAAAATCGCACAGTTACATTTTTTTTTTTGATATTAATTCTCGCGAATCGAAATGCTTTTTTTTGAATCAAAGTATGTCAAGTTAGAGACCTTTTCATCACCTATCCAATGATACCAAAATTCACAAAAAACGTGTACTTCAGACGTTGACCCCCCCCCAAAAATCACTTTGTTGGCACGATAAAAGTACGAAAAAGGTATCACTGCGATAGGTGTTGAAATAGACTTTGAATCTGCATTCAAAGAAGTTAAATGAATTTGTTGTTGAATTTTTGTTGAAAATTGGTCAATGTGCAAATTTTTTGCACCCAAGTGTATTTTCAAACCCATTAGATCTCATTGAATTATTTTATATTTCCCTAGTAGTAGTGGCACACTTCAAAATAATGTAGGTTTTTTTTTTATCAATCATCGGTGATCGAAAATCTATAAAAAGTGTAAATTTATTTTCAGTTTGAAGAAGTGACAGTCCTAAAAGTCTGACAGCTAATGGTTTCGAAATCTGGTATTTTTGATACTGAGTGATAAACTTAAGTCCTTAAACTAATTATTAAAACACCCCAAAAAATCCGCTATATACATTTCAATTTATGAACGAGCTAATTGTAATTTACATAATACTCCAGGGCTGGGATGTTGTACCATCACTTTTTCGACTTTCGACTTAGTTTGTGTTTCAATTTTCAAGAATCAATTAATATTCTATTTCGCGTTAACAATTAATTATGTGTTTTATATTGCGATTTCAACCCCTTGATCTAATTGTGAGCTTTCTCTCTTTTCTACATTTCGATAAACGTATCACGAAAAAAATATTTTGTTTTAGAAATCGATCGACGAAATTTTTTTGAAACAACATGCTAAAATTTGACAAATTTTTTACATGATCTCTAAAATACAGAAACCCCTCCCCAAAAGTTAAATTTAAAATTTTGTTTTCATCATAAAATAATTTCAGTCCAATAAGTAGAGAAAAAACTTAGTTCCATTCAAATGAAGAATTATTTTCGGAACACATCTTAGAGTCCTAACCGAGTTTCACTCAAAACTGCTTAAATCCATAAAAATATTCAATTTTTAGAAATGCCTTAAATCTACTCAAATAGTTCATTCCAGCCGTGATTTTTTCTATCAAATAAGCAGAATCTTTTCCAACTCCTAACTGTTGGTATAATTGTTTCGGTGCATTGACGTTTCGGTGAATGTTGTTTTCAGGAACACTTGGTTTCACTCGGAACAGCGAGAACTTTCCATGGATCGTTAATTTATCAACATAGTAAAATATACACGTACGTGAGGATATGCCACGATACTATCCCAGAAAACAAAAAAAAAAAAAAAAAACATCAGGCAACACTAATCAAGAAAAAACCACATTTGCTCTTGTGTGAAGTTAGTGAAGCCCAGAACTTAATAAAAATCACGTTAAATACAAAAAATAATTTCGCTACTTTTAAAATTTGCGAATTTTAGCCATACAAAAGTTATAGAGAAAAATTTTACCGTGGCAAGTTTGCGAAATTGGGGCCTGGGCTGGATATCTCCAAACAACTTGATTTTGAACAAAACACCACATATAGCCTTAACCGATAAAATTATACTTTTAGCGTGCCAATTTTGAATGTAATTTTTGTTCAAATACGATTTCCAAATATCTGGCCCAAGCCCCAATTTCGCAAACTTGCCACGGAACGATTTTTTTGTATGTTTTTAAAATTAAGGCAGGAATATGACAATCTCAAAACTACAGCCGTGTTTTTTTATTAGCACCCGATAGATGCATCCGGAGCACCCAATTTTCTAGCGCGCTATTTTTGCATATAATTAATTTATTTAACTCCAAACTAATATTTTTCGTTCAACTTTTTAGTTAAAAATCGATATAAAAATATTTTCCTCTACCTATTTATCGGGAGCCGTTGGCGGAAGCGCTATTCATTTCAATGGGAAATTTGAAAAGGCTTTTATTTTGTTAACCCCTGAAATCATTAGAAACTTAATCTTACAATAAAAAATTAAACGCAGCAAGACGAATTCTTGTTTATAACGTCATGTCAAAATAAATGTCAATTGGTATATTTCAGGTGATAAATATTTTATTGTTGCATTTATTTTTCATTTTTATTGTATAGCGACACCAGTGAATAATAGCTGCAGTTTCAGTAGAAATTTACCATTCGGCGCCGGATAGTGATTGACTAATAAAACACGGCGTACATAGCCTTAATCCGACTAGTTTATACTTAAGCACCTTTAAGTCCAGTGTTGTGCGTCTACACCTATTTCTGAATTCCGGCTTTCACTGGGAGTAGGGATTGGGAAAGAAATTTTCATACCATTTTTGTCTAAGTTGTATTTTTCTGGCCTACTGAGGGAATAAGCTTGGAGTAAGTAATTTCGAAACAAAGTTTACAGGGAAAATATTTTTCCCTGTAAAAATTTTGTGGAAACAAAGTTTCCCAATTAAATTTATTTTGAAAATTTATTCCGTAGTAGGCCAAAAAACATAATTTGGACAAAAATGATATGAAAATATTTTTCCATATTCCCTATTCCCAGAGAAAGCCAGAATAGAGCCACGTCGTCATCTTATAGTTTTACAGTTTAAATTGGGGTTTACCTATATTTTGGAACTTACAATTCAATTTTTATAAAACAAATGATATTGGTGAAAAAAAATATGCCGTGTTAGTGAAAGCGATATTCATTTTGTTTAGACTAGCTCAGGATTACATTTATCCTATGACATTCACGAATTAAATACACAACCGTAGGGAATTCTTCCATTTAGCGTCAATCTATTTTGTATTTTCTGGTTTTTTCACAAGTTATTTTGCTTGAAATTGGAGGCGAGTGTCAGATATAGACAGTATACTTTCGCCGGAAGCCCTGAGAGGTCTCATTCATTAATCCTAATTGTAAATAATTACAGAAACGAATACTGGAATAAATAATACAAACCAGCAAATATCGACCAACGACTATCGTATACGGACACGAATCGAAAATTGGAACATCAAAAGTCTAACAGAAGCATTAGACTTGATGCTTCTGTTAGACTTTTCATGTTCCAATTTCCACACAATTAGAGAAAGAAATGGAACGCGATACATAATCGAAATTCTCGGACTCACTGAAGTGAGATGGAAAAATAGTGGTAAAATAAACACAATCGTAACATGATTCCATACTAAATTACGAAAGACAACCATAATATTCAGTGATACGCCTCAACAAAAGACGCAGATGAAACAACCAAGGATGTGTTTTATGAGCAACTAAAAGCCAAAATAAAAAGGACAGACAGAAAATGATCAAGATAATATAAGAAGCAGATTTCAATGTGAAAATTTGAACTGATAACAACGACCTGGCATAGCAACATGAGTAAACAAGCATTAGACTATGTGCGTAATAGTAATACAGAACGACTCATCCACTTCTGCGTCACAAAGCCAACTAGAGTCGGTAACTGTCCACGCTAAATATACACAAATACACATAGAAATCACCTGATGGAAGAACAACGAGCCAACTGAAAATGACCGCACCAACTGGCAATATCACAATTTAATTTTACGCCCGTCACTATAAAACGGATCAACGAAAATCGAACACCGCAGATTAAAGATGCCGACACAAGAAACACTTTCTGTGAAGCGCTTCTGCTCAATCTCCAAACCAATTAAGAACAAATCGAAGAACCCTATATCGAAACAGCTACTAACACACTCGGGCGAGGCGAGTGACCAATAATTCAGATGCCAATCCCGGATCAGTGATAAATTTGTAAAAAAATTGAAAAACGCCGGCAACTCAAGTTGCAAATTGTTGCAAAACATTCTCAAGAGAGCAAAAGAAGTTGCAGCCACATGTGTGCACTACATCAAAGCGTACGACGGGTAACTGAAAAATTCACCAATATACCACGAATAAGGATGCATCTGGCCAAATCTTAACAATAGATGAAACACGGTAATACAACAAATGGTTCGAATAACATAACTATTAATACTCATCCACCAACGGAGCGGGAAGTTAGCGGTGTCATTGCTAAATTGAAGAATAACAACGTCCCTTAAGCTAGCAGAACCCATATAGCAGAACATAACAAGATAGTTTGGATAATTATAGGCTAATTAAATGCCGCATTAAAAAATGTTGGGCTCCACCCCTTACAATTAAAACGCGGGTTCTGCTAGCTTAAGAAAAAGTTAGCAGAACCCATATCAAAAAACTGATTTAAAAACAATTGGAAAATTAACGGTTAATTTTAGGCTAATTAAATGCCCTATTTAAATTTTTTTATTCTGCTCGATCTAGAAAATGCAAAAGGCTTTATAATTTCAAAGCTAGCAAAACCCAAATCGAAAATCGAACCAAAACCGAAATTAGAATGCAAAACAAGATCTATTGATAAGCAAATAGTTTTAGGCTCACTATGGGCTATTCAAATGCCCCATTAAAAAATTTTGGGCTTCACCCGTTGTTGGCCAGACTACAGGTCATTTAATCGAAAGCAACCAGAACCCAAATCGAAAATCGGACCAAAACTGAAATTAGAATGCAAATTAAGATCTATTGATAAGCGACTAATTTTAGGCTCACTATGGGCTACTCAAATTCCTCATTAAAAAATTCTGGGCTCCAACTGCTGGCTTTAGATTAAATGACCTGAAGTCTGGTCGAAAACGGGTGGAGCCCAAAATTTTTTAATGGGGCATTTGAATAGCTCATAGTGAGCCTAAAATTATTTGCTTATCAATAGATCTTATTTGCATTCTAATTTCGGTTTTGGTCCGATTTTCGATTTGGGTTCTGCTGGCTTTAGATTAAATGACCTGAAGTCTGGTCAAAAACGGGTGGAGCCCAAAATTTTAAATGGAGCATTTGAATAGCCCATAGTGAGATTTAAATTATTTGCTTGAAGTCTGGTCAAAAACGGGTGGAGCCCAAACTTTTTTAATGGGGCATTTGAATAGCCCATAGTGAGCCTAAAATTATTTACTTATCAATAGATCTTGTTTTGCATTCTAATTTCAGTTTTGGTCCGATTTTCGATTTGGGTTCTGCTGGCTTTAGATTAAATGACCTGAAGTCTGGTCAAAAACGGGTGGAGCCCAAAAATTTTAAATGGGGCATTTGAATAGCCCATAGTGAGCCTAAAATTATTTGCTTGAAGTCTGGTCAAAAACGGGAGGAGCCCAAAATTTTTTAATGGGGCATTTAAATAGCCCATAGTGAGCCTAAAATTATTTGCTTATCAATAGATCTTGTTTTGCATTCTAATTTCAGTTTTGGTCCGATTTTCGATTTGGGTTCTGCTGGCTTTAGATTAATTGACCTAAAGTCTGGTCAAAAACGGGTGGAGCCCAAAATTTTTTAATGGGGCATTTGAATAGCCCATAGTGAGCCTAAAATTATTTGCTTATCAATAGATCTTGTTTTGCATTCTAATTTCAGTTTTAGTCCGATTTTCGATTTGGGTTCTGCTGGCTTTAGATTAAATGACCTGAAGTCTGGTCAAAAACGGGTGGAGCCCAAAATTTTAAATGGAGCATTTGAATAGCCCATAGTGAGCCTAAAATTATTTGCTTGAAGTCTGGTCAAAAACGGGAGGAGCCCAAACTTTTTTAATGGGGCATTTGAATAGCCCATAGTGAGCCTAAAATTATTTGCTTATCAATAGATCTTGTTTTGCATTCTAATTTCAGTTTTGGTCCGATTTTCGATTTGGGTTCTGCTGGCTTTAGATTAAATGACCTAAAGTCTGGTCAAAAACGGGAGGAGCCCAAAATTTTTTAATGGGTCATTTAAATAGCCCATAGTGAGCCTAAAATTATTTGCTTATCAATAAATCTTGTTTTGCATTCTAATTTCAGTTTTGGTCCGATTTTCGATTTGGGTTTTGCTGGCTTTAGATTAAATGACCTGAAGTCTGGTCAAAAACGGGTGGAGCCCAAAATTGTTTTATGGGGCATTTGAATAGCCTATAGTGAGCCTAAAATTATGTGTTTATCAATAGATCTTGTTTTGCATTTTAATTTCGGTTTTGGTCCGATTTTCGATTTGGGTTCTGTTGGCTTTAGATTAAATGACCTGAAGTCTGGTCAAAAACGGGTGGAGCCCAAAATTGTTTAATGGGGCATTTAAATAGCCCATAGTGAGCCTAAAATTATTTGCTTATCAATAGACCTTGTTTTGCGTTCTAATTTCGGTTTTGGTCCGATTTTCGATTTGGGTTCTGCTGGCTTTAGATTAAATGACCTGAAGTCTGGTCAAAAACGGGTGGAGCCAAAACAATTTTAATGGGGCATTTGAATAGCTCATAGTGAGCCTAAAATTATTTGCTTATCAATAGATCTTGTTTTGCATTCTTATCTCAGTTTTGGTCCGATTTCCGATTTGGGTTCTGCTGGCTTTAGATTAAATGACCTGAAGTCTGGTCAAAAACGGGTGGAGCCCAAAATTGTTTAATGGGACATTTGAGTAGTCTATAGTGAGCCTAAAATTATTTGTTTATCAATAGATCTTGTTTTGCATTCTAATTTCGGTTTTGGACCGATTTTCGATTTGGGTTCTGCTGGCTTTAGATTAAATGACCTGAAGTCTGGTCAAAAACGGGAGGAGCCCAAAATTTTTTAATGGGGCATTTGAAAGCCCATAGTGAGCCTAAAATTATTTGCTTATCAATAGATCTTGTTTTGCGTTCTAATTTCAGTTTTGGTCCGATTTTCGATTTGGGTTCTGCTGGCTTTAGATTAAATGACCTGAAGTCGGGTCAAAAACGGGTGGGGCCCAAAATTGTTTAATGGGGCATTTAAATAGCCCATAGTGAGCCTAAAATTATTTGCTTATCAATAAATCTTGTTTTGCATTCTAATTTCAGTTTTAGTCCGATTTTCGATTTGGGTTCTGCTGGCTTTAGATTAAATGACCTGAAGTCTGGTCAAAAACGGGTGGAGCCCAAAATTGTTTAATGGGGCATTTGAATAGCCTATAGTGGGCCTAAAATTATTTGCTTATCAATAGACCTTGTTTCGGTTTTGGTCCGATTTTCGATTTGGGTTCTGCTGGCTTAAGATTAAATGACCTGAAGTCTGGTCAAAAACGGGTGGAGCCAAAAAAATTTTAATAGGGCATTTAAATAGCTCATAGTGAGCCTAAAATTATTTGCTTATCAATAGATCTTGTTTTGCATTCTAATTTCAGTTTTGGTCCGATTTTCGATTTGGGTTCTGCTGGCTTTAGATTAAATGACCTGAGGTCTGGTCAAAAACGGGTGGAGCCCAAAATTTTTTAATGGGGCATTTGAATAGCCCATAGTGAGCCTAAAATTATTTGCTTATCAATAGACCTTGTTTTGCATTCTAATTTCGGTTTTGGTCCGATTTTCGATTTGGGTTTTGCTAGCTTTGAAATGATAAAGCTTTTTGCATTTTCTAGATCGAGCAGAATAATAAAAACTAAATAGGGCATTATTTAGCCTAAAATTAACCGTTTATTTTCCAATTGGTTTTTAAATCATTTTTTGATATGGGTTCTGCTAACTTTTTCTTAAGCTAGCAGAACCCGCGTTTTAGTTGGAAGGGGTGGAGCCCAAAATTTTTGAATGCGGCATTTAATTAGCCTATAATTAGCCTATAATTATCCGTACTATCTTGTTATGTTCTGCTATATGGGTTCTGCTAGCTTAAGGGACGTGAATAACAAGGCCTCTGGAACAGACAATATACAAGCTAAAATATTTAAAGGATACATATCGGAAACTTCAACGCTCTAACACTAGTAATAACAGAAGTGTGGATTTGGTAAGAAAAAAGGGTTGACTATAACGATTGCCAAGAAAACTGGCCTAAGAAAGGAATACCAAAATTGCCACCATATATTCGTCCTCAACATAACCATAAAGATATTACAACAATGGTTTTCTTACAAATAATTTTACCGACATTCAACCCAAGAATAAGAAAAGAACAACCTGGCTTCAAACCAGGGAGATCACATCCATGTTAACAAAAGACACATCATCATTGAGCTGTCTAACGAATGGAATTAACTTCTGTACTCTTCGTGGAGATCGAACGTTCAAACAACACAATACGCAGGAACGCAATATGGAAGGCACTTCGTGAAATTTGCATCCCAAAGACATTAATCGAACTCCTAATCGAACAGGTAATCGGGTTCAATACAAAGGCAAGCACAGTGAATTATCCCTGTTCGTGCCTGACCACACAATTGTGTGGGAAAAGGCAAAAGAATCATGTTAAAAATTTATTTTTGTATGTGTTTTGAACCAACTTACACATTTGCGCATTCCTTTCTCACTTATTTCCGTCCGAAAAAACACTATGACTATACACACAATTGTGTTGGTCGTACTTCAAATCAAGCGACATTTTTTATCAAAAACGTCATTATAAATAGAATTAGAACGTCATTAGAAATAGAATTTATATATCTTGGTTGTGTTCCAGTGAAAACGGGTAGCATAGATTATGATATAAAGAAACAAATCAAAAAACCCAGTGAAATCTGGTTGCGAAACCGGAAAGCGTATACACATAAGATCAGCAAGAAGAAGAATACTGAGCTGCTTCTTGCCCATCAGGCTCGAAATAAGAAAGTACAAATGGAAATGGATTTGCCACTCTGAGAAAGTCGAAGAATGACATGACAAGAAGGTCTCAGGAATGGAACCTACAAGGGAAAAGGAAAGTTGGACGTCCATCTGCAACATGGAAACGAATCGAAGCGGAACAACTTGGAAAGTCGTGGGTGGAAATCAAGACAATAGGGCCTAACAGAGTTAGATGGTCCCGCACAATGGACGCCCTATGCGCCTAAATTGGAGATAAAGGAAATGAAAATGTTGCTTGTAATATCCAGTGAGCCTACGGTTATATTTTAGCATTTATTACGATTATGAACCTAGGAACTTGTATATGATCATTATTTGCCTGAACCTTTCTGGTTTATCATTTTAATATGGTAATGATGTTGAACATTGCAGTAGGGTACATTAACATTCTGCATTAACAAACCCCTTGGTTTGGTTTAAAAATTTAACTGTATAACCGAACCTTATAACATATAATAAGTAAATAAGTTACGTTTCATTTGTTGTGGCCTTACTACCCAGCCAGCGGGAACTGTGCTGGTTAACAGTCGACATTCCACTGTTTTAATGGTAACATATACATAAGTGTACTTCATTACCATGTAAAAAGTTGGGGTAAAATTTGTAAATGAGAAGAAAGAATGAACTCCATCTTGAAATGGCGAACAAAGAAATCACAGAATTTAGATGATTGCTAACAGAAATAATAATATTCGACATTGTCTACATTTACATCTACATAATAATATTCGACATTGTCGATATCCAGCGACCGCAATGCTTTAGTAGTGGCAAGCTTAGCTACTGGAGCAGATAGAAGTATAAGCCCCATTTCTCCATTAGAACTCATGCATTCTCCAACATTAACGAAAAGACACCGTATGCTTCAAGACGGTAATGAAATGACATCAAAATTAGCCTCGCTTGAGCGCCAGAATAATGAACTAAGGACAAAATGCCAGCAATATGAGTTACAATGTAATAAATACCAAGATATTTTGGTAAACTTACAAAACAGAATCGAATCACTAGAAAGGCAAAATAAACCTTCTACGTCTACTAATGGTAGAAGTCAGAGCCTACAAAGTCTAACCAATGACTACTTTACGGATGAAGAGGAACTTGAGACAGAAACCCAACCTAGACAAAATAAACTAAATGTACATAAAAAGAGGAGACTCTCCAAAACGCCATCACCAAGGGTATCTCTACCGCAAGATAATGAAATACCAAAACAACCACAACAAGCACACAAAAAGGAGCCCTTACCACCACCAATCAATGTCAGCAAAGTTAGAGATTTTAATATACTCAGAGCTCAAGTATTGGCAGTGACAGAGAAACCTGCTCAGTTTAAAGCAATATCCAATAACGACATCAAAATAACAACGCAGTCTGAAAATGACTACCGTAAAATTAAAAAACTACTCCAATAACAAGGATAGTACACTTTATAAGATGGAATACCATACTTATCAGCTCAAAAGTGAAAAATGGTATAGAATCGTAATACGAGGTTTACCGTCATCTACCAATCGCGAAGAGATCAAAGCGGCAATCGAGGACCATGGTCATAAAGTAACGAACATTATTAACGTTCATAAAAAGTTGACAATTAATAATGAGAAAATTATTAGACACTTCCCATGGTTTTATGTAGACCTGTTACAGGGGGAAAACAATAAGGACATATACGAAATTAAGTACCTGCTATATTGCAAGGTGTCTATTGAACCACCTAAAAAGGTAATAGGTATATCCCAGTGTACAAATTGCCAACAGTTAGGACACACGAAGAACTTCTGCAATAGGCAAGCCAAATGTGTCAAATGTGCGGAGAATCATCAAAGAAAACAATATCAAAAGCCGCGAAATGTTATACCAACTTGTGCACTGTGCGGAGAAAAAGGTCATCCGGCTAGCTATAAAGGATGCCTGGTGTATCAGAAAAAACTAAATGCTCAGCTACCGAGAAAAATGACAGTAGCAGAGCGCCTACAGCAAAAGCCAAACCAACAATATGATACAATTAGAGAGGGGGTTTCCTACGCCCAGGTGACCAAAACCTCAAATAACAATTCAAATCAAGTAAGCAGGCAGAAGCCTGTGCCCAACGAGCCAACCATTAGTAATATAATGAAAATGCTCACCGAATTTCAAGCAGAAATGAGACAAAATTTCAGCCAGCTTACTAACAGGGTGGATAAACTGGAAGATAATTCCAAACCACCAAACAAACCGCTAAAACATAAAAAGTAAATGACTGTAACATTCCTACGTATAATTACCTGGAATGCTAACGGGCTTAATGCAAGAGCTCAAGAACTAGAAGTATTTCTAAGAACCAACAACATAGATGTAGCTTTAATATCAGAGACGCACTTTACGGAGAAAAACTTTATCAAAATTACAGGTTATAGAGCCTATTGGACATTGCATCCTAGTGGTCGTGCTCGAGAAGGGACAGCAATCTTAATCAAACAAAATATCCTACATTTCCAACAAGAAGAAATTAAGGAACCATTTATGCAAGCAACCGTAATAACGATTAACCATGGTGGTGCTGAACTAAGTTTAGGGGCGATCTACTGCCCACCAAGACATAATATCGTAAGAAATCAATATGTCAACATTTTTAATAAACTTGGACCAAGGTTTATTATAGGAGGTGACTACAACGTGAAACACACTGCGTGGGGATCTCGACTCATAACACCAGGAAAAGGAAAAGAACTCCTAAGTGCAATAGAAATGTCAGGATGTGAATATCACTCATCGCGTAAACCTACCTATTGGCCTACAGACATAAACAAAATTCCTGATTTGATTGACTTTTATATCTCAAAAGGAATAGCCTCAAATTACATTGAAGTTGAAGGCATTGACGACCTTACTTCCGATCATACACCGGTCTTAATGACTCTGAGTACATTAGTCATAAGAAAGAAAACCAAACTTAACCTTACTAATAAATTTACTGATTGGGAATTATTTAGAGAGAAACTGGATACTCTAATTGAGTTAAAAGTTAGTCTTAAAACTAAACAAGAACTTGAATTACAAACTAAACATTTTATTAACTCCATGCGTGATGCAGCTATAGAGGCTACACCCGTATTAGGTGAGAAAGTCGTACAAGAGATCAACTACCCCCTGGCGATTCGGGAACTGATAAAAGAAAGGCGTAGGAAAAGACGCGTATGGCATAGAACCAGAAACATTAATGACAAAAGAGAATTTAATCGGGTAAGTAATAAAGTTAACCGATTAATTAAAGAACATAAAGAAGCTTGTACTGAATATTATTTGAAAGAACTGGGTCCTGAAGCTGACAAAAATTATTCTCTTTGGAAAGCTACTAAAAGATTCAAGAGGCCAATAATCCAAGTGCCACCTATAAGGAACATAAATGGAGAATGGGTGCGACGTAACGAAGAAAAAGCAGAACTATTTGCACAACATTTGGCATCAGTATTTCAACCACACGACATACAATCTAGGATTGATCCTAAACCAGTCTATAGATCTCCATCAAATATCAGAAGTGTCACCCCACTTGAAATTGCACAAGAAATTGACATGAATCTGAATCCCAAAAGTCACCTGGAATTGATGACATTTCGCCAAGGATGTTTAAGGAGTTATCAAAGAGAGCAGTGACTATGTTAACATATATATATAATGCTTGCTTTCGACTTACATATGTGCCTGAGTGTTTTAAGGTTGCACAAATCATCATGATAAAAAAACCAGACAAACCAGCCGAGCAAATGGGCTCATACAGGCCGATCTCTTTGTTACCTACTATTTCAAAATTGTTTGAGAAGTTGTTATTGAAACGACTAAGACCAATGATCATTATACCTGACTTCCAGTTTGGATTCAGGAATAAACATTCGACAATTGATCAAGTTCATCGCGTGACTGCAAAGATAGAACAAGCACTAACTTGCAGAGAAGAAATATTGCTCTGCCGTATTTCTAGATGTATCACAGGCTTTATTAGAGTATCACATGAAGAAACATACTCCAACTTTTACCCAGCTATAGCAGGGGTGCCCCAGGGTAGCGTATTAGGACCCATCCTATATCTACTTTACACTTCTGATATACCGACAACGGAAACAACCTTCATTGGAACTTTTGCTGATGATACCGCAGTATTGGCATCTAGCGAATCGCAGAAGCAAGCAGTAGAATACTTACAGCACGCACTCGATAAAATCAGCCAATGGACCAGGGATTGGAAAATAAAGCTTAACGAGCTGAAATCAGTACATGTAACATACACGTTGCGGCACAAAAATAGCAACATCCATACATTTCTCAATGGGGTACAAATTCTCCAAGCTGAATCCGCAAAATATCTCGGATTGCATCTCGATTCAAGATTGAACTGGAAACATCACGTTAGACAAAAAGTAGAGCAAATGAAAATGAAACAACGTGAGATGTACTGGCTAATAGGAAGACATTCTAAGCTTAGCCTGTACTGTAAACGCCTGATCTACGAAACAATAATTAAACCAATTTGGACGTATAGTATCCAGCTCTGGGGCTGTACTAAACAATCAAATCGTTTAATTATTCAACGTTGTCAAAACAAATTTCTACGTACAATAACGAATGCTTACCGCTACGTAACCAACGAGGAATTACACAAAGACCTAAATGTCAAATGGATTGATGAAGTGATCCAGGAATTTGCAATCAAACACGAAAGAAGGTTACTGCAACATACCAACAGTGAAGCAATACAACTTCTTGACATAACACAAGAACTGAATTAAACCGCATGAGCTAGTCATCTAATAAATAAAGTTTCATTATTGGGAGCAGAATATTGATTTCTGTAAACCCACACTCGCTCCACTTATTAGTTTCAAATAAGTGCGTTATTATCTGTAGTAATAAATTATCATTTGATAAGATTGTACTATTTAAATAAATAAAAAATGTAAAAAAAATTGTCTACATTATCGACGCCCAATTTGTAAATTTTCTACATACATTTTCTACACGTATAGAATATTAGTTATCTCCGCGGTGTAGACAATACGGCACAATATTGAAATCGTGCCTACTGTAATTTTTGATATAACAGTGTTGCATGGCTAAAATTCGCAAAATTTAAAAGTATCGAAATTAATTTTTGTTTTTAACGTGCTTTGTAATAAATTCTGGGCTGAGCCAACTTCACACAAGAGCAAATTTTGTATTTTATTGATTGGTGTTGCCTTATGATTTGTTTTAATTTCAAGGATAGAATCGTGGCATAACTTCACAAACGAAAAATATACAGCTGTTTCGTTTGCACATCGGAATAGAACTATAATATGACTGAAAAAGTTTAGTTGAATACAGGATTAATTTTTTCATTTTGCACATATTTACTTTATTATACAGGTACCATGCATACCACATGGTAAACGTAATGTAGGATAATGAAATTCAGATCACAATGAAATTTATTCGTTATTTCCAAGGGTGTTAACAAACATTTTTTTTTACTTACACAGATTAAAAAATATACAAGATGCTCCACCCAGATCAAAATATTACAATTAACGTAGAATATCACTGGTAAAATATTTTTGTAGCTATTTCATTTTAGAATTATTATAAATTATTTAAATTGATGCGGTTACGTTTTCAATTTTCTTTTAAACCAGTTTTACTTCTGATGGGGCATCTGTATTATATATAAATCTATGATTTTACGAAACTATAAAACACATTAAAAAAAATAAAAGCATTTTATGGTAAAAAAATATATTAGTAACAAAACAATTATGGTGTCTTGGTTGGCAGGACAAAATCCGGCTTGCTTGATTTATGCGTAACAGAAAAATAATAAAACTATAAATATGAAAGCATAGTGGTTTTGAGCTTACAAAAACTTAAATTTAATATCAATATACATTTTTTAAATTTGCGTGGGATTTCAAAATATTTCATGTATATTCTAAAATACATTTGATTATTTGTATTACGTAATGTTTTTTTTTATTTTTGTCGACATTATACAAGACTATAGGTAAGTAGCACGAGCAGCGTCGCATATAAGTGTGAATATAATTTACTAGCCAGTCGGCAGGGATTAGTAGTTCAAATTCACAAAAATTCCAAACAAATCATTAATTAAAATTTCATTATTTATAGTACATACCAATTTATCAAATTATTATTATTTTTTTTTTGTATAATTTGTTTTTTAAATTTTTTATTCGGTTTGCAGGGGTTCTTTTAATTTTTATGTATGCTTATTGGGATAATTCTATATAAAATATACTTTATATATATGTATATAGGTTATAGCCATTCCTTTCGTCCTAAATTTACAGGTTTTGTTTTTTAAATAAAAAAATAAAAATAAAAGTAGTAAAAATTATATTAAAATAAAAATTTATTATTAAAATTAAAATCATCTTAGTATTTTATGATTGTACCCGTATGGTAAAAGAAAGAATTTTCCAACTTATAGAAAAGTTTCTTCCGGATTTTCAATTAAATATTATTAAGTTTTATTTTAGTTTTACAAATATTTTTATACGTATATACGTGGTATATGATCTCTTATCAGATAATTTATGATAAAAATAAGAAATTAATTAAAAGAAAAAAAAAATCGGAATAATTAAAAAATTAAACCTAAATGAATATTATAAGTACTGGTAAATCTACTCGTAAATGTCTAGACTCAATTTTCTTAACTATTTTTTTAAACCAACGAGAATGTTGGGTGGAATGTATGCGGGGTTGTGCAGATCGCAATCAATTCATGCAATTTTTTTTTTAAGCTTCGCAAGTTTTAAATTTTATTTTCAATGAAGTTTTCATGAATAAGATTTTCACAATTGATATTATATGCGGTGGACAAAAAAGAATGCGAGTAACACCATGCTCTCGCTTGTGAAACTAGTTGTAGGCGAAATTTTATCCCAGAGCTACTTTAATATTTTTATGTACACTGACTGATCTGTTTTGCAGTATCTTTTGGTATTATCCAATATAATTAAGAAAATTCAGATAATAATTGCAAAAGCTAACGTAAGACCAGCTCTTAAAAAATTATATTTGTTAAATGACAATAATCGTAGTAGATTTATTAGAATTTTCATTTTGTAAGAAGAGTTCAAGCTTTCCAATATTTTCAGTTTTTTTTAATTAGTTAATCTTGGCAATATGTTCTGGGGCCGAAGCACTCCAAACTTACCAGCCTATACCTACTGGCATGGAAGATGGGTCGGCCGATGAGTTTTGCACTCCGACAAAATTCCCTCTTGCATCCTGCTCCTATCGACACCCGAAACCGGTACCTCACTATCCAAATGACCACTGTGCCGTTTGGTCGGTAATATTTTCAGTTGATTTAAAATTTCAAACTCTCACAAAATCTAAAATTTACTTATTAGTCTAAAATTGTAATCTTTTGCTTTTAACTTAAACCGATTGAGCTTGAGAATAATCTGGAGTTATTAATCAAGCTCCCCTTCACACAATTATTGATCAATATATTTTGATTTTGATATGCAAATGGATTACAAATCAAGTTCCACCCTAATAAATTGAGAAACGGCCGTTGTTTTGAAACGGGTAATTTTTAAAAGTCATACTTTTGAACCTCATGTTAGAATGATAATTTTACCATACAGTCCAGATCCAACCTTAATTTTTCAGAACTATACCCGCATCTGTTTTAAATTTTAAAACACTACAACTCCCCTCATTAATTGTTATCAAATTCGTTCGAGAGAAAAAAGGCCAAATATAAACGGACCTCGCCAGAAAAACTCCTTAGCAAATTATCTCTAAGGAACTCATTGAAATTGGAGTCTGCTTATAAATTTTAATACAAATCTGAAACCGGGAAAAATTACCTACATGACCTAAACATCTTTGCGAAATTAATGAATTCGAACGATTCTGGAGAACATAACTGAGGAAGAGGGTTTCGAAATAAACGCGTACTCTACATTACAACAAGTAACACGCGAAAATTAATAAACTAGCGAACGAGAACCGCTAAAATTCAAAAATGGAAACTCAACTTTAATCAAGAAGAGCTTGCGACTCAGATTTATAAAATAATAATAATTATAAGAAGGATGGTTCAGAGAGGAAAACAAAAACCTACCTCACAAAACAAATACAATAGTTAAAAGAGCTTTCAAAAAAACAGATGACAAAATAACCGATGTGAAACTAGCACGTAGAGTTAGCACAATTTTTTTAAAATTGTACGTATGGCAATAATTTTTATCACAGATCTTAACCAATTATTTTATATCAAATAGTACTAAAATAAAAAAATGACAAAATGTCATAATTTTAATGTTTTGAAAATTAATTATATTATTTAAGTAATTTATAGAAAAGAATTAAATAAATTAAAGATAGCCTACCGCCAAATTTAATCATACATTTATATTATTACTTTAAAAAAATTTAATTGATTTGTGTTCTAAAAGTGGTTTGAGTATTCGATAGAGTTAGCACGAAATTTTAAACATACAAAAGGGAAATGAAAAAAACAAAGAAATATAATCTATTAATAGAAAATAATATAGACAGTTAATTATTCATTAATTTGCAGTTAATATTTTCAATTTTATCGTATTAGATGACTAATTAAATACTTCGCACAATCGGAAATTTCAAAGCAATCATCTTTCAACCAGCAAGTATAGGTGAGACGGCAGCACTAATGGTTCGAGCTGGCCTCTTCTAAGTATTTGTCGGACATAAAATTAATTTTTTATTGTAGAAGAATCCTTAATGAACTTCTTAGACAAATTCCAAAGCAATCGTATGGGTCAGACGGCAGTACTAATGGTTCGAGCCGGCCTCTTCTAAACGTTTGTCGGACATGGAATTAATTTTTTATTGTAGAAGAATCCTTAATGAACTTCTTAAACAAATTTCAAAGCAATCGTATGGGTCAGACGGCAGCACTAATGGTTCGAGCTGGCCTTTTCTAAGTATTTGTCGGACATGGAATTAATTTTTTATTGTAAAAGAATTCTTAATGAACTTCTTAGACAAATTTCAAAATAATCGTATGGGTCAGTCGGCAGTACTAATGGTTTGAGCTGGCCTCTTCTAAACGTTTGTCGGACATGGAATTAATTTTTTATTGTAGAAGAATCCTTAATGAACTTCTTAGACAAATTCCAAAGCAATCGTATGGGTCAGACGGCAGTACTAATGGTTCGAGCCGGCCTCTTCTAAACGTTTGTCGGACATGGAATTAATTTTTTATTGTAAAAGAATCCTTAATGAACTTCTTAGACAAATTTCAAAATAATCGTATGGGTCAATCGGCAGTACTAATGGTTTGAGCTGGCCTCTTCTAAACGTTTGTCGGACATGGAATTAATTTTTTATTGTAGAAGAATCCTTAATGAACTTCTTAGACAAATTTCAAAGCAGCCGTATGGGTCAGACGGTAGTACTAATGGTTCGAGCCGGCCTGTTCTAAGTATTTGTCGGACATGGAATTAATTTTTTATTGTAGAAGAATCCTTAATGAACTTCTTAGACAAATTTCAAAACAATCGTATGGGTCGGACGGCAGTACTAACGGTTCGAGCTGGCCTCTTCTAAACCTTTGTCGGACATAAAATTATTTTTTTATAGTAGAAGAATCCTTAATGAACTTCTTCGTCTAAGAAGTTCATTAAGGATTCTTCTACAATAAAAATTTAATTCCATATCCAAATGCTTGGAAGAGGCCAGCTCGAACCATTAGTGCTACCGTCTGACCCATACGATTGCTTTGAAATTTGTCTAAAAAGTTCATTAAGGATTCTTCTACAATAAAAAATTAATTCCATGTCCGACAAGTACTTAGAACAGGCCAGCTCGAACCATTAGTACTACCGTCTGACCCATACGGTTGCTTTGAAATTTGTCTAAGAAGTTCATTAAGGATTCTTCTACAACAAAAAATTAATTCCATGTCCGACAAACGTTTAGAAGAGGCCAGCTCGAACCATTAGTACTGCCGACTGATCCTTACAATTATTTTGAAATTTGTCTAAAAAGTTCATTAAGGATTCTTCTACAATAAAAAATTAATTCCATGTCCGACAAACGTTTAGAAGAGGCCAGCTCGAACCATTAGTACTACCCTGACCCATACGATTGCTTTGAAATTTGTCTAAGAAGTTCATTAAGTATTCTTCTACAATAAAAAATAAATTTCATGTCTCATAAATGCTTGAAAGGGACTATTATATGAAGTTTGATCAAATGTTTTATTTTAAATATTTTTATCAGTCGTTGCGTTTTCGTGCTAAATTTTATCATGTATACATATTTTATATTGATAAATTTTTCACTTAATTTTTTTTTTGATTATTTAATTATTGAAATTTTTTTCGTGCTAACTTTTATAATTTTATATCATATTTCACATTTTTTCGTGCTATCTTGTACTAAAAATCCAATATTCAAGATTCAAACCCAAGAGTGTTGCCATCGCAAATATCGTGCTAACTTTACGTGCTAACTTCACAGACATACAAAATAAGGGAGCTGAAATGTGCCAACTTAGGGCAACAGTACTCTAAAATTTTAGCAAAATATAATGAGTTATTTCTATAATGCGTGCACAATTAAACAACGGTCCACCACTTACGTCGGTCCTAGATCATCGCAGTATATATCAATCAGAGTCGAACACCAGTACTAACAACAAAGATGCAGGTTTGAAAATAATGAATCTAGAGTTGCATTAATTAATAAAACGACAGACCATTCGGATGAGGAGTCTGTACAGGAAGATTGATGAGGCCGAAGACCTTGTCGTGACTGAGGCAAAACTGGCAATGAAACTGTCACGAGTGCACGAGTGATGCAAAAACTCATGAACAACGTATTAAGAACAACGTAAAAAGTACTTCACAGAACAGTACTTCAATAACATTGATAACAAGTGTCAAGCAGTAATCCTTCAAATAACCGAAAAAAAAACCGAAAAAAATTATACGAACAAACCAAACAACGGACATTCGGCTACCACGAATTCAAATTTCAATATTTACTGGGGATTACAAGAAGTGGTCTTGATTTCGTGGCACATTCAAAAAAATCTTCCATGAGAATAGACAGATCAGTGATAGCCATAAAATTAACTATATAAAGGGTTAATTGGAGGGTGCTGTGGCCAAATTACTCAGCCACCTCCAACCAACTGAAGAAAATTACCAAGCCACCTGGAAAATTTTGAATAGCAGATATAACTACAGACTACTGATTTCAACAAATTTAAATACGTTTCTCAGTCAAGTAAATATAAACATAGAGTCTGCAGTGGCACTGAGAAAACTTCACGATACAACAATTGCATGTACAAACATTGGAATACGTAACGCAGGGGTAAACTTGAATCGTGAAACTCAATAATAATTTTCATTTTAACTAAAAAACTAGACAATGAGTCAAGGCGAGAAGATTCATGGGAATTCCAAACAACAACGTAATTTTTAAAATTTTTGGAGGGAAGGTTCAAATCATTAAAGGTCAATGGCAGCCAAAAGCTAATAATCCCACCAACAACCGCCTCACGTCAGAACAAAGGTCAAATAGTCAAAAGGATTTTCTTAACAACAAAAAATATTTGTGTCTACTGCCAAGGGGAACATAAAATTAATGAATGTGGAGGATTTGGGAAATTAAACTCCAGTGAAAGATCGCAAATTGCAATGCTTCATAAATTATGCGGAAACTGTTTATCAGCAGAACATGAGACATGTGTATGCAGGCAGAAGAACAATGTAACATATGCAATGCAATGAAAAGCATAACTCAAGACTGCACATCGATTCCATCGCAGATATGGAATCGACCTTGAACTGGTTTATGAACTAGAAATTTTTGTTTTATAAACTTATTCTTAGTTGAATACCGTCGATGACGTAAAACTAGTTCTATAGCTATAAATAAATAAATTTTTATATTTATTTATTCTTGGACCGATTGGTTTTGATACCGAAAAAATCTAACAATGATAACATTTCATAGAAGGGCCCCAATTTAGAACTAGTCAGGTATTTAGGTAGCAAGAATATTATTAAATTATAAGAGCCTATTATATTGTAAAATAGTAGTGTAAAATAAATAGTAGTGTAAAATAAGTTCAATTATCCGCTGAAATATAAAATTTATTAGAAAACCCGATAGCCCCATTATGATTATTCCTACCACGTCTGGTCCCACAAAAAGTCATGAAAATCAGTTGCAAGCTTCTTAAAAAATATTAATTGGAATTAAAATAAAATTATTATTTAATTTAATTTGGCAGTCGACTGTTCTCGTCGACGGTCAAACACAAACAGCAAAAATATGACAGCGTGAAGTTAAAGTTTATGACAAAATAATACGTCTTACACGCTACACACGACCTGATTTGGTTAGGCCGTCAGGCTGATTAGATCAGATCAGATTAGATCATAAAATCAGGTCGAGTGTAGGTTTGTCGTATGACAATTTTTCTATCCAACCGTCATCCAACCATCAAACCGCCTGACCAAAATGCGTGTGAAGTTCTTCACAAATTCACACTTTTATCATTGTATTAGTGTAACACTGTTAAATTAAAATCTAATTAGAAAACATGACTGTTCCTATACGAAAATTAGTACCAAAACCAATTACGTCAGTGTGTACTAAAATTTTATCCAATTGATTGTAATATAATAAAATATAGAAATAAAAAAAGTTATAGCGATTCAGTGAAATATAGCAAAATCAACTATACTATAATTTTGTCTATTGTTTCATCCCTTTATTGAACAATTTAAAATCATATTTTGATTGATCAAATAATATTTATCCATTGTCGAGTAGAAGGTTAAATAAAGGATGCTTTATAGCTTTTATTCTAGCTGAAATTTTTCATACTATGCTAGATCTTAACTATTGTTGCCTTAAGAATTGGACTAGGAAAAATTATTAAGAGTTTATTCCTAATGAATCATTAAAAAATTGAAAAAATATGTATCATTAAAAAATAGAATTCAGGCTCGAGGAATTTAATAAGTTGTTAGACCCAGGCCATAAAATCTCTGGTAAGGAGCGTTAATGGCCATTTTCAGTTCCAAGACAAATTTGAGTTTCTTCGAAAAAAAAATCGTGGACACTTTGGGACCCTGGTTGGGGGATCATATATAGGCTCATCGAATGAGGAATTTAATTATCTATTAGACGCACTATCGGAACCTGAGTCAACATCTCTGGTAAGGAGTGTTAGTGGCCATTTTCACTTCCAAGACAAATTTGAGTTTCTTCGAAAAAAATTCGTGGACAGTTTGGGACCCTGGCTGGAGGATCATGTATAAGCTCATCGGATGAGGAATTTAATTATCTATTAGGCACACTATCGGAACCTGAATCAACATCTCTGGTAAGGAGTGTTAATGGAAAATTTTCAGTTCCAAGACAATTTTGAGTCTCTTCGAAAAAAAAATCGTGGACAGTTTGGGACCCTGGTTAGGGAATCATATATAGGCTCATCAGATGAGGGATTAAGTTATCTATTAGACACACTATCGGAACCTGAATCAACATCTCTGGTAAGGAGTGTTAGTGGCCATTTTCACTTCCAAGACAAATTTGAGTTTCTTCGAAAAAAAAAATCGTGGACACTTTGGGACCCTGGTTGGGGGATCACATATAGGCTCACCAGATGAGGAATTTAATTATCTATTAGAGACACTATCGGAACCTGAGTCAAGATCTCTGGTAAGGAGTGTTAATGGCCATTTTCACTTCCAGGACAAATTTAAGTTTCTTCGAAAAAAATTCGTGGACACTTTGGGACCCTGGTTGGGGAATCATATATAGGCTCATCGAATGAGGAATTTAATTATCTATTAGACGCACTATTGGTACCTGAATCAACATCTCTAGTAAGGAGTGTAAATGGCCATTTTCACTTCCAAGACAAATTTGAGTTTCTTCGAAAAAAATTCGTGGACAGTTTGGAACCCTGGTTGGGGAATCATGTACAAGCTCATCGGATGAGAAATTTAATTATCTATTAGACGCACTATCGGAACCTGAATCAACATCTCTGGTAAGGAGTGTTAATGGCCATTTTCAGTTCCAATACAATTTTGAGTTTCTTCGAAAAAAATCGTGGACAGTTTGGGTCCCTGGTTGGGGGATCATGTATAAGCTCATCAGATGAGGAATTTAGTTATCTATTAGACACACTATCGGAACATGAATCAACATCTCTGGTAAGGAGTGTTAATGGCCATTTTCACTTCCAAGACATATTTGAGTTTCTTCGAACAAAAATCGTGGACCCTTTGGGACCCTGGTTAGGGGATCACATATAGGCTCACCAGATGAGGAATTTAATTATCTATTAGACGCACTATTGGAACCTGAATCAACATCTCTAGTAAAGAGTGTTAATGGCCATTTTCAGTTCCAATACAATTTTGAGTTTCTTCGAAAAAAATCGTGGACAGTTTGGGTCCCTGGTTGGGGGATCATGTATAAGCTCATCAGATGAGGAATTTAGTTATCTATTAGACACACTATCGGAACCTGAATCAACATCTCTGGTAAGGAGGGCTTGTGGCTATTTTCACTTCCAAGACAAATTAGAGTTTCTTCGAGAAAAAAATCGTGGACACTTTGGGACCCTGGTTGGGGGATCATATATAAACTCATCAGATGAGGAATTTAATTATCTATTAGACACACTATCGGAACCTGAATCAACATCTCTGGTAAGGAGTGTTAATGGCCATTTTCAGTTCCAATACAATTTTGAGTTTCTTCGAAAAAAATCGTGGACAGTTTGGGTCCCTGGTTGGGGGATCATGTATAAGCTCATCAGATGAGGAATTTAATTATCTATTAGACACACTATCGGAACATGAATCAACATCTCTGGTAAGGAGTGTTAATGGCCATTTTCACTTCCAAGACATATTTGAGTTTCTTCGAACAAAAATCGTGGACCCTTTGGGACCCTGGTTAGGGGATCACATATAGGCTCACCAGATGAGGAATTTAATTATCTATTAGACGCACTATTCGAACCTGAATCAACATCTCTAGTAAAGAGTGTTAATGGCCATTTTCAGTTCCAATACAATTTTGAGTTTCTTCGAAAAAAATCGTGGACAGTTTGGGTCCCTGGTTGGGGGATCATGTATAAGCTCATCAGATGAGGAATTTAGTTATCTATTAGACACACTATCGGAACCTGAATCAACATCTCTGGTAAGGAGGGCTTATGGCTATTTTCACTTCCAAGACAAATTAGAGTTTCTTCGAGAAAAAAATCGTGGACACTTTGGGACCCTGGTTGGGGGATCATATATAAACTCATCAGATGAGGAATTTAATTATCTATTAGACACACTATCGGAACCTGAATCAACATCTCTGGTAAGGAGTGTTAATGGCCATTTTCACTTCCAAGACAAATTTGAGTTTCTTCGAAAAAAATTCGTGAACACTTTGGGACTAGGGTTGAGGAATCATATATAGGCTCATCGGATGAGGAATTTGATTATCTGTTAGACGCATTATCGGAACCTGAGTCAACATCTCTGGTAGAGAATTTTTTAATGGTCTTTTTCTGTTACAAGAGAAATGTAATTATTTTCGAAAGAAAATCGTGATCACTTTGGGACTTAGTTTGAAAACAGAAACTAAAATCTCGTGTAGCATACCTCATTTATATAGCGGCAATGACATATCATATTAGTTTAGTTTGCTTTGCTCTTTCTATATCATATAAATTGACACTTTTTAGATATTTTTATTCTATTGGTATAAACGTGATATATGTAATTTGAATACGAGTACAAACGCCAAATGTCAAATCAAACTATATTGTTTTTTTTCAAAAATAATTCAGATTTAACTGAGATCCATTAAAATCCGGAATACATTACAAACCGCCATTTTTTACATACACATTTGTGAGTGGTGGACTTAAACTTAAGAAAAATTCTGGCCTGAAAAGGGACATACCGATACCGAATTTTTTTGAATGAGTACTATAATGGGGCATTTACATATAGAAAATTGTTTTCTTCTACAAATTTTAGCAGGTAAATAAGAAATTAATTAAAAAATATTAATTTTTTCGCCGGATAAGAGATATAGAAACACTTTTGTTACAACCTGAATTCTATTTTCGGCTACCTAGCCTTTAGTATCGCAGTCAAAATTGACTGTCGCGACATATTTAAATTTGTCTTGGAACTGAAAATGGTCATTAACACTCCTTACCAGAGATGTTGACTCAGGTTTCAATAGTGCGTCTAACAGATAATTAAATTCCTCATTGGATGAGCCTATATATGATTCCCCAACCCCAGTCCCAAAGTGTTCACGATTTTTTTTCGAAAATATTTAAATTTGTCTTGGAACTGAAAATGGCCATTAACACTCCTTACCAGAGATGTTGACTCAGGTTCCAATAGTGCGCCTAATAGATAATTAAATTCCTCATTTGATGAGCTTATATATGATCCCCCAACCCCAGTTCCAAAGTGTTCACGATTTTTTTCGAAAATATTTAAATTTGTCTTGGAACTGAAAATGGCCATTAACACTTCTTACCAGAGATGTTGATTCAGGTTCCAATAGTGCATCTAATAGATAATTAAATTCCTCATTTGATAAGCCTATATATGATTCCCCAACCCCAGTTCCAAAGTGTTCATGATTTTTTCGAAAATATTTAAATTTGTCTTGGAACTGAAAATGGCCATTAACACTCCTTACCAGAGATGTTGACTAAGGTTCCAATAGTGCGTCTAATAGATAATTGAATTCCTCATCTGATGAGTCGATATATGATTCCCCAACCCTAGTCCCAAAGTGTTCACGATTTTTTTCCGAAAATATTTAAATATGTCTTGGAACTGAAAATGGCCATTAACACTCCTTACCAGAGATGTTGGCTCAGGTTGCAATAGTGCGTCTAATAGATAATTAAATTCCTCATTGGATGAGCCTATATATGATCCCCCAACCCCAGTTCCAAAGTGTTCACGATTTTTTTTCGAAAATATTAATTTTTTTTTAAATATTTAAACGTTACTATCACCCTACTTATATTTCGATAATTAAATCAAATTAGAAATCTAATTAGAGTTAATGATTTTATTACTAAACAAAGTACTTGCCCTTTATGGTTTGTGCCTTTGGTTTATGTACTAATATTTTAATTTTTTATATTTTATTTTAGGACGTGTCCGAATACTGTAATAATTTAATTTTCTGTAATAATTTTGACATATTGAAATAATCTTCTCTTCCATAATTTGTTAGAGTTCGATTGCTGTCCGAATACTGAAATATTTTTGACATTATTAAAAAATTGTAATAATCGTTATTGCAAACAGAAAACAAGATAACGGAAACTTGTTTTGGATCCAATATTTCAATAATTGTATTAATTTAGTTGAACAAACCATAATTTGTTACATTCATAACTTAAGCAAATAAAATTTCGTAATTCAAAAAATGGCGCATTTGCAACAACAACAATGAAATAATACAAAAAATATTTCAGTTACGTCAACAATTGTTACGCATACCCAAGTATAACAAAATGGAACTCATTTTGACAGTTCCAACTTTCGTTACATTTTTGAGATATTTCATGGAAGACATGGAACTCGCACAATATTCAGTTCTTTGAGTTACGGGTTTTTGTTCCACAGTTCATAGTAAAACTTGTAATAAAATGGAACTTGATCGTGGAACTTAGTTCCAACAATTGTTCCATAAAAATCGAAATAAGTTGGAAGTAGTGATACTTGGGATAGCTGTCGTAATAATTTGGTTGCATTCAGAATCCTGTCACAATTATTACAATAGAAATAATTATTACAGTATTCGGACAGATCCTTAGTAAATGTTATCAATTTACATAAACTAATTAAAAAAGCCATGAACGACCTTTTGACGTAACCTCAGGAATGTTTCTTTGAAAAGTTATGTTGCTCACGATAAATTTTCCTCGTTGCTACTTTCAATAATTTTGTTGCAGCTGCAAAATGCGTAATGTATAAGAAAATGTGAACAAAATAAAAGTGACAAGACATCAATCGAACCGTGAGGAAAATATGGATTAACGAGAATTTTTATTTAATCAACACACATATAAAAAATATATTCATATTATGTTAAATTAAAATAATCACAATATCAAACACTACCAAATTCTAACTAAATTTATATTTAAATTTTACTTAAAAATCCCTAGTTAATTTTAATGACATTTTTCCTGAAAAAATAATTCATTTCGTAACAGTGTACACATGCACTAACACATAAATAAATCAATTAGAATTCAATTGGATTTTACGAATTCCAATATGATTCGTATACGTATACGTGTGAAATAAAGTGTGAAAAACTTCACACGCATCTGACCAAATCAGGTCGTGTCACGTGTGTAGCGTGTAGGGCGTATTATTTTGTCCTATATTTTAACGTCACGCTGTCAATCTGTCATATTTTTGCAGTTGGTGTTTGACCGTCGACGAGAACAGTCGATTGTCAAATTAAATTAAATAAAATTTTTATTTTATTATTTATTATTTTTAAATTTAATTCAATTTATTTGAATTTTGTATTTGTGTAATTAATTATTGATAAAAATACATAAGTGAAGTGAAAGTTTTAGTTGTGATTGTGAGTTATTATTTACAAGGATGCATTATTTACCTACTTGGTAAGTCTTTTTGTTTTAAAGTTATTTTATTATATACCTACAATTTTATATTATATTGTGAATAAACATTAGATATTTTTGTATAAGGAATGTGAATATTTGAATATGGTTGAACGAGACAATATTTTTTAAAATTCGTATTAAAGTACACCTGGCGTCATTTTTAATTTTCTGAATTGTAATATTTTTTATAAATATGTAATATAAATAAATTAATGCATATTTAAATTCGCCGCTCGCCGTCGACGCTTGGTGTGTCGAGGCTAAACTTGTAGGGTATTTTTTTGTTTGTTAATTTTTATTTTCATAAAGTATGCCGTGCTAAAATTTCATGGAAAAATCCCTTCGCCGTTCCACACTTTGATTCTTTCCTCGTTTCCTTCCCTTTCTCGTCCAAACTGTTGTTCGGTAATTTCTTAATCGATTATGATGGGATTGGATATATTGGTCAAAAATGAGATTCATAAATGATTTTTGGAAGAAGTTCTGGAATAAGGGCACGTTGGAAGGAACTCGGCCATTTCTTAACCGATTATGATGGGATTGGATATGTTGGATGATAATGGGATTCTTAAATTATTTTTAGAAGAAGTTCTGGAATAAGGGCACCTGGGACGGCACTCGGTAATTTCATAATCGATTATAATGTGATTGGGTATGTTGGATGGAAATTGGATTTTTAAATGATTTTTGGAAGAAGTTCTGGAGTAAGGCTATCTATAGCGAAACTCGGCCATTTCCTAATCGATTATGATGGGATTGGGATGTTGGATGGAAATTAGATTCTTAAATGATTTTTTTGGAAAAAGTTCTGGAATATGGCCATCTGGGGTGGAATGTGGTAACTTCTTAACCGATTATGATGAGGTTGGCAATGAGATTCTTAAATTAATTTTGGAAGACGTTCTGGAATATGGCCATCTGGAGCGGAACTCTGCAATTTCTTAACCGATTATGATGGGATTGGGATGTTAGATGGAAATCGGATTCTTAAATGATTTTTGGAAGAAGTTCTAGAATAAGGGCACCTGGGACGGAACTCAGTAATTTCTTAATCAATTATGATGGGATTTTGATGTTGGATGGAAATGGGACTCTTAAATTATTTTTGGACCAATCTAGAATATGGCTATCTGGAGCGAAACTCTGCAATTTCTTAACCAATTATGATGGGATTGTGGATGTTGGATGGAAATGGAATTTTTAAATGATTTTTGGATTAGGTTGTGTAGTAAGGCTATCTATTGCGGAACTGGGTAGATACTCGTATGTACATAGGTATCTATTAATCCTTAATGATCTAATAGTCATCGTGATTGAACTAAAATTTTGTTTAAACAAATTATATTTGTTTTATTTATTTTAATTGCATATTATATGAACTGTAAAAATAGACAGCAGCTTTATATTTTTCTCTTGTATTAACAGTCAAGAAGAGCTTAGCGAAACGTAATATGTGTAGTTATAATGCAAAAAATGAATGTAGAGGAAATATTGGCGTCACTCTTTTTAAACTAGATTTTGTTTCTAACGTAAAATTTTGTTTAGTGAGATATTTTTGTTTTGTCTAATTTTATTTTAATTCCAATTAATATTTTTTAAGAAGCTTGCAACTGATTTTCATGACTTTTTGTGGGACCAGACGTGGTAGGAATAATCATAATGGGGCTATCGGGTTTTCTAATAAATTTGATATTTCAGCGGATAATTGAACTTTTTGGAATTACAGTAAATGTAGTAAAATAGGGAAATCAAACTAAATTCACATTTATCAACTATAAACACGAGTTTCTTCTAGTTCCTATCGAACATCGCACAGTAAAAATAATTATCTGCAGCTATTTGTTTAACGAAATAATATTTTACAATATAATAGGCTCTTATAATTTAATAATATTCGTGCTTCCTAAATACCTGACTAGTTCTAAATTGGGGCCTTTTGAAGCGGGGTCCATCGCAATGGGACCAAGGAGGCATTACTTATAAGTTTCGATACCATTTGTATATGAAGTTCAAAAATGTCTTGAACAATGCCAGAAAAACACACATATATTTCGAACAGTAAAATTATGAACTATCAAAAATCATGTCAGTATATAAATCAAGTAGACCCAAATGTATAGTCGAAGATAAAAAACGAAAACAAAATTGTTCATTCTAATGGAGCTCACATATCTAAAACGACATTCAATTGAAGAGTGGAATTTCTTAGTAAATTTGATTCTAAGAAAATTCATATCTCAAGATTTTCACCGATCGGCAAACTTGCCACTATAATATTTTGATAGACCCATGTGTTCATTCTACTTGGGCAAACCGATTAAAATTCTAATGGGGCTCACATATCTAAAACGACATCCAATTGAAGAGCGGAATTTCTTATTAAATTTGATTCTAAGAAAATTCATATCTCAAGATTTTCACTAATCGGCAAACTTGCCACTATAATATTTTGGTACACCTATGTGTTCACTCTACTTGGGCCAACCCGATTAAAATTCTAATAGGGTTCGCATATCTAAAACGACATTCAATTGAAGAACGGAATTTCTTAGTAAATTTGATTCTAAGAAAATTCATATCTGAAGATTTTCACCGATCGGCAAACTTGCCACTATAATATTTTGATAGACCTATGTGTTCATTCTACTTGGGCCAAACCGATTAAAATTCTAATGGGGCTCACATATCTAAAACGACATTCAATTGAAGAACGGAATTTCTTATTAAATTTGATTCTAAGAAAATTCATATCTCAAGATTTTCACCAATCGGCAAACTTGCCACTATAATATTTTGGTAGACCTATGTGTTCACTCTACTTGGGCCAACCCGATTAAAATTCTAATATGGTTCACATATCTAAAACGACATTCAATTGAAGAACGGAATTTCTTAGTAAATTTGATTCTAAGAAAATTCATATCTCAAGATTTTCACCGATCGGCAAACTTGCCACTATCATATTTTGGTAGACCTATGTGTTCACTCCACTTGGGCCAACCCGATTAAAATTCTAATATGGTTCGCATATCTAAAACGACATTCAATTGAAGAACGGAATTTCTTAGTAAATTTGATTCTAAGAAAATTCATATCTCAAGATTTTCACCAATCGGCAAACTTGCCACTATAATATTTTGATAGACCCATGTGTTCATTCTACTTGGGCCAACCCGATTAAAATTCAAATGGGGCTCACATATCTAAAACGACATTCAATTGAAGAACGGAATTTCTTAGTAAATTTGATTTTATGAAAATTCATATCTGAAGTTTTTCACCGATCTGCAAACTTGCCACTATAATATTTTGATAGACCTATGTGTTCATTCTACTTGTGCCAACCCGATTAAAATTCAAATGGGGCTCACATATCTAAAACAACATTCAATTGAAGAACGGAATTTCTTAGTAAATTTGATTCTAAAAAAATTCATATCTCAAGATTTTCACCAATCGGCAAACTTGCCACTATAATATTTTGGTAGACCTATGTGTTCACTCCACTTGGGCCAACCCGATTAAAATTCTAATAGGGCTCACATATCTAAAACGACATTCAATTGAAGAGCGGAATTTCTTAGTAAATTTGATTCTAAGAAAATTCATATCTCAAGATTTTCACCGATCGGCAAACTTGCCACTATAATATTTTGATAGACCCATGTGTTCATTCTACTTGGGCCAACCTGATTAAAATTCAAATGGGGCTCACATATCTAAAACGACATTCAATTGAAGAGCGGAATTTCTTAGTAAATTTGATTCTAAGAAAATTCATATCTCAACATTTTCACCAATCGGCAAACTTGCCACTATAATATTTTGATAGACCCATGTGTTCATTCTACTTGGGCCAACCTGATTAAAATTCAAATGGGGCTCACATATCTAAAACGACATTCAATTGAAGAGCGGAATTTCTTAGTAAATTTGATTCTAAGAAAATTCATATCTCAAGATTTTCACCAATCGGCAAACTTGCCACTATAATATTTTGATAGACCCATGTGTTCATTCTACTTGGGCCAACCTGATTAAAATTCAAATGGGGCTCACATATCTAAAACGACATTCAATTGAAGAGCGGAATTTCTTAGTAAATTTGATTCTAAGAAAATTCATATCTCAAGATTTTCACCAATCGGCAAACTTGCCACTATAATATTTTGATAGACCCATGTGTTCATTCTACTTGGGCCAACCCGATTAAAATTCAAATGGGGCTCACATATCTTAAACGACATTCAATTGAAGAACGGAATTTCTTATTAAATTTGATTCTAAGAAAATTCATATCTCAACATTTTCACCAATCGGCAAACTTGCCACTATAATATTTTGATAGACCCATGTGCTCATTTTACTTGTGCCAACCCGATTAAAATTCTAATGGGGCTCACATATCTAAAACGACTTTCAATTGAAGAGCGGAATTTCTTATTAAATTTGATTCTAAGAAAATTCATATCTCAAGATTTTCACCAATCGGCAAACTTGCCACTATAATATTTTGGTACACCTATGTGTTCACTCTACTTGGGCCAACCCGATTAAAATTCTAATAGGGTTCGCATATCTAAAACGACATTCAATTGAAGAACGGAATTTCTTATTAAATTTGATTCTAAGAAAATTCATATCTCAAGATTTTCACTAATCGGCAAACTTGCCACTATAATATTTTGATAGACCCATGTGTTCATTCTACTTGGGCCAACCTGATTAAAATTCAAATGGGGCTCACGTATCTAAAACGACATTCAATTGAAGAGCGGAATTTCTTAGTAAATTTGATTCTAAGAAAATTCATATCTCAAGATTTTCACCAATCGGCAAACTTGCCACTATAATATTTTGATAGACCCATGTGCTCATTTTACTTGTGCCAACCCGATTAAAATTCTAATGGGGCTCACATATCTAAAACGACTTTCAATTGAAGAGCGGAATTTCTTATTAAATTTGATTCTAAGAAAATTCATATCTCAAGATTTTCACCAATCGGCAAACTTGCCACTATAATATTTTGGTACACCTATGTGTTCATTCTACTTGGGACAAACCGATTAAAATTCTAATAGGGTTCGCATATCTAAAACGACATTCAATTGAAGAACGGAATTTCTTAGTAAATTTGATTCTAAGAAAATTCATATCTCAAGATTTTCACCGATCGGCAAACTTGCCACTATAATATTTTGATAGACCTATGTGTTCATTCTACTTGGGCCAACCCGATTAAAATTCTAATAGGGTTCGCATATCTAAAACGACATTCAATTGAAGAACGGAATTTCTTATTAAATTTGATTCTAAGAAAATTCATATCTCAAGATTTTCACTAATCGGCAAACTTGCCACTATAATATTTTGATAGACCCATGTGTTCATTCTACTTGGGCCAACCTGATTAAAATTCAAATGGGGCTCACGTATCTAAAACGTCATTCAATTGAAGAGCGGAATTTCTTAGTAAATTTGATTCTAAGAAAATTCATATCTCAAGATTTTCACCAATCGGCAAACTTGCCACTATAATATTTTGATAGACCTATGTGTTCATTCTACTTGGGACAAACCGATTAAAATTCTAATAGGGTTCGCATATCTAAAACGACATTCAATTGAAGAACGGAATTTCTTAGTAAATTTGATTCTAAGAAAATTCATATCTCAAGATTTTCACCGATCGGCAAACTTGCCACTATAATATTTTGATAGACCTATGTGTTCATTCTACTTGGGCCAACCCGATTAAAATTCAAATGGGGCTCACATATCTAAAACGACATTCAATTGAAGAGCGGAATTTCTTAGTAAATTTGATTCTAAGAAAATTCATATCTCAAGATTTTCACCAATCGGCAAACTTGCCACTATAATATTTTGATAGACCCATGTGTTCATTCTACTTGTGCCAACCCGATTAAAATTCTAATGGGGCTCACATATCTAAAACGACTTTCAATTGAAGAGCGGAATTTCTTATTAAATTTGATTCTAAGAAAATTCATATCTCAAGATTTTCACTAATCGGCAAACTTGCCACTATAATATTTTGATAGACCCATGTGTTCATTCTACTTGGGCCAACCTGATTAAAATTCAAATGGGGCTCACGTATCTAAAACGACATTCAATTGAAGAGCGGAATTTCTTAGTAAATTTGATTCTAAGAAAATTCATATCTCAAGATTTTCACCAATCGGCAAACTTGCCACTATAATATTTTGATAGACCCATGTGTTCATTCTACTTGGGCCAACCTGATTAAAATTCAAATGGGGCTCACATATCTTAAACGACATTCAATTGAAGAACGGAATTTCTTAGTAAATTTGATTCTAAGAAAATTCATATCTCAACATTTTCACCAATCGGCAAACTTGCCACTATAATATTTTGATAGACCCATGTGTTCATTCTACTTGTGCCAACCCGATTAAAATTCTAATGGGGCTCACATATCTAAAACGACTTTCAATTGAAGAGCGGAATTTCTTATTAAATTTGATTCTAAGAAAATTCATATCTCAAGATTTTCACCAATCGGCAAACTTGCCACTATAATATTTTGGTATACCTATGTGTTCACTCTACTTGGGCCAACCCGATTAAAATTCTAAAAGGGTTCGCATATCTAAAACGACATTCAATTGAAGAACGGAATTTCTTATTAAATTTGATTCTAAGAAAATTCATATCTCAAGATTTTCACCAATCGGCAAACTTGCCACTATAATATTTTGATAGACCCATGTGTTCATTCTACTTGTGCCAACCCGATTAAAATTCTAATGGGGCTCACATATCTAAAACGACTTTCAATTGAAGAGCGGAATTTCTTAGTAAATTTGATTCTAAGAAAATTCATATCTCAAGATTTTCACCAATCGGCAAACTTGCCACTATAATATTTTGATAGACCCATGTGTTCATTCTACTTGGGCCAACCCGATTAAAATTTAAATGGGGCTCACATATCTAAAACGACATTCAATTGAAGAGCGGAATTTCTTAGTAAATTTGATTCTAAGAAAATTCATATCTCAAGATTTTCACCAATCGGCAAACTTGCCACTATAATATTTTGGTACACCTATGTGTTCACTCTACTTGGGCCAAACCGATTAAAATTCTAATGGAGCTCACATATCTAAAACGACTTTCAATTGAAGAACGGAATTTCTTAGTAAATTTGATTCTAAAAAAATTCATATCTCAAGATTTTCACCAATCGGCAAACTTGCCACTATAATATTTTGGTAGACCTATGTGTTCACTCCACTTGGGCCAACCCGATTAAAATTCTAATAGGGTTCGCATATCTCAAACGACATTCAATTGAAGAGCGGAATTTCTTAGTAAATTTGATTCTAAGAAAATTCATATCTCAAGATTTTCACCGATCGGCAAACTTGCCACTATAATATTTTGATAGACCTATGTGTTCATTCTACTTGTGCCAACCCGATTAAAATTCAAATGGGGCTCACATATCTAAAACAACATTCAATTGAAGAACGGAATTTCTTAGTAAATTTGATTCTAAAAAAATTCATATCTCAAGATTTTCACCAATCGGCAAACTTGCCACTATAATATTTTGGTAGACCTATGTGTTCACTCCACTTGGGCCAACCCGATTAAAATTCTAATAGGGTTCGCATATCTCAAACGACATTCAATTGAAGAGCGGAATTTCTTAGTAAATTTGATTCTAAGAAAATTCATATCTCAAGATTTTCACCGATCGGCAAACTTGCCACTATAATATTTTGATAGACCCATGTGTTCATTCTACTTGGGCCAACCCGATTAAAATTCAAATGGGGCTCACATATCTAAAACGACATTCAATTGAAGAGCGGAATTTCTTAGTAAATTTGATTCTAAGAAAATTCATATCTCAAGATTTTCACCAATCGGCAAACTTGCCACTATAATATTTTGGTACACCTATGTGTTCACTCTACTTGGGCCAACCCGATTAAAATTCTAATAGGGTTCGCATATCTCAAACGACATTCAATTGAAGAACGGAATTTCTTAGTAAATTTGATTCTAAGAAAATTCATATCTCAAGATTTTCACCGATTGGCAAACTTGCTACTATAATATTTTGATAGACCCATGTGTTCATTCTACTTGGGCCAACCCGATTAAAATTCAAATGGGGCTCACATATCTAAAACGACATTCAATTGAAGAACGGAATTTCTTAGTAAATTTGATTCTATGAAAATTCATATCTCAAGATTTTCACCAATCGGCAAACTTGCCACTATAATATTTTGGTACACCTATGTGTTCACTCTACTTGGGCCAACCCGATTAAAATTCTAATAGGGTTCGCATATCTAAAACGACATTCAATTGAAGAACGGAATTTCTTAGTAAATTTGATTCTAAGAAAATTCATATCTCAAGATTTTCACCGATTGGCAAACTTGCTACTATAATATTTTGATAGACCCATGTGTTCATTCTACTTGGGCCAACCCGATTAAAATTCAAATGGGGCTCACATATCTAAAACGACATTCAATTGAAGAACGGAATTTCTTAGTAAATTTGATTCTATGAAAATTCATATCTCAAGATTTTCACCAATCGGCAAACTTGCCACTATAATATTTTGGTACACCTATGTGTTCACTCTACTTGGGCCAACCCGATTAAAATTCTAATAGGGTTCGCATATCTAAAACGACATTCAATTGAAGAACGGAATTTCTTATTAAATTTGATTCTAAGAAAATTCATATCTCAAGATTTTCACTAATCGGCAAACTTGCCACTATAATATTTTGATAGACCCATGTGTTCATTCTACTTGGGCCAACCTGATTAAAATTCAAATGGGGCTCACGTATCTAAAACGACATTCAATTGAAGAGCGGAATTTCTTAGTAAATTTGATTCTAAGAAAATTCATATCTCAAGATTTTCACCAATCGGCAAACTTGCCACTATAATATTTTGATAGACCCATGTGCTCATTTTACTTGTGCCAACCCGATTAAAATTCTAATGGGGCTCACATATCTAAAACGACTTTCAATTGAAGAGCGGAATTTCTTATTAAATTTGATTCTAAGAAAATTCATATCTCAAGATTTTCACCAATCGGCAAACTTGCCACTATAATATTTTGGTACACCTATGTGTTCATTCTACTTGGGACAAACCGATTAAAATTCTAATAGGGTTCGCATATCTAAAACGACATTCAATTGAAGAACGGAATTTCTTAGTAAATTTGATTCTAAGAAAATTCATATCTCAAGATTTTCACCGATCGGCAAACTTGCCACTATAATATTTTGATAGACCTATGTGTTCATTCTACTTGGGCCAACCCGATTAAAATTCTAATAGGGTTCGCATATCTAAAACGACATTCAATTGAAGAACGGAATTTCTTATTAAATTTGATTCTAAGAAAATTCATATCTCAAGATTTTCACTAATCGGCAAACTTGCCACTATAATATTTTGATAGACCCATGTGTTCATTCTACTTGGGCCAACCTGATTAAAATTCAAATGGGGCTCACGTATCTAAAACGTCATTCAATTGAAGAGCGGAATTTCTTAGTAAATTTGATTCTAAGAAAATTCATATCTCAAGATTTTCACCAATCGGCAAACTTGCCACTATAATATTTTGATAGACCTATGTGTTCATTCTACTTGGGACAAACCGATTAAAATTCTAATAGGGTTCGCATATCTAAAACGACATTCAATTGAAGAACGGAATTTCTTAGTAAATTTGATTCTAAGAAAATTCATATCTCAAGATTTTCACCGATCGGCAAACTTGCCACTATAATATTTTGATAGACCTATGTGTTCATTCTACTTGGGCCAACCCGATTAAAATTCAAATGGGGCTCACATATCTAAAACGACATTCAATTGAAGAGCGGAATTTCTTAGTAAATTTGATTCTAAGAAAATTCATATCTCAAGATTTTCACCAATCGGCAAACTTGCCACTATAATATTTTGATAGACCCATGTGTTCATTCTACTTGTGCCAACCCGATTAAAATTCTAATGGGGCTCACATATCTAAAACGACTTTCAATTGAAGAGCGGAATTTCTTATTAAATTTGATTCTAAGAAAATTCATATCTCAAGATTTTCACTAATCGGCAAACTTGCCACTATAATATTTTGATAGACCCATGTGTTCATTCTACTTGGGCCAACCTGATTAAAATTCAAATGGGGCTCACGTATCTAAAACGACATTCAATTGAAGAGCGGAATTTCTTAGTAAATTTGATTCTAAGAAAATTCATATCTCAAGATTTTCACCAATCGGCAAACTTGCCACTATAATATTTTGATAGACCCATGTGTTCATTCTACTTGGGCCAACCTGATTAAAATTCAAATGGGGCTCACATATCTTAAACGACATTCAATTGAAGAACGGAATTTCTTAGTAAATTTGATTCTAAGAAAATTCATATCTCAACATTTTCACCAATCGGCAAACTTGCCACTATAATATTTTGATAGACCCATGTGTTCATTCTACTTGTGCCAACCCGATTAAAATTCTAATGGGGCTCACATATCTAAAACGACTTTCAATTGAAGAGCGGAATTTCTTATTAAATTTGATTCTAAGAAAATTCATATCTCAAGATTTTCACCAATCGGCAAACTTGCCACTATAATATTTTGGTACACCTATGTGTTCACTCTACTTGGGCCAACCCGATTAAAATTCTAAAAGGGTTCGCATATCTAAAACGACATTCAATTGAAGAACGGAATTTCTTATTAAATTTGATTCTAAGAAAATTCATATCTCAAGATTTTCACCAATCGGCAAACTTGCCACTATAATATTTTGATAGACCCATGTGTTCATTCTACTTGTGCCAACCCGATTAAAATTCTAATGGGGCTCACATATCTAAAACGACTTTCAATTGAAGAGCGGAATTTCTTAGTAAATTTGATTCTAAGAAAATTCATATCTCAAGATTTTCACCAATCGGCAAACTTGCCACTATAATATTTTGATAGACCCATGTGTTCATTCTACTTGGGCCAACCCGATTAAAATTTAAATGGGGCTCACATATCTAAAACGACATTCAATTGAAGAGCGGAATTTCTTAGTAAATTTGATTCTAAGAAAATTCATATCTCAAGATTTTCACCAATCGGCAAACTTGCCACTATAATATTTTGGTACACCTATGTGTTCACTCTACTTGGGCCAACCCGATTAAAATTCTAATAGGGTTCGCATATCTAAAACGACATTCAATTGAAGAACGGAATTTCTTAGTAAATTTGATTCTAAGAAAATTCATATCTCAAGATTTTCACCGATCGGCAAACTTGCCACTATAATATTTTGATAGACCTATGTGTTCATTCTACTTGGGCCAAACCGATTAAAATTCTAATGGAGCTCACATATCTAAAACGACTTTCAATTGAAGAACGGAATTTCTTAGTAAATTTGATTCTAAAAAAATTCATATCTCAAGATTTTCACCAATCGGCAAACTTGCCACTATAATATTTTGGTAGACCTATGTGTTCACTCCACTTGGGCCAACCCGATTAAAATTCTAATAGGGTTCGCATATCTCAAACGACATTCAATTGAAGAGCGGAATTTCTTAGTAAATTTGATTCTAAGAAAATTCATATCTCAAGATTTTCACCGATCGGCAAACTTGCCACTATAATATTTTGATAGACCCATGTGTTCATTCTACTTGGGCCAACCCGATTAAAATTCAAATGGGGCTCACATATCTAAAACGACATTCAATTGAAGAGCGGAATTTCTTAGTAAATTTGATTCTAAGAAAATTCATATCTCAAGATTTTCACCAATCGGCAAACTTGCCACTATAATATTTTGGTACACCTATGTGTTCACTCTACTTGGGCCAACCCGATTAAAATTCTAATAGGGTTCGCATATCTCAAACGACATTCAATTGAAGAACGGAATTTCTTAGTAAATTTGATTCTAAGAAAATTCATATCTCAAGATTTTCACCGATTGGCAAACTTGCTACTATAATATTTTGATAGACCCATGTGTTCATTCTACTTGGGCCAACCCGATTAAAATTCAAATGGGGCTCACATATCTAAAACGACATTCAATTGAAGAACGGAATTTCTTAGTAAATTTGATTCTATGAAAATTCATATCTCAAGATTTTCACCAATCGGCAAACTTGCCACTATAATATTTTGGTACACCTATGTGTTCACTCTACTTGGGCCAACCCGATTAAAATTCTAATAGGGTTCGCATATCTAAAACGACATTCAATTGAAGAACGGAATTTCTTAGTAAATTTGATTCTAAGAAAATTCATATCTCAAGATTTTCACCGATTGGCAAACTTGCTACTATAATATTTTGATAGACCCATGTGTTCATTCTACTTGGGCCAACCCGATTAAAATTCAAATGGGGCTCACATATCTAAAACGACATTCAATTGAAGAACGGAATTTCTTAGTAAATTTGATTCTATGAAAATTCATATCTCAAGATTTTCACCAATCGGCAAACTTGCCACTATAATATTTTGGTACACCTATGTGTTCACTCTACTTGGGCCAACCCGATTAAAATTCTAATAGGGTTCGCATATCTCAAACGACATTCAATTGAAGAACGGAATTTCTTAGTAAATTTGATTCTAAGAAAATTCATATCTCAACACTCAGAAAAAAGATTACTTTACTTAGTTAAATTAATTTGGTTGTTTTAACACAAAATTCTGAGCTAGATAAACCAAATCTCTTGTTTAAATTAGAAAGTTGGTATTTTCTTACTACAAAAAGTGAGTGAAATTTGAGTTACCAGGATGTTGGTACGTAGTTTTGTTTAATTTAACCAAAAAAAAATTTGTTAGGTGAACAATATTCTTTTTATAACTAACCAAATATTTTGGTTCATCTTAATTAGTTATTTTGACCGAGTATCTAAAAGTTATTTAACAACACAATTAGTTCCTGCGATATTACCTACAGCTCTAATCGCATTAACAACAATCGGGAGAAAATGCCTGCTCTTCAGAACATTAATTGACCCAGGCTCTCAGAAGTCATTCATCTCCACAAAGGCAGCAAATCATCTTAAGGCGAGGCAGAAAAAATTAAACACTAAAATCTCAGTGTTTAAAAAATTAACTGAGAATATTCCAGACATCGTCTTTGATATACCAACAAATGGGCACATTTGCAGCATTTACCTTTTGCAGATCCACAATACAACAAGTCCAATAGCATTGACGTAATAATCGGGGTTGACTACTATCCTCTAATTGTAAACAGTAACATCATTAGAGGACGCCCACAAGATCCAATTGCCCAAGAAACCGAATTTGGTTGGATCATAATGGGGAGCACAGGCTATAACCACGAAGATAAAATGTTGTTAATGGTCACAACCAAAACAATTAAGCAGCAACTAGAATTATTAATAGAAAATGATACCATTCCGCAAGAAAAAACACATACGCAGGAGGAAGCAACCGCTGAAAAACTATATGTATAGAAAGGACAACGCGATTACCAGATGAGAAATACATGGCACATTTACCGTTCAAAGTAGAACTATCTATGCTAGGAGAATCCAAAAAAAGCAGTAGCACGATTACTGCAAATCGAAAGAAAATTTCTGAAAGATAAATCATTCGCTAAATTATATCACGAATTTATTGAAGACTACTCAGCGCAGGGACATATGCAATTGGTGAAAGATGGTCCAGGTGACAAACCAGTATACTACATACCATATCATGGAGTGATCAACCTCGACAGTACTATACCACAAAGATAAGATTAGTATTCCATAATGATCAACGCCCGCAAAATTCAAAGTGACCTAATTGACATCATCTTGAGGTGGCAAACACACAAATTCGTGCTAACAGCAGATGCGGAGAAGATGTTCCGGCAAATCTGGATTCATCATGGTCAACAGAACTTACAACGCATATTGTGGTAAAAAACTAAATCACAACCAATAGGAGAATAAAATCTAAAAACGATTACCTATGGAACAACGGCAGAGACGTTTCTGGCTGTAAGAACATTAATGCAATTGGCAGAAGATGAAAAGAACAACTATTCGACAGCTGCAAAGATCATGGAAAAAGATTTTTACGTGGATGATCTACTGACTGGGGGGTGACAGCGTTGAGGAGGTCGTAACCATTCAACAACAGATGGCAAGACTTGCACGGAGCGGATGATTTCCATTGCACAAATGGGTGTCGAAATCAGCTGAAGTTTGACTAACGTTCTTGAACATCCTGAGGATGACACATTTGAATTAGACCTGACCAGGCTAAATCTTTCAACGGAAGAACCAACGAAACGTCTACGTTTGTCCGACTCTTCAAAATTATTTGATCCTATCGGCTGGTTATCACCAATTACGATAACAGCAAAGCTGTTAATGCAAGACACTTGGAGAGCTGATACAACCAAGCTTCGTTACCAAGCGAAGAAGACAATTCATGGTCACAACAAATAATCAACGCAAATGAAACTCCAGATGTAAAACTAACAACGTCTAACATCAACCACAGAGTTAGATGCCAACCAGGAAAACAGGTGAAAAAGGGAAGAACACCTTTTTTCTACTAGCAGCCCTAAAGAACCGATGCAGACTGAGAACTTCAAACATTCTACTGGCATATATCTTGAGGAAATCAGTAAGATGGAACTAGTTGCCATGAGATGGACTTTGGTTGTGCGATTTGCTGTTGTGAAATCGCGATATTGCATCACAGGTTCAACTTACAAGACATATATGTGAGATAAAATACCAAAACGTTGCATCAAATCTTTGGATAAAACTATACGTACCAAATGAATGGGTATTCGTAATGACAAAGGAAACAACTGTGACCGTTGTATGTGGATCAGTTACAAACCAAAAGCAATTATCAGGGTCGGAAGTAATAAAGGTAGATTCGAGATGCGCGTTAAGAGACATCCGATCGCTTAGGCATACTGGCCTCTGATAGAAACTACCATAGAGAATTTTGGAATTGCACCATATACTTAAAGGGGATGAACTTAAAAGATATAAAAATAGAGATATCTAAACAAAACTATGAGGAAAGTGAGCCCTTAGCCACATTAATGTTGATACAAGGGGCTTAGAGGAACAAATCTCCATTATGAAAGAAGTAGCAGAGAACACAACCAACGAGCACTTTCATCATATTCATCATTATACAGCAATACATCTTATCCTATTGATATCAGTTGCGGACAGTTCAGTTCCAATCAAACTCTAATCCATGCTATTATTTCAATATTCCGGTATTAGCCCCAACCTAATTAAAAGTATTAAATTAGTTGAATTAAACAAATGAAGGTGTTTACCGATTTCGCACAAAATAGTTTAGTGCGCCTCCAGAGAGACTTAGAACTATTTTTTTTTTTGTATGCTAGAACAACACAGCATTACTGTTCCATGTCAAGGTGTCCTCATGAGTTATGCATAAATTTTAATCAGATCATAAATTTTGAGTCGTTATTTTGGTAAAACTCGCTTAGTCGAATTTTTGAACTTTTCCCGCTCAAACCGTTTTCATAAATATTACGAAGCGACTAAAATGAGTTCTAATTATAGAAAAATATGTTTAGAGACGTTCTTGATGAAAATTCAATAGTACAGGCTTTAAAATGCAAAACATTTTTTGCCAACACAAATGCCAATCATCAGGAGAGACAGTTTCTAAATAAGAACACCTCTTATGAAATTATTTCTTATACTCGAAAAATCCAATAAGCGATTTCAATTCTACCTAAATATCTCCTACCAATAAATTTAACCGAGATCAAAATTCGAAAACCCTCAGCTGACAAACTATGATATAAATGTAATTCAAATCGAAGAAATGAATGGAAATCCCATTTTCCTTCCCAAATTAATATTCACCGCAATATCGTTTCTTGGCGTTCGAATCCCCTTCTCGCTAATTTTTATTATTTCGAGCTGAAACAAATATAAAAAGTGTTTGCTTCAGTGGAAAACAGATGATAGCCCCACCGGAGGAGCTCTTAACAAGTTTTCGTAAATGTCTTATTACAGACGACGTTTTGCACTGGGAGTCAGATTTCTTGATTTTTTTTTAAAGGAACACTTGCGAAGGAAACTTTCGGTGGTGGTGTTTAGGTTTTTTAGGTTTCAGTGGTTGACACTTAGGCCATTTTTGGCCCATTGTGAAACCACGCATTCACGCAACATCATTAACCCATCCACCTATTCACACAACTACAGTATACCACCTGCACATTGCAAGCTCCATGTCAACCTGTACATTGACATGGACGATGGGTCGGCGCTGAATTCTGCACTCCATCAGAGGGTCTTAGTTGTGTTTACGTGGTGGTGTTTAAGAACCAAACATTTTTTGAGCATCATGAAGCAAGTATTGTGGTTAATAATTATTTGTTTTAATCAGACCAATCTGTTTTAAAGCCGAAGCACTTCCAAAACTTTCGCGCGTCGCTTTTAACGTCCCTACTTTAAACCGAAGCCAAATCGTGAACGTATAGCTAAGTCCGATTAAAATCAACCATCTACGCATTCTACGCTATCGTACTTAAATGGGAGATAGGTCTGCCAATGAGGTATGCACACGATCGTAATCAGATGATGAACTGTCCTAACTTTGGCAAAATTGGTTATGGAGATCCATCGATGGGGCTTTTTATAAAAAACCATTCAAACTGAAAAAATTATCCGGAATCAAATAGCCCTTAACGATTTTTCCAAAATTAATAATCATCACATTTGCTTACTGGCAATTGTAATCACTTCTCAGTAAAATTCGCACCCAGAAAGAAATATAAAATAAAGTATTTGAGCGCTATACGCGAACCATCTAAAAGTATTTAAATGAAATAAGGAACTCGAATTCGATGAGTACTGTAGATTTTAATTCTAGACTGAAACACTTCCAATGAAGCGTTTTAAATGCCTTAAAGCAAGAACGAGTGTTATAATCTCAAACATTTTATGGACATGGACATTTAGATTTAAGTTAGAAAGTTGCCGATAAAATTTGGTGGTTTTCCACTATCAGAAAGCGACTAAAAAGACTCATGAAAATGAAAAAAACTCACAAAAAAATTTTTGTTGAAAATCTCTCAGGACGCTAGTTGTGTTCATTTACATCACCGATCGGAATTAGACGATCAAAAATCTCTTTTCAACCGGCGCTCTATCGGAATTGATTAAACCGATCTAAGCTCCAAAACTTTAATTTGTGTGCTATGTGATCAGACAATTTAGGACTTTCTTATTTAATTTTGGATTTTGTGCCCAGCCTGTAAAGGCTAGGGAGTTGTAATATAGATTTCTCTGAATATTTAACCCCCTTATGCCCCCTTAGGGCCTTACAATATTAAACCGCCACTTGGTTGGTTCTCACTGACGAATCCCCGAAAGAAATTTGCGCTTGTTACAGGCACTTTAGGAACTTCGTCCCTCACTAATTGTTATTCAGTACGTTCAGGCAGAAAAAAAAATAAAAACAAGAACTCCAACAGAAACAAAAATTTTGAAAAGAATGTTACACCCAATGTGAGTAACCCTACATAATTTTTCATGAAATCTTTTTAATTAGTTCAGCCAAACTAACTACTTTTGTATATGACATTTAAATTACGGAAGTAGCGAATTTGTAGTGGCTATATTGGCTTAAATAGCACCAAAACGAAATTAGAAATAAAATATTAAGGGTGGAGGGATATGAGGCTCGAATTCCAGAGGCCAGAAATGAGTTTTTTATTTGTGTAGTGGCTTTGAGTTCTAGGACGCTCCCATGCGTAATAATTTCAATAGAATGCATTTAGAGGTCACTAGAGACATAATTAATTTGTTGTTGCTACCCTTCGTTGGTTTTATGTTTCCTCTACTTTTGTAATTTGTATATGAATCGCAAATTACATCCGGATGTGACTTACGGCCCTGGAAAAGGTCAGTTAAGCTATTTGTTTATCTATTCGTGCGTATCTTGATGTGAACAATGAAAATGCAATTGCGTTTGCAAAATGTCTATCTTGTATAGACCAACCTCATACATAAAGAAAATAGGGTAAAAGGCATTACTGCACAGAATTACATTAAACTTGGTTTATGCTTGGAAAATAACTTTGTCTGGATCAAGGAGGACAGATCTTTGTTTATATAAAAGGCACTTGAAATTTTTGTTGAGAAAGATCAAGTTTAATGTGAAACAACAGCACCTGATTTCTTTAAATATCTTTTTAATTTTTTACAAAGCGTATAACAAATATGTTCAAATAAATGTATTTCCTTTTTCCGGGTAGATTTTTTTTGTCTCAAATTAAGTCCACCATACACAAATGTGTATGTAGATAATCACCATAGTTTTGAATGGCGTTATGTTTTTTCATGATTCTCTTTCGTACACGATTTTTACGCACACAATTGTGATCGAGAGCCGAAAAAGGGATATGCAGAGTTGTCATCTGGAAAATGACGAAAATATGGATAATGACAAAAAGCTTCACTTGGTTCACTTACCAGACCAGGATGGTATGTAAAACAGAATTCATTAATTGTAACTTTTAAGAAAGCCATTTCCTAATTTTCAAGAATTAATTTTTAAATTTTTTGATGGTTGTTTAATTTTAAAGTTTGACCTCAGCACAATGCGAGGGTAAAGTGTAAATATCTTAACATCCTTATGTCGCCCTCTAGATTTAGACATAAATTGACGTCATGTGAAATAAATGAGAGTTGTAAGAACGTAAAAAAAGTTATCCCAGACTTTCATCCCATAAAAATCAAATATACGCTTGAGGCAATACTACCTAAACTATCATGATATTATGTTATATATATTATTCTATCACGACATAACAAAAGAAGACGAGCATGAAGTTTCTGACAACTTTCTGGCAAACCTTATAAATCCTATTAAACTTCTAGCAAACGTTATAAATGTAAAATCGTGACAAATGCAAATTGTTTTCAACCTTCATTTACTCGTTTAGTAACGAAAATTGAAATTTGGATCCATGCGAGGAATTCTATTGGTTTGAAATAAACCTTTACTTAATCCCTTTCAACCATAGTTAATTTGAAATCCATAATTTACTTTTAAGTTTGATTTCAACTCCAGTGAGACCTTATTTCAACTGTAGTTGGATTTTGAATACAAGCGTACGTGGGTGCCTGTTGGTTTAAAATATACCTTTCTTGAACCAGTAGATCCAAACTTATTAGTTGATTTGATGTACATCCCTAACTCGAGAAGTGAGTAACTTCAATGTTGATTATGGGTTTAGGAAAACCCACGAATTATTTCCAACCCTACTATGCTTCTGCAGTTAACGGTTAAACAATAACATTTTTGAAATTAGTACGTTACACCCAAATTGGTTATATATGGTTGTTCAACCATAGCGATGCAACTAAGGTTAATAATTAACTATCCAAACGCCTGTCGATCAACGGTTAGTGAAACCTTAATGGAACCGTTAATGGAATATAAACCATTTTTAAACTTCTGCATTACTTCAACAATTTAAGTTAAATTACGGTTTATAAACCGTTCTCGAACTCCAAATTGCTACATGGGCTGAGTTCCGCCCAGGTGGTCTTATTTCAGAACTTCTTCCAAAAATCATTTAAGAATTCCATTTCCATTCAATATACCAAATCCCATCACAATCCTGAACTTCCCCCAAAAATCATTTAAGAATCCCATTTTCATTCAGCGTACCTAATCCTATCATAATCGGACGAGTTCTGTCCCAGGCGGCCAAATTCCAGAACTTCTTTCAATAATAATTTAAGAATCCTATTTTCACCCAACACACCCAATTCCAGCATAGTCGGCTAAGAAGTGCCTGAGTTTCGTCCCAGATGGCCATATTCATGAACTTCTTCGAAAAACTGTTTATGAATCTCATTTCCATCCATCATACTCAATCCCATCATAATTGGTTACGAAATTACCGAGTTCTGTCCTAGGTGGCCGTAATCCAGAACTTCTTCCAAAATTCATTTAAGAATCCTATTTCCATCCAACATATCCAATCCCAGCATAATCGGTTAAGAGTTGGGAGCACTGAATTTGTTTTGCAAAAAGTTGATTTTTAATTGTAAAAATGTGCGAACTTGAAATCACGTCGATTATAGAACTCGCGAGAGCGAATCGATTACAGATTGGAAAAAACATATAAACAAAATGTAAAACAATAGCTATTAATCAAAATAGCCAAAATTTGTACTGATTTCCATATAAATCGTTTTTTATGACTCCGCAATACGCGATAAAGTGCAAACGCAATAAAATAGTTGCAGATCTAAAACAAATTTTAGTTTACTAATTGTACGGAAATCCATAGGAATTTCTATGATACTACGATTTAGAATTTCGATCGACTCGCTCCCGCGAGTTCTATAATCGACGAATAATTTATCTTAGATATAATTGCAAATTTAAATTAATAAGATTAAGCCAAGAAAATTAAAATGAAGCTGGTGTTATAGTGAAATATCGTTTAATAATTGGTACTTGATAAAATCATCAACTTTTACACCATCCTTTAATCAAACGTTATAAATAGTATTTCCTAATTCATAATTGCATATAAACTCATTAATTAATAGAAAATAAATAACAAATTATCGACGTAATAGTATTTTAGTATTTAGACTAAGCGAAACAAAAAGGGACAATTTTTTTTTATTTTTCAATGCACACAAAATGTATTATTGAAATGCATTTTTCAAGTCTCTTCTATATCATCAGAAGCACAAAACTGAAAAACCCAAAGACATCGTGCTTGTGCTTGAGCAGAAAACAGCAAAACGACAAAAAATCGTGCTTGTACTTGGGAAGAGTACGTTTTGTTTTACTGTATTCCTTTCGTAAAGAGAGAATATTAATATATTTTTGCTATCTGTCGTACCAGCGAGATCGTAAAAACGAAAAAAAAAATTTGTTTATTTTTTGATGAACGCGAAATAGATTTGGAAAATAAAAACATTTGGTTTGTAAACGAAAAATGAGAAAACGAATAACAAAAGAACGACGATTTCGATCTCTGGTATTAAAATACTGAGTAATTTAATGATTTTGAGAATTTAAAATTCAATTGCGCAGCTTGGACGCATAGAAAATCCACAAAAATGTATCCTGTATGAAGATGTTAGTGCTCCGTATCTAAAAAACACTCGTCCTAATCCGACACTTTTATAGAACGGGCTGTGGAAGCGATTGAGTGTTAAAATACTGAGTAATTTAATGATTTTGAGAATTTAAACTTCAATTGCGAAGCTTGGACGCATAGAAGTTCTATGAAACTTATCTTGTATGAAGATGTTAGTATGCCGCATCTAAAAAACACTCGTCCTAATCCGACACTTTTATAGAACGGGCTGTGGAAGCTTTTGAGTATTAAAATATTGAGTAATTTAATGATTTTGAGAATTTAAAATTTAATTGCGCAGTTTGGACGCATAGAAATTCCATGGAACTTATCCTGTATGAAGATGTTAGAGCTCCGCATCTAAAAAACACTTGTCCTAATCCGACACTTTTATAGAACGGGCTGTGGAAGCTTTTGAGTATTAAAATATTGAGTAATTTAATGATTTTGAGAATTTAAAATTCAATTGCGCAGCTTGGACGCATAGAAAATCCACAAAAATTTATCCTGTATGAAGATGTTAGTGCTCCGCATCTAAAAAACACTCGTCCTAATCCGACACTTTTATAGAACGGGCTGTGGAAGCGATTGAGTATTAAAATATTGGGTAATTTAATGATTTTGAGAATTTAAAATTCAATTGCGCAGTTTGGACGCATAGAAATTCCATTAAACTTATCCTGTATGAAGATGTTAGAGCTCCGCATCTAAAAAACACTTGTCCTAATCCGACACTTTTATAGAACGGGCTGTGGAAGCTTTGGAGTATTAAAATATTGAGTAATTTAATGATTTTGAGAATTTAAAATTCAATTGCGCAGCTTGGACGCATAGAAAATCCACAAAAATTTATCCTGTATGAAGATGTTAGTGCTCCGCAACTAAAAAACACTCGTCCTAATCCGACACTTTTATAGAACGGGCTGTGGAAGCGATTGAGTATTAAAAATATTGGGTAATTTAATGATTTTGAGAATTTAAAATTTAATTGCGCAGTTTGGACGCATAGAAATTCCATGAAACTTATCCTGTATGAAGATGTTAGAGCTCCGCATCTAAAAAACACTTGTCCTAATCCGACACTTTTATAGAACGGGCTGTGGAAGCTTTTGAGTATTAAAATATTGAGTAATTTAATGATTTTGAGAATTTAAAATTCAATTGCGCAGCTTGGACGCATAGAAAATCCACAAAAATTTATCCTGTATGAAGATGTTAGTGCTCCGCATCTAAAAAACACTCGTCCTAATCCGACACTTTTATAGAACGGGCTGTGGAAGCGATTGAGTATTAAAATATTGGGTAATTTAATGATTTTGAGAATTTAAAATTCAATTGCGCAGTTTGGACGCATAGAAATTCCATTAAACTTATCCTGTATGAAGATGTTAGAGCTCCGCATCTAAAAAACACTTGTCCTAATCCGACACTTTTATAGAACGGGCTGTGGAAGCTTTTGAGTATTAAAATATTGAGTAATTTAATGATTTTGAGAATTTAAAATTCAATTGCGCAGCTTGGACGCATAGAAAATCCACAAAAATTTATCCTGTATGAAGATGTTAGTGCTCCGCATCTAAAAAACACTCGTCCTAATCCGACACTTTTATAGAACGGGCTGTGGAAGCGATTGAGTATTAAAATATTGGGTAATTTAATGATTTTGAGAATTTAAAATTCAATTGCGCAGCTTGGACGCATAGAAAATCCACAAAAATTTATCTTGTATGAAGATGTTAGTGCTCCGCATCTAAAAAACACTCGTCCTAATCCGACACTTTTATAGAACGGGCTGTGAAAGCGATTGAGTGTTAAAATATTGGGTAATTTAATGATTTTGAGAATTTAAAATTCAATTGCGCAGCTTGGACGCATAGAAAATCCACAAAAATTTATCCTGTATGAAGATGTTAGTATGTCGCATCTAAAAAACACTCGTTCTAATCCGACACTTTTATAGAAGGGGCTGTGGAAGCGATTGAGTGTTAAAATACTGAGTAATTTAATGATTTTGAGAATTTAAACTTCAATTGCGCAGCTTGGACGCATAGAAGTTCCATGAAACTTATCCTGTATGAAGATGTTAGTGTGCCGCATCTAACAAACTTTCGTTCTTATCCGCCACTTTTATAGAATGGGCGGTGGGATCGATTTAGCAGTTAGTTTGGTTTTAGTTTTATGAAACTTATCCTTTATGAAGATGTTAATGTGCCATATCTAAAAGGCATTCGTCTTAATCCGACACTTTTATAGAATGGGATGTTTAAGCGGATATGTAGAATTAGTTCGTTATATTTAATAATTTTTTTATTAAATTCTATGATTTCTGTCGTCCCATTAATATAATGTTAGTACTTTAGTTATTATGTGGTTGCTATAGTTTTTACGGGATGGGTGTAATTTTCGGGCTGATAGTGATCGGATAGTGAAATTTCGCTGTAGTGATAGCTCGCCTAACTCTATTTTCTGGGATCATAGTTTTCTCTCATTATAATTTTTCCTGGGATGAAATATTCTGGGATGGTAAAATTTCTGGGCTGATAGTAATATCCTGGGATGGAAAACTGTCGTGATAGTTTAGTGTTGCCATCGTCGTTTTATGGGATGAATCCTGGGCTAACTTTATATACATGTTGTAAGAGGGCTGTAGTTTATGAGGCATTGCTAAAACTCCAGATTAAAAAAATAGTACAAGAGAAGTTGTCGGTATAAAATGTCGTCATTAGGAAAAACCAATGTTGTCACTTGAAGCAGTGCCGTCTATAAAGTACTGGCCTGTGACATTAATTTTTTGCTGATGACGTGATTGTAAGTCGACAACTAAACGGCAGCATTTAAGTAAAAATAATACACGTTGCCTCCTTATTACGACGGCAATAAATTTCACAAACTCAACAAAAATCTAAATAACTATATAATAAATTAATAAATTATGAACAATTTAAGTGTACTTGCGTTTCTTAATTCATAAATTGACTTTTTCGTATCCATATTCAAGAAGTTAGTGACAATTTAAAGAAATCGCCTATTTAGATAACGTAATACGAAGTTTTAGTGTATTCCAATACAAAAATATAAATACAACCGTGAGAGCGCAGAGAATTTTATATGATCATTTGGTTTATATTTTGTCATTTGTGTTATTGTGTATTTTATTTATTTATTTACAATGCATTTTTTCTGTAATTTACATGAGTTTCGTACTTTTTTTTGGTTTTAAGAGAACAAAGTGGAGACAAAAACTAGAAAAAACTGTAAAACGAAAATAAAAAACGAATAACCCTCTACTTCGATGTAATAATTACAACTAATTATTTTTTGTAATGTAATTTTCAAGTTTAAAATTTATCTGCCATCTGGATAATATACGTTGAACCGTCGACTTAGCGTGTCATCAACGTCATCAGTTGGTGTAAACGGCCAGTTGTTTAGAGGGCATTGCTACAGGCCACAATTCTTTAAAAATTTTGCTAAATGACGTCATTTTATGTCGTCAGTTCTTACTTTGGCTATAATAGGCAGCACTAAAATTATAAAGATTGTTTTTTGTGTTTAAACTGTCATACTGATAAAAAGAATTGTTAACAAATCGACAAGAAAAATATTTTAATACTAATTCCTAATATTATTATGAAATTGTGCATTCTAAATTGTGTCAAATATATAAACACGTATAAAATGTGCAATCATTCCATGTAATTTATGAGAAGACATAACCTTACTTTTAGCATTCATATACATTTTTTTTAAATTTATTTTTGTAAATTCTTTTTATGAACATGACTGCCGTCTACAGTTCAAAGAATTAAATGTAGACATAAATTTGATGAAATAGCAAGCAGTGTGGCCTGTAGTATTCTAGGTGAACTGTTTTACTATCCTCCTCTGTTTTAATTTACTCGATTTTTAACGAATAAAAACTATGAGTTATTTATGTTGTTGTATTACAAAAATAGTAAAAGAGAAGTTGTCGGTATAAAGTGACTTCATTTGAAAAATACCAATGTTGTCAATGGAAGATAGCTTTAGTTACATCTGCTTTGGACACATACATAATTAATATTTACATAGTAAATGTTCCGTCTAATTCTGAAATTTAGCTGATTGGATCATAGATGTCGCGATTAAAATAAAAAATATACATTTGCCATACAGCTGAATAAATCCAGTTCTTTAAAACCACTAGACCTTAAATCCGACGACAAAGTGTTTCGAGAATATATTTACAAATTTGTGCAACTAAACTATGTCTGGGATAAAACCTAAACTAATTTCACATGCTTCATAAATCTATATTTTTTTCTAAAGTTTTGGTTCATTACATAATCGGACATAAGGGAGCGCTACATTTTTATTGGATTTATCAGCTTAACAATTCCAAACCTTTAATGATGTGTGACGAAAACTTTATTTTTAGTAATTTTTAATTTAGATTATTGTTAAGGTGTTTTGTAGGTCCCTCGATAAATTACCATAGTATGATGCCCCCCATTATCTTCATCATCATCTGTACACCAATATAATAATACAAATAATCAAAAAAATAATATAAATTAAGAGTAAAAAAATTAAAGAATTTTTTACAAGCTCGTGAAAACATTTAACAAAAAAAATATATTCCGGACTCAAAACATCAAAAATATCATCTTATTATCAGGGGAGGGATCTCAATCTCAAATGTGGTGTATGTAAAAATAATAGTAAAAAAAACACAGTAATAATGAAAAATTCACACATCGATTTGTAACACAACATTTAGTATAAAAATAAAAACAAGAAATAAAAAAATAACGAATAAAAGTTTATGATAAAACTAAAAGAAGTATTTTGATGATGACTCACACAATAGCACCGCGGACATTTTTGCGCAATTTGATTTGATTCGATTTTTAAAATGTATACATATTTATATTATATATAGCAGTTTGGCTTGAACAATTAATAGGTTTTGGCTTAAGTATTTTTATTTTTTGGTTTAACATCTATATTTTTTGTGGTAGGTATATTAATTAATTTATTGTTGATGTTGTTGCAATATAGTTATAACGTTTGATGGAATTTGGAAAAATATAAAAAATTTCCCATCATTACGATAATTATTACTATATTGTATGAAACATTGATGTTAGAGTGATGTTGATGAGGAATAATCATCATATGATGCCGCTAAAATCAAATATACATCAAAACACAATTTTTTTTTTGTTGTTGTCATGTGTGATTGCCAAATTTTTATTAAAAATGTTTTATTTATTTATTATTGTAGCAGGATGGTGGTGCGTGATCAATGTGGATAGTGTGTGGTATGGTGATATGTGTGTGTGTGAGCTACGTGATGGTGTGGTGTGGATTGATAGAGCGCCGTAATGTATGCAATCAATTCTACTTCATTGCATTTAAATATTTTGTGATTTAAAAATTAAAATTAAGTTGGTTAAGATACAAGATCGCCATGCCATTTGTAGAATCAAAACCTTGACGGTTTGCTTATACAGGGTGTCCCAGATGTGGACGATAAAACGAAGCAGAGTGATAGCCATCTAACTTTTGTTTTTTTTTTGTGAAATCGCATACTCACCAAAAAAATAATTTAAAAAACCAAGAGTTCTTTTGTTTAACTTTCGTTTTTAATACGATCTAGAAGAGTGTGCCTTTCTAATAAAATCATTTTTATAAGATGTATTATCTTGGGTCAAATCAAAACAATGGTTTTGTAAAGCCCTTTTATCTCCCAAATTTTTTGTTGATGTTTAAGTGATGCCAGCGGGAAAACAATGGACTACACACCGGGCTATTCATAACAAAATGTTTTTTTACATGTTTGTTTTCACAAAGTAAGTCATGTTTATTAAAAAATGCACAACAAAATTTTGAGTTCTAAAATAGTAGGTGCTTTGTCAGAAATAAAAGAAAATGATGAACACAACGGTAAACTAAAAAGTAAAGCAATTTTTTAAGCAAATCTAGTAGCCTGAGTTAAACAAAATTTGTGGTATAAAAAGAAAAAAAATTTGTAATTTATATTACTAGTTGTAGTTCCATATATACTCGAACGTTTATAATGTCGTGTGGCTTATTTCCACCGCGAATATGCCGAAATGCATTTCATTTCATCATGTACAGGACCTTTTACCTATAATGACCATAAAAAAGGGTGGAATTCTGAGTGCCAAGAAAATTCGAAAGTAGTGCGGCTTAGTCAGTTTGAACACCAATTTGGAGTGAAGGACAATATGAGAGCGGGAATAGTCGACGAAAAATTAATTGGCCCATTTGAACAACCACGCCAAATCAACGGGGAAGTCTATCTTAATTTTCTACAAAACGACTTGGGTGAATTACTTAATGACGTGTCCCTACAAACTCATGGAAATATGTGGCTGCACCATGATGGAGCGTTCATTATCAACGTAAACTATCCAAGCCGCTGGATCAGAAGAGGAGGGTCCATTGCATGACCACTGCGGTCTCCTTATCTAATTGCTTCAGGCTTTCTTCTGTGGGGTTATAATAAAGAGCTGGTTTATGAAAGAGTAAACCAGACCGAGCAAGAAATGCGTCAGAGTATAATAGAAGCGTCAAATATTACTAAAATAACGCAAATGCGTTTGACGGATTAAGCAAAATTTTATACGGTGATGCATTTTGGCCAATGAAAATGCTGATGTTCTTATTTGACAGAAGATAATGCAGCTTATAAAAATGATTTTATTGGAAAGGCACACTCTTCTAGATCGTATTAAGAAAAAAAAATAAACAAAAAGAACTCTTGGTTTTTTAAATTAATTTTTTGGTGGGTGCGTAAGCGATTTCGCTAAAAAACACTAAAAGTGAACTAACTTTTGCACCATCAACAATTCGAAAAAAAATAAGTTGGCTGTTTTTGTTGGAAATGAGCTCGTTTTTAAAACCCTACTTCGTTTGACACGTCCACTTTTGGTACCCTCTGTATTATATATCTTACACGTTCTGTGCAAAAAACACTAGTTTTCCTATATTTGACAGACAGCTATTAGAACTAGGGAATTGACGAAACCAGAAAATACGCATTTCTTTAGTTTAAAATTATTATTATTCAAATGAAAATTGGTGGAACATTTATGAAAACTTATTTGAACCTGCTAATAACGCCTGTGGAAAGGCATAATTTTAGAGCACGATTTTAAATTATGCCATCCTACAGACAACAGAACATTAAAATTCTCCTACTGTTTCATCTGGACTAATACCATTTAGTTAAGTCAACGAGATTGAGGTATCTTCATCCATATCATTCCTAAGGGGGGGGGGGGGGGGGGGGGGGGGTACGTAATATTAACCCCTATTTTTTTTTTGCAGATTCGGATTCTACGGCTTAAAGTAAGTAGGATTTCTTTGAAACATTTTTTCGATTCATGATAGATGGCGCTATAATAACGGTAATAAATTTATATACGCATACGATTCTGCAATACGTTTGAATTAAAATTAAAACGTTTTTAATGTAAATAATTCAAATTAGTCTCAAACAAATTGTATTTTTTAAATTAGGAAAGTGTGCATTTTCGAAAAAATGCCGCCATTTTTTTATTTTTCAACCAATTTTTTTCTTTTTTGGTTCATTCCAAAGGCGATTTAATGCTGAATAAAACCCCGTTTTTTCAGACATTTCTGAGAGTAGTTATGATGCACGCCGCGAATTTTCAGTGTTTTTGGAAAACCCTTGTAGCAAATGACATTGGGCTAAAAAAATCATATAAAAATTTTTTTTGTACAGGTACTTTCAGTTAAATAAAATGTCAATGGAAAGTTTCATTAAAAGATATGTCTTTTTATTCCATTAAAAAAAATCTTTGAAAAACTTTTTTTTTCAATTTTGAAGGTGCTATGTCCTCTTAAACATAAGACGATCAAGAATATTAAAATATAGATATATTTAGAAAAATATTATTTTTATATGGTTTTGATATTTAAATCAGTTTGAAATATTGAAAATTGGTGATGCTGCTATTTTTCTGCCTCCTGCAAGTTATATATAAATGCAGTTAGTAAATAATATACTATGAAATGAATTAAATAAATTTTTTTCTTTATTGTTAAGAAATAAATAAAGAACATGGACAAGTAATTGACCTTTTGTTATTTCAATTCGTTTTAGAGATATTTGTAAACTTATCTGTAACTATATACTGTTATAGATATATTTGAAAGTTTCAGCTTAAAAAGATCACCAGGAATAAACAAGGCATGGATAGCATCTTAAAGAGAAGTATGCAGTTGTCATGAGTTGTCACGTTTGGATTGAAAGTACATCAGACTTCAGTGATTCATCGGAAGAAATTGTCTGACGAACTGTGTAACCATTCTAAAGGCAAGGTGTTCAATGACATCATCATACCGTGACGTGTGAAAAGAATGAATTCGTCAATTGTCGCTTCAACTTCCATCACCTCCCCCTCCCTCCCCCCATTAATAGGTTGTCTTAATCTTTCAACATCACTGATGACCTATTTGACATTGATGACCTAATTTATCAAAGGATAACTTCGAAAAATCCTGAAGATTTTTTTTTTAATGTTAATTAAAATTTGATTTCCATTTTTCCTTTAGTTTAACCATTTTTAAATTTTTTATTGAATTTTTGTTTTAAACTGAATGTTTTATTTTAATCTGAAATCATACGTGTACTCACAGAATCTCACAGAACCTAGTGCTGCCATCTGGTAGCTGACGTCTCTATAGTAAAGTCTGACATTTTAGTCTTACATTTCTACTCAGAAGTTTTCTTTTAGATAGCCGTTATTTTTTTTTGTTACAGTGATTTCAAAATTTCATTTCACTGTAAAAATGGAACTAAATCGTGAAAATTTTCGTGCGATTTCGTGCTATGATGAACGTAAACCAACTTGTGGTGATGAAGCACCATCAAGGACGAATCTCGTGACGTCCTCAATATTCTGTGCAATAAAATGATACAACTTATAAAAGAAAATAAGAACGAAACTATGAACAAGTACTTAGTGGTTTCGCCGAACATAAAGACGCTGATTAATTTCTTTGGAAAGCAACAAAGGAATTAAAAAGGACCAAAATGCATGTGCCGCCTATTAAAAATGAGAATGGAACCTGAGCCAAAAGTGACAAGCAAAAAGCTACTTTATTTGCGGCTCACTTGGAAGAAACCTTTCAACCGTTACCCACGCAAACTGCAGATGGAAACACAACTACAATTAGCAAAATTGATGACCATAATATACGATCTGTAACATTAAAGGAATCGAAAGAGGAGATCAAGTGCAATTTAAAGACGAAAAAAGCTCTTGGTTATGATCTAATTACTCGCCAAGTCGTAAAAGCGATTCCCGAGAAGGAATTACGAAAACTGGTTCAAATAATCAATGCTGCCTTCAGACTAAAATATGTCCCACGGCAATGGAAGGTTGTTGAAGTATAGAAATAATAGAAAAACGAAATTTAATTCCACTCCACCAATTTGGATTATGAGAAAATCACTCTACGATAGAACAAGTTCACAGAATAACGAATATAATAGAAGACATACTTGAGAAAAAGAAAATTTGTTCCAGTATCTTCTTTCAAGCTTTCGACAAAGTATGGCACCAAGGACTCTAATTTAAATTGCATCGAGATCTACCTAAATAGTTCTATCAAATTCATAAATCGTACATCGCAATCGTACATGGCATTTCCGTGTAAAGTATAACGGAGAGTACTCTGAACTAAAGAGAATAGCGGCAAACATATCACAAGGTAGCGTACTGGATCATATACTGTATATCCTGTACACCAGAGATATGCCAAATACGGAAGGTGCTACCACAGCAACATTTGCGGACGATTCAGCTATTCTGGCAACTGGAAAATGTATTTTAGAAGCAACGACAAAACTTCAACAAGCAACCAACTCATTCAGTAGCTGGACAAAGAAATTGCGCATTAGCCTAAACGACGCAAAATCGATTCACGTAAACTTCACAAACCAGAAAGTTAACTGGATTCCAGTGGAACTGAATTCCAGGCAGGTTCCAAAAACAAATACAGCCAAATACCTCGGCATGACTCTCGATTGCTAGCTTAAATGGAAAGAGCAAGTTAAAAAAAAAGAAGTATTGAACATCAAATATAGGAAAATGTATTGGCTAATAGGAAGAAATGCTGAGCTTACAATACACAATAAATTGCTATTATCAGTATGGACCTATGGTATTCAACTTTGGGGTTGTCCAAGAAAACAAATACACAAATGATACAATGTTTTCAAAACAAAGTACTGCGTGGTGTCAACGCACCCATGATACATCAGAAATGATAACCTCCACAGGGACTTAAACATAGAATATGCCAGTGAAGAAATAAAAAATCATGGCAAAGAAACACATTCAGCGGATATCTCCGTTGGACACCGCCAATGCAGTAAGAAGACTTCAAAGGCAGAAACCTTTAGAACTGGGAAGTTGTATTTAATTAGGACAGAGAGATATAATAAATTATGTAAATTGAAATGGGAGTTATTTTTGGGTTACTGAATTGAACACTGAACATTGGGTGGCTCAATTTGGGCTAATCCGCAACTGACTCAAGACTTTTTTTCTTTTTTTTCTCTTCTGATTGCATATTCCAGATTGCATAACACTGAAAATCATTAATTCAACGATTTTTGTTGTTCAACGGAATTGGGCAAATTCTGGCTTAACACAAATTCAGCAAATTTATTTTTCGGATGGCAACTAACATACCTGATAGGAATATGCAATCAGAAGTACCAACTTCATTCGTTTCTAGAACTCTTTTGGTAGAAAATTGTTCATTCAGTGGTCGTTGGTGTTCAATGGAGTTGGGTCGATTCTGGGTTAACCAAAATTCAGCCACTATATTTTTCGGATGATAATGAGCATGCCCGTTAGGAATATGATATCTAAATTGCTTATTCTTGGATTTTAGAATATTTTATTTCTATTTTTTAATTTGTGTTCAACAAAATCCGTATTTTGTTTAAAATAGTATCTTTCAGGGGCTTATTTGTTTTTCTGCAATTTATGAATGAAAATTTATGAAAATCATATTTATATGATAAACACAAATTTCGTCAGTGTAGCCACCTTTGAAAAGTTTTAAAATTAGGCTAAATTATTTCTGGTTTTTTCTACAAATTGGGTTTTATTTGTTTCGTCTTTCAGGCGAAATTTGAAATTTTCTTTTCCCGTTTTTTCGGATCCTGGACTAGAACTAATTTTTTCCCGTGAGTACTAATTGGTACAAATTGGGCTTAATCAGTATGCAAAGTTTCATTTTGAAATTCAAAAGTTTCCCTGGTTTGTTACCCACACGTATTTTTGCAGTTAGTTTGAAATGAACTATTTTTTTATTTACAACGCCTAAATGTTTTCTTTTTAACATACTTTCACAAAATGTGTTGGTTTTGTAGCTTTAGGATAAATTTAGTAAAAACCTCGCATTTGTATTGCAATCTTCAACTTTCGTCACTATTGTTATGCAATATACTATTTACCGTCTACTTTGTAAAAAAGAAAAACAAATGATGGATGTTGACTATAAGATTTCTTTATAACTTGACCATCAAACCAAGGATAAGTAGAAAATAACCGGAGTGAAATATTTCCTAAAAAAATCCTAAGTAAAAATTGTGTATTTGTATTAGTGATTATACAATAAAAAAGAAAACATTTAGGCGCAACTAAATTTAAAATGTGAAAACATTAAAATATTTTTAATATGTAATATCAATCAAAAATCAAATGAAATGATTTAAATAATATTTTAAAATTAATTTTATTACACAAATGTAATATACGTGATAAACCTAAAATTAAAATAAGGATAAAATTTCTTTTGGATTTCATTAGAATACTAATGGAGATTTTGCGAGGTGATCATCGATCTCACTATGGTTTTATGTTAGATATATCAAATGCCCATATCCATGGCGATTTTCAGAATTTTGTCATTGTTGTGGAATGGCCAAACATGGCCCAGAAGCATATCATTACTGTTTAAAGAGATTTTACGACTTCATCGGAATACTAGTCCAGATTTTGCGAGGTGATCATTGCGAGGTTGCAATGGTCTCCAGCGACCGCAGGTCCCGGGTTCGATTCCCGGTGGTGACAAAGAAAAAAATTCACGGCTGGTTTAGGATCAATGAATTAATCACTCATTATCCGAAATGAAAATATGATTATGAAATCTCATTTGAGGCGGCCAAATCCCTTGATGGGATATAGTGCCAGAGAGAGAGAGAGAGAGAGAGAGAGAGAGAGAGGGAGAGAGAGAGAGAGAGAGAGAGAGAGAGAGAGAGAGAGAGAGAGAGAGAGAGAGAGAGAGTCAACGGAGTTGATTCGTTGTGTGATTCTAATATTACAAATTAGAGTGAAAGAGATAACAAAAATTGAATGAGCGAACGTATTAAACAACGAAAATCAGAACAGGGAAGGCGAAAAGTTTCTAAAATGTACGGGGGGTTTTCCTAAAAACCCCATTTTAATAGAACATTGTCCATTGTGGAAAAAAAAAACATACATTACTAATAAATTGTAGCCTTAACAGCCTCAACAGAGGTTTGTTACTTTGAATTTTACCGTCTATTAAATTTATTACCTTTATAACATTAAATCTTTATTACCCACATAATTTATATTAAAAATCACAAAACATTATCAGGATAATCAACGGCGGCGCTCCACAATGTTTGATGTGTATACATTCAATATAATATTTGACTGTGTTAATTTATGTGTTGGTGTATGTGTAGTGCAATCTATCTTATACATAAATAATTTTCCCTTAATTAAAATAATTCAATTTACGGACGACAATAAATTCATAAAAGAACCGCGAAAACCAAAAAAAAAAAAAGAAATATAAAAATAATAAAATGTGGTGGAAAAATGAACCAAAACAAAAGTAGAAATACAAAAAAAAATAAAAACTAATTGGATTTCCTTTAAGTTATCTTTTAACGAGTTTTAATATCCTTATTGCAGTATACATTTTAGTTTCCCTTTTTTTATTTTGTGGGTATATTGTGTGTGTGTGACGCAATTAAACGCAAAAAGGAAAATTTTTTGAATAGCGTTTTTATGTTTAACATAATGATAAAATAAAAAACAGAGACAAAAAATTATTTACATTTTTTTTTTTGTTTTGGCTTATTAAAGCTTTTTTCTGGCCCCTATATTTAAACTTTTTGTTTTGATAAAAATCACACACGCACGTCATAACGTTTTTTATTACTGCTTTTGTACGTACGTACGTACGTATTTTTTGTAATATGTTAAGACTGGGGTGATAAAACATAAATAAAATAAAAATAATTTAAAATTTTGTTTAAAAATTTTAGTTGAAAAAATGACAAAGACAAAAACAATAATAATATTAAAAATAAACGTATTAAATATTATAACTGTAAAACGTGGCGGGTGGAAAAGTTGAGTGTTTTTTATTGAAAACTTTATTTTGTTGTTGGTTTGTTGTGTTTTTAAAGCATTTAAAATTAAAGTTTTTACTTACTTGAACTTTCCGTTATTGTTTTGGGACTATTTGGCTCAATATCAGCTTCTGTTTCAATACACACGTGGTGGTGATGATGATGGTGATGATGGTCAGATAATCCGCCCGCTATTAACACAGGCTCCATTTCTTCGTTGTCTAATGATGGAACTACTATTACGACATCACCATTACCGTCGTGCTGGTCAGTATTGTTTCCCACGTATTGGGGTGGAATTGAACTGTGGGCGATAAAAAAAAAATTGAAATTATAGTATTGCTATAGTGGCTTCCGCTAGACGGCACGCGCTTCTACATCGGAGCTGATTCGCAACTGTGTGAATCCGTGTTTCGTAGTAGCCATTAGTGAATAAATTAAATAGGAGTAAAACAAACAAAATTATTTATGTGTACACGGTAAAAATTCGGACGTGTTTCCTATTTCGGGGGTTAAAAGAATGATAGTGAAACAGTATGCAAAAAAAAAGTTAGACGTCATTTTTAACATTCTTCGAGTATACGATGCGATAATATTATTTCTTAGTCAAATTCGTAAAATAAAGTTTTATTATGATAGCTTTTCACTACCGAAAAATATTAATTATAACATATTAATTTAAATTACGTTAATTACATTACTAAAATGTTATCTAGATCAACGTAAACACAAGGTTCAAATTTAACTAAAATAGTGCGTTAAATTGACGACCCAGTAAAATCAAGGATGTTAAATTTGAGTATGTATAAATATAAAATTCTTATTTTAACGATGAAGGGACGTCATTTTTATTGTCATTTTAAAATCATTTGTCTCACTGTGAGTAATTTTCTAGATTCTCTTGGTTTTTTTGTTTTACTTTTTTCAGTTACTAGATTAAATGAGAATATAATTTTGTTAGTTGCAGTTGGAATTTTAAAGTAAAAATAGCTAAAGTTGGTGCTAAATTTATTTATAATTTAATTATTTAAAAAAATTCTAGTGCATGTTTGGTATGTGTTTTTTAATTTTATTTTATTTTTCGATTGTGTATAGTGATAAAAGGATAAAAAAAATTGGGATGAAATTTTGATATATAAAATAATGAGGCATGCTCCACGAAATTATAGTTTCTGGAATCAAACTATAAGTCGTAATAGAGTTTTATTGTTAATTAAAACCTTTATTTTAAATTAAAACACCAAATTTTTTGTATTGTTTTATTCTGTTCTCTCGAAAATAAAATTTAAACAAAAATGTATATCTCAAAAATGTCCTTTAATTTTTTTATTTTCATTTCTATATTTTCATTTCGGATTCATGAACAAAAGTTGTGCGATATAAAATGTTTGTCCGTGAATCCGAAATGAAAAAATAGAAATGAAAATAAAAAAATTTAAGGACATTTTTGAGATATAGATTTTTGTTTATTTTATTTTCGAGAGAACAGAATAAAACAATACAAAAAAAATTTGGTGTTTTAATTTAAAATAAAGGTTTAAATTAACAATAAAAATCTCTTACGACTTAGTTTGAATCCAGAAATTAAAATTTCGTGTAGCATGCCTCAATGGTTTCAAAGCAGTGATAAAAAAAATTCCAGTTGCAAAATGATCCGTTCTGCTTCACGCTTCAAACTAAGTCGTAATAGATTTTTTATTGCTAATTTAAAACCTTATTTTATATTTAAACACAAATATTTTTTGTATTAGTTTATTCTGCTCTCTCGACAATAAAATTTAAACTAAAATCTACATACATCTCAAAATTTTGCCTTAAATTGAAGTCGTATTCATACGACGGATGAAAATCTGGGATTTTTTTATCCCATTGTTTTAACCAATTACATCATGTTTGTAAATTATACAACACACACGCCTCTTTTCATACAAAAAAATTGAAAAAAATTAAAAAAAAATCTGAGATAGAAAAATACAAGAATCTCATCCGTCGTATGAATACTGATTGAATTACCCACGTTTTTGGACACGTATCAACTAGTAAGAACTTACAAAATGATTTTACAACTTTTAATTGATATTTCTTTAATAATCTCGTTCTGTGAGTCTAAGAATGAGATTATTAAAGAAATATCAATTAAACGATGTTGAGATATTGTACCCAAATACTTATAACCTTAAAACTAAGTTTAAGGATAAGTTTTGTCAACATATAGTGACAATCTCGGAACAAATAGGCAAAAGCAAACCTACTATTGAATTCTTTAAAGGTAGAATTGGATTATTTATAATTTACCTTCCAATTAATTTAATATACTTGTGGTTTTTAACATTTCAGATTGGCGTCCAGATAGTTTAGTTATACTCAGTTTAGTTACTTTTCTTCCAGCTACACAAAAGGGTCGTGGAGCCAAAAATAGAGCAGATATTAAGTTAGGTGGTGCTAAACTATTCAAATTTATTGGTGCAAATGACGACATTACGGCTGAACAACAACTAATTATTTTTGCTCAAGATGAAAGCAAGTCGAATATATCAAAATTTTACGACTCTTTGGATCAAAAGCTTATCCCAATAAATAATACTGTAATAGATGCGTTAGATTTGCTTTTTAAATGTCATTATGTATTTAACGTAAAATACGATGAAAATTTGGAAAACTTTTTTAAATATATTGAACATTATATTTTTGGCATCCCAGTTCAAAAACTACCTACTAAGGTAAAATATTGTAATACTTAATCCTTATATATAAATTTGCAATTATGTTTTCGTAGAAATCAATTAGTTTTTTTTATATAAAACGATAAAATTTTTACTGTTCCTAACATTTTTTAAGAATAAATAGTTTTCTTTAATAATTTTAATATAATAATATATATAATTTTAATAATAATATATAAAATAGATGTTTTATTTAACTTTTAAATAATTTGGTTTTGACGGAAAATAAAAGTACTTTTACGTATTTTATTACTCTAGGGGAGTTAATTTTGTCTTTAACCAAGTACCTCAGTTAATATTCGTTGGTCAATAGTTTTCTTATTTTGAGTAGTTAATTTTCATTGTATTTTCATTCCAAATTGTACAATTTTTAGACAGTAATTTTAGCAATAAAAAATAGCTAAATTATTTTTCACGTCCCATATTCGTTACAAACTACCTACCATGAAAAGAGTCTTAAATTTTAATAACTTCAACGTCTCTAGGTTAAGTTCGCGCTGGTGTAAGCTAATAGACGTTAAAAATCACGTCTAATTTCTAACCGTGTAATAACACCGTTGGCGTTCCATCTCGCAATAATGATTTAAACATGAACAAGTGAGCACTTACGAGTTTCGCATGTAAGAATTTTAAACAATGGTATTGCTTTTGTCTACATCCAAGCTGGTATATTTTGAGAAAAGTTGAACCGATATTTACGTGATTCTTTTTAATGCCACCGCTTTCAAGCTGTAGGTTCACTTTCCACTCTTCAATAGAAGAATAGAAGTTGGTTTCTAATGTTAATCCATTTTGTATACAATGATTATTTTTGCAACTATATGACCACGCAGACCCTCACCGTCATATATGACCATGGGACCAGCCACGGGAATACACTTAGCGTTTCAGAGACATAGTTTTAATCACGTTTGCGTTGTTAATCAACATACATAAAATACTAATGTTAATGACATACATAAAACACTAGGTCTTCTTGACTCCTTTGTAACAAAAGGACTTTTAGAGGACTATACGAGCATCGAAAACAGAAAAGCACTATCAGGTGATCACTCATCTGTGATCATGACTCTGAGTACAATGATAATAAAAAAAGAAAATTTGCCTAAATTAATTCAAGAAGTTAGTTGAAAAGAGAACAAATCTCCGAGTACCAATTAGAACAGAGATGTTGCTGGAAGATGAACTAGAAGTATTCAATAATACTATCCTATAAGCATCATGAAAGAGTTCATGTGTTCCTCGTACGAGAGAGAAACGGAAACCTCGTTAAATCTGGCAGCAGACTCGTGTCCGCAATATCAAAATATCTTCAGTTTTCTGTGCAAATTAAAACAACTTATAAAGGAGATAAAGAACGAATGCATATAAATAAGCGACTTCGCGGCTTTTCTGAACTAATATCTCGAGGATGACGATTACTTATTTTGAAAAGCAACGAAGAGGTTAATAAGAACTAAAAATGGGATACACAAGCAGAAAATCTCACTCTTTAGTTGCTAGTTGGAACGTACTCCTAGTTCTAAATTGAAACTTTAATTTTGAGTGAGGTTCTGAAATGAGTTTATGCTACGGGTTACTCCTCCCAATCTTTACTGTAAGTATGAATAAAATTTGGTGGGTTTAAATTTGAGAATTTAATTGGAAAATTAAGGAAGATCTTTGATTGAAGTTTTTGATTTTTTGTGACAAAATAAATTACTTGCGGATTAAGGTCAATATCTATTAAGAAATTTTAAATTCGTCTGTATTATTACTTTAAAATATTCGGCTTTTTTATAGACAAATATTATTTTCTATGACATTCACAATGTTTAAGACCTTTCGGGCCACCAAAAAAAGAGGTCATTTACTTACAATATCTCTACCACAAAGTAGAAAATTCACTCAACCTTCCCTCCATTTTTAACCCCAAGGGTACTTGTGTGTTCTAAGCCACACAACCCTTTACAAAAATGAGAACTTCCTCAAGTTTTCTCTTGGCAGTTTGGTTTCGTACTGATAAAAGTTGGTCTACTCATCAGGTTGCATCGACCAAACTGGAAAAATTTACCTCTTGCTTCACACCAATAGTATGAAACAAGAACAAATCGATTTAGCAAGTGAATTTTCAACTTTGTGGTAGAGATATTGTAAATGACCTCATTTTTTTGGTGGCCCGAAAGGTCTTAAACATTGTGAATGTCATAGAAAATAATATTTGTCTATAAAAAAGCCGAAAATGTTAAAGTTAAATATCTAAAATACTGAAACTGGTAACTAGTACGCATTGTTTTTCTGATAACTGAGATAATAACTAAGAGAACCCTCTATAATAGAATAAAAGCTATTCAAGGCGGCCCCATACAATCGTAAATACATACAATAATAACTTCGCTACACACAAACCTTTAACACGCGTAAAATACTCATCGACACATTCGTTTTTTTTTTGGTTGACATAGTTATATATTTTAATTTAATACACATTGAATTAATTATAGTCAGCATGTTAAAATATTTAATTATTACAATCACGGAAATATGTACAAAAACGACTATTTAATTTAAAATTATAAATAGGTCTCAAAATAAATCAATATAAATAAAAGCAATATTTAAAATATTGTTGACATTAAAACAAATGGAGGGGTAACATATTTACCAACACCCGACTTTTTTTTACCAAGAATGTATCTCAAATACACCACACTTGAGAATTAAACTTACGAGGCTTTAGGTAAACAGGTCTTGTATGCTCATTATTCCTTGATAAAATTTCTACAAACGAACCCTTGTTGAAAATTAAATTCTAAATTTTATTTGAATCTTTAATATTTAAAATTACAGAAAACGCCAGAGAATTAAAACTTTTGGTTTTTGTGCTAAACTTCCAAAAAGGTCCCATTGAAGCTGCCACCTCCGGCACACAAAATTTCCAACTAAATTCTCAAGCATCTCCCAAATAATGGAAAAAGTTTGTGTAGAATATATTCGTCGTTTCTTAACACACATCGCAATCTTCACTATAAGTACTAAAACATTAAGAAATAAATAGATAACTAAAATGAAATGTACATAATATAGTGCTCTAAACCTGCTCCGACCAAATTAGCCCGCCTCAATGAAACCTGTACTATAATTTGTTACACATTTATTACAATTTATTACAACAACCAGCGTTGTGCGTCTACGCGTATTTTGGAATTTTCGACATCATGGCGTCGATAATGCGTCGACAATTGCTTTTGGTGTCGACAATGTAGACAATTAGCGTAGAATATGTCGAGATATCTACATCTCGATTGGTAGATAATTGTAGAATATTATATTGGTTTATGTTTGCACTTGTATTTTATTATAATACATTAGTATTATTGTATTTTAAATTAAGGAGTCGTTTGTTATAAGTTGTCCGTATGACAATGACAATGCTAGTGCATTGCCCGTATTAATTTTAATACTTAAGACCAAGTTAAATTGTTCATGAATTTAGAATAAACTAAATTGATGATTGTTTGGATATTTATTAAGCATTAGGGTCCACTATACATTACAAGTTGAACCTGAGTTTCCTGTATGCCTCAAGCACAATCGAATTACGAATTACGATACAATGCCCTAGGCCGAGATATCTATGCTTTTGCTTTGTGCTTAAAACTAGGAAACTTAATACAAAAAGTAGGTTGTGCAATAAATAAATAGAGGTGGCATCAACATTTTTACTTCAACTTGAGCCATCGATAGCCATATCGATAGTGCGATAGTTCACATTTCAAGTGGTCTGATGGTTCTTGAAGATAAGGCACATCACTGCCACTTTCAATTCATCAAACTTAACTTTGCTTCGCCACGACGAATAAAAAATATGGTCAAAAGTACGGTTCTACAATGTTTCTCTTTCGAATAACAAGAGTGTTGAATTAGGGTATTCATCGTAAGAGGTTTCTCTCTCCCCTAGTCAGAACCACGTATTAGAAAAATTTGATCAGTTGTACATGCAGATTATGTGTGAATTCCATTCGATACACTTAAAAAATGCTTTTAGAATTGTAATTCATCGTCGTTAAGACGTTGTACGTATATCTTTAACTCGCCAATTTTATGCAGGTACTATGCATTCGCTTATCTCATCACAATTGCGACATACTTACACAATTGCGACATACAACATGGATGAAATGGTGACAACCCGCTGAATCATAATGCGAAAGATCAAAGAGAAGAATGTCATTTAAAAAGGTAAGGTGTGCTCAATAAAGAAGTTGATAGCTTCAATGGGTTGAGGTCGTCGTCTGAATTAATACAAATAGGTAGGGAGTTGAGGATCGTGTTAGCCTGCATCAAACGCGTTATCATTTCTCCATATAGGACAGTAGAGCCACCGACAATGTTATTTTGAAGTGGTATTTTGTAGGCATTACTGCGGTCTCATATGTTGAATAAAATTTCCAGAAAGGCCTTAAAAATGTGACCCGACTGAATAGGAGCTCGGCCATAATAAATTGACGAATTTCTGCTGCTAGAAACTCTGTTTCCCACACGAAATTTCGAAGAAGCGCGGTGCGGTTACAATCCAAGGCCAAACAATTGTGGAATCACTCCACAAATATACGAAATTTTCGCTATCAATTAGTAATTGTTGAACTTTTGGTAAGTGGCAGTTGTTCGTTCAGGGAACATGTAACCAGTTGATTACACATGATTTTAAAAATTTCATATTTTTATTAATAATGAAGTTGTGTGTTAAGTTTTTTTGAGATTAGCTTGAGATGAATAATAACGTGAATAAAATCGAGTACGTGGTGTTTGATTGCTACGATCATTTTCAAAGGTGGATATAAAAACTTTTTCATCCATACATTTATAATACCTAATTAAGTTAATACTCGTACGTTATAAAAATGAAAATTAAATGTGTGTAGATTATTTTAAACCACCGTCGTATTTCCACGTTTGTGAGTTGTGTTTTGTAAAACGACCCTCGTATTTACAAGGCGTTTATAAGTCAAGCATCATAGTGGCTTAGCGAATGTGACGAAAAAAAAACTTCACAAGTTACATTGTCACCAAAGGATAAGTGAAAACGGATTCGTATGCAGTTGTACCAAGTGGCTGTGGAGTGATCAAGGAGCCGCGTATATAAAATTACTTGTCGACGAAGAGGACGAAGGTTCAACCCAAAACATGGCTGATTTTACGGTAACAAATTTTTTATAAATTTTTTTCTTACAAGTTTTTTTAATATTCAGATTGGTCAAATATTAATATTAGTTAATTATTACAATATTTTATTGTTATATGTTTGTTGCTGTTGACTCTTTTGTACTTTTCTACAACTTTGATTTTAGAGTTTAATTTTTGGATGAGTTTTCACGTAGAAAATAGTTTTATTGACTAATCTACCTATGAATCAAGATAGTTACTTTTGATATAGTCCAATCGTGATTTACAATGTACTAGTTTTCTCTTATTGTTAGTGAAGGTTTTGAGTTTTTTGATGATGAAGGGTGTTTCAGGAGTTTAGTGCACAGCATAAAAAGTTCCGTATAAGATGTCTGAATGTCATTTAGTGTTGCGTTCTTTCGTTCTGCAATTTCTGAAAACAAATTTTATTGGTTAAAAATGACGTTTTTTTTCTTGTGAATTTTTTTCAGCAACTTTGATTGATTTAAAAAAAATTCAGATGGAAGAAAGGAATGCACGAACGCAACACTGAATCTAGCCTTAACGAATCCCCCCGTTTGTCCTGAGCGTAGCCGCAAAAGCTGTGCTCAGGCATCTTACTGGATGATTTTGTGTACGATCGTTTAGTCGGTCATTACAAACATTCTTGAAATTGGTGGAAATTTCCCCAACCAGAATACAGTTTCTATGAAATTTTCTATATTAATCGAATTTTTCACCGGCTATAGAAGAAATCTTTTATTTAATTGATTTTTTTTGTATAAATTTAGGTCCTCATAATTTTTAAATCTAAAATTTATTCAAAAAAAAACTAAAATTTATTCAATATTGGAAAGTTAGATTCTATATGTGTGGTGAAATTAACACTAGACACATTTTGAATCAAAAATGGATTGGAAAGCTACTATTATTTTAAATTAGGCATTATTTATATTTAAAGATTTTGCAATAAACAAGAAAACCAAAGAATAATTAATAAATAGTGTTGTTGTTTTTTAATATCTAATGATTATGATTAATTATCGACATTGTCGACTTGAGTTATTCAATTTTCGACATACATTCTCTACACGTGTAGACAATGTAGTAATTACGCCATGTAGACAATACGGCACAACGCTGACAACAACTCCCGATTTTATTACAGTTACCATTTTCGAGAAACGAGTGGTTGGTTTAGCTTGTAATTAAACCTACACCGCCAAAATTGTAACTTTTGATGTAGCTGTGATATCGGGATGGTTCTTGGGCCAGAATTTATTACAAATTAATTACGTTGATTAAATAGTTCAAGATCAACCCTATATCTTGACTAAGGGTAAATTTCACCCCAAACAGCTATTTATGACAAAAACATCCATTTTACCAATATTAATAAATTATTACACCAGACCGCCACCAGAAATTTACTACCAGATATTTTTCGACCTTGTGGAGGACAGATCAACCTTATACAGGTGTGTAATACATTATATATGTGTCAGGTTACTCGGAATTGGCTCCAAACGTCCAACTTAAAGTTCGATTTTATCACCTTCAACAAGTTATTACACCAGAACGCCACCAGGTATTGAGTCAAATGTTACTCCTGACATTAGACGTTTGAAGCCTTTACGGTTTGGAGACAATTCCGTCTAACCTGACACAAAGATAATTTATTACACACCTGTATAAGATTGATCTGCCCTCCACAAGATCCCAGGAGTAACATTTGACTCAATGTCTGGTGACGGTCTGGTGTAATAAATTGTTGAAAGTGATAAAATCAAACTTTAAATTAGACATTTGAACCCTTTACGCTTTGGAGCCAATTCCGTGTAACCTGACACATGCATAATGTATTACACACCTGGATAAGGTTGATCTGCTCTCCACAAGGTCGAAAGAGTATATCTGGTAGTAAATATTTGGTGGCGGTCTGGTGTAATAATTTATTAATATTGGTAAAATCGATGTTTTTGTCATAAATAGCTGTTTGGGGTGAAATTTACCCTTAGTCAAGATATAGGGTTGATCTTGAACTATTTAATCAACGTAATTAATTTGTAATAAATTCTGGTTCAAGAACCATCCCGATATCACAGATACATCAAAAGTTACAATTATGGCGGTGTAGGTTTAATTACAAGCTAAACCAACCACTCGTTCCTCGAAAATGGTAACTGTAATAAAATCGGGACTTGTTGTAATAAATGTGTAACAAATTATAGTACAGGTTTCATTGAGGCGGGCTAATTTGGTCGTTGCAGGTTTAGAGCACTACATATTATAGTGTTATAGTATAACAATATTTCGTAAATCTGTACTTCTCGGTAGATTTTAAAAACTCAATCGTTAAAATTGTTTGCAGATTTAACTTTCGCTATATCACCGAAGTCAAAACAGTTGTTTTAAAAAAAAATTCTGCATATCTCTGTGCTGTGCAGACTAAATGTTTGTGTTCTCTCTACACCCCAGCTGTTTAAGATTTTTTCATAATTTGGCAGATCCGAGTGATTTTTTGTTGAAATCGGCTCACCGGAAATGCCTTTTCGTTTTTGCAAATACATATTTTGAAAAATATGTCATTTGCGATAAAAATGACTAAAGACTACAAGATTCTAAACTAAATTTGCAACAATACCGGTCCATATCAGTTTTCCAAAATTTAAGTGGAAATGGCGATTTTTGACAAAACATCTGTTTTCATCCAAAATTTGAAAAGATTCGAATTTTTGTACAGCCCAAAATGAATTTCAAAATTACCTAAATTTTTTCAGATATTTTTTTTTAATTTTATCGGAAGTAACGAAATTGATAGAAAAAACTTTATTTCTCCAAAAACTTGGGTCAATCAGTGCAAGTGGATTGAGGACTCGGAAAAAATACTTCATACCTAATAATTTTTAATTTTTTCGTGGGCGAAATTTTTTGAAAATCTGTGGACCGGAAGTGGCAGCTTAATTGAAAGGTTTTCTAATTTTTGCAATGATGTTGAAAAGTTTAACATTCACAAAAAACGACAAATAAATACAAGATTTAAATAAAAAAATTTAGAGACAATTTAAACCAACAAAGTTAACCAAGTTGTTTTCTGAAATTTAGGCAGCGATAATATTTTTAGATTATACAACACAGTTTTACCAAAAGTCTGGTAAGTTTAATTGGTCGCTTTGCAACTCAATAGTGGTATATTCGACATCTATTTGTACATTCCATATTTTTCATCCATTTTTTCTTTCAAACGATTATATTTTCATGTTTCTACTAATTAATTACGATTATACTCTCATTTAATGATATTATATACAAATGACAGTTCCATGACCATTTTCGAAGAAAAATAATTCACCAAAAACGACAATTCACCGAAAAAAACGATTCATCGAAAAAACAATTCAACGAATAAAAAGTATTCGCTTAATAGTATTCACCGGCAGAAAAACGATCCACGACAATTTACTGAAAAGGAATTGACCGAAAACGACAATTTTTCAAAAAAATTGTCGTTTTGGACTAAAGTTAAAAATATCTTTAATACCAGAAAAAATGTGACATAGTTTTTTAAATTGCAATTCGTCTAGACTAAAACTAAGTCGCTGCGCTCCTCCTGCGTAACCCTCCAAGTGATTTTTTATTTCAATTTTCTACAAAATAAAATTGAGGCTTTGGAAGACTCTAAAATGCCTTTTGCAAGTAATTCTGGAATGCGGCCAACTTGAATGGAACTAGGTTTTTTCATAGCCGTGTTGGGTTTATAGAATGGAAATGGAATTCTACACTGATTTTAAGAAGATGTTCTGGAATATGGTGAACTTAAAGGAAACTATAACATTTTTAACCGATAATTTCAAAATTCTCAAAAGCATGCTCTCAGCTTTGTCACGGTATTGCTATTGAAATAGATCATTCTGGATCGTCTTAACTATGCTTTAGGATTGAAGGAATACTTAGCCAAACTACAAGCTCTCCCTCAGCCATACCGCCAAATTTATATGATTGTGCTTATGCGACATTAATTCGAATAATTCGAATAATTTAGTTCCTTGTACTTGGTGACTTTCATCTTCCCAATATTTTGTGAAAATTTGAACCGGTATTAAATTGCATAGTCCCACGCAAGATCAAGTCTAATGCAGAATCATTATTCGTTGAAAATATCAGAATAGAGGCAAATTATCAAATTCACCTTAAGGAAAATAATCTACACTGGCCTCCAAAATTATTTTGAAGAAGTGAATTGGGATGAAATTTTAAATGCTAAAGAAGTGAATAAAAAAACACCAAAAGTAATATGTTTAAATTAAAATACAAGTCTTATTTGACTGGTGCTCAAGACAAAATTAAATGAAATCCAAAACAATTCTGGAAATACTTTAGATCTAAACCTTGCCAATTCTTTCAATCTTTCTATAGCCCTAAGAACTTTACCAGATTCGTTGATGAAAGCTGCCATACTAACATTTTAATCACTGCTCCAGTGATATAAGATTTTTTTCTTCATGTTTTAATCTAAGCAATCTGTTCCGGGGCCGAAGCGCTGCTGATGAAAAGTCCCTCGGCTATGTTAAATAATAGCCTTTCATCACTCTCTGCTATGTTTCAAAAAAAAAATCAAAAAAGCTCCAATTTTTAAATAGTATCAATACCATGCCGCTCTAAATAACTCGGTTGAATCCACCAACACAGTTGTAAACGAATACGTTTTCATTGGAAACCTTCAGCAATACGTAATAATAGGAATCTGGTGTTTCCCAAAGATCACATGTTGGACCCTGGCTTTGTCAAATGAAGGACTAGATAATTCAGGGATACACAAACGTTAAGTTCACAATATTTCGCTTAAGTGAAATCTCAAGTGGAATATGCTGTAAAGTTTTGGAATTTTTACTATGCGATGTTCACATAGAAAAAATAGAAAGCATACAACGCAATCAATAGATTGGTGAAAACATTGGCTTCAGAAAATCAAAAAAATTACAATGAAAATTCTAACCAATAAATTTTGTCCGAATCATTCCAGTAAATTTTACAATAGATTTATTAATTAAGAAATAGTCGAGTTCCCTCCAGCTCATACTCCATTTTAATCGTGTAGAATGGAATGTGGAGATATGTACCATATTTTCATCTAAAATTTAAATTTGAATGAAAAATGAATCTAGAAAATTTTCATAAGGATTTGTTATGAAATAGCCCAGTTTAGTCCATCATTTTGTCCAAGACTCACTATAAATTCCCTATCCAAATTTCATCGTAATTCGTTAAAAAATGGCGAAACGCGACACCTTGTTAAATTTCAAGATTGGAGATCAATCAGTAATTATATAATAGATAAATTCTCTTTTATGATAGTGCTGCCAATTGTAGCAAATAGCGTAATTCCTTATTTTCACCTGGCAAATTTCTACTGTCTTATACAGCATCACTTTTCGTACGTTTTCTGGAACAACCGAATTTGGGCGTCTAGAGCGTCAGCAAGATCGGTGTTTTATCGCCACTTTTAAACTCAGCAAAACAACGTTCGGCGGTTGCTATCAATGGCATAGAGTCTATATAGCACTTATCAAGCCTTGCTTTGCTTGGACGGTTTTTTTCACAAAAAAACAGTTTCTAATAAACACGTTAGTGAGTGACGTAATATAATTATATTTTACATATTTTAAAATTGTTTAGGGTTAGCGGAAGGTTGCTTAAGATTCGACAGACTTGAATTAAAAGGACAAAAAAATTATTTTCTGAATGAACGTCAGTAGTAACAATTTTACCGGTTTTAATCTTTTGGGTCTAACAATTGTACAAACCTTTCGGTTGGTAAAAGTCGAACAGTTTAACGCAAAATGTTTGACTCCTAGTAAATTTTTTACTACTGTGCTGAAGTGGTACCTGCACAGCGTAACTGGGCAAAATAGCGTAACTTACAAGGCTAATAAAACCGTCATATGAATTTCAATTTTATGGCCGACCTTTTGTATTTTTGGTCAAACAATGGAGAAGACCAGATAAAATTGCTCTTTTTTTCAATATAAAATTTTCCTCCTTCTTCTTTCTTGTTTATACGGGAAACAAATATTCACACGTAACGAGATATTTGTAAGTTCGGTTCTTAAATTCAGGACACCAGCTAATCGTGGCGGCAATTAAACAGTTTTCCATTTGACGAGCTTTTTTAAATAAATGCAAACGGTTGAGAAATATTTAAAATTTTCTTTTAAAAATGAAATCCAACTTTAAGAGATGTTGGTTCAAATTTTTTTTTTTTACTCATTTCGGATTATAAAAAAAATAATTTTGAACCAACAACTCTTAAAGTTGGATTTTTTACTCATTTCGGATTATCCCGTGTGGAGATGCCGCACTCCCATCGTGGCGCGTCCCCAGGTGGCGGATAGGGGAATGCTCTTTAACCGGCTGGCCGGAGGGTAGGTGGGAAATAAAATACCATCCGCGGACCAAATCTGGCTAGGGGAAGGAACCCCGAATAATAAACCAATCATTAAGGCAATGAGTGTACAACAAAACGGAATGTATACCCCAGGTGGTACGTCAACTTTACAGTTGGCCAATCCACTCTCGCACGAGGCAGGCTCAACGGATTCTGGGGTGAGCGAACCATTGCGTAACCCACTTATACCAAGCACAAGTATCTCTAGATCACCAACTAGACAAATGCTTCCCACTACTCAGCAGGAGAATGAAAATGCTGAACGTAGGGAGAACGGTAACCATAAAATCACCACGATGTAGAGAAAACTATGATTTAAAGAAATCGATAGAAAACTTAATGAAAATCAATGAACAGCTTTTCAAAGAAGTCCAACATCTTAAAGTAGAAATTGCTGTAATCAAAAATGATAATCAAGCCAAAGAAAATACTGTAGCTATCTATGAAACAGATGAAGATGAATTGGCATATGAAACGAGTTTTATACGAAGGCAAATTAAAACTAAACGTCAAAACAACAAAAGAAAAGCAGAATCTTCGCCTGAAGTGGAAAAATCAACACAGAGCGTCAAAAAACCACAACACCAACGACCTGAACGGTCATCTACGGACATATAGGGAAGGTACATAAGAACGTATCATTGATACCGAAAGAGAGACCACTGCAAACCGGTTAAAACATCAGATGTAACTAACCAAGGGGAAATACAGGAAAATGAAACAATACATAAAGAGATACCACCTCCACCCATTAACATACTTAATGTTAGTGAATACGAAACAATTAAAAAAATAGTGAAGTTAGTTCCAAACGATAAATATAAAGTCACTGCACTAAGTAATAACGTTTGGAAAGTGAATGCACTTGACTCAGAAACCTACAGAATGTTATCAAATGCAATCACCGCTCAAAACGTCGAATGGTTCACCTATGAAAACAAAGCTGAGCAACTAATTAAAGTCATGGCCAGAGGGCTACATCATACATGCCCCAACGAAGAAATAATTGAGGAACTTCGCCAGAAAGGATTCAAAATTCTAAACGCTGTAGACATATTAAAGAGAAAGATCACTATAAACGCAAACGGTGAACGTGAAACAACCAAAGTTGGCCTCCCACTTTTCATGCTAACATTTGAAACGCTGAGAGCATTGATAGGGTATATGGAATCAAAGCAATACTTAATATGAAAGTTAAGATTGAAGCATTAAAAAAGAACCATAGTAGAATGCCACAATGTTACAATTGTCAGGCGTATAACCACACACGCAAATACTGTAATAGGGAGCCCAGATGCGTAAAGTGCGCTGAGAAACATCTAACAAAAGAATGCAATAAAAGTAAGAACGAACCAGTGAAATGCATACACTGTGGTAATCATCACCCAGCAAATAACAGAGGCTGCGAGGTAGCGAAAGAGCTGCAAAGAATGAGAGACAACAAGAGAAATCAAACAAGTCAGAGTTCTCAACCTAGGATGCAATCCTACTCAAAACAAATCCCCCTTAATAGCGGCAAAGTAAGAGAAGGCATATCATATGCACAAATGGCTAAGCAGAACGAAAATATCAGGAACGCTTCGAGTCAGGAAACCCATGTCCTGCAAGAAATACTTCAGAAGCTAAACTCTATCAATTTGCATCTGGCTGGGCTTGACCAAAGACTAGAATCTACTGAAACAACAAGAACAGAGACTAGGAACACTAGAAAATGCATCGATGATCCAAGATAAAGGAATAACGGATGCGTCAAGTAAAACTAGTAACTCCACTAAAAGCATTAATTCTAGTCAAAACAAACTTATCAAGAAAAAATAATGACACACTTTTTAAGAATTGCTACCTGGAATGCTAATGGCCTAGCGCAACGCATTTCAGAATTAGAAGTATTTTTAAACACAAAAAAATTGATATATGCCTAATCTCAGAAAGTCATTTTACCAGAACCTCGTATGCCAAAATACGTGAATACCAGTGCTATCAAGCTCTACATCCAGCAGAAAGAGCTAGAGGCGGGACAGCAATCTTTATTAAGGATAATATAAAACACCACGAAGAATTAAAAATAGAGGAGGAAGCTGTGCAAGTAGCTACTGTATCTATTGAAACCAAAAATAATAAGAGCTATAGTATATCAGCAATCTACTGTCCACCCAGATATAACCCCAAAAAAGATGACTATATCAAACTTCTTAAATCGCTTGGCAATAATTTTATTATTGGAGGCGACTTTAACGCGAAACACATATTCTGGGGATCAAACAGAACTAGTCCCAAAGGAAGGGAGCTGTTTGAAGCAGGCAGGATATTAAAATGTGAGTTTCACTCCAGTAGAAAGCCAACCTACTGGCCTACGGACCCATATAAAATTCCCGACCTCCTGGATTTCTATATATCAAGAGGTATCTCCGAAAACTACTTAGCAGTTGAAAATGAAAAAGGGCTATCGTCAGACCATTCTCCAGTTTTAATGACAATAAGTGACACGGTAATAAGGAAGGCAAGCCCCCCAAGACTAACAAATAACAAAACCAACTGGGAATACTTTCGACAGCTAGTCGAAGAAAGCATCAACCTACAGGTGCAGATCTCGAATGCTTATACGATAGAAGAAGAACTAGAAAACCTCATTGAAAGTGTGCAAAAAGCGTCTTGGGAAAGTACTCCTGATCAGCCAGAAATATTACAAAAAAGCATATATTATCCTGTTGAAGTGAGAGAGTTGGTTAACGAAAAAAGAAGAGCTCGTAAGACTTGGCAGAGAACCAGAGCCCCTGAAGACAAAACAATCCTAAACAACTTGTGCAAAAAACTTAAACTACTTATAAAGGAGATTAAGAATGAGTCAGTTGCAAGCCCCCTAAGTAATCTGACAGGTAAACCTGACACAGACAATTCCCTGTGGAAAGCCACCAAAGGTTTAAAACGGCCTAAAATGCAAGTGCCACCCATTAGAATGGTTGATGGAACCTGGGCTCGCAGCGAAAAACAAAAAGCTGATCTGGTTGCCGAACACCTAGAAAATACCTTCAAACCACCAAATGGACAAACGGATAATGAATATGTAACACCCATAAGCAAAGTAGACGAGGCATCTGTGCTACCAGTTACTCTGAAAGAACTCAAACAAGAAGTAAAAAATCTCAAAGATAAAAAAGCCCCTGGATACGACTTGATAACGGGGCAAATAATCAAAGCTCTACCAGAAAAAGCATTAAGGAAACTACAGCGCATAATCAATGCTATCTTTAAACTATGTTATGTTCAGAGACAGTGGAAAGTAGTGGAAATCATAATGATTCCAAAGCCTAATAAATCACTAAATGACAAAACATCGTATAGGCCTATTTCTTTGTTAACAACAACATCAAAAATTTTCGAGAGACTGTTTCTCACGAGATTAAAGCCAATTATAGAGAGTAGAAATCTTATACCTGAACATCAATTTGGGTTTCGAGAAAGGCACTCAACGATACAACAGGTATACATAGGATTACTGATACAATTGAGGAGGCGCTGGAGAAAAGGGAAGTATGCTCAGCAATATTCTTAGACGTAGCCCAAGCATTTGATAAGGTTTGGCACCGTGGTCTAGAATTTAAGCTCCAACGAGATTTGCCAAAACAACATTCTGAATGGTTAAAGTCTTATATCAACGACCGTTACTTCCGGGTGAGACAGGAAGGGGAATACTCTAAACTGAAAAAAATATTGGCAGGGGTTCCACAAGGCAGTATTCTAGGTCCCGTTTTATACCTCCTGTATACAAATGATCTATCAAACATAGAAGAAGCTAGAATAGGAACGTGTGCTGATGACACAGCTGTTATGACCACCGATGCTAGTATAGTTGAGTCCACGAGAAAACTTCAAAATGCTGTTGATATAATAAATAACTGGACAAAACAATGGAGGATAACACTTAACGAATCGAAATCAACACACATCAACTTTACAAATAGGAAATTAGAATATATTCCGATTAGACTGAATTCACAACAAATACCATATTCTGACAATGCTAAGTACCTCGGCATGACGCTAGACTCTAAACTCAGGTGGAAAGCGCATGTTAAAAAGAAAAGGAAAGAACTGAATTTAAAATTCAGAAAAATGCACTGGCTTATTGGAAGAAACTCCGAACTGACAACGCACAACAAACTGCTGTTATATAAACAAATCCTAAAACCTATCTGGACGTATGGTATTCAGGTTTGGGGCTGCGCAAGGAAAACTACAGTGAAGATCATTCAAACATTTCAAAATAAAGTACTACGTAGCATTGTGAATGCTCCTTGGTACATTAGAAACGACAATCTCCATCGAGACTTAAACATGGAAAACGTCAACGATGAAATATAAAAATTTGCAAGGGGTCATGTACTGCGACTGCAGCAGCATGACAACGAGGAGCTACGGAACCTACTGGATCGCACCAATGGACCAAAGCGCCTAAAAAGAACAAAACTTTTAGAATTAGTGGTTCCTTGAGCCGCTTAAATCAAAGGACTGACAGAGCTGGGATGAACTGATAGGTCTCATCCCACAAGAGTGGACTACTTAACTTATAAAACAATTACTAGATAATCCATATGATTAGTTGTAATATTATACAGAAATAAAGATTTCGTAATAAAAAAAAAAAAAAAAAAAAAAAAAAAATTCGGATTATACGTTTTGATTTCTTTATATTAAATGTAAAATAAATTTTGAACTTACCTTAAAGTAACACGTTTTTTAATACGATTGCCTAAATCGGAGTATCCTCTATGCATCGGTGGCCTCCTTTGTACAGGTTGATCAAACGATTTTGTTATCGGAGAATTCGGTTCCGAAAACTGCTTATCTATTAATATTGGTTTTGGCTGGAAAGAATTCTTAAATAAAATTTACGGTAATTTTGAGTAAACATTATCGATACAGAAAAATAAATAAAAAATACTAACTTTTAAATTTCCACCACCACCACTATTACTACTACCACTACATGCCGTTGTAGTTGTAATTACTGCCGTACCACCTCCACCCGACGGTGGATTTGGTGGTAATGGTGGAAGATTTGGATTATTGGAATGTGGCGAATGTTCAGGTGGGATAGGTAACGATAAAAAACGTTTCCTATCTTGCATATATAAATCTATCAAATTATCTAATTTTGTTTCGATATCATCCACCTGTAAAATATATGCACAAAATCTTAATTGTGTTATACCTTAACGCAATCGCATGGTTACTTACTTGTCTTTCTACTTTAACTACGCGCGACGCAAGGCTAATTTTCGACGCATACACATCTTTTGCTTTGGATCCTTGTTTACCGAGTATTTGATCTAATCTAGAAAATTTTCGAAATAAAAAGTAACATTTTTAAAATAAAAAATTAACAAAACCGCCACAAATCTGGTATTAGTTACTCTACTACAAATTAAATTTAAGAAGTTGAAATAAATTGAAAGAAAAAATCTCTACATAAAAATTATGTAACAAGCGCGCAACACATGCAAAAATAATTTCCTTTTTTTCTATTTAGAGTATCATTTTTTATATGTGTACTTTTAATATAAAAACTCTCTGTTACATTCAAACAGACGTACGTAAGTAGGCAGTGGAAAAAAATAAAGAAAACAAAAGAGCGCTATGAAAGACAAAAGCAAACTGTTTAGAAAAGAAAGCGTTTTTACTATTTGATTGCAAAGTAATAAAAAAAACTAAAGTTTTGTGTATGTATTTATATAATTTTAAGCTTTTAAAGCTTTTTTTTTATATATTTAAGGATGTTAAAGTGAATAATTATTTATTATTCACGAAACGTTGGTTGGCGTCAAAATGATAATAAATCGGTTGGATGATTTTTGGAGAACCGGCCTAAATTGTTTCATCTTTTTAAAACTTCAAAGTTGAACAACTTCCAAACATTAAACAGAGGCGAAAATTTGGGTTTTTGAATTTAAGATTTTTTTTTTTTACCTAGATTCGGTTGGTTTGTTAATAATTACTTTTTTTGGGAAATATACTGAGAGGAATATGAACGAGTATTAGGATTTTATTTTAATTGATTTTGTTAAACAGTTTCTGGACAAAATGCTGTAAAAAAAATATGTTTTTCTATTCATCGCTTTGGGCAGTATTATCACAAATGAGATTTTTATATTTGAAAAATATCAGAATTTCGTAGATTTAATTTTATATTTTGTTCCCAAATGAGCGTTTATCAGCTATCATGTCCCAATGGTATTGATACTAAGTTAAATTTATAAGTTATTTGTGAATTTTTGTACGGCTTTTAAAGAAGTTGAAATTTTTTAGTCAAATTGTATTAATATTCGAACACGCGGTGGGATTTCTTTCAAAATAAAAGTATCGTGGTACAAACCGTATTCCTTAATATATCATTCAAAAATCTTAGATGATATCTTTCTTGCTGTGTTTGTCACATCTCTGAAGTTGGGTACCGTCAATATGAATCGATTTGATATTAAATTGTAAACTGAGTGTTCGTAACTTCCGATTAAGGCGAAAGAGTTATCCGTAATCCCAGTCATAAATTATGAAATCATCATTAGGATAATTTTTTATTTTATCAAAACTCTTTGGAGTAAAAGCATACCTGAACTTTAACCCGACCAAAAGATGTTTCCAAAATGATTCAGGCATTCCAACAAAATGTGATGAAATCGATAACAATTTGGTTAGGACTAACTCTGTAAGTAATTGAGCTGAGGCTAGTGTGTACATGTCCCACTTGCATTTGTTTTGATGAATAGATAGGTAATGTTAGTCGAAATTAAATTTGGCAAAGTATTTACTGCCAAAGTATTTACTAAAAGCATTCCAAATACACTATGGTCTAACCTATTCTCTAACAAGAGAATTATTTTTTAAGTTTGCAGTGAGCCTTAATCGCGTACCCTGACCCTTGCAATAAAAATAAATCTTCCAATTTGGATTGGCGAATTATCACTTCGTAAGCCTTAGAAAATACTAGCCTAGCAAGAGCAGTTGGTTTCAACCAGGCAAGCATTGCTGTTTTTCGGAAATTATGCTAAAGTTATGGACCGCTTCCAGTTTTTACCGAATCACATTTTTCTGTGGCATTGTAAGTGCTGCTGGTACTACCATTCCACCGGTATTCATTTTCCGACGAATTAAGTTTAAAGACTGTTTTTTGTATGGGGCCCCTGCTAGAAGTCTGGGATTATCATCGAAATGGATGGATGAGGGCGGAATAATTCGTAAAAGTTTTGGAATATTTAGTAAAGAAGTCGGCCTATTTAATAATAAATCCAATTCTGTTATTCATGAACAGCAATTAAGATTACATTTAATAACTGGATGAGGAATAACCCTTGCAAGGCAATAACTAATTACAATGTAGCCGAACTTACGAATAAAGATTTTAATAAAAGTTTTACTTTTGACAATATCACCGACTGCCTTTAAAAAAATTTGGGATTTGGCCTGTAAACAGCATCATTTTTACTGATGAAAATTTTGGAGCTGCGTTTGTTACCGATCAACCTGATGCAATACCTCATCAATCAGAAGATGTTCCATCTATTCCAGGATCCATTTCAAATGAGCTTATAATTGGTGGAACACATATATTATTTCTTTATACATAAGAGGTTGTCTATTTCCAATCTTGTGTAATTACTGCCGTTGTTTCTTTAACTTTAACATCATCTATGCAAGAGGACAAGTATGCATTTTTTTAACTTGATTTTTGATGACTTAAGAAATTTGCTCTCTACTTGCGGTGAGAAGACAACATAAAAAGTTCCTTCAGTTCCTTTTTCCCTTCGGATTTTGGTTTGCGGTTTCCCAATTTTGATAGTTGGGACTATTATAAATTTCTCCTGTGCGTTTCATTTCCCTCCCAAGTGCTTCACACGCCGCTCTTGCATCGGTGCACAGTTTCATTATTTAATACATATGTATTTTTATCAGTTATATAACGATTACAATGCTCTTAAATGAAGGTTGATTTCTCGATCATATTTTATTGCTGTCTTTGACGGGCGGGTCGGGGGTAGCTTCTGTGGGTGATTTTTTTTTATCAAATGTTTTGAAAATTTAGAAAAATGGTGCATGACGCGTATTAAAGTTTTCTTAAAATTAATACCTCTTAAGCCACATTACTTGAAACAAAACTCAATCATAAAGCTCGTTCAAAGCCGTTTCAATAAATATAGACACCAAACTGTTGATAACCTTAAAACGCGCAAACGATCTGTCGTATCTGGAACAATAAACTACCTAATCCATTAAACGGTCAGTTTTTATGAAATATACATATTATACGTTTTCTAAATGTTTATATGTTATTTCGACCCATCTTCCATCGGCGGTAGAAGGTATAATTGACAAGGGACTAAGGGTAACGAAAACAGTACCGCAAAAAATATTTTCCACACATTATTTTGTTTATTAAGGCTAGAAAATGGTTGTTAAATAAAATACGAATGCATTAAAATTGCAACGATCGAAACTCGTTTTTCCATGTGGTTCAAAACCACCGCATTTACAAAATCAATATAAATGAGATCGTTGGTACATCAGCCGTCGCTGATACTGTGAATCACACATTTCAAATAGATTAGATGAAAATAACATTTTCAACATCAACAATAATCCCTCTCATTCTATTCCACGCTCCATATTGAGTTCAAGTCTCTCCGTAAGTTTTCCGTGCATTTTGAAATAATCAGCAAATTTATGTGTTTTGATCGAATGTTTTCGAAAGATTCGCAATAAAAAATTGTAAATACAATTTTTATTTAATTTGGGTAACTACACTTGGTTGCAAAAAAATCGCACATTGCCCAATTTTCCACAAATGTTCAAAAATATCAACAAAAAAAATCCAATATTTGTTTAATTTTTTAACGCAGATTCAAAGTCTATATCAATACCTATTCAGTGGTACCTTTTTTGTAATTGTACCATGCCAACAAAGCGATTTTTTGTCAACTACATATAGCAGGCTTTCGAATTAAATTGCATTTTTTTTGCACCCACGTGTACTTCCGGAGATATTATATGTTGAAAAAAGTAACTTCTCAGTTCGTTTGAAAGTTACAATGGTACGTATCACTGAAGTTAGTTACTATTGCTTTTTCTCAATACAAAGAGTCTATTTTTTAATTCAACCCGAGCAAGCAGGCTTACACCGGGTAGTGTACACCGAGCGAAGGTTGTACTGGGTAAAATTATCCGGTGCGCATAGAGTAAAACATTGTTTTTTACTTTCCACACTCTTCGTACACTGACATTAATTTCAGAGTAAAATTTGAAGAACCGAGTAAGCTCGGTGTAAGCACAGTTCACAAATAAAAACGCAGTGTGCAGAGTAAAATTATTCAGGTTGAATAAAAAAACACAGAGCATTTTTTGACAGCGCACTGCTTGCTCAGGTTGAATTAAAAAATAGGCCCAAAGTAAAAATAAATTTCAACTCTAGTATGGTACTAGTAGGCGGGGCATTTCACGAAGTTTGAGTAGTATAGAGTTCGAGGGCGACTGTGATGATATTTATTTCCAATGTCATGTACGCAGCTTAAAAGGCCACATTTCATTTTGTTCTCTTTCTTGCCCTTTTGGTTTGTAAAAATCAGTAAGTTAAGTCGAGTTAATACTTTTTATAAATATGTAATTGAATTTATTAAAAAAAAAACAATAAGTCACTTGTGTAACTGTGTTCTTTTAAATCTTGTTGAATTACTTAAATATTGTAATAAGTCGAGGTGAGGTTGACGTTGGGAGTTTGGTTTCGAACTAATGAAACATTGAATTTCTTAATTTTAAAAATTCGGTCGTCTCATCAGAATGCAGTGATCATCTACAAAAATATTGAAAATACTTTGAACTTTCCTACAAAGTATAATCACATTGCCTTAGCGAATTATTATGATTCGCTACGCAATTCTCAACCCCTCCTATTTTATTGTATATTTAACGCATACATGCGATTGCTATTTGAAATTGTTCACTGCAGTCTGATGACCAAATTTTTTAATTTAAGAAATTCAATGTTTCATTAGTTCGAAAACAAAATCCCAACGTCTTGGTAACCTCACCGGGAGCTCCCCTCGGTAGGCCAAAGATGCTCCTCAGATGATAGTGTAATGGACATATCAATTGATCGCTGTTGATCTTGAAAGACGCCTTTGTGAACGCGATAAAATGCACTTAATAACGAAAATCAAAAGTCCAGACAAACTAAAAGAAATACCGGAAAGCCTTCCTTCTAATCGAAATAAGTGGAAGTTCCAGAGAGGAAACGTGAAACTAAAAAAAAATGTATTACGCGAATTACGTGGGAGGTTAAATGTAATCTTTAAACATTACTGGTCAGTGGGATCATATGATCTGAGAGCACATTATATTAGCTCATTTATAGAGGTTAACAATAAGAAATCTGTGAAGCTTCCTGAAGTGCCACTTAAGAAAAATCTACAATTTACAAATCTATACAATCTACAAAAATTCAATCAGCGAGAGTTAGTATCTAAGGGCCAGATAGGGAAACATTCTAGTACCAGAAATCTCGTTCCACAGCATGCTGTACGATCAATTGAAAACCATATAAACTCTCCCAGCATATCAGTCCAATTTCATCTGACGTGATACAGAGAAGCAGTCCCCGCACGTAGACCTCAATTGAGCACAAATGTATAAACTGTACATAGAAACTAAAACAAAACTCTCTACCTGGACCTATGGGTGGATTTTTAAAATAATGAACATCAAGTTTAAAACACGAAGCATCGACGTTTGCAATAAATGCACACTTAACTGTAAAGCAGCTTAAATTTTAGAACGAGTAGGTTTATTGGAACAGCAACGCATTCACCACGAAGCATCCGATTTTACTTATGAGTAAAAAAGAATTGACACAATAGCGCAGGTAATTCGAATAAATCAACGGGTATTTACACCTTTGATTTAAAAAAATGCTTGCCAACCCCCAAGCGTAGTCTGGGGAAGTTTAATTTTACCGTACATGATTATGTGTTAAACTTTGTAGTCAATCATACGTGGCATGAAAGCAATGGCAATAGAGGTGGAAATGAGGTGACGTCATGCTTATTATATAAAAACATTACAACGTCATTAAATTCACTAACTTTTTATAATGACTCATACCCCAGTTTTTAGTATCAGGGCAATGTGCTCCACATATCCATACTATCGGTCATGAATTCTTAGAAATTGGCCACATGCATATGGAGTGCGACTCAGATGGAAAAGATTTCCTTAATTTTTCGAAACTAACTAAGTCCTATTTTCAATTTCGAAACGTGGATACTCATGGAAATCGATTTATATGGAATTTAGTGAAATGGCTTAGATATTCTAAACACTTCGGATTAATCCAATATATAAAAACTCATTAAATCACAATGAACTGGGGAAAGAATTTACATAAAATTTATGTTTAAATTATTTTTTTCTTGCCTAGTGAAGAAAAAAGTTTGATGTGAACTTTTATAAATTGGGAATATCATTTCCATAGTGAAACTGCGATATTATTCTGTCTTTCTCTGGGAATAGGGAATTAGGAAAGATATTTTCATAGCATTTTTGTCAAAATTATATTTTTCTGGCCTACTGAGGGAACAAGTTTGGTGCAAATGTTTTCGAAAAAAAGTTAAATGGGAAAATATTTTTCCCTATAGAAATTTTGTGGAACAAAATGTTTCCCAATCACTTTGTTTTGAACATTTTTACACTAAACTTATTCCTTCAGTAGGCCAGAAAAATATAATTTTGACAAAAATGCTATGAAAGTATTTTTCCCAATTTCCTATTTCCAGGAAAAGCCAGTTCTTTTCAAAAAAATTACTGCTAACTTTTTACCTTAGCGTGCCAGAAAAAAATAATTTAAACAGAAATTGGATGTAAATTCTTTCCCCAGTTCCCTATTTCTGAGGAATTAACAGAATAGGACCACTGATCTTAATAAAGCAACAACTATACTTAACTTTTTGTTTTAATTTTAACTTCAGATTTAAATAGGAAAACTCACATATTTTAATCCGTCTCTTATTGTAAAGGATTTAAAAAGATATAACTTATATTTTCCCCCAAAATAGTTAAGATGTAAAGATTCGAGCTGGTGTCTTCCTTATGCCTAAGGAACTCCATCATAACGCTCACCTAAGTTCAAAAATACAGGTCTCTGTCTTCTGTGGCACTAGGCTGGCTTTTCGTAGGAATATAAAATTGGGAAAATTATTTCCATGGCATTTCTGTCTAAATTCTATTTTTCTGGCCTACTGACAAAATTAGTCTGGTATAAATTTTTTCAAAACAAATTTATAGGGAAAAATTTTCCCCCATATATCGTTGTTTTGAAAATGTTTACACTAGACCAATTCCATCAGTGGGCTCGAAAAATATAATTTAGACAAAAATGCTATGAAGATATTTTCACCAATTCTTATTCCCAGGGAAAACCAGAATAGGGTCACTGAGCAAAAAAATTTGATGTTCATTTTTATAAATTGGGAATAATATTTACACAGCGAAACTGGCAAGAAAAATTATTCCCGATTTTATTTTGTTTTCAAAAAAAATTACCACTAACTTTTTACCTTAGTAGCTAGAAAAAACAATCGGGTCGCAACGCAATACATTGATTTCCGTTCGATGAGATAGAATGATTCGGAATGGAATTATTTCTAATCTCGATTTTCGTTTTCCCACTGATTAACTCTATTCCGCCTATTTTCTTGTATATTTTATGAGGTAATCTTTTTAGAACAAGTTCTAAGCCGAAAAAATTGCCAAAATTTTCAATGAATAGCATTAAAACAAAATGAAAAAACCAATAATAATAAAATTCATATGTTGTCCTGTTAAAATAAACAAATATATACAATTTTTAAACATTTAGTGATGAGATAGTTTGACATTTGGTTTCCTCATAAGTGGAATTATTTCTCCCATTTCATTGAATGAGAATTTGAAAATCTCGCTTAGAAGAAAATTTCCCACTACTCAAAAATTCCAATAAACCGGAATCTATGTGTCAGATCTACGAAAAGTTATCCAGCAAAAAATTAATGGAATTAAAGCAATGATTATTCACCACTAGGGGCAAAATCGCCACAAGAGGGAAAATTTAAAACCGCTGCAGAATATTTCTAATTTTGTGAATATTTTCTAATAAATGTTTAGCAACAAAAAAATTTAGCAGATATTTTTAAATATCAAGATGCGAGCGACAATTTAGATGGTGGCTTACAATACAAATTTACCTGTACCTTATTCTGCGCAATCATATTTAAATTTCTTTTCTACAAAGATTAAGAAAAAATTGGAACAAATTCTAGACGAAAAATTCGGAGAAGTCTCTAAATCTTGGCCAATAAAATTAATACTGTTATTCTAATCTGAACTATGAAAAAATTTGTGGAGTGAAGCCCGAATACTCTTGTCTCGAAATTAAAAATTTTATGTTGTAAAAAAATGCAACAGATAAATATCATAAATTTTAAAATGTTGTGCTGGTTTTAAAATAATATAGAAAATATAGTTGGAGTGCTGCTCCTTGCGGAGAGTAGCAATTCAAGCATAATATAATCATAGCTGTTCACCCTTCATTTACTGTTTCTTACGTAACTTCAATTAAATTATTTTAATGTCTAATTAATTACTTAAAACAAAATTTTATTTTCTTTACTTTTCTTTTCGGGAAAATGTTTTCGTAAATTAAGTTGTTTAAAAATATTTTACATTTTAAATATATTCTGTAAGTTTTAAAAAATTCAGACAAACATAAAATGTCTGCGTCAATCGTGCTGCCCCTGGCGATGAATAGAAAAACATATGTCATTTGCTGTATATTTAGTCTTTTGATCGCAGTGTTGTGCGTCTACGCGTATTTCGGAATTTTCGACATGTCGGTGTAGAAAGTAGCGTAGACAATTAATTTGGCGTTGAAAATGTCGACAATTAGTAGAGTATGTAGAATATTCGTAGATAATGTAGTTTATTGATTTTTTTGTTGCCGCCATTAAAGTTTTTCACGGGTGTCATTTTTATTTTCTCACCAAAGAAAATAATTTGTTGACTCTTTTCAAATATAACCACTTAGTGAATACTTTTAAAAGCCTAATAATTTCGAAGAAATTATCGAACTTTATAGACTGGTAAAAGTTTATTTCGGAATTGTTAAGTGCCACCCACAAAAAACAAAAATACTGGCAAACCAAAAACCAGCAGCTTCACCTGCTTCCAGTAACTTTAATCAAAACATTAATTTCAAATTTTTGCTGTAATTTTTAAAAGAATGTTTCGCTTATAGATCTGCCTGATTTTCGGCATTTTCTCATTCATCTCTTGAAATTGGTTTGATACGCTATTTTTCGAGGCACCACGTTCAGCAATCATTTACTTTCGATATCGGGCATCAAAAAAATTGCATAGATAACTGCCAAAGCTTTAACCACTCAATTCACGTTTATAATTCAATGCAGCACCAAACAACTTAAATCATTTGTCCCGTCCGTAAATTTAAAATTTTGGTTTTACAAATCTAGAAATAAGTTAGAAATTATTTCTTGTGTATCCCTCGGTAAATTAGCGTTTGCCATATAAAAATAATAAAGGATATCAAGCTGCTGAACTAAAAAACGAAGAACTTTAAAATAAAATAAAAGAGAAATAATATTTTTAGGGGATTAAAATATAGTTCAGCACGAATGATACCTCTCTCAAACAAGATGAAAGAAAATTGTCGGTTATGTCTACTTAGTGTAAGCATATTGGAAAATGGGAAACGTCAATAGTGGAAAAACTGAAAACAAAAACAATAAATACGTAAAAACTCAGAAGCCATGAAACAAAAAATAAAAAAAGAAAACGAACCAAAGGCTGCGGGCTAATAGTCGGGTAAATCGTTTACTATGGTAAAAATCGGATTTATAGAACAGATTTTTCGATCAGTTTGCCATAGAGTTTTTGAAAAATAAATGAATTTACCGAAAAATTTACTTAAAATTTACTTACACCCGACTATTGGCCCACAGCCAAAGATGACAAAACTAACCGCTTAAGTAGGGAAGGAGTGGTGTAAGGAAGGCTTTTTAAAGAAAATTTACTAATGTTACAGTCTTGATTCGTTTCGCGGAATATTCGAGTGAGTAACAGGTTCATTTTTTTCAAATTGAGTTCTGTGATGTGTGATTCTGAAGGCAGGTACTGTTCTCAGCGCACGAGAATTGATGTTTAAATTTATCTTACCAAGCAGAATAGACGAATCGATACTGCCAGCTAACAGTTGATGAACAAACACAATGTAAGCAACAGTTTGTAAATTGATTAGCTTTAGCCGCTCTGGGTTAAATTGAAGCCTAGGTGGATAGGCGGCTCACGTAAAACAAAACAAAGAAATCTTTGTTGTATTGCCTCGCAAGAACACACCCGACTGGTATAATCTAGCAGCCTTCATTACAAAAGGATCGTGATATTCGGTTGAGCATATTAACAATGTGATCTCTAAAATTCATTTCATCGGTACAAATGGCACCCAAATCTCGCACTGAACGAGCTTCGGCACTGTTGTTGATTTAGTACTTCCGTTTACGTTTACTAAGAGAATGGACTCCAAATGGCTATCCTGGGGCACTCCGAATATATATCAACCGATACTTTTTGTACCTCAGATTTAATATATATACAATTTCGATGAGAACCCTAGGGCTCTGTCTTTAAATATAATAATTCTGTGAGGAGCCCTGTCGCATGTCTTAACAAAATCTGTGGTATCTGCACCTACTTCATTTCCAGTTTATGTATACTCGGTGATCGTCGAACGACCTTTGAGGAAACCATGTTGAAAGATGGAGAGAAAAGGTTTACAATGAAAGTAATGTGGCTCATAAACGCTTTCAAATAATTTGTAATGCCTTTCTTATGAATAGAATAATACAAATTCTTTCGAGATTGATGGAAAAATTTCTACCGAGAGTGATTTTTGAAAAAAAGCCTTAAACGGCTAAGCCAGACGGCGTTTTTTTAGAATGATAAACTGTAAACAATCAGGACTGCATGAAATAGTTTGTAATATTCCCAACCACAGTGTCGTAATCACTATTGAAATAGTCAACGTCAGGATCCGAATCGTTGTTCGAGAAAGGCGAACTAAAAATTTACAATTTACGCTTAGGATCTAAGATATCTCCTTAAAATTTTTATAGATGTTGTTTCTAAATGAAATCTAACAGTTTTTATAAAATTTTGCCAAAGTTGATTTCTAAGGTTGCGCAATCTTCTTAGTTCTTTATTGTGCCACGGAGGACTTGAGCAGTTGTTTATTTAGCTAGGTAGCTCCATAACTCTAATTCCAGTTCTTTAACACGATCTTGTAACATTTCTTGATACATTATTTAATCAAGGTTGTTAGTCAAGGAACCCGGAAAATATGGGCATCTTTAAAGAATTTTGAGAATTTTTCTGAGATTCTGATTGGGTCCTAAAAAAAAAAAAAATTAGAAATTTCCTTTCTAGTCGGAATTGAGTTCATCAAGACGTATTTTAACGAGACCAAATAAAATGTCGTTTCGTGGCTTAATTGGCGGCTATGAAAGAAATTCGCTGTGCAATACCGTCTGTTTTATGATGCTGTATAAAATAGCGGAAATTTGATAGCGGAAAATAAGAGAATACGCTACTCGCCGCAAGTAGCAGCACTATCACTAAAGAGAACTAATTTTTGCTGTGTTTTTTTTATTAGCGCCCTATAGCTGTTTCCGGAGCAGCCAATTTTCTATATCAAAACTTATATTTAGCGCGCTATTATTGCATATAATTAATTTATTTAACTCTAAACTAAGATTTTTTATTCAACTTTTTAGTTAAAAATCGATATACAAATATTTTGCTCTACCAATTTATCGGGAGCCGCTATCGGGAGCGCTATCCATTTCAATGGGAAATTTGAAAAGGCTTTTATTTTGTAAACCCCTGAAACCATTAGAAACTAAATCTTACAATAAAAATTTAAAACGCAGCAAAATGAATTCTTGTTTATAACGTCATGTCAAAATAATTGTCAATTAATATATTTCAGGTGATAAATGTTTGTTTTATTGATGATTTTAGTTTTAATTTTTATAGTACAGCAACACCAGTGAATAATAGCTGCAGTTTCAATAGAAAATTGCCATTTGGCTCCGGATAGTGCTCCAATATTAAAACACAGCATTTGTTATGTAATACGCTACTCGCCCCTACCAGTGAATACGCTACTCGCCGCAAGTGACAGCACTATCACTAAAGAGAATTTATTTTGTTATGTAATTACAGCGGATTTTTTTTATTAATTTTGTATCTCTTTTTCCACTAAATAAAACATCTCAGCGGAATGAAATATTAAAAGTGATCCTTAAAATGGCAAATTGATTGATCTCCGAAGTAAAGGAACTCGGTAAATGAAATCTTGAAATTCAACAATATTCCGTCTTTACACCATCTTTAAACTAACTCGGCTATTTCTTAATTAAATTTTGTAAAATTTGCATCGCATACAACGGACAATTCGGAAAACAATTATGGATTAGAATTTTCATGATTTTCTGCGGCCATGTAAGTTATTTTCAGTTTTTGGCCAATATCTCAAAAACTTCCACTTGTAACCAATGCTTTCAGTTGTTTTTCTAAAAGCCTAATGAAAGCCAAGTGAAAATGTTTGTCTATAAATTTTCCAAAATTTTTCACATAGTCTGATTATGACCTAAGATATTAGAAGAACAACCAAAAGTATTGGTTACTAGTGGATGTTTTTTAAGATATTGGCCAAAAACTGACAATAACTTACATGGCCGCAGAAAATCATGAAAATTCTAATCCATAATTTTTTTCCGAATTGTCCGATGTATGCGATGCAAATTTTACAAAATTTAATAAGGAAATAGCTGAGTTCCCTCCAGTTTAAAATTTATTTACATCGTGCAAAATGTACAGATACCATTTTTCATAAGGACTGGTTATGAAATGGCCAAGTTTAGTTAAGCACGAACAGATCCTAGAATTCAACTTACTTTAAAATCCCTGATTAATATTACTATCCACATGTCATCGTAATTCGTTAAGAAATGGCGGAAAGACGGAATGTTGTTAAATTTCAAGATTTCATTTACTGAGTACCTTTACTTCCGAGATCAATCAATTTGCCATTTTAAGGATCACTTTTAACATTTTATTCCGCTGAGATGTTTTATTTAGTGGAAAAAGAGATTCAAAATTAATAAAAAAATTCCGCTGGTAATTACATAACAAAATTAATTCTCTTTAGTGATAGTGCTGCCACTTGCGGCGAGTAGCGTATTCTCTTATTTTCCGCTGTTAAATTTCCGCTATCTTATACAGCATAGTTTTATGTACATCTTCGAAACGAATATTGTATCAACCTTCATTACCCAAGCTTAACATCCACTTTTTAAGTAAAAGTGCTGCACGTAGATATACCGGCACACAATCGGGTGAATAATGGAAAATTTTGTCCGTAGGATTTCAAAGCTTCATATAAACATTGGAGTATTTGATTGGGTTTATACAAAATAAAGTTTGTACTGTGTGATAGCTGTTATTGATCCTTCCACGGAATTGTGTTTTAACAATTTACCTTGGCGCAAAGACCTCTTTAATGATAGCTCTGGGGCCGTATTTTTGAAATCGGTGAAAATTTCCCCAATCGGAATACAATACAATTCTCTATATTGGCTGCGGGCCAATAGTCGGGTAAATCGTTTGCTATGGTAAAAATCGAATTTAGAATCAATTTTTCGATCAGTTTGCCATAGAGGTTTTGAAAAATAAATGAATTTACCAAAAAATTTACTGAAATTACATTTTTTCAAATTTGTTTTTAAGTTTACTAATATTTGTGCCCCTACTAAGGGAATATTTTCGAATCGATTTACCCAGTCGGGATTTTTCCCTTAGTTGGGGGGAAAAATTATGTTTTTTTGGTTGCGTACCAATCCTAGGGTAAAAATCAATTTTATATAAATTTTTCGGTAAATTTAATTATCTTCGAAAAACTCGATGATAAACTGATCGAAAATCAATTTTTACCGTAGCAAACGGTACGCAGTTCTAATTAAAAAAAAAAAAGAAATTTAAATAAATGATTAAAGTAGCCGGCAAAAAATTCGAATAATATAGAGAATTTCAAAGCAAATTGTATTCCGATTAGGGAAATTTCCACCGATTTCAAGAACACGGCCACTGATTTTGTTTAAAAACTTAACTATTTATAAAGCGTTACTTTTCAACATAGATTTATGACTTCTTTAGAATATTTATAAAATTGAATATTAATGCTTCGAAAGTATATCCAAGAAATATCCTTTTTTCCCTATAATTCCGATTTTAGAGCATACCAGTGGACCTATTCTCGTAATTCCCGGAGAATGGAAATTTTAAATTTTATAACAGTTTTATTCACTTTTCCCCCAAAGTGTATTCTGTCTAAATTATTCCCCATAATACCAGTTTTGACGTTGATTATTCCATACTTATTTTCCACTGCACAAGTGTAAAGTAGAAATAAGGCCCCACGGAGCAAAACTGGTTCCATAAACAACGAATTTTCCTGATTGCAAACAGAAATAATAATTTTCGACATTATTTACATTCTCTACATTGTCGACGCCATTTTTTTAATTGTATACATACATTCTCTACACTTATAGAATACTAGTTATCTACGCAGTGTAGGCAATACGACACAACACTGCTTTGGCAAAAAAAAACACACGGAAACAAAATGGAAATGTCACAGGAGCTTTTTGATGATTTTTTTTAAATATTACTACACAAAAATCTGTTATAATTACGCTGAACTGTAAGGTTTGTAATCACAAGGATGAACTATTCGTTAAAACTATTTAAAGTGTAATTTGCTTTTACGATTTTTTTTGTTGATTTACTATGTGATGAGCTAAAATATTGAATTAAATTAAATGTTTTTATGAATTAAAAAAAAAAATTACAACAACTATATAGATAAGAAAATAATTATATAAAATTAAATATCCTTGTGATCCTTCTGTATATACTTCTCAACATTTGAATTGGTTATTTATCTCACCTAAATTGTAAATTCCTGACACGATTCAGTAGATCGGCATGTCCGGAGGAATATTGTTCAATGACATCTTTGACATCGTACGGTTTGAGGGCTTCACGAAACATCTTGCGTGCCAGAAAGTATTTTAGCTAAGAGCAAGACAATTGTTTTTTTGTTTGTTGTTGTTGGTAAGTTTGTAAGAAAAGTTAAAATATTTTTCTTCAAAAATAAAAAAGGATTAGTGAGAATTAGGAAAAAACTAAAAATAAAAATAAATTTCTCCGGGAAGTAAATAATGGATAAAACTTTTGTACAGCAATAACAAAAACATAAATTATTATCTCAAAAGGAAATAAGAGGATTAATTTTGTTTTGTTGTCGATACATACTATAGAGCGTTTTCCGATCAAAATATATAAAAATAAGAAGCTCTTATCAATGTTTTGTTGAGAGGGGATCCAAAAAAGGTATAAATAAAAAAATTAATACTAAAAAAAAAAAAAAAAAAATTTAAACTAAATCTTATTTTCCGATTTAAGGTAGACGAAAGTATTTTATATTCGGTTGTGACGGCGATTTTAAAGTGTTTTATTAAGCTCTCCTGCTATTTACATAAAATATAAATAGCCATGTGCATTAAACAAACCCAATTTTATCAAATTTTCAAAAACCCAATTTTAGTTTTACAATAATTTAGGTGTCGATGCCCCCACGTCGTTCAAAAAAAAAAATATAAAATCACAAAACACAAATACACAAAAAATGTAAAAAAATGATAAAATTAATTTCTTTTTTATAGGTTATGTGGATACATTTGACAAGATAAATATAAAAATTAAATTTAGCATAAAAAAGGTAGTTAATCCTTTCATTTTATTTTATTCGTAAACGTAATACCTCCTCTGTTATGTATACGTATTTCCAAAGTTGGCACTATTATAACGGCACAAGGAAGATGAGTTAAGCTGGCTGGCGTACATACATAAAATGTGCACATACGGATATCAATATACAGAAAACATACATAGAATTTTGTTGTGGTTGTCACGTTCAAGATTTATGTGAGAACACGGAGGAAAACAACACGGTGGTAAATAACCAAAATTCGGATGGATGATAATATAAAAAAACAGTTTTGTACATGTGTGTGTGTAAGATTACAGTGTGCTGTATTTTGTGTTGTTACGTTTAAATTATGCTACCTGTTGAAAGGTACAAATCAGTACATGCTTTTTGTTTGAAAGGATCTTGATTTTTTTTTACTAAAAAGTTGATTAACTGGCATATTAACGTCTATCTAATGGAGTTTTAATTTTAAAGCACTTGCAAGGTTGCACTAAGCATAAAGATATATAACATCCAATCGATGTTTAGTAATATTATGTAAGTAACATTTCAATTGATGTTATATGTATATCGATTCTGCGGAAGCACCTTCCCAGTTACATTTGATATCAATATTTTATATTTAGAGCTATGAAGCAGTTCAAAGAGAAAAAGTGACATATAAAACCGATATTATACATTATCTCCTTATCAGTAACCTCACTAGGAGGCTTAACGATTCACTCTTAATACCAGAATAATTTCAAATCTAAGCAAAATGTAGAGAGTTTAAGCTGCATAAGCCGAGATCTCTGGCCTCGACCTTCGGCTCTCTAGCCGAAAGAAAAGAGATATTTGAATTACCTAGAAGTACAGCAAACGCAAGCAAAATATAAAATAAAATTAAATAGCCGATGCTTGCAATGTTTCCGAAGCAACATTTCATGGAAAATGCATTCTAACCGGTGTGTGCGAAATCTCGTGGCGAGAATAGAACAAACAAACGGGACCGGTTTTGAAAAATCTGTTCGAAGCTAAACGAAATTTAAACAGAAATAGGCTACCATCGAAAATAACATCGGCAGTCCCAGCAGAAATTAATCTACTTCAGAACTAAAAGATATCAGCCGTGGCAATAAAAAAATATTCAATGTCGGAATAGTTTGAGGGCGTTTACCATCTTATACAGAGGACCCAAACTTGCACAGTTGATGCCACGTATGATGTCATTAATTGATTAAAATTAAGTTATCCGCTCAGTCGAGCAGGAAGCTAAATAAAAACATACGAAATTTCCCCTAAATCTAATAATATGTGTTAGTTAGTGAATTAGTGAATAGAATTCTGCTATGCAAAAGGAGATCGACTTCTAGATAATCGATTGAAATTTCAAGAGTTCCGCTGCAGAAACCACTATAAACTCTTGGCCACAGATGAGACAATTATTTTAATATCACGCTTGTTCAATTAAAGATATACACAGTTTGAACATTTTTTCTTGCCAACCAACAAGGTTACATAAGACGAAACTCAGCCCGTTTCAAATGTTGAGTGGCCAAAATTCAATATTTCTGTCCCCAATTCCAGAACCAACTATGGAATCTTGATCATAGCTGAGACAAATATTTTTACATCATGCTTGGTTCATTTAAGAGTAATTCTAGCTGGCCGGAAGAGACAAACCACCTCGGATCATACGATGAACTGCAAAATTTCAATATTTCCTTTCAAGGAACCACTATGGGCTCTTGGCCATAGATAAGACTAATATTTTCAGACCATACTTGGTCCATTCAAGAAGCACATACCACTTGAAGAAATTCGCTTGGCATTTTAAAAAGTTCAAATAAGACAAAAACCACCCCAGGTACGTTGAACGGCAAAACTTCAATACTTTCGGTTCGCAAACCACTATTAGATTATACTTGGTCCATATAAGATGCACACACAGTTTGAAGAAATTCTCTTTGCAATAGCAGGGTCAAATAAAACAGATACATGATAATCAGCCTCATCAATATTAGAATTAAAGGCCAAAGTAGGAGGCACAGCAGTTGCTGAAGTGTAACAGAAGGACGAACACCAATTAATCCAATAAACCAGAGCCGTTAAGGCCAATCGATTCTGACGTATTCAAAACCCTTCTTGAGCAAGGTAATGTATAGGCAATTTGGATCAAGCACTAAAATACCAGATACAAAACGTCAACATGTGCAAAAAATTAATCGCAGATGCGAACCAATAATTGGAGGTTGAGGGCAACCACCATGAGCAACATGGTTTAAAAGACTGCACAAAATTTCAACAAATAATCATCATCCTAAAATTGGCGGCGGCGGAAGGGTATAAAATGACAACGCATTTAGTGAACCAACCAGAGCAAACAACGCGCACATAATGACCATTATTGTGGTTACAAGCCTCAAAAAGGCTATTTAGCGAGCCAATCAGTGATTTGACCACTGAAGCTTTCATTGTAGTTTAGTAAAGATTCACTTAACGTATGGGATTGCGCTGTGATTTGATAGCGATAATATCACTAATTTTATCGGCACTATGATCCTGTTAGAGATCGGATTACCTGCACTGAATCTTCAATTAAATAAGGAAATTTTTGTACTATTGGTAAAAATTGATGGTTAAACATGACATTTTTTACCATATTCACCACATTTTGTCGACTTTGGGAGGCTGTAGTTAAAAATAAAAATGCTCATTAAAGAAGTAACCATGACCTCTCAAATGTCATCTTGGACTCATCTTAAGCGGTGTATACTTAATATCAGTATGGAAAAGGTGGCCTAGCAAGTACTTGAATAAATTTCAACATCAAAGAAAAAGCTCTGATGATCAACCAAACTTGAACGTATCTCATACTGATCAGTGAAAACAACAGTGGAAGAACATTCAGGCGAAAAGCTCGAGTGATTCCATTTCATGAACCGAGATGAGACGGTAAAACCTTAGGACGTGTTCAATCTTAAAGAGAGATTGAAGAGAAACGAGTATACCACCATAAACCAATATTCAAAAAAGAAGCAGCTTTGCGACTCAACGTGATTAAGGGAGAAACTTATTTTAAATTACAACCTATCAGGATATTGATACAGTTTTAATGAAAATATAATTTAAATAACGGGTGCGCCATCTTTAATGTCGGTATGTTAACAAACATCGAATAACTTTGAAAAAACAAAAAACTTCCGATTTCTATGTATGAGGTATTTTTATTCATGTTTGTCTTGAGCTAGTCAATGATCTGAGGCTTGCTGGCGTACACTTTGCATTTCAAATAACCCCACAAAAAAAGTCCGGACGGGTCAAATCTGGAGATCTGGGTGGCCAGTCAATGCCGCCTCTTTTTGATATCAGGACGTCCAGGGAATCTTCGTTGCAGAAACTGAATTTGTTTGATTTGTAGAGTGGCATGTCGGACCGTCTTGTTGAAACCAATAACCGTCAAGGCCTTTTTCACACATTTACGGGCAGACATAATGAGCCAACATCCACCGACATCGATTTCTGGCGCAATTATGGATCTCGTGTGGATTCACCGTTTCCGACTGTGAAATCGGTCATCAAAATTACTTCCAAAGTTTACTTTTATTACTTCCAAAGTTTACTTCAGTCACTTTTAAATTTCTGCAGTCGTTTTTAAATAATTTTATTTGAAAGGTTTAAAACTATAAGAAATCAGGGATGAGATGTAATGGGTGTTAGAAGAACATGCACCTGCAACCGTTTATAAATGAGCGCAACTGAAATTAAATGTGGCCTCACAAGCACAAGTATTACTGAACGTTCAGGAAGGCTAAAAGGAAGGTAGGTGCCGCGTTTGTTTGCATCGATTCATAACGGTTGGCGAAACATGAATCTATTACTACACATCAGAATCAAAACAACAGCTAAAACAACTGGTGGAAGCTGGTTCAAGTGGACCAAAGAAAGCAAAAGTTGATGCGCAAGGTATGATATTCATCGACTATTTTGAGACGAGTAAAACCATCACAGGTGAATATAATGCATCGTTTGAGTTTAAAAGATTAAGGAAAAACGACCAGATTTGAAGAAGTAAAAAATGCTCTTCTTCACCATGGAATCAGCAAAAATTAAATGAATTGGGTTTCGAGTTGCTTCCCCATTGACCAATTTACTCAGATCTAGCTCGGTCTAATGAGATTTTGGTAAAATGATGAAATAATAGTTGAAGCGAGCGTTTCTAAAGACTTATCAATCCATCCTAGTATATGGTTTTGTTAAAGTTGTGCTTTCATCCAAAAAACAAAAAGTACCGTTATTATTTTTATACCTTCGAAAATATTTCTTAATTAATATCCTATTTTAGTGCCAGTTCACAAGTGTCGATCGTTTTTTGTTGCGGGGTTCCTTTCTTAATTCATTTTGGATGTAAATTTGGTAGAGTCAACGCTATTGTCCATTTGTGTTCTAAATTTGAGATTCTTAGCTAGTCCTTAAGTATCATTTTTGGATTTTATAAATAAGCTTGCATTTTTGGCAGACCCCTCAGAAATTGAATTTCGTATAATTCGTACTTAGTGCTTCATTATGCTGTCGAACAAATTTACATACCAAAATAAATGTCTTCTATTTATCTTTTCTTCTATTATGTTGTTTTACGATCAATTGAATTGACTATCTAGTTACCTTAGAAATATAGATGAAATGAGAAACAAAATATGTCCAAGAATCGATGCCATTATGTGATATGTCGCTCTGTTCCCACATAATTGAAACAATTGAATACATCCTTTTCATATGAGTTATACAAGTTAGACCCGACTCGTGTCTACGTATGTAAGTATGCTCGAGCGAAATGGTTAGAAAAACCAAAATATTAAATTTAAAAAAATGTAAAATCCTTCACATTTGCTCAGGCGTTTATTTTCTACCAAAATTCATTTTTCAGTAGAACGCCCAATACATAATTTTAATTTTTCACGGAGAGAAAAATAATCCAACATACTTTTTGATCAGAATTTCATCGAGAAGTTCACTTATGTTGTCATCAATTGCTTGATTTACAAAAAATTCGGACACAAATAACCAAATAAAGTTTGAAGATTTTTCAATACTAAATCAAAAATCCATGTAATTCGTATGTTTGTAGAGTGTTTGCGTTACTGTGTTTGAGAACTGATGAACATTTTCCGGTAGGGAGTGAGCTGCAAAATAACCCTACTTTAAAATTTAGTTTATAGGTAAAGAGGTAAGAGACAACGGAAAACGCATCGTGTTGCGAGAAAGAAAAGTAATATGTTTTATTTCGTTTTTATAGCAAAATTTTATGGTTTAATTTTGACAATAACATTTTGTCATAACCTAGAATTTTCATAAAAGTTGTCATTTTTATTAAAACTCCATCACCAATATGGATTTGGAAGATTTGGTTTCCACTAAGATTACGAATCTGAACAATGTCCAAAATAAATAAAAAAAAAACAATATGTTGGGTACACAAGGATGGGAGGATACAATATTGTATTGTTAAAGAGTTGTGGTCAAATGCAAATTTATTTTATAATTATATCCGCATGAGCGTGGACTGCTGAAATAAACCACTAACGTTGACAAATTTAAGCTCGAAACAAAAAAACAAATGACATTTGACTATAAAAATGGCGAATGATTTATTTTAGAGTGTGAGAAAAATTTCTCATAATTCTTTGTAGATGTGTTAACAATGCTGCCATAAAAAAATTCTTCATGCCTGTATTCCACCAAAAAATATTGGCATAATTTTAATTTACGTATACATCGAGAACATCAGGTAAGGAGATACATTTTGGAAATTTTTAAATGCAGGATTGTTTACGATCAGTTTTTAAGAGGGGGGAGCTAATTTTTGTCCGGAAAAAATTTCACTTTATTTTTGAATATATTTTTGTATTAATAATAATTGCTTTGTCAACCTTACAGATACAGATAAAAGAGTTTCTATCGCTCTTATCGCTTCTTCTGATAGTGCCACAAATGTTAAAAAAGTCAATTTTTGATTAAATTTTTTTTTAAATATAATTTTAAATCGTTGTATACTTTAGAGGATGAAGGCTGCCGCCCCTAAACCCCTGCTTTTCCAGAATTTATACAATTCTTCAAGTGCCAAATTTTATTTATAATTTTAAACTCAGAAAAAAAAAATTTGAAAAAATTTCAAAATTTTCCTGGAAAAATTGCAAATTTTTCCCGGAAAAATTATTTGTATCAAATTTTTTATAAAAATTACATTATTGTACGTATTTTGAATAAAATAATATGCAATTTTTTTTAAGTGTAAATTTTCCAGAATAATTTAGCTCCCCCCTCATAAAAACTGTTGATAAACAATCCTGCATTTAGAAATTTTAAAAATTTATACTCCTGACCTGATTTTCTCGATGTATTTACGTAAAGTAAACTTTAGCTAAAATATTTAGTGTCAGTAAAAACGAAACAAGATAAAAATATAGTATAGATGCCATACTTAATAGAATGAAACAAAAAAAAATTCAGTAAAATTTTGCTAAAAAAATCGTTGTATATGTAGTGGTGTGTTGCCATAATAAAATGGAGAAAATGCTAATCAGAGTATATTCTTAATAGCCTCATTCTAATACAACACATTTACATAAAAATGTATTATATCCCTTTAGTGATTTACTAACACAATTGATCGGGTAGGGCAAAAGTACCATGCTAAAAATTTAGTTTTGTATGTTTTTTGAACCAACTTACACATTTGTGAATTCCTTTTTAACTTATTTTCGTCCGAAAAAAACACTATAACCATACACACAATTGTGTTGGTTTTACTTCAAATAAAGCGAAATTTTTTATCAACAACGCCATTACATACTATGGTTTTTTACTCGCACATTTGTGTGGGTTGGACTAAAACTGAGTCAATTTTTTTGTTTTCTTGGTTGATAAAGGGATATGACGAGAAATTTTTCTCGCACACTACGATCGTTTTATGGTTGGATAAATATTATGATGAACCAACTTTTTTATAATTTTTATAATATATGATTTCTTTGCGAGTAGAAATTTATAAAATATTTTTTATTTGATATTGATGATTTGTAATACCAATCAAACCTAAATTCCTATATAAAAAGATGAAATTACCGAAGTAAATTTATCTTGTGAAGTTTTGTTGGTTATGTTATCTTCAAGATGTTAAAATTTAACTATAAAATGTTCCCATAAATTTTGCTTTTGTTCCTGTCACTCTAACTCATTTTATATATGTTTTTTTTTTTGTATTTTTTATAAAGGCCTATTTTTTCAACAAAAAAAAATTACTGATAAAATTTTTTGTTTCAATACACAAGCAGAAAATCTATATTTTTTCTCGCTTTGATGTTACTGACAGTAATTTTTTCGTAATGGAATAGAGACTTAAATCTGTTCCTCAATTTTTTTTTATTTCTAAGGCTGCTTGATAATAATTTCAAATTATTTACTGAAACATATCGATTACCACCACTGATCTATATACACATGGCCATCAGTGACAAAAACCATATAAAACAACAGCAAAAAATGGGAGCACTTTTCTTTAGAGGCATATCGCTCATTTATATACACCTCTCGCTTTAAAAATGTATTTCCGAAAGATAGGATCACACTGATAGCTTTAATTTTGAAATATAAGAATATTCAAATGATTTAAATTATAAATCACATTTTATCCATTTAATTCTTGTGGTACCGGCCGGAGACGGGCGTTTACACGTCAACTACTATTTTTTACGTAATTGTGTAGACAACTCATCGACAACCTAGACAATGTCGATTACTCGTAGGTAATGTCGAATATACGTAGATAACGTTGACAACTACTTATAATTCCACCAGTAGTTATTGAATGATCTACATATTAACCTTTGGTTTCTGAAGATAGAAATTATTAATATTATAAAATATATGTCCAAGTAACTTATTGCGTTACAACGTTTTTTTGTGTAATACTGTGCGCCTATAGTCGTTTTTTTTTTGTCTAAATGTTCAACTAATTAAATCGAGCGTTGCCATATTCCCGATTTGGTTTCTACGTCTACAAAGGAGACGAGAATTGTGAAATCCATTGTTATGACAGTTTTAATCCATCTTGCTTCATAGCAAACTATGATTCACATTTTGTTCACCAGGTGTCAGCTACTTTGTTGAAAACCGCGAATAACGTATAAATTGATAATATTTAGTCCTAAATTGCGTACTAATTGTTATTTATTCACCATCGATAATAAATACTTCGACAATTGATAAAAATTTAAATTAAATTAGAGAATTAGGATAAAATTTCAGTGCGTTATATTTTACGCCATCTATTGAAATTGGTACGAACTAACATGAAATTAGTTTAGTCAGTAATTCCGCTGAAAAAATTATTATCAGGCACAAAGTATTAGAATTTTTAATGTTAATTGGCGATTAGTTCATATCAGTCATTCATAGATGCCTCTAATATTCATAAATTGAAATATGTTTGATATTCAGTTCTAAAATTAGTTAAAATATATCAATTGCCAATTAGAAATGTTTTGGAGATATATAAATCTTAATTTATTTAGCACATTTTAGTTAAAAATGATGTGCAATTTGTTTTGTGTCGAAATTTAGACATAAAATCGGCATAAAGCACACAGTCTAAACCTTAATTTCAGACTAAATAAATAAAAAAAGATTCTAAACAAAAACGCAAACAAAAAATGTGAATGTTCTTTTTAAATCATAATTAAGAATTCAAAGAGCCATAATTTTAAAACTAAAAATAATGTTTTATTCGGTAAACTGAGAGATATTTCTTTTATGCATGCAGTTAAATGTCAAAATGATACAGATTTTTTTTGTTGACAAATTGATTTTATGGCAACTGACGTACTTTTTTCTTAAATATAGTGAGGGCCAGGTACATCAGTGGTGAGACCGAATAGGTTGGTTTTTATTTGTGATAGAATTTAAAGTGTGTTCATCATAGTAACGGTGCACTGTATGAAGATGTGGCCCACGTTGACCATGTACCTACTAGAATGACACGTTTATGTGCGACTGTTGTAAAATCGTGTTGTTTTACATCCAATAAGAATTAGTTTAGGTCACAGTATGTATGTGTCGGTTCTTTTATTTAGTATCGAAATGTAAACTGGCTAACGTAAAATAATGATTTAGTTTTTAACATTGTTTTATAGGTTGTCGACGTTGTCTACATTATCGACGTTACGCAAAAAATTGCTATGTATTCTACGTAACAGATTACGTGTCTACAATCGCCTAGATTACATTGAGTAATCTACCTCGCCTGGGTTACCGCTTTTGTAAACAAATTTGTTCTTGCGATTTGCCTTGATATTTCAAATGTGCACCTGCAAATAATTCGAATAAAAAAAGAGTTCGTGTAAAAACTTCAAAAACTCATAAAAAACAATTTTCTGTTTACATTTTGCTTTCAAAAATTCGGAATTCAAGACAAAGAAAGAAAACTGTTCTGTACCATAGATTTTTCTCATGTCGTATCCATGTCTATATAGGGCAGTGATTACTGCAAATTATGAATCCAGTATTCTTATGGACATTAGCAAAATAGAATAAAAATTTGGAAGGTTTCCAATCAAACTGGCAGAATAAGTACTTCTTTGCGTATAGGTTTAACATAGTGATGCCTGGTTAGGATTTTTTTTCATTCATTTTAGTTCCCCTGAGGAGGGGGGGGGGGGGGGTAAGGGCATCGGTCTAGAAGGTCAATACACCAGCCCAAATGTTAACCTCACCTGCATATGGTGCTCCCTGCTGATTAACCAACGAGGCTCTGGCGACCGAGAAACGGCGGGATAACCGAACACAGAGGACCTAGCAGATGATGTCCTCTCCACTGACCCACTGACAATTTCATTGGTTAGATTGATAACTGCCTCAATAACCTGTCATTATAATGCAATGAGTTTACAATAAAAAGGAATTTTTACCCTAGGTGTTACATGGGTTACATTAACCCATTACATGGGTTAATCCACCCTCTACCGAGGCCGGCTCAAAGGATTCTGGGGTGAGCCAACCATTGTTATGCTCATTCGATTAAAGTGCACAAATAGCTAGATCACCACCTAGATAAAAAAAGTTCGCAACTCAGCAGGAAATCAACAATGTTGAACTACGCAGAAGATTGAGTGAAATAGGAAAAGTTGCATCGCAACTTAGCAATGAAATCGCTAAGTTAAAGAGCAACTGAAGAAGACCAAACTGACAGAGGTTGTGGAAGCTCCTCTTACTTCCTATAACAAAATCAGCACACTTGTGTATGACGCTGAGTTTCATACAAATGAGGAGGAACTTGCAAGAGAAACTGATTGGATACACAAACAGAAGAAAAGACAAGGAAAAAACGAAGAGCAGAATTCCAGCCAGAAGTTGAGGAGCTCTCGCAAGCTAAAGTTAATGAAACTGTCGAACCAGTGCCTGTACCCCAACATCACCAGCGACAAGAACAACGCAAGGTTGCAATAAAGAAAAAGGCACCACCACCAATTATTGTGATAGACATAACTGAGTTTGCGAATATCCAACTTCTAAGGAAATCAGTGTCCATAAACAACTATAGAGTAGTTGCGCTAAACAATAATGTTTGGAAGATAAACACAAGAGAACCCGATGCATACAGAGCTTGAGCCACAATACTCACTGAAGAAGGTAAGGAGTGGTATACATATGAGACAAAAATAACCGAAAAATTAAGGTTAAGTTTATCCCACGTGCAAGAAGGAGGATATAATAGAAGATCTCAAAATGAAAAAACTGCAAATTGAAGATGCAGTAAATGTCCTTAAACGGGAGGAAGTTGAAAATAGTCAAGGAACCAAGATCGTTAAAATAGGGCTCCCGCTATTCATGCTCACATTCAACAAAAGCGAAAAAATTGAAAATATATTTAATATCAAAGCAATACTTAATATGAGGGTTAAAATAGAACCACTGAAAAAGAACACGAGAATAATACCTCAATGCAAGAAATGCCAAGGCTATAACCACAATCAAATATATTGCGGGAGAGATGTTAGGTGCGTAAAATGTGCCGGCAGACACAACGCGAAACACTGTTCTCATAGTCGAGTCGAACCTGCAAAGTGTATAAACTATAAAGGACAACACCCAGCCAACTACAGAGGATGCGAAGTAGCGGTACAACTGCCAAGGTTCCAACTACAACTAGAGTGCCGACACAACCAGAGTCCATAGAGCCAGAGCGGAGATCCTACTCTCAGATAACGCAGCAGAATACTATTAAATAAAATCCACTAGAAATTATATTTCGAAGTAAAGATTCGATAAATGCGCGCCTAGCAAAACAAGAACGTGGTCTAGAAGCTTTATATAAGCGGCTGGATAGACAAGAAGCTACGAATGAGCTTTAATCAATGCTATACTAATCTAATGAATAAGTCACTTAGAATTGTGATTTGGAAAGCGAATGGATTACCGCACCATGTTCCAGAACTAGACATTTTTCTAAACTTCGAAAAAATAGATAGATGTCTTGTCTCGGAAACTCATTTAACAGAAACTTCATTTATTAAAATACGTGACTATGAATACTACCATGCTATTCATCCAGGACGAAACGCTAGAGGCGGGTCTACAGTAATTATTAAAAATAATATTAAACATTATGAAGTGCCCGGTATTGAAGAAGAAATTATACAAGTTAAAACCATAAAAGTTGAATCAATCAATAATAGGGAAATCTCCTCCATTGACTGTCCCCCACGCCATCAATTAAAAAAATAAGGCTACAGTCGACTTTTAAATCATTAGGATCAAATTTTATCATAGGCGGTGATTTTAATACAAATAACACCTATTGGGATCTAGCCTTACAATCTCTAAAGCGAAAGAATTATTTTATGCACCTCGCGAGAACAACTGTGAATTCCTCTCTGGCAATAAACTAACATACTGGCCTGCTGACGTACATACAATTCCAGATCTTCTAGACTTCTTTGTAACAAAATGAATTTCAGAGGACTAAACGTGTATTGAAAATAGTGGAGGATTATTATCTGACCACTCACCTGCGATCATGACTCTGAGTACAATGATAATAAAAAAAGATAATTCACCTAAGTTCACCTATTCATGAAATTAGTGGAAGATCGAACAAATCTCGGCGAACCAATTAGAACAAAGGTGCAGCTGGAAAATGAACTAGAAATATTTAATAACAATATCCAACAAGCGGCTTGGGAAAGTTCACCGATTTCTCATACCAAAACTACAATGAAACATAACTATCGTCTTGAAGTCAGAGAGCTACTTAAAGAGAAACGGAAAGCTCGCAAAATCAGGCAGCACTCTCATGCACTGCAACACAAAACTATTCTTAATTTTTTGTGCAATAAACTAAAACAACTAGTAAAGGAAATAAAGAACGAAAGCATAACTAAGCGACTTCGAGGTCTTTCTGAACTAAAAGATGACGATTACTCGCTTTGGAAAGCAACGAAGGGACTAAAAAAATGCAAAATGCATGTACCGCCTATCAAAAATGATGGCGGATCCTGGGCTAAAAGTGACAAACAGAAAGTCTCTCTATTTGCTGCTTATTTAGAAGAGACTTTTTAACCGTTGCCGAAACAATCAGCAAATGAAAATACAACAGTCGTAAACAAAGTAGATGATTTTAACATAAGGCACGTGACCTTATTTGAACTTAAAATTGAAATCAATAATAACTTAAGTATCTCCACGTTATGACTTAATTACTGGGCAAATTGTGAAGGTCATTCCCGAGAAAGGTTTGCGTAAATTAAATCAAATAATTAATGAAGCCTTCAGATTGAAATACGTTCCACGACAATGGAAGTTGGCGGAAGTAATAATGATTCCTAAACCAAGTAAACCAGGAAACAATAAAAAAAATAATATAGGCCGATATCACTACTTCCAGTCGTATCAAAAATATTTGAAAAACTGTTGGTGAAGAGACTCAAACCAAATATACTCAAACCTATAATAGAAGAGAGATGCTTAATTCCACCACACAAATTTGGGTTTAGAGAAAATCACTCTATAGTTGAACGAGTTTACAGAATAACGGATGTCATTGAGGATGTAGCTCAAGCTTTTGACATAGTTTGGCATCAAGGGCTTGAATTTAAACTGCATCGAGACCTGCCTAAGCAATTTTATCAAATTCTTAAATCCTATATAGCTGATCGACACTTTAGAGTCAAATTTGGAAATGAGTACTCTGAAATAAAAAGAATATCAGCAGGTATATCACAAGGTAGCGTACTTGAACCTATTCTGTTTATTCTTTATACGAGAGACTTACCGAATATTCAAGGTACTACAGTAGGCACATTTGCAGACGATACAGCTATTCTAGCAGTTGGAAAATATATTTCGGAAGCAACAAGCAAACTTCAAAATCCAGTTAACACGGTGAGCAACTGGACTTTTAATGGCACATCTTATTAAATGAAGCCAAATCAGTACACGTCAACTATACAAATCAAAATATAAATTGTATTTCCGTAGTTCTCAACTCAAACCAAATTCCATATGCAAATACAGCTAAATACCTTGGCATGACCCTCGATGCTAAGCTAAGATGGAAAGAACACATCAAGAAGAAAAAAGAAGAGTTAAACATCAAATATAGAAAAATGTACTGGCTCATGCGTAAAAATTCTGAGCTCTCAATACACAACAAATTGCTTATATACAGGCAAATGCTAAAACCAGTATGGACCTATGGTATCCAATTTTGGGGTTGTCCCAAAAAGACCAATGTACAAATGATAAAATGTTGCCAAAATAATGTGCTACGAGGGATTGTGAATGCCCCATGGTACATTAGGAACGACAACCTTCATAAACACTTGAAGATGGAGTACGTCATCGATGAAATAAAGAACGAAGCAAGGAAACACGTCCAGCGCTTATCTCTACACGAAAATAAAGATATCAGTCGTATGTTGGACACCACTAACGGAGTGAGGAGACTCCAAAGGCAGAAACCGCTGGAGCTGGGAGTTTGAATTAGAATAAGAAAGTATAAAATCAGTAACCAATAGGTTACTCATCTTAATCCGAGAAACTAATTTACGATAGATAAATTACTAGATGATCTCTGAATCAGCTGTAATATTGTATAAATAAATAAATTTATCAGATAAAAAAAAATTGTTCTGGGCGTTCATGTGAATAAACTAGACTCACTTGTTTGAACATTTCAAACAATTTTTTAACAAGGAGCCCAAAACGTTCGTATACGGAGATATTTATAAACAAATCGGTTTGATACGCCATCTTTTTGATTTGGTGGAGCTTTTTATAAAAAATTATTAAATTATGATTTTTTGGCCGCTTTTATTTTGTACTACTGCAACCGAAGATGATTATATCAAATACCAAGATAAGCAATTGTGAATTTCCATTATATCATCAACATTTTAAAATTGTATGCTTTTTGGTTTTCACAAACCACAATTAGAAAAAGTTTGTATCCTACTCAAAATCATTACAAAAAATTGGTTATAGTAGTGTCATCATGTGGTATGTTGTCTGTTGACATGCATGGCCTATAATCTTTTATCACCCAAGTATTTAAAAATAATTTATTGTGTGACTTTTATTCAAACCATTATCCTTAGTTTTAAGTTTTAATTCTTTTTTTGGGTCGTTTGTGGTATTTTTGGGTAAAATAGAAAAAAAAACTATTTCAAACTGCTTGCCTATTATATAAAAAAAGAGACGGGTATCATTAAAATTTTCAATGCAAACCGTCCTAGAGGAAGGAATTTGGGGTACAAGCTCTAATCATAATTCATATAAGCTGTTAGGAGACTACACAAACATCTTGTATTATGCACTTAAATGTACAAGATATTAATTATTAAGATCATCATACTGGCATGTAATATAATATAAATTAATAATATATAAACACAAACTTCTTAAATATTTCATATAAATAAAAATATTATAATGAGGAGCTTTTTCAACTTTTAATAAGGCATGCAAAATTATTTAGTTAATTTTATTCGAAGCTTTTTGTTTCTGATTTTTTTTTAAACATTCGTATTATAACTTTTTGTATAAAATTACTTCCTCATTCACTTATATGTATATAAATAAAAAAAAAATAAGTCAAAGTTTATTTTTATATGGTTTTGTGAAAGTTGTGCTTTTTAGCCAAAAAACAAAAAACGAAAAACAAAAAAGTTAACAAAGTTTTTCACAAACCCAAGAAAAATAAAGAAGTATATAAATTGAGTTCATAAAAAAGGAAAGTTATTTTTTCTATTTCATTAAAGCTTCTCGAGATTTACTGTTTCATTTTTTGTTGCATCGAGCTTTCAAAAATTATGTCTTTTGTACTTAGATGATTTGATTTGAGTATAATATATATTGTATACAGATTGATTTAGTTAGTTTAGGTTAATTTATCAAAAAATTTAGAAAAAAAAATAGTATAACAATAGAACGTATTATACATATCTCAATGTGTGTGTAATGTACCTAGTTTGGACATTTTTAACCCGTCCGAGGAGATCAACATGTCCGGCAGCATATTGTTCCATAACATCTTTTACATCGTACGGTTTTAGCGCTTCCTTAAATTTACGTCGTGCTACAAAATACTTCATCTATAAAAAAATTAAAATTAAATAACAAAAAAAAAAAAAAAAAAAAATTCGAAGGAAAAAAATTAAATGAAAACAAACAAATAAATAAAAATGAAGGAAGAGAATTTATACAAGGAAAAATATATAGACCTGTTTCAATATTGACATTTTAAATTGATTCGCCTAAAATTACAAGATACTATCACATTTATCTTACCTTTCTTATAAATCTAATCGCTGTCTTATGTTGATTTGTTAATTGAACACACCTCGGTTCATCGTCTTCATCTATAAATAAGGTGATGAAAAAAGACAAAAAAAAAATTTAATATAAAACACAGAATTTAACCATAAAATCTTTATAAAGCTTTAGCCTTTTACAAATTTTGAGTTTAACATTTTTTTTTTAAATTTTAAAGGTAAAATAGTTAATAATGATTCATGCATAAAAAGTGTGTAGCATGCATGGATGCAATACACAGTCAAGCTCTACATCCCCAATAATATTATGTGTTTGTACTGTATATATTTAATATAAAATGTAATGTATAAATGGATTTATATTAACATCAAAAACCACCACCAGCGGACACTAAAACATTTAATATATAATACAAAAATGAAATACCTGTGTTGAGCTGTCCTCCTGCCAAGACAAAGTGGACTACGACCACCAAACACAGAAAATTGTATATAATATAAAATTTATTGAGTAAAAAACTATTTATGAGCTTTCAATTTAAGATATTCTCGTATTTGAGTTCAAAGTTCCAAAAAGTAAAAAATGTTGGTGTTACGTCACTTAATAAGTACTAAAGCTGACCCATAGATGGCGCATCAAATAAAAATTATTATACGACTTTCTTTTCCGTGTTGGTTAAACTCTATTTTTTGAAAGGAAAAAATATCGTTCAATCAATGGCTTGATAAGTGTTATATATTGAAGGTGTTCTTCGAACGTTGCTGATACCAAAAATAGATCATCTAGCTACACGAATCATGCAATTGATGAGGGATGGCAGTGAAAGCTGTCTTATCCCTCGACCCAGAATCAAGCGGAACCGGCCAATACGTGTCTTCTTGATCAAAGAGGCCATCGATCAAAGGAAACGGTCTACACTGACTACTAAACGAGACTGCTATTTTGAGCAATTCGGTTATATGTATTGTGCTATAATTTTGAGTAGACTCAACGGAAACTTTATTTGACAAATTGACGATTATCATTGAGACAGATACTATGCGTTGCATTAATATTTGTGCTCATATGAAAAAATTATTTAAGTTAGTTTTGTCAACAATTTACTCCATTACAAAAGCATTTGTGTAAGCAGCATTTAAAAAATACAGGTAACCCTCCAAGAACACGGTTTCGAAGAACACGGATATCCCTTCCCTCGAAACACGGTTTCAAACAACACGATTTCCGATGATTCCCTTTTATTTTGCTTTTTGTAATCTCGAACAACACGGTTTCAAAGAACACGGAACGAATTAATCGTGTTCTTGGAGGGTTTCCTGTAATCAACAAACGGTACATTGAAATAACAGTTTTTGGATTTGTTTTGCAAAAATGCATATCTTAAGTTAATTTTACAAGTTTTATTATATTTTTAATATCATAAATCGTGCCTGTACGCCAAAATCTTGCAAACCGATCTGAAATTGTGGCTGAATACAATTTGAGAATGCCAGTCTAAAAACTCTCGAAAAAGTACAAATGGCATAAAAATACTACTTGGTATCGAGTTCGCAAACATAAAATTCACGAACGGAATATATTGGGGTACGTCAACGACCACGCATAAATACAGGAGACGCATAATAACTTCAGCATACGCGATGTATGCCTACACATCGTTCTTCAAGTCAGCGCGATCTCGTTAAAACTTTAAGAAATAATGTAAAGCTCCAACAGCTTTAAACATTCCACGTTTTTGAGAAACGTCCTGTTGATCGACAAATCTTCGGTATCGTTAGATGAATCTTGGAGTCACAAAGTTTACTATTTAGAGCCAGAAAATTTAAACAAACGTCGTATTTATGCGACACAATGCTGGCTCATAAAGGTTAAGTAGTGACAGAATTTTTAAATGGTTAAGACCAACAAAACATAAATTGGCCACTTCCAAGCACAGATTTGAATATAATAGAAAATGTTTGGGGTTAGAAGAGAAGTAATATAGAGATGGACGAACTAAGCAAGACTTATGGAATTATTGAGGTATGGAGCAAAATACACACAGAATTTATTTCTAATTTATTTGGCAGTACCATCACAAGAATCAGGTCATATTAAATAATGGCGGTCAAAATAATTAAATTTGAATAAAATAAACAATTTGATAAATATTAGTATAATTTTTTATTACGCCCAACGAAATTTAAAAAAATGAATTATAAAAAACATTTAAAACTTAATTGTAAAGTAAAATTAACTAAAATAATTTCTTCATGCGCACAAATATTTATGCAACGCATAGTATTCCCGTATTTTATAGAAACCTCAAGCCTACTAAGATACACATTTTTTTTAATTTAAATAAATTGACTTCGAACAGACTTGATGGTGATGTCGATGGAAAAGTTTGAACACGGTTACTTTCAAAAAGGTCAAATTTTATTCACCACTGTGATTCAAAATCCATCACAATTATTAGTTACGTTATAGCATATTTTACGTAAGCTTCATGGCTATGATGTCACTCAAAGATTTTAATTTAAATAAAATGACTGTTAGGTACCTTCGAGATTTTTTAAATTTTAGAGGCTCTCAGAAAGATTAAATTTTATTCACCACTTACTTATATTTAAATCTCACAGCGATGGAAAAGTTTGAACACGGTTGCTTTCATAAAGGTCAAATTTTATTCGCCACTGATTCAAAATTCACCACAATTATTAGTTACTTTATACCGGATTTTACATAAAGCTTCAGGGCTATGACGTCATTCAAAATTTTTAATTTAAATAAAATGACTTTTAGGTGCCTTCGAGATTTTTTTAAATTTTAGAGACTCTCAGAAAGATCAAATTTTATTCACCACTTCTATTTAAAACTTACAGCGATGGAAAATTTAAAACACGGATTCTTTCAAAAAGGTCAAATTTTATTCACCACTGTGATTCAAATTTCACCAAAAATATTAGTTACGTTATACCGGATTTTACATAAAGCTTCAGGGCTATGACGTCATTCAAATTTTTAAATTTAAATAAATCGACTTTTCGAGATTTTTTTTTTTATAAATTTTAGAGGTTCTAAAACGATCAAATTTTATTTAACACTTCTATTTAAAACTCATAGCTGTTTTTTTTCAAAAGAACCCGATTCCATCCAACATACCCAATCCCATCATAATCGGTGTAGAATCTACCGAGTTCCGTCCCAGGTGGCCATATTCCAGAGCTTCTTCCAAAAATCATTTAATAATCCCATTTATATCCAACATAATTTCATCACGATGGTTAAGAAATGGCCGAATTCTTATACGAAAAACATATTGGAAAATTTTTTGTGTTCACTTCAAATCCAAGACACTAATTGTGATGTACGATAAACTGTCCACACGATAAACTGTTCTACGATAAATTGTTCACGATAAACTGACAGTAAATTCGAAACCAGTGCTACCATTCTAGGTTTCCATATATGGGACGATATTTAAATATTTCCCATTTCCAGGATAGTTAAGAGGCTTGTGGTGTAATTTTATACAAAGTAAACGGAGAACAAACCTCGGTTTTAGAGTATTGTACTTCTAGGTTCAGCCGTTATACCTGATGGATGCATCCTGTAATCCAAAAATTTCTTAGAAATCTTCCAACGTGGTCATCTGTTTGAATAATGAACAAATTCAGATAAATTGTGACGAAATACAAACCAACATCCAAAAGGAGGAAATTTTGTCATTGAGCATTCGAGGCAATGATGCCTGTAAGATGTTAACAACTAAGTGGTATAGGATTAGTGTCTTCAGTGATAAAAATGCAGTATCTGAAACTAGGAATGGTTACATCAACCTTGATTCCTTAGAATAATAAATTACCACCCTCATGATTATTAATATTAGCAAGAAGGAAGAATTATAGCAGGAACGAACGGAAATTTTAGGGTTTGAGGAAACTGAAATGGAACACATCTCCTACCAAAAGCAGTACATGATTATATAGACGTGTTCGCTGTACGTTGATTTTTGGAGCACCAACAGGAACTAGATTTGATGAACAGCCCACACATAAAGCTGCAGGTAGTACTTAACTATTCCTAAAAGTATCAAAAACTTTTGTGCCTCATACACTAAAATATAAAAAGATAAGCTAATCAAGCTACTGGGTTCATACCCCATTTATAAAGTCCTTACTCCTTTTCTTTTTAATTTTTAAAAATTCATCTAAATTATTATTCTTAATTACTTCAATTAGAGGAACATTAATCACTATCTCTTCAAATTCTTGGCTAGGAGCTTGAATAGGATTAGAAATTAATTTATTATCTTTTATCCCCTTGATAATAAATTATAATAATCTTATAAGATCTGAAGCATCATTAAAGTATTCTTTAACTCAAGCTTTAGCTTCATCTCTTCTTTTATTCTCTGTCGTTTTAATAATCTTATCTAAGGATGGATCAATCAGATTTTGTGTCTTTCCTTAATGAGTTAATGCAAAAAAAAATATTATCTTTTATCTTGGGTAGACGATATGTTTGACTGATTGCATCGTCAAGATTCTTCTCTCCTGTCGATCCGCAAAGTGGTTACTGCAGGCGGAACTAGCTAAAGGCACATAAGCGTTCGCGAGTTTATACTGAAATTTATATGACAAATTTGCTCAACGCACAGATTATTCTGCCAGTGGCGATGCTATTCAAAGATTTGGAAGGACAGTTGGGTAGAGACCACCCCGGTGGCAAATTGGCCAGTATGCTTGCTCTAGCGACCGGAGGTGACAAGGAGAGAGGATTCCCGGTGACAAGGAGAGGGAGAGAGAGAGAGAGAGAGAGAGAGAGAGAGAGAGAGAGAGAGAGAGAGAGGGAGAGGGTGAGTTGGTTAGATACTAGAAAGAGTTATGTACATAATAAGGTATAAACAATTTTCAACGAGCTGGGGTGAAACATGGCAATGCCGTTGACTTTTCTAAAATTCGTCGTGCGGAAAGCAAAACATGTAAGAATTTATTAACGCTAGGTCAGAGGTTCATTCATATGAATAGTGAGAACGTGCAACTTGTCAATCCAGAATTATTATTGATTTGCAAATGAGTTAGATTGAAAAGTGGCCAGCATACAGTGAGATATCGGAGTTCTCGAATAATTTAAAAGCAAAACCCAACAGTAATGAAAGAGAGAACCACATCACAGTAATGAATACTAACAGTAATGGAAGATCGGTCTGCTGGTCCCATATGGCGATATTACGGAATTCATAAAACGCTGAAATATTTTCGACAAACATTCTACTATGAATAGGAAACTGATTAGACGTAGAACCTAGATACCGTAGGTGTACTACATATAAGGTACATTGCGCGTGACTGTCAAAGATAATAAGTATGTGCTGGTCATGCAAGACTTTTATTTCACAAAATGAATTGATGCAGTTCCAGCGCCAAATTAAACAAGGAGAAAACCAGGACGACAGCACTTCATCCGCAATCAGATGATTGGTAAAAATGATGCATAAACGGTTACTATACTAGTTGGCCAAAAATCAAAGAAGCTCGAACTCGACTCGTAGGTTTAGCTTACGAGAAGTTGTAAGTTCAATTCAAATTTCAATTTTTATAAATTTAATCATTTATGGAATGCAGTGTATGTTTTGGCATAAGCTTCAGTCCGATGGCAAATTTCTATGAAAGCTTATATTTCCGTTATCAGTGCAGGAAGGATCAAAAAATCATACAAAAAAAATCTTTGGTTTTAATAAGTGGACATATGTTCGATGTGAACTTTCGATAGATCTTAATATACTCAAAAAGCTTAATATGGCTGAATTTAACCAAAACTCAAATGCTTAATGAGCTATCACTTCAAATAAATTAGGACAATTTGATACATTTTATATGGCAGCCCCTCGACTCTGGGGTCTATACATTTCCACTCCCAACACGTACCAATTTTGTACTGTAACCCTAGGTCTCCGATCACGTCCAAATTTTATTTAAGGGCCTCTGGATCCTGGGGTCAGATCACTTTCAAATTTCATTATAGCTAGAACGTGTTGTGATCGGAATTTAAAAATTTTAAAAATATATATGGTTGCCTCTCGGCCCTTGCGTCGATCACTTCTAATTTTAATTAAAAGAGTTGCTAACGGAGATACATGTGATTACAAATTTTCAACAAAATCTGGTTATTTTTAAAATTATATATGGCAACACCTTGACTCCAGAGTAAGAACACTTCCAAACCTTAATTAAAAGTGTTGTCACCGATGATTTATATGATTGCACATTTTCTATAAAACAGGGTTACTTTAAAATTTTTATGTGGCAACCTCTTGACTCTAGGGTTCGAAAAATTCCAAATTTTAGTTAAAAAAGTTGTATCGTATTTAAACGCCCAAGCCCCCGACCCTGAGGACCGAATACATCCAAATTTTAATTAAAAGTGTTGTCACCGGAGGTACATGTGAATGGAAATTTTCAATAAAATCGGGTTGTACTCAAACATTTATATGGGAAACTCTCCCTTCTGAGGATCGTTCACGCTCAAAATTTAATAGAAAATATTCCCGAAGGTACTCGTGTGTGGTACTCGTTATTTCTGGACAATCTTGTTTAGTGTTATTATAACCACTTTTGACCGTGGGTTGACGTATTCTTTGCAGAGTGGACATACTTTACAGCAAGAATCTTGAAGTAAGAGAGGAACTTTTCTAATAGCGACAAAAAGTAATAAGACCTTCTTATTGTGAAAATTTTGTGTAAAAAGTTACGTGCAACCAACAATAAAAAGTTACGGGAAAATCATTTGCAATTTGTTACAGGTACGGACCGTAACGCAATTTGAATAACAAAACGGTTTAATTGGTTTTTTAAGTGAAATGATGGTAAAAATATTAGGTTGGTTGGGTAATGCTCGGTCTTTACTCGTTAAATTTTGTCATGACAAAATTTTGCGAGTAAAAACCGAACTTTAGGTTCTCTAAAACATCGCCAAAAGTCAACCTTGTCCATCATTAGTACTGAAATTTCGATATTGGAGCGGTTTTGTAACGAACAAGTTCATTAAATAATGCAAATATTTCGATTGTGAAAATGTCCTAATAAAATAATGCAACTCTTCTTGCATCATTTTAAACCACGAACAGTCGACTTATAATCTCAATTACCATCTCAATAGAATCGAATTTGTTTACTAGTATGCTTAGCATCAATACCATCTACATTGATACGAATATTGAAGCAATTGACACACCTCCAAATGCAGTCAAGCTCTTTTGCATTGTAATTGTACCATGACGTCGCTATTTTTTTATTTTTTTTTTCTTCGACTACGACATGCAAAAACGTTGTGCATTGTGCGTGTAGTAATGTTTACATAGTATGTAGGTTTAACTCTCTCTCCAATCTCCGACATTTTAATTAAAAATATATTTTACCAATTATTGATTTTCGCTTAGAAAAATTAGTCCGACCAAAGCTTTTGCATAGCATCAACCAATAAAATTTTAAAATTTTGGATCACGTATCAGAGTTCCATAGTTTGTGGACTTTATATATTTCGGCCGTTTCCTATTTGGAATTCTATTATCCAAATAAAAGTGATACCACAGGTAAATTCATTTTGGTATTATGTTATCTTTGTTTTAAACAAGAAAAAAATCTAATTTTCGGTTTCGAATTATTTATAGTTTTGTAAAAGACGAGTGTGGTGGATAAAGACTCACGATCGCGTGAGGAGAAATCGCGGCCATATAATATAGATAATAATTTATCTGGGGTTCAAGGCTCTACTCCAACCAATCGTGCTTGTGTAATTAACGCCTATTTAGCACGTACAGCGGGTTATATTCTGGGCACATAAAGCGGATCATATTCTGAGGCGTAAAATTCATACGGTTCATGCTGCAAAAATAACTAGTGTTGTGCGGATCCTCCATTATTTATAGTGTATTTTAATTTTAAGAAAAGCGTTATGCTTATGTCGTGTTACTATAAGTTAATTTAATTTAAATCATATCTAGATATTTTTAGTATTATCTTAGTGCATAATTAGTTAACGCAAATCGTCGTTATTTAATCTCAAATTAAAATTTATAATTTAAAACTATCTAATCGAGAAGTGATAACGATACCGCTATCGGGTGTCTTGTGTAACGTGAGATCAAATGTGTGAAAAGTGTTTGTTTATATAGCAAGATATATTATAATAATTTGTACGTTAAGTTAAAGAATACTATCTATAACTAACTTAATGGGGAAGCGCTTCATCCAGGCTGTTATATATGGGTAAGTGATTTACAGTTGTTTTCTAATAATTATTTTGTGGTTGGTAAATAACAGATTTTCACCGTTTTAACTTTTACTCACGAGCGTCGTCTTGTTTCTCGAACTAATTTTGTTCGTATTACGGTCGGTAAAGTTATATCACTTTTCATATATATATATATTTATATATATATATAAATATATTTGTCATATGAATTATATATATATAAATTGGTTTCTAGTAATAAAGAAATAAAAATAAAAATAAAAATATATAAAAACAAAAGATTTGATAATGTCTAACGTAAAGAAATTTTCCTTTTTATAATAAAGATGTTAGTGATACAAATATGAAGTAATTCATTTTAATTTAGTGGGGGGAAATGGGTTGAATATTCCGTAACGGATAATCGTGTTCCAGTCTTGGGTTTATTTAATTTGTGGTTTCTACAGGCAGCTACGTACATTCATCATTTTCCGAAGGCCCACCCCAAACCGACTTCAGCTAGCGGGCCAATGGCTGCTGTTCGGAGATAAATGATGAAGTTTTTTTTTTCTGCTAAGGGAAGGTGTGTCGGAGACCGGTTAAAAATCAAGGTATAATTGCATGATTGCAGGTGTGTTTTTGTTTGCAAGGTTATATTTTCGTGGCGTGATGTTATCAACCTTTTTATGCAACGCCTTGACTAATATAGTGAGCAATAACCTGCGGCCAACGCCCCTTTCATTACAGTTTGTTCCAGCAACGAGTACATATATTTACTTCCTCCTTTCAATTATTCTAAACTTGAGAATTAACAATTTGAAATTGAGAATAAATAATTCTAAAATAGTAATCACTAAAATAAGTGGTTTGCCAATTGAAATGAATGAAAAAGAAATTATGAAATTTTTGCTAATTTTAAATTTACACTAATGTGTACTCATTTTCTAACTCTGACAAATTTTTAAATATAAGCGCGAATTCTGTACTGAACTCACACAACTCAATGACACAACTTACCGCTGAAAGAAAATCTCATATTGCACTAAATATTTATTTGGCGTGTGAGCATTTTAACTTATAGTTTTTGTGTTAAAACTGTTAAAAATGAGTGCACATTTGTACAAAATACAAATTAATAAAAAATTTAATACTGGTTAAAGTTAACGATGAGGCCATTGTGCGTCATAATGCACTTCTGATCAATGAAATCATTTTATCAAGCATTCAAAAAAAATGGTTGAATTAAACCGGGTTGTAACAACAGTATTCATTTGCTATAATCACTTACCTCAACTGTGTTCAACTCTAAATTATAGGTGTCAGGAGCCGAAACACAAGTGTTATAATATTTTCAAACGCTTAGCTTTATAAACTGTAAACAAAAATTTTAATATACAAAAAAACTGAAAAACTAAAAAAAATATCCGATCCACCAATTATTTACATTTCCCAGTTTAGGATCTCAAATATTTTTTTTTTGCATTTCGAAAAGCTCATAAATATCCCACTACAATTTTTAATAATAGGGCGGACAAACAGCTCAACAAAGGTAAAACAAATAATTTGTATGCGTTTTGCAATTTGCGAACGTGTGTGCTTTGTGTACCTAAATCATCGTCGACCGTTACAAATTTAACACTTTTTTTCGTGTGCGATTTCTCGTCGATCAATGTAAATTCCTCATCCTCGTGTATTATGTAATTTCTGTCATTTGATCTTACGACAAAATGTACTAAAAACAAAATAAAAGAAAACAAAAAAAAAGTAAAACAAACAAATAAAACAAGGCATAATACAAAACAACAACAAAATTAAAACAAAACGAAAAGCTTTTTATTCGTAATTGTTTGGGTGTGTGTGTGTGTGTGTGTATGTATTTTTAATGTAAATTTTATATTCGATGAGCTTTTAAGCGGTTTATATAATAAGATTTGTGTTTACGTATGTGTGTGTCTGTGTCTTTTATATAAATTGTCTGTATTATTGTGCAGGTTAAGCTTAGACAATGTTTATTTATTTGTGCTTTAATTAGACATAATCTTACATTGAATATACTGTTGCAAAAAAAAATGATTTGTTAGCAGTAAGCTTTCAGAGAATTTCAGTTTATGTGTTGGCTTTATAAAGATTAAACATTTTGCCGTGCTTTATATAAATGCGGATAAATATACTGTATCTATATAACCCCTTCCCCCGGCACTGTGCGTTTTACAATATCTAGTTAAGTGCTTTAGAAATTAAAAGGGATTTGAACAGTCTTGATTATATGTTATACAATGGTATATGCACGTTGAAAATTTTACAACAGTTGATGATTTATATAAAATAAATTTTCTAAATTTGGTTGACATTATAAAGATTAGTAATGATTTATGATAATATAAATATTTTACAAAGGCAAATATACAAAGTATTAGTTCAAAATCAATAAATCGTTACTCCTAGTAATATTTTACAGAACTGAAATTTCCTAAAGTAGTTTCGACCTGGAGGAAATGCTTACTTTCCCAACACACATAAAGCAACATTTATTTGTTGTTTTTTTATTGAACACGTTAAAATAAAAACAAGTAACAAACTAACAATTTTGTTAGGGAAAACATAAACCAAATAAAATATTAAAAGAAAAACACTTAAAAAGCTATAATAAACACAAAATTTTCTCTTGAAAGTCAGATTAATATACGAACGAACAGGATGAGTAGCAATTCTCGTAAAAGCGATGATTTCCTCTCGAATCAATAAAGGTTTGATCTAAAAGGTTAACTTGTTTCTCAGGAAATTATCGATCTGCAATAATTAAACTAAATTGGAATACACAAATCTATAGGGGATGCTTATTTTTTAATTACTTAGAAAACACAGTAGTTAGTGATTATTAAGGAATGGTCCAGTCAAGCAAGTGTAAAAAAAAAAACAAGTGACAAGTTGTCTTACAAAGCCTCGCGAAGTTGCTTGTTGCATTGGACTAACATTACGAGTTTGCGTTTTAAATCGATTAAACTAGTTTAGTACTACGGTATTTCCGCGAGAGGCAGTAACAATGCTAGAAAATTTAGTATTAGTTTAGACTAACATTCTGAAAATTTTATAAAGATATTTGTGAGGAATGCCGGTTTCTAATTGGAAAACTTGCCCTATTTTTATCTTTATGAAATTCATGTTGAAATTTTATTTGTACGGTAATTTCACTATTTTATATTATATATTTTGTAAAAATTTTTATATAAAGTAATCATCAATTTTATATAAGCAAGGTCAGTAATTTAGTAAATACAATATGTAATTTTTTTTGCAAATATTTCCGTTGTGGAAAAACATTTTCTACTCTACTAACGTTGTTTTCAAAATATTATTTTATATGTACTTGTAATTTTTATGAATATTAAATTAACGAATATTATGCAAAATAAGGTCATATAATTTATTAGTAGTTGTATTAATTTTGTTATTAAGTAAATTTTGATTATTCCGATTTTTATAAATTTCAAATTCCTCTATGCGATCTAACATGTCGCTTTTCTTCATTTTGTAAAGTACTTCCAAATTGTTATTATAATTTCCGTGATTATGTAAAGCCTGATTAATATGTTAGGCAAATTTTGATTCGGTATTCATTTGTCAAATGTCTTTAACTTTGAATGATTATTTTATATAGGACAAACTGTGCGTTCATTCAACATACGTTTCAAAGAACATGTTACACACATTGGAAAAATTAATAGTGAATCACAATTTGCCCAACATATTAATCAGACTTAACATAATCACGAGCATGAAGTTTCTGGCAACTTTCTGGCAAACCTTATAAATCCTATTATCTAACAAACGTTATAAATGTAAATAAATCCTGACAAATGCAAATTGACTCATGTTGCAATCTAATATTAAAATTTAATTCAAGGAAGTTCCTTACATAATATTCTGAGTTGATTTGCAAATAAAAATAATCTAATTAATCGAAACTACCACAAATTAATTTAATATCAATATCGTGTAAAAAATTATAACGTTAAGGTAAAAATATGATGAGTGATTATATCATGAAACAACGAATTAATAATGCCATTTAGGAAAGTTTACACAAACATTACACAAATTAACCATAAGAGTCTAGGCCACAAACAGAAAAATACTTTAGATATAAAAATTTACGAACGTTGGCCTGCTATTAGCGGGTTCAGTAAACGTTTTCTCGATATTCGAATTTTTCGATTAACTATATACTAAGAGACATTTGACATTGGGTTTGACATTTCAATTCATTCGATTGTTTCGTCATTGTGTGATCTGTTGTTGCCCAAAACAAAATCCAAAAATAAGTTAGGTTTCGGCAATAGTGTGCCGATATGAATGAGTGGCATATTCGAAATGAGAATACAAATATCCTTAATCTTTATTAACGTTTCGTTGTATATTTCCGCCGAAAAATCCATATTGGGATCTTGATCAGTGGTCCGAATGCTATGCAGAGTGTCGTGGCTCATTGAATCTTTATATTTTGTAGAGAATAGAAGCTTGTGACCTAAAAGTTGTCATCAACAATATGACGAATAATTAGCTAATTTGATGAGTAGAGGAACTGAGTAGTGCATCTGAAGTGAGAGATCTCAAAGGTTGTCATCTTTCAGCAAATATAATTCGTGACACGCGTAATTTAGGTACGTGTCCTACAGTAATAACATTAACTGTTCGCAAGTATTCGATGAAAATCAGTCCAACAACGTTAAGCAACAACAAACGCGAAAAGAAGTTGCTTCGAATGGACTGTGTATAATCGTCCTACATCAGTATACATTAATGTCTTTGCGAATTAAAATAGAAATTTTTGATTCATTTTCGATGTGATATTTTTAAATCGTGTGGCGAAATTTAAATCGGGACGCAAAATAAAACAGTGAAAATCCTATATTTTATCGACTTAAAAGCATTATTGAATTTTTAAATCATTTTGCTGTCGTTATCATGCAAAATTATCCAATGCTAAGCTAAGCGGCTTTGGGCGGTTCACTGTTTTACATTAGAAATAAAAAAGTCTCACGATTTTTACTCAGCTGAGGAATCAAGCCAAAAAATAATATCGAAAATCAAATGAGCAACTTTTTGATCGAAAAAAAATATCGCATAATAAAACATCGAACATACGAGTATATTTAATCGTCATTGACAGTGAATTTTAGAAATTAATTTTCTGCTATTCCTGCGCATGGTAATTTAACGCTAATCGGCTTGGGGAGTTCTTTGTTTTAGTCTAAGGAATAGAAATAAAGTTGGATCAGGATAATTGAACATTGACACATAAAGTGTCAATTTATTATTCAAATATTAAAACAATTTTATTTATATTTCCAAAAATTATGAAAACTGGAAAAAGAGGGGTTGATGGCAGCAAGTGGAAGGTCCTTTAAATTAATAAAGAAATTAAAATTACACAAAGGCCTTAATATTAAGTATAGTGACAGTCAAAATTCGATTGCATTAATTCGATGAAAAAAACCGAGTTTCTTTTTGTTAATAACGTCGATGTTTTCAGATTCTGTCATTTAATACATTCATTATTCTATTATGGGGAGGCTAGATCAGGAAATGGAGGCTAGATTAGAATAATTAAAAATTTACGGACAAGTGGTCAATTTTCTATTCATAAATTAAAAGAAATTAAAGAACCAGAGGTTTGAAACTACAGCTCTCAACCTCAAAGGTAAACAACGGATTAAATTGGCCTTCAAAATATAGGGGCAATTTAAAATCGACATTTCTTTTTATTATTATCAACAATATTTTTTTCGATATTTTCAAAGTCGAAAAAATCCGATGTGTTAATCGTTTAGTTTTTTTTCGGCTAAATTAGGCGGTTCCGACAAATGAGTTAATAATTAATTCAAGTAGCTATGCATTAAATTGGATCAAATAACTGTTCTATATTTTAATTTGCTATCACATTTATGATAGAAAAATTTTGACAAATGTTTTCGCAGAGACATTATTATTCCATTTATACTTTAGGAAAGTGGGCAAGGCTAATTATTTTTGGTAAGCAAAATTCTTCATATATTCTAAAATTTACCTATTTCATTTAAATTAATTAGCAAAAAAAAAAAAAAATTTAAAATAATAATAAATATTCTCCGATCTTCTTCACAGAAATTTTATTATTCCATTTACTTAGAAAAGTGGGCTAGGCAAATCTTTGGAGGGCAAAATTCCTAAAATTTAACTCTTTCATTTAAATTAGCGACTAATAATGCTCCACGAAAACTTTTATGATTTACGGATAAAAATAAAAAATAAAAATAAGTTGTCTCTAATTGTGAATTTTAAATTTATTAAAACGAATTATTTGGTGGACAAACACGATCAACATACAGAAAATTCTAAGACGTAACTCATTTATGTAAATTGACAATTAAAACTGCTTTAATAATATCCTTATAATTCAATTCAAATATTTTTTACAATTTATTGCTTTAAAAAAAAGGGTAAAGCTTATTATTTTTGGTGGGCAAAATTCTTCATTACGTGAAAAATTCTAAAATTTAACTCTTTCATTTAAATTAGCACAAATAAAAATAAAAATATAAAAATAAATATTCTCTGGTTGGGAAATTTAAATTTATTAAACTTAACTATTTGATGGACAAAAACTATCAACAAATGGATAATTCTAGGAGGTAACTCATTTATTTAAATTGACAATTAAAACTGTTTAACTAATATTCTTATAATTCAACTCAAATGTATTCGCAGAAATTATATTATTCCATTTACTGCTTTTAAAAAGTGGGCAAAGCTAAAAATTTTTGGTGGACAAAATTTTTTATTTCGTGAAAAATTCTAAAATGTACCTCTTTCATTTAAATTAGATAGCAAAAAATAAATTTTAAATAAAAATAAATATTCTTTAATTGCGAAATTTTAATTTATAAAACTAATTATTTGGTAGACAAACATGATGAACATACAATTTTAGGACGTAGCTCGCTTATTCAAATTGACAATTAAAACTACTACTAAACATTCTTATAATTTACGTCAAATGTTTTCGCAGAAATATATATTGCTATAGAAAAGTGAGCAAGGCTAATTATTTTTGGTGGACAAAATTCTTTATCTCGTGAAAAAATCTAAAAATTAACTCTCATCTAAATTAGTAAATAATTAAAAATAATTAAAAAATAAAAATCATCTCATCTAAATAATTAAAAAATAAAAATAAGTAATTATTCTCGGACTGTAAAATTTAAATTTATTAAAACTAATTATTTGGTGGACAAAAATGTTCAACATACCGATAATTTTACGACGTACCTATGTGATTTATTTAAATTGACAATTAAAACTGCTTTACTAGTATTCTTATAACTTAACTCAAATATTTTTTTACCATTTATTGCTTTAGGAAAGTGGGCAAAGCTAATTATTTTTGGTGGGCAAAATTTTTTATCTCGTGAAAAATTCTAAAATTTAGGTTTCAGTGGTTGACTAAAATTTAACTCTTCATTTAAATTAGTTAGCACAAAACATAAAAAAAATAAAAATAAATATTTTCTGCTTGGGAAATTAAAAATTATTAAAACTAATTATGTGGTGGAAAAAAATGATCAACATAAAAGTATTATTTTTGGTGGGCAAAATTCCAAAAATTCTAAACTAGCAATAAAAAAACACATTCTTTTTAAACAAAATGACATTTGAGAGTAATAGATGAACATCCTTGTAAATGAACTCAAAATTTAGTATGGTAATTAGCGAGTGGACCAAATTTTTTAAGAGGTGGCCAAACTGATAAAATTATGAAACCACTCAATTATTTACGTTAGAGTTTAGTCTTGCTATCGCAAATTGAACTCATTTTTTGTAGCACTTTTGTGGTGGACAAAATTTTTGAACTGGATGGTTGAAATAGATTGCAAAATTTTAGCATGCGGAGTACTAGTAAAGGGTGATTTTTTTGTGGTTAGGATTTTCATGCATTAGTATTTGACAGATCACGCGGGATTTCAGACAAGGTGTCAAAGAGAAAGATGCTCAGTATGCTTTGACATTTCATAATGAATAGACTTACTAACGAGCAACGCTTGCAAATAATTGAATTATATTACAAAAATCAGTGTTCGGTTCGAAAAGTGTTTCGCGATTTACGTCCGATTTATGGTCTACATAATCGACCAAGTGAGCAAACAATTAATGCGATTGTGACCAAGTTTCGCACTCAGTTTACTTTATTGGACATTAAACCAACCACACGAATGCGTACAGTGCGTACAGAAGAGAATATTGCGTCTGTTTCTGAGAGTGTTGCTGAAGACCGTGAAATGTCGATTCGTCGCCGTTCGCAGCAATTGGGTTTGTGTTATTCGACGACATGGAAGATTTTACGCAAAGATCTTGGTGTAAAACCATATAAAATACAGCTCCTGCAAGAACTGAAGCCGAACGATCTGCCACAACGTCGAATTTTCAGTGAATGGGCCCTAGAAAAGTTGGCAGAAAATCCGCTTTTTTATCGACAAATTTTGTTCAGCGATGAGGCTCATTTCTGGTTGAATGGCTACGTAAATAAGCAAAATTGCCGCATTTGTAGTGAAGAGCAACCATAAGCCGTTCAAGAACTGCCCATGCATCCCGAAAAATGCACTGTTTGGTGTGGTTTGTACGCTGGTGGAATCATTGGACCGTATTTTTTCAAAGATGCTGTTGGACGCAACGTTACGGTGAATGGCGATCGCTATCGTTCGATGCTAACAAACTTTTTGTTGCCAAAAATGGAAGAACTGAACTTAGTTGACATGTGGTTTCAACAAGATGGCGCTACATGCCACACAGCTCGCGATTCTATGGCCATTTTGAGGGAAAACTTCGGAGAACAATTCATCTCAAGAAATGGCCCGGTAAGTTGGCCACCAAGATCATGCGATTTGACGCCTTTAGACTATTTTTTGTGGGGCTACGTCAAGTCTAAAGTCTACAGAAATAAGCCAGCAACTATTCCAGTTTTGGAAGACAACATTTCCGAAGAAATTCGGGCTATTCCGGCCGAAATGCTCGAAAAAGTTGCCCAAAATTGGACTTTCCGAATGGACCACCTAAGACGCAGCCGCGGTCAACATTTAAATGAAATTATCTTCAAAAAATAAATGTCATGGACCAATCTAACGTTTCAAATAAAGAACCGATGAGATTTTGCAAATTTTATGCGTTTTTTTTAAAAAAAAAGTTCTCAAGCTCTTAAAAAATCACCCGTTATTTCACAGCTATATTTTGAAGTAGTCGAGGAAACTCAAGAATACTAAGAAAAATTCCAAGTATTCCAGCTAACTGAATTATATAAATGTGTTGTTATACATAGACGAACATTTACAAAAAGTCGATATATTTATTTACCGATTCATAATCCCGAATAATAAATAATCTCCCTCCATCCGTATATCATAGTTTGTTTAGCTATCTACCGTTTTTGCATTACATTACAAAAAAAAAACGCCTTATGGACGGTACCAACAAATTTGATCCCTGTATATACACAACGGATTGAAATTTTCAACCTGAAAGACAAATCTTTTGTATAGTCCTGCTATTTTTATTAGTTTTTCTATGTGTGTGTGTGTTTATATATATTTCGATTCAGGAAAGGAAAAAACCTTTTCCGTGCTGGGGCTTTTTATACCGATTTCTGTTTTCTTTGGCTTTGCTTTGTCTTCAACATGTTATGTAAATATATCGTATAATGTTGTAATAGGATTAAGAGATTTTTTTGTATACTGATAATAGATCTTGTGATTCGCAACGAGATAGATATATATGAATAGTGTTGAGGAACCCAAAAATCCCTGATTATATAATACAAATAGACGAAAAAATGTTTTTAAAATGACAGCAAGACAACACAAAACATAGAAATATGAAGTTTATGTACGTTACAGAGACAAAACACTGTGCTTGGAGAAAAAAGTTTCGGTGCACGTTTCACATATATAGGAGTACATAGATATTGTATTGACATGACACAAATACATTAAACCCGCCCGTACACCAGCTTTTATGTATAAAAGCTTAGATATATTTTTGAATATATACGCACTACTAATTCGTCGCGTTCTAAAATTTCCTGAATCTCCCTTTAGCGGTGATAACGCTTGCTGTGATTTCGATTTTTCCTCGTACTGCTGTTTCATTAACTCTTTTTGTAATAGGCCGCACAACATAATGGGAAGTTCGGTGGCTTCACTCATTTTGATCAAAGTTTGATTGCCTACGCTATCTCGTCGTTTCGCGTGTATGTCACCAACACTTTCATTATGTATCGTACTATTCTCCGAGGCTGTTAAACGGATTGCTAAATCACTTCCGGTACGATACGTTGGTAAATTATCAAGTAAACCTTTAAGCAAGATACCGAAAGAAATGAAAAAAAAATAGTGTTGAAGAAATAGTTAATATATATAGAATATAGTAAAAATTGACATAAAACACATCACAATATTTTGTTGGTAGATTTATGGTACACACATAGTACTAGAGGAGTGTGAGCTTTATAAAGAAATAAAAAAGTTTCGCGAATTTAATTACTCAAGTGCCCATCATTAAAACACTCATAATTCAACACGAAAAATCCTTAAGTTTACTCGTACTATACAGTGCTTTTTTACAAGCTGAAAACGAAATTCTTAAAATAATTAAGTTTCCCCAGTGCTGTTGTTGGTTTTGTTCTAAATTCATTTCTTCGTAATGTCGCTTCAAAATGTATAAATCATAATTAAAAGTTTTGTGTTTTTTTATGGCAGTTGGTTGTTTTTGTTGTTCCTGTGTTATATATAAATAGACAACTGCCACTGCTGCTGTTTTTGTTATTATTATTATTATTATTGTTAAAGTTATAATTTACTTCCTTTTCCTCTCTGTATGTGTATACAAAAGCAAAAATACGTCAGGAGGAACAACAAGTAGAAGATACTTTTCCCAACAAAAATTATGCATGCGAGAATTGTTTTTGAGAAAATGTGTAAGTCTTCTCGAGTAATAACGTAAGTTGTGTTATAAAAGTCAAATCCACAAAATGTTTACGTTTTTATGGGTACATTGTGTGCTGCATAATTTTAAGAGTTAAGGGTTGAAGTAATTGGCATATTATGTTTTTTTACGTTGGAATCCCAAAGCTATGCGAAACATTGCTAGTACTTTAAAATATTTAAACCGTATTACAAACGTGCGACCCCTATTTCAAAGAATAATAAACAACAAGCTTATGATGTACCATAAAATTATATTAAGTTCCATAGAAAAACAAAGTAGTTAAAGTTCAAAAAATGTTTTTGGAAATGTGTAACAGCTTTTCTTACAATATATTTTTTTTTTGTTAAAATAAGTTTTGAAACTACTTCATTCAATTGTTTTATGTTCAATTTACTTTGAACAAACTTTACAAAAATAAATAAAATGGGAAAGTAGCTTTAACAATATAGATAACAAGTTTCACTGGAAAGTTCGATTACTTTAATACTAGTTTTGTGATGGAATTGTTATTTCAATTTTCGAGTAGATTATTTTAATAAAAGAGTATTCCAAAATATATTAAACAGCACACAAAAACCAGATTATTAATGTAGGATTGACGAACTTGTCAAATCTTTATGCTGTGAACTGTGGTAGATTACGTTATGTATAACTGCTACAGAAAAAACTTTTCGATTACAAAATAAAACTTTACTACTACTAAAGCTCAATTTATGCTAATTGAGTCCCAAACGAAAAAAAATTGTGCTACTCCAGGAGCCAAGAAAACGGGAACTGATAATTTCTGATTTGATAAAACACTCAACCCAAACCACAGTACGTTTCATAACAACTGGAACTGAAACTAGTGTGAATGAGATGAAAAGTTTGTCATATCACCAAGATGCTTTTTGGTGCATTTAGTGAGGATACCCACATTTTATGGAGCTTTTTTCGTGCCAGTTTTCATGTATGTGAAGCTAGGACGAAAAACCTTCCCGAAAAATGCCTTTTCAATTCTGTTGCGTTTCTTTGCTAAATTTCATGATATCCCGAAAAATGTATTAGATCTTGCATTTTTAAGAATTAAACGTAAACTAAAATTTAAGAGGCGAATTATGTAAGCATTACGAGTTACGAGTTATGACAAATGACGTCAAAAGGCCTTTTTATTTAAAGCATGTTTTGTTGTTTGAGTCGTACACATTTATAAATTCGAGACAAAAGTCGTACTTTCTATTTTTTTCTTGTTTTCATTGACAATTTGTCAAAATAAGTTTGAGTCGAAACTCGTAAGTCGAACTCGTAATGCTTACATAATTCGCTCCTAAATGTAAATTGCTTTCCGAAAGTGTATAGCTACACTTTAAAGTGTAATAATTCTATTTTCTTGTAAATTCGATAAAAAAATTCTTCGAAGGTCGGATTGATATAACGCATATCGTTAAGAGGTTTTTTATTTGATATCAATGATTTTGGCACGGCAAATTGAAAATGAATTGAATTGCGATTCGTTTTATTGTTGTCAGTCAAAATAGTTCACACACACTCGATAGCACACAAGTCGCCGCTACGTGTTATTGTGCCTCATACACGACACGCGGCATTGAAATGACGAATAGTTAGAGGCGAAGAACGAATTACGCATACTCTCACACAGCTGTCGACTGTGTGTTACGGAGTGTGCATTTGATAAATTTGATAAAGAATTGGCCAACATTTTTAATGAATATGAGAATGCGGGCATACAAGACAACGAAAGTGATAATATTCTTGGGTTTGAGCTACCATTAGAGCATGAATTGAATGACATGAATAATTTGGCACTGAATCAAAATTAATTATCAATATCAGATGAAATTGGGCAATTAAATTTGGATCAAAAAAGAATATTTGATGAAGCTGTTAATAGCGTCAATAATTATTGTGAAGCATGGGACAAAGAAAAAAGTAACAAACCACTCACAATTTATCGTAAAATAGTCTCAAGTGTTGGTGGCACAGGAAAATACTTTTTGATTATGCACACAATTGAAAATAATGCGCGAAAATTTAAAAAATTTGGCTCTCATTATTATTGACGAAATATCGATGGTTTCTAATGTAACTCTAGTATACATTCATTTAAGACTTTGCGAAATTTTTGATACTTTGAATAACCAAGATGGCTGGTTTGGTAGAATTAATATTTTATTTTTTGAAGATCTGTTGCAATTGGACTCAGTTAATGAACTATCGCCATTTGTAGATATTTCGAAAAAGCAACTAACAAAGTATCTCACTGGGCTCCATGTAATTAATTTGTGGCGATAATTGTTCAGTTATGATGAACTCACTCAAAATATTCGACAGCAGACAGACCAAGAGTTTGTTCAGACATTGGCGCATATTAGACTTGGCATTTTAAATGAAACAGATTATCAGTTGCTTGTAAATCGAGAAATTAAACTAAAGAATGACACAACTGACAGTCGTATAGCGGATTTAGTGCAATTCATTGACAAGCTACCGTCCGATACGGTCTGCTTATTTGCGACAAGAGAACAACGTAAAAATGTAAATGCAGCAATGTTAGATCGAATTAAATCTCAAAAAGTGGTTCTAGTGGCTCAGGATGAAATTGAAGCCAAAACAGCAAAGCAAAAAGAAAGAGCCGCAAAGTCGTTAGAGGCATTCCAGCAGAAAGGCAAATGCTCAAAGATTGCAGGCTTACAAGATCGAATCGAAGTAAACAAAAGGGCCAATATTATGTAACTGAGAAATCTTGATGTTGCATCTGGATTAGTGAACGGTTCGATCGGAACAATTAAAAAGATACACGAAACGATAGAACAAGTAAATGGCCAATCAGTTCGAATCGTAGTGAAATTAACTGTTCAATTTGAAAATGGTGAATATGAATTAGAGCCCGTACAATCAAAATTTCCATTAAATCAAGGCGCATTTATTACTCGCAAACAATTTTCTATCTGTTTAGCGTATGCAATCACAATCCACAAGAGTCAAGGCTTAACCTTAGCATCTTGTGTAGTTGACATTGGTGATAGTATTTTTGCAAATGGCCAAACTAATGTTGCACTCTCACGATTGAAATAACTCTCCGGCTTGCATATAATAAATTTAAATCCAGCCAGCATTAAAACAAATAGCGGGGCCATAGTTAAATATAATAGATTACGAGCCACTCATAAAAATGATTTGCCGTCAATTGATTTAACCAAAACTAAGAATTCTAAGATTTCTGATAAAAATAGATATTTGCGCAAACAAATCGAAGTTACATTAGAACCATCGACAGTGCTCAAAAAGCAAACAGAAAAAGAAATGTTTTGGAAAATAATCAAGCAGCACATCGCATTCGTGGAATGCAAAATAGAAATAATGCTTGCTATGCTAATTCTGCTTTTCAATCTTTGACAAATATTCAGTGCATTAAAGACTGTGTTTTGAGAGGTCCCAGCTCAACACTGGAACAATTACTTTTGAACTATTTTAATCCTTTGCTACTTGGAACCAATATTTGAGATTTTTGTTGAATTCGGGCACATCAAGTTCAACAAAAGATTTATGCGAGCATGATCTTACATTCCATATCGAATGCATTAACAGCAAGTGCAAATCAAAACCGCGTGTGTATAGCAATCCAGATTTAATGTGCCTATTGTATATACCCATCGGAAGAAAATGTAATTTATCCGATTTGATTAGTTTTAATTTTGGTAGATGTTCTTGCGATAAGTGCAAGAATCCACGAAAAGTCAGTGTTACCTTGAGAATATGCGTTGGGTTCTCATATTTTCACTTGTTATTGCCGATCAATGCTACGTGAAAATTAATAGTCTACAACTTTCTTCTGTACCTCAGACAGAATTAAGCTTTGGAAATAAAAAATATGTTTTGTCAAGTGCCACGTTCCATCATGGCACAGAATTAAAAAAAGGCCATTACACAGTAATTTTGAAAAAGAATGGAAACTTTTTTAGAGCAGATAATGGCGTCATCTCTAGGCGTCAAACTAGGTAGTTTTTTTTATTATGATCAGCACGATAGACTACGTTCTGGTGTACTGTTGTTGTACTGGTGTGTGGTAGACGATTCTATTTTATATTTTAGTGTGTTAGTTGGAAACAAAAATTAATGGTAGCTTCCTTCTCGCTGATACTCCATCTTCATGCGATGGGAGGAGAGATAAAATCTACTTTTTAAAGAAATCATCATAAAGATTAAAAAAGTATCGATTTTATGCAAAGCGACTGTCAAATGTTCAATGTTTTTGGTGATTTTTTCGATTACATCAATTTGTCAGGTTTTTAATTTTTTTTGTTATGCAAAAAGGGTCACTGGTAAAAATTCTCTTAGCAATGATAATAATATGATGTATTAATATTAGTTTCATTGTAATACGTTGATTCACTATCATTATGAATCGCAACGGACCGATACTAGGGAGCATTTGAGCCAAAAAATGAAATTTTACAAAAAAATTAGGGTGGCTTTTAAGTTATGAAGGTCAATATCTAAAATATACGAGTTTACTGAGACAAACGGTTGATAACGTCCCTTAAGCTAGCAGAACCCATATAGCAGAACATTACAAGATAGTATGGATAATTATAGGCTAATTATAGGCTAATTAAATGCCGCATTAAAAAATGTTGGGCTCCACCCCTTCCAAATAAAACGCGGGTTCTGCTAGCTTTAGAAAAAGTTAGCAGAACCCATATCAAAAATTGATTTAAAAACAATTGGAAAATTAAAGGTTAATTTTAGGCTAATTAAATGCCCTATTTAGATTTTTTTATTCTGTTCAATCTAGGAAATGCAAAAGGCTTTATCATTTCGAAGCTAGCGGAACCCAAATCGAAAATCGGACCAAAATCGAAATTAGAACGCAAAACAAGATCTATTGATAAGCAAATAAGTTTAGGATAGCTATGAGCTATTTAAATGCTCCATTAAAAATTTTTGGGCTCCACCCGTTTTTGACCAGACTTCAGGTCATTTAATCTAAAGCCAGCAGAACCCAAATCGAAAATCGGACCAAAACTTTTAAATTAAATTAAATTTTGAGCCCAAAATTTTTTAATGGGGCATTTGATTAGCCCATAGTGAGCCTAAAATTATTTGCTTATCAATAGATCTTGTTTTACGTTCTAATTTCCGTTTTGGTCCGATTTTCGATTTTGGTTCTGCTGGCTTTAGAATAAATGACCTGAAGTCTGGTCAAACACGGGAGGAGCCCAAAATTTTTTAATGGGACATTTAAATAGCCCATAGTGAGCCTAAAATTATTTGTTTATCAATAGAACTTGTTTTGCATTCTAATTTCGATTTTGGTCCGATTTTCGATTTGGGTTCTGCTGGCTTTATATTAAATGACCTGAAGTCTGGTCAAAAACGGTTGGAGCCCAAAATGTTTTAATGGGGAATTTGATTAGCCCATAGTGAGCCTAAAATTGTTTGCTTATCAATAGATCTTGTTTTACGTTCTAATTTCAGTTTTGGTCCGATTTTCGATTTGGGTTCTGCTGGCTTTAGATTAAATAACCTGAAGTCTGGTCAAAAAAGGGTGGAGCCCAAAATTTTTAATAAAATATTTGAATAGCCCATAGTGAGCCTAAAATTATTTGCTTATCAATAGATCTTGTTTTGCGTTCTAATTTCGGTTTTGGTCCGATTTTCGATTTGGGTTCTGCTGGCTTTAGATTAAATAACCTGAAGTCTGGTCAAACAAGGGTGGAGCCCAAAAATTTTTAATGGGGAATTTGAATTGCCCATAGTGAGCCTAAAATTATTTGCTTATCAATAGATCTTGTTTTACGTTCTAATTTCAGTTTTGGTCCGATTTTCGATTTGGGTTCTGCTGGCTTTAGATTAAATAACCTAAAGTCTGGTCAAAAAAGGGTGGAGCCCAAAATTTTTTAATGGGGAATTTGAATTGCCCATAGTGAGCCTAAAACTATTTGTTTATCAATAGATCTTTTTTTACGTTCTAATTTCAGTTTTGGTCTGATTTCCGATTTGGGTTCTGCTGGCTTTAGATTAAATGACCTGAAGTCTGGTCAAAATTTTTTAATGGGGCATTTGATTAGCCCATAGTGAGCCTAAAATTATTTGTTTATCAATAGAACTTGTTTTGCGTTCTAATTTCGATTTTGGTCCGATTTTCGATTTGGGTTCTGCTAGCTTCGAAATGATAAAGTTTTTTGCATTTCCTAGATCGAGCAGAATAAAAAAATTTAAATAGGGCATTTAATTAGCCTAAAATTAACCTTTAATTTTTCAATTGTTTTTAAATCAATTTTTGATATGGGTTCTGCTAACTTTTTCTAAAGCTAGCAGAACCCGCGTTTTATTTGGAAGGGGTGGAGCCCAACATTTTTTAATGCGGCATTTAATTAGCCTATAATTAGCCTATAATTATCCATACTATCTTGTAATATTCTGCTGTATGGGTTCTGCTAGCTTAAGGTACGTGGTTGATATCATATTGTAGGTGAGGTTTGTAGCTAATAATTTGGCCGAATGTGGCCGGCCGATTTGACATTTTTCAGTTTTTGGCCAAAATGACCCTCCACCCTAATTTTTTGAAAATTTATTATATGCTATAGAATTGAGTACAGACAAACAAACATTTTTACCAAAGCAAGATTATATGGTGACGTCAAAGAAAAATTTCCAAATGTCATAACTTTGGTAATAATCATTCGTTTTGGACGTTTGAGTTGCCGTTGAATTGGTATTGACGTGTACAATCATAATTTGCTAGTTAAAAAATAATTGGGGCTTTTTTTGGGGCAGTTATACCCGAAAAACTGGTCATACCTGGAGTGTGGAGCTCATACCTCCACTCAATGTTGGTAGAAATTCATGCTTTTATACATTATTTAGGTCTAATTTTTTAAGACCTTTCCAATGGTATATAACATGATCCTAACGGCCTCAAAGGAAAAACGTTCAAAACTAGCTGTATATATACGAGTTCGACTTCTCGCACAGTAGGTGCTTTCGTCACTCGTTTGGACTGCCGTCCAAAGTGATAATGTTCAATAAATAAAAACCGCATGTTTTTATTTTCAATTTATACAAAGTAATTTTTTATTTTCTTGAAAAAATCGTTTTCTAATGAGACACATTGAAAATTCACCTCTGCAATATTTTTTGTGGGTACAGCTACACTTTTTATGTTATTGTGTACCTATACTTTTGTTATTTATTAATTTGTGTAGCTACACTTTTGTTAAATGTAATAAAAAAAGAAAAAAATGTCACCATCACATTCATCTTGGAAAGTGTGTTGAAAAATAAAATGGAATTTGAACGTGCCGTACTTACAGCGGATCGTAGACACCGGATCTGGCAAATTCTTCCTCTTACCACACGCCACAAAAGTAGGTTGCACGACGAACTTAGCAAACAAATTGAACAATTGAGACAAATTGAAAATTCACCCCTGCCATATTTTTATGTGGGTATGGCTACACTTTTTATTTTATTGTTTGACTACACTTTTGTTATTAGTTATTTTGTGTTAAATAGTTCAAAAAATTCAGGAAAAAGGGTCACAGATGAAAAAATGCTCTTCCATCATGAAAATGCACCAACACATTCATCATGGAAAGTGTGTTGAAAAATAAAGTGTATAGTACTCAAACAAATTATGTTTCCTATTTCATTCTATCTGAAGACTTTCCAATTCATTCTCACTTAATTAAATTAAAGTATAGTTAAATTAAAATTTTGTTTGGTTTCTTTTGAGAGTAGTTTCGAAAAAGTGACTATTAACTTTTTGAATAATTATTTATCAAACGAGTAGAATTATAAAATTTTTGATATCTACACCGATCCTCAACCATCAAAGATTGTACGCTACAGTTTTATGGGTTCCCTATATATAATAACCAATATAAGATTGCATACATGACATCGGAAGTTATTTCGGATTGTATCGTAGTACTGAATGTATTAAAACAACAACAAAATTAAAAATATTTCAACTCGAGTATGGAAGTAGTAGGCGGGACATAAAGCATTTCATAAAATTTCAATGGTTTTGAGTTCGGTAGTATGATGCTTTTTATTTCCGAGGTGAAGTACGTACCATAAAGGTTCCTGCATTTGCTGATGAATTAAAAATTCTCCATGATCGAACTTCATGTTACTTGAGACTTCATCTCAAATATAAATCCTAGAAAGGAAACAATTTAAGACCTTTGAAGGCTGCAGTTCAGTTGATTAATCAGGAGGAAGATCACATTGAACCTGTGGAAAATCTAAGTGATGAGAAAAATCTAACGGAAGATGAGAGTGGCTCAAAATTGGAGCAAAGTGCAGAATCAGACAATGAACAAGTTGAGTCCGAGAGTAAAATTGAGGTATGTAAATCATATTTTTCGGTAAATTTTGGTGCGAGAAAATGTATTTCTTAGTTATTTATTGTAATTTTTAGTCGGAGGAATCAGATGATGATGGCTCGAGTACAGCTCCAGCATTCAAAAAACAACGTAATACAGAGAGGAGGGAAAGTAGGGGAAGAAGCAGCAGTGGTAGTAATCGTGGACGAGGAAAGAGTATTGTTGTGGGTAAAGATGGGCATAAGTGGTACACAACTCCACGTGAAAAACTGTAATAGAGGCCACATGGTCACGAATCTTGCCACTCAACTTGGACCTGCAAAAGAGGTCAAATCTCCTTATGAAAGTTGGAGTTTATATTTTGACGAAGCCATGCTGTCGAAAATAGGCCGACATACTAATGAAGAAATCGACCGTTATACCGAGGATCGACAAATAAACAGGCAGTTGGATAATACATATAAACATATCGACGTAATTGAATTGAAGGCTTTCGTTGGTTTATTGCATTTTTCTGGTCTTCAAAAAACAAATATGACCAATATTCACGTCTATGGGATCTAAAAGTCGGTTGCATAAGATACCGTGCCCTCATGTCCCTAAAAGGATTTCAACAATCCCTGAGATTTGATGATAGGAACACTCGAGCAATTCGTCGTGTTGAGGATATATTCGCCCCCATAAGACAAATTTGGAACTCAGTCATTGAAAAATGCAGGACTCTATACAGCCCCGGAAAGCACTGTACCATTGACGAACAAGTGTTATCTTTTCGTGGACGCTGCTCTTTTAAGGTTTATAACGCGCAAAAACTAGAAAAATATGATCTAAAATGTGTCAATTTGATGACTCTCAAACATTCTATTTAGTCAACGCAATTCCATATGTCGGTAAAGTGGTTTTGGAGGACAAAACAGAAAAAATGCCATCCTATTATGTTAGAAAGTTGAGTGAGCCAATTTATGGAAGTTCCAGAAATATAACCTGCGACAACTGGTTTTCCTCAACAGACATTTTCGATACAATGTTGGAAAGAACCTCACAATGGTTGGAACACTAAAAAAAATAACCCACAAATACCTTTGTCTTTCAACACTGCTGGTGAGCCAGGAAGTTCCAAATTCGCTTTTGACCGAATGAAAACTCTGGTTTCCTACACTCCTAAGAAGAATAAAGTGGTCCGTGTTTTATCAACGTTCCATCGATTACAAGAAATATGTGAGACTACAAATAAACCAGAGATAGTCCATTTTTACAACAAGACAAAAGGTGGCACTGACACATTTGACCAGATGTATCACGAATATTCAACAGCAAGAAAAACTAACAAATGGCCAGTACGAGTTTTCATGGGGATGCTGGACCAATCGGGGATCAATGCCTCGATAATATACAATTTCAATGCTGCAAATCTATCACTCAACAAGAGAGATTTATTGAAAAGTTTAGTCGAAGATCTCACAATTCCTCATATCCGGAGGAGGCAAGAGTTGAAAAATCTGCAACACCAAACAGTATTTTGTATTCAAGAGACAATGGATGAAGAGCCAATACGATAATAATACGTGTCAGGCCTTCGTGTGGCAAGACCATAGAGCTGTTATCTGTCAGGCGTGTGGTGAACAAGAATGAATGATAAAAATCAAGATAAAAAATGATTAATGATAAATTAAATATTCTTTTTCAATAATTGTAGTTTATCATTCCAAATAAAGACATTTTTTACCAATTTGAACGAAACTCTTAATGATTATAACGACCTGTGCGGCAAAAATCGATTTTTCAAATTCTTGCTATTTGCGCACTTTGATTTCTCAAAATAAAAACCTTTTTTAAAGAACTGGCAAAAACCAGTATAATACCCTTAAAACATAGTATCTCCCCTTTAGAACCCCGTTTGAAATACTCGATTCTCTCAAAATCTCACTGAGACATCGTGATTTTAGAAAAAAATGCCATTTTTGTTAGTTTTTCACGTTTTTTACCCTTCTTGTTCAATTTTCTAGAACCCTTCAAACGTTTAGCCAAAACTACTTAGTTCACGCTATATTAAAAGACTAAAAAAATGAGCCCCCTTGGAATCCTCAAAGTCATACTGGACCCGAGATACGGGCCCTTGAAAATTGGGATGTTTTTTCACTCCGCGTTACCAGATTAGGTAAAAAAAATAGCGATACCTTTCTAGGGTAAATTTTATTCCTTGATTGCATTTGGGCGGACCCGATTACTATAATCAAAAAACGAAAAATCGTATTGCTACACTAGTCGTTTTCAAATTTATAGACGATGTTGTTTATAAATTTTCACATAAACCTGTCAAATTATGTTAAAAGCTAAAAAAATCTGGACACATCAAAAAAACCTGATAATTACAATCAAGCGTTTTACTTTTTCAATTTATAATATATTTTATTATTAAATTGTATATATATTATACTTAAAATCGAAACTTTCGTCATTCATATAAAAGCTCCTTTAAAACATGCAATAAATGAATCAAGCTAGAGTAGTAAAAAAAAAAATTCTTTTTTTTTTCATAAAAAAAAATTTCAATTTGAAGGAGGACGTAAAGTATGTTTTTTTTTGTAAACTATGAGCGTTTTGCAATTTGGTCTATGTATATAATATAGTTAAAGAGAGGGAGCTTTTGATAAAGTAGATTTATAATTGAATTTTTTATATATTTCGTGCTTTATTTTATCATCTATCTGCAACGCTACTACATAATAATGTAAAATCAAATTAAAGAAAATTGGAAAATTAAAAAAATCACAAAGAATTATTAAGAAAATTAAAAAAGCTTTGGAAAATTAAACTTTCCAAAGTATAGTTTATTTTTCTCTTTTTGGATTTTTAAATATTGTACTATGTAAATTAAAGTAAATAAAATATTTTTTATAAATATAAAGTTGGAGAAGCGAAAGCTTTTATAATATTTTTAAAATATTGTATTTGTGTGCATAAGGAAAAAGTTTATTTTTTTTTCGTTTGTTTTGTTTGGTATTCAAAAATATATTTTTGCTGAAGTTCTCGAGTGGGGGCTTTTGTAGTATAAAAATGTATATAAATAGTTAAATATAGAAAGCTTTATCTAATTTAGTAAAATTTTCGTTTATAAAAAAAATAGTTATAAAACGTGTGCTTTCTTGGTGTCATAAAAGCTACTCACATCACCTTTTTTTAATTTACTTGATGATGACTTTTTCTTTAAGAATTTCCTCAACGTTTCTTCTAACAACATACATACACAACCCGGAAAAATAAATAAATATAATACAGATAACAATTAATTTTAGTTTATGATAAAAAAAAATTTTTTTTTTGGAGATATTTTTAATCATTGTTTTTTAAAAAAAGCTTGATTCATTTTATTGAATCTAAAAACACATTATGTATTGATAAAAAAAAAATAATTTAACATCAATAAAAAAAAGCTTTTTAAATATTGTTTAATATTTTTCATTTTAGAATATCGTTATTGTTTTAAATTTTTTGTTTTTAAACAGACTTTTTAACAATTCAATATATATTAAAGCTCACCATCTGAATTTTTTTTCGATAGTGCCGTTTCCGCTACCGAATCTTCACTTAAACTAGCATTCATAGGACGACCATTGTTTGTGACTTCTAAAATTACAAAGAGAAAGAGGGGGGAAAAAAGAAAACCAAAAACAAAACACAAAAAGTTGTTGGTCAAAAAAAGCTCACACCGTAATATTTAGAAAAAAAAAATAAAAAATTTATAAAAATACCGTTAAACAGAAATATTTAAGATTTCAAAATACTCACCTAAATTCTCCGAGGACGCGTTCACCTCTGCCATCCGTTGACATCGTGATCCACGCTGCGATCCCGCTGGTTTTTGATTCCCCGGCGAATGAAGCGATTGACTTTTATGCCGCCGTATCGTTGGTAAACGTGCCACAAACGATGCGTTATGTTTAAAACTAGAAGATGCCCGTCTAATCAGCGATTTACGGTTTGTTCCAGAACTTAATTATTTTGTTCAAATTTTTTTTTATTTTTTTTTTTTTTTTTTTATTTATAAATTATTAATTTATAATTTGTTTATCAGTTTGAAACAAAATAAAAAAATTGGTAGTATATAGTATGGTTATTAGTAGTTATAGTAGTAAAGAATATAAATAGTAGCAGTAGTAAGTTATAGTATAAGTATAGTAATATAATAAAAAAAAAACAGTAATATATTCATAATATATAGTTACAGTAGTGTATAATATTGATGAGTAGCGTGTGTGTATATGTATGATGCAGCATTGCAGAAATTATAATTATAACATAAACATATGCAAAAAAATAAAAAAAAATAAAAAAAATAAAAATTAAATTAATTAAAAACAAACAAATAAAATTAGCAATATAATAATATAAAGGAAATTAAATTTTATATTAATATTCTACTATACAGTGTTCGAGACAGACATACAGACAGATTTTGATTTATAGACAATGTAATTAGATATATCGACATTATCTAGTGTTTTAACAATTATGTCTATTTTAATTCTATTAACACAAGACATGCATATTGCAAAATATTGTGTGTGTGTGTGAGTGAAATATTATCAACATTGTGATAGCATGTGGTATAAACATTTAACACAAATCATATACATAATTATTGATCTAGAAGAAATCTAAACTTGGCAGTTTGCCAAATACCAAAATACTCCTGTAAATTACGAGAAGAACTAGTTTAGTAGTACACAAATTTACGTATAGGAACCTAAACAACCTACAACTAAACAAATATTAAAACAAAATTATGACATTTCATGTTTGGTATAAAGTACAGAAATTTAAGGTTATGTAATCGAATCGAATGGTTATGGTGGAAAATCAACCCAAAGTCAAATAGTTCAATACTTTTCGTGTGCGAAAAAACTCTAGTCTAATCTAGTAGTTCCAACTCCAGTAGTTTAAAGTGGAACTGTTTCAACCGTGACACCTAAAGTGGGTATATTTGATCAAGAATAATACGTTAAAATATCCGGTGCAATTGCTTTGATATTCCTTAAAGATGGCCGACAACCAAGTGGCATTTCTCCTCAGTGTGAAGCTGCTGTCAAAATAACATAATATACACTGCGACACATAAGCAATATTGTGCGTGTACACGTAATTCGGAATTGTCGACACGTTGGTGTTGAAAATAGTGTAGACAATTGATTTTGGCGTAGACAATATCGAAAATTTGTAAAGTATGTAGAATATTCGAAGACAATGTAGATTATTGGGGGTATTGTTGTTTTCCCCATTGTTTTTTCAGTACGAGGTTGTCAACTGGAAAATGAGAGTTTTAAAGTTCAAAATGTGAATTTCATTATGAAAGTTAATCCCGGTTCAAAATACCGGTTTTGCATAACAAAAATCCCGATTTTTAAGAAATCCCAGTTTGAATTTTTAAAATTTGACATGTGAGAAAATGGGACTCTTAAATGATTTTTTGACAAAATTCAAAAATGAGTTTGCGATAAAATTTTAGAAAATGGCTAATAAGGATGGGATTTGGAAACTTCTTAAGAGATTTTATTGAAATTCGATACGTGCGATGGAAATCAGATTCTAAAATGAGTTTTCGATAAAGCGGTCAATAGAGGTGGACCTAGGCCATTTTTAAACCGATTTAGATGAAATTCTACACGTGTGATGGAAATAGATTTCTAAAATGATTTATTGATAAAGTTGTGAAATATGTCCATCGCTATGGAGTTCGGATATTTTTAACCGATTTAATTGAAATTCGACATGTGGGTTCTATTGTATTCCAAAAATGTGTTTTTAATAAAGATCTGGAATAAGGCGGATAGGGATGAAACCTGGCTATTTCTTAACCGATTATGTCGAAAATCGACATGTGGGATCTAAATGGGATTTTAAATTGGTGTTTGATAAAGTTCTGAAATATTGTCATTAGGGATGGAACTAGGCTATTTCTTAATCAATTGTGTTGAAATTCGTCACGTGCGATGGAAATAGGGTTCTTAAATGATTTTTTGATAAAGCTCTGTGCATCTGTACAAAAAGAAGAAAAATATTTCAGAACTTAATCAAAAAATCATTTTAGAATCTTATTTCTATCACACATGTCAAATTTTATCATAATCTGTCAAAAAATAGCCAAATTCTGTCGCTAATGGCCATATTCTAGACCTTACTTGTAGAGCTTTAACATAATCAGTGAGGAAATGGTCAAGTTCCATCCCTATTGACCGCACTCTAGAATTGTATCAAAAAAGGAGTTTGGAATTTGAATCATTTACTTAGAATAAAACTAATAAAACTGCTCCTTTATTAGGGGGAAGAGCGCGTGATCGGTGTATTTGCCTGCAAGACAAGACAAAATCTTGTTTTTTGAATTCTCACCGTATAAAACCAAAATTTTTTTGGACAAAATCTTGTTTTTTAAAAAAAAATTTCCGAGATTCGTAATTATTTTGATAATTTAATAATTAAATAATGAATATTTAGTGGAATATTTTTTCTGGGATCAATATAAAAAATTGCATTTAAAAAAATATTGCTTTTTTATTAATCTTGCAACTACAAAATGTTGCAATTACAAACTCTTGCATAACGTTCGGGAGCGAAGCTACGGAAGTGCCGCAACCCGACTTATATATCCGTATCCTTTACTTTTTTACTGTGTACGAGTTTTACTGTTTTAGTTTTGTTAATTATAGACGTCTTTTTATTTTTCAAGAAATTGGGATTGCAATTTCAATTTTCGAAAATCATCAAGAACTAGGAATTCGAATAATTCTAGAGCGGGTGTCAATATATGGCACCTATTGTCATTTGACAAAAAAATGGGTTTTCAAAATCCCGGTTTACAAAATCCCGATTTTCAAAATTCTGGTTTTCAAAATCCCGGTTTTCTTTTCTTCTAGTTTTAAAGTCTTAATTTTGAATAAAATATTTTTTACTAATTCGGGCCGGCCGGACTAATAATATTTTGACATAAAAATAAGATATCTTGCCCAAAAATTTACTAGAAAAAACTAACGCTGCGAAGTCAGAGATGGGAGTCGGTTTCGTGGAGCCGATGTTATTTTATCGGAGTAGGAGTCGGAGAAAATTCGATTTTCCCATACAAATGACCATTTTCTTAAAATGCTCTCATCATGGAAATTCACATAAGTATTCTTTATGGCATGCTGAGCAATTACATTGAACTTCATTTTTGCCTAAAATTACAGGAAACTACCCAAATCTGGGGCATCATTTTAGGGCATTTTAAGAAAATGGTCATTTGTATGACTCATAATAAATTGTTCATGAAAACTTTTCGGTTTTAATCGTCATGAAAATCCACATGGTATTCTCAGAAAATATTCATAATAACAAAAAATGCCCCAACTGATAGACCAGATTTGGGTGTTTTTCCGTAACTCTAGATAAAAATGATGATTTACGTAATTGTTCCGCATGGGATAGAGAATTTCCATGATATTGGAGCATTTTATGAAACGGACATTTGTATAGGAAAATATATTGTTCAAGACACCTCGCTTAACGAGAAAAACCATAATCTCAGCAACTAGTTAAAATATCACGAAAACGCGTACTGTTCTAGATAGAAGGAGGACCATAGCATGACTATGCTAAATAATATATTTATATAAATTATCTGGAATTTATACTTATTTTTTAAAAATGGGAGATCGAACCGACGCGCGTGACAGATAATATGAATTTTTAGAGATTTAACACATTTTTACAATTTTTTACGACGTATACACGCTTGTCAAGCTTAATTCGGATCCATCATAATAAAAAATTAAAGAAACCAAATTTTATTTCTGAAGAAATGGTATATAGTTCCATAATTATGTAATTTTTTGTAAACGTTTTCATGTTTTGAAAGTGATTTCAGGTTTTTGGTCAATCATCCATCATGTTTCTAGTTGGATTTGACATCAAAACTCACGTAATTACGGATGTATATTTTTTAAATATTTTTTCTCGAAGAAATGGTATCAGATGATCCTTTAATCATCTTATAATTGCGAATAACGGAGGGAAAACCACTGGGGCTGAGGAGTAACGGCGGGTATAATGTAACGAGCCATTATTACTAGTGACCGGGCTGGTAATATCCGGGGGGTAAAGGCTAGAGGTAATGACGAGGAGGAAATTGGCCAGGAGTAATCGACTGGAGGTAATAGTAGTGGGACGATACTAAATTCGCGGTTATGAATGAAATTCTCTGGCAATGTAAGAAAAAATTTGTTCCGTGGCAAGTTCCCGAAAATGTACTCTGGGGTGGGAATTTCATTGATTTTTATATAATTTTCGTCCCACTCAAGACATTTTTAGTTTTGGTGAAATAATTTTAAACTTATCGAGCGGGACGAAAAATTATATAAAAATCAATGAAATTCCCAGCCCAGAGTTCATTTTCGGGATCTTGCCACGGAACAAATTTTTTCTTACATTGCCTGTAATTTTGCATTACTTTATGCAACCCAAAATTTTATAGTTTTTTTATACGTTAGATTTTAATTTTTTTCATTATATGAAAAACAAATCATATTTAATAAATATGATATTTTTTCATTTTTTCATTAAAATTGATAAAAATTCTGGGCCACACAAGAGAAAATTGGTTATTGTTTGTGATGCCTGATTCAAAATTTTTATTTTCTATGAGGTTGTCAACTGGAAAATTATAGTTATACAGTTCAAAATGTGAATTTCCATTATTATGAAAGTTATAATTTACAAAGCGTATAGATTTAAAATAACTCAAGTTATTTTACTCCAATTCTAAATTTTTTATTTGCAATGCCATATGTTTTTTTTGGGTGTATAAATAATCCCAGTTTGTCAAAATCCCGTTTTTTTTATTAATCCCGGTTTTCAAAATCCCCGTGTTGTATAACGGAAATCCCGGTTTTTAGGATATCCCAGTTTGAATTTTTAAAATTTGACATGTGAGAAAATGGGACTCAAATGATTTTTTGACAAAATTCAAAAATGAGATTGAGATAAAATTCTAGAAAATGGCTAATAGGGATGGAAATTGGCCATTTCTTAACAGATTTTGCCGAAATTCGATACGTGCGATGGAAATCAGACTCTAAAATGAGTTTTCGATAAAGCGGTCAATAGACGTGGAACTAGGCCATTTTGTGGGATCTAAATTCTCTCTCTCTCTCTCTCTCTTGCTTCACATCCCATGAAGGGATTTTGCCGCCCACACTAACCTCCATCCGTCTCGGTCCGTCGCTCTCGTCCACCATTTTCGACATCCTAGCATATGTGTGGGATGAATGTGGGCTAAATAGGATTTTAAAATAGTTCTTGATAAAGTTCTGGAATATTGTCATTCGGGATGGAACTAGGCTATTTCTAAATCGATTGTGTTGAAATTGTGCGATGTGAACGGGGTTCTTAAATGATTTTTTGATAAAGCTGTGGAATATGGTCAATAGAGAAGGAATTTGGCCATTTGTTAACAGATTATGTTTAAATTTGACACGATCTAAATGGGATTATTAAATGATTTTTTAATAAAGCTCTGCGTATCTGGACAAAAATGGCGATATATTTCAGAACTTAGTCAAAAAATCATTTTAGAATCTTATTTCCATCACAAATGTCGAATTTTATCATAATATGTCAAGAAATAGTCAAGTTCTGCCGCTAATGGCATTATTAGACCTTACTTGTAGAGCTTTAACATAAAGTGAAGACCCATCATTTCGAGATGAAGCTAGCTGATTTAAATAGCTCAAAGTATCCCCTTTCGAACGTATATAGTCATTATGCGAGCCAATCTCTGAAATTTTTGCTATTTGGCTTAGAGCAGTAGAACATCCGTGGACACGCAGACTCGCGGTATTGGTAAAACTTTAAAAATTCAATACATGTGCCTAGTTCATCATTTCGAGATGGGGTTAACTGATTTAAATAGCTCAAAGTATCCCCTTTTAAATGTATGTAATGGCTATGCGAGCCAATCTCTGAAATTTTTGTTATTTGGCTTAGAGTAGTAGAACATCCGTGGACACGCAGACTCGCTGTATTGGTAAAACTTTAAAAATTGAATACATGAGCCTAGTTAATCATTTCGAGATGAGGCTAGCTGATTTAAATAGCTCAAAGCATCCCCTTTCGAACGTATATAGTCACTATGCGAGCCAATCTCTGAGATTTTTGTTATTTTGTGTATCATTTTATACAGTATGGTACGTGATTTATTGAAAAATTTATAATAATGAGCATTTTAGATTTTTTAATGTTAAACAATTTCTTTTGTTGTATCGATTTTTATTATTAATATTTTTTCGATTTTAATATAAAATAAATACACTGTTAAAATTTCAAACTTCCAAAAATTTTTGTCCAAGAAATAAAAATGTGTCCAAAAACTTCACAAAGAACACTCGCGTAAATTTTTGTCCAAAAACTTCAAACCGGTCCGTTTTGAAATATGTCATTCCGACCGGAACCCGGTTATCGAAAATTTAAATAATAATAATCGGCGTATTGTACACAGTAAGAACGTTAATTTCAGAATAAATACAAGTTTTTATTAAACATAGCCACATAGTCACCAACAACATAGGTTTGTTGACCTCTACTGACATTTGACCGAACTAAAATAATATGGGGTTGAATTGAACTAAAATGTTTAGTTCACTGAATTGACAAATATTTTTTTCATGCACAAATTAGCTGATGTATTTCCTACCCCAATATAGAAGCCAATTAAATATGAGCCAGGTACATTAGGGATGAGACCGAATTGGATGATGGAAATGGGTGCTAAATTAAAATTTTTGGGTTCATCCTACTGAACCTTGTCATGAGGATAATGTCCGGCTTGATCATGTGCTCACTATAATGAACATTTAACGGCTACTGTTGTAAAATCGCGTTCTTTTATGGCCAATGAGTGCTAGGTTAGGTCGGTACTAACGAATAATACTAACATCGCCACTAACATTTTATTTTATTATACTAACTAACAATTTACGTGGTTTAATATCAAAATAAAAATTTATTTTGCCTCTTAAACAGTAAGACGATTACCTATTAGGTATAAAGCAAGTTTGTTTACCTAACCACATGTTCGAAAATCTCTGAAATTTTTATTAAAAAACTTAAATTTTATTTTAGTCAGCCCCCATGGATCGCATAGAGGTGATTGGGATGGTTTTGAATTATATTTGATTTAACAAAGAAATCTTAGTTTACGAAATTCTCGGAAATATCTGAGACTTTTGTTATTCGAGAGAGAATTTCATTGAGTGTAACACAAAAGTTAAATAATTTTAAACGATTACGAAATTTTTTGTTACATTAAATGATATTCTTAGGTAGGATTGGTTTCTTGCATCAACTACTAATTCAGAACCGCTTTGATCACCTCTGTGCGTGTGTGTAAAATTTCATTTTATGAAATTCACTCAAAACTTTCTAAAAACTAAATGTTTTCTATTTGTAAGTGTTAAAATATTTGTGTTTACTAAACATTTTCAAATATTATTATGAAAGTTAAATTTTTGAGTGTTTTTTCTATTCTAAGTACTTATAAGCCACAGTGTGTATTTTGTTATGTGGGCATTAGCTTCATCGCGATACGGTTTGCTTATTTCGTTTTAATTTTGAATTTAAATTTAAATGAATTAACTGTTAGGTAACGGGTGTATAAACAACCGGAAAGTGGGTATAGTGGGTATAGAATACGATGGGAGAACCAACTCTACGAAGGTTTGTTATATGGCAACATTTTGGTCAAGGGAGTTTTGGCATCTTCCTCGAAACTTCGCTGTTCGAGTAACGGCATAGTTATCAATTTTAATGGTTAGGTATTTTTGATATCATAAAATTGTATCTTTTATACTTTCTGGTTGTTACGCGATTGTTTTTTTTTTTTGTATTTTTTTTTTATTATTTTCTAATATCCGTCCTTTCCTTAATAAAATACTGTGTCTATACTATCAGCGACTATTTTAAATAATTTACAGAATTTTTTGTCCTCTGATTAGCTCTAAATAATATATCTAGGAAGATTTAAGCTACAAATAATTTATATACAACCCTTAAATCCAGGTAAGTCATTATACGTCGTGGTATACAACAAGAAATTTCCATTACCATTTACGAGACATTACGTAACTACCTACATGCGCCATATTTATCTACATATCTATTTGTGCAAGGATTTATTTTGTACAGCCGCAATTAATTCCTATCCTCTCACGAAACAGATAAATAAATCCATTACCCTTTCCATAATCATATATATGCATATATCTAGGCCCTACATATTAATAATATATAGGCAGAGGTATCCGCACCAATTAAAAAAGGTAAATTGTTGATGATCCCATCATTATCACTTTTCTACATCTTGTAAATGAGAACAATTTGCGACAACAACAACAATATGAAAATAACCTCACTATAATTTACACGAGTGGAACTTAAATCGACACCGAAGAAACCTTTTTTTCATTTTAAATATTATTGTTGTTGTTGTTTATATCCTCGGAGGGGATAGAAATCTCTGTACTCTAAATATATTTTGAAGAAAATTAAAAACTTTTTATTTTTGTTTATCTTAAAAAAAAAGTTCAACCTGTTGTTATCTCATGTTGTATTTTATATTTTGTATAGAGAGAGATATATACGAAAAAACAACAACAAAAATTATAACGATAAAATAAAGTTTAATTAAATTTTTAATTTAAAAAATAAACGCAAAAATGTATAATTAAATAGAATTTTTAAACAAAATTTGCATCTTGTTAAAGTACCGTTATCGTAATTTCATGATATTAAAGTGTCGTTCGTGTTCCCGAAGTCTGTCGAACATTAATTTAAAAAAAAATTAAAATTAAAAAAAAATTTGAACGTTTTTTTTTTGTTATCGTATATGCGACTTAAAACTAGGCATTATAATTATTACGAAAAAGCTGGAGATGGGGATACAACAGCCAATCAAATCGAGCTTTTTTACAAACACAATATTTCATCATCTAATTAAAGGGTTTATAATTAGTAATTTTGTTTATAGAAAATGTACTACTTTTAGCCTACTCAATATGCATGCATAGCGCTTTAAAGCTTTGCGATTTTACTGCCTGGCTATTACACAACTAGTTTGTAATAAAATATTCTAAGAATATGAATATTTAAGTGAATATTAAAAATAAAACAAAAGGCTTTAACAAAAATAAATTTAATTAATTTTTTTATTCGACGCTTTTTTAATTTATAAATAAAATATTAATTAGGATGGTGGCGGCGGGCGCGCGAGGCCATGGACACAAAATATAATGATGAAGATGATAATGTTTATTTTTTCGGTTGGTTGGTTGGTTGGTTGAGTGCTTGATGAGAAGAAGGTGGCGGAATTAATTATGAAATTTCCGCGTGATAAATAAAAATATATAAAATAATAGAGATTTATTATTTTTTCGTTTTAGATATTTTGAACCCCTAATTTTGCGCAGTTCATTATTAGCGTTTTTAATCGAAAATCAAAAATATATAAAATAAAATTAATTGTTTTATTTTATTTAAATTATCTATATCCACTAATAAAGCTTCCTTAACGTATATAAGTTTAATTAAATTTTTTAAATTAAACAAAAATGTAAATATAAAGCTTAAGCTTTTTTGCGTTTATATATTTAGGTTGCTTGAGTGTAAATTTAACTAAATATTTTTTTCTTACTTACTATTTTTTTTAATTTGAGAAATAAACTGTTTATTAATATTTGGTTCGTCGTACATTAGTTTAATATTTCGTATATCGGTAGGTATTAAAATTTAGCGGCGAGTTTGAAGTTAAAGTATCCATGAGTCGTGTATAAAGTTATATTGTAACCTAGGCAGGCACTTTAATTTCACTCAACGTAAAAAATATTATTCTGATGTTTCGATTATAAACCACCATTCTTCGTCATGTTTATTAATGGTCAATAATAAAAAAATAAACGGTCGAATTTTTATTTCAATTACTGGTAATAGCATCACTTAGTAGAAACTAATTTCTTTAATAGGACTTAAATAGACGTTTATTGAAGATACAGTTGATTAGACGCGACTTAGAAATATAGTGAAAACGCAGTCATTTATATTTTCCTAGCTATTTTTGGTAGTATGTACTACCTCCATTCTTTAAAATTGAGAGAATCATATAAATATTTTAAGTAGTTCAACGAAATATCTGCCCGAGCAGCTTCAACTCCTGCAATTAGCTCTTTGTTGGATTCGTATTGTTTGCCCCCTCCATAAACTTTGCGAATGAGCCAGCCCCAAACGTTTTCGATAATATTTAAATCAGAGGAATAAGGTAGCCATGGTAATACCTCATCGTTTTGACGAATTGATTGATTCGATTGGAAAATCTACTGAAGAGGCCCAAATAGCTCCTGAATTTCTGGAAAAACTGATTGCATGTGATTTTCCAGTCATTTTATTGAAAACAAAATTCAATTTAATAGCGCTCCAATATGACATTGCACCTCCATACCATTACTTCTCCTTTCTGGCATGATAGCGAGTAAAAAATTGTTCTTCTTTGCGAAGAACATCGAAGTTAAACTTTTATTTATATGAAAAAACAACTTTGTTCCAATTATTATTCATTGTTTGCGGATGCACATCATAAGTGAAGTGCTGCTTGGCGAATTCCAGTCTTTGTTGCTTGAATTTTACGAGCTATATTGCGGTTGAAAAACCTATCCAATTACCGTATTAAAAATATTTTTACTGCCCATTTTAATTCCCCTCGGGGATAAGTTAATAGTGCTGCCTATAACTTATTAAAGCGATTAAAATTAAAATAAAACGAGTAAAACATTTAAGGAGTGACATAAATATATATATATATATATATATATATATATATATATATATATATATATATATATATATACATATATATATTTTTCATAAAAAGTCTTTTTTAAGACTAAAAAACCAAAACTACTAAATCTACTAATACCTCTACGTGGTCCGAGGGGAGGCAACGAAGGAGTGGTTCCACCGTAAAGGTGCAATAAAAATCCACTGCACGGCTAAAATTAGTGAAGGGATTTAAGTATAGATTTGGGTGGTATCAAGTGGAGTGAAGTAAATATTTAAAGCTAATTTAAATATCCAACAAGCGTAGCTAAATTTATTTAGCGGATTACCCAGAGATATGGGTAAGGGGTCAAGGTGTGATCCGGGTCAATCTTCGCAAGACGATGACTTCCAACGAGCCTCTAAGAAGGCTAAATTGGACGAGAATCTGAATGATTCAACCTCTGATGCCGAGCTTGTCGGCAATGATGAGACGACGGCTGAAGTTGAAAACACTTCGCCAAACAGTAGTGGTCAAGTAGGAAAAAGCGAACGACCCCATGAGAACCTCATGATTGAAATCGTTTCTCTTGAAACGATGCTTGAGCAAGTCAAAAACACGAAACTTACTGAACCTAAGTTTCGTGATCTATCCATGCAAATAAAAAACATGAAAATCCATATCCTCGAGGTGGTTGCGGAAACGAATCTGGTTGTTGGCAAACTGGAGGAAGCACGCAACCATAGGTATACTTGCAGCCGGGAACCAAAAATGGTTACTGTGGAAAAGGCACCAAAGGTGGCTGCACGGGATTCAGTTCCATGTGCTAATTCGGACAAAACCAGAAACGTGGAAACCGATCCGAACGGAAACGGAGGAAACTGGCAAGTGGTCGGTAAAAAGCGAAAGAAACGGAGAAACAGAAAACGCTGGCCAAAACAGACAACAAAACGGATAATTATCTCAGCAAGGGATAATGAATCCAGCCTAACGACCACCGAGATTACAAAGAAAATCAAAGAAGTTATCCGACCTGGCGAATCGAACGTAAAGATTCACTATGTAACGAACGCCGGCCCGAAAGGTGTCGCGGTTACTGTCGATGCTTCCTCCGATTTGTCAGTTTTCACGGAAAACAAAGATCTGGAAGGCGTGGGTCTAGTAGCCACCGAACCAGCGCCTATAAAGAGATTACCGAAAGTAATTATCTTTGACGTCAGCTCCGATCTTGATGGGGACATGGTAACTAACTGTCTAATTAAACAAAACTGCCTGGATCAAAAAGATTTTAAGGTTCTATTTAGAACTGGTGCGAGAAACCAAGAGACCGCTCACTGGCTGGTAGAAGTAGAACCAGCAACCAGAAACATGTTGCTAAAGTGTGGTAGACTGCACGTGGACTGGGTTCGATGCCATGTGAGAGATTATGTGACTCCAACTAGGTGAATAGGTCTAATAAAGACAAACCTGCCAGCTGCGCAAGCTGCAAAGAAATGCAAAAACCAAATGACCACCAAGTAGGTCGCGTTTCATGTAACGCATACAAAAGTGCTGTGCAACGCCTAAGATTTAATACTAAGCATGATGATTAGTCACAATCAAAGGAATTGTAACAGCAACCTACTAATCGCCCACCTCAACATGCAGGGTGTAAAATAGTCGGATCTGAAATATGTGAAAGCATTTCCACCCACGACATAGATATTCTGTGTATGCAAGAGCCACACTCTGTCAATGGTCAAATCAGCGGCATGCCTTCTACAGCCAGAGTAGCAACAGGATGCTCTGAGAATCCCAAGACTGCAATTAGCATTCATAGTGTCGGCATGGACATGATGAAGCTAACCAGGCTTGTCATAGCCACTGCACATGTGTTGAAATATCATCGGAAGCTGGTTCATTCTACCTACTTTCAATATACGCCCAATATAGTGAACCGATCGAGTACCATCTGTGCAAAATCGAAACGATCCTAGGCTCTTCATCGGGTCAACAAAAAAAGGTAATGATCGTCGGAGACTTCAATGCCAGAAGTAAAATGTGGCACGACCGTTTAACCGATGAAAACGGAAGAAAAGTAGATGACTTCGTGTCTAAAAATGACCTCTTCATAATGAACTTGCAGGGACACCCAACGACGTTCTCGTCTAATGGGAACTCCAACATTGACCTAACAATAGTCAACAGAGCCTTGCTGGGCTCGATAGTTGGGTGGTGTGTAAGAGAAAATTGGACCTCTAGTGACCATAGAGTCATCACGTTTGAACTATCAAATGCGCCACAGAATGGTCCTCTTGCAAGTAGCAAAACTCCAAGATTTGCCATAATGATAGCTGATTGGGGTCTATTTGCTAGACACCTGGTCGGCTCTTGGGACAGTGTAGAAGCACTTCCTGAAATTAACTCGATTGACGAAATTGATGATCGTGTGGAGCTGATCACAACGCAGTTAACCAGTGTCTGCAACAACTCAATTCCAAAGAAGAGAGTGGCAAAGAGACGAAATAGTTGGTGGAACTCTAATCTAAGGAAAATTAGATCCTCGATGCACAAGCTCAGAAGAGCATACCAGAAGGAAAGGAACCAAATAGCAAAAGAGTTGAAATTGTCTCTCTTTAGAGCGGCAAGGAATAAATACTTCCATGAAGTATTTATAGCTAAGCAAAGTAGTTTCCAAAGGTACGTCACGGAACATCTAATTTATTTTGCGTTTCTTCAAATGATTCTCGTTTTTTAACCAGTCGTCGAATTTCGAAACAAAATTTTCTGCTACTTTATTATCAGCATTGGTTGCCTCCACTTATTCTCACATTTTGTAAATTCTATCGTTTCTCAAAATTTTGAAACCATCCATGCCTTGCAGTATTTGTCTGATCATAGTTGTCACCTTCCTGTAATTTTAACATTTTGAAAAGACTGAGTGATTTTGTGTGGATAATTGCGAGGCTCATAGGAATTGGTTTTTTAATCAAATTTTTCATCCAAATCAATAATAATTCTTCCATTTGTGGAATATGTCCTTGCCAGTTTTGGTAATAATTGCTGACTTTAAAAATGCCGATTCCATAACTGGACTGCTTCTAAAATTCGAACCTTGTGCTGATGTCTTATACTTTTTTACCATTTTCATATTGTTTTATTAATTTGTGTTTCCTTCTATTTTTTGAAATTTTACTATTAGTAAATGAAGAAGTGATAATAGCCCTACACCACCCTCCACCTCTCTCCGGATTTCGAACGCAAAACGAATAAATACCTTTTGAAGAAAAGGATCGATTATGAATCATGAAATTTGTACCAAAAGTTATGGTTTAATTGAATAACTTAAGAGAAGCCAATATAAAGTTTGAGGCAAGACTGTTTAGAATGAATTGCTAAATTAACCTTGTGTTCTTAACTTTGTAATTACCTAGTCCATAAATCTCAGTACTACAATCTGACAAGATGTAGGGTGTTTGGGGTAATTCTGAAAAGAGGGGGAATCACTCATTTCATCATGTATCGTATTATGATTGTATTTTACTAGCCCGATAAGGATGAATGGTGTAATTCACTAGAAAATGAATAAAATTTTCAGTAACTTCAGAACTATCCACTTGGCCATGAATCCTTTTATCGTCATCTAATAGGCAATATATGTAGGTAAGACACCCGGAGCTGGGTGTGTTTGAACAGGCTAGACGGTGAAATTAATAAAAAATTCTGAAATTTTTGTAACTGAATTAAACATTCTGTAACTTGAGTATTTCATACTCATAGATAGGTCATAGGTCATAGCTCCTTAAGGCCAACAAAAAGAGGCCCTTGTCACAGGTAAGCCAGGCGAGGTTTGAGGCAAGTCTGATGAGGAAGAACTATCAAATTATTAAACTGTTCAGTTATACTTTTGAATTATGAGTGACTTTGAGATCTCTTTAATGAACTCTTTAATTATGAGTTCAGTTATATTTTTTAATTATGAGACCTGTGCTTATCATAAGTAAGCTTAGACGAAGTGATGAGCACAGAGGGCTGATATTTTTTTTAGAAATTCTGAAATTTCTTCCACTAAATTAATAAAATGTTCTATAGCTTCACAATTATCCAATTGCTTATGTCCATCTGATAAGTCATAATCCTTTTTAGCATAAACCTAGTCTGGGGCAAGTTTTAAAATGAAAAAGGATCTAATGTACTAGTAATTTCCGAAATTATTGATACCCTAGTTAATAATATTCAGAATTACCCACTTGCTCCAACATCCTAGGTCGAGAACCTGATAGGCCCTACTCCATCGGGAATGTCTGAAGTAGAAGGAGTGCCCAATTTACTAGAAATTCCAAAGTTTTCAAAACTAAATTAATAAATTGTTCTGTAACTCGAGAATTACAATCTTCATGAGGGACCCTGTTATCAACTTCTGATAAGTAATAATCACAAGAAAGATTAAATAAATTTTTTGGGGCAAATGTGATAAAGAAACGGGGTGTGGAACTAGTAATTTCGATATGTTTTAAAGAAAATCAAAAAAATATATTAAGCAACTTTTAATGTTGGTAAATTATTCACAAATGGTAGTTGGCCATTTGACAGAAATGGTACTTGGTCCAATCCTAGTTAAATCCATAGGAAGTTGATAATTAACTAGAATTTCTGAAATTTTCAAAAACTACAAATACAATACTTAATATTTTTGAAATTTAGAATTAGTCACCAAGTCATTGATGTCAACTAGTAGTTATGTATAGAGTTTGAGACAAATCCAATAACAATGTTATGGACTTTTGGAACAATAAGCTGAAAATGATGAAATTTCCGGACTATTACAATATTCTGTAACATCAAGTGGGTAATACCCAAGCTACCGAACAATTTCCTAGTTTTACCTATACATTTTAAAATTATTTTAGATGCTTTTCACATAGTCTTTTGTTAATCTAAAAGATTTTACGTTGCTGCAAAATATTAATGGATCTTTGTACTAGTCCAAAAAAAATGCCGTTAGTTTAACTAGTTTAAAATAAATGTGTTTTCTCGAAATTTTTCCATGCTACTGAAGTTAGCAGAAAATTGGGCCGAAAGAAATTTGCACTATCGAAATTTCAGTAGAAGGGGTTAAAAGGGGTTATATTTTTGGGATTAAGTCAAAGTTTATTTTAGTTCATAGTTAGACTTCCGAAAATCCACAACCATGTCTGAAATCTCCTTTTCTCGCAAAATGATCGTTATTCCAAAATTTCAGCTAGTGCGCGTTATTCGTTTATCGTACAAGCAGGTTATATTTTAGGCTCAGGCCTAAAAACGGAATATCCATGCATAGTTGAATTTCCAAAAATCCTAACGCGAGCTAAGGAATAACACGAGCTACGCAAATTTTTTAATATAGATCATTTCACGAGTGGTATAATTGTTATTCCACATAAACTTTGACTTGAAACTATGCTCGGATATTCTGTTTTGTATGTCCGGGCCTAAAACTATAGCTCGTTTACACAACAATTAAATAACATGAGTTACTCGCATTTTTAAATATAAATCATTTCACATGAAAAAAATATTTTAGAGATGATTGAGAATTTTCGAGGGTCGAACTATTATTCCACATAAACTTGGACCTGAAATGTGGCATTTAAATTCTGTTTTTAAGTTCGAGTACTAAAATAAAGCCCGCTTACACAAAAATTTTACACAAATTTTTGAATATAGATCATTTCACGAAAAAAGGACGACAGTTCAGACATGGCTGAGGATTTTTGAAAATCTAACTTTGATTCCACATAAATTTTGATATGAAACTTTGCATTGATGGATTTTGTACAGTAAGATTCGAGCCTATAAGTATAGAATGCTTGTATGGCAAGCGAATTGCGTAGACCGGAGTGAAGTTTTTAACGAAAAGTGTAGCTACACAAATTAATGAAAAGCAACAATTTTCTTTTTAATTAACGAAAAGTGTAAATAGACCTTTACTAAAAAAGATCATCACAAATTTATTCATGCAACAAATATCGGGATCAAATTTTATTATAATAATTCTAGTCTAAGGGTTATTCGAATAAAAAAAATATTCTTGAAATGTTTTAAATGATATAGATATGCGACTCTATGGCCGAATAAAAAAAGTTAAGGGATGTTACCAAATAAGAGCATATGCCATCTAATAGTAAACAACTTGAACTTTTCAAAACAGTTAACTAAATTAAAATAAATAGTTTTGGGATGGCCCCACACAAGGTTTAGGACGTAGATTTCATAAAAATTTAATATTCTTCAAAATACTTGCCACACTATGCCCGATTCCAGAAAAATCTGAAATGTTACCAAGTGTGGGAATATATTGCTTAATAGTGGACAGATTCAGCAGGAATCGGCCATAGTGTAGCAACTATTTCAAAGAACATTTAAATTTTTATGAAATTTACGTCCTAAAACTTGTGTGGGACCATCCGAAAACTATATTTATTTTAATTCAGTTAACTGTTTTGAAGAGTTCAAGTTGTTTACTATTAGATGGCATATGCCTTTATTTGGTAAAAGAGACCTGAGATTTATTTTATCGGCAATAGTGTCGCTTATGTATATCATTTCAGACATTTAAAGAATAATTTTTTTACTCGTAATAACCCTAACTTTTAGACAAGAATTAATATGTTAAAATTTAATCTCGATATTTGCACGATACTTTTTTTTTAGTAAAGGTGTGCTATTTACACTCTTAAGGGGGTTATGTACTAAAGTAATGGTATCTTGTGCAGGTTCGATAAGTTCTGTGGGAACATTTTCTCCTAGGAATTTTTTATTATCAATAATATCTAAAACTCGTGCTTAGTTTTTCCCTTTTTCCAAAATTTTATTGTATTAATATGTTATTAGTTCTCAAAGTTGAATAAGTTGTGCAGGTTCGATCGAGACATACAACAACGGTAGACTCAGTTATTTTTTCACAATAAATACCTTGAACCTGTTTTCTCGTGCCTAGTTTTTTCTTTTGTCGATATTTTGTTTCCAAATTACCAAAACAATTAATATAAAAACAGCTAACGCAAGGAAAACAATTTTTTCGTGAAAATAAGTTCAGCCAAATTCCGATAGGCGAAAATTAGAAACTAGAATGTTTGTATTGACGCCCATGCCATTGTATTGTTTTCTCAATTCGGTCATTTGTTTGTGAAATTTTATTTGTTTAAAAAAAATTAAAAAGAAGAAGAAAATAAAATAAAATTTAAACATGCCCATGACTTCATCTGACACAGTTATCAATCAGCTGTCACTGAACATTTAGACCGACACAACATAAACCAAAAGCCTAAAACAAACACCTAGGATCAGAGACAAGTTATCTAGTCTGCCATAACAGCCGCAACGGAAAATACATTTGGACGAAGACCACTATGATGACGTAATGATTTATTTAACGATCATAGTGCCGTCAACTCGGCGAAAACAAACAAAAGCTGCGTGAAAAATGGTTAACTCGTAATAATAGGAGCTCTCAAACAGAATCTTTCTGCTGCAGAAAAGCTACAACCAAACTCCTCTGACAAAAGTAATGAGGAAATGTATTAAAATTCTTGGCCGAAGACTAAATGATGCTCGATATTATTTCTGATACAAAACTTCATCGAATTAAGCTTCGACTAAATGATATCAAGGAAAAATTAGTACCGCTTGATTAACACGCACAACGATCTTGTTTGAAAATCAGCCGCAATCAAACAAAGTTGTTATCAACACCTAAGAGCATTCCTACAAAGTTTAGCAAACCTTGGAGAAAACGACTTTAACTTTGACAACTTATACTTTAAATATCTTGGCCCAAATATAACAAACAAATGATATCTAGTGGCACTTTTCTGGCTTTCTTAAATTTTTTTCTTAGAATTTTATTTGCAAAAATAAAAAAAATAGTATTATATGAATATTTTTCCCCAATTTCCTATTCTCAGGGAAAGCTAGAATATTGCCACGAGTCTTTTAGCGCAATCAAGGTTGTTTCGATTAAAATGTCTTTCGCAATCTTGTAAAATCGCACTTTATAAAGCACTAATTTATTTATTTATTTAATTATAAATAAATTAGAAGCTGCTAAGAACTTATACCATCAAACAAAATCAATTTACTACAATAAAACACTTATAAGATCTGCGCTAACTTTCGGAAATGATGGTTGGACCTTGACCACCAACAAATGTAGATTAATTCAATTAAGGTTGCGAAAAACAAATATCGGATTCGAATCCCTCACGAAATTAAGCATCGTCAGTCTACAACTGTGATATTGAAGGATGCATTAAATTTGACCGAGCTAGATAGTTGAGCCACATTGAAAGATACCCATCTAACTGTATGATAAGAAAAGCGTCCTATCACAACTTTTAAAAGTCATTTAATCGATATTTATCCGATATTGGTAAATCTGCAAAAACTCGAAATAATAATTCTTCAGAAAATCTCAATCGTAATTATTATGCGAATGTTGTGCTGCAAAACTGCAAATTGTGCTCTGCTTGTGTACGATTGCCTTTTAGAAAAATTATTTTTTTCCGCCAATAATTTTAGCAATCAGTGAGTGCAAATGTTATACTCGATTTGAATCTACATTATAAATAAGACTTTTTGGCTTTGACTCCTGCATTTCAGGAACCAGATTTATGTCACACGTTTTTCCTCCGTTACAAAAGTAAACATCGCAATGTGTTTGTTAACCAAACACATGGAAAGGCGCGTTATCATAATCTTTTTGTAACATGGTAATTTTTTCCTGGATCCTAATTTTCTCCTCCGAAATTATTTGTAAGTTCTTGCGATATTGTACAGCTTTCGAAATACCAACAGAAAGTCTTTTTTATTGTAATTTTAGAACCTATGGACTAACATAGGTTCGTTTCGAAAAACAACCATTTGCCGATACAGTTAGCAACGGAACCCCATCGAGATATTTATTGCCTTTTCAATTGCTATATGTTTAGCTTGCATTGCAGCAATATAGATTTTTACCTTGGAAGAAGTTGAGACATCAATTTGAACTTGTTTTCGAACTAGTGTAGACGTTTTACTTGACATAAAGGGAATATTTAACACCCCAAGTAACTATTCTGTCTGCATAAAACCAGTCCCAATTGGAATGCCATCGACAACGGACAAATTATTTAAATTTGTGTTTGCATCCGAATCTTATGTTAAACTAGTATCTAATGAAAATTGTTCGTTGCACATGTTACATTTGAGAATCAATTTCGATACTAAACCACGTCTCTATAAACTAAAAACTGCTAAATTAGATAAATTAATTTAAAAAAAAAACTATGCACCGAAATTATTCGGTTACCTTCGACTTGGAAAAATGTCTGAGGAATTATTTCCTTTTACTAATTCCGGGTTTAAAATAACTTGTTCAGTAGAATTCACGAATTCAGTAGACTGAGAGGTAACATCGTTTACATTTTCTTGTTGAGAATTCGAAAGCTCAGATTCTGTTGCATCGACTAATACTTGCAACAACTTCTAACGATTTCTTCTCAACAAAAAACTTCATTTTCTACCAAACGCAGAATTTCAACGTTTTTTTGTACGCCTCATTACAAAATAATTTTGGATTTTTAAAATGATTTGCTATTCCAAATTTTTATTAATCTCTTTCGAGAGAATTTTAAAACTATAATACCAACACTTCATATACCATGTTTCCATGAACCATGTTGGAGTTGTTTGAGTTGAAATTTTGATAACCGCTTGATAAAGTTAATTTGAGTTGTGCCTAATAATACCCGCCATTTTGAATTTAAACTCTACTCAATCCCACTAGTTTCGTCGAGTTCAAAATAATTTAACGAAAACTGAACTCTAGTCTGTTTCCATGAACGCTAACTCCAACTCAAGCCACTTTCAAATCTGCATGGAAACAAGATAATAAATAGTTAAATTTTTTTAGTTGGTATTTGGTAACCAATGCAATGTTAAATGATTTATTAGGTACGAATGTATAAGTAAAGGATATGAATTGAAGCTAATTTAGTTTTTAGATTAGTTGCAAAATTAAATTTTATTTTGGTAAGGAACACTCTTAATTGCTACACTTTTTAGAAGTTAATTTTTTCGTTAATTTGAGTAGCTACACATTTCATTAAAAACTTCACATTGATACAGCGTATAGTTGAAATTTGATAGACATAATAACATAACGTTTAGTATTTACTAGTACATTTTAATTTATATCCCTTTTGTGTTTTACTAACAGAATTGTGTGAGTAAGGCAAAAGTACCATGTCAAAAATTTATTTTTGTATGTGTTTTGACCCAAGCTATGCCTGAACCAGTCAGACTTAAGAGCTTAAGCTTCACGCCGATTGCACCACTTCGGTTAGTGCTACAATCACCAAACATTATAGGCTTCTCGTCACAAACAAACAATTGACCTCTAAAATTTTGGTGGTCGTACCGCTCTTCTAAGTGGTCCAAAACGGAGCACAACTTAAGCTCTTAAGTTTGACTGGTTGAGATTTTACACGTTTGTGTATTCCTCTCAAACTTATTTTCGTCCGAAAAAAACACTATAACTATACACACAATTGTGTTGGTTGTACGTCAAATGAAACGAAATTTTTTATCGAAAACGCCATTACCTACTATGGTTTTATCATTACACATTTGTGTGGTTTGGACTTAAGTTGAGCCAATTTTGTTTTCTTGGTTGAAAAACCTTGTTAAAGTTAGCCGAATGTTGCCAGCCGAAAGATAATGCAGATAGTGTCTTGACTATTTCAGCCGAAAGTGAAACTCTCTTTATACTCTCGCTCCTATCGATTTTTAAATTCCTATAAACTGAAATAATTTCCCCTTCACCCGCATGATATAACCTGATCCTAAATTCGAGTTCATGACTGATTTTTCTGTATTCAAGACACTATCTGCATTATCTTTCGGCTGGAAACTTTCGGCTAACTTTAACAGTATGTTGAAAAAGCGATATATATACACCTAAAAAAACACGATCTGCATTATCGACATTTGTCTTCCACTGGAACCTTTCGGCTAACTTTAATAGGGTAGTTTCTATGAGTAATATTAGGTAATAAATTTCGAAAAACTTCAAGCTTCTAAAACTATTTGCCGTAAACATTTGGCGAAACACACTTACATCAAATAAACACGTTTTTATTAGCACTTGTTTTCTATTTCGCAAAAATTAAATTTTGAATATTTTAATTAAAATTTTTTTCCAAATAGTTTAAAAAACCACTTGTAAAATCACTTAAAAAATCGGCTTGTTAGGTCATCATCAAGAGTAACTAGAGTAGATACTCCTAATAATGGCCTAACAAGCCGAAATCGATCGAGTGAGTTTTTAAAATTTAATTTTTGTGAAATAAAAAAACAAGTGCTAATAAAAATGTGTTTATTAAGTGTAAAAATTTCAAGCCTCATGATAGTATTAATATTTAAAAGATTGTTCTAAGCTGTACGAGCTGGAGAGGAACCCCGTGTAGAGAAAACAAATGTAGAGTAAACAAATTTGCAAAAACAGTTTTTTTCTCAAAATTAAAAATTTCATATACGATTCGATAAAAATTTTAGTATAACCGTCACTCATATATTTCTCGTGTATTAAACTTTTTATTGACGTATGTGTAAGTGACAAAGCTTTTCAAAAATATCAAAAAAATTATATTCTACGCAATGTGACTAACTAAAACGAGCTTTTTTCATTGGTATGTTATAAAACTTACATTGCACTCGAAGTTGATGGTATCTCTTTGGGTGGTTCCAATTTTGAACTTTTTTTAAAATTTTTTTTTTGTTAAAAAAAAAGTTTTCAAGATTTTATGTAATTAAATTCGTTGCAATTAGATCGAGAAAAAATACAAGAGATAAAACGAAAAAAAAACCATAAAAATGATACAAAAATGTATATAATGTATATATAGATATAGATATATAAAAAAACAAAAATGTATATAATTTATAAAAAGCACATAGTGAGATAGCTTTAATATAATCTATTACGTTTAAAACTTTCTCACGTTTTCTACATAGACATAAGAAGAATATAGTTAGCTTTTAGTTGAAAGTTGTATATAATGTAAAGATCAATCTTTGTTATTTACGATTACAGAAAGTGAGCTTTTATTTTTAATTCATGTATATTTTTATCATTCAATGAGCTTTCTTATAAACAAAAAAACAAGACATGTGTAATATATTACATACATATATTATATATTTATATTTTTTTATTTGTGTATGTGTGTGTGTACAGAAAAGCTTCGCTGTGACATAATATATAAGACACATTCCAATATGTAGGTATATTTATATAATATTTTGTACAATTAAATAAGTAAATATTAAAACGATGTAGATCAATTTTTATGATTTTAATGCGCATAATATTTTCTTATATGTGTGTGTGTGTATGTTAAAATTACAAAACATAAAATTAAATCAAATCAGTATAATAAAAAATGAACGAACTTAAAATCATAAAAAACGAAGTTTTCGTGACAATGATATAGAAGAAGTAGGTGGTTTGCAGGAAAAGAATATAAATCGAGTGTTGAAAAAAAAATTAACTATAATTTATGGGACGGAGACATGATAAAAAAAAATGTATACAGTGTGACACAAAATTCGCCAATATTTAATTGCATCATCAAATATAAAATGTGTTAAAACCAGATTTATACTGTTTTGCAACATTTTTTGCGTTCACTAAACAAACAAATTCCGCTAATTATTTTTTCCATATAATTTTAATTGGAAATGTGTGGACAATTTGTTCCACCTGTTCGAATTGTTTTGTGTGCAGTGATACTGAAAGTATACAGCAATTAAACGAAAAAATTATAAGAATTTGTATTCTGATTGTTTATGCTGAACTAATTTTGGCGAACAATCAGATATTTGGATATATGTATACATATTTAAAGTTTGGTCGAAATACCTCACGCCACACTGTACACATAAAAACCGAAAATTGAAAAAAAAAATGTTGTCAATAATTACAACAACAATTGTAAACACGTACGTATAATAAATAATAGCGCAAAAATAATTTAATTTCTCGCAATAATAATAATTCCATAATAATATTATTACTATTATATCATCTGGCAATAATAAATTTCATTGCACAATATAATATCACTTCAAGAAAATAATATAAAATAAAATAAAACTGAAATAAGAAATAACGAAAAAAAAACAATTTAAGTGTTTTTGTGCTACGTACGTACGAATATGTGCGACAGCTTTTTTTTCTACTATATATGTTGTGCCTCGATCACAAAGCGTTTTTATTATACATCGTATATGGTAGATTCGTATAAATGTCTTTATATAAAGCTTTCATACACTTTCATTCCGTTTATATAAATAAAAAAAAAAAAACAGAAAACCAAATGAAAATAATGGATAGAGAAATAAAAAAGAAAGTCGAGAAAATATTCATCCATTCAATGCAGTAAAACATAAATTTAAATAAAATTATATAAAAATTATTGTTTCAATGGTGTTTTGTATCATGTGCGTACAGGGTGATTTATTTATGTATTTTATTTATTAGCAAATATCTTGAGATGGGTGGCAGACATCAACACAATTGTTATTATGGTTACCATTTTTTTATGGGCAAATTTAAGTGAGTCTATACGTACTAAAAATTGTATTAGAACTTCAGCCAGTACCCAAGATATTTGCAGTACATAAATATACGATTACAATAATACAGTAGTTACCAGAATTATTAGTGTCTTTATAATTTTTGTGAAAAAATAGCCAAAGAAGAATTAAATTCAAAATAGTTCAGGAAAACATGTACTGACCTTAAAAATGAGAACAAGCAAGGAATTTAATAGTGATGTGATTCTGCATTTAACCTGTATTTACTAAGTGCGTGAAGTTATCCCAGTATTTCATCCGAGAAAAATAAAAAATGTTCATCAGGCAATACTAGGTATATCCCATCCCAGGATTTTTAAATTCATCCCAGAAAATTTTAAAATCTCACAAAATATGATAATTGATGATTTAAAGTGTCCATTCTTCAAATATCTTTCATAAAATTATGAAAGCCAGCCAGCGCGAAAGCCAATCTTTATTTTAATAATTATTCTGTACGTTTGTTTGAAATTGGACTCCTCCAAAACGGTTGGACCGATTTTCGTTTTCATTTGTGAGTGTGTTTGGGTAGGTTCCTGGATGGTTTAGTTGGACTTGGTAGGTGGCAGTGCGATCGGACTCTAGGATTTTTTTTTATTTTTTATTTTTTAACGAAAATTTTATTTTTAATTTTCTCAAGATTTCTTCCATATCAGAGCATCTAACCCAAAAATTTCATTACCCCACCACCCCCAATCTTTATATATACGAGTATAATTCTTCTGTACGTTTGTTTGAAATTGAACTGCTAGTATAAACGGCTGAACCAATTTTGATGAAATTTTATGTGTGTGTTTGGGTAGGTGTTCCTCGATGGTTAAGATTCACAATTGGACCCGGTAGGTGGCACTGCGATCGGGCACTAGAAATTTTTTATTTTATTTTTTAAGGAAATTTTTTTTAAGATTTCTCGTATATCAGAACATAACCCCAAAATTTTACCGCCCCCAAATCTTTGGTATATATTATTCTTCTTTACGTGTGTATGTAATTATAAACTCCTCCTGACCGATTTTAAAGAAATTTTGTGTGTGTTTGAGTGGGTTTCTGGATAGTTTAGATTCACAATTGGACCAGGTGGGTGTCACTGCGATCGACACTAGGAAATTTATTTTTTATTTTTTAACGAAATTTTTATTTTTTACTTTTTTATGATTTCTTGCGTATTAGAACATATAACCTCAACATATGGTCCCCAGAAACCTAAAATGTCGTCATCGATCTCTTGTGATTTAAATACAACATGATGACCTCTGTCTATAAAAAAATCCCAAGACCAACCATATGTTGAGATTGGCACAATACGTCCATATGTGAATGGCCCATTCAGTTTATGTATGAATTATTGATTAAAATTAATGGTTCCCGGGAACCACGAGTGTCGTGACCGATCTCTTCTGTTTTAAACACGGCATTAAGTCCGCTATTAGAAATAAAATTTACATGTCGATCCGTTTGTTGAGGTTGGTGCTAAAGCATCCTGGGATGGCCTCCTTTAAATAAAATATACATTTTAGATTTAAACGAATGGTTTCCGGGAACCTAAAGTGTCGTAACCGATCTCACTTGATATCGATTGTACATAATGTGAACTACCTCCGCATTGATCGGGCCATTCACATATGGACGTATTGTGCCAATCTCAACATACGGTTGGTCTTGGGATTTTTTTTATAGAGAGGTTATCATGTTGTATTTAAATCACAAGAGATCGATGGTGACATTTTAGGTTTCTGGGGACCATATGTTGAGGTTATATGTTCTGATACGCAAGAAATCATAAAAAAGTAAAAAATAAAAATTTCGTTAAAAAATAAAAAATAAATTTCCTAGTGTCGATCGCAGTGACACCTACCTGGTCCAATTGTGAATCTAAACTATCCAGAAACCCACTCAAACATACACACAAAATTTCTTTAAAATCGGTCCAGTCGTTTAGGAAGAGTTTAATTACATACACACGTAAAGAAGATTAATATATACAAAAGATTTGGGGGCGGTGAAATTTTGGGGTTCAATGTTCTGATATACGAGAAATCTTAAAAAAAATTTCCTTAAAAATAAAAATAAAAAATTATAGTGCCCGATCGCAGTGCCACCTACCGGGTCCAATTGTGAATCTTAACCATCCAGGAACACCTACCCAAACACACACATAAAATTTCATCAAAATCGGTTCAGCCGTTTATAGGAGCAGTTCAATTTAAAACAAACGTACAGAAGAATTATATATATAAAGATTGGGGGTGGTGGGGGTCATGAAATTGTTGGGTTAGATGCTCTGATATGGGATATACCTACATAGTATTGCCTGGTGAACATTTTTTATTTTTCTGGGATGAAATACTGGGATAACTTCACGCACTTTATTTACGTCAATCTTTGAGTGAAAAAATCGTGTTTCTTTCAATTTAACGCTTTTTGATTTAAAACCAAAAATTCGAAAATTTTTGGATTATTCAAATGTTTCAGTTTTGAATAGAATTCGCTTCAGGCAATGAAACTAATTATCGAAATTACTATGAGAGCCGGAAAAATAGAAATTTAGTTGAGCAATTCACCATTTTAGCGCTGTATCAGTTGAGAACGGCTGAACCGATTTGGATCAATCTTTCTTTTGTTTCTTCTGATTGCAATTGCCAGGAGCTAGTTCTTACGAAAATTTTGAAAAAATCCACTGGAAAAGTCGGGAAAATCAAATAAAAAGCCTTTTCTATATAAATTTTGTATGTACATTTTTTATAAGACAGGTGGTGCAGTGGTTAAAGATTCGGCGCTTGGCCTAGAAAATACTGGATTCGAATCCCACCGGAGGCTGCATATAAATTGTTATTTTGTTTTTTATCCAATCTACTTATTTTATCTATCCATCTATATATAAAAATCAATTGCCGTGTGTTAGTCTCGCAAAAACTCATGAAGGACACAACCGATTTTGCAATCCCTTTAAGAAAGCTTTTTAAATTATCAATTACCGTTGTCCTTTAAATAAAATGTTTTTATTTTATTCCGATATAATCATGTGAAAGGCATTGAACCAAGCAACAATTATTATCAACACCTTAGTTCGCAAATGATTCGGTTTGGCGCTAGTAGTTATTAAACGTTTGAAAAGTGATTGAATTATGTGAAAAATATAAACGAATCACCTTACTTAGTACTCAAAACAGCCGTCATGGCGTTGGAGGCAGAAACATTATGTTTGAACAAAGAAAAAATATTTCGCAAATTCATCGTTTTGGCACTGATGGCAAATTATTCGTTTGTTTTAGAATATGAACATGTCATACGTCTCGTTGAATTGGCTTTAATGCCAAAAAGCCACATATCTAAGGATTACGTGATGAAAAAAAAAATTAAAACTTGTCTAATATTTCTGAAATTTATTTAGTAGATTAAGAAAAACTTTCTAAGAATATTCACCTTCTGCACCAACCTTCTGCCTCATAAAAATGCAAGAAATCACGAGTGATAAAAATCGAAAATGGCGATCGTTAATGGCGATCGTTACCCTTGTCTGGTTTTCCTGAAATTTTTTCATATTTTACACCAACTTGGAAAAACTTGAATGTTTTTGGATGATCAGCATTTTAAATAATTTTGTATCTAGTCGGGTTAGAGCATTAGGAACAATTATATAAAAATTTATAATCACAAATAATTTTGCTAATTACTGTTTTTAAGGAGGTTTACGAATTTATAAAACATGTAAACCCTTATTTCGAATTCTGTGAAAAAATGAAAAACTATCATCACTTACAACGAATAAAATGTTAAATTGTGTGATTTGTAAAAATGTTTCTTTTTCATTTTTTCTAAGAACGAGAATTTCAAACGACATGAAAATATTATTTTCATATTTAAATAATATGTTGTGTATGGAAGTGGTGTGCCGTGTACAAGTGTTTCATGTGGTGCGAATTTTCCTATTACAAAATATCATTCCGGCTTGATAAAGACATAACATCAAGACAAGGTGTGTTTGTGGATATAATAAGATACTTTATAAAATGATAAATTTAAATCAAAAATCCATTCCAAAAATCAAAAAATAATAATTTATTATTAAAAAATTCAGCACAAGACGGGCGCGCGTTCCATCATGACATTACAAAACACTTAAGACCTATTTATGTAGGTTATATTTATTTAAAAAAAAAAATCGTTACAACAACAAAAATGGATTTATTATTTGGTTTTTTTTTTGCATAAAATCACACCAACCTTTCCGTACCACTTGGATAACGTCGCGCCAATAAATATATTTTTTGGCCACGAAAGCTTTTTTGTGGATTATATATTATTATTTATAGATTTAGACGGTTGTGTGGTTTTTAAATACATTATTTTATTATATCGGGTTGGTTTTTGATTGGTTCATAATTTTTTATTATCAGTAAAGTGAAAAATAGAAAGAGAAAAAGAGAAAAAAAAAATAATAAAAATTTGGAAAAAATTATATTCAAAAAATAAAATTTTCATAATAAAAAAAAAATTTATTGGCGATAATCCGTAACTAATAAATATTTTAATGAGATCACAAATAATTTTTATATATGTATATAGGGTGCAGGGAATACGATATTCGGAACCGGAACTTGGTATTTACGAATCCACACAAAATTTGGTGACATTTATAAATATGAATACACATAATCATTCAATCAATCAATCATTCAAAATCATATACGTGTACAATTTTAAAATTAATGCAAGATGGAAAACTCTCATTTTCTGTAATTTTAAAAATTTCGTTTGTTTACAGCTCCACGACGAAAATGTTTTAAGACACGACCAACATTCGACTATATAACAGGTAGTAATGGGATGATACGCGTTTATTTTTTTTAGCTTAGAACTCTCTACCTTCATGTTTTGAAGTGCAAGACGAATATGTAAGTTTTTAGCGGTAGTCCAACCATCCATACATCGAAGTATTAAAATAGGGATTAGGAATTAAATTTATAAATTAAAAAACACAAAACGGTTTGATGATCGATAAGAGTACGAAAAGATAAAACCAATTAAAGAAGATATTTCACTATAGAATTTCTTTAAAGGACTGATGGATCAAATCGGAATACTAGCACACCACTATTAAAGCATTCCATTGGCATTGTAATAGGAGGCGTAGTACATGACATGGAAATAATCGAAAGCGATTCAACTTTTTACTAAATCTTACTAAATGTCGCATACTATTCATTTGCATGTATTCAGGGGCAAATATTTTAATTCTTCGAACATATTAAATATACAGTGCTTGAAAAAAAAAATTGGGCAAACATATTTTATTGCAAATTGGAGTCTTTTTTTGCTAAAATTACAAAACTTTTGAACGCAATTGGCTTATTGTTTCATTTTAAATACATGTATGACGTAGTTTTTTGAAAAAAAAAAAATTACTTGCAATTTAGGGGAAAAACCCCGAAAAATGCCAAAATATTCAAAATACGCTTATTGGAGTTAAAGTAATGGAATAAATTAAACACTTATTTTTTATATTTGTTTTTATTGATTTATAGAAGTTCTATCTTTAATGTTAATATTTTGTTGGGCCGTCTTTTGCTTTTATTACACCGGTACAACCCCGCAACTGATGTGCAAAAAAATTGGTCGCGCAATTATTTTATTTTACGCCTACCGGTCTTGGCTGACATTAGGGTGCAGATGTTTAATTGCCTGTAATTTTTTTTGAGTATAAATAGTGCATATTTTGTAAGATTAAGTTATTCTGTAAGTGCTCCTAGTCAAATAAAGAATAAAGTGCAATTTTAGTTAAAAAAATTGGAAAAGTTAGTGAGCAGTGTAAAAGCAATATGTTGATTTGGGTGCGAGAAAATTTACCCACGCGTGAAATAGCAGAACGATTAAACATTTCTAAAAGTACTGTCGCGTGGAATATTAAAAAATTGTGAGATGGACAGTACACAAAGAAAGAAATACTCTGGAATGCCCAGAAAGACAACGCCAGTGGAATTTCGTTTCATAATATTACAATGTCGTCGGGACAGTTTTAAAACTTCATCGGATATAAGATGGGATGCTGAGCGCGCAACGGAAAAAGAAATTTCAGCCAGCTTAGTGAGAAAAAGACTTGTTAAAGCTGGTTTGAGAGCACTTAAATCAGTCTAGAAGCCTGAGTTCACATTACTTGTGAAAAAACAACTTTTGCTATAGGCCCAGGAGCATGTTTCTTGGACTCCAGAGATGTGGAATGATGTGATTTTCCCCGATGAATCAAAATTCAAGCTGTATGTCGGAAATTGAAGAATTCTTGTAAGAAGAAAACCGGGCGAGAGCATTACAGCGAATGTCTTTTAAGACTTCCACCGAAAAATGAAGGAGTTATGGTCTGGGAATGCTTTTCTGGAAATGAAACCGGTCGATTGTCTTTCTTAGTTCCAGCATTACAGCAGCTGTTCATCTGCAGGTCCTACACAACGAATTTGAGCATTCTGTATTAAAGCTTTTTGGCGAGACTTGCAAATTTATTTTTCAACAGGACAACGCTCTGTGCCATACCGCTAAAGTTGTGAGTTATTAATCTTGAACTGTAGCTATAAAAATTGGCTTTCAGATAAACATAAATAATTCGTTAAGAAATTGTTTTTTTCTTATCTCTTCATTTAAAGGTAAAAAAGTACTTCGAAGAAAGAAGTATCGATGTGTTGAGCTGGCCCCCGTATAGTCCAGACTTAAATCCCATTGAAAATATTTGGTCTATAATGAAGCTAGAAGTAGCAAGAATGCGCCCAGAATCGATTCAATCTTTAAAAAGTTTGTTGATGACGATTTGGGAATCCATACCTCCTATGACTTTGAAAAATTTATCAAATTCAATGAATCGGAGGTGTATCGCTGTAATAAAAGCAAAAGGCGGTCCACCAAAATATTGATATTAAAGATAGAACTTCTATAAATCAATAGCAAATAAAAAATAAAAAATAAGTGTTTAATTTATTCCATTACTTTAACTCCAATAAGCGTATTTTCCACTCCAATTTTCAATAAAATATGTTTGCCCAATTTTTTTCCCCAGCACTGTATTTAAATTTATTTTCTAAACATGATTTAACAGTTTAATAAATAAATATTAAATTATTTAAAAAAAATTGATCAATCAAAATAAATTATTTAAGTTAATTTAATTAGAATTTGACCTTATTTTATTTATTAACAAACCTAGTTTTGTTAAAAAAACAGCAAATTCCGCAAAATTACTATCTGTCTCAAAGTATTTTTATGTTAGGTAATTAGTAATCATGGCCTTTACTACTCCTATGGCCTAGATAACTGAAAATACTGAAATAATACTAAAGGCAGTTCCGTAAAAATACCATCAGTCTCACACTTTTTTTATGTTAGCCAAGGAACCCAATAGCAAACAAGTTAAAATACCAATAACGAAGCTGATAATTTAAAATAAAAACACGAAAACAAAGAAACACCTGCAATAAACATTTGCATAATTTTATTTAACATTTGTGACAATTTAGTAAGGATTACTAAGATTGCGTAGTAACTAAAAGTTTGCCTTCTACGAAAAAAACTTAAAATAAATTTTGTCAATCAGCTCAGAATCTTGTTATGATTTTCTGTTAGTCTATTGAGTCAATAAAATATGTGCTGAGTTTATGGATAATCCCTTGGATTTTGCCACCCTTATACCATAGACAGACACAAACTAGATAATCAAAAATTCTTGATTATCGCGATATTTCTCCCTTCTGTAATATCACGATTTTCATGAAAACAGGATTATGACGTTTATAGATCAAGATTATTACAAACGGGTTATACTAATAAGATAAATGTGAAATATAAGAAAAAATCAGTAGGATTGTATGAGGCTGGGGAACATGTCATTTTCATTGAATCTATACAGAAAAATTGATAGATTGTAAATTAAATTTTAAAATTTTTAAACTGTCACAGAAATTATTTATACATTTAGTTTATATAAACTTATGTAACTGATTCGATGCAATTCAAAATCGGGAAATACGCATTGAAATTGTTTTATTTCATCAATTAAATTGAACGTTTGCAGGGGTTTGTGTCTGACACCATAATTATAAAATCACGATTTTATTTGTTTGGCACATGCAAATGCGTCTGTTCACGCTATTATACCATAAACAACTATAACCGCGAAGTGACAAAATGTTTGTGTTCTACGAAAAAATTTAGAAAAAAATCGCAATCAGTCCGCGATCTCATGACGATTTTTTGTTAGCCCATTGAGTCAATAACATGTGTGTGCTGAGTTTTAGAAAAATCTCTAAAATTTTGCTACTCTTATGGCATAAACAACTAAAATTGACACGTAACTGAACGTTTATGTTCTACGGAAACGACCCCATTACGATTTTCTGGTAGTCCATTGAGTCAATAACATGTAAATTATGAAGCTAGCCCGATACTCAACCCGAAATAATGCGATAGCAACACTAAACTATCACTATCGTGAGAGTTTACTATCGCAGCCCGAAAAATTTCACTATCGCGACAGTAAACAATGTCATGATACAATGTAATAACATTTATAACATTCAACCTGAAATTTTAAAATTACTTTTATGTATTTTTAAGATATATTACTATTGCTTGGTAACCTAGTCAGACCTAAACTCTTCATTAAAATGATAAGCTTGCTCGATATTCAGTTTCAGCAAAAGGCCCGTTAGCAATACTTAACTATAACTATCGAGAAATTTTTATATCCCAGCCCGAAAAAATATCACTATCGCGAAGGTAAAATATGTCATGGTAATCTGTTATAACATTTAGAGCATTCAGTCCGAAATCATAAATATAACTTTTACGTATTTTTAAAATATCCTTTCAATTGATAGGAAACCTAGATAACCCAAACCTAACTAGAAAACGACAAAGCGGAAACTTAATTAGCATTACGTGATTCAACACTATGATTCTATCAAGAACTTTCAGCACGAAATTTTAATTTGCTGTTTATGGATATAGTCGTTTGAAGTTTTGCCTACAAACTGAGAGATTTGTAGAAAATTTATCTAGATATAGTCGTTTGAATCTCGACTCTCAGGCAAGTTTCCCTGCCAATTTTTTAGTTTATATAGTCAAAACTTCAACGAATCCGGTCATATATGCCAAGTGCTCATGAATCGCTTGTATCAGTAAAGATTTTTCAGGAAATATTCTAGTTTTGTAGCCAAATTTTAACGAATCCTACTGTATAAGTGAAGTGCTTGTGAATCGTTTGTAAGGCGAGATTGAAACTACTATATCCAGATAATTCCAATTAGATTTTTTCCGAAATTCTGTCGGTTTCTACTTAAAACTTTTAACAATTCCGTGTTATAGGTCAAGTGCTCGTGAATCGTTTATGAGGCGAGATTTACTAGAATATATACTCCAATTAATATCCGATAAAGTTTTTCTCAAGCTGAATTTGGTTCACATAATTCCACTGAAAATATTTTTAGATTTTTTTTGAAAACTTGATCTATTAAGCTTTTTACTTTGATGTTTCAGCCAGTAATACATTTGTTTTTATTATTTTGATCAAAATTTAGAAGCCACGATTAGTTCGATATTTATTTAATACACAGTTAATTAATTAAATTTCGAGTAAAAATTCGGGCTAGCTTTACGGAGGTAGAAAACAACTAAACTCGAGAAGTAACTAAACGATGTGCTACGGAAAAATATTAAAAAAGGTTTTCCCAATCAGTCCTCGACCCCTATACGATTTTCTGAGAGCCCATTGAGTCAAGAACATGTGTTCTGAGTTTTAGAGAAATCCCTTGGATGTTGCTAGCCTTGATGGAAATCGGAGACCCAAGGATGATTGTGAAATATATACCAAAATTAGTACCACAAATCTGTGAAGATCAAATAATTTTCTAACAATTTGAGATAAACACGAGGAAATTGTTACGAATAATTTTATATCTCCGATCCTAGAGATGTTCACGGGCTCTCAGCTCTCACCTATATGATTGAATAGCTAAATCAAAACCCCACAAGTGGTAAACAAGATTTAATTATGATAATTTTCAACAAGTCCAGCGTATTTTTAAACAATTGTGGTTTTTGATTTCAATCTATTTTCAAATTTTTCTATTACCACTACTAGAGATGTTCATATAGTTTTTTAAATGTATTTTAGGATAGCGCAAACAAAATTCTGACATTAAAATTACTAATAGCAAATTCTTTCGAAACAAAATTTTGATCTTAGATCAAAAAAATGACTGACAATGCGATGTATTTCAATGACATTTCGATCAAATTTATTGTATTGTCAATCAGTTTTTTGATCTAAGATCAAAATTTAGTTTCGAAAGAATTTGCTATAAATGTCGCTTGCTTTTCATTTGCATATATTCAGGGGCAACTATTTTAATTCTTTGAAAATATTAAATATATTTAAATTTATTTTGTAAGCATGACAAACATCAATTTAGTTAGAATTTGACCTTAATTTATTTATTAACAAACCTAGTTGTGTTAAAAGAAGGGACAATTCCACAAAAATACCATCTGTCTAAAAGTATTTTTATGTTAGTCAAGGAACCCAAATAGCCAAAATTAAATAAGCAAATACCAGTAACGAAGGTGAAAATTCAAAATAAAAACACGAAACAAAGAAACACCTGCAATAAACATTTCCGTAACCTTCTAACGTTCTACGAAAAAATATTAAAAAAGATTTTGCCAATCAGCCCACGACCCCTATACGATTTTCTGTTAGTCCATTGAGTCAATAACTAACATGTCGTCGCCGTAGTTCTATCTTGTTGTAAGTCCAAAACCCACTTTTTCAACGATTCTATATATAATTTTGCAAGTTTTTTCTAAATCTCTAATCAAAACTGTTCTATATACAGTAGTTTGTGTTAAACAATGTGCATTTTGGTGTAACTGCTTAACACAATAATTTAGAATCATTCGATTTTGTTGTATATTCACGCCACAATAAAAATATTTTGTGTGCATTTGAACAAAATTACACTGAATTTTATGGGTTCCATTTAAAAATAATTTAATTTTAAAACGCGAATTATCAAAACGCGATATTTCAAAACGCGATATTTCAAAACACGATATGGTACAAAACGCGCTATGGTACAAAACGCGATATGGTACAAAACGGGAATTTAGGATCGGGTTATATCAGTCGGGTGAAGCGGAAATTTAATTTCAGTTTATAGGAATTTAAAAATCGATAGGAGCGAGAGTATATAGGATCGGTATAAATTGAGTCGCTACGCTCCCGTCGCTTCGCAATGCACATTCTGTACCATAACACGTTTTGAAATATCGCGTTTTGAAATATCGCGTTTTGTACCATATCGCGTTTTGTACCATATCGCGTTTTGAAATATCGCGTTTTAAAATATCGCGTTGTGTACCATATCGCGTTTTGTACCATATCGCGTTTTGAAATATCGCATTTTGAAATATTGCGTTTTGTACCATATCTCGTTTTGTCATATCTCGTTTCGAAATATCGCGTTTTGAAATATCGCGTTTCGAGTGGATCCGATGTTTGACAGTTTAAATACATAATGCCACCGGAAAACAAAGAGAGTAACATTCAATGTTGATATACATGCCAGAAATTGATAAACAATTTTATGACATTTAATTAATTTTTTGTGATAAATAAAATAAACTGAATTTGAAATTGAGTGTTGTGATAATATTTGTATTTTGAATTAATAAATTATAGGATTTCAATTCCAAAATTAAACCATTTCAAGTTCCATGGCAACTTTTCCCAAAACAAATACCGGTTTCCCTCGATTTACGTAAGGAATCGGTACCTGAAAACCCATAAGTAAATCGAAATTACGTAAATCGAGGTTTTTTTTCATATAAATCCATATGAATAACAGGATATACGTACCAAATAGAGGAAAATTGAAGGTTTTTATATCTCAATGTAAACATTTCCGCTCTAACCAAAGGATTTTCAGATTGAAAACTCTTATTTAATTCATTATGTACATATGTACATATTTTTTAATTACTAAACACGTTATAAAATTTATTTATTCAGTTTTACTAACCTAACTTTCAAACAAAATTTAAAAAAATATCACACATCAAATTCACATGAAATTCATTGGACTAACTAAAAATGAAAATTCAGACATACCTATTGGAAAATTAATTCAAATTCAATAGGTATAACAACAACCGGTATTAAGTGTAATTTATATTTACTCCGTTGGTTTTTCTACCGATTTATTTTTAAAAAAAATGTTCAATCCGAAGCTGTTTCCACTCTCTGGATTTAGCATCATAAAGCTCTTTGTAGTAGTTTATAGCATGATTAACTCCTCGTGACACTTTACTGCTACGTTCTGCATCCGGATCATTTAAAGTTAATATTTTCAATCCTGACTTCTTCTCATGAAGCAATAATGTTTTCCAGAGCATTTTTAATGTTATACTGCTTCCAAAATTCCTGAACTGAAACATCCTGATCTGGTTGATCTACTTTTTGGATTAGTTCACGAAAAGTTCGCCTCAGATAATAGGCTTTGAAAGCGGCTATAACTCCCTGATCCATAGGCTCCATCAGTGCTGTTGTATTTTTGGGCAAGTATTGAACTGTGACAGCTCCTGATGGATCGTTTAAATTCTGTGGATGAGATGGCGGGTTATCAAGAAGTAACAGTATTTTGTTGGCTATATTTTTCTTTCGACAGTATTCTTTGACAGCCGGGCAAAAATGATTTTGAAACCAATCTTGAAAAAGCTTGGCGGTCATCCATGACTTAGAATTGGATCGCCAAATTACGAATAAACTGGATTTTGCCGTGTTTTTTAAGGCCCTTGGATTTTCTGATCGATAAATCAATAAAGGTTTGATCTTGAAATCTCCAGATGCATTGCCTCCAAGTAACAGAGTTAGACGTTCTTTTGACACTTTTATCCTGGCGCTGTCTTTTCTCTCTGTGCATTGAAGGTCCTTTCAGGCATTCTTTTCCAGAATAACCCCGTTTTTTTCGACATTAAATACTTGTGTGGGGTGTAGTCGTCTTCTTCTATAAGTTTTTTCAAAGTGCTCCGAAATTCGTTAGCTCCAGCGAGATCTGAACTAGCTGCTTCTCCACTAACTTTAATGTTATGTAGTTCGTGTCTTTTTTTAAATTTTTCCAGCCACCCTTTAATTGCTGCACATGTAAAGGTTTCCTCGTTTGAGCTTTCCCCAATTTTTTTTTTAAATCTTCGTGTAAACTTACAGCTTTTCCACGTATAACTAAGCTACTTAATGGCATGTTTCTTCCAGTCTTGTCATCGATCCAAATCATCAGCAATTTCTCCATACGTTCCATCAACGGACTCCGTATTTTGGTAATATTTATGGCACTTGAACTTGATACTGCTTGAGATTGCAAGGTAATTTTCTCGGAATTAGCAATTATAGTTTGTACTGTTGATACAGCAAACCCAAGTTCATGTGCAATTTCACTTACACCCTGATTACGCTAGTCGTGTCGTTTGTCGTTTCAAGTGACTCTTTTAATTTGAAACCATAGTCGCCTGCCTTGCCAACATATCTAATATGTTTATTATCGTAGTCACTTCAAACGACAATCGGCGTATTTTATGTTTTTTTCTAGTCTCTTCAAAATTTCACACGACTCAAAATGACAGTTTTTAATTGTTTTTTTTTTGTCTCAAGCCACTTATTGTCATAGCAACTGGCTAATTTTTCATACAAATAGCAATTTTTTAGTGTCACTTGAAACGACAATCGACTCCACTAGCGTAATCGGGGTGTAAATGTCGCTCCATTTTTGAAACGCTTGATTATTTCTGTTTTTTGTTTCAAAGAAATAACTTGACGTTTTTTTTTATTAGTTTTAACTTAGCAGTTGATGACATTTTGATAACAAAAAAGTAAACTAACAAAAAAATTTAATCTGAACCAAACTAAACGAACTTTAACTATGTACTACTACCAAACAAAATCAACATCTATTCACTAAACAGGTAAATTTAAACTACCTAATTGTGTAAATCCCCGTGCTGTATGTACAATACTGTTTGTATTCGTAAAAAAACTAAAAATGTTAACAGATGTTAAATTTGATGCATTTCACCTTAGTTTCGTTTTTATATGTTGTTCGGACGTTTCCTCTTTTTTACGTAAATCGAAATTTTTACGTAATTGGAATTTGAAAAAACACAATTTGGGTTTTACGTAAAACCGAATTTACGTAATTCGATGTTACGTAAATCGAGGGATTACTGTAAAACATTTTCAAGTTCATACTAAACTTTTTCTATTTCAAAATAAACTTTTTTAAGCACAAATTAAACAATTTAAAAAAAGTTCGGTTTTGCCGTATTAGTTTTTATATGATAATGAAGAGGCTGCCTGTCAACTGCTTGCCGTAGCTTAGCTACCATAAAAAATACTCCGTGGTGTAAAGGGTGAACCATTTCGAGAATATGTATAGGAGTCTCATTTCATAGATTTTGAAGGAATCATTTTTTTTTCCAATTTGCATTTGAAATTGAATTTGTTACCTGAGTAAATTTAACACTTTTCGTTTTAGTTTAGCACCATACAAAGATGTTTTGTCCCCAAGAGCAACTATTTCAATAGATTAAGCAACCGTTGGCTTAATATAATATCCAGTTGGTTCTTTATCTTGATAAAACAAATAAGATAAAAAAGCAAGATAAGAATTGGAAGAATTTAAAATATGAACATCCTCTATGTTTGATTCTGTTGTAGTTCTACAATCGTGTTAAGTATTTCTTTGCCGATTTTAAAGCATTCCTTTGGTTTTAGACGCTTGAGTACCTAAATAAAAAATTTTATGTTACATAATTGTAATCAAGATTATTTTAAAATTATAATTTACAAATTATCACAATCTAAAAATTCCGTAACATGTTTTTGGCACTCTTTACTGTCAATCTGGCAATACTTTAAATATAATCTAGCACTCATGGAGTATTTATTAGGTTGTAAATGTTAGCATCATGTCGTTTAGTTTAACTTGAATTTTAAATTGCGTTGGAAGTGAAATTTGAAGTTTATATATATAAACCATATATTATATCAATGATAGCTCGACAAGTGAAACCCCCGTTGTTAAAAGCGAAAAATAACCTATTATTTCTCAACAGCAGAAAGAAATATTTCTAAAACAGTATGAAGAGAATAAAACAATAACTGAAGCCGCTGCTATTGCAATTTTAAATATTAATACAGCTAAATCAATACAAAAAAGATGGTGAAGAAATAATAAGTGAAAAGCATGGTGGAAAAAAAATTTGAAAAATTTACTGAAGAAGTTTTGCAATTTGTGGAGGAGGCAGTAGAAACAAATCCGTACATCACGCTAAAGTCAATTAAGGACAAATTATACGAAGATAAAAATTTAAATTTGAGTACACAAACGGTAGCCTATTCATTAAAAAAACTGAAAATAAATATAAAAAAGCTGCAATTGAGTTCAATCGAATAAACAAACCACGGACGATTGATTTAAAAAGAACTTACGCTCTTAATTTTTCTGAAAATACTCCAAAAAATCTGGCAAAAATATTTTTTCATGACGAAAGTGGATTCAATTTGCATCTAAGGCGAACACGTGCTAGACCACGTGTAGGAACTAATGCAACTGTTGTGATACCCACAGGTCGCGGAAGAAACATTACATTGATTGCCGCTATTGGTGTTGGAGGCGTTATTCACCATAATATACTTGCAAAATCAAATTGCAATAGCATCAAATTTTTGCTCATTTTTACGAGAATTAATGCAAATAAAACATTCTCAAACTATGACGAATGTATGGTTCGTTATGGACAACGCAGCGATCCATAAAACATCGGAAGTGCGAGAGCTCGCCAATTCAAGTTCTGCTAATCTGATTTTACTTTCACCTTATCCACCTATATTAAACCCCATTGAACAAGTTTTCTCGAAATTAAATATTTAAAAATATATCTATAACACCATTGCATAAATGTATTTATTACTTACATAACTTGTATGTACATTTATTCCCTACATATATCATACACAATCCCTGTAGTGGAAATTGGCTGCCAGAAGAATTCGAAGCGGAAAACAACGGGCATTCAGATATGATAAATTTTATAACTGAGGCGTTGGGAACAGTTACTAAAAACGACTACAATAACTATGTCACATACATGGTGATGAATCTACCGCAAGTTGTTGACCGGCAGTCTCTACATTAGAATATTAAAACTAATCTGGCAAAACAAAACGTTAAAAGTTTATTTTGAAATAGAAAAAGTTTAGTATGAACTTAAAAATGTTTACTTTGTTTTTTTTGGAAAAAGTTGCCATTGAACTTTAAATGGTTTAATTTGGAATTGAAATCCTATAAATCTACCTTAATAATTTTATTTGTTTTTCTATGCAATAAATAGCATAAATGGGAACAAAAATATGTTTTAAATGTTGCTTTGGTATATTTTGTCTAAATTTTACGTGTGTAAACTGTAGAAAACTCAACAGTTTTAACTAAATTTGATCTTGATATTTTCAAATACTTTCCATAAGCATTAACTATCTCCTTTTTTAATTAGATCATTAATATATTGAATTATCTCCTCGCGTGTGTAATGTAACGGAATTTATTCCGTTACCAATTCAAATACCCAAATCCACTGTATCTTCCCTGGTATCAAAGTAATTCCACCATGATTTTGGAGATTCCATCTTCACCAAAATTCATCAAATACTGAGTCATGCAGAATTATTTCATTTTCTTTATGATTGCTGTTGCATTTATATACCTAAAAATTGGTATGAGGTGCAATACAGCAAATATAAAAATATTTTCTTTTGTGTACGTTATCCAATTGCAACTACGTCACTCATTCATAATATAACGTAGATGTATGCGATGTGTAGTATATAATGCAAATGAGTAAACGTAAATAAATGTTTTGTAATTGGACTACATATCCATATGTTTTGATTGTGTACACGAAAAGCAAACGTTCTACTTTAGAGTTAAGCAAAAGACCTAAGTAGGAATTTAAAACGTTGCAATTTTCGTGGCACATATAAATTCTCCAAGTGTTTATTTTATAACACTTTTAAATGGGCGGTATCTATACATTTTGCCAATATGGCAGAAATAATTATATTTGGTTGAGAGAGTAGTACATTTTGTACTAAAAAATTTCCCCTCCCGCCTCAACCAAGTAATATGTATAAATACCGTACCAAAATTTTGGTAAGGGTCAGTTTTTTTGTTAGTTTTGGTCAATTTTATTGGTCAGTTTTTATAAGTCAGTCAGAGTTTTATTAGTGGTTTTGAGTCTTGAGTTTTTAGTCGAGTGCTTAGCTTAAAATAGACTTCTATTTTCGGTTTTTTTTGATAAAATAAATTAAGCGAATTTCTTTCTTTGAAAAAAAATTAATTGTATTTTAAGAACAATAAACGTAATTGTGAAGTTAATTAGAAATTTTGTGTTAGTTGTGATTTAATTAGTTTTGAGTGTTTGTAAGCTGACTAGCCGAGATCGTTATTCGATTATTTGAACTTTTAGAAGTCAGCAGTTGCAGCCCGGCTATTTGGTAAGTAAAAAAAAAAAAAAAAAAAAAAAAAAAAAAAAAATAATAATAATCTCACAACATACTAATCCAAGCGGTACCGATCCGCAAATCGTACGTTGGTTGTCCCTCTGGAAAAAGGGACGGGTGTTTCTTAAGCAACAGTGCCTCAGGCATTGCACACCCTTCTACCAACAACGTTTTGTGGATCTAAATACTTACTAACCACTAGGGCCGTAGGCCAAAATAAATTAAAAATCTCTAAAAAAAAATTTATTGGGTAATAATGCTACCCTAAATTAATTAACAACCACGGCTTAATAGCCCAGAACATCGTTGGAGTATACTTCAACACCTATTGGGTCCAGGTCCCAATATCTCATCTCTATACCCACCATTTGATGGCATGCATTATGCTGTCTCTTCTCTCCCTTTTATTATTCAAATATATGCGGTAATCTAGGCCGTAGTCTGAGTACCCCGAAACCCACACTGTTCCCCTCTGCCGGCTTGAGCTGCGAGAACCGACGCCGCATGGGGTACGTATCGGACGACGGCAAAATTCTATGAATCAGAATTGTTTCTACGCAAGTAGAAGTCATTCTGTTTCAGTAATTCGTGGAAAAATACTGTATTTCCTATATTTCCTTCAATTTTCATATTTCTATTATACGCAGTTTTTTTGGTGTATCCCCATCATTTGGTTAATCTCCAGAAAAAAAAAATTGAAAAGCGGACATAGAACAAAATATTTTTGGAAATGTCCTCAATTTTTTTTCCCCCGGAAAAACAGTTTTTATCAGTAAAACTTGTGAGCTTAAAATTTAAGTTAAATCGTGATCTATTGTTAAGTGTAGTTAAAACTGGTCTTATATTTGATAATTTTACTGTACATGGCATTAATCTTTAAACCGAAATATCTCGAAATCAATAAAATGGTAGTTACACTAAGACAGAACTACGGCGACGATGTGTGCTGAGTTTTAGGAAAACCCCTTGAATTTTGCTACCCTTATGCTTACATAAACAACTTAGATCGAGAAGTGACTAAAAGTTTACGTTCTACGAAAAAATATTAAAAAAGAATTTGCCATTGAGTCCACGATCTCATTTCGATTTTCTGTTACTTCACTGATTCAACATGTGTGCTGAATGTTTGAAAAATCGCTTGGATTTTGTTACCCTTGATGCAAATCGGAAACCCAAGGATGATTATGAAATACATACCAAAATTAATACCAAAAATTTGCACTGTTTAATTTAAAAATATTCCAATTGGGATTGTTTTGTAGTGAAATTGAAACCTTTTTAGATAATCTTTAAATTTCATATTAGAAAAGTTGAGTCCCTAATAGTGGCGCTGTAAAGATCAAACAATTTTCTAACAATTTCCATGTAATTTTCAATTACATCCCATATACCTGAAATGTGCACGGGATCTCTTTCAGATATTCGAATAGGTCAGAAAATTTTCTATCAATATTGTAAAAACAGGATGATTTTACCATGTTCTTGAAAATTTGAAACTTCTTCATGTTCAGTTTTATTCTCAATTGGAAATTTTGGTATTTCCACCAGTAGGATTTTTACCTAATCGACATTCCCAAATATGTAAGCTACGAACCCGATTTATTGTAAAAACAATCAAATAACAGAAATCCTAGTGATGTTCACAGGGTAACGTTTATGCTTTCAATAGTTCAAAGCCTCGACTTTCGAATTACGGCTGAACGACAAATGGGATAATGCAAATTTGGAAAAAAAATCCAGTTCGCCACTTATTTGGGAATTTCATTTTACAAAATTAGCAACAAATCTAATTGGAAACATACCATACCGTATCATAAAGATGATCAGACGCAAAGAAATAGTAACCACTTATGACTGAGATAACCAATAAACGATTCCAATCTTTGGATTTGTGAAAATAGTAAGATTAACCCGAGCCATATATTTGCTAGACCTCCTTATGGTACATCCTAATTGGATTTCTTGCAAATTTTTCAAAGTAATATTCCCAAATAAGCGACGAACCTGATTTTATTGAATACATACGATTTTCATTTGGTTTTTCCGCAATAAAAAAATACTCATTGCCGACTTAACTCCAAAAATCACAGTGCCAGTCATTTTTTTGTAAAGATCGTTTAATCATAATTACCGAACAATGAAAATTAGTGAGTGAATGAACACTATATGGGTATTGGAAAACATTTACCAGAAATTTTTAATAAAATTATCTGAAATTGAAAGGGGTTCGCACACGATGTCGCTTGACGCGAGCCGGAAATTATATCCATTCCTTAAACAAGATTTGTTGCCTTAGCAAATTAACGTAAAAACACTTACCAAAAGCAACGTGTAAATGTCAATCGAAACCGAAACTTGAACAAAATTCTTTGTAAAACTAAGGGCTTACTTGGCTCATCTCAGATTATAGGGGTATTGATAAAGTATTTTTTCTTACGACAAGCAGAGGGGGAAAATCAAGCTACATATTCTAGTGAAATTATGGATGAATGTTTTAAAAGCATCCTTGCCCTTATTAAAAGTCAAGGCGACACTAGGCTCAGGGCCAAACAGCTTCAACTTTGAACGTAATTTGCGTACGGAGTCTGTATTCTCATTAGCCTAAATGTCACAATGAGTTGGGACCCAAATGACCGTTACTCACTGCTGTAATAAAGCTGGTTTATAAAGCCCCTACATTCTTTCATCAACTTGTAAGTGGCACTTTTATTTCTGGCATACGGTGGTAATCTAGCAATTGACTGTCCAAAAAATAACACATGGACACATCATTAGTTTATAATAAGTAAGACGTGTTGCAATAGGTCCAATACCACATTCATGTAGATGTTTGAAACTGTTATGACTATGTAAACAGTAAATCTTTAGGCAACAACGCCAGATCGCTGTTGTTTAACAAATAACTCATTTATAACATGGAATCACAAGAGAGGGATAAATAAACCCTTCTGTGTCACTATTCTGATAATTCCCCGGGAATAGAAAATTGGGGAAGAATTTATATGTAAGTTTCACTTAAACATTTTATTTTTGGCATACTTTTCTCCTCAGAGTTCAGATTTTGTTCGAAAACTGAGACTTGAGAGTTGGGAGTTTTGCTGCTGTTTAATTAACCTAATAGATGCACAAAATTAATATTATTTTTGATTAATGTAAATAATAATTAAATTTTATATTTACATCTATTATGCTGATGAAACAACATAAAAACTCCCAACTCCTCAAAGTGCGCTTTTCGAACAAAATTCGTATGCAGAAGACTGGGAAAAAATATTTGAACAGACATTACGTATAAAATCTTTCCGCAGGCCCCTATTCCCGAGGAATTAACAGAATTATATCTAATGAATCTTCAGCGATTGGTGTACAAGATACCTTGTATTTATTCCAAGAACTCAGGACAATTGCAATATAAGCTGGGACCAGTTTGAGCAAATGACCCGAATGATAGGAAATCTGCCCTAAAGTTCTGCAGGAAAAATACCATCTTGGCCATCGGCTTTATACGACGTCAAGTCGACACACGTTGTTTTTCGCAAGTGTTTTGTTTTGGCTAGCAATGCCAGACAGACTGTTATTTCCCACGCAGAAACTGTCAGTATATGAACAAAATAAAACTGAAGATATTATCTTTTGGACCTATTTCTGAGTTCCCTGCGAATTTTTCTAAAGTATTTTTAAGATTAGAACGTCAAAAGGTTTGTTCCGCGATCTATGATTGGCGATCTTAGGAATGAAGGCGATCTAATCAGCTCAAATAAATAAATAGAGGTAATTATTAATTATTGCAATCCGAACTACCCCACATCAAATAATAAGCAGTAGAGTCACAATCAATCCCTAACGAGAGGTTTGCAAGCGCATGAAGGATTATACCAATAACCCAGACCACAAAAAATCAATTTTAATTCGGAGAGAAGGATCAGTCTTTTTATGCTAGTGAATTTTATCCAAACTAATCCAAAAAAGACAACAACAACACACTTATTGTAATAGTATTGGTGTAAATAAACATTCAGGCGAATTTATATTATGTAATTTAAAGGAGATGTGATTTTTAAATGGGCCTTAGAGGTACATTCCAAAGTCATTCTAAGGCTGCGTACCAATCCAAGGGTTAATCGTTTACTACGGTAAAAATCGATTTTAGTACAAATTTTTCGATCAGTTTATCATAGAGTTTTTCAAAATTAATTGAATTTACCGAAAAATTTACTTAAAATTGACTTTTACCCTTGGATTGGTACGCAGCCTAAGTGTTTTTTAACCGTTTAGCACGAATTTTAGTGATACTGGTAAACTATTGAAACGAAAAGCAGTGTCCCTAGGAAGTTATATGACTCTCTAATGGGTCTGAAGTGGGATCCCATGAGATTCAAACATGAGGTTTTTTTATGGGCCTTAGGTACATTCCAAAGTCATTCTAAGGCTGCGGGCCAATAGTCGAGTAAAAGCTAATTTTAAGTAAATTTTTCGGTAAATTCATTTATTTTTCAAAAACTCTATGGCAAACTGATCGAATATTAAGTTCTAAATCCGATTTTTACCATAGTAAATGATTTACTCGTAAATGATTCGCCCGCAGCCTAAGTATTTTCTAACCATTTAGCACGAACTTTACTGAAATGAAACGCAGTGTCCATAGGAAGTTATATGACTTTCTAATGGGTTTGACAGGGTGTTCCATGAGTTCTAAAAATGTGATTTTTTGGACTTAGGTACATTCCAAAGTCATTCTAAGGGTGCGGGCCAATAGTCGGGTAAATCATTTACTACGGTAAAAATCGGATTTAGAACAAATTTTTCGATCAGTTTACTGTAATCATTCGATCAGTTTACAGTAATCATTTACTACGGTAAAAATTGGATTTAGAACAGATTTTTCGATCAGTTTACCATAGAGTTTTTGAAAAATAAATGAATTTACCGAAAAATTTACTTAAAATTGACTTTTACGACTCGAAGGGTAAAAGTCAACTTTAAGTAAATTCTTCGGTAAATTCAATTAATTTTGAAAAACATGGTAAACTGATTCAAAAATCTGTACTAAAATCGATTTTTACCGTACTAAACGATTTACCCTTAGATTGGTACGCAGCCTAAATATTTTCTAAGCATTTAGAATGAACTTCTGTGACTTTGGTAGACTATTTGAATCCAAATGAGTGTTTCTACTAAATTATAAGATTTTCTAATGGGTCTGACAGAGTTTTCCATAAGATTTAAAAATGAGATGTTGGTTAAGCCTAAGATGCATTCTAAAGTGATTTTAAGTATTTTCTAACCATTTAGCATGAACTTCAAAGACATTAGTAGACTTTCTAAATCCAAACAAGTGTTCCTAGTAAATTACATATATGGGTTTCTGAAGGGTGTTCCATGAGTTTAAAAGTGTGATTTTAACTGGTCAAGTTATTCTAAGTAAATGTGTCCAAAAACTTCACACCGGTGACGTCGCACAAACAGAATTAAAAACCAACCTATGGACTACAGTCGTTCATAAATATATATTTCATATAAGAAAAACCTAATACTTTTGATTATCCTGTTTTATCAAGATATTACCACATTTTAAATTTCCATGTCAAGAATCCTCCTTTATACACAATATATTCTTCATAAATTTTTAGGCAATGCAATGTAAGACGAGTGGTAAAAAACAAATCAAAGGGAAAACTACTACATTTTCCACTTAAACATATCTAGAATGTGTTACGTGAGCCTGTATACCGTATTTAGGTTGGGAATATTATATATTCCTTATATATACAGTATGAAAGTGATATAAGGAATGTGATAAAGAGGTTTAGGTGTGGGTATAGTGTATGGAAGTATTTTGGATCCGTACACTAATATGTTCGTACATACAAAAGAAACAACAACAAACACAAAAAATAGAAGATTTTCATATTAGCAAATAAATAATAAATTTTCTACTTTAGTTTCTTTATTTCTTTTATTTTTTTTTAGAGTGGGGGAAATTTAATCCAAACAGATTATATATGAATTTACTTAAGATTTTTATGAGAAAGTTTTGGAATTTAAGCAGATACATTTTAAATACGCATATGGATGGTTGGTTGGTTGGTTGGTTGGTGGTATCCTTTTGGATATGAGTGAAACAAAGTGTTTACAACCAAAAAAATATGATAATAATAATAAACCAGGACAATAATAATTACTGGTCCAAACATTAAAAAATCGTTTAAGGTGCGTTATAAAGCGAAAATCGTGTGCACGAAAAATGCTCAAAACTATTTGAGGAAAAATGCTTGAAAAGCGATCAAGCTTATTTGGCGGCGCGCACTCTTGATACATGAGCAGGAATTATTTTTGGTCCATTCTATAATTGTTTGTTCTGTTAAACTGTTGTTATTCACATCCCTTTATAATATCGACAACTACCATTTTTTGATTAGGTACAAACAAAACTACATTTTGATTGTTATTGTAAAAAAAAAAGTTATTTTTTTATCGTGCCCAAACATTATTTTGGTGTTGTATATATTGTGTTAGAAATCCATCGACAAAAATACACAAAACAATAATAATTTGGAGCTTTTTTTTCATCAAAACTTTATATGACAGTATCCAAAACTAAGAAAACTCAAAATTATAATAAGAATAACAAAAAAAAACGTATAAGAACTCCATTTACCTAATTTTCTTAACGTCACTAATACTTTTTACCAATCTATCCCAGTATTCGGAACTACAAAAAATTTTTTAATTCTTTCTTTTTTTTATTGTTTGTTTCTCTTGAGAAATTTGTTTTTAAATTTGAAAAAGAAAATTCTGTTTCCAAGAATTTCGATTTTTCTTTTTTCATAAAGAGGAGTTCAAAATTAAAAAGTATAAATTAAATTAAAACTTTTTAAAATAATAATAATAATAAATATACGAAATAAATAAATATTTGATAATTAAATTAAATTTTATCTTATGCACATTTAGAAAATATTGTTGAAAACTTACGATGGCGGTGGACTAGGAAGTGGTACTTGATGTATTTTCCATGTGGCTACAGACATTGAATGCTCGTCCGCTGCATAGCAACGCCATAGCGATTGGATAAGAGTTGCCGCTGGTTGTCGCCTACGTATCATGTGTTTTTGGCGCTGTTGTTGTTGTACTTTCAAGGCAAAACCACTACCAAGAATACCCTAAATGAATAAAAGAAAAAGAGAAAATATTTTTAGTATACCATTTGTACAGTTGCGGTAAACCGCTCAAAGCGGTTCAGTTAAGTTATGAAATACTCATCACTAACTACATTTTAAATTTTACAGTCCTATTTCAGATCATAACCATAAAGTGGCAATTGCATAAGAAGTTAAATTAAATAAAAAAGGATTTTAGGGTTGAATGGCACTCAAATTTGTGGTTTACCTACGGTTAGGTATCAAAGTTTATCGTTTTTTGAAACGTAAAAATAAATTGTCTCAATACATATGTTACCTCTAAAAGTGAAATAATTTTGCATCAAGGTGTTAAGAAACATAAAATCGAAGGTATTATTACTTGATTATTAAGATTAGTCTTGAAACGAGGTAGATAATATAAAATTTAGTTTAAAAATGTTAAAAATTTCGAGTTTTATATTTACGCCGCAATGACGACGTTAATTTGAAATTTTGCTGTCCCTAGTGGCAAGTCACATAATAATTAATGTGTCCAAGATAAGTTTAGAACAAGTAATGTTAATGTTGTTAAAGTTATGAAAGACGAAGGAGGCATGGTTATATAGACGAATTAGTGAAAACGGTTTTGACATTTTCATATTTTTTCTAATTTTATATTATTTGAAGTTTACTTTTTGTGGGTATGAAAACTAACTCGGAAAATCCATTTTATTTTTGGCAAACTAAATATACTGCGCTTGAATCCAATTAAAATATAAAATATTTTGACAATTTGACATGTGCTTGTAAAGATAACAAAAAAATCATAACCGATAGTGCATAACCGCAAAGACGTAACGAAATCAAATTGAATTGAATCAATCTCTCCGTCCGTTTTCGTTTCGTTTCTTCTATATAATTGTTTTCGTATGTTTTCATGCATCCAATTCGTTCGTTTCGTTTCGATTGGTTTCGTTTTCGTCTATATAACTAGCCCATTAGCCGAAAGTTTTCAGCTGAAAAATGGTAATGTAGATAGTGTCATGGCTATCCCAGCCGAAATACGGTAATACCGATAGTGCCTTTCCTACCCCAGCCGAAAGATGGTAATGCAGATATAAATTGTATTATCCCAACCGAAAATACTTTAAAATGGCGATAATGCAGATTGTATCGATAAAGAAGATTAACTTTAATATTCAAAACTAAAAATGCCAACAATACAATTTAAAAATTACAAATGAATCATCAATTTTCTAAAAGAAAATGTCAATAATAGGCATCTACGAGCCATGACACGCAGTGACATTTAGGTGATGAATGGTTAGTATATCAAGATTTTAACAGATAAACTATTTGACTGTACCAAATGGATGAACCATGACATAGGGTTGGGGTGGGTCTGATGGGGGTTATAGGGGTGAAATTTTGATTTTCCCCATTTTACATGGATAAAATCGTTGGTCATTCGTGATTTTGGCTCTGACTATCCCGATTCGATAGCCCATGGCCATAGGTAGATTCTGAGTATAGGTTAGGGGTTTGAAATAGAAGTATGAGTATAGGTTAAGGGTTTGAAAATTTTTATTTTCCCCATTTTTCGTCGACAAAATCGTTGGTCATTTGAGGTTTTGGCATATAGACAACAATCTAACTATGCCGATTCGATAGCCCATGACCATACTAAGAAATTGCACCCCTTTAACCCCATCAGACCAACCCCTAAGCTATACTCAAAATTTACCTATAGTCATGGGCTATCGAATTGGCATAGTCAAATTAGTGTCTATATGCCAGAACCACGAATGGCGAAAGATTTTATCGTTGAAAAATGGGGAAAGTCAAAATTGCACCCCTATAACCCCATCAGACCCACTCCAACCCAATACTTAGAATCTACCTGTGGTCATGGACTGTCGAACCGACATAGCTAGATTGGTGTCTATATGCCAAAATTTCGAATGACGAACGATTTCATCGACCAAAAATGGGGAAAATCAAACTTGCACCCCTATAACTCTATCAGACCCACTTCAACTCAATACTTAGAATCTATCTATTGGAATAGGCTGTCAAAACGGAATAGTCAGATTGGTCGATTTAATCGTTGAAAAATGGGGAAAACCGAAATTGAACCATTATAACCTCATCAGACCCACCCGAACCCTATACTCAGAATCTATAACCTATGGTCATGGGCTATCGAATCGGAATAGTCGGATTTGTGTCTATATGCCAAAATCTCTAAGAAAGGACGACTTTATCGTTGAAAAATGGGCAAAATCAAAATTACACCCCTATAACCCCATTAGACCCACCCCTAACCTATACTCAGAATCTAAATATGGTCATGGACTATCGAATCAGCATAGTCAGATTGGTGTCTATATATACCAAAATTTCGAATGACGAACGATATTATCGTTGAAAAATGGGGAAAATCAAAAATTCAACCCTATAACCCCATCAGACCCACTCCAACCTAGTACTTAGAATCTACCTATGGCAATGGGCTATCAAATCGGCATAGTCAGCTTAGTGTCTATATGCCAAAATTTCGAATGACGAACAATTATATCGTTGAAAGATGAGGAAAATAAAAATTGCACCCCTACAAGTCCATCAGACCCACCCAACCCTACACTCAGAATCTACCTATGATCATGAGCTTTCGAATCGGCATAATCAGATTGGTGTCTATATGCCAAAATCTCTGAGAACGGGCGACTTTATCGTTGGAAAATAGGGAAAATCAAAATTACACCTCAATAACCTCATCAAACCCACTCCTAACCTATACTCTCTAAATATGCCAAAATCTCGAATTACGAACGATTTTATCGTTGAAAAATGGGGAAAATCAAAGTTGCGAGTGAGAAATATTTTTCGTCTTTGGCATTAAAAAACGGTGTGAAATACGAAATTTAATGATACAGCAACGAGAACAGAATAAGAATTATAATGAAATATCTAAAATTATTGGTAAAGGTCGAGCAACCATATAAACAATAAGTAGTGCAAAATTTTGATAACAGATAAAATATTACGTATGTGAAGTTATCCCACGATTCTATCCCAGAAAATAAAAAAAATTCATCAGGCAACCCTAATCAATGAAAACCCCATTTGCTCTTGTGTGAAGTTAGCCCAGCCCAGAATTTAATAAAAATCAAGTTAAAAACCAAAATAAAATTCGTTACTTTTAAATTATGCGAATTTTAGCCAGTTTTAAACGTTATATCAATAGAACATGTATTTGTACAAATGAAATTAAATTAGACATGATAAAGGTAAATAGCACGTTAAAAGTATAAATTTGTCGGATTAAGGCTATGTGGTTCTGAGATCGTCACACTCCTGTCTCACTTTGAGAAAAGTAAGAAAAAAATCGTTCAGTGGCAACTTTGTAAAATTGGGCCCTGGGCCTGATATATCCATACAAGTTGTATGTGAACAAAAATTAAATTTAAATTCCGCACGTTAAAAGTATAAATTTGTCGGTTTAGGGCTATGTGGTTCTGAGATCGTCACACTCCTGCCTTACTTTGAGAAAAGTTAGAAAAAAATCGTTCCGTAATTTCACAAAGTTGCCACAGAACGATTTTTTCTTACTTTTCTCAAAGTAAGGCAGGAGTGTGACGATCTCAGAACCACATAGCCTTAATCCGACAAATTTATACTTTTAACGTGCTAACTACCTTTATCATGTCTAATTTAATTTTATTTTGTACAAATACATGTTCTATTGATATAACGTTTAAAACTGGCTAAAATTCGCATAATTTAAAAGTAACGAATTTTATTTTTGTTTTTAACTTGATTTTTATTAAATTCTGGGCTGGGCTAACTTCATCAATTTCTTTTTATTATGCATCAATTTTAACAAATTCTGGGCTGGGCTAACTTCACACAAGAGCAAATGGGGTTTTCATTGATTAGGGTTGCCTGATGATTTTTTTTTATTTTCTGGGATAGAATCGTGGGATAACTTCACATACGTTGAAGTATTTAAAATAAACAACGATCTGGCCGACCTAAAAAACTTAACGCACGGTAAGTTCGAAGCACAATTAAAAAAGTTGCATCCAATCCGAGGATTAGTGCTCCAAAAATAGCGGTTGGGAGTACCGGTAAGTATGTTAATTCCGAAACAGATAAATAAGCAGAAAACGATTGAATTTGCAAAAACATATATTAATGAAGACACTGAATTTTGGAGCAAATTGCTTTGCGCTAAAGAAAGTAAGTTCAATATAATCAGATCCGGTGAAGGTGGAAAAATTTAGCGAAAAATTAACCAAGGTATGGCACCAACAAATTGTTTCCCACCGTTAAACATTGGTATTTATAGAAGGTAATATCATAGAAAAATAAGTTTACCTTAGATTTCTCATTTGTATAAAACGAGAGATAAAAATGAAATTCCAATGTCATGATTGTATTTGTGATTTTACATTGTGCGCAATGTAAAGTCACAAATACAATCAAGACATTGGAATTTAATTCGTTTTATACCAATAAGAAGTCTATGTTAAACTTATTTTTCTATGGTAATATGGATCACCGAATGTATTTGAACATGTTGCGTAGCAATTTACAACCGTCGGTCGAATGCTTAGGACTAGACAACCAGTGGATCTTATATCAAGATAATGATTCAAAATATTTATAGAGCAATAGAGATACTATTAAAGTTAGCCGAAAGATTCCAGCCGAAAGATAAAAAAAAATCGAGAATGCAGATAGTGTCTTCGCTATCCCAGCCGAAAGTAAACCACTTGGACAATGTTGATTGATTTCTTTCAGCCGAAAGATATCAGCCTGTTGTCTGTTAATGCTGTATGTCTGTTAACAACAGTCCAATTAAGAAATTCTGATGGGAATACGGGGGTGAAATTTAAAAAAAAAATTCTATTGGTCAATTTTTGTAAAAATCATTGAATGGCCCGGCGTTCTTGTTTAACCTAAATTCGCATTGATGCCACTATGGTCATTTATTAGGCCCTAATGCATGTTAACAACAGTCTAATTTTGAAGAAATTCTGATGGGGTTACAGGGGTGTAATTTGAACAAAAGTCCAAAGTTCAATTTCTGAAAAAATCATTGAATGGCCTGGCGCTGTTGCTTAACCTTAATTCGCATTGATGCCACTATGACCATTTGATAGGACCTAATGCCTGTTAACAACAGTCCAATTTTTAAGAAATTCTGATGGGGATACAGGGGCGTAATTTGACAAGATTTCCATAGTTAAATTTCTGAAAAATTCACTGAATGGCCTGCGGCTTTTGTTTAAGATGAATTCGCATTGATGCCACTATGGCTATTTGATAGGCCCTAATGCCTGTTAACAACAGTTTAATTTTGAAGAAAGGTTGTTGTTAACAGGCATTAGGGCCTATCAAATAGTCATAGTGGCATCAATGCGAAATTATGTTAAACAAGAGCGTCAGGCCATTCAATGAATTTTTCAGAAATTGAACTATGGGAATCTTGTCAAATTACACCCCTGTATCCCCATCAGAATTTCTTCAAAATTAGACTGTTGTTAACAGGCATTAGGGCCTATCAAATGGTCATGGTGGCATCAATGCGAATTAAAATTAAATCAGAGCGTCAGACCATTCAATGAATTTTTTAGAAATTGAACTATGGAAATCTAGTCAAATTACACCCCTGTATCCCCATCAGAATTTCTTTAAAATTGGAAAGTCAATAACATGCATTAGGGCCTATCAAATGGTCATAGTGGCATCAATGCGAATTAAAGTTAAATAAAAGCGCCAGGCCATTCAATGAATTTTTCAAAAATTGAACTATGGACTTTTTTCAAATTACACCCCTGTATCCCCATCAGAATTTCTTCAAAATTAGACTGTATTTAACAGGCATTAGGGCCTACCAAATGGTTATAGTGGCATCAATGCGAATTAAGGTTAAACAAGAGCGTCAGGCCATTCAATGAATTTTTCAGAAATTGAACTTTGGACTGTTGTTCAAATTACACCCCTGTATCTCCATCAGAATTTCTTCAAAATTAGACTGTTGTTAACAGGCATTAGGGCCTATCAAATGGTCATAGTGGCATCAATGCGCATTAAAATTAAATCAGAGCGTCAGACCATTCAATAAATTTTTTAGAAATTGAACTATGGAAATCTTGTCAAATTACACCCCTGTATCCCCATCAGAATTTCTTTAAAATTGGAAAGTCGTTAACAGGCATTAGGGCCTATCAAATGGCCATGGTGACATCAATGCGAATTAAGTTTAAACAAGAGCGATAAGCCATTCAATGAATTTATTCACAAATTGATCATTTTCAAAAAAAAAAATACAATTTCCGGACCAAATGTAGACATAACATATCATAAACTAAAACTTTTATTTTTAATATCATTTTAAATAAGTAAATAAAATGAAGGAAAAAATAAGTTTTCTTTAATATCGGCTGATATCGCAACTTTCGGCTGAAATATATTGATTAACATTGTTGAATTTTTGTTTTAGGTTATCCGAAAATATAGGATTACAAGTAGGGATTCATTAAAACGTGCCCTTTCTAGTACATGGGCTGAAATTTCTCCAGCGGTTGAGACCCTGGTTTTATCAATACCCAAGCGACTAAGCGCTGTTATTGAGTCTAATGGTGGCCCAATTAAATATTAATTTTAGTTCTTAAGTGTGTCTGAACATGATCCTTTTGGCTTTATTTACTGTATGTAGACTTTTCTGATATAAATTTTATGAAATTTTAATTTTTTTTTTTAAATAAAAAATATTCTTTGTTTAAGAATATTATTTAATTAATATTACAAATTTTAATTCGTTTCATTTATCTCGATTTTGTAAATTTTAGTGGTGTATGTAGTCTTCTGACTGACTAACTGGCATGCACGCATTGTTATAAAATCTTGACTGAATCATTTAAAACTTACAACGCGTACACCCTTATTCAGGGTACGACAGTTATTATATAATATGTAATTTATTTATCAATTTTCTTAAATTACTGTCCTTTCAAAAGACCTATTCAGTAAAATACATCGGACAAAATTAATATAAGTCAGTAATTTTTCTAAACTATTTATTTTGAAAGTGGCATAAGTTTCTTTCCGTTATGAAAAATAGTAATTTATCCATGACTATACGAACGTATTTATTCTGACAAAAATATAAGTATCCTGAGATACCAAATTCATGTAAATCTTCTCGAAATTTGGCATCAATATTTTTAAACGTATTAAATCACAAACCATTAAATATTTTTTTTTTTATTTATTTATTTTGCACTAGCCCCAAAATATGGTGCCATTTGGCCCAGTTTCAATATTTACAATTTTTACAATTTGCATTCAAATTTTACAAATTTTTAAATTTTACAAATTTTCAAATTTTACATTTTTATTTTTTTTTTATTTTTTATTTTAATCTTTTATTCATCTTTCACGCATCGATCCCCTTTCATACTTCTATCTGATTCATTCTTATAAAATCATACACATTCTTATATACTTGCATCCCCATTCGTAATAATTCAGTCAGATTCTTTGCGCTCAAGAGACCATCGAACATTTGTCTATTTTGATTGAATGAAGAACATTTCAGAACCAAATGTTCGATGTCCTCCACAACCAAACAGCTTTCGCATAATTCACACTCAATCAAATTGCGTTTCTCCAAACACTCTTTCCAATTACCATGATTCAATCTCACACGTTCCATTGTTCGTAATATTCTAGTATATCCTTTGATCTCCTTAAAAAAAGGTCGAATCAAAGGAGAACTAACCAACTCAAAGTACTTCTTGCCTTTCACCTGACATTTTTCAATAAATTCGCTCTCCCATTTTCTCCACAGATTCACCTGAAACATGCGAAGTACATCTCTTTCATCCATGAATTTATATTCATTTATACCTTCAACCAAGCAACCTCGTTTCGCAAGCATATCGGCTCTTTCATTACCTTCAATTTGTAGGTGTGAAGGTATCCATTGAAGAATGACCTCACTCCCACAAGATTGAAGGTATTCATACAACATTTCCACATACACATTTCCATGAGTTCTCCCACCCTTACTAATCAATTCTAACCCACTCCGGGAGTCGGAGAATAACACTACTCTCCTCCTCCCTTGTGCCATTGCCAACTTGATCCCTTCCACAATTCCAAACAACTCTGCATTCATTATACAGATACTTTCATGCACTCTTACCATTTTCACTTTCCTCATTGAAGGAATAAAAATTCCTACACCTACTCGATCACCACTCACACTAGCATCTGTATAAAATTCCACATGTGCAAAATAATTTGTTCGCATTTTTAAAAACTCACTCTTAACCGATAACTCATTCATCATTGCTTTTGTTGTATCACCAAAATTCAAACGCACAATTAGATTGCTCAACCCTTAAATATCTCGATTTAATAAAAAAGTGACTTATGCCACTTTCAAAATAAACGGCTCATATAGCTGGATCCTGGATGTATGTAGGGTGAGTGGGCGAGACAGTTAAAGGCATAACAACTACACCAACCACGTTAAGCAACGTTTGCTAGGGTGAGTATACAGTTGGATGACCGCTTGGGAACATCATAGAAGTAACAATGGAAATGGACAAAAATGGAACGAGATGAGAACCTCCCCCCGGCATGCCCAAGACCTTACTCAGCAGCCCTGGGACCTGGCTATAGAATTCATTGGACCCAATTATATTAATCCGAAAACAAATGATTACGAACACTAGAAGAAATATTCAAATCGACAAATAACACAAATATCAACCATTGGCTATCGTACCCGGACACGAATTGGAAACTGGAGCGAGCATAAGAACTCTAACGGAAACATCGAGGTTTTACAACAAGTTGAGAAGGAAATGGAAGGAGTGATACAATATAGAAATTCTCGGCCTCAGCGAAGTAAGATGGGGAAGGACGGAAACATAACAACCAGCGCAGGAAACTAACTATATGATGTTCTCTGGTAGAGCAAGATCATATACACACAGAGCAAGCAACAAGGCGTGTAGGGTGTATTTACTAACAATGGGCTAAAGGAAAGAAATCACGACTCGAATGGGGGAAACCAATAAAGTATAGCAGAATAATAATAACAGCCACGATTCCATAAAAATCAGAAATACAACAATCATACAAATGCTATGCGCCCACAGAAGAAGCAGGATGACGACACAATCAAAGATGAATTCTACGAGCAAGCTAAGCTACAAGTCGTCACAAGGTGCACACCGAAATGACATCAAAATTATCCAAGGAAGATTTCAACGCGAAAATTGGGATTGACAATCATGGGTGCAAAACATGCACTTTAGATTCTGCAAGGAACAACAACGGAGATAGACTCATCGACTATTGTGTCACAAATCAGCTATTAGGCGGCTATCATAGGCTGTAGCAAATTCCCACACAAGAAAATCCATAAATACACCTGGACATCGCCAGATGGCAGAACGAAAAAATAAATTGACCATGTGCTGGTAAATAAGCAATTTCTATCCTCCCTACAAGATGTCAGGGCAATGATAGGAGCAGATGTACACAGCGATCACCAACTAGTCGCTGTGAAAACTACAAGGATCAATCGGAGGAAATTCAACATAGATAGATTGAGAAATACAGACACGAGAAGTATCTTCAATGAAACGCTCCAAATCAATCTACCGAATAACGAGACTAGGCTATGCTGGGCTACCAAGACAACACAAGAAAACCGTGGATTAGAGATGAAACGTGGAAGAAAATCAAGGAACTCCGCCAACTTAAAATACCACTAGTCAATCAAAATAAGGCGGAAATTCGAAGACAATATGAACGAAGATACAGCTCGACTAGTGAAGGAAGATACAGCTCGACAAGTGAAGAAAATGGCAAGGAGCGATCGTAGGAAATACACAGAAGACATTCTCATGACTGCCGAGTCAGCGGCAGCAATAGAAATATGCGCACATTACATCAATGTGTAAGAAAGATCGCCGGAAAATTTACCAATGCACCACCAATAAAGGATTCACATGGACAAGTCCTAACTACAGACGACCAACAACTAAATAGATAGAAAGAGTTCTTCGAGAAACACTGCATAGGTAGCGAACCAATTGAGGAGCTTCCAGATGACAACTATAACGAAACCAGAAACCCATCCACCAACGGACCCACCAACGGAGCGGGAAATTACAAGGACATAATGAAGCTGAAAAATAACCAATCCGCTGGACCCGACAACATACCAGCTGAATTATTCAATGGTGACGCATTTGCAACTGCAGAAGCACTAACACCACTATTATTAGAAGTGTGGAATATTGGGAGAATTCCGCGAAAATGGAAAGAGGGCTTAGCCATAACGATTCCAAAGAAAAGCGACTTAAGGGAATGAAAAAACTGGCGAGGCATTACAATGCTCAACAGTACAATGAAAGTATTAGCAATGATCATCCTGGAACGAATCTCACCAACTGTGAACCAATACATAAGAAACGAACAAGCTGCTTTCAGACCAGGAAAAAGCTGTACAGACCACATCATCACAGTCCGAATTAATCGAACAATCCAACGAATGAAACTCAACACTATATCTGCTCTTCGTCGACTTCGAACGCGCATTCGATTCCATCAATAGGAGCGCAATCTGGGAAGCACTCTGTGAAATAGGCATCCCGAGGAAAATAACCGAACTTATCCGAGAAATGTACCAGGATGCTGGAAACAAAGTTCAACATAAAGAAAAGCAGAGTGGCACATACTACAATACACGAGGAGTTACAAAAGGATGTGTACTATCTCCACTATTGTTCCTCATAGTACTGGATAATGTCATGCGCAAGCTAGATACCGCATCACCAAACGGAATTCAGTGGGATCCAATCAGAAAACTCAATGATCTCGACTACGCAGATGGCATATGCCTTCTAACACACAAATATGCAGACATGCAGCAAAAGCTGCAGAAGTTATCAGAAATAGCACAAGATGTCGGGCTCAAGATAAACATAAGAAAGACAAAGGCCCTGAGACTGAACACAAGCATTAGTACACCACTTCGCATCAACCAAGATACAATAGAAGATGTTGAAAAATTCGTATACCTTGGCTGTACTGTATCAAGAACAGGTGGGCCGGAAGAGGATATTAATCAACGCATCAACAAGGCGAGAAACACGTTTAACATGCTCAATAATATCTGGAATGCATCCGTCCTGTCAAGAAACACCAAGTTACGTTTGTTCAATGCCTGTGTAAAATCAGTACTGTTATATGGCTGTGAAACGCGGAAACATACCCAGAAAATAACAAGAAGGCTCCAAGTGTTTGTGAATAAATGCCTTAGGCTATTGATCAAATGCTACTGGCAGAACAAGATCACAAATGAAGAATTACTGCAACAAACAAACCAAGTAGACATTGAGAAGGAAATTAGGAAGCGGAAATGGAGATGGATAGGACACACGCTGAGAAAGCCACCAAATGACATAGCCGCAGGATGTCATTAGAATGAAGTCCGCAAGGAAAGAGGAAAGTTGGAAGGCCAGCAGTGACCTGGAAAAGAACGGTGCTAACTGAAGCAAAACATTTCGAGAAGACATGGGGGAACTAAAGAGAATAGCCCCAAATAGAGTCCGATGGTCTAGTCTAGTAGTCGCCCTATGCTCCTAAATGGAGAAGGAAAAAAATAGCCAGATCCCGTATTTATAATTTTCGTGTTCAGGTCATTAGCACTAAACATGCGACCAGCTTTTAATTTGTTTCAATATGATGCTACAGAAAATATGGCCCGATTTTTGGCAAAGGTGTTCACTATTAGTGCCATAACTCAAACTTGTTTCCACCTCCTAACACGACAAATTATAAATATTTTATCCAGCTATTTACGATTTGGTCTAACTTCGTCCAGTTCATATTACATACCTCTAAACATTCGAATTATGTGATAATGATTTTTCAATTGTTTTTCGGTGAAAATTTACGACAAACATCAATTACATGTAATTTTCGGCTAATATTAACAGAATTTTGTACTACCACCTGATGTCGAATGCAGGAATTTTTCGGCTTAAATTTTCGGCTAACTTCAGTAGCACCTAGAGTGCACCTAGAATACTACGCAGTACTGCTTGTCATGTCATCAAATTTGTATCTATAGTTTACTTCTTTAATTTTAGATGGCAGTCATGTTCGTAAAAAGAATTTAATAAACGAAATGACAGAAAAAATTATTAAATATGGTTCGAAAGATGAAAGGGAATGAATGTCTTTTTTTCGTTTTTGTAACAAACAATGAATTTAATACAATGAAATTAATATTTAATGAAATGTTAATTATTTGTTAACAATGTTTTCTTTACCACGAATGATATTTCACGAAAAAAAATACAAAAATATTACTCTTAATTAACTAAACTGATATCTATAATCAAAAATTGGAACTGTCGACATAAAACGACGCATATATCAACATTTTTGATGCAGTACAAGCCTCACTGTGTTCTAGGTATACCGATAAAAGTGACTTATTATTTTAGTGGTAACGATTAAACCACAAATGATTTTTGTTAGCAATTATAAATTACACGCTCGTTGCCATCTATCATTCGGTGAGGGAACTTAACTGGCAGCTATTATCTGTATCGTTATTTGTACGTAAATTTTTATTGTCACTGTAGCGGAATGAGTTAATTAAAAATTATTTTTTTCATTTTTTTTTTTTGCTTCGCTGATTAAATTTTATTTTGGATTGTAATTTAATGGGGAAACTACCCTCAGTAAAAAAAAAAAAAAAAAATTTAAATTAAAAAAGTACACAAAAATAATAATTGAATAATTGACACAATTAATTCATTTTTTATTTATTTAATAATAACAGTGGGTTTTCTTTTAATTTGTGTTGTCAAATTTACAATGAGCTTAATTGTTTTTTATGCAAATTGAACCATAAAATAAAATACGTATTTTATTGGCTTAAAATTATTATATCACATGCACACGTTTAATCGTCGTAATTGGTGTAATTGTGATAAATATGTGTACATACATATACAACGTATTATGTACTTATATGACAGGTAATTTATTAAATAATCGATTGTTTATATAATAAAATATAATTTTTTAAAAATACATACCGCTGGTAGTGCAAAAAATGATATTCCTAATAATGCACAAAAGGATGCTATTAATTTTCCCTGCCATGTTTCCGGCACCATATCACCATATCCAACCGTACACAGTGTTATCTATTAAAATATATAAAATAAAAAATTATTTGGTGTTCATTTCAAATCCGGCAAAAATCTACTGTGACCGTGCAGTTATACTTACAACACCCCACCATAAGGCTTGAGCAAAATTATTAAATTTTTTATTTACATCTTTTTCCATTAAATAAACTAGAAACGATGCAAATATAAGGCCAAGAAATCCTATATACAATGTAGTTATTAATTCCTGTAAGTAAATATTAGAAAAGTACCGTTAATTTAAACGAATCGTTCCCATGTTCGTTCGTTTTTTTTTTTTTTAATCAAACACAACAAAACAAAAAAACAAATGAAAATCAACATATTTTGCTTTCAGTTATCTCATCATTATTAAATGAGAGATGAAACAAATTAAAAAGGTTCGAACCCCATCATCTCCTTCGGCATTTTTATTCGAGCTTTTATTTTTCTTCAATTTGTGAATACAGTATTTTGGCGTATACCAGTAGAATGTATTAAGTTAACGTTAAGTGGAAAATTAAAATTTGTTTTTTTTTGTTTGCCTGATAACAAGAAATTGGAAGGGTACACAGTCAGGCTGGAATGTAATTTCATTTTGAGAAGTAAACCCCGACGCAGAAAGGGTACATAATATATACATATATATAATTCTGTTGGTGTATTAAAGTTTAGATTGAATCAATCAATTCAGTTGTGTAGGAGATGATAAATTATATTTTGATTGATGTGTAATTTGTGATGATATACTCGTACGTAGTACATTTTAGGGGTGATAAAAAAGTAGAAGTGTGTGGTGCGTAGAAAAACGGTATGAGATATGGTATGACATGTAAAAGGTATTTGTATACAAAGGTTATTGGGATAGCTATCCAATTTTATGCCATAAGGCAACGTAACAAGCAATTGGTTTAGATATTTTTTAACAAGATTTATGTACTTTAGATCAAAGAAAATTCGATTATTTTAATAATGGTTTAGGGGTATTAAAAATTGTTTACAAGATATTAAAATTAATTAACTTACTTGTCTATGTGCATATACGACACTTCCTAATAATTTCCATGTACCACCACGACGATCCATTCTTACCATCCTTAATATTTGAAAAAATCGTAAACCTCTTAATGCACTTGTAGCAAATACTTGCCCGGATGTTCCCATACCTAGTACGACTAATGATGCTGCTATTGTAACTATATCTATAAAAAAAAAATACAATTTTTTTACCCAATGTAATAAAATTTCATTTTAGTAGTATGTACTGACTTACCTATAATACAAAAAGGTCTTTTGAGAAATTTTAATCGCCCTATTGAATCCTGGTACCGGGAGCGACATCCCGATGACCATAATCTGCAATTAAATAGAAAAAATAAAATTGTTATTGTCGCACTGTAACCATTAGCAGACTGTGCTGGTCGGTATTGTATATAATATGTACTCGTATATTAGGTATACATAAAGAGTGGATTTAATGAGCTTTTTTTTATTTATTTATCCAAGTTAATTTCCGTATTATAAATTTTTATATTGTGTACCATCCAGCGCTGGCTTTGGAAAAATATCGTAACTGCTGATAAAAGTGGAAATTGAAAATGTTATGTGCGGGTAAATATGTATATATGATAGACGTTATATTATATACCGCAATAACAATGTAATAGTGGAAACAACATCTGCAATGTAAAAGCTTTGTAATAATTACGAAACTTATAATCTTATGCAAGTAGATATTCAGGGTGAATTTTTATATTTTTTTATTCAAATATAATTAGGTGGAAGAATGTGTATAGTGCATTGATGAAACATAATGATGCGATTACTCAAATATAAGTAGTTTTGAATTGTTTAATTTGCTGCATTCACGATAATAAATTTGAATGTTAAAATCGTGTAGCTATACATATTTTAACGAAAAGTGTAGCTGCAAAAGAAATAAAGTTTGGAATTCGAAAAACGTGGTTTAATTAAAATTATTAAAAATAAACAATAAATATTGAGAATCACAGTACTACATAAATAAATTTAACATACCTTCTTTATAAAAAAAATTTTTGTAAAGTATTTTAATTCAAGTCTTAGGTCTCAACTCAAATCTTCGGAACCATAAGTACCAAGTGTGGAATTTAATGTCCTCAACTTGGTATGGTGTTTGGAATTTGTAAAAAAAAATTCAAGATAATTTGCATGTTGTGATTGGCATACCGCCAATCTCCGTTCAATTATCTCGAAATTTTTTTCTTTGCCAAACCGGCCCTACACGTGTAAGCGTCTCTGGCCAACTACACTTAAATCTTTAATAATTCAAAAAATCATCGAAAAAATATGTGCCAAGTATGGAAATTATTGTTTTCATTTTGGGATGGTGTCTGAAATTTGTAATTAAAACATAACAAATTTGCATGTTGTAATTGGAGGTATGGCCCTATTCTTTACATACAAGGACTAGTATAATATATCTCCAAAATTTTAAACAATTATGAGACTTTAAATAGCAGCACGGCGGCAGGGTGCATTTATAAAAATAAAATAATAATACTAAGAATAAATTATATAAAAAAAGATAATTCAAAATACAAGTTAAGATAAAGTGAAAACTAAAGTTAAAAACGATTAATTTGCACAAGAATAATAAATGAACAAATAGATAAATAGATAAAATGTACTAATAACAAGTTTAGTATCTAAAATATAAAATTATGTTTTCATGTTATTTAATAATCTGACGTTAGTTGCAATTTTGAATAGAATATTTTGTTTTATTGAATTTCCAAATTGTTTTTAATTTTGATTTTGGACATTTGCTGGGATAGAATTATGGATGATGCTTTTATATTTAATTGAGGTGGGATGCGGATTTCCTACATGAAGACGGTTTGATGTTCTTGTGTAGTGATTATGATAAAAAATGATGTTTTTGTACGGGAATTCGCACGTACTCGATCCAGATGGTCTTTTAGAAGAGTCATATTGCAAAATCTGAGTGGAAAACTCGGAAACTTCCGGGAAAACCAGAAGAAAATTTAATTTTTTTTCTATGAAATTTTGAATTTTTTGCATATTTTGAACGCTGTTAAGCGTGAAAAGTTGATGCAGAGCTTAAAAATCTCAGAAAATCGTGAAATAAATTAATAAAAACACAAAATTAACGAGATAAATAAGAGATGGCGATGAGGTGTGATCATTAATGTCACAACCCTATAGCTGGCGTTGTACGTCGACTTATGCGTTGTGTAATTTGACATGTGGCCTTTTCGCATTGGGCGCTTTCAGAACACCCAGCAGTTGGAAACATGTTGAGTAAAATCGAAGCCAACGTTATGAAAATGTTTAGCTATGATTTGACTAATCATGATAGGGGACCTGAAAGCAGCCATTGTCATTTTAGATTAGGTGAACGTGTTATTTTTCTTACTGCTATAAAATTGGAAATTTGGAGTATTAATTCACTGTTTTATGATATTCGAAGTGTGTGTATTGCATCCATAATCGGTACCATTATTACAATCATATGAAGTTCGGTGCGATTTTTACGATTTCGATAATTTTTTCCACAAATTGTAACCATTGTAAGGAATTGAATTTTCATTCAAACGATCGAAACTAGGACGAGTAAATCGTAATTCACAATGAAAGCACAGTGTCCGTGAGAATGAAACGCAAGAGAAACGCGTAGACATAAATGAATAGAGACGTGCTTATATAGGACAAGTTCGCACTATGCATGGTCACCGAACCGATCAGGTTCGACAAAACGAAATTCGGCGAAGAAGTGCGGTGAACGTCAACAAAGCTCTTCGCTGGGGCTATGCTGTGCCGATGGCAAAGTTAAATTGCCGGTTTTGACTTCGCCACCAGATATTTTTCCTCGATGCTCCCGCGGTGTAACTTGTAAAGCCTTTCTGATTTCATTGCTTTTGGCCACAATTCGCTCGAGATCTGAAATAGCGTTATCAGTTGCATCATCGGGAATTTCAGCCATGTTGCTGGACTTCAGCTAAACGGCATATTCTGCATTGATTGCCGATGAATATCCACACGAATGACAAGCCAGTATGCTCAATTACCAAGAACTCGGCGATGGCCAAGGTATTGCAAGAATGCAAAATCATCATCTGGGACGAGTGCACAATGGCAAACAAACGATCATTGCAAGGCTTCAATCGAACAATGAATGATTTACAAAGTGACCCAAAACGTTTTGGTGGAGCGATGATTTTGCTGGCCAACGGTTTTTGCCAAACGTTACCTCATTACCTGTCATTCCGAGAATAACAGCTCCAGATGAACTCAACTCATGTCTGAAATCGTGAGTTTGTAGCGCTATGTGAAGAAGTTGCAGTTAACCACGAACATGAGAGTCGTGTTACAGAACGACTCACCAACTGCATCCAAACAAAGCAGCTATGGTAAAATTCCTGCTGATGTCGAAGCAACAGCTTATCAAGAAAGTGTGTCTGGACATCCGCCGAAATTATATGAATCACGATTGGCTCGACAAACGAGCGATTTTATCAGCGAAGAATAAAGATGTAGACAGTCTGAATTACTTGATTTAAAACCAAATTGCTGGGGAAATGCGTTGTTACAAATCCGTTGACCGTGTAACCAATCAAGCCGAGGCAACTCACTATCCAATCGAGTTTTTGAATTGGCTGGACTGGAATACCTCCGCAAAACTTGATGCTCAAGGTCAAATCTGTGATAATCATGATGCGCAAACTGAACCATTCGAGATTGTATAACGGAATGCGATTGGCTATGAAGAAACTGATGAACAAAGTTTTTAGGATATGAGCTCCCGAGGAGGGTCCTGGTAGCAGTTCAAAACCGTTATCCACAGCAATTGATGATTCTGTATAAAACCAAACTATTGACAATAACTGTATTCAAAAGAAACTCGAAACCTATTTCATGGTACCATCAAATGATCTTACGCAATGGCGTGAAATAGCTGGACATTTGATCTGACAAATCAATTCCTCGTCTTGTTTTATTGTAATCAATGATCATTTGTAGTTTCTTGATTGCTTCATTGTTTTGATTTTTTTGCCTGCGTAATTTTCGCTCATATCATGTACTAAGCATTAGTCCTTTTCGTTTGTCCATTTTGCGACTACAATTCCTGCTCTCTCTCTCTCTCTACCAATACTTTATTTTTTTTTTAGTTTTGCATCAGCAGCTTCTATAGGATTCCCAACTCGATTTTTTCGTAGGGCTCCTAAAAAGGGTATGGATTTGTAGAAGTTAGCCGTTACTACTGTTCGCCCCTTATCAAGGTACAGCTCCATAAGATCTAAGACAATTTTGGTTCTATGAGGATCACCAGGTGTTGGTCGTCTTCTGCTGGTTGCATTATCCGATTTACCATAATAGATGGAGCTGGTGTATGTATAATCATGTGGATCGCAGAGTGTGTATAGTTTCACTAGATACTTATGAGTCTTTCCTATATCGTATTGTTGGAATATAAGTCTGCCACGCCACGGTATTATAGATTCATCCACAGCTAACTTTTCCCCAGGTAGTTTGGCTGCAACAAAATTTATTCTAAACATACCTTCACCAGAAGGCCATCAACAGCATCATCACCAGAAAAATGGATGAATTTAAGCAGCAATTGAAACCGGTTTCTTGACAGAATTTTTGGAACGAAATTATTTCTATAAAAACAATTTCTGCTCCAATACATATGTATAGATGGACATTTTACAATTCCCATGTAAATTACCATTTCCAGAAAGTATTTTATTTCTGAAATATTTGTATCTAACCAGTTTTTCAGGCGAGTCCAACGACTTATTCGAAACGTAGAATCTGTTTCTTCACATTGGAATTTGTTTGCTCTACCACAAGTTCAAATACTTCATTTGTAACCATAGCAATATAAATGTCTATGGGTTTTGCGAGATGGTTATCGCCGATGGCCTAGTAACGTCAATATATGGAAACGTTTTTATGGTACTTCCAGTCAGTTTGCTTCCAGTCTCTCTTCCTCAATTGCTTCTAGAATTGATATTTTTTTTTATCATTAGACGATTCAGTATATTAGACAGCATTATTGTCTTCTTTATCTCCATCTGAATCACTCGATGTTGAATCATTTGGAATATATTCGTCTGATTCTGATAGATCAAAATCACCTTCATTACTTTTGTCAGCTCTTTTGCCATAAAAATTAATAATTTACCATAAAAAGCTGCTGCTGGAATAGTAGGCATTTCTCGCACTAATGTTACGTAAACAAAAAACTTGCACTTCCTAGTATTGTGTAGTAGCACAAAAACGTCCTAAAATCTTTTATTTTAGAGTATCAATCTGGAGAAGGTAACGAAATAAAACCGACTAAAACCGAATTTTCTCATATAAGCGCTAGTTATACAGAAAACTAAAAAACACGCAAAACGTACGCATGAAAGACATGAAAATAATGAATGAAATATACAAAAAAACTTATAAAATAATAAATTAGCTGCGTGACAGCCGGCGGTATGCGTGGCATACGTGTAAAACGGTATTACCTAGGTGCCACATGCATTGCTGGCTATCACGCGTTATAACAGTTACTAATGAATTTATAAAATAATTTGTAGTGGTATTTATAAGCTGGCATCCAACGAAAATATTTTGTATCTATACAGTGGCACTCAAAGTGTTAAACAAATTGGTTCAGAAAAAGGCACACACAAATATTAAACATCGAGGTGAGGTTACTAAGACGTTGAAAGTTCGCCGAACAAATTAGGTCGTCTCATCACACTGAAGTGACCAACCCTAGTGGAAAAAATCAAATATTTATACCAAAAAATTATACTGAGGAATACCAAAATCAATTTATTTTTGTATAAATGATTAATTTAAATACAAAATATACTTTAAATTGGTTAAAGTTTAATACATTTCTAAACCAAAATACTACTTAAATTATACATCACAAAAATTATACAAATTTAAGTATGAATTTTGTATTTACAATTATTTAAATTAAGTCAAAATTAAACATGAATATACATAAAATATGATTTTAAATATTATACACATATAAGTGTTAATTTTAACCTTAAATTAACTCTTAAATTCAAATTTTAAACTAAATTAAGTATATTTGGGATAAATACTTAATACGGTAGTTTTATAGTTTAATAATGGTTAAATATTTTATACAAATTTAAGTATGATTTTTGTATATAGTTACAAATATTTAAATTTAGTCAAAATTAAACATGAATATACATAAAATATTTTAACCTAAAATTGACTATTAAAATCAAATTTTAAACTAAATTAAGTATATTTGAGATAAATACTTAATACGGCCGTTTAAAAGTTTAATTATGGTTAAATATTTTATACAAATTTAAATATTAATTTTGTATATACAAATATTTAAATTTAGTCAAAATTAAAAATAAATTTAAAAAATTATTTTAAGCGAATTATTGGAATCGAAAATTGTGTATTACACATTTTAGAAAAATAATTTTTTTTAATCATCACTTTTCATCCCGTACGAGAGATGAATTTCCAGCAAAAAAGAAAATTTCCCACGAACTGGCAACACTGATCGCATCAATACTATCGTGCTGAAAAAATGTATTTAGTTGTAATCGTATTTTGCGGTCTTTTGTATGTTGGTGTGCTGGTGTAGTTTGCAGCAAATGAAATAAACCAAATTAAGTATATTTTAAGTTTAATTGTGTATTTAAATATATTGATTTATATTGTTAGGAATTAAACTCTACATAGTTATTGCTTTGGTGGTGCAGTGGTTAAGGTGTACACCGCTAAGTGTTATTATCGCAAAAGTCGCCGGTTCGAGTCCAGTCGGAGTCCAAAATTTAAGCAATTATTATTCTGATTGAAAATTGACTTAAAATACTAGAATTAACAACGGCGTGAAATAATCAATGCGGAACTGATGACGTAGCATGTCCGCGAATACAAACAACCACATGGAAAAATGATGTAAAATTATAATACGCATACATCGGCGGCAGTCACAATGAATGGAATATTTCCGTTATATTCTATCTCAAGTATAATTTTTGTTTAAATTTAAAAATTATACTAAAATTATATTGCCATAACCTACTAAAATTATACTTAAAATACACTAATATTGGTATTAATTTTATAACACAATATACAAAAATTATACTTTTAACTAGATAATTTGCGAAAGAATAATTTCTGTTTAATTTTTAAAATTATACTAAAATTATACTGCCATAACCTACTAACATTATACAAAAATTATTATTAAATTTCTATGAAATCGTAAGTTTATTTTTAGTATAAAAAATTTCAATTTTTCCACTAGGGAAACCACAAAAATATAGAAACTACTTTGAACTTTCATACAAAGTATAATCAAAATGCCTAATGATTCGTTACGCGAATTTTAATGATTCGTTACGCAATTGTCAACCTTTTAGTCCCCTTGAATTTTATTGTATTTAACGCATACATGCAATGCGATTTCTATATGAAATTAAGAAAAAAAAAATAATAATCTGGCTATCACCCAGAATAACTCAAAATTTCTCAAATATTAAACTGTAACTTCCAAAATATTTATCGGAGAGCAACTAAGTCGTTATCTTGCATCTGCATCCGTTTGAGCAATGATGCTTTAAAGTTTAAAAAAATATTTTTTTTTAAAGTTCATTTTTGCTCAGAAAAAAACAGTTAAATTTTTTTTTTTTTACTTAATTTTAATTCGCCATGATTTTCCCTACAATCCCCAAACATAAAGTTTGGCTCAATAGTAAAAGTACTACATCGAGTTATAAAATTTGGTCAAAATGCCCTCCTTGTGATTAAATACAGGGGACCTACTATTGAAATCGACCGCCGTCGATTTGTGATCGTTCTGTTATAATCCTATTATTGTTTAACAATATTATTGTCGTTGTGAACAACCAACAAATCATAAGTAGTTGTTAAAACGACGACATTCGTTAAACAGCGAACGCGTCGAAAGCAATAATATGATCATAACAAAATGATCACAAATCGACGGCGATATGCCTTTGGTTAATTCAATTCAATTCTTGGTAATTCTTCCCTTATCTGTTAACCTGCTGTGTGTATTCGTTGTATTAGTTCTTCTTTTGTTTCAATTTTTTTGGAGTATACAAGCGATTTATCGTTTCCCATACAAAAAATAAAAATCTAATACCGTTGTGACCAGAATCTACTTAAATATAAGTCGTGCTAACTCCACACATATAAAATAAACAATAACTAAGTAAAGATGTATAGGAAATTTTTTTTCCGTAGTAATTTTTTTTTGAATAACTAAGTATAAATGTGTTGGTGCAGAAACAAAAAAAAATGAGCAATAAAATTCAAATTTACGTTGCATTGTTAGTGTTACCAACACACTCATTGTTAGTTTTTTTTAAATGGGTATCTGTCAATGAGAGGAGTAAGCAGGACTTATATTTAGTAGATTCTGGTTGTGACTATAGATGCACCATCATGTGTGCAAGAATTAATAGGACGTAAAGTAACAACGTAAAATAGGAACATCATCAAGGGGGAGTGCCAAATTATTTTGTAAATATTTTAAATAAATGGTGCAATTAAATTATTGCCAATTGCAAGAACCGGTGCTGAAATGATGTGTGTTTTTTCGAATAAGGATTTTCAGCAGCCTAATGTGTGTAGATTGCGAAACTTTGTTATGCCATCTCTTGTGAATTGAGATTCACCCGTCCATAGAATTTGTTTCACAAAACTATCATTGTCAAATTTTTTATGGATGAAGATAGTCTTTGTGCAATAATTGATGAATTCGGTAGTGAGAGAGGTTCATTTGTAAAGCAATGTTATGCTAATAGATGGATTTGCTGTGATATTATTAATTATTTCTTCGTTGATTTGGATGTCAATTTGATGAGACTGAATGAGGCTCCGCCCACGTATTTGATGTTGTTTCGATATCTCGAAGTCTTCTATGAATATTTGCAAATACTCTTGCGCCAGGAACCATCGCAAAATTCACAAAATGGATATCAATGTACTCCTCACCTGAGAAGTGTGCCATCATAATATTTTTTTTTAAATTATCTAAAATAGTTTGATTCATAATGCTGACACAACACTAGACCATTTTTCAAATCTAATGAAAATGTTTAATTTACTTTTTCAACATATAAAATAAAGGAATTGGTAATCATCTCCAATTGTTTTACTGATCAAAACAAATGTTACCCAATAACATAAATAAACGGTTTATGTAAACTATGGCACGTGGGTACAAATAATATATTGGGAGATTGTAGGGGAGATTATAGCGACTTAAAAATAAGAAAAAAAATTAACTTTCTTTCTGAAAAAAATCTGAATTTTATAAAAAAATAATATTTTGTTACTTTAGAGCATCATTGCTCTCAAAGGGATGCAGATGCAAGATAACCACTTAGATCTTAAATAAGCCTATACAATTGCCTGTGAAACATACAAGGTTGGTTGCACTCCGATAAATATTTTGGAAGCTACAGTTTAAGATTTGTGTGTACTTTTTTCTGAATAAAATTTTTTAAACACTCTGTATCTCAAAGAATATCAAAAAATAAGCCTATCCCCTCCCTTACGATTTTTTCCACAAAATGAACCAAGAAACCCCGCCTTTACGGACTAGAATCCCAAACACGCTCATGGTGCGAATATGACGGTGTGAATATGACTGCGCACTTTTTCAATAGGTGTCGTTATTAGTACTGATTACGTGTACTAGATGGGAAATACTAGAAAATAAGAAATTTTATTCCAAATAAACGTCATTTGCAAGAAGTTTTAGTGCATTATTTTATTGCAAAGAAAAGTACAGCGGAAGCTGATCAAATGATATTGAAAATTTGCAGTGAGCATGTACCATCGAATACAAGATGAAAAGAATGGCTACGATGATTTAAAAATAATGATTATGGCATTGAAGACAAAGAGCATGGAAAACCACCAACAAATTTGAAGATATTGAATTGGAAACATTATTGGCTGAGGATTCATGTCAAACACAATCAGAATTGCTAGTGTAGCACTAATTGTTAATCAACCAACTGTTGCAAAACGTTTACAAATAATCGCTCCCACATGAATTAAAAGAAAGAGGCCTCGAACGTCGAAAAACCATTTGTGAAATACTGCTTCAAAGACAACAAAGAAAAACTTTTTTGCATCGAATAGATACTGGAGATGAAAAATGATTTTATTATGAGAATCCCAAACGCAAAAAATCTTGGGTGAAGCCTGGTGAAGCTGGTTCATCGCAACCAAAGCGAGATATTCATTGCAATAGGGTAATGCTCTGTATCTGGTGGGATCAGAAAGCTGTGGTATATTATGAACTACTGGTCAAACTATTAGTGGCGATGTTAGACACAACAAATAAATTTCTACCCCCACCCGTCATATTCAACAGGCATAGCGCCTTCAGATAACTACTTACACTGGTCGATGCAGTTGTTATTTTTTGAACAGAGTTCTCGCGCAAAGATTAAAAATTGGCTTATTGATTGGATCGGCTTCAAAGACCCGGCGCCAGAGAGGGAATTGCCGCAAATTGCCTGAAAGATGAGTAAAAGTTGTAACTGTAGATAGAGCATACTTTCAATAAGGAAATTTTCAATTTTCTAAACAAGCAAATGTGTTTTATTTTAATAAAAAAGGGCAGAGTCATATTCACACACCCAATACTATACGTTTTAAAATCATGGGGTATTAATTTTATACTTTATATTAAATTAGGATTACGAGTAAATATTATTTTAATACAAATATGGATCGTAAACAAGCAGCCAAAGATAAACAGAAAACACCTACAAAAAAAAAAATTAAAAAGTGATATCGTTGGAACGCTTTGAATAAGATGAGGAACCAGTTAACATTGCAAGAATATTCAAGTCAAAGCTCTATCTGAAATAACAACAGGAGCTAAGTTAGGACCACAGTTATAACCAAAAGTTTTCTGTTGGAAAATGAAATCTCTTCTTTCACTATGGATTGAACAGCAGGCCGAAAAACACAGCGCTAGTGGCGTTTGGTTCGAGCGATTTAAATCCCGCACGAATCTATACAATATCCATTTAAAAAGAGAAGCAGCCAGAGCAGATCATACGGTTGCAGAGAAGTTTCAAAGTGGACGTATATTTCAAGAGAGGAATCTGCTGTACCCGGCTACAAAGTAAGTAAAGAACGGTTACCTCTACTTTTGGTTGTGAATGGCGATTATAAACTGATTCCCCAGAAGGAATTACACAAACAAAAAAGCCCGGTTTACTGGAGTTTTGTTTTCGGATTGGGTAGCCTGTTTAATAGCCCTATTAAATTCGAAGAAGATTCACGCAACTTTTAAGTGCCACATATGAAAAAGAATAAACGACAATTAAAGACTTCTGGAAGGCATATAATATTTTAAAAGCTAGTAAATATATTGAATGTTCTTGGGCCGAAGTTAAACATACCTGTAAAAATGCGTTCTTGTGCATTAAAATTTGACTTGAATGTGTACTGACACTGTTGATATTGAAATTCATTTAGTTAGAGGTGAAATTATTAACTTAGTGATTAGAGCTAATTTTGAGGAAATGGATGAATGAAGCATTTAACGAAAGATCACCTTCCGCAGAATATTGCCATTTCTCTTGATTTTGAACATCACAAAACGCACTCACAACAAAATTAAATTTTAATTTGATTTTCATTATGTGTTGTTGTATGCTCGAGATAATTCTCCCCATACTATACTCGTTTATTACATTTTTGAATAATTGAAGCATATTTTATGAAAAATAGCGTTTCCTCCGGTACAAATAAAGTTTGTGGTGATGCTTTACTAATTATAATAATCTATTGATGTTGGTAAAATTTTGTCGCGTAATATTTACACGCAAATATGTAATTTTCCACCTTTTCTGCACATACAACATTTACACGGTGAAGAAATTCAAATGTTTACGTATATATACTTAACCCTTCCCACCTCATTATTTTACGGCGCACACAGTATTGTTAAAATTCTTAATTAGCATTTCTCCTTTTTCTGTGCGCTTCACGAGTTACCATTTTTAATCGGATTTCATTTGTATGCAATTTTTTATTTTGGTTAAATTAGAATAACCATAAAGCAAGCAAGTTATTATAAATTTTACATTTTCAGTGAATTTTTTTGTACATTTTTTTTTACTTTTATGTTTTATGGTTGCCATAAAACTCAATTTAAGATACACAGTTTATTTTTGCAAACAAAAATTTCCATTCTACCAGGAAATAAAAAGGAAAATATTCTTTTGGTTTTCTATGCTGCATACAATTTATGTAAGAATGAAACAAAAGGAAGAATACCGTATAGTAGCAACCATCAATGAGTGGAGATGAGACGAGAGTAGTAAATTTTTCATAATATTAATATTATTTTACATTTAAAGCTAACTGTACGGTCTGTCAGTATAGTGAAATAAAACGATAGCAACAATGTTTTGGCAACATTTTCGTAAATACCTATTTTAACTATCTTGTATATCAAAACGAAATAAAATTGTGTTGTAACGAATAGTAAATAATAAGCTGCAGACGGTCGTTGGTTTAAATCTTGTTAAAGTATGTAATTTTATTTGCTCCTTCGCCTTCCTCGCCTAAGGCAAACAGAAATACACAGACGGTGACACTATAACAATATTTGCACTGACATCGAAGATTCCTGATTAGCGATGAAACAATGTAAGGTACTACCGAAAATTAAGTACCATGACAGTGAAACCACCATACGATCTAAATAGTCCATCGACTAAGGTTTCAAAGGCCTTAAAAACTCAATGTATACAATCTTAATAGTAAGATCCTTTTCCTTACAACACGATACTTCGCTTCAAGACATCGAGAGTCCGGATTTGAAAATCGGTTCAAAAAGTGATAGTTTCCAACAGTAGGAAAGTGTCGCTTCAATAAGCTTGTAATAAGGAAAGAACACACGTAACGGTTACCAATATATTACTGGACCCCTATCATGATTACCGCAGCGAGTCTTAGAAAATATTAAAAAGATAATAAACTTATTTACGGCCACGGCAATGGTACAAGTGCAAACCGGGAAACAACAAAAACTTCTACGAATTGACATTCCTTGGGTTGCACATTTCATTTATCACTAAGGAGGCGTCCGAGCAAATCAAACAACCAACGAGAAAAAGATGCGTGGTGCTTGGTGGCATAAACGAGAGAGATATCACAACCTTTATCAAATCAATCACCTTCCACAGCATGATTTTCGTTGACCTTCTCCATGAAAATAGTAGCCTTAGTGCTACAGAGTATAACACGGCCCCTTCCGGAACAATAAATCGAAATAGAAAATAGGATCATTTAAATAACCTGATGTGGGCCGATTCCAATTATAACCAACTAAACAAAATAGACATTTTATTGGGAGCCAATTACTATCCAAATAAATTAATGAATGACCAATTACACAAGAGACAGAGCTGGACAGAGGATGGATTATATTTAGAAATACTTCAAACAACAAGCCATCCAGGATCGAGTAATTATTCACCAAGTGACATCGACAAGCAATTAAAGAAATTCTAAGGAATCGAGAAAATAACGCCGAAGGTATCACACATTATCAATAGAATTACCGGCGAGATATTGATGGCCATTATTTAGTACGAATTATGTTTAACTAAAATTTATCATCTCTAGGGTCATCTAAGCAGAGAGCATTGGTCAGGTTCACTTAACTTGAACGACGTTTGTCTGTAGTAGATTACGTCTCTACAGACTATCGAAAGTGTATAGCAGGATACTGCAGTTAGGAATATTTGATTGAGAGTTCTTTTTTTTGTTTTTTTTTAAATGATTTATTTCATGCAAAAATCATTAAACATTTGAGGAATCTTAATCTCTCAACCTAACCTAGTTTTTGTTATTTCAGGACTTACAAGCATCTCCGCAGGCCTAGCACCAGTACGACTCCCTTTTGAAGAATTGTTGGACCCGACTTCTTGTTCAAGCTCACGTTTCACATCTATTAAACGATCTTCTCAAATGGAAAGAATTATGTCTAATTCGATTACCGTTTTTATTGACTAAGATCTCGGAGTATCCGCCTTCTCCAAAATTCTACCAGGTTTCCACTTTCTATCCTTACCACCCTCCTGGTATACAACGTCATCACCTTGTTTGAATGCAAATCTTGAATGTGCATTACTATCATAGTATGCCGATACCTTATTTTATCTTTCAACCAAACTGGCTTTAATCTCTACCGCATTTTGTGAATCTAACAATGAGCTTTTAATCGGAATTCTCGTTCTCAAACGTCTATTCATTCAAATCTGTGCTGGTGCTGCCGTGCCATTTGATTTTGGGTAGCGTAGACTTGAAGTTTTGGGTTGCAAATTATTATCCTCACAAAACCTTCTAAATTCCCACAATGAGAAAGGCATATTATCAGAAATAAAAACCTTAGGTATCCCATGAACGCTAAAAATCGACTCCAACACCCTAATTGTATCCCCGGCAGACGTACTATTCTTCTGTCTACTTTCTAACCAGAAAAAGAAGAAATTTTAGAAAAATAATCAAATAATACTAAATAATACTTATTTCCAAACTCTCTATACGATCCTTCTATATCCAAATTCATACCTACCCAATAAAGTACTGTTTTTGCTTTGGCAATCGTTTTCGTTATACCAAAATGTCCTTCGTGTAAGAAGGTCAACATTTCATTCCTCAAAACCCTTGGCACCATTATCCTATCATTAAAGAATAACACTCCATTTTCGACATAAATTTTATTCCACAACTTCCAATATCCCTTTAATTTTTCTTCAACTTTCGTTTTTGATTTAGGCCAGCCATTAATATATTTATTAACTAATTCTACCAAAATATCCTCTTTACGTGTTTCCTCAACAAAAATACTTAATTTATCCGGTGACATATTAATGGAATGAAACACTTCAGTCGCAAATATCTCCTCTTCAAACTCGACCTGATCCTTATTAAAGTTTCTAAATAACAAATCCGCTACAAACATATATTTACCAGGCACATACACTAACTAAATGCTATACGTCAATAATTTCATTCGCATAATTTGAATTCTTCCACAAAATATATTATTAATATCCTTTTTAAAAATTGAAACTAACGGCTGATGATCTGTCTCAACAACTACACTTCTACCATAAATATAATGATGTAACTTACGACATGCATAGACAATAGCTAAAAGCTCTTCCGTTAATGCTCTAGACGCATACGCAATTGGCTGATTATCATGCAATGAACACGACACTAAGCCATTTTGTGAGGCATCTGTCTGAATTTTCACTGGTTTGTTATCTTCAAAATGCCCCAATACTGGTTGACCTGAAATCACTTCCTTTATTTTATTCAAAAACTTTGCATGTATCTCTAACCACGTGAATTCGACATTATTTTTTAACAACACACTCAACGGTGACGTTAACTCAGACAGATTTGGAATGAAAGCTCTTAAATAATTTACCATTCCCAAAATTTCTTGCAGCGACTTCTTGTCCTGTGGAAGAGATATTTCCTTAATTGCTCTAGTTTTGTTCGTATCTGGCTGTATACCCTGCCCTGATAATATGTGCCCAAAATATTTAACCTGATTAACACAATACTGAAACTTCTTCTCATTAAATTTTATATTCAAATCACGCGCCCTTGATATAACCTCAACCAATATAGCAGCATGCTGCTCCTTAGTTGTAGCAGCTATCAATAGATCATCCATATACACTTTCACACCTTTTTATTTACAAAACTATTTTTTATTATCCGTTGAAAAACCATCAGTGCCGTTTTCAAACCAAATCGTAAACACTTGAACCTAAAGCAGCCAAAGATCGTGCTAAAAGTACATAACTTATTTGATCCCGTTTCAAGATCAACTTGCCAAAAATCATTTTTCAAGTATAATACTGTAAAATATTTACTAGGAGGTTGTGACTCTGACCGTTGGTTACTGACTCGTTAGTTCCTCTAAAGTAGGACTCGAATAACTTTCATTAATAATCTACTTCTTTAATTTTATTGGTTCTGTGGCGATGTTTACAAATTTTAATTGACACAAATTTTATGTCAAATCTAAATTCAATGAGCTCTCTAAAATTATGGAAGAGACAAAAAACCCGGTCTACCTACGTAGGTAGGGAAACAAAATTAGAAATGAATAAAAATTCTATTATTTTTTTCAGTTGAAAACATTTAATTCAAAACGAACCGTCATTATTATAATAAAAATTAAAAAAAATGATAATTGATAATTGTTATTATAGTGAATAAATAAAATAAATGTTACTTAATATTAAATAGAGTTAATATTTGTAGTAATAAAATAATTTCCTGTAAATTGGTGACCGCCGACGTGATTTGAACACGCAACCCTATCGGTTATTTATCGTATATATAATTTGGCAATAACGATTCAAGAATTTGTCTGATTGTCTCGACAAATCACGGGTTACCACAAATTCCGGACGTTTATTTAACAAGGACTCCAAAATTCAACTGTGGGGAGACTACACCACAAACATTCGAACAGGATTTTCAGCAGCAGTGACAAGGCAGCGGGCGAGCCAACGGGACACGAGGCATCAACAAATATTTTTTTTTTTTTGGAATTAAGTAAATTTGTAAACGGTAGTAGACTGGGTAAGTGATTTTTTTCGTAATTTTGGTTGAGTTTATTTTTTCTTTTAAAAAATAAAAGTTTTTTTTTTAAAAATTAAAATTAATTTCGGCATTTCATTTATTTTACTTCTTTTCTCCTACTTGTTTTTTTCAATTTTTGTTTCGCGTTTTGGTTCAAACTTGTAAATGGAGCCCAATATCAACTCCCCAGTCAATGGCGAGGCTTTTGTGGATGCAAGTTCCGTAGAAGTATCTAGTTCTTCGCAAATACAAAATTTATTGTCGGAACAATTCCAATTGTTTCTGCAAACACAAAATTTTTTCCGGGATCCAGAAGTTGCTCAGTCATCTGTGCAGTCTGGTTCAGGACCTGGTTGGACTGGGGTCCAACATCCAAATTTGGAGATTGGAGCGGTCCGATTCCGACCTCCTCAACCGTTGTACGGTCAGAATCCGGCCGTTAGGTTCACGATACTGGAATCATAGTTCACTATCGCGAACATCAGGTCGGAAACCACCAGGTTCCCGCACGCAGTAGGGGGCGTTGGACGAGAGACTTCACAATCGTTTCGCTGATTTAATTCTCCGCGATAAGGGTACACTTCCTTATTCTGTTTTTAAAGAGGAAGTGATTCGCGTGTTGGGCGACTCGGAGATATCACGCCTGAATAACGTCCTGACGAACCTGACTTTGGGTGATAAAAAGCCGTCGCAATTACTAAGTCAGATTTGTTTGAATGCTGGCAGTAATTGTAATGACAAGTTGCTCAGACAACTTTGGATGAAGAGGTTGCCTTCTCAGGTTCAAATTATGCTCACAACTTTCGAGAATGATGTGACGTTAGATGTTTTGGCAGCACGCGCAGATAATATGCATGATGCATCTAATTTAGACGCTAAATTAGTCACACTCCGCAGGCATTAACTACTTCCAAATTATTCGCTGCGAATGGAACGCCAATTAAAGCTTATGGAACAAAAATTATAATTTATAATGGCAGATGACTCGCTGCCCATTATTGGAGATGATTTCCTTAAACGTTCTGGATTTATAGTTGATCTTGGCAAACATCGCCTTCTAAATCCAACGACATCATTGTTTACTGTTGGTTCTATCTCTCTCACAGCTGAGTCAACACTGTCTCAACTAGACAAATCTCAGGTGAATAATCAAATCCAGCAACTTCTTTCTAAATTTTCAGAAATTATGATAAACTCCCTAAACATCAAACCTGTTAAGCATATGATCACTCATCGGCTGGAAACTTTTGGACTACCGGTTTCTTGTAAAACTAGACGTTTGGCACCTGATAAATTAACGATTGCAAAACAGGAATTCGAGAATCTGATGGCACTAGGAATTTGTCGTCCAGATAATAGTGCATGGTCTAGTCATTTGCATCTTGTCTTGAAGAAAAATGGAGATTGGAGACCATGTGGAGATTACCGAAGTCTGAATCGTGTTACTATTCCAGATCGTTATCCTATTCCACATCTTCAAGATTTTTCGTACCAGCTTGAAGGATGTATGGTTTTATCGACTCATGATCTTAAGCTTATCATCAAATCCCTATTCGACCGTCTGCTATTCCAAAAAACGCTATTGCGACTCCCTTCGGTTTATTTTAATTCACTAAAAAGGATTTGGTCTCAGGAACGCAGCGCAAACTTTTCAGAGATTCATGCATTCCGTATTGTTGGGACTTAATTTCGCATTCATCTACTTAGATGATATTCTGATATCGTCTAAAACTTTCGAGGAACATCACGCGCATCTCGAGCTAGTTTTCCAAAAATTATCAGTCAACGGTTTAATAATCAATCCAGGAAAATGTGTCTTCGCTTCATCCAAAGTTAAATTCTTAGGACATTTTGTTAATGCAAATGGCATTTTACCTGTTCCAGAACATGTTGAACTCATCAAAAATTTTGAACGTCCGTTAACGGTTAATCAACTCAAACGGTTTTTGGGAATGATTAATTTCTACAGACGTTTCATTCCAAACTCCGCGGCTCATCAAATTTTACTTAATGATTTTCTTAAAGGTTATAAGAAAAATAGTAAAATTCCAATTAATTGGTCAACAGAGTCCATTGATGCCTTCGACAATTGTAAGGAGAAATTGTGTAAAGCTACTCTTCTTGCACACTCTTCATCCACTGCTAAACACGCTATCATGGTAGACGCTTCGGACACAGCTATCGGCGCAGTAGTTCAACAGTATATCGGCGATATTTAGAGACCACTCAGCTTCTTCTCGGTTCGTCTTAATGAAACGCAACAAAGATGTAGTGCTTATGACAGAGAGTTGTTAGCAGCGTACTCTGACATCAAGCATTTCAGATATCTTTTGGAAAGATGACAGTTTACGTTGTTTACGGACGATAAACCACTTGTCTACGCGTTTTGTCAGTTAGGTGTGCCAATGTGCACAGAACTTATACTCAGGCGTCCGTTCGAAAACCACAAGGATTGATGGTGAATATTGTTCATGCACACTTAACTCCATATGCCAAGCGAAGGAGTCATCTCTGTGTTCGCCACAAGGAAATCTGATAATGAACATATTTTCAACTGAAGCATGTAAAGAAAGTGGTTTTCGAGATGATCAATAAAGTATGTATTAATAGATTGTGCAGATTTTTTACTGCAAACAGTAACATAATTTTACTAATTTACTTTGGCTGTTTATTTTTTTTTCTGTAATTTAACAAAAAAAAAATTTCGGGATGAAATTATTTTCATGTGAATTAGCAAAGACACACACTTTATGGGAAAAGTATTTTCGGATGGAAATTTAAGGTCAACTTCTTATACATATAACGAGTGCCATATTGTGTTAATCGGGGGCCGCGAACAACCTACGGAAGCCGAAAGTACTCAACGGGTGTCGTTGCAGGTTTGCTGGTACTGTATCATAACGGGTACCACAGTATATCGGGTGTCGCAAATTAACGGTTACTACGTTCAACGAGTGGCGCATAATCTACGGGCACTACATTATTTTCAGGCGGAAAGACGTCTAACGTGTTTCACGGTTTTGGCGAGACAAGGCCCAACGGGTTTTTCGTGTGGATATTCATATTTTTCGGGTTTTGGTAAGACGACGCCCAACATTTTCGGCGGTCTATCGAGGCCAAATTTATTTTCGATTTACGGCGAGCCGACGTCCAACGGTATTATTGTTATTACCAAAGGCGGGAGGAAGCCCAACGGCTGCATTTTCGTTGAAAGGCAGCGCAACGTCCAAGGTCGACCTTCATGAGGGCCCAAAGGTTCCATTTTTATTTTTTATTTATATTCACAATTTTTGTTTCAAACTTCAATTTTTCATTTTTCTCCAATTTTTATTAAAAATATATGTAATCGAGCACCGAATTACGGTGGTCGTGCACGTTGGTTTCGTCCTCAAGGTTGTTCACATTCGGCGACCATATTTTGGTTTGATTCTTTTTCGACCAGATGTTAGTTCGATTCATTTTGTTCTTATTCGATCTTTCACTTCTGATTTTTCCACTCGTTGGACAATTTTTTTTTTGTTGAATAAAAAATTGCACGGCGATTCCTAGCATTCGGTTTTATTTCTCTTTGTCATCAACCTCGATTTATTGTTTCGTTATTATTCGGATTATTTTACCTATTTTTTTTTTATATATAATAAGATGAATTATTAAATTTATTTTCGGGCCGGTATGTTGGGAGAGGGTTTCTCATTTCGTATCGGTTTCATCGTTGCAGGCTGGACTTGTCTTGTGACTCCTCGTCGTCCCCTTGGCAGGACATCCACAGGGTCAGAGTAACACGGAGTCAAGCATATGTGTCGTCATTTCGGAGACGAATTTAAAATATACACGGTCTCCCCGTGGCACTTCGGTAGTCTCAAGCTGTCGGAGTGTGAATTGTGGGATATTACCTAGAGGTCTCTCCGAGTGAAGAAGGGCTTTGTCTGTTGGGGAAACATCCCTACCCTCTTAAGACATCGGCCTCTAGGGGTCGATGGGTCATTCAGGGGTTTTTTCAGCAGACATTGTATACTTGTCGCTCGGTTAGACCCGGTCGTTCCTGGGTGGCCACATTGATATTAAATTTATTATGGCCCCTCAAGTTTCGTTCAACGGATTATGGTGTCCTTTATTTAATTTCTGTTTTTAATTTGGATTTATTTTTATTCTATTCCACGGTGTAGGCCAGGAACATGCAAGCCTCAACTTCCCCACATCCAAAACCCGGACATGTAGTCGGCAAAATCACCGTGAGAGAGGCCTCTGCATGTATAGATGAAATCGACTGGTTGGCTTCGTGCCACCCGCAACAAACTGCTGGATTTAACAGCAGCGTTTATGAAATAAGAATAGCTGTCTTCAATTTGATAGACCATTCTTCGTAACAAACAAAACGTGATTCGGTTCGAATGACCCAATTAGGTAATGCTGTCCTTGAATCAATATGAAAACAAGGCAAGCTAAATGAAAAATTTACACATATATCTCGATCCCATAAAAATAATGAAACCCACGACTTATTTAAATTTTTCATACGTTAAATTTGAAATCGTTGCAAAGTTCCCCATTTATCTTTTTCAAACAAGTTTTGATTTTTATTCACTTACACACCAAAAAAAAAAAAATCGTAATACGTTAACAAACATATTTACCAGAAATTTCAGATTTCCATTTCGACGGAGATAAACAAACAAGCGCAACAAACTCAAGTTAAAGTGGTTTCGATTTTCATCGTTATCAAAAATTTTCATCTTTCACCTACATTGAAATTTCCTACATAGCTACATATATCTCGCAAAAACACCAACAACAACATAAAATAATATTAATAATAATCGGAGCACAAATAAATAAAATTCCGTTCACGTTTTGAAAATCATTTTTCTTCTGCAGAAAAACCATTTTGGTAGTTATATACGCACGGGTAGAGTTGAAAAGGGCAAAACTGATTAATAACTGTATTTATTATGTAGATGACTAAAATATGTATGCGTTGAAAACATATAGATAAAACTGTTCATCAAAATCAATCACAATATGGTTTTTGATATATGTACGGTAAATGGGTATACCGTACATAAACGGTAGCGCGTGATTCTTTAACATTTTCATCTCGATGAAGAAAGGAAAATATACAAAAATAAAAAAATAAATTTGATTCAGATGGGATGTTTAAAAAAATATTTGAGAATTGGTATGTAGGTACGTACGTAGCATGTACCACATACAACGAAGAAAGCTTTTTTCAATCGAATTTGTACATGTTCAGATGAAAAAAGCATGTAATTTTGAAATTTTATTATCTTTTTGGTATCTCTTGAGATTTTATATAGGCGAAAGCTTTTATATTCACTTTATTCCGAATACATACAGTCAGTGTACATGCAAAAGGAAAATATTTTTAATCGTGCTTGAAAGTTGGGTTAAAGTTTAGCAATTAAAAGCTTAAAGGTACGCTAGTCATAAAATGGGTGAAAAAATATGAAAATAACTTGATATGGTGGTATGGTACTTTTATTTTATGTAAAGTAGTTTTTTAGTTTTATTTAATTTACACACACACACACGTAAACACCAATGACAGGATAATGAATTAAATGGAATACGGAAATTGTTATTTATTGCTTGCCAGTAGAAATTTATTTTCAAATCAAACGTATACAATGTCCAATGAGTGTATATAGTTTGTAACGGAATATATGGAATGTTTATGGTGACTTTATAGAACGGGAAATGAACATAAATATACACAGGAAAATTGTAAATTTTCTCGTTGTATGTGGAATTTTTTTTGTTGTATGATACAAAAAAATTCCTTTTAAATGTTATAAATAATTTAATTCACGCAAACTTTAGAGGGGTGGTTTTTGGCTTTAATTCCCATAGATTGCAGTGCAACCTCGATCCGAAAGTATTAAATTTCTTAATAATTCGTTGTTATCCAAGCTAGCAAACCTTTTGATAATTTCAACTACCTTGAATTGGAAATCCCAGTGGCCAGCATAATGATTCTTAAAACCGTAAGGTGGTTTCAAAATTAGTTAAAATAAATTTACAGAATATTAGTAAAGTAACACTTGATGCCAAGTGGTTAAGTTGTACACCCGGTTCCCAGGTTTGAACATAGTCAGAGTTACCAGACAACACAACTGCATTCAAGTAAATTACAATTGCAATACGCATACATTGTCCGATACGAAAAATAGAATAATTTGGAACAGTTTTAATTTAACCAGTGTACAGTGCAATTAAGAAGTAAATGTAAACAGTGCAAAAAGTAAAAGTGAAATAGTGAATTTTTCAAAACGCTGTATGTGGTTGGTTTAACTAGTAACTTAAACGCTGAGTGTTTTATTTGCAAAATCCAGTACGAATCTAATCCCGAATATCCTAAGTGCTTCCGAGACTACAGATTATAATGGTCAGAGTGCTTAAGCAGGAGGGCGTAGATCGCGACAATCATCATCGACACTAGGACCATCAGAGATGACACGAGTTACCCAAAACGATGAGTAAAAAGTCTAGCCTTGTGAAAAAGAGTAAAAGATGAGGGAACCAGAGCAGTGGATCAAGCAATATCAACAATTTCAGTAAACCAGTCTACTCCCGAACAACAGAAATCAACATTCCACATGGGAGATATGATGAAGGCGCTGTTACTTCAAATGAAGGAAATTTCAAGCAGAGCAAAACATCAAATTAAACCCGCAAGGTGCGAAAATAGACCAGCAATGTAAGAAAATAGACCAGAGATGGTCCATGGTCTGACCAAAGTGGTCAACTTCCTGACCTGCGTAAACATGCAAAACGAAAAATTCAGCATACTCAAGAGCGTCAAATGCAAGAGCTTAAACGAGGGATGAACAACCTTGAGAGAGAAGTAGACGGTCGTTTAGTGGAGCTTGAAAATAAAATAAAGCAAGTAGAGACCCACTTTGAACCACATACCTGGCAAACTATTAGAGATAACCAGCTATACAAAACGTTTTCAATAGAACCATTTGTCGGAAGCTCAACACACACATTGAGACTCTTCGTGGAAAAGATGCAGATGTCTTGCAAACTGTACCCGCAATAGAAAAGAGCTATGAGTGGATCACAACTGAGTCGGAACTATGATATGGGCAGTAACACGTAAGAGAATTATGCAAATTATTACCCAAATTATGCGGCCGTAACGCGAGGAACCGAAATTGGCGCGTTCAGCTTACGTGAACACGTTTATATTGACGTACGAGGCAAAAAACGCGAAAAAATTTGTTAATTAGGCATCGAACAAGACGAAAAGAGATAACACTTGTCTCATTTAATGGGCATGGATCCGGAAAACTATAAGTTACACCAATTCTCAAGAACACCGTTAAAATCATACAACTTGAGGCGGATTAGAAAAGTGTTGCTGTAATTGGCGTATTACCACAGCGTCAATGCACTTGAACACTGGATATTGGAGCTCTAAAAAACGGTACTCGTCCTGGTATCTACTGTCTGTTATAATGTGCAATTAGGTGAACCAGCGATAGTCAATGGAAAGTGTACCCTTCTAGTAACGATCGGCGTAAAGTGGTTCAAACATCGGTTTATCGTAGCTAGAATAACAGAGGAATGTATAATTGAACCGAATATTATGAACAATTACCGGATGATCGTGGATCCGGATAATCTGGTACTAAACTAGCGCAATGTGGAGGTATCTCTTTAAATAAACACAAGTAGGCGAAATGCATGGCGACCGATATGCAAATAAGTGATCTACGCGAAAATATACAGTGTCTTTGGGGATACCAAGATGGAAATTATGCAACCTGCGAATGTCAAAAATAACGGGTTGTTGTGTGCGAGAAAAATGATAAAAATTCAGCAGAAAATGCCAGTCAATAAGCAATGCAACCGATCACAATGTGCCGCCAACTTGAAGTAGAACAGTTTGATGTCTCAGTGGAAGCACTGGATAAATAAGCCGATGTATTTGCTACAGAATCGACACAAGAACGCTACTCCAATTCGGCAATCACCAAGATTGATTCGAAGCGATATTCTAAGATTACCGCTTGCGAAGCAGCAGGAAACAGCCGAACTAACTAAAAATATGGAACGTGAAGGCGTGCAGTGTAGCCGCCCATGGAGTTCGCCAGTGGTTCTGGTCCAGAAAAAGAATGTCACGAAACGATTTTGTGCTGATTACCTCAAGTTAAACGAAGTAGTTAAGAAGACCACGCTGGATACACAAGTATCAATCCATCCCGATAATATAGAGAGAATACGACATTTTCAGAAGAAAACGGTATTTACCAATGTGAAGCAATTCCGTTTGAATTATGCAATGCGCCTGCTACATTTAAGAGATTAATGGAGCAAATTGTAAAAGGCCTAAATTGGAAAACATGTCTGGTTTATTTGGACGACATCATTGTACTAGGCCACAGATTTGATGAATACGTTTACAATCTTAAGGTACGAGGGTATATCAAAAAGTCTTGCAATATCATATGAAAAAACAGAGTGAGTGAGACAACAATATATTTTTCAAAACCATTTTTTATCGCGATGAAACTTCTAGAAGAACATTTCGATGTAAATTTTACAGTTCGTTTGTTTTTGTCAATTTAGTAACATGTGTTTTGAATTTTTCTTAAAATGAATGAAATTGAATATCGCGCCGTTATTAAATTTTTCTGTAAAGATGGACGAAATGCAATTTATATATTCAACTATATATCAAAAGTTTACGGCGAATCTGCACCATCATATGCCACAGTAACAAGGTGGGTAAAATTATTCAAAAGTGGTCGGGAGTCATTAGAAGACGACAACCGCTCGGGTCAGCCAGCAGATGCCATTAGCCATGAAAACGTAATTTTGGCCGAATCTATTGTATTGGAGGACCGGCGTATTTCTGTTCCGCAGTTAGCGTGGAGACTTTCTCTTTCATACGGTACCACATATACTATATTACATGACCACCTTCACATGTCGAAAGTAAGTGCGCGATGGGTTCCCCGTTTGTTGAATGCAGAACAAAAAAAAATGCGCGTTCTAACTTCAAAGGCGATTTTAGATATGTACAAAGAAGATCCAGAAAATTTCTTGGATAACATAATAACAGGCGATGAAACATGGCTTCATCACTGGGATCCGGAATCCAAACAAGAATCGATGCAATGGATTAAACGTAGTGAACCACCACCAAAGAAATTCAAAACTCAACCGTCTGCTGGTAAGGTTTTGGCAACAATTTTTTGGGATGCTGAAGGAATTTTGGTAATCGATTATATGCCAACGAAAACCACAATCACAGGCATATATTACGCAGAGATTTTGCGAAAATTCAAAAAAGCGATCCGGAAAAAACGGCCAAGGAAAGTTAGGAAAAAATCTTGCTTCTTCACGACAATGCACCCGTGCACAAGGCTAATATTGCTCAAGCTGCATTAAAAGACTGCGGCTTCGTGGAAATTCCGCATCCACCGTAAAATCCAGACTTGGCACCCAGTGACTACTTTCTGTTTCCCAATTTGAAAAAAACACTAAGGGGCCGGAAATTTTCCAGTGACTATGAAGTACAGTCTGTTGTAAATGAATATTTTATGGAGCAAAAGAAATCTTTTTTTTTAGAGGGTTTAGGCAAGTTAATTGATCGATGTGACAAATGTATAAACCTTAAAGGAGATTATGTCGAAAAATAAAAATATTGCTGTCTCACTCACTCTTTTTTTTCATATGATATTGCAAGACTTTTTGATTTGCCCTCGTATATTTCATATTTACAATATTCGTTTTTGTGTTCCGTATTGTGCGACTGCAAATTTTCCAAATACTTTTAACATAAATAAATTTTTGCAAGCTAGATATGTCGCAAGGGTATAGATAAACGCCATTATTGTGGAATCAGGATGCCCACTGACTTCGGCCGATTAATATCCGGATGTGCACGATACGATTCTGAAATTTTGTAATTTGACTTTAAAAACGAGTAAATGATGAGTTATTTTGTTATTCTTAGTAAAATCCTGGACTCGGCTAACTTTACAAAAGAGCAAGTGGAGAAGCAAATAAAGTTATCAATCAAGTAAAATGTCAGTTTCCAAGCGGCTTCTAGAATTAAAATTTATCACCCAATATGTACAACTGTCACAGGAATGGAAACCCGAGAACACACGTCGCACGAAACAGTGTGGTAAAACTGGTTTTAATATTTGCTCAATCGCGCGTTCTTGGTCCTTCAGTTGAGCAGGTCTTATAGTCCTACATCTTACAATAAAGGAACTAAAGGGTGCTATTACCAGGAAGATTAGAAAATAGAACTCATTTGCCACGTGTAGATATAGACAAACAGCTTACAAATTTTCCATTCGCTAAACTTGCCAATCTCGCCAGTCTCCATGGATATTTAAAAGCTTCACAATAGGATAAACCAATCACAAAACATTTGGCTCACATAAGAATAGGTCTCTTCGTGTACGATGTTTTTAAGATATCAACTGCTGTACAACAGGGAGGTACACCCGTGGTTGTTTTAATTAATCTAGCGGTCATGATAAGACAAAATAGATACACACATTAACCGGCACCTTCAGTAACTCACGCTAAATTCTTGTGTATATGCTTTTTGTCGTGCTTTTTGGCCAAAAATTAAAATTGAAAGATTGATTGGTTTGTATTACTTGGTATTACTGATAATTCCTCGGATGGTGTGACTTCACTGTTCAAATCCAACTGGAGTAGTTGACTGGACCACGTAATAAAAAATCACGTCAGAAAGAATGATCAACAGAGTGCTCGAGAAAATTTCAATCGTTGCAAGCACATTACTTGGAAGAGTCATAAATACGCTGGTGCGATGACATTGAACAAGTCCAGGGCAAATTGGGATATAAAAATAGGAAAACACATGCGATGGAATAAGTCAAAAGTTAATTGTGCGAGCGGTAAAATACAAGAGGGCAGCTATCGTATGGACGGTTGATTTCTATGAGTGAACGAATGGGTTATCAAAAACCGTTAACAATATCAACAAAACAAGGTTAGTTACCCGACAATTGTTAAATCTTAAAACGTGTTGCTCATTACTGCCGTTTTCAAGAATCTCAGAAAATTTAGTGACTATATCCCATATACTCGTAATACTTAATTATTTATTCTATTCAAACCAACCAGCACCACCATCAAAGATATGGTGTTGTTCAACATTGAAGAGCATATTGCCTTCCGAAAAATGATGAAATGGATAAAAGAAATTAAAAAAATAATTATAACAAAAATTGTAAGATGGTGCAACATCCCGCAACATGGTACAACATCATGCAACATGGCTGATCCAACGGAGGATTAATAAACGGAATGTCTAAAAATAAAGCAAGTGCAATTACTTCCTGGCTCTTCAAAACCCATCATCAATTTTTATAAAAATCGCTAAACCCGATTTGTTTTTATTCAAGACAATTTTGTTCCACCGGAGGACCCCCTAAACAATTTCCCCAAAGCCAGGACTCATCGTAATTATTTTCTGGCTTCCAGGAGGAGTGTTGGGATTCTTCGGCGGTGACAAATACTCAAAACAACCGATGACAGAAAACAGGAATAAACCAAAATAAAACACCATCCATTTGTTTACAATAGTTAAGATTCCATTTATGTTTATTATATTTTATATAATCCTTTCCTGTAATATTAATTTAATGTAATTAAATTAATTGTAAATTTTGTTACTTACGTCAAAACACTACTGTCAACATTGACAGTAGTTCATTTAAGTTAATGCGAGTGACATCTGCAGAGCAGCACAGCGCACCTTTACATTGTACGCAACCAAAATCCCTAGGTGCACCAACTTAATTTCACAAAATGTTTTTAATGGAAAGAAAATTTGCTCTGCCGGTCTGCAGCTGTTACTTATTTTCTTGCCACTTGTATCTTGGTTTTTCAACATTAAACAACACACACAAAATTGTTCTACAACAAATAGTAATAAATTGTGATAAATAATAATAAAGTAAAATTGATATAAAATATCTTAACGGCTTTCAAAATCATCCAGCATCAGTGATCCAAATTATAATTCGCTACCGTTCAAGGAGATTTGAAAATATTTAGAAAAACCCAGGCCAGACCTCCTACCAAATTTGAAAAAATTGTTATTTTGACCCATCGCAATTGATTCCTGATACTCGAAAGCCCCTTTCACAAGTTTTTGTCAAAACGAGTTTCTCCGGTTGAGTCCAGTACACGAATTTTGTTTGAAAAATGCGACTTGAGAGTTGGGAGTTTTTATGTTATTTCATCACCACACTAGATATAAATATAAAATTTAATTACTATTTACATCAATCAACAATAATATTAATTTTGTGCATCTAGTAGGTTAGTAGAACATCAACAAAACTCCCAACTCTCCACTCTCAGTTTTCGAACAAAATCTGCACTCAGGTTTCGTTTTTTTTTTTTTGTAATCTCAGTTCAATTGTCATTGAAATGGCGAATTTTTTGCGATAGGTTCGGATTACGGGAAAATTGTTTTAGCGGGTCCTCCAGTGTAATCAAAATTCTTTTTGTTATTTTTTTTCTCACATTAAACAGGTTTGATGAAAATTGTAATGAGCTTTTTGAAACATTTATTTAGAGTCTTCCGGTTAGGATCGGGTTCCGTTTATTTTAAATTCGACTCGCACCTAATTATAACCGTAACCTAATTATATTCTGTCAAGTTAGATAGTCGTAAATTTTAATTTTAATAACTAATTATTTAGACCACAGATTACTTTAATGAATTATGTTTCCCAGAGATACGATTAAATTAATTTATTTATGCCAAAGGAAATTAAATTATCAGAAAGTTTATGTTTTACATGCGTGTCTGTTGTATACAATTTTATGAAAACAGTCGTACATACAAACATTAATTAAAAATTGATAAAAATATACACATTAGTGATTAGATGATTAAAAATATATACATAAGTGATTTGATTGATTAGATAATCGTCTGTGGTACTTGAGTTAACCAGAATGAAAACTTTTATGTATGTATACATTTTTTATACTTTCATAAGATTCTACGCTCATTGGCGATTCCCGTCCTCGTCATGTGAATCTGAATTTTAAGGTGTTATCAAAGTTGACGCGGATAAGATTAAAACGGCATAATTGGAAACAGGGCAAATCTGACCAGACAAGTGACCTCCGTTTCGTAAAATTTCTAATGGAAAACAATGAAACAAACTTGGTACCATTTAACGTTGGCCAATATTACCGTAACAACGTTAAAGTAGTGAGTTATGGTTGTAAACCAAGTAACTTACAAGAAGATGTCTTTTTATTAAAATTGAATAATTTTGTGGGCGAGCTTCTTAGAGAAATGTATATTCAAACTAAGGGCTTCGAAAGTTCATTTGAACTTACTACTATTAAATGTTTGGAGTTGGCTTACGCTCAAAGTTTACAAAGGCAGTAAACCATTCAATGATACAGAAACCTTTATATATCCCGCGGATACACCACTTGGTTGATGCGGATTCCGTTTTAGAGCTCCCCCTCCCTTTATTTAGAGATCCCCCCCCCCCCCCTGTACGATTCCGCTAATGATACAAGAAAACAAAATCACAACTGGGTGTTTTCAATTTTGCATAATTAGTGTAATAACTATTAACCGCGTTTTTCTTTTGGTCGGTTACACAGACAAATGACTAACGACCGGGTAAAATCTGTTTTCACAATCAGAAAAAGTGCAACGCAATCTTGATTAAATATTTTTTATTCCATGGAAATATTTAACGGTTATTGGCGATTTAAATATTTATACGCAAGCTTAATATTTAAAAAAAATAAAATATGTTCAATCAAGTATGCGTTGATTTTTTCTGATTGTGAAAAGAGATTTCATATAAAACATTTAACTGGCGCACAACTAACCGAACCGGCCGTTCATTATTTTTGCAACCGGGTATTAGAGATTTGTTTTTTATTTTATTTAAAATCAATGGTAATTTTTCCGTAAATTCTAATTCATTGTTTTTTTTTTTTGAGTTTCTTAAAAAATTCTGGGGTCGTGAGATTTCAACGAGGTAAAAGTTCAGCTCACTTCACCTCGGAAATCCACGTTCGGTTTTCTGCATTTCTGTGAGGTTGTATAAGGTTGGTGGTACAGAAAGAAAATTTTCTTATGGCTGGTAGCACAGAAAAATGAAAAATGGCCGGGTAGCTCTACGCCAGTTAAATGATTTAAGCTGCAGTTCCACTACTGCGGCTTTTTTTGTGCAGAAAACCAGAAAGAGATGCAATCAAAAATCTCTATGTGTGTGAGCGGCGCAACAGGAAAATTTATTATACTTAAATTTTTTGTTGTTGTAGTGATTTGGTTGCCATAACTATAAATAAAAAATACAAAACGAAGTATTTTTATGGCAACCAAAATGAAAAATACCCCCCCACTCTCAGCAAACTTTAGTTTAGTAATATTTTTATGGTGAGCACTTGGCTCATACATTTTATATGTTTGGTGGAGTATGATATAAATCGCGTTTTCATTATAAATTTGTATTAATGTTCAAACTAAAATATTTTACAATATCTAATTTTTATTATTTATTCCGTATTACTAATGTTAATGCATGTTATGTTTTTTAGGTTATGTTACAAACGCGGTCAAATATTCCCCTAACTTTTTTATAGGAAAGCGTTTTCTTAGTTTTTAATTATTGAAAGGAAATAATTAAAAAACATAATAAAATGATGCCTACAAATAATATTTGTGTTTTTTAGTAATGTAGAGATATAAATGAAATTGATTTAACAATAATTTTCATTTTTCAACTAATTTTTGTTATAATTTTGTAGTTGTCAAATATTCCCCTTAAAATTTCGCTATAAAATAAAAATAGTCTGTCTCTGTCAGATTTTTTATATTATCTCTTTCTGGTTTTCTGCACAAAAACAAAAGCCGCAGTAATGGAATTCCGCCTTTATATATGAAATCTCCTTTCGCAAGAAAAAAATCAACGCATACTTGATTGAACATATTTTATGTCAAGGAAATATTTAGCTTGCGTATAAATATTTAAATCGCCAATTTAACCGTTAAATATTTCCATGTAATAAAATATATTTAATCAAGATTGCGTTGCGCTTTTTCTTTACCTCAATTTTGTTGCCTTTTCGAGACTACGAGACTACGAAATATTTTGTATACGTACACTGTGTATAGTATTAATTTGTGTTACTGTGTGTTTTCATTTCATTTCAACACTTTGCAAGCCGTTGGATAGTTTTGTTTTTCGTCTTCAGCGAGTTGGTGTAGAGTTTTGACTGCAAGGTATGTAGCGGCTGCTGTTCCGTAAGTAACGGTTTTCAATTGATATTCTTTCAATGTTTTCAAAGGTGAGTCTCGCCAAATAATACGTTGAAAGTCTCTATCTGTTTCGTTTATCCAAATTTGCCGAAACATTTTTTCTATGTCGGCTGTGATGACGTACTTGTGTTTTCGCCATCTCATGACGATATGCCATAAGTCTTGCTGTATTTTTGGACCTATGTGCATTATGTCATTCAATGACTGTCCGCTGGTTGTTTTGGCAGAGGCATCAAAAACGACTCTCAATTTTGTTGGCATGCTTGATGGCTTCAAGACGGCGTGATGAGGCAAGTAGTATTTTCCATCATTGAGTTTTGTTGGATGAACCTCTTCCATATGATCGAAAAGTTCATATTCTTGCATGAATTCTTTATACAGTTTGGCTAGTTGTTCGTTCTTTGTGAGCTGTCTCTCTAGTTGTAAAAACCTTGCTGTTGCCATCTTTCTAGAGTCTCCTAAGTTTGCTTTCAGACGGAATGGTATTTCAAGCGTATATCGACCGCTTGATTCTCTTTTGTGGGAGTCATAGAAACACATGTTGTTCGCACATTTCTTCTTCAGCAGTGCGGGTTCTTGGTGGATGAAGTTCTTCTGTTTCCCAGAATTTCTTCAGAGTTTGTTCAATTTCCTCCATTGCATCATCTTCGGTTGTCATCGCGACTGTTTTGGTTGCTGGCCCGACTGTTGAGTGTGGATTTGACCAGACGTGGGTTATAGTATTTGTTTTGTGTTTTGATGGCTTTGGACGTAGTTCATTGGCTAGCCTTGTGACGTTAGGATCCATTGCTCCCCGCATCTAATGTCGTGCTGACCTCCTTTCGTTGTATTCTTCATCTTTTTTCCTAATGCTGTTTTCTTGGAAAGTTTGTTCTGCTGTTGTTGTATGTGAATCAAAGTGTCTTCCTAAGATTATCCATCCCAACTTGGTGTTTTGAGCGATTGGTTGTTGTTCGCTTATTTTTTTATATCTGGTAGTACTATGTCTGTGTAATATCTGCACCAAGGAGTAAATCTATTGGTGCGAATATGTGGTAGTTTGGATCCGCCAGATTATGTAGGTTATCCCAAACACGACTCATTAGTGTTTTCCGTGGTTGTGTTTCCGTGATTTGCTTCACCACGTAAGCTTCTATTTTTAAGTTGTACCTTGATTTAAAATTAGGCATGATCGACATGCAGTTCTGCGATGGTTGTTTTTAATTGTAGCTTATTTACTGCATTTGAAGTGATGAGCGTGGTTTGAGAGCAAGGATCTATTATGGCACGTAGATAACATTCTTGTCCAGTTTTTGTGATTGTTTTTACTAGAGCCGTTGGTGCACGAAGCACGTACGTTTCGTCTGTTCTAGCGTGTAAAATTGTACTGGTGACGTTCGTAGAACCAGAGTTGTTTACTGCTGTTGTATTGTTTTCAGCCCTTGAATTGTTATTGTTATGTAGCAGATGATGGTGTTGTCCTTGGCATTGTGCACATTTTCCTTGCAATCTGTTAGCTTGTGGTTGTTGTTAAGACATTTTCTACATACCCCCAATAGCGATACCAGTTGATTTTTGTCCAAGCTATTCATTCTTTTGAATTTAGAGCAATCTGCAATATGATGGCTTTGTTTACAAATATTGCATGTTTTGCTCGTGCTGTTGGTTGTTAATAGTGTTGTTCTAGGAGTAGTTGTTGTTTTTCGATAATACGAGGTTTTTTCTCGTAAGACTGCTTCTAGCGCTGTGGCGCGTGTCTCGAGAAATTTCACGAATTCTGGAAGTGTTTGAATTTCTCTCGAGTTTTCTAACGTCATTTCGTATGCTTTTAGTGATTCATGATCCAGCTTTTTAGTCAATGCATAGATGACGATTTGATCCCACGAATCTGTGTGGATTCCTAGTTGGTTGATTGCATGTAGGCACTCTCTCGTGGTGTCATATAAAACTCGCAGGCCTGACGCTGATTCATTATTCATGGTGGGTTGCGACATCATCGTATGGATGTACCTGGTTATATTCATCCTGCGGTTATCGTACCTTTCCTTTATTATTGCCCATGCGGCTTCATAATTTTCGCCCACGGATTGAAGATGATTTATTAGTTTTGCTGCTTGACCTCCAGTGTAGGTCTTCAAGTAGCTCATCTTGTATGTGTTGTTTAGTGCGTTGTTTTTGTGTACTAATTGCTCAAATACATCTTTAAATGCCATCCACTTCATGTGTTCTCCAAAGAAGTGTGGTATTTGAACTTTTGGCAGTTTGATTTTTCCTGGTAGATTTCTTTCGAGTTTGCTCGATTTATTGTTTGTGATTACTTGAACCACCATGTCATCATACGCTTTACGAATTTCGTCATAGTAATAGTCGACGAAGTATTTTGTTGTTTCTTCTTCATCTTGTGTTGCTTCTAGGCATATGATGTCGTGAAGATCTGTTATTTGGTTAATCATTCTCTACATGTGAGCTAATGACAAATTTAGCGATGCTTCTGGTGCTCCGTTGTCCAGCTTTTGTTGTGTGGATCTTATCTCTTTGTATAAGTTCCTCATTTTCACGTCTTGTTGTTTTAACGTGCGATCCAATGTTGTTTCCGTTCGACTGTTGATTGTGCTTGATTCCTTCTTGTTATTTAGAAGTTCACGCATTTCTTCTATAAATTTATTGCATATAGTGGAAGTCGTGATCCTGGATTCTCGATACTCATGTTCTTTGGTGAGTGCTGGACTGAATTTGAGTATTTGTTCATCTACTGCAGTGTATTATGCATACAGCGTTTTTAACTGGTCGATTTTCTTCTCCAGATATGTTTTAGTTTTGCGGCTGACTCCATCCTTTGTGTAGTTCCTATGGAGGACGTTTATCTGTTCTTCTGTTTCGGCCTGCTTGGTGAGAAGAGCTTCCATTGTAGTTATTTATTATCAGTTGTTCTTGATGTTCCCAGTTGTATAGTGTAAAATGGTTGCTACCAATATTACTTGTCGATGACTCGTGCTGGCTTTTGCCACCGGTTGATCATGATGGCTCGAAGTACCAATGTTAATTTAGCAAATTATATCTTAGTTTGTAGGACTAAGGTTTGCTAGATTAGCGTATCATCTAACTAAATTACCACTGGTGAGGTTTAGTTAGATGAGAAAGTAAAACTGAATGGTTTATGGTCAATTTTATTCTGATTTTATTCATAAAATTCACGAGCTTATATACAAACTCGAGCAACAATTTGTTGCTAGTAAGCAACTCTACAAAAACTAAACACTTGTTGTATAAGCAATTCTTAAACTAAATATACACTATAAACATCAACGGAAATGATTATGTTACATGTTACTAGTTAGCTACATATCAACGAAAATGATGTTGATATGCCTAGACTACTGGAAATAATTGTATTGCACTTTATTAAAATGATTTTGATACGTCTAGACAAAATGGAAATTCCAAACTGTGGGGACAGTTTAAGAAATGTTGTACGTGTGCCCATGTTGATCTTCAACAACTCACAAGGTTCAAATGTCACAAAAAGTCACATGGAGTGGAAAGATCATAGAAGAATAGCGCGCAATATTTCTGTCAAATTTTAAACTGCACTCCTCAGGACAAATGAGCTCACATGTTCAAAATAGAGTGTTGGGTTAAATTTGACGAGTTCAAAACTATATAGAGCAACCCCATATCTTGGAATTTTAATGTGTTTTATTATTCATCATTAACGGATCAGTTCGTCTTCTATTAGAAGATATAATCTCACTTGATTATTAAAATACGAGTATGTAACAATAAACAAGTCTTTTCAAATAGTTGGAGGTTAGTTTTATTTAAAACTTAAGCTAATGAATGGAGTATAATTGTTTAGAAGATATTGAAACCTGCCTGAACCTAACATATATTTTAAAAGAATTTTTTAATGAAATAGTATTATCTTTGCACACTTTTGATAGCTACGCTCAAGTATTGCTCAAGTATTTTCGTTCTTCCACTAACTTAGATTTTGAATTATTTATTTATATTTATTATTTGTGTGACGTTGTTTAATTTCCGCTCCTATTTTCACTATATCTGATTTTTCCTTCCGCTTTTTTGTTCACATCAATAACAATAGCCCGAATGCATTCAGTTTGACCAAATTATTTGTGATATCATATAAATTAATTAATAAGTCCTGCTCGAAATAATTAATCATTAATGATTAATAAAAATAATTTAACTGCAATCATAAAAAATGAAATTAAAACAATTTTAATTAAAATGCAATAAAAATATAAATACATAAATTTTATCAATTAATTAACACTAAATGCTCGTATAATTCAGGTTACCATTTTATAGTTTTGCAATTTAATAATAATAGCTAATAGTTTAATAAGTTCATCACAAATATCATAAAATGCCCTATCTATAAAATATTTTATAGTTTTTAATCTATTTGTAAACAAAACTATAAAAAAAAATTACGAACCGTAAAATTTCCGCCACTATATTTCTATATATATATATACATACGTAAATAAATACTTGAAAGGAACATTACCTTGCATGTTTTCCCCGCTATATTAATTTTTACAATATTTCACTGTAGATGGTGGTGTAGTGTAATGCACAAATATATTTCTATCACTACATTTCTGACTCATATTAATTATAGTTTTTTGTAATTTTTTTTATAGAACAGGTACACTTGATTGTTTTATAAAATAATTAACATTTTCGTAAAGCCAGAAAATAATTAGGAAAACTAACAAATATCTGCGCTTTGTAATACATAACAACGAGCACAAACTTTCGTAATAATAAAATAAAAATGAACTTTCGATGTGACGTCGTGAAACAATAAATATAAACTAAGTTAAAATAAATGAAAAACTATAAAGTGAAGGAAAAACAAAATTAAATAAAAAAACAGTTGCGGTGGGAATTCATACAATTTCCACAAAAAACTGTGCCAAAACTCTGTACAGCATTTTTTGCTGTGTGCTTCCAAAATAAAAATATTAAAAGTGTGCGATAGTTTTTATTATTCCACAAACACACAATTTTCGATTAATTATTTAAATCCAAAAATTTGCCGCATGTAGCACAGGTATGTTAATTTTAATTAAGGGGGTGGATGAGGAGCATGTTCATTCGCATTCACTTTATACAGAGTACGATAATATGCAGATTGAAAAAAGTACTCCCTCCCCGCCCAGGGTGCCATCACTCACTTTTATATAAAAAAAAAAAATTAAATATTTTTTTAAATTTTTATCTGATTAAAATTTAATCTGGTATGTCATATAGGCCACCGCTATATAAGCTTTTCGTGCTTTTTTGTTTTTGTTTTGTTATTATTCCATTTTTGTTCAAGCGCATATGCATAATTTTGTGATGGAGTTCAGTGATTGTATGCGTGTATTGTGTTGTACGGCGATGTATAATAGGCGAGCTGTTTTATTATTTTATATCATACACACGAGTACGTTACGATACGTTTCATTTCAATCCGCTGAAATATAAGTTAATTGAATTTAAAATTTTAAGCTTGAAAAATTTATTGGAAACAATGTTTTCACATTTTGGTAAACTTTTATCGTGCGCTTGGGTATTTTACACCAGCAAATGTACGAAAATGATTTTGAAATGCATGAAATTTTTATTAAATTGGTTGGGATGCACTTACAAAATCACTTTATAAAATATGAGTCTGTATATTTTAAAACTTTATGCTTTCGTGTATACGGTAAAGCACACAATATGAAATTATTGACATGTTTTAAAACTAAATTTTATAGATTATTTATTCATCGTGTAGATAGTAACTTGTATTGTAAACATTTCAAGCCTAGTTAATTAAATTGTTCATTTAAACTATACGTTGACCGTACACCATACCAGTTTATAGGTTAGCACAATATTAAAACTAGACTAGAAACACCTCGACCATATTTAAAAACGCAACTGGTGAAACAAAAAAATGCTTTAACGGGTACAAATGTTTGGGATAATCGAAAAATTGGTTTATGTTGTTGTATAAATACACAACACAAGTTAAAGCGGCATCAAAGTATGGACTATTATTGATATAAATATGCAAGATACAATAATTTCCCTTGTCACCAAATATAATTTGCCCAACTATATAGATGAAGAATTCTGATGAACTTTGTCATTGAATACTGTCAGCTGGATTGATTGATTGATTGGACTGTAGGATCAAATACTCTTTAACAATTGCTCCATTAAATCAGCACCTCAGAATAATATTATTATAACAAAATTAATAAAAACAAACAGTTGGTAAAAGCAATGTGAACAAAGGAACCTGACAACAGACGAATTTGCTTTAATTAAAATTTATTATCAATTAAAAATATTTACATAAGGAGAAGAAGAAATGAATAATGTCAATAAATTATAATACATATGCAGAAAACCCTCCAAGAACACGATTAATTCGTTCCGTATTCTTTAAAACCGTGTTGTTCTAGTAGACTGTAAAAAATAAAATAAAAAAAACATTACGTTTTATTTTTATTTTTCAGACATTTCTGTGTAGACGTACTTATTCAAATAAGTTACCTCGCGAGGTTACTTATTTGAATAAGTACGTCAACACAAATAATAGTTTAGACACCCAAAGAAAACGTGACTTTATCTTACAACAATACTCTTCAGAGCATTTCGGACAAATCTCGCCGTTCGTTTACTTTTTCATAGTTTATTGAAATTGCTGGTCACCGACACATGGTGTATAAAAATATTTTTTTGTGGACATGTAATATTTCCGAAACGCCAGTATACACGGTTCACCAATCTAAAAGCGGCCAAACTGGGACTTCACAACGAGATATGCGAGGGAGAAAAGGATTCAAAGAAACACCAAGAGAAAAGTGTTAACGTGATGGCTCACATAAACTCGTTCCCTAGAGTTGAGTCACACTATTGTAGCAATATTTGAAACCGAACCTAAACATATCTAAAATGTACGAGCTATACCGAGAATATACCAACGATCCGAAGCCTGTGAAGGAAAGTCTGCAGCGCCATATATTTTGTACCAAATTTGATATTGGGCTTCATATTCCAAAATCGGACAGATGTGGTCTAAGTGAAAAATATAAAGTGGCGGAGCAGGAAAACCTGTTAACAAATGAAATGTGTTTTGAGAAAGAGCAACATCATCAACTTAAGGTAGAAATCAGGGATCAAAAAGCTCACGACAAAGAATCGGATATTCCAGTTCTGTCTTTTGATCTCCAAAATGTCATCAACTGTCCGAAAGCAGAAATAGGCCTAATTTTTATTTCTCGAAATTAAGTATATATGATTTAACTGCATATTTAAGCAGCATAAAGAAAACCTATTGTTGCTTCTGGACAGAGTGTACCTCAGCCAGAATTGGAAACGATTTAAGTTCGGCACTGGCGAAAATTTTAAATCGCGTGTTTGTTAAACAGTGACATGTGTGATCTAATAACTTGTAGCGATTCGTGTGTGTCCCAAAATAAAAACTTATATATGTACACTGCTATTCTACACGTTTTGAAGACACATCCTCACATCAACTCCATCACCGTGAAGTATTCAGTTGCTGGACATGGAATAATACAGGAGGTTGACCATATTCACAGCAGCATAGAAAAGGTATTGAATCGACGAAACCTACTAATTATTATGCAAATGACGGGTGCTGAGCTCATGGATTTTGCAAGCATCGGAAAGTCTTCTTTCGATTTTTCCAAAATTCATTACACAAAGCACAAATTTTTGAAATATACTCAGAGATGTTACGAGATTCTGTACTGCTTAACTTATGATGACGCTCTATTTACCGCCCAAAGTATACGACGTATTGACAGATGCAGAAAATCTGGTTTAGCTTTATGTTCTGAACTTCAAATGATAAAAATTAAACCTGAATTATCTCATACAAAAAAGGCACATCTCCAAGCAATGCTTCGTAATGCGAATTGTTTTTGTTTTGTCTATATCCTTGAGATTCGTTTTTTTGCGTATCTCCATAGCAAAGCTGTATAAAAATTTTGGTTTAATTTTGTTAGATGTGGTTTTTTCTATATCCTACTCAACGTTATCCTATCCTACTCAAATCACTCGGCATTCTATGTTGATCTCTTTCGTAAATATAACGTAAAGTTGTGTATTAGTTGATCGAAAAAGAGATGAGTATATTTTTATTCTATATGTCATTTTTTATTATAAAAATCTAACGATTTTTTAGTGGCTTAGTTAATTTGATAAGAATTTGTCTAATAATTCGTTCAATGCTATTCACAATTTAGACTGCGGACCAATAGTCGGGTAAATCGTTTACTTTGGTAAAAATCGGATTAAGAACAGATTTTTCGATCAGTTTGCCATAGAGTTTTTGAAAAATAAATGAGTTTACCGAGTTTACCGACTTTTACCCGACTATTGTCCCGGAGCCTTATTTTATAATTTGAAAATGGATTCAAAGTAAGTTTTATAGTGTCAATAGATATTTTAAATGTGTAATTTTTATAATAATAATTTTTAACAATTTAATTTGTAGTAACTCAATTATTCACAAAATAATTGATCCTACAAGCTTTGACGAATACGACACATAATACGCGACACACAACAGTGCGACACACAATTAATTCGGAAAATTAAGTAATCGACATAAAAATCAATTTGCATTAATCAACCGCGCAACGAGCGCATATAAAAGAAGGCCGTTCGAATATACTGGCGTTGATCACACATAATGTTGACAACAAATAAAAACGAAAATAAAATGATATGAAAAAAAAAAAAATAAGAAAAATCTCTTCCACTTTTTACGAGCTGTCGTTCTAGTGAACACATCATACGCGAGTTACATGTAGGATATTGACACCACATGATAACAAAAATACAATTCATAACAAGAATGCACACGAAAACATTTTATTCTAAAAAAAGTTCAAAATACATAAATGTTCTCATAAAAAGTGCAAACGAAATATTTTACCAATTTTTATATTTTTTCATGAAACGAAATCTAATCTAGATAAGCATATTTAAAAATGAATATTAGTGTCAAATTCGAAACACGTTTAAATATGCTTACATTGAAATTTTTACCAAAAAGTTAAAATTAAAAAATTAAATAAAAATTTAGAATTGTATCTGACTCTGAAGAGTTCAGACTTTAAACCAATTTTCAAAAAAACAACTCTAGAGTTTGAAATACGAATACATTAATCTTTAGATTAATGTATATACATAAAACACTTAGAATAATTTAGTAGTTAATTAAGTCTTAAGATAAATAGTGTAAAAAATTAAAAGTGTAAAGTATAAAAATAAATAAAGTTTTTTTTTCGTTCAACCGAAACTAAAATATGAAATTGGCACAGTTGGTAGGATCCTCTTCTGAAGAAGAAGGATCTAGTGATTGAACCTTAGAAAAAAAAATTTAAAAAGCGTTTAAATTAAAATATAAGTGACTAAACATTAATAGAAATTAATAAGTGATTGAACATTAATAGAAATTAAAAATCGTCTAAATTAAAATATAAGTGCCAGAGTTCGCGATACAAGCAACAAAAGTGTTACAAACAAAAAGAATTTTTTTTTATAAGAAACATAATAAATAAGTGGAAAAATTGTTTTTCTCTCTCGTGAAAGTTGAAAATTGTGAAAGTTAAAAATGGAAATTGAACAATTAAAAAACGACTTATTTGATCAACAACAGATCCAAAAAAAGTTGTTGGATCAAATACAATGTCTAAGCCAAAAAGTGTTAGAACAAGAAGGTAGAACAAAAGAAATAAAAGTGACAAAGTTCAACTTAACACCTGATCAAATAATCAGAAATTTCAACGAGATACCACCATTCTCTGGTGAAGATTCGTTCAAATTAAAATCATTCTTGAAAACAGTGGAAGATACAGAGACACTGTGTGGAAGTAATAATATCGAACTCAACTCATATTGTTTACGAAAATTAGTGAATAATAAAATCATCGGACAAGCCAGAAATGTCATCATGGAGATTCCAGACCATCAGCGGACGTGGAACGTCGTAGTACAACAACATAAATTGAAGTTCCGACCCAAACACACAACACACCAATTGCTTTTTCAAGCAAAGGATCTCAAGGTATTTAATCTTAAAGATTTGTTTAATAAATTAAATTAAATTAAATCACAATGTAGCGAAATTTGTGATTTCGACGAAGAAGATATATTCACTTATGATTCCATTGATAATGAACTAGTAGAAATTTTGAAATCGAAGTTAATACCAATTGTTCAATTACAAATCGAAACAGATAAATCTTTGTTTGAATTGGATAACTTGTTATGCAAAACAGAAATTTACCTAGCGGAAGATATCATTAAAATTGAGTATACATTAAATTAAAGTAAAAATATCTTCAACAATAAACCAGTTATTAGTAATAAGAAATATGATTATAGTGTACCAAATTCAAATCAATTCAATAGATTTAACCAAAATAACAATTATCGAAATAATCATAATAATTATCAAAATAAGCATAATTCGTTTAACCAAAATAGTAATAGTTACAGAAATAGTAACAATAATAATAGTAATCGAACAGGACAGTATAGATTTAATACAGAACAGAACAGATTTAATACAGGACAGTACAGTCGTCAATTTAATAACAATAGAAACAATTTCGCTAGAAATAGTCAACAAGAACATGAACCTATGGAAGTAGATATTATAACTAGGGTTCGCGAATTAAATCAAGAGGTAAATTTTATAGAAGAGCCTCGGACAACCAATTACCCATAATAAAATTAACATTTGAAGAAATGAAAAATTAAAAACTTTATTAACCACCCATCCTATTTTAAAATACCCAGATTTTAATAAATCATTCGTACTCAACACAGACGCAAGTCAATTTGCGATCGGAGCTGTGTTACTTCAAGAAAACCATCCTATTGCTTACGCAAGCAGGACCTTAAACGATCATGAAACCAAATACAGTACTACGGAAAAAGAATTACTTGCTGTAGTATGGGCTATAAAGTGTTTTAGGCCGTATATATATGGAAAGCAATTCGAATTGAATACGGACCACCAGGCACTCAAATGGTTGCACACAAAATATTTAGGTAAGGACCTGAATGCCAGACTCCAAAGATGGATATTATCACTTGGAGAGTATAATATCAAAACAAATTACCTACAGGGAAAAGACAATAAGATAGTCGACTTTTTAAGTAGAATAAATACGGATATTAATGAAATTAACAAAATCGAAGCTGTAGTCGAATCTAACGAACGGAGACAACTCCACTTACTTCCAAAATACGAAATAAATAACGAAGAATTAGTAAATAACAACATAACAATTTTAGAAACAATAGTAAATAAATTTAAAACACAGTTAATATTCACTGAAAACTTTGCAGAAGAACTAGAAAACATTTTAGGAAATAGAAGAATCAACATTAACCCAAAAATAAACAGAAATGAGTTAATAAATAAATTAAAAACATATTTGTCAGGAAATAGAGTAGCCATTCATACCCAAATCCCAGATAATGAATTTCATAATATACAACAAACGTTAATAGAAGATTTCCCTAATATTAAATTTATTAGATGCACTCAATTCGCTCAAGACGTAGAATCAGAAGATGAACTAATCAGGATAGTTTCAATTCATCATAAAGAACAACAACATCCGGGAATAATTCCTTTGTACGAATATCTTAAAGATAAAATTTACCACCAAAATATGAAATTAATAATCAATAAAATCACCAATAACTGTGATCCTTGTAATAGGGCAAAATATGATAGAAACCCCATAAAACCTAAATTTAAATGCACTGAAATGCCAATGTCTGTGAAGTTAGCCCGAAAAATATCCCGAAGAAATGCGATGGCAACACTATAAAACAAATATCACGACATTTTTCAGTGTCATCCCGAAAAATTTTCTATATTACGCTAGTTTTGAATGTCATCCCGAAATTTTTTTTACTATCATGATATTTTTTTTTTTTTTGTTATCCCGAAAAGAATTCCTATATAGAAAATTTCAGTAAACAAATAGCGACAGGTGTTCGAAACCAAAAAAAATATTGAAGCGCAGAAATTTATATCACGAGAAATTAATTCAATAACCAACAATTTACTAGCGTTGTTAATCCAAAAACGCTAAACAAATCACTCTGGATATTAGTAAGAAAACAAATATTGTGGATCAAGTCTATGAGTCAGATTTTAGATATAGTCGTGTGAAGTCGTAGTAGATATCACTTAATAGAAAGGTGGATCCTCCCTCTACAAATTCCATACCAACCTTGCTCTGTTAATTGATATCTACTACGACTTCACACGACTATATCTAAAATTTGTCTAATAGACTTGATTTAAATTTTTGGGCATTTGAAAGGTGGATCCTTCCTCTACAAATTCCATACCAACTTTGCTCTGTTAATTGATATCTACTACGACTTCACACGACTATATCTAAAATTTGACTAATAGTCTTGATTTAAATTTTTGGGAATTTGAAAGGTGGATCCTCCCTCTACAAATTCCATACCAACCTTGCTCTGTTAATTGATATCTACTACGACTTCACACGACTATATCTAAAATTTGACTAATAGACTTGATTTAAATTTTTGGGTATTTGAAAGGTGGATCCTTCCTCTACAAATTCCATACCAACCTTGCTCTGTTAATTGATATCTACTACGACTTCACACGACTATATCTAAAATTTGACTAATAGACTTGATTTAAATTTTTGGGATTTGAAAGGTGGATCCTTCCTCTACAAATTCCATACCAACCTTGCTCTGTTAATTGATATCTACTACGACTTCACACGACTATATCTAAAATTTGACTAATAGACTTGATTTAAATTTTTGGGCATTTGAAAGGTGGATCCTCCCTCTACAAATTCCATACCAACCTTGCTCCGTTAATTGATATCTACTACGACTTCACACGACTATATCTAAAATTTGTCTAATAGACTTGATTTAAATTTTTGGGCATTTGAAAGGTGGATCCTTCCTCTACAAATTCCATACCAACTTTGCTCTGTTAATTGATATCTACTACGACTTCACACGACTATATCTAAAATTTGACTAATAGACTTGATTTAAATTTTTGGCATTTGAAAGGTGGATCCTCCCTCTACAAATTCCATACCAACCTTGCTCTGTTAATTGATATCTACTACGACTTCACACGACTATATCTAAAATTTGACTAATAGACTTGATTTAAATTTTTGGGATTTGAAAGGTGGATCCTTCCTCTACAAATTCCATACCAACCTTGCTCTGTTAATTGATATCTACTACGACTTCACACGGCTATATCTAAAGTTTAACTTGTTATATCTTCTTACAATTTTAAAAAAATAAAATAATTCTATTTTAGTTCAGAGAATTGTTGTTTTTCTAATATTAAATATTTGAATTAATTTTTTTTTATATTTTATTAATTTTGATTATATTGATGTAGATTATTATAGTGTAATTTTTTCAAGGTGATATAAAAATTTATCACGAAATTTTAAATAATAATAATATGTTTTGTACATATAATTGTAATTGAAAATTTCGTGATACTAATTTAATATTAAAAAACTATATAATAATTTACTATATATTATAGCTAATCTCGTGATATATTTGATTTATATGCAGCAATATTAATTATATATACTTGACTATCAGGATAGTATTAAAATATTCTGTGAATATATAATAGTCTTGCCATATTTAATTATAATGGTTTTTCGGGATAATTTTTCGCGCTAACTTCCTAGAGGTGAAATGCCATCAGATAAAAATCAGATAGTTCACGTAGCCACATATGTAAATAAAAAGCAATCATTCTTAATTTATGCGTGTGAACTTTTTCCTAAATATTTCCTAAAAACAAAAACAAAAAATTAGTAATAGTTTAGGAAATACTTCACAGGCCTATATAGAAATGTGAAGTTTTTCCTAAAACTCTACTAATGTATCTTAGTATTAGTGAGTATAATACACAAAAGTAGATCGCTTACACGATGAACGATTGATTCAACGATGATCCAAAACATGTTCAACAAATCTGATCAACGGCTACCCGAATAAAGAAATGTTTCTTAATGAAAGTGTTTTTTCTGAATTTAAATAAATGTTTTTAATTGATTGATGATTTAAGAAAAGTTGATAAAAATGAAATAATAGAAGTTGATTTAATATGTGCCATTCTTAATTATTTTTCAATATATTTTAAGAAAAGTAAAAAAAATTAAATGAAATGATTTTTTAAATTATTTAGGAAATGATTTTAGAAAACTATTAAAAAATATGTAATTAAATTTTTCTAGGAAAATTTTGAAATTTTTGAATTTTTTTTTTATCAATAGTTTAAAATTATAGAAAAATTTGACACTTGAAGAATTTTATAAATTCTGGAAAAGCGAAGATTTAAGGTCGGAAGTGAAAAATTTTTAAAGTGGGAAGTGAAAAATTTAGCTATAGTTAATAAACAATTATACATTTAAAATTTTTTGGAAAATGTATACTCGTTACATGATTTTTTCGATTTTCACAAAAAGTTTCAAGAAAATTGCTTGGAGCTATGGTGGTCAAATTTGAATAAAACTCCAATAATTGAATTGCAGATCAATTGAATCGTTTTGCAGTTATAATTTGCTTTCCTACAAATATTCGCTTATTGATGCGTTAGAACTCTAAAGTGGTTTAGGAAAGCAAATTATAACTGCAAAACGATTCAATTGATCTGCAATTCAATTATTAGAGTTTTATTCAAATTTGACCCCCATAGCCCCAAGCAATTTTCTTGAAACTTTCTGCATAGCTTAAACTGACTAATATCTATCTACAAATATTCGCTTATTGATGCCTTCGAACTCTAAAGTGGTTTAGGAAAGCAAATTATAACTGCAAAATGATTCAATTGATCTGCAATTCAATTATTAGAGTTTTATTCAAATTTGACCCCCATAGCCCCAAGCAATTTTCTTGAAACTTTTTGCATAACTTAAACTGACCAATATCTATCTACAAATCTTCGCTTATTGGTGCCTTCGAACTCTTAAGTGGTTTAGGAAAGAAAATTATGAATGCAAAACGATTCAATTGATCTGCAATTCAATTATTGGAATTTTATTCAAATTTGACCCCCATAGCCCCAAGCAATTTTCTTGAAACTTTTTGCATAGCTTAAACTGACCAATATCTATCTACAAATATTCGCTTGTTGATGCCTTCGAACTCTAAAGTGGTTTAGGAAAGCAAATTATTACTGCAAAACGATTCAATTGATCTGCAATTCAATTATTAGAGTTTTATTCAAATTTGACCTTCATAGCCCCAAGCAATTTTCTTGAAACTTTTTGCATAGCTTAAACTGACCAATATCTATCTACAAATCTTCGCTTATTGGTGCCTTCGAACTCTTAAGTGGGTTAGGAAAGCAAATTATTACTGCAAAACGATTCAATTGATCTGCAATTCAATTATTGGAGTTTTATTCAAATTTGACCCCCATAGCCCCAAGCAATTTTCTTGAAACTTTTTGCATAGCTTAAACTGACCAATATCTATCTACAAATATTCGCTTGTTGATGCCTTCGAACTCTAAAGTGGTTTAGGAAAGAAAATTATTACTGCAAAACGATTCAATTGATCTGCAATTCAATTATTAGAGTTTTATTCAAATTTGACCCCCATAGCCCCAAGCAATTTTCTTGAAACTTTTTGCATAACTTAAACTGACCAATATCTATCTACAAATATTCGCTTATTGATGCCTTCGAACTCTAAAGTGGTTTAGGAAAGCAAATTATTACTGCAAAACGATTCAATTGATCTGCAATTCAATTATTAGAGTTTTATTCAAATTTGACCCCCATAGCCCCAAGCAATTTTCTTGAAACTTTTTGCATAACTTAAACTGACCAATATCTATCTACAAATCTTCGCTTATTGGTGCCTTCGAACTCTTAAGTGGTTTAGGAAAGAAAATTATGAATGCAAAACGATTCAATTGATCTGCAATTCAATTATTGGAATTTTATTCAAATTTGACCCCCATAGCCCCAAGCAATTTTCTTGAAACTTTTTGCATAGCTTAAACTGACCAATATCTATCTACAAATATTCGCTTGTTGATGCCTTCGAACTCTAAAGTGGTTTAGGAAAGCAAATTATTACTGCAAAACGATTCAATTGATCTGCAATTCAATTATTAGAGTTTTATTCAAATTTGACCTTCATAGCCCCAAGCAATTTTCTTGAAACTTTTTGCATAGCTTAAACTGACCAATATCTATCTACAAATCTTCGCTTATTGGTGCCTTCGAACTCTTAAGTGGGTTAGGAAAGCAAATTATTACTGCAAAACGATTCAATTGATCTGCAATTCAATTATTGGAATTTTATTCAAATTTGACCCCCATAGCCCCAAGCAATTTTCTTGAAACTTTTTGCATAACTTAAACTGACCAATATCTATCTACAAATATTCGCTTATTGATGCCTTCGAACTCTAAAGTGGTTTAGGAAAGCAAATTATTACTGCAAAACGATTCAATTGATCTGCAATTCAATTATTAGAGTTTTATTCAAATTTGACCCCCATAGCCCCAAGCAATTTTCTTGAAACTTTTTGCATAGCTTAAACTGACCAATATCTATCTACAAATATTCGCTTATTGATGCCTTCGAACTCTAAAGTGGTTTAGGAAAGCAAATTATTACTGCAAAACGATTCAATTGATCTGCAATTCAATTATTAGAGTTTTATTCAAATTTGACCCCCATATCCCCAAGCAATTTTCTTGAAACTTTTTGCATAACTTAAACTGACCAATATCTATCTACAAATATTCGCTTATTGATGCCTTCGAACTCTAAAGTGGTTTAGAAAAGCAAATTATTACTGCAAAACGATTCAATTGATCTGCAATTCAATTATTAGAGTTTTATTCAAATTTGACCCCCATAGCCCCAAGCAATTTTCTTGAAACTTTTTGCATAACTTAAACTGACCAATATCTATCTACAAATATTCGCTTATTGATGCCTTCGAACTCTAAAGTGGTTTAGAAAAGCAAATTATTACTGCAAAACGATTCAATTGATCTGCAATTCAATTATTAGAGTTTTATTCAAATTTGACCCCCATAGCCCCAAGCAATTTTCTTGAAACTTTTTGCATAGCTTAAACTGACCAATATCTATCTACAAATATTCGCTTATTGATGCCTTCGAACTCTAAAGTGGTTTAGGAAAGCAAATTATTACTGCAAAACGATTCAATTGATCTGCAATTCAATTATTAGAGTTTTATTCAAATTTGACCCCCATAGCCCCAAGCAATTTTCTTGAAATTTTTTGCATAACTTAAACTGACCAATATCTATCTACAAATATTCGCTTATTGATGCCTTCGAACTCTAAAGTGGTTTAGAAAAGCAAATTATTACTGCAAAACGATTCAATTGATCTGCAATTCAATTATTAGAGTTTTATTCAAATTTGACCCCCATAGCCCCAAGCAATTTTCTTGAAACTTTTTGCATAGCTTAAACTGACCAATATCTATCTACAAATATTCGCTTATTGATGCCTTCGAACTCTAAAGTGGTTTAGGAAAGCAAATTATGAATGCAAGATGATTCAATTGATCTGCAATTCAATTATTAGAGTTTTATTCAAATTTGACCCCCATAGCCCCAAGCAATTTTCTTGAAACTTTTTGCATAACTTAAACTGACCAATATCTATCTACAAATATTCGCTTATTGATGCCTTCGAACTCTAAAGTGGTTTAGAAAAGCAAATTATTACTGCAAAACGATTCAATTGATCTGCAATTCAATTATTAGAGTTTTATTCAAATTTGACCCCCATAGCCCCAAGCAATTTTCTTGAAACTTTTTGCATAACTTAAACTGACCAATATCTATCTACAAATATTCGCTTATTGATGCCTTCGAACTCTAAAGTGGTTTAGAAAAGCAAATTATTACTGCAAAACGATTCAATTGATCTGCAATTCAATTATTAGAGTTTTATTCAAATTTGACCCCCATAGCCCCAAGCAATTTTCTTGAAACTTTTTGCATAACTTAAACTGACCAATATCTATCTACAAATATTCGCTTATTGATGCCTTCGAACTCTTAAGTGGTTTAGAAAAGCAAATTATTACTGCAAAACGATTCAATTGATCTGCAATTCAATTATTAGAGTTTTATTCAAATTTGACCCCCATAGCCCCAAGCAATTTTCTTGAAACTTTTTGCATAGCTTAAACTGACCAATATCTATCTACAAATATTCGCTTATTGATGCCTTCGAACTCTAAAGTGGTTTAGGAAAGCAAATTATTACTGCAAAACGATTCAATTGATCTGCAATTCAATTATTAGAGTTTTATTCAAATTTGACCCCCATAGCCCCAAGCAATTTTCTTGAAACTTTTTGCATAGCTTAAACTGACCAATATCTATCTACAAATCTTCGCTTATTGGTGCCTTCGAACTCTTAAGTGGGTTAGGAAAGAAAATTATGAATGCAAAACGATTCAATTGATCTGCAATTCAATTATTGGAATTTTATTCAAATTTGACCCCCATAGCCCCAAGCAATTTTCTTGAAACTTTTTGCATAGCTTAAACTGACCAATATCTATCTACAAATATTCGCTTATTGATGCCTTCGAACTCTAAAGTGGTTTAGGAAAGCAAATTATTACTGCAAAACGATTCAATTGATCTGCAATTCAATTATTAGAGTTTTATTCAAATTTGACCCCCATAGCCCCAAGCAATTTTCTTGAAACTTTTTGCATAGCTTAAACTGACCAATATCTATCTACAAATATTCGCTTATTGATGCCTTCGAACTATAAAGTGGTTTAGGAAAGCAAATTATTACTGCAAAACGATTCAATTGATCTGCAATTCAATTATTAGAGTTTTATTCAAATTTGACCCCCATAGCCCCAAGCAATTTTCTTGAAACTTTTTGCATAACTTAAACTGACCAATATCTATCTACAAATATTCGCTTATTGATGCCTTCGAACTCTAAAGTGGTTTAGAAAAGCAAATTATTACTGCAAAACGATTCAATTGATCTGCAATTCAATTATTAGAGTTTTATTCAAATTTGACCCCCATAGCCCCAAGCAATTTTCTTGAAACTTTTTGCATAACTTAAACTGACCAATATCTATCTACAAATATTCGCTTATTGATGCCTTCGAACTCTAAAGTGGTTTAGAAAAGCAAATTATTACTGCAAAACGATTCAATTGATCTGCAATTCAATTATTAGAGTTTTATTCAAATTTGACCCCCATAGCCCCAAGCAATTTTCTTGAAACTTTTTGCATAGCTTAAACTGACCAATATCTATCTACAAATATTCGCTTATTGATGCCTTCGAACTCTAAAGTGGTTTAGGAAAGCAAATTATGAATGCAAGATGATTCAATTGATCTGCAATTCAATTATTAGAGTTTTATTCAAATTTGACCCCCATAGCCCCAAGCAATTTTCTTGAAACTTTTTGCATAACTTAAACTGACCAATATCTATCTACAAATATTCGCTTATTGATGCCTTCGAACTCTAAAGTGGTTTAGAAAAGCAAATTATTACTGCAAAACGATTCAATTGATCTGCAATTCAATTATTAGAGTTTTATTCAAATTTGACCCCCATAGCCCCAAGCAATTTTCTTGAAACTTTTTGCATAGCTTAAACTGACCAATATCTATCTACAAATCTTCGCTTATTGGTGCCTTCGAACTCTTAAGTGGGTTAGGAAAGAAAATTATGAATGCAAAACGATTCAATTGATCTGCAATTCAATTATTGGAATTTTATTCAAATTTGACCCCCATAGCCCCAAGCAATTTTCTTGAAACTTTTTGCATAGCTTAAACTGACCAATATCTATCTACAAATATTCGCTTATTGATGCCTTCGAACTCTAAAGTGGTTTAGGAAAGCAAATTATTACTGCAAAACGATTCAATTGATCTGCAATTCAATTATTAGAGTTTTATTCAAATTTGACCCCCATAGCCCCAAGCAATTTTCTTGAAACTTTTTGCATAGCTTAAACTGACCAATATCTATCTACAAATATTCGCTTATTGATGCCTTCGAACTCTAAAGTGGTTTAGAAAAGCAAATTATTACTGCAAAACGATTCAATTGATCTGCAATTCAATTATTAGAGTTTTATTCAAATTTGACCCCCATAGCCCCAAGCAATTTTCTTGAAACTTTTTGCATAGCTTAAACTGACCAATATCTATCTACAAATATTCGCTTATTGATGCCTTCGAACTCTAAAGTGGTTTAGGAAAGCAAATTATGAATGCAAGATGATTCAATTGATCTGCAATTCAATTATTAGAGTTTTATTCAAATTTGACCCCCATAGCCCCAAGCAATTTTCTTGAAACTTTTTGCATAACTTAAACTGACCAATATCTATCTACAAATATTCGCTTATTGATGCCTTCGAACTCTAAAGTGGTTTAGGAAAGCAAATTATTACTGCAAAACGATTCAATTGATCTGCAATTCAATTATTAGAGTTTTATTCAAATTTGACCCCCATAGCCCCAAGCAATTTTCTTGAAACTTTTTGCATAACTTAAACTGACCAATATCTATCTACAAATATTCGCTTATTGATGCCTTCGAACTCTAAAGTGGTTTAGAAAAGCAAATTATTACTGCAAAACGATTCAATTGATCTGCAATTCAATTAATAGAGTTTTATTCAAATTTGACCCCCATAGCCCCAAGCAATTTTCTTGAAACTTTTTGCATAACTTAAACTGACCAATATCTATCTACAAATATTCGCTTATTGATGCCTTCGAACTCTAAAGTGGTTTAGGAAAGCAAATTATTACTGCAAAACGATTCAATTGATCTGCAATTCAATTATTAGAGTTTTATTCAAATTTGACCCCCATAGCCCCAAGCAATTTTCTTGAAACTTTTTGCATAACTTAAACTGACCAATATCTATCTACAAATATTCGCTTATTGATGCCTTCGAACTCTAAAGTGGTTTAGAAAAGCAAATTATTACTGCAAAACGATTCAATTGATCTGCAATTCAATTATTAGAGTTTTATTCAAATTTGACCCCCATAGCCCCAAGCAATTTTCTTGAAACTTTTTGCATAACTTAAACTGACCAATATCTATCTACAAATATTCGCTTATTGATGCCTTCGAACTCTAAAGTGGTTTAGGAAAGCAAATTATGAATGCAAGATGATTCAATTGATCTGCAATTCAATTATTAGAGTTTTATTCAAATTTGACCCCCATAGCCCCAAGCAATTTTCTTGAAACTTTTTGCATAACTTAAACTGACCAATATCTATCTACAAATATTCGCTTATTGATGCCTTCGAACTCTAAAGTGGTTTAGAAAAGCAAATTATTACTGCAAAACGATTCAATTGATCTGCAATTCAATTATTAGAGTTTTATTCAAATTTGACCCCCATAGCCCCAAGCAATTTTCTTGAAACTTTTTGCATAGCTTAAACTGACCAATATATATCTACAAATCTTCGCTTATTGGTGCCTTCGAACTCTTAAGTGGTTTAGGAAAGAAAATTATGAATGCAAAACGATTCAATTGATCTGCAATTCAATTATTGGAATTTTATTCAAATTTGACCCCCATAGCCCCAAGCAATTTTCTTGAAACTTTTTGCATAGCTTAAACTGACCAATATCTATCTACAAATATTCGCTTATTGATGCCTTCGAACTCTTAAGTGGTTTAGAAAAGCAAATTATTACTGCAAAACGATTCAATTGATCTGCAATTCAATTATTAGAGTTTTATTCAAATTTGACCCCCATAGCCCCAAGCAATTTTCTTGAAACTTTTTGCATAGCTTAAACTGACCAATATCTATCTACAAATCTTCGCTTATTGGTGCCTTCGAACTCTTAAGTGGTTTAGGAAAGAAAATTATGAATGCAAAACGATTCAATTGATCTGCAATTCAATTATTGGAATTTTATTCAAATTTGACCCCCATAGCCCCAAGCAATTTTCTTGAAACTTTTTGCATAGCTTAAACTGACCAATATCTATCTACAAATATTCGCTTATTGGTGCCTTCGAACTCTTAAGTGGGTTAGGAAAGAAAATTATGAATGCAAAACGATTCAATTGATCTGCAATTCAATTATTGGAATTTTATTCAAATTTGACCCCCATAGCCCCAAGCAATTTTCTTGAAACTTTTTGCATAGCTTAAACTGACCAATATCTATCTACAAATATTCGCTTATTGATGCCTTCGAACTCTAAAGTGGTTTAGAAAAGCAAATTATTACTGCAAAACGATTCAATTGATCTGCAATTCAATTATTAGAGTTTTATTCAAATTTGACCCCCATAGCTCCAAGCAATTTTCTTGAAACTTTTTGCATAACTTAAACTGACCAATATCTATCTACAAATATTCGCTTATTGATGCCTTCGAACTCTAAAGTGGTTTAGAAAAGCAAATTATTACTGCAAAACGATTCAATTGATCTGCAATTCAATTATTAGAGTTTTATTCAAATTTGACCCCCATAGCCCCAAGCAATTTTCTTGAAACTTTTTGCATAGCTTAAACTGACCAATATCTATCTACAAATATTCGCTTATTGATGCCTTCGAACTCTAAAGTGGTTTAGGAAAGCAAATTATGAATGCAAGATGATTCAATTGATCTGCAATTCAATTATTAGAGTTTTATTCAAATTTGACCCCCATAGCCCCAAGCAATTTTCTTGAAACTTTTTGCATAACTTAAACTGACCAATATCTATCTACAAATATTCGCTTATTGATGCCTTCGAACTCTAAAGTGGTTTAGAAAAGCAAATTATTACTGCAAAACGATTCAATTGATCTGCAATTCAATTATTAGAGTTTTATTCAAATTTGACCCCCATAGCCCCAAGCAATTTTCTTGAAACTTTTTGCATAGCTTAAACTGACCAATATCTATCTACAAATATTCGCTTATTGATGCCTTCGAACTCTAAAGTGGTTTAGGAAAGCAAATTATTACTGCAAAACGATTCAATTGATCTGCAATTCAATTATTAGAGTTTTATTCAAATTTGACCCCCATAGCCCCAAGCAATTTTCTTGAAACTTTTTGCATAGCTTAAACTGACCAATATCTATCTACAAATATTCGCTTATTGATGCCTTCGAACTCTAAAGTGGTTTAGGAAAGCAAATTATTACTGCAAAACGATTCAATTGATCTGCAATTCAATTATTAGAGTTTTATTCAAATTTGACCCCCATAGCCCCAAGCAATTTTCTTGAAACTTTTTGCATAGCTTAAACTGACCAATATCTATCTACAAATATTCGCTTATTGATGCCTTCGAACTCTAAAGTGGTTTAGAAAAGCAAATTATTACTGCAAAACGATTCAATTGATCTGCAATTCAATTATTAGAGTTTTATTCAAATTTGACCCCCATAGCCCCAAGCAATTTTCTTGAAACTTTTTGCATAGCTTAAACTGACCAATATCTATCTACAAATATTCGCTTATTGATGCCTTCGAACTCTAAAGTGGTTTAGGAAAGCAAATTATGAATGCAAGATGATTCAATTGATCTGCAATTCAATTATTAGAGTTTTATTCAAATTTGACCCCCATAGCCCCAAGCAATTTTCTTGAAACTTTTTGCATAACTTAAACTGACCAATATCTATCTACAAATATTCGCTTATTGATGCCTTCGAACTCTAAAGTGGTTTAGGAAAGCAAATTATTACTGCAAAACGATTCAATTGATCTGCAATTCAATTATTAGAGTTTTATTCAAATTTGACCCCCATAGCCCCAAGCAATTTTCTTGAAACTTTTTGCATAACTTAAACTGACCAATATCTATCTACAAATATTCGCTTATTGATGCCTTCGAACTCTAAAGTGGTTTAGAAAAGCAAATTATTACTGCAAAACGATTCAATTGATCTGCAATTCAATTAATAGAGTTTTATTCAAATTTGACCCCCATAGCCCCAAGCAATTTTCTTGAAACTTTTTGCATAACTTAAACTGACCAATATCTATCTACAAATATTCGCTTATTGATGCCTTCGAACTCTAAAGTGGTTTAGGAAAGCAAATTATTACTGCAAAACGATTCAATTGATCTGCAATTCAATTATTAGAGTTTTATTCAAATTTGACCCCCATAGCCCCAAGCAATTTTCTTGAAACTTTTTGCATAACTTAAACTGACCAATATCTATCTACAAATATTCGCTTATTGATGCCTTCGAACTCTAAAGTGGTTTAGAAAAGCAAATTATTACTGCAAAACGATTCAATTGATCTGCAATTCAATTATTAGAGTTTTATTCAAATTTGACCCCCATAGCCCCAAGCAATTTTCTTGAAACTTTTTGCATAACTTAAACTGACCAATATCTATCTACAAATATTCGCTTATTGATGCCTTCGAACTCTAAAGTGGTTTAGGAAAGCAAATTATGAATGCAAGATGATTCAATTGATCTGCAATTCAATTATTAGAGTTTTATTCAAATTTGACCCCCATAGCCCCAAGCAATTTTCTTGAAACTTTTTGCATAGCTTAAACTGACCAATATCTATCTACAAATATTCGCTTATTGATGCCTTCGAACTCTAAAGTGGTTTAGAAAAGCAAATTATTACTGCAAAACGATTCAATTGATCTGCAATTCAATTATTAGAGTTTTATTCAAATTTGACCCCCATAGCCCCAAGCAATTTTCTTGAAACTTTTTGCATAACTTAAACTGACCAATATCTATCTACAAATATTCGCTTATTGATGCCTTCGAACTCTAAAGTGGTTTAGGAAAGCAAATTATTACTGCAAAACGATTCAATTGATCTGCAATTCAATTATTAGAGTTTTATTCAAATTTGACCCCCATAGCCCCAAGCAATTTTCTTGAAACTTTTTGCATAGCTTAAACTGACCAATATCTATCTACAAATCTTCGCTTATTGGTGCCTTCGAACTCTTAAGTGGGTTAGGAAAGAAAATTATGAATGCAAAACGATTCAATTGATCTGCAATTCAATTATTGGAATTTTATTCAAATTTGACCCCCATAGCCCCAAGCAATTTTCTTGAAACTTTTTGCATAGCTTAAACTGACCAATATCTATCTACAAATATTCGCTTATTGATGCCTTCGAACTCTAAAGTGGTTTAGAAAAGCAAATTATTACTGCAAAACGATTCAATTGATCTGCAATTCAATTATTAGAGTTTTATTCAAATTTGACCCCCATAGCCCCAAGCAATTTTCTTGAAACTTTTTGCATAACTTAAACTGACCAATATCTATCTACAAATGTTCGCTTATTGATGCCTTCGAACTCTAAAGTGGTTTAGAAAAGCAAATTATTACTGCAAAACGATTCAATTGATCTGCAATTCAATTATTAGAGTTTTATTCAAATTTGACCCCCATAGCCCCAAGCAATTTTCTTGAAACTTTTTGCATAACTTAAACTGACCAATATCTATCTACAAATATTCGCTTATTGATGCCTTCGAACTCTAAAGTGGTTTAGAAAAGCAAATTATTACTGCAAAACGATTCAATTGATCTGCAATTCAATTATTAGAGTTTTATTCAAATTTGACCCCCATAGCCCCAAGCAATTTTCTTGAAATTTTTTGCATAACTTAAACTGACCAATATCTATCTACAAATATTCGCCTATTGATGCCTTCGAACTCTAAAGTGGTTTAGAAAAGCAAATTATTACTGCAAAACGATTCAATTGATCTGCAATTCAATTATTAGAGTTTTATTCTAATTTGACCCCCATAGCCCCAAGCAATTTTCTTGAAACTTTTTGCATAACTTAAACTGACCAATATCTATCTACAAATATTCGCTTATTGATGCCTTCGAACTCTAAAGTGGTTTAGAAAAGCAAATTATTACTGCAAAACGATTCAATTGATCTGCAATTCAATTATTAGAGTTTTATTCAAATTTGACCCCCATAGCCCCAAGCAATTTTCTTGAAACTTTTTGCATAGCTTAAACTGACCAATATCTATCTACAAATATTCGCTTATTGATGCCTTCGAACTCTAAAGTGGTTTAGGAAAGCAAATTATGAATGCAAGATGATTCAATTGATCTGCAATTCAATTATTAGAGTTTTATTCAAATTTGACCCCCATAGCCCCAAGCAATTTTCTTGAAACTTTTTGCATAACTTAAACTGACCAATATCTATCTACAAATATTCGCTTATTGATGCCTTCGAACTCTAAAGTGGTTTAGAAAAGCAAATTATTACTGCAAAACGATTCAATTGATCTGCAATTCAATTATTAGAGTTTTATTCAAATTTGACCCCCATAGCCCCAAGCAATTTTCTTGAAACTTTTTGCATAACTTAAACTGACCAATATCTATCTACAAATATTCGCTTATTGATGCCTTCGAACTCTAAAGTGGTTTAGAAAAGCAAATTATTACTGCAAAACGATTCAATTGATCTGCAATTCAATTATTAGAGTTTTATTCAAATTTGACCCCCATAGCCCCAAGCAATTTTCTTGAAACTTTTTGCATAACTTAAACTGACCAATATCTATCTACAAATATTCGCTTATTGATGCCTTCGAACTCTAAAGTGGTTTAGAAAAGCAAATTATTACTGCAAAACGATTCAATTGATCTGCAATTCAATTATTAGAGTTTTATTCAAATTTGACCCCCATAGCCCCAAGCAATTTTCTTGAAACTTTTTGCATAGCTTAAACTGACCAATATCTATCTACAAATATTCGCTTATTGATGCCTTCGAACTCTAAAGTGGTTTAGGAAAGCAAATTATTACTGCAAAACGATTCAATTGATCTGCAATTCAATTATTAGAGTTTTATTCAAATTTGACCCCCATAGCCCCAAGCAATTTTCTTGAAACTTTTTGCATAGCTTAAACTGACCAATATCTATCTACAAATCTTCGCTTATTGGTGCCTTCGAACTCTTAAGTGGGTTAGGAAAGAAAATTATGAATGCAAAACGATTCAATTGATCTGCAATTCAATTATTGGAATTTTATTCAAATTTGACCCCCATAGCCCCAAGCAATTTTCTTGAAACTTTTTGCATAGCTTAAACTGACCAATATCTATCTACAAATATTCGCTTATTGATGCCTTCGAACTCTAAAGTGGTTTAGAAAAGCAAATTATTACTGCAAAACGATTCAATTGATCTGCAATTCAATTATTAGAGTTTTATTCAAATTTGACCCCCATAGCCCCAAGCAATTTTCTTGAAACTTTTTGCATAACTTAAACTGACCAATATCTATCTACAAATGTTCGCTTATTGATGCCTTCGAACTCTAAAGTGGTTTAGAAAAGCAAATTATTACTGCAAAACGATTCAATTGATCTGCAATTCAATTATTAGAGTTTTATTCAAATTTGACCCCCATAGCCCCAAGCAATTTTCTTGAAACTTTTTGCATAACTTAAACTGACCAATATCTATCTACAAATATTCGCTTATTGATGCCTTCGAACTCTAAAGTGGTTTAGAAAAGCAAATTATTACTGCAAAACGATTCAATTGATCTGCAATTCAATTATTAGAGTTTTATTCAAATTTGACCCCCATAGCCCCAAGCAATTTTCTTGAAACTTTTTGCATAGCTTAAACTGACCAATATCTATCTACAAATATTCGCTTATTGATGCCTTCGAACTCTAAAGTGGTTTAGGAAAGCAAATTATGAATGCAAGATGATTCAATTGATCTGCAATTCAATTATTAGAGTTTTATTCAAATTTGACCCCCATAGCCCCAAGCAATTTTCTTGAAACTTTTTGCATAACTTAAACTGACCAATATCTATCTACAAATATTCGCTTATTGATGCCTTCGAACTCTAAAGTGGTTTAGAAAAGCAAATTATTACTGCAAAACGATTCAATTGATCTGCAATTCAATTATTAGAGTTTTATTCAAATTTGACCCCCATAGCCCCAAGCAATTTTCTTGAAACTTTTTGCATAGCTTAAACTGACCAATATCTATCTACAAATCTTCGCTTATTGGTGCCTTCGAACTCTTAAGTGGGTTAAGAAAGAAAATTATGAATGCAAAACGATTCAATTGATCTGCAATTCAATAATTGGAATTTTATTCAAATTTGACCCCCATAGCCCCAAGCAATTTTCTTGAAACTTTTTGCATAGCTTAAACTGACCAATATCTATCTACAAATATTCGCTTATTGATGCCTTCGAACTCTAAAGTGGTTTAGGAAAGCAAATTATTACTGCAAAACGATTCAATTGATCTGCAATTCAATTATTAGAGTTTTATTCAAATTTGACCCCCATAGCCCCAAGCAATTTTCTTGAAACTTTTTGCATAGCTTAAACTGACCAATATCTATCTACAAATATTCGCTTATTGATGCCTTCGAACTCTAAAGTGGTTTAGGAAAGCAAATTATTACTGCAAAACGATTCAATTGATCTGCAATTCAATTATTAGAGTTTTATTCAAATTTGACCCCCATAGCCCCAAGCAATTTTCTTGAAACTTTTTGCATAACTTAAACTGACCAATATCTATCTACAAATATTCGCTTATTGATGCCTTCGAACTCTAAAGTGGTTTAGAAAAGCAAATTATTACTGCAAAACGATTCAATTGATCTGCAATTCAATTATTAGAGTTTTATTCAAATTTGACCCCCATAGCCCCAAGCAATTTTCTTGAAACTTTTTGCATAACTTAAACTGACCAATATCTATCTACAAATATTCGCTTATTGATGCCTTCGAACTCTAAAGTGGTTAAGAAAAGCAAATTATTACTGCAAAACGATTCAATTGATCTGCAATTCAATTATTAGAGTTTTATTCAAATTTGACCCCCATAGCCCCAAGCAATTTTCTTGAAACTTTTTGCATAGCTTAAACTGACCAATATCTATCTACAAATATTCGCTTATTGATGCCTTCGAACTCTAAAGTGGTTTAGGAAAGCAAATTATGAATGCAAGATGATTCAATTGATCTGCAATTCAATTATTAGAGTTTTATTCAAATTTGACCCCCATAGCCCCAAGCAATTTTCTTGAAACTTTTTGCATAACTTAAACTGACCAATATCTATCTACAAATATTCGCTTATTGATGCCTTCGAACTCTAAAGTGGTTTAGGAAAGCAAATTATTACTGCAAAACGATTCAATTGATCTGCAATTCAATTATTAGAGTTTTATTCTAATTTGACCCCCATAGCCCCAAGCAATTTTCTTGAAACTTTTTGCATAACTTAAACTGACCAATATCTATCTACAAATATTCGCTTATTGATGCCTTCGAACTCTAAAGTGGTTTAGAAAAGCAAATTATTACTGCAAAACGATTCAATTGATCTGCAATTCAATTATTAGAGTTTTATTCAAATTTGACCCCCAAAGCCCCAAGCAATTTTCTTGAAACTTTTTGCATAACTTAAACTGACCAATATCTATCTACAAATATTCGCTTATTGATGCCTTCGAACTCTAAAGTGGTTTAGAAAAGCAAATTATTACTGCAAAACGATTCAATTGATCTGCAATTCAATTATTAGAGTTTTATTCAAATTTGACCCCCATAGCCCCAAGCAATTTTCTTGAAACTTTTTGCATAGCTTAAACTGACCAATATCTATCTACAAATATTCGCTTATTGATGCCTTCGAACTCTAAAGTGGTTTAGGAAAGCAAATTATTACTGCAAAACGATTCAATTGATCTGCAATTCAATTATTAGAGTTTTATTCAAATTTGACCCCCATAGCCCCAAGCAATTTTCTTGAAACTTTTTGCATAACTTAAACTGACCAATATCTATCTACAAATGTTCGCTTATTGATGCCTTCGAACTCTAAAGTGGTTTAGAAAAGCAAATTATTACTGCAAAACGATTCAATTGATCTGCAATTCAATTATTAGAGTTTTATTCAAATTTGACCCCCATAGCCCCAAGCAATTTTCTTGAAACTTTTTGCATAACTTAAACTGACCAATATCTATCTACAAATATTCGCTTATTGATGCCTTCGAACTCTAAAGTGGTTTAGGAAAGCAAATTATGAATGCAAGATGATTCAATTGATCTGCAATTCAATTATTAGAGTTTTATTCAAATTTGACCCCCATAGCCCCAAGCAATTTTCTTGAAACTTTTTGCATAGCTTAAACTGACCAATATCTATCTACAAATATTCGCTTATTGATGCCTTCGAACTCTAAAGTGGTTTAGGAAAGCAAATTATGAATGCAAGATGATTCAATTGATCTGCAATTCAATTATTAGAGTTTTATTCAAATTTGACCCCCATAGCCCCAAGCAATTTTCTTGAAACTTTTTGCATAACTTAAACTGACCAATATCTATCTACAAATATTCGCTTATTGATGCCTTCGAACTCTAAAGTGGTTTAGAAAAGCAAATTATTACTGCAAAACGATTCAATTGATCTGCAATTCAATTATTAGAGTTTTATTCAAATTTGACCCCCATAGCCCCAAGCAATTTTCTTGAAACTTTTTGCATAACTTAAACTGACCAATATCTATCTACAAATATTCGCTTATTGATGCCTTCGAACTCTAAAGTGGTTTAGAAAAGCAAATTATTACTGCAAAACGATTCAATTGATCTGCAATTCAATTATTAGAGTTTTATTCAAATTTGACCCCCATAGCCCCAAGCAATTTTCTTGAAACTTTTTGCATAACTTAAACTGACCAATATCTATCTACAAATATTCGCTTATTGATGCCTTCGAACTCTAAAGTGGTTTAGAAAAGCAAATTATTACTGCAAAACGATTCAATTGATCTGCAATTCAATTATTAGAGTTTTATTCAAATTTGACCCCCATAGCCCCAAGCAATTTTCTTGAAACTTTTTGCATAACTTAAACTGACCAATATCTATCTACAAATATTCGCTTATTGATGCCTTCGAACTCTAAAGTGGTTTAGAAAAGCAAATTATTACTGCAAAACGATTCAATTGATCTGCAATTCAATTATTAGAGTTTTATTCAAATTTGACCCCCATAGCCCCAAGCAATTTTCTTGAAACTTTTTGCATAACTTAAACTGACCAATATCTATCTACAAATATTCGCTTATTGATGCCTTCGAACTCTAAAGTGGTTTAGAAAAGCAAATTATTACTGCAAAACGATTCAATTGATCTGCAATTCAATTATTAGAGTTTTATTCAAATTTGACCCCCATAGCCCCAAGCAATTTTCTTGAAACTTTTTGCATAACTTAAACTGACCAATATCTATCTACAAATATTCGCTTATTGATGCCTTCGAACTCTAAAGTGGTTTAGAAAAGCAAATTATTACTGCAAAACGATTCAATTGATCTGCAATTCAATTATTAGAGTTTTATTCAAATTTGACCCCCATAGCTCCAAGCAATTTTCTTGAAACTTTTTGCATAACTTAAACTGACCAATATCTATCTACAAATATTCGCTTATTGATGCCTTCGAACTCTAAAGTGGTTTAGAAAAGCAAATTATTACTGCAAAACGATTCAATTGGTCTGCAATTCAATTATTAGAGTTTTATTCAAATTTGACCCCCATAGCCCCAAGCAATTTTCTTGAAACTTTTTGCATAGCTTAAACTGACCAATATCTATCTACAAATATTCGCTTATTGATGCCTTCGAACTCTAAAGTGGTTTAGGAAAGCAAATTATTACTGCAAAACGATTCAATTGATCTGCAATTCAATTATTAGAGTTTTATTCAAATTTGACCCCCATAGCCCCAAGCAATTTTCTTGAAACTTTTTGCATAGCTTAAACTGACCAATATCTATCTACAAATATTCGCTTATTGATGCCTTCGAACTCTAAAGTGGTTTAGGAAAGCAAATTATGAATGCAAGATGATTCAATTGATCTGCAATTCAATTATTAGAGTTTTATTCAAATTTGACCCCCATAGCCCCAAGCAATTTTCTTGAAACTTTTTGCATAACTTAAACTGACCAATATCTATCTACAAATATTCGCTTATTGATGCCTTCGAACTCTAAAGTGGTTTAGAAAAGCAAATTATTACTGCAAAACGATTCAATTGATCTGCAATTCAATTATTAGAGTTTTATTCAAATTTGACCCCCATAGCCCCAAGCAATTTTCTTGAAACTTTTTGCATAACTTAAACTGACCAATATCTATCTACAAATATTCGCTTATTGATGCCTTCGAACTCTAAAGTGGTTTAGAAAAGCAAATTATTACTGCAAAACGATTCAATTGATCTGCAATTCAATTATTAGAGTTTTATTCAAATTTGACCCCCATAGCCCCAAGCAATTTTCTTGAAACTTTTTGCATAGCTTAAACTGACCAATATCTATCTACAAATATTCGCTTATTGATGCCTTCGAACTCTAAAGTGGTTTAGGAAAGCAAATTATGAATGCAAGATGATTCAATTGATCTGCAATTCAATTATTAGAGTTTTATTCAAATTTGACCCCCATAGCCCCAAGCAATTTTCTTGAAACTTTTTGCATAACTTAAACTGACCAATATCTATCTACAAATATTCGCTTATTGATGCCTTCGAACTCTAAAGTGGTTTAGAAAAGCAAATTATTACTGCAAAACGATTCAATTGATCTGCAATTCAATTATTAGAGTTTTATTCAAATTTGACCCCCATAGCCCCAAGCAATTTTCTTGAAACTTTTTGCATAACTTAAACTGACCAATATCTATCTACAAATATTCGCTTATTGATGCCTTCGAACTCTAAAGTGGTTTAGAAAAGCAAATTATTACTGCAAAACGATTCAATTGATCTGCAATTCAATTATTAGAGTTTTATTCAAATTTGACCCCCATAGCCCCAAGCAATTTTCTTGAAACTTTTTGCATAACTTAAACTGACCAATATCTATCTACAAATATTCGCTTATTGATGCCTTCGAACTCTAAAGTGGTTTAGAAAAGCAAATTATTACTGCAAAACGATTCAATTGATCTGCAATTCAATTATTAGAGTTTTATTCAAATTTGACCCCCATAGCCCCAAGCAATTTTCTTGAAACTTTTTGCATAGCTTAAACTGACCAATATCTATCTACAAATATTCGCTTATTGATGCCTTCGAACTCTAAAGTGGTTTAGGAAAGCAAATTATTACTGCAAAACGATTCAATTGATCTGCAATTCAATTATTAGAGTTTTATTCAAATTTGACCCCCATAGCCCCAAGCAATTTTCTTGAAACTTTTTGCATAACTTAAACTGACCAATATCTATCTACAAATATTCGCTTATTGATGCCTTCGAACTCTAAAGTGGTTTAGAAAAGCAAATTATTACTGCAAAACGATTCAATTGATCTGCAATTCAATTATTAGAGTTTTATTCAAATTTGACCCCCATAGCCCCAAGCAATTTTCTTGAAACTTTTTGCATAACTTAAACTGACCAATATCTATCTACAAATATTCGCTTATTGATGCCTTCGAACTCTAAAGTGGTTTAGAAAAGCAAATTATTACTGCAAAACGATTCAATTGATCTGCAATTCAATTATTAGAGTTTTATTCAAATTTGACCCCCATAGCCCCAAGCAATTTTCTTGAAACTTTTTGCATAGCTTAAACTGACCAATATCTATCTACAAATATTCGCTTATTGATGCCTTCGAACTCTAAAGTGGTTTAGGAAAGCAAATTATTACTGCAAAACGATTCAATTGATCTGCAATTCAATTATTAGAGTTTTATTCAAATTTGACCCCCATAGCCCCAAGCAATTTTCTTGAAACTTTTTGCATAACTTAAACTGACCAATATCTATCTACAAATATTCGCTTATTGATGCCTTCGAACTCTAAAGTGGTTTAGAAAAGCAAATTATTACTGCAAAACGATTCAATTGATCTGCAATTCAATTATTAGAGTTTTATTCAAATTTGACCCCCATAGCTCCAAGCAATTTTCTTGAAACTTTTTGCATAACTTAAACTGACCAATATCTATCTACAAATATTCGCTTATTGATGCCTTCGAACTCTAAAGTGGTTTAGGAAAGCAAATTATTACTGCAAAACGATTCAATTGATCTGCAATTCAATTATTAGAGTTTTATTCAAATTTGACCCCCATAGCCCCAAGCAATTTTCTTGAAACTTTTTGCATAGCTTAAACTGACCAATATCTATCTACAAATATTCGCTTATTGATGCCTTCGAACTCTAAAGTGGTTTAGGAAAGCAAATTATTACTGCAAAACGATTCAATTGATCTGCAATTCAATTATTAGAGTTTTATTCAAATTTGACCCCCATAGCCCCAAGCAATTTTCTTGAAACTTTTTGCATAACTTAAACTGACCAATATCTATCTACAAATATTCGCTTATTGATGCCTTCGAACTCTAAAGTGGTTTAGAAAAGCAAATTATTACTGCAAAACGATTCAATTGATCTGCAATTCAATTATTAGAGTTTTATTCAAATTTGACCCCCATAGCTCCAAGCAATTTTCTTGAAACTTTTTGCATAACTTAAACTGACCAATATCTATCTACAAATATTCGCTTATTGATGCCTTCGAACTCTAAAGTGGTTTAGAAAAGCAAATTATTACTGCAAAACGATTCAATTGATCTGCAATTCAATTATTAGAGTTTTATTCAAATTTGACCCCCATAGCCCCAAGCAATTTTCTTGAAACTTTTTGCATAACTTAAACTGACCAATATCTATCTACAAATATTCGCTTATTGATGCCTTCGAACTCTAAAGTGGTTTAGAAAAGCAAATTATTACTGCAAAACGATTCAATTGATCTGCAATTCAATTATTAGAGTTTTATTCAAATTTGACCCCCATAGCCCCAAGCAATTTTCTTGAAACTTTTTGCATAACTTAAACTGACCAATATCTATCTACAAATATTCGCTTATTGATGCCTTCGAACTCTAAAGTGGTTTAGAAAAGCAAATTATTACTGCAAAACGATTCAATTGATCTGCAATTCAATTATTAGAGTTTTATTCAAATTTGACCCCCATAGCCCCAAGCAATTTTCTTGAAACTTTTTGCATAACTTAAACTGACCAATATCTATCTACAAATATTCGCTTATTGATGCCTTCGAACTCTAAAGTGGTTTAGAAAAGCAAATTATTACTGCAAAACGATTCAATTGATCTGCAATTCAATTATTAGAGTTTTATTCAAATTTGACCCCCATAGCCCCAAGCAATTTTCTTGAAACTTTTTGCATAACTTAAACTGACCAATATCTATCTACAAATATTCGCTTATTGATGCCTTCGAACTCTAAAGTGGTTTAGAAAAGCAAATTATTACTGCAAAACGATTCAATTGATCTGCAATTCAATTATTAGAGTTTTATTCAAATTTGACCCCCATAGCTCCAAGCAATTTTCTTGAAACTTTTTGCATAACTTAAACTGACCAATATCTATCTACAAATATTCGCTTATTGATGCCTTCGAACTCTAAAGTGGTTTAGAAAAGCAAATTATTACTGCAAAACGATTCAATTGATCTGCAATTCAATTATTAGAGTTTTATTCAAATTTGACCCCCATAGCCCCAAGCAATTTTCTTGAAACTTTTTGCATAGCTTAAACTGACCAATATCTATCTACAAATATTCGCTTATTGATGCCTTCGAACTCTAAAGTGGTTTAGGAAAGCAAATTATTACTGCAAAACGATTCAATTGATCTGCAATTCAATTATTAGAGTTTTATTCAAATTTGACCCCCATAGCCCCAAGCAATTTTCTTGAAACTTTTTGCATAGCTTAAACTGACCAATATCTATCTACAAATATTCGCTTATTGATGCCTTCGAACTCTAAAGTGGTTTAGGAAAGCAAATTATGAATGCAAGATGATTCAATTGATCTGCAATTCAATTATTAGAGTTTTATTCAAATTTGACCCCCATAGCCCCAAGCAATTTTCTTGAAACTTTTTGCATAACTTAAACTGACCAATATCTATCTACAAATATTCGCTTATTGATGCCTTCGAACTCTAAAGTGGTTTAGAAAAGCAAATTATTACTGCAAAACGATTCAATTGATCTGCAATTCAATTATTAGAGTTTTATTCAAATTTGACCCCCATAGCCCCAAGCAATTTTCTTGAAACTTTTTGCATAACTTAAACTGACCAATATCTATCTACAAATATTCGCTTATTGATGCCTTCGAACTCTAAAGTGGTTTAGAAAAGCAAATTATTACTGCAAAACGATTCAATTGATCTGCAATTCAATTATTAGAGTTTTATTCAAATTTGACCCCCATAAGCTCCAAGCAATTTTCTTGAAACTTTTTGCATAACTTAAACTGACCAATATCTATCTACAAATATTCGCTTATTGATGCCTTCGAACTCTAAAGTGGTTTAGAAAAGCAAATTATTACTGCAAAACGATTCAATTGATCTGCAATTCAATTATTAGAGTTTTATTCAAATTTGACCCCCATAGCCCCAAGCAATTTTCTTGAAACTTTTTGCATAGCTTAAACTGACCAATATCTATCTACAAATATTCGCTTATTGATGCCTTCGAACTCTAAAGTGGTTTAGAAAAGCAAATTATTACTGCAAAACGATTCAATTGATCTGCAATTCAATTATTAGAGTTTTATTCAAATTTGACCCCCATAGCTCCAAGCAATTTTCTTGAAACTTTTTGCATAACTTAAACTGACCAATATCTATCTACAAATATTCGCTTATTGATGCCTTCGAACTCTAAAGTGGTTTAGAAAAGCAAATTATTACTGCAAAACGATTCAATTGATCTGCAATTCAATTATTAGAGTTTTATTCAAATTTGACCCCCATAGCTCCAAGCAATTTTCTTGAAACTTTTTGCATAACTTAAACTGACCAATATCTATCTACAAATATTCGCTTATTGATGCCTTCGAACTCTAAAGTGGTTTAGAAAAGCAAATTATTACTGCAAAACGATTCAATTGATCTGCAATTCAATTATTAGAGTTTTATTCAAATTTGACCCCCATAGCCCCAAGCAATTTTCTTGAAACTTTTTGCATAGCTTAAACTGACCAATATCTATCTACAAATATTCGCTTATTGATGCCTTCGAACTCTAAAGTGGTTTAGGAAAGCAAATTATGAATGCAAGATGATTCAATTGATCTGCAATTCAATTATTAGAGTTTTATTCAAATTTGACCCCCATAGCCCCAAGCAATTTTCTTGAAACTTTTTGCATAACTTAAACTGACCAATATCTATCTACAAATATTCGCTTATTGATGCCTTCGAACTCTAAAGTGGTTTAGAAAAGCAAATTATTACTGCAAAACGATTCAATTGATCTGCAATTCAATTATTAGAGTTTTATTCAAATTTGACCCCCATAGCCCCAAGCAATTTTCTTGAAACTTTTTGCATAACTTAACTGACCAATATCTATCTACAAATATTCGCTTATTGATGCCTTCGAACTCTAAAGTGGTTTAGAAAAGCAAATTATTACTGCAAAACGATTCAATTGATCTGCAATTCAATTATTAGAGTTTTATTCAAATTTGACCCCCATAGCTCCAAGCAATTTTCTTGAAACTTTTTGCATAACTTAAACTGACCAATATCTATCTACAAATATTCGCTTATTGATGCCTTCGAACTCTAAAGTGGTTTAGAAAAGCAAATTATTACTGCAAAACGATTCAATTGATCTGCAATTCAATTATTAGAGTTTTATTCAAATTTGACCCCCATAGCCCCAAGCAATTTTCTTGAAACTTTTTGCATAGCTTAAACTGACCAATATCTATCTACAAATATTCGCTTATTGATGCCTTCGAACTCTAAAGTGGTTTAGAAAAGCAAATTATTACTGCAAAACGATTCAATTGATCTGCAATTCAATTATTAGAGTTTTATTCAAATTTGACCCCCATAGCCCCAAGCAATTTTCTTGAAACTTTTTGCATAACTTAAACTGACCAATATCTATCTACAAATATTCGCTTATTGATGCCTTCGAACTCTAAAGTGGTTTAGAAAAGCAAATTATTACTGCAAAACGATTCAATTGATCTGCAATTCAATTATTAGAGTTTTATTCAAATTTGACCCCCATAGCTCCAAGCAATTTTCTTGAAACTTTTTGCATAACTTAAACTGACCAATATCTATCTACAAATATTCGCTTATTGATGCCTTCGAACTCTAAAGTGGTTTAGAAAAGCAAATTATTACTGCAAAACGATTCAATTGATCTGCAATTCAATTATTAGAGTTTTATTCAAATTTGACCCCCATAGCCCCAAGCAATTTTCTTGAAACTTTTTGCATAGCTTAAACTGACCAATATCTATCTACAAATATTCGCTTATTGATGCCTTCGAACTCTAAAGTGGTTTAGGAAAGCAAATTATTACTGCAAAACGATTCAATTGATCTGCAATTCAATTATTAGAGTTTTATTCAAATTTGACCCCCATAGCCCCAAGCAATTTTCTTGAAACTTTTTGCATAGCTTAAACTGACCAATATCTATCTACAAATATTCGCTTATTGATGCCTTCGAACTCTAAAGTGGTTTAGGAAAGCAAATTATGAATGCAAGATGATTCAATTGATCTGCAATTCAATTATTAGAGTTTTATTCAAATTTGACCCCCATAGCCCCAAGCAATTTTCTTGAAACTTTTTGCATAACTTAAACTGACCAATATCTATCTACAAATATTCGCTTATTGATGCCTTCGAACTCTAAAGTGGTTTAGAAAAGCAAATTATTACTGCAAAACGATTCAATTGATCTGCAATTCAATTATTAGAGTTTTATTCAAATTTGACCCCCATAGCCCCAAGCAATTTTCTTGAAACTTTTTGCATAACTTAAACTGACCAATATCTATCTACAAATATTCGCTTATTGATGCCTTCGAACTCTAAAGTGGTTTAGAAAAGCAAATTATTACTGCAAAACGATTCAATTGATCTGCAATTCAATTATTAGAGTTTTATTCAAATTTGACCCCCATAGCTCCAAGCAATTTTCTTGAAACTTTTTGCATAACTTAAACTGACCAATATCTATCTACAAATATTCGCTTATTGATGCCTTCGAACTCTAAAGTGGTTTAGAAAAGCAAATTATTACTGCAAAACGATTCAATTGATCTGCAATTCAATTATTAGAGTTTTATTCAAATTTGACCCCCATAGCCCCAAGCAATTTTCTTGAAACTTTTTGCATAGCTTAAACTGACCAATATCTATCTACAAATATTCGCTTATTGATGCCTTCGAACTCTAAAGTGGTTTAGGAAAGCAAATTATGAATGCAAGATGATTCAATTGATCTGCAATTCAATTATTAGAGTTTTATTCAAATTTGACCCCCATAGCCCCAAGCAATTTTCTTGAAACTTTTTGCATAACTTAAACTGACCAATATCTATCTACAAATATTCGCTTATTGATGCCTTCGAACTCTAAAGTGGTTTAGAAAAGCAAATTATTACTGCAAAACGATTCAATTGATCTGCAATTCAATTATTAGAGTTTTATTCAAATTTGACCCCCATAGCCCCAAGCAATTTTCTTGAAACTTTTTGCATAACTTAAACTGACCAATATCTATCTACAAATATTCGCTTATTGATGCCTTCGAACTCTAAAGTGGTTTAGAAAAGCAAATTATTACTGCAAAACGATTCAATTGATCTGCAATTCAATTATTAGAGTTTTATTCAAATTTGACCCCCATAGCTCCAAGCAATTTTCTTGAAACTTTTTGCATAACTTAAACTGACCAATATCTATCTACAAATATTCGCTTATTGATGCCTTCGAACTCTAAAGTGGTTTAGAAAAGCAAATTATTACTGCAAAACGATTCAATTGATCTGCAATTCAATTATTAGAGTTTTATTCAAATTTGACCCCCATAGCCCCAAGCAATTTTCTTGAAACTTTTTGCATAGCTTAAACTGACCAATATCTATCTACAAATATTCGCTTATTGATGCCTTCGAACTCTAAAGTGGTTTAGGAAAGCAAATTATGAATGCAAGATGATTCAATTGTACTATGTATTTCAGTTCTTCGTTGCTGTTTTGGTTTGAATAATAATTTTAGAATAAAAATGATATAGTTCATTTTTTATTATTATTGTTTAGTTGGGTTATTTATGATTTTTAACCATATTTTTCTTTATTAAAGCTCTCATTTGTTAATAATAAATTGTATTAGTTTTATAATTGTTTTATTCAATTATTTTGTTGAATGTTTTATTATACGCAAAAACTGAAAGTTTCACTAATCCTATCAAACGATTTTTGATTTAGGAAGGTTTTAGGAAATTCTTCACTACCGTCTTAATTTTCATAGACAAATTCTCCAAATTTGCAACAGCTTACCATTTAGAAAGTAGGAACAATTTAGAAATAATAGAAAAATTCAAAATGTATCTCAACCATAAGAAACCACTAAAAATAGTAGCGGATAACGAATTTAACCATGTCAATATTAAAGAATTTCTAAATCAGGAACACATTGAATTACATTTAACCAAACCAACCAGTCACACTGGAAATGTAGATGTAGAGAGACTGATTAATACGTTAACCGAAAAGTTAAGAATTCTTAATTTAGAAGAAAATAATCCTGTAAGAATTCAAATGTTAGAAGCTATTAAATGTTACAACAATCAATACCATAGTACCATAAAATATACTCCAGTAAAAGCTGAAGAAAACTCACATATTAAAGAAGAAATTTATAAGAACTTAATAAACACTCAAAAGAAAAGATTAGTAAAGTATAATAAAAATAGGGAAGACTACGAAGAAACTAGACAACAGGGATATATAAAAAATTACGAATCTCTTAGACATAAAGACGAACCAAAGTTTAGAAAACATAATTTAACGAATATACATGAAATACTTATTAAAAGACCGTTAAAATTTACAGATTATAACAATATTATTACTGACAATAACGATGACAATTACTCCGATTCTTGCTCAACTACTAGTCTAGAAAATAGAGACTAATTCTGGGGAAGACAGAAATACTAATACCGGAAACATATAACTATTCTTTACATATCGTAGACTTAGTACCAATAGAAACAACAATATTAGAAATTAAAACACTAATTAAAGGAATGATACCAACATTTATAGAATACAATATTAAAACACCATTTATAATGGCAGGTGGAGACGGGGGTAATGTGGTTCGGTTTTGTACTGATGTTTTATTAATATTTTTACTATTTGTAACAGGATGATTATTTAAGGAGAAGAAATCGTGGTCAGAATCCCGTCGGTAAATTATATGATAAAGCGGTCAACGCACGGGTTAAAATACGAAAATTACCAAAATCGTTAAGCGGAGATCAGAACGGTAAGAAAGATGAAGCTTTAACCAGTACGTTTTTCAAGAGCATATATTTAGGTCCACACCCTTCTATTGCAATTTCGAACGTAAGCAAAATAGTACCAACATCTGAAGAAGAAACAATTAATATCTGGCTATGTCACAACAATGAGCCACGGACGGAGGTTGAAAATAAATGGGCTTGAGTTCTATATATTAGAAGGCAAGACATTCTAACGGATTGTGTAAACATTTTAAAGAACTGGCCTCTTTCCAAGAATAGTCTAGGGCACACTTTGGTATTTTAAAATGAACTTAAACTAAATACAATATTGTTTGAATTGTTTTTTTTATCGTTTAACAGGTTGAAATTGACTACAATCTTATATTTCATAAAAATTCGTCGGAATTGTTTACCAAATGGCCGGTTTTTAAACAACACGTCGTTTCTTATTTCAACACTAATATAAAGGATAAAAGATCACGTGTTATGATCGGTGACTTACAGAAGAAAAATGACACTAGTAAGTTGAACAAGTTATTTTGAATTGTATTGCTACACATTATAATATAGTTTAAATCAGGCTTGTAAAGTTTATAATTTATTTTTATTATGCATTAAGTAGTTGCAGCTCTGATTTTAACTGTAATTTTTATTCATGTGTTGTATTCATCCATTTATTTACTTTTATAACATTTACTTTTTCAGATTCCTATGACTGCATTATTTTCATGTTATTGCATGCGGTTTTGAAATCATCGATTTTGTCTACTTCAGCAACCAAAAAATTGAAATCAAGCATAATTGATTGTCAGGAATCTACACTGCTACATGACATTTGTTAATTATTTTTCTTTAATGATCGGTGATTTAGTTCCAGAGAATGATCCTATATGTTATTTTTTCATAGTTTTAATAAAAATAATAGACCTTATTTTACTATCGGTTTTAACAGAAAATAATATAAATTCAATACCTCATTTCGAAACATAATTCACTTTATATAAAGCTATTCAAAGAAACACTAAAACCAAAATATCATTTTTTATGCCATTACCCGACTTCAATAGGCAAATGTGGCCCTCTAAAACATTTGTGGAATATGAGATTTGAAGCGCTTCATAAACCATACAAAAACTCAGCTAAAGCTACTAATTCTAGAATTAATATTCCGTACACTTTATCAATTAAGGCGGTCTGAAATTCACACGTAACTTTTCGAACGAATCATTTTTTGAAGAAGATATAATGTTTAACCAAAATGATGTTATTACTTCCGACCTAAGCGACACTTGTAAAAATATGAATCAGAACCTGATCGACTTAAAGGCTGCACATTGCATAACAAGATTATTTTTTAGAGGAAAATTTTATAAAAACATTTCTTTTTGACAAAAACACAATCAAGCAAAGTTTTTCATTTTGAAATTGTAGAAATGGTTTTAAATAATGAAATCATATATCTCATTTGTAGCCAATGGGATGTTGGTTATTTTAGTGAACATTTGCAGGCGTATATTGTAGAAAATAAAAACGTTAAAAAGAAATTTTTCAAAAATATCGATGAGTTTGACGGACCTCCTATACATTTACATTTACTTAATAACGGCAGAAAAGCCTTTCGAATAAAACTATTTTAATTATTTTCATATAATTATGTATATGCACGATTTTGTAAAAAAAAAAAAATATTGAATTTTATTAATAAAAATAAAAATTAATGTATATAAAGAATATTTGAATTTTTATTAATTAATAAATTTTCAGAATTTTTTTCAAGAATTTATAATGAAGAGTAAGTATGTATGCATATATTGTAATATTGCATAATACTCCTAGATTACAAGATGTATATTAAAATAAGAGTCTGCAGTATTAAAATAATAATATGTCACATCAAAACTACATCGTATTTAATAGCATCACTCTTATTGGATCAAAACGATAAATATTAATTCCAATAGTGTATTCTAGTTAACTATGCTAATAATATTATGATACATCTTATTGAAAAGTAATGTTACGGACTATTGCTTTTATGCTGCAATCTAATAAAAATAAAAATTTACAATATTAAAATAATACGATTGTCACATTAGATTAACACTGTTACCCATATTACTTCTATAAGGTAATTATAACTTTCAATAGTATGATCTCGTACCCTACGGAAATAATGAGTTACCGCATTATACTTCAATGGGATTAATTATTCTTTTAATATTATAAAAACATTAAAATAATTAGATAGAGTATTAAATTAATATGATAACCAAATTGAGTTAAAAGTATCATTCGCATTAAATTAATAAGAAAAGTAATTGATTCAACGTTATGATCTGGTACAGTCTGAACATAATGGGATACCTTTTTAATTTTTAATAGTACAAATTGATGAAAACAATAATCTGAGAAGATCAATAATTTAATAGTTTTCCAATTATAACAATAATAGGGGAAATCGCATTGACTAATTTTAATAGTAAAAAATAATTGATTTAATAACAATTACGGTTGTTTTTACCTGATTTTTCTCTGAGTGAAGGACACACATTTTACAATTCATGTTTTTTTTTGCGTGTAGGGATTTATACCCTTTATGGGTTTACTCTCGCACCACGTTCGAAATTATAAATACCTAAGCCACTATGTGTAATGATTATATACAAATCGAGATTATATTATGTTATACATTATAGAGATGCAATTCCGAGTATATAAAGGAAATAAACAAATAAATAAATACATTTTTGCGATGGGATGTATTTATTTATTAGGCTATGTAAATGTGTTTATATAATACATAATTATATTTTTTATATTTTGCAATGCACAAAAGCATTAATTATATATTAGTTATGTATTGATTTTTTGTTTTATACTAATTATAAATCTTGTATATAAATAAAGTTGTTCTGAACATAAAAAAGTAAAAATTCATATTGCTTGTAGTCACAAATACAAAAAGTATAACTTAAAATTTAAAATAAATGTAATTAAATCCTTCTGATTAAAATAAAAGCTTAATAAAATTAATAAAGTGTACTTGTGAGTGTAATTAGATATGCTGACCAGAATAAGGCAAATTCAACAGTTAGTCTCAGCATGACCTAAGCATCAGAAAAACAACCGTACACAATTCATTGCCGATGCCTACTTTAAACGCCCCCGGAACAAACCATCAAATAAACCATCTAAGTCGAAGCTTGGTCAAATAGAGGAAATTTACAATGGGCAAAACGAACTAGTCACAGTGGCTAACATCGGAACACCGCTAAACGGGTTGCAAACTTAAGAGACTAACATTAAAAAGTGATTGATGAGTTAAATAGTGATAACTATGTAGTATTGTGCTGTCTATAATCGAACGAACAGTTCCAAAAAAAAAACATTAAATGCCTTTCCACTCCGTACAGACTAGGCATTTTGTTTTAATCGTTTTTTTGTAAATTAAATTAGAACTACAGACAGACAGATAAACCTTAAACGTTTAATCTCGAGGTTGAAAAATTCGTTAAATGACAAATGCAGCAATTACTATCTATACCGACTGTCCGCACATACTTTAAACTAATTTAAACATAATCTTCATTTATCATCACCCATCACCACGTGACTTCAATTATTTAGCCAAATACCCACCCCCACACCGTATAATGTTACAAAACAAATTATTTAAAGCATTATAACCAACATTAATATATTTTGCCGTATTCTACACAGCAAACAAACCAATAACAGCAGTACCAAAACCTATTTAAGCTTAAAAAAGGAAAACCCAATAATTTTTTTCCGCCTCCATACATAAATTACATTGCATCGTTCCCATTCCCACGAATATCATTAATTTATACACAACTTTTTTTTTGCGCTGCTGTACGTTCCTGTTTTATTTTATACGATATATTTTGAACTTAACTCAAGTCAACCGACTGTAGCGGAGTAAAAAAATATAATACTAGCGTACAACACACCGTGTGTTTGTCGAGAAGCGAGTCATGATCGATTTTAAAATGTAACTTTAACGAAGCTTTTTTGCAATCAAACACAATTTTTCTTTTTCATGTTTGTTCTCTATTTGAAAAAAGTTTTTTGTTCATTTGGAGTACGTACAGTAGAATCAAAACTATCAAGAATACAACTAAAGTTCTAGGAAAAATAAAAGCTCATATAAAAGTTTTCGTTGAATGTATGCTGTTTTAGTTTGTGTTGCATTTGTAAATGTGCTTCATATATATTTTGTACCGTAAAACATACATCCCACTCTGACAACGTAATGTAATCAAGTCACCTGATTTATATTGCACACACACCAGAGTATAATTAAGTTAAATTTTTGTTGAAATTAAAAATAAATTAAAAGCTTTAGAGCTTTACTTCTATGTACGAATTCATGTTAATTATGTTGGTATAATAAAATGTATACACAAACTTTTGGTTGGATTTACTACCCATGTACGACGATATAGCTATTTTCGGACTGTATATGAATAGTTGTTTAAACATCATTGTTGAACATAAGTGGGGTTATTTATGTACACACTACACTTGTACATATGTATACATGTAAAAAACCAAGTTAAATGTACTTACCGTAAAAAAAATTCTATTGTGAACCATATTACTACAATTATTTCCATAACGAATAGTGCAGCAACAGCTTGCTGTTCATACTCATTAATTGTAGAAAAAACACTTAAGGCTAAGCATGTGAACACCATTAGAAATCTGAAAATGTAAAATAGTAAAAGAAAAATTATTATTAGTAAATATGTTAAAAGCTTTTTAATATAATTAAATTACAAAATAATTAAAAAATTATTGATGGTGTACGAAAACTTCGTAGAATTTGTTCACACTACAAATAGTTTTCATCATTAATATTTTGCAGGGTGTTTCTACGCGACAATAATGGAGCCAGCTGATTTTATGGAATGGGCGAATAATCAATCACAGATTTACTATAAAACTTTTGAAATATTTATGAACTTTTAAAAATATTAATAAAAAAAATAATAATACGAAACGAAAAAATGGAAATTAATTTTATGATTCGGTTCATGCCCCCTCTCCATAAACGAGACTTTAAGTAATTTTACGATTTTATTATCCATTTGCTTTTAAGACCGGCGGTAAAATAAAATATGAGGAAAAACATTTTGAAATAAAAGTTTCAGATTTATTAAACAGTTTTCGGTATAAGTTTAAATCTAATGGAATGTATTCAATTGTTTTACAAACGTTAAGAGGGAAATCAATAATAAACATGAGGTTATCGACCTCTTCTTGAATAATAAACTAATCGCCAACCTGATTGTGAAATTCATTGAAATTGAGTGAAATTCAAACAAATTTAGATTATTTTTAACTTCACTTTTAGAGATATCTTCGAATCCTTGAGGAGATGCACATGCGAGATGCATATGCAAGTTACATAGTTTTTAATTTTAGCGCGTTTTATATATTTGAGATGACTTTCTACGATTTTCAAATATTTCTATTGTCGATCCTAGATACATTCACAGGTTGGTGGATTTCTTTATTATGATATCTTACTGGAAATTATAACGATGAAATCAATGAAGCTCGGTTTATTATTTACTGTGTGCCATACACAATTATAAACTTTCAAGAACTTGAATAAATATTAAATTTTTAATTTTTCTCTTTAAGAATCGAGTTTCATTTATAGCCTGCGGTACATAAATTAGATGGGGGACGAAATCGTGTGTTTACAAAAAGTTAGGTCGTTACGTTGCCCCTGCGTGCAACCTATTGAGCCTCTCCACCCTTTGATTCTTTCGTCGTGATTCCATGACTTCAAAAATCAATCTAAGTCCACATTTGATTTCTTTGCGCGTTTCTTTGTTTATGCGTGTGTTGAAAATTATATGTTTTCTAACGTAGTGTTCATATCCATACAAGAGTAATTTGAATCCGGTTACTTCTTCGTTTTTCCCCTTTACCTACAAGACCGGTTTTGTCGTGGATTCTTTTTTAAACTAAAATTTTTGCAGATTCAAAAATTTCAACATACCAACACACATAAAAATGAAATAAAAAATTCTCAAGGTCATTTTTTGTATTTTTTTTTAGTTTAATTTTGTTTTTGAGCCGTGCACATCACAAAACAAAAATTTTAATTGTATTAAAAATTCGAATTCGAATAATGAAAAAATAAAATAAAATTTAATCAAATGATCTTTAATTAAATGATTAATAAAATGATTAAAAAGTGGATGATATATAAAATTAAATGATTAATAAAATGATTTTTTTGTTAGTATTTTACACAAACACATAGAAAATTTAAAAGTAACATTCAAATAAAATATGTATGGACGTAAAGGGTGTAAGCCATAAAAGCTACCACATACAAGTTACTGTAGTATGGATGCACATTCGTATAGTAAAAAAAAATAGTTTTGTTTGTGTAAACTGCTACTTTGGATTAAAAAAAACATATTTTAAATAAATAAAATGGCCTTGAAATATTTTATCGTTGTAGTAGTGCGACAACCAGTAGGATCCGCGGTGCCGCACTTTGATTCTTTCGTCGTGATTCTTTCTTCGTTTCATTTCCCTTCACCGACAAACTGTTTTTACTTTGTTGGTGACGGGAAAGGAAACGAGGAAAGAATAACGACGAAAGAATCATAGTGTAGAATGGCGGGATGAAAAAAATGTTTTGCTGAAAAAAGAACTACAAAGTTCCCCACCGCAAAATTATGTGAAGTTCTTTTGATTTTGTTAAAAAATGTCAGTTTTCTTGTGTCAATAGAACATGGAAAAGAAATATTATGTGTTTTCTTTGTGGTAGTAATTTGGGTTTCGTTTGTTCAATCGGATTACTGTGAGGCCAAAAATTGCATACGTCTAATTCTACAAAGAAACAAACATAAACGCCAAATTGCCATTTTTCATTTATCAGTAAATTTTACAAAAAGACTGCGATTTCGAAAGATTGATTTACCTCAAAAAACATTGACTTTTTTTGGTCAACAGAACAATGAAACGTGATTTTTTTTGATGCAGATCAAAAATTTTAAGATTTTGTGGGAGGTAATCCTGGTAAATTAAAAAATGCTTTTAAAACCTTGTTTTGAAGACTCTGAATCTCCTTGACTTTGGTATTAGATAATGAGCCTCAAATTGGTAATAAATTCATCATATGAGAAAGCACATGGGCATGATAAATTTTAATCTTAGTTTCAACGTTGAGCAGGTAAGAAATTCGCTTTAGCATTCCGATAATTGGTGATGTTTTCTTTTTTTACCATGTCCGCATGAAAGGACCAATCAAACTTAGATGATAAATGCAAACCTAAATAAATAATGCTTTCACTGCGACATATAATTTTTCCGAAAATTCAACACTATCGAAATAATCCAATCGGTTGAGGGTCGTAATGTAGTATATGAGGACAGAGAATTTTACTTCATTTAATTAAACTTAGTTCGTGTTGCATATGATCATGTATCTGAGCCAGTGTTGAGGATTTATACAGAATAACGGTGTCATCAATACAATACACATAATTTAATACAATACATATCAAAAAAATTCAGTTAGGTATGCAATGCAAGAAGAAACGTTTTTAAAATAAGTTTACTGTTTCTTCAGATCTTACAGATGAAGAAGCTGAGCTTGACATGAATTCATTCAATATTTCGTCATTTTTAAAAATTACTCCATCGTCAAAATCAATAAAAAAAATCAATAACAAGAGGGATTTGATTTTGGGCTGCCTGTAAAGCCTTTTCTTGTAAAATTGAACCTGAGATAGGAAAATTTGTAGCTCTTGACGCACAAAACCATTCAAATGTTAATTCTCTTATTTTTACGTATGTATTTGTTTTGCTTTTTTACTAACTTTTCAGATTCTTGCGATGACAGGTATCTTAAGGCGGATTCAGTGTTGCGTGCATTCCTTCCTTCGTTGATGTCTTCTTTATTTTTAATCGTACATATACATGTGTTTTGCACATTTAAAATGAAGCGCTATATCGGCTACTTTAGCTCCAGTACCTCGCAACACATTAACCATTAATTATAAATTAATCACTCAATTTGAATCAATTACATAAGTATAATTACACAATTTGGTGATTCCCCAAATAAATTAATCCAAGATGTCAATTTAATAATGATTTCATAAACCAAATAAAAATTGTTTTGTTTTGGCAATTTCCGCTTTGCTTTGAAAAATAAAATAGGTGTATTTTGTTGAGAAATAAAATATTAGAGTCCAGTTTCTGAATAAGCATTGCTTGTATTCTAAATTATCATAGTAAAAGGAAATTGTTCATCATAGTTGGCGAATTTATCAGAAGTAATAAAATTCGGGTTTGAATTATACAAATCAAAAAAATTGAAGGTTTAGATAAGAATCATAATTACTACTGAAAAAGAAGCTAACTATGATGAATTTTTTTTCCGTTATGACAAATTTAGAAAGCAACTTGGCTAATTCCAAAACTGGCCTCTAATATTTTAATTATCAACAAAATACAGCTAATATTAGAGGCCCATTTTGGTTGCAGCAATATTTGCTTGTGAATTTCCAGTAACGGAAAATAATTGTTCATCATAGTTGGCTTTTATGTCAGTAGTAATTGTAAACTGCTAAACACTAACAACTAAAAGCATACACACCAAAATGTCATTTTTAATTTTTTGTTTCGTTTTTGGTATCTCCATATCTTATTTTTCATAAAACACAAAAAAAAACAGTCGGCATTGCATTCCGAAAGCGTATAGAATTGGGTTCCGGAAATTTTAATTTTTCGTACCAAAAAATTGTTCCGTCTTCCGGGTTTGAGAAGTTTCCGGTATATACAAGTTCAAATTCGTATAGTAAAATAAAAAGATTTTTGTTTGTGTAAACGAGGGTAGTGGATTAAAAAGAAATATTTTAAATAAACAAAATGGCCTTGAAATATTTTATGTTTGTAGTAGTGAGAGAATCATTACAACCAAAAATCAATTTTTTGCTGAAACAAGAATTACAAATTTCCCCTGCAAAATTAGCTTGTAGGTGTACGGAAAAGAAACGAGAAAATAATCGAAAGAATCAAACTGTGGAACGGCGAATTCGCGCATCTTACTTTTTTTGTGGTATCCTTAGTTTTGAGTTTTTTTCCATATTTTGATTTGTATTTTTTGACAATTGATGTTTAGTTTGGTTCGACAAGTATGAAAAAAGACCCGTTGAACACGATGACGTCACTCTAGCCCAGTTTGTTGCTCGAAATAATGGCATTGCTAAATGATTTAAGATACAGAAATTATGATCTGGGAAAAGAGTTAACAGAATACAAGTGGGGTTACTTTGCATATCCCTTTTATGATTGAAGAAACTGATGTTCTGACAGATAAAAATGGAGTCCGTATAATGGAGCGGAGAAAAGAATCCGAATCCAATGGAGCTCAACGATTCTCAGGCAGATAATAATGACCGAAATCAGATACCCGGTTAATGTTCAGGAAATTTTTGATCTATGTTGTGGTTTATAATTTTAAGTTTAATAAAATAATTATTACAATGTTTTATTATACATTTTTATTGTCAATTTAAGACTTTATAATTATTATTATTGATTTATTAATATGCTATTTATATTTTTATGTAATTTTTGTGTAATCGTTAACTCCACTTTTTCAAGACCAACTTTGTTATAGGTTTAAGTTTCTATTTCTCCTATTTTTCCAACTTTGTCTAGAATGGACTATATCATTTTATTTAATTCGAGTAACTTATCTAAAATTTAAATTTAAATAATTTTATTATAATTTTTATAAATACAAAATTATTATGTTTTTATTTGTTTAAAGTTCAATGAAGGAGAAGAATTAACGAATTGGGTTTCATAAAAAATATATATTCAAAATTTAATCAATAAATAATTTTAATCGATTATTATGAACAACTTTATTTGGCGGCCTATACGTAAAAACGAATTAACATTGTTAATAATTTCAAATATTTCAAGTCCAAAGTGAATCAATCGTGCCTTTGGTTTTTTTTTTATTTTTCAGTAGAACTTTGTCCCCAAAATGAAATTCAACATTGGTGCTAGGTTTGTCGTAGTAAATTTTTGATTTTTCTTTTTTGTGTAATTAAATTTTTTCTTGCTATTTCATATGAATTTGCCAATTTTACTCGTAGGTTTAGCAAATAATCGTCGGGATTATAGAAAGTACGGTTATTATATTTAAGTGAAGATGGTATGTTTGGTTTAAATCCATGAACAATTTCAAATGTTGGGTTGAATTGTAGGTAAACATTGCAAATGGTAACCAATAGTCCCAGTTGTTAGAATCGTTATCGGTATACTGTCATAAGTATTCAACAAATGTTCGATGAGACCTCTCTAAAGCGTCGTTTGTTTGCAATTGATAAGCAGTAGATTGCAATTTTATTATTTTCAATAATTTGCACATATTTTGGAACAACTGACTAACAAAGTTAGTTCCTTAATCGGTAAGAATACACGAGGTTCTCCAAATCTGCATATAAAGTTTGCAACACAAACTTTAGCAATGGTTTCCGACATTTGATTTTCGATAGGTATTGCCAGTGAGAATTTTGATACGTCATCTTGTATGGTCAGAATAACGATTATTGTTGTTGTATGAAACGTTAATAATTTACATTTTTTAATAAATTTTCTAATTTGGATCAACATTTTTGGAAAGTAATAATACGAGTTGATCCTTTAAAAAGTTCTTTCTATTCCTTGGTGTCCTTCTAACGGGCAGTTGTGAAATTCCTTGATCATGTTAAGAATGTCAATACCATTATCTAGAAAAATGATAAAATGTTGAGGAGATTCATTTGATGATTGACTTGAATTTTTGTTGTTATTTGATGTAGTATGGTTTAATTGGTCAAGTTGTGGTTTCGGTTCACTAGGTACGCCTGCGAACGAGTAACAACAATAATTCGGTTATCTTGATCGGCAGATTTTAATTCGATTCTACTTAAAGCGTCCGCGTTAAGGTTGTCTCTGCCTGGCTTATAAATTATATCGAAATCGTATTCATCTAATTTGATTCTCCAGAGCACAGAGCATTAAACATGACGATAAATTTTTGGCTTTATTTGGCTAACCACTATAGTGGTTTATGGTCTGTAATAATGGTAAATTTTACGCCTTACAAATAAGGACGAACATTTTTATAGCAAAAACTATGGCAGGCAATTCCCTTTCTACAGTAGAATAGTTTCGCTCATCTTTGTTTAATGCCCGGCTTGCATAAGCCACAGGTAACTCAACATCACCTACTCTCTGTGAAAGAACTGTGCCAAGTGCTATATCGCTAGCACCTGTAGTGACATAAAATTGCTTCTGGAAATTGGGGTATTGTAAGGTTGGCGATTTAATTGATTTTTCTTTTATTTTTTGGAAACCCTCGAAACAAAAAGCATCCTAATTGTATCATGCATCCTTTTTCAGAAATACATTCAGTAGTTGTGCTAGTTCTGAAAATTTATTTATAAATAAGTTTCTTTTGGTTTTTAACGGATCTGCTTTAATTCCACATATGATGTGACCCAGATAGCAAATTTCTTTTCTCAGGAAATGAACTTTAGAGGTGCAATTTTAAATCATATTTTCGAAATGATTGAAATACTTGCAATAATTTTTATAATGATCGTTAAGGTTATAACCGTATACAACTACGGCCTCTAAATATACGAAACATGTCAGGATAACACATTGTTCATTATTCGCTGAAATGTTGCTGACGCTTCTTTTAAACCAAAGGGCATCCTTGTGCAGTGATAATGACCCATCTAGGTGCTAAAGGCAGTTTTATATTTATCTTCTTCACTTAGAAGTATTTGGTGATATGTCGTAAAATAAACTGCATCCTAATCCTACTTGTTCTAAAATTTCTACGAAATTGGGCAATGGGAATACGTCATTAACTGTCAAATCATTTAAACGTCGAAAAACTACTACGACTCGCCAACGTTTAGATCGCTAGAGTTTTTCGAGACAATTAGTAAAGGGGAGTTTAATGAGCTGTTACTGTTTTCAATGATGGCATTTTCAAGCATTTTCTTTACTTGGTGAGAAAGGTGGTGAAAACCAGCATTGGTAATCCAGCATTGGTAATTGTCACTTGATCAGGGCATGTAAGAAAATTATATAGTTAAATTCACGATAAATATTAATGATGATTGATTTTTCTTCCTTGTTCAAGTGAGCTGTGTCGATTTGATTATCCAAATTCTGCAATCTATCTTTTAGTGAATCTGACCCATGTTTTAGAGTAAAAATTTGATAATGCTCTAGACTTTCTGATTCTGTGTGCATGTCATTTAGTTTAACAGGTAAATCGTTGGTGTTTACACCGCTTATTGTTGCAAACGAGCTTATTATTTCAATGATTGCATTTGCTATGTACACGTCTGGTTTTATCATTTGTGAGGGACATACATGTTCTGACTAGATTTAGGTTTATTAGAAAGATTTAATTTTTCTTCTTCTATCCTTTTAGCAATAGCATTTTTTATATTTTCGAATCGACAGGAATAAATTAAAATTTTGAGTGGGTCTCTCAAGCCATTTTCGAACGCTCGCAAAGCAGTTTACGAATTTATAATTTTTATATTTTCTGATGTATAGCTGAAACATACGATTTATTTACCTCAGCAAGAATATTTTCAATTCGGATACCAAAATCTTTTACACTTTCGTCATAACGTTGTCGAGCTTGCACAAGATCAACCTGGATATTTGAAAATTTTTGCTTAAGTTACTTTTGCAAGTTTTCCCATGTTTCATACATGCCAGTTAATACAGTTTTGTTATGAGCACTGTATACCAACCTAACCTGCACTTAACTATAAAAACATTGAATGATCTTCGTTCATCTTTCCATCTTTAAATACAAGATTCCAATATTGCAAAAATCTATGGAGCTTTTCGGGAGTTAAAAGTCAGAAAGAAAAGTATTTTGCATTGGGGATGCTATGTAACTTTGTTAAACGTTTTAAGTTTTTATCTAATTAAGTTAATTAAATAAATTGGTATTAGGTCTACAATAGATTTATTATACTAAATCAGGGGCTTACAACATACGTATCAACGGAATAGAAGCGACGACGAATAAGCTCGGAGCAATATGGAAGAAGAACGACACCTTGAAGGAGACTCCAGAGTTTATCGGGCTCATGAGAAAGGCAAGCGCGAAGAAATTTGCCCTGGTATAACATATTGTTAACCACATAAAACTCACTCCCATTACAACTGTTCTTGACTAATCCTGTTGGATGTGGGAAGACTTTTCTCATCAAACTCATCAAGGAAATTTATAACCGATCCACAGATACAGTTGGTTATTGTAATGCATTTTGCTTGTATTCGTGGATTCGGTACTATTTGAACGTAAGAATTTCTGCATTATACCGATTGTACCTAATTTATTCGATTTCAGGCATATCAAAAATCTCAGAGGTTTCAAAATATTTTCAAAAGAGGTCAACTAATGAAGCTGCAAAATTCCATTTCTCAATTCTTACCCAATATTTACCTATATCTCAATTATTCTACCCAATTATACCCTTCCAGAACTATTTACTCAAAACACTGTTACTGCTTCTTAAACCAAGATGTCACTAATTTTATATTCCAAATGAACAATTTTGGTCATATCGCTAAGCACGTGCACATTAAAAAATTACGCCATCGAAATAAAGAAAGAACCCGTGTGTATACATCAAATCGAGGATATGTGTACACTGTACTGTATATTTTACCAAATTTATTTTGCCAAAATCACAAATAATCTACCCTTTTTCCAGGAAATTAGAACACAAAGGTAGTTCGAACAATTAACCCTAATTCTAGAAAAATAATTGTTAACCAAATAGTTGTACAAATTGTTTTACTTATAAATGGACGTAAATGCGTCATACGAACGGACAAATAATACAAAAGGTGTAATAATTTCTTACCGCCTTGTGAATCAAAATGAATCAAACTTATTTATTTATGATTCAGTTAATCTTATTATATGTTGTCGTATTTGGTGTTTATTTTCATTCCCAAATTAATGTTATTACAAATTAATTGACCTTTTATTTGGATTTCAAAAGATTTTTTGGAACAAGCGACAACAACAAATATATATATAATTTGCGTAATAAAGTTCTATATTATTCTAGATGTACAAAAGCAACAATGTGTTTCCCCCATTCTATTTGCATCTCCCTATATAAGTTTTGAAAAGCCTTTTTATTCACTTTGTTTATGTTTCCTCTTTTTTATGTACGGAGAAAGTAATAGAATTTTATGGGGCGGGCGGGGTGGGGTGGACTGCCGAAGCATTGAATTATTATTTTTGTATGTTCTGTTATGGAAAAGTTTGATTGTTTTATATGTTGAGAATTATGATTTATCGTAACATCAACAACCTATAAAACCTCGATGAAAACAGGAAAACGGATATGATATAATATTCTATATCGGTGGGGTTTTGTTATAAATGTATTGTTATAATATTTGAATAATAAAAATTTGCCTTAGGATTCCGATGTCTTATACATCATGTACATAGTATTTGAGAGTACATTTCAATATGGAAATCAAATTTTTTCGATATCCTTTTTGGGATTTGCCATTTGAATGCGGTGGTATAAAGTTGTGTGCATTTTAAATTTCCGATTCTTTAATTGGCAGAAAATAGATGATGTTTACGGTTAAGTTGAAAGACTTTGCGGATTAAATATTATAATTATTTATCAATTTCCTATAGTGTACGATATACCGAACCCCATAAGTAGATAAGCGAAATTCAAATTTAAAATTATACAAATTGTATGTAATACATAAATGAATCGTCAAATTATTTTGGTATAGGCTTACAATATTTATTTAGTTTAATGTAGGTCTCTTTAATCCAAAGCATTAGCGTGCCATTAATAAATATTTGATTTTACGATTTGATATTATTTTTTCTTTAATCCTCAACAAGTATGCAAGTTGACGTGAAATAAGTTAAACATTTACTTTTGATTAATTTCAGATACCGCTTAGCTGAAATATTATTACATCAGAAATTCATGGCGTAATTCATGCCCTTGAACTATTTTACATAAAAGTAGTTACTGGCTCTCTTCTTATATAGAGCTCAAGGTTCGAGCTTCAAAAATTCAGGTAAGCATTTTAGAAATGCTAAATAAGCAGTGTTGTGCGTCTACGCGTATTCTGGAATTTCGACAAGTTGGTGTCGAAAATAGCGCAGACAATTTATTTTGGCGTACACAAGTCGAGAATTCGTAGAGTATGTAAAATATGCGTAGACAATGTAGATTATTGCTTTTTATTGTTGCTTTTCCCAATTGCTTTTCAGTTGGAATTTGCTAAGTAAAGTGTAAAGTTATAACTTCATTTTTACAATTAGGATATGTTAATAGTATATGTTTAAAATAATTGAAATATATTTTCCAATTTTTAATTTTCTACGCCGCATATTGCATGCATATCTGACAAATGGGTAACTGATGATGTCATTTTTTGTTAATTTAGTGATTTGTTTACGAAAATATAATAATTTCCATAAATCAATCGAACTGAACTAAACAGGTACAAAGTTTATGTTGAAATTGTCAAAGTGTCAACTGCCACCAGCAAAAAACGGAAATACAGGCAGATAAAAAACCGCCAACTTGCTTCCGGCATTTTAAATTAAAACTCTAGTTTAAAAATTTTTATGGTAAAATTTAATGGAATGTTCGGCGTACACCTGTAAGCCAAGGTGCTAAGCTAAACTTTAGCCTGCTACAATGCTTGTGATCATTTTAATCGTGGCGAAAACCAATATGATGTTCTACAAATATGTAGAAACTGAAAAAACAAATTTTCGCACGAAAACCGATTAATGATGTCTTGTTTGGAGTTGGCTTAGGCATTTTATGCAGTAATAGTGTAAAAATATGTGAGCCCAATTTATATCTCCGAGGTGAAGTTCAACCTCAAATTCATTTGTGACTTATACGTCAATACCACGTTATGAACTTGTTTATCACACATCGAAAGATGTTATATTTGACAATAAAATCTAAATTCAACTACTGAATATTTTTTCAATTATATAGTGTTGACATCTTATAAAATTTAAATTAAGGAATTAAATTTTTTAATAATTAATGGACTAAAATAAAGAATTTTTCGTTATAATTTGATCATCATAATTTTTACATTAATGTCAAAGCATCACATGTCTCTATGATTATTGTACAGAGGCAGCTCTGTCCTGTTGCAAAAAATCGTAATGTTCTAGAAAATCTTTAAGCTGGTGATGTCGCAGCTCATAAATCTGTATCTTGCTTTGCTACTATCGAGGGGTAAAAACTCTGAAAATGTTGCATGCACCCATACGTAGAAGATAACAGTAGCTATTTAAGTAGTTTTCGTTTGACTCAGTTACCAAAATTAAAATTAGTAAAATTAGAGCTGCTTGGAAAATTCTTCTCAAAATTTTACACGTTGATCTTGATATATTCATATAGAAATAAGGCTTGCATTACTAGGTTGTATAGTGTGTGGAAACTTATCAAGTATGCTTGCCAACCACGCTTGTGAAGCATGCTTGCAAGTGAATAGGGTACCTTAAGAAAATACATGATTAGCTAGAAGTACTTGCGAGTAATTTGCTTACACCGATAGAACCTGCTAAATATTGCATGAAATTTTCTAAGACCACTGTGTACTAAAATTAGTCAGTAGTTGCAACAAGCTCAAATCAGCACCGCTGACTCCGGTTATATTAGAATACTTCTCGGTCGCCAGGAATGGTGCATTGTCTAATTGCATTATGTTCCAATTCATGTTGACAAACCAATGTAGTAGTACACAACGTTAATCTTTGATCGGGTCCTGTCTACCGACTCGACCAGAACTTTGATTAACAGATGATTTTAATATTGAGACAACATAACGATTCTATTCGTAAATTAAAATTGTTTTGTTTCACAAATCTAGGATCAATAACATAAATTAGATAATTAACAAATGTTTGTTTTATTAATTATTTGAATTAACCTAAATTTTCACAAATTTGTTGAAAAATTATTTTGAAGCAGCTCGTGTAATTTGCATATCAGCAAATAAGCGTACTGGTAGACTCCTTTAACTTTGATCCTAAGTGTTTAGCACGATCCTATGTATAACATTTCTTGATACGTTATTTGTATCGGTAGTATCGGTGGTACATCATCGCATATGTAATCCATATCGTGTAATTTGTCAAGGAATCTGGATAATAGGAGCATTTTTAGAGAATTTTTCAAGTGATAAAAGCTAATAAAAAATTTCATTTAGAGTCGGAGTCGAGTTCATCAAAATATATTTTAACGAGACAAAATATATTTTAATCATAACGTCGTACAACGCTAGGATCGCGGCTATGAAAGAAATTCTCTATGCAATGCCGACTGTCATGTACATCTTCGAAAATAATAGTGTATCAACCTTCATTACCCAAGTTTAACATTGTTTAACATGCATACTGATATGGCGGCCACATGAACATTTTTCATATAAATATTGAGGTATTTGAGTGGTTTAGAACCGGAATAAAATTTGCACTATGTGATAGCTGCTACTAATTCGTCAACGAACTCTGGCACTATTCTACCTTTCCCTGGGAATATGGAATTGGGAAAATAATGTTTTCATTTAAAATTTTTGTCCAAATTGTATTTTTCTGGCCTACTGAAGAATAAGTTTAGTGCAAAAATTTTCAAAACGAAGTTAATTCGGAAAATATTTTTTATAGGGAAAATATTTTCCCATTTAAATTTGATTCGAAAATATTTACACCAAACTTATTCTCTCAGTAGGTCAGAAAAATATAATTTAGACTTAGGCTGTGTCCCAAACACCGACTTATTACAAACTTATTTGCTTATTTGACGCCATCTTGAATAAGTCGGTCAAGTCGTTTCAATTCATTATACCGACTTATTTGTGACATAATATCAAAAAAAAAAAAAAACAAAATGCAATTTCTGTTATATAGAAGAAAAAATTTCCTTGACATGTTGCGTTGGTCGTTGTGTAACGAATTTTAGTTTCATTCCTCTTTCTCTTCTCTATTCCGAAAGTATCAGGTTGTACTACCCTTTCGCTGATTATAAACCGTATTTCATAAACTGGTCTATTTGGAAAGAGACGACTATTCAATTATTACCTACTCTGTACTAATACTTTGTTCTAAACAAGAGTAATCAAAAAAAAAAAAAAGAATAATAAAAATTACGGGACATGAAAAAGAATATAAATAGAGGGAGAAAAAGATTGTGAGGGGACTATTTTTTTTGGTTTTTTTGGTGTTCGATCACGAGACGTACACACAGAGAGACAAAGCAAAAATTAAGAACAAAATATCCATATTGTTGATATAAATAACGAAAACAAAATTATTAAAATAGTATGTAATTATTTTTATTGTGAAAAACAAAAAAAAGTTGAATTGTAATTTATACAAGTAGGATAATATCATAAATAAATAATCCGTGAATAATATAAAACAAATATAAATAAAGTGTTACTATTTTTTTTACACCATAATCGAAAGTTTTTTTTTGTGGTTGATACCCAAGAAATTATACTGTGCGTATATAAGTCTCCATCTTGAAGCTGTAATAAAGCGGAAACACTACGCAAAAGGCGTGTGAAAATAAATTGAGAGCTGAAAACCAACATCCACTATTAGTATACAGTTGGTTCGCCTTCTTTGGCACAAAATTTAAACCTTCCGTGTCCAGGAAGCGGTTTGCCAAGTAGATTATTGGCGGCAAATACATCGAGTTATATAATACAGTGGTCCACGTTATAGTGAAATTTCCTGAAAAAAAAAACAAAATCATTCGGATCGGCCATCAATACAGTCTGGGACATACATATGTGGTGTCATTTGGCTATACTTACTTACAAAAGCATCGTTTATTAAGCAACCACAGAACAACAGGGGAAAAGGACACCAGCAGCATCCGGTTAAATCGGTGACGTAATTTAGTAATCTATGATTTTTTTTCTATATGCAAATATTTTGTTTAAATTGAATTATATATTTTAGTGCATGATTAGGATTATTAATTTCATATTTTTTTTATCATTCAATTCATGTTGTAAATTCCGAACGCATATATTTATTACTGTGTATTGTGAATGGATATTTTGGTTACGTTATTGCTTTGCGGTTCTACAATCCCCATGTATTTCATTCGTATGGGCATGTACAGTCGACGAAGTAAATTAATGTCCTCACACTCTTTTTGAATTATTTGTTCTTTAGTTTTTTTTTATATTTACTGATTTTTTATGATTCACATGAACATTGGATCGTCATGTTGAAATATAATTAAACTTCCAATGGGGAATGAATGATTGGCGTTAAATGTGTGTTTAAGCTAGGCCTTCCATATGTATACCAATAGACGTTTTTTTTTTTTGCACACTTATGAGTTATATATTTTTGTAACGATGGCTGAACTTGTATGTGTAGCGAAACCCGCCCATCCGGCTAGATGCTATTCCATTAAGATGTGTGCAACCACGTGCAAGGACAAGGACCCAAGCCATCGGGTTACAGTTGCCACTAGATTTGAAAAAAAAACTGCATGATTACTTTTAGTCAAGGCACATTTTTTGGGACATTTCTGTGTAGACATACTTATTCAAATAAGTCTGCTCGCGGGGTGACTTATTTGATTAAGTCGGCGTCCACAAATAAGTCGGTGTTTGGGACACAGCCTAACCCCCCGATTCTAACGTACAGTCAAAAACTTTTGTCTTAGCGAAGACTATAAACTTTCAATTCTTATTCTGAACTTAGTCTTATCTGTCAGTAGTCTTAAAAAATTGTCTTCTTTAATATCAGCGAAATAGGTGGTCCTAAGAGTCATAATTTTGAGATTTAAACAGAAACAATAATTATATGTATTTCGAATTGAACTGTCGCTTTTCGTTCATAAATTTGAAACAATATTGTGTAAATTTGGTTTGGCAGCATTACAAAAGTGTTTGGAGAGATTATAATATATTATTTAAAACTACTGCCTTCAGAATTTCAATTAAGACATTAGTCTTAAAAAAAAAGTCTTTACAATAAAGTTTTAGCTAAGATGGTCTTAGTAGTCTTATCGTCAGAATCGGGGGGAAAATGCTATGAACATATTTTTCCCAATTCCCTATTTTTTGGGCTTTAATACCAGAATAGTGCCTGAGTGTGTTCCTTTATTAAACATTGTTACAATATCGTTAACAATGACAGATGTAAAGCGTTCCTAAATGTGTATTGCAACAATGGCAACGTGGTTTTTGTCGTTCCTAAAATATATGTACGATGTTAGAACTGTCATTTTCAACTCTGCTCAAAACTGCCGTTTAGGCTGTCAAACATAAAAAATTATTTTGTTTTGCTAATTTTGAAGATTTGTTAATTTTAAATTTGTAATTTTCAAATGTATAATTTTGTGATGAGTGATCAGAAATAAACTATTATTAATAATACTTTTTACGCTATTTGCCGTAGGCACTTGGCGAAACACACTTATACTTAATAAACACATTTTTTATTAATCACTTGTTTTTTGTTTCGCAGTTATTTTGAATAATTTTCAAAAAGTTTAAAAAATCACTCGATCGATTTCGACTTGTTAGGTCATCATCAGGAGTATCTACTCGGTATCTAACAAGTCGAAATCGATCGAGTGATTTTTTAAACTTTTTGAAAATTATTCAAAATAATTGCGAAACAAAAAACAAGTGATTAATAAAAAATGTGTTTATTAAGTATTATTAATAATAATGAAATATTGTGTACTAACGAAGAAAGTGGTCAGTTAATTTAAATATTAATTTTTATTTACGTTTTTTTATTTTCAATTCAATAAAAACCAATAATGCCAATTGTAATATTGATGAAGTGTGTATTTGTTTGAAACAGGTGAATATTTATATATAGACATTAATGAAAATATTAGAAGTATGATAAAAGAACTCGAAGTGCCTCGACACGATAATGATCTTGGTGAGCAAGAACCATGTTGTTCAAAAACAATTACGAGGGTTCTGAATATTAAACCATCTCCTAAGTCGGGGCAAAATCAAAGCATAGTGTGGAACACAGCCAAGGTTCTTGAATTAATAGAATGCTATAAAAAAAACAACATTTGTTCGGCACCGGTTTGTGTAAAAGAGATGAAATATGGAAGGCGATACATACTCTGATGATGAATCGTGGACAAATAATGTCGAAAATACAATGCAAGGGCAAGTTCGCAAACCTGAAGCGTATGTATCATCGAAAATGTGACAATGATCGCCGCACCGGAGTCACTCCAATGAATTTTTTTGAAGAATTTTGTTCTATTTTTGGAAAGGACCATTCTTCAAATCCAATTGGCACTTCTTCTAGTTTGAGGGTGAATAATGACATCACATTAGCACCACCAATTGAAGAGGAATTATGGGATGGTATATAAGCATATTTATTTTACCCTCGTCATTTAAAAAGAAAAATGTAGATATAATTTAAACTAGTTAATTATTTTTTAAACGTGTAATCGCCATGACCATATAATAATTGTAATGTGTAATTTGTAATGGCAAATGCAATTACTAACCAATCATAATAATTTGACTATAATTCATTGACATTTTATTTTAGATTATGATGAAGAAGTAAATTCTCCTCCTGAAAAAAAATCGAGGAAGAGCAAGGATGACATGATCTTGGATCAACTAAAAGAGCTGACCAAAATCCGCAAACAACGGCAGAAGGACAGCAAATTATTTCAAGACAGAATGCTCCAACATTGTGAGTCGGCCGATAGCCAGATGAAAGAAATTTTAAATTTAATAAAATATAAAAAATAATAACTTAATTTTTATTGATTGATTTCATTGCAAATTAAATTTCGATTTAAAATTCCACTATTAATGGAGCTGCTTATTTCACTGCTGCCGCTGTTAAGCACACGATCTGTATTATTTAATGCCTGTGTGACTCTTCCATCCTCAATATAATTAAATATTACATCTTGGTCATCTTGCAAACAGATGTTGTGTAAAATGCAACAGGCTGCTTAAGTCTGCGAAATCGACCAAACAGCAGAGCAAAGCTACGTTCACTATCTGTCTTGTTGAAGAATGCTATTTATTAAAATTAGTTTCGCGATCGCTTAACCTTTCCCTATCTAAATACGGTGTGATACACCAATTTAAAATAGGATAGGCCTTGTCTCCTAATATATATAGAATTCTCCGTTTGGGGAAAAAATGTAATGGATTTTGCTGCGCCCCCTGATAAATATCAGAATTTTTAAAAATTCTAATGTCCGGCACAGAACTTGACGAACTCAGAGTCACAAATTGCTTGCAACGTCATTGATGTGAAGCATTTTCTATTAGTATAAGTGGTATTTAGTTTTCTCGGCACAGAAAGAGCAACATAAGTCCCATCAATAACGCCGATTATATTTTTAAATATGCTATTGGCGGCAAATTTCATTTTGACCTTTTCAAGATATAGAACTCTTGGCCATTTTAAAAATTGTTCCATTGCAGAATTTATGTAATTTATAATGCGCACGAAACATCTCGATAGCATACTTTTCGAAATATTAAATCTATCACTCATCGATCTGCAAATGACATAAAATATAATTTTCATAAAATTTAAAAAATAAATAATAAAGTACCTATACGAATCGGGAGTGGCTAGTAACCAAATAACTGCCAAAAGCTGGTCCTTTAAATCCACCGCGGGCCCTCCTCTGGTAGCAGTTTCTGCAGAAAATTGTTCACCAATAATTCCAAGAAGTTTGTTAAATGTATTTCTTTTTAATCGAAATTTTTTTTGAAATTCTATTTTATCATAATAGTTAACCACATTAACTATATAACCAGTTATTCTGGGTGGCTTTCGCATTTGCACTCGTTTTACATTTTTCTTGTTTTGTGAGGCGCGATAAAATTATATGACTTTCGGAACAAAAAAAAATGCTGTGGTTAATTAAAAATGTCACTTTAACATTGACATTTCTAACAATGTACTACAATGTAAAATAAAGGAAAACACTCCCTCTGGTTCTTTAATATTTTACTGCGTAGTGATGATTTTGCACACTGAAGGACATTCCCTCAAAGTAGTTTTTTTACAGCTCTGTATTTGGTTTTAAAATGTAACTGTGTTTGAAATTGTAGTTTTTAACATATACGAGTTCAAGTCTGACCTTTTTCGCATTTTTATAAAATTATACTAACACAACTCAAGTATAATGTAAGAAATATTCATTTCTTCCTATCATTCCGTTTTCCGAGCATAGCGTCACATATTATACCGGGTATTTCTTTTAAACTGAGACGATCAAATATCTCGAAAAATAGCCACTCTACGGAAAAAATCAAAATTTAATCATACCGCGGGGGAAATACATTAGTGCAAAAAAATAGTCCCCCACCACCCGCTTTGTAGATGGGGCGGGGGTAACTTTTAAACTAAGATAGGAAGCCATATTTTTTATTGCAGATACGGATTCTACGACTAAAAGTACGCATGATTTGAATGAAATATTTTGTTCGGTTCATAGATGGCGTTGTAATCGACGAAATTCAATTTTTCCAATTTCTTCTTCAAAGAACACACGCATTCGATTCTGCCATACGTTTGAAATAAAAAACATCACGTTTTCATTGGAAATACTCGAAATTCGTCATCAAAACATGTTATTAATGTAAATGGTACGTGAATAAAATAATTTTAGCTTAAAATAAGTGTTCAAAATGATGGCCTGCGACTTCAATGCACTTATTAATACGCATTTCAAATGATTGTACACAACTGAGAAGTGTGTTTGGTTGAATTTCAGCACACGCATTTCTGATTCGCACAATCATGTTCTCACGTGTTGTTGGTCTTTGTTTTTAAACTTTGCCTTTGAGATAGCCCCACAAAAAGAAATCTGCCCAAGTAAGATCTGGTGATCTGGCGGGTCAATTTATCGGACCAGCTACCGATCCAGCGATGGCTATTTTTCGAGATATTTGATCGTCTCAGTTTAAAGGAATCACTCGGTATACATAAGAATACGTTATTGCCACATAATACCTTGTTTTCAAATTTTTCAAATGTGTTTAAATAAACCATGAAATCATACAATTTTACTGATAACAGTTAAAGCCGCTTTTCTATTCGTCTCATACTATTTCATCCATAAACATAATTTTAAAGATTAACAATAATTATTATAGTCGTTTCACACACTGCATTTAAAAAAAACTCAAGCAGCATACGCAAAATTCAAAGCACGTGTCTATGTATATGTACAATTATTTTCATTTTATATTGGATGCTTGAGAGAAACGGATAGGAAATACGAAAAACATAATTTAATTTCAGTTTTCATTCCCCTATCCGTTTTCGGGGCGCATTCCCAAATCGCCCAAATATTCTCTTAATCCTCTACAGATGTTCCAAGTTGTTGGATATATGTATTTATTGATAGCCTAGTGAAAGTTCTAACGGTGATGAAATGAACGAGATTCAGTTATGATAGTTTTTATAATGATATACACTCACTAAAATTTTGATGAATTTGAATAAATCTCAAGTTTTATTGCGTTATTTTGTTATTTAAAAATGGTTATTTTGCCATTGCAGACAAAGAGCATGGAAAACCACCCAAAAAATTTGAAGATACCGAATTTTAAACGTTATTGGATGAAGATTCTTCAGAACTGGCTGTAGCATTACATGTTGATCGAACAACTGTTGCAAAACGTTTACCATCAATCGGAATGGTTCATAAAGCTAGCAAATGGACCCGTGAATTAAAAGAAAGAGACCTCGAACGTTGAAAACCATTTGGGAAATACTGATGAAAAACGGATTCCACGTAGCGGATTTTTTTTTAGCTATGATAACTACAAATTTTGACATTGCATAAAGTAAATAAACAATCGGCAACATTCGCGATAATTCATCTTTTTACTGTGCTAGCTTTGCTTGGTTCAATTTTGTTTAAATATATTAATTAAAAATGATATAGGTTTTGTATAATTAGTGATTTTGTGGCTTATGTAATATAAAAAACAGGCATCTATGTATATCCTTGATTTTCGGCACATCGATCACACATGTCATTTTTTGTAGTTAAGTTAGTTTCAATCTGATCCACCAGCGGCGGTTTTCTAACTTTTACAATCGTCAATATAATATTAAAGCTTGGAATATTGTGCCGATGCATTTGGTTGTGTTTTGGGTGAATTAAAATTATTGAAAATTCGACGTGTTGATAAATATGAACCTATTTAGTGTATTAAAAGTAAATATATTTGTGATTGATTAAAAAGTGTATCAAAATTGTGAAAAAAACTATAAAACATTTGTGATTAAATCTTTTTATATTAAAATGCCTATTTGTGCTGTTCAAAATTAATTGTTGTACCAACAAAAAAAATAGTGAAATGTTGAAAGTTTTGTCGTTTACCCAAAAATAAAACCCTTTCTGATTTGTGGGTTAAGGTTAACGCTACCGGTAAAAAGAAGGTTGATATGAATCATGCAAGAATTTGCTCAATTCACTTCACAGACGACGATGGGAGCCTTAAACACAAACTTCTTAACTCTTAACATTACCAGTAGTCATTTCCATCGGCAGCGAATATTAGCCCCAAACGCCTTACCATCACAAAGTTTGCCTGCAAATAAAACGATGGAACAATCAACGTCTAGAAAGCAACGAGCTGCAAAATGAAATAGAACCACAATTGTTGAGAATGCCATCGAAGAATATGATTTGAAGTTTGCGTAATGACTATACAAATATTTAAATTTTACTTTATTAATATATTTAAATAATTCACAGAAATTCTCTGCAAGCTGATGCAACGTTGGTACAAATAAGCGACCCAAATAGATCGTCCGTTGTAATACAGACAGAGTAATTTAAACCAAGCTCTTAAAATTATTTTGTATAACTAACGCTTGAAATATTTCAGAATTGATTTTGAATGGATACATGTAATTAAAATTTGGCAAATGGAAAAGGAACTCAACTCTTAGAAAGTGGGCTGCGAAAATGGATGTTTGACCAGGAATTTTAGGGCATGTATTAATATATATGAAGCATTAGGAGCTGACAGAAAGGGGAAAAATGTGTGTAATTTCATTTGATGAAATGAAAATTATGTCAGAGTATGAATATGACAAGACCTACGATACAATACTAGAGGGCTAGTCGGAAACTGGAAGCAGCCAATTTTTTATAATTACGACTACAGAATGACAGTCGAAATTTTATTCGAATTTATAACAAAATTACATGCAATTCAATATGTTGTTGTTGCTATATATCGGAAAATGAGACCCACCAACCAAGGATTGTGGAGAGAGCTTGGTATTTCAGTAGAACAAACTTGGTTTGAAAATCTAGCTGATCAATCCATGGAAACCATTTTCTGGATACTGGCTTTATTTATAAAAACAAAATTATTAATTCTGCACCAATAAAAGAAGTAATGCAAATAACAGCGTCATCAGATGTTAATATCTTATATAAAATCACAGATGTTCATATTAATGTGAAAAATGCTTGTCGCCAAAAAGTGAAATTAGCAACTCAATTGTTTTCACATACCACTTCGAGTGCTATAAAGAGAGCAATTTCATTGATATTATGCAAGTCTGAAAATGCTTTACTTTCTACAGATTTCACCAAACTGATCAACGACTGCTTTGATGTTTTTAATTCAAAGTAGCGATCGATTGTTGTACAGAATAACTTATCAAAGAAACCAGTGATTTCGTATCCAATAGTAAAAAAAAATTCAACCTACAGTTTAGCGAAATATCAACTCAGCAGAAAAACAAAGTTCATGGACTTGGGTGGATGAACTATCATGAAGGAGGTCTATAAAAACCTTTAACCCAGTTCATGGAAATTATAATAAAATTAGAAACGATATTTAATAAAATAAACTATGATAAGATTAGTATAATGCCAAATTATTTAAAACAACAATTAGAAGAATGTGATAAATATTTAATTGAAATACCTGAAAATATTAAATTATTGTTTTTTAGATCTAGATTATATTTTAGAATAAAAAAATTAAATAAATTATTAGAAATTAAAAAAAACAAAGTAAAACAAAATAAATAAAACTATAACTTAAAACAAAAATATCTAATTATTATATCATTTGATTCCAAAATTCAGTCAAAAAATAACAAATCTGTAGTTTATTACAAAAAATACATTGAAAAGAGAGTGAGGGATTTTTATTCCTGATTTTAATATTTCTCTCTCTCTCTCTCTCTCTCTCTCTGGTACTATATGATATCCCATCAAGGGATTTGGCCGCCTCAAATGAGGTTTCACAATCATATTTTCATTTCGGATAATCGTGAAATTTTTTCCTTGTCACCACCGGGAATCGAACCCGGGACCTGCGGTCGCTGGAGCAAGCATGCTGACCACTTTGCAACCTGGGCAGGGACCACTTCCCCACTGAGGATTTTTATATTTGCTGCTATAAAAAATACTCAGCTTGTTATTTTTCAAGGAAAAATTATAGCAACTGAACAAAAACAAAAAAAAAATCGGAAATACCATTCTCACAAATAGAAAAAGGTGTATTTCCATCTCTTTTTAATTTTATACAAAATTTTGTAATTTTAAATGGAATAGGACTGACTGGGAATCACTATTGGAGACTTTTTGTGATATAAGGGGACCAAGTACAGCACCTTAATCGAATGGAGGGATCAGTTAAAAATATCAGCGGATGGCGAAAGGTAATAACTCATCAAAGTTATATTTAACACATAATTATTAATTTGATTTGTTTTTTACAGTTATCACTTATCACAGATAAACGTTCCATGAAAAATTAGTTTGTAGAATTTCGTAAAATTTCAACGCAGATAGTAGTTGAATTATTATTTTGTTATAACAAAATCAAAATATTTTTTTTGTGAGTTCGTTTAACATTAACAAATAAAGATGATTTATGAAATGTCAAAAATTTAGCTTATTTTTATCGTATACACCTGTAGATAAAAACGCTGTGATAAATGTGTAGAGTCAAACAGAGACATCTACATTTTAATACGAAACATACCAATTTCACTAGTTAAACTGCGTACCGCAAAATAAAATTTAACAGCTAAATTTTCATTTTCTTTTTCGCTTGTATCATTTTCGTAACGAAAATTTCATTTTAAGCCAGCTGCATAACTATCCTATTAGGAGTGGCGTAAGGGCGAAGTTCCAAAAGTAAAAAACCACACGTAAAGGCAGGAGGTGGTGAGTTCTTAGATGTGGAGCTAGGTTCAATGGAGGATAGGTGGCTGAGCGAGTCACCTGCCGAGCAAGTCGACGATATTGACTGTGTTGAAGGACGATTTGTATGAAAAGATGTTTCGGATTCAGTGCATGGTTCCAGATTTAGCCAGGTAAACTTTATAAATTATAGTAATATTATGAAAACAATTTAAAATAAAACAGTTTACGGCAGCATACCATTAACACACAACATTGCAACGGCTTCATCATCGAACACCACTCCGCTAGAATAAGCGAGACGTCAACGACCAACTACAAGCCGGAGCCGTGCCAACAAATTATACCGGGCGACTCTGTCAAAAATTAGCCTAGAAAGGGGTTTCTTCGATGGTGGCGGTTTGTTTTTTTCAGTCCACACTGCGGAGCCATAAGTCATGAAGGCAACCAGTAAGCCTTCGCATATCTTAGCAGAGGTACTTTATTTCAAGCCCCGCACCTTTCTTTAGCTAATTTGTCAACAAAAAGAAAACTTTTTACTACTCTTTGCAAGCTTTCGGGTCGTCAAGATAGCTAATCTAAAACAAATAATCTGAATAACTTTCTGTACAAAAGTACAGTAATTCAAATATGCCACGACTTTTGGCTAATATCAGCTTGCTATCCACATGATAGAGAAGATATCTTATCTGTCACTTTAGGGAGTTCATTAAAGAAGGCTCAAGAACCAAATGTTAGAGTTATCCTGGCAAGTGACGCAAATTCACATCACACAATTTGGGGAAGCACTGATACGAATGAACGAGGTGACTTATTTTTTAATAACGACCGTATATAACTAAAATTAGATAAGCAGTACTAGACACTTCACTTGTCCCAGATACCTTTTTGTTATCTCCAATTAGAATTGGAGACAAAACGCATTAAAACCTAGCTATAGAACCAGAAGGAAAACCGACGGAATATTTTTAGAACAATTTTAAGTATATAATTCACTACAGGTACCAGTTCCAAAACTAATGATTCAACGCAAGAGCTTGATGTCCTAGTGAATCATCTATCCGTCGCCTTTAATAAGGCAATATTAGGTGTATGTTCTCCTGGCAGACCTCTAGATAAACCTAGACCACTATGGTGGTCGCAAAGACTATAAAGCATCCGTAAAAATCGAAGAGGCTCTTTAGGGGAACCAAGCAAAGCAAAGCTGCTATGGACTGTGACTGCTATATTGAGGGCTTCAATATGAATTAAAAATGCTACCACAAATACCTAGAGGCTATACTGCAGTAAAATACAGGAGTGCTCGAAATATCAAAGCTATGCGTAAAGTACCATTTTTAAGTTCTATCACGCTGAGTTTTCTCCTACAACCGGATGGTTCTTGCACCGTAACTAGTGCACAATATTTGGAGGGACTACTGAAAACTTGCTTTTCAGGTAGTTCCAAATCTGGGCCATAAAAGCCTACGAATAACAGAGTCGTAGGAATTGTAACCAAAGTTACAAGCTGGAGAAAAATCATGCGGGCTATAAATAGCTTTAAACCATATAAGTCGGAAGAACCAGATGAAATTATACCGGCAGATGTCCAACAAAAGACACTATTTGACAGAGTAAATAGTCTGAAGTAAATCTAATTTTTATACCTAAGGTAGGAAAAAGTTCAGTCCAAAAGACCTTAGCCTTTTACATTTCAAAAATTGTGGAAAAAAATAGTAAAAAAACTGCTGTGTAAACTGCTCCCTACACCGTTATTGTTCACATTGAAAAATTCCTTGAATATAAGGAATACTTCATGATATTTTTTCTGGATATAGAGGGGCCTCTGACAACATCTGAGCTGTGGTGATCACGCAGACACTTGCCTCTCTGTGTGTTTGCGGTTTGAATGTGAATCCACACAAAACTGAGTTGGTTCTTTCTTCCAGGAAATACAAACTTCCATAGATCAAACACTCATCACTGATAAAGCGAAGTATCGGAGTCTCACTCTGGACAGCAAACTAAGCTGGAAACCTAACATATTAGAAAGACTAAAGTAAGCTACACTATAGCTTAAATAGTGAATATTTTTTTAAAATTGATACAATCCTCCATCCTCTATGTAAAAATAGCGAATGGCTCAACTGGCACCTATCTATGAACCTTCACACATTTGTGTATCGTATTTGGCACTCTCGATTGAGGCCGCCAAATCCCTTTCCGAGATGTAGCACCAGCAAGAAGAAGACGAAATATATTTTGATTAATTTAAAATATTTAATGCGGGCTTATATTTTTGAAATAATGTATTTTACATTTAAAAGTTTAATTATTTTATATCGCATATACAAGTTCCAATGTTCTGTCAATCTGCCAAATCATATTTTTTTGTATTTCCTGAAACATTGATCATTATTTGTAAATGAAATGAGAAGAGCCGGAGATTATTAATATCCCATGTATTGTACGCTGACTTCAAATAATTCAAAACAAAATGAGATTTTCCGCAAAAAGCATATTATATTGGTTTATATAAATACCTGTTTATGTGGAAATGAAAATATAAACATAATTTCCATAATTTCTCTCGTTTCACATCATTTTGTTGTATATATGTATATATGGTGAGGTACATAGAACTAAAAAAAAAACTTCACAAACCAACCAAGGAATACTCGTATATGTTATGCCCCGGGCTATTGAAATTAATTTTATTCATATTCATCATATAACATATCACTGCCATATGCCGGTGTATATATAGGTAAATGCGGAAAACGAGCTTCTAAAATATATGTGTATAGATTGTCGGTACACAAGTACTAATACATAAGACTCATAACATAAAATCCAATTCTAATGAAATAAGAATTTTCCCCCGGAGATTAGATTCAAAATATTTATGTATATACAAAAAATCGATTAGTAAAGTACGAGACGAGCATGTATCCAGAAATATCGAAAAGGTAGATTAGAAGTAGAAAAATTCTATAGATTTTCTGTGTATACGAATCGTAGACGTGATTGTAATCTAAATCGTTAAATATTATCTTTTAATTAATTTGATTAACTTTTTTTTATGTTGTGCTTAAATTGGACAAACATTATGTATAAAATATTAAAAGCTTGTTTGTTTTGTTATAAACACAAAAAAAATTTAAATGGAATTTGCATATATAGACTCTTTAATTATTATCGTACGGCACGCAGTAACACTTCATGGGAAACAACTATGTATAAAAAGACGATTAAGTTTAGATATTTCCAAGTAGTAAACGTCCAAATAATCTAATCAGCTAATTTCCATAAAATTGTATTAAGCTTTTAACTTTGAAAGGGAAAAAGAGTTCATTTATTACTAAAGACTAAACCAATAGAAATTTGTAATGAAATTAATCGAATTTTAAAAGCACTAAATTTTTAGTACTTTTTTATAAAATTTCAATTCAATTTATGATTTTTTTTATTTTTTTTTATGATTTAATCCCTGTCAATCTGTTCGTAGCCCTTCCAACTCTTTCTCAGTTCGATTTTCCCGTCCTACCTTACGCAGTTGCCTGCCAAATCGAAAGTATACGGTGATACGTCCGATTTACGTAACCATCTGCGCATTGCATAGCTCCATTCCAGCCTATAGTACTTGAATTGGAAGATGCACTCCCACAGGGGGTCATATTTGCGTGTTCCTTTTCATCACAAATTGAAAACTTTCATTTTCCATCCTGCCCGTATCGGAATTTGAACCCGGTACCTCCCGATCCAAACGCCAAAGCTTTAATCACTGTGCCGTTTGGTCGGTTCAATTTATTATGACACAAAAAAGAATTCTATAAAATTTCGTAGTGTAAAGTGCTAGCGGCTGAAACCTCAGAGCAAGACCAAAGAAGATACAGGCCTGATTGTATAGAAAAAATAAATCACCGAGTTTTCAATATAGTAGCTATAAACGTTTAATCAAAATTTTGTACGAAAACAGTCGGCATGTAAACCAACTATACTGAATTCAAACCATTTATAAATTTCCCACTAATTTCTAAATATAGTCCAACTATAATATTTAAGTTTCATATGAATTAACAAAAATTCCAGAGATTGTTCCAGGGATTAAAAAAAATATGACGAATCAACTTGGAATTTTTTTACTATTAGAAGCGAATAAGAATGCCCTTTTAGAATTAGCAACAAACCTGATGGGTTTAGACAGGTCCTTAATCAACTACTTCACGAATTAGCGAGAATTGAATCTAAATCTCCAGATATGGTCGTCAATGGGCTTCTCAAGTTAGTACAAAAAAAAAACAAAAAATTCTCCTGGCTACTGATAGGTAACTCTGACCTGAAGTACTAACTCCAGAAATGGCTAATATTGGCCATCTAAATTTGAGTAAAAATGAAATCAGTACATCTAGAAGATCAAAATTCGTAGCAATATATCCGAAGTCGAGTAATAGCTGTATTTCCTTGGTAAATTTTTTTTAGAGAGTTTAGCGAATTTAGAATTTTACCAAAGAAACGGCAAAAATAGCGTAATGGCGTATTTTTGTTTTTTAAAATTAATTATTATTATTAATTAAAACTAGTTTTATTTTTTGAGCTTTAAACAATATTTATTAAGAAAACAAAATTTGTCTTATTATTTAATTGTTACTAACCTTTGAAAAAAAAAAATCTTTAAATTATTTCCGAGTGGTAAGCACCTTAACTAAGAATTAAATTTAGCTTTCGTAAATCTAAGAAAATTTTCAATTTAGCTAAATTTTTTCTCAATTTAGATACATGCAATTGTTGTTGTAAATTTAGAAAATTTACCAAACAAATACAGCTATTATTAGCACTAAGTGGTTTTAGCTAAGTGACTCAATAGCTAGGTGATTCAATTTATTACCAAGACCTGAATCACGATCTTTGGCCCTTCGGGAAATAACCAGTAGTCGTGCATTATTAGCACTAGGTGGTTTTGGTTAGGTGACTCAATGACCAACATAATTTATTAGCCAGACCTGAACCACGATCTCTAGGAATGACTGATGTTGGCCATCCAAATTTGAGTAAAAATAATACCAGTACATCTAGAAGATCAAAATTCGTAGCAAAAAATGCGAAGTCGTGCATTATTAGAACTAGGTGGTTTTGGTTAGGCGACTTAGTAATCAACTTCAAGTACTAGCCAGACCTGAATCACGATCTGTAGGAATGGCCAATATTGGTCATCCAAATTTGACTTACAATAAAATATGAATACCTAGAGGATCAAAAATTTGTAGCAATAGACCCGAAGTCGAGCATTATTATTAGCACTAGGAGGCGACTCAATCACGATCTCATGAGTTACCTAACCAAAACCACATAGTGCTAATAATGAACGACTCCGGAGTTTCTGCTTCGAAATTTGATCATCTAGATATTCAGATGTCATTTTAGCTCAAATTTGGATGTCCATTATCGGTCACTCTGGCCGATAGTGAATGAAGTAGGTCATTGAGTCACCTAACTAAACATTGGTGCTTACAATTTTTGGCTTCGGGGTTTTTATTCAGTTTTATTCTAGGTGTTTATCCATCCCATTCCTAAAATATATATTACCACAATTCGAGCGGCGCTCGAACTAAACCTAAGTCTCTATATCTGTCAATCTTGGAGGAGAATTACCACGTTAATTGCATCACGGAAACGTGGTTGACTGCCCACTAGAGAACCGACGAGTATTTTCCACCAACTTATGCAGTTTATCGGAGAGACAGATATCTACAGCAGGTCACTTATGCCGTGGGTGTGGTAGGTATTATAAAAGCCGTCTCTAACAAATACTCATCTATGCCGATAACGTTAATCAACTGTGGTACTGAAGTTGTTGCTGTGCGCTTACGGTTTCACTCAAATTCGCTGTTCATTTGTGTCACATAACAATTTAACTCCCTTAAACATGAACGATGATGTTCATATCTGATATATTTTCCTTGGGACTGAAACAATGTATCAATGTCAAGAATTGCAGTAACAACGTGTTAGATCTAGCCTTTGCGCCAATTGATCATGAGATGATCGTCACAACCTGTGATGATTTAGCTGGATCTTCAAGTATTTATCATTTGCCGCTGAATATTTCAGTCTTGTTTGAATACAGTGAATTAATCGAAAATAATACCGACTCTGTCATCTCTGCATTTCTTTGTGGGTATAATTGGTCTTCATTTTATAATTGTAATAATATAGACGATATGTTGAACGAATTTTATAAAATTGTTCAAATGGGCATTGAAACATTCATTTCTAGATTGGTTGTTTCAGACGCCAAGAAGGAACCGTGGTATAACAATGAATTAATAAATTTAAAAAATAGAAAGGATAAGGCTCATAAACTTTATAAAGTATCTCCGAATACAGTAAATTACAACTCCTTGCAGGTCTTACGTAAAAAATATATATTTCTTAACCGATTTCGTTACAGTAATAATGTTTTGGAGGTCGAATCACAAATTAAATCAAAACCCAATCACTTTTGGCATTTTGTTAACTATAAAAGAAAATCTGATGGTTACCCTCCCACAATGTATTTGAAAGACCGATTCTGTGATAACATTTTAGATAAGGTTAATTTGTTTGCTGATTTCTTTGAGAGCATTTATAATCCAGATTCAGGTTATAATTTCTGCAGCTTCGTTTGGAATTTGATACAATCTTATTGGAACTGTCAAATTTTGATGTTAACCATAGTGCCGGCTTTGATTCGATACCGCCTTTATTTTTAAAATTGACCTGTAACGCAATTGCCGCCCCGGTATGCTTTCTATTTAATAGAAGTCCAAGAGAGGGATATTTCCCTACTCTTTGGAAGCGATCGCTTATTAAACATATTTTCAAATCCGGGATTCGTGGTAATATTGAGAACTATAGGGATATTTGTATAATTTCAGTCTTACCCACGTAGTTTGAGAAACTTGTTAACGATCAATTATTCTTTCACATGATAACTTTATCACGCCAAAACAGCATGGTTTCTTTCCAGGCAGATCAACTGCTACTAACTTACTCTTGCTTACAAATTGTGTCTTTAATGCCTTACATATGGGTAAAATTGTGCAGGTTGTGTACACTGAGTTCTGTAAGGTCTTTGATAAGATTGATCATTGCTTGCTTTTGAAGAAACTTGATTCCTTGCATTGTAGTTTTCTGCCACTGGACTGGATCAGATCGTATCTTGATTCCAGAACTCAGATAGTAAAAATTGGTAGCTTCACGTCCAGAGTTATTGATGTCATTTCGGGAGTGCCTCAAGGTAGTCATTTGGGTCCTATGCTTTTCATACTATTCATCAATGACGTAGTAGATTGTTTTAGTTATTCCGACATCCTCATCTACGCGGACACCATTAAAATTGTTAACACCATTTAATGCACCAATGACGCAAGCTGTATCAAAATATAGTTCAATTTTTTTCGTTCCACTTACATATTTTAGCTCTACTGTTTCTCTTTTATTTCTGTCATTTATATCATTTGATCCCGGACCCATAATATGACGTCATTTTTGATCCAACATGGCTTCTTGTTTACATTTTTGTCTTTTTATTTTTTGATCCCGGATCAATTAAAAAATCCAAAAAAATTGTTGGATTTTTTTTGACGTTTACTCACACATATTGTGATATTGTGTGAGTAAACGTCAAAAAAACCAACAAATTTTTTGAATTTTTTAATTGATCCGGGATCAAAAAATAAAAAGATAAAAATGTAAACAAAAAGCCATGTTGGATCAAAAATGACGTCATATTATTGCTCCGGGATCAATATTTTGCTGTCACCGAAAATGATATTATATTTCGCTCATTTTCTGCCAGAGTGAAAACGATCCCAATATCATATTTTTATTATTTTTTATCAAAACATACTCTAGTTATTTCTAGCAAATTAGGTAAAATTCCAAATAAAAAATGTCTAAATTCACGAAAAAATCAACATTTTAGGGTATTGGAACCTATCGTAAGAAAATTTGCAAAATATTAAAGAATTATAAAATTTAAGATCCGATTGAGGATGTAGGAATAGAAAAAAATTATTTTACTAATCGCAGTATATATTTTTATTTACTTTTGAAAAACGCCTTTTTTACAAACATTTTTGAGTGATATTTTCAAATCACTCTACTGAACTGTTACAAATTTTGGATTGTGCCAGTTTTGCACTAAATGAGCGATTTTATCATTCTATACGGCGCATGTAGTTTAATACCAAATATTTTAAGGGGCCGGAGCAAAATTTTGACAGTGCGAAATACCATGTTGGTTTAGTGCTATTGTTTAAGTGAATTTGCTCAAATTTGTAAATATAAAATAATAATAAAATAATATTACATGTTCCGAAATTGGGACATACGTTCACATCAGCCGACTTTGGAACATTTTATTTTCATCAGTATTATTATTTCATATTTGCTGTTAAAAATTAGTGGTTTATCCAATATTATTGAAAGATAACTTCAAAAATGTAGTCAAGTGAAAAAAAACACTTATTCATATTGGACGAGTTAGCAAAAATGTTGAATGGCTCCGACTCAAAATTTGACTTTTCGAGAGATGAAGAAGCTCACGAACCCAATTTGGCCACTCAAATGAATTTAGATGATATTCAATTTTCTTGCTTGAAACATTCTAGAAAAGGTCTATGCTAAAATTATCTCAAATTTAGTGTTAAATTTTAATTATTTAGAAATTTTATAAAATTAATCTGATGATAAAGAATTCATATCGGAAAATGCATTTTCCAATCAAGAAAAATTGAATTCAAAACAGTGAAATACAAATGGAAAATGATCCTATAGAAGAACTTGAGACACCTCTGTTGTACTTTAGTAAATATTATCAAAATGATTTCTTCAAAAATGCCACGTATTATGCAAATATGTACGCCGAATAACAGTATTCGAGGGTACTCAAACACACGAAACCCGACCAATTAAGAAAATTGTTCGGATTACACAATCTAATGGGTTCTCTTCATTTACCCCGGTCACGTTTGTAATGGAATTCACTACTTGGTATTTAGCTGGTTCTAAAAGCGATGAATTATGCCCGCTTTTTTAACTCAGGAACGTACCACGTTTCTTTGATGTATAATGGATCCCAGCAAAGCCAAATCCGTCGATAAATTCACAAACTTAACCCCTTCCTAAACTCATTTCGAAGCAGATGCTTACAACATGAGATGAAAGAATATTTGTGTATCGTCGAACAAATGGTGTCTTTAAAGGCTACACGTGAAAGGGAAACTCTGCCCTTGGGGTATAACAATTTATATATTGTGTGGAAAAAGTATGATAGTGAAGTTTGTGCTAAAAAAAATTATTAAAAAATTACACTGTTAAATTTATTATTTTTCCTATTGGAATTTATTTTCAAATGAAAACTATAAAATTGGATTCATTCTAAAAGTTGTGCCGTCGAATCAAGAAAAATCTACAGATTCTGGTTGACATTTTTGAGAAGGTAAGGCATACATCTATTCTTAAAATTTAAGTAAAGTATATTTTTGTGATTCGTTTTATTAAAAATTATAATTAGAAATTGAGCATTTTCTACCGTTATAGTAATTGGCAGCGTTTGGCTATGTCTGTAATATAATTCATGTTTTCATTTATACTGCCGTTACCAGAGATGTTTACTGAAGTCAAATTTCTACCAAATAACAAAAACTTTACGTGTGTGCGAATATACAAAAATACGTTTAGACGGAATACTCTGGCAACATTTGTTGCGAGGCTAAAACAAACTAATAATTATAATAAATTAATTCAATAATCTCATATAAAGACATAATTTTTATGATTGGCCTTGGTATGTTCTTTAACACCAAAATGCCAAATGGTCGGTCCCTGGGGTCGGCCATATGAATAACAAGCATTAACTGCAACAGTTGCTGCACGAAACGTCAATGGAAAATTTTTTTCTACAGAAGTCAAAAGTCCCATATATAGACATGGTTTTTTATTATGGGCTTGGTATGTTCTTTAATACAAAAATGCCAAATGGTCGGTCCGTGTGGTCGGCCATATGAAAAACAAGCATTAACTGCAACAGTTGTTGCACGAAACTTCAATGGAAAATTTTGTTCTACAGAAGTCAAAAGTCCCATATATAGACATGGTTAACTTTGTTTGGTATTGGTACTATGTTTTAAAGATGTTTGAAACTTTATAATTATGTTAAATATGTCAAGTTAAATAAAGATCGAGCTATTAGCTAAATATATAAAGAGGTTCTGGACAAAAAATTTCCGTTTTTTATACCGCCGATCGTAGAGATGTCCACAGGTTCTCACTCACATTACATCATCGCATACTGTCGTTTCGTACCATAAATATCAATCTTTTCAAAAACCAATGCGTTGCATACGCGTAATGCAAATATAAGAACCATAACCGAAGATTTAAATTTATCTTAAGTAAAACTACAATGGATGTATTTGTGACTGGACAAGATCGAGAAAATCATGACGAAGATTATACTTTTAAGCAAATCCGTGGAACTTTACGAGAAAATTATAAAAAACCTTGTCTCACAAAACTCCCCATAACTTAAAATTAGATTTAATCGCACAAACAGATGTTGATTTTGCTTTAAAAGGAAATACTCAGAATTTGAGCACGGATATGGTCTTCCGACAAATTCGTTCAGAAGCTTTAAGATTGCTCGACTTAGTTCGTGATTGTAATATTGGTGATATATTTTATAAAAGTTTGGAAAATCATCCTGATAAATATATACATAAATTCTCCCATTCACTTCCAGTTATCATGATGAGAACTACCCAAATTCAGCTTTTAGCAGATCACGATATAAACATTATATATTTCGATGCACCAGGATGCGTTGTTAAAAATCCTAATTGTCATCCACATGGATATCGTCGTATATTATACTACGCGTGTGTGATAAAAATAGACGATATTATTATTCCCATTGCTGAAATGGTGTCTGCGCAGCATGACATAAAAGCAATCTCCGAATTTTTGTTGAATTTGCTTTAAAATCATTAAAATCAATAAAAATACCAAAATATTTCGTTGTGGATTGGAGCTGGGTATTTATTATATCAAATTTAAATATTTTTGATTTTATGTTAATGGATGATTATTTAAAATATAATTATAATATTATAGTCAATTGCGTTCCGTCTAAGCCGGATAAAGTTTTAATTTTAATTTGCTGCTCTCACATGGTGAATATTTTTAAAACACAGATTAAAAAGAAATTACCTGTGGCAACTCAAGAGCACAGATGTTTCGTCCTAGATTTGCTTTCAGCATTTATTAATTATAAATCTTTGGAAGAGACTGATGTGTTTTTTAAAGTATTTATCTACGTACTTTGTTCAAAATATAAAAACAAATATGTAATTAAGTCGTTTCAAATTTTCAAATTACAGGTTCACGAAATTTATTCAAATGAAGCAAATAATGAAATGGATAACAACGATGATGCTGACTTATCGGATAAGGATAATTTTACAAAAGAAGCACCACCATCTAATTATTTTTATGATAGATTTAACAAAATTTACGAACAGTTGAATCTAAACATTATGAAAGAACAAAAAAAATGTATATTATAATAAGGACTTTGCCGTTTACTGCATAAAGCGATATTTCTCATACCTTCCACTTTGGGTTCACTTAACAATGCCTGAGTCCAGTTTTGAAGGTCGAGTATCCAATGCAAATGCAGAAAATTGGTTCCGGCTTGTAAAATATCATTACATAGACAATAAGTATTTAAAAATTGGACGTTTAGTGAACCTGATGGAGGAAAAGTTATCTAAGATCCTAAAAAAAATTAAAATTAAAAATATTTTTCACGAAAAAACAAACTTCATCAAAAATGCAGAAGAGAAATCAAGCCCGATGATATAACTCAAGAAGAAAATTAGAATAAAAGGCCTACGAACCCGCGCACTCCAAAACATATGGGCCAAAGAGTCATAAAAAGAAATCTTAAACGACATGTTTTAGATAATATCCGAAAGAACAAAAAAAATTGTACTGAGAATAAAGTATTATCGGGTGTAGCTAGTAAGCCACTGAGTTTGCTACAAAACCGTTTTTCACATAGAGGCAGTGATGAAAAACTCGTCTCTGCGTTTAATTTATGTGCGTTTGACTCAATTGCCTAAATTTTTTATGCCTTGGGAATTGATTCCCAATACATTCAAAATGTATATTCTGCGCATTTAGGTCCAAACAGATGTTTTCGATTTATAGATAATTATTTAAAACAACATCATCCAAATGCAATCATTTATGTAGAACGAAGCTTTATCATGATGGACTATTCGAATATTAAAGATGATGCGAAAAGTGAAATTCTAATAGATGGTACTGCGAATGTCATGCATCTTTGAACATACTTAATCCCAGAGACAGTCAGAATCAATTTAATTTGTAACTCTTCGAAGAAAGAGTTTCGAACTCTCCCAATAAATTTAAAACAATTTTGTGAAATAGATCTTATGAACATTCAAAACAGAATTGACATAAAATTTATAAAATGACCAATTAGCAAAAAATGTTACAAAAACATTAAACTGGAATCCATAAATGGGTTTCTGGTCGTAGATGTTCAGCCATTAAATGTTGAGGAAATATATTCTGTTGAGTTGAATATGATACATCAGGACCTTCGTCTATCAGAGGAAGTACTTTATTTAAAAGAGGTCATAAATTATGACATGAATTATGACATAGAATGACATAGAAATAAAATATTACTTTTCTTATAGTCAGACCCAATGAACTGAGGAACACGACGATTTGTGTAAACAAATAAGAAAAGTTCCGGCTTCTAAAAAAGTGAACCCAGCACTTCTTATTTATGGAAAATTTTATCATTTCGTTTACTAATATTTAATTGTTTGTTTTGTTGTATTTTAATTGATTGGATAGTTTTAATAAATATAGTATTATAAGTTTTAGAAAATGGTAAATAAGTTTGTTATTTACAGAGAAATGGAAGTCGTTTATTAAAACAATAAAAGGTAAAATTATGTCGGATTATCCATTACTGAGGGCATGTTTGTATTAACACGTTCGCGGACGTGAATTCTATAGCATTCATACAACATTTAGGATTTTTAACACTTCCGCGCAAATCAGCCATAGAATTTTTCCGTTTTTTAAGTAATAAGACGACATATTTGTCAATTCTAAACAATACATTCCTTTCCGCGACAAAATATCATTGCAATTACAAGAATTATCAAATTTCTGTTAAACACACCGACCATTTGGCATTTTTGTATTAAAGAACATACCAAGCCCATAATAAAAAACCATGTCTATATATGGGACTTTTGACTTCTGTAGAACAAAATTTTCCATTGACGTTTCGTGCAGCAACTGTTGCAGTTAATGCTTGTTATTCATATGGCCAACCCCAGGGACGGACCATTTGGCATTTTGGTGTTAAAGAACATACCAAGGCCAATCATAAAAATTATGTCTTTATATGAGATTATTGAATTAATTTATTATAATTATTAGTTTGTTTTAGCCTCGCAACAAATGTTGCCAGAGTATTCCGTCTAAACGTATTTTTGTATATTCGCACACACGTAAAGTTTTTGTTATTTGGTAGAAATTTGACTTCAGTAAACATCTCTGGTAATGGCAGTGTAAATGAAAACATGAATTATATTACAGGCATAGCCAAACGCTGCCAATTACTATAACGGTAGAAAATGCTCAATTTCTAATTATAATTTTTAATAAAACAAATCACAAAAATATACTTTACTTAAATTTTAAGAATAGATGTATGCCTTACCTTCTCAAAAATGTCAACCAGAATCTGTAGATTTTTCTTGATTCGACGGCACAACTTTTAGAATGAATCCAATTTTATAGTTTTCATTTGAAAATAAATTCCAATAGGAAAAATAATAAATTTAACAGTGTAATTTTTTAATAATTTTTTTTAGCACAGACTTCACTATCATGAAAAAGTGCCCTCTCATATAACTTATTAATCTCCCAAGGAATATCAACTGGTCTCCCAGAAGGTAATATTAAAAATGTAATGGTATCACAAATATTGGGCACAGCCTGTTCATCGATAATTATTTTTAGTCCTACGCGTTTTTCGAAATTATTCTACAAAAGAAGATAAACACCGCTAGAACGGCTCGAGTCAACCGATTTGAAAATGTGCCGTTTCTTGAAAATAAAGAAGTAAAAAACAGCCCATAGGATGTTGTGAGGAGGTTCGGAATATAGACAAAAAGGTGGCCTAGCCCTAGATGGTTAGATGGAGTGATAATAAGTGGGTATTGGTACAAAACGACTGGTTCGAAAATGGGTTAAAACAATTAAATCCCATATGTTAGTAGATAAACATGAAATAGTCAGTCTTTACAACGAACATATGGGAGAAGTGGATCTTGTAGATCCGCTAATGAGTTATTATCGCATTTTTTTTTTTAATTTTCAGTTGGGTAGAATATAAATAAGAGCCAATGTAAACTAAATAATGTTGTCCATGCAAACAAAATTATGGATTTTCTAAATTTTAGAATATGTTTGGCACGAGCTCTTATTGAAACGTGCACTAAACCACAAGGACGACGTGGTACGCAATCAGATATCAAGGAGATGGCACCAATGGAGAGGAATCGCAGTGTATAGTACGACCGCTTGGTGATTTAAAAAATGACCATGGCGATCATTTGCCGCAATATGACCAAATACCACAGAGCTAAATACAAACAGCAAGGGTGTAGTATATATAAATCCCATTTTTATTGTGAAATGGGCAAAGTTCATGGGTCCGGGTCGAAATTGCATATTTTAAAATGACATTTTTAAAAACGACATCTCTCAAAACTGCATATTTCAAAACTGCATAAGGTACAAAACGGCATAAAGTACAAAATTGCATTTTTCTAAACTGCATTTTTTAAAAAGACATTTTACAAAATGGCATTTTTTAAAACGGCATTTTTCATAATTGCATGTTTCAAAACGACATAGGTACAAAACGACATTTTTCAAAACGGCATTTCTTAAAATGACATTTTTCAAAAAGACATTTTTCAAAACGGCTTTTTTTAAAATTTTATTTTTCGAAACGACATAGGGACAAAACGGCATTTTTCAAAACGGCATTTCTCAAAATTGCATATTTCAAAACGGACATAAAGTACAAAACGACATTTTCCATAACAACATTTACCTTTTATTTAGATTATCTTTAATACATATATATATATACATAAATTTTAACTTAATACTAATTACATACTAAAAAGATATATTTCCAGCAATTGCTTTCAAAAAGCCATATTTGCTGTATTCTTTTTTTTTTAAATTAAGTTTATGTTTTTTTCCTTAATAATATATTTAGTTTTTTTTTGAGATGGCGGATTTCCCCTTTCCAACTTTTCAATTTCTGCGTTGGTAGTTCTAGTGTTTTTTTGCAATTCTGCTAATAAATGCAGTACACCGATCTGCGCACGACCAATTACTGTATTCAAATATCGGTGAAATGATTCGGAATTATTTTGTGTCCGTGGTATTCCCATCGAATTTTGATCCGACACGCTCCACAGATTTGGCGGAAAAGATGGACCTCTACCATTCTTTCCTGAAATGTAATGCTCTTCTAGCCAGTCTGCTAGAGGATCAAATTCCGAACCCAGTTCATTTCTTATTTCTTGAAACCATTCTGAGATTTCTTCTGGTTCCAGGAAACAGATTGCAGCAATTTGTCGCACTTTCATCGCGAACTCTACATCACTGCCGTACCGGGTTTGCCAACCCATTGATTGGATATGCCTGTATATATTCTGCATAAAATGGAAATTGCACCCTTTAACAATAACACCTTCGAATACGCTGCGAACGCTTTTGATTGCGGCCTTCTCAAAATCCGTTATTATGATCTTCGGTGACAAATCTACTCCGATATCCAATGCTTTTTCATTTAGCATATTAAACATGTGTTGGTATAGTTTGGCCGATTTGCCGCTCATTAAAACGTATACCATTGGGTGCACCGTTTTATGCGGCCCAACACTGCAGTGAATAGTATATAATTGAAAGAAGATTTTAGGAACAACTTTAAATGTTCCGTCCATCATCCAAAAATCGGCTTCTCTCATCCTTCTCAAATTATTTGACGTCGAGCAAATTATTATGCGGTCTTCTCCTATCGTGCCATCTCCTAACACGAACTTCTCGCCGTCAATTTCACTATGTGTTGTTGGAATATCGAAAATTAATGATACTGGCTCCCTCTCTGATTTTTTTTTTGGCCTCCGCAGAATCTTAGTTACTGGAAGTTTCTCTGCGTCCGGAGAGTGATTATGTACATTATAAAAGTTTGCCACATAATATTTCCCCTCTCTCGACTCTGCTATTAAATTGCAAGTGCATTTAAATAGTTTGCTTTGAGCACCGCCATCGGTTTGTGATGCGGTGAAAATAATAAGAAAATCCATGTAAATACGAGGGTATATCAAAAAGTCTTGCAATATCATATGAAAAAAACGAGTGAGTGAGACAACAATATATTTTTCAAAACCATTTTTTGTCACGATGAAACTTCTAGAAGAACATTTCGATGTAAATTTTACGGTTCGTTTGTTTTTGTCAATTTAGTAACATGTGTTTTGAATTTTTCTTAAAATGAATGAAATTGAATATCGCGCCGTTACTAAATTTTTCTATAAAGATGGACGAAATGCAATTTATATATTCAACTATATATCAAAAGTTTACGGCGAATCTGCACCATCATATGCCACAGTAACAAAGTGGGTAAAATTATTCAAAAGTGGTTGGGAGTCATTATAAGACGATAACCGCTCGGGTCGGCCAGCAGATGCTATTAGCCATGAAAACGTAATTTTGGCTGATTCTATTGTATTGGAGGACCGGCGTATTTCTGTTCCGCGGTTAGCGTGGAGACTTTCTCTTTCATACGGTACCACATATACTATATTACATGACCACCTTCACATGTCGAAAGTAAGTGCGCGATGGGTTCCCCGTTTGTTGAATGCTGAACAAAAAAAAATGCGTGTTTAAACTTCAAAGGCGATTTTAGATATGTACAAAGCAGATCCAGAAAATTTCTTGGGTAACATAATAACAGGCGATGAAACATGGCTTCATCACTGGGATCTGGAATCCAAACAAGAATCGATGCAATGGATTAAACGTAGTGAACCACCACCAAAGAAATTCAAAACTCAACCGTCTGCTGGTAAGGTTTTGGCAACAATTTTTTGGGATGCTGAAGGAATTTTGATAATCGATTATATGCCACCGAAAACCACAATCACAGGCATATATTACGCAGAGGTTTTGCGAAAATTGAAAAAAGCGATCCGGGAAAAACGGCCAAGGAAAGTTAGGAAAAAAATCTTGCTTCTTCACGACAATACACCAGTGCGCAAGGCTAATATTGCTCAAGCTGCATTAAAGGACTGCGGCTTCGTGGAAATTCCGCATCCACCGTACAGTCTAGACTTGGCACCCAGTGACTACTTCTCTTTCCCAATTTGAAAAAAACACTAAGGGGCCGGAAATTTTCCAGTGACTATGAAGTACAGTCTGTTGTAAATGAATATTTTATGGAGCAAAAGAAATCTTTTTTTTTAGAGGGTTTAGGTAAGTTAATTGATCGATGTGACAAATGTATAAACCTTAAAGGAGATTATGTCGAAAAATAAAAATATTGCTGTCTCTCTCACTCTTTTTTTTCATATGATATTGCAAGACTTTTTGATTTGCCCTCGTACATTATAGTGGTGTTCTTTTGAGAAATTATCATTTGACACTGCTGTCCTATTATATTTTCGTTCTCCATAGTTGTTAATGCTTAGTTCACTCTGATAAGCTACATCACCTTTGAAATTTTGTATATTTAATAATTCGCATATTTAATAATTATTTAATAATTATTAATTAAATATTTCCAACGCTCAAAAATTATCGAACAACTGATATCAGAAACAATTTCTGCAATGCTATTTATATGTTTTTTTGTTCTAACGGCAGATTTAGCTCCACCCCCAGCTTAATTCTTGTTTTGATGTCTAATATACATCCGAGTACATTTTTACTATGTATAGAATTAATTTTTTCCCGTTTTTCAGGTTATGTCCCTATATAGTTATATGTACAGTACAGTATATGAGATACATATACTGACACGCCAATAAAAAAATCCTCGGTGGCGGTGTATATGAAAAAAAGGTTGGTTACTTTTATACGCCCGATTTTCATCTTAATTATAGACAGAAACATACTCTTTTTGTAATCCTATTCCGTACTAATAAGAGAATGATTTACAATACAATTGTCATTATCTTTCATCCTCTTCTTTCATTTTCATTAGTATACTAATTATTATAATATTAAGGCTTCGCCAGTGAAATGAATGATCTGTTTAACCTTCCAAAACATTTAGTTATCGGCTTGCATTCGGTTATGTACATATACAATAATAAAGTTTTAAAAAAACTTCGTTTACTTATATTGTTGATCGAGAATTAAGGTAATCTGATATAATTATAACCAAGGAAATTAAATTTGTACATTTATAATTATTATTTCATTCCCAGAATGTATTCAATCGAAATGCAACGAACGGCAGCACGTAGAATTCGACTGAATTCAGAAGATCAATTCACTTTCGACCAAGCGCCAGATTACATTATAAATTCTTTCTTCGGGGAGTGTACGTACAAAAAGCGTTTGACAGTTGTTACGTTTAGTTTTGTAAACGGTATAAATTATGATGGCATGTTAAAATTAATTAAATGGACAGATTTTAAGGAAAAGGATAGCAAAAAAATACACAGAGTTTGGTCGGATTGTTACCGCGAACCATATAGAAGCAATTGGTTTGCATATAATTGTCATTTGAAGCGTATAACTCATTTAAATGGCACAATACGCTATAATCACTGACAGCCTTATTTTTTATATTTACTAAAAATAAGTACGAATTTTTAAATAAAAATCGAATGTTCTTTATATTCTATTTTTGCTTGCACGTCTTGATTATGAAAATTTATTTTGTATTAAATATAATAACTAAAACTACATATGACATAAACAAAATATGTAATATCAAATAAAGTATCAGTTTTCACAATGGGAAGTGTGCAATTTTTTGGCTACTTATAGTTTTATTCAAAATTGAGCAGAATTTAGAACTAGAAAATCCACGCATTCCTTCCAATTTCATAGTGGTTCTCGGCGAATTTTTTATCTGATTTCTGATCATTCCGATTGCTATCCAACATTGCTAATTTGTTACCTTGGCACAAATTTGAGCCGTTTATTTTCAAAGTTGCAAAAACCACTTTTTTTAAATAAAATATTGATGTCAACTTTCGAGAAAATTTACTTATATTTATTATCTCAGGATTCTCTTATTAATGATAAGATCTTTTTTTAAATGAAGAGATACTTTTAAATTGTAAATAATGTCACCATTAACTTGATTTTTTGAAAAAGTGACTTTTGTGACTTTCAAAATAAACGGCTGATTTATAAAATAGCTCACACGTTTATGCTTGGTATATCCTATTTAATATATTGACCATATTTCATAGCAAGCAAATTATCAGAATTACAAGTCATTCCAATTTTATCACGAAAAGCTGAATTTTAACTCAAACGTCCGTATTTTAACATTTTTTAAACCTCGTTCAACCTATTAAGGCAATACATATAATTTATTTGTGTGTATTATGTCCTGTTGGCCTAACATGCCTCGCACTTTTTATAATAAAATATGTAAGTTTGTTGTTTTATAATTAAACTATATCATTTCGTCGTAGATACGTATATCATTTCGTCTTCAATTTAATTTATTGTCAGCGAAATAGGTATATATATTAAATCATAATCCGATATCTGTTGATCTAACGTTCAAGATATAACATATTGCTGGTTTTTTCCTTTTTTATGGTCATGTCCAAGATCAGACAAATAGAATGTTTTTTATGAATAAACGCATCAATTGATATATTTTATAAAATATATGTATATATAGGTAAAAGAAAGTTTTAATTGATGCATTTTATATTTTGGAACAATGGGCAGAGTACAACCGAAACACCTACTAGAATGTAACAAATGTCTCAAATACTAATCATTATCGGAATTATTTGGTACCTATAATTTAGATAATAAAATGTTGGATTTTTACATCTTCATCTTCATCGTAGATGGAAAAACCGAATGATTTTTAGATACAATTTTTAGCATGAATGGTATGCGCATCCCAAAATTATGCCGACCATTTCGTCTCAAACTAACAATATTAAACCTTTAAAGTTTAAACATCTCATCGGTAATTTTTTTGTAGGCGTACCAATTATGTACATTTTTTTAAACAGAGAAAAACCAAACAATATTCGAGTAAAAAAATATAATGCACTAATTTTAGTAGGTATTTCCGTTACACTTCCCCCACTGTTTCTAAGTAACATCAAATCAATAAAACTATTATAAAACCGTTTTAACATATAATATATGTACCAGGTGTCATATAATATATATATAAATATATACCTGAGTTAGTATACAGGATATTCTGTAGAAACGATCTGCTATACTCCATATTAGGCAGGACCATAAATGAAGGAAAACCGCCAAACAAAAATTGTAGTGGCGATGTACGATAATAACGCTACATACTCGTATCTTGAAACTAATATGTTTGAATCAAATTTTTCGATATGCCCGATAAATTAAGAAAAATCTTGTGTGAGATAAATTTCAATATGGAGTAATCCGCTACGATCATGCAGTTGAAGTAACTAACTAGAACTTTGAAGCACTATATAAAAATTTAGGTGAAGGAGAATATTATATGCATACTAAATCTTCAAATAATTTCTAATTTCCATGAAAGTAAATACCTTTCTTATAACATACCTATACTAAACCTTTTATATAAAACATGTAGAAGAAATTTGTCAATCAATTTCATTTAATCAATTTTATTGTAAATTCAACCATACCATAGAAACATGTGAAATTTAATCTTAATCGACTAAGAAATAGCCAAGTTCCTTTTCATTTGGTTTTATCCGGGAATTTAATCCAAGAATCGTTCACAAATGTTCAAAAATTTCATTCATCTTAAATTTCACCGTGTAATAATAACCATACCTGTTGGTCATATTCCAGAAATTAATGAAAAGATAATTCTACATAGATTCATAATCGATTAAAATATTTCATTCTGTCTTGTGCAGTTTTAAAAATGTCGTTTTGAAAAATGCCGTTTTGTACCTATGCCGTTTTGAAACATGCAGTTTTAAAAAATGCCATTCTGAAAAATGCCGTTTTGAGATATGTCGTTTAGAAAAATGCCGTTTTGAAAAATGCTGTTTTAACCCTTATGCCGTTTTGAAATATGCAGTTTTGAAAAATGCTGTTTTGTACCTTATGCCGTTTCGTACCTAATGCAGTTTTAAAAAATGCAGTTTTTTACCTTATACAGTTTTTACATATGCAGTTTTGAGAAATGCAATTTTAAAATATGCAATTATGACCCGATCCCAAGTTCATTTATGCCTTAATCGTGATAGGATTTGCTACGTTAAAATCCGAAAAACTTTGCAATGTTTGTAAAACGAGACTTCAATATTATGAAGTCTCAATAATAAATAAATTTTAGGATTATGCAATATTATATTTATTTGAAATAATTACTTGGTTATTAGGTGGCAAATAATTAATTATAAAATGACTGACACAATTAAATTGAACTTAAGCGATTATTTTGTATTTTTATATTTGAAATAGACAATATTTTCGCCATTTTATGTTTTCGAAATAAGCAATGCTTTCGGTCCTATATAGTCGTTCGTTTTTGATTTGGCAGTAAAGGCGTAAACTAGGACAGGAAAATGAACCGCGACAGAGCAGCGAGTGCTTCGGCCCCAGAACTGGTGGCAGGAATTAAGAAAAAAAAAATGTTTTCACTGCCTTAAAAAAATTCTCAGAGTCAGCCATTTCATGATCCTTTTTTGAATCGATGAATTTTAGTACTTAATGTTATCTGTTCTAAAAATACTTTGACATATGTAAAGTCAAAGATATGACATTTATCATCATGGAGTCGCTATTAACATAAGAACGTGTTTTGATTGTTGATCTTCATTTGCATCCATACAAAATTCAACTAGCTCAAAAATTGAAACCATCAGACTATTTAAATCATCGTCGTTTTGTTAATTGGATGCTTGAACGAAATGAAGATTCTTCATGAAAAATCATGTTTAGCGATGAAGCTCATTTTCTTCTTAATGGGTATGTCAATAAGCAAAATTGTCGAATTTGGGGAGCTTTAAATGTTATTCACGAAGCAGAAGTTCATCCTCCAAGAGTCACTGTTTGGTGTGGTTTATGGGTTGTGGGCACCGTTAGGCTGTTTTTCTTTAAAAACGAAAAGGAAAATATCTTTACAGTGAATGGGGAACGTTATCGCAACATCTTAACTTAACTAATTTGTAGCCTAAATTAGATGAATTGCATGTCAGTGACCTTTGGTTTCAACAAGACGGTGCAACATTCCAAGCAAATCATGAAACAATCCATTTATTGTCAACAACATTTGCTGATAATTTTAAGAAATTGTGCAGTTCCTTGGCCACCAAGAAGCTCAAATTTAACACAACTTGATTATTTTTTGTGGGAGTTATTTGAAAGGTAAGGTGTATGCTAATCATCCACAAACAATTGAACAACATAAAAACAACATTCGAGCTGAAATTGAGGTCTTTGAACCGCTTTTGTTGGAAATTGTCATCGAAAATTTTGATGTTCAGATGCAGGCTTGTAGACGAAGCCGTGATGGCCATATAAACGATATTGTTTTTCATGCATAAATGGCATAGAACCACCTTTCCATATCAATAAAAAATATTGACTTTTCATCCCAAAAAGTGTGTTTTATTTACAAATGAAAAAAGGCGTAACAGATGTCCCATACTGTATTTTAAACTTTTTCATCTTTTGTGGCAATTTGTTTCGAATTCGGAATATCCTGGCGAGCCTTAACACAGGGCCCGGTATATTTTTTTCTCTCATATATTATTTCAAATATATATTCAAATATAGGCCAAAAAACACAATTAACTTTTTTTCATCAGCTGGTTCGTGATTCAAAGGGTGTACGCGATTTTTTGTAAATATTTTGTATTTCCAGGTGCATTGCATTGCAATACAATAGTATGTCTCAAAATACAATGGCCAGTAAAAACGATAAATTAATGGCGGTGAAATGTGTTCAAAATAAACGAGAATTAGTAAATGCACTGTTAAAAAAATTCTTATAAGAATTTTGGGACAAAACTAGAAAATAAACTCAAAAAAAATTATTTTACATTCTTCATTAATTTTTCATTTTTACGTATTTTTACAGAAGGTAATAGTTTGCTTAGGATCAATGAATTAATCACTCATTATCCGAAATGAAAATATGATTATGAAACCTCATATGAGGCGGCCAAAACCCTTGATGGGATATAGTGCCAGAGAGAGAGAAAAAAAATAGTTTGCTAAGCAGATGCTAGTTTTAGTTTGAACAAACTAAAGGTAAATCACCGATGTGAAGTTTCTAACAAAAAAACCAAAGTATATGTGTTAGTACCACTCAATATTAAATTCTTATTAGAATAAATTGAGTGTGATTTATTACACTGTTAAATTATTATCCATGTCAAGTACATTTAAAAATTATAATTTTTAAAACAGAATTCATTTAAAAATAAAGAAATATTAAGAAAATGCAATAATTAAAAAAACTGATAAGTAAAATAACAAATTAAAAGCTTAATTAAAGTTAATAAATAAATTAAAGTAAAAGCTTTAACAGAAAAAATATCAAAATTGTTTATTGTAATTTTTTGATCAAAATAAGATGTATTTTATCATCTGGGCCAATAACAAGCCACTTTCAGAGAAGAGGGCAAGAAATCCTTATATAGGTCGAATTGAACTATCTATAGAGAACATTTTCCGATATAAGGGTTTTCCTATAGTGGAGAAAATGTAGCCTTGTTAATAGCAGTTTTACAATCTCGGGAATTTGGTTGTTATTGGCCCAGATTGATAAAAGATTCAAAATTTACGGTGCAAAATTGCTAATAACAAGGTTAATTTTTCTCCCCTCGGAAAAACCATAAAATGGAAAATGCTCTCTATAGATAAGGCAATCCGGCCTATATAGTGGTTTCTTGCCCTCATCTCTGGAAGTGGCTTGTTGTTGGCTCAATTTGGTAAAATACTCAAAATTTACAGTGGAAAACTGCTATTAACAAGGTTACATTTTCTCCGCTAGAAAAAACCTTATACCGCAAAATGTTCTCTATAGATAGGCCAATCCGACCTATATAGTTCAACATTAACAATCGCCCAAATCGGACGTGTTTTTTTAATTGTCATATACAATAAATTTTTTGTATATTTTTTGTAACTTATTGTTATTTATTGTTACGTATTTTATTGTTGTTACTTTTTTCCTGACAAATCAATTATACTCAAGTAACTATTTTTTCATTTTTCTGTAAAAATTTAATTTGAATGTATAATACTGTGTGTAGTGCATAAAATAATAAACTAAATCTTGACCTATATTAAGTGTATTTGTGTTACGGTCATAAAAAAGTGTTTTACAAACTAAAATAAACTGAACCAGTGAAATGTCTGTGGAAAAAAAATGTGTTGAGTGCTCCGTCATAATTGTGGATGAATGGTTTTTCGCATGTAAGGGATTTATGTGCGATAGAGTCATTAGTTACACGTGTACAACATCTAACGCCAAAAAGCTAATGACTAAATTTCCCAATGACGTCAAAAAGGCCATGAAATTTATATTTGATGGATTGCCCGGTTTGAGTTGGTTTTGCTCTGAATGCCTAACTAACATGAAAGTATTGCATTCTAACTCGCTCGTCACATCAAAAGAAATCGTGCAAGGAAATGATAATTCGAACAATGATACTCATACAGTGAACGAGGTTTCAAATGAAACTGTTGAGAACCGCAGAGTAACACGATCTCAATCAAAAACTCAACGGGAAAATGACAAAATACCACAAACTGCCTCTTCGAAAACTTTATCTACTGATATCCTGATACCGTCTGTATCGAAGACCACAGACCCGCTACCTCAAACATCTCACTCTTTATCAACACCTTCATCAGCGATATCTCTAAAAACAACATTTGTATCGCCAACGGAATCATCGCACTTAAAGCCTATATCATCAGTAACCACAACTGCAGCTTCTTTAAACTCACATCTTACACATGAACAGTCACATCAGTCAGCATCTGATGAAATAAAAGCTGTAGAACCTCGACGATGGCTCTTCGTTAGTAGAATTGAAAACTCTGTGACGAAAGAAAAATTCGAAGACTTTCTAAAAACTAAAATGAACTTGGATAACGCTGTGTGTATCAAAATTTCCCGCAACCAGGAAAACGGTCATATGTATGACTATACATCATTCCGTGTTAGTTTACCAGCAAATCAATTTTTAACTGCATTACATTCCACGTTGTGGCCTTCTGGACTACTGGTTAAAGAATTTGAATGGAAACGACGTCGCCAAAATTTTCGACTTATGGCACCAATCACCAACCTTTCTGAACATGAACTTAAGTTTCCAAAAAAGCAATCGGATTTTCGGAATTCAATAAACCACAACCAAATAACTTAAAAACTTCCAAAACGAGCAACTCTGCCTGCAACTTCAATGGTGGTTTTAATATACGTACTATGGGTGAGGTTGATGAAGTCAATGCTGACTTGATGAATTTTTCACGCTATGAAAACCTCGTCAAGACAGCGAGAGTTAAAACCATCAAAATGAGAGATGCTGTGTGCGATTCAAATGGAGGCTTATTTCATTTTTCATCTTCAGAAAACTACTCAAAGACTCCAAGACTGGGTAATAAGTGCACATCTAAACACTGCGAAACTCAAACTGATATTGACATCAAATCAACATACAACAAATCAATCATCTCCTCATTTAAATTTAAACTTATGTTAACAAGAAGCATAAGTAACAACCACCAAGAAGATTATATAAACGGATATGAGTTTGTTAAAAATATCCCATCTGAAAAATTCATGCATGCCGAACCACAGATTTCAACCTGGCTAAATGGCAAACACTTAATAAAATCATCTATTTTAATTTGTGTTGCTTTTGAAGAAAAATTGGATAATTGCAATCTTAAAAAATATCTATCCCGAAATGGACTTATACTACATAACTTCTACATTAAATCAGTTAATGAAGTTACAAAAGTTTATAAAATCGGAGGTAACTACGTTATTGTAGTTACTCATCAATCTAAAACTGATTGCAGTGATCTAATCTACGCTTTAGAAACTTTAACATCCTACTTGCAGCATCGAAAAAATGAGCCTTTCATAATTACCTTGGATGTTAGCCATCATGTCTACAAGGTTTTGCCAGTGTTGGATTATGTTACAAACTCTCCATTTAACAACATCAAATGGGTTTTAAATATTCCTTTCAATATGTCACTGCAGTATGAGAGAATGTTATCTTCCCGTTGGATTACAGGTGATCCCTCGAAGTTCTCATATGGAAACTGTACGGATTTTCCATCCACATCTCCGACTTTTCACAAGGTGTTGTCTGCAGAGTCCAGCTATAAGAATTCGATCATAGAAATAATGTTTTACATGAAACACTCAAACAGCCTAATAAAAAGCCACTTAAAGGATCATTACATTAAGAACATAAATCTATTACCTTTCTCCGCTGCTTCCTTACGACAATTAAACATATTTATATTTGACAACGCTACCAAACAATATCTCGAAGAACCGAACACAAAACATCAGTTTGGCTTCGATGGGAATAATCTGGTGCAACTGTGTGAAGACACAAACACATTTATTACCCCAAACAGATACATTTTTTGTTCATCGGGTACGGTAATTATGTTAGATCATCAGACTTACAACTCGTTAAACAATATCTATCTTAAAACAAACATAAAGATGCCGGATATTACAAATATTCAAGGTGTACCTGGGTGTGGTAAATCAACATGGATTATAAACAACCATAATCTGGGCACTGATTTTGTTCTATGTGCTACAAAAGAAGGACTTGCAGATATAAAATTAAAGGTAACATTACGTTGCGAGCACAAAAACATTAACTTTAATAACATCAAATTAAACTACAAAACGATTGCCTCATACCTAATAAATGGTAACCGGACCTACGATACAGTTTTTGTTGATGAGTACATGATGGTGCATGCTGGATATATAGGACTTGTGGTTATCAAAAGTAAATGTTCTAAAATATATCTTCTAGGTGACAAAAATCAAATACCATATATTGACAGATTACATCATGTCAATATGAAATTTTCCGATGCAAGTGCTTTTGTAACAAAGACTGAATACTTGAATGTAACGTATCGATGCCCAGCTGATGTTACTTCTGCTCTCAAAGAATACTACCCTAACATCACTAGTATGAACACAGTGGAATCTTCCGCCGAATTTATAAACCTGCCACCAAATCTATCATCATTACCTGTGTTAGAGAACGCTTTCTATCTAACTTTTACCAGAGCTGATAAACAATTAATCTCTCAGCTTAAGATACCAGAAACCAGTAAAGTCTTGACGATCCATGAAGCACAAGGTTTAACCTCACCAAATGTAATATGTATAAGAACCAATTCTCAACCTCTTGAGCTGTTCGATAGTGTACCGCATGCCATAGTTGCAATCTCTAGACACACAAAATCATTTAAATATTTTTCTCCGGTGGCCAATGATAGACTACACTCACTTTTAATGAAAGCTCGAACTTATACTATTACTCAAAAGGTAAATCAGCCCATAAAGTCCAAAAAAAGATCGGTATACGAGAAATGTGCAATTTACTATCAAAACGTAAACAAAATGGCATCAAAAGCATCTAAATTCTACAAATTCGTTTTAAAATCAAACTACCTTATTTATGTAATTTGTGAAACTTCATTAAAACCAGACATACGGAGCAGCGAATTTTTTGGCCATGACTACGTTGTTTATAGATGCGATCGGTCTCCTGAAACTAGTTCAAAGAAATCGGGTGGTGGCGTACTGATAGCAGTACATTCTAAACTCTGGAATGCTCCAGTAACTTTAGCCCCATCGAGAGTCGAACAGATCGGTGTAAAAATCAAAATCAACCAAACCAATCTAATCATCTACGCAGCATATATACCACCTCAATCAAATAGTGATCATTATGCAACTTGCATCGATGCGATTGATGAAGTTATTAATACAACAAACTCGTCAGATTTAGTTCTTGTGCTTGGTGATTTTAATCTTCCAAATATAACTTGGAACTTGGACCCAGAACTAAACTGTATTTTACCTTGCAATATAACAACAGATGCGGAATCTTTATTTGTGGACGCCATGCTTGGTTATAATTTGAACCAAATAAACACAATTGCTAATAATCGTGATAGATTATTGGATCTTGTCTTCAGCAACGACATTGACACCTTTAAAATTTCTGAATCCCTATTACCTTTTGTCATAAATGATGTTAATCACAAATCTTTGGATATTGTATTTGACTTAACTAAAATGGCGAGATCAGAATACCTACAACAAATGAAATACAACTTTAAAAAAACTAACCGTGTGGGGCTACAAAGTTACCTGGAATCCATCAACTGGCAAATAACTCTCAATTCCAATGATATAAACGAAAATGTGGACAAATTTAATGACATCATGCTTCAAGGCTTCGAAATGTATGTACCTATGTGCTGTAAACCACAAAATGCTCACCCTCATTGGTTTGATGATAGACTAGTTAACTTAAAAAATCGGAAGTCGAAAGCGTATGCCAAAATGTTGAAAAGCGGGTTAGAAGCAGACAAAACTACGTTTCTACAACATAGTAATGAATTTGAAATTTATTTCAAATCTAAATACAGGTCGTATATTAATCAAATTCAAGACAAAATCAAAGTAAATCCAAAACAATTTTGGAAATACTTTAGGAATAAACGCGAAATTGAAGGATACCCTGCTAATATGACGTACAACAATACCTGCTCTTCAAACACCAAAGATATAGCTAACATGTTCGCGTCGTTTTTTCAATCAGTCTATAGACCAAGCGTTACTAGTGGATTGTACGAACAACCCAGCAACAACAACACATCAATAACTCCTCCTATTATTTTTGAGGACAACATTTTATCGGCTTTAAGGGGGTTTGGAGATGGTTGCGGTCTTGACGATATTCCCTCCTCTATTCTGAAGGAGTACGCTGAAATTTTAACAATTCCATTATGTTATCTATTCAATCATTCCTAAAACACCGGCGTGTTTCCTGAAAAATTGAAAATTTCAAAAATTACTCCAATTTTTAAATCGGGTAAACGTGAGGATATCTCATGCTACAGAGGAATATCAACTACATCATCAATTCCAAAATTATTTGAGTTAGTATTATGCAACAGCTTTAAATCCACAATTGCACGTCATATATCAATAAACCAGCATGGGTTTATGCCTGGCCGATCCACATCGACTAATCTGGTTGAATTCACCAGTAAACTAATTAACGAGATAGAAAAACACCGTCAAGTTGATGTAGCGTACACGGATTTTAGTAAAGCATTTGATTCTATCTGTCATCATAAAGCACTCCAGAGTTTATTCAATTTTGGGTTTTCTCTCGATTACATAAATTGGTTTAAATCATATCTATCAAACCGGTGCCAATTTGTGATAATGGGAAATGAAAAATCAAACGTTATTAAAGTTACATCTGGTGTTCCCCAAGGATCACACCTCGGGCCTTGGATTTTTATTGTTTTCATAGACCGAATAACCGAGATAATCAAAAACTCAGACGTGCTCATATTTGCAGATGATGTGAAAATTTTTCGTACTATTAATGGATTGTTAGATACGGAGAAACTTCAAGAAGACTTAGATAGATTAAGTGAGTGGTGTGATCGGAACTCACTATACTTAAATATTAAGAAATGCAAAATCATGTCTTTCCATCGTAAACGAAATCCAATAATTACTTCATACAAAGTCAACAACGAAGTACTGCAAAGAGTCAATGAGGTTATAGACTTAGGTGTTACATTTGTCGAAAACGCCAGTTTCAATAGGCATATTGAAAATTGTATTGCGAAAGCGAATGCCATGTTCGGATTTGTTAAAAGATGGACAAGTGAATTTAAGGATATCCAAACCTTATGTTCACTCTATTTCGCTTATGTTCGATCTCAACTGGAATACGCTGTAACGGTCTGGAATCCATACTATGCTGTACACATAAAAAGAATTGAAAGCCTTCAAAAGAAGTTCCTGATTTTTTTGTTAAAGAAAAGTGACTGGGATTACGACCACAACTTACCATTCCATGAAAATATGGCTCGCTTACCTCCATACACAACAAGATGCACAGATTACAAAATATGCACGCTTGAAAATAGACGACTTCTCTTGGGAGCAGCTTTTATTGGTAACGTTTTGCTTGGTCATGTAGATTCAGCTTACATCTTGGAAAACATATCAATTCACGTGCCATGCAGAACATTTAGAAACCATAAATTTTTAGCACTTGAACACCATTCCACCAACTATGGAGAAAACAACCCAATTAATAGGATGTCTAAATCTTTCAACTTAATTGACGATGTATTTGACTTCAACTTATCAAAGGACAACTTTAAAAATATCCTTAAAGACTTTTTTCTAAATTTTTAATTGTTTAAACCAAAATTTGGTTTATATTTTTTTTTTATTCTGTTTTAAAGTTTTTTGTTGTTTTAATATAATTTTAACTATAACTGTAAACAATCTGAAATCATACATGTATATTACAAAATAGATTTCTTTAAATAAATAAATAAATAAATAAAATAAATAAATAAATAAATAAATAGTGGTATGTTGCTCTAATCTCTGGATGTGGCTTAGTTATTGGCCCAGGTTGATAAAATACTATATTTGATATGTTGTTTTTGTTAAAGCTTTAATTTTATTTATTTATTAACTTTTTATTTATGTATTCCTTTAATTTCTTTTGTATTTATTATCTTTTTAAATTTTATTATGTAAATTATGATTTTGTTTAATATAATAATAAAATTTTCACTATTATGCATTTATAAAATATGTACAGTATAAATCACCAATAGTAAAACAATTCAATATGGCGGCTATTGGAATCTATTTGAAGGCAATAAGGATTGTCTTTCCACCATGTTTTCCAGTTAGAACCGTATAAGTATACGTATTATTTTTTGTTAGAAACTTCACGGTTTCAGGTAAATCTGTATTATAAATTCATTATTATCAATTTGTAATTCCGCAGTTTATAACGGTAATTTTGAATCGTAATACAGAATGTATAATACATCCAATTTTGAAATTCAGGAAACTTCAATTCGACAAACGTTATAAAAGAAACCGACATTACACTGTGCTTGAATCGCAAACTTTTTTTGTGACAATTTGGGCACGCAGGGGTAACCTAATTCAAGTATGCTGAATTCAATGGTGCTAGTCCTATTTCAAAGTTAGTCCCCATTTTTGAGATACCATTTTTGACATGTTTTGGCTCTGAAAATATAAATTTGTCAAAATAGATACTTATTTTCATGTTGATAGCTCTTGAACCATTAAGATTTTGATTTTGCTTTCTTCAGCAAAGTTGTTGCAAGCCAAGACGAATAACTTTGCCGAACATATCAAGACCGAAAAACCACATCTACATTCACATTATTTTTTTCATTCGCACTTATTTTTTTTTTTGCTTTTCATTTTTGATGAAAAACACTTGTTTATCATTTTTTGTCCATTTATTGAATTTAAATCGATTGAAATCGATCTAATAAACATCGCATATCTCAAAAATAAAAACTAACTTTGAAATGGGACTAGCACCATTGAATCAGCGTACTCAAATAAGGTTTACCCCTGGATACCCAGCTAATCACTTTTTTCAACTAGCACAGTGTCATTAGCAGATAATACAACACATATTCTATAAGAGGCATTTCAATAAGGAAACATGGAAGCTTTTGTTATGTTTTGCTGTGAATGACAAACAATCTTATGAATTTATAATTTAGAGGTTAACTGTATTGGAGATTGGCCAAAGCACAGGGATGTGCCTGGGGTGTCACCTAAACGGTTTTTTAGCTACTGACCCGCGACTTTAATAAAAATTAGTAATATATCAATACCAAAACAAGGAAGCTTTAGTTATCGGTTATGAATGACAAACATTTTTCTGAATTTATACGTAATTCAGAGGTTTACTGTACTGGAGATTGTAGAAATCACAGAGATCGTAACATTCTTGCCTTACTTTTAGAAAAGTTAGAAAAAATCGTTCGGTGGTAATTTTACGAAGTTGAGCCCTCGGCCAGATATATCAAACCAAACTGGTATTTGAACAAACATTAAATTTAAATTTCGGAAGTTAAAAATATAAATTTGTCGGATTAAGGCTATGAGGTTTTGGATCATAGTGGTTTGACATAGTCTTAATCCGACAAAATTATATGTTTAACGAGTTGTATGGATATATCTGGCCTAGGGCTTAATTTCGCAAAGTTGCCTCGGCGATTTTTTCTTACTTTTCTAAAAATAAGGCAGGAGTGTCAAGTTCTCTGAGATTTCTCCAATCTCCAGTACAGTAAACCTCTAAATTATGTATAAATTCATAAAAATGTTTGTTATTCATAGCCAATAATAAAAGCCTCATTGTTTCCTTACTAACATGACACTAATTTTTATTAAAGGTGCAGCTCATTAGCTAAATAACCGTGTAAGTGAGGCCCCGGGAGATCTCTGTGATTTAGCTAATTTCCAGTATAGTAAACCTCTAAATGTTTTGTTAACTTTTCCATTGTGTTAAAATCTTCACATTTGTTAGGCAATTACGTAAAGCTATGTAGACAGCAACGCTACCAGATCGTATAACGTAAAATAAACAGTTCAATATCATTTTCTAAATTGTCGGCATCAGGGACGGGAACAATTTATATGTAGTCTACGTAATAAATTACACATCGACAACCGCAGAGATTATGTTACGAATTCTACTTTGCCCATCCCTTTTTTATGGAAAACTCATTTCCGAGATGTCAATTTTGGGCCAAATTCTTATAAATCCATTCGTATACTAGTTGCGTTTCTGGCATTGGAATCGTCTAAAAACGAGAGGCAAAGTAAGTAAGTAAGTCAGCAAGATAAAGTCCACCTCAAAAATCGGGCATAGCCTAGTAATTTGGATATTCATAGAATTTTACGTATACGTCATAGCAATAAAAATTCTGTAACGCTTACACCTCAATTACGATTTGTAAGTGTAGGATGATCATCTATAAATAATATTTATTATCGGCCCTCAATGGATGTAAATACATATTTAAATATTTATCCGGAATATATTTTATATCAAAAACCATTGATAATAAATTAAGTACACATATACGATTATGCTTAATATCATAAAACATTTAAAAACCTCTTATCACATTGTCATTAATTATTATCATACCGTGTACATAAATACTATTAGATAACATATTTAGTTTATATATTTACATGCTTTACCAACAACAGAACAGATAAAGGAAAAATCCATAAATAATTTTTCCACACATAATCAAAAAAGCTCATATAAAGCTTTTAATAGTAAATAGCCTTTTTTTGCTTTACTAATATATGTTATACACACACACATACACATATTTACATTTTTTTTTGTTGTATCACAAAATATTTTGTTGATGCGGTGCTTTTTTAATAACTTTTTTATTATTCATATTGAAAATTTATTGAAATTCAAATAAAATTGAGTGGCATATGCCGCAATTAAAGTTTTAAAAATGTTGACAACAACATTTCTTCATTTTGCTTTTTGTCATAATTCATAAAAGTCATTTGGTACAGTACAGTGTTTTACCTTAATTATTAAAAGAATTTTTCTTTCGCATTGCAGTTATAAAATTTATGCAAAATTGTTGTGCTTTTGCACTCGTATACGAGAGTAGTGTATACATAGTGACGAAATGCTTAAAGAAAAACTTTATAAATAATTAAATCATTAGGAAATAAAATACTAAACAGCATAAAAATGAAAATAGGTTTGGCGAGGAAAAATATTGCTGCAGTAAACTTTTTGGGTTAAACTTTTGGATAACTAATTCCTTATATAATTTTCACCTTAAATTAAAGTATTTTTGTTTTATGTCAGCTGGAATGAAGATAAAAAAAAAATTCTGTTTTATAGGTGAAATAAAAAAGTGAGGAGGAAATTAAGTTTTTGTATGGATACTGTACTAGTCATTTAGCAATTTGTTAATTAAAAGCTTAAATATTTACTTCCGACATATATTTGTAATGTATCTGTAAATAACGCGTGCATATATTAAAATTAAATTGGTCAAACAATACTGTGGGTAATAAACTCACTATAATTATATACTAATACACTATAACAATATGTTCATTTAAACGAACGCGCTTTTATATGTACATTTTGTAGGGAGCTTTTTTGTACATACCGAACTATATAATATGTATAGTAGTTCTAGCTAAATAAATATGCTTTATAAATCTGTTGAATGTGTACAGCTGTGTATTTATAATGTACAGAACAAAATATTTCCACACTCATTCGACCCCAATAACATAACCACCAACCACCCCGTCATATATAGATATTTATGTATATAACACACATATTATGCTCACCCCACATGTTGTATAGAAAATATTAATTAAATCGTCATTTTTTGGTTTTGTTATTTTTACTTTTATTGTAATCCGTGGTTTTGACTATTTTTAATTTGTTGTTGGTACTCACGTTTTCAGTGGATGATTAAGTGGTTTTGTTACGAAATTAAAACAAAACCGTATAAATTATATACACATTTTTTAGGCCTATTCAAATCCTAGGTCGACACTTTTCCCAATGTATGTACTCGAATGCCGCCCCGGTGGCAAAGTGATTAGCATGATTGCTCCAGCGGCCGGAGGTCTCGGGTTCGGCTCCCGGTGGTCACAAGGAAAAAATTACACGGCTGGTTTACGATCAATGAATTAGTCACTCATTATCCGAAATGAAAATATGATTATGAAACCTCATGTGAGGCGGCCAAATCCCTTGCTGGAATATAGTGCCAGAGAGAGAGAGAGAGAAAAAGAAATGTACCCCAATCGATTAGGATTTGACAACCGACTTGAGAGTGGAAGCCTTAATAATGTGTGTTTTAAGTTTGGTAGTACCTTCATTTAGTCAAGAATCATCATTGCAAATATTATTGTTGACCTCTCTTCTCATATACCTTACTCATGTGCCATTCTGCCCAATTCACTAAGACCTCTGCGCAGTTCAGCATTTTCGTTTTCTTGCTGAGTCACGGAGCTATTTGTCTAGGTGATAGTTGAGAAAATCTATCGATTGTATACTATCGATAGTTTTACACTATTGAGAAATAATCGTTTATTCACGTACTATCGACTATCGGTTTGATTTTTAGAATTTTTATTTTATTTATTATGTTCGTTGGGAATTTATTCGAAGATATCATTTGAATATGAATACCGCTCGCACCGAAAAAAGAATTGGAAGATGTTTTATTATAATGATTGCTGAATTAAATTACCTAGCTGTGACTTGTGGAACTCTAGAGCAACAGAATCGTACTCGACCAAAGAACTGTGACGTTCTCTCAATACCATGTTTACCGAGTGGAAAATAAAGGGGAAGGTAATGTGTATTGTGACAAACAACGCGAAAGTTTGGTTAAGGCACGTAATTTATTAGGTATACCTAAGTAAGGATATTTTGCACATTCGTTGAACTTGGCAGTACAAGAAGCATTAAAGTTATGGTAGATGAAGTGCATAACATAATATCGAAATGTAAATACATCGTCGGATTTTTTAAAAGTAGTACAATACGACTAGGTATGTTAAACAAAACGCAAGATACTACCAGTACTTATTAACTTGTCCAGTACGCCTAAAAAAGATGGAATAGCATATTTTACATGATTCAACATTTTCTAAAAATCATTGATCTAATTAGAAAATGACTGTTAAAATTAAAACAAACTCCAACACCAAAATTCATCCGTTCGTCAATGAGCTGAACACTCGAGGTAGACAAAATCGTGCTCGGTCGTTCCTGTGAATTAGCATGATAGCAGCAAATGTCAATTTTTGAATGACGAAGGTCGAAAATGTTTTAAAGTTGCTCGTAACAATGACAATTCGGTGAAGTCATCGAAAGTTTTGAAAATTCCCGTGACGAATTGTTCAAAATTTCGAAAACTTGATGAACAAACCAATGGAAGGTAAAAGTTCAATCCATTAATACAAGCTTGAGCGCCTATGATAAAATTTGGGTGCCAATGTGAGATAAATTAGGGACGATAATGTGCATTTTTTTTTACGGAACATTAATGTGAAAACACCAGAGCATTTTCGAATCTGGTTTGGGTTGTTGAATTCAATTCAAAGCCCACTTAATCTTGAAACCTGATGCTATACCGAAATGTTTCAAAGCATGTACGTTACCGTTTGACATGAGAGATTGACATATTGGTTTCACTTGGCGTTCATAAACCAATCTATTCAGTCGATGGGCCACATCCATCGTTTTTTTTTCGTAAATCTGGCAAAAATCACTTGAATCGAACAGTATCCAATTTCGAAACTTGAGCTACTTGAGGAGTTATTTTAGCGTCTGCAAGAAGGGAAATGATTTTCAGTATCAAAGATTGCCGTTTGGAATTGATGTAGCGCCCTGCAACATTTTAGTGATCCATTGAGCAGATAACAGCGAATGCATTTTTATTCCAAGTTACTTGGACACCATATAGTTGTAACAGGTCGAACCAAAGACAAACATCTCAAAAATCTGGAAGATATTTTTAAACGACTTGCTGGTGAGCAAATGAAATGTAATATGTTCATTTGTTTGTATCACTGTACCTCCCAGATAACTTCTTGCCGTGACGACAGCAAACCGTCTCCAGCATTGGGCTGTATTTCTCATGGAATACCACTATACTATTCAGTATAAGACAACCAGCAAGCACGGCAACACCGATGCACTTTCACTTCCCGTTGGTCCGTGTAAGATCAAGATCTGCCAACCGTTCGATTAGCACGTAATACTAAATAGAGTTTCATCGTTTTCATTGTTAATTTAATCAGATAGACGCAATCTATCTACTCAGCAAGTTTCAAAAAGTCCTAATGCATTCTATATACCCTAATGGACATGGTGCCTGAGATATATAGTTTCCCCTAGTTGTTTAAGTCGTTTGGTTAATACGTACAATTAAAAGGGGTTTAGGATTTTGCCATCGGTTTCGTTGATAACGAAACACGGAAAAATCCACTGCAGGTACCATTAGGGTATATAGGTAGAATTATTTATAACTTTAATAAACATTCTGACTTAGTACATTTAACCTGACTTCATTATCAAAAAAAAAAATATTGTAAGAACCATTATGGTAATTAGAATTCATTACACCTTTATAAAACTTCCCGAGTAGGTAAATTAGACCTGAATCTACACTGACTCAATTATCAAAGAAAATCGATCAAACTCTGTAATTTCGGTTAGTATTACATCCTAACTGTACGGCTTAAACAATAATGGGGTAGTATATACTCTGAGCATAATTAAGGTACATAAAATTCATTAGAACTTCCTGAAACTTGCTGAGATGGTACATTAGACATGGATATGGCTGTTTTTTTATCAAAGAAAAAGATGCTAAGATCCTGCAACTCCGTTTGCTTCATTATCCGATGCTGGCCATCCTTAATGGATCCATTGATTATTTCGACGTTATTTTTATACACTCCAAGGATGAGAAGACCCACTAAGTGGTTTTAAAACTACTTTTTCAACTACTGGAGGAATATACGATTTCCAAGTGATGCTAACCAAATATAACTTTTTCGCAATGAACTCAATTAGTTGAGTAAAAATTAGTTGGTAATGTGTGTTGTGACAGACAACGCGAAAGTTATGGTTAAGGCACGTGATTTATTGGGTATACCTCAGTTATAGGATAGTTTGCACATTTGTTGAACCTGGCGGTAAGAGACGCATTAAAGGTATGGTAGATGAAGTACATGCCATTATATCGAAATGTAAATACATCGTCGGATTTTTTTTAAGTAATACAATACGACTTGGTATGTTAAACAAAGCGCAAGACTACCAGTACGTATAAACATGTCCAAGACGTTTAAACAAGACGGAATAGTATATTTTACGTGATTCAACGTTTTTTTTAAATCATTGATCCAATTGGAAAATGCCTGTTAAAATTAAAATAAGCCCCAACAGCTTTATCAGTTGAAGAGGATCTATATAATTATTCCAGTGACCCATGGTTTATACTTAAATCTACTAGAAATTAAGAACCATCTTAAAATGGAAGAAGGATTAAAGCGAAAACTAGAATAGTCCCGCCAGAAACTAGAATAGTCCCGCCAAATCAATTACCTGCTATTGATAAAATTTTCGAATCTCAACCTAAGCCATTCACATTGATAAAAGAAATGCATAGAAACATTAAATACTGGAAGGGCCGACGAAACTTTACTCGTGCATGCGCTGAAACTTGTTTAGGAAGTGAACACGATATTAGGCCCTATTCAGTAGTTGGGATCAACGGTACTCAGATTCGTGGCTTAATGAATAGCGGGGTATCTTCCATCGGTATTTTAGGGCATGGGGCGTTAGAATTTCTCAAAGTAATTAAAAGTAGTTATAAACCCATATCAGCTGAAGTTTCGACTGCAGACGGTTCTAAGAATAAAATTGTTGGTTTCGCCGATTTGTTGATCACATTCAATAACCAAACCCAACCCTTACGTTTTTATATTGTACCATCTTTGCAAGGGCAACTCTATTTAGGAATAGACTTTTGGAACTTATTTAAAATCATGCCTCTTGTTGTCAATTCCTTGGACCTACCACCACCCTGTAATATAAATGATGCTAATAAACATTCCCTAACTCAAGCTCAATCGGAGGAATTTAGTAAAATATTGGACTCGTTTCCTTCATTTGAAAACACTGGGCTAGGTCGAACAACAGTGATTGAAGACCACATTGACGTTGGAGAGAATAAGCCAATCAAGCAGAGACATTATGCTGTATCGCCAGCGATCCAGGAACTGATGTACGGCGAGCTGGATAGAATGTTATCTCTAGGGGTAATAGAAGAGAGCTCGAGCTCTTGGTCATCACCAGTTGTGCTGATCCGGAAACCGAACAAAATCAGGTTATGTCTAGATTCACGAAAGGTCAATGCTGTGACAAAAAAAGACGCGTACCCTTTGCCATTAATTAACGGTTTATTAGGCAGACTAAACAGCACAAAATACATCTCCAGCATTGACCTTAAAGACGCCTTCTGGCAGATACCACTCGCTCCTGCCTCTAGAGATAAAACCGCGTTCACAGTTTCTGGTCGCCCGTTCTATCAGTTTCCTGTGATGCCATTTGGGCTATGCAACTCTCCACAGACGATGTGTCGTCTGATGGATAAAGTGATTCCGCATTGCTTTCATCAGCAAATTTTTGTGAACCTCGACGATCTTTTGATCACATCTGCAACTCTGGAAGAACATTTTAAATTGCTACAGGTAGTAGCTAATCGCCTTTCGGATGCGGGACTAACCATAAACGTGTCAAAAAGTCATTTCTTAATGAAACAAATACGATATTTAGGCTACTTAGTAGGAGAAGGGGAACTGAAGACCGATCCGGAAAAAGTGGAAGCCATAAGGAAATTTCCTCCTCCATTAACCGTAAAGCAAGTTCGTAGGCTGCTTGGCATGACAGGGTGGTATCAACGTTTCATACCTAACTATGCTGAAGTAACCACGCCGATTACTAATTTATTAAAGAAGAAACAAAAATTTTTTTGGGACGTCGAAGCTCAAAAGGCTCTATAAAAACTAAACAATTTATTAACTAATGCTCCTTTATTGACAAATCCCGACTACACCAAGCCATTTTGGATTCGGTGTGATGCTTCGAATACTGGTGTAGGAAGCGTCTTATTTCAAAAAGACCTGGAAGGAAATGAGAGACCAATTTCGTTCATGTCTAAAAAACTCAACCAAGCCCAAACTAATTATAGTGCAACCGAACTGGAGTACCTAGCAGCTGTGTTAAGCATTAAAACGTTTAGACCTTACATTGAAGGATACCACTTCACCATAATAACGGACCATAGTAGTTTAAAATGGCTAATGTCCCAAAAAGACTTGAATGGTAGACTAGCTGGCTGGAGTCTTAAACTGCAGGCTTTCGATTTTGACATACGATAATTGCAATTTCATCTAAAATGACATTGAACTGTGATCGTTTTTAATTAATTTTATTGTATTTTTATTTATATGTGTTTGTTCTCAACTTTCTCATATGGAAATAAAAGCGCGTGCCCAGGTGGTGCATAGAAGAATATTCTGTAAGCGGCTTGCTGGGTGAGAAATAAAATACCATCCGCGGACCAAATCTGGCTAGGGGAAGGAACCCCGAACAATGAACCAACCGTGGTAAATCAGAATAATGCTTCAATAGTACAGTGCTTCGAAATTCCGGTACCTGCGACTACGGAAACTGAGCGATCGGGCTTCCAGTTGACCATATCCAGTGACCGCAATTCTTTAGAAGTGGAAAACTTAGCTACTACTGTAGATAAATAATAAGCCTCCTATCTCCAATAGATCACAAACATTCTGAAATACTAGCGCAAAGACACCGTCTACCTCAAGACGGCAATGAAATGACTTCAAAATTAGTCTCACTCCAGCTCTAGAATAATGAACTAAGGATTAAATGCCAGCAATTTGAGTTAGAATGTAAAAGTACCAAGATATTATGTAAACTTACAAAACAGAATTGTAATTTTAGAGAGGCAAATAAAACCTTCCATACGTGTACTAATGATAGAAATCAGAGCCTACAAAATTTCAGTAATGAATATTTTACGGATGAAGAGGAACTTGAGAACTAAGTCCAACCCAGACCAAACTAATGAAATACGAAAATAACCATGGTATCCACCCCACAACGAACCCTTTCAACATTATCAACATTATTAAAAAATCGACAATTAATTAGAAAATTATTAGACACTTCCCATTGTTTTATGTGGACCTGTTGCAGGGAGAAAAAAATCAGAACATATATGAAATTAAGAACCTGCTGTTTTGCAAGTATCTATTGAACCACCTAAAAAGGTAATAGGTATACCTTAGTACACAAATTGCCAACACAGTTAGGACACACGAAGAACTTTTGCAATAGGCAGGCCAAATGTGTCAAATGTGCAGAGAACCATCAAACAAAACAATGTCAAAAGCCGTGAAATGTTATACCAACTTGTATACTGTGCGGAGAAAAAGGTCATCCGGCTAGATATAAAGGATGCTTGGTGCATCAGAAAAAACTAAATGCTCAACTACCGAGAAAAATAACAGTAGCAGAGCGCCTACAGAAAAGTCAAATCAACAGTATGATACAATAGTATCATCTAATAAGAGAAAATGTTTTCTTCGCCCAGGTGACCAAAACCTCAAATAACAATCTAAATCAACAAAGCAGGCAGAAATCTGTGCTCAACGAGCCAATCATTAGTAGTATGTATAATGAAAGTGCTCATCGAATTTCAGGTAGAAATGAGTCAAAATTTTAGCCAGCTTACTTTTAGGGTAAAAAACTGGAAGATAGTTTCAATCCACCAAACAAACCGCTAAAACATAAAAATAAATGACTGTAACGTTCCTATGTATAATTGCCTGTTATGCGAACGGGGTTAATGCAAGAACCCATGAACTAGATGTATTTCTGAGAACTAACAACTTAGATGTAGCTTTAATATTAGAGACACACTTTACGGAGAAAAACTTTAGCAATGGCATACGGGATATAGTGACTATTGGACATTGCATCCCAGTGGTCGTGCTCAAGGAGGGACAGCAATCTTTATAAAACAAAATATCCTACATTTCCAACAAAGGTAAATTAAGGAGCCGTTTGTGCAAGCTGCCGTAATAAAGATTTACCATGGTGGTGCTCAACTAATTTTAGGTGCAATCTACAGCCCACCAAGACATAATATAGTAAGAAATCAATATGTCATCATTTTTAATACTTGGACAAAGATTTATTATAGGAGATGACTACAAGGTCAAACATAATGCGTGTGGATCTCGACTCATAACCCTAGGAAAAGGAAAAGTACTATCACTCATCGCATAAACCAACCTATTGGCCTACAGACATCAACAAAGTTTCTGCTTTGATTGACTTTTATATCTCGAAAGGAACAGCCTCAAATTATATTGTAGTCGAAGACATTGACGACCTTACTTCTGATCACACACCGGTCTTAATGACTCTGAGTACATTAGTTATTAAAAAAAATGTCGAAAGGACTGGGCTCTGAAGCTGACAAAAATTATTCTCTTTCAAAAGCTACTAAAAGATACAAGATGCCAATAATCGAAGTGCCACCTATAAGGAATATAAATGGAGAATGGGTGCGACGTAACGAAGAAGAAGCAAAACTGTTTGCACAGCATCTGGCATCCGTATTTCAACCACACGACATACAATCTAAGATTGATTCTAAACCAGTCTACCGATCTGCATAAAACATCAGAGGTGTCACCTCACTTATGAATTTGTAACCCAAAAAATCACCTGCGCAATTGACGATATTTCGCCAAATCTGTTTAAGGAGTTATCAAAGAGAGCAGTCACTATGTTGTGTTTCAAGGTTGCAAAAATATTATGATTTAGGATTAAACATTGACAATTGATCGGGTTCATCGCGTAATTGCAAAGACAGAACATGCGTTTGAAGAGAAGCAATATTGCTCTGTCAAATTTCTATATAAATCACAGGCTTGAGTGTGGCATGATGGCCTTATCTACAAGATGTATTTCTTAAGTAAATTAGTGGCACAAAATCACTGCAAATTGCTCGAGTCGTATCTTTATTAGTATTATATGAAGCTAGCCATAGCAGGGGTGCCCCAGGCTAGCGTATTAGGGCCTATACTATATCTACTTTACACTTCCGATATAAATACAACAGAAACTACCAACTGTGGAATCAATGGGGTAAAAATTACCCCAAGCTGAATCTGCTAAATATTTCGGATTGCATCTCGATTCAAGATTGAACTGGGAATACCACGTTACATAAAAAGCAAAGCAAATCAAAACAAAACAACGCAACATGTACTGGCTGGGGTGAAAACCATTGGCTTATATAGGAAAATATTCTAAGCTTAGCCAATTTGGAAGTATGCGGTATCCAACTCCGGGACTGTTCTAAACAATCAAATCGTTTAATAATTCTACGTTATCAAAACGTGAAATAATGAATGGTAACCGCTAAGTAACTAACGAGGAGTTACACAACGAACAAAATATTAAATGGATGTGATCCAGGAATTTGCCATCAAACATGAAAGAAGATTACTGTTGCATACCAACAGTGGAGCAGTACCACTTCTTGACATAACACAAGGACTGAGACGCCTTAAAAAACGCATGAGCTAGTCATCTAGTAAATGAAGGTTTGTTATTGGGAGCAGAATATATAATATTTAAATAAATAAAAAAAAAACAAATAATATTCTTCCTACGGTGTATAAGTATTCCTCCCTATGGTGTATAAGTCCTTAAGCATTTGAAGCAAATGCGACCCTTGCGCAAAATTATTTAACAATAAATTTCTGACCGTAATCTTTCAACCCAACCCCCATCCCACTTCCACTAGCTCACACTGAAGGATTGTTTTTGTTTCGAAAACAAAGTGCCAGGGGCTGAAACCTCACAAGGGAATAAGAACTTCGGTCTGGAAATTGACAAATCCGAAAAATTTACTGGAAATTGGTAAACAACACAAATTTTCACTAAGAAACTCGGGAGAGGCTTTAAATAAAGGATTACCATTAATTTTGAAACATAAACCAGTTTTAACAGTTTTTTTTAGATAATTTCAATTGCACCAACCCGGAAAATTCGTATTTTTATTTTTATTTTTATAGCAAAACATAAAGAGAGGCAGGCAGCTAATGGATTTAATGTCTTTTTGAAGCTCATCGGTTCCTCTTAAAACGAACGAAAAATTGGTTGACAAGTTATTTTAATATTTTTAAGTTAAATGTTTGATAAAAATATAATTACAGATAGTCGACAGCGAAGGATGATAAATAAGCTTTTTAGCATTTTCTTAAATTTTTAAATATTATCGGCATATTTAAACAAATAATTCAATGTAGAATATTCATTTTCAGTAATATTCAGTTTTGATTATTATTGATTATGTTGATAGCGCTAATGGCATATTTAAACGCCAGACAAACAGCGCATCTATTAGACGAATTCCATATGATCAACTATCTGATATAAATTTGCAGTAGGAAACAAGTGCCGTAGCTAGTGGAAAGCTTTACAACTCTTATTTTGTAAAATTTATAATCTGCTCAACCTAGTTTTAGCAGCAGTGCTAAATGCAGTAATAGCATAATACAGACGGGAGTGCATGAATTAAAAATAAATCATTTTAATTGCATGTGTCGGTACGAAAGTAGCCAGCTTTCTAATTAAATAAATACAAAAATAAATATGACGTTATCAGGTTACTATCGTTTGTCATATCATCCATAGTTTGAGATCGTTTTGCATTCATAAAAATGACTGTAGCATAGACAAACAACCTAATTTAACCAATAAAAGGTAGTTGGCGATATCGTTTATATCTTGAGGTACACCACATTTAATAGATAGGGTGTCTCTATTCACATCATTTATTGTCACATCATATCATAAGCTATACCACGAAATTCCTATAACTGTATATAATTTATAAAGAAGCAGTCTATGTTCCATACAGTCAAATGCTTTACGCAGGTCTAAGAAAAGACCGCATAGATACATTTTTTTTATTGAAAGCACGATAAACTAAATCCGTAATCTAAATTAAGGCAACATCTGTACCAGTACCCTTCCGGAATCCAAACTTATGAGAACAGAAGAAGTTGTGATCATTTAAAAATTCTGTCAGTCGATTTGCAATTATTTGTATCTTATCAAAAGCACGCAGTACAGATATAAACCGGTAATTATTTATACATTTGCAATCACCTGATTAAAAATCAGCGATACTTTTGATATTTTCAGACAATCTGAAAAAAAATGCCAGTTTGAAATAAAACATTTTATAATGTGGGTAATAGTCGCCCCCCCCCCCCCCCCCCCCCCGATACAGCATAACGTTTAATAACTGTGTTCCGAATGTTGTCTTGGCCGTATATTAAATTAATATTTTGGAATCAGAAACTGGGGCGAAAATATCATGTTATGGTATATTATAGTATAATTTGTCACCAGCGCCGTAGCGGTAAATTTGTGAACTAAACTGCTGGTAATAAAATTGTAGTTTTTTCAAGAGTATATTCAACCGCATGTATGAATTAATGTGACATGATTTTATTAGAATGTGCTAAATGTAATTATTTCCAACGCCACAATGGTAGCTTTGAGTACTAACGCACTTCAAATTATTTTGTGACATTCTATACGAAAGAAATAGTTTGCCACCAACGTCAAAACGCTCAATTTCTGAAATGAATTGCTGTTAATTTTTTTTAACCATTTATAGAAAGTTATTATAGCCAGGCGGAAAATTTAACCGAATTTTGTTAAATCCATCAATAGAAGATATTTTTATGAAACTCGATGTCGTTATTCAAACTATAAGGTTAAAGGAAAGGAAAAGTTTGATGTCTCAAATAATTCGGAATTGACAATCTAACAATGAAAGGTTCTTTATATTTCTGAAAAAGGAAACCTTTCTAAAAAATAACGCATTCAAAAACATTTAAAGCCCAAACTAATTTTTGATAACTGTCTTAATAAGTAGCTTCTTTCCTATTTAGAGAAAACCTACTTACCAAATACTAGGGGCACTTTTGAGTTATTCTGGATCAAAACTAACAGATAAACATCATTCCATTGAAAAAACTATCTAACATCGCATGGTTTTCCTGATCATTCTTCCTAATTCCATACCTGCAGGTCGATTCTGGCTTTCCCAAGGAAGAAGAATTAGGAAAAATATTTAAATAGCATTTATGTCGCAAAAAAAAATTTCTGACGTACTATGATAAACAGTTGGTGTACCTTTTCAAAAACAAAATTAAATTTTTAATGTTTTTTCAATCCAATATCAGCTGTTTTGCTTTGGCAAAGTCGCTTATCTTTAATTTTGGTTTCAGCAATATTTGTTTGTGAATTGCCCGTAACGGAAAATAATTGTTCATCATAGTTGGCTTTTATGTCAATAGTAATTGCAATCAAAATCCGTTTTATGAAAATCATTTTTTTTAGTTTTATTTAAAGCCAACTCTACTTTAATTACTACTGATAAATACGCCAACTATGATGAAAAATTATTTTCGTTACTCTAAATTCATAAACAAATATTGCTGAAACCAAAATTGTCCTCTAATATTAAAGCTAAGCGGGATTTGCAAAAGCAACGCAGCTATCGATTCGGAAAAAATATTTCGTAAATTATAAAAATTTAGATCAAACGTGGTTTCTCAGTAGGCCAGAAAATAATAATTTTGACAAAAAATGCTGTGTAAATATTTTTCCCAATCGACCTGCTGTTGGAGTTGATTTTTTCGTTTTGGTCCCAAATAACTCAAAAGTTTCTCATTTATTTGAACCCAGCACCAAAACGGTCACCAAATTTATGAACTAAAGTTATATCGAAATTGTTGTCTGATCCAAAACCGTTCAAGCGATATATTACACGAGTATATGGGAAAAAGGCGAGGTGAATATGTTGTGACATACACCCTTTCTTTTACACTGAATGTACACTACCGCACAAAAGTGTTTAAACACTTTCAAAAACAGGATAAAACATATAAAATCTCAGTAAAAATGTAATTATATTTATTTTTTAAGTACATACACACATTTATTAATGGCAATATACTAAATAAATGTCAAAATTAAAATGCTTAATTAAAATTTTACTTTCATTTATGTGACCGCTTCTTGATCGAACAATCACAATGCACAGGCGAGGCATTCTTGCAATAAGTGTTGCCAGAGTTTCTGGCGTTATTGAGTTACAAAATGATTGAAGTTTGTTCCACATAACAAAAGCTGATGTTTGAGCGATTGCTGTACTTCCCGGTTCAGTTCTTCCCACAGTAACTCAATAGGATTCAAATCAAGGCTCTGGAGAGGCCATCCCATAATTTTAATCGTTCCTTCATCCTCTAAATGGTGAAGATAGTCTTTACATAATTTACATAAATGTTTTGGAATATTATCTTGTTGAATGATAAAATATTGACCAAAAATTCGAATTCATGAAGGTATTGAGTGGTTTTGCAAAATTTGTCGGTACCCTGCTTTTCTTAGTATTTCCTCAATTTTCACAACATCGCCTACACTAGGACCAGCAAAATAGTCCCAAATCATTATTGAACCACCGCCTTTACGGTAGCGGCAATATACTCTTTACTGGCACGTTCACCCACAGATCTTTTCACGAATATTCGTCTTCGGGTACAGAAAATTTAAATTTGGATTCATCCGTCCATAAAACCTTCATGCAATCTTCTATCGTCCAATGATGGTGTTCGCGAGCCCATTTAAGTCGCTTTTGCTTGTTTTGTTTACGTAGTAATGGTTTTATAATAGTAACACGGCCATGAAGTCCTGCTTCCTGTAGACGACGTTTTACCGTAAAAACAGTAACTGGTTTTGGTTGACCAACAATTAATTCCGTGGTTATTTCCGGAGCTGTTTTGTGTCTATTCATCTTGCTATAAGTAATCATTATTCTATGATCATCTGCAGATATTGTTGCTCTTGGACTTTCACTACGTCTTTTATTAAAAAAACTGCCACTTTCCCGATATTTTTTTATCATAATAATCGACCGAGTAGCATGGTTTAATTTAATTTTTTTGCCAATCTGTCAATTACTTATGCCAGTTGTATGGTAAGCTATTATAAGCGCACGTGTTTCAGTACGAAGTTCTCTTCTTAGAGGCATTTTAATCCCTCAAGGACCGATTTTTTTTAACTACATATCGTATGTCCCGAGATATCTCGGGTTTAGTCCTTAAGGGGTTAAATAATTGTCACTCGATATTTCGCTTACGATGTTAACAGTGTAAATATCGGACTGCAACTGTTCCTATTTGACTCATTTCACTGAAATCTTTTCAAAAAGACAATTTATACATCATTATTTAGAATAAACTCGACTAATAAATTGTTCTGGAAATTCCTACAGACTATTATTGTAATTGTTCCGTAATAAACAGTTTACGATAATCCGACCAAGCGCAGGTAGAGGGTAGTAAAATTAACCCAATATCATTGGTGGTTATATAATGAAACTGCGTTACAGATAAGTATTTCATTTTATTCAAATATGGTTTCGTGAACATAATACTGTATCAATAATACATGAAAAACGGGGTGCCTAAACACTTATGAGCGGTAGTGTACCTACATAGATTTCGAATACGACACTCTTAATTTCTAAAGCGAACAATTGATAACCAAAAATCATTATTCCTGCCTAAATTTCAGAAAACCAACAAAAAAAGCTCCTACGGAAGCTACCACATCCGGTACGTAGATTTAAATGTATGGTAAAAGCTTTATGATGAAGTTTGATTGCGAACACTCAATCCGCCTGGACTGTAGAGATGCCGAATTTTGGCAAAATAAAGTGTTTTTTATCAAAACTCTCCGTTAAAATTTAAAAGATTATATAAACAATTTTTTTTAATTTTTTTTTTCCAAGGAAAAAATATTACAAATAGTGCAATCTCTGACATGTATTGACATTGGCTTAAATACGATCCACTCTAAAATCGGGGCAGCCATTGAGAGCTCTGTTATTAAAAAATAGACTGGGCAAGTTCACATTTGACACACATAGACTGGGCAAGTTCACAAGCTAATAGGAGTTAGGTCTATTTGGTGGTATTTTGGTGTAATCTCCGTGGTGTATTGTTAGTGGTCATAATGAGATTCACTTCTCCTTTTCATTTTCCTAAAAACTCGTACTGATTAAGTTCATATTGAACAGATTAAACACATTCAGCAAATAATAGTTTTACTCAAAAAAAAAACATCTATTGTACCTGAATAATTAATTTATTTAACATATTATTTTTGTGAAATTTGGTTCTATTTTTATTTTATTTTCGACAACAGTACTTATCCCATACAATTTCGTTATGGGGAAAATGTAAAAATGTATAAAGTTATAATGTTTAACAAATTACAAGAGGAAATTGTTAATAAATTAGAATTTCAATATGCGGTAAGTATAAGGTTTGAGTGCACCATTCGTATTATGTTGCAACCTAAACTTTATTACACACCATAAAACATGAATATTGCGTTCTAAGCAAAATTATTTATTTATTAAAATAGTTTTGGTTGCATATTTAATTAAAATTATACAAAATGAAAAAAATTTAAATAAAAAAATGAAGTCAAGACCACCAACACACCATTATTATATATATATATGTATAGTGTACGAGTACAAACTATAAGAAATCACGAACACATCTTTAAGATTTCCAATTAAGATTTAAATTAATTATAATTTTATGTTGTTTATATACGATATAATATCGTTAAGTCAACACATAATAAATTATGGTATACAGCACAATCGCCATTCTACCATCTATTCGAGTTTAAAGTTTAATTAATTATTGTATATAATTTCATATTGCCGCATATAGCTATGTACGTGTATATATATTTTACTCACATACCGAAACGTTCAATCCGAAAATTTTCCACTTTCTTATGCTTAAGTAGAAAATGTCACACCAACCAATTTAAAACGGATAAACCTGCTACACGAAATCATATTGAGCGACAATATACGTTACCAAAAAAATGTTGTCCGTACACCACCGTTATTTTGTGAGCTTTCTACATGTTTACTGTCTTACATTGTTCACCACTTAATATTAACCCATTATCACTTTATTATAATTTTTTTTTTTATTATGTTTGACTCAATTTAGTTGGTCGTTTATTATTCCAGTGTGTCTTTTAACGTCTTGACATTTTTTTTTGTGTCGTGTACATTATCTTGTTAGTGATATAGACTTTTCATCTCATCATTAATATTTTGTGTGTGTGTGTATGTGTGTTACGTTCGTGATGATGTTGAAAAGAAAACGATGACTAGAAAATTTACTCCATTTTATCGTATACATGGTACGCTCAACGGTATAAATAAGACATTCTTGTATGAAACACAAAGCTTTGACAATATAATGATGATAAGACTTATGACCAGCAAGCTTTTCAAGCGGACTTGCCTATTAATGATCTGGGAAAGAAAATTAGATAATTTGGTTAATTTAAAGCGCTTTTAATCGCAAAAATTAATTAAAATCTCAGGGATTCGCTATCACAGTGGCTAATAGGTTTAAAAGGACATACATTGTGAAATTAAAATCACCTAATGCCATTTCGAAATGAGGCGTGCGGCTCTCGTATAATATTTTGAACATTCATGCTATCCGCGATTTTTATATGAAAGAATGTTGTGGACGCATGTAAAGTTACCTGCGGATTCTACCTGCGAAATTAAAAAAAAATAATCCGGCAATACTAACATAATTACATTTTTCTAACTCTTGTGTGAAGTTAGGCCCGCCCCGTTTTATAATATATTTTATTCCAAATACAGTGCATATGTGAAGTTAGCCCCGAATTTTATTATATGAAAAATAAAAATGTTTAGTAAAATTATTTTAATTCAAAAAACACAAGATAATTGTGGCAATAAGGCAAACCGTAATAACTCGTGTTATTACGGAAGCGACTTTCCACCAGCAATGTATTCGTTAGGTAAAGGAGTATATTTCAGCATTAACGGTCAATAATAAGAAAGATATTAATTTTAGAAAACGGGATATTTAATTTTATTTTAATTGTGTTCTTGTTTTGTTTTTGGAAAAATGTAACAACTCAAAAATAAATTTAAAAAAATGTATTTAAATGAAAAATTTGTTACGACTGTGTTGTCTTAACAAGACATTTTTGTAAATTTGTTTCTATTCTCCACGGTTTCTTGCGTCCGGGTTTTTTGTTGTCTAAACGTGGTTTCTTGCGTCCGGGTTTTCGCTGTGTGAATGTGACTTCTTGGTGGATGGATTCCTGTGTGTTTTCTTCTGTTATGTTGGCAACGGAACGAGAATGGGAGAGAGAGAGAGAACAATGCGCATCGAGTGTGTGCAAAGTAAAACGTTTTGAAAAAAATGTTTTTTTCTTGTATGTCTCTCTTTTGTACCAACGAAAATTTGGTATAAAGGAGAGACAGAGAAGAGAGATGCATTTTCTTCTAAAACGTTTTATGAGCTGTGCGACGCTCGAATTTTTTTTTGATGTTGGATTCAAGTTGTGATTTTTGGTAGAGCACATTCAAGTTTGTGATTTGGTAAAATAAAGTCTCGTTTGGAATGTAAACCAAAATTAAGTGTTAAAATTTTTTTTTTAATCAGGATAATATAAAATGGTAGACAAGAAATTATATTGGTTGATTTTAATATTTTTCTGATAAAAATAAACAAAAACTTACGATTATAATTGTTATATAACGATTGTTTTGTTGTTAAGTGAGAAAAATAATAAAACTCAAGTTTAAATATTAAAATTTCGAGTTTTAGTGTATATTTGTTGATTATTTTTGGAAAATACAAAAGGAATTCATATAGTTAGATGACGCCTTGACGAGAGATTACAAAAAAAAAAAATCTGTGTGTCGTCCATCTTGTTTACGAATAGTCGGTACAGTGATTATATTTTTGGGTGTGTCGCAACAGAACACAAAATTTATTTTTACTCAATTGGTGGCCAGTTGAGGCCAATATATTTTATCGGCGATTGAGCCGCAACGGTGAAGGAGGTTCATCCAGTTATTTGCAGGTGGCCAGTTGAGGGGCCACTTTACATATGCTATTTAGGCGGAACCACGCCCAACGTGTTTCGAGTGTCCATCCTTATTTTGGTATCGGGGAAAGGCCCCGCAACGTGCAGATGGCCAACCGGCCAGTTGTAAATTTTCCTTTTATTTTGGTATCGGGGAGAGGCCCCGCAACGTAACGGGTTGCCAACCGGCACCTCGGTTCATTTGTTAAATATTTATCGGTGGTCTGCCGCAACGAACGGTAGCCAACCGGCTATTGTTTTGTTTATTCATTTTGGTATCGGGGAGAGGCCCCGCAACGCCCAATCTATTTTTGGCGGCCAGTCGAGGCCAAAATAAGTAACGGCACCAAGGCCGCAACAGTTTTAAATTAATTAAGGTACCATTTTTATTTTTTTTTAGTTCATTCTTATATTTCTTTTATATTATATTAAATTTTCAAATATTTTGTTTTGTAATCGAGCGCCGCACAGCGGGTGCACGCTCGGTACGCATTGTGCTTTCTCTCTCTCTCTCTCTCTCTCTCTCTCTCTCTCTCTCGTTCTTTTTATCGTGGTACGGGGGGAAAGGGGAGTTGTTTCTTTGTTTTGTTTTAATAAAATGAATTATTAAATTATTTGTCGGTCGGTATGATGGGAGCGGAGACTCCCTCTATGTCGGTTTAGTGTTTGCGGTCCCTTGGTGCCCGCATCCAATTTCGTAACCGGGGCTTTGCCCTGTTTGAATTCGAATGGATGCGCGCACCAAGGCACCTCTCTCCCATTTATAATTTTTGAGTTGTTCGTTCCTCAGGTTCCGGCCGACGAATTTCGGCGGAACATCCGGGTATATTTTATTATTATTATTTGCGTTTTATTTTTATTTAAATTTCTGTTTTACTCACGGTGTAAGCCAGGAGCACATGCAAGCCTCAAACCCCACGACCCTTCGCACTTCTCCCTGAGAACGTAGCCGGCAAAAATCACCGTGGAGGCCTCTGCATGCGCTTAGTGAATATCTGCAGGTTGGCAGTAGCCAGCCTGTAACAAATTGATATACCAAATTGATACTCAAAAGGAATTAGTTGAGCTTTTACAGTTTACTAAGTTTAGTGAAATATTTGAGCCGTTTATTTTGAAGGTGGTTTAAGTCCATTTATTTGTATATTGAGATATTTAAGGGTTTGTGTTTGAATTGATTTAAAAATATTGGTAACTGATATTATGTCTCTCTCTCCCTCTCTCTCGCTCTCTCTGGCACTATATCCCATCAAGGGATTTGGCCGCCTCAAATGAGGTTTCATAATCGTATTTTCATGTCGGATAATGAGTGATTAATTCATTGATCCTAAACCAGCCGTAAACATTTTTTTCCTTTTCACCACCGGGAGTTGAACCCGGGACATCCGTTCGCTGGAGCAAGCATGCTGGTCACTTTGCCACCAGAGCGGCGTATTAAGTCGCTGTTGTGTTTTTGTGACCTTAAACATATTAGATTACACATTGTAATATATTTTATAAATATTAATTGTAAATGAAGCTGTTTTTGAGAACTTGCAATGGACTTAAACCACTTTCAAAATCAATAAAAATACTTTTTTGTTTTTAAAATGCATATAAGTTCATTTTGCGTACTTGTTTAAGATTGTAATAAGTTAATTTTTTCACTTAAATTTACTCAATTATGTTTATATAACTCCGACATAATTGTTTAGTGATTCTTCTAATTGTTGAATAGTTATTTTTTTAATGTAATGTCTTGGAATTATTATTTTATTGAAATTAAACAGTAGAAATGGTGAATTTTTTATTTTTGATGTAGAATGTATTAGATTTAAAGTTAAAAATAAAAAGAACAGTTTTATAAATTGAGACAGAATTTTAACAGGAAAAAATTTATTTAATTGTAAAATTTATTCATTTATTATAAAAGTAAAATAACTTGTCTTATCAATACTTAAAATTAAAAAAAATCAAATTAAAGTAAAAACCCCATTATCCTGAATGCATGGGGATGAGAACTTCCGGATAATCGAAAATTCCGGATAATTGAATGTTTCATTAACACTAGAAATTTTACGAGAATTTTGCTTGATCATTGAATATATTGCAAATATTAAATATTATACATATTATGTATGTGAGTACCCATACGAATACCCAAAATATTTAAATAATTCATGAATTATGTATTTCAATTTCAAAATTTAATAATAAAATATCAAAAAATTCAGACTTCGTCACTATTGGACCTCAAATTTCATGGGTTTTTTTTAAAAGCCACGATCTTATGTCTAACTGTTTGGTAGACTTTTCTTTTTCCACAAGAAAATTGTTTTGCATGACATAATTCTGTATAACTTCTTGAGCAGAATACTGCGAGCATTGTTCTGATAATTAGAAAAAGTCATCAAATCTGCTTCTGGTTCTTGCCAAGTAATACCTTTTTCAGCTTCATAAGAATCTGAGCTTAAGTTCTCTGCTGCGTTGGGATTAAAAACACTTTCGATAAGTTGTTCATCCGTAAAAGTTTAAACAATTTCTCTGTTATCTTCGAGATGCAACCAGTCAGGAATTTCGTGCGAATTGAATGTCCATAAATAGTGATGCATTAGAATTCAAGATTTCGCAAATTTCATCGTAAGTCGCGTCGTTGTTACTTGGTGTCTGATTATAATTAAATCACAATTGGTTCCAGCCATTTGCTAAAGTTGAACATTTTACTTCAATCCAGTAAAACGCTGCTTTAAATATTGCATCTTTGATGTTATAAGATTGTTGAAACGATTTCATTGAATCAACGGGAATCAATTTTCCTAAAAACTGTTTTTAAAGTGACATTTGAAATTCTGAATTATGCCCTGGTACATCGGTTGAATTAAATATGTGACATTGGGCGGTAAACACAAAACAATGAAATTTCCACAATCTGATACTAGCTCGCTTGTTGAAGGGTCCGCTCGACAATTGTCTAATAATAGTAAACATTTTTGATTGTGTGTGCCATATAAGGTTGTGATACGCGATTTAACCAATGGTATAAAATTTGATTAAAACCGCAGTCATAAAATATGTCTAGGTTCATCCAAGGATTGACTGGGATTTGTATATTACCGGTAAGCCGTTGAAATTTTGCAATGCTCTTGGTCGGGCATAATTGCCAATAACCAAAAATTCCAACCGATGCGTTCCAGCCGCATTTGTACAACAAGGAATTGTTATCCGCTGTTTCTTATGTTGGAAGCCAGTAGCAGAAGCTTTTTTGCTCCACCTAAAGTAGATAGTAAACATCGCCACAACAGCCAGGTTTCATCAGCATTATAAACCTGTTCACGAGTGAGATGATATTTCTCTACAGTTTCTTTAAATTTTGTGCAGTAATCGCTTGTTGCGATTTCATCTGCTAATTTCTTTTCACCTGAAATATCCATTTTTCGAATACTGTGCCTTGATTTAAAACGTACTAACCAACCGTCCGAAAATACACACTGCTCAGTATTATTTAGAGCGTCATAGAAATATTCAGCTTTTGCTACGATGATGAGGCCAGTTATTGGCATTCCTTCACTTCTCTTACACAAAAATCTCTCATATGAAACAGAATCGAGCTGCTCCAGTTTTGCTTTATGCATTGTTTTCTTAGTTTTAGCGAATTTACCATTATCCATTTTAGAAGAAAACTCTAATAATTTTTCTTTATTACATTTTATGTCGTATAAAGTTGAACTGCCAATATTATAAAAATTCATCAATGCCTCTCCATTTTCACCTCTCTTCAATCTGTTAATAATTTTTACCACTGATTGATAACACATTTCTTTTCCTCTTTGTTGGTTCTTTGCTGGTCGAAACCATATTATTATTTGTTTATGAATTTATTAAAGTTGGCTTTTTGCTTTATTTAATAACTAGTGTTAATTTACTATTAATAAGGTAAAGGGTGATTTTTTTGTGGTTAGGATTTTCATGCATTAGTATTTGACAGATCACGCGGGATTTCAGACAAGGTGTCAAAGAGAAAGATGCTCAGTATGCTTTGACATTTCATAATGAATAGACTTACTAACGAGCAACGCTTGCAAATAATTGAATTATATTACAAAAATCAGTGTTCGGTTCGAAAAGTGTTTCGCGATTTACGTCCGATTTATGGTCTACATAATCGACCAAGTGAGCAAACAATTAATGCGATTGTGACCAAGTTTCGCACTCAGTTTACTTTATTGGACATTAAACCAACCACACGAATGCGTACAGTGCGTACAGAAGAGAATATTGCGTCTGTTTCTGAGAGTGTTGCTGAAGACCGTGAAATGTCGATTCGTCGCCGTTCGCAGCAATTGGGTTTGTGTTATTCGACGACATGGAAGATTTTACGCAAAGATCTTGGTGTAAAACCGTATAAAATACAGCTCCTGCAAGAACTGAAGCCGAACGATCTGCCACAACGTCGAATTTTCAGTGAATGGGCCCTAGAAAAGTTGGCAGAAAATCCGCTTTTTTATCGACAAATTTTGTTCAGCGATGAGGCTCATTTCTGGTTGAATGGCTACGTAAATAAGCAAAATTGCCGCATTTGGAGTGAAGAGCAACCAGAAGCCGTTCAAGAACTGCCCATGCATCCCGAAAAATGCACTGTTTGGTGTGGTTTGTACGCTGGTGGAATCATTGGACCGTATTTTTTCATAGATGCTGTTGGACGCAACGTTACGGTGAATGGCGATCGCTATCGTTCGATGCTAACAAACTTTTTGTTGCCAAAAATGGAAGAACTGAACTTAGTTGACATGTGGTTTCAACAAGATGGCGCTACATGCCACACAGCTCGCGATTCTATGGCCATTTTGAGGGAAAACTTCGGAGAACAATTCATCTCAAGAAATGGCCCGGTAAGTTGGCCACCAAGATCATGCGATTTGACGCCTTTAGACTATTTTTTGTGGGGCTACGTCAAGTCTAAAGTCTACAGAAATAAGCCAGCAACTATTCCAGTTTTGGAAGACAACATTTCCGAAGAAATTCGGGCTATTCCGGCCGAAATGCTCGAAAAAGTTGCCCAAAATTGGACTTTCCGAATGGACCACCTAAGACGCAGCCGCGGTCAACATTTAAATGAAATTATCTTCAAAAAGTAAATGTCATGGACCAATCTAACGTTTCAAATAAAGAACCGATGAGATTTTGCAAATTTTATGCGTTTTTTTTTAAAAAAAAGTTCTCAAGCTCTTAAAAAATCACCCGTTATTTATCGTCAAATTAAATACTAATACTTACATATATTTAATATTTCACTAACCTAACTATGGAATACGACTTTACACATTTAATTCAAAGAGAATAATGCATAAAACAGAAAAAGTAAAGGAAAGTATATTTTCTGTGAATCCCCGAATAATAAAAAAAAATTATTGCCCTTGTGAAAGAGAAAAAAGCATAAAAATTTCCTGAAAATTAAAATTCCGGTTGACAGCGAATCCCCAATTGAATTCCTTTTTCCTTTGTCCTTACAAAAAGATATGAACAAAAATTTGAGAATTTTTTTTTCTCAAAATTTTTTTTCATGTATTTCTGTAAGGAAATGGGAATTCTATTGGGGTGCGCCTTTAACTGAGTGTCCCGGTTAATTGAATGCCGCACAATCGGTCTTTTATCGTATCTTATATTATTCCTTTTCCTCATATGCGTTATGTGTGAGATTTGTAAAATATTTATGAGGTATGTACTTTAATAACAGGAGGTATGTACTTTAATAACTCCATCATGTCTTTGCACTGAGAAGTTGATATGGGGCGTACATTTTTATAATTTTCTGCTTTAGAGTATTTACAATGTCATATTCAACTACGTATTAATACATTTTATCAATTTTTGTTACGTAAACCATCAGTCATTTTTTTTTCAAGTGGACTTAAACCACTATCAAAATATACTTTTTTACATTTTGTTAACTAGCTAATTTTCAAATGACAAAATCGTAGCGCTTTTGATGATACTAGACTAAAATTGTTAATAAATAAAACGAATTATAAGGATTGTAATTATTGTTATCATTAACTTATTTTTTTTTTGGACTTAAACCACTTTCACAACTCTATCTCTCATTTTCTCTCTTTCACAATTTTACTTATTTTTGCAAGGTGATACATACCAATTGTAACGTTTTACTAAAATAAAGTTATATTGGGTTATAAAAATAAACAAAGTTAAACCACCTTGCTGCAGGTAAACGTACATTTATAAACAGTGGATTGTGATTTAATTCGTTTTGACCTATGGCCGTTTTCTCTTAAATATAGCAAAACTATGTTACGACTGTGTGGTCTTAACAAAACCAAATGTGTTTTTATTCTCTTCGGGTTTTTTGATGTCTAAACGCGGTTAGTGGTGGAGGGATTCTCGTATGTTTTTGTTTATTTTGTTGGTAATAGAACGAAAATGAGAGAGAGAGAGAACAGTGCGCATCGAGTGTGTGCAAAGTAAAACGTTTTAGAAAAATGTTTTTCTTATATGCTTCTTGCTTATATCAATGCAAATCGATATAAACGAGAAACAGAGAAGAGAGATATTCTTCTAAAACGTTTTGCGCGTTATTCGGCGTAAGAGTTTTATTTTTTTGAATTCAGTGGAATTTTGATTATGAAAGAAAAGTCGAGTTTTGGTTTCTGATAAAGAGAGTCTCGATTGGTTTTTTGGATTGAAAATAACGAAGTTTTTGGATGTCAAAATTTTAAGTAGTTTTTTTTTGAATATAAATATAAAGTTTAAAGAATTTTTTTTTTATGTTTTGATAAAAAAAAAAAAACAAAACTGGTAATCGCATTGCACGTTTAATTAAATGGTGTAAAAATTTGTATTGGACTTAATACGAAATTAAAAATAAAGCTGTAGATTTTGTATGTGTTTACTTTACATTCAATTTTTTAATTTTTTTTGCGAACAATTGTGAAAAGTGAATTTTCTCGATCTATGAAATTGTTCAAGCCTCCATTTTGGGTGGTGAAATTAGAAACGCAGAAAGAAAACCTGGTTGATGTGTGATACGAAGCAGTGAAATAAATCCATCGCGGGTGTGGTAAGGTACCATAGAAATTAGTGGCGTGGAGGCATAGAAGTGGCATACGATTTTATTTGTTAGTACATATGAATTTAGTAGTTTGGCATACATGCGATTTTAGTGGTTTGGCATATCTACGATTTTATTTGTTGTGGCGAGTGGTGTGATAATTATTAACAGTACCATTATCAACGGGTGCCACATTTTTGGCGAAAGTGCCGTAATTGTAACGGGTGGCCAGTTGAGGCCACTCCCTTTCAACAACCGGATATTGTGTTTTATCGGTGGTCAGCCGCAACGTAACGGGTGGCCAACCGGCTATTCGAATTTGGTATCGGGGAAAGGCCCCGCAACATATTGCCCAACCAGGCAAGCGCTCGAGCGCAAAGTCGGGGAGTCGCCCAACGACGGCACCAAGGCCGCACCGGTGGGGTAACGGCACATCAAGCCGCAACGGTCCGGGGCGGTGACCCTGTGGCATGACGGCCGCAACAGTTCATTGTTTGTATTAATTAAGGTACATTTATTTTATTTTTTATTTGATTTCATTTTTGTTATTTTTAAATTTTTTTATTTTTTCTTAAATTTTATTTTAATTTTTCTTAAATTTTTTTTAATTATAATTTGTAATCGAGCGCCGAATAACGGTCGCGCGCTCGGTGCGCATTGCTCTCTCGCTCTCTCTCTCTCTCGTTCCCTCCCTTTCTCTTTTCTTTTTCTCCGTGGGAAGTTGTGTTTTGGTTTTTGTTGTTTAAATTAAATTAAAAAAATGAATTATTAAAATTTTTTGGGTGGGTATGATGAGGGGGGAATTCCCATTCTGTGTCGGTATAATGTTTGCGGTCCCTTGCTGCCCGCATCTAATTTCGTAACCAGGGCTTGCCCCGTTTGAATTCGAATGGATGCGCGCACCAAGGCACCTCTTCCGTTATTATTATTTTTTTATTATTTATTTTTATTATCCGGTTCGTTCCTCAGGTTCCGGCCGACGAGTTTCGGCGGAACTCGGTTATTATTATTATTTGCGTTCCCCCCTAACTTTCTGTTAATCACGGTGTAAGCCAGGAGCGTCATGCACGCCTCAAACCCCACGACCTTAGCACTTCTCCCTGAGAACGTAGCCGGCAAAAATCACCGTGGAGGCCTCTGCATGCGCTTAGTGAAATCTGCAGGTTGGCAGTAGCCAGCCTGTAACAACTATAAGTATTTCATTGAAAAGGCTAAAGCAAATCTGAGTTCTGCTTACAACAGACGTTTCAATCAAAATGAGAGTTTACAGAATAAAGCAATTTAACATTCAAACGTCACCCCAATAAATGGGGATACTTCAAATGTACTTGAAGATTAAATTCACCAACAACTAGATCAAAGTGACCAAGAACAAGTATCTCTACCTAAAACTTCTTCAACTAAAAATGTATTTTAGAAAGTGAAGCTGTAGATTATGAAGGCTCATCTGAATCAGAAGCAGATCCGTTCGAAAATGCTAGCGAAAATGCGACAGCGATAAGGAGCCTGATTATGTCCCCACCGATAATAGTTCCGAATATAATATCGAAGGTATCAATGATGTGGATGGAGCAAATGGCAGCACGAGAGCAAGATTGACGCTTATGAAAGATACAAGGAAGCATCGCCACATAAAAAGAAATTTAGAGAAATCGTATGTAGCAGCGAAAGGAATGACAAGATCGGATCGCGAATGTCAGGTACTGCAAACAAGGAACTGGAAAACGCAACGGAAATGAAATCTCATCATGCCTGTACAAATATTTACAGTCACTTCCGCCGCCCCGGTGGCAAAGTGGTTAGCATACTTGCTCCAGCGACCGGAGGTCCTGGATTCGATTCCCGGTGGTGACAAGGAAAAAATTTCACGGTTGGTTTAGGATCAATGAATTAATCACTCATTATCCGAAATGAAAATATGATTATGAAACCTCATGTGAGGCGGCCAAATCCCTTGATGGGATATAGTGCCAGAGAGAGAGAGAGAGAGTATGTAGCAGCGAAAGGAATGACAAGATCGGATCGCGAATGTCAGGTACTGCAAACAAGGAACTGAAAAACGCAGCGGAAATGAAATCTCATCATGCCTGTACAAATATTTACAGTCACTTCCACCACGTGTAAATAATTTGACATTTTGCAGTGATTCAAGTGCAGGCCAAAATAAAAACAGCTTTGTTGGCAAAATGTTTCTATGTTTTCTCCAGTGGCAAGATGATGTGGATTTTATGTGGAAGTTACAGACCATAAATTTTTATAGTCTAATGCAGTCCGTACGACCAAAAAAACAATTCAACGTTTGTAAATTAGCCGAAGATGATTTTTTTAACTATTCACAACTTGCCATATCCAAATTTATTTGGCGTCCTAAGGGAGTGGATAAGTAAATATAAAATTTTAACCCTATTGTTACGGTGGCACCTAGATTAGAATAGAATAAGTTAATTTCATTAGTTCAATTGCATTTATGAATTATACTAAACATTTAGGCGTCATTTCTATACTAACATCATAGAAAAATCAGTTTACCATAGATTTCTCATTTTTATAAATCAAGAAACAAAAATGAGTTGAGTAAAAAAGTTCTGATAATTCCAATGTCATGATTGTATTTGTGACTTGCAATGTAATGTCACAAATACAATGATGACATTGGAATTGTTAGAACTTTTTTACTCAATTCATTTTTATCGTTCGATTTATCAAAATGAGAAATCTATGGTAAACTTATTTTTCTATGCTAACATATTTGCTGCGAATTTAGGATTATTCTAGAAACAAATATTTTGGTATATAAAGGCGCGCGTTGACGTGGAATGCTGAGTTTTATTTTAAACGTGATACAGTGAAGGCTAAATAGAAAGATTATTAAAGTGATAATTAAAAAGTGTGTTATAATTATAATAATTAATTGTGAATTTTGTGTTGTATAATAAATTGTGTTGTGTAAATAAATTGTGTAAGTTCAAATTTGAAGCAGTTGTATTTATTCACAATCCACGGATTCGAACCTTGAGTGACAAGGCAAAATCGTAACAGTATATTGTGATAGTGATGCCAATAGCGGCGAATAGCAAAAACCTATTTTTCCTGCTGGAAGTTTCTGAGATCTTATACAAAGTATCCCATAGTGGCTATATAAATTTGAAAGGGTTTTCATTGTGGAATTAAAATCATTTAATGCCACTTCGAAATGTGCCGTAGGACTCTCGTATAAAATTTGGTCCATATCGAAATGGCATAGGCGATTTTAGTTCCACAATATAAGAACTTTCAAACCTATATAGCCAATACGAGAGCCAATCTCTCAGATTCGAGTAATTTTTGGACACTCGAAAACTTACAAATTTTTAATGAATTATGGTTCCAGCTATTGTAAAATGGACTAACGTCTGCTTCCTAACCTAAAAAGTGAATGTTTTACAATGCGCGATCTCTATAAATGTAAACTTAATCAAATATATTTCAAAACAATTATTCTATTATTGTTTTATTTAATATTAGAGTTTAAATGTTACAGTGTGTGTCAAAATTTATTATATCGGAAAATTAACAAGCATACACAATTGTGCACGTTGAACCAAAAGTTTCAAACTTTTAAATTTTATTATAAATTGTTAGTTGTGTTCCAAAACCGTGCCGGATCCGTGGCATATTTGAACAGAATTTTCTAACAACTGACAGTTAGCCGTTTTCGTTGCAGCAAATAAATGTTAAATCGCCAATTGAATATTTTTCCCATATTTTCCGGAACAAAACTTTGTTGATGCTGCAACTATGACCAACATTTATTATTGAACTGAACAAAATGTACGGCACATTTCTGATGATCGGATGCAAATAATATCCACGGTTAGATATATATTGGAAGAAAATCTTCCGTCTTGGCATATTGGGTTTTTTAAAATTTTACTAACTGCTTCACACTACGTGGGTAAAACTGACACGTCGCTTGATCGAACATATTTATTTTGGAAAGTGAACCCCTTGCTGAACCCCAGTGGGAAAATGGTGCCACGCGTTGCCAGATAAAACTGGGAATTTCTTTGTAGATGAGCAGATGATTCCGTAAACAGGTAGACGTCTTGCGAGGCAATTTGTTAAAAATAAGCCGGTTTAAAAAAAATTTGGATTCCGACTCCCACATCATTCGTTATGGACTTCGAATATTATCAAGGAGAAAATGCGGTTCTAGGCGATTGGAGTTTGTATTTGGTCCCAGAAGTTGTATTGCGTCATAACAACACAATTCTTCAAGGGCGTTTTTTTATTCGACCGATATTTCACTACCGTTCCACTTTTATTGGGATACCGTGCCCTGGTAAATTATATTTATAAATTTATAATAATTGAAATATTGAAATGAAAATGTAATCACTAGTTGTGATATTTGAGTTGAAATGTTTCAATACGTACAAATGAGTGGATGTCATTTTTCCTATTAAAATACTTTTTTAAACTAAACTATAGATTTTCTTTTTATGGATTAAATCCTTACTTACTTGTTAAAATTGTATGGAAATTGGGGAATATTTAAATTTCCTGAACTTCGTGATATCTCGCAATGAACTCACACATTTGTGTTAGTTGGGCTTTAACTACCATGATTTTTTTTTACAAGCAATACAGTTTTATTTAATAAACAAAAACGTGTACATTGGGCTTAAATTCATGTTTAAATCAGCTTTTGACGATTGCATCTGATGTTGTAATATTTCACCCATACGCTCTTATGTGGACTGGACGCCGAAGGGCTAATTCCATCTGCCATGTGAAGGGGACGTCTTTGAGAGCGCCACATATTTATGGTTTTCGAACGGGCGCCTGGATTTAAGTTCTGTGCTAGTTGGCATACCCAACTCCATATGTCATGTGAGGAGGGGCATATCTGAGATTACCACAAGAAAATTCGGTATTAAATAAATTTTAAACTAATACTATACAGAAAATTGTTTTATTCATGATTTTCGAACAGTTACTTGAATTTAAGTTCTTTACTGATTGGGGCACCTAACCGCATCTGCCACGTGAGAGGGCCATCTTTGAGATCGACCCAAGAAAAACCGGTCACCATTATACTTTCAAACTGAATAATGTTCAGAAATTGCTGTTTGGGATGAATTATTTTCACCATTAAGTATTATTAATTTTTGTAAGGCTGTTTCACATAGATATATTTTATGAATAAAATTAAAGTGAGACTTTTTTTCTTTAATTTAGCTTTAAAATTTTCGAGGTAGAATTACTTTTATGTGACTTAAAAACAAAGACACAAACTTTATGACAAAACCCTTTTCGTGATGGAAATTTCGGGCATACTTCATAATTTTTCTGCTCCTCCATTGAAATATTTAAAAAAAATTGATTTTTCCGGTCGAATTTCATAATCGTACGCTTGATCTAAATTTTTAAAAGAACCATTGTGTTGAGTAGTTAAGGCCTTGCACTATTGGAAAATAACCATTCTAAGTATAGTTGTAGTATTGCTTTGTCTTCACTTATTTTATTCGTATGCTTAGTTTTGTAAAAATATTCGTACTCGTATTGCAATAATTTATTATATTATATAAACTTAATTATATAAAGTTTAAAGCCTCAGCTACAATGCGTTCGTTCCGCTCTTCCACCAAAATTAAATTTTGACATTTACAGTACAATTTGTATGGGTGGATGGAGATGGTAACACAATGAGCAGAGTTAGGCGGATCATTTCTCTTTTTTAAATTAAAATTTTCAAATCATCAATTGATTTTTTAACATACAATAGGCAAGTATGTGAGGGAGAAAACGAAGTTATCTGGACCATCAGGGTCAAGTGTGGTGTACGAATCCCAATGGGAATATTTTTCCTTAATGATTAGATAATAATTTTTAAATAGTACATCAAAACCAAGGAAGTATGGTTAATAACATAGGTATTTTGTAATTAGACACAACTATAGACGAAAATTTTAGGGACAGTCTCAACAGTCCCATCGAAGGACGATTGAATTTACGACGTTGAATATTCATCTTGTTTCACAATTTAAAAAACTCCGCAAAACCAAAGAAGACATTATGCAAAAGGAGTTTCGAGAGACGTTAAAACACATCTAAAACAAGTTGAAAGAAAACCAGTTGGAAAATGATGCCGACATTTTCCTTTTCAATTAATTGGTTGTGGTATGGAAAACAATGTCTTCTGCAGCAAAAATGCATTTAAAATTGAAATTTTAACGAAAACAGAAGGAGCTGTAGTAATGAATTTGTTATACTATAATTTTATTTTTTGTACTGAAAATGTACAGCCCCTACGTCACAAAAATAATTTTTCAAGAATTCTCTTAAACGAAAAGCTAATTTTGTGGCTGAGTTTTGATCTCATTCTAACGAATCCCAACTGTTCGACGTCACTACTCTATTCACCGTCATGTATAATATAGGATTCATCTTCCCACTCCACATAAGTTTGAGGACAATATTTATTAGCGGAATCATATAATTTTATAAAATTATGGAGAGCGATTGTGGCCAAAACTGCCTTAGTATAATTTTCCGCGTTCATACCCAGAGTATTCAACAAAATTATTCAATGAGCCACTAGTATGCGGAACATCTTTTCCTATTAAAAGGAAATGCAACATTTGAAAGGCGGACCAAATTCCACTCCATCAATGGTTGACAATTCCACTGTAAATAAAATAATAAACGCCTGAGTGGAAAATTACAATTTTTGTTTGGTAGACTCGAACGCAACCTAAACTATCTAAACAATGAACTTTCAACCGGTAGTAATCATATATTCTTCGGGCAGTGTGCTTTTATTTCTAGACTACAAACTCAAGTACTTGAAACTATGACTAAGCTTACTCTAATCATAAACCACGACCGTCAAATTATCATAAACGGTTAGGAAATTACTATTTTATTTTCTATCTAACACAAACGGTTGTACACGAATCGACCACAATCTGAAAAATGAAAATAAAATAATTCGCCCGCCCAACTAGACTAATTTACCAAATTGTATATAACTTCGGGTCGTGGCTTTACGCGAACATAAAAAACAGATTTTATTTATTTTATGAGGAATCTTCAGTTTATTCTTAATTTTGTACGATTGTATTTTAAATTAGAACTATAGCATACATTTATTTTCGAGAGAATGTCGTTTTTATTCAACTGTCGGAGTAAACGCTGTTGTAACTAGAAATCGAGATTATTACGATTACGCAACTTTTTCCGTCTGTCATTACACTATTTTAGTCTAAATAGGATTAGTGCGTTTTTAAACCCAGATTTTCATCATCGGGTTGAAGGGAACATGATAAATGTGAAATAAAGAATCAGTACGAAATCAGTTGAGAAGGACGGAAATGGAATACAAATGTCATTCTTATAGAATATACAAGAAAATAATAGTGATCTTTCAACCGTATCCATAAGGTCGATTGCAATCGACTGATCAATTTTTTTAAATTTCGAATAATTTAATTGACTGAGAATACCATTTAAAATCGAGAATAAAATGATCAGCACATTTGAGTGCACCTTTATATTTATTTATTTATTTATTTATTACCAACTTTATACTTATATACAATCTGGTTACAATTACAATAATACATTAAAAAGTAACTAAAATTAAACAAACATGAAAAATTAAATTAAATTGTTTAATGAGCTTATAAGTTTAAAAAATTAAAATAACGGTTATTTAGCTTTTTTAATATTTTATTTATTACTACTTAAGCTTTCGGAACCATTTCGGTTCCATTCTCAAAAGTATGTAAATCAATTTAACAAAAAAAAAATATTTTTTATACAAAATAAAATAAAATCGAAATCAAGGCTAACTAAAACGTAGCTATTTTCCTGTAGATATCGCTCGCTACTAGAAAAAATATTTTCTTTATTTTAGCAAAGCAACAAAAATTGATATCTACAGAAAAAACACTTTACAAAATAAAATTTGAATAAAAACATAAATTGAAAACAATATTTTATCCATTTTAAATAATATTTTAATTGTGTAAAAGCAAAAAATCAAATTATAAAAATAGATCATATGAATTGCCAATGTACGCGAAATCGTTAATTTTGTTAACAGAATTTGAACTAGATTTTATATGTAACATTTCCAAAATAGATCGTTTTCTGTAATTAGATTGTTTTTCCAAAATGTCTACATCTTTAAAAATAATATTATGGTTGGTATCTCTAATATGTTCCGAAAGTGCACTTATTTGATTTGAATTTGAATTTCCCGAAGCACCACGTAAATGTTGAAAGAACCGCTCCCGCAAAAACTGTTTGGTTTGTCCCGTGTAAATTAGGTTACAATCATTACATTTAATCCTATAGACAAGATTAGATTCTTTCTTTAAAGGTATCGGATCTTTTAATTTTGAAAACAAAATATCATTTAAACTGATAGCTGAACGACCAATAATTTTGAAATTATAATTTTTAAATAAATGTTTTAATTTTTCGAAAAGATTTTTTATGTAAGGTAAAGATAAATAATTTGTACTTTCAATTTCAGGATTTAATGTACAATTTTGATAACTTCTTTGTTTCCAAATCACTTTATTTATTAATTTTTTAGGATACTGATAATTTAGCAAAGTGTTTTCCAAAAGTTTGAAATTATTGTAATGAAATTTAGTATCGGACAATTTTAGAACTTTTTGAGTTAAAATTTTGATTGTATTAATTTTGTAAGAAATAGGAAGCCAAGAATTAAAATTTAGATAACGACCGGACCAGGTATTTTTATGGTACCAGTCAAAAGAAATTTTACCATCCGGTTCATGAATTAAAAGTAAATCTAAAAATGAAATTTTGTGGTCAATTTCTTTTTCAACAGTAAATTTTATTCTATTATCCAAAGAGTTAAATACATCCAGAAAAATTTCAATTTTGTCTTCAGGGATTGCCGTTATAAACCAGGAAATTAAAGAAACCATTAAAACGGTAGAAGAAACAAAAAATTATTTGAATTTACCCCGTCAACAAATTGAAGATGTTCTTCCTGTGTACGAGTTTGGTGTGTTTTTTATTAAGGCGAATGCATATTTCGTTTACCATTTTAATGAAATCAAGGTAAGGCAAAAAATCAAATTTGATAAAATTTTAGTAGATAGTTTAAATGAATTGTCTGGAAATTTAGTGAACACTGTTGATAAATGGCTAGTGAACATCTCCAATATAGATCTTCCTTTTCATGTCAAAATTATTTTAAGTTTGGGAAACTCATTTGGTCCTCAATTGGCCATTCAGTTCCTTATTTCAAAATTATTTCTGATGTCGAAAGTGCAATTTTTCATTTGAACGATAATGATCGTTATACTATTCGGAACCGTTTTATAAATATTTTGACAAATTTTAAATATAAATCTAATTCAAATATATTAACTCCTTTTGAAAATCGTATTTTAAGTTATGTTAAACAATCTAAATCATTTTTGAAAGCTAATCCAAATATTGTGGTAACTCGTGCGGACAAAGGTAACGTAACTGTTATAACATCGCGAATTGAATATGTTACAAAAATGGAAAATTTACTTAACGATAACACAACATATGTAGAATTACCAGAAGATAATACAGTTCCGATTCAGAAGTCAATTAACACAATGGTTAAAGATTGGAAAAATTCTGGTAATGTGGATGAAACAACTAGAAAAATGTTAACCAAATATAATTCGGTGATTCCAAAATTATATGGATTACCAAAAATCCACAAACCTGATTTTCCATATAGACCAATTATCAGTTCAATTAATGGTCTAACACATAGTTTATCGTCTTTTTTGGGTAATATTTTAAAATTTAGTGTTGGTAATACAAATTCAAATATTCTAAATTCGGAAGATTTTAAACAAAAAATTCAGAATGTTACTCTTCCTCAAAATTACCTTTTAGTTTCTTTGGATGTTACGTCTTTGTTCACTAATATTGATAATGGACGGGTGACTAACATTATTAAAGATAACTGGAGGAGTATTAAACAAAATTCAAAAACTAAATTAACTAAAGTTCAATTTATGTCGGCATTGCAAATAGTTTTGAATAATTCTGATTTTTCTTTTGGCAATAAAATTTATAAACAAACTTTTGGTTCTCCAATGGGTTCTTCTATTAAGGGGCAACCATAGAAAAATTAAAAAAAATTATAAACGTAACTTTAAAAAAATTATGTTTACGTTAAATGCCGTTTCCGTGCTTTCGCCCATGGAAAAATTAATTTAAATTAAAAAATTTAACGAAGCTTCGTTAAATATGAATTGTCACTTAATAAAAATTATTGGAGCGAAATTTTGCGTTCAAACGTAAAAAAAATCAAAATTTGTATCGTGCTACCTAAAAAAAACAACAAACAATAAACAGCTGTCACTATAACAAATAGTTTATAAATAAATAAATAGTTGTCATTCAATATTCTACAATATTTACGGCATACTCGTTACGTCTAGTATGGCTGGAATGTCATTAAAAATTAGTGTTGTCAAAATTTTTATTTTTTTTTAATTTTATAATTTTTTTATGGTTGGCTCTTTAGTCCCATAATAGCAAATTTAATGATGGAATTTTTGGAAAAAATGGGATTAAACTCTTTGGATTTTCAACCGTTATTTTACTTTCGTTATGTAGATGACATTATAACGGCAATCCCTGAAGATAAAATTGAAATTTTTCTGGATGTATTTAACTCTTTGGATAATAGAATAAAATTTACTGTTGAAAAAGAAATTGACCACAAAATTTCATTTTTAGATTTACTTTTAATTCATGAACCGGATGGTAAAATTTCTTTTGACTGGTACCATAAAAATACCTGGTCCGGTCGTTATCTAAATTTTAATTCTTGGCTTCCTATTTCTTACAAAATTAATACAATCAAAATTTTAACTCAAAAAGTTCTAAAATTGTCCGATACTAAATTTCATTACAATAATTTCAAACTTTTGGAAAACACTTTGGTAAATTATCAGTATCCTAAAAAATTAATAAATAAAGTGATTTGGAAACAAAGAAGTTATCAAAATTGTACATTAAATCCTGAAATTGAAAGTACAAATTATTTATCTTTACCTTACATAAAAAATCTTTTCGAAAAATTAAAACATTTATTTAAAAATTATAATTTCAAAATTATTGGTCGTTCAGCTATCAGTTTAAATGATATTTTGTTTTCAAAATTAAAAGATCCGATACCATTAAAGAAAGACTCTAATCTTGTCTATAGGATTAAATGTAATGATTGTAACCTAATTTACACGGGACAAACCAAACAGTTTTTGCGGGAGCGGTTCTTTCAACATTTACGTGGTGCTTCGGGAAATTCAAATTCAAATCAAATAAGTGCACTTTCGGAACATATTAGAGATACCAACCATAATATTATTTTTGAAGATGTAGACATTTTGGAAAAACAATCTAATTACAGAAAACGATCTATTTTGGAAATGTTACATATAAAATCTAGTTCAAATTCTGTTAACAAAATTAACGATTTCGCGTACATTGGCAATTCATATGATCTATTTTTATAATTTGATTTTTTGCTTTTACACAATTAAAATATTATTTAAAATGGATAAAATTGTTTTCAATTTATGTTTTTATTCAAATTTTATTTTGTAAAGTGTTTTTTCTGTAGATATCAATTTTTGTTGCTTTGCTAAAATAAAGAATATATTTTTTCTAGTAGCGAGCGATATCTACAGGAAAAAAGCTACGTTTTAGTTAGCCTTGATTTCGATTTTATTTTATTTTGTATAAAAAATATTTTTTTTTTGTTAAATTGATTTACATACTTTTGAGAATGGAACCGAAATGGTTCCGAAAGCTTAAGTAGTAATAAATAAAATATTAAAAGAGCTAAATAACCGTTATTTTAATTTTATGAAAAATTACCAATAATCTAAAAGAACATTAGACATTAACTTCTTAAATTCATCCCTAGATAGATTGAAGTCAAAAGCCGATCGAACTTTATTAAAAGAAACAGCATATTGATAAACAGGTTCATATTTACCGTAGTTATGCCTAATATAAGGCAGCTTAATTTGGAAATCTCTAACGCGAAGGGTCCGGAACGGGGTATATATATCGTACAACACCAAAATCTCAGGACAGTCAATTTTAGGCACCAACAAGTCCCTAACCAATAATGCTCCAATTTCGATTCTGCGGATAAAGAGCGGCTCAATATTTATTAATTTACATCTGCCTCGATACGGTGGGAGTATAAAAGCAGGCAGGTTCCCATCTCTGGGCAACATTCGCAAAGAAAACCTTGAAAAGCGCTTTTGAACCCTTTTTATTCGGTCTGAACAGTTACCAAAAAACGGATTCCAAATTGCTGCGCCATATTCCAACAACGAACGCACAAACGAGATATATAATATTTTAATAGAATAAGGATCTTGAAAATCCCTCGAAAAACTTTTAATAAACCCAAGCATGAAATTCGCTTTAGATATGCAGATATATGTGCTTATTGAATGATAAGTTCGACGTAAATGTTATACCTAGATCCATAAACATATCAACATTTTCAATAATACAGTTATCCAGGAAAAAGTCAAAACTGGCGGGCGTAATTGCACGGGTAAAACGGATTGTTTTACATTTGGAAATGTTTAGGGTCAAATTCTGAGCTGTGCACCACATACTGAAATTATTTAAGTCAGATTGGAAGTCTCTTGCATCATTGGTGAATGAAATGGTATTAAAAATTTTAATGTCATCCACGTAGATGAGGATGTTGGAATAACTCAAACAATCCACTACGTCATTGATGAATAGTATGAAATACTTTATAATACTTTGAAAATCAAAAAGAAGATCGCGAAAAAATATTGTTTGGAAAAGCAGATCCCTCAAAAAAATTTATAGACACGCCTGATATAGAGGGTATTTTAATGTTCCAGCGTCACTATTCTGGCTTTCCCTGGGAAAGAATTTTTCTACAAATCTCTAAGTTTTTAGTCAAAACTCAACGAATCCGGTATATGACAAGTGCTCGTGAATCGCCTATGAGAATAGATTCAAGCAACTATATCTAGATAATTCCGGATAAAAATTGTATACAAATCTCTTAGTTTGTAATCTCTGAGACCGTAGCCTCTGAGACGAGATTCAAACGTCTTTATCCCGGTTATTCCCGATAGATTTTTTTTAAAATCTCTCAGTTTTTAGGCATAACTTCAAATGACCATATCCATAAACAACAAATTAAAATTTCGGGCTGAAAGTTCTTGCTAGATTCATAGTGTTCAATCACGTAATGCAAATTAAGTTTCCGCATTTTCGATTTCAGGTTTAGTTTTTTTTCCAACATAGAAATTGACCTTTCAAATGATAATTATTAGATAACCTGCCATTTAAAAAGTTCTCCAAACATGTAACTATAGATGTATTTCACGTTTTAACTGCAAACATGTAAAACAGCACTTAGTGAAATTGGGTTTTGTATATTAATTTTAATCGTTTCGAATGAAAATTTCTTATTTTAAATTTTTAGTTGGTTTTTACGAAGAACAAAATAAAAATTTGCAATATAAATAATTACATTCTCGCATTAAATTCTTATCTGCAGTATCGTCATTTTTCGGCTGGGATGTTACTGACAGAAATCGGCTGTAATTTTCGTTTGATTAGTTTGAATCTGCATTATCGACATTTTTCGGCTGGAGTCGGCTTTACATATTCTCTAATTTTTTATAATTTTTTTTTATAAATTATTTTATAATCTTCTCTTTAATGTCTCGCCTCTCTTGTTTCATAACAGGATGAGTCCTCTCTTTGGTTTTATATAATTCTTTGCGCGCATTTTATATTAGTATATTGCTGGTTTTGTGGCTAAAAACATTACAGAGATTATATATAAGCTGAGTATTCGCCCTTTTTTATTATCAGTCATTTTGCGATAAATAGTAAAAACAACAGACTGTGTTTTATATCGTGAAAGGCAAAGCTTTTTATATAAATTCGCATTATTCTTGAATCTTGATCTTTTTTTTATCTAGGGATAAATTTTTATTCTAAAATGGCCAGCGGACAAATGGACTCTCAGATACTTCGCCCTTAAATATCGGCAGTCACATGGAAAAAATTTCCAATACACGAAGACGAAAGAGAACAATTAGGATACCATCATATTCTGATAATAAACTGTGTGGGAATTAATCAACCAACAAAGAAACACAACTTTCAAAGCAAGGCAGGATCCTACAGCATTTGCAAAACGACGTGTAATCGATAGAAAAGTTAGAAGCGCTATATTTCGATAATAAATAAAAATATTATAGTAAATTATATTACGAAATGCACAGAAATGGAAGCTTCTAAAGTTCTTGCAAAAGAGTGGGCTTTAATATAAAAAAAAAATTCAACTCATTTTTAGCAATTTTATATGGGCTAATCGAGCAAAAAATCTAAAACTGTCGTATTTATGGTCAAAAAATTGGGGACCTGAATTTTTTTTAAAAACGATGGCTAGGAATGATTTCACGGATATCTTGCAATTCATACAATTCGATATGAAAAATGAACGTCAAAAGACTGAACAGTGACAAATTTGTGATGACCTCAAACGTTTGGAATCCTTTCATCAAAAATTGTCAAAACTGCTATGTGCCAGAACAAAATATTACTATTAATGAATAATTATTTCCAACTAAAGCCAAATGCAAATTTACCCAGTACGTGCCAAATAAACAGATTAAATTTGGAATTAAATTTTGGTAGGAATGTGAAACTAATAATTTTTTTTACAAGTCACTGGCTTCAAAACTTTTAGAAAATAATACGACTTTAGTTGGAACTATTAGTTCAAATAAAAAGGAATTGCCGAAAAACTTCCAAACATAAGAAAAAGATGAACTGCCTAAATTCTTAAGTTTAAATTACAAATCTAATAGTTGCACACTAACGGTATACATATAAAGCTAAGTCAACTAAGAAAGAACTTCTACTTAGTTCTAAGCATAATTCGCCAAAATTAGAACAAAATTGAAAAAGCGTCCTGAAACCTTTTTATGTCTACTAAAATGGCCATAAATGCATTGTTAAGTCAGGATCTCGGAGATGGCCTTTACAAATATTTTTTAATATCGTCGACATAGCTGGAATTAATGCTTGGATTATGTACAAAGAACTCACGGGCACAAATATTACCAGACAAGACTTTCTATTTCAATTATAGCAGAAGAACTTTCTACTGGATATCAAGATTCATTCGAACCAGGAAACCTATAAATGAACTACTGATGGTAGATAAAATTGAAAATACCACACGAAAATGCTGTCAAATTAGATTCTGCAACGAAAATAAAACCATAAATATTTGTGTTGGTTGCAAAAAATATGCTTCTGGGAAATATACATTTAAAAAAATTTCAGTTTGTATAAAGTGCGCTATTAAAAGTTAAAAATGAAATTACTATTACTTAAATTTATTATGTTATGTATAAAAAAAAAGTAAATAACAAGTAAAGATTGAATACATGCTTCTAAAGAAATCAGTAAATCAAAATTATAAATATTTTATTTCAAATGATGTTCTGGTCAAAATGGCTCTAGTCAAAATGCTTGGTTGAGTTAAGATCCGATTGAGGATGTAAGAATAGAAAAAAAAAATTGAAACTTTTGAAAAACGCCTTTTTTACAAACAATTTTGAGTGGTATTTTCAAATCGCTCTACTGAAAAAATAAAAATTTTGGTTTGTGTCACAAAGCAGAGGAAATTTTGATCCGTTTGATGTTAAAGAATTAAATTTATTCATTCGGTGGATTCAGATGCTTTGTGGATTCCGATATAATATTTACTGTGTCTGTGACTTTTTCGGTATTCGGTAAAATGTTCGAGTGGTATGCGTAATTGGTTTCTCGATCGAACATGATTTATAAAATTTCCTTTTTTTGGTGCGATTAAGTATTAGTATAGTAATCTCAATGACTGCTCCCATGAGTTTAGAAGAAAATGGTAGTTGTTCCTGGGTTACTGGGTTGCTCTTCTATTTTGGCGAAATCCTGGAACAATGGAGAATATTTTTGCCTTTCTTTTGCAGAATTTCGTACATAATTACTAAGAATGGTTGACCAGCCAGCACTAGCTTCATCCCATTTATGTTGCTGGATTGTTGGATTTGTATTATAACTCGGTGAGAATAATGCTTTGGTTTGGGTCAATGCTAGGGAGCAGCATGATTGGTGGGCTGCAACACGGTAACGTTATAGCATTTGTGATGGAATGTTGAAGATGCATTGGTGTATAGTTATTTTCTTCAGTTAAAAGTGTCTTCGAAAATAATATTATCCTATCCGGTGTTTTTCTACTGGTGGCCATGAAGCGATTTTCGGTACTGTTATGTTCGATTCCATCTTAATAGCCTTCGAAATATATTTTGTGGTTGTTAGTTTGAGCTCATTATCTATTTCAATAAACCGCTGTTGACCACTTGAACGTCGTGTAGGTAAGTATTTCTATCATAATTGTAAGGTTTGTTATGATTCGGACATTCGTATATTTTACATTCGCTACTATCATATAGATAAGCCATTAATTTTAGACAATGTGTAACATCATGATACATGACACGTTGAACTTCGATAAAAACGCCTGATATTGGTACTCGTCTTGCTGTAGAGCATTCCAAATCATTTTGTGAAAATAAAGTAATTGGAAAATAACCTTGCTCAATTTGATTTTGGATGGTGATGTAAACTCAGGGTTCAGTTGTTAGTTTTGAAGGAGGTATCAGCTTCGAAACTAGTTTCAGAAATGGGTTTAAATTTGGTAATAGATACAAGTTGGTTTCGGTCTTTCAGATTTAATCACAGGTGAAGCTGCATCTTTCTCACTTGGTTGCTTGATAAATGTATGGTGGTTAATTATGGTTGATTCTCTTAATACCTCTGGTTCAATTACTGGTTCCGGTGTAGTATCAAAGGTATCTGATGGCTTGGATTCATCAGCTGGTTTAAGTTCGAGTTTATCAGATAGTTCGATTTTGTCGATTAATGCGAGATTTACTCCAACTTCTGCCTTATACAAATTGGTCTCTGGGGTTGGTTGTTGATGTAAGAAGAATTTGTATTGTATTTTTTTAACATTATTTTGCGTATATGCTATAATATATACAATTATAATTTTAATTAATTGGTACATGGATGGCCAAATTTCTATACAACGTATATTTGACAGCTTTTCTAACTTAATTCGAAATTGATAAGGTTTTGTGCTGAATAAATTTAGGTAAGTATATGAAGCTATCATTAAATTTAATTTAACCAACTTGCAAAGGTAAAACAGTTTACAGATTCAATTAAATTAAGAGATTTATGATCTTGGTGCTGTATTTCAAAAGACCAATTACTACAGCTAAGTGTTAATACTTAAGTGAAATATGTTTAAATAATGAGATTTTTATGTTTCAGGTATCCAAGTTGATAGACGATGATGATGGACGTTTACAGCTTCAACAATATGTGTTATGCACTCTACCCAACAGGTCCTCGAAGTTAAGGGGCTTCCATCCCGTTAAAACCGATCCTGCGCTCATATCAATCAGTTTAATCTTGTATAAAGTTTTAGTCCAACAGATTTTTTGTTACGGTGAAGTGTTCTTCAAATTTTAAAATATTCTGACATTAAATAATGTCGTTATAGATATAAACAATCTATTATCTTTCTTAAAGGAGCTTTACATATGATATTTTTCGATAAGCACTTCTCCGAAGGAAACAAAAACCGAAATAATCTCAAATTCTAAATCCCTCCGCATTAATATCCTTTTCCATGTATAATAACCTCATTAAAAAGGCATTCAAAATGACAGCAAATAAAATGAGTAAGCAAAAATTTACTTTCTCATTCTAAATTTTCCAGCTCTTTAACCTTTCCTCAAACCCCCATACATAATACAATCAACCACATAGTGTACCTATATACAACTGTGTGGGGGTGTATCTGTGTGTATGGCGTGTGTGAATATGTTTACACAGAAATATACAGCACCGCACCAGATGTAATGACATTAAAATAAAACAGTAATAATAAAAATATTAATATGTATTGAAAATCCATAATTTATTTATATGTTGCTCTCAATTCAATTTTGATATGTGTTGTATATAAAACAGGAAAAACAGGACATGCACGATATGTAAATATTCCATTTATGAAAAACACTTTTCGTCATGTACCGAAATGTGTGCGTATAAATTTAAAAAAGAGGAAGCGCAAGACTACATTCATGAATAACAATGATTACGAGCGTATTCATATGTGTGGCTGTTAAATTGGGTGCAGAAGGACGGAGCGGGTCGATATGCGAAGGCGAGCTTCGATTTTATTATCATGCCACTGTTTATTCAGGCAGGCATACATATTTATTTACGCCGCGTTTGGTTAATATTTTGTTGGTGCTGTTGTTGCTTTATTTCCATTTTTAATATTATTTGTTGTGCTATAAAAATCGAGAGAGATAAGGGTCGTTGAATTTTATTCAATTATTTATTTTTATTTTTTTTGCTCAGCATACAAAAATGAGGATTATGGTTGTTATATACCTTTTTAGTTATTTTATGATGTTACCGTTTGTTGTTGTTGTTGTTGGCATATTGTTTAATCCTTTCGCCGTCGAAATAACCAATCATAAAGCATCATAATTTTTTGTGTAAACGATACAAAATATGGAGAAAATGTGTAACGGTAAAAACAGAAAGTGGTACTCGTATTTCGATGGTATGGGTAGATAACGAGTTTTTCATGTTTGGAGTTTTTGCGAAAATTTTCAAAAAAAAAAAAAAAAGGTAAAACAAGTAATCGTTCCAGTGCGATTACATATCCGTCCCTATTACAAATCGCTTCGATTAAATTGGTTTTTAATTTAATTTTGGTCGATAAACGAATATTTTTATTTTTTCTAATAATCGATGGCCAGTTTTAGCATATTATGGGAATCATATATGAAGGTTGAATATATTACTAAGAGGTCGTCATAATCAATGAAGTGTTTTTTTTCAAAACAGTCGATTTGCAATATAGCTATGCTGATTTTAATCATGATGATGATGAATTCATCTTTTCGAAAACGTATCTCGTTGCAGCAAATCAAATTCAATGCACATTTTACTAACCCAAATAATTAACAATTTTTACCTAAAAATGGATAAAAATTACATTCTGTCAAAATGTCAAATTAACATAAATTGGTCATTTAAGTGGAATACACTGCTCTATTTTGACAGTTCATCTCAAAGTTGTTTTACGATTTTTATAATGAGTAAAAATATCAAAGAAAGAATTTGTCTCAAATTTTGTATTGCAAATGGGATCGTGAATCGAATCACTGAAAATGTTACAAAAGGCTTACGGTAACTTTCCAAACACGTGCATATGGTGGATTGAAAGAAATACCCGTTGAATGGTGTCTCATTAATCAATTTGTACCATTGTATATGACTGCGTTGGTATGAAACGCGTCGCCGCTCGACTAGTTCCGAAAGATCTTAATTTTCTTCCAAAACTCAATCGCATAAAGGTCGCTGAACGTATGCTAGTAGGAGTCAATTCCGACCCCACATTCATAAAACGCATTAGTACAACTGGTGATGAGACAAGGGTGTACGAGTTTGACATGCCAATCAGTCAACAAATTTCGGAATAGCGCCTTCCAACTGATCCGAACCCGAAAAAATCACGTCAAAGTCGATCAAAAGTCAAGGTAATGTTGAATGTTTTCTTTTATTATCGCGGTGTTGTGTACTCGGAACTCATGCCAGCCATCTAGGCATTATGCGGTGTTTGAGAGAGCAAATTCGTCGAAAAAAGCACGGTTTGTGGAAAAAAAATCATGGATTATGCACCACGACAACGCATCATCTCACAAGGCTATCATTGTGAACGAATTGCCGGCCAAAAACAAGCTGTCCTAATGTTATATTTTAAAGCTAGAATTGTCTGTGGATTATCTGCATAACATCTATCCTTAACGAAACCTCATAGAAAAAAGTCCAACGGCGTCAAATTGCAGCTCTGGTCAGGCCATTTCACATCTCCAAAACGGCTGATTGTGCGGTTGTCAAATTTGGCACACAAGCATAGAGTTTTGAATTAAGGCCATAAAATATTGATCAGCATGGCTTTCTAATGGCCGCCATTACCGTAATGGCGTTTCCAGCAGCGTTTTTGAAAAAATGGGGTAACTATGCCACCAGTCTAAAATCTACACCAAACAGTCACTCTTGGTGGATGCATTGGCTCCTCTACGATTACGTATGGCTATTCCGAACCCCAAATCCAGCAGTTCTGCTTCTTTAGATAGCCCAGAAATATAAATGCCCTTCGTCTGAAAAGATGTTTTTTTCAGTCTACACTACACTACGTCTATACAATAAACCACAGGTGCAATACTTTCGCGTGTACGCACTGTTCGAGCTTGGGGACCACTTCTGTCATCAAATAGCAAGCCTATCTCACGCACTTTCTTCAGCAATTTCACTACAGCGATTCCGCTTCGAGCTCTTTCACGACCCATATTTCTTTTGAAAATTCGCAGCTACGCAACACTGACTTTGAAAATAAGTTTCATGACGCATGATTGTTTCCTGTCTAAATTTCAAGAAAATCGTTCAAAAAAGTGTTGTTGGCATAGCCTACGATTTAAAAACAAATAAATAGTTGACTCACCCTGTATCATCGTACAATCACCGTATTCACTTGATATGGCACCGGCTGACTTTTTCCTTCTTTCTCTCTTTCTCTTTTATTTGCTCGATACTTTTATTCAGTATACAAATTGTAAAACATACTTGTGATTAACTGACACAAGATAGTCGGATAGGTGTGCCAACTTCGAAAAAAAAATTACAAACCCTTTAAGCGGGTTTTTTGAATGAGCAATTCCTCTTACTTTTTTGACAGAAATGGTTAGGCCCTTGTGACAAAATTTGAAAAGATGACAAAAATATTACATAAGAGCCGATACACATCCAAATACTTAATTAGTCCATTCTAGAGCTTGTGCAATATAACCACTATTACTATCGAACAGTAGAGACACGGGTCTAATCGAATTAGAACAGCTCGAAATATAAAAAGGGCTGAGTGGCTATATTGCGGTAACTCTAGAATGGACTGTTAACTGGATGTGTATGATCGGCAATCATGTAATATTTTTGTCAACATTTCGATTTTTCCAGGGCAGCCCACCATTTTGATATTATAGGGGTATTCTAATTTGGGCAGGCTTGAGTGTTTATTTGACGGTAGTAGTGGCGGTATCAGCGGAAACTTTAGGATGAACTGTTAATTGGGTGTGTATTGGTTCTCATGTAATATATTTGTCAAAATTTCGAATTTGTTCAGGGGATCTCAACCTTTTTTTTTATATGTGCGGGCTATACTAATTTGAATAGGCTCGAGTGTTTACTGTTTGGTGGTGTGTGTATGATCAGTCATCATGTAATATTTTTGTCAACATTTCTATTTTGAAATGACAGTCCAATCATTTCTATTTGTATACGGATATTCTAATTTGAACAGGCTTGAGTGTCTACTATTTTATAGTAGTAATGGCTTTGTAGTGGAAACTCTTGGATGGACCGTTAATTGGGTGTGCATCGGCTCACATGTAATATTTTTGTCAACATTTCAAATTTTGCCAGTGGAGCCCAGCCTTTTTTTTTCTACGTACTGGCTATAATAATTTGAAGAGGCTTTAGTGTCTACTATTCGGTGGTGTTAGAAGCTATACTGCTGAAACTCTAGTATAGACTGTTATTTGTGTGTTTGCGCAATTGTTAAATGTATTGGACTTGAAAAATACACCGGTAACTTCACACTGTAGTTATCTTTCATGAATTTGATCACATTTTGGTTGTCCGAGCGAGAGCTGACCGAGCGAAAAAGAAATTATTAGACTAAGGTGCAGTAAACAGCAAGAACTATTAGGTTTAACTGGTTTAACTGTTATAGAAGTGCTTGATTCTTAAGACGAATTGAAGACGCCAAGTATTGGCCTGATTGGCAACTACGATATTTTAAAATAGGAAGATTCCCACTTGTCGGATAATATTGTACCAAAATAATAAACCTTTCCTGACACGGGATCTTACCGCACTTGTAACAGGTAAAGGAAATTGTTAACTAGAAAATGTTTTATTAAGTAGGAGCTTTTGTACAGAGGTTCCAATCATGATAAATAATAAAAAATGTCCGTGGAAGAGGGTGCAGAAAATGTTATTTTAGTTATATTGAATTTTATATAAATTCTGTTGAAACGACCGCAGATTCTAAGCACTCAAATTAAAGGTTCTCTAAATTCGGTGTAATGAAAAATATAAAAGAGGTAAAATTAAAATTCATGCTAAAAACTTGAAATTTAGCTAAAAAAATTATTTTTAGTGTAAAAATGACGTACACAAATAATTTGAGGTTAGGCGTATACAATATCACAAAGTCAATATGGTTTTAAGTCAAAATGATTAACTGCAACCAACCTTTAGAATTCGCACACTAAAAGGAATAGAAAATCACAAGCAGGTTGATGTGGTAAACACAGACTTTGCTACGGCATTTGACTCCATCAGTCATTATAAAACAGTTGAATGCTTGAACAACTTTGATTTCTCCAGTCCGTTTGTAATCTAGTTTAATCCATACCTGAGCAACCGCACTTAATACATCGAAATGAGGAACGAAAGATCTGAATTAATCTAAGCCACCATCGGCGTGCCTCAAGGCTCCCACATTCCCCCTTGAATTTTCACCATTATCATTAATGGAATCACCAAAGGTCCTAATGTGTGCAGATGATACTGTTGTTCAACAATAATTTAAAGACATAGGGGTACAATAATTTTAAGCCAGCCAAAAATGTTCTTGGATTAACTGATTATAAATTTTTGATTAGTTTATCTTTAAAATTACAAGATGGCGGATTTAAGATGGCCGTCGAAAATGGCCAATTTTGCGACATTCATGAATATCGATACTCACATGATTTATAGAAGGAATACGAAACTAATTACGAATTAAAGATCAGAAGTTGAAAAACGTAAGATGGCAGATACAAAATGGCGGATCGAATATGGCTGAAAAAAACAATTTTTTGACGTCCATTAAAAACAATAATAACATTATATGGAGAGTTCTCGGGATCGCTGATCATGAATTTGAGGTCAGAATTTGAAAATTTAGGACGAGGCGTCCAAGATGGCTGAAACAAACGGTCAATTTTCCCACTCTAATCAAAACCGATCAAAACATAGCTTAGAGAGTACTGGGATCGCTGGGGTCAAAATTTAAAAATGCTATTAAAATAGTAAACAGCTTATCTGAAATCTTGACCGGAAAGCAGGGGCGAGTTCCAAAACTGAACTATCAGGGGGTGGGGTGAATTTAAAGAACTTTAGGTTAGGCGATAATCGTGAATCACCGAACTGTTCAATCCTTAGAGACAGAAGATACCAACTTTGGAAGATTTTTTTCGAGGTTGTTTGAAGCTATTTTTTCGTGTAAGGAACCCTGGAATCCGACCTTCAAGGGGATGGAAGAATAACTTTAAGACCACAAGCATTGTGATTAAGATCGTTCTTCGAATGAAACCAAATATGAACGGTTTACGTTGGTGTGTAAATCGGACGTGTGTTATTAATGATGTTGCGCGATCTGATGCTACATCATGTAGCCCTTAAAAGAGTTAATTTAATTTTTCTAACGTTACTTTTAAGGTTTTTTAAAGTATCTTCGCATAATCATAATATTTGAACATTTGTTTTTTAATTTTTATTTGCATTTATCTTATCCCTCTTATTTTATTTACGTAGTAAAATACAGATTAGTATTTAATGAAACCATTCGCTATATAGCCGAAGTCAGAAAAAGTAGTTTCCCTCTATAGTACTAGAAATATGAGCTAGCTTCTTTACAGCCCACATGATCGGGAAGAATCTTCAAGCTATTCTCCTGAATTGGGAGATCATAATGGTTTTGGCTGAAGTCGGTCCACTTCAGTCCGCCTTCGTAGAAGCTTTCTCTTGAGAAAATAAAATAGTCTAAATAAAAGTTGCAACAATACCGCTCCAGATCATTTTTCCATAATTTAAGGCTGTATGATACTCAGCTTGTCAAAAACGATGTTTACTAAAAATCAATTTTTGACCATAAAATATTACCAATTGACCTAATTCTTTCTTTAGTATGAACTTAGACGTATAATTGAGCGATTAATATATGATTTTTTCAATAAAATGTTTAGTTTGTCTACGGTTAAGTTTCAAAGTTTATCGATTTTTTGAAACGCACAAATCAATTTTTTCAATATTTTACTTCTAAACAGCGAAAAAAATTTGCATCAAGGTGTTAAGAAACATAAAATCAAGCTATTAATACAGGATTATCAAGATTAGTTTTGAAATGACGTAGAAAATGGAAAAATTAGTTTAAAATGATAAAAATTTCGATTCTTATCGATCGAAAAATTACGTCAAACGATAAGTTTATTTGTTTTTACGCAGCAATGCTGATTATTTTTTGAAAAATTTACTGTCGCTAGATGGCAAATCACGAAATAAAAATTGTATCAAAGATAAGTGGTTATTAATTTTATTATAACATGCACTGTTTAGAACAGAAATAATGAAAAGTAGTAAATTTATTAATTAATTTTACACATATAAACAATAGAAGTAAAGTTTAATAAACGAATTATATAAAATTTTGGTACTCATATTTATTAAAGAAACGAACCAGTTTAGACACATTTAGATATCGATTCTAAAAACGAAATTTGTTTTTTCAGTATCATACAGCCTTAAGCGGAAATGACGGATTTTGACAAAAAATCGTTTATTCAACAAAAATTCGGCACCTATACAGCCCACCCCATTTAAGCTTTTCCAAAAATTTGGAGGTCTCAGTAATGTGTGGCCGACATCAGTAATAATATCGCTCCAAATCTGTTTTCCAAAAATTAAACGGAAATTACGATTTTTTGGCAGAAAACTGTTTTTTTGTACAGTAATCATGAAAAATTTTGATCTCGAGATTTTTGCACATTTATCATTCGCTATATCGACGAGGTCAAAAAAATTAATTTTAAAAAATCTCTGAACACATCGTGCCAAATAAATGTCTGTAGCTTCTCTACAGCTCGGACGGAATGAAATTTTATATTTAAGCTTTTCTCATAAATTCTCGACCCACCGGAAGCCGCAGCCTCCAAAAGAACTTTCCCGTTTTTAGAAAATATGTTGAAAAGTGTATCATTACAAAGCAAATCATTAAGAACTTTAAAATTCCAAATTAAGTTTTAAGTTTGCAACAATATCGGCCCAAACAAGTTTCTCAAAATTTATGCGGAAATAACGATTTGAGACAATAATTGTTTTTTGACAATAATTTGACCTCTGTTTTCGACATAAGCTTTTTCCGTGAATTGGGAGATTCTAGTGATTTTTAACCGGCATTGGTCTACGGCAACGGAAGTGGCAGCTTTAATACGAGCTTTTAAATTTTTTGTAAATATCTTGAAAAGTATATAGCATTTATGAAACAACAATTCAAAAATTAAAAGATTTTAAATTAAATTTCTAGTAAAATTAGTTCAGAACATTTTTAAATTTTACCGGAAATGAGTAGTTTTGATAAAAAAAATTATTTCATGAAAATCGCCATCCCTACATTCCAGGCGGATCGATTTTCGGAAAAAAATTCAAACTTCAACTTTTTCCATAACTTAATATTAATTGGAAGACACTTGCAAAATTTGGTAGAAATACGTGTACCAGAAGAGGCAGCTTTAATGGGAGCTTTTTACATTTTTGCAATGATGTTTAAAAGTTTAGCATTTACAAAAACCAATAAAGAATTAAAAGATTTAAATAATTTTAAAAATTTAATTTTCAACCTATTGACCCTGTTGTTTTCTGCAATTTCAGCAGGGATAATGTTTCTTGAAAATACAAGATAGTTTTACCAAAAGTGTGGGAAGTTGTATTTTACATTTTATATGTCGACAAATGCAAAAGAAAGTCGAGTGCTGGTCACAACATATACACCTCTCCATTTTTTTGTCTAAGAGTTGGAGAGTTCGGGGATGAAGGGTTACCGCCGGTCCTATACAAACAGTTTTATTTAATAGTCAAGGTGTTTAAGTTCATTTTCCACTCCCTTAGAGGATAGTTTTGGAACTAGCCTGAAACTGATTACTTTTTTCATAGAATTAATAAGTTTTGACTTCAAAATCATGATCAGCGATCGTGAAAACCCGTGAAGTTACGTTTCATTTTCAGGAGAAGTCGGAAAATTGACCCATTATTTCGGTGATCTTCGGCCCGTCCTGAAAATGTATTCATTAGGACCCGATAGTAATGAATGATCATGGGCCTTATAAAGATTTTACTCAATTGCGGGGCTCAAAATGAACTGTTGTTCGAAACAAAATTGTAACATCTTTTCTATATTTAATATTTTTAAAGCAATTAAAAAATATAGATGTGTCTTTGCTGCAAAAGGGCAATACTCAGACTATTGTAAAACCTGCAATTCTCCGAAAAGCGAGATCGGATGCTTTCTGTGAAATCATTGATTTGATGAGTGTCAAACCAATCATCTTATGACAGTACATATACTTGGCGTTAAACCCTCGCTTAGTCACACTTATGAGAGAGAAAGGACCAAAAATTTCTAAATAATAAAAATATTGTAGTTCATATCGGCGCAACAAAAAGCTTAGTCTGAAACCCTAATTGTTGCCCAAACCACTCTTACTCAAAGATTTATTATTATGATTGTGTAATAAAAATTAATAGTGTTATATTTCCCGTAAAAATTAATAGTGTTAGAACTCATAAGCGTGAAGCATAATGTTGGAGTGATTCGAAAATTTCTGAGTGACTTTCAGGACGAGATAAATAACATAAAACCTAAACTAGTTACACCAAAAGTTTACGTAACAGATTGGTCTTGGGTGTTAGTAAACTCGATTTTGAATCAAATCAACTTGATGGAAATAAATGAATATTTAAATTTTGCTTACGATATTATTAATAACCAGAAAAGTTCTGGAAAAAAGTTGGTGGTTTTGTTTGCTGATCCCATTTTACTGGAATTATAGTTCGGCAAATCACAGCTCAAATCAATAATTGTACTTCTGAGCTTAAAGATATAATTTTAATAATGCTGTTTTTAATATTAGACAGTAAAAAATTAGAAGTTATTGATTCATACTTTGAGACGCTTTGTATTCTTTGCTGTGCAAAGACAGAAAGTGATTTAGCTAAAAAAAACTAAAAATTGCATGGAAGGCTAAATAAAATTGATAATTAATGACATTAAACCAAAAGTTTCGAATTTATCAGATTATATTGAAGTTAAAACATTTTTTCATAACGCTCGAAACAAGACACCTTTTTACGAAAGACACAACAAAATATTGTAAATAGAACACCATACACAAAATATCTGCTGAAGAGGAGAACAATATGGTAAACAATGAAAGAATGAACCAGTTGTATTGTAAAGGTTTTAATATTTTCTGTACAAATCATTATACGAAATACTTGCTTTTATGGGGAATAGTATTCCTACAACATTTTGGCCACAATTCGCGAATATCGAACCAAGTGGCAGAAAGTTGGTTCAATTTATTGAAAAATAATTTAATCAACTCCCTTCATTTAAAATTAGGGCGATTTGTAGATGAACTGCGTGAGAAGACTTCATTATTATTATTAGCAGCAGAGCGTGGTCCGCATATATAGACCATAAATGTACATCCTAGAAACAATCCAAAAAGCGATGTTTTATATGGTAAAATAGGTTTACCAGAATAATTGAGCAAACCATCTCAAACGCGAACATCAATAAGAGAGGACGAAAAGGACCCTTATGATCAAAAGAACGAAGAAACTTGAAAAAAAAAGTAAACGAAAGGGTCCAAAATTTTCAGGGAAACGTGCCTTTCTATGATTAATAAAATCAAACAATAATAATTTTTGGTTTATGGCAGAATTATTTACACAATACCTGTTACAGTAGTTTAGACCCGGACAGCTTTCTAACCACAGAATTAGTCTACACGCCAATCAGTATCATAATACATAACACAGATATGGTATGCCTCGATCACTACCAAACACTTAAAATATTAGCAAACAATTATAATGCTTCTGACATGAGCAAACAACCAGAAATAAAATTGGCTCAAACACACAAATGCACAATCATACCTTATTGCAATGGTAGTCACTGGGTTTTAGGCATTATCGATTTTCAGAACTATCAAATTATAAATTATGATCCGTTAAATCCTAGTCAGGTCCTTCAACATTTTGCACACAAATTAAAGAAATTTGCAAATCAAATCAGACGATTTCGCACAGAAGTAAATCAGGATTTTAAATTTAAAACCATTGCATGCAGTCTTCTTCCACAGCAAATAGATGGTTGCAATTGTAGAGTTTTCGTAATATATGCCATAGAACACTTGTTTTTTAATAAGAAAATTTTTGGCATTCACTCGGAAAATGAAAAAATAAACAAGGTTAGTTTAAACGAATATCGAATATTGTTTCGAAACAACAACCCTAACGCCAAGTATTACGTGTTTTTCATGTGGAAGAGGTGTACACGAAAGATGCTTCCAATTTATAAATCTAACAGATAATATTTGAATATTCTGTAAAGCTTAACCACATTTAGTGATAAACAAATAAAAAAAAAAAAAAAAAAATAAAAACAAATTAAAATAAATAAAAAAAAAAAAAAATATGAATTAAGAGTATTATTTTCAATTAAGGAGTTTGGCTCCAAACCTTCCTTTGTGAATGCAACCTTGACGTGGTAGGAAGGCTTACATATCTTTTTTTGATAGTTCACAGAAAAAGGGTATCAAAAATAACAAACAAACTATCAAAAATGTACATAACTTGCTTACAAAACAGTTTGAGACAGATAATTCTGTGAATTGTATTGTATTGCGAATTAAGTCAACTACAGACATTTATTCCCAATAAATTGCAAGAGATGGTGAATGGTGATTTTCGGTTAGTCTGGAACATTATAAACACAAAATAACACTTAGTATTTGGTGGGGATTTTCCCAGGATATCGAAACCATTTATTTCACTTATAGACGATAATTTATCATATTCCGAATTGAGCATAATTAACACCCTTAGTCCCTACAAGTTTTCAATAAATAGTAATTTTCGTTTAACTTGGATCCATATTATCTCAAATGTATGTTAGTATTTGGTGAAGGTTTCCCTAGGCCATGGACAATTTTTATAGAAAATCGCTTACAAACGTAAATTTCGAATTGAGCATACGAAATACCCTTAGCCCCTATAACTTTTCAAGGGATGATGATTTTCGGTTAGGTTGGATCTATATTAACCCGAAAGTACACTTAGTATTTGGTGGGAGTTTAAAGGATTTTCTGTATTATAAAAATCATGTAAAGCATTAATGTAAACTTATTTACATAATTTTATATAAATTATAATTTACTCGTTTATACGAAGTTTTATGCATACATTGAAGCAAAAAATGGCTGATTTAAATTTTTAGGAATGTTTTCGAAATACCTCACTATCATTGTTTTTCGCTATTGTTTTGCCACCATTTTGAAGACCCAATTGGCCACACGATATTAAAAAGATAGATTTTTGAATTTATTTCTAATTCGTAAATGTATAGATAGTAAATGGAAAATGAGAAAAAACAGTACTTTTTAACTGTCGATGCAGGGTGAGCTTTTGCTTGTGACTCCAAGATTTGAAAATTTTCTGAAAAACGTTACATTGGGTAAGGTTTGAAGGTAAATTTATATTTTAAAGGGTAATCCTTTAAAAAAATGTTAAAATGTTAGCCTAATTAATCAACTATTACATACAAATCTACATGTTTAAGACGACTGTTAAGTTAAAATATTAAAAAACATGGCGGAACACAAAATTAAAAAAATTAAAAACGCGTACAGTATAAAAATTGCCCAAATCGAAGAGGTGCGAGAGAGTTATCAAACGACACGACCCTTATGGCAATACGATGACCAGAACCCATTTGTAAATAAAAATTGGTGCGGCACGGGTTACGAGTGTCAGTATTCGATTGCAACTTGTCCTGGTTCCTGAAAGAATAGTTTAGGGGGTAGTCTGTTCCGATAGCAATCCAGGTCTCTTTATTAATTTTTTTCTAAATGAAAATCACGGCAAACAAGTTTTTATGAGAATTCTTATCTGATAAGAATTTGTAAGACCGGTGGGGCACGGCTTCCATTTTGCATTTTTTTCAAATCTTGAATGGTTTTGTTCAAAATTTGTAACTTGAAGGTTTTCAGGGAGCTCCAAATTCCATTTTTTGCGGTTTTTTATTGGATGGTTTAATGGTTTTGTTGAAAATGTGTAAAGGTTTTCCGGTGTCGAAGAAACCGATTGTGATGAGTTCTGATGACGAGAAAAAAAATTTAAATGTCGTCCAGTGAGAAAAGGGGTCCATTTTATATTTTTACAAATCACTACTGATAATATTTGAAATTTGAAATGGGAGCATTTCAAGTGCCGGAAATTAACTTCGATGAATTCTGACGGATGAGAGGGACTCGAAACTACATTTTTGATTTAACAACGGATCATCCCCTTGGTTATTTCAACTCTCCTGTTCATCGTCAACAACAAATGGGTTCTGGTCGTCTTGGTCTCTTGAGTAATTTTTGGTTTTACAAAGATTTCAAAGAACGTCACGAATTTAACTGAAGCACTTTTGTTATAAAAACTACCGAAACGGTACTGGAAGCAGATGCAGATTTTCCCATTCCGACATGATATGTTTCATATAAGGGTGTTTGACCAAGTTTTGTTATTAGCGCTTTAGTTCATAAATTCACTGGGAACATCTTGGAGAAATGCAGAAAGTCGCGGATGCTAAAAACAAATTTTGTTGAAATTTGCGATTTTCAAACATTTCTCATGATTGTTTCGGGTGGTTAAATTTCAGTCACTAGCACTCTATTTAAATACTTTCGTGCTCATGGCGCTTTTCAACCAAGGGTGAAGCCCCTAATAATTTATAATAGTAAAATAAATTAAATGATACAGAAAATAAGGCATAATATTTCGCACAAAAACAGCACAATAAAATGAAATAATAAATGATTCCATTGAACTTTACCATTATACGAAATAAGAGAAATTGGATATCAATTATCAACGCAATTACTTAGCTTGATTAAGTTATTGCCATCGATTAGTTGTAACGAATTTCTATTAAAATTGACGAGTCACTAGAGAGTTCAGTCTTATTAGACTAAAGCTTTTTTTATAGATTTGTTTTGTGCTTTTTTATGTCTATTCGTAGACGTATTATAGTTGTATAGAATAGTTTATTCGACATTTGAACGCGTTTAGGGGATGAATAGAAATCGGGTGGCACAAAAACGACTATAAAATGCTGAATAATGATTTCTTTGTGAATTTTTTATTTCAGTTGTAACAAGACAAAATGATTTTCCATTTATATCGTTCTCGAGTGGCACATTTGTAAAAGTCATAAAAAAATATTATAGATGCGAAGCTTTTTTTGTTTGTAATTGGCGGGGGATAAAATGTCTAGCCCACAAAGTTTTGTGCATTCTTCGTCCTAAATGTAGGATAAAAGACGGTAAATCGATATATCCCGAAAACGTATCTAATTTTATTTTTTGTAAAAAGTAATCACTATAAAAGCTTTTGCTTACTGACCCAGAACGAATCATTTTTTAAAACACATGTGGCACGTTGTTATAATGAAACCGAAACTATCATAAAATTATCACATAGTAATGGTGTGTGCAAAATGTACAGCGACTTTTGCCATTTACTAATCGCCTGGTTTGCCTTTTAAATAGTTTTAATTCTTGAATCAATAAAAACATATATTAAAATTTTAAAACATGCAAATGTGAATCGATTAATTCTACGTTTGTAGCGTTGTACATATCTCTTCCACATATAACATGTTGGTAATTATAATTCAATTAAAAATTCTGTATTGATTTTTGTACAGTAAAAAAAAATGTTAACACTAAGACGAGAAAAGTCGAACCTATAAAATTAATGGCGAACTGTTATAATTTTTTGCGGTGTTGCATGCTATTTTACTAGAGGTGTTTCCAATATCTCGCAAATGCTTTTAAAATATAATTCGAAGTACTTAGGTGCATTGTGCGGGAAGTTTTCATTCGGTTTTACGGAGGACACAATCTAAATGAAGTAATATCATGATATCGAACTGCATTCGACCTCGATCATTGTTACTGCACTATAATGCAAATTTGTAGATCGTAAAGGTACAGTTCGATATTGAGGTTGTTAAAGATAAAAAATTGCTTTCGTCAGCAAAACCATTGAAAAATGATGCTCATAATTTGAGGTATCTTGTTCGTAGAGACATTAAGCTATACAACTTACGTAAGTAAATCAGCAAAAAACTAAATAGTTCTTTGACTTCAATGACATACTGGCTTTAATTTGCTTACGGATGCAGAACTTAAGGTTCAATTACAATGACACCGCACCGCGACTAATCGTACCGCATCTATCCGTCATTACGGATTGTCAAACACAATGTTTCCGCGCCGTTCCAGAAAAGTGACATGCCTTGTTGTACAAGTCGGGATAAAATTTTATTTTTTCACAAATTCTTCATAGTTGAAGTCCATTTCTTATATTTTTTTACTTTTAATATTTTGAAAACGACATACACGTACTAAATATAATACACTTTTAGTTGTCAAATGATTTCTGAGGTTATGTTATCCGAAAAAGTAGAAAGTTGAGCTATCGTTTCCGAACACACCGCGCCGCTCCGTTCATTGTGATTGCTTTTCCGTTTTCTCATATAAATCCTACGTAATATTACATTTTCTACTTTGACAGAATAACGAAACGGAACGGTGCGGTTTCATTGTGATTGAACCTTTATAAAGTTCATTGTTGGCGATGTGTTCATACGCTCGAACAGACAAGAAATTGTGCGATGTGAGGGCCACAATTTCTGCTTTCTATATTCCAAACTCCCAACTCAACAGAAACTGGTGTCATTTTCAGAAAATGAAAAACTTAAAATTGTGAAATGATGAGGTCAAGGAGTCATTAGTCAGAAAATAGCACACTCAAGAAACCGTTCAAAATGTTCATAAAATGGTTTTGACGGACCAACGAATGTAATAGTGTTATCAAGTTATAGTTGAATAACTCAATAAATTGCGGCTAAAAAAGGTAGTGCATTTTCTCAGATTAGAATAAAAGTTAAACCGGCGCAGTCTAAAAAAATGTATCGTCGATTTCGAACTTTTACTGAAACGAGCACACAGCTCAATAAATGTTCTGCTCCACCGATGAAGTTCAAAAAATTTTCTCAGCTGGAAAAATAATGGCGTTCTTTGTTTGATTTGCTCGACGTAACTGTTTTGTTTTACGAATAGTTAACATCCCAAATTTACTGCAACAACTAAGCCCGCTTTGATAAGAAAATAATCCTATTTCATCATTGATCATTGTCTTTAAGATAATCCAGACAAGTAATTTATTAAAAATATAGTACGCATGAACATGGAATCACTGTGTCAAAACACCACACATCACGATACTCGCTTTGTATACGAATTTGCACACAATATACGATTGACGATAGCTTCACATTTTATATGTATTATTAAAACACCACATAACATTCATAACGTCTCTAGCAGAGTAAGGCAGGATTCATACTTCTTCGTTCATTCATTCAAACAATTTTTTCGACCAATCGTATTGTTCATATTTAAAGATATCGTCATTTTCCAGCACTATGATTGTTCGAAAAAATTGCTTGAATGAATGAACGAAGAAGTATAAATCCAGCCTAAGAGTTATGTTTTTGTAAATAAACAACTACAGGGTGATACAAAAGAATTTATATTATTATTTTGTATTCAATTTTCTCTAACTATTTAATTTTTTTTTCTTATCACATGTTTCGAATGTACTTCCAATATTAAGGTTTAATTACATATAGTTAACCTCAATTCTCCAGAAATTTTATTATTTTCGTTAGTGTACGCTTATAAGCTGTTTTTTTTTAGGGACAACTCGAATGCGGCCATCATAACCACGTACATACCATCCGTAACCTTCTCCAGATTAGGGCGTAATCCTCCCTCACCAACCACCTAACCGAGATATTCGATCTCTTTCAGTAAAAACTTACATTTGTCCACATTTATGGTTACTCCAGCTTTCGCAAGCCGATCGGAAACATCTTCAAAAAGAGACATGTGTTCCTCAAATGTGGCAGTAGTGATTAACAAATCATCATGATAAATGAATACTAGGTCATGGAGATGATGTGGAATCACCTTATGCATTGATCTGCACAAGGTTTGAGGCGCATTGCAAAGTCCACAGGGTATAACTTTAAACTGGTATAATGGGCGCCCAGGGACGGTAAAAGCGGTCTTATCCCTCGATTCTGGATCCAAAGGAGTTTGCCAAAATGCATCCTTTAAATCCAAACTCGAGGTGTACTTGGTTCGATCTAACCTACTTAGCAACCCTTCAATTAATGGTAGCGGATACGCGTCTTTCTTGGTTACGTTATTTAGTTTCCTAGCATCCAGACAAAGGCGAAATTTCCCATCTTCCTTCTTAACGACCGCCATAGAGGAACTCCATGAACTTTGGCTTTCCTCTATGACGTCGAGTTGGAGCATCCGATCGATTTCTGCATATATTTGTTACTGAACCGCAGGAAAAACGGCGTAATGACGTTGTTTGATCGGAGCGGCATCCCCCACGTCAATGGAATGGCACAATAGCGTAGTTCTGCCAAGGCCATTAGTCTCGTAATTAGGAATGGTTTAATTCCTAAAGCCTGCCAAAAATCACAACCAAGATATAATTCTTGATGTAAAGTTGGAACCAAAAACAAATTCATCAGAAGGGTTTTAACTTGAAATTTAATGCTTGCTTTAACATAACCTAGTACACGTTCGGAGGATCCATTGGCCGTCTGAACCACAGCCGGCAAGGGATGTAAAGATAAATTATTTGGAACGATAAAATCTTCCCCATGCTTACCTAGAGCGCTAATAGTTGCTCCGCTGTCGAGAAGACCATGTAACGGAACCCCTTCTATTTCGATTAAGGCGTAAGGGCGAACACCACTGGGAGAGTTAAGGGAAGATGTGATTACTGACTCCGAAATCTGAGCGAGAATTTTATTCCGGTTACGAAAGTTCATGATGGAACGCAACTTATGTGCACTTATATGTTTAGGAGAAGTAGTACAAGAGTTTGTTATAAGGGCAGGTTCGGGTAAGTGGCAAACATTTAAGATTTGCTTGGGAGATGGGGCGATGGGTTCTGTTCTACTAAATTTGTAGTGGGTCGATTTACAATTTCATTCGGATTTCGGAGATGGGACGGCCAATTGGTTCTCATCTCCGTCAATTTGTTTCCCAATTTATTATTACAAGAGAGGCAATGAGGTTTTAAAACGTCAATGGCTCCGCACCCGTAGCAGAAAATTTGTTGTGGTGGAATGTCGCAATCCGTAAATGAATGTCCTAGCCAATTACAATTCCAACATTTAATATGAGTGGTAGGTCGAACTTCCGTGTTATTGTACTCTCGAGTTGGTGCAGTATTAGTTTTGAAGGCTTCAGTGTGATCAAAATTTGAAGACCACTCGAACGGGCTGAACATTTCATGGATCGGTTTCAATCTATGACCCATATTTAGTTCTGGGATATGACCCACACTTCTCCAGGCGTCCTCCGGCTACACATATACTGACTAAATCCGCCACTGAAAATATCGGCCGTCCAGCTACATGTATTCGTAATCCGGCCCGCATGTTTTTCTTTAAAATTTCAAATAATTCCATTTCGAAGAACGGCGCTCTTAACGGGAGTGACAGGTTTAAAATGTCATAATAAAAATCCATAAAGGACTCTGTCGGCTTTTGTTTTCGGTCTCTAACAAATTCTTTTATATCTACATCGGTTCGCCTATCTTGAAAGCGATGCATAAAAAAATTTCGAAGTTCGATCCAATTAAGGTTTGGGTCCTGTCGGATCGTTAGCCAATAGTGTTCACTGGCTTGTTTGGCTAACATAAGGTGCAGGTCATTCACCAACTTTTCCGATGTAACATTATTAGCCTGAGCCAAATGTATTTACTACGCGGAAGATAGATAGATATATACCGTCGTATATCTTGATTTATTATCTTGAACCGGGGCATTAGGCCGATTTCCTGAACCGGAATTATCAAATGGAAGTAGAAATCGAGAACCAGCATCCGATTGGTGCGAATAAACCCTAGATTGTGGAGGCTGGGTAGGGTTGTAACTGCCATAAAGGGGAACTGCCTGTGGGGTGTTTTGATAAATGGCTTGGTTTCCCCCTACTGATGCTGGATCATAAGAAGGATTTGTCATTGCTGGAGAAGGATAAGCCAAGATTATCGTTCGGCGTTTCTAAGGGTTGGCCCGTAGTGAGTTCGTTATTAAACCGTACATTAGTTTTAAATTTTGGTGGTGGATGCGCTAATGACCCCGAAGTTGAAGCGGCATTTGTCTCTTCTGATGATCTTTCTTGTTTCTTGTGCAGTCCTAAATTCAATGGAACCTGTGGTGAAGAGGAATCAATAGAGTAAATGGTTGAAACAGCATTCGCAAAAACTGATTTAAAAGGAGCTGTCAGAAATTTAGTACTAAAGTCTGTGGAGCTGTTATTATTCTCAGGAGGTACTTCAGGATCCTTTGGACTCTGATTATGTTCAGGGGTTTTCACGCTTAGGTTGTGCTCAGTGTCAGATTCGGATTCTTCAACGTCCTCTATTGTAAGGGCGGCCAAAGGCTCTAACGAATCACTATGAGGAGATTCTGTAGTACTAATCTTTTTTACCAAGTCTATAAGCTTTTCCCACGATACAATAAGGTTGTTTGTCGCTAATTGTACGGTTTTCGATAACGAAATTCTCCGCAATCTATGATATATATGTAACAACCGGGAAAAGATAACATCATAATCGATTTGATCCACGCTGCTTGAAAGACTTTCCTGCAACAGCTCTTGCACTTGTTTTAGTTTACTTGAGCAAATGGATACTTCTCGTCTAGGGGATTTTGCAGCCGCTTGATGAGCGCGTTTAGGACCCTCAGTTGCATCGTCCAGTTCGTTCTTAATATGATTGTCCAGCTGGGTCATTTGAGAGTGAAGTTGTCCTTTAATATTACGAATTTCACATTCGATGAGAAACTCATCGGATTCTAATTTCTAAATATCGGTTTTGCAATAAGAAATTCATCGTAAGGATGTATATTGAACTTTTACACTAATGTGAGAAGAAATGGCTAGAAATTTGCCGCAGTTCGTTTTAATAATGAATAAATTTTAATTACTATTTTTACTTTTAAATTAAATTAAAAATAATTATGAGAATAAGTTATATTGTCAAAGTTATAGTTCAAGAATGAGGATGAGTTTAGGATTGCGGGTTCTATAAATTCATCAATGAGAGCTGGCCGCCCCCCTCATTACTATACTATGGAAAAGAAATTAAAGGAAATTTGATTTTAAAGCTGCCTGTGACTTCAGGAGAAATTCGATTTTAATCATTAGCCACAACGAACACTAAACCTCAACATTATATATTTGATATTATGGAAAGAGTGCGATGATTAACTGATTAAATCGAATACTAACTAACGTAGAGTTATAACCGCGTTAAATTTGGAACAACAGTTTCAACAGCTCCAATGAACTAGATATGCAGTTGCGTTAATGCGGAATAGAGGAAAACCGTGAAATTATGGAATGAATTACCAAACGATCGATACATAACTCAACAATACAAATGACTAAATTTCTACTAGAAATATTAACGTCTTCATTTCATAATAACGGTTTTAACTGGCTAGGTCTTGCTCAATTAATGCAAACATTGGATTCAACAATTACGAGAAAAGGAATACAATGCGTGAGCGTAGGCAAAACGAAAATTGTAATAGAAGAATTTATTTAAAAAAAATTAATGTTTATGGATGAAAGGAAAGAAAAAGTTTATAGGATGGGGCACCACTATAACGTGGCGTAATAAAGATTAAACAAAGGAAAATAATGCTTGCAGTTTGGGCGCCACTGTAACGAATACTAATTGATGAAAGATGGTCAAAGATCGGAGCAATGATAGGCATGGTCCTAAACTAGCCCAAGGCTCATATCCAATCACGTAAAACATCGATTCGTTAACAGAATTTACATTATCGGATTAGAGGCTTTGGCCTGCGGTTGTCACTGGCCTGACTAGACTAAACACCAAACTTTTTGATTTAATTTTTATTTATTTTTACTGATATAAGAAAAAAACACCTGCTCCCGATCTACGAACAAACCAACTTATTTATAGCCATTTTCCCTCCATAAAAAAATGCATGATCATTATTGCCGCATGACACATAAAAAATTATAAAAATGTAGTAAATCCTTTTTAACCCTCCATAGGAAGCGAAGGAGAGTGTTGTGTATGAGCAAAACTTCATTAATTTACGTTTATATATAAACGAGCTTAATGAATACTATAAACAATTTGTTAGAAGACTGTTTGACGAGAAGACGATGTGTCAGACTGTGTTATGGAAACGAGGATCCATATTAGGTTTACTGGAAAATGGCCGTTTGAAGTAAACTTACCATCGATTTAACTAATTAGGACTGAATCTCTGATTGTATATTAAATGTCCTCAAAATGATTTCCGGGTTTTGTCGAAATTTAATAGTTTCAGTGGAACTACGAACATTTTCAATTTGATTGTAATGAAGCAATTTTCCATTTTGATTTGTACTAAATCCTTACTCTATGCTCCGCAATTCATTCAAATGCTGGACAACAAACTGACACTTATTTAGTACGTGCATATACTTTATGACAATCGCTTTTGATCGCTGTAAAAATTACCCGTACCGATCCGGTGTTCTATTACACCTATGTGTAAACGGAAGACTAACTAATAGTTTACTTAACCTTGTAATGCTTAATCTAGACAAAATATAATTTATATAAAAAATAATATATCTACTTACACAACAACATGGTATAAAATCGCTGGAAATCCTCTAGGTCGTTCCAAAAAATTGTATACCCGACTTTGTAATCGCCTATAACGGGCATCACGACGTGAGCCACGATTATAATTTAATGGCTTACCCAGCAGTGACATTCGTGGCCGTGCAAGCCTGTCGGCCCTACTTTTGTCTGAAAGCTTGCACGCACTGAAAATAAATAAAAAAAAAATACAAATTAATTAGAATATAGTTTAGTTTTCAAAGTTAACCACCTCCTGAATTCAATTTAAAATAAAATTCCCGACATCCCAATCTATATATTGATTTGCTGCGATGCTATATGTCACCGAAAATATCCATCAAGCGAGTTTAAAAAAAAGTTGACATTTTCAATTATTTTGTCTTGCTTTGTAACAAATTTTTTGCGGTCACATTTTTTGCGAAGTTTTAATTTTTTGTTTTTGCTGTATACGTTACATATTACAACTTTTTCCAACCTTTCAAAAAATTCTTATTTTCCGTAAAATAAGTATTTACGGTTTGGCAGTTATAGCCATACAACACATAAAAATAAAATGACAGAATCATAAATTTATTGATTTTTATTTTATTTTAAAGCAAATAATAAAAATTGTTAAATTTTCTTGTTGGTATATATTCGTATCGTAGAGCGGTATAGCCTCTAACCGTTACTTAGGTAGGTCGACCAAGGTAGCAAATTTGTTGATAACGTTTTTCCTCCTGATATTATTAGTGGGCATATATAGAGGAGGGTAAACAAGAATTAATTGAAAAATTGTCAAATTGTGTATAAAAACAAGTCCAACGGAAATTTGAAAAACATGCGGGGAAAATCCATAGGTAGGTACGAGCACATTATCATACCATATAATGTTTTCTGTCCGCTATTTTGTCAAATCAAACGAGACAAAATGTCTTGTGCCTCGGTCGTTTTTTTTATCCAATAATGTAAACCTCTAAACAATGAGCAAACAAAATATTAAATGATTTATGAATTTTCCTTTCAAGTAAATTTAACGGAAAAACTCAGTGTTTTATTTTTTGGTTTTCAATTTTTGAGGTGAAAAAAAAATGTTGGTATATAAATTTCCGTTAAATTAATAATAATAAAATCATGGCATGGCGCTTAAAATAAACATGTACGTATTTATAGCCTGGGCGCGTATTACCAACACCACGAAAATAATAATATATCGACAACAAACTTCCGGTTTGTATAAAGTGTGAAAAACCACATTAATTTCCCCCCAATTGAAATTAATTAATCATAATTATAGAGTTTGAGTGTATCTCACGCTTTATATAAATATAAAATAAATAGATGGAGGATATGTTTATGTTTGGTTTATACTCGTCGTATCATGTGTAAGGGGGGTAACAAACACTAACCACTTTGTAAAATTAAACGAAACAGTGGTATAAATACACATTTCTTGCATATTCATCATGATGATGGGTATAATAAAATAATATTTCGCTACTCATGATGTAAATCCTTAATGGTTCGCTTTGTGGAAATTATGGAATTTTTATAGTATTTCTGACCTTTTGGATGCTGTATTTTGGTTGCAATACCCGATAGGATATAAACGAGCATGAATCGAGATAGGGATCAAAACTTGTTTAGTTCAACAAATATAATTGAAGTGAATACCTCAATTTTGTAAAAAGGAAATTTTGGTTTATTGATTTCAAATTGTGGACGTGATACAAGATGTAGCAGTTACAATAATATTTTGTTGAGTGAAGAAATTACCACACGAGGCCGGAGGCCATGGGTCGTAACTGAACGAAAGTCATCGTATACACCCGAGATGCATGCGATGTTTCATCTACGACTTCAATTTTATTAAAAATATTATGATTTTATCAAAAATTTTATAGTAAATATATTTTTTATACATAAAGTACACCGAAGACAACTTTTTTGCTCTCGAGTTTTCGTTGGAAATTATCGATTCCTAATGGTTGTAAAAAAAAATCGAATTGGATAAGCGCCTTATTTTTGAAATCGAAGAAATTTTTTCGTGCACTGGTTGTTTCGAGACGGTTTGTTCACTGGTGTCATATGTTTTAATTTCAGGTATTCTCTCATGAACTCTATTGATTAAGAAATTATTGGTTCCTAGTGAAAGTTTTTGAGATATTGGCCAAATACTGAAATTGACTTAACTGAACGCAAAATTATAGGGCAAATTCTAATCTATAGATTTTATCCAAATTGTCCCTGTATGCAATGCAAGTTTTACAAAATTTATTTAAGAAATAGCCGAGTTTCCTCCAGTTTAAAATTTATTTGCATAGTCTAAAATGTACAAATACAAAAACTTACATTAAAATAAAACTTAAATTAAAATTGATTAATACTACTTGTTCACGCATTATAATAAAAATATAAAACCGGCGCTCTGCCCCTTTTATTTTATTTAGTTTATATAAAATGAAAATATATCTAATTATGTACTTGTATTATATATATAACGAAAGAAACAATATGTACCCAAATATATAACATAATAAATTATAAATAAAGCTACGTATCTATATATAATTAGGTACAATATGTAAGTATGTATATACAGGTATTGCTATGTACTAAATTATAATTATGTATTTGCATTATATACAATTCTATGATACCTGGTTGTTAAAATTTAATTTTAAAATTATTATTATTGTACCATTTGGTGAATAAAGTTCTTCGCTATTATTAACTTAAAGATAAATAATATAAAATATAAATTTATATATAAAATTAAATCTTCGAGTGTTATTTTTTATTTTTCTTAAATGGAATTGATTTGCATCGCAAGTTTATGCAAAATCTATTTACCATTTATTTGGTCCTTCGAGCCGGATGGCATCAAAAAGCAAATTCGTACGTGCTATTATACGAGTATAGTGTTTAATTTATAAAAAGAACTGTGCACTAAAATACATAAAAGTTTCGTGTGTGATTGCGGCTCTAGTTATACTATAGCTTATTCGTTAATTGTGGTAAACTAAATTACAACTTCGTCGAATAGTGATACCGTTAATTAAGTGACATTATAAATAAAATACTTGGATGTGCTAGTTATAATAATAATCAAATCGAATATCGTAGACAAAATGCTACAAATTAATCAAGAAGTTATTATTGGCACTAATCAATGGCGTATTATCACAATTAAAGTTGTTGAGTGCCACCATACAGTTATTAGTGTGATTTAAAGCCACGATTCGATCATAAGGTGGTGCAGTTATACATATACTACGAAGCACATACAGTTAACATCGTTCGATTTTTGCATAATTAATCATTGAGTTTGATTTCATTGAAGTTCCTGAAGCACAATTCAGTTGGAGTTACTCGAACGCATCTCATCGTATACGAAACCAAATCATCGTCGAACATAATTTTATTGATTAGGCAGCCGCATATAATTTGAAATTAGTCAATAGTTACTCATTTTTGAAGTGATATAAATATAATCAAATTCTATATCGTATTGCGAACGAGTTAGTCAATATAACATATGGTTCTCGATTTTTCCATCGAATATGCTTTATCGAGACCATCACGTGCTACAGAAAATTCACTGCTCATTATTACCTCTAAGTTTGCCGCACAAACATTTCGTCAACCATCCAAGGTCAATTAGTCACGGAGACCATACACCGCAAATGGTTTATTAATTACAACGTTCATCAAATTCAAGGCAGCTGCTTAATATTTTACGGTGACCGATCAAGGTCATTGACGTCGAAATAATTGCTGTGGACATTATCATCCATGGTGTAAGTTAACCTTCTTCAACACCCTTATAAGTAACCATCGCTGGTCATTATTGTTGGATATCATCGAATCATATTTCATCTCAACATTATCATCAATTCGAGATCAGATTTGCCAATTTTATGTTGGCTAAGCAAAACCACATTACATCGGGTCAACAGTTAATGCAACTCTAGTAACGGATATTATCAACCATCATCTAGATTCATCATCGAGGACTATCATCTTGTAAGTTTATTTTATTAAACATTTTATTTAGCTAGATAGTAAATTCCATTACGTTGCCCTTTATCTATTAACATAAGAATTTAACATTTTCAAATTGAATATCAAATTGCCTGTCGGGTTTAGATTTTAACCGTGTCGTTCCAAATCCAGCTACATATCTATTTTACATCGTGCGCTTAAAATAGTTTTAATTTCGTGCGTGTATAAAATTTAAATTTAAAAATGGTGTCAGACACAGAAACCCAATCGGATGGCGATAAGTTCAAAACAAAGGATTCTTTAAAAAGACAACGCAGCGCCTTTAAAGGTCAACTGACTCAATTTCGTAATAAGCTTACAACTATTGAAACTATTGGGTCAATTGAATCTAATATACGAAGGCTGCAAATCCTCTATGACAAATATCAAAATATACAATTGAAACTGGTAGACGAATCTGCTTCAACCGATCGAGTGTCTTTCGAAGAAGATTACGAATACGTCGAAAGCAATCTGCTGGATAAGCTTCACAAATTAAAACGGCTCGAAAATACAACAAAAGAGCCATTAATTTTTGAATCGTCATCAAATAGCACTCAGATTGAACAAGCGATTCCGTCCATTTCGATTAAACTTCCAGAACTGAAACTGCCAACGTTCAGTGGAGCTGAAAGTGATTGGTTAGCGTTCAAGGATGTGTTCGTAGATATTATTCATCGCAAACCAAATATAGAAAACACAGTTAAATTTGTGTATTTGAAAACTCATCTTCGCGCCGGCAAAGCATTTAATTTAATTGATAGTCTTCCACTTACAGCTGATAACTATGAAACCGCCTGGAAAATATTGTGCGATCGGTATGATAACGATCTCCTTATTCAAAAAGCGCACATGAAGGAACTCTATAACATAAAAACTCCCGTCGAAAATTCATCCAATTCGTTACAAAGCTTCATAGATCAGTCAGTAAAAAATTTTAATGCTTTGAAATCATTAAATGTTCGAATTGATTCTTGGGATTTAATGTTAATTCACCACCTAACTGAAAGGTTAGATACATCATCAAAAATCCATGTTATAAAAAATTCAGAGGCCAACAAACTATTGACCTTCGACAAACTTATGATGTTACTTCGAAATCGTGTTCGAGTTTTAGAAGCCATCAAGGGTGCAGCTTCATCTTCGAAAACGTCGACTATTAACAAAAGTCATAGCTTTTCTAAAAGCAAAGCCTCGTCATTAGTCTCAAACTTAGCTCCATGTCTGTATTGTCGAGGGTCACATTCAATACCTTGTTACGACTGTGTGGTCTTAACAAGACATTTTTGTAAATTTGTTTCTATTCTCCACGTGGTTTCTTGCGTCCGGGTTCTTGTTGTCTAAACGTGATTCTTGCGTCCGTGTTTTCGCTGTGTGAATGTGACTTCTTGGTGGATGGATTCCTGTGTGTTTTCTTCTGTTATGTTGGCAACGGAACGAGAATGGGAGAGAGAGAGAGAACAATGCGCATCGAGTGTGTGCAAAGTAAAACGTTTTGAAAAAAATGTTTTTTCTTGTATGTCTCTCTTTTGTACCAACGAAAATTTGGTATAAAGGAGAGACAGAGAAGAGAGATGCATTTTCTTCTAAAACGTTTTACGAGCTGTGCGACGCTCGAATTTTTTTTTGATTATGGGATTCGGGTAGTGATTTTGATACAGTTTGTTGGTATGATTTGTTATTCGAGTTTTGGTGTTCATTTTGAAAACTCAGTGAGTTGGTGATTTTTGAGAATTAAAAGGATTTTAAGTTTTTTTTTTTTTGGTAAATGAAAAAAAATAATTAAAACAAAAATCTAAACGTTTTTTTTTTGATTGATTTTAATGTGAGTCGAGTAGTAATTTGGAGAATAAAAGTCTTGGGTTGTAATTCAAGACAAAACGTTGAAATTGTATACATTCTATGAAAATAAAATTATTTGTACAATAATATGTGATTGTTTTATAAAAATCGAAACAAAAAAGTTAATTTTTGTGGCATTCAAGTCAGGTTTGAAGGGCATTTGGTGGTACAGTGATAATTACCAATAATAGAAGAGAAAATTTACGTTTTGGAAATCAACTATTTATTGTTACTATTAAAAATAATTGCTACGTAAACGGTGATTTTCCTTTGGAGACAAGTGTGGTGTGACAATCATTGCATTCGATTCAATTGTGGTGTTGGTGACTAACCTTGCTGGTGAAGTGCAATATTTACGGTTGGCGGACAACGCCCAGTATTTTATTTTTGGCGGCCAGTCGAGGCCAAAGATTTTCGGTGGTACCACGCCCAACTTAACGGGTAGTCAACCGGCTATTCATATTTTCGGTTTAAGGCGGGAGTACGCCAACGAAGTGCCACAACAAGTACGACGGTAAAAATTATTTACGGGCGGCCAGTTGAGGCCATCTCGTTAATCCAACGTTTACGGATTCCAGTCGAGGCCAGCCGGGATAGTTCATTTTGGTATCGGGGAGAGGCCCCGCAACGTAACGGGTTGCCAACCGGCACCTCGTTGTTTATTTTGGTATCGGGGAGAGGCCCCGCAACGTAACGGGTTGCCAACCGGCACCTCGTTGATTATTTGGTATCGGGGAGAGGCCCCGCAACGACACGGGTGGCCAGCCGGCCATTTGTGTTTTTGGTTATCGGTGGTCTGCCGCAACGTCAGACCGCACAAGGTCAGCCGTATTAACGGTAGCCAACCGGCTGCTGATTTTTATTGCTATTTGGTATCGGGGAGAGGCCCGCAACGCTGTAGCCAACCGGTTACTCGATTAAGTATATTATTGTGGTAACGGTATAGCCAAGCCGCAACGGTCCGGGTGGGGCAAGGTCACCTGTGGCATGACGGCCGCGCAAGGCCGCACCAGTAATTTTTTTTAAAAATAATTAAGGTACAATTTTTTATTTTTTTATTTTAATTTTTTTTAGATTTTAATTTTTTTATATATTTTTTATTATATTCATATATATATTTATATAATTTTCAAAAGTTTTGTGATCGAGCGCCGCACAGCGGGTGCGCGCTCGATGCGCATTGCTGTTCTCTCTCTCTCGCTTCTCTCTCGATCCCTCCCTTTCTTGTTTTCCTCGTGGGAAGTTGGGTTTTCTTTTGTTTTCCTTTTTAAAATAAATTAAATTAAATGAATTTCTAAGTTCTCGGTCGGTATGATGGGAGCGGAGACTCCCTCTGTGTCGGTTTAGTGTTTGCGGTCCCTTGGTGCCCGCATCCTATTTCGTAACCGGGGCTTTGCCCTGTTTGAATTCGAATGGATACGCGCACCAAGGCACCTCTACCAGTTTATAACTTTATTGTGTTCGTTCCTCAAGTTCCGGCCGACGAGTTTCGGCGGAACTCGGTATTATTATTATTTGCGTTTCCCCCCCCAACTTTCTGTAATCATCACGGTGTAAGCCAGGAGCCCTGTATGCCTCAAACCCCACGACCTTAGCACTTCTCCCTGAGAACGTAGCCGGCAAAATATCACCGTGGAGGCCTCTGCAGGTGCTTAGTGAATATCTGCAGGTTGGCAGTAGCCAGCCTGTAACAACCTAACTGTCCGGAGTTTACAGATTCAAAGCTCACACCACAGATGCGATTCCAGTTTATTCGAAATCATATATTGTGTACCAATTGTTTAATTGATACTCATACAGTACTTGATTGTGACAAACCGCCTTGCAATATTTGTTCCCAAAAACACCATTCCCTTTTGCGTTTTGGTAAAACAATATATTTTAAAGGACGAAGGCAGATTCCAAGTAATAGCTCTCCTAGTTCAAGCACACCAGTCACTCAGGATGATCCAGTATCAAATTCTTCGCAAGTAAGTGGTACTTCGTCATTTAGATTTGATCAATGTTCTATAAAGAAGTATTCAGCTTCCTCGGGAGTAAGTCAAATTCTAATTGGAACAGCTTTAGTTAATGTTACTTCGGATTCCAACAAGCAGTTATTACGTCGAGCAATGCTAGATAGTGGTTCACAATTAAATTTCGTTACTGAAAACATTGTCAATCTAATGAAAGTCAAACCACAGAGAACTAGCAAAATAGTTTCGGGCATTGGTGGCAAGGAAACGGAAATCAAAACCAAAGTCTCGTTAACAATTTCTTCTCGAGTTTCGGACTTTTCAACCACTTTGGAATTTTATGTGATTCCTAAAATAACGAACTACCTACCAGCAAGTCCTCTCAATATCAATTTTAAGTTAATTCCTGCTAAAATACAATTAGCAGATCCGTATTTTAATGTACCGAATGAAATTGATATTTTGATTGGTGCTGAAATTTATAATGAACTATTCACTGGTAGAACTTCGATTACTCTGTTTAAAAACCTACCTGCATTTTATGATAGCGTATTTGGATATGTTATTAGTGGGAAAGCCTCAGTTAGTAATGTCACACAACCACAACTATCTACAGCATTATGTACATTCGAAGCTCTTCATAATGATATAAAGCGATTTTGGGAGTTAGAGACCGTTTCAGTTGAGAATAATTATTCATTAGATGAGAAATATTGTGAGCAGCATTATAGTAAAACTCACACACGTCTATCTTCGGGTCGCTATTCGGTATCGCTTCCTCTAAACGATAACATCCATCAGCTAGGCTTGTCAAATTCGTCCTCACTTATGCAATTCTATGCTATTGAAAAAAAATTAATTCGTCAACCTCCTATTTATCAGCAATACAAAGATTTCATGGCTGAGTATTTGTCATTAGGACATATGGAGGTAGTTGAAAATCGAACTAACATTAATAATACATATAACAAGGTTTTTTATTTTCCTCATCATTTCGTCATCAAAGATACTAGCACTACTACTCAGTTAAGGGTAGTTTTTAACGGGTCTTCCAAATCATCGTTCAAATTATCATTAAATGATTGTTTGTATAAGGGTCCTACTATACAACAAGATTTAATGTCCATCATTCTAAGGTTTAGGACACATGTGATAGCTTTCACCGCCGATATTGCCAAAATATACCGGCAAATCCTAATTGATCAGAATAACCAAGATTTACAACGGATTTGGTGGAGAAATGATCCTTCAGAAAGTGTCAAATGTTATAAATTGTGCACTGTTACATACGGAACGAAAAGCGCTCCTTTCCTCGCAACACGTACTTTGCATCAATTGGCGTCTGACGAAAATATCTCGTTTCCATTGGCATCAAAAGTATTAATGTCAGATTTTTATGTTGATGATTGTCTCACAGGCTCTGATTCAATTGAAAATGCGTTGAAGCTTAAATCGGAGTTGAGTCAATTATTGGAAACAGGTGGATTTCAACTGCGTAAATTTTCCTCACACATACCTGACCTTTCGTCTCAATCGGAATCTCCGTCAAACGTGTCCCTAGTACTTGGCCTTTCATGGAATACTTCAAGTGATGAATTTGAAATGAACTTGTACTAAGCGCAACATTTTATCAGAGATCTGTCAACTATTCGATCCACTAGGACTCTGCGCTCCAATGATATTAATAGCCAAGATAATAATGCAAAAGATTTGGGCTATTGGTAATTTAGATTGGGATGATCAAGTCCCACAACAAAATAAATCAGAATGGAATGATTTTAAAACTCAATTAATTATTTTAAATAAGATAAAAGTTCCTCGATGCATTGTAGTTCCAAACGCTAATGTAATACAAATTCACGGTTTCTCAGACGCCTCTGAGAAGGGTTATGGATGTGTGATTTATTTGCGAGTCACTGACAAAAATAATAAACATGCTGTAAAATTGATTTGTTCAAAATCTAGAGTGGCTCCGCTTAAAAAACAAACGATTCCGCGTCTTGAGCTTTGTGGAGCATTACTACTAGCGCAAACCTTAAATAAAGTAGTCAATACGATTAATTTGCAATACAATGCAATATATTCATGGTCCGACTCAGAAATAACCTTATTTCGAATCAAATCGGATCCTTCAAAGTATGCTACATTCGTAGCTAACCGAATAAGTCAAATTCAAGAGTACTCGTCAATTAAAAGTTGGTGTTATGTGCCGACAGCTCAAAATCCTGCTGATTATGTATCGCGAGGATTGATGCCAAATGAGTTTGTTGCGTCCAATTCATGGTGGTTAGGACCTGCATTTCTTAAAGAAAATTCGGACAGTTGGCCAAAATATCACAATTCAAACATAAGCTCCGAGTTATTAAATTTAGATATTCGTCAAACAGTTTCAACATCTATATGTAACTCTTCTTCATCATGGGATATATTTGGTCGCTACTCGTCGTTTACTAAGCTTAATCGAATAACAGCTTACATTCTTCGATTTATTAATAATCTCAAAGCTAAACATGGTGTAAAAATAACAGGTGAACTAACATCTGATGAATTACAAGCTTCGTTAAATTGTTTAATAAAAATAGTTCAGCTATCTGAATACTCTAATGATATTCAGTATATGGAAAAACACGCTGGTCTGCCAAACTATAGTAAGTTAAAAATATTATCACCGTTTTTAGACGACATGAAAATTCTTCGCGTCGGTGGTCGACTTTCCAATTCTCACCTACACTATAATACTAAATATCCAATTGTATTGCCTGCCAAACATGAGTTTACCAAGCTTCTAGTTCGATTTGAACATAAACGTTTGTTGCACTGCGGACCGCAAACATTACTGTATAATTTGAGATCACAGTACTGGATTATAAGAGGTCGAAATTTGTGTAGACAAATTGTAAACGAATGCATCCTTTGCTTTCGAAATAAACCAAAACTTTCACACCAACTAATGGGCGACTTACCTGTTGACCGCGTAAATCAGGCTAGACCGTTTTCCGTTGTTGGTATAGATTTTTGCGGACCATTCTTCGCTAAGCCCAGTATAAAATCCAAAACTAAAAGTAAAATGTATGTTTGTCTGTTTATATGCTTTGTCGTTAAGGCCATACACATGGAAATTGTCATGTCTCTCTCATCGGAATCGTTTTTAGCTTGTCTTCGCAGGTTTATATCCCGACGAGGGTTTTGCACTAAAATTTATTCAGACAACGCTACGAATTTTGTAGGTTGTCGATCCGAATTGAAAGAACTTCGAAATCTGTTTTTGTCAGAAAAAATTTCAAAATGACACTAAGCAATTTTGTGCTAGTAACAAGATCGAGTGGCTAACGATTCCTCCACGATCTCCCCACTTTGGTGGATTATGGGAATCCGCCATAAAAAATGCTAAATGGCATATGAAACGGGTTGTTGGTGTACGTTCTTTAACGTTAGAGGAATATCACACTTTAATTTGTCAAATTGAAGCCTGCCTTAATTCAAGACCTTTAACTGCTATGTCTAATAATCCAAACGATTACGCGGCTCTTTCTCCAGGACATTTCCTAATTGGAACACCCTTGTTGGCATTACCAGAACCATCGCTATTAAATTTGAACATAAATCGTTTATCTAGATACCAATTGATTCAGATGATGTTTCAGAATTTTTGGAAACGATGGCACATCGAGTACCTGAATGAACTTCAAGCTAGATACAAATGGCAAAAGTTTTCAAATTTCAAATACAAAGTTGGCATGTTAGTCCTTTTGCACGAAGACAACGTTCCTCCGATAAATTGGGTTTTAGGCAGAATTATTGACACACATCCCGGTTCCGACGGTCGCGTTCGTGTAGTAACGATTAAAACCGTTAAATCTATTGTTAAGCGATCGATTACAAAAATAAGCGTATTACCATTTGAGTCAAACATCGTAAGTTAAAAATCTAAGCTCAATTTCGGTCATATATTGAAATTCATTTTGAGAACAGTATTTAATAATTGTACATATAATTAACTATTAATCAAATAAATAAACTTAATTAAAATTATATTCCATTTATATTTTGAATTAGTTAGTTCAAGGGCGCGGATATGTTCACGCATTATAATAAAAATATAAAACCGGCGCTCTGCCCCTTTTATTTTATTTAGTTTATATAAAATGAAAATATATCTAATTATGTACTTGTATTATATATATAACGAAAGAAACAATATGTACCCAAATATATAACATAATAAATTATAAATAAAGCTATCTATATATAATTAGGTACAATATGTAAGTATGTATATACAGGTATTGCTATGTACTAAATTATAATTATGTATTTGCATTATATACAATTCTATGATACCTGGTTGTTAAAATTTAATTTTAAAATTATTATTATTGTACCATTTGGTGAATAAAGTTCTTCGCTATTATAAACTTAAAGATAAATAATATAAAATATAAATTTATATATAAAATTAAATCTTCGAGTGTTATTTTTTATTTTTCTTAAATGGAATAGATTTGCATCGCAAGTTTATGCAAAATCTATTTGCCACTACTTTCCAAATTTCATCGTAATTCGGTAAAAAAATGGCAGAAAGACGGAATTTTGATAAATTTCAAGATTTCATTTACCGAGTTCCTTTACTTAGGGGATCAATCAGTTTGTCATTTTAAGGATCGCTTTTAATATTTTATTCCGCTGAGATGTTTAATCCACTTGTTTTTGCTGCCCCGGTGGCAAAGTGGTCAGCATGCTTGCCCCAGCGACCGGAGGTCCCAGGTTAAATTCCCGGTGGTGACAAGGAAACAATTTCACGGCTGGTTTAGGTTCAATGAATTAATCACTCATTATCCGAAATGAAAATATGATTATGAAACCTCATTTGAGGCGGCCAAATCCCTTGGCCGAGAGAGAGAGAGAGAGAGAGAGAGAGAGAGAGAGAGAGAAGAGAGAGCGAGAGAGAGAGAGAGAGAGAGAGAGAGAGAGAGAGAGAGAGAGAGAGAGAGAGAGAGAGAGAGAGAGAGAGGGAGAGAGAGAGAGAGGGAGAGATGTTTTATTGAGTGAAAAAAGTGATACATAAATAATGAATAGAAAATTTCCGCTAGCAATTACATAACAAAATAAGTTAGTGCTGCCATTTGCGGCGAGTAGCGTAATCTCTCATTTTTAGCTGTCAAATTTCCGCTATACAGCATGTTTTAATAGCAGTAAAACTTTTGAAACAACGTGAAATCCGATTTTATATGGTTTGTTCTAACACTTTAGTTTTATAGGATCGAAGGACCATCCTAGTTCAGCCTCTGCATATGAATTAGAAATGTTTCCCTTTATTCTGAGCGGACCACTGGTGGGGGCTAATTCCAGAATAATATATGAGTAACATAATGGTAGAGTAAGTTTTTTGCGTACAAACTGTTTTATTCATTAAATATGGACCTATATATACCATTTCTTCATATCCAAAAAAAAACTGCAATGAGCGCATTTTTTATTACAAGTATTACAGTAAATTACGGAATTGTATTTTATGGAATTTAATATAGTAAATAATGCAATTTGAGTGCCCTTATCTTTAATGTGTTTAAATATCCTGAGCCGCCCTAGAATATCTTGGAGCTGGAATAGGAGATGACGTTGGTAAAAGTTCACGATGAGCCGGATGACTTTTTTCTGCCTGCTCTAAAAAATATTTAATGGCAATTGGTGGACAGCTTCAAAATAAAATATGACTTAATACATCACTTCGTAAATTCTCATAATTTACCAATTTGTACCGAACAATCATCAAACGAATCATACAATAAATTATTATCGTGAATAAATAAAATATGTAATTACACAAACCCACCACATCAAGACTCATTCCACAAAAATTGCTCAACTGTTTGCGGCATTTTCTAATTACCATAATAAATCACAAGATAAGTACATAAATTGTACAATACTAATATCGAATTATTACAAAATTAGAATAACATGATTGTATTTTAAAAATATTACCATCATTCTTATGAAATCGTCTGTTTATTGCCAAAAAAAAACTCATTGGCCGACCATAAAAAGAATTTATACGTAAACCACGCTGAGGAGCAAATATGTACAGTCAAAAATATTAATTTAATTAACAAAAGTAAAATTAAGTAGAGTATTTTAATTTACATTCAGAATTTGATTTATTTTGATCTCGCAATGGAATTCACTTGATGTTCTCGTTCTCGTATTTTAGAGAACATAAATAGAATTTTGCGTGTACAGTACAACAAACACAAATAGATTGGCGCACCGCGATGCAATAATAATTAAATGTGCGTGTAATGTGATCTCACTGTGTCATATATGATATAGGCGCCACCATATAACGAATTTTGTTGTTCAGTATAAATTAATGATGTTTCAAGAAAATTTGTTGCCAAATGAAATCCAGTTTATCCACCCTAAAGCCCCTTTCTTCAGAGATGTGGGTACATAGCTATATATATATATACAAGTATACGTGATATATAATGCAACCAACTAAAAAATTCAATTTATCTTAATCAAGATAAAATTTAATATTTCTCGTTCACTCTGTATACTCAAAATTAATGATTTCTATATTTTTTGACAATCTTCTTTTACCAGCAACCCTAACCTCATCCACTACACCGAGTACAAATATTATCATTATATGCTCGTATAAGTTCACATTACATCATAAACCATATACGTATATATAGTTGGTGGATTTAAGTATATAACAAATAGTGTGGTATGCGGATATAGGATGTTGATAGGTTTGGTATTTCCGGTTGCTTCATTTCCTGTTCGTAGTTTTAATAAAATTTAAGGATTGAAAAGTACTCGATGATAATTTGATTAAGTTAAGATCCCATACAATTCGAACATATACATAATTTATTAAATTTTTATAGTTGTTCCGTGTCAAGTGTGTGTCTAGACACAAAAATAAATTGATTAATGGTTCTAAAACAATAGGATGGCCATTTTTTGTTTATTTTATGACGTTTTTTATAAACTCATACGTAATACTCGTATATATGTATCTCACCACACTACCAATTAATTTCCTTTACAATTTCCGGATTTTCGTTTTGTTCTCCCATCAAATATTTGGAATTTCGGTTTTATATTGGTTGTGACGCAAAAACTAAAATTCATTCAATTATGCTTGACCCCCTTCCTTTTTGTCGTTGACTAATAGTTGGTGCCTTGTACATGTTTTCAATGGCATAGAAAATGTATATATGGAGTAAATACCGTACTCGAAAGTTATTGTTGTTATTGGAAAAAAAAACTGTTTTATAAACACAAGTGGATTGCTCAAGAGTAATATACTCGTATATAGTAGATGATGATTTTTGAAAAAGGATTGATAACTTCTCTCTTAGAATTCTTTAAAATCGGATTGCGCGTTCCGGCTAATAAAACAATAGCTTCAAAGAAAAAACGTTCCTAGAACCTAAGTAACGAAATTGACGAAGATCCACAAAATAAGACAAATAGAGCAGTAATGTGTTTGTAGTGATGAACTTGGAGAAAAAACCGGTGAATGAAAATTTGCGATACACCCGGTGATTAGAGATTGATGAGTTGTAGAAACAGAAAAGAACACTGCGATCACGGATTGACTTGAATATTTTATTTATTTTAATGAACTTTAGAACTTGAACTCTCACAATTATTGAATTAATTTAATGATTTTTTATTTTATTTGCGAGTCTTCACTCTTCACCAGATTACAGAGAATTGATTTAATTTCACAATATAGTTTTACAATTATACGATAATCTACTATCATATTTAAATTTTATAATAAATGTAAACTGTATCAAAATTTGACTATATAAATGTACTATTACTAATATTAAGTGAAGTACTAGTACGATATACTATGTAGCTAATTATGCGATTAAATAAACTCATCGTACTACTACTCTAGTACAACATAAAATATTGACAATAATGACAGCTTTGACAGCTTGTTTTGTGTTTACACAGTACATCGAATACACTCAGAAAAAAGATTACTACCAAATACTTAGTTAAATTAATTTGGTTGTTTTAACACAAAATTCTGAGCTAGATAAACCAAGTCTCTTGTTTAAATTAGAAAGTTGGTATTTTCTTACTTGGTTACTACAAACAGTGAGTGAAATTTGAGTTACCAGGATGTTGGTACGTAGTTTTGTTTAATTTAACCAAAAAAAAAATTTGTTAGGTGAACAATATTCTTGTTATAACTAACCAAATATTTTGGTTTATCTTAATTAGTTATTTTGACCTAGAAGTTTTGTCATATAAACTAAGACTTAAATTCTAGCGAATCAATAAAATTCGCTAAATCATTGTGATTATACTTTGAATGTAAGTTCAAAGTATTTTCATTATTTTTGTAGTTTGATCACTGCATTCTGATGAAACGCTCGAATTTTTTAATGTAAAGAATTCAATGTTTCATTAGTTCGAAATCAAACTTCCAACGTGTTGGTTTGGTAACCCCACCTTGATGTAATGTGTTTAACCTTAAACGTTTGCAACATTTACCGCCATTTTTGTTACAATTACTAAGAAAATTTGGTAGAATTAAACTAGTAAAATAATAATAACTAATTATTAGTAAAATAATTTTTTCCCTTGGTTAATTTAACAAAATAGTTAGTCACTGTTACCAATAATTTGCATTGCTATCCATTAAATTAACCATATGTGTTTGGTTATATTAACTAAGTTATAAATTAAATGAGCAGGATTTGGTTATTTTAAATTAAAATTTTATTCAACTAAGATTTTGTTCGTTTTTTAACTAAGAAATTTGGTTGATCGAAAATCACCAAGATTTTGGCAAAATAGACTCAGATTTTTGTTTCTTTTGACCCAAGTTTTTCTCTGAGATTAGTAATAGAAAAGATAAGTATACAATTATTAATGAAATTCTTAATTTTAGGTAGCTGATTACTAACTGGATTAATTTACAATGTTTGGTAAGTAAAAGTGAGATATTTTCTGGTGTATGCAATTAATTTTGTTTACTTTTAGGTATATGATGAAACCGCTGATGGAAAGTCAGCTGATCCGTAGTTTGATACTTTCGATGGCAATCCGCAGTTATGTACGATCCGCAATGACATCAATAAAGGCTAAACATGTCTAAATTTCGCAGCTGGTGTTTTTTATTTTTAATTGGTTTAACATACTCCCACGTCTTAAGGGATTTTATTCCTTAACAGGTAACGCTATTAGTTTGTGTACGGGACGTTTTAATCCTCCCCTCGCTGTTTTTAAGGTGACCACTCTTGTGACGCCATCACTTCCAGGATGAACATTTTTGATTCTGCCCAATCTCCATTGACTAGGGTACAAATTGTCCTCCCGTATAAGAACAACGTGATGATGTGAGATAGTCGCGGTGTCAACTTTTTCACAACCCGTGGAGGCGCTGTCGTATGTTTTGCCACCTTGAGTGATTGCTTGATAGTACATCGTCTAAAGGGTTTTGGAATGCAGTTAACTAATCGCCGACCAGAAAATGCACCTGTGTTAATTTTTCCAAATCCGTTGGATCATCATGTATTTTACATATCGGTCTCGAATTTAGCAGGCCCTCAATTTGAACGATTAGGGTGGTCATATCTTCAAATGTGAGATTGATGTTGGTCACTCGTTTTAGATGAAACTTGAACGACTTAACTATTGCTTTCCATAAACCGCCAAAGTGTGGAGCGTGTGGAGGATTAAAATGGAAAATTATATTTTTCTGCAAAAGAAAATCAGAATTAAACGATTGCTAATTTGGTTAGTAAGTTGTGATTTCAGCTGATTTAGTTCGCTATTGGCACCAATAAAATTTGACCCATTGTCACACCAAATTTCTTCGGGAGTTTCACGTCTTGACACAAAACGTTTGAGAGCAGCCAAGAATGATTCTGTGTCGAGTCCACAACTTCAAGATGCACTGCTTTTACATGCAAAGTGGACCGGCGTAGTCAAGGCCTGTTTTTAAGAATGGTCTACTCTGGTTGCATCTAGCTGCAGGCAAATCAGCCATTTTTTGTTGTATTTTATTAAAACGGAATCAAGTACACACTGTGCATGATCTTATGGGGTTTTTAATTAATCTTCTTGCGCTGGTGATCCAATATTTTGTGTGTAATATGCCCAATGTTAAGGAGTTACTGCGTGCATGTTGTTTGTATGGATGTCACGAATTATCAATTCACAAATGTTATGGCTTTTAGGCATGATGACCGAGTGTCTGGCAGTGTAACTTAAAGATGATCTTTTTAAACGCCCTCCAACTCGCAATAATCCGACTGCATCTATGAAAGGATCTTTCGATGACATTGGATTCTTTAATGGGAGTAATTGGCCCGCTCTCCAAATTTTGGTACGCTCGTTCAAATCTTCAAATACATACACTATTATCTTTCGTATTGTGAACCAAGATGAAAATTTTGTTAGAAGTTTTGAAATAACATCATCTTCAGTAATTGTTTCGGTTATGACGTTAACATATCTAAGCCTTTCCTCTAAAGCCATCTCGTCATTAGGAACTGTAGTTGATTTTGGTTTTGACCAGCTATCTTCGGATTTACATAGCCAACTTGTTCCATCCCATCATAAATGCGAATTTGGTAAATCTTGTAGTTTTATACTCCTCTCGAAATGATATCAGCAGGGTTTTCTTGGGATGGTACATGTCGTCGTCTGCTTCGCGGTATAGATTGCAGGATGAATAAAGTTTAAATCCCAATAAAGCCATCTTCTAGGGACATCGGACAGCCAATGAAGGACGATCATTGAGTCTGTTAATACATATACGTTGACGTCTTCATAAGCTAAACATTGCATACATAAATTAACGAATTAACAAAGAAGTACAGCCCCGCAAAGCTCCAATCTGGAAAGTGTTACTTGTTTTATAAGGGAGACTTTACTTTTTCCATACATAATGTTGACATTAATTTCCCCAATATCGTTCACTGATCGCAGATAAATCACACAATCATACACAGGCTCAGACGCGCTACAAAATGCGTGTAACTGTATATCGTTTAGTTTTTTCCGTTAATATTACATTTAATTCGTTTCGTTATAAGGAATATAAAATATAAGACATAGAACTCTTAGAAAAATTGTGGTTTTTCTACAACCATTACAAGACTATTCATTATGGAAGGCGTCCAGCCGTATAAAACATATTGAGAATGTCAAAATAATTAGTTAGAAGACTGCTATTATATAATTGCTAATAAATTATTCAAATTCGGAGGATAGATAACACAAGTCTTCAAAAGGCAATTGAGGCAAAAAAGGATCTGCTCAGCAGTTTTCATGACGTAGCTCAGGTTGCTGACATGACAAAGTCACAGTAAATTATGGGAAAATAACGTCATTTCCGACGAATAACTTCTCCAAAATGTTATACATAGTTTGAGCTCGTTATACACCTATATTGAACATTAGACACACACTGGGATTCATAACTATCCAGAGTGTCATAAACAAAATTTGTCTAAGGCTATAGATTTCTTTAATATATGTAAGTAACCCATCTATGGGGTTTTAGAAAAACTATAATGTGGCACGATTGTGGTTACAATATTATACTCATTTTAGATAATGTTTTAATCAGAGCATGACTAGCTTTTCTAAAAGCAAATTTGAAATTTGAAAAAAATTTAAATTCCTAAACTCTCACCAAACTTTCGAACCAACTCAACAAAAAACATATTATTTGTTTGCCATATGTTAAAGTAATTTTATAAGCATTGAAATGAATATAATAATAAAAACTAAAATCTCTGGTTTGAGACAGCAGTAAACACAGCATGCTTCGGTGAAAGGCCTCTTAACAAGCCACTCTTACATATCAAATCAGTTAGTAGAAGTTACACAAGGAAATAACTATAACCAAAGATCAGTAATAATAATAGAGGAATAATAACAAACAACTAACCCAAGAATCCCAAAAAGATGATCAATGAGAACGCTTTTATTTAATATTTATAGCACGTTCTTCCATCAATTAAACTCGGGGAATATAGGTAACTAAATCTCAGTTCGTCAGAGACACAATTAGTACAAACTAGAGTCATCCACAAGCCTCTACAATATACAACAGTCAGCGAGCAAAGGTCGAACTGTCTTGTTTATTTTGCCTTGATCTAAATATTGGGATAGAATATAGTAACTTAATTAAAATATAAAAGTAAAAAGCCAACCAAAAAAAAAAAATTACATTGAAAATAGCAACAATTTAAAAATATTGGGCTATTGTCAAATTCTTTGTGTTCATCTACTGGCGTAATATAAGTCACCACACTCAAATGCGCATGCAAATAACCACAGTTTGTAAAGGGTTTTCTTTTTCATGATTCTCTTTCGTATACGATTTTTACCTACACAATTGTGATGGTGGGCTGGAAAAAGGATAAGGTAGAGCGCTTCGTAATAAAAGGATCAAGTAATCCTTATTCCAGCGCTAAACGAAGCCAATCTCTGAATTTTTATAATATCGCGCCACGCAACTTCTATCGATCGAAAGAATAAAGATTGATCCACAAAGACTACCCTGAAATACGGCGGAGGACGAAAACGCAATAAAAGATGCACACCCGAATGTAATGGCCGAAAAATTTATCTTCTTCTGCTGTATATAAAACACAACAACAAATCGTATTTTTTCTTATTTTCGAGCGAGAAATAGCGCGCACTATTTTTTTTGTTAAGTGACAGCTAAAATTTATTGAAGGTTTCGTTGGGTTTTTGTATGAAAATTAAATTTGACTGGGTAATAACATTGAAATGCCATTTATCGCATTCTTATTTTTTTATTAAGTTAAGTTTTTATTCTACACTGGTTCCACTATCATGTAAAATTTAATCTAATCTCTTTCTCTTGTTATTTTACGTTTGGGATATTTAAATCAGTTCATCGCCAAACGTCGCTATACTAACATCAGTATAAATCCAGCAACAAGTTAGTGAAATTATAGTGATTTTGAACAAGCAATGTCTAAAGGTAGGTGTCAATGACTATAGCAACATATGATATAGTTTCAGTAATTGGTCCCAAAAATTGTAACTATTTGCTATATATCTATTGACATTGTGGTGTCAATAATTGTGTACGCATTGCTACAGTAATTGTCACCTTAAGCTTAAAACCGCGTTTGGTGCATTCAGTGCCCCAATCGACTTTTGGATGAAAATAAATTGTTTTTTACAGTGGATTTATATTGAAACAATATTACTATGAAAGTCATACATCGTTACTTTAGCGCTTCGGAAATAATACATAATTCTCTTGATTGTTGTAGTATTTGGTAAACACTTGTAAAGGAAATTTCTAGCATAACCGTTGTTGGACGAGAATTGCTCGTCATTCTAATCGTTGTTCCTAAAAATAAAATTTCCTATTTAATGAATCGTACAATTTAAATATTTATAAAAAAAAAAAACTTTTCTGCGTAGAATCTAGATCCATTAACTTAATAATTGTTGTGTACCTCTGCAATTAAACTTAAGAACTTACCAACAATAGTGTAGCTACTGTAATCAACTTGTCTACTAAAATTATTTCGATTCAAAACAAGGTTACCAACATAAATTTCAATTCTAAAAACACGGCTTTTGCGGGTATATAAATTGTTGTACTGCACTGTGTTTTGTGAGTTGTCGTTGGTGTTAAACGCGAAGATTGTCGTAGTTGATCGCAGGACTACAAATTTTATAATTTATATAATAATTCTTAATTAATAAAAAAAAATGTATATATAACACATAACCACCTATATTAATAAAGTGTTCAAGTTTAAACGTTTAATTTATAACGTAATATACTATATATCGTGCGTTTTATATTTAGTCAGACAAGAAAATCTACGTCCTTTACAAAAATAATTTCTTGTTCACAACGTGGTGAACATTATTGGTGCCGAAACCCGGGAATTTTATTAAAATTTATAAAGTATAAGTACATACATTCGCGTGTAAATAACAGTGATTACGGGAATAACAAAGTGTTGTTAAAACAAAATAAAATCGGTTCTGTGAATGTCAAACATAAAATTTATACTGTGGTTTGTGTTTCTTAAAAACGTAACAAAATCAATTAACCAAGTTTATATGGAAAAATGTGTAATATGAAACAGTGTGTTCGAGACGATTAACGTCAAAATAATACGATTAATAATGATGAGATAATTCATAAGTCGTTGAATACTACAGTGTGTGCGAAATATTTTGTCGGAAATTATTCAATTCATGTCATTGACAGTTACTATTAGCCGCTTGGTAAACTAACCATATGATGCAATAAAAACATTTATCAACATACTGCAGTAGCATCAAGAGAATTTCATCCATCTTGATAATCATAAGTAGCAGAATTCAGATAAGTAGAAATTTTATTCCTATATTTCTTATCACTATATAACCAGCCTATGTTAATTCGAAATATTTCCGCGTGTATGTTAAGAAACACATTTTGTAACGGTGACAATAATTTATAAGGTCATCTGAATCAATTTTATTATATTCCGTTTGATTGATTTAAGCTCCTACTGATAAAACCATTGCCGTTTATACATGTGTGGATAAATATCCAACGTTGACTATTTATTAGTTTTATAAAGTTAATTTCAAGAAAACAAAAACTCAAAGTGAACTCAAGGACATAACATAGCTAACGGTTAAAATCAAATATAAGTGATCCAATTAATTTAACTTTGTATACTACGGTTCTAACAAATACTGGTGTGCAGTTGTGTTTGGTACCAATTTAAATTTCTTCAATCATATTGATAGTTGCTTGATAATCATTAACAATGGAACGTCACATTCGAATTCGGAATCGCATAACCAGTCAGATAGATGCAATACTAACGTTCGCTAAAAATATTGATGATGTCATAACGGAGAACGCTATTCGACCTCGCATAGATGACTTAGTAAAATTACATGACGATTTCAATGATACGGAGATATCACTAGCAGAATTCGAAGGATACCAACCAATCACATCAAAAGTATATTTGATCTACTATGAAGCTCGAGCCCTTTTAGAAGACGCTTTATTCAAACGAACGGGTGCAAATACGAGGAAACATAAAGTGGCTGATGAGTTAAATGTAACATTGGACACATTCGTAACGCAGCAGCGAACGTTCTATGAGGCATTGAATACCACCTCGACTGCGAAGCTTCCTAAAATAATTATTGGACCGTTTAGCGGCGAATATAAAATGTGGACATCGTTCAGAGATCTTTATGTGAATGCGGTACACAACCATCCAAGCCTGAAGGGATCTCAAAAGCTGCAACAATTAAAGAGTTTATTGCGAGGGGAAGCGGCGGGACTTATTCGTCATATTACAACCACTGACCAAAATTATGAGGAAGCGTGGCAAAAACTTGAAATGCGTTATAATAAGCCAAAGCCGATTGCGTCTACACTCATTCAAACCTTTCTAGAGCAAAAGGCTTGTAAAATCACAAACTATAAAGATTTACGCCGTCTATATGATCAATCCGACGAAATCATTCGTGCGTTACGAAGTCTTGGGAACGAAGAAGAGTCACGGGATCCATGGTTAATACATTTGTTGTTGCAGAAGGTTGATAACGATACCAAACAATTATGGGCACGAGAATCAGTGAATAACAAGCATCCTAAATTTTCTGAGTTTTTAGAATTCCTCAACGTACGATGTGATACGCTCGAGTCATGTGTTATTCAAGACAGGAAGAATTATGCTACTCAATCATCATCAAAGTCCTTTCTTGTAGAACAAACAGGTGATGCAACTCCAAGAGATACATGTTGTGCGTGTAAAGGTGATCATTTCTTATTTAAGTGTCCATCATTCCGAATTAGCAGTCTAGAAGATCGTATACAATTGGTGAATGAACATGGGTTATGTCGTAATTGCTTACGAAAAGGACACATCGCTCTTAAATGTTATTCAAAAACTTCTTGTTTGATTTGTAAACGAAGACATCATTCACTTTTACACCAAAAGTCCAACAATGGTTCAAGCCAAGAAACATCATCGCATGCACATTCAGTATTTGTTGAACAACCAAAATTAAATCATCCATCAACAAGTAGTCAACTATCAACATTACCAATCACTCAACATTCACACGAAACACAAGAGCAACATTCAACATTACTAGCAAAACCGATTCCTGCCATTCAACTAACAACAAAAAACACACCAACACAAAATTGTTTACTGTCGAGTAACAATTATCTACAATCTTCTACAAGCATTCTATTACCCACTGCTATTGTCAAAGTGAAATCACGCAGTGGTGAGTTTGTACAAGCTCGTGTACTCCTTGATTCGGGTTCTCAATGATCATTTGCAACCGAATTATTGATAAAACGCCTAGGCCTAATCCGCAGTAAGTCAAACTTAAAAATAATCGGTCTAGCAGCTTCAGCTGTCGGCTCCACAAGAGGTAGAGCGACACTAGTTGTACAATCAAAATGGAATCAAAATTATACCATCATTATTACGTCTCAGATCATGAAATCGATATCGTCTAATTTACCTGAGACTAGTTTTAGTTTACAAGCTTACGACCAATTGAAGCAACTCGAACTCGCCGATCCGAGGTTTAATGAAGCTGGTCCCGTTGATATATTGATTGGTGCAGAACACTTTTTCGATATCATTGGGAATCAAAGATTATATATTTCTGGATTACCACCTTTATATAACTAGCAGTTTGGATGGTTGGTAGCAGGTAGTATGAATTCAGAAAATCATGTAAATTGTAACATATCACTGATGGTAAAGTCATTGAAGGTCGAAAACGAAGATTTAAACGAGTTGTTGAAAAGATTTTGGGAGGTTGAAGAACCTTCGATACAGCCAGAATCAAGATCTAACCTTGAATATTGCGAACAGCTATATTCTACAGAAACGGTGAAAACCAAGAACAACCGGTTTGAAGTGAGACTACCATTTGTTTCACCTAGATTGACCTTAGGAAGCTCGTATTTTATTGCAAAATGTCGCCTGCTAGCAATGGAGAGGAAATTTATGAGAAACAAAGAATTCTACGAGCAATACAAACTTTTTATGAAGGAATACTGCCAGTTGAACCATATGGAACGAGTGGACTGGCCACAAATCCCAAAAGAAGATGATAAACGATATTTTATACCACATCATGGAGTGTATAAGGAGAGTAGCAGCACCACTAAGCTTCGAGTAGTATTCGACGCGTCTGCTAAAACGTCAAATTCAGTATCCCTAAATGATATCATGCATGTTGGTCCAAAAATTCAGTCGGATTTGTTTGAAATATTACTACGATTCCGGATGCACCAAATTGTCTTTGTTGGCGATATAGAAAAGATGTACCGACAGATTTTAGTAAGTGACAATGACTGCAATTATCAGTTAATATTATGGCGCGATGATAAATCAAAAGAGATCGATATCTATAAATTACGAACGGTTACTTATGGAATGAACTGCTCTCCATTTTTAGCAGTCCGAACACTTCAACAAATAGCCCTTGACAACGCGATTCAATATCCAAATGCATGTCAGGCTATATTACACGATTTTTATACAGACGATCTCTTGTCAGGAGCTGACTCCGAAGAAGCTGCGTTGAAATTAAAAGATGAGATAGTCTCATTACTTGATAAACACGGATTTCATCTACGTAAATGGAGATCCAATTCCCAACAGATCATTAAGTCATTTTCAGATATTGAGTCTACAATGGAACAGAAGTTACTGGAAGAAGATCAGATTGTGAAAACGCTCGGATTAAGATGGGACGCAAATACGGATACATTCTCATTTCAAACCAAACTAGCGGAAATTGACGAATGGACGAAGCGTAAAATATTGTCAGAAGTATCAAAACTATATGATCCATTTGGATGGCTTGCACCAACAGTCATATTGTTCAAAATGATAATACGAAAATTGTGGGTTAGCCAACTGGATTGGGACTCTCCAGTTTCACTAGAGTTAAACGATGAATTTAAAGTCATATATAAAGGGCTTACTTACCTAAATAACATTAGCATTCAGCGTCCCTATCATAAATTCAATCAATCAAAATTAAAGGATGTACAAATTCATGCATTTTCTGATGCCTCTGAAAAGGCTTACGGTGCGGTGGTATATTTACGTGCGACAGGAATTGATGGCATCATTAGTACTGAAATTATATGTGCAAAAACGAAAGTGGCGCCTATAAAGCAAATTTGCTTGCCCAGGTTAGAGCTATGTGGTGCGTACATCTTGAGTAAACTAATAAAACATCTTAAGAGTTGCATATTTAGAGAAGTTCCCATCGAGGTGTATGCTTGGTGTGACTCATCCATTGTATTACATTGGTTAGCTGATATACCCAGACGCTGGAAGACATTTATCGCAAATCGGACGTCATACATTTTGGACGTTATTCCAACACAACACTGGCGTCATATAAATGGCAAGGAAAATCCAGCCGATTTACTCTCTAGAGGTGTATCACCAGATCGATTATGTCAAATGAAGCTATGGTGGAAAGGTCCTCCGTGGCTCATACAACATTCATCAACTTGGCCAGTTAAATGTATTCCAATGACAAGGTTAAATCCTACTATTCTAGAACAAAGAGCAAGCACACTATTCTGTGCAAATCAAAATGTATCCACGAGTATAATCAACATCTTAATTAATTCATGTTCATCTTACTTAAAGGTTAAGCGTTGTTTAGTATTTGTATTGAGATTCGGTCGAGTTTCAACTGGAGAAAAGGTCAAAATGAGCGGACCTATACAAATCAAGGAATTAGTTCATGCTGAAAATCATATCGTTCGCTCTATTCAAGCTCAGAATTTCAACGAAGAATTAACATGTATACGCAAAGGAGAGGCGATCAAGTCGAAATCGAAATTAAAAGCCTTAGATATTTTCGTGGACGAAAACGGTATACTCAGAGTAGGTGGGCGATTAAAAAATTCTAACCTTAACTACTCATCAAAACATCCAATCATATTACCGAAAGGGCATCCGGTAAATGACTTAATAATTAAAGAATTACACCACTCATTGTTACATGGGGGTTTAACGCTTGTGTTGAATACACTTCGGTTAAAATTTTGGATGATTAACGCCCGAAATAATATAAAACAGTTCATCAAAAATTGTGTTGTTTGTATACGATTTCGTGCAGAATCTGGATGCCCAAGAATGGGTGACTTACCAGCCGAGAGGGTTACAGAAACTCGAGTTTTCCGAAACAGTGGTATCGACTATGCGGCCCCTATATATATCAAGACGAGCAAACTTCGTAAGGCTCCGATGACTAAAGCATACATTGCGGTGTTTGTTTGTTTGGCGATAAAAGCTGTCCATTTGGAAGTAGTCAGTAGCTTAGATACTGAATCATTCATTGCTGCACTTCGTAGGTTTATAGCTCGACGCGGGCTACCCGCTCTTATTTGCTGCGATAATGGGTCAAATTTTGTATCCGCTAACTCTGAACTTAAATTACTTAATAAGCAATTGACACAACAACAAAATTCTAATAATGTTATTGATTTTTGTTCGCAGAAAAACATAGAATTTCGTTTCAACCCACCTAGCGGTCCACATTTCGGAGGATTATGGGAGGCCACAGTGAAATCCGTGAAATTTCACTTACGAAGAGTTGCAAAGGATTCTAATTTTACATTCGAGGAATTAACCACTATGATAACCCAAATTGAAGCTATATTGAATTCACGACCGCTGTGTCGATTGCATGACAGTCCAGATGATCTTCAGATATTAACGCCGGGTCATTTCTTCATTGGAGAACCAATGATGAGTATTCCAGAACCAAATTTTGACCAAATTTCAGATAACAAGACAAACATATGGCAAAACATTCAAAAAAGAGTCCAAGGATTTTGGAAGACCTGGCACAGGGATTATTTAAACACACTTACACAACGAATGAAATGGTGCAAAGAGGGTCCGAAATTTAATATAGATGATGTAGTACTTCTGAAAGATGAAAATTTACCACCAGCCAGGTGGATGTTGGGTCGAATAGTAGCTGTGTTTCCAGGCAAAGACGAAATCGTGCGAGTTGTAAAAATCAAAACAAAACAAACAGAGTTAATAAGGCCAGCAGTAAAATTAATTAAGTTACCAATAGGAAAAGATTCGGATTACACTCAAAAAAATTTTGTGTATTTTTTTTACGAATATCATTCGTTAACTCGAATTCCTACTATTAATGTAAAAATCTTTATATAAACGTAGAAAATAAAATAAACAAACGAAATTTTACAACTGCATGCATTAATAGTAAGAATCGCAGTTCGTAAATTTATAGTTCCATTAATAGTTTTTTTGTGTTGTTGCATTATATTTATATTTGTTGTTAGAGGATACTTTCAATTGTAAAATTAAGTTAAAAGTATTTATACGAATTGGTTCGCAATAATGAATTTTTATTCCTTAAAAATATGAAATTATACGTAGTAAAGATACAGTAGCGAAACTCGAAAATTATGGTATACGAGTATCTTGATATTTTCATATCGATGTTAAATTTTACGAATTTTATTATTAATATTACGAATTATAATATAGCTATGTATGACAAATATATAAAAAATTTATAGAACATTATTAAAAGTATTTATTAAAGATGTATGGCTGTAACAAACACACAATTATTTACATAAACAGTTTCTTTTTATCATTAATGACTTGAAGATGTAATTCAAATGATCGAACTTGTTCATAACATATTCATCCAAACGATTCATCTTCTTTAAATTCGTCTTCTGTTTACACACATTTTCTTTTACCATAACTTATTTTCGACTCTCTTTATAATTTACCCATCCACAATTATAAAATAATCGAGGAGCACGCGCATGATTAGAACAATATTCGGAAGGTGTGCCTTTTTACGATATAAGTTGAGGATTTATTCACATACCGCAACCACGAGTAGAACTTTAGGCTTTGTAACCAATGTATTTTAGAGTGTGCGGATAAATTGCCCTTTTGGAAAAATGCTGTTTTGAAAAATCCCTTTATGAACCTCACACTTTGTGCCCTTATGATGCTTTTAAAATTCGCTTATGAACCTTTAACGTTTTTGAAATGTCTTATTTTGGGAAATCTTGTTTTAAAATATGTTTTTGAGAACCTATACACCAACACAACGTTAAATAAAAATTAATTTGTTTGTACTCATTTTGAAATTTCGTCAAATATTTACGTACTATCCACGAATTAGTTTGTATTATAGATGAAGAGAGAAAAATATTCATATTATATACAAAAAGTTCGTATTATAGATGACGAAATAAAAATATTCATAATATTTACGAAAAGTTCGTATATCTACGAATTAGTTCGTATTATAGATGACGAGAGAAAAATATTCATAATATATACGAACAGTTTGTACAACCACGAATTAGTTCGTATTATAGATGACGAAATAAAAATATTCATAATATGTACGAAAAGTTCGCAATATTTATATTTTATACGTATTATATTTCATAACGGTCATTTAGTTCATTCGTTCTTAAAATTTGTTGCAAATTTGTTGTGTTTCTTGGTGATAAATTAAAAAGAAATAATTTATTGAAATCATAGTGTTTTATTTCGTTTTCATAATAAACAATTCTAAAATAAAAACAACTATTATTTTGTTTGTGTAATAAAATAGTGATAATTTTAGTTGCATATCAGGTAAGTATTATATTTAAACGAATTTTTTTGGATCATCCGCATAGAAAAGCGTTCATTTTTATTTCTTTACGTGTGTTAGTTAATACAAAAATTTATTTATTTATAGGTATTTATTATTAAATAATTCTTAAATAATTTTGTAGATCCGAAAGTTGACGCCAAAGTTTGCTTAAAAAGCATTAAGTACGACAATGTATCAGCTAATGAGTTCGGGAGCATTTGGCAAGCTTGTAGCCGATACAAGCGTAAGGAAATACAACACGACCTTCAAAAATATTTTAATAAATGAGGAGAATATAAAAAACCAAGTGATTACAGATTGGTAAGCATTACTTTGCTATACTAAAATTATTTTAGAATTACTCATAATATCATGATATATTCAGAAGTAATCAATTTTTGTTGCAGTAGTTAGATTAAATACTGTTGGCATTTTTATTAAAAAGCAAAATATAATATTTATGTTATCTTCCAATTTAATTTTTAAGAAATATGTACTTAAATAACTACCATTGAAAGTTTGCGAGATCCGTGCATTTAGTTGATATTTAAAAACTGTTTTATAAGTTATAAATTTCAACTCACATAAACTTTCTTGTTTTTCCAAACGTTTTATAAGTAAATAGTTGATAAATGTTTGAAGTGCAAAATTATTTTACTACCACCACAAAAAAGTGCACCTAGTTTCTTTAGTTTCTATAAACTGCCACAATTCATGTATTTAAATGCTTAATAATTTAAAACTTAATCTTGATAGCATTGGAGCCCTTAATCTTATAGCTGTTAAAACAAGCTGATTTATTGTGATTCCTAATTGAATGACAATTAAAAATCACAATATATCTAGTTTATTTTAAATACGACGTGATATTAAATAGTATATAATTATTTTTTGCAGATTAACATCAATTTTAAATGTATGCTTCCATCTTACGAGGACATTATGACTGATTGGGAAGACCATTTTAAAGTTTCTAAAGGAGGAAAATTGTGTTAAATCTTCTGAAATAAAAACGGTTTTAAATGAAATCAATTAAAGGGGTTTCGATAAAGGTAAATTAAGTTCAGAAATTAACGTGAAAGTCAATTTATTTACATATAATTCAAGCAGTACATTTATTGTAACTCTTTTTTACTTCTAGACGATGCCGCTCTTCAGCTTCTCTGGTGCTTCCATTGATTCCTAACTCCTTCTTAAAAAATAATAAAAAGGACAATACCGAACAGGAAGCGTTGATTCACACAGGATTTGTTCAGGAAAATTAGATGAAGAAAAATTAGAAAGCATTCAGCCATTTATACTGGGTATACGAAACGTGCAGCAAAGTGATATTTTTTGTTATTACAAGAGGTATTAAATTACTATTCGATAAATTAATTAGAGCAGTAGTGTCTCGTATCTACTATACATCGTTCTTTCTGTATTTATTTTAAAATATCCCACAGCGGCAGAGTTTGTGTGAAATTTTGTACTATATTCTTTTACAAATCTAACCATATTGTAAAACAAATTCCTCTAAAGTCAGTCTGATATTACAAGAGCTTACAAGTTAGAGTACTGTTGGTTTATATTTTTTATTATCCTAACTGATAATTTTTTCTATTTTAATGCTGAGCTGCTAGACATTTTATCTTATTTTGTATTATTCAAAGTATATTATTAAAATAATATTGATCATTTGATTAATATTTATAACGTGTATTTGTAGGAAACATTGAATAAATTTCTATGTTTTTATTATTTTATTAAGTTACATAATTAAGTAATAAATCATAAGGTGAACCAAAGCTGAAATTTATAATTAAAAAAATAAAAATATGAATCAAATATAACTAATAAAAATACAAAAATAGTTAAAATTAATTAATTATTTGATTTTTTAAGATGTTTTATCAAATTAATAAGTGTAATGGTTTTAAGTAATTTTTGATTTATTATTTTACTTAGTTTTAATTATGCATTAAATTATATTTTATTGTGAATATTTTGTAAAGATGATTTAATAAATAAAACATTCTCGTCGTATAAAATTAAGAAAACATAATTGTGCTTATTATTCATGAAATGCATCTTATATTTGAATAATCGTCATCAATATATTTACGAAAATAGTTGTTTTATTTATGAATTATTTGACATTATATGGGCATTGTCAACTTACATATAACATTAGTTTCGTAAATATCAGTATTGATACGTATATAAAATGAATTTATTTAGTTACATGTATGAATTAAACGTTAATTAAAATTTTAATATCCATAATGTTATGAAAAATTTCGTGCTATCTATGAATTTAGTCTTTCAATAAATCACCATTTTTTACTATTTTACAATGCCTTACGTTAATAATAAGAAATTATTCATCCATAAACGCTTGCAATTGCATTAAAATTATAAACTTTTTCGTATCGTATATGAATCAAATCATAAATAGTACAGATTAATTCGTAACTACAACAATTTATTAATTTGTCAGTATTATGTTATTAATGAAGGTAATTCGTAATATTATAGAACTCCTGCATTGGCGCTGTTTCCACGTATTTTTCGTACTATTAATGCAGCTTTTGTCTCTATAGATGCAGGATTTTTTTGAGTGTAATAGCTGTTATTGTATAATATCAATTAAAACGAAGTAAAGTAGTTATTATGTATGTAATGTACGATTGATTAAATTTACTGTTAATTGTTAAGATAATTATGTACGTTCATATTTCTCTTAACTCGGGGAGTATGTTGGACGAGAATTGGTCGTCATTCTAATCGTTGTTCCTAAAAATAAAATTTCCTATTTAATGAATCGTACAATTTAAATATTTATAAAAAAAAAAACTTTTCTGCGTAGAATCTAGATCCATTAACTTAATAATTGTTGTGTACCTCTGCAATTAAACTTAAGAACTTACCAACAATAGTGTAGCTACTGTAATCAACTTGTCTACTAAAATTATTTCGATTCAAAACAAGGTTACCAACATAAATTTCAATTCTAAAAACACGGCTTTTGCGGGTATATAAATTGTTGTACTGCACTGTGTTTTGTGAGTTGTCGTTGGTGTTAAACGCGAAGATTGTCGTAGTTGATCGCAGGACTACAAATTTTATAATTTATATAATAATTGTTAATTAATAAAAAAAAAATGTATATATAACACATAACCACCTATATTAATAAAGTGTTCAAGTTTAAACGTTTAATTTATAACGTAATATACTATATATCGTGCGTTTTATATTTAGTCAGACAAGAAAATCTACGTCCTTTACAAAAATAATTTCTTGTTCACAACGTGGTGAACAACCGTATTATGGGGCATTCAGCGCCCCTAATTTTTTCCCATATATTTTGCACTATTTTGTCTGAAAACGGTACTAAACCAAAAAATAAATTGGTTTTTTCCATCGTTTATAACGGAATTCGATATTCATATATAAATACTGGTACGTTATTCAGTAGTTAGTTTTGTAGTTTATTTTATACGATAATTTACATCGTTTATTTCGTAAGTAAATCATACGAGTAGTGCCGTAAAATGGAAAACCAAAACAGTATCAATGAGATTATAAAATTATTGAACCTGCAAATGCAGAGAACTTTCTGTTGAAGAAGAAGAACATCTAACAAGCAAATGGTGATTCGGATATGGATGATCCAGCAACGGTAGGACATACCCTTATAGACCCACGAATACTGGATTTAGCCGAAGGTTTACAAGAGACAGCGGGCAATGAGGAGGAAGTTGTGGTAGCGGATAATAATTTGACATCGGCTCAGATGTTTGGACCAATAATAAGGTATGTGGCACAAAACAAAAATAATCCTCATATGTGGTGGGCATTACCGAGTGAATCTAAAAAGTAGCGTACTGCTGCAGCAGAACAGAAGCATCACAGCCTTCCAATTGTAAAGCAAACGTTCGATTCAAAAGCTAATACATTTAAATGTTTGCTAACACCAAATATTATTTCGAACGTGGTGATTGAAACCAATCGCAAGGCAAGGCGATTCTACCAATCATGTACCACTCCGAACGCAATAAAGTGGCATGACACAAATGAGGATGAGGTATATGCTTACATTGCTGTTCTTCTTTATGCCGGTTCTGAAAAAGCATCGACGGTACCAGCAAAAGACTTATTTCATAAAACAAATATGCCGTTCTATCGTGCTGTAATGTCGTTAGAACGATTTGAACAGCAGACTCGTTTCCTTAGATTTGATGACTCACGCACAAGACCCATGCGTCTGAAAGACGACAAATTAGCTGCATTCCGGTACGTATGGAAATTATTCTTAGATAACTTGCAGAAATTGTATAAACCATCTCTAGAACTAACTATTGATGAACAACTAGTTGCTACTAGAGGCCGCTGCTCCTTTCGCCAATATATCCCGAGTAAACCAGGAAAATATGGATTAAACATTTTTTGGCTGGTTGACGCGCGCACCAACTATATCCATTAACTGGTGAAATTTATGTTGGAACGCAACCGTCTCAGAATCGAACTAGACACGTAGCAACTGACCTGGTTTTGCGTTTGTCGGACAATTATTTGAATGGCGGTTATAATATAACAATGGACAATTTTTTCACCAGCATCCAGCTAGCCGAGGAACTTGTTAAAAAAAATACTACTATACTGGGAACAGTAAGATCAAACAAACCGGAACTGCCACATGATTTCGCAAACCTAGATGTAGCAAAAAAAGCGAGGCCCATTTAGCTCAATATTTTGATTTTCAGGCCCAACTTGCCTTGTTAGCTACACAAGTAACGCAAAAAAGAATGTATTACTGCTATCACCGGCGCATGTCACACGAGAGATTGATGAAACCAAACGTAAACCTAAAATAATTCTGGACTATAACAAAAATAAAGGCGGCGTCGATACATTCGATAAGATGGTGATATCGTTCACGTCTAAGAGAAAAATAAATCGCTGGCCAATGGTATTGTTTTTTAACGTAATCGACACAGCAGCTTTAGCAGCATATCGTTTATTTAGTTTGACAAATCCGTCGTGGTCTCAGGCTAGATCGAGTAAACGAAAGATTATCTTTAAGGCCTTAGCGATGGAATTTGCTGATTGCTATACCAAAAATCGTATAGAAGAAGGTAACCTAAAAGATTCTGCAATGACAGCCATAAAATTGTGCGGTTATACTGTCGGAGCTATAAAGATTTCTCTACGAATTCAAAAAAATAATACAACATCAAAACGGTGTGAAGATTGTAAAGTAAATCGCAAAGGCGCGAAGGGAGATACAAAAACCACTGCAGTGTGCGATGTTTGCATCAAGCCGACCTGTTCAAAACATTATATTCGGGTTTGCCAAAAATGCTACCAAACAAATGCAGAGGCAATAACCACCGACGAGGAAGTAGAAGAACTGTTCAGTGTGGTGCCATCAACGTCATCTGATTTACCCCCGACCAAACGTCAAAGAACACATTCTCCAGTTTAATAATTTTTGTAACTTTTTAAATTAGATCGTAATTATTATAATTTTTATAATTTTTATTTTAAATAATTTATTTTGTATTCCTTAATTAATATAATTACAATGAATTTACACATTTGAATGAGTTCCTAATAGAAATAGTATGAAATACATGTAGGGGCACTGAATGCCCCCAAACACGGTCATATGTTTTTTTGTATGTGCACGGATCTACGGTTAAAATTAGATCGATCATGGTTTAGTTCATGCCACTTGCTAACTACATTTCAATTTATATAATGCAATTAGGTAATAATTATGCCTAAAAACCGAGAGACTTATAGCGAAGAGATTCTTCAAAAAACGTTATTGGAAATTAGAGAAAAACGTATTACAAAGAAAAAAGCATCACAAATATATTTTCGGTTGCGGCAAAATATTTAGAAACCAAAACAAGGCCCGCCTACAGTTCTAAATAAAAGTGAGGAGCATGCTATTGTGTAATCGCCTTCCAAAAAAAGGATTTCCTAAAATAAAAGAGGACGTTTTCGAGTGTGTTAAGGAATTTATCGACGCAGACCAAAGAATAACCCCATTTAAGAATAACTCACCTGAAAGGGGTTGGTTTAACAGTTTTCTTAAACGTAATCCGAATGTGGCAATTAGAGTCTCAGATTCAGTGACAGCAGCGAGTGCCAGAGCTAGTGCTAGCGACATTCAACGCTGGTTTAATTCGACCGATATTTAAATGAAAGCAATAGTTTAAGTATTCTAGAATCACCAGAACGAGTATTAAATTAATTTTTTGTTGTGCCCAAAAACGTGATCTGTTCTAGCTATCAATGGATCACGAAATATTTACGAAGTAGATCGGGGAGCACCAAAATCCAATTTAACTGTTATGTCCACATTTAGTGCAAGTGGTGAAACTATTCCGCTGATAATCATTTACCCGTATAAAAGAGTGTCTGTGGAAATCCGGAAATCTGTACCTCAAAGTTGGACCTTGGCAATTTCAGAAAATGGATGGATGACCAAAGAGGTTTTTATGTTTATGTATCGAAGCACTTCCACCTATATCTAGTATGTAACAACATAAAATTTCCGGTTATCTTTTTCGTCGATGGTCATAGCACGCACATGACACTAAAAGTAAATGAATTATGTGTGTAGTTGGGTATTGCCTTATACCCAAACGCAACTCGAGTTTTACAACCTAGAGGTTATATGCAACTTTTAAACCGTTGAAAAGTTCTGGATCAAAATGATCCATAAATGACGTAAAGAAAATCTAGGTGCTCAATTTACAAGAGAGAAATTTGCCCCTTTATTGTTAAAAGCTTTGATAGCTGCATTACGTCACAAACAATTTAAAATGGATTCACGGCATGTGGTTTGTTTCCGTGTGATTTTAGCGCCATTGATGTTAATTATGCAAACATTTCGGAAATTGTTGGCGATTTAAAAATTCAATTTTTTGAAGAAGTTTTATAAAAACAGCAAACTTTAAAGCAGTACGACGAAAATTTTAAGTTATTATTCCAGATATTTATGACAATTAAGGGCCTGACATTAGCCGAAATCTTCAGAAACTCTGCGCAAGAATCGGAGAAAGATCGCCATCAGAGTTGTGAAAATATTAATTTACGGGTGATCCGAAGCCACTAAATTTCAACGAATATACAATTAGCGAGGAAGTTTTAATCACCCTTGAAGAAGAAGTAAGAGTAACGAAACGTCAAATAACCAGATAATTACTAGTAGTAACTTAGAGGGACATAGCCAGGCGTCCTAAATTATTTTTCCGAATAAATGAAAATCAACTGTCTCTATAGAAAAATATTTAGATTGGCCTATAACACCAGTAAAAGCTGGAACACAAAATGTAAAACAAACAAAACCATTTGTGATCACTTCCCCAATGTGGATTGGAACACAATGGAAAAAAAACACGAAAAAGAAAAACAAACATTGGAAAAGGATAATCGGGAGACAGCTAGACTGGAAAAATGAGAATAAAGAAAGAGGAGAGTGCTTTAAAATCCTTGTCAAAGAAACAAAAATCTTAAGATAAAAACTCAAAGTTCAAACGGCCAAAAAACATGTGCTACAGAACAGATCGCCAAACTAATCTAACTTCTTCCAAAAATGAATATACTATTCACGATTCCAATGTCAACCACAATTTTAATTCAACCATGAATAAGAATGATATTGGTAAGCTTCTTATCAGTTTTAATCTAGAATAGCAAACTAATTCTTCTTACTTTTGCAGGAACTGAAACCTTGGTCTTGGAAACTGAATTTAACGATCATATTGTTCAAGTGGAAGTAGACAAAGACCGACATGAATGTGAGAATAAAACACCACTCTTAAATAAATTATATCTTCTAATAATAGTCTATTTTTATTTTTAGTTCCAGATGCCAGTAGCCATAGTCCCATAGAAGAAGAACTCACGTATACCGAAAACTGTACTTTTTTGGGAATTAGAAGCAACCAGATTATGAAAGGTTTAATGTGTTATCATTGCACCTATACGTTTTCCAAGCTACAAGGATTGGAAAATGTTGGCATCAAATGCAGTAAGTGCTTGAGAGAGTTTCATGTTAAGTGCATCAATATTCTAAAGCTGAAACTTTTGCCACCGTTTTTATGTGGTAAGTGCAACAAAATGAGCGATGAGCTTTGCACTAGCATAATAATTATCTATAACTTGATAATCAGCAATGAGCTTTAAAGAAGCGATAGCTTCAATTCAAATTGTGATATTACGAATAATATTCTGAAATAAACAAAACAGAGCAATAAATATTCCTATTTTATTTGTGATATGAAAATTGTATTATTTATTTATTTTATAATTTAGTTAAATACGAGGGTTGCCTTTTATATTTCGGGATTGGACAACCCTAGGGTTGCAATCTGGCAACTGACAGCTTTATCGTAAAGTTTGACGTTTTTGAGATTATATGTACTCAGAACGTTTTGACATTCGCGCGCTATTTGTGTTGTTTACAGTACTCATTAACTCAACATCTCGGCGAAAAAATGGAATTAAATCGTGAACATTTTCGTGCGATTATTTTTTACAACTTTCGACGTGGATTAAGGCAGCAAGAGTGCATGGATGAACTTAATTCAATTTTTGGCGATGAAGCTCCATCAAGGACCAGTGTTTATCGATGGTATGGTGAATTCAATCGAGGTCGTAGTTCACTCCAAGACGAATTTCGTGAAAGTCGTCCAGAATCAGTTGTTGTTCCGGAAACCATTGATGCTGTGTGCGAACTGATATTGCAAGATCGTCATGTGACCTATCGTGAGATTGAGACAAACTTAGGCATTAGTGGGACCAGCATACATTCAATACTGCATAAACATTTGAATGTCAAAAAATTTGTTTGCGTTGGAAGAAAAGCTCAAAAAATACGATCGCGGTGCTTCAAAACACGTCTATGACATAGTGACAGGTGATGAATCGTGGATTTACACGTATGAGCCCGAAAGTAAACAGCAGTCGACTGTATGGGTGTTTCAAGATGAGCCGAATCCAACAAAAGTTGTTCGCGCAGGAAGCACTTGCAAGCAAATGATCGCCTGTTTTTCGGAAAAAATGGACATGTCGCAACCGTACCACTAAAACAACGCAGAACAGTCAATTCTGAGTGGTACACAACCATTTGTTCGCCAGGTGTCTTCCAAGAAATCAGGAAAACCAACTGCCGAAGACAGATCACTCTTCACTACGACAATGCGAGCTCTCACACATCGGCTTAAACAACTACATTTTTGAGCACTCAAAACATCGATTTGATGAGTCATCCGCCGTATAGTCCTGACTTGTCACCAAATGACTTCTTTTTATTCCCGCACGAAAAAAACAAACTGAGAGGTCAACGTTTTTCGACACCTGAAGAAGCGGTTGCTGCGTTCAGAATGCATGTTTTTGAGATACCTCAATCAGAGTGGAAAAAGTGCTTCGACAATTGATTCAAACGTATGCAAAAGTGTATAGATCTTCATGGGGAATATTTTGAAAAACAATAAAGCGATTTTCGACGATTAATATTTGTTTTTGTTCTCTAGTCCCGAAATATAAAAGGCAGCCCTTGTAAAATGAATTTAAATTCAAAACGTTAATTAATTAATTAACTGCCTAGCATTATTCTGCATTTCTATTTAAATTACAGATACTCGAATAGTCTTACGTATGTCAATAGCTGGGGCCTATGCTATGTCAATTACCAAAACAAAGTGTCAATAACTGTACAATTGGTAGTTATGCGATAAATGCAATATGTAGAATTTAAATGTTAATTTAAATATAAAATTTCAATTAAATTAAAAAGATAAATGAATTTCGAAAATAATTTAATTCTCTATTAAAATTTAGATCGGTTTTCCACCAAAAATCCGCTGCTGATTTGAAATTTAATTTTCCTTAAAAGTGTCAATAGCTGTAGCAGTGTACCCGACAAACAATTTTAATAATTGAGTCCAAAAATTACCCAAACATGGACTGACGACCGAGTCGGTGATTGTCTGACAACGGTACCATGAAATACCTGATTTCCGGAACACCTTAGTCAGGCAAAAAATCCAAACGATGTCCGATGTGGGTATTTTACAGTGTTTTATCCCGTGTTATGTTAAGCCTTATGTTAGCATATTTTTCGGCTATTTGCCGGACGAATCCACCAACAAATAATTGGTCAATATTGAAGAGATATACCCGTCAAAAATAGGTCGAATTTAAGTGTGAAATTGTGGATATTATTTTTAAGAAGATTTCAGGTACCATGAAATATCCGATTTCTGGAACACGCTAGTCAGGTAAAATATTCGAAAGAAGTCCGAAGTGGGTATTTACAGTGTTTTATCCCGTGTTATGTTAAGCCTTATATTAGCGTATTTTACGGTTATCTGCTTGACGAACCCATCAATAAATAATTGGTCAATATTGAAGAGACATATCGGGCTTAATTGAGGGATTTATCACGACTAATATCGAGATTATTTTTTAAAATATTCGGTAAATTTGAGCGAGCACTTACTGTGAGAAAAACTATAGGGAAAATATTTTAGTTCATATATTAATTCATGTATTTATTACGGTATTTATAAAATATTATATCTGATTTACAATTTAATATCATATTGATATTAATTTAAAATTTATTTAATTTCCTGTGTACGGGATTTGTTCATCGCTGATCTTTTCAGGTGTTCCTATACGGCCTTTTTAATTTGGACATGGCTAATTTGCAATCCCTTGCCATATAGTTGACCACGAGCTCTATTAAATTTAATAATAGAGAATGATCCGCAAAAAATCAGTTTTGATACTTCTGGAAAATAAAAATATGTATATACATGTATTAGTATATGTAAATAATTAAACAAGAACATTTAATAAGAACACTTATACGCTTACAATATAAACTTTACATCTTGACAAACATAACTAAATAGGTAATTGGTCACTGTTAATAATAGTTTTCACGCGTCAGGTAAAACAAAGGACTATTACCTGATATTTTCTCTATGCTCTAAATACATTACAAAAGCTATTTTCTAAATATTTTTTTTTTTTTTTTATAGAAAACACGGGACCTTAGATATAATTTTAAATCGTTACCAACAATAAATCAATTATATTAGTCCTAAATTTTCAACAATCGATTGAAAGTGATAACGATAAATAATCGGTCACTGCTCATAATAAATTTCACGCATCAGGTAAATCTATGGAGAAATATCCAAAATGTTTTTAATAAGATCTAAAAACATAACCAAAACTATTCTCACATTTAATTATTTTCTAAATGAAACTACTCGATAATTTTAAATAGATTACCAACAAAAAACAGTTATACTATCTAGTCCTAAATTTTTTACAAACATATTAAAAGTGGCATGTAAGCAACATGGAATAACATGTTCGGGTAAAATTAAATAAAATTTACCGACGAATACCCAAATACTCACAGATACTTGTAAAGGATTTCACTACAATATCTAGTACTTTTAATTTTCTTAAAATATAAAAAACGAAAACTCACCTTGGTTTGGAACACTATAAAAATCTTTAAACCACTTAACACAACAATAAATTTTACTTTGATTTCCACAAAATATACTATCAAAAATTTTCGAACGTCCGCTTAGAAATATTTTTGAAGCGCATCTAATTAATAAAAAAATTGTATGACATAATTAGACGGCGACACACACATACACTTATAAATAAACAAAATTTTGGCGGAATTTGCATGTTCTTTTGTTTTATGTTATTAAAAAATCTCAATGTATTGCGAACACCTGTAACAATAAAAATTTTGATTTTGTCTCGGCTCGTTTTCGTTTAAAAACACGTGGATAATTTTTTTTAAATTTTACGTGAGTGTCGGGTAAAATGGGACCGATGTAGCTTTTTTTTTGTCCCGTCTCGTTTTCGTTTAGAAATTCGTGGATAATTTTTTGTGCAGGTGTTCACATTGCAAAAATAATAATTTTGATTTTTATTTTTTTTGTCTCGTCTCGTTTTCGTTTAGAAACACGAGGATTATTTTTATTTTATTTTATCCGAGTGTCGTTTAAAATAGGACCGATGTAGTTTCTTTTTTGTCTCGTCTCGTTTTCGTTTAGAAACTCGTGGATTTTTTTTTTAAATTTTATCGGAGTGTCGGGTAAAATGGGACCGATGTAGCTTTTTTTTTGTCTCGTCTCGTTTTCGTTTAGAAACTCGTGGATTTTTTTTTTAAATTTTATCCGAGTGTCGGGTAAAATGGGACCGATGTAGCTTGTACGGCGAGAAATTGTTTGTCGGGGTAGCTGTAATATTCGAGTGTTGGCCACAACATATTCACCCCCTTCCCCCTCCCCCCTGGGGGTGAATGAGGGAGGGTATTTATTATCTATTGTTCTAAAAATAACAAGTGCTTTCAGAAACCAGACGTCAACAAAATTGGAGATATCAGTTTCTTTCTATAAAACAAATATGAAATGTGATGGGACGGTAGAATCTATGACTGAAATGACTTTTAAATCTTGGCATCATTTCCGCACGATTTAACAAATTTCTGTCATAAAGATTTTATTATTTTTATATAAGAACGTGCACATCCATATAATAAACACCGTATTTTAAACATTTTAACTACCGGCGATTTTCTATATTCAAATGAAGCTGTACAATATTTTGTTCGTTAATTAACAACACCCACATCCCGTCATAATTTTTCGCGAAATTTTTAATTAACTCGTAAGTAGTGCCCCATATGCTTCGATTTCATATTTACTTATGTAAATACAGAATTGAGTTAATTTTGAACAAACTTATAACTCATCGAATATCCGGTCCGAGTCGTCTATCTCACTTGTATATGTACTGCAATAATTATAACATCATTCTCCGGTTACACTTTGATCTTTACGCGCGCTCAAACTGTATATCGAAAACATGTATGTATATTATTACTGTTGCTGAAAATCAAGGTGGTGCGTTGAGGTTTTGCCAACATCAAAACATTCGCCAGTATATTCGCTATTTATGGACACATTAAATTGTAACAAGTTGCCCACCAACATGTTTAAAACCGTATATATGAACATATTTATCATAAAATTTAATTAGATTTTTATCGTATCTTGGTGCTTTAATATCCATTTTCAATCTATTAGCCCTCATTAAAATCGTTTAAATTACCATTAAATTCTTCAACAGCGCAAACATAAACCATTACGAACACAATTTTATTTACTTGGTATATCCGAATAGAAACACTACCTAGTTTATTTCTAGTCAAGTACATATGTATGTACATGTGTCTAAATAATATAATCTATATTTAGTGTTTCGAGGAAAAACTAGGAAAATATAGAAAAAAAAATCCATCAAAAAGTAAAACAAACAAAATTATTTTTAGACAAAACATTCCAATACCAAAAAATGTATACGCAACACTTGGATGCGATGTTTACTAGTGTGGTGTTGTGGTGTTGACGAAGAAGATCAAAGTTTCACTCATCAATCATATGCATATGATATTGGTTTTTCTCGAAAATATTATGGCGGCCCACATGTATTCCGCGTACTACTGTACATCATATATATATACTGAACACGGCGGTGCACATATGTTTTATTGTCCAATTCATCAAAATATACAAACGTATGTACGATTGTTCTATTTATTTAGCCATGTCATTGACATTGGAGTTCAAGAAAATTTGGAATTTTTTTTTTTGTGTATGTAGCCGTGTGCCAGATTTAAATTTAATTTTGTTATGTCTGATGTGTGTGAAAATAATATTTGTGTTTATTTTTAGACCCAAGTGAACGAAGAAAAGCGCGGCGCATCGCCGATTGACATATTTTAGTTTTTCAATGAATGCAAGCAAGAATCGTGCGTAGCCTTAGCGCAATATCGAAAATTGATTTAGATGTCACATAACATAGAAACGCGTCTGGATCTGGAGTAATTGGGGTGACACATTTTTGTGTTTAATGTACATATATACAAAAATTAGAGCTAAATATGAAATACATATTATAAACACACCCATAAACAAGGTATAAATGGTAATTCCTATATCCACATATACGGTGTTCAAAATATAACATATAATTAATTAAGGTGCTAGGTTCCCTAGAGCCTCTATATACATATACGTTTATGGATTATTACATCATCATCGTAAATGTGTTTAGTTAAGAAAATATCATAATTATGCTAATCTTTTTATCTTGTCATTTTGAGATGTTTATCCTGGATAAATTTCACGAATTTGTGTGCGAAGAAGGATGAATATATTTTCTTGAAATGTAAAAATAATGATTTTCCATTAAACGCCATTACACATTTTTTTATAAAGAATCGCTTTTTCCAATTTTAAATTAAAATAAATTAAAAATTTTTATCTACATTTTCACTCTATTTTTTGCACTACATAATGTGGCAAATATAATTGAAAATGCATTATTTTATGAGAACATTCAATTGTAAAGCTTAATAAGTTTAATGGGAATTTGATTAATGTTTATGCAGAGACTTGTTTATGAACAAAATCCATTGCAATAAATACTAGAGCATGAAAGCTCACGGGGTAATCAAGACTTAGCAAATGGCAAAACTACTCTGAAAATATGCTAGTCATTAGGATGCTGTATAAGATAGCGGAATTTTGACTGTGGAAAATAAGAGGTGGCACCACTATCAATCACTAAAGAGAATTAATTTTGTTATGTAATTACATGCGGAAATTTTTCATTCTTATATACCACTTTTTCAGTAAATAAAATATCTCAGTGGAATAAAATATTAAAAGTGATCCTTAAAATGGGAAATTGATTGCTCTCCAAAGTAAAGGAACTCGGTATATGAAATCTTGAAATTTAACAAGAATCCGTCTATCCGCCATTTCTTCCAATAGTAACCAATACTTTCGGTTGTTTTTCTAAGCTATTAGGTCATAATGAGACTATATGGAAAATAAAACTGAAAATCACTTATATGGCCGCAGAAAATCAAAAAATTCTAGTGAAAATTCTAGTTCATGAATTTTCCCCAAATTTCCAATATAGTCTCAGTACGTACTAAGCTATTAGAAAAAGAACCGAAAGTATTGATTACTATTGGAAGAAATGGCTGATAGACGGATTATTGTTAAATTTCAAGTTTGAATTTTTGACTTATAGATGGCTAATTCCTACGGTTGTGTATTTAATTCGAGAGTGCTGAAATAGACCAATATACGGAACAATCACAATACACCATTACAATTGAAAAAAAATCAAAGCAAATTTCAATATTTCATATACCGAGTTCCTTTACTTCGGAGATCAATTAATTTGCCATTTTAAGGATCATTTTTAATATTTTATTCCGCTGAGATATTTTGTTTAGTGAAAAAAGTGGTACACAATGAATGAAAAATTTCCGCTTTTTATTAAATAACAAAATTAATTCTCTTAAGTGATAGTGCTGCCACTTGCGGCGAGTAGCGCAATCTCTTATTTTCCGCTTCAAAATTCCGCTATCTTATACAGCATGTCATTAGGCACTGATTTTTTGTCATCTGCGATTTTGGAATTATAGCCAAATAATGACATTAAACAAATAATTTAACACATCACAGTGAGCTGTAGTACTGAAAACAGAATTGTTGCTCTTCAAAGACTTTTCACACGATATATAGGAGCACTAAGGTGGCCACATGATTATTTCTGTAATATTTATACGTAAACTACCTGTTGCCAGCGGAATCGTTTGCATGTGTTTCAATTTAATGCGATATTATATTTGCCTCGACTGGATATGCAGTACCCCTTTCTGCGATCCAATTTTTCAGTATATTTTCAATCGTTTGAGCCTATATTTCAACCAATAGTCATTTTAATTACGTCCAATGTATCGAATAATAGTCCATTGTATCGTGTGGGCAATGGCGCCGTTCTGTCCAATTGAAACCAATATATCAGCCAAAACTTCAACTTCAATCGTAGAGAATAAAAAGTTAATTAACATGGCATGATACCGGCCGCCATTGACTGTTAGTGCGGCTCTTTGCTCATTTTCAAAGATGCCTTTGAATAATATTCCACAACAAATAGTTTCGTTTTGGGGGTGTTGTCATCTGTGGATTTTGTCGAGATGAAAATAAGCTTCGTCAGAATAGATAATTTTTTGAACCGAGAAATGGTCTATTCAGCAAAGTGAAAACACAACGGATAGTTAACTGCTTTCAATCCTTGATCCAAACCCAGGTCCTTGTGTGAAACTCATTGCAAAGTCCTATCCTTAGGGATCCTCAAATAGTATCGATACTATACTAGTATTGATACTTTGTTAACGATACTTTACTGGTATCGATACTATTTAATACGATACTAGTATTTATTTTTGGAGAGAAGTCGAGACAAACACATAAACAAATTTAAAATCAAAATATTACATAATATACATTACACTGAGAGTGAGAGAATATCATATTATTTTGTAAACCTGAAATTTTATTTTATTTTGTGTTTTTTAACATATTCAGGCATTTGAATATACACAATATGCAAGAAATTAAATTTTAAGTTGTACTTAAACCGAACGTGTTAATATTTTTAATTTTCGTTTTTCATTGGAAAGAGAAAACTATTGTCAAATATTATTGAGTTTGAATTTGTTAGATAAGGAAAGTAGTTTTTAGGTTAGGTTTCAGTGGTTGACACTTAGGCCATTTTTGGCCCATTGTGATACCACGCATTCACGCTACATCATTAACCCATTCACATATTCACCTACTCACACAACTACAGTATTACCACCTGCACATTGCAAGCTCCATGTCAACCTGTACATTGACATGGACGGTGGGTCGGCGCTGAATTCTGCACTCCATCAGAGGGTCTTAGTTGTGTTTATTAACATCACCGATCGTAATCGATGATGAAAATTCGATTTGCATCTAGCCTCTGATGGGATTCGAACCCAGTACCTCCCGGTCCAAGTGCCGAAGCTTTAACCACTGCACCACTTGTCCGGTTAGGAAAGGAAAGTAGTTTGTTTGTCTTATTTTTGCGGTAAATAATACATTATTGTAGTGGTGTATATAACATATTTCATAAACGTTCATCAATCATCATTAATCGCTTGCATTGTTATTATGCAATTTTTTTCTATTTTTAATTCGCGCTACGGATAATAAAATTTAAACATTAAATAATATGGCACCACCGGGAGGAAAAAGTGATGTATGGAATTATTTCAAAAAAATTGATTCAGTATCTGCGTTTTGTAAAATATGTTTAAAAAAATTGAAAACAAGTGGGAACACATCAAATCTTAAAAACATTTGAATTGTCATCCTAATAAGTTAAACAGTTTATTATTTTTTGTCGCATATAATTGTTGGGTAAAATAATTGTTAATCGAAAAATTTTGCATTAAATTGTAGTTTCATATTATTCAATTTGTAATTCATCATTTAATTCAATTTGTTTTGCATCCGTTTATTCGTATTTCTAGTTCAAAAACTAGCGATTTAAGAAGTGCTAGTGGAAGTAAACGAGGTTTATCAAGTGACACTGACACTACTGATGATAGTTTTATAATCACTGAATTATCATGCTCAAGAAATTCGGTATGCAATAAATCTCAGGAAATCGTTAAATTAGCACCTCCAGCGCCGTTGAATAAAGAAAATTCGGGTACTATAAGAACGAGCAATTCAAATCAGTTAACAATTCGCGGGTCACTACCAAAAACGGCCTCATATTCAAGTAACCTGTTTAGTGAAACATCTTCACTCAATCTATTTAAATTTTATAGGTGTTTTAAAAGTGTTTCTAATAATAACAAAATTTTTCAGAGGGTGGAACGCACCATCAAATGCTGGTCAAGCATCTTATTTACTTTATTTGTGCTGATAACCGTCCGTTCGAAGTATTAAACGGAAAGGGTTTTCGTCGTTTAATTAAAGCTTTTTCACCAACTTTTAAAATACCTTCGGTAGAAACTTTGAAACGTCGACTAGACGATGTGTATGATCTTGCTTGTCTCAAATACGAAAAAAAATGTAACGATGGTAATATTGAATTTTATACTTTGACATGCGATATATGGTCGGATATGATGTCCACACTAAGTTTTCTAGGAGTAACCGTACATTTTGTTGAAGGCGACGAGCTAAAATCTAAAATTCCTATTACAAAACCATTAGTATATCGACATACATCAGGAAATATTGCAGATCACTTAAAAGAAAGTTGCGAAAAATTTAAATTAAAAAAAGAAAATATTGTGGCAATAGTAACTGTTAATGGCAGCAATGTAGTTGGTGCCGTAAATATATTTCTAGATTCAACTAAACACCTGGCTTGCTTTGCGCATAAAATTAATTTGGTAGTTCAAAATGTAACAAGCCAAGAAGAAGTAAAAAAATTAATTCTAAGAGTACGGGACACTGTAAAGTTTTTCAAAAACAGCGTTGTCCAAAGTGATCTCCTTAGAGCCAAACAAAGCAATACTAATACGCCGCTGAAATTGATATTAGACGTAGCCACGAGATGGAATTCGACATATTATATGTTAGAGCGATATGTCAAGCTACGAAATATTGTAAATGAGATTATGCTGGAGAATACAAATTTGCCAGATATATTGACCGGGTCGGAATTTAATTTAATTCAAAATATAATTTTAATCTTGCATCCTTTCGAATATGTTACTAAAGATATTTGCGGCGAGAACTACGTGACTACCAGCAAAATAATTCCAACATTATATTGTCTTCGGGAACAGATAAAATGCGTAAAAGGAAATACCGCTGGAAAATTGTTCGTCGAAACATTGAAAGAACGTGTTTTCAAGGAGCTAAACTACCGATTTGGTCAAATAGAACACAACCCCATTATGGCAATTTCAACAATTCTCGATCCTCGATTTAAAAATATAAATTTTCAAGATGACATGGCCTGTAATCGCGCTATTTCTTCTTTGAAGAAAATATTAAAAGCCTCTAACACTGCAACTGGCACATCGTCATCTGAATCAAATGAAGAGGATGACCAGCCGAGCCCCTCCACCTCATACGATTTTTGGAATCACCACAAAAAGTTGGCCCACGGGCGCCGTAAAATTCGTGATGATAACCATGGAGATGAAGATGAAATGAATCTTTATTTGGCTAATCCAGTTTGCCCACTTAAGTCAAACCCACTAATTCAATGGGAAGAAATGAAAACAGTTTTCCATTATTATATGGTCTCGCCAAAATATATTTAATCATACACGGCACTTCAGTACCTTCAGAGAGGCTGTTTTCCAAAGCTGGGTTAATTTTAACAGAAAACAGAAACAGACTGATGGGCAGTAAAGTAGACAAACTACTCTTTTTATCCGATTGCACCGATGAAGATTGGAGTTGGAGTTCATAAATACCAAATTAATTTGATATTTGTAATTTTTTATGACACATAATTTTTCTGAATAAATAATAATAAAAAAATAATAATTTTGCTTTATTTTACAATGAATTACATCGAGCGCCTCTACAAAATATAAATAAAATATGTCGTAACTGCCTGTGTTCCTATTTTTTTATATAGTACTCGATACTTACAAGTATCGATACTTTTATGCCGATACTACTACTGGCATCGATACTCGTATTACGATACCGATACTGAGTACTAGTATCGATACTTTGGATTCGATACCATATCCCTACCTATCCTAAGATTGTTTATGCACACTTTTAGCTACAGCAGCAATATTTCCATAAAACGAGCTGGACAGCTATCGGAGCGTGTGTATTGCCTTTTAACCCGTCGAACGAGATTTATTTGCAAATTTCGTCGCACTATTGTAAATTGGCGCTTCATTTCTACCGAATTTTATTCGCAATTGTTGACAAGTTTCGACTGAATTTCTGTCACTTGATAGATGACATGAGCGGCAAAATAACCGCTAGTACAAAAACGAACCAAAAGATGCAGCTCCCTTTATATCGAACAATATTTTTTGTTTTTCCGTGGTGTGGTGTGCAAAGGCGGTGATTCATGTCTAAATTTTGTCCGACAGACATAAATAATAATCGCTCTGATTGGTCGGCCGAAAATTAAAAACTGAACATTGCTCAATTTTGTATAATACTAGCTGACCCGGCGAACTTTGTCTCGCCCCAAATTACTTCGTCCGAGCAAACACTTTTGACCTTCACAAATATTGAATTTAATGAGAGAAAAATCAAACAACTCAACTCAATTCTCAATAGACGTTTGAGTTAGACGATTCAGTGGCCATTCCATTCACTTTTTCATCGAATTCAATACTAAAGGTAGGTTTATGGTTGCGTTCGTTCGTTCGGTCATTTGTTCGACCAATCATCTTTTGTACAAAAATCCAGAATCGTCAATTTTGAGCAGTATGATTGGTGGAAAAAATTGTCAGAATGAGAGAACGAACGCAACCATAAAAGCGGCATAATGTATTGAAAAGTAAATTCATCGGTCGATTCAAACTTAGGAAACTATCGAAAATTTAGTTGTTTTTTGCAAATTGACTTTGTAATTTGTAAATCGTCATAGCGAACGCAAAAAGAACGGGGAACTGAGTGCACTCGTTTTTATATATATAGAAGATACGATTGTCAAAATTCTACACAACTTATATTTATAGTAGCCCACAACCAACGCCATCTATTGAAAATAATCCAAAGTGGCTATTTAAATGAATGATCATTGTCAAAATACAATTTTCATCGGTGGTGTTAAGTGTATTTCCATACAAAATTCCTCTACAAAGCGCAATTTTCGATTTTCCGATTTTTTTTTTGATTTTTCGGTTTTCCATTTGGTACCGATTTTTTTCGAGTTTACGGATTTTCCTTTGAGTTTTTCCGAATTTTCTAAGCCCCACTGTATTGAGATGGACAATGCACAAAAAGAATCATTCAAATTGATCACGTCGTTGATATTTTTTGCACCATTTTTATAGATATAGATTTGACAGCAATGAGAACACAAGAATACATATTATTCTAAAATATAAAAAAAAAATTCAAAAATAAAAGTTAAAGCTTGATTTAAAATGTAAAAAAATAGCCATACGACAAATTTTTTGTACATGTATCGTTTTTATCACATAAGACAAAAAAATATTAACCAATCAGAGCGATTATTATTTATATCTGTCAGACAAAATTTATACATGAATTACCTCACCGCCTTAACCGAATAAATCAGAGTGTTTACCGACACGTGAGCAGGGCACATACACTTGTAGCAATTGTTCCTGTGATTTGTTGACGTGCAAATGCGAGTTGCATCGGAAACTTCGGATGCATCACATCAATACATTTGTTCCTCTAAATATTCCATTTAAAGTTGTAGCTTCAATGATATTCACCTTTTTCAGTGAAAGTCTGGTACCGTTGCACAGTCGTGGCGAGTTTTGGAAAAGAATGATATATAGGCACGCCAATATTCAATGGCTAAACGTACGAAGGTATTCCTGACAAATCAAATAAATTCAATTATTCAGTAGGATAATTGACAACTTAGTCTTGATTCATTACAGTATCAATGGACTTAAAATTGCTGGCATTGACATAGTCATTTTTGGCAATGTGATACATTATGTGAATCATCGAGTGCCATTTTCCCATGCCCATTATCCAACAATTGTTTAGCAAAACGTTCTGCGGATGCATCTTGCTGTAATTGTACACACTTAAACGTCCTCAAACACGATTTCTGCATGTGTCAAAATATAACTGATGATTTGAGATATGCATTAAAGTTCTCAGCGAGTATCCAACGTAGTATGCTGGTAAGTTTTTTCAAAAATCAACAGACAATAAAATAAGTGCGCACTCGAAGAGTCGTTCATTTTCTCTCAATTCGTTTAGTGTACGATGAAGCATGAAGCAGTTCCAATGAAATCAAAAATGGCTGGAAACCACAAGGTTTGAAAATGCCTCTGATTGAAAAAGGAATCAGAGCAGCTGTTATGGATTATGCTTTAGAAATGCAGATTGAATTAAAACATAAATTAAATTGAGAATAACTGACAACGAACGATGCTCTTTATCACTTGATGACTAAACGTAGTCGGCGATACATGTGCGATAAATGAACGGCTCAATGCCTGCTACAAACGCAGTTTAAATTGTTCAACAAAAATTAAGCCACTTTGATCGATTAACATAAGCATATTGTTGCAGACGTTACCGATGTTGTATCTACAATGAAAAAAATGGGTTTTTATGATCAAATAAGTCACTCCCATGGAATTCATTTAGCAGTTTGTGGATGTGCTTTATAAAAATTGCCCACAACCACAATGGAAGTTGACCCTGACGTTATAGATTATCAGAGTGACAATAATTTAAATGGTGAGTCAGACTCAAATGAAGATGTGAACGATAAAAAAATGAGATACAGTAAAATTCCGATTTAACGGACCCCGATTTGACGGACGCTCGATATAACGGACGCTCGATTTAACGGACTCTAGATTTAACGGACAATTTATTTATTTTGCATTTTTCGGTTATCGATTATGATTGGATTGAGTATGTTGGATGGAAATGGGATTCATAAATGATTTTGGAAGAAGTTTTGGAATATGGCCAACTGGGGTGGAACTCGTTCAACTCTTAACCGATTATGATGGGATTGGGCATGCTGAATGGAAATGGAACTTTTAAATGAATTGTTTAAGAAATTCTGAAATATCACCACGAAACTCGGTAATTTAAATTAGGGCGGAACTCGATAATAAGCAGGCGTTTCTCTTGAAGCGAGCGGCTCGTAATGTTAACATGTTTCTGATAAGGCAAGATGCCTTAACATCTATCACCAGTACGTAACCCACCCATGAGATTAGTGGGTTTGGCGGCCGGTCAACTACTTATTCCCACAAAAAATCACGTTATGAACCCTTGACAAAGGGCTCAGATAAATTTATATTATTCTTATCAACAACGACCTCGAAAACTGTTCACGGGAACATGGAATATGATGTCTTCTAAGATCATCAGATCTTCAGAACCTTTAGAACCAAGCAAAAATTTACATTTTTGAGGTACTTGCAATACAAGAGCGCATAATCCATATGGTCATATTCCAAAACTTTTTCCAAAAATTATACGGTAATCTCATTACATCCATAACGCCCAATTTCTGTCCTTTGAGGTTATATTCCTTAACCACTTCCAAAAATCGTTTAAGAATCACATTTCCATCCAACAAACCCACCCAATCCCATCATAACTGGTTAAGAATTGGTCGAGTTCTGTTCTAGGTGGACATATTCCAGAACTTCTTCTTAAAAATGTTTGTGAATCTCATTACCATCCAACAAACAAAATCCCTACATTATCGATTAAGAGATAAACGAGTTCTGTCGAGGGTAGCCATATTTCAGAACAAGTGCAACATTTATAGTCGATTAAATTTAAAAACATTTCATTCGCATTTTACGGACATTCGGATTTAACGGATTCCCCGTCCGTTAAATCGAGCGTTTACTGTACAAAATTTGATAGATGACGTTTCGGAATTTAACAAGAACCACCGTGCTTTTTGGCTATCATACGGAAAGTTCAAAAAGTCGTGCGATTATTTCGAGAATCAACGTTTAAAAACGATATATTGCAGAGGGCATATATTGCAAAAATAAGGAAAGAATTGACCTTGTTATTAGACGTTCGTACGAGATGGAATTCTATATTGGCAACGCTCAAAATGTTTATGGAAGTGCAAGACACTATCAGCACATTTTTAGATGATTTTTCATTAACTGAAACGTTTCCAAGTAATGAAGAATTTGAAATTATTTCGCAGATAATTGAAGCACTAGAAGTTATTGAATTATTATCGTTATTTGTTTACTGTTAACTTTTGCCACTTATAAAATTGAATTAAATTGTTTTAATGAAGGATGAGATTAGTAGTAAAAAGGAACTGAAGAAGAAATTTGATTTGAAATCGATATTCCTAAAAATTAATAAATATTGTCACTCTAAAGAAATTGTACAAGTGTCTTGCTAGAAGAGATTGCAATTTGGAAAATTTGCTAAATTGCAGAATCAGTCAGGTTTATCTGGTCAACAATTTTATAACTCGCAGTGTCAAGGAAAATTAATTATAGGTGGAATGTAGACCTATAGAGGGACCCACATTACTTAGAAAATCCTACTAGCTATGCAATATCATGCTCTCAAACTAGGGCCGGTTTTCAATATCACACAAAAAATTAACTTGCTCTTACAATCAAAGAAATTAATAATAGATTATTATCAACACTGATTCTGACAATCTAATCGAATCTGATATAGAAATGGAACGCAATGAACGCGACACTATTGAATGTCAAAAGAGAATGAAACATTCTACAGCAGAATAGCTTGATGTATGTATTCCTGATAAAAAAGCAGTAAAGTGCAAACTAATATGTTGGAAAAAATACACCATGCATCGATCAATCGATAATCCCTTTTTTTCTATAGAAACGATATGCTCTAATAGTGAGTTGAAAAGTGTTCCACTTTACTCATTCCAGATCCTTTTTTTTTATTGCAATTTAGTGTCGCAGTGATTTGCGTATTCAAATGCAATTTCAATGCTGAATGCGCTGTTCGGCCACAGTCACGAAGGGTTCCCACAATTCCAAATGTTGTGATTGAGAGAAAAAGTTTTTTCGTGATCGTATTGTTACACAATAAATTGAGTAAAGTTTTGCCCGTGCGCCTAGAGGTATTTAGGAAATACAGGCAACCCTCGTATAACACGGTACGTTTACTACACGGTCTTGCTATAACACGGTCGACAAAATGCGTCATAATTTTGCATAACACGGTACTTGTACCACGGTTTTAGTATAACACAGAAAAATGTTCTCATATAACACGCTAATCTCAGTTTACTCATTTTTTGGCGGATCAATAAAATAACCTGGATTATAGCTGCGTTGTTTGCTGATTGGTTTTAAAACTACTTCGTGCCTCAAGTAGAGAGTTATATGAAACAAAAAAACGTTTTGTTAATTTTAGATAACGCACCAGGCACCCAAAAGAGTTGACCCATGCAAACGTGGAAATAATTTATTTACCACCCAATACGACATCCATTATAAAACCACAAGGTCAGAGTGTTATTGCAATATTTAAATCTTATTAAATTCGTCTTACTTTTCCACATATTATGGGTCAAATGGAATCTGATACGAATATGTCGGTGCCAAAGGGTTGAAAAGAATTTTCCATTATGAAATGTGCGGACATCATTGCCTTATCAATCAAAGAGTTGAAAGCTTCCACATATAATGCGTGCTGGAAAGCATTATAGCCCGCAGTCGGGCTCGACCAAATCTCTTACCAGCTATTCAAAATGAACTAGGCTAACGAAGAGGAACTACTAGAACTCACGGCCACTTACAATGGTAAAGAAAATAACTCAGGAGAAGATTTTAGTGCGCTAACTAAAAAAATTTACGCTAACAAGATTACAGGAAGGGTTGGAATTTGGGGGAAGCCCTTTTAAGTTTAGAGTCCTTTATAATTGGTAAGGACCTTTGATTGAAAAAGTGCGCAATTTAAAAGACAATTCATGCTTCTCTTGCTCCGTATCAAATTTTTTTCAAAAAATGGAATGCCGTCAAACACTAATAACAGATTTTCTCGAAACATCTGAAAGAGAAGGGAACGACAGGACAAGCGACTTCGTTCGTTCGGAGAATATTAAATTGGAAACAAATCGTTTTGAGGAAGTTTCAATAGTGACGATGATGTACACCCAGTCCATAGTCATCGACGATAGGATTTTACAGACTCAGATGAATAAATTTAGATGTTAATTTATATTGGGATCACTTTTATTAAACTGACATTATAATTTAGTTACATTTTATTTAATTTTTGAAAACAAACTTTTTAAAGTTATTGATAAAATAAAATCTTTTGTTTTGCATGAAGCTCTAGTCGCAGATAACACGGTTTTGCTTAGCACGGTGTTTTAGTGGCACGTAATCACCGTGTTATACGAGGGGCCTGTACAATCCGCCGCATGGCGATTCAATTGGAATGCAATTTGACTTCTGTCGAAGATGCACCATTCGAAAATACCACCAACAAGCGAACAGTTAAAAAACTGAACAGAAATGTTGGCAAAGAGTATATATTTATAAAAGAAAGTGGTGCAGAAGTCCCAGCTCGCAACTTTACGCAATTACTTCCTTGCCGCAATAAATGTCAATACAGAATTAACCAGCAGCCACAACAAAAATTACTTAAAGAATATTAGGAATTGGCCGACTATAACGAAAGAGTGGCGTTCGTTGCTGGGCTTATTTAAATTATCGGTAAAAACAGCGAAATTGGAAAAACTTCAGTAAGACAACGCCGGTTTACTTGCAAATATATAGTAAAAATTGGTATTGAAAAAAAACTGGAATTGGAATTTGCATTTGTAAATCATGCTTAATTGCTATATTAGGAGAAACGCCGAAATTTATACGGATTATCACAAATAAGCTTTTTATGGATGGGACAATAATACAATGGCAAGTATGAAAATAACCGAAAGTGTGCTGATGAAATTGTAAATGAAGTCAAAAATCATATTTCGCAATTTCCGGATTACGAGAGTCACAACACCCAGCGTTATTCTGGTAAAAAATATCTTAACAGTGACGTAAGTTTGTCGCTTATATACAAACTATACACAAGGTGCCATAGTAAACCAGTTTCACTTTCGAAATATAGTTTTGTATTGAATGGAATGATTTTAAAATTGAAAGAACTTAAATCGGACGTTTGCAATAAATGCGAAAGATTAAAATGTAAAATAGAGGTAGCTGCGAATAACGAACTAAAGTAACATATAAACGAGCCGAAACGACATCACGATGACGCTGATACGTCTTACAAAATGATGCAGCTAGATAAATTATTGGCCAAAAGTGACACATCGAAAATGGTTCACACATTCGACCTCAAAAATTTCTTCTAACGCATATAGCGAGGAGGTGGTAATGATATATCATGATGTTTGTTTAGATTTTTGAACTCTACCCCCCCCCCCCCCCCCCCCCTCCTATCATCATTTGGGGGCTAAGGCATTGTTTGTTTAGGAACAACAAAGGTTTTAATAGGAAAATGTTTATGCATGAAGATATGCATTAATCATCGAAACCTGCATCTGGTCAGTCTCAAAAACGGAATCCCAATGCATGCAAGCCAAGCTTCAAAATTAATTTCTTTTAAGATTTATATTGAAATGCATAAACTGGACCATTGCAATAGGTATCAAATACGATAGGCAGATAAAATCCTTATCAAAAATCGATATGTCTAGTTGCACAAGTCTTTCAATTTTGGTAGAGTCCTTAGTAATGATCAGTTATGATCAAGTCCAGTAATGACGCGCTTTGCTGAGTTAGAAAAATGAGTTGGTTGCTAAATATATAGTTAGGTCTCGGTAATGGTAATGCAATGAAAATTTAATCCATCGATTAAATTAAGAAATTCGGCAAATTTATAATCCATGTTCAAACTGTACGAATTAAAATATGGCATTTTGATACTATCACAGAGGTAGGATTCATAAAGAATATCATGACACAATTAGCCATATTGGGCTCAATATTAAAGAATTATCCGACGACATCTCCTACACACCACGTCAACAACGGTTCAATGGACACACACCAAACAAAGAGCAGACACACCGCAGCAAAGCACAAACCAACTTGAAAATAAATTTTAAATTTAAATAAAAAATAAAAATTAATTGCATGGACAGAAATATTTTGAAAATGTTATACGGATTGTAAATTGTGTGTTATTTTGCCGTTTAATTTTGAAAGGATTGGTAGAAATATAAATTTTGGTAAATAGAAGTTAACTAGCACGGATGTGAAGTTTTCAACAAAATGAAAAATTAACAAAAACTAAAATTTGTTAAATTAACAAAAATAAACAGTCGGTAAAAGCAATGTTAACTATGGAAACCTGACAACAGACAAATTTCATTTAATTAAAAACTATTATCAAAACTTAATTTTGATTGAAATAAAAAAACTAAAATTACAATTTAAAAATATGTATTTACATAAGAAAGACAAAACATTTAATGTAATTAAATAATGTTAATAAATTGGAGTATCCAGTACTAAATAATCAGCTACATATATGTATATTGCCACAGCACGGATATCAAATGATAGCATAAGAGGTGCCCTTTGAAATAAAATTGGACTCATCAAAAAACTACGAGCTTTTCCCATTTGTTAATGCGTTGGAAAATCGAATCGCATTGAATATTTTGGTGATTTTTGGGTTTCAGTGTATATAATCGAGGCTAGATCACAGAGATACTACCGAGAAGTATCAAATGATGGCATAAGAGGTGCCCTTTGAAATAAAATTGGTCTCATTAAAAAACTACGAGCTTTTCCCATTTGTTAATGCGTTTGAAAATCGAATCGCATTGAATATTTTGGTGATTTTTGGGTTTCAGTGTATTTATTCGAAGCCAGATCACAGAGATACTACCGAGAAGTGACTAGTATCAAATGATGGCATAAGAGGTGTCCTTTGAAATAAAATTGGTCTCATCAAAAAACTACGAGCTTTTCCCATTTGTTAATGAGTTGGAAAATCGCATTGAATATTTTGGTCAGTTTCGGGTTTCAGTGTATTTATTCGAGGCCAGATCACAGAGATACTACCGAGAAGTGACTAGTATCAAATGATGGCGTAAGAGGTGCCCTTTGAAATAAAATTGTCTCATCAAAAAACTGCGAGCTTTTCCCATTTGTTAATGAGTTGGAAAATCGCATTGAATATTTAGGTAAGTTTCGGGTTTCAGTGTATTTATTATAGGCCAGATCACAGAGATACTACCGAGAAGTGACTAAGCGATTATATGGCCTCGAATAAATACACTGAAACCCAAAAATCACCAAAATATTCAATGCGATTCGATTTTCCAACGCATTAACAAATGGGAAAAGCTCGTAGTTTTTTAGTGAGCCCAATTTTATTTCAAAGAGCACCTCTTATGCTATCATTTGATATCCGTGCTGTGGCAATATACATGTATGTAGCAGATTATTTAGTAGTGGATACTCCAATTTATTAACATTATTTAATTACATTAAATGTTTTGTCTTTCTTATGTAATTACATATTTTTAAATTGTAATTTTGGTTTTTTTATTTCAATCAAAATTAAGTTTTGATATTAGTTTTTAAATAAATGAAATTTGTCTGTTGTCAGGTTTCCATTGTTACCATTGCTTTTACTGACTGTTTATTTTTGTTAATTTTTCATTTTGTTGAAAACTTCACATCCGTTAACTAGCTCTAATTTGATTATATTAAGGTTTAAAAATTCGCTCGTTAAAATGTAGTATTCGCTCTTTACTGCAGATCGAACAGTGTTATATTTGTAATACTGATCAGTGAATAATGAAAAGTAACAAAAAATAATCTGTTTTACTATTCACTTATGAAGAATAGTGTAGAAAGAATAGTTATATTCTCTATTCGATCGTTCAATACAGAGAATAATATATTTTATCTATTCACTACTACAACTAATGTTTGCTTAATTATTCAAATAGAATAGAAAAGTAAAACAAGAGAGTAGTAGATCCCGTTCGCTCACACAACTAAAAAATCATCGATCCTTTTAGTTTTTTTAATATTCTCTCACTATTCGTTTATTACTGAATAATATTTTTCAAATTTCGTTTTACTATTCATGAGCGAAGAGACATTAGCGTAAAATACAATTCATTTAAAAATGAACGGAAAATGAATAATAAGCAATTGAAGAGTAGTGTAGAACGCTGGATTATATCATTGAAAATGACATGCTGGCGCCTGGTGGTCGAATAAAGTATTATTTTCATTCTGCATGCTCCATTAATACACATTTCTTCTGTTTTTGCTACACCGTAAAAGTTTATTTTATTACAGTATGGCTTTGTATTCTAGGGTGCTTTGGTTTTTCAAGCGGAATAAAGTATAAGTTGTAATTATTTTACTAAAATAAAAAAAGAAATCAGGGCTGGGATGTTCTAACATCACCATTTTGCGATATTTTATCGAAGTCTACGTCTCTTCCTGCTAGAATTAATTTGACTTCTGTTTCGTTTATCAATTATTTCTTCTCTATTGCTATCACAACCTACTAGAATATATTTGAACAATATCTATTTCAATTATTTTCATTCTACAATCGAAAAAAAAATATTTGGTGATAGAAACACAGTAGAAACATCACAATATTTCAATCTAGCAGGCTGGTAAACGATAAAAAAATTGAAACAGAGATAAATTTTATTCTACAGAAACGAGAAATAAACTTCGATAAATTATCGAAACATGGTGATGTTAGAACATCCCAGTCCAGTATTGTTGATTCATGTTACGTCATACCTTATTTTTATTATGTAATTTGTCGAAATTCTCGAAGCAAGTTTGATTAGATTGCCAAAGCATTTACTAGGTTTTAAATCTTTCAAATAATTAATGTAAGGTTGGGGGAAAAAGAAATCCATTATTTTTATGTTTATTTCGGGCCTTTATTAAACATGACTACAATCATGGACAATGCTATACGACAACTTGCATGCCGGTCTACTTCGATAATTTCCAAGCTTTTATTGACATTTTCGACGATAGGCGTTCCAGTGCGTGGTGTATTTTTGATATCGAAATTATAGGAACGGAATCGATGAAACTAAAATTACACATGATTAGCTGTGACGGTATCGGAATCATAGACACCATTCAAAATTTCAGACGCCTGACTTGCGTTTTCCCCTTTATTGAAGCAAAATTATAAAATATAGAGAATTTTCTCTTTGTTTACCTCCATCTTTATGAATCCTCCTTTCCAAATAAGCACGGCCTACTGGAACAAATGCACCACGATATATATTTCACTAAAGCCATCTAGCGAAAAAATATTGAATTCATTTTCCTTCAACCCATTATTTTATCGCCGCCTACTACCCTTATTTAAAATACAAATGAATATTAAAAACACCGTGCAAATGAAGTTTGCTTATTATTTTTTAATAGCAGCAAATTCTTGAGGGGTATGATGGATATAATGTCTCGTGGATTTTAGCGTAGAGCGATGTGCTCATGTTACATTTGATAATCTTCGGATTCAATGAGAATGATGTTTTGAAATTGATATGACATTCAAAGAAGTAAATAACCGGGGTAAATTTCAAGATTTCCGGAATGGGAAATTTGCAACATAGAAAATATTTAGCAGAAGAAAACTTTAAAAGCCACCGCAAAAAAAATATTATTTTTCTGGATGATCTGAATATCGAGTGATTATTGATTTTCGAAATAATAAAGTAAATTAAAAGATATATACATAAACCACAAGGTTATCAAAACATTTTAATTTCTCGTATAAACCCATTTCAGTTTATTTATTTACCACTGCAAGTAAACCAAATAAATCCCCGTATTATATAGCCAAAGTCAAATCAAATCGGTAAATATTTTCATTTGCCTCCCCCAAAAAAAGAAAATCTTTTTTTGTCTATTTTCTTATTTATTTTACATTTTCACGGTTAAATTTAAACAGTTTTTATTTTTAAAATATATATATATATATATATATATATATATATATATATATATATATATATATATATATATATATATATATATATATATATATATATATATATATATATATATATATATATATATATATATATATATATAGGTTAACATACTTTGTAGTCGAAACATTTACAAATACACACCACTTAAAATAAAATTAATACAAAAATAATAAACATTCATCGCTGTACTTACGGTTGATTACGATTATCCGAATTTAATAGCATCATGATTTCAAAAAAAAAAAAATTCGAGTAAGAGGGAAAAACTTAAACCGATGAGTTATAAAAACTGTGTACGTGTATTGAGAATAAAAGTAATTCACAATCACGACGCGGTACATTACCAAATCACGATAATTATTTTAAAGCAACTTACGATTTTATTTTTTATGTACTAAAAGACGTGCACCGTTTATTGACTGTAAATAAAAATTTCCTCGCCTAGATGTTAAGCATCCGAATTGACGAGATACATTTTCTTATTTTTTATTTTAATGGTGGATATATGTATATATATAATTAATTTTTTTTTGTCTTAACATTTTACTTTTAACTTTTAAACACGAAATCAAAATAATAAAAGAATAAATAAACGCGCCAAGTGATGGTTTCAAGATGAACTAATTTAAGTATATTTCTATTTCAAACTAAATAATATATATTGTTAGGAGGTCACAATGGTTTATTTATTACATTTTTTTCGAGCATTTAAACTATATATTATACGATCGTACAAATATTCCAGTGGCGTATCTATTGTATGTTGGCTAAAGGGATATAATACTAGTATGAACTAAATCTAGTACAAAAAAAAATGAAAAACCTATGCAACCTAGCAAAAACCTAGCAATATTGCTGTTCTAGTAGCCGTAATTTCAAAGTAATACACATTTTATTGTACGTATGACGTTTTGACATAAAACTGATATTCATTTTACCATTGGTGTGCTATAATTTTTTTTACAAGCAGTCGCTCTTTTGTTTTTCTTAGAAAACCGAAACGCTGAACAACTAAAACTGTAATACTTAAAGTTAAAAATCTCCTGAAACCAACTTACACCCCACGAGTGGCTTTTAAAGGTTTATCGGGTTGCAGGTTTATAACAAAACATTTGATTAATCAATTTTACTAAGGGCTTACAAATTTAAAAAAAATTACATATAGGTCCGGGCTGGCCCTCTGCAGCACCGCTAGTCATTTGACCGGGATATTAAAGCATTTAGATCGGTTGTACTCCCTGGCTTGGTGCATCCAAAGCATAGTAAGTATGCTGTATGTCCCGTATTTATTTTAACTTGTCAAATCAAAATACCTCGATAAATTCCCATTCTCTCTATTCGAGAATAGAGTAAAAAGCTGCCGAAGAGAGAACACTCGAAACTTGTACAAACTAAAAATACAACTGTTTTACATGTAATGTTAATGTTGCTGTTGTATTTGTTTGACAAAGTTTATTATTGATAGTAATTGATTTCAAATAAGAATTATGCGCTGGTATTGTACATAGCGTATATATTGTACATAGCGTATATATTGTACATGCGAGTTTTACATGCTGTAAAATGTATATATATATATTATGTATGAGAATAGTATCGTAGAGAGTGAATATTGTGGAATAGTTTATAAAAATGTTATAAATATTTGTATGTAGTTGAAAATGGTTTGAATTATATTTGTTTAGTAAATGATAATTTTAATTAGTAACTGGATAAAATATATTGTGAAATAATATAAATAATATAATTTGATGTAATATAAAAATGTAGTGGAAATTAAATTGTAGTGTCAAGTTCTTACCTGATTATACTTGTATTGGAAGAGTTGATGAATGTTATACGTTAAATAATAATGAATGCACTGTATTTCACTATTTTAAATCAAAACACAATTAATTTATTAGATTGTTTACTTTGTGATTTATACTTTTATTGACAATTAAATTTCGACACAATAATTTACATATATTAACAATTTTGCTTATGGATTTTACGTGTAATATTTTGGTAACTTTTATAGGTTTGTCTATTTAGACTTTTAACTTGAACTTATTAAATTTTGATTTTGGTATATAAAGTTTTCATTGATAGAGTGTTCAATATAAATTTCACATATGGATTTTAAAATATTTGGTTCACACTATTTAGACTTTTACTTGAACTACTTAAATTTGATTTTGTATATGAAATGTATGAAAGTAAATAAAAGCTTTATTGATAGACTTTTCAATTCGATTACACACTGAATAGATATAAATTTCACATATAGATTTTAAAATATTTGGTTCACACTATTTAGACTTTTATTTGAACTACTTAAATTTGATTTTTGTATATGAAATGTATGAAAGTAAATAAAAGCTTTATTGATAGACTTTTCAATTCGATTACACACTGAGTAGATATAAATTTCACATATAGATTTTAAAATATTTGGTTCACACTATTTAGACTTTTATTTGAACTATTTAAATTTGTTTGTTGATGAGATACTATTTTGTGATTGACCACTTTTTCTGATTAACTAAAAAAACATTTTACAATTTTTTGGCTTATATACTATAGCCCTTATTAATTTTTGTTTTTGTTTCAAAATGGTGCTGAGTGGTAGTTTTCCACTCGTAAATTTTTTGTGTCACACATTTAGATTGTTTTTAAAAATTTTAATTGGGTTTTGGGTCAGAAAATTAATAACTTGTTCGAATTTTAATTTGCATGAAATTACATTTTTTCTCATGTGCAAGGTTTCTTTCTGGGTTTGTTTTTATAGTTTGTAATTTTCTTAAATTCTTTACGCACACGTGTTTTTGTGTGTTGCGCGTGGGAATAGGAAAATTAGAACATTGTTTGCTTATGATTGAAATGTTAATTGAATTTATGTGTTGTTTGGGATGGTTATTTCGCAACACTTCCCCCGTTTGAAAAAGCTAAAATTTTGAGGTTGTTGAAAAAATTTTTGCTAATATGATATATATGTATATGTGTCTTGGTTTGTTTCGTTGACGTGTTGGTTTGAAGTTCGTTGTGCTGCTTGTGTGTTTTCTGAGATGAATTTTGTCTGGTTTTTTAATGTTGCCGTTGTTCCGTTTCTCTGGTCTTGTATTTTGTACTGTATGTTCTGATGCTGTTCATTTAGGTTACCACGTGTTATTAGTTTTTTATTCAATATTATATGTGTATTTATTTTGTATAGAGTAATGAGTTATTTGTTGTTATATAGTTTTTGTTGTATTATTGTCTATTATTATTGCTTCATTTTTTGTCTATGTATCTTCCTGTGGTGTAGGTTATTGTCCTTAGTTTCTTGCTGTGTCTTAAAGACCTTGACTTACATGTGGTTGTCTCTTATTTCTCGTTTTTATTTTTCCTGCTTCGGTGTTGTCTTTTTGTCGCGTGCCGTTATTGTGTATTTTGCTGTTCCTTGACCTACAGTCGTTTGTTTGTTTACATATATCATATTACCATTTTGCTTATTTTCAACCTTGAAAATTTATGTTTATTATTTGTATTACTTGACCGAGAAATTTTACTGTGTAATTTTATGCAACGTAGTATTGTTTTTTATGATGCCCATTTTGTACAGTTATGTGTTTTTATGTATGTATATATTTTGATGACAATATTTTGTTGTTTTATATGTATAATTAGAAATATGAAAATTATGTATTTTAATAAGTAAGGTTTTCATTGTGTGTGCAATATTTTTGAGTGAAGCCATTTTTGTTTTTCTTATATACTTTAGTTTTTATTTAAATGTGTGTTTCATTTTGTTTTTATCATGATATTTAGTTTTTATATGACAATGATTTTAGTGTGAAAGTAAAAATTTTTTTTTTGTATGTGTAATTTGGGATATGAATTTTTATTTGTGCATGATTTATTTTTGTTTTATTATGTACTAATTGAATTTTTATTGATAGTTCTCTTATATACTAAATGCTTTAATCTTTGAAAGTTTTCTTATATGCTAAATGTTTTATTTTATTCTTTGTTTTGATTGATCGAGATATAGTGTAAAATAATATTATTGATTTAAATGATATTGCTTTTGTTGCTTAGGTATATAATATTTAAAAAAGGAAATTTTATCTTAATTGGTAGGTGTTAGTTTTTTTTTTTTGAAATAATAATTGTTAAAGTATAGCCTGTTCTTCCTCGAGTGTTAGTTTTTATTGTTTTGCTCGTTGAAGAAAAAGCTATTTTAATATTTTACCGTTTAATGCATTTAAATTTTCGCATTTTCAAGTTCGGTCATTTTTTTTTCGTTCCATGTTGGTTTACTCATGTGTGTTTTGGTCTACCCATGGCCATTTTGTTTGAGTTTTTTGTGTAGAGTGCGGAAATTATTGTATTCTGTGATTTCTTAGTCCTGGTCCTGTGAAATATTATTAAAGGAGTTGTTATTGTTATTGTCATTGTTAGTATGATAGTAATGCTAAATTTCGTTTTGTTACTTGTAAAGTTTATTTAAGAATTTAAGTTAATTTTAGTTTTGTTTAAGTAACCTGTTGTTATGGACTTTTATGAATTTTCTGTTGATTTCTATGGTAGTATTTACAGGTGAGTTTATTTCTCTAACTTTGTATGGGCCTAACCACAAGGCATCTTGTTTTGTTCGTCTGTTCTCGTTTTTAAGCCAGACTAAGTCGTTTGGTTCGAGAATCAATGGTTTTGTTGATTTGTCATATTGTGTCTTGACTTGTAATTTTTTGCTAATAATTTTTTCTCGGGCTATTGCGTGTGCGACCCTTAGTCTTGCTTTCAGTTCGTTAACATAGTCGTCGTAATTGTATGTCGGTTCTGGGTCTTTCTGTACTGCGCTGGGGATTAATGCTGGTCGTCCGTAAACTAATTCGTAGGGGGTAAAGTTTGTTGAACAGTGTGGTGTAGTGTTATACACAAATATTGCGTAGTGGCACATTTCGTCCCAATTGTTTCGATCGAGGTTGGTGAAAGACCTTAAATATTCTTTCAATGTGTTATGCGACTTTTCAAGTGCACCGTTTGTTTCTGGGTGGTATGCAGTGGTTGTTAAGTGTTTTAATTTTAGAAGTTTGCAGAGTTCTTTAAATGTGTTACTCATGAAATTACTGCCTTGATCTGTTAATATTTTTTCGGGGATTCCGTATTTTGTGATATATTGCTCGCATAGTGCTCTTGCCACTGTGCTAGCGTTCTGGTTTGGTATAGGAATGGCACCTGAGAATTTGGATAAGTCGTCTTGAAAAGTGAGCAGATAATTATTTGAATTTTCTGTGGTTGGAAGAGGGCCAACAATATCGAAAGCTACGCGTTGGAAGGGGTGTTCTGATGTGTCAGTCAATTGTAGTGGTACTTTTGTCTTTCTGTGGGTTTTATTTCTTTTGCATGTGTGACAGTTTCTAATTAATTTGTTGATATCTAGTAACATTTTCGGCCAGTAGTATAGCATTCTGATACGTTTGTATGTGCGCCATGTGCCTGCATGACCGCCTAGAGGTAGATTGTGATATTCATTTAAAATTTGTTGTCTTTTTCTTATGTCTGTCACGACTTCTATTTTATTATTTCTTAAGTTATTTGAATCTAGATTTTGAGTGAATTCTTCTTGTGCTAGTGTGGTTGTTTTGTTCATTAAATTTTGTTTTCGGTTCTGTGGTCTTGCGCAATTTGGAGGTGTGTTTGTGTTATTAGAGTTTGTAGAATCTGTCTGGGGATGGTGGACTGGATTGGGATTTGTATTGGGTGTTGTGTCTAGTTGGGTTTTAGCTTGTGCCCTTGTGATTGCTGAGATTTGATTTTGTTGTTTAATTCTACTGAGTGCGTCTGCGTTTGTGTTGGCTTTACCAGATTTGTGTATAATTTCGAAATTATATTCAGATAACTTTAGGTTCCATTTTAAGATTCTGTTAGGTATTTTTGTTAGATTTCCTGTAAGTGGTTTATGGTCAGTGATTATTGTGAATTTCTTGCCATAGAGATATGGTCTAAAGTTATTTACCGCCCAATAAATGGCTAACATTTCTTTCTCTATTGTGCTGTAATTTCTTTCTGATTTGCCTAATGCTCTGCTGGCATAGGCTACTGGGAACTCTGTTTGGTTTTGGATTTGTGAAAGGACTGCTCCTAAACTGTAGTCACTTGCGTCCGTAGTAAGAGTAAAGGGTTTATTCATGTCAGGGTACTTAAGGATGGGGGGTTTTATCAATAGGTTTTTTAGGGTGGATAGCGCTGTTTTACAATTTTCTGAAAAAATGAATGGAGTGCCTTTTCTGGTCAGTTTTGTTAGTGGTTCGGCGATTTCGGAGAATTTCGGTATAAAGCGGCGGTAGTAATTTGCGAGACCTAGAAAAGATTGTGTTTCTCTTATATTTTTAGGTTCTGGAAAATTTTGGACTGCTTCTACAGTCGATGGATTGGGTTTAATTCCTTCTGGGGTTATGAGATGACCTAAGAATGTTATTTCTTTCCTTAGAAATTGGCATTTTGTGCATTGTAGTTTTAAGTTGTTTACTCTGCAGATTTGGAAAATTTCTAGAAGTTTGTTATTGTGATCTTTTAAATTTTTACCGTAGATAATTACATCATTTAGGTATATAAAGCCTTTTAAACCTTGAAATCCTCTTAGGACGTGGTTTATTGTTCTTTGGAAAGTGGCCTGCGAATTTTTGAGACCGAAGGGCATTCTATTGAATTCAAAATGACCGTAATCTGTACTGAAGGCTGTTTTGTGTGCATCGTTGGGATTCATTTCTATCTGATGGTAACCGCTAGCCATATCTAGCGTTGAAAAATATTGTGCATGACCGAGTTGGTCTAAGATGTCATTAATGTTGGGTAAAGGGAAGGAATCGCCAATTGTGATCTCGTTTAGTTTGCGGAAGTCTACGACTACGCGCCATTTGGGCTTGCCGTCGCTTCCTGGTTTTTTGGGGACTGCTAGGAGTGGACTATTGAAGGGACTGGTACTGGGTTGTATTTTTCCGTCATCTAACATTTCTTGTACTTGCCTGTTGATTTCTTCTTTGTGTGTCTGAGGTAGTCTGTATCTTTGTACGTGTACCGGTTTTGAATCTGTATATAGGTTTATGTTGTGGTATATACCTTGAATGCTTGTCAGTTTGTCACCTTCCAAAAAGAATATGTCTTCATATTGGAGGCATAAGTCGAGTATTGTCATATTCTCCTCTACATTATTATTTGTATCTAGATTGTTTGTTATTGTTTTAATAATCTGGTCCTGCCGTGAAGAATAGTCTATTTTTTGTCCTGTGTGGTAATACTGTATGTCTTCCGGTAGGGTTTCTAAGATTGGTTTAAAGTCGGATATTTCGCTGTCTTGTGGTAGCGTATTTGCTATCATGATTTTTGCTTTGTAATTGATTGGTTGTATTAATGTGTGTGGAATAAATATCCCTGGTTTTATTTCAGTTGCTGTGCAAATTGTCGGTTCGTTTGTGGATGTTTGTATTTCGATAACTGTTTCACTTCTAGCTGGTAGAATTATATTATAATTAGTTCTGTTTGAAAATTTGATTAAATGTTCGTTGATTTTAATATTATTCGTACTGTAGAGTATGTCTACTTTAAATTTGTCAAAGAAGTCTCTTCCTACTATTCCGTCTTCGAGAATTTGGAAATCGTTCGGTACTGTGTGGAATTTGTGTTGTATTTTTAGTTCATCGTTTAATTGTAGTGTTAGTGTTAGTGATCCGTTTGTTTTTACTGTGCCTGTTCCGATGCCTGATAGTGTTAGTGTATCTAATTTGTTGACTTCGTCCGTATTGATGTGTTTCTGTTTGATGACTGATACGTCTGCACCTGAATCTATTAATAAATTCGGTCTTGTTTTTTGGTTTATAAGAGGGGATATAGTGTCTCTGTTCGTCTTATATTTGGATAATAAATTTATTAACGTGGATTTCTCTGGATAGAGTAGGTTTTTTAAGCTGTTGTGGTCAGTTTCGTCTAGTTCTTGTTCTAGGAAGTTTGTTTTAATTTGATTTGGTTGTTTTCGTTTCGTGGTAGGGGATTTGTGACTTTGTTCAATTATAAAAGTTTGTTTGATGTGGTTTGATTTACGTGTGGACGTGTGTTTGATATTTTTGTTGTTCGAAAGTTTGTAGAGTATGTTTTTATTATGTGATAAATTTCGTTTTATGTTTGATAGTATGTTCTGTTTGATAGTCGTTATTTGTTGCTTGATCTTAGATAATTGTGTTTTCGCTACGTTATGGTATTTTGAGAATTTAGTAGAAAGGTATAGGATTATGATGTGTATTATTAAAAATATGTTGTCAATTTGTAAGTTTGCTGTTTCTTGGATAATGTCGTCGTCGTCTGTTTGTATTTCGTGTAATTCTAATGTTGGAGCGTCTTGACCTGGATGATTGTTTTTTGTTTGTTGGTTTGTGTTATGAGCGTCTGGGCTCTTTTCCTTATTTACTAAAATTTCTATGGGAGCGTCTGGGCTCGATTTCTTATATACTACTTGTTTAATGGGAGCGTCTGGGCTCGTCTGTTTGTTTGTTAATGATTTAAGAGGAGCGTCTGGGCTCTTTTGTTTATTTATTAGAATAGAGTGAGCGTCTTGGCTCGTATGATTGAAATGATTTAGGTACATTTCTGGAATGATACCCATTTGGAGAGAGTAGTTTTGATTTTCGTTTTGTTCGTTATATGTTTGGTTTGTTTGATTTTGATCCGGTGGCAGTGGCTCTCCTACAGCTGGTCGGATCCGCTGGAGTTTCCCTGCTGAGGTTGTTGTGGTATGTTATAATCGGTTTGTGCTTGTTGCGGGTATAATGTGTTGATTCTCATTCCTGTGAATTTTTCTGTTAAGCCGTTTGTGTCGGGAGGTGCGCCTGGGTTTGCGTTGTTATTATGTTGAGTTAGGTTTCTCGTGTAGAATTTACTTCGGCATTCATCGAATGTGTGTCCTGTAGTAATTTTACAATGAGAGCAAAATTTCGGAGTGAATCTGTTCGTTTGCTGGTTTGGTTTGTTATACATCTGCTGTGAAGTCGTTGGATATTGGCTGTTGTGTTGCTGTGTGCTGTTATTTTGCCTGTAGTTGCTTTGATTATTTTGTGGTTGTTGTCTGCGGAATTGTTCTTGGTTAAATGAGTTGTGGTATGGGTTCAGTGTTTGGTGGAATCTATTGAAATATCTCTGTTGTTGTTGGTTGTACGGCTGAGTTTGTGTCATTCTGCTCATTCTTTCTTGGTTCATTCGTGTACGGCATTGATCCCATGTATGATTTTGTCGTTGACAGTAGTTGCATGTGACTGGGACTCTTGTGTAAATGTTGCTCTGTGGTAAGAAGGTTTGGGATGGCATTTGCGGAATTAGTTTGTTTATATTTTGTGTTGTTGGGTTTTGTATTGATCCGGTTAGCATTTTGTCTATTGTTTCTGTTTCATTCACTATTTCGTCGACATTTTTGGCTTTTATTGTTGCGATTTTTTCGCGTAGAATTGTGTTGTTTAGTCCATATTTGAATGCTTGTACAGATGTGGTGTTGAGGTGTTGTGTATATGCTTCGTCTATTTCGTCCAGGTTGTACTTGGTTTTGTAGCCTGTTTTATATTGTTCTAATGCTTCTAGAAGTCTGTAGCCGTAGTTTCTTATCGATTCTCCATATGATTGTTGTGTGTTTGTGAATCTTCTTTCGAGCTCATTTAATGAATATGAATCTGCGTACATGTTGTTTAGTGTTTCCCGAAGTTCTGTGTAGCTGTTGATGTTCCTGTGTGAAATTCTTATGTATGCATCACCTGTTAGTCTTAGTTTGATTAGTTTGTTGAATATGGTTTTTTCTTCTTCTGTCTTTAATGTTTCGTAGACGCTATCTGCCGTTCCAAGGAATCTGGTTAAGTTGTTGGTTCTGTTGTTGTTTTCTTCGCCGTTAAACTCAGGCACGAAGCTCGCTATGTTCTGTTGGATTGCTGCTTGGTTCATTTTTGTGTTTGTTGAGCGTTTGCCTGTGTCTTCGAAATCTGTGATCTGGGGCTTCTGTGTTGCCTGGGTGTCCTTTTCGATTTGTTTTTCTGCTGGGATTTTAACTTGTTCACTTATGGTTTGTGGTGTTTGGATTTTTTCCTTGTTGACTGGAATACTTGAGTGATTTTTGATCCTCGAGTGTAGCTCGTTGGGTTCTGATTTTATTCTGAGCCTTTCGCTTGCTCGAGTTGGTGATCTTGTAGTTTTATTTGATTTACTGCTGAATGGTGCGGTTCCACTCATTTAATTCATTTAATTTGTAGTTTTTGTTGATCATTTGAGATCTTGATTTTGCTTTACGATTTTGGGGAAACAAGAGAATTTTTTACAACTGCAAATTTGGGTGAAAGGGTTTTACAACCTCGGGGGGACTTTTACTTTATTTTGGTAAAGGGGTGTTCGACCAAAAGGTAGTGCGAAAGGGTGTGTAAGTTGGGAGATTGGTTTTTTAGTGGATGAGTGTTCGACCTAAGAGATTTGTTTTTGTACGCGTGAATTTATTTTTACTTAAGATTATGTTGACACGGGTTCGTAAACTACAGCGCCAATGTTTTACATGTAATGTTAATGTTGCTGTTGTATTTGTTTGACAAAGTTTATTATTGATAGTAATTGATTTCAAATAAGAATTATGCGCTGGTATTGTACATAGCGTATATATTGTACATAGCGTATATATTGTACATGCGAGTTTTACATGCTGTAAAATGTATATATATATATTATGTATGAGAATAGTATCGTAGAGAGTGAATATTGTGGAATAGTTTATAAAAATGTTATAAATATTTGTATGTAGTTGAAAATGGTTTGAATTATATTTGTTTAGTAAATGATAATTTTAATTAGTAACTGGATAAAATATATTGTGAAATAATATAAATAATATAATTTGATGTAATATAAAAATGTAGTGGAAATTAAATTGTAGTGTCAAGTTCTTACCTGATTATACTTGTATTGGAAGAGTTGATGAATGTTATACGTTAAATAATAATGAATGCACTGTATTTCACTATTTTAAATCAAAACACAATTAATTTATTAGATTGTTTACTTTGTGATTTATACTTTTATTGACAATTAAATTTCGACACAATAATTTACATATATTAACAATTTTGCTTATGGATTTTACGTGTAATATTTTGGTAACTTTTATAGGTTTGTCTATTTAGACTTTTAACTTGAACTTATTAAATTTTGATTTTGGTATATAAAGTTTTCATTGATAGAGTGTTCAATATAAATTTCACATATGGATTTTAAAATATTTGGTTCACACTATTTAGACTTTTACTTGAACTACTTAAATTTGATTTTGTATATGAAATGTATGAAAGTAAATAAAAGCTTTATTGATAGACTTTTCAATTCGATTACACACTGAATAGATATAAATTTCACATATAGATTTTAAAATATTTGGTTCACACTATTTAGACTTTTATTTGAACTACTTAAATTTGATTTTTGTATATGAAATGTATGAAAGTAAATAAAAGCTTTATTGATAGACTTTTCAATTCGATTACACACTGAGTAGATATAAATTTCACATATAGATTTTAAAATATTTGGTTCACACTATTTAGACTTTTATTTGAACTATTTAAATTTGTTTGTTGATGAGATACTATTTTGTGATTGACCACTTTTTCTGATTAACTAAAAAAACATTTTACAATTTTTTGGCTTATATACTATAGCCCTTATTAATTTTTGTTTTTGTTTCAAAATGGTGCTGAGTGGTAGTTTTCCACTCGTAAATTTTTTGTGTCACACATTTAGATTGTTTTTAAAAATTTTAATTGGGTTTTGGGTCAGAAAATTAATAACTTGTTCGAATTTTAATTTGCATGAAATTACATTTTTTCTCATGTGCAAGGTTTCTTTCTGGGTTTGTTTTTATAGTTTGTAATTTTCTTAAATTCTTTACGCACACGTGTTTTTGTGTGTTGCGCGTGGGAATAGGAAAATTAGAACATTGTTTGCTTATGATTGAAATGTTAATTGAATTTATGTGTTGTTTGGGATGGTTATTTCGCAACACAACATACAAAAAATTATCACGATGAAAAGGACTCTTGAAAAAGCAAAAAAAAAACACAAAAAAAATTTTTAAAATAAGATCAAAGCGATATTCTTACTTTATAGTAAAATCTCGTGATAAAATGGCCTAGCAGCAATGAGCGATCCCCACGCGCTTTACTTTACGTATACATCGACAAGATCAGGTAAGGAGTATAAATTTTTAAATGCAGGATTGTTTATCAACAGTTTTTAGGAAGAAGCTAAATTTTTCCGGAAAATTACTCCATTTTCCGGGAAAAATTTCACCAAAAACAAAAATTGCGTATTATTTTATTCAAAATACGTGTAATTTTTATAAAAAATTTGATATTAGTCTTAACAGTTTTTCGACACCAGAAGTAATTTTTCTGGGAAAACTTTGCAATTTTTCCAGAAAAATTTTGAATTTTTTTTTACTTATTTTAAAATTTTAAGTAAAATTTTGACACTTAAAGAATTGTGTAAATTCTGGAAAAGCGGGGTTTAGGGGCGGCAGCCCTCATCCTCTACTAAGATATACAACGAATTAAAATTACATTAAAAATAAAATTATATTTACAAAAGCTTATTTTTTAACATTTGTGGCACTATCAGTAAAAGCGATAAGAGCGATAGAAACTCTTTGATCTGTGCCTGCAAGGTGAAGCATATAAAAATATAAATGAAGCATATAAAAATATAAAATATGAAAAAATAAAAAAGTGAATATTTTTCCGGAAAATCAAAAAATGTTCCGAACAATTTTAGCTCGCCCCTCCTAAAAACTGATAACAATCCTGCATTTAAAAATGGATGTGGTCACAAAACTTTCCGAACAAAATATTGACTTGCTCGAACAATGTCCGGTTCGCCCTCTCTGCTGCATTTTACTATGGGGTGAGTATATGGGGTTTTTATTATGCGTCATTTTATAATTCTTGAAAGGTTTTGTAAGAAATTGGTTGGCATTACCGGTACGCGTTACTTCTGAAACCGAGTAAATAAAGAAAACTTCATTTTCTTGAAATGAACAAAACAAGCCCACCGAGGCATTTCTCAGAGCTTTTACAACAACGTTTTGAGTATTGCTCAAGGACAACGACTATAAAACATTTTCGGCATTTTGATCGTAGGTAAAGCCTCAAGAAATTAACGAACAAAAACTGTAAGGCCACAGCCACACGAATGCAAATATCGATCAACGTTGGTGTATTTTATGTTTGGCAAATACTCGTAAAATATGACAATATGACTACACGATTTGTAGTATGCTTTTTCCTTTGATATTTTTTGAAAAACCGCCTATTGAGCGAATGTGCGCCAATGTTGGACAAATGTAACCTTGATTTGAATTTATCATTTGTTTTGTGGCTACACGATTTGTTTTTTGGACAAATACGCGGTATGTATTAGCATTCGTGTAACTGCGGCTTTATGGTCTAGGTTATAGCAGATTCCAATTTTATGCTCATATCTGATCGAGTGAAAAAAATTGCTGGTTTATTTATTTAACATTTGACGCAGTTGGAAATCTAATCTGTGAGGTCACGAGACATTCTAGGCCAATAGAATTGCCGTTGTAATCGATCTAAAGTTTCTGCGGGACTACCATGTGTTCTGAGATGGGTGCAACTTCCGCTTGTTTTAATAACGAGTGGGTCAAAGACTGCGGAATTATCAACCTCCAATCAGGATAATCTGAAGATACCAAAAGCCGAAGGAGGAGCAACTAATAATTTTTCGTCGCAAACGGTAAAATTATCATCGCAATTATCTCACTGATTGTTTGATTTGTTTTCAATAACTTTCTTCTAGAAATGCATGGGAGTTCCAGTTTATATGAAGAACTAGTACATCAAAATTGTATTTATTATCAGGTAAAAGTACTGACAAGAAGTCGTGAAAAACTCTGGCTAGAGTATCGGGAACTATATTTAATGATGCTTCACGGTAGCCTATTTGATATTCAAAGAACTGTAGCTGCAGGCTCTATCTTTTGAGGCACCCTGAAAGTTCCTCTTGGGACATAAGCCACTTTAAGCTACCGTGGTCTATAAATCTAGTGAACGAAAACCCTTGGTCGGATTTTTTTCCGCTTGGTGCCATAGCGTAACACTCTACTTCGGTGACTGAATAATTTGCTTTAACTAAATTGAGTTGATGGAAAATGTACGCAAAGAATGGAACGATCGCTTTCTATACATCGACGATAGGGGCGTCACATTGTTTATAGAAAGGTCATTCATAATTGGAATTAGATAAAACAGGAGCTGAGGAGAGTGCCTGTTTCAATGACGCGAAGGCGTCTGCTGCAACCGTAGACCATTTATGATTTGACTTGCCCGTGTGATCTGTGAGAGGCGAGTCTAAACTTGCAAAATGTCTAAAGAAATTGTGATCCCATTCCCACATTACAAGAAATCAGTGAACTTGTTTTAATGTTCTAAGAATAAGAAAACCTAAAGTGGCCTGATACTCTTCGGGAATCCAGGCATAATCTAAATTTTTCAGTCACCATACGCCTCAGGGTGATTGGAGAACACCATGTGCTCAAACTTTTCTCGACCACGACGAGCGGTAATATCTTATCGTGCTGGTTATACATTAGTTAGACATTAGATTGAGTAGCCACGATTTCTATTGCGTTCATGACGTAAAGATTAGTTCGGAAAAAATACCATGGTAAGACGTATTAAAACAACAACAAAGTTAAAACAATTTCAACTTGAGTTCGGAACTAGTAGGCGTGGTATATAGCTCACGTAAATTGATTGGTTTTGAGTTCGTTAGCGAGTATGGAACTATTTATTTCCGATGTATAGGCAACTTTAGCTAGCAAATTTCTTACTTGCTAGCCGATCGAATATCTACCCCATTGTCTTGTATTCCCAGTGTATTAATAAATAATGGGGGGATTTTTGATATGTTCTACTTTCACAATAATTTTTTGAAAAACTTTTATTTTTTTTTTTTATTATTTTCGTTAATTAGTAATGTTAAAAACATTACAAAAACTTAGGTCAACCCGGTTTTGTGATTTAAAATTAAAAATAAAAAAAAATATTGATCGTAAAAAATTGTATGACAAAATATAAGAAACAAACTTGGAAATATTCACATTTACACTTTAAAGCCTTCTTTTGAAGGTATAACTGCGTGAATATCGCGAGTTCCTTTTATTATTTTCCAATTCTCCAATCTAGTGGCTATCTGGACTTGCTTTAATCTACGTTCAGTATCTGAACAAAATTAAAAATCGTATCAGGGGAGGTATGTTATACCATCACAATTTTCGACTTAGTTTATGTCTCATTTTTCTAAAGTAAAATGATATGAGCTTTCACCGAAATAATTACACCGAAAGTTTTCAGCCGAAAGATAATGCAGATAGTGTCTTGAATACAGCAAAAATCAGTCATAAACTCGAATTTAGGATCGGGTTATATCCTTCGGGTGAAGGGAAAATTATTTCAGTTTATAGAAATTTAAAAATCGATAGGAGCGAGGGTATAAAGAGAGTTTAACTTTCGGCTAAAATAGTCAAAACACTATCTGCATTATCTTTCGGCTGGCAACTTTCGGCTAAGTTTAACAAGGTCAAACGTATCACCAACAAAAATTGCAAGTAATGAATAAATAAATAAATCGAGTAATCGTAGACATCATAAAATAGAAATAGAACGAAATTTTATTCGCATGCTGAGACCACAATAGAAAAATAATAATTGGAAAGATGAAACAGGATATCATTTAATTCTACAAAAGTGAGACATAAAATAAACCGAAAATTAGTAATTTAGAATTAAATTTCAGGAAATCTCCAGATACATGTGGAATTATAATATTTTTTTCTATGATTGCTGATTTACTGAAGCAATTGTTGAAGACCAATACCACTATTACCATTAAACCTGCAGTTTTGTTAATGCAACAAATTTTCCATGAGCAAGTAAATTGCGACAGTGTCACGGAGAATACAATCTGATACTATAATGAAGCTGAGTGTTTCAGAAATGTCGTTCCTTCATTTTTGTGAATTACAGACAGGTGAATAGTTGCTTGTTTGTCGTTCCAATGACCTTGCGCTCCATTTTGCATTATAAACGCATACTTTTCTGCAAAGCCTTAAGAAACAAGTACCTCTATTTTTCCAAGTTGCATCGGTGAGTTGAAACCCAATTGAACGGTAATTCAGCACCTGGACAATAATATCAAAAATATTTTAATTTGTGTTAATAAGTGTAATAATGGTGGGTAAGCAGATGCATAATGAATGATAAGTAAATGATAGGCAAATGCATCACACCAAACTTCACAAGTTAAACAACTGAAATATTAATTTGAATACTAATTCACGAACGTGAGGTTACGAAGATGTTGGAAAGTTGGTTTCGAACTAATGAAACATTAAATTATTTAAATTAAAAAATTCGGTCGTCTCATCAGATTGCAGTGTCCAAACTACAAAAATATTGATAATATTTTGAACGTTTACATACAAAATATAATCACAATGCTTTAGCGAATTATTATGTTTCGTTACGCAATTGCCAACAGCTTCAATTATTTTTTAATTAAACCTAACAATACTCCTACCAAAATTTAATAATTATTTTACTAATTGCTTTAGGGACGATCCATAAATTACGTGTAACGATAGGGGAGAGTAAGATTTATAGAATGTCACGTCACATAATTATAAGCAAATACTGTGATAGAATATATAAATAAAAATTTGCAAATAGATTTGAAATGCTCATCCTTTTGCAGTGGTTTTTCTGGGTTGTCCATTTTTGGACCAGAGTTGTGAATACCTCGTGAGATGTCAACCCCTAGACGTGTTACGTTCAGAAAGTATACAAACAAAGTTTTTGTTGCCGCCCTCATTTATTAACACGTTGTCTGCTCCCTACGAGATAACTCGTAGATTACGTCCTAGAAAAGAACGCAATCTACGATTTATCTCGTAGTTGGCCGTTGACGTGTTAACCCTAAAGTTATTAACAAGAGCCTGTGAGTCTCTATTTTTTTTAAACTGTTATTTTTTTAGTTTAAGTTATGTTTTTTAATAAATGAATTAATTTTTTAAAATAATTAAACGTTTATTTTTTAATAAAATTAAAAATATACAAACAGTTCTATGTCAGAGACTGAGAGGCTTGCTAAGAAGATATGTTATAAAATTATTTTAAGAGCTTTAGGGTTAATGGTACGATTCCACCTGAAAACAGAAAAATTTTACAAAATTTTTGCAGAAAATGTGACAAAGACAAGTACTGAAATTTATATTAGAGCGACTGAGATACAACATTTTTATTTTATGGGACAAAAAGTTGGGGAACTTTTGACATCAACAAAAACTAACCTATAAATTATTTAAAGATTATGAAAAATCTTTATTATTAATGTTTGACAATAATTTCATATCCTAAAAATTACTAAAAAAATAAAGATTATTGTTGCGATGAAAAATTATATGATGTTTGATTAATTTGGATAATTTACGAAACTATCTAAAAGTTGTTTTGCTATAAATTATGTGAGGGGAAAACATACAAAAATCATTCAGCAGGCGAAAAAAAAATAAAAAGAGCGTGTTGTGTCAACGCATCAAGCGCAAATTTTACTACACACCATAAAAATATCAAAAAAATAAAAGTTTGCTGGAAGTGGGGGAATTTTTTCTGTTTTATTGCCATAAAAATAGTTTGCTTGATATTTTTTATTTATAATTATGGCAACAAAACAAAAATTTCAAAAAAAAAAATATTGATGTGCGGGTCATACACAGAGAGAATCTATATTTTTATCTCGTTCTAGTTTTCTGCAAAATAAAACGCTGTGTAGTGGAATTGGCCCATAAATATGTACGTATTTACTTAAAAACAAAATAAATTTTCATAATTTTCCAAATTTTCGACCTAAGATAAATGTTTAGTTAAGTAAACAAATAGTAACAAAAACTACGTACCATAAAGTGAAAATATCAAGGATTCACGAAAAACAATTAACCTACCCGACCATTTGTGAAGAGCATTCACAAAATTTTTTCAATACTGTAATGAACTGGCAATCGGATCAACATGTTGATAAATTTAAGTAATATTTTAACATTTACTTATTTGTATCGTGAGTTTTAAAAATATTGAAATATGACAAAATATAAAAAAAATATTAAAACAATAATTTCTAGTTTTTATTGTCTGCCATTCTCTAATTTGAATAGAAATATTATTGCTCTGTCAAAATTGAATAATTATCGACTTTTGCTTGAAAGGTTTTCACTAAACGGTTCAAAAGTGACTAATCTGGGGCCATATTCTTGAAATTGGTGGAAATTTCCCCACTCGGAATAGAATTAGCTTGGAAGTTCTCTATATTGGCTGCGGACTAATAGTCGGGTAAAAGTCAATTTTAAGTAAATTTTTCAGTAAATTAATTTATTTTTTAAAAACTTTATGGCAAACTGATCCAAAAATCTGTTCTAAATCCGATTTTTACCATAGTAAATGATTTACCCTATTATTGGCCCGCAGCCATTATTAAAATTTTTCGCCGGCTACTTTAATCATTTTTATAAATTTCTTATTTTTTTGTAAATTAAGAAACGTAATTGTTTCCCCCTACTAAGGGAAAAATTCCGACTGAGTAAATCAGTTCGAAATTATCCCATTATTAGGAAGACAAATATTAGTAAAATGGGAAACAAATTTGAAAAATTATTAAAGTAGCCGGCGTAAAATTTCTCTTCAAGAATACGGCCCCAGTTGTTTCATGTAACCTTTCATATAAAAATTGTGTCGAAGGCAGACGTAACCGGCTCGGTTAACCTTTTTTTAGTATCATCTTCTTATATGGAACTGAAGGTTTCTTTTATTTGCTGAATCAATATTTTTAATAAGAACTACTAGTGATAGTACAATGTGGACGGTGTTACTACAGACTGCTGGTACAACAATCCGATCAACTCCAAAAACTCACTGAATTTATAGATGGCTGGTACAATAATCTTTTCCAGGTTTGAATTAAAGTATTTAATTCACTTCGCTCTTCTTACAATATTTATTATTATTTATGAAGCTACAAACGTTCGCTTACAGAATTTTGATGTGAGTGACAGAATACTATACATAATTTTGGTTTACAATAAAAATAAGAAGTATTATTCTAAGATTGAGCAATTGTTTTATAACGAAACTATTTTTAATTATGGACTACATTATAAAATTATAAGTTCTTCTATTATAATATAGAGTGTGACAATAATTAATATACCCTGAATGCTGACAATGACATTTCTCTACTATAATAATATATACATAAGAATTATAAGTATTTTAAGTATTTAAGGTTTTTAATCAATGATCATTTGACAATCGTAATATTTGCTCATTTGACAATTTGAAGATAAATCTGGGATAAATAATGTATCTCGTCATCAATCAGCTGTATCAACATTTCCTGGCGGCCTTGAATCGCTTGATTCAACAAGATGTTCTCGTTCAGGTAACTTGCAGAGTTTATTTATCGGCCGTTGAATAAATTTTCCCGTGCTGCCGATCTTGATAGTTACTACTCTCACTTTCCCATCATCACCTGGATGTGTTTTTATAACTTTAGCTAAAGGCCAACATGTAGAAGGTAAGTTGTCTTCGGCCAGAATAACTATGTCACCTTCCTTTAGATTGGGCTGCTCGTTGTGCCATTTTTGCCTTCTTTGGAGCGAACGCAAATACTCTTTGTGCCATCTAGACCAGAAGTGTTGTTTGATTTGTGAAACCAGTTTCCATCTTTCATTTGGTGATACTTTAACTTTGGTGACGTCCATCTCAGGTATATCAGTTATAACTCGTCCAATCAGGAAATGTGCAGGAGTAAGTGCATCCACATCTTCCGCCGTATTAATGCATATTGGTCGAGAGTTAATTACAGCTTCTATCTGCGTCATCAAAGTTGAAAACTCCTCTATGGTAAGTATGGCTTCTCCGATGACTCGTTTCAGGTGAACCTTTGCTAATTTTACTGCAGCTTCCCATATACCTCCCATGTGAGGTGCTGCTGGTGGATTGAATTTCCAATTAATTTTGTTTCTAATAAAAAATGAAGAGAACTGATTAGTGTTTTGTTCAAGGAAATTAAATAATTCCTTAAAGTCATTCCTCGCTCCTACAAAATTAGTGCCATTATCACTGTATATGGTATGACACATTCCGCGTCTTGCAATAAAACGCTTGAAAGCTCCCAGGAAGCTCTCTGTAGACAAGCTGCTTACCACTTCTATATGGATGGCTTTAGTACTTAAACATACGAATATGCAAACATATCCTTTTATAGGTTGTTGTCCTCTTCTTCTTGTTATATGCATCTTAAAGGGTCCGCAATAATCGACCCCAACTTGATTGAACGGATGATTAAATGTAACTCGCGCTTCAGGTAAGTTGCCCATTATCTGATTTTCTCGTTTTGGTTTGTGTCGAAAGCATTTAGTGCATTTATATATTGTAATCCTGACCAAATCTTTGCACCTGATGATCCAGAATTTGCGTCGAACCAAACTGAGCAATGTACTAATCCCAGCATGGTGATGGAATTGATGTAAATCCAGAATAATTAATTTGGTCAAGTATCCGTTTGGAAGAATTATGGGGTGTTTGACATTGAAAGGAGCGATTGACTTTTGAATTCTCCCACCTACTCTCAATAGACCATTATCATCGATAAATGGGCTCAATGACATCAACTTACTACGATTCGGCAATGGTTGGTTCGTTCTTAATGTCGCAAGTTCCTCTTTGAAATAAATATCTTGCAGCTCTCGAAACAATCTATTTTCTGCAGATATCAATTCTGCCCTCGAAATATTTCCATGCATTGGATCATCACCGTTGATTCTAGCTCGAACATTGTTAATGTATCGTAACACTAACGCAAAAACTTTGAACACCTTATATGCATTAGAAAATTTATTTGAAATTTCTTCTATAAAATTTGATGTGTTAATAAGAAAACTGGCACATTGTTTCCTTTCTACAATATCTTCATCATTAACCTTTAACTTGCTTTGCTTGGGCCAACATAACTCTTCTTTAACAATCCATTCGGGCCCCTTCCACCACAATACGCTGGATGACAAGTTTTCTAACATTAAACCTCTTGAAGCTATGTCAGCCGGGTTTTCCTTTGATGGAACATGTCTCCAATGAGGACGTGGAAATTTGGATAAAATTTCGCTTGTTCGGTTTCCTACAAACGTTGTCCATTTCCTAGGATGTTCCGAAAGCCAGTCAAGAACAATTTGTGAATCTGTCCACAACACGATATTTTCTACGTTCACCGTAAACGAATTCTTGACTAGTGTAACCAACTGGGTAAGTAAGAGTGCGCCCATCAGCTCCAACCTCGGTATACTTAACTGTTTTATGGGTGCTACTCGTGTCTTGGCTATGATTAAATTACTATTGCTTTTATTTTCGCCGTCTTCCACTGCATACACCACTGCACCATAAGCCTTTTCACTTGCATCGCTGAAGCCATGCAAATCGAGTCTATTTCTCGCGTGTATCCATCTCGGTATTTTTAGGATGCCTATATTTTTAAATTCTTTTTCTAACACATACCAACTCTGCTGAACATGTACTGGTAATACATCATCCCAATTGATTTTTTCTGCCCACAAACTTTGGAAAAGGATCTTCACCCTCACCGTCATAGGTGATAGCCACCCAAGTGGATCAAAAATTTTGCTTGCCGTAGATAGTAATTCTCGTTTTGTAGTAGCTTGCTTTTCCGACAGATTAGGGATAAATATGAAACTGTCTTCTGCTGCGTTCCACGTAAGGCCTAAAACATTTGTAATGTCGTCATCACTGGATATCTCTTTGGTTTTATTGGTCTTATCGTTGAATTCTTTGAAGCTATTTTGCACTTGTTCGTTGTTTGACTGAAGCTTCCTCAAATTAAATCCAGCTTGTTGGAAAGAACTCAAAATATGACCCATTGTTTCTTGTAGTTTTAGCCTGTTGCTACCTCCGGTCATTAAATCGTCGACATAAACATCATTTTTAATAGCGTTTGCTGCTTCGGGATACTTGTTTTGTATGTCGCATCCGATTTGAACGATTGCTCTCGTCGCTAGAAAAGATGCGGGTGCGGTACCGTATGTCACTGTATTAAGTTGATAGGCTCGTACTGGATCCGATTCCGTATATCTCCAAAGAATCTGTTGATACTGTCGCTCTTCTTTACAAACGCTAATCTGCCTATACATCTTTTCGATATCTCCAATAACCACAAATTCATGTTGTCTGAAACGTAACAAAATATTGATAAGCGGAGACTGCACCACAGGACCAACCATCAGCACATCGTTCAACGATAATCCCGTACTAGATTTGGTGGATGCATCGAACACCACTCGAAGCTTCGTTGTAGTACTGGATGCCTTCATAACTCCATGATGTGGAAGATAATATTGTCTAACTTTGGGATATTCTTTAACCAACTGCATGTGTCCTAAATCTTCGTATTCCTTCATGAACTTCTTGTAGAGCTGAGAGAATTCTACGTCCCGATGAAATCGTCTCTCCATTGCACGTAACCGGTTCAATGCTGTGTTATAGGAAGCCCCTAAGTTCGTGGGTGATTGGCGAAATGGCAGTTTTACTAGGAACCTGTTTTCTTCATCGCGTTTTGTAGTATTACAAAACATTTCCTCACATTTATTTTCTTCATCGGACCTTTGTATCTTTTTTGGCATTTCCTCGACTTCCCAGAATCGTCGAAGACTATAATCAATATCAAAGAAAATATTAAAATTTTGGATAGTGTCTTTATTTACCCTTGAGTGACCAGCCAGTACCCAACCAAAACTAGTGTTTAACGCTACTAGACCGTTGGATAATGATACTTTTCCATCTTGAATTATTTTTAAGAATATGTCAATTCCCAGTAGGACATCAATTGCCCCAGTTTTATTAAACTTAGGATCGGCTAACTCCAGCTTCTTCAACAGTTCGCAATCAACCGGAGATATTTCACATTTTGAAAACTGATAACCCACACGAGACATGATGAATGCCTTCGTTGTTATTTCCGTTTTAGTATTATTAGATTCGATCGACAATTCTACGCAACCTCTTGCGTGTCCCAGACCAGAATGTCCCATTCCTTGAACCAATATGCGACTATTTTCTCGTGGTAGCTTCAGAATTTGTGCACAGCTTTCGGAAATGAATGTGGCCTGTGATGCAGAGTCTAGTAGGGCTCTGAATTTATGCGATTCTCCGTATGCATCCTTTATCTTAATTTCCGCAGTAGGTAGTATAGCTGATGTTGCATTTGTTTCCGATTTTAAACATATTTGTGCTTCTCTAATAACGTTTGTGGCTTTAACCTGTAGTATCTTCTCTGGCTCGCCATCCGGTTGCTCCGTATTATCTGGTTTGGTCACTTCATGAAGGAGAGTGTGGTGTTTTCTTCCACAAATTTTACACCTGGCACGAACTCTGCAGTCATAAACTCTGTGCGAAGGGCTGAGACAGTTGAAACATTTATTCGTAGTTTTCACTAATGTAACTCGCTCGGATGGTGGCATTTCCTTGAACTGCTCGCATTCATATATTCCGTGAGCAGATTTGTTGCAAACTAAACATTTTTCTCTTATAGTGGTGGTGGCAAGTGCTTGCGTTTGATATCGTTTTTGTTGCACAACCTTGGCACTACCCTTGATAGACTCTAACGCATCTACTCGTTTTCCAAGAAACTTTAAAAAACCATCGAATGTCGGATAATCCTGATCAACGACCTCTTCTGCCCATTGTGCCCTTGTTTCATTATCTAGTTTGTTTACTAGAATATTTATTAGCCATGGATCTCTCTCAGTTGCCTTTGTTCCAAGCGCCTTCAATCCTCGAATTACTTCGTCTGATGTGTCCATCAACTTGCAAACGTTCTGTGCATTGGCTTGGGATATGCTTGGTTGATCCATGAATGTCCTAATAAAAACATTAACAGTATGTCTTTTCCTGCTGTATCTTTGACACAATTTTTGGAAGGCCTCAAAATAATTCGCTTCCGTGATATTGAAGTGCCTAATAAGTGCTGCGGCTTCACCTTTCAAAAACCCTTTTAGATATTGGAATTTTTGTGCAGGACTTAGTGAATCCTTATCGTGTATGGCGGCGGTATATAAATCATAAAATGATTGCCATTCAGTGTACTCGCCTGAAAATGGCTGAATGTTAAGTTTGGGCAATTTTACATCTGCCTCCATTTGAGACGCATTAATATTTGACTCTTGCAATCCCAATAAACCCACGCCAGATACATTACGTTGACGCACCCGCGCATTTAACTCTGCGATTGCCGTGTAGTAGCTATCCTCGAATTCATCCATGTGTGATTCTTCTGTTGGGTCTCGTAATATTTTACCATCGATCGCTACGAACTGATCCATAAGATCCTGTGCTCGTTTTAATCGCACCTTTAGTTCGTCTACTGGTGCTTCACTACATGTTTTCGCATAATTTACCAATTTAGTCATAGACCCTTTAATACCGCCTCGAAGTCGTTTAAGCGAATTAATATCTTCCATATTGTCGTATTACCGTACTAACGTACAGTCGTATTAACTAATGAGTTGCCAGTTATTCGAATAGAATTCACTTTAAATCACCACACTTGTCCACTGTATACTTCACCGATAGCTTGCGATCACGATATTGATTGCGACACAAATTAAATATAGTTGATTTAATATCAATTTAAATAAACCCGGTTGAATAATAAAGATGTTAAATCGATACTTATCTTTATTCAGCCACGTGTGGTTTGTCCTTGACCTTGACTATCCGTTATTTTCCTAGCGGTTTATTAGTGTCTGGAACTTTCTGCTGCTTTGTGGACTGTATTTTTAGCCGACATCCGGCTCGAAGGACCAATGTTACTACAGACTGCTGGTACAACAATCCGATCAACTCCAAAAACTCACTGAATTTATAGATGGCTGGTACAATAATCTTTTCCAGGTTTGAATTAAAGTATTTAATTCACTTCGCTCTTCTTACAATATTTATTATTATTTATGAAGCTACAAACGTTCGCTTACAGAATTTTGATGTGAGTGACAGAATACTATACATAATTTTGGTTTACAATAAAAATAAGAAGTATTATTCTAAGATTGAGCAATTGTTTTATAACGAAACTATTTTTAATTATGGACTACATTATAAAATTATAAGTTCTTCTATTATAATATAGAGTGTGACAATAATTAATATACCCTGAATGCTGACAATGACATTTCTCTACTATAATAATATATACATAAGAATTATAAGTATTTTAAGTATTTAAGGTTTTTAATCAATGATCATTTGACAATCGTAATATTTGCTCATTTGACAATTTGAAGATAAATCTGGGATAAATAATGTATCTCGTCATCAATCAGCTGTATCAACAGACGGTATCGTAAAATATTAAACCGCCGAATTTCATCGATTTGATATACGACGCCACTGATGCCTGGCATCAAGCTATACACATCTCATTATCTCAAAACATTCATTATGTATATACGTATGTAAAAGTATATAACGATTTTTTTTTTTTACTAAATTCACACACCCACTCCAAGTCGATCGTATACTTTTAATGAATTCGCTAATTTTATAATTTATTTATACAGCAAAATTAAATTTTATAAAATTAAAAAAAAAATAAAACTTTAAAAAATATAAATCTTTGCGTAATTTGCAAACCTCTGGCGCAAAAATAACTACTACTACTACTACTGGTATAATAAAAAAATAAGCGCCAAGTTATGTTTTTCTCTTTTCTAATTGCAAATGCAAAGTATCATTTTATTGCGCGATTTTCTCATTGTGTCTGCACACCCATAATATGTATGTCATTGTCTTAAAAATTGTATGCTCTGCTTTCGCCAGACAAAGCAGATAAAATATAAACTCTCGGGTTATTATCTTTCAAAGTGATAAAAATTTTTTCGCGACAATTCCATTCTTCTTCTTCTTCTTCTTAGCGATGTGTCTGCTGTACACGAGATTTTATCTACACGCTCTGAGAATGTACTAAAATTTTCTATGAAGCATATTTTCTATTTCTTTTTTTGTTACTTCGTTAATGTAGTGTACATACTTTATTTTCACGATAATGTATTTAGGGGACACTGTACTGTCATGTGGAACACAGAGTATGAGGGTGGTGTGTACACGCGAAAGATTGATATTCCCAGAGGAATTGTTTGAAATTTATAAACTTTTTAATTAACTATATAAACTAAACACAGAAACTATATTAGTGTTCTCGGACATTTTACAATAATGGGATAATTGTAACTGGAAGGAAATTCTAATTATCATAACAATTAGCACGGTGAAGACAAAGACGCTTGGAAATAATTGTTTTTCTTTTATAAAAATTACTCGATACCATTCTTTGTTTTTTGTTTGATTTTAATTTTATTATTCTGAAGGCAGTACAGCAAGTTGTCTCTTAGAAATAAATGATAACAGTTAAAGATATAATTCCCTAGTGGATACAAAACAATAAAATTTATCGGTATCATTAAGCCTCTATATTTTTTTTTTTTTTTTACTAAAAATGGTGATGATTATACTGATGATGTGATTATTATGAAAATGCGAGTACAAAAAAGAATTACAGTTGATGTATTGTGGTATTACCCATAAACATGCTGTATTATATCAAAAATATTATGAAAAGGCCAAAAGTCGTGAACAAAACCTAAATATCAATATCAAAGTTATGTTTTATATTTAAGTTTTATAGAACACTGATTATGGGTCTTACCGCAGTCGCCGAATTTAATCGAGGAAATCAATATTTTTGTTTCAAAACAACACAAAAATATTCCTATCACTTGATGATTCGTATTACATTCATCCCTTGCACGGCATTCGGTCGCTCAGAAGTAATTATTTTTCTATTACCTTCAATAAAAGCATTAATTTTTAAACTTTTTTATATAGATAAGCGCCATCGTTACTTTTGAATAATCAACCGGATACCAGCTGAAGTTCCGCTTTACCGTAGAAAGCCAACATCAACACCAAACTGGGAAATAATGAATAAGACGCTGAATATTAGAGGATACAGATTCCTTTGCAAACCAAGTACCGATGATTATGGTGGAGTGGCAATATTACACTAAAGAAGAATTACGCTTCACCAGGTACAGTTACCCGCTATCGAGATTATGGAAGCAATAGCCACCTCAACGATAAATTTGGAAAGGATTCTGTTACTAGTGAGCGTGTATGTAACTCATGTACATGATGGAGATGAAGGGAAAAAAGCCTTGAGTGATTAAAAAAAAAATGTTGAGTGGGTAAGAGTTAAAAGTGACCTGAATGTATCCTGACAACTGCACAAGAGTAAAATGGTTGGCCGACCTGATTCAAGACTGATAGGGTGCTCCTGAATGATAGAGGGCCATCTAGAATGACCCAATTGAAGTTTATACTAAATTAATCCTAAACCAACAAAAACAAAAATTAATGAGAGTGTATTAGTTTAAAATAGTCATTTAGACGAAAAAATATTTCTATTGAAATAATTATTTAAATATATATTTATTTTATTTATTTAATTCACAATTTTAAATTAAAACCAATAATGTTAACATATAATTATACGGGTTTATAAAAGTCTAAAAACAAATAAAAAATTAACAATATGTATAGCTCTAAATTAAATTATATTAATTTTATATTCTAAAATATATTTCGAACCATAAAATTATGAACGATCAAAAACATGTCAGTATATAAATTAAGTAGACCCAAATGTATAGTCGAAGATAAAAAACGAAAACAAAATTGTTAATTCTAATGGAGCTCACATATCTAAAACGACTTTCAATTGAAGAGCGGAATTTCTTAGTAAATTTGATTCTAAGAAAATTCATATCTCAAGATTTTCACCGATCGGCAAACTTGCCACTATAATATTTTGGTACACCTATGTGTTCACTCCACTTGGGCCAACCCGATTAAAATTCTAATAGGGCTCGCATATCTAAAACGACATTCAATTGAAGAGCGGAATTTCTTAGTAAATTTGATTCTAAGAAAATTCATATCTCAAGTTTTTCACCGATCGGCAAACTTGCCACTATAATATTTTGATAGACCTATGTGTTCACTCTACTTGGGCCAACCCGATTAAAATTCTAATGGGGCTCACATATATAAAACGACATTCAATAGAAGAACGGAATTTCTTAGTAAATTTGATTCTAAGAAAATTCATATCTCAAGATTTTCACCGATCGGCAAACTTGCTACTATAATATATTGGTACACCTATGTGTTCACTCCACTTGGGCCAACCCGATTAAAATTCTAATGGGGCTCACATATCTAAAACGACATTCAATTGAAGAGCGGAATTTCTTAGTAAATTTGATTCTAAGAAAATTCATATCTCAAGATTTTCACCGATCGGCAAACTTGCCACTATAATATTTTGATAGGCCCATTTGTTCATTCTACTTGGGCCAACCCGATTAAAATTCTAATGGGGCTCACATATCTAAAACGACATTCAATTGAAGAACAGAATTTCTTAGTAAATTTGATTCTAAGAAAATTCATATCTCAAGATTTTCACCGATCGGCAAACTTGCCACTATAATATTTTGGTACACCTATGTGTTCACTCCACTTGGGCCAACCCGATTAAAATTCTAATAGGGCTCGCATATCTAAAACGACATTCAATTGAAGAGCGGAATTTCTTAGTAAATTTGATTCTAAGAAAATTCATATCTCAAGTTTTTCACCGATCGGCAAACTTGCCACTATAATATTTTGATAGACCTATGTGTTCACTCTACTTGGGCCAACCCGATTAAAATTCTAATGGGGCTCACATATATAAAACGACATTCAATAGAAGAACGGAATTTCTTAGTAAATTTGATTCTAAGAAAATTCATATCTCAAGATTTTCACCGATCGGCAAACTTGCTACTATAATATATTGGTACACCTATGTGTTCACTCCACTTGGGCCAACCCGATTAAAATTCTAATGGGGCTCACATATCTAAAACGACATTCAATTGAAGAGCGGAATTTCTTAGTAAATTTGATTCTAAGAAAATTCATATCTCAAGATTTTCACCGATCGGCAAACTTGCCACTATAATATTTTGGTACACCTATATGTTCACTCTACTTGGGCCAACCCGATTAAAATTCTAATGGGGCTCACATATCTAAAACGACATTCAATTGAAGAACAGAATTTCTTAGTAAATTTGATTCTAAGAAAATTCATATCTCAAGATTTTCACCAATCGGCAAACTTGCCACTATAATATTTTTGTACACCTATGTGTTCACTCCACTTGGGCCAACCCGATTAAAATTCTAATAGGGTTCGCATATCTAAAACGACATTCAATTGAAGAACGGAATTTCTTAGTAAATTTGATTCTAAGAAAATTCATATCTCAAGATTTTTACCGATCGGCAAACTTGCCACTATAATATTTTGATAGACTTATGTGTTCACTCTACTTTGGCCAACCCGATTAAAATTCTAATGGGGCTCATATATATAAAACGACATTCAATAGAAGAACGGAATTTCTTAGTAAATTTGATTCTAAGAAAATTCATATCTCATGATTTTCACCGATCGGCAAACTTGCCACTATAATATTTTGATAGACCTATGTTTTCACTCTACTTGGGCCAACCCGATTAAAATTCTAATGGGGCTCACATATATAAAACGACATTCAATAGAAGAACGGAATTTCTTAGTAAATTTGATTCTAAGAAAATTCATATCTCAAGTTTTTCACCGATCGGCAAACTTGCCACTATAATATTTTGATAGACTTATGTGTTCACTCTACTTTGGCCAACCCGATTAAAATTCTAATGGGGCTCACATATATAAATCGACATTCAATAGAAGAACGGAATTTCTTAGTAAATTTGATTCTAAGAAAATTCATATCTCAAGATTTTCACCGATCGGCAAACTTGCCACTATAATATTTTGATAGACCTATGTGTTCACTCTACTTGGGCCAACCCGATTAAAATTCTAATGGGGCTCACATATATAAAACGACATTCAATTGAAGAACGGAATTTCTTAGTAAATTTGATTCTAAGAAAATTCATATCTCAAGATTTTCACCGATCGGCAAACTTGCCACTATAATATTTTGATAGACCTATGTGTTCACTCTACTTGGGCCAACCCGATTAAAATTCTAATGGGGCTCACATATATAAAACGACATTCAATTGAAGAACGGAATTTCTTAGTAAATTTGATTCTAAGAAAATTCATATCTCAAGATTTTCACCGATCGGCAAACTTGCCACTATAATATTTTGATAGACCTATGTGTTCACTCTACTTGGGCTAACCCGATTAAAATTCTAATGGGGCTCACATATCTAAAACGACTTTCAATTGAAGAGCGGAATTTCTTAGTAAATTTGATTCTAAGAAAATTCATATCTCACGATTTTTACCGATCGGCAAACTTGCCACTATAATATTTTGGTAGACCTATGTGTTCACTCTACTTGGGCCAACCCGATTAAAATTCTAATGAAGCTCGCATATTTCAAACGACATTCGACACGACATGTCGTTTTAGATATGTGAGCCCCATTAGAATTTTTATCGTGTTGGCAAGAGTGGAGTGCACATATTGGGGTACCTAGTTGTTATTATGGCGAGTTTGGCAACCGGTTAAAATTTTGGGATATGAAATTATTAAGAATCAAGATTTCTTGGATATGCCAGGTTTCACAAGAATGTGGTTTTATCTATTTAACATTCTTTAGAATTTTATTTTGGTTCGCACTAGTAGAATACCTTTATAGGAATTTAAATCATCTATCTTTTTTTTGAGCACTTTGAAGGAATAAAATGCGTAATGGCTTAACGATTATTATTTTCCGAAAATTCCCACTGTTATTTGACCCTACTTTTATTTTTTTTTAATTCTGTGAACGATGTTTAGTTACTTAACAATAATAATTTATAATTTCTCCACAATTTTGCTGTTATTAGAATAATGAATTTTAATCAAATTGAACCTAAATAAACGTTATGATTTTAATTTATTTGTAACGCTGACCATTTTGTGAAATCGCCTAAATGTTTGCAAATCACTAATACATCTTCACATTTTGTTTTATTTTGAATTATAGTATAAACTTCATACTTCTTGGTAGAAGTTTGAAGTTTTTCCTAAAAAATTACTAACCGCCATTTTTACTATTTAGGATTAATTTAGGATAAACTTCACTGGCATCTAGAATGGCGAATGTAGGAGGCACGGCCAGTGCAATAGACCTGTCTATGACAACAGACAATAGACATTTCATGACAAAAATGATCATGAATGTTTTAGAAAATCGTGAATTACTGGTCGTTGGATAGTGGAATTGAACGGGTAAATATTATTTGTAAAAATGAATTGCAATTCTGGTAGGAAAGTAAACGAATAGCCTTGCGTGAATTGAAATAGGAATAGGACCAGTGAAAATAAGATTATATATGGTAGAATGATTGGAAAGTTGAAAAAGCTATTAGCAGAGCGAAAAGGAAAATTTGGCGGGAATATGTGTCCAAATGACACATAGCACCACAACTAAGGATATATGGCATTAAATGAAGGTGAAAGCTAAGTCATATGTATCAATGAAAGAATGGATAATAAGTATGTAGGGGCGAGTTCTTAAGAGCGTTAGAGTGCTCAAAATCTACCACTCCAGGGACGAACCGTGTAACTTATAGAAATATCCAGTGGTTGAACGACTCAATAAAATATAACTTACTTGAGATACTCAACCAAGTATGGATGGGTTCCAAAATACCGAATAAATAGAAAGAGAGCAGGGTGATTCCCATTCCTAAACGGGAAATAGATGCAAATGTGGCAACAAATTATCGGGGCATATGTATGCCGAATGTTTTATAAACATTTTGAAATGGAATATTTTATTAATGAAAATAATTTATTGCCAGCGACAACATTCGGATTTCGAAAGAACCACTCTACAATCGAGACCAAATTCTCTCAAATTTTTGATTTTCACAGAAAGTGTGTATGTGGAAAAGAAATTTTATAACCGAAAGAAAAATTGTTTTGAATGGAAGTGGGTATAGGTGGAGGGAGTTACGAATATGAGACTTCCACAAGATCGTAAAATATTTCCAGCTCTGTTCAAGCTATATACCAGCGAGTTACACCGCATCAACGCATAAAATCAAATCGTACTGCCATTTACAGACGATTTTGTAATGTTTGGAAAAGGGAGAAGTATTGATACTCAAAAGACCCAAAAGGGAATAGATGAATTAATGGGTAAAACTTAAAATGACTTATCTTAGAGTGAATCCTAATAAGTGTACGTATATGAGTTTTATAATGCATATTTGGATTGACAGGCATATGAATTTTGGGAAACACATGCACATTTTGGCAGATAACTGTAAAGAACGTTTAAATATGATTAAACGGGTGAGTAAACCTAAATAGGGCGCGCATCCGAGTGTGACTGATATGTTGAGAAAAGCCTATCACCAGTACATGACCCACACACGCAAAAAGCGGGTTTTTTTTTTTAGAACGGTCGACTTGGTCAAATTGGTCCGAATAGTTTACATCAGCTTAGTATTAACAACGGCCAACGCGTCACAAAACTTGCTATAATGCATAATCTAGTCGTATCAAGTACGTTCTTTCAAACTATAAAGGCACCGATATTTAGAATTGTCGACTGCTTTTTATTTACAATTGCAAGTGTAAACTACCATCCACATTAAATAAATAAGCAAAGAAGACCATGCGCTCAGCGAAGACTACTGCACAGTTATCAAAAATCCAAGAGCAGTGGCAAGAAATCCAGTCAGCCATTTCCGCCGCAGCGGAACATGTCACTGGAAGAATACTACCAAGATCACGTAATGATTAGTTCGACAATCAGTGCCCCTCAGATTGACGAATATAAACTCGAAGTTTGCTCGGAACACTAGGAGCTCTCAAACAGAATATTTCCGCACCAGGAAAGCTGCAAGCAAATTCACTCGACAAAAGACGCGCGAATATATGAGAAACTGCATCGTGAACATGAGCTTCCAAGAAAAAACGGAAGCTTACTAAAAACTCCAATCCAAGATCCACAGCCATTTTCAAAGAGCACAATGATATCATATAACATAAAAACCTTTGCGCTCATACGTCTAGGAATTGAAGATAAACTTGACTCAACGTGTAGGCTAACAAGATCTGGCTACGCAGTGAGCCAATCGTAAGGAAAGGGACAGTATGTGAGATGCGCTCACGCCTGCTTCTTGGCCGACGGCTAAATGATATCAAGAAATGTTTATTACCGCTTGACCGGTGCACGAAACGATTTGGCTTGAACATCAACAGCAACAAGCATCCCATAAAACGATTACAACGTCGTCAATGTCAAAGACTTTAAATATACCGATTTAATAATAACATCAACAAATGATATCCATAGGCAGATATAAAAACCGGCATAGTAACCGCAGTCAAGATTGTTCCGAACAAAATATCGTTCGCAGTCATATAAACTCGCACTTTAGTGAAACTTGGGCTTTGACCACCAAAGACTGTATATTACAATCTTCATTTGAGAGGACGGCCTTGTGGGAGGACTTAGACTACGCTGGCCGTGACAGCGCCGGACAAAACCAGTAATAGTGTTACGACTGTGTGGTCGCAACCACCATTCTGTGTTTTTTTGTATTTCCTATTGCTCGGTGTCTTTACTGCTATATTTTTATATTCCCCTCGATCGTTGATCGTTCTTTGCTGTTATATTTTTTTTATGTTCCACTCGGTTGGTGTCTTCGCTGCGGATTGTTTGGTGTGGTGCGCTGAACACACTGGCGACATTTGTAGTTTTGTTTCTCATCTTATGGTGGCGCGAGGGTGAGAAGAATGACGAGAGAGCGAGACTAATGCGTATCGAGCGTGTACAAGGTAAAATGTTTTAGAAAAATGTTTTTCTTATAGGCTTCTCTTTTATATCAATGCGAATTGATATAAATGAAAAACAGAGAAGAGAGATGTTTGTTCTAGAACATTTTATTCGCGTCGCTGTGTGGCGCGAGAATTTTTTTATTGAGACATTCAAGTTTTGATTTTTGTCAGTCGAGTTGAGTTTTTGATTTTGGTTAAAAATCAGTCGAGGAATTTGTAGTGCTCGAGTTTATTTTTTTTATGTAAATAAGTTTAGAAAAATAATTATAGAGATAAGCGTCTAGCCTCATGTGTTAATAACCATAATTTTTATGATAATGCGTTAAAAACTTATATTAAATTAAATAAAAAATAAAAAAAAAAATTATATTGTATTATCATATTTTAAGAAATCTAATAAATAAAAATTGTGTAATATGAAATACAACAATAACAAAAAAAAAAATAATAATGCTGTTCTATTGTTTCATTGACTTCCTGATGGGTTTTGTTAGCTGTGGCTGATATAGTCAATTTATTTTGTGTATATTAATTTCGAGTGAATTCAACACTATAGACCTACCTTATTATAGAAAAAGTTAAAGTTTTGTTGAGTGTGGTGAGTGAGCGGCTCGGTTCCTTCGAAGGTGTCTCATGTTTACGGGCGAGCGATATAGGCTTACTCATAGTTATAATTGTGTCAACGACGAAAGTAAAAGCGAAGGCATAGATTGATTTACGGGTGATATGATTAACGGTGAAAACACCGCAATTCAAGCAGGTGCCGCATTCAAATATTGTGTCTTATCTTACGAGTGGCTGGCTCACCGTATCGCAATTTATTTTACGGTTAAACAGGTGGCCAACCGGCACGGTTTGAGTGGCCAACCAGCTGTTTGTTTGGATATCGGGGAGAGGCCACGCAACTGCCTGACTTTTTCGTATCGGGGAAAGGCCCCGCAACGGTCCGGGTGGGGCAAGGTCACCTGTGGCATGACGACCGCCCAAGGTCGCACCAGTAAATTGTATTTGTAATTAAGGTACCATTTTTCTTATTTATTTTAAATTTTTACACAGCGGGTGCGCGCTCGATGCACATTGTTCTCGCTTCTCCTTGGTTGTCGGCGGCGATTATTTTTACCTTTATTTTTGGTAGTTGATTCTTTTTAATAAAATGAATTACTAAATTTTCGGGTTTGGTATGATGGGAGCGGAGACTTCCTCTGTGTCGGCGTGTTGATTGCAGTCCCTTGGTGCCCGCATCCAATTTCGTAACCAGGGCTTGTCCCCGTTTGAATTCGGATGGATGCGCGCACCAAGGCACCGCTCTCGGGTTATGATTTCATTGTTCGTTCCTCAGGTTCCGGCCGACGAATTTCGGCGGAATTCCGGTTTATTATTATTTGCGGTTTTTTTTTTTAGTTCAAGTTTCTGTATCATCACGGTGTAAGCCAAAAGCACATGCAAGCCTCAAACCCCACGACCTTAGCACTTCTCCTTGAGAACGTAGCCGGCAAAAATCACCGTGGAGGCCTCTGCATGCGCTTAGTGAAATCTGCAGGTTGGCAGTAGCCAGCCTGTAACAATAGGATGACGTAATTGAAGGAAGCAAGCAATGACACGAGACAATTGAAAGACCATCGTGCAGGAAGACCATCACTACTCTGAGTCGAATAATATTAGCGGATACAATGAAGTGACCCGCTTCACGAACAAAAAATTTTAATTAACTAAAACAAAAATGACATTTGCAATATCATTATTCTGGACGTCCATAAACCCTAAGAAGCAAAAAAAAAAAAATTGGTCTGGTTTCAGTGTGATCTTGAGCGATTAAACATTCATTCTTGATAATCTTATTCTTTTTTATTTCGGTGAATTGAAAATCTTTCGGAATCTGTACATTAAGGGGATCTGGTACCTGCAGATAGGAAATACTCCAAAAAACACCTAACACCACGGTATGGCTTTACACCCCCTTTAGTTATTTCAATATACTCGACTAGTATATCGTTTGATAGATTTTGGATCTGACAGCAATCTATAGATAATAACACCTTAATAAATTCACTGTTCTGGCGTTGCTTGAAATTTTATTCGTTTAATATAGATTCATTGAAATGAACTTGAAGAAAGCAACAATTCTGGTATCAGAGATTTCTCACATCCACTGTTTGTGTCACATCCACGCCGCTGGAGGCCATTATACGCTTAATATAAACATTTCATATCATTGATAACACTGTGCTAGTTGAAAAACGTGACAAGTTGGGCACCCAGGAGGTAAACCTTATTCGAGTACGCTGAGTTCAATGGTGCTAGTCCCATTTTAAAGTTAGTCCCCATTTTTGAGATATCGCATTTGACATGTTTTGGCTCTGAGTCAAAATATACCCTCATTTTCACGTTGATAGCTCTTGAACCATTAAGATTTTTGTTATACTTTCTTCAGCAAAGTTGTTGCGCAGGTCAAGACCAACAACTTTGCCGAACATATCAAGACCGAAAAACCACATCCAATTTTTTTTTTGCTTTTCATTTTGACGAAAAACACTGTTTTTATCATTTTTTATCATTTAGTTGAATTTAAATCGAGTAGAATCGATCCTAATAAACATCGCATCGACAAATATAGATACAATAGAAACTATTTAAATGAAAGTTAAATCGATTCAATTGATTTTATGGTGATTTTTCCTAAAAAAAAAAATCCTAAAAAATTAACATTTTTCTTTTCTTTGACAAAACAATGGCGTGCCGTTGCGATAGTAGAAAAAAATCCTGGATTTTTCCATCCCATAGTTTTAACTAATTACATCACATAAATTATCACTTTGGACGGCAGTCCAAACGAGTGACGAAAGCACCTACTGTGCTGGAAGTCGAACTTGTATATATACATCAACATTGAGTGGAGGTATGACCATCCGAAAATTGCCCCAAAAAATTAGTTTTTCGGGTATAACTGCCCCAAAAAGTACCCCAATTATTATACCACATTATAACTAGCAAATTATGATTGTAGACGTCAATACCAATTCAACGACACCTCAAACGTCTAAAACGGATGATTTTGACCAAAGTTATGACATTTTTAAATTTTTCTATGACGTCACCATATAATCTTGCTTTGGTATATATGTTTGTTTGTTTGTCCGTACTTCTTTCATTTGATCTCATATTTTCAGGGTTTGCAGTACTTGAAAAACTAAGCAACTTTTGTACTACAACTTTTTGATTTGGCCGCCATGTTGGCCGCGGCCAGCCTCTGAAAGGCCATTTTTGGCCATTTTAGCCACGCTCACAGCGCTGAACTTATTTGACATACCCCGGACATATGCATATCTTTAGAAAGGTATGGGCAGCTATCAAATAGCATATAAAAAAATTTCAAAAAATAAAGGTTGAGGGTCATTTTGGCCAATAAACTGAAAAATGCCAAATCGGTGGGCCACATTCGGCCAAATTGCTAAAAAATTAGCCCAAGACTTTTGGTTCATATTTTCAGGATTATTAGCCACAAACCTCACCTACAATATGACATCTACCGTTTGTCCCAGAAAACTCGTATATTTTAGATATTGACCTCCATAACTTAAACGCCACCCTAATTTTTTGGAAATTTTCATTTTTTCGCTCAAATGCACCCTAATATCGGTCCGTTGCGGTTCATAATGATAGTGGATCAACATATTACAATGAAACAAATATAAATACATGATATTATTATCATTGCTACGAGAATTTTTACCAGTGACCCTTGTTTCATAACAACAAAAAAAAAAATGAAAAAACTGACAAATTGATGTGATCGAAAAAATCACCAAAAACATTGAACATTTCACACTCTCCTTGCATAAAATCGATATTTTTAATCTTTATGATGATTTCTTTATACAGTAGATGTTATCTTCCCTCCCATCGCACGAAGATGGAATATCAGCGAGAGGGTAGCTACCATTAATTTTTGTTTCCAACTAACACACTAAAATATGTATATTTTGTTGTATTGTTTAAACAATCAAAAATGAATTGCTATCGAGTGTGTGTGAACTGTTTTGACTGACAACCATAAAACGAATCGCAATTCAATTCATTTTCAATTTGCCGTGCCAAAATCATTGATATCAAATAAAAAACCTCTTAACGGGGTAAATGTTCGAGTGACAAAAGCCGAATTCAATTCACAAAATTTCTGATATCAAATTTGTGCCAAACAAAACAATCGCATTCGATTTGTCAACGATTTTTCGGAATGCTAGTGCGTTCGGCGCGTTTGTTTACATTTTTCTTTCTAGCTGTCAAAAACAACAATTTGTCAACGTTTTTTCGGAATGTTCAACAACAACGCGCTGAATGCACTTACATTCCGAAAAATCGTTGACAAATCGAATGCAATTGTTTTGTTTGTTTCAAATTTGATATCATAAATTTTGTGAATTGAATTCGGCTTTCATCACTCGAACATTTACCTCGTACAACAGACACGTCACTTTGCATACCAAAAAGTTGAAGAAAATTGAAAAATAATCTGGGATAGAAAAATCCGAGATTTTTATCCGTCGTATGTTTCTGTGATTGAATGGCGCAGTGACATTTGATGGTTGATATATTGATGCAGATGTTTCTTAATTTACGTGTAAAATTTACATGACGTAATTGTTTAAAACTATGGGATGGAAAAATCCAGGATTTTTATCTATTATCGCAACGGCACGACATTGGTTTGTCGACAATGATTGGATTTTTTTTTTTTAGGAAAAATCACCATAAAAACAACTGAATCGATTTAATTTTCTTTTAAATAGCTTCTATTGTATCTATATATGTCGATACGATGTTTATTCGATCGATTCTACTCGATTTAAATTCAACAAAATGATAAAAAATGATAAAAACAGTGTTTTTCGTCGAAATGAAATGCCAAAAAAAAAATTAGATGTGGTTTTTCGGTCTTGATATGTTCGGCAAAGTTGTTTGTCTTGGCTTGCGCCACAACTTTGCTGAAGAAAGCATAACGAAAATCTTAATGGTCCAAGAGCTATCAACGTGAAAATGAGGGTATATTTTGATTCAGGGCCAAAACATGTCGAATGCGATATCTCAAAAATGGGGACTAACTTTAAAATGAGACTAGCACCATTGAATTCAGCATACTCGAATTAGGTTTACCATCTGGGTGCCCAGCTTGTCACGAAAAAAAAAGTTTGCAATTCAAGCACAGTGTAATCATCGCCAAATCCTTTGCATTTCCTTCATCCATATATTCGTTGTAGCTCCAAAACCAAACTGTTGTGAGAGCAGAAAAAAATATGACTATTTTCCTTTTACACCATGATTGAAGAACGTCATGTGAAAACTCGCAGATGATACAATCTAGATTTTTACAAAATAAACTCTATGATGATAATGGGCAAATTTGTCGAAAATTCCATCGCGGTTGTTGAGTGGACATTTTTTCATGCATTTTACATATATGGTTTTTCAGAGATTAGTGGGTCAGCCTGAAGTTTTTATTTTTGAGCTATAAACTAAAACTGCTTTTGTTCTTTTTAACGTTAACTAATTATTTGCAGAAGCTTTGTTTTAATTTTTGGTACAATGTGTAATTGTGTACGGATACACAACACATTGTACCAAAAACGACAACTACCTAATAGCTTTATGGTTTGCTATGATTTTACTGATTAGAATAGAATAACAATAACATACTATTTGGCCGTCAATTTAAAAAATGTTACGTTGTGTTTTCTAAAATGATTTCATCGTTCATAATAATGTATTTAGCCGCAGAGACAAAAGCATATTACACCACAATGAAAATATCAGATTTTTGATGATGTTTTGAATGAAAATAAATTTGTTCGTATATACCGTAGAACGGTACGGTACGTAACATAGAAAATTAAGAGCTTTTGTCATTTAAAAATAAATGTTTTGCATTAAATCAAAATTTGTGTTATTCTAAATAATTAATGTTCGATATTATTATTTTGTTGGTGTAATTAAAAGGACATTGTTGAGATTGGTGTATGGATTGGTAAATATGTATGTATTTAGATAGTGGGTGCCTCATTAAAAATCTGTGTTGTTTATTTTTATATTTTATGCCAATTTCCTATCATAAATAATGATAAACTAAAAATTGTGTATCCGTAGGATATAAAATTAACTGTTGGTTATGGATATTTGAAACAAGCAATCATTATAAATCAATTAATGTTCTTAATAGCTGTTCCATCATGTTTTGAATTCGCTACCAGCCACAATTAAAATAGTCGTCCCCTCAACCCCCATCTCTTAAGGAAACACCCAAATTTCCAAGTATCCGTTTAATTTAAAAATACAAAATTAATTTGAATGTTTTTCTGTTAACGTTCCCCGAATATAATCAGTTCATTTATATTTAATTTTTATGAATTTTCTATTTATCTGGTTTTCCCCAACTTTTCATCCTATGTCGATCACAAAATTTGCCAGGCAGGCGTAGTATCTACGAAGTACACAAACAAACAGCCAATTTTTTTTAAAAGACAAAACAAAATAAATTATTTACAAAAAAAAAAAACATTTTGACCCATCGAGGAACGCTTTTTGTTTTTTTTTTGGGCTAGGATGAGGAATTTTTTCACTTATTTTTAAGATTTCACAAGAAGAAAACTCATTTACATTTTATCTTTTTAATGTTACATTGTAATAATAAATTTTTATCGTTTTTCATTTGTTGTTTTTTCCACGATGAGCTTTCATTTTATTATTTTGTGTTTGGAATAATATATTTGTTTATATTCAAAAGCTGCGAAGTGAAAAATTATACTGTTAAATGAAAAATCATCAACCATGATGATGTTTTGCTTGTTGATGGAATATGAGACACGAACATTTATAAATCGATATAATTTGTATACTTAATGTATTTATATAGCCTTAAAGCTAACGTTACAAGCTTTTCGGTTTTTCACTGTTTTGTAAAGAGCAATTATCATGGAACATAACAGTTCATAAAACGATACGTTTCGACTATTAGCAATAAGTTGGAAAACTATATTGACAGTGCAATAAATTTAGTATTTAATTTTCAGTTGAATCAGAATATTTAACAGTACGTTACAGCTAATAAGGTCTAACAAAAATATTGTTTCAAATGTTCTTCTTTGCTCACTCGAATCTATCGTTAGTACACGTAAAATTTATTAAATTATGCGTTTGTTTCGTTGTCCTTAAGAGGGTTAATTTAGGTTTAAGGGTGAGGTTAAAATACGAAATAATCTCAAATTGAAAGTTCAAAAACAGCTACTAATACTCCAAATAATTGTTTTTCAAATCTTTCGTTGTAGGGGCTGAGGTGTTTGTGGAACCTAATTAACTAAGCTAATTGTAGCTCAACGTGGTAATGGGCATTTAAGTCACTGTCAAAAAAAACATCATCCCTGTGTTACCTTGTTTTTGATTAATATAACGTATACAGTCAGGAACGAAAATGACATACACAATGAGTTTCGATTTTTTTTTTTTTTACAATTTAGATAGAATAGAATTTATTTTGCAGTTTTGTATTAAATTAAATAATTTTTCCAAAAATATAAAATAGAACTTCATTTACCGTTAAAAAAAATCAAGAATTTTTTGCAACGAAAATGAACATACCACTTACAGTATGATTATAGTCGATACTGTGTTTTATCGAATAAGATAATGTATGAACAGAATGAACCATTTACATAAATGACTATTGAGCTAATCTCAACATGCGACTGGCACTATAATACTTGGTGGCTGGGAAAAGTGGAGGATCAGAACGATTAAATTGAATTAATGATGTGGGGGCTGATAACCTGTCTGTCCAGATGTTGTAACCAGGTCAAATACGTTATATGTAAATGCGGTAGGGGCAGTGTCAATCGGAAAATCTTGATTGATCGTAAGTTCAATTAATCAATCAACCAAAATTTCGGCAATTACTTTAAAGAAATTTTACGTTTAAGTATTAAACCAAATTTAGGAATAGGACCAGCTAGAACTAAATGTCAGTCCGCAAGCGTTTGATATTCATTTGACTTAAAATCAATGTTGTTCTAAAGGGTTGCTGAAACCATACGATATAAAATACCATTATTTTGTAAGGCGCATAAAATAACGCATATTAACCGAATTGAAGCCCGATCGAACAGCACGTAGAAAAAATACGTATAGAAATTTATCACCTTTGAGTGACTGCATGGTTGACAGTTGACAATTTAGTACTAAATTTAAGGCATATTTTGGTTATTGAACATTGGCGACATCTATCAATAACTGGTATGAACTAACCATCAATTTAATTAATTGGAAATTCAGACAAAATATCGACGTCAGGCACTCAGCATTAGAATCGAGTGAGAGCATTTGCCTTATTTCAAGAAAATTGAACTTGATCAATATAGCGATCCAATGTTGCCCTTCACTGAACAAATGAACCGACTGTCGATTGTAGGGTTTTAAAAAGCCAACTTTATAGTTTTTATTTTCGCAGACATTTTTGATACTAAAGACCAATTTGCATGTAGAAAATTATTTCGTCTGCAAATTATTGTAGGTAAATAAGAATCATCCTTTATATTAAAATATTCAAGCCACATTTTTTTTATTATTTTAACCTAATTCAAAATCAAGATTTAGAGTTTTATCTATGGCGTCTGTTTTTATTCTGAATCCTTCACAATTACAATAATACATTTTTTTTTTGCTGATTTTGATTTTGTTACCATAAAAATACTTGGACCGAGTATATTTTATAGTAATATTTTTATTTTTATGGCGAATTTTGCTCAAAAAATAAAATAAAATCTTCTGCAAAATTCTGCATGTTTTTATTTATTTTTTTTGTCTCTCGCGCACACAAAGTAAATGTTTATGATATTCATTTTGCAGAAGAAAAGGTCTATTGCATGTAAACGGGCTACAAACATGCACGGAATCGCTAAACAAATCAAGCATTACGAAAATAGCTACCCTTGCAGCAATGAATCATAATAGCCTTGGAGTAAACATATTGTTACGGTGACACCTAGATTAGAATAGAATAACTTAATTTCACTAATTGTTCAATTGCATTTATGATTTGGTTCAACATTTAGGCGTCATTTCTATATACTAACATATTTGCTCGATGCGCATTTAGGATTATTCTAGAAACAAATATTTTGGTATATAAAGGCCTACGTTGACGTGGAATGCTGAGTCTTATTTTAAACGTGATACAGTGAAGGTTAAATAGAAAGATTATTAAAGTGATTATTAAAGCGATTATTAAAGCGATTATTAAAGTGATAATTAAAAAGTGTGTTATAATTGTAATAATTAATTGTTAATTTTGTGTTGTATTTATAATAAATTGTGTTGTGTAAATAAATGGTGTGAGTTCAAATTTGAAGCAGTTGTATTTATTCACAATCCAGTGATTCGAACCTTGAGTAACAAGGCAAAATCGTAACAGCATTATGTTCTGTTATTTAGTTGGCTATTAAAACACAGATGGAATTTTATTAGTTTTGCATGTGCAAGGCTTTGTTGGGGGACAGTCTATAATTTATTCGATAAAACAAAATCCAAAGTTTTAATATATTATGTATTTTTTTGAGATATCGGTGTCCTCAATGTAGCATTTTACGAAAAGAATGTGCCTTATATGAAAAACAGTAAGTTAGCATTGAAGTTTGGTTGACAAGAAGTTTTTTTAAGACCATGCTAAAATAAGTAGCGAGGAAGTAAAACTGCATAACACGAATTTTACACTATTCTATTTTCCATGGCGAAATGTTGCCCCCTGCTGAGTTAACTTCTCCCCCTCCCCCACCTTATAAAATTAGAAAAGAACCATTGCAGAAGTAAGAGTCGTTTATGAGCTCTAGGAATTCTCAAATAATTTTTTTTGACTCTTCAGCAGGAATTAAGTAACTCAAGTGGGCGTCTGAGTCAACATTGACTAAGCCTCCAATCAACAAAAATGGAATACTTTGAATAAATTATTATTGTAGAATGAGGAATTATTAACTTCAGTTTTAAACTGAACCATTCTTTGGTTTTCATCAATTGTGTGTTTCATACTTGTACGTATAAACAATGCCTTCTAAATTACAGGCCTCTTACTACTCTCATTTTTCGCACATGTCGTAAATTTTTGTCTAAACTGAGACTGCGCAATAATAATGTTAAGATATAACTAACAAAACAACTAGAGAAAGCAACAAAAACGTCGACTTAGCGTGTCGCGGTGTATGTGTATTTGGTGTATGCGGCCTGTAGTTTAGAAGGCATTGGTATAAACGACAAACTATTTTAAAATTGCAAAAATTAAATATTTCAATGTTGGATATGATGTACCGATTTATGAGCTCAAGAAATACAAATCAGTTTGATTTGTGAGCTGCTACTAAGGGTGAGCTCAAAAATCGAAGTATCTTAAATCGAAAGCTTATAAATAGCATGTATGTAAAGGGTGGTTAAATTTTAAGGGCCGACGTTGAATGTGAACCACACCTAAACGTCAAGTTTTTTTCTGCATTTAATTTGACATTTCTCAATTTCACACTAACTCAATTTGAACCATGGAAAGATACACAATCGAGCAACGCGTTAAAGTTATTCAGGCATATTATGAAAATGAGCATTCAAATCAAAATGCATATCGTGCACTTCGTGATTTTTTCGGTCAATTTAATCGTCCAAATGTGCGTACAATCGGAAAAATCGTGCAAAATTTTGAGCAAATCGGATCTGTAGGAGATTTTAAAACAACATGTGTGCATGATCATACAGTTCGTACTGCAGAAAAGCTGCTGTTCGCGATAGTGTGGCTGAAGAGCCATCCACCTCAACTCGTCGTCGTGCCTAACAATTGCACCTCTCACGCTCGTCGTTGATGGAACATTATGCATAAGGCTTGCATTTACACGCATATAAGGTGCAATTGACTCAAGAACTAAAGCCTCTTGACCATTCCAAACATCGTCAATGGTCAGAATGGTGGCAAGAAATGGCAACAGTAGATGATCAATTTTCAAAGAAACTCTTCTTCAGTGATGAGGCACATTTTCACCTCAGTGGATTCGTCAATAAGCAGAATTGCCGCGTTTGGGCGAATCATAATCCAAGAGTGATTGTCGAAAAACCAATGCACCCACAAAGTGTGACTGTTTGGTGCGGTTTATGTGCTGGCGGCATCATCGGGCCGTATTTTTTTCCAAAATGAGGCCGGTCAGGCAGTTACTGTGAATGATGTTCGCTATCGTGAGATGATAACGAACTTTTGATGGCCCGAATTGGAAGATATGGATGTGGACGATATGTGGTTTCAACAGGACGGTGCCAGTTGCCACACAGCTAACAAAACAATGGCTCTTTTGCGCTACAAATTCAATGGTCGTGTTATCTCACGTGATGGCGATGTCAATTGGCCGCCAAGATCATGTGATTTGACACCGTTGGACTGCTTTCTTTGGGGTTATTTGAAAGAAACGGTGTACGTCGATAAGCCAGCAACAACTCAAGAGCTAAAGGATGAGATAATTCGGTACATTAACGGCTAATAGTATGGGAAGGAGTCAAATAGTATGGGAAGCTCAATTATGCCTAAGCGTCATCGAAAATTTGGACCATCGGGTGGAGGTGTGCGCCAAAGGCCATTCGCGGCGGCCATTTGGCCGATATTTTGTTCCATACATATTATCATAATAAAAAGAATTAACAATAATTTCTTAGATAATTTGTGTTTTATTCAAAATCAACATTGGCCCTTAAAATTTAACCACCCTTTATAAGATGCAGCAAATTTTCACCAGAAAAAATACGTTTTTGCTATTCACCGCTAGAAGCAGCACTATCACAAAATCGAAATTTTTTCTGCTTATTTTTTTTGAAACGGTATGAAGCGGCATGACGCTAGACTCAGGTGTAAACCGCATGTTAAAAATAAGGCAAGAACTGAATTTAAAATTCATAAAAATGTACTGGTTTATTGGAAGAAACTCCGTACTGACAACAAACTGCTGTTATATAAACAAATCCTAAAACCTATCTGGACGTATGGTATTCAGCTTTGAAGCTGCGTAAGGCAAACTGTAGTTTTAGATCATTCAAACATTTCAAAACAAAGTACTACGTAGCATTGTGAATGCTCCTTGGTACATTACAAATGACAATCTCCATCGATACTTAAACATGGAAAACGTCAGCGGTGAAATAAAAAATTTTGAAAGGAGTCATGTACTGCAACTGCAGCAGCATGGCAACGAGGAGCTGCTAACACTTTTGTTAAAAAACCGAACACATTTCACATTAAAATGACGTAAACATTTGTGAAGTGCTATTAACGTAGGCGATTTTTTGGTGTTGCCCTGTATTTGCATTATGATGATTATTGTAATTTTAGTATATATATATATATATTTTGAAAGTCCTTATACATACACAAATCTTCAATATGAATTTGTTAAAGTAGATAGTCATAGCCCTATCTGGTCGCATATGCCACTGGTGTCGAATATCCCTAGCCTTTGAAACAATGTCAACATGCGCAATAATACAATATTCAATACGGTCAATGATACAGTAACGACACAGGTGGAATATTGTATATTGTAGCGAATTCAACAATTTTAATTTTTTTTATATAATATTCTTAAATTTATGCGTAAGCAATTTTTATGTATAAAAATTCGATTTATTCAGGTTAAAAACAGAATTCAATTAAAAACCTTTACAAAAGTTAGTTTTAATTCTCGCAGTGAATATTTGGAACTCACCAGTGGTAGATACTCACTTAAGCACAAAAACCTGGGCAGAGGCCAGATTTTTACATGGTCCTTCGAGCCTCCAGAACAACCAGCGGATAATAAAACTCACTTTGTAAAGGAATTTACATTGAGATTTTGAGCTACCACAACAACCGGCAGCCAACACGTTCTACAAACATATTGCTATAGGCCAAGAGACGTCGAAGCTTCGAACTCACAACAACAGGTATCGAAATTCAACAACCAAACAACAACCGGCAAATAAACCAAATTCTACGCCATAGAACAACAGTCCAACACCCATGTCAATAATAACATAAACATGGAGCGGTTATTGCAGCAGCAAAATGACAAGGTAGTAGAGATGGAGCACATCATCTGGAGCTATAAAAAAGCTGGTGCAGCGCGGAAAACGAAAAAATATCTTGAATTGAAAATAGCAACTCTTACAAAGACGTACAATGAGTACGTCGATGTGGACAATAAAATAAGAGAATTCCAGCTTCAGCTAGAATCAACACATCAATACTATAGAGATAGGCAAATAGTATAGGAAAGATTTACAAAACATGTTGAAGATATGCGTCAACACCTAAACTCATCATTCTCGCCATCAACACCAGCTCCAGACGCATCCTCCAAATTCAACTTTGCCCTGGAGGCGTCAAAAACCAACTTCTACCGAAAAAATGAAACTTTTTCAGCAAATCTAATCTATCATTTGAATCATCAAGTAAAGACCATCAGCAACAGCCTGAGAATTCCAGCAAAGGGGTGTCACACAACAATCAAAAGCTGCTCAAGAAGCAAGAAGTCCTGATGAGGAGGATGCACAGAAAATTAGAATCGATTGAAGAAGCATTGGACAACAACAACATTCCAATGGAGTTCATAAGGTTAAAACTGGCTAAATTATTCCAAAAATGGGGCAATTGATGCTTTACACATAAAGCTCTTAGAAGAAATGGAAGATCAAGAGCAAATAGCTCCCTACTTTCAAAATAACTACTATGAGACTCTTAAGGATGGAGTGGACTCAACAACATTGCGATTGCAGCGCAACCAGAAAGAAGAGACTTCGAACAATTCTGGAGAATCCAGGGTACAATTACCCATGAGAGAGCTCTCAACATTTTATGGTAATTATGAGCATTGGAGCTCCTTCAACAATATTTTCACTGAGCTCATTCACAACAACAATAAGCTATCTGACACAATCAAAATAATGTACTTGAAAGCAAATCTATAAAAGGGAGCAGTTCAATTGATCAGTCACCTCTCAACAACTGGTGATAATTACAACAAGGCCTGGGAAATACTACAAGGAATTTATAACAACCCCAGATTATTAGCAAATAAGTATTTCAACTCGTTAATAACTTTATTAGCAATACATGCACCATCAGCGACAGCAATCCGTAAATTGCATGATGCTACAGTTGAAATATTACACAACATCAACATGTTATAATTACACACTCCGTTCGAAGCCCTAGTGATGTTCATTCTAGACAAAAAGCTAGCCCGGAAACCACTAAGCTCTACGAAACATGATTAGAGAAGCCGAAAGAAACTAAACGAATCAATAAATTCTTCAGCTTTATAGAAAGAAGATTCCAATCACTCGAGGCTATGGGGGTCACAAAGGTGTTAAACGCACCGCCGCAACCAATGATACAACTGAAACGGGTACACGCTACAATCGTAGACAAGATGTAGTAAAGGGATGCCAAGGAAAACATCAGCTGCAAGACTGCAATCAGTTCAAGCTAATGCCAACCCGTGCAGATCCCCAATACGATGCATTGTGTTTCAAGGACATCACCACACTCTTCTGCGTGGTAATAACAAGGCATCCACCAACATGGGGACAACACAAACTCTAGTAGTGAAACAAGAAGAACCTGTATTACTACTAACAGCAATGGTCAGAGTAGCAACAGACACGGGACATCTCACCACAATGAGGGCGGTCATTGATTTAGGGTCCCAAGCTACATTAATATCATCGAGGGCTGCCAATCTGATAAATGTCAAAAAGAAAAAAACACATGTGAACATTTCAGGCATTGGCGGTAGCGAAGCAGGAATCTGCAAACATAATGGGTGGGGCAAAAGTCCTGCTATCATTTTGAATGCCTATAAGATAAGTAAGTTTGGTTTTCATAAAAAGTTTATTTGGTCTTTACATTTTTTTTTTCGTTATGATTGGAAAATTATATCGGCTAAATGGTGAACGCGATTCGCTATGCAACTTTCGGCTCTTTTTAAGACATTTTTCATGACATCCCGCAACATCTCAGGCTGAATTTCTTCAATTTCGTGACGAATATTGTCTTTAAGATGTTGAATCTTTTGGGGTTTATTCACATAAACTTTTGATTTTAAAAAAACCCATAAGAAAGAGTGTGGTGCTGTTAAATCCGGAGATCTGGCTGGCCATGCTAAATCGCCATTTCGCGAAATTAGTCTTCGTGGAAAAACAACTTCGTCATTCAATAATTGAATTGTTGAACGGGCTGTGTGTGCTGTGGCCCCATCTTGCTGAAACCACATGTCCTCTATTCCTTGCTGTTTCATTTCAGACACAAGAAAATTTAGAATCATGTCCTGGTACCATTCAGCAGTAACAGTAACTTCAACACCTCGGTCATTTTCAAAAAAATAGGGACCAATAATGTTTCCAGCATGAATACACACCATATAGTTGTTTTTAGTGGATGCAATGATGTTTCATGAATTAACTGAGCATTGTGTGTTCCTCAAAGCCGACTGTTCTGTTTATTGACGTGGCCACTGAGAAGAAAATGGGCTTCATCGCCCATTATCAATTTAGACGAAAAATCTTCAATTTCACCAGACAGCCTTAGGATTGCATTACTGTACTCAACTCGTTAATCATGGTCTCTCGGTAGCAATTTATGGACTAATTGAATTTTGTACGGGAACATTTTCAAATCAGTTTTCAAAATTCGACTTGAACCGCGTGCAGAAATGTGTAAATGGAAACCACGTCTCCGAATTGATGTTTCTGGAGACTCTGTAACACTATCCAGAGCCACATTTTCAGCGTTACGAGACGTCCGTTGTCTTACAGAACGAGGCCTGTCTGCTGTCGTACCGTACTGTCGAAAATTCGCATGTAAACGATAAATTGTGGTTTTGTGAGGCACTGGACGATTAGGATATTTTTGACGAAATTTCCGCTGAGTGGCAATAATGGAACGATTATTTTCAATAAATATTGTCACTATTTCTGCTCGTTCTTGTGGCGTATATTTATCCATTATAAAATTTGGTCGTCTACACAACACAATGGTTAAAGCGAAACTGAGCTAAACGTCACATAACCAAGATGGATCGCAATCAAAATGGTAGCGGGACTTTGCCCCACCCGTAATTCATTAATAATAGCCAACAACATTATCAAAGACAGCCACCGAGAGGCAATGGCACAGAACACAGAGTTCGGATGGATTATAATCGGCAGCATGAGTAACATAGACAACCAAGTAAGGAGAGCCATGGTGACGACAAAATCAATCGAGGAAGAACTAAAATGATTTATAGAGATTGATAGCATTCCTGAAGAAAGGAGCCACACAGCAGAAGAAAATCAAGTTGAGGAGACATTTCAATCAACAGTGAATCGACACACAGATGGATGATTTATATAGTAAAAATTAAATTTAAGGTTGATCACGTCAAACCTAGAGAATCTAGGAAAAGAGCAGCAGCCAGACTTCTGCAAATCGAAAGAAGATTTAACAAAAATCCGGACTACAAACAATTATATAAACAATTCTTGCAAGAATATATAGATTTGAACCACATGAAGTTAATACAAGAAAAGCCAGAAGTTGAGCGCGTCGATAGAATGTATTACATACCTTATCATAGCATTATCAAACCAGGCAGCTCGAGTGGTGTTTGATGCATCATCAAAAACAACAACGTTTTCGTTGCAACGACATCGTTAAACGACAGCATTGAGGCAGCTCGACTGGTGCTGCAAAAACTGCAAGCCCTCACAACACAAGGTGAATCCAATTTGAGAAAATGTGCATCCAACTCTCCCAAAACATTGAGCAAAGCATTCCTAGAGAGCAAAAAGCCAACGGAAATATTCAAATAAAATTAAATGACACCATTAAAACGTTGGGAATACTATACAACCCGGCGGAAGATATTTTCGAATTCGATATAGCAGGACTACAGCTGACCAAAAACCAGCACACCCAACGCTCATTCCTATTTGATTCATCAAAGCTCCTTGACCCCATAGGATGGCTGTCGCCAACAACAATCATGGCCAAGATCATGATGCAGGATGTTTGGAAAATGGGAATAAGCTGGGATGAACAACTACCAGAAAGAATAAGTGCCAAATGACAAAACTACAAAGATGACCTGAATGAGATATCAAGATTAAAAATTCCAAGATGGCTTAGTACAACGTCTAGATGCAAAACGGAACTACACGGGTTTTCTGATGCATCAGAGCACGTCTATGCGGCAGTGGTTTATTGTAGGACAGTAGATGACAACGGTAAACCAGCAGCTCAGCTATTATTGTCCAAAACACGTGTTGCACCAATCAAAACGAAGCTAGCAATCCCTCGCCTCGAGTTAAATGCAGCCTTATTATTGGCAAAATTAATGAAACACGTTCAAGACACCATGAAACGTTAATACGTACGCTTGGCCAGATTCAACAATAACACTCTGGTGGATTACAGGAGACCCAAACAGCTTCAAAACGTTTGTGGCAAATAGAATCTCGACGATCAAGGAGACATTACCAACAACAACATGGCATCACGTGAAGTCTCAAAAAATACCAAAAACACCGCCTCGCGTAGCATAACACCCAAACAGCTCATTGACAACAACTTATGGTGGCATGGACCAAGCTTCCTAACAACTATGGCGCCGCAGTGGAATACTGAAGAACCCGTTCCGGACCAACCATCAAATTTACGAGCAGAGCTAGAAGAAAAGAGAGTGCTACCGACGGTAATAAAAAGGTTGCACATACTTGCAGAGTTATTTAGCAGGCTGTCTGCATACAGCAAAATTAAGGTCACGGCCGCATATTGCTTACGAATCATAAACAACTACAAACAAGAAAATTGTAACAAGGGTTAGCTAACTTGTAATGAACTTAAGGCAGCAGAAACAACAATTATAAAAATAACCCAAAAGCAAGGTTTCGGACCAGAAGTCGCACGCATAACCATGGAGAGAAGGCTAGAAAAGGACAGTAAGCTAGTTTCATTAAACCCCTTCCTAGACGGCGAAGGCCTACGCCGTGTGATGGGACGCCTCCAAAACTCGAATCTAACAACTACCAGCAAACAGCCTGTAATTCTTAACCAAAACACATTACATGGTGGCACACAACTTACCCTTGCAATGCTGAGACAAAAATATTGCATTATCGTTCGGAGACGAGCCGTAAAACAAGTGATACAAAAATGCATAACCTGCTTTCGCTACAAACAAAAAAACATCTGCAAGGGTGAGCCACAGAAGACCATTTTCTAAAACGAGAATCGACTATGAAGGGACCCATCCAACTAAGAACCACCAAGGTAACAAATTCTACAAAGGATACATTGCCCTATTCGTATGCATGATAACCAAAGCCATACACGTCGAGATAGTGAGCACCCTAAAAACAGAGGCATTCATAGCGGCCTACGATAGATTCGTTTCCGGGTGAAGGCTTTGTACTGATGTATTGTCTGACAACGGAACCTATTTTGTGGGTGCAAAGTCCGTAATGAAGAAGACATACGATACAGTTCAGCTATGGCCACACTACCTGACGACGTAGCAGCTTTGCTATCCAGTGATAAAACGACATGGCACTTCATACCACGTCATACTTTTACCAAGGCAGATAAGCGCTTATTAATGGACCGGCTTACCTTACCATCTTCTAGTAAAGTTTTAACTATTCATGAGGCACAAGGACTAACGTCACCAAATGTTATATGCGTCAGAACAAACACTCATCCGATTAAACTTTTCAGTATAGTTTACCACACGCAATAGTTGCAATATCGAGGCACACGTGTTCATTTAAATATTTCGCACCTGTAGCAGATGATTTACTCCATTCGTTAGTGATGAAGGTGCGCCATTTTAACAACAGTTGTCCTGCTATTTACAAATCACCAAATACTACCAAACCATCTTCAAAACCATGTAAAAATTCAGGCAAAGATGTCATTACAATTTATTATCAGAATGTAAATAAAATGGCATCAAAAGCATCCAAATTCTATAAATTTGTTCATCAAACAAACTACCCTATATATGTAATTGTGGAAACTTCATTAAAACCCGACATAAGGAGCAGCGAATTTTTTGGCCAGGACTACGTTGTTTATAGATGCGATCGGTCTCCTGAAACTAGTTCAAAGAAATCGGGTGGTGGCGTACTGATAGCAGTACATTCTAAACTGTGGAATGCTCCAGTAACTGTAGCCCCATCGAGAGTCGAACAGATCGGTGTAAAAATCAAAATCAACCAAATCAATCTAATCATCTACGCAGCATATATACCACCTCAATCAAATAGTGATCATTATGCAACTTGCATCGATGCGATTGATGAAGTTATTAATACAACAAACTCGTCAGATTTAGTTCTTGTGCTTGGAGATTTTAATCTTCCAAATATAACTTGGAATTTGGACCCAGAACTAAACTGTATTTTACCTTGCAATGTAACAACAGATGCGGAATCTTTATTTGTGGACGCTATGCTTGGTTATAATTTGAACCAAATAAACACAATTGCTAATAATCGTGATAGATTATTGGATCTTGTCTTCAGCAACGACATTGACACCTTTAAAATTTCTGAATCCCTATTACCTTTTGTCATAAATTATGTTAATCACAAATCTTTGGATATTGTATTTGACTTAACTAAAATGGCGAGATCAGAACACCTACAACCAATGAAATACAACTTTAAAAAAACTAACCGTGTGGGGCTACAAAGTTACCTGGAATCCATCAACTGGCAAATAACTCTCAATTCCAATGATATAAACGAAAATGTGGATAAATTTAATGACTTCATGCTTCAAGGATTCGAAATGTATGTACCTATGTGCTGTAAACCACAAAATGATCACCCTCATTGGTTTGATGATAAACTAGTTAACTTAAAAAATCGGAAGTCGAAAGCGTATGCCAAAATGTTGAAAAGCGGGTTAGAAGCGGACAAAATTACGTTTCTACAACATAGTAATGAATTTGAAATTTATTTCAAATCTAAATACAGGTCGTATCTTAATCAAATTCAAGACAAAATCAAAGTAAATCCAAAACAATTTTGGAAATACTTTAGGAATAAACGCGAAATTGAAGGATACCCTGCTAATATGACGTACAACAATACCTGCTCTTCAAACGCCAAAGATATAGCTAACATGTTCGCGTCGTTTTTTCAATCAGTCTATAGACCAAGCGTTACTGGTGGATTGTACGAACAACCCAACAACAACACATCAATAACTCCTCCTATTATTTTTGAGGACAACATTTTATCGGCTTTAAGGGGGTTTGGAGATGGTTGCGGTCTTGACGATATACCCTCTTCTATTCTGAAGGAGCACGCTGAAATTTTAACAATTCCATTATGTTATCTATATTCAATCATTCCTTAAACACCGGCGTGTTTCCTGACAAATGGAAAATTTCAAAAATTACTCCAATTTTTAAATCGGGTAAACGTGACGATATCTCATGCTACAGAGGAATATCAACTACATCATCAATTCCTAAATTATTTGAGTTAGTACTATGCAACAGCTTTAAATCCACAATTACACGTCATATATCAATAAACCAGCATGGGTTTATGCCTGGGCGATCCACATCGACTAATCTGGTTGAATTCACCAGTAAACTAATTAACGAGATAGAAAAACACCGTCAAGTTGATGTAGCGTACACGGATTTTAGTAAAGCATTTGATTCTATCTGTCATCATAAAGCACTCCAGAGTTTATTCAATTTTGGGTTTTCTCTCGATTACATAAATTGGTTTAAATCATATCTATCAAACCGGTGCCAATTTGTGATAATGGGAAATGAGAAATCAAACGTTATTAAAGTTACATCTGGTGTTCCCCAAGGATCACACCTCGGGCCCTGGATTTTTATTGTTTTCATAGACCGAATAACCGAGATAATCAAAAACTCAGACGTGCTCATATTTGCAGATGATGTGAAAATTTTTCGTACTATTAATGGATGGTTAGATACGGTGAAACTTCAAGAAGACTTAGATAGATTTAGTGAGTGGTGTGATCGGAACTCACTATACTTAAATATTAAGAAATGCAAAATCATGTCTTTCCATCGTAAAAGAAATCCGGTTATTACTTCATACAAAGTCAACAACGAGGTACTGCAAAGAGTCAATGAGATTATAGACTTAGGTGTTACATTTGTCGAAAACGCCAGTTTCAATAGGCATATTGAAAATTGTATTGCGAAAGCGAATGCCATGTTCGGATTTGTTAAAAGATGGACAGGTGAATTTAAGGATATTCAAACCTTATGTTCACTCTATTTCGCCTATGTTCGATCACAACTGGAATACGCGGTAACGGTCTGGAACCCATATTATGCTGTACACATAAAAAGAATTGAAAGCATTCAAAAGAAGTTCCTGATTTTTTTATTAAAGAAAAGTGACTGGGATTACAACCACAACTTACCATTCCATGAAAATGTGGCTCGCTTACCTCCATACACAACAAGATGCACGGATTACAAAATATGCACGCTCGAAAATAGACGACTTCTTTTGGGCGCGGCTTTTATTGGTAACGTGTTGCTTGGTCATGTTGATTCAGCTTACATCTTGGAAAACATATCAATTCACGTGCCATGCAGAACATTTCGAAACCATGAATTTTTAGCACTTGAACACCATTCCACCAACTATGGAGAAAACAACCCCATTAATAGGATGTCTAAATCTTTCAACTTAATCGACGATGTATTTGACTTCAACTTATCAAAGGACAACTTTAAAAATATCCTTAACGACTTTTTTCTAAATTTTTAATTGTTTAAACCAAAATTTGGTTTATATTTTTCTTTTTCTGTTCTAAAGTTTTTTGTTGTAATATAATTTGAACTATAACTGTAAATAATCTGAAATCATACATGTATATTACAAAATAGATTTCTTTAAATGAATAAATAAAATAAATAAATAAAATACCTCACACTTTGGCGGAATGTGGGAAGCAGGAATAAAATTGAAGTTTCATCTTAAGAGAGTAATAGGAGATTCAACTCTAACATTCGAAAAATTAACCTCTCTCACCACTCAAATCAAAGCCGTCCTTAATTCTCGGCCGCTAACTGCACTAACTAATTTTATAAGATTAAGAACGAGATGGCACATGGTCGAAAAAATGGCGCAAGACTTTTGGAAGCGATTGTCTTCCTGCAATACGGTGGAAATTAGGACGGACCACTGACACTCACGCTAGAAAGGATGAGTTCGTACGAAATCGTTACCGTAAAGTGTAAGGACGCGACCTACAAGCGACGAATAACAAAGCTGTGCAAGCTACCTATCAGTGACGATCCAAATGAGATATTACCTACAAAGTATATTGCATCGCTCAAGAAAACAACCTTCGGGAAGACCAGTACAATTACCACTCAAAACAACAAGCCGGTATCTAGGTAACAACCTCACCGTCGAACCAAAATCACAGGAAAAATAAACGACATAGCACTAGCCATCGTTTCAGTGTGCTGCTTATTTGGTCTCGTAAACACCAACATCGAAATAAGGCCATTCAATCATCCCATTGGGATACATTTCAAGGAATTGGGCAAGTTGGAGATTGTGGCGACAAAATGGTCTTTAGTTGTTCAATACAATTTGTCTTCTTACTGGGAGGAAATTGACAACTTTAAAAGAGCCCACACAGAGTTACAATCAGTTTGTAGGGAGCTGTCCGGTTTAAAATGTGACATCACTCTTAAACGAATAAAGCGAGGTATCGGAGACTCAGTGGGACTTGTACTTGGGGACCTATTTGGAGTACTCACCCAGCGAGAAGCGGACAAGTATAAATTCTACTTTGAATAAATTAACAGTGATGAGAATTATCTCTTGACTCTCATCAAAAATCAAACAACTATTGTCGATAACACCATCAATTTGGTAAAACATAATACAAACCTCACCACGGCTTCTATGAACAACTTGATTAAAGACCAACATCGTTTGCGGCAGGAAATGTTGCAGTTAAAAGAATATAGAACGTATGAAGACAGAGTGGGATCAACGCTAATGAGCATTTTTGAAATGATGCTAGTTCAAAGGAGCCTCAAGGATACGCAACAAGAATTACTTAACGTGCTTTATCATGCTCATCAAGACGTCCTGCATCCATCCATACTTACCCCAAGTCAATTGGAAGAAGAGTTACAATTCATTCGACAACATGTGCCAGCAACCATTACTCTACCAGGGCACGATATTCACGACCTCCACCATGTGTATGAAAGCATGCAAGTTCGCAGGCGAGTAACTCAAAAACTATTTAAGTCTTTATGTCAAGTATTTAAGCCTGTACATCTCTTATGCGAAGTATCACAAATTATCAACACTCCTTCAAATCAAACGTCATGTGAGGTAGCGATATTACAACGAAATAACGAATTGGACACCGTATGCGGCACTAGGCCAACAAAAGCTAGTAATCATTGGATCAAACTTCACGCTACAAACCAGTAGATATATGTGATACCCAACGATGTCACAATTGATGTCATATGTGGGTCTAGAATCCAATGGGGGGAAATTGAATGCGGCTGCGTGCTCAGAGACTTTGACGTCCAAATGATTGCTGTAGGAACAGCTAAACACAATATCAATAAATTTTCTCAGCACGCAACTCAATTTCATGCATTGGGCTAATAACAACCTACAGGAATTCAGTGCTGTGGTCAAAAACAAAACGAATGAGGTTGATCAATTGAATTTACTAACCACGCCAGAAACAACCAGATTGGATGATCAGCTTAAATCATTGAAAAATTATGAACAAATTACCTTCCAACATCAGAGTGCTCATCATATCCACCATTACGCAATGATCCACATTTTATTTTGGAGTGCTGTATAGTAATAGGAGTCACCTGGGTTGTAAACAAATTAAGAGCAAAATGCTTTGCAAACCACCGGCCGGCGTCTCCTCTAGCGAGAGCCAACGAAAGCACAGTCGAACAGATGTGCGACATCAGTAAGGCGTGGAATATGTTGAAACAATGTCAACATGCGCAATAATACAATACTAGCTGACCTGTGACTGAATAATCAGTCACGTGAATACATTTTGTTGAATTGTTGGTTAAGAAATGATTAAGAAGATTTTTTAAGATGTAAATTTGATGCACTTTTATCAAAAATAAAGTAAATTCATATACGTGGTTAATTTTTAAATCTTAAACGGCAAGCACGGGCTCAAATGTACACAGTATGGCTTACGTGTCAAGTTAAATATTCATATCTCAAACAGGAAACGCGCGCTCGAGATCACATGATCACTTACGCACCCAAACTAAATATTAAAATCTCAAAAGGGAAAAGCACACAATTGCTGAGGCAAACTTTAATCTAAATATTTCATAAGAAATGTACAAAAGGATAATAAAATAGTAGTAGAAAGTAGATAATAAAATAGTAAAATATATTACAATTTACATGCACAGAATCTCTTCAAAAAATACATTCTTTGTTGTGATGCGCCCATCCCGATCAGCTGATTGATCGCTTGTCTCAACAATAAACACCTTGAGTCCGTCAAATTAGCGACATCGTGAAAAGGCCACATAAATCTGATCATGCGTAAATACGGGGGCCGGCAAGTACACTCCTACCTTTTTCAAGCTTTAACCCTGCCTCTTGTTGATGGTGATGGCGAACGCGAGCTGAACCCGAAATTGTAGGCGAGAAATTTTAAATGAGAAGATGCCTTCCGAGAGTGAGAGCTTAATGCGTGGGATGAGAACGCGCTCGCCTTTTAAGAAGCCAGTCAGCACCTCACATTCCAGAATGTAGCGGTTTATTTTTGCGACGCGCATGCGTGTTTCATTGATTCGACCTTTGCTAGTGTTTAGATTCCTCATCAAACGAACGATCGCGTTTACCTTTAGCGGGATGGCATGGCGCGGCAATCCGGACCCTTCAATCTTGTTGAGAAACTCGACCGGTAGGCGGAGTTCCTCATGCATGTCGTCACTCTCAAGTTTATCACCACTATGTTTGACTTCTTGTTCGTCGGGCAGGAGGTCAAGCACCTGCTGATTGGTTAGTGCGCAATCATCATTCTTGGGTGCAAGGATGGTGCGCTCATCGATGGTTCCCTCGGCTGGTGTTGTGTTGATGTCACAATACACGAAATCGATCACACTTTGAGGAAGTCTGTCGGAATTTTGATCGAGTCGGTTCTAGCATTGCCGTTTCCAACAGAAAGCAAATATTGCGCAAACTCGTCCTCACCTTCATCGACGCGCATGTTCTTGGTGAGTGTAAACTTATTTACCAATTTACAAAGCGGGTTCAACTTGATGGTCGATTCGCAAGTTCGCACGCGTCCCGCTTTCAGGTAGTCACCACCAGTCAGTTGCAACTTCGAATCTGAATCACGTGCCAACTGTTTTACAACTTTGAATTTGAATCGCGCGCCACTAATTTGTACAAAAATATTTGCTTTTTGGTCGTCCCATAAAATTCTCAAATGTTGCAAGATTTCACGCGCACGAAAACTTGGAAATTTTCTGAAACCATCTGAGGTACTTTCCGGTTGAATTTTTCCGACTTTTCTAGCCCACGCACAGCGCAATATTTATGTCAACCTACCCTGAAAAAATCTAACGGATCGGATCATGTTTAGGGGTCATTTTAGGGTTGAGTATGAAAAAACTAAGAATATTAATATAATAGATAGATAGAAGATAGATAGAAGCTGACCTGTGACTGAATAATCAGTCACGTGAATACATTTTATTGAATTTTTGGTTAAGAAATAATTAAGAAGATTTTTTAAGATGTAAATTTGATGCTCTTTTATCAATAATAAAGTAAATTCATATACGCGGTTAATTTTTCAATCTTAAATAGATAGAGTGTCATGACAAAATTGTATTTTTACACTCACAACTATTAACCTCAAAATGTATGTAAAATCATTTCATGTTCTCTGTTTTGTTTAATTAAAGATTCAATTTCAAATTTTCTACTCATTTTGTCATCACAGACACAGTGTTATGACAAAAACATCGGCAATTTTAATAAATTTTGTCATTGTCACGGTGTAATGCGCATGATCATACATTCAATATAAACATATTTTGTCATGGCATTCTGGCGTCGTGACAAAATTTTGCTGACAACACCTGAGGTACCCGTTTCAGGTACTTCCCGGTGGAATTTTTCCGATTTTTCTAGCAAAGGCACACCGCTATATTTATGTCGACCTACCCTGAAAAATTTAAACGGATCGGATCATGTTTAGGGGTCATTTTAGGGTTGAGTTTGAAAAAATTAAGCGTATTAATATAATAGATAGATTCCAAAAGGTCAATGACACCGTTTGTATTATTGTATTGTATTGTTTAAGGGAATTGAAGTATGACTTATGTCGATTTTCATTGAAGAAAAAATAGTACCCTATGGTACCCTATGGTACTCCAACTGCTGTCAAAATGTTTCATTGAAAAAAAATATTACCACGAGGGTAATATTTTGTTACTCCCGGGGTAATTTTCTATACTCTAGGTTTTTTGGTGGAGTATACGATTTTGTTGTTGTTATAAAACTATTAGCCAATTTTTTTTCTGTCATTTGTCAAAATATGCGGCGCGTTGGTAATTTGATTAGTGAAATTATAAAAATCAAATATAAATAATAAAGTAAAAATTAGAGAGTAGTAGAGTAGTACATTTTTGTTCCATTGAACAAAATGGGAGTAAAAAATGAGGGTAACATTTTGGGAGTGAGTAAAAATCAATGAAAATCGACATTATCCTCATCAATAAATTCCAATGTTAGATTTTGATCTTGGAATCTTTAAATGGTTGGTGCACATTTCTGTGGCAAATGAATGTGTTGACCCTGAGTCGAGTAAGGCTCGAAATTTCATCCTATTCCCGAAACCATCTTCAATCTCAATTTCGGCTGTAGGGAATATGGCTATCATACGTCATTTTGGTTCAACAAACGGTCGGTTCAATGGAGATATTCAGTTTTGGACGATCTGTTCCATGTTTTGTGGTTGATTCGGAGTAGGCAGATTGTGACACCAAGCACCGTTTCGGAACTCTGGAGCGAATTATATTGAGGAAAGTGTAGTAAGGTATTATGTCTCTCATTACACTTAAAACAGCTTTTACTATTTTTCCAGCTGGTTACGATATGAACTGTTATTTTTGAAAGTGGTATAAGTCCATTTTTTCATGTATCGAGATATTTAAGGGTTTGAATTTGAATTAATTTAAAAATATTGGCAAACGTTAATCATTTCGTAATGTTTTTAACACTTTTACATTTTTTTAAATTTTATTATGAAATAATAATTATTGAAAATATTTAAAAAATAAACGTGTTTTTTAGGTCCAAATGGACTTATACCACTTTCAAAAATAACATATTATAAGAAATAAAAACAAGAAGAAATTTATGTCCATATTTTTATAGACATTGGCTTCACTGAAATGAATTTTTTAATGTAAAAAATTATATTAAATAATTAAAATGAGAATTAGTATTAAACGTAAATAGTAAATCAGTAATAAACGAATAGTGAGCGAATAAAAAAAAAATAAAAGGGTTGATGATTTTTTGTTTGTGTGAGCGAACGGGATTTACTACAGAAAAACGTCGATTTAACGGACTAATTGGGGAGTCCCTAAAATACGAATGTCCGTTAAATTTGAATGTTTTTAAATTTAATCGACTATAGATTTTACACTTGTTCTGGAATATGGCAACCTAGGGCAGAACTCGTTTATCTCAACCGATTATCAAGGAATCTTGTTTGTTGGATGGAAATGAGATGCAAACAGTTTTTGGAAGAAGTTCTGGAATATGGCCATCTGGGACAGAACTCATACATTTCTTAGCCGATTATGATCTGATTGGGTTTGCTGGATGGAAATGGGATTCTTAAATGATTTTTGGAAAAACTTCTGGAATATGCTTACCTGCGACGGAACTCGTTCAATTCTTAACCGATTATGATGGGATTGGGTATATTGGATTGAAATGGAATTTTTAAACGATTTTTGGAAGAAGTTCTGGAATATGACCTCCTAGGACAGAAATTGGGCATTGTGGATGAAATGAGATTATCAAATAATTTTTGGAAAAAGTTCGGGAATATGGCCATATGGATTATGCGCTCTTGTATTACAAGCACCTCAAAAGTGTAAATTTTCGCTTGGTTGGTTCTGAAGATCTTATGATCTTAGAAGGCAATATATTCCATGTTCCCGTGAACAGTTTTCGAGGTCGTTGTTGATAAGAATAATATAAATTTATCCGAGCCCTTTGTGTAGGGTTCATAACATGATTTTTGGGGAGCATAAGTAGTTGATATGCCGCTCATGGGTAGGTTACGTACTGGCGATAGATGTTAAAGCATCCAGCCCTACCGGAAACATGTTAGCATCATTAGCCGCTTGCTTCAAGAAAAATGGCTGCTTATAATCGAGTTCCGCCCTAGTTTAAATTACCGAGTTTCATGATGATATTCCAGAATTTCTTAAACAAATCATTTAAGAGTTCTTTTTCCATTCGACATTCCCAATCTCATCATAATCGGTTAAGAATTGATCGAGTTCCGTCCCACATGGCCATATTCCAGAATTTCTTCCCAAAATCATTTAAGAATCTCATTTCCATTCAACATACCCAATCCCATCATAATCGATAACCAAAAAATGGAAAATAAAATAATTGTCCGTTAATTCGAGGTCCGTTAAATCGAGCGTCTGTTAAATCGAAGTCTGTTAAATCGAGGGTTTACTGTACTCTTTTGCTTTAACAATCAATAAAGCGAACATTCACTGTAGTAGTGAATAGATAAAATATTTATATTATTTTCTTCATTGATCGATCGAATAGTGAATATAACTTCTTTCTACATTATTCTTCATAAGTGAATAGTAAAACAAAATATTTTATGTTGCTTTTCATTATTCTTACTGATCAGTATTACAAATAACACTGTTCGATCTCTAAAAAATGAATAATTCATTTTAACGAGCGAATTTTTGCCCATTACAATTATTAGGAATGGACTTATTCCACTTTCAAAAAAAAAGTTTTTGCGATAACATTTTATAGCCAAAATTCTTTTGCTTACTTTATAAGAAAACCGTACTCTATTAAATGTATGATTATCAATATGGAGAGAAGGTGTCTATATATGCCTAAAATTACCGTTAACTCAATTTTTTTGAAAAGTGGACTTATACCACTTTCAAATAAAACAGTTCATATGTTCGCCGCTTAAACAGTTAAAACAACGATTTAATCTTTTGATTAGCTCTCGTCGTTCGGTAACACTTTGGTTGCGGAATTTAGAGCAAGTAAATAACTTGTGGTTCTCATTAACGCATATCGGACAACGGAGTTCTGGGTTTATGTGGAATGATTTGGATGTGATAGGTATGCTCGGCGGATTGTGGCTACGTTTCGCACCAGATTCTCCTATTGCATCAATTCTCTTGGATAAGAATGCCAACAGTTTATCTATCGTTGGAAACTCGTTTTCTGATGTCTCATATTTCCATATTCGTTTAGATTATTCATCAAGTTTCTCTGTAGCCAAATAAATGATCCATGGATCACACTCAATTGTTTTGGGACCAAGCAATTTTAATTTTAAGACGTTTCAATTCTTCGACATAATTCGCGTCATCTACGCGAAAGTGACCTACAAACAAGTATGCTGGACCACGTAGCTGTCTCAACAGATATTTAAATTTCTGAGCACAGTGATGTGAACGGTGTTCTCGTGAACGGTCGAAATGAAAATATCATGGAAGGATTGCCAATTCTTGTAATTACCGTCGAAAGTAGTAAGCGTTAGTCTTGGCAATTTAAAATCAGATTTGAAATTGGTAAGCACAAAGTGATCGTGCGTGAATTCGTGCACTTAGGACAAACGAGAATTCAATCCGTCAATATCACAATCCCTTTCATTAACGAAATTGGCTATTTTGGTTAACTGACCTTTAATCACGGCCTTACGTTTTGCAAGCGCACCGGGGCGATCGACAGTAGATTCTAGAGGCATTTTACCGAAACAAACTCACGATAATTTAAATAAAATTCGGAAACAACGGAAAAAAAATAAATAGAAACGGTTACCTGGATTTTGGATGGACGGTTGCACCTTTGATTGGTAAGTTGATAGACTTCAATAACTGCTTCGGTAATCCCGTATTCCTAGGTTATGTACGCCACGTGTCGCCGATCCGGCTCGAAGGACCAAAACAACAGTGTACAAGCAATTTTTTACTAATTTTGTACATTGTTTTTTGCGGAAGCTTTTCCGATTTATTGAGGTAATAAAACGAGGCCAGATTTTTTACACTAGCATTGGCTCCCGATAATCTCAAGTGCCCCAATACCACACAGACGAAATAGAATTTATATATTTATACAGATTTAAATATTTTAAAGCATGTATTCATTATCATAATAATGTCGATCAACACATAATATTTTTTCTTAATTTGTTGTTTTTTCGGGATAAGACCACACTATTCTAATATTTACATTTTCTCGTGAATGCTGCATTTTTTTATGTATTTTCGGGATGACACTAAACTTTTTCAATATTTACACTATTTTCGGGATGGCCACCCTTTAGCGAAGAAACGTACCAAAACTTTCGGGTTCGGGCCAACTTCATTGACTTATATTTGAAAAATTATTCTAAGACTATTTTATGTAGCTTTATTCACAATCCAGTGGTTCGAACCGTGCTAAGCAATGAGCAGATGGTACTACATAAATCGAACGGATAGGTCCGACCTATAGCCCTAAATCCTCGATGTAGCTACTACGTAGCATAGCCCTTTTCCAACCAAGAAAACAAAAAATTGGCTCAGTTTTAGACCAACCCACACAAATGTGTGAGTAAGAAACCATAGTATGTAATGGCGTTATTGATAAAAAATTTCGCTTTATTTGAAGTAAAACCAACACAATTGTGTGTATAGATATAGTGTTTTTTTTTCGGACGAATATAAATTAAAAAGGAATTCACAAATGTGTAAATTGGTTAAAAAAACATGCAAAACTAAATTTGCATGGTACTTTTGCCCTACCCGCACAATTTAGTTAGTAAATCACAAAAGGTATAGGACGTGAAATAGACTAAATTTGATTACTTCTAGTAATAAAACGTAAATTTCACAAAAAACGGAACTACAAAAAATAGTTTTCGTATCACAATCAAAACAACATATTTCGTTCATAATCAGCTGTAGCGGAGTGTGAATCGTAAAATTAAAACCCTTAAAACGTACGGTACCGTATCGCGAACATTTTTTATTATCCGTATAAAAGCTCCACACATATATTTTTACGGTACATTGCAAAGTGATAAATAGAATAAAATTCGGTATGTCGTTTGTTTCGAAATGTACTTTTATTGTTGTACATGTACAGAGTGTGGGTAATTTATGGCTATTCGAGCTTCCTTTTGCTCGTTCCATACATGGTGATAGAATTATTACTATCTAATTTGGAATGTGATAATTTATCTCGATCACACGATTTGTGATTTAGATAAAAGTTTATATATAAAAAAGGCGATAAATTTTCGCTTTAATTTTTTATTTCAATTTGAGCTTTTTATTTCTCGGGTGAAGATATACGAATGCCATTATAAGCTTTTGAAATGCTTTTTTTGTATAGTCGTACGGAGCAGTATTATTCGTTTGACCTTTCCATAAACTATTTGGTATTTATTTAAAATGTTACGTTGCAAGTTAGCGCTCGAAGCAACAAAAATTTATTGCATTCAGCGACGCGAGCTTTTTATTTTGCTATAAAATAAAATCTCATTATACTCGTAGCATAAGAAATTAACTTTGATTTTAATTTTTTTGGAATGGGACAATTTAAAATATTTATTATATACCAAAACTTGTGATATTTAAACTATGTTGGGCTGCTTTTAGAAAACGTTTCGAGAATAATTTTTTTTCATGTAAAAATGTTGCAATTTTATTAAAATTGGCAACCTAGTTCAATCCCAATAAAAGAAATGACTTAGTACTATCCAATGCGGATCTGGTTCAATAATTTATATTCAAAGAAAATTGCGTGAGATTCTTGAGCGAAATCTTGACCGGCAGATTGGTCAATTTTTCAATACCTTACAGGTTATATGAGTTGTAGAGTACAATGAAGTGGATAATCATTTGAACTAAATGGCAAATCTGTTGTTTTTGGGGTGCTGAAAGTTTGAACCCGCTACCGGCTTTGGTGAGGTTCAGTTGACGATCTTGCGATTTAACCTTACCCATATGTACTCTCTGGTGCTGTAATGGAAAGACCACCGTCATATCACAGAAATAGAGCCAAAATTATATTAAAAAGCGATGGAAAACTCAAAAGATACAATAAAATCAGGCAAATGAAGACGAGAATGACATTCGCCGTAATACAATTAATTTAGAGTGCAATCCAAATTGCTTGAGTAGCGATTTATTTCTATTTTGCTACATGACGGCTCCAACAGGGGTTTAAAAACCAAATTTTATTACAATAAATACAAATTGCAGACGCGTGATTAACATAAAGCCATCACTGCTTAAATTGGCACTAAATTGGATGAGCCGGAATATTTTGGAAAATATTATAAAGTGGGAGGAAAAAAAGACGGAAAATCTCTGTAATGGAGGCACCAGCCAAATAAACAAACATACTCATTACAACCGTTTCTAGTAATCAAAAATGACTAGAAATATTTTTTATCGTTCGCACAAAATGTAAAATAAACATAAGGGGCTTAGGCATCACTGTGGGACCCCCTGTAAGACCCCATATTCAGGACTCTTTGGAATTAGTCCCACTCCTAAACACTCCTCGGGAATTTTCATCAAAATCTTACTAACCGGTTCTGGAACTCTTTATTAGGTAGATTTATTGGGTAGATAAGATATGATTTCTGGAACTCACGACGAAACCAAAGATTCCTCCAATAAGCCGATTTTTATTCCAATCAGTGAAGAATTGTCTAAGTTCTTCTTTAAAAATAACTTAGAAGTGGGGGGGGGGGGAGTATATATTGTAGCCAACTCGTAACTTTCTCGTAGCATGCGTGTGAATAAATTTCGAACACACTCGTTTTCTCGTAAATGCTCAAACCGCCAGAAGCTTTCGGTTTGTGTAGAGTAGAGTCAAATTTCACTAGATGCTCTTAATTTATGAGAGAGTTTACGCATGAAATTATACCCCGATCAGTCAATCCGTCAGCTGTAGAATATAAATAATTTTGATGAAATAAAAAAATCACCTAAAATCATTCAAATTTAATTTAGCATATTTTTGTTCTTAATTGTTTTTTCGTTCACTGGGCCTACCAAATTATGAAAAAATCTTTTGAATTTTAGTTGAGTGGAGATGCGACCTTAACAGGGTTAAGAACGAACGAAATTCGCATCCAAAATCCCAACGAGCCTTTAAATTTGAACTCTGCATTCTATTCCCTGAACCGGTCTGCAAATCTACTGACAAAAATCGTTTACTTGTATAAAAAATTTTAGTTTTTAAACAAAATTGTTCTCAACTCAAAAAATTTCTACAGAAAAGCTACATTAATTGAAATGAGTTATGGCCGTTTCCCCGGGAGACTCCGAAGTGATTTTTAAAAGGTAAGGACTCCATGCAATCACTTTCTAAAACTCGAAAGCCTTTGAATAATGTGAGGACCATACATGAGTCATAATATCATAAAATTCACATTCTTTAAATAAATTCGGGAGTTTTCCGGGGACCTTGTGAGTTTTATAATAATTTTTCCAGAAGGATTGACTAATCGAGACAAAACTTCACACTTAAGCATTTTCCACAAACTGGGCGATAGGGGCAGTCCCCATAAAAGCGTCTTCGTTTCTTACGTAAAACTATTAAAACAACAAAAATATAGATTCGAGTTTCAAACAAAACTCATTCAGATTATTTTTTTAAATGTTATCGGAAATGACAAGCTTTGATCAAAAAAACTTTATTTCACCAAAATTCAGCATCTCTACAGTCCAGGCGGGTTGACTTTTCGGAATCAAACTTCGTACTACAGCTTTTTCCATAAATTGGGAGATCCATGCGCAATGAAGTGGGCATCAGTGTACTCGAGGTGCCAGCTTCCGTAGAAGCTTTTTTATTTTTGTAGTGATGAATAAATTTTTAACGCCTGACCTTGTTGATTTTCTGAAATTTAAGCCGGAATAATGATTTTTTATTATGCAAGAAAGTTTTTATCAGGTTCAATTTTCGATTTAGAAATTAAGTGTGGTGTGTTCGAGATCTATGTACACCATGTTGGCCCAACATAATCATCCCTCCATTGTTTAAATGCTTTCTCATTTGGAATGGTTTTGTTGAAAATAATACTGAACAGTATGGTTTCCGAATTCCAGGAATCGACTGCAACGACTGCTAATTCACAGGTTCAAGTTAAATTTGTTTCCTCGTATGAAAGTTCACTTTTTCTCAAACCTATCCTAAAGCAAAACAAAAAATGTGTGTGTGTCGGTAAAACGAAAGCATTACTCGCATTGTGTGCCCTAAAAGAGTAGAGACCAGTCCACTTATCACGCAATTATGCATCTAACGAAATTTGTCCGGAGTCGATATCATTTCTCGTTCTCGAGATATGGGAAACAAAAGACAGTTTACTACAATTTTATAAGTAGTTTGCTCGTTATAAAAAACAAACCTGAAATTCAAATGTTTTGCAACCCTCCGGTGTCGATATAAACACTTACTCAAGAACGGATGAATGAAATTATTTTTGGCGTTTATAGCTTCGACAGTTGCAAAATAATACCAGGGACTAAATGCTAATGGCATAACTTGGCAAACCCAAGTAATGAGTACAACAAACACGAAATGTAATATCCCAGGTGGTATAGAAGCAGAGATGCTGAAAACAAACACACTTTGGAGGCTGGCCCTAAGGATTCTAGGGAGGGCCAATCATTGCTTAACCCATTTGAAGAAAGTTCCCTATTATCAATATCACTAACAACTTCAACTGATAAAAAATAAAAATTTGAAGGTTCAAATACGTGCTTGGAATTACACCTAAACCTGCAATCGATAATGACAGTAATAATGATGACAATAATCTATTCCATACGGATGAGGAAGAATTAAAAAGAGAAACAAATTGGGTTTTAAACCGGAATACATAAATCAATCAATTTCAAACGAGATTTCTAGAAGTCAGTAAATCAGCAAGAAACAACTAATTCTAGATCAACATAGCTGGTTGTTGTTCTAGAATTAGTTGTTTGCCAAATAACTGCCAATTTTTTAAATCACCCAGGCAGGCAGTGCGCTGTTACAAAATACTTTGTGTTTGTTTATTCAACCTGAGTAATTTTGGCTGCTTGACATATTAAAAAATAAGTCCCGAAATAAAAATCATCTCCACCACTTTATAAAAGCTTAATTCCGCGGGGCATAAATGGTTCACCCACGAGGCTAATAATGATTGTGCAATCAAAGTTTTGGTTAGAGGTTTTCACCAAACCTGTGGTAAAGGGGAAATTATTGAGGATCTCAAGCAAAACGTTGCTTATTGGCTTACGGATAGAAACAAAATATTCGATATCATAGACTTCCTTGTCATCAAAGGTTTAGACGAAAACTAGATATACCTAGAAAACAGCGAGGGGATTTCGTCTGATAACACGCTTGTTATAATGAATCAGTGCAACGATTGTTAAAAAATTAGTCAATCTTGGCTAACAACAAATAACAAAACCTGCTGGAAGAAATTGCAGAAAATAGTTAGGATACTATTGATCTTTAGGTGACAATTATAAATTTGATGTACCTAGAAGAACTAGAAAAATCAACATAAAAGAAGCAGCGTGAAGTAATAATCAGTCAAGTTCAGGGGAATGCGTTGAAATATTATTTATCCTCTGCAAGTCAGGAAACTGGCTGCAGCAAAACGAAAATAATATAAAACAACTCTAAATTTTTCCTAATAAGCTAAATAGGCTAATTAAAGGAATTAAGAACGAATCCATTAAAAAATACCAAAATGATCTTATACCGGGGGAAAAGATACCGAATATTCCTTTTGGAAAGTGATAAAAAGATTAAACCGGCCTAAACTTCAAATTCCACCTGTTAAAAATGAAGATGGAACATGGGCTATAAGTGCAAAACAGAAGATTATTAGTTTACAACCCCCACGAGAACGCCTCTGCCTATAAAAGCCGCATATGAAAACATACCACCAGTACATAAAGTAGGTAACTACAACATATCATAACTTCTGTCACATTACAAGAATTAAAAGCGTAAGCCAATCTTAAAGTAAATGTTCAGAAATCTCAATAATAGAAGAAAATAAAGTCATTCCTTGTGGAGGATTTGGCTTCACACAAAACCCTTCAATAACAGGTCAAGTACATCGGATAACAAATATACTTGAAGATTCACTTGAAAATAAAAAAGCATGTTCAAGTATCTTCTTGGATGTAGCACTAACTTTTGACAGAGTATGGAATGGCTTGGAAAATATATTTAAAAAAGGCTTATCAAAGCACTTTTATGAAATAGTAAAATCGTACATATGTATGTATCTAACCGATACTGTCGTGTTAAATTAGATGGCGAAAACTCTTTGCCAACGAAAAAAAATGCAAACATACCAACGTTAAGGATGATACGGCCATCTTAGCAGTCCCTGCTAGCTTAGAAGAATCCATAAGAGAATTGCTAAGGATAGTAAGACAATTCACTGAAAAGATAGCAATTAACTGAAAACGACAGTTTCCCAAAAACGACAATTCAGCTACCACAACAATACATCGAAATCAACAATCTACCGAAATCATCAAATAATCGAACACGACCATTCACTGAAAATGACGAATGATCGAAAATGATAATTGACCGAAAACGACAATTCAACGAAATCAAAAATTCACCGAAATTATCAATCATCAATCAAAAAAATCGCCGAAAACGACTGCAATTCACCAGAAAACAATTGACCGAAATTAATAATTCATCGAAAAAGAAATTCACCGCAAACGAAAATTCACCTAAAATGACAATTTCCCTGATAAAACGAATCACCGAAAACAACAATTTACCAAAACGAAAATTCACCGAAAAAACAGTTCACCGAAACCGACGATTTGTCAGAAAACTATTCACTAAAATCGCCGATTCACCGGAAACAACAATTTACCGAAAACGATGATTCATCGAAAACGTCTTCCCCGAAAAAACCACTAATCGAAAACGAATATTCCTATTTATAAAACCTTCCGGTTGTTCCTTTGGCATAATTTAACTGATTTGTAAAAATAGATTTAAACAGAAAAAATAATTTTTATTATTAAAACAAACAAAAACGAAAAAATAAAACCTGAAAATCAAGAAAAAAAAATATTTGAAAAAATATTGAAAGAAAAAATACTCACAAGAAGAATCTCGAAATTTGAAATACAGTGGAAACTCGATTATCCGGGATGCTTGGGACCAGAGTCTTCCCGGATAATCAAAAATACTGGTTAATTGAATTGTTGCGTTCTATAAAGAAAAACACACTAATATAGCATTATACACAACCGGTAATCCTTTCAGATTTTTGGAAGCCCGCGCATTTTTTCCAATAACAGTAGTTTACACTTAGTATGCTCTTGAAGCGTTCAAACACACAATACAATTTACCCGTTCTTTAGCTTCCTTCACACATTCTACAGGGAATTTAATTCTAAAGAATGTGGTATTTCGGTGTAAGGGTTCCATCTCATCCACATTATAAATTTGGTCGTGCGATAAACGACTCCTTTTCTTTTAGAGTGTGTATCCCATGTCAACATGCAACACTATAGAAAAAAATTGCCAAAAAACATCCCGGTTAATCAATTAAAATTCCGGATAACCAAGTGACTCAAAAAATCGTCAGCAAACAAAAATCACGGATAATAGAGATTTATGGACAATAGGATCCCGGATAATCGAGTTTTACAGTCAAACCTGTTTTTGTGCGGTCTTTTTTAGCGATTTTTTTACGCGGTGTGAAAAAAATTTATTCGGTACAATCGACATAAGTACTTTCAAAATTTCAATTAAATTAGAACATAATTGAATCTAATTTGTTAATTGTTGTTGGCCATTTTGTTTTTTCTATTTTTGAATTTCATCACATTGCGTAAGTATTGCATAGGGTTGCGATATTTTGAGTTATTTTCTACGTGCAACTTTTTTATGCGGTCCCTATTCACCGCAAAAAAACAGGTTTAACTGTACTTAAATTCCTTCACGACAGTTCATTGATATTTATATTAGTAAAATATTCCGATTAGTAAAAATGATAATTGGCACCAGCGTGAATTTTATATTCTCGTTATATTTATAGACCCCGCCGCTCCTATGCCATTCGAAATTGAAATTAAAAGACCCTCGTAGGCTAAAACAGAGGGAGGGAGGAGGGCTTTCAGCGTTAGGCCCTACAATTCCAAGCGAATTCATTTTTAGTTTTAGCGAATTGAAATTTAAGAAATATATCAAATTTTTTCTGGTGTATTAAACCACATTTCGAGCCTTAGTCAAAATTTAAAATATTTTTTTGTGTTACAGTGAATAACCAAGTGTTTCAACCATTTTTAATTGAAATATGGTAAATGATATTTTTCAGTTTTTTTAATTTTTTAAAGATTTTGTTATTAATAATTTTCAGCAAATTAATTATTTAATAATATGCGACGTGCTTGACATATTTTCGGTAAATTATCATTTTTGGACAACTGCTTTTTGGTGATTTAGTTTTTCGGTGAATTGTCGTTTTGGTTAAATTATCGTTTTCGGTGAATTGAAGTTTTCGGCGAACTGTCATTTTTGGTGAATTGAAGTTTTCGGTGAAATGTTGTTTTCAGTTAATTGCTTCTTCGGTTAATAAAACAAAAACTGTTTACACAAACTTCACAAAAAGGATAACTGGATACCAGCATACCAAAAAGAAAAAAGAACAGTTAAACATTAAATACAGAAAAGGATGGATTGGAAAATTCTGAATTAACGTTATATAATAAATTGGTTCTATACCGGCCAGTTCAAGAACACTGTGAGCATGGGCGTACGCAGGAGGGGGGGTGGGGGTTACTGGGGGTTTAACCCCCCCATGATTCAACAATAGAAAATGTAAATTAATTAATGAGAAGACTCAAAACGTATTTACGCAACACAACGAATGAAGATAGGCTAAATGGATTAGTGTTACTTAATATTCATCGCATAATGCCGCGGTTTCTGTTGATGCAGTTCTAGATGAACTAGCAAAAAGTTCACGTAAATTATAAATTCGCTTGTTGTAGGTAATTATAAAAAGAAAAAATCTTTAAACTTCAGTCTTAGCTTCTATCGCTCTTTAATTGTTTCAGAAAATTGTCTTTTGCCGAATCTGCCTTTTTTATTCTATTTTATAAGAAAAAATATATAATTTTTAATATATGTATTAATTTTTCTTGTACATACATCATATTATAATTTTTTATTAACTTTCCTTGATGAATCTTTTATTAATTTTTGTTATATAATTTTTAATATATTAATTTTTCTTTAATAGTTAAGTTCTTTCTTGTATAGTTTATGTATTTATAGTGAAATAAAATAAAATATAATATACAGTGAGTAACTTTAATATTCGGTTTTTCTATAATCTTCAGGTTTCAAATGCTTTTTGGAATTAAATTAGCAAAAATGTTAATTTTTCTTTTTCAATAATTATATTGTAATTTTATTAATTTTCAATAAACTTATATTTTTATATTAAATAAAATTACCGTAACATTATTAATAACATTAGAACAAAATATACTACTAATTCATCGTTACTTTAATATTCGGTCAAAATCAAAAAATCGGTTATTAAAGTAAAAAATATTAAATTAATATTTTGTGGGATATCCTTTCTGCTTCAAAACGTGATGTAAAGGTTTTGGCATGTTCTCAAAAAAAAAAATTTTGCAATAATCTTGGCTGATTTTTTAGACCACTCCTTTTCCAGTCTCTTTTTTAAATCAGCTACTGAAGTAATCGAGGTCTTTCGAATTTGTTGGTCTAGAGAGTCCCACATATTTTCGATGGGATTCAAGTCAGGTGATTGGGGAAGGATTTCTATCACTTTTGGACAATTATATAATAGCCATTCTCGAACCAAATAGGACTTATGTTTAGGATCATTGTCCTGGTAAAATTTAAAAGTGGACCATATTCATAGATTTGCAGCGCTTTAAATTTTAAATTTTTTCTTAGAAAGTCTAAATTCATTTCTTTATTGATGTTTCAATTATCTGATATACATCCCCAATACATGATACTCCACATATCCCCTACTAAATGTCCACCACCATATTTTAAGGTTGGAGTAATATTAAATGGTTTGAGCTCCTTATTACACCTGCGCCACACCATATTCCGTCCATCTGATCCAAATAGGTTATATTTCAACAAATATTACGTCGTTCCAGAAACTGGAATCTTTCCCAATATATTCCTTGGCTAAATGGATTCGTTTTTTTTCTGATTCGTTGATTTAAAAATGGTTTTGTTCTGGCTACGCGGCCGTTATAACCTTGCGGTTTAAATGTTCTGCAGATGGTTTGTGGTGTACTGCTGTTCCCAGTTCTTTCGGCACCTCCGATGCAATTTTCGGCGCACTTAAATGCGGATTTTTTTTTAATTTTTTTGATATCCAACGTTCATTACGTTCTGTTAATTTTTTTGGTTGGCCTTTTTGCTATTTCAAAATAATTCTCCCTTCATTTTTATATCACCGAACGATATCGCTAACTGTACTTTTTGGTATATTCAGCCATTCTGCAATTTCCGCATACGTATGACCTTTAGCATAATGGCAAACTATTAACTTTCGTTGTGCCAATGTTGAATATTTTCCTTTAAGGCCATAAAAATTGTATTTTACAATATCACGGCCAACAGAGAACTAAATAATAATTAACAAAATCCTTCAAAATATCGAAGTACCGTTATTTGACAAATAAATGCATGCACAATGGAAAAAACCGAATATTAAAGTAACGTTAAAATAGTAGTCTATTTTGTTTTAAATTTTTTTATTACAGTCCTTATTTATTTATTTCATACGCAACTATTTAAATTTTATTGAAAAATAATAAAATTTTAATTTTTGAAAAAGAAAAATTAACATTTTTGCTATTTTAATACCAAAAGGCCTGAATATTATAGAAACCCGAAGATTATAAAAAAACCGAATATTAAGGTTACTCACTGTATATTAGCTAATTCTATTACGTGAAAAAAAAATTATATAAAATATGTTTTCTGCAACCCCCTCGATGGTTTCATCCTGCGTACGCGCCTGACTGTGAGGACTAACGGTATTCAGATTGGGGGCTATACAAAGAAAACGAATGTCAATATCATCCTGTCATTCCACAGTAAAGTCCTACGTCCAAGATTCAATCTGGATCGGCTTAAATATAATAAATCCAAAGGGATACAACACTACAAACGATGGAGTCGCATTCGATTGTCGAAGGAGAAAGACGTGGTTTGTCTTTCTTCTTAATAAATAAAAAATTAAATTAAATTTTGTGCTGTTTTTACCTAAGTAAAAACAATAAATAAATATTAAGTGAAGTGATATAATGTAACGGGATACACATTGCGCAATCCACCGAAAATATGTTTTTTTTTAATATTAAGGACAAAGCCTATGGGTAAGTACTATGGCTGAGAAAATCTGAAAATTTGAAAATGGACAACCATATATAAATAACATATGACACGTTAAAAACACCCAGTCGCAACTTTTTTACTGGTCATCACCAGAAATCGAACCCGGGACCCCCGAATAACAGAGCAAGCACTCTACATACTAAGCTAACGAGGGCACTTTGCGAGATATACGACGTTTTATATATTTATATGGTGTCTCTAAGTATAGGTAAACGAACGACGCACAATATCACTCACGGTATCGTAAAAAATGACCAACTTATAAAGGTGTCCAACTTGAAAAAGTTTTAAACAAAAATCTTTACGCTCATCTTTACTTTACGCTTTACGGCGTCCACGCAATAAATTTTTTGTTGAAGAATAATAAAAAATGCAAGACAAAATCGCCCAACTTAGCGAGCTGGTGCAAGACAAAATCGTCTACCAAATTATATAAATAATTTATTAATATAGTAGTTAGATAATGACTTTGCTGCGTGGCGCCCTAATCGTTTCTGTGATTAACTAATCTTTTCCTTATATTATCTTTAATAGATAGATGCCGACAGAGCCTGCGGTCTACATAATTCTGAAGTACGATTCGTTTTTGACTGGATTGATGACAGGATAAAACGTAAAAGGCTTACGCTTAGATTAAACCAACAAAACTTTTTATGTCTTTTTCACAATCATGGTGATAAAAAGAGACCAAACAAGAAAGTTACTTATCCTTACTAACAAACTAATTACTTTTTCAAAAACCATGAATGGCCAAAATATTAACGGGGATTAGAAAACTGGTAATTGGTAATTATAGAAGAAGAAAAAATCGAACTGGGGTATGTTGTATAAAGGCAGTTTGCTACTGTAGTTCTTCTATTATTAGAACCTATAACATATCCATAACAGCTGACGTACGTTATAAAATATCATATCATATCAGGGATACAATACTACAAATGATGATTTAAATTATAACCTGTAAATAAATCGTATATCTGGTCAATGATCACCCCAACGGTCTAACTTTAAAGAACAGTCAGTGAACTCCCCATCGGTCGAACTTTAAATATAACCCTTTTTCTACCAAGAAAAAAAATTGGCTCGAATAAAGTCCAAACCACACAAATGTGTGAGTAAAAAAACATAGTATGTAATGGCGTCGGACGAAAATAAGTTAAAAAGGAATACACAAATGTATAAGTTGGTTCAAAACACATACAACCATGAATTTTTCACATGATTCGTTTGCCTTGCCCACACAATTGTGTGGGCAGTAAGGGGATAAAGTATAAACATGTTTAATAAAAAATTAGCTGAATGAGACATTTAACTAATTATGTTTTGCATATTAAATTACTTACCGTAGTATTAAAATAGTGTTACACTTGTCTTGCGTTCTCAGACGCCTTATTAAATTTTTAATACCATAAAATGTTAAATTCACGCTTTTATGTTTCATCCACAAGCTACACTCATCGAAGTTGTATGAGAAGATTACTTACCTAAAATTAGAAGAAAAAACATTTGATTAACAAAACAGGTTAAAAATATAATTTTACTTTGTAATATAAAACTAAACGCGTATTTTACGTAGGTGCCCGAAATGTGAGTACGAAATTATACCACATATCAAAATGTTAACATAAAAATAAGTTGATATATACTACAAGAACATTTTACAAACAAGAAAAAATTATAATCCGAGATATGCAAAAATAAAAATTATTCTGACGATTCCGGGAACGTTTCGCATCAAAAACCACACATTGGACAATAAAAATATTTTAACGATATAAAATTAAAGAAAACAAGTTTAAATTTCATAAAGATTTTTTAAATCCTTAAATGCTCATATTTGCAAAATCGGGATACCGTAACGGCTTTTATTTCTATTGCACATAAATAACATTTAATGAGTCATATCGGAGTTTTTTTTTCCTTTCAATGGCAATCAAGAAAATTTTGCCGGATATAAATTGTATCGCAAATCCATCACAATCATATTCCTATACATAAGAAATAAAAAAAAATTTGCACAAAAAGGCTCACATAAAACTTGGATATATTTTAATAACGGTAATAAATTTGCATTTTATTTTGCTATCCAATCCACAAGGAAATTAAGAAAAGAAAAAAAAAACAATGAAAATGGAAAGAGCTGACGTTTAATTTTCAACGTTTAGTTCTTGGTGGTGGTGTATACTGTTGCCATTTTATTTTTCTTCTACATTTTCTGTACACAACAAAATTAATTGGCAGTAAAACCAAATAAAAATTAAATCCGAATTTAATTCGTTTATTAGTGTTTTCTCTTGTTATTATTATTTAATTTGATTTAATTAATTTGCAATTTAATGAAGAAAATATAAATAAAAATAAAAATTATTTTGCAGTGTAGATGTATGTGTGTGTATTTGGTCTACATCACATTGAAAGGAAAATTGATACATTTTGTTGTTGGTACAGTGACATAATCCTGGCAGTTAAAAATTAAATCATTAAAATGATGAGTCAGTTTTGATCATGTAGATGAAAATTGCTCTAAACATAAAAAATTGGAGGACTGATTTTTTTTTTGTTTACTACGAATGTATGCTTAGATCTCAAAAAATTAAACTTCCGGACTTTTGGTAAAACTGCTGTCTTGTATGATCAAACATCATTATTCCTGCTTCATTTCAGAAAACCAACAAGGTTTATCGTTGTCAGTGTTGTGTCGTATTGTCTACGTTGGTGGAAAATTCGGTTTCTTGGTTAATGGAAATATCTCAATCTCAGAATTACGAAAAAATCGAAAAATATTAGACACTTTAATAATAAAGTATAACTTTAATTATAAAGTATAACTTGATGCACAGTTAAATTTTTATATCAAACACAGGGTGCCAAACTGATATTACTACATGACCAAGAAAATTAAAAAAATTAAAACACAGGAAAGGTTATTAGACAAGGCAACATTTAATGATTATACAAGTGCTTCGGTTAATATTCCTTAAAAATACAAGAGTCTTCGCTGAGTATTTCAGGCAATATAACTCCAGTGGAAAAATAATAGGAATGATGAATATTTCGGCCAAATGCAAATGCATGGTTGAAACATGCAGCTGGATTTAAAGAAGACAAAATGAAATTGGTTGAACACAGCCTCAATGTGTAGCCGCTCTTGTTGGGTGGATACTATATTCGTTTTGAAGATGTATGTTAGCGCAAATATTGCCGAAGCCATGATTATTAATGATCTCGGATTATTAAAATCGATTAACCAAATGGCCAGAGAACTATACTGGCAAATGTTTTAGGTTATGTATTACTGCATAGGATTAATACAATTCCAGAGAGAGAAAAGTACAAAAGGATCGGTACGAAAGCGTGAATTTCAAAACCCCGAATTCTGATAATCCCGCATTTTAAGATCCCATTTTTCAATATTCCGATTTCAAAATTCGCGAAACTTGAACCGAATTTTAAAATCCTCCTGAATTTCTGAAATGTTCAATCCAAGATTCCAAAATGCAAATCCCAAAATTAAAATTCCGAAAAAGAAAATTCCAAATTTGTATTGGAAATCTCAATATAAAAAATACAAAAATAAAAAATTCAAAAAAAAAACAAATTCCCATACAAAATGCCAAACTTCACAATTTCGTAATACAAAATTCCAAAATAAATTCCGTTTTATTCCCGTCAAAATATGAAAGGCGCACGAGATTCATACTTCCCTGGTCATAAAATGGAATTTAATTTGGACATTTTATTAAACTTATTAATTTACGTTCTACCTTACGCCGTTGTCAGCCAATTGGAGGACGTACGGCTATAGATCTAATTGTCGTGGAACCATCTGCACATTACATAGCTTCATGAAAGCCTATAGTAATGACTATAGAATCCAATTCCAGGACCCGGTTTCCCGGGAATCCCGGAATTTTTCCGGCGTCGAAAACCGGTTCTGATATCAGCCAAATACCTGGTTCATGAGGCTATAATTTTTAATTTTTTTTTTTAAGCAATGTTGCAACAAAACGCATTAAAAAAAATGAAAACAAACAATTTAAAAAAATTTCTTTTCCACTCTTACACTTACACAATTACGAAAACGTTCAAACGTCAAAAGGTGGTGAGTGAGGTGAGAGAAGCTTCGATCAATAGTTCATTTTAAAATTTAAATTGAATCAGATTTGAACTGACAGTAAGTATTATACAATAAAATTTTATTTTAGAAAGCAAAAGGACGTTACGCTTTACACAAAAATATTCATGCTTATTATCATTGAACCCCATTAACCCAGACATGTCTACAAACGCCAAATTTGAACTGTGCAGGTTGGCTGCACTCCAGTATGGGAATATTTATCGTGACACTTCAAGTGAGTGTGGTAAGTGTGAAAAAATATTGAAGACATCTGATGGAGCAACAAGTTCTCTCCATAAGCACATGTTATCGATTCACAATATTGTTACAAAACCTGTGAAGAGACCCGCACCTGAAATTACAACACCAGTAGCACCAGAAAAGCGATTACAAAAAACCTCGATTACAAACTACCTCACTGTTAGTGTTGACAACTCCCTCGAAGCTGCATTCTAGCTCGTATGACGGCTAGCGATGGTTTACCATTCAAAATTTGTATAATATCAGTCGAGAAGCAGAAATTACTGATGGCTCGTGGTTTTGATATACCAAAATCGGTTACTACAATTTGAGGTATGGTAATGCAATATGGGAAAATTCTGCAACAAAAGTACAAGAATGAATTTCAAGACTTGAAATCTCAAGGTAAATGTTTCAGCCTCTCTTTTTACGAATGGACTTCGTCTAAAAACCGGCGTTATTTGAACATAAATGCGCATATTAAGTATAAATTTTTTAATTTGGACCTGGCTTCGAGTACGTGGATCTTTGCCGGCAGAAAGTTGTATCAAACTTATTGAAGAAAGGCTGGATTTATTTCGATTAAACTTACACGAAGACATTATTTGCATTACGACGGATGGTGCCGCAGTGATGCAAAAAGTTGGAAAATTACTTTCAGTTTCATGTGAGCAGCAACTATGCTTGGCACATGTTACCATCTATGAGTTTTGGATGTTCTTTACATAAAAACCTAAATCCGTACCAAATGAAGAAGTGAATGATGATGTTGATGACGATGGCTGCAACTGCGATTCAGGTGATAAAGATGAAGAAGATCAAGATGACGGATTTCAAATTGTTTGCACCGAAGATGAATCAGAAGAACTGGTAGATAAGCTGTATCCATTGATACGTAAAGTAGGAACTATAGTGAAGTTGTTTCGTTGATCACCAACAAAAAACAATGACATTTTTCAAAACTACGTTAAAGAAGAATTTGTAAAAGAAATTCAATTATTGATTGAACAGTTTTATAAAGTAAAAACCAGCATTTTAAAATCCTTAATCGATCTCAACAATTCAACAATTTCATTTGAAGAAAATGAATGGGACATGATTAATATTTTGGTGACAACGCTTGCACCTATAAAGTTAGCTGCGGAAGCACTATGTCGCCGAAATGCAACATTAATATCGGATGATGCAACCATTTCTTGCATGATCGATAATTTGGGCAGCAATGAATTGGCTCTTCAAATTAAGGAATCGCTTTCCCTCCGAATGAATGAACGGCAAACTAATGCAGCGAGTTTGCTGCAATATTTGCATGCATGCAAAATTATGGCTCTGGAGGATTAGAGCTAGACTCCCCAACAAAACGATTTTGTCCATGATAACTGACATGTCAAAACCACACAGCAGCGATCTGTCATCTGAATCTGACTCAGAAAATGATGTCGTTGTTGACGAAATTGGATTGTCTTTCGAAGAAAAACTCGATAGGGCAATTCACAATGAAGTCAATTCTACGATTACTCCGCAACTAAGAACCAAAAATATTATAACCAATATTATAAAAAAAGAATTGGCTATTTTTGAAGTTGAGGGTAATCGTGGAAAGAATCTGGATAAGTGCTATGATAGGCTTAATTCAATACCACCTACCAGCGTGGAATCAGAGCGAGGTTTTTTCTGGTTGTGGAAATATTGCCATCAAAATTCGATCACGGTTAAACGACAAAAGTTTGGATATTTTGTGCTTCCTCAGATCACATTTTAAAATGGAAGCAGGAAAGTAAAGGGTAAGTTAGGAACCAAAATAAATTCTTCCGATTTCGAATTTATTTGTTATTGAATTTATATGTGATTTTTTGTTAATAATAACATTTTTTAATTAATTTTAAAATAAACATTTCTAGAACCAGTTCAAGAACCGGGTACCCGGGTTTAAAAAATTCTAGCACCGAAAAACCGGTTCTAAGAAATGCTTTGGTTCTGGATTCTATAGTTATGACATGGAAGGCGGTCGGTTGGCCCACGAGTTCTGCACCTCGATAGAGGGTCATAATTGTGATGCTTTTCATCACAGATCGTGATTTTCATCACAGATGACGAAAATTCTCTTTTGAATTCTGCCCTTATCGGCACGAACCTGGTACCTACCGATCCAAACACCAAAGCTCGAATTTGTGCGAAATATGGCATTTATTATTCACTGATGAAATGGAACTAGAATTTGGGATTTTCACAATTGTAATTTTGAACTTTAATTTTTATATGTAGTATGTTACGATAATTCGTAAAAGGAAATTTAATTTTTTTTTGTTAAGTGTGTTTTTGAAATGTAGGTTAGTTGGGTTTTTTTGGATAAGCGACCTATTCCTATAAAAAAATCTCTCCAAAAAGTGGAATTTCTTTTAAAACGTATTAAAATCTTTTTAATCTACATTTTTGTTACATATAGGCCACATAATGTCACATTTGTTGTAATTTATTTCACAATTTTTGTGATTTTGCCATGCTCGGTATGCAGAATTGAATGGGGAGTATAACTTCAATTTTGAATGAAGTTCAGGACGGGAATACGCTTAATCATTATTTCCAACAGTTGCGCAATAATTCTTATAATTAATTATTTGAATTTAATTTAATTGATTGAACCTATTAATACATAAACATGATTCCAGTTTTTTTACCAGATTGAATACCGCCGCTTCGTGGTTCTACAAACAGGATTGGTTTTTTATTTGGATTATAGAACCGTTCCCCTAAACGGGGACGGATCGGTTATCCAAAACAAAAAAATCCAAATGACCTAAATTTCCAAAATCGCAATTAACAAAACTATAAAATTCCATTTTATAAAATACTATAACATAAAAATAAAATTTCGAAATTCCAGTTAAGGAAATTCCAAAATTTATTTATTTTAGAAAAAAAAATCCATATACAAAATTTCATTTTTTTCATTAGTTTAATAATATTTGCAGCATTTTGCACAAATTCTAATTGGTTTATTTCAATTAATTAAATTTAATTTAATTGTTCTGAAAAATTATTACTCAAACATGATTCTCATTGTTTACCACATTGATTAACGCTTGTTGTGATTCAAGAAAATAGGGTTGGCTTTTTTTTTTGGAATACCGATCCCCCCTTGAAACATGCTAATATATACTAAAAACTTGGGGATGGGTACGATTTGCCAAATCCAAAACACCAAAAACGAAATTCCAAGAAACAAAATTCCAGAAACAAAAATTCCAATAAAAACAATTCCTAAAATAAAATTCCAAAAAAACAAAATTCCTATACAAAATGCCAAATTTCAAAATTCCAATATACAAAATTTCAAAAAAATTCTATTTTATGGCCATGGAAATATGATAGGCCTTTCATATTTCCATGACCATAAAATGGAATTTTTTCGGAATTTTTATTTAATTTATAATTTGGAAATCTTCGATTCAACAGTAACTTGTAATTTGTTAAAACCGTTGCAGTATTTATTTCTTAATGACTGTACCAAACACAAGGACCTGTAGGGGAACAGTTCAGTATTACAAAAAACCCAACCCTATTTTCTAGAACCACAACCAGCGTTAATCAACCTGGTAAACAATGGGAATCATGTTTGAGTAATAATTTTTCAGAACAATTAAATTAAATTTAATTAATTGAAATAAACCAATTAGAATTTGTGCAAAATGCTGCAAATATTATTAAACTAATGAAAAAAATGGAATTTTGTATATGGATTTTTTTTTCTAAAATAAATAAATTTTGGAATTTTCTTAATTGGAATTTTGAAATTTGATTTTTATGTTATGGTATTTTGTAAAGTGGAATTTGATATTTTTGTTAATTGGGATTTTGGAAATTTAGGTCAGTTGGGATTTTTTTTGGATAACCGACCCGTTCCTAAAAACTTGTGTATGGTACAGTCATTAATAAATAAGCATTGTAATGGTTTTAGCAAATTACAAGATACCGTTGAATAAACCTTAATCGAAGATTTCCTAATTATTAAATAAATAAAATTTCCAGAACAAATTCCAATTTATGCCATGGAAATATGAAAGGCGTGGGACTTTCATATTTCCATGGCATACAATGGAATTTTTTGGAATTTTGTCTATAAGAATATTGAAAATTGGCATTTTGTGTAGGAATTTTGTTTTTTGGAATTTTATTTTTAGGAATTGTTTTTATTGGAATTTTAATTTCTGAAATTTTAGTTTTTGGAATTTTGATTTTGGAATTTTGATTTTTGGAATTTTGGCTTTGGCAAATGGTACCCAACCCCGTATGATTCGCCAAATCCAAAATTCTAAAAAATAAATTCCAAAATCAAAATTCCAAAAAACAAAATTCCAGAAACCAAAATTCCAATAAAAACATTTCCAAAAAATTTAATTCCAAAAAAACATAATTCCTATACAAAATTCCAAATTACAAAATTGCACAAAACATCTATTTTATGCCGATGGAAATAAGAAGGCTAATGAAATTATAGAATTTTGTATATAGAATTTTTTTCTAAAATGAATAAATTTTGGAATTTTGATTTTTGATTTCTATATTATGGTATTTTGTATAATGGAATTTTATAGTTTTGTTAATTGAAATTTTGGAAATTTAGGTCAGTTGGATTTTTTTTTTTGGATAACCAAAAGACAACCAAAATTTTTGATTAACCAGAGTGATTAATGCTTGTTGAAAACAGGGTTGGGTCTTTTTGGAATACCGAAAAAAACATGCCAATATATTCTAAAAACTTGTGTATGGCACAATCAATAATAAATAAGTACTGTAACGGTTTTAGCAGCAATTAAGATTTCTTAATTATAAATTAAATAAAAATTCCAAAAAAATTCCATTTTATGGCTATGGAAATATGAAAGGCGCCTGCCTTTCATATTTCCATGGCCATAAAATGGAATTATTTTGGAATTTTGTTTATTGGAATTTTTAAATTTAACATTTTGTATAGGAATTTTGTTTTTTTGGAATTTTATTTTTAGGAATTGTTTTAATGGAATTTTTGTTTCTGGAATTTTGTTTTTTGGAATTTTGATTTTGGAATATTCGTTTTTGGAGTTTTGGATTTGGTTAATCGTACCCAACCCCATTTAAACTTAATCGCAGATATCTTTCCAAATTAAATTCCATTTTATGCCTATGGAAATAAGAATTTTGTGCGACTTTTATATTTCCATGAGCATAAAATGGAATTTATTTTAGAATTTTGTGTGTAGAAATTTTGAAATTCGTTACTTTTTTGTAATTTTTTATTGTGGATTTTTAGAGTTTTGTTTCCTGGAATTTTGTTTTTTCGAGTTTAGATTTTGGAATTCCAGATTTGGGGAACCGTACCTAATCCATTTTCATTGACATGAAACGGAATTAATTTTGATTTTTTGTATATAGGAATTTTGAAATTTCGTATTTTGCATAGGAATTTTGTTTGGATTTCTTTTTGAATTTTTACTTCTGGAATTTTGTTGTTCAAAAACTTGATCCTGATATTCTGAATTTGGCGACAAGTACTCAACCCGTTCTGGTTATTCTGAATGTATTTAGGCAATTTCTTAGCAAATTATGGTTAAAATTGGTATGTAGAACTAGATTGGAATTTTATCGCGAATTTTGAATGAAATTCTGAAATCCGACGTATTTGCCATTATTATCAAATTCTGAATACTAGAAGCAGATTTGGACGAATCTCTAAAATTTCTAAAAATCTTGAATAAAACTAGGCACTGTATTTTTTTTCTTTATTAAATTCAAATTTATTTGAATTTGAAGTTCTGAGTTTTGACCATTTCTAAACTAATTAATTATGTAAATATCAAATTTCATATTTCAATAAAAAAAGCCATCTTGTTCAATATTATCATACAAATACCTTTCATTAGAATAAAACATTTATAATCGATAATCCTTTCGTATTACAGCATAAAAAATAAATCGAGAATTCTAGTTAATTCGTCGATATCGCGTGTTTTTAAAAACCAGTGGCTTTTCATTTTATTAGTTCCAATCAAAAAATGGAATAAATATAAAAAAAAATCGGGGGAAACCACTATACTAAATGGACCGCGCTCTAGAGTTTTATGTGAAATTAATGTTCAAATTTCTCACAGCTCGACAAGAAAAATTCAGATTTCAGATTTGAAAATTATCGGTTCAGAAATGGTCATATTTCATTCTTTATAGCTGAGTGCTATACATGCCAAATTTGACCTTTTATTTCCTATCTTTCCTACCTACATATATTTCTTTAAACGTTCAAATATGTTTTCGAAATTATTATGTTTTTGAAAAGAAATTACCAAACAGTGACATCTATGGCAAATAATACTATGTAATATAGAGATTATTAATCATTAAAACAGATGGCGTTGATAGTAATCTTTTTTTAAATATTTGAATTTATATATTACAAATATATATATTGAAATAATTTATCCATACTTATCTCACCCATTTGTTATGTTGAATGCTAACATTGAATGCTAACTTTCAAAATTTTGAAAAACGCCAATTTGAACTAGAAAACTATAAGCTGACAACCTCGTATTGAACAAACAAAGAGATCAGCTTCAAAAAATAATATTCTATATTTTCTAAGAATAGTCTCGCGTAGACGCAGAACTGATCCTTGTTGAAAACTTAATCTTTAAATTTAATTAAATCTTTTAAATCTTTGACGTTTTTTTGCAAATGCTAAACTTTTAACATCATAGCAAAAATTGAAAAAGCTATCAGGGAAGCTGCGACTTCCGGCACGCAGATGTCTTAGGAATTACTGGGAAAAAGTTAAGTATGAAGTTTGATTCCGAATAGTCAGTTCGCTTTTTAACAAAACTCGTCATTATCGGTAAAATTTAAAAAATGATCTACTTCACAAAATATTTGCAAAACTGGAAAAGCTTCTATGAAAGTTACCACTTCCGGAGAACCGACTTCGGCTAAACTCTCAATTCGGCTAACCTCCCAATTTATGGAAAAACTTACGAATAAAGATTCATCCCGATCAATCAGTTCGTCTGAGCTATTCAAGAATTTTTTTTTGTTAAAAATCGTTAAATTTAGGAACATAGATTTGAACCGATATTATTGCAAAATTTATTTAGAGTATATATTTTTTGTTGGTTTTCTCCATCGGTCCAAAGTGAGTTTTTCAATAGTTTTGGCAGTTAAAATTGAAGTTCATAAACCAAATAGAGGTTTGTACGTTTAAAAATAATTTAAGGTGACCTTCAAATTTTCAAAAAAATCGAAATTTTTTTTATGATAGAATATGTTAGAATGTACGTTTAAAAACATGATTTTAATGATATACAAATGAAAATCTCAAAAAAAAATTTATTTTATTAATTGCGAAGCGCGCCAAAGTCGTTTTTTACGCGGTTATCTCGAAATGACGTTTTTCAAGTTGGCGTGCAAGATTGAGAAAAAACTACTTATCCAATCGTTCTAAAATTTTAACACGTTGATCTACATATATTTCTGCTCAGAATGAACTACGGAAGGAAAAATCGGCTGTCAATTTTTTGAGTTACAACTAATTGGTGGGGACAAAAAAGCTGCATTTTTTCCCTTTTAGTTCATTCCAAGGGCGATTTAATGCTGAATAAAACCCCGTTTTTTTTAATCAGACGTTTCTGAGAGTAGTTATGATGCACGCAGCGAATTTTCAGTGTTTTTGGAAAACCCTTGTAGCAGACGACCTTGGGCTAAAAAAAATCTAAAAAAATTTTTTTTGTACTTTCAGTTAAATAAAATGACAATGGAAAGTTTCATTAAAAGATATCTCTTTTTATTCCATTAAAAAAAAAATCTTTGAAAACTTTTTTTTTTCAATTTTGAAGGTGCTATGTCCCCTTAAGATATATCCAAAGTAAGATTTAAGTACCAGATATATTCGTTTCCAGTAAAGGCGGATATTTCAGTCCTAAGCGTATCCGTTAATGTAATTATTTTTCAACGAAATTCGAGTTACTTAAACTTTTATTGAAAAATAAAAACTGCTTGCTCATTCATCAACCAACAAATGTTGATAAGAACGATGATGAACATGATCAACTCAAACAATCAGCCCTATTTGAAAGTTTTGTAATATTTGGATTTTGTGTCGGTGGGATTGGTTTGAATCGTAATGGATTTCTTTGGGCTTTAACCAATTGAACGTTTACTAAACCACTATAAACTGTTTGTTCAATCACCAACTAATGGATTTTGAAAAGAACGCCCTTTTTTGATTATTACTTGGCCGTTTTTCCAGCATTTTGAAAAAAAGTTCCCTATCCCGACCAGCATTCAGGAAGCTAGTAATATTTGGTCCAATGATTGGTCAAGATCTCACTATTAAAGTGTTCCATCCGATTCCTGTTTGATGCTATTCAGCGTTGAGCACAGAATATTGTTTGCTCATTTGTGTCCGTTTTCTCGCAATCATCAGGCAAGAGAGTGTTCAGTAAACATTTAGTAATGTCTTCCCAACATGTTGTGGCCTGACTACCACCGTCAACTAATGTACTATGTACATCAAGGTTTTTAAGTTTTCATGTGCTGAATTTGTACACGACGTCCCACGGTTCTGTATTACCGCATGTTCCGTAATGAACTGGTCTAAGCTGTTTTGGCTTTTGCACACACAACAAAGGGATTAATTCCCTCTGATAATACTTTCAAAATTTATGTATACTCTAGTAAGTTTGATAGTAATATCGTTGGGCCGCCACAGATGTTTAAATCTTCTAGCTCGTTTTCGAGGTAAACATTTATCTCAAATAAGGTATTGTGTTCGTTGTAACCCGCTCTATTCATACGCCGTGCCTCCGCATACGTCGTACATACAAATGTTGACAGCTCGGTGCAAAATTCCTGTTTCAATTGATAAATAGTTAATTAAGTGGTTTGGGGTTTTCACTAAATTAAAATAGTTTTATAGTGGAGTAAGAACAATTTTATAGTATTAACAAAGATGTTGGACGCAAATATATAGTGTTTTAAGTGAATTATTGTTTAGTGGCAACAACAACAAGTGTTTGTTTATATTTCAGCGGCTTGTTTTTAGACAGCAAGCAAAGTCAGGTGTGGGCAAAAGCAAGGCTTCGGCCCTAAAAAGTCAATTACTGATGCATTACTGAAGGTCATATCGCTGGGGCAATTGGCCAAATAAAAGTGACGGAACACCCCATACAATAAAAAGTTCCAAAGGTATCATTTTCTGCCACGACCTAAAAAGTTTAACTGAGGAGGATATCAAAGAAGGGCTTAAGGATAAGAGGTATATAAAATAAAGAAATGGGTGGAAAACAAGTTAACGGACACAGCAGCAATCAACCTGACTTTTAATTCACCAGTGCTACCGGAATATGTAAGGGCAGGTTTTCTACAACAGAAGTAAAAAAAAAAATGAAAATCAAAATTGTAGATAGATTAAGATTTCCCGAGGCGAAAGTGAAATATTTTCGATTATATGCGAACACCACACCAGCTAACCAGACAACATATGCAGAGACACTAAAAACCACCTTTAACCCAGCAAACACATTACAAAAGCCGCAAAACGAAAAAAACCAACTTGAACAGACAAAATCACAATCATATCTAAAAACCATTTCAGAGCAGGGTGAGCCTTGAGCCCCAAAACAGATCGCATTGTAAAACGAAGCATGGCAAGAAATGAGATATTCAAATTTAACCCAAAATGAATTAACACTATATTTGGATGATGAATGCAGGAAGAAGGAGAGAGAACGCGTTTGCGTTTATAAATGCCCTCTCCCTTTTCCCTTTCTTTAAATGGTAGAGCGAATGCTCAGATCCAATAAATGCGTGAAAATTGGCCAGATAAATATTCGTAGCATATATGCCAATGGCGATATGTTGTGGAATTATCTGACCAATAACGATGTGAATGTGATGATTTTGTGTGAAACTTGGGTGAAACTTTTGCGTGAGGGTAAAACGTTTCGTGTGAACGGATACAATTATTTGTCCAGACCGAGGACTGATGGCTTTGGCCGCGTGGCGATATTGGCATGTGCCAATATCAGCCTGGTCCTTTGTGACACCTTTCGAGTGTATCGAAGTGACCGCAGCCAAAACTCGGGAGCTGGACAAAAACTTGTTATTTGTCAGTATCTGTGCAACTCCAGTGCTATCTACGTTTGACAGAGAGAGAAGTCAACGAGATTTTCAAATTTTGTTTGAATGGGTGGAAGGCCAAAGGGACGTGATTCTAGCGGGTGATATGAATGCGCATGCGAGGATATGGGGGAGTGAAAGAACTGATGATAGAGGTAACTGGTTGACCCGCCTCATTCTGAAGGGAGAGAATTTGGGTAGTGATCATTATTACGGCAAATAGCGTAAAAAGTATGATCATTATTTGATGCTTAAGTGGTATAAATGTTGACATAGGCCGTAAGGTCATTATGAATGGTAAGAAATGGGTCAAACGTATGAATGAGATTCTCATAATTAAAAATGCAAATGAGATTAACCACCTTGAGGATGAAATAGAAGGAGAGAATGAAATGTGCACTATAAATGCACTTGAGTCGGGCTCAAGGATGTGTGAATCAGGTAACCGAATGTTTGAGTGAATTGAATTTGAGGGTAAATTCGAGTAAATGTTGTAGATGGCTTTTAGAACGAATCGGATGGTTAATGTACGAGTATACATATAATGAGCGAATTGAGTGTGTGAAATTGACTAAGTATTTGGGAATCAGGATTGACAGAAGAATGAGTTTCAAAGTGCATATGAAAAAATTAGTCGATAATTGTAAGAGTAGATTGAACGTGATTAAAAAAACGAGCAAACCGAAATGGGGAGCTCATCCGGGTGTGATGGATATGTTACGAAAGGCGCTAGTGCCAACTAAAATTGCGTATGGAATGAGTATATATATGGAGATGGGTCCAAGATTGGGTTTAAAAAGTTGAAGCTTGTGGAGAATGCTTGTGCCAGGGTGGTGTTGGGAGCGATCAATTCATTCCTTATGCAGACTCTTAACTAAAGACAATAAATTGGAGAATTAAATGAAGGAGAGATTGCAAAGAGAGGCGGTTTACAAAAAAACAGCAACATCACTGTTAATCTTGGAAAATATTAACATATTTTCCAAGATTCGTCCGATAAAGCCGAAAGTCCCTCCGAGCAATCTAAAAGTGCGGTGTAAGTTTTGTGACACAACAAAAGCAACGATGAATGAGTTATCGGTTAAGAGTGATTTTTGCAAAATGCGAATGAATTATGTTGCACATGTAGAAGTGTATACAGATGCAAGTGTAAATGATGATCGAGTAGGTGTAGGAATTTATATTCCTTCAATGAGGAAAGAGAATATGATAAGAGTGCATGACAGCATCTGCATAATGAATGCAGAATTGATAAGGTTTATGGAAGGGATCAAGTTGGCAATGACACAAGGGAGAAGGAAAATATTATTATTCTCTGACTCCTCGAGTGGGTTGGAATTAATTAGTAAGGGAAAGAGGTTATCTTTCAATGAATACCTTCACACCTACAGATTCAAGGTAATGAAAGAGCCGATATGCTTGCGAAACGGGGTTGTTTGATTAAAGAAGTAAATTAATATGAATTCGTGGACGCCAAAGACGTAATTTGCATGTTTCAGGTGAATCTGTGAAGAAAATGAGAAAATGGGAGAGAGAGTATGTTGAAAAATGTCAGGTAAAAGGTAAGAAGTACTTTGAGTTGGTTAGATCTCCTTTGAGACAACCGTTCTTTAAGGTGCTCAAAGGAGATACTAGGATGAAAGAATGTTTGAAGAAACGCCATTTGGTTGAGTGTGAATTATGTGAAAGATGTTTGGTTGTGAAGGACATCAAACATTTGATTTTGAAATGTTCTGCATTTAACCAGAGCAGACAAATGTTCGATGATCTATTGAGAAATAAATCAGATAGAAGTTCGAAAGGGGATCGATGTATGTATATTATTAAGTTAAAAAATGTAAAAAAGTAAATTTTGTAAATTTTGAAACGGGCCACATGACACCAAATTTTTGGAGCTAGTGCAATAAAGAAAAAAAACGCTCTATTCTATCGATATCACCATCAGATGATACATTCGTATCTTCATTCACAGCATCAAGTGATACATTGTGTTGGCAATCTCTTGCCAAATTATGCCCAGCAGATTGGCGAACCTAACTCGGTTAGTGTGTTAGCGTGTTTAAGTGAGTACTACGAACTCAGCTGTGTATGGTGAGGAAGCCAGAACATGATAGTTCTGTGATCCCCTATGTCACATTCTACTTCCCATTATGACTATATATGCTTGACGCCTCATGCCTGAAATTATTCATCTACTTAAAAAGTTCCTCCACTAAATAAAATATTTTCATAAAATTTTTTTTCTACTTTATCTAACGTCAAAAGAGGTAAAACCGTCTCATAACAAATGTATACGAAAATTTGACGCAAGGGTTTAAAGAGAGCATAATTACACAAGCAGATAACGGAAACATCGAAAAAAATTAACATGAAAATGATGATGCTCAAAAATGATCAAAAATTTCCAAATTCAATTTTAAGCAGAAATGACTCTTTACAAATCTAGTGTATTGTATTTGCAATTACGCGTATTTGCGATAAAAGAAAATCGGGTGTTGGCCACAACATATACGCTCCCCTTCCGCCCCCTCCCCCTTTTGTGTTTTTATTTAATAAATGTTATTTTGTAGCTAACAAAATAAAGCTCCCCCGCACCGATATATTCTTGTCGCCATTGATACGCCAATAAAATAATAAAGTTCAGTGATTTTTCTTTTTGTGCTTAATAATATCCCAGTGAGTGGATTATTGTAAGTTGAACATCACTTGTTTATATAATGTTTCGCAGAACACCAAAATCAATAACCTCGACTTGTTTGTTTTCCCTAAAATAACATAAATAACAACAATAGTTTCTACTTTTTAATATAAGACATAAATATTTTGTTGTGCGTTTCTAACATCCAATCAGAAGTCGAGCGGGTACGAAATGGAAAAGCTGAAAAACACTTTGAAATAATTAAGAATTTGTTTTTCGCTCTCTCTTCCTTAACATTCACCGAGGGGCGCCTCACCTCCCCAAATAAAATTTAGTTCGTTCGCTATTTGGTAGAACTCACATAGCTACTGTTACTTAGTTTTTGAAATGCCAGCATATGCGAATGAGTGTTAAATGGAATTAGAATACAGCGCTAGAGGGTATTGAGGTTGAAATAAGATTTACTGTTCATTTAGGTATAAGAAAATTTTCTCTGGTATATCACTATATCCTAAATGTATAACCGTAATGAAAATGTACAAAATAATTATTTTTTGTTTTTTTTATGTACATAATTCTTGTAACAAGAAAGTAATTAATTAGGGATTTTAATTGAAATAAAGAAATGAATGATGTACATTTTTCGGTGCGAGTCTTAAAAAGCACCATGCTAGCACAATACACATCTATACATAAATCACGATAACAAATCGTGCAACAAGTTAAAGCTCTTGGATATAAAAAAATTTAACACTTTAATATTAAAAATATAATAAAATAATTTATTGCATTACTGAAAGAAAACAAAAGCGGCCAAATAAAATCCTCATCTGCAAGCAAACCAAAAAAAAATTTAATAATCATTTTTTTTTTTTTTGATTGATTGGGTGATTATTTATTCATAAATTTCGTTCGATAAAATTTAATTATGGGATAAATCAAAATCCCATAATCCCATACCATTCAGAATCGACTGAAATGATTTAATTTATTGGTTGGTTTATATTTCATTTGCGATATTTTTTGTGAATGACATTCTTTAATCGACAATAAAATAAAATAGTTGATGCTTTAATCCTTTATTCGTAGTGCAAATGAAAGTTTAAAATAAATTAATTTAAATAGCGATTTCGGTTCATATTTTTATACGAATTTCGGGCTTTCGATATAATATGGATTCGTATTCGATTTTATAAATAAACAACGCAGCGGTGTAAGTTACACACTTTATTTCTCAACACCGTGCATTACTGCTGCAATAAACAAATTTCACTCGGTCACTGCTCACTAATTCACGTCTTCTTAACTTGCACTGTTCATTGGTTAAATTAGAACTGTGTCTGCTTTCGACCAAATCGCTCGCGCTTATATCTCTATCGCTTACTTGTCTATCGCTGTTCGAGATTAATCCTTTTATTGCATCTGGCGATGTGTGCGTTTTGCAATTTTGTAAAGCATTTACTTGTCGTTGTATTCGTGAACATTCTATATCATCAATTCCTCTGTTTTGATGATAAGATTAAGGAGACCGTTATCGTATACCGTATTTGTTATCTCCTTATTCCCCTCCATACTTGGAATGCCATTCGTAAATCCAATTCCCAATCAATTGGAGGAATACTTGATCCGACAACATGTTAAGATCGCTTAATAAAACAATAATCTTCAACTGGGTTCGAACTCGCGACCTTTGGGTTGATAACACTTGGTTGTGTAAACCTTAACCACAGGAAAAAATTAACCATTTCTCAAAAGTTATTAATGTTTATTTTTGATAAGAATAATCATAAATCATAATTTCAAATCAAAAAAATTTCCTACCAGGCACGATGCATAATCGAGTTTTCATCATCGATTACAATCGTTGGTGTTAGTAAACACAAATATGACCCTCTATTGGAGTGTGAGGAACAGGTACAAAGGGCCGAATGTCGAAGGGCCGAATGTCGAAGGGCCGAATGTGTCGAAGGGCCGAATGTCGAAGGGCCGAATGTCGAAGGGCCGAATGTCGAAGGGCCGAATGTCGAAGGGCCGAATGGGTCGAAGGGCCGATTTTTTTTTTTGTTTTTAGAAATATGATTTTTTAAATTTGTTCTTTTATAACAAAATAAAATATTTTACGAATATTAGAATATTTTTATATTTTTTATTTTTCATATTTTTTTTATAGAATATTTTGTAAATTTTTTTTTTATTAAACATAAATAAATTTCTTATGAATTTATGTTTTTTAATATTTTTCATCTTTGAATATTTATGAAATTCCACGTATCCGGTCAGCTATACATTTTGGTGAAGGAAAATTTTGTCATTCGCCACCAGAGACATTTGGCCCTATTTGTCAGCCTTCTGATAATAGGTATATGGTACAAAAAAATAAAAAAATATATTACCAAGAAACAAAATCAAAAAATATTCGGCTCTTCGATCCATTCGGCCCTTCGACACATTCGGCCCTTCGACACATTCGGCCCTTCAACATTCAGCCCTTCGATATCCGGCCCTTTGACACATTCGGCCCTTCGACATTCGGCCCTTCGACACATTCGGCCCTTTGAAATTCGGCCCTTCGACATTCGGCTCTTCGACATTCGGCCCTTTGATATCATACCGAGTGTGAAACTCAATTCTGACCCATCTTCCATGCCAATATACAAGTTGGCATGGGTTTACAACGTGAAGATGATATTCTGTAAATTGTGATGAGTGTGTGAATGACAAAGAAAGCTTAATGTCAAGGTCCATTTGAAATTTCATCTTTGTTAACTGCTCGACTTCGGCTAGTCTAGTCAGACAAAAAGTTCAAAAATAAGGAATACGGAGTAAAAGATAAGGAGTAAGAAGTACCATAAAAATAACTGTTATAATTAATTTTGATTTTCAAGGCACAATGGAACACAGTGAATATATCAAATGATGGTTTTTAAAATTAGAAAATAACACTAAACTAGCATTAGTAGCAGTAATTCAGCAAATCAACATTTTCAAAGAATAATCACTTATATGCCGGCTCCCATCGCAACTGGTTTCTGGTACTCGAGTAAATTCTCTTCTGCAATTTTTCGTAAAATTATGCGAGTCGAAAAATAAAATAAATGAAAGGGACCCTCGCCCCGTTGGACGAGCCTCTAAACAGATTTTTCCTGAAATTCTTACCCCTGGTACACGAAAACCTCCCTCACCTATTTTTATCAAAATCGTAAGACTCAAAAATTAATAAGTTTAAAATGGTATTCGGGCCCACCGCATGACCCGCATTCTTCTTTCTTAAAACCCGCTTATGAATGGAGAGCGCGATTTATATGCAGGGTTTCGAAAACGTTTTTCATTACTGAAGAGGAGTTTTCGAGTTCCAGGGATCGACTGTTATGTGTCTTGGTTTCAGGAAAATTCGTTTAAAAGGCCCTTCGGTAGGGTTCGTGCTCCAGTTTGATTTTTTTTTAACTTTGATGATAATTACCTAAAGAAGGTTTTCGAGTACAAGGAATCCATTCTGATAGGTCTTGGTTTCAGGAAAGTTCGTTTAGGATGTCATAGTTTGGGGCCCGGCTTCCTTTGTTTAATTTTTTTTCTCTCAGCTGAATCGCTTGTAAGAAATTGCTGGTACGTCATTTCCAAGTACCAGTGGTACTAGGCTGGTAATTCCCTTGGAAAAGGGACGTATATATACGCAATTTCTGTTCAAATAGTTTTTTCCGGCATACTAAGGTAAAAAGTTAGTTTTCAATTTTTTGAAAAAAAAAAAATGTTTGAAAATAATTTACCCTGCCAATTTTTACTGATATTACATTCGGATTCGAAAATTTAGTACCGCGTTATTCTACTTTCGGATTCGTATTCGCATTTCATGAATCCGAATTTATAAAAATGGTATTGGAACTTCATGCTAGTATTGGCGATACCGTCTAATGCGAATAATCAAACTTTTGTAGAAAATTAGAAAATTAGAAAGAAGCCTTTTCGGCCCGAAAATGCTTTTTATATTTGTGTCTTAGCTAAAAAAAATAAAATCGAATGAAATTACAACATAAACAACATTTCATTAAATACATAAGAATAAATATTAAATTGTAAAATAATCGTATTTATAAAATCCTCGTAGATATTGCTGATATTCATATTTCACACATTTAAAAATAAAAAGTTTTATACAATTAACAATTGATTTAATGCCACAATCATACATTTAAAACATTTCTTGTGCGAATCCCATAAATATCTGTGCGAAATAGTTCTAGAATAAATATACTATGTAACTAGTTAGCACAAATAACCGTTCAACTACCAATCAAATAACAAAGGGCCCATATATTTCCTTATTCTATCAGATGCAAATTAAGCCAAACTTCTGTTAATTTGATACATAGTGGCGCCGATCTCAAAATACAATAAGCCAAATGGGTAATGCTTTCAGGCTTCTGAATCATTAAACAACACGACCACAAAATCGCACTACGATATCATGGGGAATACTAGTAAAAGGTAGAATATTAAGCGAACATTCGAAAGAAATAGAGACCAATCAATAATAATAGGTACTCCCAAAAGAAAACCAAATTTTAGAAATGTATCAAAACAGATTTTCACCTCAAAAAATATATGTGTACTACGAAATGGAAGAAGCACCTGCAATTATTTCAAAAATACGTATACTTTGGATGCTTTGTTGCAGGTTGTAGCTGTCGCGGTTGAATCTTTTGAGTCAAGTCGGTTAATTGATCATCATAGTGAGAATGGGTCAAGGCCACAACAATTAGTTCGTTGTATTTTGCAGAACAACTCCAAAAAGGCATACAAAATTTGAAAACAAGTTCTAATAAATATTTTTGAAGACACATCAGACTGCACATGCAATATTTTAGATGTAGCTTATCCGATTCTTGTAAGTTTTTCTAGTGTTTCTCAAGAACTTCATTGTCCAAATTGCCAACCTTCCTATTCTAGTAAGAGAGGATTTATATTTGTAAACATGTACAAGCTAAATGACTTCGGATTTTCCAATTTAAGCCAATGTATTGATTTAAATACTATTGAAAAATGCAAAAAATGTTCAAATACTATGACAAAAACAACACGTACATATCTAGATATAATAAGCATTTACACTGAAAATGCTTTTCCAGTTGTAAATCAAACTACCACAATATCTATGATAGAACCAATATTATGTTTTAGCGACGTGTGCTACAAACTAAAGTCATATTAAATGTAATGTAATATTAAATGTAGTACACACTTCACTAATAACATATGATATTGTTTGTTGAACTAATGAAATTCTCGGCCTATTTAATATAATTTGGAATGGCGGTTGATATTCAACGAGGTTTCAACTCACCATTAATTTCATTAAGGACATACAAAAATTCTTTCTTCGACAGTCTAAAATGTTTTTTGAACCTAAAACTATTAAGAATCTGATAAATGAATGAACGGTTGAATCGCGAATTATTCTTACATTTTCTCCGATAACTCAAAAACGTTTGAATTATCCCGAAGGATTATTCTTTGTATTGCTGGCACTGGATTTTCGTTATCGCTATCGTCATCAGTGTATCAAATTGCTACACTGTCCATATTTATATTATAATAATTATTTTAATTGGTGTAAATATATCAAATGCCTTTGTTTTGGTTTTATTTTCTTTACGACTTGACCTTTGACAATTAAAACAAATATTGAATGAAGTAATATACAATTTAAAAATAGCGTTTCGCTTTTGGCAATACTAAATTGAAGTCCGAAAGCCTTACGCGGTACAAAACAATTTTCGAATCGGATTAAACTTTCGCAAATTTTTGAGATTTGAAACGGATTACGCGGTAACCGCCCTGGTAATTCCCCAAGAATAGGGAACTGGGGAAAGAATTTATAAGTAATCTCAGTTCAAATATTTTTTTTCTGGCCTACTGAAGAGAAAAGTTTAAGAATAAGTTTTCCATACCTAAAATGGCAGGGAAAATTATTCCCCATTTGTTTTCAAAAAAATAAACACAAACTTTTTACCTCAGTATGCCAGAAATAAAATGTTTAAATAAAAATTACATATAAATTCTTTCTCCAATGCCCTATTCCCGGGGAGTTACCGGAATAGTGCCACTGGAGTCGATTTCGATTGGTTATGATTTCAGGACAATGTTGTGGCGTATTGTCAACATGGTGTAGTTAAATAAAATTTGACATACTTAATTAAGACATTTTTATTAATTACTTGTTTTTTGTTTCGCAGAATTATTTTGAATAATTTTCAAAAAGTTTAAAAAATCACTCGATCGATTTCGACTTGTTAGGTCATCATCAGGAGTATCTACTGATTTGTGTTAGTAAAATTTTTTGTTATATAGTAGAAAAAAGCAAAATATAAATAAAAGAAAAAGGGACAAAAAATAAGCAATAAAAATTAATCTACGGATCACGCAGGTAGGCGATGAGTCATAGGTTGAGTAACAAAATCCAAGGTATATTATTGCGCACGTGAGAATAGAAAAGGGCGGGATCTGTAATTGGTGAGAACCGGATTTCTCTCTGTTCGTTAAGGATATTTTGGTTAAGAAATATTGATTTTCTAATTTCGTAAGGTCCTAAGATATCTAAACGTCTGCCTTTGGGTTGTATATGTAATATGTCTAAATTGTTCAAGCTAGCTGTATGATTTTCTGAAGTTAAATGGTTATGGAAAGTTGATTGATTGCAACCAGATAAATGTTCTTTAGCTCTAACTCCAAAATTGAGCCCAGTCTGACCAATATAGGAGAAACTACAATCATTGCAATTGATCCTATAGACACCAGATTTGGAAAGGCGATCAACTCTAGGTTTATTGTTAAAAATCATTTTCTTTATTGTGTTATTATTATAAAAAGCAAAACTAATATTGGTATAATTGGACACGATGTTGCTAATCCGTTGGCTCGTTTTTCCTATATACTCTAAGCGACGCCAATTTTCCCGCGTTGGACTATCCGGTGGATAAATACCCGTTAGAGTTTTACGCTTTAGCTTTTTATTCAATAACTTTAATATAGTCCTAGTTGCATATCCGTTATTCGTTGCTATTTGAAGAATTATGTTAAGCTCAGTGTTATAATTTGAATTTGACAGAGGGATGTTTATTAGTCTATCTATGAGTGAGTGGAAAGCTGACATTTTATTATTATGGGGATGGTTTGAAGAACTAGGGATAACAGCGTCTGTATACGTGGGTTTTCGATAAATTTTGAAGTCTAAAGTAGAATTAATCCTGGTTATTGTTACATCTAGAAAATTAATACATTTATTTTCTTCTTTTTCTAACTTAAAATCAATGGTGGGATATTGAGAATTTAACCAAGTAAGGAAAGAGTCTAACAGTCTATCAGTTCCATTCCATAGACATAATATGTCATCAACATATCTATATCAAAAAATTATATGACGAAAATAAGGATTGTTATTTGATATGATTTGTTCGAAGAAATTCATGAAAATTTCAGCCAACAAAGGTGACAGAGGGGAGCCCATGGGTAGACCATCAGCGAATTTGAAATATGTATTATCAAAACAGAAATAATTTTGTTTAATACAAGTCTCAAAAAGTTGTTGAAAAATAGTTGTTGTTGCTTTCACTAGTTGCTTTGTTAGTGTAAATATCCTAAAATTATTATTGCGCAGTCTCAGTATAGACTTAAATTGACGTCATGTGCGAAAAATGAGAGTAGTAAAAGGCCAGTAGTATAGAAGGCATTGGTTTCGCCAAGTGCCTACGGCAAATAGCGTAAAAAGTAAAATTTGACACGTGTCAAATGTATGTATGCATATAATTCAAAAATGACGTCGTCAAAATATTGGTTGAAGAATTTGTCATTGAAAACAGTCAACGTTTTCATGTTACTGTCAAAATAAATAAACTCAATTCGAACGATTTTGCTTACTTATTTAAGATGGCGGTATATAAAAACCAAGTTTGAAGTAAGTATCCGTTTCGAAAAAACGTTTGTTATACCAATGCTAATGAAGTTTTTCCTAATTCAATACTAAATGAAATTATTAATTTTAGTAAAATTTTAGTAAAATATTCAATGCCTATTGGAAGTATTTAGTAAATTTTACGAAATAAATTTAAAAATGAAATTTTTAAAATAAAAATACTATAATAAAGTAAAACAAATGTGTTTCTTTGGATTTCGACCAATTGAACGTTTACTAAGCCACTATAAACTGTTTCAAAATGAGAGACAAGGGCTTCATTCAAGCTTAACCAATACGTATGCAACATGGACGGCAGATAAAACCAAAACAGCAAGCGACAACATTATTTACCATTCCACGAACTTTTGTACCTCTTTCGTGGAATCATAGAATAACAGTAGACGAGATGCGTCCAATAATGTTGTCTAGCTCTGGATCAAGCATGCCTCAACGGGGCTAGGGATGGTAACATATCTATATACTAGAAACATAGCTATTACCACTAATTAGAACGCCAATATAGATTAGCTACCTCGCTAAGGTAATCTAGCTGTATAAATGTGTAAACAATAAATGTTCTATACCGAGATTACCGAGATTTAACAAACATAGGCCAAAATTTTGATTTAGTCATAATATTGACATAGTATTTAAGAAGAGGAGGATGTGTGTTTGAATCCCATATTCTCCATTTAAAAAATGGCACCATGAACTGTAATAAAACACTTCGTAAAATATTTAAAAAATTTGATAAAGAACAAAGCAAGAAGAGTGTTCCTAAATGTCAACAATTTTTAAGTTGTTAATCGGGCTTCGACTTTCTAGCACCCCACCTAAAGATTTTGACAAAAGTGATGATTGAATTCATTTGGCCATCATTCGGTCAGGATTGGTCACCATATTTTGGCGTTTGGTCACCATTGGTTTAGTTTTTATTGCGAAAAACCAAAATCAAAATTGTATAATTCAATAAAAACCAGGTTCGTCGCTTGCTTGGGAATTTCATTTTATAAAATTAATAAAAAATCCAATTTTAATATACCATTTAGGCAAAAATATTTCTTTTTTGCAAGAACTGTATAGTGGAAGACTTAAGATATAATCAATTTTGATTCTTCCTAACATCGTTGAGGATTGGTTACTATAGTCGTTTTCGTTTGGCCATCCCTACGAAAATCGTTAAAAACTCATAACTTCTACACGATTTGAAGTTTCGGGGCTGGAAACTTGACCAATACTAATTATTTTATAAATCCAACTATCGGAATCGTTTGGTCGACTGTCATTGAGGAGTGGTCACTAGTTGTTTTCGTTTGGTCAGCCCAACTTAATGATTTATTGCGAAAATTGCGTTAAAAACTCTTTGGAAATTACGAGTTTTTAAAGAATTTTTCAATAAATCAGAGGGATGACCAAACGAAATCAACTAGCGACCAATCCTCAACGATGTATTTTATGTCTTCCCCTTTAGATGGCAGTTCTTTGTAAAAAAGAAACATTTTCGTCTAATTGGTATATTCCAATTGGATTTTTTATTAATTTTCTAAAATGAAATTCCCAAATAAGCGACGAACTTAATTTTATTGAATTAATACAATTTTCTTTTTGTTTTTTTCGGAATGAAAACTGACCCATTGGTGAACAAACGCCAAAATATGGTGACCAATCCTCAGCTAAAGATTACCTAATGAAATTTGATAAAAATGGTATGGTTTTCCACATTTTATTTGGTCTCGTTAAAATATATCTTGATGAACTCGATTCCAACTATAATTGCAGTTTATAATTTCTGGATGCAAAAAAAAATAGTTTGAGCATGTTTCGATTTTCCGGGTCCCTTGACTACTCGTAACTACTCGAAGTGCATTACATCGGAAACTGTATTGTATCTATATTAAACACCTGGGATTAAAGTTAAGCAAACTGCCGGTGTATGCTTATTTACCAATCTGCAAATCACTGCTACTGGTTCTACGGCGTTTACCGAGTGAAACACTAGCATTCAATAATTATATAATTCATCTAAAAAGTTCAACAGATTTGTAAACCAGCAAATATAATACTTTTTAAAATATTTGGCAAAAACGTAAAAGATCCTTTAGAAGGTGCCACTTACGATGGATCAACTTCGACCACAAATCACTGGAACCTTTCAATTTGTAGAAAAAACTTAAGCATGAAGTTCAACTCGATCACTCAATCCATCTGAGCTGTGTATGGGCCAAATTTTTAGTGAAAACAGTTTTATTTTCTATTCCGTAGTAAAATAAGGTATAGCAATCATGAAAAAATTTGATCTCAAGATTTTTGTAGATCGACGAAATAAAATAGAATAATTTTAAAAGAACTGTATGTGTGTATCTGTACGTATGTGGTGTGCAGACAAAATGTTGTTGGTTATCTGCAGACCAGACGTATTGACTGATCCAGGTGAAATTGTCTTAACATTTTCCTAAGTGGGAAACCTCAGTGACTGTAGGCCGAAATCGGTCTCTGTCTTCCGTACTAGCCGTTTTCGTTTTTCATGAAAGGGGAGTAAAAGTTCTAAAATTAAAAATGCAACAATACCGGTTCAAATCAGTTTTCCAAATTTTTTGCGAAAATGAAGATTTTTGACAAAAAAAATCTGGTTTTCAACAAAAATTCGGCCCCCGGTATAGAGCCCATACAGATTGATTGATTGACAAGAGCTTATATCAGATTAAAATTGTAAATTAAATTTTAAATTAAATTAGTTCTGGTCATTATTTTAAATTTTACCGGAAATTACGGGTAAATAGAATTAACATCGAAATTGACAGATTTCAACAGATTTGTAAACCAACAAATTTTCAATTTATGAGAGGGGACTGGAATCGATATATGTTTGTATTGGTGCACCTACTCGGAAAATTGACATAAAAAGAAAATCGAAAATTTCCACTAAACAATTTCTCTAAATGACTCAAGAAAAATTTCTTGATTCTTGGTTTTGTAAAATTTTTTCATCTAGTATTATTCTATATTCCATACCAAAGTATTAACATGCCACCAGCACCAAAGCAGTGGATTTGTGAACTAAAGTGCAGGTAATAAATTTGCTATTTTTTCAAAACATGATTTTATTGGATCGAACTAAATGTAATTGCTCCCAGTGCCACTATGGTAATTTTGAGCGCAAGCGTGCTTCAATTTATTTTGAAAAATTATTTAAAATAATTTGCTACCATCGTCAATACTCTGAATCGTCCAAAAATTTAAAAACGATATGCCACATGATCATATCAGAAAGAGAAAACAATTATTTGTAATCAGCAATGTTATTTTGGAGTGATAATATTCTTCAGATGATCCGTGACATTATCAAAACCGTTTTATTGGCATGTCACAATTTTTTGCTTCCATTTCCTAAATGGTGGATTTATCAACTAAATGGCTAATACAAAAATTGTATTTTTTAAAAGACCTTTCAAATGATATGCTACATGATTATATGGGAATGAGAAAAATTGAAACGGCTTCCAGCGCTATAAGTCTAGTTTAAATACTAAGGTGCTTCAGAAAAGTTTACGGCATTCTTCAAGACTGCTTCAATGATATACGACACGTATTACATGATAACATAAATATTATATGATAATTTAAAAATTAGCTTCCAGAGCTAAAACATGATTGGGAATTATAAAAGTTGTAACTGTTTTCAGTGCCACAATGGTAGTTTTTAGTACTAGGATTTACTGGAAAATTGTCAAGGTCTTTTCAACGATATACGACAAGTATGTATTTTATAATAATCGAAAAATTAGTTACCAGCGCCAAAACGGTGGATTTATGAACCAAACTTTATTCAAAATTCCTATACTACACGAGTATATAGGAAAAATGTACAGAAAAATCGTGGTCTTGGGATGCTGTATAAGATAGAAGAAAATTTCCAGCAGAAAAAAATGTGTTTTGCTATTCACCGCTAGAGGCATCACTATCACAAAAATGAAAAATTTTCTGCTGATATTTTTTTACACCAGCAGAAAATTTTTGATATTTTTATGCAAATTAAAAATTCTCAGTAGAAAGTTATATGAAAAATCAGAGAATTTATGAAAAAGAAGAGAAAATGTATGTTTAAACGTTTTGAAGCGATGAAAGTTAATTTTCTTTAAAAAACGATTTCCGAATGTATAGTGTAAGCACTCTCAAAACATAATTAAATTTTCATAATCATCATTATGCAAACACAGGGCAACATCAAAAAAATGGCTTTTGTAGAAAGCACTCCATACATTTTTGAAGTCATTTTAATGTGAAATGTTTTCAGTTTTTTAACAAAAGTGTTAGAAAAACCCCCCTGTAACTACCCTGGATGTATGTTTTTATGGTAGCTGAGATCATGATCTATATACATGAGCAACATAAGATTCACACCTGGCGTCAGTAGCCTTCCATACATTTTTGAAGACATTTTAATGTGAAATGTTTTCAGTTTTTTAACAAAAGTGTTAGAAAAACCCCTCTGTGACTACCCTGGGTGTATATATTTTTATGGTAGCTGAGATCATGATCTATATACATGAGCAACATAAGAATCACACCTGGCGTCAGTAGCCTTCCATATATTTTTGAAGTCATTTTAATGTGAAATGTTTTCAGTTTTTTAACAAAAGTGTTAGAAAAACCCCCTGTAACTACTCTGGGTGTATGTTTTTATGGTAGCTGAGATCATGATCTGTATATATGAGAAACATAAGATTCACACCTGGCGTCAGTAGCCTTCCATACATTTTTGAAGACATTTGAATGTGAAATATTTTCAGTTTTTTAACAAAAGTGTTAGAAAAACCCCTCTGTGACTACCCTGGGTGTATGATTTTATGGTAGCTGAGATCATATTCTATATATTTGAGCAACATAAGATTCAAGGTAGTGACAGGGGGGTTTTTCTAACACTTTTGTTAAAAAACTGAAAATATTTCACATTAAAATGACTTCAAAAATGTATGCAAGGCTACTGACGCCAGGTGTGATTCTTATGTTGCTCATGTATATAGAATATGATCTCAGCTACCATAAAAACATACACCCAGGGTAGTCACAGGGGGGTTTTTCTAACACTTTTGTTAAAAAAACTGAAAACATTTCACATTAAAATGACTTCAGAAATATATGGAGTGCTTTCAACGATGGCCGTTTTTTTGATGTTGCCCTGTGTTTGCAAAATGATGATTATGATAATTTAATTATGTTTTGAGAGTGCTTACATTATACATACGCAAATTGTTTTTTAAAGAAAATTAACTTTCATCGCTTCAAAACGTTTAAACATACATTTTCTCTTCTTTTTCATAAATTCTCAGATTTTTCATATAACTTTCTACTGAGAATTTTTAATTTGCATAAAAATATCAAAAATTTTCTGCTGGTGTTTAAAAATATCAGCAGAAAAAATTTCATTTTTGTGATAGTGATGCCTCTAGCGGCGAATAGCAAAACACATTTTTTCTGCTGGAAATTTTCTTCTATCTTATACAGCATGGTCTTGGGTGATTTCATATGGCAGGAATGCGAACTCCTTGAGGTAGAGATCCGAAAACTTTTCAATGCACCGAATTAAAAATAAAATAAGATTTGCGCAAAAAAATTCCATTATTGCGCCATTATTGAGATATCATCGGTACAGACATACGCTCATCCATCCATCCAGACAAAGAACAAACTTTTTTTGGAATTTTTTGATCAGAGATCTTCGAACGTCGAGAAAATTGGTTTTGGACCAGTGTCATTTTTTCAGGACCTTGACAGACCGCATTTAAAACAACAACAAACTAATAATAATCTACATTGTCTACAAATAATATTCTACATACTCTACGCATTGCTGACATTTTCTACGCCAAATAATTTGTGAAAAGCTTTAGATAGGGTGTTAAAAAGGCAGAGCCTATTAACCATATGACATTTGAAAGCACAATTACAATTATCAGAAATATTTTTCTGAATAACGCCCTTATTTTTAAAATGAATGTACATCGCGATTATAGCAGTCATGTTGTTAAAGCAATATCTGTCAAATTTGTTGTAAATTGTTCAGTAGTGTATGGCCATTTGGCAAATTCAGTCAGATTTATGCGAAAGTCATCGAAAATTGGACCTCTCGCCCTGTATAACGACGTAGTATTCCATACTTAATGCCATACAATCTACTTCCAAATAGACACAGCTACTTTTATTTATATTTAAAAATCGAACGTTCTTATTGGAAGACCCTTTACTTTATTCTCCGGTTTTTGTGATTTTTACTATTACAACTTATTTTACTGTGTTTCATAAAACTTATATAGTGATTGTTCAAACGATTTAAACCATATGAGTAAAATCAAAACAATATTTAGAAAAAAAAATTATTCGTGTTAAGTTGGCCCTAACAAGAAAAAAGTTCCTTTCAGTAAACACGCATAAAAGTTTCACATCACATTTAACAAACACTCAGCATAATCAAAAAAGGTTACGATTTCTTTTTCAAATTTCAAAGAAGTGAGAGAGAAAGAGAGCTCAGAGGATGAATAACGATCAATACAATGTTTCATCCGCACCACTTCCCTTATACACAGCCAGAACAGAAGAAATGGAAACAAGCAAAAATTGTTCCTTTTGAAATTTCTAATGTGTATTTGTGTTCCTTTTGTTGGAAATAAACATTTTTCTGTTTTCTTAAATGTACATACAGATTGAGGATGAATATTACGACTCGTGTTGTGTATATACATACATAACAAGAAAAATGGTTTGACTAGGATTGGGATTTCATATAAGTACAAGTATTTATACCGTAGGTATGTAGATACAATTTAGAGGAAACAATACGAAATGTTTAGGCATAAAAATTATAGAAAAACATTTTAAGATTCAAAATGGAAGCAAAAATTTTAAATACTCGTACAATATTCCGTTTTATAAAATAAATGTAGATGGTTTGGGGGAGTTCATCTAGATTTCATAATACAGGCGTTTGCACGTGAGTGCGGATGATTCACTTTGATGTGTTTATTATTGAAATTCATGATATGTGAACACCGATAAAAATGTCGATATATTATCATCTCTAAATGTATACATATTGTACGATGTACGTATTGATGTGTTAGTTGTTTAGGGAATTTGGGAATTTGGGATTTTTACATTTTGAGATGGAAGCTGTTTTACTGATACATTATACATATTTGGATTTAAAACTATTTTACTGCAATAAAATTTGTTGTACTGTTAACAATAAAACGGATGTACTACGATATTGATGAAATTTTAGGAAGGTATATAAAATTTACATTTTTTAATTTGTGAACAATCCTTTTGATTTCCGAAATGATTTAATGCTGAATAAGTAATATAAAAATTAGAAATTGTTCTAAATCCATGTTATATTTACTTGAGTTTTTGCTGCAAGTCAGTACATATATAGTGAAAAATGGAAAACCATGTTAGCAGTTCCAGTTAATTAGATAATACAATGAGAGCATTTAAGGCACATACGATTGAAATGCTTAACGCTAAGTTTAACTTAACGCTAGTCTCAGAATACACAACTTCCCTTTAAAAAATGTGCAGCATATTAGATGAAGTCTTAAAGGTGCTCGAGGCAGACGCGTAAAAACGAAATAAAGGCACTTAAATAATTGATACAGAATCAAACATTCAATGCTTTCATATCATTCATTACAAACGGATGATTTAACAATGAATTCGTCGCAATCAGAAGCTCAAAGTTAATTCAAATTACCAAGGGTCAAAATTCTTTTCTTTTTCGGAGGCGATTATAGGGAATAGGCGGGGCTTCTTCGACCCTTATTTAAAGCAACAACTCAAAAGCGAGGCCAGCAATGAAACAATTAAATTGATTGATCTCCGAAGTAAAGGAAATCAGTAAGTGAAATCTGGAAATTTAACAATACCCCGCCTTTCCACCATTTCTTCCCGAATTATGATGAAATTTGTATAGTTGTATTGATCAGAGATTTTAAAGTAAGTTTTGGACAAAATTCTAGGATCTGTTCGTGCTGGACTTAACTTGGCTATTTCATAACCAATCCTTATATGAAAAATGGTATCTGTATATTTTACAAGATATAAATAAATTTTAAACTGGAGGGAATTCGGCTATTTCTTAATTAATAATTGTAAAATTGGTACCGCATACAGGGACAATTCGGAAAAAATTTATGGATTAGAATTTTAAATTGAAATAAATTTAATTTTCTTCTTCAAGTCGCGCGTACCACTTGCGCTCACCTATACATTATGCTGCACATCATGCCATTGTACATGGTAGATGAATTAATAAACTTAAATTAATAATTTAATAGAATAAATTAAATTATTTAATATAAATTCAAAATATTAAAATTTAATAAATAACTAAGTAAAATAATTTATAAATTAAATAATAAAACCAAAATAATAATTTTTAATAATAAAAGTAACAACTTTTATAGCTGTCACTTGCGGCGTGTTGTGTAATCTCTGTTTTCCGCTGTCAGATTTACACTATCTTATGTAGCATTTAGATGAAGCCACCTGCGGGCTGAAGGCATTGGGAGCTGAAGCAGAATAAAGGCATACGTGGTTGCTGTATTACTAAATAAGTTATATGACTAGTCTAAGCAACTATGGATGATACAAACAAGTGATCAGAAATTTCTTACAATAAGAGCAAATGCACTTGAAGAGGTAAGCCTAACTAATAAAAATCACCAATCTAAACCGAGTACTTCCGTCAAGGATTTCCATGTAAAAGCAGATATCACGTGTCCAGTTTGCCACAAAAATCACCAATCAACAACTAATTGAATGTACCAAATTCAAGTCAATGAATATCGTCGAAAGAAGGAATATGATAAGAACTGATGAACGATGCGTTTATCCGCCTCGAGCGATGTACTATCAACAGAAAATCTATAGACATCCAAAAAGCTATCAGAGACATAGGCTCAGACAGTAGAGATTACACGGGCCAGGCAGCTAGAGGATAGTCAAAATCACAAGTCATTCTCAAAGCGCCGTCAATTAAACTCTTCTACCAACAGCAGTTATAAAAATAAGAGACAGATACGGAGAATAGAAATTATATCGGGCTCTGCTGGATTCTGGTTCTCAAGTATCGTTTGTGGGTGACAACGTGGTCCAACAACTATGCAGTGCCTAGTAATCCCCAAAATAACATCATATGTACCAGCCACTTTGATCGAAAATGAAATAATTAATAAATTGGAAACGTAACCCTAGCTAACCCTTCTTTCAACCAGTCTAATGAAAGAAAGCATCATACATTTAAGCAGTAGTGGACTAACAGCGCAGAATACTGTTTTGGGTGGGTTATTGGATGACCAATGAGTAACAAGGACCGTAACCAACAAGTAAAGGAGCTCAATAGAGTACATCCTGATCTAAATCTAGACAAATTACTTCAGAAATTTTGGAAATTAGAAGAAACCTATTAATCGAGACCTTCATCAAATTATTCAGAGCAAGAGAAATGCGGAGTGTATAAACAAACGACTACACACAAGCAGGAAGGAAATACAACTGGCGAAACATTGAACAGACTTGAAGCAATGGAGAGGAAATTCGGAAGAGGTTAACGATTTAGAACATCATACGCAGTGTTGCCATAATCCCAGTTAAAACTGGATTTCCCACTTTTTTTTGATGATTGCTCAGCTTTCCGTCAAATAATTCAGTTTATTCCTTAAAATTCAGTTTTTTTAGACCCAACACCCAATCTACAATTTTTTTAAAATAATAAAAGTCTTTTGCATCATTTCTATCAATGCATTTATAAAATATATTTATTCTAAATACAATACTTATTCTGCACTAAAATTAAATACAATGCTCATAGGGCATTAAAGTTTCGTTTAATTTTGAGTTGGGAAGAACTTCAATTCATATATTCAACTTCTAATTCGAATTGGATTCAAATTCATAAAACTTGAACATACGTTTTTCTAAAAAAAAAATCATATAAGAAATAACGAAACAATGTTTTTATTTGACGGAATGACGGTATCGTGTTTATATAGATGCTGTATAAGATAGCGGAATTTTGACAGCGGAAAATAAGAGATTGCGCTACTCTCCGCAAGTGGCAGCACTATCACTAAAGAGAAATAATTTTGTTATGTAGTTACCAGCGGAAATTTTTCATTCGTTATGTACCACTTTTTTCACTAAATAAAATATCCCAGCGGAAAAAAATATTAAAAGTGAACCTTAAAATGGCAAATTAATTGATCTCCGAAGTAAAGAAACTCGGTATATGAAATCTTGAAATTTAACAACAATCCGTCTATCCGCCATTTCTTCCAATAGTAACCAATACTTTCGGTTGTTTTTCTAGTAGCCTAGGTCATACTGAGACTATATGGAAAATTTGGGGAAAATTCAGAGACCAGAATTTTCCCTAGAATTTTTTGATTTTCTGCGGCCAAATAAGGGATTTTTAGTTTTTGACCAATAACTCAAAAAACTTTCACTAGTAACCAATACTTTCGGTTGTTTTTATAGTAGCCTAGGTCATTCTGAGACTATATGGAAAATTTGGGGAAAATTCAGAGACCAGAATTTTCACTAGAACTTTTTGATTTTCTGCGGCCATATGTTATTTTCAGTTTTTGACCAATAACTTAAAAAACTTCCACTAGTAACCAATACTTTCGGTTGTTTTTCTAGTAGCTTAGGTCATACTGAGACTATATGGAAAATTTGGGAAAAATTCATAGACCAGAATTTTCACTAGAATTTTTTGATTTTCTGCAGCCATATGTTATTTTCAGTTTTTGACCAATAACTCAAATAACTTCCACTAGTAACCAATACTTTCGGTTGTTTTTCTAGTAGCCTAGGTCATACTGAGACTATATGGAAAATTTGGGGAAAATTCAGAGACCAGAATTTTCACTAGAATTTTTTGATTTTCTGCGGCCATATGTTATTTTCAGTTTTTGACCAATAACTCAAAAAACTTCCACTAGTAACCAATACTTTCGGTTGTTTTTCTAGTAGCTTAGGTCATACTGAGACTATATGGAAAATTTGGGGAAAATTCAGAGACCAGAATTTTCCCTAGAATTTTTTGATTTTCTGCGGCCAAATAAGGGATTTTTAGTTTTTGACCAATAACTCAAAAAACTTTCACTAGTAACCAATACTTTCGGTTGTTTTTCTAGTAGCCTAGGTCATTCTAAGACTATATGGAAAATTTGGGGAAAATTCAGAGACCAGAATTTTCACTAGAATTTTTTGATTTTTTGCGGCCATATGTTATTTTCAGTTTTTGACCAATAACTTAAAAAACTTCCACTAGTAACCAATACTTTCGGTTGTTTTTCTAGTAGCTTAGGTCATACTGAGACTATATGGGAAATTTGGGAAAAATTCATAGACCAGAATTTTCACTAGAAATTTTTGTATTTCTGCGGCCAAATAAGAGATTTTCAGTTTTTGACCAATATCTCAAAAAACTTCCAGTAGTAACCAATACTTTCGGTTGTTTTTCTAGTAGCTTAGGTCATACTGAGACTATATGGAAAATTTGGGGAAAATTCAGAGACCAGAATTTTCACTAGAATTTTTTGATTTTCTGCGGCAATTTGTTATTTTCAGTTTTTGACCAATAACTCAAAAAACCTCCACTAGTAACTAATACTTTCGGTTGTTTTTCTAGTAGCTTAGGTCATACTGAGACTATATGGAAAATTTGGGGAAAATTCAGAGACCAGAATTTTCACTAGAATTTTTTGATTTTCTGCGGTCAAATAAGAGATTTTCAGTTTTTGACCAATAACTCAAAAAACTTCCACTAGTAACCAATACTTTCGGTTGTTTTTCTAGTAGCTTAGGTCATACTGAGACTATATGGAAAATTTGGGGAAAATTCAGAGACCAGAATTTTCACTAGAATTTTTTGATTTTCTGCGGCCATATGTTATTTTCAGTTTTTGACCAATAACTCAAAAAACTTCCACTAGTAATCAAAACTTTCGGGTTTTTTTCTAGTAGCTTAGGTCATACTGAGGCTTTATGGAAAATTTGGGGAAAATTCAGAGACCAGAATTTTCACTAAAATTTTTTGATTTTCGGCGGCCAAATAAGAGATTTTCAGTTTTTGACCAATAACTCAAAAAACTTCCACTAGTAACCAATACTTTCGGTTGTTTTTCTAGTAGCTTAGGTCATACTGAGACTATATGGAAAATTTGGGGAAAATTCAGAGACCAGAATTTTCACTAGAACTTTTGATTTTCTGCGGCCATATGTTATTTTCAGTTTTTGACCAATAACTCAAAAAACTTCCACTAGTAACCAAAACTTTCGGGTTTTTTTCTAGTAGCTTAGGTCATACTGAGACTTTATGGAAAATTTGGGGTAAATTCAGAGACCAGAATTTTCACTAGAATTTTTTGATTTTCTGTGGCCAAATAAGAGATTTTCAGTTTTTGACCAATATCTCAAAAAACTTCCACTAGTAACCAATACTTTCGGTTGTTTTTCTAGTAGCCTAAGTCATACTGAAACTATATGGAAAATTTGGGGAAAATTCAGAGACCAGAATTTTCACTAGAACTTTTTGATTTTCTGCGGCCATATGTTATTTTCAGTTTTTGACCAATAACTCAAAAAACTTCTACTAGTAATCAATACTTTCGGTTGTTTTTCTAGTAGCTTAGGTCATACTGAGACTATATGGAAAATTTGGGGAAAATTCAGAGACCAGAATTTTCACTAAAATTTTTTGATTTTCGGCGGCCAAATAAGAGATTTTCAGTTTTTGACCAATATCTCAAAAAACTTTCACTAGTAACCAATACTTTCGGATTTTTTTTCTAGTAACCTAGGTCATACTGAGACGATATGGAAAGTTTGGGGAAAATTCAGAGTCCAAAATTTTCACTAGAAATTTTTGTATTTCTGCGGCCAAATAAGAGATTTTCAGTTTTTGACCAATATCTCAAAAAACTTCCAGTAGTAACCAATACTTTCGGTTGTTTTTCTAGTAGCTTAGGTCATACTGAGACTAAATGGAAAATTTGGGGAAAATTCAGAGACCAGAATTTTCACTAGAATTTTTTGATTTTCTGCGGCAATTTGTTATTTTCAGTTTTTGACCAATAACTCAAAAAACCTCCACTAGTAACTAATACTTTCGGTTGTTTTTCTAGTAGCTTAGGTCATACTGAGACTATATGGAAAATTTGGGGAAAATTCAGAGACCAGAATTTTCACTAGAATTTTTTGATTTTCTGCGGCCATATGTTATTTTCAGTTTTTGACCAATAACTCAAAAAACTTCCACTAGTAACCAATGCTTTCGGTTTTTTTTCTAGTAGCCTAGGTCATACTGAGACTATATGGAAAATTTGGGGCAAATTCAGAGACCAGAATTTTCAATAGAATTTTTTGTAAAATTGTTGGTACCAATTGTATTGGTTACTATTGGACATCAAATTTTAAACTTTAAAAGAAAATTAACTTGGTTTAAAGATACAATTTCAAGTCAATGTTCATTTTTTCGTTAGTTTAATCATTTCTTTATTTGAAACTAATTTAAATATTTTGCTAAACCATACCGTTTTAAAGAAAATTAACATTTGCTGAAAGTGGTGAAAATAGATTTAGGACATCTCAAATATATTTTTAAAACTCATATTTTTTTTTATTTTTATTCAAAGCACGCAGGCTTATCATTTATTTTCAATACGATTTTTTGTCACATATAATAATAATAATATGCAAAAGAAAATAAATGAGTAGGGTAATCATCACCGATTTAACGGCAGTATTGATCTACCATTTAACAAGAAAAATTATGAAAAAAAGTTATGAATATTACAAATAAAAATTTAACAATAAAAATATAAAAAATAAAAATATCAAAAAGATAAACAATTGCAACTAAAATTAAACTGCATCAGACAAAAACTCTATAAAGGAAATCGATATTAGGGTGTTCAAAAAGCCAAACTTTAAGTAATTGGAGGAATGATTTTGAATTTATTTGTTGCCGTATGCTAAGTGGTAGTTGGTTAAATAAGGAAGGAGCAGTTACCAGGAAATATTTTCTAAAATGTTCACTAAAAAAATGTGGAACAACAAATAAGAACTATGATCATTGTTCCTAATGTTGTATCGCACATTTGATCTCAATGATCGGTGCCCACTTCGCAAATAAAATAAACGTAAAACCTTATAAACATATAAATGTTGTTATGGTAAAACTTTAAAACTCAAAAATAATGGCCATGCAGAAACCCGTGAAGACTTAAAACACATGATACGAATAGCATATTTCTGAACAGTAATGAGAATTTTAAAAGTTGAATGATAGCAACCACCCCAACACGAAAAAGCATATTCAAGCCTATAGTTAATGCAGGCATAGTAGAATTTTAGCAATACCGATTTAGGAGCTACAGGTCTTAATAGATATAAGGTTCGTAATGCATTGCTGAGAGACTTTTTTAATTTATCGACATGATGCTTCCAACTCAGATTACAATCAACAATAATTCCAAGATACTTGAAACTCTCAACAGCTTCAATGGAAATGCACAAGCTGGAGCAATTAACGGTATTACAAAAACTGGAATGATACGTTAACGGTGAATGTAAAATACTGCTACACAAACTAAAACGCATAATCTTAGTTTTGTCACTTAAAATTAAGAAATGCTGGTCAAACCATTTCCTTAAAACTAAAAGGTCCGCTGCAATTTTACGGCGAACATCAGTTTGTGAGGACTCACGATAATATAAGCTCATATCGTCTGCAAAGGCAACAATCGTGCCTGCCAAATTTGTACTAAAAATTGAGTTTATGTAAATCAAAAATAAAAAGGGTCCCAAGACGGAACTTTGAGGAACACCAATGTTTAAAACATAAGGACAGCTCATAGTTGTGAATGAAACATGATTACGATTTGCAAGATATGATTTAAACCAATTATTAATCTATTAATCAATTAATCTATGAATTTTCCCCAAATTTTCCATATAGTCTCAGTATGACCTAGGCTACTAGAAAAACAACCGAAAGTATTGGTTACTAGTGGAAGTTTTTTGAGATATTGGTCAAAAACTGAAAATCTCTTATTTGGCCGCAGAAAATCAAAAAATTCTAGTGAAAATTCTGGTCTCTGAATTTCCCCCAAATTTTCCATATAGTCTCAGTATGACCTAAGCTACTAGAAAAAAAACCGAAAGTATTGGTTACTAGTGGAAGTTTTTTGAGTTATTGGTCAAAAACTGAAAATAACATATGGCCACAGAAAATCAAAAAATTCTAGTGAAAATTCTGGTCTCTGAATTTCCCCCAAATTTTCCATATAGTCTCAGTATGACCTAAGCTACTAGAAAAACAACCGAAAGTATTGGTTACTAGTGGAAGTTTTTTGAGATATTGGTCAAAAACTGAAAATCTCTTATTTGGCCGCAGAAAATCAAAAAATTCTAGTGAAAATTCTGGTCTCTGAATTTCCCCCAAATTTTCCATATCGTCTCAGTATGACCTAGGCTACTAGAAAAACAACCGAAAGTATTGGTTACTAGTGGAAGTTTTTTGAGATATTGGTCAAAAACTGAAAATCTCTTATTTGGCCGCCGAAAATCAAAAAATTCTAGTGAAAATTCTAGTCTCTGAATTTTCCCCAAATTTTCCAAATCGTCTCAGTATGACCTAGGCTACTAGAAAAACAACCGAAAGTATTGGTTATTAGTGGAAGTTTTTTGAGATATTGGTCAAAAACTGAAAATCTCTTATTTGGCCGCCAAAAATCAAAAAATTCTAGTGAAAATTCTGGTCTCTGAATTTTCCCCAAATTTTCCATATCGTCTCAGTATGACCTAGGCTACTAGAAAAACAACCGAAAGTATTGGTTACTAGTGGAAGTTTTTTGTGATATTGGTCAAAAACTGAAAATCTCTTATTTGGCCGCAGAAAATCAAAAAATTCTAGTGAAAATTCTGGTCTCTGAATTTCCCCCAAATTTTCCATATAGTCTCAGTATGACCTAAGCTACTAGAAAAACAACCGAAAGTATTGGTTACTAGTGGAAGTTTTTTGAGTTGTTGGTCAAAAACTGAAAATAACAAATGGCCGCTGAAAATCAAAAAATTCTATTGAAAATTCTGGTCTCTGAATTTTCCCCAAATTTTCCATATAGTCTCAGTATGACCTAGGCTACTAGAAAAACAACCGAAAGTATTGGTTACTAGTGGAAGTTTTTTGAGATATTGGTCAAAAACTGAAAATCTCTTATTTGGCCACAGAAAATCAAAAAATTCTAGTGAAAATTCTGGTCTCTGAATTTCCCCCAAATTTTCCATATCGTCTCAGTATGACCTAGGCTACTAGAAAAACAACCGAAAGTATTGGTTACTAGTGGAAGTTTTTTGAGATATTGGTCAAAAACTGAAAATCTCTTATTTGGCCGCCGAAAATCAAAAAATTCTAGTGAAAATTCTAGTCTCTGAATTTTCCCCAAATTTTCCATATCGTCTCAGTATGACCTAGGCTACTAGAAAAACAACCGAAAGTATTGGTTATTAGTGGAAGTTTTTTGAGATATTGGTCAAAAACTGAAAATCTCTTATTTGGCCGCCAAAAATCAAAAAATTCTAGTGAAAATTCTGGTCTCTGAATTTTCCCCAAATTTTTCATATCGTCTCAGTATGACCTAGGCTACTAGAAAAACAACCGAAAGTATTGGTTACTAGTGGAAGTTTTTTGTGATATTGGTCAAAAACTGAAAATCTCTTATTTGGCCGCAGAAAATCAAAAAATTCTAGTGAAAATTCTGGTCTCTGAATTTCCCCCAAATTTTCCATATAGTCTCAGTATGACCTAAGCTACTAGAAAAACAACCGAAAGTGTTGGTTACTAGTGGAAGTTTTTTGAGTTATTGGTCAAAAACTGAAAATAACATATGGCCGCAGAAAATCAAAAAATTATATTGAAAATTCTGGTCTCTGAATTTTCCATATAGTCTCAGTATGACCTAGGCTACTAGAAAAACAACCGAAAGTATTGGTTACTAGTGAAAGTTTTTTGAGATATTGGTCAAAAACTGAAAATCCCTTATTTGGCCGCACAAAATCAAAAAATTCTAGTGAAAATTCTGGTCTCTGAATTTCCCCCAAATTTTCCATATAGTCTCAGTTTGACCTAGGCTACTAGAAAAATAACCGAAAGTATTGGTTACTATTGGAAGAAATGGCGGATAGACGGATTGTTGTTAAATTTCAAGATTTCATATACCGAGTTTCTTTACTTCGGAGATCAATTAATTTGCCATTTTAAGGTTCACTTTTAATATTTTTTTCCGCTGGGGTATTTTATGTAGTGAAAAAAGTGGTACATAATGAATGAAAAATTTCCGCTGGTAATTACATAACAAAATTATTTCTCTTTAGTGATAGTGCTGCCACTTGCGGAGAGTAGCGCAATCTCTTATTTTCAGCTGTCAAAATTGTGTATCGTGTGTGTGTATCGTTGTTTTCTCAATTTTCTGTGGTTCACCGTGCAAATATTTTAAAAAACTTGGCTGGTATTAATTTATTAATCAATTTTTGAAAAATTTCTTTAATTAATTTATTTTCTGGTTTTTAGATAAAAATTCGAACGAATTAGACGATGAAAATAATATTTTTGACCCTGACACTGGCAGTGCGAAATCCTAAAAATATTAAAAAAAATTATGCCCCTAGAGTAAGTACTTGAAATTGTATTTAATATTTCTAGCGGTTAGCGATTACACACTAAAATGAGTATTTTATGTAGCGATGCGAAACTGATTCTAAAGCATCACACAGGATTATTACAAGCTACTACTCGTCTATGGATGAAATTTTAGCTGACAATGGTACGCATGATCATGTGCGAGTAATTATAATATGTGAATCAAATTTAGTAGATACTCCTAACAAGATTGTTTTAGATGAAGATAGCGATCAAAAAACCCAAAATACGAGTGCGATTTGTAATGCTACAGTAAGTGCTTCAAATTTGACAATTTCAATTTTATAGCGATAGCAATTTGCAAACAACATTTGTTATTTTATAGAGATCCGAAGTCGATCTTAATGTTCGCGCGGTGAACATAAACGATAATTCACGTATGGATGAAATTTGCGATGGCAATAGTATGCATGAATCTGCTGGCGATGGCGGTAAATTTGAGAAAAACCAAAATAGGACGGTAATGGATGGGTTGAACTAGTATGTTAAATTTTATATAGAAAACGAATAAAGTTAGTGCTAAGTACTGCAAAAGTTGGGAGGATGATGAAGTGCTTAAACCAAGGATCGCTAGAAGCAAAAATAATATGGCGTACTGCAAAATATGTGAACAAGAACTTCGGGCATTTGCAGGAACATCAGGTTTGCACATCCATGCTACAAGGCGAAACACATAGAAAAATCGCAAGTATTGAAGTTGTGTCGTCCAATTAACTTTAATCAGCAAACCACTCATTCAACACAAGTCGGTCAAGCAGAAATAGAAGTGAGTGCCTTTGTGGCTGAACATAATTTGTCGTTCCTAACCATGGACCATATGATCCCGATGCTACAGTCAGCTTTTAAAGATTAGCCGATAACTCAAAGCCTGAGCCTCAAAAGAATTGAGCTTTTTGCTGAGCTTCAAATATTATTAGATTATAAACCTCGCAAAATGCTACATCCATCACAGACGCGATCACAACATTCGCGAAATCAAACTTTAAGCCGTTTAAATGTTTTAAAATTAATTTTTGTCCATGAAGTTTTGGAAAAATATGAATCTACTGATCGAATATTTGAATCTTTAAATAATCCAAATTTTGAATTATATCTTCTATTTTTAAAATTTGTTTTAACAAGTGACATAAAGACATTAAACCGCATTTTTCAAAAACAATCACCGTAGGTTCATTTATTACGTTCGGAAATTATCAGATTATACCTTAAAATAATTAATAATTTTGTGAGAGATGAGTTTATATCTGATATAACATTTAATAAAATTGATTTAGCTTCGAATCATATAAAAGAAATTGATGACATCTATTTTGGGGCTGAAGTAGCCATGACATTACGTCAAAATAAAATACCACCTGAAGATGAAAAAAATTTCAAACGTCATTGTATAAAGTTCTATGTCGAGCTATGTAATCATATGTTGAAAAAATTTGATTTTAATAATGAGTTTTGTTCAACGGTAGAATCAATTGCTCCTAAAAATGTCATTGAAAAGAAAACACAATCCATTGTCGACATAAGCCTTTTTTCCCAAACATTTTAGATTCACACGATCTACAAAAAATTGATGATGAATGGCGCGAAATTAGAAATATTGACTTCAATCAAATACACATCAAAATATCAGATCCCATTGAAAAATTCTGGGAAAACATTTTGAATATTAAACGTGATGATGGACCCAACGCTTTCCCGTTGCTCAGTAAATTAATCATGGCAGCATTATCTGTTCCCGTAGTAACAGCTAATATTGAAAGAATTTTTTCCCAAATTAATTTAAACAAAAATAAAATTTGAAATAGATTAGAAGTAGCTACGATAGCTGGAATTTTACTGACAAAAGGTTACCTCACAAAAAATGGGACAAGTTGTATTAAGTTAGTTGTACTAAGCATTCCCCAAAATTATTAAGAAAATTAAATAACAAGATTTATGAGAACCAGAAAATGTAAATAGTTTACAATTTGTTTCACTTTCTCATCTAGTCATCTAATTTTGAACGAATTATACTAACTATATATGAGATATATGAAATTGAAATATGAATCAACAAATATTGGACATATCCAGCAAACTGAGTTCTCACTCAAAATAAAGGAAATTTTCATATAAAATTTGGTGAGTCCTCACTAAAACAGTGAGAATCTCAGTGTGCTGGATACGCCCATTGTGTTATTTATTAAAAATTATTCGAATGCCCCTTTTAAATTCAGAATCTAGTAGTTGTGAATTCCCTCGTGTCGTAAATCAGTTTTTTTTTTTACTACAATCCAGTTTTTTTTCGACAAAATTCAGTTTTTTCGTACATTGGACCTGGCAACACTGATCATACGTCAAGTTTATGAATACGCAAAACTCAACCATATGGAAGAAGTACCAGCAAATGAGTTAAATCAAACTAATGGAGAACTACTATCTTCCTCACCATGAGGTACTTCGAGAATCCAGTTCTACAACAAAATTAAGAGTTACTTTTGACGCGCTCATTCAAGTCTTCGGGTGGAACTTCACATAACGGTTTGTGGATGGTCGGGCCAACTGAATACGAGAACTTACATCTATTCTCATGCGATTCCGCATTTACGAATTCGTATTTATAGCAAATGTCGAAGAAATGTTTCGACAAACAGTGTTTCACCCGGACAATAGATCAACCACCAAAACATTACCGACTTACGACGGTTTTCTATGGAACAGAATCAGCACCATATCTTGCAACCCGGCGTTTACAAGAGATTGGAAATAGTTTAATAACCAAAAAGCCAATGATCGCAAAGAAATTATTGTACGACTTTTACGTAGATGATTTTATGTCAGGTTGTCACACAGGAATCCACTACCGCCTACCTCAAGTTCTATGGATTTCATTTGCGTAAATGATCATCAAACTACATCCCTATCTTAGTAAAAAACCCGTCAGAAGATAAAGAGAACGCCACACTAAATATAGAACAAGGAGAAGCATACATCAATTTGCTTGCCATTCAATGCAATTCAATCGATGACCAGTTCCAGTTCAAAGTTTCAGTTAAAAACGAATCTGTTGGGACGGAGCGAGAAGTACTCTCTCAATCGGCACGAATTTTTGATCCAATGGGTTGGCTGGCTCCAATTGTCGTGACCATTAAAATCGTCTTTCAAAGCTTGACGATATTAAACCTAAGCTGGTATGATCCATTGCCAACAGCTGAATCAAAGAAGTGGCAAATGATCAAGGAAGAACTATACCAGAACTAGAGAGAATAAGAATTCCCAGATGGTACGGAATGAGGGAGGCATATGCTGTTGTCGTTTTTTGCAAATGCGTGAATGAGAACGGACAAGTAAGGGTTACACTGATGACATCTAGCAATAAAATGGCCCCCATAAATCAAATTTATATTCCACGACTTGAACTATGTGCTGTGTCATCATTAGCTACACTAATCAAATCCGCTAAGGCAGCATTAGGAGATGACATTATCTGGACCGACTCGATCTGTAGTTCTGGGATGGATCTGCACCACCAAGAAGATGTTAAACCTTTATAGCAAATCGAACAGCGGACATACTAACGAAAACATCGAGAGAATCGTGGAATTATGTCGAATAACAGAACAACCCAGCCGATTACGCATCGTGTGGGATGATTCCATCTTAACTAGTAGCACATCAATTATGGTGACAGGGCCTCATTGGTTAAGTTTATCGCTAAGAATTAAGAGCAACAGTATACTACAAAATCTGGTCGATATCTATAAATACTTAGAAAAAATAAAAACAAAATCTGATTCGAAAAACCTGAGTGAATCCGTACTGACAGTAAATGAACTCAAAGGAAATCAAACAAAAAATTTTTCGGGGGTACAAGAAGAATATTTCATTACGGAGATAAGCGGCATCAGATCAAGAGGTCAGCAATCAAATCAAAGCAAGATTCGCTGCCTAAATCCTTTCATCGACAACCAAAATCTATTGAGGATAAGAGGTCGCATCGAAAACGCAGCTGCGAACTATGAATTCATACATCCTATAATATTGCCGAACCGCGATTTCACCAAATTGATGATCTGAGATTTACACGGAAATCAAATATTGGATTGTAACATTACGTTCTTGTGAAGGACGTGATTTAGCGATGCAAAAGCTGCCAGAGATTTAATACAAATTCGAATTATTAGTTGCGTCCATTACGTGTTGACTATGCAGGACCCTTGTAACTGAGACAGATTTACGGCAGGTTAAACCAAATATGGAAGGCGTATCATGCAATATTTGTTTGTACGGCAACCAAAGCGGTTCATCTTGAAGTTGTTTCAAATTTAACAACGGTAAATTTCATAGCAGCGTTACAAAGGTTATTGTTACGTCGTAGACTGTGTAAACGATATCTATTCCAATAACGGTTCAAACTTCATTGGCGCAAATAACGAACAACGCGAGATCGATAGATTTTTAATAACTAATTCTTATCATATTCTTTCAGTTTTTCGCTTCAGAAACTATAAATTGGCATTTCATGCTCAGTGCGGCACCTACATTTGAGGGGTTATGCAAAGCAGCCTTCAAGTTATTCAAATGCCACCTTAAACGTGTAATGGCCACAATTTTGAATAAACTGTGAGCAAGTGAATTTGTATAAGGTTTGAAGGTTGTGCAAAAAACAAGGAAATAAATATAATTTCGTTTAAACTTACCTAAATTCGGTGAAAGTTGTGAGTGTGTTCGGTTATTGCCGGATCGATCAGATATATCAGATAAAAAAATACCACCAGATACAGTCCACATTTATCCGCATCAAGCTATTCAGCCGGCTTCGTAGATTATTTGGGAATGTCAATTGGGTAAAAATCGTATAGGAGAAAATACCAAAATTTCCATTTGGGAATAAAATTGAAAATGAAAGTTTTAAATTTGGGAAAGCATGGTGAAAATCATCATATATCTCCCGTTTTCACAATTTTGATAGAAAATTGTTTGACCTATTCGAATATATGAAGCATATTCCATAAACATTCAGGGATATGGGATATAATCATAAACGTAAAAATGTCTCTAGACAAGTTAAAAATAATTATAATTAGATCCCATGCATTACACCCATAGGGTTTTGCCTGACCTACCTGACCATGTAGGTAAGGCCCCGTGAATACCTCTAGGATCGGTGAAATAAAATTAGAAAATTTATTAAAATTCGTGGGATTTCTAAATAGTCTGTATGGCACAGTAAATATCATCATAAACTAACCATGTTCATTTCAGTGTTAGAACTTTGTCTACGCTATCCTAAAACACATTTAAAAGACTGTGAACACCTCTAGGAGCGGTAAGAGAAATTTGAAAATATGTAGATTGAAATCAAAAACGACTTTTATTTAAAAATACGCTGGACTGGTTAAAAATCATCATAGTTAAATCTTGTTCACCACCACGTGGAGTTTTGATTTAGCTATTCGGTCATATATGTTAGGTAAGATTCCGTGAACATTTCTAGGATCGGAGATATAAAACTAGACACATTGTCTAAAATAGCTTTAAATTAAAAAAACTTTAGTAAATTGAAACACAATTTTCTCGTGTTTATCTCATTTTGTAATTTATTTCATCTTTACAGAGACACTATTAGAGACGCATAGAGACTTCTCTAATATAAATGTTAAAGATTATCTAAAAATGTTTCAATTTTACTAAAAACAAATCCAATTGGAATATTTTTAAATTTAACAGTGTACATTTTTGGTATTATTTTTGGTATGTATTTCACAATCATAACGTGCAAGTGATTTAACACATATGCTCTTGCTAGGCGAACTACCTTTTGTGTAAGTGTTAAATTTTGTACTTTTTGTATTTTGTACGGTTTCCGTCGTCGTTAATTTTTTAATATGCGCTCCATGGTACAAGCAGACACATTGAGATGTTTCGCCAATTGAACTGCGCTTTGTCGTGGAGTACGTTGATTTCTGGCCTTCATCTTTCGAACCATTTCTGGCAATGTTGCTGTTTTTGAATGTCCACCTTCATGACATTTTTTATCATTGTAACGTGCACACTTAAAGAAATCGCGCGGAGATATTTACACATTTTGCTGTGTAAACCCAAATTTGCAATTATTACCAAAAATGGCAGTGCAATATTTACAGTGCATTTTTAAATTATTGCTGTGCAGCGTCTGATGAGAAATTAGATTAATCATATTGCAATGCTGCTATAGGTAAATTTGAGCTGCACAATTTGAACATCTCATTTTCAATGCAAACATATTAAAAATTGGGAAATTTTGTTTTATTCGTTGAGAGTAAATTACAAAGTGGTTTTAAAATGTTCAAATACTTTTCAAAATTTGCTTTGTACTTTGTAAAACAATTTTGGCTGGGAGATTATAACCAATCAAATCATATATTCTACTTATCCTATTTTGCATTTTGTTCTTAAAATTTTAAAAGAAAATTAGTCTTAAAGTGAATTTAAAGCAGCACTCAAATTGTAACAAAAATGCCAGTTCGTCTAGTTTCGAGGATTTGTAGGGAAAATGGTAATTATTTCAAAATAAAACAAAATATAAATTATATTTATTTTTATCATTCATTGGGCCCCGCCACACTTTAATTCTTTCGTCGTGATTCTTTGATTTCAAAAAATCAATCGACGTCCACATTTAATTTCTTTGAGCATTTCTTTTTTTATGTATGTGCGTAAAATTATGTTTTTTGATTTATTCGTATAGTAAAAAATATTTATTATTTGTGGGGAAAATTGCTTCCTTGGTTGAAAAAATATATTTTTTGCACTCGAAGAAAACATTAAACTAAAATTAACCCAAAATCGGCAAATAAACAAGATGTCCTTGAAATATTTATATACGTAGTAATGCAAAGAAATCAGTGAATCAAAAAAAAATATTTCTGAAAAAAGAATCAAAAATTTTCTTGCCAAAAAATTAGTTTGAGGGTGAAGGGGAAAGAAATGAGGAAAGAATCACGACGAAAGAATTAAAGTGTGGAACCACGGATTTGCAATTTTTTTGTAGCCTTAATTTGCTTCGCAAAAAATGGTCGCTAACCTTCAGAATTAAACCATAAAAGTGCTGGAACGATTTATGGCAAACACAAATTAAATTTACAAAACTTTAAATTCATTTACTTATATTTGTTGCTTTATTGTTTTAATTTCAGAATTTTATAAAGCAATTTTAGAGGATCGGGCCAACTTAGTTCCCTTAACATTAAATGGTTGCTTATATGAGGAGAATTTAATTATTAGCAATATTACACCAATTCAATATCTTTCACGGCTGTCAAGGAAAAATATGTTTGATCAAAATTCACACGTTTATTGTCAATCCGGAAATGTAATTAATTATCATCTTTATTTTAAGAAAAATCGATGGCTTTTTGTGAAAAGTGAATAAAAAAAAAGATTAATTAAAAATGTGTTTTCGTTAAAATTGGTTTTTAATATGTTAAATATTAAATTCTGTCTCCTCCAATCTAGAAGTTTCGAGTGTTTGCTTCTGTGCAGTAAATATTAATACGCTGCAATTTTCTCGATCCGCAAATTTTAAAATGCATTTTAAACCATTTTAAAATGCATTTTAAACCATTAAACCCATCATTTTTTCAAATTGAGCTCTATTGGTTGTTCGTTTGCTTCAAAAAAAAATTAATTGTGGTTCATAAATTTTCGATTTGAAAAAAAATAAAATTTCAGCTTACATTTTACTATTATTATTATTCTCCATTGCAAATATTAAAATTAAAAAAATTAAACTAACACAGCACAGTGTTGAATTTAATGCGGATTTGAAATGACAGATTTTATTTGGAGTGCGTATCACTCGCGGATTCTTTAATACGTATTTTTCGAACTGCACTACCGTCATTCATTCTCTTTTGATTCGTCGTTTTGTGTAATATGAAAAAAGTTAAAACCGAATGATACTCCCGCCGCAGTCAATCCGGCGAGTTGTATAATCGACGTGATTATTCTCTACATTGATCGATCGAATAGAGAATATGAACTATTCTTTCTACACTATTCTTCATAAGTGAATAGTAAAACAGAATAGTTTTTGTTACTTTCCATTATTCACTGATCAGTATTATAAATATAACACTGTTCGATCAGTAAAGAGCGAATAATGCATTTTAACGAGCGAATTTTTAAACCCTAGTAAAAATCCTATTGGAGAAAATACCAAAATTATTAAATGAGAATAAAATTGAAATTGAAGAAGTTTTGAATTTTAAAAACATGTTGAAAATCATCATTCGTGTCCCGTTGAATTTTGATAGAAAATTGTCTGACCTATTCGAAAGCAGTGAAATCCCGCTATAACAAACAAACAAGGGACCGTTACTAAAGTTTGCTATAAACGGATGTATTATTTTATAGCGAGATTTCGGTTATAAAGGGTCTTTTTTTTAGAGGTTCACAACTTTGAGTTGGCAACACTGCTTTATTTGACAACCCATTTAGCAGTTGATAGTTGCTTTTTGTTTAGCTTGGTTTGACGGTCACTTGTTTGTCACTTGGTTGATGTAAAGTCACTTGTCTACGTCGATAAACCAGAGACAATTGAAACCGAGAAACCAACATTTGAAGAGTTATTGGTGAAATACTGCCGCAAATGCTGCGAAAATTTTGTGAAAATTGGTGTTCCAAATTGCGTCTTGTACGTGCCAGCCGTAGCACCACATGGCCGAAATCATATTTAAACATTAATGTCATACAATTTTCTATATAATAAAGCCCGTTTCATTGATATTAAAAATACATTTCTTTGTTTTATTATACATAATTTAAACTTGTGTAGCTATAAAAAACGTTGTCTTTTTATAATCGAATTGTAGCCTATTCGGTTACGACAAACCCTGTGTTCTATTCGTTTAAAGCGTTTGTGTGGAAAGAAGAACAAAAATACAGGAACTGCTCGCCGCGTCAAAATTTGGAAATAAAATAAATAGGACATTTTATAAATTTCATTTCACGTCTATATACGAAATAGAAGTGCATACATAATTTTTAAATATGTCAGTATTTGTTATGTTGTTAATTGTAATCTTTGGCTGATCCAAGCATCATTGATTGTAAAGGAGATTCATCAGTTAATTCTGAAATATCATATTTAATGGGAGCGGGTTTCGGTTTATTAATTGGAGGGTACAATTCATAGAAGTATTTACCTTTAGAATATTTCTCCTTTGCAAACTGCCGCACACTTGGCTTACCCCAAATTTATTCAAGTTTTATTACGTTTTATAAAAAACATTAAATTATTCGAGAAAGCCGTGTTACAAGATATTTTTAAGATTTAGAAGTTTGTAGCTGTCAAATATAAAAACGGCCTACTATATGTAGGTGCAAGATGGCAGTTAAATCATAGCTCCAAGCGAATAACCAAATTTTTGTATGGTTAGAGTTTTAATCTGGAAGCTTAATGCAATAATAAAACAAAAATTTATTTAGGAAAAGAAATTATGTATTCATTAAAAAGTAAATAAATTCATATGTCAATAAAACATTCCAACACAAATAAAAAATTAAATAGAAAATTCATTAGCAATATATGCTTTTATGTTAACATTAGGGCTATAACAACGAGTTACTTTCAAATTGATAAATTAGGTCTCCATTTGTAACGGAATTCTAGTTAAATCCGTTATCAACCCCTACATAATCTAAAATTCCCCATCGGCATACCCTTCGAGGTAACACCTCAAATTATATCATAATTCATGATTAAGTATACCATGCCGATATTCCACATTGCTTTTGGGCATATGTTACTCCAATTACGGTATATGTTCGTACTGTGGTTGAATGAACGTAGACCTTAAATAAATGTAACACGATCACTATGTTTGAATCGATAAACGTTTTTAAGGTAAATGGCATGGGTAATGAACTCTGCTATTGGAAATAATTAAAAACTGCAATTATCGATCAATTCAAATTTTTTTTTTTCTGCATAATATGTCACAATTTTCTATTTCGCGTGCATCGATTTAACAAAATCGATGTCACGTTATTGTACATTTTTGTTTTGTTTTTTCTTTATGAATTTTTGTGATGGGACCACAAAAATTTTCTGCGAAATGAAGGAAAGAGATACAAACATTTTGTTTGGGTGGACAGCCAGTTTTTAAACAGACCAACGGTTGGTTGTCTGGTTTTTAAGTCGGTTTTTTTTAAACTTGATTTTTTTTTTGTTTTTTTTTTGTTGAGCTGAATCAATTTTTTTGTTTGTTTGAGGTTTTTTTTGATAGACCCAAGAGTGGTCGTACTTTTAGTAGTTTTGTTTAAAAATTGTTTTTTGAACTTGTGATTTTTGGACGTGTTTTGTTTTAAAATTTAAAAAAAATAAAAATTTGAACTTGTGTTGTGTAAGAAATTTTTTTTTCCGTGTTGTCTTTTTCCCTCAAAAATAGATTTTGTTGCGGGGTGATCTAAACCGTATTGTGGTTAACTTATTGTTGTTTTTTTTTGCTTTTTTATAATTTGTGAGTTGTTCAAGAGATACCAGTTATAAAAAGTGATAAGTATGGCATCGTTTGACTTGTGATTGGTCCTGAAACGGTGGCGAGGTGCCTTAGCTGCTTTAAGCAGAAGCTAGGAGCGGGAGCTTCAAGAGTAACTCTGCCCATAGGCGGGACACTCCCTTTCTGTTAAGGTCCTCCTCCATCTATTTTGGGAACGCCAGTTCCACGTCGCGCGTTTTTTTTTTTGTTTTTTTTTTAAGTGGTTTTTAGGGGTGATGGCACCCTAAAACCCTAAATACGCAACCACGGGAGTAAGCCCATTTTCTATATGGCATAAAACCACCATTTTTCGGGTCCGATACCCAATTTCACCTTTCTTCTTTTTTTTGTGTTTTTCAATGCGGTAATCTAGGCCATTATCAAATATCCCAAAAACCCACGCTATATCCTCTGCCCGACTGAGCTGCGGGAGTTTATGCCGCACGGGGTACCGATGGATAAATGGCAATTCTGTGAAACCGGGTTGGGTTTAGCATAGCTAAAGCTAGCCTGTTTCACATTCTCTTAGTCGTATCACTTCATGCGACGTGACTATGGATCTTCTTGGTTACTAGATTTAATAATTTTGAACAAAACTGACAGTAAATGTTTTTTAAATCTTGAGAAGAAGGTGAGTAATCACGTCGCATAAAGTGATGCGATTAAGGGAATAGGTTGTGTTGTGTGTTAAACTTTGTGTGTGTTAAACTTTTTTCGAATAAGAAGTAATTTTTCTGGACTCAATTTTTTATGGACTAAAACCAATAACCAGCCATTGTCTATGACGATTTTGTTTTTTGAATTTCTTATCTAAAGTAGAAATGCATTTATTGCACTTTATCGAAACCACACATGCTTTTTTGTTAGCAGCATAGAGCAGTGGAATCATTTTGACATTTTTAAAAGCACGTAGTTTTGCTGATTTTCTAATAAAAAATACTGGTAAATTTTTTGAACCATTTGAGTTTGTCCGCAAAAGTACAGTCATACGATCTTTGTTCAATTATCCTCCACGAAAAAGTTCGTGTTGGAAAGCTAACGTTTTACTCGACATTAATCAGTAGAATGAGCCAGTTTCATCTAAATTTAGCACGTCTCGATGTTCGTAATCCTCTAAAATCCGAGGTAATTATTTATTCAATCGCCACAAATCTCTGGTGGCATAGACGAACTTTGGCTCACTATGTCTTTAAATGAAATGAAACTTTTTTTTTTGAAACGATCTAGCCACCCGCCGCTGGCGCTAAAATCATTTAATATCATTTTCTTACCCACTTGTTGAACCTTTTCTTTAAAGATCGCACCAGCCCCAGAATGTCTCATAGGTTTTACCAATATAATTAATGCCTTATCTAAATTTGGAAGTTCTGGAATATGGACACCTGAAACGGAACTCAGTCATTTTTAACCGATTACGAAAAAAAAGTATGTTTGCTGGTAATTGGATTCTAAAGGGTGATGCAATAAGAGCGCTTTCGGAAGTCTTTTTTAGAAATAAAACGCATTAAAATCAATTTAATAATCAAAAATTGTATTTGATATTTCGTTAATACGCGTGTTATGTTCGCTCCTAATGTTAGAATTTTTTGTGGTTTATCGATATAAACAAGTGATTTCAGATACCCCCATAAAAATTAATATAACGGCGTCAGCTCAGAAGATCTTGGAGGCCAATTCACGGGTTCGTTTCTTGTTATGATGTTCTCATTAAAATTTTCTTTCAATAAATCGATGGTTTAACCTGCCACAGTTACACTATCCTGTTGAAACTACAAGTCGGCTACACGACAATAAAAATTCATTGATCATTTCTCTGTAGTCTGCGTCATTGACGTTTACCCGCTGTCCCTCCGCAATTTTAAAGAAATACGGCCCGATGATGCCACCTGCCTGCATAAACCGTACCAAACAGTGTATTTTTCAGAATGCATTGGAAACATTTGAATCTCTTGTGACTGTTCATCAACTCAAATACGCCAATTTTGTTTGTTGACGTATCCATAAATGAGCTTCGTCGCTGAACACAATTTTTCGATAAAAAACGGACCAATTTGGAGGTGTTCCAACGCACATAAACCAAATCGATGACGCAAATGAAGGTCAACCGGCTTCAATTCATAAACAAGCTGATTTTTGTATGCCTTCAAAACAAGTACTTTCTATTCAAAATATGCCACAAAGTGCCATACGAGAGAGCCAGAGCTTGAGACAGCGACGAATTGATTGATTGCGGTCCTTAAGTACACTTTCAGAAATTTCTTTTACAGACGAGATACATACAAATGTTGTTCTCGCGTAAGTCTATTCGTGGTGAAATGTCAATGAATACTGAACACAAATGTCATATGAACTTGACAGTTGTGACGTATGAATCCCAATGAGAATCCCAATTGGAAAAAGTACCTCCGATTGGATCACGCTTTAAAATGATTTTTTGAAGAATTAAAGGAACATGGCCAACTGCAACGGAACTCGGCTATTCCTTAACCGATTATTATGAGATTTGTATATTGGATGAAAATGCGACACCTGGCATAGGACTCGAGCATTTCTTAACCATGAATCTGGGTAGTTTACTAAACGCATTTTCCGCAACTGTAGATCTTGGTAAATTCATCATTTGCAAAATTTGCTCGTAATTTTTTGCCTTACCATCGACAATTTTTAAAATTTCAATAATATTTTTAGGGAAACAGCGAACCATTTTTGCTGGCACTCATTTTGCCTAATTTGAAAATTACGATGCAATAAAATTACACATTTAATTAAAAGACTACGAGTGTATCTTACAAGAATAAACAAAAATGTACCTACTTTTATGAATCCTACACAGTTAGAAATTTTGCTGCAATTTTTAATGCAACCCTTGCATTAAAGCTTATACGATGCAATCATGTATTACATTCTAATGTAAAGCTTGCATTAAAAATAATTATGATGCAGTTGCGTCAAAAATTACTGCAGTACTGCATTGAAAGAAAATTTCTATATAATCTGGGGTTAACTAATTTTTAGCGAATTTATAATAATTCGCTAAGTCATTGTGTATACTGGTAATATAACCATAAAATATTTTTCATATATTTGCTGTGTAAGGACGCCAATTTATTAATGTCAATCGAGTTGGAAGTAAAAAAACCGCAATCTGTGGAATTTGCTTTATACTTTTAGTTTTAATACAAAATAATATAAGTGTTAAAACAATTATTTGAGAATTTTTGATGTAGTGTGCTTTACTGTTTAAAGTACTGGACTATACAATTTAATGCCACTTACGACAAAAAATGATGCTTCAAAATGGATATTTTGATTATTTTTTAATGCAATGTGCTATAAATTTTAATATAACTTGTATCAATTTTAACAAAATATTCCGTTAAAATTTAATGTAAACTATACAATAAAAATTAATGCAATTAGCATTAAAATCTGATTTAATGCAACGTTTGCATTAGTTTGTAATGCGAGCTTGCTCCGGACCTATATGTAATGCAATTTGCATTAGATACGGCATATTTTTTCAACTGTGTAAGTTAAAACTAAACTAAATTAAGATTCGGAAGACGAACTATCCAATAGTGTAAACGCGACCCTGTGAACATCTCTAGGGTTTCTGTTAATTGATTATTATTGCAATAAATCGGGTTCGTAGCTTATTTGGGGAATATGGTAAAAATTATATTAGGGAATACACCAAATGAGAATAAAATTTAAAATGTGAAGAAAAACTTCTTCATTTTCAATTTTATTAATTTGGGAAAATATGTTGAACCACACTCATAGGGTTTTGCCTGATCTATCTGACTACGTGAGTGAGGCCCTGTGAATACCTCTAGGATTGTTGAAATAAAATTTGAAAATATAATAAAATTAATAAAATTTCTAAGTAGCTTGTGTGGTCCAGTAAATATCATCATAAACTAACCATGTTCAACCGGACAAGTGGTTCAGTGGTTAAAGCTTCGGCACTTGAACCGGGAGGTACTGAGTTTGAATCACATCAGAGGCTACAGTCTTCCCCCGAATATAACGCCTAGGCATCCATTCCGAAAATTTATGTAATAATTCATATTTTAAAATTTTATTTTTTAAATCTTAATGTACAATGGGTATCACCATAATTCAATAGACTGCTAAATCATCTAACATCATCTTCACCGCCGTCCCAACATTCATGCCAATGTACAGGTTGACATGGAGCTTGCAATGTGCAGATGGTATACTGTAGTTGTGTGAGTAGGTGAATGGGTTAACCATCCATTAGAATGAATATAATGCTGTCTAGAAGAAAGTCGGAAAATATCAAACAAATTGGAGTAGATTATTCAGTAGATTTTGTTGCTAGAATTTTTGAAAATGCCTAATCAGCGCTAAAAAGACTATGTTGGCAACACTGGTCTGAGCTGCAGAAAAGACACAAACAATTAGTATGCATGGATCGATGAAAGGTAAATCAGCAAAAATCTTGAGGTCGAAAATGTTTATGATTATTACGTAAAAGAAAGTAAAATCCGCCGAATTGTTTACGTTTGTAATCTAAGCAGAAAAGTTTTTAGAATAAAATTGGTTTCATAATTTAATGTTATTGAAATAATTTAGTATAAATATGCAAACCATTTTACTGTTTGTGTTAAGCCAACCACAGAAACCAACTAACTGCATTTTGGTAAAAATTAATTTCTAATTAATTTTTAAACATAGAGAATTTTCTATGATTTATATCCGAGGGTCGGAGATTTGATTTCTATAACGGCGCACTCGACGAAATATGAACATCTGGTAACCGATTTGCATCTTTATTCTAATAAGAGAACCTAGACTATATAATAAATTTTGTTTATAATAAAATAAAATCAATTATCTTTTTGCCAAACCCAAATACCATTCAAAAGCCAGATTATAAAAATGAAATACGATTAAAATTTAAAAAAATTTCCCAGGCGAAATAATTGCAAAAATGGAGCAAATTTTATAGAGAAATTCATTGCCAAGAAACTGTACTAAAATGAAACCCCGAAACATACACATACATACATGCAAACTAATTATAATTATCTTTCATCCGTTCATCTTCTCTCGCCTCATAAAAATGTGTAAACTATAAAATACACTCATCTGGGTTTTATCTCTGTACCTAATCTGTACATTCAATGATGTTTATAATGAAACCAATAAACATAAAACTATAGCCGTATGTCTCTTGGGTGTGTGTATGCATTAAATATCAATTTCACTTCTTTTATAGACGGACGAGATACATAAATAGCCAGACAAGTCCCCTAAACGTAATTATTTTAGTTTAGTGAACTTAATGGCGGTACGAGACACCTTTTTGCAAATACCACGTATAACACAACTATAAATAACCGCCGGCTATTGTTATGTGCCAAAAAAAAAATGTTGATCCAAATCGTAATAATAACTCACATTGTCTTGATTGACATAGTTTTTTTAATGTCTTGTGAGACGCCTTTACAATATACAATGTATGTAGCCGTATCGTAATTTACTCGCCACATTCGCTCGCTACTTGTTGATCCTCCCCGTTCCAAATTTATTCGGTTGTCTTATTACGTTATCGCATACCACGCTAGATATTAGTGGGAAAACCAAATAAAACACACGAAAAACTTTAATTGATTTTTTCTACTCTCTAGTATTTTATTTCGCGGGGATATATTTTGGCATTTTATTGGCCGCACGCCAAACACAAATCATTTTTTTTTGTGTTCGTCTTTAGATTACACAAATCAAATTAAAAATATTAGAAAAAAAAGAAAAGAATATAAAACGATTTTCTTTCATTTTCTTTATGTATTTTATTTTTTTTTTTTTTTGTGGAAAATCATTAAAATAAAAAATTGAAATATTTATTGGAATTAAAGTGATTTTTTAATGTTTTTGTAATGAATCGTCGAAGGTTTTAAGGAAATGAATTTGGTTTCGAGTGGAAACGATTGGGTTTCTGTTTGTTCGTGGGAAGAAAGAATTATTTTTAATGCAATTTATCCGCTTGCATAGGTCAAGGTAAACTGTGACGTGGATAAAATTTTATTTTATCGTTTGTGTAATAACTAGTATTTGTTTTGGTATTTAAGGGTAGTGGTATTTATTCCAAATTTTTATTTCTCATAACTGTTTGAATAAATTTATAGTCTTTGGTCAAAAGAATGTTTTTAGTATCTTCTAGTTTTTAAAAGAGTGTTAATATATGCATTTTATCAGTAGTTATAATTTGTGATATTTTTCAACCCTGTACTCTGAAAACTCTAAATTAAGTCTGAAACTGTGAATTAAGTTTAAAATTTTTGTCTCGATTATATTTGATTAAAACACGATCTTAAATGCATTATTAAAACTCCTGTATAATTTAAAAGGATAAACTACTTACGATACTAGTGTATTCTACATAAAATGACTTCGTAAAACTGCAACTTACCTGAAATTATAAATAAAATAAAAATTTAATTAAAATTATTTAAAAATTTACTATAGGTTCTACTATAGGTACTATTTTAAAATACCGCGTAAAGTAGGTTAAGTATTAACAAAAAACATGAAAAACTTTATGTCTGAATATCCGACTAACAAAATCAATTAATTTTATTAAACTGTTGAATTCCCATTTGATGTGCAGTTCCCTCATTTGCCACCCAAAACTATAAACGTATAAGTGATTATCGTTAAAACCTCATCTTAATTAGAAAAAATAATTAGTGTAAATATAGCCAAGCAAATAAAATTAAATTCATTTCCAAATTGTTGTGTTGAACAGAAATACATTCCCATCGGAGCTATTATTCTTTTAACCTCATCCGAATTCGAAAGGATAAAAATTATAAAGTAGTCTGAGCTTCACCGGATGGAACTTTCAATTCGTCACAATCAATCGTCATCAGAACTTGCCTTAATTACTTCCTGGCCCATCAATTATACTAAAATCGTTCGAGGTGATTTCGATTTCATAAACCAGTATTTCATTTACTCATCGCGATCGTTTCTTGCACTCGTACTCTACCGCAAAAACGCAAATTTGTAAACTCAGTTGAATCGAGTAAATAATTTAAGAAATTAAAGAGAGTAAATTTTTTTATTGAAGGTGTTTTGAATACCTGAAAAATGTAGAATTACTTTGGAATGTACAAAACGGCTATTAAAAAAACTTTTTTAATCTTTATTTTTTTTTTTATAATTTAATCTTTGCAAACTGTTCTGAAGCCGAAGCACTCCCATCTCTTTTGGAGTTCGCTTTTCACGTCCATTTTACGCATTGAATGCCAAATCGAAGACGAACGGCTATAGGTCCGATTTACGTAAAACCATCTACACACTGCATAGTTTTCATGAGCCTGTGTATAGTACTAGCATGGAAGATGAGTCGGCATATGAGTTGTGCACTCCGACAAGTAGTCATAGTTGTTCATTTCCATCACCAACTGTAATCAGGAAAACACTTTTGCATCCTACCTCTATCGGGATTCAAACCCATTACCCCCCCAATCCAAAAGCCGAAGCTTTAACTACTGTGCAGTTTGGTCGGTTTTTTTAATCTGCTGGAAAACCTCATCAGATCCATAAGCAGTTTGACAATGGCAATGAAGACATTTCCTGAAATATGATGGAATACCTTGTTAAGCCCAATATAAAATCAGGTCACTGCCTAAACTACTAAATTATAACGATACAAAGGCCTGGAAAATACTCAAAATTCTTTTGGTAATACTGAAAAAAAATTTGCTTGAGTGCCTACTTTTGACCAATACTCATTATTAAAATAGATTTGTTGTTTTTGGTTTATTGGAAAACTTGCATACATTTTATTATCTGTTTTCTTTTTTTGCGCCAACCTCTATGGAGAAAATTTGAAAGGCGGTTCAAGATATGAACCCTGGTCCGAATACCCTAATTCCCGTTGCAGTATTTGTTTTTCATCATGATTATCAGTCAGACAATCGATAAGCTGCAACCGATTTATTATCATTGGGTTTGATATCTGGAGCCTAACTATCGAAATCGACGTTTATTTTCGAAGGCTATCGTTTTCCTATAGTAGACGACAGAAGAAAAAGAAAAATGCATGAAATTTTTATTATTCTTTTCTCTTTTGTTTCTACGCTTGCTATAGGAAAAAGATAGCTGTCGAAAATGAACGTCGAATTCAATAGTTAGGCCCCTGGTTTTGTTTTGGTACATTACTTTTAATTTCGTGAGGAATGCTCATCCTGGTTTTTGTACCATGTCGTGCGATAGCTCTTATCTTCTTTTCGTGTTTTTTGATAGTCGACCGGGTCCTTCACGTCGACTCACACTGCCTATTTCTAAAAAACGAAACCAAGCCCTGTTCACAACAGACACACTAATATCACACATTCGCCCAATTTCACGATAAGTTACACCGGCTTCAATTAAAGCCACAATTATTGTAGTGCGAACGACCAATTGTTCTTTCGATTCATGTCGTTTAAATATTCAAATGACTATGCGATAAATTAAATTATTGTTTTCCATAAAATGACGTTGTTTGTATGGATAATTGTGTTGTGGACACTTCGCCAAAATAATTATAAAGGTGCTCCTTTATGTTGGGAATAGTTGCTTGTCCGCTTCTTATCCAACTAAATTTTGTGATGATTACCAAATAAAATAACACTTTTTATAATATTTTATTTTTTTGATTTAAGATATTTATTTGGTAATGGCTCGCTCGCTTGTAAGTAATGATTTTTTTGATTTCTTCTTCTAATCAAAACCAGTTCTAAACCGCCAAGAATTTTTATTGTTGGCTCAGATGCCCTCTGTGATAAGTAATTCATATTAACTTTGTTCGTAAATTATTCTTGAGCAAATAAAACGTGACATCTATTGGCCACTAGCTAACTTAATAATAAAGGCTGTAATCTAGCCTAAATAAAATTAATCTATTACAAATTAAATCGAATTTTTGTTTTAACGATTTATGAGCTGTCAAATTTAAGAGTAATTGTAAACAAACATTAAGGAATTACTTGTGTATAAAATAACAATTTAATTATTCTTTGCTTTTTACTAATGTTTTTCTTTATAGATCATCTTTGGCTATATTTGATAAACGCCATCTCAACATTCCGCCGGTCATGAATCGGCTGATTCAGATGATTGTACCACGGACAATTTACACAATTTGTGAATCGGTCGCTGGATGATTTTGGTGCTGTTGGCTAATCGTATGTCCACAATTCGGACCTTGCCATCATTTCCTGGATGAAATTTGACTACCTTGCCCAAAATGTTGATGTTAAATTTGACTCCGCGACTAAAACAGACGACAGTGGTAAGATTTTGAGATTCACTGGTCCATTTACATCTTTTTTGAAGCATCGTCAAATACTCGCGGTGCCAGCAATTCCAAAAATGTTGCTGCATCTGTTTTACTAGTATCCATCTCACCAATGGTGAAATATTTTGTTCCGTGACATTTTCTTGGCTATATCAGTGAATGCGCGACCGATTAAGAAATGTGATGGTGTTATACAATCAATATCCTCGGTTTGGGTTACTGCTATTGGCCTTGAATTCATTATCGCTTCTATCTTCGTCAGCAATGTAGAAAACTCCTCAAACGTAAGTATGGATTCTGGAACTACTTTCCTTAGAAATAAGTTTGCTTGCTTCACGGCAGCTTTCCATATTCCCCACATATGTGGTGCTCTTGGTGGTAAAAATTTACAATCTACTTTGAATTTAGTAAGCGCTGAGGTTATATCAGACGCCTTGGCCTTTAGAAATTGCTTTAACTCTTTCAAGTGACTATTTGCACCTACAAAATTTGTTCCATCTTTGCTGAATATCATGTGACCCCCTCTGCTGAACTCCCTCTGCGTGATGTGAATCTGGTATGAGCCAAGCAGCTTTCGGTCGTAAGATTGCCCACCATCTCTATGTGTACAGCTTTTGTGCTCAAACAAAAGAATAGACAGACGTACGCTTTTACTGGAACTTGACCGCTTCTTCGTACTGGCTGCACTTTAAATGGCCCACAATAATCTATGCCCACTTTGTGAAACGGATGCACATATTGAACTTGTTCAGGGGGCCTATTATGAAATCTTTTCGATTTCGTAAAATTTGATTCGCCGCGAAAATTCGTATTATGAATTTTTTTTTACTTTCGTAAAATTCGAAAATCGTAAATCCGCGCTACTATGAAATCGAAATCGAATTTTACGAAAATCAAATGTCAAAATTCGACTGCTCTATAGGTGAAGAATATCGTATTTACGAAAAAAAAGCGTATATTTATCATTTTTTTTATTAAAATAAAATACTGTAATTACTTTTTAAACTTACATTCTAACTCAATTATTTTATAAAAATGGACTAGTTTAATTTATTACAATTTATTTGAAACTTTATTATTGTATTTTCTGTGGGTCAATTACCAATGGTCGCCAATCTCACATTTTAATTTCTCTTATGGAAAAAATGTTGGCACAGTCAAACATTTTTTAAATGTGCCTCAATATAAAGACCCTACCCAACATTTGAAAAAATGAACTTAGAAACGAATTAGATTCAGTCGGCGCATCTAAAAAATCTGTTGATGGTTGAAATTTTAGCTAAAACAACACAAAAACAACAAACTTCATGGTCTTAAATTTTACGACGAAAAAAGGTTTCATAATAGGAATATTCGCGACCGATCGAATTTGCGATTTTACGAAATCGAAAAGAAATCATAGTAGCCCCCCAGACGGCAGATTTCCCATTACTTGACTTTCTGCCTTTGGACTATGCTTAATGCAAATTATGCATTTGGTTACTATGGCTCTGGATAGTACTTTACCTCTGATTACACAGCTCCACAAAAAAAAACTCCGGCACCCGAGACGAGAATAGGTGTCCTATTTGTTTTTGGGGTCGCTGATCACGAATCTGCACTCAGAATTTCCGTATCGCATCAAAATTTTGAAAAAAATCGCAAAAAATCTATGAAAATCGATAAAAATCGATAAAAAAAAACCCGCCTGCTCGTCAGCCTGCCAGTTCACCTACTCGCATGTCACCCGCCTGCCTGTCTGTCTGTCCACGATTTTTTACGATTTTTCGCATTTTTTTCGGGACTTTAGTCTGTTTTTTGGCGATTTCTTTTTTTTTCTTTTTTATATTTCATTTTAGCATAGAAGCAATTTTGAATTTTTTTTTTGATGCTATACGGCAATTCTGAGTGCAGATTCGTGATCAGCGACCCCAAAAACATATAGGACACCTATCGTCTCGGGTGCCGGAGTTTTTTTTTTTGTGGAGCTGTGTTATCCAAAACCTTCGCCGTACAGAGATTTTGGAATATAATTTTCACTTTGATTACTATTGGTGAAAACCAGCCAAGCGGATCGAAATTGCGACTGGTATCTGATAGTAATGTTCGCTTGGTGTGCTTGTTGCGCTCCGGTAATTGCATGGTGAATTTAAATGAGTCTTCTGAAGGGTCCCATTGAAGACCCAGCATCTTTGGCGTATCTGTTTGTTCTCCGATTTCCTTACTCTCCTCCTGCTCTTTGGTGGTTTGAATAAATGATCGCAACTCATGGTTATTCGTCAAGAATTTCCTAAGTTGAAATCCATTTTTCTTTAAAGCGTTTGTCACCTGTTGCATTAGAACATTACATATCTTCTAATATTGCTTTTGCTGTATCTGGCTGACTAGCCTGCAATTTTATGCCAATATCCCGTATGCTTCGGAGTGCTAAGAAAGCTGCTGTTCTATATTTCAGTGTTTTCAACTTATACGTGCTTGGTTGATGGAGTTTATTGGTTGATCTACGATATCTACCCACACCAGCCTATACATCTTTTCCACATCACCGCACAGCATGAACTTATGTTGTCGAAACCTTACCAGTATGTTTACAAGTGGAGGCTGAACTGTGGCGCCCACCATTAAAATGTCGTTTAGAGAAAATCCCGTAGGCGACTTGGTGGACGCACCAAAAACGATTCTAAGCTTTATTGTCGTACTGTTTTCCTTTAAAACCTCGTAGTGTGGAAGGTAGTAAGTGTTTGCCTCGTTATACCCATAAACTTGCTCCATGTGCCCAAGCTCCTCATACTCCGACATAAATAATTTATATAATCGCTCGGACTCACTGTCACGTTCAAATCTCCTCTCCATTAATTTTACCCGATTAAATGCTGCATTGTAGGTTGTTTCCAGCATATTACAAGATTGTTTAAACGGCAACTTGACGATAAATTTATTGTCTTCACCTATCTTGGTCATTGCTTTAAATAGAGCTTCACATTTTTCTTCCTCTGGTGTCTTTCTGATAGCCCTTGGAATTTCTTCTATTTCCCAAAATCGGTGTAAGGATTTGTCAATGTCGAGCAGGATGCTAAATATTCTGGTTATACTTGTAACGCTTTTATCTTTTGCAATGCTCCCGGCCACTATCCAACCGAAATTTGTGCGAACCGCTGTCAATCCACTTTGCAACTTCTAGCTCTTAGATTCTAAAACCTTGAAAAATATGTCCACCCCCAACAGCACATCAATGTGACCAGCCTTGCAATAATTGAGATTCGCTAGATGCAGCTTACTCAGCACCTGACGATCTACCTCTGACAAACTAAGCTCATGTGATACATTCGACATCTTTGGAATGATAAATACTTGCGTTTTGAATGTGTGATCCATGGTTGCAATTGTCACATCGGTAGACCCTTTGGTTGTTCCCATGCCTGCTTCTCCGACTACCTTCACCAGAATCCTTGCATTTTCTCGTTTAAGATTTAAATCGTTCATGCATGGCTCAGATATGAAAGATGTCTGTGATGCAGAGTCCAAAAGCGCTCTAATTCTATATGATTGGTTTTATCAGGAGATAGACCAAAGACTTAATTGAGTAGCGCACGTTCTTCATCTTACACTTCAAGTATATCCGATCTCCGTTCAAGTATGCGGTTCAAGTATGGTGTCCTCTCTATCAATATCACATTGATAAAATTTACAGTAATCAGAAACAAGTGTGACTGTCAATAGTGTGAAGAACAGATTGGGACTACGTACGAACACGAACTTATTTACCATACAAACGTAGCTAACACAAATGTAGACATTCTAAGATCTTGACTCTTGCTAATAGACGAAAATTACTTGGATCAACGCTTGGAAAATGCACTCATCTTACATTGTAGGAAATCTGAATGCTACTACCATGAATCCAAAACAACACGATTTTTTAAAACCAGAGCTATATGGAAGCAATTATGGTTTACATGAACCAATTAATGAAATGACAAACATTGTGTACTCGAATTCTTGCAATGAATAAATAAAAATAAATAAAACTTTCGTCGTTTCATTCTTAAAACATTGAGGAGGTCGAGAACCACATTATAAAATAGACAAATTAATAAAATATTCTTTCAAGTTCAAAAACACACATAGGCCAGAACAACATTAAAAAATGTCCTTTTTTGCAAATACTAAAACTTTTTAAGAAGAAGGAAGTGGAGCGTTACACATAAAAAAATACTTCGAAGTATTTTAAACTTTTACAAACTAAAATTGTTCCCATAACTGAAAAAACTTTTAATTCAATTCTATATTTTTTCCATGTAATTGTGTGCCTGTGTGTGTGTAAAACTTATTACCGAAATGAATTAAATTCTTAGTTTTCTTTTTTTCCAATGAAGCTTTTCCAATATTTCCTACAATATTCTTATTTCTATCTTCATGTATTTCCTCAATAATAAAACTCTTCAAACACAAATATGTAATAACCCAAAAACATTTCAGTTGAAAAGTTTTTGTTGGAAAAGTTCCGGAACCCAGAATAACAAAAAAAGTTTATTTTTCTCATTTCTAAGCATTTTTTGCGCTGTATTTATTTATATTTCAGATTAACTTTCTGTTTTTAATACAACAACACCGGATATATACAAAAAACAAATCTTAGCCCTTGTCTAACAAAATCAGCAAAAACGAGCAACACATTATGGATGTATTAGTTAGAGCTTTTATATATAAAAATGCTTCAACTGTTTTATGTGTAATTTTTTAAGTAAATATTTTGTTGATAAACTTTTATTTGTTTAATTAGAAATTTTATTTTATTTTTGTATTGTGAATGAGCTTTATGATTTATACTTGTAATGAAAGCATGCATACATACTATACATAAAAAATACGAATGACGACAGTTCCAACAACAAAATGGAATTGATCGATTTTTTGCTTAATAAAAATGTATGTAGCGCTTTTTTTTCCTGTTCGTGGATTTTAATTTTTAATTTTATTTTTTTATTTCGGGCATGCATTTTAAACAAATGTATGATTTACTCATACATGTATATGACATACATATTTAATAATCCATATTACTGACATGGAAATGTATGCGTTTCAAATAAGGAATGAGTCTAAAATTGGTGAGGGTTGTAATTTTAGAAATTTGGGTGGCTCATTGTTATTGAATTATCAGATAAAAAATTAATTTCATTTTTTATTAATTTTATAGCAAATGGTTGTCTACACAAATATTTTATGAAAAATATTATTTATTTATTTAAGTATTGGATTTTGAGTTTTAAACATGAATGGTGGGGAGATAAAATGTAATTGATTTATTCTCAATGGTAGAATTGCATTCAATGTGAAATGGATTGGGTGAACTGCATAACGCGCTTAAATCAACTATTTATGGTGGACTAAGGAAAGTAAAATACTCAGCGTATACTAAACAAAAGGATGTAGGGGTAGATACTCGATTGGTTAGCAAACAAGCAATTTGCTAGCCGAAATCCCGACTACTCAATCAATTTTACCAAGGAAATTTAATTTTCAAATTATATTTTCAATAAGGTTTTTGTTTTATTTTGCGATTGCACAGTAGAATAACACAAAAATATGCTGTTTAATTTTTGAAGCCGTAAATTTTACTGTAACATCGCAAAAATAAACAAAAATTTTATGAAAAATGTATTTTGAAATTTAAATTTCCTTGGTATAATTGATTGAGTAGTCGGGATTTCGTCTAGCAAATTGCTTGCTTCCTAGCCAATCGAGTATCTACCCCGTAAAGTTACTCGTATCAATCAGATCAATTGTTGGGAATCTTATACATATTCCACTTTCGAAAAAATATTATCAAAGCAATGAGTTGAATTATTAAAGAAACCTTATTTAAAATATAGGGTCATACATGTATGACCCTATATTTAAAAAAACAACTAACCCTATAAAACAACTTGCTATATGCAATGGGCTAAATCAAAAAAATGTTGAATCAATTCTGAGCTAAAAATGACCTCGATCTAGGTACGTTAAAAAATCAGGCGCCTATATTAGTCTCGCGCTAATATATGTAGCCCAATTTGATAGCCCAATAGCACGCTGGCATTGGCAACTTACGATAAACCACAAAATAAATAAATTTTATTTGCTTAACCAGGTGAAACGGTCTGCTTACACAATCGTAAAGTTGAAGCGAAACAATTATCTCTCAGGTCCGAAACAAGACATATTCACCTGGGTATTCCCCCGGAAAATACCTACTCCCGCCATTGCTCCGGAAATTTACTCCCCGCCCCCCAAGTTCATTACTTTCCAGACATTATTCCCCGGTCATTTTCCATCCGTCATTTCCCCGATTATTTAAAACTCCCCCAAAAAAAAAGAGTTTATTGGGTATACAAATAAGTCTCCGCCGTTCGACAAAAGATGGTGCCACAATAAGTTATGGTAAAAATTGTCCTATATAAAACGCCATATTCAAAGATGGGGCACCCGTTAACAAAATTAAGCGTCATTTGTGGAAACTTTTTATTTACTTCTTTAATTTGAAAAAATCGGCAACTAAGCGCATCGATTGCTTGAAGAAGCATATAGTGAGGCTGCTTTAAGTGAGGTAAGTTGTCCAGAGCGGTTTCAAAAATTTTAAGAACGGTGAATTTAATGTCGAAGACAAAGAACATAGGGGAAGGCCGAAAGTGTACGAAGATGCGAAATTGGTAACATTGTTGGATAAAAATTCGGGCAAAATGCAAGAATAACTTGCACTCACATTAGAAATGATTCAAAAGCTTCATGAGAAATACTGCTTGCCAGGCATAAATGAAAGGGTTTATGGCATCGCATAGCCTCTGGTGATGAAAAATGGATCCGCCACGATAACCCAAAAAATAAGAAATGATGAGCCATCGGCCCGGCTGACAATGCTTCAAGATCGACAACCGCAATCCGAATATTTATTAAAAAACTCGTGTTTTGTTTTGAGCCGAGCACTCAAGAAAACACGCGCCCACTATTACTCCAGACACGACAAAACTATGCTCCTGCATGAGTTTTACCCCATTCATATGCTGTATAAGATAGCAGAAATTTGACAGCGGAAAATAAGAGATTACACTACTCGCCGCAAGCGGCAGCACTATCACAACAGAGAATTTATTTTGTTATGTGAAATTTTTTATTCATTATGTATCACTATTGCCACTAAATAAAACATCTCAGTTGAATAAAACATTAAAAGTGATCCTTAAAATGTCAAATTCGATATATAAAATCTTGAAATTTAACAATATTCCGTCTTTCCGCCATTTCTTAACGAATTGCGATGAATTTTGGATAGTAGAATCAGGGATTTTGAAGTTAGTTAAATTTTAGGATCTGTTCGTGCTGGACTAAACTTGGTCATTTCATAACTAGTCCTTAAGAAAATGGTATCTGTACATTTTGCACGATGTAAATAAATTTTAAACTGGAAGGAACTCAGCTAAGTCTTAATTAAATTTTGTAAAATTTGCATTGCATACAGTGACAATTCGGGAAAAATGTATGGATTTAAAATAGTCGAGTTCTCTCCAGTTTATAATTTATTTATATCGTGTAAAATGTACAGATACAATTTTACATAAGGACTAGTTATAAAAAGGCCGTTTTAGTCCAGCACGAATAGATCCTAGAATTTTGTCCAAAACATACTTTAAAATCCCTGATCAATAATACTATCCAAATTTTATCGTAATTTGTTAAGAAATGGCGGAAAGACAATACTCTCTTTAGTGATAGTGCTGTCACTTGCGGCGAATAACGTAATCTCTTACTTTTCGCTGTCAAATTTCCGCTACCTTATGCAGCATCATTCACATGGAGTGACTTTCACGGTCCGATTACCACCTGTTTTGACCGATCATATGATGATACCAAAAATTGGGTTGATTCTCGTATATCCTCAAAAGATAAAGCGTTAACATAACAGTTCCTCTTGCATTCACAACAATAGCCATTTTTTGATAAAAATGGCGGAGCCAAAAAATGATTTCCGCGATTACAAGAGTTTTGATGTCAAATCTCACTAGAAACCTGATGGTTGACTGATGAATTTTGTTTTTTTATTTTTTTATTATGCCATGCTGAATTAAGCAGAAAATAATTTTTTGTTAAGTCACAAAAACTACCCAAATCTGGGCCACCAGTTGGGGCACTTTTGGTATTATGAATATTATCTGTTAATTTTCATGACGATTGGAATATTTTTAACTGAAGATTTCTCTCGTCAACTGATGCTTCAAAGTTGAAAAATACTCTTCAACAATATATTTCGCCTCATACAAATGACCATTTTCTAAAAATGGCCCAACTGTCTGGGCCATCAAGACATGGGCAGTTTGAGATTTGTATAATGTACGGGGGGTAATTTCTGGAGGGGGTAATGGACTGGAGGGTAATTCACCGGGGGTAATAACCGGCTAGGGGGCGGTAATATTTGTAGGGATACAGTGGGTCCTAAGTGCTAACACTGTTTTGTACCTTGGCTTCTAAGTGCTAACACTGTTTCGTTGTAACGAGAAAAATGAAAACAAATAACATCAAATCTCCTCTGAGTTATTACGCAAATTTTTAATTTATGGCGAATTCTTTTCAAATAAAAGTTTGCTCTCAGAAAAAAAAGCAACGACCGCCACCGCAAAAATATACAAGAATTATTTATCGCAATGACCCTGAATTTTTAGATCAGATGGCCAATTTTTCTATGAAAAGAATTGGCCGTTCTGCTAACGGTTCTGCTAAATCAAGGAAGAATTTATTTTTGAACAAAAAATATATTTTTTATTTTTAGGTGCTTAATAAAAAGGTGGATTGAAACGTGAAATTACTAATGCTTTTGTTCTAGTCATTGTGAATCGTTAGACGATTAGCGGCGATTGTCTATCGTTTCAACAACTCAGCTTTCAGACACACCCACCACAATACATTAAATGATCACCAAAAACTACAAAAACTACTATTTGATACACTAAATCTAAATCGCTGCAAAGCTACCAAGAACTTCAATCAATCAGAACATCAACTATAATCAATCTTGTTGGAGAATTTTATGGAATTCCCGTCGCACCTGCAGATGTACTTAAATGACAATGTTGTCATTCGTCGTACTCGATTTTTCAAAAATAGTCTGCGGACTCGTAGTCGAGTGAAACTTTGACTCCGTCAGCACTATTTATTACTTCAATTGGTGTACCGAAAATGGCTGAGACACTCATTTCAATCCAAGAACACTAGGCGGCCAAAACTTTTCCGACGAATGTCAACGTATACAATGTAACCATATATTTCGTTACTAACAGGCCCGCGAAACGTGGCTAAGTTCTGTATTAAAATCGAAGCATCCCAGTTAGAACCCTCAAATGTAACTTTAAATATTTCAGTTCTGTCATAGATTGAACCATGTTTAGCCGAGTTTTGCCCACGCCTAAACTATTCCTGACTCGAAGCGTCATAAAATCACATTTGCGATTATTCATTTTATAACTCAATTTAATGCTTTTTATACGTTATTGTTATATTTTATAGCAAATCATTAAAAGAAAATAATTTTTGTATTATTTTTTGTAAAATAAATATTTTGGTAAACTTAGATGTATCCAAAATTTCGTCTTAATATAATCCCCCACATTTAGTTTTCAAAAGTTTTTATTCCCAAGTATAATTTATAGTTGTTTATACCGAAAAGTTTGTTTTATTGTGTTTTTATGGTTACATCCCTTGCCGTAAATAAAATTTATACAAAAAATATCGAAAATAATAGTAAACAAATTTCTAATATGAAGCAGCACATAACATTCCAATTATTCGGATTTTATGGAATTCGTAAGCTAGGGGTGAGTTTAATGAATTTCACAAAAAAAAAATAAAAGCGAAGAACGGACACATCCAAAAGCTCTTTTTGGTTTGAAGGTTGGTTGCCACGGAGGAAGCGGTATTACTGCAGGAGATATATACAGGGAACAAACTCATAGTTATACTTGAAGGGTTTGAAGCGTTTCAATTACTAAAAAAATGTATAGTACAGAATCGAAAATGTTGCAATATGGGCCATGACATAACCCATTTCGTAGCTAAAAATGGCTTTTGTTACTACAAAAGGCTTTAATGAATAATTTAAAAGTTGTATGCTCGGTTCAAACGACTAAACTTTTAATTAGTACAGAATGTAACTGCAATCAAATTGCTTCGGATAGGTTTGCAGGATTATCAAAGAAACATCGATTTTTGAAGTCACTCCGCAAAAAAGTAACTAACTCAAATATATCAACTTAGAACAGTCCAAAAAACACCACCAAAACAAGTGATTACTTAATTTTTGTCTAAGTTTAGGTGTTCGAAAGTTCGATTCGGCACTTTACTGGAACCTGTGTTCTAATTCATCAAGTTTTCGTCAAAAAACAACCTTGCAAATATGGAAGTTCGACCCTGAATCAATATTTTGTGCACAGCATTGCTATTGTCAAAATAACAAGTAGTTTCGAACTTTACAAGCAGATGGACATGCATCACTCTATATTATGGTAAAGTAGAATTTATGAGAAGCTCTATCGCGCTAAGCGATGGAAGCGGATCCCAAAGTAAAGAGCTCACGTAAACTTTTAAAAATAGTTGTTTTTGACAAAATATCGATTTTCAATATATTGAAATATTACCGAAAATTTATTGAACACTCTGGCGCTCCAGATAACGACCTATTTCATTAATATCACTATGACTATTTGAACTATGAAGGATATAGGGGGTGTTGTTTGTTATCTTTGTTCAAAGCTGGAGAAAGTCTGTTAGACAAGCGGTCCCTAAATTTGTTCTCATTTTGTCCCCAATTTTGTCCCTATTTTTGTCCCCAGCTTTGTCTTGAACTTTGTCCCCATTTTTGTCCCTACTTTTGTTTCCAATTTTGTGCCAAAGGTTGTCCCTAATTTTGCCCCCAACTTTGTACTCAACTTTGAGCCCACCTTTGTCTTGAAGTCTGCCCTCATTTGTGTCAACATTTTTGTACCCAATTTTGACCCCAATTTTGTCCCTAATTTTGTCCTCATTTTTGGCCCAAACTTTGTCTACATTTTTGTCCTCAATTTGTCCCCAACATTGTCCCCATTTTTGTACCCAACTTTATCCCCATTTTTGTCCCCAATTTTGTCCCCAACTTTGTCAACATTTTTGTCCCAAAATTTGTTCACAACTTCTTTCCCATTTCTGTCCCCAATTTTTGTCTTCAACTTTGTCCCCAACTTTGTAACTATTTTCGCCCCGACTTTGTACGCATTTTTATTCCTATTTTTGTCCTCATTTTTGTTCCTATTTTTGTCTCCATTCTTGCCCAATTTGTCCCCTATTTTGTCTCCAATTTTGCCCTCAACTTTGCACCCAACTTTGTCCCCATTGTTTTTTCATTTTGTCCGCAATTTTGTCTCAAATTTTGTCCCCAACTTTGTCCCAGCTTTGTCCTCATTTTTGACCCCAGTTTTGCCCCAAATTTTGTCCATTACTTTGTCCCCAATTTTGTCCCCAACTTTGTCTCCAACTTTGTTCCCACCTTTGTTCCGAATTCTGAACCCAACTTTGGCTCCACCTTTGTCCCCAGCTTTGTCCTGAACTTTGCCTCCAACTTTGTCCCCTTTTTGTTCCCATTTTTGTCCCCATTTTCGGCCCCAATTTTGCCCCCAACTTTCTCCCCAATTTTGTTCTCACTTTTGTCTCCAATTTTTGTTCACAGTTTTGTCCTCAATTTTGACCCCACCTTTGTCCTCGGCTCTGCCTTGAACTTTGTCCCCTTTTTGTTCCCATTTTTGTCCCCATTTTTGTCCCCATTTTTATCCCCAGTTTTGTTTCCAATTTTGTCCACAATTATGCCCCCATAATTGTCCCTAACTTTACCTTATATTTTATCCCCATTTTTGTCCCTATATTGGTCCCCAATTATCTCCCAAATTTTGTCCCCAACTTTGTTCCCAATTTGGTCCCCAACTTAGTCCCCAACTTTGACCCCACCTTTGTCCCCGGCTTTATCTTGAACTTTATCAGCATTTTTGTCTCCGTTTTTTTCATTTTTATGTCCCCATTTTTGTCCCCATTTTTGCCCCTATTTGTGTCCCCAATTTTGTCTCAATTTTTGTCCCTTTTTTCTCCCCAATTTTCTTCCAAATTTGTCCTCAACGCAATGAGGACATTACTGCGGTCTGTATAGAGACGGAGGGGAGAAAATTCTGGCTAGTAGCCGCATACATGGACCAGCAGATCACAGTGCCGCCAGATATACTGGGAGCACTGGTTTCTGATGCAGAAAGGAGGCAGGTGGGAGTTATCCTGGGGTGCGACGCCAACGCTTACCATACCATCTGGAGTAGCTCGGATATAAATGACAGCGGTGAGTTACTTTTCGCATTTCTCTTAAGAACTAAACTCACTATTAGTAATATAGGCCAGGAACCCACCTCTATTATTAGAAAGAGACAGAAGATATCCAGATTACTGTGGTCTCCAAATTCATTTTACCGATGATCAGGGCATGGAGGATGGTGAAGGAGCATTCCTTCTCCGAACATCGTTACTTGACGTTTAAACTTAATCTTAATATTACAAAACAGTACATGTTCAGAAATCCCAGGAGGACAGTATGGTATGTATATAGGGATGTATTGGAGGGCACCATTCCATCTAGAGTACCAGCACTCCGCCACACGAACTGGATTCAATGGTGAACACTATGACTAGGGCTTGCAATGCCTCTATGAGAGTAGCCTGCCCTTTAACCCCTTAAGGACCAACCCCGAGATATCTCAGGACATACGATATGTAGTTAAAAACAAATCGGTCGTTAAGGGGTTAACAAAGCTGAGGGGGAAGCGAAAACCTGTTTGGTGGACCTCAGCACTTGCGGAGTGCCGAAAAGGTAGCGGGCCTTCAATAGAGCGAAAAAATCTAGAAATAGTCAACACTAGGACTTCTATAAGGAATGCCTCATAGTATACAAAAGAGACTTAAGGAAGGCGCAAAGAAATTCATGGAGGCGCTTCTGTAATAGAATGGAAGGGGTCTCGGAAATCTCGCGCTTAAGGAAAATTCTATCTAATAGAAAAACTCTATCTGCTCCACGCTATCTGTTAAAAATGGATGGCGAATGGACGGTTTCTAGTGAAGAGACTCTTGATCTCTTGATGGAAACTCACTTCCCAGGAAGCAAGGATGCTTCTACTGCGGAGCCGTTGGATGATTGTGGGTCTAGGGATGACTGCAAGGTCTAACTGCTGTGTACAGAGGATGTTCTGAACACGCGGCGAATAAAATGGGCTATTAAAGGGTCAGCTGGTCCGGATGGGATTGTGCCAGCAGAAATTCAGAAGAACTCGGAGGTATTGCTTCCCTGGTTAGAAGTTATCTTCAAAGGGTATCTGAAGCTGGGGTACATCCCCAAGAAATGGAGGAAGACTAGGGTGATCTTCATCCCGAAGGCGGAAAGAAGCTAACACAGCAACCCTAAGGACTTTAGAGCAATATCTTTGTCATATTTTCTGCTGAAAATCATGAAAAGGATGCTGGATGTCTATATTCGTTCAAAAATTGTACCTCAACAGGGCTCAGTCTGAAAATGCGTACCATAAGGGTAAGTCCATGGATACGGCATTGCTTACTCTGGTTCGGGGAATTGAGAAGTCACTGGATTTTCAGGAATTCTCGTTGATGGCATTTCCCGATATCGAGGATGCGTTCAATATCATGGACCCAGTAACCAGGCTAATTATTCATTTGTCAGGTAGCTGAAGGCTTATAGCGGAGATGGGGGAAGCTTCCATCAGAAGACGGGTTGTTTGGGGAACTCCTCAGGGAGGTGTCCTCTTTCCCCTTCTCTGAAATGTAGTAATCAATGGACTACTATTGGAACTGGATGGGGAAGGAATAGGTGTGGTTGCTTATACTGATGACGTAGCAATAGCTGTATCGGATAAGCACCTAGGTACAATCAGAAATGTGATGCAAAATGCGTTATAACCGCGCGGTAGGCCGGCAGATGTGGATTTGGGATTAACCCATCTAAAACAGAACTGGTCCTTTTCACTAGGAGGTATAAAATTCCGGCAATGGTTTTACCAAGCGTGAATGGTACTATGCTGGTCCTTACTGATAAGACAAGATTCCTACTTCCTAGGGATTCTTCTGAACAGTAAGCTCAGTTGGAAACCTAACACGATAGAAAGAGTAAAGAAGGCCACTATGGCATACTACTTTTATAAAAATGTCATTGGAAGGAATTGGGGCTTGAAACCGGAGCTGGTGCACTGGCTTTTACACGGCAGTTGTAAGGCCCATACTGCTGTATGGTGTGTGTATAGTGCCCAGGTCTAGAGAAAAATTCATATAGGAGCATGTTGACGAAAGTGCAGAGGGCAGCCTGTTTGCTCATTAGTTGGAGTGCGGGTGGTCGCACTAGTGCCCTAGAGGTTTTGCTGCACCTTCTCTCGTTGGATATTATCTGCAAGCAAATGGCGGTTAAGACGGCCGCCCGGCTATCAGCGGCTTCGGTTTGGAAGTGCCTGCAAAAAGAGCACAGCGTAAGAGGGGCTCCAAACCGTTACAGCATACTCCACTTGAGATCTTACTTAAGCATAATATAATGTGCGTAGTGACCTCTTGGAACTTCCGCGTCATTTATTTTGTATGCCGAAGTTACTGGATATTGTTTTTTACATTTCTTAATATTGAGGTATAATGAATTTTGGACAAACCACCACACTTTGTTGAGGTCATCTTACAGTTTGTCAATACCATGCTCATATGTTTAATTGTATGAATAATTTTTATGGCATCAGTAAATATTAGAATATTTGAGTGCTTCATTAACTTGGCTGTTCTACCGATGAACACAATAAAAATCCAGGGTCCAACATGAGATTCTTGAGGGACACCAGAAGTCACTTTCGATAACGTTGAATTTCTCATTCCCAATTAATACATATTGCAGTCAGTTTTTTAGATACGATTTGAACCAATTAATAACTCCGGATGAAAATCCAAATGCGCGCAGACTTTGGTGTGCTTTGAGGTGGCATATAGAGTCAAATGCTTTGCTAAAATAAGCACGCGCACGTGTGGGAAAACTATCATCATTATATGTGCCCGCACTTGACGAAACAACAAAAAAAGAACTTTGGAATAAATCAATCAATTTTTATATAGTTAAAATACTTTTAATTTCATTTTTAATTTAATAAAATACAAAAAATAAAAATAATCTATCATTTAAAATCACATGACCGGCAAAGCGGGCAGGGTATAGCTAGCATTGATATAAATCCAATCATGACACTAACAGCCTATACACTCAATTCAATAACCACGCCACAATAAATTAGCCACCCAAAGAATTATCACAAAGGTCTAAACATAAATAACTTTCCCATAGGTGTTATATTTCACTTTCAGAATTAAATCTCAACAAAAAGCATACAGATAAGAGAATGCAAGCAAATTCTATATCTCAATCAAAAATATCGCGCCTCACTGTGTTCCAAGAAATGTTAATAACTCTTAATAAAATATTGTTAATTCGAACGTGTTTTTTTATTTGAACGACTGCATTCAAACCGAGTATTATAACTCGCGCGTAGCAGCAAACTAAGTTAATGGGCACTAAGTTCATAAAGAAATTATTGTGAGTAAATCCTCTACTGACATAAAACATTTCTGATAAACTGTAGATATTTGAGTTTGTCCAGTAAAAAAATTGGTAATTTAACGATTTGATAGCTTTGCATGTTCATTATAATCTTTAAATAGTCCAATTTTTCGTAAAACACTGTTTATATATATTTTCACCTTCAGGAGAAATCCAAGCTTAAGACGAGCAGAGGATTTTCTCATGTAAATTTTAATAGCTTATATCGGATACGATTTTTAAATCCGAATGCGACAAAATTGAATACCATCCCATAACGATAAATAACAATGGTGTTATACTATACGTCGACCCTGACACCATCTTAACTAACAAAAGGATTTATATGTTGTTTTATGGGCTCGCGCTATAAATACAATTATAACCATTTATTTTACACAAAACATACAAAAAATAATAGACCATTATAAAATGAAACCACATCGCCTATCACGATAAAATTCCTTTTTTGTTATTTCGTACGGATTGCGAGAAGTCCCATTAGAGTTTGTCAACCATATCGTTTCACAGATTTTATTTCATTTTCGAAAATTTAATTTAATTTTAAATCCAATAAAATACGAAAATAATGTAGATATATATAGGAAGTATATGTATAGGAATGAGGAACATCTTGTTAGAATTGTTGTATACACATGGGTAGTCGGGTGTATCTATACAATACATACGAATACCATATCTATATTTAAAATTTTCCAGTTTTCATTTTTTTTTTTTATTCACGAACCAATTTTCAATTTTCATGGCCTATCACTGTTATCGTGGCGAATCTTTATGTAACCTACACGTACATGCATTTCTATATACTTGTTGTATACTTGTTGTCGTACAATTTTCAATAAAAATAGGAAATATTCTTGCCTGTACTTTTCAACCCGAACTAATGTTGATAAATATTCGTTATGTATGTACAAGGTGCTTATTTGAAAACATGCCAGCTGATATTTTTCTGAGCTACAGAATTTTTTTTTTCAAATTTTAACTTTGAGAATACTTGTTCGAAAGATTGGAAGAGTTCGATCCTAGGCCTTTATATCACATGCCTGAACTAATCAACATCATATTCGAAAAACGAATAATTTTTTCGAATTATGCGGCCTCAGACTGCCTGCATCCTCACATTAAAGATAATATAAGGAAAGGATTAGGTAATCACAGAAACGACCAAGGTCCTACGCAGCAAAGCCATTATCTAACTACTTTGTTAATAAATTACGCATTACCAACCATTAAAATCACTCGGATATAGAATACAACACTCATGTCAGCTAAATAACAGAAATAAACACAGTTGAATCCAATTAGAAAAAAAAACAATGAATGAAACATTATTTTGCAAAAGGCCTTTAAAAGTTTATTTAATTGATAAAATTGAGAATTGTACATAAAAAGGCTGTTTGATTAAAATGTTGTAACTTCAATTTTCCGTTAGGCTATCGTTTGTTGATATAATTCTAAAATAAAATATTAAAAATAATAAAAAAATATAAACTAAATTAAATTATTAAGGCCCGATTTTATGAACGAGAGTTTTATTTTTTGCCGATTTTAAGAACGACGATAAATAAATATTTACTCTCTCTTTTATTGCAGTTTTATAGCAGTTTTTTGTATAACTGGCAATACTTTTTTTTGAAGTTTCTGATCAATTGTGTTAAAGCTGTGTTAGTATCGCCAAAAATTTTTTAGTTTATTTTGATAAGTATTAATAAATATTAATAAAATATTATTAAATTTTTAACATAGACCTACATTTGTGCATGACTGTGAAGTACATACCAAAAATAATACCAAAAATTTACACTGTTAAATTTAAAAATATTCCAATTGGATTTGTTTTGTGGTGAAATTGAAACATTTTTAGATAATCTTTAACATTTATATTACAGAAGTCCCTAAGTCCCTAATCGTGTCGCTGTAAAGATCAAATAATTTTCTAACGATTTGAGATAAACACGAGAAAATTGTAAATCGATTTACTAAACATTTTTTAATTCTAAAGAAAGCTATTTAAGACCATGTTTCTATTTTTATATCTCCGGTCCTAGAGATGTTCACGGGGTCTCACCTATACGACCAAATAGCTAAATCAAAACCCCACGTGTGTGGTGAACAAGATTTATTTATGCTGATTTTTAACAAGTTCAGCGCATTTTTAAACAACTATGGTTTTTGATTTCAATCTATTTTCTAATTTTTCTATTACTCCTCCTAGAGACGTTCACAGTTTTTAAAATGTAATTTAGGATAGCGTAGATAAAATTGCAACACTGAAATGAACATGGATAGTTTAAGATGATATTTACTATGCCATACAGGCTACTTAAAAATTCCATAAATTTTAATAAATTTTCAATTTTTATTTCACCGATCCTGGAGATGTTCACGGGGTCATAACAATCAAATAACTGATATCCTAGAGATGTTCACGGACTCACGTTTATACTATTGGATTGTACAAGGTTTCGACTTTCGATAGTTCTGGACAGTCTCTTATATTTAAAGGGCGAACAAATATATTTGTAGAAACAATACAATATGACGTATTCTAGGATATGTATTCTACTTTTAGGTCATTTTAAAAAGAAAAAATGTTGTATACGTACACACCCCACAATGTACGTACCTAAATAAAATTATAGCGGATACATTCATACGCCTGTTTCATACACGGCTTCAGCTTCTGGCTTCAAAATAAGTCGAAATAGATTTTTGATAGCTAATTTAAACCCCTATTTTATATTAAAACACCAAATTTTTTTGCATTGTTTTATTCTGCTTTCTCGAAAATAAAATTTAAACAAAAATCTTAATCTCAAAAATGGTAATAAATTTTATTTTCATTTCTATTTGTACTAGTTCGGCGTCAGCAAAAAATTGTATGTCGCATTTAACATCGTTTTTATAGATAAAAGGGGGAAGAGCTGAAAGTGAAGCCTGTATGGAACGAGCGCATAACATTCATTCATCTAAAAAGCAAAAATAAAAAAATATTTTGTGTATACCTTTTCCAGCCAGACAATTATTTTTTATGTAAGTATACCGTACACAAATGTGTATGTAAATAAGTCTCGCCACACTTTAATTCTTTCGTCGTGATTCTATGATTTCAAAAAATCAATCGACGTTCACATTTGATTTCTTTGCGCATCTCTTTTTTTATGTATGTGCGTAAAATTATATTTTTTGATTTATTCGTATAGTAGGTTAGGTTTCAGTGGTTGACAAATAGGCCTTTTTGGCCAATTGTGATACCACGCATTCACGCTACATTATTAACCCATTCACCTATTCACCTACTCACACAACTACAGTATACCACCTGCACATTGCAAGCTCCATGTCAACCTGTACATTGACATCGACGGTGGGTCAGCGCTGAATTCTGCACTCCATCATAGGGTCTTAGTTGTGTTTATTAACATCACCGACTGTAATCGATGATGAAAATTCGTTTTGCATCTAGCCTCTGATGGGATTCGAACCCAGTACCTCCCGGTCCAAGTGCCGAAGCTTTAACCACTGCACCACTTGTCCGGTTATTCGTATAGTAAAAAATATTTATTATTTGCTGCGAAAAACATCATTCGTGTCCTGTTTTCACAATATTGATAGGTAGTTTTCTGACCTATTCGATTATATGAAAGAGAACTCGTAAACATGTCTGGTATATGGGATATAACCGAAAACGTAAAAATGTCTCTGCACAAGTTAAAAATCATCATAACTAGATCCCATTCACCACACTCATAGGGTTTTGACTGATCTATCTCACCATGTATGTGAGATCCCGTGAACATTTCTACGTTCGGTAAAATAAATTTTGAAAATTTACTCAAATTATTTCATGAAACTTCTAAGTCGTGTGTGGCACTGTAAATATCATCATAACCGAACCTTTTCCGGAACTATTGAAAGTCGAAACCTTGTACTATCCAATAGTATAAACGTGAGTCCGTGAACATCTTTTCATTTATTTGATTATTATTACAATAAATCGGGTTCGTCGCTTGTTTGGGAATGTCAATGGGGTAAAAATCCTATTGGAGAAAATACCAAAATTTCCAATTGAGAAATAAATTGAAAATGAAGAAGTTTTAAATTTTGAAAAACAAGGTCAAAATCATCATTCGTATCCTGTTTTCACAATATTGATAGGTAATTTTCTGACCTATTCGAATATATGAAAGAGATCCCGTGAACATTTCTGGTATATGGGATGTAACCGAAAACTTAAACATGTCTCTGGGCAAGTTAAAAATCATCATAATTAGATCCCATTCATCACACTCATAGAGTTTTACCTTATCTATCTAACTATGTGGGTGAGACCTCGTGAACATCTCCAGGATCGGTGAAATAAAAATTGAAAATTTATTAAAATTCATGGAATTTTTAAGTAGCCTGTATGGCATAGTAAATATCATCTTAAACTATCCATGTTCATTTCAGTGTTGCAATTTTATCTACGCTATCCTAAATTACATTTTAAAAACTGTGAACGTCTCTAGGAGGAGTAATAGAAAAATTAGAAAATAGATTGAAATCAAAAACCATAGTTGTTTAAAAATGCGCTGAACTTGTTAAAAATCAGCATAAATAAATCTTGTTCACCACACACGTGAGGTTTTGATTTAGCTATTTGGTCGTATAGGTGAGACCCCGTGAACATCTCTAGGACCGGAGATATAAAAATAGAAACATGGTCTTAAATAGCTTTCTTTAGAATTAAAAAATGTTTAGTAAATCGATTTACAATTTTCTCGTGTTTATCTCAAATCGTTAGAAAATTATTTGATCTTTACAGCGACGCTATTAGGGACTTAGGGACTTCTGTAATATAAATGTTAAAGATTATCTAAAAATGTTTCAATTTCACCACAAAACAAATCCAATTGGAATATTTTTAAATTTAACAGTGTAAATTTTTGGTATTATTTTTGGTATGTACTTCACAATCATCATTTGTGCAAGGTAACTATAAATCTATTTTTGTTCATCAAATGAAAAATTGTATGTGATATTTTTGTGTTTTTAAGATGGAAGGATCAAAGTCATCATCATCGTCGCCGGGGAATGAAAATTCAGATGCGAGACAATTAGGATTGATATAACCTATAATAACTTCTAAACAATTTGTATCAAATTTATTATTATACATATATAAATCAGTAAACTAATAATAAAATAATGTTTCTTAAATATTAATGTGACGTTTATACTACTTATACGTTTATTTCTACTTTATCAACCTCGAATTGGATAACCCTTTATATCCAAACAATTTTTATTGGACATGTCAAAAAATAAAACAACAACAAAAACTACTTTTATCCTCTGATTTAAACACCAAAAAGAGAAGATAAATCAGCGGATAAATTAAAACTCTCGGATTTTATTTTTTGTTTATCGTCGTTCATAAAATGCAAGCAGTGGATTAATCCTAGATTAATCGTTTATCCTCGTTCATAAAATCGGGCCTAATTGTCCTTTATTATTTATGCTAAAGCGTTAAGGGGCAACTATAACAAAATTAACAATAATTATAAACGTAACTTTAAAAAAATTATGTTTGCGATAAATGCCATGTCTGTGCCCATGGAAAAATTAGTTTACATTAAAAAATTTAACGTAACTTCGTTAAATATGAATTGTCACTTATTAAAAATTATTGGAGTGGAATTTTGCGTCCAAGCTTAAAAAAAAGTTTAAATTTGTATCGTGCTATTTAAAAAAGCCACAAACAATAAATAGCTGTCATTATTACAAATAGCTGTGATCAGCGTTGTTCGTCTACGCGTATTTTGGAATTTTTGACGTCTTGGCATCGAAAATTGCTTTTGGTGTCGACAATGTAGACAATTGGCGTAGAATATGTCGAGAATGTAGAGAATTGGTAGATAATTGTAGAATATTATATTGGTTTATGTTTGTACTTGTGTTTTATAAGTTGTTATAAGTTGGCCGTATGACAATGACAATACACTAGCATTGCCCGTATTAATTTTATTACTTAAGACCAAGTTTAATTGTTGATGAATTCAGAATAAATTTAATTGATGATTGTTTGGCTATTAACCCTCATGTGAGTGAAGAAAAAATATCATAATTTGAGTGACTAAGGTACCCGGGTACCCTACATGCAACTTTTCTTGAAACTAATTTTTTTAAATTTTATTTTGCAATTATGAAATTTATAACGGATTTTGCTAAAATTACATAAATTGAAAACAATTTTGCATTAGCTGCAACTTGTCAGTTTTCGAAGAACATTCTATAAACAATCGTAAATAATCCAACATATCACATCAGTGGAAAAAATGATCGATAGTAATAAAAAAATGTTGGTTAGTTTTTTTGAAATAAATAAAAATATGAACATAAATTAAATGAAATAAATAAATAGAAATACAAACAATGAAATACAACGACATATAACACAAAACTTTAAAATATTTGCGTACTATTTCTTTCAAATATAGTGTAAAATATGTAAAGGTACCCGGGTACCTTTGTTACTCTAACTACTTTTTGCTCTCACGTGCGTCCAAGTTGTAAAAGTTCTCATTTTTAAGTGTGATCATAATCTATCAATTGAACTAGAAGTTCTCATAAAATTAAAACTTTTTATTATGACTGGAACATACAAAGCTAGACGTTTAAAAGTGCAAAAGGTACCCGGGTACCTTGTCACTCACATAAGGGTTAAGCATACATTACAAGTTCAACCTGAGTTTCCTGTATGCCTCAAGCACAATCGAATTACGATACGATGCCTTAAGCTTACAAATCTATGCTGTTGCTTTGTGCCTAAAACTAGGAAACTTAATACAAAAAGTAGGTTGTGCAATAAATAAATAGAGATCGCATGAACATTTTTACTACAACTTGAGCCACCGAAATCGATAGTGCAATAGTTCACATTTAAAGCGGTCTTCCTTCTTGAAGATAAGGCACATCGCTACCACTTTTAATTCATCAAACTTAACTTCGCTTCGCTATGACGAATGAAAAATATGGTCAAAAGTACGGTTCTATTATGTTTCTCTTTCAAATAACAAGAGTGCTGAATAAGGGAATTCATCGTAAGTTGGATCCGTATAATGTTCAGATTTAATGTAGTCTAACAAATTACGCAAATTGCATAATTTCAGAACTTCGGTCTTCCATCATTTGCACTTTTTGATCTACAAATTTGCATTGCTGCTCTAGCGAGTACAGCCTTTTAAGCTTTACTTTACCTACGATTGCAAATCGGTTTGGAATGTCAATATGGGCTATATTCTGTTGTTCAACAGCAAGAGGCTTCTCTCTCCCCTAATCAGCACCACGTATTAGAAAAATTTTGTCGGTTGCAAATACAGCATGATGTGTGAATTACATTCGATATGCTTTTAGAATTGTAATTCATCGACGTTAAGACGTTGTAAATCCAGGAGTATTTAACGTAACCAAATAGATATCAGTGTATAGTTAACTAGTCAATTCTGTACCGGTACTATTCTTTCGCTTATCTCATCACAATTGCGGAATACTTCTAGGCTAAATTTATTTATTTAATTATTTCATTTTATTTTACATACATTTGAATGGTTTCTTAACTGTACAATTTAGCTATTTAAACAATATTTGTTTGAAAATTTGAAAAACTATACAATAAAATAAAATAAAAGTAAGAATTTTTAGAAACTAACAAGTAGTTTTTAGATAAAAATTCTGATTCATACGATAATATACGATTAATATTAATTATACAAATTATATGACTTGTTTGCAGTTTAATTATAATTATAGAAAAAACCAAAAAAATAATTTTATCATAATACAGAAATAAAGGTGAACTCAAAGAAACTTAGAATTATATAATTACACAATTACAAGATTACAACCGACGCTCAATATCAGAAACCTCCATTACCCAATATCTAAGGCTATTTGAAAATTTTAGAAATGTAATTAATCTAATCTAATTTTAGATTGGTGCCGATCTAATTACCAAGGGTAGATTTATTGAACAGAAATGGTGCCTTATAATGAAAAAATTTTTTACAACGTTCCTTACTCGTGAAAGGAACCAAACATTCCGAAGAACGCGTATTATAATTTTTAGGCTTAATATACTTCAAATAGCTCGATCTTTTATAAAATATCTTCAATACGTTACAAACATAGTGGTAGAATATTACGTTTCGCAAATAAACAGGAGACTGAATCAGTTCTTTTTTTAAAATGATTTACTCTTATTGCATACTTTTGCATTTTGTCAAGTAAACTAACATTATTTTTGAATGAATCACCCCACGCTGCAATATCGTACTCCAAATGACAATTAATTAAAGGAAAATACAAACAAATTAAACCTTTTTTGGGCACTATACGTAAGTTTTAGACTGAGTTTCTTCAAAATGTACGTTTTTTAAAATCTAAATATTTTTCCAGCCATAAACCTAAATACTTGTAATTATTTACCCTTTTAAGATCAGCCCACGCATTTTTACATTGAAAATTAACCAATATGGTCAAATATTTTTAGTCTTGTGTAAGGCGCCCATATAGGAGCAGGCAAACCTCTAATAAAAGTAAAACGCGATAATCGAAGAAACATTTGCACAACATGGGTGAATGGTGACAAACCGCTGAATCATAATGCGAAAGATCAAAGAGTGGTATCACACAAATTTACGAAAGAAATTCTGATGTTTCCAGAATTGTTGTCGCAGTCGTCTTTCCTATCTTGTCAATACATCCTTTACAACTTTCATAAATGTCGATCCGATCTGAGTCAATTTTCCCTTTACTCATATAGAGTATTGTTATTTACAAGAACAACAGAATTTCTTAATTGCATTTAGAACGGAAGTTGTGATGATTTCTGGTGATTTTCAGTAATAACAATACTCTATATGAATAAAGGCACAATTGACTCGTAATAGGAACAGCTACATAACTCAGATCGGACAGACACTTATGAAAGTTGTAAATAGGTTGAATCTTAACATCATAACAGTTCAATTTCATTAACAATTATCAGTGGCACTATTCTGGTAATTCCCCGGGAATAGGGGACTGGGGAAAGAATTTACATAAATTCTATTTAAATAATTTTATTTGACATACTAAGGTAAAAAGTTAGTGGCAATTTTTCTGAAAACAAAATAAAATTTGGAATAACTTTCCCTGATAATTTCGCTATGGAAAAATTACTCCCAATTTACAAATATTTACATCACACTTTTTTTCTCAGTAGGCCAGAAAAAACTGATTTATAGATAAAAGCTATGTAAAATCTTTCCCCAGTTCCGTATTCCCGGGGAATTACCAGAATAGTGCCACTGTAGGTAAAATAATTTCTAAGTTTTTTATATTCAACGATTTCAGATTTACCTTATATATAGGTTAATGCCCTATTTATATCATAATATCCAAATTTAGGTCACATACTATTAGCTGATTGAAATAAACACTATTCCATTGTATGTATGTGTATTGTGAAAATTAAAATTTGCATTATCATTTACAACGTCGAACTCACAGCAGTGGGGTCGGTTTTGCCCCAACGAAGTTTCATACGTTGTTACTTATAATTTAAGAGAACAACTTGATATAAAATGCCGCAAGGCTGCACTGCAATGAATGAATCAATAAACAACGACAGCAAGCATATGAATAGGTTTTAGGCTCTTCGTTTTGATTTCTGAACGTAAATTGGTCCAGCATAATCGACACCAGCCGATAAGAAAGGCCTAAATATGTGACCTGACTGAATGCTAGCTTGGCTATAATAAATTGAAGAATTGCTGCTGCTTGAAACTCTGTTTCCCACACAAACTTCGAAGGAGCTCGTTGCGGTTCCAATCCAAGGCCAAACAATTGTGGAATCATTCCACAAATATACGGAATTTTCTCTATCAATAAATAATTGTTGGAGGGAAACTCTGTACGTAAAAAAATCTAACCTGGGACCGTATTCTTGTAATCGATGGCAATTTCGCAAATCGAAATACAGTTTGCTTTGAAATTCTCTATATTATTCTAATTTTTCGCCGGCTTTGATAACAAAAAGATTTAATTGATTTGTTTTTTTGGATGAATTTAGGTCCCCATACTTTTTAAATCTAAAATTTATTCAAAACAGAAACAAAAATTTGGCTTAATTAAATCTAGACACATTTTGAATCAAAATTGGATTGGAAAGCTACTATTATTTTTCATTAGGCATTATTTATATTTAAAGATTTTGCAATAAACAAGAAAACCAAAGAATAATTAATAAATATTGCTATTGTTTTGTTAATATCTAATGATTATGATTAATTTTCGACATCGACATTGTCGGCGTGATTTTGTTATGACTGTCTGGTCACAACCACCATTTTGTGTTTTTTTGTATTTCCTATTGCTCGGTGTCTTTACTGCAATATTTTTATATTCCCCTCGATCGTTGATCGTTGTCTTTGCTGCTATATTTTTTTATGGTCCACTCGGTTGGTGTCTTCGCTGCGGATTGTTTGGTGTGGTGCGCTGAACATACTGGCGACATTTGTAGTTTTGTTTCTCATCTTATGGTGGCGCGAGGGTGAGAAGAATGACGAGAGAGCGAGACCGATGCGTATCGAGCGTGTACAAGGTAAAATGTTTTAGAAAAATGTTTTTCTTATATGCCTCTCTTTTATATCAATGCGAATTGATATAAATGAAAAACAGAGAAGAGTGATGTTTGTTCTAGAACATTTTTTCGCGTCGCTGTATGGCGCGAGAATTTTTTTCTTGATTCATTCGAGTTGTGATTTTTGAGTCGAGTTTTTGATTTGGATAATCAAATTTGGTTTTGATTATAAGTCTAGTTTTGATTGAAAAGTAAAAGAAAGTCTTTTTTGGAAGGAATAATTTAATAAATTGGACATTTTTTGTTAAGAATATCTTATACATATATGGGTAATAAATCGTTTATGTTGCTGTAATATGCTAGTATTGTAGTGAATAAAAAAAGGGGTGAAAATAAATTAAAAATATTTATTAAAGTGTTTTTTTTTGAAGAGTGTTCTCGATTATTATATACAAAACGAGTGAAAATTAGAAATACAGTTGTTCGGGATTGTGGTGAAATAAACGGTGTAGTTTTCATTACCACATTAAATCAAAGTTTTAACTGTACCTTGTTGCGTTGTTGAGTGTGTGGGCGGACGACCGAGGCACGTGCACATTACATAACGGATACAAATTTTTCCACGAGCACCGAATTATTCGACGGGTACCACAATATTTTAACTGGTGCCGACAAGTACCGTATTTTTGAGGGTGCTGTTTAACAACGGGTGGCCAGGTGAGGCCATTTGCAACGGTTTTTTTTGGATTTTTAAGTCGAGGCAACGCCCGATAATAAAATTGTTTACGGTTTTTGGCAAGCCAACGCCCCTCACATTACGGGTGGCCAGTTGAGGCTACTCCTTTTGCAACAGATCCGGCGGCCAGGTGAGGCTAGCCGCGAGATAATTTTTTTGGTATCGGGGAAAGGCCCCGCATCGAGATGGGTGGTCAACCGGCACCCTGTTTTCATTTGGATAACGGCACCAAGACCGCAATCCATTTTGATATCGGGGAGGCCCCGCCACGGTAATCGGTGGTCTGCCGCAACGATCGGGTGGCCAACCGGCTGTCCCTCGAGTTTTTTTGGTATCGGAGAGAGGCTCCGCAACGAACGACCGCTCAAGGTCGCACCAACACTGGTGGGGTAACGGCACATCAAACCGCAACGGTCCGGGGGACAGGAGTCCCTTGTGGCATGACGGCCGCGCAAGGCCGCAACAATTTTATTAATTAAGGTACAATTTTTTTCTTTATTTTATTTTATTTCATTTTTTTTTTGATAATTTTTTTTATTTAAATTTTGTTTTTTAAAATTTTATATATATAATCACTTTTTTGTAATCGAGCGCCGCACGGCGCTCGGTGCGTATTGCTCTCTCTCTCGTTCTCTCCCCTTCTTTTTTTCTCGTGGGAAGTTGTGTTCCTTTATTTTTTTTATGTGTCTAAATTGATTTTTTAAAATGAATTACAAATCTTCGGGTTTGGTATGATGGGAGCGGAGACTCCCTCTGTGTCGGCGTGTTGATTGCGGTCCCTTGGTGCCCGCATCCAATTTCGTAACCAGGGCTTGTCCCCGTTTGAATTCGGATGGATGCGCGCACCAAAGCACCGCTCTCGGTTTATAACTTTGGTGTGCTCGTTCCTCAAGTTCCGGCCGACGAATTTCGGCGGAACATCCGGGTTTTTTAGTATTATTGGCGGATTATTTTTTTTGTTCAACTTTCTGTATTAATCACGGTGTAAGCCAGGCCTCTGCATGCACTTAGTGATAAACTGCAGGTTGGCAGTAGCCAGCCTGTAACAATTTTATTTAATTTTCGACATACATTGTATACACGTGTAGACAATGTATTAATTACGCCATGTCGACAATACGGCACAACGCTGGCTGTGATTCAATATTCAACAATATTTACGGCATACTCATTACGACTAGTACGGTTGGAATGTCATTAAAAATTAGTGCCGCCAACATTTTTTTTTTTTAATTTTATAATTTTTTTATGGTTGGCCGTTTATAAAGCTTAGAACTTTAAATATATTAAAGCAACGCGACTCACATTGCAGAAAAGTTCGCATTCCCTGTTTATTACGTTATATTTTACGTTAGAGCGCGATCTGTTATTTAGTTTGATTACAGAGCTCATGAATGAAAATATCAAAGAATTTGTCTCAAATTTTGTATTGCAAATGAAATTTCGTGTGCTGAATCGCTGAAAATATTACAGAAGGCTTCCAGTAAACCCACTATCGAAAACACATGCATATGGGTGGTACAGTGCATTCAAAAGCAGTGGAGATGTGGAGGAAGATTTGCCTCGCTCTGCTCGGCCTCAACTGAAGTTGACATCAATAAAGTGAAACAAATGGTGAAGAAAAATCGTCATTTAATTTTGGGAGATATAGTCGCTGAACTTTCTGTGTCTCATGAATCAATCCGCACAATTATATACGATTGTTTCGGCATGAACGCGTTGTCGCTCGACTAGTTCCGAAAGACCTGAATTTTCTTCAAAAACTCAACTCTTCAGCGTTAAGGTCGCTGAAGACATGGGCCAATTCCAACCACACATTCATGAAACGGATTATAACTGGTGATGAGACATGGGTTGTCCCATCCACAATTTCGGAATGAGGGGTTCCAAGTTCCAACTGAACCAAAACCACGTCAAAGTCGACCAATAGTCAAGATAATATTATCTGTTTTGTTTGATTATGGCGGTATTGTGCACTTGAAATTCTTTCCAATATAGCTCAGACGGTAAATATCAAATTTGTCGAAAAAGGACAGGTTAAGAAAACTGATGGATTTTGCACCACGACAACACATTATCTCACAAGGCTGTCATTGTGAACGAATTTCTGGAGAAAAATTCTACAAATATCATCGAACAACTACCGTATTCACCTGATATGGCTCCGGCTGACTTTTTGAAGTGGAACTTCTTTAGTACCGGGGTGATTTTAAAATCGATGAAACAAAACGAAAAATTTCAAGCAAAAAATGAAAAAGCGATATGAAACGAAATTGCGACAGTTTTTCTTTTATTTTTTTTTCATACTCGATTGAAAAAAATAAATTTTGTTGTTGTTATCTTATTTTCAGTTGCATTCTGTTCTGTTTTGTTTTGTTTCTGTATACAGAAAAAAGTGTGTACATAGAAGTATGTATGTATTGACATTTTTCATACTCGATTGAAACCCGAGTTGTTGTCTCATATAGATTGGAGATTAAAGCACATCATCGGTAACTTTCAAGACAATTTTGAAGGATTAGATTTAATTTTGATTGGCGATCTATGTCAACTACCGCCGAATAGCGACGAATAGCAGGTCCAACACTATGGCGAGGATTGAAATCGAACTTTTTCAACAATTTTAATAAAAATTGGTAATGGACAGCTGTTACATGAGAACGAGTTGGAATTAATTGAACCACGATTTTATTACGAAGAGGAGGCTGATAGAATTTGTCCACATGATATACCATTGTTCTTCGATAACCATTCAGTTACTGAATACAATAATAAAGTTTTAAATTCTGCAGTCGAAATAGTCATTTCACAAGCAACGGATGTGTATATTGGTTGTCAGCGTGTTGGAAAGCATATTTTCATGCGTCAAAATTACACAAAATGTCAACAATTGATACAGGAGGTTTGCCTTATGAAATTACATTGGTTACAAATAAACCATACAACTAATATTGACGTATCAGATAGATTGGAAAATGGTGCGACAAGAAAATTGATTTATATCGAACATGGCTGGAATTCCTTGGCTCTCCCAAAACTGTTGAAAAAATTGGAAGAAAGGCAGTGGCATCAATAAAAACGGACAATCTTAGTCGATTGGCAGTACCAATCGATTGGAGAACATCCTATATACCATTAGTGCCTAATAAAACAGTGATCGAAAAACGTAATCATTTTTTACTAGTCTCTGCGTTTGCAGTCCCAGGAAAGTACATTTCATGAAATTGTATATGAATATGATAAAACACATGCTCAACAACTCCTGTACGTCGCACTTTCACGAGTAACATCGATTCAAGCGTTACATATTGTTCCAAAAAAAAATGAAAATTTTTTTTATCATGGTCGAATAGCAACAGTATCCACATCGAAGAGCAACCGTATCTACACTGGACTTGCAAGCTGAATTTCAAAGGCTGAAGCTGAGACTTGAGACGTTGATAAATTATTATTTGATTTCATAAATACGAGGAAAGGACTGTCACTATTTACCTTCAACTGCCAAAGTTTACGTGCTCATGTAGAATATCTTCAATTAGACAAAATATCATCGTCGTTGAATTTTCTGATTTTTTCGGAGACGTGGATGGATAATGACAACATTGTAGAGTTGCCAAATTTCGATATTGTCGTTCAATATAAAAGGCTAAATATACGGGTAGGTGGCGTTGCCATATACCATAATGTAAATGATCCTTGTCGGTTCAGATTTGTAAAGTGGGAGAAATATGTGCTTGCGAAAGCAGATTAGAACATGACACATTTGTAATTATTGCGGCAATTTACATTTCTCCCAATCAATCGATGGAAAATATTATTCAATTTATCCACGAGAATTTGATAAAGTATACGCCAAAAGTATCGCGAACTCTGAAAAAAATTATGATAAAATTCCAATGATTTTGAGTGGGGCTCTCAATGTGAATTTTGCATTAGATACGGCGATCCCTTTGATTCAATCCCTCAATACAGAATTAAATAAAAATGTACAGCATTCGTACGGAATCGATAACGCGATCAAAAACTGTTATCGACGCAGTCTTTCAACGATATTATGTTGATAGAATTCAAACTAGAGCATTCGCGTCCTATTTTAGTTACAATAAACCACTCGTGTCATTCGTTGAAATAGAAAACATGAAGTCGGAATAAAAAAATGTTAGAAAAACTTCGAAATTGTGTTTGTTGCTTTGTATTATGACGAATAAACCCTGTAATTATCCCACTCCTGAAGGTGCCGCACGAAATTTGCCTCGAGCTAGACAAAGTTGAAAATGTGTGATATATAATGCAAATTGTTGTAGTAATGCAATTATTGTTCTACCGCCGTTTTGAGATCACACATTTTCAACTTTGTCTAGCTCGAGACAAATTTCGTGCGGCCGCCTTGATACTGCATTCGTCTCATTCTCTCGCTGCTTAGATTCCGGAAAGTTTCACTTCTACTGCGTGTGAACTGCACACATTTTTTTTCTTTTTCCAAAACTCAAATTACCATGTCGATGCACTCGTTTTCAGTCGATAGAATTCGCGACGAGAACTGAAGTCATTCCGGAAAATGCGTTTGAAACATCTTTTGAGGATTGGATTATTCGTTGGCATAATACCGTAGACAGACACAAACTATAGATAACCTTGTTATTTAGAATATTAAATTATTTCTGCCTGTCTGTCAATATACACGATTTTTGCAAAACAGAATTATTAAGTTCTCATATTTGGGATCTAAAATTGTTGATTATGTTACGTAACATTAGTTGTGTCAATAAAAATTGTAATAGAAAGTGGGGATATACTTAGATTTTCTATTTTCAATTATGGAGGTAAATTTAACGTTACATCGATCTTTATTAGTTTAAGTCCCGAGACTAACCCATAGATGGTGCTTGTGCGATCATTATTTTAAAATTTACAGTTGTTTCAGTAACGCTACTTTTGTTATTTTCAAAGCAGTAACTTGATATGTGTTATAGGGGCTCCGCTTCATCGAAAGCAACCGTCAAACGTTGGTTTACTGAGGTTAAACATGAATGTACAAACACCGATACAAACACCAGCGCTCTGGTCATAAGAGTTCGGAAGTTATTCTAAAAAAGATAAAAAAAGTGTCCAAAATCGTTTTTCACTTTAAGGATATCAAAAGACTGTGTATACAATATTTTGCATGAACATTTCTCAATGAGAAAGCTTCGTTTAAAGTAGGTGTCGCGCTTACTCAGATTGGGTCAACAACAGCAACGTGTCAACAACAACGAGTCTTGCATCAGCATGTGACAATGGATGTAACATGGATCCACCGCTACACTCCGGGCAGTAGCCGGTAAAAGCCGTCCGAAGTGACCGGAAACACAAATATCGGGTGGTAAGGTTCTGGCCTCCGCATTTTGGGATGCACAAGGTAATTTATTCGTCAACTATCTTAAGAAAGGCCAGACCATTAACAGCGAATTTAAGATGGCGTTATTGATGCGTTTGAAAGAAATTGTGAAAACAGTTTTAAATGCAAAAGAAAAAAGTGCTCTTTCACAATGATAGCGCATCGTATCATAAGTCGTTGCTACGATGGCAAAATTCTACAAATTGTTTTCCAACGTATTCTCTGAATCTGGCTGCCAGCGACTATTATGGCGGCTATGTTCGCAGACATCATAAAAATGCTGTAGGAAAGGAGTTTTGCCGAAACAAAGGTCTATTTTGAGGAAAAACAAAAATTGTTCTACAAAAATTCAGCATATAAATGTCAGGGAAGTGTTGGAATGAATGTATATCACTATATTTATTTATGAATAAAGTCGAGTTTTGCAACAAAAAAGTTTTTTTAGTAGTTAGCCTTGAGGCTTAATATTTGCGTCCAACAATGTTTTAATGTCAAAAGAGAAAAATATGGTTCTCAGTAATGAGAACAACACCATCAGTTCTCCTCGGATAACTCAATGGCTCACTTTTCATCTGAAGTAAAAGAGTTATTTCAGCTTAATTTCTGCATATTTTTTACTAATATAAATAATTTAGTTCAATTCACAGAAGTATTGCCACATGATTTCGAGGTAAAGCTCCGATAATACATTTTAAGAAAGGAGGTCAAATCATATTCCTATATTTACGATTAAGTTCACTCTGATAAGGAACTACGGTCTTACATTAAGGTTTTTGGGTCAAACAATTTGTTGAGTGCGATGAATAACCTTTATTAAATGTATTACATTCGCAAATTTATTTATTTAAAAGTCGTTTGTTTCCTGTGGTTTTCGACCGAAAACCCTTGAAGGTATAATTTTTTACCACCAGTATGTATATTTTAGTGGAGATTTTATTTGTAGTCACGTTGTTTGTTACTTCAAGTAGCGGTATCTTCACGAAACCATACTCGTCTATTGGTACAGCATATTTATAGGAACACTGAATTTAGGAAATTTAAACTGCTCATTCGCCGCCGAGAATATAAATTTTCAAGAATTTAATTGTCTTGTAAATTTTAAGGCAATGAGCTACGAGTATAGTAACAGCCAAACAAGCTATGTGTTTATGAGGTGTTAAGTATGTAGAGAGTAAGTAAAATGTTTAAAAAATAAAAGTGAAGCAACTCAATCTCTCAGTAAATACCTCACCCCTCTGCAAAAACCAGAGACAACACAGCGTTTTATTGTATAACACGTTGCGAACTAACTTGGCCGCGAGCAGAGATTATATATTCCAAAAAATTAATGTACGATAAAAAAAGACATGTACTTTCAGTGGAAGAATTATAGCTGGCCAGAAATGGCCCATCCCAACGTGGATGTGCGCCACAGGCAATTATCCTCACCGTGGAAAATAGAAGAAGTCACCTTGGTATATGATATGACAAAAAGTGTACAGAATATAAAGCACAGCGTTCAGGTATGCCGAAGTGAATACAAACTCAAGGGCAACACCTGTACCGAGTGGCTACTATCAGCATAAAAGAATACGACACTCCAAGTACGTACGACTTGTATAGAAGTCGTATGCCTTAGTCAACCATACGACGTAGTATAACAAAGTGGATCCTATCTTGGTTCTGCGCAGCGAAAAATTTAAACATTCGTAAAATAACATGCTCAATTTGCCGATTCTGTAAGGAGGACACCTCGATTCTGAAGCACAGCAGCGTTGTGCCGTATTGTCTACATGGCGTAATAAATAACGGGTGATTTTTTAAGAGCTTGAGAACTTTTTTTTAAAAAAAAAACGCATAAAATTTGCAAAATCTCATCGGTTCTTTATTTGAAACGTTAGATTGGTCCATGACATTTACTTTTTGAAGATAATTTCATTTAAATGTTGACCGCGGCTGCGTCTTAGGTGGTCCATTCGGAAAGTCCAATTTTGGGCAACTTTTTCGAGCATTTCGGCCGGAATAGCCCGAATTTCTTCGGAAATGTTGTCTTCCAAAACTGGAATAGTTGCTGGCTTATTTCTGTAGACTTTAGACTTGACGTAGCCCCACAAAAAATAATCTAAAGGCGTCAAATCGCATGATCTTGGTGGCCAACTTACCGGGCCATTTCTTGAGATGAATTGTTCTCCGAAGTTTTCCCTCAAAATGGCCATAGAATCGCGAGCTGTGTGGCATGTAGCGCCATCTTGTTGAAACCACATGTAAACTAAGTTCAGTTCTTCCATTTTTGGCAACAAAAAGTTTGTTAGCATCGAACGATAGCGATCGCCATTCACCGTAACGTTGCGTCCAACAGCATCTTTGAAAAAATACGGTCCAATGATTCCACCAGCGTACAAACCACACCAAACAGTGCATTTTTCGGGATGCATGGGCAGTTCTTGAACGGCTTCTGGTTGCTCTTCACTCCAAATGCGGCAATTTTGCTTATTTACGTAGCCATTCAACCAGAAATGAGCCTCATCGCTGAACAAAATTTGTCGATAAAAAAGCGGATTTTCTGCCAACTTTTCTAGGGCCCATTCACTGAAAATTCGACGTTGTGGCAGATCGTTCGGCTTCAGTTCTTGCAGGAGCTGTATTTTATACGGTTTTACACCAAGATCTTTGCGTAAAATCTTCCATGTCGTCGAATAACACAAACCCAATTGCTGCGAACGGCGACGAATCGACATTTCACGGTCTTCAGCAACACTCTCAGAAACAGACGCAATATTCTCTTCTGCACGCACTGTACGCATTCGTGTGGTTGGTTTAATGTCCAATAAAGTAAACTGAGTGCGAAACTTGGTCACAATCGCATTAATTGTTTGCTCACTTGGTCGATTATGTAGACCATAAATCGGACGTAAATCGCGAAACACTTTTCGAACCGAACACTGATTTTTGTAATATAATTCAATTATTTGCAAGCGTTGCTCGTTAGTAAGTCTATTCATTATGAAATGTCAAAGCATACTGAGCATCTTTCTCTTTGACACCTTGTCTGAAATCCCGCGTGATCTGTCAAATACTAATGCATGAAAATCCTAACCACAAAAAAATCACCCTTTACATTGTCTACACGTGTAGACAATGTATGTCGAAAATTAAATAAATCACATCGACAATGTCGAGAATGTCGACAATGTCGAAAATTAATCATAATCATCAGATATTAACAAAACAATAATATTTATTAATTTATTTTAGATTTTTTTTGTTTATTACAAAATCTTTAAACATAAATAATGCATAATTACATAAAAATAATAGTAGCTATCGAATCCAAGTTTGATTAAAGATGAGTTTAGATTTAATTTCAAGTAAGCAACGCATATATAATCTGACTTTGCATTACTGTGTTAAAAAAGGTGTTAAAAAATTTCGCTAACTTAAATTTATACAAAAAAAAGCAAATCAATTCACCTTTTTGCCCCTCCCTCGGCCTCAAGTAATGAGGATAACAACTGCGGTTTAATTTTTCAAAAAAGAAAATTTAGTGTGACCGTGGGACTCCTGATATTATCGTACATACTTTATGTGTTGGAATTATTAAAATGATATATATTTGAAAAGGAAAACTTTTTGTGTGCCGGAAAAGTGAAAATATAAAAATTTAAACTGACTCATCTATTATATTAATACGGATAATTTAACTAAGGAAATAGGTGTAAAAGCCAAGATACGTTTTACCTATACTGTAAATTTTATATATTAGTCACGATGCCAGAATGTCATGACAAAATATGTTTGTATTAAACCGTCATTACACCGTAACAATACAGAACAAAACAGAGAACATAAAATGATTTTACTTACATACATACATACATTTTGGTGTTAATAGTTGTGAGTGTAAAAATACAATTTTGTCATGGCACTCTATCGTTATGACAAAATTTTGCGACTGAAGATCGACCTTAATACTTACACAACCATAATATCTATGGAAAGTTTTGAATAATCATTTCCGTCAGATTTCAGGCAAAAATCATGGGATCTCTTAATTACTGAGAAAAGGTTAAGTGGGAAGTTTCGTCCCGATATGCGGGTGATTTGTGTCCCAGTAATTTCGTAACCGGATAATTTATTAAGTTCTTAATTTCATGCTTGAACTAGCGTATCTGCTTTTTGTGTGGTGGTAAATCGACTATATAATCAACATAAGTACATTAGTTTGGTTATGTTGTTAATACGAGATTTGCTTTGGAAAACGTCAAAATTATTCATATACAAATAAAAATAGCACATACATACAGCGGTTCTTTTGTACATTCTTATTAAATATTTAGATTAAGGTTGCGCGCCTCCACAATTGTGTGCTTTTCCCTTTTGTGATTGTAATATTTAGAAATGGCGCATTTCAACAACATGTATGCGAGTACAAACGAAGACCAGAAGCGCGTCATTAATGAGGTCCGAAACGCGCTCGAATCTGAAACCCTGTCATCAAAGGTCTTTTACTTTGACGCTCCCCTTACTTTGAAACATGATTCTGTTTGTCCCAAAAGTAGTATTATATTTTCAGTAATTTTTGGGATATACAATTTTTTGTTAAACATTCAAAATGAAGATTTTTCATATTTTTTAAATAATTACCATAAACTTACCATAAAATAAAAATGTTGTCTTAGCCGCGCTAATGTAAATTTCGGTTCTTCAATGTATTTTGTTGAGACAATCACACAACACCACCATGGTTAAAGCAAAAACTAAAGCATTTTAAAATTTTGCTTTAGTTGAATATAAAGCAGAGCAAACTGAAGCTGAATAGCTGAATACCACTAGATGTGCAGCGCAAAACTATCAACCATTTGATCATTGGAATATTTTCTTGAAGAAACCTAAAGCAAAATGCTTTATTCTCAACAAAATACAGCTGTTGTCTTTGTGAAATGCTCAGTAAAAAATTTTTGTTTTCCCAATGGAATATAATATACGCATAAAACTTTACCTATCTAATTACTTATGGTGTTATGACACTGGATGTTTTTCAGTATCTGAAAAATCCAAATGAAATGAGAAAAATAATATGTATACAAAATATTAATAAGCGTGAGTGTATGTATACAATATATCAGGAATTTTGTAGAAAAAATTGAGAAAAAAAGCCGCCCAACGAACAGTTCTAGCAGTTTAGAATTATTTTGTTATATTTTTTTTGACATCTCCGACTTTTTTTTATCAAATACAGTCAAAACGAATAGTTTTATGCAAATACAACAAAAATATTGTATTCTAAAACTATTTGAAGTGATTTGACAACCGTTTCAAATAATTTTTAACATTTTTATTGGTACCCAAAATGTTTGTTTACCAACAAAATGAACATGACATTTGAAAAATTGTGTTGTCTCGTTCGTTTTAATTGTTTCTGTCCTAGTCATCGTTTATTTTTTTTTACTGCACTTTTTTCAAGCCAGTGTCATAATACCATTAAAATTATGTTGGTTGCAAACAAATAATTTTTAATAGTTGGCCAACATGGGCTTGTAGGGTATGCTCTCAAGCAATGTTAAACGGTTTTGCCTTTTTCAACTACTAGATGACACCCAAAACAATTTTGGTATGCTAACTCCACACATATGAAATAAACAATAACTAACTAAAGATGTATTGGTATTTTTTTTTCTATAGTACATTTATTTAAATAACTCGAAAAAAATTCAAATTTACGTTGCATTGTTACTTGTTAGTGTAAGCAACACACTCTTTGGTAGGCTTTTTTTTAAATATGTATCAATCAATAAGAGTTTGCGCAGGATTATATTTAAATAGATTCTGTTTATATGCATTATTGTTATTGGTAAAAGTAATCGTTTTACTTTGAATTTATTCTTCATTATATTACAATTGTTACAAATTTTACGTATTATATTAGAACTGATTTGTGTTTCTCGTTGGTTTACACGAACGAAAAAGAAATCCGTTTAAAATGTGTATATGTATTGATTTCTGTCAATATCTTCAGATATTAAAATCCTATTGCAGCTTCAACACGCACAATCATCTTGATTCGTAGGTAAGTAAAGTAAATAGTTACATATTTGTTTGGCTACTGCCCTGCCGCCCGAGTTAAACTACTTTAGCGGTCTCCCAAAACAATTATTTGGATAATTTTAATTCTTATGAATAAGTTAAAATAATAATAAAATTGAAATAAATAAGACGTATTCCCAAATGAAGGTCATATAACGAAGAATAATGAATGACTCATGCTCATACATGACTCTCTCGCACGGCTCATTATAGAATTGTACCAGAGGGCTGGAGTAACATTGATGCGTATCATCTCTGAGATAATTAGTAGATGACATTTTATATATGAAACGTATATTACAAGCCTCAAAAGATTACTATGTGACTTGTTATTTCATTTACATTACATTGACTCGCTCTCAACCTGAAATTGACGTCAAATTATAGAATTCAAATTCGAACAGTTGTATGTGGTGGCGCAAATTATTAGGCCAGTTGCACATTTCAGCTAACATGGACTCTCCACCTGCTATTTCTATCTAGTTATGCTAGAAAATTTCGATCAAATGGCAAGTGGAGACACGCAACAATATTTATATGCTATCTGTATGCTATGAATACATGCTATGTCGGCAGAACTCGATAGCATGTATATAGCATGCATATTTTGACGTTTCAATATGGCGATATATCAATATTCAATTTCAATATTGCGTCTACTAAATTTATTCGCTTTCATACTGGTGATACATACATATTTCAATAAATAAAAAATAAATAACCAAATAAATTTTAAAAAATTATATTAATAAAATTATATAAATATTTTTTAAGAATGATTTCTAAACGTCAAATTATAGCAAGTTTACCACACCAGACTCCATCTTGGCAAATTTTGATAGAAAGAGAAAGTAGATTGCAATAGCATTCAGATAGCAGGTGGAGAAGCCATGTAAACGCCAGAAACGTAGTTTCTATTAGCATAGTTTATTTCGCACAGACACAACTCATTTCGCTGTACATTTGAGCTAATTACATCGCTCGCACATACATTTCAATACAAGTAAAATACTATGTCTGCCAAATTATTGTTAGAATCACATAGATGGGAACAACAATACTCAAATGTCATCCAAATTTCAATACATTTTAAATATGTACAGGGCTGGGATGTACTAACATCACTATTTTTCGATATTTTAACGAAGTCTGCGATTCTTTTTGCTAGAATTAATGTGACTTCTGTTTCGTTTATCAATTATTTCTTCCCAGTTGCTATCACAACCTATTAGAATATATTTGAACAATATCTAGCTATTTCACTTATTTTCATTCTAGAATCGAAAATAAATTATTTGATGATAGAAACGCAGTAGAAATCACAATGTTGCAATATAGCAGGCTGGTAAATGATATAAAAATTGAAGCAGAGAAATAAACTTCGATAATTGATCGAAAATTGCTGATGTTAGAACATCCCAGCCCAGAATAATAGCAATGTTGTGTGAGCGATATAGCTGACTTTTGCATTCCAAATCTAACCCGAGCTAAGTTAGTTTTCATCGCTCAAAATAGAAAAACATAGCTCACATAGTTTAGCTCAAGTGTGCATCTTTCTATTACAACTCTTTATTGATAACCAAGAGCGATGAACTTAGTTCACATCGCTTAGCTTAGCTTAGCTGAAATGTGCAACGAGCCTTAATGTCCTGCATTGTAATATATCATTAATTATTTTCGGTCGACTCGGCATGGCTTGATGTTATACCTAATTTCGACACAATTGGCTAAACTAACTCAGGAGAAGTTCGTGAAATATAAAAACAGTTGTCATTAAAATACAATTTCTAATCTGTGTGTCTAGTTTATATGTTAATTTATTTAGTATAAGATTGATATACATTAATTGAAAAGTCATCGAAAAGAGTCCTCGTAAATTAAATTTTCATCGGCTTAGTAAATTCAGTTTCATTAAAGCACACAGTATGTTATAATAAATTAAACAGTTTGTAATTATAAAAGTTAATATGATTCATTCAAACTCAACTGTAAAATTTAACAATGCCAAAAGAGAAGGATCAGTTTTTCTGTTTGTAATGTGCTTCTTTTAATGAAAGGCAATTTAACTTATGTAATTTATATTATGGTTTAAAATGATTTCCACTTCATATGTCAAAAACTAGTATAATATTCAATACTATATTAAATTTTAACTGCCAAAATTGGATTAATATATTATTATTATATACAAATAAAAATATAAACCAATATAATATTCTACAATTTTCTACCAATAATCTACATTCTCGACATATTCTACGCCAATTGTCTACATTGTCGACACCAAAAGCAATTGTCGACACATTTTCGACGCCATGACGTCGAAAATTCCCAAAGACCCGTAGACGCACAACGCTGAAGCACAGTCACTGACTGAAAAATGGTCTTAGGTAAGACTTTTTGTCTTTGTTTTGAGTTTACTTTTTATTATGAGACTTTTCGTATTAAACTCGATTTATATTATACGTTCCTTTCAGTTCCTTCATTTGTCGTATCAGACAAAAAAAAAAACATTGTTACATATATTTTATATAGGAGTATTTATATTATCCGTTCCTACACTTACGGAACGGATAATATAAATACTCCTATGAAAATACATGTAACAATGTTTTTTATTGTCTGACACGATAAATGAAGGAACTGAAAGGAACGTACAATATAAATCGAGCTCTATTCACATAGTCTTTGACCAATAAGACCACCAAATGACTTACGCAAGTTTTTTTTAAGACCAATGCTAACTAAGACTATGCGCAGAATATGAAAAGTATTATAATTAAAATAAAACTCAAAACAAGGTCGAAAGTTTTATACAAAGCAATGCAACTCCTCTAACTGGCTGACAAAAGGAACTAAAAATTTGAGAAACGGTTCGTATGAGGTATTCCAAAATTTGTTACCACTGGAAGATCATTTTAATAATTTAAATACGGTCTGTTGTATTTTTGTGTCTGTATGAGCTCTCGTATTTTTTCTGTGGCGTTACTGATCAGCTAATTTATTAATTTTAATGAATTTTAAAAAGCCCAACTGAATCTGTTGGAAAGAATATAAATCCTTTGGCATATTCTTATGTGATCTGTTGTATGAGAAAAGATGATCTGTTGTATGAGGAACTGTTGAAACTACATATTGTACAAAAAAAAATATATTTAGTTGAGTACCAACAATTTGGAAAATAGCTCTATAACGGCCAAGATTCATAATCTCTCCATAACATCAGGATGATCTTCCTATAGGCCAAATCAAAAAAGTACGACCATATGATGAATATGAAACTCATCTCACACAAAACTGTTACTCCTTAGGGGTGCAAGAAAGTTCTGGTCTGAGATGTTGGTTCAGCCATTGAGCGCTTGACTATAGGGGAAATTCTCGTTCTAATTTTAGCAAAAAAATGGAAAATATATCGTGGTCAACACTCGACTGTTTTTTTACCACGAATGTAAACATAGATCTCGAATACACCACACTTGATTTCTAGAGCGAAATATTAAACTTAACGCTAAAACAGTCTCGTATATTCAAAAATCATTATTCCTGTTTAAATTCCAGAAAACAAACAAGATCAGACCCTTGTTAAAAATATATTTAAATGTTTTATTTCTTAGTCGTTTTATTGTAAACGTTAAACTTTTCAACATCATTGCAAAAATTGAAAAAGCTACCAACGAAGCTGCCACTCTCGGTACACAGATGTCCAGCAAAATTCGCAAGGATCTCCTAATTAATGGAAAAAATATGTTTGACGGTTGATTTCAAATATTCAATCGACCTGGACTGTAGAGATGTCAAATTTTTGTTGAAAAACAGTTCTTCGTCAAAAACCGTCATTTCCGCTTAAATTTTGGAAAATTGATCTGGGCCGTTATTGTTGTAAACTTAATTTGAAATATTTTAGATTTTAGTCGTTTTGCTCACAAATAATATACTTTTCCAAAAATATTTGCAAAAGACGAAAAAGGCTGTCGCACTGGAAGCGGACTGATTTCGACTAAACATCACGGAGATCTCCCAACTTAAGGTTTAATTTAAGATTTAAGTAAGAAGTTTCTCGCCGATCAGTATATCTGTCTAGGCTGTAGAGCGCCAAAAAGCATTTAATCTACACGGAACCACACACGCACACGCACACTATTTGATTTCAATTGGTATATGCTTGAAATTTGGGACAAATGTATTTGAAGCAAAACTGTTTTTAAAAAATAAAATTCGCAAAAATTACAAGAAATAGGGGAAAGTCGAAAATTTCCAAGCAATAAACTAGTCGTACAACAAGTCCTGAACAATGGGATTTTAATATCCACGATGTTCTTCATCGCGCCGAGATTCTTCGGGGTTGGTATAAAAGGGAGATATTCTTAAACTATAGTTTTCTTCATCTAAAGGGTTTTTCAATAAAAGCGAGTCGATGTTGGCAGCCTGTGGTAGCCATTGGTGGCGTCTGTCTAATCATTCTATTTTTTCTGTCACTGATGCCAAATCACCATGACAAGTTACACGATCGAGCAGCACGTCCAAATGATAAAAATCATCAAAAAATCATCTTTAGTGACGAGGCGCATTTTTGGATGAATGGCTATGTTAACAAGCAAAATTATCGTATATGGGTCATCGCCAAGAAATGAGCCAAGGTGGGAATGCATAAACAAAAAGTTACTGTTTAGTGCGTATTTTGGGTCGGCGACGTCATTGGTCCGTGCTTTTTTGAAACCTAACCGATTTCTTTTGGCCCAAATTGAACGACATGGAGGTAGACGAAATGTGTTTCCAGCGGGACGGGGCTGGACATTCCGCATGAACGATTTGAGGGTAGGGTTATTTCTCGAAGCGCTGACGTGAATTGGCCACCAAGATCGTGCGATTTGACTTCGCTAGTATTTATTTTGTAGGGTTTCCTAAAGTCGCAGGTCTATGCCTATAAGCTGCAATCGACCAATGCCTTTAAAGTCAACATAATCAATAACATCGCTCTGAATCAGCCGGATATATGCGGCAGAGTTATTGAAAATTGGACCGCTCGGATCCATGTCACCGTGAGAAACCGCGGTGGACGCTTATTACGTATTTTAGATTTAAGACAATTTTAAAGATAATGGAGGTGTGATAAATGTTTGCGAATATTTTCAAGATATTTGAAATGATGTGCTACTTGTTAAATAACAAACATTGTTGGTTGATTAAAGACCTATCAAACGGCATGACAAATGATTGGAAATCAGAAAAATGTGGCTACTTGCAGCGCCACAACGGTGGTTTTGGGTATGATGGTGTTTAGAGCAATATATCCTTCACCACCTTTTCAATAACTTTGTGCCTCATATTTAAACGTAAGGAACAAATTATGTTACTACTGAATAATTTGACATGAACGCCAGATTACTGAATTCCACATTATGAACTTAAGTTATATTATCCAAATTATTTCCTGATTCGGAACCTTTCAAATCATATTCAATACAACTATGGCAATCAAATAAAATATGGAGGATTTCAATAATTTCATCCTACGCACCGAAGTTCTTCCTTAAACACGAACACAACTAGACGGGTAGTTTCTAAAGGAACACTCTATACATAGTAAAGTATAGTACAAGGATATTTCCTGTCAATAATATTGTTCAATTCCAAATAAATTGGGAAAAATTGTTTTCCTTTCAACAGAAGATGCGGAATAGAAAAAAAAAGATTGGACGACTTATCAATTCAAAATTGTATTTTATTATAACAAAAAAAAAATGTTTTAATATCGGTTTTCCAATATTCCTATTTGTTGTTACATTGCAAGGAATTGTAATGCTGTTGACAAGTATTCTCCGAAGGACATAAAAAAATTAAAGCACAGTTTTGAATAAAACGATTTGTTATTTTTTGTGTTTTGGTTTAGGGTAGAATATGCACAGAATAGAATGAGAATGTTGATGGATACGTAAGGGATGATATGATGGGTATAAAACATATTTAAATCTGTACTGTTGATAAGGCATACCAAGAAGATAAATTGATGAGGGAAAATAATTGAAAATCTAATTTTTATTAACACAAAACATATTTGTTGTTATTGGTGTACGAGTATCCATATAATATCCAATAGAGCATTAAAAATTTTACATTTTGATGTTTAATTGGAATTCATCGGTATTTTGTTCAAGACCGCAGATGTGAAAATTTTGCTACATTTATAAAATTGTTGGAAATGAAAATGAAAAATACTGTACATCAGGTCATGCTTGACTTTTTGCCATAGTTTATGTAATAAAATTTTTAATTTGGACATAATCAAGGAATGATCTCTAACCAATTTTAATTTTTTCGTAATATGTATGTAGAAAGGTTGTACCAACCGAACTTTTATGATTTCGGAAATAACACCATTAGAGAGCCAAATATCAAAACGCTATTTCAAAATTAAAAATTTGATTGTATTTTATTTTATTTCGAAAATATTTGTCAATAAATCTGATGGAAAAATTCGAGAACCGCCGTTCCCTTCGACAAAAAATATTTTTTTATTTACTTTGGTAATCCTGTTCCAATATTTTGGCGAGTTGACAATTTTTCGACTTCGATGTATAATATTTTTTCATCACAAGATTATTTTTTGTTTGCATGAAATTTGAGCAGGTAGACCATTAACATAACAAAAAAACCTAGCAACATGAAACAATAAATCCTGTCCCCAAGCTAGAATAACGTTTTCTTAAAATCTAACAATATACAGTATAGACCTTACAAGAATTTTTTTATTACATGATATATTTTGCGGGGAGCAGTTTTTCTTGGTAAACAGAGTCAATTTTTCATTACTTTAATCTAACTTTAAGGCAGGACCTTTTATAAGTCATAAGTCTTTGGCGTAAGGTTAAATTAAATATTCTTCTGTATTTTGGTGTGGTGCGAGAAATTTTGAGGTTTTAGTCAGTCTGGATTGGATTTTTTTTTTTTTTTTAATTATTTCACTGACTTCATCGAACTATACGCAGATATTTTACAAAATTTACAAATTTACAAAATAATCAATACGCCTACATTTACATTTAAATATTTTAAACAAATCATGAGAACTTAATGTGTTATATAATAATTTTAGTTATTGAGAATAAATTTAGTTATTTTCATAGCGAAGTTCATGCGGTAGCTTTTTAAAAAATTTGAGACATCTGATTAAAACATTGTTATCAGAGATCTTTGAGATCTTTGTTTTAAAAAGCTCTGTTCTATCTGTTCTCTGCGTAAAACGACAATTCACCGAAAACGGCGGTAATCCTAAAACGATAATTCGTCGAAAACGATAATTCTCTGAAAAGCAATTCACCGAAAATACAATTCATCGTAAACAAGAATTCACAAAACAAAAAGACAATTCCCTGAAAAAGACAATTCGCATCGTAAACGACAATTCACCCAGAACAACAATTCACCGAAAAAATCTCCGAAAAAACAATTCATCGAAAATACAATTTACCGAAATCGACAATTTATCGAAAACGACAATTCACAGAGAGGGACTGTTCACCGACAATTCACCGAAAATGACAATTCGAAAATTCGCCGAAAACGACATTTTACCGGAGCCAACAATTTACAATTTATCGAGAACTAAAAAATTATCTGGACGTACCAAATAATCGAAAATGCGTCTAATCAGTAGTTACTCAGGGTTTGTATTTCATATCAAATTTCATTTTTGCGTTGATAAAAATTTAACGGAGAACCACGAGTTCCAATTTCTGGAAGATTATGAGTTCCTCAGTTTTCAGAGAGGAGAACCAGAGGATCTGGTTTTAATCGTCCTAGTGTTATTGTGATCATTTATCGAGTTTAAGGTTGGTTTGTAAGATGGTAAGTGAATTCGAATACGAGTTCTGGAAGTAACTCTGGGAAATTCTTAATTCTGCAACCAAGTTAGTCCACAACTGACTATGAAGAAATTGAGAATGAAAGATGGAAATGGAATTCTAATTTTTCTTTCTTCTTGAATATGGTCAACTGGAACATAGCTAGATCATTTCTTGAAACAGGACTAAAACTTTACAATTATTTATGGAAGAAGTCGTGGAATATAACCATCTGAAACGGAATAAAGCCATTTCATAATCAATTATGATGAAATGGGTCTACAGGATGGAAATAAAACTCGAAAATATGTTTCGGAAATTGTTTATTCTGAAATTTAGCAAACCTATGGTGGAACTAAACCATTCCTTAATCATCCATGTTGAAATAAGGTACGTGGAATAGAGATGGGATTTTTAAAATATTTTTTAGATGTTCTGAAATTAGACTAACTGAACCAGAACAAGGTTATTTCCTACACGTAATGTAATTGGTATGTAGGATCGAAATGGGCTTTTAAAATTATTTTTGAAAGCAGTTCATGAATTTCGCCAATTGAAACATAACTCATAGATGGAAGAAGTCGAAAAATTCCGTAATCGATCATCATAAAATTAGGTGACTAGGATGAAAATAGGATTGAAAATGGTATTTTGGGAGAAGTTCTGGAATAAGGTAATGATGCATCATTTCATAACAGATCATAAACAAGTGGTTTATGAAGCATTGAAATGAGAATGGAAATTGGGTATGTTGGATCAAAATGCAACCCTAAAATTATTTTTGGAATATGATCAACTGAAACCAAAATGGTTCATTTCTTTATCGAATGAAGTTGTTTAATTTTCAATGGAAATGAAATTGTAAAATGTGATAATCTATTGAGGGTTCCGACAGAAATGCTGAAAACAGTATGTCACTAAATCCAAATTTTTCCCCATTTGCTCCTATCTAATAATTCTGCGGGAATGAACTGAGGAAAAAAGTTAGTGGTAATTTTTTTTTGAAAACAAAATATAATTAGGAATAATTTTCCCTGTCATTTTCGTCACGTAACAAATTCAAAAGTTATAAAAATTTACATCAAACTTTACTGGCCTTAGGTAGGCCAGAAAAACAAATCTATAGATAAAAGCTATATGATAATCGTTTCCCTAATTAGCTATTCCCAGGGAATTACCAGAACTAGGCCATTGTTTCCCTCACCCCGTCTATCTTTTACCTAGGAAAATCAGTCATATTTTATCTTCTTAAAAAAGCTTCTGAATGGAATGCATTTACAAAATTTTCATTGGTGGACTCTTTAGGTATCTTTAAATGGACACTAAAATACAGCTGATATCCAAATTTTTATCATATTTAGAGGACATGATGACGAGTCAAATCTTTAAACACGTAATAGGCTCCAGAAAATTATATATTTAATATTTTTTGTTTAAATCTCAAATGATGATGGGCCATATGCAAATGAGCATGTAGCGCAAATCCTAACATATTGGTATCCAAATTTTTATCCGATTTAGTGGACAACATGACAAGTCAAAATCAAATCTTTAGGCACCCTTTAGGTTCCACCGAATTATTAATTTTTTTACTGAGTAGTTTCTTTAAATTTCATATGGTGGTGATTTATATTCCTTTTAGGCGTCTGTCTAGTAGTAAGCTCGCAACATTATCATGTTAGTATTATTAATTAAATATATGCTTTAAAAATCCTGGGATGAGATGGTTTTAAAAAACCCGGAATGGGATGACAATAGTATTACCTGATGAACATTTTTAATTTCCCTGGGATAAAAACTGGGATAACTTCACACACTTCTAACCAGAAATTTATGTGATTTGTTATCGAAATGTAAATTTATTTGGTCCCCAGGATAATTAGACCACATCGCAATAGCTAGGCCGCAATTTTGTCAGACCGGCTAACATACAATACATAAAAAAACATATTTGTGTTTTCAATATCATTTTCACGGGTTGTCGGCCTTGTTTGCATTGTGGAACAAAATCAATTAATTTTATTAAACTGTTTAATTTCCATTTGGTGAGCAGATCCCTTATTTGGCACCCAAAACCATATAGTCATAAACGTGTAAGTAATTATCGTTAAAACTTCATCGTCTTAATTAGAAAAATTAATTAGTATTCATAAAACCAAATAAATAAAATTAAATACATTTCCAAATTCTTGTGTTGTGTTGGCAAACAGAAATACATCAAAGATAATTTTATTGATATACAATTTCTCGGAGAGCTTTTTCATCATAATATTAATTTGTTGTTTTAAAACCAACATTTTTAATTTAATTAAATTATATAAATTTCATTCTCGGAAACGTAATATGGAACAAGGGAACAATTTTATATAAAAAAATATTTCTATTTTTGTGTTATGTTGATAAATAAGCTCTTCGGCAAAAATAAAAGCTTACACACAATTTATCAAAAAAACGCTCTGATAAAAGTAAAAAATATAGCAACACGACATATTTTGTGCTGTAATTATTATTTAGAAGTTTCACGTAACATAACACGCAATTTTGTTGCTCGCGCGCTCGCCTAATTATTCTAATTTAAAAATTATTTGGAACAATATAAACGTAATGATAACAACAATAGCGCAAAATCTTTCTACACTCCGTGGAAAGGAAATATACATCCCTTGAAAACCTAATAAAGTTTAAAAGGTTGGTTTCGTTTGACTTTGGCAAAATATAATAATTATCTGAGGAATTTCAATAATGATGTCGTTTTACTGGGATTCAGTTTTATTATACGGAAAAAGGGAGGACAATATTTTTTGATTACGCACAAGTATGACCAGACTTTGGTTTGAGTTCATTTATTGCAGGAATTTTTGTTTTTGCTTGTACTGTTGCTTCTTGGATAACATAAATAATTTATAACATTTATATTTTTAAGGAAATTTTCTTTAACCAATCAATTTCTTCTACAAATAAATGAATCGATAATATTAATTATCGGGCTATACGAAGAAATATCAGGGTATACAGAACCAAATTTAAAATACTGTTTGCTCCATTAATTTAACGGCTTTGGGTCAAACTAATTAATGTGGGTCAAATAAAGTAATACACCTTCTCGACCATTTACCATAAATCACAACACAATGGGTGGGTGAACATTAGAGTTACGATAAGGCTCTTATAGCAAAGGGTTGTCGTTAGGACGTTCCACTTTAGAAAATATGTCCTATGAAATGAAAACTTTAATTCAAAAAGTAATTAAATAATCGAACATTCACAATTCATTGTTTGAATCAGGAGAATCAAAGCAGCATAATGATTCTGTGCCATTTAATTTCGCTATCTGGACAATTCTTGAAAAATAATTAGTCCGTTGAGACAAATATTTTGGTAGCTCCATTATTTCGAATAAATTAGAATCCAGGTATAAGGTAAGCAGGATTTTTGTAAGGCATAGTTCTAGGAAATTAATAAACTGATTTAAATAGTCGTTATCGACTGAAAGGGGTTTAGGTAATAATTTACCCGCACCTAACCGAGCTTTAAATAATGAACCGTAAGAGGCACTTTAAAATTATAAAGCAAATTTTGACGTCATTTAAATTTTTTACGAAATCTCAAAATATTGTATATCATCGCAAGCTTCGCCGATATTGTATACTATGATCGTAACGTTAATAATAGTTTGATGGTACTACGAGTCTCCACTAGCACACTGTTCGAATATTAATGGTGTAACTCGATGGTAATGACAGGTGGAGAGCTCAGGTAAATGTCTCCACGTCTGACATAATCACATCCCGAAATTGGCGATATCGTCTCGCATTGGCTCTTATAAAATTTACTAGTCCTATTATTTTATCTAAAGAGTCGCGCAAGGTAGCCGATTTAGCACAAAGGTTTTGTTGATGCAATATATAGTGAAAATAAATTAAATTTTCTAAATGCACATTCTTCTCCTTCATTAGAGAAACGAAACCTTCTCGTTTTCCTTATAATGATGAATCCGATAATCGACTTCTTTTTTTGTTACAAAATTATTTGCCGTAGATTAATTACGCTCATTTTGCGTTGATGTAGGCTTTATTGTTAGCAGGGAATCAAATAAGAATTGCAACGTGTCAGTCCTTTTTCCAGTGCTTTCAAAAATGCTTATTTCTTGCGCCAGAGTTCGAAAGCAGTCATCGTTGTTTTTTGGATTAAATTCTTTTGTCGTTTCTAAAATTGATCGATCCAGCTGTTGTTGTAGCGTCACATCAGACGTGGTGAGAATATCCGAATCAGTATGGTACTTCAACTTCACCGTCTATTTCGTAGATTTGTTCTTCATTTAAACGAACTAGTATATCCTTTGCATATTTTAGCATTTTTGATTTTGAAGATATGTTGAAAAAGCCTCACTTTTCTTTAAGATTCGATGACTGTGGATTATGAAGAAACTTCATGAGAGATACAATAGGTTTATTTCTTCTTTTTGCCAATTCAATTTCCAGTGCACTAAGTAACTCTTTACTTAAATCGTTATTTATTTTTTCGAGGCTACCAAATAGAGCGCCCTCAGCAGTTATTAATGTGGCATCTTGTCTACCAAGACAGGTTACGGTTATTGACAGTGGTTGTAACGTTTCTAATAATAATTCTGCTGTTTTTATATTTACATCGTCCAACATATTCTCTAATTTTAGATCTCGCAATGCCTTCTTAATTGGATGCTGTAGTCGTAAAAATCGATCTAACATAGTCTCTAACGTATTCCACCGAGTTGTACAGTCTAAAATCAGTTGTATTGGCTTTTTCTCGTCAATGATCACATAGGTTTGTAAAATTCCGTTCCGAACTGGAGACTTCCTAAAAATATTTACGATTTTTCGTATTGCATTTATCCATGTTGCAATCGTTGCCCGTATACAGACTTCATTAATTTCGACTGTTTCAGTATCTGAATCAAAACAATCATCAGGCGTTTCATCGTCATTAGTATCATTATCACGTGTGGCTTTTTCACATATAAGACTTTTACAACTGCTAAGTAAATGCCATGGTTATAGCAGAGTTGTTGATACGCAGGAGAGTCTTCCAAATTTTTGCATTACTGCGGCACCATCTGACATAACACACATTATGTCTGAATTCATTTGTATTCCGAATGAATTCAATTTTTCGGTTACTAGACTTAACGCAGTCTCTGCTGAGCAACTTCCCTTAATCGGAATTAACCCTAAATTATCCGATTCACTATTATTATAATATAAGTGGATATCCATATATCTTTTGTTGTTCACGCTCGTCCACTCATCCAATGAAATACTAAATTTCTTTTTATTAACTTTTAGTAATTTAATTTTATTTAATAGATCGTGTTTTTTGATATCATAAAATTCTATCACTAAATTCATTAAATTGGATGGATTTTTTGGAAAATTACCATAACCTTTTGCAATCATACTTTGTCTTATGAACTCGCTTTTAGCAATTCGATTAAATGAAAATCCATCAATTGCTGCCATTTTCGAAACTACTTCACTCATTGAAGGGCGTTGTTGCTGTACAAATTTATCTAAATTCGGATAGTTATTATCGCTCTTGTGATGCTTTGTTTGATAACTAGAACTTCCAGCTTCTGGTTCCTTTCTCTTTAAATTGTGTATGGCTGTTAAGTGCCTATGTAATCCACTAGTCGTTGATGCTTTACACATTATGGTTTTTCCACATATATTGCACGTCGATGATTCATAATTTCGTTTCGTGAAATGTTTCCAACAGTCTTCATATTCATTTATATTGTTCATGTTAACGGTCTGAAAAATTTATATTTATTAGAGAAGAAATATACAATTTCAAAAAGTTCTAACCTTTAAAATTTTCCAAATATTATTTATAATAATAATTAATTGACTTTTATCGGATAGTTTTCAATGCTTTAACCAACAATATTTCCTGAATTGTAACAACCACCGCACAAAATATATTTACAACAAGTACAATCACTTATCTAATTTAATTTATTTATTTTTTACTAAGAACGTTGCATACTTCTCCGTATTTATATTCACTACATTACGTTATCTACAACATCTGTCAATTGTCATATTGATCGTGCAACTCGAAAAATTTACTTTACCGACAGTAAATATTTCGTACCATCGTTTAGAACAAATATTACAGGGTGTACTCGAATAAGCTTCACCGCGAGTATATTTATTTAAATCTGTATCTATAAAAATGGTGCAAAAAATGTATGTGCGCGCATTAATTCAGAACGGCTGAACCGATTTGGCTCAATCTTTTCTGTTGTGTTTGCAATTACCAGGAGATGGTTCTTACGAAAATTTTTTTTAAAAAAATCCACCGGAAAAGTCGGAAAACCCGAAAAATCGAATAAACAATCATTTTCATATGAATTTTGTGTGTATATTTTTTCTGAGACAGGTGGTGTAGTGGTTAAAGCTTCGGCGCTTGGATTGGGAGGTACTGAATTCGATTCTTATCGAAGGTTACATCCAAACTGCTACTTTATTTTTTATCCATTCTATTTATTTTATCTATTTATTTAAATAAAAATCAATTGCCGTGCGTTAGTCTCGCAAAAACTCGAGAACAAAACGATCAATTTGAATGATTTTTTTTTTGTGCATTGTCCATCTCAATACAGTGGGTCTTTAAAAAAAAGAAAATTCGGAAAAACTCAAATGAAAATCCGCTAACTCGAAAAAAATCGAAACCAAATGGAAAACCGAAAAATCAAAAAAAAAAAATGGGAAATCGAGAATTGCGTTTTGTAGAGGAATTTTGTATGGAAATACACTTAACACCACCGATGAAAATTGTATTTTGACAATGATCATTCATTTAAATAGCCACTTCGGATTATTTTCAATAGATGGCATTGGTTGCGGACTACAATAAATATAAGTTGTGTAGAATTTTGGCAATCTTATCAGTTGCAACGAGGCGATTTGGCGTGGAGAATGGACAACGTGTCTATTTCACGGAAGCTAATGCAGCACAACGAGCAGAACGACCACCAGCTATAACACTCACTAATTTCTTCGAAATTTGCCAAAGCGATCCGTTCGCACGAACATTGCTTTACTGCGAAATGCCACGCTATCATACTTGGAACCAGTCAACGAAGAAGTTTCAACGTCGAAAAAAAGGTCAACCTGTTGTAGGATACGTAAATGTGTATTCGACTGATGCGCTTGGCCGTGTGTACACCGTGCATTCACGACAAGACGAATGTTTCTATCTTCGTTTGCTTTTGTACCATGTTCGTGGTCCTACTTCGTTCAAATCTCTTCGTACTATAGATGGTGTATTGTGCGCCACTTATCGAGAAGCTTGCCAACGTCTGAATTTGCTGGAAAACGACTCACATTGGGAATCAACACTCGCCGATGCCACTGTTTCTGCGCCGGCATATCAAATTCGTGCATTGTTCGCGATCATCATAGCGGCGTGTCATCTATCGAACGCATTGGAATTGTGGAACAAATACAAGGACGAGATGGCTGACGACATTTTGCATGTAGTTCGCACTACAACATCAAACTATGAGCTTGAAATGAACGACGAGATACGCAACGAAGCTTTGATCATGATCGAAGACATGTGCGTGCTTATGTGCGGCAGCTATTTGTCAAAATTAGGCATGCCAGCACCAATTCGTTCGATGCACGATGCATTTAATCGTGAATTGCAACGAGAGCAAGAGTACGATCGAGATTCAATGAGCCAAATAGTGCGAACAAATGTCCCGCTTTTGAATGTACAGCAAAAGAACGTGTACGATGCATTGATGGACGCAGTTGATGAAGGAAACGGTGGAATATTCTTCCTCGATGCTCCTGGTGGAACAGGCAAAACATTTCTAATTTCATTGCTTTTGGCCAAAATTCGCTCGAGATCTGAAATAGCGTTAGCCGTTGCATCATCGGAAATTGCAGCCACATTGCTAGACGGCGGCCGGACAGCACATTCTGCGTTGAAGTTGCCGATGAATATCCACACGAATGACAAGCCAGTGTGCTCAATTGCAAAAAACTCGGCGATGGCCAAGGTATTGCAGGATTGCAAAATCATCATCTGGGACGAGTGCACAATGGCACATAAACGATCATTGGAAGCGTTCAATCGAACGATGAAGGATTAACGAAGTGACTCAAGGCATTTTGGTGGAGCGATGATTCTGCTGGCTGGTGATTTTCGTCAAACGCTACCTGTCATTCCAAGATCAACAGCTGCAGTTGAACTCAACGCATGTCTGAAATCGTCCAGTTTATGGCGCTATGTGGAAAAGTTATAGTTGACCACGAACATGAGAGTTGCGTTACAGAACCACTCATCAACTGTTGATTTTTCAAAACAATTGTTGGCGCTTGGAAATGGCCAAATTGCTGTTGATGTTTTGACCGGATCGATTTCGTTTCCTTTGAATTTTTGCATATTCACGACGTCGAAGGGAGAGTTTATCACGAAAGTGTTTCCGGACATCCACCGAAATTATATGGATCACAATTGGCTCAGCGAACGAGCGATATTGGCAGCGAAGAACAAGGATGTTGACACTCTGAACTACTTGATTCAAAACCAAATCGCAGGGGAAATGCGTTGTTACAAATCCGTTGACTATGTTACGAATCAAGACGAAGCAACCAACTATCCAACCGAGTTTTTGAATGCGCTAGATTTGCCGGGAATACCGCCGCATAACTTGATACTCAAGGTAGGATCTGTTATAATCATGCTGCGCAATCTGAACCATCCGAGATTGTGTAACGGAACGCGATTGGCTGTGAAGAAACTGATGAACAACGTGATTCAAGCGACGATCATCAAGGGCAAATTCAAAGGAGAGGATGTTCTAATTCCGAGAATTCCTCTGATTCCAACTGACATTCCATTTGACTTCAAGCGCATTCAGTTCTCCGTTCGTTTGGCGTTCGCTATGACGATTAACAAATCGCAAGGTCAATCGTTGGAAGTGTGCGGAATAAATCTGGAATTTCCGTGTTTTTCTCATGGTCAGTTGTACGTCGCCTGTTCGAGAGTTGGCAAACCGTCATCGTTGTTCATTTACGCACCGGACAACAAAACGAAAAATATTGTTTACCACAATGCATTGTATTGATTTGCGTCTGTATTACATTTATTTCCACTCGAATAAAATACAGTGAATTCTTTTAAATTCCAACTGGCTCCAATTCATTTCCATAGTGAGAGCAAAAATCCAATAAACAACTCAATTTTCGATAGATGCCTGAGTTTCAATAGACATTTCATTGCCTTTCAATACTTTAGTGTTGAATTCGATGAAAAAGTGAATGGAATGGCCACTCAATCGTCTAACTCAAACGTCTATTGAGAACTGAGTTGAGTTGTTTGATTTTTCTTTCATTAAATTCAATTTTTGTGCAGGTCAAAAGTGTTTGCTCGGACGAAGTAATTTGGGGCGAGACAAAGTTCGCCGGGTCAGCTAGTTTCATATAAAATGAAAGAAAAAAAATCTCGGGAAAAATTTAAATTTCTCGGGAAACGGGAAATGATTTTTTCTTAATTTTCCCGAGAAATTTTCGGGAATTTTTTCTCAGGAAGAAACACTCACTGAATTACAAAAGTAATTACGATTCATTTCACTCTGACGAAAACGAATATTATGTCGAGGAAATGGCCCCTAATATAAATAAAGCTATGAACCAATCTCCAACAAGACAACAAAAAATTAATATGTTGGAATTGTAACATGCCAGAGCACTAATACCAAGACTGAAATTTACCTCCACAAAGAATATTCGGTTACCGTTGCGGAAAAAAGGATAGATGAAAGCTCAACTGCACCACTTGCCAACGAATTTCGGAAATGCAACCCAGTTTGCAACCTTTTGTTATCACCACTTTATTTAAGTGCCATACAATCGTAAATGCCTTTTTTTTATGCCCCATTGTGTATCACACATTTATACAAAACGGGTCTGATTTCTCCGATTATGAAAATAAAATTGTTACTTAATTAAAATTTAGTGTAAATTTTCTATGTTCCTAACTCTTAAGGATGATGATAATTCCGCCGGTTTGCTATACGTTTATGATTAAGAAAAACAAAAAATTGTAAATCAATTTAAAGCACATGTACCTTTCTGATTAAATTACATTACTCTGATCTAAATCTATATACACTAGTATAGGAACCTCAATTTATACAATTTAAGCATAGAGCCCAGATGTTCCAATTTCATTTCGTTAACATATTTTTGAAATCATTTCTGAGGATGATGATACCGATCGATCGCAAAAATTTTATATTAGATTTTTTTTGGCTATGTTTTGTTATTTCAGCGAAATCATAAAACCCTAAACACGTGGGCATTACAACATGATTGCACTGCAAGTAGAAAAGCAACAACAACGATACAAAATTTAAATCACAATAAGCATAAGTCGAAAACAATACTTTAGTTTTTCGTTTTTTATTTTTTTTTTTTTTTATAACTCGAAAATCAAAATAATCCAATTTGAATAAAAACGAATAAAAAATTTTCCCGGGTAATTTTCCAATTTTATGGATTCCAATAAAATTGAATATACAAATTGTTTCGATTGCTATATTTTACTGTTGGCACGAATTTGATTGTAACTTTAATCAAAAAGAAAAAACACTTTGCTAAAATTAGAACCGATACACAAGTTTATAGTGTAAAGCAAATTATTACTACTTTTACTAGGGGGTGCGATTTATACGTCAGGCAAGTAGAGTGAATGTTGAAATTTGATTTCATTCAGCACCTTGCGCACATTACTGTGTATACCCCTAACGAAATAAAATCATATTTTATCACCGAGGGGTATAGATAGAATGACATTTTTACACATTTACAGCGAAGTTATAAGACATTTTTGCCAATATATAATGAAATAATCAATATTTGAGGTTAAATAGTCAAATGAACTAGAAAATTGTGATCATATCCGAAAATACATTGAGGGTGTTATTTTTTATATACACGTACATGGTAGATACATTTTTTGACGTGCGGTATATAGTTGAAAGTTCATGTTCCTCTCAATTTATTTAGAATTTATGGATAAAATGGGACAAAAGGGTGGAAAATAAACATGATTATCATCATATAATGAAATCATCATCAAGGGTCCAGATGATGTCAATATTATATGCGTGTATGTAAATTGATATACAGAAATCATTCAACCTCCCCAATAATATTACACATTTACCCAGGCACATTTAAATGTTTATAGTCAGTCATATATGGATCCAATATGTTTCAAGTCAACATGAACATATAAAGTGAAAATAAAATCTCTATTCTATCTCTGAATGTAATACTAGTACATGTGTGTGCATGTTATCATTTCCAGTTCATGTGATATCTACCAGTTTTTTATTTTACAGTTTTTGTTCTTGATAATAAATTGAAAACATATTTTTTCAACGAAAATGTTTTTTTTTTGTTTGCGATAAAAATTAAAATCAGTCCCTGAATGTCCTCATGATATCCAAACCTTATTGCAAGAAACGAAAATAATGGGTTTTGTATATATGTACGTACACAATTTCGTTGAAATTGGGACAAAAATTAAATAACCGTGTTTGGGTTCTGTGTACTTTGACAAAGCTCTGTACAAAAAGTATACTTAATTGGGATTAATTTATTCGACGAATACATAAATCAAAATATGTGAAAAGCTTTGATTAAATGGAAAAATTATTGTCATATAATTTATTATTATTATGTACTGAATCGATTTTTTTTTTACATGTGTTGTATAAACATTGTTAAAAGCTTCTTTAATGCGAAAACATACTTATACGTGTCTTATACAAAATATCTTTAAAAGGCATTTTGCCACAATTTTATAAAGTTTTCACTCCTTACAAATTCATAATACATGTGATAATATGTATATACCGAACCTGTGTATACGTTAGAATGAAGAAAATCAACAACAACAAAAAATATTTCCATTTCATATTTTATGTCAATTTTTGATTGATTGCCGAAAAGCTAGTAAAAGTTTACCGTTTATTTTTATTTTTATTATTTTGTGAATTATCATCGTTACAAATCGATTTTCCCGCACTCTATACTTAGTATACGAGTACTAACTTACTTAAACAAACAGAAGAACTTGAATAAACAGTTTTTTCTTTAATCCGCACGAAACATGAAATTTGTTTTAATGAGGCACACTCTATTAGAAAAAATGGTATTGTTTGTTGGAGTGCCAAACGACTTACCTATCAGAAAATATTACAAAAATATATTACATTAGATACACTAATTAACTGTTCGCTCAAATAATAATATATCCCCTCCCTTCAAAAGTGTTTAAAAAATAAATTAAATTTTAGCCAATTTTAACCATTGAGGTAAATTTCAACAATTTTCATAAAAGAAATTTAATTTTTAGAACCCGATCCAAGATGACACGTGGACGATTTGCAAAGCTGACATAAAACACCGGTTTATTTTATCTAATAGATGGAGCGTACAGTACAATTTTGAAGTGTTCAACAAAATTGTATTATTGGGGGGAAATGCATAGAAAAATGCATAGAATTAGATTAGTATATAGAATAAGTGTAAGCAACTGTCAAGTGTCACAAATTCAGAGGGTAAAACAGAAAGCATATAAGCAGCATTTATTTCGACCGAATGCAATGAAGTTAGGAAGTCAAAGTTATTTAAATTGAATTACATTTTTTATTCCTCTAATATAAGTACATTAATCGTTTTTATTTAAATATAATATAATGGAATGGGTACAAAGAGCCGAATGTCGAAGGGCTGATTTTTTTTTTTTTTTTTTTTTTTTTTTTTGTTTTAGAAATATAATTTTTTAAATTTGTTGTTTTATGGAATATTTTGTAAATTGTTTTTTATTAAACATAAATGAATTTCTTATAAATTTTATTTTATATTCATGAAATTCCACGTATCCGTCAGTCAGCGATACATTTTGGCGAAGGAAAATTTTGTCATGCAAAAAACAATTAAATTAAATAAAAAAAAAATATATTTCTAAAACAGAAAAAAAAATAAAAAATAAAATCGGCCTTTTGAAATTCGGCACTTCGACATTCGGCCCTTCGACATTCAGCCCTTTGATATCATACCAATAAAATGAAGATAATAAATAACCCAATTTAACGAATGTCCGATTAGACGATACCTGATTTTATCACATCCGATTGTACGAAATAAAAATATCCGATTTTACGAAAGCTACGAAAACTAGAAAATTTATTGCGCGTCAAGTTACCATGTGTTTTGGTATCCAGTGTATAATGACATCCACAGTTATGAAACGACACAAAAACTCCTTTTTATGTTGCTTGAACATCGCCAAACCTGCCTCTGAAGTTGTCACACGTTTGCGTTTTTGGTCGATTGTAAACAAACGCAGCACCCAACGCGCGGATAGCTTTTTCATATTCAAATGTTCTTGTAATATATTCCGTACACGTTCATCTGAGACGAATACTATCTAAGCTATCTCGTGCATTTTCACTCTACGGTCTTGCAGTACCGCATCATGGATTTTATCAACCATTTTTGGTGTGATAACTTCATTTGGGCGTCCAGGACTTTCGCCATCAGTTGTGCTTATATGACCACAACGAAAATCAGTAAACCACTTGTGAATTATTTTAATCGATGGTGAAGAGTCCCCATAATATTTATCAAGGTTTGTTTTGGTTTGCGTAATGGTGCAAAAAATAATGTTTAATTAACACACGAAATTCACTTTTATCCATGTTAACAAAAAAATCATGGGTTGTCTGTTTTCAATGGCTGTCAAAACTGAACTAAATTAGAGATCTGTTTGAAAATTTTAATTTGGTTCAGTGACAGATGGTATTGACACATGCCATCTGGGATTTGCGATTGTGGCGCCCTCTGCTTCATTTTTACCAGACTTCTCACTCCGCCCTCGTACTTTTAAAATTTTAGTATTATTTTAATAAATTCGAAATTAATGATTTCTTATTAGATATTCCCTAGAAATTTAAGATTCAAAAACTTTTTTTTAAAAATATCCGATTTAATGAATGTCCGATTACGAAAGCAGAACTTTTTGTGCCTTTCGGTATAAATCGGGTTAATACTGTAGTAATTATAAAACAATTACGCTTATTTATTTCACATTTCTTTTTTAAGGATGTATAGTCATGGTCTTAATTATTTTTAATTAAATGCAACGACTTGAGTACCGCAACTTAATAAGTTCAACGCATAGATAGGATCTTCTTCAACATGAGAAGAAACTTCAAAAGTAGCCCCAATAATATATCGTCAGCATCATTTATAGAATTTTGATAAACGTCTTGGGAAACAAATCTAGAATTAGAGTGTTCCATACAACTATGTTTTCTTCAGAATGATAAGGAATTGCGGTTTGATTAATATTGTGACATGTATTTTCAAGATTGACACGCTGATACGGCAATGAACAAGGTGGGAATGACCGATTTTTTTAATCTTGATCTCTTTTGATTCTCTTTTGTTTGTGGCATGAAATGGTGCTTTTCAAAATGTACCGATCAAACAATTGCATTTCCACATATTAGATCTTGCTCGCCCAATTCAATTGATTTCAACCATTTCCATTATTTGGTAAGCAAAAGTAAACTATTTTGGTAAGTAAGGAATTTCTCCCATTTTGGGGGATTTTTAGTATTTTTGGGGATTAACCCATTTTGGGGAAAATGTTCCCTATTTTGAGGGATTTTCAGTATTTTCGGGAATTCCAGTCATTTTAGAGAATTTCCCCCATTTTGGGAGATTTCCCCCCATTTTGGGAGATTTTCCTCCAGTTTGGGTAATTCCCCCATTTTAAGGATTTTCCCCCATTTTGGAGAATTTCTCCCATTTTGGGGGATTTTTAGAGTATTCTGGGAATTTAGCCCATTTTGGGGAAGTTTTTCAAATTTTGGGGGATTTTCCCTATTTTCAGAATTTCAGTCATTTTGGGGAATTTATTCCGTTTTGGGAAATTTTCCCATTTTGAGGAATTTTCCCAATTTTGGGGAATTTCTGCCAATTTGGGGAATTTCCCACATATTGGGGATTTTTCATCATTTTGGAGGATTTTCCTCATTTTGAGAATGGGGAATTTCTTCCATTTTGCGGGATTTTCTTCCATTTTGGGAATTTCCCCCATTTATAACGAAACGAAAGGTTGCGTTATCAGAAATATTGTCTATGCCGTGACTTTAGAGTGGTCAAATTTAGCCGACTAGAGCTCAGGAGAGGCGTAGTCGTTTCTAAAGTGGGAAAAGACCTTGTTAAACCGTGATAAATAAACGAAAAGCTATATGGATAGGGAATAGAAAGACGGGAGAAGAGGAAAGGAATAGAAATGAGGAACGGATCGGGATAGAAATTGGGTTCACCGGGGGGTTTGTCACAGTATATTATATATACATTTTATTTCCTAAGGACTTATTTATTTATGTTTATTACGTTTTATTATTATTATCACTATGTTTATCGCATTTGGTAGTTTTAGCATTTATTATTATTCGATGTATTATTATTATAGATGTTGTTACGTAATTATTTAATTTATGTATTATATATATTAATATGGTTTTCGGTCAACTCGGAGACTAATCGTAATAATACTTAATTATATTTGTTTTTAACTTCACTTTACAACAAAAATAAAAACAATTATTGATTCAATTATTCTATTAAATTATGCTATTAAACCATTGTCCGGCATCTCAATGTACGGTATTAAAAATAAAACCAGAATACATGATAATAAACTTTCGTATGCCTTCTATTATCCTACTTTAGCTTTATCCGAAACAACCTTATGATTTCAGGATGAGGTAAAAGATCTATATATCTCAAGCTCAAAATCGAGGTACTAATATAAATTTACAAAATAGCACTTTTATTATCTTTAAATTACAATACTAAACCATACTTTTATTCAATTAAATTTTTTTTTTTATTACACATGATGTGGAAAACCGGAACCAAAAACTGACCACCGCTGGTTTCTTCGTTTTCTATTTGTCTTTTTTTTATGTTTGTATAGAAATCTAATTATCAATAATAAAACCCCGTCATTAAAATTGTGTCTGTTTGTGTAATCAGTTACATAAATAACCCAGGAGTGACAACATTTTTCCATGGATCGAACAACGCAAGGACGAACGTTACATTTTGGGTGATTTCCCCCCATTTTAAGGGTATATCCCCCATTTTCGGAATTTCCGCTATTTTGGAGGATTTTACCCCATTCTGGGGAATTTCCCTATTTTGGAGGATTTTCCTTCATTCTGGGAAATTTACCCCCATTTTGGGGGATTTTCCCCATTTTTGGGAATTGCCCCCATTTTGGAAGATTTACCCCCATTTTGCGGATTTTCCCCTATTTCCTCCATTTCGGAGAATTTTCCCTATTTTGGTTAATTTTCCCCATTTTCGGGAACTTCCATTATATTGGGGGTTTTTTCCAATTTTTGGGGAAAGTTCCCTCATTTTGAGGGATTTTCCCTTTTTTTGGGGAATTACCCCATTTTTGGGGATTTTCCCCATTTTGGGGGAATTTCCCTTATTTTTAGGGATTTCATCATTTTGCGGGATTTTCTTCCATTTTGGGGAATTTCTCCCAGTTTGGGAGAATTTCCCCCATTTTGGGGGATTTTCCCCCATTTTGGGGAATTTTAGGACTGCGACAGCTACAAGAAATTTTTCAGAACATACAAGTGCCTGGAAGCTAAACTGTAGTAAAATACAAAGGTTCTTTGAAACACCTAGGCTGCGTAAAGTAGGTGCTCCAACAGCAGATTTGTGAGTAGATGCACACCGCCAGGTGGAGTAGTATCCCCACTTCTTTGGAACTTGGTCATAAATTACCTGTTATTATATATGGTAGAACAAACGGAAACATGTTGCTTATGCGGAAGATTTTGCGATTGGTGTTTTAGGTAAAAATGCCAGCAATTTAAGAGAACGCATGCAAAGTGCAATTGGCATTCTCTCCAATTGGGGTATAGTTGCGGTATAAATGTGAATCCACACAAAACTGAGTTGGCACTTTGCTGCTGAAAATACAAACTTCCTCAGATCGAATCCACTATCTTAAATGGTATTGGATTGACCTTCACTGCCAAAGTAGAGTATCTGGACTGCATTCTGAACAGCAAACTAAGGTGGACACTTAACATATCAGCAAGAGTAGAGAAAGCTTCAATATGGCTTTACTCTTATTAAACTGTCATTAGAAAAATATGGAGTTGGGGCCTTATATTGTACAATGGCTCAATATTTCTACCATTAGGCCCATTTTATTACATGGGGTTAGTGTTTGCTGATCAGTTTTAACTATTCTGACTAAACTAAAATCCAAACTGAATCAAACAAATTTATTTTGGAAAAATTATTCTATAATAGTTTTACAGCGCGCAGCACTATCATGGCGAATATTTTGCGACGAAAAGTTTTATTTACGCCAACCGTATTATAAATAAAAATTATAATTGTTTTGAGTTTCATTAAATATTTTAAATTATTATTTTAAATATTTCGCGATTAACTTAATAATCGTTTATTTTCGTAAATAGCTGTTTAACACGTTCGCGGACATGACTGCTATAGCAGTCATACAACTTTTTCGTATTTTAAGAAATAAGAAGACATATTTGTCAATTCTCAACATATATTCCCTTCCACGTTGAAATATCATTGCAATGACAAAAGTTATCAAATTTGTCTTTTACACATTTAGAAAGTATCCGCGAACGTGTTAATTATTTTATTCTTCTCTGTAATTTTAAGTAAATTTATTATAGAGGTTTATTATGACGGAGCTGCTAGATTCCAGCTCTCAAGCAACTTTAGCGCCATCATCATGTGTAGACAGACCTTACAGCTAGCACGTGAAAATTGCAGAACACCAATAGCTGGTTTAATAGCTTTTATAACAACGTGTGGTGCTGTAAGAGTTCGAGTCGCACCAACAAACAATAGTAATGGATGTATTGAGCTTGATGTTTTAATTATCAACAAGCTACACTCAAAATAGCCTAAAATGAATCAACAAATACTTGGTCAATGGCCAGAGATTCAGCCTAAAATTAAGCAGATCCACCATTCGATGAATAAACGAGAATTGATCTCCTTGTGGATGCAAACTACTTCGTTTATATATAAAATTTGAAAGGATAACAAGACCATACGGCTTAATTGCAAATGATACAACTTTGGGATGGATAATCACTAGTGGTTCCGCAGTGAACAGCGCGTCATTTAACATATGCTGGTTTCAATATTGATGAAGCATTAGAAAAATTTTGGACCATAGAGGAACGTCATGGTGAAAGGCAATTAAATCCGGAACAGCAACAATGCTAGTCTTTTTTTTCAAAGTACAACCATCAGAAATGAAAATGGTAGATACGAAATTCGTCTTCCCTTCTCAAAAGATCCAAAATTACATCTCGGAAATTCAGTGAATCGGGCAATAAGTCGTTTCAAATCGATCGAACGCCGTTTACAAGGTGACGAATCGTTGAAAAATGAATATATCAAATTCATGACGGAGTATTTGAAAGAAAATCTCGAATGTGAACCGAATCGTCGAATTGTGAATGCTGTTATCTTCGCCATAAACTAACACATCTTACTCGCTGAGAGATTTGTTAATGACAGGACCAACTATTCAATCAGAATTGATAGAAACTCTCATTTGATTAAGAAGACATCGAATTGCGATAGCAGCGGATGTAAAACAAATGTATCGCCAAGTGATGGTTAACAGTGTTGATTGCAATTACCACCGTATTGCATGGCGAGAACAGCCTAATGAACCACTAAAACACATCAAACTTTTTAGAGTAACATATGGCTACTCGTAGCTTAAATCAAGTTGCAGATGATAATAGTGAAATATTTTCATTAGCAAGCCTACCCATCAAGTGCAAAAATATTCTTGTACAAGTAGAAAAATATTAAAAAGTTTTATTTGATTTGAAATTAAACAAATATTTCCAAAATGATGGAACTACAAATTTTAATTTTAAAAGAAGGGTCAAATACGTCACAGGGACAGCCACAGCTAATATCGAACATCAATACATGTCAAGCACTTGGACGCTGCGGCATGGATGAACTAATTATTGATGGACACGGTAAAGCAACAATATCGAATGATGGCGCGATTATTATGAAGCTGCTGGCTGTTGTTGTTCATCCAACCATCCAAAACCGTTTGTTGAAGAGGGTGTACGTCCACAAATTATTATTAAAGCAGTTCGTAAAGCATTAAGGTTATGTATCGCAAAAATTAACGATATGGCGATTGAAAGATTTCTTCTCGAAAATTGTTGTCGATGTCGTGCTAGTTCTGGACGATTTGCTACCATTAGATATGTTGGCACATTAAAAAAGTATCAGGTGGTGCTCTCGAAGATGCATTCGTGTGACCTGGTGTTTCGTTTAAGAAAACATTCTCGTATATCGGTTTTAAAATGCAACCGAACTAATAAAAATCGTAAAAATCGACAACGTCATCGTGGCAAAATTCGTGATAATGTGGACATAGACGATAGCATTGGGATGGATTCGGAGAAATATTCGGCAGGGTGCTACCAGAAAATCAAGCCGGGGATCACAACCCTTAATGATAAATTTGGGTACTAACTTATCAATAAATCATTTTCACAGAGACGTAGTTTCAGTCGAAGAACTGCTTAAACTTTTCATGATAGAAATTTTTTTGTAGATTAGCAGTATGAACGATAGTTATTCACTTGCAGTCACAATCTCCACTTTTAAAACCACAAAAAACGATTTAAAACACAAATTTTGTACTTTAAATTATTTTATTTTTATTATTTTAACGTTTTCGGAATTTCAAGTGTTGTGTACTAAATGTAGTGATGTCCTGTTTTGTGTTTGTGTTCCGTAATCTCCTATTGCCGGTTTAGTGAATTTACCAGACCAAATAAATTCGAGTCTATTGGAATTTTCTCCTGGTTCATGATATCGATCTCGAATTTGTTTATATATAATGATTCATATGCGTCAAGTTTCCAGCTGTTCGAAATTGTTTTTAATATTTTAGAGTTCGTGATATCCACTTGGTGATTATTATTATTCAACATATATTTGGCTACGCTATTTCTTGTATCTTTATTTCTTACAGCGTTACTATGTTCCTGGAGACGTTTGTGGAATGCCCTGGTTGTCTGGACGATGTATTTGCTGTTACACTCCGTGCAACAAATTTGATAGATTCCAGATCTTGACTGTGATGGTGCTGGGTCTTCATACATGCTGATACATGATCCTAGATTAGTGCTTTTAGTGACTAATTCAAAGAAATTTTTTAACATATTCCGCATTTTATTGGTGATAGACGGGAAAAATGGCACACAGATCCGTTTTGTGCACTAAGTTGGTTCAATCACGTTCGCCAGCGTTGTATGTGCATTAATGTGTTGTTTACGTTTGTGTTTGTCCAAGATTTTTCCAATAAAGTTTCTATCAAAACCATTTACATGGGCTGTTTCTTTTATGAATTTTTCTTCTAGTTGGAATTCAGCAGTGGATAGAGGTAACGTATATAGGCGGTTGGCCAATGAATGAAAGGCAGCTTTTTTGTGAGCTCCGCTGTGGTGTGAGTCTGCTGTAAAACATCTTCTCGTATTAGTTGCCTTACGGTGTTTTCCAAATTCTAATTTTCCATCTTTTCTAATCACCTTGACATCCAGGAAAGGTGGGATTCCGATTTTTTCCACTTCATGTGTGAATTTGATAGTTTCGTATTGTGAATTCAACAGATTTAAAGTTTGGTTGAGTTCAGACTTTTTGACGATTGCAAATACATCGTCGACATACCTTAACCAGATCCTAGGGAAATATTTGCAGGAACTGATATTTTCTTCGAACTTGCTCATAAAAATATTGCTTAGGTACGGTGCTAGTTTGCTTCCCATGCATGTCCCAAAAGTCTGTTCATAGTATCTTCCTGAAAGAAGCTTTGTTTCATACATATTTCAGCTACTTCTCGATATATTTCGATTTTCTTGGCATCGATGTTAAACTGCTTTACATGATCGACCATACATTCGGGTACAGCGCCGTCACATCAAATGAAACCATAATTTCTTCTTCATTGAAGGGTATGTCTTTTACTTCTAACAAACTCGATATTGTTTTTGATATACATTCCCGATGGTTCTTGTATTTTGCTGAGTTCTGCTACAAGCCAAGTTGATATTTTCTCCGTTGGTGTGTTGATGTTCGATACGATAGGCCTCATTTTGTTTCCAGTTTTATGAACTTTTGGTAAAGCATAAAGGCATGGCACTTTAGGATTGGTCATGTTCATTCTGAGGTGGAAATAAGGCACCTCCAGGATTTCCTCCATCCGCAAAGCTATTTCTTTAACAGATTTGATCATTTGTGGTAGCGGGTTTTTTATGTTGCCATTTAAGTATTTTAACTCCTTGTATGGGCCTTCAGCTATCATTTTCAAAACTCTGTCATCATATTCTGTTCGGTCCAGATTTACTAAGGAATTGCCTTTGTCCGCCTTAATGTACGTTAGATTTTTCTCCTTGAGTAATCTTATGCACTTCCATATTTGTTTACTTTTCTTTCTTGGCTTTAGATTATCTTGTAGAATGATGAACCGAATTGCTGACTTTTCTTGCATTCTTACTCTAGAAATCCCAGTCTCCAAGTTTGTTACAATTTCTTCTAAGGGAGCTTGTGATGGCCTTGGTGCAAACTTCAATCCTCTATTTAGCAAATTTAGTTCTTTCTCCATCAATACCACTGAAAATTGATTCTGTACAAAATTCTCCACTATACTAATTTTACTTTTTGATGGTGGAATTTGTCTGGATCTTAATTTCTGTAACTTCCTGTTGTGAGTAGTTCGAATTGACTTATATTTGTTGTTCGTCCGATTAATTATAATACACTCTCTTTATAATACGTGCACAATAATTTAAGGTGTAGATAGTACACTTTCAAATCTAATTTCGCGAGTTCAATATATTTGATTTTTAACTCCTGTTTAATGCGAAATTGGCTGGCGTATCGCATCGTTGTTATGCCTTGTCTGGATTTGTCTTTTGTTTTCACTCTGGCGAAGTCCGGTATAAGGTGTTGTTTCTTGCATTTTTTAAGAAAAATAACAGCAGTCGACAGGTGTATAATTTTTAATTTTAGATGCAAATATAGATCGAGTTCCTTCTTATGGTTGGTATCCAAAGTATACAAATTCTTGCACTGAGTACTCGCCGTGTAGAAGATGTATCACAGCAGACTCACACCACAGCGGAGCTCACAAAAAAGCTGCCTTTCATTCATTGGCCAACCGCCTATATACGTTACCTCTATCCACTGCTGAATTCCAACTAGAAGAAAAATTCATAAAAGAAACAGCCCATGTAAATGGTTTTGATAGAAACTTTATTGGAAAAATCTTGGACAAACACAAACGTAAACAACACATTAATGCACATACAACGCTGACGAACGTGATTGAACCAACTTAGTGCACAAAACGGATCTGTGTGCCATTTTTCCCGTCTATCACCAATAAAATGCGGAATATGTTAAAAAATTTCTTTGAATTAGTCACTAAAAGCACTAATCTAGGATCATGTATCAGCACGTATAAAGACCCAAAACCATCACAGTCAAGATCTGGAATCTATCAAAGTTGTTGCACGGAGTGTAACAGCAAATACATCGGCCAGACAACCAGGGCATTCCACAAACGTCTCTAGGAACATAGTAACGCAATAAGAAATAAAGATACAAGAAATAGCGTAGCCAAACATATGTTGAATAATAATAATCACTAAGTGGATATCACGAACTCTAAAATATTAAAAACAATTTCGAACAGCTGGAAGCTTGACGCATATGAATCATTATATATAAACAAATTCGAGATCGATATCATGAACCAGGAGAAAATTCCAATAGACTCGAATTTATTTGGTCTGGTAAATTCACTAAACCGGCAATAGGAGATTACGGAACACAAACACAAAACAGGACATCACTATATTTAGTACACAACACTTGAAATTCCGAAAACGTTAAAATAATACAAATAAAATAATTTAAAGTACAAAATTTGTGTTTTAAATCGTTTTGGTTGTGGTTTTAAAAGTGGGAGATTGTGACTGCAAGTGAATAACTATCGTACGAATGGAAACCACGGCGAGTACTCAGTGCAAAAATTTGTAGCAGTATGAACTCAACCTTCCTCAAATCAATAGCATTTAGTGGACTACATATTTTTCGTTTAATGTAAATCTTTGCATGGAACAGTCGTGCCTCAAGTTTATTTTTTTCATAATCTCAGCGAATTTCAACATACATGCTGTAATGCAAATAATCTTGTTATAAAAAGAATGTGATTCTACAAAATTTGATAAATTTTTTATTGTCAAAATTTCTAATAAGGTTTCGATTCTTCTTGGCTTGCATCAAGATCAGAATGTGATCGTTTGGATTGCTATTAAATCCATCGTTCATCTCGAAAATTCTGATGTCAATGGGACCGGAATTTACTAAGGAAGTAAAGTTTTTATAAAATTAAATTTTAAATTGGATATAAGAGGAATCTGCGACACCACCTTTTATTAACTTACTTTACTAATCTACACAACTAAACGGAATGCTCATTTTTATCGAAAATTAATCAATTTATGCTATTTTAAATTTAATAATTAAATAATACACTATGATGGCTGATTTTTGACCCCCTCTATTTAACGCTCTCATTTTAATATTATGACTCTTTAAAATCATAGATGGCTCTGGCTAAGCTCAACTACTGAGTATCGGATAGGAACAACGGTCCTAACACATACGTACCTAAAGCCACCAACTGAGTATGAATGGCATGCAATTGCACATCTATGGTATGGGGAAATTTGCATTGTGAGGAAGCATGTTGAAGCAATTATAAAAAATCGTTTAGTGTTTTTTTAATGGCTATATGCGACGCAAACCTCAACTTTTCATTTTTTGACATTGATGGGGGAATTTTTAAACAATTTTTTGAAAAAAGATTTTATTTAATAAACGAAATTTCCCTTCTAACCAGTCATTCCCAAAATTTAAAGACGGCAAGAATTCACGTTTTTTATTCGGAATGCTGCATTGCCGTTGTGTAAAAACACTCTAAGCGAAGATAGGTTTAGGGACGGGCTGTTATGGGGGACAACACTAATTTTTTGTAAAAAAAAGTACATAAGCAAAATAGAAATAAGCAAAATTAAATTTTTGCTTTTATTACAAATCTCCCCCTTTTAAATAATATAACTCTTGAAAGATTTCGAACTTTGCACGTTTGAATTGCAAAGAATATAATTTTTCTCAGATCTATTAAAACTTTAATAGTTTGATTATTATTTTGCAATGCGAAATTCAATACTGTATTGTTCGTGTAAAATAAAGCAAATAAGTTTTCTGGCCATAGAAACTTATTTAATTACAAACTTCCATTGTACTTTCTCAGAATGAGAAGTTTTTCATAATAGTCCATAGATCTATCGGCAAAACAGCGAGCATTTATAAATTTAATTTATTTTTTTATTTTATTCTTAATTTAAATTACATACGACATAACCAAAACTATATGCAATTTAAAATCAATTTTCAAGGCGTACATTTTCTTGTAAATAAAAACTCCACCATCGAAAAACACATAATACAAACGAAGCCTAAATACGAGAGTGTGCCCACAGTTTCATCATCATCAACAAAAAATTTGAAAAATAAAAATAAATCTTACTCGTCCATAACCTCAATATAGCCAGGATACTTAAAAAAAATTAAATCAAAATATTTTATTTCTATTCACAATTTTATTAAAAAAATTTCCTTCGGTTCACAATGTCCTGTATTTATAAATTGTTTACGTTCGTTTCCGCAGTGTACCCCTTAAACTGTATATTATTTATGACGAGATCACCCACTGAACAAAAAAGCTTCGTGAATAATAAAACCACACAAAAAATCTAAATTAATAAGCAAATTTTTGTAATACGTATTTTAAAAAAAAATGGTTCACTATAAAATGAACAACAGCAACAAAATTACAATTTGAATATTAAGAAATAACAGAACGATAAACCAGAGCAAAAAAAAAATCTCGTAAAACTGAAAATGGAAAGCTTTAGAAAATAAAATAAATTACATTTTTTGTGGTTTAGAAATTAATTTTTTTGTTTATACTTTACGGTTCTGTTGGTGTATGACATATAACATGTGCGCTTTTCAAAGCATACGGGGTGGAGTGGTTGTGCAACACGGGTAGATATACACACTATTTCAAGATATGAAGTATTTTGAAATCCTACAGTGTTTGAGCTTCGACATTAAATTTACCAAAAATTTTTTAAAACCCCTTTACATGTTTTTGAAGTACTTATATTATGATAACAAAGGGTGATCCTAAAAATATTCCAATTCCAAAAAGCCTTCCCTAATGAAAACCAAACTTAAACTGTAAATCATATAAATTCGATATTTTAACGGTGTACGAAAAATGTAGGTCTTTCCGACTCCCACGACGATGCCGTGACACTTAACATTATTATTGTTACAATCGTGAATATTGGTTTAATGGGGAATTAATTCAGCTTGGGCGAGACCATTTTCCAACGAAAATTGCCCATTTAGAAAACAAATGACATTTTTATTTTTGTGAGATTAGTGACATCTATGTAGTAGCATTAGAGATACTTTTATAACAGTTTCGAAAGATATTGAATATTCAGCGAAGATTATAAATACGGGTGTAATGAACCCAGTGAATCATCTGAGAGACACGGTACGCGATAGATTAAACGTGAAAGTGAGTAATGGAAAAATAATAAGTAACGTTAAGTGAAAATAAATTAATAAATTCAGTGAGTTAATAAATAATTGTGGAAATTATCTGCCGAGGTGTTTTAGTGATTAGAGGATTTTTGGAAAATTCGTGTGGGAGTATTTCTGGTATTTTCGTCAATATTCCCAGTGGTGGTAAGATTAAGATTATTTCCAGTATTTTTGCAAATCAGTAACCGTTAAATTCTATAGTTATATTTCCAGTGATACAAACTGAATTTGACTAGGGCAAATTCGTCACAATTGGTAACAGTGAAGGGATTGTGAATACTAGAAGAATGAAGTGTATACGATTATACGAACAAACGTGAAGTTATTGTTGAAGTAATTTTCGAACCATCTTGAAAAATCGATGTGGTACTGTTGTTGGCTGTTCTTTTTAATCAACAAAAACAACAATTTCATGATTTTAAAGAACAAATGAATCGAGTGTTCAACACACCAACAATATCAAAAAATTGATCAATAAAACCAAAAAGTTGATCAACAAATAAAGAAAAACAAACAAAAAATACAAGATTTGGCGCAACAAATGGGTCAATAATTTGATGAACAAAATAAAGATTTGACGCGAAACGAAACATTGAGAAGAAATTGGGTCAAACGGTAGCCATGTTATTTGGCAAACGAAATGTTGTTGTAGAGTCGCCACGGAGCAGAAGGTCGATCGATTCACACAATCACATAATGGTGGGAAGAAGATTTTGCAAATTGAGCCAGCTCGAAACTAATGAACAAACCCGGGATATTGCCACAGACCAAGAAGAGAGAAACGAACTACTCAAGATTTTAGATGCTCAACTGGTTCCAGAATAATCTCCCCTCTTAGGGAGCGATTTGTTGGTCAGCGTGAACCAGGGAAGTTGGTATCCATCGTGAATAGGGTTGACGGCGACGGATTACCTGGTGTGAATTGGTTATGTAATGGAAAACAACAATAACCCATGGTTATGCAGCAAAGATGGTAAAAGTGATATAGATAAAATCAATCACGGATCGCAATACATGAATATAATGTGGCGATGCTCTCGGACTATTCCTAGGAACAATTGTTAAAGTGTGCGGGATGGTGGGACATAACTTGAACGAATGCTGGAGAGGTCGATATGGGGTTGTTGGTCCGGTTATTTTAGAATTGGAAGAAATTCCATCGGAATTTATTGGGAAGAGAAACCGGCCAAAGCGAAAGAGAATTGCAGATAGTCCACTCGTTGCGCTAGCGCAGCAAGGGTAATTGGAAACGGTGTTTGGCAATTGGAAATTCACAGAGAAATTATCAAGCTAGTGCAATATATGTATGGCAATGGCCCGTCGACAAAAAAGAGATTTGTGGCGAAGTTGCAAACATCCGACAGAAATTTTGCACATACTTCACGAAGCAGCAAAATTTCTTTTAACGTACCGTCAGTAGGAAAATATGTGGAACATATATGTTAAGGTTGTTTTAGAAACTGGCGGAGAAAAGTGATGAACAAAAGCAAATTAATTCAGCATGGGTGAGATATTTAATCAACTTAAATTGCTTTTTTAAAGTTTAGAAAATTAATGAGATTTTTTTGTGAGGTTAGTGACATCTAGGTTTAAGTAGCATAATCAGAGATAGTTTTATAAAAGTTGTAGTATTGCAGATTATAGCAGAATTAGTATTGAACAAAACCGAAAGTACACGATAGATCTCGAATATTCAGCGCTGTATATAAATAAGGTTCCAATGATCGCAAGAGCAAGTCATTTGGAAGATTCGGTACACAAAAATCGATCAGAGTACGACCAAAACATGAACTTATACAAACAATATGAAATAAGCAACAATGTAAACTTAATACAATTGGAAGAATGTGAGGTTGTCTAACTGTATTAGAGGAAATCTGGTGGCTGACCGCATACTGAATTCCGATTTGGTAATCTTGAATGACGGAAAGCCAACTAGATTAGCAAATGTTGGTTGGCTAACCAAGTCACACGGAATGTGGAGGATGTGTGAAGGCAAGAACTGTCGATATGAACTTTACATCGTTCAGTGAAAGTACGGCAGAACTAGGAGATTGAATATTCGAATAAGAGAAAGCGAATCGAGTTCTTTCATCCGCAAGATGGAAAAAATACCGATTGGTTTCTACCGCCCACAAGCGATTGAGATGTGGCAACAATTGATCGTGGTTATTTAGAAAAGTTTGTATGAGAAGTGAGAAAAAACACAAACAGTTAAAGTATTGTTGAATGTTAGAATTGCGAACGACTACTCGTATATGTGATTTTGTGAATTGCACCAAACATCGGGGGCAAAAGGCAATACCAGAGGTTAATAAGTTTCAGAGTAAATACAGGGAGATTGATGTTAGAATTCGTGAAAGTTTAGTTGAGCAAGTGAGTGTACTCAACCTGTACCTATAAATATCTTTTTTTTTTTTATTTATTTACAATGCAATCTGTTTTGGGGCTCAAGGCTCGCCCTGCTCTTTCGTGGTTGTGCTTTTGACATCATTACTTTACACCTACTCAGCCAACTCGAGGACGTACGGCTATAGGACCGATGTAAGACCATCTGCGCATTGCAAGCTACATGCCAGCCTACACTGGCATGGAGGATGGGTCGGCCCATGGGGTTTGTACACCGTCAGAGGGTCATAGACGTGTTACATTTCACAACAGATCGTAATCTGTTGATGAAATTTCACTTTGCTTCCTGCCCCTATCGAGATTCGAACCCTGTACCTCCCGATCCAAACGCCAAAGCTTTAACCACTGTGCCATTTTGTTGGTAACCTATAAGGATTGCTCGACGGTTAAGTTCAGTATAAGCATATGAAGTGCCTGGCGAAGTATGAAATACAACGTCTGAATGTGACCAAAAGCGTGAGTAAGCCGAAATGGGCCGGTCATAATTTTGTGTCTGATTGGTATCCTCCAAAAATGCGAATACGATCCGTATGTAAGAAGATGGAACGAATGGTGCTTTTAAACAACTCATGATATAATGCATTTTAACGGTAGGTTTTTGGCCAGTTAATTCATTTCCTATACGAACTCTTAATTCCGAGATGGGACGAATTTTACCTCTCAATTATAAGGTACATACCAATGAAAGGTACTACCCAAATGGCGATTAGAAAGACTGTGTTTTTTGAATGAAATGGCGTAAAGGTTATGATTTGCAGTTGTGGACGGCTTGAAAATAACTTTTGGATTCAGTGTTATATTTAGACCCAATGATGAGGAAACACTGGTTCGAGCCTCCTTTAGTCGGAGTTGGGTATTATCTTCTTTAAGTAAATGGAGGAAAATTTTCTTTTTCTTATTTTCGGTATATTACTGTTGCGTAATGACAGCGGTAAAGAAGTGAATATGTATGATATACCGAAGTAGATGAAATTGCAAGTGTATAGACAGATGGATATTTGAGTAATATTTTCTATATTCGCTTTCCTTTCTTTTCCTTTAATCCTCCAGATATTCAAACAAATCGACCAAAACTGATATGTTGCCTGCTGGGCAACGTCAATCCCAAATCCAATTGGAAAAATTGCTAAAATTTTACAGAAAAAAACAACAATACACTTTTCAGGAACTTCAAAACTCCAAAAATTATTCCTAGGCTCATCACGATTGACCAACTATCGCCTCATAAATAAAAAAAATAGTATACGCTGTTGAAAAACAGCAGGTGACAACCCTAAATACATTGCAAACTTCATTAGGAATTAAACTAAGTGTAAATGCGCTTATTAAAACATATTTTGAGCAACCAAAAAATAGGTGTAATGCCGTGCATAAAAAATAAAATTATACTCTGGCAAAAAATATGAAACCGTTAAAATATGTATAAAATTAATAAAAAGCGATCAGGGTATCGTATTGGTCACCTTTGGAGTAGTGATTTGTTTGATCTAAATATTCAAAAACACTGCCCGGGACATGTCGATATATTTAGCTTGCCCGTTATAAAACTTGAAATATTCATCAAAAATCTCTAATGTCCAGCTGCCATTCGCTATATAGAAGACCCAGTAAAATGAATTGTCTACTTGAAAACCTATTTGAAAGTGGACATTTCCAGGACTGGATGGAAAAAGAATGATAAATTCCTAACTATATTTACTTAGATCTTGCAACTAGGTCAATGGTTTACTTTCATAAATATATGTCAGTAGATCTTGTACATATTCTCAGATTCGGGGGTATAACATTTAGAATCGTGTTCAATTTTAAAATTTTATTTTGAAGATAAAATCCTATTGAAAAAATAATAAATTTAACAGTGTAATTATTTACAAGTTAAAAGAATGCATCAACCGAGTTAATTGTGAAGAGACGAAACAAGTAATTATAGTAAACCAGAAATAAACGTGCAACTATTATCAAGCACCGAATAAAGTTAAAAAAATTTGTCTCGACTTTTTGATTATAAGAAGATATAACCTTATAAATTGGAGCACGTATTAATTAAACTGCTGTATAATTTAAAAAGATAAATTACTTACGATACTAGTGTGTTCTACATAAAATAAATTCGTAAATCTGCAACTTACCTGAAATTAAAAGAATAAAAAAAATTTAATTAAATTTATTTGAAAATTTAGTATAGATTCGATTTTAAAGTAACGACTAACGAGTAAATATTTACAGTATAGATCAAAAATTGCTTGCCATATCAATAAATAAAACTTTACTAGTGTTGCTTTCGCTAATCCGCTTAGCTTAGCTAAGAAATGTGAAAGCAACAACTTTTGGCTTTAATTTTTTAATGCGTTTTAATTTTTCTGTGTTGGTTCATTTTCTTAATATTTATTTTAGTTTTTTTTTATTTTATGAAATAGAACAAATTAAATTCGGTATTTTGCTATCAAATAACAAATGCTAAATTATTCTACAAGATAAATTTTTCGAGAAAAATAGAAAAAATAACGCCTTGCGGTAAACACCATAACCATAAAATAGATTTTATTTCCCCTAATCCTAAAAATTTTTTCCTTAACATTCTAAGACAATCGGCTTGAATAGAAGTTTCACATCTTTTCTATTTTAATCCCTTAGTATCAATGAATTAATAAAATTAAATAAGAAACTATTTAAGTTAATTAGCCCACTGTTAATTTGTATTGAAAGAAAATGAACACTTGAGGTGTCGCCTGAGTGCATAACTCTGGAAGTTCTACGTTTAGTTCTACGAAAATCAGACATCGGCGTAAGGTAGTAAGGCGAAAGAGTTGGGAGTGCTTCGGTCCCAAAAGAGAATGCAAAATACCCTGTTAAAACCTGGAATTCAATGAGATAAATGTATCAAATTAGAATGAGATGGCTAACTATTTGGAATTTGACCCCAACAAAAAATATTTTTTATAAAGGTAGGTTTTCATTATACAATAAAATAGAATATTCAAAGAATCTTTATTGAATCAAATGGGATGGAATAAAATTTATTTTGAGAGCTTTCAATATTTAGTGTTTTGATCAATTACACTATGTATTAAAAAAATGAAATACATGATTTAAATTTTAACAAAAATTTGAGTAATTATTCTAAAATACAGCAAATATGGAAGAAACGCGACTTAATATGTCCAGAGGCTTACACACAGATGGGGCTTTTAATGAAAAAATCATGATTTTTAGGAAGTACAGACGTAAAAAAATTTGTTTACCAAAATTTTATGACAATCCTACCATTACTTTACAAGTTATCGTAAAACGGTAAGCGAATTCGGCGGTTATACCACAAACGTTAACAAAAATGCACAAAATTGTTTTGAAAGACCGTAAAGTGAAGCTGCGTGAGATAGCTGAGATAGTGAGATGCTTGTAACTAGGGATTCTCACACGGGATCCCGTTTCCCCGGGATCCCTGTTGTAAAATTGAATCCCGTAATCCCGGGATTTTAACCAAAATTCCCGAGATTTCCGCCCAATATAATACAGTGGCACTTTTCTGGTGATTCCCCGGGAATAGGGAATTGGGGAAAGATTTTAAATAGCTTTTATCTATAAATCAGTTTTTTTGGCTTACTAAGAAAAAAAGTTTAATGTAAATATTTGTAAGTTGGGAATAATTTTTCCATATCGAAATTATTAGCGAAAGTTATTCCCAATTGAATTTTGTTTTCAAAAAAATTGCCACTAACTTTTTACCTTAGTAGGCCAGAAAAAAAAATATTTAAATAAAATTCATACGTAAATTCTTTTCCCAGTTCTATATTCCCGAGGAATTACCAGAATAGTGCCATAGGAGGCACTCAATTTTCGGTTTAGGTTTGTATCTGAGCTAGACAGAATTAGTTGATTTATTGGCCGTATTCTTAACATAGCGCTAAATAGAATATATACAGTTGCGGCAAAAATAATAGTAGTGCTACATCATAAATGCACCATATTCGAATTTTTCATACATGAGTGGATCTGTCCTTGTCTGTATTTCATAAAAACTTTGCTGTAGCGATCTACTTTTCTAGAAACTATAGTTTTTTGTTTACTTTTTACCGTTACGATAAATTTTCCGTTCTGTATGACAAACGTTAAATTTAGAAGAGGCAGAAATAATAGTAGTGAACATTAGTTTCTGTTGAATAGTTTATTTTGTTTAATTATAAGTGGCATTTTAATTTTTTTTCTATTTATCAGTGAGTTTTCCATTTAACAAATTTAATATTTATTTAATTGCTATAAGAATTTTTGCTCTATTTATCTGAATAGTGGGCTGTGGTAAGCACTGTACATCCGAAAATAGAGATCAAATTATCAGATTGGTGGAACAAGGCCAGACGTATGTAGATATTCAAAAAATTGTTGGATGCTCACCAACGATGATCTCTAATGCCAAAAAATATGTGGCAAATGCTGAAACGAGAGGTCGAAAATCGTTATTAACTGAAAAATTGGTAAATCGTATTGTGCGATTTTCGAAAAGCCACCCATTTACACCCGCAACGGAGATTAAAAAGGAGTTAATGTGCCAGCAAGTATTCGAACAGTGAGAAATCGCCTGGTCGACAATAAATTAAATCACCGAAGCCCACGAAAAGTGCCATTATTGACAAAACGACATATAGGGGAACGGTTAAAAATCGCTAAGGAACATATACAATGGCCCATTGAAAAATGGTGTAACATGAAACGGATGAAAGTATTATATGGCAATCGAGGTTCTCGACTTTATGTTAGACGTCCTCCTAATATTGCATACCATCAAGAAAACACTTTTGCTACTGTGAAACGTGGAGGTTGTAGTATAATGATATGGGGCTGCTTCTCTTACTACGGAGTAGGTCCATTATTCTGGATCAAGGGAAATATGGATGCCGATATATACGTTAGCATATTACAGAATACTATGCTGCCTTATGCAGAGGATGAAATGCCCATCAGATTTGTGTTTATGCAGGACAACGATCCGAAACATACCAGTAGGAAAGCAAAATATTGGTTTAGCACAAACATTATTGGTTTAGCACAAAAATTCAGGACTTGTCTCCAGAATCTCCGGACCTGAATCCAATCGAGAACTTATGGACTGATATTAAAAAGGCTGTGTCAAAAGCTAAACCCACAAATAAAGAGCAGCTATGGCGTACTGTAGAAGAAGCGTGGCATGCGATACCTGTAGAAAGATGTCGAAAACTTGTTCATTCAATGAAAAATCGTTGTAATTCGGTAATTAAAAATAAAGGATATTCTACGAAATAATAACTGATATATTTCAAAGTTATGAAAATTGAATTTTAATTTAAGTTAATTTTAGGTTAATTTTGGTCAGTTTGAAACCCGAAATTTCGTGTCACTACTATTTCTTTTGCCCACCCAAAAATGTAATGAAATATAATTGGAGTATCTTTTGTTATTAAAATGTGAATTAAACAAAATTATGAAATTATTTTCTTATTATGTAATAATTAATGGAAATTTGGAAAAGCTTTTTTTATAAACTATGCTTTGCTTCAAGGCAGATTGTAATGAATAATCTTGGTTCATTCACTACTATTATTTTTGCCGCAACTGTAGATTATGTTCTATATTTTCTAAACAATTAGGGAAATTCCAGTAGTGTGCTAACTACACTGTGCTAGTTCAAAAATGTGACAAACTGTACAAACTGTACCTTTGCAGGTACATTTTTTTTCAACAAATTACGTCATACATGTATTTAAAATGAAATAATAAGCCAATTTCGTTCAAAAGTTTTGTAATTTTAGCAAAAAAAGACTCCAATTTGCAATAAAATACGTTTGCCCAATTTTTTTTTTCCCAGTACTGTATATATACGAGTTCGACTTTCACCACAGTAGGTGCTTACGTCACTCGTTTGGACTGCCGCCCAAAGTGATAATGTACGTGATGTAATTGGTTAAAACGATGGGATGGAACAGGATTTTTATCCACTATCGCAACGGCACGCCATTGCTTTGTCAAAGAGAAGAAAAATGTTAATTTTTAGTATTTTTTTTTAGGAAAAATCACCATAAAATCAACTGAATCGATTTAGCTTTCTTTTAAATAGTTTCTATTGTATCTATATTTGTCGATGCGATGTTTATTCGATCGATTCTACTCGATTTAAATTCAACAAAATGATTAAAAATGATAAAAACAGTGTTTTTCGACGAAATGAAAAGCAAAAAAAAACTAGATGTCTTTTTCGGTCTTGATATGTTCGGCAAAGTTGTTTGTCTTGACCTGCGCAACAACTTTACTGAAGAAAGTATAACGAAAATCTTAATGGTTTAGGAGGTATTAACGTGAAAATGAGGGTATCACAGCAAAAACATGTCGAAAGCGATATCTCAAAAATGGGGACTAACTTTGAAATGGGACTAGCACCGTTGAATTCAGCATACTCGAATTAGGTTTACCCCCGGGTGCCCCGCTTGTCACGAAAAAAAAGTTTGCAATTCAAGCACAGTGCTATTGATATTGAAGCATCGTACACAAGTAATTTCTTTATTGTTACACTGTTACAGTATAAAGCCAAAATTAAAATATGCAAATTTAGTGTAAAATAAATAAATAAGTGCAGCTTAACCGTTTGAGTCCCAAGCAAGGCGATCGCGCTGTTGAGATTTTATGTCAAGAAAATAAAATAAATAAATGTGACGAAGCGATGACAAAAAGACGAGAATCGCGTTTTGCTAACAAATACAAGAAGAGATTGTTGGAGTTTATTTTTGCTGTTTGGGTTTGCACCACAAATGGTTTTACGTAGTTTGTAATGTTTTTGCAGTACCTCCTGGGACTCAAACGGTTAATATAAATAGAATTAAAATTAATTAAAAATAATCGAAGTTTCAAGATCAGAAAGCAAATTGTAAGTTGTTAAACTATTTTTTTATAATGCAGTACATATTTGATTTATTTTTCATTGCTGTTATGTAAAATATCAAATTAGGTAACCTTATCGTGTCAAGTGAGAGTGGATCGAAAGCATGGCAATAATTTACACGTGAAAAACAAAGAGAATCTGCTATTTGCAATAAATGCAAAGCAACAATAATGTGTAAAGGATTCTCTATAAGTGGACTTCATCGCCATTTAACAAATCTCCACAAGGAAGTGGAAATTGAAATTAATAAGAAAAGACCATTTATGAAGAAACCATAGCTCTTGTATTAAGAAATGTAAAATCAACGTAAAATCACGTCATTTGTAAAAGAGAATGCTGTTGAAGAAATTGTTTCAAAGATGGCTGCTGTCGATGGATTTTCTTTTAATAGTATTACAAAATCTGACACAGGTATGATATTACCAAAAAACCCTTCACATGTTATGAATATATGGTATATGAAAAGCCAACACCATTTACAAAACAAGGTGTGATTAAGAAAATGAGTATGCTAATTTCAGATGGCTCAAGATTCTCTATTTCAATGGACGAATACACATCGTTAAGGAACCATCGCTATATGAATATAAATGTGCATTCTTTAACTAAGTTTTGGATCCTGGGCATAGTTCGAATATTCGGTGCGCTTCCTGCAGAAAATATAGTTGATATGGTTGAACCCAAATTATCGGAATTTAATTTATCCAATTGCAGTGCATCAGTTATATCAGCGGTATTGAGCATCAATTATGTTATGAACATGGTCTACATTTATCAGTTTGTGATGTTCTCTACAAAAAATCCAGAATTTAAAATGCATCAGATAGTGAGCATAACGAATTTTATTGTCAATACTGTAATTTATTTAATTTAAGAAACATCATCAACAACATTGTCAAATAATTCAGAAAATCCAGAAAGTGGTGCGGATGTTCCGTAAATCACCACTTTAAAATGAAATTCTGCAAGAATACGTTAAAATTGAGCACAATAAGATACCGGATGTAAAAACAAGATGGGGCAGCCTTATTGCAATGCTCGAACGATTTATTGCCTTAAAAACTTGCATATTGAAAGCTTTAATGGACTCAAATTTAAGAACTCTCAATATTGACAACATTTCGGAGCAAGAATATTTACTAATAAACATTGTGATAACGGCGCGACAACCAATAAAAATTAGCATTGAAAGACTTGGCCGACGAAACGTCACACTACTTGAAGCAAAGGGTGTATTATTACTCATTTTGGATGACTTGAGTAAGAATAAAAATAGTTTTTCTTCTAAAATGCATTAATCTGTGCGACAGAGAGTTGTCGAACGACGGTATAAAAATTTACTTGGTTTAGTAAAATATTTAAATAATCCAAAAAATTATCAATACCTATCGGACATAGATTCGGTAATCCTTTGCCTTCTAAATCTGCATTATATTCTACACTTAAGAAGTTATTTGCTAAACTTTTTATTTTGGATGCTGGTGCAGGAAGTTTTCTGCTGGTATTGAACTAACTACTACTATTAGTAATAGTTAATAGTATAGTGATGATGAGGCTGGCGCTTCAAAGGAAAGCGCACCAATAATTTAGACAAAATATTTAATGCTTGGATGACCATCCCATCGACATCGGTTGAATCTGAAAGAGCAGCGGCAGAAAAACTGCTGGTCTATTTGCCACAAAAATGCGGTCATGTGATATCTCTACTCGTATTAATTATTTGTGCTTTTTTTTTTAAATAATTAAATAAAATGAGTAATTAAGATGAGTAATTACCTATTATCCTGAAAGGGACCTTCATGAATTTAATTTTTGTTTTATTTTTTTTTTTAAACTGATGTTTTTGTTTCAAAACAGATGGTACATTATTTTTCTATTTATAAGTTAATTTTTTTTAATTTGTGCTTATAAAAAAATTCCGGGATCCAGGGAATATAAATTTTTTTATCCCGGAATCTCGGGATTTGACAATTGCGGAAAATGAGAAGCCTTGCTTATAACGTGCGTAACAAACTGTATTTCATTGCGATTTTATACCATTCGAACTATTGTTCCGCCTGCGATGTTGGCATGCATTGGTACAACATACTTTTAGGCGATTTAATATTGATTAAAATGATTGCATGATCGGTGCATGTACCGTCTGCAAATCGTACGATGTTTTTTTTACTACGTTAGCGGATTCTGCCGTACTTACTACCTACATACAAATACCAATTGTTTTTCTTCTAGGGGAAACACATTTTTTTTTTGTTAGTCAGTCAATCGATGATAATCGTTCGAGGCATAAACTTAATAACAAGCAAGAAAAGCAAGTGCGGTGCCTAAATTAAGAATTAACAAAATATAATTTTTATTGAGCGGGACTTGCAAAAGTCAATTTGAGTTATCACAAATATTTTGGAGCAGTGTTCCCCAGCCGGTTTTTTGTGCAATCAGAAACTAAGTTAATTTTGGCGCAGTGTTTGCCAGTGGTTTCTGCGCAAGCAGAAACTAAGTTAACGTTGGTGCAGTCATACATAACTATAAAATTATCTAAAACGGGAAGTCAATCGCCGATGAGAGATGTGGTCTTTCCTTTTGATCAAAAGTGATCTTGTGGCCTTTCGCATACGAAATGCCGTTGGCTCTGGCATTCAAAATATTATAAACGCAAGGTTGTGATCCGATAAGCAAACAGTGTGCCTTAGCTAAGTTCAAGTAGAGATCAAGACGGTCAACCACTAAAGCACCGGGGCGGGTAGGAAAGGGCATTATATCCGAAAACCGTTAGAAGCTAATACTATCCATTTTTGGTGTGCGGACACAAGTACGAGGTGAAAGTTACGAGTAACCACATCTAACGCAATGGGTGTGTATAACTGAATGTTTTGGCGGCAATTTTGAGTCGCCATCAGGAATTTTATTTAGAGGTAATGTGTTCCAGTGCAAATCAGTTGATCGGGAATAACGGCGACCCAAATACGGTTGTCGGTGAAGACGTGGCAGCATCTGCGGGTATCCAGTCAGGGACTAAGGTATTTTATTCTCTTTTTTTTATTCTTTTCAAATATTTGAATTTAATTTGTTTCCGTTGTTTTGTGGGTTTTTTGCGGTAGCATTACACTGTTGTTTAAATTTCTTTTGCGATTCAGTTTAGTGGTATACTTTAATTAATTCATTTTCTTTTGATTAGTCTTACTGTAATATAAGATCGTTTTTTTATACATTTAACTTTTCAGTTAATCAAACATTTTATTTTGTTTCTTTCGTAGCAATATTTGTCATAGGAAACCAACGCGGTACCAAGGTCGTAGGAAGCGTTTCTTCGCCAAGGACACTCCGTTGAGGTAACCTTTTTTTTTTTTTTTTACATATATCGTAATTTTTTTATGGCATTGCGTACCGACTACACTCCGGATAATAATGTTGATTAACATAAATTTACTTGCTTAATTCCTATAAATAATAAGTTTAGTCAACATTTTTTTTTTTGCACTTTTCTTAATTTTCTTAATATTTTTTTTCTTTACCGTATGAAACATGGATAATGTTCAAAATTAATTTCATTTCCCAATAATAATGTATAATGTTAAATTATGTTCCAAATTGAATCAAGTAGTATGTTTTTTATTATTCAACGTGAGTAGTTAGGTAATCGACCAAATGGAGTGAGAAAGAAGGTGAGTTGGATTGGAGTGAGCTTTCGTCAATTGTAGTATATCATATTTGTGTTGAGTCAGCCAGAGCACAGCAACCCCACAGCCAAACTTACCTCCACCTCTGAGATAGTGGCGGGAATCCGGGCTTGCTCTTTTATTTTATCTTTATATTACATTTATATATTATTTTTTTTTTTTGCTTACGGCAGCCAATCTCGGAGGCTGTCGTTACAAGTTCACACCTAGAAGATATTAGAAGGCAGTGTATGAAATATTTTTTTATAAAATAATTGACAAAAACAGCAAGGCGCCGATGATTTTGGAGCTGTTTGATCGTAATAAACAGGGTTTTTTGTGTCGGTAAATGACAATGAATGACATATAGAGCTACCACTACACTCGCGAATCAAAACGTCAGTCAACTAAGTAGACAGTAGCCAGGGAAAGCCATCCAAAGCGACCAAAACTACAAGGCCGGTAAGGTGTTGATCTTCGTATTTTGGGATTGCCAAGGTATTTTACACGTATCTTGAGAAAGGAAAAACTTTCAACAGCAAAATTACATAGCGTTGTTAATGTGTTTGAAGGAATAAATTGCGAAAAAACCAGAAAGGCAAAAGAGAAAGTGCCCTTTCACTCCCAGCGAGTAGTACCTGCTCGCTTACCTCAAAAAAATATTCATGGGAAAGAGAGTGGCATTTGACGCCAATAGTTCAATAAAAAAACTATGTTGATGAATAATGCTGAATTTTGGAAAAAACTGTGTTTTTATTAGAAAGCCTCGACACTTATTGAGGAACGTGTTTTATGAACATGATTGAGTCATATAATAACTCTACTTACTGACTGATAGTTAGGGCTTGAGCGGTAATAAAAGTTTGAAGAATTTATCTAAGGTGACGCTCTGTGAAAGAAATAATAATAATTCCATTTAGTTCTAAATGGATGGTAGAGGAAAATTTTCTGAATAAACTTCGAGTTTTACTTGTTTGAATTGTTTACAAATTGGGTTACAACAAAAATTTCAGAGTTGGTTATAAAATGCGGCTTTATGGAAATGGTGGTCATATGTAGGTCGTAAATATTAAAACTACCCAGACAAAAAAAAAAAATCAAGTTTGAAGTGATTTCCATATTTGCATTTCAGAACAATCTCCGCTATTCTTGTTATAATTCTTGTTATAATTCTTGTTATATAATTCTTGTTGTTGTTAATATTCGATGATTTCTCTCCCATAACGTCATACGAAGTTAATGCTTGACCAGTATCGCCGTCAAATACAAAAACAGTATATACGTGTATATGAATGTATGTAACTATGTACTTATTATACAGGAAACCCTCCAAGATCACGATTAATTAGTTCCATATTCTTTAGGACCGTGTAATTCGAGGGAAGGTTCCATGTTTCTCGAATACCTTGTTCTTGGCGGGCTACCTGTACTTAATTTACATTATTTGTTTCAGATACTCTACGATGAGGCATGCAAATTGGCATGCCTGAGTATAACCATAAGTCAGGGGGTTTAAAGGCAGTTTAAAAATAATGAATATTCAAACCATTCATAAGAAATTTTATAGTTCGCCGCGAATAAACTAATGCAAGATTCGTTTATAACTGCACATTGTAAGATCAATTCTAACAAACGCCAGCCAGTTTGTTATTACCAAACACAGATTGAATTGGACGATGAAACAATTTTTCGCAACAAGTCAAGTTGGTGTTGAAACCAGATGCAGTTATCTCAAAACCGCGCATTTCGAAGAAAACAAAATGCAGTTAAGAATTTTATCAATAAATTCAAATGTATTAAGTGGCACTATTGTAATGAACAAAATGTGTATAGTAGCTCAAGCGCCAGAAAATCTTTAAGTCAAATAGTCTTATTTTCAAATGATGTTTAATACTAAATACAATTTGAGTTTTAAAATACCTCACAAAACTTACACCGAACATTTTTTTCTTTCCTATCACTGGGCCGAAGACGTATTGGGAAAAGGTTGGAATGAAATTTCACCAGTTGGCAGTTTAAACAAAATTGTTTGGTTGATCGCAGAAGGATGTAGCGGGCAGAACAAAGATTTCACTGTAATAGGAATGTGCAATAGATGGCTGTCTGAGAAATCAAATTAATTTTCTCTGTCGTTAGCCCCCGTTTTTACCTGCGTTTTGGGTGTTTGGTAAAATAAGGGACAAAATCAGGCGTATGGAAGTAATTGTACAACCCAAAGATGGCATCAAGCTTTTCACGGAATCCGCTAAAATTTGGGAACTAATTGCAAGGTATACGATGGAAAAGCGAAATACAAACGAATATATAACCACTAGGATCTTGGCACTTTCAAATACGAGGGCGGATTGAAAATGAAGCTACCTAGAAACTAGATGGCAGCACAAACACAATTTTTTTTTGTTGTTTAGAAATTGCAATCTGTCAAACGTCAGCTGTTAAAATTTCACCCAAATTCATCGATTAGTTTATTTGTTGTAGTCGTTTGAAGTAAGCAACTTTTGTGTTTCTTAAAAAATGGAAAAAAACGAATCTCGTGCAGTGATTAAACACTATTATTTGAAAGGGAAAACGGCGAAAGAGACAAAAGAAAAGCTCGATAAACATTACGGTGAGTCTGTTCCGTCAGATTACATGGTAAAATATTGGATTGCTGAATTTAAACGCGGCCGAAGAAGCACTGCAACAATACCATCAACAGGAAGGCCAAAAGAGGTGGTTACTGAAGAAAATCCTCGATATCGTTATGAATGATCGCCGAATCAAGTTGCGTGAGATTGTTAAAATGGTAAACATATCATATGAACGTGTGTTCAACATTTTGCATGAACATTTGCATTGCATTGCGCAGGGCCATAAAGTATCTCCGGCAATATTTCTCCGATCAATCTGAAATTTTAACTGGATATTCTTAAAGAGTTGTACAATCAAATAAGAGAATAAAAAAAAAATGAAAAAAAAAAATTTTCAAGACCCAATTTTTAAAATAGCTTTTATCTATAAATCAGTTTTTGTGGCCTACTGAGAAAAAAAGTTTAATGTAAATATTTGTAAATTGGGAATAATTTTTCCATAGCGAAATTATCAGCGAAAGTTATTCCCAATTTAATTTTGTTTTCAAAAAAATTGCCACTAACTTTCTACCTTAGTAGGCCAGAAAAAAATCTTTAAATAGAATTTATACGTAAATTCTTTTCCCAGTTCCATATTCCCGGGGAATTACCAGAATAGTGCCACAGGAGGCACTCAATTTCCGGTTTAGGTTTGTATCTGAGATAGACAGAATTAGTTGATTTTTTGGTCGTATTCTTAACATAGCGCTAAATACAATATATAGATTATGTTCTATATTTTCTAAACAATTAGGGGGATTCCAGTAGTGTGCTAACTATTGATATTGATGCATCGTACACTAGTAATTTCATTATTGTTACACTGTTTCAGTATAAAGCCAAAATTAAAATATACAAATTTAGTGTAAAATAAATAAATAAGTGAATAAATAAGTGCAGCTTAACCGTTTGAGTCCCAAGCAGGGCGATCGCGCTGTTGAGATTTTATGTCAAGAAAATAAAATATGTAAATAAATGTGACGGAGCAATGACAAAAATTAGACCACAAATGGTTTTACGTAGTTTGTAATGTTTTTGCTCTACCTCCTGGGACTCAAACGGTTAATATAAATAGAATTAAAATTTATTTAAAATAATCGAAGTTTCAAGATTAGAAAGCAAATTGTAAGTTGTTAAACTATTTTTTTATAATGCAGTACATATTTGATTTATTTTTCATTGCTGTTATGTAAAATATCAAATTAGGTAACCTTATCGTGTCAAGTGAGAGTGGATCGAAAGCATGGCAATAATTTATACGTGAAAAACAAAGAGAATCTGCTATTTGCAATAAATGCAAGGAACCATCGCTATATGAATATAAATGTGCATTCTTTAACTAAGTTTTGGATCCTGGGCATAGTTCGAATATTCGGTACGCTTCCTGCGGAAAACATAGTTGATATGGTTGAACCCAAATTATCGGAATTTAATTTATCCAATTGCAGTGCATCAGTTATATCAGCGGTATTGAGCATCAATTATGTTATGAATATGGTCTACATTTATCAGTTTGTGATAGTAGTGATGATGAGGCTGGCGCTTTAATGTTGGGAAAGCCAATTAACTCCAACAGAAATTGGATGCAGAAGACATTTCGCATGATGTTAAAAACATCATAAAAAAATGAATATTTTCGAAATAACCAGAAAGCGCACCAATAATTTAGACAAAATATTTAATGCTTTGATGACCCCATCGACATCGGTTAAGTCTGAAAGAGCACCGGCAGAAAAACGGCTGGTCTATTTGCCACAAAAATGCGGTCATGTGATATCTCTATTAATTATTTGTGCTTTTTAATTTTTATTTTTTAAATAATTAATTAAAATGAGTAATTGAGATGGGTAATTATCTATTATCCTGAAAGGGACCTTCATGAATTTAATTTTTGTTTTATTTTTTTTTTAATTAAAACTGATTTTTTTTGTTTCAAAACAGATGGTACATTGTGCTTATAAAAAAATTCCGGGATCCAGGGAATATAAATTTTTTTATCCCGGGATTTGACAATTGCGCAAAATAAGAAGCCTTACTTATAACGTGCGTGACAAACTGTATTTGATTGCGATTTTATACCATTCGAACTATTGTTACGCCTGCGATGTTGGCATGCATTGGTACAACATACTTTTAGGCGATTTAATATTGATTAAAATGATTGCATGATCGGTGCATGTACCGTCTGCAAATCGTACGATGTTTTTTTTACTACGTTAGCGGATTCTGCCGTACTTACTACCTACATACAAATACCAATTGTTTTTCTTCTAGGGGAAACACATTTTTTTTTTGTTAGTCAGTCAATCGATGATAATCGTTCGAGGCATAAACTTAATACAAGCAAGAAAAGCAAGTGCGGTGCCTAAATTAAGAATAAACAAAATATAATTTTTATTGAGTGGGACTTGTGTTTCCAAGCCGATTTTTTGTGCAACTAGAAACTAATACCATAGACACATATCTGGTTTCGTAACTAGGAGTATGAAACTATGGTTTGCGGGATGAAAACTCAAGACACACTACAATTTCTTTTGTCTTCTCGTTTGGTTTTAAATAGTAATGTAGTAGGCATTGACAAAAATGCCAAAATTGACATTTCATTGACTTTTAAATTGTCATAAATGACTTTTCTAGAAAAAAATTTGTTCCCGCCAACCAAATATCTTAATGACAAATAGAAAACTTGGTAAACTATTAGCGTCCGGAATCTCCATTTTTGATGTATTCGGCGTTGGGAGCATAAAAATGCATCGGGATGAGAAAAAATATCTCATTTCGAAACTATGTTTAAACCGAGTTGCAAACCATTGTTAGGGGTGACACATTACAACGAAACCATGGTTAACTCGAAACCATAGTTATGAAACCAGTAATGTGTCTATAGCATAAGTTAACGTTGGTGCACTCATACATAACTATAAAATTATCTAAAATGGGAAGTCAGTCGCCGACGAACGATGTGATTTTTCCTTTTGATCAAAAGTGATCTTGTGGCCTTTCGCATACGAAATGCCGTTGGCTCTGGCATTCAAAATATTATAAACGCAAGGTTGTGATCCGATAAGCAAACAGTGTGCCTTAGCTAAGTTCAAGTAGAGATCAAGACGGTCAACCACTAAAGCACCGGGGCGGGTAGGAAAGGGCATTATATCCGAAAACCGTTAGAAGCTAATACTATCCATTTTTGGTGTGCGGACACAAGTACGAGGTGAAAGTTACGAGTAACCACATCTAACGCAATGGGTGTGTATAACTGAATGTTTTGGCGGCAATTTTGAGTCGCCATCAGGAATTTTATTTAGAGGTAATGTGTTCCAGTGCAAATCAGTTGATCGGGAATAACGGTGACCCAAATACGGTTGTCGGTGAAGACGTGGCAGCATCTGCGGGTATCCAGTCAGGGACTAAGGTATTTTTCTTTTTTTTATTCTTTTCAAATATTTGAATTTAATTTGTTTCCCTTGTTTTGTGGGTTTTTTTGCGGTAGCATTATACTGTTGTTTAAATTTCTTTTGCGATTCAGTTTAGTGGTATACTTTAATTAATTCATTTTCTTTTGATTAGTCTTACTATAATATAAGATCGGTTTTTTTTATTTATTTAATTTTTCAGTTAATCAAACATTTTATTTTGTTTTTGACGTAGCAATATTTGTCATAGGAAACCGACGCAGTACCAAGGTCATGGGAAGCACTTTTTCGCCAAGAACACTCCGTTGAGGTAACCTTTTATTTTTTTATACATATATCGTAATTTTTTTATGGCATTGCGTACCGACTACACTCCGGATAATAATGTTGATTACCATACATTTACTTGCTTGATTCCTATAAATAATAAGTTTAGTCAACATTTTTTTTTTGCACTTTTCTTAATATTTTTTTCTTTACCGTATAAAACATGTATAATGTTCAAAATTAATTTTATTTCTCAATAAATGTATAATGTTAAATTATGTTCCAAATTGAATCAAGTAGTATGTTTTTTATTATTCAACATGAGTGGTTAGGTAATCGACCAAATGGAGTGAGGAAAAAGGTGAGTTGGATTGGAGTGAGCTTTCGTCAATTGTGGTATGTCATAGTTGTGTTGAGTCGGCCAGAGCACAACAATTACACCCACGGCCAAACTTACCTCCACCTCTGAGCTAGTGGCAGAAATCCGTTTCTTATTATTGGGTCATACGCCCTTTCTAAATGGAAGGTAGAGGAACATTTTTTGAATAAACTTCGAATTTTACTTGTTTGAATTATTTAAATATTAAGGCAGTGATCGCAAAACCGCGCATTTCGAAGAAAACAAAATGCTGTTAGGAATTTTATCAATAAAATCAAATGTATAGAGTGGCACTATTGTAATGAACAAAATGTGTATAGTAGCTCAAGCGCCAGAAAACCTTAAAGTCAAATAGTCTTATTTTCAAATGATGTTTAACACTAAATACAATTTGAGTTTTAAAATACCTCACATCCATATGTGCTGAATGCTTGTAGATTTCCGAACGCATTGTTCGGCAACGGATCGCAAAACTTACACCGAACATTTTTTTTCTTTCCTATCACTGGGCCGAAGACGTATTGGGAAAAGGTTGGAATGAAATTTCACCAGTTGGCAGTTTAAACAAAATTGTTTGGTTGATCGCAGAAGGATGTAGCGGGCAGAACAAAGATTTCACTGTAATAGGAATGTGCAATAGATGGCTGTCTGAGAAATCAAATTAGTTTTCTCTGTCGTTGGCCCTCGTTTTCACCTGCGTTTTGGGTGTTTGGTAAACTAGGGGAAAAAATCAGGCGTATGGAAGTAATTGTACAACCCAAAGATGGCATCAAACTTTTCACGGAATCCGCTAAAATTTGGGAACTAATTGCAAGGTATACGATGGAAAAGTGAAATACAAACGAATATATAACCACCAGGATCTTGGCACTTTAAAAGAGTGTTAGAGATATTATTTAAAACCCGCTGTTGAGAGGAAAGTTCTCCCCATGCTAACATAAACATCTGTTGAGTGGTGGTCGGATTCAACTTAAAGTGTTCGATTGTGAAATTTAGCCTTCAAAATATTGTTTTTTCTCGGCTGCAGATCTTTATTTTGGGCACAGATTTCTCTGCTGTTTATCACTTGAAATGCAACGATGCTTTAAATTTATTAGGGGCACTCACAAGGCACCGGCAAATAAATATAATTAATGGCAGATTATTGCCCGGGTTCAATTTCTCTAACTCATTCTCGGAGTTTTATCATTCGAGAGAGTTATGGATGTCTGACGCGTCTGGATACCAGTTTTTCAAGCTAGGACCGCAGCTCTGACTCATTGTATTTATGAAGCACTTAATTATGTTGTTGGCAACCTCAACATTGTCTTATGCACTGACTGCAACGCGGTGCTTAACGCTTTGAGTAAAGCGTTAGTTGATTCTATGCTCATCGGAGTGTAAAAATCTCATAAACCTTCTTTCTTTGGTAACGAGAATGCGGATTTAATGGCAAAAGCTGGATTACATTCTGTTTTTATTAGGGCCGAAATCTGTCACTCCTTTGTCTTTAATTCTCGTTGCGATTGTGACTGGGAGTGGTTCTAGCCTTTTTGAAGAAAAAAAAAGAAAATCTATCGAGAAAGAGCTTGTCCAGCTATGGTCTTGGCAACTACGTATTTTCAACCGTACTTGTTTGGCCAAAACATTAAAATTGTGACAGATCACAAGCCACTGACATGGCTTTTCAACCTCATAGAACCAAATTCCAAATTGGCTCGATGAAGATTGAAATTATAGGAGTACAATTACGTACAAAACCCGTTGCATTATCATGTATACAACCGGGACCTTTCGCTGTTAATAATATTAACACTTCAGACATATCTGACTCCTCTACGGAAACGGAAATCGAAAGTGAATCCAGAAGAATTGTACTGACAATCAATTCACGCAGTTCTTCGAAATAGCCACAGAGGCTTATCCAGAAAAATTTCGAACCACTTCCAAAAATCATTTTGTAAGAACATATGTCCTCTCACTCCCATCAGACCTGTTAGAACCTGAAGATCAAAACGCAATAATCAAGAAAAGGCATGAGGAAAATCAAAAACCACCGAGGACTATTTCAAAATTATGAGTTTATCAAAATAACTCACTATTTTCCAAATTTGAAAAACCTCATAGCAACGCATAAATATCAATAATTGCAATATATGCTTGCGAACAAAATACTCAATTGAAGATTGAGTGCGAGATTACAGAAACGGCTAAAAGGCCAATGGATATCCTGCATAAAGATTTCCGCTTCTTTGAAAATCACCTATTTATCACAGTACCGTATAAACTTTCCAAATTTCCTGCAGCTCTCTACATATGAAGTCGCACACCAGTAAAGAAGTTCAAAAGAGACTTGTTCAATTTTTCAGTGTATACCGTAAGCCCTCAAAAATAATAGCCGACAACAAAGACGACAAGAGCACCCCATCTTTTAGAGCTTCCTTACAAGGATACTTTCTTACAATTACATCACACCTCGTTTTAGTCTTCAACAGGATATTTCCCTGTGAAGCGACTGCATTCAACTTTGCAGGATCTAATGAAAATAGCTAATAATCTTCTAAGCTTTTAACGGGTCATTATACCATTTTAGAAGGTGATCCATCAACCCAGCATTTTCAAACGCGCAGCACAACTTATTCAACCATAAGTTATCATAGGAAGAGTTATGCAAATTGATTGATTGATTGATTGATTGATTCTGAATGTACGACCAAGTTCTTACACAGGAGTTCCCGGGTGACGCCGGGCCCACCGTACACTCTTTTTTACACATAACAAAACCGAAGGATTGGATAGGTAAGTTAAGTGGGACAGAATCGGCCCGGTTACAGACACCTAGGTATAGCCGATAGTTAGTAACACAAAGACAGCACAAAACTAATCTACTTGAGGAAGGATAAAGGTTTAATAGGTTAAATGGATAATGATGGTGTTGGTCATCAATAATTGCTTCTTTAAAACCGCAACCTAAGAAAAATGTTATTATTTCACATGTATCTGGAAATAACCTGAAATTGAATACTATATTAATAATTTTCGACTTCCTAAACAGAATTTATTGATTGAATCGGCCCGATTACATACACCTAGATAAAGACGATAGTTAATAACACAAAGATAATACAACTTATAACTACGCAATGAGCAATTAATTTATACCACATGCAAACATTCAATCGCCAGCGAGAAACGCAGAATGAACAAGTTCAAAACCGCAAACCCCCAAGACACCCTCCCAAAACAGGCTAAGTTTTAAGAAAATCTTCATCAAAAACTCAAACCATCCAACCGCAAAGACGATAGCAAGAACGCTCTAAGCGCGTATCGAAAATCCACTACTCCGGCCCCATCCACTCTGCACTCCCCGCCGACGACATTCAATATTCACTTATTATAGGACTAATATCATTAATGTAAACTAAGCTAATTAGAAGTAGAATTCCATGATCCCATAGTAACATATCTGATAATGTACCTGAAATTGATAAATTAAATATTTAATAATTAAATAATATAAATTATACCTAGAAAATAATTTTAGAAATTAGAATAGTGAATAAATGATATTTAAAACGTCAATCCAAAATAAAGTCCTTTCGTTGAAAAAACGGTCAATTAGACTCAATATTCACATAAAAATAATGCTATATCTCGATATACTATACCGCTTTATTAAACCATCTACCTGAGCAACTGAAATTGGAATACGCCACATACCGCTTAATATTAACCCTCGCTAAATGGACATGAATTACTACTGCCATAAAAAATGGAGGTCCTATATAACGGAAAAGATTTCTACCATAAAGATTGGATTAATACTTCTATATTCTATAACACTAAAAACCAACAGGCACATAGTATTTGTGGAACTAGACGAAAACAAGACAACTGCAAAAATATAAATATTGGATTATCATATTTAAGGTTTGAAGCCGTACTGTATTTCCATGGAAGTCATTCGCTCTTTTTCTTGGTTTTCTAAAAATTTAACGAAAAGTTAAAAAAAATATCGGGTTTAAAGTGGTACATTTTAAATATTGTAGCAGATTTGTGGTCAATGCCACAAATCCGCTACAACACCCAAACTGTGTTGTGAGTAAAACAAGATCAGCCTCCTCCTCACTATGCTTTGAGATCTGGAATGCTCGTAGACTCAGCAGTGAGCACAAACGTAACAACATTGACATCAATCTAAATCAATGGAATATTAACTTTTGTGGTAAATAAGAAACAAACATGGTCAAAAGCTCCAGCGCCACCGAGCACTAAATTTGTCAATGGTAGAACGCTATCCTAAGTCACGCTATATTGTTCTATTGGTGGACTTAAATGCACACCTTAGTTCAGAAGAGATCCACAAAAATTACTTGTTAGTATTAACCTATATCATAAGATATCATGGAGCATTCAATACAGAACATATATTCGCAAAATCCCCAGGCCTAAAAACCGCCAAAGAGCGATATAACAGTGCAAAATCTGGACAGAAATCGAAAGATTGTCTATATATTGTTCCGAAATCTTTGATGCTATAAACAAAACGAACGGATGCGAGAAACTATTCATATATAAAACAATATCGGCGAGATACTAGTCAGAATAGCTGGCGGTACATTCCAATCTCTAATTGGTTTGATATCTTAAAACTAACAGAGGTGCAATCACCAGCCATAGCAGAGGAAGACGACATTTTCCATTGGGCTGCCTGCAACATTGGATGAGATTAGATGCACAAGTTAGAGTTGCTATCAAGGACATTAAACCCGCACAGGACGATATTATAGTAGACTAACAGACATTAGAATCCGCCGATTTATAAAAATCCTCTATCAGATTGAATTCCGTTCAATTTCCCATACCCTTAATTTAAAATCCCCAAAATGTAGATGAATAATGAAAAATTACTCTACTCTGGGTATGCCCATTTACAAACCAAAGTTTTAACAAATTTATGCAGTTCATTTGGATTCACGTTACAAAATTCATTATAAAAATTTTTACAATTTTAAAATAATCAAATAAGATAATAAACTAATAAATGTTAATATAAAATAATGTGATATAATTTATTATAAACATCTGTATAATATTTAAAAAATCAAGTAAATGAATAAATACAATAAAACAACAAAAGCTTGTAAATTTACAAAAACCAGCGGCCCTATTCCTGAATACGACACGAAAACGAACGTACACGATTCTCATTCAATTTTAAATAAGAATCGTACGAATCTTATTCAATTCAAATATAAATCCTGCACCCCCGCTCCCGCACCGCATTCAGGAATGGTTCCGCAGGCTACATTAAACAATGACGCAAGCAACATACAATAATCTTCGAATATACTTATCTAACTCTAATAAATAAAATGTGTTTACTGCGCTTTAATAGATGAAACATTATGGCCACTCGTCCCACACAATGCATACAGGAAAAGCCAAAATACAAACATACATAATCATATAGTACTCGTATATATATTAAATAATATTAATATAATAAAATATCAGATTAATTATTAAAATAATTGTAAATAAAAACAATCAATCATATATGTATATGTATAACATTCACATATATACATATAAATATATATAACCGATCAAACATCTATAGAAATATATCCATACCTATACCAATGCCTCCCAACTACAGGCCGCTTACACCAAATGATGACGACATGCTATGTCGACGTTTTTGTTGCTTTCTCTAGTTGTTTTGTTAGCGAAAAATATCTTAATATTATTGTGCAATCTCGGTTTAGACATAACTTGTCGTCATGTGCGAAAAATGAGAGTAGTAAGAGGCCTGTAGTTTATGAGGCATTGCCTATACCATACACGATGTATAGACAAGAAGGTGCAACATTGAGCATGTTAATGTGACGTCAATGTGGACAAGAAACGTACTTTCGGGTTATTTTTATTATTTTCCTAAACAAATGGATAAAAAATGCCTTTTTTCAAACAAAAAGCTCATTTAAGTTTGATAAGTACAGTTGATGAAATTTTTAATTATAATTATTAATTATTTTCTGATTTTCAGTTAAAATCAAACAATTTTTACTTAAATAAATCATTTAACAATCTCCAAATCCACATCAACTAAGAAATTGGGGCCTTCTTCAATTTGTAGAAAAACCCATCAATTACATATATCTGATAAAGACAGAAATTAACACTTCGTTTTTTAACTAACGGAAAACATAAAATAACAAATGAAATAAAATCGAGATTTAATTTTAATTTGTAATTTAAAGTGAATAATGTATTTAATTAAATGAATTCTTAAGAACACGAATATTTTAGAAGCAGAAGAATAAAAGCTACAGACAGGTACCCACTTAATATTTTATTAGTAAACTTATGTATTAACAATTTTATAGATTTATGTTATATACTCATAATTATTATATCCCCTTTTTTCCGCCGACTTGAAAAATATATCTCGGCAGATTCTTTTCTCAAATATTACGACCATAAAATGAAATATAAAGGGTAAACCATAAAAAAGTGTTTGGTTAAAGTGTAATTATCAAAATCACACGATCAATTTTTAAATTACGCTTACTGCAGATCCATTTAAACAATTAATCGAAAAATCGACAATTTCAATGTAAATTTCCGTTTTGTTGTCCACATTTGACGTAATGCGCAAAAAACTACGAAAATGAAATATGGGAATATTCCACCTTCGTTTCTCTTATCGTGCATACCATGATACCAGACATACATATCCTTTGCAAACAAAAGTAGATAAGCCAAATATCGTTGTGTGTAAATACAAAACGAAGAGAGAACGAAGAATAAATTTATAATTTCCATATAAACAATATCCATACACACACAAACACCTTTAATTCTTCCTAGTTAACATACAGTAAAACTTCTATAAGTCGAGCCATTATTTGCCAAAATAATTTGCTTGAGATAGCGAAAATTTGAGTAAAATAGATGAAAAACCAATTTCGCTCGAATTCCCCGAGCATATACACACGTATACATAGATATTATATATGTATATTATATACTTATGAACAGGAAATTTACCGAAAAATGTTCCTACCATAAATCGAAATTAGATTTAAGGAATACTTCGACTTACAGAAGCCTCACTGTATTTACATCCCCATCCACACACATATACAGACACATCTCACATAAATATATACATTTTATGTAAATAAAAAATATATTAAAAGGAAACTTCCCTGAATCAATGCCTTCTAAACTACAGGCCTCATACACCAAATGATGACGACACGCTATGTCTACATTGTTGTTGCTTTCTCTAGTTATTTTGTTAGTGTAAATATCTTAATATTATTAATGCGCAGTCTCAGTTTAGACATAAATTGAAGTCATGTGCAAAAAATGAGAGTAGTAAGAGGCCTGTAGTTTAGAAGGCATTGCCTGAATTGCGCTTCCATATGCATACATATACATATCCAGATATCGAAAAATTAAAACGAAATATACTTCGCATAGAAATATATCCCGTTATAAATTTTTGAACACGGTCTATGTATATAAAACATTTCTTCCGCTGGACACCACACTTTAATTACACGTTAATAGCACTTCTCTAATATTAAAAGTAAAAAATAAATTTTAGCACATTTTCACATTAAACTGAATGTTAATACTAATTCTCTAATTCACCGACTGTACATAGGTACGTCTTCATGTATAAATAATACACATCCAATTCACTAATCACTTTCATTATTTATTATTATATTATAATTTTATTTATTATTTATTATGTATTAATACATTAATACAAAAACTACACAACATATATTTAATTTTATTTTTTATTTTTTGTTTAACGCGAAGAAAGACAAAACACGTCTTTCTCCTTCGACGATCAATCTCCGACCATAGGATGAGTTATGCAAATATATTCAAATTAATCAATACCATAGACACATTATCACAACATACCGATGACATATTCGCCGCACTCAGTTAAACACAGCTAAACACAGACGAATTTCAAGACACTGACCAATAACGAAATTCATTTCATTAACGACATAGGGGAAATAGGGGTTGGTTGTAATAGGGGCAAGTAGTAACAATCAGCAAAACAAATGATCTGATAGAGATATAAAAACGTGCGAAAGAGATAAATGTTCATAGTGACAGAAATTATTGCTTCATTCAATTCAGTTTTATGTAAACCTTGAACGCTTTATTATCAAAAACTGTCACAATCGTCATGTAAGTAACTTTTTCTTATTATAATATTTTTGGGTTTTTGTTTCTTGCATTAGAATTACAATAAAAAGAGCCATATATAAAAAATCGTGCGTATTTCGCTTATTGTTAAATGTATTTGTTGATATTCACAACATTTCGTGACATTGTAACATTTGTCATTTTAGTAACGTTGTTACTTTCAACCCCGAAGTTGGGGTAAAAAGTAACTTCTGTCGAATTTAGAAAACCCCTCAATTTTACTCTAGTTTTTACTGAAAAATTGGCTATATTTATATAATGTTTTGTAGCTTAGATTTCACTTATTTAAGTTAATTGTTTGTCATTGAATTATTCTTGAAATTATTCTTCTATTTTTTTATTTGGTTTTTATTAATTTTTTATTTTGCTTTTAGTTTTATATAACCACATCTACGACTTACTGAATCTACAGAGATACTACAACCAATCGAAAATTATGCTTGTAGTATACAAGTACCATGACCAAAATTTAGTTACTGTAAAATTAAACCTATTCCCTCCAAAAACCTAATAAACATCATACAACGTCATCCTGGGTGAGTAAAATTATCAATTCATACTTGAGCCATGCAACGAAATGGAAAACATAATATTACTGTAATAAACATACCAAGCATAATAATCAAAAAACCGGCCCGGTGTAATCACACGAATTTCGACATGGAAGTCGGAATCAGTGAACCACTAGGTGTTAAGCTATACGTAGTTACAACGAAAGAGTAACAATTTAACTGCATTTATATGCCATCAAAGAGTAAAATCCACCCAAGCCCAGTCATTAATCGAATTCAACAATTGTGAAGTTCACATCCAAAGCATCATATAAAACAGTAAAAAATGTGTCTATGAAAAAAAACGAAATATGTACTCATATTTCCATTTCACGATGTCGAAAGCCACACATCATACTATTGTTGTCTCTACCAAGAGAGAGAAATTCGACGTTAGTGACCGCAGCACAACCGGAATTGTAACAATACCTATATTCTTATGGCCTTCTCTTTGGCAGAAGCAGTTAAGCTTCTTTACACGTAATACAACCAGTAATACAACAAAAACATAATAGAACGTGGGATCTAGTTTTCAATTGCGCGCGAAGTAATACTCTAGAAACTACGCGAAACGAAAAATCCACACTATGCATAAATACATTGTTCGCGTCTGAATGAAAATACATAAATTGTTAAATAAAATTCAATAAATAAAAAATAAAGTAATTAAAGAAATGTATATAAATTAAACAAGTGACAATTGTTTTTTTATAATAAAGTTGTGACATAAAACATAAGTTGACTCCACAAATTTTTCCAAAAAAGGGTGATCTGACGTATAAGGAAATTCTAAAAAAATTAAAATGCACCCATATAGATAGAAATTAACCGCAGATAGATAAAATATGTCACAGTTATGATGGTAAAGCTGAAGAAACTTCGAACATTTTAAGTAAGCACCCAATATTTCTATAATTCGAACAAGTAAATTGATTTATTTGACTTCAAACAAAAATTAAAATAATTAATTAAATGTTTTCAAAATATTATAATTTTGATCCATATTGTGATGTATTATTTTTATAAAACATTAATTTGACTTTACAAATTATTAAATTTTCCTCATACTACATTTATAATTTCATTTCATAAATTTACATACGTACATATGTATATCTGTATTAGTACCGGGTGCCTTAACAAAAACTATATTCATCTCAAATAGCTCTTTATTTTTGTAAGGGTAATTTTTGCTGTGCCACTCTTTACATATATAAGCCATAATTAAATATTACTTCTTCCATGCTGTCAATGCTATTTAGCTTCAAGGTTACAAGAAAAGCTCTTTAGAACGTATAATGAATTTAAATAATTTTTCTTATTAAATAAGAAAGAACTAAACGCCCAAAAGCTGTTTTAAAATCGAACAAGTTAAAAAATATCGTATTTCTACATACCACATACAGGTACGTTATAAAAATTAATTACTTAAAGGTTACATATAGTTGAACTACATTATATACTTCTATATCAGCAAGGTGAGATTATGTTCTTGTGTGGCCTGACTTTTCGCTAGGGTAAAATATCTAATACTGTAAAAAAGAACCTCAAGGTTAATTCCGTTACAAAAAAATCGATTATCTATACATAAACCATACATTATATGTTTACCAAAGAATATACGGACATCTACCAAAATTCAAGCAATAAATTATATATATAGAATATCAAAATCTTGAAGTTTAACTTTATTACTCTATAGACACCGCATACACCGCACCAAAGTTCTAAAACCGACCATTCATAACGATTAACTCACTTATATTCCCATTTACCGTCTCTAAATTTCGTAACAAAATAAATCATTTTCCATCCTTTCTATATTTTGAACATACGAGCATGTATGCTATACCTCGTAATATATTGTTGTTCGTTTGTAGTATGCTTGAAAATATTATACTCGACCCCACATCCGGGCTTCCTGCACTTGCCTCTTGTATACCAACCGTATTGTTTGAAATCCAATATTATCAATAGGAAAGCCAACATTATACACACACACACTAAATCATCTATGTATATGTATTATCCCTTTTATGTAATTCAACATACTTCCTATAAAAATTTTTATTTTTATTTTGTTTTGTGTTGTTGGAAAATAGAAAATCTCAATTTTCATTTGAACTCGTATTCAGTATACATTTTTGTTATAATTTCGAATTTCTTTAAGGTAATATTCACCACCCATCCGCCTAAAATGTTCACATTTTCTTATATCGTGTATTGTCATGTTTGTGTGTGATTATTATTATTATTATTATTACTACATAGTACTACAACTACTATTGTTGTTGATATTGTAATTCTTAAGTATTTATTATGAACAAGCTTTGTATGTACTTAGATGTGCAGTGTGCTGAGTATGACGAGGAAATAAATCCGGAACATTTGTCTTTTTTTTCTCCTTTTTATGTTCTGTGATGTCGATTCGTTGGGCGGAAAATTGTATACATCCATATATTTTATTGTATCAAGGGTGGTAGGTTAGGAAGCAGAATTGAAAGAAAATCGTTACATGAATTTATATAATCACCATCATGAATATGTTGTTATTTATTTTATTTTCGTATTCGATGAAAGCTCTATTTGGCGAATATAAATATTTTGTTGTTCACTTGAACGACTTGACGACGTATGCAAATAACCTGAAAACCACGCCGAAAATTATTTTGGTTTCACCTTCAACAGTTTCCCTTCAACTGATATGACAAAATAATTTGTATTTGTCCTTGAGAGATCTCTTTAAGGTTATTGATAAAATTAAAGTAACCGCGGCAATATGTTTTCTAATTTTTTAGACAAGAAAACAAGTTCGAATTCTCACCATTTATTTGAATACCAAAAGACAGGTTTCCCTGGTCCCTCGAGATCAAAACCAAGTGAAATATAATGAATGAAAAATGACAATTTAAAGCTGATTGAATTGGGATTATTATGCACTGGTCCTTTGATTTTTCCTAAATACTCCTTTATGAAATGAAAATTTTGATTATATCAACGGTGATTTGGTTTTGATCTTGATTTTAATTACATTTGCATTTGTTGTGTTTCGTTTCTGATCATATTAGAAGTTTGCGACAAAATTTTGATGTTTTGATTTGTCATATTCAAATGTAATTAAACAATTATTCAATATAACAGTGAACATATATTCACAATAACAGCACTCAACGTGCTGGCGGAGATGAAGTGTAATGATTTTCTTTTTGATACAACAGATGTTATAGTATCTAATACATTCTTTGATAATAGTAAATAACCATAGTGTAGATCTACATACTTCACTCATTTCATGGGCTCAACCCGCTCTTGCCAACAATTAGGTCAAAAACAGTCAATATCGATATTCATTCCAGTTGGTCAGTTATTGGTTTGGTGGGTACGCATTTCTTCGGTCTAGTTATGGATTTATCTCAAGTATTAATACCACTACGAGAAACCCCAATGTAACTTCTAGTTGCATCTACCACGCTTTCATTCGTTATTCCCATTTTGATATTACCTCCATAGCTTTGTTGACCATGATTCGAAATTTGAACACATCTTGTTTAGGTTGATAATATACATACCCAATATTTGCACGGCTTTTAGACCATTGTCAAACTCTCTCTTGGTCAATTCTACATCATTAGCGGGTAATCAATTTAATAGGTCGGTATGATTTCCAGACCATTTTCGTAACTTTAGCCCCGATAACTGCAGTGCTTGAATCAATTCTCGTTGTATTTCTACAGCGTGTTTTAAAGTACTTGCTCCGGACATAAGGTAATCGACATAGAAATCCTGTTTTATGATTGTAACTACTCTTGGGAGGTTATGATTCAGTCGATCAGCAATGTAATGTAAGCTAAACGTGACGAGGACGTTCCATAAGTTACGGTGAGTAGTCGATAATGGTTCAACTGCTGATTTTGCGATTCTGTAACGGAATTTATTCCGTTATCAATTCTAAAAAAACTCAACCCACACAATTTTCATGTGATTATAATAATAATTTTTTTTGAAGTAATTTCGCCATAACCTTGAAGAGATCATCTTCACTAAAATTCATCAAATATCTAGTCATGCCGAAATTACAAATATTCTCTGTGTTTGTTGTTGCATTCATATACCTAAAAATTGGTATAAGTTGCAATACAGCAAACATAAAAATATTTCTTGTTTACGCGATCTAATTGCAAATAAATGTTTTGTAATTAGACTACGTATCCATATGTTGTTTATGTCCGCGATAAAAGCAAATGTTCTACTTTCCTACTTAAAAGTTATCGAACGACCTAAGTAGGAATTTAAAACGTTGCAGTTTTCACGGCATACATAAACTCCCCAAGTGATTATTTTATAACACTTTTTAAATGGGCGGTATTTATACATTTTGCCAATATGGCAGAAATTATTATATTTGGTTGAGAGAGTAGTACATTTTGTACTAAAAATTTTCCCCTCCCGCCTCAACCAAGTAATATGTATAAATACCGTACCAAAATTTTGGTAAGGGGTCAGTTTTTGTCCGTTTTTGTCAGTTTTTTGTTAGTTTTGGCCAGTTTTAGTGGTTAGTTTTTATTGTGGAGTTTTAAAAGAGGCGATCGTGTGGTGCAGTAAAAAGAAACAAACGTCGAGTTATATTTTGATTATTTATAGTTTGAGTGTTTTTTTGTAGTTTTTGTGAAAATTTATTCAGTGAAATTTGACAAAGATTGTCATCAATAAATTTTAAGTCGTGAACTAAGTATATAGTGTTTTATTTTGTGGCGGTTGATCGGGAGTATCAGTTAACCCATTTGTGTTTTCGATATTGTTTGTGGTGAAAATATTTGAACTTTTGGAAATCAGCAGTAGCAGCCCGGCTGTTTGGTAAGTATACAACATAATCATACTCGTCATACTAATCCAAGCGGTACCGATCCGCAGAGCGTATGTTGGTTGTCCCTCTGGAAAAAGGGACGGGTGGTTCTTAAGCAACAGTGCCTCAGGCATTGCACACCCTTCTACCAGCAACGTTTTGCGGATCTTAATATTTACTAACCACTAGGGCCGTAAGCCAAGATAAGAAAAATCACGTTTAAAAATTTTTGTTGGGTGATAATGCTACCCTAAATTAATTTAACAATCACGGTTTAATAGCCTTAAACATCGGGGAGCATACTTCAACACCTATTGGGTCCGGGTCCCAATATCTCTTCCATATATCCACAATTTGATGGCATGCATTATGTTGTTTCTTTTCCCCCTTTTCATAATCAAAAAATGCGGTAATCTAGGCCGTAGTCTGAGTACCTCAAAACCCACACCGTTCCCCTCTGCCGGCTTGAGCTGCGGGAACCGACGCCGCATGGGGTACATATCGGACGACGGCAAAATTCTATGAATCAGAATTGTTTCTACGCAAGTAGAAGTCATTCGGTTTCAAGTGGCGCCCAAAATGGAGCACAACACCAGTTCCAAAATTTAAATATTTATATAGGCACCACTGTTTCAAGTGGCGCCCAAAACAGGGACAAAACAACTGTTCCAAATCTATTAAAGTTTCTATACGAGCTTCATTTTTTTCTGGAGTTCTATACAACCAATCTAAATCATGTGTTCTATAATTGAACATGAAAAAGTGGAGAAACATTTTTGGTGTGAGTGTGGCTGCGGTCATGCCTTAGTGGCATGCCTGACCAGATGCGTTGTTGGGTCACACACACACGGAAAAAAGATTCGTATTGTCGAGTTCCAGTGCTGGATCCTCGTTTGATCAGTTCATTTGTGGCATTGTCCCAACCCGCACTCCGGGGAATGAACTAATATTCGTGGTAGCATCTGGAATTCGATGAGCCATTTTTACGATGCTTAATTTCAGAATACATACATATATTAACTATCAGATTGTACGGTTTTCGACACCGTGTACAATCAACAGTTTTGTTTTATTTTACCAGTAAGGGTGAATGGCGCGTTTCCCTGAGGTAATGGGCATATCTCTTTCCTGCCGAAAAGTTATCGGATGGTATAAAGGGCTGCTTATTTCTCCGGCTATCAAACGTGTTATTCCGTATCCTGGTTCATAAAGCGGAACTGCCCCTACAATTTAATTTTTCCTCAGTTCAATCTTTATGGCTATAGGTAAGAAATTACCACGAGCCGTAAGATAAATTTATTATTTGATAAAAAATTTTAATTTTCTACAATTGACATATAGTTAGGTTTTGCGTTTTTTTTTCCACTTCGTAATCAAATTTTATCTTACATCTTTCGGGATGAGGTTTGCAAGTCCACCCAGTTTAGTTTAGTCACGTTCAGAATATTTTACACTTAGCTGTTCACCTCAGTTTTCTGCTAGTGAACGAGCATCGACCACGAGGTCGGACATAGGCTAATTGTAATTATATCATATGTCATGAAAATTCTCAACGATAGTCGGCGAATTATCGTTCCTAACTGATAAAAATAGTAGCTGTTGTTCGAGCGCTTAATCATTTAAAAGGCCTCGCTAACTTTGGTTCACTTACATTACAATGCGCTTGTCAACTCACGCAATTGAGCTCCTCTGTTAATAGAGTAAGACTGCCAATTGCGATTAAGAGGGCAAGAACATGGTAATGATCAATTAGGTATCCTAAATGAATTCTGTTTTCATATTTACTACTGTAATGAGGATCACTCGTAGTGAGTTAAGAAACCCATTGCGACATTGAAGATAATGAAACAGATTCATCAAAATTTAAAATACATTTTCCTTTCTTTATCCTATTTGACCCAAAAAGGTAGAATCCTTTACTTTATGATGAGGGTAATTAAACCGTGGTTGTTTTCATTTAATATTGAAATACAAATCTTAAATAATATGCTCAAGATAAAATTGCTTAGGGATGTTAGCAAAAATTCTGTAGTTGTTTTTATTCAATTTTAAATTATTTTTTTTAGTTTAATATACAGTTCCTGTGATATAGGTTAAGTCCCATTTAAAAAAAAAAAAAAATGAATGTAGAATATCTAGACAACGACGAAATCTTAATCGAATGTGAATGTCGAGAGATTCCCGTCGTGTCTTATCATAAAGCAGTCATCGCTTTGAAGAAGGAATTGATGGAAGAACGGTTAAATCCTAAACAGAATAATCTGGTTCTACATCAAGCTGCGATCAGATCACTCAAAGAAGAGGTAGTGACATGTTTTCACAAACTGGAAGGTGTTAAACAACTGTTTCGCCAAATAACAAATGGAGTTATTACAGAGGACGAGCAATTGCCAGTTGTGTCAACAAAGTTGTTACACATTCAAGGTAGACTGGATCGCATCCGATCTACACTCCCTTTACAGGAGATAATTGATGAGATGATTTTGACTGTAAGGGATTTGTGGGAATTAGGAGAGTTCATAAAAGTAACTGATAAATTGCAGGGCGCTGCAAGACGCTTACATTATTTGAAAATTATTTCGGATGACTCTAAGGCTATATTAGATCTGGAGAAAACCCCACATAACCTTAACTCATCGCACTCGAATAACTCACGGAGGAATCTTTTTAAAGATGAACGAACCCGTAAGCAGTATGCACGGATAGTTCAAAAATTAAGTCGAAACCAACGTGAGTGCGAAAATTTGGGGGTGGAGACATTTAACGAACCACCGTCTATGCGCAAGGCGGAGGTTGACGTTAAAATGTCATTGGTCGAGCGAAGTGATAATCAAGTAAGTGAAAACAACATTAGCAGTATCAAATCACCATCTAAAGCATCACAAGTAACATTAGATCGACGGACACCACGCAGTTTTAGTAATGAAACAAGACCTAAATTTGAAGGGGAATTTTCCAAAGTTGTTGCTTTGGAATATTTTAACGATAAAAAGAGCAGTAAAGTTAGAGATTCAAGCATAATAATTGGAGGTAAATGTGGAATACAGATAGGGAATACCATCAAATCGATCGAAAACATGTCAGGTCGACCGGCTCATGTAGTTAAATTATCCACGACTTTCCTTTCTGATTTACTCAGGATTACTTCGTCGGTGACATATCGGTTCGGCACGAATCCGTTAAATTTAGAAATTACAAAAAAGTTCCTGAGATGTGAACCATCAAACATTTCAAAGGTTCCAATGTTAGAATCAAGTCCAGGTGCAATTCAAGTGGACACAATTTCCCCAACCAAGGACAGTCAATTAATTTGGCGAAAATTCAATAAAGCTAAATCACTTTCATACAACAAAAATAGTGATAAAGAATTGTCTACGGTAATTCAGACCGTTTCGTTAAGAAGCAGGGTTAATTTTATGATTATCAAAAATATTCAAAAAGGGCTAAAGTTAAGGGCAAGTAAAGTTATACCCGCCGCAGTATCACAATCAACGAATTCTTGGAATTGGAGATGGCTTTGTGATACTGAGCACCACATTACTACGTTATTAGACTATGTAAAAACTTTGTCCAGTTACAAAGTGTATTACAACCGGAAATCTCTCGTGAAAATTTTATATCGAAATTGGAAGCGCCGCCGGAGAAAACGTTGACAAGTGCATCTTCCACTTTCCCATTAGTCCATCAATATAAGTTCGGGCGTTTACATAGGTGAAGTAATGGGAAAGTGAAGGCTGGTAACCGCGCGCGATGTTATGAATTTACCAGCGACATTAGTTAAGGCAATAGATATAAGAATTAGGAAAGTTCAATAATAAGTTTAGTTAAAATAGAGGATGAGGTTGGCTCAATCCCATTTCTCGCACATGGTTCAGCAAAGTGGGATTAAGGTAGCGCCATCAATAATAAATAGTGGTAGGGTTAGGTTACCATAGATTCATATCGGCTTAAAAATGTAGTAGCAGTTTTGGTTATATTGTCAAGATGTAAATTATGTAATGAAAATAAAATAAAATTAAATTTGAATAAAGAGGAACCCATAATTTTTGATGAACTAAGAACAATATGAGGCACCGGTTAGTATCCAAACATAAGATCATGATGAAAGGATACCAGAAGTTATGTTATGGAGAGGTATTTTATACAGTCAGAGTTCGGTCAAAATTTTCCATCGAAGATGCGAACCATTAAGAGGGATCTAGTCTACGAAAAATGCAATATTTCCAAAAGGATACATGGAATGAAGATATGCAGCTATCCGGAACCATTGAGAAACTAAGAAGCACACGATTGGGAAAGTAAACAAGTGGATATTTTACACTGTGGATATTTTACTGAGTTATGAGGATTGATAGCAAATCTAGTCGGACAAATGGTATCAATTTGTGACAATAAGCAGAACATGCAACTGGCAATACTGTTACCTGGAAAAATACCGACACCAAGTCATCCAGCGCCATCAATCCAGCAGAAGGGATGAACCACATTTGAGCTGTTACCGTTTTTTTTTTTGAGGGGCGTTTCATGTTTTTGAACCAAGGGTACAAAACGTGTTAAAGGGATAACAACGTCATTGAATGTTAAGAATGTCATGTCATCAAAGATGTCGAAAATGTATGTAAACTACGACGAATTAAACCAAGGAGGCGTATCAACAAAAGTTTTGTCCTAACTACTGTCTGTAGAAATTCCAATCCAAACAGTAATAGTAACAAAGGAGCACCAAATAATGGATTCCACTTCAACAAAATCTTGGCTTTCAACGAACCTTATTTCATCATTCACGGGATTCCAATGGCTTGAATGAGTTCTTCTACCTAGATACAATATTATGATTCATTTGACTTTAACGATTGTTTTATATAGGATGTAATTCAATATTTCTTTATACCTATAATCTGTATAATGAACCTATGGTAAAATTTTATAGTAAAACATCCTTGAATAAGACTTAAGTAAAATATTAAATAAAACTATTCTTAAGCAAAATAATTTTAAAAGAATAATATGGACATTGATACAATGAGATCAAAATTAATCAGAGTTTAAATATCATTTCTGTATTGATCCGTGCAGTCAATAATTACACATCAAATTGAATAATGAGAATTAATTAATAAAGTAGAATTAAATATCATAATTGCAGAAATAGCCAACTTTTTTTTTAACTATACAAAATTTCCTAAAAACCTTTTTGTTGTGGGGTAAAAAAATTAAATTTAAAATGTTCTTATATATGTTCATATATATCTAAATATAACAGTTAGTTTGACAATGTTTAATTAGAGTAAGTAGGTTAAGTTGCCCGGCTGAGACTAACTCAGGGTGTGGGGGTTCCCCACGTTGAACTCACACTTAACTGTACCATTAAACCATGACCCTATTCCATCTGTCCTTTCCCAAATAGAGCAAGAGATCTCTTTTCATCTCAGGGATTGGGTTTTCCCCACGCTGTAACGGAATTTATTCCGTTATCAATTCTAAAAAAACTCAACCCACACAATTTTCATGTGATTATAATAATAATTTTTTTTGAAGTAATTTCGCCATAACCTTGAAGAGATCATCTTCACTAAAATTCATCAAATATCTAGTCATGCCGAAATTACAAATATTCTCTGTGTTTGTTGTTGCATTCATATACCTAAAAATTGGTATAAGTTGCAATACAGCAAACATAAAAATATTTCTTGTTTACGCGATCTAATTGCAAATAAATGTTTTGTAATTAGACTACGTATCCATATGTTGTTTATGTCCGCGATAAAAGCAAATGTTCTACTTTCCTACTTAAAAGTTATCGAACGACCTAAGTAGGAATTTAAAACGTTGCAGTTTTCACGGCATACATAAACTCCCCAAGTGATTATTTTATAACACTTTTTAAATGGGCGGTATTTATACATTTTGCCAATATGGCAGAAATTATTATATTTGGTTGAGAGAGTAGTACATTTTGTACTAAAAATTTTCCCCTCCCGCCTCAACCAAGTAATATGTATAAATACCGTACCAAAATTTTGGTAAGGGGTCAGTTTTTGTCAGTTTTTGTCAGTTTTTTGTTAGTTTTGGCCAGTTTTAGTGGTCAGTTTTTATTGTGGAGTTTTAAAAGAGGCGATCGTGTGGTGCAGTAAAAAGAAACAAACGTCGAGTTATATTTTGATTATTTATAGTTTGAGTGTTTTTTTGTAGTTTTTGTGAAAATTTATTCAGTGAAATTTGACAAAGATTGTCATCAATAAATTTTAAGTCGTGAACTAAGTATATAGTGTTTTATTTTGTGGCGGTTGATCGGGAGTATCAGTTAACCCATTTGTGTTTTCGATATTGTTTGTGGTGAAAATATTTGAACTTTTGGAAATCAGCAGTAGCAGCCCGGCTGTTTGGTAAGTATACAACATAATCATACTCGTCATACTAATCCAAGCGGTACCGATCCGCAGAGCGTATGTTGGTTGTCCCTCTGGAAAAAGGGACGGGTGGTTCTTAAGCAACAGTGCCTCAGGCATTGCACACCCTTCTACCAGCAACGTTTTGCGGATCTTAATATTTACTAACCACTAGGGCCGTAAGCCAAGATAAGAAAAATCACGTTTAAAAATTTTTGTTGGGTGATAATGCTACCCTAAATTAATTTAACAATCACGGTTTAATAACCTTAAACATCGGGGAGCATACTTCAACACCTATTGGGTCCGGGTCCCAATATCTCTTCCATATATCCACAATTTGATGGCATGCATTATGTTGTTTCTTTTCCCCCTTTTCATAATCAAAAAATGCGGTAATCTAGGCCGTAGTCTGAGTACCTCAAAACCCACACCGTTCCCCTCTGCCGGCTTGAGCTGCGGGAACCGACGCCGCATGGGGTACATATCGGACGACGGCAAAATTCTATGAATCAGAATTGTTTCTACGCAAGTAGAAGTCATTCGGTTTCAATTCTCTCCACAAAATCCTTTGGAAGTTCACATCTGATTTTTGCACCATGAAGTGATGGTATATCTTTTCCACGTCTGCTGAAAAAACGTATTTGTAATTTCTATATCTCCCCAATATTTCTATAATGGTTTGCTGCACGGTTGCACCAATCATTAGTTCATCGTTCAGAGAGCGCCCGTTTGCCGTTTTTGCCGAACCGTCAAACACTACTCGTAATTTAGTCGTGCTAGAGTTTTTCAGTACTCCGTGATGAGGAAGATAAAATGTCTTTCCAACTGGTAGGGTTATTTCATTAGGTGGAACCAATTCCATATGGCCTAGGCTCAAATATTCTTCCATGAATTTATGGTATTGCTTGCGAAGAGACTGGTTGCAACCTTGCCAATGGCTCATCGTCATAAGCCATTGGCATGGTTGGATTTGTTTCTTTTAGGCAAAATCTTGAATGAGGAACGATTTTTTGTTAATAAAATCGTTCCTCATTCAATATTTTGCCTAAAAGAAACAAATCCAACCATGCCAATTGCTTATGACGATGAGCCATTGGCAACCTTGACTGGTTGCCAGCTAATTTACGTTCTAGAGAGTAGAATCTTACACGTGCTTGATTAAATGAGTCTCCTAGTTGATGTCTACTATTCTTAAATGGAAGCAAAACAACAATTCTTCCCCGGTTATCTTTGGTGACGGTGCTTTCATCGTATTTGATGAATTTTGTTTCTTCTTCGCTCAAAAGGGGTTGACTTACGATCACCTCTATTTCCAAAAATCGACGAAGTAACCGATCTATATTTATTTCCTCATCCTTTGTAAAGGAAATTGATCACACACGCCTCCTATAATCCAGCCAAACTTGGTATTTAAAGCCACCAAGTTATTCGATGTATTATTAGTTCGTTTTCCGTCTATTATGGTGTTTAGAAAATGGTCGCATCCTAGCAGCATATCGATTGGTCCCGATTCATTGTATTTGGGATCGGCTAATGGTAGATTAACTTGAAATGACGCCTTTTCCGGTGAATTATTTGCTGGCAAATTTGAAGTAATATTGGACACAATCAATGTGGCTACATCAATCGCATACGTGTTATCCAATCTAGAGCGTAACCTTACACTTGCAACTCCTCGTGAACTTCCTGCCTTTGATTGATTGATGGTTTCTATAATCACACGTGCATTTGACCTTGCAAGCTGAAGTCGATTTACGCAGGATTCAGTAGTAAATGATCGTGTGGAAGCAGAATCAAGTAATCCACGGATATCTTACCATATGTTGCAACCGTCACGAATTTGGAACACTGCGGTTGGTAATAAGGCATTGTGAGCTTTGGCCACCGAATTATTCTGACTACTACTTGGATCATCACAACAGGACGCGTAAGCCGTGGTAACTGGTGTACTGGAACAAGTATGAACTGGAATCGGATCCGCAATTGGTTGCATGTTCAAATGGACCAACGTGTTGTGTTTTTTGCTGCAAATTCGGCATCTTCTCTTGGTTTTACATTGGTAAACTGAATGAATATCGGATAGGCAATTAAAACATCTGGATTTGGTTTTAAGGAACTCACGACGTTGATCAATAGTAAGATCAGTGAATTTTGGACACTCAAATAGACGGCAACTTTCCCCATGGTAAAGCAGACAAGGAAGCGTTGTTGGAATATGGAATGTTTTGGCGGACGACTGAGGTTGGGAGGGTAGCCCTTTTCTGAAATTATCCTTTTTTCGGCAACTGGTGGTTTTTGAACGCAAGCTATTCCTTCAGATAGAGCACTCGTTCTTTTTAACAGAAAGTCTAGGAGTTCCTGCAGGGTTGGGAAATCGCTTTACGCTATTTCATATTTCCAAATTCTCTTGGTTTCTTCATCCAGCCTTTCGAGCACTATAAAAATCAATCAAAGATCGCGCGCTTCAGCATGGTGACTTAATGCCTTCAATCCTCTGATAACTTCATCTAGGTGATCAAGAAGTTGCGCTAAACTTGAAGCATTCGCTTTCGACAATTTTGGTTGGTTGAACAGTGATTGAATATATATGACTCAACAATGGGTTTCCTTTTGTTGTACCGTTTTACTAGCCTCTGGTATGCTTCTACGTAACTGGCATCATCTACTTGGAAATGTCGAGTGAGGTCATAAGCACTTCCCTTTAGCAAACCCTTTAGTTATTTAAATTTTTGTGCAGGCGTTAGTGAAGTATTTTCACGTATGGTGGAGGTGAAAATGTCGAAAAATGATTGCCACTCCACTAAATTACTATCGAAATTTGGCATTGACAGTGACGGCAACTTAAAATGATGCTGCATGTGCTCCTATTTTTGAGTTTATCGAGTCATCTAATTTTACAGAATTAGTACCAGCGGTTTGTCTTGAAAGTGCTTGGATTTTGGACACAATAGAAAAATAATTTTCGTCAATTAAATCCATTTCAGACGTGATACTATCGTCGATTGCAAATATGTTGTCTTTCGACACTTACAAAATCGGAATATAAACGATGTGCGTGTTCTAACCTCGTTTTTAGTTGATCATATGACAAATCACAACTGTTTGCATCTACAAAATTCGCAATTTTGGTAAATTGACCCTTGATTATAGCTTTTCGTTTTATATATTTATCCATTTTTCACTTTTCATACAATTCGCAAGATTTAATTAACTTCCAACCAAATCCAAATCGAACAAACTTCGTAATATTTATTACACGTAAATATTTATTATACGTATTATCAAACGTACTTCAAATTAAATATTTATTTAAATATACTGGGTTTCAAATATTTACGAATAGGTATCTCGAAATAGCAAAGGTTAATATTTGACGATTTTTTGTTTGTTGGTTCACCCGTGCCTGGTAAATTATGGATAACTTGCAAATATCCCATGTGGCTCCTGGCGTCAGTTTTCCCGGTGATAATCAATGTCCGCTTACTGCGTAGATAAATGTCGAAACAAAAATGACTCAAAATTGCGTGGTGAATCTCAAATTATGATTTTTGTATTTAATCCGACGTTGTGCCAAACATCCGGCTCGAATGCATGTGAAGTTTATCCTAATTTTCTACTAGATTAAAAAAAATGGCGTTTAGTACTATTTTAAGAAAAACTTCACACGCTTATATAGAGATGTGAAGTTTATACTAAATAAATAAATAGCATAAAAAGTGAGAATGTATTAGTGAATTGCAAACATTTAGGCGACTCTAAAAAAAAATTGAAATTATGTACAATAATATCCGCGAACAACCGAGTATTTGTTTGTATGATTTGTTTATATAGCCAGTTTTAATTGTTCTAAAAAAAATTACGGCAGGCTCTGTTCGGTGACATAGCCGCAGGGGTTGTTAGGCGTACAACTACTTTGCTCATATAAAAGTAAGTATTTTTTTGGCGATAAAAAGATAGTTTTTGAAACATTTTTGAAACATTTTATTATTTTACATCACAATTTTATGAAGAATTTGTCTATGATACGAAAAGTAACAAATCAAAGGAAGAAGTTCTGGAGTTATTTTTCTAGTGAATGACAAATCTATGTAAGTATTTCCTAATGTACTTGGATAATTAGTCGGAACCATATCTAGATTGAATTGATGCTTCATAAACTCAAACGCTTCTTTATTCCGTTTAACATCTACATTAAAATCACCCATTAAAATTATTGGAACCTCTTTATCCACTGTAAACCGTTTATCAATTAATTTTGAACCTGCTGTGTATTCCAAAAATGCCGCAAGGAAGAACATATTTAAATCGACCTCTTTAGCATGCAGATGAATGTAAATGGAACCAAATGTAAATTTTGACGAACCGTTCAAAGTAACATCCACTAGACAAATATCACCAGCTGAATCGATCAACTATCTTCTAACATTAATATCACACTCTCAATAGGCTGACAATCTGCTACACTATTGATATTTTTATAAATTGCTACTCCGCTCCGGTCTCACTCAGACCAAGAACACCAGATTTTGATAATATCTCGTCAGCTTCAATACCTAAGTGATTAGCAACTAAACTTTGAACGTTTAAGTTAACTATAATCAATAGTTTTTTAATTAATTAATTAATTTTCTTTTGCCATTCTTTATTTTCATTAATACACGCTATACTCCCATATTTGAAATGTGCCAACAAAAATCGTCATTTCAACTTGTCATAAGTTTTGACATAATTGTCAGGTTTGTATAAATTTTATTTATTATTTTAGAGTCAGCTTCAAATCTTTCCAATGAGATATTTACCACGTTTCGAAAACTAACAGTTTTGAAAATATGAATGTGTATGTAGACATCAAAATCGCGCTCGCGTTTTCTTAGATTGCACACTTGATGGACGTATCTACATCAAGATGGAAATACAACTACTTGAAATTTGACTGTGATTAGTTATGCCTCTCTCTCACTAAAAGTTAAAGAAAAAAATTACAATAGACAGTTCGATATTTTTCCAATCGATATCCCAATAACTACTATTAGTTAAGCAAATATCTGTTCACTCAAGCCGAGTGGATCGCATCTACCCCCAATTTTGTTCATTTACTCAACTTTGGTGTAATACTAAAAACATTTCCAGGTGTTGACCATCGGTTTCCTTGATAGCAAAATTAGGTAATGGTAATATCTGTTTACTCGAACCGAATCATGAAGTTCTAATAAAATCTACATCTAGTTTCCAGTATATTTTCACTACTACCACCAAGATAAATTTGACAATCATCACCATACATGTGATATTTGCAGTATTTTATTGCTTGTGGTAAGTCATTAATAAAAAGGGAAAACAGAGTTGGGCCAAGTATAGTACTTTGAAATACACCTACAGGTATACGCTCAGGAACTGATTCTTTTCCATTTGCAATGACTTTTTGATATCTGTCTGTTAAGTAGCTAAACATAAGTTTAAGTGCTCTATTGTCAAAATTAAAGAAAAGCATCAACTTCTGTAGTAACAAAACATGGTTCAAAGAGTCAAATGCTTTGGAGTAATCCAACAGTATTAGAACGACAAATGAGTTTTTTCGATCAAGATGACAAGCCAGATCGTCTACAACATGAAGCAGGGTAGTCGTTGTACTGTGGTTATTACGGAATCCGGATTGCAATTTATTTAGATAATTACCATTAGCCAAATGCTGGTTGATTTGATCACGAAGAATAATCTCGAATACTTTAGACAAGATGGAAACTAAACTAAGCGGTCTAAGATTATCCAAAGAATCGATACCCCTATTTTTTACAATCGGAATCACAGTGTTCATTTTCCAGATTTCAGGAAATTCAGATCGCTTAATACAATCCCTTGCAATGGAATAACTACCGATGAATGGGGTACATTGCAAAAATAAGTGTTGATAATTGAAGGGTCTAAGTCAGTAGAAACACCAGACCTGCTAGTCCCCAATCCAATATGGTTGAAATTGCTCCAGATTCGTTTCATGGTTAATTTACTGTTTCCAAAAAAATATTTTTGTTTGGACATCCTAATCAAGCTAGTTACCCTATTGCGTTCTTTCCAATATAATTCTAGGTTCCTCACATCGCCTGTTCTTTTGTACTTTGCATACGCATGATCCCTCGCAAGCATACTTTTAGCAATATTGCAATTAAACCATGGGGCATATATTCTTCTATACGTGTGTATGTGACTGAACTCCTAAACGGGTGGAACGATTTTTATGGAATTTCGTGTGTGTGTTTGGGTGGGTTCCTGGATGGTTATGCTGTGTGCCTGGCGCAGATTTTTTTTTGTCTAAATTTCCGACTAACTAAATTGATCGTTAGTTCACCCCGGTAATGTTAGATATCTCTAATATTTATAAACCAAAATCTACCCGATATTTAATTCTAAACTGCAAACTTAGTTTCGATTTATTAAACAGATTTTAATGAAACATCAGATGCGGTTTGTTTGTGCCACCTTTGAACGATTAGTATGAACTAATAGTAATGAACCATCAATTCAGTTAGTTGGAAATTTAGACAAAAAAATTGACGATTTGAGGGTGTAGATTTTATTAGAACTTCATGATTCGGCTCGAGTAAACAGATATTACCATTACCTAATTTTGCTATCAAGGAAACCGATGGTCAACACCTGGAAATGTGTTTAGTATTACGCTAAAGTTGAGTAAATGAACAAAATTAGGAGTAGATGCGATCCAGGCCAAATTTGAGGGTGTAGATTTTATTAGAACTTCATGATTCGGCTCGAGTAAACAGATATTACCATTACCTAATTTTGCTATCAAGGAAACCGATGGTCAATACCTGGAAATGTGTTTAGTATTACGCTAAACTTGAGTAAATGAACAAAATTAGGGGGTAGATGCGATCCAGGCCAAATTTGAGGGTGTAGATTTTATTAGAACTTCATGATTCGGCTCGAGTAAACAGATATTACCATTACCTAATTTTGCTATCAAGAAAACCGATGGTCAACACCTGGAAATGTGTTTAGTATTACGCTAAACTTGAGTAAATGAACAAAATTAGGGGGTAGATGCGATCCAGGCCAAATTTGAGGGTGTAGATTTTATTAGAACTTCATGATTCGGCTCGAGTAAACAGATATTACCATTACCTAATTTTGCTATCAAGCAAACCGATGGTCAACACCTGGAAATGTGTTTAGTATTACGCTAAAGTTGAGTAAATGAACAAAATTAGGAGTAGATGCGATCCAGGCCAAATTTGAGGGTGTAGATTTTATTAGAACTTCATGATTCGGCTCGAGTAAACAGATATTACCATTACCTAATTTTGCTATCAAGGAAACCGATGGTCAATACCTGGAAATGTGTTTAGTATTACGCTAAACTTGAGTAAATGAACAAAATTAGGGGGTAGATGCGATCCAGGCCAAATTTGAGGGTGTAGATTTTATTAGAACTTCATGATTCGGCTCGAGTAAACAGATATTACCATTGCCTAATTTTGCTATCAAGGAAACCGATGGTCAATACCTGGAAATGTGTTTAGTATTACGCTAAAGTTGAGTAAATGAACAAAATTAGGAGTAGATGCGATCCAGGCCAAATTTGAGGGTGTAGATTTTATTAGAACTTCATGATTCAGTTCGAGTAAACAGATATTACCATTACCTAATTTTGCTATCAAGGAAACCGATGGTCAATACCTGGAAATGTGTTTAGTATTACGCTAAACTTGAGTAAATGAACAAAATTAGGGGGTAGATGCGATCCAGGCCAAATTTGAGGGTGTAGATTTTATTAGAACTTCATGATTCGGCTCGAGTAAACAGATATTACCATTACCTAATTTTGCTATCAAGAAAACCGATGGTCAACACCTGGAAATGTGTTTAGTATTACGCTAAACTTGAGTAAATGAACAAAATTAGGGGGTAGATGCGATCCAGGCCAAATTTGAGGGTGTAGATTTTATTAGAACTTCATGATTCGGCTCGAGTAAACAGATATTACCATTACCTAATTTTGCTATCAAGAAAACCGATGGTCAACACCTGGAAATGTGTTTAGTATTACGCTAAACTTGAGTAAATGAACAAAATTAGGGGGTAGATGCGATCCAGGCCAAATTTGAGGGTGTAGATTTTATTAGAACTTCATGATTCGGCTCGAGTAAACAGATATTACCATTACCTAATTTTGCTATCAAGCAAACCGATGGTCAACACCTGGAAATGTGTTTAGTATTACGCTAAAGTTGAGTAAATGAACAAAATTAGGGGGTAGATGCGATCCAGGCCAAATTTGAGGGTGTAGATTTTATTAGAACTTCATGATTCGGCTCGAGTAAACAGATATTACCATTACCTAATTTTGCTATCAAGAAAACCGATGGTCAACACCTGGAAATGTGTTTAGTATTACGCTAAAGTTGAGTAAATGAACAAAATTAGGGGGTAGATGCGATCCAGGCTAAATTTGAGGGTGTAGATTTTATTAGAACTTCATGATTCGGCTCGAGTAAACAGATATTACCATTACCTAATTTTGCTATCAAGGAAACCGATGGTCAATACCTGGAAATGTGTTTAGTATTACGCTAAACTTGAGTAAATGAACAAAATTAGGGGGTAGATGCGATCCAGGCCAAATTTGAGGGTGTAGATTTTATTAGAACTTCATGATTCAGTTCGAGTAAACAGATATTACCATTACATAATTTTTCTATCAAGGAAACCGATGGTCAACACCTGGAAATGTGTTTAGTATTACGCTAAAGTTGAGTAAATGAACAAAATTAAGGGGTAGATGCGATCCAGGCCAAATTTGAGGGTGTAGATTTTATTAGAACTTCATGATTCGGCTCGAGTAAACAGATATTACCATTACCTAATTTTGCTATCAAGAAAACCGATGGTCAACACCTGGAAATGTGTTTAGTATTACGCTAAAGTTGAGTAAATGAACAAAATTAGGGGGTAGATGCGATCCAGGCCAAATTTGAGGGTGTAGATTTTATTAGAACTTCATGATTCAGTTCGAGTAAACAGATATTACCATTACATAATTTTCCTATCAAGGAAACCGATGGTCAACACCTGGAAATGTGTTTAGTATTACGCTAAAGTTGAGTAAATGAACAAAATTAGGGGGTAGATGCGATCAGGGACAAGTATTAGATTAGTAATGTTTTAATTTTCAATAATCATTAGATTAAAATATTTGTAATATTTTGTTATAAATGCGTAAAAGCTATTTAATTAGTTTTAATTTTAAAACTAAATTTTGTTTAATTGTATTTTTGCATTGAGTTTGAAATAAATTATTTTTTATTTTAAACGCCTAAATGTTCTATTTTTACACATACATTCATAACATTTGTTGTTTTTGTAGTTTTAGGATAAATTTAGTATAAACTTCATATCGGTCGGCTCGAAGGACCAATCTTTAACGCACATAAATGATGAAGCAAACACCAACTCAAAAATTAACACGGCTTGGAAAAAATGGCGACCCAGTGAAACATGAAAATACTCGTTTGATAATAAATTTATTTTTACTTGTTGTCACTAACACGGGTTTTTGCACAATGAATCCCTTGTTACCAAATTATACATTTTAACACTTCAGCCAATTTAAAGATTACTAATTAACAAACCTTAGTTAAAAAGTCCAATAACAATTATTAAGCGCTACTGAATGTTGACTATTTTTCTTGTGAGTACACAAATAGATTGCTGACAATAAAATATATGAATAGAGAGTACTAATTGGTTTTATGTCAAACTAAAACGTAAACAGAGAAAACTTATACAAACTAACAGGTAAGTACTAACGTACTTTTCCCATCATTTATTTAATTGATTAGTATTTTCCTTTATGTCGTTCATCACCTGCATTTTACGGACCATTGTGCTATTTTTATCCAGTTATTGTCTAAATTTTGTAGTAATAACGTGGAGGTGGACTCCTCAATTGAAATTCCAGTCGCTGATAAATTTCGGATTTATTTGGAGTATTAAATGAAATATTATTGCATGAGTCATCTAGCACGGTTTTAATAGAAACTGACATTAGCTCACACTGTCGTGAAGTTTCTGATAAATTGATAAAAAACCGTATATCAATCAATAAGTGTAAAAAAAAAATGTTACACTATAAATTAACCTTCATGTTTACAACCAGCATACCCGGGTATGTCCATAATTTCATATATTTAGTATTGAATGATAATTTATTATTTCATGTTAAATTGCTAAATACATTTTGTCAAAAACTAATCTAAAACAAATAATTGTTATTAACAAATAATAATTACTAAAGATTTCAAGTTGATAAGTCACCTAAATCCATAAAATTTTGGGTAATAAATTATTAAAACTTACCCGGGTAAGCGGTTGGAAACATAAGGGTTAAGAATGTTACACTTTTTAAACTTAATTTGAAATTATTATCTTAGCAAGATAATTGGAGTAAATGAAGGAAAATATTTTTATTTAAATTTAGTTTACGTCATTAAAATCAAAAATAAAAAAATATATACAGAACAAAATGGGTCTCCGTACATACCCTGTATTTTTATTAAAAATCGATAAAAAGACTATCTAAACATATTTCGAAGCTCATTCTTTATTACCAAAAATAATAATTATTCTTAGTTAAAACCATTCAAACAAAAATTAGTCTAAAAATTCACTAAATTAAAAAAATATATATTTTTTATCTTTGATCTACAAAATTCATCGCATAAAAAGTCTGCGTACATTTGAAATTATATTAAAAATTCAACAAAATAGATGTCACATTAACTTCGGATAAATTTCGGATTAATTTAGAGAATTAAATAAAATATTATTGCGTGAGCTATGGAGTTTCTGATAAAACCATGCTCCAGTGTGAAGTTTCTGACAAATTGACAAAAAACTTTATATACCAATCAAGAAGTGTAAAAGAAAATGTTACAATATAAATTAAGAATGTTACACTTTTTAAACTTAATTTGGAATTAAGAACAAGATAATTAGAGAAAATGCAGGAAAATATTTTTATTTCAAGTTAGTTTACGACATTAAAATCTAAACTAAAAAATATATACAGTGAACAAAATGAGTCAACATACCCTGTCTCTTTATTAAAAATCAATAAAAAATACTATTTAAATAAACATATTTCGAATCTCATTCTTCCATTCAAAAAAAATTAGTCTAAAAATTAATTAAATTAAAAAAATATATTTTTTTTATCTTTGAAACTCATTGCAAAAAAGTCGGCGGAAATTTGAAATAATAATAATAATAATTATTTGTTTTTTTTTATGTTTTAATCTATGCAATCTGTTCTGGGGCCGAAGCACTCCCAACTCTTTCGCAGTTGACTTTTACCGTCCTACTTTACGCATTGTTTGCCAAATCGAGGACGTACGGCTATAGGTCCGATTTACGTAGAACCATCTGCACATTGCATAGCTCCATGCCAGCCTATAGTACTGACATGGACGATGGGTCGGCCCATGAGTGGTGCACTCCGACAGGGGGTCATAGTTATGTTCAATTTCCATCATCGATCGTAATCAAATGATGAAAAATCCCTTTTGCATCCCGCCCCTGTCGGGATTCAACCTGGTACCTCCCGATCCAAACGCCAAAGCTTTAACCACTGCCATTTGGTCGGTTAAATTTTGATTCATCACTAAATATAACCTTGTTTCAAAACTCTGAAGGTTGGGTTCACGAGATTAGGGTTTTTTCATTGGAACACGGGCTCTTTATCCATGTTTATACAACAAATTGCGAACTGTTTGGGTCGTTATTGTTTTTTGGTAGATTTTAGCAACTTGACATGATTTTTCTAGGCTTAGAGAGAAGCGATCCCGTTTTATCATAATTTTGAATCACTCAAATAATTGACACACGTAGGGTAAACTACCCAGTCATGAGCCGTGGACTAGTGATGAGCCCCCACAACACATTTTTGTAAATATCTAACGATCTATTTATTAAAACACAAAAATTTAGTTGATGGGGAATTCCCTAATTATCTGTTCTCCTTTTGTTGCTCTTTTTATTGTAATTTTTATTCATTTAGTCTTGTGAGTTGAAGTAGAATAGACCGACTTTGTGCATTTTGTGAAATATCGATTTTTCTAAAGAAAATTCTTAAGGAAGCAAATCGTTAAAACTTTCAGGTGAGTCCATTTACTTGATTTGTATTATTATATTATATATATTTATATTAAAAATTAATATTTTGTTTAATATAACTCTCAATTTTTTTGCATAAATATTTAATATTTACCGTAATTAATTAGGGGCTCATTACTGGGTTTACGAAATTTCATATTTCAAATAAAGAGCCGGGTGGAGGCTCATCATTGGATAACATAAAAAACCGTTGATCCGGTAATAAGCCTGTGTATTTTTTGTGCTAAAAAATTAGGTAATTAAAATTTGTATTATATATTTATGCTATATTTATTACGATGGGATTTTAAATCTATTATCAGACCAATCCTAATGCCTTCTAAACGAAATTATAACGTAGAAGACATAGAAAGAGTGCTGGAAAATATTAAAAATGAAACCCCAATTCGTACAGCCGCGAAGATGTTTAATATTGTAAGGGCAACGCTCCAAAACAGAATTCACAATCGCTCGAGAAAGAGTATAATGGGACCGGCACCAGTTTTAACAATTTCTGAGGAACGTGAAATTGTTAATTGGATATTTAATAACCATGCCAGAGGATTTCCTAGACGGAAACATGAAGTGCGCGGAGTTGTGAAGGAATTCCTGGATGACAATGGGAGAAAAAACATATTTATTAATAACCTACCAGGAAATAAATGGTACAAAACATTTTTAAAAAGGCACCCGAGTTGTCTTTAAGAACACCAGAGGCTGTAACTAGTGCTAGCGCATGTGTATCGGAAAACAATATTAGAGGGTGGTTTCGACAAATTGAAGATTACATAACTTCCAATAATCTAACTGATGACTTACTTAAAGACACATCAAGAATTTTTAATGGTGACGAATCTGGGTTTCTGTTATGCCCCAAAGGTGGGGTCGTGCTGGTACCCAAGGGAGCAAACAATGTCTACAGATAAAGGTCGTGCCAAAGAAAGTATAACTGTAATGTTCAGTTTCTCTGCTGATGGGGTTGTCCTTCCTCCGATGATAGTTTTCCATTATAAAAGAATACCGAAGGATGTTATGGATTCAATTCCTTTAACAATTTTCGGCTTTTTTATAGACAAATATTATTTTCAATTCAATTGAAATTAATATTTGGATTCAATTCCGGAGGGAATAGTATTCACAAAGACGGATTCGGGTTGGACGACCTCGGAAGCCTTTTTATTGTACATAAAAAAAGTGTTTTATCCTACGCTGGTTTCAAAACAAATTAAATTTCCAGTAATACTATATGCTGATGGCCATAAGACACATCTGACCTACTCACTTTCCAAATTATGCGAGGAGCTCAAAATAATATTGATATGTCTGTATCCCAATTCAACGCGGATTCTTCAACCAGCGGATGTGTCAATATTTAGACCAATAAAGTTAGGTTGGACAAAGGAAATGCAGATGTGGAGAAGCAGCAACCTCGACGATCAATTTTCAAAAAAATATTTCGCACCGATGCTGAAAAAGTTATGGAGAAATATGTTAAACCGGATGCAATCATAAATGGATTTCGCACTGGGCAAATCAACAACAATTCCTAACGAAATTCAACGAATTGAAAGTGGAGTAACCGCAGAAAACCCGAACAGCATTAACTTCAAACAATTTGTGGAGATTGTTGGATCTGACAAAATCAAACAGATGGAAACTATTAGTCAGAGTAATACCACACATGCTGGGGACTTTTTACTATTGCACAAAATATATCAAAGATTAAAAGTAGATATAACAGCAAACGTAATACCTATACCAATTTTAATATATGTACCTAATATACTCAATATAATGTAATTAATTTTGAATTAGGATACCCCGAAAACTAGTAGTAACGTGCAAGTCAATTCTAACCGTGATGAAACAAATATGGTAAGACCAGTATATCGATTTTGTCTCGTGAATTACTCATTTAAAATTAGTGAAGGAAATAAAAATCGAATACATACACAGTGTATAATACACAATTGTGTCTTTGTATTTGTATTTTTTTTTTGATCGTATTTGTGTCATTTGTATGATGAACAGTACCAAAATAACGCGATCCGGGCGAATCGGTTTAATTTTTATGGTGCTTATTTCCTTTTCTCAGCACATTACGTCTGCTCTCGAGCTGTGGAGTGTCATTATTTAACATCCCAATATATTTTATATTATCTATTATCATAAATTAATTTTAAATCTAATAATAAAATTTTATAGGTATATTTATTTTAAATTTCATAAATTTCAGAAATTATAAAAAATCGAAAATACATAAACAACGCAAAAATATGGCGTTTGCAATGGTTAACCCTTTGAGTGCCAAAAAGCGCAATTGTGTTCCTCAATACACTAGCCGAAATCATGTTTGCACTGAAAGAGTTAATATGAATAAACAAAAAAAGAATGACACGTGACTTGCATATGCTGAAAAACAATCATACGCACGAAACTAACCCAAATACATATACTACTACTATATTATTCCGGTTACACTCATTTCGTTTCACACATTTTGAGACAAAATCGATATTCAGGTGTTTTTCATTATCTTATGGATTCCTCCTTAATTACTTAAATTTAACTTCAGAACACTATAAATATAATCAGCTTATCTGAATTGGTGATTGGACAAGTGGTACACATTTTTGAGACTGAAGAAGTAGAGAGCTTTATGCCTGATGTAAGTATGAGTAATATTCATTAAGATACGCAATTTAAAATATACATGTTTTCTTTAGATAAATCAAGAAGCTCGTACGCGAATATTTCATCAATATGATATCCCGATGATTTCAATTGCAAATGAAAACGATATCAGTAACAAAACTGAGATTCAAAACTATTTAAAAGTCATTAAAACTCCAGCTCGGAAAGGAATGCGAAATGTGCAAAGGCAAAGCTACATTATAACTTCAACTCCGTTCCAGGATGCTATAAAAACCAAAATTGATGAGAAAGCTGCCATAGAACAACAAAAATTAGACAGGAAAAACGAAAGGATAAAAAAGAAAATTTTAAAAGAACAATCGAAAGAGAATAATCATAAAAAAAATCTACAGTGTCAAAGAACCGGCCATCAAATCCCAAGACCGTTAATGATAAGAGCAAAGTTACAAAAGTTCGGGCTAATCCGAAGATTTTAAAAGGTATTTACCTATTATATATATGTATAATATTAATCATTATGTTTTCAATATATTAAACCGAGTTACCTAATCCTTATTGTTTCGTAGATATTATCACTGATAAGACACTGAACGTATTACCTTTTAATTCAACAATATTAAAAGAACCTCATGTGCGAAACCTTATTGGAGATTTTAGTGATCCTCAAGATGCTGAAAATCCTATATATGAAGACATTACTACAGGGCTCTGCTATACATGTGCTGGAAACATTTCAAAAACTGTAAATGGGATTGCATGTTTTGCCTGCAATAAGGCTTACTATATGAAGTGTGAATCAAAGTTTTGTACAGATTTTGATTATTTTAAATGCAGCCAATGCATGTTAGGTATTACTTAAGATTAACTTAAGCAGTTAAGTACCTAGGTACCTTTTATTAATAAAACAAAGTAGATATTAAGTATTGGAAAAGTTGAAGTTGTTTATAAAAAATGAATCGAAATTATCTTTGTGCAATTTATTTTTTTTAAGACAGAAAAGTTCATTATGTTTACGCTTAAGTTTAATACGCCTACGTACAATGAAATTAAAAGATTTGAATAAAACTTACTATAAATCAAACAAATTTTTGAGTTTAAATACGTTAAATTATAGGGGGCTCATCAGTGGGTCAAATGCGGCTCAGTATTGGATAAAATAGGGCTCATAACTGGAAAACGGATAATATTTTGTTAAATTGAGTTTTATGAAATATCTTCAAAAGTGCTTAAATATTTAATTATATAACTTTATTTACAATTCTTCAATTGAGAGGTTGCGTTAAACAGATTTTGAAAAAATAAAAAAACTAATGTTTATAGTCCAATAAAAGTCAAAACTCTTACTAACAAGACTGGGTAGACTGGGTAGTTTACCCTATCTCAAAGGACAATTCATAGTTATGGCGTGGGCGTGACATTTTTTTTCATTTTAACTAATTTACGTTTCAAAACAGCTTAAAATACTAAAAAATCAATTGTATTTCATCAAGGTATTTTAAACTAAAACAAAGATGATCAAAATCGAAAGCAGACTTTTTTTGCAATGAATTTTGTAGTTCAAAAATCAAAAAAATATATATTTTTTAATTTATTGAATTTTGAATCTAATACTGGGTCGATTTTTTCGGCTAAATTGGGAACTAAACTTTTTGAGGTGACCTTACGCTATTCGCCGCCGCTATTGTGAGGTAACTTTTCAATTTAGTTGTCATATGTCGACATTTGGTCTTTATGCTGTGTGCCTGACGTCGATTTTTTTTATCTAAATTTCAAACTAACTAAATTGATCGTTAGTTCACCCAGGTATTGTTAGATGTTTCTAATATTTATAAACCAAAATCTACCCGATATTTAGTTGTAATTACTTATAAGCTGCAAACTTAGTTCCGATTTATCAATTACCGATTATAAATGTTTCGTAGAATGTTAAATTTTAATTAAACAGATTTTAAATAAACATCAGAAGCGGTTTTATTTGTGCCATCTTTGAACGATTGGTATGAACTAATCATCAATTTAGTTAGTTGGAAATTTAGATAAAAAAAATAGACGTGAGGCACACAGGATTAATGCAGATGTGTTATTGTGTACAAATTAGTACACATTTTTACATGACACTGTTTTTTTATTTTTAAACATTTCGTAGTTTATAACAACATTTGCAAATAATGCAACTATTGCAAAAAATGATTTCATATAAAACATTTAATTGGTGCACAACTAACGAGCCGTTAGTCATTTTGCTTGTTGAACTGTAAACATCAAACATCAAACATTGATTTTAAACATTTAAGTAATATATGACAATATTACAATATTTTGCACAAGAACAGTGAATTTTAGTTAAACTTTAATAATATCTAATAAAATCAGTTAATAGTCAAGTTTAATGTAAAATAGTGTTTTGTTTAGAAATCTACCAGCTGTTTTTAACCCAATCAAAATCATGGTTGTGTAAAAATTCCATTAACAGTTCTTGCTAAAAATTGTTGTGTCCGCACTGCAAAAGCTCACCTGCATTATTTTCATCTACTGTTGAGGCTGAGGATGATGACGAAGATGAGTTTTCTAATATCAAAACGTCTGGAAGTAGATTTGCTGCCGAACTAGAATTTATGAACGAAGAATTTGAAAAATTCGTACAATTATCCACCATTGGTAAAAAATCAAGGACATCATAAAACCATTAGAAACTGAAAACGTTGAATTAAAAAAACAATTAACAGATTTTAATATGAAATTGGCGGAGAATTGAGGAAGACTCTAGCAGAAACAAGTTAATCTTCCACGGGGTAGTTTTAGTTATATACCACTAACAATAATTTTCAACAAATCCTTGCAAGAAGATATTTTTCCCGGTAAATGGAAAGCAGCGATGGTTGTGCCCATCTTTAAAATTGGGGACATCAACAATGTAGCAAATGATAGACCAATTTGTATATTAAACGCGCTTTCTAAAGTTTTTGAAAAATTATTTTATACAAAATTATTCAATCATACTAAAGATAAAATATCGAAATATCAGCAAGGGTTTTTTCACGGTCGGGCAACTTTTACCAACCTTCTAGAATTTACTAAATTCGCTTATCAGTCCTTAGAAAATGGACAATCAGTTGATGTCATATATAGATACAGATTTTTCAAAGGCTTTTGAAAGTAAATCATTCTCTCTTATAAAATAGGCTATCAAATTATAGCATAGATGGAAAGGATTTTAGCTGGCTGACTTCCTACTTGAGCAATAGAATTCAATACCTATGTAGAAATAGAAGGAATTCGATCTAATGAAATAGTTCCCACATCAGGTGTTCCACAAGATTCCACCTCGGGTCTACTATTATTCTTACTTTTTATTAATTATCTTTCAACAATCTTAAAAACAATATGTAATTATTTGCGGATGATCTTAAAATATATCCTGATATTAAAACTATCTCTGACTGTGAGAAGTTACAGAAGAATCTTAATAGTGTATTTGACTGGTGCCAACTAAATCGCATGGAACTAAATATAAATAAATGTTTTGCTCTTAAAATAAAATCCAGAAATTTAAGTTCCAGATAAAATTATCGAATCAATAACGTTGAACTTGAAATCAACAGTTTTGCCCGTGACTTAGGAATTATTATTGATGATAAACTGAGCTTAAACCACCACCAGATCAATAACATATGAAGTACATAGCAAAACTTTGGAGAAAGCTCAAAGAAAATTCACTCGCTTATTTAACTTTAGAATGAAAAGTAGTGTCTCACCGCACGGTGAGATATTGTCTACATTCGTTGCAAAATAGACGAAAAACCAATGACGAAAACACAAGAACCGCTTTCAAAGTAGCTTTTGAATTTATTAGGAATATTTTGAAAAGTACATCGTTTTTGAAAAAATAAAAACGACAATGAAATTCAAGATTCTAAATTAAAATTGCAGCAATGCCAGTCTTCAATATTTTTTCAAAATTTAAGCGTAAATTACGATTTTTTGCCAAAAACCTCTATTTCAACGAAAATGCAGCCACGCAGGGGCTATGAAGGGGATATGAAGGGGAAATTTTTGCACCAGAAGTGGCACTCCTAAGGAAAGGTTTCTCGTGTTTTATAGTTTTTCCTAGATATTTAAAAGAAAAAAATATTATAAAAATATGCTAAATACAATTTGCTACGAAACTGGTCCACAATTTAAGCGAAAATGTTTGTCAGACAAATTGGTCCTTACAAAACTTGGCGAAAATCAGTGTACCGGAAGTGGAAATATTCATAGAAAGTTTTTTTAATTTTTACAATTTTGTTGAAAAGTAGAGCATTTGCGAAAACAGACCAAGAATCTTATAAGATTCTAAGAAATTTAAAGATTAAATTTTCCAGATTGATTGTCGCCATTGTAGGTGTTCTGGGATTTGAGCGGGAATGATAATTTTTAGTTAAACAAGACAGAACCAAAATTCTGGTAAGTTGTATTTCTCACCTTAGAAATCAAGTGTGGTGTGTTTGTATCTAAATTTTTGGTAAAAAAAGTCGAATGTTGAGCATAAAATTTTCTCTAAATTTAGCCTTATTTCATACGATAAAATTAAACATATGAAATAAAACTACTGTCGTATTTCGATACTCATTGGAATAGGTGTGTTTAAAAAATACAAAAAAAAAATAATTAAAAGTTAAAACAGTTAAGAAATACATATATATTCTAGAGAAATGTTTAGTGGAGTGATTTAGTTTATTGATAAATGGAATTAAGAAAAAAACTACTTTGTCCAGTACAAATCTCGATAATAAGGCTCCTGCTTGCAGGATGCTTGTTTTTGAACATTTAAACAGATTTGGGCCTGTCTTATCAAAGGGAGAATTTGTAGAATTACTCGAACCTACACCAATAAAACGACGGTATGGAAGTTTTTATCAAAATCTAGATAATGAAAAATATTTAATAATAACTAGTGTTGATGAAAAAATTAAAAACCTTGGAGGATTATCAGATTTTGCTGTGGATAAAGCGCTCACTATGATAACGGAAACCGGAATAAAAAATGTCAAAGTATTAAAATCAGGTCAGTTATTAATTTTAACAAAAAATAATACCGCAACCAAAAAATTGCTCGCCACCAAAAACCTTTGCGGGTTAGTCGAAGTCATTGTAACGGAACATGTCTATTTGAACAACTCCGAGGGTTTTATTCACTGTAAAGAGATTCTGAATCTTACGGAAAAAGAAATAGTTATTGGACTCTCAAATGAAAAAGTAATTAGCGCCAGACGAATTAAGAAACGCAAAAATGGGATACTGGAAAATAAACCTGGAGTAGTACTAATTTTTTCTACGTCTTCAAACCCCAAGAAAAATAAAGCTGGATATCTAAAATTAGATGTTCGGTTGTTTACCCCTAATCCTCTTAGGTATACACACTGTCTGAAATGTGGCCACAGTAAAAAGAGATGTACAGCTGATTCCAACTGTGCTTTATGTTCATTAATACTGGATGAAAACCATACCACACCATGTCTTTTAAAATGCATAAACTGCAGCGGTGACCATGCTAGTTTCAATAATTCATGTCTAGTATTTAAAAGAGAAAAAGAAATCACCAAAATCAAAACCATCGATCGTATTCCATATGTTGAAGCCAGGCAAAAATATTTCCGGAATTTCGCCAACACTACACCATCTTTAAGGGCAACACAACAACAAAACGTAACATTTTCAGATATTATTAACACTGGAATTACGGAAAGTAGTAAACATTCTAAAAATGATGATCAAACACAAACCGTACAAGGACCTTCAAAAAACACATATCAAAAAATAATTTAAATATAGACAACACGGAAATTTTTTGATAGAATGTCACCCTTGAACACAAATAAACAAATTACAGAAAATCCAAATAAAAAAATAATAAAAACAGTAACAAATAAAAACAATAAAAATAATAAAGTTACAAATACCAACATATTAGAAAAGAATTATAGTAATGTTAACCCAAATTTTACTTTTAACTTAAATAATACATCTAACACAAATACTAATAACAATAATATAGAAAATTCATGTAAAAATTTAATATTACATAATAGTACTAATGATAAATAAATCTGATAGTATTTGCAACAATACTCTTTTAAGTATTGATGCTAATCAGAATTTGAGCAATGACTGTAATTCTGAATCAAATTCTTTCGGTAATCCCCTTAGTGAAACTTTTAATGTTTTGTATGGAAATGGGAATATGGACTATGAGGAAATTTCCCATCCTAAAATTGTGTAATTATGTGTGACTTTAACCCAAATAGCATAATACAATGGAATCCTAACGGAATCATTAACAAAATTAAGGAATTGCATTTGATAATAAGTCAAATCAATCCATCGGTTATTTGCCTTCAAGAAACTCACTTTAAGCAAGGATTTAAATTTTGTCCCAAAAAATTTCAGAAATGGCGTAATTGCGGATCATAATGAAAGAGCAAAAGGAGGGGTAGCAATAGTAATTAAAAATAACTTCAGTAGTGTAGAAATAGACATCGATACTTACAAGCTGTAGTAGTCCAAATTTATTATCCTATTAAAATGACTTTGGTTTCAATTTACTTACCAAATGATAATAGCATAACCTCAAGAGATATTGAGCATCTTATTAATCAACTACCACAACTTTAATGCACATCACCCACTTTGGGATAAATTAGCAACACGCCCTGATAAACGTAGCTTAAATATTTTTAACAATGATGAACCGACACATTACACTTATTCTAATGGGTCTGTCTCAGCGATTGATCTAACAATAGCAACACCAGTTATCTCTATGTATTTCGATTGGTACATATATCCCAACCTTTGTTCAAGTGATCACTTTCCCATTATTCTATCTCCAGTAAAAACAACGAATGCAATATCCTCACCTTCTCGACAGAGATAGAGAATAAATAAAGTAAACTGGGAAAAATATAACCTCCAACTTAATTTCAATAATGAATACCATCCTCATGACTTAAACATTGCAAACAAATATATTGTTGATGAAATACGACAAGCAGCAAAAAGTTCTATCCCTATATCACCAAATAATTGCCATAAACCACCAGTACCATGGTGGTCACAGGAAATCTCTGAACTTCTAAAAGCCCGATGGAAACCACAGAGAGTCGTAACTCATAATCTTACTTCATCCAATTTACAACAACTTCGAAAAGTCGTGCTCTCATTAGAAAACGTATTCGTACCGCCAAAAGGTTATCATGGCAAAAATTTGTAAGTTCACTCGGCCAAATGAAAATTCACAAAAAATGTTGAGTAAAATTAAAGCTATTCAAGGAATCGCTAGAACGAGAGAAATAACAACAATTATAACCAATGGGCTCTTGTATACTTCTGATCCTCTAGAAATTGTGAATATTCTCGCCAACCATTTCTCAATGGTGAGTCAAACAAATCAGTATAACAAAGACTTTATTAATATAAAGATGTCTAAGGAAAATATACCATTTTTGAACCAAAATGTCTATACAAACAATGGTTACAATAAAGATTTCAACCTTAATGAACTCACCCATATTATGAAAAAAAAATGTCGAGGCTCCACTCCACGTCCTGATGGAATACATTACAAAATGTTGACAAATTTAATGAAATTCAAATAGGCTTTCGGAATGGAGAAAAAACAATTGCTATATTCTTTGATATAAATAAAGCACATGACAAGACTTGGAAATACCATATTTTAAATATTTTAGATCAACACGGCATATCGGGAAATTTATTCCATTTTATCAAAAACTACCTAAAAACTCGACTTTTCAAAGTTCTTAGCAATAATAAAACATCTGACCTTTTTAAATAGGAAAACGGTGTCCCTCAAGGGGCAGTCCTAAGTGTAATACTATTCCTCATAGCAATTAACCCATTAATAGAACAAATTGAACCACCCGTTAAAGTAATTATGTTTGCAGATGATTTAGTGATTTTAACAAGATCTAAGAGTATAGACGTTTCTCAAAATGTTTTCTTAAAAAACTCCATTGATAAACTCTGTACTTGGACGGAAAATCATGGGTTTTAGTATTGAAAAACAACAGGTATGGTTTTCAGCCGAATAAATCGCCCTTTTACATATCCGAATATCCATTTAAAAGACAAACTGATACCATTTGACACATTATCATTTAAACCTCATCTAGCAACATTAAAAATGCAATGCCTAAAAACGATTAACACAATCAATTTATTGTCTAATATTCATTGGGGTTCTGATAGAAACTTACTACTGAAAGTCCATAATTCCTTGATTTTATCTAGGCTTGATTATGCTAGTGTAATATGTCAAAACACATCTCCCACTAATCTAAAAATACTAGATACAATCCACACTCAGGGACTAAGATTATCAACTGGAGCTTTCAGAAGCAGCCCAGCTGAGAGCATCCTTTGTGATTCTGGGTCAACTTCTCTCCCTTATCGTCGTGCCATAAATTCAATAAACTTTATTTCCAAAATATCTACCTACTTAGAACATCCATTACAAATAAAAGCACTTCATGCATTACAGGGGACATTACTCACCGATCCTATATTTAAATCCATTTTATTCCAAATTCAACACTATAATCTTTTAATACCAAATCCTATGATACATCCACGAAAAATACCTTATTGGGAATTGAAGCTGCCTTTTGTAATAAAAGATTTATTAGCATTTCCAAAGGCTATGACAAATAATTCATTTATCACACACATTTTAAACATAGTCAAGCCCAATATCAAGATTTTCAATTTATATATACTGATGGTTCAAAGACAAATGATAGGGTTGAAGTGGGAATTTATCATGAATTACATCAGGAAAACTATAATGTCTCAAATGCTATGTCCATATATTCAGCCGAAGCTGTAGGGCTCCAAATCGCTTTATGGAATGCATCCAAATCTAAGTATGTATAGTATGTATATGTCAAGGATCTTTTAGTTACCGTAAACTTGTCATAATAAAATTAATCACGCCGAAATTTCAATTTAGTGTTGATCATTAAACCGATAACTCGAATATACAGTACCGAGTTTTTGTTGAATTCTGTAATGTAACATGTATTGTTAATAGAGATTATTTCAACGTCACCGTCAAAGTATTGACAAATCTGTATTCAATTAACACCTTCATTTATATCGTCAAACAAGAGTAAACAATTTCATCATGGTAAACTGTGCTAAGTGTCGGAAAGTAATTGCGGCTAATAAACTTCAAAACCGGTGTCATCAGTGCAACTTATTTTATCATCCAAACTGTGATGATACTCTTAAGAATAATGTGGTGGATATAGAAGCTAACATTTTAAAATTCCAGTGTACCTCGTGTACAGGTGGCTCAACAAGTGCAACTCCGGCCAATGATATGATCAACGATGTTACAGATTCCAAGTGGGCTACTCTGAAGAATGAAATAGCAGTAATGCAAATCAAACAAAGTGAATTGTCTGATTCACTTTTTAAAATTGCGAAACAATGCGATGATTTTGTGAGACTCGAAAATCAAATCATTAGTAACACTACCAACATCGAGTCAATCATGAACGAGAACGCTACTATTAAATCACAGCTATCTGCAGTTTCTAAGAAATGTCACTATTTGGAACAACAAGTAAATGGAACTAAAGTATTAATTTATGGCGTGCCTTCTGAACCTAATGTTAATTTATTGGAACTACTTGAGCATCTATGCAAGATTCTGGATTTTAACTATGATGTATCTAATGTCCGTAACATTTTTCGAACTAAATCTCGGTCCAAGAATAGGCCAGTTGCTATAGACTGGAGTAGCCGTCTTTTACAACACAAATTTTTAACAGCTGCTAGACTCAAGAAAACGGTAACGTCTAAACTAAACTTATGTGGCATTAACTGCAGTTTGATCATAACGGATTACTTATCACCTGCCAGCAAAGCATTACTATATGAAGCGAAACAATTGTTGCAATCAACCACTCATCAATACAAATTCGTATGGGCCAATCATGGAATTATTTATGCTAAGAAGGATGAAAACAGTGAAGTTATTAAAATACTTTCGCCGGGTGACTTAATAATTTATAAGCATTAATATTATCATTCTTTCTTTTTTATTTTTCAGTTTGATCAATTGTATTTTTATTATTATTAATTACTATAATTCATTTTTCTTATTCTTATTACTATTATTTTCATTGATATTATTTTTTACTCACAATTTTTTTTCTGCTTTTTTTGTAGTTGGTATAATATAGTTACATAAATGGAATTTTACTATCAGAACTGCCGTGGTCTTAAATCAAAACTATCTAACTTGAAGTTGAATATTTCTGCAAACAATTATGATGTGATTTGCCTAACTGAAACGTGGCTTAACGCAACTATCAACGATCGTGAATTTGTTGACAATCGCTATATTATATTCCGTAAAGACCGTAACCTTTCCTTGCTTGGTCTAGATGATGGAGGTGGCTCGTTAATTGCTATTAAGAAAACGTTTGCTGTTAGTGAGATTAATGATCTTAACTCGGTCTATGACGATATTTGGTTAAAAATTAGTTTACGTAACGGCAAGATTTTAATTTTATGTGTAATTTATTTTCCACCACGATACACCAAATTCGATAACTATAAATCCTTTTGTGATAATCTGTCTAATTTTATGCTAAATTCGCCGTCTAATTATAACTTTTTAGTAATCGGTGATTTCAATTTACCTTGTATATCTTGCGAGAATGATAACGTATCTTATGCTATTTCTTCTGAAGGTAGAGCAGCTCAGTATCTTATTGATACAGTTACGCTTGTCAAGCTTTATCAACACAACCATGTGACTAATTGTAATAATAGAATATTAGACCTCATATTCTCCAACGTATGCAATCGTTCATTAAAAGTTAATCATGCTCGGGATTATCTCTCTAAGGTGTACAATTATCATCCACCAGTTGTTATAAGTCTAGTTAACCTCTCCTTCAAAAAATTGCCATATAATCCTTGTTTATACACCAATGTTAAAAATTTAAACTATGAACGTATCCGAGACGAACTAGCTACGTTTAACTGGACTGAGGTATTTGCTAACTCACAATTGGATGTTGAGAATGCAGTCGATATTCTATACGCCACACTGGGTAGATATTTGAAAACTAAAACTATTAAACAAAAAGTCTTATCTAAATTTCCAATGTGGTATTCATCAAAATTAATAAATCTCATTCGAAACAAACACAAGTACCATAAACTGTTTAAAACTTATAAAAATTCAACTGACTATGCAATCTTTTCCAACCATCGCAGATTGGTCAAATTGGAAATACGTAAATGTTATTCTGAATTTCTAAAAAATACTGAACAAAACTTAAAACGTAATCCTAAGCTTCTTTGGAATTTTTCACAAGCACTGTCTTCAAAATAATGTTATCCAGGGACCATGAAATTTGGAGCCAGTGAATCCCATGACAGTAATATAATTTGCAATTTTTTTGCTGAGTACTTCGATTCCATTTTTATACCCAGTCCTATCTCGCCGAACAGTTCCACTGACGTACACAGATCGGATACTCCGTTAACTAGAATAACGTATTTTACATCGCAAGATGTTTTAGGTATTCTAGAGTCATTAGATGTTAACAAAGGCTCGGGCCCAGACAACATATCTAACTATTTTATTTCTCAGTTGAAAGAGGTACTAGCCGACCCAGTATCTATCATCTTCAATATCTCTTTAAACTCTGCTGTATTTCCAACTAGGTGGAAAACCGCGTTTCTTGTTCCAATATTTAAGAAAGGTGATAAAAGTTGCATAGAAAATTATAGACCAATATCTCTATTAAACGCGTTTAGCAAAATCTTTGAGAAGTTAGTCTACGGATTATTATTTAACGAAGTTAGAAATTCCATAAGCATAGTACAACATGGTTTTTATGAAAAACGATCAGTTTTGAGCAACCTCCTTGAGTTTTCTGGTTATGCTTTTGAGAGTGTCGACAAAGGCTGTCAATTGGACTGTATCTACACTGATTTCCAAAAAGCATTTGATACTGTGTCTCACGAAATCTTAATTGACAAATGTTTCAAAATTGGCATTTCCCCACCCATTAGTAAGTGGTTAGCATCCTATCTGAAAAATAGAGTACTAAATGTGAAGTTTAACGGATGTATTTCTAGAACTATTGTAGCTAGTTCTGGTGTTCCACAGGGGTCTACTCTAGGACCTTTACTTTTCATAATTTTCATTAACGATCTATCTCGTGTGCTTGTCTGTCCCCACCTATTCTATGCTGATGACTTAAAAATCTACTCGAGGATCACGAACTCTAACGATTGTTATCGATTGCAGTCTGACATGCAAACATTGAGCTCATGGTGTGTGACTAATAACCTAAATCTAAACATTCAGAAATGTGTTGTAATGACATATTCTAAGAGAAGTAACCCTGTTCTATTTGACTATTACATCTCGGACATAAGATTGGCTAGAGCCAATCATATTACTGACTTAGGAGTTACCTTTGACTCTAAATTATCATTCGACAAACACATTGATCAGATTTGTTCTAAAGCTCACAAAATTCTCGGCTATATATTTCGCATCGGTAAAGATTTTCGTGACCCAGCGGTGTTCATAATTCTTTTTAACTGTCTAATTAGGAGTGTCCTCGAGTATGCAACTCAAATTTGGAATCCATTTTACGATAAATATATTGACCAATTAGAACGAATTCAAAAAAAGTTTACAAGATTCTTGGTATATAAATCTATCCCGCATTCAGGCAATATTATGTACGGCACAAGGATGAAAATTTTTAGTATGGTTAGTCTGGAAAACAGGAGACGTGCACATGATGAGTTACTTCTGTACAAAATAATAAATTTTAAAATCGAAACATCTGCCTTATCATCGTTGAATTTGTATGTTCCTGCTTATAGGACGAGAAACCATCAATTATTTCTTCCATTACATTTGCGTACTAATCTTGGATCTTCAAACCCGCTTACCAGAATGCAAAGTGGTCATAACGAGCTTTTCTTCTCTCTGGACTTGTCATTGACAATGAAACAATACAGATCTGGGGTTTATCATTGTCTAACACAAAATCAGTATTAATTGCTCTTGTACATATTAGTTGCTTTGCCTCAGTGTTGCACTGGTTTTTTATTGTCCTAATTGTTTGATCGAGGTATTTCAACTTCTTTAATCCCACGCACTAAGTATCTATATTAGATAACCAAAAATGGTTAGTGACTTCCATATATGTATTTTAAGCGGTCCACTATTAACTTAATTTTAACTTCATTTTCTCTTGACTAACTTTCAAACTTTCAATTTGTATTCGAGTAAAAATTAATTTTTAATTTTTTATATTTTGTATCTCGTAGTATTATAATTATTATTCTTATTATTTTGTATGTTTATATTTTTTATTATTATATTTCTTAGCTTTGTTTGTAAGATAGAGGCGACGCGTAATTGGACTTTGTCTGTGCGTCGCCCAATTGGAATTCTTAAATAAATAAATAAATAAATAAATAAGTTTAACCGATTTGTTATAGTCTCAGATTCCTATTGATGCCTAATAACTCTCCAAAATCTCCGAATACAAAATCCCATTATTCGAGACATACAAAAAATGTTGCATTCCCTCTGCGATAAAAACATCATATTCTTGTGGGTTCCTAGCCATACAGGAATTTACGGTAATGAGCAAGCTGATCTTCTGTCAAAGTCAGCGGAAAACCAACATGAAATAATACAAGAAAATGTTCCGATTTATGATCTTAAACACATGTAAAGCGCAACCTAATGAAAAAGTGGAATGACAGATGGGATAAATGTATTAACCATAAATTACGTGAGATTAAAAAAACAACAGAACCTTGGGAAACATCAACAAGAAAAATCCCTTATGAAAGCGTTAGCCTTACTAGGCTCAGAATTGGACTCACTCGACACACTCATGATTTTTTAATGAAAAAGTGTAATCCACCTCAATGCGATTTATGTTTCTGTCTCCTTACTAGCAACCATATACATACTTGTATATTGCCCAAAATACAATCAACAAACAGGAATGTCTCCTTTTCTCGAAGAAGCATTGGGGGATAATGAGAGAGTAACTTTCGATGCACTCTGAAATTCATCAAAGCTATAGAGTTTATTAGTCACCTATCCTTTGATAAAATATCCTTTATGTACTATGAATCAATAAAGTTATTAAATAAGAACTACAATAAATAAAGAAATGTTAAAATACCAAATATTAAATAAGAATTTATAAAAATTTTCTATATATATGTAATAAATAAAATAATTATGTAATAAAATTGTAAATATCCTATGAAAAAAATTGATAAGAGCTTAAAAACCAAAAATTGTGTTAAAGCTCAAATAAATATTTAAAAAAAAAAAAAAAAAAATTAATTAACAATAAAAAGTAACGCCCCAATTTTGGTACTTAATTCGTGAAAGGTTAGCAAACGAAATATTTGGAAATGTAGAAACATTATTTTCGTTTATTTATATGTAAAAGAACTTAATTTGCAGCTTACTCTAAGCGCCTAAAATAACAAGTTTAAAAAAAACGTGAATAAATAAAAATGAATTTACGTTATTCAAATATTGCAGACGTGCCGCCACTGCATCACAAAATACGTTTTATAACACAACGAGCTGCGAGATGGTTGACTCAACGCAAAAAAAAATGAATCAAAATAAAATTTTTGTATTTTATTTTGAATTGAAATCAAAACTTAAAACGAGCTTTTCTCGTCCTCTATTAAAATCCGTCAAGTGCTATGTAAATTTATAGTGTATTCTCAGTTTATCTATTTTTTTCATAACAATTATCACTTCAATTCACATGTTTTATTGTTTTTGTGTATATGTGTTATGTTAGTGTCACTTATAGTTACAAACACAAGCAGTTTATTATCATTTTGTATTCAAAACTAACAATTGTAGATTCATTTCATGTGCGCATCAATGCGCGCGAAAAAACTCTTTGTGCTTTTTTATTTTATATGCGAGTATATACATAAATAAATAATTGGAAACAAAACATATTTAGCATAAAGCAAAAGCATATTGGAAAGTGTTTCTGTTATTTCACACAAGCTGAAAATAAATAGAAGAAATTGTACAACATGTTATCAACGGATAAGGCGTTTAAAGCTTTTATGTTTAGATACACCATATTCATAACATAAATCAAAACTAAAAACGATATACATATATACAGGTATATAAGAATGGAAAAGTTAATTTCCTTTTTTTAATTTTTTCCCTTACTCGTATCAATGAAGAATTATTTTTTCTAGTTCCTTAATTTCACTCATACTGTCTAGTTGTCGCACCACAATTCCAATTACCGCTAAATATCTTTTAGCGATGTGTACTTCGCGTATACAAGAGAGCGGAAATAAAGCTCTTTTACCCAATTTCACACGCGGTATTTTCATCGTTTTCCTTTAATTTGCATAACGAGTAGAACAGAGCTTTTATATTATTTCGTTTGTAACAGCTTTTAACCAATTCCATTTTCTCTATATATAAATATATATTTATATATATATATATGTAGCGGCTAGATAAAATAAATAAAGAAAATGACAATATTATATAAGCTTTTCTTGTATTATTTTTCTTACTCAAAATCCAGTTGTTTACCCCTGTGCTTTTTCCGTCATATTTAGAGAAATGTCATTGTCATTCATGTAGATGTCAAAGTTATATTGAGCAAATTTGAGTGTGTTTGATGGCAGAGGAAAAAGAAAAGTTGAAGGGATACCAACATTAGGATAGTTAAGTTTTATATTTTTTTTTTAATAATCTAGAAACCTGTAAATAACAAAATTTTCTCTATAAAAGAAAATTTTATTTGTTTTGAAAAATGAGTTCTATTCAATATTTTAAAAGAATCGCAAGACGTTGGAAAAATAGTATCTAGCCCAAAATAGATATACATGGTGTTTTAAAAAATAAAAATAGTATAAATAAAAAAAACTAATATGTAATTACTCGTTTTTATATAAATTAAAATAAATTATAATAAATATAAAAATAACCGTTTTGGTAAAAATTATTGCAATATGTATATTTTCTCCGGTGTATTAAAAATATATTAAAAGTGTCAAGTTCCTGTGAATAAAAATAAATACTTGGGGTATGTGACAGATGAGTGGATAATTATAACTCCGATACTTTACCCCATAAAGTGGTGACCCCGACGTGATCAAACAGGCATCATCAGATCATCGGATATATATGTAATATGTACAGATTACACAAATAAAATAAAATATCATCAAAATAAAATTCATCAAAATAACAACGGTTATGTAAAATAAATATCTGCGGGCATCCTGAGAGGAATTATCAACAAGATAATATTACGAACCAGTGGATACACCAACCAGATCATCAAAAGGAATACAGCAACATACAGCATATTCAACCCAGTCGATCCATTTGTGATAGCAGTCCATAGAAGCCTATTCTGGAGTATATATATAGGGTTTAGTATATACAAAAAAACTGTAAGTATTCCAACAATTTTTCTTTTTTTTTGCCAAGTAAATAAATAATTATCAAATAAAAATTTAATTTGAATTTTATTAATTATTATTATTTTAAAAAAACACACAATTATTTTTTGCTCAAATATAATTTTTTCATTTTTCACACGGGGCAAAATATTTCTTTTCGTTTTTCTTTTATCATTTTTTTCACTTGGGTAAATAATTTGATTTTTTGTTGTTCCTCTGTAATTTTTATCGTCAAGTATATAGTAACATGTTTACTATGGCGTGTATTGCGTTTGTTTTCGCTTGTTGTTTTCTATTTATTTGCTATCTAGCACGAAAATGTCGGGTTGTAGAGGCAGCCCCAGTTTTAGAACAAGAAACTGAGGGAATTATTAGTGATGATATTGCTCATACCGAAAATAATATGGAGCAAAATATCGTCATGACAAACACACAACTGCAAGCACTAGTAGAAACGCGTATTAGAGAGTTATTAGCGGGTGGTACATCAAGTTCATATATACCATTTGTCCGAAATGGTGATGAACGAGATGTCACTGCAAGTAATCCTCTTAATCAGGTGGCACAAGTGGTTTTTAAAGCACCACAGCCATTATACAAACAAAATCCTGAAACCTGGTTCGCGATATTAGAACAACAATTCGCGGTATCAGGTATCAAAACAGAAAAGACTATGTATGCACACGCAGTCGGTGCGTTAGATGCACACTTACATAATCAATTTGCGCATTTAATAACTAGAGATAAAGGGAACAAACCATATTCGGTTTTCAAACAGGAGGTGATTCGTGTTTTAGGTGAATCAGAGAAGTCGAAACTAAACAAAATACTTCACGGTTTATCCCTAGGTGACAAAAAACCCTCACAATTACTCGAGGAATTTCAGGCGAATGCTTCTGGTTTTTCGGCCATTTCCATCAAACAATTATGGATGCAACGATTACCCTCACAAATTCAATTAATTTTAACACCATTTGAACATAATTTAGATATTAAAACATTAGCAGAACGAGCTGACGATTTAGTGGAAACACTCACGGGATCATTTAATCAAATAGCAGGTGTCACTCACAAATCCGGTATGGAAGATGCAATCCGAGAAAGATCGAAAGAAGTGGATATTCAACAAATAATGCAGTCTTTCAAGAAGGATATCTTAGCAGAAGTGGCAGAGATCGTACAACGACAAAACCCATCAGACCACAATAGTCGAAATTTTAATCGTCAGAGTTCAAACCGTCGTCGTTCTAAATCTAGAGATCAATCAAAAAAAAAGAGATCTATGCTATTACCATTTTAAGTTCGGTGATAAAGCCCAAAAATGTGTATCAGGGTGTAAAATGCATAACACATTTTTGGAGAAATCAAATTTTTAAATTTTCATCAACATCCAACGGCGTGTCTTGATGAAATTCACTCATCTAGCCGTTTATTAATTTTGGAAAAACATTTAAACATTAAATTTTTGGTAGATACTGGAGCTGACGTGTCAGTATTACCAAAAAAAATTCGTAATAAAAACCAGTTAATTCCGTCATCTAAATTATATGCAGCGAATGGGACCACCATATCAGCATACGGACAAAAACAATTAGCATTAAACATAGGTCTTAGAAGAGAATTTAAGTGGGACTTTATAATTGCTGATGTCAATATACCAATTCTGGGAGCAGATTTTTTAAATGCAACAGGACTATTAGTAGATATCAAACAGGGAAAAATCATAGATCCACTAACTACGGTAGCATCAGTAGGACAAATCACACGAATGAATATTCCTACGTTATCTTCCGTAGACAAAACTAATACATTAGATCCAGATATTCAGAAAATATTTTACAAATTTAAAGACATTACACATGATACAGGTCATATTAACACTATCAAACATAAAGTGACGCATTTTATTGAGACAAAAGGTCCACCGATTGCATGTAGAGCTAGACGTTTGGCTCCAGATCGGCTTAAAATCGCAAAAGACCATTTCGATGAGATGGTTAGTCAGGGAATTTGCAGGCCAAGCAATAGTCCTTGGGCCAGCCCACTGCACATGGTACCCAAGAAAAATGGAGAATGGCGTCCGTGTGGTGATTACAGGGCATTAAATAACGTTACTATTCCCGATGCATACCCTATACCTCATTTACAGGATTTTTCATTTCAATTAGAAGGGTGCACAATTTTTTCAACGATAGACCTAGTTAAAGCGTATCATCAAATTCCAGTCGAGCCCAACGACATTCCTAAAACAGCAATTATTACTCCATTCGGACTATTCGAATTTGTACGTATGACATTCGGTTTCCGAAATGCAGCCCAAACTTTCCAACGATTAATGCATCAAGTCCTACATGGTTTATCATTTTGTTTCGTATATCTGGATGATATTGTAATCGCATCCAAATCTAAAGATGAACATTTACATCATATCGAACAAGTTTTCGAACGTTTAAGAAATTTTGGACTAATTATAAATCAAGATAAATGTATTTTAGCGCAGTCAGAAGTGTTATTTCTGGGTCATCTTGTTACTAACAAAGGAATTTTACCAAATCCAGAACGGGTAAAAATCATCAATGAATATCCGTTACCTACAAATGTTCAGCAGCTGAAACGATTCCTAGGAATGTTAAATTTTTACCGTAGGTTCGTACCAAAGGCAGCTCACGAACAAATTCTGTTAAACAATTTTCTAAAAGGTTATAAAAAAAACAGCAAGACATTAATCAAATGGACAGACGAATCAATGCAAGCTTTCGAGATGTGCAAAGCAAAGTTGAGCAATGTATCCATTTTGACACACCCAATTATTTCAGCACCACTAGCAATTATGGTAGACGCCTCCGATTTTGCAGCAGGTGCAGTGTTACAGCAATTCGTGGACGACATTTGGCAACCACTTTGTTTTTATTCAGTCCGTTTCACCGATACACAAATTAAATATAGCACATACGATCGCGAATTACTTGCAATATATTTAGGAATTAAACATTTTAGAATTTTTATTGAAGGTCGAAATTTCATCATAGTAACAGATCATAAACCATTAATGTTTGCCTTCCGGCAAAAGTTGGATAAAGCTTCTCCAAGGCAGAGAAGACAATTAGATTTTATTGCACAATTTTCGACAGATATCAGACACATTTCGGGTGCTAATAACATTGTAGCAGATGCATTGTCGCGCATTGAATCCGTTGAGATTTTAGAAAGTATTGATTACCAGCAAATCGCAGAAACTCAGAATTCAGATGAAGAATTAACAAAATTAATCAATACTCCAGATTCAAAATTAGTGTTTGAACAGATTCCAGTAACATTCGGCTTAAATATAACAATTTATTGCGACACGTCAACAGGCAGAAATAGACCATTCATTCCAGGTAAATGGAGAAAAAATGTTTTTAATAATTTCCACAATTTATCACATCCTGGCATTAAGGCATCCGTGAAATTATTAGCAAATCACGTTATTTGGCCTTCCATTAAAAAAGATGTCAGGAAAATGGCACAAAATTGTATAGAATGCCAAAAATCAAAAATCAATAAACATACCAAGGCGGAAATCGGTACATATCCCAACACAGAGGAAAGATTTTCAGAAGTTCATCTTGATATCGTAGGACCACTACCAATATCAAATGGACAACAATATTTGGTAACATTAATTGACAGGTACACACGATGGGCAGAAGCAATACCAACAGAGGATATTACAGCATCTACAGTAGCGTTTGCAGTATACACAAGTTGGATAGCCCGATTTGGTGTCCCGAAATTCATTGTGACAGACCAGGGAAGACAATTCGAGTCACAATTATTCAGTGAATTATCTCATTTATTAGGCTTTCAGAGGAAAAGGACCACTAGTTATCATCCACAGTCAAATGGCATGATCGAGAGATGGCATCGATCACTTAAAACAGCTATAATGTGTCATGACAGATCTGACTGGACAGAAATTCTACCTACAGTACTACTAGGTTTGAGATCAACAATTAAAGAAGATTTAGGATTTTCACCGGCAGAATTAGTATACGGAACAAATGTTCGCATTCCAGGAGAATTTTTGGAAACGGGAAAAGGTAATATTTATTTATTTATTTATTTATTTATTTATTTATTCATTATACAATTTTGTGAATCTACAAATCCCATTTTGAGCAACATGCTCATTTGCAATAAAAAATGTAGTTCAATAATTTTCTAATAGAAAATAATTTTTGTTCGTCCTTAATGTTCCATATGTTGCCATCTACAAGCTATATTTTTACTCCATCGAATTAACAAGCTCGTCGGCAATCATTAAAACAGGTTGACATCTCTTTAATTAGAACCCTTATAGGCAACATGAAATTGATACAACATCTCCCTTCCTTTTTAGAAATGGTTGAACAAGCTTGATATTTATATTATCACAATATGTTTAAATAAAAATCAAATAAAATAATTATTTTGATGAATAAAACATAACTTGTCGACAGGAAAGTCAAGGCACGACTCATATTCCACAAACAGATTTCGTTTTAAAATTAAGGGATCATTTCGCAGAATTAAAGCCAGAACCTGCATCGAGACATGGTATTGGTAAGATTTTTGTAAGTGCTGAACTAAAAAATTGTAAATATGTTTTTGTAAGGACAGACGCACTACGAAAAGCACTTCAACCTCCATATACAGGACCATATTTGGCGGTAGATAGAAACGACAAACAATTCGAAATTATGATAAATAACAAGGCAACAAAAGTTTCTATCGACCGTATTAAACCATGCTACAGTGAAAATATAGAAGATAATTTACAGAATTTACCTACTTCAACGAACAATGAACAAGCTAAAAACACTACAGTACTAAACACAAACAACGAAAACAATTCAACAACAAGTAAACTTTCAAAAAATTCAAAAACTGTCCGTTTTAATTTACCACAGACAGACAAAAATATTCAATCACAAAACACAAAAACAACACAAAACATACAACCACAAATCACCAGTGCCCTAATTCTCTAAAAACCAAGATAAATTGTAAAGTGTAAAAGTGATAACTTTTACACACGAAAAAAATTATCGTAGAAGTCTAGATTTATATTGGATATCGTGATGTTTTAGTAATTTCGCATTCACTAAATTTTTTTCAAGATAAAATGTAAAGTGGCAAGATAAGTTTATGTCAAAAAGTAACACAAGTAGTTTATCGCGGAATAACTTTGCTTGAATGTGTAAAACGCTTTCGTTTGGATATTATTAATAGTTAATTGCAATTTTTGATATTTTAGTTTATAGTTTTATTTTAGAATTAAATAAGATCAAGCTCTAATTATTAATTAAACTCTTACTTATTATTAATTAAATTTGTGTACTTATAAAAATGGACCATTATCGTTGGAATTAAAATATTCTTTCAGTAAAGTTAAACGTTCGAATATGTTCATCGACCGTCTTCACTATTACCTATACTTTTACTTAGGTTTATATCCAGTCGTTCCACAAATACAACAAAACAAATAAATTTATTATTAATAATTTTATGTTTAAAGTAGGGAATATATAATATCCCTATTTATATAAGAAGAAGAAGACTTAAGGGGTAGAATATCCTAGAACAAGATGGTCTGTGGATTACAGCCAAAGCAATTTTAGTTGCTCAATTTTCAAATATAAATGTCAAGTGTTTCAAGTGTCTGATTTGACAACATCTAAAATGGACCCGCTCTCCACATAGCAAGCAAAGTTTTCAAGTTTGTGTGCACTTGCAATATTTTAGTTGATCATTACACTTGCACAGTAAAAAAATTGACGAGCACAATAAATATGAAGGCCTATAGAAAACCAAAATTAGTCAACAAATTTCAGTTTGTTGTTGTTTAATATTTCATTTAGAGACACTAAGAGCTCTCAACAGTTTATAAGATCTTACAATGATTTAACTCTAAACTATTTATTAACTTATGTTTGAGAAAAGTAACAATTAGGACAAATTTCGAAAAATAATGAACGAGAACAATATTTAGTTATATTATGCATTAAAATTAGCTTTTAACTAGCACTAAGGCAAACAAGATGTATATTGCATAAAATCGATTTCTAAAGTGCAGGTAATTGATCAAAGTCTCACCTCCTACTCGTTACCGATCCTTAAGATTAACCCAAACATTTTACAAAGATTAAAAATTAACTCATGGTAAAAAAACAAATCGTAACACTAAAACGTCCCTCCATAACTAGACCTACATCAAATACTAGAAATGGGTCCGATTAACAAATTTTCGGTGTTATTGGGGAGGCACATAAAAAAATTTTGGATGAGGAACTCGTGGAGATTGGAAAGCTCGCAGTGACTAACCAAATTTGATGGTTAAATGAGTTTCGTTGCTTAAAACGCATAGCTTTTTGTAGTTTACTCGAAATTCTAAAATTTTAATAAGACAATCCCGGGCTTTCCGAGATCCGACTATTATACTTAGGTATTCTCAAGTCGCATATGCAGAAAGAACTAAATATGGCATCGGAAAGAGCTAAACATGTCTTCAACAACGAAATACACTGAAATTATGATCTACTTAAGACAGATTTGATTGAATTTCAAAAACATATCGCAAATAATAATTATGTACATAATAATGCGATTTTGTATGTAGTATAAAGAATAACCTTTAAACAGATTAGAATACACAACATTAATCAAAATTCAACTGATCGATCAATTGTAAATAAGATTTATATTGTACACGCCTTTACCATACGAAGTAAAAAAATTTTTGGCTGTTGTAATGTTCTTTTCAAACATTTGGTTTGTTTTATAAGTCTATCTAACCGTATCTTGATTTGAATTTCAAATAACTCCCGATTCCGATCATTTTTCAATATGATTTTGGGGGCTATGTTTGATTCTAGATGGCTTTGATGTATATGCAACAATTTACGTTTCTAGAGATTATATTTTTTGAGTTATTAATAATATAAAATAATTAAAATTTCGTTTTGACGTTTAATGTTATCTTGCTCGCTTGCTGTCAATAGGTTTATCTTGGGTAAAAAAACTGTTTAGAGAATGCGATTTAAAAATGCCAAGATAATATATTGTATAAAATTATCACCTGTAAAATTAGCCATACCACAACCCGTAACAACTTGAACTTATATCCATAAGAATAATGTTGAAGTAACTTATATCCATAAGAATAATGTTGAAATTTAAATGAGAAGGGTAGTTATAGGCCCTCAAAGTCTAAATATGAACCTACATACATCATAAGAGTGTGTTAAGTTTTGACATTTATTTATCGTAACCGTATTAAATTTTATCTTGGAGTGCAATTACGGAATGCGAATATTGTAAAAAGGCAAGATAAATTATCGTTTACACGTTTACAAATTATCTTACTGCTTAGAGAATTAGAGCACAGAACTGGAAGAATTACAAAAACACCGCTCAAATATTTACAACATTTAGTTTCCATATGAGCATAAAAATTAAATATTATCGTGAAATTTTTGTAGCAATTTCACTGGAAAGGGAGTATGTGTAGCGGCTAGATAAAATAAATAAAGAAAATGACAATATTATATAAGCTTTTCTTGTATTATTTTTCTTACTCAAAATCCAGTTGTTTACCCCTGTGCTTTTTCCGTCATATTTAGAGAAATGTCATTGTCATTCATGTAGATGTCAAAGTTATATTGAGCAAATTTGAGTGTGTTTGATGGCAGAGGAAAAAGAAAAGTTGAAGGGATACCAACATTAGGATAGTTAAGTTTTATATTTTTTTTTTAATAATCTAGAAACCTGTAAATAACAAAATTTTCTCTATAAAAGAAAATTTTATTTGTTTTGAAAAATGAGTTCTATTCAATATTTTAAAAGAATCGCAAGACGTTGGAAAAATAGTATCTAGCCCAAAATAGATATACATGGTGTTTTAAAAAATAAAAATAGTATAAATAAAAAAAACTAATATGTAATTACTCGTTTTTATATAAATTAAAATAAATTATAATAAATATAAAAATAACCGTTTTGGTAAAAATTATTGCAATATGTATATTTTCTCCGGTGTATTAAAAATATATTAAAAGTGTCAAGTTCCTGTGAATAAAAATAAATACTTGGGGTATGTGACAGATGAGTGGATAATTATAACTCCGATACTTTACCCCATATATATATTATTATAATCATTTTCATTACTGTTTACGTATACACAAATACAGCTACATATCGGAAATGAAAAATAATAAAATTATTAGTCTGAAAGTTGAAAACAATAAAGCTTTTCTTCTTTTGACATACTGTGTTGTTTTTGGATAATTTTTTTTATGTGGGAAAGTTTTCATACTTCAATAAAAAAAAGTTGTAAAAGTTTTCTATTCCAAAAACTTTATACAATAAAAAAATATCAGTGTTTGTAATAAATTTAAATAATTAATTTATTTTGTTACCATTCTAATTTGTATTGCTGATAAATTGCCGGGAAAATTAGATTAGCACGACAAATTTAAACTTTCTTTAGTTTGCTACAAATTTCATTGCGAACTTCTGAAATTTTCTGTTAGAAGACGAAAAAAGTTGTCTAGTTGATTGTGATTAATAGAAATTGATTAAATTAAGGACGGTTTGTGGTTATTTAGGGAATAATGCACTCGCCACGGATGTGTGAACGTGATCACAAAACTATCTTGTTGGTATACGTGTAGACCAACAAAATTTTTTGGCAGATTGGGATTAACTGAGATATCATAAGTTTTTTTTTTTAAATTACCAAAAATTTCGCTTTTAGTCATAACTTTTTTGTTTGTGATCGTAAAGGCACGAAAAAAATTTTATTGTCTTCTATAATGTGATTTTATTCTAAGGCCCTATTCGATTTTTGTAAACATTATTTTTCTTGTAATAATTTTGACAGAAAATTGTTTGCAACCAAATTATTACAGTAGCTATGTGTAATAATTTTGACATTTCTGTAATAATTTTGGTTTGTAAAATGGCAGAAGAACAAATACGTTACAGACGAAGTAAGTAATTAAAACTATTTGAACATATAAAAATATTTCATATATTTACTTTTTCTATATACATACGTATTAATATAATTATTTGTTGCAGTGTCGGAAGAAGAAATTCGTAATCCGACTTATAAAGGCGAGGATTGCCCACGAAAATCTATTCAGCAAAAAATTTTATAGAAAGAATAAAAACTGGACGTAAATTACACAACTTGTTTATTTAAATATTATCTAGTATTTAATATTGTAAATATTTCAGAATTATTAAGGACACCGCAAATTTATTGGAATATTCGATTAAGCAGTTACGAGCTAAGTGGAACAACCTGTTTAAACAATATAAGGTATGTATTATGATTTTGTTATAGATATACTCAATGGTAGTCAAGGGATATTAATTTCTTTTCTTTTTTTATAGGAACTAGTAAATCCTCCTGCAGAGGTACAAACAGAGGATGGGGAAGAAGAAACCGCTGCCACTTGGGAATTTTTTGAGTTGATGCACTCATATGGGTGAAGTCGCCACGCAATCCACTCACCGTTGGAACTGCACAGCCAACGTGGTAGATACCAACAAAATCCAAACAATAGTTTTACTGGGGCAGACGAGGTGGAAGCGTCATCGGAGTCGATTTGCCCAACAGTTTCAAGCGAGTCCGCATCCTTGTCAGTTGAAGCTGAACGCATCACAGAGCCGGGGACAAGCCGACAACTACCCCGTAACTATGTGAGGGAGGGTGACATAACTCCAGCACGTCACGCTTCCAGGAAAAGAAATATTAAAGAGGAGATATTGAAAAAATATAAAAAAGAATGCAAAAGGCATAAAAAAGAGTCAAAATGTTTTTTAAATTTTTGGAGGGCTTTGCAAATTTTACTGGAATACCTTTTGAGCGCCCGTCATCAGATTCTGAGACATTGAATTCCGAATAATTCATTTACCTGCTTACTAAGTGATAATAATTAATATGTTAAATGAATTGTGATAATATTGAATTAAATTTTTTATTGAATTATTTTTTAAATAATTTAAATGTAAACAGAAGTCTGAAATATTTTTATGTCTAAGTATTTTTTAATGAAATTGAAATAAAACTTATTTACAAAACTTGTTTTTCTTTTCTTTATCGGATGTTTAAAAAGCTTTGAAATAATTCCTCGCGTAATTGAATTCCGGTTTGCTGATCGCTATTTAATGTATCGACAATTTCCTCATCGGTAGGTTCATTGAACGCTTCAAGCTCTTCATTTAATGGTACATAATACAGTAACATCATTCGTCAATAAACAGATATTTTGGAACGTACAACATGCCCCAATTGTTTTAACAATATTTTCGACTTTGAGTTGTAAAGCACGTCCAAAAATCGATCTCCAGCGGACTTTCATTTATCCAAATGCACCCTCAACAACATTACGAGTAGCGCTAAATACTTTATTGATTTTTTTATCAATGTTTAAGCTGCGCTCTTTAAATGGAGTTATGAGAGCAATTGGTTTCACTCTGCATGGGTAACCACTATCGCCCAATAAAAAATAACCTGGCGGTGGATACAATTTCTCCTTGAATACTGGACTGCAATATAGACCTCGAGAATCGTGCTCAGAACCCGGATACCCTATGAAGACATCCAGAAACTTATAGCTTGCATCACAGATGGCTTGACACTGGATGGAATATTTTAATTTTCTGTTAATATATTGGTCGTGTAGTCGCACTGGGCATACAATTTCAATTTGAGTTGCATCGATAGCACCAACTGCTTTCGGAAAAATTGATGTTCGTGCCCTTCGATTAAATCTGCGAGCAATATTTGGTAACTCATCTTGCGTAGGCAAAGTTATCACTTGGGGCATTATATTATCAATTGTAAAACCTAATAATTTGTGAACAATGTTACAAATAGTAGATCTTGCTATATCAGTAGCTGCCCCTACTATTCGGTAACTAGTTCCACTTGCCAACCACAGCAAAAATACCAATAATTCCATTTCTGACCCCCAACCATGATTTTTATTGGGCAAACATTTGATGATTTCAATAAATGTTTTTGATGAAATCCTAAGATGCATTCTCGTTACAGCATCATCGTATGTTAAGATGGAATGTGTAATATTATTGGTGGATGGAACAGTATACATTGTTGATCGCTGGAATCAATAAGAATCATACCATTAACAAATAACAATACATTCCATTCCTCAAAGAGAGTTAACTACCTGTGCTGTAACAAAATTCATTGTTAAAGGTCGCGCCTGACTCGAACGACTTCTCATTAGATGCCTGTACCAAGTTATCAGGCAAAATATTAATATATTTGGATCAAATTCCACTTCAATCATTTTAGTTTTGTTATTAAGTTAATCACTTTCAGGCACTTAACACAATTTTAAATTAATCGTATGTCTATTCATACACTTTACAAATTTTGAAATGTCAAATTTATTATGTCAAAATTATTATAGTATTCGGACAGCAATTGAACTAACTACAAAATATGGAGGAGCAAATTATTTCACTTACGTCAAAATTATTTTAATATTACAGAAATCGAACAAGGCCTAAATAAATCATTACTTAATCATTAAGAAAAATGACTTACGAGCTTAACTTAAAATGTATTTTCATAACCCCGGCAAAATAGTACCTCGGTAATAGTTGTCGCAATACCCCAAATTAATGATTTCTTTCACATGTTGCATACCATTAGAAAGGGCACAAACTAGAGAGTTTTTTAAAATAAAGCTAAATTAAAAATAACCATTAGTATTTTTGTAAATGATTTAGGTGATATTTTTCATACTTTTACACATTTTTTAAGATTTGGAAGTTCAGAAGTCATTTATCTTAAACCAAATGTAATACAAAATAGTTATTAAAGTTATTTTAAAATGCAAAGAGGATGGTCGGTGGTTGTTATTGAAAGAGTCCACGAAGACGGATATATACCGTCCAGCAATTGGAGGAACGTGGAGAAGGTCTTAGCCGCCAAATTCCTAAAAACTATTAGGGAAAACCCTGGACCCGCTCCGTCTTGCCGAGATGGCAAGGAACTGGAATCGTGTCAAGTTGACATTTTGTGCCGACTAACGGTCATTGGCCTTACACAAAAAAGCTGTGGAGAGCCTAGGTGGTCTGAACTGATACTAAACTGGAACTAGTCGCTAGATAGGATATCCCGTGCAAACCTAGAGCTATAGATTGGATCCCAGTGGAACTCAGCGACCCGGAAAAAAGTCTGGAAAAATACAACTTAACAATCCCGAACTGTCGACTGGAGAGCGGCCAAGTTGGAAAAACCAATGGCTGATTATAGTTCAGTTAATATCATATTAAAAAGAGGGTCGGTAGCGTAAGAAATAATGGTTTAAGTAGGTACGGTAATAGCGGCTCCTGAAGGTAGGTAAAAGTTCTTTCTGTTATCAAATTACAATAATTAAGACGTGGTCACAACAAGCTGGATGGTCAAAATCCTTGGCTAATATCAAGTTACCTTCCACAGAATGGGAACTATATCCCACCCGTCATTTTAGGAAGCTCATTAAAGAAGGCTCAAAAATGAAAACTGTATTCATACCGCGTTATTAAAGGCAGGGGGCAGCGGTTTATCTGCTGCCTTTAATAAGAGCATATTATATGCGTGTCTTCCTAATAAACCTCCACCATTGTGGAGAAAGAGCAAAAAAGTTCAAGATTACCGGTTTGAAAAACAATCAGTCAATACCCGTACATCATCGAAACGCAAGGCCTGCTGAAAACATCGCTGCTTTGCGTGAGAGAGCACGGGAAAACCCAAGGCAGTCAATTTCTAGTCACTCCCAATGACATGGCATTTTGCGACTTCTACTTGGTGAATTTTGCTTACGCAACGTGAATCGTAGTCTTATTAGTTTATACCATAGAGTGGGTAATGTTGTGAAGAATAACGAAGCGGATGAGGGATTTTGATCGTGGGTTGTGCAATTTGGATGGGTTGTACAATGCACTTACACAACAATTTTTTATTTTAATTGTATCGAGTATTGTCATACTCGTGACTATTGATATGAAACCAATATTAGTTACGGTAAATTAAAGATGTGTAAGTGCATTGTTTAACCCATTAAGGTTGCATAACCCATGCATTTTTTAATGAAAACTGTTTCCTTTGTTTTGTTGCTCTTTATAACATTAGATACTCTTTGGGGACATAAATCTTTTTCATCAATTTGTCTATAAACTTCGAATCTACTTCAACAAATTCTGTACACAATACACTTAAATGGTTAGATATTGTTGTGCTAGGACCAATTCTGATCAATTATGGAGGATACTAAAATTATTTTGAAATACACAGTTTTACACAGCTAAACTAAAGTAAAACATATTTTTCAAGGTTTAAATAAATTTTTGGGATTTATGGTGTGAGAATCACACCCTGCAATTTTCTAAATGAAGGTTTTAGCGTGATTGACACAACAAACGGTTTCGACAGTTGGATTTGAGATTAATTTAGAATTGACAAACATTCCAGATCGAAACAACCCTAATCGACCTTTTTGTCACCGTCAACGAAAAATAACTAAAACTATCACGATTGTTAAATTTAGATCTTTAAATTGAGGAATTATTCATAAATATACAACGTAAGATTTGAATTTATAATTTTGAAGAATATCAATGTTTTGTGCACTTTTATCACTGAGTTTATAGTGTTCTCTAAAAAATAATTATTTACTTTCTTAAAGTGATACTAAACTTTTATTTAAAATACTAGTTACAGGCCCGTACGCGCTTTGTAAACTTATGAATAAATTTGCAAGGGGCGTACGGGCCCGAAACTTTATCGATTGATTTGAGTTCTAAATCCTATTCAACGACTTGCTGATGCACCAGTTATATAAGAATCCTCCGTGTGGTCCTATCGTCTGTTCGTGTCGTCACCTCACGTAAAGATTGATTTTTTTTGTTGATTGATTGAGATGTGCGGAATTGTCTCAGTAATCTCTTAGCGGGTTAGGACCAAGTTTGGTTCAGCTATGGTGAAGGTAGAAACTGGATAATTATTTGGCTGATTATTTTCAAATCGAACATGATTAGTTAAGAAATAAGAAGTTCCCTAGGACGGTCGAATTCCAGAATTTTCTCTAAATCCATTTTTAATTGCCCACCCAATTCTGCATATCTGATTAGACAATAATTTGTTTGTCCTTATTAAGTTCTATTCAGGGGATATAGCCAAATTCACCACCAAGTTCCTAGCCCAGCTCTACAAACTATAAAATAGAAAGTTAACGGATACGAAACGGCCTGGTTTCATTCATTATAGCCGAATCCGAAAATTTCGTCAAATTCAGCTTTGCACCCCGTATTTGATCATTATAATAATAATAATAATAATAATAATAATAATAATATTTATTAAATGTGTTTAAGCTAATGCTTTTATACACATGAATATTTACAAAATTATTACATTTTTTGTAGAGAGATGGCCTAGTTCCATGAAGCATAATGTTAGAGTACCCCAATTCTGCATACCATATTGGCTGAGGAATGGTAAAGCTTAATTTAGCATTGCATAATATGTTCTGTAAAAACTGTAATTTTTAAAACATAATTAAAATAATGGTTTCAGGAATTCTATTAATAGTTGTGGAATTGCAGAAGGATTAAATTAATAAATGTTTATAATATTTAGGAAGCCGGAAAATAATAATTTAAAATTAAATTTTAGAATATTTGCAGATGGACGTGAAATAATAATTTTTATTTGCTCAGATTGCTGATTTAGAGAAGCACTTGTTGAAGACCAATACCATCGTTATCCATTAAACCTATTAATCCTTTATCCTTCCTCTAGTAGATTAGAATTGTGTTGTGCCGTACGATCGCTAGGTGTCTGAAACCGGGTCGTTCCGCCCCAAAAAATATACCTTTCCAATCCTTCCTATTTTTATGTGTAAACAGGCTGTAGGAATAGGCCCGCCGTTATCCTGGACACTTGTCAAGTACTTGGTATTACAGTCCAATCGATCAATAAATCAATCAATTGCAGAATACAATTAAGTTATTTTGTATGTTTACGGCTACAAACAAAAAAGTTATGACCATTTAAAGGCGAGATCATGGTTAATTTAAAAGAAGCTTTAAAATGTCATATGTCAGTTACCGTGGCACTTAGGACATCAGTTGTATGGGACGAAAGCTTCTGAATGATCCCCGAATCTGCCAAAAAAATTATCGGTCTAGACGCCAAACACCCTGAATAATTTTATTCTGATTTATTTTGAGAATTTTAGTTCTTCATATACAAATTTTTAATGCCTATCTTGCTCATAATCTTGAATGAAGATGGCAAAACTATAGTTATAAATACTGAGATTTTGCTAAAAATAAAACACCTGATTTCAACGGAACTCCAGGCAATCTACACAAATTTATTAATTGTTGTAAAATAATATACAAACTTTTAGCCGCAACCGAACAATCAAAATTCATGATTCTAATTCCTTGTAAACTTTCTGGAAAAACGTATGACTTAATGAGATCTAAAACTCTTGATAGTTGGACACCATTAAGGGAAGCACCTATTAATCAATTTGGAGAAAAACGATCTTTAGAATCTATCTAAATTCAATTGATTCAAGCCACTCAGCTTTGAAATGAGAGCATTCATGACTACTCAAATCGCATAGAAAAATTGTTTTCCGATTTGAATACGGTCAGTACCGAAGGACAAAACAAAACCAAGATTGATGTTAGTTGGCTATGAATAACAAAACAGCACTTCGCTTGTTTGAAGAAGGTTTATGAGACGATCTTTAACTCTTCATAAAAGGATATCGTTTCCAAAATCTCACAGAAGCAATAGCAAAATCTCTAAAAGAAGAGAACATTTTTAAATCAAGAAAATCCTGTCCTTCAGCACCTATTCCAAGATCTACCATAACGTGTCATTTGTGCAAAAGAATAGGCCATATTTCCTAATTCTCATTCGAATCAACCCAGATTTATTCCCAGATTTAATTCAGTTAATCAATTTTCGTTGGCTTGCGCTTACTGCAAACATCCTCGTCATACAAGCGAATGCCGCAAAAAGAAGTACTCGAACCAAAATGTATTCGTCAATTTTCAAATAATCAACATTCGGAAAACTTATTGGGCCTCGATCGACAAAACAAAGATGCACCACACAGTCCAGGTCAATCAACGGAGCACGTAAATAAAGAAATTCTACTCTGCACTTTAGATGACAGGCCGGTGAAAATCAACTTACTCAACCAACTGATATTATAAATACTCAAATTTCTGTAAATATTTCTAATTCAGGTAATTCCATTAACAAAATCTTTGTTCAATTATGCCTCGATATCGCACGACCTCATATCCTTTATTTTCTTGTCGACACCGGAGCCGATATTAGTCTCGTAAAAAGTGAATGTTTATATGCTAACTATATTCTACTAAATATAACTAGTTGTCAAATAAAAGGTATCACAAAACCCAAATATTCATGAACAATATTAAAAGCCAAGAATATTTGTGTCCATCGAAAGAAATTGTTACTGGTGTATTCGTTGGAAACTCAGTAATAAAAGTACAAGATTCTTTAGCAACAATTGCATTAATTAATTTAACTGAATCTCCTGTCGAACTAGACATCAACGATGTTTCGTTAGATGAGTTATCTTATTATGACACTTTCAGCTGAATTTGTGGAACAATAAAATAAAAGACCGTTTATATTTTCGCAAAACCAAACTTCATTTAAAAACCCTTAATTCAGAAGAAGCATCATCAATTTTATCCATATGCAGAGAGTACAATGATATTTTCCATCTAGATGGTGGTATTCTAACAGCTACTAAAATGCTATCTCTCATTCCATTTCTCTTTTACCTAATTCTGTTCCAATTTATCAACGTCCATATATAGATTACCCGAATCGACCAGCACCACAAAAAAGTACTGATAACGAACGAAAATGCAGTGGTGGTAGATTTCCGCCGTCTTACATCACAGTTGATCGAGTTTTTCTGCTACAAAATATTCATGAAATCCTTGATCAATTGGGTCGTTCATCTTATTTCAGTACCGTAGATCTTACCCATGGTTTCCATCAAGTCAAAATGAAAGATTCCGATAAGGAGAAAACCGCTTCAGCACTCCATATGGTTATTTCCATTTTAAACGAATGTCTTTCAGCCTAAACGGAGCTCCTGCAACCTTTCAGCACGTCATGAAGTTCTCTCTGGACTCAACGGACTCAAGTGTTTTGTTCACTTAGATGACGCGGTTATTTATGGTTATAATTTAGATGACCATAACTGTAAGCTTCGTGCCGTTTTCGATTGCTTACGTTCGTACAATTTAAAAATTAATCCCAATAAATGCCAATTCCTTCAGAAGGAAATACCCTATCTTAATCTTACTAATTACTCATGAAGACCTTAAACCAGATCCTCTAAAAACAAAAGCAGTAATAGAGTATCCTAAACCAAAAACTCATCGTGATATTAAATCATTCTTAGGTTTCATTGGTTACTACCATCGCTTAAATGTTGCTAACATTGCAAACCTCTCAATATTCTCTTAAAAAAGGATAGAGTATTCGAGTGGACTCCATTTTGCGATGAATTTTTCAAATATTTACAAAATGGTCTAGTCACACCGCCAATCATACAATTCCCAGATTTCAAGCGAGAATTTATTATAACTTATGAAGCCAACGGCTTCACAATTGGATCCGTTTTATCCCAATTATATTCATCCGGAGATCTTCCCGTAGCATACACTTGTCGAACGCTAAATAAAGCGGAAAAAATTACTCAGTTATCGAAAAGGAGTTACTTTCAGTTTTTTTTTTTGTCAATTCAGTACTTTTGACCTTATGTCTATCAATAATTGCCCAAAAAGCAGGATCACTGAATTAAAACGCCAATGCGCTTAGTCGTATTGCTATTAGTCCTACAAATCAAAATCTACAAACCTACATAAATTACCAAAACCTTCACCAGTCTCTAATCATTTTTCAACTAATTCTTCCACCCTTGAAACCTTCCTGAATCATTCAAATAATTCAAATTCAAATCCCATTTCTTATTCCGATCAAGACAATAATTTTTCTAAATCTAGTTGTTCTAATTCAAATTTAAATAACAAAATCACAAATTTTAACTGTTCAATAGAAATATCTGCAAATTCTTCATCCAACTGAGATTCCTTAACCAACCCAGTAAATTCAAACGAAATCATAAATGTGATCATGCGATCCAAACCCAAATCCGTGATAGCTCAAGATCCTACAATCCAACACTGAATCTTCTCCGAATATCATCCACAACTCCATAAATCAGCATATTCCAGATCCAAATTCCTCATCTCCTTCAAATGAAAATTTAAATAAATAAATTGTAATTTTCGATCTTACAGAGCAAACAAAATTAATTGAGGAATTTCATAACACCCCGCGTAAGGAGGACATCAGGGAGTGTTACAAGCTTATCATCGATTATGAAAATATTATTATTTTCCCAAAAAATTTCGTCAAAAAGAGTCTTACATCAACGCATGTGATTTTGAACGCAGAAAATCTTTCTAGATATCGTTGGTTCTTTGCCTTCCAGTTATAATAACAATCGTTACATACTCACGATACAGGACGACCTTACGAAGTACTCACTAGCTTTAACCGTGCCTAATCAGGTTTTAAATAAATCTGCGGAAACTATAGCCAAAGCATTCGTGGAACATTTTGTCCAACCGATCAAGGTTCTAATTTCGTAAAAATTCTTCGTCCCAGATAATTTTTAGAGTTGTTAAGTGTTAACTTTTTCTATTGTAGTAACTGTTCCCCATAGCGTATCGTTCAAATAAAAAAGTGTCCATAATCATCCAACAGACACAAAAAACTGGGATAATAACATAATTGAATAACAACCTGTTACTTCGTAATCCTAATTAAAATATAATTTATATCGATTATATATAAATGTATGCCGATTATATATAGCCCCTAAAAGTTAAGTAATCCGTCACTCTAATAACTTTTCTGGATTATTTAACCCTAAATCAATCATACATTATTGTTATAACTAACTATACCTAGGCCCAAAATCACAAAAATATTTTTTATTCACCCACTCCATAAATCACATTCGTCACAATCCAATTTCCTAATCATTGGATTCAATCAATTTAACAAACCATATACATATTCAATATCAATTTCATAGGTTAAGTGATTTTCATACATAAAATTTCGTATAACAAATTGTTATCATTATTTTCAATTTTGTGTCTGCGATAACGCATACAATATTATGTGGTATGTGTATGGAGGAGTCCGTAAAAAACTATCAACATAAATAAAATTGACACAATCAAGATTTTTGGCCGTAAAATAATAACATTGTTATCTACGTTCTCCAGCAGAGTGTATATAGTATATGCGGTAACTGGAACCGGCTAGTATCCAACTGACAGCGGATATTTACAATATGCATGCCACTTATATGTGTATTCTTATAACCAAGTGATAAGATTATAACTGATAAGCGAAATACTTGAGATTATCTATTTCATTACAAACAATTTATGGTAGTAGATATGACCTAGTCAAAATTATTGCAACAACTACCGTGCAATTTGAACGATATTTCATTATGTCTGGGTACAAACACTTAAAACAGAATCTGTTATCTAAATGTTTAGTATCTATGACATGAAACATTTATCCATTACGACACAATATTTTATGTTAAAATGGGAAAATCGGAAGACGCCAACGGTTTTATACCAACAACAATAACGCAGCAACCAAGAAAACATACAGTTTGTCAGTAATATTTATTGTTATCATAACTTAATAGTATGCTTGTTGTTGATTGTATTATCATCGTTAGTTAAAAATATGTGTAAGTACTGTTGATGGATACGATATATGTACAAAATATATATTTAGGGGAGAGACGATATGACACACATTATTTTAGGAAGAAAAGGGGCCCTTGATTTATTCGATTAAACTAATCTAATTTGTCTAGAATTTGTAACACATGTGAACTGTAAGCATACATAATTTGTATTTCAAAATCTGTATACATCACGACCCCGGATGATTGCGAGTCCGACTCCCAAGACCGGGCGGGGTTCCGTGCCTTAACACAAATTATTGTCTTAAATTTATACTCAAAATATTCAAAATTAAAATCATCTGACAAAAAAAAAGTCCTGGGAACAAGGCCGTAGACATATAAAATAGTTATGGGATGAAATAGGTTAATATGTATTTGATAGAATAGTCCAGAACCGTTCTTTCTGGTATAAGTCGCAAACACCAATACTACACATAGAACTGTTTGTTTACTTACTTGAGATTCGAACCAGCTCGGAATTAAAACGTTTGGTAAGGATTCGTAAAGTTCGAACTTTACAGCTTCAGTTTCAGAAACTGTAACCCGCAACAATTTTTGGCTGTACATAGTTTTCTTTCAACTCGACACATTTTGTCAATAATCTCTTCTTTTGATCTGATTTACTTTCCGCTAAGCCGTTATTGACTGACATTTGCGATTTCGTTTGTGTTCCAATGTGGACAAACCAATTTATCGAGAAGGTGGGTTTATTTATTTACGATGTTAGCAATATCTCTAAACTTCATCTGCTGGCTTACACCTAAATCCGGCCATCTTTCCCATTTAATAAAAGGAATTGAATATCTGACCGGTATTTTGTTGTTCTATGGTTGAAAAAAAAACTAAATCATGTCACCTTTCAAACAGGGTTTCGAACTAGCGAGTTCGGTTTCACTTTCAATGAAAAAACAATTGGTTCAAACTCGGGTTTATGTTCAGGTTCGGTTTGGGTTCAAATAAATAAAACATTTCATTTTTGTTAGTAGGTGGCTTATTGATCGTTCTTTATTTTTTGACACGAGTTGTACCAAATCCGTACCCCTGTCCGAGGAACTTGAATTTATAATAGCATTAGAGCTTGCTGTGGCTGCTTTTTGTTGTTGTCGCCCCATTTGCAAATCATTCAATATTTTGATCGTATAAAGAAGTTGTTTTTGGCGGTTGATTATATTATATGCGCATCCGTGTCCTCAACTAGTTTGTTTTACTAAAGTTTCCATTTCTAGTTTAAACTGCAATCAAAGTCTATGCAAATCACATTTGTTCGTTTTGTACTTTTAGAGTGAATGTTTAAGCGGTTTCAAAAATTTGGCAAAAATAAGAACAAGACTCCCATCCGCTATCATCCATTATTAGTTCTGAATCCATGACATCTATACAAAATGTTCTGTACTCCAATAGTTGAACAGTTAGCTTTTTTATTGCCAAGTTTTTTGCAAATGTAGCTTTGTTAGGAGCTTGCAATTTTTTGACACCATTCTTCATTTGTCTAAGGTTTTTTTAATAAAACGAACCGAACTAAGAGTACCGATACCACCCACTGACAAGTATGAGCTACGCATTAAAAATGAATTATATTACTTGAAACAAAATTAATCAGAAGTACTATAGAAGTTCCTCTCAATCATTTTGTATAATATCGGAAGCGGAACTATATCTTCGTCTTTGTTTTCACCAACATCAGAAATATCAACCTCATTAATATAGAATTCGTTTTTTAGAATGAGAGTTAGGGAGTTTTATTATTTCATTATTAAAAGTACCGAACCAATTCTATCTCTCAAGTATCGGTTTTCGAATAAAACGCGTTCGCAGATGTATCAGTTTTATGATAAAATCCTCTTATGATAAAATGTCCTGTGCAATATTTTCTTTATTTTTTCGCAACGCAACTTTAAGGTTGCGTCTTTTGTGCGCAGCTCCAAGATGCGTCACTCTCCTTACTGCATTTAAAACAAAGTTTATATTGATCTGTGTTGTTGCGGCCAAACCAAAGCTTAGTCTCATGCTCTGATCGCTAAAACTTTTAAAGTTGAGTTTTCTCTCATATGGATTTTTAATGCATTGGACTTGCAGAGTGGATGTATCTTTTTCTTACCGACTTTTCGAAGTAACCTGCCATATTTCGGGGTTCCTAAAATTACTCCTGTTATCAACCTTGAAAACTGAGGTTCTCAGCCCCGTTGTGGTGTTCCGCAAACAAAAATTTGTTTGTACACGTCGTGGTGATGGCGCGAGGGTGAGAAAGATGATGGGAGAGAGAACAATGTGCATTGGGTGTGTGCAAAGTAAAACGTTTTGGAAAAAATGTTTTTCTTATATGTTTCTCTTTTTTATCAACGAAAATTTGATATAAAGGAGAGACAGAGAAGAGAGATTAATTTCTTCTAGAACGTTTTGCTAGCTGTGCGGCGCAAGAATTTTTTTTCTTGTTGTTTTTCGAGTTGTGATTTGGCAGTCAAGTTTTGATTTTGGATAGAAAAGTCTGGTTTAGAATATTAAACAAAAAAGTCTTGGCAATTTAAAAAAAATAGAGCCTTGTTTGAAAGTTTTTTTAGTTGAGTTTGTTTAAGTAAAGTTTTGTATTATAAAATAAATAATGTAATATCTTTAATGCATATATTGGAAATAAAGTTTGTAATTATTTTGAACGAAAAAAAAAAAGAAATTAGTTTCATGTATGTACTTTTATTCATTGTTTAAAAAAAAAGAAAAGAAAAATTGAGTGAAGTAAACAAAAGATAAAACCAAAAAAATATAAAAAGGAAATAAAGTGAATTTTCGATAGCATAGAACAAAAAAACACATAAAACCAAACACCATTGATGATCTAGTTTGCGCGGCTGAATTTATATAAAAGCGCAACGTACAGGGTGGCCCACCCCGAGTGCATTAGTGTTTTGTTTGGTATAACGACGAAAGTGCCGCAACAAGTGCGAAGGCACCGCAATTTTGTATACGGGTGGCCAGTCGAGGCCACTTCATTTATCAACGTGGATTTACGGTTAAGGCGAAAGGACGCACAACGGCGTATTATCGGTTAAGGCGTGGCAACGCCCAACGGATTTTGGCGGCCAGTTGGGGCTACGTCATTTGTATCGTTGGTATTTAAACCTCGAACAATTTTTGTTATAAACGAGAAGTTCAATCAACGGGTGGCCAGTTGAGGCTACTCCTTTTGTGGTGGATCCGGCGGCTAGTCTAGGCCAGCCGTATTATTTGGTAGCAGTTTACCGGCGGTTGGGCCGCATCGATGGAACACGCAGGAAATGGCACCAAGGTCGCAACAGTAATGTTTTCTTAAATAATAATTAAGGTACAATTTTTTATTTTTATTTTATTTTTTTTTTGATTTTATTTTTCTATATATTTTTTTATTATATTTATTATATATAATTTTCAAAAATTTTGTGATCGAGCGCCGCACAGCGGGTGCACGCTCGATCCGCATTGCTCTCTCTCTCGCTTCTCTCTCGATCTCTCCCTTTCTTTTTTTTTCTGCGGGAAGTTGTGTTTTCTTGTTTTCTTTTAAAAAAAAAATATATAAAATAAATAGAATGAAGTATTAATTTTTCCGGATATGGTATGATGGGAGCGGAGACTCCCTCTGTGTCGGTTTAGTGTTAGCGGTCCCTTGGTGCCCGCATCCAATTCCGTAACCAGGGCTTGACCCCGTTTGACTTCGGATGGATGCGCGCACCAAGGCACCTCTTCCGTTATCATTTTTTTTTATTTTATTTAATTATTATTTGATTATCTGCTGTTCGTTCCTCAAGTTCCGGCCGACGAATTTCGGCGGAACTCCGGGTTTATTATTATTATTTGCGTTTTATTTTTATTTAAATTATCTGTATTAATCACGGTGTAAGCCAGGAGCCATGCATGCCTCAAACCCCACGACCCTTCGCACTTCTCCCTGAGACCGTAGCCGGCAAAACATCACCGTGGAGGCCTCTGCATGCGCTTAGTGAAAATCTGCAGGTTAGCAGTAGCCAGCCTGTAACAACATTTTTTTCAATGTCAACTATGGTCTGTCGATTTACGTAGAGACATGTAGATGTCTCAAATGATACGATTTAGTAGGAATTTAGTAGAATTAGTTTGTAGGATACGGACTAGATTGTTGGAGCTTCCTGTTATTTTGAGCGATGATGTACGCACGAATCGTGTGAAAAATTAGAGTATTGTAAAATTCAAACTCTTTGAGGAAGATACCTTTAGGCCATGCACTGATGATCTCTGCTGACCCCATTATTTGGTTTTGGTGTTAGTCTTTTAAAAGTGAAATTGCATATCCCCTATCCTCAAGAAATAAAACTGGTTATTTCCCGAATATGTTATATCAATAAGTGTCGATGACGTGCTAAGCATAACAATGTTGTTTGCAGCTTCATCAACAATATTAAAACTTGGTACATTATCGACTATCTTTGATGTAGTATCTTTATGCAAATAGCGGGTGATTCCGCCACTACACTTGTCATTAGTACCGGTATTGACAGTAAAGCTGATGACACAATATTAGCTTGATGTGATGGTTTGCTTGATGTTCCATTAGAACATTTAAGATTCACCTAAACTTGCTAAATCCAATATCGGATTTAAATGAATCGTGAAGTTAAACAGCGGATGTAATCGAATTGGACCATTTCGAAAGGGTCCTAATGAGTGATTAAAGTATGTTGTAAAAGAAGAACCAGACTGTTTTTGCGTGACGACTGATGATATCAAAACTGGTGGCAACAAACCTTTGAACGGAGAGTACGATTTTTGAGGTGTTTAAAATCGGAATTGTGGTTCTCGGCTATGTAAGTGCCGGCGAACGATTTAATGAATCGTTTGTTATTTTAACGCTACAATTTTCTCAATAAGAAATTTATTACTGCTTGTTGACTTTTTTTCGGTTATGTAATCTGGTAAATTTTTTATTTGGTTTAAGTGCCAGTTAGGTTCGTGGTAAATAAGTCACTATAGTTCAAATCAAATTTGCAATTTTTAAAATCACATTCGAAACTCATGTTTGAAAATCATTTTCAAAAAACAAATGGTTTAGAAGTGGGTAAATTTTATTTAATTTAACCATTTCCAATGTCGCGATTTTGTGTAAATTACCAATTTAATTTCTCTCAAATTGGTCGTGAAAAATTAATGCTAGCGTAGGAGCTGAGAAAATATGAAATGAAAATTTCAAATTTCATCTAAGAGCGTCTTTTAATTATTTAAAACTGATTGTTAGTTAGAACCATCACAAATCATTCAAACCTAACTATAATATTTTCGAAAAGTTTCCAACCCGAGGAATTTGTTCTAATAGTAGAAAAATTGGTACGTCATTAAAAATGAGACCGAGTTTTCAAGAAAATACTCTGTTGTAGGTGGAGAAAATGGCCCCAAAAGACCTGGAAAATCGGTTTTCGGCAAATATCTCCCAAAATATGGCAGTTAGAGATTTTTTGTTCAGATAAACATTGAAGATCGGTTAATTCACTACAAAAATGGTCCTAATGACTTTTTCAAAAAATTGACCGTTTCCGGGATAAACGGGCCCAAGCGCACTTAGAATATTGAGTTTCTCTGTTGTATGCCGGAGAGCACAGTCCGTGCATTTACATATGAGCGGGCGGACAAATTATTCAATAATTTTGTTAAAAATGTATATTTTCTCATGATTCAAAGTTCATGTGAAAGAAGAAATCTACCGCTATCATAACCCTGCTACTTGAGTCACGTTTTGACTCTTTGGCCATATTGGAAAAACGGGTCAAACTTTCTGCTTCCGCGCAATTTTGACCTCACCAGGAATTTGTTCCTATTTTTTTGTATTGCACTAATTTGCTCCAAATTTTCTTGATTATGGGTCCTCAGAAGGTCCTTTGTCATTTATGGAATTTGTATAATCTAATTTTCTTCCATTTTGATTAAAACTTTGTTTGTTGAATCCCAATTTTTTTGCTGTTTCTGGAGCGCGGGGAAATTTTGTAAACAACCACCAATTAAAAATTCTTACATGATCGGATTGGCCTAACCCCCAATTTGAAAGAAAATTGAATTTTTAGGTGAAAATTAGTAGTCACAAGAACTGGAAACTGCAATTTTTACCTTTACTTGACTGAATATTGAATTTTTGGCTCGAAATTACTTGAGACAATAATTGCACACTGCCTTTTTGGCCTGGACTTGACGAGAAATGAAGAGTGACATTTCTCGTAAACTGCAATTTTCATAATAGGTATAACTTGAGCCCTCATCTCCGAGAAAAACAAGACGCTCGGGAACATAAAAATTTTTGAAAATTACATGGTTTACGGCGTTTCCCATTTATGGCCCCGAGGATTTTGCCAGTATATGATTGTAGTGGCGCCATCTACAATTGATTTCCACAGTCCAAAACATTGAAAATAATGTATTTGCAATACCCCCCATCTCAAATTTTGTAAAAAACTTGCATATTTCATGAGTCTCAAAATTTTGGATTTTTCAACCCGACTTTTTGCAAAATATATTAATGTTGCGAAAAAAAATATAAGGACCATTTTTGTAGAAAATTAACTGATATTTATTTCTTATCTTTAACTGCCATATTTTGGGAGATATTCGCCGAAAACCGATTTTATATGTCTTTTGGGGCCATTTTCTCCCCCTACAAGAGAATGTTTTCTTGAAAACTCGGTCTGATTTTTAATGAGGTACCAAATGCCACTTATCACCTGAAAATGAAAATCGCAACTAGAAACTTACAGCTTGGCCTTTTTTCCTCCTTCATTTACTGGACTAATTCATCACAATATTAAATCAATAATAATTTAACCATTTCTGACATAGTTTTCTAGAAACCACGAGCTTGGCACATTTGTTGAATTACTCCTGCCAGGTATATTTATTTCTATTCGAAAAACATACTGGCTAAATTTGTGCAGGTACCAACTGGTACTTCATTGGTTTGATTAACACGGTGTCAGAATTCGTTTGTTTGACCATTTTTATTATTCAGTATACATCAATTCTGGATTAGCACAAATTCAGCCACTACGTTTTTCGGATGGCAATGCATATACCCAAAATGTACACATGCATTTAGAAGTGCCAAGTTGTTTGGGCTCTACAACAATTTCATTTCACAATTTTTCAATTGTCCAATACATTTGTTGGTGAGCTTTATAATTATTGAATGGTAAATGTATTTCGTTTCCATTATAAGATTTTGAAGAGGTAGGCATGTTTATTAACCTCGTTTATTAATGAGAATTTATGAAACTCACTTGTCTATGATAAACAGAAATTTTCTCGGTTTAGTCACCGTTTAAAATAATTATGGTTAGGATTCAATGGTTTGAGTTTTATTTCTCTTCAGAAACTAAATGTATGATTTTAACCGCTTTTGTGGTAGTAGGGCCTGGCCAATACTTGCTTCAGTTCTAGGCAACTTAAGTTTGTTACGAACCCTTCTATTGTCGAGCCCAACAATTAAGTCATCTTTTTTCCAATAGTGACCTCAATGTGAACCTATTAGCTGACGATTCTTCGTTTTTTATTCACAGCACTTTTCGAAATAAACTAATCGGTTTTTGAAGAACCAGGGGTGGGATGTTGTAACATCACTTTTACCGACAATATTCGAAATTTACATCTCTCTCTCTACCTTTCTCTCTCTCTCTCGCTCTTTCTCTGTGTCTCTGGCACTATATCCCATCAAGGGATTTGGCCGCCCCAAATGAGGTTTCGTAATCATGTTTTCGTTTCGAATAATGAGTGATTAATTCATTGATCCTAAACCAGCCGAGAAATGTTTTCCTTGTTACCACCGGGAATTGAACCCAGGACCTATGGTTGCTAGAGGAAGCATGCTGACCACTTTCCCACCGGGGTGGCTGAAATTTACATCTCTTTCACCACAAATTAAATTTATCATTTTTCCATTTTTCATTTGCGTTGCTTTATTGCGATCTCTACCTATTCGAATAAAACATTATCTCGTTCTACTCTTATTGTATCAATTACTTATTTAAACATTTTATTCTACTATTGTGCGATCGCAATATAGAAAGCAAAAGTGAAACGACAAGCAATTTTATTTTAGGGAAAAAAAGATATAATATTAGATAAATAACGAAAAAAGTGATGTTACAACATCCCACCCCAGGGGTGACATGTTATGACATCACATTTTCAATACTTTATCGAATGTTATGTTTATTTTTCCTAAACTGAAATTGGCGACTGTTTCGTTTATGAATTATTTCTTTTCTATTGCTATCACAACCTAATACAATAAATATCAGCAGAACCTCTTTCTCCCATTTCGTTCAAGTATCGAAAACAAACTATTTGGTGATAGAAATGAAGCAGAAATATCACAATTTTTTAATCTACCAGGCTGGAATATGTCATAAAATATGAAACGGTGCCCCACTTTATTCTAGAGAAGCGAGACATAAACTTCGATAAAATATCGAAAATGTGATGCTATAGCATTCATCACCGAAGTTGCAATTTTTTTCAAATTGTATTTCTTGGGTTGGTTTTTTTGTGGTTTTCCCTGAGTTAAATAATACTTTGATAAAAAGAGCGTACTAAAAAAAATAACTGAAACTGGCTACAAACGTGAAACACTTAATAAATAATGTAAATCATGAAACGTGTGAATTGTCAATAATAGTACTCTGTACACCATACTTCCGTGGTGAAAATTATTCAGGAAGCTCTCTCGACAACATGTTAGTAGTAAAAAGAAAAAAAATTTTGAGTTTTCATTTCATGTTTTCTCGGTTTCACCTCCGGAGGCGGGGGGATGTTGTATACACTCACAATTTTCGACTTATTTTATGATTTTTTTACAGTTAAATGATGTTCTATTTGAACTTTCCAACTTTTTGTGTAATTGTTTGGGTGAAGGCGCATATCAAGTCGAAAGTCTAAAATTATGACGGTACAACATACCGCCCCTGATTTGCGTAGCATTAGCACACCAGAAAGAACTCTTAATTTACTAATGCGGCACAAAATCTATACGATTATAGTATGAATGTATACATGTGTGTCTAGTTCATAATTCTACCTAACGATATACCTGACGTGCGTTGATTCGATTTAACTGCTATTAAAGCTACACGAATAAAATTAATTAGTTTTTGCCCATTTGATGTCACCACAACCTAACTAATTCCATGGAGCTTATTTTGTAATTTCGTAAAATTTTATTCCTACAAAAAAAAAACACGAAACATGATTGGCATAATTTGTTAAATATGTACATATTTTGATAATCAATTTAATATAAAATTATATTTTGTTTTTTTGGTCAATCGATAAAACATTCATTAAAAATAATTGTTTTATTTTATTTTTGTATTTGATTTGTTTTTGGACAGAAACTCGAATTAGGATTTATATGTGTAGAGAGATCGTTATCAATTTTTTTGTGTGGATTGGTTTAAATATTCTTTATGTCAATTAATAGGTAATTTGACGTACGTTGTTTGGTATCATAACACCTAATTTTCGTCCCTGTAATATATTGTACAATCATAAATGTAATTTTAAGTGTCAGACATGTTATGTAATTGGTAATCTTATGAGTGGATTTTGTAAAATTTATAAATAGAGTCATCAAATTTTATTGTACCTGGCTACAACATTTATATATATATATTTGTATATACGAGTAAGTCAATGGCAAATTCATTACATATTTTAATTATTGATTATTTTAATAGTATGGCAATAAACATTCTTTTAATGCTACGAATCAATTAAGAACTAATTTTATGGTTGGTATAAGAGTCTTTTATGGCGCTGGGCCAAATATTGCTTAATTTATACCACTAACTTTATGAAATTGGTTCAGTAAATGGTTGGATAATTATTTGAATTTTAAAACGAATGTAATTAACAATACACGTATTTTATTAAATTATTTTGACATATTTAATTATATGCCACTTGTAATAATAAAATGCGTAATAATTCACTGTGCGAAAGCAATACAAAACCATTAAGCAAAAGCCGAGCGTTCGGAATAAACAGGAACAAACTGTGACGCTTTTATTTAAGATTATATTTGTGACAGTTTGTGTTGATGTGAAATTAACATTAATATTATTTGAACAAAAACCATTGATCAATACTAGATTTGGCTACTTAACTGGAGTTTTCGTTATCAAGCTATAGTGGATAACGAAAATTAACCACATGAATACCAGAACCAATGGCCGGCTAATTGAATTATTTTTGCCACAATCCGTGTATTTTCGTCCGGAGAAATCAATATTATATTTACATATTTCTGTCTCTTCAAAAACTTGCTTGGTTGAATTGGCATGGTTGCAAAATTCAGTTGTTGATGTCCATATTAATGTGCGCATAATATTGGCAAGCGCACTATTCCCTAAATAAAGATTGGTCCTTCGAGACACCACCATAACCTGGCCGCCGGTTAAATAAGATTTAAAAATATAAGTTAAAGGCCAAACAAATATATTGCTATAGGTCAAGATATATTATAACTCAAAAGGCAAACAACAACCGGAAAGTAAACCAGAGTCTTCGCCATACAACAATAGTGGAACACCCCAGTCAATAAAAAACATAGACCAAAAGACAAGACAGAAGAGATTTAAACGCAGCACATCATCCCGAACTACAAAAAATATGGTGCAGCTCGGAAAACCAAGCAATAGCTTGAATTGAAAATGGCAACTCCTAAAGACGCGAATACGTTGATGTAGACAACAAAATTAGAGAATTCCAACTACAACTAGAATCATCAGTATTTGGGGAAGTTTTACAAATAATCGTGCTATCACTAATGACGATGATAGAAGAAAAACAACACAAAGTGAGGTTGACAAATTAAAAGTCGACCACGATTGGAACTCCCATATGTTCATGGAGATAACACGAAATAGGCTGGTTTCGCTGACACTTTCAAACAGTTAGTTCATAACAACGATCAGCTTACTAACACGCACAAAATGAACTACAAAGCAGAGTTCTAGGGCAGGCAGGAAAATTAGTGAGCCATTTGGAACCTACCGGAGACAACTACGATGCATCCTGCGAGATCCTGGAGAATCGCTTCAATAATAAAAGATTACTTGTATCTAATCTACTATACACTTTATTAAGTCATCCAACTAACAACACGGAATCTGCTGCCGGGATCAAAAACTTACATGATACCGAATGTATATTCGCAATAAGGAATATAGGAATTAGAATTGGCACATGGCGTTCATTCATCATCTTTACTTTGTTAAAAAAATTGAACAACAAATCACGATATGAAAGTTTTCTAGCAAACCCTACAGAATTCCAAGAGATTAAGCCAATTTTTGAAATTTTTGGAAAGGCTTTTTCAGTCCTTAGAATCTATAATAATAGAATAGCAACAAATCAATACCAACACAAAAAACCAGGTATCAAGCGCAACTACTAAAACATGCTTTCGTAGCTGCAACACAACCAACAAATATTTGCGTATATTGTCAACAAAACCATAGAACCGAAGTATGCCAACGCTTTAAAAATATGAGCACTTCCGAAATGTTGCACAATATGTGTAGAAATTATCTAAGCACAATCCATACGTCAACAAATTGCAGCATTAAACCCAATTGTTCTACCTGAAATTGCAACCATCATACTTTGCTGCACGTAAAAAACCGAAACAGTAGAACACTTATACAAAGCTGAATATATCAACGTTCGACAAGGATTGTGACCCAGTGCTCTTAGCAACAGCTAATGTTGACAAATTGTTTGCCTATTCAGAATTGTCTATTTTCAAATTTCGTTTGAGTACTAATTTCATTACAGTACCAAATACCGAAAACGTAGCGTAATTTTTGTTATTAGTGTAATGCAATGAGTAACGTTACATTTTAATTTTTCGTTACGCAACATTGTTCCTAAGTGATCATTATATTTGTTAAGTTGATGAAAATATGATTGTGTAATTCACATTTGTGGAAACGGAGTGTAATGCCCGGAGGGTAAATGCTTGGGAGTGATTACCAGCGGATAATTACCGGGGGCAATGACCGTGGGTAAAGGGACGGGTAATGGCGGGTGTAATTGCAGGGGTAATGTACTGAAGGGATAATGTACTGGAGAAGTAGGCTCAATGGTGCCAATGGCGGTGGTATTGACCAAAGGGTAACATCCGGGGATAAAGTTCTAGCCCCTAGAATGTAAACAACATTATACTTGATGTTGTGTTGTCTTGATAATTCAATTTTTGCAAACGGAAGAGTCTACTTAAACAAGCTTCCAAAAGTTCGGAATATTAAAAATGTGGCCAATAAATTAAGTGACTTGTGCACGAGGTTCGAACAAGTCAGATTGAGAATCGATAGAGAGTCGAATTCTCAAAACAACATGAGGCAAAATTTCTAGAAGCACTAGACAACGCCAATATTTAGAAAACGAATATGGATATTTTTTTCGATCGAATTGATGGAAAAATTTTTTAAAAATACCGAACGAAGATTTATCTTCTTAGACGTTGAATTTAATTCTTTCAACCAAACTGTTGCCAGTATATCACCAGAAACCTTATGCAATGGTCACAACTGTCACAAATGTAAATAAGGACAAATAAACAAATTATAATTGTCAACAACTACCTTTTTGATATCAACAATCGCTGCATGTTTGTCCGATACAACCTTTTACAAGTTTAATTTATTAAACAGCAATTATCCGAAATGAAAAGTTTGTGTTTTCTGAAATGTGAGAAATCGTTTCTTGAATATTACATTGAAATTTCGACTGTAATTCTTAAATTTTAAAATTTTATTCACGGCTAGGAAATTCTTCAAATTCTTCGCAATATTATCATGAACGGTGATCTTTTGAATCATCTTCAACACATTGATACTATTAGAACTTAGATAGGAAGAAGTGCCGCGCTTAAGTATATAGATGGATTAATTGTCTATCTCAGTGCTTCCCAACGGAGGCCATACAGCCACCTAGGGAGGCATACCACATGCTAAATTCATGAATTAGGGGCCTTGGATTTCAGCAGGACATGAAAATTTTTCCATCAAAATTTCATTTATTACTATAATGTTGGTTTCGATTGATATTTTCCTACTCTAAAAATAGTACACTCATTTTGTACCAATGGAACAGAAATGAACTACTCCACTTTTTAATGTCAAAACAATATATTTGTTTCACCTTTACGATGAATAACGAATTAACATTGCTTGAAAATATTTTGTTTTGACAAGTATAGAAATAAATGGCGTATTACAACAACAAAAAATGGCTTACTCGACCAAAAAACCTGGAGTACAGAAAATCACCCTGGAAGTAGTAAAATATTACCCTTGTGATATTTTTTTAACAATCGGACATTTTGATAGCAGGTGGAGTACCATTTTTACCCTCACTGTAACATTTTTCCTTCAATCGAAATCAACATAACATAAATGTGAAATTAAGATGTAAAAAATAAGGTTGAGAAACACTGTAATCTACCTTGAAAGCCAAATTTTACATCTTTTGTAATTGTAAATTCTGTTGAAAATCAGCCCAATATGACCTCAAAAGTTTTACTCCTGATCAAAGACGCGTAACAATTTCAGAATTTAGATCCGTCTTTTCAAATTGAAGAGTTTAATCGAAATTCAAATTTTAAACCAAATTTTAGGTGCTTCTATGATAATTTCACTCGTATTTTATTTTAAATTATTTATTATGTTAAAACTACAAAGCAGTATGGGCAGAGATAAGGAGAATAAGGAGATAGATTATTGTGAATAATTGCATGGATTTACAAAATTCACTGATAAAAGCGACAATCATGTGTGAGAAAAATTAGAAGTAAAACTGGTAACCCATTACCATACATGCCATCTATTAGAAAATAGATAAATCTTTTTTTTATATTGTTACGATTTTGCCTTGTCAATCAAGGTTCGAATCACTGGATTGTGAATAAATACACTGCTTCAATTTTAACTCACACAATTTTATTTACACAACACAATTTATTATACAACACAATTTTCACAATTAATTATTATAATTATAACACACTTTTTAATTATCACTTTAATAATCGCTTTAATAATCACTTTAATAATCTTTCTATTTAACCTTCACTGTATCACGTTTAAAATAATACTCCGCATTCCACATCAACGCGCGCCCTTATATACCAAAATATTTGTTTCTAGAATAATCTTAAATGCGCAGCAAATATGTTAGTATAGAAATACGCCTAAATGTAGAGTATAAATTATAAATGTAATTGAACAATTAATGAAATTAACTTATTCTATTCTATTCTAGGTGTCACCGTAACACTACCCCCCACCTAAGCCTGTTCGTCCCGAACAGGATCCAGATCACCTCCTCTGTAGAGCGCCAAACGCTCTAAATGCACCACCTTTGGTTTACCTTTCCGTCCTTTCTGTATGCGATAAACCACGTCGTTCAATCTTTTAATGACAGTGTAAGGTCCTTCCCATGTGGGTTGCAACTTCGGTGATAATCCCTTGTGCCGTTGCGGGTTGTGAAGCCATACCAATTGCCCTTCCTCGAAGCCTTGATTATTTGCTCGTATGTCATATCGAGCTTTCATTCGATCACTTGATATTCGAATTTTCTCCCGTACAAATTGATGTATTTCATTGAGTTCCTCTTTCATCCGGTCGACGTAATCCTGTCCGCATAGAGCTGCTGATGGAACAGCTCCAAACTTTAAATCTCCCGGTAATCGCAGATTGTTCCCAAATATGGTTTTAGCTGGTGTCACTCCTGTTGTGTCATGTACCGCTGATCGGTAGGCCATCAAGAACATCGGTATATGTCGATCCCAGTTACGTTGGTTCCTTTCCACAACCTTTGCTAGATATTCCTCCAATGTGCCATTGAATCTTTCCACCATACCGTCCGACTGTGGGTGTAAGGGCGTCGTTCTCGTTTTATTGATTCCAAGCATCTGACATATTTCCTGAAATACCACCGATTCGAAATTCCTTCCTTGATCCGTGTGAATTTCCATCGGTACACCAAATCTGCTAATCCAATTGTTGACCACGGCATCAGCTATTGTTGTTGTCTCCTGATTGGGTATGGGGTACACCTCCGGCCATTTGCTAAAATAATCCATTATTACTAGCACATATTTATTGCCGCTCTCGGTGGTCGGAAATGGCCCCGCCACATCCATTGCAATTCTCTCAAATGGTGCCCCGACATTATATTGTTTCATGGTTCCACGGCTTTTTCGTGCTGGTCCCTTTACTGCCGCACATTGGTCACATCTTCGACACCACTCTACTACTGACTGTCTACATCCGGACCAGTAGAAACGTTGTCGGATTTTGGCCAATGTTTTATTAATCCCTAGGTGACCTCCACTTGCTCCTCCATGATATTCCTTGAGGATTTCCGCTATCCGATCTTTTGGCACCACTACCAACAATTGTTTTACTTTACCATCCGTGCTTTCCCACTTTCGTTTTAAACAACCATTTTCTATGTGGAGGCTATCCCATTGAGCCCAATATGCTTTTACAATGGGAGTTTTGTCAGCTATCTCACTCCATGTGGGCCGGTGTTCCTTTTCCTTATGTTGCATGATGAATGACAGGTCAGCATCCCGTAATTGCTCCTTCTTGATTATTTCATCAGTCCATTCCTCATCAGGTAGCACTTGCATAAGTCGAATATCGATGATGTTTTCCTTACCCTCCACACGCCCACAATGCTTGCATTCTACGGGACATGGCCTTCTTGATAATGCGTCGGCATTTCCATGTGCGGTTCCCTTCCGATGTTCAATTTGGAAATCGTAGCTTTGCAAACGTTCGATCCAACGTGCTACTTGTCCCTCTGGATTTTTGAATTGTAACAACCAGCGCAAAGCTCCATGATCCGTCCGTAGAAGAAATTTTTGGCCATAGAGGTACTTATGGAAGTGCTTAACACATTCCACTATAGCCAACAACTCTTTCCGTGTTACACAATAATTCCGTTCCGGTTTTGATAACATCTTGGAGTAATATGCAATAACTCGCTCCTCACCATTTGTTGCCTGTGATAATACTCCTCCTATACCATCATTACTTGCATCGGTGTCCAAAATGAATTTAACGTTGGGTATAGGGTATGCGAGGATTGGTGCTTCGCATAATCGTCGTCTTAGTTCCACAAATGCCTCTTCTTGATCATCCTTCCATTCGAATGCCTTGTTCTTCCTGGTTAACTCGTGTAAACTCTTTGCAATATTGGCGAATCCTGGCACGAATCGTCTATAATAGGTACACAATCCAAGGAAGCTCCGTAATTCATGTAAGTTTTTAGGTCGTGGCCATTCCTTCACTGCTGCGATCTTGTCTTCATCGGTATGGATTCCATTGGTTGTTACCTTATGACCCAAATATTTTACTTCCGTTCTAAATAGTTTGCATTTCTTTGGGCTTAGCTTCAATCCGGCGGCTTGTATCCGATCCAAAACCTCTGCCAAATTCCTTAAATGCTCGTCGAAATCCTTGCCCATAACGATGATGTCATCCAAATATACGAGGCACGTCCTCCAATGTAATCCCTTTAGCACGCGCTCCATTAGCCGTTCAAAAGTCGCAGGGGCGTTACATAATCCGAATGGCATAACGTTAAATTGCCATAATCCGTTACCCACACTGAATGCCGTTTTCTCGCGATCTTCCTCCTGGACTTCCACTTGCCAATAGCCGCTTTGCAGATCTAATGTCGAAAATATTCGAGCACCCGATAATGTGTCTAACGTGTCATCGATCCTTGGCAATGGGTAACTATCCTTTTTCGTCACAGCATTTAATTTTCGATAATCCACGCAGAATCTCATGGTACCATCCTTTTTCTCGACTAACACCACTGGTGAACTCCATGGACTGCTTGATGTTTCGATTACCCCTGCTGCTTGCATATCTTTTACCATTCGATCCACTTCTCCTTGCTTTGCCAATGGTAATCTCCTGGGTGGTTGGCGAATCGGCATTTCTGCTCCTGTATCTATTCGATGTTTAATGTCCGCTCCTTGTTGCTCCACTTGTAACATCTGTTGTTTCATTCCCTCGTTCGATTGTTTAATGTCCGCCCCTTGTTGCTTCAACTGTTGTCCCATCATATTCATAGCAGCCATCAACTGCGAAAAATCGAAACTTCCAGATGGGTTTTGTGCTGCTCCGACCACCGTTTGCACGTCCTTTTCTTTCTGGTCAACACTGATCTCATCCGGTTTTTCCTCCTCGAAATCATACTTGTCTGGATTTACACCTTCCTTCTCCATGGCCTCACGTAGTCGCTCCACCAAACTAGCTTTTGTGCCTTCACTAGCCAAACCTCGCTGCTTCAGTTGCTCCTTTAATTGCGCAAGCTTTAATTCGTAGAGAATCATTTTTCTTATTATTCACAATCCCACCGCTGTCACCAATTGTTACGGTTTTGCCTTGTCAATCAAGGTTCGAATCACTGGATTGTGAATAAATACACTGCTTCAATTTTAACTCACACAATTTTATTTACACAACACAATTTATTATACAACACAATTTTCACAATTAATTATTATAATTATAACACACTTTTTAATTATCACTTTAATAATCGCTTTAATAATCACTTTAATAATCTTTCTATTTAACCTTCACTGTATCACGTTTAAAATAATACTCCGCATTCCACATCAACGCGCGCCCTTATATACCAAAATATTTGTTTCTAGAATAATCTTAAATGCGCAGCAAATATGTTAGTATAGAAATACGCCTAAATGTAGAGTATAAATTATAAATGTAATTGAACAATTAATGAAATTAACTTATTCTATTCTATTCTAGGTGTCACCGTAACAATATGTTATCCAGCTACCCAAAATTTTTCAGCTATTCGTATTTTATTTTCTTATTTTTTTTCTAATAGTTTGTTACGTATGCAATTTGATTCCATAATGTTAAGTACATATTGGTTTTGTTGTTCTTTTTCTTTATTACCGTACAATTGTTTTTTTTTATTGTTTTACGATAATATATGGAAATGTAACAAAATGATGAGTAATATTTGTATGGATACTACTAGTTTTGTTGTTTTTATTACGTTTTGATATTATATAGGAAAGAAAAAATGTATGGGTGAGGACGTAGCCTTATGTTTTTTTGTTCCTTTCATATTTTTAGGAATAGTGTCGATCGCGCTTATTATGTGCCGTTTGTGTGTACGTAAGAATGTACATATGCGAAAATGTATTTTTATATATCGTTTACGTTGTCACAGCCATTTAATTTGTATTTACTTCATGATGATGATTTGATGATGGGATTTTGGAATTAATTCGCGATATTTGAGATGGATGAGGTTGTGAATATCACAACAAGTTACGAGTAATCGAGTCTAGTCCTCTTGCATATAAAGTTTATGAAATAAAATACAGTTTGAAAGTTGTAAATTTTATTTATTAGTGTACTATTTCCCTTGCAATACTATTCTTCAGTTTGGATAGTTAGATTTTGGTAGTTAGATCTAATTAATTTTTTAGAAAACAAAAAAACAACCAAATCATATTCTAACAGTCTAACACAGAAAAATATAATAAAATTACACGACAGCAAACGAAATATAGCGAAAGATGGAAAAATTTACCTTTGTTAGGTTGAGAGACAGAGTAAAAACTACATGTTTCTGAGATTCGGGCACCACATAGTTATAATAAATTTTATACGAATACTCAGTACCATACTGCCATTTCCATTCCAATATTTATGGAGTATGCATGTATGCCGGCCTATAAAACGTAAACACATAAAAATACGCGGATACAACTGCGATGGAAGTTCTTTATAGATGGTTTGTTTTTACTTTATTTATTCTATCTCGTAAATTTTCCGAGAATAGGGAATTGATACTAAAGTTAAAAGTAAGTGACAATTTTTTTGAAAATTAAATAGTTTTAAGAATAATATTCTCTGGTAATTTTTGCAATGAAAAAATCAATCTCAATTTACAAATATTTACATGAAACTTTTTCATCAGCAGGCCAGAAGAAAACGATCTATAGATAAATGCTACGTAAAATTTCCTTAATTCCCTGTTACCAGGGAATTGCCAGAACAGAGCCACTAGGCGTGAACTTTGTTTCTTTTTAATTTTGATAAATTGTTTCAAGCCTTAAATTTAAGATGTCTTTAATTTAACGATCGTTGTATAACATTTAGAGCAAAGTTTGTGTGTATGCATGAAGAGAACGGCATAGATAAGATTTGGATTGCAATTAGGGACAGTCCAGCAATATAAAAAATACAGCCTTATTTGAAACTGTTCGGAACGCACCGGCTACTCTAAGAGCAAATGTCCGATGTACTTTAGCCATTTAGCGATCGTTCATTTGCAATGCGTCGGCCTACACCCACCAATAGTAGTCGCCGGCTTTGTTACTTCCCGCCTATATTTAGCATCATTCTTTGCTCGCGTTTATTATTGATCGTGGTTGTTCTCCACTCTTTATTACTTGCATATGTGACGTGTTCTTCGTCGTATTTTTTTCAGCGAGATCTCTTACTCTTTTCACTGGCATCTAAAATATATCAATGATAATCTTTTAAGCAAAAATATTAAGTGATAAGCAGACAGGGTACCGGGTGGTTTCATCAGTTTCAGAATTAGTATTAAGTTTTTTAATTAACCGGATATTTGGGAAAACTGACTACTGAAGGCATTAACTATTTAACTATACACGTCAACGAAAATTAATATTCTAGCATAGACTACCACTTTAAAGGCAATTTTCATTCATAAATCAGACGTAGTGCTTTGTTATTCTTAATCATGCAAGTAGACTTAACCCTTCCATGCATATTGTATCATATATGATACAACCATTTCATATTACAAAAAAGTACATGTATACATAAACATTTCTTATTTGCTTCATAAAAGAATCTTCTTATACACATTTTGAAAACCTATACCAACACATAATTTAGTTTTCCCGCGTAATTTTATAGAATAATGCCGGTTGAGTGTCGCTTGCTGTGGTGATTAGTTTTTCGCAACCAACGTAGATTTTTGGTCGTCTTTTTCTAAGGTATTTATAAACTATTTCACATAATAAAAATATTTTACTAAATATATGTAATTATATTATGTGTTTCAACCATTTTTGTAATTATATTATGTTTTTCAACCATACGTCTATATTATAATTGTAAATATTGTAAAACATGGGTTGTATCATATATGATACATCATGCAATTACGGCACAATTCTTGGTTGTATCAAATATGATACAACCGTATAAATTGAAGAAAAGGTGGAACTCTTCTTTAATAATAAATTTCATTCAACATTTTTGGTAGTTAAAAATGACTGATCAACGCTAGTTTTTAAATGCTATGGAAATCGAGGAGTTTATTAATATGTAATTCTATGAGAAAGAAGACAGTGGGAGCGATGATTTTTATAATTAAAATCCAACAAAGTGCCACTTCCGAATCGAACCACCATCTGAAATGGACGACGATGTACTATTAGACATTCAAAATATACCTGTGATACTACTAAGTGATAAAAATGTGATTGAATTACAAGATTCTGATATTGGCAACGCAATTGAGGTGACAAGTGAAACAAGAGAGGTCAAGGAATTAAAAAAATTGTATAGTAATACTATTTGGAAAGTAAAATATTTGAATGTTTCATCAGATAAATATAAATTTAACGGTGATGAATCACCACAAGAACAGAACTTCTCGAACTACAAACGCCTCTTGAAATTTTCTATTCTAATTAAAATGATGGCAATGAGGGCAATGGAAACTAACATCAAAAATTCGTTTTCAATAAACGGGAAGGATTTGGAAAAATTTCTCGGCGTGTATATTTTTACGTTCATGTACCAACTAACAAGTTTGCGCTGATACTGGTCCCATGAAGTGGAACAATATAATACGAAAAAGCATTTCGAAAAAATTCGTCAGTTTCCTCATTTCAATCGCAATGAGAACAATATGCCGCACACAAATCCAAATCACGGTCGCCCGTTCAAAATACGACCCGTAATAGATGCTCTCATTAAAATCTTTCAGAAGATTCCAATCGATGAAATATATCTATTAGTGAATAGATGTGCTTTACTAAAGGTGGAAGTTACTTGAAACAGTACATGCAAATGGAGCCGCATAAATAGGGCTACAAATTTTTCTTCTCAGTGAAAATTTACGTACAATTTTGAACAATTTTCGGGGCAGGAAAAAAAAGGATAAACGTATTTTATCAGAAAAAGATTTGGGGAGCTCATCAAATTCGGTCATTCGACTACTACGAAATGTACCAAGAAATGTGAACCACCACGATTACTTCGATTATTATTACACGAGCTTACCATCGAATCGATTATCGAACTAAATAAAGTTGGTGTTCAATCAATTGGCACAGTACGTCGTGACAGACTACCTTCAAGCAAGTTATCAACTGAACGTGCTCTAAAGAATATATAGGTCACCACAAAAACGCTCCAAGAAATGGTGCATATGAATATTTACCATCTTAAGAAATATCAACGGTGGTAAATTCATGGTTACTTTCTAAAAGAATCGCTGCTGATTTAGGATAGGAACATCTCGCTCTAATGAATTTTAGAATTCAAGTTGCTGAAAGTTTGTGCAGAGTCAAACGTAAACGAAAAAAGCCCAACGCAAGTTCCACATCTGAAAAACAGCGGTGTAAGTTACCTGGAAGTTCCAAACTCACTTTTAAAATGTGTGAAAAATGAAACATACATCTTTGTTGCAATAAAGACAGAAATTGTGTTATGTCCTTTATTATTTTAATTTTTATTATTAAATAGTTTTGTTAAATTTGGCTGTGAAAAACTATGTAACATTTTTAGTTATTTAAATTTAAAATTGAAAAAAAAAATATATGTTTGTATTTTAGTCGTAAATGCATGCCGTATCATATATGATACAACCACGAAAATCAATTTTCCGAGGAAACTACAAATAATTAGAATTTCTTATTTTGATATTTTAAATAAGGATTGCAGAAACTATAATGTGGAATTTTTTCAACAAAATAGAAAAAATCATGCATTGAAGGGTTAAGTAGTTCTTCTACAGTATTTAGTGCATTCACTTCCAAAATAGGTTCCAGTTTAACGTTCTTCTGTTGTACACATAAAGTTATGAAAAGTCTCTACTTGCTTTCACAAAGGGTTTAGGCGCTCTCCTAGTTTCACGCCTTCCCCTAAAGCTGTGTTACTAATAATAAGAAAAGGGTTTTTAAGCCAAGAGATCTTACCGGTGGTACTCGTACATAAGAACTAAAGATATAAATGCAGCCCACTTTAGCTCTTACAAAGTAAGCCATGGGGTCCGTCTGACTTCTCTTGAAAAGCCCATTTCCCGAAACGTCAGAATGCAGCTCTGTTTGTAGTATCCTTCATCTATTCTCAGGTATCATTCAAGTTTTGATATTTTTCGCATATTATAGCAATGTCTATAAGTACATCGCGACAGTTTGAACTTTTCAAGTAGGAGATATTGTGCCTTATCACTTTCTACTGCATTCTAAATGATTCTTATCCTTGGCATTCTGCCCCCAGTGATTAAAACCATGTGAATCTAAAGCATGCTGAAGAGCAATTTTATGTTAGTTTGATAGATTTAATTAAGTGACCGTACCCTAGATATTTGAAGTATCTATGAGCGGTTTTCTCTTGTTCGACAGATTTTTTGTTTTAGAACAGTTACCACTTTTTACTTTAGTCTGCCAAAAAATTAAAATAAAATTAAACAGAAATTATACGTGAATTGTTCCCGAGAACCAAAGAACCAGAATGTGTCACAGAAATACAATTTATTTTTTCCGTTCAGATTTTTTTAAAATACTAATTAAGTAATTAATAAATTGTCCTTGAATATACGAATGTTCACGTCAATAAAATTCGTCTAGTTTATTCAGACCGTGCTGTCCATTTATTTCAGCTAGGACATCAGCAATCGTGTTCATCAATAATCGTACAATCTATTCAGTTCATAATACACCACCCACTCCATAGTTCATACAGTCTACTCAATCCAATTCATTATAATTTAGTTCACCCAGACTATTTACACTTCTTCCATTTCATTTATACTTTTAAGTTCATTCAGTTTAGCATTTCATGCATACAGTAAATGCAGTAACATAGGGAAATCAAACTAAATTTAAATTTGTTAAGTATAAGCGCGACTTTCTTCTAGTTCCTATCAATCATCAGATTCAATAAAAATAATTATTTGAAGCTGTTTAATGAAATAATATTTTTATATTCTTGCTTTCTAAATACCCGACTATAGTTATAAGTTAGGGCCTTATTATGATATTTTTTAAATGTCGGAGTTTTTTGATATCAAAACAAATCGATCCTATCTATATATATAAAACAAAGTCGGATTAGTTACACCATTTATAACTCAAGAACGGCTGGACCGATTTTTATGATCTTACTATTGTTGGATTTGTCTTCGCTCCGAATAGCATAATAACTATTAAAACATCGGAAAATTCACGAAAAAAATTTATCAAGAAAGTTCATTTTCTCATACATTTTGTATGGAATGGCTTTTATGATGATATCTAGAGAATGGATTCACTGATTTCGATGATTTTTTTCTATTTTGTTCGTCTCAATACAATGGTGGTTTAGGGAAAAAAGAAAAGTCGGAAAAGCTCAAAATGAAAACCCCAAAAATCTAATAAAAAACCTTTTTTTTTATATGAATTTTGTATGTGTAGTTTGTAGGTGACGAGTGGTACAGTGGTTAAAGCTTCGGCGATTGGGCCGTGAAGGACTGGATTCGAATCCGACTGGAGGCTGCATGCAAATTTGTATTTTTTTTTATCCAATCTTTTTATTTTATTTACTTAGCAATATAATTCATGATGGAAATGGTGGATTTTTTTCTTCGATGCGCCCAGTGGAACTGGGAAGGCATTCCTCATGTCATTGATTTTGGCCACTGTTCGTGCGAGATCCGAAATTGCTGTAGTAGTATTTCAGCGTTGAAATTGTCGTTAAACCTTCAATCAGCTGAAAACCCAGCTGAACTTGCAACATTGCGAAACACTCATCAATGGCGAAAGTTTTAGTAGCAAGTAAAATCATCATCGATTATGAATGAACAATGGCGCATAAATGCGCATTGGAAGCACTCAATCGAACTATGAAAGATATACGCAATGACTCAAGATATTAGAAGGCTGATTCAACTGTCATGCGACTTCCGTAAAAAAATACCAGTAATTCCAAGATCGACCGCTGTCGATGAAATAAACGCTTGCCTCAAATCATTGACTCTGCGTGGCGCTATGTGATGAAACTTCAGCTGACGACAAACATGTGAGTTGCATTGTTAAACCAGGAACAATCTAAAAGAGATATTTCATCCTATGTAAACGTAAAAATTTAAACTGCGAGTTCATTTTCTGTAAATAGCCGCAAACAACTAAAAATATTTTGTTTTTTTTTAAATGACAGATACAACGATGACATTGGAGTTATCAGAAATATAGTTTGTTTTCATTGTTTAGCTCGAACGAAAAATTTAATTTGATTGTCTGTGGTTAAACGATCCATCTACCGAAGATTTCTCTAAGCAATTGTTGACTATCGGTAATGGCCGTGTTCCGGTCGACGAATCGAACGGATTGATTTCGTTTCCTCAGAACTTTTGCAATTTTGTCACAACGAAGGACGAGCTCATCAACAAAATGTTCCCGAACATCATTACTAACCACAAAAATCACAATTGGGTGAGTGAACGAGTAATTCTTGAGGCAAAGAACAAAGATGTGGATCACATAAATTTCACAATTCAAAATCTAATCGTCGGTCCACTTCATTCCTTCAAATCTATCGACTGTGTGACAAACAAAGACAAAGCAACCAACTATCCAACTGAATTTTTAAACTCATTGGATCTGGCTGGCTTGCCACCGCACAATTTACAACTGAAACTTGGTGCGGTAATCATCATGCTATGAAACCTGAATCAACCAAAACTATGTAACGGAACGCGTTTGGTTTTGAGAAAACTCAAGGAAAATTCAAAGTTGAGGAAGTTCTTATTCCAAGAATTCCGATGCTCCTAACCGATATGCCATTCGAGTTTAAACGATCCATCCTTGAGTGTTTGTGGCCTGAATCTAGAAAATGAATGTTTCTCTCACGGCCAATTGTACGTAGCATGTTCACGTGTCGGCAAACCATCCGCTTTGTTCGTTCTCGCAACTGACAATAAAACAAAAAATGTAGTATATCACATAATGCTTTAATGAAGGGAATCGACAATGCTACGGGGATCAACAATGCTACGCTAATCATTTCAAAACAATTCAATAAAACGAAAGCCTTGCTGCCACGTGAATTACATTCATTTTAATGTAATTAAAATATATTTCATTTTGATTGAATTTAATTAATTTGGAGTATTCATTTTATCCGCCCCGGAGGCCTTGGGTTCGATTCCCGGTAGTGACAAGGAAAAAATTGCACGGCTGGTTTAGGATCAAAGAATAAATCACTCATTATCTGAAATGAAAATATGATTATGAAACCTCATTTGATGCGGCCAAATCTCTTGATGGGATATAGTGCCAGAGGGAGAGAGAAATTCATTTTATCTTAATAAAAACTCAATTTAATTAAGCTATAATAACTTTAAACAACATTTATTGATTTTGCGGCGGTACGAAGTTCGCCGGGTCAGCTAGTAATAAATAGATAAAAAAGTGCAATGCTGAACTAGTTTTACGTCATCGACGGTATTCGCCTAAGAATAATTTTATAAACCAAAAATGTCTAGTTCATAAACCAGTTCAAAGTTAATTTTGTTTATATCCGTTTTTAAAATAAACACTCGTAAGGGCAAGATAAAATTGGTTCAAGCCATGCTTTCTCAGTTTTAAAATTAAATAATCTACATATTTATTATCCCAACTATCAACATCTACGGATTACCAAATTATCGCTTATTAATAATACGAATAAAACAATAATAATAATTACTAACTTCTTTTTAATGGAATCTCTCATATCTTAAAATATTTTCACAGCTCATTCATTAGGTACATAGATAACAAAACATAATTTTGTTTAAATGGACACACAAAAAAATAAAATAATATTTTACGAAAAGTAAATGTTTGTTTGTAACATGTGCATGCAGCATGTGCAAATCGTCGAAAAAAAAATCGTCGTGTTTGTAACCAACTTTTCCTCACATTTAATATAATATAATATAATTTTTTATATTGTTATTTTGGTGTTCTGTAGTTTTGACTATTTGAAAATAGATGGTGCACTTATGGGTAACAGAAACAAGCTTTAATAAAATATTGCATTACTAAAAGTGGCGTTAGTATCGCGGATCACGCAATTGTTCGCAATGATTTATCTCCTTATTCTTATTTCTGGTATGGGATAGTATAAATTTTTACGCAGTATTCGAAACCTCAAAGATTATTCTACCATGGATGTGGTGGGACAGAAGGGTTCTATAGCTAAAATCGTACAAAGAGCTATGTTTTGGAAAACCAAAATTCGTGAAATCAATCAGCTGCTATAAATAGTTCTCGGATCGCTGAGCAGCCACAACCACCATCTTCGACAAAATTGAACAACATTCAACAAAAAAAAATTCAAACATTTTTTTATTAATTCTAAAAACTAAATTCTCAAGTAAAATTTAATTGTAAACTAAATTTTAAAACTGTTTTAATTAAATTTCCTTGTAAAACAATAAACTTCTTAATTTCAGAAACTTTAATTTCTGAAGAGTTGGATGATTGACATTATGTATATATTGACGGAGTACCATATAAAAGTTTAATGTATATTGGCGCATCTATCAGGGCTTTGAAGCCTGATTCTGACCTGAATGTAATGTTACCATAAATTTGGTGAAAATATGATTCTAAACTACAGCATTTAACCTTCACCCACACCTGATGAAGTTGATTTAATCGTTGAGTGATTTCTGAAAAAAAAAACTGAAATAATATTTAAATGGGGTTTCCAAATTTTTGTATAAATTTTAAATGCTCGATAAATGATTAAATTTATAATATACCAATCCCATTATGATCAAAACGCGTCTTTACAGTTTAGTCCGAGTGGAAAATACTCCAAAAATTAATAACCGGGATAAATACCGGTGGGTAATGATCAGGGATAATGACCGGGGTAATCTAAATTTCTGAAAGTTGGATAATTGATATTATGCCAATGCATGTATTGATACCAAATAAAAATTTAATAGATAGAGGCGCATCCATCTCAGCTTTGAGAAGAAAAGATTGTGAAGAAAGCCTATCAAATTCGAAAGTAAAATTAAGATCCTATATTGAAAGGTTAAACGCGGTGTGCCTGGCTATTTTAAAGTGTCCATCATTATAATTGTGAACCGAAATTGGATTTCCACGTACTTTCTCTTGACCAAACTCGATCCGTCGTTTAGGTATACCTCCATCGTTTCTTACAATATCGATGTTCAAGGACATACCCGTCAAACAACGATACTACCATCATGAATTCGCTGCCAAGCAAGATGCTATCACTGGAAGTTATTGTAGAATCAAGGAGCTCTTGGTTTTTACCAGTGACACTGTTCAGAAATCAAAGGGCGAGCGAAACGTATTACTTTACCTTTAATAGTTATGAATTGACCTAAGAACAATTAGTTTAGAATAAATTGGAATTTAAAAGCCTATTCGATGCACTTTATCAGAATCTGAGTCAAAATCTCTGAAAGTGTAATAATGACTATAGAGATACTACCGGAATCTGCATCAACACCTTTGGTAACAATTTTTAATTCGAGTCAGTGGCTAGTACGTCGGATGAAAAATTTAATTAAATTTTTGACACACAATCGAAACCTGAATTTAACCAAGGCGTACTAGAAATTTTCTGTAAATCTGATTTTTTATTTCCATTAACACAGCATACACCTGAGATTTTAACTAAGCTTCTGATCGTGTGTCAAACAGCTAATTGAGTATCTTCCGGGTTACAAAGTATTTGCGTAAGTAAGGCTTTGTGACAAACTTAACGTAAAAGTCAATTTTAAGTAAATTTTTCGAAAACTCTATGACAAACTGATCGAAAAACCTGTCCTAAAATCGGTTTTTACCGTAGTAAACGAATTACTTTTACTTTGGCACACAGCCAAGTATAGTAATCATGAAAATTTTGACCTCGAAATTGGTGGCGCCGTGCAGTCTAAATCTCCATTGATTCTCTAGACTCCAGACGGATTGACTGATCAACGTGAAACTTTAGACTTAAGGTTTTTTCATAAAATGGACGATCCCAGTAATTTTTGGCAGAAATCGATACATCTGAAGTGACAGTTTTATAAGAGTTAAAGACTATGCACTAAAAGATTCTTCTTCCAGTGACAGATGATGGTTTTTGACAAAACACTGTTTTTGAACAAAAATTGCCGATAAAAGAAATATATGAATTGATAGATCGGGATGAAACTAAGGCTTTGTCCATAAATTGGTAGAGCACAGTGATTTTCTCCCGATATCGGTTCACCGGAAGTGGCAGCTTCAATAGAAATTTTCTCGTTTTTTTTAAATATTTTGAAAAGTATACAGCATTTACAAAAAAAAAAAAAAAAAAAAAAAAACGATAAAAACTAAAAGGTTGAAAAACGAATTTCCAATGCAAAATTTGCAAAAAGCACTGGGATTCTCGTTAGATGGAAATCGTATTTTGAAAGTTCCAATTTGCTTTGGCGGCCTATAGGTAAATTTCTGTAGAATGAATTTCCAATGCATTGCAGTAGAGATGCTGAATTTTAGTAAAATACATTTTTTTATTAAAACTCGTCATTTCTGGCAATATTTTAAAAATGATCCGAACTAATTTTGGTTGAAATTTACAAAATTAATTCAGATCATTTTTAAAGTTTTAACTTTAGTTTTGATAAAAAAAAACATGTTTTCAAAAAAATTCGGCATTTCCAGACTTCGGAAAAAATATACTTAAGCCACAAATAATCACATACAGATTAATTATGATGAATAAAAAAATGAAAAAATATGGAAGCGCCACTTACTGAAGCTATAAATTTTTTTTTGGAATAATGGAGTAACATAGCATAGACACAATTTAAAAAACGTAATGATCATATATCAATTAGAGTCATCTACAATAAATATAATACAAAATTGAAAACTAAAAAAAGTAGATCGCAACGAACGTAAATTTCATCGAAATCATTTCGATTGGAATGCTCCAATACAATCAGATGTTAATTATATTGAAATATAAAACAATTTGGATACATTTGTAATTAACAAGTGCACATCCGAAAATGAGGAGACATCCTCGACGTGTATTAACTATTTAAAAAATATAAAAAATGAAACTTTTTATCGATTAAAATATTACAACGTTTTGAAGACATTGGAGAGTAAAAACAGACGAATTATGCTATTAAGAGTGCGGGCCAATAGTCTGGTAAATCATTTACTATGGTAAAAATCGGATTTAGAACAGATTATTCGATCATTTTGCCATAGAGATTTTGAAAAATAAATGAATTTACTGAAAAGTTTACTTAAAATTGGCTTTTACACGATTATTGGCCGGTAGCCTAAATCGTAAATGTAAAACTCTTAAGCAAAAACTTAAGCACGATAAAATAAAATGTTTAAAACATCATAAGCTCACCACTAACATTAATAGTCACATTGATATTTTAAGTGTCAATGAAAATTCGGAACATTTCAGTAAAATTTTACTTAATATTTGGCCAAAACCTCAAGAATGGCCCGAAGAGCAGCGAACTATTGCACAAAATATATATTATCGGTGTTCCGGAACATGCAAATATTTAAGAGAAAATTTAAAATTTAATTTACCGTCCCATTGTCTACAATCAGGTGGCAGCCCATTAAATATTTGTCTCCCGGGTTTAATGAAAATTTGCTAAAAAACCAAAAACTGAATGGTATGCTGCAAGCGTCCAAAGAAGATGATCTAATATATAATACCTAAATTGACGGTTTTTTTGATTTTGGTCGGGAACAAGAAAATTTAATCGGAAAGATTATCAGTTGTTTATTTTCAGAGATATTGCTTTAAATGAAGAGAATGGTATACCATCTGAGAGGCTAAATGAATTAATAGCAGAAAATTTAAATACAATTTAGGCATTAAGATCAGAACTCTGTTACCAAGGTCCAAGTAATAGAAAAGCTATGAAGTTATTTGGTGTAACTCCTGATGGACCTTTTTTCAAGCATTTAATGATGAGACAATTTTCGGCATGTATGATGCTCCTTATCTTGCTCCTAAATCTGTACAAAATGTTCTGCTTACGTCAAATTTTAAATGACCAGATGGTGTAGTAAGTTGGAAAATAATCGAGCTCTTGTATAATTTAGAGAAAAATTCCATTACTAAATGCTGTCCGCAAATAACATACAAACACGTATACCCTAATCAATTTGACAAAATGCGCGTAAAGCATGCTAAACCAACTTTTAGCAGAACAGTGGTGATTCGTGTAAAAACGACTATTGAACTAAAAAAAATTCCACTGCAAACTTATAGAAACCGCGATTTCTGTTTGATTGTCTAAATACGAAATTGAAGTACAGCAAAACTAATTTTAGGAGTGTTTTTATCCCTGGCAATGATGGTACAAAGTTTTTATTATATATGTTGGATTATATTAGTGAAATTTTAGTTATAAACAAAACCACAGTGTACTGCTTCTATATGGTTTCAAGCAAACCATTACATCGATATCGAATATATACTGACATCCAGATTCAACCAGGACCCTTTGGAAAAATTATTTTCTCAAATTAGAGGAGCTAACGGTCATAATCGTAACCCATTCGTGAATAATTTTGGTTATAACATAGCAAAAATTGTGAAGGAGATTCTGATAAATGTAGATCTTTCTCCAACTGATTTCAGCGAAAATGAGGAAAACCTTGAAATTAACGACACTGTGATTGATGATTGGATTGTATTGGATGATGGTCCCCATGAAGTCGATATGGCTGATATACCTGATAACTTTTTTAATATTGATGTCACTTTGCAAGAGGCCTCTATGAGATGTTATACAGGCTATGTTGCTCACAAAATGTTAAAAAAAAATTTTGTACTCTATGAAATGAAAGAAGGGTTAGAACCGACAAAATCGTTGAAGCCCATCAGAATATTTAATACTATACAAAAATTATATTTCTGAAAATGATTTCGGTAAATTTAAAGCACTGACTGATTTGTTCTTTGAAATTTGCGCAAAACAGATTCATTTGTTTGCCAAAATATTTAAAACTCACCCTGAAATACGGAATCTTAAATAAACCATGTTTATTCAAACACATTGTATTCAAATAAATAAGGATAACGATTTTTATACTGAAACTAACACGTGTGCCGAACACAACAACCGCATTAAATTTCATGTTTCTAGTTTTAATTAGAAAGCATTGCAGAACATATGTGAAGTTATCCCCGGATTCTATCCCCGAATTTAAAAAAAATTAATCAGGCAACACTAACATAGTTATATCGTTCTAATTCTTGTGTAAAATTAGCCCCGCCCCTTTTTATATTGTATTTTATTCCAAATACATTTCATATGTGAAGTTATCTCCAAATTTTATTTTATGAAAAATAAAAATGTTTATTAAAATTATTTTAATTCGAAAAACCCACAAAATAAATGTAATAATTTAATAAAAATGAAGTAAAATACTTTTTAAATTGGCTCATAAATTTGTCACATTATAATAATAAGACGGAAAACACATAAATATTTCACATTTAGGAAAACACGAAAAAATCGTACCGTTGCAACCTAGCGAAATTAGACTCCGAGCAAAATATTTACATGTAATACGTTTTGGACCCAAAATAATATTTTAATTTGACATGTAAAAAGTGTTAGTTTGTCGGATCAGAACTGTATGGTTTTGGAATAGCCAGGCCCATACGTCACTTTTGGCAAATATGAACAAAACCGTACCGCTGTAACCTAGCTAAATAAGTAGGGTAATTTAATACTTTTTACATGACAAATTAAAATATTATTTTGGGTCCAAAACGTATTACATGTAAATATTTTGCTCGGAGTCTAAGTTCGCTAGATTGCAACGGTACGATTTTTTCGTGTTTTCCTAAATGTGAGATATTTATGTGTTTTCCGTCTTATTATTATAATGTGACAAATTTATGAGCCAATTTAAAAAGTATTTTACTTCATTTTTATTAAATTGATACATTTATTTTGTGTGTTTTTCGAATTAAAATAATTTTAATAAACATTTTTAGTTTTCATTTAATAAAATTCGAGGATAACATCACATATGAAATGTATTTGGAATAAAATATGATATAAAATGGGGGCGGGGCTAATTTCACACAAAAGTTAGAGGCACATAATTATGTTGGTGTTGCCTGATTATTTTTTTTTAAATTTCGGGGTAGACTCCGGGGGTAACTTCACATAAGTCATTGCAGGCGGCGCTGTAAATTGTCAAGCAACAAGAGCTGTCCTTGTTGATTTTCTGATATTTAATCAGTTATATTTAAGCAGATTATACAAGACAGTTTTGCCAAAAGCACAGTAAGTTTAATTTTTTTTTTGTTTAATCAAGAGTGGTGTATTCGGGATCTATGTTGACCCCAATATATTCACTCCTTCATTTTTTCCTTAAATTTAGTTGTTACTTTAAGTTTGGGGAAACAAAATTCTTCAGTCGCGTTTCATTTCCCTAATTTTTACCTTAACATAATGAACAGGTTATTAGTTGGCCTTTTTATGTTGGGGCATTAAATAAACGGATTTTAATAAAATTTGGTCTTTTGTTTCTAAGTTCTGGCATTTGGCCATACTAAACGAACACGTCATTAATTTCAAATAAGGTTAGGACTACAGAACATGTTGGAAACGGTTCTATATTATTAAATAGAGTAAGGCCGAAATCGAGGCTAATTTTATTGGTGTCATAGAATTTTTTTTATATTTATAACTGGAAATCGATTTGTTTTTATCATAAACCCGTACACTGTTTATTTCTATTATAATTTATCGAGGTAACTCAGACATATTTTGAATTTTGATTTCGTCAGTTTAGTAATTAATTTGTTTACTTTTCAAAATACTAATTATGTATCATTATACAAGTTTCGACAGTAAATATTTATATAGAGAGATACTTGAGGCTATCAAGAATGATTTTGTTGAAATCTTTGTAGTTTTTTCAAGTAAGAAATTCTTTTCCTGAGAAATGTGAACATAAATAATTAAGGCTTAAAGCATAGCTCAGAATTTACTGTCCGTAAATGATACATGTAAAAATACATTTATATGCTTCGTAAACCTTGAACTTGATGTTCTTGAATATAGACAAATTTCTTTTTTCCGATAAACGGTTTTTTTATTAATTTTAGTAAAAAAACCACACCCCTGCTTTGTAAGGTTTTGATATCAAGGTATTCATATACCAAGAAGCTAGAATATATAATTTAGCTTTATCATGAAATAGCTGTCGATAAATCACACGTGTAATTTTATCGCGGCGTCGCATTATTTCTTATCATAATTAAATCAAAGTATGTTCATACAGAAGTATACCTTCTTAAAAATGTGATGCGATAAGACACCACACTATTATTCTTATCAATAATTTATTTTTGCCTTTTTTCGGGGGGCTTTAATTAAATAAAAAGCTTGATCGATAAGAAAATGGATGTGGAACAGAACATCAGTGATTTGTCGTTGTTCTAAATACGAGTTTTCTGTACGAGAGTATATACATATAATATAAACGAAACATCATGAGAAACAGGTGGTAAATTTAATTTAAATTATAAAAAGAAAATCGAATGAAAACAATTTTCATTATTTTCCACAACAATAATAATAAAAATAAATATGTATTGTATAAAATTATAATACATATTTGTGACAACAAGTGAAACACTTTGCCAATACTAATGCGCATGAAAATATTTTTCCGCTTTTCCACCCACCTGGCTTGGAAACCTTTTTATTCACCGTTTAATTAATTTGTATTTGCTATATATATTCTTGTAAGAGTTTATAAATTTTTCTTAATTATAGACATTTCGAAACCTTCAATTTGTTATTTATGCGCTTTTCAATGTATTCAGTACGTTAATGTAGCTTTTGATCTTTAAGTTTTACTCGCTTTGTAGTTACATATAATAGCAATTTATTTGTATTTATATGTGAAAGCCAATGTCAGTAGGTATTTGCGATTTTTTGTTCCAATTCTTAAGTGATTGATGCTGATGTTATGATAATCGTGGTATAGTGAATATGACGCGCGCACTCTCGGATTATTAAATATAAAATTAGAATTTTACGGGGGGGAATGTTTATCGAAAATATGAATGAATTCAAAAAATTTCCAATAAAAACAGCAATAATCGGTACATTTATTATACATAAAGCCAATCATCTCAGATTGTAACGTCTTCCTAATCATGTTTTAGGTAAATTCTTTTATTTGCTTCTTATAATGTTCCGATATATACTCGTACAAAAGAACTCTTGTTGAATTTATTATCATTGGCACGGTGCCAACTTCAATAGATAAAAATGAATACAAACTCAACACAATACAGAAGAAGCAAATCACATAAGATAAATAAAAAATCAACAAACATCATCATCAGCAGCAGGAGCAGCACCAACTGTTCAGAAAAATTTCAGAAAATAAAATTTTCATTTTTAATGTATGGGAAAAAACATACACAGATGTATGCATGCAGTGACATTTAAATTCGACTGCACAAGATTTTAAGTATTGTGGGTGGGTGGGAAAAGTGAAAAGATGAGGTTTGCGGTTTATGTGTGTGCGCTTTTTCTTTGTGTTGGTAATGTGTACATCTGATATAGTGATAGTGATAGAATATTAATTTGTCTAGACATTTTGTTGTATGACAAAAATAAAATATAACAAAATGTTGAAACTATTTATGTGGCATGGGATATTCAGATTGAAAAATGGTTGGTTTACACTAATGATGTACCCCTCGACCACTGGACTGCTTGTAGATTTGGATATTTAGCGTCCGTTGAAGTTACTATATTAATTTATGCTGTTTAAGTTACAATAAGTATTTTATTTGGATAATCAAGTATTGATGAAAAGCGTAATGGGTTTTGCAGTCAATTTAATGATTTGATTTCATTCATATTATGTGTGTTGAATGAAATGTAAAGAAACAATCAAAAATACTACTCTTATGACTTATTCCACAAAAAGCAATAAACGATTGAAAATCGTCTCACAACTGGAAACTGTCGAACAAGTGGAAAGAAAACTTTTATTGCTACTATTTCTTTTCGGCTTGTGCTTTTATTATCTTTGTTTAAAGCACAAGCCGTCTGTTTAAGAAAAGTACTCGCCGGTTGTTTAATTTTCATTCCCTAGCTCTAATCAAAATTTACCTACTCTTTTCAGTTTTATTGGACAAATTTAAATTTAAGCAAGCTATGCAGATATATTCAAAATCAATCATTTTATTTTTAAAAAAAAGTTAAGTATATTTCAATAAATAATACGCGATCTAGTGCAACACTTTCTGGAAGTCAACATCGTTAGTAATAATTTTTCTCAATAGGGCACATATTTTTGAGATATTTTGATACGTCAAATTCAAATAAAGGCCCGGAATGATAAGAAATTTTGATTGTGATTTTGCGTCACTCGCACTCCACACCTTTAATTTACGAAATACGAAATTTAATATGAAAGTGTTGTTTCTAACAAACAAATACATAACAGCAACCCCAGTGTGTAATGTTTCCATTGTGTGGAAAAAAGCTCCAATTCCACACTAAATTCCGTACTACAAATTATCAAAGACAAACAACACCCGATGCAAAAATAATTTTCTTTCTCTTTCTGATTTGCATTTTTTTGATTTTTGTTACATTTGTTTTGTAGCTTCAGTTTCGTGTGACACGTCGTCGAATGACCATGTACGCAGTTACGCGTTTTTTATTTGTAAGTTTTTTTTTTAATTTTTGAAATGTTGTGTTTATTTAAAATGTGTTTTAAGTATTAAAGTAAAATTTTATTAGTTTTAAGAGTTTTATAATTATCCCCGCATTTTGCTATCCAACCAGCGACAGGCAATAAAATTGAATTCAACAAATTTTTTTTTGTTCTTTTTGCAGGCATGCAGAAAAATGTGCAATTAGTATGGAAAATTATATTGAATATACCCGAATTTCCGACGAAATTCAATCTAATTCCCTCTCTTTATAGTCGGGATTCGCACCCACGCTTATTGTGCCACGTTTTTCTTTTTGGTGAATAGTACGGATTTCCATGTACTTTACGTAGTTCTTTCCATAGAACGAGTTTAGTTTTTGCACGCGGATGTAAACGGAATTACTTCGGCATTGCATGTTGTTGGGGTTTGTATACGAGTCCAATAAGAAAATTATATGTGTTAGTTTTACACTGTTAAACACAGTGTTGAAAGAGACAACTGTACAGATTAGAAAGAGAAGAAATCACTTATGTTTTTTCATATAAGTATTAAATCAACAACTAATTTCGTCTCTTTCTAATGTTATTCAGCTCACTCGCTCTATATTGTATTACTCATATTGGATGCCGATTTATATGTTGAATTTAAATTAAAAAAAAACCTAATGTTTGATTATTCAAATTAACTCTTCTAAAAATATTTCATCGGGCTGTAAATAATTATTTTATGGTGACACCTATCAACTTAACATTCAAATGGCATCGGTGATATTCCCAAATGGCTCGTTACAGGAAGATTCTTAAGTGGAATGTATTCAGCCCACTCATAGTTTGAATGGTTTACTTTTAAAAGCCACTAACAAAACATCGAAGAGTTTGTACCAAAATACCACTATTAGTGGGTAATTTCAAAGGTTTAATCTTTCGAATCATATAAGTATCGTTTTCAAACGGACTGTTTCATTGAATTCGCTGAGTGGCATAATTTAAATGGCCAATAACAGGAGATCGTATAGTTTACAATAAAATTTCATTGCGTACAGATGATACCTACGGATTGATACCAGAAGATTCATACTGTCATCTGTATATAATGTAATTTTGGTACAATTTTTACGATGTCTTGTTATTCCCTGTTAAAAATATGGCACTTTGAATTCGTTATGTGAACAAGTTTTACTCAAAAAAAAACCTAGCTGCCACCAATCCGTTTTGAAATCAAACCTATGTCATTTGAAAGGCTAAGCCTATAGAATTTATTCGATACTATGGGCATTTCGATTCAAATTCTGCAATGCTTTCTACTCAAGACTCTCCTGGTATCAATTCGTTTATAAATGCACGCCATTTATAAATGTATTTGAAAGATTCAGTCCATATCTGTCATCTGTATATATTTTAATTTTGGTACAAACCCTACGATGTTTTGTTATTAGCCATTCAGTGTCCCACTCAACGAATTCAATGAACGAGTTTAACTCAAAAAAAAAATTCGGTACCATCCATTTATAAATTAAACCTATTTCATTCGAAAGGTGAAGCTTGTAGAAATTATCCGATAATAGTGGAATTTTGGTACAAACTCTCCGATGTATTGTTATTGACTGGAGAAAGTAAATCACTCAAACCTTATGTACTGAATAAGTTCTACTAGTAGTAATTCTACTCAATGATTTGTTGTTCATATGGTATAAACTTAATCGAACTTTTGTGTTTATTTTAATCGAATTACGGATTCTTAAATTTTAATTTTTTATACATGTAACCCTTCAAGAACACGGTATTCGAAGAACACGGTTTCGAAGAACACGGATACATATTTTCTCAAATCACATGGTTTCAAACAACACGATTTTCGTTATTCTCTTTTATTTTGTTTTTTGTATATCATCAAAACCGAACACAATCATATTCTATAAGCCGTACTGTAGCGACACGCATGTAATTTTTCACTTCTGTTTAATTGTATTGTGCGTATACGAACATGAAATTTTATTCTCTATTTACTCGAAGTTGTGCATATGTTTCGGAAATACATTTAAGTAAAAAAATGTTTAAAGGGAAAAACAGAAAAAACAAAAACAAGGAGGTGTGTTTTGTTTGTTATTATATAATTCAAAAGTGCATTTCGATCACGAATTTTGTTTTAATTTCTATTTTTCATTATTGTTTTAGTCTTTTTATGCATGAATGAGGCGTGGCTACGCATATCTGATCTTAAAATCTATTTTGTTTTTTGTTGTTTGTAAAAACATAAAAGAGAAATCTAAAACAAATGTGTCATATTTGATTTCTATTGGCCGTATACAAATACTATCAAATAGAAGTTAAAAATATACGCCAATACTATCAAATAGGAGTTAAAAAGTGGCATTATCCGCGTGTATAGCCGATTATTGTACGGCTTATAGAATATGATTGTGTTCGGTTTTGATATCATACAAAAAATAAAAAATAGATCGTAACATTTTTTTCATTTCTTTTTTGTACTCTCGAACAAATTAATCGTGTTCTTGGAGGGTTTCCTGTATTTATATTATTATTTTTTTTATTGTATTTGCTAGTTTCTTTCAAATATATTAGTTCAATTTTTTTTTATTAGAATGCAGTATCAAGAACGAGATAGCTCTTGGAACCGTAAATAGTAACAAAAGGACGGTGTGCTTCTTGTAATTCTCATAAGGGAAACCCAATTAATAATTTCATGAGTTTTTTTTATTTCACTCAAAATTCTTATAAAAAATATATTAACACAGTATACTTACTAATACATATTTATTTTTGTTAATTGTTTGAAAAGACACTATCATACTTCAATTTTAACTTTTAATTTATGGAGGCAACATAATGTTGAACGATAACAGAATTTCCAATTTTCTGTTAGTTTTCTGTCACTTTTATCATTGAAATTTTGGCTCTCGAGCCTACGAATGCCAAACTCATCTTACCCCAGAAATCGTATTAGAAAATATTTTATATTTATAATATTTTACAAAATAACAAAAATTTTACAGACAATACAATCTCTTACAACTGCAGTTCAACATGAAATTATAAGCGGTCTTAAGGTTTCCAAGCTCTGTTTAGAATTTAGCATTTTTGGAAGTCTGATGTGATTTTGAATGGTTGATTACTCTAAATAGTTGGCATCGTCAACAGTTCTTTGGTATTTTCTATTTACTATGAATTGTGATAACAACTTCTTCATATTGTTTTCCCCTCCCAAACACAATTTCAGGTATCGGTGATGCAGAACATCGTATGTGATATAAAACCGTACCCTACCTGAGGAATCATTGGTTTTACCGAATATGTTTGATCTACGGCAGTGAATCCAAAAATACTAATTCTAAGGTGTAATCATTAGTGGTGTAAGGCAATAGTACCACAAATAAAATCAAAGAGTGGTTATTTGTTACTTAGAGACACACACACAATAAACCATACACGATTCAATTTGATGATAAAGTTTGTATTCCAAATATAATAAAGTATACTAAAAGAGTATACAGAGTATAAAGTGACTGTCAATATATTAAACAACAGAAACTGCGCGAACGACGAAACTATTAAATAGATTACAAAGGGTTTCTTTCTTGCATCCGAGGCAGGACTCTGAACTGGATTTAAAAGTGACTCTTGGATCATCTTTTGTTAACAGGAGAGTCACAGTGGTGAACTTTTATATTTTGACATCGACGAGGCATCTATCTATAAGCTAAAAGCTCTTGGACATAAGCCTCTCCCTTAGTAAGGTGCTTCATCTACAACTTTCATGATGCAATGAAGTACTTTCAAAATGCATCTTCTTGATTCTGGGTCACGTATACAAGAGTAAGTATCAGGTAAATAGGTAACGTTCTCGTCTTCAAGGCATGAAGACACTGATAATATTCATGCAACAGTCTAATTGAGCAAAACTACCATGGATTTCTTAGATGGGATTATTCTCTCTTTCATCGATGTTTAATTTCCTTTTCTCTAAATTCTGATAAACTCGAAATTAAAGAATTTGACAGAAATAGACCCCCCACCCCATACCCCAAGAAATACACACTGGGTGCTTTCTATATCCCACCATCACCGGTCACTTTGACAAAAAAATAAAGCGTAACGGCAGTTAAGGAACTACAAAAAGCAATAACCAGCGGCAAAAGGCAACCAAAAAGCAAGATGGATACTATGGTGGTGGACTAATGTGTTGCTTTGACTTAGCAGACAGGCAAGAAAGCTATGAATACTTTGAAATAGATTACTGTGTTGTGAAACGATTCATTTACAGAGAATATAACAAATGAATCTGAACGGAGAAAATATGGAAATGAGGATTTGTGATGAAGTAGAAACCCTTTCGGGAACTGCTTAACTCAAGAAAATGCTGCGGCGGTCATAAACCCGCTATTGAAACTCTCGGAATAATAGATGGAACTTTTATGAAAGTCAATTGCCTGAATCAGAGACAACAGTGGCTGCTAAGGTGGTAATTAGAGAAATATTAAAATGGAGCGAACTTAGTTCTCCAACTTCAAAGTACCAGGCCCAGATGGAATTTTTTTCAACTCTTCTGTAGGACGGACAGGAATATATGTTAGTCTTTCTTTTACATATATTTAGATCATAACTAAAAGTTTCCAATCTATAAGTTAGTCCTCGGTTTAGCTATGGTACCTAGTGGAGGTAGTCCTAGAGGTAACAATCCCTTGTTCTTTCCTAAATTTGTATAAAACGGCACTCGATAAGGACTGCAGGCGTAATGAAAAATCGGTAGTAAATATTGGCCCTGGGAGAATTTCCGATCATTAATTGGTTGAGAGGAACGAAAGCGCTAACTTAAGTAGCACAACAACTTTTCTGACTGGTCACAAAGGATGTCCACAGAGTAAAGTTCGATCTCCTCTTCATAGTGCCTTGTCGTGAGACTCTTTCTTAGTTCAGTTAAACAACCATAGATATTACTGTCAAGTATGAATTCCGATAAAATCGCCACGATACTTGTTGGGAAATACGGAAGACCTACGTGGTCACAAGCAAAAGACTATAGTCTCAGCCTGGCGTTGGAAAAATAATGTATCAGAAAATCCTAAGAAAACTGAAAAATTACTTTTCACGATATGAAGGATTTGAAGAAATTTCATTCTTTCAATAAATAGGGCACCTTGCCATTTCACCTTGTGCGAGGACAAAGTATACTGCTTAAATATGCGATAAGTAAAATTATTCTCCTCATTAGTAAAATTCTGTGATCACAAGCAAAAAGTGCTAAAATCGACTTAAGTAAAAACTCATATTTTATATTTTCCTAAACTTATCAAAATTTGGAATTATAACAGAATGATAATTTCAAATTTTACAGACTTTTAAATGAATTTTTCGTGATAAGTTTAAGAAAATATAAAATATGAGTTTGTACTTTAGTCGACTTTATCGCTTTTGACTTGTGACCACAGAATCAATTGAATAATTGAATTGAATGAAATTACAAATTTCAAAACACAAAAAAAGCTAGACCAAGGAACACGCAAAGTAAGATAAACGACCATATATAGCGAAGAAAAAAATACTTTTGATGAAAACAATGCACCGGCTCATAGAAATTAAAACTATGAACTAACGATTTTGAAAGCAATTTTCAGAAATTCGTTGGAACAAGTGTATCGAATTGGAATGAAATCATATTCAAAAATAAATGTGATTTTTTCAAAATGATATTTTTTTATTACTCAGGCCCGACTTTCCAAACAACCAGCAGTTAATTTGATACTATAACGCACGACTATTTACTAAATTGTGCTTTGATAATTTACTGTAAAGAATTATTGTTTTGAGAATAAAAGACCAAATTTTAGAAGTTTCAAAGTAAAAATTCTCAAAGAAGTAAAAAATTTTAAACTTGAGCATTAAGTTCAAAATTTCGGAAAAGTTCCAAAACTCAAATTTTTCTCAAATCAAAAAAAATAAAATAAAATTTTGGAATACAGCACACGATTCCAGAATACGTTTAAAGCAAACAATTCTAAAAAAAAGAAAAGAAAATATAAACTTGAGAGTTAAGTTCACGATTTCAGAATATTTTCAAAGCGAGCAATTCTCAAAACAAGAAAATGAAATACAAGTTTGAGAAGACAGTGCACGTTTCCAGAATATTTTCATATCGAACAATTTTCAAAACAAGCTAGAAAAATATAAGCTGAATAAAATAATTTGCATCAACTACGGATGTTTAAATTCATAAAATTTTGGAGTTAAAGGTTTGATTATATCTTTCTCGAATCAAATCAAATTGTATATAGAAATTGGAATTGTGAAATGAATCAAACTTTTAGAAATACAATTTTAACTATAACTTTCTCAAACCGACCTAAATTTTATAAAAGCAAAATCAGATTGTGAAATTTCAAGAAGAAAATTTTCTTTATTTTATTTAAGTTTTTTGACTAGCATTAAGAGTAAATTTTCAAAAAATTCATCAGTTGATTGGAATCGACCATAACTTCCTAAATCCAATATAATAATGCCCCAAAATAGTCAAATATATGTAATAAAGTATTTTGACCAAAAATAGCATGGAGTAAATTATTCACGGTTTGCAATGGCTCGAACTGTTCCACTTGCCTTAATTTTTAGAAATCAGTTGGATGTCATGCGATATATATAGATCTAGTTGCTTACTTATATTTATAAATACGCAACTAACATTTATCGAAAATGTTTCAAGATTACACGGCAATGCTTAGCACAACTGCAAATGTGGAACATTTAAAAGGACTCGCATATGCCATTTAAGCAGCCGTTCTCTGGAAAATAATGCTATTGGACACGTTCGATTCTAGAAGGATGTAAAAATTCCTAATTCGATGGATTATTGATTCCAACTTTAAATCAGCTCGGCAGACATAATGCTCGGTCATAAAGGTATTGATGGAAATGAGATGACCGATAAATTAGCTAGAGAGGGGAATTAGCGACTAACGTGCCTCGACTTATTTATAACGTGCTAGAAAACTATCACAATCAAGTACATAGGCATACATCAAACATGATAAGCCAACTATTGATTTTTCTCGTACTCAAAGATTATAAAAATATAATCAAATGAGTTTAAACTAAGAAAGAAGCACCTTGAAAATTTCACTGAGTATTCTCACGGGATACTAAACTCTAAACGAGCATTTGTTTAGAATGTGAGTTTGTGAGAATATAAAATGGGAGCAGTATAGCAGGATCAGACAGTTGACCACTTCCCATGTCCCTATCTTTTTACTCTAGATCACAGTATTTCGGTTTAGCTTTTCTCTTTAAGGATCAATTAACAACAAAAAGTAGAAATTTTGGAATTCATCAGAAAAGCAAACCGTTTTCGGGACTAAGTGTTCTCATGGGGGTTTACTACAATATGGTCTATTTGAGCGTATGCGTGGTATAGCAATTCGCTTTGTTTTACTCGCCTTTTAAGACCTAATTGAATATCGACCTTCTACAATAACACCAAATTGAAATACGTATAAAATAGAATTACAATACAATGTATTTCTGATGGAAGGTTACGAGGTGAACCCTTCCCCCCTGGCATAGCAGAATGTTTCATCCAACAACAGTATTCCTCTTCCAGCTAATCGAGAACCTAGCTATTAATCTGAAAATAATCTATTTATATAACCTCAAATATTGAGGTATTGGATATATTGATATTGAAAATCATTTAAGTTTCTTCTTTAAGACCATGCTTTTTAAACGTGTCTCTTAAACGATTCTAACATAACAGGCTTCCACCTGCGAAGTGATATAAGTAAGTCACATTCGCGTTGGGCATTGAACATACCTGTAAATCAACCCGTACCATCCGGAGTAGCCACTTGCGGAACACCCTGTATATGAATAACAACCTATTAAATTTTGTTTTTTAGTACTCTAAAAATGTTCATAGGTGATCATTGGTTTCTCACTGGTGGTAAAGTTTATTATTGACATGGTTCACAAATACAAGTTTTCATGAGGTGTACGTATTTTAATGTATGTGAAGTTGGCCCAAATTTGAACCCAAAAAATACGATGGCAACACTAAAATGATGATTTCTATAATATTAAAAGTATCAGCCCAAAAAATTGTATATCACGATATTTTATAAGAACAAAAAAATTTACAAAAAATTTACTAAAACCGAAATTTAAACTGTCTCGCCAGACATATCTAATACTCTCAACCCAAAAATTTATTACGAAAAATGTTAAATACATAATAAACTAAACTAACTACTAATAACAACCTAATAAGGGATAATCAAAAACTAAAGAACTCGAAAATAATCGTTACAACACTCACCAATTTTTACTTTTTAGCTTTTAAGTTTAGGTATTGGCCTGCAATACCATTAGATTTTTCGAAGTTCTGGGGCCTATTCTTGAAATCGGTGGAAATTTCCGTAATACTTTAATCACTTTTTCAAATTTGTATGCAAGTTTTCTATTATTTATTTACCTCCTAAGAGAATAATTCCGTATCGATTTACCCAGTCCGAATTTTTCCCTTAGTAAGGGGAAACATTTTGTTTCTTACAGCAAATTCTTTCGAAACAAAATTTTGATCTTAGATCAAAAAAATGACTAACAATGCAATAAATTTGATCAAAATGTCATTGAAATACATTGCATTTGCCAGTAATTTTTTTCATCTAAGATCAAAATTTTGTTTCGAAAGAATTTGCTTTTAATTTACATAAAAGTTAAGAAATTAAAAAAAAATTATTAAAGTAGCCGGCGAAAAATTTTAGTAATATAAAGAATTTCATAGCAAATCGTATTCCGATTAAGAAAATTTCCACCGATTTCAAAAATAGGGCCCCTGGTTCTAATCTAGGCTGTAAAGTTTACTTTCCGCATACATCGAGAAAACCAGATATGGAGTATAAATATTTAAACATTTTAAATGCAGGATTGTTTATTAATAGTTTTTAGGAGGGGGAAGTTAAATTTTCCCGAAGAATTACCCCATTTTCCGGGAAAATTTTCACTTAAAAATTATAATATCGTATTATTTTATTCAAAATACGTACAAAATGTGTAATTTTTATAACAATTTTGATATTAGGATTATATCTTAACAGTTTTTTGACAGTACAAGTAGTTTTTCCGGGAAAATGTTGCAATTTTTCCATGAAAATTATGTAATTTTTTCAATATTTTTTTTTTACTACGTTTAAAATTATAAATAAAATTTGACACTTGAAGAATTGTATAAATTCTGGAAAAGTGGGCGTTTTGGGGGCGGAAGATACGTCAGCTAGGTGCACCAACAAAATTTTTGTTTTTCATAATAAATGTACATACCTTTTTTTTTTTTTGGTATCGTAAATATTTGTGATTTTATTTTATTGTTTTAATATGTGCCGTTAAAAATTGAGAGTAACGACAAGGGATGAGATTTTTGCGTCTATGTATGTTATGAACATCGTTATTTTTTTGTTCGTTATGTTTAGTGTGTTAAATTCAATTTAAGGTTTAGTTTTCATTTGTGATAATTATTTGCCCACCATTTTTTTTTTTATATTTATATTTATCATTTAGCGGTATAAGTGTGTATCATTATATACTTCCGAAACCCCACCCCAACCCTGAGCTCAAGTCGGCTAATAATTACCGCTGAAGTCCCTGTATTGATATTTTTTTCCCGTGGTCAAGTTCAAACACCCATAGTTTGTTACCAGTTTTTTTTTTTTTTTTTTTTTTGGTGAATGTTCAACTTCTGGAATCTGGTCACAAAATAAAAACTAAATTACATTAAAAGAAAAATTATATTTACAAATTTGATTTTTTTTAACACTTTAGCAAGTGGTACTATCAGAAGAAACGATAAGAGCGATAAAAACTGTGTGGTCTGTGTCTGCAAGGTTGACGATGCAGTTATTATTAATAAATAAAAACAATATTGAAAAAATAAAAAAAGTGAAAAATTTTCCGGAAAATCAAAAAATTTTGCTATTTGAAAGATAAACGCGATTTTACAAGAACCAGGTTTTAATTAAAATCACAGCACAATGCTCAATGTTTTGCATTTTTTAAATTGTCAAAACACATATTCATTAACATCCCGATTAAGCTAGTTGAGTCAATTGTCAATTCAAGTGACTATAAAAATTTGCTATTTGCTATGAAAAATTAGTCAGTTGCTGTGCCGATAAGTGACTTGAGACGAAAGAAACAATTAAAACCCGCCATTCCGAGTCGTGTGAAATTTTGAAGTGACTAGAAAAAACATAAAATACGCCGATTGTCGCCGGTTGTTGACAAGGCAGGCGACTACGGTTTCATATTAAAAGAGTCACCTGACTACCGTAATTGGGGTGTAAATCACGACTACCGTAATTGGGGTGTAAATCACTCCCAGAAAATCACTCCTCAAATCTATATTATACTAAAACCGTTATTTCATATAATATAGATATGCCGAGCTTATTAAATACCCCCTCCTCCCTCCCTCCTCGCACGTCCCGTAGCTTATGATATTTAATACAGAGCCAACCTTTGAATTGATTTCTATCCCGTCGAGTACCTTTATGAGTTTCATTATTTTATTCGATATAGCCATTTGATTATAAATCACGAGTAGCACTTCTATATCAATTTATGATTACCCTTTCAACTGAAATAGTGTAATTCAATATAAGTTGTTTTGTTTTAAAATTTATTTTGAAATAAAGAAAACTGATACTATTAAGTACACTTGTTATAACTGATTAGAGACGCAGATTTTTTTTTCAAGTGTGTATGTATGTATACGATGTTTGGGACTCAACTTTAAACACATTGTTTACAAAAATTCATATATTAAATCACACCGTGTGTTCACCTGAATCTTAAAAATAAATTCCATATTTTCCATGTTAACATCCTGTCACTCAAACCATGACGCGAGACAAGCGATTGATAAGGGTTACAGAGAAATTTTTCTCGAGAATTTTTTGTTGTTGCCTATTTCCTTTACACAAAACAACAACAAGTCGTAACGAGTAAAACGGTCGAAAGGGAATGTTGAAAGCACATCGATTTATACAGCAACAACAACAACAACAACTGTGGGGGCTAAAAAACAAAATACTTACTGAAATGATAACCGACAGAAAGCAAAATATAGAACAAAAAAACACTTGATATATGCGAGTATTTGATACAATCTGTGAACTATACGAGTATAGTAGGAGTAGTTCTGTTATCAACTGCTTTTGTGTTACTGATATATAAATTGAATTGGTTTCGTTGTTTTTGTTGCTGTGATTCTTATCTGTACAAAAGATGCTTTACATGATGCTATGAGTGAAAATAATGTTTTATGTACAGCATAGCATATACATTACATTGTTCGAGTATGTATTGTATTGAATTTAATTAAAATTGATTTTAGATTTAGCACTTTACTCACGCTTCTTCGGGTTGGCACAACTGCGCGAGAAAATAATTAATTAATTATAAAATTAAAATCTGCGTTCATTAATTAAAATATTTATAACCATTTGTTATGTAAAAATAAAATTAGATTTATGTGTCGCGTCATCAATTCGATTAAATAGTTTTATTTGCGGATAAGATCACTGGACCGTGTTTCAAACGCTTGCAGCGATTTATACATTAATCGCAATAGCAAAAAAGCAGAACCAGCAGCACAAATGAAACTTAATTTGATTTTGATTAATGTAGTTTGTATAAGCGGGTTAAATTACTATTGGAAATTTATGTGCGGTTGGACGGCGACGGCCTTTTAACATGTTTACATTATTAAACACAAATCAACTCGTATATGAAAAAAAAAAATATTGAAGCAATTAAAATTATGTAGTATATATTTTAATAAACAGATTATATTATTATTGACCATATGTGTGAGTTCACGAATAGTTGCTATATGTTTATAAATTCTTATAAATCGATTTATTTAAATATACAGAAATCAGTGCTTTGAATCGGCCAATGAGTATAACTCTGCCTTTTGTCTACTTTTAGTTTTTACACATATTGAACGAATAATAATGTAAATGCATATATACAGGTAGTTATTACTCCACCGTCGATTATAAGTCAAGTCACATGGGATTATTACGAGTAATATTGATTTCAAACAGGGCAATTATATATATAAGGCCAATGCAAGAACTTGTCGTATGAGTATATAATGCAGTACGGGTTTCTGTAGTATATTCATTTTGTATAAAAATTGGCGCCACTAGGGTTTGCAATAATTTCCCATTTTCTAGAATCCGAGAAACCAGTGATAAGCCATGAAAATTTTTAGAGTACTAAAAACAAAATTTAATAGGTTGTTATTCATAAACAGGGTGTTCCGCAAGTAGCTACCCCGAATGGTTCGGGTTGATTTACTGGTATGTTGACTGCCCAAATCGAAAGTGACTACTTATTACTTATATTACTTCGCACGTGAAGGCCTGTTAGACGAAGTTAAACAATTTTCAATATCAATATCTCCAATAGCTGCTCCGATCTGCTGGAAGGGGAATACTGTTGTTCGATAAGGCATTCTGCCATGTCAGGTGAGGAGGGGGGGGGAGGGGGGGTTCACCTCGTGTCCTTCTATTTTTTACAATTACATCTAGGCATCTCTCTATGCAGCACCCATGTGGTCATTCAAATTTTTACAAGCCCAAGCAACAGTGCGTGACGTTGCTTCTATATTTTGTGACGCACTATCTATCCCTGCCACGCGCCCTCAAATTACATTACTTAAAGTATTATAATATTAAGAACTATTTTAACATTTACTGGCTATGATTTAGCCTTATATAATGTTAAAAATTCATAGAAAGCAGCTCAACTAGGGTTGCGCACAATATTTACGACATGAAGCTTATTAAAAACAATTGAAGTAAAGCGTTGGTTATTATTTAAAACCCTGAGTGATCCAATAAAAATATTTCACGCTTTTGAGAACATTAAATATGAAATACTTACAAATTACTTAAGGAAAAAACAAGAAAACGAAGGAACATTTTGGGGAAAAAAACCTCAACTCATTGAGCTTTTAAGCTCAATATGGGGCGAGGTGTTTACAAAGTTTTTGGAAATTAGAATTAAATAAATAAATATATTCAGTAAATATAAATATTTTTACTCCTTGTATGTAGGTAACATTAGCAGATTTGTTCGCCGGTGTGAAATTTTAATCAATTATCAAAAGTGTAGTAACACAAATATCATTTGTCAAAAGTGTACTTACACAATTTAATCAAAAGTGAAGTGATAGACAGAAGAAAATGTAGCAGGGTTGCATTTTCTAAGGACTTTAAATTTAAAAATCATGATAAAGGAAAATATCTAAATCATCTAAAGGTATTTAAATATATTTTAATAATACTCTTATGGACTAATTTTGATAACCATCCATTTTAACAAAACCTTTGGGAATTTCTCACCGATTTTAGAACACCGCTCCGCTTGCGATATTTATTATGAAAGTGTAGGGGTAGGTTGTGGGCCATAATCAAGTAGTTCTAGAGAAATCTATTCAGATCTGTGAATGCCCTCGGATTGCGTGTACTCTTACGGATTACTTTTGTGTAACGATTATTTTCGAGTTCTTTAGTTTTTGATTATTATTAGTTTGTCTTTTATTTGAATTTGAAATAATTTTTTTTTAATTTGGTATATTATTTAATATTTCGTAATAAATTTTTTGGTTGACAGTATTAGATATATCTGGCGAGACAGTTTAGACTTTTGTTTTAGTAAATTTTTTGTAAATATTTTTGTTCTTATGAAATGTCAAGAAAAACGATTTTTTGGGCTAACAAAGAACTCTAAGACAATATAGATTCTTTTGAAATGGTGAAGCAAAAACCATTTTACAATTTTGTAAATGTTTCAGTAAATTCATTTATTTTTTAAAAACCCTTTGGCAAACTGATTGAAATGTCTGTTCTTAAATAAAGTGTTATCATAATAACTGCTTTATCAGACTATTGGCCCGCACCAAATTTCGAAGCTCGTTCATGCCATTTGACGATTTGTGTACAACTTCTGCAGTTTTGAATTAAAATCACCTTGAGATCGATCAGTAGCTGATTGTAAGTTTAATATATGTTACTGCATTGACCAGAACCAGTTTGCAAAGATCAGGTCGAAATCAATGCAACGATTTTCTGGAAATCGACCATTTTTCGAATTTATTTTAAAACGTTGAAAAATTCGATTACAAAAATACATAATGTACGTATTAAATACGTATATGTCTGGCAACCCTAGCCAACACCTAAAACGAACAGATATTGTCATACACTATTATGATCGTAGAAAGTGATCGTGGGATGGATGAATTTAAATACCTACTTGAAGATGGACAATAGAATTAGGAATTATAAAAATAGCGATTCGCTTATTTAACCGAAAAACTATAAAAGCAAATATTTGTAATCAATAAAGTAGCGTTTAATAAACAACTTTAATAAAACGGGTTATTGTTTTTTTACCGGAAGGCAATTTACAGAAGCTCCAAGATCCGGAAATTGATAAGTAATAAAAAAAAATATTGAGAAATTAGGAATTCTGTGCAGGTATCTGTGTAAAGCTTAGCTTCGAAAATATTCGATTTGAATGAAATTGGACTTTTAATAATTTCGAATCACACTGGTAGTTCGAAACCTCAAATCGTTAATTATTAGTTTCCAAATAAAAAGCCCCGTTAGGATACTACCAACCAACCGAACAACAAATAAAAAAGAGCAAACAGTTAACCAGAACCGAGCTCGTTAAACACGCAATCAACCCACATCCGACAAAAGGTAAGTAATTAACAAATGGCATTCAAAAAGTGTTGTTTCACACAACTATAGCAACGATTTTTTAATTTATAATAAGCAAGAACTCTTGATAGTTGATATTGTATCTCAGACCAGTTATAGTTGAACGGTTTTTTTTTTTTTTTTTTTTTTTTATAAGTAACTATGCGATCTGTTTTGGGGCTCCCAAACGCAAAAACTTTAACCACTGTGCCATTTGTTGAAGTTGAACGGTTGAGACAATAAAAGAATTTAAACTATACAACAAATTTTTTAAAATGTTCATAAAAAATGGACTTTTTGATTACGCCACGTTGCAGAATTAAATGCTAGACGAGTGGTTCTGCCCCAGCAGCGGGCATGATGTTTGAAGTACCGGTATTTTTTTCCCGAAGTACGAACATACTAGATAAAAAGTTTACGTGCAAAGGTATCACTATTTTCATAAACGCCGAGCTCAAAATGGTGTATAAAAATTCTATTGAAGAAGAGTAGAGGCCCTAAAATGGTATTCCCATAGCCAGAAGGCATACCTTCATTTTTTGTGGCCCCATTTTTTTTTAATAACAAATTATTTCCACGCGTGGCTTGAGCAATGAAAATAGGAGGTATCATAAAAATTTGCGACGAACAATTTTGTGTGTATAAAAACATTTGCGGCGAAATTGTTTACGCCGAATCGTTCGGCACAAATTTTTGTATATGGTTTTTTTTTTCTTAATATTTTTTCATTATTTGTGTCCTCCATTTTTTTTACAATATAATAAAAGCAAACAAACAAAAAAAAGACATTGCTCCTAGGAGGAGCTTAGAGCGGAAACGACCTACTTCCAGCGCCACCCGTTTCTCGCCAGCAGTTTGATTTTACGCCATACGCCTAATGTTCGCGATTACCTTTCGACTGATCTGCGTCATGTGTTCACTGGGCATTCGGCAATACTGGTTTCCACAGCCATTGCCATTTCCTGCGTTTAATTACGGTAGTGATTGGCTCATTATTTGTTAAGACAAGTGGACTCTTGTTGATAAATATTTGTTGTTTTTGAGAAAGTGGTTGTTACTTGCCAAATCTCACAACCATATAAGAGGACCGATTAAACGCTAGAGTTGAAAATCCTTAGCTTGGTGCTCCTAGAGATGTTATGTGCTCGCCACGCTTTATTTATTGAATAGTAAGCAAAGCGCGCCTTGTTTATGCGGACTGTCACGTCTGATTTGGACCCGCCTGTATCAACCTCTCAAGCTTACGCGTCATATCGTCTAATCTGTGAGTCATCATACTGATAATGTCAGCGTAGTCGAGATCGTTGAGCACCATTGAATGCCGTTTGGTGTATCGACGTTGGTTTGCGCCATAACCTGATATAGAATAACCCAAAAAAGTATAGGTGAGAGGACACATCCTTCCCCGACTCCTTTGGAGATGGTGGAATTGTCGCTATTTTTGCGCTTAAAGCGAACGCTGCAGGCGGCATCTCTATATAATACACGGATAATGTTTACGATTATTTCCGGAATTCCGAGATTTAGAAATGCTGTCCAAATAGCTTTTCCGGATATTTTACCGAAGGCCTGTTCGAAATCGACAAAGAGGATGTACAAAGGCAAATTCCATTCAGTTGACTGCTCGATGATAATTCGCAATTTTGATGTGGTCTACGCATGATGTATTCTTCCTAAAACCCGCTTGCTTTCGTCTCAAAAGTGAATCAATAGATGGTGAAATATGATTATGAATAATAAATGTTATAATTTTTTTCTCAGGACCCACAGCTTTATGATTTAAATTTTCTTGGGAGTGAGTTGATATCCTCCTCGATGATGATATCCTCATAGAACTCGCTCCAACGTTAAAGTTATTCTTGCTCAGTTGAAAGTACAGCTCCGTTATGGTCTTTAATATGTGGTATTGTTTTTGCACTTTCTCCATTAAGTCTACGAATTGCACTGAAGACACCACGCATATTACTACATCGAGCAGCACTTTCACGCTCCGCTTGAACCTCATTTATAAAATGCTTGCGATCGTTTCTTGCCATTTTTTTTACTCGTATGCTTCGGCGCGGTTATATTCCCTCTTCAGTTGTTCCTTTAGCACCGATGAGCGTTCATGTGTAAGCTGTGTTTTTAGGTTACGTCGTCGTTCTATTTGATCCCAAGTGTCATCCCTTATCCATGGTTCTGTGATGTTGCACAACGCCTAATGCAACTTCTACCGCACCTTTAATTGCAGATTCGGCGGTGTCTCATGAACCTATGTTTGTATATGCTCAGCGACGATATTTGGCTGAAGTTGCAAACTAAATTCATTCACCTTGGCGAGATCTTGAAGTTCGCTGAGATCGTGTATTGTATATGTGAACTGTTACGGTTACCATATTTGCATTTATTTCTTCTGTATTAATAAAGTTGAATGTAGGAAAAAATAAGAAATAAAAAAAAAAAACTAAATAAGAATTTTTTTTTCTTCTTTCACATTTCAATACGATATTCGGCAAACTTCTTACGGACCACTAGGGGCTGCGGCCTCCCTGTTAAGAATCACTGGTATAGACCATTATAGAGGGAGGTTAGCAGAAACCCAAGTTCAATTCAGACTGGGGCTATCTACGAGCGACGCCATAACAGTGGCCATGAGGTTTGTCGGTTTAGCGGCTTTAGTGGATAAAGGGTCTAAGTATAGTAGATGAATTCAGGCTATGCTCACATTAGACGTGCAAAATGCATTCAACAGTACAGCGTTGCGATCGAACTGAACGAAGGCTGAATGAACTACAAGTGAGGCCATTCCTTCACCGAATGTCCCCAGGTTTCAGTACTAGGCTAAATATTATGGAACGTACTATATGCTGGAGTACTCTGACTCAACCTGCTCGACTGTTCAATACTTGTTGGACATGCAATTGATCTAGCGCTTGTCGTTAACGTACACGACGAGTAAGAACTAGTAGAGCATATCAATGCAGCGACGGAAAGCGTCTCCCTATGACTCCGCGTACCTAGACGGGAGAAGGCCTCGGGTTGAAACGGTAATAATGGCAGGGAGACGAATTCTCACGAATCTAGAATTCACCGTTGTAGGATTAAAGGTGAAACTTTAGGACCCGATCGAATATCTTGGAGTTAGTTCGACTCAGGGCGTAGCTGTCAGACACATACCGGAAAGACTATGGTTACAGCAACAAAAACGGGTCGCGGGTGTTTTAATAGCTACTTAAGCCGAATAAACAGAAGAGACACGCCTAAATGTTCCTACTTTAATGAGTGCGACACAGCAGACTAGACAATCGTCTACTGATCGAGATAGGGTTAAGAGCGAACAAGGTGCTACGTCATACTACCGGCCAGCTGACGGTGCAGAACATAATATCAAAAATACTGGTTGACGAACGGTGCTAGAATGAAGGAAACAGCATTATAATGGCGAGTTCAAGCCGTAGGACGAAGGTGTCGGACGGTGCTAGACTGGAATAATGAAGTCCGAAGTGAAAAGGGTTTTTAGCCGGTAAGACACCGGCATGTCAGGTGGAGGCATCCAAAGACAATTCTCCGAAAAATATTTCAAAGGATTAGTTGCTGAAGTTTTGCATTCTGGAGCGTATTACTCTTTGAAGTAAAAATGGTCCCTCGTTTGAGCATTTAAGTTTCATTTTTCCAAGACGAGATTTTTTTTTTTTGTGATAAACAACGGTTTCTATATGACAGAAATTAAACTCGAATATGAGTTCTGGAAAATAGTAAATTTTATTTGGAAGTAAACCATTTCTCAAACAAATGAGATGAAAACTCGCGGTTTCAATAATGTAACGCTGTTGATATATCCTGCGAGCGGTCTTCAACCTCCTACCATCGGAACCAGGAGTTCCAAGTGTGGAATTTAGTGCTCTCAACTTGGAATGGTATCTGGCATTTGTGAAAAAAAAATCAAGACAATTTGCATTTTGTGACTCTATGGTTCTACACGCGGAATCAAAACATGCAAAAGCTTGAATTTTTTTCTACTAATTCTAGATATAATCCCAAATTGAGAACAGTAAATTCTAAACTCGACGTTCATGGTTCCGATGATTTTTTGAATTAATAATGGAATTAAGTCAATTTGACCAAAAACGAATTGCAAATTGTGTCGATTTTTTTTTTTACAAATCCCAGATACCATCCCAAGTCGAGTACACTAAATTCCACACTCAACACTCATGTATCCGAAGATTTTTTGAATTTGTCAAAATGTCTTGCATTTTTTCTACTAATTCTAAACATCATCCCAAGTCGAAAACAACCAATTCTACATACGGCACTTATGGTTCCGATGATATTTGGAAGGGAAATAATTTAATTTGACCAAAGGCGCTTGTACGCGTGAGGCCAAATTACAAATTGTCTTGACATTTTTTTTTTTTTTTACAAAATCCAGGTACCATCCCAAGTTGAGAACACTAAATTTTACACCCGACTCTCTGATTCCGAAGATTTTTTGAATTTGAAAAATTGGCTTGTTTTTTTTCTACTAATTCTAGTATCACCCCAAGAAAAATACACAAAATTCCACCCTCAGCACTCATAGTTCCGATGATATTTTGAATTAATAAAGGAATTAAGTCAATTTGGCCAAAGACGCTTGCACGAATAAGGCCATATCACCAATCACAAATAGCAAATTGTCTTGAGTTTTTTTTTTTACAAATTCTAGATACCATTCAATGACGAAAACACTAAATTTTACACTCGGCACTTATGGTTCCAATGAATTTTTTTAATTAAAAAAAATTTTAAAAACTTTTTATAAAGAAGGGATATAAACTTAGTTTCGTTATATCTAATAATCGTTACACATTTTTGGTACTATGATACTCAATTTTAATTATTTATTTTTAATAATTTTAATTAAACCTCGTGTTTGGAATTCCAAACTTTTTTTACTTGTGTAGCTACACTTCTTAATAATTTGTGTATCTACATTTTTTGAGTCTACACTTTTCGTAAAAAATGCATTTTGTATACGAGCGATCAAATCGCACGTGCAATTTACGGCGAATTTGGCGTCGGATTTATAGATAGATACATTTTAACGAAGTCTCAAGTCGCAACATGTCTCCACTAAATTACAGATAAATTAGTAAGCTAAAAAGTTTGTGTAGAGATAAATTTTAACATTTGTTTTATTTGTCCTACAACGAATAAAAATATAGTTCGAAACTGTCTTCATAGTCTAGAAAAATATTTTGTTCATCCATTAAAAAAATATTCAAATTTTATTATTCTAGGCAGATAAAACGTTTGTAGAGTTTTCACTGCGCAGTCTATATGTGAGTGAGACAACTACAAACTTTACAAGTCAGCTGCGTACCGCATCTGCAAAATCGTGAGCTAAATAATTTTTTGTAAAATTTATCTTAGCTCGAGCTGGATACCGACGTTTAATATAATTCCTTATCAACTTTTTTTTGTATATTGCTCGAATCATAGATCAGCAGGGCCTATGGATTGAAGTGAGAATTTGTATTTCCGCGTTGTCTAATAAACTATCATATACGAGATCGTTTAAATTGACCAACTTCAAAACTCACTTTAAAAAGAATTCTGTTTCATTTAGAAAATTTAAAAATTCTAATTTATCAAATTTTATGATGTGGATTAACAAATTTTGATAACCTTGCTGTTTACAATAAATACAAAAATAAAACTTGAGACGCGACGTCCAATCTAAACATTAGCTTAATATAAACCAATAAAACCTAAATAGATTCGTTTGAATAATAGCAGCCGTTCGAAATGTATATGTCGCATTACCGGGCAGACTAAACAGCAATATAATCTAAAGAAAAAAAAAACTTTGTAGTATCATAAAGTCCGCAATCGATTGATTTCGCAATTATATTCCTTACAACAACAATAAAAAAACACAAAATCGATACGAAACTAATTTAAAAAATTTAACCACGACACGACATTGAAACCAATTAAATTACATAACCGCGCAAAAGTATACAAGAAAAAAAAATTGATATTTTCAAAGTTGGAAAGAAAAGAATTTTTTGGTTTTGACTTACACCCACTCGGAAAACTTACAGACAGCGTACAGAGAGAGATAGCGATAAAAAAAATTATAAAAAATTCGTAAAAACCACTTTGAATACCAAAACGATCATAATTTGTAACAGCTGCAATTTTAATCGTGTAGATTGAATCGAAACGACTTTAAAACGAACGATTTTTTTTTTATAATAATATGCTTAAGTTGTTTTGGTTTGCTTTAGGTAATATTTGACGTCATTGAATTCCGTCACTGTTATCAGTATACAGCTGTGTTATAGAATATTGTTATTCGTATCGTACACATAAGTCTAAGTGGATTATCTCTATTTTTATTGTGTCGACATGCTCACACACATACGATATACGTTTTAAGTATTTTCTACTCAAAGTTTTGAAGTGAATTATTATAGTTTTGTATTGTGTATATCGTATTGTATGAAAGTATGTCATCTTATCGATCGTAGGATTGAATTGCAAATAGATTAGAAGAACAAAACGAAATACATAATGTATACTAACTTCTTTAGTCTAGATTATACTGTTAAGAATTTTATATAGTATTTTGATGTTATTTATGCTCAAGGTTAAGAAATGTTAAATGCTGCTTTACCTGCATCTTTGAATAATACCTTCCATGACAAACAAAAATTATTGTACATAGGAAGAATGAAATAAAGGTATTTCTGAAAAATATATAGTAAATTGGTGATAGCTTAAATACAATAATCTCAGGTCGGATTCTTTTACTAAATTCCTAAAATTAAATTTGAGTTGCATTGTATCAGACGCAAATTGATGCACGTTTCTTATAGTGACTTTATTATATTAAGATGATAATTTTGTTAGGAAAATCGAACCGAAAATAATCGATATTGGAACTAGAACGACAATTTTATTACAGCACGAGTTTTATTTACAATGGGGAACAATTGTGTTATGAAATTTAAATTTTTCTACTATCTTCAAAAAACGATGTTTTCTTATCTGATTACAATACTTAACCAGTGCTATAGGCCCATTCCACACGTAAAAAAAATGCCGCATTTTTCTTCGTTTCTTTCCCCGTTTACCTATGATACAAGTTTTAATTGCGACTTAAACAAATTTTCTGTTCAACCACACAACTCAAACATAAATGAAATAAAAAAATTTTCAAGGACATTTTTGACTCATTTTAGTTAAAATTTTATTTAAGAGAGAGCAGAACAAAACATTGGTTTAAAAAAAATGTCAAAATACAAAAAACTTTCGTGTGAAATCAGCCATAGAGAGTAAAATATTACTTTATTTCTATTTTTATATCATTTACCAGCTTGCTTACTCAGTTTCTATTTTTTTTTTTGCTGGCGCTACATCCCATTTACTGATTTAGCCAAACAGATGCCTAAACAGGGGAGAAACTTGACCGCTCCATGCGCCCTCAACCTGAATTATGTACGAAAACAACAAACTAAAACCATCACAATTAAAAACTAGTGAAATCATTAAGTGAAATTTTTAATTGATAACAAACATTTAAGAAAAATTACTTGAAGAAAAAAGAATCTATCCAACACAGAAAGAAATTGTTTTGAATTTAAAAAAATAAAAAATTAATTTGAAAATCGTCAAAATTTAAAAAAAAACATATTACTTCAAAAGAAAATAAAGTTAACTTAAAAAAATCATGTTTTTTGTCTTTTAAAAAAAAATTTAAATCTTTTTTTTGATTTAAATGGTTAAATTGTTGAAAAAACTATCAAATTCAAATAAAATGGTTTTTAAATCGAAAAGATTATATTTTATTTAACTTTGAAAATTAAATTTTCTAAAATAAAAAATTTCTTTTAGCGAATTTGTTATATATGTGTTTTTAAAATTAAAAAAAAAATTTTTAGTTCGAGAAATGGTTTTTGGTAATAAAAATTATATTTTTTAATGCTAAAATATTTTATTTTACTTCAATGATTATAAATGTTAACTTAAGAATCATATTATTATTTTCCCCATTAGGAGTCATTTTATTGTGCGGTTTTCATTATAACATGTGATATAAGTGAATGTGGTGATGCGATACATTCCAGGCTATTTCTACAAATTAAAAATAGTGAATAATAGAAAACAGTGAAAATAGTGATAATTACGTAAAATTAAGTACAATAAAATATGATGTATTCGTATATGTAAATAATTAACATCATATTATTATTTCTAGAATTATTCTAACGGTAAGTTATAAATCATTTTTTAATGTACCTCATGTTTTGGAATGTTTTGATTTTTATGTACATATTATATTAATAATAAAAATTTATAATTGCTTGCACATAAAATATATATAACAGCTAGTTAAAAATTTTGCACACTGAAAATAAAATTAAATCAATTAATCGAAATAATAATCTCAACATATTGGCTACGGTAACTATTATAAAATTTAAATTAATATATCTGTGTCTGTAATTCTTTCGTCTCATAATGTTAAAAAGCTTTGCATAATTTTAATAACTTTTGCTAGTAGTTTGTACGCACATATTTAAAAATGAACCAGTTTCAAAATATTTCTAATTCGGAGGAGGTGGGTGCATATCCAGGTGTGAATTATTTACAAGGCGAAGATTCTGTCATATATACTTCCACCAGTGGCGAGATTCGAGATTATCAAAAACAACAAAAAGAAAAAAGTGGGAAAATTACGATTAAAGAATCAGAGGAGTCCCTGGTGATTCATATACATACACTAACGGAGTTACAAGAAAAACTTGTTTCAGCACGGAATGTTGCTTGGCATAATAATACCAGTATTCAACCGATGATAATCTACGTTGGAGATATCAACAAAACTGATCCACAAATATATTTATACATTGATAATTATAAGTATCCGTTTAAAAATTTTATAGCATGTTTGTCCGCCTGCTTTAAATCATTCCAAACCTTGAACTTAAAATATCCTTTAGCAAGTTCTCAAGTGTGGCTTTTTGTACAAAAATAATTTTTTAATATAGAAACTGAATACGACGACAAAATATCAAGCGTATTGAGCTTGATATCGTCTCTTAATCACTAATAATTTAAAGTATATGGGAATAATTAATTTTCATTGAAATTATGGTTATAGTTTAATTTAATTGAAATAATAATGATTTGTTTTAAATGTAAAGAAAATATTATTTTTTTTCCGTAATTTATAAAACATTTAAAATTAATACACGGTTTAACCGGATCAGATAACTACCACTGCGCTGAAACAAATTGTACCATGAAATTTAGCAATTTAAAAAATTTTAGAAAACATTCTTTAAATTTTCATTTCGATCAGAACTATACCGAATCACATGAATTGCCAAATATAGTGGAGTCCAAAAATCAAATTTCAACAGCCAGTACTGCTCATACTAATATTTCGATCCAACCTAGTGAGGGCTTAAGTTCTACTAACGATATACCTATAGATCATTTATATCCAGAAAACAATTTGATATACAATCTTAAACGTCAATACACATTATTAATTATAAGTTTATATTCCAAAAATAATATTTTAAGAAAAGATGCAAACTGAATTCAAAGTAATATTAAACTATTTAATGAATCTTTATTGACAACAATAAAACAAATAATTCTTCCACTAGTTTCTGCCGATGTTGAAAAATTAATTAAAAACTTACTTATTCCCTTTGAAATATTATTTGACGATATAAAAACTGAGTATCGGCTATTAAAAAAATTGAAAGAGGATGAACTATGTAACAAATTTTAAATTAACCGTATAGAGTTTGACAAATAAAGCATCTCATGATATTAATAAAACCACAAAAGAATGCAAAAACAAAAACAAATACTATGAAAATGAATGCAAAGTTTAAAAGTTTTTTTTTCGCAGAATGAATTATAATTATTTCCATTTTTTTTCCTAATATATTTATTTCTATCAATGTACCTTTTCTTATTGGTTTGTATGTATATAGAAAAATATTTACTTGGGTAACGGGGTAACGACGTAAACTTCGCGAACGGCGACAAGATGATTCGGCGAGCACCGCTAGGATGAAGAAAGATAGTGGTTGATGATGATGTTGGACAGGGGATTAAGTTTGGAAACGCGGCGGCGATCGGTCGATCGAAAGAAAAATCAAAAATAAAACTTTTTGGTAGTCAGTCGAATCTATTGAAAAGTTATAAAGACCAGATAAATTATAGTAATAATTATAATAGAATGATAAAAACAGAAATCATTTTATTAATGAATTGTAATGTGTACGTGGAATGGAAAATAATAAAATCTGTAATTAATAAAATAAAACTGGACGTGAAATACAAAAAATATGCCAGAAACAGAAAAAAAATATGCAAAAATGTGCTTTATAGTGCGCGAAATTAAAAATGTTTAGTGGATGAATGCCAATTGTAAATAAAATTAAAAACTTTAAATAAACGATTGGAATGAACTGGTTGTTATATAAATAAAATTAAAGTTATAACGATTTAATTGTTAATAAATAATAATATATAGTATTATATAAAAAACGATAAAGTGATCATAAGTCCCAAATAACATCTCGCATCAACGTGGAATTATCAACGGCTGTAACGGATCCGCAACGGGGAATACAGAGCGTTAATTTTGGGTTTTCTATATATCTTACATTTTTCATTATTAAATTTAATTTAATTTTCTTTTTTTTTGTTTTTTTATTTTAATTTAAGGTTACTAACATTAGGATTAGGATCGGGGATAAGGAACTGGAAACAATTATATTTAACAAAAATGTCACATCAGATTGCGGGATTTTTTTGATGTTAATAAATCGTTTCAATATTTTTATTAATTTTTGCGTTATTTTTTTTTTGTGTTCATATTTTTTTTTGTACGGGGTGGTGTGCAAAAATCTTACATAGTTTTTGCCTGAATCATCTCTTTCTCAACTTGTTAATTTTGTTTTGCTTCTTTCTTGTTAATTTTTATCTAGTGTCATGAGGTACAACAATTATGCGTTAGTAATTTGTTTTAAAATTGGTTTCGCTGGAGATGACATGTAGCGCATGTCAATTGTAATTGGAAGTCTACCGTACTATCTGCAGCAATTCAAGCTCTCCTGGGGTCCAGGAAGAACCACCCCTCAACCACTGTTGCTAGCCGGCTGAGATATGCTGCTCTGGAACTTACCAACAGGAGAGTCTGGAACGGTTTTTTTTAAACATTAAGTGTGGAGGAAAACTGTTACAGTGGCGCCCAAACGGGCCGTGACATGCGGTCAATATTAAAATATGGTTTTTGAGGTAAGACTATTTTTGTTTTTGTTTTAAACTTGGATATTTTAAATAGTTTTTTTGGGATTCATCATTGAAATATGGCATTTTTTCTGTTCATGAACATTTTGATTTTTCTGCCAGAAGATTTTCAATGATGAATGATATTAAATAATTAATCTAACTGTTTTTAGTTTAGCTGTATTGATTCCATTATTATTAATGTTAATGCTAAGTATGAATTCAATATTTGCCTGTAACTCTTCAGTACAGTTTAATTTTTTTTAAGTTTACAGTATTATTCGATCACGTCATAAATCTTCCGTGTGTTGACACGTTAAGAATTTGATTTAATTTTTCTTGTAATATTTATGACATGTGTTCGATGTTACAATTTTTTTGTTCTTTTAAATAATTTTTATTTTTATTTCGCACATACATTTATCCATTTTTTATGTTTGAGTATTAAATACTTATTGAAGAATGTAGTAGCAAATGAAATTTAAATTTCTTTTCATAAGTAAATTTTTATCCAAGTCTAAAGCAAGCTTAGAATCAATTTTTAATTACATTTAAAATATAACGACGATTTGAAATGCGTTGCGGCATCTCTAGTGAAACCATAACTTTATGAGAAACCAAATTAATTTTGATAAATTATTTAATTAAATTTATTAGCCAATTAAAAATTATTTTATGGTGTTATTTTGTATCTACATATTTTTTTTTGCGAGCAGGTATACTTTTCTAATAATCTTTCTTTTGTATATATTTTTGTTCGCTCTGCAAAAATAATTTTCTATTTTTCGGTTTTTTAAATTAATGATATATTCCTATTGATAGTAAAGTTATTATAGTATACATTTATTTTCATCATATTCGTACGTGTTCTTATCTAATTCCTTCGATTTTTTTACGCTAGTACTTACGTACAGATATTTGCTTTTGAATTATACTTATATTTTTGATACAATTAGCTAACATGGATCCCAAATACTTAAGCGCAGATGAATTTGAAGTAGAGTGTGCTGTTCGACAAATTGGTGGTACTGTGGTAGAACAATTATCTACACTTTCACAAAGATTACTCGCGGAAAAAGACAATACTCATGATCCTCCTGAAAAGCCTCATATGTCGGCTCGGAAAGCACCTCAAAGGGAACTTGATGCTTGTATTAATAAACTGAGAAACCTAAAGCCCCAAGTTCAGGAGGTTGCGGAGCTTGCAGTGGGTGAACGACAAGAGATATTAACGCTTCTAAGTACTCGTATTTTGCATTTGAGCGGTCGATTTCAACGTTTAAGTAACTCTTCCCCTAGTTATCGCGCGCAAGCAAACTACATGTTAGAAGCCTGTGATAAATTGCTTGAAGCCATAGAATCATTACTTCAATCCAAACTAGATATAGCAGATTTCGAGAAATCTTTTTGCAGTGCTTTACCTGAATCGGTTAAGGCGACATCACATTTAGGTGTGGAAAGCCTGGGATCTGACAGTTCCGATAGCGACCAGACAGGCGATAGCAAAATACAAAAACAGTCAAGTATAGTAGAGGCCATACCGGGTACTTCAGAATCTGGGAATAATGCTCTTCAGCTAAATGCTAAACCGACTACGTCACATAGCAAAAAACCCAATTCCGCAATGCAACTGTCAGAGGCGGAATATGCCAAATATATTGAATTAGCTCGGAAATTGTCAATCACTGAAGATATACCTGTGCCACCAGAGGCAAAAATTTCGAAAACAGGCAATATAGCTAAAACTGAAATTCGAAATGGGGGAAATAATCTTTCACATCCTAAATCTGGTTGTTTGGACAATAAACAAATCGCATCAAATAATGAAATTCTCGTAACTGATTCTTTTGCGCATCTTCGTTCAAAAGATCGGATATCTGGTCACAATATTGAAATTCACAAATGGAATCTCGTGTTTGATGGATCTCCAACTAGCACGCCAATTGAACGATTTCTTTACCGAGTCGAACGTCTTGCGTGGGCTAACAATGTTTGCTCGGAAAGATTAGTTAACGGATTACATTTGTTGTTAAAAAACCCCGCTCTCGAATGGTATTGGTCTTCTTTAGAGAGAAATGAATGCGTAACATGGGTCGACCTAAAAAGCGATATGTTGTCTATGTTTAAGAACAGAAGATCTGACGCAGAAATTAAGCAAAATCTTGCGTCTCGCAAACAAACTCCAAAAGAAAGCTTCAAAGATTTCTATATGGACATTTCTGAATCAGCACTGGCTCTGCGAGTCCCACTCTCTGATTCTGATCTGGAATTCATATTGCGACGAAATATGAAATCCGCGTTACAATATAAACTAGCTGGTTTTCGAGCGTCAACTATTCCCGACTTAGTAAATCAGTGCATAGAAATAGAAGATACTTGGGAACGGTTATCTGCTGAAAGAATCAATGCTGATCAACGCCCTCGACGCTATGTTAATGTCAATGAACTCTCACAATATTCCTCTGATCAATACGGTTGTTTTCAATCATCTGATGGCCCTTACCCAACACATATTCCATCTACAGACCATTTTATGGATTATAATCCATACCTAGCAAACGAAATTTGTGCTGTTAATAATCACACTTATGCACCTGTAAAAGGAAATCCATTTAGAAATATGCCTCAAAGTCATCACAACTCGAATCAGATTAATAATGCGAGATACGATTCATGGAGACAGCCAAACCAAGCAACGAATTTGAACAGGTATTGTTATGGGTGCGGAACTCCAAACGTTATTAAAACTAATTGTCCTACCTGCAATCATTCTCAAACGGGAAACATGAAGAGGGAAACGAGCTCCCCTGGTACTCCTACTTCCCAGGTAAAGAATTCGACCAGGATAATGACGGAGGACGCTGCATCAAATACGTGCCCCGAATTGCTACGGAGACAAATATAAAATATATGTGTGCTAACACAAACCCCTTCTTAAATACCATGTCATCTCTTAATACAAATTCAAACCACCTAAATCATGTTGTATCCAAAAATCCTTTTCTTAGTTCTACGGAATTAATATCTGAAGTCAACGATACCCATCACAATAAATCTACCCAAACATCTTCTTGCTTCAAGAAAAATACCGAGAGCAGAACAATAAGATACTGGAAGTTACGGTGCAATCTAAAGAAAATGATATCTGAATCCACTTTCCATACACACATCGATAACAGACCATATGCGGAAGTCAATATAGCTGGTGTCTCTTATCAAGGCTTGTTGGATAGTGGGGCAAATATCAGTGTTTTAGGCGCTGGGTCCGAATTATACTTAAACAATACAAACGTTAAAGTACATAAATTATCCTCATTTCTGAACACCGCTAGTGGAGAGAAACAGCGAATTTTTGGCCATGTTATTTTACCAATCTCCTATTTAGGGAAAACTAGGCGGCTACGCTTACATATTGCTCCAGGCTTAACCCAGAAGCTTTATTTTGGTATGGACTTTTGGGACTTGTTCGGGTTAGCTCCAGCAATTGTGAGCGAAATCGGCAATGGATCCATAACCCCTGTCCAAGAAAATAGACACGAATTGAGTTCGGATAACGAAACTAGATTATCCAAAATTATTGAAGAGTTCCCCTGTTCTGTTAAAAATGGATTAGGTAAAACCCAGCTGATTACTCACACTATCGATGTAGGAAATGCACCACCTATAAAGCAGCGGCACTACCCGGTGTCTCCTGCAGTCCAAGCCGAAATGTACCAGGAACTGGATAGGATGTTGGGGTTGGGAGTGATAGAGGAGAGTCAAAGTGCATGGTCGTCTCCAATTGCTGTTGTTCGCAAGGGCAATGGGAAGGTACGACTTTGCCTTGACGCCCGGAAAGTGAATGAAGTAACAGTTAAAGATGCATATCCCTTACCATTGATTGAGGGATTGCTAAGTCGATTAGATAGGACCAGATACATTTCATCGATCGACTTAAAAGACGCCTTTTGGCAAATCCCTCTCAATGTGTTATCAAGGGATAAGACTGCATTCACTATTCCGGGCCGCCCCCTCTATCACTTCACTGTAATGCCATTCGGTCTATGTAATGCCCCACAGACATTGTGTAGACTGATGCACAAAATTATCCCGTACCAATTACATGACCAGGTGTTTGTGTATTTGGACGACTTGCTCGTGGTATCAGCAGACCTGGATGAACACCTCGATTTACTAAGCAACATTGCCAGTATGCTAAAAGATGCCAACTTGACAATTAACGTGGAAAAGAGCAAGTTCGTCCTTAAAGAGACCAAATACCTGGGCCATGTGATTGGAAATGGGATAATTCGTATGGACCTCGACAAAGTTCAATCAATTGCTGACTACCCAGTTCCAAAAACCGTGCGTCAACTTCGGCGATTTCTTGTGATGTCGGGGTGGTACCGTCGTTTTATATGGAATTACGCAAGCATTACAACGGCGCTCACAGACTTACTGAAGAAAAATCAAAAACTTGTGTGGAATGACTCAGCACAGAAAGCTTTTGAGCAACTAAAAATTGCTTTAACTACGGCTCCAGTTCTGCGAAATGCTGATTTTTCACGTCATTTCTTCATACAGTGTGACGCTAGTACAAGTGGTGTGGGAAGCGTCCTTTTTCAGAAGTCCGACCTAGGTGAGGAACATCCCATTGCTTATTACTCGCATAAGCTTAACTCTGCTCAGCGTAAATATAGCATAACGGAGTTAGAATGCTTGGCCGCCGTTATGAGCGTAAAAAAATTTAGGCCATACGTGGAGGGGTACACCTTCACTATATTACGGATCATTCCAGTCTTCGCTGGCTAATGGACCAACCTGACCTGTCCGGACGACTGGCTAGGTGGAGTCTAAAGCTTCAAGGGTTCAATTTTAATATTGAATACCGAAAGGGCACTCAAAATGTTGTACCAGATGCCTTGTCCAGACTCCACCTTGAGACCATAACCAGTCCCGATAGGTCCGGCGATGATGCAGGTGTGCTTCCTCTTCATGTCGACTTGAGCTCAGACGCTTTCAACGACGCCGCGTACGCTGACAGAGTCAAAGTTCTTAAGGAAAATCCGGCAATAACGAACTTCAAAATCATAAATGGCAAGTTATACATTTTGCCTAGTGCGAAAATGGATGATAGCACGGATATCGCGATGTGGAAGATAGTTGTTCCAGAGAAACTAGTTCCAAATTTGTTGGAACAAGCGCACAATTCACCCTTAAGTGCACATTTGGGATTTGATAAGACTTTAAATTTTCTTCAGCGCCATTACTATTGGGCAGCAATGGCTGGCGATGTTAAGGCATACATCCAGAACTGCGATACTTGCAAACAAATAAAACCGACAAACTGTAGGACTCAGCCGCAAATGGGAGATTATTTCGAAGTTGTTCGTCCTTTCCAAAGGTTATACATTGATTTTCTGGGCCCATATCCACGTAGTAAATTAGGCAATACACATCTTTTGATCGTATTAGATCAATATTCTAAATTCGTCTTACTGGAGCCACTGAGAAGTGCTACATCTAACGGAGTCGTATCCTTTCTAAAAAAGAAAGTTTTTAGTGTATTTGGAGTGCCCGAATTTCTAGTCTCGGACAATGGATGTCAGTTCCAATCTCATATACTTGCAGATTTGTTAAAAAAATATGGTGTTACACATCAATTCACACCAAAGTATGCACCACAATCAAATGCCTCAGAGAGAGTTAACAGGACCATCATATCAGCCATACGAGCGTTTATTAAAGATGACCACCGCGAGTGGGACAATCACATTGATGAAATAAGTTGTGCTTTAAGAAACGCAATACATAGTTCAACTGGTTTTTCACCGTACTTCATTACCTTCGGGCAGCACATGGTAAGTCATGGTTCAACCTACCAACTGATGCGTGAATTAAATTTACTCAATGACAAACAAGCCTCGGTTATGAGTATCTCAAATAGGCTTTCTGCTATCCAACAAAAAGTGTTGACCAATCTACAAAATGCATATCAGCGAAACGTATCGAATTATAATCTTCGAAGCAGACCTAGAATCTTTCACCCGGGACAAATCGTTTTTGCTAAGAATTTTGCACAAAGTAATGCTGCTGAAAAGTTCTCAGCAAAACTAGCAAACAAATTTTTAAAAGCTCAAGTTGTTCGAAGAATAGGTAACGTAGCTTACGAGTTAGCTGATGAGAAAGGGAAATCCATGGGAATATATCACGCGAAAGATATCAGATAGCATTTTTAGTCCAATCCACAATTCAGTATCCATAATAACATTATAAATTACAACAAAACGAAAATGGTTCTCGAATGCCCGGCTTGAGACATCTCATGGGTGTTGGGTCTGCCCCACGATTGTAACAAATTTTAAATTAACCGTATAGAGTTTGACAAATAAAGCATCTCATGATATTAATAAAACCACAAAAGAATGCAAAAACAAAAACAAATACTATGAAAATGAATGCAAAGTTTAAAAGTTTTTTTTTCGCAGAATGAATTATAATTATTTCCATTTTTTTTCCTAATATATTTATTTCTATCAATGTACCTTTTCTTATTGGTTTGTATGTATATAGAAAAATATTTACTTGGGTAACGGGGTAACGACGTAAACTTCGCGAACGGCGACAAGATGATTCGGCGAGCACCGCTAGGATGAAGAAAGATAGTGGTTGATGATGATGTTGGACAGGGGATTAAGTTTGGAAACGCGGCGGCGATCGGTCGATCGAAAGAAAAATCAAAAATAAAACTTTTTGGTAGTCAGTCGAATCTATTGAAAAGTTATAAAGACCAGATAAATTATAGTAATAATTATAATAGAATGATAAAAACAGAAATCATTTTATTAATGAATTGTAATGTGTACGTGGAATGGAAAATAATAAAATCTGTAATTAATAAAATAAAACTGGACGTGAAATACAAAAAATATGCCAGAAACAGAAAAAAAATATGCAAAAATGTGCTTTATAGTGCGCGAAATTAAAAATGTTTAGTGGATGAATGCCAATTGTAAATAAAATTAAAAACTTTAAATAAACGATTGGAATGAACTGGTTGTTATATAAATAAAATTAAAGTTATAACGATTTAATTGTTAATAAATAATAATATATAGTATTATATAAAAAACGATAAAGTGATCATAAGTCCCAAATAACATCTCGCATCAACGTGGAATTATCAACGGCTGTAACGGATCCGCAACGGGGAATACAGAGCGTTAATTTTGGGTTTTCTATATATCTTACATTTTTCATTATTAAATTTAATTTAATTTTCTTTTTTTTTCTTTTTTTATTTTAATTTAAGGTTACTAACATTAGGATTAGGATCGGGGATAAGGAACTGGAAACAATTATATTTAACAAAAATGTCACATCAGATTGCGGGATTTTTTTGATGTTAATAAATCGTTTCAATATTTTTATTAATTTTTGCGTTATTTTTTTTTTTGTGTTCATATTTTTTTTTGTACGGGGTGGTGTGCAAAAATCTTACATAGTTTTTGCCTGAATCATCTCTTTCTCAACTTGTTAATTTTGTTTTGCTTCTTTTTTGTTAATTTTTATCTAGTGTCATGAGGTACAACAATTATGCGTAAGTAATTTGTTTTAAAATTGGTTTCGCTGGAGATGACATGTAGCGCATGTCAATTGTAATTGGAAGTCTACCGTACTATCTGCAGCAATTCAAGCTCTCCTGGGGTCCAGGAAGAACCACCCCTCAACCACTGTTGCTAGCCGGCTGAGATATGCTGCTCTGGAACTTACCAACAGGAGAGTCTGGAATGGTTTTTTTTAACATTAAGTGTGGAGGAAAACTGTTACAACTATTTGACAGCCCAGTTGCCTGTTGTGTTAATAATGAAGTAGTGGAAGTTATAAAAATTGGCGAACCTGTGTTAGAAGAAAAAAATGTGTCCAGTTATTTTTGCCATTGAAATTTCAAATAAAAAGCTTTTTTGAGAAAAATGACTTACTACAAAAAACAATAGAAAACACCAATATACTAAAATCCAAAAATAACTATTCTAATTTTGTTAATAGCGATACGTTCAAATTAAAAACGTCATATGTGGGGGAAGATAGAACTATTATTCCATACAATATTTTTATGGACGATTTTGAGGTTAACAACCCCCTCGGTAGTAATTCTTCGGAACATTCGGTTTGTGGTATTTACTATTCTTTTCCTACAATACCACAACATATGCAATCAAAATTGGAAAATATTTTCGTTGCTGGATTTATAAGACGTAAAGAGATGAAAACTGTGGGTCGTCAAATAAAATATCTAGAGATGGATGGTGTTCATATTAAATGCAAAAACGAAAACAAATTGGTTTATTTTATTCTTGGCGTTATTTTAGGAGATAATTTAGGTTTAAATGAAAACCTTGGATTTTCCACAGCTTTTAATTCCGATGGGTTTTGCCATGGATGTATGAGGAATAAAGAAGAAACCAAAAACGATTCATGTGAAATTACTGAAGCATTAAGGTGCAAGTTAGAATATGATCAAAGTTTCACTGAAGGTTTTCTTATAACTGGTGTTAGACAAAAGTGTGCATTCAATGAGATCCCATCTTTTCACGTTATTGATAATTTTGTATTTGACATTATGCACGATCTATTTGAAGGAGTGTGCATCTATGATATTTGTCAAATTATTCTTTATTATATAGAAAATAAAACGTTTACTTTAGAAACCCTTAATTATCGAAAAAAACGTTCAATTATGGTGAAACCGAAACCGGAAATTTATTAGTACCAATAACTTTAAAACGGTTGAAGACTAATAATTTGAAAATGACTGCCAGAGAAAGTATGAACTTTATGCATTTCTTTCCGCTTTTAGTGGGAGATTTGATTCCTGAAAATTGTCGAGTTTGGACATTATTGTCTTATTTGTTACAAATTATAGATATAAGTTTAATTCCTGTGATAAATCACGATAATATAGATAATTTACAAAACATTATTAAACTACACAATCAGTTATACATTCAACTATTTAATAAACCACTTAAACCAAAGCATCATTTCATGGTTCACTATGCGAGGGCAATAAGAAAATGTGGGCCTTTAAGATACCAAAGTTGTTTTCGTTTTGAAGCTAAACATAAAGAGTTTAAAATTTATGCTGCAACAATCACTTCTCGAAAAAACATAGCTTTAACGTTTGCCATTAAATTTGCAAACTCCTTATCACAAAATTCTAACTTTTCCGAAAATAAAATTGTTTCAGCGGATTGTGTTATATATAAAAATACTAAGTACAATAATAAATAATTTATAATAATTGTCATTTGTAACGAAATATCCGTAATACAATACGATACACTACAGTGCATATGAAGTTGGACAAAATAAAAAAATTATTCTAGAGTTTCCGATTGAATATTTCTCAAGCCCACCGTTGGATGTATGTAAAGTAACTACCGGAAAATATTACTTAAGAAACAAAATTATAAATTTAAATTAAACATGTAAATAATGTAAAATATATATGTAATATGAATGTATGTATATATGTATAATATGTAGTTTCATCCGGTAAATAATGAATAAAATAAATTTTGAATTCAAATTAAATTACATTCATGACGTTTAACTTAACAATTTTGTATTGAAATTTTTTGTTAAAAAGTAAGTTATAATTTTTTATTTCAAAAATATTTTATTTTTAATATAAAAGATTTTGTACTTTTACAAGCAAAGCTGATATTTTTAAAATGTAAAACATATTTTTTAGAAATGAAAATACCAATTTTTGTTTCAAATGTAACTTAAATCTTAAAGTAAATATCTCGACAATTGAAATCAAAATTTAATTTTTTAAAAGTAAAAGTCTGCAATTTTCAAGACAACTATCTAAGCTTTTAAATCAAAACCTTATTTTTTAGTTCAAATGTTACTTTCATTTTAAAATAAAAGTATTTCAATATTGGAATTAATAGTAATTTCTTTACATTAAAAATTTCACGTTTTTATAACAAAAATTTTTATTTTTATTTCATATGTAATTTTTTTTTAAATAAAAATTTTAAATTTTTAATATAAAAAATTAAGGTTCTTAATTCAAAAACGTTTGTTAGATCTTGATAATATTTTATATTAACTTAGAAAACACAGGTTGCAAAAGACGGCGAAATATCACACGACTGCACTGATGCCAAAGAGTCAATTTCCTCCACAAATTGAATTTTCTTTAAGTTTATTTACATCCTCGATTGATACACTTCAATATTAAGTTCCTTGTGAAATTAAGTAAAGAAGCTTCTTTGTCGTTGATGTTATGGAACTTTTCTATAAATAGTGGCTTAAATTGAGCAACCACGATTAGGATATTCTTACTCAAACTCCAAATTACAAGAGCTGTGGTCGTTTTTAGCAGACAGCAAAAATTACGTCAGTGTAATGATTCGAAAAAAATAAATACAGCGGTAAGATCATCTGAACTGCACTCTCTTACATGAGAGTGACACATACGACCGTTCTGATTATTGATCTCTCTATTATTAATTTTATATTTCTTTTAATATAATCTAGAAGCACCACCATTAATCTAAATGGTCCCTGAATTTGGTTCCCTTAAAGTGCGGTAAACAAAATGAACCGATGGGCAAAGGGATGATGAGTCACACCAGATTAAACTGTCTTTAGTATTAAATCCCATTAACGTATTCTTACTCGACAAAATACGTAGGATAATCTGAACCCTAAAGTTTTTGCAGAGGAGATTTGACTCACATTTAGAAACATTTATTGGCTTTTGTGTATATAAGCAAATTAAAAAGCCCATATGGATATATGAAATTAAGCTGTAATGTTCCATTAAACTGAGCAACTTGGATTGCAACAAAACACTAAATAAGAAGAGACTAAAACTCGAGAAACTATAATTCTAATTATTAAATAAAACAACTATTCCGACAACTACAGAAGCTTAATGGCAAGACCATAATTAATCATTGCTCCGTATCAATTCACATATCATGACATTCCAACAACCGATAACCGAACCCAGATTTGTGAATATCTCCTTTAAATTTTGTTTCAAATCCATTTGGTTTCCCTATGAAAATTATACGAAAATTAAAAAATTTATGAACAAATTATTTTATGGCTGTCTTACTTTTAAAATCACACCCAGTTGGTACCTATACTCGTTATCTTAAATTTAGAGGAACCATTTAATACAGCGTACCATTAACGGATATTAAAGACAATATACGCGGCTGTCATAAAAGATAATTTATTACACTTTAATATATTTCTTAGAGCAACGAACGAGTAGCGCTTTTGGAGAATTTTTCAGACCCAGCCCTTTACTATATACCGAAAACCAACTTCAAAACTCATAAAACTATATTTAAAATTGGACAATGGTTTCAAGAATTTTAATAGACCAAGCGTTTGCCCAAACAAATGTTTTAGGAGAAATTTTTACAAAAACGGCTACAAATAATCTGAAATGTGTAAAAAAAAATTGGAACACATTATTTCAAACTATAAACGTGTACGTCAACCAAATCGCAATACATTGAGGCGCCATACTTTTGAAATTCGATCGCAAAAATCTACATCTGTCAAAATACGCGTTCTCAACCAAAAATTTAATTTTCTGAATTCTTCAAGCTCGTGGTCGCCACAAAATTTAGTTTAAAAAAATAGACGGAGGAATTTTATTTTCACATTTATTTGACAGATACGCGATTGTTATCATTAAAAGCGAGATGGTGGGTTGTAGCCTTGGCAAAATTGGAGAAATGTAATATAATAATGCTGGAAAAATTTTGCTTGGACCAAAAATTGCCTCACCAAAAGAAACGAATTAAATCGAACTTACCAGAAAATCGAGTGAAGAACTCCGATTTATCGAGTTAAAGGAAAGGCATGCAAAGAAGTGAATTTCGGCTGGCGGTGCTATACAAATATACATTTTTGACATAAAACTATCAACCAAAACGCGAAGTTGGTTAGAATTGGACAATGATGAAAATAAAATTTGAATAGTGTAAAGAATGACATCAATTGTGTCGTTGACATTTTTGGTGGATTATGCAAACGAAAAATGAACCATTTTTTCCAGAGACACAATTTAAAAAAATATCATTGGAAAACACAATAAAGAACTTACTAACATCAATGGTTTCTATTTTTAAAAGAAAGTGTATATTTTAGCAACATACTATTATATGTTCATTTATTCTATTTATTTACATATGTAAATATTGTAAACTGGAAATATTGAAGGGTGCGCCCGATCACCTACAACTTGACTAACTTACTAATTAATTAGCATAAGTTAATTTAATTGTTGTGTTTTATTTTGTAACGGGCTAGTAGTTTTTTTCAAAAATCGCATGGTGTACAGGGCTGCACTTTCCAATAGGCCAGAGCACAATTTTTAGAGTGAAAATTTTAGTGTTTTATTCGAAATAATGTATATTTAAGCTGAATAGCTTTGACAAAGATTCAATTTCTCGCAAAATGGCCATATTAACTTTAAAAGCTAGTGTAAGAGAGGAGAGAATTAGCACAATGCAACTCAATCTCTGTGTTTCACTTAATTATCTGAGAAAACATCACAATGACACGCAGCTTTAAATCGAGTTAGAGAGAGCTGTAATATAATGAGGACTTTCCATAAGAGATGACGATAAGAAATTTGATTCGGGTAAAATATAAGGTTTCTGATGGTGACAGATTATATTGCCCCAATGGAATATCATTTATTTCGAGTATGATAACATGATCTTGCTCATAGAAAACAAACATGACATGATCTTGCTCATAGAAAACAAACTTCGAGAATCATAATCGCCCAAATATAAAGAGCCGAAATTTTTTCAATAATATTGGTCAACACCTGATTTTTTCAATTGCACGACCGTAAAAATCAATTGCTCCGAACTATTTCAAATAGTTAAAGTAGGATTGAATAGTTAGTATAAAAACACACAAACAAACGAAAATTTAACAGCAAATTTGTGTTCAACAACCAAAATTCAATTAACTCTTTTAGTTCGGATGTGCGCCTACAAAATCAGTAGCATTGGCGGAGTAAATTTTTGAACACATACCACGACGAAATATGAACCGACGAAAACATGCTAAGAAGGCTTGAGTAGACAAGTCTTGCACAACCTCAAGATGAACCGCTTTGAAATCGAAGCAAATGAATGAACATTGAGCAAATGTAAATTTTAATTTTCGTTTTCGGTCTAGCAAAATATTTTGTAACAAATGAACCGCAGAAATCAACACCGACAACAGAAAACCGTCTACTAGATTGAATTCTATTTGATTAGTTAATTAAATTCGATATGAACACATCGACCACATTCAGAGGCCATTTAATTGTCCTTACTTAGGAATTCCGGTTCGTTCCACCAGATGCATCATGAGTTTAGGAAAGCCTTTGGATATAATCGCCTAGAAGCATGTGCAAACTAATAATTAAACTTAATTCTAGCATTTGAGAAATTCTGTTGGCAGTACCAGTGGCACATCTGCGAGTTTCCGACTTTATTCGAAGCAACCTAACTTCGGAACCTGACCACAAATAAGATCAAATGTTATCTTAAGAATATCCACCAATTTATGACTCATTTGAGCTAATAACAATGCCGCACAGAGTTCAAGCCTGGAAATAGTTTGTTTCTTCAATGAATCCCACTCTTGTTTTAGAATAAACCAAACTAGTTTGATGTAATCCGTTACGACCTATTGAAGTGTATGGATAGTAATATCACGAGGTATCAGAATTTGGTTGAGCTGCACCAATTGTTCTTTGAACTCACTTCATTGGTTGACTAATCTGCTTGGAAGTTGGTCATCCCACTTATGCCCAGGTAAAATCTGGTGCATAATGGTGCACGCAAGCTTAGTGCATCGAATAATTGACAAATCAAACATTTTTCATAATAAAACACTCTTCTTGTTTAAATTCAACGTTTCAAACGACATTTCGAAATTGTCTGTTTCTGTATTCCAAAAAATTTACAGAATAAAAGAAAAATGGTGAATTGAATCTTCATCTGCAAGTTCGGGTACATTTAATGAAAATTGCCTAAGGCCAAATTCACCTCGTTTTAACAGGCTTATCGAATCTTGTTTCAATATTAATGCGTCTTCAATGTTATCAGTAACAGTTAGCAGTGCATTTGTAAATTTACCAGACGAAACGTTTTATCTATGATAATTTGATAAAGTTTAGATGTAAACTACTGTCAAGTAGCACTACCAGATATGTGTGTTTCCTGAATTATTATTGTAAATCTAATGTCTGTTAGATATTGTTGGGTCGTTTAAAGTTACTAGCACAACTTGTTACAATGTTCACGCCAAAAACCGAAAATTAAAACAAAAACCCTGCACCAATGATGCCAATCTCTAATGTTGTGCTTGTGTAACCGGATTTATGAACATTTGGGAATTACTTTAATGAATAAATTTAATGGGCTGTAAACTATGTATGTCTTGCGTAAACAGAAGTTATAATGTTTTTTATAAATTTAATGCGTCAAAATATTGAAGCCTAATAGAAAAAATTGTAAATCTGGCCTGATGTTTGTAGTTTTTTTAGCAGACACTATCTATATGAAGTAGTAAAATGTGTTAATACAGATTTGAATTTTAATTAAATTTGGAAACTTTATATAATTAATTTGCCACCTTTGATCATTTTTAGGGATAAAGAACTTCAGCGCGTAAAATAAGTGAATTTGTTCGTATCTATGGAAGTCAATCTATTTGCTTAAATTTAATATCGTTATTACAGCGCCATCTATCATGAATCGAAAATAATGTATCCTAATCCTACGTATTTTAAGCCGTAGAATCCAAACCTGCAATACAAAATAGGGGTTCCTATTTTAATTTCCAAGTTACCCCTCGCCCCACCTACCGGAAGGGGAGGAGGGGCACTAATGTAAGTAAACCCCTTTAACCCCCCCCCCCCCTCCCGGAATGATTAAATTTTGATAATGAACTTTTTTTTCGTAGAGTGCTTATTTTTCGAGATATGTGAAAGTTTCAGCTTAAAAAATCACGCCGTATATTAAATTACATGCGTTTTTAACTATTTAAGTCAATACTAATACATCTGCGAGCAAGCTTATACAAAGACTTAGGCCGTCTGTCTGTTGATACTACCACAACAAAAACTATACATACCAGAGAGCTCAAAAGCTCTCTTGCACACAGATAGATACTACTCTAAAAAGGTCACATTTAACATTTGAGAACTCTAGGTCAAGTAGTTTTTGAGATATTCAACTTTTTCTAAAAATAGAGGTGAGACAGATGCGGTTGTCTACTTTTTTTTAAAAGTTTCAATTATTATTCTAGGCCAGAAAAAATATTCTTGTACTATTATTACTTGTTGCTTAGCAACAAATACAACATACTGGAATCATGAGCTTTTCGTTTCGAAAAAACAACGGTAAGATATATTTTTAGCGCTCGCTTCTAGCATTCAATAATCATCGTCAATTTCAAATACATTGTAAGTAACTTAAATTTAAATTTAATTTATAAACTTAATAATTCAACTTCCCTTCTTTTCTTTTTTTAGCTTTTTATTCAAAACGTTCCGGATTTCCCATATCTATGACGTATAATTGACACACTTCTACTATGTAAGTTTAAATTCATATTGTTTGATGTTAACATATATAAATAATTGTTTTATCATTATTTGTAGAATCATTTACGATGGCTCCTCCACAATTAACTAAAGCTACGATCGCAGGCAAAGAGACTAGATCCTTCATATAGAGCAGATACACAACAGCGCGACACTGAAGCCCACAGACGTTCCAGAACAAGTTTTGCATATCGCGAGCCCGAGCAACAGCGTGACACTACAGCTCGTCGAACAGCACGTTCTGATCCTGAATATCGTCGTGCTGATCAGGAAAACAACAATATCAGACGTCGAGACCGTCTAGGGAATATGTCTTGGGAATACCTTCAATCTGAATTTGAGAAGGAAACACGTGAAGGACCTGTACATGTCTGTCACTGTTGCTCTCAATTATTCTTCAAGAGGTCAATTCGGAATCTTGAACTTAGACATCTCGAGACATATGGTCAAGAATTCATCAACAAGGTTATATGTCTTGTTTCTGAAGAGACAGATGTTCCGCTTTGTTTGACATGCTTCCTCGCAGTCTGGTCTGGAAAAGTGCCCCAGCATTGTCTCTCTAATGGATTTCGCTTTCCAGAAATTCCATTTCAAGTCTCAAGGCTCACCGATCTCGAAGGTCGTTTGGTCTCAGTACGTCATGTTTTCCAGAAAATCAAAGCTGTGCACGGAGTTCATGGTCAATTGCATGCTAAAGGCAGAATCGTCAACGTTCCAGTGTCTGTCGACACTGTAGTCTCCTCACTTCCATGACAGCTTAATGACGCTTGTATGTTACTACTTCGAATTGCTCGACAGATGCACTACGGCAATGACTACGTTGCAGGAAACATTCGTCCACATGTTGTCTACACTACAGCACGCATTCTTTCCGATTCTCCTTTATACAGTGAGCACAATGTATCTTTATCAGACAGATGGACGCAATTTGTAGAGAGTCAAATTAGGGAACTAAATCCAGAAGAAGAACCTGTTGAGGAATTGGAAGACGTCGAAGAAATGAGAATGGAGACTATGCTTACAAGCTTGGAAGGCATTCGCATGACTCCAGTTGCAGGGAATGCACCTATATCTGTACTTTTCGACAAGGATGCACTCTTCCTCAGCTTTCCCAAACTCTTCGCTGGCCATAGAATGAGTCCTCTTCATGACGGGAAAGAAGTCAGCTCATCATCACTTTCAAAAGCATTTGCAAGAAATTCTGACAGAAGAGTTGCCAAATGTACAAATGTTTCAACTTGTGTTCTTCGCAAGAGGAGACGAACTGGGGAAGCGAATATTCTTAAGGCAGGTGAAATCCGAGATCCCGAAGTACTTGATGCAATGGTTCGAGATGACAACGCTTTCCGAGTATTTCAAGGGATTCGAAATTCCGCGCATCACTGGCATCAACAGGGAAGGCATATCAGAGCAATGGTCCGACAGTTTGGAGTACCTCACCTATTTGTCACTGTCAGTGCTGCTGAAATTCAATGGAACGAACTTTTAGTTATACTTCCAAAAGTTTTGGATAATACAGTCATTACTGAGCAAGCCGCAGAGCAATTGCCAAAACCTGACAAGCTGGCATTAATTCAACGAGACCCTATCACTTGTGCTCAATATTTCGACAATCGCTTCAAAGCATTGTCGCATCGTCTGCAAATGGGCCTCTCGGTAGTCGAAAGATTCTTCACAAGTATCATCGGATTGAATTTCAGCAACGAGGACGTCCACATGTGCACATGATCTTGTGGTTATCCAACATACCTGTATTCGATGATGACAATTCAGACTCCGATCCGGCTGTCTGCGAGTTCATCGATGAAGTCATTACCTGCTAATCCGACTATCCTACTACCGATAATATGACACGCCTTCTTGCTCTTCGGACTCATACTCATTCCTTTACCTGCAGAAACGGAAGAAGCAAAAATACAGGGTGCAGATTTGGAATTCCTTTCTTCCCAATGAATGCGACAGCAATTCTTCTTCGCTTTGAAAGTAATGAAGCTTAGTTGTTTCAGAGGTTTTACATCTCTGTCCGTCCGTCTGTTACATTATTCCTATTTTATCGAGCGCTTGTCGCACAATTTCAATTGTCCGCTTCTACTAGTTATATATTATATACTCGTATAATTTGCTTTTATTATTTTGACTTTTCACAAGTCATCGCTTCGGCTGAAATGTCAATCGGTTGTCTAATGTTCAGTGGTCTTTACTTATTTTCGGTACAGTGTATAAAAATCGACAAAAACGCCTTGTCAGATAAAATATTATCAGATTTATCAGATAAATTATCTCTGATTCTATTTGATATCTCGGATACAATAAAAAATAGACCGATCGTGAGAATTTCCAGAAATTTCTGATTTGTTGATATAATTCGCCAAATTGATAAGTTCATTTTTTGTACTATACGTACAAAGCAAGATTCGAATTTTTGCAGTTTGGTTTTGCAGTAAGTTCTAATTTTTGTAAGGATTTGTGTATCTTTACACAAGTAGCCTAGGGTTAAAAATAGGGGGAGTGAATTTTTCTAATTTTTGTGGTAGATATATTGTTTGTAAATGGCCTCTTTGTTTTCTATGACTAGAAAAGTCGTAAACATTGTATAAATGCCATTAAAAATAATATTTTGTCTGAAAAGCCGAAAATTTTTGAAATAAATTAATATCACTGACGATTTTAAAAAACTTCCAAAATTATATTTTTAGACCAAATTTAGTTTTTATACAGATTTGGTATAAAGGGTACAATCTCTGAGAATCGGATAAAAATCACGGATAGCGGTTATGTTCAAAAATGTATGCAAATTTATGCCTATGATTTATTTCGAAATGGAATTAGTTCATTTTAATTCCACGCTGAATGCGCTTCCTAACCCACAAATCACAATGAGAGCCAATCTCTGAGACTGGTACAATTTGCCACAAGCACACATTCCTGACGAATAAAATTATTTCTAAAATCAAGAATCTGAAATTGAAAAATTTGATACTTTTACACTATTAATAAAATTGCACACACATATGAACACTGTCGAAAAACTAAACTTTGTTCAAAACCGAACTTTAATTTCTGTCAAAAATTTTGAAAGTGTCCAAAAATTGGAAAGTGTGCAGAAACTTCACACCGGTTTCACACCGGTGAATTGTGATTTCACAATTTCAAATTTAATTCGTGTGGGGCTAGCACCATATTTAAATATAATTGGTAAGTAATGAACATAGTACCTCAAAGGCCAACAACCAAATAATATGAGCAGCTCAGAACTTCTTAAAAATTTAGTATAAAAAGAGTATTTGCTTATTTAAATTATAGTTAACTGAGAGTGCTGCTCCTTTCAAGGTTCACCTTTATTAAAGGTAATTTGTTGTCACTATGTGATTTGCCTGTTACCGAGCCAGAAGACATTAAATAAAAATCCCATTCATAATTCTGAATTTACCAATTATCTGCAGTACTTCGACAATTTATCGCCTTATCGCTCATAAAACTACACTCTGCCGTCTAGATTCGAATTACAAAGTTAAAACCAAATTACCTTCGAACTCAAATCAGATTAGTTTGGATTAAAATAATTCCGATAACACTTTCCTCTTCTTATTACGGTGGACGACACTACACAATAAGCATATTTAAATGCCGACAGAATTCTAATTTAAATCTCTTTTAGTATACTAAACAAGCATCCGACAAAAAAAAATATCCAGAAACAAATTAAATTTTAACCGGTTTGTTACACTCGAAATTATTTCTTTCAATAAAATATGCAAATGACTTTGTACCAAAATAACGTTTTGGGTTTTTAGATTCTATGTATATCTATACGAGAATATTATGTTGCTTTTATTTTTGTCTCCGATCTTTTATCTCACACAGTTTGAAATGGGTATGTTGTACATATTGTATGTATTTCTATTTAACATATGTTATTCTTTAGCTTCTGAAATTTTTCTGTCGAATTTTATTTTGTCTATTCTAAAAACAAATTACTTTGTAAACCGCCCTACCCCCCTGATAAGTACTGCATCTTTGATTAAACGAAAGCATATACATTATGTCGAATTTGTGGTATAACAGAACAAAACAGAAAATGGAAAGAATCGAAATGATTTTTTTTATACAGAATCACAAAATAAAGTCATCAAGTAGTTATTGTCATTAATATGTCAATATTTGTCATCATGTTGACTGACAATGATTTTTCTATACTACTAATTTTAAACAATTTGCCCACCTACCAACGTTTTGGGATCGAACAATATAGTTATGCTAATTAACGATTATTACCTGTCATAATCAGTCGCAAGCATTGATCATTTACAAATGATTAGTGTTAATTTAATTTTTATTAAACAGATAATATCGATGAATTTATAATTATTATTATATTTTGCATCTGTTGTTTACAGACGACGTATATATTTTAATTTTACAACACAGATTTGTATTTTTGGGCAATGGCACAGATTTGGTTAACAAATAAAAATGTCAGTACAACTCCTCCCATAATCTCTTTGGATATAATATAACAACAATTATTTTGATTATTCATCGACTAATTACCCATTTGGAATCTGTGAGTTTGTAATTGCAAATGATGTCATTAAACGAATTTATCATCGTTTTTATGTACTGTATTGTACTTGCGTATATAGGATAATCTGATAAGGCATGCAACATTCATTGCCGCACACGGTATGGAAAATATCAAAATTACAATATCGATATTTTAATTAAACAACAATAGTTTAGTTGTGTATAGTAAAATGTCGTTGCAGAATGTTTTGCCGTAGGTCGAGGTGGCGGCGGCGGGTGGGGTAATATTTATTATTTACACTACTATATCGCATCTATATATAGTTTGAATGCCAATATGCATTTATTATGATTTGTATATGGAGTACACCCACACCACACCAATTTGTGCCGACCGTAAAATCCAATAATCAATAGTTAATTAATTAAAATATAAAAAATTTAAATAAAATACGATTATTATTGATTCTTCTACGTTTATATACATATGTATATAAAAAATGTGTCATGTCGCTATTTAACTGTCATGTACGAAACAAAATAAATTCTGCGATTAGTAGTAAATAAACACAATTACTTACTACTGATTTGGAATTGTGCTGTATTATTAGTTTTTTATTTATCTATAAGTACTTGTGGTCGTACTTTGGTCGATATTATGTGCTTTACAGTTTTGTAACTATTCTATTTTTAGAATAAGATATGTAAATTTAGTTTTCAATGAAGATTACAATATTTTCTCCAGATCTATTTAAATTGTAAATTTTACACAATACATATATTCTCGGTCTATGTTGGCAGCTATACAGTCGCTACATTCCACTTTATTATTATCGTTTCAAATCTTAACAACAATAATTTCGAACTAAACACTTTTATTATTGAATAATTCATATCAAATATGACGCGCGATTTCCGTTCGAACAACACTGCTATCACAGTTTACTGCTTTCTCATTTAAACTGAGTACGAGTAAATCAAAGAACTTAAATTAAATCAAAATCGTAAACTAAGGTAATCAAATATTTCCTACGTCATAATGGAGTAAGGGCGAAAGGCCTAATTTTAAAATAAATTTAAATTCATATTTTATTCAAGTATTTGTACCTGAGTATGTACTCTGTTAGTACATTTATGTGCCATAAGCCCCAAAATTGAACAATAAATGTCGGATTCTTCGAAATTATAAATTTTATCAAAAAAAGTTTTTTTTTTTTACTTTATGTGTACGAAGTTGTTTTGTAATCGTGCACAAATTCTGGATCCGCTCGAAACGCGATATTTCAAAACGCGATATTTCGAAACGAGAAATGGTACAAAACGCGATATTTCAAAATGCGATATTTCAAAACGCGATATTTCAAAACGCGATAAGGTACAAAACGCGATATGGTACAAAACGCGATATTTTAAAACGCGATATTTCAAAACGAGATATGGTACAAAACGCGATATGGTACAAAACGCGATATTTCAAAATGCGATATTTCAAAACGCGATATAGTACAAAATGCGATATGGTACAAAACGCGATATTTCAAAATGCGATATTTCAAAACGCGATATGGTACAAAACGCGATATGGTACAAAACGCGATATTTCAAAACGCGATATTTCAAAACGCGATATAGTACAAAATGCGATATGGTACAAAACGCGATATTTCAAAACGCGATATTTCAAAACGCGATAAGGTACAAAACGCGATATGGTATAAAACGCGATATTTTAAAACGCGATATTTCAAAACGAGATATGGTACAAAACGCGATATGGTACAAAACGCGATATTTCAAAATGCGATATTTCAAAACGCGATATGGTACAAAACGCGATATGTTACAGAAGAATGTGCATTGCGAAGCGACAGGAGCGCAGCGACTCGCCTGATATCACCCGGTCCTATACTCCCGCTTTTATCGATTTTTAAATTCCTATACACTGAAATTTGTTCTAGGGAGCGGAGCGACTGGAGCGACTTCCTAACTAAGGAGCGAAGTGCTTACCTGATATAACCCGATCCTATACTCCCGCTAACATCGGTTTTTAAATTCCTATAAACTGAAATTAAATTTCCCATTTTCCAGAATGTACATTACGAAGCGACCGGAGCGCAGCGATTCGCCTGATATAACCCGATCATATACTCCCGCTTTTATCGATTTTTAAATTCCTATAAACTGAAATTTTTTCTAACTAATGAGCGAAGCGACTGGACCGCAGCGACCCGCCTGGTATAATCCATTGCTGTACTCCCGAACTGCTGAAGTTTTTCTTTCTAACTAAGGAGTGAAGTGCTTACCTGATATAACCCGATCCTATACTCCCGCCTCCCTAACTGAAATTAAATTTCCCCATCACCCGCCTGATTTAACCCGATCCTAAACTCCCGCTCCTATCGATTTTTAAATTCTTATAAACTGAAATTAAATTTCCCCTTTTCCAGAATGCACATTGCGAAGTGACGAGAGCGCAGCGATTCGTCTAATATAACCCGGTCCTATACTCCCGCTCTTATCGATTTTTAAATTCCTATAAACTAAAATTAAATGTCCCCTATGTGGATTATAAAAAAATTGAAATAAAATAATTGAAATAACAGTAACCTTTTTTATTTGTATCAAAGTTGGGATTTGGGGCGGTAGCCCTCAATCTTAAGGTATAAAATGATTTAAAATAATCATAAAAGCATTTGTGCTTCGAAAAAAGACAATATTTTTTCGCGTTTGGGTTGTTTTTAAAGACCATTTGGAGCATTTAGGGCCACTTGGGATCATTGAGAGCTACTTGGGGTCGTTTCTGGATATTTTAATGGCCATATTCGTAATCAGCATACTAAAGTACCTTAGTATACCGATTTTCAGAATTTTTGGAGGTATATGACCTATTCGGAAGTATAACCACGCAGTTAAAATTTTCGGCTGTCAATTGATATCAGGTGCAAATTGAATGAAAAATTGAATTTTATTAAAACCTTCAATGTTGGGCATTTCTGTATCTTGGACACTTTCATTCAGTCTCTTGAAATTTCATATATGTATTTATTTTTACAAAAATGGTAAAAATATCCTGTATATTGACAACCTCTTTATAATGTAACTTGGACACTTTGAAAATTTTCGTCTAATATTTAATAAATTACCCTTTATTGGACACGAACACTTTTGTTCAATACATATCAGTAATTCGATTTAATGATAAAAAATATCACGTTTTGTGCCGTATCGCATTATGAAATATCGCGTTTTGTACCGTATCGCGTTTTGTACCATATCGCGTTTTGAAATATCGCGTTTTGAAATATCGCGTGTTGTGCCATATCGCGTTTTGTACTTTATCGCATTTTGAAATATCACGTTTTGAAATATCGCGTTTTGTACCATATCGCGTTTTGAAATATCGCGTTTTGTACCATATCGCGTTTTGTACCATATCACGTTTTGAAATATCGCATTTTGAAATATCGCGTTTTCTACCATATCGCGTTTTGTACCATATCACGTTTTGAAATATCGCATTTTGAAATATCGCGTTTTGTACCGTATCGCGTTTTGTACCATATCGCGTTTTGAAATATCGCGTTTTGAAATATTGCGTTTTGAAAAATCGCGTTTTAAAATATCGCGTTTCAAATGGGACCCCAAAAATTCGTCTAGTTCACGATTCATCAAATGTTTCTTTCAGTAAATTAATTGTATTCCGCGCTGTGTGGCACTGTCCTTTTTGAAGACATATGGACCAATGATTCCGCCAGTCCCACTTTCTCTGGATGAAATGGTGTTTCGGTAAAGGCCTGTGGATTATCTTCACTCTGAATCTGACAATTTGTTTATTAACGTACCCATTCAACCAAAATTGAGCTTCATCGCTGAACAAAATTTTGTTTTAATTTTGATTTAAATTTTGATAAGAATAATTTGCAAGCGTTGCTCTTACGTGAGTCTATTCATTATGAAATGGCAAATCAAACTAATGACAAAGCAAATGTCAGCTGTCAAATCGGTTGTCAAACAAAACAGTGTTGCAACCTTAAAGATGTAAACCTCTAAAAAAACACCGAACGAATAAAAACCGAATTTCGCTTAAGAAAATGAGTAATTGTAGAAATTTTACTGGTGCATTTTGCTCGCGTTATTGCTATCATCTATCGCCATATCCATTTAGTAATAAACCACCAGTATTAACTGGTTACAGTAAACGACATCACCATATGAACGGATGACCATTTCTTTATTTAAGACATCAATGCACGAGACTAAAACGTATGCTGAGGCACATTTAATAGTATGAATAGTTGACGAACGGGGTGATTTATAGGGGTGTTTCCCTTCTTCTGTGACCTTCCCGTCACAGATAATGAAAAAGATATGATGTCGAATGGATTTCGTTAGATCTTTTCACCGCATAGTATTGCAAATATGCAAGTAAGGAATATTTATAGTACAAGTCAACCTTAAGGGTTGTAATATATTCGCCTGAATATATGGTTTTTACAAAACAATACTTATTCTTTTTCTTTATGTCAAAAAACTGCACGGTTTTGTCATTACAGAGTACAAAGTGAACCACGACGGTGCTGTTTTTGTTCCCACTAATCAAATTTATTAATTTTTTTATTTAAATGGTAAGTTATTTCAATTTAAATTGTGTAATTCTTATTGGAAAATTGATATCAATGGTGATTTTTTATGGTTTATTTTCATATATTGCAAATGTGCAATTTCATGCAATAACAAAATCCAAATATAATTAAGTTTCATACTAATTTGGTTTTCACGTTTAGGACAGCGATATTTCTGGGCATACTCTTGGACAGTAACACCCCTATTCTCTTAGTCGTGTTGTTTCATACGACGCTACAATTGTGGTGTCATTTCATCTATAAAACTGTATTCAGGATCGGCTCAAAATCCCGAATCACAAAATCCCGAATTAGCAAAATCCCGACAAAAACAATCCCGAATTTATCAATCCCGACTCTCAAAATCCCGACGTTAAAATCCCGACTTTCAAAATCCCGATTTTCAAAATCCCCATTTTCAAAATCCCGACTTTGCTGAAATTTTAAAAATCCCGAAAAAATTCGGGATTTTTTAAAAATATTAAATATTAAATTTTGTTTTTTTGTCATTAATAGATTCTATATAATCCGCTCCTACGTGCGGCACGCAGTGCGACATGTTTGTTGATCCCGGCTCCTACGTCCCCCGAAGTTAATTTCCAAAGCCCCTCGGAGGGCTAAGCGGGAGGGGGGAGCGCAGCGACCTCCCGCGTCCCCGTGAGAGTTATCAAAGCCGTTAGCCTCTACAATTATGGCATTTCAAAATGTTGTATTAACAAAATATTACTTTTTTTTTATTAATTTAATAGAGAAATTATTGTTAAATGGGACTACAATTGTAGATTATATTTGCCTTTACATTGCACTCATCACAAAATGACTTTAAAAGCCCGTTTTTTTTTTGTAAAAAATATGAATTCGGGCGCCCGCGGGTCGGCCGACCTTCCCACAGGCGCGAATTCATATTTTTTTTTTTAAATTCGTGCTTTTGAAAATCGGGATTTTGAAAATCAGGATTTTGAAAATCGGGATTATGAAAATCGGGATTTTGAAAGTCGGGATTTTGAAAGTCGGAATTTTGAGAGTCGGGATTGTTAAATTCGGGATTTTGAGCATCGGGATTTTGATTTCGGGATTTTGAAATTCGGGAAATCGAGCCCAATCCACTGTATTCTCTTAGTCGACTGAGGTGACGTGACAAAAATAAATCGTATCAAAATAAATAAATAATTATAAACCTACATTTTGTGCCCCTCCATACATGTATCGCCTAAAAGAATCCCACGACTATAAATGCCACTTCAGGTGACATTAAACTTTTTAAACGACTAACGGAATTTACCATTTTTGTCACTTCAAACGGTGATTGATGCTTCAATCGACTAAGAGAATATGAAAAAATGAATGTCGTAAGAAACGACAGGTAACACGACTAAGAGAATAGGGGTGTAAGTTCAGCTGGAAGCCTTACATTGTGGAATGGATGAATAGGAACGCCATAAGTAAGAGATGAAGTCTGAAACCAAAGCTGGTACACTGGCACTATAGGTAGTGGTAAGACCTGTGCTGACGTACGGGATGGACGTGTGGTGGCCAGCTCTCCAGAAGGTAACATATATAACGATGATGGAGAAGTGCAATGAACGAGCTGCATGCTTATAAGCGAGGCGCCTAGGACAACACCTATATGCGCTTTAGAGGTTATGTACCACCTTATTCCAATCGATTATTTTGGTAAGCAGATGGCAGCCAATGTGGCTACGAGACTCTCAGTTGTCTCTCAATGGAAGTGCCTTCAGGCAGGACACTCAACGATAGTTAGATCGCCAAGAAAAGAACTGGCGAATCTAGATTATATTAAACCAACGTTGTGCTTCGATAAAGGTTTCTGGACCATCTTTCCGTCGAGAGAATCCTGGAGGAACGGATCAATACTGGAAAACGAGGCACTGCAATTTGTATCGGCACGTTCTAAGCTAGACGGCAAAGTAGGAGCCGGAGTCTTCAGTGAGAAGCTTAATGTTAATATTTCCGTTCGTCTCCCTGACTACTGCAGCGTGTACCAGGCTGAAGTGGTGGCGGTACGCAAAGTCGTGACATGGTTGATGCATAACGTGGTATCCGTGAGGGATATCGCAATCTATAGGGACAGTCAGGCGGCGATCAGGTCACTAGAGGCGGTTTGTCCGAAGTCACGGGTGGCACTGGATTGCCGATCATCTCTTAATGTATTTCAGCATCCAGATAATCTGGGCCCCTGGTCGCTCGGACATCACGGGAAACTGCATGGCAGACGAACTAGGTACGGTACGACTCTTGTAGCTCGGACTAGCTCGGATGTAGCCGGAAAGAGCAGATCTGGGGAGGCCTATAGCAGCGCTCAGTAAAAAGCAATCTCCTTGACAAACGAGAGGTGTATCAACACCCTCACGTGCAGGGTAGCGAAACAGGTTTGGCCAAAACTGGACCTGCCGCGCTCCAAAGCACTAGTATCCCTGGGAAAACGAGAGGTAGGATTGATCGTAGAGATACTGACAGGACACTGCCTTTTTGGAGAACATGCGAGAAGGCTGGTTCTAGAGACGAATAACTTTTGTAGAAGTTGTTTGGACGAAGAGGAGGAATAGACTTTAGATCACTTCCTATGCTCGTGTCCGGCACTATCATGCAGAAGGCATAGGTACTTAGGTGTGTACGGTATGGTTAGCCTTTTGGAACTCTGTGAAGTGGAAGATATTTTACGATACATAAAAAGCTCTGGATGGTTTCAGCGGAACTAAAGGGAAGATAGGATCCTGTGGTATCACAATGAGCCACTATTGGCCTAAGTGTGCGATAGCAGCTTCTCTAACCTAACCTATCCTTTTTCCGGTATTTGCGCAGATATTCCGGAAGTGTCAATTGCTATAATGATATTCACAATCCAGTGGCACGAACGGGATTTGACAGGTTAAACTCTTAACAATCGGTGACTGCAGTGGGATAAGGAATATGACAAGATGAGTGTTAATGATTTAAAGGTTTCGGCGTTAAAATTCCAAATAAAACAGCCTAATTTACCGACGGGTATTTGCAAAAATGAATTAATATGGCGGCTATGTAAGGTTACGGAGAAGTAAGGATTAAACGCGGCTAATTATGATTTCGAAGAGGTAATAGAGGAAAAACTCAAGTTAATAAATGTGGGTTGGTGAAGGCAGTTCATGGGCTACCTAAAACTTTCGATATGTCGAAATTATTCGCTGTTATAATTCAAGAAATGAATCAAAACTTATCAACAAAACCCAGCATTTTGACTTTCCTGGATCAATCGAAATATAAAACATTTGGCAAAAGAGACGATGATGTAGGCGATGCGGAGCAGAAAATCGAGCATTCAGAGAATGATGGGGAGTAGATTTTGAAAATGACTTATTTATAAGGCGTAACCGGATGATGAAAATCATGAAGTGGGCCCCATTGTTCGGGACTAGTCATTGGGCTTTGTGGAATTGAATAATGGCGAGGAGGCAGCAGATAAGGAGAATTAGCTGAGCCAACTCGAGAATGATGAACAATTCAACCGGGATATTGCCATAGCTCAAGAAGAGAGAGAGACGAAACTAGGGATTTTCAATGCTCGACCGGTAGCAGAATCGACGTGTCATAGAAGAGGAGGTGTTCATGGCGAGTGAGGTTGATGGTGGATTGTTTGGTAGGAATGATTGCTTGGTAGCGTTACAATCGCAACAAACTTGATAAACTACATTCGATTGATGCTTTAAAGAAACCAAATCTTTAGTTTCGAAAAAATATTACTGTTTAAATTTGTCGCTGAACGTCCAATAACTTTAAAATTCTAATTTTTGAATAAATTTTTATTTGTCCCATGGGCCAAATGTTATTTTAGAAAGCAGCTCTAATTTTGTTTTAGTTGACTATCGTAGATTAATTTTTAATATCTTATATTAATATTTTCTGCTTGATCTATTTATTTTAGAATTAAAGCTTTGAACAATCGATTGGGTTGATCCTGTCATCTTAACTTCCTGATCCCTGATTACGTTAATATGTAGTTTTATTTAATTCTGGCTTAATTCGTTTAGGTATTGGGAATTCTAAAACTGTGCCAAACATTTAATATTGAGAAATTACCTTACAGATTCCAGATTAGCTGTTTTGGAACCACATTTCGTTTGGTCATTTTATTTTTGTAAATAAACATATTTGTATTAGATTAGGGATGTCAAGAACAATTGGCTTTCACATTATATAGATTTTTCGTTAATTATTTTTTATAAATAAGCATTCTATCCATTGAAGATATGAAAGGTCGTAGCCTTTCCTGTTTTGATACTACAATATTTGGATTCGATTTATTTTATTTGTTTTGAGAGAACCAAATTAATTTAGTTAATACTAATCATTATATTACATTTATTGAAGTATTTAATTATATCGTACATTGTCCAAAATAATGAATCTTTAACTCATAATAATGACGTTTTATTTCAGAAAATTTACCATTAAGATGTCAATTAATTAAATTTTTTTTAGGATGTTTGCTGAATATTTATATCAAAAAAAAAATCAAAAATAATTGTGCTGTCTTGTGCTAACCACCCTACATTAAATTTTCAACTAACAATTTACTAACTATTGACTGTCCTATCCTTCCATTTTGTTAAATGTAATAAAGGTGCATGGCGGGCCCGGCGTCATCCGGGAGTCTCGCTTAATTGCCTGGTCATACATTGCAATCAATCAATCAATTCAATACTAATTTGGTTTTCACGTTTAGGTTGATATGTAAAACTTGGGAATTTCGCGAAACAGGGGCTTAACAGAAGCAGAAATATTGGCAATCATTGAGACCTGGAGTGATAGCGAGGATGGTTTCGAGAATAACGAAACAAATGATATGACCTATGATATCACAAGTGAAAGAGTAAGAAATGATCTGCAAATGGACGACAACACGGAACAAGAAGCTTTGACATTGAAATTATTTGGTAAGTGAGCTACCAAATCCAGAGTCGCCATTTAAAAATAGTAATAAAGATATGGCCAGGCAAATTATTTGGCGAAACCAAAATTTTTCGGTTCCAAATGAAAATTTAGAATTCTTAGGGGATACTATAATTTACTACCAGAACAAAAACGTATTTCGGCTTACGATAGTTTTATATATATATTCGATTGCGAGTTGATGGAACTAATAATTAACGAACCCGAACTTGTATAGCTCACAAAAAATATCCATAATCAAAAAACCATTACATTACTCGAACTACAAAGCGTAATACAAATCCCAGACTACCGACGCTATTGGCATTTTATAGCAGGGAACAAACAAATACAAGATAACATGTCCGTGAATTTGTTTTGAGAAAGTAAAAAACATTTTACACTTTAACAATAATGAAAATATGCCAGCCACCAATGATGTAAATAGAGACCGCATTTTTGAAATTCGGCCTGTGATAGATAACGTAAGAAAAAATTTCCAAAAGGCAACCCCCCCCCCCAAAACAAAATCTATCTGTGGATGAACAACTATGTTCAACGAAAGCTTCTTAAAGCAGTATATCCCAAGTAAGCCCCATAAGTGGGGCGTGTAAACTAATGTGTTGTCATACCTGAATTGAGAGAAGAGAATTGTGCTGCAAATCTACTAATCGATGAACCGGATATTGGAGCGTGTGCCAATACAGTTATTCGCCTTATTCGGCCAGTGCCAAAACAAAAACGTTTCATACTAATTTTTGATAACTTTTATTCAACAGTTCCAGTGGTACTCGAACTTTCGAAGCTAGGACATTTTTGACTCGGCACAATCAGAAAAAATAGAACTGTAAATTGAAAGAAGATAAAAAATTTCAACAATTTCCTTTCTACAGAATTTGTTTGTACTGTTGATAAAACAAACATTACTACTGCAGCTTGGAAAGATAAAATCAAGTAAGTTTGATAGTAAATTACGTTGGCGGTTTACCAATAGAACAATCATTAAGGTATTCTAAAAAAGACGGGCAGATTGAAATAAATTGATCAAAAATTATTAAAGAGGATAATTTGTATGTATATGGGTGGGGTCGAGTTAATCGATAATTTAGCGTACCACTTGAGCTTGCTAATTATCGTGTACATATTGCGGAAATTTTATGTAAATCCGGTAAACAAATCAGGAAAATCGGCCGACTTTCTGAAATAAATACGCATCTAGAGCTAAAGCGCAAGAAGTAAACCAACGGCCATATTCCAGCAAAAGAAATAAGAAACCATCGAAATAAATCATTGGCCAAAATGGAAGCCAAATACACTGCAATGCAAATGCGCTAATTGTAAAGGGTATACTTCTGTGAAATGCTGCAGATGTGATACAGCTCTTTGCTTCAACAAAGATACAAATTGCTTCAAGTAATTTCATATTTAATTTATATTTATATAATTATAATTTTTTTATTAATAATCAATTTCGTATTTATTTATCGTTTTATAATTTTGTTAAATTGAGTTATTTTTGTTAATGGATATCCCCTTAATGATTTTGAATGTGATACAATAAAAACTTATTTGACGATTTATTTTGAAACTTTTGTTTGATTTTGCAAATTTGCAACCAAAGAAAGCTTGAGTTTTTCTGAAAAATTTAAAGAAAAATTGACACGTTCATGCAAAGTTTGAAGTTTTTAATGATTCTAATTAATATGATAGTTTTAACATCGCGGGAAAAAAGTCATGCGGTTAAGGGTTAAAATAAAATCACGCACCTCACCATACAAGTAAATGGTGCGCAAGGATTTTCAACCAAAGAATTATATAAATAAAATTACAAAGTTCGAAAAAATTTTAAGCCTTGAGGTTAGTATGAGTATTTTATATTTTTCTCTCCCTTTATCATGAAATTAATAACTAACATAGTAATTGTCCTCCTGCGTTTCTAAAGGATTTGCATATTTTGAATTTTTTAAGATTATTGGACACTTTTAACAAAATTACAACACTTTTGTGTTGTTCAACGACAATACGTTGGCGTAATAACAACTAGCAACTTGTTGTTGTTCCCTTTAAAAAACAATTTTCTTGTAAAATCCGAAAATGTCGCTCCAATCGCTTATCAGGTTTTAATGGAAAACGATTCCAAAGTATATTGTATTTTTTGCTTTTCGTAAGTGTGTTATTTTAGTGTTTTGGCCAACAAAATTACGATTATAATCCTTATTTCAGCCTTCAATCAAGCACCACGGCACAGATAACCAATAAACAATAAATAAATTTATATTTTGTAATTAGTCGTAATTAAAATCGCCTTACAAGTCTCGTAAGTAAAAAAATTTAACATTTCAGTGCAGCGTGCGTGACTAGTAAAATTAACGTGCATAAACAGTAATATTCGAGCGATAAAACCAACAAAATTCGGCGATGCAATAACAACTCGCATCAAGTAACTGTCACTAAAGTGAGGAGCTCTCGATTAGGGAATCCAAGTCGGTTCTATACCCGACTTCGTGTAGTTGGGCAATTACTTACCTCCCAGAGACACCCGAAACCTTCGGGAAATGCTGCAAACAACCGAAACCGACAACCCTCCTATGCATCTTAATGAAAATGGAAAAAAATAAAAACGTATGTTTGTAGAAACCGGTAGGGTAATGGTAAAAAAACGGAACCGAAAGTCGGGTACCCGAAATTCGGGTAATTGGATTCCCTAGTCGGGTAATTGGATTCCCTAGTACATACGTTTATGTTTTTTCCATTTTAGTTCAGATGCATAGGAAGGTTGTCGGTTTCGATTGTTTGCGGCCATGCCCGATGTTTTCGGTGTCTCTGGGGGTGAGTAATTGCCCAACTACACGAAGTCGGGTAGCGATTTGGATTCCCTACTCTCGATCGACAGGAATCAGGAACGAATTCAAAAAGACGCGGATCGACCACGTGGCGTCCTTGTATAATGAATTGTGAAGCGTTCAAGACCAGACTGAAGTCGTGTGCGGTGAAAAGGAACTCGAGGGACAGTATGGTAACAGCGATCAAGCAGGTGACATTTACATCGTTGCAGCTTCAAATTTGAAAACCATACAAAGACAGTTATCAGTTATCAATGTTTTAGTCTTCGCCGGCAACTACACTAATTGAACGTTCGCAGAAGCTACAATATCTGAAGATGAACTTAATTAGAGAAACAGCATAGTTGCTCAAATCTGTGAGCATTCAACATCGATAGCCATCTCCGAAAGTTTCGAAGCATGCCTGCATAACAAATAGAAGCACTGGCCCCCACATGGGGTATCATCTAAATCATCATCAGCGGACAAGTTGGATTTAGAAACCCATCCCGATTATCCCGAGTGCAATATCCATCATGCCAAAATCTGATCGATTTCTTGATGGCATTCACTGGTGGTGATTTCCATGACTAAAGCACAATTCAATCCACCACAGTTGCACAGAGGTTCCGTATTCATTGCGCACTTCGCAAACCTGTCACGCAATCAATTCGCTTACTCGTCGTCACTTCGAATTCTTGCATCTTCACGTGTCAAGTTTGTACTGGAAATCACAACGCGTTCCAGTGCGATCAATTCAAATCTCTGTCATTCGAAGAAAAGTGAAGTCTCGTCCGAGAAAAGAGGTTGTGCTTAAACTGCCTGCGAAAAGGCCACATCAATTCCAATTGCAAATCCACTTTGTATCGGGTTAGCAACAAAAGATACCATACGCTATACACAACTCGAACCCAAATACCGAATCATCATCCCGTCAAATCATTACAAACTTCGGTCACCATGAATCACGTCTCATCGCCATTCACGGATGTACAGCTCACCCACAGCAATCGCCATTGTATTGCTTTCAAACTAAAACTTTCTTGGATTGGAATCCCAGATCAGCTTCATATCGGCAAGTACAGCAAATCACATCAGATTAGCGAGAAGACCAGCCGCAATCACGATTTGTGTGGAATCTGTGCGAACGCTGCACCCACGTTCAATTTCTGAATTTGTATTACACACACAAATCCTCGAGAAGATCATGCACGATTAAGATCATGCATTGCAAATTCACTCAGATGTGGCGGCTTCGAACTGCGCAAGCGGTCTTCGAATAGTCAGCTTCCCAATGAGATACCAATAGAAGTCCACGAATATCAACTTGAGCAAAACTGGAACGATCCAGTCAAAACAGTCCGGCTACATTGATCTCCTTCGGCTGATTGTTTTGGACTCAACATTAGCGCGTCGTCGGATGTCCGTATATCAACCAAATGAATAATGATGTGGCAGGTAAATTTTTTTTGACCCGGTTGGCTGGGTATCTCGTGCCACGAGACGGCACGGTGAAAACATGAATAAAATTTATCTTTATGGCGCGACGACACAGCATACATAGAGTAATTTTTTTTTTAAATCATCTGTTTTTTTTTTAAATCAAGTGTCAAAATAATGTTTATACATGTGTGAAAAAACTGCGCCGAAAAATCGTCGAATATGTAAATCATCGATAATATAGCGTTCGCCGAATTTCCTGCGGCAAGCAGTCTTGCCGAAAATTCGTCGGATATGTAAATACCACCTTTACACTATACCTACTCGCTTAATATTCATCACTTGGAAAATTACTTCGTGTAATCATTCAACATTGACATTTCAGCACAACAACACATTCGAGACAGTTCACCAGCGTGCTCGAGCTCAATTTGGCATTCGTGTTTTGGGTGAAGCTGGTACAAGAATGATAATTCGCTGCGGAGAAATCAAGGTTCCAAACCGGAGAACGTTTATTAGACAAGAACCAACTACGATCGATAAACCCTTTCATCGGCAGCGACGGCATGCTACGGGTTGGAGAGCGGCTCAGCGAATCGAAGCTGCCATACACACGGAAGCATCCGATCATTATTCTATTCATTTCGCAATCACATCGCACAGCGATGCACGGTGGTCCATATTGTATTTTTATTAAAATGAGCAGATTTTTATAATACTTTTTGAAGGGGTCAGTCTCTTGGCTCTAGGTGTCCGAATAGAATTTTTTTTACCAAAAATTTCTGTTTATTCCGAAAGAGCGTTTAAGATGATCAACCAATCGTTATGAAATTTTTACCATGTATGTAAAAGTTGCATGTCCAGAATAAACCATACGACATTTTTGAAGAGGTTCGACCCCGAGGTCTAGGAGCCAGGGTAACAATTTTTTTCTAAAAATTAATTTCTTTTAAATGTTTCACGGGAATTTTGGAAAGAGATTATATAAAATTAGTGACATGCTCGAACCCGAGGGATCCGTCTCCTGGGTCAAGGTGCCTTTTCAAGTTTCTGTCGAAATGTGGTTTTCGTATTATTTTAATGGGTTGGGCTTTAGGCCTAGGTGATACCATAAAATTGTTTCCCAAAAGTTTCTACATTTGGAATGGAATCGCCTCACTGAACATAAGGAAATACTAGCGCTGCTGAAACAATTGAACAGTGTCAGGCAAGGCATAAAAATAATCTATTACAGACAAAGTATTCTTTTAGAGCTGTTGAAACAAGTGAATAGCAGCATTCAAATTCTGATTTCTCCCGTGCAACGCCGGGGTAATAATAATAATTTTGATGTTTATCAAATACTTTATTTGATTTATTAAAAATTTAAAAAGCAACCTAAAATTGGAGCCTCCTTTAGTATCGAACCGGCGTAATTACTCACATTAAGGTAGTACAAAAAATATTTAAAAAAAAGGTCCCTGAAGGTATGCTACCAAAATTAAATCATATGCTGGGTTGCTTTGTAAATGGCATACAGGTGACTGATTATTAATTTATTGATTTTAGACCTATTCTCGAAATCGGTGGAAATTTTCGCATTCCGAATATAATTTGCTTTAAAATTCTTTAAACTATTATTCGAATTTTTCGCCTGCTACTTTAATCATTTTTCAAATTTGCTTGCAATTTTTCTATTATTTATTTACCTACTTTAGGAAATAAATAATAGAAAACTTGCAAACAATTTTGGTTCAAAAAATGGTTAAAGTAGCCGGCGAAAAATTCGAATAATAGTTTAAAGAATTTTAAAGCAAATTATATTCGGAATGCGGAAATTTCTACCGATTTCGAGAATAGGGCCCCCAGAATCGACTATTTTGTTTATTAACGTTATTTTGGTCATGAAAATCAGGGCTATCGTGATCGACGTCAAAATAGGAGGTATTGAAGAAGCACTCCGTTCAACTGAATTTAATTTTTAATGAATACAAATAAAAATCTTAGGCATAATTTTCGCACAAACTTGTCATATGCACGGTGTCGAATTTAGCATGATTCACAGAATGATACCTTGACTGCCTCAGTGGTGGATTTTGATGGCATATTATTTCTACTTAAAATTTCATATAGTTTGCTAGTCGTCAGAAAATTTAATTTGCCATAAACTTGACGACGCCAAATATGAACACAAAAACCATTTTTTATCAAATGATGACCAATTTACGTTCGATATATGCAAATTACGGCTTTATAGAATGTTGGTTGATACAATAATCCCAAATTTTATATACCTAACCAATCATTTTTAATATTTTCTCTTTTCAGTTATCATTTTGTATTAAACTAGAATTGCTCATCAACTAATTGTGTGGAAGCACCGATAAGGAATAATATTTTGGAAATTTACAGCCGGCATATCAATAAATTAACTATGACACTTATTTACAACAAAATATAAAATTAAACTATTTTCGTATTGCAACATTATTTGATTTAACATGTTGCTGATAATGCATCTTCTAAATATGTATAGGTTTGTACGATTAAAACGATTTTAATAAATATTATTTTATTGAGTTCCTTTCATATTGTGTACTTGCAATTTATAAGATACGTATCTTTAATTAAAATTATTCACCTGGAAAATGTCAATTTTATTTCAGATTATTGAAAATTTCCATTAAATTGTTAATTTTATGTAAAATGTAAAATCGATTTTGTGATGACGCCTCTGTACATATAAACGGTTCTAACGATGGTAACAACGGAAAATTTTATAAACAGCAAATGTACATAAGCATTTTGAATCTTAAATTTTGTTCTATTTACGTAACAAAGCATATTCATATATGTACTCATATGTACAATAATTGTACAATGTACATATTTAAATGGCATTCGAGTAATCGCGTATTTGATCATATGCAAAGACATGTACTCGAATAAATATTTTCTGAATATAAATAAAAATTAGGTTACCTTCAACTTTAAGATTCTTATTTTCCTGACTAAACCTTCCTTAATACGGTTTCAGCTGATTTAATTGGTCTCATATTTAAACTTAAAATTATTCGTTTAAGTCTAAAAGTGTAAATGTTTGGTGACTACAATTTTGAAACCCGGGAAAAAATCAACATTACTCACAAAATATTGAAATTCGAATTAGTGAAGATAGGCGATAAAGTGAATTTTTTGTAAACATTATCGTCACGTCGAATACAAGTGTTTTATTTTAATATTGAGAGGTAAATTTTTGAGGAGTTCCAGAATATGATCAAGCAGAATGAATCTTGTACTTTCTTCATGTTTGACCAAACAAGGAAAATGACATCTGAATTAACATCTGAACTGATTTTAAATTAATTTGAAAAAAATCGATTATATAATTTTTTTTATTATTATTACGCTATATTGGTCTTAAACTACAAGATCTAGGATTCCTAACCTTACTAATAATGAGACTGATAATGAAAGGCAACATAATAAAAGTAACAACGCAGTTTTCTCTATTTATGCAATCAAAACTATTTGCTTAAAATCCCTACTTATTTTTAAACTGTATATAACTCAGTTAAATATATTGTGGAAATATTTCAAACCCATTGTAAATATTTGACAAGTTGTGTTCCAGTGATCAATTTAACTGTTAATTCAACAACATACAAAGCAAAATGAACCGCCAGTAGATGGGTGTAAAAAAAACTGACAAATTTTCTACTCGATACTTTTTAACGTTACCTTATAAATATGTCGATGCTTTCTAATAAGATACTAGTATTAATTTTTGGAGGGGAGTCTCGTTCTACTTCCACTTTATACGATTTTTGGTATCATCACAAAAAACAGTTTACGGACGCCATAAAATCCGTGATGACGACCATTGAAATGAAGATTAAATGAGTCTGTCATTAATGCAGTATACCAACAGTGAAATCCGTGAGACACAATTCAGTGAGAAAACGCCTTAACAAAAACTATTTGGTTAAGTACTTCAGTACCATCAGTGGCACTATTGTGGTAATTCCCCGGGAATAGGGATCTGAGGAAAGAATTTATATGTAATTTCTGTTCAAATTCATATTTTTTCCGACCTACTGAAGAGAAAAGTTTCATGTTAATATTTATAAATTGGGAATAATTTTGCCATACCTAAATTGAAAATTATTTTGTCCTTCCAAGGTCAGACTCAAATTTGTTTGTTATATTTTCACCAAAAACTCCATCTCTAGGAGATATTCCGGCAGCTGAGTTCAGATTAGCTGATAAATTAATCACATGGGTTTTATTCGTATGAAAAACATAATTGGTTTAGAGAGAAACCCCTTCTCCAGCATTTATTAAAACCTATCTAAAAATTCTGAAATAAATTTAGGCTTTATGACATAAATGAGTTTCAATCACCCTGTTATAATCTTTGTAATACGAGTATTTCCTAGTTTCCTTGGTTATTTTTAACTTTTAAATGTCGGTCTTCTACAAAGAACAGATTTTCTATGAAGAAGTGATAATGTGTGCCTACGCCATCCTAGGAGTAGCTTTCCTGAACAAAACTATTTATTTTGCAGAATTAAGATATAAGTATTATGTCACTCAATAAGTCCCGAGGCCCGTTTGACACCTTAAAGATATCAGAAGGCGATGTATACAATATTTTGCTTGGACATTTTTACACCATTTTTAAACCTGGGTTCAAAGTGGGTGACAAACTTGCTCACGTTGCTCAGTACTGATAGAAACTGTTTAACCGTAATAAACAGGATTTTACTTTGGTATGTGATTTCAAACAACACGAAGTTCAATACTTTTCACTATTTATATTTTCAAAACACGTGTTCATTATCTCACTCACAAAAATTAAATGACATAATTGATTTGCTTTTTTTGTTGGTAGACTAAATAAAAGTATAAAAAACAAAATAATAAATGTATGCTACGCCATTACCGTACAGATTTACTGAACCTATTGAAAACTCCTCGAACAACAAAGATCAGTAATGCTGATTGGAATTCGGCCATTACCTGATCTTGAACTTCTTAAAGAATTTGGTTTTGATTTTTTTTTTTTTTTGTATTGGAATTGGCAGAATAGTTGGTACATATAGCGCGGTCTTCATTGCCCACTGGTAAGATTATAATGAGACAAACTTTGCTTTCGTGCCTACGATCATCTAAAAAGCCTTTGGTTAGATCTACACAAACAAAAATTATAGGATTTCGTTTATCTATGGAAAGGTTATAAGTTCTGAGGCTGACACATAGATATGCTATATAATTTTTAGTAAGTCCCAACCTTCAAACAATGTGTCAAAATTTAATGGTAGTTCGACCATTAGTTTGCAGTTGTTTTAGTAACGCTACTTTTCTTATTTTCAAAACAATGGCAAAAATGAATTTCGCCCAAATCACAAAAGTCGGTCGGTAAGGTTTTGCCTTTTGTAATGTTTTATTTACTCATGGGGAGGTATTTTACTCGTCGACAATCTTGAGAAAGAAAATACCATAAACAGCGAATACTTCATTATTATTATTGCGTTTGAAGGAAGAAGTTGCGAAAGTTCTACCCCAATTACAAAAAAATGTGCTCCTTCACCAAGATCGTGTTCCAGGTCACTGGCTACGATGGCAACATTACATGAAAGGAAGTTCGGACTGTTTCCCCATCCACCGTATTCTCCGCCCTCCGGATCTGGCCCACAGCGACTACTACCTGTTCGCAGACCTGACGACAGTGGCTCTAGACTTATTCACCGACGAGTTATTTTGTGGATTATTACATATGTATCGTGGTAAACAGTGACGAACATATTTAATACTTAGATTTAAACTGTTGGATGGGTCCTAATTTAGATTTTTAGCAACATTAAAATCAATTTTGCATCCAAGGGCAATCTGATAATATTCGAACATTTTTAGTGCTAATTTTACACACTTCGAAATTTTGCACCGTTTTACGATGTAACCCTTGCATCGAAGCTTATAACGAAGGAATCGTGCAACACATTTAGAAGCAAAGCATGCATTGAAAATATTTACGATACAGCTGCGTCTAAAACTAATGTAATACGTATGTCGAAAAGAAATTTATAATAATTTATAATAATTCGCTAATGCATTGTGTATATACTTTCAATATAAGCTTAAAATATATTGAAGCTTAAGCTTAACGTTACGCAGCCCTGGTTAGCGTGTGTAGTACTTAAATTTTTGATATATAAATGAATTAATAAATAAAAATAGTAAATAGTGTTTAAAATAAGTGAAAATCTATAGTGTCAAGTGTGAGATGCCAAGGAACAGCAACAAAATATAGATTTCGTGGAAAACTGAAAAGAAATTACATAAAATAGTCAAAATCTAAAAACATTCTTAATATAAACATTCGTAATATATACATAAGTGTCAAAGTCAAATACAAAACGTACAGCTAAATCCAGTATTTTATGCAACTCTTGCAACTTATTTATTTTTAAATTAAATTGTCAGTGAAGTTAAACATTTATACTGTTGTGCATGAATTGAATTACAAATTATAATGTCTCAGTGTGAAAAATGTAAGGAAGTGACCGATTCGAGACAAAGAACAACTTTGCGATGTTTTGGTCGATGTAAAAAAGTGTATCATTATACATGTATTGATTGGAATTTCGACAAGTACAAGACATTATTTAAGGAATGTCCCTATGCTAGATTTGTATGTGCAGAATGCCAAAATCATGAGGAGGATACTATATATGAGGAATTCAACAAAATTAACAAGTTCGTTGAAGAATTAAAACAACATTTATGCGCAAATCATTTGAAGCTTAAACCCATGTTGAAGAAATCCATAAACCTGATGAGACGAAATCCTTTGCTGCAGTCGTCAAAACCAATCCAACAAAATTGGTTTTGTTACAGCCCAAGAAACCTCAAGAGAATAAGAAAACCAAAGAAGACATCGTAAGCCAGATTGATCCGAAAAGTATTCCCCTAATGGGATACCGAAACGTTGCGAATGGGGGAATTATATTGCAGTGCGATTCAAATGAAGCAAAGGAAAAACTGAAGCAAATCGCCACAGATAAATTAGGAGCTCAATATGAGGTTAAATTGCCTACAGAGCTAAGGCCTAGAGTGAAAATTTTAGGAATGTCAGAACAACTAGAAAGCGGTGAAATTATATCAGCGTTGAAGCAACAAAATTCGTTTTTAGCTGCTAGCGACATAAAAGTAGTAACAACCTATCGAAGAAGAAATACACAGAAAGTCGATACAATCATTGAAGTTGGTGCCACTTGCTTTAAGAAAATAATGGAGGCTGAGAAACTCAATATCAATTTTGATAGATGCCACGTAGTAGAATCAATAGGCTTAACAAGATGTTACAAGTGCAATGGTTATTCACATCACGGCGATAAGTGTACCAGCAAGCTAATGTGTCCATAATGTAGCGGAGAGCACAAATATAATGAGTGTAAGAGTACAGAAATCAAATGTAGCAACTGCGTTGAAACAAATAAGAAGCTAAATCTAAACATTGATGTAAATCATGCTACGTGGGATAATAATTGCACAGTATATCAGCGCAAGTTGAAGATACTAAGAAACCAAATCAATTACCAATAGCAGTTTCGAAAACAAGACGCCCTATACACCAACATCCGAAGTCTATCGTAAAATTTCATGGAGTTACAGGAAATTGTGTTCAATTTTAAACCAGCCTTAGTATTACTCAGTGAAACTAGAACAACTGAAGAAATGTACGATTCGGAGTTTCATATTGATAACTATAAATTTATACGCTGCGACTCGGATAGTCGACATACAGGAGGAGTTGCTATGTACATTCATGAAAACATAAATTTCAAAATAATTTCAAACTGTGAGAAGGATCGCACTTGGTTTTTAGCAATACAAATCATAAAAGGATATCATACGACTGGGATATTTGGAGTAGTATACAGATCATTTCAAACAACGAGAGCAGTTTTCTTAGATAAATTTGACGAATGGATGGAAAATATCATAAACCATAACAAAAATAATTTCATATTTGGTGATTTTAATATTGATGTCAAATCCAATGAATATTACAGTGTAAAATTAAATCAATTGATAAGTGATCATAGACTAATTCAGGTGGTTAAAGAATATAGTAGAGTTACAGCAACCAGTGAGAGTTTAATAGATTTAGTGATCACTAATTCAAAAAATGTGCAATGTGAAGTAGTTAAAGAGCAACAAATTAGTGACCATTGTATGTTAAGCATTAATTTAAATTGTGAGAAGATAAAAGCAACAAGAAATTGTGACCCGATAGAAATACGTTCGCGAAAAAATTATTCTCATGAATTACTTAACTATGCTTTAAATCAACAATTTCTGGGATGCAAAGATACTAACTTAAACGAAATAGACCAAGAAATAAACGCAGAAGCTGAAGAGTTACTGTTAAAGTTAAAAACTTGTCTGAATGAGTTGACATGTACAAAATTGATTCATAAAACTAGTAAACTACCATGGTTCTCGGAAAATTTGAAATTACTAAAGCAAGATAAACTACGATCTTATGAAATTATGAAAATTATAAACTCAAATGAGAGCTGGGATAATTATAAAAGAGCCAGAAATATATATAAACAATCTTTAAGGAAGGAGCAGTCCACTTTTTTCAAAAACAAATTCATAGAAAATCAAAATAATCCAAAACAACTATGGAGAATGTTAAAATCGATGTATAAAACTAAATCCACAACACAGTGGAATATTCAGTTTAATAATAAAGTAGTAACCGATAAACTAGAATTGGCCGAATCTCTTAATAATACATTTGTATCCAGTGTGATTGACATCCATAACAAAATTCCAAAAGTAAAAAATGTTAATGAATCGAATACGTATCCCTACACAGTTCCATTCTGTTTTCAAAATATTACAAGTCAAGAGATAACTAAAATTATTAGTAGTTTGAAGTCGAACGCTGGAATTGATGGTATAAACCGTACTATCATGTTAGATGCTATGAAGAACGAAATATTCTCATCAAAATTTACGAACTTAATCAATAAAAGTTTATATGAAGCTAAAGTCCCGAGATCATGGAAAATATCAACGGTTATTCCAATTCCGAAAACTTCTAACCCAACAACACCAGAAGAACTACGCCCGATAAATATGCTACCAACCTACGAAGCTGTGTTAGAACGAGTAGTTAAAAACCAATTAATAAACCACATTAACAACAATAATATACTAGTCGACCAACAATCTGGATTTCGCGAACACCATTCATGTGAAACTGCATTAAACTTAATGTTAGATAATTGGAAATCTGAAATAGATGACAATAAAGTAGTAGTAGCAGTGTTCCTGGATTTTAAACGAGCTTTTGAAACAATCGATAGACAAATTTTACTAAAAAAATTAAGTAAATATGGAATACAAGGCGCGGTGTTGGAATGGTTCAATAATTATCTTCAAGAAAGGCAACAATATACAAAAGTTGATAACTGTATCTCTAAGCCAATACCAAATAATCTCGGAGTACCGCAGGGATCTACTTTAGGACCATTACTTTTCATCCTGTACATCAATGATATAGTAGAAGTTATAAATAATTGTAAAGTGAATATGTTTGCTGATGACACCTTGATTACGATTGCAACACCAACCCTTAGTGAAGCTGTTCAGAATATAAATGAAGATTTGGAGAACCTGAGAAAATGGCTGATGTTCCATAAGTTGGCACTTAACATCTCTAAAACAAAGTACATGGTGATGTCAATAAAAACAATACTAGAATGTAATCAAAATATTACTTTTTACGCTATTGGCCGTAGGCACTTGGCGAAACACACTAATACTTAATAAAGACATTTTTATTAATCACTTGTTTTTTGTTTCGCAGTTATTTTGAATAATTTTCAAAAAGTTTAAAAAATCACTCGATCGATTTCGACTTGTTATCCACCGGATAGTCCAACGCGGGAAAATTGGCGTCGCTTAGAGTATATAGGAAAAACGAGCCAACGGATTAGCAACATCGTGTCCAATTATACCAATATTAGTTTTGCTTTTTATAATAATAACACAATAAAGAAAATGATTTTTAACAATAAACCTAGAGTTGATCGCCTTTCCAAATCTGGTGTCTATAGGATCAATTGCAATGATTGTAGTTTCTCCTATATTGGTCAGACTGGGCGCAATTTTGGAGTTAGAGCTAAGGAACATTTATCTGGTTGCAACCAATCAACTTTCCATAATCATTTAACATCAGATAATCATACAGCTAGCTTGAACAATTTAGATATATTACATATACAACCCAAAGGCAGACGTTTAGATACCTTAGAATCTTACGAGATTAGAAAATCAATATTTCTTAACCAAAATATCCTTAACGAACAGAGAGAAATCCGGTTCTCACCAATTACAGATCCCGCCCTTTTCTATACTCACGTACGCAATAATATACCTTGAATTTTGTTACTCAGCCTATGACTCATCGCACACCTGCGCGATCCGTAGATTAATTTTTATTGCTTATTTTTTATTTTTTTGCCCTCCTTCTTTTATTTATATTTTGCTTTTATTGCTCATTTTTTATTTTTTGCCCTCCTTCTTTTATTTATATTTTGCTTTTTTCTACTATATAACAAAATTTTTTACTAACACAAATCAGTAGATACTCCTGATGATGACCTAACAAGTCGAAATCGATCGAGTGATTTTTTAAACTTTTTGAAAATTATTCAAAATAACTGCGAAACAAAAAACAAGTGATTAATAAAAATGTCTTTATTAAGCAATCAAAATATATTAGTTGATACTGAAGTCATTGAACGTGTTAAACAATATAAATACCTTGGTGTTATCATAGATGAAAAGTTAAATTTTAATGATCATTTGAATTATGTTGCTAAAAAAATGAATAAAAAGTTAGGTTTATTTAATAGAATTAAGGATAAAATGCCACGTGAAACAAAAATTATATTTTACGAATCAATTGTTGGACCACATATTGATTATTGTTCATCAGTGTTATTCATAATGAATCAATCACAAATATATCGTCTCCAAAAAATTCAGAACAGATTCATGCGAGGTATTTTAGGAGCAGATATTAGGACACATATAAGTGAAATGCTTAAAGTACTAGGATGGAAGTCTATTAACCAAAGAATACACTACAACGTTTTGAAGTTGATGTTTCGCCTTGAAAACGGAGCTCTACCAAAATACTTGGACTTAATGTTATGCTCTAATAGAGACGTTCATAACTATAATACCAGAAACACACATTATCGATTACCAATGTATAGTAAATCTTTTTCGCAACGATCCTTAGGTTATAATGGAGTCAAATTATATAATTCTCTGAGCAATTTCTATACTTTGGGAGAATTACGAGAGTTACAATACAATCAGTTTTTGGGACTATTGAGTGTATTTATTAAAGATAGAATTAGTATTTAGCTAGTATTAAGTATAATAATTATGTTCTATTTTATTAATTCAAGATAATAAGATTAAAAAAAATGTCATTATTGATAAATAAATAAATAAAAATAAATATTTTTCATATATTTACAGTTTGGTGAGCGTAGTCTGACGTGACAACTGATTTTTTTATATAGGGATTTTAAAATATTATGAATTATAAAACGTAACTAACTTTGTAAATTTCTTTTAGTCAATTTTGAATCCTTTTTACTGTAGCCGGATTCCATTTTCCATTTTTTTAAATGTAATTAGTATCGAAATAATTTGGGACACATTTTGCATGCGTTTGCATTGAATTTCACTCACATTCCGATACAACTGTACAGATATAGTTTCAATATGCACACGAGCTCCACAATTAGTCATAAGTTGTTATATCCCTTTAGTGATTTACTAACACAATTGTGCGGGTAGTGCAAAAGTACCATGTCAAAAATTTAGTTTTGTATGTTTTTTGAACCAACTTACACATTTGTGAATTCCTTTTTAACTTATTTTCGTCAGAGAAAAACACTATAACTATACACACAATTGTGGTGGTTTTACATCAAATAAAGCAAAATTTTTTATCAACAACGCCATTACATACTATGATTTTCTTACTCACACATTTGTGTGGGTTGAACTAAAACTGAACCAATGTTTTTGTTTTCTTGGTTGAAAAAGGGATATATTTTGACGCATACCAAAACGCTTTTGTTATGATGCAAATCTTACTTCTAAAAACGATATACTTCGCGCTGGAGTCATATACGTAATTATTTGCATCGCATATCAATTTTTTTTTTCGAGTGTGAACACTTTCAAAAACTCTACATTCAAAAAAAAAAAAATATTAATTTCTCTGCTTATCTTTACGATTCAAATATAACTGGAAAAATGTCTGAAATTTTGCTTGTTAATTAAATTAAATTGCTATTAAGTACGAGTACGTATCTCTAGATTAAATTTTTCGATTACTTGAGCAATTTTAAATTTCTAAAGGCCGGTTGCACAGAAAAATGACTAACGGCCGGTTAATTGTTGGCTAGTTAAATGTTTTATATGAAATCTGTTTTCGCGATCAGAAAAAAGTCAACGCAAACTTGATTAAATATATTTTATCGCGTGTCTGGTTGGTTGCAGCCGTTAATAAGAAACGTTTTTGAGTTTGTTAAATTGATGAAACTTTTTTCACTTTTATTTTAGTATTAGGATTTAAGAATATGGATTATACAATATAAACCATTTATTTTGAAATTTCAGATTTCAGATGCAAAGAAGATTTTTTAAATTCAGATTAATTGATAGATTCGCTTTTGGGAAATTTTCGAAACGTTAAATATTTGAAATTTCAAATTGGCGATAGATTTCTTTAATTTCAAAATTATTCCATACAAAAACTTATAACATTATTTAAGGTCAATAAAAGCTTTCACATCAACACAGTGTTGTGCAATTGTATGTAAAAAACTGTTTTATACATTTTTTACGTAAAAAATGGTAATATACTTAAATTACTGTATAAAACGTATAATATTGTATAAAATCAAACGCGTATTTAAAAACCTTAGTAAAGTCGCAAACCTTAATATACGAAACATAAATTTGTATCATATTAATACATTTAATTTTATTCGATAAAAACTATATTAATAAAAGATGGTAAGTTAAATTAATATAAAATACGACATAAGCATAATTACAGAAGTTGTTATCTAAATATACACTTCTCAAATGCAATTATTGCGAGAACCACTGCGTAAAATATTCGTAACTAGTTCAAAAATATCAATTCTTACGTATATGAAAAAAAAAAATTGGATATATGATGTCAAATGAGAAATGGATTTGAAATTTTTGAATTTATTTATATTACTTCTAATTTATTAATTATAATTAAAAGTAAAATATTTGTAGAAAAATATAATTAACCCTTTCGAATTCAACAAAAAATTTTTTTTCATTGTAATTTCAGTTCATCATACACAAACGTGTATAATAATTATCATTCATTCAAATGACGATTACGTTTAAAATTCCGCTTGACTTAAAGTTCAACCAGCACAATTGTGTTATAGCCATATTGTCGCTAATATTTTGTAATGTTAATATTAATCACGGACCAACATACAAAATTGTGTATGCTTAAACAGCATAAAATAAATTTTGTGGTTTGCTTTTGTAAAGTTTCTTATTAATGAATTTTATTTGTTTATGATATGTACGAAAAATATTTAGTTTTTTAAAACCATAAACTGCTTTTTGGGTACGGTTTAATTGTCAAATATTGTATCCTAAAATTTGCAATTTTACGATGAGTGCGTCATTTCAAGGTACGTAAAAATGTATATACAAATAATTTGCAATTTAATTAATTTTTTGTTTAAAACTAATGATTAAACTTTAATTATTATGTAAATCATAAGTAATAATTAAATGAAAATTTAATTAAATTGAAAATTATGTTTCATAACAAATATACACATTCGTGTATTTTGAACGTCAATTTTTATCGTTTACATTTTATTCAATAATTTTTATTTTAGTGTTTAAAAACGGTCAATGGCAAATTGACGAGGGACGGGGACAAAAACTATTAGAGGATTCCGCATCAGATTCGGAAGAAAATCCTCTATTTGTAGACTGCGTTCTATCTCGAAATGAAGAATCAGGTGAAGATTATAGTGAAGTGGAAATTGATGTTGATGTAAACCAACCGGATAGAAACGCAAATGTACAAACTTTGAATGTGTGGTACCCCGGTGTGTTTATTGAAAATTTATTGCCAAATAATAACCTACCTGTACATACGGTTACTGTGAGACCACCGGTTGAATATTTTCGCCGCTATTTTTCTGACCAACATTTTATTGATGCCTCGACGTACACGAATATGTATTACCTTAAATGCCATGGCGTTGAGCTTAAAACATCAGCTCTTGAATTAAAAAAATTATATGGCGCTCTTTTGTTAATAGGATGTATCTCATATCCAAGATTGGATATGTATTGGAGTAAGCGATTCCGAGTTGAAATAATTGCAAATGCAATATCCAAAACCCGTTTTAAAAAATTAAGAGCCGCACTTCATTATGTGGATGTTGACCAAGCGATAGATCCGGATAATTTATTTTGGAAAATACAGCCTATTATCGAGACTGTTCGAGACAGATGTCGGTCATTAAGTAGGGCAGTAGGTACCTTCTCAGTTGACGAACAGATAATACCTTATACTGGGAGATGCCCATCCCGACAATCTGTAAAAAACAAGCCAAGATCTGTTGGAATAAAAAATTTTGTCATTACCAAATCCACTGGTCTTGTTATTGACTTTGAGCTGTACCAAGGAGATCGAAGCAATTTTGGGAATCGATCATTCGGCTTGGGTCCAGCTGTGGTATTGCGGCTCGTGGAAACCATTCCTAAAGGAAGCTTCATATTTTTTGACCGGTATTTTACTACCGTACCGCTTTTGTTCGAGCTGCTTACATTGGGATATCGTGCCACAGGTAAGGATTGGTTTGAATATTTATATTTGTTCAATTGGTAATAAAAGATTTGTGTATTTTAGGAACTGTGATGTCAAACAGACTGAAAAACATTTCTTTTAAGTCTGACCATAAAATGGTGAGAGGCGAAAGCCAGGAGTTCCTATTAAATAATGGTTCTCAAGTAGTGACCTGTGTCAAATGGAAGGACACTACATGTGTAACCGCTGTTTCCACAATATGTGGCACGTACCCAACCACTACTGTAAAACGTTGGAATAAGCAAACTAAATCGTATCAATCCGTTACGTGTCCAAATTTAATCTCGCAGTATAATAAAAATATGGGAGGTATCGATATAGTAGATCAAATGTTGGAATACCACAGGACTTTTATAAAGACGAAAAAGTGGACACTTAAAGTCGTAAGTCATATGATTGATTTAGCATTGGTTTATGCTTGGATGGAATACAAAGAAGACTGTGTTGTTTGTACCATTCCAAAAAAACGTATGAATGATCTTTTAAATTTTAAATTGGAGGTGGCTGGTGCATTAATCGCCAGTGTGAACAACAAACGATGACACAGCAGCAGTGAAGATGATGAAGTGCCTATTACCAGTCAAGCAAAATTATGTTCACCTCTACCTTGTATCGGAAAGAGATTTGATGAGAATAATCATTGGCCAGTGTTTGATTGTATGAGAACAGCTAAACATTGTCGTTTGGAGACATGCAAATCCCGTACACGTTGTCGGTGTGAAAAGTGTAACATATATTTGTGCCTTTCATCTCAAAGAAACTGTTACAAACAGTTCCATACTTTGAAAAAGTGATTCTTTTATTACTGAACTTAATTTAATCTTATATTTGGATAGAATTTTATTTATTTTATTTTGAAGGAGAATTCTTAAATGAATTGTGACTTTATTGTATTATTTGAATTAAAGAAATAAAAAACACCAGGAATTTTGTTTTGTTACTACAACAGTCTTTTTATTTTATTTTTGAGATTTACTTATAAATAATGATATTAACTTAAGTTCAATGCACACAAATGTGTAGGTGCTGTTTTTACTACAAACATGTTTTTTTTTTCAAAAACTTAATGAATTTTAAGTAATTTAGATAATTCCTAATCACTTTACAAAAATATACAAAAATCGGCTATTATATAATTACTCTGAACTTTCCTCCACCATAAACTAAACATACACAATTGTGTTGCTTGAACTGTATGTTCGATTATTTTTTTCGGGAAACATATCTTTGTTATGAATGCACAAATGTGTATGCTGGTCTTCAATTTACACATAATTCTGTGTTTGTTATATTCGTTTGTCGACATCGAAATTTGCATACACAATTGTGTATGCGGGTCAGGAAAGGGTTACATTTTTTTTTTCAAAGAAAATATGGTTTGTTTCTCAGCTACTAACTTATTTTTTAGAATAGAAAAACAAAATCCACAACACTATGGGATTGAAGTGACCGAACTCATTCAATATTAATGCTATAACATTTTAATGTTATCGGTTACAAAAATTGTTTAGATGATTACGAGAAATCATTACCCTCTTTTGACAAGATTATTTAACTTGACACAGACAGAGACATCTGTAGTGCAATTTGTTCTCTATCGATTATTGCTTAAAATAAGAATTACATTGCTTAAAATAAACAACTTCATACTGCTCTAATATTGTAGCTGAACGAAATAAAAAAATTATTGCGCTATGTGACGTGAGGAGAAAAAATCCAAAAATTTAGGTGTCATTTGTTATTGTCAAATGTCAACACAAAAAAACAAAAATAAAAATCGAAATAGTAATATCGATTAATATTACGGAGTTTTCAGATAGGTTTGCACGAATTTCTTTAAGACAGCTATCGTAGTTAATCCCTAAGAGTCTGTTTGATAAAAATTTTCGACTAGGGAGGGACAAGTTTCGAATGTGATCAAAGATTTAATAATTTCAGTGCAAAGTTGGATAAGTTTGGGTGGCTTATCGCTGCAGTGCTCCAAAAACCTTGTGGATTTCTTATTTGTTTTGAGTATAAAGTATGGGATATTCCACTTTCGTTTTTGTAAATGAGCCAATCATCATTTCCTTGGCCATTTAAATTTGTTAAAACTGATTGATTTTATCCATTTGACTATCAATTAAAAGATCGTTATCGTAATAAGGATGCACATAATAAGCTGGCGTTTTTCGAAAAATATTTGTAGTTTATCTCTAAATCTTACCTGCACGTTAAATGATAGCCACATAAAACCAGCATTCGCTAAAGTAGTTTTTCCACGTTGGAAAGTGTTTATAAGATTACATATGGGATCAAACAATTCTTTTGAGTTTTGTACGCTTTCGATTAAATCTTTATCAAAAATAAATTTTGATATATTTGCCATAACTATTTTGGTGTCTGACAAATTTAATTGGCCACGGAAATTTGAGGATTGAGGATTGGCACATTTACAAAACCAAAGTGGAATTTTCCAAACTTTATACTCAAAAGATTCCAGACATTTTTTGGAGCACTGCAGCGAAGCCACCCAAACGTATCCAACTTAGCACTGAAATTATTAAATCTTCCAGCATCGACAGAGCAGATTGAACGGATATTTTCAAATCGTAGTCAAATTCCTTGCCTAATTCGAAATAGCCTGACATTTAATAGGTCTAAAAAAGTAATTCATCTTTATTAATATTATTCTTTAAATAATAAAGAAATTCTAATTCGATTTGTTGATAGTGATGATAATGAAAATTTGCGATAAACAAAATTTCATTAATGTTACTTTTAAAAGTAAAACTGAATTTATAATAATAAACAATTTTTTTTCTGTCAAAATACTACTTAGTTAAGAAAATTAAAATTTTCGAGCCAAAGAGCCATTGGTATAGTTTCATTTGACTTGTAATTTAATAAATATTAGAAAACTCACTCAAAAACGGTTAGTAAAATTTTAATATCTCGGGCCAAATTTTGATTTGCCGTATTCTTATAGCTAAGTCTAAGATGAGCGATACATCGAACAAGCATAGTTTTAACTTCCACTCATTCATACGAAATATCGTTTTCAAGCAAATTTGCACTATCATTGATTCCTTGGCCGTAATAAAATCCTCTGTGTCTGGAGCTGGTGGATATAATTATATTATTTTGATATAATATAATATTTAAATTTTTATATACCTGATTTTATTTTTCGATTTTTATTTTTGTTTTTTTGTGTTGACATTTGACAATAACAAATGACACCTAAATTTTTAGATTTTTTCTCCTCACGTCACATAGCACAACAATTTTTTTATTTCTTTTTGCTACAATATTAGAGCAGTATGAAGTTGTTTATTTTAAGCAATGTAATTCTTATTTTAAGCAATAATCGATAGAGAACAAATTGCACTACAGATGTCTCTGTCTGTGTCAAGTTAAATAATCTTGTCAAAAGAGGGTAATGATTTCTCGTAATCATCTAAACAATTTTTGTAACCGATAACATTAAAATGTTATAGCATTAATATTGAATGAGTTCGGTCACTTCAATCCCATAGTGTTGTGGATTTTGTTTTCCTATTCTAAAAAATAAGTTAGCAGCTGAGAAACAAACCATATTTTCTTTGAAAAAAAAAATAATTTTATTTATATTTTTCTACAAATATTTTACTTTTAATTATAATTAATAAATTAGAAGTAATATAAATAAATTCAATTCAATTCAATTATTTAAAGTTCAATTCTCATTTTACATCATACGAGGGCAAATCAAAAAGTCTTGCAATATCATATGAAAAAAAAGAGTGAGTGAGACAGCAATATTTTTATTTTTCGACATAATCTCCTTTAAGGTTTATACATTTGTCACATCGATCAATTAACTTGCCTAAACCCTCTAAAAAAAAAGATTTCTTTTGCTCCATAAAATATTCATTTACAACGGACTGTACTTCATAGTCACTGGAAAATTTCCGGCCCCTTAGTGTTTTTTTCAAATTGGGAAACAGAAAGTAGTCACTGGGTGCCAAGTCTGGATTTTACGGTGGATGCGGAATTTCCACGAAGTCGCAGTCCTTTAATGCAGCTTGAGCAATATTAGCCTTGTGCACGGGTGCATTGTCGTGAAGAAGCAAGATTTTTTTCCTAACTTTCCTTGGCCGGTTTTTCCGGATCGCTTTTTTCAATTTTCGCAAAATCTCTGCGTAATATATGCCTGTGATTGTGGGTTTCGTTGGCACATAAGTGATTATCAAAATTCCTTTAGCATCCTAAAAAATTGTTGCCAAAACCTTACCAGCAGACGGTTGAGTTTTGAATTTCTTTGGTGGTGGTTCACTACGTTTAATCCATTGCATCGATTCTTGTTTGGATTCCGGATCCCAGTGATGAAGCCATGTTTCATCGCCTGTTATTATGTTATCCAAGAAATTTTCTGGATCTTCTTTGTACATATCTAAAATCGCCTTTGAAGTTTGAACACGCATTTTTTTTTGTTCTGCATTCAACAAATGGGGAACCCATCGCGCACTTACTTTTGACATGTGAAGATGGTCATGTAATATAGTATATGTGGTACCGTATGAAAGAGAAAGTCTCCACGCTAACTGCGGAACAGAAATACGCTGGTCTTCCGATACAATAGATTCGGCCAAAATTACGTTTTCATGGCTAATGGCATCTGCTGGCTGACCCGAGCGGTTGTCGTCTTCTAATGACTCCCGACCACTTTTGAATAATTTTACCCACCTTGTTACTGTGGCATATGATGGTGCAGATTCGCCGTAAACTTTTGATATATAGTTGAATATATAAATTGCATTTCGTCCATCTTTGCAGACAAATTTAATAACGGCGCGATATTCAATTTCATTCATTTTAAGAAAAATTCAAAACACATGTTACTAAATTGACAAAAACAAACGAACTGTAAAATTTACATCGAAATGATCTTCTAGAAGTTTCATCGCGACAAAAAATGGTTTTGAAAAATATATTGTTGTCTCACTCACTCTGTTTTTTCATATGATATTGCAAGACTTTTTGATATACCCTCGTACCTATATCCAATTTTGTTTATATAGATACGTAGGAATTGAGATTATGAACTATAAGTAATTTTGAATTAGTTACGAATAGTTTTTGTATTTTACATTTTGTAAAAAATTGTTATGTGTAAAATACGTATTTTACATGTAAAAAACCGAGTATATTACGTAACGTAAAAAACAGGCACAACACTTCAACTGCATAATGAATGGGGAAATTATTGTCAATTTCATAACGTTGGCCGTGATTTTCGTCAACATGTTACCAACAGTTGGGGGATTGAAATGTTTATGGTTGACATTGACAGCGTGCGTAAAAGTGTTTTATATCCTAGGATGTATACTTGATGAACATATGGGAGTAACAGAAACAATTTTGTTTTTGTTTCGTGCCTCTAGGGTAGACAGCAATACTGACGTTGCTTGATTAGCAAACTTTTATACTCGTGCAGAAAATTAACATTTTACACCCTATATACAAAAATGGGTTTTAGAATTTTATTCTAAAAATTATTTAGCACTATTTCAGGGGCAACAAAAAATTACATTAACAATCAAATTATAAATTTTGGAATTTGTTTCAAACTCTATAATAGCAGCCATTTTTTAACTGTTAAAGGCTTGATTTGGGTTTTAGCAAGCACTTTGAATATCGTTCAGATATATTCCTATAACTAACTTACTCTGGTGAGATTCGGTTCATAAGATTGGTTTGGGTATGGAAAAAAATAATGTCGGATGATTATTTCAATTTTTAACACTGAGCTATTTCATAACCGATTGCGAATAAATTCACAGTTAGACGTTTGTAGTTAAATCTAAAATCGATTGGTTTATAAGAAAAAAAGTCAACTCTAACATGAATTACGAACGAGGTTCTGAAAATTAGCTCTGCTAGGAAAAAAAAAGCTAGATGTGAATTCATCTAAATCTATGCAGGTATACTGCAATTGTATGAATAGATGGATGGGTGTACATTTCTAATATGCATTTTCAACAAAGTCCTGAAATTCGGTTTGTAGGACGAAATTATGATTTTTCTTACAGCAAAAATTTTGTTAATAACAACCCAATTTACCTTCTGCCCAGTTTTTCATCACAAAAAAAAATTCCTCAAACAATACCATTTCATCTCATCCCAGCTTTTTTATTTAAACTTGTAAAATGCGGAAATTTATTTTTAATTTTTTTTCAACAACAAAATATCCATCCCAGTTTTCATTTAATTCTTGGTTTTGTACTCTACGTATGAATAAATGATTAAAAATAGTTTTTCTAAGTAAAATGATTTATAGGTAATAATTGTTTTGATAAAAGATAGTGACTGATATTGTTTTAAGTTAGTAATAGTAAGGGTTTAGATTGACTAAGACGGCAATACCAGCCATATGATAGTATTGACGCAAATCACCAAGTTCGATATGACCTCATATAAGAATATGAGAAAATCGTGCCATTCACTTAGAAACATGAATTGCCGGAAATATATAATACATACTAACTATGGCCAGTAGAACAGTATCACCCAATCAGTATGGTAGGATTCGCACAATCGGCCAGCTTTCATATGGCTTAATATTATTTAAAAACATGTTTACTGTAATTTTTTGCAATATTTACACGATATGAACAAGAATTAAATGAAAAATACTGGCATGTATATTTTGTTGTTGTGAAAAAATTAAAGAAAAATTTTCGTCTTATACGGGATGAGATAAAATAGCCTTGTTTGAGGAATTTTTTTTTCTGGGATTAAAAACTGTGTTAACTTCACAAGCTTAACATTAAACATACAATAACCGGTAAAAAGACCGGTTGTGAACTTTTTTATAATAAATGCGTATATCATTTTATCGCTTTTGAACATTTGACGTCATGACTTTTTCTACTACTTATATACAATTAATATTCTATAATTTTTTTGTTTTTGTATTAAGTTTATTTTGAGTTACACTTGTCGTATGCCGTTATCTACCACAACCGGTCATTTGACCGGGATAAAAATTTATTGATTTTATTGCTTTAGGCAAAAGGTTAAAAGTTAGTTGTACATTTCAGCAAAGACTGTTGCGTAGTTAGTTCAATCAAAATAATTGTGAATTAAAATTTCAAGAAAGTATCTCAAATTTTAGATTGGAAGTAGCATTTTACTGTAAGAAAAGAAAAGGTAACAAAAACTAAAATTATTGGTAGTTAGCTTATATTTTGTTTTGGTAGTTTTACTCCATTTCTAATACTGGTTACTTTTTACCCAAGAAAAATGTCGAAACAATCAAGTTCTTAGAAGATATAAACAATATAGGCGAAGAAAATGAAGATATACTGGTTGTAAGTGATAAATGATCTATTAGACAATGTGTTTGAATGTACAGATACTGACGAGTAAAAGTAAAATATTGTGAATATACCTCGTGCACGAAAAATACTGTATACTCAGAAGTTCTGAAGAAGAGATAGAAAAAATGAACAGCATGTTGCGATTAACCTTCACATTGTCGGCAAAAAAAATCCCTCAATCTTGACTACGACTACCCGGGTAAAGAAAAAAAATTCATATATTTTCGCTTATATTCAATAGGATATTTGAAAACAGCTCTGTTAAATTAACTGTTTTTAATTTTGTTTTGTTTCTCTTGCGTATGTTTTACCTACAAATATGTATATCTGTTGTTGCTTGATTTGAATTTAGTTAGTAAAAAAAAACATTTTTTAATAACTGTGATTCTGTTAATATAAAAAAACCAAAGATGGAAAAGGAGAAACTAGAATATTTGTCAAGTGTTCAAATAAGCAGGTAATTAAACTATAATTAAATTTGCAACTGTATTTATAAAAAAAACATAATAACGGTTTCTTGCTGCGTGCATTGCATCAAAAATTATCTATTATAGATTATAGTGAAGTGCGTAATTATAGTGAAGTGCGTAATTTAGAATCGGATTCAGAAGATGATTTGGCATTTGATGACGATGATATCGATCCTGTATATCCTTGCAAATGACGCCAACGATTCAGATGTGGAGCTCGAAAATGTTATCGTTGAGACAAGGGAAACTACTGACTCAGAGGCCAACGACGAAGAAGATTGTAATATAGACGACAACACAGATGATAATAGAGATGATCTAAATCAGAATGATGGAAACGTAGTGAATATTATGTCGGTAAATATGGTACTAAATGGCGAAAATCGGGTCCTAATTTACATCGTTTGTAAAAGGCCGAAAAGCAGTATAAGAAGTACATGGAAGCGAATCCTGATAAAAAAAAAATTGGTCTGGGAACCGTTAAAAGAGGAAGAACTGCTAGCTTATTTGGGTTTTCTAATAGTTATTGGTGCTCACAAATCCAATTATGAACCAACAGTTGGGCCAACTGTGGAAAAAAATTCATTCCCATTGTATCGAGCTACAATGTCTGTTCGATAATTTTACAATATTACTCGTTTCATTCGATTCGATTATTATGCAACTCGGCAAGCTCGAATGGAAACTGATAAGGCGGAACCAATTACGGAAATTTTTCAGATGCTAAACGCAAATTTGAAAAATAATTATAGACCTCATAAATCAATTACGATTGATGAACAGTTATTTCCGTTTAGAGGTCGAACGAAGTTTACACAATATATTCCCTCTAAACCCGCCAACTATGGGATCACGATATGGTGGGCCTGTGATTCCGAAACCGCATTCCCCTTGAATGGCCAAATTTATACCGGAAATATTCGTGACAAAAATCAAGGTGAGCGGGTAGTTAAGGAACTCATAGCTCCCTATAAAAATAGCGGTCGCAATGTCACAACTAGGGAGTGCAAATTTACCGATTTTTCAATTTACCGGTAAACGGTAAATTTTGCGTGAGGTCGGTAATTTATCGATAATTTACCGGTAAATTGAATTTAAATAATATTTTGGTACTGTGCCTTAGTTATTAAACCAGCGAAAAATTAATAAAGCATTGCTTGAAACAAATTAATGAACTTTATAAAATAAAATAATAAATTAATTAATAATATAAAATAAAATTCATAATGGCAGATTGAAGGGGGGAGGAGGGTATTTGGAAGTTTTTATCCCATGGAATTGATGTTCCAAGTAGCCCGGTGAAAGAAATATGCTATTTTAAGTTTGTTTTAAATAACCCAAAATCTCGCCTTTAAATGGTCACTTTTGTGTTTGTAGTCATAGAGGCATGAAATAACTTTTATTGTATTCTACAATGTATAATGATTTTATTCTAAATAAATCATTATTTAATATAATTGGTTTAAGAAAAATGACTTATGGGCTTCCAAATCCTAAAAAATTTATAGAAGTATGAAAAACGTCACCATCTAAATTCATTTAAAAAAACGTATGATTATTTTGAAATTAGCCTTTTTTTAAATCTCTTGTTTATGCCCTTTCCAATGTATACTGACATATCATAGAAATCACTCATTTCATGGTAAAATACGAGATATCAGAGTTAAGAAAATACCTTTTAAGATATTAATTAATTTAAAATCAACTTCATTTATAAGATTTTGTTCAAAATGACCTCCTCATTTCCGTATATATGCATGCACGGCATCTTTTTTTAATGTCCACGGTTGTTGCGCTTTCAATTAAAATTTCTCTTGTGAGTACCTCTATTACGTACACAAATGCCTTAGCACGTCCCCAGAGATTCAAAGATGTGAGGTCTCGGGACAGCGTGGGCTAATAAATAGGACAACCCCTACCAATCAGAACATCTTACAAAACTGGTAAAAAACAGCTGAGGTAGCTCATTCTGAACAAATTCGAGATAAAAAATATGAACCGCCCAAACATTAACGATGAATTTCCTTTGAAAAGAATCCTGCCTTTTCTTGTGTAGATTTCAGCTTTTACTGCCCCAATGAAGCAGATTTTGTAAATTCACAATTCCCTTACGATTGAAGTTAGACTCATTTGTCCACAAAATCCATAAATCTATAAAACTTCAGCCGTGAAACGAATAACATTAAGCTCACTCTTTTCGTGACCTGGTACAATTAATAATTTAACAAGAACAAAGTGAAGCACACGGGCACTTCCGGTAGCAGATAGTAACATATTGACTGAACAGCACAAGGCAATTAGCACCCGGTTTACTTATTTTTTAAAATCTATCAATAACTTAAAAAACATTTTCTTAACCCTGGCACAAATAACTCTGACTAAATAATATCTCGTATTTTGACCACAAAATGAGGGGTTTCTATGACATGTCAGGGCATAAACAAGAGATTTTTTAAAGCAAAACTAATTTCAAAATAACCATAAGTTATTTTTTAAATTAATTTAGATTTTGACGTTTTTCATAAATCTACACATTTTTTTAGATTTGGAAGCCCATAAGTCATTTTTCTTAAACCAATTATATTAAATAATGATTTATTTAGAATAAAATCATTATACATTGTAGAATACAATAAAAGTTATTTCGTGCCTCTACGACTGCAAACACAAAAGTGATCATTTAAAGGTGAGATTTTGGGTTATTTAAAACAAACTTAAAATATTATATTTCATTTACCGGGCCACTTAGAGCATCAATTCCATGGGATGAAAGCTTCCAAATTACCCCCTCACCTCCCTCCCCCCAATTTGCCAAAAAATGCTATCGGTCCACGCGCCAACCCTGTATATGTTCATTTCGTTTCATTAAATAGAAATCATTACATAAATCTTCAGTAGGTATACCTACATTCAGTAGGTATACCTTCATAATAATTACTGAGTGAATTCCATACCTTATATAAATCCTTCGTTCGAATAAAACATGCTCTCCATTTTTTTCAATGAAATACGCCCTGTTATATCCTGAAACTAAATTGCGCCCTATTAATTATAAATATATTTTTATCGAAAAAATCGGTAAATTTGTAAAAATTTACCGATAAATCGTAAATATATTTTATACGGTAAATACGGTAAATCGGTAAACGGTAATGCACTCCCTAGCACAAACGACAATTTTTTTACTTCCGTACCACTTGCAAAGAATTTGTTAACATGGAATGTATCAATAGTGGATACAATAAAAAAAACAAAGCATGTATTCCCGTAGAGTTCAAACCATCTAGATCTAGAGAGGTTCTGTCAAACAAATTTGGTTTTGGAGAAAAAATGGTGCTTTGCTCCTATATGCGAAAAGCGAACAAGTCAGTAATATTATTATCAACGCAGCACGACGACAAGAGTACTTCTGGAACAAAATTAAAACCCGATATTATTTTATATTATAATTCTACAAAAGAAGCCCTTTATACAATGGACAAAATGTTATCACAATACACAACCAAGCGGAAGACAAATCGATGGCAACTGGCAATGTTTTTTAACATTGTAGACATAGCGGCACTAGCAGCATATATAATTTATATTACAAATAACCCGTCCAACAAACAAACTGTAAAAAGTAGTCGTCGGTGAAATTTTTTAGAAGATCTGGGTAGAAACCTTTGCATCCTACTAATAAAAAAGAGAGCTCTATTTCCAAGAGTTGTAAGCCATTATGCTATCAGAAGTGCAATACAAGGCATTCTAGGTCTACCAATTGAACAATTACAAGAGCCTAGTAATACTTTGTTTACACCAGATCGAGACGCATCCGGTCGATTAACGCATAAAGGCCAATGCTTTATGTGCTACGGTGAAGGCAAAAAGAAGCGATCCACAAGAAAAATGTGTGGTTTTTGCAAAAAACCAATCTGCCAGGAACACAGCCTTAATCAAACCCAGTGTCAACTATGTCATATGAGCCTATAGTTCATAACTTTTAAGATATTTTCCTCAATTTTATTTACTTTTATTTTATTAATTTTTGTTTTATTAATTTTTAATAGAAAATGAAATGTGATATATCTACAATGATTATTATTGAACAATGAATTGTGATCTGATATTTTTCTTATCAATGAAATAAAATAAACCAAAAAACAAAACAAAACTTGCTTGTTTTTTTTTGTATAAAACATGAGGAAAAATATCTTTACCTGGGTAAATACTGTCAAGGTGGTCGAAAAAGGCGAAAATTGATAAATTACTCATTACCACATTAGTATCCCGAAATTTTTTTTGAATTTTTCTGAAAAATTTAATCACTGAGTCGAAGCGATTTTAAAATTCGCCCAAAATTCATGTAGTTATTCAACGGAGAAAATCATGATCTTTACCCGGGTAAATACCGACAAGGTGAAGGTTAATGGATCTGTTTGAAAAGAAATACAAATAGGTGGTACACCCGGAAGACCACCACTTCATAACATTTTCAGGCAAGAAGTAGGCCCAACAGTATATACAAAACGTCATATTATGAAGGGTAAAATTAGGACTGCATTTTCGTTGATAATTGACAACAGTGTTATGAACCATATAACAACATGCACGACAGAAGAAGCAAAGAAAGTCTTAGGAAACGATTGGAGTTTATCTCAAGAGAAATTAGATGCGTTTATTGCAATTTTATATACACGATGGAGCAAATGGAGCAAAAGATTGCAAGTTCATTTTTTTGTCGAATAACATATGGGGGCCTAAATTTTTCTTGGAAACTATGAGCAGACATAATTTTACAGAATCTCTAAGATTTATCCGTTTTGATAAAAAAAAGTCAGCGGAGCCAACGCTTGCAAACAGACAAATTCGGCATATCTATGATTTGGAATACATTCATTGAGAACAGCCAAAACTGTTACAAACTGGGTGCTAATGTTACTATAGACGAACAGCTACTTCCGACTAAAGTAAGATGTAAATCTACGCAATGCATGCCTAATAAGCCCGAAATATTTGGAATCAGACGTCACATCGGACGTCGATAGCAAATACACTGCACGTGTATGTCTAGAAAAAGATGAAAATAGGACCTCTTCAGTACAACTCTCTGAATATGTTGTACTCAAACTCATTGAACCATTAGTCCACCTACGTTAGTTGGAACTATCCGCTCAAATAAAAGGGAATTACCAATAATTGCGAAGCAAAATAAAGATGATATGGAACGCTTTTCATCGAAAATTTTCACAACAGATAATTGTATTCTTACAATCTATATAAAAATGAATCAAAAACAAGTACTTTTACTTAGTTCTAAAAATAAATCTGTCGGTTGAAAACAATGATAAATGTTTACCTGAGACCGTTTCATATTACAATAAAACTAAATTTCTGGTAGACTTGACTGATTGAGGCGAGGAAATATACCACAAAATCTAAGTTTTGCAGATGGCCTCTACAAGTATTTTTCAATATCCTTGATTTAGCTGGCATATATGCCTGGATTTTGCACAAGCAAACGGCAGGAGAAAATATCTCGAAAGAAGATTTTTAATTCCATGCTAGCAGTTGAACTTGCAGCCGATTTTCGAGAAGCCTGTGAACAACTAAAAGAAAGAACAAATACGAAAGGAGCATTGCCTAAATCTTCTACAGATTCTTATCAATGTAAGATGTGTCAAATAGGACATTGTAACGAAAATAAAACCATCAAAATTTGTTCTAAATGTGAAAAAGATGTTTGCGGAAAATGTACAATGGAGACACCCTGTATATGAAAAAAATGCGATGAGCAATGAATTAAAAAATCTTATTCTTATTCTTTGTGTTTGAAATAGAAATCGACAATTTACATTTTTGTATAATTATAATAAAGTTACTTTGTTTATCTCCTCCCTAACATCCATATTTCATACATTTAATCAGGAAACATAAAGACCAGACATTTGACCGGCCATGGTAGAAATAGGTTTGTATTTAGTGTTGGTATGTTTAGTGTTAAGGACGGGATGGTCCAGTCTCCACGACATTTATGCAATTTCAGCAATGTTCTGGAATTTGGCGATGCTGATTCTCTCTCTCTCTCTCTCTGGCACTACATATATCATCAAGGGATTTGGCCGCCTCAAATGAGGTTTCAAAATCATATTTTCATTTCGGATAATGAATGATTAATTCATTGATCCTAAGCCACCGGGAATCGAACCAATTTGTAATTTTAAAAAACCAATTTGTAATTTTAACTTAACTTTAGGACCAGGCTGTGTAATTTGAATCTACTACTAGTTACAGCGAGGTTATAATCAAATTAATTTGGTAGGATTAAATTTGATTTCTATCATCTATTTTGAACGATGTTGTAGAATTCAGTAAAAACAGTATGAAACAAAAAAAAACGTAAATCGCGCTTAAGTTTAAAATCGGTTTGTAGAAGGAAACTGTTTTTCAATTAAATTAAAAAATTTTCTTCAGTCTGATTAAAAACGACTTACAGGATCACCAAATCAAAAAAAACCATCTACTGCTTTTTTTGTCTCTTCCTCGCGGCTACGCAAAGATATTAATATTTGATAATGTTACCAAACAATATCTTGAAGAATCGAGCACCAATCATCAGTTAGAATTTGATAGGAAAAGTCTGATCCAACTGCACAAGCAACCTTTTGGTACAAAACAGTTATAATTTCTATATTAGGCAAAACATTAAAATGTTAGATATTATAAATGTTTAAGGTAAGATAAGTCCCCTGAATCTAACAAATCAACGTGGATTGTAAATAACCCGTAACTGGCCAGTAATCTCGTTCTAAGTACCAACAGTGGCGAGCAAAAATGGATACATAATGCAAGCATTTTAAATTTTCAATTTCTATAGTTGTTATTTTATTATTTAGAAAACAAAAATAACTTGAGGTTACAAGTTTGTAATATGTATTACCCATAAGATTTACTTAAGAAACTAACACATTAATTTATTTGACTAAAGAGATAAAAAAAAATTCACTGTTTAGGACAAAAAAGAGTCATTTCATAAAAATTGTACTATTGACGATTGGAAACGGGTGGTTTGGTCCGACGGAATGAAAATAAATCGATATCAGCCAGATGGGAAGTGCTACTACTGAAAACGGCCACATCAAAAAATCAAGAAACATCGTGTTACGGAAACGACGAAGCACGGTGGCGTATTAGTAATGGCCTGGGGATGCTTCACCTGGTGTAACATTGGCCCAGTAGTGAGGATCAAGCACATTATGCGAAAGGAAGAATATTCGAATATTCTTAAAGAAAACCTAGTGGAGTTTGTGGACGAGTGTGCTTATCCGGAAGAAGAAATCCTTTTTCAGCAAGAGGGAGACTCCCAGTGTAAAACACTATAAAAATGATTAAAAGATCAGAAATTCCAAACTATGAAATGGCTTGCTCAAATTCCGAACAAAGGCCTTCATCAAGCGTCGATTAAACGAATATGATGAGGGACCTAAAAACGTAGACGAATTATGGCGGCGAGTTGAAACGGAATGGAATAAAATTCCACATGACTCCATACAAGGGTTGATCGGGAGTATGCCCCGACGTACAAAATCAGTCATTGACAATAAGGGACTTTGGACCAAATATTAACAATTTCAAATTTAAAAACGTGCATATATGCATACTTCTGACCCATTTTAATGTTGTGTAATATATTTTTTAATTAATAGAATTATTGTTATTTTCTTAAGTTAATCTTATGAATACATAATATTACAAACTTGTAACCTCAAGTTATTTTTATTGTCTAAATAATAAAATAATTACTATAGAAATTAATAACTTAAAATGTTTTCATTGTGTATCTATTTTTGCTCGCCACTGTAGATACTTTAACCCTCGTCCGGCGGCATAATTTTACAACGCTAAAAGGTGACAGACATACATTTGTACTTTCATATATTTTATATGAAAATCGTCACTGTAGACATATTTTTGTAAATAGATAATATTTGGAATTTCCACATTATTAAAATGTATAGAGATCTCACAAAGCTTTGACTCTCTCCAGCTTCTACAAGAAGACTTATTAGTATTTAAAAATAGAAAGGTACTATTATACCTATCCCACCTGACGAGGGTTAATTAAACAAAAAAAGAGTGAGTCCATTATTAAGTGCTATTCCATTCAAAATTACAAGATTGTGTACAAAATTAAAAAGAGACAAGAATAAAATCTCTACATGAGAATTCCGAACGGGATTTTGTAGTAAAACAGAATAAAAAATTGAAAACTCAAGTGAGCTAGAAAGAGAAATATAAAAAATAATCTCGTTCCATTCGTTCTCCCCAAACCGGAATTTATGCACTGGTGGAACGTTGACCTTGGCCCATTAGTGAGAGGCAATCAAGGGCATTAATGCGAAAAAATAATATAATAATAACAATAGAAATTAAAAACTTAAAATGTTTTCATTATGTATCTATTTTTGCTCGCAACTGTACTAAATCAAAGGTATAGTGGCCCGTGCAAACACAAAGTAAGTTAAATGGAGTTTCCGGCAAGATATACTTCAGAAGTTAAACCCAATCAACTCACATCTGGCTGCACAGGACGAAAGAGTGGAATCTGTGGGCGAGCTACTGAGAAAAAAAACCAGAGACTAGGAAAACTGGAAAATAAATCAGTGAGCCAAGAAAAAATAAATAACAGATGCGACACGTAAAACTCAGGTAGTCATTGACTATTTTAATTCTAGTCCATACAAAATTAATAAGAAAAAATAATGAGACGTTTAATGCAAGTAGCTACTGTACCTATTGAAACCAAGCAGACGGGTCATTAAAATATGAGTTTCACTCTAATAGAAAGCCAACCTACAGGCCTACCGACCCAAATAAATTTCCTGACCTTCTGAATTTCTATGTATCAAAAGGTATCTCCGAAACTTACTTCGCAGTCGAAAAGTTGAAGTGAGAGAGTTGTTTAATAGGAAAAGAACAGCTCGTAAGACTTGGTAAAGAACTAAAGCCCCTGATGACAAAATAATCGTCAACAACTTAAACTACTTATAAAGGAGATTAAGAATTAGTAAGTTGCTAGCTCCGTTAGTAATTTGACAGGGAAACCTGACACGGACTAGTCTTTGTGTAAAGCCATCAAAGGCCTAGCATGCAAGTGCCATCCATAGAAACCAGCTGTTCTGTTTACGCAACGCCTAGAAAATACCTTCAAACCCTCAACTGGATAAGTGGATAATGAATATTTAATATATATAGCCAAAATAGATGAGTGACTTGTGCTACCAGTTACTCTGAAAGAATTCAAACAAGAAGTAAAAAACTTTAAAGATAAAAAATGAGCCGCCAACATAAATTTGAACGTCGTCCGCATAAAAATAATATTTCGATCCAATTATGCTGTCGGATAAATCATTAATAAAAAGAGAAAATAATATTGGACCTAAGAGGACGCCTTGCGGCACTCCGCTTATAACCGTTGCAATTCTTGATGCCACAGCTGCTAAATCTACGTGTTGAGTCCTGTCCGACGAATCGTACTGCTGAATATGAGAAATTATAATGAAGTTTCAATTTTTGCAGTAACAGCATATTATTAATAGAGTTAAAAGCCTTAGAAAAATCTAGTAGAACAATCACGGCAAAAGACTTAAGAATGTGACAGATATCATCTATACCAACTAGAGCAGATGCTGTCTTGTGATTCTTTCGGAAACCAGATTGATGGCAATTTAATAAACCATTTCATTAATGTACAAGGTAGTTTAGTTTTTCAAAAGCAATTCCAAGACTCTCGAGAGAATAGGAGTAATACTTATTGATCGTAAGTCTTGCAAAGATTTAATCTCCTTACGAGGGCAAATCAATATGTTCGTAGCATCGATACAAAAGAGCTTGTAACCTCATGGCTTGATCAGGGCTGCTATTGTGGTTGCACACTCGTATTGCGGTACAGCTCGTAGTCGGAAATGGGAGGTTCTGCCCACCACCTTCACAGCGGCCATGGTTCCAAAATATTAACGGGAGGTGTACAAAAAAAAAACCGAATTTCAAAAGCAAACACAAGACCGGATCGTAAAGGTAAATATGACCGTTAGGCTATTACATTCTATGTCACCCTCCTCCTACCAATTTTAAGTTCACTTAGACCTTTACAACATTTCCCCGCAGCTTGCAATCGCACAGAAGGAAGAGGTCACCATGCTGAACGATGGAACCGACGCCAGTTTAAACAAAATAATTCTGACTGACCAAAAATAATTCGAGTACCAGTAGCAAAATCGATCTTAACCAAAAAAAAAGAAATGTTGTTGACCAGAAATTAATAAAAGAATTAAACGTTAATGCCCAAAAATAGGAGGAAACAAAAAAAAGAAAAACGTATGAAAGAAATTAAATTAAGAAAAGGAAAAGTCAAAAATTAATAAATTTGAAAGGAAATTAGTAACATGCGATACTTTACATGAGATTATAATGAAAACTGCGACTCCTGTTTTTATAGCGTCTCATCGCGTCGCCAACCCAACGGCTTGCCGTTGCACACCGTTGGTTGAATATTGATGGAGCAGATGTTAAAATGGTATATTCCCGTTGATAACTAAATGCTACGTTTGGACTCTTATGACCTTGTCACTAGGTACGCGGTGCACCAGTATGTAGTGATGACGTAGCGAAGTTTTCTGGTACGTATTAAACAACAGCCTTGTTGTTAATGAACACCGTTTTGAATCATGCGGGCTGGCATTCGACGTTGATTCACCCCTTCTCACTTGGCTGTTACTTCGATAACACCGGAGAAAAAAAACTAATCCAACACAGCCTTGCGTTCAGCACAAACTGCAAAGAATTAATTAAGAACCACTATCGTCTCTCGTATTTATTTATTATTGGTTGGAACTGAGTGGTTTACATATACATATATTTACACTGTATAAATGCACAAAAATTACGGTTTGCCACCAGGTTGGAAAGAAAGTTAAGAAGATTTAATTTTGTTTTTTTTTTCTTTATATTTTATCACTAAAATAATTAAGTTGAAATTATTCACAAAAACTTTAACAAAATCCTTGATTTCGGCTTTTGAATAAATTATGTCTATTATAAAATTAATAGATTTTAATGAACAAGGTACCTTCTTAAATTTTTTATCAGAATTTTTCTTTTCATTTATTTTTAATTAAAGCTCGATCTGGCTTGTCACTCATTCAAAAACTAACTCCCCAAAAAAACTTATCATGTTCCTCTTCTCGTCAATTCGATTGCAACTCATGTTTTTCCGTTTTTATATCTGTCCTCTTCTTGTGGACGACAAGTATATCACCAGCTGATCAACTTTCGGGTTGTCACAGTAAATATCAACAAACAAGGTGGGTAGGTATGAGACAGGTTGTATGGTATAAAGGCGGTAAGCAAACAAAAAAATTCCTGAGTGGTAAGTGTAATTTTTTTTAAAAAGTTCTTGTTCAAAGAGACAATGCCTACGAAAACACAATCAGACTGGAGCTTCGTTACAAGCTATATATTTAGAGAAATTTTATTTGTATTTTTCAACATAATCTCCTCCAACATTAATGCATTTATTACATCTTTCAAATAATTTATTTAAACCGACGAAAAAAATGATTTATTTAGGTCTTCAAAATAACCTTCAGGAGAGGATATGACTCCATCATTATTTGAAAATTGTCAGCCTCTTATTTTTTTTAAATTTGGAAACAGATAAAAACACTAGAGGCCAAATCTGGACTATAGGATGGGTGAGGGATTTCTTCAAAGCCACATTCACGTAGAGCAGTTTGTGCATTTTTAGCCTTATGAACAGACGCATTGTCGTGGAGAAGTAAAATCTTACTTCTAACTTTACCATGCCGTTTTTTTCGGATGGCAGTCTTCAATTTGTCTAAAACTTCAGCATAACAATTGCCTGTGATAGTGGTCTTTTGTGGCATATAATCAATTCACAAAATTCCTTCTGTATTCTAGAAAATTGTGGCCATAACCTTTCCAGCCGACTGAATTGAGTCTTAAACTTCTTAGGGGGAGGTTCATCACATTTTTTTTATTGTATAGATTCTTGTTAGGATTCCGGATCCTAATGATGGATCCATGTTTCATCGCCCATCACGATACTATTTATGAAATTCCAGGATCATTTTTTTTTCATTTTGAAAATGTTGCTTGAAGCTTCGACAGGAATTTTTTTCTGTTCCAGAGTTAGCGAACGGGGAAAATGTGGTACCAAAAGAAAGCCTGAGATTTCTCAATTAATAATTTTCACAATATTTACACGGCGACCCTCTAATACAAAATTTTCTGCCAAAATAACGTTTCTGTAATATTTAAATTTTCATATCTAGTTTTGGAAAGCCTTAAAATTCAATATTTATAACCTTTATAATTTGTCCATATGTATTGAAGTTATTTTATATACTTTGGGTTTCTATTTTGTTATATACTTCTGTACATACTAGTACAATATTGTTAAATAAAAATTACATTTATTTTTGAGTCTGCTCATCAATCGGACGTATTTTATATATTGTGCACCGTTAATAAATATTAACCAGATAATACTATCCGGTCCCGTATGTTATATAATTCTGAGATATAACAATTTGGCGACGAAGATGGATGAAGAATTGTTGAAGCAAATTTTGCAACAGAAAACTCCGGAACAAAGTCTACCACTATTTCACAATTTTGAACAAAACCGGCACTCGTGGTCTTCATATTTAATGCAGTTAGAACAGTTTTTTATTGTTCATGGTGTCACAGATGAAAACAAAAAACGGGCAGTACTACTGTCTAACGTTGGAGAATACATTTTGGATATTTTAAATAAATTATTCAGCGATATGGTAAGTAGGACATATACAGATTTAACTAAAGGCCTTACTGAATATTTCTCATCAAAAACACATGTGCTTGCATCATGCTATGAGTTCCATAAGACTACTATGAAACCACATCAGACATACGCCGAGTGGGTTGCAGATTTGCGCGGTATCGCAAAGAGTTGTAAATTTGTATGCAGCAAAAGTACATGTGAAACCACGTATGTAGATGAGCTGATCCGTGACGTCGTTGTTATACTTACACCACATGAACATGTAAGGACTGCATGTCTACAAAAAACTAATCCATCCTTAACTGACGTTTTAGAAATCGCCCGTATTTATGAGACAACAGTGAAAACATGTGCTACTTTAAAGGGTGAAACTAAACCGTCTGATGTTTTTAAAGTAAATTCAGAGCATGCAACGAAGAACTGGAACGACCAAAATTTGTCATATAACTACAATAAATCGTGTCATAAATGCGAATATAATCATAGTCGTTCGAATTGTAAATTTTTAACTGCGACGTGTCATCAATGCAATAAAAAGGGGCATATAGCTACTGTATGTATGTCTCGTTCACGTGGTCGATCAAATACTTATAATCGGAGACGACGATATAGATCTTAGAGCCGTAATTCTCGCACAAGCTCAAATTCGCCGAGGAGATATACACATTCAACAAATTCCGTCGATGAAGTTGAAAATGTGTCTTTCATATTTTCTATTGAGAGCACGAAAAATAAAATTTCAATGGTTCTACAAGTAAATAATATACCAATACAATTTCAATTGGATACTGGTGCTACGTGTTCAATGATTGGCTCACAATCATACGCCGAATTAAATTATCCTATGTGCACACCAACAACCATACATTTTAAATCATATGGAGGAACGCTTATACCTGTCAAAGGAAAAATTAATGTTAAAGTCGCGTTTAAAGATTTTAGTGAAGAATTATCATTGGTTGTATGTGATTCAGCAAATTGCAGTAATATCCTTGGCATGGATTGGTTCGATGCTTTACATTTTCGTATTACACACAATGCAGAATATATTTTTGGAGTAGAATCAAGCGATGCATTGAGACAAAAAATCCACGAATATTGCAAAAAACATACTAAACTTGTTGATGCTACAGCCATAGGAAAGTGCAATTCACACAAAGCCGATATTAAATTAAAAAGCGATGCACAACCAAAATATTTTAAACCACGTGTTTTTACCTTTCGCCGTTCAAAAATCCGTCAAAGATGAACTATTGCGATTGGTTAGTTTGAATATATTGAAACCCGTGCAAACTTCGTCATGGGGTACACCAATAGTACCAGTTGTTAAGCCAAATGGAAAAATTCGCATTTGCGCTGATTATAAAGTCACGGTAAATCCTCAAGTTGATGTCGATCGTCACCCACGTATTGAGGAATTGTTTTATAAATTGCAAGGTGGTCAATTTTTCACAAAAATTGATCTCAGAGATGCGTATCTCCAACTTGAACTCACCGACGATTCAAAAAAGTTTTTAGTAATTAACACACCGTTTGGATTATATGAATTCCAACGTCTACCTTTTGGAATTTCAAGCGGGCCCGGCATTTTTCAGAGGCTCATGGAACAAATCACATCCGATTTAAATTTTTGTGCCGTATATTTAGACGATGTGATCATATCGGGCAAAACAAATGACGATCATTTAAAGAATTTAAGTATGCTCTTGACCAGATTAGAAGAAAATGGTTTTCGATGCCATTTAGGAAAGTGTAAATTCGCTCAACCCGAAATTGAGTATCTGGGGCATATTATTAGCAAAAATGGCATCCGTCCCTCAACATCTGGCTTAAAAGCACTACGTGATTTACCACGTCCATCCAATTTGAAGGAAGTTGAACCATTTATCGGTAAGATATATTATTATAATAAATTTATTAAAAATTTCTCAGATGTGGCGGCACCATTAAATCAATTACGTTCAAAAAATGCTAAATTTAATTGGGGTGAGGCACAAGAAACGAGTTTTAATAAATTAAAATCTGCAATCATCAATGCAGCACAATTAGTTCATTTTAGGAATGATTATCCACTTATATTAGCCACTGATTCTTCCTCGTATGGTCTGGGTGCGGTTATTTCTCATAGATACCCTGATGGAACCGAATACCCTATTGCATTCGCGTCAAAAACTCTTACCGACACACAAAAACGTTACTCACAAATTGAAAAAGAAGCTCTTTCAATTATTTACGGTGTAACCAAATTTAATGTCTGTGAAGTTAGCCCAGGATTTCATCCCAGAAAAATAAAAAATGACATCAGGCAACACTAAAACTGCATTATTATCCCAGCCCAGGATTTGTTTATAATTTCTGTTAAATATTATTAAAAATGTAGTGCATTGCAAAAAAAATAATATAATGTGAATACTTATCCCAGAAAACAGAAAAATTACAGAATATTGTACATTAAAATAATAATAAAAAATTTTAATATACGTGCTTTACTTTATAATATTCGTACTGTTATAACGCCAATCTCAACATACGGATCGACTTGTGATTTTAACTGTGAATAGTGGTCATCATTACGAGTCGATACGGCTTGCTTCAGTTCACGGAACTCGTGGTTCCTGGGAACCATAAATTAAATTCCGTCATCCATGGGCCATACAGATAAGAGCTTATTGCGCCAATCTCAACATGCAAATCAACTCAGGATTTTTAGGGTAGGCAACAGTCATTATGACAAGCCGATATGAATTGATTTGATTTCCGGAACTCGTGGTTCCTGGGAACCATTAATAAAAATCTGGTTCTCATATACTGGGCCATACACATATGGGCCTATTGCGCCAATCTCAACATACGGATCGACTTGGGATTTTTATTATGAATAGTGGTCATCATTACGAGTCGATACGGCTTGCTTCAGTTTCCGGAACTCGTGGTTCCTGGGAACCATAAATTAAATTCTGTCATCCTTGGGCCATACAGATAAGAGCTTATTGCGCCAATCTCAACATGCAAATCAACTCAGGATTTTTAGGGTAGGCAACAGTCATTATGACAAGCCGATATGAACTAATTCGATTTCCGGAACTCGTGGTTCCTGGGAACCATTAATAAAAAACTGGTTCTCATATACTGGGCCATACACATATGGGCCTATTGCGCCAATCTCAACATACGGATCGACTTGGGATTTTTATTATGAATAGTGGTCATCATTACGAGTCGATACGGCTTGCTTCAGTTTCTGGAACTTTTGGTTCCTGGGAACCATAAATTAAATTCTGTCATCCTTGGGCCATACAGATAAGAGCCTATTGCGCCAATCTCAACATGCAAATCAACTCAGAATTTTTAGGGTAGGCAACAGTCATTATGACAAGCCGATATGAACTGATTCGATTTCCGGAACTCGTGGTTCCTGGGAACCATTAATAAAAAACTGGTTCTCATATACTGGGCCATACACATATGGGCCTATTGCGCCAATCTCAACATACGGATCGACTTGGGATTTTTATTATGAATAGTGGTCATCATTACGAGTCGATACGGCTTGCTTCAGTTTCTGGAACTTTTGGTTCCTGGGAACCATAAATTAAATTCTGTCATCCTTGGGCCATACAGATAAGAGCCTATTGCGCCAATCTCAACATGCAAATCAACTCAGAATTTTTAGGGTAGGCAACAGTCATTATGACAAGCCGATATGAACTAATTCGATTTCCGGAACTCGTGGTTCCTGGGAACCATTAATAAAAAACTGGTTCTCATATACTGGGTCATACACATATGGGCCTATTGCGCCAATCTCAACATACGGATCGACTTGGGATTTTTATTATGAATAGTGGTCATCATTACGATTCGATACGGCTTGCTTCAGTTTCCGGAACTTGTGGTTCCTGGGAACCATAAATTAAATTCTGTTATCCTTGGGCCATACAGATAAGAGCCTATTGCGCCAATTTCAACATGCAAATCAACTCAGGATTCTTAGGGTAGACAACAGTCATTATGACAAGCCGATATGAACTGATTCGATTTCCGGAACTCGTGGTTCCTGGGAACCATTAATAAAAAACTGGTTCTCATATACTGGGCCATACACATATGGGCCTATTGCGCCAATCTCAACATACGGATCGACTTGGGATTTTTATTATGAATAGTGGTCATCATTACAAGTCGGTACGGCTTGCTTTAGTTTCCGGAACTCGTGGTTCCTGGGAACCATAAATTAAATTCTGTCATCCTTGGGCCATACAGATAAGAGCCTATTGCGCCAATCTCAACATGCAAATCAACTCAGGATTTTTAGGGTAGGCAACAGTCATTATGACAAGCCGATATGAACTGATTCGATTTCCGGAACTCGTGGTTCCTGGGAACCATTAATAAAAAACTGGTTCTCATATACTGGGCCATACACATATGGGCCTATTGCGCCAATCTCAACATACGGACCGACTTGGGATTTTTATTATGAATAGTGGTCATCATTACGAGTCGATACGGTTTGCTTCAATTTCCGGAACTCGTGGTTCCTGGGAACCATAAATTTAATTCTGTCATCCTTGGGCCATACAGATAAGAGCCTATTGCGCCAATCTCAACATGCAAATCAACTCAGGATTTTTAGGGTAGGCAACAGTCATTATGACAAGCCGATATGAACTGATTCGATTTCCGGAACTCATGGTTCCTGGGAACACCCGGAAGGTATCAACACAGGATTTTTAGGGTAGATGACTACTAATACCGTAAAAATCATATTATAATAAAATTATTCATAATAATTCATAATAAACTATTCATAATAAAAAATCCCAAGTCGATCCGTATGTTGAGATTGGCGCAATAGGCCCATATGTGTATGGCCCAGTATATGAGAACCAGTTTTTTATTAATGGTTCCCAGGAACCACGAGTTCCGGAAATCAAATCAGTTCATATCGGCTTGTCATAATGACTGTTGCCTACCTTAAAAATCCTGAGTTGATTTGCATGTTGAGATTGGCGCAATAGGCTCTTATCTGTATGGCCCAAGGATAACAGAATTTAATTTATGGTTTTAAGGAACCACGAGTTCCGGAAACTGAAGCAAGCCGTATCGACTCGTAATGATGACCACTATTCATAATAAAAATCCCAAATCGATCCGTATGTTGAGATTGGCGCAATAGGCCCATATGTGTATGGCCCAGTATATGAGAACCAGTTTTTTATTAATGGTTCCCAGGAACCACGAGTTCCGGAAATCGAATCAGTTCATATCGGCTTGTCATAATGACTGTTGCCTACCCTAAAAATCCTGAGTTGATTTGCATGTTGAGATTGGCGCAATAGGCTCTTATCTGTATGGCCCAAGGATAACAGAATTTAATTTATGGTTCCCAGGAACCACGAGTTCCGGAAACTGAAGCAAGCCGTATCGACTCGTAATGATGACCACTATTCATAATAAAAATCCCAAGTCGATCCGTATGTTGAGATTGGCGCAATAGGCCCATCAGTATATGAGAACCAGTTTTTTATTAATGGTTCCCAGGAACCATGAGTTCCGGAAATCGAATCAGTTCATATCGGCTTGTCATAATGACTGTTGCCTACCTTAAAAATCCTGAGTTGATTTGCATGTTGAGATTGGCGCAATAGGCTCTTATCTGTATGGCCCAAGGATAACAGAATTTAATTTATGGTTCCCAGGAACCACGAGTTCCGGAAACTGAAGCAAACCGTATCGACTCGTAATGATGACCACTATTCATAATAAAAATCCCAAGTCGATCCGTATGTTGAGATTGGCGCAATAGGCCCATATGTGTATGGCCCAGTATATGAGAACCAGTTTTTTATTAATGGTTCCCAGGAACCACGAGTTCCGGAAATCGAATCAGTTCATATCGGCTTGTCATAATGACTGTTGCCTACCCTAAAAATCCTGAGTTGATTTGCATGTTGAGATTGGCGCAATAGGCTCTTATCTGTATGGCCCAAGGATGACAGAATTTAATTTATGGTTCCCAGGAACCACGAGTTCCGGAAACTGAAGCAAGCCGTATCGACTCGTAATGATGACCACTATTCATAATAAAAATCCCAAGTCGATCCGTATGTTGAGATTGGCGCAATACGCCCATATGTGTATGGCCCAGTATATGAGAACCAGTTTTTTATTAATGGTTCCCAGGAACCACGAGTTCCGGAAATCGAATCAGTTCATATCGGCTTGTCATAATGACTGTTGCCTACCCTAAAAATCCTGAGTTGATTTGCATGTTGAGATTGGCGCAATAGGCTCTTATCTGTATGGCCCAAGGATGACAGAATTTAATTTATGGTTCCCAGGAACCACGAGTTCCGGAAACTAAAGCAAACCGTATCGACTCGTAATGATGACCACTATTCATAATAAAAATCCCAAATCGATCCGTATGTTGAGATTGGCGCAATAGGCCCATATGTGTATGGCCCAGTATATGAGAACCAGTTTTTTATTAATGGTTCCCAGGAACCACGAGTTCCGGAAATCGAATCAGTTCATATCGACTGGTCATAATTACTATTGCCTACCCTTAAAATCCTGAGCTGATTCGCATGTTGAGATTGGCGCAATAGGCTCTTATCTGTATGGCCCAAGGATGACAGAATTTAATTTATGGTTCCCAGGAACCAAGAGTTCCGGAAACTGAAGCAAGCCGTATCGACTCGTAATGATGACCACTATTCATAATAAAAATCCCAAGTCAATCCGTATGTTGAGATTGGCGCAATAGGCCCATATGTGTATGGCCCAGTATATGAGAACCAGTTTTTCATTAATGGTTCCCAGGAACCACGAGTTCCGGAAATCGAATCAGTTCATATCGGCTTGCCATAATGACTGTTGCCTACCCTAAAAATCCTGTGTTGATTTGCATGTTGAGATTGGCGCAATAGGCTCTTATCTGTATGGCCCAAGGATGACAGAATTTAATTTATGGTTCCCAGGAACCACGAGTTCCGGAAACTAAAGCAAGCCGTATCGACTTGTAATGATGACCACTATTCATAATAAAAATCCCAAGTCGATCCGTATGTTGAGATTGGCGCAATAGGCCCATATGTGTATGGCCCAGTATATGAGAACCAGTTTTTTATTAATGGTTCCCAGGAACCACGAGTTCCGGAAATCGAATCAGTTCATATCGGCTTGTCATAATGACTGTTGTCTACCCTAAAAATCCTGAGTTGATTTGCATGTTGAAATTGGCGCAATAGGCTCTTATCTGTATGGCCCAAGGATAACAGAATTTAATTTATGGTTCCCAGGAACCACAAGTTCCGGAAACTGAAGCAAGCCGTATCGAATCGTAATGATGACCACTATTCATAATAAAAATCCCAAGTCGATCCGTATGTTGAGATTGGCGCAATAGGCCCATATGTGTATGGCCCAGTATATGAGAACCAGTTTTTTATTAATGGTTCCCAGGAACCACGAGTTCCGGAAATCGAATCAGTTCATATCGGCTTGTCATAATGACTGTTGCCTACCCTAAAAATCCTGAGTTGATTTGCATGTTGAGATTGGCGCAATAGGCTCTTATCTGTATGGCCCAAGGATAACAGAATTTAATTTATGGTTCCCAGGAACCACGAGTTCCGGAAACTGAAGCAAGCCGTATCGACTCGTAATGATGACCACTATTCATAATAAAAATCCCAAATCGATCCGTATGTTGAGATTGGCGCAATAGGCTCATATGTGTATGGCCCAGTATATGAGAACCAGTTTTTTATTAATGGTTCCCAGGAACCACGAGTTCCGGAAATCGAATCAGTTCATATCGACTTGTCATAACTACTGTTGCCTACCCTTAAAATTCTGAGTTGATTCGCATGTTGAGATTGGCGCAATAGGCTCTTATCTGTATGGCCCAAGGATGACAGAATTTAATTTATGGTTCCCAGGAACCACGAGTTCCGGAAACTGAAGCAAGCCGTATCGACTCGTAATGATGACCACTATTCACAGTTAAAATCACAAGTCGATCCGTATGTTGAGATTGGCGTTATAACAGTACGAATATTATAAAGTTAAACACGTATATTAACATTTTTTATTATTATTTTAATGTACAATATTCTGTAATTTTTCTGTTTTCTGGGATAAGTATTCACATTATATTATTTTTTTTGCAATGCACTACATTTTTAATAATATTTAACAGAAATTATAAACAAATCCTGGGCTGGGATGATAATGCAGTTTTAGTGTTGCCTGATGACATTTTTTATTTTTCTGGGATGAAATCCTGGGCTAACTTCACAGACATCCAAATTTAATCAATACCTTCAGGGACGAAAATTCGAGCTAGTTACGGATCACAAACCGTTAATATCACTGTTCAACCCAGTTAAAAAATTACCAATTCATAATATCAACCGTTTACAGCGTTGGGCAATTATTTTAATGAACTACGAATATACAATAATTTACAAATCTACAAATCATCATGGAAACGCCGATGCACTATCAAGACTCTCTTGTGGTCCAGATGAAGAGTTTGACAAAAATGTGAATGTTTGCAACAGCGTCGACGAAATATATCAAAATATAATCAATGATTATCCTATCGATTATAAAAGCATTGCAGAACACACATTGTCAGATCCAGTATTATGTAATGTATCAAAATTTATCTTAAATGGTTGGCCAAAAAGTTACCTGTATACGACGAAATGTCCTACTCCCATTTTTTCAACCACAGCGAAAGTCTCAATATATATAATAATGTTATTCTCTTACAGACAGAACAATACACCCGCATTGTTATTCCATCAAGTCTTCAACAAAAAACGGTAAATCTTTTACACGAGGGTCATTGGGCCATCACAAGAACCAAACAAATTGCACGTCGTCATTGCTGATGGCCATCCATCGATCAAGACATCGAGAAATTAATAAAAGCATATGAAAGTTGCCAACTACATGCTAGTTCAAGCACAAAACATTTCAGCCCATGGCCAACAACTGAAAAGCCTTGGCAGAGGCTACACATCGATTTTGCAGGTACGTTTTTGGGAAAAATGTACCTGGTTTGTGTCGATTCATATACAAAATTTCCATTTGTCATAGCCATGACACAAACCACATCTGCGTGTACCATACGTGCACTTCAACAAATTTTTGCTATGGAAGGCTTACCATCGACGATTGTGAGTGACAACGGACCTCAATTCACATCATCTGAATTTGAACAATTTTGTAAAGCCAACGCCATTGAACATCTTACATCTGCGCCATTTCACCCTCAATCCAATGGCGAAGCGGAAAGGTTTGTTCAAACATTCAAGACGTCTATGAAAAAAAATTTACATGATGGTATTAATGTTGATATGGCATTAATTAAATTTCTTTCAACATATCGAACCACACCATTACCAATTGTTGATAAATCTCCATTCGAACTACTTCATGGACGAACACCTCGTACATTACTATCTGCAATGTTACCATCACAAGAACATCGAGTGAAATTTATACCAACAACAAGATATCAATGCAACAATAAAGTGTATACTCTAGATTTTTCATTCAGAGGAAAAAAATGGAGGAAAGGGTTTATTACCAAATGTCTCGGGAAGAAAATGTACATGGTACAAACTAATCATGGAGAGTGGAAACGACATGAAAATCAACTGCGACCACGAGTATCAACAACAGATCTTACTCCAACAAAATCAATTTTAAGAGATACAACAACAAACACACGCAATCAAAACTTAAACAACACCAATAACAATATACCAGTTGTATTCGATTTTGGCGGTGATGACAACATACCTCCATCAACCATTCAAACACCACCATTACCTGAGAACCCAATAGATGATCAACGCACAAGTCCAAGTGCAACCGAATATCCAAGTGGACAACCAATTGTTTTTCGCCGTGATCATTATGAACTGCGTCCAAAACCACATCGATCTTAATTCAAATAACTATAAATTTTTGTTGTTAAAATTAAAACAGGAGGAACTGTAATACCAATTCGAGGTTGATAAAGTAGAAATCTGTATACCGACATCTGTCAAAGATAAACGTCAAGTACGCTGTCATTTATTTAGTTGACATTCTGCCATTTAAGAATATGGAGCATTTAACAATCGACCAACGCGTTAAAATTATTAAATCTGATTAAAGCTGATTTTTCTGAGTGCAAAAGAGACAACAAAGTGAGTTGTTTTTATTTGTTGTCAAAAACCCATCCCCATTTCCATTGGAATAGATCGGTAATCGATTTGTTTTGTTTTTCAAGTTGATTACAAAAATTTTGAGTTTGCTTTCTTTATTTTTGCTATTTCAAAAGTAAATTTATGATTAGTGAACACTTTATGTGCGATTTATACAAAGTGATGATATTTACAGAGCGATATTTGTTATGATGCCAAGAAGTGGCCATGGTAACATTGGTCGGCGTTTTCAGAATGCAACGCGACACCGAAATGTCGCAGCATACGTCGAACGGAAGAGGAACGTGCTATTGAAAGGGAATCAGCCCGAATCAGAATGATTAAGAATCGTGCACGACAGTCAAAAGAGATCAATGAAGCTTACAATAAGCCTAGATTGTGTTGCACGAGCGGCAAGGTGAAATTGCCAGAGTTGCTTCCACCACCAGAGCCATTGAGCACGCTGCTTTACGGTAAATCTAATAATTCGAACCATTTCTTGCAACACATCAAGATGTAGAATGATTGTTTTCAAATGACGTCGTTTGGTGGTGAAATTGGAAATGAACGAAATTACAATCCAACATTTACGGTAATTCCACCAACATCAGAAATGATTGCTAATACACACACCAACACTAACACCACAAAATACACGACACATCACGATATAAGTAACACAAACTAACACTTATCTTGCCAACAAAAGACAAAAATTACAGAATTTGCCTCCAACTATACAGATTCATGGGCAAACTTTTCATCTTGCTGGATCGCTGTTGCCGCATCCAGATCAAGAACACAAATATCTGCAAATATATTTTCTTGGAGATGCACATAATGAAGTAAATCGGCGTTGTTCAACGAAAAGAGAAATAGTCCAGCAATTGCAGCAAATGTTACACGAACACAATGAGCTCATCAAACTGTTTACGACTTTGTTGGAACAGGTGCCATTCGATGATCTCAGCATTGTAATAAAAACGGACAAACGACCAGCAGGAACTCATGAACGACAATACAATGCATTTACAGTTAGTGAAATATCAATTTTTGTTGTTGGTGAAAATTGGGAATCGCGTGATATAATCATCAAACGCCGAACTGGAAACGCACTAGAGCGAATAAGTGAGACATATCCATCGTACGATGCACTGCTATATCCGCTTATGTTGTGCCGTGGTGAAGACGAATATAACTTGATATATTATATTGTATCCGGACGGTAATCCGGCCAATGGTTAATACAAAAAAATAAAACTTTTGATTGTCACTTCATAAATTGTAAATTTTTAGGGATTGAGACAAATGAAAACGTCAGGTCAGTTCAATGAACTTTTACGCATTTCGGATGGTAATTCGCCAAAATATTGACAACCAGCTACTCAGATATCGCCGATTGTTTCAACAATATGCAGTTCTGAAGAATTTTTCTCTTGCGAGATGCGGTCAATAGCGATGCAGATATTGCAGATGTTCGTCGACTCACAATTTTGTCATTGACATACATTGGCAGTCCGAGACACATGTACGATAACACCCAGGACGCGATGACTTACGTGCGCAATTAAGGGCGGCCGAATTTGTGTGTGACGTTTACTTGCAATCCAAAATGGCTAGGGATTACGCAGTTATTGCATCCCGGTCAATCATCAAGCGATCGCCACGACGTTACAGTACGAGTGTTCAAACAAAAACTCAGATGTTTAATGGACTTCATTGCGAAACAACGTGTGTACGGTACTGTTTGATGCTAGATGTATTCGGTTGAGTGGCAGAAAAGAGGTTTGCCGCAAGCACAAATCTTTTTTTGGATGGTGGACAAAATTACGCCAGACCAAATTAATGGCATCATTTCCGCCGAAATTTCTGATCCTGATTTAGATCCGGAGTTGCACGAAGTGGTGAAGACCAATATGCTCCACGGACCATGGGGACAACACCATCCGTATTCGCTTTGTACATATGTCCGACAATAAATGCACAAAACGTTATCCATGTGTTTATTTCGAAAACTCAAACTGAAAACGATAGATATCCACTATATCGGTGTCGCTTGCCAGATGAAAATGGCAGAACGTACATCACTCAATTGAAAGGAGCGGATATTGTGGTTGACAACACATGATCCGTGTCATATTCGCCAATATTGTCTAAGGCATTTAAAATACATATCAATGTTGAGTATTGTAGTTCGGTGAAATCGACCAGTTAAACCTTTTACACGCGTGTTTATTTTGTGAAGTGAATGAACGGTAAAATTTTCTAAAATGTCAAATTGTGAAAAATGTAAAAAAGCTACTGATTCGAGAGAGCGGACTACAATTAGATGTTTCGGACGGTGCAGGAAATTGTATCATTACGCTTGTGTGGATTGGAACTTTGAAAAGTTTGTAAAGTTATTTAAAGAATGTCCATATGCAAGATTCGTTTGTCTTGAGTGCCAAGGTTATGAAGAAGATACGTTGTACGAAGAGTTCAACAAAATTGATCTTTTTATCATGGAAATGAAGCAACATTTAACGGCAAACCATTTAAAGATAGGACACCAGCTAGGAGAAATTAAAAATCAAGTAGAAGAAATTCAAAAACCGGCGGAGCAACCACACTCTTTTGCAGCAGTAGTAAAGAGTAATCCCAACAAGTTGGTTATGTTACAACCAAAACAACCTCAAGCTAATAAAAAAACTAGAGAAGATTTAACAATGTCACTCGATCCAAGAACTATACCAGTAATGGGCTGTCGCAACATTGCGAATGGTGGAATTATTTTGCAGTGCAACACTAATGATGCCAAGGCTGATTACGAAGTAAAACTACCAGCGGAGCTTAAACCAAGGGTAAAAATACTTGGAATGTCGGAGAAGCTAGAAAGTGATGAAATAATCTGCGCTAAAACAGCAAAACCATTTTCTCGCTAATAGTGATATCAAAGTAATAACCACTTATTGCAGAAGAAACTCGCAAAAAATTGATACAATCATAGAAGTAGCCTCCATAGATTTTACAAAAATCTTACAAGCTGAGAAGTTAAATATACATTTTGATAGATGCCATGTCGTAGAGTCAGTAGGGATCTCAAGATGCTTTAACTGTAATGGTTATGGCCATCATAGCAATAGGTGTACCGGCAAACTTTGTTGCCCAAGATGTAGCGAGAATCATAAGTTAAGTGAATGTAAAAGTCACGAAGTAAAGTGTAGCAATTGCATTGCTGTAAATACAAAGCTCAATTTAAATGTTGCTATTAACCACACGACTTGGGACACCTCTTGTGCAGTATACCAACGAAAGATGAAAACATTGAAAAACCAAATAAGTTATCAATAGCAGTTCAAAACAAAAGACCTTCTATACACTAATATTCGCAGCTTACCCTCTAATTTCTTAGAGTTATCAGAAATAACACAGCTCCACAAAAAAAAAACTCCGGCACCCGAGACGAGAATAGGTGTCCTATATATTTTTGGGGTCGCTGATCTCGAATCTGCACTCAGAATTGCCGTATCGCATCAAATTTTTTTTTTCAAAATTGCTTCTATGCTAAAATGAAATATAAAAAAGAAAAAAAAGAAATCGCCAAAAAACAAACTAAAGTCCCGAAAAAATTGCGAAAAATCGTAAAAAATCGTGGACAGACAGACAGGCGGGCGGGTAGACATGCGAGTAGGTGAACTGGCAGGCTGACGAGCAGGCGGGCTTTTTTTTATCGATTTTTATCGATTTTCATAGATTTTTTGCGATTTATTCAAAATTTTGATGCGATACGGAAATTCTGAGTGCAGATTCGTGATCAGCGACCCCAAAAACATATAGGACATCTATTCTCGTCTCGGATGCCGGAGTTTTTTTTTTTTTGTGGAGCTGTGTAATTATTCAATATAAACCGTCAATTGTATTACTCAGTGAATCTAGAACAACAGAATACATGTACGACTCGAAATTTTTTATTGAAAATTATAAATGTGTATGGTGCGATTCCGATAGTCGTCATACTGGAGGGGTTGTCATGTATATTCACCAAAACATAAGCTTTAAAATAATTTCAAACATCGAGAAGGACCGCGCTTGGTTTTTGGCGATTCAGATCATAAAAGGATACCATACAACTGGAATATTTGGCGTAGTTTATAGATCATACCAAACAACAAAAGCAGCATTTTTAAATAATTTAGATGGATGGTTCGTAGAAGTTATCAATTATAATAAATCGAACTATATATTTGGGGATTTCAATATTGACGTGAAAAGCAACGATATTTACAGTTTACAATTAAAGCAGTTAATCATGGATTATAGATTGGTGCAAGTAGTTCCAGATTATACCAGAGTCACACAAACCAGCAAAAGTTTAATAGATCTTTTGATAACTAATTCAGTAAATACAAAATGTGAAATTATAAAAGAACAACAAATAAGTGATCATTGTATGTTATGTGTGGATATAAGCAGAAACAATTCACAGTTATTTGATCAATTTAAAGAAATTAGATCTCGGAAAAAATATTCTAGTGAAAAATTAAATTGTATCCTAAACACTAGACTGCAGCACTACAGAACACAGTATGAGAAAGCTGAAAGCTTAATACTGGAGTTAAAGAATGCGATTAAACAACTGACGCAAACAAAAATTGTTCAAAGTAGAAATAAAATCCCTTGGTTCTCAGAAAATTTGTCATTATTAAGACAAGAAAAGGAGCGTAATTTTAGTATTCTGAAATTAATAAATTCAAGCGAGAATTGGGAAAACTATAGAAAAGCTAGAAATATTTACAAACAATCGTTAAGAAAGCAACAATCTGAATACTTCAAGAATAAGTTCATTGAAAACCAATATAACCCAAAGGAGCTATGGAAAACTCTCAAATCTATGTATAAGACTAAAAATACGATGCAATGGAGTATTCAATTTAATAACAAAACACTCACCGATAAACAACAGATAGCAGATGCACTAAATCACTCGTTTGTGTCCAGCGTGGTAGATATTCACCGTAACATCCCTGAAATATCGGATTTTGAACTTCCTAATGCTGTTTTGAACATACAAAAATGTCAATTCCAACAAACATCACAAAACGAAATATTAAAAATAATAAGCAGAATAAAATCGCAATATGGAATAGATGGTATATAAACAAAATTGTCATGCTGGATGCAATGCAGAATCAAATGTTCTCTGAACATTTTACTGATATAGTTAATTGTAGTTTAAGGCAAGCAGTGGTACCAGATTCATGGAAAATATCAACAATTGTTTCCATTCCAAAAATTTCGAAGCCAACCACGCCAATAAATATGCTCCCACTGTATGAGACTGTTCTGGAACGAGTAATTAACAACCAACTGGTAAATCATATCGCTGATAACAATATATTGGTTGATCAACAATCTGGATTTAGAGAATCCCATTCTTGTGAAATGGCCTTAACCCTAATGTTGGATAGCTGAAAAAGTCAAATAGATGACAACAAAGTAATCATTGTAGTCTTTTTAGATTTTAAAAGGGCTTTTGAAACCATCGATAGAGGAATTCTACTTAAAAAGTTAACCAAGTACGGAGTTGTTGGGAAAGAACTAGAGTGGTTTAACAGTTATCTTCAAGGGAGGCAACAATATACGAAAATTGATAATTGCACATCGTCACTAATACAAAATAATCTCGGAGTACCTCAAGGATCAGCCCTGGGTCCGTTACTCTTTATTCTGTACATTAATGACATAGTCGATGTTATTCAAAATTGCAAAATAAATATGTTCGCAGTTGATACTTTACTTACTATTTCGGCAACAACTCTTCCAGAAGCAGTGCAGAAAGTAAACGAAGATCTCGAGAGTCTACGGAAATGGCTGACGTTTCACAAACTATATCGCTGAATATCTCGAAAACGAGCTACATGCTCCTATCAATCAAAGCAAAGTTTGAGAGTAATGCAGATATGTTGACAACCAAATTATCGAACGAATAAAACAGTATAAATATCTTGGTGTTATTATCGACGAGCACTTAAGTTTTAACGATCATTTGGATTATATCGCTAAAAAGATGAATAAAAAATTTGGATTTTTCACCAGAATTAAAGACAAATTACCAATGCAGACAAAAGTTGTTTTTTATGAATCAATTGTGACTCCACATATTGATTATTGTTCTTCTGTGCTGTTTATCATGAATCAAACTCAAATTACACGTCTTCAAAAAATTCAGGATCGATTCATGCGACGTATCTTGAATGCGGAAAGTAGAACACACATAAAAGACATGTTGGAAATTTTAAACTGGAAGTCAATCAAACAGAGAATACAATTTAATGTGTTAAAATTCTTGATTAGGCTGGAAAAGGAAGATCTGCCAAAATATTTAGATACTTTGCTTTCTTCTAATAGAAATGTTCATACTTACAATACTCGGAGTACACACTTCAGACTACCAATGTATTTTCGCAACGGTCGCTGGGATATGGAGTAAAGTTGTATAATTCATTGGGTGACTATTGCATGCTAGGTGAACTTCAAGAATTAGAGTACGGTCAATTTAATAAATTATTGCATATATTCGTTAAAGATAAAGTAGACATTTAGTGTATAAAATAAAATTTAATTAATTTAAATAACAATGTATTATAAAATGTCATTACTGATAAATAAACAAATAAATAAAATAAAATCGATTAAGTATGTTTGCAAATAATGAATATGGGAGTGTTCCTGCAACAGGATAGAACCGCAGAAGTTTTCTCCAAAGAACTGCTGAGAATCGGAAATGGATTGACTTGAATTAGACGATTCAAAATCAAACTTCGGAAAAATTGGGTTCATACAAATCGATCGATTGTGTTGAAAACGAAGGCGAAGTCGTCAATGCCCCTAAACTGTGCAATGGAACCCGACTGATTATGTGACGAAGCTAATGAACAATATGATAGAACATGATTGAGAAGAATATCTAATTTTACGAAATCCCTTTATTTCAACCGATTTGCCGTTCCAGTTTAAACGCATTCAGTAGAGTACCCAGTGAGACTTGCATTTGCGATGACCATAAACAAGTCACAAGGACAGTCGCTGGAAGTGTACGGCATAAATCTGGAAATGTCATGCTTTTCACACAGTCAGCTATATGTGGCGAGTTCACGAGTTGGGAAACCATGCTCATCCTTCATTTACGCTCCGGAGCAGAAAACAAAAAATGTTGTGTATCATGTAGCCTTAAATTACATACATTCATTGTTCTTTTGTTAGATTTCAATAAAACGAATAGGATTCAATGAAAGTAATACTTGATTTTATTCTATTTTCGCCAAATATTGAAAGGAACGAAGTCCATCGGGTCAGCTTTCCGTATAAATATAGGATATTGAATTCAATTGAATTCGAAAAAAGTTTCATTCAATCTACTATATAATTACAATTATATTATTACGTTATCTGTTAACGATCGATAATTTTCGAACAAGAAATACAACTTTCGGGTCGAATCGTGAATGCTCGCAATTAATTCAAACAAAAAATCTGTTTTTTGGGCAAAACGAAGTTTGCCGAGTCAGCTACTAGTTGATAATAAGTCAGATATGGTAAAATTAAAGGCAAAAATATATTTAAAAGTTTCAGATTCATGCCGTGTCATGCCCACGAGCGTTTAATTTAACTATTGCGACTACATTCACAATATCGATATCGAACAGTCAGGGGCAACACGACACTACATGGTAAAACGCCCGTAAAGTGCGTATTAATCCAAACAATTTTAGATTATTCCAAAGTCGATCTTAGTAGTTTTTAGAAGAAAAAAAAATTATTGTATCACGATTCACGATGATTTGTCTGGAGATCTTTCCATCTGACATTAATTTCTGTTGTTGTAATCTGTTTTATCGCTGATACAAATTTTATATGATTTTCACATGATTAGCAAATTAATTAATTTGCAATTTAATTTGCTGATAATGTAAAAATGTAAAAACAAAATTATCCAAAAGACATTGATTTCATTCATTTCGTTTATTAGTAAGCTCGTCCCGCAACTTTCAGTACTGTAAGCAGTTTTTTAATATGATTTGATTTCAGTTCGATTCAGCTCGAACAAAATATTAAATTAATAAAGTTTTATAATGTTGAAACCGAAAAATTTAATTTCAGGAAATCTCCAGATGAACGTGAAATAATAATATTTGTTTCTTAAATGTTTAACATTAAGCCCAAGTTAAACCTTTGTCTGTCCTTAGTAGATCATAATCAATCAATCAATAACGCCTCTAGTCTTTACATTACTTATTGAAAGGCGGTGACAGGTGTAATTGAATCGTAAACCGTAATAAAAGTACAAGGTTCTTTGACTACTTTACACTTTCAAAGTTGTAAACTTTGTATTTTACCAACTATGCCTTTTCAAAGAATTGTTTGATGATAATTGGTTTTAAAACGACCTGATTAGCACAAAATATATCTAAAAATTATATAAACACAGACAACCTTTAAAATAAAATCATTCCCAGCAGATTAAAGAAGTAGAACACACTTTTAAAATCTAAATCATAAACTAATAAATCAACTATTTATATTGTAAAGCGTTAATTTGTTTGTATAACAAGTGTAATTCACCGTGTCTCAATAATTCTTACATTATTACGAGTATTGTGTAGTACGTTATAACGAACCAAGCGTAAGAAAAGTAAAAGTTGTAATAATGTTACCGTAGGTCAAACTTTTAATCATTTTCGAAAGAGCGAGCGAAACAGAACGAAGAATACTAAAAATTACGTGTAGAATTTCGCAACAAATTTAGCTGGATTTCGTGAATCCCACACAAATTCAGTCATGCCAATAAAATGTATATTAAAAACCACTTATAGAAAGTCGATCATGAAATTAGCAAAAATATACAAAGCAGCCAAATGTTGATTGCTTAATATTAAAAAAAAAATACAATCGATAAATACATCTGGTTTTAGCTTATAAATAAATAAAGTTTATTGGGCTCAATAATAATTGGATATGAATGTTGTATATATTATAGACCCGTCAACTGCGAGTCACGTGTTTCTTATCTTGCTTAAGATTAAGACATTTGTTAGTACGTATATTCTGTGTATGGACGAGCTCCCGTTAAAAAATTATTTTTTGATTTATGCTTCGAACTTGATATTTTTATATAAAATTCATGGTCTTCTTCTTCTTCTATATTTATGTATGTATGTATGTATGTATCTATATATTTTTAGTTACCTTTAGCTATTTTTAAATTTTCCAAAAACACGATAAAATTTCCATTTTCACTCACAATCACAAACAATTTCTATACACTTTTTATTTTTTTTGAACCAAAATAAAATATTTTTTTTTAAACACTTTGAAATATTCTAAAAATAAAATTGAAAAAACACTTTGAGCTTTTCCTATATTTATTCTCTATTTACTTATGATATTTATTTATTTTTGATTGAGCTTCCTATAAAATATAATTAAAATAAAAAACCAAAATAATTTCATTTCACTTATTCTTAAAATAAATTTTCACTTTTCCACCAAAATTTTCCACTCAAAATATATTTTACACTGAGCTTTATTTATTTATTTTGTATATTATATTTTGCAAATTGATTATTTATTTATATTTCACTCGCGGCAAAATATTTAGTAACACCGAAATCGAAAAATTAAACTAACAAAAAAAAACAATTATCGAGTTCGAGAAATTTTGAAAACCATTTAAATAATAAACTGGACCAAAAAATAACAAAACAAAAACCGCGAAATAAACACCTCATCTTAATCACATAGCGGTGCACAAATAATAATTTTGTTTTTAGTTTTTCCTACTAATAATTTTTTTTTTATTGAAGGAAAATCGAAAAACAAAAAATACGAAACAAACCAACCGTTCAATGAAAGAATTTTGGTAAGACTGTTGAATTTCTATTTTTTTTTTTACATTTTTTTACATAAATTACTCGAGAAGTCGAGAATGAAAGGTTTGTTATTGTTAAGCAATTTTTGATAATATTTATATGTTGCTCTCTTTCTTGGGAGAGACTGATAAATAATATTCCATATGTGCATCGTTTTCATTCTCGAATTTTTCATTTCGATTTAGTACGCGATTTGTGTTGGAGCGAGATAGCCATATTGTTTGAGTAAAGAAAATTTTGCCAGTGTTGTGTTTGTCTGGTGTAGTAAACTAGGAAGTGATGGAACATTTTGTACGCAATGTGAACATTTAAAAAAAAGTAGTTGAAGCAAAACGTGAACGTCTTATTTAATTTATATTTTGTTGCTCAATCTCGTTTGATTAATTTGGTGTTTATTGATTTGATATTGGTTTTAACAGTAAATGATTCACTCGTCAATCTTAATATTTACTTATAAAATTACGACAATACTACAAAGTAAATTATTTTAGCAAATAAGAATGGATTATTCATTTGATATAGTGATCGTCTGAATAAATAAGATATTTGAAGTTTCGCGATTCTAAGGCATGATAAAATTATTCGTTGTTGTCTAATTTTTTATTCACTGGCCTTACTGGCAGTAAAACTAACAGTGGCTGTTGTATAAATTGACATTCAAAAAATGGCAGAAATAATAAAGGGTGAAACAGGGCCCATAGCTGCATGTACGAAATTGGGTTGGATCATATTTGGAGCTATAAAATCTACAATGAACATCAGAAACAAACTATGATTTCAACTATAGACGATGATCTACAACGCTTTAAATGTGACAGACTTTACCAAGAATACCATAAACGTTTATCCGCTCCATGGTAACTCTAAAAAACTCTAAAAAACAAGCAATTGCAAGATTTCTTCAAATAGAGAAGAAACTCAAAAAAATCCTGCGCTAAAAAGAGATTATCAAAATGTTATAGACGAATACCTGAGCTTAGGGCATAACGTGCCAGCAAACAATTCAGAGACAAGCACAACAACTAAACTTCGAATGGTTTTTGATGCATCAATAAAAACATATTCAGGTAGTAGACTAAATGTTGCATAATTAATTGGGCCAACAATTCAGCAAAATCTTTATTCAATCGTGCTAAGATGTCGAAGGTATTGTCGATAGTAAAAAAATGTATCGCTAAATGAAGGCCCCCGAAGAACATCAGGATCTAAAAACAATAGTCTGGCGAGATGATTCAAATAAGCCATTGCAGGAAGACAAATTAATGACAGTAAGATACGGTGCTGCCTCAGTACCATACCTGGCCATAATAACATGACATCACCTGGTGCATGACGAAGAAGCTATATATCCCAAGGCAGCAGAGATCTTAAAACAAGATTTTTATGTCGATGATGTCTGGACTGGGGCACATTCGTTAGACAAAATATTGATCCTGCAAAATGAGCTAATTAAATCGTTGAAATATAACGATATACTGGAGATATACTGGGATCCTCAAAGAGACGAGTTTAGCTTTAAGGTATCCACTATCCTCTAACTGCACAAAAACTTAACAATGAGCGAAATGTCCTATCAAACATCACAAGGATACTTAATCCACTGGTTGGATAGCTACCGCGAAAATATGTATACAAAAGTTATGAGAAGAAAACATTGTGACGAAAAATTACCTAGTCACCTCGAAGGCTATTGAATAAAAGTGTATAGCCCTCTTGGTAAGGTCTTTCTCATGTAGTTTAGTTTGCTCAGTCGTTAAATGTTTAGGTGATTGAATTTTTTCGATTTCTTAAAACCGCTGTCGGTAGATGGTGATCTATCTATAGTTTACAACATGATTTGTATCTGATGTTCATTGGAAACTGCTCCAAACGAAACTCGATTTAACCCGATTTCGCCAATTTTGGTAAGACATTCTTTTGTCGCCTATCAATGAAAGCTCTTGCAAATTCTTCTTGGCCATTATTTAACTTTAGCTTCACTAGTGCAGTTGCTAGAAGGTCGAAGGTCGTGTGCGCTCGATGTGCCACTGCCGTTATGGCGGTATGTTGATGTAGTAAGGAATGATGGGCTCTCTGGCAGGTATAACATAGTGTTTTTGAATCACATCGTTTGAGGATGAAATGTTTTTATTGCTAACTCATGTGGTCTCCATTTTGGACTAAGATTTTTAAAATTGATGCAATTTGTGATAAAATATATACCAATAAAATATCTACAGTACTCTTAAATTGTATACTGTGGTGAGTATATGACGAATTTTTTGAGAAGTATTTCACCTTATTGATGTTGTAGACAGCTCCTCCTCTCTTGGATTTAGCCTCTTTGTTCTCGATTATTTCCAATGACTGGTACCGAATTTCTAGGGATCCAAAGAAATTATCCAGCGATGCCAACTTTGGACTTCCAATTTTTTCTCATATTATTTATGAGTTTCACTGTCTAGTTTTGGCAGCCACTGTATTCCTTACTACATCGACGTACCTCCATATCGGTAGTGGTACACGGCTCGAAAATACACGACTTCCAGACTTTTCGCCACTGCGCTAGTGAAACTGAAATTAAATAATGAACAGGAAAAATTTGGAAGAATTTTTATTGTTCTCAGGCAAAATACGTCGATAAATCGACAAGCTAAAACTCAAAAAAGAAAAGGCAAACGTGGAAATATATTGTTTAAATGTGGTGGTTTCAACTTTGGAAAATTGTACAGCAATTCAAGGAAGGTATTGCAAACAGTTCCGGGGGAAAATCGAGAATTTATGAAATTTTCCCCCGGGGGGGGGGGGGGGGGGGTAATGCATCGAGCTTTACCGTTTTTAAAATAAAAATCCGTACAAAACATTTATCATACGATCGCAATGAACAAAAAAATAAAAACAGAGTGACCCATCGATAGATCGTTACAGGACAGGTTCGTTGTGTACGAATTACGTGCGCGCGAAACTGAATTTCTTGAATTAGTGAAGTTTCAATTCTTAATGTCCTTTGCATGGATTATTCCTAGAACTTTACCCGAGTCATCTTTACATTTATAAAGAACGTTACCAATCTTTTGTATGATTACCGCTTTAAGAAACTTGGGTGAAAATTTTGCACAAAAATGTTTACTAGTATCGCTAACCGGATGTTGGCGTACGTAGACCGATTGTCCGGGTTGATAGGTAACAGGTCTTGCTCGTAGATTATAGAAATTCGAATATTTGTCATACGATTCCTTTAGTACTTTCCTAACAGTACTATGAATAATCGCCAAACGATCAGGCATTGATACAGGTTCTTCTACGTCTTCAGATACAGAGTTAATGTCTCGCAGCAACCAATACGATTTTCCATTGGTTACCATATTATATCCAAACAGAAGAAAATATGGAGAGTATTGCGTAGATTGATGTACCGCGGTTCGGAGTGCACAGGCCACTTCCGGCAAAAATATATCCCAAGATTTATGGTCTTTTTTTACGTATGCACGGATTGCGGCTACTACCGACCTGTTTACCCGCTCTGAGGCGTTCGCCTGTGGTGAGTATATGGCTGTTTTACAGTGCTTGATGTTAAATTCTTCTAACAATTGTTTGAACGATTTACTAATAAATTGGGACCCATTGTCAGAATGTAGCTGTTCCGGAACTCCACATACGAGGAAAACTTCATTTCTTAGGTACGATATGATTTTGTTAGTAGTGCTGATGCTTAGTGGTTTTAGGAGTACGAACTTCGTAAATTGATCTAGGATTACTAATATAAAAGTATGTCCTGTACGGGATCGAGGGTAAGGCCCCATCAAATCGACGTAAATTCGTTCCCAAGGCCTCTGAGCAAAGATTGTTTGACCTAAGGGCGGTCTTATAATGGTATTGGGGCTTTTAGAACTTTTGCAAATTGTACAGTTAGACACATAATTATAAACTTGCTTCCGCATGCCTGGCCAATAATACAGATCTCGCAAACGCGCAATAGTTTTGGCGATACCTCCATGGGCCGCTAGTGGTACATCATGGAATTGTTTAATTAAATCTTCCGTCATATTCTGAGGTACCCATAATTTGTATCGAGGAGTGTCTGCTAGTGTGGGATCTCGGTTAGTTCCAACTTTTAGATAAATTCTATCATCTTTTATTAGAAAAGCAGGATATCCGTGAGGTGTCGTCAATATTTTGTTTCGAAAATTTACGTAGTCCGCATCGTTAAAGGCTACGGAGTTAAGATCGATTTCGCCGATTTGAGCTAGCGATGAGTCATCATACATTCTGGAAAGCGCATCGGGGACGACGTTTTGAGAACCACGCTGGTGTTGAATGTCAAAGTAGTACGATTGCAATTTAAAACTCCATCGCGCGAGCCTGCCATTAAGATCTGTCTGTGACATCAACCACTTCAGGCTAGAGTGGTCCGTGATAATTGTAAAATAGTATCCTTCTATGTAGGGACGGAATTTTTTTACTGAAAGGACAGCAGCTAGACACTTTAGTTCCGTGGTTGAGTAGTTTGATTGGGCTTTGTTAAGCTTTTTTGACATATACGCAATCGGTCGTTCATTGCCTTCGTCATCTTTCTGATATAAAACACTCCCAACACCTTTCCGACATGCATCACATCTAATGAAGAATGGTTTAGTATAGTCTGGATTAATGAGCACGGGGGCCGTCGTCAAAAGGTACTTTAGCTTTTCGAATGCTACCTGTGCTTCGTTGGTCCATACGAATTTAGCGTTTTTTTTTTAAAAGATTCGTTATAGGACTGGTAATTTCCGCATACCTTGGGATGAAACGTTGGCACCATCCGGTCATACCCAATAGTCGTCGTGTCTGCTTAAGGGAGGTTGGAGATGGAAAGTTGCGAATTGCCTCTACCTTTTCAGGATCCGTTTTAAGCCCTCCGTTTCCTACTACAAAACCCAAATATTTCACCTGTTTCATGAAAAATTTACTCTTAGCGACGTTTATCGTTAACCCAGCAAATTTTAATCGTTCACCTATTAATTTCAACAATGACAGATGTTCCGGGATTGACGATGACGTTACAAGCAGGTCGTCGAGATATACAAAAATCTTAGAATGAAGTTGGTGCGGCACCACTTTATCCATCAATCGGCATAGCGTTTGGGGCGAGTTGCACAGCCCAAATGGCATGACTCGAAAGTGATAAAGTGGGCGACCAGGGACCGTGAACGCAGTTTTATCTCGAGACTGCTGGTTTAATGGTATTTGCCAAAAGGCGTCCTTAAGGTCAATGCTGGAGATTATGGTCGTATCATTCAAACGCCCGAGTATGCCGTTAATTAGGGGGAGTGGATAGGCATCCTTTATCGTCACAGCATTGACCTTTCTGGAATCTAAGCACAATCGCACCTTATTGGGCTTGCGTATTAACACCACGGGGGAAGACCAAGCACTCGTACTTTCTTCTATCACCCCCATCTCAATCATTCTATCTAATTCCTTATAGATTAGATCTTGGATAGCAGGCGAGACAGCATAGTGGCGTTGTTTTATCGGTAGGCAGTTTCCGACGTCTATACGGCGTTCTATCAGCGAGGTTCGTCCCAGACCGTGTTTTTCAAAAGGATGGAAATCCGTCGATTATTCGGTCGAATTCCTCTTGTTGAGCGACAGACAATGTGTGTTTCTCGAAGTCTTTAGTTATACGTACATCCAGAGAGCCGATCAAGTGCGGTGCGATGCTAAATGACGACCAAAAATCTATTCCGAGGTATAATTGACCCTGTAATGATGGAACAAGGAACAACCGAACCGTGTTGGTTTTGTTGTTATATATTACAGGCACATCAACGTATCCAATTATCTGGTTTTTTGTTCCGTCGGCCGTTCTTACTTCGGAGGTTATTTTTTTGTAAGCGATGCCCAAATCCGTTAAAAGTTTGAGAGAATCGCGCCCAAGGATGCTTATCGTCGCTCCGCTATCTAACAGACCTCTTATGTAGAAGCCAGCTATACTGATAACAATATAAGGACGAGGGTCATCCAAAGCCGATAGTACTGTTTCAGCACAAGCGCGTTTTACCGTTCTTCGAAATTTGAAGTATTGAATGAAGCGCTGTTTTCGTTTGCTCTTGTAAGGTCTAGCTTTCGAACTTGATTCCGTTGCGATTGTATGGGAAGTTGATGTAGTAGAAATAGTTCTTGGATCAGGATTTAATTGTCTAGTAGTTTGCGTCATTTCCGAATCGGACGCGTCATCTTCTAAGAGATCGGTCTGAGTTACTTTTGAGTGGAAAATTCGGTAGTCGTTGCCGAATTTACTATTGGCGGTATTACTGGTTTCTCCGATTGCGACAGTCGGGACAGAATTTGTAACGGGCGTGCTTGTCCCGTATTGCTCACGCCCGTAACACGGTTTCCCGACATAAACTTTTGACAATTCGGACACTGGGGCTTAATTATGTCACTTTTACCACATCCGTAACAAAACACCCCTTGAGGCGGCAAGTGGCAATCTTGATATCTGTGCCCCAAGTCGCGACAATTCCAGCAAACTAGACTGTTTGCTGTTATTGTCACAGCTCCTGAAGGTTTGCTGTAATTGGCCCTTGGTTTTGTAATGGCCGCAAGGTGCATCTCGTCTGCAATATCTTGATCTAACAGTTCCCGAGATGAGGAATCGTTTTCGTGTTGAAGGTTAAAATGTTCTACGTTATTGGGACCTTTCTCTAGTTCACTAACGTTAACATATCTTGGATAACGTGCAGATGCGACCGATTTATTTTTCTTTAGATCCCATAGTTTCTCGAAACTCTCGCAAACTACACGCAGCTCATCTGCTGTGAAAGAAGGAGTGGCTAATGTAACCTCTCGATATTGTACTCCCATATTATCTCTGATAATCTCGATTAATTCTTCATCATTAAATGGTCTGATTAATCTGCCGTTCAGGCTCTCCATTTCTAAAATATAGTTTCCTATACTTTCTCGTTCACCCTGCTTTTTATTCTGTATAGCCCTGCGTAACGCTCGATCTGATTCGGTATTGCTGAATCTATCAATAATCGCCTGCCTTAATTGGAAGTAAGAGGCATTTGGGAATTTACGTACGAATAACCAATACCATTTTTCCGCAGTGGCCGTTAGCAACCTAGGCATAAGTGCTTCCAAATGGTTTAGAGTGACATATTCCCTACTAGCTAGAGACTCGAGTCGAAAAATAAAATCATGTACGTCTAGTCCATCACGGATTCCAGAAAACAATATTTTCCATTTAGGGTCATTCAATTTTATATAGGGTGTAAAAGTTCTCGCCGGTTCATTATTACCGTTTGAGTGTCCAATATGTGGAATTGAATTAACTGAAATACCCGCACTTTGTAAATTCTTCGGTAGGGTTCCGGTATAATTTTGACTCGACATGACATACGGTATCTCGGACGATACCGGTAAATGTCTTACGGGGGTTTGATAAAAGCTTTTAGAGAAAGGTACAATGTCCGATGATGACGTAAATAACTGCGGATAGGGTTATTGCTGTCGTATAGATATTCCGTGGTGGATGCGAAATTGAAATATAATCTGAGACGAAAGGTTGTCCTAGTGCTGTGCTGGAGTAAGTCGGAGTGACTGTTGGGGATATGGTGGAAATTTTTATATTCCCAGGTGCATCGCTTAATTTTGGTGTTGTCAAATCTGCTAAGAATTGTTGATCTTCAATAGCCGCAATCACGGGTTTGCTTATTTGCGCTTGAGCCAAGGCATCTCTCTTGAATTCAACAATTTGTTTCAACCTTCTAAAGTGATTCAACAGCTTGTCTATGTCATTGTCCTGGTGGAAGCAACCTTTTAGGCGTTGAGTACGACCTCTCCAATGTTTTAGTTGATTATCGCTAGAATGCAAATCCTGAAGAGTAAGCTGTTCATTATTTATCCGTTCACTCAATGCGCTAAAGTTTTGCTTACACAGTTCGAGTTCTTCTCGGTGGTTTGAAACGTGCGTTTTGGTAGGCCCTTTTGAGGGATCCAACAATTCTTCTTTTAAAATGTTCAACAAAGTTTCGTTATAATTCGCCGATGAGCAAAGTTTCGTTATAATTCGCCGATGAGGTTTTTATTCCCCGAATTGCACATTCTACCGCAATTTCTTCCTGGGTTAATCCCACTAAAGGATGATAATCATTCCCCATAATGCTTAAGACCGTTAATAGTTCGATAGTAGGTTCCGAAATATTCAGTAATCAGAGAAATTCAATTAACGCCAATACGTTATCCGATTATAAAACTAAACGAAACGAAAATATTTAATCGGTATTGCGAAGTGCGAAATAATATGATTAATGATGCCTTGTACGAATAAAACAGAACAACCGAAAAATATAATTTCAAAACTATTTTCTATAAACAATACACTAAATAGAAGTATATAGTAATGATACTAAAAAGGAAAATAATTATTTGAAAAAAAAAAAATTATATAATGTATTATAAGGTTAGTGACAGAATGATTAAAGGAACCGCGTGGTCTCAAAAAAAAAATCCAATTAAAACCTTTGATAAAGTACAACACTACCGTGTGAAAACCCGTAATTAGATAATATCAACTGTGATTCGTACCTGACAACCACGATGTAGTTAACGTATATTGCTAACGTTCTATCGTAGCTTCTCCCGGTAGAAAATCTAACAGCAATTCATAAATACAGTGTCTTATAATCACTTAGAGTTAATTAAAACTAGAGGGCGTATTATACGCGCAATCAACAGCTTTTACGACTAAGCATGTGATAACTACACGTGAATAATGTACTTTATCAAACGGTAGTGACACAGCTCATCGCCGGCGAATCAGTACTGTTTATCTCGAGAATCTAGTTAATGAAGAAATCAATCGCGACAAATCGGTAGTAAAATCAAACCGACCATGAAACCGAAAGCATTTAGAAAATTTTAATTATAAATACAAATTTTTTTTTTTTTTTTTGGGATTTGCTCGACCATCCCAAATTCGAGTTTTTTTTTTTTTGTTTTTCGAATATCAACGAATAGTCGAGTCAAATAAGAATTCCATTTTGGTATAGAAAAAGAACAAATTAACGGGGACTTCAGGTCCCTGTTTCGGCGCCAATTTTGTAACCGCCTACTAGTTCCGGTTGTCCAGGCTGAATTATTCTAGGGTACTGCTCGTCGTTAGGTGGGTTCATATCTCCGGAACCATTTAGAGTACTCAGGTATTTACGTAGCTAAGGCGGCACAGGTATTTATGTTGCTGCCTGGATTCAAAAATAATATTAATTTTCACACGCGGCACCCCCTAATCTCTGTCACCAACACTTATAATATCGAAAAAAAATTACACAGTCATGACTTTAGACATAAAATTAAATGAATTGGGTGAAAATATGTGCAAGAAGAATGGTCCGGTAGATCATATAGGAATATATATCCAATTTACATATATTGTTATAAGTATTTACGAAAATCTATGCCTATCCGCAAAAAAAATATCAATAAAATACAAAATATTGCTCAATAAAAGAAAACGGGTGAACGGACCATAAAGTTTAAAAGTTCACAAAAAAAAAATCATATGTAAATAAATATACTAATAATAAAAATATCAAAAAAAAAATAATATTTAAATTTTGTAACGTCATATTCTTCATGAAATGCCGTTGTCTCAAGCTGTTCTTCTCGGCATATGTTGCACTCGTTCTAAACCGTTGTGGTGTGGTATAATACTTTTGCGACTGTCTTAACCCCGTATCGTCCTGTAGGGAGCTAGAATTCGCTCGTTGATGTGGATGGCCTACGATCGAAGGATGATTTGCCTATGTGTTGCATAGGTTTATAGCGTAACAAATTTCCAGCATGCAAACTATTCTTGATTTGCTTGTTAATTGGCGTATAGGTAGATTTTGTTTTTATTGTTGGAACTAGGTTTATTAAAACACAACTTTTCCCATATAATAATGTGTTTTAACTTCTTTTAGTTATTTTATCTTTATTATTTAAATTAATATGTAACAACTTTTAATATTATAGGCATATTGCGGGACTCGTTACATGGTTTCTCAAATATGCCCCGACTTAATTTACAATCCGATTTTCGAATTTATTACGATTTATTTGAATTCAAGTAATTAACACTAAACCGTTCACCAGTGGTTTTTAACTTTATTTTACCCTTTGATACAAATGTCCATAATAATTTTTATGAATTAAGGGTTTTTTTTTTTTTTTTTTATTTTTTTATATGTATATATATACATATATTGCCACTATTTATACAACTTTATTTATTTATTTTAATATTTTATTTTTTTATAAACTAATTAAGTTTTAAACTTATATCTAATTTTTATTTTCTTGAATATATATTACTACAATCTGGCACGAATTATTTTTTTCTAAAAACGTCCAGCGGATTCCATCGCCAAAATTTAACTCCCAAAAAATTACCAAAACACGCCACACCTTTCATCCAACTAAAATTTTTATCTCGTTTATTTTGGGGGGGGGGGGGGGGGGAAATGCATCGAGCTTTACCGTTTTTAAAATAAAAATCCGTACAAAACATTTATCATACGATCGCAATGAACAAAAAAATAAAAACAGAGTGACCCATCGATAGATCGTTACACTTGTCACCACCGGGAATCGAACCCGGGACCTCCGGTCGCTGGAGCAAGCATGCTGACCACTTTGCCACCGGGGCGGCAAGTAGGAATCTGCTATCATCAAAACATCAAGTACTCAGAAAGAAGTGATGGTCTGCAATCATCACGCATGTATGACAAAAAAACAGTACACATAGAAGTTGCCAGTGATTCAACAAGAAATGCATTAAATAGCTGCACTGAAACAAGTTATTTTCCGCCGAGAACAGTACAACCACATTTACAGCGATTGCGGTACAACATTTAAAGACGCAGATAAACAATTGAAGATTACCATAAAGGAGTTCAACAAAACCTAAGTATATCCCAGAGATAAATAATATTATATCAAATGATGGCATAAATTTGGATTTTAATGTCCCGCCAAGTCCCCACTTAATACCATCTAAAATGAATTTGAGGTGAGACGGTTATGAGATACGAAGTAATGTCAGCCTTGAATGTCTTAATTCTATAGACCACTGTGATCCACGTTTACAGGACATTGAAGACACAGTCATCTTAACTCCTAGATATTTTACTATCGGGAAATCATTACTCGCTGCAACTTTTCAAGACAAACAATCGTTAGAAGTTGACTCAGAGGCCGGTACAAGGGTTCTGGATAACATGGCCTTGTGAATATTTAACATTGTGATAGCGCACATTAAAATGACACGAAGAAAGGCCATATTTAGAAATTGGAAACATAGTTATATTCAAAGAACCGAGGCACAAACTGATTTGTTCAATAAATCAAAAATTGTTTACTCAGAAAGCTAAGTCATAATATTATTGGACACTCGTTCTTTTTCTACAGATACCAAAAACCAAGCGACATAGCACTAAAATTATTTATACTGAAAATTACCTATTGCAAGTTAAAATCGTAATACACCTTTGGGTGTATAACTGAGAGTACCTATAGGTACCCATTTCGGACTAAATTTTATGTTTTTGTGCGCTGATTTTGCCCAAAACATAAGTTTCTTGATATCCGCGACAAGAACAACTTCTATGTGCTTTACAAAAATTCTGCGCTCCGGAGTAAAGATAGGGATGGTCACTTAACTTATTTTTTTTATAATTTGAATGGGAGGCAAGGGGTATCGTTCTAGAAAGTTATTATAACGCCTAAAAGCTAATCTCAAGTGCAGATCCAATTTTGAATAAGATGATTATTCTAACAACCAAATCCTTAAATAAAAAATAGTGAAATTGGGTATGATGGTAGTCCGGATGGAATTCCAGCGTTTATTATAAAAAAATTACGCGAATCTTACCACTTCACCTCCTCTCCAATTTGTATGTCACTATGTAGAGGATTATTGCCTAGCAGATGGAAGACTACAGAAATCACACCAACTTTCAAATAAGCGAAAAGGACATAAATTTCATGCTACAGAGCGATAACTACTTATTTGAAATTCTTGTGTGTAAGTTTCAAAAACATCATTCCACGACACCTGTCCAATTTTTAACAAGGGTTTATGCCTGGTGAATCCACAACAACAAATTTGGTTGAGTTAGTAAAGTAAGTATAGTGTTGTTAAAATGGATACAATTTAAATGAACTGTAGTAAAGCATTTCACTCTTTCAGTCATAGCAAAGCATTGGCCAATCTGTTGTTTTTGTCAATTGGGTTTGCTGACACCTGTCGGATAGATTGCAATATATTGAATTTGAAGAACAAGATCAAACACAATAAAAGCCTCATCTGGTATTCGACAAGGGTCGCATCTTGGCCCATGGATATTTCTCATAATTATTGGTGGAATATCTAATGTCATTTATAACGATCGGATCTAAGGTGAAATATGCAGTCCAAATATGGTGCACTTTCTATCAATCTTTCTTACCACATAAACATAGCTCGCTTTTCTGAATAGTAGCAATGCAAAACAACATGCATTATAATGTTGAGTTTCATCATCTCTATATATGATAAAGAACCTGCAATGGAAACTAACCAGACAAATTGATGACCTATAGAAATAAAGTAAAGTAAAGTAAGTAAATGTTAATGAAACTACCAGAGGATGGTTGTTATGAAGGTAAAGGCACCACATGGTATTGGCATAACTTAATTTGCGAATATTTAAGCTTAATGAAATCGGTGTCCACAAATGACTACGGAGAAATGGTAGATTCGGATGCATATAGAGCTTTAGCCACAAAGCTCGTTTAAGAAGATAGAGTGGTATATCTACGAAGAAAAAAATAGTCGAGCAATTAAGGTTATATCTAGAGGTCTTCACCCCACCTGCAGGAAGGAGGATATAATAGAAGACCTCAAAATGAAAGAACTGCCAATTGAAGACGCAGTAAGCATCCTTAAACGGGAACGAATTGAAAACAGTTTAAGAACTAAGATCATTAAAAGAGAGCTCCAGCAATTTATAGTCATATTCAACAAAATCGACAAATTAAAAATGTTTTAATATCAAAGCAATACTCAACACGAGGGTTAAAATAGAACGACTGCAAAATAACATGAGATTAATACTTCAATCCAAGAAAGGCCTAGACGTTAACCGAGAGACTGCACAGCCGATACGACCCTGTAAAATGTATAAACTATAAGTGCAACAACAGGCCAACTATAGAGGATACGAAGTGGCGGCATAACTTCAAAGATTGATTGATTGATGAAATAAAATGCACTACTTAACTCAAAACCCTAACGATACGAAATAGTGGATTCCAATTACAACTTTTGAATAACAGAATACTTAGAATATATGAATTCTACATCATGTACCAACTAGAAATTTGCTTAACCTGAGAAAAATTATAAATAGGTCTTGAATCGGAAACTCATTTAACAGAATCTTTATTTATTAAAAGAGGTGAATATGAATGCTACCATGCTATTCATCCAGGAAAAAACGTGGGAGATTGATCTACCGTAATTGTTAAGAAAAACATTTCTAAGAGGCCGGTGTAGAAACAGAATAATTCAAGTTAAAACCATAGAAGTTGAATCAATCAATAATAGGAATTAAACTATTTTTTTTTATTGTTCCTGCGTTATCAATTAACAAAAGAAGACCTCAGTCGACATTTTAAATCAATAGTAACAAAATTTATCATTTGTGATGATTTTAATCCAAAAAAATACAAAAGGAGTTTTAGAGGATCACACGTGCATCGAAAACAGTGAAGGACTCTCATCTGACCACTTACCGATGATCATGACTGTGTGTTCTATAATGAAATAAAAAGAAAACTTTTCTAAATTAACAAAGAATAAAACCAAATGGGATATGTGCAAGTATTTAGTGGAACTGCAAACAAACCTCGAAGTGCTAATTAGAACAGTGATATAGCTGGAGATGAACTAGACGCATTGAATAATACTATTCAACAGGCGGCATGGGGAAGTTCACCTTTTCCTCATACTCGTAAAGGAAAAAAATAAAAAAAGCGAATTACTAAGTGACTCCGAGAGCACTCTAGACTTGATACGATGACGATTATTCACTTTTGAAAGCAACAAAAGGGTTGAATTACGCTTGAATTGAGGGTTGAATTACACAATTATAGCAATATCCAACTAAGCTGAAAAACAACCAGCAAACAAAAAGGTCCTGTAAAAGCCCACCAGGCTCAGAAGTAACTTAGAAAAGGCAACAGCTAATACTAGATTAGCTGGAAAACTAATCCAAGAATATGTATTGTATAGTTTTCAGTAGTGTGAGATTGCAAGTTGGCATTTTAATCCGATACTATTACTCCTCTGTGATGAAGGCAACTGATGTAACATTATTTGAGACCGGGTTTTAACCTCAGCCTAATTTCATTGCAACATATAAACAAAAGCATTTTATTAAATTTTGTTAAAACCACTACTGAAAGAAAGTAAAATTTAGAGTGCAATTCAAGAAGACATCTTGTAAAAAAAATATTCACTCAACTTTCCGTAACACATACCTGTTAACAATTTCTTACGTTGTTTCTTCTTCGAGGTTTTTTCAAACTTTTCTATCATTTACATAATATTACAAACACTCACAATGTCACTCATACTTTCCAATGCGTTTGCACATGATTAAACAGTTTAGCAAAGTTTTGGCTCCATGTTTAGACAGTTATAGAGGAAACAATGGAAACTGAACCAAAATGAGTGACAAACCGAATGAAACTTGAAAGACTGTTCAATGCCTACTACAATGAATCGACGAAACTGGAGGGTGGTTTTTATCCATCAAAATGGAATGGAATGGAAAATAAAAATCCAGTCACATCCGAAAGGGATAAACACTATACAAAGTTGTTCCTTTGTTGTTGACTAACAACGCTGCAATTTGTCGATAAGGTATAAAACCCACTGTAAATTCTTATATCGAGGCGATTAAATATTTATTGGCAATTTTGATTGTATTAAACAGCCTCACGAGATCCATATGGAGATGTTATCAGTAGTACAGGATGCACTACTTAAACCGATACGTTTATAAGTGCACAAAGAGTTTTTTCACGAAACTACCGAACGTAATATCAGATAAAAATACAATTTGGAATGGTGATTAGGTTATTGTCCCGTCTTCGCAAGACAATTAAAAGTAAAAATTTTGAAACTTCCGTATTCGTGCCCACAACATAAAAAAAAGAAACAATTTGCATCATGTCAAACCATGGTAGCAACAACGGAGTCAAAAATAAATAACAATCACAAAAACGTTTATTCCCGAAACAATAAATCGACCGAAAATAAAACAGAAAACGATTTATATTGTTACGGATGTGGGAAAAAGGGCGGGGCGTAGTCAAGAACAGTTGCGAAAATCCCACATTATAGGCGTCCATTATAGGCGTCTTTAACGACAGAAGTGTTTTCATTGATTTCGGCTTGATCCGCAAGCCTACCCTCAGTTAAAAATTCAAATTTTAAGAATTCTGGATGTAGTAATTATTGATACAGCCGCCATAGCTAGTATTTTTCGTTATGAAGAAAAATACAATAAAAACAACTTTTTATAGTCTTAACAAATGGCTCAAGAACGATCCAAAAATGCGTTACTAACAAAGATTGACGTTGTTTTACAAAATAACCATTTAAGTTAACTTTTGAAAATAATAATAACAAAATCGATATCGCACCCCTTCAAATATTGCGATAATGTAGACCATGTTTAAGTACAAATGAAACAATTTTTACGCCCCTCACAACGTCCAGCACAACGTCATAGACATGATCTTTACCGATCTTTACATGAAACCATAAAAATGTTTTAATTAAGGAGAGGAATAATTGAAGAACGCGAGTCGCCTGTCGATTCGTTGTTGCACTTAGCATAAAACTAACCCTTTTACCTTTTCTTTTTGACCATCGATTTGAGTCAGGGTTCTGGCAAGTACCAATCAAACTGGAAGACCGTGGTAAAAAATTCCGCATCATAACCCTTCATTTTAGGTTTTTACTTCAGGTTTTTATCGTTTTAAACACACGCCGTTTGGCTTAAAGAATGCGGCTGAATGCTTTCCAAACCCTAAAAGAATTATTAACTTCCGCTCCTATCTTCAAACTTAGCCATAAATACTTCGAATACGTCGTTGAATACGCAAGCCGTTTGCTTTCGTCTGATAAAAGAAATTACAGTACTACAGAACGTAACGTTATTGCTGTTGTGTGTGCACTTGGCAAATTTCGGAGCTATTTTTATGGGTTCGATGTCACGATTGGTATCAATCACCAGGCATTGAAGACCCTGTAGCACGATGGATACTTTTAATACAAAATTTCAATTTAAAATTCATCCATGCTTCTGTTACGTGTGGAATAGTGCGGCACTTAATCATTTCAAGTGGATATTCTATCAAAAGATCCAGCTAACTTTCAGCACTTACAAGTGCATGATACGTATATGAAGTTGGCCCGAAAACCATCCCGAAAAAAACCTTTTAATATAAATTTTTCGTCCTCGCTTAAATAAAAAAGCCTTTCAGCCCGAAAAATAACACAAAATAGCAGAAAATTAGAATCCATCCCAAAAAAATATATATATAAAATTTTGCTCCGAATAACAAGAGTTTGATCAAATTCTTAAAATAATTATGTTGTATGTGGATTAATAAAATAGATATAATTACTATAAAAATTAGAAAATAAAATAATCCTTAATATTTCGACAAATGTATCTCAGTTTACAAAGACCTATAGATATCACAAATGTGACAAATGTTTAACAAATTTAGCAGTAAAACACATCCGCAAGGCCATTACCATACGATGGGGATAAGGGTCATATACAAGCCATTTGCTATCGAAAGATTTTGACTATGCGATGTATGAAAACGGCCATGTTTGACCATGCGTTTTTCTGTTCACAGAGGTTTAAAGATCTATCGCGTGAATCGTACGCATTTGTGTAATGTATGGCGCAATCATATTAAAGGAAACTTTACTTGTACTAACCAAAGCATAGATTCGACAAAAATCGAATTAAACAGTTTAGGTGCCAATCAAAACCAAAGTTTCGATTCAACTCTAAACAGTGAAATGCTGAATTCTAATCTATTAGTTTAAATAAATGTCACATCTCGAAAAAGCTGCAAATTTAATTACGGAAATTGAACTAAAAAATAATATTTGTAAGCCTATCAAAAACGTTATAATAACAAGTGTTTTAAAACCAAAACTTCTCTATAAAAAATGGAGTTACACTTTAGATGTTTCCGAAAGTGTTTGGAAACAAATTTATTAAGCTGATGAGCGAGATTTAAATTATTACTTATACAGATCAGTTATTTCCAATATTTTAATGAAAAAAACAGGGTGCTTGATAAAAGTAAAGGGCTACGATATTTTAAAAAATCATTTAACAATAAGAACTTATTGTGGTCATAAAAACCTGAAAATGTCCTGCTCATTAATAAAAATTTAAATAACGGGCAATTTGACGTTTATGCATCAAATTACCCTATATTGTTCATTTAACGAAACAATTTAGTTTTACGTCAGGCTATAACCGAGACGTATTACGGAAGAAATTGTTAGAACAAACTGTTGAGAAGGTTTCCGAAAATTTAATGATGGAATAAGATATCGACTTTGTTAGAAAAACTAATACGAGTAAAATCGAAATCCCATGACGTATTACGGAAAATAAGATCAGAAGCACTACAGCTAAACGATCATCATTCTGACGATTTCATTGATTTTGATGAGGAGTGGAAAAAAGGAGAATCGGGCGTTGATAAATACATTCAGAAAATTATGCGTCGCCCATTCATTGTAATAACATACAGTACATTACAAAACAATATACTAAAAATTATACGGGAAACAAATAAAAATAAAAACTTGACAGTTCATTTAGATGCTACAGGCAGTTTGGTACGGGCTCCTTATAAACCGTGTTCGACAATTTTGTATTACGCGCTTATAGTTGCAACTCAAACGACTGACTCTGATTCTTCGTCACCATTTCCGTTGACCGATATGGTTAGTTCTAGCCATAATATTGATGCGATTTCTGGTTGGCTCAAATCGTTTAGATTATATATTGAAACTACCTTTAAAAAATGGCCCGTATTTGATTCGGTCGTTATTGATTTTTCGTTCGCGGAACTAAATTCGGTATTAAATGCATTCAATCACATGGATATTACGAATATTTGACGGCTACTCATAATTGGGTTTACAATGGGTCCTGCTATAAATCGAAGGAAGCCTCAGTTAAAGTTTATTTGTGCTGTTGCCACTTAACACATACGATGGCTCAAGATATAAATTCTAACCTCTCTGAATATCCGGCAATTTGCAAACTTGTGAAAGAAATATTGGCATCTCTATTCATAATGTCTAATTACGAGACCATTAATGAAATATGGAAACATCTTTCCATCATATTAATGTCAAAGTACATAACAACACAAGTTTGATTATTGCAGGTCCATCTGATATAAATTTTGAAGTTGGTCTCGTAAACGACCAGAAATTGGAAACTATGAAAGATAACACACGTCCAATTTATATTCAAAGTCCACATTTTCAGGACATGAAAATTTTTTTAGATGAGATTGAACTGGGTGAATCAAATTCTCTGATGAATGGTGGGCTAAACAGTTTATATCATCCTAAATTCTTAGCGATACTTTTGAAAGAAATATATGACATTTTTACCATTATGGGCAGGTATATTAAATCAAGGAGTTCGCCAAAGCAATAGTAATGTAGAAAACTATTGCGCCATCATAAAACGGAGATTTAAGATTTCTACAGAAATAGGTAAGCTTCCTACCAAAATAGGAAGATTTGTGAGAAGTGTGCACGACCGAAATGTAGCAATCCATCGTCAAATTATATCAGGAATACCTAAAAGAACTGCAAAGAACCTAACTTTAAAAAACACCACCCAATCGAACACGAACGATGTAACAATAAATGATTCACAACTATGTGATTCCGTTTGGAAACGGACAAATAAAAATGTAATTTTTTGATAGCAAATGGCTTGTATATGAGGCTTATCCCCATCGTATGGTAATGGCCTTGCGGATGTGTTTTACTGCTAAATTTGTTAAACATTTGTCACATTTGTGATATCTATAGGCCTTTGTAAACTGAGATACATTTGTCGAAATTTTAAGGATTATTTTATTTTCTAATTTTTATAGCAATTATATCTATTTTATTAATCCACATAAAGGGTTATTCAATTCAAGCTTGATAAAGTAAACTTAAAAAAAACACACAAAATATTCGGAATGTATTGTAATTTTTATTTCATTTTACAGATTGATCCTTGCCATTTTTAGTTAAACATGATATCATTCAAATGTCCTCCACGGGACTTCTTACAGGCCTTGATTCTTTTGAGGTAATTTTCAATGACTTTTCGGCACATTTCGGGCGGTATCTCGGCCATTACCTTACGAATATTAGTTTTCAATTCGTCAAGAGTTTGAGGATTGTTTGCGTAAACACGATCTTTCGCGTAGCCCCACAAAAAGAAATCCAAAGGCGTTAAATCACAGGATCTTGGAGGCCAATTGACATCAGCCAATCGCGAAATCAAACGTCCAGGAAATTTCTCTTGCAAAAGATCTCGATTTGCTCGTGTTACGTGACTGGTTGCTCCATCCTGCTGGAACCACATATCGTCAAGATCATAATCTTCGATTTTCGTAAAAAAATAATCGGTTAACATGCGGCCATAGCGCTCAGAATTGACGGTAACGGTTCGTCCATGGTTGTTCTCAAAAAAATACGGCCCAATCACACCACCAGACCACAATGCGCACCAAACAGTGACTTTTTCCGGGTGTAATGGCTTCTCTACAATCAATTGTGGATTTTCTGAGCCCCAAATTCTACAGTTTTGCTTATTAACGTATCCACCAAGCGAAAAATGAGCTTCATCACTGAAGAAAATTTTGTTCGAAAAATCAGCATCGACGGCCTGTTTTTCCAACACCCAATTTGCGTATGTTCTGCTGCGTATGTTGCTCCATATTCTTAAATGGCAGAATGTCAACTAAATAAATGACAGCGTACTTGACGTTTATCTTTGACAGATGTCGGTATACAGATTTCTACTTTATCAACCTCGAATTGGATAACCCTGTATATATTTTTTCGGGATGGATTCTAATTTTCTGCTATTTTGTGTTATTTTTCGGACTGAAAGGCTTTTTTATTTAAGCGAGGACGCAAAATTTATATTAAAAGGTTTTTTTCGGGATGGTTTTCGGGCCAACTTCATATACGTCTGCATGATGAATGTTTGAAAAATAATATAAGTTGTTTTGAAAAAACGGATCACCGATTTGACAAATTGGACCGAACGCGAGTGTCTTATGGAAGATGGCCTATTATATAGAAACGTTCCCGATGTGACTCCAAAGAACTCCAACTTGTAGTGTCAGAAATTTTTAGACTTGAAACTTTTAGTTCTTTCCACGACGAACCTTTTGCTGGATATAATGTTCAGTTGAACGTTCGTTAGACAAAATTTCAAAGAGATTTTATTGACTCTCTGTACTGAATCAACGCTATGAAATAATCGCAGTTGACCTGTTTGGTCTACTTGTGGAATCTGAAGGGGATATCGGTGGAATAATTAAATAATAGAAGATCTAGCTACAAAATGGATAGAAATGTATCCCTTACAATATACCACTGCTGAAGTATGCGCAAAATTGTTAATAAACGAGTTTTTCTTTCGATATGAGCTTCCGCGTCGACTTATTTCGTTTGAGATTTTGTACCATTTAATAATAAAGTTCTTAAATGAGAGCTTTAAGGAACACCAGAAGTGGCCTTACAATCATTAGAAATGCACTCACGTAGCTTAAATAAAAGGTTATGCGACCACAAACCGATGTCCAGCAATTAAAATAAAATAATATCATGAGGGATTCTATCAAACGCCTTTTTGAAATCAGGCAAAATCACATTAACATGTTGTAACAGTTGAACGGCCATGACATCGCGCACTATGCCCTCGAACACCTTTGGCGAATCTCATAAAATTGAGTAGTTATCAACAGCAGATCCGTTCCCATTCTTGCAAATTGGAGTTACATGGTACAATTTTCAGCAACCTGGGAGAAAACCCAACTTAAAAGATTTCTTAAATAATATTGAAAAAGGAATATGATGACGGCAACTAATTCAGTACCTGAGCTGGATTGTGGTTTGGGTTTCATCTAGAACTATAATTAAACATTTCTCTGTATCAAAGAAGGTAATTGAACCCAAATTTCCAATTTGTTCATTACTAATTAACGGATACTCGGCAGATAAAGAAGTATTGGATAAAGTTAGAAAATTGGATGAAAACAATGTTGAAAACATTTAGGCAATATGGCGAGTACAATTTGACCTAATTTCATGGTGCGAAGATAGCCTAGACTTCCTCTTTTCGAGTTGGCAAAGGACTTAAAAATTTAAAAAAAGGCAATGGCGAACCCTGACGAATCCCTCAATTATTCATCTAATGAAATTTTTGTAAAATTTATATGCTTCATTGTCCTAATCACCGAGAGATGCCATATTGTCAAGAACATGATTTTCAAAAACTAATAAGGAGCTCTTAGGCAGCAAATAATTTGAATGATGGATCCAAGAAAAACCTTCAGTAATTGATCGTTTCACAATGTTCCATGTACCGGTTGGTATTTGGAGATGCACTAAACTGGCTCTAAACTAAATTCAAGCGGTTTTACAGTTATACCAAAATGATTCAAATTAATTACTTTGCTACAAAAATTTGAATTTATTGCGATCAGAACATCATCGCCATGAGAATAGTCGCAATGCCTCCTAAACACTCCAAGCGGCATAACGTTTTTTGGCCTATCGATGAACCTCCTGATTAATACATCAAGCGGGCAAAATCCAGATTTTACCATCTTAAATATATGAGAATTCCTACAATTTTGAAAGTAATACAACTGAATTTGCTGACATCCTGGTCTATTCCGCCTTCAGGAATCTGTAGTTTATTGCTCAGAAATTTTACTATAGCACCATCAATTATCCAATTCGAATAATTCGTTTATTTTTATTTTTATTTTATTTTTATTTTTAGTGAATTAATTCGTAATATAAATTACAGTACAATTTTAGCAATAAAAATATATCAAATGAAATACATAATTCTAGTTATTATAATAAATTATTTAAAATAGTTTTCCTTTAAAGATAGTCTGATTCCAGATTTCGTCATATTAAAATCACAAAACATACTTAATTGATTATAAAACTTCGACATTAAATTCAAAGGTTCGTCACATCCATAATTAGTCTTATGAAAATCTAATTTCAGAAGGGTTCGAGTACGTAGATTCCTCACAGGGGCATACAAGTTAAGGTTAAATAATAAATACGAGCTGACTATTTCGCCATTTAGTAAATTGGAAATGAAAATAGCCCCAGCATGCTGCCGACGAATATCAAGTGGCTCGAGTTTTAGAGATTTACATCGCTCGGTATATGGAGGGAGGCCTAAAACATTCTCCCACCACATTCTACGATTATCAAACCCAATAGTTTTCCAGGCATAGAAAATTAAGAATGATTTCTGAACCGCCTCAATTCTCTTGACATGATTACTGTAACTTGGACACCAAACACATGACGCATATTCAAGTTGTGAACGGACAAGAGATTGATATAGCGAGATCAAAGCTTTCGGGTTATTAAACTCTTTCATAATTCGTTTAAGAAATCCTAACATAGAATAAGCCTTTGCAATTATCAAATCAATATGCCGATTCACTGATAAGGTTTGTGTAAACATAACCCCAAGATCTCTTACTTCAGTTATTCTTGATAACTTATCATTATTAATACAATAATCATGTATTACATATGACGATGAGCGGGTAAATGACATAATTTTACATTTCTTGGTATTCAAAAATAATAAATTATTTTCACACCAATGGCTAATTGCATCAATGTCCTTCTGCAGATTAAATGAGTCTTGCGTATTATTTATAGGGGAAAATATTTTTAGATCATCAGCATAAATTAGACAACGAGCGAATTTGACACATTTGGTGATATCGTTCAGGAATAAAATGAAGATAAGGGGTCCAAGATGGGAACCCTGTGGAACTCCCGAATGCACTTTTATCGGATTAAAAAATCTGTCATTTATTTTTACAAACTGTATGCGTTCAGTAAGGTATGATTCAATCCATTTTAACAAATTATTAGAAATGCCAAAAGATTTTAATTTTTCCAATACAATAACATGGTTGATTGAGTCAAACGCTTTACTAAAGTCAGTATAAATGACGTCAAGTTGCGCCTTAGCCTAAATCACCTCCAAGGCACGTTTTGAAAATTCCATTAAATTCGACACGGTAGATCTTCCACGGAAAAACCCATGTTGTTCGTCAACTATAAATGACTTCAGACCGAAATACATGTGGTCACAAACAATTGATTCGAATAATTTAAGGATTGATGATAGTATAGAAATGCCCCTATAATTAGAGACATCATTCCTATTACCGGATTTGAAGATTGGAACAATATGTGAGGATTTCCAAACAACTGGAAAAATTCCCGACGAAAGTGATCCATTGAATAATATTGATAGAGGAAATGCTAGCTCATGTCCAAGTTTTTTTAGGAAAACTTGAAGGAACTGAAATATATCTCGTTCCGTAGATATATTTCGTTACCGGCATAGCATCAGACTCAGCAATTTGCCACTATGGGCATATATTGCACAAAATTGCCAAACAACAATTAGTCTTAGTCGAGAAGAACGGAACGCACAAGTTTGGTATATACAACATTTTCAGCAAGTGCTATCAATCACAACGGTTGTTACGCGGATTCCGGAGCTTCGACGCATACCACCATGAGAAAAGATTGGCTGACAGAGAACTCAAAATTGAAGGTAAATTCAGTTGAATGTGCTAGTTGACGTGATACTAAAAAGAAAATTCCAGGATGCAAATATTAAAAACATTTTGTACATCAAAGTGCAAATCTCTTGTCCGTGAGTCAAATGGTAAATAATGGAAGCAATGGTTAATTTGGCAAGACGAAATGTAAAATTTCAGCAAATTTGGTGATCTAATTGCTACCACAAGTTTAGTAAGAAACATGTACAGACTAAACGAACCTACAGCATTAACGTACCTACTTAAAGGAAATTCCTAAACTATATTTATGGGACCAAAGGCTTCAACACTTAAGTTTCAGCGGCATGACAATATTTATTGAGTGGTATTGCATTAATCGGAATTATCTGACTGCTACCGGACCAAACCGAAAAGACTATAAAATGTTTGCAAACTGGCAAATGGGGGCGAATACAAACCAGGTTTTACGGCAACGTTTGGCGAAAAGTTTAGATATTTTAACAGACCTCAGTTCCATATAAACTGAAACAAAATGGAATCGCTAAAATAATGAATCGGACAATTGTTGAGAAAGTGAGATGTATGCTTATTGAAGACGGATTAGGTAATGGGTTCCGAGCCGGATAAGCCAGAGGAGGTCATTGAGATTATCCGGGCCAGTAATCCCCATCTTCCAACGGAAGGATGGAGGATTGTGAAGCAGAAGGTGTCTAAGGGAGGCTTTAGATTGGCAATCATGCTGATCAATAAGGAATCCCTGGCCTCCCTAGCTAGATCTAAGGGAGTGATCAACTTCGGTTTCGGGTCGATCACTCTTAAAGGTTATAGAGAAGGTGAAGTCAATAAGGGCGCGGAAGACCAGCTTGTGGGCGATGGCGAACGGACCCAACAGGAGACAGTCAAGCGGACCGAAGGCGACCAGGGTAGCTGTTCTGATATTTCGGACGAAAAGAGGTTGGTTATGGGAGGTGGCCTCCTCTCTCTGGAGCCCGATAGGGACAACCCATCAAACACACGACGAGAGGGGGTTGGCGACCAAATCAACGAGCCATATGGCACTATCCTGATGTAGGGAATGCAGGAAGAGGTGAGTAAGGTAAATAACAATGGTTAGCATTGTACAAATAAACCTACATCACACGAAGGCTGCTTCGGCAGCTCTCGTGCTCAGACTGACTAAGTCAGATGAGGGCTTGGTGTTCATTAAAGAACCTTGGATTAACAATAACAGGATCTGTGGCCTCAGAATGAAAGGGTATAAATTATTATACTCAAGCAACTCTGAAAAGATCAGATCGTGTATTTTAGCGAAAAATAATTTGAATATTTTTCTTCTTCTACAATTTAGTAGCGGAGACGTTACAGCGGTTAGCGCTGAGGTTGGCTGTGAAAAAATATGGCTAGCCTCAGCCTATATGGATCGCGAGAAGGAGGTTCCACCGGATAACCTGGGAGAACTGATCCGGGAAGCAGGTCAGAGAAAGGTAGGTGTGATACTTGGATGTGATGCAAACGCGCATCACACAATCTGGGGAAGCACAGACATTAACGAGAGGGGTGAGTTATTTTTTGATTACTTATTAAATACTAACCTTGTAGTTTGCAATATTGGGTGTGATCCAACATTCATTGTTAAAAATCGACAGGAGGTTCTAGATGTAACCTGTGCGTCAGAAACAATTTTTGATATGATCAGTGGGTGGAGAGTAGCGAAGGAGCACTCATTCTCTGATCACCGATACATTTCATATAACCTCAACATCAAACCTGTTGCCCGGAAAGCCTTCAGGAATCCTAGAAGAACAAACTGGACCAAATATGGGGAGGTGTTGAAGGAACTATTGCCACTCGTGGTTCCTGGACTTCCGGCCACAGTAGAGGAATTAGATTGCATGGTTGATATTGTCACAAGAGCATGCAATCATTTATTTAATTTTGCGTGCCCCCTGATAAAACCTAAGGGCAGGTAGAAACGGACATGGTGGACCTCGAAGTTGGGAACCTATTGGAGAGCGTGTAGGACAGCCTTTAATAAGGCTAAGAACACCAGGGAAAATCGGGATTGGAACTCCTATAAGGAGGACTTATAAGAAAGTACAGAAAAGAGTTGAGGACGGCACAAAGACGGTCTTGGTGACGCTTCTGTTGTAGAATGGAGGAGGTCGCCGAGACTTCTCACCTAAGGAAAATTCTATCTACTAACCCAACCAGTCCTAGTTACTTAATTAGGCCGGACGGGTTATGGACAGCTTCAAGTGCGGAATCATTGGAGCTTCTCATGGAGACCCATTTTCCGTCAAGTGTTGATGGCTCGGTGGAGCCTGGAGCTCATCGAAGAATACCTTTAACAGATGTGGATGGCATCGTGGACAGGGAACGAATCCGGTTGGCACTGAATGGTTTTAAACCTTATAAATCGGCGAGCCCGGATCGGATTATACCAGCAGAGATCCAAAGGAACTCTGCAGTTATCCTCCCCTGGCTGAATATTATTTTCAGGAGATGTCTGCAACTGGCCTATATTCCCAGGAAATGGACGGAGGTCAGAGTGGTTTTTATCCCGAAATCGGAGAACAGCTCACAGGCTTATCCAAAAGACCTGAGGCCTATAACTCTATCATCCATTCTGTTGAAAACCTTGGAAAGATTGATAGACGTACTTATTCGAACAAAAGTTGAGCCAAGAAATTGGACAATGTCGCAGCATGCGTACTTAAAGAAAAGTCGGTGGACACAGCTCTGCACGATCGAGTACGCATGATTGAGAAGTCAATTTACTCGCTAGAGTTTTGTATGGTAGCATTTCTCGACATTGAGGGTGCCTTTAATATGAAAAAACGGAGGCAATCATGGTAGGATTTTCATTATTGAAGGTGGACTACCCTATAAGTAGGTTGATAAATCAGATGCTGGTAAGCAGGATTATTACCTCAGAACTGGGAGAGTCCACCATTAGAAGGCGGGTAGTTACAGGAACTCCATAGGGAGGAGTAATGTCCCCCTTTCTTTGGAGTGCAGTGATGAATGTATTGTTGTTGGAACTGGAAAAAGAGGGGATGGGGGTTGTAGCGTATGCAGATGATGTAGCGATAGCTGTCTCAGGCAAATATCTGGATAAGATTAGGGACGTTATGCTGAATGCGCTCCTGATCGTTACGAAATGGGTCGGCAAATGCGGATTGGGGATCAACCCTTCCAAGACAGAGCTGGTACTATTTACTAAGAAATATAAAATTCCGGTAGTTAGCCCCCTACCGAGAACGGCATTAGACTGGCTTTTGCTGACAGAGTGCAATTTTTGGGCATAATCTTGGACAGTAAGCTCACCTGGAAGCCTAACATTGTAGAAAGTGTGAATAAGGCTAATATAGCAATTTACTCGTGTAGGAACGCCATAGGGAAGAGATGGGGTTTGAAACCAGCGCTGGTACACTGGCTCTATACCGCAGTGGTAAGACATGTGCTGATGTACGGGGTGGGCGTGCAGTGGGCAGCTCTGGAAAAAGTAATTTACATAAGGATGTTGGAGAAGGTGCAAAGAACGGCCTGTATGCTTATAAGCGGGGCGCTTAGGACAACACATACACGCGCTTTAGAGGTTATGTTCCACCTTATTCCAATCGAATTTTTCGGTAAACAGATGGCAGCCAATGTGGCTACGAGACTCTCGGCTGTCTCTCAGTGGAAGTGCTTTCAAATGGGACACTCGACGATAGTTAGATCACTAAGGGGAGAACTGGTGAATTTAGATTATATTAAATCAACGTTGTGCTTCGATAAAGGTTTCCGGATCATCTGTCCTTCGAGGGAATCCTGGAGGAATGGATCAATACTGGAAAACGAGGCACTGCAATTTTTCACGGACGGTTCTAAGCTAGACGGGAAGTAGGAGCCGGAGTCTTCCGTGAGAAGCTTAATGTTAATATTTCTGTTCGTCTTCCTGACTACTGCAGCGTGTACTATGCTGAAGTGGTGGCGATAAAGGAAGTCGGGACATGGTTGAAGCATAACGTGGTATCCGTTAATGACATCGCGATTTATGTGGACAGTCAAGCGGCACTCAGGTCACTAGAGGCGGTTTCTCTGAAGTCACGGGTGGCGCTGGATTGCCGATCATCTCTTAATGAGATGAGCGATTATTTCGGTATCCAGATAATCTGGGTCCCTGGTCACTCGGACATCACGGGAAACTGCAGGGCGGACGAACTAGCTAGGGACGGTACGACTCTCCAGATGCAACCGGAAAGGGCAGGTCTGGGGAGGCCTATAGCAGCGCTTAGATCGGCGCTCAGTAAAAAGGGAATCGCCTTGACAAATGGGAGGTGGACCAACACCCTCACGTGCAGAGTAGCAAAACTGGTTTGGCCAAAACTGGACTTGCGGCGCTCCAAAGCACTAGTATCCCTGGGAAAACGAGAGTTAGGATTGGTCGTAGGGATACTTACAGGACACTGCCTTTTTGGGGAACATGCGAGAAGGCTGGGTTTAGAGACGGATGATTTTTGTAGAAGTTGTATGGACGAAGAGGAGGAAGAGACATTAGTTCACTTCCTATGCTCGTGTCCAGCACTGGTATACGAAAGACATAAGTACTTGGGTGTGTACGATATGGACAGCCTTTCTGAACTCGCGAACTATGGAGTGCGAGATATTTTACGCTACATAAGTAGCTCCGGATGGTTTCAGCGGGAGTAAGGAGAGATTGGATCCTGTGGTATCACAATCGAGTGTGCGAGAGCAACCACTCTAACCTAACCTAACCTAACCTAGGTAATGAGTTCTGTGTGGAACTGTGTCAACAGCATGCCACATAATCACCCTATCTCTTTCACGCAGTAGTAAAGGCAACATAACACCCGATGAAATCTGAACGAATGAAAAGCCAACCTTAAACATTTACGTGTTTTTGAATGCGCAGCAATGGTTCATAAGCCGAAGCAAAAATGAAAGAAATTGAGTCCAAAATCAGAAAGATCGGATCGATAATGAAAAAATTATTAAAGAACCAACATATCGATGAAATCACAGATACTGCTAATGGTAGCGATTCTTCGAGCGAGAAAATCTTCGCGACAACGTAAACCAAAACAAATGGTAGAATTTGCTTCTTACATGTCTCACCACATATGTCAGCCGAAAGTTATAGTGATCAGATAGTGTTTTTGGTTTTATAGCCGAAAAATAAACAAATTCGGAAATGTTGATCAATATTTTACAGCCGAAAGTTATCAGTTGATATTTAGGCAGCCTTATTTTTCACCTATAATGAAATTTATTGATTTCTTTAACGTCATATTAATTTGAAGTTTATGATTTGTTATGTTTCCTCTAACTAAATTGTGAATAAATTCTTATGGGGTTACGGAGGTGTAATTTGACTAGATTTAGTTCAATTTCTTTCGAAATAATTGAATGACCCGGCGCTCTAGTTTAACCTTAATCTGCATTGATGCCACTATGGTCATTTGATAGGCCTTAATGCCTGCTAACCGCCCATTTTGAAAAAACTCTGATGAAGATACGGGAGTGTATTCTTTGACAAGATTTCGAACTAGAGCACCGAGCCATTTAATGAATTTGCAAAAAATTGAACTATCGAAATCTTGTCAAATTACACTCGCGTATCCAAATCAGAATTTCTTCATAATTGGACTATAACTATCAGGCCTTATTGCCTATCAAATAGTCATAGTGGTATCAATACGGATTTAGGTTAATCTAGAGTACTACTTATCTGTTCGGTTGAAAAATACCAGTTAGTAAACTTACGACTCAATTATATTGATCAATTTAATCGGATTTGTTTATTTGGTTTTCATAGCAAAGACACAATCTACATTATCGACACTATTTTTTGCCTACTTTTAATAAGGTTCTCACCACAGCGAAATATATGTTCAAACAACAATCGAAGAAGCTTTGTCTAGGTCTGATGCAGTAATATGGCGAAATGCAATGCAAGGACAATATGAGTCTTTTATTGAAAACTAAACGAGGAAATAGAGGGGGTTTACCAATACTTTCGATATTTAACATCACTTGCAGCAAAATACAATTTCGACATTTAGCAAATGGATGCTGTAAACACTTCTCCTCATGGTGAACTTAAGGCAGCTTATTGCGTGTTACTTCAACACGAGAAGTTCAATAATGGCGTTAAAGTATGCCGAGTTAAGACATCACTTTATAGACAGACAGTCTCAAACATTTTACTCGCATTGGGAATCAAAAACTTGATAAAATATTACAGCTAAAGTTGATCCTTGCATTTGCTAGAATAGATAAAGGGACCAGATGCTGTTTTTGTCAGTATCTATCGACGTATTGTTGTTATATTCAAATAACTAACACAATAGTCATTGGTCAAAATCAAATTATTGGCAAATTTTAAGATGAAAGATATTGGAGAACCACAAAATGTTTCCATGATAGATGGCGCCACACTACTCCACCCCAAGACTGTAAGTATTACAGTAATCTAATCGGCTTGTTAATAACTCTTCCTGTTCTAGTAGTGTGTGATAATGCACCAGTGGATGTCAATTCCGTATTTCCAGCATCTTGAGTGTTTAATATATTCGATGAAGTTCCTTGGACTGCTTCGTCTATTTCGGAACTTGCAGACTGCGGCTGAACTACTGTACACTCATTATTTACAGCATCACTAGCGAAAAAGGCTGGCTTAAGGCGATCTACTGAGACCTTTGAAGCCTTATTATTAATTTTAATAATACAATATTTATCGTATCGCTTCAATACTGAAAATGGTCCTGTGTATGGTTGTTGTAACGCGTAACGCACTGCATCATTTCTGACAAATACATGAGAACACTTTTGAAATAAAATTTTTTGAATTGGACAACGAATTTCGACTTAATCAACGCGTTACTTGCTTCCTCGAAAAGTTGGCTTGGTAATTGTAATGATTGTCCGTAAATCATGTCCGCTGGTGTTGCTTCGATATCTTGCTTGAACGTTGACCTTAATCCGAGCAGTGTAATAGGTAGTAGTTTAGCCCAACTTGTACTTTGATGGCACATAATGGCTGATTTTATCAGAGCTCGAAAGCTCTTGAAAAAGTTGCGACTCGAATTGGCGACCTTGGTCTGTTATAATTCTTTTTGGAATCCCAAAACGTGCAAACTAACCCGAAATCAGATGTGAAGCTACTGTTTCTGCTGTCATGTTAGGAATCGGAATAGCTTTTGGCCACCTTGAGTACCTGTCAATGATGGTTAAGCAGTAATAGTTCTCACCGGACGAAGGTAGGGGACCAATTAAATCAATATTGATGTGTTCGAATCGATGGTTGGGAGGTATATGGTGGTTGAAACCTCTGAACGATTATGTTTAACAACTTTTGAACGTTGACATGGTATACAATTCTTGGCAAACTGCTGGCAATCCTTTCTCATACCCTTCCAAACAAATCTTTCTTGAACAAAACGCTGGGTACCTTTGACACCTGGATGCGACAAGCTGTGAAGATTCTCGATGATAGGTTCTGGCTGTGATGTATGGACGTACCCGATTATTAGTGATGTCACAGTACAGTTGCTGACTGGTTCCCGGAATGATTAACTTTTTAAGTACCATTGTTAATTTTCTGTTAGTCAATAATTCACTTAACTCAAATATCGGATTTGCCTCGATGACGCGGAAATACTGCATCGTCTAGCTTCTATCATATACCTAAAATGTTTCACCCCTAGATATAACGCCAAGAGTTCACGATCATAAGTACTATACTGTTTTTGCGTATCGTCCAACTTCTTCGAAAAATAGCCAAGAGGTTGCAATTGTTGGTTGACAACCTGATGAAAAACTACGCCTACTGCGTAATCTGAAGCATCGACTGTTAATGTAAGCGGAGCATCTGGCGATGGGTGACAAAGTAGAGCAGGTGTAGACAGCTCGCTTTTACAGTGGTTGAATGCCTTGGTTGATACATAATCCCAAACAAGTATAGTCCTGTCATTCTTTTTGTTACCCTTAATCAATCTTTGTAATACCATTTGATGCGTAATAGCATTCGGAATAAACTTCGTGTAGAAATTGATCATCGCCAAAAATTTCTTAAGTTCCTTCGCCACTGTTGGAAGCTTATAGTTCTGTATCGCTTCGACTTTCTCTAGCAATGGCTGTACTCCAGCAGACGTAATTTGATGTCCGAAAAAATTGATAGAACTTTTTCCAAATTCGCACTTCGACAAATTTATACATAACCTATAGTTTTGAAGGCGACGGAATACTTCGCGCAAATGTTCATAATGTTGTTGTTCGTCGGATGATGCAATCAGGATATCGTTTATGTAGTAGAAGACGAAATCCAATCTTCGTAGAACTTCTGCCACTAATCTTTGAAATGACTGGGCGGCGTTACACAAACCGAAAGTCATGTATAGGAGCTCAAATAACCCAAATGGCGTTACTATGGCCGTCTTAGGCACATCTGCTTGTTCAATGGGTATTTGCCTTCTCCAAATCGATTTTTGAGAAAATGGTTTTATTAAAGAGGATATGCCCACGATTATTAATATATGGTAATGGGTATCCATCAGGCTTCGTATCGCATTCAAAGCTCTGTAATCGCCACATGGTCCTCAAATTCCGCTCGAGATGCCATTAATTTTTCTGGAGACAGTCTACGTGGTTTCGAACTCGAGTAACTTTAATATTCGATGGTATACCTTTGTTTTTTAACCGGCTGATCTCCGGAAACTCCTTTAAAAGGGATGAGTATTTATGATCCTCGTTGAATGTTTTTATTGATAAATCATCAACGCTCATCGGAATTCCTCTTGTTTGCAAGGATGTTACATTGTCAATTAATTTCATATTTGTCACATCCACTAATAAATTATAGTGAAACAAAAAATCGGATCATATAATTGGCTGTCTTACGTCAGCGATGGTAAACGTCCATGGAACACCGAAATATTAGCGCCCGTATCTATCAGGAAATTTAAATTACTAACAATATCACAGACGCACAATTGATTTACATTGTTATGATTGTGTACAGTAGACTGGAACTTTTTAACATGTGTATGACGATTTGATTTTGGACTTGGTAAGATTGACGGATTTAGCATATTTGTGACTATTAGCTATGGTGAGGCAGTGTCCGAGTCAGTACATCTGAACGCTGATGTATCGAATTTACGGTGAAATCGGCATGTGGTTGGTTTATTCAACGTTGCCTCAACTCATTGTTGATGTACGTATCGGTCTCGTGAATTTCATGTTGAATGATTAAAATATTGAGTTGTTCGCTGGACCGTCAATTGTTGTACCTGCAACGTCAACTCCTGTATCTGTTGTTGTAAAATGGCAAAATTGTTCACCGGCTGCGGTTGAGGTTGAATTGAATTTTCGCATGATGCTTGGCTGATAGTGGGATTCAACGAATCCATAACTGCATCTGCTATTTTGGCTAACTCTGATAAATCACCGCTAGTTGCGCTAACTATAGTTTTAATTTGTACTGGCAGGCGACTAAGCCAAAAAAAATTTAGTAGCTTCTCGTCCGCTGTATCACTTGCTCGGCGAAGCTCATTGAGTAAACGACTAGGACGTCGATCACCTAACTGTATGCCCGATACTAATTTCTGGAACCGCTGTTGCGACAACTCTGCATAAGCAGCGATCACAGCTTGTTTCAAATGTGCATATTGCTTTGTTGGAGGTGGGTTCTTTACCGCACTGTGGACCTGGTTGACTACTCTTGCGTTCATTGACGCAAGTACTGTACTGAACTTTAACCTCTCTGTGATATTGTTTATAGCAAACCAATGATCCAGTTTATTCTACAACTGGGGGTTAACGTATAATATGAAAAATATATATAGTAAAATTAAATCTCAGTCATTCGATTACAAATTATTGACAAGTTAACATTAAAAATAAAGATATACAGTGTGTTAGTTCATTTATATAAAAATAAATTACTTTGGCTTTTATTAATAATAACGTTAAGTGTTCAATAGTGTAGTTTTATTTCTTTTTTACTGGATCATCTTCAAATTTCAACTCCATCAATACATCTTTTTACCATCTTTATCATTGGAAATAATTCAACATTTTGTTCACCATTTTGGAACATCAACCTTATCATCTTCACAAACATTTTTGGTGCCGAAACCTGGGAATCCAGTTTTACTAGGTAAAATTTTTCAATTTTTATAACCGTGCTGTGCCGTACATAAATAAAATCCGCATGGATATTTCTATACAAATATATCGTGCGTTTTCGATTTATATTTAAACCTCGTGGATAATAAAGTGAAGTGCTAAAATATCTCAAGATGGCTGAAAAATTAACATTGTTGCGTGATCGGGCGCTTGGTTCAATAAAAAACATTTTGCGTTTTACTGAAACAATAAATGAATCCACTACGCTTGAAGCCGTGATATCTCGCCGAGAAATTCTTGAAGATAGATATCAAATTTTCAATGAGCTCGAAATACGATTGTTGGATTTTCCTAAGTATGTTTCAATACTTTATGAGGTTGAGGAAATCTATTTGAAAGCTCGTGAATTACTAATGCGTGCTTGTGCTAAGCTGCGACAAGCTGAACCAAGTATAACACCCGATTTAAACGCTACTCTTGAACAATTTATGTACCAACAGAAAACCTTGTATGAGGAGATGAATACTCCGCACCACGTGCGACTACCTAAAATTGATATAGCAAAATTTTCGGGCGATTATAAATATTGGGAGTACACGACAATCCTAAAATTAGTAAAGTGCAAAAACTACAAATATTGAATAGTGTACTAGAAGGGGAAGCTTCTGCTTTGATACGGCATATTTCTATAACTGAAAATAACTACGTTGATCCTTGAGAGAAATTATGCAACCGCTATAACAAATTAACCCCAATAATTGCTTCATTAATCCATACGTTCATGGATCAAAGAGCTTGTGTTCACTCTAGTGGGAAGGAGTTATGAAAAGTTTGCAACACAGCTGACGAAATAGTTCGCGGTTTAAGGGCGTTAGGACCAAGAGCCGAGTCACGGGATCCATGGCTCATTCATATTTTACTAAGCAAAATAGATAACGAGTCTAAACAGCTGTGGGCAAACGATGCAGTTGGAACGGATTTTCCCACAGTTAACGAATTAATTGCATTTCTAAACAAAAGGTGCGATGCACTAGAAATTTGCGATGTCACGACTAAGAAATCAACATTGAAACCAAGTACAAAAACCTTTCTAGTTGCTAATAGTTCTTATAACAATTACGAGTGCATAGTATGTAAGCAACAACACCCCCTGTTTAAATGTCCAGACTTTAAAAACCAAAATATGGAAGCTAGAATCAAAGTAGTAGCAGACAAGGATTTATGTCGTAATTGTTTAAAGAAGGGACATACCAGCGTAACGTGTTTTAACAGAGTATCGTGTCTAATTTGCCACAAACGTCATCATACACTTCTCCACCAAGGCGAAACCGATATCATAAATCAACATTCGCATGACCAATCATCACATTCATCCACTAAGCCACCATCCACTATTGAACAAAAACCAATCGACAATAGACTAATAACCAGCCAATTTTATCACACACACTTAACAACAACAACCACGGCACTACCAACAGCTATAATCCAGATAATTTCACGTACCGGAAAACTCCAGCCATTCAGAGCACTTTTGGATTCAGGATCGCAAACATCCTTTGTCACAGAATCTTGTGCTCAAAGCCTAAACCTAACACGACATCCGTCATCTTCATCTATTTTTATAAGTTATCAATCACGGCTCATATTATAAACAAAATCGCTAATTTATTGCCAACCAATCCAATCAAATATCCATCAACATTAATTAAGAATTTGAATTTGGCCGATTCTCAATTTTTCCAACCAAATAAAATCGATGTTCTTCTTGGGACTAACGTGTTCTTTTAAATTTTGAATCCAGAAAAGTTAATAATCAAGGACATTCCACCACTTCAATCTTCAAAATTTGGTTGGTTAGTCGCAGGTAATCTTGAAAACCAAACGCAGCCGATTCTCATCATGCACGCAACCACCGAATCCTCGAATAAACATCAAAACGACGATTTATCCAATCAAACAACACAATTTATTAGAGACATCACCAATAATTTATTAAAGCAGCCAACCGATGATAAAAAATCAAATGTAACGAAGGATTCTACCTATCTCAACAGTAAAATCAAGACAGATTTGCGGCCACAGACAACCGCTGTCAATCATAATCAACCATCAGTTCCAGACACGAATGACAAATTATCAACCAGACGAACATCTCATACTACTTACCATTGGAAACCCAATTGCAGTGAGAAATGCAGATGTAGCCCCATTGATGTTCACTCAAAATAAGCAAGCAGTTTTGAAATATTCAGATTACTGTCTTCAGGAAAATTGTCCAGCTCTATCAACAATTTGTTTTCATCATTCAAAGTATGCGATATAATGGATCACTACGTACATCTACAAATTACAAATCACGAGCAACAACAAAATTATTGCATCACTTATTCCGCTAAATATGAAAATCAGGATGTACTCCAAACAAATCAATTAACTCTATGGGATCCAGTTACCGAAGTTCATCGAATACTTACAAATCAGAATGTGAAAACCAGTCGGACAACCATTGAAGGAAACCAGTATGCAGATGCGAAGGAAGAGTATTTCATATACACAACAACCAAAAATACAATTACACATTTCCTTACCAAAATAACCAACGATTCAGAAATTCGACGGAAATCCAGATGGAAAGAAAACAAAATTCCGGTGACGCAATCGTATGCGATAAAATTCCAACGCCTACTCATCGAAGCAGTTCATCGCAAGGCTAAACGCCATCGTAAAATAAAATTGTTCACTACACATCGCAACATCCCAGGCAAAATTTGGTGTGAAAACCAAGGCAACTTTAGTGGGCTTCGTAAAACACTGCAACACTTAATATCACAATTAATTATCAACCATGGGCTGTGTCCGAATAGTCGGGTAAATGGTAATTTTTACTATTTTTTAACAGTGTATATGCCTATATGGTAAATTCAAATACTGTACTAAATAGTTGAGTAATTGAGTTTTCGTTGTTGTGCGTTTGACGTTTAAGCTGTTTTCGGTTCCGCAATAGTAAGTCTAAAAAATAATACAGATTATTATTTTTACAAAATTTTTATATCTATTTATGTATTATTATTATAAATTATTATATTAAAAATATTCGTTTTGTTATAGATTGCCTACACATAAATATATCAACATGGAAGAAAGCACCAAAAAGTTATACACGCCAAGATGTAAGTGAGATATATTTTTTAATATATTCGAAAAATTTATTTTATAGGGACATTAAAGGATGAAAGAAAATTAATACAAACACGGATTATGCTGGACCATGAATTGCAATCCACGCTGTGATCCAATCAATATCTGTGATAATTTTTTAAAATGAAATAAATAAAATACGATGATCTAATTTAAATAATAATTATATATTTGTTTTTAATTTTTTACATATTGCAGCTTAGCCTATCTCGGAATTCTATAGCATCTGCGAAATCTCTGATGTGAAATTAACCCTTTAAACCAATATATTTTACCCTTCGAACCGCTATTGGCAAATTTATTTACCCAAGAATTCGGACACTACTGGACGTAAATTTGTACTAAAACTTACAAATTACTGTACTAAACAATTAACCTGACTATTCGGACACAGCCGACACATTTTGACAATCTATTAATGTGTATTTTTCTATTGCAGAAGTTTACACAGTTAGAAATTTTGCATTAAATTTAGAAATTTTGCAACCCTTGCATTAAAGCTTATACGATGCAATCACGTATTACATTCTAATGTAAAGCTTGCATTAAAAATAATTATGATGCAGTTTCGTCAAAAATTACTGCAGTACTGCGTTGAAAGAAAATTTCTATATAATCTGGGGTTAACTAATTTTTAGCGAATTTATAATAATTCGCTAAGTCATTGTGTTTATTTTTAGTATAAGCTTTAAATATGTTTCATATATTAGCAGTGTAAGGACGTAAATTGATTTACGTCAATCGAGTTGGTTGGATGTAAAACGGTGGAATCTGTGGATTTTTCCTTATACTTTAAATACAAAATAATATAAAATAACAATCTGAGTGTTAATACAATTATTTGGGAATTTCTAATGTGGTGTGCTTTACTGTTTAAAGCATTGGTCTTTACAATTTTAATGTCACTTATGATAAAAAATGATGCTTCCAAATGGATATTTAAATTTTTTTAATGCAATGTGCTATAAATTTTAATATAACTTGAATCAATTTTAACAAAATATTCCGTTAAAATTTAATGTAAACTATACAATAAAAATTAATACAATTAGCATTAAAATCTGATATAATGCAACGTTTGCATTAGTTTGTAATGCAAGCTTGCTCCGGACCTATATGTAATGCAATTTGCATTACATACGGCATATTTTTTCAACTGTGTAGCAAAATTTCACATTAGCTGTACACTTCCTGAAGAAGACATGGATCCAGCACAACCGTCAATCCAACTTGAGAACATCCGCGCACTTATCCGCACTTATTGCACTACTCTGGCATTTACACAATTCTATAGGTACCAGTACGCCACAATACACAGAATTAGTTGCACGAGTCTTGTGTACAACTAAATAAACAACACGATTTGATCATATCACGTCAATCATTTTATAATACAATTAGATTAAAGTATTATACGGCCGAGGTCCATCATATTATAACTACCCATGAACTCAGCTAACACAACACACACCACTAACAACACAAATTATCTTATACAAAATTACATCCATCACAAATATCAACATCCAGTATACAGCTGATAAACAAAACTCCAGTGTATACAAAACCACAAATCAACACGCAATTTTGAAGATCCAGTAGAGTTAACCAAAACAGCAGTAATCAGTAGTTTTCATTAAGAAATTAAATTTCTTAATGCGCGGAAGTATGCTAGCGAAACTCTAAATTAAATAAAACTAATAATACAGGTGGTTTATTCAAATTTATTAAATGTTTGTAGCCAAAACGATACACTGTTATTTGCAACTCCAGTTGCTACGGTATCATCATCAGCTGTACCTAAAATTAAAACCAAAAGCAGAAAATTATTTTATATTCACATCACACTTACCAACTTTGTTAAATTGAACCAAATAATATGTATCTAAAATTAAGAAACTAATTAATAATTTTATATTGTCAAAATATTTATTTTATATAATTTATACTTATCTTTTGACATTCCTGTAAAATTCACTTTGTAAACACAACTTGTTGACTTAACTGTCATTATTTTCATTATGTCATGTTGTAGTACTAGAGTAGTAGCACGATGGATGCGTTTTATAATATAATTAGTTATGTAGTATATCTTACTAGTAATTTATTTATAATTATTAGTAGTATATTTTTATATTCAAACTTACAATCTACATTAGTTAGAATTCAAACATGACAGTTGGGGGTTAACGTATAATATGAAAAATATATATAGTAAAATTAAATCTCAGTCATTCGATTACAAATTAGCGACAAGTTAACATTAAAAATAAAGATATACAGTGTGTTAGTTTAGTTCATTTATATAAAAATAAATTACTTTGGCTTAACGTTAAGTGTTCAATAGTGCAGTTTTATTTCTTTTTTACTGGATCATCTTTTAATTTCAACTCCATCAATACATCTTTTTATCATCTTTATCATTGGAAATAATTCAACATTTTGTTCACCATTTTGGAACATCAACCTCATCATCTTCACAAACACGCCCAATCCTGTCATCGATGGTTGGTATGATGATATCTTTCGTACTATAGTTATCATCCTAGAATCTGGATTTAATGCGTATATGCTTGAAATATGCCGTTTGAAATTCCTATCCTAACATCGTTTGATCCTTGAATCCAGGATTCGATTTTATAGGAATAGGAACCTTGTTTTGCGCCAATATCTGTTTCAACATTTTTCTCGTCAGTGTCCGACATCTCACTGACTTATAATTTCAATATTTAACACCGGCAACCGCTGTTACGACGATATTTTTGAGTTTGTGAAACCACGTGGAATTTTTAGGCTAACTTTCCAACATACACTCACACCGCCTTCGAATGTTCTCGAAAATAGCGTCTATTCACACCATAAAATTTCGACACTAATTATGCGTACTACAGCTGTTTTATTATTCACTTTAACTATTGCGACTGTTCTAGTCGGTGATCACCAATGTGGGGAAATTTTGAAATATAAACGCACAAAATTAAATTCAAATATGTTTTTTTATTTATTTTATTTTTGTATTCGCGTGTAGTTTCGTTAGTGGACGAACAAGAAAGAACAAAATATCACCTTTTTGTTCTTTTGTGTAAATGATTGTCGAAACATAATGGGAGAGACTTCATGCCTCATAAACAATAAAGATAAACCGCAAAATGTTTCCATGATAGATGGCACCACAGATCCAAATATGAAACTGTCCAAATCAATGTGTCCTAAAACAAATCCCGAATGTGACAAAATTAGAGTTTTGTCATATCGGCAAGTAGTGAGAAACATTCTGTTCACGTCTTAAGTTTCTCAACAACTTCAAGAATCACCGCGATGTTGATTGGTGAAGAAAACGAACGCAACTTCTTCACCGGTTATGTTTTCATGCAACAAAATGAAGCGATATGTTGATATTCTTTCACATAAAATGGAAGCAGAATGCATAGCAACGTCGTTTCCAGCGTTGAAATGACCTGAAAAGGAACTTTTGTCTAGTCCAGATCCCGTAACTTTCATATATTGCGATAACAAAAGAGCAAATTTGCGCAAAACATGTAGATATCTGACACCATTTTGTGCGTACAAATGTGTTCCGCTCGGTCCTTGTTCATTGGATATTCTCAGACTGGCACGCGTTGTACTTTGTACACTACATCATCACAATAAAAATTATTTCTCACCACGTCGCGCACTATTAGGTTTGCCACACCAGAATTAATTCCGTTCTGTTTTCCTGATAACACACAAAAAAAAATATTTTACTCATATTTCTGTTGCTCCAACAACAAAAATTACTGATAACATACAAAGAAATGAATTTATACTGAAATACGAGGAAAACAATTTCCAACTCTCCCTGCATATTGCACATTATGGGAATGAAACAACACGAGTTACAACTTTATAATAAGCGACAACCGACAAACATACCAACAAATATATTTCCATTCTACTCTCGCTCTCATTTTCACAATAACATCTGTTCGATGCCGAATTTTTATAAAGAAATAGAAATGAGATAGCATGCTAACAGCATGAGTATATTGATTTCTTCTTCTGTATGACGTCAATGCCGTATTAAATACGTACGTCGACGTAATAACATTAATCGGTAGTCTATTATAACGGAAAATGAGGGGAAATTATATTTCTTTTTGTTGTACTGTACAGTGTGACCTATATGATTATACATACATAATATAAAAATTTACTTCATGGTCGATGTAATACATTTTCTTTATTTTTGAATGAAAAATAAAAAACTGTATACATTCGTACGTACTGAGATTATGTGATGCTAGAATAAATAATTTTCTTCATTTTCCTTTCTTCTATTAAATCTTTTTTTTTTTCAATTTTTAAAAATAACATTTAAAACTGAGAGTGATATTTTCAGATTCTTTTAACACAATTTAAAATCCGAATCTCATTAGACCGATTTTATTTTCTGTGTTCCGTACTGATGATTTTCTTTGGTTTATTTTTTTTATTTGTTTGCAAAGAAAATTGTTTTGTCTTTTATTGTGTTTATATTTTCTTTGTAGATACGTATGTCGTGCGTGTGTGTATGTACACTCTTTAAAGGGAAAAGATTCTGGCTTTTGTGCGGTAAAAATGTCAATCAAAACATTATTCATTTCTTGGTATTTCTGTTCAAGTGGGGTTTTGTATTCTTTACTGTTAAGTTAAAAGTGGGTTGATGAGTTTGTTGACATATTTCCTCTGGTTCCAATTTTTAGGGTTAGCTAATGTGACATCATGATGATAAATTCGTGTTGTTTCACAATAAACTTTAGAAGTACGTTATGAAGGTAAAATCGATATGATGGATATCCATATATACACAACGATTGCAATTTATAACTTTTTTAAAAAATTATTTTGGCCTTTAAAAATTATTGCACATTCGTGTATAATATTCAGCTGCCAAGAAAATATTTAATTATTTAAGTTAATGGAATTTTAACATTTATAGTTGCCTAGTAGAATTTTTAAACTTTTCTAGACCTTGGAGGTTTTAATATGTTGATATGGTTTAGAAAAATTATTTCCAAAAATTCAAATTGTTCAGATTTTAAAATATTTTCAGAAATAAAATAGGAGTACTTAATCTGTTTTAAACAACGGTAATGGCCAACCAAAACATTTTCTCAGTTCTGTTTACATCCCTAATTGTTTCATGAAAAAACAAAAAACGATTTCAAGCAAAGTTTAATTCAATTGGAATTTTTATTACCTTCTTAGATTAAATGAATTTGGTAATATCAATACTAATTGAAATGTGATGAATCAATTTGGGATTATGTTATTCGACTACAAGGAAGGTTATACGCAAGGATCTTGGTCTGAAGGCGTATAAAATACAGCTCGTGCAACAACTGAAACCGAACGACCGCTACAGCGTCAAGTTTTGGCGAGTGACCCTTAGAACATATTAAGGACAATCTGTTTCTTTACCGAAAAATTGTTTTCAGCAATGAAGCTCAATTTTGGTTTTGGGTAATGAGCAGCCACAGGCAATGCAAGAACTGACAATGCACCTAGAGAAAACTGTATGGCCGTAACATGACTGTCAATGGCGCTCGCTATCGTTCAACGATTTCGGACTTTTTTTTGTTGAAAATGCATGAACTAAATCTGGTTGATATGTGGTTTCAGCAAGACGGCGCCACTTGTCACAAAGCACGTGAAACCATGGACTTATTGAGAAATGAATTCGGTTAGCAAATAATCTCACGTTTCGGTCCTGTTAATTGGCCGCTTCGATCGTGTGATTTGAGTCTCTCCAATAAACCAATTGCAGAATTGGAAGACAACATTAAACGTGTCATTAGCGTGATACCAGCCGAAGCTCGAAATGCTGGAAAAAGTGATGAACAATTGGATTTATCGTGGACGACTTAAAAATTTCATAAATGTTTGCAATTTTATTGTGTTTTTTTTTTGAAAATTATAAACCAAATCCTTAAAAAATCACCCGTTAGAAGGAAGTAATCGCAACAATGGCAGATTTATGCTATCAAATAGAACACAATTTTGTTTATAAAGAGCGAAGTTGGTCTTGCACCAAACGTATAAGGAATTCATCTTCCAGATATAATCTATATTTAAAAACCATACAAACAACGACGGTGGCTTCAGAAATAGTAAAGTTTTGGTATTCTCTTCTCTAAAACATTTGAGACTGTAGTGCGGCACAGGGTGATTCAATGATTATGTCTTCGACTACGATTAATTTTAGGTTAAGCGTACTTTCATTCTTTGTCTAAGGACAGTCATGGCGACTGGAAATCATTAGTGGCGCATTATATTTACCACTTTGATTTTCCGTTTGACCAGTAGTTCTGTTTGAACAAACAGTTGATACCGATTAAAAAAATATCTGCAAGGTGGCGATGCAAGGTTCCATCTAAACGGATAAGCTAACAAGCAAAACTTCTGGTTTTATAATGAATAATACTACACAACGAGGTACTGTTTAGTGTGAGTTTTTAGCAGAATCACTAAACCCCTTAGAAAATTATAAAATTCAAATCTATTACAGCCATTTGGAAGACATGGACTCTTAATATGTGGTTCCTACCGGAAACAAGAAACAGTGGCTCAGTTGCTAACGAAATACGTTATCTCTCGACACGAGACAACAAGGTCCATTAACCGTCGCGGTCTTGCGATTTGACTGCAATGGAAATATTTCTCTGGGACATCGTGTCTATGGCAAACAAACCGTACGATTCCTGGAGTCCGCGAGATAAAAACCGGGTCTTTTACAAAAGGGTTGTTGCAAACAAATTTCAATTAAAGAATCTGTTCCACAAATTCCAAAATACTCGCATGTGGGTAGATTGCCTTGAATACTTATGTTATGGTTTGTAAAAGACCGAACGAATCACATGATTTGTGAGGACAGTGAGATAAATACACTGTCCTCACAAATCATGTGATTCGTTTGTCCCGGTATCATAAGCATTCCAGAAAACCTACCTAAATGTGAGTCTTTTGACAATTTTTAAACAATTTTTAATTGAAATTTGTTGCAACAACTCGTTCGTAAAAGACCTGTTATTTATAGCGCCGACCCCAGGAATCGTTCAAATCGTTTATCCCGATAAAACACCGTTTTATGGGCATTCTAGAAAATTTACCCACATACATATATCAATCTTTTGGTATTTGTTGAACAGAATTCTTAATTGAAGCTTGTTGCAATAACCCATTGTTAAAAGTCCCATTATTTTTATCGCCGATCCCAGGAACCGTTCGTCATATGTCGATCCACCTATATGTCGATCATGAATATTCCAGAAGATCTACCCACATGTCAATCTTTTGAAATTTGTTGAACAGATTTTCAATTTGAATATTGTGGGACTAAACCGTTGTATGTCCCTTTTAGAAGTTGACTTTTGTTATTTGTTACCATTTTAACACCCCATCTAAAGTTTATGACAAAAATGTTGATTGAATTCGTTTGGTCATCGTTTGGTAAGGATTAGTCACTGGTTTTTATCGTTTGGTCACTTTATGATTAAAAGGTAAATAAATAATAAAATAAAAAAAAATAAATAATAAAATTAAAGTAAATAAAATTCAAATAAAAATTTCCGGTTAGCACCTCATTGCAAGAAAATCATACCGTTTTTGTCACATTTTGGCGTTGCAACACCAATGGGTCAGTTTTTATTGCGAAAAAAACAAAATCAAAATTGTATTAATTCACAAAATCAGGTTCGTCGCTTATTTGGGAATTTGATTTTACAAAATTTATAACAAATCCAATTACAATATACCGTTTAGATAAAAATAAATCATTTTTCAACAACAATTAAAACATTTTAATGCAGAACGTCATTTAGATTAACATGATCCTATAGGATTATCACAAATTCAACGATCGGAACTGTCATTCCTGTTTAATTTTCTGAAAATTCGTTAAATTCTCATGTTTCCGCACGATTCAAAGTGCTCGGGTCTGGAAAGTTAACTAATACTAACAATTTTTTAAATTCAACAATCGGAATCATATGGACAACTTTGATTGAGGATTGGATTTTTCATTTCTACTTCTCTAAAATGTGTTATAAAAACCAAATAACAAACGGAATCGTTTGGTTGTTCCTACATAATGATTTACTGCGAAAATTCTTTAAAAACTCATAATTTTCACACGATTCGAAGTGTTCGGAACTGGAAACTTGACCAATACTAATAATTTTATAAATTCAACGATCGAGATCGTTTGGTGAATTGTCATTGAGGTTTGGCCAGTAGTTAATTTCGTTTGTTCATCCCCACGTATGGAAATGGCAACAAAGGGTATGCAGTACAATTTAAATGAATTTTCAACGAAGGTAAATTTAAATGGAAAACATCGGTACGTTATTTTTTTTTTTTTTTTTTTTTTATTTAAATTATTACAACTGAATACAATTCATCTAGTAATTTTTCTTTCTTAAAATTAGTCACTTGTGAATGAGAAGAGGCCCATTGGCCAGTTCCATTTACAGGTTATTTACTGAAGTAGTCTTTGCTCTGGTGTCCTTAATCCATTAAATCAATTGGTTTCGTTCTCTGCAATCGTCTTACTGCACGTGAAGTGTCCAACATACCACGAAGCTCTTCATTTACGTGTTGATAGATACGTTCTCCATGAATTACTGCAAATTTTTTTATTTCTTCTTGAACCGTCGGGATATTTAGGTCCCTATGAAGGTCATCATTCCTAATGCACCACAGAGCGTTAACTATACCACGTAGCACTTTGTTTTGAAAAGTTTGTATTATTTTGGTGTTGGTTTTCTTTGTACAGCCCCAGAGCTGAATTCCGTAAGTCCATACAGGCCTTAGCTCCTGTTGATACAATAGCATTTACAATTTATTTTCGGTTGATACAATTTATTTTCGGTTGACAATTCCGAATTTTTCACGAGAAGCCAATACATTTTGCGATATTTGATATTAAGCTCATTTTATTTCTTTTTAACGTGCTCTTTCCATCTGAGCCTGGTATCTACGGTCATCCCTAGATATTTAGCATTATTTGCATTCGGAATCTGCTGACCGTTAATGATTACAGGTTTGTAAATGACTTTTAGATTAGTAAAATTCACATGTGTGGATTTCGATACTTTGAGCCCGATACGCCACATTTTTGTCCATTTTATGATTTTATCACATGCTTCTTGAAGTTTCGTTGTCGATTCCAAAGTGCAGTGTCATCAGCAAATATTGCAACGGTAACATCGTTTAATTGAGGTAAATCTTTGGTGTAGAGCAAGTAAAGAATAGGTCCCAAAACACCACCCTGCGGGACTCCTGCCAAAATCTTTTTTAGCTCGGAATATTCATCTTCATATTTCACCCTAAAGTGGCGATTCTCTATGTATGATTTTAAAATCATGTAATATTGTTTTGGTAAATCTCTATGTAGTTTGAAGAGTAAACCTCTGTGCCATACCTTATCGAAGGCCTGCGCCACATCTAAAAAGATACTAGAACAAACCTTTTTCCTTTCTAATGTATTCTCAATGACATCTGTAAGCCTATGAACCTGCTCAATAGTTGAGTGTTTCTCTGAAACCAAACTGATATTGTGGGATAAGGTTTCTTTGTTCTATGGTTCTTTTCAATCTTTTCAGCAACCGTCTCTCAAACAATTTCGGTAGTGTTGGTAGAAGTGAAATTGGCCGGTAGGATTTTCAATCATTCGGTGGCTTGCCCGGTTTCGGAATCATTATTACTTCTGCTACTTTCCACTGCATTGGCACATGCTTTTTCCTGAGAATCGCATTGATTATGTGCAGTAATTTATGGGTGCCTTTTTCAGGCAGCTCCTTTATTATTTGCCCTGTTATCAGATCATAACCAGGAGCTTTCTTTACTTTTGTGTTCTTAATTTCAAGTTTTAGTTCTTTTAATGTTAGAGGCTTGATCTCTTCGAAAACAGATATTCTGGGCGTATCAGCAGTGTTTTCGTCATTGGTCTGCTGACCTAGAGATTGAAATGTTTCTTCAAGATGTTCAGCAAACAGGTCAGCTTTATCTTTCGTAATTCTAGCCCATTTCCCATCGTTTGTTTTGATTGGGGGATCTGCGTTTTTGGTTGCTTTAACCCTTTTGTTGCTTTCCAGAGTGAATAGTCGGTATCTTTAGTTGGAGCTAGGGAACAAAGGTATTTTCCAATTGTTTCATTTTTCACTTTTTTTATGAGTGCCTTAAGTGTGATGCACGAGTTGTTTAAGGTGGTTTTATCTTGCGGCGCACGCGTAGTCTGCCATTTCTTTCGGGCTTTTCGTTTTTCCTGCACTAGTTCTCTTACTTCTACTGGGTAAATAACGGAGTTTTCTTTGCTGGATGATAATTTGAGGGTGCATTCCCAAGCCGACCATTGTATGACATCAAGGAGCTTGTCTAATTCTTCTTCTATTACATTTTCACTTTTGATTGGCACTTGAAGTTCTATTTTTTCCTCTACCAACTGCCTAAATAGTTCCCAATTTGTTTTGTTGTTTGTGAGCTGTGGTGAATTGGTTTTTTCTATTACATTTTCACTAACCGTCATAATAACAGGAGAATGTAGAAATGTATTAGATCTGGGATTTTGTTAGGATCAGTTGTCCAGTACGTTGGTTTTCCTCCTGAGTAAAATTCACAGTTTGAGTATTGGCCAGCTGAAGGTATTTTTCGCATTAAAGTCACCTCCAATAATGAAGTTACTTCCTAATTTCTGGAACAAGTTAATGTAGTCTTCTTTCTTTAGGTTATACAGTGGGGGGAAATATATCGCAGATATATTACAGGTGTTGTGATAACCAAATTTAACCGTGACGGTGGTTACTTGCATGGATTCTTTTTCTATTTTTAATTCTTCATGATGTTTGATATTATCCCTAATAAATATAGCTGACCCTCCTCTTGCTCGATCTGCGGGATGAGTGGTATGATAACAAGTATATCTTCCGATTGATACATAGGAGCTGTTGGTAAGATGTGTTTCTGATTTTAAGCATATATCAATTTTCTCGGTTTTTAGAAATAGTTCTAATGCGTTCCATATGGCTATTCTTAATGAGTAGTTTTGATGTCTGGTTTCTGCTCCGGAATTATGATTTTGGAGCTTGGTATTTGCAGCAGATTAAGTCGATCCAGAATTTATCTTATTTGGTACATTTTTATATTTATTTCAGAAATTTTTAATCGAACAGCTAACCGAACACCTTAAACGTGTATTTGATTTTCAGATTAAAAGGTATTATCTCATATTCGGACGGACATTTCATTGCTTATTATCGCAGAGCAAACGATTGGTAGGAAACGCATGACATTTTAGCAGGGTCTATAAAGTCTGCAAAATATTTAGCTGTTAAGAAAAATGAATTTAAGAAATCAAACGTACTGTTGTATAATTTGATAATAACTGAACGTGTTAATTAATCTAATTTATAATAAATCAATTTAGCATTAATTGTATTTAAATGTTTCTCAAATTTACCACAAATGATTAAGAACCATTACAATATTTATACGAGCAATACATTAGGATTTACCAACTTTCCAGACACAAACAATCCGGATCGTGCAAAAAATATCATTCTTTAACGAATTTTCACAATAATTAGTTACGTATAGAGATGACCAAACGACAAAAAAACTAATGATCAATCCACAAGGACAGTCGACCAAACGATTCCGATCGTTGGATTTGTGATAATCCTATAGGATAATGTTAATCTAAATGAAGCTTTGCATTTAATTGTTGCCATGTTATGAAGAACCAAATAATTAAATTGATTTTACCATCTTCCACTTTAGACATAATTCTTTGAAAATGATTTATTGTTATCTAAACGGTAACGATCCAATTAGATTAATTCTTACATAAGCGATGAACCTGATTTTATCAAATTAATACAATTTTGATTTTGTTTTTCGCAATAAAAACTGATCCATTAGTGACCAAACGCCAAAAGGTGGTGAGCAATCAAAACCTAACGATTATCGAAATTCTTTACAATAAAATCTATGTAAATGACGCGCTGAAAATCTATCATTTATTATTATTTCAAATCAATCTTATATTTTTAAGATTTTTGTGCAACATTTGTAGCATGCAACAAAATTGGGCTTTTTTGGGACATATTTCACACGCATAATATTATGCTTAATCGATTCCGATAAATATTTATAAGTAAGGTTTTTAGGGCTGTAATTTCAAGAGGCTAGTTCCAAGAGTTTTTTCTGTGAAAACCAATCAACCGAAAATATCAGTTTCGTTGATCGAAATCAAATTGGTAAATTAGTTGTAATTTTGAAGATGAAAATTATATTTTCCGAAATTGATATTCAAAATAAAATTCTTATATTGTTACTATAAAGTAGTAATAATTACAAAAGTAATTAATTATTAAATTTTGATGAAACTTATTGTAGTTAAAGGAGTGATAAAATGATATATACGATTCTCCTATACGGTCCGTTTTTATTTAAGCCACAAATGGCCATTGAGTGCTCAAAAATACTTCCATCATTTTTGACGGGTTACTATACTATTATTGAAATAAACCTATGATATGTTGCAAACATAAATAAATTCAAGTTTTTATCGCATTTTAAACTAAAATCATTGAATCACATAACATTAAGTAAAACGAATGGTTGGTCGTTCCGTAAAAAATCGTATGGCATTAAATTTGGAGATGAAAGAGGTTATACAACTAAACTAGCTCTCCCAATTTAGCAATTTGGGAAGCCTCGCTAAACCATTGCGAATCTCGTAATGGGATGAGGCTCCATTCTACTGAAATTGCTATACCCTTGAATCACGAAAATGGAATTATTTTATAGTAATTAAGATAACCTTTTCCTTAAAAAATTCAAATAGCTTGAAGATTTGTCGTTTCAAAGTAATTTACTGCAATTACTCGTATTCCAATTATCCATGCCCATACATTCAACAATATTTTTCCGGAAAATAACGCTCTCTAGTATTAACATCATTTTCGGGAAACACGCCCATACTTTAATTTGAAAATATTGGTCTGATGATCTACATAAGTTGACCTGACCTCCATTAATTCCACAGTGATCATTTGATAGGTGGTCAAAATACAACAGAATATCCCAATAGTTACGTTTCTCGAAAACCCATTGAATATTCTGTCGTATGATTTATACAGTGGCCAATTAGTTTTGCAATTGATTTTTCAAACATTAGAAGGATCAAAGCATTTCCAAACTATACCGCCATATCTCAGTTAGAATTCCTCTAAGACAATATTTAACAAAACGTGTGAACCTATGAGGCAACATTTAACGGGCAATATGACCTATCAAATGACCATAGTGGAAGTATTGCAAGATGCGCAGAGCATTTAGTTCTTTCCTTTCAAATGGCACTATTGAAATATTGAGGAATTACACCGCTGTGTCGTAAACAGAATTGCTCCACACCGATACAATACAACAGATAACTTGTGTACAGCTTCTCAAATGGCCATAGTGGCAACTAAGTGCAACCTATACAGCGTCCGATTATTTACCACACTATCGAAATAATGCAGACCTCCATATCCCCATCAGAATAAATAGCTGCAAGACATATTATCAAATTTCTACAAAGGCTGAGGACTCTCAATTAATTTCAAAGAAATGAATCTATTGAAATATCGGCAAAGCACATCCCCATATCGCCGGGAATTGTTCAACACGGGGATAATAGAGGTAGCTGTATATAATAAACCCCCGCCAACGAGTTAAAGTATTATGTTCCAAATAGTAACTTCTACGAGGAGTAAATTTAATGTAAAGTGATATTTTCTCTTTCTTTAAGGGGTTTATTTTGATAAACTAGAACTTCTAATCTCCAAATCTTTCTAATTGATGAATGTAGTTTTGGTTGATTGGCTGTTGAACAAAATACTGTTCAGCTGCAAAATATCGACGTTTACTGTCGTTTGCGTTAAAGTATAGTACACATGAACAATTTTGACGTCGAGATTTTGCAGATTTGCTATTTCGCCGAAGTAAAAAAAAAAAAAAATCTCTGCGTGTGCGTGTATGTAAGGTGTCATGTTGACTAAATGTAGTTGGTGATCGACCGAAAATCTTGTTGGTATATAAATAAACGAATAAATTTTAACCAAAATTGTTCCGGGAATGGCAGCTTGAAGCTTTTTCGTTGTTTGCAAATATTCTCAAAGTATATATCATTTACGAGCAAAAGAACTTAGAACTAAAAGATTGTAAATTAAATTTGCAACGATATCGGCCTACATTAATTTTCCAATATTTAACCCCGACGGATTGATTCGTTGGAGTAAAACTTCATACTTAAGGTTTTCCATAAATTTCAGTGATGTTTGTCCGACCAATACCACCAAAACAATACCTCTGCATAATACATTTTAAAATAAAAGGAGTTAAACATGGAAAAACAATATAGTATTCTTAAAGGAGTCACACGTCAGAGCCGAGAGAGCCTATAGGACACTATTAAAAAAGACAAGGTTGATAGACGGAGGTTTACCAGTACAAATCTGGGGTGAAGCAGTTGCAACAGCATGTTATATCCGTAACTTAGGTTTAGAACATAAATATTAAAAAAAATTACTAATGGAGTTATGGAGTAGCAAAAAACCATCAGTGAGACACTTAAAAACTTATGGATGCCTAGCATATTACAAAGTCAATAAATCGAATATTTCAAAATTGTAACCAAAAGGAAAAGGGGGGATTCTAGTAAGTTACTCGAGAGAAAGAAGAGCCTACAGAATTTATGACGAAGAAGATAAAACAGGGTATGAAACAATAGATGTAAAATTTGATGAGACGAATCGAGGGATAAAAACAACAGCTGATGACATGAATGGAAGGAACAAAAATGAGTTACAATATGTGATATTCAGTGCTACCCGATTTAATGCTTCGGAGAATAATATTATAAACTAGCTGACCCGGCGAACCTTGTTCCGCCCCAAATTACGTCGTTTCGAGCAAATAATGTTGTCCTTCACGAAAATTTATTTTGATGAGAGAAAAAAATCAAACAACTCAACTCGATTCTCAATAAATGTTAGAGTTGAGTATACATTCCATTCACTTTTAATCGAATTCAGCACTAATGTATATTGAAAAGTGAATGAAATGTCGATTCAAACACAGCCATCTATCGAAAATTGAGTTGTTTTTCTTTCTCTCATTGTGGAAATGATTTGGAGTCAGTTGGAATTCAAAAGAATTCATTGTATTTTATTCAAGTGAAATTAAATCTAATACAGACGCAAATCAATACAATACATTGTGGTAAACAATATTTTTTTCTGTTATCCAGCGCGTAAATGAACAACGATAATGGTTTGCCAACTCTCGAACACACGACGTACAACTGACCATGAGAAAACACGGAAATCCGAGATTTATTCCGCACACACAACGAATGACCTTGCGGTTTGTTAATCGTCGTAACGAACGGCAAACGCTGAGCCAATCGTGATTCATATAATTTCGGCGGATGTCCGGAAACACTTTCGTGATAAGCTCTTCCTTTGATGTCGTAAACATGCAAAAATTCGGGGGAAACGAAATCAATCCGGTCGAAACATCAACAGGAATTTGACCATTGCCAAACGCCAACGGTTATTTAGAAAAATCAGCAGTGGTAAAATGCAACTTCCTCACAAAGCCTCACAATGTCAACGATTTCAGACATGCGTAGAGTTCATATGCAGCTGTTGATCTCGGAATGACAGGTAGCTTTTGACGAAAGTCGCATCGTTCAATTGAACGCTTCCAATGATCGTTTATGTGCCATTGTGCACTTGTCGCAGATGATGATTTTGCATTCTTGCAATCACGCTATTCCACATTTTCGACAACAATCACAACTGTAACTTCGTCGATAGTAGGAGCATTGTACTGACGTGCATTGCCTCCGGTTGGTCTTTTGTCTGCTTTGATGATTATTTTGTGATCATCGAAAGACATTGTCTCCAAAGCAATTTCAAACAAACGAACCAGCGCATTGTGTTCATGCAAAAGACACTTCAATCGGATTATCTTTTTTCAAATTCGGAATTTCCAACGAAGTAAATTTGAAGGAACTTGGGTTCTTCGATCGCTGGTGGCATCAACGCTCCGCTTCGAGGATAAGTTTTCCCTTGAATATGTAAAATAGAGAGCAATTTTGAATATTATGAGTACACAATCGTTTAACATTATCGAAATGATCAACACGCGGTGACGTCATTACCTTATAGGTGGCATTGTGGCCGGATTGACAAACAACCGGTGGAACCGATGTCCAAATGACGTCATGTTAAAGCATTGATTGTACTGTTGTGTGTGCGAGAATATGTCGGGATAGCGTTGTATCTCCATAGAGATAAGTACGCGATGGCTCCGGTGGCAAAGTCAAAAACGGCAATTTGACTTTGCCATCGGCATAGCATAGCCCTGGCATTTTTGCTTGGAACTTCAATGCTTGGCAATGTTAGCACACGGCACACAATGCTCCAATATCAAGGCAGTGAAGATTTTTGTAGGCTATTGTAGAGTCATAATTGAAAGCAGCGCGATTCAATTCGACGTTCACCGCACTTCTTCGTCGAGTTACGTTTTGTTGAACCTGAGCTGATGCTCGTGCAGCGCGAACTTACCGATATGGTCACGTCTTTGTTCATTTAATTCTTCGCGTTGATCTTGCATTTCATTCTCACGGACATCGTGTATTTTTTGTGAACTATGGTTTCTTCGTCAAAGGTTCGATCGTCTGATAGCCGGTATTTTAATCAAGGAAATGAAAGATTACAAAGATTCATTTGACTCATTTACTTTGAAATCATTAATCCACAAAATGAACTTACAGATCGAATCAATCTCAATCCTGCAATCCAATTTGATAATCGCACTTGTCACGCATTAAAAAATTTCTGGGAAAAACTATCGAAATCGTAAAAATCACACCCAACTTCATATGATTATAATAATGGTACCGTTTATGGTTGCAATGCACACAATTCAAATATCATAAAATAATGAATTAATACTCGAAATTCCAATTTATTGGCAGCAAGAAAAATAACACGTTTGCACAAACGAAAATGACCATGGGCGATTTCAGGTCTCCTGTCATGATTAGTCAAATCATCGCCAATTTGATTTGAAAATTTCATAGCCAACATCATTTTTCGATTTTTCGAATTTTCCGACTTTCCGGTGGAAATTTTTCTCAAAATTTTCTTTCGTAAGAACCAACTCCTAGCAATTGTGATCACAACAAAAAGATTGAACCAAATGGTTCAGCCGTTCTCAACTGAAAAACATCATTTTTTGATTTTCCAAATTTTCCCACTTTTTCAGTGAATTTGTAGATAGAGAAAATAAATAGATTTAATAAAAAGATTGGATAAAAAACAAAATACTAATTTGCATGCAGCCTACGGTTGGATTCGAATCCAGTACCTCCTAGCCCAAGCGCCAAAGTTTTAACCACTGGATTCCGATAGATTTTTTCAAAATTTTCTTTCGTAAAAACCATCTAGTGGCAATTGAGAACACAATGCGCACATACATCTTTTACACCATTTTTATATATATATATATATATATATATATATATATATATATATATATATATATATATATATATATATATATACATATATATATATATATATATATATATATATATATATATATATATATATATATATATATATATATATAGATATAGATAGATAGAAGATAACGAACAAAATCAAAAAGAGAATATTGAGAGCCAAGTAAATGAACAAACAAAAGAGCGGATACCCTCAACGTACGTCGGGTCACAGGACCAAAATCTCAATGAACGACGACAGCGATTACAAAGTTAGCGAGTTGAGTACGAAGATAACGTTACAAATTTCGCAAATGAATCAGAATCAAGAACGTATAAAAAAGCAATAGAGTCATCGGATAAAGAGAAATGGTTACAGCAATGAATGTTGAAATGGAAAAATATATGACAAATCTACAAGTATGCGAGGAAGTGGAACGACCAAAAAATCGCTGCAGCAATGTTTGGCTTGGATCGGGTACGAGACGTGACGATATTATTACACGATAAGTGACCATATTATTAGTTAGCTGTACTTGGCTGTTACATACCACAGAAAGAAGTAATCGACTCCAAGCAGAATATGTATTTCCTTTTGCTTATGAAAGGTGTAATCGGCGAGTGATAATTCTGAAAAAACCTCGCTTGTTTATACGCCTACTTTCATTAATCCCCCATAAATAAATATTTTATCGGACTTATGTGCTTGACCGCAACAACTAGTTTTGCATTTCGTTGTGCAATTCACATAAGCTGTCATCAAAATAAGCCACAAATAAATTTGCACACTTTATCTTTATATCCATTATATTCTAAACCGGGTCGAATTATTTATTAGTCACAACAAGTAGGCGAAAGTGCTTATATACTTAAACCAAAACAAATATCGATTTGCCAATAACACATAAGTTAATATTTATTTTGAAATCAAATTTCAATTTTGAATACTAAATTATTATTTTTTCTTCCCTTATTGAGTTCCTTGGTTACCGTCACTAGATCATCCAAAATTGGTAAGAACGAGAGAAAATTCAACAAAAAATTGTTTTAATTTGTTTTTCATTTTGCTTTTCAATTTTCCATTTCACTTCCCAATTATGAATCCGCACCGAAAAAAAAGCTTTAAGCATGCTTCTAATTTTCAATATACAATTTACATTTTGAAGTTCACAAAATTTTATTACTCAATTTTATACTTCCTACCCCCTACTTCATTTTATATGTAACGGTACTCGCTTTTGATGATATTTTTCGAGGTATACTGCAATATTGTATAACATATATAGCTACTTTGTGCAAATCACATGAAATCACTTAACAACAGAAAATAAGTTGGTGCGCCCCCCTCCGTCTGCGATAATTTCGATTCCATAATAATTGAAATTTTCGATACACACATCATTTCATCATTGTCCTTAATGTTTTGTGATTGATTTTTCTGTTTATAGCTGCCAACATGTATTAAGCGAGGGACCAACCACCGTGCACACAATTTTTTGTATACCATTCTTCCTAAAACCATATTAAGGAAATATACGACTGCTGGTAGATGATACACATCTCCATCATGCCCAATCCACCAAGGCTACAGTTAATTGTTTTGTTTTGCAAAAAATATCTATAAATTATCATTCCATTTAGTTAAATTAGACGAGAAATGATGAGTACACGAATGGAAATGGGGTGATAAAAAATGGTTGGAAAATATAACACACAAACAATTATATATCAACACACCTTAAATGAGATGCGAACACTGTACCGGGGGTTCCACCATTGTATAAATTTTATAGTGTACACATAAAAATCGAATATTTAACACTTTCACAAAATCATTAAACTATAATGAATCGTGATCTATAGGCCTTTATGCTTAGTTAAGCATGAAATTTAATAGCCACCCTGTTCAATATATAAATAATAATAATTCTAATGAAATTTTATAGTAAATACTTAATAAAATGTAAATTTTTAATTTATTATTCTAATAAATTTCATTATTAAATTATTATTCTTTTTTTTTATCGTGATAACTTTAACCATTTTTTTATGTTATGTTTAGAATATTGTTGTTATATTATTCTGTTTATATAGAACTATAAAAAATTTGTTTTTATTTAATTTTAATTTTTATTTGCGGTGTTATGCGGTAAATGAGGATAGGTTTGATGTTATTTTGCTGTTGCATGAAATGATGCGATGAGATCATTTCGCTGGCCAAAGTGTTTTTTATGTAATTAAAATGAAAAATTGTTTTTGTTGGTTGTCCATCCGCAAACGACATAATAACACTAAATCGTCAAATGCCGGTTAAATAATAAATAAATGGTTAATCGGTATGGTTAACGAAAGTATACCAATAAAGAAAATTATGAATGGTATTTGAGTAATATGAGGCAAGATGTCACGGAAATAATAACACCGCATTATCTAATTAGTGTAATCGAAATGGAATCACCTTGACTTAATTACTGTAAATATCGCGATATGTTTTCTATATTTAAAACACTTGTCAATGTTGAACTTCATGGCTCTATACAGCATTTTCTTTCCATTCCATATTGTGTTGGAACGTATTACATATTTTTATTTTTTTTTTTGCAATTATGCAAGCATATGCAAATTTTAAGTGATTATTTTCAATAAAACACACATTACAATAGCGTTACAAAGTTAATTATATGCAAATCATTTATGTATGTGCGAACGTCTATCGTAAATCGCTTGCGGTCTTAATTAGTTGGTATATTTGTTACTTTATAAATTATGTTTTTAACCCTTTGAGAACCAATAAATATTATAAATATTAAAAGAAAATCATTTTAAATTCAAAAGCGCTCGTTTAAACAAAACAGTGGACCAATATTTGTATTTGATTAGAAATAAATTAAAAAAGTCACGCTAAAATGTTTAAATTAATTGTATTATGGGGAATTCCATTCTACAATGATTCAACAAATTCCAGTGTACTTCAAAAATATGGTGAATTAATAATGAACTTTATGAATAATTAAAATACAAGTGCAAGTGTTACATGCGAATGGTCAACCACTAATAATATTTGTTTTCACACTAAATACACTTTAAATATAGCAAACCGCATTGTGTATGGGCTTTTGATAAACAAAGTTCAGTTCTTAGTACTGTATATAACAATTGTTATAACATTGTTGACAAGCATTTTTTCATGAGATTTTAAAATAATTACTAACTTAGCAAATAACCGTCGTATAATGAGACGATTGACTTAGCAAACGCAAGAGGTTTGTAAATACCAGATGATCAAACATGATGTATACATTAAGTAGAACTTCTTTTATTAAACAGGGGTTTATTTTACATACTGATACATTTCTATTCTACATACATATAACACTCGGTGGCCGAGTGATTAATGCATACACTAGCAAGTGTTGCCAATCAAACATTCGAGAGTTAGTTCGAACCCAATTGATAACTATAATTTTATTAAGCGCACTGTGCTAGTTGAAAAATGTGACAAGCTGGGCACCCAGGGGTAAACCTAATTCGAGTACGCTGAATTCAATGGTGCTAGTCTCATTTCAAAGTTAGTTCCCATTTTTGAGATATCGTTTTCGACATGTTTTGGCTCTGAGTCAAAATATACCATATTCACATTGATACCTTCTTCACATTGATACCTTCGTACACGCTCAAATACCTATACCTTCCGTATGATAGTGCCGGACACGAGCATAGGACATCATTTAAAGTCTCTTTATCGTTCACGTAACTTCTACAAAATTATTCGTCTGTAGACCCAGCCTTCTCGCATGTTCCCCAAAAAGGCAGGGTCTTGTAAGTTTTGGCAAAAGATTCACACAGAAGACTCCGTCCCTTACCTTGCCGTCTAGAGGAACATTGGTCCATCTGTGCAGAGATTCGTGTAAACAGTTAAGACTAAATACAACTGGAGGTCGGCATACTTAAGCCAAACAGGACGCTCATTTCAAATAAGATACAAAGCACACTTCAATGACTTAAGGCGACATAGCACCTTCAAAAATCGAATTTTTTTTTTTGATAGATTATGTTAGAATGAACGTTTAAAAACATGATTTTAATGATATAAACATGAAAATCTCAAAAAAAAATTGTTTTATTTATTGCGAAGCGCGCCAAAGTCATTTTTGTAAGCGGTTATCTCGAAATGACGAACTTTAAACGCGGTTATCTCGAAATGACGTTTTTCAAGTTGGCGTGCAAGATTGAGAAAAACTACTTATCCAATCGTTCTAAAATTTTAACTCGTTGATCTACATATATTTCTTATAACCGATATGTTAATATTGGATGGGATTCGTTTTTCGTTAAAGAAGATGTTTATGTTCCGAGATGTTTCAAGTGCCAGCGGTATCATCATATCTCTAATAAATGTGAAAATGAAGTTAGCTGTGTCAGATGTGCTGGTAATCATCATCTTAAGGATTGCACTATTAATTTATTAAGATGCAGTAATTGTGAAGAAAGTAACCTTAAATTAAAATCTACTTTTTGTACTAATCATAGGGCTGATAGTTCAAGTTGTTTTGTTTATTTAACTCAGGTAAGGAAAATACAACATTTTACTGATTATTCCATTAAGTTAAATGCTAATGCAAAATAATTTGTCTAGCCATGATTTTGAAAATACTCATTTCGTGAACGATTTTAATATGCCTAACGTAATTCTTAAATCAGCCTTAAATAATAAATGTACATTTAATATTTGTCACTTCAATTCACAAAGTTTTTTACCTAAAAAAGATGAAATTCAATGTATCTTTTCAAATGTTAATATTCATGCCATTTGTATATCTGAGACTTGGTTCAAATCATATATATTGGATAATGCTATCTTACTTGATGGGTTTAGAGTTTTACGAAACGATAGGCCTCGTAAACGTGGAGGTGGAGTATGTATTTTCGTAAGAAAGTCTATTCCTATTAAAATTATATATAAATCTTCGAACTCAGCTTATGAGGTCTTATTAATCGAAATGATTGTAGCAAATAGTAAAATTATACTAGGCGTTGTCTATAATCCTCCTGGATCTGATTTTATAGATGACTTAGAAACAATTTTAGGAAATTTTTCTATTTGCTACTCTGACTTTATCCTTGTTGGGGATTTCAATTATGATATCCTTTCTTCTAATTCTTCAACAGTCCAATTTAAAAATATTGTTAGTAGATTCAATGTTAGTATTTGCAATAATGAACCAACTCATTTTGTTCAAAACTCATCATCACTGTTGGACTTAGTTCTTTGTAACTCAAATAAAATTAATTTTATTAATCAAATTTCGATACCTGGAATTTCTCATCATGATCTAATATTTTTTTCTTATGATGTTGCTCCTAAACTTGAGAAAAATTTCTTTGTGTATAGAGACTTTAATAACATTAATATAGATCGTTTATCGACGTTTTGTAATTCTCTTCAATGGGACCTATTACGCAATTTAGTAGAGATTGATGATCAAGTTGCTTTTTTTAATGGTATGGTTATTGAAATGTATAATAGATTTGTCCCTGTAAAATCTTTTATAATTGATATATCGAAGCCGAAATGGTTTACTCCTCAAATTTCGGATTTCATGAAAAAGAGGAACAGGGCTTATGGTAGATGGACAGTGCTTCGAACTGACAACAGTTGGAATGAATATAAATTTCTTAGAAATAAGGTAACTTCACTTAAGCGTAAATCAAAACATGATTTTTTAATGAACAAATTAGATCCTAAACTTCCACCTAAAATCTTTTGGAATAATTTAAAAAGTCTTGGTGTTGGAAAATTTATTGAGCAGGCACAGATTCCATTTACTCCTAATGATCTTAATAAGTTTTATTGTGAATCTGTTAAATGTCAATCATCTGGAGCTAACACAATTGATTGTTCTATTTTTCAACCTAATTTTAGTTCTTCAAAATTCTCGTTTAGTGTAATCTCTGAAGACCAACTTTTTAAAGCAATTTATTCTGTTAAATCTCAAGCTTCTGGAATGGATAATATTTCCATTAGATTTATTAAATTACTTTTTCCTTATATTTCTCAATATCTGCTCTATATTTTTAATAATATTATTACTAAATCTTATTTTCCTAGTTGTTGGAAGTTAGCTAAAATTACTCCATTGCCAAAAACTAAGAATGTTAATATGATGTCTGATTTAAGACCAATTAGTGCGTTATCTTCTATCTCTAAAATTTTAGAAAATATTATTAAAAATCAAATCACAAGTTTTTTGCTGGAAAATGACTTACTTTCGGATTATCAATCAGCATACAGACCAATGCATAGCACCACCTCTGCTTTGCTCAACATTACTGACGATATTCGGCGTAATATTGATTCTAATAAATTTACCGCATTAGCACTCTTGGATTTTTCTAAAGCGTTTGACTCAATAAATCATTATAAACTTTGTGTTAAATTGTCGTCGTTTTTTAACTTCTCAGGATCTGCATGTAGATTTATTTATTCATACTTAAGTTGTAGATCACAGCTTGTTGAAATTAATGGAATATTTTCTGATATTATGGAGCTAAGTTGTGGAGTTCCACAAGGTTCAGTTCTTGGTCCGTTACTGTTTTCGTTGTACATTAATGATATTTCTACTTGCTTTAGATTTTCAAAATTTCATCTCTATGCTGATGACTTGCAGGTTTATAATTATAGTGAAATATCGAATAAAGATGTTTGTATAACAAACTTAAACAGTGATTTATTAAGAATTGTAGAATGGTCGATACAAAATAATTTATTACTTAATGCAAAGAAAACTCAAGCTATTATAATTTATAAACGAAAGTTGAACAAGAATGATTTCCAAAATTTGATTCTGGGTAATGAGTTAATAACTTACTCGGATACAGTTAGGAACTTAGGACTCATTATGAATTCAACTTTGACTTGGGACGAACATATTGATAAAATGTGTAGTCAAGTGTATAGTATTTTGCGCTCTTTTTGGAAATTGACTGATTTTGCAAATTCTAGACTGCGACATAAATTATTTATGGCTTATGTTTTACCACATTTATTGTACTATGATGTTGTATTGTTCGGTATGTATGGCTACTGTATGGATAGAATAAAATCTCTGTTCAATGCATGCGTTAGATATGTTTTCTCACTTCGAAAATTTGACCATATTTCTATGGTTAGCCATCTACTACTTGGTTGTGATATTAAAAATTATTTCGATTTTCGAACCTGCGTCTATATTCATAAACTTTTGCTTATTAAGAAACCTTCTTATTTGTATAATAAAATAAAGTTTTCTAATTCTGATCGCACACAGCATATTATATTACCGCATAATAACCATCGTATATTTCATTCTTCATTTTCTGTTCTCGGAATGAGTATGTTTAATAAATTACCCTTGTCGGTTCGCTTAAGTGATACGCAGCAAAAATTTATAAATAATTATAAAAAGTTTTTAGGATTTGAAATCCACTTTTGAAGTTTTTGCATTGCATTTATTGTTTTCCGTAATCTAATTTTTGTTGTATTTTCCTACCAAAAATAAAAAAAAAAAAAAAAAAAAAAAAAAAAATACCTTATGTTTATTATTACAATATTATCATTATTTAATTTTTAAATTTAAATTATTATTTTTATATTATTTTCAATGTATGTATTGTAAATATTTGTATTATATTCTTAATTTTGTATGTATTTTAATGTTTTGGGTTATTTTGTAAATAAAAGCTTCCTAGCTTAATTACATTTATAATAAATAAATAAAAAAAAATAAATAAATAAATATGTATGTATCGTGGTACCATATTTCTGCTCAGAATGAACTACGGAAGGAAGACTCGGCTTTCAATTTTTTGAGTTACAACTAATTGGGGGGGGGGGGGGGGGGGGGAACAAAAAAGCTGCATTTTCGAAAAAATGTTTTTTTTTAATCAGACGTTTCTGAGAGTAGTTATGATGCTTGGGCTAAAAAAAATCTAAAAAAATTGTTTTTGTGCTTTCAGTTAAATAAAATGTCAATCGAAAGTTTCATTAAAAGATATCTCTTTTTATTCCATTAAAAAAAAAATCTTTGAAAAACTTTTTTTTTCAATTTTGAAGGTGCTATGTCCCCAAAAGTACATAAAATCAAGTTTCGCACAAGACATAAAAACTGAAATTATAGGTACACTAAATTCAATAAAAATTTAACCATTGTGCACAGAATCAAAAAAGGACTGAAATTAGACAGGTTAGAAGATCAATACCAAGGGTCCAAATTTTGGTGTTTAAATTTAACGTGAACATCCCAGTATGCAATTATTCCACTGTGTGGAAAAACCTGCTCAAATGTCGTACAAAATTCCGTACTACAAAATATCAAATACACAAAATTATTGATTTTGGAGAAAAATAATTGTCTTTCTCTTTCTATTTCGCGGTAATATTATTTTCGTTTTATAAGTTTCGATTGTATTTTTTATTTTCAGTTTCTTCTGATAAGTCGACGTGCACGGTTGCACTACATAATTAGTTTTTTTACTTTAGTGTTGTGTTTCACTATAATATTTTTCGATTTGTTAAAGTAAATAATTTTAAATTTAATTAAATAATAATTATTAACTTATTTAGTGATCGCGATGTGCAAATTTTTATACTAAAAAGGTAATAGAGATCTGTCTCACAATGGCGTCGTCGCGAAATACATTTACGTAGTAAATTTTCAATGATTTGTTTTTTCAAGATCTCAATATGATGGCGGATGCAATACAACGTGGCGGATGCAATACAACGTGTGCAATATAAATAAATTTTCTGTTTTTTTATACACAAATAAAAAATAAAGTGAATAAAAAATTAATATTTATTTTATTATAAATGGAAAATTTTGTTTTATTTCAAATAAGAATTATTTATTCCAATTGGAAAATATATACAAACACGTGCTTTTTGTTTCTGTGGTTTTTATCTCTTTTTAGTTGGGATTCACACCGACACCGGAATTTTTGTGACACTTTTCTTTGGCGGGGAGTACGAATTTCCGCCTGATACACATGGTTCTTTCCATAGAAGCAGTGTGGTTTTAGAACGCGAATGTAAATGGAATTCCGTCGGCATTGCATATTGGGATTTAGCCGTAGAACAGTTTTTCGTAGACACAATTTACCGTGGACACAATTTATCGTGGGAAAATTTATCGTAGAACAGATTATCGTGGACAATTTATCGTAGAACAGATTTATCCGTGTTCTTAACCGATTATGATGGAATTGGGTATGTTGGATGGAAATGGGATTATTGAATGATTTTTGGAAGAAGTTCTGGAATATGGCCATGTGGGACGGAACTCGGTAGTTTCTTAACCGATTATGATGGGATTGGGTATGTTGGATGGAAATGGGATTATTGAATGGTTTTTGGAAGAAGTTCTGGAATATGGCCATGTGGGACGAAACTCGGTAGTTTCTTAACCGATTATAATGGGATTGGGTATGTTGAATGGAAATGAGATTATAGAATGATTTTTGAAAGAAGTTCTGGAATATGGCCATGTGGGACGGAACTCGGTAGTTTCTTAACCGATTATGATGGAATTGGGTATGTTGGATGGAAATGGGATTATTGAATGGTTTTTGGAAGAAGTTCTGGAATATGGCCATGTGGGACGGAACATGGTAGTTTCTTAATCGATTATGATTTGATTGGGTATGTTAGATGGAAAAGGGATTATTGAAATTTTTTTGGAAAAAGTTCTGGAATATGGCCATCAGGGACGAAACTCGGTAGTTTCTTAACCGATTATGATGGGATTGGGTATGTTGAATGGAAATGAGATTATAGAATGATTTTTAGAAGAAGTTCTGAAATATGGCCATGTCGGACGGAACTCGATAGTTTCTTAACCGATTATGATGGGATTGGGTATGTTGGATGGAAATGGGATTATTGAATGATTTTTGGAAGAAGTTCTGGAATATGGCCATGTGGGACGGAACTCGGTAGTTTCTGTAGTGATTGTGATGGGATTGGGTATGTTGGATGGAAATGGAATTATTGAATGATTTATAGAAGAAGTTCTGGAATATGGCCATGTGGGACGAAAATCGGTAGTTTCTTAACCGATTATGATGGGATTAGGTATTTGGATGGAAATGGGATTATTGAATGATTTTTGGAAGAAGTTCTGGAATATGGCCATGTGGGACGGAACTCGGTAGTTTCTTAACCGATTATGATGGGATTGTGTATTTTGAATGGAAATGAGATTATAGAATGATTTATAGAAGAAGTTCTGGAATATGGCCATGTGGGACGAAACTCGGTAGTTTCTTAACCGATTATGATGGGATTGGGTATGTTGGATGGAAATAGGATTATTCAATGGTTTTTGGAAGAAGTTCTGGAATATGGCCATGTGGGACGGAACTCAGTAGTTTCTTAACCGATTATGGTGGGATTGGGTATGTTGTATGGAAATAGGATTATTGATTGATGTTTGGAAGTAGAAATACTATGCAAATACGGTGTTTAATAGGTGATTATCATTGACGATAATCAGTAACTGTGATGCTATTATACGATGTTATTTTCAATTAACATTTTTTCCTGGATCGTTTAAATATCTAATTTGTAAAAAAACACTTTTTCAAAGAGTTTTCGGATGCTTTCCGTGCGATAGAAGTTGAGTAGAGAGAGTAGTAGTAGGTTGCATTTCGTTTGTTTCAGTTTAAGATATTCATATTCATTTTTCACTTATTCTTCAGTATTCTATTCAATCAACTAATAAACTTTTTATTCGTTATTAAATTTTCGTACTTTATTGAAAATGAGAATGTTTGACGTCAATCGCATTGCATTGGGCAAATTCTGTATTTTTTGTAAAATTATAAATTTTAATAAAATATGGGCGCACAGTGAGAGTGAGTAAAAGCGATGCAGGAGAAATTTTGCTTATGGCCTTTGACACTACATGTCAGGGCGAGTTATGGGCGCCACAAATTCAATACTACATAAACGAATTGTTTCTAGGCTAAAGATGACGGAAGTGGTCGTTTGACTTATAGCAAGTAGCTTGCTATGTACATGTATATCACTATATTCTGTAATGCATACACGTGTCAACCAAATAAGTGGATTGAGCGGCAAGCCAACTATCTGCTCTAAGAAAAAAGCCTTTTAAGACTTGAGATCTCCAGAACCTTTCCAAGGAAGCTTAAATTCGCACTCTGGACGTAGTTATACTACAAGAGCTTAGATTGTCTGGGAGTTTGATAAGTAACTCCACCGATGGTTGCCCATTTTACTAGCAAATTCAATAGAAAAAATTGAAAATAGAATTTAACGTTTTCGTCCAAAAGCGGGTACAGTAATTTATCATAACTATCGTCCGTTTCAGGTGCCCACTTTTCCAGAACTTGCTATACAAATCATTAAAGAATCTCAATTCCACGGAACGGACGAGTTCCGTCCTACATGGCTGTAGTCCAGAACTTCTTCCAAAAATCATTCAATAATCCCATTTCCATCCAACATACCCAATCCCATCATAATCGGTTAAGAAACTACCGAGTTCCGTCCCACATGGCTATATTCCAGAACTTCTTTCAAAAATCATTTAAGAAGCCCTCTAATTTTTATATACGCCACGCGAAAATCTGTTCTATGGTCAATTGTGTCCACGATAATCTGTTCTACGATAAATTGTCCACGATAAACTGTTCTACGATAAATTGATTCCACGATAAATTGACAGTAAATCCATTTGTATACTGTACATATACAAATTTCTCATGAGTCATGAGTCAAATTACGCCCAAAATTCACACCCTGAAAATATACAAAAACACCAACAATTTACTAAGCGACAAAATCAACACAAAAACCAAAGAAATTTACGAACTATTATCTATAACTTAAAACAAAGGAGGTACCAAACAGCAGCGCCTATAGCTACAGTATAAAGAGCTTCAAAATAAAAAATGTAACAGTAGTAAAAAATAAACCGAAGAAAAGATTATTCTCGAAAACGATATTTCTAAAAAAGTTGAAAAATTGGCACAATAGGTAAAAACTAAAAACTGTAATATAAAATTAAAAGTAAAAAGTTGTTCATCTAAATATATAAAGTGACAAAAAACACAAAAAATAAAGTGAAAATCGGCTTGTGAAATCTGGTGAAATAAATAATATGGATAGGTGTTTTAAACTCAAGTGCTTTTGTTATGTGTGTGGAAAATTTACAATTATGAGCAATCGCCAAAATATAAGTGATGAAACCGCTAATTTATATCGACTAAACTTTTCACAAAATGTTATTAGTGGTGTAAATTGGACACAGTCCTTTGTTTGTACTGCATGCACTTTCCATCTGCATATATGGCAAAACACTGAAGCCGCAATGCCAATTAGGTGTCCCGATGATATGGATCGGTCCACAAGGACATACAAGGACCACACGAACAGTTCAATGTTATGGGTGCATGAATTATATTCTCGGTACAAACAGAAACAAAATTGGTTCTTTCAAATACACTGCAACGACAAATGCTCAACTACCGCTGCCGCATTCACATGAAATTCTTGTTCCGGAAAGATCAAATCCAACTGAGGAATATTTACCAACAACATTTGAATCAGGTGAAACCGAAGAAACATCTGCACCAATATATCAACCATCAAATGCCTGAAACTACCGCAGCCGCAAGCCATTTTTTGTCAAAGGATTTAAAATAAGTGAACATTTTTGGTCCTAATGTTGGGATATATAGAGCAATAAATCGTCATCGTCATTTTATGAATTTTTTCAAATCAATTGAGAATAGTTCGCTCGCTTTTTGCACTGATATCCGAGGTTTGGTATCCACAATGCATATAATCCCGAAGATTGGCGATTATTTATCGATTCCTCTAAAAGCAGCTTGAAGGCATTTCTCCTTCACGTTACCAATTCAAAGTATTCCATTCCAATTTCACTCAGCGCAAACATAAGAAAAACTTATGCATGTCAAACAATGACAAAAATCATTGATTTGATTAAATACAATGACCATCAAAAGAAAATTTGTGCAGATTTAAAAGTGATAGCTCTTTTAAGTGGCATGCAATTGGTTTACACTAAAAACATGTGTTTTATGTGCATATGAAATACACGTTATAAAGGCGATCAATACAACGAATGGAACTGGGCTTTACGTGAGAACATTAGATTGCGATACGACAGCATTGTTGAGGCTCCACTTGTGCCAACTAAAAAAATATTGCTACCACCACTTCATATCAAGCTTGGAGTAGTTAAAATTTGTATAAAAGCAATGAGTCCAGATGGAAATGCGTTCACCGAATTGAATCGCATTTTTCCACGGTTAAGTGGAATGAAAATAAAAAAAGGTTGGTGTTTGAATCAATTCGAATCTAAGTTTTGATCAAATGAAATTTCTTCTCGCGTCTTGATGCATGCTTGCTTGAACGATGATGCATTTGAAAATGCTCTCAGTGAACGAGAGTTTGTGGCATGGAAATGTGTAAAACAAATTATTAAGAATGTGCTCGGAATTAACCGATCCGATGATTGGTGCAAATATATATTGAAAATATGCTGACCGCTTTTCATATTATAAACGTTAGAATGTCACTGAAAATACATTTTTTGTATTGTCATGTGGAAAAATTCGCCGAACAATCACCAGCCGAATCCGATGAGCACGGCGAACGTTTTCACCAAGTGACGGCAAGGCTCGAAAATTGGTATAGCGGCAAAACGTTAGATGCACTCTTAGGTGACATTTATTGAAATTTGCAAGAGCAAGAAGATCCCGAAGACGACAGGAACGATTCAGAAAATTAAAATTAAAAGTTCAGAAGTGTGTTAAATTTTTAGGACAAAAATTGAGAAAAATCACAATAAAATCAACTGAATCGATTTAATTTTCTTTTAAATAGTTTCTATTGTATTTGTCGATGCGATTCTTATTCGATCGATTTAAATTCAATAACTGGACAAAAAATGATAAAAAACGTGTGTCTCGTCGAAATGAACTCAAAAAAAATAACACAAAAATGTGAATATAGATGTCGTTTTTCGGTCTTGAGGTGTTCCGCAAAGTTGTTTATTTGTTAGCTTGTGCAACAATTTTGCTGAATAAAGCATAATGAAAATCTTAATGGTTCAGGAGCTATCAATGCAAATATTAGTGTATATTTTGACAAATTTATGACATGTCGAAAGCGATATCGCAAAAATGCGGACTAACTTTGAAATGAGACTAGCACAGTGTTATTATTATTATTAACATTAACTGCCAGACTTCACCTAGTTTTAATTTCCGTAAGGCCGATTTTAAGAAGCTTAATGAATTATTAGCTAACGCACGGGTTTTAGAACCATTCTCGATAATAATCACAACCTGGAAACCCAAACTCTCAATTTTTATGCCGTAATGGTTGAATGCTTTCCACAGTCCATTCCTTATACTGTACGGAGAAACAAACTGGCTGTTGAACCATTTAGTACAACAGGGAACTGCGTTCACCGCGTAATCGGAGAAATAAAAACTGGAAAAAGTTCTTAAAGACGAGATTGAACTCGGATTACTTAAATGAATTCTCGAACATGTTTCATGAACTCTATAATGATTACATCGATAGTATGCAGTCAGAAATAATCGCTGACCTAAAGCGTTTTTGGCAATTCAAAAACTACAAGAAGAAATCAGATGGAGAACCTTCTACGATAAAGTTCTGTAATCATTATTCTGATGACCCCAAATCTATTGCTGGCTTTTTCGCAAAATTTTTTAATACGACCTACACCGCAATGAAGGTATCGAGCCTGATGCGGACTAGTTCAGTTACATGAATAACAGCGCTCTAGCATCTCGGGGCTCTATTCAAATTGATCTTAATACTATGGTCAGGGGCATCAACAAGCCAGCTATTCAGCATGGCTTTCGTAGAAGACGATCTACTACAACAAGTTTTACCGAATTTGCATCTCATACTTTGAACATTATGGAAAACGAAATTAATGTTATTACCACGGATTTCAGCAAGGCATTTGACAGGGTTTCCCATAAGAAAATTTTATTTTAACTCAAGGCTCTTGGTTTCGCACCCTCGACTCTTATTATGATCTTTAGGTCATCAATATCTGCAAGGCAGTCATCTAGGGCCCAGTTTTTTTGTCATATCCATCAACGATGTCGATTTCATGATCTAAAACTCATCAATTTCCATTTATGCAGACGATATGAAAATTTACCGACAAATCTCAAGTTCCATCGATGTGAACCTATCACAGTATCCATTACATACTCAAGAAAACGCGTAAATTCCTTTCGTCGAGAGTGTACCATCAACAGCGCTGGGGTAATCTGGGACCGCAAACTTAACTTTAGAGATCATATCGATTTTATTGTCAACAGAGCACACTCTTAGCTTGAATTTTTCAAACGCTGGTCTAAAGGCTTTTTGAATCCTTATGCTACGAGGGCTATTTATACGACATTTGTTCGGCCCTTGCCGAATTCCATGGAATATGCTAGTCAGGTTTGATCCACTTAACATGGAGTGCACATACAAAGAATTGAGGCTCCTCTGCGCGGATTTTCACATGGGTAGACATTTACAACTTGCCTCCTTATCTCAACCCCTTGGAGCTCATTAACTTAAAGCCACCCAGTAAGTGACAATCTGTTGCAGACATCATTTTCATTCATCAACTTTTATCTTGTAGGGTAGATTCTTCAGCTGTACTCGAAAAGATAACTCTTAATGCTCGTGCTTTGAGAACGGTTCTGCTTAAAAAATTCCTTCTCACAGAACGACCTACGGACAAAGCGTTACAAGGAAGCTGCGCGAGACAACAAATATTTCGAATTTTTTGACTACACTGCGCGAAATAGCTATAAAAACAGTTAGGTTATAACTAAGTTCATAAATAAATATATGCAACGGAAAATTCCAACTACGCATAAATAATTCATTGTGATTTCACATTGTTTTGCAACTATAGCTCACTCACACTGATACAATTACATAGCTCTTATTTTTTACATTTTAGTCAGTTGTGCTGCTATCTCGGAGCGAATCAGATATAAAAACAGTGGACTTTTTGTTCTTTATTTTTTAAACTTCGGGTTTTTTTTTATTTCAAAGCAGGTAATTACTAAGAATAACCATTTTAGAATATGTTTCTCAAATATATTTAGGTTATGATGTATTTTTTTTTTGGTTTATAGCTATGCTACGCGGAACTAAGCTGGCTGAAAGTGAAAAAGGGAAAATGACGGCATATTGTAACTGCGGAATGTCCTTGAGACAAATTGCTTCAAAAATAATTAGATCACTCATTTTAGTACACAATTACATTAAACTTGACAATAAATATGGTTCAAATGCGCGTACTGGTCCTGTGCCGAAAATTACTCAGAGGGATAAGTGCAACATTATTTCGAGTGCGACAACGGAAAAGATGTGTTTTGGAGATACCTCTGCCATTGGTTATTACAGAGCCTCTCCAATATGCTTTATTTCAACGAAGATGAATGCTGCTAAATATACAGAGCTCCTAGAAGAAGTTCTACTTGAACATGTAGATCATTACGAATCGGAAAATTGCATCTTTCAACACGATAATGCTGCGATACAAACTGCCAGACTAACAAAAAATTGGTTTATTTATAAAAACATAAAATTTTGGATTGAATTAGTCCTGACTTAAATCCCATAGAGAACGTAAGGGGCTTATTAGGTCGCAGGGTATATGAAAATGGACATCAGTTTTCTAGTGCATCTGAACTAAAACGAAAGATTCAACAGGCCCGGACTCTAATTCCAACATCAACACTTCAAACATTGATTAACTCAATGCACGATAGATTATTTGAAGAAATTCAGAACAATGGCGGTAATACACATTATTAGATTTATGTTATATATTTTTTTGGTTAACTATTTTAACAAAATGTTACAGCTGTTTTTATAGCTATTTCGTACTACAAAACACAAAAAAGAGGCCTAAATGAATATTTAAGCCTAAGTATAATATATAAGAGTTAATTATACTCTTAATAAAAAATGTCTATGAACTGTTGCATTTCAATAAAATATAAATGAATTTATCGCAAAATTATGGGTGTTTTTATAGCTATTTCGCTCAGTGTATAACAACCCTTCTGTAAAAAACCCGTTATTTATATCGCCGACCCTAGAAATCGTTCGATTCGTTTGTCCCGTTACGAGAACGTATCACGAGCGTGTTTCAGAAAATCTACCCGCATGTCAATCTTTTGAAATTTGTAGGACAGATTTCTAATTTGAATCTTTTAGGAATAAACCTGTCTCTTAGAAGATGACTTTTGTTATTAGCATTTTGAAAACTAACTTGCCTTCTTTTTATAGTTTAGTAGTACGATTTGTAATTTCCTTTTATAATAAATAAGTTTTGTATACTTAATCCATTCTTTATATAATATGTATTACGAAACGGATCCGCTCGAAACGCAATATTTTAAAACGCGATATTTCGAAGCGAGATATGACAAAACGAGATATGGTACAAAACGCGATATGGTACACAACGCGATATTTCAAAACGCGATATTTCAAAACGCGTTATGGTACAGAATGTGCATTGCGAGGCGACGGGAGCGTAGCGATCCGATTTATACCGATCCTATATACTCTCGCACTTATCGATTTTTAAATTCCTATAAATTGAAATTAAATTTCCTCTTCACCCGACTGATATAACCCGATTCTAAATTCCCGTTTTGTACCATATCGCATTTTGTACTCTATCGTGTTTTATATGTTTTATTTTTTATGTTTTATTAATCTATCCGATCTGTTCTGGGGCCGAAGCACTCCCAACTCTTTCGCAGTTGACTTTTACCGTCCTACTTTACGCATTGTTTGCCAAATCGAGGACGTACGGCTATAGGCCCGATTTACGTAGAACCATCTGCACATTGCATAGCTTCATGCCAGCCTATAGTACTGGCATGGAAGATGGGTCGGCCCATGAGTTGTGCACTCCGACAGGGGGTCATAGTTGTGTTCAATTTCCATCATCGATCGTAATCAAATGATGAAAAATCCCTTTTGCATCCTGCCCCTCGTGTTTTGAAATATCGAATTTTAAAATATCGCGTTTTGATAATTCGCGTTATAAAATATCGCGTTTCAAATGGGACCCATTGAAAATATGTATGTTATAAGGTTATAACATACCTAATGAAACAACAACAATAATAAACAAATGACGCGCTGAAATTCTAAAATTTATTTTTATTTCAAATCAATCCTTATATTTTTTGAGATTTCCGTGCAACATTTGTTGCATGCAACAAATTTGTGATTTTTGGGACGTATTTCACACGTGCAACATTTATTGCATACTACAAATTTGAAATTCGAAGTATTTCACACACTCAGAGCTGATATATTGAAATTGCAATTCTGTTTTTTAGTTACTGTGCTTGTCACTAGAGTTTTCCAAATTAATTTTTTTGTTCTAAATGTTGCCATCTTGTATATTTTATTTTGATTTTTTTGACATTTTCTACAAAATTGATACATATTATTGACAAGCGATTTGTATTGATTTTTACGTTAAACATTTTTAGCAATACATACTAATAGTACTAAATAATATTTAGTTTTCAACAAAATAATAATTGTGGCATAGAATATTGAATTATAATGGAGTCATACAAAAAAAAAAATCACAAATGTCAAACATTACCAACTTTCAAAAACAAATCACGAGAATTCATTGGTTGCTTCTTTTGACCAAATCTTGAATTGAATACCAATTTCAATTCCTTGGTCAAATGAAATGGCACTGTTATATTTTTTGAGGTTTCTGTGCAACATTTGTTGCTAGCAACAAATTTGGGATTTTTTGGGACTCATTTCATACGCAAAACACCCATTTTGTTACGAAACCTTTTTCTTTTGTACTTTGAATATTTTAGGTCAGCGTTTCGGTGCCGTGGCACCTTACCTAAGATTTTGTGGTAATTTTCAATTATTCACGAAAATTTACTGAAATTATTTTGAATTCAAGGATAACTTTGAAGAAGTGCCGAGGTAAGCAACATTTTAGCGTAATACCAGGTAATTTTTTTAACCTGAAAATATGTACTATACGAAAAAATACCCATAATCAAAATTTAATCATTCCGCGGGGGAAATACTTTAGTGGTAAAATGATCCCCTTTCTCCACGTTAGGTGGAGCGGGGGTAATTTTCAAATTTTAAATCGGCACCTGTATTTTTATATTGCAATGATTGCTCTGTCAATTTTTACACTAACTTCTAAGTTTTGATATTGGCCCGTGATGCCATTACGTTTTTCGGCTAGTTCTACTTTTAAACTATACCAGGGCGTCGAAGTATGCGATTATTATAAGGCTCTCGTTGCAATATATGGTCCAATAAAGGCTCAACAAATATTGTCTGGTTTTACTCTGAACTTCTAAATTTTGGTAATAATCATGAAAATGATGTTTGTGATAAAAAAAATATTAAAAAGTTACACTGTTAAATTTATTATTTTTCCGATTGGAATTTATTTTCAAAAAAGATTATAAAATCGGACCCAATCCTAAATGTTGTGCCGTCGAATCTAGAAATACTCACATATTCTAGCTGACATTTTTGAGAAGGTAAAGTATAGATCTGTTTCTAAGATTTAAGTAAAGAATATTTTTGAGATTCGTTCTATTAAAAAACACATTTAGAAATTGAGCATTTTGTCGGAATTCAAAGAATATTCCAGCCAATTCTGGGGATGTCCACAAGGTTTCAATAACATTTTCAAATAGATCATCCAATCTACTTCGAATATAGTGAATAGGATAAAACTATGACAGGCCCTATACAGTGTTTACAAATAGTTCCTTCAAACTACTACTCACGAGGTGGCCAATACGGCACCCTGAACGATTGAAGCTCAAACGCCTACAATATACCAAAAGACATAACAAAGTGATCTTTCTGCACGACAACGCTCGGCCACATGATGCAAGTCGTGAAGGAAGCTTTGGAGGCGCTTCAATGGTATGTCGTACCCTACCCGCCGTATTCATCAGACATTGCTCCTTCTGAGTACCACTTATCCCAGTCGATGACTCATGGCCTGGCCGAGCAGCAATTCACTGCTTACAAAGGAGCCATAAATTAGGTCGGTTCTTGGGACGAAATTGAGTCGCTTCAAAACACGAAGTATTTTTTCGGTGCGGAATCCATAACCTCAAAACTTATTTGTACCCCCAATACATTAAATAATATGCAAACAAAGTGTTGATCACGATAATTAGTTGTAATACCTTAGAGTTATCTCACAATTTATAAACGTTTACAAATTCCCATTTATGATTAAATTGACACTAATAGTTGATAAAAATCTCTACGAGGGTTGCCTTTTATATTTCGGGATTGGACAACCCTAGTGTTGCAATCTGGCAACTGACAGTTCTATCGTAAAGTTTGACATTTTTGAGATTATACGTACTCAGAACGTTTTGACATTCGAGCGCTATTTATGTTGTTTACAGTACTCATTAACTCAACATCTCGGCGTAAAAATGGAATTAAATCGTGAACATTTTCGTGCGATTATTTTTTACAACTTTCGACGTGGATTAAGGCAACAAGAGTGCATGGATGAACTTAATTCAATTTTTGGCGATGAAGCTCCATGAAGGACCAGTGTTTATCGATGGTATGATGAATTCAATCGAGGTCGTATTTCACTCAAAGACGAATTTCGTGAAGGTCGTCCAGAATCAGTTGTTGTTCCGGAAACCACTGATGCTGTGTGCGAACTGATATTGCAAGATCGTCATGTGACCTATCGTGAGATTTGGTCGAAAGAAAAGCTCAAAAAATATGATCGCGGTGCTTCAAAACACGTCTATGACATAGTGACAGGTGATGAATCGTGGATTTACCCGTATGAGCCCGAAAGTAAACAGCAGTCGACTGTATGGGTGTTTCAAGATGAGCCAAATCCAACAAAAGTTGTTCGCGCACGAAGCACTTGCAAGCACATGATCGCCTGTTTTTTCGGAAAAATGTACATGTCGCAACCGTACCACTAGAACAACGCAAAACAGTCAATTATGAGTGGTACACAACCATTTGTTGTCTTCCAAGAAATCAGGAAAACCAACTGCCGAAGACGGATCACTCTTCACCACGACAATGCGAGCTCTCACACATCGGCTCAAACAACTGCATTTTTGAGCACTCAAAACATCGATTTGATGAGTCATCCGCCGTATAGTCCTGACTTGTCACCAAATGACTTCTTTTTATTGCCGTACTTAAAAAACAAACTGAGAGGTCAACGTTTTTCGACACCTGAAGAAGCGGTTGTTGCGTTCAGAATGCATGTTTTGGAGATACCGCAATCTGAGTGGAAAAAGTGCTTCGACAATTGGTTCAAACGCATGCAAAAGTGTTTAGATCTTCATGGGGAATATTTTGAAAAACAATAAAGCGATTTTCGATGATTAATATTTGTTTTTGTTCTCTAATCTCGAAATATAAAAGGCAGCCCTCGTACTTAAATATACATTTACGTTAAAGGTGTTATTTGACACCAGGAACAAATCAAGATCTTAGTTGCTATTGCTGATGGCATAAGTAAAACTTTCTGAGCTTCCATGTCATAAATTACATCGAACCTCTTTAAATTTATACTTGACCATTCATGCCTAAGAGGTGAACCTCTGTAGCAAGTCATTTACATTTTGAAATTCACTGTGAAATCCTCCTCCGTCTCTTAAATTTTTGTGTGTTATTCTTTAAATCGCTTACCGGTTGATGGATAACTTAGTACCTAGAATTATACAATTCCTGTTTATTGCTTGAACTACCGCAATCTGACTTCACATCTCCTAATTGTACGCTATTCAAAAACATAAGAGATGGATAAAATGTATGGGATCAAATTTTGAAGGTATCACTATATCTAAAATGAATACTGATTGTAGAAATGTACAATTAATCATCTGAATTATCATAAATATTTAAATTCAAAATTAAAAAAGTTGTATATCATACATTCATGATGTATATTGAGAATTTATCAATATTTATTTAGAATCCAGATCAATTTTAATATAAATACGTCGTAGGTATAAAAATATTTACTTTACTCGAACATTTTGTTGCCAATGTTTGAATCAATCAATCTGCTACCGTATAACCGAATAACCATTCCATTTTTAACAAAGTCTACACTTAGCTGCGTTCTTTAGGTGTTTGTATTCTACTAATCAACGATTTTGTTGTCAACATTTATTTCTATTTTTGAAAAGTCGATCCCAAAGATCATGAAGCATCATCGTAATTTACCTAGCTAGGGTTAGCAAAACAGAGTTGAACTCATAATTGGGAAATTCTGGAAAATTGTACACTGTTAGCATAAAATGTATTCGAAATCTTTTCATACCGACCAAGCTGGATACCTGTGCGAAATCTATATAAATAAAACAAAGTCGTGTTAGTTACACCATTTATAACTGAAGAACGGCTGGACCGATTTTTATGATCTTTCTTTTGTTGGATTTGACTCCGTTCCGAATAGCATAATAACTATTAAAACATTGGAAAAATTCACCAAAAAAAAAGTTATCAAGAAAATTCATTTTCTCATATATTTAGTACATTTTGTTTTTTTTATTTTGTTCGTCTCAATACAGTGGTGGTTTAGGAAAAAAGAAAAGTCGGAAAAACTCAAAAGGGAAGCCCCAAAAATCTAATAAAAAAATCTTTTTTTTTATATGAATTTTGTAGGTGTAGTTTGTATGTGACGAGTGGTGCAGTGGTTAAAGCTTCGGCGCTTGGACTGCAAGGTACTGGATACGAATCCGACTGGAGGCTGCATGCACATTTACCATTTTATTTTTTATCCATTTTTTTTTTTTATTTCATCTACTTATCTATTTATAGAGATAAAATCTTCGTCCGAGTTACGATTTCAGTGCGAATAGTAGATTTTGACAGCTCCAAAAAAAGTTTTTTTCCTTTGCGATTTTAATATTAAATTTAATTTATTTTTGGTTTTGGTTATTTCATATTAGTTAAGTGGTTTGTGGTTTAGCATATAATATTAAAATAAGTGGTGGAATTTAGTGAAATAAGAGGTTGTGTGGTGTATGCCAATAACAATAAGAAAACAGTACTTTTTTGCGTACAATAGTACGTAATTTTTTTAGTGGTACAGAGTGTCCCAACACCGGACACCAGTTTTTTTTTTTGGTTTTTTTAATTTTTATTTTATTCTGCGGAATTCTATTTTCGATCGGGATTTTTAAACGGTAAGTTCCCTTCGAAGATGTTCACTTTGTGAGGTTATCACATTTGTGATTGTGCGCACATCGATAATTGATTATGTAATTTTGGATTGTGTGATTAATTTTCCAGTATTATTTACAATGCCGCGAGCCAGAAGATCTAATCTTTCACCACGAAGCCGTAATGCAATTAGACTTCGGACTATTGCGAATCAATCCACTGCAGATGAACAAGAAATCACACGAGAAGTGCGCCGCGTTAGTATGGCCCGACTTCGCGCTTCACAAAGACAAGCACAAAGAGAGGCAGTACGGCAAATGGCTCAGTTGACAATGAGAAATCGTCGAGCTTATCGCACAGATCAACAACGAGATAATTTTCGAAGCGCAAGAAGAAATCCTTCAAGTGTTGATTTGATTCGAATAGCGTTTCAATACGATTGCACAATTGACTACAACTCGCATCCTTTCGTTCGAATTGGCCCAATGGAGTTTGTGTGCGACCATTGCGGTGCATTGAAGTTCGCTGGAGAAACGCCTGGATTGTGCTGTCTCAGTGGCAAGGTGAGATTGCCATTATTGCCTGCACCACCTGAACTGTTGCGTTCATTGCTTCGTGGCGAGACACCAGAATCACGACATTTTCTATCCAACACTCAAAGGTACAACGGATGTTTCCAAATGACTTCATTTGGAGCAGACATTATCGAAGAACGCGGATTCAATCCAACATTTAAGGTCATTTCTGCTCGAGAGAGTAAACATTCATTTTCTTTTGGTGATCAAAAATCTATAATTCTGACTTCGTCTTCGACTTTACAGATTCAAGGCCAAATTCGCCACCGAATTGGGTCATTGCAACCGATTGAAGATGGACAGCATAAATTCATCCAAATATACTTTATGGGCAATATGGAGGATCAACTTGATCGGCGCCAAACTATCAATACAGCAATGAAAAGGATAGTTCTGAAAGATTTGCAGCAACTACTCCATGAACATCATGCATTGGTTCGATTGTTTAAAACTGCGTTGGATCGCATGCCAAGTGACGACTGCAAAGTCGTGATCAGAGAAGATAAACGACCCGCTGGAACACACGAACGCCAATTTAATGCTCCAACAATAGATGAAGTCGCAATTGTGATTGTTGGTGAAAGCGTGGAACCGCGCGATATTGTGCTTACACGTCGCGACACTGGACAACTGCAACGAATAAATGAAACACACCGTTCATACGATACATTGCAATACCCGCTGATGTTTTGGCAAGGAGACGATGGATATCACTTCAATATCAACATGATAAATCTATTGAGCGGTGAGTACTGATATCATAATTTAGATTATGACACTAATTTTACTGATTTCATTTCAGGTGAGGAAACTAACAAGAAGGTTAGCTCGATGAATTATTATGCATATCGTTTGATGATTCGTCAAAATGCTGACAACTATTTGCTGCGATTTCGTCGTTTGCTTCAGCAATATATCGTCGACATGTACGTCAAAATCGAAACAGAGCGCCTCATTTTCATTCGGTTGAACCAAGCTAAACTGCGTTCGGAGGAATATATCCATTTACGCGATGCAATCAGCACCGAAGGAGATGCAGCTAATGTTGGTCGATTGACTATTCTACCGGCGACGTACATTGGCAGCCCGCGTCATATGCATGAATATGCGCAAGATGCAATGACATATGTTCGTCATTACGGTTGTCCAGATTTATTCATCACTTTTCATCCGAAATGGATAGAGATTGTTCAACTGTTGCTACCCGGGCAAATAACAAGTGATCGGCACGACATCATCGCACGTGTCTTCAAACAAAAAATCCGGTCGCTGATGAACTACATTGTTAGGCATTGCGTCTTTGGGGATACTCGATGTTGGATGTATTCAATTGAATGGCAGAAACGAGGCTTGCCACATGCTCACATTCTTATTTGGTTAGCCGAAAAAATTCGACCAGACCAAATAGATGACATCATATGTGCCGAGATTCCTGATCCCGAAACCGATCCAGACCTGCATGATGTTGTAATTACGAACATGGTTCACGGTCCGTGTGGCTCCATCAATCCCCAATCACCGTGCATGGTCGACAACAAGTGTTCCAAGCGTTATCCACGAAATTTAACCGCAGAGACTATCACTGGCAATGATGGTTATCCACTGTACCGGCGTCGATCAGCCGATGATAACGGTAGAACTATCACAACGATAGTGAGAGGAAATGAGTTCGTGGTCGACAACACTTGGATTGTTCCATATTCGCCACTTCTTTCCAAAACATTCAAGGCGCATTGCAACGTGGAGTACTGCAATTCAGTGAAGTCCATAAAATAGATTTGTAAATATGTCACGAAAGGTAGCGATATGGCAGTTTTTGGTGTTCAAAATCCCAATACAAACGATGAAATCACGCATTATCAAGTTGGTCGATATGTGAGCTGCAATGAGGCGATTTGGCGTATATTCTCATTCCCTATTCATGAACGTCATCCCACTGTTGTACATTTGGCGGTGCATCTGGAGAATGGTCAACGAGTTTATTTCAACTCATCGAATGTTGCTCAACGTACTGAGACACCTCCAGCAACAACATTGACCAGTTTCTTTTCGATTTATCAAAGTGATCCGTTTGCACGAACATTGCTCTACTCTGAGATGCCACGTTATTACACTTGGAACGCCTCATCAAAAAAATTACAACGTCGGAAGCAAGGCGATGAGGTTCCTGATCATCCAAATGTGCGTTCTACTGATGCTCTTGGTCGCATTTACACAGTTCATCCGAAGAATGACGAATGCTTCTACTTGCGGTTGTTGCTGGTGAATATTCGTGGGCCAACATCATTTGAATCACTTCGAACTGTCAATGGTGTAGTGTGCCCAACATTTCGTGCTGCATGTCAACAGCTCAACTTGCTTGAAAACGATACTCATTGGGACATGACAATCGCTGAATCAATTATTTCTGCAACTCCAAACCAGATACGCACATTATTTGCTATCATTATTTCGACATGCTTCCCATCAAATCCACGTGAACTATGGAGCAAGTACAAGAATGACATGTCAGAAGACATTCTACATCGAATTCGTGTCAGTTTCGGAAATCCCGATCTCGAGGTGAATGAGGAGATACATAACCAGGCTTTGCTTTTGATCGAAGACATGTGTTTTCGCATGTGCGGCAGTTTGTTAGTCAAATTAGGAATGCCAACGCCATGTCGTGGAATGAACGACGCTTTCAATCGAGAATTGGAACGTGAACATGAATATGATCGAGATGCATTGAACCAATCAGTTCGAACCAATGTACCACTGTTGAACCTCCAACAGAAAGGAGTGTACGATACGTTAATGAAGGCAATTCATGATGGAAATGGTGGATTATTTTTCCTCGATGCGCCCGGTGGAACTGGGAAGACATTCCTCATGTGATTGATTTTGGCCACTGTTCGTGCGAGATCCGATATTGCTGTAGCAGTTGCTTCTTCTGGGATAGCGGCCACATTGCTAGAAGGATGCCGCACAGCTCATTCAGCGTTGAAATTACCGTTAAACCTTCAATCGGCTGAAAACCCGACATGCAACATTGCAAAACACTCAGCAATGGCGAAAGTTTTGGTAGCAAGTAAAATCATCATCTGGGATGAATGTACAATGGCGCACAAACGCGCATTGGAAGCACTCGATAGAACTATGAAAGATCTACGCAATGACTCAAGATGTTTTGGAGGCGCAATGATTCTACTTTCTGGCGATTTCCGTCAAACAATACCAGTTATTCCAAGATCGACCGCTGCTGATGAAATAAACGCTTGCCTCAAATCATCGACTCTGTGGTGTTATGTGAAGAAACTTCAGCTGACGACAAACATGCGAGTTGCATTGTTAAACGATCCATCTGCCGAAGAATTCTCCAAGCAATTGCTGACTATCGGTAATGGCCGTGTTCCGGTCGACAAATCGAACGGATTGATTTCGTTTCCTCAGAACTTTTGCATTTTTGTCTCAACGAAGGACGAGCTCATCAACAAAGTGTTCCCGAACATCATTACTAACCACAAAAATCACAATTGGGTGAGTGAACGAGTAATTCTTGCGGCAAAGAACAAAGATGTGGATCACTTAAATTTTACAATTCAAAATCTAATCGTCGGTCCACTTCATTCCTTCAAATCTATTGACTGTGTGACAAACGAAGACGAAACAACCAACTATCCAACTGAATTTTTAAACTCATTGGATCTACCTGGCTTGCCACCGCACAATTTACAACTAAAAGTTGGCTCGATAATCATCATGCTACGAAACCTGAATCAACCAAAACTATGTAACGGAACGCGTTTGGTGGTGAGAAAACTCATGGGCAATGTAATTCACGCGACGATACTTCAAGGGAAGTTCAAAGGTGAGGAAGTTCTCTTTCCGAGAATTCCGATGATCCCAACCGATATGCCATTCGAGTTTAAACGAATTCAATTTCCGATTCGTCTTGCATTCGCCATGACGATCAACAAATCACAAGGCGGTAACGTGTCGGTAAACCATCCGCTTTATTCGTTCTCGCACCTAACAATAAAACACAAAATGTCGTATATCACAAGGTGCTACAATGAAGGGAATCGACTCCATTGCAACTCACCCAGCAAATAGTTTAAAAGAAAGTAGTGCAATAATGCTACGCGAACCATTTCTATTCAATTCAATAAAACGAAAGCCTTGCTGCCACGTGAATTACATTCATTTCAATGTAATTAAAATATATTTCATTTTGATTTTTGTAATTTCATTGAATTTAATTAATTTGGAGTATTCATTTAATTTATTTAATCTTAATAAAAAACTCAATTTTATTAAGCTAATAACTTTAAAAAACATTTATTGATTTTGAGGCGGTACGAAGTTCACCGGGTCAGCTAGTGGTATATAAATCTCGGCATTAACAAGTTGAAATTAATTCTGACATTTTTCATTTTATTTGTTTTTAAGGTAGGATATGAGCTAAAGTAACTGCTATACCACTCAGTCGCTAAAAATATAGACAAGAACAACTTTAGAAAAACGACAGATGGTAGGGATGCCCTGCTTGTTTGAAATAGGTTATTAAGTAATTGATGATGTTTTCCAAACCAGCTTTAGTCTGGCTGGTACCCATATCTATGAGTCATGTAAAAGTTGGAAAATGTCTTCCTTTCCTTTTACGAAAAAGTCAAATAGCACTAATTACTGGAAAATTGATGCCTATAAGCGCAGGTATACCTGTGAAAGCTGTACATATTTTAATCCAATGATTAAATTGTGCGATCCCAAACAATTTCGAGCGCAGTATAATCGGTGTGATATGCATAGCCCCAAAATTCCTAAGCAATAAAATTAAATATTTATATAACAACCAGTGGTTACATCGTTGCTTATGTGAGCAATAGCGCCGTCTCGATGAAACCAAATATCTTTGCCTTCAATAGAAAAGACTAAAAAGTCAGTTAACATGACACGATAACGTTTGCCATTGACTGTTAGTGCGGTTCCTTGCGCGTTTTCTAAGAATGACCCTATGATGCCTTTGGACCATATTCCACACCAAACAGTCACTCGTTTTACCTGTATTGTATTTCTAATTGTCACGTACAGATTTTCTCTGCTATATAAGCGCCGAGGTGAAAATGAGCTTCTTCGATAAAAGATGGTGTTTTGTTAAAATTGCTCATCTCCCGACCGAGAAATGGCCCATTTAGCAAAGTGAAAACTCGGATATACATTCCGCTTCATTTCATTACGACCATTACATATATTGTTTTCAAATTTCAATAATTTCTATATTTGTGAAACGAGAATATTACCTTGCGTGGTATAAGATCTTAATAAGTGTTGATTTATTATTTTTGGGGGGAAACAATGGGTAAAGGAAAGACTTTCAAAAGGCGAATAAGCAGAAATCGAAATTTTAGAGGAAGAAGAACTCTCAAAACCGCCTCAAAGGATTGCAGAGACTACAACGTCCACCGATAAACGGGCGATAATAATTAATTTGGTCTGCTTCAAATTAATGATCATCAGTGGCAAAAGTTAGGGCAAAAACTAGAGTCAAGGCCAGCCTTAAATTTAAAAAAAAACTAAAAATAAAATAAAAGAAGCCTCTTTTGAATGTATCATGCAAAGCAAACAGATTGGAATTTGCCAAAAACCACATGACATGGAAGCGAGAATGGTACCGTGTTGTATTTTCGGAGGAAAAGAAATTTAATTTGGATGGTCCTGACGAACATCAGTTTTATTTTCATGATCTAAGGAAACAGGAAATATTTTTGAATAGAAACCATAGTACAAGGTGGGCTAATGGTTTGGGGAGCCATTTCGAACTACGGAACAGTTGACTTTCCTTGCACGGAAATACCGGAAGTTCCGTACAAAAGCTATCACTGAAGAAGCTTTTCCAAAATTTAAAGGACTTTTCGGACCTTTGTCAGAGTCAATTCACATATCATTAATTATTGCAGGCGGAATAAGAGACGAAGGTGTGTCATTGTTCCCATGGCCCCCATATTGACCCGATTTGAATATCATGGAAAATGTGTGAGGGTGACTTTCAATGTAAACAATATGAACATGATGGCTCCCTGAATTAAAAAAGGCTGAAATTAAAAAGGTTGGCTTAAAATGGTGTTTTTATATGAAAAAATGGGACCTTTTTTAAGTCATGTCAATTTGCAAATTTAAGTTTGTTTTATATTTTCATTAATGAAAGCATTAGTTGCAATAATTGAATGGTTTGGACTTACATGCCCAATAGAGAGTACCATTACTTAATTTTAAAATTAAAAAAACAATTTAATAAAAATGCCATTTTTAAGTCAGCCTTTTTTAATTCGGGAAGCCAAACATGATGATGTTACATTGTTAACAGATATTAAAATGGCCTGCGATAAAATAAGTCGACATTATTTGGACGCCCTCTACGATTTGATACTTTTGATACCTTCACGAATTTATGAAATTATTTGTGCGAAATGAGAAATTTTTAGTTTTTACAGATTTCTTTACTGGTCGCAAGTGGCGCATTGAAAATTCATGTTTTTTGACTAGATTACTGAATTTGTAACAAAATACAGAAAACGGTCTTACTCCATTTCTATATAAAGTAATGTTCCCGCTTCACAAATAAGGAAGTTATTGAAATTTGCAATCAAGAAAATAGGTGGTCGTAATTAATAGTAGCGGAGAGTAATACTGCTTCGTTCACCGGCAAAAGAAGAAATCGCCTGCGTCGGTAGCACTCCAAGAATTTGTAAAGTTATTTTAATAATGTTTGGAATCATAATCTATATAAGTATATACCATACATGAGGAACATAAGGATCATCACCACCCGCAACGATAGCACTAATTGGAATGAAGTAAACTTTTGTTTTATAAATTCTTTGATTTTTCATAAAACTTTCTGTTGAGTTTCATAGTGAAAAAAATGTTTTTTGTGATATTTATGGTTCTAGCAGTGAATAACAAAAATAAATTTTGTCTGCTGAAAATATTCTGTTATCTTGTACAGCATTGGATTACCACGAATATTTTTTAGATGTGACACACTAAAATTTGTATATTAGGCCAGTTTCATGAAACTTACTATGCGTCCAAGCAGCATAATTGAATTTTAAGCTCCGAAGATCACTAAATAAATATTATGATAATTACATGCATGTGGTTTCTGATCTGTACAAGTTTCACCTCAAGGTTACTCTACCAAGAGTACCGTGTAACTGAGACAATAAGTTTAAGGACCGCGGCTATGTCAAAAAGTAACTTGAGGCGAACTAGAGCTGTTTTGAGTTTTGAGAATATTTTTTTTAGGCTTTGAGTGTTTTTTTTAGGTGTTTTCCGCAGTTTCCCGCCGTAGCAAATGATTTGAATGAATTATTTTAATACGTTGTACAAGATGATCTGGAAGATAGCTGGAGCATTTTTTAACCCGAAAGGTAACCTTAAAAATTCATACATATATTTTTAGGTAGATTCTCTCTTGTTTTCGAGGCTCCCCGTATAATTGAAGTGTTCTCTTTTGTGTCTGGTCATTTTGATGTAGTAGTCTATTCATGTAATTTAGTTTGAATGCGGGCTGGCCAATCTCCATCGGCAGGTTTAGGATATATTGGTTTTGATTCAGCTGGGGTTTTTTGATACTGACTGTTGTAAGGTGTTTGGTCATTATAGTGTTGGTTTTCGTTCATAGATGGCTTAACCGCATCTGGTATTTAATTAATATATAAAATTTATTAATTTCAAAAATATTTCTAATCAGTTCATTCATAAATTTGAATTAAGTTTCGAACTAAGTATCAGGCAGATTTTGGTTTATGAACATTAGAGACATAAATAAATAGCATCCATAGTTAATCATCAATTTAGTAATTCCGAAATTTAGACAACAAATCGGCGTCATCACACAGAATACGTGCTAACCTCTGTATATGTGTTACGGTAAAAGAAATCGGTAAATGTTCGAATAAAAATTTCAAAAATCTGTTTTCTTGCTTCAAAATCTATGAAAGGAGAGCCCTATAGTCCCGAAATGGTTCACTCTTCACCCCCACAGACAATTTTTATGATATTAGTGCAAATTGGAATTTGGAGTACTAGAGACTAACGGCTATACTAACTCTCACTGGCTCGTGGATCCATGATTGTATCCCTCATGACTTTTAGACCTCTGATGGGGAATAAATGAAACTACGGCGATGTAGAGGAAAGATCAACAAACATTTCGTAGCCAGCGGTCTTCTGCACAACCGGTTTTTAATCGTTTAAACGAATTTAAAAAATTAAAATTTCCGACATTTAGCGATTTCGGACTTTAACCGTAACAAATGCATAATTGGCTGTAAACAACGTTTATAACCAGTAATAGACAAAAATTTTTAGACGTGACACTAGAACCAGATTTTATTGGGATAATGTAGAGTATTATAAAGTGCCCAAAGGAACATTTTTTTCTGATCACTGTTTTCTTCAACACAAAGTGGATACCCAGCAAAAAGCCCGTTTTCAGCAACAGAAGGGAACTGACTGTCATACCTCTGGATTATTCTGGGAAAATCAATACAATTGGTAGTTTTTGGAGAAACAGAAAACAGAAAGAAAGCGAACGAAAACAGAAAGAAAGCGACACTTGCAACGTGCAAACTAGTAACTCGGGAGGAAGTTTTAAGTCTAAAAAATGGCAGATGGGGAATAACTAAGCAAATTTGGTCAAAACTTGATGTGCCTGTACATGTGAGAACAATTGGTTTCACTTCATGTGATTACTGTCGAAGCTGCGTAAATGAAGATGAGAAGAAAACAGTTTCCCTTCTTAATCTTGGTTTTCAAAAGCCTGTTTTTTCAACAAAAGAATGTCTGGTTTTTAAAAAGCCTGGTTTTCTGAGATTAGTATTTTTTGTTCATAGACATTGTCTTTTTTACAACCTTTTATTTAATTTCACGCCATGTCTGTCTGTGAGAATGGAATCTTGCAAATGATTTTTTACTTACTTCCCGTATACCTAGAGCTATGAAATTTTGCAAACATGCATCTAAGAGGTGACAATACATGATTCAATCATAAAAATAGTAAAGCCTTAATCTTTTTAAGCGAGATGGAAGCAGCACAGTGCGGTCGAAAGGAAACTTTAACACAACGGAAAAGACGTTTGGATAAAAAGAAAGAGAAACGTCTAGAAATGCTAGCGAATGAAGATCAGGATGAACAACAACTGAACAACATGAAGCACGCTTAGACAAACAACGCCAACAAATGTCACAGGTTCGGGCAGTTGAAACACCAAAGCTACGTGAAGCTCGATTGGAACATGACAAACAACATCTTGAACAACGTGAACCTCGTTTGGAAAGAGACAAACGAAGCATTCAAACAAGCCATCAACACCTTCTGCAACATCATCTGCGAAGTGTGTACAAAGCGATGCTATCCAAATCAAGTCGCCAGGTGGAATGTCAGCATAATAACAACTCCATACTTGTCTGCTGAATTGTCTTGCAAACAACTATAGCTATAGCCTTGTGCCATCGATGCAAGACACATCTCACAAGCAACAAGGATGCACCTCCATCGAAAGCATATTGGAATAATCTCAATCCCGGTGCAATTCCTAATGTTATTCGAGTGTTATCACAGGCTGAACAACGTATGCTAGCACAAATCCATGCATTCGTCAAAGTGGTCAAATCCACTGGACTCTATGGACAATATGGATTTCGTGGTCAAGCAGTACTATTTGCTCAAGACATCTTTGAAGTACCTGAGAAACTTCCAGCACGATCTTCGAGCAATGCTGATATAGTGGTTGTCACTGAGCGTTTGGAGAACCTCGACATAAGGCGCGAGTTCTCAGGATGTCGTGACAGAATCAACAGTACATTGCGGTGGCTGATTGAAAATAATCCGCTATACAAAGATGCCATAATTGATAAAAATGCTGAGATAAATGAACACGACATTGTTAGACAAGCTGAGCCAGAACCATCAGAAGAGCATGCAGAACAGCAAGAAATAAGTCAATATACATGCCAATTAGCGAAACTGGTTGAATATTGAGAGCATCATGGCATCATTCAGTGCTGTGCTATGGTATTGGCAAACATCACGCGACCGTCCATACTTCCACCAAGATCTTGGAAAATAAACACACTGAATCATATGATTTAGGGTGATAGAAAATATCAGAAAATTCGCATCGATACAAATGAAACGTGGAACCAATCTGTGGAACCAATTGATTTAAGTGGTTTACTACTGGTACAAAACTTTGATGTCATCAAGAGAGACTTCAACATGTATAATCAGTCTTTCTCCAAAGAATATGATAAAGTACCAGCTCTCTATGGTAGTCTACAGGATTCAAAGAATAATCCTAAATCAGGCGCTCTGAAATTACACGATGCCTTCCTAGCACTATTCTAACATCACAAAGCAGGCATTCTGATAGCTGAATCGAAGCTATTGGGAGTTATGTACTACGATAACAAGTACTAGTTCACAGACTCCCATTCGTACGGTCCTAAAGGTGCAGCAGCATCAAATGGTAAAGCATATATCATCGAATGTGACAACATTGAGGAATATACATTAGATTACATCGATGTGATTCCAAACAGCGATATTGTCAATATTGAAAATCTCCAACAACAGCACACAAATCAACACATTAATGGGCCATTCCAGTTTAAACTTCAGTAATGGCTCCGATCGATTGTGTACAGTTGATGAAGTATTGGAAGTATCGAAAAATGTCAACAAAATCACACGCAAGACAAGAGACAATATTGTGAATGAGCAGCATGTGTCGAAATCCGGAGAATTCGCATGGTACTTCATGTTCCCATATGGAATCAATGGATTGAAGGGAGACAGTCCAGTCAAAATAACACCACTTGATTACTTCCAATATTGAATTCTAGGCTAAGATTTAAGATTCCAACGAAATGATAATCTGTTCTAAATCGACAATTGCGGCGTGTGGAAAGAAAGTCGAAGGTCAAGATGGAATGGTTGAGGATGTACACCTCTACATAACTTGAGAGGTTCACCTGCATACTGGCGAGCAACCAACAATTAATTGGTTGCACAAACAAGATGTCCTGGACCACCTACATACTTTGTAACATTCAGCTACAATGATATACACTGGCCTTGTATGAGAAAAGCGTTTTTGATAGCTGATGGAAGACCTAATGAAGACCCAAAAGATTTGGATTCACTATCAGTACAACGAATGATTGAGCAATACCCGGCGATTATAAGCAGACACTTCATGGTCCGTGTCAACGCTCTTATGAAGTTCGTCAAGAGCAATAATGATGCCTTTGGTGGTCATGTTAAAGATTATTGGTGGCGAATTGAATTCCAGAACCGTGGAAGTCCACACCTTCACATGGTTGTGTGGATTGAAGATCCTCGAGCATTTGATAGCGACGAAGGAATTCAGTGCATTGATAGTGTGATATCTTGTGAAATGCCAGCCGAAGATACTGAGATGTACGAATATATTTAAAAAAAATCAGGTACATCGGCATACACACACATGCACAAAGAATCACACGGCCTCAGCATACCGCTTCAGCTTCCCTCGCAAAGAGTGTGAAAGAACTCTCAGACCAGAAATTTGTACAGTACTACGGTTTTGATGGTATATTTAATCCTTTTTAAGGATTTCTAGTTAAATAGTTTATCTCGAACCACTTGCCGACACGCCGAGCCTAAGGGTCGAATTTTCTTTTTTGTTCCTGGTAATATCCTATAAGTACGTCTTCCGCCAGTAAAAAAACGCTAAACTTTTTAACATTCTGATCTGGAGGATAAAATTTGCCCCAAGTGAAACAAGCAGCCTTTAAAAGTAGTTTCGGAGAAAAAATGTTTTGAAGCTTTAACGCTTTATTCCCAAAGTGCATGGCCATCTGCATACTTCGTAGAAGAATTCGAAGTAGTATGCCGCTTCACTTTTGCAGCTAATTATTCTGAACACCAAAGGTACAGTCTCCTTGCCATTTTACCATGAGTAGTGAACAATGGACGCATAAACGCAGGAATTACATGAAACGTACCGTCCATGAGCCAACATTCTGCCTCTGCCAATAATTTCAAACTCGAAGATGTTATACTATAACAGCTTGATCTTCAAAATCCTTTACACACAAAACAAAAGGTTCTCCTTCGATATATTGCAGATCCTCTGGAACGTTTATATGTATTCGTAATCTCCTTTATAACGACACTGAACGAAACTGAATTTTTCGCGGCCGAGGGGTGTTGGCTATTGCACAAAAGAGTCTTTCTCTCGGTACATGCCCACTGAAACGTTTCTATTTTCTCTCCAAATGGTATGCATAACCATAAAAAATTAATTTGGGTTTCCCCTTATTCATCGAAATTATTTTAATTTATAAATTATTTTAACAAACTTTCCACACTTTTATTATAAACCACAGGTTTAAGAAAATACATTATTGTAAAAACGTTGATGTTGTAATTACTTAAGTAACTATAGAATTACAAGCGAGAAGTAAAAATAAAATACACAATATAAAATTCGGTTATTCCCCGCAATACATTTATTATTATGTGCTTCCCCGTTGTACATTCGGTAAATCCTCGCAAATCAAACATCGTGATTTCCCGAAAATGATTTAAAATAGGAAAAACATAAGTAGTTTTTCATCATGGCTTTCAAAATCCTGTTTTTTGAAAACCGATTAATAAAAATAAATCGGTTTTCAAAAAACAGGATTTTGAAAACCAGGCTTTTGAAACCAGGCTTTTGAAAACCAGGCTTACCTATCAGACGCGAAGAAAACAGTGTTCCATTTGGTTTGCACCTTCCCTGCAAAACGCTAAGCAGAATGACATTTCTGGATTTTTTTAAATAACACGACGTATCTCTGTAGAGTGGTGCGTCAACGCTAATCTACAGTTCGTTGCAAGCTCTCCCTATAAACCAAATTGTGCTCGTTTTTAAAATAGCCAAATTTCTTTCCAAGTACCGTTATTTCAAAGGTTTTAATGGATAATGCCTTGAGAAATTCTATTGGTTTATTATTTCAGTTACTTTCAATATTTATTTTTTTTATTTGCGTTTACTTTAAAATTGTTTTAGTTCAGATGCTCAGAATAAAGCCGGTTTTTGGTGTGTAAAATGTATTGTGAAGCTGACGCCTTAGCTAGAAGCAGAAATATCTACCAGCGGAATTCTACTTTAAGCGATATGAACATAAATATTCTAGCTGCGAGTGAAATTGATTCGTAGTATTCAGTTATGAGTACATTCTCAGTACACATATATTTTAACTAAACAGTTATAGTTAAATACATGTATTAAATTTAGGCCTTAGACCGACCCTAAAACTGAATTCACAAGGAAGATTAGACTAGACAGCGTTATACTAATTTACATATTTGAACTGACCTCTAGATACTCAAAGCAAGTTATTTTGTCATTTTCTAAATTATACAATTTATAATCGCTCAGAAATGCAATTTCTTATTCTTAAAGTTAACTGGATGCGTATCTAGTACCCATTTCTAAAATAATCCAACATGTTTTTTACACTCCTTGTCCTGATAACGCTTTTACTGAAAAATACATGTTTTATAAAGTTTAAATATCTGCGATCTAATCTAACAATTTTAAATGTCAGTCGTCGACAATGTTCGAAATATGCTGATCTTTTCTCGACATAAAATCTCAACAGCGTGATCGCGCTTGCTTGGGACTCAAACGGTTAAATCCCATACTCTAACATAAATTCAGGAATTCGCTCAGTAACGTATATTTATTAAAGCAATTGATTTCTCTGTAAAACTTTAAATAAATAATGTTTTTCTACCTGCCACCAAACTTTGTCATCATTGCATCAATGTCTGGTCAATAAATCTATCCGGTATTTTCTTCGTGTAACTTGGCAAGGTCGAGTTATTAACAGTGTATCTGGGACGGACAGGTTACTCTCTAAATGTCTTCCGATATATGGGCTGGTGGTGAAACTAACTGCTTTAACAAATATAACAGAGGGGGGGGGGGGAGAGGAGGGGAGGTAATTAATGGGATTCTGTTTCTGAAGAATTTTTTTGGTGCATAATTAGAATGAAAAAATGTATTCATTACTGGAATTTTAAACTATTGGGTAATCCCAAATAAAATTTGCCAAGCAAAACACTTGTAAAATCTGTGCATCGCGTTACTAGCTCGAAGGTATACATGAAATGTGAAACATCTGTTTAAATTGTATCCATCAATAACCCTCACCTTAAATAGTTTGCTGACGCATGTTCCAAATGTATGGCGGCGTAAAGTTTATCAATATATCTAGAATTATGTATGAAGGAACCATGTAATATAAATAAAACCAATAAAACCAAGGCAAGTTTTTGATATAAAATCATAAATATTCATTGCCCTAATCTAAAAATCCGTTTCGTCTATGTAAGCATAATTTTTTAGTGTTACATTTTCCTCATCCTCTTTTATCATTTCACCTATGCCTCTCTGCTAAGTTTCTTTATGTTTTAAAAACGAAAATCACAATTAAATTTCTGTTATTTCTGGAAGCATAAAATTTTGTGTCATGAAATTTTTCGAAAAACCAAAAAAATACAACAATAAAAAGTTCCGAGTTTCGTCGAGTCCCGACAAAAAAAAAATATTTTCCTTTCCTCATCATTAAACTGACAAATTTATTTGTTTATTTTGTCTCTTAAAATAACGTCGTGTCTGTTATTCGGAATTTTTTATCTGTACAGCAAAAAATAACATCGGCCCATAATCTTAGTTATTAAATTTTGTTGACTTAAATGTATATCGGTACACTAAAAAAAAATACAAAATTCGAATTATAGAAACATTTTTGCCTTATTTTTTATTTATTTACAAAAACCCACTTAAGTCGATAGACAAATAACCGCCTTGAGATAACAACGTAATTATCGTTCAACAACAACTTCCCATTCGTGCGATAGAAGATGTATGATAAAATTTATATGTCCGTCCATAAAAGCATTCGGCCCATTCACCATTGTTGACCGCCATAAATACGACCACTTTTTTGTTATATTTTTGTACACATAAAATCCAAAACAACACGAATCAATGAATTGTAACGAATGGATACTTTTGTCGCCATGTGTAATTTATATTATACGATCCTAGATAGATAACAACAAAACACAAAAATAGTTTTCTACTTACTTTCTGATTTCATCCGTGATTCTTGCCTTTATTATCTCGTCATTGTCGGCCGTATAGTGAATTTCCGTTGAATCGAATCGTACAAAATCAACTTTTGCTGTTTTTCGTACAATTGTCGTACTTGGCGACGCACTTCCAACATTACACGCGTCCTCCTCGTTATTATAACGATCACCTGATTTTTTCTCTTTATCATCACTATCATCATCATCGTCGTCGTCATTATCATTGGCATTACTGTCCTTATCACCATCGTTTGCATGACTCTTATTGTTATTCGTATCACCGTCGTTATTATTACGATCGTTACTATCGGTAAATGTTAATTTATTGCATAAAATACCTTTCGTAGTTTGCTGGTGCTGCTGTTGTACGGCACCGGATAACGCCGTCGCATTTATCGGATTTATAGATGACGATTGTTGATTATGATACAGAGATGATAAATTGTTTGAATCAGACATGCTGGAACCTCAAAAAATGTTTTGAAAACGTATAATAATATACAAATATAAAAGTCTTGTTTTATTTTTCGGTATTATTCGACTAAAATAACCATAACAAGGTTTTCGCTCGCACCCCTCGCTCGCTTTTCTTGTTTTTCCGTTTTTGCGAGCCGCGTTTATCTTGACTATTTTATTATTATGCTATCTATTTTATATGTACATGGGGCGATTTTGTACCCGTTCATTAAATTTTACTGAATATCAATATTCTTTTATTTGTGTTTTACGAAAATGATGATAATTCTTGATTGATAATCTGGAAAAATTAATGAAAATTTTATTAGAAAAATTATTTGCAAGCGGCCTACATAAAAGCAAACTACTGTGCGAATTTTGTGTACTAAAAATAAAATTTTATGTATTGGGTGTATAGCTATTTGCCACTAGGTAGCAGTAACATGTATGTACAGTGGCGGCATAATGCTAGTTTGGTTTGCGTTTTTTGTATATTAAAATATAGGTGGCAGCGTTTTATTATTTATCCAAGACACATTTAATTTATTTTTAGTACACAATGCGAACTACTGTATTTGGTGAGGAAAAATTAACAGAATATTTATACAATTACTATTAATCACGCAAATAATTTTCATCGTCATCATTATCATCATTTTCGTATGAAAATTAATAGCCCCATTATGTTGATTTCATTTTTCGTAATATTAACGTTATAATAATGCAAAGTGGTTTATGTAATACTCAATACCTTTATGAATTTATCATCTGATTTAATATGCAAAACCGGAAGTTAAGCCATTTGGTAAAATTAATGTGGTTTGTAGTGTAAAATAGGACAAAATGTTAGGCGATTGTGTTTTATTAAAAGTGGGGAATTGTTGCAAAAGCCCGCGATCATCAGCTTTTTATTTAGAATTTCGTGAGAGCAAACCCAATAATATGCTACCCATAAAAATTTAAAGAACATTTATTAGTGAACGTTTAAAATATTGTATGAGCCTACATTCAACGGTAGGCAGTATGCAGACCACTCATCCAAAACTTTTATGACAATTTCTAAATTGACTGATAAAAACGATATTTTCATTAGTGACAAAAATATTAAGTTCGAAAAATTATTTATTTGTTAACTTTTTTATCCTTCTGAAAGTTTCACAAAATTTTCTGTTTCGTGAGCAAGACCGGTCCCAGATATTTTGCTCCCTGATGTGATTCACAGTTGTATTCCAATTATAGCACACTTCCCCGTTACCCACGTGGTAAAATTACATACAATGCGTAATGATAAAAATTTTTGCAGACCTATAAAACGCAAACACGATAAAATACTCTCATTATGTCTCGCAAATGAGGCAGAATAACAAAATTTCCCTTTCGTGAACGAGAAGCCTGCTTATTAATGCCTTACATTTTTGATTTGTTAATCGTCTCGTAATATATAGAGCAACATATTCATTTACTCCTCATTAATACACGCAAACCCTGCTTCCCACACCATACAACGAGCCTAAATTAAAAATACGATTGCGGAAACAGGTAAAATTCTGAATGAAAACCACATTAAAAATGACTATGAACGATTTACCAATGAAACTTCACTCCTGCCTTATTCCCGAGATATAAATAAATATCTGGTGTTTGATAGTTATGGTATAGTTTACATTCCATACGGATCCTCAGCTGCTGATGTCGATTCTGTGATGATTTTGGGACCTTAACCTGTCGAAAATAAAATGGGTTACTGTTGATGATGATCTTCTTACATTCAGTGGATTATCACACAATTCGGGCAGCAAAACGACTAAAATTTCACAAAAGGAAAAATTTTCACGTTAGTGTCAAATATTTTTGCTAGAAAATATTTATCACTCAATTCGGACACAGTTCAAGAGTATATTCCTCTGAATTCTACAGCAAATTTGCTAAATGTTTTAGTAAAAAAAAAAAATATATTGATTAGAAAGGGAGTTTTGGAAAGCGTTAATTATATTTTAATGAAACATATTAATTTAAACCTATAATATTAATGTCTAAATTGCATGGACACTTGTTTAATATGTATTCGAAACTAAACATATATTTTTTATACCATAACATTATATAATTTTCTCTTTATGGAACAAAATAGTTGAACTTATCCAAATAAATTTTTGCTTAGCAAAATTTTGAAAAGTGATAAGTGCTAAGTTGCAAAGTACGATAGTTAAGTAGATCCCTGATCTATGAAAAGGAAGCTTAGGTGTCAAAAAATCATTTTCCTCTTTTTCGCCGATTCGGATATAGTATAAGACGCTCTTTCACATGATGAAAACCAGAAAGTCATAATTTGTGGAAAAGTTTACTAAACACGAAGAGAAAGCAGAATACAAATACGAAAAAACTGATTTTAAAGATAAAAGATAAAAAAAAAACATTTTAAAGATACAAAAAACATTATTATATGTCAGGAAAACATAACAGGCTTCTGTCCTCTTCTGTTCATCATCATCGCCATTCGAACTGACCTCATCATCAGGCCCGTCACTGTTTGTATTCATCGTTTTCAGGAAAATATTGACTGTAGATGACACTAAACTTCTTAACACTCATTTTTCTGCAAAAGACCAACAGAAACGATTACATTAACGTGATAACAAAAAAAAAACGGCCGGCACGATACAACGATAACAATGATTTGTAAACTCAACGCGATTAACTACGATAATATGTTACGACTGTGTTGTCGTCAACAATACCAGAATTTCATTTTTTATTGATTACATCCCCATTCTTTGTAAGTTTTTGTGTTTATTCTCCTCGGTTGTTTTGCGTTCGGGTTTGTTGCGTCCGAGTGTAGTTTGGCGTCTACACGCGGTAAATGGTGAATGTATTCTTGTGTTTTTTTTCTTTGTTTGGTTGGTAATGGAACGAGAATGGGAGAGAGAGCGAGACCAGTGCGCATCGAGTGTGTGTGTAAAGCAAAACATTCCATAAGAATGTTTTTATTATATGCGTCTCTTTTACATCAATGCGAATTGATGTAAAAGAGAGACAGAGAAGAAAGATATTCTTGTGCGGGAGGAGAATTTTTTTTTTGGATGATCATTCAGTTTGTGATTTTTGATTGGTATCAAGAGTTTTTTTCTGGTGTGTAATTTTTCAAAGAAAAGCTTGGAATTTTACTTCTGTAATATATGTTTTGAGTTTTTGGTTTGACCAAGTTTATATTTTTTTTTTAATTATGAAAATTTATTGTTAAACCAAGTTTTGGTGATTCTAAAAAGTGAAGAAATATAATAAAAACAAAATTTAATTAAAACCGAAAACGTGTACAAAGTTTATGGTGTAGTTACAATAAAAAATAAAAATCATAAAAATAAATTTTTTATTGTCTGGTGTGCTCAACGTTACAAATTACGCTACAAAATACCGAATTTTTGTTTTGTATTTGAGGATAGCCGATTCGAGACAGCAAATTGATTTACTCAGATACATCAATTGTGCCAACTTTTCTAAATTGCCTTCCACTTGGATTACTGTTATTTACATGGGGTAAAAATTTAACTGAAGGAATTGTCTTTAAGTTTATTACACAATATACAACGAGAATAGACGGAATATTTCTGCTTACAAGACATAAAACGGTGGTGTAATGAACGGGTGGCCCGTTAAGGCCACGTTATAAACGGTTTTCGGCGAGCCAACGCCCCACACACATTTTGGGTGACCAGTTGAGGTCACACGGCGGGGTGCGGTTTTGGCGGCCAGTTGAGGCCAGCCGTAGTAGTTTGTTTACGGTAGCCAACCGGATTTATTATTGGTATCGGGGAAAGGCCCCGCAACGTCCGACCGCACAAGGTCGCAACGTACGGGTGGCCAACCGGCCCCTCATGTTTTATATATTGGTATCGGGGAGAGGCCCCGCAAAGGACGACCGCTCAAGGTCGCACCAACACCAGTGTGGCAACGGCACCAAAGCCGCAACGATCCGGGGCGGCGACCCTGTGGCATGACGGCCGCGCAAGGCCGCAACATTCTTTTCTTTTTATATATTAAGGTAATATTTCTTTATTTTTAATTTTAACTTTTTTTCGATTTTTATTTTTTTTTATATTTACTTTTTATTATATTATATCAAAATTTATTTTGTAATCGGGCGCCGCACAGCGGTTGCGTGTCGCGCGCTCGCTGCGCATTGCTCACTCTCTCTCTCTCTCTCTCTCTCTCGTTCTCTATTGTTGTGGTGCGGGTGGAGTGGGAAGCTGTTTCTCTTCGTTTTTGTTTTTTTTGTCGATAAAATGAATTATTAAATTTTTTCGGTGTGGTGTGATGGGAGCGGAGACTCCATCTGTGTCGGCGCGTTGATTGCGGTCCCTTGGTGCCCGCATCCAATTTCGTTACCAGGGCTTGTCCCCGTTTGAATTCGGATGGATGCGCGCACCAAGGCACCGCTCTCGGTTTATAATTTTGTTGTTCGTTCCTCAAGTTCCGGCCGACGAATTTCGGCGGAACTACGGGTTTTTTTTTATTATTATTTGCGTTCTCCCCCAACTTTCTGTAATCATCACGGTGTAAGCCAGGAGCCATGCATGCCCCAAACCCCACGACCCTTCGCACTTCTCCCTGAGAACGTAGCCGGCAAAATATCACCGTGGAGGCCTCTGCATGCGCTTAGTGAAAATCTGCAGGTTGGCAGTAGCCAGCCTGTAACAGTGGCGCCTAAGCCTGTCGCTAATTTAAATTTTGATTTTTTTTATGATTTGTAGCTTCACTTCCTTTGGCGTGCGCGTCCAGTGTCGAAACCGGTGTTTCACACTGTTTGAATTCGCATGGACGCGCAACACCAAAGCCACTCTCCCGGTTGGCATTCCCCATCTGCGATCGCAACCAGCACGGGCTGTTTGATTGCGCGTAGATGGGGGTGTCATACCCGTATTCTTTGGACATCCGACTTCCGAGCTCTTTCCCATTTCCACTATGTTGTGTCCGATTGTGGTGGAGCTCGGATGTCATTTGTCCAGGGTTTAGCTTAGCTTCATTTTTTCTTAGCCCCGAAATCCCTCGAGCGAAATTTGAGGAACGGAACATTTTATTATTAAATTATTATTATTTTTTTTTATTATTTTATTATTTTAGCCGACATGGAGTGGGATGTCCGCTCTCATCATACCATCCGTATTTTCGTTTTGGTTTAAATTTTTTTTTGATATATATATTGATATTTTTGATATTTTTTATTTTTTTAATTTTGGGTTGTATTGGAACCCGCGGGTACAGTTAGTACTTCATTTTTTCATTTTTCTTCGTATCGTTTAGTATTAGCCTTCTGCCTGCGCATCGCTGGGTGTGCCGGAAGTGTTGGTTCTTATCTTTATTCCTCTCGTATCGTTTTTTTTAACGAGCCCCCCAAATTAGGTTCTCATCGAACAGCGCCACTTTCGGGGGTATCTCGTCTACATCCCGTCGTTGAATTGGGGGATTACGGGCCTCAGGTTTCCAGTGGGTCGCGGCTTCATAGTCCCTAGTACCAAATTTCTTTTATTATTTTCCAATTATATTTCAAGTATATTTATTAAAATAAATATTTATATTTATTTTATTTTATTTATTTAAGTTATTGTGAGTGTGAAATTATTCCAAATTACTTTATTTGGGACCTTCAGTCTCATTTAAAGTCAGTTGAATTAAAACTTTTTTTGTGTATTATAAATTTAATAAAGATTGCATACTTCGAGTCTAATTTTCTTTGCCAAATCGAATCGAGCAAGTTTATCATCATTTAAAATGGTTATCAATAAAAAATTTCGATAATATCCATTTTAAATATATCCATAAAATGGATATATTTAAAATGGATATCACCTTACTAGATCAAGATGAGTTGGAGCAAAACTTTACCGACCAACCATTATTGTCTGAAAGCGGCCTCAATTACACAGGAGACCCAGCGGGCATCACCATCGACATGTTCTTGTTCCAAGTTGATACCATCGCTTCTTCTCGGGGATTATCCGAACAAATTCTATTATTAGAGCTCCATACCATTTTAAAAGACATCGCTTTGCAGTGGTACTGGACATTTCGTAAACACAACCCGCACGCTACCTGGACCGAACTACGAAACGGTATGATCGAGCGATTTCAAGACCACCGCACCAACTACGAAATTCGAAGAATGGTCGAAGCCCGGAAACAACAACCTACGGAAAGTTTTTTGGACTTTTATGATCACGTGTGGACTCTTACCCTGCAATGTCGCACACCGTATTCCGACGAAGAGCTCATCCAAATCCTCATGAACAATATGAAGCCGACGTTACAATATCATCTCACCGATCGTCAGTTTAGCAGCATCAACGAACTAATCAAAAGCTGTTCTGCTTGGGAGGAATCTTTCAGGTGGATCAAAGCTCCGGCGGATCCTGCAATCCATCCACGACGCGTGATCAATGAGTTATCAGGCAGTCCTTATGATGATGCTGGATCGTATGACTTTTATGAGAATTACCCTGAAACTGATGTTCTACCTGATAACTCAGTATCCGCAATTCACACGGGGAGCAGGTTTCCATCGGCAGCGGCGAGACATCCTGGCGGACAAGTCCCAGCAGACAGTTCGGGGTTAGTTTACAGACAACAAACCAGTTCTGCGCAATATCGACGATGTGCCGATGAACGAATTCCTCAATCAAAGATGTCGGAAAACCTGAGCAGTAGTTCTTGGAGAGATGCCCCGAAAACCACCACAACTGGTACCCAGACTGCGGATAGTAGAGAGGATAGAGCCACTCAAACCGATTCAGGAGGATGCAGCGAGCAATACGGACGCGGAAATCCGCTCCTATTCGAATCCGACGAAGAAGTAAGCTCGTCTGCCAATAATTATTCCTTTCCCGATCCTTCTTCCTTACCAAATTCCCCTTCCCTTCCTGTCGCTCTTAAATTTTTCTATAATGCCCCATCACCGGCAAAGTTAGATCGTTTAAAACGTTCCAAGAAATACTGGAACCGCCGCGTTGCAATGAGAAATGACGTGATTTCCTCCGTTCTATTCTCCGAGGGTAGTGACACTCGGCCTTACGCCCAGGTCTTAATAAATAAGATACCTTTTAAGGGTCTTCTCGACAGCGGGGCGAGTGTCAGTGTTCTCGGGAGTGGATCGGAGAAACTCATGTCAAATCCATTTGTTGAATTCCATAACTTTCCATCCACGATAACTACCGCGAGTGGTCAAGTTCAACGAGTATTCGGTTATATACGAGCTAATGTAGAATTTAACGGAATTACTAAATTTATGAATTTTCACGTTGTTCCTTCTTTAGAACAACCTTTATATTTAGGTATTGATTTTTGGAATCGTTTTGGAATTTCCCCAAAAATCTCCGCGTTAAATAATTCGGACGAATTAGGTGAAACTACCAACACACCCAAATTTCATATTTTAACATCTGATGATCGTCGTAAATTGGATCTAATCCGCGAATATTTCCCGAGCAGCGATATATTAGGTTTGGGCCGCACATCCCTCATCACTCATATGATCGATGTCGATTCCGCAAAACCAGTCAAACAACGTTTTTATTCCGTGTCCCCAGCTATCCAGAAACTCATGTATACCGAGTTGGATAGGATGTTGTCTTTGGGGGTCATCGAGGAGTCACAAAGTTCCTGGTGTTCACCGGTCACGTTGGTTCGTAAGGCCAATGGCAAAGTTCGTCTGTGCTTGGATGCTAGAGAACTGAACAAGGCAAGGATGCGTATCCGCTGCCCATAATCAACGGATTGTTGGGTCGTTTGGGACACACCCGATTCATTTCGGCGATTGATTTGAAGGATGCCTTTTGACAGATCCCACTCGACCCAGCATCCCGCGATAAAACAGCGTTTACGGTTCCTGGACGGCCCTTGTACCAGTTCAAGGTGATGCCGTTTGGCTTATGCAACGCACCGCAGACGCTTTGTCGCTTAATGCACCGCGTGATCCCGTACCAATTGCGCGATAAGGTCTTTGTGTACCTCGATGACCTTCTGGTCACATCCTCCACTCTGGCCGAACATTTCGATTTGCTACAACAGGTTGCTGGATATCTGAAGGACGCTGGTTTAACAATTAATTTGACCAAAAGTAAGTTTGTGTTGAAAGAAGTAGACTATTTAGGTTATATTGTGGGTGATGGCTGCCTCCGTACAAACCCAGATAAATGTAAAGCTATTCTGGAATACCCTATTCCGAAAACGACGAAACAGATTAGACGTTTTCTGGGAATGTGCGGATGGTACCGTCGCTTCATTCCAAATTTCGCCTCCTTAGCCTCTTCTCTCACCGATCTTACGGGTAAAAACACTAAAGTATGTTGGTCTGCAGCTGCTGATTCTTCTTTTAACGCTCTCAAAACCGCCTTGTCAACTGCCCCAGTTTTGACGCATCCTGATTATACAAAACCCTTTTTTATTCAGTGTGATGCCAGTGCCGTTGGGGTCGGTAGTGTCTTATTTCAGGTGGACGCCGAGGGGGTGGAGCGGCCCATTGAGTTTTATTCCCATAAGCTCAATGCGGCGCAGCGAAACTACTCGGTGACCGAGCTGGAATGCTACGCTGCCGTCCTCAGCGTGCGAAAATTCCGTCCCTACGTGGAAGGCTATCCGTTCGTCATTTATACCGACCATTCCAGTTTGCGCTGGTTAATGAGTCAAAAAGACCTTTCCGGACGTTTGGCGGAATGGAGTCTTAAACTCCAAGCGCTGGATTTTCAGATTGGATACCGAAAAGGTTCAGTTATCGTTGTACCTGATGCGTTGTCTCGAGCTTTTCCGGATGAATCCGCTCCTTGTGAGGATGATTCCGAAAGTAAGAGCACGTCTGATCCTGGTGTTCAATTTGGAGATCCAGCCTTGTCGAGTAAAAACATCGACCCTTCCGTGAATGCGTTAATACCTTCTTCCGTCCCCATTTTGCACGTTGATCAAAATTCGGTAGCGTTCCAAGATCCACATTACGTCGATCAGATCGCGAAAATTCGTACCTTAAAAGATTGTTCGCACAACTACAAAATTCAAGATGATAAACTATTAATATCCCCTTCGTTCGGTTTTAAATATACGAATACCGACCTTTCGAACTAGAAATTAGTTATTCCGAATAGCTTGACCCAATCACTAATCGAACAGGCTCACGTACCTCCCACTTCAGCACATTTAGGCGGTAGCAAAACTCTCGAGCGCCTTCAGCGTCAATTTTTCTGGCCTCAGATGGCAAAACAAGTTAAACAGTACGTTGCTAGCTGCACTAAATGTAAAATGGACAAGACTGTTAATTATTCAACACAACCAGCCATGGGAGCACAGGTTACGTCAACTCGCCCGTTCCAAAAATTGTATGTCGATTTTTTGGGTCCGTATCCACGTTCGAAACTCGGAAATACCTGTATCGTTATCGTTCTGGATCATTATTCGAAATTTGTAGTTGTAAAACACTTACGCGAAGCGTCTGCCTCATTATTGTGTCGATTTCTGGAAAATGAGGTATTCCTTTTATTCTCCGTACCCGAAATTATTACCTCCGATAATGGGAAGCAGTTCACCTCGAATCTATTTAAAGACCTGTTAGCTAAATACGGTGTAACCCATTTACGTACGCCGGTGTACTCGCCCCAAAGTAACGCTTCCGAGCGTGTCAATAGAACTTTGATTGCAAGCATTCGTTCATATTTGAGCGATCACGACCATAATTTGTGGGACAAAAATTTGCAAGAAATTGCGGCTGCTTTACGTAATGCCATACATGATTCGATACATTATTCCCCTCATTATGTCGTGTTCGGTCAACATATGTCACTACACGGTTCGGACTATGCGTTAAGAAGATTACTCGATGAACATGATCCCAGCGACGTTCAGGCATGGGCTAAGCCAGATCGAGTAAATCTGTTAAAAGATCGTATTATACATTATCTGCGTGTGGCATACGAAAAGGGAGCTCAGCATTACAACTTGTGTAGTACTAAGCGCTCTTTCCGAGTTGGACAACCCGTGTTTATACGATCTTTTGCGTTGAGCGATGCGACGAACAAACTCTCCGCGAAATTAGCCGGAAAATTCAAACCCGCGGTTATTTCGTGTAAAGTGGGTCAGGTTGCTTGTTCGATACAAGATTTGAGTGGTAAAGATTTAGGTACTTATCATATCAAAGACATCCGCGTTTAACTGTCTCTCCTTATTCTTTTGGTTGTTTGTTTTAGGCCCGGCTTATGAGACATCTCAGGGTGTGGGACGTTCCCACGTTTGTTACGATTGTGTTGTCGTCAACAATACCAGAATTTCATTTTTTATTGATTACATCCCCATTCTTTGTAAGTTTTTGTGTTTATTCCCCTCGGTTGTTTTGCGTCCGGGTTTGTTGCGTCCGGGTGTAGTTTGGCGTCTACATGCGGTAAATGGTGGATGTATTCGTTTTTTTTTCTTTGTTTGGTTGGTAATGGAACGAGAATGGGAGAGAGAGCGAGACCAGTGCGCATCGAGTGTGTGTGTAAAGCAAAACATTCCATAAGAATGTTTTTATTATATGCGTCTCTTTTACATCAATGCGAATTGATGTAAAAGAGAGACAGAGAAGAAAGATATTCTTCTGGAATGTTTTTGCGCTTCGTTTGTGCGGGAGGAGAATTTTTTTTTTGGATGATCGTTCAGTTTGTGATTTTTGATTGGTATCAAGAATTTTTTTCTGGTGTGTAATTTTTCAAAGAAAAGCTTGGAATTTTACTTCTGTAATATATGTTTTGAGTTTTTGGTTTGACCAAGTTTATATTTTTTTTTTAATTATGAAAATTTATTGTTAAACCAAGTTTTGGTGATTCTAAAAAGTGAAGAAATATAATAAAACAAAATTTAATTAAGAAAACGTGTACAAAGTTTAAAAAATCCTAGTTTTTAAAAAATCCGTGTTTTTAAAAAATCCGTGTGGGTGTGTGTTTGTTTGTGTGCGTATGTGGTGTCGTGCAGACTAAATGTTGTTGGTTCTCTACAGCCCAGATAAATTGACTGAATCTTCATAATTAAGCTTTTCCAAAAATTGAGCTTTTCCATAATTAAGCTTTTTCAAAAAATATTCCAGTAATTGTTGACCAAAATCGGTCCTTCGGATGTGGTAGCTTCCGAAGGAGTTGTCTCATTTTCATTTTTAGCAAATATTTTAATAAAAGTATATCATTTACAAGAAAGACGATTATAAACTAAAAAAATTTAAATTAAATTTGCAACAATATATAAATTACCAATTCTATATTCATTGAGAGATTTATACGCTCTAAAGGCTGAAAATATTTTACCGGTAAAAGCCTTACACTTCATGCAGACTGTCAATTATATCTATAGGATAAGAAATGCTACTCTAAGCGTTAGTAATATTAATTTGAGTCCGAATAATCACTAATATCTCACGCGCAATAAAAATAATCTGAAACCTTGTACTATTATTAATGAGTATGGTCGCAAACGAATTAGTTTCGTAGGCCCTAAAATGTATAACGAAGTCCCTGTTGAAATAAAACAACAAAAATATGTTAATTTTAAAAAAGGAATAGTTGATTTTTTAAAAGCGATTATAAATAAATATATTATATAAAAAGGTATAGATGCCAAGATTATAGTAGTCTTTATTTACATTGTATTTTTGAAATATGTTATTATTTGTAGAGTATAGAATTGAATATTGTTGTATGCAATTCTCTTTAAGGGATTCTGAATCCACTGCGAACTGCATCCAACAATATATATGTATAATATTATTTATTGTATAAAAAATAAAATTATAATTATTATTATTATTATTATTATTATAAAAGTTAATTGTTATAAAAGTTAATTGTAATATAATATTTTAATTAAATTAAAAAAAAAACAATATCGGTCCAGATGTATTGTCCAGATATATCGAAGCAATTGTATCCGAACGTCCAAACAGGATAGCTGCATTTAAAGCTTCCGGCCATTTTACGTTTTTTAGCAGAAGGATCATATCAGCGGGGAGTGGGACAAGATTTTTTTTATCGTATCCGTAATGATGGCAGAAACATTACAGGAATCTAATTTGTGTAGTAAATATATAAATTTTTCCTTTAAACTGACGAGGGAAAAATGAAATCGAAGGAATATTATTCAAATATATATGGGTTTCAAGGCGTTATAGGCTGCGTGGAAGGCAAGCACGTACATAAATATCGTACTTCCATAAAAAAATGAGCATCATTTTTTCAATAGGCAGGATACGCATAGTTTAAACGTGATCTACCTTGAATTTTGATAATGAGCCGATGACAAATCGCTTACATAATATTTACCAAGATTTTTTTTTTTTAAATATTCAAAAATTTAAGTGATTAAAATGTGTTTATTTATAACATAATAAATTGTTGTGCAATTGTTTTCCATGTTAATTATATGAATTATCCAATCCGCATTCGATTCGTTCTCGCGGATTCTATAATCGATGAGGTTCGTCTTTGTTCGCCACATAAACAACAGTCGTAAACTTAAACTCAATCGAAAATATTCATAATAGCTCATATTTTCATAATAGTAATCATGAAAAATGTTGACCTTGTAGATTATGTAAACAATTTTTCTTCAGATGACGAGTTTTAATAAAAAAAAAACTCTATTTCACAAAAAACGGCATCTCTACAATCCAAGGCGGATTGACTTTTCGGAATCAAACTTTATACTAAAGCTTTTCCATAAATTAGGAGATCCAATTGGCCTGGTTGGTTTTCAGAAATTTAAAAAGGAATAATGACTTTTTATTACACAAGACAGTTTTTATCCACAATCCGGTAGATTCATTTTTTCGATTTAGAAATTAGGTGTATTCAATATCTACGTACATTTGTCGTAAAAGGTAGCCGCGTGTTGGCCACAAGCTACTCACCTCTTCATTTTTTCAACTAAAATTCGGCCTGTGTACAGCCCTGACGAATTGACTGGTCCATAAATTAGAAGGTCCCAGGGGTTATAGGCGAAATCAGTTCACAGGAAATGGCAGCTTCCATTGGTACCTTCTCGAGATTTTGCAAACATTTTGAAAAGCATATAGCATTTACAAAAAAACTAAAAATTAGTTTAAATCATGTTTTTTTCATTTTACCGGCAAATACAAGTTTTGATAACAAACAACTATATTCCACCATCTTCGACATCTTTCCAAGCAGATTGACTAATCAGGATGAATCTTCATACTTAGCTTTTTGCATAAATTGGGAGTTCTACGGATGTTGAAAATAATAGCATTTACAACAACAACAAAAAATCAAAAAAATTCAAATAAATTCCAAAATTAATTTTCAATAATGGTTGTTCAATGTTTACCATGTTTGTTTTGTGAAATTTGAGCAAGCATAATTATTTTTGAATATGCAAGACAGTTTTTACCGAGGTTCCAGAAGGTGGAATTTTTCGCTTTAGAAATCAAGTGTGGTGTATTTGACCTATGTTCATTCGTGATAAGGTGAGTGTTGGCCACAACATATTCCCCTTAATTTTTTTGTTATTTTGGAAAAACTTCAGGTGTAAGTGTAGATCACGTATACATCGCCGAAATCGGGTAAGATGAAATTTTTTTTAAAAATTTTCTTTGTAGGATTGTGTATCTATCTATCGATTTAGAAGGTGCAAACCAAAAATTTCGGAAAAATCACTAACTTTTCCTGGAAAACTTTCAATTTTTTCAAAAATATTTTTTGTTTTTTTTTTCATTCAAAAATTAAAAATCTGCGGTTCTTTCGCATTTCAAAATCTAGCATTACAAAATCTCGTATTTCAAAATCTCTCGTGAAGTGTGAAATAAAATATGGGGAGTCATTCTAAAATAAGGGTTTTTATAATACGGGATTTTGAAATGCGAGATTTCGAAATGCGAGATCGACATCTCGCTCCCTTCGATCCATACTAAAATTGGGAAATCCCCAAAGCCGCTTAGCATTCATCTCCTCCACGAAAAGATAACCCATAAGTAAAAGAAAAATTCTAAATTTTCGCGCAAAATGTTACAATTTTACCATAAATTCATAATTTCAACACATAATCTAATAAAAAACTTATCATTATTTACCAAGACAGAGCTGATACTTTTTACTAAGAAATTGAAAATTCCGGTAGTTAGGTAGTTAGAAAGGGTGAATAAGGCTAATGTAGCAATTTAATCGTGTAGGAACGCCATAGGTTAGAGATGGGGTTTGAAACCAGAGCTGGTACACTAGCTCTATACCGCAGTGGTAAGACCTGTGCTGATGTACGGGGTGGGCGTGTAGTGCCGGCTCTGGAAAAGGCAACTTACATAAGGATATTGGAGAAGGTGCAAAGAACGGCCTGCATGCTTATAAGCGGGGGGCTTAGGTCAACACCTACACGCGTTTTAGAGGTTATGTTCCGCCTTATTCCAATCGAATATTTTGGTAAGCAGGTGGCAGCCTATGTGGCTACGAGACTCTCAGCTGCCTCTTGGTGGAAGTGTCTTCAGGTAAGACACTCGATGATAATTAGATCGCATCTCTTGACTATCAATGTTGGTTCTTGGATAGGTAAAACCCTTTAGCCATATTGGCCCTTCACACGAAATCATGTGGGCTAATAATTGGACTGGGCTTAATCCTCGAGACGCACAATCCGCAGGATTATCCTTGGACGCTACGTGATACCATTGGCTAGGATTGGTATTGGATTGAATTTCTCTTATTCTATTTGCCACAAAGGTTTTATGATTTTGGGGTTTTCCTTTTATCCAACCTAATACTGCTGTAGAATCACTCCAGCAAAATGTCGTTATGTTATTGTTTATATCCATCGCATGTAAGACGTTTTGAAGCAGCCTTGATAGTAGCAGTGCGGCGTTTAGCTCTAACCTTGGAAGCGATATTGTCTGGTTTAACGGTGCAACTCTCGTTTTAGCAGCAATTAGTGTTGTTTTATTATTTATTTTGCTGTATACCACTGCAGCATACGCGTGATTAGATGCGTCACAGAAACCGTGTAATTCAATTTTGACTTGGGTGGTGTAGTGTGTCCATCGATTAATTCTAATTTTCTCTAACTGTGATAGTTCTAGCTTGTAGTTTGACCATCTCTCTTCAAATTTTGAATTAAGTTTTTCATCCCATCCTACGCCAGATGCCCATAAATCTTGAAGCAAGATTTTCGCCTGAACTATCACGGGTTCTAACCATCCTAGCGGATCAAACAGCTTAGATGCTTCCGATAAAATTGTTCGTTTGGATATCGCTGGTTTAGTTCCCTGCAAAGACACTTTAAATTGAAACGTATCTGTTGCAGAGTTCCAGAGGAGTCCTAGAGTTTTTATTGTCTCGTCAAATTCTATCGTGTGTAAACCAGTTTCTTTAAGGCTCTCTGGAAGTTCTTGTAATATTGTCTTATTGTTGCTGACCCATTTTCTAAGGTTGAAACCTCCTAGTGAGAGAAGTTCTTGTAGCTCTCTCTGCGCAGCTTTTGCCTCTGTTATTGTGTTGGCCCCAGATAATAGATCATCCACATAGAAATCGTTTAATGCGAGTTTGGACCCAATCGGATATTTTGATGCTTCGTCTATGGCCAGTTGTTGTAGAGTTTTTGTGGCCAGATAGGTTGCAGAGGCTGTTCCATAGGTAACTGTTTTTAATCTATAGGCTTTCATTGGCATATTTGGATTTGTTCGCCATAGAATTCGTTGAAAGTCTTGATCTTGGTTGATGGTTACTTGTATTTGCCTGAACATTTTCTCAATGTCCGATTGTCCGTTGCAATAACATAACGATGTTTCTTCCATCTGATCAATATTGTTGTTAAATTGTCTTGTAAGGTTGGGCCTACACGCATCATTTCGTTTATAGAAGTGCCCGTTGTTGTTTTGCAGGGAGCATCGAATACTACTCTTAATTTCGTCGTTGTGCTATCTTCTTTTAAAACGGCGTGATGTGGCATGCAGTATACTCGGGAAGGATCCGTGCCGGAATCATTTTTAATTAGTTCCATGTGGTTGAGCTGAATATACTCGTTGATGAACTTGTGATATTTCCTTTTAAGGTTGTCATCTTTCATGAATCTTTTTTCGATTTGAGCCAATCTTGCTGCTGCTTTTCTTTTAGATTCTCCTAATCCCACTTCTTTTAGTTTGTCATTTTTGAGTGGTATATGAACCTCATAGCGCCCATTTTTCAATCTCTTGTGTGTGTTTTTATAATGCTCTTCACACTCCACTTCATCCGTAGTTAGGGTTCGCTTTGGATGTAGTTCTTCATATTCCCAAAGGCGCTTCAGTTGGTTATCAATATCTGCTAAAGTAACATGGCTACTTAGTCGAGCGGTTGGTATGTTGCTCGCCTGAGTTCGACGGTCCGATATTATCCATCCTATTTGTGAATTTTGAGCAATACACTTGTGTTGTGGATCTCTTTTTATGCCTTCTAACATTAACTCTCCATAAATATCAGCACCTGTTAAAATATCAATAGGTCCGGGAGTATCGAAGGTAGGATCGGCTAGAATTAATTCCCTTTGTAGATTACCATCCAAACCCAAGATGTTCTTGTCTGGAAGTGGTTTTGTTATGGTTCTCAAAACCAAGGCATTGGTTTGTATGTTAACAATTGATGGGAATCTAGGACTTATATCGATTGTAATCTGTTGGTGTGATTTTCCTTTTGTTGTTGTTATTCCGGAAATTTCGGCTAGAACCCTTGTTCTTGGCAAACCTAATTGTTGTGCAGCTTGCTCTGTGATACACGTGGCCTGTGATCCTGGATCGATCAGTGCCCGTAGAATGTTGGAACTACCGTAAATATTCTGTACTCTTACTAGGGCTGTAGCTAGTAGAACTGGGTCGCAATCTTTGTCGAATGTTGATACGTTAAATTTTGCATAATTGTTCTCTCGTTCCCGATTATTTACGTGTAGCAAGGTGTGATGGTTGCCCTGGCAGAAAGAACATGTTGTGTTGTTCTTACAGCCTGTTGTCGTATGATTTTGGTCAAGACAGATTCTGCACAAAGTGCACAAGTGTAGCATGACCATTTGATTTCTTTCGGAGGTGGTCATGGTTTTAAAACGCGGGCATGTCGACTCTGTGGTTTTTCTGACAGCATATGCAAATATGATTCGGTTGTGTAGCCGCTAAGAAGGCGCGTCTTAATGGTTGAGCTTGAAACCTCGTTTGTTGAGGTGGTATTTGTTTGGTGGGACCAACTGATTCTAGAGATTGAAAACGCCTCTCTAGAAACTTCAAGAATTGGCTTGTTTCTTGAAATTCTCTTGGGTTTTCCAGTGAGCTTTCGTATAGACGTCGTGATTCGGCATCTAAATTCTTTAGTAAGGTGAAAATAATGAAAGGGCTCCACGTTTCAATTCTAATCCCCGTATTTCTGATGGCGTATAAACACTCTGTTGTTATGTCGTGTAATCCTTTTATTGCTGCTGCCGATTCCGTGGTGCAAGCTTGTTGGTTCAGCAAAGTGTCCAGAAGGTTGGAAACGAGCAATCTTTTGTTGTTATATCGATTTTCTAAAATTGCCCAAGCTGCATCGTAGCTCTCTTCAGTGGTTTCTAGATGGCTCAATAATCTCCCAGCTGATCCTTGTACATGACCTTTGAAGTAGTTCATTTTATGTGTGTTGGTAAGTTGACTGTTGTCATGAACTAGCCGTTTGAAGGTATCTGCGAAACTTGCCCACTTCATGCACTCCCCATGGAAGTGTGGGATTTCTATTCGTGGTAGACGAATTTCCAATGATTTCGCTGTGAACGGTTGTTGATCATTCTCTAATAACGTTGTTATTGTTATTCCGATACCTTCGTATCTGTTGTTTAGACTTTCGTAGTGTTGGTCTACGAAATAATCTAAGTTAGCTTCTTGTTCTTCCGAAGCTTCCATGCAGATCTGTTCATGCAGATCCATGATTTGCATCATTGCCCTTTCTTTCAATATACTTTGTATAGGTGTCACATACTGTCTGTCTATCTTTGTAGTATTGATGAGTTGCTTCCAATGGAGGTGTCAAATTCCTCACTTCGTTGTCACCGTCTACGTACTCATTGTACAACTTTTTTAGATTCGCTATTCTGGCCTCAAGGTACCTCTTCGTTTTTCGCTCTGCACTGTCTTTTTTATAGTTCGAGATAAATTGTGTTATCTCGGTTGCCTTTGCTAGTTGATTCTGCAAAAGACCCTCCATTTTTGCTTAGCAGTGAAGATGGCGCGGGTCACGTTGGTGATAAACCCAAAACGAGTTTGTGTTGCGCTGTGGAGCTTGATGGTTGCCGGTTGTAGTTCGGCGTCGACTGTAGACTGTTTCTGCCTGTTGTTGATCGGCGTGGGCTGTATTATCTGCCTGTTGTTATTCGGCGTGAACTGTATTTTGTGCTAGTACTTTTAATGGCCTCGAAGGACCAATGTTAAATCCAGTTATTATTTGGATTTGATTATTGGAGAGTATTTGAGGTTACCACGGGTGAGGCCTCAAAAACTCTAAGAACGAAACTGAACGTTAAAGTGAACTGAACAGAATGATTTTATTTAGAAAAATTTCTTGATTTTATACAAATTTTTGTCGTAGATTATTCTAACAACAATTTACATTGATTACACTAATAACAAAATTTACTTAATTATATTCACATAAAGTACAACGCTAGGAAAAAATATGTGTCTTATTACATTATAGCGCGACATAAAAATTATGTATATTCATTTAAAATGCACAAATGCATTGTTAGCAAAATTAGTGTCGATTAGTTTTGAGTTATAAATTTAGTTTTTAGTGCGATGTAAAAAAATACCGGAAATTACTTTATACTGTTCAACCATGAGTTGAACAGTATCCGTGAGGGATATCGCGATTTATGTGAACAGCCAAGCGGCACTCAGATCACTAGAGGCGGTTTCTCTGAAGTTACGAGCGGCTCTGGATTGTCAATAATCTCTTATTGAGATGAGCGAGTATTTCAGTATTCAGATATAATATGGGTCCCTGGGCACTCGGACGTCATGGGAAACTGCAGATGCCGCCGGAGAGGGCAGTTCTGGGGAGGCCTATAGCAGCGCTCAAATCGGCGTTCAGTAAAAAGGTAATCATCTTGACAGATGAGAGGTGGACCAACACTCTCACGTGCAGGCTAGTAAAACAAGTTTGGCCAAAACTGGACCTGCAGCGCTCCAAGGCACTAGTATCCCTGGGAAAACGAGAGTTAGGATTGGCCGTAGGGATACTGACAGAACACTGTCTTTTTGGGGAAACTGCGATAAGACTGGGTATAGAGACGAATGATTTTTGTAGAAATTGTATGGATGAGGAGGAGGAAGAGGCTTCAGATCACTTTCTATGCTCGTGTCCGGCACTGGCATACAAAGGACATAAATACTTGGGTGTGTACGATACGGACAGCCTTTCTAAACTCGCGGACTGTGGAGTGCGAGATATTTTACGCTACATAAGTAGCTCTGGATGGTTTCAAAGGGAGTCAGGTGAGATTCGATCATGTGGTTTCACAATGAACTATTATTGGCCTAAGTGTGCGATAGCAGCCACTTTAACCTAACCTAACCAACAAAAAAAAATGAAAATGTCAAAATTTTCCCGGAAAATGCGGTAATTTTTCCGAAATTTTTAGCTTGCACCTCATAAAAACGAGAGATACACAATCCTACTACGAACAGTTTTTACAAAATGTTCATCTTACCCGATTTTCACGATCTATGCGTCATTTCCACTTTAGCTTAACTTCATTCTAATCATTAGAAAATTCTTTAAAAATTATTAAAAAATCTGTTAGGGCTCCCTACAAAAAACTAAATTTGATACGCGATACTAACGGTGTTCCTAATTTTCTAGCTTGCCAATGGACACAGCATAAGTACCGAAACGACCCGGTACTATAAAAAAATAAATATACTGTAATGAATATGATTTATGGGTAAAAAAAGAACAAAATCTCTAGTAAATTAACTTATGCGCCCCCCCCCCCCCCCCCCCCCCCCCCCCCCCCGACTACCAAGAAATTAATGGACCAACATAAAAAATACATAAATGTATATTTGCCATTTATCATCATATAATGATTTGTTTTATTAAGATTGCCTGCCATTTATCTCGTACTAAGTATAATACGAGTATACATAATTTTGATATCTTAAGATTATTATCTTTTATATTCCGGATGATTGATTTATCATTACTCGAGCCAAAATCGAATGTTTAGAACCCGAACCAGTCACTGGCTATAAAATAAGGATGACATCTAAAAAAATATTGTTATATATTGAATGGTATTTACGCTCGGATAATAACATTCCACAAGTACGAGTGTTACATCACCGCATCTTATATTTTCTGTTTTGTAAGCTAAACTGATTAAAATCGAAAATGTATAATTTCCCCTGGTTATATAGACGATAAACATAACCAAAGAAATATCGATAATTATATTCGAATTTTCCTAGTTGCCAGAATGGTTTTTTTTCAATACCCAAACGAAAAATTGAATTTCAAATGATGGGAGATGAAAATTTCCTTTTACACCACATATCAACTTAATTTGTTTGTTTTCTTTTGGATTTAGTTTGTACGGTCAAAAAGCTTTAAAGCTTGTTTTGTTCGGTTTCTGGTATATATTATGGCTATATAAATATACAGTATAGAGACACAGATATATTTATTTAATTTTAAAGAAGGAAATGTTTTTGTTGTAATTTTCATGTGGAAAATGCTGGGTGTCGTAATGTAATCGATTTTCGTAGAGAATTTTTATCGTATGTTCATTCGTTTATATATGTTTATGTTGTGTGGATATCTTCTAAGTTTTTGTGTATGCCCTTAAAATATCCTTGAATGATTATGATTTGAGAGCTTTTGAATTTAAAGTTTGGTTTTTTTGTTTGTTTGTTGGATTCTTTTCTATTTTGCTGGTACATATTATATACATAGTTGAAATTTATGGTTATATCCTTATATTTTTCGGTGAAAACTTTATATTAAATATAAAGAATTTCAGAATTTACTGTATATGGCAGCATCAGGGATTGTATAAAAAATTCTTTCATGAGTATTATTTATTTATTTGTATATTATGATTGGGGATCAAATCGTCGTTGAACGAAATAAAAATACAAATTAGAAATTTAGTTATAAAAATATCAAACTGTTTAATTTCGTTTTGGTGACAGTCTGTGAAAGTTACAGATGACATAAATTTGATTGAATATAAAGATATGTATTTGTCACAAACGGGTAGGTATGTACATTGTTATACTTAAAACCATTTTTAGAGATGTCATCTTACCGGTAGCTAAAGCAAAAGATGGTACAAGGGTGCGTACAGCACCGACAATATATGCATTTCAAATGTTTTTATCCAGTTACATGACTTTCTACATGATATTGCAAACGTTCATTGGGTGCTTTACGAGTATGAGCTTTTGTCATTGTAAGTAGTTTCCAGGCGGTAATTTACTGGGTGAATTCCGAATTTAGATCCGCCCAAAACCAGCAACAATCGATCCACGACTTATAAACGTTTAAAAAAACACTTTCATAATTAAAAAATGTATTTTATTTTTGTCTTCAGTTCGTGAACCGAATATACAGTGATTTTATTTCTACAACTGACATAATTTTTCTTAATAGCAAGTAGATTTACCAAATCAAATGTGGGGGCTAAATAATAGAAATCCTTGGAAAATTATTTAACGATGATCCGGTAAGTAGGACATATAAAGAGTTGACCAAAGCATTAAATGTTTTGGGTGCGCGATACGAAATTCATAATACAAAAACGAAACTAAACCAGTCATATGCGGATTGGATCATTGGTTTGCGTGATATAGTGCGAAATGGTGCAATTTCATTTTTATATGAATTTCTTTCGACTTGAATATTTGACCTTTTACATCAAAATAGGAGTGCTAAAATTGTTCAAATGGTAGATAATAGATAGCGCTAGTAGTTTCCAAAAAATTAAAATAGATTATAAAATCTTTGCAGTGCACTACTAAAATTTCCTCTCAATTGGCTCTCTCAATTTCAAATGTCACTTTGATTTTGGCAGCATTAACAGCAATACGTATTAAAATGAAAACATTGCTTTATATTTAAGTGTGATGACACTATGAGTGATACGCAATCAATATTTAATAACAATACAACACGACAATCGCATTAGCATTCAGTGCTAAAATAAAGTATATACTGAAATATATCGGCGAATGGATTATAGTAAGTGGTAATACATCTCAATCACTTCGAGTCAATCTGTGTATGCAGCCAAGAAAAAACATAGGGGGTTAGTGATCAAAAAATGTGGTCCCCCTCCTTATGCTCACCTGTAAGCAGGAATTACAATACAAGAAAACTTTTGATCCACTCGACCGATTACTCCCAAATTTTACACGAAAACTTTTTAGCAGCTGAGAAGAAACATAGGGGATTTACTGATTAAAAAATATTACACCTTCCCTGTGCTCACCTGTAAGGAGGAATTTACAATATTGTACAACTTTTAATGAACTCGAACGATTGCTCAGAAACTTTGAACGAATACGTTTTAGTAGCCGAGAAAAAAACATAGGGGGGTTAGTGATAAAAAATGTTACACCTTGTTGTGTTATTAAATTGAATGTTATTGAAAATTTACAATTTATGAAACTCCTTTGCCGAGGACGTATTCATACCTCGCATACCATTGATACCAACCGACCAGCCATTCAGCTTCAAACGAGTCCAGTTCCCAGTTAGACTCTCATTTGCCATAACCATCAACAAAGCTCACGGACAATCCCTAAAGTTTGTAGGAGTGAATTTTGAAACTCCTTGCTTCTTTCATGGCCAACAAACAATTTATGTATATCCCGGGTAAAGCCGGGTACTTCAGCTAGTTTATTATATATTTGAATTATTTCGAGTTGAAGTTCACCCAAATTCGTTAAAAACACTCTGAGTTTTTTAATATATCAATTGTGAATTGGCAAATAGGGTAAAGTGGGGCAGTTTTGTCATCGGGGCCCTTTCGTCATACTGTATTTAGCTACCTTCACAACGTTTAAAAAATCTGAAAAAAGTACTGAATCACGCCACTATTAAATCAAACCTTTTCCTGTAGTTTGACAGTCATCACTTGAAAGGACTCGAAAATAGACGTATAAATGTGTTTTTCCCCAAATTTCTGTAATATTTGATACGCGTAACGTAAGCGTTTTTAATAACGAATTATTAAGTTTCATTAAGTGTTTCGGTGAATCTATTTAAGTTAATTAATTGTAATTGAAGTGTTGGTGAGTGAATTAGTAAAACATAATTAATTAATTAAATTTATGGTTAAACAATTGTTTTGGTAACTTGGGGCACATTCGTCAAGTTATTACGGGGCAGTTTCGTCTGTGACGAATGTACCCCTTAATATTGACAAATGTGCCCCATTTAAAGAATAAAATATAGTTTTTTCGAGTTTTGTTTAAAAAAAGTAAAAAAATGGTACGAAATTATAAGAAAAAAACGCAACGCGTTTCTATTGACGAGGAAGATATAAAAAAAGCGGTTTCAGATGTTCTGAAGAAAATCGAAACACCGACAAGTGCTTCGTTAAAATATAACATAAAAAGGACCACATTAAACTCAAGATTAAAAAAAAAAATTAGTTCGATCGATCCACTAGCATTGGACGGCTCTGATTCTGGAAATGAGCTGAGTGAAAATGAACTTTCATTTAAAAGCGATTCCAAATACGCAGTTTGGCAAGTTTTCACAGCATGTCAAGAAAACCAAATTGCAAGCTATATGAAAAAGTGTTCCAAACTGCAATATGGCTTGAGTTATCAGGCTGCTCGTAGCTTTGCTTATGAATTTGCTATTAAAAATAATATTTCTCATCCCCCGTCATGGGATACACATAATAAAGCTGGAATAGACTGGCTGCAGGGCTTTATAAAAAGGAATCCTTCTCTGGCTTTAAGAAAGGCTGAAAAGACTAGTGTGGCTCGCCTTAGGGGATTTAATAGGAGTGCCGTTAATGATTTTTTTCCAACCTTAAAAAATGTCTGGATAAGTTTTCTTTCACTGCAAATAAAATCTACAACTTAGACGAAACTGGAGTTAGCACGGTTGTAGATCCGCCAAAGGTAAATTCAAATAAATTTTGCGATTAAGTCCTTTTAAAACTGTTTCTTTTGTTATAAGATTATTGCAGAAAAAGGGCATCGTAGCGTGTCTCAAGCCGTAACGGCTCAACGGGGATCTCTAATAACACTTGTGGGAATTATAAACGCTGCGGGAAATCATGTACCGCCCGTGTACATTTATCCTCGAGCTCGTTATAATGAACGATTTTTAATCAATAGTGTGACAGGATCCGTAGCCTTTAATTCGAAAAGCGGATGGATTAATGCAGAAATATTTGTTAATGTTTTGCGGCATATAAAAAATTTTACTAATTGCACTATCGAGAACCCAATTTTATTACTGATGGATAATCACATATCGCATTGCTCTATCGACTCTATTATGTATGGTCGTGAAAATGGCATTATAATGCTGCCATTTCCACCGCATACGTCACACAAAATGCAGCCCCTTGATGTGTCAATTTTCGGACCATTTAAGAAATATTGCAGAACGACGTACAATGACTTCATGACCAGGAACCCAGGGAAAATTATAAGCATTTATGATGTGGCTGAATTAACCAAAACTCCATTTTTAAAAGCGTTTTGTTTAGAAAACATTACAAAAGGTTTTAGTACGACAGGAATTTGGCCATACAATACGATGATCTTCGGAGATGACGAGTTTGTGGTCGATGGTGAGTGAATTTTGATTAATTATGAATGATGTAGGTATTTAAAAACGTAATAAATTTCAGATGATTTCGATGAACCTCAGTCCGATATAAACCTACTTTCTGAAATCGTTGTAGAGAGTAATGTCACGCAGCACAGCACAAGAGAACTTACTTCCAGACAAAACCCTGTTAGAGCTATAATGACTCCTGAAGAAGTTCGTCCCATCTCGCGGATTAAAAGAATAGCACAAACCAAAAGAACAGGTAAATCGAGAATTTTTACCTCAACGCCAGAAAAGAATAGAATAGCGTTATCAAAACCAACCTCTACAACGACTAAGCCGCAAAAACAAACCTTAAAGAAAAAAAATTTACCTAAACTAAAAATTACGGAAATTCAATTTTCATCATCCGACAACGATTCTCATGTATCTTACGCTGAATCTGATGATTCGGTTGGCTCACTTGATGAAGAAAAATCAAATGTGGATCCTATTCCGGAAATGCTTCTTATCGACTCTGATGTTCTTGAGAAACGGGCATACGTCCTAGTGAAATTTGCTGTTAAGTGTTCCCTGATATTTTATGTGGGTCAAATAATCGAGGTTGAAGATAATGGGTCCATCATCGTGAGCTTCTTGCGTAAACACGCTACAAGTCAATTATTTGTAGAGCCAAATAAAGAAGACATTTCATTAATTTTAAGAAATGATGTTTATATGAAGCTACCAACACCAGAACATCATCCGGGAACATCTCGTCAAGGGAAACGATATCATTTTCCTATTGATTTATCAAGATACAATATTACATAAACGATTTTGGCATTCATTTCAAATAGGTTTGCGACAAAGACTGAATTACAAACAAACATTAATTTTATTTTCATTTTAAGCTATATTGAATGTTTTTATTTAATTATTTTATGTTTTTATTTAACATTTTATTGAATAAATGTTCAGTTTTTTATATAATTTTTAAACAAATGCTTTTGATATTTCTGATTTTATAGTATTACTTATAATTTAGTCAAAAGTAGTTACTTTGACGAATGTGCCCCTTTGCTTGGCAAAAGTACCCCGGGTCGGGGCACTTTCATCTTTTTGAGGACCTCAGACAAAAAATAAAATAACGGGATTTGTAATACAAAAACAAAATCGCCAAATTAATCATTTTTTTTAGCAAATATGTGAGTAGTTATTACTGCTTACAGATTTAAAAAAATATCAAGAATTACTTTTTTACAGACATTTGTAGTAAAAAGTGGCGAATCTGCCCCACTCTACCCTACAGAAATTAATTGAGAGTTGTTATATCAGAAAATTTTTATTGTTCGCACTTGCTCATATTTACAATTGTTGAATATTTTGTTTTACTCACATCCCTCTGCGAGTCTGCACTTGTGAAAAATTATGATTGATATTTAATTGTAACTGTATAGAATAATAAGGCTACCTAATAATAACCTTGATTGATTTTTAATTGAAATACTTCACTAAAAAGCGATCCCCATCAAACGAAGAACAATGTCAGCCGAAGTCTAGAAACATTTCAAAAATGATAGAAATGGAGAAAATTCTAAATGCCAACTATGCCCATAATAAAGTTTTAAGTTGCAAAGGATCTTCTACAAGCGGATTGAGATGGCATCGAGAAAGTATGCACAAGATTAATCCACACAAAAGTAAAGATGACAGCAATATTGCAGGCTGTAGTAGTATTTTGAAATCTTCAAATCACGGTGGTAGTGTAAAAAAATTTCGTACGATTGAGCAGCGATCTGGGTCTATTATATCTTTTTTAGAAACGCAAATCCATGGCGGATATCGTTGCCAGACTTGCTCCTGCTGATGGTTCTTCGATTCGCAGCAGTTGTAAAAGTGAATTTATTCGTTAATCATCAAGTGCTCGGCACTATACTTTGACAACAAAGAAAATAATTGAGACCATAAAGTCTCACAAATAATGAGTGAAAAGTTCAGTGTTACTTTAGATGAATAGGTGAGTATAAGAAACCAACGTTACTTAGTGTTACATCAACAATATATATAGGTAGCGTATAGGTGATGCATCAACAATATGTATAGGTAGCGTTCTCTACCAAAAATCTGCTAGCGGCGAAGATTGCCCTATTGCGTTTTATTCAAAGAACTTCAATGAAACAAAATGCAACTACAGCGCCACAGAGCTGCAGTGCCTTGTAGCTGTGCTAAGTGTTGTAAAGTTCCGGCAGTACGTGGAAGGTGTGTCATTCACTATCACCACAGACAACGCTAGCTTAAAGTGGCTGATGGAGGAACGACTCCAAGTTTCTAATTTCCTAATTAAATACAAAAAGGGCCCCGACAACTGGTGTCTGAACTAATTGGGGGTAACGAAACCGACATATTTGATGAGGACCCTGAATTTCTTGAACTTATTAAGATTCTCACGAACGATCCCGTAAACAATCAAATTTACTACAAACCTTCTGCATCAGCAAGAACCAACGTATATTTTGATGTTCCTGTTTGGAAAATATACGTTCCTCGAATTCAGGTTATGAAATTATCGAACGTGCACACTGTCCACCGAACGCAGCTCATTTTGGATTTAAGAAAAGTCTAGAGATAATACAAAGATATTATTACTGGCTGGGTATGGTTAAAAATATTCACGATTTTTTGTACATTGTGACATTTGTAAAGAATCTAAGCCGAAAAATACATTAAATCGGGTTCCATTGGGAAATCTTGTCGAAATTAACCGACAATTCCAAAAACTCTTTATAGACTTTCTTAGGCCAGACACTCGTTCAAAGGAAGGAAATTTTTATGTTTTTATTGTTTTAGACCAATTCTCAAAATTTGTCGTTTTGGAGCCCATGCGTGATTTTTAATATGTTTTCTGTTCCTGAGGTCATAGTTAGTGACAACGTAAAGCGGCTTAAATCTAATTAATTTCGCGATCTTTTGCTAAAGTATGGAATTAAACATCAATTGACTCCAAAATATCACCCCCTAGATCTAATGCTAGCGAAGGAGTAAACCGTTCACTATTGTCCGATGCTCGTATATCGTACGATGTATATATGCCCAAAACAATCATGGAAATTGGGACAAACACCTTCATTCAATATGAGTAGCTTGGCGCAATGTGGTGCACGAGAGTACTAATCATTCACCATTTTCCTTATAGATTTGGTCAAAACTACAGCTGTCAGGGTTCACAATACCATATTCTCAGAAAGCTTAATTCTTTGGACGATAGCAATATCGAACTGACAGTTATGAAACGCTTAAGTTTGATCCAGCAAGTAAAACACAGCTTGTTTCCATTTAGATAAAATTCCCCTAACCTAACCATGACAACTAGCACTGATGTAGTGGGTATTCCGTTACATGCAGCCTCACCAAAATCGACCAAACCTATAATTTTATCCTGCTTGCGGATAAAAGTTAAAAACGATTTCATAGCCAATTCATCGATGCAGATGACACATTTTTTGCGATATCCCAAAGTTTTCCGTTTTAGTTTCTAACGCTTGAAAAATAAAATCTTGAAATCCGGGGCAGTATTGAAAATTTTCCGTTATGCGTTACAAAGTGCAAACCGTTTGTAAATTAATATTTTGACGTAAATTCATATAAGTCCTAAGACCAAAAAAATAAATGAAAAAATAATAATTTTTAAATTCGGGACTAAACCGACCCTTTCTAGGCATCCAAAAACATTTTAACTCTTGAAATATTCAACTATTTATTGCTACCTCGCACCTTAATTGTATTATCGTACCGTAACCCCTTAATAGGCCTGCGTAGTTTAAGCCTACAGGGAGTAGCACTAAATTTTGGGACAAGTGGTAAATCTTTAAAAGTTAGAAAATCAAATAAATAATTGTACCGGTCCAGTATCTGAACCTCCATAATGTCGTCATCCTGTAGCATCCATTTATTTTTTCCGGCGCATGAAATTTTTATTTTTAGTAGTTCCGACTTCTCGTGTTCCGGTGATGATGGAATTGGTGAATAGAGCCAATTGGGAACGGAATCCACTTCCTGGCGCTGTATTACGCCTGATTATGAAATAAAAGAACTATTTTGTATAGTTAGGGGCAAAACATTTACCTTTAAACGATATCTTTTGTGCTCCTGTTGATATCATCTTCTTTAAAATACAATTGGCATATTTTATACGGCGTATACTGTTTGTTCAGTAAATATTGTCTCATTACTCGTGACATCCATATATTACTCTGGAATTTAAGATAATTTGCATTAACGCTGATAATTTGAATAATTTATAAACATACCCATTTAGGTTTGGAAATTTGAAGAATGTCATATTGGGACTACTCCTTGTATTAGAACGACACTTAAATGCCGCACAATATTTTGTTTTATTCATTTTCCTAAAAAAATATGTTTAAAATAATTATATAAGCACTAATAACAGCTCTACCTAACACAAATAATATTGTAGTAGCACTATACTCCCTTACTCAAATCATTCGACCGTAAATATGCAATATCTTGGTAGATTTCTCTGAAACATTTCTTTAAATAATAGATATTACTACATTCTAGCCTAAACACATATAATTTAAGCCCACTTGTAAATACCTTTAGGCAGAATATTTGAATTTCCCACTCTGCCTAAAACATATTTAGTTTCATATAATATAACAATGAACTCCCTGGAAAGTGTATCCTCCCGTATCCCATCCCACTTTACAGCATAAAACTGTAACCGGTTGGTACATTTGATTGCATCCATTTATCTGGCAGGATCACGGTATACTCATTTTAATGTATACTCGTACTTATTTATTAAAAACCAAATTTGTATAGTTTCGACATGCAAATTTGCTATTCAACCAACAAACACAAACTTTTGTATCACATTTCCTTAACATAAAAAATATACCATTAACCCGAAAACCTTATTAAAAAACAAGAAAACGTTACACTTACGATCGAGTATCGATTTACCCAAAATAAATTATTTAATAATCAATTGTTTCGAGATGTACGAGTACTTACTTGATAATAGAAATTATTAACTTCCTTCACTCACAGTTTGACAAATGATGACGCAAATAATTTCACAGATAGTTGAAGAGAGAGAATTTATGTTTACATTTCTAAAAACTTGTAATGTCTACAACATGATTTTTTTTCAAATTTAGAGCCATCTATTGGCGAACGTAGGAACTATTTTAGGAGCATTGTAAAAAAAACGGTTTCTAGCTGTCGATTCTGTAGTATTCTGTGGTAAAAGTGGATATAATACACCTAGTTGAACTGATAAGAGATTCCATTCACCAGATGAAAATGTTTGAACCATGTGCTTACAAAAGTTTAACTTTACTCTAGACAAAGTCCTTAAAATTGCAAGCGAGTATAAAACAACAAAAGACATACGACCTTAAAAGACAAACCAACCTCAGCCGATATACATAGATGTAATTTATGTACCAAAAAATTAAATCGTTCATATTCCGCAAATTTAAATAATTTTTATAAATTATGTGCTAAGTATCTCACATATAGACATTTTTTAGACATCAAACTTCCAACGTGTGTATGTATATTTCACGAAAAAGACATCATGTTGTTAAATGAATAGAAATTGGCGCTGCATAGTCCACATCAGTTTTCAAAAATGACCGGGTCAATTCAACTCGTGAACTACGTAGACTGCCTATCAATTACTGTTGGTATTCCGCCTAAAACTTTGAACATTTGATGCATTTATTTTAACATCATCTAAAAACCGATTTAATAACCTGAGGCTACTGGTTTTATTGATGTTCCGTTTCGATTGAAGTTCCAACATGTAATCTTTGTAATATTGGCTTTGTCTTTGTTGTTGACAAATAAGATGCACATAAGATGAATCAACTCTTCTCGTAGTAGATGAATCCAGTTTCTTCTGCTGTCTTTGTATTTTACAGCATTGACGACAAATCGCATAAGGCAACCTATAATCCTTCGAAGCTTGCGCAATGAGGAATATTAGGAATAACACTTTGGTGCAAATGAATGTTAGAAAGATGGCCTTAATTGATCTTTCTTCTATGCTTTGGCCAAACTGTTTTAATTGGGGTGGCCAAAATTCAATGAATTTTCTTAACCAGTTCGGGTCATTCCATCAAAGTGCGTGAGAGTTGAGTTCGCTGGGAGACAAACCCCCAGAAATACAATCGGCTGGATTCTGTACTCAGAGAACATCGCGCAAATTTTTCCTCGACAATGTGGAGAGAATTTCGGATGCGCGATCGAAAGAAAGTGCCCCAGCAGTTTGAATGACTTCCAAGATAATCCAGAAAGATTTGTAAATCAGTCCATGCATGTGTTTCGTTGATTTTCTATTTTATTCTCTTTTAACAGTGTTAATGAGATGTACAGCTGCGCACAATTTGAGACGAGAAACAGTTTGCTGGAGAATACCTGTGCGAATACGTTTTTCCGTTTTGGTTGGCAAGGCGGATATTTTGTAAATTTATTGGTAATTTATTTCATATAATATTCTTCTCTATTTTCTCTGCAGATAAAATTTTGAAGGTTACGATTACTGGGGATATCCAACCCAGAGGGTTAAACAGTCTGTTGGCTTCGGAGAGAACTGTATATTTTGTGAATTTCGAGAAATTATGGAGTTGAGCATTAAAAAGTGAACTAATCGGTTTTGGGGCTCCAGTTGATTCCTACTGAACTTCCTTGTCTTTTACTTTTTGAAGTTTTTCTAATGAAAAGGTCTGCTATATTTTCCCGTAGCTGTAGTGCATTGTCTTCGTTATCGGCTCCCGTCATAAAGTAGTCCACGTAGATTGCATTTGCTATAGCAAGAGAAGCATTTTTGGCTTCATTTTTATTATCGTCTGCTATTTGTTTCAACGCATTGGTGGCTAAATGAGGCAGAAGCGAGACCATAGATGACTGTCGTTAGCTGAAAATGTTGGCGGTACATTTTCTCCACATACGCAGAAAATACTATCTTACGTTCTCTAAATCGCAGAATAATTGGGAACAAACTGGATTGTACTGTAGCCGCGACTGCCAAACAACCATTTAGGGAATCACCCGTGCTACATCTCTCATTTTTGAGACATTATTGGATGTTTTGAGTAGGCCGTGATGCGGTAAATAAAATTGATTTTCCATGAGCTTTGATAGTAATATTTCTATCATACGGTTCAATTGCTGATAAACTGCCATAAAATCGTGATATAATTTTGCTAATTTATGATCGCATATGCGTTAGACTTTGAATTTCAGAAGACAATGAATCCCCCTAAGAAATCTCATTAAACTTCGATCGATGTTCACCGCATCGTTTTCTTGGCTGAATTGAAACCACCACCATCATTGAAACTAGGCCTACTATTCTACTCAACTAATATCGTATCGCAACTTCAGGCAGTGATGATTCTTGATTTCTTCTGAGGATGGATGCGAAGTAGTTTGAGTGGATTCACCAAGGCTTCTTCGGGATGTCAACGAGATGTGGCAAAAAACGCAACACGCTTATAGTTTTGGTGACATGTGGTTTGGTGACATATGACTCAAGCGACGCTTGAATATCTATAAACGAAAGATTTTCAAATGTCAAGAAATTTCAAAAAATTTTCATACCATTTATAATTAACCCTATTAAAAATGTTGATACTGTAGATTCAAAATATATACAAACAAAAATTACAGCCGATTTTTGTCGGTAACATCCTAGCCGAAAAATGTCGATAATGCAGGTACACAGTTTTGTGCCGTAAAGTAATTATTTATATTAGAAATTTTTATTTTGTTCTTCCTAAAAACCAACTAAAAAAATTCAACATAAGAAATTTTCATTCGAAACAATTAAAACTAATATACCGAACCAAGTTTATCTAAGTGTTGTGTTGGATGTATGGGGAGGTAAGACGAGAATTGTCTCTATAGTAACATCTTTGTAGAATATTTTAAACGAAGTGCCATCTAATAATTATCATTTAAAAAACGTCAGATCAAGTTCCATGTTGGTAGTCCGGAAAACTCAAATGAATATATCGCACTCACAAAATTTGAAAATTTCTAAAAATTGACCGTTTAAAGTGTCATGGTTCAAAATAAATTCAAATGAAAGGATTTAATGATGCTCACATCTGGAAAAAATTACAGGTCGATTTCCAAGTTGGAAGTCCGGAAAAACTCAATTTAATATATCACACACACAAAATTTTAAAATTTCTAAACGTTGACTGTTTAAAGTGTCATGGCTGAAAACAGATTCAGACCTTTCAATCTTAAGGATGCTCACACCTGAAAAAGGGTCAATTTTTCAGGTCAATTTTCTTGTTGGGAGTCCAGGAAAACTCGGTTGTATAAAATATATTAAATTTTTAAGAAACTCAGCCGAAAAATGTCGATAATGCAGATACAAATTTCATGTCGGAAAATATTTGTTTTATTATAAATTATGATTTTACTTCTTAAAACAACTAAAACTATTAAAATAAAAATTTTATACGAAACCATTAGAACTAATAATAGGTAGGGGAAAAAGTTTGTGGCCTTTTCCCCGGTAGATGGCTTTACATTGCTATTTCTCACTAATCACTGATCGTATCGGGTAATTCGTATGTGTGTTTGAAAGGAGACATTTTAACTTGCACTTTGACGTACAAAAGATTGAAATCGGTGAAGTCAATAAAAAATTACAACATTTAAAACATGGAGATAAATAATGAAAAAATTTGATATCTTTTACAATTTTATTACGACAAAGATAAATACGCGGCTCAGGTTTGTTAAAAAAAAATTGTGCTGTTTTTGGAGAAGGTGCTTAATCAAAAGCAGCAGCAAAGAAATGGTTCGAGCGCTTTCGTTCTGGAAATATGGATGTCAAAGATGCACCTCGCTCTGATCGACCAACCACTGGAAAAGTCGATGAAATCATGCATAAAACTGTAGAAGACTGGCATATAAGCTGCATGGCATTGGTAAAAAACTAAGTATTGATCACAAAACAGTTTTAAACCATTTGAAAATGGCTGGATACAATAAAAAACTTGGAGTACCCAAATCCCCATATTAACAGTTAAAATTTATAGACCGCATTTCTACCTGCGAAACGCTGCTTAAACGGAACGAAATCGATCCATTTTTAAAGTGAAAGATTACTGGTGATGAACAGTGGATAAGATACGACAACGTTGTGCGAAAAACATCATGAGCGAAACGAGGTGAAACTTCCCAAACGGTATCAATGCCAGGATTGACTCCAAGAAAGGTAATGTTGTGTGTTTGGTGGGATTGGAAAAAATCATGCATTGTGGAGGTGCTGCCACCAGGCCACACGATTTCTTCTAATCTTTACTGTCAGCAACTAATGCGTTTAAAACAAGTAATTCAGTTAAAACATCCAGAATTGGTCAGCTGTGTTCCATCATGATAACGCTAGACCACACACATCATTGATGACCCGGCAGAAACTAAGAGACCTTGGCTGGGAAGTTTTGATGCACCCACCATATAGTCCTGACCTTGCACCATCGGATTACCGTTTGTTTCGGTCCATGCAGAACCATCTTAATGACTTTACACTAAATTCAAAAGAGGCATACGAAAATGAGTTGTCTCGATTTTTTGCCCCCAAACCACAGAAGTTCTACTGTGATGGGACCATGGCTCTACCAGAAAAATGGCAAAAGGTCTTCGATCAAAATGGCACAATATTACGTTTAATAAAGTTCATTTGAAATAAGAAAATTCTTTGTTTCAATGTCACGCAAAAAAATGCCACTAACTTTTTCCTAACTCAATATTAATTTAATAATTTTTGTGAACCAAATTTATCCTTCATGTATAGTTCACTGTGAACCATCATGAATACACTACAATCATTGTTTGTTGCACACACATCCATTGCCCGATACGATTAATGGTTACTGAGATATATGATTGTAAAGCCATCTACCGGGAAAAAGGCCACGAACTTTTGCCCGTACATATTATTTAGCGCAAAAGAATATAGATTCAATATGACATTTTAAGAAAAAGCGAATGTATGCAAGATATTTGCCTCTTGTGTGGTGAAAATGTCAATTTAACCGGGAATTCTATTCGAAGTTCGAAGTGCCAGCATTTTAGTCATGATATTGAAGTGGGTGTGGACGTTAACGATTTTAATTTAACCGACCTTTAATTTATTGTCCACTTTGCGCCAAATAGTCTACTACTAACTATTTAATTAAAAATATACATATTGAAAAATGAATTACAAAAGAGTTACGAAAATACATAAAAATAAAAAAATTAAAAACTTTTAGACCGAAGGCCTAGATTCATACCTCCTCGTGGTGTTCTCTGGTTCACTCTAAACTAATCAAACAGTGTAGCGGGGGCGATGCAAGGGCATCCCAACTGCTTATAGTCATTGACACTACATGTCACGGCGAGTTATTTGCGACATAAAACAATACCAAATTAATGTCTTTTGTCCAAATTAGGAGTAGGAGAGGCTGAAGAGCGAATCTAACTTGTAGCAATCGGCTCACTATATAAATGTGCTAACGGTAGGCCTGGATACCATAAGATTATTATTTGTACGTGATCCACATACGTAAGTAGCAGGTTCAGCGTCAGGCTAACAACCTTCTCTCATAAAGACACATAAGCTATGAATCTTACTCAGAGACGCCATTTAATAAACGGTCAGTTTTTAAAAATTTTCAAATTATGTGTGCGGCAATGTATTCAATCGAATTTTCCATGCCTCCACACATGAAATTTGACAATTTGTATTCAATGCATTCGTTCGAGTTTCCCCGGATTCCCCACATGAAAATTTACCTGTCGTGTTTTAAATTATTACATTAATAATGCATTCCATTTAAAATATTTTTCGAACATGTCACTTTAGATGCATTTTACATCTTACCTTCCACTCATCTAATACAGTCCTTACAAAAATTTGGTTTGTTATATTAATTCTAATAGTTCCGTATAAAATTTGCATTTGAATAGTTTTAGTTGATTTTAAGAAGTAACAAAATCGTAATTTATAATAAAAAAAATATTTGCCTACATAAAAGTTGTATCTGCATTATCGACATTAGTCGACTGTAATTTAACTCAATCTTGGCTTATTTAATCTGCATTACCGATATTTAGCAATTTCTTCGGATTTCTTAACAATTGTATATGTTTTATTCAACCAATTTTTCCAGGACTCCCAACACGGAAATCGACCTGAACTTTTTTCCAGGTGTCAACATCATTAAGACCTTTCATGTAAATCTATTTCCAGCCATGACACTTTAAACGGTCAATTTTTAGAAATTTTCAAAATGTGTGTGTGCCATATATTCAATTGAGTTTTCTCGGACTCCCAACAACAAATTGACCTGAAATTTTTGAAGTTTTGCTTGATATGCTCAATCGAGTTTTCTCAGTAATAAAATAGATTTTTATTATACTTTAAATGTATGTATTTAATAAAAAAGTTTTATTTAGAAAATAATAAACGGGAATGAACCGAAATAAATATTTTTGATTTAACCACCTCGAGTGCCGACCCCTGAAATATCTCCGTAGTGCGTATATTAACCCTTTACTGCCCGATATGTCATTTTACTGAACAAAAATTATTTTGTATCATAATCACTGATAACGAGAACCACCTTTAAAAATGTGGGAAAATTTATTTTTCATGGAAATCACGGTTTTTTATACATATCACATAAGATATTTCACGCGGTAAGGAAAGAAAAATTATTTATGTCGCAGTAATAAACGTAAAGTAGAAATAGCTAACAAAGTAGTAGTACTAGTAAAAATAGCTAACACTAAATGAATCGATTTATTTCAAAAGAATTCAATAAAACTTAAAATATAAATAAATAAAATATTATAACGTTTCATATAATAAAATAAATATTTGAATTATTTAAAAAGTAAAAAATTGACAATTAAAAATAACAAAATTTCAAAAATTTTCTGTCCTTATAGGTTATCGTGTTTTCTTTGGAAAAAGAACATTGGAACATTGCGTACAAACTTATATCCTTATTTAGACACAGCGAGACGTTGTATTTGAAACAATTTACAGACCCAAGTTTATTGCAACCTGGCAGCTTACATGACAATCTACTACCATTACAAGTGGACAAGTGTCTTATATTATCGAACCGAATTTCTTTTGGAAGTAGCTCAGCTACTGAAGCTTTCTTTCTTGTAAAGTCTATTCGGTTCATAATATCACGAGATGGTCTTCCAACTCTTACTGGATCTGCCTATTTCATTAAAGTTTCTGAAATTTTTGGTTTAAAATCTGCCAGATCTAACAGTTTTTTCTCAGGCGTGCCACGTTGTTTTTCTATTCGTTTGTAAAGTATCTAAGCATTTGCTACTGTAAGATCAAGCATATGGTAAAAAAAATTCAAATACCACTTTTGATCTTATTTTAATTTTATAACGTCCTAAATGAGCGTTCAGCAGGTCTACACTCCCCATAAATGTATTATATTCCTTCACTATTGACGGACAGTCAACGTTGATGTACCACAAGTTTTCTACCATCTCGTCGACAAATGCTGTGGAATTCTATCAACAAATGTAGGCATTATAATGCCAATCTTTGTGTCTTTCCACTGAACTACAGTTATTCGGTTTCCCTCGATATTAGACACCATCTCAAACGAAGAGCCTCTTTGTTGCGTTTTCCAATATGAATCATCCAGTAGTTTGGAATTCGGTATACGATTTTTTCGGGCTGGCGAATAATAGTTATCAAAAAATAACTTGAAATTATTCATGTTTGAAGGAATTATTCGTGCAAGACAAATTACAACATTCGAAGCCGCTCCCAAATTTAATTAAGACCTTGGTCGTTTTTCGTGATTATTTTCTTGACCAGTATTATATAATTTTAAATTATTCGCAAAACCGGAAATTCCACATAAAACGAAAATTTTAAATCTCCTTTTATGAGGTTTAGCAGGCATGCATACTGCTTCAAGATTGATCGAGTTTTGTTGAACACATTTGTTCATCTACCGATAAACATTCTTCCAAAGGCAATTTTTGAAAATTTTGAATTAACTTGTTGAGCGGGGCGCCACTGTGTTTGATACGATTTTGGTATACCAAATTTATAGAAAGGTAACTAAGGTTTCTCGATATGCCAAACGTAGCGCAGTAGGTTTTGATTTTTTACACAGGTATAGAATAAATAAAATTTTATTTATAATATGGTATAACTCGTAATACAATTATGTTTATTAATTTATAATTTAATCGGCACTGACAATTTTCCTTTAAGATGGTTCCTGCTCTCGTGTCGAAAATGAAGTGAAAGAGTTACTCATAAGTATTTTTCTACTAAAACAAAAATGTGCCAAAGCTTAAGAAATCGACGGGAAATGGGAATGCTGAATAATTTAAAAGTCACGAAGATTATAGAAGTTCCAAACGATCCAAACGAAGAACTTCTACACTCTTTTCGATAATATAGATTGACTTTTTTATCGACCAAGAATCAGCTGTCATATTCTAATAACAGATGGCAAGTTTTGGCAGCAATTTAATTTATCTTACAATATTTCCACTATTTTGCATACATACAGTTAAATCTAAATTACATTTTAATATTTTCTCTTCAGCTCCGCACACCTCTCGTCTAATTGCCTCAAATTTTCTTAATGGCAATGTTTCTTGGACCACGACATAACCCAATTTCGGATGCCCATATGAGTGCTGGTGATTTGTGCAACTGAAGTAAACAGGCATATCCCTATAAAATTCTTCACATCTTTGGTGGGAAATGATTTGGTATTATTCGGATATTTCTGAAATTCCTATAAATTTGTCTTTTCAACAATATTTGCCACTATACTCTCGTGGAAGAAATGATTGAAAAATGAAAATGGTGTACTTAAATTTATTTGGTCTTTTGTAAGATCACACGCCCCTAAAAATGTATGTTGTGTCTTATGATATTTCAAAATCCTTTTTATTCCACCCAATTCGTGAACATTTATCTTTTAATTCCTTTAATTCTTTCAAAGCACTCTCTGTATTGCTAAATTTAGGCACACTTTCGGCAAAAACGATTTACATATTTGCAACATCAGAAGCCTCATTTACAGCATTAGGCACAATTTCATGTTCAACTTCCAGATCCATATCTTCATGTAAGTCCTCCTCGATAGTTTCCACCACCACTTCTTCGTATAAATCGTGTTCTTCTTCACCATCTTCAACAAATCCATCTTCTGAATCTGACCAGCTAATAAAAATTATTTCGGCGCCTCTTCTAGAGTATAATAACGACGTCTAATTATATTTCTATAAAAATGAAATAAAATATTTTCTAAAAATTTCTTTAATGCGCAATATATCATATTTTATATGATATATATGATATCATATTCCGGTTAAATTAAAATAAGATATTCGGTAAAAAAAAGGTACCTCCTGCATAAAATATCATATATGATATAGTGTTCTAAAACTTATAATTTCTATAAAATTAATTTGATTTCACTTTCCGAACTAATATGTAAGGATTGTAAAACATCAGTAATGTTTAATTTACTACTTACATTGAATAATTTTTGCCTCTTTCTTATTAAATAGATCGAAGTAAATCTGGAGCACCTTTTCATTACACCACTAAACACAGTACATTGGTAGAATTAAATGTTCTCGCTAATTTATTTTACAACTGTTTTATCCTAAAAACAGAGTTTTCATAAAGTAATATAATAAACAAATGGATTTATGGTAAAGTAGTGATGCAAAGGAATTTTTTTATGAAATATAATTAATTGAAATTAACATATCATATATGATATACTGTGCACTAAAGGGTTAACATTTGCAATTCTAGTTCGAATTTCCTCTTCTCAAATTACGTTAGAGGTTGCTGAACGTGCCCTTTATTAAAATAAAAAAAAAATTTACGTAGCTTGATATAATGACACGTATTTTGTCGTGACCGTTTTGATCATATACGTCTTCCAAATACCACAACGAAGATAAAACTATAATCACATGTAATTGGTCAGAGATTTACTAAATAAATCAATCTATAGTTTATCTCTTTTAAGACACATCAAATTGAATTCGGAGGTTATTTATGGTATGAGTATATATCAGTAGTATAAATGGGTTGATTACTGTGCACAGATATAAGGAAACCAGAACGATTTCGATTTCACAAAATGAACCAATTTTGATCAATCAATACTCTTATGACAATTTCTCTGTTTCGCTAGATTGTTACTATGACTAATAATATTATTTCAAATCTGATAACAAAAATAGTTTAACCAATTTCTCTACATACGATACTATATATAGCACAATATATATACGATGGTTTTCATTCGAATTTTCCAATTTTCTATATTCAAGGCGCCAAAGTGACTTTTTATATCTATTCATTGTACATAATATTATAACATTTTGATTTGATTTAAAATTACTGACCTATATATTTCCCACCCCCGATAAAACTAACAACACTATATCTATATATATATATATATATATATATATATATGTATATATGGCACATCACATCCAGCGAGTGTGGCTTATATATCGGATCATATTGCGCGGTTTTTTACTACTCGTATTCGTATACAGAACGTAATGGTCCCCATGAGATATTTTCATACATTTGTAATGCCATCTTCACTAAATCGCTACGTATATTAAAGTTTTAATGATTTTTCGCTTTATATTTCGGGAGAGGTTTGGAACGGATAAATGGTGGTGATTTCTTTTTCTAGTTCCAAATAATTTTCATTTAAAATTAAGAGAAATGTTCTTGCAGTTACACATTTTCCGTTTTATTCGTTTCCGATTGATTCAATTGGTTTAACATTTTTTCTTGTTTCGTTCTGATTTCTTTAGCTAAAGTATATTTCCCAAGTGGAAAATATTTTTATTTTTGTTTCTAAACGGTAAAACATCGCCTTCGTGAGAATGTGTGCTATAATATGTGTGTGTGTATATATGTGTAAACTGATAATAGATAGGAGAATCGTGCGTAATTATTATGAAAATTAATGTTTTTGTAAGGCACATCCGAAGTATAAAAATGTAGCAGCGTGTAGCAATTTCAATACTATTCGATCGTCGATTCAATTCCAATTTATCCAACTCAATTTCAACATACATTTAACACTCGAAACAAATATAAACAACAAACCAATATTAAACTAATTACGAACTCAACATTTAAATGGTAAACTTTTTTTTAGGATGTGCTTTGTGTGTATGTGGGGTTGAAACACGATTTATATAAAAATGAGAAAACTATAAAATGCCTTTAGCATGAAACTTGTCTTACAAGAAAAGCTCATTTGCTTTATCGGTCTTGATGATCGCATATTTATCGCATATTTATTTTAATGTTATTTTAGTGGCAATAAAATTAGAAGAACACAATTATTAGAGCACATTGTGTATGAATGTTGTGTTAATGTGTACATTTTTATGGCATTTTCGGACACAAAACCTTACATCGAGCCACGTATCAACGTATATGATGTAAATTATAACAGTTACTTGATACAACACAACTAGAAATTATAGTGGAGGAGAAAATACGTAGTTGATTCCCTTTTTCTTTAAAATTTTGCAAAATAGAACTGCTTGAAAAATATATTTAACGGTTTCAACATTCACGCCCGATTGTTGCGAAGCTTTATCAACTGCTAGATTAAATTAGAACACCAATTTTAACCATGTTAGAAAGTCTTGTAACAAATAGCTTCAACGTGCGATTTATCTTATAAAAACTTATAATTACCGCTCAGTTCCACTTAAACTTACCTAACTTAGTTTTTTTATGATCCCAAAAAATAAAATAAAAATTCACCTCACTACAACCCCGAAAAAAAAAGAAACAGTTTATAATGCCCTCTAGTTTGGTGTGATCATTGCTTAATTAATGGTTGTTACTCCCCTCAATATACGTTGAAACAGGAGCCACTTACCGACGATGTCGGACGCTATTTTAATTTTTTTTTTAATACTAGGTCAAGTTTAAGATATACTTATACTTGGAGTGATGGTACAATGCAAATATTTATAGTCTTTATTGTTTCTGGTCCATGTACAAAGCCGGTAAATTTACATACCCGACAACCTGTTTTATTTTATAGAGTCTTGAGTTACGTCGTAATGCGTTCCAAAAAATTGTGACGCAACTTGAAAATTGATTGGCAAAAAAATTGAATATTGCTTTTCTGCATTAAATTCCTTGTCAAGTTCAGATATCCATTCATGCTTTAATACCACTGAGGATGGAGTGTTAAAGGGTGGATATAAAGCAAGTAAAGTCTTTCAATAGGGACGGTCGAAATTTGTTAGATTATAACAGCCATGTTGTTAAAGCAACATCTGTCAAATTTGTTGTGAATTGTTTAGTAGTATATAAAAATTCACCATGAAAAGCAACTCACCATTTTTATCCTCAGCGCAATCTTGCCGATTCGACTATTCAGCGATTGACAGCGAAATTCCAGTCAACTGGTTCGACAAAACACCAACCAACACCCGTACATCACCGGAACGTATAAAATCTAACTGATCCGGGGGTTCGCTAATTGGGCCCTGGAACAGTTGGAATTTGACCCTAATTTCACCAAAAAAACCATCTTTAGCAGATAAACCTCATTTTTGAAACGATCCATGTGAACAAGCAAAATTACCGGATTTGACGGAATCATATTTGTCCGCATTTTTTTCAAAAAGAAACTGCGGCGACGTGAACTGGCCACTGAGATCGTGCAATTTAACACCTTAAGACTTCTTCCTATAGGGCTATCTTAAATCGCAGGGATATGCGAATACACTGGAAACAATTTACGCCTACAAAGTCAACAAACGCCATCCAGTAAATTCAGTCAGATTTATGCAGTGTTGAAAATTGGACCTTGGTTAGGCAAGTTCGAGGAAGTGAACCTTTCGTATGAATAATTTCACGTAGTTATGATAAATTGTAGTAGAATTCAAGTTATGATGAAGAATATTAGTATATTGAAGAATGTTCTCCCCAAAGACATCGATTCATGTGCATAAACTAATATAAAATATTTTTAAAATTTCCTGCTTAATTTTATGAGACTCGTTGATCAAAATCAGTTCAAATTTTGCATGAAAATTGTGAAATAAAGATTTTTTTTATGACCTCATTTCTAAGCATGCATTTACGGAAAATCAGTTGAGAGAATCGTAAATAATCAAAATATAGATTAAGAAGAACTATCTGGAACTGATACCCACGAAATGGATCAATTGTCACGCAACTGTAGGTGCAATTGAATCTAGTCGATGAACAACTTCAGAAATTGACTCACAGACAGGAAGAACACGATCACGATCGTGCTCTTACAATTATCATTAATACAACTGAGAATGAAAAACCTGTGGAAACAAAGCGATTTCCTGCAGAAAATGAAATAAAATGGATCTTTCCAGAATTCCAGACTTAATAAAATCGATTCCTTATTATGAAGGTAATCGAAAACTATTACCTTCATGGTTAAACACAGTAGAAGATACACTTAACGTGTTTGTACTTCTAGTGTCCGAACCACAATACCAACTTGTCTAGCAGGCAATCCGCAAAGTTTCCAGGAGTTAAAAGGAATTCTTCTGGGTCGAGCAAGAGCCGTCCTACTATAAGTAGCAGACAAAACAAAACGAGAATACGACAATGCACTCGTATTTTTAATAAAATTAGAGAACATCTATAAGCGCCTTCATCGATGGAGATGCTTTAGCTGCGTTTATATCAGGTTTTAGAAAATCCTATTTCGGATACGCACAAGCCGCAAATTTAATTTCAACGAGATAATCTCGGGTAATTCTAGCAAAAGGAATAGCATCACTCAACCCGTGCAAAATGGAAATAATCAATTTATGCAGAAAAATATTCAACTTAGTCAAAATAATCAATTATAAGAAAACAAATTCGGTCGAGGAATATCCCACTACTATATATATCGATATCTCTATGAGATCGAGAAACTTGTCCAATAGTAATGCAATCAACACACACGTGCTATGCTCGAAGGACGGAGAACAAGAGATAGAAAGTTTGGTGATCTATACATCAAAGATGATATAGTTTCGTCAAATTTTCAGGAGGATCCAGGGGAAAATGCGGAAGATTAAATATCCTTCCATATCTAATATGTAACTGCGCTAATAGAAAAATTTAATTATAGATACTGGAGCAAGTAAAAACATATTAAAACACGGTATCATCCCCAAATCAATTCATCATTCAATGTCATCATTCAATGTCAAACTACCGTAGTGTCAAGTTGTGCTAATTATTTTGCGACAAATAAAAAGTGAAATTTCATATTACTTCCAATTTAAATAATATTGTGGAAGTTTAAATAAATCTTATACACATCACTACGCACTATTGTTGTATATAGTTTGTTTAGTTTACGATTTTGGGGTGCTTGAATAAAATTAAAATTATTATTTGGTTCCTGGGGTGTCAATAATTTTGGCGCCTAAATTATATTGTTTTTGTGCAATCTTCAATCCTGTGATAATGCCCATTGTACCGTGTACATTGTGTAACAAACCAGTCGGTAGAGGCCAGAAAGCTGGTGTTAATTGTGTTAAGTGTGATCAGGCTTATCACATTAACTGTGGCAATATATCTGATGAGCAGTACAAGAGTCTTTCCAATGGTTCTTCAACATGGCTGTGCAATAAGTGTCATTCGAGTGTGCGCAAATCAATCATTGTGTGTGATGAGGATACTGACCCGATAAAGTTGCCGGTGAACGCAAACTTAAACGACATTATCTCTATTTTGAAATCTATGCAGCAGAAGCTCAATAAATTGGATGATCTGGAGAAGTCGCAGTCGTTTGTCTGCACAAGCTTAGATGGTTTAAACGCGACCATAAAAGATCTTACTAAGGCTAATACAGAAGCAAATGAAAGGCTGATGGAGCTTGAATGCAAATATTTGCGACAAGAGGCTAAATTAAACCTGATGGAAGCTCAGTTAGACCAATATAATCAAGGGGAATTTAAAAACAATATCGTCATTTGTGGCTTGCCTATTATTCCAACTCAGAATGTTGATGCTCTTGGTCAAGAAGCCTGTAACTTAGTGCTCGAGACTCTAACTAAAGTTGACGTTGACATAAAAACTGATGATATTGTTTCAATAAAAAAAATGTTTCACAACAAAAACAGCCGATCAACTTTAAAAAACTCATTTATTGTTGAACTCAAATCGACAGATATAAAAAATCATATAATCACTAAATATAATGATAAAAAAAAATCCACACCAAATGATGTTAACGGTTTCAACATTATCCAGCACTTCACAAAATTTCAATCACGACTACACAAAGAAGCTAAAAAATTTCAACTACATCACAAATTCCAGTTCTTGTGGTGTAAAAATGGAAAGATGTTTCTTCGCAAGTCAAGTAGTTCGGAGGTACATCATATCTATTCAATGAACGATATCAATCGCCTGCAGAATGGATTTCGTACTTCTGGGAACACATCATCTTCCATGGATTAATAGGTACTGTACGCCTATTCTTATTGTTTATCATTATCTAAAAAACTTTAAGATATTTTATTTAATTATTATATTAGTATTTACCTGTATCAAATTTTATAAATTTATATTTTTTTTTGTACACAAAAACAAACTAAACCGAATATGTCAAATGACATTTTTTGTTTATTTTGTTAATATTTTCGTCACACAAATTACGGTATTTTTTCGTAACGGTAACAAACGGAAAAAAAAATTTCCCAATTACTTGCTAGCATAAACACCATTTACAATATTAATTATAATAATATACAACAGAATTAGTATTTCAAAAAAAAAATAATCAAAAAGTTTAACAAAATATCACAATTTACATTTAAATTTAGTTTTAAAGGTGATTAGAATTGTCTAATATGCTAATTACATATTTTTTGTAAATTGCTAAAGAACCAATATTAAATTCTAGATCATTAAAAAAAATATTATGAGCATTTTGCATACGAATTAAAGGAGTGTTTTTAATATAATTTGTTTTAAACGGTTTAACATTAAATGTTAGGGGTTTCCTGATGTTAAATGGATTTGTGTTCAGTTTAACTTTCGTTTTTAAATCCGAATAAATTATGTCATTTAAAATTTTATATAACGTAAGCTCGTCATTGATTTTACGTCTATTATGAAGCGAATGTAGACAATATCTCTCAAGACGGGAACAATATGGTTCGTAGGGTAATCTCATTCTAAAGTTAAGTAAGCGAGTGAATTTTCTCTGAATTTTCTCCAAAGCTTTACTATGTACCTCGTAATTTGGATTCCAAATTGGTGTTAAATATTCAGTAATCGATCTAACATGAGCACGGTAAAGGGCCAGAAATGATTGATAATTGCAAAAATTTGATGTAACTCGCATAATAAAACCAAGCATTCTGAGGGATTTACTAACTATTTCTTGAATGTGGTGGTTGAAGCTCAGTTTATTATCAATAATAATTCCTAGATCATGGGCAAAACTTTTGACTTCAAGTTCAACGCTGTTGATTCGATAAGTGTATGCGGAAGTTATATTTCTGGGTTTGATTTTAAGAACAAAACATTTATTTATATTTAATTTCATATAATTTAGCTGGCACCAGTCAAATAAACTATTAAGATCCTTCTGCAACTTCTCACAATCAGATATAGTTTTAATAGCAGCATATATTTTAAGATCATCCGCAAATAATAACATATTATTTTCAAGATTGGTTGAAAGATCATTAATAAAAAGTAGGAATAATAGTGGACCCAAAGTGGAACCTTGTGGAACACCTGATGTGGGAACTATTTTGTTAGATCGAATTCCTTCTATTTCAACATATTGAACTCTATTGCTCAAGTAGGAGGTCAACCAGCTAAGATTCTTACCACCTACGCCATAATTTGGTAGTTTACTTAATAAGAGAGAATGATTTACTTTATCAAAAGCCTTTGAAAAATCAGTATATATAACATCAACTGAATGTCCGTTTTCTAACGACTGATAAGCGAATTCAGTAAATTGTAGCAGGTTGGTTAAAGTTGAGCGACCGCGAAAAAACCCGTGCTGATATTTCGATATTTTATCTTTAATATGATTGAACAATTTAGTATAAAATAGTTTTTCAAAAACTTTAGAAAACACGTTTAAGATACAAATTGGTCTATAATTTGCTACATTGTGGATGTCCCCACTTTTAAAAATAGGCGCAACCTTCGCTGTTTTCCACTCACTGGGAAAAATACCTTCCTGCAATGATTTGTTGAAAATAATTGTTAGTGGTATATAAATAGAACCAGAAACATTTTTGATAAAAAATGGTGAAAGTGAATCTGGGCCACAACCCTTATTTGTGTCGAGGTTTATCAAATTGGTATAAGTTTCTTCATAAGAAACACAAAAATCGTTTAGTTTCGAGGAACTACTACATTCAACTAGATTGCTTGGATTCGGTATTGGTAAGTTATTATTATTGTAGACTGATTTAAAAAAGATTGAGAATAAATTTGTAATGGTTTTATGATCTGAAGCATGTGTGTTATCATAATACATACTAGATGGAATACAGTTTTTATTTGTTTTTTGCAATAGGACCAAAATAATTTGGGATTGCTACAAATTGAGCTTTCGATATTATTCAAATATTTCTTATAACATATTTTTTGTTCCTTTTTAACTCGGGATCTTAGTAGTGCAAACATTGAATGATATTCAGAATCCTTGGTTTTATTAAATTTTTTACGAAAGTATTCTTTAACAGATAATAGCTTGAACAATTTAACGGAATACCATTCCGGATAGGAATTATGTGTCTTGCGAATAACAGGCACATTTTTTGAAATTATAGAATTTATCAATTTGTAAAAAAGTCTAACCGACTGCTCAGTATTATAGTTATTGAGCGTATCAACCCAATTTATCGCATTTATTTCGAAGTTAATCAAATCATAATTGCATTCTTTGAAATTTAGAATTTGTTTTTTAATTTCTTTTAGGTAATGCGTTTTGCTTATTTTTAATATAATTTCAATGGGAGGATGATGTTCATCAATTTTACTTAAAATGTCATCAGCCGACTTAACCAAACATTGAGTAGGAAGGGTATTACAAAGAACTAAATCTAATAAACGGTAGTTACGGTTACGAACTGTATTAAACTGGAATAATCCAGAGAGTTCCATCGCTTCAAGTAACGCTTCACCAGCTTTATCGTAGTATTTAATAAGCGTCATTAAGTTTTCATCTTCATGCAACTGCCAATCAATATATGGTAAATTAAAGTCACCACAATGATAAAAAGAGAAGATGATTTCTCTATATTAATAAGATTATTAACGTTATCAAAGTATTCTAATAATCAGTTAGTGAAGCTTGCGGATAAATATATGGTACATTAATATATAGATTATTATTGTTTAGCTGAACACATATCCAAATTTCTTCCTTATATACCTCCCAAGTTGGCATACGGTAAGATTTAATATTATTTTTCACAGCAACGAGACAACCACCTCCGTCAACTTTATCAGGAAACAAATCTAAATTTCTATCTTGTCTATAAACAATGTATTTATCAGAAAATATTTCATTATTATTTATATTTGAATTAAGTCTAGTTTCCGTTAAACAAATTATATCATAATTACTTAGTAACAAATTTAACTTTAATTGATTTAGTTTGGTTTTCAAGCCATTCACATTTTGATAATAAAAGCAAATATTTGACATTAACACAACAAATATATAAAAAAAAAGGGAAAAGTTATTAGAGACAAGATATGTTAATCATTAGTTACATTATTAATGAAATTATCAATGAAATATTCCGAGTGAATTTTTGTTATTTTAGAATTAATTGTTTTTCTAATTAAGACATTATTATTTTGTACCCACACGAAGGCAATCAATTTATTTTCTTTTAATTTTTTTGCCTTCAAAAGTAAATTTTGTTTGTAGGACGACAAGTGTTCTGTTACAAAAAAATCTAGTTTACCATTATGTTTTTGAAATCCTACATCAGTGATGAGCAGTTTACGATTTTTTTCCATTTGTTTGGCCTTGCATGCATCTATAATTTTCTGTTTTGTTGATCCATTGTCACATTTAACAATTATTGTATTAACAGTTTGAGCATCTTTTTTATGATGATTACGAACGATGTTTATGACCCCTTCTGTACATGATGGAATTCCAAGATTATCAAACACTTGTTTTATTTTGGTTTTCACATTTTCAGCAGGTTCCTCAGGTACCCCGTGGAAGATTAAATTGTTTCTGCGAGAATCTTCCTCAATTACCCCTAATTTGATATTACAATCTGCTACTTGTTTTTTTAATTCAACATTTTCAACTTGTAATTGTTTTATTTGATGACCTTGATTTTTAACAACGGTGGATAATTGTACGAATATTTCAAATTCTTCATTCATAAATTCTAGCGATGCAGTAAATTCGTTTTGTTTTGTTGTTAAAGATTTTAGTTCGGCGGCAAATCTATTTACAGATGTTTTGATATTAGAAAAATCCTCTTCGTTATCATCGACAGCCTCAACAGTAGATGAAAATAATGCAGACGACCTTTTGCATTGCGGACACAACCACAACAATATTGAATGCATTCTGCACAAATATAGCTTAACCTTACGTATGTGTTATATTTATAATTATAAAATTGATTTTTATGAGCAAATTCAGTAAGACACTAGAAAAAAATTGTGTAAATAGTTGTTTCTTGAACGTTGATGATTACGCATTGAGCAAAACAACAATTGATTCCACTTCAAAAAAATTAAACATTCTGCAATATAATGTACGCGGTATGAATAATATGAATACGTTTGATGATGTTATTTTATTTAGTGAAAATCTGAATGAAAACATTGATATCTTGGTACTTGGTGAAACTTGGGTTCATAGTCACAACGCCATTTCATTCCAACTAAATAATTTTCGGAGTGTTTTCTCTTGTCGGGATGATCGCATAGGTGGTGGTTTAGCTATATTTGTTAAAAATAATCTGAATTTTAATATTGTTATGTGCGATGATAATCAGTTTCCCTTTCATTTTATATGTATTGAGCTTACTGATTACACATCGACCAAATTATTAGCTGTTTATAGACCACCAAATTCAGATGTAAACTTATTTTTAGAATTTTTGGATGGCTTTAATGTGGGCAAAACTGATACTATTATTATTGGAGACATAAATATACCTGTAAATAAAAAATCGAATTTAGTTTATGACTATAAAAATATTCTGATGAGCTCAGGAATGATTGTTACTAACACGTTTGCTACAAGATCAATTAGTAACAATATTCTTGATCATGTTGTATCTAGTTTTGTTAATATTGGCACAGTTCAAAATTCCACCATTTTCTCTAATATTAGTGATCATAATTTTGTCTTTACGTCGGTTAACTTCAAAGGGAAATTCTTCCGACGAAAACTGCAAAAAAGGGTTATTAACTTTGATAAAGTTGACTCATGTTTTGTTGATTTTCTCGAAAGCACGCTTTTTGATACTAATGATCCTGATACAACTTTTAAACTGATTATTGAGAAATATAATCAGTTAGTTGAAAAATTTACAGTAATTAAAAGTGTTGTTGCTAAATTGAAGAGCAACTCTTGTCCCTGGATGACTTACAATTTGTGGAAACTCATTGGGAAACGCAATAGATTATTAAAGAAACACAAATTAGACTCCAATAACATGGTAATTCGTGAACAATTGTGTAATTTAAATAAAAAGATATCATCGGAGAAATATTATGCGAAGAAACAGTTTTATGAAATTATGTTTAGTAATGTGAACCAAACACACTTATGGAAAAATATCAACCAGTTTTTAAATAGAAATAATTATAACTCCGATATTCAAACTATTGTTGTTAATGATGATAAATATAGTAATATATCTGATATAGTTGATATATTTAACGATTACTTTGTACGTATAGGTAATTCGCTGGGAGAAGCAATTGGAAGTGATAGAGATATTAATAAATTTAATACATTGCATTCGAATCCTGACTCTATATTTCTATCGCCCACTACTCCTGCTGAGATTTGTAATATTATTTGTTCTCTGGATAATAGTAAAGGTAGTGGACCAGATAATATTCGTAATCAGGTTCTGAAGCGTAATGTAGCCTTCTTCACTGAAATTATTGCGAAGATAGTAAATACAATTTTTCAAACCGGTGAATATCCTAATCAATTAAAAATTGCCAAAGTTGTCCCAGTTTTCAAAACTGGTGAGAAAAATCTAATTTCTAACTATAGACCTATTTGTACTCTATCTGTATTTGATAAAATTATTGAAAAAGTTATAAATTCGCGATTCAGGAGTTTCTTAAATGAATCGAACTTTTTCTACGCATATCAGTATGGATTTAGAGAAGGTGCGGGCACTGATGTGGCTCTTGTTGAAATGACTAACATGATTTACAATGCTTTGGATCGAAAGGAGTATGTTGCAGCCCTCTTTCTAGATCTAAAAAAAGCTTTTGATACTATTGATCACAAGCTGCTTCTCGATAAACTATATGGTTATGGATTTCGTGGTGTAGCCTATAAATTGATTAATAGTTACTTATAATCGCCAGCAATATGTTATGACTAATGGAATTAGCAGTAATATTTTAACTGTTAAATGTGGGGTTCCTCAAGGCAGTGTGTTGGGACCATTACTGTTCCTGATATTTATCAATGACATCTCGAATTTACCCTTGATTGGCAAAATTCAAATTTTTGCAGACGATACTGCAATATTTTATGAAACTAAAGTCCTTTCTACAATACAGAATAGCATGGAGCATGATATGATCATCTTACTGGAATACTTCAAATCGAATATAATCTCATTGAATTTAAATAAAACAAAATTTATGATCTTTCATTCACCACAAAAAACTCCAATTGATTTGCCACATCTTAATATAAATGACGTTGTAGTTGATAGAGTTGAATATTTCAAGTACTTAGGAGTGACTTTTGATACGCACATGTCTTGGGGTGAACACATTAAATCCGTTTGTACTAAAATGGCTCCTTTAGTAGGATTGGTAAGGAAACTCTCGTATTTTGTGCCTAGTTATGTATTGAGACTGATGTACTTTGCATTTATTCATCCCAGAATTCTTTATGGAATTGTTGTTTATGGAACGGCAAGTCGGAGCAATCATTGTATTTATATGAAATTGAATCCAAAGGAATTTTGCCGTTGGGTGCGCTGTATGATTACCAAGTTTCACTGTATATGTACAGGACATTAAATGTTTCTTCTACCTTATCTAATTTAGAATTTAGTAATAGTAATCATAAATATGGAACCAGATTTGCTAATAACATATCATGCGGATCTATTACAAACAAATTTGGACGCAGATCAATCCGATTTTCCGGTCCCCAAATTTACAACAAATTGCCTGAGTCATTGAAAACCGTAATGAATATTCATCAGTTCAAGAAACAATTAAAGATCTATTATAGAGAATTGTTAAATAATTACATTTTGTAAATTGTATAAATATGTTTATTATAATGTTAATTTCCCTTTAAAGGACAGTAAATCCATTGGGGAATTGACATTATAATTTAAAAAAAAAAAAAAAAAAAAAAAAAAAATCATTATTATACCTGTGGCAATAAGTCATAGTAACTTAAGTCGATTTAAGTCAAAATTGATATTATAATGGAACCTTATTAACGAAATTATTTGCGTTATTTTGATCTAATCCCCGTTTTAATATATGATCTAGTTATTATTTTGGAGCGGATGTCAATATAGCTTATTTCAAAATAAAAATAACGTTCATAAGGCATAATAGCTTATTTCACTAAATGTTTACCTTATAGAAAAAATTGCAAAGGAAAAATAGCTTAATTGTTTAAAAGTGTTTTTGTATTTAGTGTGAGTGTAAAAATTTATTTTTGAATAACAGCTTATTTAAAAATAATATATTTTGCCAGAACAGAAATGTGTAATGTATTTTCTTGAAAGATAAAGGAAAAATATCTTAATTCTAAATAAGCGATTTTGCAAAAATTAAATTAATTCAATTTGATAACTTAAGTTAAAGTGCTGTGAAAAAAAAAAATAAAACGAACAAGGTAAACTATCTTATGTACAATTAAAATATTTTGCCAAGTAGGCTGACTAAAAAAACCGTTTCTTAACAGTTGAAAAGCCATAATGCTTAAAGCAATTAAATGTTTTTCTTGATTTTTTTCTAAAATTATTTGTATGTACTTAAGATAAATTGCAGAAACTAATTCATAACTATTAAATATTACGGAATTAAAAAATATCTGAAAAAAAAGATTAATTTACTTTAAAAATAAAATAACACCATGCTTATGAGTCGTGGGCAGAAATTGGTTGCTATGGCATTGGCCAAAGCATCAACAAGCAAAATTAATTCAACGGGAATAGTACGAGCAAATGTTCAAGACATGGATACTAAAAATAATTCTCTCTCTCTCTCTCTCTGGCACTATATCCCATCAAGGGATTTGGCCGCCTCATATGAGGTTTCATAATCATATTTTCATTTCGGATAATGAGTGATTAATTCATTGATCCTAAACCAGCCGTGAAATTTTTCCTTGTCACCACCGGGAATCGAACCCGGGACCTCCGGTTGCTGGAGCAAGCATGCTGACCACTTTGCCACCGGGGCGGCGAAAAAATAATTCCTCAACGCAAAAAGGTAAGCAATTTAACTATATGTCATAATATGTGTATCAGTTTTATTTATTAGTCCTTTAATGTTACAGAAAACGATATTCACGATGCAACAACTACTATGTTCATTCCTTGTATTCGGAAAATAACTGAAACCACTGTGAACCATGAAAGAAACATAGAAAACGGCCATGGTGACGAACATGAAAATGGTATTTAGTGTGAAACTGATTTTGATGATAGCGATGCGGATCCAAATTACCTACCTAGTAATGAATGTAGTGAAATAAATCATGGCGTGGATAGCGACTCTCTCGAAGATATGGCTACAGCTCTAGAAAACAACCTAGAGAGTTTTGATATAGGAAACAGAGAGAGCAGAAAACGAAAGCGAAATTGTGGGGAGGCATATTCAACGAGAACTGGAAAATATGTAAGAGCTCGAGAAGTAATTAATCTGCAACCTTGTAAAAGAAAATGCAATTCTAAAGTTACTTATGGAGACCAGCTTGCTTTATTTAATCAATATTGGGGCTTGCAAAATTATAATTTACGGCAAGCGTTTATGACTGGAATGATTATTATTGAACAGAAGAAAACAGAACGCAAATGTAAATCATCAACTGCCCCACGGAATCGTGTTTATAGTTACTCATATTTTTTGGAGATTCGTAGAAATCGAATTCAAGTTTGTCAAAAGTGTTTTCGTTTGACAGTATGTGAATCGGAGCAGTTCCTTAAAACTGTGATTAAAAAAAAATAGAATCGCTAGGAACAGTAGTTGAAAAAGACAAACGAGGCAGTCATACTCCAGGAAATAAAATTACTAATGAAAAACTTATGGAAGTAATAGAATTTATCAACAGTTTTCCAAGGTATGAAAGCCATTATTCAAGAAGGCACACCCAAAAACAATACTTACAATTAGATTTAAATATTTCTTTATTATATCGAATGTACTGCGAAAAATTTCAACAACCGGTTTCACTTTCAAAGTTTACAGAAGTGTTTAAATCACTTAACATTAAATTTAAACACCCAAAATTAGGCAAATGTCATAAATGTGAAACACTAAACATGAAGATTAAAAATTCAGAAAATCATCAAGAAAATAACGATTTCAAAATAGAACACGACAATCACATTCGGGAAGCTGAAAGAGCCTACGAGAGCAAGAGAACCGACAAACTTGCCGGTAAATCTAATAAATCAATGAAAGTATACACTTTTGATTTGCAACAACATTTGCCCACCCCTTATCTACATCGTCGGTATCGTTTTACAAGCGGCCTCTCTGGACCTACAACCTAACCATTCACGATTGTGTAGACAATCAAGCTTATCGTATGATGTGGCATGAGGCAATAGCTAATAGAGGTGGGAATGGCTTCATGCCTATTCGAACATTTATTGCATTTGCCTGATACCATAAAACATCTAGTTTTTTATAGTGACTGTTGTGCCGGTCAAAATAAAAATTCATTTTTAGTAGTAATGTTTCAAGTCCTTATTCAAATTTTGCCGCATCTAGAAATCATTGACCACAAATTTCTCGTTCCGGGACACACTCACATGGAATGCGACTCCGACCATGCTTTAATTGAGAAAAAAAAGAAAAAAGCTACAATACCTATTCACCATCGTAATGATTGGTACAACTTTGTACGGTCAGTATGGGTCAAAAATGGGTTTTTAGTTACCGAGATGTCACAAGAACAGTTTCTGAATTTTTCGGGACTTTGCAAAGAAAAGTTTATGTGGAGAAAATCTAATACAGAGGGTACGTTATTCTGGTATTAATAAAAATATTTTTGTTTTCTTTATTGATTAACTCTTTATAATATATTTTTCAGGTGAGCGTTTCTTATGGAAAAACATAAAATGGCTTCGATACACACGTGATATGGGAACAATTCATTATAAAACAACACTTGAAGAGCAAACTAACTTTAAAGTTTTAAATATTCGTCGCCGCGGGGTTAACGCTTTAAAGAAGACCGATCTAAACCAATGCTACACAGCGCCAATCAAAATAAATAAGAAGAAGAAGGAAGATCTATTGGATATGCTGCCTCTTATAAATCAGAGTTTCCACTCTTTTTAATAGGATTTGGTTACGGATCAAATGCCAGCTTCGATCCTGATTTGTCAGAACAATCAGAAACCGAACAATAAAATTTATATAATTATGTAGTTCAGTGTTAAACTACAAATATTTGTGCTAAGTTGATATTTTTTAGTGAAGTAATTTTAGCAAAGTAACTTATGTTGATGTAAGTTGCTTATTATTATAATTTAATAAAGTGGAATAATATCTTAAGTGACTCAAGCGTTTTATTATAAGAAAAAGAAATATTGCAAAATAGCTTAATACCATTTTCTTTAAATATCTACTAGGCCTAGCTCCGTAAGCCTCCACAAATAAAATTGTAAGAAAGGTTCAATCGTTCCACGTATATTTCAATATTTTTTTGGTTTTAAAATTCCATATTTTTTATGAAATGTTAAGTTTTAGTTAAAAATTGCTCTACTGAAAAAACACAAACAATGAGATAAGATACTATGACATATGGCCACAGTAATGCTTTGTATGTATTACATACAAAGCATTTCAGTAAAAACTATAATCAGAACTCACATAGTAAATAAAAAAGGTAAAATTAATTTACTGGATCACGAAATCCCAGAACAAACTTTTTACGAACTTCAATTCTCTAACTTCCTTGATGAAATCTTAGGCTCCGAATCAATGACGAAATTGAATGCCAAAATAGTTTATCCGTCGAACGCAATATTGTTGAATAACAAACTATTCAAATTGAAACGCTACTACCCTACCGAGAATCTCTATAACCATACAATTCCATAAGTTAGTGCTCGAGTATGAGACACTAAATAGGGAAATCATAATTCAACCCGGACTATATAAAGCCAAAAACCAATAAAAAAAAAAGAATGGTCAACAGTCTCATAAATGATCCAAACCCACCGGTAAAACCTCTAAAATGACACTCCTTTCAGAAAATTTTGCAAAATTATACGATGGTCCTTCTAAAACAAGATGAAAAGTTATCAGCAACAACGATGACGAAACATAAAATAAACAGAAGACAATCCAGTTTACGCAAAGACCCATCGGGCACCTCACGCGTATAAAAAAGACGTTTGGCCTAAAAAGTAGTCCTGCTGCATTCGAACGGTCGATGCACAATGTTCTAAGCGGTCTAATAAGTAAAATCTGTCATGTTTTCTTAGATGACATTATAACCGTAGGGAAGAACCTATGATCACATAGCAAAGAAAGAAAGAGATTAAACAGTTTCTGGAACTGTCGGGGCAATATCGAAGGTTAATTAAAGACTATTCGATGAATGCCAAACATACGACTAAATATTTTAAATAGACATCAACTTAACTGATCTCGAATACACATAAAATCTTTCGAACCTCTCAAAAAACAATATCAACGGATCAAATTCTTAAAGAAAACGAACGCCTTAGCTATTAGCTATTATAAATTCACGTTGGTTACAGACCACAAACCCCTAACGTTTATTAAAACTTTATAAAAAATGCACATATCCTAAGGTGCGACTCGAATTAGAAAAGTACGACTAAGATGTTATATACAAGGCAGAAAAATTCAATGTTGTTGCAGATGCGTTAAGCAGAATGCCCATAACAACCGAAATTAATATTTACCCCGGAAGCGGAGAACACTACAAGTGACGACGTAAACAGAACAAGTGACATAGAAATGGTCCAATTAATTATAGAACCAGTTAATTTTCAAAATTTTCAACATTGATACACTTCACTAAAAATTATCAGAACGATAAACAAACCACTATTTTATCTCCAGAATGTTTATACCAGCAAATTCAAGACTTCTCAAGACAAAACTTCTCTTAAAACGGTTATTTTGTTTTCTGGTGGAAGATGTCACAAATGAAGATCACCAAAACACAATACTAATGAAAGAGCTCACAAATATTAAATTAGACTACGCATCTTCTTCCGAATCGTTTGGCCAAATTAAGAAAATCAATAAAAAATATAAACACCCAAACTCTAACATCACTCTCTCTCTCTCTCTCTCTCTCTCTCTCTCTCTCTCTCTCTCTCTCTCTCTCTCTGGCACTATATCCCATAAAGGGATTTGGCCGCGTCAAATGAGGTATCATAATAATATTTTCATTTCGGATAATGAGTGATTAATTCTTTGATCCTAAACCAGCCGTGAAATTTTTTCCTTGTCACCACCGGGAATCGAACCCGGGACCTCTGGTCGCTGGAGCAAGCATGCTCACCACTTTGCTACCGAGGCGGCTCCAACACCCCGACAGGCATATATTTAGCTGTTGGTTTGTACAATGATTCTGTATATGCATCCACAGGGTCACGCCGAACGAGGTTATTTTTAATCAGAACATGCCGCAAACATCTTCCAAATCATAAGGAGTAACTTACAAGTAACAACAGATAAAATGTGGAAGTAAAATATTTAAACCTAATTTAGTAGAAGGTAAAGCAGTATTTATAAAACCAAACATCAGAACAAAATCTCAGGCAAGAGGAGTCGCAACAAAAATTAAAAATGTGACACAAAACTTTTCATACCTATAAAAATATTAAAAGAAATAAAAAGAAAGCAAAGTTAAAATTGAATTTTCATTTCAGAAAAAGTATGTCTCAGGTGCGCAACTAAATTTTCGGATGTCACACATAGATAGTGCTAGCGACACATCTATAGTCAGTTATGTCAGAAGATGTGTTTTATTCATAGCGTGGACAGTTGTTAACGATAATCAGTTGTAATACCAGCAAATATCGCAACTCAAAATTTTTTTCTAAGAACGAAAATGTCGAATTTTGTGTCAAACAAACAGTATTTCCGGGAGCATTGCTTTTCTGCTTCAACTAGAAAAAATGCAGCTGAAGCATGTCATGTGCTTGAACAGGCCTACGGCGAACATGCGCCAACGAAAACTAAACTAAACTGTGAAGATTGGTTTAAACGCTTCAGGAGTGGCGATTTCGACATTGAGGACAAGAAGCGTTCCGGAAGGCCGAAAACATTAAAAGACCCCGAGCTGCAGGCGTTATTGGATGAAGATGATATGCAAACTGAAGATTGCGGAAGCATTAAACACGACGTGCCAAGGTATTTTCAAACGTTTACATGCTATGGGTAAAATTCAAAAGGAGGGAAAACGGGTGCCGCATGTGTTGACTGAGAGACAGATGGAACATCGAAGAGCAACTTTGACATTTTTCTTTCACGGCATCACAGAAAGAGCTTCCTGCATCGAATTTTTACGGGAGATGGGAAGTGGATTGTTTTTGAAAACCCCAAATGCAAAGAGTCATGGCTCTCACCTGGCGAAGCATCAACATCGACGGCAATGTTCTGCGTTTGGTGGAAATACAAAGGAATCGTGTACTATGAGCTGCTGAAATAGGGCAAAACTGGAGAGATGGCAAAAATGTATAGAGAGCGAAAGACAATTCTTTGAATACACAATTTTTTATGTTTCTATTGAAATTTTCCATTTTGCATTTTTCAGAAAAATTTAGTTCCGAACCTAGTATTTAAAAATAAATATATTAGCTATAATCATTGCAATATTGCAATGATATTGTTACAAATTTAATTTAGAATCTCTTAGTTTATAAACGTTTTCTAGTAAATGTTATAATTTTCAAAATATTTCCAAAAAGAGAAAAAGGTCCTGTGGAAGCTGCCACTTCTGGTGGACCGGTTACGGCCAAGATCACTGGGATCTCCAAATTATTTAAACAACTTAATTATGAAAAATCATCCCGATCGGACAAACCGTCTAGGATGTAACGACACAGACAGAGGACACAGGCATTTAGTCCGCACGGAACCACACACACACACACGAGTATATATGTACACCCACAGATATTTTTAAAAAACACCTTTATGACTTCGGCGATCGAATTATTACGTAAAAAAGTAAAAGTATAGATACTCATCAAATGGTAAACGTTAAGCAAAGAAATTTTAACTGCAACAATATAAAAAACACTTAGATTCAAAGTGACAAGTGAGTGACAAGTTTAGACAATGACGTCATTAATTTCTAGTCAAACTAAAATAATAATTCGACATATTAAATCAAATTTAAGTAGAAGCCAACATACTCGTATATATGCGGTGCGGCAGTCATAGATTTTTTTAATTTCTAAAATCTATGACTATCCCACCGCATAAATATGTTGGCTTCTAGATAACATTAAGAATTGACTAATTAATATGATTTCATATACCGTTAAGCGTAGACTTCTATACGGTGCCTTGCCATTAACTATTAATCCTCACTATACATGATTAGCGTATAGGCTACATTTAATCAGGATATTTATGTATATCCACTTCAAGGCTTTTGTAAGGTTTTTTGTCAATTTGACGGAAACTTCATGTTACCAGATAAAGTTCATCATAAAGCACCATGCACTGAACTTCATGATATGGTGAAATTAATGATTTCCCGCTCTTATCCACAAAATTTGGTAAACATTATTACGATTATAGAGACCGTGTGCGGACCGTCGGCAACTTATGGTTACAAGGACGAATCGCTATCCGATAAACAAATTTCTCTCAATTAAATGGATTAACCATTCTCTATAAAACCGATGTCCACATTCACCTCATTCTACTCACGCTAATTTATACTTTCCTATCCTCAAATTTATCGGCACGGTAAATTATTACCATCATTAAATTCCGCGCCTTGCTCGCATAGGTTCCCTTGCACTTGACATGAAAAAGTGGAACACACCTTCTGTCCCCAACTTTCTACAATAAATCACGATAAAATTGTGTTATGATTGAGCTGTAATTTAGTTGAGGTTGAGGCGAGCATCATATTTTATTAATTTTGAGACCTATGTATAAAATCTTAGTGTACATTAAAGTTTAATTTTTATTGCGGTTGTTACGAAATCTAACTTTATTATGAAAGGAAGTGTCATACTACATAATATATAAAGATACACAAATTTTATTACAAACGTGATAATTAAAAAATGTATAATTTATTTCATGTTTTACGATTGATAAGACACAAATTGTGTTACAAACTTCCTCATACCTCCTCATAAACCCCACACCAGACGCAGTCTTTCTATTATCCTTGTCAAATTAACACAATTTTCCATTCTAACTTTTCCATTTCCATCACTAGATATACGCATAAAACACTAAAAATCTACGGTTGGTTTAGTGTGTAAAATGTACTGTGCTTGTATAGTAAAATTTTTACTAATTATTTTAGAATATGGATGAGGATGAAACTGATGTTGATGTGCGCGGAAAACATCAACATGAAAATATGAATAAATTGGTGGCATTAGGAATGGGGTTGGGTTTGCTGTTGTTATAAAGATTAATTTTGTTTCATAAAATATTTATTTATTTTTTATATTTTGACATTTATCCAGCAACACATTATCTGAGTATAGCGCGTCTCCCTATATACATATACTATATACGAGACGAAAAAGAAGATACATATCATGCATAAGTCATGGAAAATACGTGTTTTCGCGCCATCAACTTTTTATGGAATTTCTTATTTCTTATCGCACGCGGGAATTTTACTAAAACGATAAAACGACCACCAGCCTAAAAAATCCTAAACCTACAATATTAAAGACGTTATGAAAATACAATTAAATTTATTTTTATTATTTTCTTAAAATTAAATTCGTTAACTAAGTTATAAAATAGAACTGGCAAAGTAGGAAAACTCGACTTAAAATGAAATTACATTCAATTAAGAAAATTACTTTCTTATATTCATTCGTTTGTCCCTTTTGATATGGAATTTGTTTGTTTGCAAGTGTATATATAAAGAGAGCAAAGATGGACCCAAAAAGCGAATATGATAAAAATAAATAAGGAAAACTTCTAACTAACAGCGAGATTGGTTTTCTCATTCCTTATTCTTAATGATCTGCGGCATGTATACGTGGTAAGGCTAATTTCGTTTGTTGGTGTGAGAGTTGCTCATTTCTCGGTTTATGTTTCGTCACTGATAAAAATTTATATTTATGTCCTTTTTCTGGTCGTGCTCGTTTTATCTTAATGTTTTGTCGGTCTGACTCATCGTTAAAATGATTAATATATTTTAGATTTTCTTGATAAGCGTTAATAAGCAAAGCGTTGATAAGCAAAAACTGTTCATAAACATTTTATCAGGTTAGCGTGATTGCTATACAATTTAAGATCCTTAACACGTTTAATACCATGTGACCCATCGCGTTACTTTCATTATGACGCCACGTGCACCACTGGTGGGTCACATGCATATGAGTGTCTAAAGTAAAGTAAAATAGAATATGTCTATACACCTCAGTAAAGGTCATTTATTGATTTATCTGCAGTTTTTTAATAATTTTTTTTCCTATTAAGGCAGTAAATGTGTTAAAGACATATTCGTATACAAATTAATTATATTTGGAGTTTTTAAACAGAGTTTGATTCTTAAGAAACGTGACTTTTATAACTAATGTACTACTATGGCCAACCGGAATTAAAATAAAAGTCATAACAGACAAAAAACGCAGTGAATCACGGCCATACGTTAGATAGTAAGCTACATTTTATTTAAAATGCGAAAAATTTTAGGTCTCGAATACAGCACACCTTTCTAAAATTAAAAATTGCAACTATCCGATTTGTGATAAAAATTGTCTTCTAATCAAAAATCATTATTCCTGCTCCAGAAAACCAATAAAACCTTGTAAAAAAATTATTCTTCATTGCAAAAATTGAAAAAGCTTCTACGGAAGCTGCCACTTCTGGTGCAGGTGTTCCTCCCGCATTTCGCATGGAGCACCAAATTTATGAACCTTAACTTAAATGGAAGTTTTATTCTGAATATAATATTCCGGTCTGTATGCATGAATTTTGGTGAAACAATTTTTTTTATCAAAACATGTCATTTCCGGTAAAATTTAAAATATGATCTGAACTATAATTTTGATTGAAATTATTAATTACATTTTTTAAACTTTAAATCATTTTTTCGTAAATGATATATATTTTTGAAAATATTTGCAAAAAACCGAAAAAGCTTCTGTGGACGCTGCCACTTCCGGTGGGCCGATTTGAGCGAGACTCCCAGTTGAGATTTTCCAATTTTTGAAAAAAGTTTAAGTATTTCAACCCGCTGTACATGGACCACATTGTAACTGAAAAGTTTTATGAAAAAAAAATGTAATTTTCACTTAAATTTTGGAAAACTGATGCAGACCAGTATTGTTCCAAATTTAATTTAGTATATTTTCGAAGATGAAGACCTCGATCAGTCAACATTTAGACTGTACGACACCATATACGCACACAGCCATTCACACACAAAGGTTTTTTAAAAACTTCGGCGACTTTTTAACTTCGGCGATATACGGATGGTAAAATTTTAAGTTAAGTCTCACCTCGTTGAGTCAAACACGGTGAGCTGTAAAAATAAGTCCAATTTCAAGGAGACCTCCTAATTTATGAAGTTTCATTCCCATATTGTGCCAAGAAGTTTATACAAAATCCTGTCAAACTTCTTACTCGAGCAATACAGACGTATATAGCCCTAGAAGAATCACAAAAGCGAAGTGTCCGTTTCATATTGAGCTGCTAAAAAGTAGAGTATTCTACTTTTCAACGGTGGGAAGGAACCCAGTTTTAAAATACACAGTAAAGTCAACTATCTAAGATAACGTTATAATGTAGGGATTCGGAACCTCAGTACTGGCGGCTTTAGGGTGCAAAAGCAGACGTTCAGCCGTCGTAATACTGTAACGAATTTATCCTTTGTTGCAAATAAAGTAACAAGATCCTCATTATTTGGCTGATAGAATTAGTAGTGATACAATTGGAACAGAAGCGGCATCCTGGCCCGAGTGTAAAGTTGCCCCATGAAATAAGGATGAAAAGAAAAATTCATTTAGAAAAAGCAGTTGCACCCATCGTTTGCCAGTCAAGCTTCCAATTAACATTGTATCGTTGGTAAGTCCAACCAAGGGATTTGGCCTCCATTGGTGTGCATGGGATATAAGCAGATCGATCGGGAAAGACAATTGTTGACGTTTATAAGTGCTAAAGGAAGAAACGGTTCAGAACTAGCAACCAGATGAAACTTCAACCAAAAGGAAGACTCCAGATTATCTGGATAATACTGACACTCACCAGCACAGGGAAAAACGGTAAAGCAAAAGAATGTATTAAATCTAGAAGAAGTTTGGAAAACCAGAAACGCGATTCAAGGCATGATAACGAATTGTACACTAGATAAAGGAAACACGATCACACATAAATGGCTGATTTGGATGTTTACGAAAGTTTAGGAAATACTTCAATATCATGTCATCAAAGGGAATGTGAGGCAAAAGAGGTGGCATGCAAAATGTGTGGAAAAATGGGTCATTTTGTGCGATTCTGGAAACCTAGCAGAGTCAAATGGAATGATAACAAGCAACGTGGATCGGAAGAAAAAAACAAAAAAGGTAGGCGATGAGAATGCATGTAGTCTAAGTAGAAAATGTATTATCTTGTAGAATAAATTCAAATTATAGCGATAGATCTAGCGATTTCGTCGATGGACCAAAACGTATCAAATAGGGAATGAAAAAGTGGATTTTAGGATCAAAAAGGGAGATTCAAAACAAAGAACTAAATTATCCAGTACTTGATTATAGTAATAATAAAATAAAAATGTATGGTACTATGGACTTGGATTGTTTGAATTTGAAAACAAAAAAGATCCTGACGACGACATTTTTGTTGTGGAAGACACTTTTCAACCAATTCTTGGCTTGGTTAGCTCTATTAAATTCAATCTTATTTGACGATTGAACATTGATTCGATTGCCTGCTTGCCAACAACAAAGGAACAGTTTGTGAAGGTTTTTCCTGATATTTTTAATGGTCTGGGAAAGTTTCCATTAAAACAATCCACCATACCGAAAGAAGACTCAGAGCCGTCAATGCATTATAAAAAACGAATACCGCATAACGAATCTATTTGGACTCAGAGTTAAAACGATTGGTAATGGAGGGAATCATTTCACCTATGTCATATCCAACAGACTGGGTTAATATCCTGCAGTGGTGGAGAAAAACGTTAAATTGAGAATTTGTTGGGATCCTAAGCCTTTAAACAGGGTCATTAAACGTGAACATTTACTCATTCCCGTGTTTACGGTTCTTGAACCGGTGAAGTAGATTCTGGCATATGGATCTGGATCAGGTCAGTTCCGGTCTGACTCTACGTTCATGACCCCATTCGGACGAATTAAATTTAACCGTGTGCCTTTTGGACCTTGTTAAAGTTAGCCGAAAGTTGCCAGCCGAAAATAGATAAAAATGATAATTCAGATTGTGTCTTTGGTTTGATAGCCGAAAATTGATTGAGCCGAAAATTGATCAAAATATTTCAGCCGAAAGTTACCAGCCAATATTAAAGAAAAATTATTTTTTCCTTCATTTTATTTACTTCTTTAAGTTGATATCAAAATAAAAATGTTAAATGATGATATGTTATGTCTACTGCAGTCAGCAAACCAATTGTGAAGAAATTTTGATGGGGATACAGGGATGTAATTTAACAAAATTTCCATAGTTCAAATTTTTAAAAATTGATTGAATGGCTCGCCGCTCTTGTTTAACCTTTATTCACATTGATGCCACTATGGCCGTTTGATAGGCCCTAATGCCATATTCCCATCAGAATTTATTCAAAATTGTAGTTAACAGGCGTTAGGGCCTATCAAATGGCCATAGTGGCATCAACGCGCATTAAGGAAAAACAAGAGCGCCGGGCCATTCAATCTTTTTTTCAGAAATTGAACTAAGGAAATTTTGTGAAATTGCACCCACGTATCCCCATCAGAATTTCTTTAAACTTGGACTGTCGTTAAGAGGCATTGCGGCCTATCAAATGGCTATAGTGGCATGGAAATTTTGTCAAATTACACCCCCGTATCCCCATCAGAATTCCGTTAACCAGTTTCATTAACCCGGTTAATTTCGTTTAGCAAACGGGGGTGCAATTTCGCTAATTCAATATGTCTCCACAGTTAGGTCGAAGTTGAACAACATGATGGCCTATCAAGTGGCCATATTGGCATCAATGACAAGGCATGCTAACTTAGAACGACAGACCATTCAAAGTATTTTCGATATATTGAATTAGCGAAATTTTGATAAATTACACCCCTGTATCCCCTTCAGAATTTCTACATAATTAGGCCGAAGTTGTCCAGCATTATAACATATCAAATAGCCATAGTGGCATCCTCACCAAACATTATGTTCATTTGAAGCAAGGTTAACAATATTGTATGTATTGTTAAAATAAATTTTCGGCTGATAACTTTCGACTGAAGAATGTTGACGATGACGCATTTATATACTTTCGGCTGAGAAAGCGAAGACACTGCATGCTCGAATTGTTTAATCTTTCGGCTGGAGACTTTCGGCTAACTTTAATAGTATGCCTTTTGGGCTACACCACCGGAAATGTTTCGGAAAAACATGGTCCAGATGTTTGGAGATATACCGGGAGTTGTACATAGTATATTTTGATGACATTGCAATTATGGGTCGAACCGAACGGGATCTCGATTGGCCTGTCGTTGGTTATAGAGCGCGCCAGAGCAAATGGCGTTAAATTAGGAAGAAATTCAGTATCGGAGATTACGGGTCGATTTCATCGGTCATGTTTTGAAGAAACGAAAAAAACGAACCCAAAGAATAAATGCCGTGAACCACTTTGTAGAATGAGAAAGCCGGAAAATATGCAAGATGTTATGCGACTCATAGCACTTTTAAAATATCTTGCAAAGTTCATCCCGAATCTAGCAAAGAAATCCGCAGCATTGCGCAATATTACGCAAAACGATGTCCTATTTCAGTGTAATGAAATAAGTGAACGCGAGTTTCATGACTTGTTGAAGTAGTGACCGCTGACCCTGTTTTGGTTATTTACGATAAGAACAAGCCTGTAGTCGTTCAGAGGGACGCGTCAAAGGATGGATTGGGCTGTGGGCTAACTCAGGGGACAACCTGCTGCGTATGCATCTAGAACATTGAGCAAGAGTGAGAAGAAATGAGCTCAAACCGAGAAAGAGCTTCTTGCAATAGTATTTCCATTACACTATAAAATATTTTTGTCAAAGGTGTTTTATAAAACAGTTTTATCAATTTTCTTTGATAGTGTAATATGTATGTTTTATAAAACTATCACTTTTATAAAATATTTTAATCAAATTTAGGCTCGTGCAGGTAAATTGGATACATTATTTTTGACATTGCTTATTTAAAATAAAAACCAAAATTATTTTTGACATTGCTTATTTAAAGCAAAAACCACAAAAATATTAATTCAAGAATACGAGGCGAATGAATTTTGCTAGAAAGCGAAATGTGACCATTACTCTGTCCCCCACACATATTGAATTTCGTAAGAATGTTTCTTGTCGTTTAATTAACGGCGATATTTTGTGGACAATAAAATTAAATGAATTGTCATCCATCCTTAAATATTTTATGTAGGAGGTTATGTCCTCGGGTCTGCAGCTCCTTTATTACATTTTGAAGGACATCTTTTAAATCCCGTCTCGATACCCAGGGTTTCGCCCAGATTCTTTTTCTGTTTCTAACGATATAATAATAAAGCGCCTAATGGTGCTGCACCCGCTGGTCGTTGCTGTTCCATTTTTACTGAAGTTTGAGGAAAACTGTGATAAAATCTTTTATGTAGTGTAATTTTCAAAAACTATTTGATTAAAATTGTTTTAAGAAAAAATTGATACGAATATTTTATAAAACACCTTTATCAAAGATCTTTTATAGTGTAACACGGCCTTACTTCCTGTATGATCGTGAATTCATTGTGGAAAGTGACCACAAGCCATTAGAAACATTCGTTAGCATGATATGGATAATGTGACCGTGCGATTACAAAGAATGTTTATGTTTCTGCTCAAATATCCCTAATTAAAGAAATGGAGGAGCTGCCATGCGTCTTTCATGCGGTAACAAGGATTGCATGTCTGACTGGAGGAAAACTATAAAACATATCGTTCTACTATCGTGCAAGATGAGCAGTATAAACGTATCAGTATATGTTCATTGATAACAGTTGACCGAATTATCAGAAGCTTGACAAATTTATTCAGGAAATCTACAAATTCAAATCAGAATTACATTTTGAGAATAATTTGCTTTTTCGCAACTGTCGGTTGAAGATACCCACCGGGCTACAAAATAAAATAGTGGAACATATTGAACACCAATCCGCGTCACAGTATTCAAAAGCTGCGAAAGTGCTTTAATTGTAGCATTAGAATATTCAACAAAAATAAAGTGTGATAATAACCCATTTAACTCGGATGTGATAGGTTCGTGGATGAATGTAATATGATCGTACAATATTCGAGCCGAAGATATTTGGCTTAGCGAAAATGGAGAAACGGCTCAGTATCAGTATTGAATTTTAGAATACAGTACTACGCCTGTGGCAAGTATGAAGCTGGCCCCTTGGCACCTTGTCAGCTGTGGTGGTCCTCTTTTGAAGACCAAGCTGCCCATATCCAAAATACTACTGTGTCGAAATAGTTTGAATGAAAGTCAGGTTCAACAAAAAATTAAAGAAAAAAGATTGAAACAAAAATACTACTTTGCTCGGAGCGCAAAAGCATTGCCAGTGTTAAAAAACGGTGATATTGTAATATTAAAAAAAACCTCCATCGTTTAGTTCGACCAGCTGTTATAGATATGACTGTTAGGAACCAGAACCATGCAAGTCATGTATTTAATCTTCGAATCATTTTAATTAATTTAATAAAAAAACAAGCATGTAATAGGAACGCACACTGTATTGAACGCCCTCATCATCTTCTCACTCTACTGACAACTAGTGAGGATGTAATAAACTATGTATAAGTAAGTAGTCGTATTGAGAAGCATTCATAATACTACATGCCATCTCATCACCTATCGCGACTATGTTTCCTTTATGACTTATGTTTATATTTAATGCATTTTTACGAAAAGTTTGTTAGTTTACGAATGTGAAGAAAATACAAATCTTTTGATAGTTTCATTAATTATGTTTGTGTTAGTGATATTACCTGGGTAAGACGGAATATTATTTAAAATTAGAGTTTTTTTGTTGATGTAATTAGTAAATCCTATTAAAATTAACTGAATAATATAAAACTACTTTATCTCGATTAGTTACATGAATGTTTATTTTGACGCAAAGTTATATTTAAAATTCTCATAAAATAGCATTACACTTCTAATTATTAAACTTACTGTACAATTTTGCAGGGAATGCAAAGCAAATAATTAAAAAGTATCTTATTATGATAAATGATAAGGAAAACATATTCAGACAGTAAAAATAGCTCATATTCATAATTCTAAACAACAAATTATACAATATAGTATATACAACAATTTATTAAGAATTCTTGAAAATGAAGTATTCCTAGAGATCTAAACACAACTTCATTTACATGGAGTGTTAGATAGAGACCATGCCAGTTAGAAAAAGATGCTCCCCGTTCAGGGGAGGGGCAGTTAACAAAATTTTATATTATAGCCAAATATAATAAAAATTCTCAGGCTAACTTAGATATCCCTAGAGATATAAACACAACCTCAGGTATAAGAGGTGTTATTTGAGGACAATTTTTATTATAAAATATATTCAGATGCTCTCTATTTAGGAGAGAGACATCAATTAAATTTGGTCATAATACTAAATATTATTAACTGCTCCCTCCCCTGGATGGGGCCATCTAAATATATTTACTAACTGAAATCGTCCCCAACTAACACCCCATATACCTGAGGTTGTGTTTAAATCTCTAGGGATATCTTTAGTGAAAACAATTCCGTGTCGTTTACAGTTTCCATTACAATACAATGTCTAAAGCTAACATAGGTCGTCACAGTCAGTCAAATGCGCTGCGATCTACTTCACGTGGCATGTGGATTTTCCCAAAATTTTCTTTCATATAAACCTTGTTCTGACAATTACGGACACACCAAATATAAAATCAGCCAAAACGGTCGAACCAATCTCAACTGATCATCTTTCATACATGCGGCAATTAATTTTTATTTATATAGATTACACAAGACAGACTCCAAATATTGGGTGAAATCTTTCTTAATTGACCTTGTTAAGGGTAGGTCAACTATATTCAGGTATATAATAAATAATTTTTGAGTTAGGGAAGACGGAATTTGATCCAAATGGTAAAGGAATCAAATGTGTAATTTAAAGGTCGATTTTATACCACTTTAGTAATTTATTACACCAGGCCGCTATCCGATATTGAGTGAAATGTTTCTCATTGGATTGTAACTCCGTGTAACCTGACACAAAAATAATTTATTTTAGACCTGAATAAGATTGATCTGTCCTTCACAAGGTCCATGGAGTAATATTTGACCTAATATTTGGAGCCAATCACCTGGCACAAAAGCAATTTATTACACACCTGAATAAGGTTGACCTTCTCTTCACAAGGTCCATCGAGTAACATTTAATCCAATATCCAGTGGCGGTGGCGGTCTTGTGTAATAAACTATTAAATGTGGTAAAATCGCCTTTTAGATTACATATAAATTACGCAATTCCACTGTTCCACTAACCTGACACAAACATAATGTATAGTATTACCCATCTGAACAAGGTTCATTTTACCTTCACTATGCTTACGAAGTAACATTTCACCCAATATCTGGTGGCGGTCTGGCGTGTAATAAATTATTAAATGTGGCAAAACCAACATTTGTATTGCATTTTGAAACCTACATCTTCTGATGCCAATTCTGTCTGATAAAACAAAAAAATATTTTATTACACAGCTGGATAAGGTTGACTTACCCTCGACAAGACTTCTAGTGCAATATTTGGTCCAAAATCTTGTGGCAGTCTTGTGTAATAAAAATTTAAGTTGGTCAAATTGACTTTCTTGTTATAAATAATGTTTGGGGTGAAATTTATGTATGTGAAGTTGGCCCAAATGTCAGCCCAAAAAACGCAGTGGCACCACGAAAACTACAATTTCTGTCACGAATGAACTGTCAGCCCAAAAAGTAAAATTATTTTTCTTTATAGATTTTTGAATTCAGCCCAATTTGTTTTTTATCACGACAGTAACAACTGTAATGACAGTTATATCGGATACACTCAGCCCAAAATTAAATTTTTTATTGTTAAAGGAACTTTTGTGATCGTGTATAATAAATGTAAAACAGCCAAGAAACAATTCTTATTATTTTCAATTGGTTCACGAAAATATTATTTTTAAGGAAGAATAATATGTGGCCTTGAGTTTTAAAGACGGACATATGCCAGATTTAAACGGAATTTTGGAATTTTTTGCTTTTGTTTATTATCTTCGAAATATGTAAACTTCTTTTAAGAATGTGGGAGTTTCTGGAATTTTTCAAAATTAAAAAATGTATGACGTATATCCGCCTTTGTTAATAAACGCCTCATATCTAAATACGAGTAGTCGGATCGTTCATTAAGTTTTACTTTAATATGCATATAATACTTATACACCTTCATATTGAGAATGACTTACTCGTATATTCGGCGGTTTTTACGAACACCCATAATATTTAATGGAAGTTGAGATTTTCGGTGTTGGTCATCGGTCTCACTATGATTTTCAGACAGATCTGGTTCTAGCCTTTACGAGTAGGAAGTTTCAAGAGGTTGTGATGGGGTCCTCATACCAAGAATGGCCTATATTCGGCCGCTTTACGAACAACCATAATATTTAATGGAAGTTGAGATTTTCGGTGTTGGTCATCGGCCAAATATAGGCCATTCTTGGTATGAGAACCCCATCAAAACCTCCTGAAACTTCTTACTCGTAAAGGCACCAGATCTGTCCGAAAATAATAGTGAGACCGATGACCAACACCGAAAATCTTAAATTCCATTAAATATTATGGTTGTTCGTAAAGCACACGAATAAAGGCCATTCTTGGTATGAGGACCTCATCACAACCTCCTGAAACTTCTTACTCGTAAAGGCTAGAACCAGGTCTGCACAAAAATCATAGTGAGACCGATGACCAACACCGAAAATCTTAAATTCCATTAAATATTATGCTTGTTCGTAAAGCGGCTGAATATAGGTCATTCTCTCAGTATGAGGATGTATAGTATTATGTATATGTATATTAAAATGAAACTGCTTATGAACGGATCGACTAATCGTATGTGAGGCGTTTATTAACAAAGACCGACATACGTCAGAGATTTTTTCATGAATCAATTGAAAATAATAAGAATTGCTTCTTGGCTGTTTTATACATTTATTATATACAGTTCTTACGTGATAGCAACTATAGTTTTTGTGTTAAAAAATTATAAGAATTTTGAGAAATGTTCTTTGTCACTTTCATTTAAAGCATGAACATGTTTGAGTTAAATGTGTATATTTGTTATTTTATTATTAGTATAATTTTATAAATTTAAAATACAATTGTATTATTTATATTAATTTCATTCAAATTCGCATATTAAAATCTTTCGAATTATGTGATATTCAATGATTTTCCAGTTTTCTGTCATGATAGTTATCAAAATAGATGACGGTATTGCCAGCGGCAAAAAATATAATATTTTGGGCCAACCTCCCAAACGTGTAAAATTTACCCTTTTGCAAGTTATTTGGGATGGTTTTGAAATAACTAATTCAATGTAAATAGTTTGTAATAAATTCCGGTCCAAGAACCAATTATATGATGCCGATATTATAGTTATATTAACAGTTACAATTTTGTCGTTGTAGGTTTAATTGTAAGCGGAACCGGATGACTCGTTCCTTGATAACAGAAGCTGCGTTTTTTTGAAAACAATAGAATAGTTCAGAACTATACAGAACAACGATATTACAAGAAAACCATACAACTTTTATGATGGATTTTTTTGGTTATACATAGATTTCTATTAAATCTAAATTATTTAATTTAAAAAACATTAGATTTTCTTTTACTTTGATTTTTTCTTTTGTAAAATATAAAAATTCGTAAATACGAAAAGTTAATTATTAAAATAGAATATAGATGGAAATGTGAATGAATTTCGTACGCTACGCAGTAATTCGCTAGTAGTACAACTACATGTATTATTCTATATAATATAGACAATATTTCAATGTAATAATACAACGTCAGTCGTTGCGACCTGATGAGAAGACTGATTTTTTAAATCAATATCACATTCAATTGAAGAAAGAAATCTTGAGATATGAAATTTCTTATAGAATAAAATTTACTAAGAAATGCTGTTCTGCAATTGAATGTCATTTAAGATACGCGAGCCCCATTATAATTTTAATCGGGTTGGCCCAAGTAGAGTACACACATAGAGTACACATATTCGGAAAATATTTCAGCATATTTAAATTAATATAATTTAATTTATAGTTATATTGTTAATTTTTCATTTGATGTTAGACTTTCATAAACGTCTATAATTATATGTAAACATTATTGTTTTTAATTTAAAACTCTGAATTTAATAAATAAATAAATATTTCAAATTTTATTTCAATAGGAATATTTGTTGCGTTCCGCCTTCGCCTAAATGACAGCTTTAAACCAATACACTCTCATTAATTTTTGTTTTTGTTGGTTTAGGATTAATTTAAGGCGAGTTCAGTGTTGCCTTCGTTCGTTCTGCATTTTTTTTTAGCGGTTCATGGTTGATGGAAAAAATGCAGAACGATTTTGCTTCCACCTATCGTAGAAAAAATCAAGTGTTTGACATTTTTTATTACAAACCAAGCCAAGCGTTATAAATTTTTTAAAAGCGAGTGATATTTTTGTGTTGTTTTTTTGTGTTTCAATGATAAAATATATGTTAATACTAATTATATATATTATAATAATAAAAGTTTTGTTGTAATAATATAAATTGTGTGACAAAATGGATTCGAGTGATTTGGCGATTCTTTCTTCCGATATGATGAATACAAGCGGCATCATAATACATCATATCTTAAAAAAAAATTCTCGGAAAAACCGACGCTGTAATGTGAGAGAAATTCTCAAAGAAAGACGCAGAATGGGCCACTTTAATAATTTGATCAATGAAATGAGATTGCACGATACAGAAGGCTTCAAAAATTTCCATCGTATGACTCCCGAAATGTTTGATGCTCTACTACATATGGTTGGACCGGCCATACAAAAACATGAGGCATTTACGTTTAATCCAATCACTGCAGGAGAAAGGTTATCTTTAACTTTGCGTTAGTAGAATTTTTTTTAAAAAATTTAATTTACAAAAATTAACCGAACGTTCTTGTTTATGTTATAGTTTTTTGGCAAGTGGTGATAGTATGGTGTCCATCGGACCGTACGGATATCGGGTAGGCAAATCAACCACTTCAGGTATTATTCGAGAGACTACAGCTGCAATTTGGGAGAAATTAAAACCTATAGTTTTCCCAAATTTCTCTATATCACAAACATGGATGGATATTGCAGCAGAATTCTACTCAACGTGGAATTTTCCGAATTGTTTAGGCGCAATTGATGGCAAACATGTTGTTGTTCAAGTAAATTTAGTTGCTTTATATTAGAAATGTTTTATTTTATATCATTTTATTTATTTTTTCTGCAGGCATTCGCGAATTCTAATAGTTCCTGCTATAATTACAAAAGTACCCACAGCATCGTGTTAATGGCAGTGTGTGATGCTCAATATAAATTTATATTAGTTGATATTGGAGCATCGGGTAGGAATAATGATAGCGGAATTTTTAGACGCAGTGAATATGGAAAACGAATCCTTAATAACTGCGATTCGTTAAACATTCCGAGTGCAGCAATATTATCGGGCAGCCCAATAGTGGTACCTTATTGTTTTGTTGGTGATGAGGCTTTCCCTTTAAGATCCAATATTATGCGCCCATATCCCGGAAGAAACACGGCTGTTTTAAGTCATGAAAAAAACGTTTTCAATTACCGTTTATCCAGAGCCAGAAGAGTGGTTGAAAACGCTTTCGGCATTTTGAGTGCAAAATGGCGAATTTTTCGGAAACCAATTATTGCAAGCAGACTCACTGTTGTCAATATCATAAAATCAACTGTTTGTTTGCATAATTGGTTAAGAATGCAGTCGAATGATTCGTATCAATATTTCTCCAATGAGTTTGTGGACCACTACACTCAAAATGGCAATCTAGTGTTGGGTGAATGGAGGGGAGATACAAGCAGCAATGGAATACGCAATATTGGACGTATGGGATCTAATAACCCAACTGGCGATGCTGTGTTAATTAGGAATAAATTTGCCGATTATTTTACGAATTACAATGCCTTACCTTGGCAAAATCAAGTGATGTTTAATGAATGTTAAATAAAATAAATTTGTTTTTTATTTTTAAAATTAATTTTGATTTTTATTTTTTTCTTTCGTTTTATCTTGATAAAATTTTATAGTATTCATTATTCCTAGTTTCACTTCTAACGAGAATTCTTTGCCTACTTCTTTAAACTCTTCACCCATTGATACAAAAAAAGGGTCAATATTCTCGCACCGGCAAGGTGGTTTTTCTGAACTTTTTGAAATCAACTGATTATGCCCCTTCATCGTATCCAGCAACTCGTTTAGAATGATGGTATCTGGCTGTCTTACTGCTTTTCTTTTTGCAGGCGTTCGCATAGCTGTTGATGTAGATGGTATCTGAGGGCTATCTATACTGTCGAGGCTGTTTGATTCGCTATATGTCTTTCGCTTCGCAGGCGTATTTATAGGACTGGACAATTCTGTCTCCTCAATATCTGTCATTTCAAGGCTGTAGGCAGTGGTATTGAACAGCTCTTGAAATGAGTTACTGCTGGAATCTTCCAATTGCAACGTTTCTCTAGGATTAGCTTCTAAGTTAGAAACTATTGTGCTATAAATAAGATTTAAAAGCAAATATTAATTATCCTCATACACAACATAATAACCATGAATTTAAATATTACTTACACGTTATCTATAAAATATTTTTTAAAAAAATCCATTTCTAATAATAAAAATTGATTTTTTTTGCTGATGGGTTTCGGAGCGTCTCCACTTTGACATTCTTGCTCTTTGACAGCTCCACAATACCGCAGTTTTAAATTTCGCCATCTGGCTTGGGCATCTTTACCTGAAAAATACAAGAAATAATAATTAATTTAAATTATATGTATATCGCTTAAGGCATTGCCATATGACGAATATTTCCACGACCGATAAAACCGAAAAAGTCAATTTTTAATTAAATTGGTTACACTTTTCAAATGTAAAGTATTGAAAAACAGTACGTATTGATGAAATATACAATATCTAATCAAAATTTTATTAAAATTAAAACAATTTCAGTCAACAGAATCCATTTTTATGATTTATCGGACGATAAAATAAAAATCGTCTGACAAAACATAAAAATGGAAATATTTCGACCGTGGAAATATTCATCATGTGGCAAAGCCTTCAAGAGAAATTCACTTCAAAACAATTAAATCACCACCATTGTACACTCGTACTTACTTGATATAACCATTTGCTGCGCCAGATTCTCCCAAACCATCTTCTTGGCTGAATTGTTTTTATACAACTTAGTATTCACATCATACAAAATTGGATGTTCTTTTACTAATTGAATCAGTTTACTGTCCATAGCAAATTCTATAATAAAAGTAAAAAATATTATTTGTGATTATAATTTGAATTTTGATACATAAAATGTGTATCAAATGAAATTTTACTTACCGGAGTTTATAGACATTTTATTTTAATTAAATAAAAATTGTTTGACCAACACACAAGATAATAATGACTAATATGACAATAAAAATAAACAATAAACATAACCAAACATTTTCTTTTGTTTATCTCTTTTTATAAAATATCATGTTGTCTCTTTCTCGCCATTTTCGTTCAGAGAAAAAGTTAAAGTTAAACCATCTTAATGACAAAACTGCAGAAGAAAAAAATCGTCATTTTTAACGATTGCTATTGGCTAAAAAAAAATGCAGAACGAACGAACGAAGGCAACACTGAACTCGCCTTTAGTATAAACTTCAAGTGGGTTTTGATATTCCTCAGGTTGTATTTAGATCTCTCTAGATATCTATTGTGGCCCTAAGAACTCTCATTATATTTTTTACCATTTCTAAAAATAGGAGTTCCCTGCCTTTGGAGCTTGGTATTATTTTTTTAATTTTTCTATTATTCCACCCATTTTACCCGAGTGTGGATTGTAATTTCTCTAGTTATCTCATTTAATTTCAATAATTCTTCCTTATGTAGCCCAGCGTGTAGTATTTGTTACTAATCTGCCTCGGATACCGATTTTCTAGTTATTTTTTTTTGAACTTTTATTAACCGCAACATTCTTATTAGTAAATATTGATTAATAAAATGGTAAATATATTATAATTTCTCTTGGGTTATTTTAAAGATAATTGTCAAATATTTAAAATAAAACGTTTAAAATAAATTGTTACGTTAATTCCGCCTAATACAGGTATCATTTTGATATGCACCAACACATATAAACGTTTAGCATAGAGTTAGTAAAAACTTTACACTGCTGTATAAACATGTGAAGCGTTTGCTAATTATTTTACTTGTAAAACTTTAGCAGTATCTTCACATGCATAGTTAGTTTGCCAATAATCTATTACGATTAAATAAAAAGCACCCTGCCCATCAATATGTTATACCCAAGATTACTGACGTAATTATATTCTCTATCGCGTATTATTACGTTTTTACAACTCGTTTTGCTCATGTTTTGCACAGGTTTGATACAGAGTTACGAACAATACGAAACCATATAAACCCAACTTCGGTGAAAAAGAAGGCAGGCACGATTTATTTGCGCACGCTTGAGATTTTTGTGATAGAATAATATTATAAAAATACTCACACACACACAAATACTTAAAAAATGACGACACAATCAAAATAGCTTGCATCGCGTTTTACATCGATTATTTTTTTATTCTCTATTTCTATTTCGGACTTGTCAAAAATGAGAATGCACGTGGTTTTTGTTTGTGCGGTTATTTAATTTTATCTGTTAAAATTTTACTTCCTAGTGGTACCATCCATTATTATTATTGTTGTATGGTCATATTAAATAATACAGTGCATTTATTTTAAATGTGACGTGAGGTGTGTTTCACATTCCCACAATAATTTATATTATTTTCAGTATGTAATAATTTTTGTAATTTCGTACGGCTCTGTTACATAAGTGTTAAATTTTTTATATTTTTTTTTTTGTTGTGTAAATTGAAAGTCGAATTGAATTTGAACAACAAGCACAGTTTTAATAAAATAAGAATTGTTACGTTTAGTTGGCTGTGATCGTTTTATCGATAAAGACCTAAACAAAGTTTTTGTGCCGTGTTTTGTTTTTTTTTTCTATCTGTGCCCACCTTTTTGTGACATGTGCACGACCTTTAAGTAATGTTCTGAAGCATAATAATATAAAACATGTGATTTTAAATTTTTTATATACATAATTTTATAAAAAAAAATGTAAGAAAATTTATAAAAAATATATAAAAATTGGTTTTAGTACTCATTTTATAAGTGTTGTGTAATTTTGTGTTTGTGACAGGTTGGTTCGATTAAATGCGACGACTCAGTAATAGTGTTCGTATAATAGAAGGTCGTGCAGTTTGTGTTTTGTTTTTTTACGTACGGTTACGCAGATTGCGAATTATTATGAATGAATATTATTTACACGTGACGTATGGGGTTCATTCGCATTTAACAATCGAATTTTCAAATTTTTGAGAATCGCTGCGCACATGAGTTTTAAAAATGTTTGTCGTTCGTTGCCTATATAGACGAGAAATATTTTTCGTTGCTTGCATTTGAAACTTTTACTTTTAAAATTAGAACGCAACAAATGAGAAATTCTTGTGTTTTGTATTTTTAAAATTCACATGATTGGATATTTGCCAGTTGTACAGTTTTTTTTATTTGATTTGACAAAAAATATCACAAAATCTCACATCATTCGGCGTATACGATTATTAAACAAATCGATCGTTGTGTCATCGAGAAGATTGAATGCCATTGCCATTTCTATCTCGCTTTTCTGTTTCTGGTTGTGATCTTAATTGTTTTTAATTGATTGCGTCGTTTTACAATTAAAATCAATTTGCAGCACGAAATACATCTTTTTGTCTAAAGAAATTCTTAATTTTTTATGTATATCGTGTTCAAAACATTCTTAATCACTACACGAGCTAAAATGTACCAAGCACATGCAAAAGTATTAAATATATGATAAACACGCGATTTTTGCATTTTTGATTACAAAAATTTTCGCGTTTCAACCTAATACCAGTCGCGTGTTGTTGTATTTTATGCACTTCCAATGTTTTATTTCGCGTCCCTAACATATTTTATGTAGAGGGTACATTAAAATACTTATTATTATATTTTGGGATCTCGCTTTATTATTTAAGTTATAAATGTTTCAAGGGGGTTATTTATTTATGATGACATTGCGTTTATACAAAAAAAAAAAATAATATTCATGCTGAAAATTTTTTGATGAATAAAAGTTTTGTTCCATAGCCCAATAATTCAAATTTATTCATAAAAAATTAATTCTATTTTTCGTTGGACAAAAATTACAAAAGGAAATGAAAGCCAAAATTACCCTTAAAAAAGAGCGAGTCAGTCAATCGATGTTTAAATTGCAAAAATATGGAAATTGTAAATAGCTACAAAGGGGATCAAAAAGATACTTGTTGTATAGTCTATTAGCTAAAATATATTATGGTAATTTCGAACTAATCATGTTATAATTAAATAAAAAATATGTTATTTATGAGTTAATCAAGGTACAATCAATTAAGATAAGATAACATTTTCAAACACTTATCAGTATATAGGTAATAAAAATTGTATCTAAACGTAATATGTTATCTCTAACGGGAAATGCGCGTCCCCCCAACCACTACGTTTACTAAATATTGTTAGCGTTAACGCGTCTAATTAAATTTCAACGACATCAAGTCATTACCATTTTTAATGTTATGAATCTCATTAATGTTATGTTTAAACTGATTTTAGTAAACCATAATTAGTTATACCACTTTATATTGAATCGCTATAGTTAGTTACTATATAATATTAAGCTAATTAGAAATTGTAATTAAAAATATTATATATCTTTTACTGCAATCAAAACAAAAGAAGAAATGATAACCATTCGCTTGGAAGGTGGGTAGTAAAGCGAGGATTTTATTTATTTTTTGTTTCAAAAGATTAATTATCCTAGAGATAAATGGTTGCAATACGATGAATATAAAAGAGTTCAAGGTGGATTATTGGTCAAAAGAATTATTTGTTTAATAAAAGTACACCCTAGAGATGAATTTGTTAGTTCGTTTTCTCAATTTTATATGTATACAATATTTTAGCATAACAAAGCTTATAAGACTTTTAATCCATCAGGCGAAGTGATAACATTAAATCTGTATACATTTTCAAATTCTGCTAATCGTGTATATTCCAGGGATTTTAATGAACGTTTAACTAAAAACGATATTTTGTTTTGGGGTTTTTCTTTTGTTTGTGGTCGAGACGTGCAAGATAACAGATGAGACATTGAATTTGTAATCTGTGTTTATGTAACCACTAGTATATGTAACTCTTGAGATCAATCTTGATAAATTTTTTATCGACTTTTCTAGAATTCTTGATGGTTTATATTTTTCAAAGAACAACTGACAATTGGGACACCACTCTTCCATAATATAGAAAAAGCCAGCTTCCGATTATTCGTTATTCTTTCATTAAGGGTGAAATTTTCTTCAGTATCGTTAAAAGTTAGAATTGAAATTATTTAATTTAATTAGTTTATACTTTTCCAATATAGCTCGCTTTATCGAATATTTAAAATCATTCTCAGAATCCACGACAATTACTCCCAACGTAGTCCAGTGTTAAAAACACGAATTCAATTCTAATTATTTCGACGATCTTAATCACATGTTCAGTTACAGGAAAATGACATATCTCGATTCTTGACTTGAGGTATTCACGTCCATTAAAAATTCACCGCTTTGTAAATAATATACACTCCGAAGTGATAATTAATTTAATTTCTCCGCCTCAATATTTATTTTGGCAGCAGTTACTTAGCATGTCAATGTTTTGCTAGACAGTGAATTGCAAATAATTGGCGCTTTCAGGGCACCCACCAGTTCGGCACATGTCGAGTAAAATTGAAGCCAACGTTATGAAAATGTTTAGCACTATGAAATTTTCAATCCAAATTGGCGATGTTTTCACTAGTCATGATAGGGATCAGAAATCGCCCTTTAATTGCATCTTTCACAGCGATCGTAATGAGTCTTCGTTTTAGTCTTACTTTACGGAGTGGAGTAGAATTTGTCTATAACGATACTTTGGAATTTGAACTTTTCTGATAATTTTTTTCTGGACTGCAGGTCGATTCTGGCTTTTCCTAGGAAATAGAAATTAGGAAAAATATTTACATAGAAAAATACTATATATAAATGCCGTAAAATTTTATTTTTGGCATACTATTGTAAACAAAGTTTCAAAAATAAAATTAATTGGGAAAATTTTTCCTATTGAGACTACGGAAAGTATAGAAAATGCTACCAGTGGAAAAAAATGAAGCTTTGGATACACCTGAGACACTTTTTCTATTTTTAAATTGATAATTTTCATATTAAATGTAAATAAATTTATAGTTTTTGTATTTTAATGTAACATACAAATAATATTAAACTTTCCAAGATCACTTTTCATAGAAAAGCCTGACTAAACACTTTTCGTAGTAATAAATTTTTCCACGAGAGCACAGGGGCACAAGTCTCAATTGAAACTTGTACAATTTGTTTCCCCTGTGCTCTCGCGGAAAATTTTATTACTACGAAAAAAAGTTTAGTCGGACTTTTCTATGAATTATCTATGAAAAGTGATCTTGGAACGTTTAATATTATTTGTATACTGTATTAAAATATAAAAACTATAAATTTATCTATAATTAATATTAAAATTATCAATTTAAAAATGGAAAAAGTGTCTAGGGTGCATTCGAAGCAAGCTTCATTTTTTCCACTGGTAGCGTTTTCCATACTTTCCCTAGTCTTAATTGACGATTGGAGGATCACGAGTGGCACATAGCGGAAACATTTGAAATTCAACGAGCTATGGCAGCTTTTTTGTTATTGCGAAATGTCACTGAAGGATAGCTAATGAAATTTTTATTTTTTCCGCTAGCTGCGTTTCCCCAGTTTTACAATCGTCAATTGACGATTTGAGGATCACGAGTGGCACGTAGCGGAAAAATTTGAAACTGAATCAGCTATGCCAATTTGATAATACGAAAATAATCCAGCTATGCCGATTTAAAAATACGCGTGATTTTTGTTTCCCTAGCTGGGTTTTCCAAATTTTACAATAACGGAAAAAATATTTCCTAAATTATAAAAATTTAGATCAAACATGATTTCTCCTCAGTATGGCGGAAAATGATAATTTTAACTAAAACTCTATGTAAATATTTTTCCTAATTCCTATTTCCTATAGGGAGAGCCAAAATCGACCTGCTGGAATTACTTGGCAACACTGAGTTCGACAACGTTATGTAATTCTTTCTACGTCACTTTAACAAATGAATCGCTAACTGCAGAAAAGGGACAAATTGCCTATTTTCAAATTTTTCAGAACCTAAAAAAAATTATTATTTATTGTTGTCATACAACAACACAATTGACTATCATACAAAAATCGAAAGGATATATGATTAGATCGCAGTTATTGAAAACGTATAGACTTTTGAAACTCAATAAAATCTTCGTACTTATCGAAATTTTCTTATTTTCGGTTTCCACCGGTTTCGCGATTAATTTCAACAAATTGGTTTATTTCTCACTAATAATTCGACATTATTTGAAAAAATCAACGAAATTTACTGCAGAAAGCGGCCAATTGAAGTAGACGTCCCATTTCTACAGTAAATCAAATTTTCGATTAATTTTTTTTCTATTAATTTTGATGGTGGAAGTCTCGTTTCCATAGTAAACGATTTTTTCTGCTTAGTACCCACTATTTTTACCGATGTGAAGTTTCTAACAAAAAATAACAAAAAATCCAAATTATATATGTATTAGTACCACTTAATATTAAATTCTTATTTGAATAAATTGAGTGTGATTTATTACACTGTTAAATTATTTTTAGAATCAAGTACATTTAAAAATTATAATTTTTAAAATAGAATTTATTTAAAATTACAAAATATTAATGAAATCGGCCCCAAAAAAATCCCGTGTACATACACAAATCCAAGTAGAAATTTTTAATGCAGAACAGTATTAGTATTTACACTGTTAAAATAAAATATTTGCGAAATAACTATACTATAATAGAAAGAGACGGAAATAGGAGCCACATTTTTTCATATTCGATTTATGTATTTTGCAAAGATGAAAGAAAGAGTGAGAAATAATCGAGAAAAAATAAAACACATTAAGCTCTCGCAAATCTAATCGATTTTATTAGTTTGATGTACGATTTACATGTTCCAATTTTTTTTCCCAGTAAAATATGAAGGGTTAAGTATATTACGATTTTCGTTTGCGAGAGGAGCACGAAACAAATTCCAGTAAAATAAAATTGCATTTTTTTCTTTATAATTTGAGCAAATGTTGTTTACATATGGCTGACTCTTTTTTACTAATAACTTTTTGTTATTTGCGTGCAGCTCTATTTTTCAGTAAAAAATTAATTGGGAAAAAAAATTGGAACATGTAAATCGTGCATGAGTAGTTTTAATTTAGATAAATTCTGAATATCCTAGAGTTTGTCGGAAAATTTCACTATGTCCAAATGTTAGATTAAGGTTGACACAATCAAATAAATCTACAGTCATTTCCATATCTAAGGGATAGGTGTCATTTTTCGCTCTAGCAATTCTAATCGATATACTCCTATCCATTAGCTGCAATAGATTTCTTCATTAACTTTTATTTCATTTTGATTTTGGGGGGGCGGTGGGGGGGGGGGGGGGTAAGGTGCGTTGTCTTGAAGGTTTATATTCTATTCCAAATGTCAACGTCACCTGCACGTGGTGCTCCCTGCAAATCAACCAACGAGGCTTTGGCGAGCGAAGAACGGCGGGATAACCGAACACTAGAACCTAGCAAAGGATTTTAGCTCTATTCTAAATTGCAATAGTTAGGTTTACAAAATCTGCAATAGTCTGTTCTTAAAGCAATGAAGTTACAGCAAAAACAATTTTAGAAAAGGTGGAACTCAAACTGTTCGGTTGGCTTAACTACCCTGTAATGATGCCGGCTCAAACGGTTCTTTGTTGAGACAACCATTCAGATGCCCATTCGTTATCTAAATTTATCTAAACAAAACTGCTTAAACTAATAAAATCATTTTGATGAAGGAACTCGAATCAGATAATCCTTTTCTCAATTTGGATACGGCTGTTGTCCGTTATCCTTAAACTATCATTTTCAAGTAATGGAATTTTTCGACCAACTCTACGACATTTAGAATTTATCTCGAAATCGGTTTAATTAGCGAGAGCGAAAAACGATACCTATCCCCTAGATATGGAAATGACTCTAGATTTATTTGATTGTGTCAACCTGAAGATAACATTTGGACATATTTGAAATTTTCCGACAAATTCTAGGATATTCAGAATTTATCTATACAAATTTTATACAATCCAATAAAATCGTCTTCATTTTCCACAACTAAAAATGATATCTTATTCTCGGCATCGTTTGGAAATTGAACCTAATTAATTTATTTTTGTCAACAAAGGATGTTATTTTTACATAGGTAATTTTTCCGACAAAGTTTACGATTACTAGAATTTATTTTAACAAGAATTGCGTAATCTAATAAAATTGCCTAAATTTAGCAAAACTAAAAAGGATTATTTGGAAACTAGGTTCATTTCATTGTGTTATCTTATAGTCATTTTCCAACAATCTCCACGATTTTAGTAATATATTTAAACTAAAATTACTCATACCTAACGAAACGACACCATTTACCACAACAAAATTCAGAAATATCCTGTTTTCTGGAAATGTCCTTTAGCTCACTCCTGTCCTTTAGATTGTCTTCTCTATCTGGATATCTCTTATCGAGTAATTTGGAGAGTACTACGGTTTTTATACCCGGCATTTTATTGGTCCAGATTGACAAAATACACAGTATCTACGGCGAAAAATTGCAATAACAATTCTCATATTTTTCTTGTTAAACATTTTATTTTTATTTATTTTAACTAATTCACACATGATTTTAATTTGATATTTTAGTTATCTGTTTGATTAATTTATGTGTGTATTTCATTATGGCAGTGAAGTATGTCCCAAATAACAAAAATAAATCTGTATTAGCATATAAACTGTTAAAAAATTCTTATAAGAATTTTGAGTGAAAACTAGCAAATAAACTCGAAAAAATTAATTTACATTCTTCATAATACCCCGGAAAATCATTTCCACTTTTCTTCATTTGTAAGTAGTTTGCAGAAGATAATTTATTTCAATATACTCGTTCTCTATAGATAGGCCAATCCGACCTATATAGTGACATCTTGCCCTAATCTCTGAAAGTGGCTTGTTATTGGCTCAGATGATAAAATACTCAAAATTAACAGTGGAAAATTGCTATTAACAAGGTTGCATTTTCTCCGCTGGGAAAAACCTTATACCTGAAAATGTTCTCTATAGACAGGCCAATCCGACCTATATAGTGGTATCGTGCCCTAATCTCTGGATGTGGCTTGTTATTGGCCCAGATGATAAAATACTCAAAATTAACAGTGGAAAACTGCTATTAACAAGGTTGCATTTTCTCCGCTAGGAAAAACCTTATACCGCAAAAATGTTCTCTATAGATAGGCCAATCCGACCTATATATTGGCATCTTGCTCTAATTTCTGAAAGTGGCTTGTTATTGGTCCAGATTGACAAAATACTTAATATTTTGAGTGAAAAATATCAATAAACATATTTGATATTTTTTTTTTGTTAAAGCTTTAATTTTATTTATTTGTTAACTTTTTCTTTAAGTTCTTTATATATTTCTCTATTATCTTTTCTATTTATTATCTTTTATAAATTTTATTATGTAAATTATGATTTTATTTAATATAATAATAATTTTTAATAAAATTATCACTAATTTGCATTTATAAAATATTAACAGTGTAAATCACCAATACTAAAACAATTCAATATGGCGGCTATTGGAATCTAATTGAATCCAATAAGAATTTTGCTTCCGCCATGTTTTCTAATTGGAGCCGTATACGTTTATTTTTTGTTAGAAACTTCACAGGCTCCTTTTTTAAGGTCTTGGACTAGCCTACCACTTCTAGTTGGTTTTTAATTTTTAATTAATACATTTAATAACTTTTTTTGATCTTATTTTTGATCCTATGGGCACATAAAACAAGAAATGAAAAATAGAATAACTTGGAGAAATATTTCATTATATTTTATTGAACCAATACAAAATAAAAATGTACATAAAAATTACATATAATTCGTCATATAAAGCAAAATAACTAACATAATATTCAATATTTATGCAAAAATAGCTATCTACTATGGAATTCCTCAAAACATTATATATGAATTCCTACGTCACAGAGACATCATTGCTTCCGAGCGTTTTTTTATACAAGGCGCATTTATGTTATTTTCCTTCAGGTGTCCGTTCTATAATATAACCTGGCCACTTTTGTTCGATTTAACACTCCTCTTGTGAATTAAAGATGTTGAGGGTCTACCCATATTTAAAAGATTCAAAATAGATTTTTTTTTGAGATAATTCATTGCAATCTCTCTTTTAAAATACAGGCAAATACAGAGCATAGGCATTATAAATAGCTATTTCAATTCCGTTTGTAAATAGTGGAAAGTATCATTTTTATTCGGTACTTTCGCACATACCAGTCCAATTAGTCAACACCTCCCATGTATGATGATTCGATAACATTTTTACAACATTATTGTCTTTCTAAATAAGTGCCAAAATCTCATTTTCATTCTGACTGTTCCGGTACAACGAATTCCTTTTTTGGACAGCAAAGTCACCAGCTTAGGACTGCGAAATTTTCTATGTTTAATTCGTGCTTGGTTGGCTCAGTGCATAGTGATTCGACCATATTCATAACTACTCTCTCGCCAATTATTTCCCCGAATAAATTGTTTTAAAAAATGATGTTCGTAATATCGAACCATTTGCTCATCAATTGATATTTTGCTGAGAAAACGCCAAATTTCATGAAATTTTTATTGAGCATATCAATGAGCGGGCGTATTTTAAAAAAATTGTCGCGGCAGTTAGGATCTATATCGGCATTGTTATTAAATGAAGATTGCACTTTATTACAAAATGTCTATTTCTTGCCATACATTTTCGAATGATTTCTCTATCGAGATCCTCATTCTCCGACCAATACAACTTTTCTCGAGGACTATTGTTGTGTCCCGTATATATTAGAATTCCCATAAATTTTCTGAGACAATCGACGGCAATCGATTTTTAATAGAGGTGAATAGAATAAAGAAGCCTCCTAGTTCCTCCCGAATTGAAAGTGGAGGCTGTTTTATTTTTACTTTTTGTTTTGTAATAAAATTTACAGGTGAGGTGTTACTCCTTTAATATACAAGGGTTTTCCCCCTGGAGATATCCACTCAATTTTTCTTTATTTGCAAGAATATTTTAAGGCATTAAATATGGTATATAACGTTGTTCAAATGTCAACCACAGCTTTGGTTCAATGACTTTGTCATAACGGCGTTAAACCGTCCGATCTCGGAGGCCAGTTCACGTCGCCGCCGCACGCATGCCTTTTAGTCGCTCGTGCAGAATGTCAATCGTGACATATGCCATGTGGGATATAGCGCCGTCCTGTTGGAACCACATGTCGTCGGTATCCATATCATTTAGTATAGGCAACAAGAAGTTGCTTATCATCGATATGTATAGTTGATCGCCTTTAATGGTTATGGCAATGCCAGTTTCATTTTGGCAGAAGTACGGACTGATGATTATCTCTCTTTCTCTCTCTCTCTGGCGCTATATCCGATCAAGGGATTTTACCGCCTCAAATGAGGTTTCATAATCATATTTTCATTTCGGATAATGAGTGATTAATTCATTGATCCTAAACCAGCCGTGAAATTTTTTTCCTTGTCACCACTGGGAATCGAACGCGGGATCTCCGGTCGCAGACCGATGATTCCGCCAGACCAAAATCCGCAAGAAAAAGTATCTTTATCAGGATGCATTTGGTGGCTAGTGTATCTCGTGTGGATTGGTATCGCCTCCGCCCCTCCCCCCCCTCGCCAAATCCGACAATTTTGCTTGTTCACATATGCAGCCATCCAAAAATGAGGCTCGTCGCTGAAGATGATTTTTTGACGAAATTTGGGTCAAATTCTAACTACTCCAGAACCCAATCTAGGAACCCATGACGTTGTCTACGGTCATTTAGCTTAAGTTCCTGGTGATCTATTATGAAACATTATTCGCTTTCTAAAAATTCTATACGCTTCGAATATTGCTATTATGAAACAAAAAATTAATCGTTGCGAATCGTTACATTTGTTGTGGACCTATCAAATCAATTTTATATAGTATTTGTAGCGCCAGCCAACTTGACCGCTACAAGTTGAGGGTTGACAATATTTTAAATATGTTTTTATGTTACTTGAAAAAAAAAACGCGGGAAATTTTTATTTTGTTAATTTGATGGTATACGAATATTTTATGACGGAGAGCGATAAAACCTGAAATATGAACAAACATTGTAAAAACGGTCCGTTCGATTATTTGGGATTCAGTTGAAGTGCTTTAAAATGAACAGTCGTATCTAGAAATTATAACTAGTAAATGATGACTTAGTAGTGTATACTTTTATAATAAAAATTAAATCTAAAACTAATTAGTAATTATAAATTTATGATCATTTCGGGATTTAAACGGTTAAAGTGTAAAGTTTAAAATTCATACTGATAAGTTGTTTAAATATCATAAGACATTTAGTCATATCTAGTGACATTCGTGTGGAAATTCTACATGTTAATTTGGTAAAAGAAACATTGTTATCTTAAATTATAAGTTAGTGTTAAGGGTTACACATAGTAAATGTAAAGTTCGGTATTATGGTCAAGTTGCACGTGGAAGGACGTTGGAATAACGTACCGATATTTTAACGATATATTATCCGTACGCGAATAACATGAATGGTCATGGGTCGTGCGATTGATAATTATAATAATAATACATCTAACTTATAAAATATGCCTTAAAATAAATCATAAGTAATAAAACTAATTTATAAAAATAATATTTTTCGTACGTTATTAATCTATGAAATTATAATAACAACTTATAATAAAATCTACATAATAGAACAAAACGTATTAATCGAAAGTGAAACATAAACACGAACGTGTTACAAAATAGTGCCTTCTAAAAGCGAACCTTAGGTTCGTACTGATTTGCAAGCCATCCATTTTAAGAATTGCAAGAATTGTCCCGCTTCGGTATCCGGATGTTATATTATCAACCGTCGACTCATAATATTGCGGAACGTTATCATCATCACATGGAACCTACGATTTACGAATACCATCACATTCGCCGCATATGACAAATCGTAAATAGACAAATTATATTTTCTTTATATGTACCATTATTATTAGAATTATTAATATTTTTTTGCATTTTCTTTATATTTTTTTTTTATAACTATTTTATTTTTATTTATCTTAAATATCCTGATTTTTTTCTTGTAATTATTCTTTAATTAGTTAAGTATTTAGTTAAGGAGTACGCGTACTAATGTTAGCCGTATATGAGTATATGGGATATGTTTTCGAGTGTTATTTATACAAAATATTAGTATACACATATACAGTTAACTATAATATTATAACAATAGCGATTGGATTAATAATCATACAATTTCTATATTTTTTCTTTTGAACTTTTGTTAATTTTCATTAATAAATTGTCAAATATGTTTACACTAATTTTACTAGTTGAAATTGTTCTTAGTATTCGTTCGGTTTTTTTTCGGTTCATATTTCAGGTATGAGTATGGAATAAGTTAATAATGGAGGAACAGGTGAGTAGGAGGGTCCTGGGCTGATGGGCATCGATGATGATGATAATACTGAGCAGCATTTTTTTTTTTGTATTGTTATGTATCCCATCCAAATTTTAATTTCGGTCTATCAAGACTGGGTCAAGTTTCAACAAACCCCACGCCTTTCCCTGAGCATTAGCTGGCTGAAACAAGACCGAGTTGAAACCTCTAGCTCAGTAAATTCTGTCAACAACAGACCACCAAAATGGAGGCCTGTTCGTTACATATTAATTTAATTAATTTTATTTTATATATTAATAATTTACTATACAAATAACGTATGTAATTTGTAGTAAACCATTTTACAACTTACATCTTGGTAAATCTATCTATTGATATTTAGAACCAATAATTATAATTGGCTTAATGAAAAATTACCCGACCGAATTTATTTACATGATAAAAAAATTATTATTTTAAAACAACATTGTCACAATAAGACATTCGCACCTAAAGACCAGTCGGATTTTGACGTCACATTTTAGTTTAATTCGATTCGTATTTTTTTTTTGTTTCATAATCTGGCGAATTTGTCGATAGAAATAAAAAATCATAAAACCCGAATACGCCGCGAATCGGATTTTCCGAAATCGCATAAGTTTCATAATAAACCTCCTGGGTCAGTTGAATTTTATACGGGTGTAGGCTCGAAGCAAAATTCGCCAAGTTGAAGTAGCAGAAAGGCCAAGTTTTCCGTAAACTTTCACGCACAGCAGCAATGTTTTCAGCAGACCTTGCGACCCCAGTGATGTACGGGTGTTCTCTGGTTATTAACCGGATAGCTGTTGCTTTAACAACATGGCTGCTATAACTTAACAAATTTCGAGCGTCTCTATTGAAAGATTCTTTCGAAACACTCGGATACTCTTCTAGAACGGGACGGTTCACCAGGTTGATTATTCTTTATTATGAGCCACTTACGGTGATTTTACATTATAAAAATTTTAGTGCCAGTATTTTGAAGAATGATATGAAATTCTAAAGGAACGCCATATCAACTAAACAAATCAAACATTTTTTCATTTTGCTCTAATTTTAGATTTGGTTGCTCATTTTGTTTTTCCAGTAAACAACACTAACTGCAAATTTTGCATAATGGAGAACCATCTTTAATTCTATTCTTTGACTATTTTGAATTATCATTATCATTATTATTAATTAGTAGAAATCTCCTGCCAAATTTGGAATACATGAATATATTGGAACGGGTGTTTTATGATAATGCACATTACAGAACTTGTGTTATTTGAAATCAGAAAATTTGATGAAGTTTGACTAACCTCGAGCGAGCTACTGGTAACTAATTACAACAATCGGTAGAGTACTAAGAAATAAAAAAATTACGTTAGAAGCTTGCAATGAACAAAGTTATGATTAAGTCAACCATTACGATGGCATAATTCTAAAGCTCGAGAGTGTAAGTTGTCGGTAGAAAATATCAGAAAACATTTAGTACAGTTTCAACATATTTGTTGGTTTAACAGATTTGAAATATAAGATCAAGCCAATACTTAAATCCAAATTATCAAACCTTCAAGGTAACTAAAGTGTGACTAAAAGTGACTAAAAAACTGGCCGCATGCGGTGGTACTTGCATTTAAAACCACTATCAATTCTTCGTTCCAATTATTTAGACCAAAATTATTCAAAAATCTAACATTCTTATATCGATATCCAACTACTTCAAACGCAAAAGTTTCAGCAAAGAGTGAATAAGTTGAAAGTTATTTGCTGCATTCAACCAACACTGTAGGCGAACTTTTAGGCTATCCGAGGTTCTTGTAACTGTCAGCTCGTGTAACAAATACGCGATCTTAAATTTCAGCATATTATAGTCCAACGAAAATTCGAACCTGTTTAGCGAATTTCACTTCTTGAATAAATAAATTCGCGCGTGGCTTGCTCAATTCTAGTTTCGATAGCTCCGAAAGAAATTTTCTAATCAGAAAAGACAATTTTTGGAATCTCATCATGTTCGGCCAAGGCCTTCAATGCTCGTGTTCTTTCAAGCCTAACTTTTTTTTGTGCCTCCGTAAGATCTTGAACTTTTTGTATCTTGTAGGGCTTCAAGTGTAGTTCATTTTTCAATATGGTTTGAATGCTGTATCGTGAAACATGTAGACGTGCGGCTAATTGATTGGCACTTTGACGAGGATTTCATTGGATTCGTTTCTTCACCTTTCGTATCATTTCTTTTGATGTTGCTGTCTTTTAAGGACCACCTCTGTTGCGTTAAGCGATGGTACCTGTTCCGTTGTATCGAGTTATGGTTCGATACACAAACATTTTATTCACATTTAAATGCTGGAGCTGACAAACTATTGCTGTTTGTGAATTTCCACTCAAATACAGTGCAATTACACTATTACGTTTGAATTCCATTACGATTTTTTTATGAAGATATTAATTTAGAACAATTATTTGTTGACCACATGTAAACAACTAACCAAACTTCAATCTGTCAAAAAATTGACGCGCGAAAATGACAACTACACAAATGACAGCAGAGTGAAGTCAGTAACATTTGATCTCAGCCACCCTGTATTTACGATATATAGCATAATGTTTTTATATCACATTATTAATTGTTTTATAATTAATGGTATTTTAAACATATTGGTACGGTAGAATTTGGAGATATACGTATTGAAAATTTACAATATGTTTACTTTATGGTGGAATTTTCTAAAAAAATTTAAACAATTATTTACGCCTAAATGTTTGTTTTTCGTGTATAACCACTAATACACACAAGCAATTTTTACTTAGGATTTTTTTTAGTAATTATTTCACGTCAGTATTTTCAACGTAGTCGCCTTTTAGCTCGATACACTTAGTCCAACATTTTTCCAATTTTTCATTCCCTTCCCAATAAGTACGATTTCTCCAACCCTTCAAAATAGGCGTTTGTTGCATCGATGATCTCCTCATTAGAGCCGAATCTCTTTCGGCCGAGCCATTTCATCAAGTTCAGAAACAAGAAATAGTCACAGGGGGCTAATTCTGGAGAATCATGCAGATGTGGAAGCAATTCGAAGCGTAATTAATTGATTTTGGTCATGGCAACTACATCCGTGCATTGTCTTGATGAAAGAGAACGTCGTCGAAACGGTTCAATAAGTTGTAGTAATATTCGTCGTTGACTATTCTCCTTTTTTGAAGGTGATCGATGTGGATTATGCCGCGTGCATCCCAAAAAACTGTGACCATGATTTTGTTGGCTGGCAAAACCGCCTTGGCCTTCTTCGGCGCAGATTCGCCAGTAGAAATCCACTGTTTACACTGTGTAGTGGCATCCACAGTTACGAAACGACGCAAAAACTCATTTTTATTTTCCTTGAACATCGCCAAACCTGCCTCTAAAGTCACACGTGTGCGTTTTTTGGTCAACTGTAAACAAACGCGGCACCCAACGCGCGGATAGCCTTTTCATATTCAAATGTTCGTATAATATATTGTGCACACGTTCATCTATGAGTGACTTCATTTGGGCGCCATGAACGTTCGGCATCAGTTGTGCTTGCGTGATTGTTTTTTCACACAAAAAATAATGTTTCATTAACACACAAAATTCACTTTTTTTTCCATGTTTGCAAAAAAAATCATGGGGTGTCTGTTTTCAATGGCTGTCAAAACTGAACTAAATGACAGATCTGTTTGAAAATTTTATTTTGGTCTAATGATTAGATGGTATTGACACATGACATCTGGGATTTGCAATTGTGGCGTTCTCTGTTTCATTTTTAGCAGACTTCTCACTCCGCCCTCGTATTTAAGAGGTGGTGATTTTCGGTTAGTTTGAAATTGACTTATTGATTCAAAAGTATATGTATATTGAGAATTTGGTTTCTCGTACTTGGTAAATTGTGTGGAGATTTTATAGGTTAGACTTAATCATATTAAGAATTAATCAAAATAACTGATTCTTATTTTTAAGAATGTTTTGAAAGTTCTACACTAACATAAAACCCAAACCTATGGAATTCTTGCTGGGTGAGTTGTCACATACCGATAGGTGGCAGTCAGAATTGTTTACAACATAGAGTAGACTATTTGTGGACCGTTTAAAATGCACAAATATAAGGCAGATAACATCAACCTTTACTTGAAGAACCGTGCGTGAACCTAATTAATGTTGGCTTAAATTAATAATATTGATGTAAATATAAACTGCGTTCTATTAATTTATTTTTGCTACCATAAGTAATTGGATCTGTCAATCCGTGTGTCAAATGTTATTTGCATGAATTAACAATTTTCAGTTTTGTATTTAATGGGAAATTTTATAAATTGATTTGAACTATTCATAAACATCTGTTGGCATTTCACAATTATATACTATACACGATTTCGCGAAACTATTAGACTTAGCGGAACATCACTGTCGTATCAAGAAATACCCAATATATTTTTAAATCAGTTCGTACCGAATAGCAAATTAATTCCATACTGATTTTTCCGAATTGCCTATTACATTATCAGTTATCTATAAATTAAATCACCCAAAAATAAAATATAATGTCTAACATTCATTTACCACCCACACGCCACCCGATCAAAAGCTAAATATATTTGTTATCATAACTTTCTTATTTTCTGATTCTATTTTCAGTTCAAATATTTAAACAATCAGCGTACTATTTAAGTATACAGATAACAACACAAATACACCAGCTGAAAGTATTAACACGTCGTAAGTAAATCAAAAATCGCGCGACAATGGCACATACGTGATAAATGTAAAATTGTTTATATTGCATCAATATAATAATTATAACAAACTGGATGAGTAAGCAAATATATACATCGCTATAGAAACAGACTTAACAGGTGATATAAGTCTACACCGCGCGATAAGCAAATTATATTAACATAGCAAATTCCTATAATAAAATATAATATGAAGGACTGGATTAAAGTATCACTTGTGCTGTGCACATTTGGATTCTTCCGGGAAATGCGACCCTCCGAGCCATTTGTCACAGAATTTTTATCAGGCGAATGGCGCAATATAACCGCCGACCAAGTAAATCGAGAAGTATATCCTCTCGGAACATACTCGTACCTAGCACAGTTGATTATTGTATTCTTGATCACCGATATGCTAAGGTAATAAAATGCTGCATACCAGGGTTAATTTAATTTAGAATTTTATTTTAGCGACAGCCACCCCCATTCAAATTTATGTTCCGCATCCAAAACGACTAATTGCATTTTAATGAAAATAATATTTAGCCAAAATCCAATTTACCCACATTTTCTGTTTGTAATACGTACCTAACACATTTTTGTGTACACCCTAATAATTTTACCTTTTGTGTTATTGTTTAATGTGTGTAAAGGGCAATTAATTTTTGTGTTCGATTCTAATTTCAGATATAAGCCAATTATTGTTGCATCATCAATAATCGGGATAGTTTTGTGGGCGCTTCTACTATGGACCTACACATTAACTGGATTAAAGTTCGTCCAATTATGTTATGGTACGTTTATGGCTGCAGAAGTGGCCTACTATACGTACATGTACGCCAAAGTTGATAAAGATAAATATCAACAAGTGACGGGACATGCACGTGCCGGTATTTTAAGCGGTCGCTTTTTGGCGAGTGTAATTGCACAAATTCTAGTATCATTCGATTGGATGGATTTTCGGGAACTAAACTATATATCATTTGCAGGTAATTATATGTACTTACAGATCAGTTAATGAATCCAGTCGCTCGTTGCGGAAATTCATCATCTGAAATAAAAAAGAGAAGAAAATTTTATTAAAATATTATAGATTTTCAGCTCAAATTGTATCGTTTGGTGTCGCAATTTTACTGCCAGCGGTCGGCACAAGCATGTATTTTTATGCACCAGCTCGTAAAGTACCAGCAGCCAAAAATTATCAGAGTAATACACAAATTAATACAAATTTGTCAACGGTTAGTTTGACACGTGAGTCTCAAAAATCTCTGGGCAACAGTAACGATAGTTGCGATGACTCGATACAGGATACACCGAAATTTTCATGTAGCCGTGCAATCAATTTACTTTGGACTCATTTTACAGCGGCCTACACAAATCGTGTTGTATTGCAATGGAGTATATGGTGGGCGCTAGCAATGTGCGGATTTTTACTGGTATGAGATTTTAATTTATATCACTAACCGATTAAATGTTGAACATTATTAATTAGGGGCGAGGTTTGAAATTAAATTGAAAAATCTGTAACAATTCTTTATCGTTCCGCTTTTTTTTTATTTATTTTAGGTTCAATCTTATGTACAATTGCTTTGGAAATATATCGATCCTGGTTCGACTACACTTTTCAACGGTGGTGTTGAAGCTGTGCTTACACTACTCGGGGCGCTTAGTGCGTTTGCGGCCGGATTTTTAAATAGTGAACGCTACCATAAATGGGATTTGTGGGTACTAACCGTATGCTCGCTGTTCGAAGGAGGTTTTTTACTTATCGCCACATTCACAACTAATGTATGGATTTCTTATGCTATGTATGTTGCGTTCGGGGTACTGTACCAATTTATGATAACGGTGGCGAGGTAAACACATTCAGGATTTTTTATTTTATTTATCACAAAATTATTGATTTTCTCATTTTATTTTTTTTTATAGTGCGATTGTAGCCAAAAATCTTCTCGAAGATAGTTTTGCATTAATCTTCGGCATAAATACGCTGCTCGCATTAGTTTTTCAAACAATCATAACTGTTGTTGCTATTGCCGAATCAGGACTAGAGTTAGATGTGAAATGGCAATTTATCGTCTTCGGATGTTATTTTATTGTATTAGCTGTGATTTATGGTGTTTTTGGGATTCTATCGGTTTTGTTTGACAAACCCACGAAGATTACAAATGAGATTCGAGCGAATGAGAATGGTAGTTTCAAAGACGAAGTGGGATTATGATAGTTTATGGTTGTTTATAGTTTTAACTGATAGTTTTATTTCAATTTACAATGTAAATTTTATTTTAGTTTCTTTTTTAGAAAAATTAAAGAAAATGTTGACAAAAAACTTTTCTATTCGTTTTATTTTATACGTTTCAATGGTTTCGTTGAGAAGTCCTATAAGTAGTTTATAAAACACCCTTTTGTTCTACACTTTTCATTTTTTGATTCAATTCAAGGAAAACAAAGGTAAGAATTCTTTCGTGTTGATTATATAAAGTTTACAAAAAATATAATACCTGGAATTATTTTCTATGATGTCGAGAAGTAGCACAATGCAAAAACTTTTCTGTTAAACATTTGAAGAAGTTGGACATCTTAGAATTCAACGTGCAGGTTATTTGTGTTAGAAATTGACAAATACTCATAAACCACTCCAGGTTTAAAGTGGTTTATGTGTGCTTATCAATTTGTAGCACAAACAAGCGGCACGTTGGATTCCTAGATATTGGATCTAGTTTTTAATTGTTGTTGTATTAGTAAGAGAGCGAAAATGTGGAAAACAAGTGCAATCGTACGAACCCAGTTCAAGTATATGAATATACGAGATGGGTTCAAAAAGTAACGAGAATCTTGGTTTTTTGGTAATTTAATTCAATCGTTTACATCACTATTATCTCGTTCACAATAGACCTATTTTGATATTGTACAATTATGCCACCGCTTTTACTAATCCGCGAGAATCTTCTGAAACTCGATCTGTGAGATAGCATTTAGCTCTCTCAGCGATGCGTTTTTAATCTTATCTATGCTTAAAACGATGGTCTTTTAAGGTTCTCTTTAATTTTGGAAACAGAAAAAATCCACATTGGTCAATGAATTGTTCCACCACACATTCGGGGGTATCCGAAATGCTGCTGATTGTGACCCGGCGACCGTTCATAAACATTTCTTTCACTTTTTCTACGTTTTTATCGGTTGATGTTGGGGCGTCTCATTATCTTAACCTTCTTCCGTTCCTCGGGTCCATTTTGACCCAAATGAACTTTTGTTTTTTTTAAGTTCGTATAAATATAATTTATAAATATTCATTTTTTTCTTTTGATTAAAAACGAAATAAAATTTGAAAAATATATTCTGATTGTTTTTTAAGCAAAACCATATGGGTTCATTTTGGCCACGAGGAACTTTAGTGTTTTTAATTTTGAGGGACGGAAGAAGGTTAATCGTCTTCACGGCCTTCTTGCAAATGCTTATACAACTCATCATATTAAATATCCAATATGGCTATGATACTGTACAGATACTTTGAGACATTTTTACTACAACAAATCGTGCGAATTGGACCATTACAACGCTCGAAATTACGAAATTCGTGCTACCTTTTGAACACATCTTGTACAATCAAATAAACATAGTTGATCATTTTCGCAAATAAACGTCTCTATAAGTTTTAAACCAGAATCAGCTTGAAGAAATAAACTTTTAGATTTGTTGTGGTGCGTTAATAATGCCTGCTCGAAACCTACATCAGAACTGCAATAGCTATCATCGCTTGGATGACAGTACACAACATATTGGTGTTTCGACCAGGGAGTCAATTCGCGTTCGGTGAAATAATGAAAATGAAAAGTTGTTTTCAATGGCAATCTAGTAGCTTGAATTATTCTCACGTAAATTTTAAATTTTACTGTGTGAAATCAAAATTTCTTATGGGGAATGCAAACCTACTCGATTGCTAATGAAAAAAACTTTTCATTTTCATTATTTCACGGAACGCGAATTGACTCCCAGGATTGTCTTAACCCTATAATGCTTTAATTCCATGGATAAAATTTGCTGACAGCAATTTTTTTTGCTGATAATACGCAAAAAATTTTTTTTTATATTTCATGAGAGTGACAAAGAACAGAAATAATTTTTATTTCATTTTATAGTAAAATTTTATGGTTTTACATTTTGGCATAACATAAAAATTTCATAAAATAATTAATTTGTACATTTTCGTACAATTCGAATTTTAATATATATACCACAAAAAACCACTAACGTTAACAAATTTAAACCCAAAAAAAAAAAAAATCGACATTTGAGTATAAAAATGGCGAACAACTTATTTTATATGAGTGTGAGACAAATTTCTTATCTTTACACACATTTTTTGTAGATGTGTGCAAAATGCTGCCATAAAAAATACTCCAATTTACATTTTTTATGGCAGCACTATGGCAGTAAACTTCCCCTATCACCCTTCCCCTCTCAGTAAAATTTAAGTTACAACATGTTTTGTTTCGTACACACCAATAATATCTATATTTTTTTCTCGCTTTTATTTTTGCTGACAGCAGATTATTTCCATGGAATAGGCCCATAAATCATCAAGGCGCTTTCACAGTTGCATTCGTTCCGACAATCTGCCGTAACAAATATATTTTAAACCAATCCGTAATCGTCAAAATGACGTTATTTTTTGTTCAAAGTTTTTTCTATTAAGTTGGATTAACTTTATCCATTTGTCTGAATGAACTATGTGAGAAAGAGACGACACAATATCAGTTAAAAAGAGCTAGTAGTAATCGTTTATGAATTTTTTTTTATATTTGTTTGTAATGGGAAATATTAAATAGTATCAATATAAGACACTGCCATGTAAAATCGCGTTCCAAAATTTTTTTTCTATAAGACAAGAGTGAAGTTAGGTGTTTTAGTACAAGTTCGAAAAAAATTCGAAAATCAACACAGCTGGTGAAAAAAAACTGTGTGTCAAAATAAAAAAGTAAATGTCATGTGTATGTGTAATCAAACATAGCCTTAATTTTTAGTGTGTTATGTTAGTAAAATGCTAGAAACGTTGTATAGTTCACCGTTCTGAATATTCTAAGTTCCTAATTAAAAATCTAAAGTCCATCATGGTTTCTTCAGCCATCCACAATGAAAATATTTACATGTTACTGTTGTCGTATTTTTTGGTTACCGGTGGTAAGTAAGTACATGCCGCCCCGTTTAAAAGTATAGACCATGCCATTATGTTCGATTCTAATCCATAGGAATTATTTACGATGCAAATGTTGAGCTCTTAAGTGGTGAATCAAATGCAGACGAGGGAGACGGGCACTACATTATGGAAGGTTTGGCAAGTAGTTTTCTGTTTACGGTCGACTGACTGGACAATTTGAGACGGAATTTTCTCGTTTCGAAAATTACCGTGTCCGAGCTTGTGCTGTTCATATTACATGTGATTTTAATGAACTGTATATGTTAGGAGGGGTACATAATGTCCAGTAATCATTATGTAATTTAATTGATCCCTTACGTTTTAAACAATTCTCAATAAATTATGTTGTTATATTTTAGTATTGCTTGTCGCACTAGAAGAGAAATGTTAGAAATTTAACCGACATAATAGTTCGAAATATGAAATATAAATTAAAATTCAATGTAAACGTAATGTCTAGGAACACCATTATGCAATTTCAAGAAAATCAAGTTTCGTGTAAAAAAAACCATTACGATCGATATTTATGGCAACGCAGGGGATTTGAAAAATTCTGATCCAAATTACATAAATGATGACTGATGAGGTTAACCTCGTCGATTCTTACGTGATAAGCAACACCATTATGTAATTTCATGAATAAATGATAATTAAAACACTTTTTTTTTTAACTTCCATTATTTTCTTTGACAACCAAAAATTGTAAACTTTTTGACAATTTGATTTTACTTCGAATTTTTTTCGAAGTTCGAAAAAACGACAAAAGCGACACCGTGATGAAAATTTTATTACTGCGATAAGATAAGAGCAAAAAAGAACACGAACGTCCTATATATAAGTTATTTAATATATGGTAATGGTATAACCAGAACCAGAGATACAGCGACAAGATACAACGCCTGTCAAATTTAAATACACATAAACCATAGAATGCTAACACAACCGATGTCGCTGGCGACGATGACATAATTATGTCGCCGGCCCTGCAGTACTACCAATATAAGTTTCAGATTATTATATTGGTGAACAGTTTTTACAACTGTTTTGAAATGAATTACAACCAAATCTGTATGTTGTACACAATGTTTTATGTAGGCCAACGGTGTCGAGCATGCCCATGATTAATAATCTAGTAACAATGCCATTTTTCAAGAACTTTTAAATAATTAGAAAATGTTCTTTTAACTAAAACAGCATCTTTCCGTGCATTATTAGATCCCATTCGTTCAATATTCTGCAAAGCTTCAATATCTTGATCTGCTCCCCATTCCCCCAAAATTAATTCACCATTTTCACTGTAGTGGTCCACTAATTCTTTGCCGAAACAATTGAAGGAACCGCCTGAATTCGTTCTTAACCGCAGTTATGCAAGCAAACTGTGGCTTTTATTATATTTACAAGTGTATAGTTCTAATCGGCAATAATCGGCCTTCGGAAAATGCGCCACTTAGAACTTAAAACATAACAAAATATAAGAATCTATCTATATATTTATTATTCTTTTTAATATTTTATGTAATCGATTACCGTAATGTTAAAGAGAGTTTTTCTCCGGCAGTTATTAGAATCGTTGTAAAACCCTCGAATTTACTAGTTTGTGGTCCTGTTAATCGGAGCAACTCGTCAAATAGTGTCTGCGTCATACGTTAAAATTTTTAAAAGCTTCAACATCACTCATCCTCATCGCAACTATTAAATTATTATAATAACCTTGTGCAGGACGTAGTGTGAGCATTTCTCTGACAACTTACCGTCTTTTTTTCTTTGAACCTTTTAATTGGTTGTGGTAGCAAGTATACCAAATATAAATTCCACTAGCAACCATCATGTTGGACGTAAACAAGACAATATCAATATCTTAAATTTTTAGAAGAAAATTTAGTCTACGAGCAAACAATATTTAGCAACTGCCAAATAATTCAATAATTACGGACGAAATAGTAGCAAAGTCATACCGACAAATTGCCGTCAACTATGAAATCATAAAGACAAAATTGATTAAACGCGGAATGATCACGTCTCGACAGTTTGTCGGAAAGAATGCAACCGTGAAAGCGCCTTAAGCGGAAAAATCTTAATTGCCAAATTGACGAAATATCATCAAATTCAACTAAGTTCGACTGTCAAACGCATGGTTACTTCATCGTAAAATCTAAATATATTCTAATTTTTCCGTTTATAAGTGGGCAGTGTGAAGTTTCTGACAAATTGACAAAAAACCTTATAACAGCCAAAATTGTAAAAGGAAATGAAACACTTTAAATTAAGAATGGTACACTTTTTAAACATAATTTGTAATTAAGAACAACAAGATAAAGAAAATATGGGAAAATATACAGTGCTGTGCAAAAAAAATTGGGCAAACATATGTTATTGCAAATTGGAGTCTTTTTTTGATAAAATTACAAAACTTTTGAACGCAATTGGCTTATTGTTTCATTTTAAAGACATGTATGACGTAATTTTATGAAAAAAAAAGTTACCTGCCATTTAGGGGAAAAACCCCGAAAAATGCCATAATTTTCAAAATACGGTGATTGATGTTAAAGTAATGGAATAAATTAAACACTTATTTTTTAATTTTTTTTTTTGTTTTTTATTGATTTATAGAAATTCTATCTTTAATATTAATATTTTGTTTGACCGCCTTTTGTTGTTTTTACATCGGTATAACCTCGCAACTGATGTGCAAAAAAATTGGTCAAGCAATTATTTTATTTTACGCCTAGCGTTCTTGGCCGACATTAGGGTTCAGATGTTTTATTGCGTGTATTTTTTGTTGTTTGAGTATAAATAGTGCATATTTTGTAAGATTACATAAGTTATTCTGTAAGTGATCCTAGTCAAATAAAGAATAAAGTGCAAGTTTAGTTAAAAAAATGGGAAAACTTAGTAAGCAATGTAAAAGCAATATGTTGATTTGGACGCGAGAAAATTTAACCACGCGTGAAATAGCTGAAAGTTTAAACATTCCTTCAAGTACTGCCGCGTGGAATATTAAAAAATTGCGAGAGATGGGCAGTACACAAAGAAAGAAAGGCTCTGCAAGGCCCAGAAAGACAGCGGCAGTGGAAGATCGTTTCATAATATTACAATGACGGCGGAAACTTTTTAAAACTTCATCGGACATAAGACGGGATGTTGAGCGAGCAACAGAAAAAGAAATTTCAGCAAGTTTAGTGAGAAAAAGACTTGCTAAAGCTGGTTTGAGAGCACTTAAACCAGTCCAGAAGCCGATGTTCACATTACTAGTGAAAAACCACTTTTGCTATGGGCTCAGGAGCATGTTTCTTGAACTCCAGAGATGTGGAATGATGCGATTTTCCTCGACGAATCAAAATTCAAGCTGTATGTTAGAGATTGAAGAATTCTGCTAAGAAGAAAACGGGCTAGAGCCTTGGCAACGAATGTCTTTTAAGACTTCCACCGAAAAAGGAAGGAACTAAAATCTGGGAATGCTTTTCTGGAAATGAAACCGGTCGATTATGCTTCCTTAGTTCCAGCATTACAGCAGCTGTTCATCTACAGGTCCTACACAACGAATTTGAGCCTTCTGTTTTAAAGCTTTTTGGCGAGACTTGCAAATTTATTTTTAAACAGGACAACGCTCCGTGCCATACCGCCAAAGTTGTGAGTTATTAAATTTGAATTGTAGATAAAAAGATTGGCTTTCAGATAAACATAAATAATTTGTTAAAAATTTGTTTTTTTTCTTATCTCTTCATTTACAACTTTTAACGTTATTTGCCGTAGATACTTGGCGAAACACACTTATACTTAATAAACACATTTTTATTAATCACTTGTTTTTTGTTTCGCTGAATTATTTTGAATAATTATCAAAAAGTTTAAAAAATCACTCGACCGATTTCGACTTGTTAGGTCATCATCAGGAGTATCTACTCGTAGATACTCCTGATGATGACCTAACAAGTTGAAATCGGTCGAGTGATTTTTTAAACTTTTTGAAAATTATTCAAAATAATTCAGCGAAACAAAAAACAAGTGATTAATAAAAATGTGTTTATCTTCATTTAAAGGTAAAAAAGTACTTCGAAGAAAGAAGTATCGATGTGTTGAGCTGGCCCCCGTATAATCCAGACTTAAATCCCATTGAAAATATTTGGTCTATAATGAAGTTAAAAGTAGCAAGAAAGCGCCCAGATCGATTCAAGCTTTAAAAAGTTTGTTGATGACGATTTGGGAATCCATACCTGCTACGACTTTGAAAAATTTATCAAATTCAATGAATCGGAGGTGTATCGCTGTAATAAAAGCAAATGGCGGTCCACTAAAACTTTAATATTAAAGATAGAACTTCTATAAATCAATAGAAACAAAAAAAAAAAATTAAAAAATAAGCGTTTAATTTATTCCATTACTTTAACTCAAATCACCGTATTTTGAATATTATGGCATTTTTCGGGGTTTTTCCGCTAAATTGCAGGTAAATTTTTGTTTTCATAAAATTACGTCATACATGTATTTAAAATGAAACAATAAGCAATTTGCGTTCAAAAGTTTTGTAATTTTAGCAAAAAATAATCCAATTTGCAATAAAATATTTTTGCCCAATTTTTTTTGCACAGCACTGTATTTATTTTAATTTATATTTACTTCATTAAAATCAAAAATAACAAAATATATAATTATGTTTTGAATCATAAAAATTTGAAAATTCAACCATTCGAAGGCCATTGACATCGTACAGATGTCTAAATAAATCGAAGTATGCATCGTGTAATACTGACCCTATCACATCTTTTGTAGAAGGCAACATAATTACGAGTGCCGTCGAAGCATACAATGATTTGTCGGCGATCCCAACATAGAAAATTTATGCTTTGACGGCACTCATAATTATGTTGGCTTCTACAAAAGATGCGATAGGGTCAGTACTACACGATAGCATACTTCGATTTAATTAGACATCTCTACGAAACCTTGTCACTGACGATCGAAGCACCACTGCACTTTCTTCTATAGCAAAATTTTAAAATTAAAAAAATCTATGACTCCGCATAAATATGTTGGCTTCTAGAAAACATAAAGAATGGTTGTTCTACATGGTTATGGCTAAATTAGCTTGCTATTGTGAACTTATTTTATTAGTTAGTTATTTCGTTTTGCATAACACGATTTACACCTTTTGGGTTGTTGTAAAGTTTTTTGTCATTTTTAGTTTGTCAGAAACTTCACTATAGTGGTTTTTGAACAAATAAATAAAATCTGTCACTTTTAAATTATACATATTTTAGGGCGACAATTATTTCCTGTTTCATTCACTCGAAAAAAAAAACACGAGGTTCAACTGTAAAAGTGCAATTGACCAGAACTCTCACATAAACTGAAATAAATGTTTCCTCTATCAAGCAAAATGTTGATTTTTTGCGTTTTATCTGAGAGGTAGAAAGAGACAAAAAATAAAGCTCCGTCCGCAACAACAGCAAAGTTCAGTGCCAAGCGATTGCCTTTCGGGTTTACCAGAAGTCTTTAGAGACTATTACTGTTTCCAACCTTTCATCATCTCAGTACGTCTGAAACCGGATCCGCTCGAAACGCGATATTTCAAAACGCGATATTTCAAAACGTGATATGGTACAAAACGCGATATGGTACAAAACGCGATATTTCAAAATGCGATATTTCAAAACGCGATATTGTACAAAACGCGATATGGTACAAAACGCGATATTTCAAAACGCGATATTTCAAAACGCGTTATGGTACAGAATCTGCATTGCGAAGCGACGGGTGCGTAGCGACCCGATTTATACCGATCCTATATACTCTCGCTCCTATCGATTTTTAAATTCTTATAAACTGAAATTAAATTTCCCCTTCACCCGACTGATATAACCCGATCCTAAACTCCCGTTTTGTACCATATCGAGTTTTGAAATATCGCGTTTCGAAATATCGCATTTTGTACCATATCGCGTTTTGAAATATTGCATTTTGAAATGTCGCGTTTTGTTCCATATCGCGTTTTGTACCGTATCGCATTTTGAATTATCGCGTTTTGAAAAATCGCGTTTTGTCATATCTCATTTTAAAATATCGCGTTCCAAATGGGACCCGTCTGAAACAGGATTTTTTTTGGTCCGTAGGTTTTTTGACTTAATTCGTATTATGCTGGAAATGTTGATGCCCATGCTTAACATTAAACAGATTAACTTGAATCACAGTAAGTCAGCTTCTCTAGAGTTAAAGAAGTTTTTTGTGCACCGAATAAAAATAAAAGAAAAATGTGTATCATTTTTCAGGAACCTTTATGATGGTGTTGTTTCTGGATTGGAAACGGATAATGGTACAATTATTTTCAAGAATTCTGATATTTAACAATATCAATACCACTCTCATTCATGAGTGTACCGACATGTGAACCAACGTATGTCAATTCCCTTTCGTGAAGTGTGATTGATAGTAGTTAGTGAACTTGATTATTGATTTAATCCACAACTGGAAGATAATTGTTGTTGGAATCTGTTTTATCGCTGATGTAATTGTTTTCACTTTTAATAATTTTATTTTATTTTCCACATTATCAGCAAATTAATTAATTTGCTGATAATGTGAAAAATAAAATAATGGAAGGTGAATGATAATGTTTGACCTCCAATCGTAAGTATGCTAATTAGCATTTTTTCAATCTTAATTGTAAAACACCACATATTAAGCCTTATCGCAATAAGAAACTAACCAGCCCCAGTTGACAATTTCTCTACCAAACTAACGGATGGCTCTACGTTTCTTGTAATATTCAATCAGTGGTATAATTCAATTTGGAATCAAAACTGTCGAGTACTATTTCGACTTATTTTATAAACCCTGCCCAATAATAACTAAACCAAAGGACCAGAACAAACAATTTTTCACAAAACATCTAGAAGAAATGACGGCATGCATGTCAACTCTGTGAAGAACTGACAGTATGTTATCAGCTCTCCGTAAACTAAATAAAATGTTGATTAAGAATAACAATTGCCGCCTTATTTCTCTCCGTCAGCCCAACGAAAACTTTACAGCTTTCAAAAAGGCGGTTGGTGAATTGCTTCTGTTTGTTGTATTTCTGGGTTAGATGGTTATATCAATTTAAAAGACCATCTGTCATTGTTTTCAAGCCTGTGTGGCGTTTGATTTTGTTCCAAGCTTCTCAAGCTGGAGTCTAGCCGTATTTATACCAAAAGCCGGTAAGCCTGACTATACTGATCTTAAAAGTTTTCCTGCAATCAGTTTATCTTAAACCTTCCTAAAGCGATTAGAAAAGATCATTGATAGGTTTATTAGATACTACTTTCTGTATATATCGCGACCCAGTGTGATACTGCTTACAGAGTGAGGAAGTCCCGCGAAATGGCACTACATAAGCTCGTTACTATAGCGCTAAAAAACCAGTTAACAAGAAAGAGTTTCTTGTGGGTACGTTTCTTGACATTGCAGGTGCGTTCGATAGCACTTTCGTTGCTACGATCACAGACGCACAATACTGCGTGTTATAATGAATCTATGTTTAAATCAAGACTGGTCGAGTTTGAGCTGGGTGACTTCTGCCTTTTCGTAAAGTTTGTCACAAGTTATCCTCAGAGAAGAGAGTTATCGACGAATTTCTGGTTAAGCTTTAACAGTCCGGATTCATCGCTCAACGCTATATGCTGATGATCTTATTGTTACTGTTTTAGGTAAACACCTCAACGTTATACCCGATCTGCATCAGATCGGGTATGACGTTATGTGTTCGAGCAAACTCAAATTGAAGAAGCATGGTGTGTTGAAAAAAGCCTCTACGTTAATCTAAAACTGAATCAGTGGAGTAGAAACCTATGTACTATACTGTCCCAACTCATTATGGGAGTACGATTAAAAGAATCAGTTACTGCGTTAAATATCTAAGAATTATCCTAGATTCCGCGTAGAGCACAAACTATCAAAAGCTACTGCTATTTCCTGACGGTGCCGCAGGCCTTTTGTTAAACCGAGGGGAAATCGATCATTGTGCTACTAATGCTAACTTCCGCGTTTGTTGTTTGGTAGCCGATAGTTAATCGTAAGTACACTATTAGCAAACTTAGTGCTGTGCACTTGTTTATTACCACTTGTAGGGCCATTACTGCGCGCTTTTTCATTGACTTCACTTGCAATGGAATCAATTCCTTTTTGTAATTGTCGAAAAGTTTAAATCATCAGTCAATACCAGTAATAAGTACGGATAATGATAGATTACTTCCGGAATATGAGTTCTTTAAATTTTTTTCATCGAAAAATTTGTGGTTTCCCCAGAATTTCAAAACCGAACTGAACCAATTCTATTCTGATGTTTGGATTTTCTATTCTAATGGCTCGCAATCGTGCTTATGTGTTGCATTCGTAATTTACTGTTTCACACTTAACCTTAGATCGTCGTAATGTCTGGGTATGTACAGTATGGTGTTTCAAGTTGACATCATGATTTTAATTTTCTACGTCTCGAGACTTTGAAATTGAATTTTATAGAGTCCAATATTTCTTGTGTGCTGATTATAAGGACGTGCTCTATTCATTGTCTAACCCTTCTGTCGTCGCGATTGCTCAAAAGTAGAATCCGTGTGGTTATTCTAACAGGCCTACCCTCAGCTAGTTTTTTTTCGACCAATAAAAATTTGCACAGAGCAGCATGTTCGGTTGGAAGACAATCAAATTCATTCCCATTTTGTTACATTGTTCGCAAAAACAGACTTGTACCAAAGTTAAGGGAAACAAAATAAGTTTTGGGAAACACTTTACCGATGAGGAGCAGTTGTGAAACTAATTTTCAGCACACACATAAACGGTCATCTTATAGAAGATATATCGTGAGCATGCCGATTAAATCTTCGAGCCCAACCATTTTGGAAATTTAAATAATATTATGGGAATTTTATTTCACTGGAACGTTTTAATGATGATCTTTATTGCGATTATTTACAGCTCTGCCCCTGATGGTGAATAAAGTTACTACTATTTTCTGCTATCTTATTCAGTATCCCTAGTTTCATATTTCCTTCCAATTTTCGTTATGTTCTATTGTACTGACGGGGTAGCCTTGTGCGTCCGTGTAGTAGTAATGTTGACGTAAGCTTTTTATTTTGTATCAGTTTGCTGTTGTGGATTACACATTTTTATGAATGTTTGGCGTGTTTAAAAACTAGGTAACTAAATTTTATGGCTAGCACTTGAACATATTGAAGAGATATGCCATCAGCATCAAAACAGTACTAAGGTTGAAATTAACTACACACCACCAGACAACATTAAGAATTGTCCGAACTCTGATGATATATTCTCTTAAAAATAATGTTTCCTTCCAGAAGAGGGTGCTAGTTAAGTACATTTTACCCAAAAAAGATTCAGTTAGTGTACTATAAAATTTCGATTGCAATATACAGATTTAAAATAAATTAAATTATTTTTTTTATTATGGACAAATTCATTTTACGAGGGTTTTAAATTTCCGAAAACACGAGACTACATAAAAAAATAAAGGACAATAAAATCGAGAAGCCACAATAAAATGACAGTAATCGAAATTGTGCATCTATAAATGTAGTCTCCAAAGAATTTTTAACAAATTTTACGGTGTCCGTCCAGATTTAAATTGCATATAATTATTGTGGGCTATTCTGTATACGACTGTGCAATAAAAAATTCAATTTTCGTTTTACAATGTACGTTTAACAATGTACATAGCTCAAAAATAACGAGACATGCATTCTGGAAATAAAAATAAAAAAATACTATAAAAATGATAATATGCAATAAAATAAAATATTTAAAAAAAATCACTTTTGAATTAACAATAACAACAATAAAGAAACAAATGTATGCGACGGCTGCAAATCGATTTATAAAGCCATTAGCCATAGACAAGCCGTGTTTTCGTTTTTGTTTCATGCCCACCGATGTCTTAAAATATTTATGCTGCTGCTGGTGATAAGGACTACTGGCATGCCGGGGGAATGCGGGGTTTCCTTTCACTTCACACTTTTATTTATGCCTTTCGCATGTGGTTACCAAAAGTTGTACTAATTCAAGCTACGGTTGGTTCACGTCAATGCTGGTCTTGTTGTTGCATTATCGCTTTCTACGCGTCTCTCAACCCTAAAAATGTTAAGGAATGAATCCTCACGAGGAATTTAAAATGTTGGACCAACCCACCTCTCTCTCTCTCTCTATCTGTCATTATATCCAACCAAGGAATTTGGAAGCCTCAAATGAGGTTTCATAATCATATTTTCAATTCGGATAATGAGTGATTAATTCATTGATCCTAAACCGGCCGTGAAATTTTTTCCTTGTCACCACCGGAAATCGAACCCGAGACCTCCGGGTGCTGACCACTTTGACACCGCGGGGCGGCCCTAACCTCACTCTGAAAATTCACGATAAATGCGGAAGACAAATTTCTAGAAATTTAGATCAGCTGTAATTTTTTGCTGTTATCATGCAGTTTTAGACAAATAGCTTTGGAGCTAAAGCTAATGTAAGGATGAAGGAAATGTTACGAACAAACAACTTGCCCTCAGCACCAAAACCATGGATGTCAACTAAAATGCTGATCACAAAATTATAGCTTGGTTCAAACGTTGACACCTTTTTATATCGGAATTTATAAAATGTATCTGCCTCCAACGGTATAGCGGTAGTTCTGAATACTAAGCTGTTTGATCTAAATGTTGGAAATTCTTCACAAACTCCTCAATTACATGCGGCAGGTATTTATTTTATAATAAACTAATAAATAGCCACTAGCAACAAAACCTTGGATTCTAGAACTAAATTACTGACAACAGATTTGTTACTTCCAGTTAACATAATGACATTCTTCAAGACTTTTACAAAGCTATATGGTATCTATATATATATTGTACGCTAAACGTATAATTTGCCATAAGCACCAAAAAATGGGTTCATGAAATGGAGTACTCATAACAAAGTTGTTGCCTGGTTCAAAACCTTGTAAAGGATATCCGACATGATGGCAAATACATCCAGCACCAATGCGGTAATCATTAGTACTAGATAACTTTAGTTAAAATTGTGTCATTCTTCAAGACCTTTTCATTGATAAGTTATACGTAAATATCCTAAAACAAAGGAATATTATGGCAACAGTGCCAAACTGTCCATACTCTTGTCCCGCCAAAATGTTAAGTGACACCAAATGATAATCATCTGAATTGTGAGAGATGTTTCAGGTCTTTTTACGTGGCCGTGTTCAAATGATTTCATTTTTCATACTATTACGAGCTATGGTGTCAAACCCAATAAAGAAAAGTGGCCAAATTGAACTTGCTGGACTCGCAATGTGCAAGTTCAGTGTAGGTAAAGCAGGGAAACTTTCGAATTTCAAAATGAAACTTTGCATGCCGATTAAGTCCAATTTGTGCTAATTAGTGATCACAGGAAAAAATTAGTGCTAGTCCATGAGCCGGAAAAAAGGGAAAAGAAAATTTCGCCTGAAAGACAAATAGTTAAAACCTGATTTCTAGAAAAAAAAACAGAAATAATTTAATCCTAATTTTAAAACTTTCCAAAGGCGGCTGCTTTGGCGAAATTTGTGCTTATCATAGAAATATTATTTTCATATATTTTCATTCATAATTTGAGGAAAAACAAATTAGCCCCTAAAAGATACTATTAAACAAACAAAATTCAGAGGTATAACGTTCAATAGTATTTCTGTTGAACAACAAATTAAAAAATAGAAATAACATTATTCTAAAATCCAAGAATAAACAATTCAGATACATTCAATTGAACAACATAAACCGTTGAAATAACGACTTTCTAACAAAAAGTGTTCTAGAAACCAATGAAGTTGGCACTTCTGATTGCATATTCCAAAAATATAGTGGCTTAATTTGAGCTGATCCAATTTCATTATTTAACATTTCAAAAATTCAGCCACAATATTTTTCGGATAGCAATGAACATACCTGATAGGGATATGCAATCAGAAGTGCCAACTTAATTGGTTTCTAGAGCACTTTTTGTTAGAAAATCGTTATTTCAACGGCCTTTGTTGTTCAATGGGATTGGGCCAATTCCGGATTAGCAGAAATTCAGCCACTACGTTTTTCGGATGGCAATGAACATACTTGATAACAACACTTTTTGTTATAAAATCGTTAATTCTACGGTCTTTGTTGTTCACTGGAATTGGGCCAATTCTCGATTAGCACAAATTTAACATTTTAAAGTTGATTTTTTGGAATATTCAGTGTCAACTACTACCTGTCAACTGTGGTTGTATAATAAATAAAATTTAGCAGCAAATAGCTAATACTCCAAATGTTTCGGTTTTAATAGTTTGGCGCAACATTTAGCAATTATTTACTTTTTGATGCAAGCACCTGTATACGGCGCCACACGAAATATCTTGCACTATTAACTATAATTTGATTATGTGTAGTGATTTTGATTAAAACCACCGTTGGCGTGATTAAAGCTGTCAATCGATATCCGTTCGCGGCTATCGCAACAATTTCTTCAAAACATTTGTACATTTCACTGTTCAGGTTCATTGATGATGTTAAAATGAGTAAATTGCATAAGGGTTAAATTTCTGGAATTGATTTAACATCCAAATTCATGTTTAGAAGCCTATCTAGAAGTATTCAACCTAAAACACTGTGAAGTGCAGTCTACCGGTTGGACTAATCGTTTGGGTAGCAGATATTGGAACAACCATAATTGATCGTATGCCCATAGTCAAATTGTTTATGTTTCAAAATAAATTATCAAAAGTTGTAATGTTGGTTAAGTTCAAATTTATTTCTCGCATATCTCTTGGTGAATTGGCGGACAATTATCGTACATTAGCTCTCGTAACTTTGATTCCAAAGGTTTAACACGATCCTATATTATTTTCTTAAACGTTATTTTTGAACCGGTGTGAAGTTCTTGGACAAAATTTTTTGGACAAAAATTTATGCGAGTGTTCTTTGTGAAGTTTTTGGACACAACTTTATTTCTTGGACAAAAATTTTTGGTAGTGTGCAATTTTAACAGTGTATCTATTTTATATTAAAATCGACACAATAATTATAATAAATATTGATAAAACAAAAGAAATTGTTTAATTATTAATTGTTTAATTGTTTACTCTAAGCCAAATAACAAAAATCTCAGAGATTACTGATTTAAATAGCTCAAAATATCCTCTTTCGAACGTGTATAGTCACTATGCGAGCCAATCTATGAGATTTTTGTTATTTGGTGTATCATTTTATACAGTGTGGTACGTGATTTATTGAAAAATTTATAGTAATGAGCATTTTAGTTTTTTTAATTTAAACAATTTCTTTTGTTTTATCAATATTTATTATAATTATTGTTTCGATTTTAATATAAAATAGATATACTGTTAAAATTGCACACTACCAAAAATTTTTGACCAAGAAATAAAATTGTGTCCAAAAACTTCACAAAGAACACTCGCATAAATTTATATGTCCAAAAACTTTTGTCCAAGAACTTCACACCGGTTATTTGTGAAGATACAACCATCGGTGTGGAATCCGGTAAATAGAAGCATTGTCAACGAATTCATATGCCCAAATACTGTATTCATCCAGCACGCGCGGTAGACAGATATAGGGGAAACACATGGAGGTTGTGTACAGCTGATTTGAATTTGCCAAATATAAATTGAATTTTACGCTTCAATCACACAAATTACAAAATATTTGCGGAGTGCTTGTGTGGTTTGTACCCATTGATCCTAGAATACCAGGCATTAGTACTGCTTGATACGTCATCAAATTTATGTCTACAGTTTATTTTTTGAACTATAGATGGCTGTAATGTTCGTAAAAGTAGCATTTAGAGGTTTTCTTACCAATAGACCGTACTAAAATTTTCAATTGAAATTAATGTAAAATTTACTGTTTTTATCACCGCGATTAACGTTTAAATAAAAAGATTATACAAAATATTTAATCATAGGGTAAAGTCGGGAGATATGATATACCTTTTTTGTTATTGTAATAACAGGGTACATAGTATGTACTGGATCCAGTTGTCCTTTTTCAAGGTGCAGTTATAATCCTCTCAACATCCAATGCAAAGATTCTCTTCAAAATCCTCCAAGCCATCCGATTATAGTCATCTAATGGAACAGCAATATTGTCATCTTCAGATGAAAAAATCAAGCACCACTTTGTTTCGTTTTTTAACCTTCTTGTTATTCTCTAGTCAATACACCAGCTTTTTGCTTTCTGACATTAATGGTTCTACCCTTGGACGTTGACAGTATTGGTGATATATTCAACATTTTTAGATGTTGCTGGGGAGTAGTCGGAAACTGCAAAGATGGAGTCTCGGTCGATGTGTATTCAACAAAATGTCCAATTATAAGCATCAATTTGCTGACTGTTATTGTAGTCTCTGAAGATAGACTTAAATTTTGTGTTTTCACTATATGTGTTCCTTGCTCTTGCTGTTCTTGTTGAGTAGCCTCATTATGCATGCGAATGAACGCATAATCCGAAATTAATTCAGGATTGAACGGGGAAATACCAGTTGCTGAAAATGCTGAGATGTCATTAGTGTTGCATATTTGTTCCACGAGGTTGCTAGGAATCGGCCAAATTGCAAACGAGAACGTTTTATTTTTGGATTGTTTTTAATGAACAAAATGCTTGCCTTGTAATAATGGGATTTAAATGATTTAAAAAACGACCGATCTAAAGGTTGCAAAAATTGTGTTGCTTCGGCGGCAAACAAAGGAGGATTATCTCATTTGCCGCAGCGAACTCTAATATGTCGGTGTTAGGGCCAAGTGTAATTAATTAAATATAAGTGTTATGTATTACCAGTGTAGCACTGTATCATTGTATATTCAAATTCTATATAACTTATGTACATAAACAAATATAATTATTAATTTAAGAAGAAATATTACAGACGTCCGTGAATTTAATTTGTTTTAAGATTTTTTTCGGCTTTTTCGGACAAAATATCATTTTAATGGACACCCATACAATGTTTTACGACAATTTTTGTCGCATAAAAACAAAGAGGCCATTTATTAACAATATTTCTACCACAAAAGTAGAAAAAATGTATTCCCCTCCCCCACGTTTAACCCCAGGGCACTTGTGTACACAAAGATACACAAACCCTTACAAAAATGAGAACTCCCTTAGGTAGCTTCTTGGCAGCTTGGTTTCGTACTGATAAAAAGTTGGTCTACTCATCAGGTTGCAACGACCAAACTGCAAAAAATCAAAATCTTGCTTTGTACCGATAATACAAAACAAGAACATATTGATTTAGCGAATTATATTGATTGATTGATTAGAATGTACGGCCAAGACTAAGCAAGGATCCCGGATACGCCGGGCCTACCGTACACCCCTTTTACATATAACAAGATGGAGGGATAGGAAAGGTTGTTAGGTATGATAGACTTGACCCGGTTACAGACACCTAAGTAGTCAATAGTTAGTAAAGCACAAGACGGCACAATTATTTTTGGTTTTCGGGATATAAATAAACAGCAATCAACATCCTAAAAAGTAATTGATTAATTAGTAAATGTCCTGAAATAAAATTTCATTATTATGAGGGATTAAATTTTATTTCATTAAAAAAAAAAAAAAAAAAAAAAAAAAATGAATCAGTCAATGTCGTGACGTCGGACCCGCCACGCACCTTTATTATAGCATCTTAAAAAATTGATAATCAATAATGTTGGCCTCTTAATGGCAAATTTCCTGAAATAAAATGTCACTATTATGCGTTAAAGATTCCTTATTTTGTACGATATAATTAAATTATTCTTGAATAGAATAAATGTAATGTAATGATTATTATATCTAAATTAATTATTATTTGATTATCGTAAAACAAATAAAATAAAACAAATCGAATCCAAATATTGTAGTATCAAACGGATGGATCCCCTCTTCAACCGATTACCTTACCTTCCCTAATAAACCAATATGTTTATTAATAAAAATAAAAAAGAAACAAAGACATCTGTTTTCAAAAATAGCTAATCTGAATCTATAAGGTAATAAAAAATAATGAATGTGTCACAGGTTAAGAATCTCCAATACCTAAACAAATTAACACATTATAATTTATTCTCAATCAGAATTAAATAAAACTATTAAGCTAATCAGGAATCTGTAAGATGACAGAATTAGTAATAAGCTATTAGCAAATAATCTAATTAAAGAAGTGCCATGATCCCAAAAGTACAAAAAAACATCTATGTATCAATATTTGTCTGATTATAAATTTTATTGTGTAACCTCCAAGCCAAAAAATAAATCAACCCATAAAGTTTCCCTCCACCGACACTTCAATGTTACATATAACCATAGTCATTTAATCTATTAAAATAATATTTGTAACCCAATTGTCGTGAGACAAATTAAATCTTAAATATACAATTAAATTAAATTAAAATAAGAAAAATTACATTTAAATTGTAACTACAATTCGACCTATAATTAAAAATTTATTATCTGGTTGATAGTGGAAATCTATTATATTCCTAGCGACGGCAATTGTCACTTCAATGCAGTTCTTGAAGCAAACTAACTTCGATCTAAAACCATAAATGACGGTTAACAAACACGATCAATTTGGAAGCTTTATACCCAGTAAAACCTATTGAAAGAGCTAATAAAGAAGGAAATTCTTAATTACAGAATATATATCTAAACCAACTCAACCCGGGATTAAAACGTTTATGTACAAATTATGATTTAGTAATTTCTAATAATAAAACTCAGTATTGATAGCTGTCCAATCTGGAAACTATAAATAAATAAAATATAGTATTAATGTTCATTATCTCAGACGGCTTAAGAATCTTAAAATATTTAGAAATTTTAACAGTTTAAAATGCATTATTATTAGTAAGTCAAAATACGACCAAGTAGAAGCCGGACAAAATACACGGCTTGTACGTATGCGTGCCCAAATTGCACGAATGCAGACCCCACCCATTCACATCTCGCACATGTGACGGAGAAACAAACCCTCCAGTCACTCGAGCACAAACTCCGTCCATCCGTCCTGCATTCTGATAAAGTACTCCTTACCCTCAAGTTAATCTTCACTCAGAACTTCACCATTCTCCGCTACGACGTCCCTAATCCGATGACTATCGTACAATAGAGAAGAAAAACAAACGAAATTACCACTCTTCATACGATACACTCCAACCAGACTAAAAAAGACACCACCACAGAAAATAGCAAGTCTCCAAACGAAAACCACCCCAAAAACAAAAACCAATTCACCAAATACATGATATACAAACAAAGTCAATGCCCAGTAGAATGAAAATTCATTTATCCGCCGCACCTGATACAAGATACAAACCAATAAAGCCAAAAAACTCTCCAAAAAAATCCAGAGCATTTGCACGAAAGCTTCTCTCCGTGTTTACATTCCACATACGTACAAATAAAGTCCCTACATTTCGAGACGGCCACATACACATGCATAGACACTGATTAAACAGTTATCTGATTTGTTATATACTCTTCATTCATGCACGTTCATTACACACCCACATACACATTGAAACACATTTTTACATTAAATTTGCAAGTAAATATGTAAATAAAAGACAAGGAGGTTACAAAATTATACGATAACCAGAAAAAACGAAAATCATCGGTCATCAAACTTGTTCACTCGCTAAAACAACAACAAAATTTTTTAACGAGTGTAACAAAACAACGCAAAGGCCCATGCCACACGTACAAAAAAAATGCGGCATTTTTCTTCGTTTCTTTCCCCGTTTACCTATGATACAAGTTTTAATTGCGACTTAAACAAATTTTCTGTTCTACCACACAACTCAAACATAAATGAAATAAAAAATATTTCAAGGACATTTTTGACTCAGTTTAGTTAAAATTTTATTTAAGAGAGAGCAGAACAAAACATTGGTAGAAATAAACTGCCAAAATAGAAAAAATGCTCGTGTGTCATGGGTCAAAGAGAACAAGAAATACAAAATATTTCAATACGAACATGTTAATGCGTTCCAAAATTTAACCTCAACCCTAATTACTTTCGTCTAGCAAAAGAACACGCGATCGTGAAAACTGCACCAACTTTTGTATGATCAAACAAAAATGACACAAAACAGTAAATATTAATTACACAAAAATTAAAACTAAGCCAACGGTTAAATATGTAATAACAAAATATGTATTAAAAATTTAGAACAATGAAAAAAATGAAAAAACACTTATCTTGAGCATCCTTTGGCATCCAAAAATTTCTATACACATTAGAATATTATACATACAATGCGAATGATGCATTCAAAAACGGTATCAAAATACATATAAACGAAATTGTTATATACATATTCTGTGCCATTGCAAGCGCATCACACACAAATTATTACAACTAGTCAATTATTATTTATTATTATCACTTTTCACTTTACTTAAAACACACAAATTATTATTAATATTATTATTATTTATTTATTTACACATATTTTTAATTAATTATTTAATTTAAACACATTTTAAATTATTTACTTATTTATATAGAGGAGAGACAAAAACACGTCTTTCCTCTACGACGTTCAATCGCCGACCATATTGATTTAGCGAATTATATATCACTAAATCAGAAACCACAGGAAATTCTCACTATGTATGTGTTCTCACTATGTAATAAATGGCCTCTTTGTTTTTATGCGACAAAAATTGTCGTAAAACATTGTATGGGTGTCCATTAAAATGATATTTTGTCCGAAAAAGCCGAAAAAAATCTTAAAACAAATTAAATTCACGGACGTCTTTAATATTTTTTCTTAAATTATATGTGTTGGCTGTTATACACATACATAGTGAGAATTTCCTGTGGTTTCTGATTTAGTGATATATAATTCGCTAAATCAATATGTTCTTGTTTTGTATTATCGGTACAAAGCAAGATTTTGATTTTTTGCAGTTTGGTCGTTGCAACCTAATGAGTAGACCAACTTTTTATCAGTACGAAACCAAGCTGCCAAGAAGCTACCTAAGGGAGTTCTCATTTTTGTAAGGGTTTGTGTATCTTTGTGTACACAAGTGCCCTGGGGTTAAACGTGGGGGAGGGGAATGCATTTTTTCTACTTTTGTGGTAGAAATATTGTTAATAAATGGCCTCTTTGTTTTTATGCGACAAAAATTGTCGTAAAACATTGTATGGGTGTCCATTAAAATGATATTTTGTCCGAAAAAGCCGAAAAAAATCTTAAAACAAAATAATTATTAATATTTATTAGTTATTTCTTATTGCTTGGATAATATTTTTATATAATGTACATACTTCCTACTTCTTATTTTAGTATTAGTAAATCTATTATATACTCCAAAGGCTATATAAAGGTTTGAAATTTGAAAATAGAGGAAGTATTTTTTGGAAATTAAAAGTAATTATATCGGACAATAGTAATGTCCAGTAATTGTAAAATTGTGAACTGTGAATAATTGCATACTAAATAAAATGTTTAAAACTTAATAAATAAAAAAAAGACTTTAAAAAAAGATATATATTATATTTACAAGGTGTACAACAAAAAATTGGTGGCAGCGGAGGGATTTTTGCTCAGCAAATCGAGCAAAATCTTAAGATCTTATTCACCTTGTAAATTCTTTCTATATTTAAAATATAAATATTAAATATAAAAATCTAAAAAAAATCTCAATTGTGAGTGATAATCAGCAATCCTTATGTTTGCTAAAAAGTAATTGCTAAAAACAGTTTTGTGAATGTGAAAAGTGGTGTAATGTGAAACCCCTTTAAAAAAAAAAACTATTTCTTGCTATATAGTAAAAATAAATAATATTACCAATAGTGTAGTCTACTGAATTAAAAAAAACGTCAATAGTTATAATTTAAACTATCTTAAGTTATATATAAATATGTAACCGTAAAAATATGTGTAACTGTTAAAAATATTTCGCTGAAATAAAAATGTGCTCAGTGAATCATCAGTTTTTGCAATATCAGTTACCCAAATATCCACATGTAATTTTAAAATATTAAAATTATCAACAAAACGTCCTGACAACCGTTTTATATTTTGCCATTTCATCTATTTAACAACCGGTCTCATCATCAAAAAAACAAAAAAAAAAATTTATTTGATCAAACCTTATTACATCTTTAAACCTCAACTGGAACTTCATAAGTATTATAATATGTACTTTGCATTATCAACGCGTTTGTAAAAATATTATCCATTGGAATCAACATACGTCGCTTCAACTCATATAATTGATCCAGATCATCCGAATCAGCTATAATTGAAACCAGGTCTACATTTCCGTCAACTTTAATACATATATATTAATTCGTCATCAATTTACAACAAATCAAACAAAAATGGTCATAAAATGGAGCAGCAGTACATCATCATTAATGTAATAATTATATTCTATACTGCAATATAATAATTATTCAAGGTTAGTGTTCAAATCTTTATTTCTCTCAATTTGAATTAAAAAAAATATAAAAATTTATTACTATATAGAGATGAATGAAAATTTGGAATTTTGGTTGTTTGTTCTATTTTTATTATTTTATTGCCTTTAAATTGTACTATCAATCTAACAAAATATATATATATATATATTATGGTTAAAATTTATTATCTCTCGTTCAATGTCATTGGAAAATATAAATCAAATAGCCAATATTAACGAATTAAAATTACGCACTCGTGTTATAAAGAAAAAGCGACGATCTTTGTTTCTAAATTCGGGCGAACAATTAAAAACTTTTGAACCCATAGATACAAAATTAATTCATTCTGACGGCGTGGAAAATCACTTTAAAAATATGTCTAAATTAAACGTTGAAGTAGCTCTTAAATTAATTCCCGATTTTGACGGTAACTCTGATCGCTTGCATAAATTTCTATCCTGTTGTGACGTAGTTTATAAGCAATTAGCAGCTACCGAAAGTGAAAATTTTTTAAACTTGCTTAAAACCAAACTTTATTCTAAAGCATACGACATTATAAAATATACAAAATTTGACTCTTGGGAAAATTTGAAACTTGAATTGAAAAATAAATTCCAGTACTCGCGATCTAGTGAACAATTACAAATTGAATTGATAAATATTCATCAACAACGAAATGAAAGCATAACTGCATATGCCGGTCGAGTCAAAAAATTGTTATCAGAACTGAACGAGGTGTGCATAGACCAAGAAAGAGAAAAAGCATCGACCACTATCTTAAATTTAAATTCAAAAACGGCTCTTAAAGCATTTCAAGAGAGTCTTAACGAGTCTATAAAAATTATTATTAAAGCTTGTCGATTCAATAAACTCCAGGATGCAATAAATCAAGCGTGTGAAGAGGAGTTAATTATTAATAGTCGAAGCCACATTAGCCTTAATCAAACAAATACTCGTGTTAGATGTCAACTTTGTAAGAAGAATGTGTTAACTAGGGTGCGACTGTCGTAGACAGGACAACCTTAGCTACATTTATTGTTGCCACTATCCTTTTAACTGTACCCCGTAGGCGGCATTAACCCGCTAGCTCAGCGGTAAAGGTTAATTGGCCGTGGGGATGGGGATACAAAGATAGCGGCCTAGATTACCGCCGGAGGTAACAAAATAAGACGGGTATGGATGGGAGAGGGCATCGGGCCCTTAAATAATGAATTGGGCCATCAGCCCATTGCAGAGAAAGCCGGTCAGACGCTGACCGTGGTTGTATTTAAAAAGAACTATTCTAGCATGCTAAGGATTCAGAGGCCTCTCGGGCCTGAATCCTTAAGGGAATCCAAAAAAAAAATGTTAAACGTAGAATTAGCAGTGGTATGCCACAGTGCTCGCTAGGAAGAGGAAAAGATCCAACTCGTATCACCAATTTCCCTCCCAACAAACCCCGTGCCAACCCACTACTGTTATTTAGTTTGTTAGTCACACATATAAATATTACCTACCTTAAATCCTGTTGATACGCTTTCCTTTTTTATATTTATTATTTTTTTTTTTTTTTTTTTTATATCTGAAGCACACAACTTTATATTTTATATGTAAAAAAAAAAAATGAACACAATTATTTTCCTTGAGTATTTATAAGCAAACCAATTTTTTTTTTTTTTATTTATATTTCTAAATGAACACAATTATGTAACTTATAAAAAAGACTCATTTTTCTTCTACAACTTATTTTGCTTTTTCTTAATTAAATGTAATTATTTTTTTTTTCATTCACGCACAACACAACTCTAACGATAAATAGAATAATCAAAATTAATTAATTGAAACAAAATTAAAATACTATCACACTACTATTCAAAATAAATATATAAACAAAAAAATATTTCTTTACTTTACTCGAAAAATTAAATTTCAGAAACCAAATTAAACCGCCTATAAATAATTAAACGAAAAAATTAAGTTTTTTTCTCTCATCAAGATAAAATTAAAAATTATATTTAAGGTTTACTGCTAAAAACGCAGTAATACGTCTTTACATAACGACCGTTCGACTAAAACTCTCTACAGTAAAAGTATAAATCCGCGTTCGTTTCTTTTTCATCCAACGTTCACACCCTGGTCTATCTATCGACTGCCCGTCCACCAGAAAAAAAAACCAAAAACGCGGTTAATTTTTCTAATTTTTCATTAGTTGGTTGAGAGGGGGAAAAAAAGTGTTTTCGTAATTAAATTGAAAACCTCAACCAATTTACGAAATCAAATTACCGCGCAAAGTAAAGAAACATTTTTGCATACTCGGGTAATTTGGCACAACTCCGGATGCAGTCTTTCTTTTATTGCATCGGTTATGCCATTTACCTATGCACAAGTATATGAAAAAAAATTACATTCCCATATGTGCACAAAAGACGTAATCCAATTACGTTCATGAACATATTTTTAGCTCATTTAACCTTGGTACATAAAAATTCTAACGTGAATGAATTATGTATGTCGGTCAAATGAAACCTAAGAGGAAATGTAACAACTTCAAAACATGACGGTCACGTTGAATTGGAAACAGGTGAAAATATCGTCTTCGAAGTCATGTTATTATGGGATAGATGGATTGGGATTGGTCGGTAACAGAATTAGATATAATTCCGTTACAGCGTGGGGAAAACCCAATCCCTGAGATGAAAAGAGATCTCATGCTCTATTTAGAAGGACGTGGCTTAGGGATTCAGTCTTTAGATAGCACAACGTGGCGGACGCCCCACACCCTGAGATAGTCTCAAAGCCGGGCACTTAACCTAGTTATTCTAACTGTTAGCATTAGATACTATTGACAATTATTCCATGAACATTCAAACAAAAAAAAATAGCACAATTCATTTTTGTTTTAATAAATTATTGAACCGAACTTAACTAGTTTGAAAATTTTGATTTGAATAGTTTGCTTTTTCAATTTATCTACCATTATGATGTGTAATTACTACTTAGTGTGGAAATAGTTTTTAGTGACTTTATACAATTTTGATATTAGGGTGTTGAATGTTCAATAGTATACCTCCTTAAATTAGTTTGCTTAAAAATAGTTATATTTTAAAAATTTACTTAAGTCTTATTCCAAAAATGTGTTACTAGAAAATGCCATAGATTCATTACAAAGGTTAGATAGCAAAAAAAAAAAAAAAATGGAATTATTATATAAAATAAATGTTTAAAATCATAATATTGTATCAGGGTAGAAGAACTCATATAAACCGTTGAAATTTCTTTGATGATGAATTATGGGTCGTGTAGAGCCTGAATTTGTTGAGTTGGAATCCATTATGTGGTGCTTCTTAATTACGGTTAATCTTTGGTTAGGAATTTTTGCAGACAGTGAAAAAGTCAAAACTTTGGTTTGTTTGCCTCCTCGATTGAATTCCTCGTAGTCGAAGTACACTTTCGCCTCGCGATTCGCTCCCATACCCGGTTGTTGTTATGCTTAACTTGATAATCGAATCCTCTTGAGCGTATTGCAGCAACACAAGAGTGGTTTAGTGGCATAATCACATTCAGTAATTTCTTGAGGATATGACATCCTTGACACGCGTTGACTTTGGCCTCATACGTCGTACTCAAAAAAAAATTGTTTTTTTTTTTGTATCCTCGGTCGAAAAACATAACGCCCCTCTCATGTAAGGTAGAAGGAATTTATCTCGAATGTGGTTCATCCCTTCTGCTGGATTGACGGTGCTGCGTAACTTGGTTAGTGTATTTTGCCAGGCGACAGAATCACCAGTTACATGTTGCTTCATATTGTAACGAATTGGAACCCATTATCTTACTAGATTTACTAGAGATTTTCGCAACTCGTAGAATTTCGTTAATCAGCCGCTTAGTCTTGATTAATTCCCAGTCGTTTGTTTCTTCGTTAATCACTGGTTCAGCATGACTGCATATCTTCAATCCATGTATAATTTTCGGAAAGATTCCATCCTTTGTCCACCCGAATCCTATTAATTGTTCACATCTTCGATGAAAAAGTTTTGGCCATTCTCTGACTGCATAAAAGACCTCCCCAACATACCATCTATTGTTTAATCACCATCTTAAGTTTAGCAGTGCCTTATATTGTTCTCAATCCCTCAAATATTTTGAGTTCCTCTTTATTAGAATTTCGTTTAACTTTATTTTACATTAATTGACATCTTGGCGATATAACTAAAATTTCAACTACGTTTTATTACATTTGAATTACCAATATGAATCTAGTAACTTAACCTACCACTATCTAATTATGTTGGTGGCGTTACCTCAACCATAGATTACTAAGTTATCTGAAATAGGGTTGAGCTAACCTCATCCTACATCTTATTTACTAATTATTAGTTTTACTAATAATAATCCTAACTTCTACCTTAACTAACGATGCTGGTATATTCATAATTACACGCGCGTTATACCAGCCTTCACTTTCCCATTACATCATCTATGTAGATGCCCAACTAAACATAGATGGTCTAATGGGAAAGTGGATGATGTATGCGACCGCGTTTTCTACGACGGCGCTTCCAATTTCGCTGTAAAAGCATCGTCAGAAACTTCCAGCTAAAACACACTTTGTACACGTGTGTAAGAGTTAATCTCGTTAACTCCCTATGGCCAAACTCTGTCTTGCAATGTATTTTGTTGGTGTCAAGGAATTGCATTATCAGCCTCCCCGATGTTCGTACGATTCTCAATTGCCTCTTGTGATATCTACATCGCCATGGATCGTAAGTTTTACAACGCTTCTTCTTTCTGCGAGGTGAGCTCTTTTTATTTTTAGAGGCTTTGAATTTATTTTTATTACCTAATTTGATAGGTAACCTCCTAAGTTTAGATTCCGAAGTCCTATTAATTCGTAAAGATGCAAGACTCGATGATTTACATTTTGGAGGTAACGTATTACCTACCAAACTGTTATCTGCCCGCCTTTTCTTGCTGCACGTGATCATCTCTTGCAAAGTAACACTATGATCATTAGCAATTTCTTGCTGTGGAGTGAATGACACAAATTCAGAGTCTTGAGATGAAATTTCGTTAGGTAATGGGTGTATCGTATGCTGTTCAACAACTTGACCAACTACCCCCGAAAGATTTTCATCTTCTAAGATGCAGATTGACGGGGAGCTACTTGATGTTGTACCAGTACCACCACATCCACCATCTGAATTTAATGTTAATTGGAACATTATTTGTGACGCTTGTAGCGCTGGTTTAGTACTATCTACAGTTTGTACTACCTGATTATCGGCTGTAACCTGCGTTTTAATAGTGCTATCTTGTAAGGCTCTTTTTGATGTTATTTTAACCGAGCTAGGTACATCAGGTGAATTAGATATAGGTGGTGCTGGCGGTGAAACCACTACTGGTTTTCTTGGCAGGCATTGCCTACTATGTAATTTTCGCAATAGCCTGAGATGTTGTCGTTGCGCGCGATCATTTGTATAATGTGCGCCTGATACGGAATCAGTTAACGTACTATTTGGTGACAAGTTTTGAACCTCCTCCAATCCCCTCAAACACGCTTTAACCTCTTGTTCAGGTATTTTGATGACCAAATCCTCTAATTCTTCTTGAGCTTGCTTGGATGTCAGCCTACCCCGTTTGACCCGGCCTATTATCCTTCCACTTTCGGTTACAGCTTCATCCAAGCTCTCGAACATCTTAAATGTCTCTTGGGTTTTACTTACCCTATTGGTTCTACCCTGAATATGCACTAGTTTTGCCATCCCCTCGGGCAACCAATCGGCCACAGCGGTATTGTTCCTCAGATTCTCGACCATCCCTTGACACAGCAGTAGAAGTTTCTTGATGCATGCCTCTATCTCACGCTGCGGTTGTTTTTGCGCGGCGGCATGTGCCTTAAATGGCGCTAGAAATGGATCTTCGCGCTCTACTTCTAATCTGCGAATTAACACTTGCTTCAAGGTTTGGGATACTTCCTGGTTAGCCTTAACTACCAGGTTGCGCACCTCCAACTCTATGCGCAACTCGTCCTCGCTCAATTTTTCTATGTTGAACTCCATCCTGAGACAGAGTTCCTAACTTATAACTTATTTAAATAAAAAAAATTATGATTACTATAAACCTAACATCTTATAAAAAAAAAATAATTCAAAATATATATACAACCACGGTATCATCTGACCTCCATCCGCCATGAAATGACAGCACAATAATCATTATTTGGGTCAAGACTAGGAAAGGAAAGGATATGAAATAAATTTTTGGATGAAAATACTGAATGACAACCCGACCAGCAATGGCATTCCAAACCTCGTATAGCACGCAAGTGAGACTCATTGCCTCGATGAAGCCATTTGGTATTTCATTAACTTACCTAACTGAGTGAGACAATCCTCTTGCCCTCTTATTCACAGTCATCATTCGATTACACCTTGTAAGAAAACCAGACTGTGTGAGTGGCAGGCCGAACCGCTCACTCAACTAGGAACAACAACTCGCCGGTTGCTGCTGCGAATTTCCGTTACTTTACAATACCAACTTACCTGGTTTATGGACAACTTGTATTCATGCCCATCCATTAAGCAGACAGCTAAGTGTGACCAACCAGGTGAGCAGTACCCTGGATGTACTTATGAACTATAAAGTAGACTGGCGACCCCATCCCGAGGGATGATTATTTAAAAATTTAAAACTGAAGTAGAGATTACGCGAAACTTGAATATAAAGTAAATTGGAAATTCCATTTTTGTCAAATTTTTGATGTAACAGAATATTTTAATCTGTGGTACATTCTAGCCACAAACTAACTTGTTACCGAAACTGGGGATAATTTGGGAAAGGTTCAATTTTACAATTCTGACTGGGATGCGGAATGATGTGTCAATTAGCCTTAGAATGAGCAGCCCTTTATACCACCCAATATCGTCGCTCGGCAGGAAAGGGATATGCTCATTACTTAAGGGATCGCACCATTCACCCTTGCCAGCAATGAATTGTAAAATTGTGTGTTGCACATGGTACACGAAAACCGTGCAACTTTTGATGTATCAAATGAAACATTGGGGAAAGTAAATAATTCGTTGAGTTCCGTATACCACCACAAATATCAGTTCACCCCCCGAAGTGCGAGTTGGGACATGCCGCAGGTGAACTGAATATTCGGGGATCCGGTACCGAAAAGCAATAAATTCCAAAACTAATCTGCGTGTGTATGACCCACCGTGTATTTGGTCAGATATGTATGCCCGAAAGCAAGATCGCTGCCATACGCGCACAAAACAGTTTCGTATTATTTTCACACTTTAAATCACTTTACACATTTAATTATTGAACACTTTTTTCACTAGAAAAATCACAATCGGCCGACTTCCGGCCACCCTAAAAACATAATCAAAATTAAATTGGAATTTTATTTCAAATTCCAATCTAATTAGGAAACAAAAAAAACAGATTTTAAATTTGTATTTAAATTATTATTGGCTATACTGCCGAACCTTAAATTTGGGCGCCATTTGTTAACTAGGGTGCGACTGTCGTAGACAGGACAACCTTAGCTACATTTATTGTTGCCACTATCCTTTTAACTGTACCCCGTAGGCGGCATTAACCCGCTAGCTCAGCGGTAAAGGTTAATTGGCCGTGGGGATGGGGATACAAAGATAGCGGCCTAGATTACCGCCGGAGGTAACAAAATAAGACGGGTATGGATGGGAGAGGGCATCGGGCCCTTAAATAATGAATTGGGCCATCAGCCCATTGCAGAGAAAGCCGGTCAGACGCTGACCGTGGTTGTATTTAAAAAGAACTATTCTAGCATGCTAAGGATTCAGAGGCCTCTCGGGCCTGAATCCTTAAGGGAATCCAAAAAAAAAAATGTTAAACGTAGAATTAGCAGTGGTATGCCACAGTGCTCGCTAGGAAGAGGAAAAGATCCAACTCGTGTCACCAATTTCCCTCCCAACAAACCCCGTGCCAACCCACTACTGTTATTTAGTTTGTTAGTCACACATATAAATATTACCTACCTTAAATCCTGTTGATACGCTTTCCTTTTTTATATTTATTATTTTTTTTTTTTTTTTTTTTTTATATCTGAAGCACACAACTTTATATTTTATATGTAAAAAAAAAAAATGAACACAATTATTTTCCTTGAGTATTTATAAGCAAACCAATTTTTTTTTTTTTTATTTATATTTCTAAATGAACACAATTATGTAACTTATAAAAAAGACTCATTTTTCTTCTACAACTTATTTTGCTTTTTCTTAATTAAATGTAATTATTTTTTTTTTCATTCACGCACAACACAACTCTAACGATAAATAGAATAATCAAAATTAATTAATTGAAACAAAATTAAAATACTATCACACTACTATTCAAAATAAATATATAAACAAAAAAATATTTCTTTACTTTACTCGAAAAATTAAATTTCAGAAACCAAATTAAACCGCCTATAAATAATTAAACGAAAAAATTAAGTTTTTTTCTCTCATCAAGATAAAATTAAAAATTATATTTAAGGTTTACTGCTAAAAACGCAGTAATACGTCTTTACATAACGACCGTTCGACTAAAACTCTCTACAGTAAAAGTATAAATCCGCGTTCGTTTCTTTTTCATCCAACGTTCACACCCTGGTCTATCTATCGACTGCCCGTCCACCAGAAAAAAAAACCAAAAACGCGGTTAATTTTTCTAATTTTTCATTAGTTGGTTGAGAGGGGGAAAAAAAGTGTTTTCGTAATTAAATTGAAAACCTCAACCAATTTACGAAATCAAATTACCGCGCAAAGTAAAGAAACATTTTTGCATACTCGGGTAATTTGGCACAACTCCGGATGCAGTCTTTCTTTTATTGCATCGGTTATGCCATTTACCTATGCACAAGTATATGAAAAAAAATTACATTCCCATATGTGCACAAAAGACGTAATCCAATTACGTTCATGAACATATTTTTAGCTCATTTAACCTTGGTACATAAAAATTCTAACGTGAATGAATTATGTATGTCGGTCAAATGAAACCTAAGAGGAAATGTAACAACTTCAAAACATGACGGTCACGTTGAATTGGAAACAGGTGAAGATATCGTCTTCGAAGTCATGTTATTATGGGATAGATGGATTGGGATTGGTCGGTAACAGAATTAGATATAATTCCGTTACAAATGGTCATACTGCTGAAGGATGTTACAACTTACACCAATTCAAATCAAACTCTAATCATATCAGTAGAACTCTTCCTACTTACAACAATGTGTCAAATAAAATAAACGAAGTTAAACCTATGTCTTCAAATATACGTGTTGCTCAAGGAAGTGTTATTTGCGCTTATTGCAAAATACCAGGGCATCATATCAATGTATGCCGGAAACGTCAATACGTAAACTCACGAAACAAACTTTACCAATCTACTTTGAACAATCACCTTCTTCGGGAAATGGTCCAGGATCCGATCCGATAAACTCAACGAACACTCCTGTTCGGATCCAAGAAATTTCAAGGTAGAGTGTTCGAAATCAAACATTAATATTCTCGCATCTGAATCGAAATTCAATCGCCCTCTTGATTCTAAATTAGATCATAATTCAAATTGTTATACTAATTCTTCTAATTCTATGCTAGAATCAAACGGTAATTCATATTCATTAAATTCAAATCTTTATTCAATTAACTTCAGTTTCGATAATCACGATAGAAAATACGTTCAGTTAGATTTAGATATATTAATATCAACCTCTTATTTTTTTCTGGTAGATACTGGTGCGGATATCAGTATAATTAAACGAGATTTCATCAAGGAAAATACATTATGCTATCCCGATCAGAAGTGCAAAGTGAAAGGCATTACTACAGAAACAATTGAAACCTTAGCAAGTTGTGAGACTAGCATAAATATTTCAAATTCATTAATTATCCCACATTCATTTCAAATTGTTTCTAACTCTTTCCCTATTTCTTGCGCTGGTATTATCGGAAAGGATTTCTTATCCAAACATAAATGTAAGATTGATTATTCTAATTACAATCTCGAAATCCCAACCAAAAACGAAATAATTGTATTAAAACTTACTACGAATTCTTATGTATCATTGCCAGCTCGATGTGAAAAAACGGTTACAATTCATCTAAATATTCCTAATAATACAGATTTTTTTGTCAGTCTCGTGAAATTTTAAGTGGAGTTCATATTGCCAACTCAATTGTAAATTCTAAAAATAATTTAACTACTCTAAGTCTTGTTAATACCAACGATTACGACGTGAAAATAGAAAACTTAGAGTTATCGCTACAAAATTTAGAGGAATTTGAAGTTTTTCATTTACGATCATGGTCCAATAATATTAGTAACCGGTTGGAAATAATTCAATCATCGCTTAGTCTAGATCACTTTAACTCGGAGGAAAAGAATTCAATCTTAAGCATTTGCCGCAAGTACAACGATATTTTTTATTTGCCGGGTGATAAACTTACCGCAACCAATGTTACGCGTCATAAAATCCGAGTAGAACCTAATCAACATCCTATATATATTAAGCAATATCGTTTGCCTGAATCAACCAAAACTGAAATCAATAATCAGATTGCTCAAATGCTAGATGACGAAATAATTGAAACTAGCAAAAGCCCGAGGAATTTCCCTCTCATAGTAGTACCTAAGAAAACTAATACCGGACAAAAAAAATGGCGAATTGTTGTTGACTTTCGGAGGCTAAACAATGTGACAGTAAACGATGTTTTTCCGTTACCCAATATCGCAGACATTTTGGACCATCTCGGTAAATCAAAATATTTTTCCACGATAGATCTAGCTAATGGGTATCACCAGATATACTTAGATGAGTCTGATAAGGAAAAGACTGCATTTAGCACGTCTTTAGGCCATTTCCAGTTCAAGCGAATGCCCTTCGGATTGAAAGGCGCGCAGCAACGTTTCAACGCTGTATGAACCATATACTAAGTGGATTAAATGGTATTAAATGTTTAGTGTATTTAGACGACGTGATAGTGACAGGCCATAATCTTAGAGATCACAATTCTAAACTAGAATCTGTCTTTGCTTGTTTTAAAGATAACAATTTAAAAATTAATGTAGGGAAATGTCAATTTTTGTCTAAGGAAATTGTTTATCTTGGACACCATGTAACCGAACAGGGAATTAAACCTGACCGATAATGTCGAATGGCAGTAATCGAAGATTACTGCCATTCGACATTATCCTCAACCTGAAAATCAAAAACACATTAAATCCTTCTTGGGTTTAACTGGATATTACAGGCGTTTTATCAATAGGTACTCAGAAATGGCAAAACCATTGGCCAATTTATTTAAAAAGGGACAACTGTTCATTTGGGATGCTTTTTGTGAAGAATCCTTTTCTAAATTAAAAAATGCATTAATAAATCCGCCAATACTCCAGTACCCAGATTTTGCCGAACAATTTATTATAACCTCGGATGCAAGCGATACGGCCATAGGGGCTGTGCTTTCCCAACAAAGAAATAATTTCGACCTTCCTATTGCGTATGCCAGTAGGGTGCTGAACAAAGCAGAAAATAACTATCCGACAATTGAAAAGGAACTTTTGGCGATGGTATGGGCTGTTGAACATTTCCGGCCATACGTTTACGGTTGACCGTTCACAATTGTCACGGACCATAAGCCATTAATATGGCTTAATAATTTAAAAAATCCATCATCCCGCTTGATGAAGTGGCGTATTAGTATAGATGATTTCGATTACAAGATAGTCCATAAACCTGGGAATCAAAATCTAAACGCGGACGCGCTCAGCAGGATTAAACTCAATAAAACCGATCCAGAATTACATGTTGTTACTCGATCACAACAAAAGCAACTAGATGAAGCAAAATTAGACCTATCAACTAACAACCAACCTATTATCAACCCTGACAATACTAAAATAATACAATTAACTGATGATTCTGAAATAAATAAAATAATTCAAGAATTTCATTCAAGTCCAGTCGGAGGCCATCAAGGTGTTTTCCGTACCGCCGAAAGACTCAAAAGATATTATTATTTCAAAAATTTATATTCAAGAATAAAAAAGTGTATACGATCCTGTGAATTATGTCAAAAAAATAAATGTAGCAAACTAAATAAAGTACCGATGCAAATCACTTCTACTTCCTCGGCACCTTTCGAAAAAATATTTTTGGACATTGTGGGTCCTCTGCCTATATCGTATCAAGACAATAAATACATCCTAACTGCTCAAGATGATTTGACTAAATTTTCCATGGCTTTTCCGATACCTAATCAAGAAGCAAATACTAAAGCACAAGTATTTGTTGAGAAGTTAATATGTATCTTTGGCGTTCCCCAACAAATACTTTCAGATCAAGGAGCGAATTTTATGAGCCAAATGCCAACGTCTGCACATTATTAAAAATAAAAAAATTAAATTCATCTGCGTATCACCCAGAAACAAATGGGGCTTTAGAGCGTTCTCACCGTACATGGACTGAATATCTTAGAATTTACACTCAGGCCGATAATCAAAATTGGGACCCTTGGCTTCCATTTGCTATTTTCACATTTAATACAACACCACACACAGCAACGAAATTTATGCCGTACGAATTACTGTTCGGATATAAACCAACTATACCTATTTCTTTAACGCGCGAGCCTGAGATGGTTTATAACTACGATGATTATATGTTTGAAGTGAAAAATCGAATGCAAAATTCGTTCGACGTTGCCAGAACAAATCTTATCAATCAGAAACAAAGATCTAAAGCTAATTATGATTCGAAGACCGAAGCTAAAAATCTTAATATTGGTGATTTTGTATTACTAAAAAATGAATTACGAAGAAATAAATTTTCACCTCTGTGGCTTGGACCTTTCGAAATCAAAGAAATAAATAACAATCGAATTAAACTATTCCAAAACGAAATTCATAATTGATAAATATTAAATATTTTTCATGTTGGGAGAATCAAATGCTTTGAATATTAACTTATATTCTAATTATTATATTTTATTATTACTTTTATATAGCCTACAATTTATTATATATATGTATTCTTAATAAAATGAAATAAAAAAAATGTTAAACTTATTATACAAAAAAAAAAAAAAAAAAATTCAAAATAAATTTATGTACCTACATATAGCTAATTAGTTATATTTTATTAGTTAATTTATATAAATTGTTAAATAATTAATAGAATTATTTAAATCTTAGGGGAAAGGTGTTATGTATTACTAGTGTAGCACTGTATCATTGTATATTCAAATTCTATATAACTTAGTATAAATAAAATGTTTAAAACTTAATAAATAAAAAAAGACTTTAAAAAAAAGATATATATTATATTTACAAGGTGTACAACATAAGCAGATTTACCTCAGTCCCATGTATACCACTGAACCTGGAGGCTTGCCATCTTCAAGCACTGGTTTCTTGTTTTTATCTTTAAAAACACAGACTGGAGGCAAACAAATTCCTTCTGCATTACAGCAAGCAATAACATAAATTATTTCTTCTGCTATTACATATTCAAACTTATTATTTAACTGGCATCCGGTCTCATCCATATTATAAATATGTCCGGATTTAGAGATTAAATCATGTTCGATTAAAGTTTTTCCAATAAACTAAAATATTCTTAAACTTCCCAATGATTCATTGCTTCAGCACGAATTTGTGAAACTCCTTCGGATTTTCTTACAGACAACCCTAGATGTCGCTTCATGAAAAGTGTAAATCATGCTTTACCAGTCTTTATCCCCTCCGAATTAAAACTGTGTGATATATTATATTTCTGTGTCAGTCCGAATGCCATTTCTCGCACCCCAAATCTTGTTGGAGCAAACCCACGTGCTTGAAGATTTTTTACGTGACTTACAATATTATTTTCAAAATCGTCATCTAAACAACAAGAAGCCTAATGCTGTTTTTTTGTTAGTTCTGTTTTTAAGGTGTCGTCTTAAGGTCGTGGACGGGATGTAGTATCTTTTAGATGCTGCATTAATTGATAATATTTTTCTTTAATATCCTTAATGGTTACTTCTAAATCGGATTCTGGCCAAGGTGCTCGCCTGTGGCCCAATTCTGGCTTTCCCTGGGAATGGGGAATTGGGAAAAATATTTTCATAGCATTTTTGTTAAAATTATACTTTTCTAGCCTACTGAAAAAATCATTTTAGTGCAAACATTTTCAAAACAAAGTGGTTTGGGAAACTTTTGTTCCACAAAATTTTTCTAGGGAAAAATATTTTCCCATTTAACTTTGTTTCGAAAATATTAACACCAATCATGTTCCCTCAGTAGGCCAGAAAAATACAATTTGGACAAAAATGCTATGAAAATATTTTTCCCAATTCCCTATTCCCAGGGAAAGCCAGAATAGGGCCACTGGAGTGTTTTTTTTTATAAATGGTAGGCATTCCAATAAATTATTATTATAATAATAATGATTATTATTATTATATTTTTTTATAAATGGTACAGTCTAAGGGACTGTACTCGGACCCTTATTGTTCATAGTCTACATCAACGATCTGTTCAACGTCAAAATACCAGGAAAAATACTATCCTATGCTGACGATACATCAATAATCTTTGAAGGAAAAAATTGGGAGGAAGTGTTTGAAAAAATGCAAGTAGGAATGGCAACAATCCAGAACTGGTTCTCCAATAACTCGCTGACAGTCAACATCGATAAAACAAACTTCATTTTGTTTGGATCACACATAGGTGCGATACCACCAATACAAGAAATCCCGTTCACGTATACTGGAGGAGCAATGCTCATAAAGAGGACTAATTATACAAAATACCTCGAAGTCACAATTGATGGTCATTTGCGCTGGGACGAACACCTCAAAAAACTTAATAAAAAACTGAGATACCTTCCATTCACGTTAAAAAAATTACGAAACATAATCAGCAAAGAAATTTTAGCCAGCAGCATTTACCATATGGTTTATTCTTATCAATCTTACGATATGGAATACTGATTTGGGGTGGAGCATGTAAAACCCACATCACTCCACTAGAAACACTCCAGAAAGCCGCTATCAAAAACATATATAACAAGCCACGTCTATATCCAGCAAAATAATTGTTTGAAGAAACAGGAAAGCTTGACATCAGAAAACTATTCCTCTCTAGTTATTTTACATTTGGCTGCATCAGGATCACTTCAAGAAAGCAGACTAAATAAAAGAGTCACGACGGCAAACATAGAACTCCAATTGAGAACACCAAAAACGTCGAAGTCTGTTGGCCAGAGGAGCTACACGTACATTGGTCACCGAATAATAAATGAAATGCCAACATCATTGAGAAGAGAACTTCTAACTTTTGAGAGCAAAAATAGAGCTACAACTAAACTTCGAGTCACCATGTGGCTAAATGAAACTGATATTCAAAATTTTGATCTGTTCTAAATATCACCAAAGAGATAAATCTAAAATCTAATTTTATATTTTTTATATTCTCTATACTTTTTATATTTTCATATTTTGTACTTTACATTTTTATACTAATTTTAAGTGTTATATATGTATATTAATATTTTATTCTTGCATACGAGAATTTGATTTCTCAGGCAGATGTATCTAAGTTTACATTCTTGAATAAATTGAAATTGAAATTAAAATTTATACTTCGATCTATAATTAAAACATTTAAAATAAAATTAAATTTTGAAAGTATTAGATTCTGAAAACCAAGGACAACAGATTAAAAAATCAACATAGGGGAAATGGTACATGTACCATATCACCTATCTATATATACCATATTTCCTTTATCCTAACGCCTGATATTTCTACACATCAAAAATCACTTACTCTCTCAATTAGATTTTCAGACATAACGTTCCAAAATATAAATCGTTATACTCAGTTTGCCAAATGAGAAAAATTAAATCAAATATTGAATGCAGAGCGAGAGGTCTATCGTCCGAAGAATAGTGAGCAACTAAAGTTTTTAGTAACGTACAAAAATATAGAGAGCATTCGTATATATGAATAACGGACACTACGCTATATCTTCCTTGGCGCTCCTCTATTACCATCTACAGCTAAGCTAAAGATTGGAACCGTCGACCATTAGTATCTCTAGGTGCACTGTTTTACGAGATTAAAATATATAGTATTGGGTGACAGGGTATCCAAGGTATGATTTTTAAATTTCGGTGGTATTCATTTTGCCCTGGTCAACTAAAATTTATATTTGACTGAGAGATTCAATATTTCTATTTTTTCACTCAAGTTATATTGTCTGAAATATCCTGCAAGCATATGGTTCCGTTAACGAAAAAATCAAAGAATTTACTAATTGCTAAGTTAAAAAATAATGTTCGACATTATCGACATATTTTCTACATTGTCGACGCAATTTTTTAATTTTTATTTATCAATGGATTTAATGTCATTTTAAGGTCAAAGGGAGTATTCCTATTTCATTCTCGCGCAGACCATCCATTCAGCTACTCACATAATTAGAGTATACCACCTGCACATTGCAAGCTTCTTGTCAACTTGTAAATGGACGGTGGGTCGGCGCTGAATTCTGCACTCCAACAGAGGCTTTTAGTTGTGTTTATTATCGCCACCGATCGTAATCAATGATGAAAATTCGCTTTAGTCAAAAAACCCGAAAAATGAATTTGTGTACGGCAGAAGCAGTTTTATGAGACAGGTGGTGCAGTGGTTAAAGCTTCGGCGCTTGGGTTGGGAGGTACTGGATTCGAATCCCAACGGAGGCTGCATCCTAAACTACTATTTTGTTTTTTAGCCAATTTCTCTATCTATCTATCTATTTATATAAAAATCAATTGCGTTACACTCGTAATTTAGAGTTATATTGTTAACTTTTTAATTGATTTTAGATCTTCATAAATATCTATAATATTATGATTTTTATATTAAAATTTTGCATTAAATAATAGTTTGAATACAATTTTTTGGTGCGTTCCAACTTCGCCTAAATGACTGCTTTAAACCAATACGCTCGCCTTAATTTTTGTTTTTGTTGGTTTAGTATTAATTCAGGCTAAACTTCAATTGGATTGTTTTGTTGCTTATAACTTGAACTATCGTTCTATTACTAACCTTCATTTAGAAAATGCTGTGAGAGCGCAGATTTATTTTCTAGAACCAGGACAATCGAAATCATCATACTAAAACATCTCAGTTATTACTTCGTTCTAAATAATATCATTTCTTTTATGTTAGTTGTAAGGAAAACTTAGTGTTTTTCAGATTGGGGAACTGCTTCAATTTCCACACCATTTCCAAAAAAACTGAATACTTTTTCGATCGTTTTTCATAAAAATTTGCTGATTATAGTTTCCTAGTTGCAATAGAGAAATAGATCGCGAAACCAGTTCTAATCCCTTTTACGGTTTGGTAATAAATTATACATTGATTAATTAAGATACGACGAGCTTTGCTTGTCAAAAGATTATATATAAAATAACATTGTTAATGCCTACCAATTTTCTAAAATATCATGTTACAAGATTAAAATTTTCGTGGAATTCTTTTCATGTTATACATCACAAATATTATAACGATGTTGTTGACTAATGTACGACGATGATTATGATGTTTAGAGAGCAGACCCAAAAAATATTTTACATTTTTGTTTCCAATGGTATTAAAATTAAAATTCTGTAAGAAAATATCCTAAACTCTTCTAAATAAATATATACATGTATATATAGGTACCTAATATTGATCGACCCAACGAGCAAAGAAACATTTTTAACAAACAACCCTTCAAGTAATTTTAGCAAAAAAAAAAATTATTTTCTTAATTTGAAGTTTGGGTACTTATGTATTTTGAAAAAGTATATAAGCAAGTAAATAAATAACATAATTTTATTTTGTGATTTTTTATTGGTTTGGTTGTTCATAAAAATAAAAAAACTTGAGAATGCCCTAAGCCATAATAAAAATTTATAGCATTTTGGTATAAAGTTGAAAAAATTGAGTTTAATTATTAAATGATCAATTTTAAATAAACTCCAAAAATCCAAGGATGTATCCACTCAACAATTTCTAAGCTTAATTAAACCTCTCATATCTCTCTGTAATTGCACATATCCATTTAAAGGGGTATAACTTCATATATCGTAAAACCATAACAAAACAATTATTCTTAATTGGTTAAGTAAATAATTTAACTTAATTTTAAATCCAATTTGTGTATTCTGTATTCTATATGTTTGTTGTACAAAATTCTTAATAAAGTAATAGAATCTTCGGTGAAATATATTCAACTCCTCCCCATCCGCTGTTTTTAAATGAAAGACGTAACCTCGCATTTTCACTCGCAGCCTATAACGAATAATAAAATGAAGATACAAAATAATAAAATACCAAAAATAAAATTCTTATCTTATTTCTAATTAATTAATTTTGAGCTTAATCTTGTAAAAATAAAAACAAAAACAAATAAATTAATAGGAATCCATAAACAACGGTATACACAAACTTGAAGTAATAGACTCGATTAATTAACACAAAAATTAACGTAACGTTACAGAACAAAAACGTTTTGTATTTTGTACCTTCCTACTGACATGAGCGTTTTCAAGTTGTTTGCTGTTAGCTTTAAAAAAAAAAAATATAAAAAAACAACAACAACAAACAAGTTTAAAGACGAAAGCTTTTTATTCTTGTAACAATAAAAATGTAAGATGAAAAATATTTGCAGAAGAAACATTAAAAATTTATATGTATGAGTATGCCTACGTGTGTGTGTATAAATTATTAGGTGATCATATGGTGATGGGGTGAACAATTTTTTTATTTATTGTATTATGAGCTTAAAGCTAAACATATTTTAAAATATAAGAAAGATAACAGTATTAAAAATAAAAGTATATTATTTTGAAATGTAATCAATATCCTTAAGTGTGTGTTTGTGTGCGTGTGTGATGTGTTTTAGTAGGATAAAAAAATGTGAAGCTTTTAATTTTTTTCTTCTTGTGTATATAACTTAAGATGCGAGTATGTGGATGTAATACGAGTACTTGGTATACAATAAAGTATATCCATATATGTTTAATGAAATATACTTGCACATATTTTAATTTCAGCGAAATATACGTTTTTTAAAATAAATGTTTCGGAATATTTTTCGAACTTAAATTGTTTCTTTCTTTTGTATAAAAAATAGAATTTAAAATTAGTTCATAAATAAATTTTACAGGTTGGTGTTTTTTATATTTTGTCTATGTACAGTGTACACGAACAACATTCTATTTTAATACAATTTCCAAAGGATACATGGTATAAACAGTTGTATCAGCTTTTATCAACCACGGTACAATTTTGTTATCTGCGTACGTAAAATACATAAATTTATTTGTCTGTTATCCTTGCCTCTAGTTATTCACTGGATATTGTTTTTTTGTATAAAACAATTTCCTTTCGGCAGTACCATATAGTTTAAAGTTGCTGGCTAGGTATAAAGAGAATAAATGGGATCATTTCTATCAAAATAAAAACCTCATCAGGTCGTTTTTGTATGTTGCTTTCAATGTACTATGCACATTGCACATTTACTTTTTAATATTACTTAGTTGCTGTGCTCCCAAACATACAGTGTTTTCACTTCAATGGCAGAATTAACATACTGTTGTAATCCAACCTCAATTTAATATAGTTTAAGTAACACTGCAATTATATTTGATTTAATTATTACTTTCCATTTTATTGTATGTACAATTAGAATATAAATTTGTATTTATATATAGCAATGATGCACAAGTACATATAGGAAAAAAATAAGATTACACTGTTTTAGGTAACAAAATTAATTACGGATACAGATTTGGACCAATAAAGATAAATTTATTGGAATATATTATAAATTTAAACCTAAATTATATTATTACATTATAAATAAAAATTATAAAATTTATTAAAACTGTTTAAAACAGTGAGGATTTAGTGCTAGTTTTTTCTAGTGGCGAGCTGCAGCTATCGCGGGGGTGGGGGGGGGGGGGGGGGGGGTTTGGTTTCACAGGTGGTGGATAGTGGACGTCCTATTGATAGGTAGGTTAGCGATGAATTAAATAAGCCGCCCCCAACCGCAGCTGTGCTAGGATGAGAGTCTCAGGGAACTGGGGAATGGTTAACCTTAGTTCACTAAATTCTAAGTGCCTATGATACCCAGCATGGAATTGCGAACTGATGGCGCCATAAAACCATCGACCACCAACCACGGCGAACTGAGTGTGACGACTTCCTGCGTTCCCGGGTCTCCAAGGAGTGAGTTGGGAACCCCTATAAACGAGTGATCGCTTGAATGGAGTGGGACGCATTTGTTTGGGATATCCACAAGAAAGGCTGAATGGGTGGGTGAATATTAGAGGACGGGGTCGTGAGGGGCGGGAGTGCTCTGGGAGCCAAGGGACTTGATTAAAGTGTTATGTGACCCATGCTGATGATCGACTAGGCTGGAGGCCCTTTTAACAAAGCCCAGTCATGAACAGAGCCCTCTAGATACCTGGCGACCTCCAGTTATATCTAGCCTTTCACGTGTAAACGGATCTCTGCACGGGGTGACCATCATTTCTCCGATTTTCGTGGGAACACAATATGGTTGTAAAAAATAAAAAGCAATAAGTGGCCAGCACTTCTCAAATGCTGGTGGAGTCGGGGGGCGGGGGGGTCTGCGACTCCAGCCGTCAGTGGGGCTAATACTGGTTCTGAGGCTTGCAAGCCAGGAACTAGTGGCAGTGGTAAGAAGGAGAAGGTCATCGCTCCTTCGGTTCGGAGGTATAGGATTAGGCGTTCGGCCTTCCGTACCTTGGAAAAACTGGCCACAGTCCCGGAGGATCAGTGGACTGAGAAACAGAGGCAAAAGGTTGAGTGGGCGAAGAGCTGCATTGTCGATGTTAGTAAACCTCGGAAGGAGGATCTTGGGGTCAAAAATACAGAGGTCTGGCGAGAAGGAGTTTGATTCCGAAATGAAAAGTGCCAAGGTTCAGGTGGAACAATCGGTGAAGAGGCCTAAGCTCTTCAGCGAAGTGGTGAAGGAGGGTGAGGTAGTGCTAGCCGTTGGGACGAGAGCCATGATGATGGGAGCATCACCGGGGAAAAATGTAGATCGGTGTTCAATACACTGAACCTTGTTTTCCTCAGGGTCCCTGGATAACTTCCGGGACCACCATCAATATGCAGGGACGCGGGTTGGAGTAATAATATTGGTTGTTATTATTATATATTTTTTTATTGACTCAACTCGAGAGTTGAGTCTTTTCTTTTTATTTATCATTTCAAAAAATGTTACAAAAATATAAACTAATAAACTTAGATGTTGTGCGTAGCGATTTTAAAAATACAATTCCATATTTTATTTCGTTTTTCTCTACTTTATACTTTTTACTTCATAATGGAAATTGGTGTCGTTTGCTTGGTCTTACTGTTTGATGATTCAGTGCCTCGTGTATGTTGATCGACTGTTTCACGTTGATCGTGAGATTCCGTGTTATATAACATTGGTATCAGCGACGACTGAAGCTGACCGCGTATGCTGATCAACGATCGTTCTTCTTAAATAGGAAGGCGATCGAAGAGGTAGGCGAGGTATGGCCGGGAGCTAGGTTAAAGCAGTTCCCAAAGAGGAAATACTCAGCAGACCGAGAGCAGTGAGCTGGCTCCCCACAGAGCCGGCTAACGTGGATGAATCCCGTGGATTATCCAGGTTTGCAATCCAGATCTCCTGACAGGCAACTGGAAAATTGTCAAGCAGGAGGAACCTACGGGCAATTTCAGATCATCAATTATGGTGATCAATAAGGAGTCCTTGGCCCCTCTGTCAAAAACCAAAGGGGTTATAACTTCGGCTTTGGCTCCGTTACTCTGAAGATGTTCAGAAAGGACGAGGTCGGAGCGAGACGAACTACTGTAACGCCTGAGAAGAGGGAGGAAGAAGTCCAGCCTGCTGTGGGAATCGCGAGGAGTGGTATCTCTTCAAGGGAGACACTGCAGCTTGTGGCGAACCCGAATGAGGGGTTGAATAGCGATCTTAGGGACCGACTATCCCTTGACAGGGGGATACATACTCTTAACTTCAGGGACTGCGGAGGGAGGATACCATCGACTCCAGTGAGTCCAATTAAGCAAAGTAACACTGCTATCGCAATTAAGGTAAGTGAAGACTGTTATCAATATTAAGGTTTGTGCAGATAAACTTACTTCACACCATGGCTTCTTCGGCGATGCTACTTCTCAGACTGGCTAAGTCAGGCAAGGAAATAGGTCTGATCCAAGAACCTTGGATCAACAATAACAAGATCTGCGGTCTGTGAGCGAAATGTTACACTCTTTTTCACGGTTGTGGGACTGAAAAGAGCAGATCTTGTATATTGGTGGGAAATAACATAAATGTTTTTCTACTTCCACAGTATAGAAATGGGGACATTACTGCGGTCTGTCTTAAACCGGAGGGGAGAAGATTCTAGCTAGCAGCCGCATACATGGACCAGAAGATGCCAGTGCCGTCAGATATATTGTGGGAACTGGTTTCTGATACAGAAAGAAGGAAGGTGGGAATTATCCAGGCATGCGACGCCAATGCGCACCATACCATCTGGGGTAGCTCGGATATAAATGACAGGGGTGAGTTACTTTTTGAATTTCTCTTAAGAGCTAACATCACTATTAGTAATATAGGCCAGGAATCCACCTTTATTATTAGTAATAGACAGGAGGTTCTAAATATCACTCTTTTCTCCTAATTTATCTCATCAATGATCAGGGAAGGAGGGTGGCGAAGGAATATTCCTTCTCCGATCATCGTTACATAACGTTTAAACTTCAATATTACAAAATAGTACATATTCAGAAATCCCAGGAGAACAGTATGGCATGTATATAGGGATGTATTGGAGGGCATTATTCCATCTAGAGTTCTAGGACTCCCCGATACGGGTAGTGAACTGGATTCAAGGGTGGACGATCTGACTAGGGCTTGCAATACCTCTATGAGGGTAGCTTGCCCTTTAACAAAGCTGAGGGGAAAGCGAAAACCTGTTTGGTGGAACCCGGCACTTGCGGAGCGCCGGATAGTCTGTGGGTGTGCTTTCAATAGAGCGAAAAGATCTAGAGATAGGCAGGACTGGGACTTCTATAAGGAATGCCTCAGAGTATACAAAAGAGAGTTAAGGAAGGCGCAGAGGAAATTGTAGAGACGCTTCTGTGATAGAATAGAAGGGGTCTCGGAAACCTCGTGCTTAAGCAAAATTCTCTTTACCAATCCAGCTGTTCCAGGATATCTGTTAAAGACGGATGGCGAATGGACGGTTTCTAATGAAGAGACTCTTGATGGAAACTCACTTCCCAGGTAGTGAGGACGTATCAACTGCGGAGCCTTTGGATAGTTGTGGGTCTAGGGATGACTGCAGAATCCAACTGTTGTGTACAGAGGATATTCTGAACACTCGGAGAATAAAATGAGCTATTAAAGGGTTCAAAACATTTAAGACAGTTGGTCCGGATGGGATTGTACCAGCAGAAATTCAGAAGAACCTGGAGGTCTTGCTTCCCTGGAGGCTAAGGTGATCTTCATCCCGAAGGCGGGAAGAAGCTTGCACAGCAACCCTAAGGATTTTAGACCAATATCTTTGTCATATTTTCTGCTGAAAACCATGGAAAGGATGCTGGATGTCTATATTCGCTCAAAAATTGTACCCAGAAACTGGGCTCAGTCTGAACATGTGTACCATAAGGGTAAGTCCATGGATACGGCATTACATACTCTGGTTCGTGGAATTGAGAAGTCACTGGATTTTCAGGAGTTCTCATTGGTGGCGTTTCTCGATATCGAAGGCGCGTTGAATAATGTAAAAGTGGAAGCAATTATGGAAGGATTGCTACCTTCTGAAATCGAAGACCCAGTAATCAAGCTAATTATCTAGATAGCAGAAGGGTCATAGCGGGAATGGGGGAAGCTTTCGTCAGAAGACGGGTTGTTCTCCCCACGTAGGTGTCCTCTCTCCCCTCCTCTGGAATGTAGTAATCAATACTATATTGGAACTGGAGGGAGAAGGAATAGGTGTGGCTGCTTACACCGATGACGTGACGATATTTGTCTCGGGTAAGCACCTGGGTACAATCAAGAATATCATATCTGCAAAATGCATTATCAATAACTGCGGGGTAAGCCAGCAGATGTGGATTGGGGATTAACCCATCTAAAACAGAATTAGTTCTCTTCACTAAGATGTATAAAATTCCGGCAAAGGTTTTACCAAGCCTGAATGGTACTATGCTGGTCCTTACTGATAAGGCGAGATTCCTAGGGATTTTTCTGAACAGTAAGCTCAGTTGGAAACCAAACACGATAGAAAGAGTAAAGAAGGTCACTGTGGCACTGTATTCTTGTAAAAATGCCACTGGAAGGAAATGGGGCTTGAAACGGGAGCTGTGCACTGGCTTTACACGGCAGTTGTAAGGCCCATATTGCTGTATGGTGTGAGTGCATAGTGGCCTGCTCTGGAGAAAGTATCATATAGGAACATGATGGTGAAGGTACAGAGAGCAGCCTGTTTTCACAATAGTGGGGCGCTGAAAACGACCCCAACTAGTGGCCTAGAGATTTTGCAGTAACGTCTCGCGTTGGATATTATCGGCAAGCAAATTGCGGTAAACACGGCCGCCCACCTCTAAGCGACTTCGGGTTGGCAGTGCCTGCAAAAAGGGCACTCAACTATAGTTAATTCAGTGAGGCATGAACTGGTGAATTTTGACTACAAAACACCCCGTTTGTGCTTCGACGAGTTTTTCAAGGTGATTATCCCCTATAGGGAGGATTGGAATAGTGCGGTCTCGTTATGGTGACCGGGACAGTTAAATTCTTCATCGACGGCTCCAAGCTCGATGGTAGAGTGGCAGCTGGTGTATTCTATGGGGAATTAAATGTAAGTTTATCCTTTCGTATGCCCGAGTACTGCAGTGTGTACGAGGCTGAACTTATAGCGATTGAAGAGGTCATGAACTAGAAGAGGAGGAGGAGAAGACTCTTGTTCACTTCCTTTGCTCGTGTCCCGCGCTGGCTGGCAGAAGACATGATCACTTGGGCAAATACAATATCGACAGCCTCTGTGATCTTGAAAGCTGTAATGTGCGAGATCTTTTACGCTATATTAATAGTACTAAATGGGTTTAAGGGAGTTTATGATGTCGGATCCTGTGGTATCACAATGAGCCATATTTGGTCTAAGTGTGCGATAGCAGCCACTGAAATCTAACCTAACCTAGTGCTAGGTTTCGAGATTCGATGTTGTGAAAATTAATGGCAGTGGTTGATCACAAAGCACAAAAATTTTGATGGCAGCGGTGGGATCCCGTAAAAATTTCACATTTTAAGTTTGTACCGTAGTAAAAAAAAATCGCTATTAATCATCGACGATCAACTTCCAAGCTGAACTTACAAACAATTTCTCCGTATTAAGGTAAAAACAGAACCAGAGATACTGCGACAAGATACATCAACAAAATATATTATTCTGCTGGCAATGTCGCTTTGGTAAACACAACAAGCGCGTCAGCGTTGAAGCGACGAAACAAAAAAAAATAATAAAAAATGAACCCTAAAATATTTCATTTCTCTTTTTATCGACTCTATTTAATTTTTTTTTTTTACATAAAACATTGTGTACTACATTCAGATTTGGCTGAAATTCATTTAAAAACAGTTGTAAAAAATGTTTACCCACATAATAATCTGACCAATATAAGTTTATTGGTAGTACTGCAGCGCCGGCGATAAAATTAGAAAGGATTCTAAAAAAAATTCGGCGACAATGTCGTCATCGCCACCGGTTGGGTTAGCACTTAGCATCCTATGGTTTATGTGTATTTTAATTTGACAGCCGTTGTTTCTTGCCGCTGTATCTCTGGTTCTGGTTATACCAAATATTAAATAGTATCAATATAGGACACTGCCTTGTAAAATCGTGTTCCATTTTTTTTTTCTATAAGACAAGAATGAAGTTAGCTGTTTTAGTACAAGTTCGAAAAAAATCACAGCTAGTGAAACAAAAAACTGTGTGTCAAAATAAAAATGTAATGAATATTGAAGTTCCTAATTAAAAATCTAAAGTACATCATGGTTTCCACAGCCATTCATAATGAAAATATTTACATATTACTGTTGTCGTACTTTATGGTTACGCCGCCGTTTAAATTTATAGACCATATCATTATGTTCGATTCTAATCTATAGGAATTATTTACGATGTAAATGATGAGCTCTTAAGTGGTGAATCAACTACGGACGAGGAAGACGGGCAATATATTATGGAAGGTTTGACAAGTAGTTTTCTGTTTACGGTCGACCGACTGGACAATTTTAGACGGAATTTTCTCGTTTCGAAAATTATCGTGTCCGTACTGTGCTGTTCATATTACATGTGGTTTTAACGAACTATATATTAACATATGGGAATGGGTACGTAACGCAGGAAGGGTCCGTAATGTCCAGGAACCATTATGTAATTTAATTGATCCGTTTTACACAATTCTCAATAAATTATGTTTTGTTATATTTTAGTATTGCTTGTCGCACTAGAAGAGAAATGTGAGAAACCTAACCGACAATAGTTTGAAACATGAAAAATAAATTAAAATGCATTGTAAACGTAATGTCTAGGAACACCATTATGCAATTTCAAGAAAATCAAGTTTCGTGTAAAAAAAACCATTAGCCAGTACGATATTTATGGCAACGCAGGGGATTTGAAAGATTCTGATCCAAATTACATAAGTGATGACTGATGAGATTATCCTCGACCATTCTTACGTGATAAGGAACACCATTATGTAATTTCATGAATAAATGATAATTAAAACACTTTTTTTTAACTTACATTATTTTCTTTGACAACCAAAAATCGTAAACTTTTTGACAATTTGATTTTACTTTTAATATTTTTTCAAAGTTCGAAAAAACGACAAAAGCGACACCGCGACAAAAAATCTAATTACGGTGAATGTGATAGGATAAGAGAAAAAAGAACACGAACGTCTTATATATAAGTAATTTAATATATGGTTATACCTTTATATTGAAATAAGAAATCGATCGAAGCATCGTAGTAAAATAATTACCTATGCATAAATTTCATGATACCGTTGCTGTTATATCCGTAAAGTTTTTTTTATAGGGATATAAAAAGGCAATATACATACGTAAAAAATACACATATATCAACAGCGGCCTAGATTAGTCAGTGAAATCCCGTATATTTTAAGTCATCAACTTTAAGTCAACCTTAAGAAATTTCCAGACAAAGGTCAAATTATCACCTCATTCAATTATAGAACCACATTTCAATTATTAAATCATCAAATCATCAGCAATGTTAATCTTTAGTTAAGCTACTTTAAATTACTTCTATAATGTTAAGTTGTTTATATCATTTTTAGTTATTTGTATTTTCTAATTAAATTTCTTTTTTTTATGAATACCATATATTGTTTCGGAGATGACAATCAATTGTACGTAGGGTGAGAAGGAACAAAAGCTTAGAGAAACTTTCAGTATTCGGACGTCACTAGATTTGAGAAGTGGGAAAATTAAATTTATACCTGCGGCTCCTGAGCCCGTGAGTATATTATTCTGAACAACCGTCCGCATTAAGCGAATCAAATTATCACAATAGTGATTGCAAAAACCGTTGTATTCTCGACATTTTTCCATTTGAGTTGTCATATGAAAAAGAACAAAACATAATGGTTTTTGATATTAGTATTGCCTTAAAGCTTATTTCAGAATTTGATAGTACACGAAACATTCAAATTTATATAAATTTATTGTTTGTTGTGAAATTATTTTAAAACCATTAAAAGAAGCTGATGACATTAAAAGTTGTTTAGAGATTATTAAATCTAAATTATGTGGTACTGCTTACAACTTAGTTCGTTATGAAGAATTTAAGTTATGGGAATCCTTAAAGAAAAAACTTGAAGACCAATTTACCGATCGCCGGCCTATTGAGCAACTGCAAGTCGAACTAGGTCAGATTCATCAAGATCGTAACGAAAGTGTAATGACTTTTGCAAATCGAGTCGAATGTTATTTAAATGACGCTGGTATTTTGCAAAAAGGTAAAGGCTCCGCACAAATCGTAAAATTTGAATTCTACTACAGCTCTTAAATCTTTTCAAGATGGTCGTTTCACAAACTTAAAGGACGTCATATCATAAGCCATGGAAGAAAAAATCAGCATGAATAGTAAACCAAATACTTCTCATACTATATTCGCAAAAACAAAAATCTCAAAGATTTCCGAACATGTGGATAAATAAGATTTGTTTCTTACATCAATTACTAGTTCAGAACCACTTCGATCATCTCTGTACGATTCGTAGGGGCCGAGATAAATAATTTCAAATGTTTATGAATTTTCATATTACACTCAATGATGTTCTGTCTCGAATAACAAAAATCTCAGAGTTTTCCGAGCATGTGGATAAATAAGATTTGTTTCTTACATCAATTACTAGTTCAGAACCACTTCGATCATCTCTGTACGATCCGTAGGGGCCGAGATAAATAATTTCAAATGTTTATGAATTTTCATATTACACTCAATGATGTTCTGTCTCCAATAACAAAAATCTCAGAGATTTCCGAGCATGTGGATAAATAAGATTGGTTCCAAACCTTAGGTACTACTTCAGAACCACTTTGATCATCTATGTGCGATTCGTAGTGTGTTTTGTTGTAAAAAAATTTCATTTTTATAAAATTCACTCAATACTTTTCACAAAACTTAAATGTTTGCTTCTTATAGTGTAAAAATATTTGTGTTTATTAAAAAATTTCAGATATTATTATGAAAGTTCAATATTTGAGTGTTTTTTCAATTCTAAGTACTTATAGGACACAGTGTATATTTTGTTTTTTTGGCAGAAACTTCACTCCGATAAATAGATCGTCGATTATGTTGAATGATTTAGAAATTCTATGAATGGGGTTGTTTCCTCCATAGTTAGTAGAATGGTGTTCAAGTGCTAAAAATCCATGGTTTCGAAAAGTTCTGTATGGCACGTGAATTGATCTGTTTTCCAAGATGTAAGATGAATCAACGTGACCAAGCAAAACGTTACCAATAAAAGCCGCGCCCAAGAGAAGTCGTCTATTTTCAAGCATGCATATTTTGTAATCCGTGCATCTTGTTGGGTATGGAGGTAAGTGAGCAACATTTTCATCCCAGTCATTTTTCTTTAACAAAAAAAATCAGGAACTTCGTTTGAAAGCTTTCAATTTTTTTATGTGCACAGAATAGTATGGATTCCAGACCGTTACAGCGTATTCCAGTTGAGATCGAACATAACCGAAATAGAGTGAACCTGAACATAAGGTTTGAACGTCTTTAATTTCACCTGTCCATCTTTTAACAAATCCAAACAAGACATTCGCTTTCGCAATACAATTTTCAATATGCCTATTGAAACTGGCATTTTCGACAAATGTAACACCTAAGTCTATAATCTCATTGACTCTTTGCAATACTTCGTTGTTGACTTTGTATGAAGACAACGATTTCTTTTACGATGAAATGGAAAGACATGATTTTGCATTTCTTAATATTTAAGTAAAACGAGTTTCGGTCACACCACTCACTTAATCTATCTAAGTCTTCTTGAAGTTTCTCCATATCTAACAATCCATTAATAGTACGAAAAATTTTCACATCATCTGCAAATATGAGCACGTCTGAATTTTTGATTATCTCAGTTATTCGGTCTATGAAAACAATAAAAATCCAAGGCCCTTGGCGGTGTGATCCTTGGGGAGCACCAGATGTAACTTTAATAACGTTTGATTTATCATTTCCCATTATTACAAATTGTCGCCGGTTTGATAGATATGACAAACTAATTTATGTAATCGAGAGAGAACCCAAAATTGAATGAACTCTGGAGTGCTTTATGATGACAGATAGAATCAAATGCTTTACTAAAATCCGTGTACGCTACATCAATTTGACGGTGTTTTTCTATCTGTTTAGTATACGCTTGTCTTTCTGAAGTACAAAAAGTGCATTCGGCGATTTTTTACAATGAGTGAAATTATTCAACAAAGAAGTTCCATTAAATTTTGTGTGCGGAATCAATTTTGTGGTGCTGAAACGTTCAGAATGTTGCAAAAGACCTTCGGTGATAATTGTATGTCGCGAGCAAGTGTTTCTGATTGGTACCAAACCATGTCAAAGCAAATCAAAAATCAAGGTTATGTTGACAGTTTTCTTCGATTATCGAGGTGTGGTGCACTCCGAATTTCTTCCGACCGGCCAAACTGTCAACAAGGAATACTATTTGAGTGTTATGCGTCGTTTGCGCGAAGCTATTCGTAAAAAGAGGCCGGAATTATTAGGCGACGACTCTTGGTTTTTGCACCACGATAATGCACCTTCTCATACTGCATTGGTTTCATGTGATTTTTTCGCCAAAAATTCCACCCATATTGTTCCGCAACCACCCTATTCGCCTGATTTATCTCTGTTTTACTTCTGGCTGTTCAGCAAACTCAAACGACTGCTCCGGCGAAACCGTTTTGAGACAATTGAAGACATTAAAGGCGGACAATATAGATTTGGAGAAATAACTAAATAATTTTAAAATTATGAACAAAGTCTTACGTTTTTTTCCCCACAGTAGTATTATCTACCATTTATACATTTGTACGGATCTGTTTCGAAATATTTTTTTGATGGGTTTTTCTGTATTTAAATTACGCAAGACATCTGCACCCGTATCAATTAATTCGTCTTTCAAAAAATGTGCACCTTTTAGTAGAAGCGGTTGTAAGTATTTCCAGAAATTTCCAAAAATCCCTCCCAAACCTCGCCCTCGCTGATAAGTTCTAGGTAATTTAAGCACGTGTCTAGATTCATCATTTTGTGAAGCTCTACCACCATATTGTGTATTATAGTAATACTTAACGTAAGCGCTATACATTTTTAATAGACAGTAGAAAATATTCCATTCTCCTTTATATACTTTTACAACAAAAGTGTAGTACTATCATTGTGCGGAACGGGTCGATTTTAATTTGTTCCCCATTTTCTTCTGCTATTAAAATATTTATGTCGGTAATTCGATTCTTTTCAAGCGGCAAATATTGTATATTTGTGATATCACAATTTTGATAATCTAACAGGATGAATAATCATCCCCCTGGCAAGCACATTACCACACATTTGCGGTTGTACCACGTGACAATAAATACACATATAGTTAGATATACCGTCGTCCTCGTCGGCGTCTGATATCACGGCCGGTATTTCTTTTACCATTCTTTCAATTTCAATTTTTGTTTTTGCATCTACACTCGACGATTTTTTGCTTATGATAGATTCTGTCAAGCATTCTATAACGAAGCGCCTTTTTTCACAGGTATTTGCTGAAAGGTTGTCAAATAATTCTCTCATGGTATATTCCTTATTAAATGGTAACTTACAGTGATGTGTGCCCACTAAGATCTTAACTGGATTTTTTGGAATATTGATAGTTTGTAAAATCACATCCTCTCTTAAATAACGATTGAAAAACTCTTTCTTTTCAATAATTTCAAACAGGTTTGTAGATTTTTGTAATTTTAATATATATCAATTATTTCATATTCGACTTTTATAGCAACCATTTTTGATACAAACGGGTCAGGTTCATGATCGATAAACATGATTTTCAGTTCTGATATAGGTTTTACATTCTTTTCGATTTTCGTGCATGCAAATTTTGTTATACCAACACACCATTCACCATCATTATTTTTAAATTCTAGCGATATTGGTATAGTTTTGTTGTAAATCATGATAATGTATTATGAGGATAGAGGTCTAACGACGTGTTGCTTGTTAGGGTTACATAAAATGATTTCTGGTGAATAAGCATATTTGCGCAGGGTTTTGTTATTGCAATGAAAATGATAAATAAACTTCTCATAACCGTGCTATTTATAGACCATTCAAGGTATACCGTTTACTTTGCCTCTCTGCTGATTCTTTTTCGGTGTACTCGTAGTAGAAATATGTATTTTTTTTAGGTACCGGAAAAACAATGTTGTTTGTGTTGGATCCCCCGAAATGTTTCCACGTTTAAGATTAGGACGAGTAATCATTTTTCTTTCAATAGGAACGTTAACCTGATCACCGCTACTTAATTCAAATGCCCTATATTCATCAGGAGCCATTGACTTTCTTTCTTTTATTATGTTAACTGAGGGTGGTTGGACCTTCCAATGCTCTTTCTCTTACAATATCATTTACATCTAATTCGATCAAATCATTTTCGCCTGATGATTCCTCATCGAGACTAGAAAAACGATTTGAATTTCCAAAGACCTCCTCCAGCGATGGTGGTTCCTCTAAAGATTTCATTAATTTAGCTTTAGCCTTGACAGACAGTTCGTTCGCATTGTCCGGAAACATTTGTCTTGCAAGCGGATAGATTTGTAATTTATCTCTGGGATTATTAAACGGAACCAAATATTTACAGTTTAACGAGATGTCGCGGCAGAACTTACCTTGATGAAATATATTTTGCGTAATTAATATTCCCGATATATGCCTATGGTGCGAACCCTTAATAAATAATTCACAAACTTTCTTGTTATACGCATCAGCCATCAAATCGTCGAGTACAATCAAAATATTATTCATATTATCAAAGTTAGAAGGTACAGCCACCATTACCTCAATATTATAATCAGAATTAAAGTTGATTAACAGTATAGCATTTCTCTCCGCATTACACCACAGTTTCTTATTTACACCGCGAATAAACAGTAAAAGTTTTAGTACAAATGAAGTCTTGCCACAGCAAGAAGGGCCGGCAACAATCATGGTAAACGGTGTTTCAATATTCAACATGGTAGACGTTCTTACATAAACAACTAATCATCAGCTGTATTTATATAGTTTTTCAAATTTATTATTATAACTGCGCTATATATGCGCTTGACGATTTTGCGATTTTATGTTATCAGCTATAACAAAAGTTTTTTTAAGTTTTACACACATCACGGAAATTGTAAGATCAAGTTCATTATCGTGACGTTTGAAAATATATGTACATAACATGTCCAATAATTCCAAAAGTATCTCGTAATTTCATGCAATACGAGATCTATTACGAACCTGCTTATTCATAATACGTTCAATGATATTTCGTAATCAAAATCATGTTTATAAAATTTTAGTAAGAAGAGACGAAAAAACATACCTGCTTACCATTTTTGGGCTAGAAGGGGATGATTGGAAATCACCAAGCACAAGAACTAAATCTGACGAGTTTTTTATATTAATAACTTCATCAATCGCATCAATGCAAGTTGCATAATGATCACTATTTGATTGAGGTGGTATATATGCTGTGTAGATGATAGGATTGATTTGGTTGATTTTTACACCGATCTGTTCGACTCTCGATGGGGCTAAAGTTACTGGAGCATTCCAGAGTTTTGAATGTACTGCTATCAGTACGCCACCACCCGATTTCTTTGAACTAGTTTCAGTAGACTGATCGCATCTATAAACAACGTAATCATGGCCAATTCGCTGCTCCTTATGACGGGTTTTAATGAAGTTTCACAAATTACATAAATAAGGTAGTTTGACCGGTGTGAAGTTTTTGGACAAAAGTTTTTGGACAAAAATTTACGCGAGTGTTCTTTGTGAAGTTTTTGGACACATTTTTATTTCTTGGACAAAATTTTTTGTAAGTGTGCAATTTTAACAGTGTATTTATTTTATATTAAAATCGAAATAATATTGATAATAAATATTGATAAAACAAAAGAAATTGTTTAACATTAAAAAATCTAAAATGCTCATTATTATAAATTTTTCAATAAATCACGTACCATACTGTATAAAATGATACACCAAATAGCAAAAATCTCAGAGATTGGCTCGCATAGTGACTATATACGTTCGAAAGGAGATACTTTTAGCTATTTAAATCAGTTAGCCCCATCTCGAAATGATGAACTAGGCTCATGTATTGAATTTTTAAAGTTTTACCAATATAGCGAGTGTGCGTGTCCACGGATGTTCTACTGCTCTAAGCCAAATAGCAAAAATCTCAGAGATTGGCTCGCATAGTGACTATATACGTTCGAAAGGAGATACTTTTAGCTATTTAAATCAGTTAGCCCCATCTCGAAATGATGAACTAGGCTCATGTATTGAATTTTTAAAGTTTTACCAATATAGCGAGTGTGCGTGTCCACGGATGTTCTACTGCTCTAAGCCAAATAGCAAAAATCTCAGAGATTGGCTCGCATAGTGACTATATACGTTCGAAAGGAGATACTTTTAGCTATTTAAATCAGTTAGCCCCATCTCGAAATGATGAACTAGGTCTCCGGGCGAATTTAAAATTAAAATACACAAATCCTCGATCAACACTATATGTAGCTTCAATGTACATTTCTGGCGTGTAATCAATGTTTGGATCTTGATTTATGTAACTAACTCGGTGTAGTATGTCTTCAGCCAAATAATTCTTTTATTTTTCCCACAAAGCCGATGATTGTGTTGAATAACATGTAGTTAATAAAATTGCGAACAGTTGACGAATGTTATTCAGCGTGGATGTAAATGCTTCATCTGCAGGTGTCATATCCCAATGAGTGTCGTTTTCCAGCAATTGCATGTATTGAACACTTGTCCATTGACTGTGCGCAAAAATTGGAAAGACGTTGGTCCTGCAACATTCGCCAACAACAAACGCACAAAGACTCATTCACATTGTTTTGGATGTACTGTGTAAAGTCGTCCCAATGTATTGGCTTTGAATACGACTACGATTGTTGGAAGTGGTTCGCCTTGTCTACGTGGATCCCATTTTTTACCTGACTTGTTCCATGTGAAATAGCGTGGGACGTTGGTATAGAATAATGTTTTTGCGAATTGTCCGAAAACATCAGATTTTTGGCAGTTTGAAAACATCGCTAAGTGTTCTTTTTGGTGGCTCGAATGCTCGTTGGAGAGCATTTTCTTCAGTGAAATACACGCTGACTGTTTTCAAGATGAATCACAAGGTTCTTGACACTTGGGTTTCCTTCGTGTATGGGAAAACTAAAAATACGCCAGACATCTTCGTTGCTGCTGATGTATCTGCCCATTTGGTATCGTGATATTTCGCCGTTTTCATTTATATTTTGTACTTCAAATACTGCCAAACACTGTCTTTATTAACATATTTGCAAATGTACTTGATGGACTGTACAAAACTGCAAAACTTGGACATTAATATGAGCCTTGTACGTTTTTGAAAGTATTGAGTATAATACCACCCACTGATTAACAATTTCAATTTGATTTGTAGTGTTCGACATTCGCATTGTGAACGTGTTGCCACCATTCTCTGCCTTTTTGCACAGATACAATGGATAACCGTCGATATCAGTAATGGTATCATTAATACATGGCTTTGGGAAACGCTTTCTACATTTCCTATTCTCCATGCATAGCGATGTCATGTTAAAAGCACCGCACGGACCACGGATCATATTGTGAGAACAATATCGAACAATTCGGTGTTTATTAGTGTGTACGAACATTATGTCACGTGATTTTTATATATTAAGAATTAATAAAATAGCTTTAAATAATATTTATGGGTGGAGTAGGGAAGTTAAAATTTGTGGTTGTATGTATTTTAAATGAAAAGTCTAAAAAAATTTAAAAAAAAATTTGTTGAAAAAATTAAATTTTTTTTTGAAATCTTGATAACAGCGCCACCTATCGAATCCAAAACTATCCTATCTTTTAAGTTTGAATTAAACATATCCATTCAAAATTTCATTGTAATCGGTTGGGCGTTTTCGGAAATTAGCTTGTACGAACATCGTGACATGTGATGTTTATATATCTAGAGAAGATATATATATATATATACATAAATAGGTACTATAAACGTTCAAATGATGAGTTTATATATTTTGGAACAATGGACACAGTACAATCGAAACGCCTACTAAAATGTAGCGAATGTCTCGAGTACTAATAATTATCAAAATTAATCTGTAGCTATAAATTAGATCATAAAATTATTTGCTTCCCATCTCCATTCAAAATGAAAAAATCGAACTATACTCATCCCAAAATTATACCGACCATTTCGTCTCAACCTAGCAATACTAAACTTAAACTATTAAAATCTCATCGGTAATTTTTTTGTAGGCGTACCATACTTTCTATATTTTTTAAACAGAGAACAACTAAATAATTCGAGTACAAAAAATATAATGCACGTAACTATTATTTTGGGATGCAGCATCAGTATAGTTTTGGGATGCGGCCGCAATACAGTACGATTGTTACTTGTTGTTGTAAGCAAGGTTTGGAATTTCCAGTTTAGGATAATCTATTTAATTTTGAAAAGAAACAACTAAAAAGAATAAAGGAAGATGACGAAAAAGTTAATTTCTCTAGCCAAAACACCATAAAAAATTTTTCTTTCTTTCGTTAAACGCCTACAATATTTCTTAAGTTGCCCTTTCTAATTATATTCCTTATAGGATTCTCAGGTAAATAATTTTTTATCATTAAATTGAATTACTGATATCGAACAAAAGCGTTCGTGTCCATTATATAAAGGGTAATTTATTAAAGATTAGATGAAAATTTTCAAAGTGTCCAAGTTACAATATAAAGAGGTTGTCCAATATACAGAGTATTTTTATCATTTTTTTAAAACTAAACATATGAAATTTCAAGGGACTGAATGAAAATTAATAAGATACAGAAATGTCCAACATTGGAGGTTTTAATAAAATTCAAATTTTCATTCAATTTGCACCTGATATCAATCTATTGACGGCCGAAAATTTTAACTGCGCGCGGTTATACCTCCGAAAAGGTCCTACCTCCGAAAATACTGAAAATCGGTATACTAAGGTATTTTAGTGTACTGATTACGAATATGGCCATGAAAATATCCGCAAATGACCCCAAGTAGCTCTCAATGATCCCAAGTAGCCTTAAATGACCCCAAATGGTTTTAAATGACAATTACCCAAATGCGAAAAAATATTTTTTTTTTCGAAGCACAAATGCTTTTAAGATTGTATTTGAATCATTTTATTCCTTTAGATTAGGGGCTACTAAACCAAACCCCGGCTTTTATAAAAATAAAAATAATATTGTTATTTCAATTATTTTATTTTAATTTTTATTTTTAATCCACATAAGTGAAATTTTTTTAAATGAGAGTGGAAGATGAAATGAATGAGATGAAAAGGCAATCTATTGAGACAAACCTATTGTAAAACGTACTATTTACATTAAAGGAGCTGTGTGATCTACTTGCTTTAGTAAATCTTAGCGCACGGTTTCGACAATCGATAACGCATCATCAGCTGTCGACAATGTTCGAAATATGCTGGATTTTCTCGACATAAAATCTCAACAGCGCCATCACGCTGCTTGGGACTCAAACGGTTAGGAGCGGGAGTTTAGGATAGGAGCGGGAGTTAAGAATCAGATTACATAAGGCGACCCGGCTCCAGTCACCTCGCAATGTATATTCTGTAAAAAAAGTAATTTAATTTCAGTTTATAGGAATTTAAAAACCGATATTAGCGGGAGTATAGCAACGAGTTACAAAAATCGGGTTGCTTCGCTCCTTAGTTAGAAAAAAAAATCAATTTATGGGAATTTGAAAATCGATAAGAACGAGAGTATATGACTGGGTTATATCAGGCAAATCGCTGTGCTCCCGTCGCGTTTCGCAATGTAAGTTTTAGAAAAGCGGAAATTTAATTTCAAACGGCTTTTAAGCAGCTGAAATTTGAAGAGTGATAGAAATGAAATAAATATTTTTAAATTGAAACTACTAAACAAGATTTAAGGTGGGGGTAAACAAACTCAGTGCATGCAAGAAACTGAAGTAAATGTATTTCTTTTTTCGCTTAGACTCGTGGAGCTGAATCAATCTATTTTCTAGACACGCAGACTCGCTATATTGGTAAAATTTTAAAAATTCAATACATGAGCCTAGTTCATCATTTCGAGATGGGGCTAACTTATTTAAATAGCTCAAAATATCCCCTTTCGAACGTATATAGTCACTATGCGAGCCAATCTCTGAGATTTTTGCTATTTGGCTTAGAGCAGTAGAACATCCGTGGACACGCACACTCGCTATATTGGTAAAACTTTAAAAATTCAATACATGAGCCTAGTTCATCATTTCGAGATGGGGCTAACTGATTTAAATAGCTAAAAGTATCCCCTTTCGAACGTATATAGTCACTATGCGAGCCAATCTCTGAGATTTTTGCTATTTGGTGTATCATTTTATACAGAATGGTACGTGATTTATTGAAAAATTTATAATAATGAGCATTTTAGATTTTTTAATGTTAAACAAATCTTTTGTTTTATCAATATTTATTATCAATATTATTTCGATTTTAATATAAAATAAATACACTGTTAAAATTGCACACTTACAAAAAATTTTGTCCAAGAAATAAAAATGTGTCCAAAACCTTCACAAAGAACACTCGCGTAAATTTTTGTCCAAAAACTTTTGTCCAAAAACTTCACACCGGTGGTAGTTTGATTGAAAGTGGTTTAAATTTAGTTTGATTTTAGTTTGAAACCGAAGTTGTAGAATTTAGGTGCTTCTGATGCCATTTTGTTTACGTTTTGATAGTAAATTGCACATTTCTCATAGACCAATATTTTCTTGGACATAGACCAATCTTTTCTTTTTAAAGTTGGGAGATATTTGCATTTCGTCTTTTTCCGAATATATCCGTAAACTTTGTCAGGCGCATAATGTTGTATCCAGCGAATTATCTCTATATATTTAATTCTTCTGTATGTGTGTTTGAAATTGATCTCATCCTAAACGGCTTTACCGATTTTAATGAAATTTTAGGTGTGTGTTTGAGTGGGTCCCTGGATGATTTAGATTCACAATTGGACCGGGTAGGTGGCACTGTAATCGGATTCTAATTTTGTATTTTTCACATATCAGAATATTATCCCCAAAATTTCACCCCCCCACATTATTAAATGAAAAAAAAACGTAGTGATCAATTGATTTAGGCGGCGCTGATGTCGAATTCTGTGGTGTTTGACGTACGCATCAATACATGCGCACTTGCGTCGTAGCTTGGCGTTGTTTTGAAATTTCAATTTCTGTTTGCGTGCATATTGAATGTATTATTCATCGACAAAACATATTGAAATAAAGTTTAAAATCGCAAATGAAGTGTACTTAAACACTAACATTGGAACACTTCTGCATCGCATTTGGATTGCGGATCAAGATCCCAATATGGTTTTTTCGCCACAAATTATAAAGAGGCATTAATAAAGATTGAAAATATTTGCATTCTCATTTCGAATATGTCACTCATTCATTTCGGTATACCCTTGCCTAACCGTCCAGCAACAGACATCATTTACAGCGATGTTCAGCGTGAGCAACAGTTTGGTGCTGCCCCTTTTGTAGCAAATAATGAACAAGTGCTCACGGCTGACAAAAGGCGGAACCTTTTTTTTGGATGCACTAGGCGACATTGACAAAATATTCCTCATCACATTGATACTTACGCGCATTCGATCACAAAACCACATTGCGTTGGCAATTGCTTCATCTGGCATTTGCTTTATGATGGAAGGACTGCACATTCAGCACTCAAGTTCCCGTTGATCGTTCACACATATTGAGACACAATGTACAACATATAGAAGGTTTTCGGCATGGCTAAAATTTTTCAAAAATGCACTTTGACTCACAAGCATTCACTTGAACCTCTCGATAAACCGATGAAAGATCTTAACGATAATAGCAGACTTTTCGGTGGTGCTCTACTGTTGCTACCCTGTCCGGTGATTTCAGACAAATATTGCCGGTCATTCTACGCGTTACATGCGTGTGGACGAAATTAACGTATTTTTGAAACAATCTTACCTATGGTGAAATGAAAATACATTATACCGTAACACAAATATGCATGTCCAATTGCAAAACGATCCATCGGCACTGTTGAGTTTTTTCTTTGTTTGCTATTGTATTTTTTAATCAAAATAAAATCATCCAAATTTGTACATATGTACATATGGGTCAGTGGATTGTAACGGGGTACAGAATTTTTATACATCCGTTAGCATAAAGATATCAATGGGCATGGAAGGGTATGTCATCTTTTCATCCCGCAGCTCAAGTCGTCGAGGTTCATTATTGGTCGTGGTGTAATTATTCTTCCATGAGATGCCATTGCGTGTTTGATGACAAATGTTAAAAGTTTAAGAACACTGCAGTTCCTCACAACTACTTACCATTTCATAGTCCACTCGTAAAAAAAATTTAATTCATTTTGTTAATTCGCAGCAATTTAAAATAAATATAAATGCAAAATTCTAGATTAGAAAATTTTATAAACAAATGAGATATTTTATTTAAAAGGAAAGTCATTGATTGAAATTATGAATTATGGTTGTAAATAGTGTGATCTACAAAATTTAACTTAAAAATTAAGAAAACTAATTAAGGTTTAAGCTTATAAGGGATCCCAAGAAAAATTTTTTTTTTCTTAAATTATATTATTTCTTACTAACTAATTGTGTAACACGTAGCGTTGTTATCCGAAATGTTCTTCCGAACGAACCGTTGATAGTTTTTATATCCTTCGATGGTGTGGTTTATTCCGTTGGTACTATACTGCAACTGGTGACCGCGAAGATAATTTATTAATGATTAATTATTAATCAACTTATTATACGTAACTTTTTATATTAAATAGTATTAACTTTTATTGATTTAGTATTTATTAATTAAATTATTATTTTTGTGCACAAGTTAGATTATTTCAATTTTGGGGAGTGATGCAGGATGAAAATACTGCTATGATTAACGTTACACTCAATAACAATCCCAATCGCATACACGCATCACTTAAAATGAATTTTAATTGCGAAAGAACCTCACATTCGTTTAAGGCACTTATTATTGTCCACTTATGTAGAATTTTAAAAGTAGATAATTCCCTATTAGTTTTATTATTATTAATTGTAATTATTTTATTAACCTTTATTTATTAATCTTAGGCTAAATACAGTATAGATTTTATGTAACCGTTTTATAATTTTATTATAGATGCGGTCGAAAGCCGACCTTGCACGTGCGATATGACCACCAAATTTTAAGTTTGATCGTAACCGTTTTTATATATTCGGATTACGTATTCTTAACACTAAATTAATTATAAATATAACTTAAAATTAAAACACTATTTATAAACTTAATTAAATTGATCAAGGAAAGTTCAAAATTAGATCAATGTTAGACACGATAAAGTTTTTATGTTTTTTTTTTACATAGTGTTGTCGCAATCATACGATCATGCTTATCAAAACGTTCGATTTTTTGCATTCACACACATGATTGTAAATTTTAGGAATTTCACAAGATTGTTTTTAACAATTGATGTCAATAAAATTTTCAACAAATTTCGAAATTATTTTTTTTTTTTTTTACTTATTATTATTATTATAGAAGATAGAAAAACTTTTATTTTATTTAACTTTTGGATATTTCACCAGAAACAATTATTTTAATAATCAAAACTCGACTGACCATATCATCCGATTTTATTTTCTTCTTCATTTCAAAAAAACGATAACAGACCAATCTTCTCTCAATCACCTGATTGTGTTGAGCCGAATCATAATCGATCAGAGAGTCGTAATAACCAGAAATTACTTTGTAGTAATTTTACAGTCGAAGTAAAAATTATTGTAACCCTAGCATAGGTTACAGGATCCACATCTTTAGTCATTTTTAGATCCATTATGAGCTCATCGGCCAACTGAGTTACACACACTCTTCTTCACACAGCTAATATATATGAAAATACAACCGCCAAACATTTACACTAATGCAACAACAGCAATATCTTTTTGCAACAACATCAATCTCATGAAAAGTACCCCCTCTTTCGCCAAATGTGCCAATAACAAGCATCAAATATTGACCAGCCGTGACACGAGAATTGACCGGCGCAGAATAATGAAAAATTGAATTCATCTTTTATTTTACTTTCAGCAACAGCAAATCACATAATGACGAAACGAAAAGATTAAAATGTCTAACACAATGTCAAATGTCACTTACAAGGAAGGGGCGCGAAGTGTCCCTCTCCGATTTCGCTGAAATTTGAATATGTGAAAGTAGACTGAAAAATAAGGGATACGTATTTTTTTTATCGGCGGAAAAACACTCTGAAGGGGTGAAACACCCCTCGGAAGTTGGGGGTAAAAAACGGACTTTTTATAATTTCGCCTAGAAAAATCAGTGAAATTTCGAAGAAACTTATTTAGGAATGTGTATTTTGATGAGCTAAATAATATACACCCCCTAACAGGGTGAAACACCCCCTAACAGGGGTAAAAAAATCAACTAATTGATGTAAAATTCTTACATTAACGCGGAAAAATCTGAAAAAAATATATGTTACTTAATAAGAGAAATCAAGGTTGACGTGTTCGATAATTTTTTGAAACTACTCCCCGTATGGGGTGAACTACCCCTACCCTGAATCTTTGAATTCTGGAAAGGAGAAAAAAAATTTCTCGACGCAAATTTCTTATTACCCTTATAAATGGTTAATACTAACCTATCTCATTAATATTAATAATTTTTAGGGTTCGAAACATCCTCTAATCGGCGTATAAATTTGAAAAATTACGAAATATTCAGAAAAAAGTTCAAAATCTTCTGGAAAAAATCTAGAAAAATTGTATAATGTTGCGTTTTTAATAATACCCTTGGTTTGTCCCAGAATAATATCGTAATGCCCCTACCTCTACTGACAGGAAGTTAACCACCCCTTTAGCGAAACGTTGAATTTTTCGATTGGGAAACATTTGTTCCGGCAAGAAATCTTTTATTCTCCTTGAACATTATTATTACTATCATCCCTTATCAACAACAATGACCTTCAGAGTTTGAGGCCCCTCCCCCCGCCCTCCCCCATGGTGGGTGAAAGTAGAAAAAAGTCCGAAAATATATTTGAAACGTTCTGAAAAAATGTACGGTTTTGGTTTATAAGAAGTGACTTTTTATTCTCAAGGAATTTTCGGACCCTCTTCTCTGTAGCGAGTTAATTACCCCTTTAGTGAGTCCTTGAAGTACTCTAGGCTATGTGAAAATAACATTAGTGAGAATTAGAACAATTGAGAAAGTATATAGAATATCGTCTCAGTATGAAAAAAAATTCGTGAAATATTACATTATTCGCCGAAGCAGTCTCAGAATTTCTCGCAGCACGTTTCATTAATGATGGCAAAAAAAGCTTTAAATTCTCATTCATATATAGCCCAGCCAATTTGGATATAGACAAATGACGTTTCTCTTTGTTCCGTAGTTGTGAAAGAAAACAATAATTTTGATAACTTTTCAAAAATAGATTAGTATTCGTGTAGATAAAATTTTCTGATGAAAACAAATTAATAAAAATATACATTCTATTTTCATTGGGAGAGATAATTATTTGTGTCGAGCGACAATCTGATGAATAAGAATTCTATAAATAAGGTAAGACAGAATAGAAACGGCGAACGTCACTTTCTATATCCACAAGAGCCTACCCTGCCTCCCTTCCTGGCAGTTAATCAACGCCTTTGATTGAACGAGGGTCATATCTCGTTAATAAAATAGTAAAATATATATACACCGGCAGAAATTACATCGTTCGTACATATCCTCAGTGCTCGGTTCTAAATAAAATATTAGCTAGAATTATTCAATAATAACATTTTGAAAACTTGTTTACAAAAATGATGGTCAATCCCTTAAATGTAGTAAATCTATTACTTCTTACTTTTCAATCATTGAAAATACCAGAGATTCCGGTAAATAATAATGAAATAGAATTGAAGAATCAAATTGAACATATATTATTTGATGCGATGAACGAGTTCAATAATGTTGAAATTAGCACTGAAACCTTGGACTTCCAAGAACCTTTTAAAGACGTAGACCCACAGATAGTTGAAGATGAAGTGATGCATTGTCTTCCCCAACTCACGTTCCTACAGATGAATGTGTATCAGATGAAGGAGATTTGTCTTTCGACTATAAAACTCGTACTGTCAATTACTGGAGGAGTGGTAAAAAAAAGAATTTAAGTGTACAAAGTGTTCAACAAAAATTCAAAAAAGTTAAATCAGTAAGACAGTTGAGACGTTGGGTCCATTATTTGAATAAAGGTGGTACCTTCCGAGAAAAAATTGCTCAAATTTGTGAATTCACGCTAGAAAATTTTTAATCAGCTTGGGATGCTGGTCTCATAATTCATGATAAAGATTTGCGTAGATGGGCTTTGCAAGCCAAACGAGAATTAGATTTCGAAGATAATAGATTCAGGGCTTCAAGAAAGTGGTTAACTAAATTTAAGAGTGCCCACAGAATAGTGTCAAGGAAAATTAACAAATTTGTTACCAAAAAAACATTGGAAAATGCCCACCACTTACAAGAGTTGACGGATACTTTCATTAAAGATGTTAGGAAAGATACAGAAAAGATTGGATTAAAAAATGTTTATAATTCAGATCAAAGCGGATTTCAATTAGAGATGCACAGTGGCAGAACTTTGGCTGTTGAAGAGGAAGAAAAAGTGGAATGTCTTGTACAATCCATCCCATCAACAACTCATAGTTATACTTATACAATACAACCACTGATATCAGCGGCAGGAAAACTTTTCTCTCCCTTATTTCTGGTTTTAAAGGAAAAAGTGGAGAATTTGGACCCACTGTTGAAGCAAATTTACTTAGACCAGAGAATGTTTATGTATTCGCTGCAGCTTCGGGAAAACTTACCTCAGGTATGGAATTCATGGTTGCTTCGTATTACAATATTTATTGCAAAAATATAATTCAAATACATTTTATTTGAAGGACTTTTTAAAATATGGCTGGAAATAATATTTTTACCAGTTGTGGGAAAGAAATCTGTACTGTTACTCGATTCTTGGAGTGGCCATTGTTCTGACACCGAAAAATATTTTACGGATAAAGAAGTAGGTATAAAAAAAATTCCTGGAGGAACTACAGGGAAAATTCAACCTCTTGACGTTTATGGATTTCGTATATGGTAAAATTTCGTTCGGCATTTTTCAGATACGGTTATTTTGTTAAATTACGACATTAACTTACATTTAAGGAATAACATCATCAAATTGCAATCATTAGTACACAATCAACTGTCTTCCCCCCGCTACATCGATCTTTTTAAATATTCTTGGTATAAAAGCGGATATATCGATGGGAGGCCAGACGAGTTCGAAAATCCCGTTTCTTTCAGCTTCGGAGATTCTTGTATAACAAATTGTGAAATAGAAGGATGTAAAAATGTAGCAATAATTCGCTGCGGTTGGTGTAAGAAGTCACTATGTTCAAGCATTTTTTTGATGATTACCATTACTACAAAAGATATGAGTGAAAAATAATATGTAATGGCTTTAACTTGAATAATAATTTTACTCTCAGATGAGTATATACAGTAGAGCCTCGATTATCGCAATTAATATATTCGAATTTTATTAAATCACAAAGCAATAATTGGGATAGCATTCAATACATATTTGCGTGGAATTAAACTTTATTGTACATTATTGGAGGAATTTTCCTTATCATGGTTCCGTCAAATTATTATTGTTTTTTTGGCGGAATTAATCGGATAACCGGTCGTTCTATAACCGACATTCCGATAATCAAGGTTCTACTGTACTCATGCGTTATTACATGTTTTCATAATTCAGACTATCCCATTTACTGGATATTAAACGATTGTAGTTGACGTATAATATTATTCATATTTTATTGTAATAAAAACCGTTGGCAAGTGAAACCTAGTATGAATAATATTTTGTTATTTACCATACTAAATGTAAATATAAATATGCTCATAATCAGCTGAAGATATATATCGATATGTACCAAGCCTTGTCAAAGATATGAACATATCCGAAATGTTCGGATAATTTTTTAAAATTTGATCCTTGATGGAAGATGTTTTGAATCCCTAAAAATCGTTAACAGTAATAAGGAATAATAATGAAAGGAGGCAGGGAAAAAACATCTGGATAGAAAAAAATCTCCCTCACATTCACTACTGAGGTTCCGAAAATGCCTTGAGAATAAAAAGTCACTTCTTATAAACCAAAACCGTACATTTTTTCAGAACGTTTCAAATATATTTTCGGACTTTTTTCTACTTTCACCCACCATGGGGGAGGGCGGGGGGAGGGGCCTCAAACTCTGAAGGTCATTGTTGTTGATAAGGGATGATAGTAATAATAATGTTCAAGGAGAATAAAAGATTTCTTGCCGGAACAAATGTTTCCCAATCGAAAAATTCAACGTTTCGCTAAAGGGGTGGTTAACTTCCTGTCAGTAGAGGTAGGGGCATTACGATATTGTTCTGGGACAAACCAAGGGTATTGTTAAAAACGCAACATTATACAATTTTTCTAGATTTTTTCCAGAAGATTTTGAACTTTTTTCTGAATATTTCGTAATTTTTCAAATTTATACGCCGATTAGAGGATGTTTCGAACCCTAAAAATTATTAATATTAATGAGATAGGTTAGTATTAACCATTTATAAGGGTAATAAGAAATTTGCGTCGAGAAATTTTTTTTCTCCTTTCCAGAATTCAAAGATTCAGGGTAGGGGTAGTTCACCCCATACGGGGGATAATTTCAAAAAATCCTCGAACACGTCAACCTTGATTTCTCTTATTAAGTAACATATATTTTTTTCAGATTTTTCCGCGTTAATATAAGAATTTTACATCAATTAGTTGATTTTTTTACCCCTGTTAGGGGGTGTTTCACCCCCTGGATTGTTCCGAATTTTTTTCAAAAAATAGTATATTATTTAGCTCATTAAAATACACATTCCTAAATAAATTTCTTCGAAATTTCACTAATTTTTCTAGGCGAAATTATCAAAAGTCCGTTTTTTACCCCCAACTTCCGAGGGGTGTTTCACCCCAGTTATGTAATTACACTTTGAAAGATTTTATTTTTTTAAAACTTAGAGCTATATGCTCTAAGTGTTTTATTTATTAATTGAAAACTTTTTAAATAAAATGTAAATACAATTTTATGATAAGTGTGTTGTTTGTTTCACTGTTACAAATATATTAATTTTAAATTTAGTTGATACAATATTTAATGGAAAGCAAAAAGGCAATAATATGATATTGTGATATCGTTGGAAGAACGATATCAAAACAATAATTTTCTCATAACAATAATATTAAGCTATAGATAACAATTTGAGAATGTAATATTAGGTTACTTTGATTATATGCAATGTTCTTGATGATTGTGAGGGATACGTAACTCCTCCCCTCTAAGATGAACGACAGCCTTCTTCTGGAGTGCTGGAGTGACTATGTTTACATATATTTTGAATAAACAAAAGCATATTATTAATATGATTATTAAAGTTAAGGCTATGTGTCCTGTTGAACTATTGAATTGATGTCTTTGATGTATTAATTTAATTTCTTGTAGATTATTTATTGATTTATTGTTTAGGATTTCCAGGTTTAATTCAGGCTTCAGTTGCTCAATAGTTATGTCATTATATGGTATGAGCACTTCTCGTTGTTCTTCAAATTTACGTTCTTCCACCGAATATTGTTCACCTTGTATTGTTATGGTACAATTATCGAATTCTAAAAGGGTTGGTTCGACTATTTCCCGTGTGATTTGCTTACAATTTGATGAATAAGGAATTGGATTATTTTGTGGTTGAACATAAAGTTTTCCCGATGATATATAGTCTATATCTTCGTATGGTGATATTTCTTGCATCTGGCATTTTGCTTCCTGTTGTGTTATAATTGCTTGTATACATGTATCCTTGGTATTTTTGATTGATTCTTTGTGGCAATATATTGTATCGTATAATTGTGGACATGGTTTTGTGACGTACTGATATTGAGTTTTAGTAAGGATGATTTGGTTGTATTGGTTGTTTAGGATTATTTGGTTAGAGTTAGGAATGATTTTGAATTGATATCGAATAAATGTTTCTTTCAGAAATTTAGGGATTTCAATTATGAATATTAATTGGATATTGTTATAAAATCCTTTTATATTTAATAAATTATAGATAGAGTAATCATTTTGAAATTCTACGTTATCTTTATCTAGAAGATGGTGGATATATTGAATCTCTTGATGAGTTAATAAATGTTTGGAAATGACTCTAATCTTGGAAGATGCGATGATGTCTATTATTTCCTTTAAGTGGTCATGTATATAACTTATGACATAGTTGATTTTGAAGAAATGTTGATCATACATTACTGTTTGTATTAAAACATTCGTTAGTTCACTAGTTTTATTAATTTCAAATGCTAACCTATTGGTATTAACAGTTACAAAACGCTCCACTTCTGAGAGTCTGTCTATCATTAGTTTATTTATGTGTATTTGTTCCGTGATTTGGGAGTTTAATCTGTCCTCGTTATTGAAAATATCGTTTATCGTTTTTTGTACATCAACTAAGTCTTGATTGTCTAAGTTTCCAGTTATATCCTTAATTAATGATCCAAGTCCGTTAATTAATCCTCTTTTAATCCGTTTGGGTAGTAATGATTTGTATGTTTCTTGTAAAAGGTCTAGGTTGTGTGAGGTTATAGTTTTTCTGTCAAAAAACAGAGGTCTAGTAAAGGGATCCTTCTCTAAGTTGTCTATTAATTTCGTCAATTGAGCGTCTATCTGATTAATGGATTGTTGGTAGGAGTCTAGGGATATAATGTGGATAAGTTTATAATAACTGTTTATAATTCTAGCTTTGCCAATTGGTACTGGAATAATTCCTTTGTTTAGTTTGTATGATGTCATTTTAATTTCTTGGGTTGTCACGCTTAGTAAGCTGAAAAAGGTTTTTGATTTTACTCTTATGTATTTTTCCTTCTACTGTGTCTACTGTTATTTTATTATCTTTAAGTACTTTAAGTTTTCGATAATTTTTCATAGTTTTACCTCGTCTTTTCTTTTTTGTAAATAAAATTTTGTTAATTGGTAACGTTACAACAGGTTTCCTAGATTTGTTTAATTTCGTGATAAGTCGGGTTTTCTTTTCAGTTTGAGATTGATATATGTCATTACATAGTTGTTCAAAAGAGTCTGTTCGTCTTTCTAAGTAGTCATGGTAGTTTTCATTTATAAAGTCTAATTTATTGTTTGTATGTCCATTAAGAAGTTCAAAGGGTTTGTATTTTGTGGATGGACGAATTGAATTGTTGTATGACAGTATAGCTTGATTCATAATACTTGAAATATTTTTAGTCTCGTCTTGAGTCTTTATTACGTTACATAATTCTATTATGCTAGAGTGAAGTTTTTCGACTGGAGAATTTCCTGTTGAGTTATATGGGGTAGTGTGGTGTAATATTATGTTATATTTGTCTGTCATTCGTTTGATCTTCCTACTAGTAAAACACACTTCATTGTCGGTTATAATTTTTGTAGGTAGGCCATGTATACTGAAGAAATGTACAAGTTTGTCGTGAATAGTTTGGTCAGTTTTGTCTTCAAGATGATATGCAGCAGCATATCTACTAAATTTATCAATTATAGTTAGGAATAATGTGTTTTGGATTGTAAAGATATCTGTATGAATAATTTCTAATGGTTTCTTGGGGGTTTCTGTTAATTCTAACTGTAGTTTTGGAGGTTGTCGGTCGTATTTAATTTGTTGACATATGTCACATGAATTTATATAGTCTCTAATTTTTTCTTTCAGATATGGGAAGTAATATTTACTTTTAATTTGATCATAGTTCTCTAAAATTCCACGATGGTCGTTTTCCAAATGTGTCTTTTTGATAAGTTGTTTTTGTTCGTCGTTGTCTTGTACGTCGGTTAGAAAAGACATTGATCTAACTAAATTTACTTTAGGGTTAGTACTTCTTCCTTTATGTGATATCATTTGAAGGTATGTTTCTTTTACGTATGTAAAACATTCTTCGTTTGCGTATACACAGGTTAGATTCCGAGATCTACCGAATAGTTTTCGCAAGTTTTCCTTAATAGCTGTTTTTATACCCAGTTTTCTTGCAAGGTTTAGGGTAATCCGTTTGCGGTTGTCGAATAATGTTTCTTCCGTAGAAGTATTTTGTTTGAGGGTATCAGACAAATAGATTATTATTTGTTTATCAAAGGTATTTATACAGTTTTTGGTAATAGGGATGAAGTTTTCTGAAGTAGACAACAAACTAGCTGTGTCTTCTTCAGAAGAAGTGCTAATGTTATTTAATTCTACTCTAGATAATGCGTCCGCATTTGAATTTTGCACACCTTTTTTGTAAACTATTTTATAATCGAACTCTTCTAACTTTAGTCGCCATCGAACCAATTTTGAATTTGGTTCATTTAATGAAAATAGCCACGTGAGTGGTTTATGATCGGTGACGATAGTGAATTGGTTTCCGAATAAGTAGGGACGGAAATATTTGGTAGCCCAAACAATAGCGAGAAGTTCTTTTTCCACTGTGGAATAATTTTGTTCACTTTTATTGAGGGTCCTAGACGCATAACTTATAGGCAGATCTTTACCTATAATACCTTGAGATAATACAGCACCTATAGCTGTATTACTAGCGTCGGTAGTAAGGATGAAAGGTTCATCAAAATTGGGATATTGCAATATGGGTTCATTGCACAGAAGTTCTTTGCATTGTTCAAAACATTTGATATATGGCTCATTAAGGATGATTTTTTGACCTTTGCGTAGACATTCGGTCATTGGTTTGGTAATTTGAGCGAAATTATTAATGAATTTCCTATAATATCCCAGTAACCCGAGGAAACTTTTAATTTGCTTCTCAGTTTTTGGAATCGGAAAGTCTTTGACCGCTTTAATTTTATCTGGATTTGGCTTGACACCGTTAGATGTAACTACGTGTCCTAAGAACGCAATTTCCTTGTGGAGGAATTCGCTTTTATCTAATTGCACTTTTAAATTTGCGTTTTTTAATTTCGTGAAAATTTTGGTTAAGTTATTGTTCTTGTAGGGAAGTGGAAAAGATTATAATATCGTCCATGTAGCATAGACATATCTTTCCTTGAAGCTCACCTAAGACGTTGTCCATCACTCTCTGGAACGTGCTTGGTGCGTTTTTTAGGCCAAATGGCATACGAATATATTCGTAGTGGCCATGTTCTACTGAAAATGCAGTTTTTGAGATATCTCTAGGATTTACCTCGATCTGGTGAAATCCAGAAGCTAAGTCTAACGTCGAAAAATATATGCATCTCCCTAATCTGTCCAATATATCGGTAATATTGGGAAGGGGGTATTTATCGGCGATAGTTTGTTCGTTTAGTTTTCTGTAGTCGATTACTAAACGCCATTTTGTAAGACCTGAAGCGTCTTTCTTTTTGGGAACGATCCAGATAGGAGAAGACCAAGGAGAATATGAAGGTCTGATTATTCCTTGATTAAGCATGTCATTTATTTGTTTTTCAACTTCAACTTTATGAATAAAAGGATATCTATAGCTTCTAGTAAATATCGGTTTATCATTTACCAAGTTTATGTCATGTTTGATATTATTTGTGAAGGAGAGTTTCTCATGTTCTTTTTTGAAAATATCTTCGAATTTTGTGCAGAGTTTTTCTATGCTTTTACGCTCTTCATGATTTAAATGTGAAGTACGGATTAATTTTGTGATATTCACATTTTTTGCACCGTCATCAAAGGTTTTAATATTGAAATTATTTAATTCATCGTGAGTTACTGACATTAGTTCACATTCTATAGGGTGTTCTATACAAATTGTTTTATTGTGTGGTGAATAATTTACTACTTCCATTAGAGCATAATTTTTTACAGCTTTGTATATTCCTTCTGGAATAATACAATTTCCGTTAAGGACTACAGGTTTAACATATATTTCTCCGTCTGATACAGTGACGGGAATGTTGGCGATTATTTTGCTTCTTGGGGCTATTTGGTATGTCTTTGACATGAAATTTAGTTTAAATTTTAGTGGAATAACTGTGTCGGGTGTCAACAATATGGATTTTCCAAGGTTTAAAGAAATGTTGAGTTGTTGCATCATTTCGAGCCCAATAAGACCATTGAAATAGGTATGAAATTTGAAAACTAAAAATTGCAAATCTTGGGTGGTTCTGAGTTCTTGGAGTCCTTGAATTATAATGACCTTGTCAATAATATGTTTGTTGAAGAGTGTTGTTATGATTGTTGGTTCTATAGTTCTGTGATATTTAATGTCTAATATTCCAGGTTCTATGAAAGATTTGTTTGATCCCGTATCGATCAAAAATTTAAAGAATTTTCCGTTTAGACTAATGTCAATGTAAGGAAGTTTATAACCTGTTTGGTGGTTATTTAAGTTCATGTATCCGACTGATTCTCTGAGGCAGGTATGTGAAAATCCTCATCTTCAATTTCTACTTCTTGAATATAAGGTTCTTGTTGAATTGATTTTTCATGAAGTTGTGCATTCAAACATTGTTGTTCATGTTCGTATTCATAATAATGTTCAGGGTGTGAATTGTTTCCAATATCATCGCTGTCAGGGTAATGATTAAAATATTCCTGTTCTTGATAAATTGGTTTTCCGTCAATGTTAAACAATTCTTTATGTTGGAATTTTGGAGGTCCAGTGTGTATAAAATTTTGTCTAGTTATTTGATTTGGATAATTTTGGGGTTTCTGGTAATTGGGATTTCGAAAAACTGTAAGTTGTTTAAATGGATCGGGATTACTAGATATATCCATAGATTCTGGTCTAGCTGGGGGTTTTGGAGGTAATCCTCTTGTATTAGCGAAATAATTATTAGGATTTTGATTTGTAAAAGGGCGATGGTTATAATAATGAGGTGGTGTTCTACGCAAGAATGGTTGGTTATAATTATAATTAGGGTTAATATAATTTTTTGAAGGAATATTGTATAACGGTTTTGGTACAGTTCCACTATAATTAAATTTTGATGTTGGAAGAGGTATGGGTTTTTTATATGAATTATCGGATAGTTGAATCTTTTTGTGAATATGGAAATTTTGTTCTATTAGACAGAGACTTCTAGCTTGTTGTAAAGTTTTGGGATCTTTCGTTCTAATTATTGTTGCTAATGGTTCTCTAAGTCCAGTAAAGAAGTTAAAGCTAATTGTAAATACCATTCCTTTTTTGCCAGTGTTACTTGTGGAATTTGTTCTACAGGAGTATTATTTGCTAACCAAGAATTTAAGCGGTTCACGATGCTTGAAACATTTGCAAAATAATGGTCTATATCGTCTGATCTTTGCGATAAGGAATTTAATTCTTTAATTAATGTTGCTTCACTTTCTTTGTCTGCATAATGATCTATTAGACATGAACGCATTAACGCCCATGTGCTACTTGCACTATACATTTCGAGCACATTACTAGCATCGTCAGTAATTTTACTGCGAATATTTCGTGTTAATAACTTTTTCTGGTTAATATTGGGGTAAAGTGGATCACAAATGTTAACTACTTCGTCCACATGATCTATAAAATTACGCAACTCATGTTTGTTGCCTGAAAATCTTGGTATTTTTTTAATCGCATCGGGGATTTTCAAAATATCTAAATTATCTTCTGCCATTTTATCTTTATTATTAATGTTAAGTTTCTCAAAAATTTCTGTTATTGTGTCTAATTCTAACATATAATTATTGTTAAAAAGGGTTTTATAGTATTTATTTCGAGTAATATTTTTTTCAATATGCTATTTATTTAATATCAATTTCAAGATGGAAAGGTTTAGAGGAATTTTTGGACAATCAAAAGAATATATCAATAACAGTCACTTACCATAAATTAATTATAACGATGATCTGATATGCCTTCATCTCACGTATTATAATTCGATTGATGATTGTCGGTTTCTTCCTTAGCCTCTTTTTCTTATTTATTTATTTTATTGTTCACTGTTCTGGTATATACGCCAGTACGTCTTATTATTTTTATAATTTTTTATTTTTATTATTTGGTTTCTTTTTGGTTATGTATGTACCATTAATTACATTAATTTTATGAAAAATTCTAATTAATTTAAATTATTAATTTTCACTTTTTTTCAATTTTAATTTATTTTATTCTATTTCACTTAACTATTCACTTAACTATATGGATACTATTCAATGTTCGTTTGATAGTTTCCGCGAACGTTATTCAGCAAACGTAACGGTATCTAGCACTAATTGACTATATACTTTAGTCATTACAAAAATATGTAATCACTAGAAACACGATTACATTCACTATGCAGTTTCGTCGTAGGCCAGATATTTAAAAATATCCACTGCCAACTGCGCCAGTTATGTAATTACACTTTGAAAGATTTTATTTTTTTAAAACTTAGAGCTATATGCTCTAAGTGTTTTATTTATTAATTGAAAACTTTTTAAATAAAATGTAAATACAATTTTATGATAAGTGTGTTGTTTGTTTCACTGTTACAAATATATTAATTTTAAATTTAGTTGATACAATATTTAATGGAAAGCAAAAAGGCAATAATATGATATTGTGATATCGTTGGAAGAACGATATCAAAACAATAATTTTCTCATAACAATAATATTAAGCTATAGATAACAATTTGAGAATGTAATATTAGGTTACTTTGATTATATGCAATGTTCTTGATGATTGTGAGGGATACGTAACTCCCCCTCAGAGTGTTTTTCCGCCGATAAAAAAATACGAATCTCTTATTTTTCAGTCTACTTTCACATATTCAAATTTCAGCGAAATCGGAGAGGGACACTTCGCGCCCCTTCCTTGTTAGTATATAGTTTATGGAAAATTCAACAATCGAAGAAACGTTTGCTGAACCCGCTTATAGCAGGCAAACCAACGTTCGGGCAGGTCTGTAGGGTCCGCTAGTCGATTATAAATACATGTACATACATAGATGGATAATCTTGTGATAGTATTGAAACTGAGATATTGAAACCTCTAAAATAAACATTTTTTTAATTTAATTTTTTATTTAAAAAAGAGATTTTTATGCTATCTGCACCACACTTTTCAAGCTCACATTTTATAACTAATGAGCCTTTTCATCACAAGACATTTACGTCACTTAATTAACATCTACCCCAAAAAAGAATAATTTATTTAGCTTTGTTATCATATCACGTGACGTGACACATCATTTTTAAAAATATGTACGCTAGAACGGAAATAAAATAAATGTTTCCGCTTTATTTGTTGTTTCGATTTAGATTTCGTAGAGAATAAAAGCAACAAACTTGAACACGTGACAATTTTACCTATACCATACAGAACCACAAAATATTATACATAACTAAATGAAAAGCTCTTAATTCAATTGACTGAAAATGTGATGTATACATTTTCATAACTTTTTTTTTTTGGAAAACTTTGCGACTGATTAAACCCTTTTTACTGTAGAAACGTGCGGGTGTGAAAAAAACCCTAGAGGTATGTATATTTAGCTAACAAAAAGCTCGAATAATGTGAATTGTGGTTTGCGGCTGTATAATAAAATAAAATGTTATAATCACGGTCACATGTTGGTAACGAACGCATATTCGCAGCAGCATGACGGTTAAATATATATACACGAGGGATAATTACCATCCTTGTTAAATATTTTTTTTTTTTTTAAATTTTCTACATCTGATAAGAAAAATCCTAAATTGAAAGAAAGGCGCACAAGGTATGATGAAAAAAGGTTAAATCTGATTATGACACGCGGTGAATACAACATACAAAATATTTATTACTCTGCGATATGCATAATGTTTTCTTTTATACGGTAACACCTTTCGCTGTATTTGATCCATATCCCATAAACACAATAAAATAAGAAAGCTCGACGAAACATCGCTCCATACATCGCATTTCGTAAATACATAAAAAAAGAGAATTTAGATCATGTACATAATCCATTATACCTACATATATGTACGTAGAAAAGCTAAAAAATCGGAAATGTATACAAATATCGGTAAATAGGGAAATGAAAATCAGATGAAAATAAGAAAAGCTTAAATTTAATTTTATCCGGAAAACATATACACCCGAACACACATACTTAGTATATAAATAAGAATTTGTTCCAGTTGGAAAAGATTAGCATAAAAAGATCGATCGAAGATTGAATTCAATTCGCATAATAAGTATATACGGTACACAATTTTATTTCATCGATGTGTATCGCATAATTCATTTGGTTTCCCATTACGTCAACATATTGTGCTATATGGTGCACAGCATTTCTAATTCGATTTGGAATAATTCCATTCTCAAACCATCATCATCGTCATCGCGATGTAACTTTGAGATGTAATTATGGAATTTATAAATTTTCCAATACATTCATAAGTTTTATGCACATAATGTATAGTGCAATGTCTTATCTGATTTGATTTATTGATATTGATTAGATAAAATGCAGTTTATGACGAGCATTTCCCTATTGTTCGGTGGGTAATAGATTTTACAATAAATTACTTGCTGTATAAAATTTATGATGGATGTAAAATAATAAATTTCGTTTTTAAAGAAACCATTAGATATTCTGAATAAAACTTTTACGAGCTTAAATTTAGTTGGCAGCTTTTATCATGTGAATGTATTTTGTATTCTAGGCGGTTACGATACTTTTAAATATATCTACGGAGAAGGGAGTTTATTAATTCTGAAGATTGCAATAGGATTTAACAAGAATTACTTGTTTCTCAGTGAAACAGCTATCAATTAAATCTTGAGTTAAGGGGCTTTGTGTCATAATTTTATAGTACCAAACTACTCTCATAACATCACACGTCCATCACACCAACCAGACCCATATCAGCCAGGTCAAACCCACTATGCCACAAGTAGTAGAATGCACAGTGCATGAGTTTTCATCATCATTAATTTTCAACCGGCACCATAAGAGGCGAAGCAAATAGTACCGGATGTTTTAACCTTGGTCCCGTTGAAATAGTGTGCAGTGATCTAGAATGGATCGTGCTGTTTGTGCAATGATACAAATGGTTTCGACTGATGGTTCTTGGTTTTGCCTGACATTATCGTGGTTTTGGTTGAATTTGTGGTGTGGTACCATTCACAATAGTGAAGCTTTAAATGGATCCAGCTTTATAAATATCGGTTCTGGCAGGCGTTAATTAGGTTCGGTTGGCATGGTATTGGTTCCTCCTGAAATTTTAGATAAGGCACAATGACCTAGAATAAGAGATTGGCCTTAGGAATTCTTTTTCTTGATTTCTCGAAAATTTCACCCAATTTAATTTTCTCGATTCCCGAGAAAAAATTTTGTCTATTTATCGAGAATTTTGCGAATCCAATAATTTTGGAATTATTGGCTTAAAAACTAGCAAAACAATTAAATCAAGGCAACATCTTTCGTTTGTTCTACTATGCACAGTGTCTCAGTTTCGCTAATTATTTTAAATTGGTTTATTCATAGAGGCACACATGAGGCGCAAGACACATCAGTAAGTGTGATTTGTATCCGAGCCTACCACATGATACAGTGGCTTTAACGAGACATGCTCACAAATTTATCAATATACTATGCACCAATTGAAGATCAATCGCATTTTATAATTCGAACAGCAATAACTGCTGTCAAAAACAATCACCGCCATGTTATTGTAATGTGGTTGAAGTGCAGACAGAGAAAAACAATTGTACAAAACTTCAACAAAAGCCTCTGATAACACTGTGCTTGAATTGCGAACTTTTTTTTCGGGACAAGCTGGGCACCCGGCGGTAAACCTAATTCGAGTATGCTAAATTCAACGGTGCTAGTCTCATTTAAAGTTAGTCCCCATTTATGAGATATCGCATTCGACATGTTTTGGCTCTGAGTCAAAATATACCCTCATGTTCACGTTGATAGCTCTTGAACCATTAAGATTTTTGTTATACTTTCTTCAGCAAAGTTGTTGCGCAGGTCAAGACCAACAACTTTGCTGAACATATCAAGACCGAAAAACAGCTTCTAATTTTGTGTTTGCTTTTCATTTCGACGAAAATCACTGTTTTTATCATTTTTTATCATTTTGTTGAATTTAAATCGAATAGAATCGATCGAATAAACATCGCATCGACAAATATAGATACAATAGAAACTATTTAAAAGAAAGTTAAATCGATTCAATTGATTTTATGGTGATTTTTCCTAAAAAAAAAAATCCTAAAAAATTAACATTTTTCTTCTCTTTGACAAAACAATGGCGTGCCGTTGCGATAGTGGATAAAAATCCTGGACTTTTCCATCCCATCGTTTTAACCAATTACATCACGTAAATTATACACGTAAATTAAGAAACATCTGCATCAATATATCAACCATCAAATGTCACATTCAATCACAGAAACATACGACGGATAAAAATCTCGGATTTTTCTATCCCAGATTATTTTTCAATTTTTTTCAACTTTTTTGTATGCAAAGTGGCGTGTCTGTTGTACGAGGTAAATGTTCGAGTGATGAAAGCCGAATTCAATTCACAAAATTTCTGATATCAAATTTGTGCCGAAAAAAACAATTGCATTCGATTTGTCAACGATTTTTCGGAATGTTAGTGCATTCAGCGCGTTGTTGTTGAACATTCCGAAAAATCGTTGACTGTTGTCGTTAATTGTTGTTTTTGACAACTAGAAAGAAAAATGTAAACAAATGCGCCGAATGCACTAACATTCCGAAAAATCGTTGATAAATCGAATGCAATTGTTTTTTTCAGCACAAATTTGATATCAGAAATTTTGTGAATTGAATTCGGCTTTCGTCACTCGAACATTTACCTCGTTAAGAGGTTTTTATTTGATATCAATGATTTTGGCACGGCAAAAAAAATGAAATGAATTGAATTGCGATTCGTTTTATTGTTGTCAGTCAAAACAGTTCACACACACTCGATAGCAAATCATTTTTGATTCCTTAAACAATACAATAAAATATACATATTTTAATGTGTTAGTTGGAAACAAAAATTAATGGTAGCTACCCTCTCGCTGATAATCCATCTTCATGCGATGGGAGGGGAGATAAGATCTATTTTTTAAAGAAATCATCATAAAGATTAAAAAAATATCGATGTTATGCAAGGAGACTGTCAAATGTTCAATGTTTTTGGTGATTTTTTCGATCACATCAATTTGTCAGTTTTTCATTTTTTTTTTTATGCAAAAAGGGTCACTAGTAAAAATTCTCGTAGCAATGATAATAATATGACGTTGTTTCATTGTAATACGTTGCTTCACAATCATTATGTATCGCAACGGACCGATATTAGGGTGCATTTGAGCCAAAAAAAGAAATTTTGCAAAAAATTAAGGTGGCTTTTAAGTTATGAAGGTCAATATCTAAACTATACGAGTTTTCTGGGACAAAATGACCTTCAACCTTAAATTTTTGAATTTTTTTTATATGCTATTTGATAGCCGTCAATACCTTTCTAACGATATGCATTTATCCGGGGTATGTCAAATAAGTTCAGCGCTGTGGGCGTGGCTAAAATGGCCAAAAATGGCGTTTCAGAGGCTGGCCGCGGCCAACAAGTTGCTTAGTTTTTCAAGTACTACAAACCCTGAAAATATGAGATCAAATGAAAGAAGTACGGACAAACAAACAAACATATATACCAAAGCAAGATTATATAGTGACGTCACAGAAAAGTTTTCAAATGTCATAACTTTAGTCAAAATCATCCGTTTTGCACGTTTGAGGTGTCGTTGAATTAGTATTGGCGTCTATAATCATAATTTGCTAGTTAAAAAATAATTGGGGCCCTTTTTGGGGCAGTTGTACCTGAAAAACTAAATTTTTGGAAGTCGGACTCGTATATACGAGTTCGACTTCCAGCACAGTAGGTGTGCTTTCGTCACTCGTTTGGACTGCCGTCCAAAGTGATAATTTACGTGATGTAATTGGTTGAAACGATGGGATGGAAAAATCCAGGATTTTTATCCACTATCGCAACGCCACGCCATTGTTTTGTCAAAGAGAAGAAAAATGTTAATTTTTTAGGAATTTTTTTTTTTAGGAAAAATCACCATAAAATCAACTGAATCGATTTAACTTTCTTTTAAATAGTTTCTATTGTATCTATATTTGTCGATGCGATGTTTATTCGATCGATCCTACTCGATTTAAATTTAACAAAATGATAAAAAATGATAAAAACAGTATTTTTCGTCGAAATGAAAAGCAAGAAAAAATTAGATGTGGGTTTTCGGTCTTGATATGTTCGGCAAAGTTGTTGGTCTTGACCTGCGCAAACACTTTGCTGAAGAAAGCATATCAAAAATCTTAATGGTTCAAGAGCTATCAACGTGAAAATGAGAGTATATTTTGACTCAGAGCCAAAACATGTCGAATGCGATATCTCGAAAATGGGGACTAACTTTAAAATGAGACTAGCACCATTGAACTCAGCGTACTCGAATTAGGTTTACCCCCTGGGTGCCCACCTTGTCACATTTTTCAACTAGCACAGTGTATCAAACTTACTAAACCATTTTGCCTTAATTCAAGGAATGCACAGCAAAATTTTTTTATCAATATGATTGTATCTGTATCTGTATTGTATCTTATTATGTTAAATGCTAAGGAAAACTTGCTCATATTCAGACAGTAAAAATAAGTAGTATTCAGAATTCTAAACAACAAATTATACAGTATAGTAGATAAAAATATTTATTAAGAATTATTGAAAATGAAGTATCCCTAGAGATCTAAACACAACCTCAAGTGTATGGTGAGTAAGTTAGGGATCATTTCAGTAAAAAAATATATTCAGATGTTCCCAATCCAGGGGAGGGGCCAGTTAATAAAATTTAGTATTATGATCAAATATAATAAAAATTATCAGGCTAACTGAAATACCCTAGAGATCTAAACACAACCTCAGGTATATGGGGAGTTAGATGGGGACCATATCAGTTAGAAAATATATTCAGATGCTTCCCATCCAGGGGAAGGACCAGTTAATAAAATTTAGTATTATGGTCAAATACAATATAATAAAAATTTTCAGGCTAACTGAGATATTCCTAGAGATCTAAACACAACCTCAGGTATATGGAGTGTTAATTAAGGACCATATCAGTTAGAAAATATATTCAGATGCTCCCCATCAAGGGGAGGGGCCAGTTAATAAAATCTAGTATTATGACCATAGGTTGTGTTTAGATCTCTAGGGATATTTCAGTTAGCCTGAGAATTTTTATTATATTTGGTTATAGTACTAAATTTTATTAACTGGCCCCTCCCGTGGTTGGGGAGCATCTGAATATATTTTCTAACTGATATGGTCCCCAATTAACATCCCATATACCTGAGGTTGTGTTTCGAACTCTAGGGATACCTCAGTTTGCATGAATTTTTTATTATATTTGGTCATAACCCTTTTTCAACCAAGAAAACAAAAAAATTGGCTCAGTTTTGGTCCAACCCACACAAATGTGTGAGTAAAAAACCATAGTATGTAATGGCGTTGTTGATAAAAAATTTCGCTTGATTTGAAGTAAAACCAACACAATTGTGTGTATAGATATAGTGTTTTTTTCGGGCGAAAATAAATTAAAAAGGAATTCACAAATGTGTAAGATGGTTCAAAAAACATACAAAACTAAATTTTTGACATGGTGCTTTTGCCCTACCCGCACAATTGTGTTAGTAAATCACTAAAGGGATAATACTAAATTTTATTAACTGGCCGCTCCCTTGGTTGGGGAGCAACTGAATATATTTTCTATATACCCCATACAGTAGTTCAGTGTGTAGTGTTTGTTACTAATCTGCCTCGGATACCGATTTTCTTGGTATTTTTTTAAAACTTTTATTAACCGCAATATTCTTAGTACAGAATATTGATTAATGAAATGGGAAATATAATTTCTTTCGGTTCTTAAAAGATAATTGCCAAAATATAGTTAATAAATTAAAATTTACGTTAGGATTTACTATCAATTTATCGTGAACGATTTATCGTGAGCAATTTATCCTAGAACAATTTATCGTAGAACAATTTATCGTGGAACAGTTTATCGTGGACAATTTATCGTAGAACAGTTTATCGTAGACAATTTATCGTAGAACCGATTATCGTGGATAATTTATCGTAGAACAGGTTTTCGCGGGGCGTATATCAAAATTAGTGGGATTCTTAATTGGTTTTTGAAAGAAGTTCTGGAATATGGCCATGTGGGACGGAACTCGGTAGTTTCTTAACCGATTATGATGGGATTGGGTATGTTGGATGGAAATGGGATTATTGAATGATTTTTGGAAGAAGTTCTAGAATATGGCTATGTGGGACGGAACTCGGTAGTTTCTTAACCGAGTATGATGGGATTGGGCATGTTGGATGAAAGTAGGATTATTGAAAGATTTTTGGAGGAAGTTCTAGAATATGGCCATGTGGGACGGAACTCGGTAGTTTCTTAACGATAATTATCATGATACCTAATCCTATCATAATCGGTTAAGAAACTACCGAGTTCCGTCCGACATGGCCATATTCCAGAACTTCTTCCAAAAATCATTCAATAATCCCATTTCCATCCAACATACCCAATCCCATCATAATCGGTTAAGAAACTACCGAGTTCCGTCCCACATGGCCATATTCCAGAACTTCTTCCAAAAATCATTAAAGAATCCACTAATTTTAACCACGCAAAAACTGTTGTACGATAAATTGTCCACGATAAACTGTTCTACGATAAATTGTCCCACGATAAATTGTGTCCACGGTAAATTTTGTCTACGATAAACTGTTCTACGGTTAATTGTTCACGTTAAATTGAAACACGATAAATTGTTTACGATAAAGAGACCGTCACCCAAAAACTTCACACTGCTATATAATTATGTGAAGTTTTTGCTAATTTATTTACTAGTAAAACTTTAGCAGTATCTTCACATGCATAATAAAATTCCGGTATAGATATTTTTTTAACAAGTTATCAAAGATAAACTACACATTTGTAGGTTATGTTCGGCTTTTGTCATTCATTTTTTGTGCTTTTCAATCGACACTTTAGCCTTTTCGCTTCTACAAATACTTGCGGTGGTCGATTGGAAATCAACTATTGTTTCGAAAATATTTACACCAAATTTATTTCCTTAGTAGGCCAGAAAAATACAATTTAGACAAATAAACTATAAAACTATTTTTCCCAATTCTCTATTCCCAGAGAAAACTCAAATCTTGTACTGGAACAAAAAAAATCGAATTCTGTTTAGTTCTTAAGTCCAGAGCGATTTTGTGTAAGTTCTGTGTTATATATGCTATTTCAATAAATTGTTTTACAAATAGTTAATTTGTATCAAAATACTAAGAATGGCACCTTGAGATTTTGTGCATTTATTACTCACGTATTGCATTAATTATATTCAACAGCATGCAGGCAGTGCACATTATTATGCGTTTGTTGAATACAAATGAATATATTCAATCCTGTCCAGTACCTCCACTGACACCATTCCCAACCATACTTAGCTTTTCACTTAATGTTTTAAGAGATGAACAATAATGAAAAGATTTGCACATCAGAACTTAACCTACCTTATTCATATTATCGTGTACGCAATGGAAACGAATTAACATTCCCAGAAAAATTACATTTCGAGATTGAGATACAAGATAAATAGTTTGTTCAAGCCTTTAAATTTATTTTGGGGCAAACGTAAGTAGAACTTGACTTAACCGGCGATCACGCTCTACACTGATCTGGTTTACGTATATCAACTATAACATTGTATCCTGAGTTCATGATTACGGTAGGGTTTACTTACAATCGGCTATAGTTTTTTGGATCTATGGGACCTAATCCGTCAAGAAATTTATAAATATGTGATAAATTATTTCATTACCACAATACTTATCCCACAAAATTTCGCTTGTAGGAAAATTAAAATAATATTAAACTATGTAGCTAACATTGTGTAATTTTATTCTAAGTAAAGCAATAACATTTACGATTTTTATAGTTTTATTATTGCACATTTTCAACATTGTAAATGTTGTAACTTATAATCTGGATTTATGCAGTGAACGAAATATTAGCTAGAACAGTAAAGTCATTACTATTCAGAACAAGGTTTCTATGAAAATTTCTTCGATAGGAGGTATAGGCGATTTTTCGAGAGTCCATCTTTTATTAAAAGGTTTGATACAGATGTTCTTTACAATGTATTTCACCGAATCAACGTTAACTAAACACAAATATTTGTGTGTTAATCACCTACAACAAACAATAATAGACGAATTTATGTACCTTAGTAATTAAAGGGGCTGTTTTGGTTTTAAGGATGAGCTCAAAAATCGAAGTTATCTAAGATTGAATATATATTCAAAATATTGCTACTTTAATCGTGGTATGATATGTGATTCGGGATTGCGAGAAGCTCGCAGGTTTGATGTTACTTCAGAAAGAAAGCTAACCCAGGATATGTAACAGTCCTTGGCAAGGATTAGGATAGCTATGGAATGTGACGCGAGAAGAATCATTATTGAAAATTAAAAATTATTGTATATGACACTAAACTTCATCTTTATGAAGGTACTGAGAGAAAATCCGGATCCTCCCCCACCCGCGATTCGGGTTGGTATCAAGGTGCGTGTAAAACTAGGAACATACAAAAACGAATCTTACCTCCGGGGTCACTAAACTACCAAAGGCAGTGGAGACCTGGACTACAAAAATATACTATTACGATCGACCGCAAACGTTCTCTAAATACTGTTTCTCTGACGTAAAATTTTGGGACTAGCTAAAACCAATTTGGTGGTCAGCAGAACTTGGGACTTACTAGAAAGTATGCAGAAAAGCCTCCAATAAACCTAAACGCAATAGAAAAACTCAAGATGGGAACAAATCCAAGAACAACATTAATATGTGAGGGTTCTGAAGACGACAAAAAAGATGATTTAGAGACTTCACTTAAATAGAAAAGACCACTGACACCTCTTATATTATAAATTTTCCCAAAAAAACTTTGTGAGCTTAACACTTTACATCATTGACAAAAACGGACGCTGTGTTCGATAAATTGCTTCAAAACATTTAAATTAGCTGACCCGCACTGGATGATTGCAGCGAAAATGAAGAACAATGGGTTGGGAAAACGCAGAAATAGGCTGCTTAAAGCTCTTAAATATTCCTTAAAAGGATATAAGGATATCCATAACTCAATCATTTTTCTTCTGAAAGCTCAGAAAAGCCCGTAAAAGACACTTACATGAAAATAATTGTGAAAGTGCAGAGGATGGCCTGCATGCAAATTTACGGGGCGCGAAAAACGACCCTAAATTCGCCCGGCATTAGCACATGGAACGCACGAATATTTGGTTTAATATGAGTTGGAGAGTCTCTCGGATCTCGAAAACATCAAAGTGCGATTTATTTTACACTACATAAGTAGCTAAATGGTTTCCATAGTAGAAGTAAAAGCCTGTGGTATCACAAAGAATCATCACTGGGCCAAGTGTTTAAGCTAACTCCGACCCCCTCTTTATTTAACATCCTATCTTGGTGACCATGTTCATTATTTGTTGATGCATATTTCAAACCTCATAAAAAACTAACAATTCTGCACTAATTGTTTCTCATGCATTTACAAAGGAAGGCCCAGTTTAACCCATTCGAACGCCTTGTACAATATATTGTACATCGACTTGGGTTGCACACAGCAGGCTTAACATATTTTTTTATTTGCTTCAGAAATATGTGTAAAATCATTTTTCTTTATGCACTCTCTACTGTTTTTAGTATTCTTTAAGCCGAATTTATTTGATTCTGTAGCAAAATTTGCTGCAGAAAAATTTGCTAGAGAATAAAAATCGAAGAGAGAGAGAGAGAGAGAGAGAGAGAGAGAGAGAAAGAGAGAGCAAAAACAACCAATCACCAATCTTCGGAATAAAAATTATTTATTCTGTTGTTAAATTTGCTGAAGGCAGGCACCTTAACAAAAATAAATTCCTAACTTCACTTCAAACTGCAGCAAATTTTTCTGCAAAAAATTTTGCTACAGAGTGAAATAAATTCGGCTTTAAGAATGATTCAAAATTAATCAAGTATTCCAAAAATTCCAAAAAAAAAACCAAAATATTTGTTGCTAGGTATATTATTTAAAAATGGCGTTCCAAAGGGTTAACAAGGCTGAACTATTTTTTAACGAAACCATTAATTACCCGGTTTGTTCTTTCTCTTCCCCATCAACAGTCGTCGGCCACAGTCATCGGTTAATAATACGCAATATTTCTTTTGGTAAGGACGAATATGTTTCGCACCTGATCAAAATGCATGTATATGTTACGGTTAAAGTCCGAAATCGGTAAACGTCCAAAATATAAATTTTTTAAATTTGTTTACACGATTAAAAACCGGTTGTGCAGAGGTCTGATGGTTACGGAATGTTTGTTGACCTTCCCTCTACATCCCCGTACTTTCAAATGTTCCCCTAAGAAAGGGCACAAATATCTGCCGCGAGCCCGTGGGAGTTAATAAAGCCGTTAGTTACCACTAATACCAGAAAAAATACTTTGTCGGGTGAAAGATGAACCATTTCGAGAATATAGGACTCTCATTTCATAGATTTCGCGGCAAGAAAACAGTTTTTTCAATTTTTATTCGGACATTTGCCAATTTCCGTGACATATATACAGGATGTCCACCGTAAAGGTTTACTACTTTTTGTCTATAAAATTTTCTAAATAAAAAAAAATAGATTTAATGTCGACAGATCGTTTATTTTATGTTTGGAAATATGTATGAAAATGTTTGTCAAATGTCCACCTTGCATCACTTTTTCACACATGGCACCCTGTATCATGTTAATTTCTTCTCTAATGAACCCCTTCATTTATTCAATATTACCTGGTTTATTTTCATAGAAATTACTTTTAAGATAACGCAAAATGGGAAACATTTCTCGTAATAATTCCATGGCTTCTCTAGCAGTATGGTATGTGGCACCGTTCAGTTGGAATTACATGTTCGCCGAACCATTAGCATGCAGTTCTGACCGAAAAAAGTTAATTATCATATCACGATAACGTTCGCCAGTGACTGTAACAGCTGAACCATTAGGAGTTTTTTAAAAATATGGTCGAATGAACCCTCCAGCTCAAATTGCACGCCATACCGTCACTTTTAAGAGATTTTCTTTGGGGATTCTCTGCTTCTCAGAACCGACTGTTTTGTTTATTTACATGTCCACTTAAGTGAAAACGGACTTCGTCACTCTACACTAACTTTTCAAAACATTCCGGATTGTCATTGTCAGGCAACAGCGCATCTTTATTTGCATACGTATGGAACCGCAAATGATCTCTTGGTGTCTGTTCTTGTGTTAATTGAATTTTACACGAGAATAAATCCAAGTCTTTATGCAAAATATTGATTAATATTGATTTTCGAAGTTCAAATTTTTGCGCGCGCTGTCTGAATGATGTTGTTGGATCTTGTACACTTTCACGTACAGCAGCAATATTTTCTGGTGTTCTCACTATACGTTCCTGCACACACTTTGACTTATTTTCCACAATCCATCTTTCTTCAAATTCTTTGATAATTCGGTAAATTGTAGGCTTTGAAGGCACTATATTCCTTCAGAAACTTTTACGTAATTTTATTAATGTTACTGTAATTGACGATTGACTTGTGTAAAAGGTTTTCAGTATTAAAACGTATTTTTATATGATTTAATCTATGCCATTTGTTCTGGAGCCGAAGCACTCCCAAGTCTTTCGCGGTTCGCTTTTCACGTCTTACTTTACGCATTGCTTGCCAAATCGAGGACGTACGGCTATAGGTCCGATTTTATTATTATCTGCACATTGCATAGCTCCATTTCCGCCTATACTGGCATGGAAGATGCGTCGGCCCACGAGTTTTGAACTCGGGCAGGGGGTCACAGTTCCATTTCATCACAGATGGGGTAATCTGTCGATGAAAATTCCTTTTGCATCCTGCCTCTATCACAGCGAGTTCATACGAAGGATAAAAATCTCGGATTTTTCTATCCCATCGTTTAAACCAATTACACCACGAAAATTATACAACAGACACGCCTCTTTTCATACAAAAAAGTTGAAAAAATTAAACAAAAATCTGGGATACAGAAATCCGAGATTTTATCCGTCGTATGAACCGGCAGTCAGGATTCAAACCCGGTACCCCCGATCCAAACGAAAAAGCTTTAACCACTGTGCCATTTGGTCGGTATTAAAACGTGCTGTTCAATCGAATATTTTTCCACGATTAATTTGCCACGTGTGTACTTCACGACTGTCAAGTATAATCTGTCAATATTAATATTCGTTTAAATGGCGGCAAAAAAAATTGTACTACTTTTCGGATGGACACCCTGTATATATGCATTATATACGGACACATGCTGTAACGAAGCTCCAATTCTCGATTGTGTTCCTTTTGTTGTAGGTACTGATTATTAAACAATGAAGAAAATGTATACTTATCACTCGGTTTATTTACCATTTTATTTCGACCAATTTGTACGGCGTACCCTACGTCCATAATTCCAATATGATAACACCAAAATCGATCAGTTGGTGTTATATACTTATCGTAAAAAAAGAAGAGGATAGAGAGTAAACAAAAAAAAAATGATTTGCAACCGAGCTGATGAGAAGGAGAACATGACTTGAAAGGAGGATTGAAGTTTTTGGATTCGAAACGAGCGGATCAATTTTAAGAAAATATTTGGTAATTACCAACTAACTAAATAAAACAAATAAATACATATATTAAAATAGTTTTGTTGTTATAAATATAAGCATTGTGTTTATAATTATATAGAGAAATCATGAGCTTAAAAAAATATTACAATATCACCTCACCAGGCGCGTGATACTCAATATAAATGTATAATTCTATAATATTGCGTTGCGAAGCAACGATAATGAGGAAAAAAATTCGTAGGAAATTTTTGTTATATGGAGCGGTATCTATTGAGGTAATATTGTACTTTCTCTATAATTCCACTATTTATTATAAACACAATGATATAAGGTATAAATATACTCTTAATAAATAATTTAAACATTGAATATAAATATAAATATATATGTGCAATAATTATAAATCGAGGAGGCGAAACAATTTTTATTTCATTACGCCATTCTTCGAAAGGGACAAAATTGTCTACAACCAAAAAATAAAAATAAAAATAAAAAAAAACGCAATTGTTGGTGTACCAAACAAATTGAGAAGTGTTTCTAATTTATGCCATTGTTTTGTTTTAATTATTTTCGTATTTAATTCGCGAAATCAATCGCAAACAACAATTTTTTTTGGATTACGCGTATCGAGTAGCGACATATTTTATTCCGCCATTCTTCTGGCAGAAAAAAAAAGGAAACTGTGCGATTAAAGTGGAATCAGAAAATAAAGGAATACCTATACGTCGGTTCACTTATTTATAAACGGTGTGCATCGGCAAGCCGGGTTGTAATTTACGAGAAGCAACGAGACGCCAACACCAGCCTCCCAGCGAAAGTGGACATATCTACAACGTGAAGCCGCGAGACGCCATAGGAACGGGAGTCGACCTCATCATTTAGATCATCAAGGTCATGTAAAGTATAGCATATTACTATAGTTTTTTTTTTCTATTTAGTTTAAACTTTTTGTTTGCTATTGCACCCTTTAATTTGGGGGCTTCTTACCGTAACATTAACGTATCATTTTAATGTGAAATTAATAGGCAGTTCTCCATACACAATTTTCGATATTGGTGGTCCATATATTTCCCTAAGATCGCTTTCCCTACGAAATTTAAGTTGGCGAATTTTTTTTTTTTTTTTAAATGGCTCACGTGCCATCGTCAGTCTGTTATTCGCTTCTTCCGACACGGTTGCAAGTGGCGTAATAATGTGTTAATTAGGTGCGGTGAATAATGTAAATGGTTGGAGGAAGATGGAAATGATGTTAACATAACTGCGCATTTTTTACCTGGTAACATGGCAGCTGTGAAGGTGGTAAACCGAACCTCCCATTTCCGACTAAAGAGCTATACCGTGTCAACGTGTGCGACCACTGACATAGCAGGACTAAGCCATCAGGTTACAATGCGTCACACAGCTGTAACTTTAAAAAAGTTGTTTTTAAAACATCTTCGTGTGTGTCTGTGTGTGGTATCGTATAGGCTAAATTTCTGTTGGGTATCTACGATCCACACTATTGCCAGATCGGGTTAAACCCATAAAAAGCGAGGGCGCAAAAATGTTTGATTGACATCGGTTCACCGGAACTGGCAGCTTTTATAGGAGCTTTAGGAGAAAATACATGCATATACAATAGTTACGATAAAACGATTAAAACAGAAAGATTGTAAATAATGAGTTTTGATAAAAAACTTTATTTCACCAAAATTCGGCATCTCTACAATCCGGGCGCCTTGATTATTCGGAATCAAACTTATTTCTTATATTTTTTCCATTAAATCGGAGAAATTTGTCGAAAACCTGTATACCAGAAATGGCAGAGTTTAGATTATCCAAAAACCACAAGAATTATAAGATTCAAATAAATTTAGAGATTAAATTTTCCACAAATGAGCATTGATTTTGTTGGTATGCATTTTTGGATAAAGTGTAGATGACGTACACATCGCGAAAATCGGGTAAGGTGAAAACTTTTTAAAAATTTTCTTTGTAGGATTGTGTAGCTATCGTTTTTAGGAGGTGCAAGCCAAAAATTCTGAAAAAATTATCACATTTTCCGGGAAAATTTTGACATTTTCATTTTTTTTTCTTTTTTTTTTTTTTTTTGGTGACAAGTTAAAAAATAATAAATAAAGATGGTTTTTAGTAGATTTTGATGTCAAAATCGTAATTTTAAAAATCCCGATTTTCGAAATCCCAATTTTGCGAAAACCTTATAAATCCCGACAAAAATCGGGATTTTTAAAAAAATATTATATATTAAATTTTGTTTTTTAATAGATAAAAAAACAAAATTTAATGTTTAATGTTGTTTATACATACCTACTAGCATAGGTGTCATTAATAGATTCTATATCTACTCCTACGTGCGGCATACAGTGCGACAAGTTTGAAGATGCCGGCTCCTACGTCCCCCGAAATTCAAATCTAAAGCCCCTCGGAGGGCTAAGCGGGGGGAGGGGGGGAGTGTCGCTACCTCCCGCGTGCCCGTGAGAGTTATGGAAGCCATTAGTCTCTACAATTACTGCATTTCAAAATTCCGGCTGATTTTTAATTTTTGAATGAAAAAAAAAAAATATATTTTTGGAAAAATTGAAAATTATCCTGGAAAATGTGGTGATTTTTCCGAAATTTTTGGCTTGCACCTCCTAAAACCGATAGATACACAATCCTACAAAGAAAATGTTTTCAAAACTTTTCATCTTATCCGATTTTCACGATGTATACGTCATCTACACTTACGCCCTCAATCTTCAAGGATGTTATTACTGGCTGTTAAGGTTGAATCTATACAGGCTACAATTTTAAAATGCGCCAAAACGTCAGTGTTATGCGGCACCTAAAATTGTTGATAATTGTTGACGACGTACAATACACGTCACTTTAATTCGATTTTATTTTAAAGTGGTTTAGTTTAAATACCACAGCCCATTCGTAACAAATATTCGGAAGTTAGTTTCGATTATTATGTTAACATTGTCTACGCTAAAATTTTGATTCCATTGTGAAAAATATTTAAAATTTATTTAAATTATTCATTGTTATCTTCTGTAAAATTCTATTGTTATTCTTCCATTTAATGGAAAACCTGTTGTTGTTTGTCATATATCTAGAACCTCTCTATAATCATAAAATATGTTATTGTTCCAATTTCATTCAAATTACTTTATAAATATTTAAAGTTTTATTACCGAGAATTATTATAAATTTTTCAAAATATTTTAATACGATGTTGTCACGTACCTGAAGTTTCTTCTGCAGTTCATTAAATTTTAAATCCTATACAAATGCATACATTCATTTAGTAACTTAATAAAATTATTAAAAGTGGTCTGACCTGCTTATACACAAGACTTTTGAAAAATTTTTATGAATATTAAAAGCTCGTGTACATATGAAATCCCCCATAATATGTTTAAACCTACGTGACGGCGACTTTGATTCTAGCTTCTAAACGCTTTTGATCTATTCAACACAATCTATATAAGATGTCGGATGATGTATAAGACCTTAACAAAATTGTTTTAAATATACAATTTAGTATGTCACCCTACCAACTTATATGAAATACGTACTTAAATTAATCCTACCTCAACCTCACATCCATATTTAATATACCATAATTTTACTGTTCTCTCGTTATTATTATTTTTTTGTGTCAACAAATCACAATAAACCCATAAAAGCATATACATAAACATACACATAAATAACGGAAAGAGTAAGAAAACTACTTTGCTTACAAGAAATAAACTTCCACTATATTTTCCAAACCAACAAAACATGTACAACTGCTATATAATAGAATAAGAAATGGAAAACTGGGAAATTTAAGAAGAATCCAAGAAGAAGCATGTTGTTATTTGTGAACATAATAAATTTGTAACATAAACAACTTCATGCATACGAAATGTTATATGTTCGCATACATATACATTCATGTACAGATACTGACTTATATGTTTCAATTTATTTACGGGGATGAAATTTGAAAGACCATGCACAAACACCACCATTTAGTATTTGGGCGATTCCCGTAAATATTACAAAAAGTTGGTATAAATTTTATTTTTGGGCGAACGAATGGAAAGCATAGATTTTGTTAAGTGTCTTAAAGTGAAATTTATCTTAATTTAATGATAATTTCATCTCCTGTTAGTGTCTCTCGCATTAAACGTTGTACCATATCCCTTTTTCAGCCAAGAAAACAAAAAAATTGGATCAGTTTTAGTCCAACCCACACAAATGTGTGAGTAAAAAACCATAGTATGTAATGGCGTTGTTGATAAAAAATTTCGCTTGATAGGAAGTAAAACCAACACAATTGTGTGTATGGATATAGTGTTTTTTCGGACGAAAATATGTTAAAAAGGAATTCACAAATGTGTAAGTTGGTTCAAAAAACATACAAAACTAAATTTTTGACATGGTACTTTTGCCCTATCCGCACAATTGTGTTAGTAAATCACTAAAGGGATATATTGAGCAAGGCACAAAAGTAAAGGATATGTGAACGATCGTATACAGTTATGCTTTTCAGAGTAATATATGAATATATTCACCGTCTTTTAGAAAATGATAAAGTTTAAGACGTTCGGATAGAAAACGGGAAAAAAATCGAGATTATAGAGTGGGAACCAAATCATGTGTATTTTTTTAGCATGAAAGAAGTTTTTCTTGATGTTGTTATGCTTATTTTTATCAGATAAGTGTAGCTCAACTGTAATAAAACTAGATTTATTTATTTATTTTTATAAACAAGGAATTTGATTTTTGATTTACTAATATGTGATTTAGAGTTTTCTCTTCGTAGATTTAAACGTGAAACTGTATATGTTACGGTTAAAGTGCATAATTGGTTATTTAAAATTACCAACTGCGTCGGTTAACATGTTAATTTTTTTAGAATTATTCACTTTTACCGGTGATTATATATACATATTTACCAAACCCCTTTGGTTACAGTGTTAAATATGAAAATTTAAAACTATAATAATAATAATGGCGTAATTTTTCCTTACGTATACATCGAGAAAATCAGGTAAACAGTAAAAATTTGGAAATTTTTAAATGTAGGATTGTTTATCAACAGTTTTTGGAGGGGAACTTAAATTTTTTCGGATTTTTTTTTTGGATTTTTTCAAAATAAGGTAAGATGTTAATTTTTTGATAATTGTTGACGTTAAGATTGCGGGCATTCTATATCCAGGCAACCTTCATGAAACTCCTGACGAGGATCACTCACAACCTTAATACAAATGAAAATGAAGATGAATAACCAATTGACGATAACCAATTAAAATTTTCTGAAACCACTTGAGGTACCCGTTTCGGGTACTTTTCGGTAGAATTTTTTCTATATTTCTAGCTTATGCACACCGCAATATTTCAGACCTACCCTGAAAAAATCTAATGGATCGGATCATGTTTAGGGGTCATTTTAGAGTTTAGTTTGAAAAATAAGAATATTAATATAATAGTAGATAGATAGAAGCTGACCTGTGACTGAATAATCAGTCACTTGAATACATTTTATTGAATTTTTGGTTAGGAAATGATTAAGAAGATTTTTTAAGATGTAAATTTGATGCACTTTATCAAAAATAAAATAAATTCATATACGAGGTTAATTTTTAAATCTTAAACGGCAAGCACGGGCTCAAATGTACACAGTATGGCTTACGTGTCAAGTCAAATATTCATATCTCAAACAGGAAGCGCTCGGGATCACATGATCATTTACGCACCCAAAAAAAATATTAAAATCTCAAAAGGGAAAAGCACACAATTACTGATGGCATTATGATACTGGCTTTTTTCCAACTTTTTCAGCTGCTGAAAAATCCAATTGAAGGGAGAAAAAAAAATAGGTATAAATAATTTTAGAGAAAGTGAGTCAGAATGTCAGATAAAAGTTGTTGCTCAATATTTTCTAGCAGTTAATCGAGCAAACAGAATTCAATTTTGATTCTTTTTCTGACAAGAATTATTTTGTCATATTTTTTCAGTCAAAACGAATATTTTATGCAAATTAAACAAAAACATTGTATGCTAAAATTATTTGAAATGATTTGATAACCGTTTCAGATAATTTTTAACATTTTTATTGGTACACAAAATATTTGTTTACCAACAAAACAAACATGACATTTGAAAAATTGTATTGTCTCATTCGTTTTAGTTGTTTCTGTCCTAGTCACCGTTTACTTTTTTTACTGCACTTTTTTCAAGCCAGTGTTATAATACCATGAGGCAAACTTTAATCTAAATATTTCATAAGAAATGTACAAAAGAATAATAAAATAGTAGTAGAAGGTAGATAATAAAATAGTAAAATATATTACAATTTACATGCACAGAATCTCTTCAAAAAATACATTCTTTGTTGTGATGCGCCCATCCCGATCAGCTGATTGATCGCTTGTCTCAACGATAAACACCTTGAGTCCGTCAAATGAGCGGCATCTTGAAAAGGTCACATACATCTGATCATGCGTAAATACGGGGGCCGGCAAGTACACTCCTACCTTCTTCAAGCTTTAACCCTGACTCTTGTTGATGGTTATGGCGAATGCGAGCTGAACCGGAAATTGAAGGCGAGACATTTTAAATGAGAAGATGCCTTCCGAGGGTGAGAGCTTAATGCGTGGGATGAGAACGCGCTCGCATTTTGAGAAACCAGTCATCACCTCACATTCTAGACTGTAGCGGTTTATTTTCGCGATGCGCATTGATCACTCTCAACTTTATCAACACTATGTTTGACTTTTTGTTCGCCTGGCAAGAGGTCAAGCACCTGCTGATTGATTAGTGCGCAAACATCATTTTTGGGTGCAAGGATGGCGCACTCCTCGATGGTTCCGTCCGCTAGTGTTGTGTTGATGCCACCATACACGAAATCGTGATCGACTCGGTTCGAGCATTGCCGTTTCCAACCGAAAACAACTATTGCGCAAACTCATCCTCACCTTCATTGACGCGCATGTTCTTGGTGAGTGTAAATATGTTTACCAATTTCCGAAGCGAGTTCAACTTGATAGTTGATTCGCAAGTTCGCGCATCCCACCTTTGGTACCTTTGGTACTACAGGCAAACACTGTCGGAAGTCACCAAACATGAGTATGATTTTTCCATTGAATGGAACGCTCTCTTCCGGCTTTCCTCTGTACAGACCTCGTAACAGTCTGTTTATGATTGTGAGCGCTGCCCCTGGCATGATGCTCGCCTCGTCTATCAAGAAGAGTCGCGTGCTTTTCAAATTGGCTTCATTGATGAAACTGATGATTCATCCATTGGAACCGGCAGTTTGAAAATGTTATATAGCGTACGGCCACCTTCCATCATGCTCGCAGCGATTCCAGTGAAGGCGGAGCAAATGGACTCCAAGCCACGCCCTTTGGCAAATGCAATGAGTGATTGCAATACAAATGTCTTGCCACACCCGCCGGAAGCGCCAACGTAAAAGACCTTTGCTGACAGGGTTTCAGATTCGAGCGCGGGAGGTACAATCGGATCATGTTTAGGGGTCATTTTAGGGTTGAGTATGAAAAAATTAAGAATATTAATAAAATAGAAGATAGATAGATAGAGGGGTAGATACTCGATCGGCTAGCAAGCAAGCAATTTGCTAGCCGAAATCCTGGCTACTCAATCAATTTTACCAAGGAAATTTACATTTCAAAATACATTTTTCATACAATTTTTGTTCATTTTTGCGATGTTACAGTAAAATTTACGGCTTCAAAAATTAAACAGCAAATTTTTGTGTTGTTCTACTGTGCAATCGCAAAAAAAAAACAAAAAGCTTATTGAAAATATTATTTGAAATTGAAATTTCCTTGGTAAAATTGATTGAGTAATCAGGATTTCGGCTAGCAAATTGCTTGCTTGCTAAACAATCGAGTATCTGCCCCAGAGTGTCATGATAAAATTGTATTTTTACGCTCACAACTATTAACACCAAAATGCTTGTAAAATCATTTTATGTTCTCTGTTTTGTTTAATTGAGAGTCAAATACAAATTTTCTACTCATTTTGTCATCACAGTGTTATGACAAAAACATCGGCAATTTTAATAAATTTTGTCATTATCACGGTGTAATGCGCATGATCATAGATTCAATATAAACATATTTTGTCATGGCATTCTGGAGTCGTGACAAAATTTTGCTGAAAACACCTGAGGTACGCGTTTCAAGTACTTCCCAAAAAAATTTAAACGGATCGGATCATGTTTAGGGGTCATTTTAGGGTTGAGTTTGAAAAAATTAAGCATATTAATATACTAGATAATTTAGTGTTTATTCTTCGTATATTTAAACGTGAAACTATATACGGACATGAAGGAACACATCCGTAATGTTGCCAAGATAAAATTGCAATTAAAATTTACGAAGAATCGCTTGTTTGCTGCTTCTCTCTCCTTAGTACTCCAATTTAACAACATTCTTGATATTCATTATGCTAGTTTTTCGGCAATTCGTATTTTGTGAATTTATTTGTCCTCTTTTCCGCCTTATAAGGCATTATTTTACAAATATGCCAGGAATGATTATATACCTACCACTTAAAATTAGCAAAACCCTCCAACCGAAACATGTCGATTATGATGATTTTGCCACAACCAAATGTCACCAACCGAAAAATGTCGATATTTCAGATTCCAATTTTCATTACACTCTTATCAACCGAAACCTATAGCTAAAGAAGATTCATTCCAGTAGCAAGCAATCAACTGAAAAATGTTAATACTGCAAATTCCAATTATCACTATATCTATCAAAGGAACAATGTCGATAAAGGAACCCATTTCGTTAATATAAATTCTACTATTAAGGTTAACAAAAAGGTTTTAACCGAAAAATATCGGAAATGAATATAGTGTCTTTGCTATCCCATCTGAAAGTATACATTATAAGAAAAGATATCTAAAAGAAATTTTTTAAAATAAACTCAACTAAAATAAATCAATTAAAAATAAATATCTCAAAATTAACAAAAGATGATCCTAATCCTGCATCAACACTTGTAGCACAATCCAATGAAAATGGTACTAGAATTTTTTAGAAATTAATTACAAATTGGTTGCACAGTTAGAAAATTTTTATACAGGTACGCACTTTTCGTTTTTTTGTAAACATTTATTGTGTCGTACTGGGGGTACGTACTGGAATTTTTTATAAATCAATTACAAAATATTGACATAGTTTAACCCCCACAAAACTACCTCAAAGGAAAACAACCGTTTGTACCAAAAATTAAAGCGCGAGCTGGCGAGGTGAACAATAATTTTGTATACATATACACTGTATAATATACAAATTTATATTTGTATTGTATTTTTTCTCTAATGTGTCTGTGTATTTTGTTCGTCAATTTTACTAAGGCAAGTAGCAAAATAAAAAGTTCCGGTTGAACCGGTTGAATATTTATGATGATGACGTATACCTCACCTCTTCTATTCGCTTGCATTTGAGCAGTGGAACCGATTGTTTGGCTATGTGATTTGATTTTTCTTTTGCAAATATTTAAACAATACGAAATCGCATTTGACAAATCAATTAAAAAAATATAAATAAAATGACGCGCATGCGCTCAACCAAACCAATATTAATAAAATAACCACTACTATGTTTTTCCGGTTTGCTCACCTCGCGCTTTCAGTTTTGGTACAAAATCGACACTCTGGAATAGAATAAATATTGTGCTCAAACTAACAACCAAAAATTATTTTTGATTTAGTTTTATTAGTTGGTAACAATTACATTTTGAATTTCAAAACAACGTAAAAATGAAATGTGCTAGAACATTACTGAATATTTACAAATCGTAACTTATTTTTCGTCTTGTTTATAAAAATTCTATGTCAAAATAACAAAAATCACTTTTATATTTTTATTCCCAACATTTAAAAATAAAAGTTCAATAAAGTCCCCTGGTGGTGAAGATTACAACTACAGATAGAATAGAATTGTTCTATTGAGAACTATAAATGTCCGGGGTAGTGATTAAGTCTTTTTTTACATGAAATTTTAGCACGGCATACTTTATGAAAATAAAAATTAACATACAAAAAAAGACCCAATAAGGTTAATTTTTTTGCCGTCAGATCTACAAACAGTTCTCTATACCAGCAAGAAAGTTGGTTTAAAACGGGATGGGGGGGGGGGGGGGGGGGGTATTGTTGTTGTAGCAAATGTCTCAAAGTAAGACCGCAATATTGTTTAAATATATTCTAGCTAGTGCGTTGTGACAGCATTAGAGAAAAAATAATTTATAAACGAAACAGAAATCAAATTAATTTTAGCAGAAAGAGACGTAGAATACGATTAGGGAATCCAAGTCGGTTCTACCCGACTTCGTGTAGTTGGGCAATTACCCACGCCCAGAAACACCCGAAACCATTGGGCATCGCCGCAAACAACCGAAACCGACAACCTTCCTATGCATTTGAACCAAAATGGAAAAAACATAAACGTATGTACTAGGGAATCTAATTACCCGACTAGGGAATCCAATTATCCGAATTTCGGTTCCGTTTTTTTACCATTACCCCACCGGTTTCTACAAACATACGTTTCTATTTTTTTCCATTTTCGTTAAGATGCATAGGAGGGTTGTCGGTTTCGGTTGTTTGCAGCATTTCCCGAAGGTTTCGGGTGTCTCTGGGGGTAAGTAATTGCCCAACTACACGAAGTCTGGTAGAACCGACTTGGATTCCCTAAATACGATAAAATGTCGAAAAATGGTGATGTTAGAACATCCCAGCCCTGGTTTTACTGAACTGTTTATGTTGCATTTAATTCATGTGGATTGATAGCCATCATAGCGTACCCAATACCCATCTCTTATGTTGCAATATAAACAATTTTAGTGTGTACCCTTCTTATGTGTATTTCATATTCCGTAGACATCGACTGTAGGCTTATAGATACTTCCTCTTAGAAAGTATAATTTTATTAAAAGAACATATTTAAAAGAAATTAAAACTAGCTCTGTAGAAAATCTTACCAAAACATTGTCAAGTGAGCTGTTAATTCTCGCTCCTTCATATGCCTTAGCATTGCATAAAGTAAATTAATTTAGACTGAAGAAGAAACCAGAAATGTACAATTTTTTTATTTTAATATCAGAAGACAAGCACAAATTAAGATAATCCGCTCTCCGATAGTAATGAGCATGTATTTTAACTTGTAAACTTCAAGTCGCAACTCAATCACTTACCAGTATACAAATCATCAAAATCGTGTGCTGCAGCAAGCAAAAGCTGTAAAATGCTATAAAATGTGCATGTATTTTGCAAAATTATATCTTTACCATTTTGTTTTATTGTGGTTAAGGATTTGTCACTTCCATTTTTTATAATGGGTATTTTGTAATGCCTTGGAATGTGAACTTTTCTAGCGGTAACAAAAAGAATACTAATCAAGGTCATGAACCTTTTTCTACAGGAAGTGCAAGAATGGCTTCCAACCGCAAAAATATCAATTCTTCATGCAGGACAATCACTGATTTGATTCTCTGTTGTCATAAATTCAGAGGTACCTACTCGTATTTCTTGTAATGAAAGGTAATTCGGTGTATTATGTTCGATTTTTGTTGGTATGGGCTGTTGTAATTGTAACAAATTCAAAGATTTCTATTTCTTGTAGAGGAACGAAGTTCAATGCATTATGATTAATTTTTTTTTTTTGGGTGTGGTCTATTGTATTAAATTTGGGGGTATCTAAAGGGTGGTTTTTTTGTGGTTAGGATTTTCATGCATTAGTATTTGACAGATCACGCGGGATTTCAGACAAGGTGTCAAAGAGAAAGATGCTCAGTATGCTTTGACATTTCATAATGAATAGACTTACTAACGAGCAACGCTTGCAAATAATTGAATTATATTACAAAAATCAGTGTTCGGTTCGAAAAGTGTTTCGCGATTTACGTCCGATTTATGGTCTACATAATCGACCAAGTGAGCAAACAATTAATGCGATTGTGACCAAGTTTCGCACTCAGTTTACTTTATTGGACATTAAACCAACCACACGAATGCGTACAGTGCGTACAGAAGAGAATATTGCGTCTGTTTCTGAGAGTGTTGCTGAAGACCGTGAAATGTCGATTCGTCGCCGTTCGCAGCAATTGGGTTTGTGTTATTCGACGACATGGAAGATTTTACGCAAAGATCTTGGTGTAAAACCGTATAAAATACAGCTCCTGCAAGAACTGAAGCCGAACGATCTGCCACAACGTCGAATTTTCAGTGAATGGGCCCTAGAAAAGTTGGCAGAAAATCCGCTTTTTTATCGACAAATTTTGTTCAGCGATGAGGCTCATTTCTGGTTGAATGGCTACGTAAATAAGCAAAATTGCCGCATTTGGAGTGAAGAGCAACCAGAAGCCGTTCAAGAACTGCCCATGCATCCCGAAAAATGCACTGTTTGGTGTGGTTTGTACGCTGGTGGAATCATTGGACCGTATTTTTTCAAAGATGCTGTTGGACGCAACGTTACGGTGAATGGCGATCGCTATCGTTCGATGCTAACAAACTTTTTGTTGCCAAAAATGGAAGAACTGAACTTAGTTGACATGTGGTTTCAACAAGATGGCGCTACATGCCACACAGCTCGCGATTCTATGGCCATTTTGAGGGAAAACTTCGGAGAACAATTCATCTCAAGAAATGGCCCGGTAAGTTGGCCACCAAGATCATGCGATTTGACGCCTTTAGACTATTTTTTGTGGGGCTACGTCAAGTCTAAAGTCTACAGAAATAAGCCAGCAACTATTCCAGTTTTGGAAGACAACATTTCCGAAGAAATTCGGGCTATTCCGGCCGAAATGCTCGAAAAAGTTGCCCAAAATTGGACTTTCCGAATGGACCACCTAAGACGCAGCCGCGGTCAACATTTAAATGAAATTATCTTCAAAAAGTAAATGTCATGGACCAATCTAACGTTTCAAATAAAGAACCGATGAGATTTTGCAAATTTTATGCGTTTTTTTTTTAAAAAAAGTTCTCAAGCTCTTAAAAAATCACCCTTTATTTCTTGCACAGGAAGGACTTTCGATGCATTAAGACCGACTTTTTGGTATGTGGGCTGTTGTAATGAATTCAGGGTTTCTTATTTCTTCCACAGGAAGGTAATTCGATATAGTATGATCGATGGAATGGGTATGGGTGGTTCTAACAAATGCATGCGTATCCATTTCTAATATCAGGTCTATAACCTATACGAACGAAATATGGTTTTAAATATCTTCACTTCCTAGATGCACATTTTAGGGATTGAACTATTCCAATAAATTGTAATTTGTTTTGTTAATATTTCTTGGGCTGCCCCCAATACGATACAGAAACTCCTAGGATCAGCAATAAAATTGGATTGGTTTGTTCGTCAAACAAATTGAAAATTATTTTAAGTGACTAAACAGTAATAGTCATCAGAAACCGATTTAGTTTTAGGCAAACAATATATCTGTTTCATCTTTGATATTTTGTCATGTCGATGATTGACAATTGTTGGTTCCAAAAATTCCTCATCAGATGAATCTGAGGAGAATGATGGTGATGATGTGAAATAAATGTCATTTAAAATTTCCATTTCCTCTATTATGTAATACTGGAATTAAAGTTATTATCCCTTTTATTAAACACGTATGTTTTGACAAATATAAAAAAATGGTGTATGACAACAAAAAATGGTTTACACGACCAAAAAACCTGGAGTAGAGAAAATTACCCTGGGTGTAGCAAAATATTAGCCTTTTGTCGTATTTAGTTTTGTTCAATCGAACATTTTGACAGCAGTTGGAGTACCATTTTACCCTCAGTGTAACATTTTGCCTTCAATCGAAATCAACATAAGTTTCACAAAGTCAGGTTTACAAAAATTGAATCGTGGTGGAGTTCCGGAGCCGACATTAAGACTACCCATAATTCTTGACAAAAGGTGGGGTGGGCCTATCGTACAGAGGATTAAATTGATTTTAGAAGCGGCGCTTTTGTTGATAACAGTACAAACCCTAAATCACACTTCATGTTTAGATTGTTCTTGATGTTGCTAATCTAAAATAGTTCAGAATTCAACATTTTGTCTGAGAATAAGGGTCTTTGTCGGTTAGTGATCACCATAATGAGTGTATCTATCTGAATGATCCCATTTCAAAGTCGATTAAATCCACACTCTACCAATACATCGTCTTGAGTATCCTTTAAGCCAAAAACGAAGTCTTTTAAGTTTTATGATATTACCCAGTTATTGTTCCTATTTGGAAAATCGACAAATTCTTTAGGGTACGTTGTTCCGAGCTATGATTCTGGTAGAGTATAATAAGTCAAACATAGCGTTAGTTTGAGTAGCGCGTTCGAGACATGCCTATTGAGGACGGATATAAAATTAACGTGTGATATAATGTCGGCATTAGTTGTAGAGTTACTCAACCTTTGGATACAAATATAATTTATTGTTTCGATGGTTGTCATTTTGTGCACTTTTATCACTATTTTATATATTTTAGTTTTAATAAATGTGAGTTTGTTCTTTTCTTTTCGTGATAATTTTAATTTTATTAATTTTACGTTAAGTACTAGTTTTGAGCATTCACTCTTTGTGATATTTCATACTAATCTATTCCATCCAGTCTGTCTCCTTTTCTCGTAATACATAACTCTAAATTACTTTCTGTGAAAGGAAGATTAAAATTGCTGCTGTTGCTGCTGTGTTGAGAGTCGCAAAAGTTGGTATCAATTATTAGACGTACAATTAGCGTCACTGGTTTTACTAGAGCTGGCGTTGGCAGGAGTATCTTCAGATACTTTTTACGCTATTTGCCGTAGGCACTTGGCGAAACACACTTATACTTAATAAACACATTTTTATTAATCACTTGTTTTTTGTTTCGCAGAATTATTTTGAATAATTTTCAAAAAGTTTAAAAAATCACTCCTTCGATATCGACTTGTTACGTCATCATCAGGAGTATCTACTGATTTGTATTAGTAAAAATTTTGTTACATATACATATAGTAGTAAAAAGCAAAATATAAATAAAAGAAGGAGGGACAAAACATAAGCAATAAAAATTAATCTACGGATCGCGCAGGTAGGCAATGAGTCATAGGTTGAGTAACAAAATTCAAGGTAAAGGGTTATCCAATTCACACTTGATAAAGTAAACTTAAAAAAAACACACAAAATATTCGGAATGTATTGTAATTTTTATTTCATTTTACAGATTGATCCTTGCCATTTTTAGTTAAACAAGATATCATTCAAATGTCCTCCACGGGACTTCTTACAGGCCTTGATTCTTTTGAGGTAATTTTCAATGACTTTTCGGCACATTTCGGGCGGTATCTCGGCCATTACCTTACGAATATTAGTTTTCAATTCGTCAAGAGTTTGAGGATTGTTTGCGTAAACACGATCTTTCGCGTAGCCCCACAAAAAGAAATCCAAAGGCGTTAAATCACAGGATCTTGTGGAGGCCAATTGACATCAGCCAATTGCGAAATCAAACGCCCAGGAAATTTCTCTTGCAAAAGATCTCGATTTGCTCGTGTTACGTGACTGGTTGCTCCATCCTGCTGGAACCACATATCGTCAAGATCATTCTTCGATTTTCGTAAAAAAATAATCGGTTAACATGCGGCCATAGCGCTCAGAATTGACGGTAACGGTTCGTCCATGGTTGTTCTCAAAAAAATACGGCCCAATCACACCACCAGACCACAATGCGCACCAAACAGTGACTTTTTCCGGGTGTAATGGCTTCTCTACAATCAATTGTGGATTTTCTGAGCCCCAAATTCTACAGTTTTGCTTATTAACGTATCCACCAAGCGAAAAGTGAGCTTCATCACTGAAGAAAATTTTGTTCGAAAAATCAGCATCAGCAGATTTAATAATTTTAACGCGTTGGTCGATTGTTAAATGCTCCATATTCTTAAATGGCAGAATGTCAACTAAATAAATGACAGCGTACTTGATGTTTATCTTTGACAGATGTCGGTATACAGATTTCTACTTTATCAACCGCGAATTGGATAACCCTGGCGTACGTGAGAATAGAAAAGGGCAGTAGATACTCCTGATGATGACCTAAAATGTCGATATCGATGGAGTGATTTTTTAAACTTTTTGAAAATTATTCAAAATAATTCTGCGAAACAAAAAACAAGTGATTAATAAAAATGTGTTTATTAAGTATAAGTGTGTTTCGCCAAGTGCCTACGGCAAATAGCGTAAAAAGTATTAAGTTGGCAGATTTGGCCACTCTCGCCGTAATTTATCGTCGTTTGTTGGTAAGAATTTGTTATAATAATAATCAAATATGGTTTAATTGTAGTTGTAAAAAATTAAAATTGCCTCCTAACTATACTAACATTAAATGCAATAGTAAATCTTTGGAGGGAAGAAGAGCTATCAATCTAGCGCGTTGTAGCTGGAGGGATAACGAGCTGCGTAAAGGGTATGCTACCAGGAACAACTTATATTTCCATCTTAAAGTTGTTCACACTGAGTTAGCAATTCGTTTGCAGTCTGTTGAGTTCGATTGGCTGGACAAAAAAGTTCGTGCAGAGGTAGATGAAATTTTGCATATTCAATATGTGAAACAAAAAGCTAAGCTGGATGTATTGCGAGATAAGGCTTTTCCATTTAACCGTAGAGGTAATAGTGGTTTGTCTGATTTCCAATTTCATCCACGTTTTAAGAACTTGTCCTCAGTCGTTTTCCGTGATACAGAGGTGCAAATGCTTAGCAACGGAGTGAATTTTGCCCCTACGCCAAACAAAATCGACCTTCGATCATTCGAGAATCTTGCTGTAGATGCCGAAACAGCCTTATCTGGCCAGATAACCCAAATAAAATCAGTGTGTGTATTACAAATAGAGAAAGGTATTGATAACTCTTCTTCTCCAACAAACTCTTCTTTTTCTGCTGCTTCTAATACTAACCTCAAAGTGATTGGTGCGATAAAGAAAAAACTACGTGACCATGACCTGATAGCGTGTAAAGCGGATAAAGGCAATACAATTACCGTGCTCACAAAAGTCGATTACTGCAATAAAATCTCTGATTTTATTACAGAAAGCAAAGCAATAGAGCTTGGCAGAGATCCAACTAAGTCTTTTAAGACTTCGGTTAGTAAGTGTATCAACCAATGCCAGAAGTTATTTGATGGAACTGGTTGGAAGTACTCTGTCATAAATCCATCGGCCCCGATCCTTTATGGTTTACCAAAAATCCATAAGGAAGGCATTCCGATTAGACCAATAGTAGCGTATTGCAATGCTCCTGCCTACAAGCTATATAAGGGTTTCATAAATTTTTTCAATTGTCATACTAATTTCTTTTCGGCTTACTCGGTTAAGAACTCGGTAGGATTGATTAACAAAATTCAAGACGTCGACATTCCGCTACATTCAAAACTAGTTTCATTTGACGTTGCCAGTCTTTTCACTTCTATTCCGATTAATACTTTGTCCCAAATAGTTTGTAATTACTTAGATAGGGATGTTGTAGATGAGAGCTTACGTCGTGAACTGAATTTAGTTTTTGAGACTTGTATTAAACAAAATTATTTCTGTTTTGATAATACATATTTCAAATTCGCTGATGGTCTACCCATGGGCTCCCCTCTGTCACCTTTGTTGGCTGAAATTTTCATGAATTTCTTCGAACAAATGATCATATCAAATAACAACCCTTATTTTCGTCATATAACCTTTTGGTATAGATATGTTGATGATATATTATGTCTATGGAATGGAACTGATATACTGTTAGACTCTTTCCTTACTTGGTTAAATTCTCAATATCCCACCACTGATTTTACGTTAAAAAAGAAGAAAATAAATGTATTAATTTTCTAGATATAACAATAACCAGGATTAATTCTACTTTAGACTTCAAAATTTATCGGAAACCCACGTATACAGACGCTGTTATCCCTAGTTCTTCAAACCATCCCCATAATATTAAAATGTCAGCTTTCCACTCACTCATAGATAGACTAATAAACATCCCTCTGTCAAATTCAAATTATAACACTGAGCTTAACATAATTCTTCAAATAGCAACGAATAACGGATATGCAACTAGGACTATATTAAAGTTATTGAATAAAAAGCTAAAGCGTAAAACTCTAACGGGTATTTTCCACCGGATAGTCCAACGCGGGAAAATTGGTGTCGTTTAGAGTATATAGGAAAAACGAGCCAACGGATTAGCAACATCGTGTCCAATTATACCAATATTAGTTTTGCTTTTTATAATAATAACACAATAAAGAAAATGATTTTTAACAATAAACCTAGAGTTGATCGCCTTTCCAAATCTGGTGTCTATAGGATCAATTGCAATGATTGTAGTTTCTCCTATATTGGTCAGACTGGGCGCAATTTTGGAGTTAGAGCTAAAGAACTTTTATCTGGTTACAATCAATCAACTTTCCACAACCATTTAACTTTAGAAAATCATACAGCTAGCTTGAACAATTTAGACATATTACATATACAACCCAAAGGCAGTTTAGATACCTTAGAATCTTACGAAATTCGAAAATCAATATTTCTTAACCAAAATATCCTTAACGAACAGAGAGAAATTCGTTTCTCACCAATTACAGACCCCGCCGTCATACAATCTCCTCGGGAAAACTTATCAAATTCCAGTAAAAACTTGATGGTTGACAAAAAAATTTAAAAAATGCCAAAACACGAAAAAATTGGCCAAAAGTTGTCTAATTATGGGAGGCAATATACCATTTTGCCAGAAGTATTTTTTTTTTTAAATTTTTTGTTATAACGGATCCGAGTTCAGCTTTAAAAGCTTTACAAAAATTTAATAGTAGTGGAGTTCCAGAGTCAATATTAAGACCACGCAGTTCATGACAAAAGGTGACCAAAATAAGGAGGGGAAGGGGGGGGGGGGTTCTATAGCATAAACAATTAAATTGTTTTCTGAAGCGACACCGTTTTTGATAACAGTAGAAATACAGGGTTATCCAATTCGAGGTTGATAAAGTAGAAATCTGTATACCGACATCTGTCAAAGATAAACGTCAAGTACGCTGTCATTTATTTAGTTGACATTCTGCCATTTAAGAATATGGAGCATTTAACAATCGCAAATTGGGTGTTGGAAAAACAGGCCGTCGATGCTGATTTTTCGAACAAAATTTTCTTCAGTGATGAAGCTCATTTTTCGCTTGGTGGATACGTTAATAAGCAAAACTGTAGAATTTGGGGCTCAGAAAATCCACAATTGATTGTAGAGAAGCCATTACACCCGGAAAAAGTCACTGTTTGGTGCGCATTGTGGTCTGGTGGTGTGATTGGGCCGTATTTTTTTGAGAACAACCATGGACGAACCGTTACCGTCAATTCTGAGCGCTATGGCCGCATGTTAACCGATTATTTTTTTACGAAAATCGAAAATTATGATCTTGACGATATGTGGTTCCAGCAGGATGGAGCAACCAGTCACGTAACACGAGCAAATCGAGATCTTTTGCAAGAGAAATTTCCTGGACGTTTGATTTCGCGATTGGCTGATGTCAATTGGCCTCCAAGATCCTGTGATTTAACGCCTTTGGATTTCTTTTTGTGGGACTACGCGAAAGATCGTGTTTACGCAAACAATCCTCAAACTCTTGACGAATTGAAAACTAATATTCGTAAGGTAATGGCCGAGATACCGCCCGAAATGTGCCGAAAAGTCATTGAAAATTACCTCAAAAGAATCAAGGCCTGTAAGAAGTCCCGTGGAGGACATTTGAATGATATCTTGTTTAACTAAAAATGGCAAGGATCAATCTGTAAAATGAAATAAAAATTACAATACATTCCGAATATTTTGTGTGTTTTTTTAAGTTTACTTTATCAAGCTTGAATTGGATAACCCTGTACTAAATCAAGCTATCTGTTTAGACTGTTCTTGATGGGGCTCATCTAAAATAGTTCAGAATTCAACATATATTGTCTGAGAATAAGGGTCTTTGCCGGTTAGTGATCGCTCTGAATAATTCAGTTTCAGGCCGGGGAGATTAAATACACCACCTCTACCAACACATCGTCTTGAGTATCCTTGAAGCCAAAGACGAAGTCTTTAAAGTTTTATAGTACTGCCCAGTTATTGGTCCTATTTTGAAAATCGACGAATTCTTTAATTTAAGTTGTTCCGGGATATGGGTCAAAGAGGCATATATTTGTGTTGTGGACATATACTGTGTTCAAACACAAACGCATTTACATGAAATCAATGCCTCCTAAACTACAGGCCGCTTACACCAAATGATGGCGACACGCTATGTCGACGTTTGTGTTGCGTTTTTGTCTCTCTTCGCTCCGCCTCATTCTCTTAAAATCAAAATAAATTTTGTCATAGAAAATTACAGAACGAGCTTCAGAAGATAAAGAAGAACAGACCTTTCCGGGATTTCAACTTTCGCTTTGATGAGGCACACACACTTTGGTAAGGTCATGGAAAATCATGATGATGAGCCCGAATGTGCATCAATTATGACGGCGGTCTCTGGATCGATATGATCGTGGTTTAATAAACATAATCAAAATTGAATCAATTGCCTTAATAACTCGCACGAAGTTGAGATAAGTAAAATTATTTAATATAAAGTGCAGCGAGGAGGAATGAATAACAATTTCAAGTTTCGTGATATTGAACAGTTTATGTAACGAAGTTACACTTAATTTCGAAGTAAAGTGAGCAGCGATGGTGTAAATATATCGTTCTATCAGTAAGAGCCACAAAGACTGAGAGAGTCATTCAATGAATTTCTAGGTTTGGCAGTACTAGGGACTTGTAATTCGCTACTTGTGCAATTTTAAATTTCAATTTATTTTCGAGAAAATCTTCTTGAGTTAAACTTTTTGAATTATCATTAAAAAAATAACTGGAAACTAAAGGATGCTTCAATTGGCACACATGATCCAAAATGCAAAACAAAGATTCTAACTCAACCGCAAACGAAACTGCTGCTTTACTTAATTGAATTAATTTAACCAATCTTGCTCTATTTATTTACTTGCTCAATTTTAGTTTCGATTAGCGATAAATTATTTGATTATTAAAAGTCAAGAAAGTCACTGATTCATGGAAAATAAGCTTTAACTTTGAACCTGAATTGGCCAGGAGGCTTCGATGCTTCAAGAGATCTGGAGTCCACAAGAGCGAAACTCTATTACTGGAATAGCGATGGTTAATTGAATGGGACCACGAATCACTCAAAGCTGGATAATAAGATTTCCAATTGAATAGTTGAGTTCAGATATATTTGGTTCAGATGATGTTCTCAAATCAGCCTGAAACATATAATATAAATCTAAACTATCACATGATCTTAAAATAACCGATAGAAAACAACTCCCGAGTCCCGCATTGGAACTAGAAAGAAGTATTCAGCGAACAATACCAGCAACTCTAAAATCTGACTCGTAAAACATTTAAAGGCAGACTGGAATACATGAATACAATTAGCTCATTATAGACCACCAAACAACAAAAATATACTACATGCAGATACCACAGATAAAACCAACGATTTTTTTGGGAGTTAAACAGCACGATCGCCAAAAGCCCTTCTACACATTGCTAAAATATTGATAACTACTATAGCTTGAAATTGTAAAGAATCGGTTTCTATCGGGATCGACCCCAAAAAACAGAGAAAAATATGTCAGTAGCTGTTTAAATGTATGTTTAAGGTAAGATCGACAGCTTATTGTTTAAAGTAACACCAAGCTGGAATTACAGTTTGCTTATCTCCACCTAACAAAAGACAATAATCGAGATGAATTATCCAAATTTTTCTCGGCAAACAATAAATATACAGGACACGTTCGATGTAGTTTAACAAATAATTCATAAACAATCAGGAGCCACAGGTAAATCACATCCTTTGGTAGGGGTTGGTCTAAAAGGTGTATATACCAGCCAAAATATCAAACTAACGGGCACGTAATGCCCTGATAATCAACCAATGAGGCTTGGGCGACGGAGAAACGGCGGGATAACCATAGAAAGGGAACCTAGCAAATAATTTTGATTTTGCTTGTCCTAAACCCTACAACAACCCTATATAACAGTAAATATATTATTTCTTTCTCTAGTTATTTTTTTGTAATGTGTTAGTGTCGCTCAAACTGTCGAAGTCGGAGGATATGGGTTTTCCAATATTTTTTAGTAATGCACTTGCATTTTTATTTGGATTTTGGCATTTTTTGTCATTTTTTTAACATCAGTCGATTTCTTATGCATATCATCCAATTCGAAATTATTGTAATTGGTACCTACATTAAAAAAAAAAAATAGGCAACAAAGGACGGACATAATGTAATAAACAGAAAATGTGCGTCCTACGGCGTCGACTAATTGAACGACTCTATAGTGCGTTCATGACATATTGACATAGTGAGTTAGTTCGGAAAAAATTCTATGGAAACACACAAAATGTATTAATGGCGCGTACATGACATCGGAAACAAATATTTTCATACTCGCTAACGAATTCAAAACCAATCAAATTATTTGTAATGCTTTGTACCACGCCTACTAGTTCCGAACTCGAGTTGAAATTGTTTTATCTTTGTTGTTGTTTTAATACATTTGGTGTGTTACCATAGTATTTTTTCCGAACTAACTCACTATGTCATGAACGCACTATAAAACAACAACAAAGATAAAACAATTTTAACTCGAGTTCGGAACTAGTAGGCGTGGTACAAAGCATTTCAAATAATTTGATTGGTTTTGAGTTCGTTAGCGAGTATGGAAATATTTGTTTCCGATGTCATGTACGCGACATAAACAAATACAAACTTTCTTTTTTGATTTGTTTCTTGATGACGTGTTTAAATTGATGTTGATATCGTTTTGCGTGTTACAAGTTAGACTAAACATTTTTGAAATTGCTGTTCGAAATAGCAAACAACTTTAATTTACTTTATGTATTATTAATAAATATTTTTATACATTGCTTTACTGGAAATTAAAATTTGAATTAATAACCTTCTAGATGATTAAAAAAAAATTTAAGTTGTGAAATAAACGTCGAACTTTGAAAAAATAAATTTTACTTTAATTTTACATTTTAATTGAAACTTTTAAGTAAGCCATTTCCTAATTTTCAAGAACTGATTTTTAAATTTTTGATAGTTATTTAATTTTAAAGTTTGACCTCAGCGCAATGCGGGGGTAAAGTGTAAATATTTTAACATTATTATGTCGCTTTCTAAGTTTAGACATAAATTGACGGCATGCAAAAAAAATGAGAGTAGTAAGTGGCCTGTAGTTTAGGAGGCATTGAGCTAGTTTAGACGATTATGTCGCATCACTTCCTCGTTTCTTACTTCTTTGCCTACGAACTGGTTTTGGAGTGGGGATTTCTGTGTGCATTTTTTCACCAAAAAATTGTATTGCCTCACATTTTATGATACACTAATACATAGAAAAAATAATACGTATTTTTACGGTTCTTATTTTTTTTTTAATTCGCTGTTATGCCTCAACCAGTCAGACTTAAGAGCTTAAGTTACACGCCGATTGCACCACTTCGGTTAGTGCTACAACCACCAACATTTTATAGGCTTCTCGTCAAAAATAAACAACTGACCTCAAAAATATTGGTGGTCGTACCGCTCTCCTAAGTGGTCAAAAACGGAGCACAACTTAAGCTCTTAAGTTTGACTGGTTGAGGTTTTATATGTATATGAAAATAATTGAAAATAATTTTACACATACATAGCTAAATCGCAATTATAATGACGGTTCGATATTTTACTTGTGAACGCAATAGTGTGGAATAATGTGACGAATGCGTCTAAATATCCCCATTGTCCATACCATATTTGAGTCTCTTTTGCTTACTAAATTATTTTCTCAAATTTTATTTTACGATAATAATTTTTTTTTGTTTTGCTTTAAAAACAATATCCTCTCATCTCAGAACACTGTTCTTGTTGTACTCGTACGTACATTTTAATCATAAATTGGTGTGCATATACATCTATCTCTGTTTCAATTTGATTACAATCATCCCTTGCTTAACAACGAGGTCTCTTTTACGAAAAGTCTCCGCTTTACGGGAACATGATTCGATTTACGAATTTTCTTTTTGTTCCTAATAAACCGAGCGTTCTAGGCTCGAAATTATTCTAGAATGTTTTGGGTTTTTAAATTAAATTTGTTCTTTACTTAAAACAATTCTACAAATTGAAATTTTGCCGAAAGTCCTGACTTAAAGAAACAATATAGTTGTCGGCAAATATAATTCAATTTATTTTATTATTATTAGTATTATTTATTATTTTATGAACATACCGGAAGGGCAGGGAAGATTGTGATTGCAACATTCTTGATCAGGGGGTCTATTTAATTACTTATGCTTTGAGGATAAACTCAATACAATCAAATGTGTTAACGATCCAAAAACCTTTTGCTATGGAATGTTGTTTTTCGACGATCTTTCTGGTTGAATTCAGGTTATGTTTTTTGGTGAAGTCTGTGAATGTTAGATATATAGTAAATCAACCCTGCTTTTAGTTGAATGAATTAAAATATAGGTAGCTGAATGACAATATCGAATTTAAATTTTTTTTTTTGATAATATCAACGGAATATTTAGGTCATCATATGTATGATAATGCTATCGAGTCATTACGAACGTGAAATCCCTCGGTCAAATGATGCTGTATAAGATAGCAGAAAATTTCCAGCAGAAAAAATGTGTTTTGCTATTTACCGCTAGAGGCATCACTATCACAAAAATGAAATTTTTTCTGCTGATATTTTTAAACACCAGCAGAAAATTTTTGATATTTTTATGCAAATTAAAAATTCTCAGCAGAAACTTTTATGAAAAATCAGAGAATTTATGAAAAAGAAGAGAAAATGTATGTTTAAACGTTTTAAAGCGAAGAAAGTTAATTTTTTTTAAAAAACGATTTGCGTATGTATAGTGTAAGCACTCTCAAAACATAACTAAATTATCATAATCATCATTGCAAACAAAGAGCAACATCAAAAAAATCGCTATCGTTGAAAACACTCCATATATTTCTGAAGTCATTTTAATGTGAAATGTTTTCAGTTTTTTAACAAAAGTGTTAGAAAAACCCCTCTGTAACTAGCCTGGGTGTATGTTTTTATGGTAGCTGAGATCATGATCTATATACATGAGCAACATAAGATTCACACCTGGCGTCAGAAGCCTTCCATACATTTTTGAAGTCAGTTTAATGTGAAATGTTTTCAGTTTTTTAACAAAAGTGTTAGAAAAACCCCTCTGTAACTAGCCTGGGTGTATGTTTTTATGGTAGCTGAGATCATGATCTATATACATGAGCAACATAAGATTCACACCTGGCGTCAGAAGCCTTCCATACATTTTTGAAGTCATTTTAATGTGAAATGTTTTCAGTTTTTTAACAAAAGTGTTAGAAAAACCCCTCTGTAACTAGCCTGGGTGTATGTTTTTATGGTAGCTGAGATCATGATCTATATACATGAGCAACATAAGATTCACACCTGGCGTCAGAAGCCTTCCATACATTTTTGAAGTCATTTTAATGTGAAATGTTTTCAGTTTTTTAACAAAAGTGTTAGAAAAACCCCTCTGTAACTAGCCTGGGTGTATGTTTTTATGGTAGCTGAGATCATGATCTATATACATGAGCAACATAAGATTCACACCTGGCGTCAGAAGCCTTCCATACATTTTTGAAGTCATTTTAATGTGAAATGTTTTCAGTTTTTTAACAAAAGTGTTAGAAAAACCCCTCTGTAACTAGCCTGGGTGTATGTTTTTATGGTAGCTGAGATCATGATCTATATACATGAGCAACATAAGATTCACACCTGGCGTCAGAAGCCTTCCATACATTTTTGAAGTCATTTTAATGTGAAATGTTTTCAGTTTTTTAACAAAAGTGTTAGAAAAACCCCTCTGTAACTAGCCTGGGTGTATGTTTTTATGGTAGCTGAGATCATGATCTATATACATGAGCAACATAAGATTCACACCTGGCGTCAGAAGCCTTCCATACATTTTTGAAGTCATTTTAATGTGAAATGTTTTCAGTTTTTTAACAAAAGTGTTAGAAAAACCCCTCTGTAACTAGCCTGGGTGTATGTTTTTATGGTAGCTGAGATCATGATCTATATACATGAGCAACATAAGATTCACACCTGGCGTCAGAAGCCTTCCATACATTTTTGAAGTCATTTTAATGTGAAATGTTTTCAGTTTTTTAACAAAAGTGTTAGAAAAACCCCTCTGTAACTAGCCTGGGTGTATGTTTTTATGGTAGCTGAGATCATGATCTATATACATGAGCAACATAAGATTCACACCTGGCGTCAGAAGCCTTCCATACATTTTTGAAGTCATTTTAATGTGAAATGTTTTCAGTTTTTTAACAAAAGTGTTAGAAAAACCCCTCTGTAACTAGCCTGGGTGTATGTTTTTATGGTAGCTGAGATCATGATCTATATACATGAGCAACATAAGATTCACACCTGGCGTCAGAAGCCTTCCATACATTTTTGAAGTCATTTTAATGTGAAATGTTTTCAGTTTTTTAACAAAAGTGTTAGAAAAACCCCTCTGTAACTAGCCTGGGTGTATGTTTTTATGGTAGCTGAGATCATGATCTATATACATGAGCAACATAAGATTCACACCTGGCGTCAGAAGCCTTCCATACATTTTTGAAGTCATTTTAATGTGAAATGTTTTCAGTTTTTTAACAAAAGTGTTAGAAAAACCCCTCTGTAACTAGCCTGGGTGTATGTTTTTATGGTAGCTGAGATCATGATCTATATACATGAGCAACATAAGATTCACACCTGGCGTCAGAAGCCTTCCATACATTTTTGAAGTCATTTTAATGTGAAATGTTTTCAGTTTTTTAACAAAAGTGTTAGAAAAACCCCTCTGTAACTAGCCTGGGTGTATGTTTTTATGGTAGCTGAGATCATGATCTATATACATGAGCAACATAAGATTCACACCTGGCGTCAGAAGCCTTCCATACATTTTTGAAGTCATTTTAATGTGAAATGTTTTCAGTTTTTTAACAAAAGTGTTAGAAAAACCCCTCTGTAACTAGCCTGGGTGTATGTTTTTATGGTAGCTGAGATCATGATCTATATACATGAGCAACATAAGATTCACACCTGGCGTCAGAAGCCTTCCATACATTTTTGAAGTCATTTTAATGTGAAATGTTTTCAGTTTTTTAACAAAAGTGTTAGAAAAACCCCTCTGTAACTAGCCTGGGTGTATGTTTTTATGGTAGCTGAGATCATGATCTATATACATGAGCAACATAAGATTCACACCTGGCGTCAGAAGCCTTCCATACATTTTTGAAGTCATTTTAATGTGAAATGTTTTCAGTTTTTTAACAAAAGTGTTAGAAAAACCCCTCTGTAACTAGCCTGGGTGTATGTTTTTATGGTAGCTGAGATCATGATCTATATACATGAGCAACATAAGATTCACACCTGGCGTCAGAAGCCTTCCATACATTTTTGAAGTCATTTTAATGTGAAATGTTTTCAGTTTTTTAACAAAAGTGTTAGAAAAACCCCTCTGTAACTAGCCTGGGTGTATGTTTTTATGGTAGCTGAGATCATGATCTATATACATGAGCAACATAAGATTCACACCTGGCGTCAGAAGCCTTCCATACATTTTTGAAGTCATTTTAATGTGAAATGTTTTCAGTTTTTTAACAAAAGTGTTAGAAAAACCCCTCTGTAACTAGCCTGGGTGTATGTTTTTATGGTAGCTGAGATCATGATCTATATACATGAGCAACATAAGATTCACACCTGGCGTCAGAAGACTTCCATACATTTTTGAAGTCATTTTAATGTGAAATGTTTTCAGTTTTTTAACAAAAGTGTTAGAAAAACACCCCCTGTAACTACCCTGGGTGTATGTTTTATGGTAGCTGAGATCATGATCTATATACATGAGCAACATAAGATTCACACCTGGCGTCAGAAGCCTTCCATACATTTTTGAAGTCATTTTAATGTGAAATGTTTTCAGTTTTTTAACAAAAGTGTTAGAAAAACCCCCCTGTAACTACCCTGGGTGTATGTTTTTATGGTAGCTGAGATCATGATCTATATACATGAGCAACATAAGATTCACACCTGGCGTCAGAAGCCTTCCATACATTTTTGAAGTCATTTTAATGTGAAATGTTTTCAGTTTTTTAACAAAAGTGTTAGAAAAACACCCCCTGTAACTACCCTGGGTGTATGTTTTATGGTAGCTGAGATCATGATCTATATACATGAGCAACATAAGATTCACACCTGGCGTCAGAAGCCTTCCATACATTTTTGAAGTCATTTTAATGTGAAATGTTTTCAGTTTTTTAACAAAAGTGTTAGAAAAACCCCCCTGTAACTACCCTGGGTGTTAGTTTTTATGGTAGCTGAGATCATGATCTATATACATGAGCAACATAAGATTCACACCTGGCGTCAGTAGCCTTCCATACATTTTTGAAGTCATTTTAATGTGAAATGTTTTCAGTTTTTTAACAAAAGTGTTAGAAAAACCCCCCTGTAACTACCCTGAGTGTTAGTTTTTATGGTAGCTGAGATCATGATCTATATACATGAGCAACATAAGATTCACACCTGGCGTCAGTAGCCTTCCATATATTTTTGAAGTCTATTTAATGTGAAATGTTTTCAGTTTTTTAACAAAAGTGTTAGAAAAACCCCCCTGTAACTACCCTGGGTGTATGTTTTTATGGTAGCTGAGATCATGATCTATATACATGAGCAACATAAGATTCACACCTGGCGTCAGTAGCCTTCCATATATTTTTGAAGTCTATTTAATGTGAAATGTTTTCAGTTTTTTAACAAAAGTGTTAGAAAAACCCCCCTGTAACTACCCTGGGTGTATGTTTTTATGGTAGCTGAGATCATATTCTATATACATGAGCAACATAAGAGATTCACACCTAGCGTCAGTAGCCTTCCACACATTTTTGAAGTCATTTTAATGTGAAATCTTTTCAGTTTTTTAACCAAAAGTGTTAGAAAAACCACCTTGTAAAAAAAACTGAAAACATTTCACATTAAAATGACTTCAGAAATGTATGGAGTGTTTTCAACGATGGCCGTTTTTTTGATGTTGCCCTTTGTTTGCAATGATGATTATGATAATTTAGTTATGTTTTGAGAGTGCTTACACTATACATACGCAAATCGTTTTTTAAAGAAAATTAGCTTTCTTCGCTTTAAAACGTTTAAACATACATTTTCTCTTCTTTTTCATAAATTCTCTGATTTTTCATAAAAGTTTCTGCTGAGAATTTTTAATTTGCATAAAAATATCAAAAATTTTCTGCTGGTGTTTAAAAATATCAGCAGAAAAAATTTCATTTTTGTGATAGTGATGCCTCTAGCGGTAAATAGCAAAACACATTTTTTCTGCTGGAAATTTTCTGCTATCTTATACAGCATGGTCAAATGGTGCTAGGTGTGAAGATAGGACAAAATAAGGTTACAAACAGCACATGATGGGATGACCCTTAGATGTGAATTAAATAACCTAACCAGTTTATTATGACTGATGCATACATATGATGAATATTAATATCCTTTACCTAAACCATAACTAACCCAAATTAATAAACTAACAAAATCTAATCTAGAGTGTGAATTTAATTGAGACTAACATTTTAATATATTTATGCAGTTAGAATATGAGTTTGCTGCAGTTCGCCCTAGTTGTTTCTGTGACTAACATCCTTTCCTAAATAACCTTATCTGTGTAGGATGCAGGCAGGGCCTGGGTCCGTATGATGCTGAAATATTATTCGCATTCAGATCTAATTTGTTATTTGATTGTTGATATTTCAGGATTTTGGTAAAGTACGATCGCTGTTATGGTTGGCTTGTACGCCTCTATCACATCATATCATTTTCTTGCGTGCCATTTGGACAACCCTTTATTGTTTTTTAACAGTTCTTTAAGCATGTTAAACCTGTTTTTCGCATTATATTAACTAACGTAATTAACGAATAAACATTTTGAAGCAAAACAAACACAAATAAATTATTGAGAAAATTTTATTTGGGTTGCATGTGCATCTCACAAAAACCTTATGTGTCACATTGATAAATCAAACCCGCATATGCGAATCAAAATAAATTAATCGTTTTTAACTGTTTTAATATATTTGCAGACCTGGCTAATAATTTTGCAAATTATCAAAATTTTGAGCTGAATCGATTGTTTTTTAGATTTCCCTTACTTGAGAAGGTAAGTTTAGTCGACCTTGAAATATTTAAAAAACGATTTTGAAAAATTCCTGCCGCTAACCAATTACTGGAAATAACTGATCAATTGTGACCAATTACAACACCCAACTATTGTTTTTACAGATTTTTCTGGGTCCGTGTTTTTACAGATCGACTGGGTTCCAAATCTTTTTTAAATATTACTCCTAACACTTAGTTTGTTTAAAGACGAATTAAAAAATAACTTTCAGGATATATGAGACTACTCCGGTATTTAAGTATATTTAAGAATAAGTAATACAACGACTATCTTACTATGGTGTCACGTTCAAAAAATGAAGATTATACATTTTAATTTTCGAATGGTAAGTGCTGCACTTATTATTGTTTAGAATATATAACATTATAAAATATCCGATGTCAATGTCCATTTTATTGTTTGCATATATCCTTGAACTTTTTATAAATATATTCAAACCACGATGTAGTTTTCCAATAGATAATAGATCACTTTAAAACTATAACATAATGGTTCAGAAAATGTTTTTCTAATTGAAAAAAAAATCTGTTGTGGCATCACAACTAAATGTCTTGTTATTCTCGAAAAAAAATGGAAAGAAGAAACATGCTGATGGTTTTTCTTTTATTATATCCACATTCTCAAGTGAGCTTTTTATGCTGTATATTCGTTTATACCGTTTTATATACATTGTTATGTAGATTTCGCGCACCGCACGTATTTGTACTTACACTCTCATACATAATTGCTCATTTTAATTTCAAAATTTTTTCTAGCTAGTTGAATATTGTCGACGTTGTCGTCGTCTATAGCCAACAGTTAAAAATCAATTAAACTTTTAGAATAAAATGACGCTTTTCATAAAGCTTTCATTCGAAAACCAAAAAAAAAATGGTCCTCGAATAAATATGAAGACATTTTTTTTTGTTGTTTGCTTGCATGGTGAAAAAAGGGAGTTGAGTACATAAAAGTTGAAATATTTTGTAACATTTTTTTTCTGTTTTGTGACAGCAGACGACTTTATTAGATAAAGCTCATGAAAACTTATTTTATTTATATATTCACTCATATATACAGTTTTGTGCTGTTTGTGTTTGATGGAATTTTTCGAAAGAAAATTTTAATAATTTAATTTGGTTTGGTTGTTGTTTAACAAAAATGTCAATGTTACAACAGTATGTCATCCTATGAGTTCAAGGAATATAAGTTGTATACGAGAAAAATTTTGTTTCATGGAATGATGAATGTGAATTATGCTAATATTAAATGTTTGCTGAACTTGAAAATTATTTTGTGTTCTCTCAAATCCGGATGTGAACTACAAAAATTAAAAGCTTCATCTCAAACACAAATTACCGTTATGTTGAAAGTGAAAATGCATTTCCGATATGCTATATTCTATACAAATAAACTACAAAATTTTCATTTAACTTTACAAATAATTTCCGTTATTGGAAATGTTATTATGTATTTCTTTTTTTGTTTTGTGAGCTTTATGTGAAAAGTTCAAGACGCAAAGGCGCCATTAAAATCATCGTTTAACGATTTCAATTTCCGGTCGCTTTGGTTTTTCTTTTTATTTTGGATATTCTCGCTAATTTGGCGGTACACATTATAGGCAATAATATTTGTCCCAGGATTAACGTGTTTATAAGGATTTTCGTGTACGAACTTGACAGTCACATCAAACTTTTTAAACAAAAAATAACAAGTAATTTTATTTTTTAAATTATTTTGGGATTTACTTGCGTTAGGATGAGCTTTATTTCGTATACGTACATAAATATAGAGTGGAAAAACAGAAAAACAAAACAAACACAATACTGTCTTAACTTTTTAACTCCAATTTAGCAAACAAAAAATAAATTTGGTTTGTGTTTGGCTTTGCGTTACGTAATTATGTAAAGTATTTATTAGAATTTCTAACAATTTAATTAAATTAATTTTTTTGTTTGTTGTTTCTCTAGTTTTTATCGTTCTGCTGTGTACGCTGCGGTAAATACACTATGATACATTTAAGAGAGATGAGCGTTTGCTTTGAATGTTTTTAGAATGATCATGTAAATGGGAAAAGTTGTAATTGTGCAATTAAATGATTATTATATTATTAGCAACAACAATTAGAAGGTTTTCGGTTTACCCGTCTGATTAAAAATGTAGTTGTAAAACGTTTTTATGTCCTTGCGATTTTTTTTTATAAAAATATGTATGTGATAGGGTCAGTTGGTAATATATATGCCGGAGTAGCGGACCAGAAACCTGAAATGCTTTAGTTGCTGTTTAGTGAATGTTTATGCTCAAGTTTAAATTGTGACATAATGTTTTTCAACGTACTAAAATTCGACTTAGCCATTATTCTTGAGTGTTATTAAAATTGTTAGCACAATCACATTATGGTTCTAAACTATTTTTGTGACATGTAACCAATAGATGTTTGATACGTTTGATAATTTGGCTAAGATGAATTGTACTCAATTGTTTCATGTACAAATGCTATACGGGAGAATAATCGCTGCCGACGTCAGAGAACTATATTTGAAGACCGACCACGACGATCTATATCTCAAACTCTAAATTGACGCGAGAAAATTTTGCAGCGAAAAAACATGAATCAAAAATGAAAATCAACAAGATGATATTTATCGAATTTGAAATGTTAAACACGGAGGCGGCCATCGATTCAACTTGTATCTTCAATTTTTCGGCAGACAACCTAAAAGAGTAGAAAACGTTCGAAGTAGTATCGGCAGTGCAGGAAGTGACCCGCTTACCACCGAAATAGTAATAAACCTATCTGTGGAGTATGCGTCGTTTGGAGTGACAAATGAGTTCTTAAGAAATTACATTAACAGCCGGGTGGGTACATTCATCGTACAACAAAATTTAAATTTTCAAGTTTCACCAAATATCGCAAAAAATAAATCGCCGCTGAATGAGAGAATCATGAGATCAGAAATGATTTTGGTAAAAATCTAGGCTGAGATGGTTGGGTCAAGTTGTTCGATCGCAAAACGAAAGTGAGACCACCAGTGTAGACACAAATTAACAAAAAACAAAAATGTAGATACACAATTTAACAGAAAGTGTAGAGCTACATAAATTTTTTTTGGCAGGGTTGAATTTGCTATCTACCCATTAAACCTAGCCTAATATAATTCGCGGCATATCACTGCGGCCTTCGTTTAATTTTTGTTGTTTAGTGTAGATGGAAAAAATAATGAAAAAAGTATAAACTCGGGTCTTGTGGATGTTTAAGTGCCACTAACACTAAATTCTAGAGATGACACCACAAATCTGAGTATACTGCCATTTCGGGGATACTCTCTACAATATTTAATGATAAATGGAAATAATATTGAAAAAAGCGTAAACGGGTCTTGTGGATGTTTAAGGGTCATTAACACTTAATTCTAGAGAAGACACCACAAATCTGAGTATAGTAGCATTTCGGGGACACTATCCACAATTTTTAGTGATATGTGGCATATCACTGTGACCTTTGGGGATTTTTTTTCATTAGTGTAAATTGAAATTATAATGTGAAAAATCTGACGGTATCATTCGTGTCATCAACTTTAGGGGCATCCTGTAGAAATGCATTGAGCAACATATACAACATATACTGAGGAGGATGAGTCTATCAGTAAAATTGGTCGCTAAAGGGAGAGCGTTGCAAAATTTGCTAAGATTGCTCGCGTTGAGGTGGAGAAGTGCTAAAATGTAGCGAGGCAGAGAAAGAATCATGAACAAGATGAACCAAAATTGGGGAACCTGACAGATATGAGTCAAAACAATGAAATAGTCAAATAGTACGGGGACGTAAATACAACAAGGCCGACTTACGACAGAGAATGCAGAAAGATCGAAAGGTGTGCTGACGTTATTAGTGCAAGTATTTTTTCAGTTATGATTAGCAATTGGATTGTAGAATGACCTTTCTTGTGGAGGAGAATATGGCAACAATCAAATCAGTTGTTACGACTGTGTTGTCTTAACAAGACATTTTTTTTGTTGTCTAAACGTGGTTTCTTGCGTCCGGGTTTTCGCTGTGTGAACGTGGTGTCTTGGTGGATGGATTCTTGTGTGTTTTCTTCTGTTATGTTGGCAACGGAACGAAAATGGGAGAGAAAGAGAGAGCAATGCGCATCGAGTGTGTGCAAAGTAAAACGTTTTGAAAAAAATGTTTTTTTCTTGTATGTCTCTCTTTTGTACCAACGAAAATTTGGTATAAAGGAGAGACTGAGAAGAGAGATGCATTTTCTTCTAAAACGTTTTATGAGCTGTGCGACGCTCGAATTTTTTTTGGTGGTCGCCATTCGAGTTTTGGATTTTTGATAATTCGAGTTGTAATTTTGATAGAGTTTGGATGGTGAAAAAGAAAAGTCAAGTTTTGGGTTTCTTGCATTGTATAAAGTCTAGTTTTTTTTTGATTAGTTTTTTGTTTCTGATAAATTTAATGCGAACAAAAGTATAAAATTTGCATTTAAAAAAAAAAAAAAAAAAACGGTGGTTTAAGATTCAAGTTTTGTTTATTGGATGAATAAAATTATTGTTAATACAACCAGTGTAAAATTTATTTATTTTTCTAATTTTGATATATGAAACGACATTTCTAAAATTGAAACCTGTCTGCCTTTTGTTGGTGTTTATCTGGCTAAAATAAAAGGAAGTGAATTAAATTAAAAAGTGTGTTTGTGTTTGAGTAAGATATACTCAACTTGTGCTTGCTGCGGGAAACGGTCAACCAAAACAGTTCGATACAATATTTGGCGTGTGTGCTTTTCCCGTTCAATATTAGTTTGGTTTCTTGAATACGGGATATTGGCGTCATAAGACCGGACTGTGTTACGTGTTTTGGTGTTAAATTTAATTAAGCGGGTATCGCAAATCTAAGCGGAGCCGCGAATCTCTGCGGCTGTCTCCAATTATTTAAAAAAATGGCTAGTGAAAGGTCGTTCAATAGTGTGTTGAGGTGGTGCTGATTACGGGTGGCCAGGTGAGGCTACTCCATTTTTTCTTTGGATTTTTGAGGCGAGGCAACGCTTAACGGTAACGGCGATTGACGGTTTCGGCAAGCCAACGCCCAAATATCCGGCTATTGTTGGTTTTAATTTTTACCGGTGGTCTGCCGCAACTAACGCGTAGCCAACCGGCTAGTCGTTACTTTTAATTTTTATAATATAATTAAGGTACAACTTTTTTTATTTTAAATTTTTTTATTTCTAATTTTTGATTTTCATTATTTTTCTGAAATTTTTATTAAATTTAAATTTTTATATTTTGTAATCGAGCGCCGCACAGCGGGTGCGCGCTCGATGCGTATTGCATCTCTCTCTCTCTCTCGTTCCCTCCCTGTCTTTGTTTCGGGAAGTTGTTTCTTTTGTTTTTGTTTATTTTTATATATATAAAATGAATTATTAAATTTTTTCGGTATGGTGTGATGGGAGCGGAGACTCCCTCTGTGTCGGTTTAGTGTTTGCGGTCCCTTGGTGCCCGCATCCAATTTCGTAACCGGGGCTTTGCCCTGTTTGAATTCGAATGGATGCGCGCACCAAGGCACCTCTCTCCCATTTATAATTTTTTGAGTTGTTCGTTCCTCAGGTTCCGGCCGACGGATTTCGGCGGAACTCGGTATTATTATTATTTGCGTTTATCCATTTTATAATTATCTGTTAATCACGGTGTAGGCCAGGAGCCCTGCATGCCTCAAACCCCACGACCCTCGCACTTCTCGCTGAGAACGTAGCCGGCAAAACATCACCGTGGAGGCCTCTCCAGGAGCTTAGTGAATATCTGCAGGTTGGCAGTAGCCAGCTTGTAACACAGTTGTAAACTTTGTTAATCATTAAGACATGGAAGTTTATAGAGCCAATTTTCACAAAATAAAGTAATACCTACATGCAAATTATGTAACTTATTATTAACAAACTATTTATATGAGTTCGATTTCACTGTCGTATAATGCTTATTTATCTCAGATGGTTAAACAAAAGTCCTAACATATTCATATTCACAATTGACAGGTTCAAGATCTAGGAAATTGTTAGATGTTTTTCCAAAGAGTTCGGTCGTTTGTCAGCTTCTTAATAGCTCAAATTTTTAAATCCCGCTTTTCAGGATCCCGCTTTTCAGAATCCCATTTTTCAAAACGACGCCTTTCATATTCCTGCTTTTCAAAATCACATTTTTCAAAATCCCGATTATCAAAACCTCGCTTTTTTTATTACGTCTTAAATTTTAAAAAGCGGGCTTTTGTTTAAATTAAGCCTTCGGTTGTTGTGTGTAAAACTTCAGTAATACTTTGGTTTCTATCAGCATCATCAGTAGTCAAAATACATATAGTACTTTACTAAAAAACTGACACTTTTGGTGTGCATTTTCCACGGGAAAAGCTCTGGCACCTAGGCTTTAGGGCAAAAACATGATTTATGAGTTTTGATCAGAATCAATTAAGCTAACTAACAAACATCCATAATCACTATAGCAAATGTTCTCTTCAGATCCATTTTTAAAGTTCGATTCTCTGCAAAAAATAAAAAATATTCTATGCAAAACCTGCAACTTCCGGTTGGTTGTTTTGTCGGAAAGCTTTGGCGTACCTTAAGTCAGCGATCAATTAAACCGTGTAATGAAATGGCAAAGATTAAACAAGATATTTTGGGTCAAAAGTTAAAATTAATAAATCCCTGTACATATATAACTTATGAAAAATCATCAGACCCGGGCCTTCATAACGTAGAGGTGAGTCAGAAAACTTCAGATTATGAAATATAACAAAATTTGTCGACATCATTTCTTTTTCTGACCACATTTAGTTCGGGGTATCATTTGAACGTGGTTGATTTCGTTCTCATAAGTAAAAAATAGCCAAATCGCAAGATCTCGCCAGACAAATGGCTGACTCATATTGTTTTGAGATATAATTGGAATTATTTTTTCTCGCGTGCTGCTGAAAAATTAAAATTGGGCACATGAACGTGTTTACATGAAAATAAGTCGAGAACACAAAATGAAGCGGTGAAAATGCTTTGGTTGCCTATAACTAACTTGTTTTATAATGTTACTTAAAAACAATGAAGATATCTGGATAAAACAAAGCGCAGATTGCTTCCGAGATTAATTACTACAAAATTGTTTAGGCTTAACACTTTAACACTAACATCAGTACAGAAGTTTTGGCATGAAAGTTGAACAATGAAATTGGTATGGACTACAAACTGACAAAAACATTAGAAATATTTGGTAATCATTCCTTATCTCATAAGAGATGCAAAAATACAAAACAGTAATTTAATTTAAAAATACAGAATGACACTAATTTTATTTAAATCTAAACGACAAATTCAGCGAAAACGGGAGAAAAACTATGATACGAAATCTTTCACAGCCAATCGTGGAAGTTTAGAAATATATTGGCAATGTTTTGAATTACATATTGTATAATTAACCACCACGCCATTCCTAGTTCAATCGCCAAATTGGTATATCCTTCTCAGTTATGATGGGTTCTGGAGAGGCAGCTATAAATTCGATCACTGAAACATACCAAAGAAATAAGGTTCAATGGCCCTTTTATATCTTAGTAACAGGATAAAGATTTTGCAATGATTTCTGACTTTTCATTTCTTTCACTACCTGAAATTATGACTGCATTTGTGGAGCAATACCAAACGAAGACATATAAAATTTTTAAGGGTAATTACATTGGCAGAATAAAACGTCACGAGCTACAACATCGATATTTTTTAGTATTCAACCATTCGCCTACTTATCCAATTGCAGACTATGTGCCATTTGCTCATTAAAGCTTTCATTGAAAATTTGCCACAAAAACCACAAAATTGTATGACTCACAAGAAGTTCACTCAAGCCAAAATTCTATACAACAACGGTTTTATGTAATTTTCCTTATCTTTCATAATGCGACGGTTTCTTTGACAGCTATGGAAAAAACAAACCAATAACATCTTCCGGTTGGAATTTCTTATTTTTTGGAAATGCTTAGTATAAAGTTTTATGATGATAAGATTTATGATGATTTGCCTGTAGAAAAAAATTTAAGTAAAGAAGCAGTTTTGTCAAAATCCGTAATTTGAAAAACCGAGCTTCCAAATGAAAAAGAACGAAGAAGAAATCTTACAGAACTTTGTTAAAAATATTCAGTTTTAATTATCCTGTGAAGCGAAAAAGGCTCGCTAAAAAATTTGCCACACTATCCCCAATTCTAGCTTCACCCTTAGTTGAGTTTCAAGGACCCCACCCCCATTAAATTTGTATTTCAGAATCTTACCGTTTTCGATTTAGAAATTGAAATTTGGTACACCCGAACTAAGAGGATCAGGGTTCCGCAGTTGTAATTTCAAAATTTTTAACTCACATCAAATCGGATTTTGGAAAGCGTCGAACTTACAAGGGGGTGTGGGGAACTTATATATATATATTGATTTCCATTTTTGGGTGCACTTATTTAATAATTAGTATTTTACAATATTAACTTATGTAGAAATATGGCTAGATTTGTTAATCTAACAAACATGACGGTAAGATGGTACATTGTCTGACGGTAATCAATTCAAACTTAACTTCCCATATAATACAACTCATGTCAATTAAGAACAGTTTGATCCATTTGGAATACAAATCAATACATTTTACTTCTTGATTCTATTGATCCTAGATTTTCAACTATCTCGATTAAAAGGGAAAAACGCTCTTAATAAAGTCATCTAAATAATAAAAACGAAAATTTACAATTTTACAGTTTAAATTTAGTGTCTAACAAATTCACAATTCTAATACATATCATTTATTACAGTAGGATTACAAGTTTTTAATAAGCTTTGTAGTCTATTTGTCTAACTCACAAAAGCTCTATAACTGTAATATTTTTGGTATGTAGTAAAACTAAACAGAACAATTTGTGTTGATGAAAAATGATAAACTTGTTTCTTTACATTTTGTAGTGAATTCGTGAATGCGAATAAATGAATAACAATATATTTGTATGTATGCCTCTTTTTTAACGAAGAGTGTAAAATAATAAAAATAAATAAAACGCGCGTAGCCAAAACCAACAACAATATAAAACATGGCATGGCACACAACAGAAAGAAACAAATGTATACACACCTTTCATAACTTCGCATTAAAATCTCAAAACAGTTCGAAATATTAAAGCATATACATAATTATAACGCGAGGACAACCTATTTAAAGTCCTACTCATTGGTATTACCTTAAAGTAGCACCGCTCTATGCGATTTAAGATGTGAATCCACTCAAACTTCTGGATCACTAAGTGAGCTCCATGATAAAATTATGAAACTTATTGAATGAGTCAGTAGTACTATTATCTTGCTCCTTTGCAAGTAACCGTTTTCCCCATTATGGAGAGTTTCCCCCTTTCCCCCATTTTGAGGAAATTTCCCTTTTTCCCCCATTTCGGAGAAGTTCCTTCCATTTTAGGAAATTTCCCTATTTTGGGGAAAATTTCCCATATTTTGGGGAAATTTCCTTAATTTTTGGGGAATTCCCCCTATTTTGGGGTATTCCCCTCATTTTTCGGACATTTTTGCCCATTTTGGGGAATTTCCCCCATTTTAAGGGAATTTCTTCCGTTTTGTGAAATTTCCCTTATGATGGGGAAATTTCCCCCATTTTGGGTGATTTCCCCTTTTTGAAGTATATTGTCTATTTTGGGAATTATTGTTCCCTATAATATTTCCCTATTTTATTTCATTTTAGGTAAATTTCCCTTATTTTAGGGAATATCGCCCATTTTGGGGAAATTTCCCCAATTATGGGGGATTTCCACCATTTTGAAGAATTTCCCCCATTGTGGAATATTCCCTATTTTGGGGTATTTTCACCCATTTTGGGAGAGCTTCTCCCATTTTGAAGAATTTGCCGTATTTAGGGGAAATTCCCCCATTTTGGGGTGATTTCCCTCATTTTAGGGAATTTAACCTATTTTGGATTTTCTGATGGACATGGTACATATGTGTTGTTAGCTTAAGACATCCTTAACAAATAAAAATTATCCCCATTTGAATATGATGAGGTAGACCGATTTGTTATTGACCCCGAACTTGATCAATTTTTGCAAATTTGAAATAAATGGACTAATTGACACATTCACTGTATCGAGGATTGCCCAGTACCCAGAGATTTCCGACGGCCATGGTATATATGTGTAGTTAGCTTAAGACATTCTTAACTAATAAAAATTATCCCCATTTTAATACGATAAGGTATACCCATTTTTTGTTGACCCCGAAATCTCTGTGACCTGACCAATCCTCGATTGGTATGTTTATACCAACAAAAGTATAAGTTAGTGACATTTGTAGTTTCGAAGTTGTTAATAACATTTACCATCATCAAGCATCTCAAAACACTCTTGTCATATAATTGGTAGCTTAATTCCAGTGGTGAAGTTAACATTGTATATTACTTACTGCTTAAGCCAAGTCTAAAAATCCACTTTATGGTTGTTGGAGCTGAAAATTTTTCTTTTGATTCACAATCGTACGACTTACCTGCAACGAAATAAATAAAAATCATTAATAAAATAATTAACAGTTAATTGTAACTTAACTAAATTATACACTTTTCAGCTTTTATTGATTTTATTATCAGTTTGTCGAAAACCTTTATCGGTTTAAACTGGAATAAACGTGGTCACTACAATAACGCGATCATCAATTAGCTCAGAGTCAATTTTAGTAGAGCATGCCAGTTCAAAATTTGTAGTGGATATTCAACGGTCCATAATAGCCCATGCGATGACAAACTCCGATTTTGGTCGAAATTTGTACGATGGTCTGTTATGGGTCGTTGGGCAGCCCCTATTTTCATAAATTATTTTCACTATAATGCTTTGCAGTATATAAAACTGGTAACTGGTTTAGGGTCTACATGTTCTAACTATCACTTTTTCCACTTCTACGGAAAAATCGTGTTGCTTGGATAACCATTTTGAAATTTCTATCAACGGCATATATTTTTACCTTTAAAGTAAAAGCTAAATTTTTGACACTGTGCATGACAACAATTTTTGACATACTTATACCATTGACAGTGCATTATACCATTCAGCATGACGAATTTTCTTTCATAGATGTAGGGATGAAAATGTTTAACCGTAAAAACAATTGACAATAACTCTTTTTCAATTGTTGGGTAATTTGGATCAGCAGATTTTAAAGAAACTTTTATCGTAACTACCGATGCAAGCTAATTTGCGATTGTGGAAATTCTATCTCAAAAACCAAGATCTCAGATAACAGTCCTTTCTATACCTTTCGTTAGTCGTTCTTTAAACTCTGCCGAATGAAATTACCCGACAATTAAAAAAGGGTTATTGGCAATTGTTTGGGCGGTTAAACGTTTCCATCCCTACATCTATGGAAGAAAATTCGTAATAAAAACTGACCATCGCCCATTGAGTAGGCGTTCGAAACCTTTCTCTCGTCTCTTGAGATGGTCAATCGATTTAGATGAATACGATTACGAAATTTTATACAAACCGGGAAAATCAAAACGAAATGCAGACGCGCTAAATCGAATGGTTCATCATTGTTCTAATATTCCCAATGATGTGTTAACCTATACTAGACCACAATCCAAAGATCAAAATCACCATATAAATTTGCCGAACAGTCCTTCTTCTATAAACTCTATTTCACCAATCCCTAGGTTCTTCTTCCCCTACTTCATCACCACAAAACGTTGTTACAAATCTTGAATCCGAATCTGATATAAACCGAGTTATCGAAGAATTTCATTGTACACCTTTAGGTGGACATCAGGGTATTTTACGAACAGCTCGAACGATACCAAGTAAAAAAATTCAACATACAACCATAGAGTTATTTTTAAATCTTTTCATTTGACAGATACAATTTTCCTCGCGAGAACATCCCATCTCAAGTTCCAGAGGGTCTTCTGCGTCACGCGCGCAACGTGAGGTCCAGCGGTATCATGCAGCAGTATGACTTGCCTGCTATAGGGTTCTGCAGTCACCGTTGGACCAGTCTGCAGCAGTTCGTAATAAAGCTCACCCTTCATGTCTCACCAGATACACAGGAGAACCTCCTTTAATGGATGTTCTGTTTCGGCGTCAATGTATCTATTCATAACTTTTTCGTTTGTGATTCTCGTCAAAAATATAGTTCTCATCACCCGTCACGATTTTTGACAACAGTACTTTTTTTTTGGTACCGGACAAGCAAGCAGTTAAAGGGACGTGTTAATAAATTGCTGCTCAGGGCGCGGCTGGCCACTAAGATCGAAATCACTACTTCTAAAGTGGTGGACACAACGTCGGCACCAAGAACACTAAAATTGATTACCGTGCTTTAGAAGCATTTCTCCTTGTTGGAATTCGTATAGACTGCAATGCTTAATGTGCTATTTATCAGTTGCCATCGCAAACTCTACTATTCTGAGAGGTAATAACTCACGTAGATTTGTCGTTCGGTATTCTGAAACCTTGTGTCCGAACCTGTAAAAACCACAAAATAATTTTAAGCTCGAAGAAAAAAATCTGTAAAGATTAAGTCATACACCTAATAGATTAAAGGATTTATCAAATTTATAAGTATTCCGATATTATTTATTCCAGTTTGTTTTAAAGAGGTATTAAAGATAAATTTGTTTTGAATATTTCTCGTGAAACCTCTCTGTGACCTATCTTTCATCATCAGCTGCATTTTTTATTTGATTTACCTTAAACGAGTATGTACAAAGGTTAGTTAAAGTTCCTTTGTTTGAAAACGAAGAGTAAAAAAGAAAACAAAAATGTAAAATAAGAATAAAAGCTTGGTATGCAACTATACGTTGTTATTTCTTTTCTATTCTTCAAACATGAAAACCCCTTAAAGGAATATTTTTTTATTTTATAATACAGGGTGAGGTTTTGAAAAATTTTCAATTATGGAAGAAAAACGTTTAGTAAAAAATTGTTGAATTTATAGGGCTCCGTGTGGTGGTAACCATAAATCGTGAAGCTAATTATTTATGTAATGTTCATGTTTGATTTTAAATTAAGGATTCCTAAATGTGAATCATAGCTTAACAAAACGGGTGGCCTAGATTATTCCTCGCCTTTGTCCAAAGGGTAGTTTGATTCTTCTTCTTATCTCTAATTGGCCACAATAAAGAAGCTGATTCGAAAAAAACTTTTATGAACTTATTTAGTACAATATTTAGCCGGCTATTTAGCAAACCATTTTAGTTTTCTTTTCGAATTTTGTTCGGTTTCGTAAAGTTTCCACAATTTCTTCCGAAAAATTATTAGGATCGGTGTCGTGCTGTCACAGTTTTATCTTAACTCGTGCAAAAGCAAGATAAGAAGACAAGTTTCAGTCCAGTGGTAATATAATATGTATTTATAAATGAATAGATATCTATAAACCGCTCAAAATTCATTTCAAGAATTTTTATTCATACACTGTTCAAAAGATTATCAAAAAATCTTATTTAAAATCATATATGTAAAACCATAGGTGCTGACCATAAATTGATTGATAGGTGAATGTTGATTGAAACTGATCAGTTTTAAATTTTTGTTTTGCATAGTAGCTGAGTTATTGTCTACAGAAATAATAAACTATGAAACTTCATCCCTTGTGTGTCAGATATCTAAAATTTTACAATTTATGTGCCAAAATTAATACTTGCATTACTAACAAAGCAAACAACATACGAACAACATACTACGATTATTTTCCAATTGAACGCCTTTCTAGCAATGATAGAATAAGATAATTGGGACCAATCAATTTCCTGGCGGAGAAGTCAGTATTCACCACCAGTGGCACTATTCTGGTTTTCCCTGGGAATAGGGAATTGGGAAATATATTTTCATATCATTTTGGTCTAAATTATGTTTTTCTGGCCTATTGTTGGAATTAGCTTGGTGTAAATATTTTCGAAACAAAGTTGATTGGGAAAAATTGGTTCCACAAAATTTTTATAGGGAAATATAATCCCAATATATCTCTGTTTCAAAAATATTTGTACCCAACTAATTCCAACAGTAGGCGAGAAAAATTTAATTTAGACCAAAATGATATAAAAATATATTTCCCAATTCCCTATTCCCAGAATAGTGCCACAGGACTTTCCCGTACAGCTTTAATCCTTCTAACATAAACAGTATCACCGAAATCCGCAGCAGCATCCTCTTGGGTTCTCTTGGAGAGGAAATACGACTACAACATCATTAAATGGATACATTTCTGTCAGTGTTTCGAGTCAGTGTATTTCTGTTAGGCAAAATTAACTTTTTTTGAATAATAGGCAATAGGTTATTATAAGATATAAAATGCAAACAACAGCATGGCAGAATTCAACTAACTTTACTTAATAAACACATTTTTATTAATCACTTGTTTTTTGTTTCGCAGAATATTTTGAATATTTTTCAAAAAATTTAAAAAATCACTCGATCGATTTCGACTTGTTAGGTCATCATCAGGAGTATCTACCGATTTGTATTAGTAAAAATTTTGTTATATAGCAGAAAAAAGCAAAATATAAATAAAAGAAGGAGGGACAAAAAATAAGCAATAAAAATTAATCACGGATCGCGCAGGTAGGCGATGAGTCATAGATTGAGTAACAAAATTCAAGGCATATTATTGCGTACGTGAGAATAGAAAAGGGCGGGGTCTGTAATTGGTGAAAACCGGATTTCTCTCTGTTTGTTAAGGATATTTTGGTTAAGAAATATTGATTTTCTAATTTCGTAAGATTCTAAGGAATCTAAACCTCTGCCTTTGGGTTGTATATGTAATATGTCTAAATTGTTCAAGCTAGCTGTACGATTTTCTGAAGTTAAATGGTTATGGAAAGTTGATTGATTGCAACCAGATAAATGTTCTTTAGCTCTAACTCCAAAATTGCGCCCAGTCTGACCAATATAGGAGAAACTACAATCATTGCAATTGATCCTATAGACACCAGATTTGGAAAGGCGATCAACTCTAGGTTTATTGTTAAAAATCATTTTCTTTATTGTGTTATTATTATAAAAAGCAAAACTAATATTGATATAATTGGACACGATGTTGCTAATCCGTTGGCTCGTTTTTCCTATATACTCTAAACAACGCCAATTTTCCCGCGTTGGACTATCCGGTGGATAAATACCCGTTAGAGTTTTACGCTTTAGCTTTTTATTCAATAACTTTAATATAGTCCTAGTTGCATATCCGTTATTCGTTGCTATTTGAAGAATTATGTTAAGCTCAGTGTTATAATTTGAATTTGACAGAGGGATGTTTATTAGTCTATCTATGAGTGAGTGGAAAGCTGACATTTTAATATTATGGGGATGGTTTGAAGAACTAGGGATAACAGCGTCTGTATACGTGGGTTTCCGATAAATTTTGAAGTCTAAAGTAGAATTAATCCTGGTTATTGTTATATCTAGAAAATTAATACATTTATTTTCTTCTTTTTTAACGTAAAATTAATGGTGGGATATTGAGAATTTAACCAAGTAAGGAAAGAGTCTAACAGTCTATCAGTTCCATTCCATAGACATAATATGTCATCAACATATCTATACCAAAAGATTATATGACGAAAATAAGGATTGTTATTTGATATGATCATTTGTTCGAAGAAATTCATGAAAATTTCACCCAACAAAGGTGACAGAGGAGAGCCCATGGGTAGACCATCAGCGAATTTGAAATATGTATTATCAAAACAGAAATAATTTTGTTTAATACAAGTCTCAAAAACTAAATTCAGTTCACGACGTAAGCTCTCACCTACAACATCCCTATCTAAGTAATTACAAACTATTTGGGACAAAGTCAGAAAATCATACAGCTAGCTTGAACAATTTAGACATATTACATATACAACCCAAAGGCAGACGTTTAGATACCTTAGAATCTTACGAAATTAGAAAATCAATATTTCTTAACCAAAATATCCTTAACGAACAGAGAGCAATCCGGTTCTCACCAATTACAGACCCCGCCATTTTCTATTCTCACGTACGCAATAATATGTCTTGAATTTTGTTACTCAACCTATGACTCATCGCCTACCTGCGCGATCAGTGATTAATTTTTATTGCTTATTTTTTGTCCCTCCTTCTTTTATTTATATTTTGCTTTTTTCTACTATATAACAAAATTTTTACTAATACAAATCAGTAGATACTCCTGATGGATGACCTAACAAGTCGAAATCGATCGAGTGATTTTTTAAACTTTTTGAAAAATATTCAAAATATTCTGCGAAACAAAAAACAAGTGATTAATAAAAATGTGTTTATTAAGTATAAGTGTGTTTCGCCAAGTGCCTACGGCAAATAGCGTAAAAAGTATCAACTAACTTTATTGTTACTATATTGGTATAAACATAAACGTGAGCGTACTTCACTCTATACAATATAAAGGTAAGTTTACACTTTACTTTAAAGGTATGTTTATATGTTACATACCCTTCTTGTTTTTTTTTAATTAATAATTATATAATTCAATAACGTAAATCTAGTTTTATATAAATCAATTTTACATTCTAATGCTTAATTTTGAGAAATATGTTATTTTTTTTATTTTATTTTATGTTTTATTATTTTTTATAAATTCAGTCTTGAAACTGGTCTTACCGTGCTTCCTGAACGTCTAACTTTCTTGGTGTCATTGTTTTGTTGAAGTTTGTAGTCGTTTGTTTTGTCGTTAAGCTGTTCTATTATCATTGTTGTTTGGGTAACCTGACATATTAGGAACCGTTTCTAGCTTTGGTACAATCTGTACTGAAGTTTTCGCTAGATGATGTTTGTTTCTACGAAATATCCTACCGTCGTCGGTTTTTACTATTAACGATCTTGGCGCTTGAGCTTTATCTATTAAGCTTTGTTCATACGACGTATAAAAATCTCGGATTTTTCCATCCGAGATTTTTTTTTCAATTTTTTTCAACTGTTTTGTATGAAAATAGGCGTGTCTGTTGTACAATTGACGTGATGTAATTGGTTAAAACGATAGGATAGAAGAATCCGACATTTTTATCCGTCGTATGAACAAAGCTTTACTGTGCCTGGAATCCATTCTCTGTGACCCGTTTGCATTCTGATCTTGTCATTGAGATTCAGTGTTGGAGCCTCTTTTATCCTTTTATCAGCATACGACTTTTACCTTTCTCTTACTTGCTTTAAATTCTCTGTCACGTTGCTAATTGTTCTTGGCATTAGTAGATTTTTTTTAACGGTAAATTAGTTCTCGTAATTCAGCTTAGTAATCTTTGATTTGGTGATTCCAGCTCATTGTTCCTAGGTATGTTTCTCCAATTTTATAATGCTTTGTAAATATCCGTGTTATCCTTACTGCATTTCGCAAGTTGTAACTTTGCTGTTTGTACTGCTTTTTCAGCTGTACCGCAGTAAATGTGGACTTGACGTCTCTTGAATAAATTCCCATTTCTAGTACCTCTGGCGTTTCGTGCATTGCAAACGCTTTCTTTAAAACCCTAATTACTTCTTCTGACGTTGTAGTCTTCAATTGTTCGAAGTCGATATGGCCTGAGTAGACTACATGAGATTCAAATATGAATAGATCTGTTGCTACTCTTTGCCATGGATACTCCGGGATTTGTTTGTTTATAATCGGTTCTTTCACGTTTCTTCGTTGTGTCTGTTGACATATTGCACACTTTTCGACAAAATCTATTACGTCTTTACACAAGTTTTTCCAATAAAATAATAGTCTTATTCGCTTGACTGTACTTGACTAAATGACCGGTATGTGCAGTTTTCAGTATTTTCTCGATTTGTTTAGGCGGGATTACTAGCTTTAAAGATTATTCCTTCGTATACTGCTAATTCCTCCTTGAATTAGTGAAATGTTTGATCTCATGCGGAATGTTGTTCTCTTTTTCTGGCCATCCATGCTTAATATATGACATTAATTGGTTCAGATTGTTATCGGATTTAGTGTTTTCCTTTAATTTCTCCTGTGCGTCCTGTGACATTATGGTAATATTATTTGAACTTCAAGTTCTTCTTCATCCAAAACATTATTATCCACTTTGCAATCTCTGCTCAGTGCATCTGCTGTTGGTATTTCTGCACCTTTTTTATAAACTACGTTTAGTGCATATTGTAATACATCGAACAATATCCTGCGCAATTTCGGTGGAGCATGTTCTATAGTTCTTTTAAAAATTGTTTTCAATGGCTTGTGATCCGTTTCGATTTCTAACTGTTGGAACTTCTTACACGCAAATTTTATTAATTGTTGCCTCTTTTTCTATCTGAGGATAGTTCTGTTTAGCTTGTGTTAGTGCTTTTGATGCGTATGCAACTGGGTGACCTTCTTGCATAAGCACTGCGCCTATAGCTTTCTGAGTTGCATCTACTGATAGTTTTACGTCTGCGTTGACATCAAAATATCTAAGTACTGGAGCCGAGATTAATAACTGTTTTAGCTTATCAAACGCTTGCTGTCGATCGTGTTCCCATATAAAACTAACGTTTTTTCTAACTAATTCCCTTAGTGGTGCTGTTACTTCGGAACAGTTTGGAATGAATTTGGATACATATGTCACCATTCCTAAAAATCTTTGTAACTGCTTTACATTTCTTGGTGTCTCGATACTACCAATCATATTTATCTTATCATTATCCGGTGACAAGCCATCTGCTGACATAATATGCCCTAGAAACTTCAGCATTGTTTTATTAAATAAGCATTTTTCCTTATTTAGTTTTAACCCAGCAGTCATGATCCTCTGAATCACCTGTTTTGTTTTGACTTCTTACTCTTCCCTAGATGCTGTATAAATGAGTATGTCCTCCATTGAGCATTTGACATTTGACAAGTCTTCCAACATTTGCGACATTATTTGTTGGAACACTTCAGGTGCTGACGCCAGTCCGAATGGTAATCGCAAACACGTGTAGCGACCCCATGGTATCGAAAACGCTAAGTATTTTTGTGTCCTTTCGCTAACCTGAATCTGTCAGAATCCGCGTTTACAATAATGTAAATACTTTAGAACCTTTCACCCGAGCCGATATTTCTTTCAATTATTCCATTGGGTAATGGCTTCTTAATATATTGGGTCTAAACACACGCGTATTTTATTTTTTTGTTTAACTATCACCATCGGTGACACCATTGGTGTCGGCTCTTTGATCGGCTTTATGACTTCTAGTTTTGTCTTGTTGTCGAGTTCATTTTTCACTTGTTCTCTTTTCGCGTGAGGAATCCGTCTAGGAGTACAACTACGAAGTCCGGGCTTGTTTTAAGGTCAATATCATACGTATAATTTTTTAAACACCCTAATCCATTGAACACTTGTTTGTCTATTTCAAAACTATGAACCGACTGTACGTTACTTCCGTCTGTTCTATTGATCAACCCTAATTCTATACACGTCTTAATCCCTAGTATCGGTATCGTATCGTCGTCTACGACTTTGCATTTTAGTTCTACTAATCGATTTTTGATTTTGGTTTTCACTGTAACTTGACCAACTACGTCAACTCGATGTCCATTAAATGAGATTAATTTTTTTGTACTCGACGCTTCTATTTTTAATTTTAATTTGTTTGTCAGTTTCTTATCAATTACGTTGCATTGAGCGGCAGTTAACTTCATTCTGTTCAATTTTAATTTTTTCAAACCATGCATTCTCATATTTTTCTCCATTATTTACAACATACAGATATAACTCTTCCTTTACTTCATCATTAACATTCTCAAATATTGCACCTCATCAAATGTTGCACCTTGCATGTTGCACCAATTTTTGGATGATATTGTCTTGTTTCGTTTCTATCTCTTTTAATTGAAAAGTTTCGAATATTTTCCCTGCCTCTATGCCCATACACGTCATTAGAGTTGCGGCTTGAATTAGTTTTAAATCATCCTGTTTATTTAATTTTGTTGCTTTGCTGTAAAACCGGAATTGCTGGATCCATATTTCCCAGTCTTCTGCAACGTTTTCGGTTATTACTAAATGTCTGGGTGATTTCAAATGTTCCGCCATTTTATTTCGATACTAAACACGAATGCGTCGTTGTATTTTCTGTTTTATACACGCGTCCGAAACCTTATTTTTTTGTATTTCTCGTAATTTATACAAAATGTGATTACTTTACCGTTCGTTTAATTGTAATTTAACTTGATTTATTAATATTTTCTTTGATTTCGGCTGGATTTTATTTTTTATTTTACACGTGGAATTTTTTTTCTTTAAATTTTATATTCACTTTACGTGTTTTATATCTTTTTTTTAAGACACATATAATTTTATTTATTCGATTTTGTTTTTAATTTTATTTATCACTTCTGACACCATATAAGACATAAAATGCAAACACCACTATGACAGAATTCAATTAACTTTATTGTTACTACATTGGGATAAACATAAACGTGAGCGTACTTCACTCTATATAATATAAAGGTAAGTTTACACTTTACTTTAAAGGCATGTTTATATGTTACAGATATGTACTCCTCTCTGTCATCTGTGTTTTGGGACAGGTTTGGAAAACTTAGTGCCACATTTTGGAGAACCGTAGCAGTGGTTATCGTGGTTTTTAATCATAGAGTCATCATTCCAAGCAAGTTCATCATTCATCTTCTAAAGATTGGTACATGGGGAACAAATTTTTGAAAAATTAGGTATGGAACGGTGATACCAGCCTGTCATTCCCAAAGTCCGTAATCGAAAGTATTTTATCCGGATCCATGCATAAAAACCCATTCCCATGACCAAGGTACTTAGTTTCTTTTATTTACTCCATATAAAAAACTTTTATTTACTCCATATTTTAAGTGAAAACAACGTGAATAGGGAGGCTCTTATGTGTCTAGATGGCTCTGTTATAGTCCTATATTTAAGGTGGCCCTGCACCAAAATTAAGTATCAAAAAATGTTTGCTGATTAAAAAAAATTAAAATAGCCCTACAAGTTTTGGAGTGACTGCGTAACACGGCTTTCCCGAAACACTACAAGTTCAATAAAATCTATTTTGGCTTTTTATTTTAAATCTCACCCTGTCTATTGAAGAGAAACCAATATTAACTTAATATGCTTCCGCTTTTGTAGAAAATGTCGAGAATAAGTTCCGTTCTACTTTTATTTTTATCATAACAGTACTTAAAATGTATGATACAATGTCCTAAAAAATTAATAAGATTTATAAAATCCACCAATTTAATCACCTGGCTAACCGTGGTTTATTGTTTTATGGCTGGGTTGGGCAATAAAGGTGGTTTAATTTGGTTACGCTACCAAACCGATTTACGCCGTCCCATGTTAATATGCCATTGTGTTTATGCCTTTTAACGAGCTTTTCTCAAGGTGGCTTAAAATGTACGCACATCAAAAAAGGATTTAACAATAAACCACCAACAAAATGACAATTTGACCATAAAAATAAATAAGCATAAAAATATTTATTATCTGTAAAAAGTTTTCCCGACAACAATAACACAAAATGACAACAACAACGATATAACTGGATTAAAAAAAACACTGACACAAAGTATTTTTTTTTTGTAGTAATGGAACAGATAAAAGTTTAATTTTGGTTTTCTGCTCCAGGCAATTTATTTTTTTATCTTTTTCAATAGTCTTATCGGAAATGATTAATTTCCGGAGATCGAAATCTCTGTAAAATGTTTTACTTCAATTATCCGTTTGATATACTTCCGCATAGTGCGCGGTTGGAAAAAAAATCAACATACTGCCCAAAACATATGTTGAGTATAAAATTTAATGTCGTTTTTCTTTTACGAGTACATATAAAGTTCCGTGCTTCATTCTCTACTTATTATAAACTTACATATACTCGTATATGTCTTGATATTCTTACAAATTTATATTTTTCTTGGCAATTGATTTGCAATTTGCAAAAACAAAAACAACAACAAAAATAACCTAAATGAAAAAATATGGTTTTGATATAAAATAAGAAATTGTTTATATTTCGATTTTATTGAAAATTAATATTTATGTGATTTATTCGTATTAATACTCCTCTTTGTATTTAATTTATTGATTACGTAGCTGCAAATCTGCAATTTATTACATGTGAAAATCACTTGATGAAATTTAATATTAATTTGGATACGAAGCAAGCAAAATATATTTAAAGTGGATAGACTCAAGTTCATTATGAACTGAATTGTTTACGAAAAGGTAGAAAATACGTTTTATGTGTTACCATCTCGTTATATACCATATAAAATTAGGCAAAACAAAACAAAAATTAGAAATGTTTGTAATTAAAACACTCTGCCACATCCAGAATTACAATTATGTTAACTCTTGACAATAGGGCATTCATCTTACTCCCCCGTTTGATGGATAACCTTTACTAATTAAAACAATTTGTGTAGTAAATTTCGTATTCTCCTACAAATATTATAAACACACACGCAAATACGGGGTTTTCGACAATTGATCGAAAAACGATTAACCGAAAATGTCAAATCGCCGAAATCTCCGAAAAATGTATTAACCATGAATCAACGTTTACTGAAATAAGTAATCAGGATAAAACAATCCATCGCACGCAATTCGTATTCAATTCATATTCAATTCATGTTCAATTCATATTCAATTCATATTCAATTCATATTCAAATCATGTTCAATTCATATTCAATTCATATTTAATTCATATTCAATTCATATGTAAATTCATATTCATTTCATATTCAATTCGTATTAAATTCATATTCGATTCATATTCAAATCATATTCAATTCATATTCAAATAATATTCAATTCATATTCAATTCATATTCGATTCATATTCAATTAATATTCAATTCATATTCAATTCATATTCAATTCATATTTAATTCATATTCAATCCATATTCAATTCATATTCAATTCATATTCGACACGTATTCAATTCATATTCAATTAATATTCGATTCATATTCAATTCATATTCAATTTATATTCAATTCATATTCAATTTATATTCAATTCATATTCAATTCATATTCAATTCATATTTAATTCATATTCAATTCATATTCAATTCATATTCAATTCATATACAATTCATATTCAATTCATATTCAATTCATATTCAATTCATATTCAATTCATATTCAATTCATATTCGATTCATATTCAATTCGAACGATTTTATGGTTTCGGTTTAATCCTAGAAACTCCCGTACAGGTGGGCTATTAACACATTTCCTATTAAGAGAATGCCCTGGTGTCAATTTTTCTAAAGTGATTCAGAAACTTCGATTAATAGGCAGAGTTGTCTGGAGTTTGTTCAGGCCTCTAATTGGTTTAATAAAGTGGCTGAACAGTCATGTGGCCTCCTAAAGAACACCTAAATGCGATAGTTTGTGTCTCTTCAAGATTAGTCCCGTTATTGCTGTATAAATGGTAACATTTCCACTATGGGCTCTGATACTCCGAAATGCTTATACTAATTTTATGTGGCTACATAGCTTTGGTGGTGAGCTAAATAAAAGGAGTACGATACTTTTGACTACTTTCGCTCCTCGATCTTTATTCATCCTTACATTAATAGATTATACATAGTATAATCCAGCATGGATGAAATGGCTAGATATAGTGACGCGTGGATCGTATTTGAATTGATATGATTTGGTACTATTTGATATGATTTAATATGATTTGATATTATTTGATATGATTTGATATGATTTTACATGATTTGATATGGTTTGATATGATTTGATATGATTTGACATCATTTAGTATGATTTGATGTAATTTAATATGGTTTATTATGATTTTATTTAATTTGATATTTTTTTATTTGATTTGAGATGATTTGATATGATTTAATATGTGTTGATATGATATGATATGATTTGTAATGATTTGATATGATTTGGTGTGATTTGATATGATTTGATATTATTTGATATGATTTGATATGACTTGATATGATTTGGTATTATTTGATGTAATTTGATATGATGTGATATTTTTTTATGATTTGATATGATTTAATATGTTTTGATATGATTTGTATGATTTGATATGAATTACTTGATATGATTTAATTTGTTATATGATATGATATGATTTGATTTGATCTGATTTAATATGATTTAACATTATTTGATATGATTTGATAAGATTTGATATGATTTGATATGAATAGATATTACTTAATATGATTTGGTATGATTTGATATGATATTATATAATTTGATATGAAATGATATGATTTTATATAATTTGATGTTATTTAATATGATTTGATATGATTTGATAAGATTTGATATGATTTGATAGAATAGATATTACTTGATATGATTTGGCATGATTTGATATGATATGATATAATTTGATATGAAATGATATGATTTTATATAATTTGATGTTATTTAATATGATTTGATATGACTTAAAGATCTAATTTGACGTTATGATTTGATATGTTTTGGTATGATGTTATAATTTGATATGGTTTGATATGATTTTATTTAATTTGAGATGATTTGATATGATTTGATATTATTTGATATGACTTGATATGATTTGATATGACTTCATATAATTTGATATGATCTAATATGATTTAAAATGATTTGTCATGATTTGATATGATTTGTATGATTTGCAGGGTTGCAATGTTTTAAACAAAACGTTTAAAACGAATGTTTTAAACATGTTTTAAACATTTTGTTTTAAACAAGTGTTTAAAACATGATTTTAATTAGACAAAAAAACAAAAGTTTTTTTTATTTAAATTAACTTTAGTAAATCTTATAAATATAATATCTGTTACTTCAAATACTTATACAATAAAATTAAATAAATTTGATTGGCCACAAAACCCAAACTCATCAGTTAGATTCAGTTAGTATCATTTATATAAATGGCTTCAGTTTTCAATTTGGTTTTGATGATAATGATTTAAATCCTGTAACTAACTTGGCAGCCTTTTATGATTAATTAAATTTGAAATGTTGGTTAAATAATATTTAAACAATGGCAATCTGAAGATTACATTCAAGCCTCGCTTGCCGTAGTATAAACCATTTCTGAATTTCAATTAATTCGTTTATTTATTGTTTCCAATGTAGTATTTTTTGAGTTTCTTCAGAGAAACAATAATTTCGCTTAGTAATTTCGCTGTACAAATCATATTTACAAAATAATTTGGTTAATTTACAATATATGTAATATCCTTAATTGATGCGTTATGGTCGGTATCTAGATCTTCAACTCATCCACAAGTGTGCTTAATTGCGTGCAATTTTTCAGGTGCTCTTTCATTCTAACCACTAAACCGAGCCCCACTTTTCGGTGGACATTTCTCAATCGGAACACGATTTGCTTTAGAATTCTCTGCATTATTCGAATACTTCGCGCCGCAGTGGGAATTTTTTCCTTGTTAGTGGCAAAAATTTAGAAATAAATACAGAGAAAATTTAAAAAATAATCAGAGCACCCGGTGAAAAAATCAAATAATATAGAGAATTCCGAAGCAAACCATATTCCGATTGGCGAAACTTCCACTGTTTCAAGAACAAGACACCAGATAGTTCCTTTTTACAATTTTAGCATTTCGTTTATACTGTATGCCTGACACCGATTGTCTTGTCCCAATTTGTGGTCAACCAAATTGATTACTACTTCAAACCACTCGTTCGGAGGCACTACACAAATCTAGTCTGGTGTTTTTTAATTAAAATTTGCTAAATAAATTAAGATTTATTAATTTCTAAAGCATTTATAATCTAGAATTGACAAAATATCCAAACTAAGTTTTAAGTTTAGAACTAAATTTCAGGCATATTTTGGTTATGAACCTTACAGAGACATCTATCAATACTAGTATGAACAAACCATCAATTTAGTTAATAGGAAATTTAGACAAAAAAAAAATCGACACCAGGCACACAAGTATTAGGACTAAATGTTTCGATTTCAGTGAAGTAATGCCAAATACTGTTTTTGTGGGACGAGCTATTATTTTTAAATGATAATCAACACCGCTCAGGATCAAGATAACCAATAAGCTAAAAATTGGATTACAAAAAAAGATAAAACCGATTGGTAGAAAGGACTTCCCCAAAATTGCATTAAACTATTTAAGAACAGTTATGTAAAATAAAAAGGATCGACGAATTCTGTAAAACAAACGAAAATAGAGAAAAACGATTTAATTCAAAATTGATTTATACAGATCCTGATACTATATAAATAACTACATACATAAAGAAATACAAATTACAGGCAATCCTCCAAGAACGCGGCATTCGAAGAACACGGTTTCGAAGAAGATGGATACCCATTTTCTCAAACTACACGGTTTCAAACACGATTTTCTTTATTCTATTTTATTTTTTGTTTGTCATAAAAAAAATAAACAATAAAACGTAAGGTCTTTTTTATTTTATTTTTTGTAGTCTCGAACAACACGGTTTTAAAGAACACGGAACGAATTAATCTCTTTGGAGGGTTTCCTGTATATTATATTAGTATTTTATTAATTTGTATAATTATGTAACCAGAGCCATCTTCCACTATGGGACAGTGAACATTGGTATTTTGCTAATGACGTCACTTTATGTCGACTAGTTCTCTTTTACTATTTTTTAATACAGCAACACAAATAAATGATCGAGTTTATTTGTTGAAAATTGACCACATTAAAATAGAAGAGAAAAATAAAATCCACGTCTAAGGCAACTTACGAAGAAAATGATCGTGCTGCTACTTCAATCGATTAAGAGAGACTGATTTTTTTGAAACCGTCGACGTAGCGTTACGTTGGCTTTGGGTAAACGTGCTTCATACTTAGACCTGAGCTTGTATTTTGAACGTTCATTTAGTTCTCTTTTATTTTGTATCGAGAAATTACAAGAAAATCGACAAAAAGTTAACTTAATTCGTAATGAAAATATGTTTAAAACAACGTTTAAAACATGTTTTAAACATATTTTTTTTTGGTTTGTTTTAAACATGTTTTAAACAAAAAAAACATGGTTTAAACAAATAAAACGTGTTTTTTGTTTCAAATATAAAAAAACAGCTTTTTTTGCAACCCCGTTTGATATGATTTGGTATGATTTGATGTAATTTGATATGATTTGATATTTTTTTATGATTTGATATGATTTAATATGATTTGATATGATTTGATATGATTTGTATGATTTGATATGAATTACTTGATATGATTTAATTTGATATGATATGATATGATTTGATATGATTTGATGTTATTTGATATGATTTAACATTATTTGATATGATTTGATAAGATTTGATATACTTTGATTTGAATAGATATTACTTGAAATGATTTGGTATGATTTGATATGATATGGTATAATTTGATATAAAATGATATGATTTTATATAATTTGATGTTATTTAATATGATTTGATATGACTTAGATCTAATTTGATGTTATGATTTGATATGTTTTGGTATGATGTTATAATTTGATATGGTTTTATATGATTTTATTTAATTTGAGATAATTTGATATGATTTGGTATTATTTGATATTATTTGATATGATTTGATATGACTTGATAAGATTTGATATGACTTCATATAATTTGATAATATTTGGTATGATTTGAAGTAATTTGATATGATTTGATATTTTTTTATAATTTGATATGATTAAATATGATTTGATATGATTTGTATGATTTGATATGAATTACTTGATATGATTTAATTTGATATGATATGATATTATTTGATGTTATTTGATATGATTTAACATTATTTAATATGATTTGATATGAATAGATAGTACTTGATATGATTTGGTATGATTTGATATGTATGATATAATTTGATATGAAATGATATGATTTTATATAATATAATGTTATTTAATATGATTTGATATGACTTAGATCTAATTGGATGTTATGATTTGATATGTTTTGGTATGATGTTATAATTTGATATAGTTTGATATGATTTTATTTAATTTGAGATGAATTGATATGATTTGGTATGATTTGATATTTTTTTTTTTTTTTTTTTATTGGTAACTATGCGATCTGTTTTGGGGCTCAAGGCTCACTCTGCTCTTCCGCGGTTATGCTTTTAACGTCCTTACTTTACGCCTTGCGGCCAACTCGAGGACGTACGGCTATAGGACCGATTTAAGACCATCTGCACATTGCAAGCTCCATGCCAGCCTATACCAGCATGGAAGATGGGTCGGCCCATGGGTTTTGCACACCAACAGGGGTCATAGATGTGTTACATTTCACCACAGATCGAAATCTGTTGATGAAATTTCACTTTGCATCCTGCTCCTATCGGGATTCAAACCCGGTACCTCCCGATCCAAACGCCAAAGCTTTAACCACTGTGCCATTTGGTCGGTAGATTTGATATTATTTGATATGATTTGATATGACTTGATATGATTTGATATGACTTCATATGATGTTATAATTTGGTATGATTTGATGTAATTTGATATGATTTGATATTTTTTATGATTTGATATGACCTAATATGATTTGACAGTATTTGATATGATTTGGTGTGATTTGATATTACTTGATATGATTTGATGTGATATGATATAATTTGATATGAAATGATATGATTTTATTAAATTTGATGTTATTTAATATGATTTGATATGACTTAGATCTAATTTGATGTTATGATTTGATATGTTTTGGTATGATGTTATAATTTGATATGGTTTTATATGATTTTATTTAATTTGAGATGATTTGATATGATTTGGTATGATTTGATATTATTTGATATGACTTGATATGATTTGATATGACTTCATATGATTTGATATGATTTGGTATGATTTGATGTAATTTGATATGATTTGATATTTTTTTATGATTTTATATGATCTAATATGATTTAAAATGATTTGTTATGATTTGATATGATTTGGTGTGATTTGATATGACTTGATATTATTTGATATGATTTAATATGACTTCATATGATTTGATATGACTTCATATGATTTGGTATGATTTGATGTAATTTGATATGATTTGATATTTTTTTAAGATTTGATATGATCTAATATGATTTGAAATGATTTGATATTATTTTATATGATTTGATATGATTTGGTGTGATTTGATGATTTATATTATTTGATATGATTTGATATGACTTGATATGATTTGATATGACTTGATATGATATGATATGATTTGGTATGATTTGATGTAATTTGATATGATTAGAAATTTTTTTATGATTTGATATGATTTGTATTATTTGATATAAATTACTTGATATGATTTAATTTGATATGGTATGATATGATTTGATATGATTATATATTATTTGATATGACTTAACATTATTTGATATGATTTGATAAGATTTGATATGATTTGATATGAATAGATATTACTTGATATGATTTGGTATGATTTGATATGATTTGATATAATTTGATATGAAATGATATGATTTTATTTAATTTGTATGATTTTATATGATTTGATATGACTTAGATATAATTTGATGTTATGATTTGATATGTTTTGGTATGATGTTATAATTTGATATGGTTTGATATGATTTTATTTAATTTGAGATGATTTGATATGATTTGGTATGATTTAATGATATGATATGTTTTTATATGACTTGATATTTTTATATGACTTATTATATTATTCGACACGATATGATATGATTTGATATGATTTAATTTGATACGTTGCAATTTCAAATAAATTAAGCAATAGTTGTCGCGCTTTCTTTAAAATATGTATTTGTAAATAATATATTTGATTGAGTATTTTTGCATTGAAAAAGAATTTGCGGATTTTAAGAGGCTTATGAAAGACCATATTCTGAATTTATTCTTAACCGGTGTACTAGTTTTTAGGGTCTTCGCAATGTTGTATCTGGTAACGGAATTTGAATATCAATTTAGATCATTCGTTGCGAACAATTAAAGTTAAAATTAAAGTTGAGGTTTAACATATACATATACTACTAAAAATCTGGTGCACAGTTAATATGTACAGTTAACTAAATATGTAATCTACAAATCAGGATTTAAATTAACACAATATTTTATAACGACGGCTGGCTATAGAATAATGTGTTTGTTTATATTTCTTATATTGTGAGATAATTGGGTGAGACAATAGACATCTCGATATAAATACAGCTGTAGCAGCAATTTAAAATAAATTCGTAAAATTAAATAAGTAAATAAAAAACTTTTCTAAAGAAAATGAAAAGTCTAAAAATAAATTACTACCATTAAAAATCTGCTCACATTTTATACGCTGCTAATGCGATATCAAAGCAGTGCAGATTTTTTCAACTTTTCATCGAAACAATTCACACACAACCAAAATAACATGTGTTTTAATATGGGCCTTAGAGAGGCATCGATCAACTACTAAACTAATGAGAAGCAAGCAGTATTAATTATTAAAAGATATTTTGTAAGTGTTTCAATAATGATCAAAGATTTTCAAGATACTCAATGATTGTTTTGATAATTTATATAAAATGTGTCGTCACAATCATTTTACTGTAATATAATGGCCGAATGGCAACAACAACAACGGAGCGCATCATAGAAAGGAAGATGGACATATCGCCTATTACCTTCAAGATATGTGTGGTTTAACCGGCAATATGGTGGTCGGTTTTTTATTTAACGCAGCTTAGCCGGTTCACGAAGCACGGATGTTTCTGTGCATGTTTGCACAGTTTCGGACATGACGATACATCCGTTTGTCTGGGCTTTAAATGTGTATCGGAGAATGTACCAGCGGTTCGAAGAAGCAAGACGAACACTCAGAACAGAAATATCCCGAATAACAATTTGAAAATTTGGTATTGCGAGTGTGTACACTTGGTATATACAACAACACATAAAATAAAAAATATTGTTTCTAGTTAAACCGTTAAGTTAATTGCCATGACAAATCGCATTCATACATCGAGTGTCGCGAGCCCGTAAAAGGTATTTTCTGTTTCGATTGTGGAGAGCAGGGAGTACTGAAGCCGAACTGTAGCCATTGCAACCCATCGGAAAACTGGAGGTCCGAAATGGGGAACACTCGGAGACTCCATCTCGAAAGCTCCGAACCAAAACAGAGAGGACGGGTGCCGACAGTGGAAGCTGCAAGCAACACCGATCCGGAGCTTTTCCGGAGAGGAAACAGACAAATCTGAAGATCAATAGTTGCCAGTCAGTATCCTGCCAAACGAATAACAGGCAAGATATCAGATAAATAAAATATTTTCGGGAAAGGCGCGAAATAGTTAAACTTCTCAACTCGACTGTTATCCATTCCAAACCTGACAACAGGCCATACGCCAAGATTAGAATTTGTGACCAAGAGATAAAGGGACTACTAGACTCAGGGGCTAACATCAGTGTACTGGGTCAAAGGAGCAGAGATTTTTTGGAGAGCTGTAAGTTAACTTACCGTTCAATAACAACCAATTTACACACTGCCAGTGGTACGACAGAGAAGATCATTGGTTACATTTATGTTCCTGTCCAGTTCAATAATCAGACCAAAACTTTAAAGTTGTTTATAGCTCCTTCGTTGTCCCAGAAGCTGTGCCTAGAAACATATTTCTGGAAAACGTTGAATCTACACATTTCCATATCTGAAATAGCACATACGGATGTGGAAGTACCAGAACAAGATAGACATATCTTAACTACTGTACAGCAAAGGTAGTTAGAGGAAGTCAAAGCCAAATTCCCATCCTTCGGACAGCTCGGCTTAGGGCGGACACACCTAGTGCACCATGAGATAGATACCGCTGACGCTAAACCCATCAAGCAGAGGAATTATTCAATGTCACCTGCGAAGCAAAAGGAACTGGATAAAGAGATCGAGAGGATGTTATCTCTCGGAGTTATCGAGGAATCTTCTAGTCCTTGGAGCTCTCCAGTGACAATGGTACCAAAAAGCAATGGAAAACTTCGGTTATGTTTAGACGCTAGAAAATTAAATTCGGTGACCATCAAGCTCAAACCATGTGTAAATTGATGCACAGAGTAATCCCGCATGAGTTACATGGCATGTCTTTGTGTGCCTGGATGATTTACTGATAACATCACCTACCTTCGAGGGACATATTCAATTGCTCCAAGTAGTTGCAAAGCACCTGACGGACGCCAACCTTACAATCAACGTAGATAAGTCTAAGTTCGTTTTGAAACGGTTAAAGTATCTAGGCCATATTGTAGGGGAGGGTAGCGTTAAGGTAGATCCGCAGCTAAAGTCGCAGCTATTCAAAACTTCCCAATCCCGAAGACGGTCAAAAACATTCACCAATTCCTGGGGATGAGTGTTTGGTATCGTAAGTTCATCTCGAACTACTCGTCACTAGCTGCTCCTCTTACGGATCTCTTGAACACGAAGGGTGGTATAGTGTGGACTGAGACAGCACAAAAGGCGTTCGAAGAACTTAAATCTTGTCTGTCCAATGCACCGGTGCTTACTAACCCTGACTACACAATAACTTTTTACATTCAAGTAGATGCTTCCAAAACAGGAGTTGGCAGCGTCTTATTCCAAAAGGATGATGAGGGTGGAGAGCATCCCATCGCTTTCTACTCTCATAAACTAAACGGTGCGCAGAAGAACTATAGTGCCACCGAGTTGGAATGCATGGCAGCAGTTCTTAGTATAAGCAAGTTTCGTTCCTATATAGAGGGCTACGAGTTTGTCTTTCTAACCAACCATTCTAGCCTTCAGTGGCTGATGAATCAGACAGACCTTAGTGGGCGTTTGGCACGTTGGAGTTTGAAGCTTCAAGGATATAATTTCCGTATAGAGTACCGAAAGGGCATAAAAAATATAGTTCCAGATGCTTTGTCCCGGGTATACACAGAGGAGGTGCAGACGTCGGATCACACTAGCAATCGCGAACCATTAGATCTGCAGTCCGCTGATTTTACCGGAGACAATTATAAAGAGTTACTTAGCACAGTCATGTCTTTAAAACCGGTACCAGAAGGTGTTAAAATTGTAAATGGCAAACTGTTAATTCATCAACCTGTCAAAGACTTAGATCACCAAACATACATTCCCAGTTGGAAATTGTAGGTTCCCGACAGTTTAGTCCAACAAGTATTAACACACGCGAGTTTCTGCGTCGTCACTATTTCTGGCCAACCCTTGTTAAAGATACGAAAGGTTTCGTTGGAAATTGCCAAACATGTAACCTCAGCAAAGCTGCAAATACCATCTTGAGACCAAGGATGAGAGAGTCTGTGCAACACGAGAGGCCTTTCCAGAAACTGTACATGGATTTCCTGGGCCCGTACCCTCAATCAAAGAGAGGGAACACATGCATCCTTATCGTGTTAGACCAATTATCCAAGTTCGTATTGCTAAAGCCATTGTGCGATGCAACTGCAAACATGGTAGTGGAATACCTGGAAATGGATGTGTTTCCGTTATTCTCAGTCCCGGAGTTTGTTCTCACTGACAACGGGAAGCAGTTTAAATCTAATCTGCTTAAAAATTTCCTGGATAAATGCGGAGTAAAACACATATTCACCTCTGTGTATTCGCCACAGTCGAACGCCTCGGAAAGAGTAAATCGACCCATACTGGCTGCGGTACGCAGTTATTTCAAAGGAGATGAACGCTCTTGGGATGATCATCTTCCACAGATCGCGGGCGCGTTGCGAAACACAACCCATTCCTCAATAGGGTACGCTCCTTCCTACCTAGTCTTCGGGCAACACACCATAGACCACGGGTCACAGTACTACTTGCTCCGGTTACTAGGAAACCAAGCTATAAGTACCTACACGGTAAATAGCAAGGACGACCGGCTTGCTTTGGCATACTCAAGATCAGCACACCAGTATAATTTGCGATCAAGGGATCGAGTATTGGTGGTGGGTCAAAAGGTGTACGTGCGGAACTTCACGCAAAGTAGTGCAGCACATAAGCTCATGTATATGGATTATTATCTCAGCTACCATAAAAACATACACCCAGTGTAGTTACAGGGTAGTTTTTCTAACACTTTTGTTAAAAAACGGAAAACATTTCAAATTAAAATGACTTCAGAAATGTATGGAGTGCTTTCAACGATAGCGATTTTTTTGGTGTTGCCCTGTGTTTGCATAATGATGATTATGGTAATTTTAGTATGTTTTGAGAGTCGTTACACTATACATATGCAAATCGTTTTTAAAAAAAAATTAACTTTCATCGCTTCGAAACGTTTAAGCATGCATTTTCTCTTCTTTTTTTATAAATTCTGTGATTTTTCATAAAACTTTCTGCTGAGAATTTTTAATTTGCATAAAAAATTCAAAATTTTCTGCTGGTGTCAAAAAATATCAGCAGAAAATGTTTTATTTTTGTGATAGTGATGCCTCTAGCGGTGAATAGCAAAACACATTTTTTTTGCTGGATATTTTCTGCTGTATAAGACATCATTTGAATAGATCAAAAATCCCAAAATTTATTGTATGTCAATAGATTTTAATTTGATAAGTAAGATCTATTGACATACAAATAATTTTAGGTTTTTATTTTCCAATTTATGTTTAAGTACGATTTCAAATTAAATGAGCTACAGCTAAAGCCTTAAGTAAAGCCTAAAATGTTTTAATGGGGCATTTGATTAGGTTATAATGAGCCTCAAAGTATTTCTACGTCAATAGATCTTATTTTGCATTTTGCTTTCGGTTTTGATCCGATTCTCGATTTGAGTTCTGCTAGCTTTAAACTAAATGACCTAAAGCTTGGTCAAGAACAAGTGGAGTGCCAAATTTTGTAATGGGGCTTTGATTTGGCTACAAAGCCTAAAATTATTTGTGTGTCCATTTTGGGTTCTATTTTAGGTTTTGGAAGTTGTTTCCCCATCTACCGTATTCACTAGATTTAGGTCCCAGCGACCACTACCTACACGCAGACCTCAAAAAAATTCTCCAGGGAAAAAGATTTGCATCTATTTTGAGGTTTAAGAAAAATCGTTATACAAATAAAGTATCAAAATGTTATAGAAACGTTAGAACTTAAGAAAAAAAAAATATTTGTTGAGCAGTTAGCCCCGGGACTTATTGACCAAAGAATTAAAATCTAATATTTCCACAAAAACAAATAAAATGTACACAACCATTTTTTGGAAAAATCTACATAGAAAGTGGTAACCCAATTGCGATAAATCTGTCTGACTAGTATAATTTAATATTCGCAGTTCAATCAATATACATTTAGCTTGCCAACTTGTAGTCGCATAAAAATATAATGATGAGATCAAAATCGTGATTCACAAATTGATTAAATTTTTTTATATGACTTTGTTAGATAGCTCGTTGAATAATTTGAACAGCCACATTGTCATCTAGGAAAGCGTTACAATAAATTGTTGTTCTTTGTTTTATAGCAACCAAGCTAAACTCGTAAACCCGCAAAAAAATATTGGAATTGTTATAGGAATATTCTATACAGACTCATAATAAAAGCCAAGCGTATACATCACAATAAATTTCTCGTTTTCCCGTGAATAAATCTAACTAAATAACAAAAATAAAAAATACGTATATAAATGAATCAAACTGAAATCAATTTCCCCAAAAAATTTAACCGTAAAATCAAAATCAATAAAATACCAATAAATATAAAAAAGAGCTTTTCTCAATGGAATAGATCTAAAAGCTTATTATGAAAATGTAGAACAAATACAGTATAACAACCTCATGACAACCACAAGCTCATAAACACTGTAACATCTATATAAAATTAAACCAAAAATTAAAAACTTTTTTAAAATTAAAATTAATTTTTTAACACTTTCACAATCGATTATTTCATTATTATGTATGCAGATTAATGTTGATTTTTTGAAAAGCACTTATGCAGACACACATGTAAAGCAAACGATAGATTTTCGTTTATCTTATGTGTCTGGAAAATATATAGGTTTATGGATTACAGAGGAGATGAGCCACCTTGATTATACATTAAATATTTATTCACAATTTTTTTTTTTGTGAATATTACTAGATACATAGCAGATCCCTACCAAAATATTATACAGGGTAGGTTGGAAATATTAATAAAAATGTTAGTACAAACCTATGTTGGGTTTAAAGTCGCCAACAACAAAAAATCCATGATTTCAAACTCCCAAACGAGTAATGAATATTTTTATATGTATAAGTAATTTGGGAAAGGGATGAGTAACGAATGGTGTATTTCGGTGAAGGTGTGAGAGATTTGTTACGTACTGAATTTTCATTTTAATATGAACCAAAACAAATTTTCCCAGACAACTCCTCTTACGATACAGTCGAGAAATTTCGTTTACTGTAATAAATTTAGGAGCCTAACTGTTGAATTCGACGTTCGTTTTCGACGGTTATTGTTATCCTTAATAATTATTTATATTATTTAGGTAGGCCGAAAATATTAAATTAGAATTAAATTTTAGGAAATCTATAGATGCTTGTGAAATAATATTTCTTTGAAATATTGATTGCTGATTGTGTAGACTAGAATTGTGCTGTCATTGTGCTACTAACTATCGACTTTATCTAGGTGTCTGTAACCGGGCCGATTCTGTCCCACTTAATTAACCTATCCAATCCTTCGGTTTTGTTATGTGTAAAAAAGAGTGTAGGGTGGGCCCGGCGTCACCCGGAAGCTCCTGCATGAGGACTTGGTCGTACATTCAGAATCAAACAATCAATCAGATATGACCTTAAAACTACATGCGTGGGGATAAATAATTGATTGAACTTTGGTTTACATTTTTCTTCAGTAATAAAAATATTTATTATAATTAGTTTAACTTAAGTTTCTTATTTAATTTTTTTTTATTAATTTATAATAAAAACCTCCAACGTTTCGATGGGTTTATTCCGTCATTTTCAAGGAGAACTTTCAGGTTCTTCCAAGCCCATCGAAACGTCTGAGTTATATTAAGTATATAATTAATTTAATTATATTTTTCTTCAGGGTTCCTAGAATTAACCCAAGTTGTTGAGAAAATTGTAATAAAAATTGGTTGATTTTTATTGGTCCCCCTTGCATAAGTTCTGTCTGGTATATCTTATAATATTTCCCTATCCCTTTTTAGCTAGCAAGTGTCTCATTAATTAATGTTGAAGAAAAAACTACATTTTATTTATTTCAGATTGCTCATTGGATATCCGGACGTTCCCATTATTAACAGCAGATGATATGATCGATTTATTTCGCATTGTAAAAATGAGGATAAAGTGTGAACTTCGGAAATTCTTAACAGAATGGAAGATGGCTAATGTTTAAGCAAGTTACAAATTTTATATGAAAAATGTCTACTAATACTCATTTGTTTAGTGCTTAAATTTATAGCAAGATTATGATTGATGAGCTACTATTATTTGAAGTTACTCTTGATTATAATTGGTTTTCAATAACTTCAGTCAACAGAATATGAACCTTAAAATCAATCATTTTCAAAATGAGCTTCAAAACTTTTGGAATTATTATTCCTTTAAATTTTCACTCTTAATTTTCCAGTCGCAGTTTCAATATTGTGTGAATTTGGTTTTTTGGTATTAAGCCAAGTATCTCTAAACTAATTAACTTTACTCGTATTTTCTTTCTGAAAACGATTTTTCAGCAATACCGCGATTTTTAATATTTTCCAAATTTATCACAACTTTTTAGGGATACGAGCCAGCCAGGAAACATACTATTCTGACGTTGGAAAATCCCCCTCAGGCCGCTTATACAAATCGTATAGAAATTAGGCAGCAAAACTTCGAGCTTCTGGAATATTTCCAAGGGACAGACGAATTTGAGTACCAAAAATAGATTTGGAGCAAGGTATGTTAAATTAAAAGTAAATATTTTAAGATTGTAACATTTATTTTGTTTTCTTTTTATTTGTTACAAGTAACAGAACTTCAAGTTGTTGCTGAAACGGTTGAGGACGAAGACCAGATTTGGTTAAAAGTGTACTCAACGCCTTTTGTGGCATTGCTTGCTAGGTTATTACCCAAAGGATCTATGCCGATTAAAAAGATAAATGCTTGGCCAAAATATACTATTGCAGATGGCACACAATTGGTAAATAAAATTATACTTTATTAATTAATGTGGTTTCGCAGATTAATATTGATTTCGAGTACCTGCAACCTGTCAAAGGGGGTGGCCCAATTAAAAAGTGGGAATACTTCGCTGCAAACGTCGTCAAGATTTAAAAAGATTCTATTATATATAAGCTATGTCTGGGTACCATTAAGTTATTTGAACCTTTCTCCAAACATGAGGTTTATATGAATCTTTAGTGTAATTATTATTTTTTTTTTGTTCTTTTTAGATAAAAAAAAACATTATTATTTTAAAGGCTTTGCATGTACTACCAGTTTCAACCGAGCATAACAAAACGAAAAAGATTTGAAAGTTCAGCATAAGCGATTCACAAAACTTAGATTCGGCAGAGTCTTACATTCAAATTAAGCAAATTATTCAGAACCGCCGCGAGAATATTTACAATATAATATTTCACAACAGCCATCAATTTTTATTATTCAAGATCAGGAAGGGAGCTATTATTATACGATTTACGACGAAATTATCTACAAATGTGATAATTTGAATGCTGCTCTGTCAACATGTTTTAAAATCCTATATGTCTTATACCTCAAGTATCAAATTCAATCAAAATGCTTTTGGGATTATATCCAAAGTTATTTTTTTCAAATAGATGGAAGTAAATCTTCGACGCTTGCAACGTTCCTTACTAAACTAAATTAAATAAAAATTATAATTTCTTGAATTAAAATAAAATAAATATGTTATAAATGTTTCAAATGTTTTGACGAATTAATTTCTGTAGTAGTTTTGTTGATTCACATAAAATATGTACATAACTTAGGGCCAACTGAAGTGTTTGAATGTGGGCGGTATGGGTGTTCTAAATCGTTTTCAAGTAAAAGAAATTTCGTTTTTTATGTTAAATTTTTTGGTTATTTGATGGAACTAATTGTTTTAAACCGACATTCTTGTAGAATTAAGTAAAAATATTTATCTCTGTCTTATATAATTTTTGTATTTTAAAATGTGAATCTATTTTTAGTTTCATAAGGAAAATATTTGTGATATAAGTTTAAGTACATCGATGTAAAAACTGTAATTGGTACCTGTGAAAATATTGTTACGATTTTGCCTTGTCAATCAAGGTTCGAATCACTGGATTGTGAATAAATACACTGCTTCAAATTTTAACTCACACAATTTTATTTACACAACACAATTTATTATACAACACAATTTTCACAATTAATTATTATAATTATAACACACTTTTTAATTATCACTTTAATAATTGCTTTAATAATCACTTTAATAACCTTTCTATTTAACCTTCACTGTATCACGTTTAAAATAATACTCAGCATTCCACGTCAACGCGCGCCTTTATATACCAAAATATTTGTTTCTAGAATAATCCTAAATGCGCAGCAAATATGTTAGTATAGAAATACGCCTAAATGTTGAGTATAAATTATAAATGTAATTGAACAATTAATGAAGTTAACTTATTCTATTCTATTCTAGGTGTCACCGTAACAATATATTTTCTAATATTATTTGGAAATTTTGTTTTTTCTTCTTGTATTTTGATACTATAATGATTTTACAAAATTTAAGAGTTATGTAAGTATGAGTATAATTGACTTAAACCATGCAAAAAATTACTAGAATTAAATATTATATTTTGCTTTTAATATTATTTCTTTCCGTGTATAGCAGGCGTAAACAAAAAAAATAGAATAGTAAAAATTGCATACATTTTCTTTTTCTCTTCTTTTTTCTGCTACAACAAAACGATAGCGTTCGAAAATGAACGTCGAATTCAATAATTAGGCCCCAGTTTTTTTTTTGCAAAGAAGGCCCTGACTTGTAAACTATATAAAGGTTAAAATGATGCGGTACTATGCACAATGGTCACAATTAATAAAACTCCGACTCTGGTTTTTATAGCTCCGACCGAAAGTTTATCACTTTCAATTATTGTCATCTCTCTCTCTCTCTTCGAAAAAGTTCTCTAATGCTATAGAGTGGGGCACGAATAAGCAGTTATCCATGGTGGTAGGCTGCTAATCCAATGATTATCACTCATTATGGGGCAGCTCACATATTAATAATAGGGGATCATCCTTGTCTAAGTATCTAAGTACTTCTGAACTTCAAATTCTCAATAAAGAGCGTGACCCAACTAATAGGAATTCGCTAAGACGTGATTGTTACTAGTTTGTCTTCAATGACATTTATTGATTTGGGTATTGAAAGTGGAACGGGTATAATTATAATCTTCAACATCGTCTTTAATGCGAGTAATCACTTTAGCTTCCGAGAAATCTTGTCCTCTTATTACAATACAAAAGTCTTGGAACAAGCCCTTTTGGTGATTTAACCTTCAGAATGATTGGTATATATTTTTAGCAGCACAAAGAGAGTATAAAAGAGGTTTAAGATCCTCCCGTAGGGCTTTTTAGATTAACTTCTGTGAAAAAATTAACAGTCTTGTTGGCATCGCAAGACTTAACTACGAAGTATCACAGACAGAATACTTCTTCAAATAGGGAAATTGCAGAATTACTACTTACTGTTCACTTTCCCGGGTGCGACGTTATTAAATATGTGTTGATCTTGGAGAACCAAACGTTAGAACTAGCCCACCTGCGATTAGCTATAGTCAAACTCGAAGTCTTGCGCTTCGCCTTGGAAGTAGACTTCAAAAGGTCATTGCAGTTTTTTTTTGGCAATGTAGAAAAGAATTTAGAAAGTCGTCCGGTTTGATTTCCAAAAAGCTGATGTTTATTTACAAATCATTATATACCTAACAGTCTACAGGCATACCCTGGTACTATTTCCTCGACTTCGATCCTTGCTTGGTAAACCATTTTGTATACTCATTGTTTTAGTAGTTATTTTACTTTATGTGTGATTTCTATCTTTTCTATATGACCAGTGGCACTATTCTGGGTTTCCCTTGGAATAGGGAATTGGGAAAAATATTTTAATGGTATTTTTGTCTAATCTAAATTGTATTTTCGTGGCCTACTGAGGAAACAAGTTTGGCGTAAATATTTTCGAAACAAAGTTAAATGGGAAAACATTTTTCCCTATAAAAATGTTGTGGAACAAAAGTTTCCCAATTAACTTTGTTTTGAAAATTTTTGCGCCAAGCTTATTCCTTCAGTAGGCTAGAGAAATACAATTTGGACAAAAATGCTATGAAAATATTTTCCCAATTCCCTATTCCCAGGGAAAACCAGAATGGTGCCACAATGCACTTAGTATACTAAATGGCCTCATAACTACTACAGAATACTAATAGCACTGGTAACATTTAGTAAAACTTCTAAATGGCAAGAACATTTTCACGAACATTAAAGCTATCTACAGTTCGGAAAAAAAGCTATCCTCATAAATTTGATGACGTAACATGCAGCACAGCCTGGTACTCTAGATGCATTGCGTTGAACATGTAGAATAATTTTATAAAAATACTTTTAGACGAAAAATAGTAGCTTTTATCCATCGAAATGCATACAAAATAAATTAATAAAGCTTTATTTTATTAATTAGTGAAACTGCGTTGGTATAAAAGAAATTCGTTTTGAATAGACCGCATCATAAAGTTAAGTTTTCGTTTCGTTTAAAATTAATGAAATTTAATTATTTCATTGAACTTCTTAAAATTCTAGGCGTTATTGTTGTACTTGTTAATGTGGCTGTATATGCTATACATATATGAATTACTACAACGCGATTATAATTTTCATCAATTCTGATGTATTACTCCCCCATTGTATGTGATTTTAATTTGCCTGATATAGACTGGATAGATCTTGACGGCAGCTTTACACGTACTAGCAACAGCCGAGATAAATGTCTGGGTCTGATTTTTGCTAATAATGCTTTGTATTCTGAGGTTTTTTGATGTGTGGATTTCACGGGCTGCTCTAGCATTCATTATACACCGATCGCGATAAATATTTTGCATGATGTAAATCTAAGAAAATTTATCTAATTCTTATTTTAATTTCAGAAACGCTAACTGCATAGACATGTTTAAACGTATTTCACAGAAATAGCAATTGGAAGTTTACTCAACATGCCCGGAATTTAAACGAAATAGTTTTAATGTTCATTGTACTAAGATATTGTATCGAAAGATACGGCATAGATTACTACTACGTTTTTGTGTTGTAATTATGTATATAGTGCGAATTGAGGACGAGTTGACAACATGGTCTAGACTTCTTAGATGTCAAGAAAACCAGAACAAAATAGCTGGTTTCCCATCTCCAGTGACCTACCAGAGTTCGGTCGATAGTCATCCCTCGGATATTTGTGATTTGTTTGCGAGATTTTTTACTTTCGTATATGAACCAGTTTGAACCAGAAAGTTCTTAATTGCATGCTGCGAATTGCCGGTCGGGTTTCCACTGATTCTAGTTAAATATTGCGCGGAAAGATTACGTACTCCGGTTATCTTCATATTCAATGAAAGTCTACGTATAGATTTATTTCCTGAGCACTGGAATGTTCCGTACATTCAACCAATTTTTCAAGCAGTACAAGAAATGAGGTAAATAATTATCGAGAAGTAGCCATTCTTTTAATCATACGTAAACTTTTTGAATCAATGGTTCAAAAAGTATTAAGTTTCCACATATTAAACCAAATATATCTCCGAAAGGACGGTTTTTGCTCAGGGAGTGGTTGCACTCCTATCTATTGGACCGCCGGTAAACTGAAAGACTTCATGGTACTCATCTAAGCCTTTTCCTATTTTCATTATTTATCAACAATGTCAGTGACTGCTACAAAATTCGCAAGCAACCTTCTTTTCGCCGATGACACGAATATTACCGCTCGGGTTTACATCGAACTCAACTGTAACAAGCTCCAAGATGATTTAAATAAATTTTGTAAATGGTCAACTTATAATAGACTACGCCGAAATGTGGGTAAATGTAGAAATTTGACCTTTTATCGTATACGCTCTCCTATATTGCAACAATATCGCTTGTACAATGAAGTTGTTGCAAGAATGTAATTCAAATCTGACCTGGGAGCATTTCGATGTCTATCTTATCGATGCATATCTTAGACGACTTTATGCGCCCGCTTTATCAATATCACTGAAATTTATTAAAAACACTATCAACGGGATGTTGTAGCTGCAATCTTAGTTGGAGATAATTTCAACTCCCGTATCGATTCCAAGAAAAAACTACAATTGTTAAATCTCTAATATTTATTTCGGTATGCGACATATTCGATTTTCATTTGTCGAGAAATACATTCAAGAGAGATTTAATTCAATTTTATAATAAACAATAAGTAAAGGGCGTTCCATCTGTTGGTTTTTTTAAGCTAAAAAAATATTTATTGTATCTTGGCAACCCGAAAATCTATGACAAATGAAAAATCAAAACTATGACATTTTTAGTTACGCGTTCATTTACAACACAACTTGTTTTGGTTATCTACACTTATTGGCGGCGCTCCTAACAGCTAATTAATATTTAAAAATTTAAAGGAGCCTGTACCGAAGCTGCTAAATATTAAAGAATCAATAAATCCACCAGAAAGTAATTTGGTGGTAAAACGGAACCCGCTGAGGCCCTGCAAAATACTGAGGAGCATCAATTAACAGGATGTAGAACCTGTTGTCGAACCGTTCCGCGATTTTTCAGACGATCGCACTAGAAAAAGAAAATGTTCAGTTGATTTGAATTCCAAAGGTTTTCGTCTATATTGGATAATCAAATGGAAATTCAAGAAAATTTGCAAAAAAACGTTCAAAGTGGATTTAACAAACGAATAATTATCTAAAAGAGAGTTTGGCGTTTACAAGACCAAAGGTCTACTGAAATAAAAGAAGAATTAAAACTGTACAAAGAGGATTTAAAATTAAGACAGAAGTTTAGGATTGATAAACTAAAAATTAAGCAGCAATTGTTAGAATTAAAACACAGGAGTTGGAAATCCGATAATTAGAATAAATGACTAGCCGCTAAAGTGTTTATGCCCGAATTTACTAAGGTACCTTAAATTAATGAATTTGTGATATAACGAATAATTAATGAATTGGTGATATGGAATATGCAAATGAATTTAAATTGTGATTCAATGATCAAAAATTAAAAGTAAATAAATATAATTTAATAAATTTAAAAATAAATAAAAGAAAATAACAAAATTTAAAGCAATATTTGCGCATGGTTTGAATATTTCATACAAATTAATCAACTTACTTTCATTATAAATAAAAGTAGCTTATGTTTAAAAAAAAAAAAATTAAGATAATGTTCTAAACAAAACCTCAATGTCATTTACAGAGAATAACCTCTTTCAACAATTTTATAAATAATCTAAAAGTGCCTGCAGATGCAATAGAGGTTGGTAGAAGGCTATAAAACTTCGGTGCAGTGTAAGAAAATACATTTTTGAAATGCTCTTTAAATGGTTTCGGAATACTAATTCTATTTCTATTACGAAACAAGTATGGTTCACTATATATATTCATTAAACGATTTCCGCTTATTAAATAATACATTTTTAAAACTTTAAATACATATAAATATCGCAAAGGCAATATTTTATAACTTAAAAACAAACGGAATGATGGTGTAGTTCTTGGTAGATGGTTCATAATTCTAAGCACACTTTTTTATATCGTTAATATTGGTTTGATGTTTGACCAATAAATTCCACCCCAACATGTTAGCCCATACTGAAGATGAGAATCGATCAATGCGTAATAGAGACATTTTAAGAATTCGGAGCAGCAGATATTACGCAAATGGAAAAATGATCTTAAAGCACGACAGAGTTTTTGTTTTAAAATAATCACGTGATTCTTAAAGTTAAGCTGTGAGTCAAGATTTAAACCTAAGTATTTGAACGAACTTACTGCTTCAATGGGTACACAGAGATTGTTGCAATTATAGTCATTGCACGACAATGAGTGATAAGTCACTGAACCAGGAATAGTGACAGGACTACTCAAATTGAAGTTCATAATTTTAGACTTGCAACTAAGAACCATGAAATGAACATAGAACCATTTTTTTGGTAAGTTCAGGTCACATTTAATGTCATAATTTAACAAATCCATATTAGAATTGGAATATTGCAACGCGACATCATCGGCAAAGGCGACAATATTACCACGCAAATCAAGATAGAATTACAATAAATCAAAAAAAGTAGCGGTCCCAGCACAGATCCTTGAGGAACGCCAACATTAACCATTTTTTCATCGCTACGGACATGATTTATACATACACTCTGAACTCGATTACATAAATAGGATTCAAATAGAGAAACTGCCACACCTCGAATACCTATATGCGTTAATTTTTCCAGTAACACTTCATGGTTAACGGTATCGAAAGCTTTTGTAACATCTATAAAAAGTGCACGAACCTTAAGGCTAATATTCAAATTGTCGTGAACGGGTCTTAAAAATGAAACAAGAGCCAGTTCCGTTGATGAATTTTTAATAAAACCATATTGACGTTTATCGAGAAAATTGTTTTTATCTAGAAAACTCAATAATCTGGATTTAATAATTTTTTCAAACATTTTTATGAATGTGTTCAATAAGGTGATAGGACGGTAATTGTTGGGGTCCGAACGTGAACCTTTCTTAAAAAGTGGTTTCACGATACCTACTTTTAATTTATCAGGAAACACACCTTTACCAAGGCACAAATTAAAAACAAACGCTAAGACAGGTGCTATACTAAAAATTACTTTTTTAACCACTACATTAGAAATTTCATCTGAAACAATTTCCAAATCATTGATTGGAAAAAAAATAAATTGGAGCTATTAAACCGACAAATTCTTGTGTTTCGTTAAGAATGACGCTTGGTATATTAATAAAATGATCATTTAGCACATTAGTAATTTCATTATGATCCGTAGTGAAATTATTCTCACCAAATTCTAAAGAAGTAATAGTTTCTGAAACGGGAACATCGTTCAATACACTATTTACAACTTTCCATTTTGATTTCATATCTGAAGCTGAAGACATCTTATTTTTAAAGTACGTTTCTTTAGTTTTCGGTATCAAGGTTTTAATTCTGGAGTTTAGCGTATCCACTTTTTTCTTTAAAGAGCTGTTATTACGATCATCAATTAGCTTCTTAGATAATCTGTTCCGGAGATTAATCAAATTTAATAAGGTATCAGATATCCAAGGCTTAAGTTTCCAGTTTCTACGTTTAATTTTAAACACCGATTTATGTTTATTTAAAATTGAAGTGAATATTTCAACAAAGTTTGAATATGCTATATTCGGATCATCAGAATTCCAAACTGAACACCAATCATATGTACTTAAGGATATCGCTAACTCAGTAAAATCTATTTTCGTTTTAAATAGCTTTTTATATTTACGAATATTCTTAACTTTGTTGATCATTTTCAAATTCAAAATAATTGTGTTATGATCAGTTATGAATAATTGAAGATTTCTAAGTTCAATAGTAAACTTTTAGTGATCGGTTACTGCAAAAACGTGATCAATACAAGTATTAGAACATGGTCGTGTTACATCATTTACAAGTGATTGCATACCAAAAGAGGCACATAATAATAAATAATTATCTTTTAACTGAGAATCTTTCATTAGATCAAAATTAGTATCACCAAGCAGTATTTAATGTTTTGAAGAATCGGAGTTTAAGAAGTCGTTCAACTCTCTCAAAAATTCTTCAAATCTGTAGGAATGCAACCTATAAACCAATACGAAGCAGTATTTAACTTTACCAAAACTAATGACAATTTTAAAAACATCGGCAGATGAAAATGCTAACGAAAATACTTGACAATCCAGTGTAGACTTTACAAGTGCCGCCACACCACCAGACCTATATTGATCATTACAATTCGCATAGAAAGTATAGCCATCCAAATTATAATCTGTAATTTCTGAACTGGAGATCCATGTTTCAGTCAAAAAAATAACATCAAAATTTAAATTAAGAGCATTTATATTACTCAAGAAAGAATATGTCGAAATTTTTCCGTAAGCTTCGAATATTCTGTAAGATAAAATTAAAGCTACTATTGTTATTATTCATAAAATTCATCAGAAAAAATATTGAAATAAAATGAATTAATGCAGCAAATATTCAAACCATTCTGCTTTGTTAAATACATAAAGAAATATTTCATTAATAAAAAGAAATATAACAGATTATATAAAAATAAAATTTGAAATTGGAGATAGCTACATCATGATCATACTAAGAATATTAAATAAAATGAAAATGGAAAATGACGAAACAAAATAGTGCAGTGAATACGTAAACGTAAAAAAAATGCTAATGAATGTGTAATGATAAAAATCAAAAAAAGCAAAATATATAAAAAACAAGAATTCCATGTAATCAATGCCTTCTAAACTACTGGCCGCTTACACCAAATGATGACGACACGCTAAGTCGACGTTGTTTTTGCTTTCTCCATTTGCTTTGTTAGTGTAAATATGTTAAAAGTATTATTGCGTAGTCTCGGTTTAGACTTAAATTGACGTCATGTGCGAAAAATGAGAGTAGTAAAAGGCCAGTAGTTTAGAAGGCATTGATGTAATGTACCAACCTAACTGTAATAAAAATAATAATAATAACAAACTTTTGCAGATAATAATAAGAGACAGCCAGTGCACTTATGATAGTGTGTGTAGTGACGTACAATGATAAAATATTTTTTTTGTTCTTGTTAATAAACATAATTACTAATAGCTCATACACCGCTATAATTTTAATATACACACTGTATGGTATACAGCGAAGTTCCGAACCACTGTTCAAGTCAGGCTTGTGTAATGTTCTATTGGCGTTGACTGTATATGAGCAAATTATATTTGATATGAGGTACGAGGGCGGATTGAAAATGAAGCTACCTAGAAGCTAGATGGCAGCACAAACACAAAATTTTTTTGTTTTTTAGAAATTGCGATCTGTCAAACGTCGGCTGTTAAAATTTCACCCAAATTCATCGATTAGTTTATTTGTTGTAGTCGTTTGAAGTAAGCAACTTTTGTGTTTCTTGAAAAATGGAAATAAACGAATTTCGTGCAGTGATTAAACACTATTATTTGAAAGGGAAAACGGCGAAAGAGACAAAAGAAAAGCTCAATAAACATTACGGTGAGTCTGCTCCGTCAGATTACATGGTAAAATATTGGATTGCTGAATTTAAACGCGGCCGAAGAAGCACTGCAACAATACCATCAACAGGAAGGCCAAAAGAGGTGGTTACTGAAGAAAATCCTCGATATCGTTATGAATGATCGCCGAATCAAGTTGCGTGAGATTGTTAAAATGGTAAACATATCATATGAACGTGTGTTCAACATTTTGCATGAACATTTGCATATGAAAAAGCTATCGGCCAGATGGGTGCCGCGTTTGCTCAGTGTCGAAAAAAAACGAGTTCGACAGACCACTTCACAGCGGTGTTTGGACATGATAAAGCGTAATCCTGTTGATTTTTGGCGTCGATTAATTACTGTTGATGAAACGTGGGTCCACCACTACACACCTGAAACCAAAAATCAATCGAAACAACGGGTGGAAGTGCTCCGAAGAAGGCAAAGGCAGTGAAATCGGCTGGCAAGGTTATGGCCACTATATTTTGGGATGCACACGGAATATTGCTCATCGATTATCTTTAAAAAGGTTCCACAATCACATGAAAGTATTATCGTTCATTATTGGATCAATTGGTTGATGTAATCAAGGAAAGACGACCACATTTAAAGAAGAAAAAAGTGCTGTTTCTTCAAGACAACGCATCTGTTCACACAGCATTAGGTACGATGCTAAAATTACGTGAAATACACTTCGAATTGGTCGATCATACACCTTATAGTCCAGATTTAGCTCCTAGTGACTTTTTCCTGTCTCCAAACTTGAAAAAATGGCTCGCAGGACAAAGATTCATCTCAGACGAAGAAGTGATTATCGAAACTAACGCGTATTTTGAGGGGTTCCCGAAATCGTATTATTCAGATGGTATAAAAAAGTTGGAATATCGTCTTACTAAGTGTGTCGAATTAAATGGAGACTATGTTGAGAAATAAATGGTTTTTGGCAAAAAAAAATTTTGTTTTCCTACTTAGGTAGCTTCATTTTCAATCCGCCCTCGCAGCATCACAACCAAAACCAAGAATATTCAAAGAAAAAATTATAGCACTGTATTTTGCTTTGAAAATTAAAATTAAACCATAGAAATTAGAAATGAAACACAACACGTAACACACTATAAGTTGTATTTGCAGATGTCCATTTCCCATATCCAGGAGTGATTACTAAAATCCATCCACAGTTAAACAACAACTAGTTTTTTGATGAAAAGTGCTTATCCAAATGAAAAATGTCATTTAAACAGAAGATGTTATGGATCTCCGAGTCAGCTGTCCTGCGTAGAAATATTTATCCATTTTTTTGCCCATAAATATCTGAAATTATGAGCACGTTGCACTTTTTTCGCTTCATTATATAGTTTAGACTGGAATTTCGTGAAGTGCTGCATAAAGTAATAACCTTTAACGAGCTGAGAAAACGAAGGTGACTTCCGACTTATGTTGAAGTTTGATAAAATATTATTTTTAGTTTCAACAGAATTCAACGTAACGATGAATGAATCTCTTAGTCTTGATTTTGATTTCGGATTATGGTACATTTTTTTAATTGAGGTGATATCTGTAGGCACAGCATCACTATTCACCTTCCGAATGGTATCCAGAATGAAACCGAAAACATCAGAACTATCAGGAACATCTGCATTCAAACCACAAATAACGATATTTTTAGCAACTTGTTTCTGGTGAATAATATCAAGTTGTGCCTCTAGTAAGTTAATACGTTCATCTTGCTTATGGTAAGTCTGTTGCAATTTATCACACTTATCAGCTAATATTACATTTGCTGCCGACATATTTTTGTATTCCATTTTTATCGCGTCGAATTCGTTGCAAATGAACTCTTGCGATTTTTGAATATCGGAGATCATTGTTTTAATATCCGCGAATTGAACATCAATACGTGTTATTAAACTATTGATTGCTGATTCATATTTCCGACCGATTGGCGTTTCTGTTTCTGTGGCCAGCGTATCTGAATACCCTGGAACGGAGATGGATTGTTTAGCGCAGTCTGGAGAGCATAAGTTAGAATCAGCAACCTTCTTGATTTTGGCAGCTCCAATAATGCCTTTGCACGGCGGGTGGTACACTTTATGGCAATAATTACATGCGATCACTGATTGCTTATTCGATATCACCTTTTTACATGATGCCCCAGAACACATTAAATGGGGATTGAAATTAGGTGAGTCCTCCGCATATTCGTAGAACGGCATTATATTTTAGAAGATAACCACAAAAAAAAAGAAAAAAAAATTTGGCGCAGAGTATCAAGTTAAACGTCACTAGCATAGTTAACTCGTCTTTATAAGTAATGATTTTATTTTTGTTATTATTTTTCTATTTAGCAAAAACTGTTCACATTAATCACTAAATAATCCAATAAACTTTGTTTTTTATTTTGTTTTAAAACTAGGAACCCACAAGACTTTTTATGATAATTTATTTTATTTGAATTATTATTTGTACTTTTATAATTTAATATTGATTTTACCACAATTTAACAAACACGTCCACACAGTGTGAGATTACGATTTAGAATGACAGTAAGTGACTTAATATTTATTATTTAATAGTGTCGATTTGCGAGGTTTATAAATCTTAAAAAAAAAATATTTGAATATATAATATACTAATACTATCATCACATTAATACTGAAAAATCCTTTTCTTTTATAATATAAGAATTGCACTTCTTCGTGCGTGCCATCCACACACCCGATAACACCTGGGATTTTACATTTTTCAAAAAAAAAAATTTACAAGCTCGTTGTTCATTCTCGCTCAATTTAAATGTAATCCATTTATTACATAAACTACCTTCTAATGCATTTTGCATTTCGGTAAGAACCAAAAAAAATGTTGGTTGTGCCATCCCGATAAAAAAATCGTTGTCTGTGCCTTTCTGGTAACTGCCCTCAGCGAAAAATCTTAGCACAGACGCCAATTTTAAAATATTGGGGATTGAGGACAATCGTATTTGATTTTTTAAATGTGGCTCGACGTCTTCTAGTATATAAATAAATTCTTCTTTTGATAGCCGGAAATATGATATAAAACTAAAAAAGTATAATTAGAAACATAATATGAACAATATACCGTACTCGTACACATATTAGAAAATAAAAATATTTTAAACTTACGTAAAATTATCTAAGTCCAGAGAATTCGACGAATCTCTCAAACATTTCTTTGTCTTTGTCGTCCTCTTCAAAAAACAAATCAAATGAATTCATTTAATTTAAACATTTCATAACTTGATTAAACAATGTTTATTTGAAATTGTTTTTAGTATCACTCGCATATTTCGCAAATACATGACACCTTATTTATTTTGACAGATTATAATTTATTACAAAATTGCGACATGTTCTAAAAAAACAAAATAAAAAAAGAAGGGAAAGGTTCGGAGCCAAACTCTATAAGCAGTTTTGTTGCCTTAAACTCTCATCCACCAGACCCAAATTCCCTCACCAAACCCAAAACACCTCATCCCACCCCTCCAACTCCCAAACCATATATCATTTTTTTTAACAAAAATGCTTAAAAACTTCAAGACACGACATTGTCGTGTCGTTTTTAAATCGTCACGAAAGGCACAATGATCCACAAACAATTCAAGATTTTAAAAACCTATTCGAGCTGAAATTGAGGCCACTGAATTGCTTTAATTGAACTACGTTCAATATAAAAAAAAAACTAACAGATGGGACACCCTTTATATGTTCATGAGCGTTGTAATCAGGGATGGGCGGGTAGATTACGTAAAGTAATCTACATAGTTGTCGACACGTAATCTAACACGTAGATTACATACCGGTTTTCTGGTTTGCAGACGTCGACAACGTAGACAACGTCGGCAACCTAGAAAATGACATTAAAAGATTAATCTGCTAATTATTTTACGTTAACCGTACTATTAAAATTGGTGAATAATTACTTAAAACTAATTCTATCGTTTACAAGCATTTTATAAATTAAAAATAAATTTAAAATCTCTGAACTAAAGACATAAATGTCTAGTGGTATTATGATACTGACTAGTTTTCAAGTGCTGTCAAACTATTAAGACAAAAAAAAATAAACAACTAATAAACAGCAGAGAAAACTCTATGCGCATTTAAGTTGACGTTATGAAAAAAAATAATATATCTGTGCAGATATATTAAATATGAAATATGTTTGTGCTATACACATGTCACGTACACACAAAATCAATTAATAAAAAATGACTATACGTCAAAAAAGTAATTAAAGTTGATTTATTTTTTATAGATTTGGCCAATTTAAACTGCTGCAAAAGTAACCTATATCATTTGTTACTGAAATTATTTTTATTTTTTGTTTATATGTTGTATACACTCATTCTTTCAAGTGATTTGTACTTACATTACTTGTCCTACTTTATTTTTATTTTTAATCACCTGAACAATTTGAAAAACTAGTCAGTGTCATAACACCATAAAACTATTGAATATTTCAATAAATTATATGCTTTACGTGCCATCTTTTATCAAATCGATATATTTGTATATATACAATTTAAGTAATTTTGACAGAAAAAATGATAACAAATTCGGCCATATTGTAATGCAAGTATTATTTTAGTTTTATGAATTGCCACGCAGCAATGCTAACGTTTTCCCAGAATATGTATTACCTGCAATAGCGCCTCTAGCAACGGACGCTTCGACAATTGTAAAAGAGCCGCGCGAAAGATATTCGATAATCATAATGTATCTCGTTTTCCGGAAATTCGACCCTTTATTAAGGCGCTAGAGGATCGTAACAAGTGGGCACGAGAGAAAGGGGCCAACGAAATCTTACCACAGTTCAAACCGTCAATCGACCTATCTGCCACTTGTACACTTACGTTACAAGTTACAAATTTACAATGTACGGCTATGGAGGGATTCGATATAGAATTATATCGGCGGTCGCAAATTCAGCCAACTTCAATAACATTTATAAACTACACAGCTTCGAGCTACAGAGATGCAAGAGATTGCCGATCACATGCTGTAATAGTAATACACCCAACTCTGTTTTTACACGGTCTTAGTTAACACGTTTTTGAAATAACACGGACAAAAAAATTAAACGATTTTCTTTTTTTGCACGAATTATTTGTTTTTACACGATTTCCGAATAAAGGTTTTAAAATAAACAAAACAGTTCTAAATTTGGTATGCATGTATTGGATGTTGTATTGGATTTCGCATGCATGTATTATGTATGTAATATAACAGACATGTATTCATACGTATGTACATATATGTACTCTTCTTTTTTATTATATTTTTATGATTATTTCACTTCTACTGGTTGATTGAAATTTAACGGTTATTTCGAATGGTTTTACAGTAGATACCCAAATAATTGATCCCTTTTTAGCGTAAAAAAACGGTACGATTTAAGCTTTAATTCCATGGTTAACATTTGCTGACAGCAGTTTTTTTGCTGATAATACGCAAAAAAAAAAATTTTTTAAATTTCATGAGAGTGACAAAGAACAGAAATATTTTTTATTTCATTTTATAGTAAAATTTTATGGTTTTACATTTTGGAATAACATAAAAATTTCATAAAATATTTAATTTGTACATTTTCGTACAATTCGAATTTTAATATATACACCACAAAAAACCACTAACGTTAATAAATTTCAGCCCAAAAAAAAAAATAAATCGACATTTGAGTATAAAAATGGCGAACAATTTATTTCATATGAGTGTGAGAAAAATTTCTTATCTTTACACACATGTTTTGTAGATGTGTGAAAACTGCTGCCATAAAAAATACTCCAATTTACATTTTTTATGGCAGCATTATTGCAGCAAACTTCCCCTATCACACTTCCCCTCTCAGCAAAATTTTACTGACAACATGTTTTGTTTCGTACACAACCAGCAATATCTATATTTTCTTCTCGCTTTTATTTTTGCTGACAGCAGATTATTTCCATGGAATAGAGGCGTTAAGCTCAATACATATGCAAGGTTCCTACTGTATATAAAAAAACGCATGTTACGAACGAGAAAAAAATTGCAAAAGTAAAAGGATACACCGATCAGTTTAAATTTGAGGTTACGTATCATCACAATTCACAACCATTGTCAGTGGCAGTTTTGTATTAGTTTGCGTTGTCAGTTTTTTGTTTTGTAACGATAGACTGATTTTATTGTCAATATCCAAATAAATTTTATTTACAGAGTGTATACAAATTCAAAAATTATTCACATAAATATTTGTAGAGTAAAATCTATAAATTCGCGGTTCAAAAAAAAAATTAAATTCACTTGAGGTGCACATATAAAATTACAGAGCGTCGAACTCTCTTTCCAGCGTAAGTTAAATTTACAATTTAAAACATTTTTTTAATTTTAATATATTTTTAGGCTATCAAACACAAAATGCCTAAAGAAAATAAAACTAAAGATCGAGAAAGGAATTCTATTTCATTGGAACGCAACATCAAAATATTGGACTGTCTTGCGAGAGGCGAAGGTTCAACATCTGTTGGGAAAAAATTTGGTTTTAATGAGGCCACAATTCGAACAATAAAAAAACATGAAAATAATATTCGAAATTCGGTCATGAGTGGATCAAAAATCAGCGCCAAAATATCTTCGTACAGCAGGAATACTATTTTAGAAAACACAGAAAAACTTTTAGTGATCTGGATGGAGGATGCATCTCAAAAAAGAATTCCTGTAGATGGAAATACCATAAAGCAAAAGGCACTCAGAATTTATGAACGGTTTCAAGATGCAATCCCTTCGACAAGTAATCAAGAAACTGAGGCTAAGAAACATAAATTTTCTGCTAGTGACGGATGGCTTACAGGATTTTCAAAAGGATATGCATTTCACAATGTGAAAATAAAAGGAGAATCATCATCGGCTGACGAAGTTGCTGCCAACAATTATCCAGAAAAACTAAAAAAAAAAAATAGAAGATGGTGGCTACGGTTCTGACCAAATATTTAACGCTGACGACACCGGTCTTTTCTGGAAAAATATGCCAGCCAGAACATTTATTGTTAAATCGGAAAAAACTGCAAGTGGGTTTTAAGCAGCTAAAGATCGGGTCACTTTTTTATTGTGCAGTAACGCTTCTGGTGATCGAATTTTAAAGCCGCTAGTAATCAATCGTACATTAAGACCACGCGCGATGAAGGGTAAAAATATGCAACAGTTGTCAATTCATTGGATGGCAAATAAAAAAGCTTGGATGACCGCCGATTTATTTACCAAGTGGTTTAATGAGTGCTTCGTTCCCGAAGTACGAAAATATTTGGAGCAAAAAGGGCTGGAATTCAAAGTCCTTTTACTTGTGGACAATGCGCCTGGTCACTCTGCTGTGGAACATCCAAATGTCAAACTCGAATTTTTGCCTCCGAATACAACTAGCCTGATCCAACCATTAGATCAAGGTATTATTGCAGCCTTTAAGATTTATTATATAAAATTGGCAGTTCAACATATTTTGGATGAAGTTGAAGAAAAAAACCTTTCGATCATTGATGCATGGAAAAAATACACGATTATGGATTGTGTTAAAAACGCTTCTTTAGCCATAACCCAGTTGCGAGAATCAACATTAAATGCTTGCTGGAAAGCTATTTGGCCCGCATGCGTCTAAACTGGAAATTTGGTCCCAGAACAAAATGTGGGGTGTTCAGAAATTTTAATATTGGCACAAGCAATTGGTGGCGAGGGCTTTGAAAGTATGCAAACTGAAGACATCGAAGAGTTGTTGGTCGAGTCCCCACTAGACGACGAGGATCTAATCGAAATTTGTCAGTTGATGAGAACAAAAAAATTCTACATGAAGTTGAAGTACCAGTTCAACAATTGACAGCTAGAGTACTTCGTGAGGGTCTAAATCTAGCTAAAAACTTAGAACACCATTTTTTAACGAACGATCCGGATCTAGAACGAGCTTTAAAATTCCAGTGCAACATACAAAGCTGTACAGCTGGGTATCAGGAATTGCATAAGAAACTGGTAAAACCAAAACCACAACCACTGATAACAGGTTTCCTGATAAAAGACCAATCAACAACACAGGAAGTGCCTGAAAATAGTCCAACTGGTCCAAAATTAGCAATTGAGTCAATGAAAGCAATTTGGGTCCAACACGCCTTAAAAATGCACGCTTATTATGCAGTAGCGACGATTCGGAATAGACATTTTAGTTTAAGTTTAAATAAAACATTTTTTTAGGATTTGAATTGAATTCCTTATTTAGCAATATTTTTTGTGTTACTAGTATTAGTTATTAGTTGTTTTAATTTGTTTTCAAAATGAATTACATACATACATACATATGTACATATAATTTAATTTTAAATAAATGTACGCACGTATATAAAACTGAAAAATTTTTTTTTTTTTTTCGATTACATATTTACATGATACATACATACTTTTTTTGCACGAATTACTGAAGAAATTTTACTTCAGTATTTCATCTTACACGGTTTTTGAAACACAAGGAACGCATCCCTCATTTTAATATGAGTGGCTTGTCTTTTTTTACACGATTTTAGATTACACTATTTTCCGTGGAACGTATCTACCGTGTAAAAAGAGAGTTGGGTGTATACATCACCAAGAACTTTATTTAAACCTTTTTCTTTTGGTTTTGTTATCGATAAAAAACAGATTTAAAATTATATAATATACATTTTTAATCTGTCAATATTTTGGTATTACCTGCACTATTTAACTAACACTGCATCCCCAATAGAATTTCTTATGACTTTTTACTTACAGAAAAGTATGAAAAAAAAACTTGACAAAAAAAATATTTTTTTGTCAAGTTTTTTTTTCATACTTTTCTGTAAGTAAAAAGTCATAAGGAATTCTATTGGGGATGCAGTTAATTTTTTTTTTTTAATTTCTTTGAATTTAATAACAGATGTTACTAAAATTAAATTTTTAACTAGTGTCTTTTATTTATTAATTTATATGTAAACGAATAATTAATCTTATTCGAAGTTACTACAATAAAGAAAAATTATAAAAATTAAATAAAACGTCATCATAATGTTATAAATCATAAATTAACTATTGATTCGCCGCGTAGTGATGAATAGCAGACGCTTGAAACTTGCATACGAGCAAAATCACGCAAGAATGATATACTCAAATTTTATTCAAATTCGCAACTTTAATTTGACTTTTTTCGATTGTCAAACAATTTGCTATCGATAATGGATAATTATCAATTTATAACGCATTTTATGACACAAATATAATGCACAGTATGTTTTAATGATTCATAAATACAGTGGCAGCTATCAATCAGTAGCACAGGCAATTTATGCTGAGTTTTATAATAAGTTTCGATAGATGGCGTAAATTAATTTATCAAGTAGTTGTTGACGTTTTCGACGTAGTCGACGTTGTCGACGAGTTGTCAACGTTGTCGACGAGTAGTCGACGTTTTCGACGTATTGTCGACGAAATCCTGTAAAAAGTAGTAGTCGACGCGTAATCGCCCATCTCTGGTTGTAATGCTTTTATATTTTCTTTGCAGTTGGTTTTAAATAGACTGTTGAAATTTCGAAAAAACGCCTAAATGTACTCATTTTACAGATACGAAACATTCACACAAAATGTTTTGCTTTTGGATAAAATTAGTAGAATCTTCACCGGTGTAACGAACTATCCAATGGAAAACTTGTTAATTCATAGTGCATCTCACTAGCCCTAAGCTTTCTAATGTACGTAATGAAACCGCATGGAAATTTCTAGGATCGGTCCCGTATATCAAACTACACAACGGTTTCAACACAAAAAATTGAATGAGTTTACTTTTAACTATTTTAATGCGATTTTCAATCATTTCTGTTCAACGTATTGTTGAATTACACTGTTGAAATATTGAAATCATACTCGCGTAAATTTTAATACAACAAATTTTGTTAAGTCGTCGCACCGGTAGAATGTTCATATAGGTAATTATTTAATTAAATGATGCAGTGATGCTACCCGCCAAACTAGGCATAGTTTAAATTTCCGGTTAGTATAGCGCAGTGTAAGATTCGGGAAACGGAGTATTTGATTCAGATAACAAACTTTCTAAACATAAGGGTAATGTTGGTAAAATCCAGAAGCCTAACCGAATATCCCTCAAAACAAAATTATACTTTAACCGCACATCTCAGTTTACCGTCACTAAGAGCACGTTGCTTGCATATTCTGCGACTAATAAATGAAAAACGTGTACAAATTGGAAATAAATCACCAAATTAAAATCGTAGGAAAAAACTTTAAATTTTTTACGGATAATAAACAATTTTTACGATTACAATACTTATCCCATAATAATATCGTTATTGGGAACGAAATGAAAAAAATTAACTAAATAACGAAAATAAGCTTTATACATAGAAACGCTTTACCCGATAAACTTATATCTAAATTTTATTTTTTGTTAAATGGAAAGAATTTAAACGGTTCGGTAAACATTTAGATCACTAGAATAATATAAAATATTTTGGAATCATAAACTTAATATTTTTACTATAAAAGTTTTAGTTTTATATAACACTGCGAGACAATTCAAGTTCTTTCATCTATGGATATACTCGTACGATATACTACTACAGTACATTACTTTCATTTTTGGGTTCATTCTTATAACATTTTTCATATATGAGATAAGGTGAAGCAGTGAAAAGTGTTAGAGACATGAACATTTTATAAGAATTTTTAATTTCAACGACCTTACAGCGTTAATTACAAAAATTTAAAAACTCAAGAGTTTTCTTGATTAAAAATTTCTAAAATTAGATCTAAAAATACATTTTCCAGGGGTGCGCGGCGTACTAACTTAAATCGTTTATACTTATGTGAGGCCAAAATTTTGTTTCATTAAAAAATTCGCATACACGTTTTTAATTATATGGTTTGTTTGTTTAGTTGGATTTTCAATTGGTCGACAAAAACGATATGAAAATCTCATCTCAACGCAGATAACATTAAAGGCACAAACAACAATAACAAATCTGGGAAATTATTTATTATAATTATTAACTATTAAAAAATATTGATTAAGTGCGTTTGAGTGGACGTAATTTATTGAAAATTAAACGGTTTTCAATATTAATTTTTCATATGTACACCGTTAAATTATTTTTGAATGTTTACGCTCACAAAAAATAGTAATTTTGCAAAGTGTATTTTATTTTATCGACCGTAGAGTCTGGGTATCGAACACAACATATTCAAATAAAAACTAATTGGGCAAAAATTGAGTTTTCAATTCATTTATGACACACACACACATAAATTGTTCAATCAATATTTTCGCTGGCAGGTGTATATGTATAAGCAAATCATTTTTCCTGTTCATTTATGCCAAAAGTAATTGGATGTTACACATTCTGTTTATTTATATTGCTTGGCGGTCTATGTGTATACATCGTATGTTATTAAAAAAATATGATACAGATATTGATGTTTCGACAGGATGATTAGTTTTCATAGCACCATGATTGTAACGTACAGTTCAAAAAAGTAAATTTAAATTTTAAATAATATATGTAGTTACATTACGTTTACCTAAGATCATAGCAATTGATTGGAATTCTGTTGCGGCAATATTTCTTAATTCAAAGTAAAATTACGATTGGATCGATTTTCTCTTACTTCAAACATTATTATCGGTAGCACGACAATTTGACGAAAATCAATTCACTGAAACAACAATTCATTAAAAACCAAATCAGCGGAATAGCAATTAACTGAAAAAGACAATTTATCGAAAACTGAAATGAATAATTTAATACCACCACAAATATACTGGACTTGATAGAAGTAAGTATTTAGCAAGCTATGGAGAGTAACGTTTTTGACATTTGAAATGGTCTCAGCCACGTCGACTACATAAGGTATCCCAAAATTGGCAGATCAAACGAAGCAGGGTGATAAGGGAGCTCCTTTCCAATAAAAACAGCCAAGTAAAGCTTTTTCGAATTGTTGCTGCTGCAAAAGTTATTCCACATTTAGCGTTTTTAGTGAAATCGCATGCGCACCCACCAAAAAATTTATTTAAAAGAAACCAACAGTTCTTTTGTTTAACTTTCTGCTTTAAAACGATCTAGAAGAGTGCACCTTTTCCATAAAATCATTTTTTTAAGCTGCATTATCTTCTATCAAATAAAACTTTGGTTTTGTAAACTTTTTTTGTTTCTCAAAATTTTTAATGATGTTTAAGTGACGCCAGCGGGAAAAGAATGAGTACTACAGAAAGTTGACCCTCTATCAGAAAAATATGCGACACTAATTCAGATTTTAAATTAAATATTATTATACGGATTTCCTTCGAATTTTTCCCGGATTTCCCGTTTTCTTCCGGAATTTCCCCAGATTTCACGGTTTTTTCCGGATTTCTAGGATATCCGACAGATTTCCCCCGGATTTCCTAAGTTTTCCCCAAATTTCGCAGGATTTCCTCCGGTTTTTCTGGTTTCTTCTAGATTTCCTCCGGATTTCCCACAAATTTTCAGAATTTCTCTCGGATTGTTCCAGATTTCCCGAAATCCGAAGGAAACCCGGTGGAAATCCGGGGGAAATCCAAATCCTGGAAAATCAGAGGAAAATCTGGTAAAACCGAATAATAATATTTAAGAAGAATTATTAAAGTCATCCGTGAATTTAATTTGTTTTAAGATTTTTTCGGCTTTTCGGACAAAATATTATTTTAATGGACACCCATACAATGTTTACGACAATTTTTGTCGCAAAAAACAAAGAGGCCATTTATTAACAATATTTTTACCACAAAAGTAGAAAAAATGCACTCCTCTCCCCCACGTTTAACCCCAGGGCACTTGTGTACACAAAGATACACAAACCCTTACAAAAATGAGAACTCCCTTAGGTAGCTTCTGGATGTCCATTAAAATAATATTTTGTCCGAAAAGCCGAAAAAATCTTAAAACAAATTAAATTCACGGACGACTTTAATGATTCTTCTTAATTATATGTGTTGGCGTTACACACATACATGTGAGAATTTTCCTGTGGTTTCTGATTTAGTGATATATAATTCGCTAAATCAATACGTTCTTGTTTTGTATTATCGGTACAAAGCAAGAGTTGAATTTTTGCAGTTTGGTCGTTGCAACCTGATGAGTAGACCAACTTTTTATCAGTACGAAACCAAGCTGCCAAGAAGCTACCTAAGGGAGTTCTAATTTTTGTAAAGGTTTGTGTATCTTTGTGTACACAAGTGCCCTGGGGTTAAACGTGGGGGAGGGGAGTGCATTTTTTCTACTTTTGTGGGAAAAATATTGTTAATAAATGGCCTCTTTGTTTTCTGCGACAAAAATTGTCGTAAACATTGTATGGGTGTCCATTAAAATAATATTTTGTCCGAAAAGCCGAAAAAATCTTAAAACAGTAATATTTAAAATTAATAAAAAAAATTATTTTATTTATTTTGTTTTATTTCTGACAAAGCATCTTAAGCATTTTACTCGTAACTCGAAATTTTGTTAAGTGCGTTTTTTAATAAACACGAACTACTTTGTGAAAAAAATAGATGAAAAACATGCTATTGTGAATAACCCGGTGTGTGAAACCATTTTAAAATCTGCATTAGTGTCGCATATTTTTCTGATAGTGGGTCGACTTTCTGTAGTACATTCTTTTCTCGCTGGTGTCACTTAAACATCAACAAAAAATTTTGAGAAATAAAAGAAGTTTACAAAACCAAAGTTTTATTTGACAGAAGATAATGCAGCTTAAAAAATGATTTTATGGAAAAGGTGCACTATTCAAGATCGTATTAAAACAGAAAGTTAAACAAAAGAACTGTTGGTTTCTTTCAAGAAATTGTTTGCGCATGCGATTTCACTAAAAACGCTAAATGTGGAATAACTTTTGCAGCTGCAACAATTCGAAAAAACTGTACTTGGCTGTTTTTATTGGAAATGAGCTCCCCTATCACCCTGCTTCGTTTGGTCTTCGAATTTCGCGACACCCTGTATATCACGGTTTAGACGTCATAAAAGTTAATACAAGAAGTAATAATTTATTATTTTGTTTTATGTAGCAAAATAAAGTATGTATAGTAATCATGAAAAATTTTGACCTTGGGATTTTTGCAGATTTACCATTCGCTTTGTCGACGAAGTCAAAAAAATGGTATTTAAAAAATCTCTGTTTTTATGTTGTTCCGTGCAGACTAAAAAATGTCTACAAATTTTCTTATAAATTATGGGAGCTCCCAATGATTTTTGGCTGAAATCGAACCACCGGGAGGGGTTTTCACAGAACGTGCGTCCCCACCAAGCGATAAGACACACTTTAGCTTAACTATCCCGTTCCAAATTCACCAATATACCAAAGTTCAATATCCAACCGGCGTTTCTCCGGAAACCATCTAAACTGTTATATTAACAAGGAAACAAATCCGTAAGAAGTTGACTTAATGGCGGTATTTTGATTTTCTTTCTTCCAGATGACATATCGAGGAATTAAACTACCAAAGAAAACAAAACCGAACAGCAAATGACAATGCAAAGTGGGCTAAGGTTTTGCAGAAAATTCGTTGCCGGCGAATTGAATTAACTGTACAATGATTTAACACATTTGAAGGAAATTAGAGGGAGACGGCAGCCGAGTGGTTACTAATCTAGGAACAAATAGAGTAGCGAAAGTTTGATGAGAGGGAGATGAAAACCGATACCCAACAGGTTGGACCAGCAACCGGAGAAAACTAAAAAAAGATCGTTAAGAAGTGATGCGCTACAAAAATGCAAATTTTGCCGATTAGATTTTTTTTTTTTTTTTTTTTTTTTTGAAAGCTCTTTTCCGCTTATTTGTGGTAGAATGTGTAAGCACCCAGCAGAATCCATTGGTCATTTTATCTCTTTATTTTTTAAATTATTTTATTGTCCGTGATCGTTTTGGCGGTAAGACCACGCAGCGTTGCGTTGCAAGGTCACATATTGTGGTGACCGTTGATTTGTCCATTCGATTTTTTATTTAAACTGTGGCTTTTGTATAAGCGTTACACCTCGCCCTTTGACACGTTGCGTAGCTGAGACAATGACATGCCCCTAGACTGGCGCCCAAATAAATTACAGGAGTTTGAAAAATTGTCTACTCAAGCCACGGTCGTTCTAAACATTGAGAAGGCACGTTACATAACCTCCCTAAGGGCTGAGTCGTTTTTTTTGCAAATATTTTTAAAGGTTTCTGCATAACGAGAGAGCGGCACGAAAAAAAACATTATTATTTCGAGCCGGATCAGGCCAGCGAAAATCTCAAGCGAATAGACTGATAGTTCAATTCATATTTAAAAATTTAATCAGAAGATCGCCTCCAAGGAATTTGAAACGTACTCGAACTCCACACAGAGACACAGAGTTAGCTAAGTGAAAAAAGCGCACAGATAAGTAAACTCAGTTTTTTTTTCTTATTCTTTAAAAGAATAGTTCTTCCGAACGTTTATCGAGAATTATTTCGCGATTTGTTGTTTAGGATATCCGCGTGCTTATAAACCAAGTGAATTGATAGTTAATAAGCAAATATTATACACTCTTCTAGCCAGAGTAACATTTTAGTACAGCGGTAGATATAAAGCGATGACTGAGCTACAAGGTTGGGAAAAACTGCGGTCTAATGTAAAAGGTAGCATGACGAAGATGTTAAATTCAATAATTTTTACAATTTTAAAAACATCTAAGAGCAGATTATCCGAGTGGAAACGAGCAGCTCGACCGTTATCCTTTTGAAGACAATTTTTTCACCGTATACTATCTGAGCTCAAATCATTGATAAAAAAGGAAGCCTCTCCGAAGAAATAATACAACACCCGGATAACGATATTATTAAACCTTCTCATAGGAATGGGGATGTAAAATTGCTGAAAATAAATATTTCCGAGTTCAAAAGCGACTACAAAGGATGGCAGACATTTTTCGATCTGTTCTCAACACAAAAGTTTCAGTATACAATACTACTTTTGCAACACTAATGTGACTGAGGCATACTAAACCGAAGCTCTTCAAAAGCTCGCAAACCATTACTTCACATATCGAGTCATTCTTAAACCAGCCATCCGCCAGTAATTCTACTGTGGTCAATGTTCGTTCTTTACTCGAGAATTCGGATGAGCCACTACGTTGTCTTAAATGCTTAGGAACGAAAGCGGAAATGTGCAGCCCTTGGTTTCATTATATACTTTTAGGCTTGACTAAGAAACGGAAGTAATATGGTCACCATTTATGGAGAACTGAGGTTTTTTCTCACTAGATGAATTTTTCAAAGTTTTGGAGAATCGAACGGATACCTTAAATCATTGAAGGCATTATCAAAGAAATCAAATCCAGTCCTGCCAACGAAAATAAGTAATAAGGTCAACACATTCGCGATAGGCAGTATCCATACGAGAAGAAATTATTAAGGTAGATAAGTGACGCTTTGTAGTTTAAACTCCTGCCACAATGTTTACACATGCAGATCCAAAGCCAGATGTCGTCATTGCCTGTGCAGACACCATGCCCTGTTGCATATACCAGGAAAGATTAAAGCTAATCCGGCAACAGAACCCGCGAACCAGTGATGGTGAGGATAAAATGTGATGATAGATATGAAATAGATTGCAGACCACTATTAAATTCCTCTTCCCAAAAGTCATTCATGAATTGTCGAATTATAACGAATGGTCTATGTGGTGAAAACCTTGATCATTCCTGAAGAACGAATTGTCAACTTCGAATGAGCAACGGGTTGGGATTATCAGATCTGAAGTATAACTGTAGAGGAGCAGTCGAGGTATTACTTGGCACCGAAGTTTTTTTTTTACTATGGGATAATAGTAAGTTTACTATGGGATAATAGTAGCAAACGGCTGCAGCTAAACAATCAATTGATCACAGAGGCTAAACAATCAATTGGCAGTATCGTATTTTGAGAAGATGAGTAAATACCAGAAAAAATCACTTTTTTCCGAAGCCGAGCTAAAGTGTGAAGATCTATTCTCCAAAACAACCTGAAAAAACCCTGAAAACAGAGTTATCGTACAGCTACATTAACAGAATCTTCGGATAAAATTGAATCATCATTGAGAATAGCAACTTGCAGATTAAGAGCAATGGACGGCGGTTTGAACGAGATAGCGCATTTAGGAATCTAAGTTGCCTTTATGAAAGACTTGGTTCACATGGAGACCAGTATTATCTACCACACGACAGCTTTCTCAAGGTTTCCGGACGACCAAACTGGGCATTGTATTTGACTTTGCGGACGCGTCAAATAGCGGCAAATTTTCAATATATTAATAGATTTTCAATATATTAATAGATGAATCAAACAAGAGCTTCCAATAATACATTATAGATTCAAGACCTTACCAGATGGAACTGGCGTCATTTTCAGCAACATGGAGCTTAAAAGAATTAACGATTATGTATCAGGAGCAGCAATAACATATGGAGAGACATATTCAATCCAGCGACTAATAAAATTAAAAAATAGCATTTCAGCGATTCTGTAGTCCGCAAAATTTAATTAGAATTAGGTGAACATCTGACGACATATCTGATACGAGAGCCAATCGAAAAATTACCGAGCATCAAAAGGCAACAACACTATTGGGTTTAGAATTGAGTCTTAAAATCGATGAATTTCGTTTTGCAATTTCGAAAGCAGAATGAATCATACTAAGAGATCGATGTTATCAGAATCTAGTCAAATTCTTGATCCACCGAGTTGGTTAGCTCCTGTACGATTGTGTGTGTAAAATATTGTTTCAAACTACCTAGTTGTGAGCAATCAAATGAGACGATGAGCGTCCAGAATCAATGAGAAGTAGTCAATGGGTAGGATTACGTCAACATTTAAAGAGTCTGCAAGGCGTACGAGTTTCCAGATTAATTGGGTCCTCTGAACCAATGACTGATGAAATCAAGATGAGTGTTGGTCACCGCAGCTAGTATCATATGGTACAAATGAAGAAGAAGCTGATTTAAACTTTGGCTTTCAAAGTAACTGTAGATTTAAAGTTCAATTAAACTATGTGATGAACTATCCTTCCTTTGATGAGTCTGCGATGTTGCATTTATTTCTCGATAATTTGGTATTCTGGAAATCTCTAACTTAAATTCATAATTATATTCCTCAAGAACCGTCTTTTCTATTTCTGCCTCTCCGAATTATTATTTTTATTGCTTAAAGCAAAATAAAGTGGCTCGTGATCGGTTCATATGGTAATATTCTTGGATCAGTAAAGGAAGTTTCGTAACACACACATCGTGGACCGTTTTCGAGATAAAAGCCTGGCATTTATTAAAAACTCACCCTGTACATCTCAAAATCATGTAGCCTTAATGAGAGACAATTTTGATTTTGCCGAAGTAATTCTACTTTTATTAGCTGGAACAAGAATTTAATTAAAAATGAATGAAATTCCTAGTATTTGCATCTCATAACCTTACAATTTTTGGTGCTTTTACTATTATTCGATTTGTTTTAATAGGTTGCCATCAAATGGTTTGGGCTGGGCTTAATTTCCCAAAAAGTAAACTGGTTATTTGTAGGTTAGTAACGGCTGATATATTTTTTTATTTTCTGGGATAACTTCAAATAACGAGTGGCCGTCCATATAGCGTTTGCAATTTCAACACTTACGCCATTCGTGTTATGACAGAAAATTAGTTTAATGTTTGACATTTAGAAAACGGATTAGAAAATATTGAAAACATACTTTCAAAGTGGTGAGGCCTCTATTCAAACTGTAAGAAATTTATGTGGAAAATTCAGTAGAAATGAAATGCCTTCAAGGCAAGTTGTGGGTCAATTTGTTAAACGAGTTCATGAAACTAGATTGTTATTGGATAAACCAATACGTACACGTGCATTTACATCGCGTACAGCTGAGAACATTGCAGCTGATGCTCATAATGTGTCTGAGCAGCCATCAACATCAACTCGCCGTCATGAGAATTTTGCATAAACACCTCATTATAAAGGCGTAGAAAGATCAATTGGTGTGAGCTGAAGCAAAGGACCACTCGCCAAGATTCGGTTCGCTAAAGCTTCTTTGTCGAAGCTTTTGCTACGTCAACAAGCAAAATTGTCACATTTTGCTCTAAGAAAATCCACATGTAACCATGAACAAGCCGATGCATCCACAACGAGTGACTGTTTGGTGTGGATTTTGGACCGGCGGCATCATCGGTTTATTTTTTCGAAAATGAGGAAGGAACCACCTTTATACTGTCAATGGGGAGCGTTATCGACCCATGATAAACGTGTTTTTTCACCCAGAATTCAAGAGGAGGACATCACACACGGCATTTGGTTTCAACAAGACTATTTAACTTGCCACACAACAAACGCAACAATCGGTCTTTTGCCCACTGCGATTTTATTTCGACGGACTTTATTTTTGTGGAGAGCCATTAAGGATAAATGTTACGCTTACCATCCAGAGACTATTCAAGACTTGAAAGATCAAATCGAATTTACCATCTCATCAATGGTAACTTCGATTTGATCTATCAGGAGCCCATACAATCGAAAATGTTCTGTAAAGTTTGGTTGAAAGAATGGAATACTGTAAATCACTTGAATGAAATTGTATTCTATACTTAATGGCAATAAACAAACCGCATTGAATAATATTCATTCGTCTTTGAAATAGAACCAAATTAAATTGCAAATGTTAGATGGGCCACTTTTTACGTGTCATTCCGCTCAATGGCGGCAGATCTGTAATTGTTTTGCGACCTAGAAAATCGACTGCGGCGTTCAAATTTTTATAGATTAGACTTAATGTTGAATACTATTAATTCTAAGAACTCCACCTAGCCTTGGAAAAACTCATACTTATCTAAACATATATCTCTTATATTTGCTCCGTATGTTCCACGGTTACAAAGATTACTGTTATAAGAAGTGTTTCATAATCGTCCGTGATATTAATTTGTTTAAGATTTTTTTCGGCTTTTCGGACAAAATATTATTTTTAATAGACATCCATACAATGTTTACGACTTTTTTAGTTGTAGAAAACAAAGAGGCAATTTACTCACAATATTTCTACTACAAAAGTAATAAAAATGCACTTCCTCTCATTTTTAACCCCAGAGCACTTTGTAAGGGTTTGTGTATCTTTGTGTACACAAGTGCCCTGGGATTAAAAATGGGAGGAGTGCATTTTTTTATACTTTTGTGGTAGAAATATTGTGAGTAAATGGCCTCTTTGTTTTCTACGACTAAAAATGTCGTAAACATTGTATGGGTGTCCATTAAAAATAATATTTTGTCCGAAAAGCCGAAAAAAATCTTAAACAAATTACTGTTATATTTTCGAGGTGTTCTTTATCGTTCTGATGTCGACAATATAGACAGAGCAATGTTCCGCTCAGTGATTACGCAGAATGTAATGAAACGCTTATTTATGGTAAACGGTATTTGTTTTTCCCAGATGCATCTTCTTTTTTCCGCACAATCCACAATCGGATAGTTGTACGACAAATTTGATGGCCTAATTATCGAATAAGCAAAGGGTTATTTGATTTGGCTTTCTTCTTCCTCATTTAGACATTTTGGATAGAGGTATGATCTAAAATCAACTGGCTCCGTGGTGTAAGTTAACTTGGTGTTCTGTTAACACCAAACTTAATATACGTTGAGCACCACTACCAATATATATATAAACACCATGTGCAGGCATTACAATAATTTTTCCACATGACTTTTCGATACATATATAAACGATTTTCATTTTCCCATTTTCTATCTAAATTATGTTCTCAATCAATCAATAAATATTTAGACCATATACTTATAAGAAGAAACTTTTATTAAGGACGGACATAAATATAAAATAAAACAAAACAAAAATAAAATAATAATCCAACCATATCTCAATCAATACCATTATGCCAAGGTGGAAACCTTTTTTAACCCTTAACTATTTCTTCTTCACCACATTATCGTCTTATTTCGTTGAAATTTATAGTTCTTATACAATATTCCATATGATATGCATTATAATACGGTTCGTATTCTATTGTAAATTGAAAGCTTTCAACTCAAATAAGCTTAGTTGCATATCGATCGAGTTAATTTAGTGGAACAAACGTAAAAGCTGGATTACACCAACCATTTCAATTAAGTTTAAAGCGGCAACGACAAATAGTATTCAAATCAATATTTGCAACCGAAATTAAGGTTAAGTTGTTATTATCAGAGAAAAGCTTCGTTATGTATATAGGGGAAAGCTTATTACGTATTTTTCATATACTCGTATATTCAAGAATATTACGAGCTATGTCAATAATTCAAGTCAGTGGTTATTCGTTCTGTATAATTTCACCCTGTTATTGGTAGACAAGTGTGGTGTGTGGTGGGTATTTAACATTTGGTTTTTATCGATATTTGTTCCGACACTTCTCTATACGTTTGATTTTGATCTTTTTACTGTACGACATTAAAATTTCATCAAGATAGAAATGTGAGACGTGCAGCAATGTCAGCATCCCATAATCTAGGCTAAATTCCTGGTATTAAATGAAGATTTTATTGTAAGAACCAAGTGTTAGAAATTGGTGAATTGGTAAAATTATATTTTTATGTGTTCAATAGGCATCTGGAGATAGCAAATTATCCATGAATTGGCCGTCTATCGATTTTATTAATGTTCAATTTCGTAAATGAAATTAACAAATTTAGTTTTAGTATTTTGGCACATTTAAAAATGGCTAATAGGAGAAAAGATAAAGGTGACAAATTTTTTTTAAACATTTCTTATTGCTATTACGTCATAACAAATTTGTTACGGCTAAATAGTACCAGAGGTTAGTAAACGTGAAAAGTTTTGTAACATGATCAACATGTTACATGATGAACATATAAAGATATTTAATTCGTTTGATCCTATTTACATACGACTCCTCTTTAAAGGCGCCCGATCCTAAGTCGTTGTGCCAAGGGTCTGTACAGATGGCAACAGCAATTGGTTTATCTTTGATGATTGCAGAAATTGCGAAATTTTCGGAATGCCCGGTTTCAACACTGCTACCACCGTTGTTTATAAATTTATCTATGACTTCACAATAAGCTTGCATCTGCCACCATATTGTCTGCACCCTTTTTGTATATGATTTCAAAATTAGAAGCCTGAAGCTTGAGGCTCCATCTTGCGAGTTGGCCGGACAAATCTCGATGCGACATCAGCCATCGAAGACTAGCGTGGTCTGTGTATATAGTGAAAGGATATCGCTAAGAGATAAGCTCGAAATCTCTTAACACTCTGTACTGTGGCGAAGCATTCTAATTGTGTTACCGAATAATTTTTTTGGGATCTATTCAATTTTTGCGAAAAATATGCTAGCTCCTTCGTCGTCAAGTTGATACAATACTCCTCCTATTCCTGAACTACTCGCATCGCATTGAATATAGAATGGTTTCAAAAAATTCGGATTGACAAGAAAAGGCGCGGTGGATAGAGCCAGTTTCAATTGTTGAAAGGCTTGTTCCGCTTCCTCATAGACCAATTCAATTTTTTTCCTTTCTTTAGCAAGTTTGTTATCGGAGTAGCTCTTGCGGCAAAATTTCGTATACATCTACGATACCAGCCACAAAGCCCTAAAAATCTCCTAATCTATTTGACGGTTTTCGGTCTCGGATACTCGACAATGGTTTTTACCTTTCCTGTGTTAACCTGCAACGTACCATTAATATAACTTAAGTATTTAACGTCCTTAAGCAAAAAATGGCTCTTCTCGACGTTTATGGTGAGGCCTGCTTCAATTAGCCGTTCTGAGACCTGATTAAGTTGATCGAAATGTTGCTCTAGCGTTTCTGATGTGATGAGCAGATCGTCTAAATACACGAAAACATTTTCATGTAGTTGATGCGGTATTACCTGGTGCATAAGGCGGCACATCGCCTGTGGCGCGTTGCACAAACCGAATGGCATAACCGTGAACTGAAACAAAGGTCTGCCTGAAATAGTGAAAGCGGTTTTATCTCTGGACTGCGGGTCTAACTTAATTTGCCCAAAAGGCAGCTTTGAGGTCTAAAGTTGAAATATACTTAGTTCTTTCCAACTGACCCAACAGTCCATCGACTAGCGATAAGGAAAAGGCATCTTTCTTCGTCACTTTGTTCAGTTCACGAGCATCCAAACACAGACGGGCTTTACCATTGCTCTTACGCACCAGCGTAACCGAAGAAGATCATGAACTCTGGCACTCTTCTACCACTCCCAACGAGATCATACGGTCTAGTTCCTCGTTCATTAATTTTTGAACCGCTGGGGATACTGCATAGTAACGTTGTTTAATTGCTTTTGCTCCTCCTACGTCGATTACATGGGAAATTTTGTTCGTTTTCCCTAGCCCTAGTTTGTTGTAGGAAGGCAATTTCTCGACGATAACTTTTAACTTTTGATCATCCTGATCCGAAAGTTCATGGTAGACCGAATCGGAGAGGGTATTATTGGTAGGGTAAAATTAATTCTTGTTCTAGTGATGGCACTACATGTAATCGCATTACGTGAACTTTGTTGTTAAATTTTATTGGCACCATAATGAATTCGAAAATACGCTGTGGCTGACCGTCTGCTGTTAGTGCATATGCAATACACAGAGTAAATACAATTGTTGGGTCTGACATGAATTTTTCCGAGTTTGCTCCTAAAACACTTATGATAGCACCGCTATCTAATAATCCGTTGTAGATAACCTCATTAATATTTACTTTTACGTACGGTCTTTTATCCATATCCCTGGTAGAAAAAATAGAACTACGAATTTCTTGATGAATTAGTTTTTCCCGATACCAGAACAATTTTTTCGCCGTCTTTCTTTGTCGTTGTAGAATCGGATTTTCTCTGGTACTGGAATATTAGGAACGGTTAACATTTGGTGAGAGGAGTTATCATTTTCGTGAAAGGAATTATAATCTTGTATGAAATTTGAAGAATTTCGGTCGTTTCATTAGGAGTAAAGTAAGAACAGTACTGAGGGGAGTAAGCTTGGGCAGGGAGGCATGACGAATTTACGGTGGCTCGGTCGATAGGTTCACATCCGCCGGTTTCTTGCTTGGTGATCGCCATCCTGACGTAGTTGGTATAGTTGTTGTTTGACTGGTAATTACATTTTCCGGAGCTCCACGATTCCCAGCTCTCCGTGAACTCCACTTTGCGTTTCCCGAACAGTTTCGACATCTTGGCAGTGTAGTTCTTTTTAATCCGCATTTTGTACAAAACCAACCCTTTGGAGGTTCAGGGCAATCCGGATATGTATGTTCAATATCGTCAAAATTATAGCAGATAAACAAATTATTATTATTAGCAGGGCTAGAGACTGACTGAATTCTTTGCAAATTATTGTTTGAAAATGTCTCGTCTGCTGTTGCCGGCCACGATCTATATATTTGATAAGGGGTTTGGAAAGCCGCTACGTGTGCATCGGAATTTGGCAATAACGAATGTTCCAAAAATTCATAAGTAGCTGTCTCATCCGACGTTGGCTGGTAGTTTATTTCATTTACCCGTCTAATTGGTACGATGCTGCTATATTGATCAATTTTAAGCCGTCTAAAAGTATTTCCCCAATTCGAGCAGCTAGCAGTGAGGTCAGCAAGAGATGTAAACTGTTTATCAGTTAACTGAAATTGTAAACTTAGACTCATATTTTGCATTAAAAGCTGGATCAACTCGTGGTCAGAATAGGGAGTTCTGCTTTGTAAGGTTAAATTCCATACGTCATTATAAAAATCAACAAAACTTTCTCTCGGTTGTTGTTTGCGTGATTCAATTATCCTTCGAATTTCTAAATCCGTTCGCCTATCCTTAAATCTTTCGATTAAATTATGTCTCATGGCAACGTAGGTGGATGTGGGATTATACTTTCGGTAGGCCCAATACCAATTTTGAGCCGTGCCTTTTAATACGAAACTTATTTCGGTGAGCAATTCATTATTAATAATTCCCATTGAATCAGCTATCGTCTCCAGTTGAAATATAAATAACTCTTTTGGTGTACACTACCGGACAAACCATCCCAAGCAATACCGGAACGAAAAAGGCTTGTTTTATTTAAAAACCCTTGTCCTCTTAGCTGATCCTGATTGGCTCTTGGGGTGTTTTGATATTGTGTAGGAATGTAGAGGGTATTTATATTTGAAAATGGTGGTGGGCCAATTGGGCCTCCAGATATTGGAATGAAATGGCTTGGAATAGCAGTTTGGTTCGGTAAGGGAAATGATGTAGTTTCATTAATAAATGGTGGATTCGTTACAGCAGTGGTATATATAGGATTTACGATTGTTTGGGAATTAGCTTGCATTTCAGCTTGTTGTTTAGTTAACACTTGGACTTGGCCAGATAGTTCTTGTAGGATTTGTCTTATGAAATCTATCTGTGGTTTTGTGTAGAAATGAGTGCATGATAATTTTTCAAAGGAGAAGATTGTCCGGAAATATTTTTCTTTCCATTAATGTCGTTATTGGTTATTGAGGTGATGGGCAAGATTATTTCAGTCTGGTCTTGAGGTTGGATATGTTTTATTACATCACCGAAATCCTGGTGTCCTCCATCAAGATTTACTACTTTAGCGGTATCAATAGAAGCGTTTAAATTATTGTTATCAACAATAAATTGTTGGACACTTGACAATAGTGTATTGCATGTGGTCAAAGATTTTTGAGCTTGTGATTCGTAGGTGTTCGACTGAGTAGCGTGATTTAATCTGCCTGATAAGTGAATAAGTCTTGATTGCATAGATTTGAATAACTCTATTCTAGTTATCCGGCTCGATATTTGGCAAATCCACTCAAACGTCTGGATCACTAAGTGAGCTTCATGATAAAGTTATGAAACTTATTGATTAAGTCAGTAGTACTATTATCTTGCTCCCTTTAAGTGAAACCGATGAGAATAACCTACAACCCTATTTAGTATTACCCTGAAGTAGCACTCTTCTTGAAACTGATGAGAACATCGTGGAAGTCTGTTTATTACCATGCGTACGTGTCTCTCGCTTTCATGTTATGTGTGCAATTTTATAATATGGTTTACTTAAATTCAATTAAATATTATTTAATTATGTATTAAGTTCGAGTTTTTAGCATTACTTATATGAAAATTTAATTTAATCCAGCGATTATTTTGTGCATTCGCCTAAATGTCTACATTTCACACATACATATAAGTAAGTCACATTGTTTTTGCTGGGTCCCATTTGAAACGCGATATTTTAAAACGCGAATTATCAAAACGCGATATTATAAAATGCGATATTTCAAAACACGATATGGTACAAAACGCGATATGGTACAAAACGGGGATCGGGTTATACCAGGGAGGTGAAGGGGAAATTAAATTTCAGTTTATAGGAATTTAAAAATCGATAGGAGCGAGAGTATATAGGATCGGTATAAATCGGATCGCTACGTTCCCGTCGTTTCGCAATGCACATTCTGTACCATATCGCGTTTTGAAATATCGCGTTTTAAAATATCACGTTTCAAGCGGATCCGGTTTTTGGTAGTTTAGGACAAGTTCAGTACAAAATTCTTATTGGTATTATGAAGCATGAACTTTTTCTTAAGTTTGTCTTAATTTTTTAATTTTAAATGAAATTAATTTAATAATCAATTTTAATTAAATAACTTTTTAATAATAAAATAATAAAGTGAAATAAAAATTTAATAATAAATTATTATGTTTAACTGAAAACGTTATATTGGTAATCCCCACGCTGGTTTTTACCGGGACAATTAATAATAAAATAAAATTAAAATATTATAAAACATAAATTAATATTGTGTGGGTAGTGGGGAGAGGAGGGGGGAGCTGTGCAGTAAAAAAATTAAGAGCGAACGTTGGTAAATATTAATAATTTTTTTTTTTGCGAGCGCATATACAGCCGCCGCACCCACGCGGCATGAACAAAATTTTAAGGGCTAACATGACAGCGCAAAACGCGCAATAATAGATTGTCATCACCACATGGAAGGGCAACAACAACAAGAGTGACTACAACAACAACAACAATAACAGTGGAAGAACAACAAATCCACAACAGAAAAACAACACGTTACAAGGCTGCGTTAAAAAATATTTTTTTAAGTTAAATTTTTTTAATTTTTTTCTAAATAAAATATTGTCTATCGTGTTTTATTACATTGGGCATGCAACTTCCATGACGCAAAATACACCTGCCATGCATGGTGCAATGAACCACACCACCTTGTTCAAACTCGTTTCTGCTTGCGTGGATCATGCATTTTCCTTGATTCTAACTCATGAATTATAACCAAAGCATTTAAACAGTGATACCAACATCAACAGCAACACCAGTATTCGGAACTTTAGGAATATCTGGTTCAATTAGTCTCACTAGTTTCCACTGCCTCGTTCAATCTTGTGGTCATTTTCGGCCGACTGGCTACACAACTAATTCCGAGAGATTAGATGCCCAAAGCGACGGATATCACTCGATATCTTAAAAACAAGCCACGACCGACACTTAAACATATAAACAAGCAAACTGAGGGACAATCACGTGCGATCGACTTGACAACACTCAAGGAAACTCAAACTCTCATCCGAAAACTACATTTTTAGATTCGGAGTTGTAACGGAATTCTATATCAAATTCCGTCAACAACCTATCCCAATGACATCCAAAATGTTCTTACTGGCATAACATTGAAGGAAATATCCTCACCTATATTTAAGGAATGTAAATGTCATGCCAACTCGTAACATGTCCCTTTGCATTGTTTAATTGAAGGACGTCTGGTTAATTTATGCTAGAATTATGAACTGCCGTTGAATGAACGCAAATATGGCTATTTACCCGCTGCCCAATTAAGGGTAGGTAGCAAGCTTGTTAAATAAGTTCTCTGTTCCTTCCTCGTTTGACCCAAGTAGTGGACATTTTACTACAGTTCTACGACAAGGGGTCAGAAAAAACCATGGTTGTTTTTTACAACGATTTAGCCCTTCCGCAAGGTATGACGTACCGTGTACGACCTTTGTGAAGTTAGCCCGTAAAATCATCCCGTAAAATGATTATAGTTAAGTATGGCAACACCATTATATATTAAAGAAATTATAATGAAACTATAACTATCACGATATAAAAATATAACGATAGTAAGAAAAATTATTATGAAAAATAATACACAAAATGGCGGCCATTATAAATAAAAACCGATTAACAAATTTTACCTTGCGCTATATATAGCTATAATGTATAGCTGACATGATGACAAAATAAAAAATTACATAATTTGTATATGAACGAGTGGGTTTGTTTATATAATAAGTAATAATTAAATTTGTAAACAACAACAATGTCACAAAAATTTGGTTTCTTCTAAAAGTTGTCAAAATTCCAGATTAATTAAATAATAATTAATTAATTAATAATTTTATTAAATTAAATAAATTAATTAAATAATAATAAATACACTTACGAATATAAATTACTGTGTACTTCAAAGTAATGTAGTACATAGATTGACCTGTTTATAGAACAAGTAGCAAAATAATTCTATGATTTAGAGCCTCGCTATAGTTGTTTGAATTTAAATAATAAGAGGCAAAAAATTCTTTGATTTAGAGCTGTGCTATAGCCGTCTGAGTTCCTAGTAGATGTCCATTACCAGAAACCACACTATATAGGTTTTGTAGTTCAGGGATTGCCTGTTTAAATAATAATAGGCAAAAAAAATTCTGTGATTGAGAGCCTCGCTATAGTCGTTTGAACTTAAATAACAAAAGGCAAAACAATTCTTTGATTTAGAGCTCCGCTATAGCCGTCTGAGTTCCTAGTACATGTCCATTACCAGAAACCGGACTCGTCGTTTGAATTTAAACGACAAGAGGCAAAGAAATTCTTTGATTTAGAGCTGCGCTATAGTCATTTGAATTCGTAGAAGAAGTCCATTACCAGAAACAGGACTATATAAGTTTTGTAGTTCAGGGATTGGCATATTTAAATAATAAGAGGCAAAAAAATTCTGTGATTCAGAGCCTCGCTATAGTCGTTTTAATTTAAATAACAAGATGCAAAAAAATTGTTTGATTTATAGCTCCGCTATAGCCGTCTGAGTTCTTAGTAAATGTCTATTACCAGAAACCACACTATATAGGCTTTGTAGTTCAGGGATTGGCCAGTTTAAATAATAATAGGCAAAAAAAATTCTATGATTAAGAGCTATTTGGCGAAAACTATTTGTGATACCCTTGACAGACTAGGGTTTAGCTAAACGCGTTTAGCTAAACTAGTTTAGTTAATCTACAATAACTAATTTTTTGGCGGGTAAATTTTTAATTCTTTTTTCGTCAATATTTTTTTTGGTTGAAAAAATATATTTTTTTTTTCGCTTGAAGCAAACATTAAACTAAAATTAAAACAAAAACGACAAATAAACAAGGTGTCCTTGAAATATTTATCTTTGTCGTAATGCGAGAATCAGTTGAATCAAAAAAAAAAATATTGACGAAAAAAGAATTAAAAATTTACCCGCCAAAAAATTAGTTGGTGAAGGGAAAAGAAACGAAGAAAGAATCACGCTGAAAGAATTAAAGTGTGGAACCGCGGAATGGGTTTAGTGAGAGCGCCATCTAACAATGAAGGTTACAATTTAGAAATAGGACAATGTCATTTAGTGCTGTGATACAATAATAGATGTCGCTTACTTTTTAAAATTCTCCTTTTCGAGTTCAGTTTTTTTTTGCTTCAATTTAAGTTCAACATACACAAATGTGTACGCAAATAATGACAGGTTGCAATTTCTTCCGTATTTTAACGGATCTTAGTTAAACGGGAATTCTTAAAAAAGAGCATTATAATTTGATAACACATAAATTATATAAGATATTAATTATTTGTTTTTGATAACTTATTAATTATTTTATTATTATTATAGTTAGTGTTATTTTTCTGACCAAAACAAAATTAAGCGGTATACACAAATCTGTATACTGGTCTTCAATTTATACATAATTCTATGTTTGACACATTCGTTTCTCGTAATCAAAATTGGCATACACAATTGTGTATACTAGGCAGGCTAGGTTCTATCCCTTTTCCTGCCTGCCATCACAATTGTGTGGGTAACGAAAACGAATCATGTCAAAAATTGATTTTTGTATGTGTTTTGGACCGACATACACAATTGTGCATACCACTTACCGTAGACTGCGTATTATAATACCATGACAAATAAAAGCTGCATTTTTTTTTAAACAATCGAGTAGAGTTCACGATATCTATTTTCTAATTGGTCCAATTTAAAATTAAAATTTAATTTTTTTAAATTAAATAATTTTGATTTAATAGAAATGTATGTATAACCAAAAAAATCAGTCATAAAATTTGTAGGGTTTTCTTGTAATATCGTTGTTCTGTATAATAACGGAGTACTTCAGAACTGAGCAATGACAATGACATTTGTTTAATACCGATTCCGGACAATCATAGCGCTACCGTATTTTTTATTGAAACAGGGTTTGCTAAGCCTCATTTTGTGTCAATCTAATTGGTTTTATTGTAGATTAACTAAACTAGTTTAGCTAAACGCGTTTAGCTAAACCCTTGTCTGTCAAGGGTATCACAAATAGCTTTCGCCAAATAGCTCTTAATCATAGGATTTTTTTGCCTTTTATTATTTAAACTGGCCAATCCCTGAACTAAAAAGCCTATATAGTGTGGTTTCTGGTAATAGACATCTACTAGGAGCTCAGACGGCTATAGCGGAGCTCTAAATCAAAGATTTTTTTCGCCTTATGTTATTTAAATTCAAACGACTATAGCAAGGTTCTCAATCACAGATTTTTTTTGCCTATTATTATTTAAACAGGCTAATCCCTGAACTACAAAACCTGTATAGTGTGGTTTCTGGTAATGGACTTCTTCTACGAATTCAAATGACTATAGCGGAGCTCTAAATCAAAGAATTTTTTTGCCTCTTGGCATTTAAATTCAAACGACTATAGCGAGGTTCTTAATCACAGAATTTTTTTGCCTATTATTATTTAAACAGGCCAATCCCTGAACTAGAAAACCTATATAGTGTGGTTTCTGGTAATGGACATCTACTAGGAGCTCAGACGGCTATAGCAAAGCTCTAAATCAAAGAATTGTTTTGCCTTTTGTTATTTAAATTCAAACGACTATAGCGAGGTTCTCAACCACAGAATTTTTTTTTGCCTATTATTATTTAAACTGGCCAATCCCTGAACTAAAAAGCCTATATAGTGTGGTTTCTGGTAATAGACATCACTAGGAGCTCAGACGGCTATAGCGGAGCTCTAAATCAAAGAATTGTTTTTCCTTTTGTTATTTAAATTCAAACGACTATAGCGAGGCTCTCAATCACAGAATTTTGTTTGCCTATTATGATTTAAACAGGCCAATCACTGACCTACAAAACCTATATAGTCCGGTTTCTGGTAATGGACTTCTTCTACGAATTCAAATGACTATAGCGGAGCTCTAAATCAAAGATTTTTTTCGCCTTATGTTATTTAAATTCAAACGACTCTAAATCATAGAATATTTTTGCCACTTATATTATTATTTTGGTTTGTTTTTTGTTTTCCTACACCTGTACTAAATTTTCCTATATTATTAACTTTATATATCATTTCATGTTTTTTGATATTATACATGTTTTTTGTTTTCAAAAATTATTTATTTTCTTGTTAGAAAATTTATTGTGACATAATCTTTTCCGGGTTGGCATCAGTTTTCAAAACAAATTGTTTATAAATTTTTATGATACAGTAAAAAACTGTCATGACATTTTTTTTCCGGGATGACATTCAAAAATATCGTGATATAAATATTTTTTCGGGATGACACTGGAAAATGTCGTGATATTTGTATGTTAGTGTTGCCATCGCATTTTTCCGGGATAGTTTACGGGCTAACTTCACAGACATCCGTGTGCGTTATGTGTAAAATCATCTCTACTACGGAGTGACGTACAGGTGTACGTCATTACAAAATACTAACTTTAACAAGGCACCGTGAACTATTTTAGATGATATTTGTATACATCTAGAACATTGTGCACAGATCTCTGTTTAGAAAAATAAAGTTAAAAACTCTTTCACCTCGATCGTTTTTATATCATTTCTTAGACGATTTTTTTGAAATTCGACATGGGCTATTTAAGGTTTCCGGTTCTAATAATTTATTCGAATGATTTATTGATGTTTAAAAATAAAAAACAATGAAACTAATATTTAAAAATGTTCGTTTAGTTTCCTCCTCTCGCAACTCACAAAGTAATTGAAACTTTTAACTCCCACGCGGAAGGGTTAAAGTAATTTTATTTTAGTTTAGTTTTTTAGATATAGGTAATTTATTATTTGTATGTAAATGGATCTGATGAATTCGCGATGAGGCTCGTCAAAAGGTAATGATCACTCTTTACGAAGCTGAAAATCTTATGCGCAGCGACAACAAGCCACGCCGATCAATAGCCGTTACAATTAAAGCACTACGAATCTAATTCGAACGATTTTTGTCGTTCAGTTGAAATAGCACCAAACAGTTCATCATCCAACCGCACCTTACAAAATGATGAGGATCTTTCGGGAGGTGCAGTTGATCAAGTTGGTGAACATGCTCCGAAACTGTGATCTAATCGGCATTAACGCGAGAAATGACTAATGACAAACATTAAATTATTGTTGCAGCGAGCAAGTAATGATCGCCGGATCGAGAGGCTAGTGGATAGTTTTTTGGTTGCTAAAGCATTTTATCTCAAAGGTATGCGAACGAAAATAGCATCGGTTACGAGAAGTAATGTTTCAGAATAAGACATTGGGACAAAGTTGTCTATCACGTGCAGAAATAAAGGCAAATTTTGTTGCCTTTGAATTACATTCAAAAGTCACTAGTCAAAGTTTTTCATCGGAATTGGAAACGCTACCGTAGAAAACTTAGACACGTACATCATCCATTTTCAAATTTTACGTATAGTGAACCAGTCAGTGAACTGAGAAAAAACTTTTCATCAAATATGCAAGTTATTTAAAGGGTCCTGGTATAAACAAATTAAAATGTGTCAAATAAATAACATACGGAATGAAGGTATGAAGCCAAGGAGCAATAAATTAAGCAGAACCATTCGTTGAGGAATCAAGAAGCTTACAAGTACCACATTAAACAAGTTTAAGCCGCCCATTCATGAAATTCTTACTGTGGACCTACAACAAATCAAGCCCGATAATAAGTCTCAATTTGCAAAGATATAAAATAATCTTCTCTACAAATTTGTCATCCAAGAAATTTGAACGGTTCTGTTGATTTTCACAAAACCAATATAATATATCGATTGATTTGATTTTGAGTAGTTGATTTATATACAGCTCGATATTGGGATATTTGGTTTTTTGTAATGACTCTATATGGTAACATCTAAAGTCTAGACATATTAGAATAGAAGTGTAACATAAAATAAAATTATTTATAGGGTAAATAATCTTAAGAGATACTAGGTTAGGTTAGGTTAGGGTGGCCACTATCGCACACTGAGGCCAATAGTGACCCATTGTGATACCACAGGATCCTATCTCCCCTTTACTCTCGCTGAAACCTTCCAGAGCTACTTATACCGTACACACCTAAGTACTTATGCCTTCTTCATGATAGTGCAGGACACGAGCATAGGAAGTGAACTAACGTCTCTTCCTCCTCTTCGTCCAAACAACTTCAACAAAAGTCAGTCGTCTGTAGACCCAGCCTTCTCGCATGTTCCCCAAAAATGCAGTGTCCTGTCAGTATCCATACGACCAATACCACCTCTCGTTTTACAAGGGATACTAGTGCCTTGGAGCGCGGCAGGTCCAGTTTTAGCCAAACCTGTTTCGCTACCCTGCATGTGAGGGTGTTGGTCTACCTCTCGATTTTCAAAGCGATTGCCTTCATACAGAGAACCAATTTAAGCACTGCTATAGCCCTTTACCCGCTTGTTCACACAATTGTGTGGATACGGTAAAAGAATCATGTCAATAATTTATTTTTGTGTGTGTTTTGAACCAACTTACACATTTGTGTATTCCGTTTAAACTTATTTTCGTCCGAAAAAACACTATAACTATACACACAATTGTGTTGGTTGTCCTTCAAATCAAGCGAAATTTTTTATCAAAAATGCCATTACATATTATGTTTTTTTACTTGCACATTTGTGTGGTTTGGACTTTAATTGAGCCAATTTTTTTTGGAAGAAAAAGGTATAGGGCTCCCCAGACCTGCCCGGTCGCATCTGGAGAGTCGTACCGTACCTAGCTAGTCCGTCTGCCCTACAGTTTCCCGTGACGTCCGAGTGACCAGGGACTTCAGACAAACCGCCTCTAATGACCTGACCACCGTCTGACTGTCCACATAAATTGCGATATCTATCACAAATGTTATGCTTCAACCATGTCCCGATTTTGCTTATCACAACTACTTCAGCCTGGTACACGCTGCAGTAGTCAGGGAGATGAACGGAAATATTAACATTAAGCTTCTCACAGAATTCTCCGGCTCCTACCTTGCCGTCTAGCTTAGAACCGTCCTTGAAGAATTGCAGTGCCTCGTTTTCCAGTATTGATCCGTTCCTTCAGGATTCTGTCGAAGGACAGATGATCCGGAAACCTTTATCGAAGCACAACGTTGGTTTAATATAATCTAGATTCGCCAGTTCTACCCTTAGCGATCTAACTATCGGCGAGTGTCCCGCCTGAAAACACTTCCACTGAGAGACTGCCGATAATCTCGTGGCCACATTGGCTGCCGTCTGCTTACCAAAAAATTCGATTGGAATACGGTGGAACATAACCTCTAAAGCGCGTGTAGGTGTTGACCTAAGTGCCTCGCTTATGAGCATGCAGGCTGTACTTTGCCTTTTCTCCATCATCTTTATATATGTTACCTTCTCCAGAGCTGTCCACCATACACCCACCCCGTACGTCAGCACAGGTCTTACCACTGCCGAATAGAGCAAGTGTACCAGATCTGGTTTCAGACCCTATCTCTTACCTATGGCGTTCGTACACGTATAAATGGCTTCATTAGCCTTATTCACCCTTTCATAAATGTTAGGCTTCCAGCTGAGCTTACTGTCCAAGATTATGCAAAGAAATCGCGCTCTGTCAGGGCTAACTAAGGGAATTTTATATTTCTTAGTAAATAGTACCAGCTCGGTCTTGGAAGGGTTGATCCCTAAACCACATTTGTCTTGCTATACCCAACAAGATGCACGGATTACAAAATATGCTCGCTTGAAAATAGACGACTTCTCTTGGGCGCAGCTTTTATTGGTAACGTTTTGCTTGGTCACGTTGATCGTTGATTCAGCTTACATCTTGGATATCAATTCACGTGCCATGCAGAACATTTCGAAACCATGAATTTTTAGCACTTGAACACCATTCTACTAACTATGGAGAAAACAACCCCATTAATAGGATGTCTAAATCATTGATTTAGACAGTTCCGAGGTAATAATCCTGTTTACTTAAGAGATACTAAAATAAAATAGAAATTATAAAAAGAGTCCAAAAATCGTTCCATGCCAATCAACAATTAAACATTTAATTGGATATTAAAATTAGTAAAAGAAAAATCGCCCGGCTGATGCTATCTCAGGATGTGGGCGCCACGTTGAGCGCCTACAATCTGATCAACTTCCATTGGTCCCCTCCAAATAGAATATGAGATCTCTTTTCAGCTTAGGAATTGAGTTTTCCACAATGACATAAAAAACAATTTCTTACCGGCATGACATTGAAGGAAATACAGTGCAACCTATTTTATCCAGAAATACTGGGGGAAACAATTCCAGATAAAATTTTTTTTTAATAATTTCATAGTAAAACAGCATATTTTAATATTTTTTAAACTTCAGTGTCATTTATTAAGATTTTAAATTAATTATAGTTAATTACATAGTAAAAAAATCATTTCATTTTTGGAAAATAAGGTAAATAAAAGAGAAAATGAAAGAATACGAAAAATATCTTTTCCGGATAAAAGAGGTTGTATGTAATGTAAACGTCATGCCAACTCGTCGCATTTTGATTTCTATTGTTCAATTGAAGGTCGTCTGGTTAGGTTATGTTTGAATTATGAACTTTTTTTGAATGAACGTTAATATGTTTATGTGTAATTCGACTTCTTCTGCGGTGTGTTCCATATGCGCGATAAATGTAAGTGTTTTACTATATAGCGTAGGTAAACCAAATGTGGTGTGCAAGAATGAAAAATATTACATTTGTTGTTGTATTAGACTGCCAAATGTCCAAGTTATATACAATTTAAAATCGCTATTGAGCAGGAGTACGCCTTAAAAAATTGGAAAATAAATTAGTGCAGAATTATGAGCTATTTATGAGCTCTCAAAATCCGCAAACCCAAATTTTTGAGGTCGATCGGACTTGTAGGAATTTAGCTCGAGCTTGCCATTTCAGATAATTTTTGAGCTCACCATTAAAACACTAAACAACCCCTTAATTAGTATAACAAATTAATAATAAAACATTCTTAATTTGTTTAATTGGAAATGACAAATTCTTTGAAAATTGCAAAAATTAAATAATTCAAAGTCGGATATCATGTATCGATTTATGAGTTCACGAAATTCATGAGGCAATTCACGTGCCAATTAAATAGTGTTTTGATACCGGATGTTGCACAATATCCGATATCAAAATAATATTAAACTTTTGGCAATTTTGCAAGTGTTGGTAGTTTGCATACTAGATAATTTTGGGTGGTTCTCGTGCATTTCAATAAGTGGAGGCTTATAAGAATTTGTCTTGTGCATTTGAGAAATTTAGCAGCTCAAAAATCTAACCTCACTAATTTCGTGAGCTCTTAAATCGATACATGATATCTGATATTGAAATATTTAATATTTGCAATTTTAAAAGAATTTGCCGTTTGCACTTGAGAAATTGAGGTGGAATTCATGCTAAGGGGTAGGAGCTCAAAAATCAAACTACACGTATTTCGAGAGCTCATAAATCGAAACATCATATCCGATATTGAAATATTTAGTTTTATCAATTTTAAAAATATTCTTCATTGCACTTGAGATGATTGCACTTGCTCCGTTAAATTCGACATTGAAATATTTAATTTTTCAATTTTAAAAAAAATTGTCAATTGCACTTGAAAAATTAGGAAGGGGGGAGGGGGTAGTAAATTCGTGCTAAAGCGTAGCAGTCCAAAAATTTAACTGCACGTATTTCGTGAGCTCAGAAATCGAGATACATCATCTGCGACATTGAAATAATTAATTTTAGAAATTTTAAAAGTAGTTGTCCTTTGCCCTTTAGGTATTGGAGATAGTATTCGTGCTGAACGGTAGGAACTGTAAAATCAAACTGCACGTATTTCGTGAGTTCATAAATCTATAATCAGTGCAACAAGATATTAATGGCCCCATTGCTTTAAAAATTTCGCTATATGATGTCAATTTATGTTGACGGCTCTCTTTTTTGACTGTAGATGGCACCATAATTAAATAAATGGGTCGATTTTTTTTGTATAATATTTTTTCGTAAAACTTTAATCGCAGTGAAAAAAGCAGTTAATTCTACAATAATAGGATCCTACTAATAATAAAACGGGACCAGGTAGCGTGGTGTTCGTGTGGCTGTCTTACGGGATGCAACTGTTGTTGTGTTAGCAACTCTTGTTCTTTTTGCTTTTATACTTTTTAACTTAAAAACCACTAATAAATAACAACAATTCAATTTATTATTTGAATTGTTGATTCTATATTACACCAAACCATTACAATAGAAAATGATTCAACCACGGGTTTGGTTGATACTACTAAGCCCCACTCAATTCTATCCCTAATACCTTCCCTCTAAAGGACGGCGCTCCTTGAACCAAAGCCGCATGAAGGGCGAAACAGTTAGTGACAAATCTATAAAACCGGGTTGGCCTTGGTTGTATGCAGAGAATTCAGCGTAAACAATACAACGAGCATTCTGAAACGAAAACAAAAAGCGGCACGACGAATACAAAGTCATAGTTCGTGCGTTCGAACAAATTTAATTAATAAAACTAATTTTTTTTTATGCATAGTTCGTCTTAACCAGCCAACAAATTCGTCACCACTATTCTACACGCATACCGTCCAAGTTTATACATGGCGGATAAAAAAAGAGAATTAAAATTTAATAAATAAATAATAATGAATAGATCGAACTTTTTCATCCAAAAACCATAAAATCTGTATTGAGAAATTAGTGACTAGAATTCCTTTATATTTTGCTTTGAATGTTTATGAAACAATATGGTGATAATACAAGACAACCAGAAGCAATAAAAACCCGGGCCGAGCCTTAAATATTTTTAGAATATTCAATTATCTTTTTAATAACCTTGATAACCGACTAAGTAGATGAATAACGACTGGTCAAGAACCACTGTACTTTATAGATAATTTTGGCTTCAATAAACATCTCAATTTATATACAAAATTTAATTATCCGTTTTAATTATATAATTTTTATTACTCTGGCATTTGTTGTGACATTGTACTTTTACGTGTCCGTACATATAAACATAATTTTTATTTTTACGCATTAAATCATAAATTACGTTATGTTTTATTGGGTCATATAATAAATAAAATTCCGCGCGAATATAAACGGCCATTAATGTGCGTTACTGAGATATTTAATTAATCCAACACTCGTATATTTAATTATTAATAATCGGTTACGTACATGAAAAATGTTTATTGTAATTCTTCCAATACAAATGCTAAACAATTCAATACGGAGTCTCATAACATTTCTTAAATAATGTGACCTTTTCCTTAAGTACGTACCACCGCCCATTATTTTCTTTCTAAACCGTTCAATAATTCTTTTCCAGGATACAGTTAGTTTTAAAGGCAAAAACAAAATCGAGACGATCTTATGTATACCACACCTCCAGTACGCTTGAAATTCTTATAAAAATTTAATGAATCTTTAAAAGGATGTCATATTTATTTACCTACAATTTTGTCCCATAATGGGAATATACCAGGCGGTTGTTGTATGAAATGCGACCCAGTTTACGAAATTAAAAAATAAATTGCAACCTTTTTAAATATTGAAAATATTTTTTTCATTTTAGTTATTATAGATGTTATAAGGGGTACACATTAACACAATCGAAAAGGTTCAAATCGACCTTCATTATTTTTGATTTCGATCTAAATCATAATAAGGGTGTCACATCGCACTTGCTTTACTTTCGTTACAATGTGTAATCTTTAAGATTATTATTATCAAATTAAAAATTAAATTGCAACACCGTAGTGTGTTATTTAGTAATTAAATTATTTTTTACATGTCTCGCCACTGTGTGAATAAAACAGTACACAACTAATCCAAATTACAAGCAATGTTATTTACTTACGACGTTTTTAGTACTTGAATGTCTGGATTTAGAATAATGATAGTCCCATCCGATTGCATGTTAAACTGCTCACCCATCTCATCACGAAACCAGTGACAGCTCACTGTGATGCCACTTTCCAAACTATTGATTGTCCACTTTGATTATAATATGCTGTAGCAACTCAATTATTGCAAAATAATTGATTCTACAAATTTCGACGAATACGACATACAACCGTACGACACACAATGCGACATACGATTAATCCGAAATTAAATAATCGAAATAAAAAGCAACTTGAATAAATCGACCGCGCACCAGCGCATGCAAATAGGCCGTACGATCTACTGGCATTGGCGATTTAAGAAAACGAAACGAAATTAATGTTGAAGAAAACGAACGCAACTAAAAACCAAAATTAAGAAAAAAATGAAAATAGAGAAAAAGAGTTCGATATATTTTTCTCTGCGACGTGTCAACATTATTCGGTTTTTTAGTTTTTACCACGTCCACGACACACAGTTTTTAGTATTGGGCGCGATACGACTTGCCACAAAAAAAAATTGTAAAATAAAATAAAATATAAAGTGAAATAAAAAAACGGTGCAGGCGGTTGATGTACACAAAATAAAATAATAAGAGTTTTGAGGTTAAAATTCTCTCAAACAATTCTGTCTGGCCATCACGTAGCCATCCTGATTACCGTCTGTTGTCTGGAAATATGTAGTGGAAAATGACCGAATGTCCTAGACATGAGTACATAGCTACTTACGCAGTATGCTGCCCAAAAAAAAGTGTCCATAAATCTCACTTTATCAACAGTTGAGTTTGGATGTGTTTTAAACGGGTCCCATTTGAAAAGCTATATTTTAAAACGCGAATTATCAAAACGTGATAATTCAAAACGCGATACGGTACAAAACGCGATAGGGACCCTATTAAAGTTAGCCGAAAGTTTCCAGCCGAACGATGGTAATGCAGATAGTGTCTTTGCTATCCCAGCAGAAAAAATTTATTGTAGCCGAAATTTACATTACTTGATATACCTAGTGTTCTATGTTATTAATATTAGGTCCACCGGAAAGTTCTGTCCGTTCCGGTTACAATCAGTTTCAACAAGTATGCGCATATTCATGTGACACATATTTGGCTTTCTCTTTTGATCGTTAACAATGTATACACATTTACGTCGCAGATGCACTAAAATGAAGATCATTCTAGTTAGTATTAAGTGAGATGCGATCGTGTACACATGGCTACCGATAAAGTTCATTTATGCCACTGTATTTTGTACGAATTCCAACAAGGTAGAAATGCTACAGAAGCGTATAGAAATTTATTTAAAGTGTTTGGTGAAGGTACAGTTTCTGATAGAAGATGCAGAAGATGGTTCGAAAAGTTTCAAGTAGGTGATTTTGACCTTTCTGATAAGCCACGCTCTGGGCGACCATCTTTGATCGACGACGATACTGTCAAGATCATGTTAGAGCAAGATCCTTTTTTTTACAACATCGGAGATTGCGGAAAGGCTTGATTCAGCTCAACAAACCATTTTCGACCATATTCGGAAATTAGGGTTTGTGTTCGAGTATTCGAGATGGGTGCCACATAAGTTAAGTGAGAAGAATTTGAATGATCGAATCATCATATGCACATCTCTGCTTGTACGCAACAAAATCGAACCCTTCTTGGTTCGGATCATAACTGGAGATGAAAAGTGGATTACCTATGAAAACATCATAAGGAAAAGGACATATTGTGAACCCGGAAAACCTGCCCTCTCCACCTCTAAACCGAAGTTTAGCCTGAACAAGAGAATGTTGTGTATATATGGTGAGACATTCGAGGACCAATACATTTTGAGCTGTTGAAACCAAACGAAAGGCTAAATTCGGAGAGGTACTGTCAGCAATTGGATAAATTAAAAACACCACTCCAAGAAAAGAGGCCGGTGATGTTCAATAGGAAGGACATCGTACTGCTTCATGACAATGCCAGGGCACATGCTGCTTTGGGGACTCGTCAGAAAGTCGCAGAACTAGGCTGGGAAATTCTGTCGCATCCACCATACTCCTCGGACCTAGCGCCATCCGATTATCACTTATTTCTGTTCCTACAAAATTTCTTGCAGACCAAACAATTCAATAACGAAGAAGATATAAGACAAGCTCTGGTTCAATTTTTAGCCTCTAGAAATAAGTCATTTTTTAAAAATGGGATATACAAATTACCATCACGCTGACCAGGTCATAAATAATGATGGCAATTATATTATTCAATAAAGTTTATTCAAAGTATGAAAAAATTTATTCTTTTGTTTCATTCTAAAAACGGACAGAACTTTCCGGTACACCTAATACTATGTTTCAAGTTTTAAAAGGATACGGGGTAGTAATTTAGTATAATGTAACAGAAAGTCCGAAATTTTCGAAACTTAATTAATGAAATGTTCTGTTACTTTTGAGTAACCCTCTTTACCATCGATCCCACTATGTATATTAGAAAGGTCATAGGCTAAGGTAGGCCCACGCAAAATTTAGATCAAGTCTAATTAATTAATTAATTTTTTTATTTTTTTGCTTTATTTTTCTATTCATTCACCCACGAAAATTTTACACTTGCCGTAAATACGAGTATAGGTATACATATGTTGTTTGCAACCGAGAACATAAAAAACAGTCAATTGTTCGCTTCTAAATGTTTATCCGATTAGGTCTCAAGCCACTTTGTAATTAAATATGATTTTAGTGACATTTGGTATTTGTATATGTTTTGCTCATTTTTTAAAGAGTCTGGCAATTCATTAAATAAAAGGAGACATTTATAGAATGGGTTATTTTGTCCACGTATTGTGCTTACAGTCGGTATATAAAGGTTAGTATTATTGTTCCTTCTGGTGTTGTACGAATGAATTTCACCTACAGAAGTAACATTAATGTTGGATTTAGTAAAACCTAACTAAACTTTCCTGATGAATACCAATAATTGAAATTGACCTAATACCATAGACACATATCTGGTTTCGTAACTAGGATTATGAAACTATGGTTTGCGGTATGAAAACTCAAGACACACTACAATTTCTTTTGTCTTCTCGTTTGGTTTTAAATAGTAATGTAGTAGGCATTGACAAAAATGCCAAGATTGACATGTAATTGACTTTTAGATTGTCAGAAATGACTTTTATATTGACAGAACAGAGAAAAATTTGTTCCCGCCAACCAAATATCTCAATGACAAATAGAGAACTCAAAGGAAACTAGATTTGCTTGGTAAATTATTAGTGTCTGGAATATCAATTTTTGATGTATTCGGCGTTGAGAGCATAAAAACGCATCGGGATGAGAAAGAATATCTCATTCCGAAACTATGTTTAAACCGAGTTGCAAACCATGGTTAGGGGTGACACATTACAACGAAACCATGGTTAACTCGAAACCATAGTTATGAAACCAGTAATGTGTGTATAGCATAAGACGTCAATAGGCAATATCTTGTATGTAAAGATGGTTTTAGTTGCCGTAAGTAAGGGCAAACGTTTAACGGTTTTGATTAACCGATTTTGTAAAACTTTCAGAATTTTCTTTGTATTTTGAGACGCAATTGTCCATAGTGAGCTCATATAGTTAAGTCTAGAATTAATGTAAGGATTGTAAATCATCCAAGCGGTTTTTTCATCAATGTAGCTCCGTATTCTTTTTATTGCAAAAATGTAAGGCCAAATAGTTTTTTTAAGTTTCAATGTGTGCTCTTTCCAGTTTAGATTCTCATCAATCACTAACCCCAAATAAGTCGTACTTTGAACTTGACCGATTTTATTATTATTTACAAACAGATGAGCTGGAAAATATGTTTGGAAGTCTTTATTTTGAAAAAATATGTAATTAGTTTTCGATAAATTTATATTCATTTTGTTCGCACATAGCCAATTTTCAATTTTAAGTATATCATTTGTGATTTGTTCGAAAACCGTTAGAGGATTTTTGGATTTGTAAATTAAAGTCAAATCATCTGCATACATAATTAGTTTGCCTGACAGTTCTAAATTAAACATATCGTTAATAAAAAAATTAAACGCTATCAGTCCAAAGACTGACCCCTGTGAGACGGGGAAGAGAGGAGTGAAAAAGTTGGGTTGGATGGATTTAATATTTTTAGTTTTAGAAGTAACGGGTGATTTTTTAAGAGCTTGAGAACTTTTTTTTAAAAAAAAACGCATAAAATTTGCAAAATCTCATCGGTTCTTTATTTGAAACGTTAGATTGGTCCATGACATTTACTTTTTGAAGATAATTTCATTTAAATGTTGACCGCGGCTGCGTCTTAGGTGGTCCATTCGGAAAGTCTAATTTTGGGCAACTTTTTCGAGCATTTCGGCCGGAATAGCCCGAATTTCTTCGGAAATGTTGTCTTCCAAAACTGGAATAGTTGCTGGCTTATTTCTGTAGACTTTAGACTTGACGTAGCCCCACAAAAAATAGTCTAAAGGCGTCAAATCGCATGATCTTGGTGGCCAACTTACTGGGCCATTTCTTGAGATGAATTGTTCTCCGAAGTTTTCCCTCAAAATGGCCATAGAATCGCGAGCTGTGTGGCATGTAGCGCCATCTTGTTGAAACCACATGTCAACTAAGTTCAGTTCTTCCATTTTTGGCAACAAAAAGTTTGTTAGCATCGAACGATAGCGATCGCCATTCACCGTAACGTTGCGTCCAACAGCATCTTTGAAAAAATACGGTCCAATGATTCCACCAGCGTACAAACCACACCAAACAGTGCATTTTTCGGGATGCATGGGCAGTTCTTGAACGGCTTCTGGTTGCTCTTCACTCCAAATGCGGCAATTTTGCTTATTTACGTAGCCATTCAACCAGAAATGAGCCTCATCGCTGAACAAAATTTGTCGATAAAAAAGCGGATTTTCTGCCAACTTTTCTAGGGCCCATTCACTGAAAATTCGACGTTGTGGCAGATCGTTCGGCTTCAGTTCTTGCAGGAGCTGTATTTTATACGGTTTTACACCAAGATCTTTGCGTAAAATCTTCCATGTCGTCGAATAACACAAACCCAATTGCTGCGAACGGCGACGAATCGACATTTCACGGTCTTCAGCAACACTCTCAGAAACAGACGCAATATTCTCTTCTGTACGCACTGTACGCATTCGTGTGGTTGGTTTAATGTCCAATAAAGTAAACTGAGTGCGAAACTTGGTCACAATCGCATTAATTGTTTGCTCACTTGGTCGATTATGTAGACCATAAATCGGACGTAAATCGCGAAACACTTTTCGAACCGAACACTGATTTTTGTAATATAATTCAATTATTTGCAAGCGTTGCTCGTTAGTAAGTCTATTCATTATGAAATGTCAAAGCATACTGAGCATCTTTCTCTTTGACACCTTGTCTGAAATCCCGCGTGATCTGTCAAATACTAATGCATGAAAATCCTAACCACAAAAAAATCACCCTTTAGAATGTCATGCGGAACAGTATCAAAGGTTTTTTTAAGATCGACTGAGAGCATAGCAACATAATCCTTGTTATCCATTCCTAATAAAATTTCATTGAGAACAGACATCGCAGCTGATTGGGTACTAGATTTTTCCACAAAACCAAATTGGAAGGGGCATATGATTTTGTTCTTCAGAAAATATGTATGTAATCTTTCTACGATAATTTTGTCAAAGATTTTGGAGAGTACATTCAATATGGAAATTGGAGGTATCATTAATAGGTATCATTTTATTTCCTGATTTAAAGATAGGGTGAACTTTCGCAATTTTGAGGCAGTCTGGGAAATGCCCATTACCTATGCATTCATTGATTGATTGAACAATGTTAGGAATAAGGAAATGTTTACACTGCTGAATACATTTTACAGAAATTGCATCGTACCCTGCAGCAGCTGATGTATTAAGATTTTTGATTATAGCATCTACCTCGGTATAATTAGTAATTGAAAAATCATGAATGGGCAGCCCATCATATTTCAAATAACTGGAAAATTGAGGTGCTGAATTAAATTGTGCAAATATTCTGATAATTCTAAAGCCGTTTGGATGCCTAAGTGTTTTAAGCTACAGAATTTATATCTAAGAGAAATAACCTCCTTGACTTCGGTAAACTTCGTCGGAATACACGGTATTCTCAAACAACAGATTATGAAGTTTGCTTTCAGGCAGCGAAAAATTACTTCTGATTTATTCTGGAATGACAATGGAACTTTGATTATTTTGGAATGTAGTCGTTTAGTGCCCACAGCGGGAGACGTTTTTGAGTAATTTCCAACTTAAAATTGTATATGAACCAGAGGCTAGAAGCGTATCAACAAAAGGCAGAATATTTTTATATTTCCGTAACAGTCAGCCCACCGAGTATTTTAAAGGTAGCTTAACTGCAACATAAAAATAATAAACCTTTAATGACGAATTTAAGTGCCGAGTTGATATCGTAATTTTTTTGAACCCATAACGGAGGCAATTATCTACGTGGACATGTAGGAAATTAGCAAATTAGCAAAACGCGCTGGCCTTTGCATGAATTAATTTTTGAAACAAAAGATTGAGGTGAAATTACACAAAAAATTTGAAATCTACCGAAACAAAATGAGATAAAATCAAGTGTACGCGTTATTATCTCTTGTTCATCTATTCGAGGTTCATAATCGGCAAAATAACCGATTTTCCCGTGAAAAAAACTCGATGAGTGTGTTAATGGTCGATACGAATGGTACCGGCGATGAGTTTGTTGGTGGATTGTTTCAATTAGTTATGGGAAAATTGTTATTGATGCAACAGAATAAGCTATCCCAAAAATAAAAAGTGACAAGATAGTCAAGTTTTTAGTTTACTTACGACGTTTTTAATAAAACTGGATGAATATTAATTGATAATCTCAATTGATTTTTCTTAATAAATATTCATTTTATTCACGAAGTGCCTTCCAACTATCGTTGTAGAAACTCTAGTATTATCTGTTCAGATAAATCAATTGCTTACGGGAATTGAATTCACCGATCATAAACTGTCCCACTTAGCTCTTCATCAAACCTCTGAAGAACACAAAAAATTCTAGCACTAATCAAAATAAAAAAATTTGCCGAACTTAGTCGACCGCATATTACAGAAGATTTTTCAATACCACAGTCAATCCTCTAAATGTTGCTTAAGAAGTATACCAATTGTTGAGTAAATCGTTTGCTACAGCAAAAATCGATTTTAGTACATTGACCGATTAGATTTTTACCCGATTATTGGTACAAAGCCTTAGAGCCAAAAATTTGTCAGTTATGTAAATGAAAGCATTTGTTGTTTATATATGAGATAAATTGAGACTAAACCTGACGATAAACTACAACCATACCCATAAAAAGGAATTTTCGCTAACCTAATAGACACAAAAAGACCCATCAATCTTATTCACATGAACAATGCTGAAATTTGCAATCCGAGAAATGGCCAAAAATAGCATGATTATAAAACAAAATCTAGACGATTTGTTACACGACCGTGGGCGAACTTTTGAGAACATTGAAATTATTAGCTGATTTCCAATATAGACAAACCGTAACTGACCGAACATTTTAGAACTAGTAAAAATTAATTTCGAAAGATTGAGCAGAGCAGTTCTAGTGGTTAACCTTAAAAAAAACTCTTGCAACATTTCAGCAATTATCATAGTATTAAAACATGCAAAACTATTATTTGGGGCGAATGTACCATGGTACATAATAAAGAATCTGAAGCGCTTGATCGCGAAAAAGTAAACGAGCGCTTATATTGCTATAGCAGGTGATTTTCGTCAAACTTTGTCACTCAATGCACTATCAACATCCGTTGATGAACTCAATAACTGCTTGAAAGCGTCTCACCTTTGGAAATATGTTACAAAAATCACAATCTATACAAACGTACCTAAATTCACAGGTTCTAATTATATTTTAATTTTTTATTTAAAGATTTTTTTTCTATATTCATGACGATGTTACTGCCAAAAGATTTCCATCAATTCAAGTCATCAATTTTAGTGACGGCGTCAACAAAATTAAAAAAAAATTCAATCGCAACTCTCCGACCTCCGTCGCTTCAATTCAATACACAATACATTCACAAGTCGCTTCAATTCAATACACATGGTCGCTGATCTAAATATCTGCTTTTTGCTTGATGAAATTGTTACCGTGCAAGTGGTGCAGTGGCTAAAGCTTCGGCACTTGGACCAGTAGGTACTGGGTTCGAATCTCACCAGAGGCAGGACGGAAAGCAAATTTTCTTCATCGATTACGATCGGTGATGTTAATAAACACAACTTATAGTAGACCCTGTATTAGAGTGCAGAATTCGGCCGCAACCCACCGTCCATGTCAGTGTGCATGGATCTTGTAACGTGCAGGTGGTACACTGTAATTCTTTAGGTTCTGTAGGTGAATGGGTTTGTGTGTGCGTGAATGAAAAGGAGAGTATTAATTGACCTTGAAAGGACAATAAATCCATTGGATGATTAATACTTTCTTTTTATATATATATATAAAAACTAAAAAAAAATGTTGCGTCTCTCAGTTATCGTTCTCGCTCGTGATGTTCCTGATATTGCATTTACGGCAACGAACTATTTGATTATTATATCGTTCTCACTCTTTATGGACGCTCTCCACTATTGGCTGATCATCATAGTCCAACACATCTTTATCTCAAGTCCAACTCGTGCCCCCTTAACCATTTTTTTTTTTTTTTTTTATAACCTCTTTATTGATATGGCTACTACAATCTTAAACATTATTAATTCATTAGTAAGGTTGACATTAGTACTTATGAGATAATCATAAACTTGTGTGGGTCTGCTGGACCAATGTTCAGTTCCCTTGGTTTATAATTTTCATACGGTTAGCTCATGTGGTTTGATTCGTTTGAACCGCCTTACTTCGTTTGTACTGTCCAGTAGTTGTACGGCCTCAAGATTGGTGTGGGTAAGAAGTCTCTTTTCATGTTTTATGGCACATTCCCGGATAACGTCGTCTATCAATTGTATTTCTAAATCATTGTGGATTTCCTTGTTAGTCACAAATCGGTAGGCGTTGGTGACCATTCTAAGAAATTTATTTTGGCTTCGTTGTATAATGTCTCTATTGGATTTATGTGTACAACCTCATAGCTGCGCACCATACATCCATATTGGTTTGAAGATAGTCTGGTATACCAGTCTTTTGCAATACAGGTTCATTTTGGAATGATGTCCAATTAACCAGTACATTTGACGTTGTTTCAATCGTATCTGTTCAGCTTTTTGTCTCACGTGATGTTTCCAGTTGAGCCTTAAACCTAAATGCAGACCAAGGTATTTTGCCGATTCAGCCTGCGGCACTTGCACCCCATTAAGGTATATATTACGAGTGTTATTTTTATGTCGAAGCGTAAATGTCACATAGGTTGATTTGAGCTCATTCAATGCGATTTTCCAGTCGATTGTCCATTTAATAACGTTGTCCATTGCTCGTTGAAAATTTTCCACTGCTCTTTGTTGAGATTCGTCTACTGACATAATTACAGTGTCGTCAGCGAACGTGCCGATGAATGTTTTATTCGTCGTAGGTATGTCCGCAGTATAAAGAAGGTAGAGGAGGGGACCCAATACGCTTCCCTGCGGAACTCCCGCAATCGCAGGATAAAAGTAAGAACATGTTTCTTCATGAATGACTCTGAATTGGCGATCAGAATGGTATGATTCAAGCAATTGGCAATAGTTTTGTGGTAGCATTCTGCTCATCTTGAATGTCAAACCCTCATGCCAAACCCTATCAAAGGCCTGGGATACATCCAGAAATACAGCGGGACAATATTTCTTTTCTTCTAACGCTTGCTCTATTACCGCAGTTATTCGATGGACTTGATCTATTGTGGAGTGGTTATTCCTGAATCCAAATTGAAAATCAGGAACGTTTACCATTGGATTTAGACGTTTTAGTAGTAATTTCTCGAACAGCTTTGATAAGGTCGGAAGCAGTGAGATTGGTCTGTATGACGTTACTTCTTCATCTGGTTTACCTGGTTTCTTTAACATAATTATTTGGACCATTTTGAAGCATTTAGGTACATACTTCAATCTCATACAGGCATTAAATAAGTATGTGATCAAGATGATTGCTTTACGTGGAAGTTCCTTGAATAGACCCGGTGATATTTCATCAATTCCTGGTGCTTTTTTATGGTTAAGATTTTTGTCGATTTCTTCAGCAATTTCCATTGGCGTGACCCTCTTAAAGTCCTGATTTGGTTGATAAATAGGTGTTACATCAATGTTGGATTGAATGTCATGGGGTTGGAATACTGCTGCTAGGTGTTGAGTAAAGAGTTCCGCTTTTTCTTTGTCTTGTCGAACCCAACTGCCTTGAGCATTCCTTAAAGGTGGTACTCGAACTAAAGGTCGTTTAAATCTTCTGGTTGCTTTCCATAACGAGTAGTCCTTATCCATTTCTGGACCTAGCCCGCTTAAGTAGTTGTCGAGGCAATTCTGTTTGAAATTTTTGATTAGCCTATTGACTTTGTTACTTATTCGATTAAAAGTTGTCTTATCAGCGGGATTTCTGGTGAGATGCCATATTCTCCTCGCCCTTCTTCTTGCCTTGATTTGTTCCCTGATTTCAGCCGGGTATTTGACTTCAATCTCCGCTTTTTCCTTTAATTCAGGAGTAGCTAATCTGGCAGCCATTCGAGTGTATTCAATGAAATTGTTTGTTTGTTGTTCCAATTCTTCGTTGCTTTTAATACTAACTTTTAATTCAACTAGCTCTTCCAATTTTTCTCTGAAGATGTCCCAATCCGTGAATCTATTAGTAAGGTTTTGCTTTTTCTGTTTCTTTATTACTATAGCGCTTACTGACAACAGTACAGGAATGTAGTCAGATGTTAGGTCGTTAATTCCTTCGACTCTAGTGTAACTTAGAGGAATGCCTTTTATGATGAAGAAATCCAGTAGATCTGGTATTTTTCCTGTATCCGTTGGCCAATACGTTAGCCCCCCTGGGGTCAGATATTCGCATTTGTTTTCATGAATGGCATTGAACAAGTTGTTTCCTTTCCCAGGAGAAATAAGCCTGGAACCCCAAGCTGTATGTTTTATATTGTAGTCCCCACCAATAATAAATCTTGGACCGAGCTTATTGAAGACGTTATTAAATTGTAACTTCGTTGGTGTATGTCGTGGAGGACAGTACGCTGCTGCAATATTTAGATCTGCGCCATTATATTGGATTGAGATAACAGTTGCTTGCAAATAGTTTTACGAATATCCTCTTGTTGATTATGTTTGATATTATTTTTAATTAGTACTGCTGAACCAGCTCTAGCTCTTTCACTAGGATGGGTTGTCCAGTAGGTATTAAAACCCGTTATTCTGATAAAGCTTTTGTTGGAGAAGTGCGTCTCTGAAATCAGCGCAATATCAATGTTGTTTGTATGGAGAAATATTTCTAGTTCTTGGGCTCGTTGGTTGAGCCCATTAGCGTTCCAAGCTACAATGCGTAGGAACGAGTTAATCATTTGTAAGTATGTTGACTTTTTCGCTTGGTGGATAGATATAGATTTCCAGTTTTGCCACCCTCTCTGCTAACTGACCAAGTGACTGTTGAATTTGGCTAAGCATTTTAATAATTTCAATGTTGTTAGATTCTTTGGTGATTTGCGCATAGGATAATCCAACTGTGGATGGTGTGATTGTTGTTTGTGGTTTAGCAACTTTGGTTTGTAATCGCTGCACTGTGCTTGTTCTATTATTCTGTTGACTTTTAATTTTGTTCTGATATACTCTACATCCTTTATAATTTGCAGTATGCCCTTGTTATTGACAAAGAGCACAAGAAGGCGCGATATCTGGTGTTTTCTTGCATGTTGTCGTGTGGTAACCATTTGACAGTTTTGCCCGAGCGTGACTCAGTCTCGGAGTTCGAGCGTTTTTGCATTTGCGTTTTTCTTTACAAAAAAGATTATTGAATAAATTGTTAAAAACTGAAAAAACATTGTATTCAGATTACTTCGTAATTATTTTCTAATGAAATGTAAAAAGAACCGACAATTTATGGACAGCCTTTCTCACCAAAATTAAACTGTGAAGTGGTTAACACGTCTCTCCTTCTAGGCCTTTTGAACCGCTCCCAGCTCGTTAGCGATCAACTCCACTGTCGAACTCACCCTCATGAAACGTACTGGAATCTTTGGCTGGGCTTCTCCCATGGATCTACCCTCCACTCGGTAAGCAACTTCGTGCTTCGAGTCCTCTTGACGGGCATTCACTTCACGCAGTCTTACATTATCGGATCTTGAACTGAGCGTTTGCCGGGCTTCGTCGTTTCATGAACCCTCGGTGGTTTACTTCATTCCTCTTTCTGTTTCTCTTGCCCCAAATGATTAGTCTATCGTTAGCGTTAGTGACCTAACTTTCCGCATCTGAAGCATCTTCCCTGACATTTGATGTCACTTGGATTTACAAATGACTGTTGTAATTTTCTGTGTCTCCAATAGCTTTGTGTTAGGTGGCCCATCTATTCTCTTATTATTTCCTTTATCTACGTAATATCCTCGGAATTAAGCTTAGACAACTTTATTCTATCAGATAAACTTGCTACAGCTGCCTCATTTTTCAAAGCCAATGCCAATACTCCATTCATAGTTTTTCCTCTAGTATTAGTTCTCAAATAAATTTTCCGTCATCCATATTTGATAAACCCGGCCATTGTTAACCCATTCTATTTCTAGGTGTTGCAGGCGCTCCTCATGTAGTTGTCGCTTGCTTTGGAGTTGAATCTTGAATAACACTCTAACGTGAATGAATGCGTTGAGCTGCTGTTCTGCGGCTAAACCATTTTACTTTATTGCCGCTTGAAACAGGACTTTAAACTTCTCAAATGCATTTGCGAGGTATGTGTTTCAAAGCGAGGCTTCGCTTGCTTAGTTTTACTTTGAAGTTCTTGCCTGATTTGTCCCTCAAAATCCTTGAACTCGTTATCTACTTTTACCAAGAGTCTTTATCCTCTTAACTCTTTAACTTTCAGATATTGGCACCCAATTTGATTGAGTTTCTGATCTAACTCGGCAAATCACACACGCTCGTTCTGCTGCTAATTCTGCCAATTGGACGCTGTGCTGATCGCCTTGCTGGTCTATTGTGACACTTTGTTGGTCAAACTTGGCACTTTGTTGATCAAACCTTGCACTTTTTTGATTAAACTTGGTATCCTAGTAAGCTCGCATTTTCTTCATTTGAAATAACATCATGTACCCATGTCCAAGAATGTTTTCTGTTGTTCCGGAGTAGGCGGTTGTAGTGAAACGATTATGTCTTTTGATCCATTGCTTCGGTTTCCTTATTTTTTCTTCGCAAGGCAGGATTTTCTGTTCATCGTTTGGAGTAACACATATCATCACTGATGGTTCTGGCATCCATCAAAATTCCTCCTGTTTCAGCAGCCTCCTCCAAGGCACTCTGTAGTGTCGAAAGCACATAGTAGTTTTAAATTGTATTTATCTATGTTTGAACAATTCACTATTTATTACTTGTTGACTTTTACGTTTCGCACTATTTATTTTTTCTTCTTAACTTACAGTGTTCACTGGGGCTAAATTAGAACTGTCCTTACGGCGATAGTTGCTCGCGCTTATGTACTTGTCGATATATGCGTATTGCAATTGCAAATCACTTGGTGCGTATCCTCCTCCCTTTTTTAATATTAATTTTTCCGTATAAACAAAAGATGGTTGGGACCGATCTATAGATTAATTTTTATTGCCTATTTTTTGTGTCTCCTTCTTATTGTCTTTTTCTGAGAAGTTGTCGAGAGAGGTTTCAAAAGGTTTAGAACGGTGAATTTGATATTCGAAGGCAAAGAATGTAGCGGAAAGCCGAAAGTGTACGAAGATGCAGAACTGGAAACATTATTGGATGAAGATTCGCATCAGACGCAACAAAGGTTTTGCTTGCAATTACATTAGGAGTGACTCAACAAGCAATTTCATATCGTTTAAAATTGTCGAGAATGATTCAAAAGCAAAAAAATTGGGTTCCATATGAACTGAAGCCGAGAGACGTTAAACGACAATTTTTTCATGTGAAACGCAGCATACCAGATATAAAATAAAGAATTTTCTGCATCGAATAGTCACTGGTGATAAAAAATGAGTCCACCATGATAACCCAAAAAAGAACAAATCATGGAGACCACCTGGCCATTCTTCAATATCGACAACCAAGCCGAATATCCATAGAAAAAACTGATGTTATATATTTGGTCATATCAGCATTTGGTCGTATCTCTACAGACCTCAATTGGTGAGAATGAGCCGAGCTCTCAAGGAAAAGCATGCCCATTACTACTCCAGATACGTTAAAATTATGACCCTGCATGATAACGTCTTGATAAAAACTGCTACGAAACCTCCGTCTGATTATCACTTGTTTCGATCGATGACGCATGGCCTGTCTGAGTAGAGATTTTTTTCATTATCACCGCAATCTGTTCTGGGGCCAAGGCTCTTCCAACACTTTAGCGGTTTACTTTTTCGCCGTTGCCAGCCAATTCGAGGACGTACATCTATAGGTTCGATTTTTATCACCATCTGCATATTTTGTAGCTCCATTCCAGCCTATAGATGAAAATTCCCTTTGCATCCTGCTCTTATCGAGATTCGAATCCAGTACCTCCCGATCGAAAGCTATAACAACTGTGAAAATTTGGTCAGTGAGAGCAGAGCTACGCATCATTTGAAAATACCAAAAATAGGATTGATTCACAATAAATGCCTAATTTTTGATAAAAATTATAGTTTTTCGAACTTCGATGCCGCCCCGGTGGCAAGGTGGTCAACATGCTTGCTCCAGTGACCGGAGGTCCCGGGTTCGATTCCCGGTGGTGACAAGGAAAATATTTCACGGCTGGTTTAGGATCAATGAATTAATCACTCATTATCCAAAATGAAAATATGACTATGAAACCTCATTTGAGGCGGCCAAATCCCTTGATGGGTTATAGTGCCAGAGAGAGAGAGAGAGAGAACTTCTGTGATATAGCGAATGGCAAATCTGCAAAAATTCAGAGTTCGAAATTGGTTATGAATACTATATACTTTATTACGGAAAATAAAGTAAAACTGTGAAAACATCTTACATACACCTTGGGTTTGAAATATTGTTTATAGGTCACACGACCAAATTTATACGAAGTAGTTTTTGTAAATATAATTCACGTTTACCAGACTAACCTAAAAGAGGTTGAAATACATAAAGATTTTACAATTTTTGTATTTCAGACGTGCGTATATAGTTTGAGAATTTTTAAGATTATTGTGCGGTGGTGAATTAGTACAAAACACCTGCTAATATTTCAAAGTTTAAAGAATTAATAATAGACATGATTATCCAGCATTAAACTAGAAAATATTTCATTAAACACCGTGAAAAATAGGCATACCGCAATATAAAATTTAAACAAAATAATTATTTCCACTCAACGAGTTCTACTAATTTTCGTAAATAACCGAGTTTTTTGCCACCCTTAACCTGACTATAGTAACATGATACCAATTCACAAAATTTTAACAAGCAAACCACAGCAGAAATACAAAAAAGCGCAATAAAAACCAATAAAACAGAACAAGCATATAACACGACACGAGTAAAATTTCCGAAAACTTATAATTTATGTGTGAGCTTATTTTCGCAGTGTAGTCTTTCGATAAATCAAATTATTTCATCACCCACCCACATTTTTTTTTATCTATTATTTACAAATCACTAAAATGTATAAAATGAAGCTTTTAATAATTTATCAATTTCATAAAGGCAAGAGGACGAGAGAGAAAGACGAGTGGTTATTACTAGAGAAAAAAATACTTCACTTCTTGAATTGATACGGTTCCTCTTTTTTGTATAGCAGTACGATGAATATAAAAACTTTATACATATTATACATTTTGTACAACAATAATAAGATAAACAATTTTTTGGCCTGTAATGTTGTTCAACAAACAACATAAAGCAATATAGGAAACTTTTGTATATAATAGAATCGACAGAGTTCGTTCATTTTTGCTTATGCTTTGCTTCACTCTTTGTAACATGAGCTTTTTGTAAGTTTGATAATGAATCTCCATAAAAAAGGCAAGATAGAACGAAATAACGGAATAGACGAAAAGCACAATGGGTTACATACTCATATGACATGTTGTATATACGTACGTGTATTTCTATACCATACATTACACACATATACGTTCGTCTTGTCCTATAAGAACAAAATACCAAAAAATTTGTATAATGTAAACTCGTAATCCTAATTGACAGTTTTATGGTGGTTTTTACTCGTACATAGAGTTTTGGTTATTTTAGGGTTGTCGCTGTGCTATTTACGTTTTCATTGTTATATGCTAATGAAACTAATATAAAAAATTATTATGACATGATTACAATGAGTCTGAATATATTCAATTGAATTGTAACTTGTGGAACGATAAAGCGCGAGTGAGCTTTTTATTGAATTTTCAAAAAATAAATAAAAAGTGGAATGAATTTTAAATTGTTGCTGAAAATCGAAATGTTTTGGGATAATGGTGACATCTCGTACATACGCATACGGGATGTGTTTTTTATACCTATAACCTACATAAATGTTACGTTCATTTTATTATCATGATGGTGATATAATGTTTACGTGTGGTGGCTTTGGTGTGGGAGCTGTTTAATTTCGAGGATCATTTGAATAATTTTTGTGGTCTTTGTTTCATATATCCAAACATATATGTGTATATTATGCAAACTTCTATTACTTTGTATAAGATGTCGTTCCATTTTGCTGAGTTTTTCACATCCATACAATAAAATATTTGGTACGTCTTGACATTTTCATGTAAAAGTGTAATACATTATTCCAGTACTGGGTGGTGTGGGTATCATAAACTTTACTATTATTTAACTCAATTGTATTGATATAATTAAATGACATTTTGGCTAATTTTAACCGTTAATATTTAAGGCATTAATTAATTAAGAGTAGAAATCTACGAAAAGACTGCTACGCATTTTCCGAGGTCGCAGTATTTTTATGTATTTCTACTTAACAATCGCATAAAAAAAATTAAAATTTAAATAAAATGTGTCAATTGGCATGGCAAATTTAATCTAGTAACCGTATTTCTAATCGAAAATAATTAATTTGCGACCGGATGGAGGATATACCCCTAAAATCGTTTAAGGAATTAACAGTGAACACAAAAGCGGACTTGTGCGGTTCGAAAAATAAATCGTACAAGAAATAGGTTTGGGTATTCCAAGGTAGCTTCACCTGTTTAGCACCCGCATCCAAGGGTTTTGATATAAATGATGATTGAAATCCTTTGGTCAAGATTGGACAGTGGTTTTCCTTGTTTGGTCACTTATGATTAAACCAAAGATAAACATATAAAGATGAGTATTTATCATGGCACGCCGATGCGCACTAAATAAAATCGATATGGTAGGGAAAAAAGTGTATAGCCAAAATGAAAAGTGCATCTATCATTTTACGTGGCTCGATAATTTCTCTTTCTGCCGTCTAGTATTTCCATATGATCGAGTATAATTACATAACAAAAAAAAAATTATTTGTTTGTACAGTATAAAACACAAATTATTCTTTTAAATTTGCTTTCATTATTCTATGAAACTATGGTGTTTACTGTATGTAAGCGACAAAAAAAACAAAAAACAAATCCAATCCATTTATTATTTTCGTTTGGAAATATCTCTCTCTACACACCGTTTATATTTAATAAAACAGAATGAAACGAAAACTCAAAACGATTATGTACAAAGTACAATATATAGATTTACTCGTATCGTTCCTTCCCATTTTAGGTATGTACATATAACAAAATTAACACGTGCAAATATAGCACGTGGCAAAACCGAACACAATCATATTCTATAAGCCGTACAATAATCGGCTATACACGCGGATAATGCCACTTTTTAACTCCTATTTGATAGTATTGGCGTATATTTTTAACTTCTATTTGATAGTATTTGTACACGGCGAATAGAAATCAAATATAACACATTTGTTCTAGATTTCTCGTTTTTGTTTTTACAAACAACAAAAAACAAAATAGATTTGAAGATCAATTATGTGTAGCCACGCCTCGTTCATGCATAAAAAGAGTAAAACCATAGACAAAGGACAATAAGACTTATAAACCAATAGAAAATTTATGTTTAAATCAAATTCTCGATGTCGTTACAAATGGAAACATATTTCTAGCGGCTGTTAGTAGAAATGTTAGTTAATACTCAAACCCTATTTTGGTCTACATATGAGCGCAATACATATTTCTCGCTCAATATATTTTTTCAATACGCGCGCGACTAATAAAAATTTTTATATTTGTGTATACAGTAAAAAAGAAACAAACGAAAAATAACAAATTCCAACTTATTTTTTATTTTCGTTTGAAAGTATCCTTTCTCTTATATTTTAATAAAACAGAATGAAATGAAACTAAAACGCACGTATTATGTATATAAATACTCGTATATACATATGTACTATTAAAAATAATGTTCGTGCACGATCGATGATTTCTTGTTTAGATATATAGAATTTGAACACGTGGTGACCATGAAAAGGAAGAGGATCTATTTTAGATGTAAGGATGTAGCTACGATGATTGTTTTGATGTGCTGCATGAAATATAATTTAAAAAACAAATATTTGGAGGAAATGATAAGAAACACCAAAAATTTATGAACGAAAGGGAAAAATATTATAATTAAATGGTTTTTTAATGATCGCAGAAAACAATTACATATACATATTACATATTTGTGTTTGGTTACATTATGTATATTTTATATGCCTATCTATACTGGTTTGTCCAAATTAAATACATTCATGACTAAATTTTCCCTAAGTATACTATTAAGGATGATGCATGATTTAAATTCAATAATTTTAAAATACCTAATAATTTTATAAATGATTTTATTTTTGAGAAAATGAAGAAAATCAGCTTACACCGGAAAGATGTCTTTGGGAAAATGTACTAAGCATTTGGATTTGTCTCCAAAAATTGGTCAAGCATACAAATTTTTGTTAACGTTTTCACCTTATTCCAAATTATCTGAAGCATGGTAGGGCTTGATTTGTTTCAACTAGCTTTTGCAAACATTTTAAGATATCGAAAATAAAAGCTAGTTTTTGATTTTAACTAAATTTGCAAAAACATTAATATTTCGATGGCGGTTGTGGTATATACGAGTACATATATAGAATTATGAGTAAACACAATATCTGTGCAATTCCATTCTTGATCTGCTAACCCCAAATTAAAATCACCCTAAGGTTTTAAAATGACAATATATAAATATTTCGTTGTTCGTTGTTGTCAATTGATTTACAAGCTCACATTAAAAGTACACTGCAATTTTTCAGATACCAACCACCCCTTATCATGGAAACTACCCCAAATTTCTCTAGAATAAATGACCACTTCTTTGAAAATTTCAAAAATAGACTATTCAATATCGACTATCCTCATCACAAATGCAATTCGATTTTTAAGTTGTAACTTTAAATCATGGACACAAATTTATTAGCCACCCACTTTATTTATTAGGTGTATAACTTAATTTCTACAGATTTTTTCTTCGAGCTTAAAATTATATTTAAAATAGAAATATTTTCACGGTATTTTGTGATTTTTACAGGATCGTGAGTTACATAACCTCTCAGAATAGCAGAGTTTACAATGACAACTGATAAACAGCACCATCGGCACTGCATTCTATACGAATTTCAATAAGGAAAAAAAGCTTCTAAAGCACAGGAATCAATTTGTAGTGTTCTTGGTGCCGACCTTGTGTCTTATGAAATTTGTAATTATTGGTACAAACATTTTAGAAGTGGTGATTTCGATCTTAGCGACAGCCTCGAAAGTTTGAAGATGTGCGAGCTAACCTGGAATCTACAACAGCAACAGGCATAACTCAGAAAAAACGTAATACCTAAATAAAAAAATGAGTGAGTCCATTAGTACTCTCAAGGAGATGTGTAAACATGGCGTGTGTATAGTGCGAGTGTACAGTTTACTTTGAAGGAAGAAGGAATGCAATTTTACTAACCAGAATTTTTCATTTGTTTATTATCGTAAAATTGGTCTATTACTCTTTCGGTATATTCGACGCAATTGGATTATGGGAGCTAAAATAAGATACAAATATATTTTCGACTCTAATTTTTCTAATTTCCATTGAAAAACTGCACAATGGTCGTCCCATATCTCGTGTAGATATATTTCGATCTGAGTTCATGTGCAAATCGAATTCGTCTCATAGGAAGTTTGTAAGTAGTTCAGCTGAGGAACAGAAAAATTAATATTGAAATCCCCTCTCATAATCATCGACAAAAGATGATAGTCTCCTTGGAGAATTTTTGAAATTCTTTAAAAATATGGAGCAAGGACGAAATATATGAACCTTATTATGTCTTCGACAGATTTATTCGGCGAGGTGAATACAACTACAGAAAGCATCTTCATCAATGGGTTGTGTTGTTACGCTCATACCAGTTGTCCGACGATGATTTCCTTATGCGAGGCGACTTGTAGTTTTACATACTGCTACTCCGGCAGCCTACTGACCATCTCTCTTGAATTGAACGCGAAAGCATTCAAAATTAGTAATATTAACAGGCTCGTCATTGCGTAGCCATATCTCGGAAAACAAGAAAATTGAGCATCCCTGAGTGACTGTATCAGTTAGGCCGAGGTTATGTGACCTGAGACTCTGGCAGATCAATGTTCAAAACAGTTATGATAATAATGACGGCAGTTCAAAACAGACGTCATTATTATCTCGTACAAAATTCGCCATTACAACCTAAGCTATACTTAGCGGATTTGTAGTGAAGCGCGATAGCTCATTTTGAAGAAGACCCATTGTGGTCACATTTTTACATACATGGTAGAAGACATGATCTTCGATAGCCGACGTGATGAACAGTCTTTCGAGACTCGTTAGTCTTGATAAAGCAATATACTATATACTGATAAAGCAAGTTGTGGACTGTGGTTTTAATCGTAAAAGTATCTAATTTCTTATCGTAATTTTTTTTTTTGATTCTTCTGGTCGATGGAAATGTCGATGGTTTCTATTTCAGTTTTTAAATTAGTTTTTTGTTTTCCATACTATTATACATATACATACAAGCATGCCATGTATAGTACAAAATTATTTTTATTGAGTTTGTTGCTTTTTTTTTCAAACGAAGTAGGTACCTCATTTCCGCTCGTTTCATTTACAAGTTTACTCTAATACAAAAATTTTTGGTAGCCGCGAATAAAGATGTTTACACATCAATAATGCGTAATAATTGGATTCACATTAGTTTTCAATTCCTATAAAAATCATAAACATATTTGATAGTTGAAATTCTCCTAAGCTTCTGAAAATTTAAATGAATTGTAAGAAATATGTACTATGGACTTGAAGGATATAAAAATTAACTAAATAGAGTAAAATATTTTCTGGACAGTTATTTTTCAGTAATTATCTTCTCCTGTACTAAATATTAATTTATTGCATTAATATGCCCAGTACCAAGTGAATTTTCTAAAACTGGTTATGTAAATGTATTTAATTAATGTGTAGTAATCCATCACCATTAGTCATAGATACTTTAATCGTATATAGTCCAATGAGTTGTCACAGATTTTAGTGAGGCCTCATTAAACCTTATATAAAACATGTCTTTGTTTTCGGTAAGACTTCAGTGGGCTGAACTTGCTCGACATGTTTAAAGAGTTCGTAGTATAAATATTTTTTGTATATAAAATCAATAAGGACTTCTGCCTGATGACCTAAATCAAGGACAGGATCACGAACGCCGCACGGATGTCCCAGAAAATATTCGAACCCAAATCAAACAAAATTAATTATAAACGGAACACACAATCTAAATTTAATAAAATAAAAAACTGTACGCACTAACATAAAAGGTGTTTTTTAGAGGTTCAGAATTTAGAATTAAAATAGAACAAAGAAAAATATTTTGAATATCAGTGAAACTAGCTTTATTGGATAGATAATTTTATGGCATTAATGCTTGAATATGATTTCGGCGATGTGGCCAATAAAGCTAATTGGATAGATAATTTTATGCTTGTTTCAGGTGTTACAACCACAAATTATCACACACAATATTACACAATATTGTGTAATAAAGGCAAATGAAACTCTATCATATTTTTCTTTTGTACAGATGTTAAGCTACTACAATAGGGAAATATCCAAGAGTAATTTTCCAACGAGCAGTACAACTGACAAACATAAACACAATTACTTGGGTAGCTAAAGTATTATCATTTGGGTCGCTACCTTCAAACTAGGCGCATCATGATACTGGAAGTGGAACCCCTCCAAGAACACGATTAGTTCGTTCCGTGTTCTTTGAAATCGTGTTGCTCGATACTACAAAAAATAAAATAAAAAAAACATTACGTTTTATTTTTTGTTATGATATACAAAACACAAAATAAAAGAGAATAATGAAAATCGTGTTGTTTGAAACCGTGGAATTTGAGGAAATAGGTATCCGTGTTCTTCGAAACCATGTTCTTCGAACGCCGTGTTCTTGGAGGGTTACCTGTATTCTATTGGTGTGAAAATCATACTCGCATTTTGAATGAATGTACAACTCATCCAAGCATATATTTCCAATAACGACCTCATCTGTTTCCTTTTTTAATCGGACCAGCAAGTTTAGAGTACGAAAAGATTCTGAAGTAAAACCTGGATGCCCATTTACTACTTTACACCAGTAAGCAAGTGTACGAGAGTGAGGCAAGCAGTTTTTAAATTGGTTTCGAACATATTCATAGGCTTTCGGAGAATAAAAGTTTAAATTTAAAGCAAACTTCCGTATTTCTTCTGAATATTTTCTGCCTAACTTTCGATTTTTAATTTTATCTCAAAAAATTGAATTTGGATCAGAATGGTTTAAAAAATTATCCTTCTGCCAAGAAGTAATTAAATTTTTTTCCTCAAGATCGTCTATCTAGTGGCCCAAAATAATATGTTTTCTTCTTTATCTCATACTTGTTTGTCGTAGGTTCCTATTATTTTGTATTTCTTGTATTTAGTCCTTAAAGAATTCCTTCTTGAACTCGTAGAAAGATCAGCACCTGATGAAGCCATTGCTCGCTTTAACGTAATTTTATTAAATTGTTTGTATATGTATAAGAAGGTTTTATACTTTTATTAACAAATTAAGAATTAGTACCACTACGATTGCTAGCACCAAGAGGTGAACTATTTGAGATTTTTGTAATGGTTTGCAATTTCGGAGGACTTTTGTTTAAATCGGATATACGAGGGCAAATCAAAAAGTCTTGCAATATCATATGAAAAAAAAGAGTGAGTGAGACAGCCATATTTTTATTTTTCGACATCATCTCCTTTAAGGTTTATACATTTGTCATATCGATCAATTAACTTGCCTAAACCCTCTAAAAAAAAAGATTTCTTTTGCTCCATAAAATATTAATTTACAACAGACTGTACTTCATAGTCACTGGAAAATTTCCGGCCCCCTAGTATTTTTTTCAAATTGGGAAACAGAAACTAGTCACTGGGTGCCAAGTCTAGATTGTACGGTGGATGCGGAATTTCCACGAAGCCGCAGTCTTTTAATGCAGCTTGAGCAATATTAACCTTGTGCACTGGTGCATTGTCGTGAAGAAGCAAGATTTTTTTCCTAACTTTCCTTGGCCGTTTTTCCCGGATCGCTTTTTTCAATTTTCGGAAAACCTCTGCGTAATATATGCCTATGATTGTGGTTTTCGGTGGCATATAATCGATTATCAAAATTCCTTCAGAATCCCAAAAAATTGTTGCCAAAACCTTTGACGGTTGAGTTCTGAATTTCTTTGGTGGTGGTTCACTACGTTTAATCCATTGCATCGATTCTTGTTTGGATTCCGGATCCCAGTGATGAAGCCATGTTTCATCGCCTGTTATTATGTTATCCAAGAAATTTTCTGGATCTTCTTTGTACATATCTAAAATCGCCTTTGAAGTTTGAACACGCATTTTTTTTTGTTCTGCATTCAACAAACGGGGAACCCATCGCGCACTTACTTTCGACATGTGAAGGTGGTCATGTAATATAGTATATGTGGTACCGTTTGAAAGGAAAAGTCTCCACGCTAACCCTGGAACAGAAATACGCCGGTCCTCCAATACAATAGATTCGGCCAAAATTACGTTTTCATGGCTAATAGCATCTGCTGGCCGACCCGAGGGGTTGTCGTCTACTAATGACTCCCGACCACTTTTGAATAATTTTACCCACCTTGTTACTGTGGCATATGATGGTGCAGATTCGCCGTAAACTTTTGATATATAGTTGAATATATAAATTGCATTTCGTCCATCTTTACAGAAAAATTTAATAATGGTGCGATATTCAATTTCATTCATTTTAAGAAAAATTCAAAACACGTGTTACTAAATTGACAAAAACAAACGAACTGTAAAATTTACATCGAAATGTTCTTCTAGAAGTTTCATCGCGACAAAAAATGGTTTTGAAAAATATATTGTTGTCTCACTCACTCTTTTTTTTCATATGATATTGCAAGACTTTTTGATATACCCTCGTATTATCGTCATTAAAAATTGTTATCAATTCACGATTATAAAATCAATAGTTCCGAATACCATCAGTTCAGGTACTTCGTCAATTGGTAGTAAATAATCCTGGTCATGGTCTTTATTATTTTTATATAAACGCAACGGCTTGATTGCCATATCAGTTAATAAGTTCAACGCATAGATTGGATCTTCCTCAACTTGAGAAGAAACGTCAAAATTAGTAGTTTCCAGGTTAGCTCGAACATCTTCAAACTTTCGAGGCTGTCGCTAAGATCGAAATCACCACTTCTAAAATGTTTGTACCAATAATTACAAATTTCATAAGACACAAGGTCGGCACCAAGAACACTACAAATTGATTCCTGTGCTTTAGAAGCTTTTTTTCCTTATTGAAATTCGTATAGAATGCAGTGCCGATGGTGCTGTTTATCAGTTGTCATTGTAAACTCTGCTATTCTGAGAGGTTATGTAACTCACGATCCTGTAAAAATCACAAAATACCGTGAAAATATTTCTATTTTAAATATAATTTTAAGCTCGAAGAAAAAATCTGTAGAAATTAAGTTATACACCTAATAAATAAAGTGGGTGGCTAATAAATTTGTGTCCATGATTTAAAGTTACAACTTAAAAATCGAATTGCATTTCTGATGAGGATAGTCGATATTGAATAGTCTATTTTTGAAATTTTCAAAGAAGTGGTCATTTATTCTAGAGAAATTTGGGGTAGTTTCCATGATAAGGGGTGGTTGGTATCTGAAAAATTGCAGTGTACTTTTAATGTGAGCTTGTAAATCAATTGACAACAACGAACAACGAAATATTTATATATTGTCATTTTAAAACCTTAGGGTGATTTTAATTTGGGGTTAGCAGATCAAGAATGGAATTGCACAGATATTGTGTTTACTCATAATTCTATATATGTATATACCACAACCGCCATCGAAATATTAATGTTTTTGCAAATTTAGTTAAAATCAAAAACTAGCTTTTATTTTCGATATCTTAAAATGTTTGCAAAAGCTAGTTGAAACAAATCAAGCCCTACCATGCTTCAGATAATTTGGAATAAGGGGAAAACGTTTACAAAAATTTGTATGCTTGACCAATTTTTTGGAGACAAATCCAAATACTTAGTACATTTTCCCAAAGATATCTTTCCGGTGTAAGCTGATTTTCTTCATTTTCTCAAAAATAAAATCATTTATAAAATTATTAGGTATTTTAAAACTATTGAATTTAAATCATGCATCATCCTTAATAATATACTTAGGGAAAATTTAGTCATGAATGTATTTAATTTGGACAAACCAGTATAGATAGGCATATAAAATATACATAATGTAACCAAACACAAATATGTAATACATATATATGTAATTGTTTTCTGCGATCATTAAAAAACCATTTAATTATAATATTTTTCCCTTTCGTTCATAAATTTTTGGTGTTTCTTATCATTTCCTCCAAATATTTGTTTTTTAAATTATATTTCATGCAGCACATCAAAACAATCATCGTAGCTACATCCTTACATCTAAAATAGATCCTCTTCCTTTTCATGGTCACCACGTGTTCAAATTCTATATATCTAAACAAGAAATCATCGATCGTGCACGAACATTATTTTAAATAGTACATATGTATATACGAGTATTTATATACATAATACGTGCGTTTTAGTTTCATTTCATTCTGTTTTATTAAAATATAAGAGAAAGGATACTTTCAAACGAAAATAAAAAATAAGTTGGAATTTGTTATTTTTCGTTTGTTTCTTTTTTACTGTATACACAAATATAAAAATTTTTATTAGTCGCGCGCGTATTGAAAAAATATATTGAGCGAGAAATATGTATTGCGCTCATATGTAGACCAAAATAGGGTTTGAGTATTAACTAACATTTCTACTAACAGCCGCTAGAAATATTTTTCCATTTGTAACGACATCGAGAATTTGATTTAAACATAAATTTTCTATTGGTTTATAAGTCTTATTGTCCTTTGTCTATGGTAAAACAATAATGAAAAATAAAAATTAAAAACAAAATCGTGATCGAAATGCACTTTTGAATTATATAATAACAAACAAAACACACCCCCTAGTTTTTGTTTTTTCTAATTTTCCATTTAAACATTTTTTTACGTAAATGTATTTCCGAAACATATGCACAACTTGGAGTAAATAGAGAATGAAATTTCATGTTCGTATACGCACAATACAATTAAACAGAAGTGAAAAATTACATGCGTGTCGCAACAGTACGGCTTATAGAATATGATTGTGTTCGGTTTTGACTTTTCCTGTATTTTTATACTAATGCAAATGAATAGATGACCGAAATATTTGATAGGATCGGTGTATACTCGAGTACAGTTCGGCTTGTAGAATACATTTTCGTTGGTTCCGGCGGAACCAACGAAAATGTTTTCTACATACATTCTCGTAATACATTCTCGTTGGTTCCGATTGTACGGCTTATAGAATATGATTGTGTTCGGTTTTGCACGTGGCATTAAAAGATAGATGATCTGTTTTGTTTACGCATACATACATACATGTAGCTGCATTGAATGTATTTTATTTTGGTATGATAAATCAGTGCACCGGCGAAATGAAATGTAAATTAAAAATTGGTTAAACTTTTTGGTTTCAATCATACATGAATATGTTAATATGAAACGAAAGAAAGTGTATAAGTGTTTGTAACTACAATTATATTATGTTTTGGTAAAATGTAAATAATAAATTGAAAAAAGTGTATTTGGAAAATTGTCAACAATATTTTGAATGGATTTATAAAATTATAAAAATATTATCAATATCCTGCCGCTTTAAACTTTGTTAATGAATTTATTTAGGTAGTTGTTTTGCATTTATGCAAAATAGGTTTTCATTTTTCCTAGCTATGATTTGTATCGCGAAAATACGAATGAGTTTAATCTGAACGAATCAGAGCTTATAATGTCCAATTGGAACTTATCTTCTTAGGATTGTTACACACAATTTTCATTTCGATCGACATTTCATTACTATATTTATGAAGATTTTGAACTATATATATATATATATATATATATATATATATATATATATATATATATATATACAGTAAAACTTCTATAAGTCGAATCACCTTTCGCCATAACAATTTGTTCGAGTAAGAGAAAATTCGAGAAATAGAAAATCCAAATAAAACATATCAAATTTATTCCAATTCCACTTTTATTCAAAATTAATACATACTACATATACCAAAATAATAAAATCAAGATTATATCACTGACACATCAAAAATCAGTTATTTTAGTTTATTTATTATAGACTGATCGTCTATCGAGAAATTTTTCTATTTTCTGAATGCAGTAGTGCATCGAATCAGGTGTAGCTGCTTGCATTTCAACAGCAGTGCGTATCACTTCAAATGATTTTCGTATTTGTTGACTCGTTGGTTTTTCATACCGAATTTCTTCAACTTCTAGGTCTGAAATATCATCATTATCCTGTGACATCAGTTCTTCTGCAATCGCCTGATCGTCGAGATATCATGTGACATTAACATTTTCGTCCATGTTTAAATATTCTTCGGGTGATATGTTTGTAGATTGAAACCCCGATTTTTCCACCTACTCATCGCAAACCACTCGATACTTGTTATAGTCTGATTTCTCTTTCTCAACGCGAGCTCTTATTTCAGCCAAAGGTACTAAATTTTCGTCATCCCACTCTTCATTTTTCGTAAATCCAGCTTTACGAAAACAATTTTTTATAGCAGTCGATGTTACATCCACCATATCCAAACCGATGATATCACTCTAACGGCATCAAGTAAACTTATGCCAATTGGTTGACCGTCTTCAATTCTGTCGAGTGTTTTGCTTAAAATTTTTCTTCTATAATGAGTTTTGAGGTTTTGGATTATACCCATATCCATCGGTTGCAGCTCTGACGTGGTATTTGCTGGAAAATACTCTAACTTGATAAATTTTAATTTGGATTGAACCACTTTAGGGTGTGATGGACAATTATCGGAAAATAGCAGGACATTCCGTTTCTGGCGGCCAAAATGGACATCAAGTTTTGTCAACCAGTCCTCCCATATGGAGCTTGTCATCCATGCTTTTTGATTATTATAATAATCGACGCCGAGCTACTTGATGCCACGAAAACATCTCGGATTTTTACTCTTGCCTATTATCAAGAGTTTTAATTTTTCGGTGCCAGACATATTGGAACTCACTAAACACGTAATCCGATTTTTACTATGTTTACCACCATGACATTTGTCGACTTATCGAGTAAACACTGGAAAAATAAACCAGTCTCATCACAATTAAAAATGTCATTCTCGTTATAATTTTTTATTAAGCGTGGCAGTACAATATTTTTCCACTCTTCACAAATATTCGAATTTACAGAAGCACTCTTTCCGCTTACGACTTTATACACAATATTATGACGTGCCTTAAATTTATCAAACCACCCACTACTTGCGGTGAAGTTCGAAATGTTCATTTTTTTTACGAATTCAAGGGCTTTTTTTCTGATTAGCGGTCCACTTATGGGTAAATTTTGATCTCTCACTTGGTGTATCCAAGTTAAAACGGCACTATCCACTTGATGGAATTTACAAACTTTAATTCTTTTTCTTGATTTCGTTAATCTAAATCAAACACTTGTAAACAAACACTCTAAACACTTGTAATTTTTTCTCTGTTTTTCAAAATGGTTGAAATGGTACTTCTCGGTATACCAAATTTGATTGCTACATCTTGTTTACGCATAGCATTATCTACACAACGAATGACTTCTACTTTTTGTTTAATTGTTAAGGATTTAAGTTTTCGACGTTCCATTTTTGCTCTCGAAAAGTCGTCTCAAGAAATTATTATTTAATATGATTTAATTTTAATTAAATTATCAATACAACTCGCACGTCGTTAACAATTTAATAAGCCGTAAATTTGAAATAAGAAAGTAAAACCGCATTCGAACGAGTATCCTACCTTGTCTTCCAGTGCGTGAAGGAAACAAGGTATATATGTAGGTACATTATGCATGTACGTAAATGCGTGTAAGTGAAATAGTAAACTAAATTTTAATAGAGATTACACGTACATTGGAAATTGAATATCAACACATAATGTTAATGTAAGAATGGGCAACAGTATTTGAAGCGAAGAGAACAAACATTAAATTATCAACCAAAAATAAAAATCCAAAATAAAAATAATAAAAAATAAAAAAATTCGAGTAAGAGAAATAAAAAGTTCAATTTCTTTTAAATTTTTTGTTCGAGTAGTAGAAAAATTCGAAATAGGGAAATTCGAATTACGGAGAAATAATTACACAGAAAATTTGCTGCAAATGCTCCTGCCATAAATTGACGTTCGATTTAAGGAATAATTCGACTAATAGAAGTTCGATTTATAGAAGTTTTACTGTATATATATATATATACATATATATATATATATATATATATATTGATCCCTCCAATATCATCCCATTTTTGATCCCATTTTTGATCCAATTTTTGATCCCATTTTTGATCCCATTTTTGATCCCATTTTTGATCCAATTTTTGATTCCATTTTTGATCCCATTTTTGATCCCAATTTTGATCCCAATTTTTGATCCCATTTTTGATCCCATTTTTGATCCAATTTTTGATCCAATTTTTGATCCCATTTTTGATCCCAATTTTGATTCAATTTTTGATCCCATTTTTGATCCCATTTTTGATCCCAATTTTTGATCCCATTTTTGATCCCATTTTTGATCCCATTTTTGATCCCAATTTTTGATCCCATTTTTGATCCCAAATTTGATCACATTTTTGATCCCATTTTTGATCCCATTTTTGATCCCATTTTTGATCCCATTTTTAATCCCATTTTTGATCCTATTTTTGATCCCAAGTTTGATCCAATTTTTGATCCCATTTTTGATCCCATTTTTGATCCCATTTTTGATCCCATTTTTGATCCCATTTTTGAACCCATTTTTGATCCAATTTTTGATCCCAATTTTTGATCCCAATTTTGATCCAATTTTTGATCCTATTTTTGATCCCATTTTTAATCCCATTTTTGATCCCATTTTTGATCCCAATTTTGGTCTCAATTTTGATCCAATTTTTGATCCCATTTTTGATCCCATTTTTGATCCCATTTTTAATCCCATTTTTGATCCTATTTTTGATCCCAAGTTTGATCCAATTTTTGATCCCATTTTTGATCCCATTTTTGATCCCATTTTTGATCCCATTTTTGATCCCATTTTTGATCCAATTTTTGATCCCAATTTTTGATCCCAATTTTGATCCAATTTTTGATCCTATTTTTGATCCCATTTTTAATCCCATTTTTGATCCCATTTTTGATCCCAATTTTGGTCCCAATTTTGATCCAATTTTTAATCCCATTTTTGATCCAAATTTTGATCCCATTTTTGATCCAATTTTTGATCCCATTTTTGATCCAATTTTTGATCCCAATTTTTGATCCCAATTTTGATCCAATTTTTGATCCCATTTTTAATCCCATTTTTGATCCCATTTTTGATCCCAATTTTGGTCCCAATTTTGATCCAATTTTTGATCCCATTTTTAATCCCATTTTTGATCCCATTTTTGATCCAAATTTTGATCCCATTTTTGATCCAATTTTTGATCCCATTTTTGATCCCATTTTTGATCCCAATTTTGATCACATTGTTGATCCCATATTTGATCCCATTTTTGATCCCATTTTTGATCCCAATTTTTGATCCCAATTTTGATCCCATTTTTGATCCCATTTTTGATCCAATTTTTGATCCCAATTTTTGATCCCAATTTTGATCCCATTTTTGATCCCATTTTTAATCCCATTTTTGATCCCATTTTTGATCCCAATTTTGGTCCCATTTTTGATCCAATTTTTAATCCCATTTTCGATCCCATTTTTGATTGGATCAAAAATGGGATCAAAAATAGGATCAAAAAATGGTTCAAAAATGGGATCAAAAATGGGATCAACAATTGGATCAAAAATGGGATCAAAAATGGGATCAAAAATGGGATCAAAATGGGATCAAAAATAGGATCAAAAATACGATCAAAAATTTGATCAAAAATGGGATCAAAAATGGGATCAAAAATGGGATTGAAAATTGGATCAAAAATGGGATCAAAATGGGATGATCAAAAATTGGATCAAAAATGGGATCAAAAATGGGATCAACAATGTGATCAAAATTGGGATCAAAAATGGGATCAAAAATTGGATCAAAAATGGGACCAAAAATGGGATCAAAAATGGGATCAAAAATGGGATCAAAAATGGGATCAAAAATGGGATCAACAATGTGATCAAAATTGGGATCAAAAATGGGATCAAAAATTGGATCAAAAATGGGACCAAAAATGGGATCAAAAATGGGATCAAAAATGGGATCAAAAATGGGATCAAAAATGGGATCAAAAATAGGATCAAAATTGGGATCAAAAATGGGATCAAAAAAGGGATCAAAAATGTGATCAAAAATGGGATCAAAAATTGGATCAAAAATGGGATCAAAATTGGGATCAAAAATGGGATCAAAAATTGGATCAAAAATGGGATCAAAAATTGGAACTAAAATGGGATGAAAAATTGGATCAAAAATAGGATCAAAAATGGGATCAAAAATGGGATCAAAAATGGGATCGAAAATTGGATCAAAAATGGGATCAAAAATGGGATCAAAATTGGGATCAAAAATGGGGTCAAAAATAGGATCAAAAATTGGATCAAAAATGGGATCAAAAATGGGATCAAAAATGGGATCAAAAATGGGATCAATAATGGGATCAAAAATTGGATCAAAATTGGGATCAAAATTGGGATCAAAATTGGGATCAAAAATGGGATCAAAAATTGGATCAAAAATGGGATCAAAAATAGGATCAAAAATAGGATCAAAGATGGGATCAAAAATGGGATCAAAAATTGGATCAAAAATGGGATCAAAAATGGGATCAAAAATGGGATCAATAATGGGATCAAAAATTGGATCAAAATTGGGATCAAAATTGGGATCAAAATTGGGATCAAAAATGGGATCAAAAATGTGATCAAAAATTGGATCAAAAATGGGATCAAAAATGGGATCAAAAATGGGATCAAAAATTGGATCAAAAATGGGATCAAAAATTGGATCAAAAACAGGATCAAAAATTGGATCAAAAATGGGATCAAAATTGGGATCAAAAATAGGATCAAAAATTGGATCAAAAATGGGATCATAAATGTGATCAAGAATTGGATCAAAATTGGGATCAAAATTGGGATCAAAATTGTGATCAAAAATGGGATCAAAAATTGGATCAAAAATGGGATCAAAAATGGGATAAAAAATGGGATCAAAAATGGGATCAAAAATTGGATCAAAAATAGGGTAAAAAATAGGATCAAAAATAGGATCAAAAATGGGATCAAAAATGGGATCAAAAATGGGATCAAATATGGGATCAAAAATAGGATCAAAATTGGGATCAAAAATGGGATCAAAAATGGGATTGAAAATTGGATCAAAAATGGGATCAAAAATGGGATCAAAAATGGGATCAATAATGGGATCAAAAATTGGATCAAAATTGGGATCAAAAATGGGATCAAAATTGGGATCAAAAATGGGATCAAAAATGAGATCAAAAATTGGATCAAAAATGGGATCAAAAATGGGATCAAAAATGGGCTCAAAAATGGGATCAAAAATGGGATCAAAAATGGGATCAAAAAGGGGATCAAAAATGGGATCAAAAATGGGATCAAAAATTGGATCAAAAATGGGATCAAAAATTGGATCAAAAATGAGATCAAAAATGGGATCAAAAATTGGATCAAAAATGGGATCAAAAATGGGATCAAAAATGGGATCAAAAATGGGATCAAAAATGGGATCAAAAATGGGATCAAAAATGGGATCAAAAATTGGATCAAAAATGGGATCAAAAATGGGATCAAAAATGGGATCAAAAATGGGATCAAAAATTGGATCAAAATTGGGATCAAAAATAGGATCAAAAATTGGATCAAAAATGGGATCAAAAATGGGATCAAAAATGGGATCAAAAATGTATATCAAATATAACAAGTGTACGATACGTTAGTGAAGGCCATTCATGATGGAAATGGTGGATTATTTTTCCTCGATGCGCCCGGTGGAACTGGGAAGATTTTGGCCACTGTTTGTGCGAGATCCGATATTTCTGTAGCAGTTGCTTCTTCTGGGATAGTGGACACATTGCTAGAAGGATGTCGAACGGCTCATTCGGCGTTGAAATTGCCGTTAAACCTTCAATCGGCTGAAAACCCGATTTGCAACATTGCGAAACACTCAGCAATGGCGAAAGTTTTGGTAGCAAGTAAAATCATCATCTGGGATGAATGTACAATGGCGCACAAACGCGCATTGGAAGCACTCAATCGAACTATGAAAGATCTACGCAATGACTCAAGATGTTTTGGAGGCGCAATGATTCTACTTTCTGGCTATTTCCGTCCAACAATACCAGTCATTCCAAGATCGACTGCTGCTGATGCCTCAGCAGCTGATGCCTCAGAACTTTTGCAATTTTGTCTCAACGAAGGACGAGCTCATCAACAAAGTGTTCCCGAACATCATTACTAACCACAAAAATCACAATTGGGTGAGTGGACGAGTAATTCTTGCGGCAAAGAACAAAGATGTGGATCACTTAAATTTCACAATTCAAAATGTAACCGTCGGTCTACTTCATTCCTTCAAATCTATCGACTGTGTGACAAGCGAAGACGAGGCAACAAACTATACAACTGAATTTATAAACTCATTGGATCTACCTGGCTTGCCACCGCACAATTTGCAACTAAAAGTTGGCTCGGTAATCATCATGCTACGAAACCTGAATCAACCAAAACTATGTAACGGAACGCGTTTGGTGGTCAGAAAACTCATGGGCAATGTGATTCACGTGACGATACTGCAGTCTTGCATTCGCCATGATGATCAACAAATCACAAGGCCAATCCTTGGGTGTTTGTGGCCTGAATCTAGAAAATGAATGTTTCTCTCACGGCCAATTGTACTTAGCATGTCCACGTGTCGGTAAACCATCCGCTTTATTCGTGCTCGCACCTGAGAATAAAACAAAAAATGTCGTATATCACAAGGTGCTACAATGAGGGGAATCGACTCCATTGCAACCCACCCAGCAAATAGTTTAAAAGAAAGTAGTGCAACAATGCTACGCGAATCATTTCGATTCAATTCAATAAAACGAAAGCCTTGCTGCCACGTAAATTACATTCATTTCAATGTAATTAAAATATATTTCATTTTGATTTTTGTAATTTCATTGGATTTAATTAATTAGTTCATAGAAATCAACCAAACTACAGCCAAGGGTAAAATTTAAAAAGGGAGAAATGTGATCATATTTCCTAATACTAAAAATGAAACGAGTACAAGCATTGAAACATCTTTGAAGAACATTCATATTATCCTGAAGAATTCCAAACAAAACAACGTCACCATAAAGGAAACGTGGAAGAAAGTGCGAGAGGGACATACGCTTTTTAAAATTGCTATCAGCGAACCCTACAACTTTATACAAACAACTAAGCATTCCAAAAACCGTTTTACTAACCTTAACCAAATGATCACCCCAAGTAAGAGTTTTATTTAAAATTAACTATAAATTTCTAACTGTAGTAGAGGTTACGGTAAGTTCCAAAATTGTATATCGAGTGGGATCATGAAATAGTATGTTTTCGAATTTATAGAATATCAATATACATTTTAAATATTTAAACCTAAATAAAACATGTAGTTTATTCGTATGTTTTTCAATCGTTCAATTCGGTAAGGATTTTAATTATAATTAATCGAATCCTTCATGCAATCAAAGAAGTGAGTTTATTTGAATCAATAACATTAATGTTCAGTCCACAACAGAAAATTTATTGTTGAACATTTATTACGCAAATGCGTGAATTACAATTGATAAATTGATGACCAAAATTGATTTTACTGCCGGATTTTCATTTTTCGGTATTTAATTTATTTATTTTATTATAAGTATGTACATTGTATAATCATATATAGTAATGTAATGGTAGGTTCGTGAGTGAAATGTTAGATACCACTACTGGTATCGTTTTAAACTTTTTAAAGAATTTCTGCAATTACCTATCCGCCTAAATAGCATAACCTTCTCCTAAATGTAGCTAGAATATTTTAAAATGCAACATGCAAAACAAAAAAAAAATCTATACATATACTTACAATGCGATTCATTACTATTTATGATACGAAAAAAATTTAGTTCCCATTTCTGTTTCTTTTCATATCAAATTGACAAATAAAATATAATAATAATTAATAAATAACATATATAATAATAATTAACAAATACACAATTAACAAATAAAATAGTAATTAAATTAATAATTTTATATGAAAACAAACAGAAATGGGAACTAAATTTTTTTCTTATCATAAATAGTAATGAATCGCATTGTGTTACTCATATAATGACGCTCTCATTATAACTCAAAACAGTTTTTACGCTCAAAAGTAAATAGAAAATGTAACAAAGATGATGAAGAGAAAATACCGATCGCACTAAGTTGGTTTTGTTTTGAATTGCAACAATGTTTTCTAAATTATAGACAAATAATTTTGAACGTTAAAATATTCGTTGAAAATTATAAAAAGCTAAAATCATTGGAGATTGTCCATAAAAACGATCTACATTTAAATCCAATTAAAGATTATTTTAAATGATTTTGTAGGTACAACACATACACATTATTTGGTTTTCGTTTCGATAACTATATAGATAGACCACCGATGATATACATACTTATTTACACGCACACACTCAGCAATTCAATATATGTAAAAGGAAATCGTACATCTACACACTACAAAGATTTAAAAATTGTTTGCAAGTTAATTTCGTAAATTTGTTCGTTTAAAATTTTATTGCTTGTCGTCTAATCGTAACGCATGTAGCTGTGTGTTTTCTTATTTTTAAACGTTATAAAAAGTTCATTTTGAAAATTTGTGTATTAAAACCTTTGTGAATTTGCGTGATAAAATGGTGTGTGCTTACAAAAACTGCTTAAATAAAAATGACTGTAAATCCACCAGAACATTTTTTACGGTGCTGCATGACCATCGTCGTGTGTTCGACAAGAACAAAGTTACTTCCAAACGCATAACTATTATGAAGAACTTTAATTTTAATGATTTCAAAATAAGTAGTTTTAGAACAAAAAATATTTAAAAAACGGTCTTTCCCCAGCCAATTAATAATCTCGTTCGTAAGTGTAAGGTCAATGACATAGATGCACGATGCAAGCGTTTATTAAAATTCGATTTTTTTTTTAAATAAAAAAAAATTGATTCCAAAAGTTTCGCGTACGATTTCCAACCAGACACACAACACTGAGAGTCAAACAACAAGAATATTGAAAACACCTGATTTCCCACCTATAACATTGAAATATGAAAAAGGGCCTCCAAGAATTTATTAAAAGAATTATCAAGTTCCACAAATTCCTCATGAATGTCCCATCTCACCATCTCAATTTTCTAGTCCGCAACATCAAATGGAAGACGAAAATAAAGAACCCGTTCAACCTTTAAACAAAATTCTCAGGTTTATATTAAATACCCCTCAGAAAAGTAAAATGCAAACAGAAGAAAACCCAATAAAAATATTAATTGATAATACACTTGACGATCGACCACAAGTAAACACATTTTGTACTTGCACAAATATTTCATAAAAGAAAATTATCTTGGACCCAAGTTGAACAAAAATTGTATTTGGAATTTGATTTTAAATCACCTTCATGTTACAAGCATTTATTAAAGAAAGGTTTTAATTTGCAGATAAGGCTAAAAAATTGTATTATTCAGTATAAAAGAACTAGTACATGTTTAAAAATTTTTGTGTGGGTTCAATTTTTTAATTATATTTTTATGTGACTTACGAGGGCAAATCAAAAAGTCTTGCAATATCATATGAAAAAAAAGAGTGAGAGAGACAGCAATATTTTTATTTTTCGACATAATCTCCTTTAAGGTTTATACATTTGTCACCTCGATCAATTAACTTACCTAAACCCTCTAAAAAAAAAGATTTCTTTTGCTCCATAAAATATTCATTTACAACAGACTGTACTTCATAGTCACTGGAAAATTTCCGGCCCCTTAGTGTTTTTTTCAAATTGGGAAAGAGAAGTAGTCACTGGGTGCCAAGTCTAGACTGTACGGTGGATGCGGAATTTCCACGAAGCCGCAGTCCTTTAATGCAGCTTGAGCAATATTAGCCTTGCGCACTGGTGTATTGTCGTGAAGAAGCAAGATTTTTTTCCTAACTTTCCTTGGCCGTTTTTCCCGGATCGCTTTTTTCAATTTTCGCAAAACCTCTGCGTAATATATGCCTGTGATTGTGGTTTTCGGTGGCATATAATCGATTATCAAAATTCCTTCAGCATCCCAAAAAATTGTTGCCAAAACCTTACCAGCAGACGGTTGAGTTTTGAATTTCTTTGGTGGTGGTTCACTACGTTTAATCCATTGCATCGATTCTTGTTTGGATTCCAGATCCCAGTGATGAAGCCATGTTTCATCGCCTGTTATTATGTTACCCAAGAAATTTTCTGGATCTGCTTTGTACATATCTAAAATCGCCTTTGAAGTTTAAACACGCATTTTTTTTTGTTCAGCATTCAACAAACGGGGAACCCATCGCGCACTTACTTTCGACATGTGAAGGTGGTCATGTAATATAGTATATGTGGTACCGTATGAAAGAGAAAGTCTCCACGCTAACCGCGGAACAGAAATACGCCGGTCCTCCAATACAATAGAATCAGCCAAAATTACGTTTTCATGGCTAATAGCATCTGCTGGCCGACCCGAGCGGTTATCGTCTTATAATGACTCCCAACCACTTTTGAATAATTTTACCCACTTTGTTACTGTGGCATATGATGGTGCAGATTCGCCGTAAACTTTTGATATATAGTTGAATATATAAATTGCATTTCGTCCATCTTTATAGAAAAATTTAGTAACGGCGCGATATTCAATTTCATTCATTTTAAGAAAAATTCAAAACACATGTTACTAAATTGACAAAAACAAACGAACCGTAAAATTTACATCGAAATGTTCTTCTAGAAGTTTCATCGTGACAAAAAATGGTTTTGAAAAATATATTGTTGTCTCACTCACTCGTTTTTTTCATATGATATTGCAAGACTTTTTGATATACCCTCGTAGAACGGTCATTATTATGAAAATTGTAAAGAGATTAAAACTCTAATAAGCATATTTAAAATACAATTTAGATAAAAATATTATTGTTTTATCTTATGAGAGATTAATTTGTTTTTTAAGATAAAATAAATTACAACAATTTAAGCTATTGTAGCAACAAGAACTTTCAAAAGCCCAACTTAAATCCCATTTAATTAACCTAATTAAGGTTAATTAAATGGGAGCTTTTATGAAAATAATGCTCCCATTTAATTAACCTTAATTTTTATTTAGCTCTTTGGTTCTGTTCAAAACGGCTACTTATTTCATTCTAACGCCCGTTGCACATTTCAGCTAAGCTAAGCAAGAGACGTAGTTTCTATTAGCATAGTTTAGCTCGCACAGCTCATTCCGCTGCACATTTGAGCTAATTATATTGCTCACTCATACATTTCAATATAAGTAAAATTCTGTCTGTAAAAAATTAATTAACTAATTTTATTATATTATTTAACAATTCAACCACTTTTTTGAATTTGATCCACAATACCAAACACAACAATACTCAAATGTCATTCAAATTTCAATATTTTATAAGTACACATAATAATAGCAATGTGAGCAATATAGCTAACTTTTGCAATCCAAAGACAACCCGAGCTAAGTTAGTTTGTATCGCTCAAAACAGAAAAACATAGCTCGCATAGTTTAGCTCAAATGTGCATCGTTCCATTAGGCATTTGAGCTAAGCTAAGCTAAGCTATGTCAGCTAAGTTCATCGCTCTTGGTTGAAAATAAAGAGTTTTAATGAAACGATGCACGCTTGAGCTAAGCTATGCGAGCTATGTTTTTCTGTTTTGAGCTATGAAACTAACTTAGCTCGCGTTGTCTTTGGATTGCAAAAGTCAGCTATATCGTTCACACATACATTGCTATTATTGTGTACATATTCGCCTATGTGACTATGTGATTATAATAATATTTTGGCAGACATATAGATTTTACTTGAATTGAAATGTATGTGTGAGCGATGTAATTAACTCAAATGTGCAGTGGAATGAGCTGTGGATGCCAAACTATGCTAATAGCTGCGTTTCTCGCTAAGGCCCCTTGCACACTTAAGCTATGTTCTTTAATCAAAGTGAGCATCTTTTAGGATCACATCTTTCGATTTACTTTGCAAAGCCTGAATAAGTGAAACCGAACTAGCGAAGCTTAACTCAACACACTCGTACGTCCCGATTTATTTAATTTCTTTATTTAAAGCTGTGGGATAGAAACATAGCTGATTGTGATCTGATTAATTAGTATCTCCAAGGTGAAAATAAAAATTTAAACACATTGCTTTACAGATTGGGTAGACCCTGAGATTTATCTACAATGTTTCTCTTATTTGACTTTGGAAAGAAACCAAAACGTGAAGCTGTTAAATGAAAACATAGCTCATATCAGTCACAATACTTAGCTCAAGTGGGAAACGGGGCTTATAAAAGTTTTTTATACACAACCAAGAACGATGAACATAGGTCAGTTCGCTTGTCTTAGTTCAGCTGAAACAGGCCTTATTGTCTTATTAGTAGCCATCGTTCATGAGTATGCAAAATCATCCGAATTGATTCAAAGCGATTCAAGATGGCTGACTTTTAACCAAAAAGCGCGCATAATCTTTATGCCTTAAAGGGAAAATCTGTACATGTATCATCACCTTAACAGAGCTCTCACAATAGACAATTTTTTCTCTAGAGTAAATATTTTTCTAAAGTTTGATTTTCAAACAAACTTCTAAGGCAAAATAAAAATTGTTTTATTGTGAAAGCTGTTTAAAGTCTCCACAAATAAATATTCGTTTCGGAAAGGTAATTAAGTATTAAAACGGTGTAAGACTAAATACAAATTAAGGTTAATTAATTAAATTAAGACATAAAAATAAAATTTTACAAATTTAGAGGAAAATAAAAACTGATTTTTTTTTATTCAAAATAAAATGCACAACGCATTTTTTATTTAAAAAAATAATTTGTATGGTACATCAAACTAAAGAATTTAAAATTAGCGTTCGAATAAAGACGGAACTTAAAAGTAAGCCATTATTTATCATGCCATAAAGAACTGAAACGTTTTCTTTCAGACAATGCTGACCAATCTCTAGCTTAACTACTATTTAAAAATAGTTTTAATTACAAAATAGTGAGCGGCAACCTAAACTCGTAAGCTATTCACTTGTATATTGAATTTATAAAAAATATCTTATATACTTCCTTATATGTAATTCATTTGAGATGGATTAATTCAGCCCCCAATTTAAACAATAAAATTTATTAGAGATTAACAGATTAGATTAACAGAAAAATGAATTTAAGTTTTGTTAGCGAACCTTAAATGCTCATAATTAGATTATAATTATACGCTCTAGATTTGCACACTGTAAACACCACATGACTCTTATTGGATTCTGTGGCAAAACAGATCACGTCAGACATGCTTTGGTTGAAATTATAATCTTTATAATGACATCCTCGTTTTTTCTATTCCAATGAGGAACAATCCCTTAATAAATAGTTGATTGAAAGACAATAATGAAAAACGACATACTATTGTAGTATGTCCAAGTGACAATTTTCCTATTTTTACGTACTTCTCTTACGTAATATTTTTTATGATAAAATCGAATTAATAAATTTTATTTTAATTCTGAAACAAATATTGGGTTCAATGTCCCTGAACTTTCACACAGATTTGGATAAATAGAGAATCTGCCTTTCCATAACAATACATCTTAATGTATGCATATTATAAGAAAATTACTCGTACAAACATATTTTCAATTATAAATTACCATTCTGTAACAGTGCAATCAACGGCATCCTTTTAAAAAATTGTATTTAGTTGTTCTAATGGCGATTTTCATCGAATGTAGATAGCGTTGGTTTCTACAGCCGTATTTTCTTGAGAACTAAAACATTTTTGCTTTAGCTGAATCAGCGCTATTCAGCTATTTCAACTAATGCAAATCTGCATTATCATTCAGCCAAAGCAAAATTCTAAAATGCTTTAGTTTTTGCTTTAGCCATTGTGGTGTTGTTGTAATTGTCTCAAGAAAATACACTGTGTGTCTACAAGGGGGACGAGAATTGTCAAATATATTGTTATGACAGTTTTAATCCCCCTTGCTTCATAGCAAACTTTGATTCACATTTTGTTCACCAGATGTCAGCTACTTTGTTGCAAATCGCGAATAGATTTCTACATCGTTTTCATTTTTAATCTTTATTCGTTTGTGTTTGTGAGAACAGATGTATTTAAAATAAACAATAATACACAGCTAAGTACTCAATATATTAATATACATATGTATATATATCCTATCGTTCATATCTCCTTTCCAATAATGGATTTATTTGATTGAACAATACATATTCTTTTGCATTTCTATCATAGAAAAAAAATTATTTATGCTAATTTTTATAAAAGGAAAATTGAAGTAAGGTATTCACGATTTGTTTTATTGTTTATCACAAAAAATATTAAACACATTTTCTACATGACCTTGACAATTGTAAAACAATACGAGTTGAAATAAATATATTCTGTGTTAATATGTAGTATAATAAGTTAGAGTGAAGCAATACTATACTGGTTAATGGTATACAAAAATACGCCGTGTGTACTGTAAGTGTATTTAATCTTGCAAACATTTAGGCGAACTAGTAAAATTATTGCATAACTTAATTTCGATTAACGCGCTACCTGGATTTTCACCCTCTAAAGATTTTTTTCGAATGATGGTACTACTATTTATGTATTGCTATGGTATGTATTACAAATTACTTTCGACTTCTATGGTTGATAAATGAGCGTTTGTCACTGGGATTCTTTGATTTCATCGGTGATTTCATCGGTCCCCTATCATGATTAGTAAAATCATTGCCAATTTGATTTAAAAATTTCATAGTGCTAAACATTTTCATAGCGTTGGCCGCGATTTTACTCAACATGTTCCCAACTGTTGGGTGCCCTGAAATCGCCCAATGTGATTTTCCCCTAAATACGACATACCAATTTAGATAATCCTAGAACATCCTGGATGTATTCCATGCATACGTTATGGTATAGTTATGCTTAGACATCTCTGAGATTTTTGTTACTTAGAATGATTTGTAGACAATTCCATTCGCAATTTTTACCGTGTTTCATGACCCCCATCCAGAAAGATCAGTTCAAACTATATATGGAAAACCTGATTCAAATGTTGATTTAAATCACAAATTTTGATTTGAAATCTTGCTAGCGCCTTTGCGTAGTTTTATGAAACATGAACTAGACCGGATCAGATCAAGATTTAAGAAATAGAGATTATCTGAATATTTTACGATATCGAGAAAACCGTCAGATGAGCATAACTCTTTTTATTGGAATAGCACATATAATTTTAGAACGTCTGAGTATCTCACGTGCATAACTACTAGTGATTTCTAACACGGTTATACATACTTCAAGGTAGGAGAATATCCGACTTTTTCTTGAAATTCATGATCTATCAAAATCGCTTAGTCAGGGATTCTGTCGGCTGGCGTGGTTATGATAAACTTCATGAGAAAATTTCGAAAAATCATGTAAATGTTCAGATAACTAAAATAATCATAATCCGCATTAGATTTTAAAATATTTCTAGCGTTTATTTCTGACATTGTGTAGTGTGTCTCGATTGTACCATATAGAAGAAGACCGGATATTTTTTGCGAGTGCGAGGTGCAGATTTTTCCGTCATTCAAATACATATTGCAAATTAAAGTTAATAGTCTTAGTTTCAAAAATATTATTATTAATTAGAATCTAAATACATAATATATTTTCCAAATGCTATGTTTCCGTTGTAAGTAACTTCTGAGACTAAGTAAGACTTCTGAAATTTTGGCAGTATACTACTGTGGGCAAAAAGTAGTAAGACTTATTAATTTAAATTTCGCGCGGAAAACCATTCGTCGAAATATTTTTTTTCTATGTTGGTATGACTATCGGTGACATCTGTGCCAAATTTCACATCAAAATAATCATTAGTGTCTAGTATACACTTGTCTTTCTGAAGTACAAAAAGTGCGTTCGGCGATTTTTACGTAATGAGTGAAATTATTCAACAAAGTGTTACAGCTGGCTACTGCCAACCTGCAGATTTTCACTAAGCTCCTGCAGAGGCCTCCACGGTGATGTTTTGCCGGCTACGTTCTCAGCGGAGAAGTGCGAAGGTCGTGGGGTTTGAGGCATGCAGGGCTCCTGGCCTACACCGTGATTAACAGATAATTATAAAAAAAAAAATGGGAAAACGCAAATGATAATAATAACACCGATGTTCCGCCGAAATTCGTCGGCCGGAATCTGAGGAACGAACCGAATCATCAAAATAAATTAAAATAATAATAATAACGGTAGAGGTGCCTTGGTGCGCGCATCCATCCGAATTCAAACGGGGCCAAGCCCTGGTTACGGAATTGGATGCGGGCACCAAGGGACCGCAAACACTAAACCGACACAGAGGGAGTCTCCGCTCCCATCACACCGAACCCAAAAAAATTTTAAGTATTCATTTTATTTATTGTTTATTTAAACCCCAAAACACAAAAAAATAAAGCGACTCACTTCCCACGTGGAACAAAGAAGAAAGAGAAAAAAGAGAAAGAACGAGAGAAAGCGGGAAAACGAGAGAGAAAGAAACAATGCGCATCGAGCGTGCACCCGCTGTGCGGCGCTCGATTACAAAATATAAAAATTAAATTTAGTAAAAAAAATTTAGGAAATAAATAAAATTTAAAAGATAAAAAAAAAATCAAAAAAAATCGTACCTTAATTAATTAATAAAAAAAAACCGTTGCGGCCTTGCGCGGCCGGGCGTTGCGGGGCCTCTCCCCGATACCAAAAAATCAAAAGTAACAATAGCCGGTTGGCTACCGTTAGTTGCGGGGCCTCTCCCCGATACCAAAAAAATCAAAAGTAACAATAGCCGGTTGGCTACCGTTAGTTGCGGGGCCTCTCCCCGATACCAAAAAAATCAAAAGTAACAATAGCCGGTTGGCTACCGTTAGTTGCGGGGCCTCTCCCCGATACCAAAAAAATCAAAAGTAACAATAGCCGGTTGGCTACCGTTAGTTGCGGGGCCTCTCCCCGATACCAAAAAAATCAAAAGTAACAATAGCCGGTTGGCTACCGTTAGTTGCGGGGCCTCTCCCCGATACCAAAAGGTCGGGCAACCGGTTGGTTGACTACCCGTCGTTGCGGCAGACCACCGAAATATACCAACCCAAAAACTGGCCTTGATTGGCCGCCAAAAACACACGTTGGGCGTTGTCTCGCCTTATCGAAAATAAGAGTGGCCTCAACTGGCCACCCAAAATAAATTAGGCGTTGTATCGCCGATACCGTTGCAACGTTGGGCGTTGTCTTGAAAAACTGCAACTGCAATTTGCGATTGGCCACGAGGTTGTTGTTGCCACCCGTACTGATGCGGCACCCGCCGGATAAATTTTATGACACAATAAACCAATTTTATAATTGTATCCTCTCGTCGACTAAGCACCGTGTAATTAACTCGATTACAAACTGCCGTTAACCCCCAAACAAAAAATATCGGGCGTTGTCCCGCAGAAAACGGTTAATGAAATAAATGGCCTTGATATACCACCGAAAATTGTTCTTCAAAATGGTGTACACCAAACCGAATCGCGACAACCGTTGAGATGTTAGGCGCACACCCAATTAAATTTAACGTCAAAGCGCCCCAATGCCAAATTCTATTACGTCGAGTCACTTTACAACAACCAAACTAAATCCAGAATGCTCCCGTCAAAAGTTTAGGGACCTGCACCAATATTGTACTCGACAAAAACACTCACGCCGAATTTATCGCAAAATATTTTTTTATTTTTTTTTATTTATTATTTTGTATAATTTTTATTTTGTGTTTGTTCAATAACACCTTTGCTTTCACAAAAAATTTATATAAAACAAGTTTTTATAGTCTATTCTCTACATACATTCGAAATATCGAACTTTTCAATTTATTTTTATTTTTAATACCAAAAACTTGATAACATTACTTTAATCACATTCCAAAAAAACTAAAAAATTATCCACGAAATTTTACACTCGACTTTATTTTTTTCAAGACCAAACTCGAATCAAAAATCAAAAACTACACCAAGCCAGACTTTTACTTTACAAAAATCAAAACTCGAATGGCGACCAAAAAAAAAATTCTTACGCCGCACAACTCGTAAAACGTTCTAGAAGAAATTAATCTCTCTTCTCTGTCTCTCCCTTATATCAAATTTTCGTTGATATAAGGGAGATAGACATATAAGAAAAACATTTCTTCCAAAACGTTTTACTTTGCACACACTCGATGCATTGTTCTCTCTCTCTCCCATTTTTGTTTTACTACCAACCAAACGAACAAAAACATACGAGAATCCCTCCACACGGAACGCGTTCAGACACCAACAACACAGAGGCAAGAAACCGAGAGTAAAAACATAAAATCTAACAAAATATGGGGATGTCACGCGTAAACGAATATTATGTCTTGTTACAGACAACACAGTCGTAACAAACGTGGGAACGTCCCACACCCTGAGACGTCTCATAAGCCGGGCCTAAAACAAACAATGGGATCGAGATAACAAACGATGTAAACAAACGAGGTGGGCGATATGATTAGGCACGAATGTCTTTAAGGTGGTAAGTACCTAGGTTTTTGCCACTCAGATCTTCGACTGCGTACGCCACTTGTCCTACTTTACCGGAAATTACCGCGGGTTTAAATTTGCTAGCCAATTTGGCGGAAAATTTATTCACCGCATCGCTCAAAACAAAAGATCGTACAAAGACGGGTTGGCCAACTCGAAAAGAACGCTTATTACTACGCAGGTTGTAATGTTGAGACCCCTTTTCGTGTGCTACGCGTAAGTAGTGAGTTATACGATCTTTTAGGAGGTTTACTCGATCTGGCTTAGCCCATACCTGGACTTCGCTGGGATCATGTTCATCGAGTAATCGTCGCAGTGAATAATCCGAACCATGCATCGACATATGTTGACCGAACACGACATAATGAGGGGAATAATGTATCGTATCATGTACAGCATTTCGTAACGCGGCTGCAATTTCTTGCAAATTCTTGTCCCACAAATTATGATCGTGATCGCTCAAATATGATCGAATGCTAGCAATTAAAGTTCTATTGACACGCTCGGAGGCGTTGCTTTGAGGCGAATACAAAGGCGTTCGAATGTGCGTTACGCCGTACTTAGCCAACAAGTCTTTAAATAGATTCGAGGTGAACTGCTTCCCATTGTCGGACGTGATTATTTCGGGAACCGAGAACAACAGAAATATTTCGTTTTCTAAGAATCGACACAGCAAAAGAGCAGACGCTTCCCGTAGAGGTTTTACAACGACAAATTTCGAGTAATGATCCAAGATGATAACGATGCAGGTATTACCGAGTTTCGAACGTGGATACGGACCCAAAAAATCAACATACAATTTTTGGAACGGGCGAGTTGACGTGACCTGAGCTCCCATGGCTGGTTGTGTAGAGAAATTAACAGCTTTGTTCATTTTACAATTAGTGCAGCTAGCAACGTATTGTTTAACCTGTTTTGCCATTTGAGGCCAGTAAAATTGACGCTGAAGGCGCTCGAGAGTTTTGCTGCCGCCTAAATGTGCTGAAGTGGGAGGTACGTGAGCCTGTTCGATAAGCGTTGAAGTTAAGGAATTAGGAATAACAAGTTTCCAATTCGAAAGATCGGTATCCGTATATTTAAAACCGAAGGAAGGGGATATTAATAGTTTATCATCCTGGATCTTGTAGTTGTGCGAACAGTCTTTTAATGAACGAATTTTCGCGATCTGATCGACGTAATCTGGATCTTGGAACGCAACCGAATTTTGATCAACGTGTAGAATGGGGACTGAAGAAGGTATTAACGCATTCACGGAAGGGTCGATATTTTTACTCGACAAGGCTGGATCTCCAAATTGAACACCAGGATCAGGCGTGCTCTTACTTTCGGAATCATCCTCACAAGGAGCGGATTCATCCGGGAAAGCTCGAGACAACGCATCAGGTACAACGTTAACTGAACCTTTTCGGTATCCAATCTGAAAATCCAGCGCTTGGAGTTTAAGACTCCATCTCGCCAAACGTCCGGAGAGGTCTTTTTGACTCATTAGCCAGCGCAAACTGGAATGGTCAGTGTAAATGACGAACGGATAACCTTCCACGTAGGGACGGAATTTTCGCACGCTGAGGACGGCAGCGTAGCATTCCAGCTCGGTCACCGAGTAGTTTCGCTGCGCCGCATTGAGCTTATGGGAATAAAACTCAATGGGCCGCTCTACCCCCTCGGCGTCCACCTGAAATAAGACACTACCGACCCCGACGGCACTGGCATCACACTGAACAAAAAAGGGTTTTGTATAATCAGGATGCGTCAATACAGGAGCCGTTGACAAGGCGGTTTTGAGAGCATTAAAAGAAGAGTCAGCAGCTGCAGACCAACATACTTTAGTGTTTTTACCAGTAAGATCGGTGAGAGAAGAAGCTAAGGAGGCGAAATTTGGAATGAAGCGACGGTACCATCCGCACATTCCCAGAAAACGTCTAATCTGTTTCGTCGTTTTCGGAATAGGGTACTCCAGAATAGCTTTACATTTATCTGGGTTTGTACGGAGGCAGCCATCACCCACAATATAACCTAAATAGTCTACTTCTTTCAACACAAACTTACTTTTGGTCAAATTGATTGTTAAACCAGCGTCCTTCAGATATCCAGCAACCTGTTTTAGCAAATCGAAATGTTCAGCCAGAGTGGAGGATGTGACCAGAAGGTCATCGAGGTACACAAAGACCTTATCGTGTAGCTGGTACGGGATCACGCGGTGCATCAAGCGACAAAGCGTCTGCGGTGCGTTGCACAAGCCAAACGGCATCACCTTGAACTGATACAAGGGCCGTCCCGGAACCGTAAACGCTGTTTTATCGCGGGATGCTGGGTCGAGTGGGATCTGCCAAAAGGCATCCTTTAAATCAATCGCCGAAATGAATCGGGTGTGTCCCAAACGACCCAACAATCCGTTGATTATGGGCAGCGGATACGCATCCTTGACGGTGGCCTTGTTCAGTTCTCTAGCATCCAAGCACAGACGAACCTTGCCATTGGCCTTACGCACCAACGTGACCGGTGAACACCAGGAACTTTGTGACTCCTCGATGACCCCCAAAGACAACATCCTATCCAACTCGGCATACATGAGTTTCTGGATAGCTGGGGACACGGAATAAAAACGTTGTTTGACTGGTTTTGCGGAACCGACATCGATCATATGAGTGATGAGGGATGTGTGGCCCAAACCTAAAATATCGCTGCTCGGAAAAGATTCGCGAATGAGATCCAATTTACGACGATCATCAGATGTTAAAATATGGAATTTGGGTGTGTTGGTAGTTTCACCTAATTCGTCCGAATTATTCAACGCGGAGATTTTTGGGGAAATTCCAAAACGATTCCAAAAATCGATACCCAAATAAAGCGGTTGTTCCAAGGAAGGGACAACGTGAAAATTCATAAATTTAGTGACTCCGTTGAATTCGACGTTAGCTCGGATATAACCAAAGACTCGTTGGACTTGGCCACTCGCGGTAGTTATAGTGGAAGGAAAGTTATGGAATTCAACAAATGGATTTGACATAAGTTTCTCCGATCCACTCCCGAGAACACTGACACTCGCCCCGCTGTCGAGAAGACCCTTAAAAGGAATCTTATTTATTAAGACCTGGGCGTAAGGCCGAGTGTCACTACCCTCGGAGAATAGAACGGAGGAAATCACATCATTTCTCATTGCGACGCGACGGTTCCAATATTTTTTTGAACGCTTTAAACGATCTAACTTGGCCAATGATGGGGCATTATAAAAAAATTTAAGAGCGACAGGAAGGGAGGAAGGATTGGATGGGGAAGAAGGATCGGGAAAGGAATCATTACTGGCAGACGAGCTTACTTCTTCGTCGGATTCGAATAGGAGCGGATTTCCGCGTCCGTATTGCTTGCTGCATCCTCCAGAATCGGTTTGAGTGGATTTGTCCGTGGTAACATTAGTCTGGGTTGCGGTTGTGGTGGTTTTCGGGGTATCTCTCCAAGAACTACTGCTCAGGTTTTCCGACATCTTTGATTGAGGAATTCGTTCATCGCCACTTCGTCTACATCGTGCAGAACTGGGTTGTTGTCTGTAAACTAACCTCGAACTGTCTGCTGGGACTTGTCCGCCAAGACGTCTCGCCACTGCCGATGGAAACCTGCTCTCCGTGTGAATTGCGGATGCTGAGTTATCAGGTAGTACATCAGTAAAGGGGTAATTCTCGTACGAGTCATACGCTCCAGCATCATCATACGGACTGCCTGATGACTCATTGATCACGCGTCGTGAATGGATTGCAGGATCCGCCGGAGCTTTGAGCCGCCGGAAAGACTCCTCCCAAGCAGAACAGCTTTTGATTAGTTCGTTGATGCTGCTGAACCGACGATCTGTAAGGTGGTATTGTAGCGTAGGCTTCATGTTGTTCATCAAAATTTGAATGAGCTCTTCGTCGGAATACGGTGTGCGACATTGTAGTGTAAGAGTCCACATTTGATCAAAGAATTCTAGGAAGCTTTCGTTTGGTTGCTGTTTCCGGGCTTCGACCATTCTGCGGATTTCGTAGTTAGTGCGACGATCTTGAAAGCGCTCGATAATTCCGCTTCGTAGTTCTGACCAGGTCGCGTGCGGGTTGTGTTTACGAAATGTCCAGTACCACTGCAACGCGAGGTCTTTCAGAATGGTGTGGAGCTCTAACAATAAAATTTGTTCGGATAATCCCCGAGATGAAGCGATGGTGTCCACTTGGAATAAAAACATGTCGATGTTGATTCCCGAGGGAGATCCCGTGAAACTGAGGCCACTCTCAGACAATAATGGTCCATCAATATAGCTTTGCTCCAATTCGTCTTGCTCGAAAAATGTTATGTCCATGTTGGATGATGCAGGGGTAAGGGAATATTCTTGCTCGATTATGTTTGATAAGGAACAATAACGAAGTCTTTATTAAATTTATTAACAATACAAAAAATTTGAATTCAAAATAACTCTAACTTAAACGGAAGGTTTCAAGTTAAAGAAAATTACAACTAAAGATATTCCACACCCACTATAACTAAATAACACCAAAAAATATAAATGATAAAAATAATTGCAATAATAATAAAGGGATGGTTACCTTGTAATTGAGATACCATCGAAAATGGCATGTCTCGACGAGAACCTATTTTGGAATGTCTCGTTGAAAACCATTTTAATAAGCAAAAAAATAATAAAAAATATTAATAATAGTCCCGAAAAGTAAACTACCAACACACCCAATGGTACGCCGATAATAAAATTATACAACTAAATCGTAAAGCAAAAACGCAAAGAAAATCAAATAATAAGAAAAGAAAAGAAGGAATGGTTACCTTGTAGTGGTTTGTGGGTCCCGTATTCCCACGGTTAGTTTAACGACGGAAGACGAGATACCCCCCAAAGTGGCGCTTTTCGATGAGAACCTAATTTGGAGGGGCTCGTTGAAATTTACAAAACGATACGAAGAAAATGAAAAAAAGAACCAAGACTTCCAGCACACCCAGCGATGCGCAGGTAGAAGGCTAATAGAAAAATAAAACCAAGATATAATAAAATGAGGTACTAATAAACCCGAGGGTTCCAATACAACCCAAAAACTAAATCAAAATAAAAATAATCAATAATATCAAAAAAATCAATAAATCAAACAAACATATCGAATATAAATTTTAACCCAAACGAAAATACGGATGGTATGACGAGAGTGGCAACCCCACTCCATGTCGGCTAAAATAATAAAATAATAAAAAAAATAATAATAATAAAAATTGTTGCTCCTCAAATTTCGGTCGAGAAATTTCGGGGTAAGGATAAAATGAAGCTACAGCTAAACCCCAGACAAATGACATCCGAGCTCCACCACAATCGGACACAACATAGTGGAAATGGGAAAGAGCTCGGAAGTCGGATGTCTGAAGAATAGGGGATGACACCCCCCATCTACGCGCAATCAAACAGCCCGTGCTGGTTGCGATCGTAGATAAGGAATGTCAACCGGGAGACTGGCTTTGGTGTGCGCGTCCATGCGAATTCAAACAGTGTGAAACACCGGTTTCGACACTGGACGCGCACGCCAAAGGGAGTGAAGCTACAAATCAAAAAAAAATTATAAAAATTAAAATTCGCGACAATATTTGGGCGCCACTGTTACAGCTGGCTACTGCCAACCTGCAGATTTTCACTAAGCTCCTGCAGAGGCCTCCACGGTGATGTTTTGCCGGCTACGTTCTCAGCGGAGAAGTGCGAAGGTCGTGGGGTTTGAGGCATGCAGGGCTCCTGGCCTACACCGTGATTAACAGATAATTATAAAAAAAAAAATGGGAAAACGCAAATGATAATAATAACACCGATGTTCCGCCGAAATTCGTCGGCCGGAATCTGAGGAACGAACCGAATCATCAAAATAAATTAAAATAATAATAATAACGGTAGAGGTGCCTTGGTGCGCGCATCCATCCGAATTCAAACGGGGCCAAGCCCTGGTTACGGAATTGGATGCGGGCACCAAGGGACCGCAAACACTAAACCGACACAGAGGGAGTCTCCGCTCCCATCACACCGAACCCAAAAAAATTTTAAGTATTCATTTTATTTATTGTTTATTTAAACCCCAAAACACAAAAAAATAAAGCGACTCACTTCCCACGTGGAACAAAGAAGAAAGAGAAAAAAGAGAAAGAACGAGAGAAAGCGGGAAAACGAGAGAGAAAGAAACAATGCGCATCGAGCGTGCACCCGCTGTGCGGCGCTCGATTACAAAATATAAAAATTAAATTTAGTAAAAAAAATTTAGGAAATAAATAAAATTTAAAAGATAAAAAAAAAATCAAAAAAAATCGTACCTTAATTAATTAATAAAAAAAAACCGTTGCGGCCTTGCGCGGCCGGGCGTTGCGGGGCCTCTCCCCGATACCAAAAAATCAAAAGTAACAATAGCCGGTTGGCTACCGTTAGTTGCGGGGCCTCTCCCCGATACCAAAAAAATCAAAAGTAACAATAGCCGGTTGGCTACCGTTAGTTGCGGGGCCTCTCCCCGATACCAAAAAAATCAAAAGTAACAATAGCCGGTTGGCTACCGTTAGTTGCGGGGCCTCTCCCCGATACCAAAAAAATCAAAAGTAACAATAGCCGGTTGGCTACCGTTAGTTGCGGGGCCTCTCCCCGATACCAAAAAAATCAAAAGTAACAATAGCCGGTTGGCTACCGTTAGTTGCGGGGCCTCTCCCCGATACCAAAAGGTCGGGCAACCGGTTGGTTGACTACCCGTCGTTGCGGCAGACCACCGAAATATACCAACCCAAAAACTGGCCTTGATTGGCCGCCAAAAACACACGTTGGGCGTTGTCTCGCCTTATCGAAAATAAGAGTGGCCTCAACTGGCCACCCAAAATAAATTAGGCGTTGTATCGCCGATACCGTTGCAACGTTGGGCGTTGTCTTGAAAAACTGCAACTGCAATTTGCGATTGGCCACGAGGTTGTTGTTGCCACCCGTACTGATGCGGCACCCGCCGGATAAATTTTATGACACAATAAACCAATTTTATAATTGTATCCTCTCGTCGACTAAGCACCGTGTAATTAACTCGATTACAAACTGCCGTTAACCCCCAAACAAAAAATATCGGGCGTTGTCCCGCAGAAAACGGTTAATGAAATAAATGGCCTTGATATACCACCGAAAATTGTTCTTCAAAATGGTGTACACCAAACCGAATCGCGACAACCGTTGAGATGTTAGGCGCACACCCAATTAAATTTAACGTCAAAGCGCCCCAATGCCAAATTCTATTACGTCGAGTCACTTTACAACAACCAAACTAAATCCAGAATGCTCCCGTCAAAAGTTTAGGGACCTGCACCAATATTGTACTCGACAAAAACACTCACGCCGAATTTATCGCAAAATATTTTTTTATTTTTTTTTATTTATTATTTTGTATAATTTTTATTTTGTGTTTGTTCAATAACACCTTTGCTTTCACAAAAAATTTATATAAAACAAGTTTTTATAGTCTATTCTCTACATACATTCGAAATATCGAACTTTTCAATTTATTTTTATTTTTAATACCAAAAACTTGATAACATTACTTTAATCACATTCCAAAAAAACTAAAAAATTATCCACGAAATTTTACACTCGACTTTATTTTTTTCAAGACCAAACTCGAATCAAAAATCAAAAACTACACCAAGCCAGACTTTTACTTTACAAAAATCAAAACTCGAATGGCGACCAAAAAAAAAATTCTTACGCCGCACAACTCGTAAAACGTTCTAGAAGAAATTAATCTCTCTTCTCTGTCTCTCCCTTATATCAAATTTTCGTTGATATAAGGGAGATAGACATATAAGAAAAACATTTCTTCCAAAACGTTTTACTTTGCACACACTCGATGCATTGTTCTCTCTCTCTCCCATTTTTGTTTTACTACCAACCAAACGAACAAAAACATACGAGAATCCCTCCACACGGAACGCGTTCAGACACCAACAACACAGAGGCAAGAAACCGAGAGTAAAAACATAAAATCTAACAAAATATGGGGATGTCACGCGTAAACGAATATTATGTCTTGTTACAGACAACACAGTCGTAACAAAAGAAGTTCCATTAAATTTTGTGTGCGGAATCAATTTTGTGGTGCCGAAACGTTCAGAATGTTGCAAAAGGCCTTCGGTGATAATTATATGTCGCGAGCAAGTGTTTTTGATTGGTACAAAATGTTCAAAGAGGGTCGAGAACGTGTTGACAACGAACCACGCCTAGGACGACCATCAACATCAACTGATGATCAACACGTTAATAAAATCAAAGAATTGGTGCTCGAGAATCGACGATTAACAGTCAGAGACTTTACTGGCATTGTTGAAATATCGGAAGGAACAGTGAAAACCATTTTGAAAGATCATTTCATCATCAACGATTTTCATCATCTCATACTGCATTGGTTTTACGTGATTTTTTTGCAAAAAATTCCACCCATATCGTTCCGCAACCACCGTATTCGTCTTATTTAGCTCCGTGTGACTTCTGGTTGTTCAACAAACTTAAACGACCGCTCTGGGGAAACCGTTTTGAGTCAATTGAAGACATTAAACGTGAATAGCCGCGCGCATTGGAGGCTATTCCGATAATTGACTTTAACAACTGTTTTGAGGATTGGAAAAACGTTGAAACAAGTGTATTGTGGCCGGGGGGATTACTTAGAGGGGGACAAAATAGATTTGGAGAAATAAATAAATAAAAAATTTTAAAATTATGAACAAAGTCTTACTATTTTTGGCCCACAGTACTATGAAATCGATATCGAGGAATTCAAATTTAAAACAATATCGTTTCTCACGTAAGTCAACTTAAGTGGTTTTTGGTTGTTGCCACTGAGTTGATTCATTCATTTTCTTCGAAAAATACTAATTTCAGAAATTGTTAGGTATTTTAATATTATTGAATTCAAATCTCATATCATCCGTATACACATAGAAAAACTCATTAATGCATTTCATTTAGACAAATCAGGAATATACATACATATGTAATTTCATATATATAAAACACAAATATGTATGTGTTGTTTACTGCGACCGGAACCAACGAGAATGTATTACAATTTACAAGCCATATTGTTGTGAATACATGCACAATTTTCGGTCGACTATATCATGGTATTGTGTATAAATAAAGTAGAAAAATTCCGTAAATAAAAACGAAACAATGTGTAAACGTAAAATAAAATAAAAATTTGTAAAGCTTTACATTAACAAGTCTGTAATTATTACCCTTATACAGTATACTATCGTTTCTTCGTTTATTAGAAATTTAGAACTAAAATTGTTACTTAAAAGGAAAATAGTCATTTATAATTTTATTTCATTAATAAATGCACCACATTTATTTCAAGATTGCTGAGCATTATAAACATATGGGCTTATTTCTTCATTTTAAAAAATTACAGCACCAAACAGAAATTGCATAACCTTTCTCCTTCACATCAATATCCACACTAAACAAAATAAAAAATAAAATTTTAAATTATCTAGCTCCACCTCTTCCACTTCTATTTTACATTTTTCTTCTATTTGTTATTGTTTTTACTTCTATTTAATGTGTGCGTATATCATGTTGTCGTATATAAATATATTACAACATTTTGTGAACTTTTCCTGTATTTTTATACTAATGCAAATGAATAGATGACCGAAATATTTGATAGGATCGGTGTATACTCGAGTACAGTTCGGCTTGTAGAATACATTTTCGTTGGTTCCGACTGCGACCATTAACATATAAGAACACATTTTTTCCTTTTCTTTGTAAGATTTTGATTTTTTCCGTATCAAAATCCTCCAAATATTTTTTACCATTTTTTGATTTACATACGAGTAAATCTATATATTGTACTTTGTACATAATCGTTTTGAGTTTTCGTTTCATTCTGTTTTATTAAATATAAATGATGTGTAGAGAGAGATATTTCCAAACGAAAATAATAAATGGATTGGATTTGTTTTTTGTTTTTTTTTGTCGCTTACATACAGTAAACACCATAGTTTCATAGAATAATGAAAGCAAATTTAAAAGAATAATTTGTGTTTTATACTGTACAAACAAATAATTTTTTTTTGTTATGTAATTATACTCGATCATATGGAAATACTAGACGGCAGAAAGAGAAATTATCGAGCCACGTAAAATGATAGATGCACTTTTCATTTTGGCTATACACTTTTTCCCCTACAAATGTATCGATTTTATTTAGTGCGCATCGGCGTGCCATGATAAATACTCATCTTTATATGTTTATCTTTGATTAAACGATAAATAAATAATGAAATTTTGAACAAAAAATCCCGGGTAGCTCCTCATTGCAAGAAAATTATACCATTTTCATTAAATTTCGTTAGGTAATCGTTAGGTTTAAGATTATACATTTGGATAAAAATAAATCTTTTATCAATGAATTGTATCTCAAGTAGAAGATAAAAAATTAAAATCAATAAAAAAATTTAGTGTTTCATGACTCGGCAACAATTGAATCCAAAACCAACAATGTGAATCGTTTGGTCATCTGTCATTGAGGATTGATCACTACCTGTTTCCATCTAGTCATCTCTACGTAACGAATTTTTATAAAAATGCATTAAAAACTCATCAATTCTGCACTATTCTGATTGTTCCGATCTGAAAAGTTGACCAATATTGATAATTTGACAAATTCAACCTTCGAAATCGGTTGTTGAATTGTTATTGGCGATTCATCACTAATTGTTCCCGTATGGTCCCTACGTAATAATTAATTGCAACAATTGGTTAAAATTCCTACTTCCATCATATTTGGAATGTTGTGGTCGGGAAAGTATACCAATACTACTAAGTTTATAAATGCAACGATCGGAATAGTTTGGTCAATTGTCATTGAGTAGTCAGTGTTATTTTCTTTTGGTCAACCTTACGTAACGATTTATTGCAACAATTCGTTAAAAACTCATCAATTCCGCAAATAGTGATAGGGGAAGCTGAGTCGACCTACTTATTCCAGACGACTTACATTATTTCCGCAAGAGAAAGTGCATCCGGAATTCCCAGTTCTCACTTTGACTTTTTATTATGGATTTGGCCCAGTTTAAAGAAATTCATCCGGCATTTCACGTTTTCGCTTTTATATTTTACCTACAGAAATGTGTAACGCATACGTTTTGAGGAATTCCGGATGTTTTCGGATGTCCCATATAGTAGATCAAATAATAAAAAGTGAAAATGAGGAATGCCGGATATTTTATTTCCTTCTAGGTCACACTACCACAATTTTATAACTTTTTAGCGATATTATAGCGCAATATCAAAAAAAAAACAAACGTGGGACTTTTTTTGTGCCGCTAGATGTTTTGTGCCGCGATGTATTAGTGTTGCACTAACTTCCACAAGGCTAAACGCACACTGAAGATACCTTTACGGTTGCATTCGTTCATTCATTCAAACAATTTTTTTCGACCAATCAGCTATTGTGAAAAAATGTAGAAGACAAAAAATCGTCATTTTGGAGCAATATGATTGGTCGAAATAAATTGTTTGAATGAACGAACGAACTAAACCATAATGCTTGAATTCCACAGTGAAATAATTTTTTCCCGTAAAATTAACATCAGAAAAAAATATAAATCCTTTACTTAATAGAAAGAAACAAAAAAAATGTTCACTAAAATTTACTGGCAATTTACTGGCATTAGAGTAAGCGGAGAAAATGTTGCCATAAAAAGTATGAAACTCAATACTTTTTATGGCAACATTTTTAACACACCTTCAAAAAATAGTATACGAAAGATAAGCAATATTTGTCGCACACTACGACAATTTTATAGCTTTTCAGCTATATTACAGCGAAATATCAAAAAAAAACACAAACGCGGGATTTTTTTGTGCCTACACGAAAAGTGTAGTGTAAATTAAATTTTAGAAAATTGCGTTTCGTTAATCAAAAAATGGAAAACTACGGTATCTCTATGGTATCAGTAAATCTGTCACTATTTTGAGTATAAATTATTCTATAAAAAAAGAAACAAAAGTTGCTGTCTTTTGCACGATTTATGCACGATTTACATGTTCCATTTTTTTTCAGTAAAAAATGAAAGGTTAAGTATATTACGATATTCGTTTGCGAGAGGAGCACGAAACAAATTGCAGTAAAATAAAATTGGATTTTTTTCTTTTTAATTTGAGCAAATGTTGGCATAAAACTGGGAATGTTGCCATAAAATATAGTTTCTACGAGTATTTTTATAGCAGTAAAATAAAAAAAAATAAAAAAAGTTTCAAATAAACATCAAGCAGCCATAAACATCATTCAAACAAAACGAGCAAACATGACCGGTAATTAAATATTTTATTTTTACTTGCAATTCGATGTTGTTCGTTATCTAATTTAATCGCAAGCTGTTCGAACTGTCAAAATTTATGGGACATACAAAAAAATTATAGCATTGTCTTATTTGTTTATATTGCTGACTCTTTTTAACTAGTAAATTTTTTTATATGCGTGCAGCTCTATTTTTCAGTAAAAAATTTGTTGGAAAAAAAAATTGGAACATGTAAATCGTGCATTTCTCAGTGTAGAATCCACGCATAAAGGCGCCTTGAAAATGATTTTTTTTTGAGTTCTCTTTTCGTCAGCTATTTTTTACTATTCTCAGAATAGTACCACCAAACCAATCGAATCATCGTTTTACCAAAACCTTTTGATGGGGTGTTAAAAAGGCGGAGCTTTTCAAGGTTTGTATATATAATGTGACGGGTTATCAAATTAATATTATATATTTTATAAACATTATAATGGCCATTTCTTTTTTCTTTTCTTGACTTCCTTCAAAATTGACATTTGTGTTCATTATTGATTGGCAAATCACTGTGGATTATTGCAAAAATAATGAATCTATTCGAGATACGTTTCGCACATACGTGAAATTTATGGTCAACATAATCGAACAAAAGAGATTAGCTTTCGTAATGTCATTAAAAATTGGAGATAAATGATAGTATTTGTGATGTTAAAGATACAACCCGTCAAAAACGTGCTGCTAAAAATGTCGATGCTGTGAACCAAAGTGAGGATGAAAATGGAGAACAATCAAATGATCCTTTATTGCGTAGAAATTTTGCAGATTGGACTTTAGAGCAACTTGACACAGATCCATTATTTCATGAAACATCATCTTCAGTAATAAATATCATTTCTGGTTAAATGGCTTCGTAAATAAGCGCAATTTTCGCATTTCTAGTGTAAAAACCCACTAGCTGGACACGTTTAAATCCACAAAAATAAACAGTTTGGTGTGGTTTATGGTTGGAAGTGTAATTGGAGCATATTTTTTTAAAAATAAAAATGACGTTTCAGTTACCGTCAATGGAGAATGCTACAGACACATGATTACTGATTTTTTGTGGCATGAATAAGATGATTTCGCCTTGAACGATATGTGGGTTCAACAAGATGATGCAACATGCTATTCATCTGATGACCCAATTAATTTATTGAAAGAAAAGTTTAATGACCGTGAATCCCGAAAAATTCCGATGTGAACTGACCATATGATATAACTCCATTGGCAGAACTTCGAACAGAAGCTCAACGAAATTTAATACGCCCAAGATCTTCAAATTAAAGAGCTAAGAGGAGAAATTTGGTCTTTACAGACAAATCAGGCAAGAGCTTGATAGTAAAATTAGGCAAGTGGAGGCCCGTCTCGAAACACATACCTCGCACACTACAAGGGAAGGTCACATAGATAAAACGTTCCTAACACAACCATGAAGCTCATGGGAAATTTTGAAGCCACCGACATTCCATGACGAGATCCCATTTGATAATTTTAAAGTGTAGTTCCAAACGGCAGTGCAACACGATTATTGAAGCGCAAGGAAGCAGTTCAACGCACTCATTTTGGCTCTTCGTAGAAAAGCTGCAGATGTCTTGCAAACCGTATTCACAACAGAAAGGAGCTATGAGTGGGTTATGAATGAATTGGAGCTAAGATACGGGCAGCCACACGTGAGAGAACAATGCAAGATTCAACCACAAAGCAAGCGGAGACTACGTGGAAAAAGGATGCAGGACCTAGAGAGAGAAGAAACGAAATTGGTGCGTCAAGCATATATATGGTAATGCACTTGCAGATGTGTTGAACGGACTAAGATTGGATGCGTTTATCAGTGCTCTCAAGAACAATCACCCGAAACTTCAATTAAAAACGAATAAAGGTCGATTTATATTATCCGTTCCTTTCAGTTCCTTCACGTATCGTGTCAGACAAAAAAAAATATTGTAACATGTATTTTTTGTAGGAGTATTTATATTATCCATTCCGTTCAGTTCCTACAAGCATGGAACAGATAATATAAATAGTCCTATGAAAAATACTGGATGAGTTAAGAGAACAGACAATGAGCTTTTGGAGCCGCAAAATTTACAACAGACGACATGGAATGATTGTTTTGCGCAGATGCCTGATTCCCGAGGAACGCAACATGAAAACTGGCGAGTGAAACAGACACCGGAAATAAAAGAAACCAATGAGGGGTCACGAAACAACTAAGACAAGAGACAAACGTTTCATTTTAGCTCGGAGAGTGCAATTATGCTTAAAGACATCTAACGGCCAGTGAAAAGAATGAATTGGCATATAAGAGATCGTTCGGAGAGGCCTAGCAACAGATTCAGAATATGATTATTGACGGTGAGTCTGGCGGAGCAGATGATTGCTCAAGAGAGAGAGAGAGCGATTCAGAAGGTGGTACGCATTGGAGTTAAGAAGGAGGTGTTCTGAAATACGACGAGGCAGAGAAAGAATCACATCATGAGACATCATGAGTCAAGAGAGGAAAGCGTCCAAAATAAGCCGACAAACGATCAACTAATCAAACAGTAAGAGGCCGCAAAAGTCACGTACGATCAAAGTGGGAGATTTACCTATTTTCGACGAGGTGATTTAGTGTGACTCAATTCCAAAAAGCGGAAAAGAAGATCTCAAAGATATACAACGAGATTGGAAAGGTCCACACAAAATTGTCAAAAAGATCAGCGACTATGTGCATCGGATAAGACAATGGATATGTTTGTTCGGGACGAACAGATTTAATATGTGGCTAGTGTTACGAATTCTACTCTACTCAAGCATATCAATCGGTGGTCGAGTGGTAAAGTTATATACAACCAAATACTATCAAGGTTGTAAGTTCGAGCCTAATCAGAGTCCATAATTTTATTGAGACATTATTTTTAACACCATCGATGTTGTCAGATCAAGTATTGCTCCAATCGTGATTGAGATTGGATTTTAGAATGGCATTCCATGTGGAGGGGAATATACATATGTATGTATAACAAAAGGTATTGTAAATGGCGGCGATAATCATCATGGAAAATACTAGAATTAATAAGGGCGGTATTCATTAAAATTTGGAAATCGATGACGTGGAATGTTCACTCATCCTTTCACTACATGAAAGTGATTTATAATTGCACATACATCGCCAGTCGACAGACACAGTTGTAATTTAGCCAGTGAACAGTGCAAGTTAAAAGTCGAGAAGTACACAGTGCTAAAAGCTTAGAGTATACCATTGATTAATTATGACTTAAGATAATATCACTGCGAATTACAACAACAACTTTTATTTTTTGTTGCTTCTTACACATTGTAAAAGAAGAACACAACTCACTTCATAGAGGTTTAAGAAGAACAAAGCAGCTAGAAAGAATCCAAACATATTTTTAATTTATTTTTACCCACACCACTAAATATTTTAACAAAATTAAAAAAAAATTGAATCAAATGTATTTTCCTCACTCTCAACTAAATATATGAAATACATATGACAAAAATACAATGAAATTGTATTTATGTCTTCATTCTATTTTCAGTTTTCACTTTTCAGTCGTATTCCAACCATGTGAGTGGAGGTTGTTCATGACGTTTTTACACATTTTACAGATATGGCGAAGGGAATTTTTTGTATTTGCACTGCGACGCAATTTGTTTGTTATTATTTTTTTGTTGTTGATATTTTTCGAAACAAATTAAAACTAAGGTTACTCCGTTCAACCATATATTTATTTTGTTAAATACTGATGGTACAATCAGAATCTACTTAAATATAAGTCCTGCTTACTCTCTCATTGACAGATACCTATTTAAAGAAAACTATCAAAGAGTGTGTTGGTTACACTAACAATGCAACGTAAATTTGAATTTTGTTTTGCTCATTTTTTTTGTTTCTGCACCAACACATTTGTACTTAGTTATTTAAAAAAAAATACTATGGAAAAAACATTTCCAATACATCTTTACTTAGTTATTGTTTATTTTATATGTGTGGAGTTAGCAGGACTTATATTTAAGTAGATTCTGGTACAATTGTATGTAAGAGTTAGTGAAATAGCAGTCGTAACATTTCAAAATAATATTTTTTTATGTAATAAAAAGTTGATACACAATACAAATTCATTTTTTATATGGGAGAAAACAACAACAATTAAATTGTTCGGTTTTTATGTTGCTAGAAAGAAAAAACCACTCTCGTACAACAATGCCTCTATCTTTATGTGACTAGTAGAGACATTAACCAAACGTAGCGGCAAAAATCCGAGTAGTAATACCTAAATGTATTCAATCAACGATTATACTATAGATAACGCACCAATACAAATTTCAGTACAAAACACAAACGAAACTTGAAATAGTAAAAATGAATGGGTAAGCGAGAGGTACATATGCATAAAATAGAGAAACACAGATGAGGTGAAAAATGGAAAATTTTCGTGATTTTAAAGTGTTTATTTGTGTGACATCTACTTGAATGAAAACTGTTAAGTTTAAAAAATATGTATAACTGAATAAATAAGTGCTCTATCTTATCACAATGGCAAGGTGTAGTGTGCTCAAGTGTGAAAATTTCTTTTCACAAGAAAGTTTTTTGATATTGTTTACAAACTGTTTAATTGCCTTTTTCTGATTAACCTTTCAATTGATTTTCATAATATTACACAAATTTATACTGTTTATATACATAATTAAATATGTTCACTGATTAAGATGATTTATTTTAAACTCATTCAAAACAATAAGTGGAAACATTCGGATTTAAAAACAGAAACGTAAAAAAGTTGCTCTTCATTTTAGAAAATAACAGTAAAAAAATTCGTAAATTGTCATTGAAAATCCAGTGGCGTTGCTAAATTTTTATATTTAATTTTTATGTGGCAGCAATTCGTTATTTAGTTGTATTAAATTATGTGCGATTTGTTTTCTTTTTTAATTGGTTTAATTTCAAGTATAGTAAATTAATATGTACATATGATTTATTATTACAAATATTCACATAAATTATGAATTTTAGTAGTAAAAGTATATTTTTGATTGTTAATAAATTGATTAATAATTTATATATAATTATAATTTATTAATAAATCGATTAATTTTAATGATAAAGGATATTTTAATACATATGTTTTAAATATTTTAGTATTACATTTAATTTATTTTTTGCCCCCGCCCTATGTAACAATGCACACCGCCATTACATGATGTTATGAAATTTATGTTATCCCGCTTTTTTCTTTCTCTATTCCAAAATATATATCAAAACAATAACAAAAACATTACAAAATTGATACTTCAAAACAATACCGTCGGTGTTCTATCTATAGTATAACCTAAGGCTAAAAGTGACCAGTTAAAAGTGTCGGAAAATAAAGTTTGTAACTTAGAATGCTGAGTGTTTATATTTCCAAAATCCAGTACGAATCCGTATCAAACGCCTGAAATTCGTAACAATATACAGTCAACTCTCCTATAACGCGATTAATTCGTACCGCGTTATATGGAAACCGCGTTATAAGAAACTCGATTGTAATTAAATGCATTTTATGTAAATCGCGTTGAGAAACATAGAAATAAGAAAAAATCATAATAACTTACATCGCGTTATATGGAAACCACTGTCGCGTTATATGGAAAAAGCGTTATAAGAAACTGAGAACTAATATAAATTGAATGAATTCGTACCGTTGTATGGAATCTTTGAAATAAATTCTACACAAATAAACCTATATAAAAAACTGCATTCTCGTAACACATTATCAGGTTATGATTAATAGGATTCATGAATGAATTTTATAAAATGGCAAAGAATATATAATTTATACAGATATTTTAATCTAAATTTATTGCATATAATTCATAATTCATAAAATGAAAAACTAAATTAAAAAAAAAATTATTCCCAAAAAATTAAAATTATACATTGCGAATTGTGTTATTATTCATCATCACTGTCAAATATTAGCCTTTTAACTGTTTTTTTTTCCTAATTGGCTGAAAATCCTCCTCACTTTGCAAATTTTCTTCTTAGGTTTCAAATGAAGTTTTATTTTGCAGTTCTTCCAAAACCTCTTTATATGGAGCCAAGCAATTTTGAAATTCTCTTTTAAATTTCTCACTGCGTATGGTTGAAGGAGCATTTTGGGTTAATTGGCATTCTAATTCTTTAGCCAATTTTAGTCCTTTTTTAAATCATAACTGAAGTTTGAAACAAACTTGTTATTAGTGTCTTCCTCCACAAATGCATTAGAGGTAGACTCATCAATTAATTCTGGCAATTTTTCCTCATTTAAACTTTTTTCCTGAATTAGGTCTTCTATATCTTCTTCGTGTATATCTGCAAATCCTTCGTTGTCAAGAAGCAATCTTTACTATTTCTGTTAGTGGATCTGAAATATCATTTTTCTTTTGAACCATTTGAGATAACAAAGACCTGCAAACATGCATTTAGTGTTCACTTTTTAATTTTTGTACAAGCTAATGACACAATTCGAGGGAACAGAAAATTCTTTCCAAACTTCAAGAAGAGTGTTACCTTCTTGATCCTCTAATCTGTTGAAAATGGCTTCAAGAAATTTCCGTATGTAATACATTTTGAATTTGGATGATTCCTTGGTCCAGCGGCTGTGTTAATTACGTGCAGTTATGAGGAAAATAAAGAATTTTCAAATTTGGGTGCTCATAATTAAGATTACTGGCGTAATCAACGATCCACAATACTTTGAAACTAAGTTTTTTTTTTCAATCATAAAGCTTTCCACTTCAATCAATTATAAAACCAATCCTTAAATAATTCTTGAGTCATCCACGCTTTTTTATTCGCTCGCCAAAAATGCGTTATAAGGAGATCGCGTCGCGTTATAGGAGAACAGTTCCAATTTTCACTGCGCGCTATATGGAAATCGCGTAATAAAAATATCGCGTTATAGGAGAGTTGACTGTATTTGGATACACTTAATAAACACATTTTATTAAACACTTGTTTTTTATTAACACACCGCAAAAGAATTTTAGGTGAAACTTTATTGAGTTACGAAGAAATGTCGACCGAGTTAAGCAAAATAGAAGCATGTCTTAATTCTAGACTATATTGTGCTCTACGTCTACAGACATCGAAGATACGGTCATTTTAACCCCTGGACACTTTCTTATCGGAGAATCATTAATCGCTACACCTGATCAAGGTACAAGATTTCTGGAAAATATGGTCTTGTGAATATTTGACATCATTACAACGCACATTAAAGACAAGGTTCGGGTGGTTACGGTTCGTTGCAAGTGAAATCACCTCCTAAAAAGACCAATCCAAAAAATATGCATCTTGCCTATAGACGACAATATCAAGGATGACAAACTTTCAGACACTAAACACCAACAAAATACACCGCCAGAAACGCCAAATAGCAATCCTAGAAGATCATTAAGATTCATTAAGGGACCTCTGAGCATATTGACAATCTGCCTAATGTGTATAGCGTTGGTGACGGCACGTCCAATGCCTCAAAATGGTCAAATAGGGTCGACCGCTTATAACAATAGCCCGAAAACATTAATGAACCAATACTCGACCAGCCCAGTTGAAATAATTCCATTCGAGAATACACCAGGTATATACTTCGAAAACATCGCAGTTACAACCCTAGCCCAGGAAGAATGGAAGATCATTGTTCACTTTAAACTAGAAAATTATTGGGCCGAGCAACAGCAATTAGCAAATAATATAAGACATCTAACTCAATTATGCTCACATCAAAAGCAAATTGCAATTGATGCCCACCTCTCGCAACATACGGTGACATATTTGCTGGACAATTTGCGGCACACGCGATGATGCAAATAATCTCTTGAAAACTAATCGAAAACTTTCCGGTTCAAGAAGAAGACGAGCACTGGTAAGCTTTGTTGGCACTTTACCTCACGATTTCATTTGGCGTCTTAGATGAAGAATGGGCTAACAAATACGAGGCTAAAATACAAAGTGTAGAAGAAAATGAAAGGCAAACTTACTAAAGGAACACACATCTATAGCTGAATCAACGTTAAACGTGTGCAAAAGAAATTGCGAGCATAAAAACACAAACGGTAACCTTTTTATCCGGACTACACAACTTAACAAATAGACATAATTAATCACCACACTCGCGTTAAGTACTGCCTTGGACCTAATTAATTATCAAAACATTCAAAGGGAACTACTAAATATGTTGATATACATCAAGGGAAGATAAATCCACTCATTCTAACCAGGGAACAACTTGACCAACAGCTGAACCTGATACATCAAAACAGTCCAAGGACATTAGCCATTCCCGGAAGTAAGATGGATAATGAAATTGCTAACTTGTTTAAGTTTATGACAGCGAAATCGCGCGTAACAACATCAAATTTACTACTCAAACTGAGGATTCCACTTGTCAATGAGCAAAGGTATCAAGTGTATAAGGTGTTTTCACTACCAACAAAAAATGAAAACGAGTATGTTTACATCAAACCATCAACAGAATTTTTAGCAATTAATGATCATAAGGACAAATTCTACTCAATGATGGAAGCAGAGTTCAACAAATGTCACAATATTGAAGAACATGAATATTGGTGTACAAATCAACATACGATTTATACCGCCCAATCAAAGGTTTTCGAGTGCGAACTAAGCGTACTAGAACGTTCATCGAACCTTTCGTTATGCAAAATACAAAGGAAAAAAATTCCTTTAAAATGGCTAAAATTACACGAGCCAAATTCCTGGATTTACTTCATGGAAAAAGTACAAGGTACAACCCATGGATATCATTTGCGGAACAAATGTGACAACGATTCAAATCAAGGGGACTTGAGTTTTAAGACTACAATCGCGATGCTTTATCAAACATCAAGCAATTGTTCGAGCGAGCTTCCACACGTCAGTTAGTACATTAAATAATGCCATGAACATCTCAGAGCAATTGTTAGAGGTTCACTAGTCCAATCCATTGCGAATATCTCAGGATCTCCAATCAATGAGAGATAATAACCAGGAGTGGGATGAAATATAGCAGCCAATCGACCAATTAAAAGCAAGGGAAATATTGCCGTCCACGCAAATCACTCAACATGACGTACATCAATAGATTGTATTCTATGGAAGTATCATGACCATAATTATCTTAGTAGCCATATACATGATAAGGTGTCAGAAGAAAGCGACAGATACAGTTGAACAACCAACGCCATTACATTGACCGTCGTTACACTCATCATTTTGCCATTCTGCCAAGGCCGGGAGTATATTTAAACATCATAAACATGCACCAATGATAGGCTAAAACATCGTAGCCGTTAACATATTATGAATAGGAAATAACATATTTTATGAATAGGAAATAATAGATCTTATTTCTATAACAATTGTAAACACAATTTTGCGTGAATTAACACAAGTGCTGAGCAAGCACATGGATTTTATAATTTGTTAGTGTAAACAACCAAGTAAATTTGTATATAAACCGAATGATTAAAATAAATGAGTAAGACGTTTACAACAATTCAAAGTCTCTACATAAAAGATTAGTGGCCAAGCTCTGACCTACGGGAAGCGCATTAATCTCAAATAAAGTTCAATACACTACTATTTGAACCACACTCAACTAACAGCTAAGTTGAACAATCAGAGCGCGAATTCGGCAGTACATCTAAAGGCCGGATAAACACAGCCTGATTGGAACTTCCTAGCCTAAACAGCAAACTTCCTACGAATTTTTGTAATTCTATTTAACACGCCTTTCCAGAGATTTAGACTCAGATTCCGTGAACACCTGAAATTGTTGGTAAGTTGTCCGTCCAGTCAGTCTAATTGGAACTTCCTAACCAGAACAGTAAACTTCCAACGAATTTTGTATTTCTATTTTAAATTTGAACGAAAATAGTAAACGGCCATTAACACGCCTTTCCAGAGATTTACACTCAGGTTCCACGAGCACATAAATTGTTTGTTAAATTGTTCATCCAGCCTGTCTAATTGGAACTTCCTAACCTGGGGTTGTATTCCTGAATACGATACGAAAACGGAAGTACAAGAATCCTATTACGATTTTATGTATTTTAATTTTGATCACCTGGATTTTTTTCTTAAATTATAGTAATAATAAAGTTAATCAGAATTCGTATCGAAATATTTATTAATTATTGTACTAAAATGATTGCGGTGTAGACTATAAATTATAAGGTTTGCAATTTTGAAAATTTATTTATGTAAAATAATTATTAAACTTAAATAAATTATTAAAAAATTCTAAGTAAAAATTGTGTATTTGTATTAGTGATTATACAATAAAATAAAAAACATTTAGGCGAAACTAAATTAAAAATGTAAAAAGATTAAAATATTTGTTAATAAATAATATCAATCAAAAACATGATAAAAATTAAAATTAATAATAAAACATAAATTTAATATACGTGATCAACTTAAACTTACAATTAAAATAAGGCTAAAATTTTTTTTCGATTTCATTGAAATACTAATCGAGATTTTGCGAGGTGATCATCCATCTCACTATGTTTTTATGTTATGTCTATCAAATGCGTATATCCATGACGATTTTCTGAATTTTGTCATAATTGTGGAATAGCATAACATGGCCCAGAAGCATATCATTACTTATTAAAGAGTTTTTACGACTTCATCGGAATACTAGTAGCGATTTTGTGAGGTGATCATCGATCTCACTATGTTTTTATGTTAGTTGTATCAAATACCCATATCCATAACGATTTTCAGAATTTTGTCCTTGTTGTGTTGTAATGATATGCTTCTGGGCTATGTTTGGCCATTCCACAACAATGACAAAATCCTGAAAATCGTCAAGGATAAGGGCATTTGATAGACCTAACATAAAAGCATAGTGAGATCGATGATCACCTCGCAAAATCTGGACTTGTATTCCGATGAAGTCGTAAAAACTCTTTAATAAGTAATGATATGCTTCTGGGCCATGTTTGGCCATTCCACAACTAAGACAAAATTCTGAAAATCGTCATGGATATACGCATTTGATAGACATAACATAAAAACATAGTGAGATGGATGATCACCTCGCAAAATCTCGATTAGTATTTCGATGAAATCGAAAAAAAATTAGCCTTATTTTAATTGTAAGTTTAAGTTGATCACGTATATTAAATTTGTGTTATATTATTAATTTAAAATATTATTTAAATCATGTTATTTGATTTTTGATTGATATTACATATTAACAAATATTTTAATCTTTTTACATTTTTAATTTAGTTTCGCCTAAATGTTTCCTATTTATACAATAAAATCACTAATACAAAATAATACATAATTTTTACTTAGGATATTTTTAGGAATTATTTTATGCGTGTGTACAGGAGCATGACATTTTTTCTAAATCATTCCTAATTTTTTTTTTTACTTAGGATAGAGTTAGGAAGTATTTCACGCGCATATGAATACAAGTTTTATTAATTATATATATATATATATATATATATATATATATATATATATATATATATATATATATATATATATATATATATATATATATATATATATATTGTTACGACTGTATGGTCGCAACGACGATTTTTTTTGTTATTTTATTCACCCCAGTTGTTGTCTTCGTTTCGTCCATCTTCTCTTATGTTTTTATTCACCTCTGTATTTGTCTGTGAACGCACCCGCGACGTTTTGTTTTGTTCCCCATTGTGTGGTGGCGCGGAGGTGCAGAGAAGACGAGAGAGAGAGAACAATGCGCATCGAGTGTGTGCAAAGTAAAACGTTTTGGAAGAAATGTTTTTCTTATATGTCTATCTCCCTTATATCAACGAAAATTTGATATAAGGGAGAGACAGAGAAGAGAGATTAATTTCTTCTAGAACGTTTTACGAGTTGTGCGACGCTCGAATTTTTTTTGCTTGTCATCATTCAGTTGGTGATTTTCATATATTCAAGTTGTGATTTTTGTGAAATTCGGTTTGTGATTTCTTGAAAGTAAAGTCGAGTTTTGATTTTGTTAGATTCGAGTTTTGGTTTGGTTAAAAACAAGTCTTGGAATTTGATAGAGTGTAATGTGTAACTATACTGAATTGTAATTTTTGAAGAAAGATATAAAATCTCATATATTAGTTGTGAAAGAAAATGCTTGTTTTCGAAATTAATAAAAACGGAATGTGTTTTAAGCAAAGTTGAGTTATAATGGGATAGTTTAAAATTATAAATTCAATTAATATTCTTAAGTTGTAAAATTTTTTTTTTCATTATAAAAATTGTTATGTGTACGAAACAAAATTAAAAATAATAAAATATTATTTATTATATTTATATAATATTTGGTTGCATGAAAAGTGATTTGGCTTAATAAACAAAAGATTTTTCGCTGGTTTAGTATTGGGTTACATGGAGACGGGTTTCGGTGCATGTGGTTGTGACGTTGAACGTAGAAACCACACGATACCGTTTAGGTTGTCGTTATCAAATTTACGGGTGGCCAGCTGAGGCCATTCGCAAGGTGCAATTTTGGAGAGATAAACGCACAACGATAGAAAAACATAATCCAGTTATTTGAGGATTTTCGTAAGATAAACGCCCAACAGTTTTTTTTTGTTTACGGCCGATCAAGGTCTAAGTTACGGTTAAGGCGTACGAACGCCCAACGTGGGACTGGTTTTAATTTCGGTTAAGGCGTACGGACGCCCAACATTGATTGATATTGCCAAACCAGGCAACAGTGGACGGATCCGGCGGCCAGTTGAGGCCAGCCGTATTATTTAAAGTATTTACCGGCCAGGGTGTGCCGCAACGGTACAGTACAGGGTGGCCAGTTGACGTCACTCATTTTTTTTTGCTATTTTTTCTTAAGGCGAAGGACGCCCAACGAAGGCATACAAAGCCCAACGAAGGCATACAAAGCCCAACGAAGGCATACAAAGCCCAACGAAGGCATACAAAGCCCAACGAAGGCATACAAAGCCCAACGAAGGCATACAAAGCCCAACAAAGGCATACAAAGCCCAACGAAGGCATACAAAGCCCAACAAAGGCATACAAAGCCCAACGAAGGCATAAAAAGCCCCGCATCCGCAACTAACGGTAGCCAGCCAGCTATTGATTTTTTTATTTATATTGGTATCGGGGAGAGGCCCCGCAACAATACGGCACCAAGGTCGAAACGGTGGCGTAACGGCACACAAAGCCGCAACGGTCCAGGTGTGGCATGACGGCCGCGCAATGCCGCAACAATTTGTTGTATTTAATTAATTAAGGTACCATTTTTTTTATTTTTATTTTTATTTTTTTTTAATTTTTGATTTCATTTTTATAATTTTTTTTTATATATTATATTAAATTTAAATTTTGTAATCGAGCGCCGCACAGCGGGTGCGCGCTCGATGTGTATTGCTTTTCTCTCTCGCTCTCTCTCTCGTTCCCTCCTTTTCCGTTTTCTCGGGAAGTTGTTTCTTTGTTTCGTTGTTTTTCGTTTTAACTTAAAATGAAATGAATTATTAAATTATTTTTCGGTTGTGTATGATGGGAGCGGATACTCCCTCTGTGTCGGTTTAGTGTTGGCGGTCCCTTGGTGCCCGCATCCAATTCCGTAACCAGGGCTTGGCCCCGTTTGAATTCGGATGGATGCGCGCACCAAGGCACCGTTCTCGGTTTATAATTCTTGAGTTGTTCGTTCCTCAGGTTCCGGCCGACGAATTTCGGCGGAACTACGGTTTTTATTTATTATTTGCGTTTCCCCAACTTTCTGTTAATCACGGTGTAGGCCAGGAGCCCTGCATGCCTCAAACCCCACGACCCTCGCACTTCTCGCTGAGAACGTAGCCGGCAAAACATCACCGTGGAGGCCTCTGCAGGAGCTTAGTGAAAATCTGCAGGTTGGCAGTAGCCAGCCTGTAACAGTGGCGCCCAAAAATTGTCGCGAATTTTAATTTTTATAATTTTTTTGATTTGTAGCTTCACTCCCTTTGGCGTGCGCGTCCAGTATCGAAACCGGTGTTTCACACTGTTTGAATTCGCATGGACGCGCACACCAAGGCCAGTCTCCCGGTTGGCATTCCCCATCTGCGATCGCAACCAGCACGGGCTGTTTGATTGCGCGTAGATGGGGGGTGTCATCCCCTATTCTTCGGACATCCGACTTCCGAGCTCTTTCCCATTTCCACTATGTTGTGTCTGATTGTGGTGGAGCTCGGATGTCATTTGTCTGGGGTTTAGCTGTAGCTTCATTTTATCCTTACCCCGAAGTTTCTCGACCGAAATTTGAGGAGCAACAATTTTTATTATTATTATTATTTTTCTTTATTTTATTATTATTTAGCCGACATAGAGTGGGATTTCCACTCTTATCGTACCATCCGTATTTTCGTTTTGATTTAAATTTTTTTCTATGTTTATTTGATTTTTTGATAAATTGATATTTTTGATTTTGATTTTGGGTGGTATTGAAACCCTCGGGTATTTAATACTTCAATTTATTATATCTTGCTATTTGGTTGTATTTTGCTGTTTTGGTTCTGCCTGCATACCGCTGGGTGTGTTGGTAGGTTCGGTTCCTATTATTTTTATTCCTTTCTTTATTTTCTTATTTGATTTTTTCTTTGCAATCTTGCATTATTTAGTTGTATAATTTCCCTATCAGCTTACTATTGGGTGTGTTGGTAGTTTGATTTTCGTATAATTCTTATTATTTTGATTATTTTTTTTTTGTGTATTAAAATGATTTTAACGAGCCCCCCCAAAATAGGTTCTCATCGAACAGCGCCACTTTCGGGGGTATCTCGTCTACATCCGTCGTTAAACAAATTGTGGGAATACGGGCCCCACAACCCATTTTTAAGGTAACCATTCCTTTTATTATTATTCATCAAATATATTTCGTGCTTATATTTTTATTATCTAGTTATAGTGGGTGTGGAATATCTTTAGTTGTAATTTCCTTTAACTTGAAACCTTCCGTTTAAGTTAGAGTTATTTTGAATTCAAATTTTTGTATATTTAATAAACTTAATAAAGACTACGTCATTGTTTCTTCGCTAAATTAAATCGAGCAAGTTTATCCCTCTATCCTTCCATCATTAAAAATGTACTTAACATCAGTAGAGCAAGACGAGTTGGCGCTAGGCTTTATGGAGGAACCATCATTATCTGAGAGCGGACTGAAATATACAGGATCCCCATCGGACATCACCATCGACATGTTCCTGTTTCAGGTAGACACCATCGCTTCGTCTCGCGGATTGTCCGACCAAACATTATTATTCGAGCTACATACCATCCTGGAAGACATCGCCTTGCAGTGGTATTGGACATTCCGCAAACATAATCCGAACGCTACATGGACCGATCTACGAAGCGGTATCATCGAGCGTTTTAAAGACCGTCGCACCAATTACGAAATCCGACGAATGGTCGAGGCACGCAAACAACGACCCAACGAAAGTTTTACGGATTTCTACGACCAAGTGTGGAGTTTATCGTTACAATGTCGTACCCCATACTCGGACGAGGAACTCATCCAAATATTAATGGCGAACATGAAGCCAGAACTGCAGTACCATCTTACTGATCGTCTGTTTAGCAGCATTAACGAGCTGATTAAAAGCTGTTCTGCTTGGGAGGAGTCTTTCAGGCGGATCAAAGCTACGGCGGACCCTGCAATCCATCCACGACGCGTGATCAATGAGTCATCAGGCAGTCCGTATGATGATGCTGGAGCGTATGAATCGTATGAGAATTACCCCTTTACTGATGTACTACCTGATAACTCAGCATCCGCAATTCACACGGAGAGCAGGTTTCCATCGGCAGTGGCGAGACGTCTTGGCGGACAAGTCCCAGCAGACAGTTCGAGGTTAGTTTACAGACAACAACCCAGTTCTGCACGATGTAGACGAAGTGGCGATGAACGAATTCCTCAATCAAAGATGTCGGAAAACCTGAGCAGTAGTTCTTGGAGAGATACCCCGAAAACCACCACAACCGCAACCCAGACTAATGTTACCACGGACAAATCCACTCAAACCGATTCTGGAGGATGCAGCGAGCAATACGGACGCGGAAATCCGCTCCTATTCGAATCCGACGAAGAAGTAAGCTCGTCTGCCAGTAATGATTCCTTTCCCGATCCTTCTTCCCCATCCAATCCTTCCTCCCTTCCTGTCGCTCTTAAATTTTTCTATAATGCCCCATCATTGGCAAAGTTAGATCGTTTAAAGCGTTCCAAAAAATATTGGAACCGTCGCGTCGCAATGAGAAATGATGTGATTTCCTCCGTTCTATTCTCCGAGGGTAGTGACACTCGGCCTTACGCCCAGGTCTTTATAAATAAGATACCTTTTAAGGGTCTTCTCGACAGCGGGGCGAGTGTCAGTGTTCTCGGGAGTGGATCGGAGAAATTCATGTCAATTCCCTTTGTTGAATTTCATAACTTTCCTTCCACTATAACTACCGCGAGTGGCCAAGTCCAACGAGTTTTTGGTTATATCCGAGCTAACGTCGAATTTAACGGAGTCACTAAATTTATGAATTTTCACGTTGTCCCTTCCTTGGAACAACCGCTTTATTTGGGTATCGATTTTTGGAATCGTTTTGGAATTTCCCCAAAAATCTCCGCGTTGAATAATTCGGACGAATTAGGTGAAACTACCAACACACCCAAATTCCATATTTTAACATCTGATGATCGTCGTAAATTGGATCTCATTCGCGAATATTTTCCGAGCAGCGATATCTTAGGTTTGGGCCGCACATCCCTCATCACTCATATGATCGATGTCGGTTCCGCAAAACCAGTCAAACAACGTTTTTATTCCGTGTCCCCAGCTATCCAGAAACTCATGTATGCCGAGTTGGATAGGATGTTGTCTTTGGGGGTTATCGAGGAGTCACAAAGTTCCTGGTGTTCACCGGTCACGTTGGTGCGTAAGGCCAATGGGAAAGTTCGTCTGTGCTTGGATGCTAGAGAACTGAACAAGGCAACCGTCAAGGATGCGTATCCGCTGCCCATAATCAACGGATTGTTGGGTCGTTTGGGACACACCCGATTCATTTCGGCGATTGATTTGAAGGATGCCTTTTGGCAGATCCCACTCGACCCAGCATCCCGCGATAAAACAGCGTTTACGGTTCCTGGACGGCCTTTGTATCAGTTCAAGGTGATGCCGTTTGGCTTATGCAACGCACCACAGACGCTTTGTCGCTTGATGCACCGCGTGATCCCGTACCAACTGCACGATAAGGTCTTTGTGTACCTCGATGACCTTCTGGTCACATCCTCCACTCTGGCTGAACATTTCGATTTGCTAAAACAGGTTGCTGGATATCTGAAGGACGCTGGTTTAACCATCAATTTGACCAAAAGTAAGTTTGTGTTGAAAGAAGTAGACTATTTAGGTTATATTGTGGGTGATGGCTGCCTCCGTACAAACCCAGATAAATGTAAAGCTATTCTGGAGTACCCTATTCCGAAAACGACGAAACAGATTAGACGTTTTCTGGGAATGTGCGGATGGTACCGTCGCTTCATTCCAAATTTCGCCTCCTTAGCTTCTTCTCTCACCGATCTTACTGGTAAAAACACAAAAGTATGTTGGTCTGCAGCTGCTGATTCTTCTTTTAATGCTCTCAAAACCGCCTTGTCAACTGCCCCAGTTTTAACGCATCCTGATTATACAAAACCCTTTTTTATTCAGTGTGATGCCAGTGCCGTTGGGGTCGGTAGTGTCTTATTTCAGGTGGACGCCGAGGGGGTAGAGCGGCCCATTGAGTTTTATTCCCATAAGCTCAATGCGGCGCAGCGAAACTACTCGGTGACCGAGCTGGAATGCTACGCTGCCGTCCTCAGCGTGCGAAAATTCCGTCCCTACGTGGAAGGTTATCCATTCGTCATTTATACCGACCACTCCAGTTTGCGCTGGTTAATGAGTCAAAAAGACCTCTCCGGACGTTTGGCGAGATGGAGTCTTAAACTCCAAGCGCTGGATTTACAAATTGGATACCGAAAAGGTTCAGTTAACGTTGTACCTGATGCGCTGTCTCGAGCTTTTCCGGATGAATCCGCTCCTTGTGAGGATGATTCCGAAAGTAAGAGCACGCCTGATCCTGGTGCCCAATTTGAAGATCCAGTCTTGTCGAGTAAAAGCATCGACCCTTCCGTGAATGCGTTAATACCTTCTTCAGTCCCCATTCTGCACGTTGATCAAAATTCGGTTGCGTTCCAAGATCCAGATTACGTCGATCAGATCGCGAAAATTCGTTCATTAAAAGATTGTTCGCACAACTATAAGATCCAGGATGATAAATTGTTGATATCCCCTTCGTTCGGTTTTAAATATACGGATACCGACCTTTCGAATTGGAAACTTGTTATTCCTAATTCACTAACTCAAACACTAATCGAACAGGCTCACGTACCTCCCACTTCAGCACATTTAGGCGGCAGCAAAACTCTCGAACGCCTTCAGCGTCAATTTTACTGGCCTCAAATGGCAAAACAAGTTAAACAATACGTTGCTAGCTGCACTAAATGTAAAATGAACAAAGCTGTTAATTTCTCTACACAACCAGCCATGGGAGCACAGGTTACGTCAACTCGCCCGTTTCAAAAACTGTATGTAGATTTTTTGGGTCCGTATCCACGTTCAAAACTCGGGAATACTTGCATTGTTATCGTCTTGGATCATTACTCAAAATTTGTAGTTGTAAAAGCTTTGCGTGAAGCTTCCGCCTCTTTGCTATGTCGATTTTTGGAAAACGATGTATTCCTTTTATTCTCCGTACCTGAAGTTATCACCTCCGATAATGGGAAGCAGTTCACCTCGAATCTATTTAAAGACCTGTTAGCTAAATACGGTGTAACCCATTTACGTACGCCGGTGTACTCGCCCCAAAGTAACGCTTCCGAGCGTGTTAATAGAACATTAATTGCCAGTATTCGTTCATATTTGAGCGATCACGACCATAATTTGTGGGACAAAAATTTGCAGGAAATTGCGGCTGCTTTACGTAATGCCATACACGATTCGATACATTATTCCCCTCATTATGTCGTGTTCGGTCAACATATGTCGATGCACGGTTCGGACTATGCGTTAAGAAGATTACTCGATGAACATGATCCCAGCGAAGTCCAGGTGTGGGCTAAGCCAGATCGAGTAAACTTTTTAAAGGATCGTATAACACATTATTTACGTGTGGCACACGAAAAGGGGGCTCAGCACTATAATTTACGTAGTGCTAAGCGCACTTTTCGAGTCGGACAACCCGTCTTCATTCGTTCGTTTGTTTTGAGCGATGCACCGAATAAATTTTCCGCTAAATTGGCTGGTAAATTTAAACCCGCGGTTATTACCAGTAAAGTCGGACAAGTGGCGTACGCGGTCGAAGATTTGAATGGCAAATCATTGGGCACGTATCATGTAAAAGATATCCGCACGTGACGCATGTTTTCCTCGATCGAAAAATTAGTTTGTCGCGGTACAATGGATATACAATTCAATTGAACTGTTTTCTTTCGTATTGTTGTATTTTAGGCCCGGCTTATGAGACATCTCAGGGTGTGGGACGTTCCCACGTTTGTTACGACTGTATGGTCGCAACGACGATTTTTTTTGTTATTTTATTCACCCCAGTTGTTGTCTTCGTTTCGTCCATCTTCTCTTATGTTTTTATTCACCTCTGTATTTGTCTGTGAACGCACCCGCGACGTTTTGTTTTGTTCCCCATTGTGTGGTGGCGCGGAGGTGAAGAGAAGACGAGAGAGAGAGAACAATGCGCATCGAGTGTGTGCAAAGTAAAACGTTTTGGAAGAAATGTTTTTCTTATATGTCTATCTCCCTTATATCAACGAAAATTTGATATAAGGGAGAGACAGAGAAGAGAGATTAATTTCTTCTAGAACGTTTTACGAGTTGTGCGACGCTCGAATTTTTTTTGCTTGTCATCATTCAGTTGGTGATTTTCATATATTCAAGTTGTGATTTTTGTGAAATTCGGTTTGTGATTTCTTGAAAGTAAAGTCGAGTTTTGATTTTGTTAGATTCGAGTTTTGGTTTGGTTAAAAACAAGTCTTGGAATTTGATAGAGTGTAATGTGTAACTATACTGAATTGTAATTTTTGAAGAAAGATATAAAATCTCATATATTAGTTGTGAAAGAAAATGCTTGTTTTCGAAATTAATAAAAACGGAATGTGTTTTAAGAAAAGTTGAGTTATAATGGGATAGTTTAAAATTATAAATTCAATTAATATTCTTAAGTTGTAAAATTTTTTTTTTCATTATAAAAATTGTTATGTGTACGAAACAAAATTAAAAATAATAAAATATTATTTATTATATTTATATAATATTTGGTTGCATGAAAAGTGATTTGGCTTAATAAACAAAAGATTTTTCGCTGGTTTAGTATTGGGTTACATGGAGACGGGTTTCGGTGCATGTGGTTGTGACGTTGAACGTAGAAACCACACGATACCGTTTAGGTTGTCGTTATCAAATTTACGGGTGGCCAGCTGAGGCCATTCGCAAGGTGCAATTTTGGAGAGATAAACGCACAACGATAGAAAAACATAATCCAGTTATTTGAGGATTTTCGTAAGATAAACGCCCAACAGTTTTTTTTTGTTTACGGCCGATCAAGGTCTAAGTTACGGTTAAGGCGTACGAACGCCCAACGTGGGACTGGTTTTAATTTCGGTTAAGGCGTACGGACGCCCAACATTGATTGATATTGCCAAACCAGGCAACAGTGGACGGATCCGGCGGCCAGTTGAGGCCAGCCGTATTATTTAAAGTATTTACCGGCCAGGGTGTGCCGCAACGGTACAGTACAGGGTGGCCAGTTGACGTCACTCATTTTTTTTTGCTATTTTTTCTTAAGGCGAAGGACGCCCAACGAAGGCATACAAAGCCCAACGAAGGCATACAAAGCCCAACGAAGGCATACAAAGCCCAACGAAGGCATACAAAGCCCAACAAAGGCATACAAAGCCCAACGAAGGCATACAAAGCCCAACAAAGGCATACAAAGCCCAACGAAGGCATACAAAGCCCAACAAAGGCATACAAAGCCCAACGAAGGCATAAAAAGCCCCGCATCCGCAACTAACGGTAGCCAGCCAGCTATTGATTTTTTTATTTATATTGGTATCGGGGAGAGGCCCAACAACAATACGGCACCAAGGTCGAAACGGTGGCGTAACGGCACACAAAGCCGCAACGGTCCAGGTGTGGCATGACGGCCGCGCAATGCCGCAACAATTTGTTGTATTTAATTAATTAAGGTACCATTTTTTTATTTTTATTTTTATTTTTTTTTAATTTTTGATTTCATTTTTATAATTTTTTTTTATATATTATATTAAATTTAAATTTTGTAATCGAGCGCCGCACAGCGGGTGCGCGCTCGATGTGTATTGCTTCTCTCTCTCGCTCTCTCTCTCGTTCCCTCCTTTTCCGTTTTCTCGGGAAGTTGTTTCTTTGTTTCGTTGTTTTTCGTTTTAACTTAAAATGAAATGAATTATTAAATTATTTTTCGGTTGTGTATGATGGGAGCGGATACTCCCTCTGTGTCGGTTTAGTGTTGGCGGTCCCTTGGTGCCCGCATCCAATTCCGTAACCAGGGCTTGGCCCCGTTTGAATTCGGATGGATGCGCGCACCAAGGCACCGTTCTCGGTTTATAATTCTTGAGTTGTTCGTTCCTCAGGTTCCGGCCGACGAATTTCGGCGGAACTACGGTTTTTATTTATTATTTGCATTTCCCCAACTTTCTGTTAATCACGGTGTAGGCCAGGAGCCCTGCATGCCTCAAACCCCACGACCCTCGCACTTCTCGCTGAGAACGTAGCCGGCAAAACATCACCGTGGAGGCCTCTGCAGGAGCTTAGTGAAAATCTGCAGGTTGGCAGTAGCCAGCCTGTAACAATATATAGGGTTATCCAATTCGAGGTTGATAAAGTAGAAATCTGTATACCGACATCTGTCAAAGATAAACGTCAAGTACGCTGTCATTTATTTGGTTGACATTCTGCCATTTAAGAATATGGAGCATTTAACAATCGACCAACGCGTTAAAATTATTAAATCTGCTGATGCTGATTTTTCGAACAAAATTTTCTTCAGTGATGAAGCTCATTTTTTGCTTGGTGGATACAGATAAGCAAAACTGTAGAATTTGGGGCTCAGAAAATCCACAATTGATTGTAGAGAAGCCATTACACCCGGAAAAAGTCACTGTTTCGTGCGCATTGTGGTCTGGTGGTGTGATTGGGCCGTATTTTTTTGAGAACAACCATGGACAAACCGTTACCGTCAATCCTGAGCGCTATGGCCGCATGTTAACCGATTATTTTTTTACGAAAATCGTAGATTATGATCTTGACGATATGTGGTTCCAGCAGGATGGAGCAACCAGTCACGTAACACGAGCAAATCGAGATCTTTTGCAAGAGAAATTTCCTGGACGTTTGATTTCGCGATTGGCTGATGTCAATTGGCCTCCAAGATCCTGTGATTTAACGCCTTTGGATTTCTTTTTGTGGGGCTACGCGAAAGATCGTGTTTACGCAAACAATCCTCAAACTCTTGACGAATTGAAAACTAATATTCGTAAGGTAATGGCCGAGATACCGCCCGAAATGTGCCGAAAAGTCATTGAAAATTACCTCAAAAGAATCAAGGCCTGTAAGAAGTCCCGTGGAGGACATTTGAATGATATCTTGTTTAACTAAAAATGGCAAGGATCAATCTGTAAAATGAAATAAAAATTACAATACATTCCGAATATTTTGTGTGTTTTTTTTGTGTGTTTTTTTTACTTTATCAAGCTTGAATTGGATAACCCTTTGGATAACCCTTTATATATGTTATTTAAATATTTAATTCGTTAACTTGAAATGAAAATGAATGACACGGCCTGATTTAGTACTCTTAAAATATTTGTAAATTTAAACAGTGGCGGAAAATAAATAATCCAATAGGATTTGTATACGTAGACGTGTGGAAACAACATACAAAATTGTCATACGCGTTTCCTAAAAAGTTGTTTTCTTAAACATTGAAGAGCTTTGTTATATTTATAATTAGAGTACATTTTGGCTGAATGGCTACAATTAGAGTATAAAATGACAAATTTTGGTATTAATACATATACATAATAATAGGCAGTTACATAAAATTTTAGTATTAACAACCAGAATAGGCGCCGAAATTAAGTTCCCCACCCCGTTCAAACATGATGCTGTGTGCTGTTGATTTTATGGTGGAAATATTTAAATTAAATTAACAAAAATATGTCACGAAACAAAACATTTTTGTTGTTGCTTGTGTCTGTTTATTGAAATATCCTACTGTTCAATAGATACACAATGGAATATGTGTAAATATATCATATGTATGTATATGGTACGTACATAATCATCATCATCATCATCATGTGGAAAACTAATGATCTATATAATACATGCACCATATTTTTCTTTTTTCCATATTAACTGGGTTTATGAAAATGCTATGCAATGCATTTTTCATTTCATTTATACATTTTGTTGTTCTTTTTGTTATAAACAAATAGAACAATATAAACAAAAAAAAAATGTATTTGTGTCAGGGAGTTAACAGATAAATAACATATGAATTCAGATGGTTTTCAACTTCTGTTGTTCTGGTGTACAAGGCACAGTACGAAAATTCGAATAAGTAAATATAAACAATACGAGTATAATGCATGCTCTAATAATAATCTAATAATAAAAATACTTATCCGAGTTCAGATATATATTACGTATGTTTGTGCAAAACGACGAGCGAAAAGATCAATTCTGATTGAAAACACAGCAAAATTACGTTAAAATTTTTTTGTTAAAAGATGATCAGTAGAAAGATTAACTTCCCTAAACAAAACAAAAAAAACAGACGCTTACGCAACTGGAAAATATTAGAAACTTTCTGCCCGAAAAAATAATAAATTATAATTGAATTGTGAATTACGGTTTATCACTAAACGTCTAACTATACCACCTTGAAGTTTTAATACGTTGATTGATAGTTAAAAAAAAATAAGTTGAAAAAATAATAATTTTGGTGGTTTAACACAATCAAAACAATGTTAAAGTAAAAATCATGCGAACAATGAATCAGGCATTTTTTGATTTTGATGTCAAACAACGAAATTTAACTTAATTTTATTCGGAATTTTAACCAAAATATTAAAATATTCAAAGTAAAACATACACATGTTGTATATAGTACATCGTAAAAATTTCGCAGGAAAACATTTATTAGTCAAATATTTAAATTTCGTTTTAATATCCTGTCAAAATTTTTATTTTCTTAGTACAGTGTATCATAAAAGTGGTGCTATAGTCATGACATTTCGAAACCAAACCGTGCACCGTACTTTCTATTCCCATAGAGCCAAATTTTTCAAATTAAATCTTATCCGACACATCGGATGACACATTTCCAACACTATTTAGATCGATTTGTTAAAATTGTTTGCTGACACAACCAGTCTTCCAATGTTTAACTATAATCGTGATGGATGAGGTTATTTAAAAAATTTCTTAATGTAAGCCATTGTCAGTTATTCAAAGCAGATTTTAAACTCTCTCGAAAAATACTAACAAATCACTGAATATTCGATGGTGAAAGGAATTCATCTAGTAATGTTGGTTCAGGTGTCGTGATTGATGCCTCTCCAATTAACAAATGCTCTTGAGTCAGAATTAGAAGTCATCTGTGGGATTGTGCTTAGTGTCGACCTAATTCCAATTAATAGGTTGAACGTACCAAGGGTTTGCAAAATCCGATTGGCCACATACGTCTTCTAGTGATTAGGCGAGCTGTGTAGCAACCAAGTACTATTTGCGAGAAAGGGTGACACTTTACGATTATGGGTATACTAGACTATAATGGAAACCACGTTTGAATTTGAATAGGTTACTACAATTACAATTACAGATTCGGATTCGGATTTTTGTAATAAATGTGATACTTTAATTTGAAAGGTAATTTAAAGAATTAGCTACTTTCTCTTTGAATGACGTGTGGAACTATAATATTTTGGTTACCTTAATTTGAGGTTGATCTCCAGCCCACCGCCTTCGATGACATATAAAACTTTAATTTTATCCAATTTATCGAACTTTAATATTTTAATGAAGTAAGAAGATTGTTTTTCATACATTTTTGTTAAACAAAAAAAAATTCATAGGGTTTCGTATCTCCACCTTATCTTACAAAAGGACATGATGGTCATTCCGTTTAATATTTTGATTTTGTTTAGATTCGAAATGTTCCTTACGATAAGGCATAATCTTGTTGATGCTGTAAATTTATTACTAAGAAATAAATTATAATATTCAACAGTCGTGCATAAAATGTTGGCACAGTTTAAATTATCGATACATATACATACTTATATATGAGTTCAAGTAAATTGTTTCCCAATCTGTAATAATTACGCGTTGTTCAAACTTTCATTCGTTGGCAAATTAAATTTTTTAGCACTTTTGGCACAAATACAGAAAAATACGTTTTTATGCTACACCTGCTCTTGGCAACACTTGAATTATATACATTTCCTTGGCTTTCTAAAATAAATTAAATCGAAATATAAAGTTTGCGCGAGAAAAATCATGAATATGTCTAGCTGTCAAAAGTTTTAATAAATTTCATAATAAATTTTTCAGGTATCTCTCAGACTGAAGTTTTCATTTTGAGTGAGGAAAATAAGCATTTGTTGTCTTTAAAAGCTTTAAAGTTTTCTGTTTAAGATTTATATGCAAGCAAAAGCAAAAGAATGATGGTGTTTTGAATTTATTATTTTATATTGTTTGTAACTTTAGGCGCGCGAAAGGATTCAGAGGAATTTCGCAACTGAAACCACTTACTTAGTGTTTAAGTATAAACGTTATTAACTAACACCTACACACCACATACCTTACAATTTTCTACTAAGGAATGTAACTATTTAAAACATCACTGTTGCTTGCACAAAATAATATAAACCTGCGGCTCGCACTTATATACCTGACTATCACTGATGTAAAATTTTCTCTTTTAGAGTATTTGGCAATGTTTATGTCGTTATTTCTTTCTGCGTATTTGAATTCACGGATATCTATACATTATTGACTCCTTCCCTTTACTACTCCTTCCCACGTGGGGAGAATTCACATGGGCACATGGAAGAAAATATATAGCGATTGGTAATTTTTTAATAACAAACAATTATTTCATTTTATAGCAGTTTTAGCGTTTATTTTTCCACATTTTGTTGTAAATTGTAATTCGTGTTTTGGGATTGATATATATAAATAATTGCGAATAGCTGCACATTGCAATTGCAACAAAATAATTACAGTGATATTCACATAAATACACTAACTAATTTCATTGGCTGCATAAGTTTCGTTAAAATGGGAAGTTAATGAACCTCACGGTACCCTCCGGTCTAATAAAACAGAACACTTACTTCGGAACATGATGACAGCCCAACCTTTTAGTAACATCAATGTTCATTTTAATAGACTACGACGATAGAATGATGTACTGACTTTTAAAAAACGCTCTTTTTTACAAACAATTTTGAGTGATATTTTCAAATCGCTCTCCTGAAAAATTAAAAAATTTTTTCTTCTGCTTTCTTTATGCTTGTACTTTCCACTTTAACTTTGTATCAAGGTATTTTGCTTAGATTGCATATGGTACCGGAATATTATTGTGAATCACAGTTTCTATTGATCTGTTAGTGCAGTTAATGTGTGTAAGACTTCGATTCATTTACTTTAATTCTCCACTTGTCTAGCCAATCTGGAAAATCATTTACGGCTATTTATAGTTTGAATGTGATATGATCAATAGCTAGAATTGCAGTGTCATCTGCAAATGTAGTGGTAGTTGTATTACTCTAACTCTATCCGCTTTAACTCTAAAATATGTTTTTTCACTCAAATAGCAGGGGTTTCTCTAACTTAAATATTAAACCATCTAGCCAGACTTTGTCAAATGCCTGCGCCACTTCCAGAAATATGGCTGAACAAATCAATTTTTTCCACTAAGGATTTTTCTATTAAATCTGTTATTATATGGGCTTGATCGATTGTGGAGTGTTTCTCTCTAAATCCAAACTGAAGGGATGAAACAGCTCCTGGTTTTGCAATTTCAGGTTTAATTCGTTTTAATAATAGTCTCTCGAACACATTTTGACATAATTGAAAGAAGTGATATGGGCCGATACCCCCCGGTTATTTCACTTATCTAGCATTAGTTGTATGGTTCTCAATCAGTAAATCTTAATGATTGAGTATTGTTAAATTGGGCGGAAAGGTACGCTCAAGGTGATCACTGAAACTTTCTGCTTCTTCTTCTTTGATTTTAGCAAGGCGATCATTTTTTGTTCTGATTGGTGCTATGTGCGTAATTGGTCTTATCAAATATTTGGTTGCTTCCCAAAATGATTATTGCTTCATGAAACTATGTCCCTTTTGTTGTTGTTAGTCTTGATCCCCAGTATATGTGTTTAGCGTTGAAGTCACCCCGATTATGAATTTTTCACCTAGCTGCTTAAAGAATTAAGTATATAGTATTTTCTTTGATGTTAAATCTAGGTGGGCAATATATTGCAGCTACCACTAATTTATGGTTGCGGTAATGCTCACGCTAATTGCTTGTAATTCGTCACTTTCAAGTTTTTGTTGCAGATCGTATTTAATGTCATTTTTTATAATCACGGCACTGCCTCCTAGTGCATTATTATTAGGATGTACTGTTGAGTGAAATTCGTTGCCACGTATTTTTATATGACTTTGAGTAGTAAGGTGCGTTTCAGATAATAAGCATATAACATTTTTTTCTAAATCAAGAAATGCTTGTATTTCATGTTGTCGTTGCAATATACCATTGCAAGGAGAGACCAACTCTGATGTTGTTCGACTTTTTTCGAGTAGGGTAAACCTTTACAAGATTGACCTGCTTTTCCACTTGTAAACTCAGTCTATTGATAATCTGGGGTTATTATTCGAATCTTTGACTGTAACAAAACTATATTGTCTTCTCGAATTTCCAATAGTGAATGCATCAGCATATGTTAAATTTGGATTAGTTCGCATGTTTAATGCTTGGTATAACCTCGAAATTGGGGATATTCTTGTTGCGGCTGAGTTGATTCCTGATCTGTTACTTACAGAAGTTCCCCTTATTTTGTTACGTATTTTTTCAGCTCTCTCCATAGTTGACACATTTTTGTGGGGTTTCGTTTTGTTTCATTCAGCCGCATGATGTTTTCCTACACATTAAACGCATCTTGGTTCTTTATTACAATTGTTTTGCGTGTGTCTGTGAACTTGTCACCTTTTGCTGGAATAAGTTTAGATTTTTTGACTGTGGATTATTTCGTTAATTGCATAAATATTTTTAATATCTTGTGTTTTTTTAAATGATAACATATATTATAATGGATGATGTGTTTTGTCAACAGCTTTGTTAGCAGCTGAGTAACTTCTTTAATTTTGTATCTATTCTCAAAAACTATTTTATTTCTTCTGGTTTGCATGGTGCCTGTAGTTTCTTAACAATGACTTTGGTTTGCCTTGTTATCTTCATAGGAGTAGGTTGCCTTTTCTTCACTCGTTAACTTTATATAACTGTCACCGTTGCTCACTGTTGCTTGTGATTTTATCCGATTATTATTCGTAATTTATTTATTTATTTATTTAAATATTAAAGGAAATCGATTTAGTACATTGCAATTATGATTTCAAATTAACAAAAGTAAAATATAAAATATATTAACAAAAAAGAGAACAAAAAAATTAAATCTAAAAATAGAATTTTTAAAAATAGAAAATAAAAAAAATTTATCTATTCACACTTAGATTGTAAATAAATAAGAATTATAAATAAAACAATTATTTAAATTAACAATTAGTACTTCAAATATGAAACTGTCAAAGGACTTATTAAAAATTTAGAAAATACGATTTTAACTTTTTTTAAAACTGGTTTTTGATAAATTAAAATCAAATTGATCATTTACGGCATTGAAAGATTTTGCAGATCGATTAATGGGATTGTTGTCGCCATAGTTGGTTGGATGGTGTTCAAGCGCCAAAAATTGATGATTACGCAAAGTCCTGCTTGGGACATTTATGGATATGTTTTTCAGGATGAAGGATGAATCAATGTGGCCGAAAAGGACATTTCCGATAAAACCGGCATCCAGAAGTAGACGCCTGTTTTCAAGCGTGCACATGTTATATTCTTTGCACCTTGAAGAATAAGGAGGTAAACGAGCCACATTTTCGTAGAATGGTATGTTGTAATCATAATTCCAGCCAGTTTTCTTCAACAGGAATATAAGAATTTTTTTTTGTATGCTTTTGATTTTGTTCAAGTGCACAGCGTAAGAGGGGCTCCAAACCGTTACAGCATACTCTACTTGACATCTTACATAAGCGTAATATAATGTGCGTATAGTATGTATATCTGTGAATTCCCCAGTCCACCGCTTGACAAAGCCAAACATGGAGTTAGCTTTAGCAATACAATTATCTATATGACGATTAAAACTAACGTTTTCAACAAATGTGACTCCTAGATCAATAATCTCACGTACTCTTGGAACTTCCGCCCCATTTATTTTATATGCCGAAGTTATTGGATATTTTTTCCGATGAAACGACATAATTTTACATTTGGTAATATTGAGGTGTTATGAATTTCGGACACACCACTCACTAAGTCTGTTGAGGTCATCCTGCAGTTTATCAACATCATGCTCATGTTTAATTGTGTGAAATTTTTTTACATCATCAGCAAATATTAGACCATTTGAGTGTTTGATTATCTTGGCTATTCTATCGATGAACACAATAAAAATCCAGGGTCCAATATGCGATCCTTGAGGGACACCAGAGGTCACTTTGATAACATTGGATTTCTCATTCCCATTTAATACATATTGCAGTCGGTTTGTCAGACACGATTTGAACCAATTAATAAATTCTGTCCGAATTCGCGCAGACTTTGGAGTGCTTTGAGGTGGCATATAGAGTCGAACGCCTTGCTAAAATCTGTATACGCTACATCTACTTGATGATGATTTTCTACTTCATTTAACACTTTGTAGGTAAATTCGACCAGATTGGTAGATGTCGATCTTCCAGGCATGAACCCGTGTTGGTAAGTAGAGATGTGACGTATCAATCTAGATTTAAAAGCATTGCACACAATCAGCTCAAATAATTTAGGAATTGACGAAGATGTTGAAATTCCTTTATAACATGAGACATCCTCTCTCTTACCCGATTTAAAGATAGGTGTTATTTTCGAAATTTTCCATTTATCAGGAAACACGGCTGTGGTTATCGATTGGTTGAAGAGTTTGCACAGTGGATATGTGAAGCTTCTCGCAAACCTTTTTAATATAAAGGCGGGTAATCATCCGGCCCACCTCCAAATTCTTTTAAGGCTGATATAACATTCTCTTCATGTATGACAGGGGTAATAATAGAAGTATTGCTGTTGCCTATTTTATCAGTGTATTCTATATTATCACAAGGGCTATATACTGATTGGAAACATGCTGCAAACATGTCTGCTATCACTATTGTGTCCGAAGAGCTGGTATTATTATAAGTCATATTGGATGGATATCCCTCGATTTCCCGTTTGGATCGAAAGTATTTCCAAAATTCTTTAGGATTTGATTTAATTTTTGTTTCAATACTTGCAAGGTAAGACCTGTACTTAAAATTGAAATAGACGTCAAATTCATCACTATGACGTCGGGTTCCAATCGAGATTTCATCATTTTAGTATATGCTTTAAATTTTCGGTTTTTTAAATTGGTTAGCAGGTCATCGAACCACAGACGATGAGTTTTCGGTGCTTTATTGTAAAAAGGCACATGGAGTTCAAAGCCTTGGTAAATTAAGTCATAAAATTTATCAACATTTTCGTTAATATTGTCAAGATTTAAAGTTAGATCCCAATTTGCTGCATCTAAATAATTCTGCAGACCGGCGTAATTTGTCTTCTTGAAGTTGAATTTCATTCTTGGAAGGTGGTCAGATTTCTTCCGGTTACAGTAGGTTGTATCAAATACATTGTCCAAAGGTTTGTGGTTGATATCGTTTACAACAAATGGATTCATTGATTCAGTTACTTTGAAAGCATCCTCCTCAGTAGTGAATACCAGATCCAGAAACCTATCGATGCTATTAGCAATCATATTAATTTGGTTGAGGTTAAAACCAAGCATGGCATCGACAAATAGGGACTCTGCATCGCTATTGATATTACATGGAAGAATGCAGTTATGCAATATGTGGTAATGTTTCTGTTGCTGTTATATCTTCCGGTTGAGAGTTCCTTACCTGATTGTTCCTGTTCGGTTAACCAAACGTGTTCAGATAAAAATAAAAATTTATTCTTTAAGAAAATTATCTTTTTTCTGTAACTATTGCCAAAGGCTTTAGTGAATCTTTCTTTATACGAAACTGACAAGAAATGTGAAATTCTTAAAAACTACAGTCAGTCAAGTAAGAGCGTGGTCGGGTTAATTTATAAAAAAATTTATTTGGTGAAACTTTCATATTTATAAATATATTGTACACATTACAAACGATGATGCAATTCGGTTAATATTGTGTCCAGTCACCATCGGCGTCGATAATTGCCTGACATCTCCGAGGCATGCTTTCTACTAATTTGACGGCGTATTCTAGTGGCAACGATCTCCAGATCCGACGAATTTCGCAAGAAAGTGTGTGTGCGTCTTCCACGAAGTTTCTGTTTAATATATGCCCACACATTTTCAATAGGGTTTGCATCGGGCGACTACGACGGCCAATCCAATGTAACGATGCCAGATTGAGTCTTCCACTCAGTACAGAGCTTGCTAAGGTGTTTAGGATCGTTGTCCTCTTGCAGAATCCAATCTTCATTTTTGCTGATGAACCAAAGTTTGGCAGATGGCAGTAAAGCCTTTTTGTAGATTTTAATCATTTTTTCGGCATTTAGGTTGTCGGTAAAGAGGCACAAAGTGCCGAATCCCTGCTTTGAGAAGCAGCCCCAAAGATGCACCTTTATTCCGTGTTTTACAGTCCGCTGAACAAGCCTATTGGTGGAAGTTCACCAGGCTCGCGTGAGGACACAACGTGCCTATACAGAACATTCATCAGTAAAAATGACATTTTCAAAATCTCTAACGATATTCTCATGCGCCCAAGCGAGTCGCTTTTTCACATGTTTTCCAGTCAACAGAGGCTTCTTCATTGTGTTGCGCCATTTCAGGTCATGAGTACGGAGATGGGTTCGGATAGTTTCGTAGGATATATCTAAACCTTTTGCCTTTAATTTTGCTTGTCCTTGCAGCAGTGTTAAACCAGGATTCCGCGAAAACAGATTCACTATTCTTTTTTCATCTTTTTTGTCCACTTTTCCTATCGAGCCACGTTCTGGTAAATCATCGACATTTTTAGCCACTTTATATCACTGTACCCACTTATGTACAAATGCCTTCGACTTTTTCATATATTTAGCAGCCGCTGATTGCGACATTTTGGGACCTTTCGGGTGAGTGCAAAGGAACACAACCTCGTAGCGCGACGCGTATTTAGCACTCATGGCACTTAACGTGATTCTCTTTCAAAAGATCAACGACAACTGAATCTTTGTTGACAATGCATCAAGGACAAAGCTTCTCTCTGTCGGCTCGCAAAGGAATTAGAGCGAAATCTTTCATTACCTGTCGGTAATGACGACCACGCTCTTACTTGACTGACTGTATATCTTTTTTAACTTAAGCCTTAACCTATGTTAATACTTAATTATTAGATTATATTACTCAGTTTATTAAATCTAGAGGATCTGCTCTGCGAAGCCGTCTGTATTTGCTGCCTTCCACAGTGAGCAATCTGTTTTTTCTGTTGCTGTGAGCTCACTTAGCTAATTCTGTATTCCTAAATTTTATTTTTCCCGTATTATTTACTCTCAGAGCTTTAATAGCTCTATTTAATTTCCATTTAAGCAAATGAGATTGGTGAAGCTTCCATTGCCGCCGAATTGCCCACTTCTCTGCCAATAAATTTTGAATGTTACTTGAAAGCTTATTATTTTTTCTGAATTTTTGTCCTCCGGAGTAGCTTTTTTTGCAGCCATTTCCATTATTTGTCTTAAGTTTTCTATCGCGGCATCAATGTCTTCTGGTGTGCGAAGTGGGACATCCAGATGACAATTTACTTTTACTATGTTTCTATAGAGAACCCATTTCATTAGTTTGTTTGTTAAACGTTGGGGTGGTTCAGTTTTTAATGCTTGGGTACTTATTGTTATTATTATTGGTGAGTGATCTGATGATAAATCATAACAGTCAACGACTTGAGCATTGGTGCATGCTATTCCTTGTATTACACAGAAATCTATAAAATCAGGAATTTTCTTTCTATATCTGTAGCCCAATATGTGGGATATCCAAATGATACATTATCTAGGTGTATCTTGTTTATTGCTTCGACGAGTTGCTTGCCCTTGAGTGACGTCAACCTCGAAGCATTGCACATGTTTGGCATGGTGATCACCCCTGCTAGAAATTTGATTCACAACTGATTAAAGTAATCAATAAATTGCTGTTTGTTAATTGCGTGTTTCGATGGACAATAGACAGCCGATATTAAAAATTTCCCAGACCATTCTTCCAAACAGATAGTTGTAGCTTGGGTGTGATCTGAGCATATTTCTGAAGCTCGTAGTGCTTTAACGTTCTTTTTATTAAGACGATAGACTTGATTAGACATGTTTCAGGAAACGCCAATTTAGTACAATTTTAGCAATAAATCGCATTACACTGAAACTACACGCTGAAATAATGACGCTGTTCATTAAAAATAGTCGTTCCGTTGTGTTAACTTAACATGTTTATCGTCGAAAATATCATGAAGTGATAGATCGTCAACATGCCATTCATCAATGATCAAGACGTTCCAAGGAACTGGTTGAAACGGTCAGAGAGAGCGTTTCCCAGAACCCAAAAGTGTCATATCGTCGCCGCGGTCAACATTTCAACTTTTACCATATCGGTGGATTTTGTCTCATTATGTCTGCCCACAAACACGAGAAAAGGTCTTGACGGTTGCTGGCTTCAACAAGACGGTGCGACATGCCACACTGCGAATCAAACAATTCAGTTTCTGCAATGAAAATTCCCTAGACGTCTATGATTTCAAAAATTGGCGGCATTAATCGGCCACCCAGTCCAGATTTGACCCCTCCGGACTGCTTTTTGTGGGGTTATTTGAAAAGCAAAATCTACGCTACCAAGACCATTGACGAGCTCAAGACAAGCATTCGTGCCGAAATCATTGTTATACCGCCCGAGGTGCTAGAAAATACAATGGAAAACGCAGCAAAAAGGGCACATTTGGCTTTGGCCAATTAAGGTGGTCACTTAAGTGGTGTTGTATTCAAAAACTAGTCCAAATAAATTGCAAAGGACCAAATTGAATAAAAATACCTCATACATATATAGAAATCGGTTGTTTTTTTCACAAAGTTATTCAATGTTTACATACCGACATACCAGATGGGGCATTCGTTATTAAAAAATATTGTTTTGTGATGTGTGTTTCAGATATTAACATGATGTCTATATTTTGTTCGATAAGAAAGGTTTGTACCTCAGCTTTATGTTGCGAGAGCACGTTCGCATTCCAAATAGTTATTTTGAGAACTTTCAATTTTTGAGTTTTAACTATATAATTTACATAAGCGTATTCATATTTTGCATCATCATGCTCATTTATCTTTCATCACCACTTTTCTTTCATCATGGAATTTTGCATGGTCTCGGGTACTTTATTCACCGTGGTATGAATGTTTCATTTTAGCTGGTATGTGTAATATTTTTTACCAACTTCGCCAAAATGTTTAACTAGGGGTCTGAAGCCATCGATTTCGAAGGTTTAAATTTTTGTTTCGTTTATATTATCTCTTTTGAGCGGGGGCATATAAAATTTAGAATCTGTATATGTTGCGATTATTAGATGCTTCCCTTCATTGAATGGGAGGCGGTTTCTCAGTTTACAATTTCGGCGCTGTATTGCGGTCAACTACTTCTAAACTAGAGAATCGGTTGTCAAGAGGTATTTGGTTAATATTTAGTTCAGTCCGTGTCACTTTGTTCCCATCCTGCAAACTGGGCAGATCTCGGGCTACGTATTTTTAGATTCGACAGTGATATACCTATCCAATCCCGTTTGCCCTAGTTTATTCTCACACTGACCACGGTCACTAGAGTTCGTCGCTATTGTTTTCGTTTAGCATTGCTAAATTTCTTGATCAATTAATTTTATCTTCGCTGTTTTGATTTTTACTTTTAAATTGCTATATAATTAATTCTGTCGAAGAAGCACTTTTATTCACTGGCGCACAGTTGTTTTCTTTTTTTGCTGTGTTGAACTTTACCTGTTTGGTTTACACTTGCACTTGCAATATTTATATTTTCTACATGAAACTGTTTCAAGTTTTGTTATAGATTGAGTTCGGCGTTCGATGTTCGAAGAAGTTTTTTTTTCGGTTTTTTTCCTATTCCGATAATTTATTTACAAAAAAAACTAAATCAAAATTATACGTGGAATTTATGATAACATATAGTTTTATTACATATGATATTTGATCGAACATTAAAATTGACTATAACAATGTACCGAAAATATCTAATTACATAAAAATGTTTTTGTAACATGTACATAAGTAATGTTTACTTTAAGCCATTCGATTTTTCCTCGTTAATTAATTTCGACATTGCTAAAATGTTAATTGTATTACATCTGTAAAATCAATAATATATTGTTACTCTCTTCTGAATAAATATCATTCCAGTTTACATGCATAAATCGTATACAGACATAAAATGGAAACTCGAATGAATTATGTTTCAAATAGAGCACGGGGACGGGTTATGTTTCTTCTATATTCTCCTTTACAATCACAAATTCTATGCCCAATTCACCGAACCCCATTAATTCGAACGTACGAAATAAGAAAATTTATTAGATGAGCATCAAAATAATTTCAAATTCCATTTGTATATTTTGTATGTAATAAAAATTAGAGTGGCCAAATCACCGTTTGCTAAAATATCTATAATTGCCTGTTATTATTGCACACACACACATAACTTAATTGTGAGTGTATAAAAATATACACCTTATATTTATAGTATCGAGCATAATTAATTATCAAAATCGAATAAAATAAAATAAATTATATCATCCATCCGCCCACATCCAATATAGACTAATGCACATAAACATTATAGTGTTTTTGTTTAATCCGGTGACGTACCAAATCGATTTGATTGATTTTCATCGCCAGTATATAATCGCGTGTACCCATATGTTACCCCATTTTGAAATAATTAACTCACCGCTTGTTGCTTGATTTTCATTACCCAATTGATACGAGTAAAATAAATCGACAAAAATCACAAACGCAAAAACAAGAAAAACTTTTGAAATATTTCCCGCTGAGTTGCCTTGCTGTTTTAAAATCCATTCACCCAATAACAGCACAGCCAGCGAAAGTAAGTATGTATATGCCATATCACTTATTTAATATACGGCATGGCTGGGTGGCAGCAGCAGTCAGTGCAGACACAAGAGATTTATATTTTCCAATCACTAATTTTTAATGTTCCTGCAAACACAAAATAAACAACTGGGACGCAAAAAAACTTTTTTTTTTTGTTATTCCTGTTATTATGGTACTGTGCGAAAGACAAACAAAAAGAAAATCAATTTACTGTCAAATTCAGAATAATAAAACCGAACAAAATAAATATTTATGGCGGTGACTTTTTTTTGGAGATTTTTGAATTTTGATTTTCAAATTTATTCATCTAAAAAAAAAACGATTATAAATTTACATTTTCATTATAATTTTACTTTCCCAATATTGAATTTAAGCGGATTTTTTGTGTTGGCACAATTGGAGCGCGGGAGATTGAGTAAATAAAGTCTGCGGTAGTTCACATGATATGATAGTAGTTAGCTTAATTTAAATAAAAAAAACTAAACATTTATGTGCAGGGCGCTGAGTTTAGTCTAATCTTCAGAAACAACAGTTTATATGAAAGTTTTTATTCGAAAATGATATTAAATTGTAAAGAAAGAACGGGCGGAGCCATTACAGTAAAAAAAAATTAGAATAGAAAAGCACTTTTAAATGATTTTAATGAGCTTTTTGACCGCTTTATACAATTTTTTATGGTTTGATTTATAATGCTTTTCGTTTCATGGTAAATTTACTTAAATCTAATCTCTCTGTTTTATGCGGTTAAAGATTCTGATTGCATTTAAAATTAAAAAAAATAACGACACATTGTATTATGGCAGTGCATGCAAGTGTTATGACCTCGAGGATCACAACTTTTATGGTCGCCGCAGACTGTAATTTTATTTGGTGATTATTATTCGAAATACTGATTGGGAATTGAATTTTATAATAGTATTCCCAAAATACGGTGAAAATTATATGCTAAGTGTTTCTAAATTAAAATCCCTCTCCGAATCCATGTGCAGTATCAGAATCAAAAATTGCTTAAAAAAATACGAACTCCTTAAAAATATTATCTAACGTAAGTTGTAAGAAAATTGTCGTAAATATTCTCATAAGTAGACATGGCGCTCCTATCCATTAAAACGTCAAACTTTGGAATTAATCCATAAGTCACCGGCCTTTGTTTAATTCGGTCGATGTGATCTGTCAAACTTCCTTGCTACCTCAATATTTGTATCACTACTACGTTTCCTGAACCATTTGTTACGATCTTTGACAAGAGCGAAGGCGGCGAGCGAAATCACCTGTCATATAACAACACACCGAAAACATGCAATACAAACACGGGCAACGACCATTTTTGCGTTGAAACAAATTTATTTCTATTTTTATCGCCGGCGAAACAATGTTGCCAACTGTTTTTATATTATATAAGTTGAGAATCATATAAACGTTCATTTAAACGTTTTTTTTTTCAATCGATTTTCAACCTTCGTCGAAAAAAATGTGTGTTGGTTTCTTGAAAGTTTATTGGCCTAACGCACCAGCGTCAAGTACAATTTTTATAATTTGTCGTATTTATGTCGTTTGTGGTTGTTTTTCAATTTTTCTTCGCTTTACGCTGACGCTCTTAGGTATTGGCGATTTTCACCGAATGTAGGTAACATTGGTTTCTACGTATACAAGGGGGATACATTGTTGGAAATCGCGACGATATTTTTTATTTATTCGTCGACGCTCGCTGTTGTCGCTCTTATTCTGTTTCGAACTTTAGAGAAGAGTTCATAACGATTACTTCGCGCGCTGGTATCTAAGCTAATACATTTACCATACATTTGGTTTTAGGTCTTCGGTTGGTTTATTTAGTTAACGGTCAAAGTTCTTGGTTTAGTTCAGTTTTTTGATGTAAGGCGGGGCGGTGGCAGGGGGAAGAGGGCGGAGTTTGGTCGACTAAGGTATTGATAAAAGTGACAATTTGACGAGAATAATTCTTTTTTGGTTTTAGATTTCATATATAGAGGACGAATTAATGCAACCCTTTGATATGAGAACTTACTCCAGTGACATCATTGTAATTGCATACATATCGTGTGTAATTTAGTGCAGTGACGGGGTTCTGAAACGCATTATTACAGCTTTATATGCTGTGTTCCTTAAAAATATATACGGAACTAACAAAACTCGAAGTTTGCAACGCAGAAATTCCACGGGCACAGCTCGACATATTTTGTACATTCTAGCGTTCTATTAGCCTGGATGACTGGAACCAACTTTGTCGACTAAGCTGGCAACACGTCTATATTATTACGATACAATGGGTTTTGGATGTTCGATGCACACGTCGCTGGGTACACTTAACCAGCATATTCGTAGTCCACGTATCGAGCGAAGAACATTGACCGTGTTGCTCTCTCATTTTGCTCGACGTTTTTCTGATCTCAAAAACCTGAAAACGTATCTGATCTTCTGGATGTCTGAACCGATGGTATCGCAAGGATTTCTGCCAATCTTCTTTTATTTTAATTTCGTAGAATTGATAAGTTTTTGGATCTACATCTTAAGGAAATGGGATTCTTATCATAAAAAATCACCAAAAATACCCAATATTGACAATTTTAACGATATCGTTCATAAATTTACCGTGTTGGCGCTAGTAGCTAATTGTTCGTTTATTATTGTATATATAAGTACTTGGCGTATATCGTTGAAAAGGTTTTCAATAATGCAATAAATTTTTATGAACCACCTCAGTACTCAAAACTACCGTTGTGTCGCTGGGATCAGTTGAATTATTCTTATCCTCTTATTATCATGTGGCATATCGTTTGAAAGCACTTGAAAAAAGCAATAATTTTGTTATCAGCGCGTTAAAAGATAAATCCGCCATTTTAGCGCTGGTAACTAATTATCGATTTATTATAGAGCACAAAATTATTACGTATATCATTTAAAAGATCTTCAAGAAAGCCATTAATTTAGTTTAAGTACATTAGTACTCAAAACTACCATTGAGACGCTAGAAGCAGTTATATGTTGCTCGTTCCACTAAAATCATTCTTCTTCTTTTTTTTTTTTTTGATAAATCCACCGTTTCGGAACATAATAAGTAGCGGTAAGTCTCGGTAAGCAGAAAGCACTTTTTAGAATGAGTTAGTTGTTAGTTATTTATTTTTGTTAAAAAGGACTAGTTATGTTGCAAAAACTGTTGTTGGGAAAAAGGACTAGTTCTGTTGGTATCATTATTACTGCACCCATTTTTAGGTTTAACTGATGTCTATAAATTCCGGGTGGTGTTAGATTATTAAAAAATTATGCAGGATAGTTATGTGCATCTTCATCATTTGCGTCATGCATTTTCATCAATACTTTATCAACAAGTTTCATTAATCTTCTCAACATGTACATTTTTAGAAAACAATTTTTGTAGTAATTTTTGAAACTAAAACCTAATAAGCTGTGTTATTGTTGTAAGCTTTAAAGATCTATCGGACAAAGTTTTTTTTATGAAATTCTATTTTATAGAAATTTGCAACTGTTAAATATCTATTTGTAAAACACATATTTTCATTTGAAATGGTAAATTTTCATTGCGCTTTCAGGAATCGCAACAATTGGGAACATGTTGAGTAAAATCGCTGCAGACATTATGAAAACGTTTACCACTATGATATTTTCAAATCGATTTGGCAATGATGTCACTAATCATGCTAGAGGACCTGAAAGCACCATTGTGTTGTTAATTCAACTAAATAATTCTTTCATAAAATGTAAAAATATGAAACGATGAGTTTTTATGTTATAATCGTATTAGAATTTTCATTTTCTGTAAAACGATCAACACAAAGGACGCTTTCAGGTCCACCATCAGGATTAGTGTCATCATTGCAAATTTGATTTGAAAATATCATAGTGCTAAACATTTTCATAACATTAGAAACAAGCCCTCTTTGGAGAATAAATAGTGTATGTGTGTGCAATGTTTATTTTATTATATTGTGTCGTATTATAGGAGGGGATATCGAACATACATAGGTAGGTCTAAGTACAAATGTCTTTTATTATAATTAGAGCTGATAATACCGCTATTCCGATTGTCTCAAATACCGATATTTCGGTATTGCTGAAAAATATACGAAGAAAATGTATAGTAACTAAAACCCCCGGAATTTGACCAAAACCATAAGACTGTCTTCTACGAAGGAGCATGTCGAGGCATTTAATAAAGTTTAAAAATATTTACTTACGCTAGAGCCATATAGTACGAAGTTAAAAAAATGTTTTCTACGTGATAAAGAACTATTGAAATGCTGAACTTGGTGATAAATTTCGCGAATCTGAGCAAAACAGTGATAAATAGTGAAATAGTGAAAAGTTATAGGTGTTGGTGAAAATAAAATCAAAGAAGAATTAGGATATTTTTCTGAGCCGTTTTGAGACAAATGTTTTAATAAAATTTTTCGTTTTTGATTTTGCGCGAATTTTCCGCTTAGATGTAAGCAATGGTAATGATTTTCTTAGAAAAGTTATTCTTCATTTTCATGTTATTTCCTACCAAATTTCAAGTAAATCAGAATAGGTTAAGTTGTCACTTCATTGTGTATCATGAAAAAACATTTAAAGTGGTCTTTTGGGGGTGACGATAGCAAATTTCTTCAAAATCAATGATGCTCGAATATTGATTGTATGATTTTCGGAGTCGTTTTGCAACCAATTTTTATACTCTAAATTTGCGAGTTTTCCAAATTTCTCGTGAATTTGGCGGGTTCTTCAATTTTTAGGCCAAAGTTCTGATTACCTCGTGAAGATTCAACCAGTATTACTTTTGATATCGTAACTACTAATTAATTAATTTAAAAAAAAAATTTAACCGAGTATTATTTTTCTTCGAGACATTCTTACTTTTCATTACTTTTTTGTGTCCATTGCTGTGATGGTAGAAAAAAACCACCTCCCTTATCCAATCGCGAAAAATGGTAAATTAGTACATCGGAAAAACAATCTCACTCTACTAGACGACCATATTTAATATTTTGTTCAATAGTATGTGTTTTTTTGGCCTATGAGCCAATTAGAGTAAAATGCACTGATGGGAAGAGGCACGTTTTCCGGCTAGAAGTTTTCATGTAAATGAGCTAATTCTATCAAAAAAGGCATTACTTATAGTTCACGGAAAGTTAAACAAAGATAATTTTGAAACGAGTAATGTATATTGAATATGTTTCCAGTAAAATTATTAATGAAGAATTGACGGAAGAAATTTCAAATCGATGATATTTTTTTGTTTTTATAATAAAATAAAATAGATAAGTAAACATCTAAATGGAAATTTTGGACGTCGCGCTTTTTGTAGATTTATCGTTTGCTTAATTCCGAAGCTCGAAAAAGTAATGATCAAAAACTCCTCTGTGTGTATGTGGTGCCGTGACTAAATATCTGTATCATCCCTACAACTCTAAACGATTGACTGATTTGAGTAAAACTTCAGATTTAACCTTTTTACATAATTTTTGAAAAGAAAAGTATAAAGAGTTTCGAAAGAGAAAAGTATATACATAGAATCTGCCAAAATGCGATAAAAATAAAAAGATTGTAAATTAAATTCCAAACAAAATTGGTTCAAATTTTTTTTTTTAATTTTGCGGAAATGATGAGTTTTGAAATAAACCTTTTTTTAATCGTTCGCAATGAAAAATTCAATGCGAAATGTGGTGGAAATCTATGTACCGGAAGGCGTAGGTTCTGTAGGAGGTTTTTTTTGCATTGCATTTACAAAAAGACGACCAATAATTAACAAAAGTTTAAGAAATTTAAAGATTCAATTTTTAACAAGCAGAAATACCTTCACATTGTTGATTTTCTCAAATTATATTTCGGGAATGGGGATTTTTATAAAACAAAATTGTGTTTACCAAAATACCGGTAATTCTCGCTATACAAATCAAGTGTAAAGTAAAGTAAGAATAGTAATCATGTAAATTTTCAACCTGTTCGCTTAAATCGGTCCAAAGAAAGTGAAAGCTGCTATAAGAGTTTTTTGATTATTACATTTTTGTAAATATTTTAAAAAGTATAGTATTTAGGAGAAAATCCACATAGAATAAAATGATTCTAAATGAAATTTACAATACAACTGGGCTAGATGATTTTTTCAAACTTTCTCTCTCTCTCTCTCTCTCTCTGGCTTTCACATCCCATGCAGGGATTTCGCCGCCTGCACTAAGGCCCTCCATCCATCTCGATCCAGCGCTCTCGTCCTCCAGTTTCGACATCCTAATGTTCGTAGATCTTGTTCGATGTTGTCACGCTAGCGTAGTCGAGGTCTTCCTCTACGACGTACTCCGGCTGGTTGTTGATGGAACATTTTATTTATCATCCGTTGTTGTAGAGACCTTGTAACGTCGCCGAGCCATCTCACTCGATTGGATTTGATAAATCCGATAATATCGCTGCCTCCGAGGAGTTGCTTTATTTCGTGATTCAAACGAATCCGATATTCGTTGTTCGCAAATTTGATTGGACCAAAGATTGAACGGATTACCTTCCTTGCGAAGGTAGATAATAATCTACAATCGTTAGAGGTCATGGTCCAGCTCTCGCTTCCGAAAGTCAGCACACGTCTTATTAGTGCTTTATAAAATGCGAGCTTGCACGACTGCGATAGATGTTCAATAATCTTGATTGGGCGTAAAAAACTCGTTGTCCAGCAGCGATTCGGGCTTTTATTTCTGCCTGCATACCATTCGACGATGTTATAACTGACCCGAGGTGTTTAAAGTTTTCGACGCCATCAAAATTGTGGTCGCCAATTCCGAGATTTACCATAGAGATGTTCCTAGGTGTTGCTAAATATTTGGTTTTACTGCTGTTCACCTCCAAACCAAGTCTACTTGGGCAGCAATCGAGCGGCATGAAACTGTCCTTGATATCGCTAGGTCTTCGGCCAAGAAGCACGATATTATCTGCATATCCAAGAATTTGGCCTGACTTATTAAATATACAGCGCGAAGTTTCGATATTGCTTTTCCTCATTACGTACTCAAGCGCCAGATTGAACAGCAAACGCGCGAGTGCATCACCCTGTCGAACACCAGATGTTATTTCAAAGGAGTCTGACACAGATCCTTCAATTACGATTCTATTTACAGACCCGGACGTTGTTAATTTACACAGACAAACGAGTTTCTCTGGGATTCCCAGGCATATGATCGCGGCCCATAGGTTGTCGGGGTTTATACTGTCATACGCCTGTCGGAAGTCTATAAATAGTTGATGTATGGTTATGTTGTACTCCCAACATTTTTCCAAAATCATCCTCATGGTGAAACACTGGTCAGTGGTCGATCGGTTGGGACGAAAACCACACCGATAGTCGCCAATGATGTTTTCGGCGAAAGGGATGAGTCTGGTAAGTACAACATTAGCCAACACTTTGTAAGCCGTGTTCAATAGAGCTATACCACGAAAGTTTTCACATTTAAGACGGTCGCCTTTTTTATGCAATGGACATATGAGTGCGGTCATCCAATTCTCCGGCAACTCTTCTTGATCCCAAATACATACGATGAGGTCGTATAAACTTGTTGCGAGAGTAGAGTCTCCGAATTTAATCAATTCTGCGGGGATTCCATCGAGACGCGGGTGCCTTACCGTTTTGCAATCGACTATTTTTCCAAACGTTTATGGAAAATACGATTTATCATAATAAACTATATTAGAGAGCTTTACAAATCGTTTTTTACAAATATTTTAAAAAGTGAGGCATTTACGAAACCTTGTAAAAAAAATATTATAAATTAAATTTGGAAGAAAAGTAGTTACTTTTGATTTTTTGTAATAATTAAGCGGATGATTTTAGGCAAAGAAGCTGTTTTTTACAAAATTGTTACCAATTTGGCTTCTTATTTTTTAAGAGAAAAACGGAAAACTACGACTTGAGATTATGACAATACAAAGCATTGAGACATAGATTAACCGGAAATTGCTTATGGTGCCTTTTCTCCATGGCGGATGAGAACCAAAAAATGATGCTTTATCAAAAAAATTGAAGTCGATATGAAATGTTTAATGACTAATGAGCTTCGTCCTGTTGGGGGGATCATAAAATTCTCTAGTTGTCACTTACTCACCGATATATTTAAGTGATGGCGATTTATGTACATTCGTGATAAAATAAAATCGACTGTTTTCCTCACCATACTATATACACCTCTCCATGTTTTCTTTTTTGGATATGACTTAAAAAACGAAACTCGAAACAAATCTTCGAAATATTAACGGGATCTATACTTGTAGAAATGATTACATAGCTTAGTAGAATTTACAATTATCTTAGCGCTAATAACAACATAACCACAGCAACAACCTAATTCATTAAAAATGATTTCTTATTGTATTTTATACGTGTATTAAATTCTGACACTTTTTAAAAATTGTAAAGCCTCAACCAGCGAAAATTTAGGGGATAAGTACGACCACCAAAAATTTAGAGGTCTGCTGTTTATTTGGGACGAGAAGCCTATATAATTTTGGTGACTGTACCACTAACCGAGATGGTAAATATAAACTGCGTGCAATTTAAGCTCATAAGTGTTCGCTGGTTGAGGCATAAGGCTATTTGTTATACGCTTCACTTTCGGACGCTGTTTCTGGATTTTTATGGGTACATTCGATTGCCGTATCATTTGCGAAAGTAGACCTCATAATTTGCAAAGATGCTGGTAGCTCTGAAGTGAAAATTATATATGTATAACGTTGGACTAAACACAGAGCTTTGTGGTACACCTGCCAGAACGTTATTCTCGCCCAATTTAGAGGTTTTGTATTTGACATAATATCTGCAATTTCTAAAGTACGACTTTATAAATTGGTAAATTTCTGGCGATTTAAGATTAATTTTATGAAGCAGGCAGTCTTACAAAATTTTATCGATTGCTTGGTCAACAATCCAAGGAGACGGCGGAGCAGTATTTTTGCTCTTATTATTTTGGCCTTATTTTTGTAGCTAGTCGGTGCACTTGCGTTCAATGGTTCCGTGCTCGGCTCTGAAACCTAATTGATGATTAGGGATGGTATTTCGTAGTGCTGGTTCAGTATTTTCGATAATTGCTTTTTGAATACCTTTGAGATGATTGGTAGTAGTTTTATTGGCCTACATCTTGGTGGAATCCTGCCAGGCTTCGGGATAATATTTATAATTGATATAGTATCCAGCACTCAGGGGTACATCCTGAGGCACACTAAGGCAGTTCTTTAAGCATTTCACCTGTAATTCGATCATACCGTTTAAGTAATTTGGTGGCTGTCCATAAAGAATAGTTTGTGTCTGAATGGGGAAATAAATCGTTACGACCTTTTTTGCATATAGGCTTTGTTTTTTTCTCTGCGCCTATGGTTAAAATTGTGTTTTGCTAACGATTTATTTGCCAGATGCTTTTAAGCGGCATTTCTCTGTTTTTCTATTTCAGCGGATGTTATGGCGTGCATTGTATATGAGAGCTCTTTGATTTAGGCGAGCCTGAAATAGCTGTATGGACCAGTAAATCATTAAAGTTTTCCATAACAATGTTTATATCGTTAGCCGCCTGCAGTAAAGACGTCAAGTCGATATGCAAACTGATGTACGTCTTGAATTTCAACCAGTTAGTGAAGATGTTCGCTACTTGGTTGATTGGAGAACATGGTTTTTGGTCAGCCCAGTAATTGGTGTTACCAAGACCTACAATATTTGTAGGATAGTTATGTCGACATTTCTTGGAGAGTACAAGATAAGGGTATCCCAAGAATTTGTTCGAAAACATAAACATTTTTTATCGTAAGCAATAATACGGTTCAAATATATTTGAAACGTTCCTTCAGGTTACCCAGAAACTTGGAACTAGAGAAATTAGACTCGAAATTGGATTTTTTTTTTTTTTTAATTATCCCGCTACAGGACATAATTTCTCTCAGGAATTAAAACAAAATAAGAGTGAGATGCCATATTTTCGATAAAATGAGGTTTGACAATTATTTATATTATTAATTTGATGTTAATTTGGGATGGGATAACGCGTGCATAGTTTCATGTTTCTGTCCAATGCATCAATGCTATATCTTTAGTAAAATTTACTAGGTCAACTAACGCAAGTATACTTATTATAAAACTTGAGGGAATTTAGTGATACCATTAAATCATTTACTAAATTGATTTTTTACCATGCAACCAAAAATAAAATTATATTGTATACTACTGCCAGATAGGTGTTTACTCCGCATGGATTTGAATGATGATATCGGATGACCAAATCAACATATTAGCACCAACCGTATGTAATTACAATCATGATGCCATAATCAACTTTTTCGTATTTTCTATATTATTTACTATTAACGCATAATTATATTTCATTTTTACGAAAGAAAGAACAATATTCCTTTTATAAATCGACGACTCGCGTAAATAATTTTTAAAAATTAACGGAAGCTCGCTTGAAGTTTATTTGACTAGTTTCCAATTTACATTTGGTACGTGTATGAAATTTTTAACAATTAACAAAAAATGTATAAATAGTTAATATTTCAACATATTGCAAATGATAATAAAAAACTCAAAATTTTAATATTGACGAATATCACAAAATACTGAATGTGTAATACTGTAAAAAACTTTTAAAATATTTAAATAATTGCATCAAACTTTGAAATTCAGAGAACTGAAAATCGGCAAAATTTCAAAACAGACCGACCAATATTGTCAGATAATAAGGCAAGTGATATAAGAAACCAAAAAGGCATATTAATAAGGAGACAGACAAAGCAACTGTTGCTTGTTGTTTACTATCAATAACAAACTTTTTCCTGAATTTGTACGTAATTTAGAGGGTTACTGTATTGAAGATTGGCCAAATTTCAGTGTTGTTACCGGCGCCTTACCTATACTGTTAGTTAGCTGATGACTAACTAGTGCTTTTATTAAAAAGTAATGATATGTTAATTCGAAAAAAGCAAATATTGTCATTGGCTATGAATGACAAACATTTTTCTAACTATACGTAATTTAGAGGTTTACTGTAAAAATTTGACGTCGGCGAGTTTTTCAACTGAAGAAAAAATCTTAATTTTTGTATATCACCACAATAATTATCAATGGAAGAGCTTATATTTCACGTAGAGGTAGCAGTAAATAAAAATAAGCCAGAGGATAAACCAGCAATAAGATCAATTTTCAGATCAATTATATCACGCATGGTCAAAGAGAAAGCGGACAAAGGAAATTCACTATTGTAACTATGGACAAATCGGATTATGATAATAAAGTAAAACGAAAATTCAAGCAATGCTATTCCGCTCATGAAATTCCAATAAAATGGAATACTCTCTCTCAACAAGTGTGATTTGTGTCGGACTATCAGTCTAGTCAATATGTGGTTTATAGCTTATCCCAAACAAGCATAAATCCGGTGGCGGCGTACCACAGCTGTCGATAGATCATTGCCAAATGAATTGGTTGATCCAACGAACCCATTGAACCGGCAATTGTGTATTAAAATAGCAGTCAAATTGAATTTACGTGGCGTATATGCCACCTGATTCGCATACATCATCGTATACCAAGTGATGAGATACAATTATGGAAATTACCAACGCGAATGATCAATCAGACATAATTTTAATAACTGAGAATTTCAATCTCTCAAATATTAGTGGGACTTATGATGAAGAAACATACGATATGTAAAGTGAATCCGGATAACGAGTACCTGTTCATCGACACCACGTTAATCGCGGATCAGACCGAACCTAGGACCTAATGTTTAATAATATTGGAAAACAATGTCAAGCAACCGGGAATCTTACTACAACTTCAAAAGAGCCTATTCAAATAACTCACAACAACATTTTGAACAAATAAATTGAAATAGTGAGTTTAACAAGGCAATGGTATCGATGTAAAGGCATTAATTTATTCATTTATGTGTCTATGAGCAAGCCGAACAAATATCCTCCATGGTATAATGACCAACTTAGCAGTCTTAAGAACAAAAAAGACGAGGCTTATAAAGTAAACTTCAAATTATGTTCCCAGAATAGTAAATTGAAATTTACAGTGTACTACAAAATCCCGGTTTTCATACATTTTGGTGAATGAAAATTTTATCCAGCAAATTCATTAATATTTGATAAAAAAAAATACGAAATACAGTACTGGTCAAATAAATGTACCATCCAAAAAATGTTGATGTTTCGAAAAAAAAATCAATTTTTAACCATTTATTCAATGCATTTTCTGTAATTATAGACAGAAAACAGAATACTAAATTACTAAAACGGAAAGGAAGCTAATTATGGAAAAAAGGATGTTGAACAAGAAATATTCATTTAAATTAAAATTAAAGGTATTTATTTGTTAGCACAATCAAGTAATTCATTACAATAAATATTAGTAAAAATGAAAGACCGGTGTGAAGTTTCTAACGTTAATTAAAAGTGTAGCATACGCAACAAATATTCTGCAGCGCATGCAACTTATCTATGCAGTGTATTCAACTTATTTAACATGTATGTAAATAATTTATAAGAAAAACCACAAAAACTAAAATTAAATTAATTATTTCGAAATAAAAACAAACGAAAAATATATGTACAAATATGTATTAAAGTTTTCAAAGTTTTATCATACACTAATATTTACCAATTGAGGTTAAACACATAATTAACACTCCATCCTAGAGTTTTCGCAATATAGTCACTAGTATTCTCAAATAGTATACATTCGAGCCTATTCAAATTTGTATAGCCCGTATATATAAAAAGGGTTGGGCTCTTCTGACAAAATTTCATATTTTGATAAAAAATTATATGGGAGCTGTATCTACACTCCCAATTAACACTACATCTTAGAGTTTTCGCAATATAGCCACTAGTATTATCGAACAGTAGACATACGAGCCTATGTAAATTTGTATAGCCCGTACATATAAAAAGGGTTGGGCTCCTCTGACAAAATTTCGTATTTTGATAAAAAATTTATATGGAAGCTGTACCTACACTCCCAATTAACACTCCATCCTAGAGTTTGCGCCATATAGTCACTAGTATTATCGAATAGTAGACATACGAGCCTATTTAAATTTGTATAGCCCGTACATATAAAAAGGGTTGGGCTCCTCTGACAAAATTTCATATTTTGATAAAAAAATTATATGGAAGCTGTACCTACACTCCCAATTAACACTACATCTTAGAGTTTTCGCAATATAGCCACTAGTATTATCGAATAATAGACATACGAGCCTACTTAAATTTGTATAGCCCGTACATATAAAAAGGGTTGGGCTCCTCTGACAAAATTTCATATTTTGATAAAAAAAATTTATGGAAGCTGTACCTACACTCCCAATTAACACTCCATCCTAGAGTTTTCGCAATATAGCCACTAGTATTATCGAATAGTAGACATACGAGCCTTTTCTAAATTTGTATAGCCCGTACATATAAAAAGGGTTGGTCTCCTCTGACAAAATTTCATATTTTGATAAAAAAATTTATATGGAAGCTGTACCTACACTCCCAATTAACACTCCATCCTAGAGTTTTCGCAATATAGCCACTTTTATTATCGAATAGTAGACATACGAGCCTATTTAAATTTGTATAGCCCGTACATATAAAAAGGGTTGGGCTCCTCTGACAAAATTTCATATTTTGATAAAAAAATTATATGGAAGCTGTACCTACACTCCCAACTAACACTCCATCCTAGAGTTTTCGCAATATAGCCACTTTTATTATCGAATAGTAGACATTCGAGCCTATTCAAATTTGTATAGCCCGTACATATAAAAAGGGTTGGGCTCCTCTGACAAAATTTCATATTTTGATAAAAAAATTATATGGAAGCTGTACCTACACTCCCAATTAACACTCCATCCTAGAGTTTTCGCAATATAGTCACTAGTATTATCGAATAGTAGACACACGAGCCTATTTAAATTTGTATAGCCCGTACATATAAAAAGGGTTGGGCTCCTCTGACAAAATTTCATATTTTGATAAAAAAATTATATGGAAGCTGTACCTACACTCCCAATTAACACTACATCCTAGAGTTTTCGCAATATAGTCACTAGTATTATCGAATAGTAGACACACGAGCCTATTTAAATTTGTATAGCCCGTACATATAAAAAGGGTTGGTCTCCTCTGACAAAATTTCATATTTTGATAAAAAATTTATATGGAAGCTGTACCTACACTCCCAATTAACACTCCATCCTAGAGTTTTCGCAATATAGCCACTAGTATTATCGAATAGTAGAAATTCGAGCCTATTTAAATTTGTATAGCCCGTACATATAAAAAGGGTTGGGCTCCTCTGACAAAATTTCATATTTTGATAAAAAAATTATATGGAAGCTGTACCTACACTCCCAATTAACACTCCATCCTAGAGTTTTCGCAATATAGCCACTAGTATTATTGAATAGTAGACATTCGAGCCTATTCAAATTTATATAGCCCGTACATATAAAAAGGGTTGGGCTCATCTGACAAAATTTCATATTTTGATAAAAAAAATATATGGAAGCTGTACCTACACTCCCAATTAACACTCCATCCTAGAGTTTTCGCAATATAGCCACTAGTATTATCGAATAATAGACATACGAGCCTACTTAAATTTGTATAGCCCGTACATATAAAAAGGGTTGGGCTCCTCTGACAAAATTTCATATTTTGATAAAAAAATTATATGGAAGCTGTACCTACACTCCCAATTAACACTATATCCTAGAGTTTTCGCAATATAGTCACTAGTATTATCGAATAGTAGATACACGAGCCTATTTAAATTTGTATAGCCCGTACATATAAAAAGGGTTGGTCTCCTCTGACAAAATTTCATATTTTGATAAAAAATTTATATGGAAGCTGTACCTACACTCCCAATTAACACTCCATCCTAGAGTTTTCGCAATATAGCCACTAGTATTATCGAATAGTAGAAATTCGAGCCTATTTAAATTTGTATAGCCCGTACATATAAAAAGGGTTGGGCTCCTCTGACAAAATTTCATATTTTGATAAAAAAAATTATATGGAAGCTGTACCTACACTCCCAATTAACACTCCATCCTAGAGTTTTCGCAATATAGTCACTAGTATTATCGAATAGTAGACATATGAGCCTATTTAAATTTGTATAGCCCGTACATATAAAAAGGGTTGGGCTCCTCTGACAAAATTTCATATTTTGATTAAAAAATTATATGGAAGCTGTACCTACACTCCCGACTAACACTCCATCCTAGGGTTTTCGCAATATAGTCACTAGTATTATCGAATAGTAGACATATGAGCCTATTTAAATTTGTATAGCCCGTACATATAAAAAGGGTTGGGCTCCTCTGACAAAATTTCATATTTTGATTAAAAAATTATATGGAAGCTGTACCTACACTCCCGACTAACACTCCATCCTAGAGTTTTCGCAATATAGCCACTAGTATTATCGAATAGTAACACAAAAATAACGAATCGGCTGAAATAATATTTTTTTTAGAAAATGATCACCGTACGATATGAAAAGCAAACAAAAATTGGTAATGAAGTAAGTCCATTTCTTAAAAAAGTTTTACTAGATGTATATACAATAGTAGATATATAGTCCGGTCAAATGCACCAATAATCCAAAAATAAACAGTAGAAATGGTTATATACTATAGACTATATATATATATATGTATGTAAATGGAAAAAAGAGGATAAAATATGTTATGACTACAAAATATGCGGTTGAGTAGTTTTCTTTTAACCATCGCTTAGCGCCACTTGCTATGCGAGCGAAAGGTGATATTTGGTTATATGAGAGAAAGCCTTTTACGATTTTATTATTATTTCATCATTTGTTACATTAATTGTAAACTAATTGAACATTTTACATAATAGTCAACCGAATTATAGTCAACTGAGGTTTATATTACATTAAACCTAGTTTTTTGAGAAATTGGTCATCTTTTGCTCTAGTTCTAAAATATTCCATCAGATGTCAGTTACGTTGAGTTAACAGGCGAATATACAACTTTGTATTGAACTGTGCGAAATTAAAAAGGGAAAATATGATATATTATATAAACCTCTCGTTTTCGAATATTACCGCGATGCGTTCGTAAAATTGTAATATTATTGAAATAGATTGATATATCACTGAGTTTGTCATTTAATGTTCTACTCAATGTCTTAAGTTTGGATATATATTATATAGCATATGAGATATTGACAAATTATTGAACTTAACGGCTAAATTTCGAGGAACGCCGAGTATTTCAGCTAGTTGTGAATAAATTAATTAATTATTGTGAAATCAAGTTTAATAAAATCGTATGTGTATATTTACGACATTTTATAATAAAAATTTCTCTAAAATTCAATTGTGGATTTAATCTTATAGAATAAATTTAATTGTTCGTGATATTATTGAAAAATAATAAAAAGTTTAGTTCGGATAGTGAGAGTCACAACAAATTATAGTAAAATACTGAGTAAGGAGTGTATTTGTGTTGTAATTCTCTTATAAAGTTTCTGCGGTTATTTATTAGTTGTGTTATTTAAGGTGCAATTTATAATTTGAATTTATTTTACTTTTGTAGGTTCAGAAGAGAAATTCCATTGTGAATTTTATCAAATTGTTCAATATACCTACATACATTTTATATTAATAAATTTTATTTAAAAAGAAAATGTTTAGACCAAAGCATAATTATAGAGCAAGGCGTGACAATTTTAACGTTGACAGTTTGATTGGTGCTCTGGTTAAGTTAAATTTAAATAAAGTTCCGAATTTTTCAATTAATAATTTAAACAATTGTGATCTTATAAATATTTGCAAACATATTAAAATAAGAAATAATTCAAACAATAGGAAAAAAATTTTATATGTTTTGAAAAAGAATGAAAAATCGATAACTGCTACAATTTTGAAGCTTAACAACAGTCAAGATAATAATACGAATATCAAGGATCAAGAAGATTTACTTTTAAACTGTGACATCGAGAGCAATCAAAAATTAAATATTCTTCCAAGAGCTTGTGAAGTGTCAATAATCACTCCTTGCACAAAACCAAATTTTAGATTTATCAAACGGCTAAAATTAAATAAAAAACTTAATAATACAGATCGCGAGGAAATCAGAGAACTGCTGGTTGAAAATGTAAATCAAATGAATTTACCATGTGTGATTTCATTCCAAACAATTCGATGTTCAAATATAAGTTCCAAAATAACTATATATGGGTTTTGCAGGCAATCCCCTGATAAAAAATTTAAGTTTGAGATAATTGATTATAGATTTTTAGATATTTATTTAATAGGCGAACTTTGCACAAGACATAACGGTAAAAAAGTATACCGCCAAATTCGAGGCTTAAAACGCGAATTAGCTAGAAAAAATTAGAAACGACAACGTGTCATAATTTTTCATTAAATTTGGCTGATGCAACTGATGTAGAACTATTTAATAAAGGGAATACACAGTCATTTGTTCGTGCCGCAATCATACGAAAAATCAAATCCGAACAACTAAAACTGAATGATTTAGTTCGGGACTGCGATATAATAGATTTATGTCAAATCAATATTTCGGAAAATAAGACTAAAAAATATATACAAAATTTTTCACCGGATCCCTTAAAAGTAATTATGTTTAGCAAGTGTACTTTAGAATTACTAACCAAATATAACATTTTGGGTATTCATTTTGACGCAACAGGCCAGGTGGCCAAACATCCAATTTACCATCGTTACCACAGTTACAAACGTATTTTGTATTACGCATGCGTTATTAATACATATTAATAACAGTTTAATTCCCGTTGGAGAATTAATTTCATCAAAGCATGATACTGTAACGATAACTAGGTTTTTGCAGGATTTACAAGTAAATATGCCAGCACGCTATGTCCCTAAGTATTTTATAACCGATTGGTCTTGGGCACTTATTAAATCAATAATTACATGCTTCAACAAAATGACTGTAGCAGAATACCTTTGTTTATCATATGATATTCTTAATTTAAAAAATGAAACAAAAAATTTAGTTGGTTCTTTTATATGCTGTTCCCATTTTGTGAATATAATTTCAACTCAGATAAAAGAAAAGATACCCAATTGTTCCAAAGAAACCAAAAATTTAATTATGGATATTTTCTGTGGTATGTTATGCTGCGAAAGTTTGTTAGAAGTAGACCAGTTTTTTAAACTTTTCTGCCATATTTTTTGTTTTGAGTATAATACTCAAACTGTACATGAACCGTATGAGAAATTGCAATCATTATTCACAAAAGTTTATTGTAAGGTATAGATTTCTAAAATTGCTGTACGGCATAAGCTCCGCACCGGAAATATTCCATCGAGTTATGTCAGATATATTTTTCCTGATATTCCTGGTACGCTAATCTATATTGATGATTTTTTAGTTTTTGGAAAAAACAAAGATGAACATTCAAATAACCTAAAGCAGTCTTTCAAAGAGCGAATTCCGTAGGTTTGAAATATAACAAAGATAAATGTAAATTTGAAATGTCAGAAGTGTCGTATATTGGTCATATTTTCAGCAGTCAAGGAATGTCAGCTGATCCATCTAAGATAAAAGCTATCAGTGAAATGCCAAGTCCATCCGATAAAAAGGAACTACAGCGATTCCTAGGTATGGTAACATATTGGGAATCATTTATTTCTAATTTGTCAGAAAAAACCAATACGTTACGTCGATTATTGAGAAAAGATAGTAAATTTGTGTGGGATCAAAATTGTCAACAAGTTTTCGAAAAATTAAAAATTGATATCACATCAGCACCGGTTTTATCTTATTTTGATTCAAAAGAACAAATAGTATTGTCTGTCGATTCATCTCAGTTTGCTCTAGGAGCAGTGTTATTTCAAAAGAATAAACCCATAGCGTTCGCATCGAAATCGTTAACCGAGACTTAACAGCGTTATGCACAGATTGAAAAAGAACTGCTCGCGATAGTGTTCGGTTATGAAAAATATCACCAATATTTATATAGTCAAGTTGTTAGAGTGGAAACGGATCAATCGTTGGTTACTCTTTTCAAAACACCTTTACACATAGTTCCAGCGCGGTTACAAAGAATGATGTTACGCATTCAACGTTATGATCTAAAATTAGTTTATATGCCTGGAAAGTTAATGTACATTACAGATACTTTATCGAGATGTCCGTTGAAACAAACAGCAATGGATCTTTTAGATGAGGAAATTAAATTATATGTAAATATTGTCTCTTCAAACAATTTAGCAATTTGTGAAACTAAATTGGCAAAAATAAAAAAAGAAACAATGAAAGACGAATGTCTACAACTTTTATAAGAATATTATGTTAATAATTGGCCTGGTAGTAAAAATAAAGTGTCTGATATTGTAAAACCATATTACAATCATCGAGATGAGATTAATGTTTTAGATGGTTTAGTATTAAAAGGTTTTAAAATTATAATTCCTTTCAGTCTTCGTAAATAAATAATAAATGTTGTACATGAGAGTCACTGGGTATAGAAAAATGTTAAAGCCTGGCAAGAGAGTTCATTTATTGGACTGGAATGTCAACGGATATAAAAAATAGTATACAACAATGTGATATTTGCATGGAATATTCAAAAAAATAATAGGAAACAACCACTCATTCCCCATAGTTTGTCTTATTTACCATTTACAAAACTAGCTATCGATTTGTTTACATACAATACAAAAACTTATTTGATCTTAGTCGATTACTATTCGAAGTATGTATATTGAAATCTCATTATTGTCTTCTGGTTATACATAGCGTCTCAGGTAATAATTTCACTTAAATCAATATTTGCTCGACATGGAATACCGCAGGAAGTAATTTCTGATAATGCTCCACCTTTCAACTCTCAAGAGTTCAAATTTTTTTTCAATGATTGGGGAATTAAAAGCACTACGTCAAGTCTACATCACCCAAAAAGTAATGGATTAATTGAAAAATCTGTAGATACATTAAAAGTATATTATATAAATCAGATGAAGAAGGTACTGATCCTTATTTAAGTCTATTAAATTTCCGTACTACACCTAAAACTAATTTTTTTGCTCCGTCAGAATTGTTGATGTCCAGAAAATTGAGAACTAAATTACCGACTCATTCAAAGAAATTATAACCACAACTCGTTAACTCGGAAGAATATCGTAGAAAAGCGGAAAATATACAGGAAAAAATGAAAACCAATCATGATAAAAATACTACGAAAGCGCTGTCAGATTTAATCGTTGGAGAAACGGTTTATTTCAAAAAACAAAAATCGATTTTTTGGATAAAAGGTAAAATTAAAGAAGTACTAAAATACCCACCGCGATCGTATTTAATACAGTCTAATGATAATGTTGTCTATAGGCGCAATCGAATATTAATTAAAGAATGTCATGGTAAGGATAGTACAGATCCTTGTTCTTCAACGTATTATAATTCTAATTTAAGTAACAATACTCATCAAGTCATCAATATCGGAATATAAGAACTCCTTCAAAAAGGACAATTATAGCTCCAAAGAGATTGAATTTTTAAAAATATATCTTAAAATTTTTATCAATATTAAGTTTAATTATACTTTAGTTGTTATCATTATTATTGTATACTCCGGTTTCCAAAATTTAATACTTTTTCATTTTCAATTTTATTGGGATATCGAACCAAAAATTTTTTAAACAAAACATGGTTGGGAGAATTGGAAATGAGAAGTAATATTGAGTACATCCAAAACTAATGATCATGGGTTGTATCGACCGAACAATGTTTAAATAAAACCATAGTAAATAAATATTTAGACAAATATATAAAGTATACTATATAAAGTATACTGAACAACACACGCTAAATTACCAGAAATCAACTGAATACATTTTAATCAAAGACAAAACAAGAAATTTGAACTAAGGCATCTGACATTTATGACTCAATTACAAATATAGAATGTTTTAATATGCGAATTTCCACAAAACCATTAAGTTCCACACAGCCGTAAAATATATTTATCATCCCACAAATATTCTAATACTCTTATGGGAGACGTTTCTGCAAATATTAAATATTTAATTATTTTGCGTTTAAACACATTTCTACAGAACCCTTAATATCTTTATTTTTAAAGTTCTATAATATTTAAACACTTATAACTTTTAATGTGATCATAGTAAATAATAAACTTAATTAATGTTAAAATTCACGAGCACGCAATTTCATTATATACTAACTAATCAATTAAATTCTAAGAAACTGGTGGGACGTAGAATATTAAGATCTAGTTCGTTACAGAGGCATAATTATCCAATTAATCTAAATTCGATTATTAATTTAGAAAAAAGGTTTAAATTTGCATGAAAAATACGTCCTTATTGGGGGCTTATTAATTTTCAACACGTGGCTTCATTATTTGTTTAATGTTAGACTCAAAAAATGCGCTCCAATAAACTTTTCAAATCATTGTTTGTTTTCCACCTTGGTACATTTTATGAAAATTAATATATCTTTTTTATATTTTCTAAGAAATGTTAACCTGATGAAACCAAATTTTGTATGCACACAATAACTTCTAATTAGGTAGTGAATAAATTTACTAATATTTTCCCGGATCAATAAAACCAATTTGTGTTATTACTATCTCTTTACGAAAACAGTATTTTAAATTTTCTTAAATATATTTTCCTTTTATGCTTAGAACGTCCGGTGCGGCATCGAAACACTATATAGGTATACATACATAGTTAAAATATTAAATTTCTACTAACCTTTAATATTAATTAACAATAATATTAAACTAGAAAATTTATTATTTTCCGTTAGGTCATCCGTATAAAATAATCCTTAATTAATTCACGCGAAAAATCACTTCCGTTTTAAATCCGTTAGCTCAATAAATAACTTTACAAATATATTAATTACATTTTCACTTCACTTTGTAACCAAATATAAATTTTATATAATTATTTTAGATTTACACACATTAAACAAACCACTTTCAAAACTTAAAATTATTTAAATTAATAAAAACAACTTTTACAACACAAAACCACTATTCGTGCTTAGAACACAAAAAATAAAATACTTTAACTAGCACACGTATCACACACTTTAAAACCCATAAAAACCACGATCACATAATTTTCCACTGGAACAAAAAACGCATCACCAAGAAAAAATAAAAACAAAATTAAATTTTCCCGATTTCTTGTAACGTACGAAAGTAACAAAAACTTTATTTAAATCCCGTAAAAATACAAAATATTTTGTTGACAGTGTTTCTATTTCCACAGTACACACACCGTTAGATATCCGAACATTGGTAACGTCGAACGAATACTGAACGTTTTAAAAAGAAAATGAAAATTTTTATATTTTGTGTACACACACGAAAAACAAAAAAGAAACGGGAAGCGTACACATGGATGAGAAAAATGAGAAACAAAACAAAACACAGAAAAAATAAAGTTTCTATTTCGTTTTTCATTTTTCACTCAAATTTTCACTCAGATACACGAGTAAAAATGTAACTCTCAAAGTATATATCATCATGACGATGATTAAGCTCGACGACGACAATCAAGAAAAATAAAACTGTTATACCGTTGTACAATAAAAAAATGTGTGTGTGTTGAATTGTTACAAATTTCCATTCCCCTTGATTTTCTTTAAATTTCCCTCGAGTTTTTCTTTTATTTTTTTGTTATACTCAGTTCGCTTATGCCAGCCAAATTACTCATGTTATGCTGTGTTTTATTTTTTTATTATGCATGTACGAGAAAACTTTATGAAAATGAAAAGACTGGAATTGATGCTGTATCGCTTTTTTAATGTGATTGACAACGAGGAAAAAAGTAAAAAAATGTTGGGATATTTTGCGTGAGGGCATGAAAAATAAAACTGAAAGTTGGAAAATATTTTTATAGAAATAAAATAAGAACATATCGTATATAAGGCAACGGAAAATATTTCAGTATATATTCTTGTTATTCGGGTGGAGAAATGAAAATATTTATTACAAAGTATAATAAATTTGCGCGGATAATTGAATTTGTCGTTTTCGGGATAAAAATAAATGATGATAAAAAAAATGTTTTGGGGTCAAGTATTTTTCTACGTACTCTCGTATACATATAATGCGGTTTCGAATGTACAAGAGAAAAATTAATAGCCGAATAATAAATTCTGAAATTAATGAACCTGAGATAAGAATATGGTGAAAACGGAAAAATATGATTTCATTTTTGGCGGTGAATGTTTCAGCTACAATACGAATATGATACAGTACCAGTATATGTTTTAGTTCACTATTGTGCATTTCAGTCAGGTTATTCTCAAAGATAATTTGAATTCTAATAAAGTTCAAATATCGTCGTTTATTCTAGGCCTTACAATTTGAAAGTAAGGCCTTAAGTAGCGGAAATATTTTAAAACATGAGCAAATTTGGTGTATTGCATCTGCTACTGTTTCGATATCGAGATCACGGTGTATGTTTGTTTTATGTATGCATGTACCAACGTGTGTATCGTTTTACGTTGCAAATTTAATAGATATATTTAAAGCAGAAGCTGAGTCCCACAATTATTGTATTCCATAAGTTCAGATTGGTTTAAATACCATTTAATACATCAAGATTTTACACCTATAGGTTTTAGACCTATAGGTATTCGAAAGTTTCGTGGTTTGGCCGTAATATGGTTATGCCTGGCTTTATCAGGTTCTGGCGAGAATTATAAGGTTCTGGCTGAAAAAGCGTATATCTCACAATCGTGCACAATGCATCGTTGTGCCATAGTTTGGTTGTAAATAGGTTCCGGCTGAAATTGTAATATTTTTTTCCGAAAAATCGTGTATTTCTGGATTTATAAGATTCGGATGAAAAAATATATAGTGCTCAATAATGCACAATGCATCGTGCTACTTGTACCATAGTTGGCTTGGCTGTCATATAGTTTTGGCTGGTTTTATCAGGTTCTGGCCGGAATTATCAAGTTCCGGTTGAAAAATTATATCGTGTACATTGATACACAATGCATTGTGCTATATTTGTACCAGTTAGTTTTCTATAGAGGGTATGGTTCCGGCTGAATTTGTAAAGTTTTTTCCCGAAAAATTGTAAATTACTGGATTTATAAGGTTCCGGCAGAAAAATTATATAGTGCACAATGATGCACAAAGAATCGTGGTACTTGTGCTATAGTTGGTTTAGCTGTAGTATGTTTCTGGCTGGCTTTATAGGGTTCTGGTCAGAATTAAAAGGTTCCGGTGGAAACAGCACATTTTGCCCAATGCATCGTGCTACTTGTGTCATTAGTTTGGCTATAGGTTCCGGCTACATTTGTAAGGTTTTCCCCCGAAAATTCGTATATTTCTGGGTTTATAAGGTTCCGGCTGAAAAATATATAGAGCTCAGTAATGCACAATGCATCGTGCTACTTGTACCATAGTTAGTTTGGCTGTAATATGGTTCTGGCTGGCTTTATCAGGTTATGGCCAAAATTAAAGGTTCCAGCCGAAAAATTATATACTGCACAATGATGCACAATGGATCGTGCTACTTATACCATGATTAGTTTGGCTGTAGAGCACTGGAGCTGTAGATCGCAAATGCGTGGCACGCGTGCCAAACTTGACACGTTTAAAAATTCGGCCGGCACGCCACAAAATTATTCTAAAAAAAAGGAAAAACCCAAATAAAACAACAAATGAAAAAACCTTTTAAAACTTTACTCCACCTCAGGATTGTGATGTTATTGTAATAATGATGCTTGCCCAACCAGTGAAATAGCTAAATATGGAGAGGCATTTGGTGACGGGAAATTTTTTAAGACCGCTCTTATAAACTGCGCAGAATCGCTTTTCGAGGATTTTGATAACAAGGGTAAAATACTTACACGTATACAAGGCATTCAATTAAGTGCAAATGAACGAAAATGTTAATGATCAGTTAATAGCTGATCTCCGTACAGCTGCACGTGGAATTCTGTAGATGGAATAATGCGGGAGGAATTGTTGAAACTGGGAACATTACCAAAACGAACAAGAGGTGTTAATATTCTGGAAGTTGTCAGAAAAGCTTGAATCGATTCAAATGTCAATATTGAAAAAAATTGTTCAATTTCTATTGATGGACATCAAGTGTGATCGGCAAAGAGTCTGTATTTAAAACTTTGTTGGGAAAAGAAGTAGGTCATTCAGTAATGGGATTTCATTGTATGTTCCATTTGAATGTTTCATATAAATCAATTGTGCAAAATAATGATTATTTCAATTAAATCATGAAATGGAAACGGTTGCTAAAGTTATAAAAAATGACGTTGCTAGTGATTTCTCGAAAGACAATTTATAAAGTTAATGAAGGATATGAATGCACCATATGAAACCCCTTGTCTACTGATGTTTAATAACGTTTGTCGGCTTAGTCGAGCTTTATCATTGGAAAGGTTTGTTCACTGTTTGGACGAAATTCGTTTATTTCTGCTAGACAAGAAAAAGGTATTTTCGAATTTAACTAATACCAATTGGTTAATGCAGTTAATTCTTCTGACTGACTTCAGTATTTATTTAAATTAATTAAATCAAAAACTTTTAATGAAATAAGGTAAACCACCAAATAATAGTAATACCGCTTTTGAGATGAAGTTGCAGTTTTAAAAAATACAGGGCATGTTCGTTTGGAAATTACCCACTTCTCAAATATTTCCTCAATTTAAAAAAGTTTGTGGCAGATATTGACTTGTTTGAAAAGGGAAGTCACAAGAATTATTTGCACAATTTAGCGGGGTGTTTAATATAAACACTGGAGTCTTTCGCAACTCAGTTCAAAAACTATTAAATTTGTTCGCAACCCTGGCAAGTTCATTCAGATGGTTTCACGATTTTGCCTGGATGAATTTTGATGAGTTGGATACTGAATTGCATGAATTTCAGTGTAGCCTAATTTGGTGGCGAAAAAATTGAAAATTTAAAAAACATTATTGAAAATGGTATAAGGAACGATAATAAATCGTTAAATATTGATGATGAGGTATTGAAAGTGTGGCAAAGCATTCCAAACAATTTCACATCTCTACGAAAGTTTTCAATAGCGTTATTGCCTGTGTTTCCTTCTACTTATTTCTGTGAATCCCTATTTTCACAGATATTCGTCGTTTTAACAAAAACAAGGAATAGAATGACCAGAAACAATTCTGGAGCATGTGTTGCATTAAAAGTAACAAAATATACTCCAAACGTAGACATAGCAGACCACTTAGACCACTTAGCATCCAAATATGTACAAAAAAAATCTCCCGCTGGGCCAAATACTTAAATATTTTACTGATGATTAATACAATCCCATTCTCACTTTCTATTGCAACGATAAATTTTCCATAATTTAAAATTTAATTACAGATTCATTTATAGTTGTATAGATTTAAATTTTGGTTCCTATTAATTTTATTTTAAGTTATTCTTGGTGCTTAATTTTATAATTAAGACACTTTTGAAATAACAGATTTATGAATTAAAATTAAAACTATTGTTTTTCTATTTAAAATATTTATTTTATTTTATGCTATTATGAAATGGTTGGCACGCAAAATAGGAGATTTAAAAAAAAAATTGGCACACTAAAGTAGAAGTACTTGCGAACCATGATCTATATTTTAAATCCAACCTGAGATATAAAACTCTTCTCTGAAACCTGAATTGGTTTAAGTTTTTAAGAAGCAATTTTCAGAGTTTTGGCCGATTTGGAAGTACGAGTAAACTGATTGGACGATACGAGGCTACTTTTGTTTCATCTTTACCAGGTTTAACGATCATTCTGATCTGCCAAATTTTCCAAATTTCCGGAAAATAGTCAGTTTTCATTACAGCATTCAAAATGCATTGTTACGAATTCTACTCTACACAAGTATATCACTTGGTGATCGAGTGGTTAAGGTATATACCACCAGCTGCTATGAACCCAAAGGTCGCGAGTTCGAATCTTGTCAGAGTCCATAATTTTATTAGGGCGATTATTATTCTAAACATGCTGTGTTGCTCCAATACACTAATTGAGATTTTTAGAATGACGTTCTATGTGTAGAGGCATATGAAGATAATGAAAGCAATTGTAAATGGCGGCGATTATCATCATCGAAAATACTGGAAGTAACAACCGGCGTTAATCATCAAGACAGGGAAAATGATCATATAGAATGTTCGCAAACACAACTAATATGAGTGTAGTCGGTACCTCCGATATTCGATGGCGCGATCTCTTTTGGGAAATTTAAAATGCAGTTTCAAGCGCAGTAAAGCACAATTGATGGGGGCGCAGGGGAGCAGCTCAAACCACTCATTTTGGCTGTTCGTGGCAAAGCTACAGAAGTCTTACAAACAGTACTCGTAAGAAGAAGGCGCTATGAGCGAGTCATGACTGAGTTGGAACTAAGATACGGGCAGTTACACATCAGAGAATTATGCAAGATTCAACTCCAAAGCAAGCGGGTACTACGCCTGCAAGAAAGCCTGCAAGATTTGGAGAGTAACGAAATTAGAGTGTGAAGCCTACAACACTGCACCTGCAGATGCATTGAATGAACTAACAATGGATGCGTTAATCAGTGCTGTTAAGAACAACCATCCGAAATTTCATTTAAATACCAATATTAAAGATAAAACCATGAATGAAGTATTGGTGTAGGCCTTAGATTATGAGGCAGCCAGAGCAAATTTGGCCACTGATACAGTTAAGTTGTGTACGCTTGATTTCGAGGATATTGCAAAGATAAAGACTGTAATAAGAGAGAAATTAAGGAAACTAACACAAAGCTATTGGAACCACAGAAACAGGCAAGTATTGAGCCAAGTAGCATCAAAGGTAAAAGATGGTACCGTATAAATGAATGGAAATCATTTTTATGTTTCATGGCTTTTTGTTAATTTTATTTAAATTTGTCTATTTTTTAAAAAACTTTGAATATTTATTTAATTATTATTTTAAGTTATAATTATTTTAAACAACACAATCAATTTAAAAAAACATTTAAAAACAGTAATTTAAAAAAACTTTCTTTTTTAACAAATATTAAAAATTTATATAAAACTTATAAATCAGGAAGATTATTTTCGGAAATTTCTTCCATCCTCAGTTCCTTTTTTTCAATCAAAATTAGTAATATTGAAAAAGAAACTGAGGATGGAAGAAATTTCGGAAACTAGTCTTCCTGATTTATAAATTTTACAAAAAATAAATGTTTAATATATTGTTAAAAAAGAAAGGAGATATGCCGGAATATGACGATGCAGAGAAAGAATCAGGGACATGATGAGCCAATAGTGGGAAGCGTCGAGAAAGCCGAGCAACGACAAAATTGTCAAGCAGTAAGAGGCCGTAAAAATAACGTAGCTGAACAACGACGACGAATGGACAAACATCGATTCGCAGTAGAGAGCAACAGTACGCAGTATGGGCACGCATGGGTGACTATGTGTGGCTGAATTCCAGAAAACAGAAAAGTAGATCTCAAAATGCACAACAAGATTGGAAAGGTTCATACACAATTGTCAAGAGGATCAGCGGCGATGTTTATCGGATTTTAGAGGTGGACAAAAAATTGTGCAGGTTTATAAATGGAAGCGATATGACAGTGGACGTGTCTGTTTGGGACGAACAGAGTTAAGGTGGGGGTAGTGTTACGAATTCTACATTACACACACATATCACTTGCTGATCGAGTGGTTAAAATATACACCACCAACTGCTATCAATCCAAAGGTCGTGAGTATCGAATCTTGTCAGAGTCCATAATTTTATTGAGGCGATTTTTTTTTCTTAACATCATTGATGTTGCCAGATCAAGTATTACTCCAATACTGATTGAAAATTGGATTTTAAAATGACGTTCAAAATGAGGTGGAGGGGAATCTAAAAATACCGAAAGGGATTGTAAACGGCAGCGATAGTCATCCTCAATTTTCACGATTTATAGAACATTTGAAATGGATTGTGATCGTTGTTGAGTTGTGTTTTTTTTGGAGAAAATAAACCCATGCACTTTTTTCGGCAAGTTTTTTTTTTACTTTACACTTGTATTTTTAACACAAAGAGTAAATTGTATTGATGGCAATGCTATTTGACTTTTTAGTTTTTAATATTTTATTTATTTTTGCTGCACTCAGTGATTTTACGTTCCGTACCTCCTGACGGTTTAAATCACATGGCAAAATGTTGCATAAAATTAATTGTATGTCTAAAATACTATCCCTTATACTTTTAGGGATATAAACTGAATAAAAAAGGCTTCAAAGATATCGTAACATATCGGTTTCGCTTGGAAACCAGAGTTCTCGAATTTATACCGTTTCTTAAAAACCTTGAAAATTTCTCCTGTTTTTATGGCTTTCTGCATTTTCGTGTTCTTTTTCCGTTAGAAGTAGAAGCGAACCAAAAAGCTAATATAAGTCCCGATATTAACATTTCTGCGATCATAAAAAATCGGTTATCATCGCTTTGAACCGATCTCCGTTGATCGCAACGGTATTCTCAGCATAAGTTTCGAGGATAAAATGCCCGCCATGGCGCCACTACATACCAACTGTTACTCATTGTGAATGCTTTGCCTTCTCTATGATTACGTGTAGCTTTTTCGAACCCAAAATTCGACAAGTTTGCTTGTTTGATTAGCCCCGAGATATAAACACACCTCGTTCGGAAAGATATTTTTTCAACCAATTGCGTTTCCAGAATCAATTGGACCTTAAACGAGAACAATCCGCGAACTTTTGGCAACGTAATACTCACTTTGGAAATAAGTTTTCAATATTTCGGGCGGGAAACAGCTGTCAGTGTTAGAATATACATATGATTCAAGAAGAAACCGCAAAATGGCCCACCTTTTATTAGCGAATATAAATTAATTTTGTAACATTTGTCAAACGACAAAATTCGATAAAGTTTTTGATTTAAAGGATTCCCAGTTAAAATATTTAAGAGTTCATCAAGTTACCTCAGGAATTCTCTAAGGATCTCACATTTCGCCCTGGATATTTCTTAATGTTGTCGAACGGATTACAGATATTAAAAGTAATAATCTAATATTCTTAGTGAGTGGCGTTCCAAAATAATTGCACTTGACTATGAATAAATGCAATATAATGTCATTCCATAGAAAACCCGTAATAAACACTTACAATATCAACAATAACGAATCGCAGAGATGAAAAATGGTTTTAGAGACTGGGACGATCAACAGACACATCGGCATTACCATTGCTAAAGCCAATTCAATGTTTGGTTTTATCAAACGATGGACGGGTGGGTGAGTTCTACGATTTATCTACACTTATACCTCTATATTTGGCGTATACGTTAGGTCTCAAGTGAAATGTATAGTAACTCTCTTCACAGAGAATCGAAAGTTTAAAAAAATAAAATTCTCTTATTACTTTCGTTTACGTAGTAGAATAAAGATAGTAATCATGAAAAATTTTGAACTTGAGATTTTTGCAAATTTACCATTCGCTATATCGCTGAAGTCAAAAAAGTAGTTTTTAAAAAAAGATCTTTATGTCTATGTGTGGTGCCTTGCAGACTTAAGGTCTGTGCGCTCTCTACAACCCAGACAGATTTAATGATAGTGGTAAAATATCATAATTAAGTTTTTTTCATAAATTGGAAGATCCTAGTGATTTTTGCTGAAATCGGTTCACATAGAAGCTTTTTCGTTTCAGTTTCCAAAATTTAATCGGAAAAAACGATTTTCATCAAAAATTCAGCCTTTTGTGACAGCCCAAAATGACTGCTTGATTGGGATGAATCATCATGCTTAAGATTTTTCCATACATTTTCGTTGGTTGCAAATATTGTAAAAATATAAAGCATTTACGAAAAAACCAGTAAAGAGAATCGTTAAATAAATAAATAAATTGAGAATATAGTTGGCGAAAAATTTTATGCAGCAAAACGAACAATACCTTGTAATTAAGCGGCGCCAAGTATAAATATCTTTTGTACGAGGCATGTTATGACATTCAACATTAAGTTTAGTTTCGGCTCCTACAGTTCATCTGAACTTGACAATCGGATGATAAAACATATGGACAAAGTCAGAAAAAGAGTTAAAAAATACGGGATAGTCCTATTGAGATTTTAACAACTCCCTTATAAAACATTTAGAACAAGGCTCAGGAGAATCAATAACAAACCTTTGAATGCACAGACGTTGAAGTGCGATCAGATTAACTTTAGCGAGATCGAAAAGAAAGAATGCGATTAGTATCTGTTGCCTCTTTGAGGCTCTTTGATGTATAAATAGGTTATGGCATATAGTGCCCAAGGCACATCATAACTTTTTTAGCACATATTATATATTGATGGATTTGTTTTTTTTTCCGTTGTTATTCACTTTCTTGACATGAAAAAGCAAAACTAAAATTCTTTAAAATGAAAATATTTCATTTAATTGCCTTGCGACAATCACTGACCAAACTTTTTACAATCCATATATTATGTACATAGATTCGAATAATTTATTACAGGTCCTTTTTAGTTACTACGTAGTGTTTTACAATCAACTATCGTATATTATGTCGATACATTGAGGCTAAATTCAATTTTCATAAATTTTCCTAACAAAGAGCTTCTCATACCATATTTTACTTTTAATCTTCCATTTCACCGTTATCAAACATACAAAATAACTTATCACGATTGAAAATTTAATCTATAGCATTTTCTTAAATCCCTCCTCAGTATGTAGGTATACAACTATATCGTATGCTGTTACAACAACAAAATAATAAAGTGAAAAGGAAAATTTTTCTTTTTTAGTACATGGAAAATTTAGTTTTTCTCCTTGTGTCTCCTAATACTTTATTGTCTAGATTTTATTTTTTGTTTTTTGTGTTTTGGTTCCTTCTAACTTGAATAATTTATGATTAAGGTTAAACTGGGAAAACAAACCTCTCTAATGAGATTGATTGTGTATCAAATATAAAATGTTAATATTTTTTATTTTTTTGATAAACTTGAATAATGTAATTGCATGTATAACAATAGTTGTACATCTACAACTTAAGTGCTTTTACTCACAAAAGGTTTGCCTGTAGCATTTTATTGATCCATGTAATATAATATACTTTGCTTAAAAAAAAAGTTAAGAAGAATGAACTAAAACAAGGTCAGGTTAATTTAAAGGAATTTCAACACGTATACGTCAACACAAAGTGTGTCTTTGAGTTGGTCACATTATTTGACTCCGAGGGAAAATTATATTATATAGACCGATTCTACTATTCGTCAGTTTCCATTGCAATATCAAACCGTTGAAGATGATTTATATAAATAGTAATAATTTACTTTATGAACCTAAGGGGTGTAACGTAGAACTGGATTACGAATTTTTTTTTTTTATTCTTTGCAATATGTTCTGTCACCGAAGCACTTCCAACTCTTTCGCAGTTCGCTTTTCACGTCCTATCTTGTGCAGTTGCCAGTCTTTTCGAGAACGTACGTCTATAGGTCCGATGTTCGTAGAACCATCTGTACATTACATAGCCCCATGCCAGCCTCTAGTATTGCCATCAAAGATGGGATGGGTAACCAATGATATCTGCACTCCAACAGGGGGTCACAGTTGTGTTTCATCTTAGTTGTAATCAGATGGTGGTTATTTTTATTTTTTATAAATTGAATTTTGTATGTGTACGAGTAAGTTAGTATAAGTGCCATAAAAATATTTTTAGTTGCTTTGATTTTTGGAAAATTTACTTTGGTAGTTTGAGCAATGTAAGTTCAAAAAATTTGTATGTAAAGGGTCTTTCAATAAAGACGCTCGATTTTTAAATGTACGTAAAATAAGTTGTCTGTGAGATATCCAGTCAATTTTTTTTTATTTTAAATATTATTTTATGACATTAAGTATGGGATATAACGTCATTCAAATATCCGCTGCGTCTTATCTCAATGGCATGTATTCGGGAGGTCTAATTTTCGATGACTTTGCTGCAAAAATCTGGCTGAATTTGCTGATGACGTTCGTTATGTTGACTTTGATGGCATCAATTATTTGTGGTTTATTCATATAGACCAGCAATTTAAGGTTTTCCTCAAAGAAAGAAGTCTAGAGGCGTTAAATCGCAAGATCTCCTCGACCAGTTCAATTCGCTATCCTATTGATTAAACTCTTAAAAAGTTATTGTGTTCGTCATCTCATGTGAAAGGGCGGTTTGGTGTATGACATCGTTGTGCCGAAGGCGATATATTGCCGGCGATATGCTGCGACTTGTTTGCACTGCTACTGAATGGGCCTATTTAGTACACTACATGATGTATTTTCCTCGTCTCTTACCTCGCCTATAAACTTATTATGGTGTGGGTATATTTTTCGCCCTGTGGCCCTATTCTGGCTTTCCCTGGGAATAGGGAATTGGGAAAAATATTTTCATAGCATTTTTATCTAAATTGTATACTTTTCTGGCCTACTAAGGGAACATGTTTGGTGTTAATATTTTCAAAACAAAGTTAAATAGGAAAATATTTTTCCCTATAAAAATTTTGTGGAACAAAAGTTTCCCAATTCACTTTGTTTTAAAAAATTTTACACTAAACTTATTCCCGCAGTAGGCCAGAAAAATATAATTTTGACAAAAAAGCTATGAAAATGTTTTTCCCAATTCCCTTTTCCCAGGGAAAGCCAGAATAGGGCCACTGGTGGCAAAGTGGTCAGCATGCTTACTCCAGCCAACGGAGGTCCCGGGTTCGATTCCCCCGGTGGTGACAAGGATAAATTTCACGGCTGGTTTAGTATCAATGAATTAACCCTTTAAAACCCTAACTATGTTGTAATGGCCCGATTTCTCTGAAAATCACAATTCATGTATATTTCAAGTCGAGAAATATAATTGTGAGAGAAAATTCAAAAAGTCATGTCAATGGGGCTCTGAGGCTGGTATGATATATCATACAATGGGCAGATACAGTATATTTTCTTTATATTGTTTCACCTTTTTTATTTATTTATTTCTGTTTCTAATGATAAATTTAACAAATAATAATATAAATAAAACGTATTACATTTCATTTAAAATTGAAAAAATAAGGAATTTTAACACAATAAGTAAGCATTTGAAAAATCTCTTAAAAAATTTGAAACGGGGTTTATGTGCAAGATTCTCTGCAAGTATTAACCGAACCAAATCTCTAGTAAATTATAAGAATGGGACCTTCGGAAGTGCCTTTCTGTACAAAAACCGTCTGTTAGTAACGACTCCATTTAACGTGAACGTCATAGCCTGTTTTATGATACACCCTATACCATCGGATATATGTCACTATAATTCCTTTAGTTGCGAGTTATTATTTTTATATTCTTTAAAATTAAACTAATTAGTATATCCTTTTTGTAAAAAAATTACATTACATACAATAAAAGTTAATGACACAACTAATTTTTTATAAAGTCTCTACTTTCCATCGACGATCCATTTTGTCCTTAATGCACATCGATCAAAATATTACAACTAAACGTTTTTTATCCGTAAAGTTTTAAATTATTTTACAAGTATACACCATCCTCAACCACTTAAGATAAAAAACAAAAAAATTGTATGTATAGTATTCATTAGAGAAGATGTTAAGAAAGGAGTGATTTGCGTATGATATATCATACATCGGTCATTAATGGGTTAATCACTCATTATCCGAAATGGAAAGATGATTATGAAACCTCATTTGAGGCGGCCAAATCCCTTGATGGGATATAGTGCCAGAGAGAGAGAGAGAGAGAGAGGGAGGGGGGCATTTGTGTTGCATCGATTTGCATTTTTTCCTCAAAATTGTTTATTGCGGAACGATTTCTTCACTAATAGTTACAATGAAAAAGCAATAAAAAAAATTTGTTTCGAAACGAAAAATTAAATATAATATTGAACCAATTAAATATAGTGAAAAGTGGTGTGCCCTTGTATAATAAGGCATAAAAAATAAGATTCGCACTCTCAGTTTTGCTACAGAAGATATATATAAATACCGAAGCCGTAAAAATTAAGGCTCAACAGAATCACCCTTAAATTCTCATTTTCCGTCCCCTATCGACATTACCAAAAAACACAACCCTTTCAAACATTCAACTACTGAAGATTCCTATTACTATGACAACTCTTAAATTTCTACATCTGTACCATCACACTTTCAAATAAATGAGCCAAAACAGACCGTTTCCTAAGGGTTACCTGAAAGATCCTTTCTGTCATTAATATATTCACCACTATTAATACATTCACCACCATTAATACATTTCGCCTGTTAAATTTTATCCTGTTAAATATTAATGGCAATTTTAATGAAAATTTACGAATAAAATACAAATATCGTTGAACTGTCAAGTTATTTTGACGAAAGAGAAAAATGCTCTTGGAAAAATGGACGTTTTGTCCCAAAGCAACATATGAATTTTACGCATACAAACACAAGTTGCAATTGGTGTCAACAGTTTGAGATTTTACGTCTAAACGCAAATTGTGTAATGATGCGAAGGCGGATTCATTGTTGTAGTTCGTTGTGTTCGTTCCGTTCCTTTCGTTCGGTATTTTTTCTGCAGTATTATTTTTTAGGTTCATTCTTGATGAAAAAACAAAACATCAAAACACAAAATGAACAACGTACTTGACTACAAAATAAAAATATCGAAAATGTGTCTGTTTGTTTGCCACTATATATCATGTCGTTTCTTTCTTGCCATGTTCCTTCGGTAAACAAGTTGAAGATAAATAAACTTGATGAAAAAAATACCGAAGAAATAAAACGTCATTTGCGACAAATCCTATTGGGCGTATTTAGACGTGGACTTTTTCAACCAATTTTTCGGCGTTAAAATACCATGTCGTTTTTTTTTTGTCAAAACCTTTATATGTATATGTTTTAAATTTCAAATCAAATAATTTAAAATGTATTAAAAAACTGTAACTTTTGATAAAAAACAAAAGAAAATATTTAAAAAAAATTTATTCTAATTTTCGCATGTAACACCAAAAACAAAACTAAAAATAAAAACATGAAAACATTGACGAGTTTTAATTTATTGATTTTTTTTTTCGTTTGTATTAGTATTAGTAAAAAAATCCAAGAAACCAGCAAAATTTAGGCTGAAAAAAAAAATCCATAAACATTTTGTCTCAAAACCGGTTTTGTATGGAAAACTTAAAAAAATCCAACAAAAAAAGTCTTCGTGTAAACACACGGATTGAGGCATGCTACACGAGATTTTAGCTCCTGGTTTCAAACTAAGTCGTAATAGATTTTCAATGTTAATTTAAACCTTTATATTAAATTAAAACACCTAATTTTTTGTATAGTTTTATTCTGTTCTCTCGAAAATAAAATTTAAACAAAAATCCACATCTCAAAAATGCCCTTAAATTTTTTTATTTTCTTTTTTGTCATTTCGAATTCGCGGACAAAAATTTTATGTCGCACAATTTTTGTCCGTGAATCCGAAATGACAAAAATAGAAATGAAAATAAGATTTAAGGGCATTTTTGAGATGTAGATTTTTGTTTAAATTTTATTTTCGAGAGAACAGAATAAAACTATACAAAAAATTAGGTGTTTTAATTTAATATAAAAGTTTAAATTAACAATGAAAATCTATTACGACTTAGTTTGAAACCAGAAACTAAAATCTCGTGTAGCATGCCTGCCTCATTGGTTTACAAAAAAGCATAACGAACGGAATGAACACAACGAGCTACAACAATGAATCCGCCTTGATGTGTTATGTAATTAATGCATACTCGCGTGGAAAGGCCGAATGAGATGTTTTCGTGTAGAAAGGCCGAATGAATATAATACAGTCAAACCTGTTTTTGTGCGGTAATATAGGGACTAAATAAAAAAAAATTCCAAAACTCCACGAGTAGGTATCAAAAATAGATTTCGCAGCACATTTTAAAAAAACATAATGCGGTGAATAGGGACCGCATAAAAAAAGTTTCACGTGGAAAAGAACTCAAAACATTACGCAATGTGATGAAATATTAAAAATCGAAAAAACAAAATGGCCAACGACAATTCACTAATTAAATTAATCACATTCAATTATGCACTAATTTGATTGAAAAATTAAGTAGATTGTACTTTATTTACACCGCATAAAAAAACACACAAAAAAGACCGCACAAAAAAAGATCGGACATAAGCAGGTTTGACTGTATTTATTTTTGTTAACCTGTGGTCTCCACTATGCAAAATTGCTGATATTTACTATCGTGCTTGTAATTGTGTTAATGGATGTGTGAGTATATTATACACTTTATATCAGGGTATATATCAGGGTATCAATTTAAATTATAATACTTTTTACGCTATTTGCCGTAGGCACTTGGCGAAACACACTTTTTATTAATCACTTGTTTTCTGTTTCGAAAAATTATTTTGATTATTTTCAAAAAGTTTAAAAAATCACTCGATCGATTTCAACTTGTTAGGTCATGGACTCAGGAGTATCTACTGATTTGTATAAATTAAAATTTTGTTATATAGTAGAAAAAAGCAAAAAATAAATAAAAGAAGGAGGGACAAAAAATAAGCAATAAAAATTAATCTACGGATCTCCCAGGTAGGCGATGAGTCATAGGTTGAGTAACAAAATTCAAGGTATATTATTGCGTATTTGAGAATAGAAAAGGGCGGGGTCTGTAATTGGTGAGAACCGGATTTCTCTCTGTTCGTTAAGGATATTTTGGTTAAGAAATATTGATTTTCGAATTTCGTAAGATTCTAAGGTATCTAAACGTCTGCCTTTGGGTTGTATATGTAATATGTCTAAATTGTTCAAGCTAGCTGTATGATTTTCTGAAGTTAAATGGTTATGGAAAGTTGATTGGTGCAACCAGATAAATTTTCTTTAGCTCTAACTCCAAAATTCCAAAATCAAATAAGGATTGTTATTTGATATGATCATTTGTTCGAAGAAATTCATGAAAATTTCAGCCCTTTTCTATTCTCTATGACTCATGGCCTACCTGCGCGATCCGTAGATTAATTTTTATTGCTTATTTTTTGTCCATCCTTCTTTTATTTATTTTTTGCTTTTTTCTACTATATAACAAAATTTTTATTTATACAAATCAGTAGATACTCCTGAGTCCTGATGATGACCTAACAAGTCGAAATCGATCGAGTGATTTTTTAAACCTTTTCAAAATATTCAAAATAATTTTGCGAAACAATAAACAAGTGATTAATAAAAATGTGTTTATTAAGTTTAATTTATAATGATGAAACATAACCTCAAAAGGATGACATTTCGTAATAATTTCATGATAATTTATCGCGAAATAGCCTCCAATATCGTGAAATAGGTTCCAATAATTTTAACGGGTGATTTTAATGTAGATGTTAAACGGAATGAAGGAGCGTTTGAGTTTATGAAGCATCATTTCTATCTAGATATGGTTCCGACCAATTATCCAAGTATATTAGGAAATACTTACATAGATTTGTTATGCACTATAAAAATAAGTCTAGAACTTCTGTCACCGAACAGAGCCTACCGTAATTTGTTTTATTCGATATTATCGAAAATGAGTGATTATGAAATTTTTCGATAGAGTTTTTTCCTCGGTAATATCGTTAGTATACGACTGCATTCAACGTGACGAAGATCGTGTTTCATATTATAGAATCAAATAAAAGTGAATAAATATAAGTTAAGGAAATGTGAGCTACAATTAAAATTTAATTTAAACAATATTATTATTAAATTCGTGTTATTAAATTAATTATTTGATTATTTTTTAATTTTCCTAATAGGACTACAATAAATGTTGATCAATTCGAAATTTTAGTCTCTTGAATGAAATGGAGCGTCCGTTAGTACAAATAGTCGTTCCATATATATGAACAGCTAACAATCATGAGTAAGCAACATTTCTAGCTTTCTGCAGGTGGTGACCAAGTCCCATCCCACCGACTCCAACTAGCGGGCAAATGTGCTACTGTCACCAATGTAAAAGATACAGAGAGATCTGTTGACGTAACGAAAATCCCACCGCTAAAGTAACTCGTTTCGACACAAACTCATAATTATATGTTAATAATGGTTTATAAATTATCAAACAAGAGCTATATACACATATTTGTCACACTATGTTAGAATTGTGTGATAAATATTTTTTAGTACTAAATTTGTAAAAATATCGATCGCACCCGAATTACAGGTACAATAATTTTTGTTCCGTGATAACTTAATCGTATGCACTTGTTCAATGAATTATTATGATTATAAGCTGATTAAAGTGAAGGACCTGGACTCAACGATGTAATTACTCAACAGCAATATTGTATTTCACTTTATAAAATTTATTCAATCTAAAGTGAAAATAAAATAAATAAAATTATGTTTCTTGATATAAATCTTTTTTTATTTAAAGGGTAATCTTAAACCATCATTAAATGACAGTCAATTTTTAAATCAAAATTAAATTAAAAGGCGGGAATTTTTATCAAAAAAATTATCACAGAATTCACACAGCAAAACGATAAAAATTTCACAAAAGGAAAAACGTGAAGTTAGTGGATTTTTTTAAAAATTCGATTCTGGAACACTAAGTTTTGTTCGCTTTTTCACATAAATCTGCATTTATTTTACCAATAAGTGTTTGTGGTTAATTGGAGTAAACCAATTTATCGCATGTTCTTGGTGGCTATACTTTGCTATCAATAAATTGATTGTCATGAGATGTATGGCATATGTTGATTGAATAAAGAGATTCAATTATTAAAGCTATGATTACCATCTTGAATATTGAACTACATCTTCGATCTTATGACAACTGCTTCATAAAATCTAGAAGAAAGTTATATTTACATATTCCAAGCAATTTGATTCAATTAACTTCCAAAATCATTTTTTCGCTAGTATTCATTTATGCTTCAAAATATACACATCGCTTTATGTGTACACATATATACAAATATGCTTCATATAATTTTCCAGCAGAAAGCTCTAAAAGCACAGAAATTCGACGAATGCACTTTTCTGAAATTATACATAATTATTGTACAAGAGCATTAAAATAAAAATAAATAGCTCACCCAACGCTATGTTTTCGGCATACATACAGATATCGTGTTATTTAACATTATTGTTGTAAATATATGCCTCTTCGGCTGAAACATGCGGCAAATTCTGTACGTATTAGAAAATCAACGAGAATATTAAAGAAAGAATAACATACATCGTTGATGTCGAAAGGTAGGTATATTCTTAAAGAAAAGTATACAACAGTTGGGGTAACCGATTTTTGAATATTATTACTCGAATAGGATGAAAATTATAAATGTTTTAAGGAAACCATAACTTTCGTGGTTTCGTCTGTTGTGTTGTTGTAATTCGATAAAAATAAAGTTTTGTAAAAAGCTTGTTACCATAAACCAAACAAAGTTGAAATTTCATTGATGAAAATAAAATAAATCTAGAAATTTGCGTTGGTTTTTTGTGATTTTATGCTAAAATGTTCCCGAGCAAAGTGTTTTTTTTTTTATAAATACATTATGTTTTATGTGATCTTAGATAACAGACTGTATATTCATAAAAGCGTTACACATTATATGGAGGATTTATTAAAAATGCCATACATTTATTATACATGTCATTATGTATGTAATACATCATATTATTTATTATATTTATTCGTCGATGCTGTTATTTGGCAAAATATTATATTCGAATAATTAATTCTTCCATTACGATAAGTTCCGAAAAAGTACAGATTTTCTGTAGACAAAAGCTCCTTACTAATCAGTAAAAACATAAACTTTATCGCCATGAGGAATTTACATCGCAAAGGAAGATTTATTTCGGTCATTTTGCATCCGAACCTCATTACCTTTGAACACATTCAAAGTTCGAGCCTTGTATGACCGTAAATGCTGAGATTATCGCATGAAATTATCGAAAGGCTGGCTAAACTCCATCGCTGGCACATTCTTCAATAACCCCACATATACAACCTCCGATGCCACACACATACATACTTCGGTGCAAAGTTACTTGTTTTCCCATATAGTGCATCCCAAAGTGGCGGATTGGAGGAGGCACAACGGCTCGCCGGCCGGTAGATGGGAATAAAATACCACCCACGGGTCAAAACTGATAAAGGAACGAATCCCGAATAACAAACCAATCATGAGCGGTCGTATTAGGAATAAGTTTACGGTACAGAGGTATTACAATGCTGAGCAGTGATACACTGTAGGAAGAAATAGTGATACTATAGATCTGCGAGCAAGGTATTAGCAAAACGTTGAGAACATGTGAAACCCAACCCACACAAGAAATGACCCCATTGAAGCCTTTGGAAAAGCATATTAATGAGCTGTCCGAGTTCATTAAGAATAAGTCAAACGTGCACCAAGAGATCAGAAGACGGTTAACCTTTATACGAGGCATCTATATATATACAGGCGATACTAGCACGAGAGGTAAAGAAAATACCAACTGTCCAGGGACAAAAGACACCAGAAGAGGTAATGGACGTACACACTCTGAAAAGTACGAGGGAAAGTACACCAACGTCAGGCAAACCCAAGAAGAGTAGGACGATTGAAGCGATACTCCAACCCAACAAAGGTCTGAAAACCCCTCGCCTTAAAGATCTCGGTGAAAATGTAATCTGCATCAGAGACGGGAAAAGCAGTCTACTTCTCTTTTGGGAGCTAGAAGATGATGCCCCCATCGAGATTAAAGACATAGGGTGTGACGAAGTCAACACAAAGTAGGAAGTTTTCCACTCGGTGGTAGCAAAATTTGATGGAAAAAATGGTCTTCAAATGAGAATAAGCAAGTCGTTGCGGAAAGTATATGAAGAAGCTCAGGTAGATCAATAATCGGTCCTCGTAAAGTGATGGCGAGAAGAACGTGTGACGCAGGCAAAAAAACCTTATTCGATGGGTGGTTTGGTGGGTCCAGCCCTGTTTTAAATGCCGTAAGGACGGTCGTTCATCAAGGAACTGCACTAACGACATAGCAGTATACCGATAGAAATTATATGGCTGGTAATAGTAAATATCCAGTGTACCGGAGAGATCTACAGGTTGTTCGGAAATAATGAAAGTACTTCAATTAATCCTAAAGTCCTAACAACACATGTTATCAAAGTTTGTGTCAAAACTACAGGTGAATATTGCTATTCTATGCGAACAGTATGCGAACATCGAGAGAGGTAGCTGGGCTACGGACTACTTAACCACCTGCCTTTCCAAGAGAGTCCAATAAATTGTGAAGCTTAATAGGATGCAGAAGGTATGCATATCTACTCGTATAGCTGCTCAGGGCGCATCGATTGATGGGTTTAAAAAATTTTGAACCGTCTATAGGACAGTAATGTCAAGACTTAAAACTAATCATTTGACGCTTCCAATACGTCCAATTATATGATGCGTAGGATTATCACCTCCTTATTTCCAGTGCAAATGGATTAGGTACTGAGAATGCATGATTCCGTACCTCGCGAAATGGTTTCACTAATTACGACTGAGGATTTGGTGAATGTCGAAAAGTTTGAAATTGTAAGGGTCCGGGCACAAATAATATCTGAAACATAGCATTAAAAGCAGTAGTAGGCGCGTAACCTGCAGAATTCCTTGACATGTTAAACTCCGGTCTAAATGAAGTAACATTTCCTCAGCGATGTAAAAAACTGAGGTTGGTCGTACTTCCCAACCGATCGGTATGGTAGACACATCTATCAAGATATTAGAGCGTATTATTTGCAACAAACTCGAGAAAGCCGTTGAGAGAACTGGAAACCTTGCGCGGCACTAAAATGGTTTCAGGAAAGCCCACTCAACAGCAGTTGGAAAGAAGGTGGCAAACAATACTGCGCAATCGTTAACCCAGACATCAAAAATGAGTTCAAGTCGGCTAGGTGTAGCTGCATCGTAAAGGCATTAGGCCAACTCAGAGTACCGTTCTATGTCAGAAAGATTGTGAGAAACTATTTCCGATTTAGAATCGTAAAACATTATACGGACGCAGGTATTCGAGACTACAATATAACGGGGGGAGTTCTTGAAGGCTCGGTATTGGGTTCAATACTGCGGAACATTATATACAACGGGGTTTCTAACAACGGATGCCATTATTCAGTGGTGGTTATCGAGCACAGCTAGAGTACATAGCACCCATTCACCCTTAATGCCTATCTTTGGAGGGCCTAAATAAAATCGCCGGAGGTTGTTGGTCACATTCGTCATATGTAATCTATACTGTACGATGTAAACGGTGCGATATGTAGGTGCGATACCGCTATCCCTACCTCCCGAAGTAATAGCTAACGGTACTCGGTAGTTCCGGTAAGATTGACGGTCGGTGAACAGGTGGTGTTTTTTAGCCGGTAGCAAATCGGCATAACTGCTCCCAACTCGTTATAAGCCCACGTCGTCTATAAAGTGGAAAATTCGTGAGCCTTGAATATTTACTAATTGATTTTCTAGTTAGTTGTTCAGAGCATTTATTCCCGAAGCAAAACTGATCACCAAATAAAATAAATATACGTTGGCCCCGTTTCGCTATTTTGGAGATTGTAATCTCTCAATTTTTTCAAGACACCATCAACATTCAGGGCAATGCTCAATCAGCATAGATAGTCAATCACTACTTTTGACTATACGTTTAACAGTACCACCGGATTAAACTACCATTCTTTATACACCATTTTTTGCATTAACTTAATCTGATTTCATTTTTTCATATTCTTTTTGGTTTTATCAGCCCAGCCCGTTGGGGTCATTCTGCCAAAGCTTATTTCAAATAAATCATTATAGATCAGTCAATTTTCTCTAAAATTAACCATATCTTAGGGAGATTCATCCATTCGATTTTAATGGTCTAAATTTCTGTGTTTCCTGCCAGGACGAGCTGTTAATTGATGTTCACAGAAATACACAACATTTAGCAAAAATGCCATTTCGCAAAAGAAACATTCAATTTTTAGGGTACGAAATCACTGCAACAGGAATCAAATCGTTCACCCAGCGAGTTCACGATATGCTAAAATTCAACAGACCGGAAATTTTACATCTTAGACGGTTTTTGGGAATGTTGAATTTTTATCACAATTTTATACCGAGCGTTGGCGGTAACCAAGCGATCCTCTGCGAAATAAAAAAACAAGTGCTAATAAAAATGTCTATGTCAAATTATCGATTGAACAGATGAAGTTATGAATGCTTTCAAACTCGCTACAACTGAACGAAGTTACTATGTTGGCACACCCGTCGTTCACAGCCGAGCATGCAGTTATGGTGGACGAATTCGACAAGGCTAGGAGCCGTAATCCAAAAAATTGGTATCGTCCTGCAAGCGCTACAATTTTACTCATTGAAACTAAAGGAAACTCAGCAATGATATAGACTTTTTTCTTTATTCAGTGATCATAAACCACTGATCTACGCGGTTTACCAAAACGAAGAAAAAGAACCGCCACCACAATTCTGACACTTGGACTATATCGGGAACGCAATATGTAGTCTTAGATACACGATCCAGAATCAATTCAATATCATTATCGGAAGCCATACATCAATATAAATCATTTCAGTTCAGATTTGATTATCTATTGTGACATTTTCCAAAAACCCAAAGTTAACCGTCATACTTCAAGCAAACTGAGCAAATCGAGCAAATTACGTGTCGGTCACAAGAAGATTCAGGTAAATACACCGAGATTTCTTTGACCCATTATCAGAATCCGGGGGAAGCAGCAGCTGTTGCAGATATCAGAACAGAAGCCGTAGCCATAACAATATTCAATTCGAACGACCAGCTATAATCCTAAATGCAATGGACTCATTACGAGATAACAAAGCGCACACATTATGTGTCACCAAGGCCAACAATGGAAACGTATTCTTTTGTCAGTACTGCTGCGAGTTTCGCACCAACATATCGCGAAGACTTAAAAACCCTACATCCATCCAAAAGACCATCTCCACCATCTAGGCATTGAAATATTCGTCTCTAGAGATTTAAACACATGATTACATTTACACGCACAGATGCAGCTGAGATGTCACTGAAGCCATCATATAAAGGTTATCATTCCATCCGAAAAATGTTTCACGTTAGAAATCCGGGGTAAACATTGCAAAATTTCCTTAAATAGGTTGAAACCTTGTTATCTAAAGTACCATCAACGAACAAACCAATGGAGAGGGTCACCAATAAAATTCTCAAAGTAGTACTGAAATATTGCTTCAGGAAGAGTCAGATTTAATTTAGATTTCCAAAATCAACCAAACGAATCAGACAAGTCAACAAGAACCTGTCAAATCATCAAAATACCGAATTGTTTCGCGGCCAATTCGTGATTTCCAAATCACTAGAGAGGGGGTAATGTGGCTGATGCTCGATCTTTACTCGCTTAATTTTGTCATGACGCTAGAATGCCATGACAAAATATATTTGTATTGAATCTGCTCATGCGCATTACACCTTGACAAAGAGAAAAATTATTGAAATTGTTAATGTTTCTCTCGTGACACTGTGACAAATAAGTAGAAAATTGTATTTTAGTTTCAATTAAATAAAACAGGAGCTTACAATGATTTTACGTACACTTTGGTGTTAATAGTGGTGAGTGTACAAATACAATTTTGTCATGAAATTATCGCGTGATTCTAAAATCCACTATACTAGAGATGACCAAATAAATATTACTCCTATATAATTCAAAGTCATATAATGGTGAGCACTGTTTTTAAGAGGTTATTTTCAAATTCAAATCGTCAATATTTTCGTTATTGGTTTCAAAATATAGTAAACTTAAGTTTCATGGCTAAAAATTGTTTTTAAAAACGGGCTAAAATTGAAAAACTAATATACACTTGCGAGCAGCCAAACCGACTCAAACCTCTGTACATACAAAAAGTTGCATTTTTTTAAAACGGCTTAACCCATTTTCGTAAAACAATATTTTTTGACAGCTTAGTATTTTATCTGCGTGTACTACGAAATTCCGGTTTTCAAAATCTCGGTTTTCGAAATCCCCGTTTTCAAAAAAATATATCTTGTCCAAAAATTTACCAAGGCTGCGAAGGCAGACGAGGCAAACATGTCGCATTGCGTGCCGCACGTGGAGCGATTTATATAGAATCTATTAATGACACCTACTAAAAATAAAAATAGTTGCACTATTTTGTATGCAAGTTAATTGCAAAATTTTGTACTTGCAACATCACTTCAACCCCATTTCCATCACACGTGACGAATTTCAACATAATCGACTTAGAAATGGCCTAGTTCCATCCTTAATGACAATATTCCAGAACTTTATCAAACATAATTTAAATATCCCATTTAGATCCCACATGTCGATTTTCGACAGTATCGGTTAAGAAATGGCCAGGTCTCATTCCGATCCGCCTTATTCCAGAACTTTATCAAAAACGCATTTTTTTAACTCCATTTAGGACCGACCTGTCGAATTTCAATTAAATCGGTTAAAAAATAGCCTAGTTCCATAGCGATGGCCATATTTCAGAACTTTAATAAAAAATCATTTTAGAAATCTATTTCCATCGCACGTATCGAATTTCAACAAAATCGGTTTAGAAATGGCCTAGTTCCACCTCTTCTTAGCCATTTTCTAGAACTTTATCGCAAACTCATTTTTGAATTTCGTCAAAAAAACATTTAAAAGTTCAATTTTCCCACATGTAAAATTTTAAAAATTCCAACCGGGATTTCCTGAAAATCGGGAGTTTTTTTATACAAAACCGGGATTTTTAAAACCGGGATTTTGAAAACTAGGATTTTGAAAACCTTGATTTTGAAAACCGGGATTAAAAAAAAACCGAGATTTTGATAAACTGGGATTTTGAAAATCGGGATTTCGTTACACACCCAATTTATCTTTACAAAGACACTTTATCACTACTTTATCATTCAAATCTATACAGAAATTTTCAAATTAAAGCAATTGTAACAAAATGCGATATTTCGTTGAAAACAATTGGCGTGCTGCAACCTCCTGTATAGTACCACGTTGAAGGATATTTGCTATCAATGACTTATCAGACGTTGACGTAAAGAAATCTCTACCAGTTTCATTCGTTGTTTTTTTTAAAATCATGGATACTACTCCAGAAAAAGCCGCATAAGTTGTTATTTTATTGCGAGAAGTCACTCGTCAGCTAAATATGAACCAAACATCCAGGTTTCAGGAAAGTGGTACCATCAATATCTGACGTTAGATCCTACAGGGGTGCAGACATGGACAGCGATCACATGCTTGTCGTATTTAAATATAAATGCAAACTATCATCTACGTTCAACAGACAAGCACAAAAAACCGTTCGATGGAATGTTGATGCTCTAAAAGACCAAACGTCACTGCAGAGTTACCAATCAACTGTCACTAACTATCTAGAGCGGCCCAGCAACAACGAAGAATCTCCTCCTAACATCCAGGAGCAGTGGCACACAATACAGTCAGCTATTACCACCGCGGCGCAAAACACTATCGGAAGAAGACCTCCGAGACCCCGCAATGATTGGTTCGATGATCAATGTCGCCTGATCGTCGCAAATAAACGAAAGATTCGTGAAAAATGGTTGGCTCGCAACACTAGAAGCACACTTGCAAATAATGCTTCGTCAAAAGAAACGCGATCATATGAGGTCATGCATTGAAAACATCAGCTTCCAAGCGGAAGTAGGAAATTCAAGGGACTGTTTTGCTAATGCCAGGAATCTCACTAAAGACTTCCACCCAAGAAGTACAGCCATCAAAGACGGGAATGGAAAATTGAGAACAAACGTGGCTGATGTTCTCTCAGTATGGCAAACCTACTTTTAAAATCTACTAAATCGGAATGACGACGTGACCCCCATTAGAGCAATAGCTTCTCCAGGTGAAGAGGTCTTCGTCGAATATCCCACAGCAGAGGAGGTAGACGCAGCTATTAGTCGATTGAAAAACGGCAAGGCACCTGGTCTCGATGGAATCCCCGCAGAATTAATTAAACTCGGAGGCGCTATTCTTGCAACAAGTCTATACGATCTCGTCGTTTGTATTTGGGACCAAAAAGAGTTGCCGGAGAATTGGAAGACCGCGCTCATATATCCGTTGCATAAAAAAGGCGACCGTCTTAAATGTGAAAACTATCGTGGTATAGCTCTATTGAACGCTGCTTACAAAGTGTTGGCTAATGTTGTACTTGCCAGATTCATCCCTTTCGCCGAAAACATCATTGGCGACTATCAGTGTGGTTTTCGTCCCAACCGATCGACCACTGACCAGTGTTTCACCATGAGGATGATCTTGGAAAAATGTTGGGAGTACAATATAACCATACATCAATTATATATATAGACTTCCGGCAGGCATATGACAGTATAAACCGCGATAACCTTTGGGCCGCGCTCATATGCCTAGGAATTCCAGAGAAACTCGTTTCTCTGTGCAAATTAACAACGTCTGGGTCTGTATGTAGAATTGTAATCGAACGATCTGTGTCACACTCCTTTGAAATAACATCTGGTGTTCGACAGGGAGATGCACTCGCGCCTATGCTTTTCAATTTGGCGCTTGAGTACGTAGTGAGGAAAAGCAATATCGAAACTTCGCGCTGTTTATTTAATAAATCAGGCCAAATTCTTGGATATGCAGATGATATCGTGCTTCTTGGCCAAAAACCTAGCGACATCAAGGACAGTTTCATACCGCTTAATCGGTGCGCAAGAAGACTTGGTTTGGAGGTGAACAGTACAAAAACGAAATTTTTAACAACACCCAGGAACATCTCCATGGCAAATCTCGAAATTGGTTACCATAACTTTGATAGCGTCGAAAATTTTAAATACCTCGGGTCACCTAGAACATCCTTGAATGATATGCACTCGGAAATAAAAGCCCGAATCGCTGCCGGACAACGAGTTTTCTACGCCTAATCAAAATTATTGCGATCTAGACACCTATCGCAGTCGTGCAAGCTCGCACTTTATAAAGCACTTGTCTACGACATTAACAGAAACTGAGATGTACATCATATTAGTAATAATTTACCTGTAAAATAAAAAAAAATTATTGATTTGCATTGTATAACTTACTTATTTGTCAAATTAGCATTCTGTAAAAATTGTATTTTGTTTGTCTTTTTGTGACAAGTACCTTTCATAAAAAACAATGAGAAGAATAGCAATTGGAACAGTACCATAAACAAAGTACTAAAAATTGGAAGCGATATTATTGTAGTTAAGCTAGTCATGGTGAGATGGCACTTGTCATCATTAAATTTTTATTTACCATTTAAATATCCGTTGTGGGATGGCGCTTAGTATACTATTTGTATGTAAGGTCGTGTTTCAATTGGTTTAAATGCCGCATAAAAAGTTAAAAAGTTAAAAATTTATTCGTGGTAAATTGTTTTTAACTTTTTAACTTTTTATCTGTTTCAACTGGTTAAAAATTTTGACAATAACATGGTTGCTTATTTTATGTGTGATTGTGAACATATATAGCAAATTTAAATATGAAAACATGTAAAATAAATACTTTTTAAATATATATTAGTCAATTATGGTCAGTTTACATATTATATAGTATATCATTGTAATTTTTCTCAATATTTTTACTTGGAAATTTTTTGTTTACAAAAAAATATTTTTGTCAACCAAATGTTTTCTATATAAAAATTTTATCAGCTCTTGAAGCGGATAAAAAGTTTGACATTTTTATTCACCACAATTTTTAACTTTTTAACTTTTTATGCGGTATTTAAACCAATTGAAACACGCTCTAAGAAAATATTTATTTTTACAAAATTAGTTTTTGTAGTGAAGCCTTTGAATAAACATAAGTGCTCAATTAAAATTGTGATAAATGTTAAAAATAAAAAGTCATTACATAGTTTAATTATCTGTTCGTTAAAATTCCGCCCATCGTTTAATTGGATACAGTTATTTGGTCCTTCGAGCCGGATCCAACAAAATATATGTGTGAAAGAAAGTTAGCCATTTTGTTGGATAAGAATAGAACTACATCGTCATCGCGTGCTACCGCCATTGGTCGATTAATATAAATTGGGATAAAACGAACGAACTGTAATTAATAAAATGTGCGAATCATCCGAAAATATGCAATCATTAACACTACCCGCGGCAAAGAAGCGTCTTGCGGTAATTAAAGGCCAGATGACTAAACTGGTCAATTACGTCAATGAAAAGGTTAGCCCAACCACGTCGATTGAAGAATTATCGGTGCGGTTAGATCGAGCTCCAATTCTACTAAAGGAGTTTACAGCTTTGGAAATGGTAATTTTTAACATGTGCGAAACTGAGCTATCCGAAATGAGTGATTTTGAAGAAAATTATTACCACGTCGTCGCCAAATTAACATTTATAGATATGTTTTTGGACATGCCTTCATTCAAACAAGCTGATCAAAGGAATGTACGGTCATTAGTTGACACAGCAGATGAGGTAGTCAGAGACATGAAAGCTTTGGGTCCAATAGCCGAATCCCGCGATCCCTGGCTAATTCGCATTCTAGAAGACAAGCTCGACGATGAATCCAGAATGTTATGGGCTAGACATACTGCGGAATCAAACTTTCCTACGCTAGATGAATTTTTTGATTTTTTGCAACAACGAGCCAATTCTTTGGAAAGTATGAAATCGAGTTATACGCTTGTGAAACCACTACCATCCAGGATCAAAGAAGTTAAGCAAACACGAAGCCTGCATGCATCCACCACATCAGTCTGTTCGGTCTGTAAAATCGAGGATCATTTGTTAATAAATTGTAGCAAATTCAAAGAAATGTCGGTAGAGCAACGACGGGAATTTATAAAAGCTAACAATCGATGTTTCAATTGCTTTAACGGTGCACATTCCTCATATTTTTGTAGGAGCAAAGGAAGATGTTCGAAGTGTCACAAAAAACACCATGTTTTACTACACATCGACGAAACGCAAGGCGAAATGAAGGTGGTTAAGAAAGAGTCACTTCAATCGTTGTCTGGTACCGCATGACTAATAGTTGAACCAAATGATAAAACCAACCAGCAAAAACAGCAATCTCATATAATGTCATATGTAATGTAACGCAGCCATCAACAACTCGTGAAAATTCGTTTGATGCATCGATTCATCTCGATAGTACTACATTGTTACCTACTGCGTTAGTAAAAGCTAAATCTAATATGGGTCATTCGCTAAAATGTCGCATTCTCTTAGATTCAGGATCTGAGACATCATTTGTAACCGAAGCTTGTGCTCAGAAATTACAACTTCCGAGAGATAATGCACGTCTAATTATTACGGGACTCGGACAAGTAGGTACAGGTGCAACAAGAGGGAAAATAACGGTATCAATGTCATCTATTTACTCGGATGAAGCAATTTGTATTCAAGCATACATTTTACCGATTGTTACATCAAATATTCCAAGCTCGAACCAAAAGGTTGATTCGTGGCATCACTTGAGCAATCTCCAACTGGCCGATCAAAAATATAATATTCCGGGAGCTGTTGATTTTTTGGTCGGAGCTGACCATTTTTTTCCAAGTTATTCGTGATGGGAAAATCGCAGGCACTAGCAATCAACCAGTAGCGATAAACACAATTTTTGGATGGATTATTGCTGGTAACACTGAAGGGCAAAATTTCGCAGGTTCTTATCATGCAGCCGTTCAAGTCGAAGCAGATATTGATTCCTCCTTACAAAAGTTTTGGCAGATAGAAGAATTGCCGGAGCAAAAGCATTACAAGCCAGACGAAGAAGAATGTGAACGTCATTTTGTTCAAACTACCACAAGGAGTAAAGATGGACGTTTTATCGTCCGTTTGCCGTTCAAAGCACCGCCAAATCTTCTTGGGAAACCGTATTCGAAGTGCTTTCAGCGATTGATGGCAATAGAGAGAAAAGGGGCACGAGATCCGTTGTTCTAGGAATTATGCCGCGGCTATATGCAAGAGTTCATAAGCTTAGGCCACATGGAGGAAGCAGTTACGATGAACGAGCCAAACAACTGTTTCCTACCTCATCACGGCGTAATAAAGACTTCCAGTACCACGACCAAGCTGAGAGTGGTATTCGATGCTTCGGCGAAAACTAGCAGTGGATACTCCCTCAACGATGTATTGCTTGTCGGTCCTATAGTACAAAATAGCCTGTATAACATAATAATCAGATTTCGCAAATACAAAATAGTATTCACTGGAGACATCGAAAAAATGTTTAGGCAGGTACTTGTCGCAGCAGAAGACCAGAAATACCAGATGATTTTATTGAAAAATAACGCAGCTGATCAAGTGAAAGCATACAAGTTGAAAACCGTAACCTTTGGAATGGGTCCAGCGTCATTTTTAGCAACCAGAGTTCTTCAGCAGATAGCAGAAAATAATAAAATCGAGTTTCCAGAAGCAGCCAAACGAACCCGAGACGATATTTATGTGGACGATCTCATGACGGGTGCAGACTCTGTTGAGGAAGCGAGAGCTCTGAGATCCATAATTGCGGAAGTTTTATTGGAGTCTGGCTTTCTATTGCGCAAATGGAATACCAACCATCCTGGGTTGCTCGAAGGATTGCCGAATGACCATAAAGAATTAGTTCCCAAATCCATTGAAGAAAATAATAAGACGATAAAGCTGCTGGGTCTTGAGTGGAATCAAAGCGATGACAGCTTCTACTTCAAGGTAAATTTGGATGGTGAGCCGATTGCAACTAAACGTCAAATATTGTCGGAAGCTTCGCGGATCTTCGATCCGTTGGGTTGGATGGCTCCATCAGTCGTTCAAGTCAAAATATTGTTCCAAAGCCTATGGCTACAAAAGTTGGGCTGGGATGATCAATTGCCAAGTGGTCTAGAGAAGGAATGGCTGGTACTTCGCAATCAGCTGCCAGATTTACAGACGATAAAAATTCCACGCTGGTTGTCAACCGCTGAGGACAAAGCAATTGAGATCCATGGTTTCGCAGACGCTTCCGAGAAGGCGTATGCCGCAGCAGTATATTGCAGGTGTGTTACTTCTAATAACAGCATAACGGTTTGTCTAATTTCAGCCAAAACTAAAGTAGCACCACTTAGTAGAACAACAATCCCGCGTCTAGAGTTATGTGCCGCAGTTTTATTAACGAGACTGCTCAAAACAGTACGAGAAGCCTTAGAGTTAAACATCAGAGGGGTGTACGCTTGGACTGATTCCAAAATAGTTTTGGACTGGCTTTCATCCCATCCGTCACGCTGGCCTACCTTTGTAGCAAACGGGACTGCTAAAATCCTTAGATCGATAGACAGGGAAAAATGGTACCACGTTCCATCAGAAGATAACCCCGCAGATTGTGCTTCGAGAGAAATGTCACCACAGCAACTAGCTAACTTTACAATGTGGTGGATCGGACCAAAGTGGTTATCAAGGGAAATGAATCATTGGCCAAAACAACATCCGGTAGTTATTTCAAGAAACCTCTACGTATCGCAGTCGGTTCAAATACCTACCTTCTACGAAGAACTGGCAACTAAGTATTCAAGTTGGCACAAATTTCTTAGAATACTTACCATAGTCAGGCGTTTTATTGATTCAATCACACGATCGGGAGAAAAAAGGAAGGAATCAAGCAAGCATTCCAACGTGATACTCAGGCCGACAGAGATTGAGCTATGCCGAAAAGCGGTTTTAAAGCAAGTTCAAGAGAATTATTTTTACGCTGAACTCAATAGTTTGAAATGCCAAAAGCCGGTAGCGGCAGCCAGCAAGCTCAGGTTTCTTAACCCCTTTATTGACGAGGATGGCCTAATTAGGGTTGGCGGTAGGTTGAAACACTCCTTGGCCTCTTTTGAGCAGAGGCATCCGGTCATACTGTCCAATTGTTGTGTAGCCTCCATCATAGTGAACGATCTGCATATTCGGTACCATCATGCTGGGCAATCGTATCTTATCAGCAACATTCGTCAAAGGTATTGGATTTTGGGCTGTCGCAATCTAGGTTGGTACATAAATGTACGATATGTGTCAAAAATAAAGGGACACTTCTAAAGCAGCTTATGGGTGACCTACCATCGTTTAGAGTGGAACAAACAAGGCCGTTCTTGAAGGTTGGTGTCGACTATGCTGGACCGCTGGATATATACATGAGAAGAGCTCGTGGACAGAAATCAATTAAAAGCTACGTTTGCATATTCGTTTGCCTTAGCACGAAGGCTATACATATTGAATTGGTAGGAGATTTGACGATGGACACATTTCTGGGTGCTTTCAAGAGACTTACCGCTCGCCGTGGAGTTTGCAGTGACTTTTATAGTGACAATGGCACAAATTTCGTTGGTGCTAACAATCAGCTAAAGCAGCTCTTCGAATTTATAAATGATAATTATTGCGCTATTTCCAAGTACCTTGTTAAATTATCGATAAACTGGCACTTCAACCCTCCCAGTGCCCCACATTTTGGTGGAATATGGGAATCTGCGGTACGGTCTACAAAATTCCACCTAAAAAGGGTCATTGGACAGAACATACTTACCTACGAAGAAATGATCACACTGCTAGTTGAAATAGAGGCGATATTAAACTCGAGACCATTGTGCGTCCTATCCGCCGATGATATAGATGCATTAACGCCAGCCCATTTCATAATTGGCCATCCGTTGACGCAGTTACCTGAAGTTGATCTTAAGGAGGTGAGCTTGAATTGACTAAATAGATGGCAGCTGGTGAAACAAATGTCACAACATTTTTGGAAGCGGTGGTCTGAAGAATACCTAACTACACTACAAGGTCGATCAAAGTGGTATAACAATCGGTGTGAAATAAAGGAAGGAGACATCGTACTGGTGAAACATGAAAATTTACCGCCAACGCATTGGACCCTTGGTAAAGTTGAAGATATTCATCCTGGTTCCGATAATCGAGTTCGTGTCGTCACCCTTAAAACCAAATCTGGATATTTAAAAAGGCCAATACACAAGTTATGTCTTCTACCAACTAATTGAATCAAGATGATTCAAGGCCGGCGGGATGTCTACGACATTAACAGAAACTGAGATGTACATCATATTAGTAATAATTTACCTGTAAGATAAAAAAAATTATTGATTTGCATTGTATAACTTACTTATTTGTCAAATTAGCATTCTGTAAAAATTGTATTTTGTTTGTCTTTTTGTGACAAGTACCTTTCATAAAAAACAATTGCTGTGTTTTTTTATTAGCGCCCGATAGTTGTATCCGGAGCAGCCAATTTTCTATGTGAAAACTTATAACTATTTAGCGCGCTATTATTGCATTTAATTAATTTATTTAAATCTAAACTAAGATTTTTCATTCAACTTTTTAGGTAAAAATCGATAAAAAAAAAATATCTTGCTCTCTTATTTATCGGGAGCCGCTATCGGGAGCGCTATCCATTTCAATGGGAAATTTGAAAAGGCTTTTATTTTGTAAACCCCTGAAACCATTAGAAACTAAATCTTACAATAAAAAATTAAAACGCAGCAAAATAAATTTTTGTTTATAACGTCATGTCAAAATAAATATCAATTAATATATTTCAGGCGATAAATGTTTGTTTTATTGATGAATTTAGTTTTAATTTTTATAGTACAGCGACACCAGTGAATAATAGCTGCAGTTTCAATAGAAAATTGCCATTTGGCTCCGGATAGTGCTCCAATATTAAAACACAGCAAATGAGAAGAATAGCAATTGGAACAGTACCATAAACAAAGTACTAAAAATTGGAAGCGATATTATTGTAGTTAAGCTAGTCATGGTGAGATGGCACTTGTCATCATTAAATTCTTATTTATCCATTTAAATATCCGTTGTGGGATGGCGCTTATGGGCCAACTATAGGTAGAATAAAAAAATAACAGAAATACCGTAAGAAACGAAGACAAAAAATTATTATTCCAATTTGACTTTTCGGCTATAGATTACTTAAAATATTAAATTCATTCATATTTTTCATGTAATTTTTTTTTGATGTATTTCCTAAAATCTTGAGTGAAACTACAATACTTTTGAGTATAAACGTATTATATATCAACAAATATATGTGTTTAAGATTATAAAAATTATTTATATGCGGTTTAAATTACCGCAATTCGATAAATTATTTTTTTAGGTTAGGTTTAGAAAAATACAATTCTACAGTGTAATTGTGATTTTATATTCATATTTGTATATGTGTACATGAATATTTTATACATAGAAAAGATAATATACACGAAAAATTCCAAATTCCCATATATAAAATAATAAACATGCATATTACATTCAACGCACTAAAATTTGTTTGAGTTTTGTTGTTGTATTTGTTAAGTTTTTTATTCTTGGACGAAAATTTTCGCTCGGCTATTTTTTTTAAATGACAGCAAAATAAAACGCAATTTCTCTTATAGTTTTTATTTTTCTTATTCTGAGTATGGGCGAATACAAATGAATCCTATCTCTCGCTCTCTTACGTTATTTTTTTTATTATTTTTATTCTATCTATAGTTCCCACTTTAGTATATTATTTGTATGTAAGAAAATATTTATTTTTACAAAATTAGTTTTTGTAGTGAAGCCTTTGAATAAACATAAGTGCTCAATTAAAATTGTGATAAATGTTAAAAATAAAAAGTCATTACATAGTTTGATTATCTGTTCGTTAAAATTCCGCCCATCGTTTAATTGGATACAGTTAGCACTCATAAGACCTGTGCTGGATTTCGGAAGCGAGAGCTGGACCATGACCACTAACGATTGTAGATTGTTATAAACTTTCGAAAGGAAGGTCATTCGTTCAATCTTTGGTCCAATTAAAGTCGCGAACAATGAATATCGGATTCGCATGAACCACGAGATAAAGCAAATTCTTGGAGGTTGCGATATTATCGGATTCATCAAATCCAATCGAGTTAGATTGCTCGGCCACGTTACAAGGTTCCCACAATAACGGATGACCAATAAAGTGTTCCATCAACCTTGGAATAGGTACCTTCAATGGGAGAACACATACCAGCCGGTATCGGTGTAAATCAGAGTGAGACGGACGATTTATCGAGCTAAGACAAGTTCGAGTTGGAGCTGTTAGTCAATGGACAGCCAGCGCTGGAGGACCAAAATTGACAGCACGCCACTGCAACGAGAGACTCGAATTTGCTCGCGAACATATAAATTAGAGCATTGAGCAATGGCGGTCCGTTCTATTAACTGAGGAGTGCAGAATATGTCTCGATGGTAATGATAGGAGAGGCCGGAGCTGTTTTGTTGAAACGCGCAGTCTCGTACGGTGGCGGTTCGTACATGGTGTGGGCTAAACCACGCGGCAGTTCATGGATGAGATTGTAATCGAGACGTTGAAGTGACCAGCCCTCATTACAGACATGTATCCAACTGAGCATTTATGGGACGAATTAAACGGAAGGTCCGACCCAAAAATTTGGTATACCATCTAGCAGTGACCTCAGATTGCGTTGAATGAGAAGGGGGGTGTGATCCCCCAAGTATTTGTCAAAACCTTAATAAGATCAATGAGAAACCACATGCGATCCATTGTAGACGCAAGGGGGGACAATACTAAGTAGTAACCAATAAAATTGTTTTTGTTTTGTTTGAGTTTTTTGTTGTGTAATTTAAATTTAAATATTCCCAATATTTTTTTTATAATAATCAATTTTGGTTGCGTTTTCATTCAAATTTATTATAAAAAAAATACTGAACCAATTTTTATAAAAGTAGTGTCATTTTAAGGTAAAAATATCCAGTTTTAAAATAATGTCTTGTGAAAATCGGTCAAGCCGATTTAAAAACAGTTGCCTTTCGGTGAGCGCTGTAGGTTTGAGTTGATTCAGTTGCTTGCGAGTGTAGTTCAACTAGGGAATCCAAGTCGGTTCTACCCGACTTCGTGTAGTTGGGCAATTACTTACCCCACAGAGACACCCGAAACCTTCGGGAAATGCTGCAAACAACCGAAACCGACAACCATCCTATGCATCTCAACGAAAATGGAAAGAAATAGAAACGTATGTTTGTTGAAACCGGTGGGGTAATGGTAAAAAAACGGGACCGAAAGTCGGGTACCCGAAATTCGGGTAATTGTTGTTTTTTTCATTTTCGTTCAGATGCATAGGAAGTTATTTGCGGCGATGCTTAATCGGGTGTCTCTGGGGGGTGGCCCAACTACACGAAGTCGGGTAGAACCGACTTGGATGCCCTAAGTTCAACGGAATACAACCAGCCTTAGTAATAGACCATAATTTGGACACAATCATAATGCCGTCTGCATCAAATGTTAATTTTTGTGCGTACAATTATACTCATCCCATATTGACAACTATTAATTTCAGCTACATATAAAAAATGTCTGTTGACCAGTGTCTGTACTATCTCAACCTTGAATTTCGAATTTGAAAATTGTGAACAATCAAGACGAAAAGCAATAAATTGTTGTTAATTACGAGAATAATTTGTGTATATCTGTTAAATTTCCCCAAAAAAGATAAAGAGAAGATAATAAAGAAAAATTTGCAGAACGACTCATTAAATAAACAGCGAGATGAGTCGGTTTTACCGCATTTAAACCATCAAGATAACTAACTACCTATTGCAGATTAGTGTGTAAATCAAACAAAAATCTTTAAATAAATAAAGCAATCCTAAATCGATGTTCACGTATAATTTAGACCTACATACCTGTATCTGTGATTTACACGTAAAAGTAAATTTATAAGTTTTTTTTAAGCATTTTGATCCCCAAAAATAGAAAACAAATTAAGAAAAGAAAAATCTATTTTTAAGATACGAAACTCGCATTGTTTATTTTTATTTTTCACAAATTTTGCTTGGTGGCATCAAACGAAACCAAAAAACAAACTACAACCAAAATTTATTAACCATATCGATTGAAATCGATAAATTTCCGATCGATGAAATTAACCGTACATTACACTCGCACAGCACATTTATATACCATGTGAATCATCCTATCTCATACCTGCATATCATCCGCCGCATCTCACACTGCTGTTGAAAGCGTATATAGAATTTTTCATGTTTACGGAATTCGCTCGAGAATTGGTTCATTCAATAAACAAAACACAAAAAATAGCAAAAGTACGAAACGAAAACTAAGGTAAGAAAAATTCTTCCTGTTTACATTATCGTTGGCAGGTTACCTCCCTCCAGACATTTAAATGATTCAAAATAAGTATTGAAATATTCTCGACAAAGCATGATATACTCGCAGTCCCGAGATATTGTAGGTGAACAAAAGCGATAAATAAAAAGTGTAAATATTTACAATTCAACATAATTTAATTTTAAACGTATACACAAGACTCAAACATAACAATAAAAAATTTCGTATTACGTATTGCCAGGTGACAGTTTAGACCCACACCCCCGCGTATTCGGCGGTGCAGAATTGAGTAATTTTCGTTTCTGCTTCTGCAGCTCCTTCAATTTCTCAAGCAAATTACGAAACTTTTTCAATTCCTTTTCAATATATTTGATACGATTTTCTAATTGGCTTCGTTGTTTTTTCAACGTTGATCGCCCCGTTTCGTTCACATTTTGCAAACGCAATGCGGCCGTATAAATTTGCTCATGAATGTAACACAATTCATCAAATGTTAATTTCTATAAAAATACAAAGTAAAATACCACTAAACATTTTATAATACATGAGATGCTCAAACCTACCTCAACACCACAATTCAATATTCGTTTACAAATTACTTCAATTTTATTTGCGACGTTCTTTTTAAGTGGAGGTATACCATTGCAAGCACATACACAAGTTTTTGGTCGTTCACTCAATATTGTATCGCTACCGCCACGTGCAAAATTCGTTAAATGGGCACGTAACATTTCAATTTGGTTCCGTAGTGTTTTGATTTCTGTTTCGTGGTCCCGTCGCAAATCACACGTTTGCATCTCATGCAGAGATTGCAACGTGCGCAAACCATCACAATGAGATTTTGAAATGTTATTCACTTCCTTTTCGTACAGTGATTTCAATTTGGCCAAATCGAATGTTGGCTCTTTTGTTTCTGTTTGTGCACTACGTTCACACAATTTTCCGTTCCGTTCGCTCAACAATTCACATTTTTCGAACGCCGCAATTCGCGCCATCGCATACTTTAGTTCCATATTTAACTCTTCGACACATTTTAACAATTTTTGATTTTCATTTTGAATGTCGTCAGAGGGGCCCGACAAAAACTTAACTTCACGTTTTAAATTCTCGATTTGTAAAATTTTCTCATAGTTTGTGGCGTCGTATAGTTGTAATTTAGCTTGGAGTTCAAATATTTTTTTCTGGCAGTCACTTGCGTCCGGTTGGCACTCCAAATCCTTTCTATAGCGAATAATTTGTTTCTCCAGATTTGCGTTTTTCATTTGTTCAATTTCGAGCTGTTTGATTAATTTTTGAATAGTGTTACTGAGATTTTCGTACATATCTCGACATTCGGGCGGAACATCTAGTTGAGATGCGTCACACGGTTGACTCAATTGTGTTAAGCTTGCGTCTATAGTATCCAATACCTTTACCAAATCGACCTCTCGATGCTTCTCACATTCATAAGCGCTCAACAAACAATTGATTTCATTTAAATTCTCATTTAAGATTCTCACCTCATTTTTGAGTTTTTGATTTTCGCACATTAACTGATTTAATTTTTCGTTCATCTGAATCGCACTACAATTCATCGAGTTATCATTATTCCGTAATTTCTCCGTCAGACACGAAATATTCTCATTTAAAATTTTATTATCCCAGCTCAAACACTCATATTTTTTACGCAATTTCAACAGTTCGACCGCTTTATCGGACACCTCCGATTTCTGGCACGAAAAGGTCGACGTTAACTCTTTATAATTCTGCTTCAGTACGTTGTTAGCCGTTCGAGCGTTCGCCAAATTGTGTTCTAATTCCTTGAACTGGGTCGTCATTCGGCACAAATTCGAATCCATCGATTTCATGTGAGTTTGCAGTTTTTCTATTTCACAATTTTTCGATTTTAATAGACACTCCAACTGTTGAACTTTTTGTTGCGACTGTATATTACCATATTCGCTTCGTTCAATTTCAATATTTTTTCGAAGCACCCGAATTTGATCTTCTAACCCCGATACTTCACAACGGGCTAAAGCCAAATCATTTTTCTGATTTTCTACTATATCGTTAAGGTCCGAAATGCATGAGGTAAGATTAAAAACTTTAAGTTGCAAGGAACACACGGTATTAGTACTGGAGTTGCATGTTTCACACTCGCGAATCAATTTCATCTTTACGAATTCATCGTTGGCCACAATCAAATAGTCTAGCGTACACCAGTTACATTCATCGTCATATTCATCGTCTTCGCCGCATTGAAATTTGCAATAATTTTGATCATACGATTTTACCAAATTTTTGAGACCGAAATACAATTTTTTAGCTAAATTTTTTTCATCAGTTGTCGACTGGAGATTAGTACGGACAGCGATAATAGTTGCTTGAGTTGTTTGAATCAACTCGTCTAGCGGGAAGTCGCATTTCCCACCCATCCCCGTTTGACAACTCGTCGCTTTTGGTTGACATTTGTTGCCAGCTGGAACAGCTTTCGGGGGGACTGCCACTGGACGACCATTTGTCATAACTGCATCGTTTTTCGGCTCCTTTGGTTTGCGTGCTTCTTTTTCTTTGGTTGGAGGGGTTTCGGGCTTGGGGAGACTTTGATCTTCCGGTACATTGTTGTCCACTACAGTCTGATTGACCGGAGGATTCGTTACCACTGTCTCTAGTGGGGGAACGATCTCGCTTTGAGGTGGGGGTGGTGGTGGTGGAAGGTCGACTGTTATTGAGTTTTTCGTCTAAAAAAAAAACAAAATTTATACTTACCACATTAACTATTCCTAACTACTTACGTACTTGATATTGCTTCAGCAATTTTTCAGATTCACAGACACGTTTTTGAAGTGCATAAAACTCAGACTCCATTTGCATTAATAATTGTAATCGATTCATTAGCGCAATTTCACGAGTTTCGCGCTCTTCTAGTTCACCACGCAACTGAAAGTATCTATCCTCCAGGCATTCGAAGTCACGCACCATATTGCTCAAGCACAACAATTCTGGTTCCAATTGGCAAAATTTACTTCGCAAACAGTCCCGTTCTCGTCTAATAGCGTCACAATCCTCAGAACGGTCAGTTCGGGCCCCTCGATCACTTTCATTGCCCGAATCGGGTTCAGCTGGACGACCTGACTCACGTTTTTTATTGCATTCCAATAGTTGACGGCGCAAATCATCAATTTCTTGGTTGAGTTGGGCATTTTGTGCCTGTGCAGCTGCAAGCTGTTCATTATCTTTGTCTTTTTTTTCCAGGTTTGGATCCTCTACTGGTTTAACACTAGGTTCTCCCTCTTTCTGCAATTTATCTTTTTCGGCATCATCGGCATCATCTCGTTCTTTTCCACCATATTGTTTTTCTAAATCACTAGCTTTGTCCTTTGCATCTTGTAAATCTTTCTTTAATTTTTCATTTTCTTCGCGAAGCTTAGAACAGTCTTCAGCGGATGTCCCAGGCTGGCTTAGCCGTTTTGCTTTTTCCAATTCCTGATTTAAGTCAGCTTTAGCTTTTTCAGCTTCTTTTTTAAGTTGTTCCAATTCCCCGTTCTTTTTTTCCAATTCCTTTCTCAACCTATCCAACTCCTGTTTACAATCATCGAAGCTTTTACTATCGACACTTCCCGATGGTATTCCAGCTTTCAATTGATTTTCTAACTCTTTCAACCGACGTTGCAAATCATCAATTTCTTTATTCTTTGCGTTAAGTTCATCCTGCCCTCCTACAGCTTGTCCTACTTGCGCTGATTGACGAGGTCGTCTTTGACGCGCAGGTGGGGTATCTTCTTCTATAACAACTGGTTCACGATCGATAGGTATACTTAAAAGCTCGAGATAGTATTGCGAACGTTCATGGTGATCAAGAGACCATGACCGGGGATCACTGCACGAACCATATGATTTTGTAATAAATTGTGACGTGTCTGGAAGAAATGCCAACTCGTGAGGGAATCTCATTTTTAGAAAATTCTTTTGCGCCTCGTACGCCATTTTGTATTTTGATTAGTGAAATATATTTCTGTTAAATTAAAACAAATATTATTTAAAACTTATATCAAGCGCTTACGCGTGATTTCATTAAATGTGGAAATTTCGGGTTTCAATTTTCTGCTTGGAATTTGCGTCGACGTTGAAATATTTAACTGAATAAAATAAAGTTTTGTTTTCCAACGATTGCGTGATATTTTCTGTAAAGCCCACCGCTCATTATAAATGTTTAATTAAACAAAGCAGCAGCTCTAGAGGACAGCATTCTTCGTTTAGAGATTTGCGATGGAGAACAGCTCGACAAGTCGAAGTCCATGAACCCAATGAGTGCAAATAGTCGTGCAACCAACATATATTTTCTGTCAACGCTGAATGTGTTGAGCAGTGCTCAACGATTTTATTCAAGAGATGCAATTGCCGTGGGTGTCATCATAATTTATGGTAACGGAGACGAGGGTGTGCTGTAACATGTTTTCAATACGGTTTGATACGGTGAACTGGTTTCATGCTACTTAAAAACCTCAAACGACAACGTTAATAAGTGCGTTCAAGGTAAATTCACCCGACTACATTGAGCGAATAAGTGATATCCTCTATACAGGCGCCGAACGACTGCGGAGCTATGATTAAATTGTTCGTTTATTATGCAGGTTGGTAGAATTGTGGTCCGTTTCAATCGTATGCGTGCCTAACGATTCTAACAGATTGCGTTCCGTAACTAGCTAGCGGTAATTCAGTGCTAAGGCCCAAGCTTCAAACTGGTAGGCAATGATAGCTCAGGTACTTTAAGGAGAAAGCCACATGATTCAGTTTCAACGATTACAGTATAAAAGTTAAATATGATGAGAAATAGCGGTTTCCTGACTTTTAGCTCTGGTGGTCCAGTGTATACATCGATAATTCATCCCTGCTTGCTCAACCTACGTGCACCCTTTCAAACTGGGGTTGTGAAGACTAAACTTTGAATATTTCCAGATATCATAAATGCTATATTAACTCCCTGTAGCTAGGAGGTTGAAGAAAAACTTTGGCTCATTTTTTTTCACTGTTTAACACCCAACTTTAAACTGCCTTTGGCAGCAGATTAGAAGTATTGTTTCATAATATTCGGATGTTGATCTTGGAGATCGTCAATACTTATTTTGATCATTCAAGTGTAGTTCAAGCCAACAAACAAATTTAATTCCTGAATCCAATAGTTTATTATCTTTTTCCTACCGCAAAGTTACTCACCATTTTGAATCTTCTCGACTTCAGCATAAGGCTAGCGATAGCACTAACCATTGTGGGCTTTGCTCGTAACTTAAGGTGTTCTTATTGTGTTTCGCTTAGTCACAAGTGTTTATCCTTCTCGTGATTGCATAAAAGTGTTCCCCATAGTACTGTTTTGGTGTGGCAGATGAATACTTCATATAACATCTTTGTTTGAATTGACGACGTGTGTGTCTCTCCCATCTATTCAATCCAATTGCCCTCAACACGACATATACCAACGTATCCATACCTGGGGCCCTTCGAATCAAGTATCCTTATCTGGTACCGCGAATCATTTTACGTCGCTACTTAGTCATTCACTGTCTCGCCACAAAACGAACTAAAATGAAGAGTTCGGCTCTCTAACAAATCTGGGATATACTGCTGATGGAACTCCGGCCTTTAGACCTAGCCTCAAAGTCGCAAAAAATAGGACAAAAGCAGGAATAATGTTTCTCCCGCAAAAGAACTACTAAGGTCAAAAGTACGATTAAAACCGGTTCTCATATTCGCTTCTACTAAACTAGGAGTAGGGACAGAATACCTCTTTTTTTCTATCCTCCATATTTCGCGGGATAAATTTGTACCAAAATTTCCTTTGGGCAGCAGTTCAGAGGATTTTCAGGATCCATCACGAGATAACAAAGTCTCCTATGTCAATGTTTGGATAATCTATTGTCTATTTATTGGAAATGATCATATTTGACAAGTATTCATTCTCCTATCTTTTTCAGAACTTTTCCAAGGGTTGCTTTCCAGCGATTTAGGAAAATTAGGGCATTTTGACTTGTTTGGGTAAACCGTAAACTGGCACATATCAACTAAAAAATTATTTGATGACAAGGTTTCTGAATCGATTGTGTCCAATGACATATTTGTCAATGGCCGAATTGTGTTCGAAGAACATATTCCTGGGGGTATCTCTTCCTAAGTATTTCGAATAGGTTCGTCATTCAAATTCTTAACAAATTTACATCACACCATTTCACTTGACTTCGTCCAACAGTCACTTCCAAAGATCCAAAATAATTAGCAACTCGGATTTGATAAATATCTGGCGGTTGGTTCCAATCGACACAAAGGTAGTTGTCCAATAGTTGAAACTTCCAGCATTGTTAATTAATTTGTTTTTGCACTGTTGATATTCACGGGTGACCTTTTCTACCGACTAAATAAATGTCATGCAAATCAATTGTTTGTGTTTCATTTAATTTCTGCGTGTGATTTAATGACCACGTCTTTTGAAAAATTAAAAAATCGCCAAATATTGAACATCTTGCTGTGATTTTAATTTGAAAGATAAACACGACCTTGCGGTTCGAACTTACTGTCTCGACGTTGAATCTATACCAACCAAGTTGCACGTAACTACCACTTATCCCATTTATGGAATCTCAAGGAGCACATATACTAATACCTATAGTCAGGACTCAGGAAGCATGAAGTATAGTGCATGAAATAGTAAGTACTCAAATAGTAAAGGCGGCTTGAGCCGTTTCTTACCTGAGATCTACTGTAGTGCAGAATGGCGTTGAAATTAAAGTAAATTTGGCAGCTTGTGCTCACCAACTTGGAGATTGTCGCTAAAAGAGGTTCCGTGTAAACCCAGATAACAGGCTTGGATCTCAAATGAGCCTGGGATGCTGGGAGACTGGATATATGTTACAGTTGACTCTAGATCTAGTTGGTCGGTCAAATGTTGACTACATGTTGATAAAATATTCAAGACAATTTTGATCAGTTTGCGAAGTATTTTATTATTTCTTCAGATTTCATGATTCAGCGCTTTGTGTTTTCATTGTGGGTCCAACGTAACAGCGACCTGATGAAACGGACGTGCAGGTATGGGGTAGTATCGTTTTCGTTGCACTCGATCGTGAAGTCGGTGAAGGCATTGTCGTAGGAATGGAAAATGCACTGCATTTTTAGCTTCTCCCGTGGTGGGGGAGTTTTTTTGCAAGAGCGATCTCCTCAGTGTTTCGTGTTACTGAAAAACATGCGTAGAACAATCTTCAGTTTATCCTGGACGCGTAAAATTCAAATTATAATACATACGATTTATTGACGTGCTAAGCAGAAGCAATATATGATGATGAATGTAATAATTAATTGGTTACAATAATAAAAGAAATGTGTTTTGTAATGGCGTATCGAAAGAGTAAATTTCTTTTCTTTGCGTCCATTCGTTTGACTGATTATTTCGAACTGATTGCGAATAACCCAAGCTGCAAACATGTATGAGTCGCGCTGACGTGCTAGCAATGCTCGACCGTTTGAACCGCGAACTAGGTTATTCTTATTTGTAGTATAGTATAAATATTCTATACACTCAATCCTTACACAAATCAAACCTTAAGCAAATTCACTACATCGATAACCAAATCAAATCACAAATATCCAATCTGGAAAAGGCAAACGATTGAGGAAAAATTAAAAATCGAAAGTCAAGATTCGGCTATATTTACAGCCGAAATTAAGAAGATATCGGCTGAGAAGACTAAGCTTAAAGAGAAAGTGTCGGCTTTACAACATACAAAGGACTCAATGTCACCTGAACGAAATAACAACAGAATTCTCTGAAAAAATCACGAAACTCAGAAATTCTAGCGATATTCTTGTTTCTAAACTGAAAGCAGCGAAGTCGAGGAAATCGATAATTCGAAAGCCAAAGTTCAAGAACTTATTTAATCAAGAAATAGCGAGATAGATAAATATGAGATGCGCCGAGCTTAATGAAACTGTGATCAGATTGAAAACGAAAGCTCAAATTTAAGCGCCTGGCTTGCAGATTCTGAAAGGCGAATTCAAGAAACTTTAGGTAAAAACACCGAGTTGTAAACACAAATTGAACAACTGGTTGCAGAAAAATTGGAAATTCCGAACGAACGTGACCAACAGTCTAGTAACTGGTCGAAATTATGAAAATTACCGCCGATACTTCTGAGCTACGCGAAAAAGTGTATGTGCTCCAAACAGAAATAAAGCAGCTGATGGAAACAAACGAGACTCGTATTATAGAATTATCAACAAAACATTCCGAACTTACCACAAAAATTGCCGAACTTCGTACTAATGCCGAAATATCCCGAGACGCAAAACTTCGCCTAAATGAAGAAATTTTCAGCGTATCTCTCAAAAGGATATGGTGATTGCCGACCTGCGGAGAGAAAGCTTTAAGATATCTGTGAAACGGATCGTCTGTTTGCTGGAAAGGAGTTAAAAGAAAAATGTACACAAGACATTGCAATTCTAAAAGCGAAACTTTACAAGTTGCCTTAATATTTGAGGGTTAACTTTAATTGCAACTCTAATATTGTATACCTTTGAAATCGATAACCAACGAGTTCTTTGTGAATTTTTCAACATTTTGTTGGCTTTTGTCAGAAATGAAAATTGTGATCATAAAAATTAGGAAACCTAAGATTCACATTCCATTTGCTAAATTTCCTAAATTTCTATTTGTCTATTCCTTAGAACATATCAAGCGCGAATTTATCGCGCGTTGATACCACTGAGTATTTATCAGTGCTGGACACTAGTACTTGAGGCAGTAAAATGCGGAGCTGGTTAATAAAATTTTGAAACTTGCTTAATTATCGTTTTGCCATTTTAATATTTGATCTACTATTATATTGTTACTTCCGAATTATGTTCGAACTGGAATTATATCTGGCACCAAACAAAGTGCAATACTTTTAAAATTTTATCTATGGCTATATGTATGCGCCAAACTTATGTTGATTTCAATTGATATTTTCCTACTCTAAAAATAGAACACTCATTTTATATCCTCATTTTGTATCAATGTAACTGAAATGATCTACCCCGCGTTTTAATGTCAAAACAATATACTATATTAGTTCTCGTGGGAAAATCGTACCAGCTAAGGAAATTAAATCTAAAAAGGACTGTTTTGCGAATTGTCGATTTTATACATTAAGCCAGTAGGAAAAGGCTGACAGTATCCTAAAACAACAAATAGAACGGTAACAAACCGCAAAACCAAAACATCAGGTGATTATCTCGTCGATTACATACGTTTCAATTTTTTGCTGATGTACATTGACATAAAATTCAAGTTTACAAAACGTATTAGCTAAGCACTTTTTCGATATCTCAAAAACCGGAACGAAAAACTAAAGCTAAACGGAACGAAAAAGGCACAAAATCAACAAACAGAATTCCGGAATCTAAAGTGTCTGAAGTGAAAGCCCATATCTCGCCTTTTCCCGCTATAGAATCATATTATTGTCGTGCCGCGTGCCGTAAAGGAGAGCTATTACAGATATGTGTTCAATGTCAACTTCAATTTAGACGTCCATTATGCAAAATCCGATAGATGTGGCAAATGCGAGGCATTTTCTGTGACAGAGAATCAAACAAACTTAACAGACGAAATGATTCAACTAAATGAAGAACATTGTAAACTAAAAGTAATGATGAGACAATAAAAAGCGATAGATAAGGAATCGGGAATTCCAATTCGTATTTTCGATTTGGAAAATGTTTTATCGTGCCCGCGGTCAGAAATTGATCCATTATTCTACCATTCTAAACTAAGTGTATATAATCTTAGAATCTTAGAGAAAGTGTTCGAGGATAATGATATTACTGAGTTAATAACATGAAGCGACTCTTGCGTTCGGCAAAATAAGAATTCTATCATGACACTAGTAATGCAACACTTTTTGAAAACGCATCCTGATTTACACCATATTACTATGAAATATTCTTTGCCCGATCACTCCGCATTACAAGAAGTCGACAATGCCCATAGTTAAATTGAAAAGCATTTGAATGTTAACGAATACTTTTCGCCCATGGGACTCGTACGACTTTTGAAAAGTGTTAATATTCGAAGACCGTTCGTGATAATTCAGATGCAGCCGTTGGATTTTAAAAATTTTAGCAAATACTCAAAATCATTTTTTACAAAGTGTTCCATGTTCCATATTAAAAATTTTACGATTAACTCAAGTCGAATTTGAAATCGAATATTCGCTTGATTACGATATTAAGAATCTTCGAAACGTTAGCATTAGACGAGGAGCAACTACGAGACCCCGATGTCGTACAGCTGAATCATTAGAAGTTCCGATTTTGCGGGAAATCAACTCAATTTCTTCGAATAACCCTATTGCTAAAGAGAAGGACAAACATTTAGTTGCCATTTTTAAGTATATGAGCCCAGCACATATTAGTTATTACAAAGTTATGCTTAAACTAGGTAAATAGTTTTTCATTACCAAATTTCATATTAGTGTCCTAATACAATATTTTTCGCATATTTTAGGTAACAATAACACGACTACTACCGATAATTAAATAACTCAATTTCTGTGATAAAAAACAGGCGCTGTGAAATTTTAAGCCTAACTAGTTTTAAGTATTTTTTAGTAAGTAACTAAAGTTGAACCATTTTTGTTAGTAATTATTATACATAGGCTGCGGGCCAATAGTCGGGTAAATCGTTTACTATGGTAAAAATCAGTTTTTGAACAGATTTTTCGATCAGTTTGCTATAGAGTTTTTGAAAAATAAATGAATTTACTGAAAAATTTACTTATAATTGACTTTTACCTGAAGTTTGGCATACAGCCTATTATGGCTGCGGGCCAATAGTCGGATAAAAGTCAATTTTAAGTAAATTTTTTCAAAAACTATATGGCAAACTGAACGAATAAACTGTTCTAAATCCGATTTTTACTATAGTAAACGATTTACCCGATTATTGGCCCGCAGCCTATGTATACGTTTTTATCTTATATTATTAGGCTGCGGGCCAATACTCGGGTAAAAGTCAATTTTAAGTAAATTTGTCGATCAATTAATTTGTTTTTCAAAAACTATAAGGCAAACTGATCGAAAAATCTGTTCTAAATCCGCCTCTTACCATAGTAAACGATTTACCCGACTCTTGGCCCGCAGCCTTAGTAAGAAAATGTTGCTGTTATTTTATTTGTAGTCCTGGCATTTTATTCCTTCCGTGTCCATCTAGACGAGGAAATGGTTAAGATTAAAACGAAACATGAGAATGAGATGTCTGCTTTGCAAAAGCAGGCCAGAGAGACATTTACTAAATATGATTCACACATTGAGAAGCTCTCCATGCAGATTTACCAATTGAATGAGCGGAATTTAGGTCTCAAAAAGGATGATAAATTTTTGCGTATAAAAATTGATTTTCTTGAGGTTAATACGGACGGAGCGACAGATTCAACGTCTTGAATTCGATCGGTAGCTCAACAAATCTTGAAATGGAAGAAGAGGAGAAAATATTTAATAATACGTAATTAACTGATTTAAAAACTAGTGGACGGATTTCACCAACCGCATTCGGAGGCCGTTATTCTGGGAGGTATGTGTATTATATAGACTCTATTGACGATTCGAGCATCGCGGATTTCACGTAGCGGATTTATATTGAACTATGATAACTACAAATTTTGAAATTTATGCCGCATGCATAAAGAAAATAAACATTCGGTAATATTCGCAATAATTTATCTTTTTATTGTACTAGCTTTGCTTGGTTTAATTTTGTTTAAATATATTAATTAAAAGTGATATAGGTTTTGTATAATTAGTGATTTTGTGGCTTATTTAATATGAAAAACGTGAATCTATGTTATGCCTTGATTTTTCGGCATATCGATCACACATGTCATTTTTTTTAGTTAAGTTAGTTTCAATCTGCTCCACTAGCGGCGCTTTTACAAATTTTACAATCGTCAATAATTGGTGAATTATCTTATGGCGCCTAAACGCAATAATAATAATTTAATTTTCATATAAGACCGCGTTCGCCTGAGGGATAGGCAATTTGATAACATCATTGCGGTGATTGTTTTTCGAGGTGTGCACCTGACCGTTTTTTTGTATCGGATGATAATTTTTTTTTGCAAAGTATCTTCTTATTGGTTGAAAAAGAAAAGGTTTTTTTTTGGAGTGCGATAACATGATGGGGAGTGGTTTCGATCACTTGTTATCAGATATTCTAGAGCACAAGACTCTTAAACAAAAATATAGAAAGCAAAAAATATTTTTGGTGATTCGCCTGTGATTTTTTTGTTTTTGATTTTTGATTGTATTTTTTAAAACTCAAGTTGGAGTTTATTCTACCGAAAAAATAATTATAAAACCAAGTAAATTCTCAGTGTGATAACAGGGGAATGCAAGTATAGAATTAGTTTTGTTTGGAAACCAAAAAAAAAAAAAGAAATTTTGTGCAGATATAGTGCAGGAAAGTTCGACATTTTGAGTGTTTACGTAATCGAATTTTCTTGTGTGCTTACGAAAATGGATGTGTGTATTTGTACAATATAGTACAGGTGCTTAACTTAATGAAGAGACCGTGCAGGAAGGTGCGATATTTTTTTTGTTGGAGCTTACGCAATCGCATCTTGTTCCTGTGCTAATACGAAGCTGGATATTTGGATATTGGCACAATATTGTACCGGTGTATCAAGTTAATCAATGTAATGATGATCGGAGGTTAAATGGCGCACATATGAAGCGGCATATAACACGTTAGAACTACTCATCTTAACGGCGTATCATATCGGCGGTGCAGCAAGAAGCGGAACAACCACAGATACTTTGTTCGCCCTTAATGACAGGAATTTTCTGGGTGGTGGCGATGTTAAAGTAGATATAAGTTTGGCAAGGACGAGTGAGGTGACCAAGGTTGACCTAATCGCATGGCGGCAGCAGGATTCAGCATCGCGAACTATATTTACGCTAAGTTCTATCGTATTTTTATTGATCGAATTTTATATTTATAATTATTTTTATATTTTACTTATCTTAAAATCTTGCTTAATTTTCTTTAATTGTTTGGGTTCTTTTGGTGTTAAAAAAAATTAATTAAGTTTTTATTAACGGTTTAAGATATAGATTGGATTAAATATGCTTAACAACGTATTTAATCCAATCTATATCTTAAACCGTTCAGAATCTGAAGGGATTCATGTCTCTCAACTTATTATACGTAATTATAATTACGTTAATATGATTTATTTAAAGTCATATTAACGTAATTACGTATAATAGGTTGAAATATTTTATTTTCTTTTTCTCATTTTGGAAATTAATAAAAACTTAATGATCTTGTTAAAATAAACACTTATGTTCAATTTGTTTATATGAAATGGATTGGGTTATTAATCAATATGGGTATAATAGTTTGACTGACCGGGACTGGAATGAATTAAAGTAAGTGTTGGGGATGTGATGAGTGAGAGTGTCTCTTCAAGTTGCCAATAGAGTGTCTATCAAATACCAGAGTATACCAATACCCACGACCATTATTACCTCCATTGAATTGAGCAGCGGCATATTTGCAAGATATACTCTGAAGACACGCTTCGATTTCTTATAATTTCCAAATTTCATTATTTTTTTTTTGTCAACGTCAGCGACAAATAAACTGGCGTTACAATGTAAGTTACTCAAATAATCGACTAGTTTAATTTATTACAATTTATTTGAAACTTATTTTTTATGTTTTTGTAGGTCATTTACCAATGATCGCTAATTTAATGTAAATAAATAAAAGAAATTATGGAAAAAATGTTGGCATAGCCACAGTTTTTTAAATGCGCCCAATATATCATGTATCCCAAGTATAACAAGACTAAACTCAAAATTGAGCTATCGTATTTGCCTTCGAAATATTAGAAAAAAGTCGAAGAATCAATACATTAGTAATGGTATACGCACCATACTGTCCCAAGTATAACAAGATGAAACTTAAAAGCTGTGTTGCTTTCAAAAGATTACAACAACAATTGCATTGTATTAAAGCCGATTGTCTTAGAATGTTAAGAAAAAAAATTTTAGGATTAGGGGAATTAAAATCATTTTATGGTTATGGTGTTAACCCGTGGCGAGCTGCAGCTATCGGGGGGGTCACAGGTGGTGGATAGTGAACGGCCTATCGATAGGTAGGTTAGCGGTGAATTAAATAAACCATCCCCAACCGCAGCTCTGCTGGGAGGAGAGTCTCAGAGAACGGGGAAGTGGTTAACCTCTATTCACCAAATTCTGAGTGCCTAGGATACCCAGTAGGGAAAGGCGAACTGATGACGCCTTAAAACCATCGACCATAACCACGGTGAACTGAGCATCACGTCTCCTTGTGCTCCCGGGCCTCGAGGTAGTGAGTGGGGAACCCTATAAACGGTAATCCCATGAATGAAGTGGGTCTCATTTGTTTGGGATATCCATATGAATGGGTGAATGAGTGAGTGAATGTGGGAGGAGGGCGAGGGTGCGGGGGGTGGGGTGCTCGGTAAGCCATTGGGCTGGATTAAGATGTTACGCGACCCGTGCTGATGATCGGCTAGGCTGGGGGCCCATTTAACAAAGCCCAGTCGTGAACGGAGCCCTCTGGATACCTGGCGACCTCCAGTTGTATTTAGCCTTGCTTGCGTATACGGATCTCTGCGCAAGTTGACCTATATTTCTCCGATACTCGTGGGAGAAACATGGAAGAAACTAAAATTAAAACTAAAGGGGCCGGCACCCTTCAAAAACCGGAAGAAGTTAGCAACTCTAACCGTAAAGGTGGGGCTTCATCATCAGGGATAAGAGACACTTTGGCATCGAAGCCAGGTGGAAGCGGAACCGCTAAAGGAAATAAGGGGGAATTGAGAGAGATCCCTCAGTCGAAGCGTCGATACAGGCGTATAGAGTTTTAGAAAAACTGGCTGCGACCCCTGAGGGGCAGCTTACAGTAGAACAACGAGGATCTGTGGCATGGGCTAAAAAAACTGTCGGCCGTGACAGCTCGGAAAGGGCCCTTGTGTCTAAAAGACAGAGGTCCCAGGAAGAGCTGGAAACGGGCGAGAGTAAGCGAGCCAGGGTCCAGGTAGAAAAGACGTCGGGTGCTCCTAGGGATCAAAAACTGAAGCTATTCAGTGAGATCCTAAAGAAGCACGTGTTGGTGCTAGCCGTCATTGACAGAAGTCAGGAAGATGGGAGCATCACGTCAGAGAAATGGAGAGTAGTGTTTAATGCACTAAACTCCATTTTTCTGCGGATCCTGAGAGAAAATCCGGGATCCCCCCCGTCCTGCAGAGATGCGGGATGGTACCAGGGGCGCGTGAAGTTGACTGCGTGCTCAGATCAGAGATCGGTCGACCTTCACAAAAGGGCAATTGCCGAAGTAGGCGAGGTGTGGCCGGGCGCGATGCTTGAGGCAGTCTGCAGGGAGGAAATCCCGAGCAGGCCGAGGGCACGTGTTTGGCTGCCAACCGAGCCGGAAAAAATAGAAGAGATCCTCGAGATCATTCAGGCCAGTAATCCCGATCTTCCAACGGAAGACTGGAGGATTATAAAGCGAGAGGAAGCTAAGGGATGCTTTAGATTGGCAATCATGCTGATCAATAAAGAATCCCTGGCTTCCCTTGAAAAATCAAAGGGAGTGATCAACTTCGGGTTCGGGTCGATCACTCTCAAAGTATATAAAAAGGACGAGACCGACGCAACTGCGAAAGACCAGCCTGGGGGTGACGGCGAACGGACCCAGCAGGAGACGGTCAAGCGGGCTGAGGACGGCCAGGAAAGTAATGCTTCGGCTCTGGGGAGCATAGTTAGGGGAGGTAGCCTCCTCTCTCTGGAGTCTGATGGGGACATCCTGTCAGGCTCTCGACGAGAGGAAGACAGCGTCCAGAACAGAGGTAGATGGCACTATCCTGATGCAGGGAGTGCAGGAAGAGGTGAGTAAGGTCGACTACAATGGTTAGCATTGTACAAATAAACCTACATCACACGAAGGCTGCCTCGGCAGCTCTCGTTCTCAGACTGACTAAGTCAGATGAGGATGTAGTGTTAATCCAAGAACCTTGGATTAACAATAACAGGATCTGTGGCCTCAGAATGAAAGGGTATAAATTATTATACTCACGCAACTCTGAGAAGATCAGATCGTGTATTTTAGCGAAAAATAATTTGAATATTTTTCTTCTTCCACAATTTAGTAGCGGAGACGTTACAGCGGTGAGCGCTGAGGTTGGCTGTGGGAAGCTATGGCTAGCCTCAGCCTATATGGATCGCGAGAAGGAGGTTCCACCAGACAACCTGGGGGAACTGATCCGGGAAGCAGATCAAAGAAGGGTAGGTGTTGTACTCGGATGTGATGTACATAAATGCGCATCACACAATCTGGGGAAGCACAGACATCAACGAGAGGGGTGAGTTATTTTTTGATTATTTATTAAATACAAACCTTTTAGTTTGCAATATTGGACGAGAACCAACATTTATTGTTAAAAATCGACAGGAGGTTTTAGATGTCACCTTTGTGTCAGAAACGATCTTTCATATGATCAGAGGGTGGAGAGTGGCGAAAGAGCACTCATTCTCTGATCATCGATATGTAATTTATAACCTCGACATTAAACCCGTTACCCGGAAATCCTTCAGGAATCCCAGAAGGACAAACTGGAACAAATATGGAGAGGTGTTGAAGGAACTACTGCCGCTGGAGGTTCCTGGACTTCCGGCGACAGTAGAGGAATTAGATGGCATGGTTGATATTGTCACAAAGGCATGCAATCTTTCATTTAATGCTGCGTGCCCCCTAATAAAGCCTAGGGGTAGGCAGAAACCGATATGGTGGACCAAAGAGTTGGGAACATATCGGAGTGTGTGTAGGAGAGCTTTTAATAAAGCTAAGAACATAAGGGAGGTTCGGGATTGGGACTCCTATAAGGAGGACCTCAAAAAGTACAAAAAAAAGTTGAGGAAGGCACAAAGGGAGTCTTGGAGACTCTTCTGTTGTAGAATGGAAGAGGTCTCTGAGACTTCTCGCCTTAGGAAAATTCTAGCTACTAACCCAACCAGTCCTAGTTATTTAATTAGACCAGACGGGTCATGGACAACTTCAAGTGCGGAATCATTGGAGCTCCTCATCGAGACCCATTTTCCGGGAAGCTTTGAAGACTCGACAGAGCCTGGAGCTAATCGAGTAACACCTTCAATAGAGATGGAGGGCATCGCGGATAAGGAGCGAATCCGTAGGGCGCTGAACGGGTTTAAACCTTATAAATCGGCGGGCCCGGATCGGATTATACCAGCAGAAATCCAGAGAAACTCAGCAGTCATCCTCCCCTGGCTGGAAGGTATCTTCATGGGACGTCTGAAACTGGTATATGTTCCTAAAAAATGGACGGAGGTCAGAGTGGTCTTTATCCCGAAATCGGGAAAAAGCTCGCATGCCTATCCAAAGGATCTGAGACCTATAACTCTATCATCCTTTCTGTTGAAAACCTTGGAAAGGTTGGTAGATATAGGTATTCGATCAAAAATTGAGCCCAGGAGTTGGGCAATGTCGCAGCATGCGTACTGTAAAGGAAAGTCGGTGGACACAGCTCTGCACGATCTAGTACGCATGATTGAGAAGTCAATTTACTCGCAAGAGTTCTGTATGGTAGCATTTCTCGACATTGAGGGTGCCTTTAGTAATGTTAAAACGGAGGCGATCATGGAAGGATTGCTATTTTTGAACGTGGACTACCCCATATGTAGGTTGATAAATCAGATGCTGGTAAGCAGGATTATTACCTCGAAACTGGGGGAGGCCACCATCAGAAGGCGGGTGGTTAGAGGAACCCCGCAAGGAGGTGTAATGTCCCCCTTTCTTTGGAGTGTTGTGATGAATGGATTGCTCTTGGAACTGGAGGGAGAGGGGATAGGGGTTGTAGCGTATGCGGATGATGTAGCGATAGCTGTCTCAGGCAAATATCTGGATACGATTAGGGATGTTATGCAGAATGCACTCCTAATCGTTACGAAATGGGCCAGCAAATGTGGATTAGGGATTAACCCCTCCAAGACAGAGCTGGTACTATTTACTAAGAAATATAAAATTCCGGTAGTTAGTCCTAATACCGTGAACGGCATTAGACTGGCTTTTGCTGACAGAGCGAGATTTCTGGGCATAATCTTGGACAGTAAGCTAAGCTGGCTGCCTAACATTGTAGAAAGGGTGAATAAGGCTAATGTAGCCATTTACTCGTGTAAGAACGCCATAGGGAAGAGATGGGGTCTAAAACCAGAGCTGGTACACTGGCTCTATACCGCTGTGGTAAGACCTGAGCTGATGTACGGGGTGAGTATGTGTGGTGGCCAGCTCTGGAGAAGGTAACATATAGGAAGATATTGGAGAAGGTGCAAAGAACGGCCTGCATGATTATAAGCGGGGCGCTTAGGTCAACACCTACACGCGCTTTAGAGGTTATGTTCCACCTTATTCCAATCGAATTTTTTGGTAAGCGGTAAGCAGATGGCAGCCAATGTGGCTACAAGGCTCTCGGCTGTCTCTCAGTGGAAATGTCTTCAGGCGGGTCACTCAACGATAGTTAGATCGCTAAGGGAAGAACTGGCGAATCTAGATTATATTAAACCAACGTTGTGTTTCGATAAAGTTTTCCGGACCATCTGTCCTTCGAGAGAATCCTGGAGGAATGGATCAATACTGGAAAACGAGGCACTGCAATTTTTCACGGACGGTTCTAAGCTAGACGGCAAAGTAGGAGCCGGAGTCTTCTGTGAGAAGCTTAATGTTAATATTTCTGTTCGTCTCCCTGACTACTGCAGCGTGTACCAGGCTGAAGTGGTGGCGATAGGCGAAGTCGGGACATGGTTGAAGCATAACGTGGTATCCGTTAGGGATATCGCGATTTATGTGGACAGTCAGGCGGCGGTCAGATCGCTAGAGGCAGTTTGTCTGAAGTCACGGGTGGCGCTGGATTGCCGATCATCTCTTAATGAGATGAGCGAGTATTTCAGTATCCAGATAATCTGGGTCCCTGGTCACTCGGACATCACGGGAAACTGCAGGGCGGACGAACTAGCTAGGTACGGTACGACTCTCCAGATGCAACCGGAAAGGGCAGGTCTGGGGAGGCCTATAGCAGCGCTTAGATCGGCGCTCAGTAAAAAGGCAATCGCCTTGACAAATGAGAGGTGGACCAACACCCTCACGTGCAGAGTAGCAAAACTGGTTTGGCCAAAACTGGACTTGCGGCGCTCCAAAGCACTAGTATCCCTGGGAAAACGAGAGTTAGGATTGGTCGTAGGGATACTGACAGGACACTGCCTTTTTGGGGAACATGCAAGAAGGCTGGGTCAACAGACGAATGACTTCTGTAGAAGTTGTTTAGACGAAGAGGAGGAAGAGACGCTAGATCACTTTCTATGCTCGTGTCCGGCACTATCATACAGAAGGCATAAGTATTTAGGTGTGTACGGTATGGACAGCCTTTCGGAACTCGCGGGCTGTGGAATACGAGATATTTTACGCTACATAAGTAGCTCTGGATGGTTTCAGCAGAAGTAAAGGAGAGATAGGATCCTGTGGTATCACAATGGGCCAATACTGGCCTAAGTGTGCGATAGCAGCCACTCCAACCTAACCTAACCTAACCTATGGTGTTTACCGCAAGGCGTTATTTTTTCTATTTTTCTCGAAAAATTTATCTTGTAGAATAATTTAGCATTTGTTATTTGATAGCAAAATACCGAATTTAATTTGTTTTATTTCATCAAATAAAAAAAACTAAAATAAATATTAATAAAATGAACCATCACAGAAAAATTAAAACGTATTAAAAAATTTAAGCCAAAAGTTGTTGCTTTCACATTTCTTAGCTAAGCTAAGCGGATTTGCGAAAGCACACTACTAAAATAGAGCTACGTATCGTATTTATTTTACATGTTCACGGCATGAGTTTGGTAATTTTATAAAAGTGATTTTCTTAAAAAAATTTAAAGATGTGCGTTAATTTAAATAAAATTACACCAAAATTTATTTTTATATCTATTCAATTTTTTTTTGTATACATTAATTAATTTATAGTTCAGTTTTAAATTATTAAATGGAAAACAAATGCGAAATAATAAACTTGATATGAGCTATATGGAAAATATTTAAACTTTTAATATTACAATCAAGGAATAATATCATCAAATCATTGTTTAATAATAAAAAATAATTAAAAAATTAATTATAATACAATTTAGATGTGTATATAATATGTATATATTTTTTTTATACAATAAAATATTCATTGTTCTAAACCTAAATTTTTTGTTTTGCTTTACATTTGGACGCCATCTTTTTCCTCTAAAATGTATTTTCTATTATAGCCTTTTACATATGTCGTTGCACAAGATCGTTCCCGCCATATTGTTCTTTGTTGTATTGTTCACACATACATGTATGTACAATTCTATTTATTGAGTTTCGTCCAGTTTCGAATAATCGCGACACTTTTCATACAGGATCTTATTCTAAGTCGAAAGCAAAACTATGTCAAAGTCGAAACTAAATATAAGTTTTTACTTCGAAATAAAAAAAAAGTCGAATCTTGTTGTACTTGGGATAGAGACTAACCAACATTTGTGAGGTGAAATTACAAACCAATTAAATTCAGTCGGTCCACCTAAAACATCTGTAGATGGAATTAGGAGCTAAACCAACACAAAACTGCAAACTTCATGCTTTTAAATTTTACGACCAAAAAAAGTTTCATAATAGCAATATTCGCGGCGCATCGAGCTTTGCAATTTCGTATTTTACGAAATCGAAAAAATTTCACAACAAATCGACAAATCAAAAAATGGGAAAACCACCAAGAAACAGACAGTATATTTGTAGTTTATTGTACGGAGGACAGCGTAAAAAGGTGTCGGGAGTAACAGCGTACCATTGGCCTGGACCACCAACACCTAGTAACCTGGTGGCCGGAAAACGCTTGGAATGGTAACCGAAATGCAAGCACGCGAAGTACTCAAACAAAATAATTTAAATATTCCGAGTCGTTTGGTGTAATGTAAGTAATTTTAATTTATTCGTGGCTTAATGTGCTTATTAATCTGTTTATTTTCAATAAAAATTAGGCGAGGGCCGGCCAGGAAAATTCCTTTAGCTCACACTAGTACTTGTATTATGGTAGTAACCAACTTGTAACCGAAAGGCAGTTCATGCGACCTTTGTTTATCAATATTGTTGATTAAAATGTTAAATTTCTACTCAAGGTTTTGTTGGTCTTATTTTTTTGTAGGTTTCATCACTAGTTCGACTTTGACAACGCTCAAATTTTAAATAACGAACGTAATATGTAAAAGAGAGAACTATTAAAGGTCCTACACATCTGAGAGCTCCACAACGGTGTTTTAACGTTGGCAGTACGGTAATTAATCCGTCGCACACACTAACTTTTAAAATAGAACTCGTTATCCCATATAAAACATCAGAGACATTAAAGGAAAATGGCGACCACATGATGAACCTTTTTTGATTTTGGCTCTATTTGTTTTTCCATTTTTTCCGGCTAAACTTGCGTGCATAGCTTCGGAAATAAAAAGTATCACACTTGCTCAAGAACTCAAAAACAATCAAATTTCATCAAATGCTTTATGCCCCGTGTACTAGTTTCACACTCGAGTTGAAATATTTTTAGCTTTCTTGTTGTTTTAATACATTCTGTGCAATAGACCATTTTCCTTATCCGTCAAATTCATTGATGTTTTAAACATCAAACGAGCGTGTTTGGCAACGAATGTAAAAAATTTTAAGTGATACTATTTATTTATTTGATAATAAACTATTTTATTCTTGTGCATTTTACAAATAATTTGTGTTAAAGTGAAATAATTGATTATTCTAAATAAATTTATTTATAAAAAATAATTTATTGCGTTAAAATGTCAGCGACATGTTCTGTGTTTAAGTGCCAATCGAGAGGATTTAATAATGCTGGAATAATTTTTTTTTAAATTTCCCGCTGTTCCAACACGATGTTTGAAGTACAAAGTTCTTGCAGAACAACGGCAACGAGCATGGTTGACTGCAATCAATCGCAAGGATATAAAAATTACTTCATTAAAGTATGCGTTTGTTTGCTCTAAACATTTTTTGTCGGACAAAAGCGCTGCCCTTACTGACGTATTAAATCCTGACTGGACTCCTTCAGTTGGGTTAGTTAGGTAATGATATGAGAGATTGAAGATATGAGAGAATGAAGAAAAGAACCTCATTGATGGTAAAACAAGATCAGATTGTCACAAAACCAGAAAAAACGACAGACTTGGAACCAGAAGTTAGGATTGGCGAAAACTTGGACGATGTACCCGCGAATCTAATGTTTCATGAAAAAGCATGTCAAACTGAAGGTAAAATAATATAACTTAACGTAACACATTTATCATTTGTTTCGTAATCCATAGAATTCTATTTTGAGTGTGACAAAAATGATGAATTATATAAGTTGAAACAACAAATTACTGCATTGAAGGAGGAAAATGCAGCACTGAAGCATACAAATTTAATAACAACAACCAAATTAAGGATGGATGATCTTAGAAATAGTACCAAGAAAACCAAATACTTTACTGGCTTCGACCAGTTTAATACACTCGAAGTAATTTACAACGATGTTGAGCGTTTCCTTCCTGTTAACATCAATGGTAAAATGACCAGTTTTGATGTATTTTTAATGGCATTTATCAAACTAAGACTAGATATGCCTTTTACCTATCTTGCACTTCACTATAATCAGGCAAAACATTTCTCAATTATTTTATAAAGCTATTATTGCTATTCATGCTCGAATGAGTTGTTTTGTATTTTGGCCAGATAGTAAATCATCGATAGTAAATAGTCCGCCGATGTTCAAGAAGTTATTCGGGAATAAACCAGTTTTTATAATAGACTGCTTTGAAGTATATTCAGAAAGGCCACGTAAATATATTTCGATTGCTTAGGCCTGGTATATAATATAAATATTTTGTTATATAGCTCGAGCATATACATTTTCTTCATATAAACACCACCAAACTCTCAAATATCTCATTTGCATTTCATCTTTTGGAAGTATAGCGTTTATCTCAAAGGGTTACGGTGGACGATGTAGTGACAAATTTGTGTTCGAATCTTGTGGAATTTTAAATTTTATTAGTGAAAACGATATTATTCTTACGGACCGAGGGTTTCTAATCGGAAGCGCTCTCCAGAAAAAGAAAGCTAGATTAATTATGCCAACTTAAAACGGAAAATCTCAAATGGAACCTATCACCATAGAGAACAACTGGAATATTTAAAAAAATGTGATGTTTTTTGGCAGTGTTTGTTCATCGTACTTCATTAAATACGGATCGGCCTCAAACTGAAAAATTTTACTCTCGTATCGTTTTCGTATGACACTATTTTTTTCTGTAAATTTATATAATTTCATAAAAATGATTTAATTGGTGCAAAAACATAACCTAACTTTATTTAAAAAATCACGTTAATTAGTTACTTCTCACACAAATTTTTAAATATATTATTCAAAATTTTATTTATTATAATATTAATTAATTATAAAAACACAAAAATAAAGATTTTATTTAACCAAATTTAACGAATAATCACAATATAAAAACACAGCACAAAATTGTTGTTTGCCAAACGGCTACAAAATCAGCTGTTGGGAACTGTCAAAATTTTTTGAGGAAAATGGTCTATACCATAGTATTTGTGCCGCACTATCTCCCGCAGGTATGTATTGAGCAACAGCCGCCATGGCTTGAAGAGATGATTTAATTTTATATACATTATCAAAAATTAAATATTTCTTGTGATACAAAACCATCGAAAATTTAACTTCATTACAATGTATTTAGTTTTGATATTTTCTAGTGGTAATACGGTTGCATTTGTAACCCCTAGGCGTACGAGTTACGACATTCTGTCTCACAGAGTTATTTTTTATTTCTTAGATACGCACTTGATAATGGAAAATAAAGGTTCCGAAACGTCGTGCAAGACAACTAATATATAACAATTCATGACGACAGTCATATCCCTGACCCGGCCAGGAAACATTTTTTATTTTTAAATTTAAGTCCACTGTACACAAATGTGTATGTGAATAACTATAGTTTTGTAATGGCGTTTTGTTTTTTTCATAATTCTCTTTCGTACGCGATGTTTAAGTACAAAATTGTGATAGCAGGCCGGAAAAGGGATATACCGGATTACATATGTGGTAATAACCCTTTTTCTACAAGTGAAAAAAAAATTCTTACTTCAATTTAAGTCTAACCCACATAAATGTGTGAGTAATAATGACAGGTTTTAATGTATTCCGCATTTTAACGGATCTTAGTTATCTCAGAAATATTTTTGAAAAAAACATTATAATTTTATAACATCTGTTTTTGATTTCATATTAATTATTTTACTATTATTATAGTTATAGTGTTATTTTTGGGACGAAAACGAATTAAGTGAAATGCACAAATGTGTATGTTTGCTCAAAATACATTCAAAAGTAAATTTTTGACATGATTCTGTTGCCTTACCTAAACAATTGTGGGGCACGCAGGAAAAGGGATAAAAGAATAAACTGTGTCACTTTCTCTACATATCGACAGCTCCAATGGTTGTACTATTTTCATCGCTACTGTTAATTCATTAAACTGTTTCTTTTTATCGAACCGTAGTGACATCTAGCGAAAATGTATAACAAATAAAAACCAATTGCAAAAACAAAGGTAAAGATATGGAATCGATTATATTTTTGCACATATGCTTCCGGTGAATTTTTTAATTTCGGTTACGGTGATTTTATGATTAAATTAAAACTATTAATTAATTAAATAAAACGTAGTATTCAAACCGTATGATATCATTTAAATACACAATATGTAGGTGCTTATGTTGAGCATCTTTACTAGAATTCATTTAATTGCAACGCAATAGAAAACCCAATTTAAAATTATTTACTATATATCCTGTTACAAAAAAATAAGGACCATTTGAACGTAAACGCGCATAAATAACTAGAAATATATTGTGTATCTGTTGTAAAATATAAATTCCAGGAATTTTTTAAATCTGTTTTTAGTTTTTTACGATTTTCTTTTATCTATTTTTCTAAAATTGAGAACAAAGAAGATTAAGAAAAGAACTTGTCAGGATCGATTCGGTTCTGAATGCAAAAAACTATGAAGATTAGGATAATAAATCCAAATTGTACAAAAACTGACATACATACAACAACAAAAGCGAACCGCAATTATTGTGCTAGATCAGGGTCTCCACACTTCTTTGTAAATACACAGACGCACACACGTTTAAAAACCGCATTAATTTCTAATTCCAAACAAATCGTGTATGTTCTGTGTGCGTGTTCTGCTGCTGTAGTTTTTATATGTATTATCTAATGCATTTTATGTTACTGTGTGTTGTTATTGTTGTTGCATCTTCAAGGTTAGGTTAAATTAATATATTTTTTTTTTCATCTGTCTCAGGGTCGAATTCATTTAGGTAATTAAGACACAAGAAACGAAATCCTTATATTACTATAAAGTGTACACACTCTGTCATATTATGTAGACACATACATGACGAAGAAAAAATTTATTTTTAGACTTTTATATCAATTTTATAAAATAATATTTACATGCATTCCATAGATGCAAGCAATTCTCAGTGAAATAATGTAAAGTGTCGTTCATTCAATTAAAATTTCTTACTATGCTCTAAGCGGAAACAATGCTTCGCCGGTGTAGTAATTCGTGCGAGATCTAATAAAATTTCTAATTTTTTTTTAATCTTATCCAAAAATTACACATTTACTAATACTATAATAAGGGGATGACTATATGGAGCGAGGCAAGACCCTTTTTCGGTTCATTCTTTCTTTTTCGACTAAGCACATAGCTACATTTATGTATTGAAGGTTTTTTTATTTATTTATGTTTTGTTCACATGTTGTGTTGTTGTTGTTATTGTTCCATGCTGCATAGAAGAACGCATTTAGAATTACAAACACAAGCATATGTCTCTGATTTAAGATATTTAGTGCATTTAATCGAATTGTGCGCTGAAACATTCAAAAGGTAGTTCTGTTGCCTCACTAGAAGAGATTGTCATGGCATATTGGATTTACATCGATCTAATTAACCGGTTCCATATCGAAAGGTTGAAGCGGATTGTCCGTAGCTATCTTAAAACTCTCAGACTTAGTAAGCACCATCACAGCCATTCAACATGATACGACCTTCATACCAGCAACCAACAAAATCTGGAAAACTTAAAACGAGCAAATAGTATTTTTCCAGCGTTTGTTAAACTTCCAGAACAAAATTGAAAGAGCTTAAGAAAATTGCCGCTGTTGCACGCTAGGAGGTGTTTTTTCATCAATTACGCAACATTTGGAAATTTTTTAATTATTATAATATTGATCGTCGTGAAAAAGGAACACAATTTTTAGACTACGAGTTTGTCAGTGCCTCAAAATAAACCTAAAACTTTCGAAAAACTTCTGAATAAGCGCTAAAGTGTCTTCAAAATTGAAAATGTTTTTAAAGCTTCACTTTTATTCATCCTTATGTTCAGTTATAGATAGTGATGAGCTGCAGCCGGCTTTGCCCAACTCCCAGAAGCCCCAGTTAAAATTGCAATTTTTTAAAACTTTGAACGGCAACACCAATAGACGTGACATAATCGGTTTATATTTCTCAGTAGAGTAAACCATGAAGTCATGAAGGTCCAATTTAAAAGTTTTCATTGAAAGACTAACGCCTAAACTAGTCATTGACATTAACAGCGATCATATGTCAATCAGAATATGTGTTTCAGACGATATTTTCCATTAAATATTTTCATTCACTGCGTGACCTAAAGGTAAACCCTCAGCCTTCATTTAACAGCTAAGATCTATCACAGAACAACAAGTGCCACACAAGAACTGTGACTTGTAACTTCGGAAAGAAAAATTCAAACGTATTTAATCAATATTTTCGAAGCCTCAGTTTGCAAGAAGAAATAACATCCGATCATATCGACAAAGATGTTGATAAATTTTACGACTTTTGTCTTGTCAACATGAAAGTCTTTTCGACAATTGCCCTAGATGAAGCAAGGTTTGAAGAGGTCAATTACGAATTTGACAGTAATTTTAATTACCGGTTTCCTAAATACATCAGAAACATGATTATATTTTGATTATATTATTAAATACTTTTCGAATTATTATAGTAGAAAACGTAAATTCAAAAGGTCCGACAACAATGCACCTAACGGTTCTAAATTATCAAATACTAAATAAAATCGAAAATGTTTTTGGTCACTTCTTTAGTATACGAACTTTCGCATGAAACGGGAGTCCCGTATTTCAAAAATGATTCTTCCTTCACCCCATAGACTACTTTTTACGGTATTGGAGTAAAGTTATTTGGAATAGTGTCGATTAACGGCTTTACTAACTCTCACGGGCTCGCTGTAGCTAATTGCGGAATCAATGAAAGTACAAGGATGTGGAGGGGAAAGGTTAGCGGTTAAGGTTAATCGTAACATATAAACTATGTTGCATGGACATTTGGCCATGAGAAAGATGTGTTCAAAGTGCGTTGATTCAGAGCATCGATGTATGACAATGGATGAAACATGGATCCACCTCATTCGCAACAAACCAATTTACAGGGCGATATTACAACATATAAGGTTGAAGATTAGACACAAAACTGATTCCGCGCGTATATCGTATAATATTGGTAGCCTTGTGTTTCATTTCAATAAATTTATTTTTTGGTTTATAAAAATTAAATTTAATTATTAGCTGTAATATTAGTTCTTAAATACGTAAGGTGAGCGACGTGTGAGGTTAACATGAGAAGAGTGATCAATGTATGCACGGGCGACTATTCCAAAATCTCGATGATTGGATTGGAGTTGGATTAACATTTCATTTGCTACAACTGTTAAATCGCTGCTAATATCTTCTCGGAACACTTACAGTATTTCAAAAGATATCAATGGCTAGGAATGAAACAAAAGTACCAAATACAGATATATCCTTTACTGAAATAAATTAGAGCATAATTCGAACATTATAAATCGCTCAAAATTGGGTGTAAGGTTCGCAAAATTACAGATTGTACCAAATAAATAAAATAAATAAAGACATTTGATGACAAGTGAGCATTGATAAAAAACTCATATCCCTTCATTACGCGGATAAGAAAGCACTTCAGATGTTACAACACCGATTAAGAACCGTTGCAGAAAGAAATAGAGAATAAAGTCTAATATTATGAAATATAAACGGCTCTTGAAGGACCACTTAATCAGAAAATGGTTGAATGTATTATAGAGAGACCTAGTAGACTCAAATTCAATATCCAATTAGCAGCAAACCACTAACCTGGCACTAACTTGCCGTTCGTTACCTATTGTAATCTTGTAAGACGTTATCAATGGATGATTTAAAGTTCAGTATAAACGACCAAATTAATATTTTAATTCAATATGTATCAAAAAAAATAAAAACTTAATTTTAATAAAAGCTAAGATAAAAGCAACGTCATAGCTCATGACGTAGTCATCGATCCCGAAATTATAATAAAAGTCTATGTATTGCGGTATTTTCAGAGCGATACTCAATCATTGGCTAATTGTGGACACTCGATCAACATTACTTTCATCGATACAGACGTTCATCAGCTCAACCGAGCTATTAAGGTCAAAATTTGATTATTATTTTGTTAGTATGTTCTATTACCTTTAGCATTAATCTTAATAACAATTACAATTAAATTTTACTAATCTGCATTAAGGAAAATGAGTCCGGACTTCTAAATTTGTATATTTTCTTTGCTTTTTCTGGTAAATTAGTTAAGATAAGTTTTTTTTTTGATTTAACTACATATTAGAAATTAATTTTTTGTACACATAAAGCTTAGTTCTTTGTATAATAATTCTTTTACAAATAATCAGTACTATTGACTTGTATCATCCGCTTCTTTTAATTTCATTTTCCAGCGAACTATGTAGAGTTAACTTTAATTGCGAAACCTTACCCAGTTTTAATTTCCGTAAGGCCGATTTTAAGAAGCTTAATGAATTATTAGCTAACGTCGATTTAACAAACTGGTTGTTTCACACTGGTACAGTAGAGAATTGCGATCACTGCGTAATCAAAGAAACAAAAACTGGAAAAAATTCTTAAAGTCGAGATTGAGATCGGATTACTTAAATTACGTGAACGTTTACAATGCATTTTCGATCATGTCTTATGAAGTCTATAATCTAGTCAGTAGTATACAGTCAGAAATAATCCCTGACCCAATGCGCATGAATAATAGTGCTCTAGCATCTCCGGTCTCTTTTCAAATCAATTTTGAAACTGTGGTAAGGAGCATCAACAAACTAAAAGATGATTTATTCGCTGACCCCGATGGTTTGTCTTCTATCGTTTCAAACTGTGTTGGTAACTTAGCGCAGCCACTTACAATGCTGTTCCAAAATTCGATCTCCTACGGAATCTTTCCATTATGATGGAACTGTATTTGAAACTGTCCTGTATCCCCAAGTTATTCGAGCGTATTCAATGAATCAGCATGGCTTCCTTAGAGGATGATCTACTACAACCAATCTAATCGAATTTGTATATGATACTTTGAACGCTATCGAAGTTGGAAAGGAATTTGATGTTATTACCACGGATTTCAGCAAGGCGTTTGACAGGGTTTCCCATAAGATAATTTTGTTTAAACTCAGGGCTCTTGGTTTCTGACCCCAATTCTTACTGTGGGTGGACTCTTATCTGAGGGAACGTAGTTATCAGGTGATCTTTAGGTCATCCATATCGGCTCCTTTTATAGCTACTTCCAGAGTACTGCAAGGCAGTCGTCTTGGGCCTATTTTTTCATTTTACCCATCAACGATGTCGATTTCATGATAACCACCCGGAATTAATAACCAATACTATGTAGCACGAGGAAAATGTTTTATACTTTAAATACTCAGCCATAAATATCATTTATATACATTAAAAACCTTACGATGCAATACGCGTGCATCAAAAAATCGTTACAAATGAGGAAAAAAGAGGAAATAAAAAGGAAAAGGGGAAAAAAGAAAGGAAATCAAAAATGATTGTGTTGTCTTGTGCGCTAACCGTCTTACATTATATTTCTACTAACAATTTACTAACTATTGACTACTTAGGTGCCTGAAGTCGAGTCACTTTCCTTAATAACTAACAAACCTTTACCATCTCTCCATCTTGTTATATGTAAAAGAGTGTGTGGATGGGCCCAGCGTTAACCGGGAATCTTACTTAGGAATGGTCGCATAATATTTTTGGAGAACCAGTTTAATTTAGTTTATGGAAAATTCTACTCATAATAATAATGTTTTATTCCAGGAAATTTGCTATTATATATGGGTACTTAATTACTTAATTATTAAATTTTTTTCAGGATACTGATTGCTTAACATTTGTACTATAAAACAAAAATAATTGTGCTTAACAATTGACTAACTATTGAATACTTAGGTGTCTGTAACCAGGTCAAGTCTATCATATTTAACAACCTTTCCTATCCCACCATCTTGTTATGTGTAAAAAAGGGTCTACGGTAGGCCCGGCGTATCCGGAATCCCTGCTTACTCTTGGCCGTACATTCTAATTAATCAATCAATCAATCAATGTGAATCATCAGTTCTCACTGGTAATGAATAAGATCAAAACAGAGGATAAATCAACAGAAACTGTCAGTTTTCTTGTTGACTCTAATAGAAATCGGACCTTAAATATTTAAAGTGTTAATAATCAAGAAACCTACCACACTACCATATATTATAAAGTATATATTATATACGCTACTAACTGGAACATAAAAAATTTTGACTCTACCCTTATTGAATGTAATAAAGTTCAGTGTAGAATTTTTTTCACCACTATATTCTACCCTTTTCCATCAAGGATCGAAATTTTCCCATAGAAAAATCGGGTTATGTCCCTTCTGTTTCTATTCTATATTCTGTGACACTACTAGAAGCATATACATGCTTCCTTGAAATTCAAAACATGAATTTCAGGTGTTTAGCTGTTCATAAAATGAACATCAATAATTCGATAACAACTAGAATCAACCAAATTTCCTTATATTAGCTCACAAAACCTACGTACGAACAAACCCTAGTTCAAAACCAACACAAAGAAGAAATATGGCACCACCACCAAAACCAATATATCCCAAAGCTCGTGTCCCAAGGATCATCTCCAAAAGCACCAAAAAGTATTTCACTTACAATAGCTCCCATAATTTTTCTTAAGCTATCAGAACCCAAAAGAACAACGGAGTTCAAAAAGAACAAGTCGTGACTGAATGACAGGAACAGTAGATCTAAAGGTAACAGAGTTAGCGAAATACGAGCACGTGCAAAATTGGATAAAAGCGATACTATATCCCACCAGAATATTATCCATAATGGTTCGGGCAACAACCGCTTTAATCATTAATGTAACCCATTTTACGTTTCAACCTGGGGATATTGTTTGATGAAATTGGAAACGGAATTTAATAATGTACTGTGACTTAACCAACTATTGGTTGAATTAAATAAAATACGCAATGCTAAGAAGGAACTACTATTATTTATTAGCTGCAACTGTACATTTATGAAAAACCAGGAAAAATTTTATATCATAGCTAAACAAAAACACCATCTTTGAAACGAAGTGGAAGACCGGAATCAAGTATTACAACACAATAAATTGACAACACGAGAAAGAAAATTTCCATTTGACTTTGAGGATAACGTCACAAATTAACTTTTTTAAAATGAAATAATCTTTGCCCACTACTAGCGAAAGGAAAGATAATCAATACCGACATGATAGGTATAGAAGAAATTAGCCCCTTGGTTGTAGAAATCGAAAATATTTCATACTTTAACGACATAGGGACAATAGAAAATGCAGAACCTATGATGATTGCCAAAGAATTCATGGTTTTATGAGTCATATCGACACCGAAAAAAAAATCACTCGAAAATGCAAACTTTTCTGCGAAACCACGCTTGAGATGTAATCCTTAAAAGAACTGAAGAACGACCATTGTAGCAACCAGCTTAAGTTTAAATAAACGGTTACAAGCTGAGATATTAGGAAAGACCTATCGACATTACTACAACCTAACATAACGGAAAAAAGCATGAAAATAGATTGGGGATATCTACAAAAGTTATGCACTCGTAAATTTTCGTAACGTGTAATTGTTTGTATGTCTGTAAAACCGGAAACGATCTCGAATAAATGCGATGGCAACACTAAAATACAAATATCGCGATAGCGATTCAATGTCAACCACAAAAAATATTTTTATCTCGATATTTTTGAATGTTTGTCACTCGTTTGTTTAGGTACAGACCATCATATGTATTTAGATTTTCTCTAATACAACTAAATCGATTGTTCATGTGAAGAATTGTGGGTGTAGCCCGAGTTTATGATGCGTGTTTGGAGTCCTCAAATTGGGCTAAACACTTTTTAGCAATTACCCACTCAAACGACGCAGCCTTTAACTAAAAAAAATTATGAGAAGAGATTTTATCGTGCCAGAGAACACGATTGCTATATGAGTCCTAGTCCTAGCGGAAAAGATTATATAAGCATTACGAGTTTGTTTCAACTTACGAGAATTGCCGTCAAAAGGAAGCGACAGAAAAAAATCAAAATTTTGTATGGCCCTGCTTACTTTTATTTCAATAGACTCAATTATTATTGTGCATTTCAATAAGATGCTCCAAAGATCATACATACATACGATCATGTTTATGATCTTTGATCTTTCCCAATAGACAAACACTCTTTTCTATTTTTTCAGTCAGGGTTGCAAAATTATAGGTTCTGCATCCCGACACCAGATACTATTAATATACTCAAGAATTAGTTCTATAAAATAGTCAATTTAAATTGAAGCCATTTAAAAACTAATCTACTAAAACTAAATGTCAATTGGAACGCGAATGAATTATCACAGCATGTTCTAGAGCTAGAAATTTCCCTAAACTTAGAAAAGATATCCAAACATGTATCAAAACAGAAATAATGCAGGTTAAAGTCATAAAAGTTGAATCAATCAATAGTAGAAATTTCAGTATCTCTTATCCCCCGCGTCACCAGTTAAAAAAGAAGACCACAGTCAACTTTGAAATCACTACCCTTGGGCAATACCTTTTGGGAATCTAGACTTGTAACCTCTGAAGGAAAAAAGTTATTTAATGTAGCTCGTAAGAGCAACTGCAAATTTTACTCTGGCGATAAACTAATACATTAGCATATTAGCCTTCTGACATACACAAAATAAGAGATCTCTTGTAACAGTTGACTCTTTGTAACAAAAAAAGTTTTGGAGGACTACATAAACATCGAAAACCCGACCCACCTGCGATCATGACTAAGTATTAACAAACAATAAAACCAATTGGAATTACAACAGAGGTGCAGCTGGAAGATGAACTAGAAGCATACAATAATACTATGCAAAAAGCAGCATGGGAAAGAGTGCCTATCACTTATACCAACTCCTTAATGAGGATGTTCAAAAATAAAAAGCTCATTAAATCTGGCAGCAGATTAAGATTACTAATTGTGGAAAGCAACGTAGGGGTTAAAAAAAACCAAAATACATCTGCCACCTATCAAAATCAATGACGGTTCCTGGGGTACATGTGGCAGGCAGAAAGTCTCTATGTTAACTGCCTATTGGAAAAGACTTTTCAACCGTTGGCGAGACAAACAGCAAATGAAAATACAACAGCCGTAAACAAAATAAATGGTCTTAACATAAACAATGTGACTTTATTGAAACTATCAAATGGAATCAATAATAATTTAGATAGCAGAAGAGCTTCAGGTTATTACTTAATTACTGGACAAATTGTGAAAGTCATTGCCGTTTGGGTAGATTAGTTCAAATAATTAATACAGCTTTCAGACTGAAATATCCTCCAAGTCAATGGAAGGTGACTGGAGCAGTTATAATTCCTAAACCAAGTAAACCAACAAACGATAAAAACTCTTACAGACTGATATCAATAGTTAATCATATCAAAAATATTCGAAAAATTGCTGCTCAATTTGCTGCTTGAGAATAAGAAGATATACTCCAGTATTTGTTTAGATGGACCTTAAGCTTTCAGCAAAGTTTAGCACCAAGGGCCTGAATTTAAAGTGCTTCGTAGGGTACTCCGAACTAAAAAGAATATCACCAGGTATACCACAAGGAAGCGTACTTGAAGCAATTATTTTCATCCTTTATACGTTTTATACGATAGATGTACCGAATATGCAAGTGTAACAAAATTTGCAGACGATAGCTTCCTAGCAGTTGGAAAAAATATATCGGAAACAATAAGCAAATTCCGAAATGCAGTTAACACAGTGAGTAACTGGACTAAAAAATGGCGCAACTTAATAAATGAAGCTAAATCAGTACATGTCAATTTTACAAAACAAAATGTAAACTACACCGGACAAGTGGTGCAGTAGTTAAAGCTTCGGCACTTGGACCGCGAGGTACAGGGTTCGAATCCCACCAGAGGCTTGATACAAAAGCGAATTTTCGTCATCGATTACGATCGGTCATGTTAATAAACACAACAAAGATCCTCTGTAGAGTGCATAATTCAGCGCCGACCCACCGTCAATGTTGGCTTGGAGCTTGCAACGTGCAGGTGTGTGTAAATGGATGGTGTGTGCGTGAATGAAAAGAGGTGTACCTTCAAAGGACATTAAATCCATTGGACAATTAAAAATCAAAAAAAACTGTATGCAGCATTCATTTTAAAATATAATTCATTCTCTCTTAAAACCACATTTTGAGCTAATACATAATTACTATAATTTACTGTTGGGAAGTAGAATGCAAATTATAGAACACACCCTCCATTATGCTAAATGTTTTTGTCTATGTAGTTTTAATAAAACGTGATGTTGTCTGAAGGTATCTACTCACACGAATATAAAACAAGTTCTCTACTTCGATCTCTATTGATTGTAACGCTTGTATCTACAGCATTTTCAAAGGAATACCGTCCATAAATCTTGCACAAGGTTATGCCACACTTACAGACACACTAAGTGGGTGTAATGAATCACTTACGTGTGCTTCGTCTCTCTCTTTGTAGCTTTCACATCCTATCAAGGGATTTTGTCACCCGCACTATGGTCCTCCATCCATATCGGTCCATTTATCTCGCCCTCCAGTTTCGAAATCCTAATACGAGTAGGTCTTGTTCGACGTCTCGGCGCCAACGCAGTCGGGGTCTTCCTCTACGACGCACTCCAGCTGGTTGTTGATATAACACTTTGTTAACCATTCGTTGTTGTGGAGACCTAGCAACGTTGTTAGGTGCGCTTCGTTGGATATCATTAAATATTTCAACAATTGTCGATCATCTCAGCGGGAGTTAGCACAGCTCCAGTACTCCAAACGTAATGCCTCGTCACCAGAATAGCACACTGTTCCATCAACTGGATTTTTTAGCGTTATTACTGGTGTAAATAATTTTTGAAAATTTGACAAATCGTAACACGTATTATGGCTAAAGTTGCACATAGTTGTGTTGATATTACAGGGCTATCAGCAACACTTTCCCATACGAGGTTGATGGGTTTAGTTGATTGTCTAGAGGCGGTATTATGAAATATGATCGGAAAATTTATTAGATTCAAAAATGTTTAACTATTAAAATTTGCCATTGCGGATGTAAGGTGACACATAAATGCAATTTCAAAATTCGAGAAGATTTTCGAAAATTAATTTCTACCGGTAGAACATTTCCGTTTAAAAATACTCGATAAAGAATAGGTTGCCTAATAAAATTTGGCCATTAAATTTTCGTTCATTTACATTTCCATACAAAATAAAATTTCGAAATAATTGATTTTCACATAGTGCTCAAATTTGACAGCCATCGCAGAAACGTTACCATTTACGCCACCATTTTTTCTTTTTCTTTTTATACTGATCTTAAGTTTGTTTGTCTTAAATGAATGAAAAGAATGGTCACAAATAAGAAGTTATTAATTCTTTTAATCGGTAACGTAAACACTGCGATCACAACTTTGAGATGGATTTGTTATGATTTTCTATAAATTACCTAAGTATGGTATCAGAACCGCTAGTAAATTTAACAATAACAAACTAGATCTGCCACAGTGAAACGCGGTTACAACAATTCTGAGATAACTTCGTGGTATAGAATCCATTAAACTGAAATTTTCAAAAAACGGTAATTCAGAAATAATTGAATATTCTGATTTGGATTGGGTCAATGGCATAGATTCGTGTGCTCTAGAAATACGATTTTCAGATAGTAAATTGTTAAATGTAATTATTGTTATTATAAAATTATTAATATTTCAATTTTTCAATAATTTCGTCTATATTTCTTGCGTGTGCTTATCAACTTTTCCAGTCGCCAAAGTGAAAACTCATTAAAATTATTTAGCAATGCGGCGCCACAGGACACATGAACTCGACCAAAGATAAGAATATTCAGATTAGATCATGCATGCATTGGGAACAATTGCTTGTCCGAAAATCGACGACCTCAAGTAAAATAACCGTAGAAACATACCATAACCCATAGAAAATACAAAAACTGGAATTCTGACACTAGATTTTCATTTAGCCCATATTACAGTAAAACCTCGATTTAACGCACGTCTATTTAACGAACTGATGTCGGATTTACCGGACAATTTTTTATTTTCCTTTATCTAGAATGTAATGTATGAGGTTGTAATTTTTTGACGAGTGATACTGGTTTCATAGTGTATGGTATTTGAGTAAAAATTTAGATGTCAATAAAAAATCATGTGGCCATTTTTATCTTTACATATTAATAAATGAATTAATAGAAAAGCGTGTTTTCAGTGGAAGTGTAAAGTAATAAAATAAAGGCATAGTTGTCGTGCGAAGTAAAATAAAAATGGCGGTCTATAGCAAAGAAATACGAAGTTAAGACGAGCGATGAGCTATTAGCAGAGGTGAATTGGGTGAACAGGAAGGAAAGTTTGCCCTTTCGAAAGTTCAGTAAACGAGGTACAAGAGAAATAACGTTTCCGGTGAAATGTGAACATTGCAAATTTAAGAATCATGTCGCAATACGATGCAAATTTAAGAATGCAACGTGTTACGGCTGTAATAAAAAATGACACTTGATTTTGATGTATAACGAGGTTAAAATTAATGTGGTAAAGAATCCCGCATGTATTAGTGAGGTAATGGGAAATACAAATGTGAGTAGAGGTTTGACGGATGTTAAAGAAGAAAGTCATGAAATTTTGTCAATTGAGGATAAGTGTGAACGAGTATGCAGTGCAGATTTAATGGACAACTCGAATCCGTTTTTAATTAAAATTAATATTCTGGGAAAGATAATTACATTCCAAATCGATTCTGAGGCGGGAGTGTCAGCAATTCCGGCAAGATTATTTATGCAAAAATTCCCATCTGCAAAGTTGTTACCAGATATCACCACGGTAAAAAGCTATGGGAGTGATGAGTTAAAAGTGTTGGGGGCGTTTGAACCGAGAGTAGTGCGCAACGGATTAGCGAAAAAACTGAGATTTTTGATAATTGAGAACGCATCAATTCCGATTGTAGGACGGAACTACATTAAAGAATTTAAAATCAAAGTTATGTTAATAAATAACGTCGTGGATAGCAGTTTAAATATAATCGATCATATTGTGCAAAATTACAACGAGCTTTTTGATAGTAAAATAGGAAAGTTAAAAGGGGTGTTAATAAAATTAGAAATGGACGAAACAGCGACAAGGAATTATTACGAGGGTAGATACGGCAGCGTAGGGAACACCTCTAGTTATAATTTTGAAGGCGGGTGGAAACGTTAGAATTTGTGCAGATTACAGGATAACGATAAATATTTAAAGGAGGTAAAGTGCCTCTTTACCTCGCATGTCAGAAATGTTAGCAAAGCTGCAGGGAAATAAACGAGGTTGATTGTCGTTTGCTGGTTCCCGCCAATCAGGACGTGACGCAACTCAATTTCGTGTCTTTCAAAATCGGGGTAAATCTGGAGATATTTCCAAAACTACTTCAACCAGAAATTTGGCCAGTGGGTGTTCCAGTGAGAGAAATCACAGATCGGCCAAAAAACCCAAAATACTTACATCCAATAGTTCTGTAGTAAACTTACAATTATTACCATTTAAAATATTAAATAACTGCTGCTCCTCTTCTAACATCGAAAACAACATTAATTATAATTACAATAACAACAATAAATACAGAAAACCTGCCTCTTCGACAATTTACTACCATAACGCTTCCAGTATTCGAGGCAAGTCTAAAGAGTTTCGGTTGGGTGTCCTAGACAATAACTATGCAGTCATAATCATTTGTGAGACTTGGCTTACTAGTTCTATGAATAGCGAAGAATTCTTCCCATTGGATTATATCGTCTACCGAAAAGATCGATACAACCATGTCACAACAATGAAAGGTGGAGGTGTTTTGATCGCCGTGAAAAACTCAATTCCGAATGAGAAGGTGGCTTCCCATCAAGTTCATGATGTCATTGCTGTACGGTTTAAACTAGCCGATTGGTCAATTCTCGCCGTGGTCGTTTACGTTACATGTGGGTCAAGCCTGGATACTTATATCGAGATCATCAACTTCATCGACCTTGCTATAGTCCCTTTTGTTCATCCTGATGAGCAGCTGATGATTTTCGATGACTTCAATCTGCCAGAGGTGAACTGGTCTGATATCAACGGTATTTTCACACCATCTTCCACAGATATTAGAGGGATCCCTACTGTGGACTACTTCGCTAGCATCTCAACAACCCAAATTAACCGAACGAGCAATACTCAGGGTAAATATCTAGATTTAATTTTTTCAACCGATAACATGTACTCAGAGGTCTCACCGTGCGAGGACCTTACAGGCTGTACCAGCGTATACCACACTCCAGTTATGTTAAATATTTTTCATGAAAAATGCGACACTAGTTTTCTTATTGATAACTTTTTTTTGATTTTAGAAATGCCGACTACACTTCCTTAAATGAATTTCTGCTCAATTCGGATTGGGAATTTCTTCAGTTCGGAGGAAATCTAAATACAATAGTTTTGTCTTTTAACAAACTTGTCAAGACTGGTGTAGAAAAACATATCCCGCGGAAAAAAACTAAGCCTTGCTTCCGGGAACCGTGGTATAACAAGCAATTAAAGGACATAGAGACACGCCGTAATAATCTACACTCCCTATATAAAATACACGGTTCGAAATTTTATCATGAATTCGAGACCGCACGGAAGGAGTTTAAAACAATAAACTGGTTCCTGTATAATAATTATATTCTGCAGATTGAGAAAGATTTAACTTCTACTCCAAAAAGGTTTTGGAATTTTATCAATATGAAAAGAAAGACCGTTGGGTTCCCCTTACCTATGACGTATCTAGATGCTTCTGAAAGTCATTCCTCGGAAGTCTGCAATTTATTTGCTAACTTTTTGAATCCGTTTACGAATCGCCATCCATCAATCCAGCAGTTAATTCTTGCAACGGAGGGGAATTTACTCAATTACGGTTTACCGAAGATGACGTTCATGACAGCTTGTCTCAAATTGATGTTAATAAGGGTGCTGGGCATGATGGATTTCCGCCGATTCTTATTAAGAATTGTGCTGCTAGTCTGGCTGCTCCCATCTCCTTTATCTTTAACGAAAACATTCGAACTCAAATTTTTCCAGATCCCTGGAAAATTTCGTATATACATCCAATAGCTATTCTCTCCGCCATTCCTAAACTCTTTGGTACTTATGATACAAAGGTTTTTATTTTTCCATGTTGAAACGGTTATTTCACCCGCACAACATGGTTTTTTCGCCGGGAGATCTACCGTTACCAATTTGATGACATTTTGCAGACACTTATTCAGCAGTATTGATTCGAAAGTGCAACTGGATGTTATTTATACCGACTTTTCTAAAGCGTTCGATAAAATTAATCATTTAATTCTAATCAAAAAGCTACAGCGGCTGAATTGTCAAGCCATCCCTACTAAGTGGTTGCTGTTCTACCTCTCAGATAGGTGGCAGTTTGTTAAAATTGGTGAGTCATCTTCTCGTCTATTTTGGGTTACTTCTGGAGTGCCACAAGGTAGCCACATTGGGTCACTTCTATTTTCAATATTCATCAACGACGTGGTTAACTGTTTTGTCTCTGCAGATTGCCTGCTTTACGCAGATGATATGAAAATATTTGCACGAATATCAAACGTATCCGACTGTATAAATTTCCAAGCGGATTTAAACAGATTTGGTGATTGGTCGGTTGAAAACAAACTTTGCTGAACGTGAGTAAATGTAAGGCAATGTCTTTCTGGCGTACCAGCTTTCCGATTATACATCAGTATTCGCTATATAATGAAGAAGTCGTTAGAGTTAAGTTTATATCCGATTTGGGTGTTATTTTCACTCGAGATCTCACATTTACAAGGCATATTGATTCGATAATAAGCCGAGCATATATGATGCTTGGTTTTATTAAACGGAATTGTAATGATTTCTGTGATCCGATAACCTTGAAATCTCTGTTTGTCTCATTTGTTCGATCAATTTTGGAGTATGCCTCACAGATTTGGTCACCTTCTTACCGATGCCATTCCGAGAGAATTGAGAGTGTTCAAAACCAGTTTCTTATCTACGCGCTTAAAGGTTTACCTTAGTGCCGGAATGGCACGTACTTCCGCCTTATCGCGATCGTTGTGTTCTCTTAGGATTACAACGGTTAGATCACCGACGTGATATTTCATCCGCAATATTCGTCCGTGACGTATTATGTTCACGTTTAGATTGTGCCGAGATACTCACCAGCTTCGGCTTTTATGTTCCAGAACGGTGTTTGCGTCGCCGGGGCGAATTCATATTTACGAGAGCGGTGGCCACAAATTATTGTTCATCTGAACCAGTCTTGAACTTATCATGTGTTTTTAATCTTGTTTTTCATAGGTTTGATTTTAACATGTCAAGAAATTCATTGAGGAACGAACTATTTAAATTGTATAATAACCGTTCTTAAATTAAATAACTTTTTCAATTTTGTCATGTCGCTTATTTTTAATAATTGTAATAATTACCGATTGTAACCCTGTAGGTAAATTATATAAATATATAAATAAATAAATAAATAAATAAGATATTTTCAACGATGGATTTGGCTCGTGCATACAATCAGATCGAGTTGGACGAAAATTCTTGAAAGAATAAGGTTGCGTGGAGCACACATGTACGCATGTTTGTAATGAATCGGTTGCCATTTAGAATCAAACATGTGAAATAAGAAAATTTTGAGAGGGATTCCGGGGGTAATCAACTTTCTTGACGATATTATTATCGCGGCACCGGACCTTGAGACACACAATGTACGCCTACGAAAAGTGTTGGAACGACTAAAAGAGGCGAATTTAAAAGTAAATGTATTTTGCAAAGACGCCATTAAATTTTCTGGGAAACATTGTATCGGAGGAGGGCATACGAAAGCCATCTAAACGGGAAGTAGTCTTGGAAGCACCGCAACCGATCGATATTAAGCAGTTGCGATCATTTTGTGGGATGGTAAATTACTATGGAAATGGTCTAAGAGGTGGTCTAAGGAGTGCAAAGTGCGTTCGATGAGTTAAAAGAAGATATTGTGTCAGACATGGTTTTAACGCATTAAGATCCGAAGCTGCCATTGTTATTGACGTGTTTCCGGAATGAACTGAAATACCGTTAGAGTTTGCATCGCGTATTTTATTCAAGGCGGCGAGAAATTATGGAGAAGCCCTGGCGATTATTTGGACAAGAAGGAAACTTCACAAATGTCAGCGAGCCGGATCCAGAGATGGACATTACATTTATCCGAGTTTAATTTCGACATAAACAACGTGGAATCTAATAATAATACCGCAGACATGTTATCACGTATGCCTTTCGGGAAGGTGCTCTATTATGGATATGAAGAAGAGGACGCAACTTATCTTTGTCAGGTTCAAAGCAATAGTGAAGTAAAAATAGACTTCGATACAGTTTTAGCGGAAACAACAAAATATGAAGATTTAGTAAAGGTAATGGAATGTATTAAGGCGGGTCGGTTTGACACGATTAAAAAAGAGCAAATTAAGGTGCTTCTATGAAAAGAGAAATCAGTTTTTAGTCGAAAAAAAAATATCCTGATGTGGGGATAGAGAATAGTCGGGCAAGTTAATAAACAAGATTTTAAAGCAAGTGCATCAGACGCATATGGGCATGGTAAAAACAAAATCAATTCTGCGTTCATACGTCTGGCGACCAGGTATGGATAAGAATGCTGAGTGTTGGTTCAAAAGTTATGAGGCGTGTTTAGCTTATGGAAAAATCCAAATAAGGTGCCGTTCATTGCATGGCCGGAGCCCAATAGATCGTGAGTAAGAATTCACATTATGGCGGACCAATTAAAGGATATTATTTTTAATAATAATCGATGCACGAACTAAGTGGATTGAGACATTTTGTACAAAGGAGATGACAACCAGCTTTACGTTAACTAAAGAAGAATGCGATAGAACGTAGCTTTATACAAGATGATTTGGTAATGGTAAGAGATTATCGTGTTGTAAACAAACCGGCTGTCAAAAAGCTGTGGTTGTAAAAGTATTTGGTAGAAAGAACTACTTATGCAAGTTGGAGTCGGGACGTTTTATTAAGAGATACATTAATCAAATGCTACCGCGATTGGTCAGATCGGAAGAGGAATATGGTGGGATAATAACGCTGAGTTAGTAATTAAACAGCGTAAAAGAAGCGATAAGGTAGAACAGAACTATCCCGTGGGGTTTATTAAGAAAATATAGAAGGCAGCGCCAGGATAGAATGCGGCACGAGGGGAAGATGGTGCAGGTCACTATGAGTATGTTGAAGTGGTAAAGAACAAAAACTTTTTTGTATAATTTTATCCGCGGGGCGGGTGACAGAGTTATACCCGGGTTGAACGAAGAAAGGGAGTTGAAGAGAGAAACATTACATACAGTTGTAAATTAAACTATAAGTCGCTTAATTTCAATAAATTCTTCAAGTTTTCTTGGAATATATTTGTTCAATATTACATGGGGGTGTAATCATTAAATAGACGCTTAAATTTAAAAACATTCGGATTTAACAGATAATCGGAAATAACGGACTAGCCAATCCCCAATTAATCCGATAAATCGAGGTTTTACTGTACCTTATTCGTTTTTTCCAGATTATACATTTATAGCGAGTTTTTTGTTTGGTGAATCTTTTTTACTAGAGTTCCTCGAATTCTACGTTGGTCAAAAAAAATCTTCCTAATGAAACATCTGTTTATTCTTATCTCTGGCTAGGAATAATGAACTTATAATCAACGAATTTGTAAAATTAGCGGTATGAAGTAAATAAATATATAAGTATGCAAACGTCTAATGAAAACAAGTACATTATGTGTGTTCAATCAAGGAGTCATGATTAAAGGATTAAACTTCGTTTCTTTCCTCTATCTCTCTCTCTAGCTTCACATCCCATGAAGGCTCTCGTCCTCCAGTTTCTTTAGTTTGTGGTTGATACGAATCTGATATTCGTTGTTCGCAACTTTTATAGGACCGAAGATTGAGCGAATGACATTCCTTTCGAAGGTAGATAATAATCTACAATCATTAGAAGTCATGGTCCAGCTTTCGCTTCACAGCCAGCACATATCTTATCAGTGCTTTATAAAGTGCGAGCTTGCACGACTGTGATAGATGTTTAGATCACAATAATTTTGATTGGGCATAGAAAACTCGTTGTCTGGCAGCGATTCAGGCTTTTATTTCTGCCTCCATATCATTCGACGATGTGATAACCGACCCGGAGCCTGTTCACGATATTTACATTGTTACAATATTGTTAACAATGACAGCTCAACACCGTTCATGAAACTACATTGTAACAATGAACACGTGCCTTTTTCGTTCACGAACTCTACATTGTTACAAATGTCATTCTCAACCCAACTCGAGACTGCCTCTACAAATGTCATTTTTAATTGTGTAGGTATCAGAAGCAACATGATGATTGTGTAGGTTTGAAAAATAAAGCACAAAATTCAATTTTTAATATATTTATTTTAAATAAATTTGTGTTTTACGGATACACTGATTATTTTGATGCTCCATAATACTATGATTAGTTCGTACTATTGGTTTATTTTTTAGTTACGGATTCGTACTTTATGGAAAAAAAATGGAAAAATTGTCCTCTAGGCAAATCGAACTTTACAAAATCATAAAACGTGCACAATAGATCGTTAGGAATCTTAAGAAGTCTAATAGTATCTTGAACGAATGCCGCATCATCTTCTGTGATGTCACAGTATTAGTCTAATAGTATCTTGAACGAATGCCGCATCATCTTCTGTGATGTCACAGTATTAAACTGCGACACGAGATTTTTTGGCAGGTGCCTCGGCTGCTTGATATTCTTCAATCTATAAATACAATTTTTATTCTAGTCTTGTATTTTATAAAGGCAGCTCGGTCTTACCGGTTTGGTAAGTTTGCGGTCACGTCGTCTCTCAGCACGGATTATGCCATCTGTAATAAGTGCTTTGCCACCATCGACATTAGTGGCAAGATCGAATAGCGTAGCGTAGACCAAAGCAGCAATTTTAAACTCAACATTTAAGTTTAATGTCTTGTTTACAACCTCTTGGGCAAACGAACGACATGCCTTAGTCTTGTCGTCTGCATCGGCTGGGAGTACGGCTAATGCAAGAACATATTCCTGTGCATATGGTTTGTCAGATGATAAGACAGGTGCTAAATGAGCTAAACGACTGGCGGGTAATGTCTGAAAAACAATATTTAAAGTTAGTCTCCAGTTTCGATTCCCTCGAGATTAATTTAATTAAATATTACTAATTTTTTAAAAATATTGCAATTCAAAATAATAATTAATAGAATCTGCCCCAGAATTGCTTCTCCGTTTGAAACTTATGTATATTGAAAATTCACAATTAACTCCTTCGTACCACAATAAAACATTGCATTGTCAGAAAGTTCATAATTTATTTTGTCTACGCAAATCTAACAAATTTTACTGCAATCTCAGTTTTAACAATAAATTTTTTTATCTTAATTCTGTGGTTATGTTTTTAACAATGTTTTGACACTTGGGACAATCTCATAGTTAACTATTACGTCATTTCTACAATGACAGTTGCTACAATATTGTAACAATGTAAATATCGTGAACGGAGCCCCGAGGTGTTTAAAGTTTTCGACACTATCAAAGTTATGGTCACCAATTTCGAGAATTGCCATGGAGATGTTCCTGGGTGTTGTTAAAAATTTGGTTTTACTACGCCGCGATTGAGCGGTATGAAACTGTCCTTGATGTCGCCAGGTCTTCGGCCAAGAAGCACGATATCATCTGCATATTCAAGAATTTGGCTTCATTTATTGAATATACGTATTCAAGCGCCAAATTGAACAGCACAGGCGCGAGTATATCTCCCTGTCGAACACCAGATATTATATCAAAGGAGTCTGATACAGTTCCTTCAATTCGATTCTACATACAGGTCCAGACGTTGTTAATTTACACAAAGAAACGAGTTTCTCAATTCTCTCCCCTTTATCTATAAAACCTGTTTTATAGGTAAAGGGCAAAGAAACGAAGTTTGATTCCGGAATCATGACTCCTCGTGTGAACGCACAGATTAACCTCTTGTGCTATTTTGAAATAAAACGTATGCCACTGGTAATTTTTTAAATCCCTTTTTCAACCAAGAAAAAAAAATTGGCTCAACTTAAAGCCTCAACCAGTCTGGAATAAAGCTATAACCAGCGAGTCTGTAAGAAATTTAAGTGACAAAGCGACATCTGAAAAATGTATGTTTATTGACATTACTGACCAGCGAAACTCAAAGTACTTTTCGTTCAGTTTCGTTAAATTTGAATTGTCATTTAGCAATCTGTAACACGAGCGAAAATTATCGCACAAACTGAAGGAAACGTCAAAATTGTATATGTGAAATGACGGCATGTTGGTATGTTTACATTTTTATAATTTATGTTTACAAATATTTATTTATATTTTAATAATTTATATAATATTTTATGTACATTTTTCATCATTTTTGACCAAAATTGTAGTGTGGTTAGTTTGTAATTTTGCAGATTGACATTTCAAAATTTAATTGACAATAATAATCGTGTTACAGATTCGCTGGTCAAACTGTCACATATTCTGTAACAAAACGTTCTCGTTAAATTCTGTAAGGTTTCGTTACTGACTCTTACAGACTCGCTGGTTATAGCTTAAGAAAATAAAAAGTACGAAATTTAACGAATTTTAACCAATTGTTTTTCTTTTTTTTTGACATTCGAACCAGTGAAAAATAATAATTTTATGTTACAGCTGTTCGTTTACAAACAGCTGTTTTTTATTGTGAAATGTCTTTTAGACAAATTTCATATTTGTTCATGTTGTTACATATTTTTATATATTAATTTCGTATTTGAAAATGAACACATACACGAGATGCTTTTACATCACAATGAAAAAAGGAAATAAACTAAACAAAATTAAAATATTATAGTAGTAATATAGCGTTTACACTACGAAGTACGACTATAATATCATACCATTAACAAATTAATTTTTAACAAAATTCACTAAAACACCATTTTTACTTTATCACACATTATTAAAATTAATCACAAAACATGAAAAAATATTAAAATAATTTTATTTAATAAATAAAATAGAAAACAAAAAAATGTACACAAAATAAATATGGCTTCCACTCCCTGCATCACAAATTTATCTTCTTTTGCTGTGTATAAAACACAACAACAAATCGTATTTTTAAGTATTTCTTATTTTCGAGCGAGAAATAGCGCGCACTATTATTTTAATAAGTGACAGCTAAAATTTTACGAAGGGGAAATTCGGCTTCTTACATGAACATTAAGTTTGACTGGGTAATAACATTGAAATGCCATTTATCGCATTGTTATTCTATTATTTTTTTATTTTCTTATTCCTGACTGGTTCCGCTTTAAGTCTAAACCACACACATGTGTGAGTAAAAACCATAGTATGTAATGGCGTTGTTGATAAAAATTTCGCTTCGTTTGAAGTACAACCAACACAATTGCGTGTATAGTATAGTGTTTTTTCGGACGAAAATAAGGTTAAAAGGAATGTGATATCCCTTTCGAGTTCAATAAAAAAATTTTTTTTGGTTCAATTTACGTTCACCATACACAAATGTGTATGTAAATTATGACAGGTTGTAATGTCTTCCGTATTTTAACGGATCTTAGTTAAATCGGAATTCTTTTTGTAAAAAGCATAATAATTTGTTAAAAAAATAATTATATAACATATAATTTATTTGTTCTTGATAACATATTAATTATTTTATCATTATTATAGTTACTGCGTTATTTTTGGGACGAAAACAAAATTAAGTGGTTTACACAAATGTGTACATTGGTCTTCAATTACCACCTAATTCTATGTTTGACATCTTCGTTTGTCTTAATCGAAATTTGTATACACAATTGTGTATGCGGGTCAGGAAAGGGATATGATAAAACAAACGTGTAAGTAAACAAACGTGTAAGTTGGGTCAAAACACATACAAAAATAAATGTTTGACATGATACTTTTGCCATTCCCGCACAATTGTGTTAGCTAAACACAAAAGGGATATACTGAAAATGACATACAGCGTACGTCTACGAGGGAATCACCCATGCTACACGAGATTTTAGTTTCTGGTATCAAACTAAGTCGCAATAGACTTTTATTGTTAATTTAAACCCTTATTTTATATTAAAATGCCAAATTTTTTTGTATTGTTTTATTCTGAATCTACACTATCCAGGAACCCACTCAAACACACACACAAAATTTCATTAAAATAGGTCCAGCCATTAAGGAGGAGTTCATTTGGAATTTCTTTCAGAGTGGATGGGCACACATTTCTTCTAATTGATAGCACAAGAGGATAAGATCATAGAATTTTGAATTAGTGAGATTTGCGCTTTTCGTTAAAAAACATTTACGAATAAAGTTATTGACAGATAGTTTCAAAATCAAATTTCAATTGTTCTACCCCTTTCCTGACCCGCATACACAATTGTGTATGCAAATTTCGATTTCGACTAACGAAGATGTCAAACATAGAATTAGGTGGTAATTGAAGACCAGTGTACACATTTGTGTAAACCACTTAATTTTGTTTTCGTCCCAAAAATAACGCAGTAACTATAATAATGATAAAATAATTAATATGTTATCAAGAACAAATAAATTATATGTTATATATTTAATTTGTTAACAAATTATTATGCTTTTTTCAAAAAGAATTCCGATTTAACTAAGATCCGTTAAAATACGGAAGACATTACAACCTGTCATTATTTACATACACATCTGTGTATGGTGAACGTAAATTGAACCAAAAAAAAAATTTTATTGAACTCGAAAGGGCTACAAGCGTTGGTTATACCTAAATATTATCAACATTGAATTCACTGAAATTACATAAATAACTGACAGCATTCAATTTTTCAGTTGAATCAATCACCTAATTTTATAGCATTCACTCCATTTACATATTCGCTTCATCGTACACATAACTTTCGTAAACACAAAATTGTAATACGCATGCAGTATTGTTAAAATGAAATACAAAAACAAAACAACAACACAAACACACACAATACTCTTCCAATTCCAAATCCCAACAAAAAAAAAAGCAGAATGGAAAACTGAAAATAAACCAAAAAAAAAATTATAAATTTGCCCCCGTTTAGTTTAGTTTTGAAAACCGTGTAAAGTGAATGTGCGTGCGTGCTATGAGCACAACCAAAAAGAAGAAAAACATTTATTAACATCTAAGTTTTTTTTGTAAAAAAAAACACAACAAAACAAATGTTTTGTTGCGGGTCTCTCGATAATTACTAAAAATATTTACATAACTACTTATTATTACGATTTTTTTTAAATACTTAGTTTCCGGTTTCGAGTGATTGTGATTTAAAACAAAAATTAGTAAAATATCGTAAACAACAAATCTATTGGATTTAAAACGCAAAATAAAAAATAATGTAAGTACTTTTCCAACCGGCATTCCGAATACGTTTTGTTATGTGGTGCGCAGAATCCCGGTATAACCGAATATCGAACGTACGGTATTGTGTGTGTGTATCTTTGCATATATAAATGGAAGTCGTCCGAAAGGGTACCCATAGATCTCCTTCCTTCTTCCGTGTTGTCTTGTATACCTTCATTTCCCTGATCTTTGATTTACATATGATTGCCTTAGGGATGATAGATTCACGGAAATTATCTTAAAATTTCTCTTTTCTACTTTCAAATTATGTATGTGGTCTTGAAAATAAAAGGATACCGGTTTTATATAAATTGTGTGCCGTGTATCCTTTTAAAATACTCGTTATCCAGTTATTCTCGTTCGGGTACTGCAATTTCTACCGATCGAGTACTATATATTATACAAAATAACAATAATATTATCTTGTACTTGTACATATTTGTCGAGATAGCAAGATTAAAATGTTAGAATATTTTTATTTTAATGTTTACATTAGAAACCCGACATCTTTTTATGATTGTGATATATACACATAATCTAAATAAACTGTCTTCATAGTTTCCGCTTTTTACAGACGGTTTTTAGAACCAACGATCGTACAACGTGAAATGCAGTTCTGTGCGTAACTCGATCATTATTAACATTTTGCAATTTTTATTCTTTGTTCACATCCCAAAAACATGTGTCGATCATTTGATCTTGTTATGCAGTGTTCGTCTCAAAACATAAATAGTACGGGTGGTTAAAAATTAAAGACAAGGGCGGAAGTTTATTATTATTTTCTTTTTATATGTAACACGAGATCATAAAGAATCAATCATTTTTATAATTTATGTGGTAGGTATATGTCATCAAGACACCTGATGATCGATCAAGATCATCCATTTTATTCTTACATAACATTTAATTATAAATCGATTCAGAGCGCGCAGCCATTAATGAAATTAAATTTATTTATATTTTATGGAAAATTACGCACGCATACATTCACACAACACTACCCCTCATGGAAGCATAGCAAAAAACAACATTTGAAAAAGGCACCAACAACACAATATACACAACACTACAGATAGAATAGGGTAGAAAATATATTTTGGTAGTTTTTTGATTTACGCACCCTTACCCATATTATTGCAGTTTTATATTTCATTTATGTACGCATTGTAACATGAAAAAGGACCAATTGGGGGGAGGGAATATCAAAACCGAATTTTTTTTTAGAAAATCAATAATCTTTCCTATAACGCATCGTATGCCTGTTTTTATTAGTCATGACCGTGAATTTAACAAAAAAAAAAAAAAAAAAAATTAGAAAAGATTTTCTTCATCTCGATTTTATTTTGTTTTCAAAATTCAAAAGGATACGTATTCATCCTTTTTGTGTTGAAACGCATTTAAGTATAAAAAAAAAATCTACCTGTTTTCTTGAACAAAAATCTTAAAATTCTCATCTTTTCAATCATTTCAGTTTAAAACAATACAACAACAATAATTCTAAATTCCAATTTACAACGGCTGCACAACCTCCAACTAGAGACATGGCATTACTGTCTAACGGTAATTCGCTTCAATTAACATCGACAACGAATACGGCACCTAGTACAAAAACAACGAATGGGAATAGCAATGAAACGAACACCACCGATCATTTTCTATTCTCGAGCATTCTAAACACCCTGCCACGATGGGGCGATTCACTAAAAGTTACCTCGGGCCCCATGAATGTACCACAAAATACATATTCGCCTAATCTGCATAACGATGAGTACATGCTTGGAAATTCGCTGGGTGCTATCGGTTCTCTACCTACGCACTCCAATCATGATTTACTGGGCGGTGTATCCTTAACACCGTCTATTTCACCACAAACCAGTTCATCGACGAGCTCACACCAATGCATTTCATCGTTGGGTGCGGTTTGCGGCCGATGTGATAACAACGGGACAAATCGGTGTCTCGACTGTAATGACATCTTGTGTGACGATTGCGTACAATTACATCAGCATAATTCATTCAGTCGCGATCACTGTATTATACCATTGGCGACGCTATCCCCGATTGGATCATCGGCAAACGTATCGAACGGATCGAACGGGCATAGTAACGATCCGCAATGTGACATTCATGGTGAGGTGTTGCGTTATGTATGCGAATCATGTAAAAAAATCGTATGCCAAGAATGCACATTGTGGGAGCATAAGGATCATAATTGCATACCGATTTCAAATGTCGCCGAAAACGCAAAAGAGCAAATCCAAAAGGTGATTGAAAGCGGTAAATTGGGCAATAAATATATTAAGGCGAGTATTGATCGGGCAGTACAATATTCGCAAGCAGTTGAACGTGATGCACTTGAGGCATCGTCTCGAATTCGGAAGGCGATGCGGCATTTTCTTATGGCAGCTGAGGAGCGTGAACGGGTTTTGTTGGAGAAGGTTGACAAGTATCGACAACAAAAACTTACATCGCTCTCCGATCAAATGGCCGGATTACGGGCTGCCCTCGCCGGCCTAGCTCAAACATCAGAAATGTTATCGAAAGGGCTAGATTCATATAATTCATTAAGCGCCTTGGACGTTGTACAAACATTGACTAGAGGCGAAAGTCAAATGGAACAATTTGCCGCTATGTACAAAAATTTACAACCAAAAGAAGAATTTATTTCGTTTATAACACCAAATTTTGAACTGCTACAAGAGATTCGCACCCAAGGTGACGTTGTCATGGTAAACCAAAGAATTGGCGGAAGTGGAAATAGTATTACCCCACCAATGATACCACCCGCTAATAACATACTTACAAGACGCCCGATAGTTCGTGCACTAACGACAACAAGTCAGTCTCGCCCGATATCAGCATGGGACCAAGGGCCAAATGGTGGAAAATCGATGCTGAGCACATCACCAAATCCAATGCCATCGATCGGACCAATACCGGGAATGGCTGTTATTGGACAGTGTATCCCTGGATATCACTCTCAAGTAAGTGCAAAACCATCGCTTGGGCCGAGCACATCGTTCGCTTTTGACGGGCATGAAGATGGTCAAGTTAGTCGTCCGTGGGGACTTTGCGTTGATAAAGATGGGAATATTATTGTGGCTGATCGTCGTAATAACCGTATCCAGGTATTTTATTCGGACGGCACATTTAAGTCGAAATTCGGTAGCAAAGGTACGGGTAATGGCCAATTTGATTTGCCAGCTGGGATAAGCACCGATCCGCAAAACCGTATTGTTGTAGTTGACAAGGATAATCATCGCGTACAAGTGAGTATATTGTACTAGAGTTTACGATTTACCCTAGATACGTAATACTAATGCGATACCGATTTTTAGATTTTCACCATGACTGGAATATTTATACTGAAATTTGGTAGTTACGGAAAAGATTGTGGGCAATTTCAATATCCATGGGATATTGGTGTAAACTCCAAAGGAGAAATGCTAGTTACTGATTCGAGGAATCATAGAATCCAATTGTTCAATCCAGATGGACATTTTATTTCACGCTTTAGTTTTGACGGTGTCAATCATAGCCGTTCCCTAAAAGGTTTAACAACTCCGCGTGGTGTGTGCTTCACGCCACAGGGTGACGTAATCATATCCGATTTCGAAAATCATCGACTATTGTTAATCGATTCGACGCTTACAAAAATTTTATCGACCAAAGGGCACGAAGGGAATGGAATTCACGAATTTAGCCGTCCGTCTGGTATATGTTGTGACGATGAGGGTCGCGTCATTGTTGCCGATTCAAAAAATCAACGTGTCTTAATATTTTCATCGCAATTGGAATTTTTGTGGGCAATTGAAATTCGACCATCATCCTTACCGTTGATGCCAACCAATATAGACGAAAAGGACCGTCCCAGTGATGTGGCATTGTTACCGGATGGTAGGCTCGTCGTTATGGTAGAAACGTCACCGGATGCCCGTGATGTTTGTAATCCACACAAAACATTTGTACAAATATATTAGTGAGTAGTGTATATAGAGCCTAAATTGTATGAGTTGTTTTTATAACGCATCGGTATGCGTATCATGACGCGTGTGTATACGTGGCCGCAAAGATAACGAAAATAAAATAAATTTGAATGCACTATAAGTGCCACACACATACATATACATAGCTTGATGCTATTTTTGCCGCGCATTTTTGCGGCGCCGCAAGCCAACGCATACCATATCAAACTCATATTTTATTATTACGTATTTAAATATAAATCTACCTCAATATCTTATAAATAAGACTGATGTAAGACTGAATGAAACATAAAGAAAAAAGTAATTTTAAATTTTTATTAAAAATTTAAATAATAATTAAGTATTGCCTGAAAACAAACAATTTTTAAATTAATTATTTTTTTTTTTTAAATCGAATAGATAGACTGAATTTTTATTTTTTTTTCTTAGTACGTAAATAGTAAATTTTTAATAAATAATATTATAAATTAATTATACTTTTGTTTGTGCCATTAATAATTTAAAGTAATAAGATATATTTGCAATATAAATAAATTAAATCAATTTTTAAGGTGCCAGAGAGATATAATACAAAAATATATAAAATTAATTAATTATAGTCAAATTTAAATAATATTTTTTATATAGACTGATTAATAATTAATTAATTAAGACATGCCAGTAATTAATATAAAAAAAATTTTTATGTATAATTTCTATTTTTAATGATTTTTAAATATTAATTTTTATTATATTATTATTTTTTAAAACCAGTTGCCAAAGGCCTGCGAAAACCCGTATAAAATACAAAAAATAACAAACGATCTTCTTAATTTTTAATTAAAATAAATCATAATAAAGGGCTGTTTTGTGTTTCAAATATAAATAAAATGAACAAAATTGGTGTTACATTTTTTTTTTAATTTTATTTTTTAAAACAAATAAATAAAATATGATATATTATGTCGAATGATACAAATTAAATTAATTAATAAAATTATATAAATCAAATATTAGTAGCAACAAAAAAATCGACTGAACCCAGTAAGACTGAGCCATTCGACATTTTTATTAAAAATTGTTTTTTATTTTACTCTATTTTATTTTTTCTAATTTAACCAATTTATTTTTGTTTTTAAAAATAATTAAAAGCAATATTTATAATATAATATTAATTAATCAAAAAAAATATATATATAAAACTTATCGATTTCGCTTAATTATTTCAGGAATATTATATATAATGCATTTTTTAAAAATGTTTTTTTTTTAATTATTTTTTAAATTTAAGAATGTGCAAAAGTTACAAAAAAATATTATTATTCAATAATCAACATTATTATAAAACAACATTTAAATTCTAATTGATATCTAACTCTAGTAAATTATAATTGGATAAGTATTTCGATAAAAAAAAATTAAAATTAAATTTTTTACGTATAAATATTAAAATTCAAAATTTATTATAAAATAATTGTAATTTTTTGTGTGACGATAAAACAAAAATTAAAACTTAAAAAAATATTTAGTTCCTAAATAAAAATTTTAAAAAAATTAATGTTTTAATTAGTAGCCCTTATTATGGTTCTCACATTTAAGTCACTCAGTGACCAAGTCGCAAAAGTCAAATTTTAGTATTATGATCCTCGCCGTGAGAGCGCGGTGAGTGAGAGGACTAATTGGGGAGTCCGTTAAATCCGAATGTTTTTAAATTTAATCGATTATAGATTTTGCACTTGTATTGGGATATGGCCACCTAGAACAGGGGGTCTATTATGAAATTTTCGACGCGCGTATTTTTTTCGACAACGTCGACAGTCGACAACGTCGAAAGTCGCTATTATGAATTTTTTTTTCGACAAAAATGAAATTAATTATTTTTTATGTGAAAATTTAAATTAATTATTTTTTATTAAATTTAAATTAATTAATTAATTTTTATTAATTAAAATTTTATTTAAACTTATAAAATTTTAATTAATAAAAATTAATTAATTAATATAAATTTAATAAAAAATAATTAATTTAAATTTTCACATAAAAAATAATTAATTTCATTTTTCGACATCGTCGAAAAAAAAATTCATAATACATAATTTAATTATTAATTTATTTTTACTAACAAACTTTTTTTATTTCTCAACACTACACTTTTCTTTTATGTACTCGACACCTCAAGAGCTGTCGTAAAATAGTAGACGTTATCTAAAAAAAAACGCGCCGAGTATTTCATAATACCAAATTTTCGACAACATCGAAAAAAATACGCGCGTCGAAAATTTCATAATAGACCCAACTCATTCATTTCTTAGCCGATTATATTGGGAGTGGGTAAGTTGGATGGAAATGGGATTCTTAAATGATTTTTGGAAGAAGTTCTGGAATATGGCACCTGGGAGGGAACTCATTCAATTCTTAGCCGATTATGTTGGAATTGGGTATGCTGGATGGAAATGGGATTATTAAATGATTTTTGGAAGAAGTTCTGGAATATGGCTACTTGGGACGGAACCCGATTAATTAATCGATTATGATGGGATTTTATTTGTTAGATGAAACAGAAAATTCATAAACAGGGGGTCTATTATGAAATTTTTCGGTCTCGGATTTTTTCGTTAATGGATAAATTCGTGCTCTTATGAACCTAAAATGCAAAATCAAATCGGATTTTTCCGAGTACACTTGAAAAAATCCGACTGTTATTTGGTTGACGTATTTTGTATTCGGTTGAACTTATTTTGACGTTTCCTTAAAATATAATGAAAAGTGATTTATATTTTAATAATATTATTTAAATAAATAAATTAATAATAAATTAGAAATTCTTAATTAATTATTCAAACCCAAAAATTTAAAATGTTTTATTTAATTAATTTTTAATAAATAAAAATAAATTTTGTTTATTACAAATTCGATAATACAAGTTTCATAATAGGATAAACTCGTGTCGGATCGATTTGGAAGAAGTTTTGGAATATTTTCATTTGGGACGGAACTCTAATTTTTTAACCGATTATGTTGGAATTGGGTATGTTGGATGAAAATAAGATTCTTAAACGAATTTTGGAAGAAGTTTTCGAGGTCGTTGTTGATAAGATTAATATAAATTTATTCCAGCACTCTGTGTAGGGTTCATAACGTGATTTTTTGTGAGAGTAAGTAGTTGATCTGCCGCTCCACCCACTAATTCCATGAGTGGGTTACGTACTGGTGATAGATGTTAAGGCATCCAGCCTTACCAGAAACATGTTAGCATCTCGAGCTGCTTGCTTCAAGAAAAACGCCTGCTTATTATCGAGTTCCGCTCCAGTTTAAATTACCGAGTTTCATGGCGATATTCCAAAATTTCTTAAACAAATCATTTAAGAGTTCCTTTTTCATTCGACATACCCAATCCCAAAATAATCGGCTAAGAATTGAAGAGTTCCGTCGCAGGTGGCCATGTTCCAGAACTTCTTCCAAAAATCATTTAAGAATCCCATTTCCATCCAACATTCCCAATTTAAAAATAATCGACTAAGAATTGAATGAGTTCCGTCGCAGGTGGCCATATTCCAGAACTTCTTCCAAAAATCATTTAAGAATCCCATTTCCATCCAACATACCCAATCCTAACATAATCAATCGGCTAATTTAATGAATAAGTTCTGCCCAAGGTGGCCATATCCCAGAACAAGTGCAAAATCTATAGTCGATTAAATTTAAAAACATTCGGATTTAACGAACATCCGGATTTAACGGACTCCCCAATTAGTCCGTTAAATCGAGGTTTTTTTGTATTTGACAACAAATAAAAAAAAAAGACGGGAAAGGTTCGGAACCGAACTCTGTAAGCATTTTTGTTGTCTATAAAGATGTGATGTGTGATTTGCGTATTTCAAATATCACGCCCACCCACATTCACCCACACCCACCTAACCGCCCTTAAACCCAGCCCAACGGACCTCAATCCACCGTAACTCAACCGACCATAATCAATCGCAAACCACCACACCTAAAAATTACTACCACCCCCCACCCACTATACAATCCCTAAAACTCATCTCACCCGCACTACCCTATACCACACTATCCATATCAACACCACCTCCATCCTCTCTCCCACACACACATCACACAAACCCTCATCCATCAAATCTAATTCCCACACCAAACCCAAAACACCTCATCCCATCCGCCCCTCCACCCCCCATACCACTACTCCTACCACCCCCATAACCACATCATCGACACAAACCCACATCCACACGGGTTATTTTTTATTCCACATTCACATGCTCTATAAAATCAAAATAGTATGGAAAATTAAAAAAAAATTCTTTCAATTTTAAGGAGGGGGGTTAACAAAACCCTTCGTATCTCCGAACACCCTGAACACATAAATGTCCAAATCATTAGGGCACATTCCCATGAATTGCTTGAACTTTTAGTGAAAAAATTAAGTTGATATCTCTATCCGTTCTCAAGTTATGGTAGACACAGACGGACAGACGGCAAACCGAAACCATATAGCATTTTTTTTTAACAAAAATGCTTAAAAATTTACTATGAAGTCACTTGAAAATTTTATGTGATCAATTTTGACATTACTCTCACTCACCGCGCTCTCACGGCGAGAATCATAATACTAAAATTTAAATTCAGCGACTTGAAGTCACTGAGTGACTTAAATGTGAGAACCATAATAGGGGCATTATAGTCGCTTCTTACCTGTCGCTTCTTACGACAATCATTTTTTCATATTCTCTTAGTCAATTGAAACGACAATCGTCGATTGAAGTGACAACAATGGTATTCCGTTAGTCGTTGAAAACGTTTCATGACACCTGGGGGTCTATTATGAAATTTTCGACGCGCGTATTTTTTTCGACAACGTCGACAGTCGACAACGTCGAAAATCGCTATTGTGAATTTTTTTTCGACGATATCGAAAAATGAAATTAATTATTTTTTATGTCAAAAATTTAAATTAATCATTTTTATTAAATTTAAATTAATTAATTAATTTTTATTAATTAATTTTTATTAATTAATTAATTTTTATTAATTAAAATTTTATAAGTTAAAAATATTAATTTATTTTTACTAATAAAGTTTTTTTATTTCTCAACACTTAACACATTTTTTTATTTAATCGACACCTCAAGAGCTGTCGTAAAATAGTCGACGTTATCTAACAAAAAACGCGTCGAATATTTCATAATACAAAAATTCGACGTCGAAAAAAAACGCGGTCGAAAATATTTCATAATACCAAATTTTCGACAACGTCGAAAAAAAAACGCGGTCGAAAATTTCATAATACCAAATTTTCGACAACGTCGAAAAAAATACGCGCGTCGAAAATTTCATAATAGACCCCCTGAGGTGTGATTTGTAGTCGTGCGAATTTTTTAGGTAATACAAGCATGGAGGGGGACAAATGTAGGTTTAAGATAATTTATTTTGAAACGATTTGATTTATTTTTTGTCATGTCACCTCATTCGACTAAGAGAAGAATAAAGTTTTATAGATGATGTAACACGACAATTGTCGCCTAGGAGTGTAAAGCTTTGATGAAAGCGGGAGGATACCCCACTCAAGCAATATAGATTCTCTTTAATCTTAAATCCCTACTAAAAATCGTTATTAAACAAATGGCAACGAGCACAACTACCAAACTGACAACTGACCAAAACCATAGTCGTGGTACTTCATGTGAAGTGACAATAGTCGTGTTACGTCACAAGAACACTGATATACTTCAAGTCGATTCAACTGATCCGGATTTTTTTGCTTAACGATGATTCTTCCGGCGGAATTTTCTCTTTGATAAGTACCCACAACCGCCTCATTTACCATCTTTCAGTAAATATTTCTTCATTCAAACAGTCGTTCAATAAGTTATGAAACTCTCTAGATTTAGCAGGGATTGTAGACTTAAGCGCGACATTTGGTATCATCTCAATCGTAATTGGTAGAATCCCTTCAAGTGCTACGAATTCGTCCTTGTTAGACAATGTTTGGTATTAGCTGGGCCCGGTGTCTTACTATGTCCATTTTGCAGGCCTAGAAACAAGGTCTCGTGACAATCCTTTGCATCATAATAGAGTATTTTGAAGGTGACACTTGTCGTTTTAATTGTAGACATTACCGTTCTGTATGGCCTACCCGATGAGACGTGGCCAACCTTAATAGCCAGCGTTATTTTAAATCTAGCCATAGTGCATTGAAGGTGGATACTAAGAGTTTCTTCCCATTGAATTCCAGTCGTCATAAGTTCGCCACTAATAAACGTTATGTGAAACTTCACCTTTATTGTAGGACAATTTCCATTATTTTATAAGACAACATCGAGAAATGATAGTACTTCGAGAAGAGTTTGTCCTCGCCTACTGGTATTCACGTTGCCATGACCCAAGCATAGATGTCCTTCGGCTCCTAGCATCCTGGAATGACCTAGTAAACCCACGTTTGCCACTTACTGGACTCTCTTCGAAGATCTGCTTACTGCATGATACTGCAATGCGCACTGTATGATACGCGTGTTGCACAGAATGTCCGTAAAGGTCTTGCCACCGCCAGGCCTCACAAAGGTTTAAATTCAGATGTAATAAGTTTAATATTTTGAAGCAACTAGAGCAAAGGTCTCCGGTACGCTGGACATTTAATTCTTGACAAAGTATGCAGTTTAATTTATTAGTTTAATTCCATAAAATTTGGCGCTCTTAGCCGTATTTGTAGCAGAGTTTGGAGGGATCGACGGGGCTATAACGTACACGCGACTTCTTACACAGTCCAGGTGCTTAAAACAACAAAACGGACTAGCTTCTTATGAATACGACAAACCACTTGTATATTACTCGCATCGGACATCATTCGCGCCGCTACCTTCAAGAGGCCGACTACTGCAGTCTGGGTTTCTCAGTAAGGTTTTTTTAAACACTTTATTACCATGGTAACCATTCTCTTTGTGGTGATCTCATCTATGTCGTTAATCTCGATATGAACTTATATGATTTAGATATATACAAGGACTTCCGTTCCCAGTATTGGCCCTAAAGATTGTTGCAACCGAGCTGTATTTTCCTTGTCTTTCTCAAGAAGAGGACTGCCTTTCTCTCAAATTACGTGAATACGTTATAGCGGTTTGCATACTGACATTTTTCTTATCATAAAACAATAAAACTTTTGTCAGTTTTACCAATTCTACCACTAAGTCAGGAATGTTTTTTGGTCATTCGCCGCTCACCTATTTATACGTATAGGTCATTAATTATAATCCAAGAATTTATGCATAGTTTCCTGGATCTTCCGATAAACTAATAAAGTTTCTTACCTTTTTACATTTATAATCAGGAAGCTGATAACTGTCTAATTTAAATCTTTGGCACAACATATTGCAGTACTTCTTTCACTTCAGCTCCACAATGGAGTTCATAAAGTCGAAAAAGCGTTACACGTGAATATAAAATACGGGCTATACCCAGAAAATTAAAATAGGTAAATAAATAAAATAAATGTGAATATGTGAACTTAATACTAGAGTAGAGAGCTCTTGATAATTTTTTAAAAATCGGAATACCGCTCCTGCTGGATACGTTTCCCTCCCTTGGCATATAGCCGCTACAAAAAATATTTTCAAATGGAGACATCGAGATGATAAAGGAATCCCCTTCGTCTGGAACATCCGAAAGAGACTAAATCTGCAACTTATTGCATTAAATTTCATCGAACAAGAGGTTTCGACATATCCTTCACTAGTTCGGTAATAAATTAAATTGTTCGCCATTCAACTGTCATCAAGAATGAATGTTGGAGAATTTTGAGTTCGGTTTGGATCTTAATTTGTATGAATTAGCAAATTTTGAAATTATTCTTGCTTTTAGCTTTCAATTATCTTATTCTAACATAAATTATCTTTTATAAAATTGCAATTTAATAACATTGTCAATCATTGAAAGATGATAGAGATATGATTTCAAAAAAGAGGCGGCTAGGGGAATTTTGAAAGGAATGTATTTTGGGAATAATATAAAAGAATCTCTTCCGAATAACATTTCACCCGCAGAGGAGTCTTCCCTAAATTTAATAAAGGTTCTGACCGTTACTTGGAACCCGGAATATTAAGTTTTATGACTATTCCAATTGCAGTCCGGCATTTGGACAAGAAATTAAGTAAAAAAGATAAAACTCACTTTCACAACTAAATTTAAAATTTAGAGTACACACTAAGAAGAAAGAAACGGTACTCTGATTTGTTTTACTAAACAATTACGAACGGATTTAAAATTACCGGACAGCTTTGGCATTGAGATCGGACCTACTAGATTCGAATTCTAACAGAGTCAAAGCGAAAAGGCGAACCGGTACTCAGCATCGAACCATTTCACTATATACGTATATAATTGGATAACCTGACACGGAGCGTATAAATCCTAGAACAGTCGTTTCATGTAACTTGTATAAAAATCAAATGAGGGTTTACCTTGAAATAAGCGTTATGTATATAATTGGACGGTGGTAGTGAATCTTCAAACATTTCTCACCATGGAATGTCAAATGTTTGAAAAATGTCAAAACGATTGGTTACGAATGCTAACCCTTCCACGTGGGAATTAAAAGTTTCAATTACTATGTGAGTTGCGTGAGGAGGAAATTAAACGAAAACTTTTAAATGTGTGTCATATTGTTTTTAATTTATGTAATTAAGTAATAGTTTTTTTTTAAATAAAACAAACATTTTTAAAGCATATCAACAAATTATTTTAAAAAAAATGTAATAATTAATAAAATAATCGAAATCACTCGAACTATTCGAATAATTCAATATTCAGATATTCGAAGTGGAAACCATAGATAGCCTATGTCGAATTTTAACAAAATCGGCTATGAAATGGCACACTTCCATCCCTATTGGCCATATATTAGAGCTTTATCAAAAAATAGTTTTAGAATCCTATTTAAATCGTACATGTCAAATTTCAAACAAATCGGCTGAAAAGTGGCATAAAAAAGATCGAGTTGAAAGTGTTTTAAATTTATTTCTTTAAAAAAATATCTGTACACAATGTACTTTATACAAATACCATCCAAAATAGTTCACGGTGCCTTGTTAAAGTTCGTATTTTGTAATAACATACACGTGTACGTCACTCCATAGTAGAGATGATTTTACGCTTGACGTACATATGGTGCGTCATTCCATGCGGAAGGGCTAATCAACTACAGGAAGATATTGACATCCTAGCGTTATGGTGCGAGTTTAATTCTCTGAGTCTCAACATTGAAAAGTGCAAATCTCTATCATTTCACGGAAACACCAACCATGTTACACAAGGCTATAAGTAAATTGTGCACTTCAGATCATGACTTCCTCCACTTAGATAGAATCAGAACTAAAGATAATTTTTAAAGTAGATTTGGCAATTTCATGCCCGTCAGCAAATATACCGTCAGTGATTTTAATATTGTTACATACCTTTTACTTTACTTTCATATTTAAAATTTTCAAATTCAAAGCGGATTTATTTTTATTTTGTTTTTTTACAATAATATTTTTCAAGTAAAATTTGTAGATTTACTTCAATATAACTAAATGTATGTAGAATGTTTGAAGTTGAAACACATAGATATAGACACTTCAGAAACTTTATGGATGACTAAACTCACTTCTCCGTTGTTTTCCTATTGAAGTTTAAGAGCGTTCTTTACTAAATTACGTTTGTTGTTGAACCTAGTCTAAAAATTTAATTTCAATATGTGTCTACTTATACATTTTTTCTTTACCTTTCGCACCTACCTAATATAAAAATTCCCTATTTGCATACCAAACAATGTCTGGCCTTGCATCGGCAATTTTCTGAGTTAGTATTGTTATTTTTTTTTTGGAAATTATGGATAATCTGTTTTTATTTAAATTTTTTCTATTTTCTATTAAAATATATAGAAACAAATAAAAGTAGGTAAGAGATTATGGATTTAGCTTTATTAAAGCCGATCGAGCTTGCACGACTTCTCCAAGTTTGAGAGTCAATAACAAAATATTAAAAGAAAATTTCGCGAAAAGGAAAAAACTAAGCACGAATTTTCCATAACAGCTATTGAATATCAAAAACAGTCCGAGCCATGCAGAATGTGTGGGTAACTGCAGCAGGGAAACTTTCGAATTTCAAAATGAAACTTTGCATATACCAATTAAGCCCAATTTGTGCTAATTTGTGCTCACGGGAAAAAATAAGTGCCAGTCCAGGAGCCGAAAAAACGGGAAAAGAAAATTTCAAATTTCGCCTGAAACACGAAAAAAATAAAACCCAATTTCTAGAAAAAAAACAAATAATTTAAGCCTAATTTTCAAACTTTCCAAAAGCGGCTACATCGACAAAATTTGTGCTTATCATAGAAACATGATTTTCATACATTTTCATTCATAAAATGAGGAAAAACTAGCTAGCCCCTAAAAGATACTATTTTAAACCTACAAAATAATGTCCAATAGTATTTTTGTTGAACAACAAATTAAAAAATAGAAAGATATATTACAAAATCCAAAAATAAGCAATTCAGATAGCATATTCCTATCAAGTATGTTCATTGCCATTCGAAATATATAAGTGGCTGAATTTGTGCTAGTCCAGAATTGGTCCAATTCCATTGAACAACAAAAACCGTTGAATAAACAATTTTCTGACAAAAATTGTTCTAGAAACCAATGAACTTGGCACTTCTGATTGCATATATTCCTATCAAGTATGTTCATTGCCATCCGAAATATATAAGTGGCTGAATTTGTGCTAATCCAGAATTGGGCCAATTCCATTGAACAACAAAGACCGTTGCATGGACAAATGCAATCAAAGTGCCAAGTTCATTGGTTTCTAGAACACTTTTTGTCAAAAAATTGGAAAATTTCATTCAACTGTCTTTGTTGTTCAACGTATTGGGCCAATTCTGGATTAGCAAAAATGCAGCTACTATATTTTTCTGATGGCAATGAACATACTTGATAGGAACATGCAATCAGAAGTGCCAAGTTCATTGGTTTCTAGAACACTTTTTGCAGAAAATTTAAAATTTCATTCAACGTTCTTTGTTGTTCAATGGAATTGGGCCAATTCTGGATTAGCAAAAATTCAGCCACAATATTTTTCGGATGGCAATAAACATACCTGATAAGAATATGCAATCAGAAGTGCCAAGTTCATTGGTTTCTAGAACATTTTTTGTCAGAAAATTGTTCATTCAACGGTTTTTGTTGTTCAATGGAATTGAACCAATTCTGGATTAACACAAATTCAGCCACTTATATATTTCGGATGGCAATGAACATACTTGATAGGAATATGCTATCTGAATTGCTTATTTTTGGATTCTGTAATATTTCTTTCTATTTTTTAATTTGTTGTTCAACAAAAATATTATTGAACATTATTTTGTGGGTTTAATATAGTATCTTTTAGGGGCTAGCTTGTTTTTCCTCATTTTATGAATGAAAATTTATGAAAATCATATTCCTATGATAAGCAAAAATTTTATCGATGTAGCCGCTTTTGGAAAGTTTAAGAATTTGGCTTAAATTATTTCAGGTTTTTTTCTAGAAATTGGGTTTTATTTTTTTCGTGTTTCAGGCGAAATTTGAAATATTCTTTTCCCGTTTTTTCGGCTCCTGGGCTAGTACTAATTTTTTCTCGTGAACATTAATTAGCACAAATTGGGCTTAATCGGTATATGCAAAGTTTCATTTTGAAATTCGAAAGTTTCCCTGCTGCAGTTACTTACCACTCATGTAGCATAATGACAGCCACCTTGATCAATCGATGTGGGGTGAAGCCGTATTAACAGTAATGTAATTAACAAATCGTTCACCAACAGAAGCGTTGAATATAAAAGCTCTTTCGAAATATGGTACGACCGACCACCAGTCCGAACACATCTTAAAGTTTTTGGATCGAGAGCTTTCACACATACTTATTCCGAAACAGGATAGACGATTGGATATACTAATACTAGCTATCGATTATTTGATAAGGATAATGGTCGCGTATTTCGCGGACGCGAAACGTCACATAGTCAAATCCATAAAACACAACATTTCACTAAGAAGATCCTAGCAAGAACGAGTCGAGAGTTTCGAAAATATTAATGTGGACACGAATCTGAAAAATTTGACCGCCTTAGAAAACCCACCGTGTGTAACTCCCAATAATACAAACGTCTGCGATGATGCAGATGAAGAAACAAGTGAAACTATCGTGTTAAATGTTAGTCCTAGCTGCCCTATTCCTGAATCGAAAACGAAAGTACAAGATTCCTATTCAATTTTAAATAAGAATCGTACGAATCTGATTCAATTCAAATATGAATCTTGTATTTTCGTATTCGTATCGTATTCAGGAATAGGGCTGCTCATATGAACAAACGAAGACCCTAAAACGGATATCTCAACGATTATGAATGCGAAAGTCATATGGCACTGGAATGTTACAAATTCCAAAGGAATCTCCAAAGAGATCTTTCATTGAAGAAAAATGAAACCTGGAATGTTGTTAAACCTGCACATGGTATAAAAATAGCAAGTTCAAGATGAATATTCAAAACTAAGCCGAAAGATACTGGAAATCAAAAGGTTACGACCTAAGTCGTTTCCAAGATTGTTCAACCGATGAACATTACTAACATTTGAAATGACTGCTTCGATATCTAAAAGACACCTCCGATTTTAAGTTACGTTCCGTATAATCATACGTGGTTATTTTCACATAAAGTTAAAAAAACATTCGTTACCGCTTTTGAAGGAAGTTTTATTTAATTTTTTGTGTTTAAACGTTATTTAGGAACAATTTAGGAAACGGCTTTTTTCATTAAAAAACGACAAATTTCCCTTTAATTTTGATAAACTAATGTGGACCAGTTTTGTTGCAAATATAATTTAGAACCTTAATTTTGGCCATAAATGTAAATTTATCAAAATATTTGCAAAAACGAAAACCGCATTCTATGCAAGCGGCCACTTGCTTTCGGTGGATCAATTTCGGGTCTAAAACCAATGAGGCCTCCAAGTTTATGGAAAGGCGTAAGTCTGAAGTTTCATATATCCTGTAGAATAGATATAAGCCACAAACATTTTGTTTGCACGGAATCACAGACACATAGAGAACTTGCAGAAAATCTCTTTTTCGGACTTCGGTGATATAGCGAATGGCTGCATCATTACTGAAGATTATATTGTGGTCGTAGGGCGTGCACCACGCAACATATTTAAAATCGGTCATGGGGCGTAAATCGGGGAACACCGAATGACGATGTTCGTAGTTTTTATTTTATATTAATGACGAAAGTAAGTTCGTTTCCCTTTTCCTTGGGTACGCATGTCCGCAACACAAAAAAAAATAAAAAAAAATGTGCTCACATTAAATGAGTTACTGTACAGAATATAAAAAGTAAAGTTCGTTCAGTTTCATGGCTTTAAAATTATAAGTGAATTAAAAAAAATAAATATTATAGTAAACAAATAAATCAATTGGCCGATAGAGTGTTGGAAGCCTGTTCAGGGACAAATCTCATGGAGGTTTCCCGGAACATGGATAGACCAGACACTACTCAAGACCAACCACTCAAGAACAAGGATAGACCAGACTCTCTCCCGGTACAGACTCACGTTTCAGACATCGATCCAGTTCCAGATCGCGTTCGCAGGCAGCAGTTAAGGACGTAATTTGCTGGTATCATTATCGTTTTAATGGTAAAGCAAAAAAGTGCGTGTCCACTTGTAGGTTTTACGATGCCACCAAATTTGAAACAAAAAATTAGAAAGGTCATCACACTTGGCGACGTGTCATGACGAAAACCTACATTGTTGCTTAATAATTGTTGATCGAACATCACAAGGTAATATCTAATTGACACCGGAGGTGTAATTTCAGTACTTCCGGCTTCGCAAAAAGATAGATCTAGAGGACAGTCCGATTTTTCGCTATACGGAGCAAATGCGTCCAAGGTCAATACATATGGAACGAAAGTGGTTAAACTAGATTTGGGCCTCAGGCGTTCATTTTCGCATTTATTATTGCTGACGTCACGGTGCCTATAATTGGGGCCGATTTTCTTAACAAATATGGCTTGTTGGTCGATATCAAACGCAAACGTCTATTGGATCCATTAACATCGATTTCCTGTCTCGGTAAGATTTCTATGGTTTCAGTCAACACACTTACTTCCATTAATCATCACTCGATAGATGTCGACATCATTTTGCTTTTAGGCGAGTTTAAGGAAATTACTCAAATATGTGCGACAGAACCAACAGAAATTAAACATTCAGTAACACATGTCATAGAAACTCGTGGACCAGCTGTAAGCGCAAAAACAAGAAGACTTTCTCCAGAAAAGCTTCCCATAGCAAAAAAAAAAAACAATTCGAATTCATGATGGCACAAAGTATTTGTAGACCTTCCGATAGCCCATGGTCAAGTTCGCTTCATGTTGTCATGAAGAAAAACGGCGAGTGGAGACCTTGTGGGGACAACTGGGCTCTTAATAACGTAACACAGCTTGATCAATACTCCATTCCTCATTTGCAGGATTTTGCTTATCAATTAGATGGGTGCACGATATTCACTACAATGGATCTTGTTAGAGCATACCATCAGATTCTCATCGAAGCTCGTGCCATTCCAAAAACAGCAATTACCACCCCATTCGGACTCTTCGAGTTCATGAGAATGACATTCGGTTTACGCAACGCTGCCCAATCCTTCCAGCGGTTTATGCATTCCGTCCTCCGTGGGTTGAGTTTCCGTTTTGTATACATAGAAGACCTATTGATAGCATCGCATACTCGTGAGGAACATCTGAACCATATAAAAATTGTGTTCCAGAGATTGAGGGATGCGGGACTTATTAAAGTCGATAAATGTGTCTTCGCAAAGAGCGAAATAAATTTCCTGGGGCATACCATTACGGCACAGGAGGTTAAACCTACAAGAGAAAGAGTCGACGCCATTATGAATTATGAGCAACCGAAGACTCTTAAGCAGCTTAGATGTTATTTGGATATGCTTAATTTTTATAGGCGATTCCTCCCGCACTGAGCGGTAATTGGACAGTAGAAGTATCAGAGGCATTTATTAACAGCAAGCAACAGTTGAGCGAAGCTACCGTCCTGGTACATCGTATTTCGGACGCCAAACTCGCGATTATGGTCGACGCTTCGGATTTAGCACTGGGTGCCGTTGTTCAGCAGAGAACAACAGAGAATCTCATGTACTTGGCAGCCATTTCTTTTTTATTCAGTGAAGCTTAATGAGACACAACAACGATATAGCGCCTATGATCGTGAACTGTTGGCGGCCTATTCAGCCATTAAGCATTTTCGGCACTTACTCGAAGGAAGACCATTTACACTCTTCACGGATCATAAGCCACTAATATTTGCGTTTAAACAGAATCCAGCTGAAGTTTCTCCAAGGCAGTTCAGACACTTGGATTTTATAAGACAATTTACGACCGATATACAGCATGTTTCCGGAATAGAGAACATGGTAGCTGACACACTTTCAGAAGAAATCACGATACTGGCGACAATTGATTACAAAAAGATCGCGGAAGCACAACACGACGACGCTGAATTAAAAGAGCTAATGGAAAGCAAAGGACAGTTGAAATTCCAAGCAATGCCATTACCTAGCTCCAATAAGAATATTATCTATGAGACCTCAACGGGAATAAACCGGCCATACATACCGGAAGCGTTTCGAAGAACAGCCTTTGAGTCTATTCATAACTTGGCTCACCCAAAAATTTCCACTACAGCTAAAATGATCGCAAAGAAGTTTATCTGGATTGCAGTAAATAAAGACGCATGTAAATTGGCGAAGAAATCGAAGGTGACAAGGCACACGAAGAGTGTTTTAGGAAATTTTCCGCTGGTATCCCAGAGATTCAGTCAGATTCATATTGATATTGTCGGACCTCTTCCGCCTTTTGACGGACATCGCTATTGTCTCACCATGATAGACCGATACACCCGTTGGCCAGAAGCTATTTCTATTGCAGACATTCGAGCGGAAACTGTGGCGTTCGCCTTACTAACTGGGTGGATTGCTCGTTTCGGCGTCCCGGAATCAATTGTCACGGACCAGGGTCCCCAATTTTAATCTGAACTGTTCGCAGAGTTCCCGAAACTACTAGGATTCGAAAGACAAATAACAACTAGTTAGAACCCCAAAGCAAATGGTTTCATCGAAAGATGGCATAGGACGCATAAAGCCGCTATTATGAGCCATAACAGATTGGAATGGACTCGTTCCCTTCCTGCAATATTATTGGGACTTCGAACGGTTTTTCGCGAGGATTTTGGTACAGCTTCGGCAGAGCTCGTATATGGTACTACAATACGTATTCCGGGGCAACTGGTTGAGGATACACCAGCTCTCAGGCTACAATCAGATTTCGTTTCTTCACTTCGGGATGATTTCAAAGAATTACGACAACATCCACCCATTCGGCATATTTCTGAGCAGAATGGATTCGTCTTTAAGACACAAAACACGTGTTCTCATGTATTGTTGCGAACTGATGCGGTTTGTAAGTCGCTCCAGCCACCTTACGAAGGTCCGTATCCGTTTATTGAGTGATCGGAGACGAATTTTGCTATCGGCATAAAGGGAAAACCAAGTAAAGTGTCAATAGACCGACTTAAGCCGGGTTTTGTCGAGAGTTCCGAAGTAACATCACATCAATTACAAAGCAATTCGATGATGCAGTCAAAATTTACCTCTCGTTGCAATAATTACAGTTATTAGTGCAAGCATATAAGAATGTGCTTTACGGAAGCCGAGTGACTTCACATTCTATAGGATCATACAAACTAGACATTCGGAAGCACAGACAACTTTTAGGAATTCAATAAATGGTAATTAAATCGCAGATGCGGAATTTTTCAAAAATCAATTTAATTGATTGATTTCCGTGAATTTTAGCACATCATTGGTTACAGTCACAAAACCATCACAGCGTCACGGCAGCGAAAACTGACTTTCCATGCAGCTGAAAACTGACAGAATATTTTAATGCATAAATTAGGAGATTAGAAGAAAATTTTACTGTATCTACACGATATTTACAATCGCCATTTTCGTGGGACCTGAACCAGCTCTCGGTGGTGTGGTTATAAAAGAGACGCCATCAAGTATTTTGATGGTTTACATTAAACGAATTGGGTCAACCGTCCCACCTGTTGTTTATCTAACTACTCTTTAAACTATGATAGAGGCATGTTGAGAACTTTACAAAGCATTCTCAAACTGTATACTCTAATCAAGCATTTGTTTTAAAATACACGTTCGGAAAAATCCAAGTTCGACCTGTATCATGGAGTGGAGGAAGACAAGTGAACTCTTCTTGTATACCTATCCTTGTAACTCCCTCCATAGATCACATTGCTTTGACTCACGTTTCCTCTTTGAGAATCAGTATAAATCGTTTTGGGGATTGTGTTTAATGGTGGTTTGCTACAATTGTCCGTTTTGGCGACTCAGTGGCAGAGCAATATCGGTTGTTTTACACACAATTTTATCAACACTTTATCAATTACAACAAATTCTACTTGTTGCTAACAATGCTCACTATGTTTTTGGCATCTTTGTAAACAAGTTGCTATACTCGTTATCTTTTTAACGGAAAATCATTTCAAAATATTTTAGTTTGTTTGCATGTCTTAGGATATAAATGTGTAAATAGTGGTTTACTTACCGTTTTATTGTAAAATGTTCTGATATAAAGATGTTATTGCACAAATTGAATAAAGAAAAACCTTAAATTTCACTAAATTTTCTTAAATAGTACAACACTGAAAACTGATACCGGAATGGTATTTGTTGATAGCATAATGTAATGTTATTCACCATCAAATTGCTGTTTGAAAAAAACACATGAACATGAACTGGATATATTAACAAATAAATTTAAATAAAAATCTTTGCAAAGGCTAGACCGGGAGCCTGATAAAAAACACAACTGATATACACCGATCCGATAAATCACTATCGAATTGTTATAAATTTTCAATAATTACACTTTCATGTAACTGCTGCCATCTATAATTAGAAGCTAGTACAATTAGAAATTATAGCAGTTTTGATTGCACGAAAATTTCAGTTCAGTGAAGTATATGGTTTGACATTTTATGTGTCATTTTTAGTTTTGCAATTTTGCATAAACAAAATAAGCCCGACGAAACGATTTTCTTTAGTTTTAATTAAGCGTGTTAATTGTATTGTTAACCAGTTTGTAATCGTTTGTAACTTTACTCTATTTAACATTGCAATTAAATTAATATCGAATAGTAATTAAATAATTCATTGTGTGACGAAATAAAATGGCGTACCAGCAAGTGAGTAATTTTGTTCCATCCAAGATGGCAAAATTGAGATAAGAAAATAGGATTTGGTTTAATATGAGATTAATTGTGGATTGTATTTGATTTAGGGCGGATATGGTGGTGGTGGTTATGGGCAACAACCAGGCGGCTATGGTGGACAACAACCCGGTGGATACGGTCAGCCACAACAAGGTGGATATCGTCCACCGGGACCCCCCGGTGGATTTGGACAGCCCCAAGGTGGAGGCTACCCTGGAGGTCCGTCTCCGACCGGTATTAATCCTGAAGTACAAAATTGGTTTAATATGGTGGATCGCGATAGATCGGGCAAAATAAATGGTCCTGAACTGAAAGCCGCACTTATCAATGGAAAGGGACAGCAATTTTCGGATGCCGCATGCAATCTAATGATCGGCATGTTCGACAAGGATAGTAGTGGCACTATTGATTTAATGGAGTTCGACAAGCTATACACATACATTAATCAGTGGTTGGCAATGTTTCGGGCTTATGACCGTGATCAGTCGGGTCATATTGAAGAAGGCGAATTAAGTCAGGCTTTTTCTCAAATGGGTTTCCGGTTTTCACCTCAGTTTGTTAAATTCCTAGTCGAGCGATGTGATATGCAAAACAAAAAGGAAGTATCGGTTGATCAATTTATCGTGCTATGCGTTCAAGTTCAACGCTTTACAGAGGCTTTCAGGCAACGAGACGCCGAACAAAAGGGAATTATCTCAATTAATTTTGAAGATTTCTTATCGGTTGCTCTATCATGCTCCACGTAAGATTAAATTATGGTTTATTTTTTATACATACATATTTTGTTTCTTGTCCTAATTATTTTTGTACAAAGAGAATTTTGTTGAACTATTTCATTCCTACTTATAGGCATTCGCTTAGCGAACGTATAAATCGCATGCCGAATACGGGAACATCTACGCAATAGCTTTATATCTGTTGTATCTCTATAATATAAATAAAATACATAAAAGCAGCTTTTATTAATAAAAACTGGTAATAAAAATTTGTTTTAACGCTCGCCGATCGATGCAAGATAAACTCCCTACCTCAGATGGCAATAAATCTCACAATACGAAATTTCCATCTACACGAGAAATCGATAATTCATAACGTATTTTCAGGTCAGCCATGTTTATCATATAAAACTTGTACAGCAAAATATTCAACTGTTGGAATGGGAGATAGTTGTGGACTGTTGAGGATTCCCACAGTTTTGGTTTTTACCTCGAAAGGTGGGTAAATAATTTTTTTATTGTGTTATACATATTTATGAGTTTTCGTGATGTGGACTTCACGAATTTTTTCTTATTTGTCGGAATTTAGACTGATTTGACAGCTTGAACTTGTGGCCCAAATAAAATAGCGTAAACTTTCGACTATTAAAAGATATTTAGAAAACGGGAATGCAGATTAAACGATTAACCTCCTCGGATAACCACAATATTCAAAGAGCAAAATAACTGTATTCACTCGTGTGTTCAAACGAACTGGATTAGATAACACCGGATCTTTAATTTCAAATAGGTGACGCGAAAATTAGGTACTCGAAAAACCTATATAGGTAACTTATCACTATTATGTCGTAACAAAAACAAATCCCAAGTTCATCCAGTTAATATTCAACTGATGCTATGGTGTAAAGTGCTGGACGCGTTGTGCTGATGTAAAATTCTGTATGGATTGAATTCCAGGTTGATGAGTAGGAAGGTCCTCTTGCAGTCCCCTTAAATGTGCGAGTCTCGCCCTGTGTGTCACAAAAATATAGGCCACGCCAAAATAATGACTATAATCTCACTGACAATGGCGACCGCTTCCTTGTGTTCGTCGAATAGCTCTTGTAGTTGTGCAATGTTACCTGGATACAGATTTTGTAAGTATCCGGAAGCGTTTCTGTACTATTCGTGAGTAATACGGAGGGTGAAACTTCGAATGTCTTCACTTCTTTACTTACGAACGTGGAATTGTTGATTTGAACCGTCTCGTTAGCATATTGCACTAAATATGAAAGTCTCTCGACCAGATCCTCGCGAGCCTTTGTCTTGAAATCTTCAAAATTTTGATAATTGGTTCTCTGTCTTCTTCCGAAAAAGATGTCATTAATGAGTTATTTTGTAGAAGTGAGGTAAGAGAAGCTATAGAAGAGAGTTCATTCTACCACATTGGAAATAGTTTGATGCCTCTAGAACGAGTACAAGCATCTATTCTTGTACTCGTTCTGGAGGCATCGAAATATTTTCAATATGGTAGAATGAACTCTCTCTATATAGCTTCTCATTATTCATCACGTATATGTGGGGTACAGTGAAATAATGTAGCTCCTTTATGAAGAAAGTTCTTTGAACGAAGCTAGAAAATGAATCAAGATACATCGGTGCTAGCGGTTTAGGATAGTTAAGCCTTGGTGGCCGGACGTTCCTTGAATTCCAATTACCATAAAGGATGCTATAGTTCTGCTACTGAATGTTGTATCCCATTTTTCTCAACCTGGGACTCAACTCGTTCAATTCGTAACCGATTATGATGGGATTGGGTATCTTGGATTGAAATGGGATTCTTAAATGATTTGTGGATGAAGTTCTGGAATATAACCACCTGGGACGGAACTAGACCAATTCTTAACTGATTATGATGGGATTGGGTATGCTGGATGAAAATGGGATTCTTAAACGATTTTTGGAAGAAGTTCTGGAATATGAATTCCTAGGGCAGAAATTGGGCATTGTGAATGAAATGAGATTATCATATAATTTTTGGAAAAAGTCCCTGAATTTGGCCATATGGATTATGCGCTCATGTATTGCAAGTACCTCAAAATTATAAATTTTCACTAGGTTCTAAAGATTTTGAAGATCTCATGATCTTGGAAGACATCATATTCCATGTTCTCGTGAACAGTTTTCGAGGTCGTTGTTGATAAGAATAATATAATTTTATCCGAGCCCTTTGTGTAGGGTTCATAATGTGATTTTTTGTGAGAGTAAGTAATTGACCTGCCGCTCAACCCACTAATCCCATGAGTGTGTGACGTACTGGTGATAGATGTTAAAAGGCATCCAGCCTTACCAGAAACATGTAAGCATCGCGAGCCGCTTGCTTCTAGAAAATCACCTGCTTATTATCGAGTTACGTCCTAGTCATATATTATATATTCTGTGCCCTAGTTTAAATTACCGATTTCTGTTGCAATATTCCAGAATTTCTTAAACAAATAATTTAAGAGTTCCTTTTCCATTCGACATACCCAATCCCATAATCGGTTAAGAATTGATCGAGTTCCGTCCCAGATGGCCATATTTCAGATTTTCTTCCAAAAATCATTTAAGAATCCCATTTCCATCCAGCATACCCCTCTCTCTCTCTCTAGCTTCACATCCCATGAAGGGATTTTGCCGCCCGCACTATGGTCCTCCAGCCGTCTCGGTCCATCGCTCTCGTCCTCCAGTTTCGACATCCTAGTGCATGTAGATCTTGTTCGACGTCGTCCCGCCAGCGCAGTCGGGGTCTTCCTCTACGACGCACACCGGCTGGTTGTTGATGGAACACTTTATTGGTCATTCGTTGTTGTGGGGACCTTGCAACGTGGCCGAGCCATCTAACTCGATTGGATTTGATGAATCCGATAATATCGCAACCTCCAAGAATTTGCTTTATCTCGTGATTCATGCGAATCCGATATTCATTGTTCGCGACTTTAATTGGACCAAAGATTGAACGAATGACCTTCCTTTCGAAAGTTGATAACAATCTACAATCGTTAGTGGTCATGGTCCAGCTCTCGCTTCCAAAAGCCAGCACAGGTCTTATGAGTGCTTTATAAAGTGCGAGCTTGCACGACTGCGATAGATGTCTAGATCGCAATAGTTTTGATTGGGCGTAGAAAACTCGATGTGCGGCAGCGATTCGGGCTTTTATATCTGCCTGCATGTCATTTGATGATGTTGACTGACCCGAGGTATTTGAAGTTTTCAACGCGATCAAAGTTATTGTCGCCAATTCCGAGATTTATCATGGAGATGTTCCTGGGTGTTGATACAAATTTGGTTTTGCTACTGTTCACCTTCAAACCAAGTCTTCTTGCGCAGCAATCGAGCGGCACGAAACTGTCTTTGATATCGCTAGGTCTTCGGCCAAGAAGAACGATATCATCTGCATATCCAAGAATTTGGCCTGATTTATTAAATATACAGCGCGAAGTTTCGATGTTGCTTTTCCTCACTACGTACTCAAGCGCCAGATTGAACAGCACAGGCGCGAGTGCATCTCCCTGTCGAACACCAGATGTTATTTCAAAAGAGTCTGACACAGCTCCTTCGATTACAATTTTACATACAGACCCAGACGTTGTTAATTTGCACAGAGAAACGAGTTTCTCTGGAATTCCTAGGCATATGAGCGCAGCCCAAAGGTTATCGCGGTTTATACTATCATATGCCTGACGGAAGTCTATATATAGTTGATGTATGGTTATGTTGTACTCCCAACATTTTTCCAAGATCATCCTCATGGTGAAACACTGGTCAGTAGTCGATCGGTTGGGACGAAAACCACACTGATAGTCGCCAATGATGTTTTCGGCGAAAGGGATGAGTCTGGCAAGTACAACATTAGCCAACACTTTGTAAGCAGTGTTCAATAGAGCTATACCACGATAGTTTTCACATTTAAGACGGTCGCCTTTTTTATGCAACGGACATATGAGCGCGGTCTTCCAATTCTCCGGCAACTCTTCTTGGTCCCAAATACAAACGACAAGATCGTATAGACTTGTTGCAAGAGTAGCGCCTCCATGTTTGATTAATTCTGCGGGGATTCCATCGAGACCGGGTGCCTTGCCGTTTTTCAATCGACTAATAGCTGCGTCTACTTCCTCTGCTGTGGGACATTCGACGAGGACCTCATCACCTGGAGGAGCTATTGCTCTAATGGGGGTCACGTCGTCATTCCTATTTAGTAGATTTTGAAAGTAGGTTTGCCATACTGAGAGAACATCAGCCACGTTTGTTCTCAATTCTCCATTCCCGTCTTTTATGGCTGTACTTCTTGGGTGGAAATCTTTGGTGAGATTCCTGGCATTAGCAAAACAGTCCCTTGAATTTCCTACTTCCGCTTGGAAGCTGATGTTTTCGATGCATAATCTCATATGTTCGCGTTTCTTTTGACGAAGATATTTAGTCGTAGCTTTCCTGGCGCGGAGATATTCTGCATATGTGCTTCTAGTGTTGCGAGCCAACCATTTTTCACGAAGCTTTTGTTTATTTGCGACGATCAGGCGACATTGATCATCGAACCAATCATTGCGGGGTCTCGGAGGTCTTCTTCCGATAGTGTTTTGTGCCGCGGTGGTAATGGCTGACTGTATTGTGTGCCACTGCTCCTGGATGTTAGAAGGAGCTTCTTCGTTGTTGCTGGGCCGCTCTAGATAGTTAGTGACAGCTGATTGGTAACTCTGCAGTGATGATTGGTCTTTTAGAGCATCAACATTCCATCGAGCGGTTTTTTGTGCTTGTCTGTTGAACGTAGATGACAGTTTGCACTTATATTTAAATACGACAAGCATATGATCGCTGTCCATGTCTGCACCCCTGTAGGATCTAGCGTCAGATATACTGGTCGAGTGTCTCTTAGACACCATGACGTGATCAATTTGGCTTTGCGTTCTTCCATCATTCGATCTCCACGTTACTTTGTGGATTCTCTTATGTGGGAAAAACGTACTTGATACAACTAAGTTGTACATTAATGCCAGGTCGGTGACGCGTTGGCCGTTGTTATTACTAGTTAGATGCAGACTGTTAGGACCGATGTGCGATGTATTTTCTGCACTCCTACCGATTTTTGCATTAAAGTCGCCCACGATGATTTTAATGTCGTGGTGCGGTATGTTATTGATGACTTCCTCCAACTCGACAAAGAATAAATCTTTGATGTCATCCGATTTATCTTCGGTGGTGCATGCACATTAACGATCGTGATGTTAAATTTCTTAGTGCGAAATCTGACCGTGCACATCCGCATGTTGATAGGGCGGAAATCGATGATATGATGCTTCACGCGCCGATGGATTAGGAAGCCCACTCCAAATTCTCCTCCATTCTGATGGCCGCTGTAATGAAGAGTGTAACCATTGGTGGTGTCATGGATCCCACTCCCAGACCATCTAAGCTCTTGTAATGCGAGTACGTCTAATGTGTAACTCTTTGCTTGGTTCGAAAGGTTCTGGAGATCTCCAGGTCTTAAGAGGCTAAGCACTTTCCATGTTCCCATTTTTAAAGCGTTGTCCGTGTACAATTTCCTAGGTCGAGTTTGAAATGAATCCGATATGGTAATCCGAGGCCTTTGTTCAGGGTTCATAACTTAAATGGTTTTTATGAGGGAAGGTTGTTAGCCTGCCGCTCAACCCGCTTGTTACGTGTGTGGGTCACGTACTGGTGAGAATCTTAAGGCATCCAGTCCTACCTTGAAACACATTTATATAGCGAGCCGCTTGATACAAGACAGACGCCCGCTTCAGCCGCTCCTAACCTGGAGAACAGACGCTGGTTTGGTATTGGTTATGAGGCGCCAATAACCCGCCTTGACATGTAGTGTCCATGACTATAGACAGGATTTAGTCTGCTCGTCCCCACTACACCGCCTGATTCATTTAGCGTTACCCAGGGAGCACCGGCGAGGAGGTATGAATCTCGGACTTCGCCCTCCTCCAGCATACCCAATCCCATATTATAATCGATTACCGAAAAATGGAAAATAAAAAAAATGTCCGTTAAATCGGGGTCCGTTTAATGTATGGGGTTTACTGTATTTTTATTTTTTGTATCTAAATCTATTGAATATGTTTCCTTTTTTGTTGACGCTTTTGAAGACCACTGGTCTTAATGACATAGGTGACCAGTTATCTCCGATTAGATTCTACTATTGTGGGTGTCTGCTGTAGCAGTTTTAGGATCGTTGATCAAACGATGTCAAATATGCCAGCTTCCAGTGGAACTCATTCACAAACTGTACACCTCCTTTTTAATCATTCGAGCATTACATAAATGAATAAAATGCTATAATTCTTGTATGAAGGAAAAATATGTTACGGCCCGACCAAGTATTCAGGAGTCTGTCATCAGTCCAAGTTATAAACTGATTTAATTTAATATATAAACACGCTGCATAATAATCTACTGTTGTGATGAGTTTGTGACTTTGAATTTTTGGAAGGCGTTCAATACGAGACTGCTCTATGATTTTGTCATCAGTGCATTAGTTGTGCTACTACATATATATATAATGTTTAACAATCACAGGTTTGGTCACAAAATAGTGAATAACTTATGCTGTCCATACCATATCCTATCAACATCGCCGATTTATGTATGACGATATTACATAACCTTTATGTCATACAGCGGTATTTTGATTAAAATGCCATTACGGTGGTCGCAAATACTCAGATTTTTTCCGCATACTATTTAGAGATTACGTGAACCCTCCCTGAATATGGAAAAATTAGACCTTCCAAGAGGTAGAAATTATTAATTGAATTCACATCTGATGGAAGTTAAGGCCGAACCATGACAGTGTTGGAGCTGGAGTACAATGTTGTTACGAGTGAACCGTTCACTTAATCAATAACGATGACAAAATTCAACTTTTGAACGAGGTTGCAGTGATAGACACTGTTGGGGCGAGCGATTACAAAACTGGTGTGCAGGGTTCAGAGGCCAGCAGAATTATGTTGCTCTTGTGTAAAGCCAGGTGATGCAGAAAGTCTACGAGATGCTTCAGATGATGGAAGTTAACTTACTACATCAGTGATTGTTGGCATCATTTTGAGAAAATCAAAATGATTAGTGACCGGGGAGTGGGCGGCGGCAATCATGAAGAACAGTGTGTTTAAGAATCGACCAATTCCAGAAGTAAAAACTCACTCGAGCATCGAAAATAAAAAGCTGCCAGTAGAAAAAGATCTTGGGAGGGGGCTAGTCGAAGGTTCCATTGCGATTATTGAGAATGAGTCCGGAATTGGAGTTGATCGCTAAAGAGAGAAACAGAGGGAGATAGATAGATAGATAGATAGATAGAGAGAGAGAGAGAGAGAGAGGGAGAGAGAGAGAGAGAGAGAGCGATCCAGAAAGCCGCTAAAGAGCGACTTACTACGTATCTGGAACTGAATCAACCAATATCGACGCACGTCCAACGGCAACTGGGATAGTCAACTGGCATTACATAATAAGATCAGTAACATTATATAGTTCAATAGTCCAAATTCAAACAGACTTTGAGTTAATATGGTAAAGTATATAATTAGTGATAGCGAGTGCCACACAGCATTTAAAAATGAAATAGTAAAATTGAGAAAGAAGTGTGCCTAAATCAAGGAATTAAAAATTTATGTATAGGCTAAAGATGGGTTGGGAATGAAATCCCATATTTCATAATCCCGTATTTCATTTTTCTGTATTTTAATTAAATTAATATAAAATTAATTAATTTGAATTAAATTAAATTAATTAATTATTACCAATATCATAAAAAGTAGTGATTTTAAAATACGGGATTAGGGAATACGGAATTATGAAACACCGGGTTTTGAAATACGGGATTTTGTAAAACTGAGCCACTCCCGCTAGTTTGAAACTTTTTCGATCAGTGTCCAATTTGTTCGGTTAAGCATTTCAATGAGGCTATCCTTAAGCCCAGCGAGGCCTGATCACATTTCATGTTTCTACCGAGACTGTTATAATTTTAAAAGTTATCCGTGGCCTATAAACTTTTGTTATTAAATGCTTAGGGACTGCTTCTTAGGTCAGCTTAAGGAGTGCTTCTTTAATATCCAAGCAATATTAAAAATAATTCTTTTGAAGAAGAGGATAGTAGTATCACCAGAATACCTACGTATCATGAAAAGAGTACATTTGGGAAAGGGAATTAATGGTAGAGTGGATATTGCATTAATTCTTGTGTGTAGGCCTGTAAGTAGATTTCCAAGGCTATTGCGTTATCGTTATTCTACCGGTGAAGATGCATCTATGAATATTTTTTTTTAGATTAAAGTGAATCCTCTTTCTCTCCCGCTTTTGAGAATTCTCAAAACATTACTCAATTCGAACTAGAAACAATCATTCTGCAGAGAGAGAGAGAGAGAGAGAGAGAGAGAGAGAGAGAGAGAGAGAGAGAGAGAGAGAGAGAGAGAGAGAGAGAGAGAGAGAGAGAGAGAGAGAGAGAGAGAGAGAGAGAGAGAGAGCAACTGAATTTGATGTATGAGGAATGAAAATTGGTACCTGCTACAAACATACCTGGATACGCGGAAGCTACGGAATTTCCCAATACAAGGAGCCACATTTTGTATGGAAAATTAATATTATGCTAAATGGATACCTGCCTAACATTGTTCAGCAACATACCTTTATTTAAAGTTCTATACGCTATATCACAGCATGGAAATTATTATATTGTTTCTAGTACCCCGAAAAGATAGAGACAACATTTTTAAGAACTAGGTGAAAGTTAGTAGACTGTGACATTTTTTGTTCAAAGATCGTTGTAAAAGAAAAGGAAGTGGTGAAGACCATGATTTATAGTCGTGGTCTTAATCTGTTAAAAACGCAATTATATTGTTCTCCATTTTTTGACTTTGGCTGTGGAATGGTTCTTGTTACCAAGGAAATTTATTCCACTTGGCGAACGGATCTTTAAACGCATTTTTTTTGTTTCATTAGTTATGGCTGCAGATGCACGATTTCCTGTCCTGAATGCTGCTAACGGTTTAAGCTCGATTAATATTATACGTTCCTTTCAGTTCCTTCATTTATCGTATCAGACAAAAAAAAAACATTGTTACATGTATTTTCATAGGAGTATTTATATTATCCGTTCCTGCAAGTACGGAACGGATAATATAAATACTCCTATGAAAATACATGTAACAATTTTTTTTTTGTCTGACACAATAAATGAAGGAACTGAAAGGAACGTATAATATAAATCGAGCTTTAGGCGTTTAATTAACCGTTGTGTCTATGTATCTTTTTTTTTTTAAGTAAATCAAATAAGGGTTACCCGGGTAACTTTATCAGATTTATTGAAATATCACCAGGTGAAACTATTTGATGTTCAATTTTACTTAGCATAGATAGAATCGAATGGCGTACTAACTTTAGTGGAACTAAAAAACGCTAAAACACAATGTTTTGCGATCTAAGTCCGGCCTTATTGCTGCAACGAAAACATTGTCAATCCGGGATACGTTCAAACGAATATTTACAAATGAAATGTGTTTAATTATAATTTGAGAAACAAATAGAAGAGCTGATTTCGTTTTGGCGGAATATAATAAAAAAATCCATTGAAGCCAGCAAACCTATGAAAACCGTTGACAAAAGAGCATACAAAAGAAATGTGGAAAACGAATGCCTATACCCATTATTTCGAGCTAGCATGTCACTGAACTGATTCTGGGAATTAAATCGATTTTTACGGATTCACAATGTAAATACCAGACCAAAACGTTTGTAAAACGATAAAGCAGCTGCAATTACAGATATAATTCTCATGTTAAATACAAATTTGCGATCAAACTATAAACCAAGTGATTCAGTGACTGTGGATGAGCAGTTATTCCTCTATAGAGGAATAACAAGGCAAATGTATACCGGTAAATCTCCTTCGGGTAGGGAAGTAAACCAAGTAGAAAGAGTCGTGAAAAATTTGTGTTACCAATTTAAAGGATCTGGAAGCAATGTTGTTGCTCGACTTTTGATGATGTAGGACCTTTCAATTGTTGGTATGGTAAAAAAGAATAAATCTTTTCTACCGAAAAAAATGCTACCATCTAATTCGCGTCCAAAAATGTCTTCTATATGTGGATTTAGTTCCGACAATATAACATTATGTTCTTATGTGCCTAAAAAAAGAAAGTAGTAATACTTTTGTCAACGATGTAAACGATAATAGTTTTAAGGGAGGGGTCGACAACATGGATAAGTTGGAGTCACATTACACGGTAAAGCGGAAAACGCAAAGATGGCCAATGGCATTTTTTTCAATATAGTAGACATTGCATCTCTAGCTGCATACATCATTTACCAGGAAAATAATCCTCAGTCTCAAGTTATAACGCACCAACGAAAAATGTTTCTACAAGGCCTAGAGAAACAGTTGGCGATGCCAAATATTTACATTGTATCAGAGGATTTTCAACAAAATCGGGGATAGAGAGTGCATGTTGGAGGAAATAAATTCTAAAACAGCGTTTGGAAAGCTCAAGACCTAAAAGATATGCTTCAGGCCGAATTACTGTCGTATAGGGAATTGTATTGTCTGCAAAAAGTCAGTACGAAACAGAAAACGGAAAACTCGAAAAAGTTGTGCGATGTGCAATCTTCCCATTTGTGACGAACATTGCGTTGTTACTACGAAATGTGTGTCTTGTACCGAATAAGTCTGTTTTCATTATATTATATTCAAAGTTAGTGCTATTTTGATTTTTGAAATACATAAAATGAAATATAATTGACTTTTATAAACTGTATTTTAATTTGGAGCGGAACGGAAATTCTAATTTCTCAAATTTGGCTAAATAGGTTACCGGCCGGGTAACCCAATATTGACTAAAAGATACAGTTTGTAAATCGATGAAAATTTATAGTACCGTTAGAGAAACAGTTGTTTATGATAACAGAATGTGTTCCCAGTAAAATGATTTTGGCATTTCTAGCCCCCCCCAGCAAAATTTTCAATGATAAATTAGAAATTTTGTTCCCTGAAAACGAAAAGGTTACCCACCATATACATAAGGGTTAATCAGATAAATCACGATGACAAACTTCTTTTAGATCAATTATTGGATTAAAGCAAATGGAACCGTTCACGGAGCAACCTGCTTCATATTTGTTAGAGTGACAGTAGAAGGAAATCCACGCATTGAAAATTAAACACAGTACACGTATTGAAAATTAAACAAACAAAAATTTGCCGGCCATTTGTGTGCGTGAAGCTTTTGACAAGTTTTGCTACAGCCACACTAGCCATTTAGTCAAATTTTTCATAACAAAAAACTTTCGTCGTTGTCAGTAAAGGTTTGAGAAGTTGTATTACTGATTCGCTGCTTCAGCCATTAGAAAGTAAGTAGAAAGAAACTATGCGTTTTAAATCTTAAATTCATCCTTTCTTCAAATACACGGTGCCATACGTACCATACGCGTGAGTCATTTAAAAGTAAAAAAGTGGTTTGCAAGACTTCGCGATGGCAATTTTAGTCTTGTGGACGATGCACGTCTGGCAGGTGCAGTGAAACAATTTGAAGCTAAATTGGTTTCTCATAAACTGACCGAAGAAAACAAAAATAGAAGAGTTGATATCTGCATGAATTTGCTTTCTCGGTACAAAAGAAAGAATTTCTTGCACAACGGGTGATGAAAAGTGGATTTTGTACGATAATCCTAAACGCAGAAAGCTATGGGTTGATCCACGCCAGCCATCATTAGTTGCAAAAATGAATATTCATGCCAAGGAAGTATTACTATGTGCCTGCATTGGGATTGGAAAGGAGTCATTTACTACGAGCTTCAGGAGCCTGATGAGACTGTTACAGCTGAACGTTACCTGGCCTAATTGATCAAATTAAGTGATGCTGTGGAGGAAAAAAGACTATTTAAAAATCAAGGAAGGCGGAAGGTGGTATTGCAGGATGACAAACCTCATTTCCATACAGCAAAATCAACTCAGGAACTCATCTTCTTCTAAGGCTGGGAAGTTTTACAGCGTGCGGCGTATTCTCCAGATTTGGCTCCCTCTGATTAAAACTTATTCAGATCGATGTTATCATATTTGAAAGACCAGGTCGAAACCACCAAGTTTCTATTGCGAATTCATTCACCATCTACCTGATAAATGGCAAAAGACCATAAATAGTAATGGCGTATATTTCGGTAATTAATCTTTGTAATAATTATTTTTCAATAAAATTGAATTTGGACAAAAAAAAATAGGACCCAGCAACGTGGATCTAACTCAATTGGATTTGATGAATCTGATGATATCGAAGTTGCTTTATCTCGTGGTTCGTGCAAATCCGATATTTGTTGTTCGTAATTTTAATTGAACCAAAGATGGAATGAATGACTCTCCCAAATATGGATACCATTTTACTGACATTGGCTTCCGAAAGCCGGCGCACGTCTTATGAGTGCTTTATAAAGTGTGAGCTTGCATGACTAGAAAACTCGGTATCTGGCCTGGCAGCAATTCGAGGTTTTGTTTCTGGCTGTAATTTAACGATGATATTACTGACCCGAAGGCATTTAAAATCTTCTACTAAGAATTTAGTTTTGCTGCTGTTCATTTCCAAACTAAGTCTGCTAGCATAGCGATTGAGCGGTATGAAGCTGTCCTTGATATCGCTATAGGTCTTTGACGAAGAAGCACGATATCTGCATATTCAAGAAGAATTTGGTCTTATTTATTAAGTATACAGCTCGTAGTTTCAAAGTTGCTTTTTCTTATTTCGTACTTCAGGGCCAACTTGAAAAGCCTTATACGTTATTAATTTACACAGATAAATGGGTTTCTCCAGAATTGCAAGACACATGAGCGCGGCCAAGAGATTTTCACTGGTTTACCAAACTGAGAGAAGATCAGCCACGGTTTTTCTCAGCTCTCTATTCCCGACTTTGGAGGCTGTACTTCTTTGGTGGGAGTCTTCTGTGAGATTTCTGGTGTTAGTACTGGTATCTGCCGGAGATATTAAATGGTAACTTTCCTGGCACACAGATATTCTGCTACAGTGCTCCTAGTGATTTTGTGATTAATTTTTTTAAGTCATATTTTGCCAAAATGCGCAATCGTAGCAATATGAAAAATTTCTCGGTATTCGTTTTAATTCTAACCCTGATTATCTTTCATGAACAATTCTAAATGTTTGAACATTTTTATAATTTCTCTCAGTAGTTTCAAATTTTATTTGAATTTGACATTTCCATAGTGTTAGGTAAATAATAGTTTAAGAATGCGATATTCCTTTGGAAGCAACAGAAGCACATTGAAAGTAGCAGAAAGAAAAAATTATTCACAGACCGGTTAGGCCTAGAAGCTTTGAACAAAACAACTAACTACTAATGTAGCAACAAATTCGTTAACATATTTATGGTTCTTCCGAAAATCGTAAAAGTCATTTTAAGTTAAAGTACACCTATCCCCACCCAGTGTTTATATCGGTATTAAGGTTGTGAATCCAATTTTATTATTATGAACTAATAAGATTCATTACTTCGATTACATCGCGACTCGTTTATTTGGATTCATTTCAATCGATAATTTTTTTTATTTTTTATTATCAGGCGCCAAACCGTTTGTTATTCCTCGCAAAAGCATTAAAATAAAAAAAAACTTTTTATTACTTTTTTATAGTCTCCTAAACATCCAAAAATTTGTGTAACACAACAACAACACCATCATTTTGGTAAAATATAAAAATCCGCATACCACCAGTAAAGATTTATCATCACAGCATCATTCAGCTCAGCGTGTCGTATCTCATATATGCCAAACCATATACGAAACGGCTGGCAGACAAGATGAAAACATTTCAATAAAATTCAATTGGATCGCCGAGACGCGACGTGTGCGTTTACGATCGAATGATTAATCAAAACCACTTGAATTATTTATAAAATTTACTATACATACGATAATCACATTAAACTCTAATTAATTAATTAATTAGCACGCTATAATTAAAATAAATAAACAAATAATGATGTGATCGAAATGTGCGTGAAATCTACGATCAGTCGAAGTTCATAAAACAGAAGTTAATAATTTAGTTCGCGAGTTATAAAATAAAAGTTACTCATTTTCAAATTTGGGTTTTCTTTGCGATATTTCATTCAATTCGTTTATCTTTTCCTCCCCTTAAAAGCAAATAAAATAAAAACACCATGATCATCGGGATCGATTCGCATTCTTTATAATTGAGTCTATATGTTTACTGAACATGTGGTTTTTATATATTGTTGATGATTGGGAAATTATTTTGTTTAAAATAAATTTTGGAAAGAAAACCAAAATAATATATCTCATTGTATATTTGTATATACACATATAGGTTTGGTGTTTTGCTGTTAAATTGATCGATCGATCGAACGATCTTGGAACATAAATTCTGCTTGGTATGTGGAAACTTCAAGCTGTCATTCCCCAAAACATTCAATAGATAATGTTTACGAAGATTAAACAAAAAATCAACGATCATCTTATAGATACTGAAGATCCTGTACTAGATGATGTATGTGGAGTTATTCCAGAAAAATCATCTAGAGTAAAAGATAACCCCATTTTTTGCTTGTTGGTTATCGGCACTAAACATTTACCATAATCGACACCACTAATCAATTCAAGTCGATGCTAAGATCTGTTTGGTCATTTCTATGAAGTTATCCCGAAACTTTTCCCGAAAAATCATTATAGATAGTAACACTATTTAATATCCCTTTTCCGGCCAGCGATCACAATTGTATACGTACAAATCGTGGTCGAAAGAGAATCATAAAAAAAACGAAACACCATTACCTACTATATGGTTTCATACGTTGGACTTAAATTGAAGCAAACAATTTTTTTTTGCTGGTCGGAAAAGGGATTTTTACACAATATTTGAATACAACACACAGCGGCACAATTAGGGGAACACAAGTAACACTCGATTTATTAAGAAAAAAACATAAGAACATACAATATTTTTTGTTACTTTTTGTTTGTCTAATTTATAATCTTTAATGTTACGGCTGTTTTTTTCAATATTTAAATTTCAAATTGAAATTATTAACAATTAACAGAATATCTAACTCTTTTAACGGATTTTTTTTTAAATTGTATTTAATATGAATTAATTGTATAATGAGTGAATATCAAATCATTCGCCATTAGAATTTGAAGAAAAAGGGGTATTTATTGAAAATGAGCGACATGGACCCACTGATGTCGCCAGGGCTGTGACAATGATCGAGAATGGCTACACTTATTGCCAAGTGGCCAGAAGGTTCGGTATATCCACGTCTACGATTTATCAGTGTGTTCAACAATACAAGCAAACGGGTTCTTGTGAGAGAAGACGACGCCAATTCCTAAAACGTTGTACTGGCTTCAGAGATAACCGTTTCATTGTCCATGAACCTTCGAAAAACAGGCGTCAAATAGTAACTGAAACGCGTAATGCTTTAGAAGAGGTCCCAGCCAAAGGACCCCTACTGCAGAGAAATCGCCGAGGAGCAAGGTTGAGCTTTGCTCAAGAACACCGATTTTGACTTTGAACCGGTGGGGCATATTTTGAGCACAGACGAATGGCGTTTCTTAGTGAGGTCGATCGATGGAAGGCAAAGAGTATGGAGACGACCAGATGAGCGATATTCTCAATGTAGCATTACGACACCCGTCGCATTTGGTGGAGGTTCAATTGTGGTTTGGACCGGTATTTGTTTAGATACAGTATTAGTAATTATTGATGGCGGATCCCTTACACCTGATCGTTACAATAGAGATATTCAGCTAGAACATGTGTTTTAATATAGAAAAAAATCGTGTACTGATTGAACGGAAGGAAAATAATGGGGTAGATCGATCCACATACTGTGATGATTGAGTGGAATATGGGTTGAATTTTGTATAAAATAAATAAAATGGTTTATGCTTAAGAAATTTCAGAACTGCTTTTAGAAATTGAATTTGTGTTCATTTAACTATGAGATAATGGATGGAGGGTGAATGGAGTTAAAATTTATTTGGAACAGGTCACAGTAAGAGTTGCGGTGATGACGTTAAGGAATTTTCTCTCTCTCTCTGGCTTTCACATCCCATAAAGGGATTTCGCCGCCTGAACTAAGGCCCTCCATCCATTTCGATCCATCGCTCTCGCCCTCCAGTTTCGACATCCTAATGTTCGTAGATCTTGTTTGATGTCGTCACGCCAGCGTAGTCGAGGTCTTCCTCTACGACGCACTCCGGGTGGTTATGGGTGGAACGTGGCCGAGCCATCTCACTCGATTGTATTTGCTGAATTCAATGATATTACTGCCTCCGAGGAGTTGCTTTATTTCGTGATTCATACGAATCCAATATTCGTTGTTCGCAACTTTAATAGGACCAACGATTGAACGGATTACCTTCCTTTTGAAGGTAGATAATAATCAACAATCGTTAGAGGTCATGGTCCAGATCTCGCTTCGGAAAGTCAGTACAGGTCTTATTAGTGCTTTATAAAGTGCAACCTTGCACGACTAGATCGCAATAATCTTGATTGGTCGTAGAAACCTCGTTGTCTGGCGGCGATTCGGGCTTTTATTTCTGCCTGCATATCATTCGACGATGTTATAACTGACCCGAGGTATTTAACGCCATCAAAATTGTGGTCGCCAATTTCGAGATTTTCCATAGAGATGTTCCTAGGTGTTGCTAAATATTTGGTTTTACTGCTGTTCACCTCCAAACCAAGTCTTCATGCGCAGCGATCGAGCGGCATGAAACTGTCTTTTATATCGCTAGGTCTTCGGTCAAGAAGCACGATATCATCTACATATCCAAGAATTTTGCGTGACTTATTAAATATACAGCGCGAAGTTTCGATCTTACTTTTCCTCACTACGTACTCAAGAGCCAGATTGAACAGCAAAGGCGCTAATGTATCACCCTGTCGAACACCATATATTATTTCAAAGGAGTCTGACACAGTTCCTTCAATTACGATTCTACATACAGACCCGGAAGTTGTTAATTTACACAGAGAAACGAGTTTCTCTGTGATTCCCAGGCATATGATTGCGGCTCATAGGCTGTCACGGTTTATATTGTTATACGCCTGTCTGGAGGTGAAATAAATTTTCCTTGTCCTTTTCCTAGACCTTTACTTTCCTTTTTACTTAACCCACTCCTTGTTCTTTGTCTTGTGCGGAGAAGAAGATAATGCAGAAGAAGGAGATTGTAGGACCCGGGGTGAAGCAGAAGGAGAAGGAATAGGAGGAGATTTTTCTTCCTCCTTTCCTAGATAAGTGAAAGAGATTTTCCTTCTCCTTTTCCTAGCCCTTTACTTCCTCTTTTACTTAACCCACTTTTTGTTCTTTGTCTTCTGCGGAGAAGGATATAATGAAGAAAAAGGAGATTATAGGACCCGGGTGAAGTAGAAAGAGTAGGAATAGGAGGAGATTTTTCTTCCTCCTTTCCTAGATAAGTGAAAGAGATTTTCCTTCCCCTTTTCCAAGGCCTTTTCTTCCCCTTTTACTTAACCCACTCTTTGTTCTTTGTTTTCTGCGGAGAAGGATATAATGAAGAAGAAGGAGATTGTAGGACCCAGGTGAAGTAAAAGGAGAAGGAATAGGAGGAGATTTTCCTTCCTCCTTTCCTTCATAAGTAAATGAGGTTTTCCTTCTCCTTTTTCTAGCCCTTTACTTCCCCTTTTACTTAACCCACTCTTTGTTCTTTGTATTCTGCGGAAAAGGATATAATGAAGAAGAAGGAGATTGTAGGACCCGGGTGAAGTAGAAGGAGAAGGAATAGGAGGAGATTTTTCTTTCTCCTTTCCTAGATAAGTGAAACAGATTTTCCTTCTCCTTTTCCTAGCCCATTACTTCCCCTTTTACTTAACCCACTTTTTGATCTTTGTCTTCTGCGGAGAAGGATATAATGAAGAAGAAGAAGATTGTAGGACCCTGGTGAAGTAGAAGGAGAAGGAATAGGAGGAGATTTTTCTTCCTCCTTTCCTAGATAAGTGAAAGAGATTTTCCTTCTCCTTTTCCTAGCCCTTTACTTCCCCTTTTACTTAACCCACTTTTTGTTCTTTGTCTTCTGCGGAGTAGGATATAATGAAGAAGAAGGAGATTGTAGGACCCGGGTGAAGTAGAAGGAGAAGGAATAGGAGGAGATTTTTCTTCCTCCTTTCCTAGATAAGTGAAAGAGATTTTCCTTCTCCTTTTCCTAGCCCTTTACTTCCCCTTTTACTTAACCCACTTTTTGTTCTTTGTATTCTGCGGAGAAGGATATAATGAAGAAGAAGGAGATTGTAGGACCCGGGTGAAGTAGAAGGAGAAGGAATAGGAGGAGATTTTTCTTCCTCCTTGTGAAAGAGATTTTCCTTGTCCTTTTCCTAGCCCCTTACTTCCCCTTTTACTTAACCCACTTTTTGTTCTTTGTCTTCTGCGGTGAAGGATATAATGAAGAAAAAGGAGATTGTAGGACCCGGGTGAAGTAGAAGGAGAAGGAATAGGAGGAGATTTTTCTTCCTCCTTTCCTAGATAAGTGAAAGAGATTTTCCTTTTCCTTTTCCTAGCCCTTTACTTCCCCTTGTACTTAACCCACTTTTTGTTCTTTGTCTTCTCCGGAGAAGGATATAATGAAGAAGAAGGAGATTGAAGGACCCCGGTAAAGTAGAAGGAGAAGGAATAGGAGGAGATTTTCCCTCCTCTTTTCCTAGATAAATGAAAGATTTTCCTTCTCCTTTTCCTAGCCCTTTACTTCCCCTTTTACTTAACCCACTCCTTGTTCTTTGTCTTCTGCGGAGAAGGATATAATGAAGACGAAGGATATTGTAGGAAACGCGTGAAGTAGAACGAGAAGGAATAGGAGGAGATTTTCCTTCCTCTTTTCCTAAATAAGTGAAAGAAATTTTCTTTCTCCTTTTCCTAGCCCTTTACTTCCCCTTTTACTTTCCCCTTTACTTGAACAGAAAGTGTTCTTTGTCTTCTGCGGAGAAGGATATAATGAAGAAGAAGGAGATTGTAGGACTCGGGTGAAGTAGAAGGAGAAGGAATAAGAGGAGATTTTTCTTCCTCCTTTCCTAGATAATTGAGAGAGATTTTCCTTCTCCTTTTCCTAGCCCTTTACTTCACCTTTCGCTTAACCCACTTTTTGTTCTTTGTCTTCTGCGGAGAAGGATATAATGAAGAAGAAGAAGATTGTAGGACACGGGTGAAGTAGAAGGAGAAGGAATAGGAGGAGATTTTTCTTCCTCCTTTCCTAGATAAGTGAAAGATTTTCCTCCTCCTTTTCCTAGCCCTTTACTTCCCCTTTTACTAAACCCACTTTTTGTTCTTTGTCTTCTGCGGAGAAGGATACAATGAAGAAGAAGGAGATTGCAGGACCCGGGTGAAGTAGAAGGAAAAGCAATAGATGGAGATTTTTTACCTCCTTTCCTAGATAAGTGAAAGAGATTTTCCTTCTCCTTTTCCTAGCCCTTTACTTCCCCTTTTACTTAACCCACTTTCTGTTCTTTGTCTTCTGCGGAGAAGGATATAATGAAGAAGAAGGAGATTGTAGGACTCGGGTGAAGTAGAAGGAGAAGGAATAAGAGGAGATTTTTCTTCCTCCTTTCCTAGATAATTGAGAGAGATTTTCCTTCTCCTTTTCCTAGCCCTTTACTTCCCCTTTTACTTAACCCACTTTTTGTTCTTTGTCTTCTGCGGAGAAGGATACAATGAAGAAGAAGGAGGTTGCAGGACCAAGGTGAGGTAGAAGGAAAAGCAATAGATGGAGATTTTTTACCTCCTTTCCTTTATAAGTGAAAGAGATTTTCCTTCTTCTTTTCCTAAGAGAAGGAATAGGAGGAGATTTTCCTTCCTCCTTTCCTAGATAAGTGAAAGAGATTTTCCTTCTCCTTTTCCTAGCCCTTTACTTCCCCTTTTACTTAACCCACTCTTTGTTCTTTGTCTTCTGCGGAGAAGGATATAATGAAGAAGAAGGAGATTAAATGAGCCGGGTGAAGCAGAAGGAGAAGGAATAGGTGGAGCTTCTCTTTTTCCTTTCCTAGATAAGTTAAAGAGATTTTTCTTCTCCTTTTCCTAGCCCTTTACTTCCCCTTTTACTTAACCCACTCTTTGTTCTTTGCCTTCTGCGGAGAAGGATATAATGAAGAAGAAGGAGATTGTAGGACCCGGGTGAAGTAGAAGGAGAAGGAATAGGAGGAGATTCTCTTTCCTGCGTTCTAAGAATAAGTGAAAGAGATTTTCCTTCTCCTTTTCCTAGCCCTTTACTTCCCCTTTCACTTAACCCACTCTTTGTTTTTTGTCTTCTGCGGAGAAGGATGGAATGAAAAAGATGGAGATAAAAGGACCCAGGTGAAGTAGAAGGAGAAGGAATAGGAGGAGATTTTCTTCCTCCTTTCCTAGAAAAGTGAAAGAGATTTTCCTTCTCCTTTTCCTAGCCCTTTACTTCCCCTTTTACTTAACCCACTTTTTGTTCTTTGTCTTCTGCGGAGAAGGATATAATGAAGAAGAAGGAGATTATAGGAATCGGGTGAAGTAGAAGAAGAAGGAATAAGAGGAGATTTTTTACCTCCTTTCCTAGATAAGTGAAAGAGATTTTCCTTCTCCTTTTCCTAGCCCTTTACTTCCCCTTTTACTTAACCCACTTTTTGTTGTTTGTCTTCTGCGGAGAAGGATATAATGAAGAAGAAGGAGATTGTAGGACCCGGGTGAAGTAGAAGGAGAAGGAATAGGAGGAGATTTTTCTTCCTCCTTTCCTAGATAAGTGAAAGATATTTTCCTTATCCTTTTCCTAGCCCTTTACTTCCCCTTTTACTTAACCCACTTTTTGTTCTTTGTCTTCTGCGGAGAAGGATATAATGAAGAAGAAGGGGATTGTAGGACCCGGGTGAAGTGAAGGAGAAGGAATAGGAGGAGATTTTTCTTCCTCCTTTCCTAGATAAATGAAAGAGATTTTCCTTCTCCTATTCCTAGCCCTTTACTTCCCCTTTTACTTAACCTACTCTTTGTTCTTTGTCTTCTGCGGAGAAGGATATAATGAAGAAGAAGGAGATTGTAGGACCCGGGTGAAGTAGAAGAAGAAGGAATGGGAGGAGATTTTCCTTCCTCCTTTCCTACATAAGTGAAAGAGATTTTCCTTCTCCTTTTCCTAGCCCTTTCTTCCCCTTTTACTTAACCCACTTTTTGTTCTTTGTCTTCTGCGGAGAAGGATATAATGAAGAAGAAGGTCCCGGGTGAAGTAGAAGGAGAAGGAATAGGAGGAGATTTTTCTTCCTCCTTTCCTAGATAAGTGAAAGAGATTTTCCTTCTCCTTTTCCTAGCCCTTTACTTCACCTTTCGCTTAACCCACTTTTTGTTCTTTGTCTTCTGCGGAGAAGGATATAATGAAGAAGAAGAAGATTGTAGGACACGGGTGAAGTAGAAGGAGAAGGAATAGGAGGAGATTTTTCTTTCTTCTTTCCTAGATAAGTGAAAGATTTTCCTCCTCCTTTTCCTAGCCCATTACTTCCCCTTTTACTAAACCCACTTTTTGTTCTTTGTCTTCTGCGGAGAAGGATACAATGAAGAAGAAGGAGATTGCAGGACCCGGGTGAAGTAGAAGGAAAAGCAATAGATGGAGATGTTTTACCTCCTTTCCTAGATAAGTGAAAGAGATTTTCCTTCTCCTTTTCCTAGCCCTTTACTTCCCCTTTTACTTAACCCACTTTCTGTTCTTTGTCTTCTGCGGAGAAGGATATAATGAAGAAGAAGGAGATTGTAGGACTCGGGTGAAGTAGAAGGAGAAGGAATAAGAGGAGATTTTTCTTCCTCCTTTCCTAGATAATTGAGAGAGATTTTCCTTCTCCTTTTCCTAGCCCTTTACTTCCCCTTTTACTTAACCCACTTTTTGTTCTTTGTCTTCTGCGGAGAAGGATACAATGAAGAAGAAGGAGGTTGCAGGACCAAGGTGAGGTAGAAGGAAAAGCAATAGATGGAGATTTTTTACCTCCTTTCCTTGATAAGTGAAAGAGATTTTCCTTCTCCTTTTCCTAGCCCTTTACTTCCCCTTTTACTTAACCCACTTTCTGTTCTTTGTCTTCTGCGGAGAAGGATATAATGAAGAAGAAGAAGATTGTAGGACCCGGATGAAGAATAAGGAGAAGGAATAGGAGGAGATTTTCCTTCCTCCTTTCCTAGATAAGTGAAAGAGATTTTCCTTCTCCTTTTCCTAGCCCTTTACTTCCCCTTTTACTTAACCCACTCCTTGTTCTTTGTCTTCTGCGGAGAAGGATATAATGAAGAAGAAGGAGATTAAATGAGCCGGGTGAAGCAGAAAGAGAAGGAATAGGTGGAGCTTCTCTTTTTCCTTTCCTAGATAAGTGAAAGAGATTTTCCTTCTCCTTTTCCTAGCCCTTTACTTCCCCTTTTACTTAACCCACTCTTTGTTCTTTGCCTTCTGCGGAGAAGGATATAATGAAGAAGAAGGAGATTGTATGACCCGGGTGAAGTAGAAGGAGAAGGAATAGGAGGAGATTCTCTTTCCTGCGTTCTAAGAATAAGTGAAAGAGATTTTCCTTCTCCTTTTCCTAGCCCTTTACTTCCCCTTTCACTTAACCCACTCTTTGTTCTTTGTCTTCTGCGGAGAAGGATAGAATGAAAAAGATGGAGATAAAAGGACCCGGGTGAAGTAGAAGGAGAAGGAATAGGAGGAGATTTTCTTCCTCCTTTCCTAGAAAAGTGAAAGAGATTTTCCTTCTCCTTTTCCTAGCCCTTTACTTCCCCTTTTACTTAACCCACTTTTTGTTCTTTGTCTTCTGCGGAGAAGGATATAATGAAGAAGAAGGAGATTATAGGAATCGGGTGAAGTAGAAGAAGAAGGAATAAGAGGAGATTTTCCTTCCTCCTTTCCTAGATAAGTGAAAGAGATTTTCCTTCTCCTTTTCCTAGCCCTTTACTTCCCCTTTTACTTAACCCACTTTTTGTTCTTTGTCTTCTGCGGAGAAGGATATAATGAAGAAGAAGGAGATTGTAGGACCCGGGTGAAGTAGAAGGAGAAGGAATAGGAGGAGATTTTTCTTCCTCCTTTCCTAGATAAGTGAAAGATATTTTCCTTATCCTTTTCCTAGCCCTTTACTTCCCCTTTTACTTAACCCACTTTTTGTTCTTTGTCTTCTGCGGAGAAGGATATAATGAAGAAGAAGGGGATTGTAGGACCCGGGTGAAGTAGAAGAAGAAGGAATAGGAGGAGATTTTCCTTCCTCCTTTCCTACATAAGTGAAAGAGATTTTCCTTCTCCTTTTCCTAGCCCTTTCTTCCCCTTTTACTTAACCCACTTTTTGTTCTTTGTCTTCTGCGGAGAAGGATATAATGAAGAAGAAGGGCCCGGGTGAAGTAGAAGGAGAAGGAATAGGAGGAGATTTTTCTTCCTCCTTTCCTAGATAAGTGAAAGAGATTTTCCTTCTCCTTTTCCTAGCCCTTTACTTCCCCTTTTACTTAACCCACTTTTTGTTCTTTGTCTTCTGCGGAGAAGGATATAATGAAGAAGAAGGAGATTGTAGGACCCGGGTGAGGTAGAAGGAGAAGGAATAAGAGGAGATTTTCCTTCCTCCTTTTCTAGATAAGTGAAAGAGATTTTCCTTCTCCTTTTCTTAGCCCTTTACTTCCCCTTTTACTTAACCCACTCTTTGTTCTTTGTCTTCTGCGGAGAAGGATATAATGAAGAAGAAGGAGATTGTAGGACCCGGGTGAAGTAGAATGAGAAGGAATAGGAGGAGATTCTCTTTCCTGCTTTCTAAGAATAAGTGAAAGAGATTTTCCTTCTCCTTTTCCTAGCCCTTTACTTCCCCTTTCACTTAACCCACTCTTTGTTCTTTGTCTTCTACGGAGAAGGATAAAATGAAAAAGAAGGAGATAGTAGGACCCGGGTGAAGTAGAAGGAGAAGGAATAGGAGGAGATTTTCTTCCTCCTTTCCTAGATAAGTGAAAGAGATTTTCCTTCTCTTTTTCCTAGCCCTTTACTTTCCCTTTTACTTAACCCACTTTTTTTTCTTTGTCTTCTGCGGAGAAGGATATAATGAAGAAGAAGGAGATTGTAGGAATCGGGTGAAGTAGAAGAAGAAGGAATAAGAGGAGATTTTCCTTCCTCCTTTCCTTGATAAGTGAAAGAGATTTTCCTTCTCCTTTTCCTAGCCCTTTACTTCCCCTTTTACTTAACCCACTTTTTGTTCTTTGTCTTCTGCGGAGAAGGATATAATGAAGAAGAAGGAGATTGTAGGACCCGGGTGAAGTAGAAGGAGAAGGAATAGGAGGAGATTTTTCTTCCTCCTTTCCTAGATAAGTGAAAGAGATTTTCCTTTTCCTTTACCTAGCCCTTTAATTCCCCTTGTACTTAACCCACTTTTTGTCCTTTGTCTTCTCCGGAGAAGGATATAGTGAAGAAGAAGGAGATTGTAGGACCCGGGTGAAGTAGAAGGAGAAGGAATAAGAGGAGATTTTCCCTCCTCTTTTCCTAGATAAATGAAAGATTTTCCTTCTCCTTTTCCTAGCCCTTTACTTCCCCTTTTACTTAACCCACTCCTTGTTCTTTGTCTTCTGCGGAGAAGGATATAATGAAGAAGAAGGATAGTGTAGGAAACGCGTGAAGTAGAACGAGAAGGAATAGGAGGAGATTTTCCTTCCTCTTTTCCTAAATAAGTGAAAGAGATTTTCCTTCTCCTTTTCCTAGCCCTTTACTTCCCCTTTTACTTAACCCACTCTTTGTTCTTGTCTTCTTCAGAGAAGCATATAATGAAGCAGAGGGAGATAAAATGACCCGGGTGAAGTAGAAGGAGAAGGAACAGAAGGAGATTTTTTACCTCCTTTCCTAGATAAGTGAAAGAGATTTTCCTTCTCCTTTTCCTAGCCCTTTACTTCACCTTTCGCTTAACCCACTTTTTGTTCTTTGTCTTCTGCGGAGAAGGATATAATGAAGAAGAAGAAGGTTGCAGGACCCGGGTGAAGTAGAAGGAAAAGCAATAGATGGAGATTTTTTACCTCCTTTCCTAGATAAGTGAAAGATTTTCCTCCTCCTTTTCCTAGCCTTTTACTTCCCCTTTTACTAAACCAACTTTTTGTTCTTTGTATTCTGCGGAGAAGGATACAATGAAGAAGAAGGAGATTGCAGGACCCGGGTGAAGTAGAATGAAAAGCAATAGATGGAGATTTTTTACCTCCTTTCCTAGATAAGTGAAAGAGATTTTCCTTCTCCTTTTCCTAGCCCATTACTTCCCCTTTTACTTAACCCACTTTCTGTTCTTTGTCTTCTGCGGAGAAGGATGTAATGAAGAAGAAGGAGATTGTAGGACCCGGGTGAAGTAGAAGGAGAAGGAATAGGAGGAGATTTTTCTTCCTCCTTTCCTAGATAAGTGAGAGAGATTTTCCTTCTCCTTTTCCTAGCCCTTTACTTCCCCTTTCACTTAACCCACTTTCTGTTCTTTGTCTTCTGCGGAGAAGGATATAATGAAGAAGAAGGAGATTGTAGGACTCGGGTGAAGTAGAAGGAGAAGGAATAGGAGCAGATTTTTCTTCCTCCTTTCCTAGATAATTGAGAGAGATTTTCCTTCTCCTTTTCCTAGCCCTTTACTTCCCCTTTTACTTAACCCACTTTTTGTTCTTTGTCTTCTGCGGAGAAGGATACAATGAAGAAGAAGGAGGTTGCAGTACCCGGGTGAAGTAGAAGGAAAAGCAATAGATGGAGATTTTTTACCTCCTTTCCTAGATAAGTGAAAGAGATTTTCCTTCTCCTTTTCCTAGCCCTTTACTTCCCCTTTTACTTAACCCACTTTCTGCTCTTTGTCTTCTGCGGAGAAGGATATAATGAAGAAGAAGAAGATTGTAGGACCCGGGTGAAGTAGAAGGAGAAGGAATAGGAGGAGATTTTCCTTCCTCCTTTCCTAGATAAGTGAAAGAAATTTTCCTTCTCCTTTTCCTAGCCCTTTACTTCCCCTTTTACTTAACCCACTTATTGTTCTTTGTCTTCTGCGGAGAAGGATATAATGAAGAAGAAGGAGATTGTAGGACCCGGGTGAAGTAGAAGGAGAAGGAATAGGAGGAGATTTTTCTTCCTCCTTTCCTAGATAAGTTAAAGAGATTTTCCTTCTCCTTTTCCTAGCCCTTTACTTCGCCTTTTACTTAACCCACTCTTTGTTCTTTGTCTTCTGCGGAGAAGGATATAATGAAGAAGAAGGAGATTGTAGGACCCGGGTGAAGTAGAAGGAGAAGGAATAGGAGAAGATTCTCTTTCCTGCTTTCTAAGAATAAGTGAAAGAGATTTTCCTTCTCCTTTTCCTAGCCCTTTACTTCCCCTTTCACTTAACCCACTCTTTGTTCTTTGTCTTCTGCGGAGAAGGATATAATGAAAAAGAAGGAGATAGTAGGACCCGGGTGAAGTAGAAGGAGAAGGAATAGGAGGAGATTTTCTTCCTCCTTTCCTAGAAAAGTGAAAGAGATTTTCCTTCTCTTTTTCCTAGCCCTTTACTTTCCCTTTTACTTAACCCACTTTTTGTTCTTTGTCTTCTGCGGAGAAGGATATAATGAAGAAGAAGGAGATTGTAGGAATCGGGTGAAGTAGAAGAAGAAGGAATAAGAGGAGATTTTCCTTCCTCCTTTCCTAGGTAAGTGAAAGAGATTTTCCTTCTCCTTTTCCTAGCCCTTTACTTCCCCTTTTACTTAACCCATTTTTTGTTCTTTGCCTTCTGCGGAGAAGGATATAATGAAGAAGAAGGAGATTGTAGGACCCGGGTGAAGTAGAAGGAGAAGGAATAGGAGGAGATTTTTCTTCCTCCTTTCCTAGATAAGTGAAAGAGATTTTCCTTCTCCTTTTCCTAGCCCTTTACTTCCCCTTTTACTTAACCCAATCATTATTCTTTGTCTTCTGCGGAGAAGGATATAATGAAGAAGAAGGAGATTGTAGGACCCGGGTGAAGAAGAAGGAGAAGGAATAGGAGGAGATTTTTCTTCCTCCTTTCCTAGATAAATGAAAGAGATTTTCCTTCTCCTTTTCCTAGCCCTTTACTTCCCCTTTTACTTAACCTACTCTTTGTTCTTTGTCTTCTGCGGAGAAGGATATAATGAAGAAGAAGGAGATTGTAGGACCCGCGTGAAGTAGAAGAAGAAGGAATAGGAGGAGATTTTCCTTCCTCCTTTCCTACATAAGTGAAAGAGATTTTCCTTCTCCTTTTCCTAGCCCTTTCTTCCCCTTTTACTTAACCCACTTTATATTCTTTGTCTTCTGCGGAGAAGGATATAATGAAGAACAAGGAGATTGTAGGACCCGGGTGAAGTAGAATGAGAAGGAATAGGAGGAGATTTTCCTTCCTCTTTTCCTAGATAAGTGAAAGAAATTTTCCTTCTCCTTTTCCTAGCCCTTTACTTCCCATTTTACTTAACCCACTTTTTGATCTTTGTCTTCTGCGGAGAAGGATATAATGAAGAAGAAGAAGATTGTAGGACCCGGGTGAAGTAGAAGGAGAAGGAATAGGAGGAGATTTTTCTTCCTCCTTTCCTAGATAAGTGAAAGAGATTTTCCTTCTCCTTTTCCTAGCCCTTTACTTCCCCTTTTACTTAACCCACGTTTTATTCTTTGTCTTCTGCAGAGTAGTATTTAATGAAGAAGAAGGAGATTATAGGACCCGGGTGAAGTAGAAGGAGAAGGAATAGGAGGAGATTTTCCTTCCTCCTTCCTAGATAAGTGAAAGAGATTTTCCTTCTCCTTTTCCTAGCCCTTTACTTCCCCTTTTACTTAACCCACTTTTTGTTCTTTGTCTTCTGCGGAGAAGGATATAATGAAGAAGAAGGAGATTGTAGGACCCGGGTGAAGTAGAAGGAGAAGGAATAGGAGGAGATTTTTCTTCCTCCTTTCCTAGATAAGTGAAAGAGATTTTCCTTGTCCTTTTCCTAACCCCTTACTTCCCCTTTTACTTAACCCACTTTTTGTTCTTTGTCTTCTGCGGAGAAGGATATAATGAAGAAGAAGGTCCTGGGCGAAGTAGAAGGAGAAGGAATAGGAGGAGATTTTTCTTCCTCCTTTCCTAAATAAGTGAAAGAGATTTTCCTTCTCCTTTTCCTAGCCCTTTACTTCCTCTTTTACTTAACCCACTCGTTGTTCTTTGTCTCTTGCGGAGAAGGATATAATGAAAAAGAAGGAGATTATAGGACCCGGGTGAAGTAGAAGGAGTAGGAATAGGGGAAGATTTTTCTTCCTCCTTTCCTAGATAAGTGAAAAAAATTTTCCTTCCCCTTTTCCAAGGCCTTTTCTTCCCCTTTTACTTAACCCACTCTTTGTTCTTTGTTTTCTGCGGAGAGGGATATAATGAAGAAGAAGGAGATTGTAGGACCCAGGTGAAGTAAAAGGAGAAGGAATAAGAGGAGATTTTCCTTCCTCCTTTCCTTCATAAGTAAATGTGATTTTCCTTCTCCTTTTTCTAGCCCTTTACTTCCCCTTTTACTTAACCCACTCTTTGTTCTTTGTATTCTGCGGAAAAGTATATAATGAAGAAGATGGAGATTGTAGGACCCGGGTGAAGTAGAAGGAGAAGGAATAGGAGGAGATTTTTCTCCCTCCTTCCTAGATAAGTGAAACAGATTTTCCTTCTCCTTTTCTTAGCCCTTTACTTCCCCTTTTACTTAACCCACTTTTTGTTCTTTGTCTTCTGCGGAGAAGGATATAATGAAGAAGAAGAAGATTGTAGGACCCGGTGAAGTAGAAGGAGAAGGAATAGGAGGAGATTTTACTTCCTCCTTTCCTAGATAAGTGAAAGAGATTTTCCTTCTCCTTTTCCTAGCCCTTTACTTCCCCTTTTACTTAACCCACTATTTGTTCCTTGTCTTCTGCGGAGAAGGATATAATGAAGAAGAAGGAGATTGTAGGACCCGGGTGAAGTAGAAGGAGAAGGAATAGGAGGAGATTTTTCTTCCTCCTTTCCTAGATAAGTGAAAGAGATTTCCTTCTCCTTTTCCTAGCCCTTTACTTCCCCTTTCACTTAACCCACTTTTTGTTCTTTGTCTTCTGCGGAGAAGGATATAATGAAGAAGAAGGAGATTGTAGGACCCGGGTGAAGTAGAAGGAGAAGGAATAGGAGGAGATTTTTCTTCCTCCTTTCCTAGATAAGTGAAAGAGATTTTCCTTGTCCTTTTCCTAGCCCCTTACTTCCCCTTTTACTTAAACCACTTTTTATTCTTTGTCTTCTGCGGAGAAGGATATAATGAAGAAGAAGGTCCCGGGTGAAGTAGAAGGAGAAGGAATAGGAGGAGATTTTTCTTCCTCCTTTCCTAGATAAGTGAAAGAGATTTTCCTTCTCTTTTTCCTAGCCCTTTACTTCCCCTTTTACTTAACACACTTTTTGTTCTTTGTCTTCTACGGAGAAGGATATAATGAAGAAGAAGGAGATTGTAGGACCCGGGTGAGGTAGAGGGAGAAGGAATAGGAGGAGATTTTTCCTCCTCCTTTTCTAGATAAGTGAAAGAGATTTTCCTTCTCCTTTTCTTAGTCCTTTACTTCCCCTTTTACTTAACCCACTTTTTGTTCTTTGTCTTCTGTGGTGAAGGATATAATGAAGAAGAAGGAGATTGTAGGACCCGGGTGAAGTAGAAGGAGAAGGAATAAGAGGAGATTTTCCCTCCTCTTTTCCTAGATAAATGAAATATTTTCCTTCATCTTTTCCTAGCCCTTTACTTCCCCCTTTACTTAACCCACTCCTTGATCTTTTTCTTCTGCGGAGAAGGATATAATGAAGAAGAAGGATATTGAAGTAGAACGAGAAGGAATATGGGGAGATTTTCCTTCCTCTTTTCCTAAATAAGTGAAAGAGATTTTCTTTCTTCTTTTCCTAGCCCTTTACTTCCCCTTTTACTTAACCCACTCTTTGTTCTTGTCTTCTGCAGAGAAGGATATAATGAAGAAGAGGGAGATAAAATGACCCGGGTGAAGTAGAAGGAGAAGGAACAGAAGGAGATTTTCCTTTCTCCTTTCTTAGATAAGTGAAAGAGATTTTCCTTCTCCTTTTCCTAGCCCTTTACTTCACCTTTCGCTTAACCCACTTTTTGTTCTTTGTCTTCTGCGGAGAAGGATATAATGAAGAAGAAGAAGATTGTAGGACTCGGGTGAAGTAGAAGGAGAAGGAATAGGAGGAGATTTTCCTTCCTCCTTTCCTAGATAAGTGAAAGATTTTCCTCCTCCTTTTCCTAGGCCTTTACTTCCCCTTTTACTAAACCCACTTTTTGTTCTTTGTCTTCTGCGGAGAAGGATACAATGAAGAAGAAGCAGATTGCAAGACCCGGGTGAAGTAGAAGGAAAAGCAATAGATGGAGATTTTTTACCTCCCTTCCTAGATAAGTGAAAGAGATTTTCCTTCTCCTTTTCCTAGCCCATTACTTCCCCTTTTATTTAACCCACTTTCTGTTCTTTGTCTTCTGCGGAGAAGGATGTTTAATGAAGAAGAAGGAGATTGTAGGACCCGGGTGAAGTAGAAGGAGAAGGAATAGGAGGAGATTTTTCTTCCTCCTTTCCTAGATAAGTGAGAGAGATTTTTCTTCTCCTTTTCCTAGCCCTTTACTTCCCCTTTCACTTCAACCCACTTCTTGTTCTTTGTCTTCTGCGGAGAAGGATATAATGAAGAAGAAGGAGATTGTAGGAATCGGGTGAAGTAGAAGAAGAAGGAATAAGAGGAGATTTTCCTTCCTCCTTTCCTAGATAAGTGAAAGAGATTTTCCTTGTCCGTTTCCTAGCCCTTTACTTCCCCTTTTACTTAACCCATTTTTTGTTCTTTGTCTTCTGCGGAGAAGGATATAATGAAGAAGAAGGAGATTGTAGGACCCGAATGAAGTAGAAGGAGAAGGAATAGGAGGAGATTTTTCTTCCTCCTTTCCTAGATAAGTGAAAGAGATTTTCCTTCTCCTTTTCCTAGCCCTTTACTTCCCCTTTTACTTAACCCAATCATTGTTCTTTGTCTTCTGCGGAGAAGGATATAATGAAGAAGAAGGAGATTGTAGGACCCGGGTGAAGTAGAAGGAGAAGGAATAGGAGGAGATTTTTCTTCCTCCTTTCCTAGATAAAGGAAAGAGATTTTTCTTCTCCTATTCCTAGCCCTTTACTTCCCCTTTTACTTAACCTACTCTTTGTTATTTGTCTTCTGCGGAGAAGGATATAATGAAAAAGAAGGAGATTGTAGGACCCGGGTGAAGTAGAAGAGGAAGGAATAGGAGGAGGTTTTTCTTCCTCCTTTCCTACATAAGTGAAAGAGATTTTCCTTCTCCTTTTCCTAGCCCTTTACTTCACCTTTCGCTTAACCCACTTTTTGTTCTTTGTCTTCTGCGGAGAAGGATACAATGAAGAAGAAGGAGATTGTAGGACCCGGGTGAAGTAGAAGGAGAAGGAACAGAAGGAGATTTTCCTTTCTCCTTTCCTAGATAAGTGAAAGAGATTTTCCTTCTCCTTTTCCTAGCCCTTTACTTCACCTTTCGCTTAACCCACTTTTTGTTCTTTGTCTTCTGCGGAGAAGGATATAATGAAGAAGAAGAAGATTGTAGGACCCGGGTGAAGTAGAAGGAGAAGGAATAGGAGGAGATTTTCCTTCCTCTTTTCCTAGATAAGTGAAAGAGATTTTCCTTCTCCTTTTCCTAGCCCTTTACTTCCCCTCTAACTTAACCCACTCTTTGTTGTTTGTCTTCTGCGGAGAAGGATATAATGAAGAAGAAGGAGATTAAATGAGCCGGGTGAAGTAGAAGGAGAAGGAATAGGAGGAGATTTTTCTTCCTCCTTTCCTAGATAAGTGAAAGAGATGTTCCTTCTCCTTTTCCTAGCCCTTTACTTCCCCTTTTACTTAACCCACTCTTTGTTCTTTGTCTTCTGCGGAGAAGGATATAATGAAGAAGAAGGAGATTGTAGGACCCGGGTGAAGTAAAAGAAGAAGGAATATGAGGATATTTTCTTTCCTGCTTTCTAAGAATAAGTGAAAGAGATTTTCCTTCTCCTTTTCCTAGCCCTTTACTTCCCCTTTCACTTAACCCACTCTTTGTTCTTTGTCGTCTGCGGAGAAGGATATAATGAAAAAGAAGGAGATTGTAGGACCCGGGTGAAGTAGAAGGAGATGGAATAAGAGGAGATTTTCCTTCCTCCTTTTCTAGATAAGTGAAAGAGATTTTCCTTCTCCTTTTCCTAGCCCTTTACTTCCCCTTTTACTTAACCCACTTTTTGTTCTTTGTCTTCTGCCGAGAAGGATATAATGAAGAAGAAGGAGATTGTAGGACCCGGGTGAAGTAGAAGGAGGAGGAATAGGAGGAGATTTTTCTTCCTGTTTTCCTAGATAAGTGAAAGAGATTTTCCTTCTCCTTTTCCTAACCCTTTCTTCCCCTTTTACTTAACCCACTTTTTATTCTTTGTCTTCTGCGGAGAAGGATATAATGAAGAACAAGGAGATTGTAATACCCGGGTGAAGTAGAAGGAGAAGGAATAGGAGGAGATTTTCCTTCCTCTTTTCCTAGATAAGTGAGAGAGATTTTCCTTCTCCTTTTCCTAGCCCTTTACTTCCCCTTTTATTTAACCCAATTTTTGTTCTTTGTCTCCTGCGGAGAAGGATATAATGAAGAAGAAGGAGATTGTATTACCCGGGTGAAGTAGAAGGAGAAGGAATAGGAGTAGATTTTTCTTCCTCCTTTTCTAGATAAGTAAAAGAGATTTTCCTTCTCCTTTTCCTAGCCCTTTACTTCCCCTTTTACTTAACCCAATTTTTGTTCTTTGTCTTCTGCGGAGAAGGATATAATGAAGAAGAAGGAGATTGTAGGACCCGGGTGAAGTAGAAGGAGAAAGAATAGGTGGAGCTTCTTTTACTACTTTCATAGATAAGTGAAAGAGATTTTCCTTCTCCTTTTCCTAGCCCTTTACTTCCCCTTTTACTTAACCCACTTTTTGTTCTTTGTCTTCTGCGGAGAAGGATATAATGAAAAAGAAGGAGATTGTAGGACCCGAGTGAAGTAGAAGCAGAAGGAATAGGAGGAGATTTTTCTTCTTCCTTTCCTCGATAAGTGAAAGAGATTTTCCTTCTCCTTTTCCTAGCTCCTTACTTCCCCTTTTACTTAATCCACTTTTTGTTCTTTGTCTTCTGCGGAGAAGGATATAATGAAGAAGAAGGAGATTGCAGGTCCCAGGTGAAGAAGAAGGAGAAGGAATAGGAGGAGATTTTTCTTCCTCCTTTTCTAGATAAGTGAAACAGATTTGTCTTCTCCTTTTCCTAGCCCTTTACTTCCCCTTTTACTTAACCCACTTTTTGTTCTTTGTCTTCTGCGGAGAAGGATATAATGAAGAAGAAGTAGATTGTAGGACCCGGGTAAAGTAGAAGGAGAAGGAATAGGAGGAGATTTTCCTTCCTCCTTTCCTAGATAAGTGAAAGAGATTTTCCTTCTCCGTTTCCTAGCCCTCTAATCCCCCTTTTACTTAACCCACTTTTTGTTCTTTGTCTTCTGCGGAGAAGGATATAATGAAGAAGAAGGGGAATGTAGGACCTGGGTGAAGTAGAAGGAGAAGGAATAGGAGGAGATTTTTCTTCCTCCTTTCCTTGATAAATGAAAGAGATTTTCCTTCTCCTATTCCTAGCCCTTTACTTCCCCTTTTACTTAACCCACTCTTTGTTCTTTGTCTTCTGCGGAGAAGGATATAATGAAGAAGAAGGAGATTGTAGGACCCGGGTGAAGTAGAAGGAGGAGGAATAGGAGGAGATTTTTCTTCCTGTTTTCCTAGATAAGTGAAAGAGATTTTCCTTCTCCTTTCCCTAGCCCTTTCTTCCCCTTTTACTTAACCCACTTTTTATTCTTTGTCTTCTGCGGAGAAGGATATAATGAAGAACAAGGAGATTGTATTACCCGGGTGAAGTAGAAGGAGAAGGAATAGGAGGAGATTTTCCTTCCTCTTTTCCTAGATAAGTGAGAGAGATTTTCCTTCTCCTTTTCCTAGCCCTTTACTTCCCCTTTTATTTAACCCAATTTTTGTTCTTTGTCTTCTGCGGAGAAGGATATAATGAAGAACAAGGAGATTGTATTACCCGGGTGAAGTAGAAGGAGAAGGAATAGGAGTAGATTTTTCTTCCTCCTTTTCTAGATAAGTAAAAGAGATTTTCCTTCTCCTTTTCCTAGCCCTTTACTTCCCCTTTTATTTAACCCACTTTTTGTTCTTTGTCTTCTGCGGTGAAGGATATAATGAAGAAGAAGGAGATTGTAGGACCCGGGTGAAGTAGAAGGAGAAAGAATAGGTGGAGCTTCTTTTTGCTACTTTCATAGATAAGTGAAAGAGATTTTCCTTCCCCTTTTCCTAGCCCTTTACTTCCCCTTTTACTTAACCCACTTTTTGTTCTTTGTCTTCTGCGGAGAAGGATATAATGAAAAAGAAGGAGATTGTAGGACCCGGGTGAAGTAGAAGCAGAAGGAATAGGAGGAGATTTTTCTTCTTCCTTTCCTCGATAAGTGAAAGAGATTTTCCTTCCCCTTTTCCTAGCCCTTTACTTCCCCTTTTACTTAACCCACTTTTTGTTCTTTGTCGTGAAAGTGAAAGAGATTTTCCTTCTCCTTTTCCTAGCCCTTTACTTCCCCTTTTACTTAACCCACTTTCTGTTCTTTGTCTTCTGCGGAGAAGGATATAGTGAAGAAGAAGGAGATTGTAGGACCCGGGTGAAGTAGAAGGAGAAGGAATAGGAGGAGATTTTTCTTCCTCCTTTCCTAGATAAGTGAAAGAGATTTTCCTTCTCCTTTTCCTAGCCCTTTACTTCCCCTTTTACTTAACCCACTTTTTGTTATTTGTCTTCTGCGGAGAAGGATATAATGAAGAAGAAGGGGATTGTAGGACCCGGGTGAAGTAGAAGGAGAAGGAATAGGAGGAGATTTTTCTTCCTCCTTTCCTTGATAAATGAAAGAGATTTTCCTTCTCCTATTCCTAGCCCTTTACTTCCCCTTTTACTTAACCCACTCTTTGTTCTTTGTCTTCTGCGGAGAAGGATATAATGAAGAAGAAGGAGATTGTAGGACCCGGGTGAAGTAGAAGGAGAAGGAATAGGAGGAGATTTTTCTTCCTTTTTTCCTAGATAAGTGAAAGAGATTTTCCTTCCTCTTTTCCTAGCCCTTTCTTCCCCTTTTACTTAACCCACTTTTTATTCTTTGTCTTCTGCGGAGAAGGATATAATGAAGAACAAGGAGATTGTATTACCCGGGTGAAGTAGAAGGAGAAGGAATAGGAGGAGATTTTCCTTCCTCTTTTCCTAGATAAGTGAGAGAGATTTTCCTTCTCCTTTTCCTAGCCCTTTACTTCCCCTTTTATTTAACCCAATTTTTGTTCTTTGTCTTCTGCGGAGAAGGATATAATGAAGAAGAAGGAGATTGTAGGTCCCGGGTGAAGTAGAAGGAGAAGGAATAGGAGTAGATTTTTCTTCCTCCTTTTCTAGATAAGTAAAAGAGATTTTCCTTCTCCTTTTCCTAGCCCTCTAATTCCCCTTTTACTTAACCCACTTTTTGTTCTTTGTCTTCTGCGGAGAAGGATATAACGAAGAAGAAGGAGATTGTAGGACCCGGGTGAAGTAGAAGGAGAAGGAATAAGAGGAGATTTTCCTTCCTCCTTTCCTAGATAAGTGAAAGAGATTTTCCTTCTCCTTTTCCTAGCCCTCTACTTCCCCTTTTACTTAACCCAATTTTTGTTCTTTGTCTTCTGCGGAGAAGGATATAATGAAGAAGAAGGAGATTGTAGGACCCGGGTGAAGTAGAAGGAGAAGGAATAGGAGGAGATTTTCCTTCCTCTTTTCCTAGATAACTGAAAGCGATTTTCCTTCTCCTTTTCCTAGCCCTTTACTTCCCCTTTTACTTCTCCCAATTTTTGTTCTTTGTCTTCTGCGGAGAAGGATATAATGAAGAAGAAGGAGATTGTAGGACCCGGGTGAAGTAGAAGGAGAAGGAAAATGCGGAAATGATTTTCCTCCTTTCCTCGATAAGTGAAAGAGATTTTCCTTCTCCTTTTCCTAGCCCTTTACTTCCCCTTTTACTTAACCCACTTTTTGTTCTTTGTCTTCTGCGGAGAAGGATATAATGAAGAAGAAGGAGATTGTAGGACCCGGGTGAAGTAGAAGGAGAAGGAATAGGAGGAGATTATTCTTCTTCCTTTTCTAGAAAAGTGAAAGAGATTTTCCTTCCTCTTTTTACTTCCCCTTTTACTTCTCCAAATTTTTGTTCTTTGTCTTCTGCGGAGAAGGATATAATGAAGAAGAAGGAGATTGTAGGACCCGGGTGAAGTAGAAGGAGAAGGAATAGGTGGAGCTTCTCTTCCTCCTTTCCTAGATAAGTGAAAGAGATTTTCCTTCTCCTTTTCCTAGCCCTTTACTTCCCCTTTTACTTAACCCACTTTTTGTTCTTTGTCTTCTGCGGAGAAGGATATAATGAAGAAGAAGGAGATTGTAGGACCCGGGTGAAGTAGAAGGAGAAGGAATAGGAGGAGATTATTCTTCTTCCTTTTCTAGAAAAGTGAAAGAGATTTTCCTTCCTCTTTTTACTTCCCCTTTTACTTCTCCAAATTTTTGTTCTTTGTCTTCTGCGGAGAAGGATATAATGAAGAAGAAGGAGATTGTAGGACCCGGGTGAAGTAGAAGGAGAAGGAATAGGTGGAGCTTCTCTTCCTCCTTTCCTAGATAAGTGAAAGAGATTTTCCTTCTCCTTTTCCTACCCCTTTACTTCCCCTTTTACTTAACCCACTTTTTGTTCTTTGTCTTCTGCGGAGAAGGATATAATGAAGAAGAAGGAGATTGTAGGACCCGGGTGAAGTAGAAGGAGAAGGAATAGGAAGAGATGTTTTTTCCTCCTTTCCTCGATAAGTGAAAGCGATTTTCCTTCTCCTTTTCCTAGCCCTTTACTTCCCCTTTCACTTAACCCACTTTTTGTTCTTTGTCTTCTGCGGAGAAGGATATAATGAAGAAGAAGGAGATTGTAGGACCCGGGTGAAGTAGAAGGAGAAGGAATAGGAGGAGATTTTTCTTCCTGTTTTCCTAGATAAGTGAAAGAGATTTTCCTTCCCCTTCTCCAAGGTCTTTTCTTCCCCTTTTACTTAACCCACTCTTTGTTCTTTGTTTTCTGCGGAGAAAGATATAATGAAGAAGGATATTGTAGGACCCGGGTGAAGTAAAAGGAGAAGGAATTGGAAGAGATTTTCCTTCCTCCTTCCCTACATAAGTAAATGAGATTTTCCTTCTCTTTTTTCTAGCCCTTTACTTCCCCTTTTACTTAACCCACTCTTTGTTCTTTGTCTTCTGCGGAGAAGGATATAATGAAGAAGAAAGAGATTGTAGGACCCGGGTGAAGTAGAAGGAGAAATAATAGGAGGAGATTTTTCTTCCTCCTTTCCTAGATAAGTGAAAGAGATTTTCCTTCTCCTTTTCCTAGCCCTTTACTTCCCCTTTTACTTAACCTACTTTATGATCTTTTTCTTCTGCGGAGAAGGATATAATGAAGAAGAAGGAGATTGTAGGACCCGGGTGAAGTAGAAGGAGGAGGAGTAGGAGGAGATTTTTTTTCCTCCTTTCCTAGATAAGTGAAAGAGATTTTCCTTCTCCTTTTCCTAGCCCTTTACTTCCCCTTTTACTTAACCCACTTTTTGTTCTTTGTCTTCTGCGGAGAAGGATATAATGAAGAAGAAGAATATTGTAGGACCCGGGTGAAGTAGAAGGAGAAGGAATAGTAGGAGATTTTTCTTCCTCCTTTCCTAGATAAGTGAAAGAGATTTTCCTTCTCCTTTTACTAGCCCTTTACTTCCCCTTTTACTTAACCCACTTTTTGTTCTTTGTCTTCTGCGGAGAAGGATATAATGAAGAAGAAGGGGATTGTAGGACCCGGGTGAAGTAGAAAGAGAAGGAATAGGAGGAAATTTTCCTTCCTCTTTTCCTAGATAAGTGAAAGAGATTTTCCTTCTCCTTTTCCTAGCCCCTTACTTCCCCTTTTACTTAACCCACTTTTTGTTCTTTGTCTTCTGCGGAGAAGGATATAATGAAGAAGAAGGAGATTGTAGGTCCCGGGTGAAGTAGAAGGAGATTGAATAGGAAGAGATTTTCCTTCCCCTTTCCTAGATAAGTGAAAGAGATTTTCCTTCTCCTTTTCCTAGCCCTTTACTTCCCCTTTTACTTAACCTACTTTTTGTTCTTTGTCTTCTCCAGAGAAGGATATAATGAAGAAGAAGGAGATTGTAGGTCTCAGGTGAAGTAGAAGGAAAAGGAATAGGAGGAGATTTTTTTTCCTCCTTTTCTAGATAAGTGAACCAGTTTTTCCTTCTCCTTTTCCTAGCCCTTTACTTCCCCTTTTACTTAACCCACTTTTTGTTCTTTGTCTTCTGCGGAGAAGGATATAATGAAGAAAAAGGAGATTGTAGGACCCGGGTGAAGTAGAAGGAGAAGGAAAAAGAATAGGATGAGATTTTCCTTCCTCCTTTCCTAGATAAGTGAAAGAGATTTTCCTTCTCCTTTACCTAGCCCTTACTTTCCCTTTTACTTAACCCACTTTTTGTTCTTTGTATTCTGCGGAGAAGGATATAATGAAGAAGAAGGTAACTGTAAGTCCCGGGTGAAGTAGAAGGAGAAGGAATAGGAGGAGATTTTTCTTCCTTCTTTCGTAGATAAGTGAAAGAGATTTTCCTTCTCCTTTTCCTAGCCCTTTACTTCCCCTTTTACTTAACCCACTTTTTGTTCTCTGTCTTCTGCGGAGAAGGATATAATGAAGAAGAAGGAGATTGTAGGTCCCGGGTGAAGTAGAAGGAGAAGGTATAGGAGGAGATTTTTCTTCCTCCTTTTCTAGATAAGTGAAAGAGATTTTCCTTCTCCTTTTCCTAGCCCTTTACTTCCCCTTTTACTTAACTCACTTTTTGGTCTCTGTCTTCTGCGGAGAAGGATATAATGAAGAAGAAGGAGATTGTAGGACCCGGATGAAGTAGAAGGAAAAGGAATAGGAGGAGATTTTTCTTTCTCCTTTCCTTGATAAGTGAAAGAGATTTTCCTTCTCCTTTTCCTACCCCTTTACTTCCCCTTTTACTTAACCCACTTTTTGTTCTTTGTCTTCTGCGGAGAAGGATATAATGAAGAAGAAGGAGATTGTAGGACACGGGTGAAGTAAAAGGAGAAGGAATAGGAGGAGATTTTTCTTCCTCCTTTTCTAGATAAGTGAAAGAGATTTTCCTTCTCCTTTTCCTAGCCCTTTACTTCCCCTTTTACTTAGCCCGCTTTTTGTTCTTTGTCTTCTGCGGAGAAGGATATAATGAAGAAGAGGGAGATTAAATGATCCGGGTGAAGTAGAAGGAGAAGGAATAGGAGGAGCTATTCCTTTCTCCTTTCCTAGATAAATAAAAGAGATTTTCCTTCTCCTTTTCCTAGCCCTTTACTTCCCCTTTTACTTAACCCACTTTTTGTTCTTTGTCTTCTGCGGAGAAGGATATAGTGAAGAAGAAGGAGATTGTAGGACCCAGGTGAAGTAGAAGGAGAAGGAATAGGAGGAGATTTTCCTTCCTCCTTTCGTAGATAAGTGAAAGAGATTTTCCTTCTCCTTTTCCTAGCTCTTTACTTCCCCTTTTACTTAACCCACTTTTTGTTCTTTGTCTTCTGCGGAGAAGGATATAGTGAAGAAGAAGGAGATTGTAGGACCCGGGTGAAGTAGAAGGAGAAGGAAAAAGAATAGGATGAGATTTTTTTTCCTTCTTTCCTAGATAAGTGAAAGAGATTTTCCTTCTCCTTTACCTAGCCCTTTACTTCCCCTTTTACTTAACCCACTTTTTGTTCTTTGTCTTCTGCGGAGAAGGATATCATGAAGAAGAAGGAGATTGTAGGACCCGGGTGAAGTAGAAGGAGAAGGAATAGGAGGAGATTTTTCTTCCTCCTTTCCTAGATAAGTGAAAGAGATTTTCCTTCTCCTTTTCCTAGCCCTTTACTTCTCCTTTTACTTAACCCACTTTTTGTTCGTTGTCTTCTGCGGAGAAGGAAATAATGAAGAAGAAGTAGATTGTAGGGTCCGGGTGAAGTAGAAGGAGAAGGAATAGGAGGAGATTTTCCTTCCCCCTTTCCTAGATAAGTGAAAGAGATTTTCCTTCTCCTTTTCCTTGCCCTTTATTTCCCCTTTTACTTAACCCACTTTTTGTTCTTTCTCTTCTGCGGAGAAGGATATAATGAAGAAGAAGGAGATTGTAGGACCCGGGTGAAGTAGAAGGAAAAGGAATAGGAGGAGATTTCCTTCCTCCTTTTCTAGATAAGTGAAAGAGATTTTCCTTCTCCTTTTCCTAGCCCTTTACTTCCCCTTATACTTAACCCACTTTTTGTTCTTTGTCTTCTGCGGAGAAGACTATAATGTAGAAGAAGGAGATTGTAGGACCCGGGTGAAGTAGAAGGAGAAGGAATAGGAGGAGATTTTTCTTCCTCCTTTTCTAGATAAGTGAAAGAGATTTTTCTTCTCCTTTTCCTAGCCCTTTACTTCCCCTTTTACTTAACCCACTTTTTGTTCTTTGTCTTCTGGGGAGAAGGATAATGAAGAAGAAGGATATTGTAGGACCCGGGTGAAGTAGAAGAAGAAGGAATAGGAGAAGATTTTTCTTCCTCCTTTCCTAGATAAGTGAAAGAGATTTTCCTTCTCCTTTTCCTAGCCCTTTACTTCCCCTTTTACTTAACCCACTTTTTGTTCTTTGTCGTCTGCGGAGAAGGATATAATGAAGAAGAAGGAGATTGTAGGTCCTGGGTGAAGTAGAAGGAGAAGGAATAGGAGGAGATTTTTCTTCCTCCTTTCGTAGATAAGTGAAAGAGATTTTCCTTCTCCTTTTCCTAGCCCTTTACTTCCCCTTTTACTTAACCCACTTTTTGTTCTTTGTCTTCTGGGGAGAAGGATATAGTGAAGAAGAAGGAGATTGTAGGACCCGGGTGAAGTAGAAGGAGAAGGAAAAAGAATAGGATGAGATTTTTTTTCCTTCTTTCCTAGATAAGTGAAAGAGATTTTCCTTCTCCTTTACCTAGCCCTTTACTTCCCCTTTTACTTAACCCACTTTTTGTTCTTTGTCTTCTGCGGAGAAGGATATAGTGAAGAAGAAGGAGATTGTAGGACCCGGGTGAAGTAGAAGGAGAAGGAATAGGAGGAGATTTTTCTTCCTCCTTTCCTAGATATGTGAAAGAGATTTTCCTTCTCCTTTTCCTAGCCCTTTACTTCTCCTTTTACTTAACCCACTTTTTGTTCTTTGTCTTCTGCGGAGAAGGAAATAATGAAGAATAAGGAGATTGTAGGGCCCGGGTGAAGTAGAAGGAGAAGGAATAGGAGGAGATTTTCCTTCCCCCTTTCCTAGATAAGTGAAAGAGATTTTCCTTCTCCTTTTCCTTGCCCTTTATTTCCCCTTTTACTTAACCCACTTTTTGTTCTTTATCTTCTGCGGAGAAGGATATAAAGAAGAAGAAGTAGATTGTAGGACCCGGGTGAAGTAGAAGGAAAAGGAATAGGAGGAGATTTTCCTTCCTCCTTTTCTAGATAAGTGAAAGAGATTTTCCTTCTCCTTTTCCTAGCCCTTTACTTCCCTTTATACTTAACCCACTTTTTGTTCTTTGTCTTCTGCGGAGAAGACTATAATGAAGAAGAAGGAGATTGTAGGACCCGGGTGAAGTAGAAGGAAAAGGAATAGGAGGAGATTTTTCTTCCTCCTTTTCTAGATAAGTGAAAGAGATTTTTCTTCTCCTTTTCCTAGCCCTTTACTTCCCCTTTTACTTAACCCACTTTTTGTTCTTTGTCTTCTGGGGAGAAGGATAATGAAGAAGAAGGATATTGTAGGACCCGGGTGAAGTAGAAGGAGAAGGAATAGGAGAAGATTTTTCTTCCTCCTTTCCTAGATAAGTGAAAGAGATTTTCCTTCTCCTTTTCCTAGCCCTTTACTTCCCCTTTTACTTAACACACATTTTGTTCTTTGTCTTCTGCGGAGAAGGATATAATGAAGAAGAAGGAGATTGTAGGACCCGGGTGAAAGAAATAGGAGGAGATTTTCCTTCCTCCTTTCCTAGATAAGTGAAAGAGATTTTCCTTCTCCTTTTCCTAGCCCTTTACTTCCCCTTTTGCTTAACCCACTTTTTGTTCTTTGTCTTCTGCGGAGAAGGATATAATGAAGAAGAAGGAGATTGTAGGACCCGGGTGAAGTAGAAGGAGAAGGAATAGGAGGAGATTTTTCTTCCTCCTTTCCTAGATAAGTGAAAGAGATTTTCCTTTTCCTTTACCTAGCCCTTTAATTCCCCTTGTACTTAACCCACTTTTTGTCCTTTGTCTTCTCCGGAGAAGGATATAGTGAAGAAGAAGGAGATTGTAGGACCCGGGTGAAGTAGAAGGAGAAGGAATAAGAGGAGATTTTCCCTCCTCTTTTCCTAGATAAATGAAAGATTTTCCTTCTCCTTTTCCTAGCCCTTTACTTCCCCTTTTACTTAACCCACTCCTTGTTCTTTGTCTTCTGCGGAGAAGGATATAATGAAGAAGAAGGATAGTGTAGGAAACGCGTGAAGTAGAACGAGAAGGAATAGGAGGAGATTTTCCTTCCTCTTTTCCTAAATAAGTGAAAGAGATTTTCCTTCTCCTTTTCCTAGCCCTTTACTTCCCCTTTTACTTAACCCACTCTTTGTTCTTGTCTTCTTCAGAGAAGCATATAATGAAGCAGAGGGAGATAAAATGACCCGGGTGAAGTAGAAGGAGAAGGAACAGAAGGAGATTTTTTACCTCCTTTCCTAGATAAGTGAAAGAGATTTTCCTTCTCCTTTTCCTAGCCCTTTACTTCACCTTTCGCTTAACCCACTTTTTGTTCTTTGTCTTCTGCGGAGAAGGATATAATGAAGAAGAAGAAGGTTGCAGGACCCGGGTGAAGTAGAAGGAAAAGCAATAGATGGAGATTTTTTACCTCCTTTCCTAGATAAGTGAAAGATTTTCCTCCTCCTTTTCCTAGCCTTTTACTTCCCCTTTTACTAAACCAACTTTTTGTTCTTTGTATTCTGCGGAGAAGGATACAATGAAGAAGAAGGAGATTGCAGGACCCGGGTGAAGTAGAATGAAAAGCAATAGATGGAGATTTTTTACCTCCTTTCCTAGATAAGTGAAAGAGATTTTCCTTCTCCTTTTCCTAGCCCATTACTTCCCCTTTTACTTAACCCACTTTCTGTTCTTTGTCTTCTGCGGAGAAGGATGTAATGAAGAAGAAGGAGATTGTAGGACCCGGGTGAAGTAGAAGGAGAAGGAATAGGAGGAGATTTTTCTTCCTCCTTTCCTAGATAAGTGAGAGAGATTTTCCTTCTCCTTTTCCTAGCCCTTTACTTCCCCTTTCACTTAACCCACTTTCTGTTCTTTGTCTTCTGCGGAGAAGGATATAATGAAGAAGAAGGAGATTGTAGGACTCGGGTGAAGTAGAAGGAGAAGGAATAGGAGCAGATTTTTCTTCCTCCTTTCCTAGATAATTGAGAGAGATTTTCCTTCTCCTTTTCCTAGCCCTTTACTTCCCCTTTTACTTAACCCACTTTTTGTTCTTTGTCTTCTGCGGAGAAGGATACAATGAAGAAGAAGGAGGTTGCAGTACCCGGGTGAAGTAGAAGGAAAAGCAATAGATGGAGATTTTTTACCTCCTTTCCTAGATAAGTGAAAGAGATTTTCCTTCTCCTTTTCCTAGCCCTTTACTTCCCCTTTTACTTAACCCACTTTCTGCTCTTTGTCTTCTGCGGAGAAGGATATAATGAAGAAGAAGAAGATTGTAGGACCCGGGTGAAGTAGAAGGAGAAGGAATAGGAGGAGATTTTCCTTCCTCCTTTCCTAGATAAGTGAAAGAAATTTTCCTTCTCCTTTTCCTAGCCCTTTACTTCCCCTTTTACTTAACCCACTTATTGTTCTTTGTCTTCTGCGGAGAAGGATATAATGAAGAAGAAGGAGATTGTAGGACCCGGGTGAAGTAGAAGGAGAAGGAATAGGAGGAGATTTTTCTTCCTCCTTTCCTAGATAAGTTAAAGAGATTTTCCTTCTCCTTTTCCTAGCCCTTTACTTCGCCTTTTACTTAACCCACTCTTTGTTCTTTGTCTTCTGCGGAGAAGGATATAATGAAGAAGAAGGAGATTGTAGGACCCGGGTGAAGTAGAAGGAGAAGGAATAGGAGAAGATTCTCTTTCCTGCTTTCTAAGAATAAGTGAAAGAGATTTTCCTTCTCCTTTTCCTAGCCCTTTACTTCCCCTTTCACTTAACCCACTCTTTGTTCTTTGTCTTCTGCGGAGAAGGATATAATGAAAAAGAAGGAGATAGTAGGACCCGGGTGAAGTAGAAGGAGAAGGAATAGGAGGAGATTTTCTTCCTCCTTTCCTAGAAAAGTGAAAGAGATTTTCCTTCTCTTTTTCCTAGCCCTTTACTTTCCCTTTTACTTAACCCACTTTTTGTTCTTTGTCTTCTGCGGAGAAGGATATAATGAAGAAGAAGGAGATTGTAGGAATCGGGTGAAGTAGAAGAAGAAGGAATAAGAGGAGATTTTCCTTCCTCCTTTCCTAGGTAAGTGAAAGAGATTTTCCTTCTCCTTTTCCTAGCCCTTTACTTCCCCTTTTACTTAACCCATTTTTTGTTCTTTGCCTTCTGCGGAGAAGGATATAATGAAGAAGAAGGAGATTGTAGGACCCGGGTGAAGTAGAAGGAGAAGGAATAGGAGGAGATTTTTCTTCCTCCTTTCCTAGATAAGTGAAAGAGATTTTCCTTCTCCTTTTCCTAGCCCTTTACTTCCCCTTTTACTTAACCCAATCATTATTCTTTGTCTTCTGCGGAGAAGGATATAATGAAGAAGAAGGAGATTGTAGGACCCGGGTGAAGAAGAAGGAGAAGGAATAGGAGGAGATTTTTCTTCCTCCTTTCCTAGATAAATGAAAGAGATTTTCCTTCTCCTTTTCCTAGCCCTTTACTTCCCCTTTTACTTAACCTACTCTTTGTTCTTTGTCTTCTGCGGAGAAGGATATAATGAAGAAGAAGGAGATTGTAGGACCCGCGTGAAGTAGAAGAAGAAGGAATAGGAGGAGATTTTCCTTCCTCCTTTCCTACATAAGTGAAAGAGATTTTCCTTCTCCTTTTCCTAGCCCTTTCTTCCCCTTTTACTTAACCCACTTTATATTCTTTGTCTTCTGCGGAGAAGGATATAATGAAGAACAAGGAGATTGTAGGACCCGGGTGAAGTAGAATGAGAAGGAATAGGAGGAGATTTTCCTTCCTCTTTTCCTAGATAAGTGAAAGAAATTTTCCTTCTCCTTTTCCTAGCCCTTTACTTCCCATTTTACTTAACCCACTTTTTGATCTTTGTCTTCTGCGGAGAAGGATATAATGAAGAAGAAGAAGATTGTAGGACCCGGGTGAAGTAGAAGGAGAAGGAATAGGAGGAGATTTTTCTTCCTCCTTTCCTAGATAAGTGAAAGAGATTTTCCTTCTCCTTTTCCTAGCCCTTTACTTCCCCTTTTACTTAACCCACGTTTTATTCTTTGTCTTCTGCAGAGTAGTATTTAATGAAGAAGAAGGAGATTATAGGACCCGGGTGAAGTAGAAGGAGAAGGAATAGGAGGAGATTTTCCTTCCTCCTTCCTAGATAAGTGAAAGAGATTTTCCTTCTCCTTTTCCTAGCCCTTTACTTCCCCTTTTACTTAACCCACTTTTTGTTCTTTGTCTTCTGCGGAGAAGGATATAATGAAGAAGAAGGAGATTGTAGGACCCGGGTGAAGTAGAAGGAGAAGGAATAGGAGGAGATTTTTCTTCCTCCTTTCCTAGATAAGTGAAAGAGATTTTCCTTGTCCTTTTCCTAACCCCTTACTTCCCCTTTTACTTAACCCACTTTTTGTTCTTTGTCTTCTGCGGAGAAGGATATAATGAAGAAGAAGGTCCTGGGCGAAGTAGAAGGAGAAGGAATAGGAGGAGATTTTTCTTCCTCCTTTCCTAAATAAGTGAAAGAGATTTTCCTTCTCCTTTTCCTAGCCCTTTACTTCCTCTTTTACTTAACCCACTCGTTGTTCTTTGTCTCTTGCGGAGAAGGATATAATGAAAAAGAAGGAGATTATAGGACCCGGGTGAAGTAGAAGGAGTAGGAATAGGGGAAGATTTTTCTTCCTCCTTTCCTAGATAAGTGAAAAAAATTTTCCTTCCCCTTTTCCAAGGCCTTTTCTTCCCCTTTTACTTAACCCACTCTTTGTTCTTTGTTTTCTGCGGAGAGGGATATAATGAAGAAGAAGGAGATTGTAGGACCCAGGTGAAGTAAAAGGAGAAGGAATAAGAGGAGATTTTCCTTCCTCCTTTCCTTCATAAGTAAATGTGATTTTCCTTCTCCTTTTTCTAGCCCTTTACTTCCCCTTTTACTTAACCCACTCTTTGTTCTTTGTATTCTGCGGAAAAGTATATAATGAAGAAGATGGAGATTGTAGGACCCGGGTGAAGTAGAAGGAGAAGGAATAGGAGGAGATTTTTCTCCCTCCTTCCTAGATAAGTGAAACAGATTTTCCTTCTCCTTTTCTTAGCCCTTTACTTCCCCTTTTACTTAACCCACTTTTTGTTCTTTGTCTTCTGCGGAGAAGGATATAATGAAGAAGAAGAAGATTGTAGGACCCGGTGAAGTAGAAGGAGAAGGAATAGGAGGAGATTTTACTTCCTCCTTTCCTAGATAAGTGAAAGAGATTTTCCTTCTCCTTTTCCTAGCCCTTTACTTCCCCTTTTACTTAACCCACTATTTGTTCCTTGTCTTCTGCGGAGAAGGATATAATGAAGAAGAAGGAGATTGTAGGACCCGGGTGAAGTAGAAGGAGAAGGAATAGGAGGAGATTTTTCTTCCTCCTTTCCTAGATAAGTGAAAGAGATTTCCTTCTCCTTTTCCTAGCCCTTTACTTCCCCTTTCACTTAACCCACTTTTTGTTCTTTGTCTTCTGCGGAGAAGGATATAATGAAGAAGAAGGAGATTGTAGGACCCGGGTGAAGTAGAAGGAGAAGGAATAGGAGGAGATTTTTCTTCCTCCTTTCCTAGATAAGTGAAAGAGATTTTCCTTGTCCTTTTCCTAGCCCCTTACTTCCCCTTTTACTTAAACCACTTTTTATTCTTTGTCTTCTGCGGAGAAGGATATAATGAAGAAGAAGGTCCCGGGTGAAGTAGAAGGAGAAGGAATAGGAGGAGATTTTTCTTCCTCCTTTCCTAGATAAGTGAAAGAGATTTTCCTTCTCTTTTTCCTAGCCCTTTACTTCCCCTTTTACTTAACACACTTTTTGTTCTTTGTCTTCTACGGAGAAGGATATAATGAAGAAGAAGGAGATTGTAGGACCCGGGTGAGGTAGAGGGAGAAGGAATAGGAGGAGATTTTTCCTCCTCCTTTTCTAGATAAGTGAAAGAGATTTTCCTTCTCCTTTTCTTAGTCCTTTACTTCCCCTTTTACTTAACCCACTTTTTGTTCTTTGTCTTCTGTGGTGAAGGATATAATGAAGAAGAAGGAGATTGTAGGACCCGGGTGAAGTAGAAGGAGAAGGAATAAGAGGAGATTTTCCCTCCTCTTTTCCTAGATAAATGAAATATTTTCCTTCATCTTTTCCTAGCCCTTTACTTCCCCCTTTACTTAACCCACTCCTTGATCTTTTTCTTCTGCGGAGAAGGATATAATGAAGAAGAAGGATATTGAAGTAGAACGAGAAGGAATATGGGGAGATTTTCCTTCCTCTTTTCCTAAATAAGTGAAAGAGATTTTCTTTCTTCTTTTCCTAGCCCTTTACTTCCCCTTTTACTTAACCCACTCTTTGTTCTTGTCTTCTGCAGAGAAGGATATAATGAAGAAGAGGGAGATAAAATGACCCGGGTGAAGTAGAAGGAGAAGGAACAGAAGGAGATTTTCCTTTCTCCTTTCTTAGATAAGTGAAAGAGATTTTCCTTCTCCTTTTCCTAGCCCTTTACTTCACCTTTCGCTTAACCCACTTTTTGTTCTTTGTCTTCTGCGGAGAAGGATATAATGAAGAAGAAGAAGATTGTAGGACTCGGGTGAAGTAGAAGGAGAAGGAATAGGAGGAGATTTTCCTTCCTCCTTTCCTAGATAAGTGAAAGATTTTCCTCCTCCTTTTCCTAGGCCTTTACTTCCCCTTTTACTAAACCCACTTTTTGTTCTTTGTCTTCTGCGGAGAAGGATACAATGAAGAAGAAGCAGATTGCAAGACCCGGGTGAAGTAGAAGGAAAAGCAATAGATGGAGATTTTTTACCTCCCTTCCTAGATAAGTGAAAGAGATTTTCCTTCTCCTTTTCCTAGCCCATTACTTCCCCTTTTATTTAACCCACTTTCTGTTCTTTGTCTTCTGCGGAGAAGGATGTTTAATGAAGAAGAAGGAGATTGTAGGACCCGGGTGAAGTAGAAGGAGAAGGAATAGGAGGAGATTTTTCTTCCTCCTTTCCTAGATAAGTGAGAGAGATTTTTCTTCTCCTTTTCCTAGCCCTTTACTTCCCCTTTCACTTCAACCCACTTCTTGTTCTTTGTCTTCTGCGGAGAAGGATATAATGAAGAAGAAGGAGATTGTAGGAATCGGGTGAAGTAGAAGAAGAAGGAATAAGAGGAGATTTTCCTTCCTCCTTTCCTAGATAAGTGAAAGAGATTTTCCTTGTCCGTTTCCTAGCCCTTTACTTCCCCTTTTACTTAACCCATTTTTTGTTCTTTGTCTTCTGCGGAGAAGGATATAATGAAGAAGAAGGAGATTGTAGGACCCGAATGAAGTAGAAGGAGAAGGAATAGGAGGAGATTTTTCTTCCTCCTTTCCTAGATAAGTGAAAGAGATTTTCCTTCTCCTTTTCCTAGCCCTTTACTTCCCCTTTTACTTAACCCAATCATTGTTCTTTGTCTTCTGCGGAGAAGGATATAATGAAGAAGAAGGAGATTGTAGGACCCGGGTGAAGTAGAAGGAGAAGGAATAGGAGGAGATTTTTCTTCCTCCTTTCCTAGATAAAGGAAAGAGATTTTTCTTCTCCTATTCCTAGCCCTTTACTTCCCCTTTTACTTAACCCACTCTTTGTTATTTGTCTTCTGCGGAGAAGGATATAATGAAAAAGAAGGAGATTGTAGGACCCGGGTGAAGTAGAAGAGGAAGGAATAGGAGGAGGTTTTTCTTCCTCCTTTCCTACATAAGTGAAAGAGATTTTCCTTCTCCTTTTCCTAGCCCTTTACTTCACCTTTCGCTTAACCCACTTTTTGTTCTTTGTCTTCTGCGGAGAAGGATACAATGAAGAAGAAGGAGATTGTAGGACCCGGGTGAAGTAGAAGGAGAAGGAACAGAAGGAGATTTTCCTTTCTCCTTTCCTAGATAAGTGAAAGAGATTTTCCTTCTCCTTTTCCTAGCCCTTTACTTCACCTTTCGCTTAACCCACTTTTTGTTCTTTGTCTTCTGCGGAGAAGGATATAATGAAGAAGAAGAAGATTGTAGGACCCGGGTGAAGTAGAAGGAGAAGGAATAGGAGGAGATTTTCCTTCCTCTTTTCCTAGATAAGTGAAAGAGATTTTCCTTCTCCTTTTCCTAGCCCTTTACTTCCCCTCTAACTTAACCCACTCTTTGTTGTTTGTCTTCTGCGGAGAAGGATATAATGAAGAAGAAGGAGATTAAATGAGCCGGGTGAAGTAGAAGGAGAAGGAATAGGAGGAGATTTTTCTTCCTCCTTTCCTAGATAAGTGAAAGAGATGTTCCTTCTCCTTTTCCTAGCCCTTTACTTCCCCTTTTACTTAACCCACTCTTTGTTCTTTGTCTTCTGCGGAGAAGGATATAATGAAGAAGAAGGAGATTGTAGGACCCGGGTGAAGTAAAAGAAGAAGGAATATGAGGATATTTTCTTTCCTGCTTTCTAAGAATAAGTGAAAGAGATTTTCCTTCTCCTTTTCCTAGCCCTTTACTTCCCCTTTCACTTAACCCACTCTTTGTTCTTTGTCGTCTGCGGAGAAGGATATAATGAAAAAGAAGGAGATTGTAGGACCCGGGTGAAGTAGAAGGAGATGGAATAAGAGGAGATTTTCCTTCCTCCTTTTCTAGATAAGTGAAAGAGATTTTCCTTCTCCTTTTCCTAGCCCTTTACTTCCCCTTTTACTTAACCCACTTTTTGTTCTTTGTCTTCTGCCGAGAAGGATATAATGAAGAAGAAGGAGATTGTAGGACCCGGGTGAAGTAGAAGGAGGAGGAATAGGAGGAGATTTTTCTTCCTGTTTTCCTAGATAAGTGAAAGAGATTTTCCTTCTCCTTTTCCTAACCCTTTCTTCCCCTTTTACTTAACCCACTTTTTATTCTTTGTCTTCTGCGGAGAAGGATATAATGAAGAACAAGGAGATTGTAATACCCGGGTGAAGTAGAAGGAGAAGGAATAGGAGGAGATTTTCCTTCCTCTTTTCCTAGATAAGTGAGAGAGATTTTCCTTCTCCTTTTCCTAGCCCTTTACTTCCCCTTTTATTTAACCCAATTTTTGTTCTTTGTCTCCTGCGGAGAAGGATATAATGAAGAAGAAGGAGATTGTATTACCCGGGTGAAGTAGAAGGAGAAGGAATAGGAGTAGATTTTTCTACCTCCTTTTCTAGATAAGTAAAAGAGATTTTCCTTCTCCTTTTCCTAGCCCTTTACTTCCCCTTTTACTTAACCCAATTTTTGTTCTTTGTCTTCTGCGGAGAAGGATATAATGAAGAAGAAGGAGATTGTAGGACCCGGGTGAAGTAGAAGGAGAAAGAATAGGTGGAGCTTCTTTTACTACTTTCATAGATAAGTGAAAGAGATTTTCCTTCTCCTTTTCCTAGCCCTTTACTTCCCCTTTTACTTAACCCACTTTTTGTTCTTTGTCTTCTGCGGAGAAGGATATAATGAAAAAGAAGGAGATTGTAGGACCCGAGTGAAGTAGAAGCAGAAGGAATAGGAGGAGATTTTTCTTCTTCCTTTCCTCGATAAGTGAAAGAGATTTTCCTTCTCCTTTTCCTAGCTCCTTACTTCCCCTTTTACTTAATCCACTTTTTGTTCTTTGTCTTCTGCGGAGAAGGATATAATGAAGAAGAAGGAGATTGCAGGTCCCAGGTGAAGAAGAAGGAGAAGGAATAGGAGGAGATTTTTCTTCCTCCTTTTCTAGATAAGTGAAACAGATTTGTCTTCTCCTTTTCCTAGCCCTTTACTTCCCCTTTTACTTAACCCACTTTTTGTTCTTTGTCTTCTGCGGAGAAGGATATAATGAAGAAGAAGTAGATTGTAGGACCCGGGTAAAGTAGAAGGAGAAGGAATAGGAGGAGATTTTCCTTCCTCCTTTCCTAGATAAGTGAAAGAGATTTTCCTTCTCCGTTTCCTAGCCCTCTAATCCCCCTTTTACTTAACCCACTTTTTGTTCTTTGTCTTCTGCGGAGAAGGATATAATGAAGAAGAAGGGGAATGTAGGACCTGGGTGAAGTAGAAGGAGAAGGAATAGGAGGAGATTTTTCTTCCTCCTTTCCTTGATAAATGAAAGAGATTTTCCTTCTCCTATTCCTAGCCCTTTACTTCCCCTTTTACTTAACCCACTCTTTGTTCTTTGTCTTCTGCGGAGAAGGATATAATGAAGAAGAAGGAGATTGTAGGACCCGGGTGAAGTAGAAGGAGGAGGAATAGGAGGAGATTTTTCTTCCTGTTTTCCTAGATAAGTGAAAGAGATTTTCCTTCTCCTTTCCCTAGCCCTTTCTTCCCCTTTTACTTAACCCACTTTTTATTCTTTGTCTTCTGCGGAGAAGGATATAATGAAGAACAAGGAGATTGTATTACCCGGGTGAAGTAGAAGGAGAAGGAATAGGAGGAGATTTTCCTTCCTCTTTTCCTAGATAAGTGAGAGAGATTTTCCTTCTCCTTTTCCTAGCCCTTTACTTCCCCTTTTATTTAACCCAATTTTTGTTCTTTGTCTTCTGCGGAGAAGGATATAATGAAGAACAAGGAGATTGTATTACCCGGGTGAAGTAGAAGGAGAAGGAATAGGAGTAGATTTTTCTTCCTCCTTTTCTAGATAAGTAAAAGAGATTTTCCTTCTCCTTTTCCTAGCCCTTTACTTCCCCTTTTATTTAACCCACTTTTTGTTCTTTGTCTTCTGCGGTGAAGGATATAATGAAGAAGAAGGAGATTGTAGGACCCGGGTGAAGTAGAAGGAGAAAGAATAGGTGGAGCTTCTTTTTGCTACTTTCATAGATAAGTGAAAGAGATTTTCCTTCCCCTTTTCCTAGCCCTTTACTTCCCCTTTTACTTAACCCACTTTTTGTTCTTTGTCTTCTGCGGAGAAGGATATAATGAAAAAGAAGGAGATTGTAGGACCCGGGTGAAGTAGAAGCAGAAGGAATAGGAGGAGATTTTTCTTCTTCCTTTCCTCGATAAGTGAAAGAGATTTTCCTTCCCCTTTTCCTAGCCCTTTACTTCCCCTTTTACTTAACCCACTTTTTGTTCTTTGTCGTGAAAGTGAAAGAGATTTTCCTTCTCCTTTTCCTAGCCCTTTACTTCCCCTTTTACTTAACCCACTTTCTGTTCTTTGTCTTCTGCGGAGAAGGATATAGTGAAGAAGAAGGAGATTGTAGGACCCGGGTGAAGTAGAAGGAGAAGGAATAGGAGGAGATTTTTCTTCCTCCTTTCCTAGATAAGTGAAAGAGATTTTCCTTCTCCTTTTCCTAGCCCTTTACTTCCCCTTTTACTTAACCCACTTTTTGTTATTTGTCTTCTGCGGAGAAGGATATAATGAAGAAGAAGGGGATTGTAGGACCCGGGTGAAGTAGAAGGAGAAGGAATAGGAGGAGATTTTTCTTCCTCCTTTCCTTGATAAATGAAAGAGATTTTCCTTCTCCTATTCCTAGCCCTTTACTTCCCCTTTTACTTAACCCACTCTTTGTTCTTTGTCTTCTGCGGAGAAGGATATAATGAAGAAGAAGGAGATTGTAGGACCCGGGTGAAGTAGAAGGAGAAGGAATAGGAGGAGATTTTTCTTCCTTTTTTCCTAGATAAGTGAAAGAGATTTTCCTTCCTCTTTTCCTAGCCCTTTCTTCCCCTTTTACTTAACCCACTTTTTATTCTTTGTCTTCTGCGGAGAAGGATATAATGAAGAACAAGGAGATTGTATTACCCGGGTGAAGTAGAAGGAGAAGGAATAGGAGGAGATTTTCCTTCCTCTTTTCCTAGATAAGTGAGAGAGATTTTCCTTCTCCTTTTCCTAGCCCTTTACTTCCCCTTTTATTTAACCCAATTTTTGTTCTTTGTCTTCTGCGGAGAAGGATATAATGAAGAAGAAGGAGATTGTAGGTCCCGGGTGAAGTAGAAGGAGAAGGAATAGGAGTAGATTTTTCTTCCTCCTTTTCTAGATAAGTAAAAGAGATTTTCCTTCTCCTTTTCCTAGCCCTCTAATTCCCCTTTTACTTAACCCACTTTTTGTTCTTTGTCTTCTGCGGAGAAGGATATAACGAAGAAGAAGGAGATTGTAGGACCCGGGTGAAGTAGAAGGAGAAGGAATAAGAGGAGATTTTCCTTCCTCCTTTCCTAGATAAGTGAAAGAGATTTTCCTTCTCCTTTTCCTAGCCCTCTACTTCCCCTTTTACTTAACCCAATTTTTGTTCTTTGTCTTCTGCGGAGAAGGATATAATGAAGAAGAAGGAGATTGTAGGACCCGGGTGAAGTAGAAGGAGAAGGAATAGGAGGAGATTTTCCTTCCTCTTTTCCTAGATAACTGAAAGCGATTTTCCTTCTCCTTTTCCTAGCCCTTTACTTCCCCTTTTACTTCTCCCAATTTTTGTTCTTTGTCTTCTGCGGAGAAGGATATAATGAAGAAGAAGGAGATTGTAGGACCCGGGTGAAGTAGAAGGAGAAGGAAAATGCGGAAATGATTTTCCTCCTTTCCTCGATAAGTGAAAGAGATTTTCCTTCTCCTTTTCCTAGCCCTTTACTTCCCCTTTTACTTAACCCACTTTTTGTTCTTTGTCTTCTGCGGAGAAGGATATAATGAAGAAGAAGGAGATTGTAGGACCCGGGTGAAGTAGAAGGAGAAGGAATAGGAGGAGATTATTCTTCTTCCTTTTCTAGAAAAGTGAAAGAGATTTTCCTTCCTCTTTTTACTTCCCCTTTTACTTCTCCAAATTTTTGTTCTTTGTCTTCTGCGGAGAAGGATATAATGAAGAAGAAGGAGATTGTAGGACCCGGGTGAAGTAGAAGGAGAAGGAATAGGTGGAGCTTCTCTTCCTCCTTTCCTAGATAAGTGAAAGAGATTTTCCTTCTCCTTTTCCTAGCCCTTTACTTCCCCTTTTACTTAACCCACTTTTTGTTCTTTGTCTTCTGCGGAGAAGGATATAATGAAGAAGAAGGAGATTGTAGGACCCGGGTGAAGTAGAAGGAGAAGGAATAGGAGGAGATTATTCTTCTTCCTTTTCTAGAAAAGTGAAAGAGATTTTCCTTCCTCTTTTTACTTCCCCTTTTACTTCTCCAAATTTTTGTTCTTTGTCTTCTGCGGAGAAGGATATAATGAAGAAGAAGGAGATTGTAGGACCCGGGTGAAGTAGAAGGAGAAGGAATAGGTGGAGCTTCTCTTCCTCCTTTCCTAGATAAGTGAAAGAGATTTTCCTTCTCCTTTTCCTACCCCTTTACTTCCCCTTTTACTTAACCCACTTTTTGTTCTTTGTCTTCTGCGGAGAAGGATATAATGAAGAAGAAGGAGATTGTAGGACCCGGGTGAAGTAGAAGGAGAAGGAATAGGAAGAGATGTTTTTTCCTCCTTTCCTCGATAAGTGAAAGCGATTTTCCTTCTCCTTTTCCTAGCCCTTTACTTCCCCTTTCACTTAACCCACTTTTTGTTCTTTGTCTTCTGCGGAGAAGGATATAATGAAGAAGAAGGAGATTGTAGGACCCGGGTGAAGTAGAAGGAGAAGGAATAGGAGGAGATTTTTCTTCCTGTTTTCCTAGATAAGTGAAAGAGATTTTCCTTCCCCTTCTCCAAGGTCTTTTCTTCCCCTTTTACTTAACCCACTCTTTGTTCTTTGTTTTCTGCGGAGAAAGATATAATGAAGAAGGATATTGTAGGACCCGGGTGAAGTAAAAGGAGAAGGAATTGGAAGAGATTTTCCTTCCTCCTTCCCTACATAAGTAAATGAGATTTTCCTTCTCTTTTTTCTAGCCCTTTACTTCCCCTTTTACTTAACCCACTCTTTGTTCTTTGTCTTCTGCGGAGAAGGATATAATGAAGAAGAAAGAGATTGTAGGACCCGGGTGAAGTAGAAGGAGAAATAATAGGAGGAGATTTTTCTTCCTCCTTTCCTAGATAAGTGAAAGAGATTTTCCTTCTCCTTTTCCTAGCCCTTTACTTCCCCTTTTACTTAACCTACTTTATGATCTTTTTCTTCTGCGGAGAAGGATATAATGAAGAAGAAGGAGATTGTAGGACCCGGGTGAAGTAGAAGGAGGAGGAGTAGGAGGAGATTTTTTTTCCTCCTTTCCTAGATAAGTGAAAGAGATTTTCCTTCTCCTTTTCCTAGCCCTTTACTTCCCCTTTTACTTAACCCACTTTTTGTTCTTTGTCTTCTGCGGAGAAGGATATAATGAAGAAGAAGAATATTGTAGGACCCGGGTGAAGTAGAAGGAGAAGGAATAGTAGGAGATTTTTCTTCCTCCTTTCCTAGATAAGTGAAAGAGATTTTCCTTCTCCTTTTACTAGCCCTTTACTTCCCCTTTTACTTAACCCACTTTTTGTTCTTTGTCTTCTGCGGAGAAGGATATAATGAAGAAGAAGGGGATTGTAGGACCCGGGTGAAGTAGAAAGAGAAGGAATAGGAGGAAATTTTCCTTCCTCTTTTCCTAGATAAGTGAAAGAGATTTTCCTTCTCCTTTTCCTAGCCCCTTACTTCCCCTTTTACTTAACCCACTTTTTGTTCTTTGTCTTCTGCGGAGAAGGATATAATGAAGAAGAAGGAGATTGTAGGTCCCGGGTGAAGTAGAAGGAGATTGAATAGGAAGAGATTTTCCTTCCCCTTTCCTAGATAAGTGAAAGAGATTTTCCTTCTCCTTTTCCTAGCCCTTTACTTCCCCTTTTACTTAACCTACTTTTTGTTCTTTGTCTTCTCCAGAGAAGGATATAATGAAGAAGAAGGAGATTGTAGGTCTCAGGTGAAGTAGAAGGAAAAGGAATAGGAGGAGATTTTTTTTCCTCCTTTTCTAGATAAGTGAACCAGTTTTTCCTTCTCCTTTTCCTAGCCCTTTACTTCCCCTTTTACTTAACCCACTTTTTGTTCTTTGTCTTCTGCGGAGAAGGATATAATGAAGAAAAAGGAGATTGTAGGACCCGGGTGAAGTAGAAGGAGAAGGAAAAAGAATAGGATGAGATTTTCCTTCCTCCTTTCCTAGATAAGTGAAAGAGATTTTCCTTCTCCTTTACCTAGCCCTTACTTTCCCTTTTACTTAACCCACTTTTTGTTCTTTGTATTCTGCGGAGAAGGATATAATGAAGAAGAAGGTAACTGTAAGTCCCGGGTGAAGTAGAAGGAGAAGGAATAGGAGGAGATTTTTCTTCCTTCTTTCGTAGATAAGTGAAAGAGATTTTCCTTCTCCTTTTCCTAGCCCTTTACTTCCCCTTTTACTTAACCCACTTTTTGTTCTCTGTCTTCTGCGGAGAAGGATATAATGAAGAAGAAGGAGATTGTAGGTCCCGGGTGAAGTAGAAGGAGAAGGTATAGGAGGAGATTTTTCTTCCTCCTTTTCTAGATAAGTGAAAGAGATTTTCCTTCTCCTTTTCCTAGCCCTTTACTTCCCCTTTTACTTAACTCACTTTTTGGTCTCTGTCTTCTGCGGAGAAGGATATAATGAAGAAGAAGGAGATTGTAGGACCCGGATGAAGTAGAAGGAAAAGGAATAGGAGGAGATTTTTCTTTCTCCTTTCCTTGATAAGTGAAAGAGATTTTCCTTCTCCTTTTCCTACCCCTTTACTTCCCCTTTTACTTAACCCACTTTTTGTTCTTTGTCTTCTGCGGAGAAGGATATAATGAAGAAGAAGGAGATTGTAGGACACGGGTGAAGTAAAAGGAGAAGGAATAGGAGGAGATTTTTCTTCCTCCTTTTCTAGATAAGTGAAAGAGATTTTCCTTCTCCTTTTCCTAGCCCTTTACTTCCCCTTTTACTTAGCCCGCTTTTTGTTCTTTGTCTTCTGCGGAGAAGGATATAATGAAGAAGAGGGAGATTAAATGATCCGGGTGAAGTAGAAGGAGAAGGAATAGGAGGAGCTATTCCTTTCTCCTTTCCTAGATAAATAAAAGAGATTTTCCTTCTCCTTTTCCTAGCCCTTTACTTCCCCTTTTACTTAACCCACTTTTTGTTCTTTGTCTTCTGCGGAGAAGGATATAGTGAAGAAGAAGGAGATTGTAGGACCCAGGTGAAGTAGAAGGAGAAGGAATAGGAGGAGATTTTCCTTCCTCCTTTCGTAGATAAGTGAAAGAGATTTTCCTTCTCCTTTTCCTAGCTCTTTACTTCCCCTTTTACTTAACCCACTTTTTGTTCTTTGTCTTCTGCGGAGAAGGATATAGTGAAGAAGAAGGAGATTGTAGGACCCGGGTGAAGTAGAAGGAGAAGGAAAAAGAATAGGATGAGATTTTTTTTCCTTCTTTCCTAGATAAGTGAAAGAGATTTTCCTTCTCCTTTACCTAGCCCTTTACTTCCCCTTTTACTTAACCCACTTTTTGTTCTTTGTCTTCTGCGGAGAAGGATATCATGAAGAAGAAGGAGATTGTAGGACCCGGGTGAAGTAGAAGGAGAAGGAATAGGAGGAGATTTTTCTTCCTCCTTTCCTAGATAAGTGAAAGAGATTTTCCTTCTCCTTTTCCTAGCCCTTTACTTCTCCTTTTACTTAACCCACTTTTTGTTCGTTGTCTTCTGCGGAGAAGGAAATAATGAAGAAGAAGTAGATTGTAGGGTCCGGGTGAAGTAGAAGGAGAAGGAATAGGAGGAGATTTTCCTTCCCCCTTTCCTAGATAAGTGAAAGAGATTTTCCTTCTCCTTTTCCTTGCCCTTTATTTCCCCTTTTACTTAACCCACTTTTTGTTCTTTCTCTTCTGCGGAGAAGGATATAATGAAGAAGAAGGAGATTGTAGGACCCGGGTGAAGTAGAAGGAAAAGGAATAGGAGGAGATTTCCTTCCTCCTTTTCTAGATAAGTGAAAGAGATTTTCCTTCTCCTTTTCCTAGCCCTTTACTTCCCCTTATACTTAACCCACTTTTTGTTCTTTGTCTTCTGCGGAGAAGACTATAATGTAGAAGAAGGAGATTGTAGGACCCGGGTGAAGTAGAAGGAGAAGGAATAGGAGGAGATTTTTCTTCCTCCTTTTCTAGATAAGTGAAAGAGATTTTTCTTCTCCTTTTCCTAGCCCTTTACTTCCCCTTTTACTTAACCCACTTTTTGTTCTTTGTCTTCTGGGGAGAAGGATAATGAAGAAGAAGGATATTGTAGGACCCGGGTGAAGTAGAAGAAGAAGGAATAGGAGAAGATTTTTCTTCCTCCTTTCCTAGATAAGTGAAAGAGATTTTCCTTCTCCTTTTCCTAGCCCTTTACTTCCCCTTTTACTTAACCCACTTTTTGTTCTTTGTCGTCTGCGGAGAAGGATATAATGAAGAAGAAGGAGATTGTAGGTCCTGGGTGAAGTAGAAGGAGAAGGAATAGGAGGAGATTTTTCTTCCTCCTTTCGTAGATAAGTGAAAGAGATTTTCCTTCTCCTTTTCCTAGCCCTTTACTTCCCCTTTTACTTAACCCACTTTTTGTTCTTTGTCTTCTGGGGAGAAGGATATAGTGAAGAAGAAGGAGATTGTAGGACCCGGGTGAAGTAGAAGGAGAAGGAAAAAGAATAGGATGAGATTTTTTTTCCTTCTTTCCTAGATAAGTGAAAGAGATTTTCCTTCTCCTTTACCTAGCCCTTTACTTCCCCTTTTACTTAACCCACTTTTTGTTCTTTGTCTTCTGCGGAGAAGGATATAGTGAAGAAGAAGGAGATTGTAGGACCCGGGTGAAGTAGAAGGAGAAGGAATAGGAGGAGATTTTTCTTCCTCCTTTCCTAGATATGTGAAAGAGATTTTCCTTCTCCTTTTCCTAGCCCTTTACTTCTCCTTTTACTTAACCCACTTTTTGTTCTTTGTCTTCTGCGGAGAAGGAAATAATGAAGAATAAGGAGATTGTAGGGCCCGGGTGAAGTAGAAGGAGAAGGAATAGGAGGAGATTTTCCTTCCCCCTTTCCTAGATAAGTGAAAGAGATTTTCCTTCTCCTTTTCCTTGCCCTTTATTTCCCCTTTTACTTAACCCACTTTTTGTTCTTTATCTTCTGCGGAGAAGGATATAAAGAAGAAGAAGTAGATTGTAGGACCCGGGTGAAGTAGAAGGAAAAGGAATAGGAGGAGATTTTCCTTCCTCCTTTTCTAGATAAGTGAAAGAGATTTTCCTTCTCCTTTTCCTAGCCCTTTACTTCCCTTTATACTTAACCCACTTTTTGTTCTTTGTCTTCTGCGGAGAAGACTATAATGAAGAAGAAGGAGATTGTAGGACCCGGGTGAAGTAGAAGGAAAAGGAATAGGAGGAGATTTTTCTTCCTCCTTTTCTAGATAAGTGAAAGAGATTTTTCTTCTCCTTTTCCTAGCCCTTTACTTCCCCTTTTACTTAACCCACTTTTTGTTCTTTGTCTTCTGGGGAGAAGGATAATGAAGAAGAAGGATATTGTAGGACCCGGGTGAAGTAGAAGGAGAAGGAATAGGAGAAGATTTTTCTTCCTCCTTTCCTAGATAAGTGAAAGAGATTTTCCTTCTCCTTTTCCTAGCCCTTTACTTCCCCTTTTACTTAACACACATTTTGTTCTTTGTCTTCTGCGGAGAAGGATATAATGAAGAAGAAGGAGATTGTAGGACCCGGGTGAAAGAAATAGGAGGAGATTTTCCTTCCTCCTTTCCTAGATAAGTGAAAGAGATTTTCCTTCTCCTTTTCCTAGCCCTTTACTTCCCCTTTTGCTTAACCCACTTTTTGTTCTTTGTCTTCTGCGGAGAAGGATATAATGAAGAAAAAGGAGATTGTAGTACCCGGCTGAAGTAGAAGGAAAAGGAATAGGAGAAGATTTTCCTTCCTCCTTTCTAGATAAGTGAAAGAGATTTTCCTTCTCCTTTTCCTAGCCCTTTACTTCCCCTTTTACTTAACCCACTTTTTGTTCTTTGTCTTCTGCGGAGAAGGATATAATTCAGAAGAAGGAGATTGTAGGTCCCAGGTGAAGTAGAAGGAAAAGGAATAGGAGGAGATTTTTCTTCCTCCTTTTCTAGATAAGTGAAAGATATTTTCCTTCTCCTTTTCCTAGCCCTTTACTTCCCCTTTTACTTAACCCAATCATTGTTCTTTGTCTTCTGGGGAGAAGGATATAATGAAGTAGAAGGAGATTGTAGGACCCGGGTGAAGTAGAAGAAAAAGGAATAGGAGGAGATTTTCCATCCTCCTTTCCTAGATAAGTGAAAGAGATTTTCCTTCTCCTTTTCCTTGCCCTTTACTTCCCCTTTTACTTAACCCACTTTTTTTTCTTTGTCTTCTGCGGAGGAGGATATAATGAAGAAGAAGGAGATTGTAGGACCCGGGTGAAGTAGAAAGAGAAAGAATATGAGGAGATTTTCCTTCCTCTTTTCCAAGATAAGTTAACCAGATGTTCTTTCTCCTTTTCCTAGCCCTTTCCTTACCCTTTTACTTAACACACTCTTTGTTCTTTGTCTTCTGCGGAGAAGGATATAATGAAGAAGAAGGAGATTGGAGGACCCGGGTGAAATAGAAGGAGAAGGAATAGGAGGAGATTTTCCTTCCTCCTTTCCTAGATAAGTGAAAGAGATTTTCCTTCTCCTTTTCCTAGCCCTTTACTTCCCCTTTTACTTAACCCACATTTTGTTCTTTGTCTTTTGTGGAGAAGGATATAATGAAGAAGAAGGAGATTGTAGGAAACGCGTGAAGTAGAAGGAGAAGGAATAGGAGGAGATTTTCCTTCCTTCTTTCCTCGATAAAGGAAAGATTTTCCTTCCCCTTTTCCTAGCCCTTTACTTCCCCTTTTACTTAACCCACTTTTTGTTCTTTGTCTTCTGCGGAGAAGGATATAGTGAAGAAGAAGGAGATTGTAGGACCCGGGTGAAGTAGAAGGAGGAGGAATAGGAGGAGATTAACCTTCCTTCTTTCCTAGATAAGTGAAAGAGATTTTCCTTCTCCTTTTCCTAGCCCTTTACTTCCCCTTTTACTTAACCTCTTTTACTTAACCCACTTTTTGTTCTTTGTCTTCTGCGGAGAAGGATATAGTAAAGAAGAAGGAGATTGTAGAACCCGGGTGAAGTAGAAGGAGAAGGAATAGGAGGAGATTTTTCTTCCTTCTTTCCTAGATAAGTGAAAGAGATTTTCCTTCTTCTTTACCTAGCCCTTTACTTCCCCTTTTACTTAACCAACTTTTTTTTCTTTGTCTTCTCCAGGGAAGGATATAATGAAGAAGAAGGAGATTGTAGGTCCCAGGTGAAGTAGAAGGAAAAGGAATAGGAGGAGATTTTCCTTCCTCCTTTCCTAGATAAGTGAAAGAGATTTTCCTTCTCCTTTTCCTAGCCCTTTACTTCCCCTTTTACTTAACCCACTTTTTGTTCTTTGTCTTCTGCGGAGAAGGATATAATGAAGAAGAAGGAGATTGTAGGACCCGGGTGAAGTAGAAGGAGAAGGAATAGGAGGAGATTTTCCTTCCTCCTGTCCTAGATAAGTGAAAGAGATTTTCCTTCTCCTTTACCTAGCCCTTTACTTCCCCTTTTACTTAACCCACTTTTTGTTCTTTGTCTTCTGCGGAGAAGGATATAATGAAGAAGAAGGAGATTGTAGGACCCGGGTGAAGTAGAAGGAGAAGGAATAGGAGGAGATTTTCCTTCCTCCTTTGCTAGATAAGTGAAAGAGATTTTCCTTCTCCTTTTCCTAGCCCTTTACTTCCCCTTTTACTTAACCCACTTTTTGTTCTTTGTCTTCTGCGGAGAAGGATATAATGAAGAAGAAGGAGATTGTAGGTCCCGGGTGAAGTAGAAGGAAAAGGAATAGGAGGAGATTTTTCTTCCTCCTTTTCTAGATAAGTGAAAGAGATTTTCCTTCTCCTTTTCCTAGCCCTTTACTTCCCCTTTTACTTAACCCACTTTTTGTTCTTTGTCTTCTGCGGAGAAGGATATAATGAAGAAGAAGGAGATTGTAAGACCCGGGTGAAGTAGAAGGAAAAGGAATAGGAGGAGATTTTCCTTCCTCCTTTCCTAGATAAGTGAAAGAGATTTTCCTTCTCCTTTTCCTAGCCCTTTACTTCCCTTTTTACTTAACCCACTTTTTGTTCTTTGTCTTCTGCGGAGAAGGATATAATGAAGAAGAAGGAGATTGTAGGTCCCGGGTGAAGTAGAAGGAGAAGGAATAGGAGGCGATTTTCCTTCCTCCTTTCCTAGATAAGTGAAAGAGATTTTCCTTCTCCTTTTCCTAGCCCTTTACTTCCCCTTTTACTTAACCCACTTTTTGTTCTTTGTCTTCTGGGGAGAAGGATATAATGAAGAAGGAAGGAGATTGTAGGACCCGGGTGAAGTAGAAGGAGAAGGAATAGGAGGAGATTTTCGTTCCTCCTTTTCTAGATAAGTGAAAGAGATTTTCATTCTCCTTTTCCTAGCCCTTTACTTCCCCTTTTACTTAACCCACTTTTTGTTCTTTGTCTTCTGCGGAGAAGGATATAATGAAGAAGAAGGAGATTGTAGGACCCGGGTGAAGTAGAAGGAGAAGGAATATGAGGAGATTTTCCTTCCTCTATTCCAAGATAATTGAAACCGATGTTCTTTCTCCTTTTCCTAGCCCTTTACTTCCCCTTATACTTAACACACTTTTGTTCTTTGTCTTCTGCGGAGAAGGATATAATGAAGAAGAAGGAGATTGTAGGACCCGGGTGAAGTAGAAGGAGAAGGAATAGGAGGAGATTTTCCTTCCTGCTTTCCTAGATAAGTGAAAGAGATTTTCCTTCTCCTTTTCCTAGCCCTTTACTTCCCCTTTTACTTAGCCCACTTTTTGTTCTTTGTCTTCTGCGGAGAAGGATATAGTGAAGAAGAAGGAGATTGTAGGTCCCGGGTGAAGTAGAAGGAGAAGGAATAGGAGGAGATTTTTCTTCCTCCTTTCCTAGATAAGTGAAAGAGATTTTCCTTCTCCTTTTCCTAGACCTTTACTTCCCCTTTTACTTAACCCCTTTTACTTAACCCACTTTTTGTTCTTTGTCTTCTGCGGAGAAGGATATAGTAAAGAAGAAGGAGATTGTAGAACCCGGGTGAAGTAGAAGGAGAAGGAGTAGGAGGAGATTTTTCTTCCTTCTTTCCTAGATAAGTGAAAGAGATTTTCCTTCTTCTTTACCTAGCCCTTTACTTCCCCTTTTACTTAACCCACTTTTTTTTCTTTGTCTTCTCCAGGGAAGGATATAATGAAGAAGAAGGAGATTGTAGGACCCGGGTGAAGTAGAAGGAAAAGGAATAGGAGGAGATTTCCTTCCTCCTTTTCTAGATAAGTGAAAGAGATTTTCCTTCTCCTTTTCCTAGCCCTTTACTTCCCCTTATACTTAACCCACTTTTTGTTCTTTGTCTTCTGCGGAGAAGACTATAATGTAGAAGTAGGAGATTGTAGGACCCGGGTGAAGTAGAAGGAAATGGAATAGGAGGAGATTTTTCTTCCTCCTTTTCTAGATAAGTGAAAGAGATTTTTCTTCTCCTTTTCCTAGCCCTTTACTTCCCCTTTTACTTAACCCACTTTTTGTTCTTTGTCTTCTGGGGAGAAGGATAATGAAGAAGAAGGATATTGTAGGACCCGGGTGAAGTAGAAGAAGAAGGAATAGGAGAAGATTTTTCTTCCTCCTTTCCTAGATAAGTGAAAGAGATTTTCCTTCTCCTTTTCCTAGCCCTTTACTTCCCCTTTTACTTAACCCACTTTTTGTTCTTTGTCGTCTGCGGAGAAGGATATAATGAAGAAGAAGGAGATTGTAGGTCCCGGGTGAAGTAGAAGGAGAAGGAATAGGAGGAGATTTTCCTTCCTCCTTTCGTAGATAAGTGAAAGAGATTTTCCTTCTCCTTTTCCTAGCCCTTTACTTCCCCTTTTACTTAACCCACTTTTTGTTCTTTGTCTTCTGCGGAGAAGGATATAGTGAAGAAGAAGGAGATTGTAGGACCCGGGTGAAGTAGAAGGAGAAGGAAAAAGAATAGGATGAGATTTTTTTTCCTTCTTTCCTAGATAAGTGAAAGAGATTTTCCTTCTCCTTTACCTAGCCCTTTACTTCCCCTTTTACTTAACCCACTTTTTGTTCTTTGTCTTCTGCGGAGAAGGATATAGTGAAGAAGAAGGAGATTGTAGGACCCGGGTGAAGTAGAAGGAGAAGGAATAGGAGGAGATTTTTCTTCCTCCTTTCCTAGATATGTGAAAGAGATTTTCCTTCTCCTTTTCCTAGCCCTTTACTTCTCCTTTTACTTAACCCACTTTTTGTTCTTTGTCTTCTGCGGAGAAGGATATAATGAAGAATAAGGAGATTGTAGGGCCCGGGTGAAGTAGAAGGAGAAGGAATAGGAGGAGATTTTCCTTCCCCCTTTCCTAGATTAGTGAAAGAGATTTTCCTTCTCCTTTTCCTTGCCCTGTATTTCCCCTTTTACTTAACCCACTTTTTGCTCTTTATCTTCTGCGGAGAAGGATATAATGAAGAAGAAGGAGATTGTAGGACCCGGGTGAAGTAGAAGGAAAAGGAATAGGAGGAGATTTTCCTTCCTCCTTTTCTAGATAAGTGAAAGAGATTTTCCTTCTCCTTTTCCTAGCCCTTTACTTCCCCTTATACTTAACCCACTTTTTGTTCTTTGTCTTCTGCGGAGAAGACTATAATGAAGAAGAAGGAGATTGTAGGACCCGGGTGAAGTAGAAGGAAAAGGAATAGGAGGAGAATTTTCTTCCTCCTTTTCTAGATAAGTGAAAGAGATTTTTCTTCTCCTTTTCCTAGCCCTTTACTTCCCCTTTTACTTAACCCACTTTTTGTTCTTTGTCTTCTGGGGAGAAGGATAATGAAGAAGAAGGATATTGTAGGACCCGGGTGAAGTAGAAGGAGAAGGAATAGGAGAAGATTTTTCTTCCTCCTTTCCTAGATAAGTGAAAGAGATTTTCCTTCTCCTTTTCCTAGCCCTTTACTTCCCCTTTTACTTAACACACATTTTGTTCTTTGTCTTCTGCGGAGAAGGATATAATGAAGAAGAAGGAGATTGTAGGACCCGGGTGAAAGGAATAGGAGGAGATTTTCCTTCCTCCTTTCCTAGATAAGTGAAAGAGATTTTCCTTCTCCTTTTCCTAGCCCTTTACTTCCCCTTTTGCTTAACCCACTTTTTGTTCTTTGTCTTCTGCGGAGAAGGATATAATGAAGAAAAAAGAGATTGTAGTACCCGGCTGAAGTAGAAGGAAAAGGAATAGGAGAAGATTTTCCTTCCTCCTTTCCTAGATAAGTGAAAGAGATTTTCCTTCTCCTTTTCCTAGCCCTTTACTTCCCCTTTTACTTAACCCACTTTTTGTTCTTTGTCTTCTGCGGAGAAGGATATAATGAAGAAGAAGGAGATTGTAGGTCCCAGGTGAAGTAGAAGGAAAAGGAATAGGAGGAGATTTTTCTTCCTCCTTTTCTAGATAAGTGAAAGATATTTTCCTTCTCCTTTTCCTAGCCCTTTACTTCCCCTTTTACTTAACCCAATCATTGTTCTTTGTCTTCTGGGGAGAAGGATATAATGAAGAAGAAGGAGATTGTAGGACCCGGGTGAAGTAGAAGGAGAAGGAATAGGAGGAGATTTTCCATCCTCCTTTCCTAGATAAGTGAAAGAGATTTTCCTTCTCCTTTTCCTAGCCCTTTACTTCCCCTTTTACTTAACCCACTTTTTTTTCTTTGTCTTCTGCGGAGGAGGATATAATAAAGAAGAAGGAGATTGTAGGTCCCGGGTGAAGTAGAAGGAGAAGGAATATGAGGAGATTTTTCTTCCTCCTTTTCTAGATAAGTGAAAGAGATTTTCCTTCTCCTTTTTCTAGCCCTTTACTTCCCCTTTTACTTAATCCACTTTTTGTTCTTTTTCTTCTGCGGAGAAGGATATAATGAAGAAGAAGGAGATTGTAGGACCCGGGTGAAAAAGAAAGAGAAAGAATATGAGGAGATTTTCCTTCCTCTTTTCCAAGATAAGTTAACCAGATGTTCTTTCTCCTTTTCCTAGCCCTTTCCTTACCCTTTTACTTAACACACTCTTTGTTCTTTGTCTTCTGCGGAGAAGGATATAATGAAGAAGAAGGAGATTGGAGGACCCGGGTGAAATAGAAGGAGAAGGAATAGGAGGAGATTTTCCTTCCTCCTTTCCTAGATAAGTGAAAGAGATTTTCCTTCTCCTTTTCCTAGCCCTTTACTTCCCCTTTTACTTAACCCACATTTTGTTCTTTGTCTTCTGTGGAGAAGGATATAATGAAGAAGGAGGAGATTAACCTTCCTTCTTTCCTAGATAAGTGAAAGAGATTTTCCTTCTCCTTTTCCTAGCCCTTTACTTCCCCTTTTACTTAACCCCTTTTACTTAACCCACTTTTTGTTCTTTGTCTTCTGCGGAGAAGGATATAGTAAAGAAGAAGGAGATTGTAGAACCCGGGTGAAGTAGAAGGAGAAGGAATAGGAGGAGATTTTTCTTCCTTCTTTCCTAGATAAGTGAAAGAGATTTTCCTTCTTCTTTACCTAGCCCTTTACTTCCCCTTTTACTTAACCCACTTTTTTTTCTTTGTCTTCTCCAGGGAAGGATATAATGAAGAAGAAGGAGATTGTAGGTCCCAGGTGAAGTAGAAGGAAAAGGAATAGGAGGAGATTTTCCTTCCTTCTTTCCTAGATAAGTGAAAGAGATTTTCCTTCTCCTTTTCCTAGCCCTTTACTTCCCCTTTTACTTAACCCACTTTTTGTTCTTTGTCTTCTGCGGAGAAGGATATAATGAAGAAGAAGGAGATTGTAGGACCCGGGTGAAGTAGAAGGAGAAGGAATAGGAGGAGATTTTCCTTCCTCCTGTCCTAGATAAGTGAAAGAGATTTTCCTTCTCCTTTTCCTAGCCCTTTACTTCCCCTTTTACTTAACCCACTTTTTGTTCTTTGTCTTCTGCGGAGAAGGATATAATGAAGAAGAAGGAGATTGTAGGACCCGGGTGAAGTAGAAGGAGAAGGAATAGGAGGAGATTTTCCTTCCTCCTTTGCTAGATAAGTGAAAGAGATTTTCCTTCTCCTTTTCCTAGCCCTTTACTTCCCCTTTTACTTAACCTACTTTTTGTTCTTTGTCTTCTGCGGAGAAGGATATAATGAAGAAGAAGGAGATTGTAGGTCCCGGGTGAAGTAGAAGGAAAAGGAATAGGAGGAGATTTTTCTTCCTCCTTTTCTAGATAAGTGAAAGAGATTTTCCTTCTCCTTTTCCTAGCCCTTTACTTCCCTTTTACTTAACCCACTTTTTGTTTCTTTGTCTTCTGCGGAGAAGGATATAATGAAGAAGAAGGAGATTGTAAGACCCGGGTGAAGTAGAAGGAAAAGGAATAGGAGGAGATTTTCCTTCCTCCTTTCCTAGATAAGTGAAAGAGATTTTCCTTCTCCTTTTCCTAGCCCTTTACTTCCCCTTTTACTTAACCCACTTTTTGTTCTTTATCTTCTGGGGAGAAGGATATAATGAAGAAGGAAGGAGATTGTAGGACCCGGGTGAAGTAGAAGGAGAAGGAATAGGAGGAGATTTTCGTTCCTCCTTTTCTAGATAAGTGAAAGAGATTTTCCTTCTCCTTTTCCTAGCCCTTTACTTCCCCTTTTACTTAACCCACTTTTTGTTCTTTGTCTTCTGCGGAGAAGGATATAATGAAGAAGAAGGAGATTGTAGGACCCGGGTGAAGTAGAAGGAGAAGGAATATGAGGAGATTTTCCTTCCTCTATTCCAAGATAATTGAACCCGATGTTCTTTCTCCTTTTCCTAGCCCTTTACTTCCCCTTATACTTAACACACTTTTGTTCTTTGTCTTCTGCGGAGAAGGATATAATGAAGAAGAAGGAGATTGTAGGACCCAGGTGAAGTAGAAGGAGAAGGAATAGGAGGAGATTTTCCTTCCTCCTTTCCTAGATAAGTGAAAGAGATTTTCCTTCTCCTTTTCCTAGCCCTTTACTTCCCCTTTTACTTAGCCCACTTTTTGTTCTTTGTCTTCTGCGGAGAAGGATATAGTGAAGAAGAAGGAGATTGTAGGTCCCGGGTGAAGTAGAAGGAGAAGGAATAGGAGGAGATTTTCCTTCCTCCTTTCCTAGATAAGTGAAAGAGATTTTACTTCTCCTTTTCCTAGCCCTTTACTTCCCCTTTTACTTAACCCACTTTTTGTTCTTTGTCTTCTGCGGAGAAGGATATAATGAAGAAGAAGGAGATTGTAGGACCCGGGTGAAGTAGAAGGAAAAGGAATAGGAGCAGATTTTCCTTCCTCCTTTCCTAGATAAGTGAAAGAGATTTTCCTTCTCCTTTTCCTAGCCCTTTACTTCCCCGTTTACTTAGCCCACTTTTTGTTCTTTGTCTTCTGCGGAGAAGGATATAATGAAGAAGAAGGAGATTGTAGGTCCCGGGTGAAGTAGAAGGAGAAGGAATAGGAGGAGATTTTCCTTCCTCCTTTCCTAGATAATTGAAAGAGATTTTCCTTCTCCTTTTCCTAGCCCTTTACTTCCCCTTTTACTTAACCCACTTTTTGTTCTTTGTCTTCTGCGGAGAAGGATATAATGAAGAAGAAGGAGATTGTAGGACCCAGGTGAAGTAGAAGGAGAAGGAATAGGAGGAGATTTTCCTTCCTCCTTTCCTAGATAAGTGAAAGAGATTTTCCTTCTCCTTTTCCTAGCCCTTTACTTCCCAATTAACTTAACCCACTTTTTGTTCTTTGTCTTCTGCGGAGAAGGATATAATGAAGAAGAAGGAGATTGTAGGACCCGGGTGAAAGGAATAGGAGGAGATTTTCTTTCCTCCTTTCCTAGATAAGTGAAAGAGATTTTCCTTCTCCTTTTCCCAGCCCTTTACTTCCCCTTTTACTTAACCCACTTTTTGTTCTTTGTCTTCTGCGGAGAAGGATATAATGAAGAAAAAGGAGATTGTAGTACCCGGGTGAAGTAGAAGGAAAAGGAATAGGAGAAGATTTTCCTTCCTCCTTTCCTAGATAAGTGAAAGAGATTTTCCTTCTCCTTTTCCTAGCCCTTTACTTCCCCTTTTACTTAACCCACTTTTTGTTCTTTGTCTTCTGCGGAGAAGGATATAATGAAGAAGAAGGAGAGTGTAGGTCCCGGGTGAAGTAGACGGAAAAGGAATAGGAGGAGATTTTTCTTCCTCCTTTTCTAGATAAGTGAAAGAGATTTTCCTTCTCCTTTTCCTAGCCCTTTACTTCCCCCTTTACTTTACCCACTTTTTGTTCTTTGTCTTCTGCGGAGAAGGATATAGTGAAGAAGAAGGAGATTGTAGGTCCCGGGTGAAGTAGAAGGAAAAGGAATAGGAGGAGATTTTCGTTCCTCCTTTTCTAGATAAGTGAAAGAGATTTTCCTTCTCCTTTTCTTAGCTCTTTACTTCCCCTTTTACTTAATCCACTTTTTCTTCTTTTTCTTCTGCGGAGAAGGATATAATGAAGAAGAAGGAGATTGTAGGACCCGTGTGAAGTAGAAGGAGAAGGAATATGAGGAGATTTTCCTTCCTCTTTTCCAAGATATTTGAACCAGATGTTCTTTCTCCTTTTCCTAGCCCTTTACTTCCCCTTTTACTTAACACACTTTTTGTTCTTTGTCTTCTGCGGAGAAGGATATAATGAAGAAGAAGGAGATTGTAGGACCCGGGTGAAGTAGAAGGAGAAGGAATAGGAGGAGATTTTCCTTCCTCCTTTCCTAAATAAGTGAAAGAGATTTTCCTTCTCCTTTTCCTAGCCCTTTACTTCCCCTTTTACTTAACCCACTTTTTGTTCTTTGTCTTCTGGGGAGAAGGATAATGTAGAAGAAGGAGATTGTAGGACCCGGGTGAAGTAGAAGGAGAAGGAATAGGAGGAGATTTTCCTTCCTCCTTTCCTAGATAAGTGAAAGAGATTTTCCTTCTCCTTTTCCTAGCCCTTTACTCCCCCTTTTACTTAACCCACTTTTTGTTCTTTGTTTTCTGCGGAGAAGGATATAATGAAGAAGAAGGAGATTGTAGGTCCCGGGTGAAGTAGAAGGAGAAGGAATAGGAGGAGATTTTTCTTCCTCCTTTCCTAGATAAGTGAAAGAGATTTTCCTTCTCCTTTTTCTAGCCCTTTACTTCCCCTTTTACTTAACCCACTTTTTGTTCTTTGTATTCTGCGGAGAAGGATATAATGAAGAAGAAGGAGATTGTAGGACCCGGGTGAAGTAGAAGGAGAAGGAATATGATGAGATTTTCCTTCTTCTTTTCCAAGATAAGTGAACCAGATTTTCCTTCTCCTTTTCCTAGCCCTTTACTTCCCCTTTTACTTAACACACATTTTGTTCTTTGTCTTCTGCGGAGAAGGATATAATGAAGAAGAAGAAGATTGTAGGACCCGGGTGAAGTAGAAGGAGAAGGAATAGGAGGAGATTTTCCTTCCTCTTTTCCTAGATAAGTGAAAGAGATTTTCCTTCTCCTTTTCCTAGCCCTTTACTTCCCCTTTTACTTAACCCACTTTTTGTTCTTTGTCTTCTGCGGAGAAGGATATAATGAAGAAGAAGGAGATTGTAGGTCCCGGGTGAAGTAGAAGGAAAAGGAATAGGAGGAGATTTTTCTTCCTCCTTTTCTAGATAAGTGAAAGAGATTTTCCTTCTCCTTTTCCTAGCCCTTTACTTCCCCTTTTACTTAACCCACTTTTTGTTCTTTGTCTTCTGGGGAGAAGGATATAATGAAGAAGAAGGAGATTGTAGGACCCGGGTGAAGTAGAAGGAGAAGGAATATGAGGAGATTTTTCTTCCTCCTTTCCTAGATAAGTAAAAGAGATTTTCCTACTCCTTTTCCTAGCCCTTTACTTCCCCTTTTACTTAACCCACTTTTTGTTCTTTGTCTTCTGTGGAGAAGGATATAATGAAGAAGAAGGAGATTGTAGGACCCGGGTGAAGTGGAAGGAGAAGGAATAGGAGGAGATTTTTCTTCCTCCTTTTCTAGATAAGTGAAAGAGATTTTCCTTCTCCTTTTCCTAGCCCTTTACTTCCCCTTTTGCTTAACCCACTTTTTGTTCTTTGTCTTCTGGGGAGAAGGATATAATGAAGAAGAAGGAGATTGTAGGACCCGGGTGAAGTAGAAGGAGAAGAAATAGGAGGAGATTTTCCTTCCTCCTTTCCTAGATAAGTGAAAGAGATTTTCCTTCTCCTTTTCCTAGCCCTTTACTTCCCCTTTTACTTAACCCACTTTTTGTTCTTTGTCTTCTGGGGAGAAGGATATAATGAAGAAGAAGGAGATTGTAAGACCCGGGTGAAGTAGAAGGAAAAGGAATAGGAGGAGATTTTCGTTCCTCCTTTTCTAGATAAGTGAAAGAGATTTTCCTTCTCCTTTTCCTAGCCCTTTACTTCCCCTTTTACTTAATCCACTTTTTGTTCTTTTTCTTCTGCGGAGAAGGATATAATGAAGAAGAAGGAGATTGTAGGACCCGGGTGAAGTAGAAAAAGAAAGAATATGAGGAGATTTTCCTTCCTCTTTTCCAAGATAAGTTAACCAGATGTTTTTCTCCTTTTCCTAGCCCTTTACTTCCCCTTTTACTTAACCCACTTTTTGTTCTTTGTCTTCTGCGGAGAAGGATATAATGATGAAAACGGAGATTGTAGGACACGGGTGAAGTAGAAGGAGAAGGAATAGGAGGAGATTTTTCTTCCTCCTTTCCTAGATAAGTGAAAGAGATTTTCCTTCTCCTTTTCCTAGCCCTTTACTTCCCCTTTTACTTAGCCTGCTTTTTGTTCTTTGTCTTCTGCGGAGAAGGATATAATGAAGAAGAGGGAGATTAAATGATCCGGGTGAAGTAGAAAGAGAAGGAATAGTAGGAGCTATTCCTTTCTCCTTTCCTAGATAAGTGAAAGAGATTTTCCTTCTCCTTTTCCTAGCCCTTTACTTCCCCTTTTACTTAACCCACTTTTTGTTCTTTGTCTTCTGCGGAGGAGGATATAGTGAAGAAGAAGGAGATTGTAGGACCCGGGTGAAGTAGAAGGAGAAGGAATAGGAGGAGATTTTTCTTCCTCCTTTCGTAGATAAGTGAAAGAGATTTTCTATCTCCTTTTCCTAGCCCTTTACTTCCCCTTTTACTTAACCCACTTTTTGTTCTTTGTCTTCTGCGGAGAAGACTATAATGTAGAAGAAGGAGATTGTAGGACCCGGGTGAAGTAGAAGGAAAAGGAATAGGAGGAGATTTTCCTTCTTCCTTTTCTAGATAAGTTAAAGAGATTTTTCTTCTCCTTTTCCTAGTCCTTTACTTCCCCTTTTACTTAACCCACTTTTTGTTCTTTGTCTTCTGGGGAGAAGGATATAATGAAGAAGGAAGGAGATTGTAGGACCCGGGTGAAGTAGAAGGAGAAGGAAAAAGAATAAGATGAGATTTTTCTTCCTTTTTTCCTAGATAAGTGAAAGAGATTTTCCTTCTCCTTTACCTAGCCCTTTACTTCCCCTTTTACTTAACCCACTTTTTGTTCTTTGTCTTCTGCGGAGAAGACTATAATGTAGAAGAAGGAGATTGTAGGACCCGGGTGAAGTAGAAGGAGAAGGAATAGGAGGAGATTTTTCTTCCTTCTTTCCTAGATAAGTGAAAGAGATTTTCCTTCTCCTTTTCCTAGCCCTTTACTTCCCCTTTTACTTAAACCACTGTGTGTTCTTTGTCTTCTGCGGAGAAGGATATAATGAAGAAGAAGGAGATTCGAGAACCCGGGTGAAGCAGAAGGAGAAGGAATAGGAGGAGATTTTTCTTCCTTCTTTCCTAGATAAGTGAAAGAGATTTTCCTTCTCTTTTTCCTAGCCCTTTACTTCCCCTTTTACTTAACCCACTTTTTGTTCTTTGTCTTCTCCAGGGAAGGATATAATGAAGAAGAAGGAGATTGTAGGTCCCAGGTGAAGTAGAAGGAAAAGGAATAGGAGGAGATTTTCCTTCCTCCTTTCCTAGATAAGTGAAAGAGATTTTCCTTCTCCTTTTCCTAGCCCTTTACTTCCCCTTTTACTTAACCCACTTTTTGTTCTTTGTGTTCTGCGGAAAAGGATATAATGAAGAAGAAGGAGATTGTAGGACCCGGGTGAAGTAGAAGGAGAAGGAATAGGAGGAGATTTTCCTTCCTCCTGTCCTAGATAAGTGAAAGAGATTTTCCTTCTCCTTTTCCTAGCCCTTTACTTCCCCTTTTACTTAACCCACTTTTTGTTCTTTGTCTTCTGCGGAGAAGGATATAATGAAGAAGAAGGAGATTGTAGGACCCGGGTGAAGTAGAAGGAGAAGGAATAGGAGGAGATTTTCCTTCCTCCTTTGCTAGATAAGTGAAAGAGATTTTCCTTCTCCTTTTCCTAGCCCTTTACTTCCCCTTTTACTTAACCCACTTTTTGTTCTTTGTCTTCTGCGGAGAAGGATATAATGAAGAAGAAGGAGATTGTAGGTCCCGGGTGAAGTAGAAGGAAAAGGAATAGGAGCAGATTTTTCTTCCTCCTTTTCTAGATAAGTGAAAGAGATTTTCCTTCTCCTTTTCCTAGCCCTTTACTTCCCCTTTTACTTAACCCACTTTTTGTTCTTTGTCTTCTGCGGAGAAGGATATAATGAAGAAGAAGGAGATTGTAAGACCCGGGTGAAGTAGAAGGAAAAGGAATAGGAGGAGATTTTCCTTCCTCCTTTCCTAGATAAGTGAAAGAGATTTTCCTTCTCCTTTTCCTAGCCCTTTACTTCCCCTTTTACTTAACCCACTTTTTGTTCTTTGTCTTCTGCGGAGAAGGATATAATGAAGAAGAAGGAGATTGTAGGTCCCGGGTGAAGTAGAAGGAGAAGGAATAGGAGGAGATTTTCCTTCCTCCTTTCCTAGATAAGTGAAAGAGATTTTCCTTCTCCTTTTCCTAGCCCTTTACTTCCCCTTTTACTTAATCCACTTTTTGTTCTTTGTCTTCTGGGGAGAAGGATATAATGATGAAGGAAGGAGATTGTAGGACCCGGGTGAAGTAGAAGGAGAAGGAATAGGAGGAGATTTTCGTTCCTCCTTTTCTAGATAAGTGAAATAGATTTTCCTTCTCCTTTTCCTAGCCCTTTACTTCCCCTTTTACTTAACCCACTTTTTGTTCTTTGTCTTCTGCGGAGAAGGATATAGTGAAGAAGAAGGAGATTGTAGGTCCCGGGTGAAGTAGAAGGAGAAGGAATAGGAGGAGATTTTTCTTCCTCCTTTTCTAGATAAGTGAAAGAGATTTTCCTTCTCCTTTTCCTAGCCCTTTACTTCCCCTTTTACCTTATCAACTTTTTGTTCTTTTTCTTCTGCGGAGAAGGATAATGAAGAAGAAGGAGATTGTAGGACCCTGGTGAAGTAGAAGGAGAAGGAATTTGAGGAGATTTTCCTTCCTCTATTCCAAGATAATTGAACCAGATGTTCTTTCTCCTTTTCCTAGCCCTTTACTTCCCCTTATACTTAACACACTTTTGTTCTTTGTCTTCTGCGGAGAAGGATATAATGAAGAAGAAGGAGATTGTAGGACCCGGGTGAAGTAGAAGGAGAAGGAATAGGAGGAGATTTTCCTTCCTCCTTTCCTAGATAAAAGAAAGAGATTTTCCTTCTCCTTTTCCTAGCCCTTTACTTCCCCTTTTACTTAGCCCACTTTTTGTTCTTTGTCTTCTGCGGAGAAGGATATAGTGAAGGAGAAGAAGATTGTAGGTCCCGGGTGAAGTAGAAGGAGAAGGAATAGGAGGAAATTTTCCTTCCTCCTTTCCTAGATAAGTGAAAGAGATTTTCCTTCTCCTTTTCCTAGCCCTTTACTTCCCCTTTTACTTAACCCACTTTTTGTTCTTTGTCTTCTGCGGAGAAGGATATAATGAAGAAGAAGGAGATTGTAGGACCCGGGTGAAGTAGAAGGAGAAGGAATAGGAGGAGATTTTCCTTCCTCCTTTCCAAGATAAGTGAAAGAGGTTTTCCTTCTCCTTTTCCTAGCCCTTTACTTCCCCATTAACTTAACCCACTTTTTGTTCTTTGTCTTCTGCGGAGAAGGATATAATGAAGAAGAAGGAGATTGTAGGTCCCGGGTGAACTAGAAGGAAAAGGAATAGGAGGAGATTTTTCTTTCTACTTTTCTAGATAAGTGAAAGAGATTTTTCTTCTCCTTTTCCTAGCCTTTCAATTCCCCTTTTACTTAACCCACTTTTTGTTCTTTGTCTTCTGGGGAGAAGGATAATGAAGAAGAAGGAGATTGTAGGACCCGGGTGAAGTAGAAGGAGAAGGAATTTGAGGAGATTTTTCTTCCTTCTTTCCTAGATAAGTGAAAGAGATTTTCCTTCTCCTTTTCCTAGCCCTTTACTTCCCCTTTTACTTAAACCACTGTGTGTTCTTTGTCTTCTGCGGAGAAGGATATAATGAAGAAGAAGGAGATTCGAGAACCCGGGTGAAGCAGAAGGAGAAGGAATAGGAGGAGATTTTTCTTCCTTCTTTCCTAGATAAAGGAAAGAGATTTTCCTTCTCTTTTTCCTAGCCCTTTACTTCCCCTTTTACTTAACCCACTTTTTGTTCTTTGTCTTCTCCAGGGAAGGATATAATGAAGAAGAAGGAGATTGTAGGTCCCAGGTGAAGTAGAAGGAAAAGGAATAGGAGGAGATTTTCCTTCCTCCTTTCCTAGATAAGTGAAAGAGATTTTCCTTCTCCTTTTCCTAGCCCTTTACTTCCCCTTTTACTTAACCCACTTTTTGTTCTTTGTCTTCTGCGGAGAAGGATATAATGAAGAAGAAGGAGATTGTAGGACCCGGGTGAAGTAGAAGGAGAAGGAATAGGAGGAGATTTTCCTTCCTCCTTTCCTAGATAAGTGAAAGAGATTTTCCTTCTCCTTTTCCTAGCCCTTTACTTCCCCTTTTACTTAACCCACTTTTTGTTCTTTGTCTTCTGCGGAGAAGGATATAATGAAGAAGAAGGAGATTGTAGGACCCGGGTGAAGTAGAAGGAGAAGGAATAGGAGGAGATTTTCCTTCCTCCTTTGCTAGATAAGTGAAAGAGATTTTCCTTCTCCTTTTCCTAGCCCTTTACTTCCCCTTTTACTTAACCCACTTTTTGTTCTTTGTCTACTGCGGAGAAGGATATAATGAAGAAGAAGGAGATTGTAGGTCCCGGGTGAAGTAGAAGGAAAAGGAATAGGAGGAGATTTTTCTTCCTCCTTTTCTAGATAAGTGAAAGAGATTTTCCTTCTCCTTTTCCTAGCCCTTTACTTCCCCTTTTACTTAACCCACTTTTTGTTCTTTGTATTCTGCGGAGAAGGATATAATGAAGAAGAAGGAGATTGTGGGATCCGGATGAAGTAGAAGGAGAAGGAATTTGATGAGATTTTCCTTCCTCTTTTCCAAGATAAGTGAACCAGATTTTCTTTCTCCTTTTCCTAGCCCTTTACTTCCCCTTTTACTTAACACACATTTTGTTCTTTGTCTTCTGCGGAGAAGGATATAATGAAGAAGAAGGAGATTGTAGGACCCGGGTGAAGTAGAAGGAGAAGGAATAGGAGGAGATTTTCCTTCCTCTTTTCCTAGATAAGTGAAAGAGATTTTCCTTCTCCTTTTCCTAGCCCTTTACTTCCCCTTTTACTTAACCCATTTTTTGTTCTTTGTCTTCTGCGGAGAAGGATATAATGAAGAAGAAGGAGATTGTAGGTCCCGGGTGAAGTAGAAGGAAAAGGAATAGGAGGAGATTTTTCTTCCTCCTTTTCTAGATAAGTGAAAGAGATTTTCCTTCTCCTTTTCCTAGCCCTTTACTTCCCCTTTTACTTAACCCACTTTTTGTTCTTTGTCTTCTGGGGAGAAGGATATAATGAAGAAGAAGGAGATTGTAGGACCCGGGTGAAGTAGAAGGAGAAGGAATAGGAGGAGATTTTCGTTCCTCCTTTTCTAGATAAGTGAAAGAGATTTTCCTTCTCTTTTTCCTAGCCCTTTACTTCCCCTTTTACTTAACCCACTTTTTGTTCTTTGTCTTCTGCGGAGAAGGATTTAGTGAAGAAGAAGGAGATTGTAGGTCCCGGGTGAAGTAGAAGGAGAAGGAATAGGAGGAGATTTTTCTTCCTCCTTTTCTAGATAAGTGAAAGAGATTTTCCTTCTCCTTTTCCTAGCCCTTTACTTCCCCTTTTACTTAATCCACTTTTTGTTCTTTTTCTTCTGCGGAGAAGGATATAATGAAGAAGAAGGAGATTGTAGGACCCGGGTGAAGTAGAAGGAGAAGGAAAAGGAGGAGATTTTTCTTCCTCCTTTCCTAGATAAGTGAAAGAGATTTTCCTTCTCCTTTTCCTAGCCCTTTACTTCGCCTTTTACTTAACCCACTTTTTGTTCTTTGTCTTCTGCGGAGAAGGATATAGTGAAGAAGAAGGAGATTGTAGGACCCGGGTGAAGTAGAAGGAGAAGGAATAGGAGGAGGTTTTCCTTCCTCCTTTCCTAGATAAGTGAAAGAGATTTTCCTTCTCCTTTTCCTAGCCCTTTACTTCCCCTTTTACTTAACCCACTTTTTGTTCTTTGTCTTCTGCGGAGAAGGATATAGTGAAGAAGAAGGAGATTGTAGGTCCCGGGTGAAGTAGAAGGAGAAGGAATAGGAGGAGATTTTCCTTCCTCCTTTCTAGATAAGTGAAAGAGATTTTCCTTCTCCTTTTCCTAGCCCTTTACTTCCCCATTAACTTAACCCACTTTTTGTTCTTTGTCTTCTGCGGAGAAGGATATAATGAAGAAGAAGGAGATTGTAGGTCCCGGGTGAAGTAGAAGGAGAAGGAATAGGAGGAGATTTTCCTTCCTCCTTTTCTAGATAAGTGAAAGAGATTTTCCTTCTCCTTTTCCTAGCCCTTTACTTCCCCTTTTACTTAACCCACTTTTTGTTCTTTGTCTTCTGCGGAGAAGGATATAATGAAGAAGAAGGAGATTGTAGGACCCGGGTGAAGTAGAAGGAAAAGGAATAGGAGGAGATTTTTCTTCCTCCTTTTCTGGATAAGTGAAAGAGATTTTCCTTCTCCTTTTCCTAGCCCTTAACTTCCCCTTTTACTTAATCCACTTTTTGTTCTTTTTCTTCTGCGGAGAAGGATATAATGAAGAAGAAGGAGATTGTAGGACCCGGGTGAAGTAGAAGGAGAAGGAATATGAGGAGATTTTCCTTCCTCTTTTCCAAGATAATTGAACCAGATGTTCTTTCTCCTTTTCCTAGCCCTTTACTTCCCCTTTTACTTAACACACTTTTTGTTCTTTGTCTTCTGCGGAGAAGGATATACTGAAGAAGAAGGAGATTGTAGGACCCGGGTGAAGTAGAAGGAGAAGGAATAGGAGGAGATTTTTCTTCCTCCTTTCCTAGATAAGTGAAAGAGATTTTCCTTCTCCTTTTCCTAGCCCTCTAATTCCCCTTTTACTTAACCCACATTTTGTTCTTTGTATTCTGCGGAGAAGGATATAGTGAAGAAGAAGGAGATTGTAGGTCCCGGGTGAAGTAGAAGGAGAAGGAATAGGAGGAGATTTTTCTTCCTCCTTTTCTAGATAAGTGAAAGAGATTTTCCTTCTCCTTTCCCTAGCCCTTTACTTCCCCTTTTACTTAACCCACTTTTTGTTCTTTGTCTTCTGTGGAGAAGGATATAATGAAGAAGAAGGAGATTGTAGGACCCGGGTGAAGTAGAAGGAGAAGGAAAAGGAAAAGATTTTCCTTCCTCCTTTCCTAGATAAATGAAAGATTTCCTTTCTCCTTTTCCTAGCCCTTTACTTCCCCTTTTACTTAACCCACTTTTTGTTCCTTGTCTTCTGCGGAGAAGGATATAGCGAAGAAGAAGGAGATTGTAGGACCCGGGTGAAGTAGAAGGAGGAGGAATAGGAGGAGATTTACCTTCCTTCTTTCCTAGATAAGTGAAAGAGATTTTCCTTCTCCTTTTCCTAGCCCTTTACTTCCCCTTTTACTTAACCGCTTTTACTTAACCCACTTTTTGTTCTTTGTCTTCTGCGGAGAAGGATATAGTGAAGAAGAAGGAGATTGTAGGTCCCGGGTGAAGTAGAAGGAGAAGGAATAGGAGGAGATTTTTCTTCCTTCTTTTCTAGATATGTGAAATAGATTTTCCTTCTCCTTTACCTAGCCCTTTACTTCCCCATTTACTTAACCCACTTTTTGTTCTTTGTCTTCTGCGGAGAAGGATATAATGAAGAAGAAGGAGATTGTAGGTCCCGGGTGAAGTAGAAGGAAAAGGAATAGGAGGAGATTTTCCTTCCTCCTTTTCTAGATAAGTGAAAGAGATTTTCCTTCTCCTTTTCCTAGCCCTTTACTTCCCCTTTTACTTAACCCACTTTTTGTTCTTTGTCTTCTCCGGAGAAGGATATATTGAAGAAGAAGGAGATTGTAGGACCCGGGTGAAGTAGAATGAAAAGGAATAGGAGGAGATTTTTTTTCCTCCTTTCCTATATATGCGAAAGAGATTTTCCTTCTCCTTTGCCTAGCCCTTTACTTCCCCTTTTACTTAACCCACTTTTTTGTTCTTTGTCTTCTGTGGAGAAGGATATAATGAAGAAGAAGGAGATTGTAGGACCCGGGTGAAGTAGAAGGAGAAGGAATAGGAGGAGATTTTTCTTCCTCCTTTCCTAGATAAGTGAAAGAGATTTTCCTTCCCCTTTTCCTAGCCCTTTACTTCCCCTTTTACTTAACCCACTTTTTGTTCTTTGTCTTCTGCGGAGAAAGATATAGTGAAGAAGAAGGAGATTGTAGGACCCGGATGAAGTAGAAGGAGAAGGAATAGGAGGAGATTTTTCTTCCTCCTTTCCTAGATAAGTGAAAGAGATTTTCCTTCTCCTTTTCCTAGCCCTTTACTTCCCCTTTTACTTAACCCACTTTTTGTTCTTTGTCTTCTGCGGAGAAGGATATAATGAAGAAGAAGGAGATTGTAGGACGTGGATGAAGTAGAAAGAGAAGGAATAGGAGGAAGTTTTTCTTCCTCTTTTCCTAGATAAATGAAAGATTCTCCTTCTCCTTTTCCTAGCCCTTTACTTCCCCTTTAAGAAGGAGATTGTAGGTCCCGGGTGAAGTAGAAGGAGAAGGAATAGGAGGAGATTTTCGTTCCTTCTTTCCTAGATAAGTGAAAGAGATTTTCCTTCTCCTTTTCCTAGCCCTTTACTTCCCCTTTTACTTATCCCACTTTTTGTTCTTTGTCTTCTGCGGAGAAGGATATAATGAAGAAGAAGGAGATTGTAGGACCCGGGTGAAGAAGAAGGAGAAGATATAGGAGGAGATTATTCTTCCTCTTTTCCTAGATAAGTGAAAGAGATTTTCCTTCTCCTTTTCCTAGCCTTTTACTTCCCCTTTTACTTAACCCACTTTTTGTTCTTTGTCTTCTGCGGAGAAGGATATAATGAAGAAGAAGGAGATTGTAGGTCCCGGGTGAAGTAGAAGGAAAAGGAATAGGAGGAGATTTTCCTTCCTCCTTTTCTAGATAAGTGAAAGAGATTTTCCTTCTCCTTTTCCTAGCCCTTTACTTCCCCTTTTACTTAACCTACTTTTGTTCTTTGTCTTCTGCAGAGAAGGATATAATGAAGAAGAAGGAGATTGTAGGACCCGGGTGAAGTAGAAGGAGAAGGAATAGGAGGAGATTTTTCTTTCTCCTTTCCTAGATAAGTGAAAGAGATTTTCCTTCTCCTTTTCCTAGCCCTTTACTTCCCCTTTTACTTAACCCACTTTTTGATCTTTGTCTTCTGCGGAGAAGGATATAGTGAAGAAGAAGGAGATTGTAGGACCCGGGTGAAGTAGAAGGAGAAGGAATAGGAGGAGATTTTTCTTCCTCCTTTTCTAGATAAGTGAAAGAGATTTTCCTTCTCCTTTTCCTAGCCCTTTACTTCCCCTTTTACTTAACCCACTTTTTGTTCTTTGTCTTCTGCGGAGAAGGATATAATGAAGAAGAAGGAGATTGCAGGACCCGGGTGAAGTAGAAGGAGAAGGAATAGGAGAAGATTTTCCTTCCTCCTTTCCTAGATAAGTGAAAGAGATTTTCCTTCTCCTTTTCCTAGCCCTTTACTTCCCCTTTTACTTAACCTACTTTTTGTTCTTTGTCTTCTGCGGAGAAGAATATAATGAAGAAGAAGGAGATTGTAGGACCCGGGTGAAGTAGAAGGAGAAGGAATAGGAGGAGATTTTCCTTCCTTCTTTCCTAGATAAGTGAAAGAGATTTTCCTTCTTCTTTTTCTAACTTGTTAGTTCCCCTTTTACTTAACCCACTCTTTGTTCTTTGTCTTCTGCGGAGAAGGATATAATGAAGAAGAAGGAGATTGTAGGACCCAAGTGAAGTAAAAGGAGAAGTAATAGGAGAAGATTTTCCTTCCTCTTTTCCTAGATAAGTGAAAGAGATGTTCCTTCTCCTTTTCCTAGCCCTTTACTTCCCCTTTTACTTAACCCACATTTTGTTCTTTGTCTTCTGCGGAGAAGGATATAGTGAAGAAGAAGGAGATTGTAGGACCCGGGTGAAGTAGAAGGAGAAGGAATAGGAGGAGATATTTCTTCCTCCTTTTCTAGATAAGTGAAAGAGATTTTCCTTCTCCTTTCCCTAGCCCTTTACTTCCCCTTTTACTTAACCCACTTTTTGTTCTTTGTCTTCTGTGGAGAAGGATATAATGAAGAAGAAGGAGATTGTAGGACCCGGGTGAAGTAGAAGGAGAAGGAAAAGGAAAAGATTTCCTTCCTCCTTTCCTAGATAAATGAAAATTTTTCCTTCTCCTTTTCCTAGCCCTTTACTTCCCCTTTTACTTAACCCACTTTTTGTTCTTTGTCTTCTGCGGAGAAGGATATAGCGAAGAAGAAGGAGATTGTAGGACCCGGGTGAAGTAGAAGGAGGAGGAATAGGAGGAGATTTACCTTCCTTCTTTCCTAGATAAGTGAAAGAGATTTTCCTTCTCCTTTTCCTAGCCCTTTACTTCCCCTTTTACTTAACCCCTTTTACTTAACCCACTTTTTGTTCTTTGTCTTCTGCGGAGAAGGATATAATGAAGAAGAAGGAGATTGTAGAACCCGGGTGAAGTAGAAGGAGAAGGAATAGGAGGAGATTTTTCTTCCTTCTTTCCTAGATAAGTGAAAGAGATTTTCCTTCTCCTTTACCTAGCCCTTTACTTCCCCTTTTACTTAACCCACTTTTTGTTCTTTGTCTTCTCCGGAGAAGGATATAATGAAGAAGAAGGAGATTGTAGGTCCCGGGTGAAGTAGAAGGAAAAGGAATAGGAGGAGATTTTTCTTCCTCCTTTCGTAGATAAGTGAATGAGATTTTCCTTCTCCTATTTCTAACCCCTTAGATCCCCTTCTACTTAACCCACTCTTTGTTCTTTGTCTTCTGCGGAGAAGGATATAGTGAAGAAGAAGGAGATTGTAGGACCCGGGTGAAGTAGAAGGAGAAGGAATAGGAGGAGATTTTTCTTTCTCCTTTTCTAGATAAGTGAAAGAGATTTCCTTCTCCTTTTCCTAGCCCTTTACTTCTCCTTTTACTTAACCCACTTTTTGTTCTTTGTCTTCTGCGGAGAAGGATATAATGAAGAAGAAGGAGATTATAGGACCCGGGTGAAGTAGAAGGAGAAGGAATAGGAGGAGATTTTCCTTCCTCCTTTCCAAGATAAGTGAAAGAGGTTTTCCTTCTCCTTTTCCTAGCCCTTTACTTCCCCATTAACTTAACCCACTTTTTGTTCTTTGTCTTCTGCGGAGAAGGATATAATGAAGAAGAAGGAGATTGTAGGTCCCGGGTGAAGTAGAAGGAAAAGGAATAGGAGGAGATTTTTCTTTCTCCTTTTCTAGATAAGTGAAAGAGATTTTTCTTCTCCTTTTCCTAGCCTTTCAATTCCCCTTTTACTTAACCCACTTTTTGTTCTTTGTCTTCTGGGGAGAAGGATAATGAAGAAGAAGGAGATTGTAGGACCCGGGTGAAGTAGAAAGAGAAGGAATAGGAGGAGATTTTCCTTCCTCCTTTCCTAGATAAGTGAAAGAGATTTTCCTTCTCCTTTTCCTAGCCCTTTACTTCCCCTTTTACTTAACCCACTTTTTGTTCTTTGTATTCTGCGGAGAAGGATATAATGAAGAAGAAGGAGATTGTGGGATCCGGATGAAGTAGAAGGAGAAGGAATATGATGAGATTTTCCTTCCTCTTTTCCAAGATAAGTGAACCAGATTTTCTTTCTCCTTTTCCTAGCCCTTTACTTCCCCTTTTACTTAACACACATTTTGTTCTTTGTCTTCTGCGGAGAAGGATATAATGAAGAAGAAGGAGATTGTAGGACCCGGGTGAAGTAGAAGGAGAAGGAATAGGAGGAGATTTTCCTTCCTCTTTTCCTAGATAAGTGAAAGAGATTTTCCTTCTCCTTTTCCTAGCCCTTTACTTCCCCTTTTACTTAACCCATTTTTTGTTCTTTGTCTTCTGCGGAGAAGGATATAATGAAGAAGAAGGAGATTGTAGGTCCCGGGTGAAGTAGAAGGAAAAGGAATAGGAGGAGATTTTTCTTCCTCCTTTTCTAGATAAGTGAAAGAGATTTTCCTTCTCCTTTTCCTAGCCCTTTACTTCCCCTTTTACTTAACCCACTTTTTGTTTTTTGTGTTCTGGGGAGAAGGATATAGTGAAGAAGAAGGAGATTGTAGGACCCGGGTGAAGTAGAAGGAGAAGGAATAGGAGGAGATTTTTCTTCCTCCTTTTCTAGATAAGTGAAAGAGATTTTCCTTCTCCTTTTCCTAGCCCTTTACTTCCCCTTTTACTTAACCCACTTTTTGTTCTTTGTCTTCTGCGGAGAAGGATATAATGAAGAAGAAGGAGATTGTAGGACCCGGGTGAAGTAGAAGGAGAAGGAATAGGAGAAGATTTTCCTTCCTCCTTTCCTAGATAAGTGAAAGAGATTTTCCTTCTCCTTTTCCTAGCCCTTTACTTCCCCTTTTACATAACCCACTTTATGTTCTTTGTCTTCTGCGGAGAAGGATATAATGAAGAAGAAGGAGATTGTAGGACCCGGGTGAAGTAGAAGGAGAAGGAATAGGAGGAGATTTTCCTTCCTTCTTTCCTAGATAAGTGAAAGAGATTTTCCTTCTCCTTTTTCTAACTTGTTAGTTCCCCTTTTACTTAACCCACTCTTTGTTCTTTGTCTTCTGCGGAGAAGGATATAATGAAGAAGAAGGAGATTGTAGGACCCGGGTGAAGTAAAAGGAGAAGGAATAGGAGAAGATTTGCCTTCCTCTTTTCCTAGATAAGTGAAAGAGATGTTCCTTCTCCTTTTCCTAGCCCTTTACTTCCCCTTTTACTTAACCCACTTTTTGTTCTTTGTCTTTTGTGGATATGGATCTAGTGAAGAAGAAGGAGATTGCAGGACCCGGGTGAAGTAGAAGGAGAAGGAATAGGAGGAGATTTTTCTTCCTTCTTTCCTAGATAAGTGAAAAAGATTTTCCTTCTCCTTTTCCTAGCCCTTTACTTCCCCTTTTACTTAACCCATTCCTTGTTCTTTAACTTCTGCGGAGAAGGATATAATGAAGGAGAAGGATATTGTAGGACCCGCGTGAAGTAGGAGGTAAAGGAATAGGAGGAAATTTTCCTTCCTCTTTTCCTAGATAAGTGCAAGAGATTTTCCTTCTCCTTTTCCTAGCCCTTTACTTCCCCTTTTACTTAACCCACTTTTTGTTCTTTGTCTTCTGCGGAGAAGGATATAGTGAAGAAGAAGGAGATTGTAGGTCCCGGGTGAAGTAGAAGGAGAAGGAATAGGAGGAGATTTTCCTTCCTCCTTTCCTAGATAAGTGAAAGAGATTTTCCTTCTCCTTTTCCTAGCCCTTTACTTCCCCTTTTACATAACCCACTTTTTGTTCTTTGTCTTCTGCGGAGAAGGATATAATGAAGAAGAAGGAGATTGTAGGACCCGGGTGAAGTAGAAGGAGAAGGAATAGGAGGAGATTTTCCTTTCTTCTTTCCTAGATAAGTGAAAGAGATTTTCCTTCTCCTTTTTCTAACTTATTAGTTCCCCTTTTACTTAACCCACTCTTTGTTCTTTGTCTTCTGCGGTGAAGGATATAATGAAGAAGAAGGAGATTGAAGGTCCCGGGTGAAGTAAAAGGAGAAGGAAAAGGAGGAGATTTTCCTTCCTCTTTTCCTAGATAAGTGAAAGAGATTTTCCTTCTCCTTTTCCTAGCCCTTTACTTCCCCTTTTACTTAACCCACTTTTTGTTCTTTGTCTTCTGCGGAGAAGGATATAATGAAGAAGAAGGAGATTGTAGGACCCGGGTGAAGTAAAAGGAGAAGGAAAAGTAGGAGATTTTCCTTCCTCTTTTCCTAGATAAGTGAAACAGATGTTCCTTCTCCTTTTCCTAGCCCTTTACTTCCCCTTTTACTTAACCCACTTTTTGTTCTTTGTCTTCTGCGGAGAAGGATCTAGTGAAGAAGAAGGAGATTGTAGGACCCGGGTGAAGTAGAAGGAGAAGGAATAGGAGGAGATTTTCCTTCCTCCTTTCCTAGATAAGTGAAAAAGATTTTCCTTCTCCTTTTCCTAGCCCTTTACTTCCCCTTTTACTTAACCCATTCCTTGTTCTTTAACTTCTGCGGAGAAGGATATAATGAAGAAGAAGGAGATTGTAGGACCCGGGTGAAGTAGAAGGAGAAGGAATAGGAGGAGATTTTCCTTCCTCCTTTCCTAGATAAGTGAAAGAGATTTTCCTTCTCCTTTTCCTAGCCCTTTACTTCCCCTTTTACATAACCCACTTTTTGTTCTTTGTCTTCTGCGGAGAAGGATATAATGAAGAAGAAGGAGATTGTAGGACCCGGGTGAAGTAGAAGGAGAAGGAATAGGAGGAGATTTTCCTTCCTTCTTTCCTAGATAAGTGAAAGAGATTTTCCTTCTCCTTTTTCTAACTTGTTAGTTCCCCTTTTACTTAACCCACTTTTTGTTCTTTGTCTTCTGCGGAGAAGGATATAATGAAGAAGAAGGAGATTGAAGGTCCCGGGTGAAGTAGAAGGAAAAGGAATAGGAGGAGATTTTCCTTCCTCCTTTCCTAGATAAGTGAAAGAGATGTTCCTTATCCTTTTCCTAGCCCTTTACTTCCCCTTTTACTTAACCCACTTTTTGTTCTTTGTCTTCTGCGGAGAAGGATCTAGTGAAGAATAAGGAGATTGTAGGACCCGGGTGAAGTAGAAGGAGAAGGAATAGGAGGAGATTTTCCTTCCTCCTTTCCTAGATAAGTGAAAGAGATTTTCCTTCTCCTTTTCCTAGCCCTTTACTTCCCCTTTTACTTAACCCATTCCTTGTTCTTTAACTTCTGCGGAGAAGGATATAATGAAGGAGAAGGATATTGTAGGACCCGCGTGAAGTAGGAGGTAAAGGAATAGGAGGAAATTCTCCTTCCTCTTTTCCTAGATAAGTGAAAGAGATTTTCCTTCTCCTTTTCCTAGCCCTTTACTTCCCCTTTTACTTAAGCCACTTTTTGTTCTTTGTCTTTTGTGGAGAAGGATCTAGTGAAGAACAAGGAGATTGTAGGACCCGGGTGAAGTAGAAGGAGAAGGAATAGGAGGAGATTTTTCTTCCTTCTTTCCTAGATAAGTGAAAGAGATTTTCCTTCTCCTTTACCTAGCCCTTTACTTCCCCTTTTACTTAACCCACTTTTTGTTCTTTGTCTTCTGCGGAGAAGGATATAATGAAGAAGAAGGAGATTGAAGGTCCCGGGTGAAGTAGAAGGAAAAGGAATAGGAGGAGATTTTCCTTCCTCCTTTCCTAGATAAGTGAAAGAGATGTTCCTTCTCCTTTTCCTAGCCCTTTACTTCCCCTTTTACTTAACCCACTTTTTGTTCTTTGTCTTCTGCGGAGAAGGATCTAGTGAAGAATAAGGAGATTGTAGGACCCGGGTGAAGTAGAAGGAGAAGCAATAGGAGGAGATTTTCCTTCCTCCTTTCCTAGATAAGTGAAAGAGATTTTCCTTCTCCTTTTCCTAGCCCTTTACTTCCCCTTTTACTTAACCCATTCCTTGTTCTTTAACATCTGCGGAGAAGGATATAATGAAGAAGAAGGAGATTGTAGGACCCGCGTGAAGTAGGAGGTAAAGGAATAGGAGGAAATTCTCCTTCCTCTTTTCCTAGATAAGTGAAAGAGATTTTCCTTCTCCTTTTCCTAGCCCTTTACTTCCCCTTTTACTTAACCCACTTTTTGTTCTTTGTCTTCTGCGGAGAAGGATATAGTGAAGAAGAAGGAATAGGAGGTCCCGGGTGAAGTAGAAGGAGAAGGAATAGGGAGAGATTTTCCTTCCTCCTTTCCTAGATAAGTGAAAGAGATTTTCCTTCTCCTTTTCCTAGCCCTTTACTTCCCCTTTTACTTAACCCACTTTTTGTTCTTTGTCGTCTGCGGAGAAGGATTTAATGAAGAAGAAGGAGATTGTAGGACCCGGGTGAAGTAGAAGGAGAAGGAATAGGAGGAGATTTTCCTTCCTCCTTTCCTAGATAAGTGAAAGAGATTTTCCTTCTCCTTTTCCTAGCCCTTTACTTCCCCTTTTACTTAACCCACTTTTTGTTCTTTGTCTTCTGCGTAGAAGGATATAATGAAGAAGAAGGAGATTGTAGGTCCCGGGTGAAGTAGAAGGAAAAGGAATAGGAGGAGATTTTCCTTCCTCCTTTTCTAGATAAGTGAAAGTGATTTTCCTTCTCCTTTTCCTAGCCCTTTACTTCCCCTTTTACTTAACCCACTTTTGTTCTTTGTCTTCTGCGGAGAAGGATATAATGAAGAAGAAGGAGATTGTAGGACCCGGGTGAAGTAAAAGGAGAAGGAATAGGAGGAGATTTTCCTTCCTCCTTTCCTAGATAAGTGAAAGAGATTTTCCTTCTCCTTTTCCTAGCCCTTTACTTCCCCTTTTACTTAACCCACTTTTTGTTCTTTGTCTTCTGCGTAGAAGGATATAATGAAGAAGAAGGAGATTGTAGGTCCCGGGTGAAGTAGAAGGAAAAGGAATAGGGAGAGATTTTCCTTCCTCCTTTCCTAGATAAGTGAAAGAGATTTTCCTTCTCCTTTTCCTAGCCTTTTACTTCCCCTTTTACTTAACCCACTCTTTGTTCTTTGTCTTCTGCGGTGAAGGATATAATGAAGAAGAAGGAGATTGTAGGACCCGGGTGAAGTAAAAGGAGAAGGAATAGGAGAAGATTTTCCTTCCTCTTTTCCTAGATAAGTGAAACAGATGTTCCTTCTCCTTTTCCTAGCCCTTTACTTCCCCTTTCACTTAACCCACTTTTTGTTCTTTGTCTTTTGTGGAGAAAGATCTAGTGAAGAATAAGGAGATTGTAGGACCCGGGTGAAGTAGAAGGAGAAGGAATAGGAGGAGATTTTCCTTCCTCCTTTCCTAGATAAGTGAAAGAGATTTTCCTTCTCCTTTTCCTAGCCCTTTACTTCCCCTTTTACTTAACCCATTTCTTGTTCTTTAACTTCTGCAGAGAAGGATATAATGAAGGAGAAGGATATTGTAGGACCCGCGTTAAGTAGGAGGTAAAGGAATAGGAGGAAATTCTCCTTCCTCTTTTCCTAGATAAGTGAAAGAGATTTTCCTTCTCCTTTTCCTAGCCCTTTACTTCCCCTTTTACTTAAGCCACTTTTTGTTCTTTGTCTTCTGCGTAGAAGGATTTAATGAAGAAGAAGGAGATTGTAGGACCCGGGTGAAGTAGAAGGAGAAGGAATAGGAGGAGATTTTTCTTCCTTCTTTCCTAGATAAGTGAAAGAGATTTTCCTTCTCCTTTACCTAGCCCTTTACTTCCCCTTTTACTTAACCCACTTTTTGTTCTTTGTCTTCTCCGGAGAAGGATATAATGAAGAAGAAGGAGATTAAAGTCCCGGGTGAAGTAGAAGGAAAAGGAATAGGAGGAGATTTTCCTTCCTCCTTTCCTAGATAAGTGAAAGAGATGTTCCTTCTCCTTTTCCTAGCCCTTTACTTCCCCTTTTACTTAACCCACTTTTTGTTCTTTGTCTTCTGCGGAGAAGGATCTAGTGAAGAAGAAGGAGATTGTAGGACCCGGGTGAAGTAGAAGGAGAAGCAATAGGAGGAGATTTTCCTTCCTCCTTTCCTAGATAAGTGAAAGAGATTTTCCTTCTCCTTTTCCTAGCCCTTTACTTCCCCTTTTACTTAACCCATTCCTTGTTCTTTAACTTCTGCGGAGAAGGATATAATGAAGAAGAAGGAGATTGTAGGACCCGCGTGAAGTAGGAGGTAAAGGAATAGGAGGAAATTCTCCTTCCTCTTTTCCTAGATAAGTGAAAGAGATTTTCCTTCTCCTTTTCCTAGCCCTTTACTTCCCCTTTTACTTAACCCACTTTTTGTTCTTTGTCTTCTGCGGAGAAGGATATAGTGAAGAAGAAGGAGATTGTAGGACCCGGGTGAAGTAGAAGGAGAAGGAATAGGGAGAGATTTTCCTTCCTCCTTTCCTAGATAAGTGAAAGAGATTTTCCTTCTCCTTTTCCTAGCCCTTTACTTCCCCTTTTACTTAACCCACTTTTTGTTCTTTGTCTTCTGCGGAGAAGGATTTAATGAAGAAGAAGGAGATTGTAGGACCCGGGTGAAGTAGAAGGAGAAGGAATAGGAGGAGATTTTCCTTCCTCTTTTCCTAGATAAGTGAAAGAGATTTTCCTTCTCCTTTTCCTAGCCCTTTACTTCCCCTTTTACTTAACCCACTTTTTGTTCTTTGTCTTCTGCGTAGAAGGATATAATGAAGAAGAAGGAGATTGTAGGTCCCGGGTGAAGTAGAAGGAAAAGGAATAGGAGGAGATTTTTCTTCCTCCTTTTCTAGATAAGTGAAAGTGATTTTCCTTCTCCTTTTCCTAGCCCTTTACTTCCCCTTTTACTTAACCCACTTTTGTTCAATGTCTTCTGCGGAGAAGGATATAATGAAGAAGAAGGAGATTGTAGGTCCCAGGTGAAGTAGAAGGAAAAGGAATAGGAGGAGATTTTTCTTCCTCCTTTTCTAGATAAGTGAAAGAGATTTTCCTTCTCCTTTTCCTAGCCCTTTACTTCCCCGTTTACTTAACCCACTTTTTGTTCTTTGTCTTCTGCGTAGAAGGATTTAATGAAGAAGAAGGAGATTGTAGGACCCGGGTGAAGTAGAAGGAGAAGGAATAGGAGGAGATTTTCCTTCCTCCTTTCCTAGATAAGTGAAAGAGATTTTCCTTCTCCTTTTCCTAGCCATTTACTTCCCCTTTTACTTAACCCACTTTTTGTTCTTTGTCTTCTGCGGAGAAGGATATAATGAAGAAGAAGGAGATTGAAGGTCCCGGGTGAAGTAGAAGGAGAAGGAATAGGAGGAGATTTTCCTTTCTTCTTTCCTAGATAAGTGAAAGAGATTTTCCTTCTCCTTTTTCTAACTTGTTAGTTCCCCTTTTACTTAACCCACTCTTTGTTCTTTGTCTTCTGCGGTGAAGGATATAATGAAGAAGAAGGAGATTGTGGGACCCGGGTGAAATAAAAGGAGAAGGAATAGGAGAAGATTTTCCTTCCTCTTTTCCTAGATAAGTGAAACAGATGTTCCTTCTCCTTTTCCTAGCCCTTTACTTCCCCTTTCACTTAACCCACTTTTTGTTCTTTGTCTTTTGTGGAGAAGGATCTAGTGAAGAAGAAGGAGATTGTAGGACCTGGGTGAAGTAGAAGGAGAAGGAATAGGAGGAGATTTTTCTTCCTTCTTTCCTAGATAAGTGAAAGAGATTTTCCTTCTCCTTTACCTAGCCCTTTACTTCCCCTTTTACTTAACCCACTTTTTGTTCTTTAACTTCTGCGGAGAAGGATATAATGAAGAATAAGGAGATTGAAGGTCCCGGGTGAAGTAGAAGGAAAAGGAATAGGAGGAGATTTTCCTTCCTCCTTTCCTAGATAAGTGAAAGAGATGTTCCTTCTCCTTTTTCTAGCCTGTTCTTTGTCAAGAAGGAGATTGTAGGACCCGGGTGAAGTAGAAGGAGAAGCAATAGGAGGAGATTTTCCTTCCTCCTTTCCTAGATAAGTGAAAGAGATTTTCCTTCTCCTTTTCCTAGCCCTTTACTTCCCCTTTTACTTAACCCATTCCTTGTTCTTTAACTTCTGCGGAGAAGGATATAATGAAGAAGAAGGAGATTGTAGGACCCGCGTGAAGTAGGAGGTAAAGGAATAGGAGGAAATTCTCCTTCCTCTTTTCCTAGATAAGTGAAAGAGATTTTCCTTCTCCTTTTCCTAGCCCTTTACTTCCCCTTTTACTTAACCCACTTTTTGTTCTTTGTCTTCTGCGGAGAAGGATATAGTGAAGAAGAAGGAGATTGTAGGACCCGGGTGAAGTAGAAGGAGAAGGAATAGGGAGAGATTTTCCTTCCTCCTTTCCTAGATAAGTGAAAGAGATTTTCCTTCTCCTTTTCCTAGCCCTTTACTTCCCCTTTTACTTAACCCACTTTTTGTTCTTTGTCTTCTGCGGAGAAGGATTTAATGAAGAAGAAGGAGATTGTAGGACCCGGGTGAAGTAGAAGGAGAAGGAATAGGAGGAGATTTTCCTTCCTCCTTTCCTAGATAAGTGAAAGAGATTTTCCTTCTCCTTTTCCTAGCCCTTTACTTCCCCTTTTACTTAACCCACTTTTTGTTCTTTGTCTTCTGCGTAGAAGGATATAATGAAGAAGAAGGAGATTGTAGGTCCCGGGTGAAGTAGAAGGAAAAGGAATAGGAGGAGATTTTTCTTCCTCCTTTTCTAGATAAGTGAAAGTGATTTTCCTTCTCCTTTTCCTAGCCCTTTACTTCCCCTTTTACTTAACCCACTTTTGTTCAATGTCTTCTGCGGAGAAGGATATAATGAAGAAGAAGGAGATTGTAGGTCCCAGGTGAAGTAGAAGGAAAAGGAATAGGAGGAGATTTTTCTTCCTCCTTTTCTAGATAAGTGAAAGAGATTTTCCTTCTCCTTTTCCTAGCCCTTTACTTCCCCGTTTACTTAACCCACTTTTTGTTCTTTGTCTTCTGCGTAGAAGGATTTAATGAAGAAGAAGGAGATTGTAGGACCCGGGTGAAGTAGAAGGAGAAGGAATAGGAGGAGATTTTCCTTCCTCCTTTCCTAGATAAGTGAAAGAGATTTTCCTTCTCCTTTTCCTAGCCATTTACTTCCCCTTTTACTTAACCCACTTTTTGTTCTTTGTCTTCTGCGGAGAAGGATATAATGAAGAAGAAGGAGATTGAAGGTCCCGGGTGAAGTAGAAGGAGAAGGAATAGGAGGAGATTTTCCTTTCTTCTTTCCTAGATAAGTGAAAGAGATTTTCCTTCTCCTTTTTCTAACTTGTTAGTTCCCCTTTTACTTAACCCACTCTTTGTTCTTTGTCTTCTGCGGTGAAGGATATAATGAAGAAGAAGGAGATTGTAGGACCCGGGTGAAGTAAAAGGAGAAGGAATAGGAGAAGATTTTCCTTCCTCTTTTCCTAGATAAGTGAAACAGATGTTCCTTCTCCTTTTCCTAGCCCTTTACTTCCCCTTTCACTTAACCCACTTTTTGTTCTTTGTCTTTTGTGGAGAAGGATCTAGTGAAGAAGAAGGAGATTGTAGGACCTGGGTGAAGTAGAAGGAGAAGGAATAGGAGGAGATTTTTCTTCCTTCTTTCCTAGATAAGTGAAAGAGATTTTCCTTCTCCTTTACCTAGCCCTTTACTTCCCCTTTTACTTAACCCACTTTTTGTTCTTTAACTTCTGCGGAGAAGGATATAATGAAGAAGAAGGAGATTGAAGGTCCCGGGTGAAGTAGAAGGAAAAGGAATAGGAGGAGATTTTCCTTCCTCCTTTCCTAGATAAGTGAAAGAGATGTTCCTTCTCCTTTTTCTAGCCCTTTACTTCCCCTTTTACTTAACCCACTTTTTGTTCTTTGTCTTTGAATTTTCATTCTCCTTTTCCTAGCCCTTAACTTCCCCTTTTACTTAACCCATTCCTTGTTCTTTAACTTCTGCGGAGAAGGATATAATGAAGGAGAAGGATATTGTAGGACCCGCGTGAAGTAGGAGGTAAAGGAATAGGAGAAAATTTTCCTTCCTCTTTTCCTAGATAAGTGAAAGAGATTTTCCTTCTCCTTTTCCTAGCCCTTTACTTCCCCTTTTACTTAACCCACTTTTTGTTCTTTGTCTTCTGCGGAGAAGGATATAGTGAAGAAGAAGGAGATTGAAGGTCCCGGGTGAAGTAGAAGGAGAAGGAATAGAAGGAGATTTTCCTTCCTCCTTTCCTAGATAAGTGAAAGAGATTTTCCTTCTCCTTTTCCTAGCCCTTTACTTCCTCGTTTACTTAACCCACTTTTTGTTCTTTGTCTTCTGCGTAGAAGGATATAATGAAGAAGAAGGAGATTGTAGGACCCGGGTGAAGTAAAAGGAGAAGGAATAGGAGGAGATTTTCCTTCCTCCTTTCCTAGATGAGTGAAGAAGATTTTCCTTCTCCTTTTCCTAGCCATTTACTTCCCCTTTTACTTAACCCACTTTTTGTTCTTTGTCTTCTGCGTAGAAGGATATAATGAAGAAGAAGGAGATTGTAGGTCCCGGGTGAAGTAGAAGGAAAAGGAATAGGAGGAGATTTTTCTTCCTCCTTTTCTAGATAAGTGAAAGTGATTTTCCTTCTCCTTTTCCTAGCCCTTTACTTCCCCTTTTACTTAACCCACTTTTGTTCTTTGTCTTCTGCGGAGAAGGATATAATGAAGAAGAAGGAGATTGAAGGTCCCGGGTGAAGTAGAAGGAGAAGGAATAGGAGGAGATTTTCCTTTCTTCTTTCCTAGATAAGTGAAAGAGATTTTCCTTCTCCTTTTTCTAACTTGTTAGTTCCCCTTTTACTTAACCCACTCTTTGTTCTTTGTCTTCTGCGGTGAAGGATATAATGAAGAAGAAGGAGATTGTAGGACCCGGGTGAAGTAAAAGGAGAAGGAATAGGAGAAGATTTTCCTTCCTCTTTTCCTAGATAAGTGAAACAGATGTTCCTTCTCCTTTTCCTAGCCCTTTACTTCCCCTTTCACTTAACCCACTTTTTGTTCTTTGTCTTTTGTGGAGAAGGATCTAGTGAAGAAGAAGGAGATTGTAGGACCTGGGTGAAGTAGAAGGAGAAGGAATAGGAGGAGATTTTTCTTCCTTCTTTCCTAGATAAGTGAAAGAGATTTTCCTTCTCCTTTACCTAGCCCTTTACTTCCCCTTTTACTTAACCCACTTTTTGTTCTTTAACTTCTGCGGAGAAGGATATAATGAAGAAGAAGGAGATTGAAGGTCCCGGGTGAAGTAGAAGGAAAAGGAATAGGAGGAGATTTTCCTTCCTCCTTTCCTAGATAAGTGAAAGAGATGTTCCTTCTCCTTTTTCTAGCCCTTTACTTCCCCTTTTACTTAACCCACTTTTTGTTCTTTGTCTTTGAATTTTCATTCTCCTTTTCCTAGCCCTTTACTTCCCCTTTTACTTAACCCATTCCTTGTTCTTTAACTTCTGCGGAGAAGGATATAATGAAGGAGAAGGATATTGTAGGACCCGCGTGAAGTAGGAGGTAAAGGAATAGGAGAAAATTTTCCTTCCTCTTTTCCTAGATAAGTGAAAGAGATTTTCCTTCTCCTTTTCCTAGCCCTTTACTTCCCCTTTTACTTAACCCACTTTTTGTTCTTTGTCTTCTGCGGAGAAGGATATAGTGAAGAAGAAGGAGATTGAAGGTCCCGGGTGAAGTAGAAGGAGAAGGAATAGAAGGAGATTTTCCTTCCTCCTTTCCTAGATAAGTGAAAGAGATTTTCCTTCTCCTTTTCCTAGCCCTTTACTTCCTCGTTTACTTAACCCACTTTTTGTTCTTTGTCTTCTGCGTAGAAGGATATAATGAAGAAGAAGGAGATTGTAGGACCCGGGTGAAGTAAAAGGAGAAGGAATAGGAGGAGATTTTCCTTCCTCCTTTCCTAGATGAGTGAAGAAGATTTTCCTTCTCCTTTTCCTAGCCATTTACTTCCCCTTTTACTTAACCCACTTTTTGTTCTTTGTCTTCTGCGTAGAAGGATATAATGAAGAAGAAGGAGATTGTAGGTCCCGGGTGAAGTAGAAGGAAAAGGAATAGGAGGAGATTTTTCTTCCTCCTTTTCTAGATAAGTGAAAGTGATTTTCCTTCTCCTTTTCCTAGCCCTTTACTTCCTCGTTTACTTAACCCACTTTTTGTTCTTTGTCTTCTGCGTAGAAGGATATAATGAAGAAGAAGGAGATTGTAGGTCCCGGGTGAAGTAGAAGGAAAAGGAATAGGAGGAGATTTTTCTTCCTCCTTTTCTAGATAAGTGAAAGTGATTTTCCTTCTCCTTTTCCTAGCCCTTTACTTCCCCTTTTACTTAACCCACTTTTGTTCTTTGTCTTCTGCGGAGAAGGATATAATGAAGAAGAAGGAGATTGTAGGACCCGGGTGAAATAGAAGGAGAAGGAATAGGAGGAGATTTTTCTTTCTTCTTTCCTAGATAAGTAAAAGAGATTTTCCTTCTCCTTTTCCTAGCCCTTTACTTCTCCTTTTACTTAATCCACTTTTTGTTCTTTTTCTTCTGCGGAGAAGGATATAATGAAGAAGAAGGAGATTGTAGGACCCGCGTGAAGTAGGAGGTAAAGGAATAGGAGAAAATTTTCCTTCCTCTTTTCCTAGATAAGTGAAAGAGATTTTCCTTCTCCTTTTCCTAGCCCTTTACTTCCCCTTTTACTTAACCCACTTTTTGTTCTTTGTCTTCTGCGGAGAAGGATATAGTGAAGAAGAAGGAGATTGTAGGTCCCGGGTGAAGTAGAAGGAGAAGGAATAGGAGGAGATTTTCCTTTCTTCTTTCCTAGATAAGTGAAAGAGATTTTCCTTCTCCTTTTTCTAACTTGTTAGTTTTCCTTTTACTTAACCCACTCTTTATTCTTTGTCTTCTGCGGTGAAGGATATAATGAAGAAGAAGGAGATTGAAGGTCCCGGGTGAAGTAAAAGGAGAAGGAAAAGGAGGAGATTTTCCTTCCTCTTTTCCTAGATAAGTGAAAGAGATTTTCCTTCTCCTTTTCCTAGCCCTTTACTTCCCCTTTTACTTAACCCACTTTTTGTTCTTTGTCTCCTGCGGAGAAGGATATAATGAAGAAGAAGGAGATTGTAGGACCCGGGTGAAGTAAAAGGAGAAGGAAAAGTAGGAGATTTTCCTTCCTCTTTTCCTAGATAAGTGAAACAGATGTTCCTTCTCCTTTTCCTAGCCCTTTACTTCCCCTTTTACTTAACCCACTTTTTGTTCTTTGTCTTTTGTGGAGAAGGATCTAGTGAAGAAGAAGGAGATTGTAGGACCCGGGTGAAGTAGAAGGAGAAGGAATAGTAGGAGATTTTTCTTCCTTCTTTCCTAGATAAGTGAAAGAGATTTTCCTTCTCCTTTACCTAGCCCTTTACTTCCCCTTTTACTTAACCCACTTTTTGTTCTTTGTCTTTTGTGGAGAAGGATCTAGTGAAGAAGAAGGAGATTGTAGGACCCGGGTGAAGTAGAAGGAAAAGGAATAGGAGGAGATTTTCCTTCCTCCTTTCCTAGATAAGTGAAAGAGATTTTCCTTCTCCTTTTCCTAGCCCTTTACTTCCCCTTTTACTTAACCCATTCCTTGTTCTTTAACTTCTGCGGAGAAGGATATAATGAAGGAGAAGGATATTGTAGGACCCGCGTGAAGTAGGAGGTAAAGGAATAGGAGGAAATTTTCATTCCTCTTTTCCTAGATAAGTGAAAGAGATTTTCCTTCTCCTTTTCCTAGCCCTTTACTTCCCCTTTTACTTAACCCACTTTTTGTTCTTTGTCTTTTGTGGAGAAGGATCTAGTGAAGAAGAAGGAGATTGTAGGACCCGGGTGAAGTAGAAGGAGAAGGAAGAGGAGGAGATTTTTCTTCCTTCTTTCCTAGATAAGTGAAAGAGATTTTCCTTCTCCTTTACCTAGCCCTTTACTTCCCCTTTTACTTAACCCACTTTTTGTTCTTTGTCTTCTCCGGAGAAGGATAAAATGAAGAAGAAGGAGATTGAAGGTCCCGGGTGAAGTAGAAGGAGAAGGAATAGGAGGAGATTTTCCTTCCTCCTTTCCTAGATAAGTGAAAGAGATGTTCCTTCTCCTTTTCCTAGCCCTTTACTTCCCCTTTTACTTAACCCACTTTTTGTTCTTTGTCTTCTGCGGAGAAGGATCTAGTGAAGAAGAAGGAGATTGTAGGACCCGGGTGAAGTAGAAGGAGAAGCAATAGGAGGAGATTTTCCTTCCTCCTTTCCTAGATAAGTGAAAGAGACTTTCCTTCTCCTTTTCCTAGCCCTTTACTTCCCCTTTTACTTAACCCATTCCTTGTTCTTTAACTTCTGCGGAGAAGGATATAGTGAAGGAGAAGGAGATTGTAGGACCCGCGTGAAGTAGGAGGTAAAGGAATAGGAGGAAATTTTCCTTCCTCTTTTCCTAGATAAGTGAAAGAGATTTTCCTTCTCCTTTTCCTAGCCCTTTACTTCCCCTTTTACTTAACCCACTTTTTGTTCTTTGTCTTCTGCGGAGAAGGATTTAATGAAGAAGAAGGAGATTGTAGGACCCGCGTGAAGTAGAAGGAGAAGGAATAGGAGGAGATTTTTCTTCCTCCTTTCCTAGATAAGTGAAAGAGATTTTCCTTCTCCTTTTCCTAGCCCTTTACTTCCCCTTTTACTTAACCCACTTTTTGTTCTTTGTCTTCTGCGGAGAAGGATATAATGAAGAAGAAGGAGATTGTAGGTCCCGGGTGAAGTAGAAGGAAAAGGAATAGGAGGAGATTTTCCTTCCTTCTTTTCTAGATAAGTGAAAGTGATTTTCCTTCTCCTTTTCCTAGCCCTTTACTTCCCCTTTTACTTAACCCACTTTTGTTCAATGTCTTCTGCGGAGAAGGATATAATGAAGAAGAAGGAGATTGTAGGTCCCGGGTGAAGTAGAAGGAAAAGGAATAGGAGGAGATTATTCTTCCTCCTTTTCTAGATAAGTGAAAGAGATTTTCCTTCTCCTTTTCCTAGCCCTTTACTTCCCCTTTTACTTAACCCACTTTTGTTCTTTGTCTTCTGCGGAGAAGGATATAGTGAAGAAGAAGGAGATTGTAGGTCCCGGGTGAAGTAGAAGGAGAAGGAATAGGAGGAGATTTTCCTTCCTCCTTTCCTAGATAAGTGAAAGAGATTTTCCTTCTCCTTTTCCTAGCCCTTTACTTCCCCTTTTACTTAACCCACTTTTTGATCTTTGTCTTCTGCGGAGAAGGATATAATGAAGAAGAAGGAGATTGTAGGACCCGGGTGAAGTAGAAGGAGAAGGAATAGGAGGAGATTTTCCTTTCTTCTTTCCTAGATAAGTGAAAGAGATTTTCCTTCTCCTTTTTCTAACTTGTTAGTTCCCCTTTTACTTAACCCACTCTTTGTTCTTTGTCTTCTGCGGTGAAGGATATAATGAAGAAGAAGGAGATTGTAGGACCCGGGTGAAGTAAAAGGAGAAGGAATAGGAGAAGATTTTCCTTCCTCTTTTCCTAGATAAGTGAAACAGATGTTCCTTCTCCTTTTCCTATCCCTTTACTTCCCCTTTCACTTAACCCACTTTTTGTTCTTTGTCTTTTGTGGAGAAGGATCTAGTGAAGAAGAAGGAGATTGTAGGACCCGGGTGTAGTAGAAGGAGAAGGAATAGGAGGAGATTTTCCTTCCTTCTTTCCTAGATAAGTGAAAGAGATTTTCCTTCTCCTTTACCTAGCCTTTTACTTCCCCTTTTACTTAACACACTTTTTGTTCTTTGTCTTCTCCGGAGAAGGATATAATGAAGAAGAAGGAGATTGACGGTCCCGGGTGAAGTAGAAGGAAAAGGAATAGGAGGAGATTTTCCTTCCTCCTTTCCTAGATAAGTGAAAGAGATGTTCCTTCTCCTTTTCCTAGCCCTTTACTTCCCCTTTTACTTAACCCACTTTTTGTTCTTTGTCTTCTGCGGAGAAGGATATAGTGAAGAAGAAGGAGATTGTAGGTCCCGGGTGAAGTAGAAGGAGAAGGAATAGGAGGAGATTTTCCTTCCTCCTTTCCTAGATAAGTGAAAGAGATTTTCCTACTCCTTTTCCTAGCCCTTTACTTCCCCTTTTACTTAACCCACTTTTTGTTCTTTGTCTTCTGCGTAGAAGGATTTAATGAAGAAGAAGGAGATTGTAGGACCCGGGTGAAGTAGAAGGAAAAGGAATAGGAGGAGATTTTCCTTCCTCCTTTCCTAGATAAGTGAAAGAGATTTTCCTTCTCCTTTTCCTAGCCCTTTACTTCCCCTTTTACTTAACCCACTTTTTGATCTTTGTCTTCTGCGGAGAAGGATATAATGAAGAAGAAGGAGATTGTCGGACCCGGGTGAAGTAGAAGGAGAAGGAATAGGAGGAGATTTTCCTTTCTTCTTTCCTAGATAAGTGAAAGAGATTTTCCTTCTCCTTTTTCTAACTTGTTAGTTCCCCTTTTACTTAACCCACTCTTTGTTCTTTGTCTTCTGCGGTGAAGGATATAATGAAGAAGAAGGAGATTGTAGGACCCGGGTGAAGTAAAAGGAGAAGGAATAGGAGAAGATTTTCCTTCCTCTTTTCCTAGATAAGTGAAACAGATGTTCCTTCTCCTTTTCCTAGCCCTTTACTTCCCCTTTCACTTAACCCACTTTTTGTTCTTTGTCTTTTGTGGAGAAGGATCTAGTGAAGAAGAAGGAGATTGTAGGACCCGGGTGAAGAAAAAGGAGAAGCAATAGGTGGAGATTTTTCTTCCTCCTTTCCTAGATAAGTGAAAGAGATTTTTCCTTCTCCTTTTCCTAGCCCTTTACTTCCCCTTTTACTTAACCCATTCCTTGTTCTTTAACTTCTGCGGAGAAGGATATAATGAAGGAGAAGGATATTGTAGGACCCGCGTGAAGTAGGAGGTAAAGGAAGAGGAGGAAATTTTCCTTCCTCTTTTCCTAGATAAGTGAAATAGATTTTCCTTCTCCTTTTCCTAGCCCTTTACTTCCCCTTTTACTTAACCCACTTTTTGTTCTTTGTCTTCTGCGGAGAAGGATATAGTGAAGAAGAAGGAGATTGTAGGTCCCGGGTGAAGTAGAAGGAGAAGGAATAGGAGGAGATTTTCCTTCCTCCTTTCCTAGATAAGTGAAAGAGATTTTCCTACTCCTTTTCCTAGCCCTTTACTTCCCCTTTTACTTAACCCACTTTCGTTCTTTGTCTTCTGCGTAGAAGGATTTAATGAAGAAGAAGGAGATTGTAGGACCCGGGTGAAGTAGAAGGAGAAGGAATAGGAGGAGATTTTTCTTCCTCCTTTTCTAGATAAGTGAAAGTGATTTTCCTTCTCCTTTTCCTAGCCCTTTACTTCCCCTTTTACTTAACCCACTTTTGTTCTTTGTCTTCTGCGGAGAAGGATATAATGAAGAAGAAGGAGATTGTAGGACCCGGGTGAAGTAGAAGGAGAAGGAATAGGAGGAGATTTTTCTTTCTTCTTTCCTAGATAAGTAAAAAAGATTTTCCTTCTCCTTTTCCTAGCCCTTTACTTCCCCTTTTACTTAACCCACTTTTTGTTCTTTGTCTTCTGGGGAGAAGGATATAGTGAAGAAGAAGGAGATTGTAGGACCCGGGTGAAGTAGAAGGAGAAAGAATAGGAGGAGATTTTTCTTCCTTCTTTCCTAGATAAGTGAAAAAGATTTTCCTTCTCCTTTTCCTAGCCCTTTACTTCCCCTTTTACTTAACCCACTTTTTGTTCTTTGTCTTCTGCGGAGAAGAATATAATGAAGAAGAAGGAGATTGTAGGACCCGGGTGAAGTAGAAAGAGAAGGAATAGGAGAAGATTTTCCTTCCTCCTTTCCTAGATAAGTGAAAGAGATTTTCCTTCTCCTTTTCCTAGCCCTTTACTTCCCCTTTTACATAACCCACTTTTTGCTCATTGTCTTCTGCGGAGAAGGATATAATGAAGAAGAAGGAGATTGTAGGACCCGGGTGAAGTAGAAGGAGAAGGAATAGGAGAAGATTATTCTTCCTCTTTTCCTAGATAAGTGAAAGAGATTTTCCTTCTCCTTTTCCTAGCCCTTTACTTCCCCTTTTACTTAACCCACTTTTTGTTCTTTGTCTTCTGCGGAGAAGGATATAATGAAGAAGAAGGAGATTGTAGGTCCCGGGTGAAGTAGAAGGAAAAGGAATAGGAGGAGATTTTTCTTCCTCCTTTTCTAGATAAGTGAAAGAGATTTTCCTTCTCCTTTTCCTAGCCCTTTACTTCCCCTTTTACTTAACCCACTTTTGTTCTTTGTCTTCTGCGGAGAAGGATATAATGAAGAAGAAGGAGATTGTAGGACCCGGGTGAAATAGAAGGAGAAGGAATAGGAGGAGATTTTTCTTCCTTCTTTCCTAGATAAGTGAACCAGATTTTCCTTCTCCTTTTCCTAGCCCTTTACTTCCCCTTTTACTTAACCCACTTTTTGTTTTTTGTGTTCTGGGGAGAAGGATATAGTGAAGAAGAAGGAGATTGTAGGACCCGGGTGAAGTAGAAGGAGAAGGAATAGGAGGAGATTTTTCTTCCTTCTTTCCTAGATAAGTGAAAGAGATTTTCCTTCTCCTTTTCCTAGCCCTTTACTTCCCCTTTTACTTAACCCACTTTTTGTTCTTTGTCTTCTGGGGAGAAGGATATAGTGAAGAAGAAGGAGATTGTAGGACCCGGGTGAAGTAGAAGGAGAAGGAATAGGAGGAGATTTTTCTCCCTCCTTTTCTAGATAAGTGAAAGAGATTTTCCTTCTCCTTTTCCTAGCCCTTTACTTCCCCTTTTACTTAACCCACTTTTGTTCAATGTCTTCTGCGGAGAAGGATATAATGAAGAAGAAGGAGATTGTAGGACCCGGGTGAAGTAGAAGGAGAAGGAATAGGAGGAGATTTTCCTTCCTTCTTTCCTAGATAAGTGAAAGAGATTTTCCTTCTCCTTTTTCTAACTTGTTAGTTCCCCTTTTACTTAACCCACTTTTTGTTCTTTGTCTTCTGCGGAGAAGGATATAATGAAGAAGAAGGAGATTGCAGGACCCGGGTGAAGTAGAAGGAGAAGGAATAGGAGGAGATTTTCCTTCCTCCTTTCCTAGATAAGTGAAAGAGATTTTCCTTCTCCTTTTCCTAGCCCTTTACTTCCCCTTTTACTTAACCCACTTTTTGTTCTTTGTCTTCTGCGGAGAAGGATATAATGAAGAAGAAGGAGATTGTAGGACCCGGGTGAAGTAGAAGGAGAAGGAATAGGAGGAGATTTTTCTTCCTTCTTTCCTAGATAAGTGAAAGAGATTTTCCTTCTCCTTTTCCTAGCCCTTTACTTCCCCTTTTACTTAACCCACTTTTTGTTCTTTGTCTTCTGGGGAGAAGGATATAGTGAAGAAGAAGGAGATTGTAGGACCCGGGTGAAGTAGAAGGAGAAGGAATAGGAGGAGATTTTTCTTCCTCCTTTTCTAGATAAGTGAAAGAGATTTTCCTTCTCCTTTTCCTAGCCCTTTACTTCCCCTTTTACTTAACCCACTTTTTGTTCTTTGTCTTCTGCGGAGAAGGATATAATGAAGAAGAAGGAGATTGCAGGACCCGGGTGAAGTAGAAGGAGAAGGAATAGGAGAAGATTTTCCTTCCTCCTTTCCTAGATAAGTGAAAGAGATTTTCCTTCTCCTTTTCCTAGCCCTTTACTTCCCCTTTTACTTAACCCACTTTTTGTTCTTTGTCTTCGGCGGAGAAGGATATAATGAAGAAGAAGGAGATTGAATGACCCAAGTGAAGTAAAAGGAGAAGGAATAGGAGAAGATTTTCCTTCCTCTTTTCTTAGATAAGTGAAAGAGATGTTCCTTCTCCTTTTCCTAGCCCTTTACTTCCCCTTTTACTTAACCCACATTTTGTTCTTTGTATTCTGCGGAGAAGGATATAGTGAAGAAGAAGGAGATTGTAGGACCCGGGTGAAGTAGAAGGAGAAGGAATAGGAGGAGATATTTCTTCCTCCTTTTCTAGATAAGTGAAAGAGATTTTCCTTCTCCTTTCCCTAGCCCTTTACTTCCCCTTTTACTTAACCCACTTTTTGTTCTTTGTCTTCTGTGGAGAAGGATATAATGAAGAAGAAGGAGATTGTAGGACCCGGGTGAAGTAGAAGGAGAAGGAAAAGGAAAAGATTTTCCTTCCTCCTTTCCTAGATAAATGAAAGATTTTCCTTCTCCTTTTCCTAGCCCTTTACTTCCCCTTTTACTTAACCCACTTTTTGATCTTTGTCTTCTGCGGAGAAGGATATAGCGAAGAAGAAGGAGATTGTAGGACCCGGGTGAAGTAGAAGGAGGAGGAATAGGAGGAGATTTACCTTCCTTCTTTCCTAGATAAGTGAAAGAGATTTTCCTTCTTCTTTTCCTAGCCTTTTACTTCCCCTTTTACTTAACCCCTTTTGCTTAACCCACTTTTTGTTCTTTGTCTTCTGCGGAGAAGGATATAGTGAAGAAAAAGGAGATTGTAGAACCCGGGTGAAGTAGAAGGAGAAGGAATAGGAGGAGATTTTTCTTCCTCCTTTCCTAGATAAGTGAAAGAGATTTTCCTTCTCCTTTACCTAGCCCTTTACTTCCCCTTTTACTTAACCCACTTTTTGTTCTTTGTCTTCTCCGGAGAAGGATATAATGAAGAAGAAGGAGATTGTAGGTCCCGGGTGAAGTAGAAGGAAAAGGAATAGGAGGAGATTTTTCTTCCTCCTTTCGTAGATAAGTGAAAGAGATTTTCCTTCTCCTATTTCTAACCTCTTAGATCCCCTTCTACTTAACCCACTCTTTGTTCTTTGTCTTCTGCGGAGAAGGATATAATGAAGAAGAAGGAGATTGTAGGACCCGGGTGAAGTAGAAGGAGAAGGAATAGGAGGAGATTTTTCTTTCTCCTTTTCTAGATAAGTGAAAGAGATTTCCTTCTCCTTTTCCTAGCCCTTTACTTCTTCTTTTACTTAACCCACTTTTTGTTCTTTGTCTTCTGCGGAGAAGGATATAATGAAGAAGAAGGAGATTGTAGGACCCGGGCGAAGTAGAAGGAGAAGGAATAGGAGGAGATTTTTCTTCCTCCTTTCCTAGATAAGTGAAAGAGATTTTCCTTCTCCTTTTCCTAGCCCTTTACTTCCCCTTTTACTTAACCCACTTTTTGTTCTTTGTCGTCTGCGGAGAAGGATATAATGAAGAAGAAGGAGATTGTAGGACCCGGGTGAAGTAGAAGGAGAAGGAATGGGAGGAGATTTTCCTTCCTCCTTTTCTAGATAAGTGAAAGAGATTTTCCTTCTCCTTTTCCTAGCCCTTTACTTCCCCTTTTACTTAACCCACTTTTTGTTCTTTGTCTTCTCCGGAGAAGGATATAATGAAGAAGAAGGAGATTGTAGGACCCGGGTGAAGTAGAAGGAAAAGGAATAGGAGGAGATTTTTTTTCCTCCTTTCCTAGATATGCGAAAGAGATTTTCCTTCTCCTTTGCCTAGCCCTTTACTTCCCCTTTTACTTAACCCACTTTTTGTTCTTTGTCTTCTGTGGAGAAGGATATAATGAAGAAGAAGGAGATTGTAGGACCCGGGTGAAGTAGAAGGAGAAGGAATAGGAGGAGATTTTCCTTCCTCCTTTCCTAGATAAGTGCAAGAGATTTTCCTTCCCCTTTTCCTAGCCCTTAACTTCCCCTTTTACTTAACCCACTTTTTGTTCTTTGTCTTCTGCGGAGAACGATATAGTGAAGAAGAAGGAGATTGTAGGACCCGGGTGAAGTAGAAGGAGAAGGAATAGGAGGAGATTTTTCTTCCTCCTTTCCTAGATAAGTGAAAGAGATTTTCCTTCTCCTTTTCCTAGCCCTTTACTTCCCCTTTTACTTAACCCACTTTTTGTTCTTTGTCTTCTGCGGAGAAGGATATAATGAAGAAGAAGGAGATTGTAGGACCCGGGTGAAGTAGAAAGAGAAGGAATAGGAGGAGGTTTTTCTTCCTCCTTTCCTAGATAAATGAAAGAGATTTCCTTCTCCTTTTCCTAGCCCTTTACTTCCCCTTTTACTTAACCCCCTTTTTGTTCTTTATCTTCTGCGGTGAAGGATATAGTGAAGAAGAAGGAGATTGTAGGTCCCGGGTGAAGTAGAAGGAGAAGGAATAGGAGGAGATTTTTCTTCCTTCTTTCCTAGATAAGTGAAAGAGATTTTCCTTCTCCTTTTCCTAGCCCTTTACTTCCCCTTTTACTTAACCCACTTTTTGTTCTCTGTCTTCTGCGGAGAAGGATATAATGAAGAAGAAGGAGATTGTAGGACCCGGGTGAAGAAGAAAGAGAAGGAATAGGAGGAGATTATTCTTCCTCTTTTCCTAGATAAGTGTAAGAGATTTTCCTTCTCCTTTTCCTAGCCCTTTACTTCCCCTTTTAATTAACCCACTTTTTGTTCTTTGTCTTCTGCGGAGAAGGATATAATGAAGAAGAAGGAGATTGATTCTTCTGCGGAGAAGGATATAATGAAGAAGAAGGAGATTGTAGGACCCGGGTGAAGTAGAAGGAGAAGGAATAGGAGGAGATTTTCCTTCCTTCTTTCCTAGATAAGTGAAAGAGATTTTCCTTCTCCTTTTTCTAACTTGTTAGTTCCCCTTTTACTTGACCCACTCTTTGTTCTTTGTCTTCTGCGGAGAAGGATATAATGAAGAAGAAGGAGATTGTAGGACCCGGGTGAAGTAAAAGGAGAAGGAATAGGAGAAGATTTGCCTTCCTGTTTTCCTAGATAAGTGAAAGAGATGTTCCTTCTCCTTTTCCTAGCCCTTTACTTCCCCTTTTACTTAACCCACTTTTTGTTCTTTGTCTTTTGTGGATAAGGATCTAGTGAAGAAGAAGGAGATTGTAGGACCCGGGTGAAGTAGAAGGAGAAGGAATAGGAGGAGATTTTTCTTCCTTCTTTCCTAGATAAGTGAAAAAGATTTTCCTTCTCCTTTTCCTAGCCCTTTACTTCCCCTTTTACTTAACCCATTCCTTGTTCTTTAACTTCTGCGGAGAAGGATATAATGAAGGAGAAGGATATTGTAGGACCCGCGTGAAGTAGGAGGTAAAGGAATAGGAGGAAATTTTCCTTCCTCTTTTCCTAGATAAGTGAAAGAGATTTTCCTTCTCCTTTTCCTAGCCCTTTACTTCCCCTTTTACTTAACCCACTTTTTGTTCTTTGTCTTCTGCGGAGAAGGATATAGTGAAGAAGAAGGAGATTGTAGGTCCCGGGTGAAGTAGAAGGAGAAGGAATAGGAGGAGATTTTCCTTCCTCCTTTCCTAGATAAATGAAAGAGATTTTCCTTCTCCTTTTCCTAGCCCTTTACTTCCCCTTTTACTTAACCCACTTTTTGTTCTTTGTCTTCTGCGGAGAAGGATATAATGAAGAAGAAGGAGATTGTAGGACCCGGGTGAAGTAGAAGGAGAAGGAATAGGAGGAGATTTTCCTTTCTTCTTTCCTAGATAAGTGAAACAGATTTTCCTTCTCCTTTTTCTAACTTGTTAGTTCCCCTTTTACTTAACCCACTCTTTGTTCTTTGTCTTCTGCGGTGAAGGATATAATGAAGAAGAAGGAGATTGTAGGTCCCGGGTGAAGTAGAAGGAGAAGGAATAGGGAGAGATTTTCCTTCCTCTTTTCCTAGATAAGTGAAAGAGATTTTCCTTCTCCTTTTCCTAGCCCTTTACTTCCCCTTTTACTTAACCCACTTTTTGTTCTTTGTCTTCTGCGGAGAAGGATATAATGAAGAAGAAGGAGATTGTAGGACCCGGGTGAAGAAAAAGGAGAAGGAAAAGTAGGAGATTTTCCTTCCTCCTTTCCTAGATAAGTGAAAGAGATTTTCCTTCTCCTTTTCCTAGCCCTTTACTTCCCCTTTTACTTAACCCACTCTTTGTTCTTTGTCTTCTGCGGAGAAGGATATAATGAAGAAGAAGGAGATTGTAGGTCCCGGGTGAAGTAGAAGGAAAAGGAATAGGAGGAGATTTTTCTTCCTCCTTTTCTAGATAAGTGAAAGTGATTTTCCTTCTCCTTTTCCTAGCCCTTTACTTCCCCTTTTACTTAACCCACTTTTGTTCTTTGTCTTCTGCGGAGAAGGATATAGTGAAGAAGAAGGAGATTGTAGGTCCCGGGTGAAGTAGAAGGAGAAGGAATAGGAGGAGATTTTCCTTCCTCCTTTCCTAGATAAGTGAAAGAGATTTTCCTTCTCCTTTTCCTAGCCCTTTACTTCCCCTTTTACTTAACCCACTTTTTGATCTTTGTCTTCTGCGGAGAAGGATATAATGAAGAAGAAGGAGATTGTAGGACCCGGGTGAAGTAAAAGGAGAAGGAATAGGAGAAGATTTTCCTTCCTCTTTTCCTAGATAAGTGAAACAGATGTTCCTTCTCCTTTTCCTAGCCCTTTACTTCCCCTTTCACTTAACCCACTTTTTGTTTTTTGTCTTTTGTGGAGAAGGATCTAGTGAAGAAGAAGGAGATTGTAGGACCCGGGTGAAGTAGAAGGAGAAGGAATAGGAGGAGATTTTCCTTTCTTCTTTCCTAGATAAGTGAAAGAGATTTTCCTTCTCCTTTTTCTAACTTGTTAGTTCCCCTTTTACTTAGCCCACTCTTTGTTCTTTGTCTTCTGCGGTGAAGGATATAATGAAGAAGAAGGAGATTGTAGGACCCGGTTGAAGTAAAAGGAGAAGGAATAGGAGAAGATTTTCCTTCCTCTTTTCCTAGATAAGTGAAACAGATGTTCCTTCTCCTTTTCCTAGCCCTTTACTTCCCCTTTCACTTAACCCACTTTTTGTTCTTTGTCTTTTGTGGAGAAGGATCTAGTGAAAAAGAAGGAGATTGTAGGACCCGGGTGAAGTAGAAGGAGAAGGAATAGGAGGAGATTTTTCTTCCTTCTTTCCTAGATAAGTGAAAGAGATTTTCCTTCTCCTTTACCTAGCCCTTTACTTCCCCTTTTACTTAACCCACTTTTTGTTCTTTGTCTTCTCCGGAGAAGGATATAATGAAGAAGAAGGAGATTGAAGGTCCCGGGTGAAGTAGAAGGAAAAGGAATAGGAGGAGATTTTCCTTCCTCCTTTCCTAGATAAGTGAAAGAGATGTTCCTTCTCCTTTTCCTAGCCCTTTACTTCCCCTTTTACTTAACCCACTTTTTGTTCTTTGTTTTCTGCGGAGAAGGATCTAGTGAAGAAGAAGGAGATTGTAGGACCCGGGTGAAGTAGAAGGAGAAGCAATAGGTGGAGATTTTCCTTCCTCCTTTCCTAGATAAGTGAAAGAGATTTTTCCTTCTCCTTTTCCTAGCCCTTTACTTCCCCTTTTACTTAACCCATTCCTTGTTCCTTAACTTCTGCGGAGAAGGATATAATGAAGGAGAAGGATATTGTAGGACCCGCGTGAAGTAGGAGGTAAAGGAATAGGAGGAGATTTTCCTTCCTCTTTTCCTAGATAAGTGAAAGATATTTTCCTTCTCCTTTTCCTAGCCCTTTACTTCCCCTTTTACTTAACCCACTTTTTGTTCTTTGTCTTCTGTGGAGAAGGATATAGTGAAGAAGAAGGAGATTGTAGGTCCCGGGTGAAGTAGAAGGAGAAGGAATAGGAGGAGATTTTCCTTCCTCCTTTCCTAGATAAGTGAAAGAGATTTTCCTTCTCCTTTTCCTAGCCCTTTACTTCCCCTTTTACTTAACCCACTTTTTGTTCTTTGTCTTCTGCGTAGAAGGATTTAATGAAGAAGAAGGTGATTGTAGGACCCGGGTGAAGTAGAAGGAGAAGAAATAGGAGGAGATTTTCCTTCCTCCTTTCCTAGATAAGTGAAAGAGATTTTCCTTCTCCTTTTCCTAGCCCTTTACTTCCCCTTTTACTTAACCCACTTTTTGTTCTTTGTCTTCTGCGGAGAAGGATATAATGAAGAAGAAGGAGATTGTAGGTCCCGGGTGAAGTAGAAGGAAAAGGAATAGGAGGAGATTTTTCTTCCTCCTTTTCTAGATAAGTGAAAGTGATTTTCCTTCTCCTTTTCCTAGCCCTTTACTTCCCCTTTTACTTAACCCACTTTTGTTCTTTGTCTTCTGCGGAGAAGGATATAATGAAGAAGAAGGAGATTGTAGGACCCGGGTGAAATAGAAGGAGATGGAATAGGAGAAGATTTTTCTTTCTTCTTTCCTAGATAAGTAAAAAAGATTTTCCTTCTCCTTTTCCTAGCCCTTTACTTCCCCTTTTACTTAACCCACTTTTTGTTCTTTGTCTTCTGGGGAGAAGGATATAGTGAAGAAGAAGGACATTGTAGGACCCGGGTGAAGTAGAAGGAGAAAGAATAGGAGGAGATTTTTCTTCCTTCTTTCCTAGATAAGTGAAAAAGATTTTCCTTCTCCTTTTCCTAGCCCTTTACTTCCCCTTTTACTTAACCCACTTTTTGTTCTTTGTCTTCTGCGGAGAAGAATATAATGAAGAAGAAGGAGATTGTAGGACCCGGGTGAAGTAGAAGGAGAAGGAATAGGAGAAGATTTTCCTTCCTCCTTTCCTAGATAAGTGAAATAGATTTTCCTTCTCCTTTTCCTAGCCCTTTACTTCCCCTTTTACATAACCCACTTTTTGCTCATTGTCTGCTGCGGAGAAGGATATAATGAAGAAGAAGGAGATTGTAGGACCCGGGTGAAGTAGAAGGAGAAGGAATAGGAGAAGATTATTCTTCCTCTTTTCCTAGATAAGTGAAAGAGATTTTCCTTCTCCTTTTCCTAGCCCTTTACTTCCCCTTTTACTTAACCCACTTTTTGTTCTTTGTCTTCTGCGGAGAAGGATATAATGAAGAAGAAGGAGATTGTAGGTCCCGGGTGAAGTAGAAGGAAAAGGAATAGGAGGAGATTTTTCTTTCTCCTTTTCTAGATAAGTGAAAGAGATTTTCCTTCTCCTTTTCCTAGCCCTTTACTTCCCCTTTTACTTAACCCACTTTTGTTCTTTGTCTTCTGCGGAGAAGGATATAAAGAAGAAGAAGGAGATTGTAGGACCCGGGTGAAATAGAAGGAGATGGAATAGGAGAAGATTTTTCTTCCTTCTTTATTAGATAAGTGAAAAAGATTTTCCTTCTCCTTTTCCTAGCCCTTTACTTCCCCTTTTACTTAACCCACTTTTTGTTCTTTGTGTTCTGGGGAAAAGGATATAGTGAAGAAGAAGGAGGTTGTAGGACCCGGGTGAAGTAGAAGGAGAAGGAATAGGAGGAGATTTTTCTTCCTTCTTTCCTAGATAAGTGAAAGAGATTTTCCTTCTCCTTTTCCTAGCCCTTTACTTCCCCTTTTACTTAACCCACTTTTTGTTCTTTGTCTTCTGCGGAGAAGGATATAATGAAGAAGAAGGAGATTGTAGGACCCGGGTGAAGTAGAAGGAGAAGGAATAGGAGGAGATTTTTCTTCCTTCTTTCCTAGATAAGTGAAAGAGATTTTCCTTCTCCTTTTCCTAGCCCTTTACTTCCCCTTTTACTTAACCCACTTTTTGTTCTTTGTCTTCTGCGGAGAAGGATATAATGAAGAAGAAGGAGATTGTAGGACCCGGGTGAAGTAAAAGGAGAAGGAATAGGAGAAGATTTTCCTTCCTCTTTTCCTAGATAAGTGAAATAGATGTTCCTTCTCCTTTTCCTAGCCCTTTACTTCCCCTTTTACTTAACCCACTTTTTGTTCTTTGTCTTCTGTGGAGAAGGATCTAGTGAAGAAGAAGGAGATTGTAGGACCCGGGTGAAGTAGAAGGAGAAGGAATAGGAGGAGATTTTTCTTCCTTCTTTCCTAGATAAGTGAAAGAGATTTTCCTTCTCCTTTACCTAGCCCTTTACTTCCCCTTTTACTTAACCCACTTTTTGTTCGTTGTCTTCTGCGGAGAAGGATCTAGTGAAGAAGAAGGAGATTGTAGGACCCGGGTGAAGTAGAAGGAGAAGGAATAGGAGGAGATTTTTCTTCCTTCTTTCCTAGATAAGTGAAAGAGATTTTCCTTCTCCTTTACCTAGCCCTTTACTTCCCCTTTTACTTAACCCACTTTTTGTTCTTTGTCTTCTCCGGAGAAGGATATAATGAAGAAGAAGGAGATTGTAGGTCCCGGTTGAAGTAGAAGGAGAAGGAATAGGAGGAGATTTTTCTTCCTCCTTTCCTAGATAAGTGAAAGAGATTTTCCTTCTCCTTTTCCTAGCCCTTTACTTCTCCTTTTACTTAACCCATTCCTTGTTCTTTAACTTCTGCGGAGAAGGATATAATGAAGGAGAAGGATATTGTAGGACCCGCGTGAAGTAGGAGGTAAAGGAATAGGAGGAAATTTTCCTTCCTCTTTTCCTAGATAAGTGAAAGAGATTTTCCTTCTCCTTTTCCTAGCCCTTTACTTCCCCTTTTACTTAACCCACTTTTTGTTCTTTGTCTTCTGCGGAGAAGGATAAAGTGAAGAAGAAGGAGATTGTAGGTCCCGGGTAAAGTAGAAGGAGAAGGAATAGGAGGAGATTTTCCTTCCTCCTTCCTAGATAAGTGAAAGAGATTTTCCTTCTCCTTTTCCTAGCCCTTTACTTCCCCTTTTACTTAACCCACTTTTTGTTCTTTGTCTTCTGCGGAGAAGGATAAAGTGAAGAAGAAGGAGATTGTAGGACCCGGGTGAAGAAGAAGGAGAAGGAATAGGAGGAGATTTTTCTTTCTTCTTTCCTAGATAAGTAAAAAAGATTTTCCTTCTTCTTTTCCTAGCCCTTTACTTCCCCTTTTACTTAACCCACTTTTTGTTCTTTGTCTTCTGGGGAGAAGGATATAGTGAAGAAGAAGGAGATTGCAGGACCCGGGTGAAGTAGAAGGAGAAAGAATAGGAGGAGATTTTTCTTCCTTCTTTCCTAGATAAGTGAAAAAGATTTTCCTTCCCCTTTTCCTAGCCCTTTACTTCCCCTTTTACTTAACCCACTTTTTGTTCTTTGTCTTCTGCGGAGAAGAATATAATGAAGAAGAAGGAGATTGTAGGACCCGGGTGAAGTAGAAGGAGAAAGAATAGGAGGAGATTTTTCTTCCTTCTTTCCTAGATAAGTGAAAAAGATTTTCCTTCTCCTTTTCCTAGCCCTTTACTTCCCCTTTTACATAATCCACTTTTTGCTCATTGTCTTCTGCGGAGAAGGATATAATGAAGAAGAAGGAGATTGTAGGACCCGGGTGAAGTAGAAGGAGAAGGAATAGGAGAAGATTATTCTTCCTCTTTTCCTAGATAAGTGAAAGAGATTTTCCTTCTCCTTTTCCTAGCCCTTTACTTCCCCTTTTACTTAACCCACTTTTTGTTCTTTGTCTTCTGCGGAGAAGGATATAATGAAGAAGAAGGAGATTGTAGGACCCGGGTGAAGTAGAAGGAAAAGGAATAGGAGGAGATTTTTCTTCCTCCTTTTCTAGATAAGTGAAAGAGATTTTCCTTCTCCTTTTCCTAGCCCTTTACTTCCCCTTTTACTTAACCCACTTTTGTTCTTTGTCTTCTGCGGAGAAGGATATAATGAAGAAGAAGGAGATTGTAGGACCCGGGTGAAATAGAAGGAGAAGGAATAGGAGGAGATTTTTCTTCCTTCTTTCCTAGATAAGTGAAAAAGATTTTCCTTCTCCTTTCCCTAGCCCTTTACTTCCCCTTTTACTTAACCCACGTTTTGTTCTTTGTGTTCTGGGGAGAAGGATATAGTGAAGAAGAAGGAGATTGTAGGACCCGGGTGAAGTAGAAGGAGAAGGAATAGGAGGAGATTTTTCTTCCTTCTTTCCTAGATAAGTGAAAGAGATTTTCCTTCTCCTTTTCCTAGCCCTTTACTTCCCCTTTTACTTAACCCACTTTTTGTTCTTTGTCTTCTGCGGAGAAGGATATAATGAAGAAGAAGGAGATTGTAGGACCCGGGTGAAGTAGAAGGAGAAGGAATAGGAGGAGATTTTCCTTCCTTCTTTCCTAGATAAGTGAAAGAGATTTTCCTTCTCCTTTTTCTAACTTGTTAGTTCCCCTTTTACTTAACCCACTTTTTGTTCTTTGTCTTCTGCGGAGAAGGATATAATGAAGAAGAAGGAGATTGCAGGACCCGGGTGAAGTAGAAGGAGAAGGAATAGGAGAAGATTTTCCTTCCTCCTTTCCTAGATAAGTGAAAGAGATTTTCCTTCTGCTTTCCCTAGCCCTTTACTTCCCCTTTTACTTAACCCACTTTTTGTTCTTTGTCTTCTGCGGAGAAGGATATAATGAAGAAGAAGGAGATTGTAGGACCCGGGTGAAGTAGAAGGAGAAGGAATAGGAGGAGATTTTTCTTCCTTCTTTCCTAGATAAGTGAAAGAGATTTTCCTTCTCCTTTTCCTAGCCCTTTACTTCCCCTTTTACTTAACCCACTTTTTGTTCTTTGTCTTCTGGGGAGAAGGATATAGTGAAGAAGAAGGAGATTGTAGGACCCGGGTGAAGTAGAAGGAAAAGGAATAGGAGGAGATTTTCCTTCCTCTTTTTCTAAATAAGTGAAAGAGATTTTCCTTCTCCTTTTCCTAGCCCTTTACTTCCCCTTTTACTTAACCCACTTTTTGTTCTTTGTCTTCTGCGGAGAAGGATATAATGAAGAAGAAGGAGATTGTAGGACCCGGGTGAAGTAGAAGGAGAAGGAATAGGAGGAGATTTTCCTTCCTCCTTTCCTAGATAAGTGAAAGAGATTTTCCTTCTCCTTTTCCTAGCCCTTTATTTCCCCTTTTACATAATCCACTTTTTGTTCTTTGTCTTCTGCGGAGAAGGATATAATGAAGAAGAAGGAGATTGTAGGACCCGGGTGAAGTAGAAGGAGAAGGAATAGGAGGAGATTTTCCTTCCTTCTTTCCTAGATAAGTGAAAGAGATTTTCCTTCTCCTTTTTCTAACTTGTTAGTTCCCCTTTTACTTAACCCACTCTTTGTTCTTTGTCTTCTGCGGAGAAGGATATAATGAAGAAGAAGGAGATTGTAGGACCCGGGAGAAGTTAAAGGAGAAGGAATAGGAGAAGATTTTCCTTCCTCTTTTCCTAGATAAGTGAAAGAGATGTTCCTTCTCCTTTTCCTAGCCCTTTACTTCCCCTTTTACTTAACCAAATTTTTGTTCTTTGTCTTTTGTGGAGAAGGATCTAGTGAAAAAGAAGGAGATTGTAGGACCCGGGTGAAGTAGAAGGAGAAGGAAAAGGAAAAGATTTTCCTTCCTTCTTTCCTATATAAGTGAAAGAGATTTTCCTTCTCCTTTACCTAGCCCTTTACTTCCCCTTTTACTTAACCCACTTTTTGTTCTTTGTCTTCTGCGGAGAAGGATATAATGAAGAAGAAGGAGATTGTAGGACCCGGGTGAAGTAGAAGGAGAAGGAATAGGAGGAGATTTTTCTTCCTCCTTTCCTAGATAAGTGAAAGAGATTTTCCTTCTCCTTTTCCTAGCCCTTTACTTCCCCTTTTACTTAACCCACTTTTTGTTCTTTGTCTTCTGGGGAGAAGGATCTAGTGAAAAAGAAGGAGATTGTAGGACCCGGGTGAAGTAGAAGGAGAAGGAAAAGGAAAAGATTTTCCTTCCTTCTTTCCTATATAAGTGAAAGAGATTTTCCTTCTCCTTTACCTAGCCCTTTACTTCCCCTTTTACTTAACCCACTTTTTGTTCTTTGTCTTCTGCGGAGAAGGATATAATGAAGAAGAAGGAGATTGTAGGACCCGGGTGAAGTAGAAGGGGAAGGAATATGAGGAGATTTTCCTTCCTCTTTTCCTAGATAAGTGAACCTTATGTTCTTTCTCCTTTTCCTAGCCCTTTACTTCCCCTTTTACTTAACCCACTTTTTGTTCTTTGTTTTCTGCGGAGAAGGATATAATGAAGAAGAAGGAGATTGTAGGTCCCGGGTGAAGTAGAAAGAAAAGGAATAGGAGGAGATTTTTTTTCCTCCTTTTCTAGATAAGTGAAAGAGATTTTCCTTCTCCTTTTCCTAACCCTTTACTTCCCCTTTTACTTAACCCACTTTTTGTTCTTTGTCTTCTGGGGAGAAGGATATAATGAAGAAGAAGGAGATTGTAGGACCCGGGTGAAGTAGAAGGAGAAAGAATAGGAGGAAATTTTCCTTCCTCCTTTCCTAGATAAGTGAAAGAGATTTTCCTTCTCCTTTTCCTAGCCCTTTACTTCCCCTTTTACTTAACCCACTTTTTGTTCTTTGTCTTCTGCGGAGAAGGATATAATGAAGAAGAAGGAGATTGTAGGTCCCGGGTGAAGTAGTAGGAGAAGGAATAGGAGAAGATTTTTCTTCCTCCTTTTCTAGATAAGTGAAAGAGATTTTCCTTCTCCTTTTCCTAGCCCTTTACTTCCCCTTTTACCTTATCCACTTTTTGTTCTTTTTCTTCTGCGGAGAAGGATATAATGAAGAAGAAGGAGATTGTAGGACCCGGGTGAAGTAGAAGGAGATGGAATATGAGGAGATTTTCCTTCCTCTTTTCCAAGATAAGTGAACCAGATGTTCTATCTCCTTTTCCTAGCCCTTTACTTCCTCTTTTACTTAACACACTTTTTGTTCTTTGTCTTCTGCGGAGAAGGATATAATGAAGAAGAAGGAGATTGGAGGACCCGGGTGAAGTAGAAGGAGAAGGAATAGGAGGAGATTTTCCTTCCTCCTTTCCTAGATAAGTGAAAGAGATTTTCCTTCTCCTTTTCCTAGCCCTTTACTTCCCCTTTTACTTAACCCACATTATGTTCTTTGTCTTCTGCGGAGAAGGATATAGTGAAGAAGAAGGAGATTGTAGGTCCCGGGTGAAGTAGAAGGAAAAGGAATAGGAGGAGATTTTTCTTCCTCCTTTTCTAGATAAGTGAAAGAGATTTTCCTTCTCCTTTTCCTAGCCCTTTACTTCCCCTTTTACTTAACCCACTTTTTGTTCTTTGTCTTCTGCGGAGAAGGATATAATGAAGAAGAAGTAGATTGTAGGACCCGGGTGAAGTAGAAGGAGAAGGAATAGGAGGAGATTTTCCTTCCTCCTTTCCTAGATAAGTGAAAGAGATTTTCCTTCTCCTTTTCCTTGCCCTTTACTTCCCCTTTTACTTAACCCACTTTTTGTTCTTTGTCTTCTGCGGAGAAGGATATAATGAAGAAGAAGGAGATTGTAGGTTTTGGGTGAAGTAGAAGGAAAAGGAATAGGAGGAAATTTTTCTTCCTCCTTTTCTAGATAAGTGAAAGAAATTTTCATTCTCCTTTTCCTAGCCCTTTACTTCCCCTTTTACTTAACCCACTTTTTGTTCTTTGTCTTCTGCGGAGAAGGATATAATGAAGAAGAAGGAGATTGTAGGACCCGGGTGAAGTAGAAGGAGAAGGAATAGGAGGAGATTTTCCTTCCTCCTTTCCTAGATAAATTAAAGAGTTCCCTTCTCCTTTTCCTAGCCCTTTACTTCCCCTTTTACTTAACCCACTTTTTTTTCTTTGTCTTCTGCGGAGAAGGATATAGTGAAGAAGAAGGAGATTGGAGGACCCGGGTGAAGTAGAAGGAGGAGGAATAGGAGGAGATTAACCTTTTTTCTTTCCTAGATAAGTGAAAGAGATTTTCCTTCTCCTTTTCCTAGCCCTTTACTTCCCCTTTTACTTAACCCCTTTTACTTAACCCACTTTTTGTTCTTTGTCTTCTGCGGAGAAGGATATAGTAAAGAAGAAGGATATTGTAGAACCCGAGTGAAGTAGAAGGAGAAGGAATATGAATAGATTTTTCTTCCTTCTTTCCTAGATAAGTGAAAGAGATTTTTCTTCTCCTTTACCTAGCCCTTTACTTCCCCTTTTACTTAACCCACTTTTTGTTCTTTGTCTTCTCCAGGGAAGGATATAATGAAGAAGAAGGAGATTGTAGGTCCCGGGTGAAGTAGAAGGAAAAGGAATAGGAGGAGATTTTCCTTCCTTCTTTCCTAGATAAGTGAAAGTGATTTTCCTTCTCCTTTTCCTAGCCCCTTACTTCCCCTTTTACTTAACCCACTTTTTGTTCTTTGTCTTCTGGGGAAAAGGATATAGTGAAGAAGAAGGAGATTGTAGGACCCGCGTGAAGTAGGAGGTAAAGGAATAGGAGGAAATTTTCCTTCCTCTTTTCCTAGATAAGTGAAAGAGATTTTACTTCTCCTTTTCCTAGCCCTTTACTTCCCCTTTTACTTAACCCACATTTTGTTCTTTGTCTTCTGGGGAGAAAGATATAGTGAAGAAGAAGGAGATTGTAGGACCCGGGTGAAGTAGAAGGAGAAGGAAAAAGAATAGTTTGGGATTTTTCTTCCTTCTTTCCTAGATAAGTGAAAGAGATTTTCCTTCTCCTTTTCCTAGCTCTTTACTTCTCCTTTTACTTAACCCACTTTTTGTTCTTTGTCTTCTGCGGAGAAGGATATAATGAAGAAGAAGGAGATTGTAGGTCCCGGGTGAAGTAGAAGGAGAAGGAATAGGAGGAGATTTTCCTTCCCCCTTTCCTAGATCAGTGAAAGAGATTTTCCTTCTCCTTTTCCTAGCCCTTTACTTCTCCTTTTACTTAACCCACTTTTTGTTCTTTGTCTTCTGCGGAGAAGAATAAAATGAAGAAGAAGGAGATTGTAGGACCCGGGTGAAGTAGAAGGAAAAGGAATAGGAGGAGATTTTTCTTCCACCTTTTCTAGATAAGTGAAAGAGATTTTCCTTCTCCTTTTCCTAGTCCTTTACTTCCCCTTATACTTAACCCACTTTTTGTTCTTTGTCTTCTGGGGAGAAGGATATAATGTAAAAGAAGGAGATTGTAGGACCCGGGTGAGGTAGAAGGAAAAGGAATAGGAGGAGATTTTTCTTCCTCCTTTTCTAGAAAAGTGAAAGAGATTTTTCTTCTCCTTTTCCTAGCCCTTTACTTCCCCTTTTACTTAACCCACTTTTTGTTCTTTGTCTTCTGCGAAGAAGGATATAATGAAGAAGAAGGAGATTGTAGGACCCGGGTGAAGTAGAAGGAGAAGGAATAGGAGGAGATTTTCCTTCCTCCTTTCCTAGATAAGTGAAAGAGATTTTCCTTCTCCTTTTCCTAGCTCTTTACTTCTCCTTTTACTTAACCCACTTTTTGTTCTTTGTCTTCTGCGGAGAGGGATAAAATCAAGAAGAAGGAGATTGTAGGACCCGGGTGAAGTAGAAGGAAAAGGAATAGGAGGAGATTTTTCTTCCTCCTTTTCTAGATAAGTGAAAGTGATTTTCCTTCTCCTTTTCCTAGTCCTTTACTTCCCCTTATACTTAACCCACTTTTTGTTCTTTGTCTTCTGAGGAGAAGGATCTAGTGAAAAAGAAGGAGATTGTAGGACCCGGGTGAGGTAGAAGGAAAAGGAATAGGAGGAGATTTTTCTTCCTCCTTTTCTAGAAAAGTGAAAGAAATTTTCATTCTCCTTTTCCTAGCCCTTTACTTCCCCTTTTACTTAACCCACTTGCTGCTCTTTGTCTTCTGCGGAGAAGGATATAATGAAGAAGAAGGAGATTGTAGGACCCGGGTGAAGTAGAAGGAGAAGGAATAGGAGGAGATTTTCCTTCCTTCTTTCCTAGATAAGTGAAAGTGATTTTCCTTCTCCTTTTCCTAGCCCTTTACTTCCCCTTTTACTTAACCCACTTTTTGTTCTTTGTCTTCTGCGAAGAAGGATATAATGAAGAAGAAGGAGATTGTAGGACCCGGGTGAAGTAGAAGGAGAAGGAATAGGAGGAGATTTTCCTTCTCCTTTTCCTAGCCCTTTACTTCCCCTTTTACTTAACCCACTTTTTGTTCTTTGTCTTTTGCGGAGAAGGATATAATGAAGAAGAAGGAGATTGTAGGACCCGGGTGAAATAGAAGGAGAAGGAATAGGAGGAGATTTTCCTTCCTCCTTTCCTATATAAATGAAAGAGTTTCCTTCTCCTTTTCCTAGCCCTTTACTTCCCCTTTTACTTAACCCACTTTTTGTTCTTTGTCTTCTGCGGAGAAGGATATAGTGAAGAAGAAGGAGATTGTAGGACCCGGGTGAAGTAGAAGGAGGAGGAATAGGAGGAGATTAACCTTTCTTTTTTCCTAGATAAGTGAAAGAGATTTTCCTTCTCCTTTTCCTAGCCCTTTACTTCCCCTTTTACTTAACCCCTTTTATTTAACCCACTTTTTGTTCTTTGTCTTCTGCGGAGAAGGATATAGTAAAGAAGAAGGAGATTGTAGAACCCGGGTGAAGTAGAAGGAGAAGGAATATGAATAGATTTTTCTTCCTTCTTTCCTAGATAAGTGAAAGAGGTTTTTCTTCTCCTTTACCTAGCCCTTTACTTCCCCTTTTACTTAACCCACTTTTTGTTCTTTGTCTTCTCTAGGGAAGGATATAATGAAGAAGAAGGAGATTGTAGGTCCCGGGTGAAGTAGAAGGAAAAGGAATAGGAGGAGATTTTTCTTCCTTCTTTTCTAGATAAGTGAAAGAGATTTTCCTTCTCCTTTTCCTAGCCCTTTACTTCCCCTTTTACTTAACCCACTTTTTGTTCTTTGTATTCTGCGGAGAAGGATATAATGAAGAAGAAGGAGATTGTAGGACCCGGGTGAAGTAGAAGGAGAAGGAATATGAGGAGATTTTTCTTCCTCCTTTTCTAGATAAGTGAAAGAGATTTTCCTTCTCCTTTTCCTAGCCCTTTACTTCCCCTTTTACTTAACCCACTTTTTGTTCTTTGTCTTCTGCGGAGAAGGATATAATGAAGAAGAAGGAGATTGTAGGACCCGGGTGAAGTAGAAGGAGAAGGAATAGGAGGAGATTTTCCTTCCTTCTTTCCTTGATAAGTGAAAGTGATTTTCCTTCTCCTTTTCCTAGCCCTTTACTTCCCCTTTTACTTAATCCACTTTTTGTTCTTTTTGTTCTGCGGAGAAGGATATAATGAAGAAGAAGGAGATTGTAGGACCCGGGTGAAGTAGAAGGAGAAGGAATATGAGGAGATTTTCCTTCCTCTTTTCTAAGATAAGTGAACCAGATTTTCTTTCTCCTTTTACTAGCCCTTTACTTCCCCTTTTACTTAACACACATTTTGTTCTTTGTCTTCTGCGGAGAAGGATATAATGAAGAAGAAGGAGATTGTAGGTTTTGGGTGAAGTAGAAGGAGAAGGAATAGGAGGAGATTTTCCTTCCTCTTTTCCTAGATAAGTAAAAGAGATTTTCCTTCTCCTTTTCCCAGCCCTTTACTTCCCCTTTTACTTAACCCACTTTTTGTTCTTTGTCTTCTGCGGAGAAGGATAAAATGAAGAAGAAGGAGATTGTAGGTCCGGGGTGAAGTAGAAGGAAAAGGAATAGGAGGAGATTTTTCTTCCTCCTTTTCTAGATAAGTGAAAGAGATTTTCCTTCTCCTTTTCCTAGCCCTTTACTTCCCCTTTTACTTAACCCACTTTTTGTTCTTTGTCTTCTGCGGAGAAGGATATAATGAAGAAGAAGGAGATTGTAGGACCCGGGTGAAGTAGAAGGAGAAGGAATAGGAGGAGATTTTCCTTCCTCCTTTCCTTGATAAGTGAAAGTGGTTTTCCTTCTCCTTTTCCTAGCCCTTTACTTCCCCTTTTACTTAACCCACTTTTTGTTCTTTGTCTTCTGCGGAGAAGGATAAAATGAAGAAGAAGGAGATTGTAGGACCCGGGTGAAATAGAAGGAGAAGGAATAGGAGGAGATTTTTCTTCCTCCTTTTCTAGATAAGTGAAAGAGATTTTCCTTCTCCTTTTCCTAGCCCTTTACTTCCCCTTTTACTTAATCCACTTTTTGTTCTTTTTCTTCTTTGGAGAAGGATATAATGAAGAAGAAGGAGATTGTAGGACCCAGGTGAAGTAGAAGGAGAAGGAATATGAGGAGATTTTCCTTCCTCTTTTCCAAGATAAGTGAACCTTATGTTCTTTCTCCTTTTCCTAGCCCTTTACTTCCCCTTTTACTTAACCCACTTTTTGTTCTTTGTCTTCTGCGGAGAAGGATATAATGAAGAAGAAGGAGGTTGTAGGTCCCGGGTGAAATAGAAGGAGAAGGAATAGGAGAAGATTTTTCTTCCTCCTTTTCTAGATAAGTGAAAGAGATTTTCCTTCTCCTTTTCCTAGCCCTTTACTTCCCCTTTTACTTAATCCACTTTTTGTTCTTTTTCTTCTGCGGAGAAGGATATAATGAAGAAGAAGGAGATTGTAGGACCCGGGTGAAGTAGAAGGAGAAGGAATATGAGGAGATTTTCCTTCCTCTTTTCCAAGATAAGTGAACCAGATGTTCTTTCTCCTTTTCCTAGCCCTTTACTTCCCCTTTTACTTAACCCACTTTTTGTTTTTTGTCTTCTGCGGAGAAGGATATAATGAAGAAGAAGGAGATTGGAGGACCCGGGTGAAGTAGAAGGAGAAGGAATAGGAGGAGATTTTCCTTCCCCCTTTCCTAGATAAGTGAAAGAGATTTTCCTTCTCCTTTTCCTAGCCCTTTGCTTCTCCTTTTACTTAACCCACATTATGTTCTTTGTCTTCTGCGGAGAAGGATATAGTGAAGAAGAAGGAGATTGTAGGTCCCGGGTGAAGTAGAAGGAAAAGGAATAGGAGGAAATTTTTCTTCCTCCTTTTCTAGATAAGTGAAAGAGATTTTCCTTCTCCTTTTCCTAGCCCTTTACTTCCCCTTTTACTTAACCCACTTTTTGTTCTTTGTCTTCTGCGGAGAAGGATATAATGAAGAAGAAGGAGATTGTAGGTTTTGGGTGAAGTAGAAGGAAAAGGAATAGGAGGAGATTTTTCTTCCTCCTTTTCTAGATAAGTGAAAGAAATTTTCATTCTCCTTTTCCTAGCCCTTTACTTCCCCTTTTACTTAACCCACTTTTTGTTCTTTGTCGTCTGCGGAGAAGGATATAATGAAGAAGAAGGAGATTGTAGGACCCGGGTGAAGTAGAAGGAGAAGGAATAGGAGGAGATTTTCCTTCCTCCTTTCCTAGATAAGTGAAAGAGATTTTCCTTCTCCTTTTCCTAGCCCTTTACTTCCCCTTTTACTTAACACACATTTTGTTCTTTGTCTTCTGCGGAGAAGGATATAATGAAGAAGAAGGAGATTGTAGGACCCGGGTGAAGTAGAAGGAGAAGGAATAGGAGGAGATTTTCCTTCCTCCCTTCCTAGATAAGTGAAAGAGATTTTCCTTCTCCTTTTCCTAGCCCTTTACTTCCCCTTTTACTTAACCCACTTTTTGTTCTTTGTCTTCTGCGGAGAAGGATATAATGAAGAAGAAGGAGATTGTAGGACCCGGGTGAAGTAGAAGGAGAAGGAATAGGAGGAGATTTTCCTTCCTCCTTTCCTAGATAAGTGAAAGAAATTTTCATTCTCCTTTTCCTAGCCCTTTACTTCCCCTTTTACTTAACCCACTTTTTGTTCTTTGTCTTCAGCGGAGAAGGATATAATGAAGAAGAAGGAGATTGTAGGTCCCGGGTGAAGTAGAAGGAAAAAGAATAGGAGGAGATTTTTCTTCCTCCTTTCCTAGATAAATGAAAGATTTTCCTTCTCCTTTTCCTAGCCCTTTACTTCCCCTTTTACTTAACCCCCTTTTTGTTCTTTATCTTCTGCGGAGAAGGATATAGTGAAGAAGAAGGAGATTGTAGGTCCCGGGTGAAGTAGAAGGAGAAGGAATAGGAGGAGATTTTTCTTCCTTCTTTCCTAGATAAGTGAAAGAGATTTTCCTTCTCCTTTTCCTAGCCCTTTACTTCCCCTTTTACTTAACCCACTTTTTGTTCTTTGTCTTCTGCGGAGAAGGATATAATGAAGAAGAAGGAGATTGTAGAACCCGGGTGAAGAAGAAGAAGAAGGAATAAGAGGAGAATATTCATCCTCTTTCCCTAGATAAGTGAAAGAGATTTTCCTTCTCCTTTTCCTAGCCCTTTACTTCCTCTTTTACTTAACCCACTTTTTGTTCTTTGTCTTCTGCGGAGAAGGATATAATGAAGAAGAAGGAGATTGTAGGTCCCGGTTGAAGTAGAAGGAAAAGGAATAGGAGGAGATTTTTCTTCCTCCTTTTCTAGATAAGTGAAAGAGATTTTCCTTCTCCTTTTCCTAGCCCTTTACTTCCCCTTTTACTTAACCCACTTTTGTTCTTTGTCTTCTACAGAGAAGGATATAATGAAGAAGAAGGAGATTGTAGGACCCGGGTGAAGTAGAAGGAGAAGGAATAGGAGGAGATTTTCCTTCTTCCTTTTCTAGATAAGTGAAAGAGATTTTCCTTCTCCTTTTCCTAGCCCTTTACTTCCCCTTTTACTTAACCCACTTTTTGTTCTTTGTCTTCTGCGGAGAAGGATATAATGAAGAAGAAGGAGATTGTAGGACCCGGGTGAAGTAGAAGGAGAAGGAATAGGAGGAGATTTTCCTTCCTCCTTTCCTAGATAAGTGAAAGAGATTTTCCTTCTCCTTTTCCTAGCCCTTTACTTCCCCTTTTACATAATCCACTTTTTGTTCTTTGTCTTCTGCGGAGAAGGATATAATGAAGAAGAAGGAGATTGTAGGACCCGGGTGAAGTAGAAGGAGAAGGAATAGGAGGAGATTTTCCTTCCTCCTTTTCTTGATAAGTGAAAGAGATTTTCCTTCTCCTTTTCCTAGCCCTTTACTTCCCCTTTTACTTAATCCACTTTTTGTTCTTTTTCTTCTTTGGAGAAGGATATAATGAAGAAGAAGGAGATTGTAGGACCCAGGTGAAGTAGAAGGAGAAGGAATATGAGGAGATTTTCCTTCTCCTTTTCCTTGCCCTTTACTTCCCCTTTTACTTAACCCACTTTTTGTTCTTTGTCTTCTGCGGAGAAGGATATAATGAAGAAGAAGGAGATTGTAGGTTTTGGGTGAAGTAGAAGGAAAAGGAATAGGAGGAAATTTTTCTTCCTCCTTTTCTAGATAAGTGAAAGACATTTTCATTCTCCTTTTCCTAGCCCTTTACTTCCCCTTTTACTTAACCCACTTTTTGTTCTTTGTCTTCTGCGGAGAAGGATATAATGAAGAAGAATGAGATTGTAGGACCCGGGTGAAGTAGAAGGAGAAGGAATAGGAGGAGATTTTCCTTCCTCCTTTCCTAGATAAATTAAAGAGTTTCCTTCTCCTTTTCCTAGCCCTTTACTTCCCCTTTTACTTAACCCACTTTTTTTTCTTTGTCTTCTGCGGAGAAGGATATAGTGAAGAAGAAGGAGATTGGAGGACCCGGGTGAAGTAGAAGGAGGAGGAATAGGAGGAGATTAACCTTTTTTCTTTCCTAGATAAGTGAAAGAGATTTTCCTTCTCCTTTTCCTAGCCCTTTACTTCCCCTTTTACTTAACCCCTTTTACTTAACCCACTTTTTGTTCTTTGTCTTCTGCGGAGAAGGATATAGTAAAGAAGAAGGAGATTGTAGAACCCGAGTGAAGTAGAAGGAGAAGGAATATGAATAGATTTTTCTTCCTTCTTTCCTAGATAAGTGAAAGAGATTTTTCTTCTCCTTTACCTAGCCCTTTACTTCCCCTTTTACTTAACCCACTTTTTGTTCTTTGTCTTCTCCAGGGAAGGATATAATGAAGAAGAAGGAGATTGTAGGTCCCGGGTGAAGTAGAAGGAAAAGGAATAGGAGGAGATTTTCCTTCCTTCTTTCCTAGATAAGTGAAAGTGATTTTCCTTCTCCTTTTCCTAGCCCCTTACTTCCCCTTTTACTTAACCCACTTTTTGTTCTTTGTCTTCTGGGGAAAAGGATATAATGAAGAAGAAGGAGATTGTAGGACCCGCGTGAAGTAGGAGGTAAAGGAATAGGAGGAAATTTTCCTTCCTCTTTTCCTAGATAAGTGAAAGAGATTTTCCTTCTCCTTTTCCTAGCCCTTTACTTCCCCTTTTACTTAACCCACATTTTGTTCTTTGTCTTCTGGGGAGAAAGATATAGTGAAGAAGAAGGAGATTGTAGGACCCGGGTGAAGTAGAAGGAGAAGGAAAAAGAATAGTTTGGGATTTTTCTTCCTTCTTTCCTAGATAAGTGAAAGAGATTTTCCTTCTCCTTTTCCTAGCTCTTTACTTCTCCTTTTACTTAACCCACTTTTTGTTCTTTGTCTTCTGCGGAGAAGGATATAATGAAGAAGAAGGAGATTGTAGGTCCCGGGTGAAGTAGAAGGAGAAGGAATAGGAGGAGATTTTCCTTCCCCCTTTCCTAGATCAGTGAAAGAGATTTTCCTTCTCCTTTTCCTAGCCCTTTACTTCTCCTTTTACTTAACCCACTTTTTGTTCTTTGTCTTCTGCGGAGAAGAATAAAACGAAGAAGAAGGAGATTGTAGGATCCGGGTGAAGTAGAAGGAAAAGGAATAGGAGGAGATTTTTCTTCCTCCTTTTCTAGATAAGTGAAAGAGATTTTCCTTCTCCTTTTCCTAGTCCTTTACTTCCCCTTATACTTAACCCACTTTTTGTTCTTTGTCTTCTGGGGAGAAGGATATAATGTAAAAGAAGGAGATTATAGGACCCGGGTGAGGTAGAAGGAAAAGGAATAGGAGGAGATTTTTCTTCCTCCTTTTCTAGAAAAGTGAAAGAGATTTTTCTTCTCCTTTTCCTAGCCCTTTACTTCCCCTTTTACTTAACCCACTTTTTGTTCTTTGTCTTCTGCGAAGAAGGATATAATGAAGAAGAAGGAGATTGTAGGACCCGGGTGAAGTAGAAGGAGAAGGAATAGGAGGAGATTTTCCTTCCTCCTTTCCTAGATAAGTGAAAGAGATTTTCCTTCTCCTTTTCCTAGCTCTTTACTTCTCCTTTTACTTAACCCACTTTTTGTTCTTTGTCTTCTGCGGAGAGGGATAAAATGAAGAAGAAGGAGATTGTAGGACCCGGGTGAAGTAGAAGGAAAAGGAATAGGAGGAGATTTTTCTTCCTCCTTTTCTAGATAAGTGAAAGAGATTTTCCTTCTCCTTTTCCTAGTCCTTTACTTCCCCTTATACTTAACCCACTTTTTGTTCTTTGTCTTCTGAGGAGAAGGATATAATGTAAAAGAAGGAGATTGTAGGACCCGGGTGAGGTAGAAGGGAAAGGAATAGGAGGAGATTTTTCTTCCTCCTTTTCTAGAAAAGTGAAAGAAATTTTCATTCTCCTTTTCCTAGCCCTTTACTTCCCCTTTTACTTAACCCACTTGCTGCTCTTTGTCTTCTGCGGAGAAGGATATAATGAAGAAGAAGGAGATTGTAGGACCCGGGTGAAGTAGAAGGAGAAGGAATAGGAGGAGATTTTCCTTCCTTCTTTCCTAGATAAGTGGAAGTGATTTTCCTTCTCCTTTTCCTAGCCCTTTACTTCCCCTTTTACTTAACCCACTTTTTGTTCTTTGTCTTCTGCGAAGAAGGATATAATGAAGAAGAAGGAGATTGTAGGACCCGGGTGAAGTAGAAGGAGAAGGAATAGGAGGAGATTTTCCTTCCTCCTTTCCTAGATAAATGAAAGAGTTTCCTTCTCCTTTTCCTAGCCCTTTACTTCCCCTTTTACTTAACCCACTTTTTGTTCTTTGTCTTCTGCGGAGAAGGATATAGTGAAGAAGAAGGAGATTGTAGGACCCGGGTGAAGTAGAAGGAGGAGGAATAGGAGGAGATTAACCTTTCTTTTTTCCTAGATAAGTGAAAGAGATTTTCCTTCTCCTTTTCCTAGCCCTTTACTTCCCCTTTTACTTAACCCCTTTTATTTAACCCACTTTTTGTTCTTTGTCTTCTGCGGAGAAGGATATAGTAAAGAAGAAGGAGATTGTAGAACCCGGGTGAAGTAGAAGGAGAAGGAATATGAATAGATTTTTCTTCCTTCTTTCCTAGATAAGTGAAAGAGGTTTTTCTTCTCCTTTACCTAGCCCTTTACTTCCCCTTTTACTTAACCCACTTTTTGTTCTTTGTCTTCTCTAGGGAAGGATATAATGAAAAAGAAGGAGATTGTAGGTCCCGGGTGAAGTAGAAGGAAAAGGAATAGGAGGAGATTTTTCTTCCTCCTTTTCTAGATAAGTGAAAGAGATTTTCCTTCTCCTTTTCCTAGTCCTTTACTTCCCCTTATACTTAACCCACTTTTTGTTCTTTGTCTTCTGAGGAGAAGGATATAATGTAAAAGAAGGAGATTGTAGGACCCGGGTGAGGTAGAAGGAAAAGGAATAGGAGGAGATTTTTCTTCCTCCTTTTCTAGAAAAGTGAAAGAAATTTTCATTCTCCTTTTCCTAGCCCTTTACTTCCCCTTTTACTTAACCCACTTGCTGCTCTTTGTCTTCTGCGGAGAAGGATATAATGAAGAAGAAGGAGATTGTAGGACCCGGGTGAAGTAGAAGGAGAAGGAATAGGAGGAGATTTTCCTTCCTTCTTTCCTAGATAAGTGGAAGTGATTTTCCTTCTCCTTTTCCTAGCCCTTTACTTCCCCTTTTACTTAACCCACTTTTTGTTCTTTGTCTTCTGCGAAGAAGGATATAATGAAGAAGAAGGAGATTGTAGGACCCGGGTGAAGTAGAAGGAGAAGGAATAGGAGGAGATTTTCCTTCTCCTTTTCCTAGCCCTTTACTTCCCCTTTTACTTAACCCACTTTTTGTTCTTTGTCTTTTGCGGAGAAGGATATAATGAAGAAGAAGGAGATTGTAAGACCCGGGTGAAGTAGAAGGAGAAGGAATATGAGGAGATTTTTCTTCCTCCTTTTCTAGATAAGTGAAAGAGATTTTCCTTCTCCTTTTCCTAGCCCTTTACTTCCCCTTTTACTTAACCCACTTTTTGTTCTTTGTCTTCTGCGGAGAAGGATATAATGAAGAAGAAGGAGATTGTAGGACCCGGGTGAAGTAGAAGGAGAAGGAATAGGAGGAGATTTTCCTTCCTTCTTTCCTTGATAAGTGAAAGTGATTTTCCTTCTCCTTTTCCTAGCCCTTTACTTCCCCTTTTACTTAATCCACTTTTTGTTCTTTTTCTTCTGCGGAGAAGGATATAATGAAGAAGAAGGAGATTGTAGGACCCGGGTGAAGTAGAAGGAGAAGGAATATGAGGAGATTTTCCTTCCTCTTTTCTAAGATAAGTGAACCAGATTTTCTTTCTCCTTTTACTAGCCCTTTACTTCCCCTTTTACTTAACACACTTTTTTTCTTTGTCTTCTGCGGAGAAGGATATAATGAAGAAGAAGGAGATTGTAGGTTTTGGGTGAAGTAGAAGGAGAAGGAATAGGAGGAGATTTTCCTTCCTCTTTTCCTAGATAAGTAAAAGAGATTTTCCTTCTCCTTTTCCCAGCCCTTTACTTCCCCTTTTACTTAACCCACTTTTTGTTCTTTGTCTTCTGCGGAGAAGGATAAAATGAAGAAGAAGGAGATTGTAGGTCCGGGGTGAAGTAGAAGGAAAAGGAATAGGAGGAGATTTTTCTTCCTCCTTTTCTAGATAAGTGAAAGAGATTTTCCTTCTCCTTTTCCTAGCCCTTTACTTCCCCTTTTACTTAACCCACTTTTTGTTCTTTGTCTTCTGCGGAGAAGGATATAATGAAGAAGAAGGAGATTGTAAGACCCGGGTGAAGTAGAAGGAAAAGGAATAGGAGGAGATTTTCCTTCCTCCTTTCCTAGATAAGTGAAAGAGATTTTCCTTCTCCTTTTCCTAGCCCTTTACTTCCCCTTTTACTTAACCCACTTTTTGTTCTTTGTCTTCTGCGGAGAAGGATAAAATGAAGAAGAAGGAGATTGTAGGACCCGGGTGAAATAGAAGGAGAAGGAATAGGAGGAGATTTTTCTTCCTCCTTTTCTAGATAAGTGAAAGAGATTTTCCTTCTCCTTTTCCTAGCCCTTTACTTCCCCTTTTACTTAATCCACTTTTTGTTCTTTTTCTTCTTTGGAGAAGGATATAATGAAGAAGAAGGAGATTGTAGGACCCAGGTGAAGTAGAAGGAGAAGGAATATGAGGAGATTTTCCTTCCTCTTTTCCAAGATAAGTGAACCTTATGTTTTTCTCCTTTTCCTAGCCCTTTACTTCCCCTTTTACTTAACCCACTTTTTGTTCTTTGTCTTCTGCGGAGAAGGATATAATGAAGAAGAAGGAGGTTGTAGGTCCCGGGTGAAGTAGAAGGAGAAGGAATAGGAGAAGATTTTTCTTCCTCCTTTTCTAGATAAGTGAAAGAGATTTTCCTTCTCCTTTTCCTAGCCCTTTACTACCCCTTTTACTTAATCCACTTTTTGTTCTTTTTCTTCTGCGGAGAAGGATATAATGAAGAAGAAGGAGATTGTAGGACCCGGGTGAAGTAGAAGGAGAAGGAATATGAGGAGATTTTCCTTCCTCTTTTCCAAGATAAGTGAACCAGATGTTCTATCTCCTTTTCCTAGCCCTTTACTTCCCCTTTTACTTAACCCACTTTTTGTTCTTTGTCTTCTGCGGAGAAGGATATAATGAAGAAGAAGGAGATTGGAGGACCCGGGTGAAGTAGAAGGAGAAGGAATAGGAGGAGATTTTCCTTCCCCCTTTCCTAGATAAGTGAAAGAGATTTTCCTTCTCCTTTTCCTAGCCCTTTACTTCCCCTTTTACTTAACCCACATTATGTTCTTTGTCTTCTGCGGAGAAGGATATAGTGAAGAAGAAGGAGATTGTAGGTCCCGGGTGAAGTAGAAGGAAAAGGAATAGGAGGAAATTTTTCTTCCTCCTTTTCTAGATAAGTGAAAGAGATTTTCCTTCTCCTTTTCCTAGCCCTTTACTTCCCCTTTTACTTAACCCACTTTTTGTTCTTTGTCTTCTGCGGAGAAGGATATAATGAAGAAGAAGGAGATTGTAGAACCCGGGTGAAGTAGAAGGAGAAGGAATAGGAGGAGATTTTCCTTCCTCCCTTCCTAGATAAGTGAAAGAGATTTTCCTTCTCCTTTTCCTAGCCCTTTACTTCCCCTTTTACTTAACCCACTTTTTGTTCTTTGTCTTCTGCGGAGAAGGATATAATGAAGAAGAAGGAGATTGTAGGTTTTGGGTGAAGTAGAAGGAAAAGGAATAGGAGGAGATTTTTCTTCCTCCTTTTCTAGATAAGTGAAAGAAATTTTCCTTCTCCTTTTCCTAGCCCTTTACTTCCCCTTTTACTTAACCCACTTTTTGTTCTTTGTCGTCTGCGGAGAAGGATATAATGAAGAAGAAGGAGATTGTAGGACCCGGGTGAAGTAGAAGGAGAAGGAATAGGAGGAGATTTTCCTTCCTCCTTTCCTAGATAAGTGAAAGAGATTTTCCTTCTCCTTTTCCTAGCCCTTTACTTCCCCTTTTACATAATCCACTTTTTGTTCTTTGTCTTCTGCGGAGAAGGATATAATGAAGAAGAAGGAGATTGTAGGACCCGGGTGAAGTAGAAGGAGAAGGAATAGGAGGAGATTTTCCTTCCTTCTTTCCTAGATAAGTGAAAGAGATTTTCCTTCTCCTTTTTCTAACTTGTTAGTTCCCCTTTTACTTAACCCACTCTTTGTTCTTTGTCTTCTGCGGAGAAGGATATAATGAAGAAGATGGAGATTGTAGGACCCGGGTGAAGTAAAAGGAGAAGGAATAGAGATTTTTCTTCCGTCTTTCCTAGATAAGTGAAAGAGATTTTCCTTCTCCTTTACCTAGCCCTTTACTTCCCCTTTTACTTAACCCACTTTTTGTTCTTTGTCTTCTCCGGAGAAGGATATAATGAAGAAGAAGGAGATTGAAGGTCCCGGGTGAAGTAGAAGGAAAAGGAATAGGAGGAGATTTTCCTTCCTCCTTTCCTAGATAAGTGAAAGAGATGTTCCTTCTCCTTTTCCTAGCCCTTTGCTTCCCCTTTTACTTAACCCACTTTTTGTTCTTTGTCTTCTGCGGAGAAGGATCTAGTGAAGAAGAAGGAGATTGTAGGACCCGGGTGAAGAAGAAGGAGAAGGAATAGGAGGAGATTTTCCTTCCTCCTTTTCTAGATAAGTGAAAGAGATTTTCCTTCTCCTTTTCCTAGCCCTTTACTTCCCCTTTTACTTAACCCACTTTTTGTTCTTTGTCTTCTCCGGAGAAGGATATAATGAAGAAGAAGGAGATTGTAGGTCCCGGGTGAAGTAGAAGGAAAAGGAAAAGGAGGAGATTTTTTTTCCTCCTTTCCTAGATATGCGAAAAAGATTTTCCTTCTCCTTTGCCTAGCCCTTTACTTCCCCTTTTACTTAACCCACTTTTTGTTCTTTGTCTTCTGTGGAGAAGGATATAATTAAGAAGAAGGGGATTGTAGGACCCGGGTGAAGTAGAAGGAGAAGGAATAGGAGGAGATTTTTCTTCCTCCTTTCCTAGATAAGTGAAAGAGATTTTCCTTCTCCTTTTCCTAGCCCTTTACTTCCCCTTTTACTTAACCCACTTTTTGTTCTTTGTCTTCTGCGGAGAAGGATATAATGAAGAAGAAGGAGATTGTAGGACCCGGGTGAAGTAGAAAGAGAAGGAATAGGAGGAGGTTTTTCTTCCTCCTTTCCTAGATAAATGAAAGATTTTCCTTCTCCTTTTCCTAGCCATTTACTTCCCCTTTTACTTTACCCCCTTTTTGTTCTTTATCTTCTGCGGAGAAGGATATAGTGAAGAAGAAGGAGATTGTAGGTCCCTGGTGAAGTAAAAGGAAAAGGAATAGGAGGAGATTTTCCTTCCTTCTTTCCTAGATAAGTGAAAGATATTTTCCTTCTCCTTTTCCTAGCCCTTTACTTCCCCTTTTACTTAACCCACTTTTTGTTCTTTGTCTTCTGCGGAGAAGGATATAATGAAGAAGAAGGAGATTGTAGGACCCGGGTGAAGAAGAAGGAGAAGGAATAGGAGGAGATTATTCTTCCTCTTTTCCTAGATAAGTGAAAGAGATTTTCCTTCTCCTTTTCCTAGCCCTTTACTTCCTCTTTTACTTAACCCACTTTTTGTTCTTTGTCTTCTGCAGAGAAGGATATAATGAAGAAGAAGGAGATTGTAGGTCCCGGGTGAAGTAGAAGGAAAAGGAATAGGAGGAGATTTTTCTTCCTCCTTTTCTAGATAAGTGAAAGAAATTTTCCTTCTCCTTTTCCTAGCCCTTTACTTCCCCTTTTACTTAACCCACTTTTGTTCTTTGTCTTCTGCAGAGAAGGATATAATGAAGAAGAAGAAGATTGTAGGACCCGGGTGAAGTAGAAGGAGAAGGAATAGGAGGAGATTTTTCTTCCTCCTTTTCTAGATAAGTGAAAGAGATTTTCCTTCTCCTTTTCCTAGCCCTTTACTTCCCCTTTAACTTAACTCACTTTTTGTTCTTTGTCTTCTGCGGAGAAGGATATAATGAAGAAGCAGGAGATTGTAGGACCCGGGTGAAGTAGAAGGAGAAGGAATAGGAGGAGATTTTCCTTCCTCCTTTCCTAGATAAGTGAAAGAGATTTTCCTTCTCCTTTTCCTAGCCCTTTACTTCCCCTTTTACATAATCCACTTTTTGTTCTTTGTCTTCTGCGGAGAAGGATATAATGAAGAAGAAGGAGATTGTAGGACCCGGGTGAAGTAGAAGGAGAAGGAATAGGAGGAGATTTTCCTTCCTTCTTTCCTAGATAAGTGAAAGAGATTTTCCTTCTCCTTTTTCTAACTTGTTAGTTCCCCTTTTACTTAACCCACTCTTTGTTCTTTGTCTTCTGCGGAGAAGGATATAATGAAGAAGAAGGAGATTGTAGGACCCGGGTGAAGTAAAAGGAGAAGGAATAGGAGAAGATTTTCCTTCCTCTTTTCCTAGATAAGTGAAAGAGATGTTCCTTCTCCTTTTCCTAGCCCTTTACTTCCCCTTTTACTTAACCCACTTGCTGCTCTTTGTCTTCTGCGGAGAAGGATATAATGAAAAAGAAGGAGATGTTTAGTCCCGGGTGAAGTAGAAGAAAAAGGTATAGGAGGAGATTTTCCTTCCTCCTTTTCTAGATAAGTGAAAGAGATTTTCCTTCTCCTTTTCCTAGCCCTTTACTTCCCCTTTTACTTAACCCACTTTTTTTTCTTTGTCTTCTGCGGAGAAGGATATAATGAAAAAGAAGGAGATGTTTGGTCCCGGGTGAAGTAGAAGAAAAAGGTATAGGAGGAGATTTTCCTTCCTCCTTTTCTAGATAAGTGAAAGAGATTTTCCTTCTCCTTTTCCTAGCCCATTACTTCCCCTTTTACTTAACCAACTTTTTTTTCTTTGTCTTCTGCGGAGAAGGATATAATGAAGAAGAAGGAGATTGTAGGACCCGGGTGAAGTAGAAGGAGAAGGAATAGGAGGAGATTTTCCTTCCTCCTTTCCTAGATAAGTGAAAAAGATTTTCCTTCTCCTTTTCCTAGCCCTTTACTTCCCCTTTTACTTAACCCACTTTTTGTTCTTTGTCTTCTGCGGAGAAGGATATAGTGAAGAAGAAGGAGATTGTAGGACCCGGGTGAAGTAGAAGGAGAAGGAAAAGGAATAGGATGAGATTTTTCTGCCTTCTTTCCTAGATAAGTGAAAGAGGTTTTCCTTCTCCTTTACCTAGCCCTTTACTTCCCCTTTTACTTAACCCACTTTTTGTTCTTTGTCTTCTGCGGAGAAGGATATAATGAAGAAGAAGGAGATTGTAGGTCCCGGGTGAAGTAGAAGGAGAAGGTATAGGAGGATATTTTTCTTCCTTCTTTCCTAGATAAGTGAAAGAGATTTTCCTTCTCCTTTTCCTAGCCCTTTACTTCCCCTTTTACTTAACCCACTTTTTGTTCTCTGTCTTCTGTGGAGAAGGATATAATGAAGAAGAAGGAGATTGTAGGACCCGGGTGAAGTAGAAGGAAAAGGAATAGGAGGAGATTTTTCTTCCTCCTTTCCTAGATAAGTGAAAGAGATTTTCCTTCTCCTTTTCCTAGCCCTTTACTTCCCCTTTTACTTAACCCACTTTTTGTTCTTTGTCTTCTGCGGAGAAGGATATAATGAAGAAAAAGGAGATTGTAGGACACGGGTGAAGTAGAAGGAGAAGGAATAGGAAAAGATTTTTCTTCCTCCTTTCCTAGATAAGTGAAAGAGATTTTCCTTCTCCTTTTCCTAGCCCTTTACTTCCCCTTTTACTTAACCCACTTGCTGCTCTTTGTCTTCTGCGGAGAAGGATATAATGAAGAAGAAGAAGATTGTAGGACCCGGGTGAAGTAGAAGGAGAAGGAATAGGAGGAGATTTTCCTTCCTCCTTTCCTAGATAAGTGAAAGAGATTTTCCTTCTCCTTTTCCTAGCCCTTTACTTCCCCTTTTACTTAACCCACTCTTTGTTCTTTGTCTTCTGCGGAGAAGGATATAATGAAGAAGAGGGAGATTAAATGATCCGGGTGAAGTAGAAGGAGAAGGAATAGGAGGAGATTATTCTTCCTCTTTTCCTAGATAAGTGAAAGAGATTTTCCTTCTCCTTTTCCTAGCCCTTTACTTCCTCTTTTACTTAACTCACTTTTTGTTCTTTGTCTTCTGCGGAGAAGGATATAATGAAGAAGAAGGAGATTGTAGGTCCCGGGTGAAGTAGAAGGAAAAGGAATAGGAGGAGATTTTTCTTTCTTCTTTCCTAGATAAGTGAAAAAGATTTTCCTTCTCCTTTTCCTAGCCCTTTACTTCCCCTTTTACTTAACCCACTTTTGTTCTTTGTCTTCTGCAGAGAAGGATATAACGAAGAAGAAGGAGATTGTAGGTCCCGGGTGAAGTAGAAGGAGAAGGAATAGGAGGAGATTTTTCTTTCTTCTTTCCTAGATAAGTGAAAAAGATTTTCCTTCTCCTTTTCCTAGCCCTTTACTTCCCCTTTTACTTAACCCACTTTTTGTCCTTTGTGTTCTGGGGAGAAGGATATAGTGAAGAAGAAGGAGATTATAGGACCCGGGTGAAGTAGAAGGAGAAGGAAAAGGAGGAGATTTTTCTTCCTCCTTTTCTAGATAAGTGAAAGAGATTTTCCTTCTCCTTTTCCTAGCCCTTTACTTCCCCTTTTACTTAACCCACTTTTTGTTCTTTGTCTTCTTCGGAGAAGGATATAATGAAGAAGAAGGAGATTGTAGGACCCGGGTGAAGTAGAAGGAGAAGGAATAGGAGGAGATTTTCCTTCCTCCTTTCCTAGATAAGTGAAAGAGATTTTCCTTCTCCTTTTCCTAGCCCTTTACTTCCCCTTTTACATAATCCACTTTTGTTCTTTGTCTTCTGCAGAGAAGGATATAACGAAGAAGAAGGAGATTGTAGGTCCCGGGTGAAGTAGAAGGAGAAGGAATAGGAGGAGATTTTTCTTTCTTCTTTCCTAGATAAGTGAAAAAGATTTTCCTTCTCCTTTTCCTAGCCCTTTACTTCCCCTTTTACTTAACCCACTTTTTGTCCTTTGTGTTCTGGGGAGAAGGATATAGTGAAGAAGAAGGAGATTATAGGACCCGGGTGAAGTAGAAGGAGAAGGAAAAGGAGGAGATTTTTCTTCCTCCTTTTCTAGATAAGTGAAAGAGATTTTCCTTCTCCTTTTCCTAGCCCTTTACTTCCCCTTTTACTTAACCCACTTTTTGTTCTTTGTCTTCTTCGGAGAAGGATATAATGAAGAAGAAGGAGATTGTAGGACCCGGGTGAAGTAGAAGGAGAAGGAATAGGAGGAGATTTTCCTTCCTCCTTTCCTAGATAAGTGAAAGAGATTTTCCTTCTCCTTTTCCTAGCCCTTTACTTCCCCTTTTACATAATCCACTTTTTGTTCTTTGTCTTCTGCGGAGAAGGATATAATGAAGAAGAAGGAGATTGTAGGACCTGGGTGAAGTAAAAGGAGAAGGAATAGGAGACGATTTTCCTTCCTCTTTTCCTAGATAAGTGAAAGAGATGTTCATTCTCCTTTTCCTAGCCCTTTACTTCCCCTTTTACTTAACCCACTTTTTGTTCTTTGTCTTTTGTGGAGAAGGATCTAGTGAAGAAGAAGGAGATTGTGGGACCCGGGTGAAGTAGAAGGAGAAGGAATAGGAGAAGATTTTTCTTCCTCCTTTCCTAGATAAGTGAAAGAGATTTTCTTTCTCCTTTACCTAGCCCTTACTTCCCCTTTTACTTAACCCACATTTTTGTTCTTTGTCTTCTGCGGAGAAGGATATAATGAAAGAGAAGGAGATGTTTGGTCCCGGGTGAAGTAGAAGAAAAAGGTATAGGAGGAGATTTTCCTTCCTCCTTTTCTAGATAAGTGAAAGAGATTTTCCTTCTCCTTTTCCTAGCCCTTTACTTCCCCTTTTACTTAACAAACTTTTTTTTCTTTGTCTTCTGCGGAGAAGGATATAATGAAGAAGAAGGAGATTGTAGGACCCGGGTGAAGTAGAAGGAGAAGGAATAGGAGGAGATTTTTCTTCCTTCTTTCCTAGATAAGTGAAAGAGATTTTCCTTCTCCTTTTCCTAGCCCTTTACTTCCCCTTTTACTTAACCCACTTTATGTTCTTTGTCTTCTGTGGAGAAGGATATAATGAAGAAGAAGGAGATTGTAGGACCCGGGTGAAGTAGAAGGAGAAGGAATAGGAGGAGATTTTCCTTCCTCCTTTCCTAGATAAGTGAAAGAGATTTTCCTTCTCCTTTTCCTAGCCCTTTACTTCCCCTTTTACTTAACCCACTTTTTGTTCTTTGTCTTCTGCGGAGAAGGATATAGTGAAGAAGAAGGAGATTGTAGGACCCGGGTGAAGTAGAAAGAGAAGGAAAAAGAATAGGATGAGATTTTTCTTCCTTCTTTCCTAGATAAGTGAAAGAGATTTTCCTTCTCCTTTACCTAGCCCTTACTTCCTCTTTTACTTAACCCACTTTTTGTTCTTTGTCTTCTGCGGAGAAGGATATAATGAAGAAGAATGAGATTGTAGGTCCCGGGTGAAGTAGAAGGAGAAGGAATAGGAGGAGATTTTCCTTCCTCCTTTCCTAGATAAGTGAAAGAGATTTTCCTTCTCCTTTTCCTAGCCCTTTACTTCCCCTTTTACTTAACCCACTTTATGTTCTTTGTCTTCTGTGGAGAAGGATATAATGAAGAAGAAGGAGATTGTAGGACCCGGGTGAAGTAGAAGGAGAAGGAATAGGAGGAGATTTTCCTTCCTCCTTTCCTAGATAAGTGAAAGAGATTTTCCTTATCCTTTTCCTAGCCCTTTACTTCCCCTTTTACATAATCCACTATTTGTTCTTTGTCTTCTGCGGAGAAGGATATAATGAAGAAGAAGGAGATTGTAGGACCCGGGTGAAGTAGAAGGAGAAGGAATAGGAGGAGATTTTCCTTCCTTCTTTCCTAGATAAGTGAAAGAGATTTTCCTTCTCCTTTTTCTAACTTGTTAGTTCCCCTTTTACTTAACCCACTCTTTGTTCTTTGTCTTCTGCGGAGAAGGATATAATGAAGAAGAAGGAGATTATAGGACCCGGGTGAAGTAAAAGGAGAAGGAATAGGAGAAGATTTTCCTTCCTCTTTTCCTAGATAAGTGAAAGAGATGTTCCTTCTCCTTTTCCTAGCCCTTTACTTCCCCTTTTACTTAACCCACTTTTTGTTCTTTGTCTTTTGTGAAGAAGGATCTAGTGAAGAAGAAGGAGATTGTAGGACCCGGGTGAAGTAGAAGGAGAAGGAATAGGTGGAGATTTTTCTTCCTTCTTTCCTAGATAAGTGAAAGAGATTTTCCTTCTCCTTTACCTAGCCCTTTACTTCCCCTTTTACTTAACCCACTTTTTGTTCTTTGTCTTCTCCGGAGAAGGATATAATGAAGAAGAAGGAGATTGAAGGTCCCGGGTGAATTAAAAGGAAAAGGAATAGGAGGAGATTTTCGTTCCTCTTTCCTAGATAAGTGAAAGAGATGTTCCTTCTCCTTTTCCTAGCCCTTTACTTCCCCTTTTACTTAACCCACTTTGTGTTCTTTGTCTTCTGCGGAGAAGGATATAATGAAGAAAAAGGAGATTGTAGGACACGGGTGAAGTAGAAGGAGAAGGGATAGGAGAAGATTTTTCTTCCTCCTTTCCTAGATAAGTGAAAGAGATTTTCCTTCTCCTTTTCCTAGCCCTTTACTTCCCCTTTTACTTAACCCACTTGCTGCTCTTTGTCTTCTGCGGAGAAGGATATAATGAAGAAGATGTGATTGTAGGACGCGGGTGAAGTAGAAGGAGAAGGAATAGGAGGAGATTTTCCTTCCTCCTTTCCTAGATAAGTGAAAGAGATTTTCCTTCTCCTTTTCCTAGCCCTTTACTTCCCCTTTTACTTAACCCACTCTTTGTTCTTTGTCTTCTGCGGAGAAGGATATAATGAAGAAGAAGGAGATTGTAGGTCCGGGTGAAGTAGAAGGAAAAGGAATAGGAGGAGATTTTTCTTCCTCCTTTTCTAGATAAGTGAAAGAGATTTTCCTTCTCCTTTTCCTAGCCCTTTACTTCCCCTTTTACTTAACCCACTTTTGTTCTTTGTCTTCTGCGGAGAAGGATATAATGAAGAAGAAGGAGATTGTAGGACCCGGGTGAAGTAGAAGGAGAAGGAATAGGAGGAGATTTTTCTTTCTTCTTTCCTAGATAAGTGAAAGAGATTTTCCTTCTCCTTTTCCTAGCCCTTTACTTCCCCTTTTACTTAACCCACTTTTTGTTCTTTGTTTTCTGGGGAGAAGGATATAGTGAAGAAGAAGGAGATTGTAGGACCCGGGTGAAGTAGAAGGAGAAGGAATAGGAGGAGATTTTTATTCCTCCTTTTCTAGATAAGTGAAAGAGATTTTCCTTCTCCTTTTCCTAGCCCTTTACTTCCCCTTTTACTTAACCCACTTTTTGTTCTTTGTCTTCTGCGGAGAAGGATATAATGAAGAAGAAGGAGATTGTAGGACCCGGGTGAAGTAGAAGGAGAAGGAATAGGAGGAAATTTTCCTTCCTCCTTTCCTAGATAAGTGAAAGAGATTTTCCTTCTCCTTTTCCTAGCCCTTTACTTCCCCTTTTACATAATCCACTTTTTGTTCTTTGTCTTCTGCGGAGAAGGATATAATGAAGAAGAAGGAGATTGTAGGACCCGGGTGAAGTAGAAGGAGAAGGAAAAAGAATAGTATGAGATTTTCCTTCCTTCTTTCCTAGATAAGTGAAAGAGATTTTCCTTCTCCTTTTACTAGCCCTTTACTTCCCCTTTTACTTAACCCACTTTTTGTTCTTTGTCTTTTGCGGAGAAGGATCTAGTGAAGAAGAAGGAGATTGTTGGACCCGGGTGAAGTAGAAGGAGAAGGAATAGGAGGAGATTTTCCTTCCTCCTTTCCTAGATAAGTGAAAAAGATTTTCCTTCTCCTTTTCCTAGCCCTTTACTTCCCCTTTTACTTAACCCATTCCTTGTTCTTTAACTTCTGCGGAGAAGGATATAATGAAGAAGAAGGAGATTGTAGGACCCGCGTGAAGTAGGAGGTAAAGGAATAGGAGGAAATTTTCCTTCCTCTTTTCCTAGATAAGTGAAAGAGATTTTCCTTCTCCTTTTCCTAGCCCTTTACTTCCCCTTTTACTTAACCCACTTTTTGTTCTTTGTCTTCTGCGGAGAAGGATATAGCGAAGAAGAAGGAGATTGTAGGTCCCGGGTGAAGTAGAAGGAGAAGGAATAGGAGTAGATTTTCCTTCCTCCTTTCCTAGATAAGTGAAAGAGATTTTCCTTCTCCTTTTCCTAGCCCTTTACTTCCCCTTTTACTTAACCCACTTTTTGTTCTTTGTCTTCTGCGGAGAAGGATATAATGAAGAAGAAGGAGATTGTAGGACCCGGGTGAAGTAGAAGGAGAAGGAGTAGGATTAGATTTTCCTTCCTTCTTTCCTAGATAAGTGAAAGATATTTTCCTTCTCCTTTTTCTAACTTGTTAGTTCCCCTTTTACTTAACCCACTCTTTGTTCTTTGTCTTCTGCGGTGAAGGATATAATGAAGAAGAAGGAGATTGTAGGACCCGGGTGAAGTAGAAGGAGAAGGAATAGGAGAAGATTTTCCTTCCTATTTTCCTAGATAAGTGAAACAGATGTTCCTTCTCCTTTTCCTAGCCCTTTACTTCCCCTTTTACTTAACCCACTTTTTGTTCTTTGTCTTTTGTGGAGAAGGATCTAGTGAAGAAGAAGGAGATTGTAGGACCCGGGTGAAGTAGAAGGAGAAGGAATAGGAGGAGATTTTTCTTCCTTCTTTCCTAGATAAGTGAAAGAGATTTTCCTTCTCCTTTACCTAGCCCTTTACTTCCCCTTTTACTTAACCCACTTTTTGTTCTATGTCTCCCCTTTTACTTAACCCACTTTTTGTTCTTTGTCTTTTGTGGAGAAAGATCTAGTGAAGAAGAAGGAGATTGTAGGACCCGGGTGAAGTAGAAGGAGAAGGAGTAGGAGGAGATTTTCCTTCCTTCTTTCCTAGATAAGTGAAAGATATTTTCCTTCTCCTTTTTCTAACTTGTTAGTTCCCCTTTTACTTAACCCACTCTTTGTTCTTTGTCTTCTGCGGTGAAGGATATAATGAAGAAGAAGGAGATTGTAGGACCCGGGTGAAGTAAAAGGAGAAGGAATAGGAGGAGATTTTTCTTCCTCCTTTCCTAGATAAGTGAAAGAGATTTTCTTTCTCCTTTACCTAGCCCTTACTTCCCCTTTTACTTAGCCCACATTTTTGTTCTTTGTTTTCTGCGGAGAAGGATATAATGAAAAAGAAGGAGATGTTTGATCCCGGGTGAAGTAGAAGAAAAAGGTATAGGAGGAGATTTTCCTTCCTCCTTTTCAAGATAAGTGAAAGAGATTTTCCTTCTCCTTTTCCTAGCCCTTTACTTCCCCTTTTACTTAACCCACTTTTTTTTCTTTGTCTTCTGCGGAGAAGGATATAATAAAGAAGAAGGAGATTGTAGGACCCGGGTGAAGTAGAAGGAGAAGGAATAGGAGGAGATTTTTCTTTCTTCTTTCCTAGATAAGTGAAAGAGATTTTCCTTCTCCTTTTCCTAGCCCTTTACTTCCCCTTTTACTTAACCCACTTTATGTTCTTTGTCTTCTGTGGAGAAGGATATAATGAAGAAGAAGGAGATTGTAGGACCCGGGTGAAGTAGAAGGAGAAGGAATAGGAGGAGATTTTCCTTCCTCCTTTCCTAGATAAGTGAAAGAGATTTTCCTTCTCCTTTTCCTAGCCCTTTACTTCCCCTTTTACTTAACCCACTTTTTGTTCTTTGTCTTCTGCGGAGAAGGATATAGTGAAGAAGAAGGAAATTGTAGGACCCGGGTGAAGTAGAAGGAGAAGGAAAAAGAATAGGATGAGATTTTTCTTCCTCCTTTCCTAGATAAGTGAAAGAGATTTTCCTTCTCCTTTACCTAGTCCTTACTTCCCCTTTTACTTAACCCACTTTTTGTTCTCTGTCTTCTGCGGAGGAGGATATAATGAAGAAGAAGGAGATTGTAGGACCCGGGTGAAGTAGAAGGAAAAGGAATAGGAGGAGATTTTTCTTCCTCCTTTCCTAGATAAGTGAAAGAGATTTTCCTTCTCCTTTTCCTAGCCCTTTACTTCCCCTTTTACTTAACCCACTTTTTGTTCTTTGTCTTCTGCGGAGAAGGATATAATGAAGAAAAAGGAGATTGTAGGACACGGGTGAAGTAGAAGGAGAAGGAATAGGAGAAGATTTTTCTTCCTCCTTTCCTAGATAAGTGAAAGAGATTTTCCTTCTCCTTTTCCTAGCCCTTTACTTCCCCTTTTACTTAACCCACTTGCTGCTCTTTGTCTTCTGCGGAGAAGGATATAATGAAGAAGAAGAAGATTGTAGGACCCGGGTGAAGTAGAAGGAGAAGGAATAGGAGGAGATTTTCCTTCCTCCTTTCCTAGATAAGTGAAAGAGATTTTCCTTCTCCTTTTCCTAGCCCTTTACTTCCTCTTTTACTTAACCCACTCTTTGTTCTTTGTCTTCTGCGGAGAAGGATATAATGAAGAAGAGGGAGATTAAATGATCCGGGTGAAGTAGAAGGAGAAGGAATAGGAGGAGCTTTTCCTTTCTCCTTTCCTAGATAAGTGAAAGAGATTTTCCTTCTTCTTTTCCTAGCCCTTTACTTCCCCTTTCACTTAACCCACTTTTTGTTCTTTGTCTTCTGGGGAGAAGGATATAGTGAAGAAGAAGGAGATTGTAGGACCCGGGTGAAGTAGAAGGAGAAGGAAAAAGAATAGGATGAGATTTTTCTTCCTTCTTTCCTAGATAAGTAAAAGAGATTTTCCTTCTCCTTTTCCTAGCCCTTTACTTCCCCTTTTACTTAACCCACTTTTTGTTCTTTGTCTTCTGCGGAGAAGGATATAATGAAGAATAAGGAGATTGTAGGTCCCGGGTGAAGTAGAAGGAGAAGGAATAGGAGGAGATTTTTCTTCCTCCTTTCCTAGATAAGTGAAAGAGATTTTCCTTCTCCTTTTCCTAGCTCTTTACTTCTCCTTTTACTTAACTCACTTTTTGTTCTTTGTCTTCTGCGGAGAAGGATATAATGAAGAAGAAGGAGATTGTAGGGCCCGGGTGAAGTAGAAGGAGAAGGAATAGGAGGAGATTTTCCTTCCCCCCTTCTTAGATAAGTGAAAGAGATTTTCCTTCTCCTTTTCCTAGCCCTTTACTTCCCCTTTTACTTAACCCACTTTTTGTTCTTTGTCTTCTGCGGAGAAGAATAAAATGAAGAAGAAGGAGATTGTAGGACCCGGGTGAAGTAGAAGGAAAAGGAATAGGAGGATATTTTTCTTCCTCCTTTTCTAGATAAGTGAAAGAGATTTTCCTTCTCCTTTTCCTAGTCCTTTACTTCCCCTTATACTTAACCCACTTTTTGTTCTTTGTCTTCTGCGGAGAAGACTATAATGAAGAAGAAGGAGATTGTAGGACCCGGGTGAGGTAGAAGGAAAAGGAATAGGAGGAGATTTTTCTTCCTCCTTTTCTAGAAAAGTGAAAGAGATTTTCCTTCTCCTTTACCTAGCCCTTTACTTCCCCTTTTACTTAACCCACTTTTTGTTCTTTGTATTCTGCGGAGAAGGATATAATGAAGAAGAAGGAGATTGTAGGACCCGGGTGAAGTAGAAGGAGAAGGAATAGGAGGAGATTTTCCTTCCTCCTTTCCAAGATAAGTGAACCAGATTTTCTTTCTCCTTTTACTAGCCCTTTACTTCCCCTTTTATTTAACCCACTTTTTGTTCTTTGTCTTCTGCGGAGAAGGATATAATGAAGAAGAAGGAGATTGTAGGACCCGGGTGAAGTAGAAGGAGAAGGAATATGAGGAGATTTTCCTTCCTCTTTTCCAAGATAAGTGAACCAGATTTTCTTTCTCCTTTTACTAGCCCTTTACTTCCCCTTTTACTTAACACACATTTTGTTCTTTGTCTTCTGGGGAGAAATATATAGTGAAGAAGAAGGAGATTGTAAAACCCGGGTGAAGTAGAAGGAGAAGGAAAAAGAATAGTATGAGATTTTTCTTCCTTCTTTCCTAGAAAAGTGTAAGAGATTTTCCTTCTCCTTTTCCTAGCCCTTTACTTTCCCTTTTACTTAACGCACTTTTTGTTCTTCGTCTTCTGCGGAGAAGGATATAATGAAGAATAAGGAGATTGAAGGTCCCGGGTGAAGTAGAAGGAGAAGGAATAGGAGGAGATTTTTCTTCCTCCTTTCCTAGATAAGTGAAAGAGATTTTCCTTCTCCTTTTCCTAGCCCTTTACTTCCCCTTTTACTTAACCCACTTTTTGTTCTTTTTCTTCTGCGGAGAAGGATATAATGAAGAAGAAGGAGATTGTAGGACCCGGGTGAAGTAGAAGGAGAAGGAATATGAGGAGATTTTTTTTCATCTTTTCCAAGATAAGTGAACCTTATGTTCTTTTTCCTTTTCCTAGCCCTTTACTTCCCTTTTTACTTAACCCACTTTTTGTTCTTTGTCTTCTGCGGAGAAGGATATAATGAAGAAGAAGGAGATTGTAGGTCCCGGGTGAAGTAGAAGGAAAAGGAATAGGAGGATATTTTTCTTCCTTCTTTCCTAGATAAGTGAAAGAGATTTTCCTTCTCCTTTTCCTAGCCCTTTACTTCCCCTTTTACTTAACCCACTTTTTGTTCTTTGTTTTCTGGGGAGAAGGATATAATGAAGAAAAAGGAGATTGTAGGACCCGGGTGAAGTAGAAGGAGAAGGAATAGGAGGAGATTTTCCTTCCTTCTTTCCTAGATAAGTGAAAGAAATTTTCCTTCTCCTTTTCCTAGCCCTTTACTTCCTCTTTTACTTAACTCACTTTTTGTTCTTTGTCTTCTGCGGAGAAGGATATAATGAAGAAGAAGGAGATTGTAGGTCCCGGGTGAAGTAGAAGGAAAAGGAATAGGAGGAGATTTTTGTTCCTCCTTTTCTAGATAAGTGAAAGAGATTTTCCTTCTCCTTTTCCTAGCCCTTTACTTCCCCTTTTACTTAACCCACTTTTGTTCTTTGTCTTCTGCAGAGAAGGATATAATGAAGAAGAAGGAGATTGTAGGTCCCGGGTGAAGTAGAAGGAGAAGGAATAGGAGGAGATTTTTCTTTCTTCTTTCCTAGATAAGTGAAAAAGATTTTCCTTCTCCTTTTCCTAGCCCTTTACTTCCCCTTTTACTTAACCCACTTTTTGTCCTTTGTGTTCTGGGGAGAAGGTGATAGTGAAGAAGAAGGAGATTGTAGGACCCGGTTGAAGTAGAAGGAGAAGGAAAAGGAGGAGATTTTTCTTCCTCCTTTTCTAGATAAGTGAAAGAGATTTTCCTTCTCCTTTTCCTAGCCCTTTACTTCCCCTTTTACTTAACCCACTTTTTGTTCTTTGTCTTCTTCGGAGAAGGATATAATGAAGAAGAAGGAGATTGTAGGACCCGGGTGAAGTAGAAGGAGAAGGAATAGGAGGAGATTTTCCTTCCTCCTTTCCTAGATAAGTGAAAGAGATTTTCCTTCTCCTTTTCCTAGCCCTTTACTTCCCCTTTTACATAATCCACTTTTTGTTCTTTGTCTTCTGCGGAGAAGGATATAATGAAGAAGAAGGAGATTGTAGGACCCGGGTGAAGTAGAAGGAGAAGGAATAGGAGGAGATTTTCCTTCCTTCTTTCCTAGATAAGTGAAAGAGATTTTCCTTCTCCTTTTTCTAACTTGTTAGTTCCCCTTTTACTTAACCCACTCTTTGTTCTTTGTCTTCTGCGGAGAAGGATATAATGAAGAAGAAGGAGATTGTAGGACCCGGGTGAAGTAAAAGGAGAAGGAATAGGAGACGATTTTCCTTCCTCTTTTCCTAGATAAGTGAAAGAGATGTTCCTTCTCCTTTTCCTAGCCCTTTACTTCCCCTTTTACTTAACCCACTTTTTGTTCTTTGTCTTTTGTGGAGAAGGATCTAGTGAAGAAGAAGGAGATTGTGGGACCCGGGTGAAGTAGAAGGAGAAGGAATAGGAGAAGATTTTTCTTCCTCCTTTCCTAGATAAGTGAAAGAGATTTTCTTTCTCCTTTACCTAGCCCTTTACTTCCCCTTTTACTTAACAAACTTTTTTTTCTTTGTCTTCTGCGGAGAAGGATATAATGAAAGAGAAGGAGATGTTTGGTCCCGGGTGAAGTAGAAGAAAAAGGTATAGGAGGAGATTTTCCTTCCTCCTTTTCTAGATAAGTGAAAGAGATTTTCCTTCTCCTTTTCCTAGCCCTTTACTTCCCCTTTTACTTAACAAACTTTTTTTTCTTTGTCTTCTGCGGAGAAGGATATAATGAAGAAGAAGGAGATTGTAGGACCCGGGTGAAGTAGAAGGAGAAGGAATAGGAGGAGATTTTTCTTCCTTCTTTCCTAGATAAGTGAAAGAGATTTTCCTTCTCCTTTTCCTAGCCCTTTACTTCCCCTTTTACTTAACCCACTTTATGTTCTTTGTCTTCTGTGGAGAAGGATATAATGAAGAAGAAGGAGATTGTAGGACCCGGGTGAAGTAGAAGGAGAAGGAATAGGAGGAGATTTTCCTTCCTCCTTTCCTAGATAAGTGAAAGAGATTTTCCTTCTCCTTTTCCTAGCCCTTTACTTCCCCTTTTACTTAACCCACTTTTTGTTCTTTGTCTTCTGCGGAGAAGGATATAGTGAAGAAGAAGGAGATTGTAGGACCCGGGTGAAGTAGAAGGAGAAGGAAAAAGAATAGGATGAGATTTTTCTTCCTTCTTTCCTAGATAAGTGAAAGAGATTTTCCTTCTCCTTTACCTAGCCCTTACTTCCCCTTTTACTTAACCCACTTTTTGTTCTTTGTCTTCTGCGGAGAAGGATATAATGAAGAAGAAGGAGATTGTAGGTCCCGGGTGAAGTAGAAGGAGAAGGAATAGGAGGAGATTTTCCTTCCTCCTTTCCTAGATAAGTGAAAGAGATTTTCCTTCTCCTTTTCCTAGCCCTTTACTTCCCCTTTTACTTAACCCACTTTATGTTCTTTGTCTTCTGTGGAGAAGGATATAATGAAGAAGAAGGAGATTGTAGGACCCGGGTGAAGTAGAAGGAGAAGGAATAGGAGGAGATTTTCCTTCCTCCTTTCCTAGATAAGTGAAAGAGATTTTCCTTATCCTTTTCCTAGCCCTTTACTTCCCCTTTTACATAATCCACTATTTGTTCTTTGTCTTCTGCGGAGAAGGATATAATGAAGAAGAAGGAGATTGTAGGACCCGGGTGAAGTAGAAGGAGAAGGAATAGGAGGAGATTTTCCTTCCTTCTTTCCTAGATAAGTGAAAGAGATTTTCCTTCTCCTTTTTCTAACTTGTTAGTTCCCCTTTTACTTAACCCACTCTTTGTTCTTTGTCTTCTGCGGAGAAGGATATAATGAAGAAGAAGGAGATTGTAGGACCCGGGTGAAGTAAAAGGAGAAGGAATAGGAGATTTTCCTTCCTCTTTTCCTAGATAAGTGAAAGAGATGTTCCTTCTCCTTTTCCCAGCCCTTTACTTCCCCTTTTACTTAACCCACTTTTTGTTCTTTGTCTTTTGTGAAGAAGGATCTAGTGAAGAAGAAGGAGATTGTAGGACCCGGGTGAAGTAGAAGGAGAAGGAATAGGTGGAGATTTTTCTTCCTTCTTTCCTAGATAAGTGAAAGAGATTTTCCTTCTCCTTTACCTAGCCCTTTACTTCCCCTTTTACTTAACCCACTTTTTGTTCTTTGTCTTCTCCGGAGAAGGATATAATGAAGAAGAAGGAGATTGAAGGTCCCGGGTGAAGTAAAAGGAAAAGGAATAGGAGGAGATTTTCGTTCCTCTTTCCTAGATAAGTGAAAGAGATGTTCCTTCTCCTTTTCCTAGCCCTTTACTTCCCCTTTTACTTAACCCACTTTTTGTTCTTTGTCTTCTGCGGAGAAGGATATAATGAAGAAAAAGGAGATTGTAGGACACGGGTGAAGTAGAAGGAGAAGGGATAGGAGAAGATTTTTCTTCCTCCTTTCCTAGATAAGTGAAAGAGATTTTCCTTCTCCTTTTCCTAGCCCTTTACTTCCCCTTTTACTTAACCCACTTGCTGCTCTTTGTCTTCTGCGGAGAAGGATATAATGAAGAAGATGAAAATTAAAGGACCCGGGTGAAGTAGAAGGAGAAGGAATAGGAGGAGATTTTCCTTCCTCCTTTCCTAGATAAGTGAAAGAGATTTTCCTTCTCCTTTTCCTAGCCCTTTACTTCCATTTTTACTTAACCCACTCTTTGTTCTTTGTCTTCTGCGGAGAAGGATATAATGAAGAAGAGGGAGATTAAATGATCCGGGTGAAGTAGAAGGAGAAGGAATAGGAGGAGATTATTCTTCCTCTTTTCCTAGATAAGTGAAAGAGATTTTCCTTCTCCTTTTCCTAGCCCTTTACTTTCTCTTTTACTTAACCCACTTTTTGTTCTTTGTCTTCTGCGGAGAAGGATATAATGAAGAAGAAGGAGATTGTAGGTCCCGGGTGAAGTAGAAGGAAAAGGAATAGGAGGAGATTTTTCTTCCTCCTTTTCTAGATAAGTGAAAGAGATTTTCCTTCTCCTTTTCCTAGCCCTTTACTTCCCCTTTTACTTAACCCACTTTTGTTCTTTGTCTTCTGCGGAGAAGGATATAATGAAGAAGAAGGAGATTGTAGGACCCGGGTGAAGTAGAAGGAGAAGGAATAGGAGGAGATTTTTCTTTCTTCTTTCCTAGATAAGTGAAAGAGATTTTCCTTCTCCTTTTCCTAGCCCTTTACTTCCCCTTTTACTTAACCCACTTTTTGTTCTTTGTTTTCTGGGGAGAAGGATATAGTGAAGAAGAAGGAGATTGTAGGACCCGGGTGAAGTAGAAGGAGAAGGAATAGGAGGAGATTTTTATTCCTCCTTTTCTAGATAAGTGAAAGAGATTTTCCTTCTCCTTTTCCTAGCCCTTTACTTCCCCTTTTACTTAACCCACTTTTTGTTCTTTGTCTTCTGCGGAGAAGGATATAATGAAGAAGAAGGAGATTGCAGGACCCGGGTGAAGTAGAAGGAGAAGGAATAGGAGGAAATTTTCCTTCCTCCTTTCCTAGATAAGTGAAAGAGATTTTCCTTCTCCTTTTCCTAGCCCTTTACTTCCCCTTTTACATAATCCACTTTTTGTTCTTTGTCTTCTGCGGAGAAGGATATAATGAAGAAGAAGGAGATTGTAGGACCCGGGTGAAGTAGAAGGAGAAGGAATAGGAGGAGATTTTCCTTCCTTCTTTCCTAGATAAGTGAAAGAGATTTTCCTTCTCCTTTTACTAGCCCTTTACTTCCCCTTTTACTTAACCCACTTTTTGTTCTTTGTCTTCTGCGGAGAAGGATCTAGTGAAGAAGAAGGAGATTGTTGGACCCGGGTGAAGTAGAAGGAGAAGGAATAGGAGGAGATTTTCCTTCCTCCTTTCCTAGATAAGTGAAAAAGATTTTCCTTCTCCTTTTCCTAGCCCTTTACTTCCCCTTTTACTTAACCCATTCCTAGTTCTTTAACTTCTGCGGAGAAGGATATAATGAAGAAGAAGGAGATTGTAGAACCCGCGTGAAGTAGGAGGTAAAGGAATAGGAGGAAATTTTCCTTCCTCTTTTCCTAGATAAGTGAAAGAGATTTTCCTTCTCCTTTTCCTAGCCCTTTACTTCCTCTTTTACTTAACCCACTTTTTGTTCTTTGTCTTCTGCGGAGAAGGATATAATGAAGAAGAAGGAGATTGTAGGTCCCGGGTGAAGTAGAAGGAGAAGGAATAGGAGGAGATTTTTATTCCTCCTTTTCTAGATAAGTGAAAGAGATTTTCCTTCTCCTTTTCCTAGCCCTTTACTTCCCCTTTTACTTAACCCACTTTTTGTTCTTTGTCTTCTGCGGAGAAGGATATAATGAAGAAGAAGGAGATAGGACCCGCGTGAAGTAGGAGGTAAAGGAATAGGAGGAAATTTTCCTTCCTCTTTTCCTAGATAAGTGAAAGAGATTTTCCTTCTCCTTTTCCTAGCCCTTTACTTCCCCTTTTACATAATCCACTTTTTGTTCTTTGTCTTCTGCGGAGAAGGATATAATGAAGAAGAAGGAGATTGTAGGACCCGGGTGAAGTAGAAGGAGAAGGAATAGGAGGAGATTTTCCTTCCTTCTTTCCTAGATAAGTGAAAGAGATTTTCCTTCTCCTTTTCCTAGCCCTTTACTTCCCCTTTTACTTAACCCACTTTTTGTTCTTTGTCTTCTGCGGAGAAGGATCTAGTGAAGAAGAAGGAGATTGTTGGACCCGGGTGAAGTAGAAGGAGAAGGAATAGGAGGAGATTTTCCTTCCTCCTTTCCTAGATAAGTGAAAAAGATTTTCCTTCTCCTTTTCCTAGCCCTTTACTTCCCCTTTTACTTAACCCATTCCTAGTTCTTTAACTTCTGCGGAGAAGGATATAATGAAGAAGAAGGAGATTGTAGAACCCGCGTGAAGTAGGAGGTAAAGGAATAGGAGGAAATTTTCCTTCCTCTTTTCCTAGATAAGTGAAAGAGATTTTCCTTCTCCTTTTCCTAGCCCTTTACTTCCTCTTTTACTTAACCCACTTTTTGTTCTTTGTCTTCTGCGGAGAAGGATATAATGAAGAAGAAGGAGATTGTAGGTCCCGGGTGAAGTAGAAGGAGAAGGAATAGGAGGAGATTTTCCTTCCTCCTTTCCTAGATAAGTGAAAGAGATTTTCCTTCTCCTTTTCCTAGCCCTTTACTTCCCCTTTTACTTAACCCACTTTTTGTTCTTTGTCTTCTGCGGAGAAGGATATAATGAAGAAGAAGGAGATTGTAGGACCCGGGTGAAGTAGAAGGAGAAGGAGTAGGATTAGATTTTCCTTTCTTCTTTCCTAGATAAGTGAAAGATATTTTCCTTCTCCTTTTTCTAACTTGTTAGTTCCCCTTTTACTTAACCCACTCTTTGTTCTTTGTCTTCTGCGGTGAAGGATATAATGAAGAAGAAGGAGATTGTAGGACCCGGGTGAAGTAGAAGGAGAAGGAATAGGAGAAGATTTTCCTTCCTATTTTCCTAGATAAGTGAAACAGATGTTCCTTCTCCTTTTCCTAGCCCTTTACTTCCCCTTTTACTTAACCCACTTTTTGTTCTTTGTCTTTTGTGGAGAAGGATCTAGTGAAGAAGAAGGAGATTGTAGGACCCGGGTGAAGTAGAAGGAGAAGGAATAGGAGGAGATTTTTCTTCCTTCTTTCCTAGATAAGTGAAAGAGATTTTCCTTCTCCTTTACCTAGCCCTTTACTTCCCCTTTTACTTAACCCACTTTTTGTTCTATGTCTCCCCTTTTACTTAACCCACTTTTTGTTCTTTGTCTTTTGTGGAGAAAGATCTAGTGAAGAAGAAGGAGATTGTAGGACCCGGGTGAAGTAGAAGGAGAAGGAGTAGGAGGAGATTTTCCTTCCTTCTTTCCTAGATAAGTGAAAGATATTTTCCTTCTCCTTTTTCTAACTTGTTAGTTCCCCTTTTACTTAACCCACTCTTTGTTCTTTGTCTTCTGCGGTGAAGGATATAATGAAGAAGAAGGAGATTGTAGGACCCGGGTGAAGTAAAAGGAGAAGGAATAGGAGAAGATTTTCCTTCCTCTTATCCTAGATAAGTGAAAGAGATTTTCCTTCTCCTTTTCCTAGCCCCTTACTTCCTCTTTTACTTAACCCACTTTCTGTTCTTTGTCTTCTGCGGAGAAGGATATAGTGAAGAAGAAGGAGATTGTGGGACCCGGGTGAAGTAGAAGGAGAAGGAATAGGAGGAGATTTTTCTTCCTCCTTTCCTAGATAAGTGAAAGAGATTTTCTTTCTCCTTTACCTAGCCCTTACTTCCCCTTTTACTTAGCCCACATTTTTGTTCTTTGTTTTCTGCGGAGAAGGATATAATGAAAAAGAAGGAGATGTTTGATCCCGGGTGAAGTAGAAGAAAAAGGTATAGGAGGAGATTTTCCTTCCTCCTTTTCAAGATAAGTGAAAGAGATTTTCCTTCTCCTTTTCCTAGCCCTTTACTTCCCCTTTTACTTAACCCACTTTTTTTTCTTTGTCTTCTGCGGAGAAGGATATAATAAAGAAGAAGGAGATTGTAGGACCCGGGTGAAGTAGAAGGAGAAGGAATAAGAGGAGATTTTTCTTCCTTCTTTCCTAGATAAGTGAAAGAGATTTTCCTTCTCCTTTTCCTAGCCCTTTACTTCCCCTTTTACTTAACCCACTTTATGTTCTTTGTCTTCTGTGGAGAAGGATATAATGAAGAAGAAGGAGATTGTAGGACCCGGGTGAAGTAGAAGGAGAAGGAATAAGAGGAGATTTTCCTTCCTCCTTTCCTAGATAAGTGAAAGAGATTTTCCTTCTCCTTTACCTAGTCCTTACTTCCCCTTTTACTTAACCCACTTTTTGTTCTCTGTCTTCTGCGGAGAAGGATATAATGAAGAAGAAGGAGATTGTAGGACCCGGGTGAAGTAGAAGGAAAAGGAATAGGAGGAGATTTTTCTTCCTCCTTTCCTAGATAAGTGAAAGAGATTTTCCTTCTCCTTTTCCTAGCCCTTTACTTCCCCTTTTACTTAACCCACTTTTTGTTCTTTGTCTTCTGCGGAGAAGGATATAATGAAGAAAAAGGAGATTGTAGGACACGGGTGAAGTAGAAGGAGAAGGAATAGGAGAATATTTTTCTTCCTCCTTTCCTAGATAAGTGAAAGAGATTTTCCTTCTCCTTTTCCTAGCCCTTTACTTCCCCTTTTACTTAACCCACTTGCTGCTCTTTGTCTTCTGCGGAGAAGGATATAATGAAGAAGAAGAAGATTGTAGGACCCGGGTGAAGTAGAAGGAGAAGGAATAGGAGGAGATTTTCCTTCCTCCTTTCCTAGATAAGTGAAAGAGATTTTCCTTCTCCTTTTCCTAGCCCTTTACTTCCTCTTTTACTTAACCCACTCTTTGTTCTTTGTCTTCTGCGGAGAAGGATATAATGAAGAAGAGGGAGATTAAATGATCCGGGTGAAGTAGAAGGAGAAGGAATAGGAGGAGCTTTTCCTTTCTCCTTTCCTAGATAAGTAAAAGAGATTTTCCTTCTTCTTTTCCTAGCCCTTTACTTCCCCTTTCACTTAACCCACTTTTTGTTCTTTGTCTTCTGGGGAGAAGGATATAGTGAAGAAGAAGGAGATTGTAGGACCCGGGTGAAGTAGAAGGAGAAGGAAAAAGAATAGGATGAGATTTTTCTTCCTTCTTTCCTAGATAAGTGAAAGAGATTTTCCTTCTCCTTTTCCTAGCCCTTTACTTTCCCTTTTACTTAACCCACTTTTTGTTCTTTGTCTTCTGCGGAGAAGGATATAATGAAGAATAAGGAGATTGTAGGTCCCGGGTGAAGTAGAAGGAGAAGGAATAGGAGGAGATTTTTCTTCCTCCTTTCCTAGATAAGTGAAAGAGATTTTCCTTCTCCTTTTCCTAGCTCTTTACTTCTCCTTTTACTTAACTCACTTTTTGTTCTTTGTCTTCTGCGGAGAAGGATATAATGAAGAAGAAGGAGATTGTAGGGCCCGGGTGAAGTAGAAGGAGAAGGAATAGGAGGAGATTTTCCTTCCCCCCTTCCTAGATAAGTGAAAGAGATTTTCCTTCTCCTTTTCCTAGCCCTTTACTTCCCCTTTTACTTAACCCACTTTTTGTTCTTTGTCTTCTGCGGAGAAGAATAAAATGAAGAAGAAGGAGATTGTAGGACCCGGGTGAAGTAGAAGGAAAAGGAATAGGAGGATATTTTTCTTCCTCCTTTTCTAGATAAGTGAAAGAGATTTTCCTTCTCCTTTTCCTAGTCCTTTACTTCCCCTTATACTTAACCCACTTTTTGTTCTTTGTCTTCTGCGGAGAAGACTATAATGAAGAAGAAGGAGATTGTAGGACCCGGGTGAGGTAGAAGGAAAAGGAATAGGAGGAGATTTTTCTTCCTCCTTTTCTAGAAAAGTGAAAGAGATTTTCCTTCTCCTTTACCTAGCCCTTTACTTCCCCTTTTACTTAACCCACTTTTTGTTCTTTGTATTCTGCGGAGAAGGATATAATGAAGAAGAAGGAGATTGTAGGACCCGGGTGAAGTAGAAGGAGAAGGAATATGAGGAGATTTTCCTTCCTCCTTTCCAAGATAAGTGAACCAGATTTTCTTTCTCCTTTTACTAGCCCTTTACTTCCCCTTTTATTTAACCCACTTTTTGTTCTTTGTCTTCTGCGGAGAAGGATATAATGAAGAAGAAGGAGATTGTAGGACCCGGGTGAAGTAGAAGGAGAAGGAATAGGAGGAAATTTTCCTTCCTCCTTTCCTAGATAAGTGAAAGAGATTTTCCTTCTCCTTTTCCTAGCCCTTTACTTCCCCTTTTACATAATCCACTTTTTGTTCTTTGTCTTCTGCGGAGAAGGATATAATGAAGAAGAAGGAGATTGTAGGACCCGGGTGAAGTAGAAGGAGAAGGAATAGGAGGAGATTTTCCTTCCTTCTTTCCTAGATAAGTGAAAGAGATTTTCCTTCTCCTTTTACTAGCCCTTTACTTCCCCTTTTACTTAACCCACTTTTTGTTCTTTGTCTTCTGCGGAGAAGGATCTAGTGAAGAAGAAGGAGATTGTTGGACCCGGGTGAAGTAGAAGGAGAAGGAATAGGAGGAGATTTTCCTTCCTCCTTTCCTAGATAAGTGAAAAAGATTTTCCTTCTCCTTTTCCTAGCCCTTTACTTCCCCTTTTACTTAACCCACTTTTTGTTCTTTGTCTTCTGCGGAGAAGGATATAATGAAGAAGAAGGAGATTGTAGGTCCCGGGTGAAGTAGAAGGAAAAGGAATAGGAGGAGATTTTTTTTCCTCCTTTTCTAGATAAGTGAAACAGATTTTCCTTCTCCTTTTCCTAGCCCTTTACTTCCCCTTTTACTTAACCCACTTTTTGTTCTTTGTATTCTGCGGAGAAGGATATAATGAAGAAGAAGGAGATTGTAGGACCCGGATGAAGTAGAAGGAGAAGGAATATGATGAGATTTTCCTTCCTCTTTTCCTACATAAGTGAAAGAGATTTTCCTTCTCCTTTTCCTAGCCCTTTACTTCCCCTTTTACTTAATCCACTTTTTGTTCTTTTTCTTCTGCGGAGAAGGATATAATGAAGAAGAAGGAGATTGTAGGACCCGGGGGAAGTACAAGGAGAAGGAATATGAGGAGATTTTCCTTCCTCTTTTCCAAGATAAGTGAACCAGATGTTCTATCTCCTTTTCCTAGCCCTTTACTTCCCCTTTTACTTAACACACTTTTTTTTCTTTGTCTTCTGCGGAGAAGGATATAGTGAAGAAGAAGGAGATTGTAGGACCCGGGTGAAGTAGAAGGAGTAGGAATAGGAGGAGATTAACCTTTCTTCTTTCCTAGATAATTGAAAGAGATTTTCCTTCCCCTTTTCCTAGCCCTTTACTTTCCCTTTTACTTAACCCACTTTTTTTTATTTGTCTTCTGCGGAGAACGATATAGTGAAGAAGAAGGAGATTGTAGGACCCGGGTGAAGTAGAAGGAGAAGGAATAGGAGGAGATTAACCTTTCTTCTTTCCTAGATAAGTGAAAGAGATTTTCCTTCTCCTTTTCCTAGCCCTTTACTTCCCCTTTTACTTAACCCCTTTTACCTAACCCACTTTTTGTTCTTTGTCTTCTGCGGAGAAGGATATAGTTAAGAAGAAGGAGATTGTAGAACCCGGGTGAAGTAGAAGGAGAAGGAATATGAATAGATTTTTCTTCCTTCTTTCCTAGATAAGTGAAAGAGATTTTTCTTCTCCTTTACCTAGCCCTTTACTTCCCCTTTTACTTAACCCACTTTTTGTTCTTTGTCTTCTCCAAAGAAGGATATAATGAAGAAGAAGGAGATTGTAGGTCCCGGGTGAAGTAGAAGGAAAAGGAATAGGAGGAGATTTTCCTTCTTCCTTTCCTAGATAAGTGAAACAGATTTTCCTTCTCCTTTTCCTAGCCCTTTACTTCCCCTTTTACTTAACCCACTTTTTGTTCTTTGTATTCTGCGGAGAACGATATAATGAAGAAGAAGGAGATTGTGGGACCCGGGTGAAGTAGAAGGAGGAGGAATAGGAGGAGATTTTCCTTCCTCCTTTCCTAGATAAGTGAAAGAGGGCTTCCTTCTCCTTTTCCTAGCCCTTTACTTCCCCTTTTACTTAACCCACTTTTTGTTCTTTGTCTTCTGCGGAGAAGGATATAATGAAGAAGAAGGAGATTGTAGGTCCCGGGTGAAGTAGAAGAAAAAGGAATAGGAGGAGATTTTTCTTCCTCCTTTTCTAGATAAGTGAAAGAGATTTTCCTGCTCCTTTTCCTAGCCCTTTACTTCCCCTTTTACTTAACCCACTTTTTGTTCTTTGTCTTCTGGGGAGAAGGATATAATGAAGAAGAAGGAGATTGTAGGACCCGGGTGAAGTAGAAGGAGAAGGAATAGGAGGAAATTTTCGTTCCTCCTTTTCTAGATAAGTGAAAGAGATTTTCCTTCCCCTTTTCCTAGCCCTTTACTTCCCCTTTTACTTAACCCACTTTTTGTTCTTTGTCTTCTGCGGAGAAGGATATCATGAAGAAGAAGGAGATTGTAGGTCCTGGGTGAAGTAGAAGGAGAAAGAATAGGAGGAGATTTTTCTTCCTCTTTTTCTAGATAAGTGAAAGAGATTTTCCTTCTCCTTTTCCTAGCCCTCTACTTCCCCTTTTACTTAATCCACTTTTTGTTCTTTTTCTTCTGCGGAGAAGGATATATTGAAGAAGAAGGAGATTGTAGGACCCGGGTGAAGTAGAAGGAGAAGGAATAGGAGGAGATTTTCCTTCCTCTTTTCCTAGATAAATGAAAGATTTTCCTTCTCCTTTTCCTAGCCCTTTACTTCCCCTTTTACTTAACCCACTTTTTGTTCTTTGTCTTCTGCGGAGAAGGATATAATGAAGAAGAAGGAGATTGTAGGACCCGGGTGAAGTAGAAGGAGAAGGAATAGGAGGAGATTTTCCTTCCTCCTTTCCTAGATAAATGAAAGATTTTCCTTCTCCTTTTCCTAGCCCTTTACTTCCCCTTTTACTTAACCCACTTTTTGTTCTTTGTCTTCTGCGGAGAACGATATAGTGAAGAAGAAGGAGATTGTAGGACCCGGGTGAAGTAGAAGGAGAAGGAATAGGAGGAGATTTACCTTCCTTCTTTCCTAGATAAGTGAAAGAGATTTTCCTTCTCCTTTTCCTAGCCCTTTACTTCCCCTTTTACTTAACCCCTGTAACTTAACCCACTTTTTGTTCTTTGTCTTCTGCGGAAAAGGATATAATGAAGAAGAAGGAGATTGTAAAACCCGGGTGAAGTAGAAGGAGAAGGAATAGGAGGAGATTTTTCTTCCTTCTTTTCTAGATAAATGAAAGATTTTCCTTCTCCTTTTCCTAGCCCTTTACTTCCCCTTTTACTTAACCCACTTTTTGTTCTTTGTCTTCTGCGGAGAAGGATATAGTGAAGAAGAAGGAGATTGTAGGACCCGGGTGAAGTAGAAGGAGAAGGAATAGGAGGAGATTTACCTTCCTTCTTTCCTAGATAAGTGAAAGAGATTTTCCTTCTCCTTTTCCTAGCCCTTTACTTCCCCTTTTACTTAACCCCTGTAACTTAACCCACTTTTTGTTCTTTGTCTTCTGCGGAGAAGGATATATTGAAGAAGAAGGAGATTGTAAAACCCGGGTGAAGTAGAAGGAGAAGGAATAGGAGGAGATTTTTCTTCCTTCTTTCCTAGATAAGTGAAAGAGATTTTCCTTCTCCTTTACCTAGCCCTTTACTTCCCCTTTTACTTAACCCACTTTTTGTTCGTTGTCTTCTGCGGAGAAGTATATAATGAAGAAGGAGGAGATTGTAGGACCCGGGTGAAGTAGAAGGAAAAGGAATAGGAGGAGATTTTTCTTTCTCTTTTTCTAGATAAGTGAAAGAGATTTTCCTTCTCCTTTTCCTAGCCCTTTACTTCTCCTTTTACTTTACCCACTTTTTGTTCTTTGTCTTCTGCGGAGAAGAATATAATGAAGAAGAAGGAGATTGTAGGACCCGGGTGAAGTAGAAGGAAAAGGAATAGGAGGAGATTTTCCTCCCTCCTTTCCTAGATAAGTGAAAGAGATTTTCCTTCTCCTTTTCCTATCCCTTTACTTCCCCTCTTACTTAGCCCACTTTTTGTTCTTTGTCGTCTGCGGAGAAGGATATAATGAAGAAGAAGGAGATTGTAGGACCCGGGTGAAGTAGAAGGAGAAGGAATAGGAGGAGATTTTCCTTCCTCCTTTCCTAGATAAGTGAACCAGATTTTCCTTCTCCTTTTCCTAGCCCTTTACTTCCCCTTTTACTTAACCCACTTTTTGTTCTTTGTCTTCAGCGGAGAAGGATATAATGAAGAAGAAGGAGATTGTAGGTCCCGGGTGAAGTAGAAGGAAAAAGAATAGGAGGAGATTTTTCTTCCTCCTTTTCTAGATAAGTGAAAGAGATTTTCCTTCTCATTTTCCTAGCCCTTACTTCTCCTTTTACTTAACCCACTTTTTGTTCTTTGTCTTCTGCGGAGAAGGATATAATGAAGAAGAAGGAGATTGTAAGACCCGGGTGAAGTAGAAGGAAAAGGAATAGGAGGAGATTTTTTTTTCCTCCTTTCCTAGATATGCGAAAGAGATTTTCCTTCTCCTTTGCCTAGCCCTTTACTTCCCCTTTTATTTAACCCACTTTTTGTTGTTTGTCTTCTGTGGAGAAGGATATAATGAAGAAGAAGGAGATTGTAGGACCCGGGTGAAGTAGAAGGAGAAGGAATAAGAGGAGATTTTTCTTCCTCCTTTCCTAGATATTTATTTATTTATTTATTTATTTTATTTAATATAAATGTTTGAAGTTCTTATGAACTTATTACATTAGTGGCAACTACTTATTTTAATTTATTTCTAGTTTATTAATTGAATTAACCTATAGGTGTGCAGCAACATTTTAGCGATTCATCAACTTGAAATTGGCAAAAATTAGAATTTTGAAATTATTAAGGTGAAGAAAAGTATTTTTTCCGAAACACGGCAGGGGATTTAGATTTTTTAACGTTATTACTTAACGAATTCCACATGCTAACTCCCCTCACAAAAAATGATGAATTCATCAGATTACTTTTGTTTATAGCCGGAGTCAAAAGATGAATGCGACGATTGGAAGACGAAACCAATTTCCCTACAATATAGGTGGGTTGTTTTTACTTTAAGAACTTGAAAATGTATAAACAAACTCGAAACTCATAGAATTCAGCAAGAGAACAACCAAGTAATGAATTAGCAAAATTCGAGATGTGGTCGTACTTTCTTAGCCCATATACATATCTCACACAAGAATTAAATATCAATCGAAGTTCATTAAAGTACTTCTTCTTTAATTCAAAGAAGACAATATCGCCGTACAAAAAATGTGGAAGGATGTAAGATTTCACCAATTGGAGTCTAAGATTGGTATTAAAACACTTCGTGGTAGCCCATAACATTCTTAATAAAAAAATTACTCGATTACAAACTGTTTCGATGTGGTAACTCCAGCATAAGCACTTGTCAAAAGTTAAGCCTAAATTATTCACAGAATCAGAGAAATCAACCTCCTCTCCTAGTATGCTGATTTTAGGTAGGTTGTGCGTATCACGAATTGTAGAAGATATAATAATAGATTTGGTTTTCCCAGCATTAAGTTCCAGATTATTTTCTATAGACCAATTTGTAATCAATTGAATTTCGAAATTAACAGTTCCGATAGAATTAGTTATCTCGTTGGGCCTACAAAATCTATAAATTTGCAGGTCGTCCGCGAATAGGTGATATTTGCATTGAGTGATAACTGCAGGTAGGTCGTTTATATACATCATGAATAGAAAAGGACCTAATACCGAACCCTGGGGAACGCCGCAATTAGTATAAGAAGAGCTTGAGATTCCTGAATTAGTTCTAACCAATTGCGATCGATTTGATAGATATGACAAAACCAAACGACAAGCCGACATTGAAAATTTAAAACTGTTATGAAGCTTGCTAACCAAAATTGAATGATCAATTTTATCGAAAGCTTTACTGAAGTCTAGAAGAACCAGCGTACAAAGATAACCCTTATCTATGGCCCTGCGGATGTCGTCATTGATATGTAGTAAAGCACTATTAGTGCTGAAATGACGTCTGTAAGCAGACTGGTACATTGATAGTAAATTTTCCGATTCAACGTAAGTTAGTATTTGTGACTGTAGTATTTTTTCAAAAACTTTAGACAAAGCAGGAAGCAGACTAATAGGGCGAAAATCAGATAAGCATTTGGGATTAGATAAGTGAAAGAGATTTTCCTTCTCCTTTTCCTAGCCCTTTACTTCCCCTTTTACTTAACCCACTATTTGTTCTTTGTCTTCTGCGGAGAACGATATAGTGAAGAAGAAGGAGATTGTAGGACCCGGGTGAAGTAGAAGGAAAAGGAATAGGAGGAGATTTTTCTTCCTCCTTTCCTAGATAAGTGAAAGAGATTTTCCTTCTCCTTTTCCTAGCCCTTTACTTCCCCTTTTACTTAACCCACATTTTGTTCTTTGTCTTCTGCGGAGAACGATATAGTGAAGAAGAAGGAGATTGTAGGACCCGGGTGAAGTAGAAGGAGAAGGAATAGGAGAAGATTTTTCTTCCTCCTTTCCTAGATAAATGAAAGATTTTCCTTCTCCTTTTCCTAGCCCTTTACTTCCCCTTTTACTTAACCCCGTTTGTGTTCTTTATCTTCTGCGGAGAAGGATATAATGAAGAAGAAGGAGATTGTAGGTCTCGGGTGAAGTAGAAGGAGAAGGAATAGGAGGAGATTTTTCTTCCTTCTTTCCTAGATAAGTGAAAGAGATTTTCCTGCTCCTTTTAATAGCCCTTTACTTCCCCTTTTACTTAACCCACTTTTTGTTCTTTGTCTTCTGCGGAGAAGGATATAATGAAGAAGAAGGAGATTGTAGGACCCGAGTGAAGAAGAAGGAGAAGGAATAGGAGGAGATTATTCTTCCTTCTTTCCTAGATAAGTGAAAGAGATTTTCCTGCTCCTTTTAATAGCCCTTTACTTCCCCTTTTACTTAACCCACTTTTTGTTCTTTGTCTTCTGCGGAGAAGGATATATTGAAGAAGAAGGAGATTGTAAAACCCGGGTGAAGTAGAAGGAGAAGGAATAGGAGGAGATTTTTCTTCCTTCTTTCCTAGATAAGTGAAAGAGATTTTCCTTCTCCTTTTCCTAGCCCTTTACTTCCCCTTTTACATAACCCACTTTTTGTTCTTTGTCTTCTGCGGAGAAGGATATAATGAAGAAGAAGGAGATTCGAGAACACGGGTGAAGTAGAAGGAGAAGGAATAGGAGGAGATTTTTCTTCCTTCTTTCCTAGATAAGTGAAAGAGATTTTCCTGCTCCTTTTAATAGCCCTTTACTTCCCCTTTTACTTAACCCACTTTTTGTTCTTTGTCTTCTGCGGAGAAGGATATATTGAAGAAGAAGGAGATTGTAAAACCCGGGTGAAGTAGAAGGAGAAGGAATAGGAGGAGATTTTTCTTCCTTCTTTCCTAGATAAGTGAAAGAGATTTTCCTTCTCCTTTTCCTAACCCTTTACTTCCCCTTTTACTTAACCCACTTTTTGTTCTTTGTCTTCTGCGGAGAAGGATATAATGAAGAAGAAGGAGATTGTAGGTCCCGGGTGAAGTAGAAGGAGAAGGAATAGGAGGAGATATTTCTTCCTCCTTTCCTAGATAAATGAAAGATTTTCCTTCTCCTTTTCCTAGCCCTTTACTTCCCCTTTTACTTAACCCCCTTTGTGTTCTTTATCTTCTGCGGAGAAGGATATAATGAAGAAGAAGGAGATTGTAGGTCTCGGGTGAAGTAGAAGGAGAAGGAATAGGAGGAGATTTTCCTTCCTTCTTTCCTAGATAAGTGAAAGAGATTTTCCTTCTCCTTTTCCTAGCCCTTTACTTCCCCTTTTACTTAACCCACTTTTTGTTCTTTGTCTTCTGCGGAGAAGGATATAATGAAGAAGAAGGAGATTCGAGAACACGGGTGAAGCAGAAGGAGAAGGAATAGGAGGAGATTTTTCTTCCTTCTTTCCTAGATAAGTGAAAGAGATTTTCCTTCTCCTTTTCCTAGCCCTTTACTTCCCCTTTTACTTAACCCACTTTTTGTTCTTTGTCTTCTGCGGAAAAGGATATAATGAAGAAGAAGGAGATTGTAGGACCCGAGTGAAGGAGAAGGAGAAGGAATAGGAGGAGATTATTCTTCCTCTTTTCCTAGATAAGTGAAAGAGATTTTCCTTCTCCTTTTCCTAGCCCTTTACTTCCCCTTTTACTTAACCCACTTTTTGTTCTTTGTCTTCTGCGGAGAAGGATATAATGAAGAAGAAGGAGATTGTAGGACCCGGGTGAAGTAGAAGGAGAAGGAATAGGAGAAGATTTTCCTTCCTCCTTTCCTAGATATGTGAAAGAGATTTTCCTTCTCCTTTTCCTAGCCCTTTACTTCCCCTTTTACATAACCCACTTTTTGTTCTTTGTCTTCTGCGGAGAAGGATATAATGAAGAAGAAGGAGATTCGAGAACACGGGTGAAGCAGAAGGAGAAGGAATAGGAGGAGATTTTTCTTCCTTCTTTCCTAGATAAGTGAAAGAGATTTTCCTTCTCCTTTACCTAGCCCTTTACTTCCCCTTTTACTTAAACCACTTTTTGTTCATTGTCTTTTGCGGAGAAGGATATAATGAAGAAGATGGAGATTGTAGGACCCGGGTGAAGTAGAAGGAGAAGGAATAGGAGGAAATTTTTCTTCCTCCTTTCCTAGATAAGTGAAAGAGATTTTCCTTCTCCTTTTCTTAGCCCTTTACTTCCCCTTTTACTTAACCCACTTTTTGTTCTTTGTCTTCTGCGGAGAAGGATATAATGAAGAAGAAGGAGATTGTAGGACCCGGGTGAAGTAGAAGGAGAAGGAATAGGAGGAGATTTTTCTTCCTTCTTTCCTAGATAAGTGAAAGAGATTTTCATTCTTCTTTTCCTAGCCCTTTACTTCCCCTTTTACTTAATCCACTTTTTGTTCTTTGTCTTCTGCGGAGAAGTATATAATGAAGAAGAAGGAGATTGTAGGTCCTGGGTGAAGTAGAAGGAAAAGGAATAGGAGGAGATTTTCCTTCCTCCTTTCCTAGATAAGTGAAAGAGATTTTCCTTCTCCTTTTCCTAGCCCTTTACTTCCCCTTTTACTTAACCCACTTTTTGTTCTTTGTCTTCTGCGGAGAAGGATCTAGTGAAGAAGAAGGAGATTGTAGGACCCGGGTGAAGAAGAAGGAGAAGGAATAGGAGGAGATTTTTCTTCCTTCTTTCCTAGATAAGTGAAAGAGATTTTCCTTCTTTTTTACCTAGCCCTTTACTTCCCCTTTTACTTAACCCACTTTTTGGTCTTTGTCTTCTCCAGAGAAGGATATAATGAAGAAGAAGGAGATTGTAGGACCCGGGTGAAGTAGAAGGAGAAGGAATAGGAGGAGATTTTCCTTCCTCCTTTCCTAGATATTTGAAAGAGATTTTCCTTCTCCTTTTCCTAGCCCTTTACTTCCCCTTTTACTTAACCCACTTTGTGTTCTTTGTCTTCTGTGGAGAAGGAGATTACGAAAGAGGAGATTGTAGGACCCAGGTGAAGTAGAAGGGGAAGTAATAGGAGGAGATTTTTCTTCCTCCTTTCGTAGATAAGTGAAAGAGATTTTCCTTCTCCTTTTTCTAACTTGTTAGTTCCCCTTTTACTTAACCCACTCTTTGTTCTTTGTCTTCTGCGGAGAAGGATATAATGAAGAAGAAGGAGATTGTAGGACCCGGGTGAAGTAGAAGGAAAAGGAATAGGAGAAGATTTTCCTTCCTCTTTTCCTAGATAAGTGAAAGATATTTTCCTTCTCATTTTCCTAGCCATTTACTTCTTCTTTTACTTAACCCACTCTTTGTTCTTTGTCTTCTGCGGAGAAGGATATAATGAAGAAGAAGGAGATTGTAGGACTCGGGTGAAGTAGAAGGAGAAAGAATAGGAGGTGATTTTTCTTCCTCTTTTCCTTGATAAGTGAAAGAGATTTTCCTTCTCCTTTTCCTAGCCCTTTACTTCCCCTTTTACTTAACCCACTCTTTGTTCTTTGTCTTCTGCGGAGAAGGATATAATGAAGAAGAAGGAGATTGTAGGACCCAGGTGAAGCAGAAGGAGAAGGAATAGGAGGAGATTTTCCTTCCTCCTTTCGTAGATAAGTGAAAGAGATTTTTCTTCTCCTTTTTCTAACCCGTTACTTCCCCTTTTGAATTACTAAATTTTTTTTCGGAACGGTGTATGGGGGGGGGGAATTCTCATTTCGTGACGGTTCCATATTTTTCAGGCTGGGCTTGTCACCCCCATCAACCCCTTGACAGGACATCCAGTCCAGCATATGTGTTGCCCATTCGGGAAGGACCGAAAGACCGTAAAATCAACACAGTTCTCCCGTGACACTTCGGCGTTCTCATGCTGTCGAAGTGGGAATTGTGGGGGATTAGCTGGAGGTCTCTTTTGGTGAAGAGAGGCCTGTTCTGTTAAAGAGATGTCCCTTCCCTCTAAAGCTGCTCCTTGGTGCTGGGCATCGGTCTTCGAGATCGATAGGTCATTCGGGGGGGGGGGGGGGTGTTGGAGTTGGTCTCTTCAGTAGTCTGGGTTCTTGTTACTTGAGAAGATCCGGTCGTCTCCGGGTCGTCACACGCGGTTATTATAGTTTAATTTCAGTTTTGTTCAGTTTTATTTAGTTTAGTTTATTTTTGTTTATTCTGTTCCACGGTGTAGGGCAGAAGCACGCAAACCTCCACTTCATCAAACCCTGGGATCTAGTCAGAAAAATCACCGTGAAAAAGACCACTGCATGCTTAGTTGGAAACTGCGGGTTGACTTCGAACCATCCGTAACAAGGTGTTGGTGTAAATATAAAATGTGAGTGCTTTATTTGCAAAATTCAGTACGAATCCGTATCGAACGGCCGAAATACGTAACAATTTGTTGTGTGATGTGGATACGGAACCATTTTAATGAATTATCTATTTAAGAGTTGTTAAAAAAGAACGTTGAGAACGACCGGTCAGAAAAATGCCTCTGTTGTGGATGTGATGGGCAATCAACACAATTAGCATAGACAAACTCAAAACAAATACGGCATTTTTGAAGTAAGCCTAATCAAGAATAGCAGTGTCCGTGAAAATATCAGTAACATTTCATATTATAAATTATCGGATTCGACCCAGTAGAGAAGTGATGTAACGGCCCAAACTAAAGTAAACTTGAACTGCATAACTTTTACTGTATCAAAAATAATTATTTATTAGCTCGAACCCATTACCAACTCCAAGTGAAAAACATTTAATTGCTAAACCACTTATCCGGGTAAACTGAATATAAAGTAAGAGAGAGTATCCGGTTGTGGGCACCCATGCATAACGTTTGACAGAATGCAATAGATGTTTGGCGACTTGTCATCTGTGGAAGATGCTGTATTGTTGGGTTTCGTTCGTGAATGCAATTAAAGGATTCATTTTGTGCTCAATTGGAATGGTTTTTAAAGGTTTTTAAACCGATCCACTAGAGGGATCTTGTCCAATATATTTTGAAGTGCGTCAACTATTATTACGGCCTCAGTATCAACGAGCTGCGTGTGTTCGCGTATCAATTCGCTAAGAAACTTGAAGTTGAATGTCCACCGATTTGATATTACAATTTTATGTGCCGCCACCCTGAGCTTGTTTTACGCACCCCGGAATAAAGATCCATGCAGCGCGTGAAAGGCTTTTATAAATCAAATGTTGAGAAGTTATTTCAAAACTATGGACATTTGATGGATGAATATCACTTCGAAGCTACGAATATTTATAACATGAATGAAAGCGGCTTTTCAACGGTCACGATAAAAATTGGCAAGGTGATTTCCATGAACAGTATGCGACGTATCAGAAAACTTGAACCCAGTGAAAGAGGAACCGTAAGCGCTGCTGGCAACAGTCTACCACCTTCCTCTCTTTTCCCGAAAAATGCAGACCATCTTCTTCGATAACGATTCTGGTGGGACTGCCGGTTATGATAATGGTTCTGGCTGGATGGCACCAAAAGTTTGTGCGCTATATGCACCACCTCATTGTTTTAGGTATTGGAGATTCGTCATTTTGCTAGCCTTGTCTGTAAAACTCTTGATCTGGCATTGACACCCAAAATCATAAAATCCGGCTTCAGAGCATCCGGAATTCATCCATATGACCCAGAAATTTCTTCTGATGTTGATTTTATTCAAGCGGCCGAGCGGAATACGAAAGAAGATGGCTTCGAGGACCGCATTGATGAAGCGGTGCAGCACTGAATTGTCTTTCTTCGGACAAATGTTTTACATGAAGTGAAAGTGGTTACCACACCAAAACTTTCTACATCTACAGCATCTTTAACGAGTCGCTTATCAGTTTTGGACGAAACTAGTCCCCTGCAAGCAGCTCCACAAAAAAGCCACCAAATCGCGGTCGTGCTGCTTTAAAGGAGAAAGCCGCTAAGCGAGCAGCCGTCTCTCATCCGAAGAAGAGTAAAAAATGAGGGCAACTGTACCTAGCAAAAGAACTCTTCACCATCTGATAATGCTATAGACTTCTGCATCATCTGTTTGAAGCTGCAAATCCCGTCAAGTGCAATACATGTGATCAGCCTATGCATTTGAAGTGCGCTAACATGCATTCTAGCTATTTTTACATGCAAACATTTAGATGAGGAAGTCGATAAATAATTAAGGTCTTTAAAATTCCTTCATCTATTTCAAAGGTTGCCCACAACCGGTTATGATTGCCAAAAAGATAACTTCACGAAATTAGTCGAAAAAAATTTTCTAGTTGACGGAATCGAAGTAGTTACTTTAGCAAACAGTTAACTAAAGTTTCCATCTTTCCATTGATAGCCATATCACTGCGTAATATGGACCCAAAGGAAAATTATGGGCCAAAAACAAAACTGTACTCATAACCCGAGACTCTCCCCTAAGTGTATTGAAAAAATATTGTACGTTTTTGCAGAAAATTTAATCAGATGTGGAAAGTGGTTGAAACCATAAAGCTAATACTAAGTACATAGTTCCAAACAATTCAAATAATTTATTAGAATCTAGTTAAATTTATTATTCGGTTATGAATTAATAATTCATTCCATAACCTTGGTTGGGCGATGACATTATGAATTCAAATTATATTTGAATGATCGATAATATTGATTATCCCTTAATTATGTAATTACTTCTAGAAGTATATTATATTTTATAAGGTCAAAGGCATTAAAGCCACATTAAATATCTAAATATGCAAATTTACCACTGCGGTAGTTTTTCGTGTTACTGCAGAATTCATTTAATGCAATAAATCACCTCACCCAGAGATAATAAACAAACCGGAAAAATAAACATTTCGCGCTGGCATTTAAATAAATAATAACACTGAATACACCGCAGGTTCACAAATCGATTTCCCCATAAATTAGAATTCATGTGAGATACGCGATGAAAGTGATCAGAAACGGATAAAATTTCCATAATAAACATGATTTTTGTTGGAAAATTGCCAGCGAAAGTATTTGGTTAAATCCAAATCGTGTGGCGGGGAATTATAGTCAGCACAGGCAGGAAACCGCACGATGATTTTGATTTTTCTTAATTTTTACCAAAACCTTCGTCAACATTTTCACCTTGCTGTCTGTTGATGTACTATATATACTATACGTTTTTAGGTTAAGGTGTCTATTAAGCGAGAAAAACAGAAAAATCAATTATCGGATGTTTATTGAAAAAATAAAATTCCAACGATTCAAATGCACGCAAAATACAAGAGGCTTACACGAGTAACAATTGCTTTACATCCATGTATACTGTACAACATGCATCGTGACGTATTTCCGATCTAACTTTCTTGGAAATGAATAATATAAATCTTACACATTACATGAAATTAACTGAATTACTACTTTAAATTATTTAGCAAGTACGGTAACGTGCGTGCGTTAGTATTTTCCAAAAAAAAAGAAATATCTAAACCAAAAAATTCAGAAAAAGTGAAAAAGGAAAAAAAAATGTTTTTCATTTACAGTAACAACAAAAATATTTTAACGGAAAAATAAAAAAAAAATGAAAAGCAAATCGAGAAAAACTCATCTCAGTGCAAAATGGATTGTTAACGCGAACGGATCTAATTTTTGTGTAGTGTAAATTTAAAAAAAGGCATTAACAATTTTTTAAAATATTAACAATTTGATAAACATTAGTAGTCTTCTGTTTAATTTATACTATTATAGTGGAAACCGTTTTCTACCATCGGTACAAAAAAAATACTACTACTTATGTGTGTGTGTGTGTGCGTGTTTGTGAAAATTTCGTGTTTTAATATATATAAATTTAGTGTTTTGTGTATAGTTTTAAAAAATAGAAAAGTTTAAAAAAATATTTCGGCGGGAAATGAAATTTTTTTAATATTACAAAAAAAAAGATTATTTGTGAAATTTTATGTCAACTAAAAATAAAAATTAGCCAAAAATTTATAAATTTATAAAAAAAAAGTTTCAAAAAGAAAATCCCAATTTAAACATTCAACGTAGAATGAATAACAAAAAAACCCTGGATTAATATTGATTAAAGCAATTTTTTTTTTCAAAATTAATTAAAAATTTATAAAGTTTTGCGTTGCAGAGCTTTCATATAAATAACGGAGAATCCAACAACACAAAAAAATAGCAAGTGAAAAAAAAAAGTTAAAACAAAAGCTCAAAGTGATTTTTAAGAAAGTGAAAATTTTGTCTTCTCAGAGTAAATATCATTTCGATTTAATCCTTTTACAAGGATTTTTTTAATATTAAACGGTAATTAGAGAAGCTTTTTGTTTCTTACATCCATTATATTCGATATATAGTATATATGTATGTATGTATTTATATTATAAAACACAAATGATGAAACGAGAAACGAAAAAGCTTTTCAATCTCCCAGGCAAATTTTAACGTTTATTTTTTTTACGTTATAAAACACCTGTTCGTCGAGCTTAACATACTAAAAATAAAAAAAAATAAAAGCTTACTACTTTTTTGTGGCTACATAAAACGTTACAATTCTATCTTGTATCGGGTTTACCATGGTATTAAAATACGCAGACGATAAGGTAAAAGCGATTTTTTTTTGATTTTCTCGGGATAAAACTTATTTAAGTTTTTAAAGGTAACCAAAAAAGTTCAAAATTCTAAAAGTACATAAAAACGAATCCACTTTAAAAATGGAGGAATTTATATATCGTCGTTACACATACATCGAGATTGAGTATAAAGTATATTAGTGCGCATGTGGTTTATATATCTTGTATCTATGTGTCTGTTTACTGATGTTGATGGTACATACAGAGTGAAAAATGTTTTTCCCATCATTAATTATTATTATTGTTGTTGTTATTATCAGTTGTAGTTGTGGTTTTTTTTCACAGGTAAATATTTTTTTTTGTCATCTTTCGCACAGACAAAACCAAAGGAAAGGATTTTCTAAAATCTGTTCGATTCAATCTAATTAAATCGCACCGAAATATTCGCACCCCCCGCAAGAAAAAATCGCTATACTGAGCGTAACACTACAAAAGCTCGTCAAAAAGCTCCATGTACCGAAATGATATAAGAATTCGATATATACGAAGAAAAACGGTAATTACATTTCGTTTTATAGTTTTTGTGTTATTCAAAAAGACAAAAAATTAATTTGTTACAGAAGATGTATAATGTAGATTGTATATATTGTGTGGTGAGCGAAGAAGATGAAGATGAATACCGTACAACAATAAAAAATATACTTTACGATTAAGATGTGAAAGAAAAGCTTCTAATAGATAAGAGAACATTTTATAGTCGAGATTTGTTATTGTTTGTCTGTTTTTCGAGTTTTGTTTTTAAACAGAAACCCATTTTATGGATGATAATATAATTATGGATTAGAATTATGGTTGTAGGTCTTATAGGCGGCTATAATATTATGTAGATAAAGGAAAATGTATAATATGCAACATGTCGGAATGTTTGGGATTCCTGTGGAAATCGATTTTTTGTGTCTGTTTGTATATACGTTTGTTGTTATTCAGGCGGACGAGGACTTGACGTGGATGGATACATGTTTCTATTTCAGTTGTCATATATAAAGTAAAATGTTTATAAATGTAGGATAAGATATAGAGATATATATTTTTTTTTAAATTCTTCAGGATTACCGGAAGTTATATTTTATATGTTAAACTGTTGCTGTTTATCGTCATTTTATTCGTAATTCTTATTGTAATACATTATGACATGCAGAGAATTTGGTCCATTTAAGTAAAACAATAAAATAGATAGTGGAATCATCTGGCACTATAATTATTTTTATATTCTTATTTATTTAAATTATTACAACTGAATTCAATGCATCTAGTAATTTTTCTTTCTTAATTTAGTCACTTGTGAATGAGAAGAGGTCCATTGGCCAGCTCCATGTATAGGTTATTTACTATACTGAAGTAGTTTTTGCTCTGGTGTCCTGAATCCATTAAATCAAGTGTTTTCGTTCTCTGTAATCGTCTTACTGCATGTGAAGTGTCCAACATACCTCGAAGCTCTTCATTTACGTGTTGATAAATACGTTGTCCATGAATTACTACAAGTTTTTTATTTCTTCTTGAACCGTAGGGATATTTTATTTATTTATTTATTTTAACCAACAGTATTAATTTACATCTGGTATTTAAAATTAGGTTTATTAATATAAATCAAATTTGAATAAAAAAAATTTTAGAACTCTTTTAAATTCATCTCTGGACAAATTAAAATCGAACACGGTAGATACATTATTAAATATTAAATACACGGCTAGAATCACAAACCGGGTCCACATACCAAAATTAGACCCATGGAAGTGCAGATCAATCACTAAGCCTCGGTGTCTGAGTGATCTCACTGGGGCACGTATTGAAAACAAGGACAGTAAATGTGAACAATCAATTCAGCCCAATATAACGTCGCACACAAACATTGCGCAAGAAATTTGTATTCGGATGAACAATGGTTCAATATTCAGTAACAAACAACGGCCTAGATACGGCCGAAGCACATACTTAGGAGCGTTTACCTCTCGAGGAAGTCGCCTTAAGCCAAACAACATAAATCGCTTTTGGATTGATTCTATACGGTTAGAGGAATTGTTATAGTACGGATTCCAGACAATTGACGCATACTCCAAGTGCGATCGAACAAATGAAGCGAAGAGGACTTTTAGAGTATATGGATGATGAAAATCTTTTAGAAACGGATTAAAAACCCTAACATTGAATTAGCCTTATTAATACATCTGTCAATATGGTCCTTAAACGATAAATCTCGTGGAAACAAAACCCCTAAATCTAAAAAAGAATGAACTCGCTCTATCATAACGTCAATTAAGAATAAACTATTATCAGGTCCATAACGTCTTCTATAGAAAAGTTCATAACTTTACATTTAGAAACGTTCAGGCAAATCTTACTCAAGCTATACCAGTAGCTGGAAACGTTTAGTTCATGTTGTAGATTTAGCAGATCGCGATCATTTCTAATCTTACAAAAGATTTTTACATCATCAGCGTAAATCAGAAATGTACAATGTTTGAAGCACCGCTTCACATCATCTATGAATGCAATAAATAATAGAGGTGCAATGTGGCTACCTTGTGGGACGCCAGACAAAACCTTTATGTCTCTAGATAAAATATTATTTAAAATTTTTTTGAATTCTGTTCGTCAAATATGAAAAAATCCACTTTAAAGGAAGGGCATCACACTTGTTGTGCTGTCCCAGTTTCTTTACAAATCAAACATGATCAATTTTATCAAAAGCTTTGCTAAAATCAGTAAAGACTACCTCAACACCATCACCACCTTCTAATGCTGACGCAAAAAATTTTTAAACAAAGCATGATTTGTCACAGTTAACCGTCCAGGGTAAAACCCATGCCGGTTTACTGAGATGGAATTTTTCGTTAAGAAAAAGATGCGGTCCTTGACCATCGATTCAAATAATTTAGGAATAGCCGATAAGATAGAAATACCGCGGTAATTTTCGATATCCGTTCTCCATCCACTCTTGAAAATTGGTTTAATGAAACTGGATTTCCAAATTGAAGGCAAAACTCCATTCTTCAATCTCAAATTGAAGATGTCCGTCAGCGGCTGAGCCAAGACCGAAGCACACTTTTTCAACACAAGCGGGTGAATTTTTTCCGGGCCACAACTCATATCCACATTTACATTCAACAGAGCGTGCAGAACGTCATCGGTAGTAAACTGAAATAGAATGTTTGGATTATTAGTAAAAACAAGTTCGGCATTCCCTCTCGAAGACGGCACATACACATTTTCAAAAAATGCAGCAAACATGTCAGTGATACTTTGTGGATCATTAGCGGTCAAAGAATTGAAAGACATTTGCGAGGCCGCGAGGGTATACCTCTACAATTCCGTTTCGAATCAAAATAACTCCAGAAACATTTAGGGTTGTTTCTAATATTCGATTCGGTCTCGACAATATATAAATTATACAAGAAACGATTTAAAAATTTTAAATTGAGATCTGAGGATGGGATTAATTTATATTTCTTATGAGCTTTAGATTTCCGATTTTTAATCCCGAGAAGCGACTATTAAACCATGGCTCGCGCATCGACGAAACTACAGGTGAACGGAGAATAAATTGTTCAATTGCCAAGTTCATTATTTTATAAAACTGATCAATATAAGCGTCTAAACTACCCGTTATATATTGATCCCAATTAATATTGTCCAGAAACTCATGTAAAGCATTAATATTTCCCTTTTTAAAGTTGAAAGACTCACTAGAATTAAAATTTACATTAACATTAACACAATTTTCAAATATTAATTGGATATGTAGTGGTATGTGAAAAATACTTGAAGAACCGCCGAGATCATTACAAGCAACAATTGTGCCGTGTACTTCTACTGGAATGAACACCAGATCGAGGATATTGTTGAAGCACGCTGTCGATTCAAGATCCGTATAACGATCGCGTCTGAAGACATAGTAGTCTGGAGGGAAGTACTCTTCAGAATTGTGCGAGCTTGTCAGCCATGTTTCCGAGATGCAACTGACATCATATTCATTTTCCAACACCGATAGAAGCGGCATCGGATTTGAAAAAGGTATAAAATCGGTTGAGGTTGCAGTACATATTGTTACAACGTCTATTTAGGCCCCTATCAAGGTCATCATTCCCAATGTACCACGGAGCGTTAACTATACCACGTAGCAATTTGTTTCGAAAAGTTTGTAGTATTTTGGTGTTGGTTTTCTTTGTACAGCCCCAGAGCTGTATTCCGTAAGTCCATACAGGCTTTAGCACCTGTTGATATAATAGCAATTTATTTTCGGTTGACAATTTCGAATTTTTCCCGCCAATATATTTTTCGATATTTAATATTAAGTTCATCTTTTTTCTTTTTAACGTGCTCTTTCCATGTGACCCTGGTATCTAAGGTCATCCCTAGATATTTAGCCTTATTTGCATACGTAATCTACTGACCGTTAATGATTAGAGGTTTGTAACTGATTTTTAGATTAGTAAAATTCATATGCGTGGATTGAGCCCGATTTTGTCACATGCTTCTTCAAGTTTTGTTGTCGATTCCTCGATGTAGTGTCTCCTACTGAGAGAACTGCAGTGTCATCAGCAAATGTTGCAACGGTAACATCGTTTAATTGAGGTAATTCTCCGAAAGTGGCGATTCTCTATGTATGATTTTAAAATCATATAATATTGTTTTGGTAAATCTCTATGTAGTTTGAAGAGTAAATCCTCTTTGCCACAGCTTATCGAAGGCATGCGCCACATCTATGAAGATGCTAGAACAATCCTTTTTCCTCTCTCATGTATTCTCAAAGACATCTGTAAGCCTATGAACCTGTGCAACAGTTGAGTGTGTCTCTCTGGAACCAAACTGATTTACTGCGATAAGGTTTTTTAGTTCTATGTAGGGAATCCAAGTCGGTTCTAAACGACTTCATATAGTTGGGCAATTACTCACCTCCCAGAGACACCCGAAGCCTTCGCTCAATGTCGCAAACAACCGAAATTGACAACCCTCTTATGTACCTTAACGGAAATTGAAAAAATATAAACGTTTGCTATAGAAACCGGTGGGGTAGTGGTAAAAAAAACGAAACCGAAAGTCGGGTAGCCAAAATTCGGGTAATTGGATTCGATAGTCGGGTAATTAGATTCCCTAGTACATACGTTTATGTTTTTTCCATTTTCGTTCAGATTCACAGGAGGGTTGTCGGTTTCGGTTGTTTGCGGCATTGCCCGACGGTTTCGTTTGTCTCTGGGGATGAATAATTGCCCACATACAAGAAGTCGGGTAGAACCGACTTGGATTCCCTAGTTCTATGGTTTTTTCAATTTTTTGAGCAACAGTCTCTCAAACAATTTCGCTAGTGTTGGTAGAAATAAAATTGGCCGGTAAGATTCGGTGGGTTGCCCGGTTTCGGAATCATTATTACTTCTGCTACTTTTCTCTGCATTGGTACATGTTTTTTCCTGAGGATCGCATTGATTATGTGCAGTAATTTATGGGTGCCTTTTTGAGGAAGATCCTTTGTTATTTGCCCTGTTATCAGATCGTAACCAAGAGCTTTCTTTGCTTTTATGTTCCTAATTTCAGCTTTTAGTTCTTTCAATGTTACAGGCCTGATATCTTCGAAATCAGATATTCTGGGCGTATCAGCAATGTTTTCGTCATTGGTCTGCCGACCTAGAGGTTGAAATGTTTCTGCAAGTTGCTCAGCAAACAGGTTTGATGCACAAGTTGTTTAAATTGGATTTATCTTGCGGCGCACGCGTATTCTGCCATTTCTCTCGGCCTTTTCGTTTTTACACTACCTAGTTCTCTTACTTCTATTGGGCAAATAACGAAGTTTCCTTTCCTGGATGATAATTTGGGGGTGCATTCCCAAGCCGACCATTGTATGACATCAAGGAACCTGTCTAGTTTCTCTTCTATTTCATTTTCACAATTCCCAATTTGTTTTGTTGTTTGTGAGCTGTGGTGAATTTGTTTTTTCTATTCCATTTTCACTAACCGTCATAATAATAGCAGAATGATCAGATATTAAACTTTCATCATTTTCTAAGAAGATGTAGCGTTCCAATATGCCTTTAGTGATGTAGAAATCTATGAGGTCTGGGATTTTGTTAGGATCAGTTCTCCAGTACGTTGGTTTTCCTCCTGAGTAAAATTCACAGTTTGCACTATTGGCTAGTTGCAAGTAATTCTTTGCCTTTTGGAGAGGTTAATTTTTTTTGTGTTTATCCCTGCAGTAGCTGCAATCTGTTCTGGGGCCTGTTCAGCTCTCCCTGCGCTTTCGCGGTTTGCTTAACGCCAGTTAGCCAATTCGTAGACGTACGTCTATAGAACCGATTTTAAGACCATCTGCACATTATGCAAGTCAGCCTATACTGACATGGAAGATGGGTCGGCCCATGAGTTTTGCACCCCGACAGGGGATCATAGATTTATTGCATTTTACCTCAGATCGTAATCTGTTATGAACTTTCACTTTTGCATCCTGCCCCTATCGGGATTCGAACCCAATACCTGCCGATCCAAATTCCAAAGCTTTAACCACTGTGCCATTTGGTCGGTGAGGTTAATCTTGAACCCCAGAAGGTATTTTTTGCATTAAAGTCACCTCGATAATGAAGTTAATTTCTAATTTCTGGAACAAGTTATTGGAGTCTTCTTTCTTTAGGTTATACCGTGGGGGGCAATATAACGCAGATATATTACAGGTGTTGTCATGACAAAATTTAACCGTCACGGTGGTTACTAGCATGGATTCTTTTTCTATTTTTAATTCTTCAAGATGTTTGATATTATCCCTATAATAAATATAGCTGACCCTCCTCTTGCTCGTTCTGCAGGTTGTGTTGTATGGTAACAAGTATATATCTCCGGATTGATACATAGGAGCTGCTGGTAAAATATGTTTCTGATAATAAGCATATATCCATTTTCTCGGTATTTAAAAATAGTTCTAATTCTGCTAGGTGTTGTGTTATCCGTTACCGTTTGCGTTCCATCCGTTGGCTATTCTTAATGAGTAGTTTTGATGTCTGGTTTCTGCTCCGGAATTATGAGTTAAACTATGTATTGCGGACATTATTTATTTTTAACTATTTTGGAACTTGGTATTTCCGCAGCAGACCAAATCGATCCAGAATTAACTTATTTAGTTTATTCTATTCCTCAAGGCTATTTAAAATTGGTTGGACAGTTTTCAACCGATATTTTAATTACCGTTGGTCTCATTTTCTTTCGAGTTTGAAAAGGCCTATGCATATGTATAATTCTCCCAACGCATACATGCTTCATTTCTTGCTTTATCCTTGTTTGGATGACTTAGAGGAGGTTTGCGTGTCTGATCCGTCATTTTCTGTAGCTGCTTGGCAACCTCACATCCTCGGTAGATGGCTGAATGCTGCTCATTACAATTGATGCTTTTTGGTGCTTCTTTTTAGATAGTTTGCAAGTTTGTGTTGACATTTCACACATCTTGTTTCGCGTTCTTGTACTGCCTCTTTTAACATCTTAGATTTTTACTCGCATGTTGAGTATGCCAGTTATATTGTAAATTTTTTCTATTTGCTTGGGATTATGAAACGTTAGCATGAATAGGGGAAGCCCTCTTTTTGAAACGGCTTCTAGTCGGTTCTGTCCGCTACGTCTCTCTTTTTTAATACTGTTCACGGAATCAAGGATTTTAAATCCTTTATTTTTTAGATCTTTCATTATTGAATTACTTTCACAAGTTGGATGTAGGTCTCTTGCCAACATCTTGATGGGATGATCGTTTTTATTTTCGTACGTGTACCACTGATATTTTTTCGTATTCAGCTTCATTGACAAGTTCGGTGGTGGTGCTTTTACCTTTTGTTGACCTGGTTGCCGTTCGGGTGTTTTTTGTACATTTGGTGAGGACTCAGCTTTTCCTTTTTATTTCTCTTGTCTTGTTTAACCTTTCTTCAACATCCAGTTTGTTTCCCTATTTAACTCTTGCTCGTCCGTTGAATATTCAGTCTTCTATGACTTGTCTCTTTTAGGTTGTATAGTTCGTTGTGTGACGCTTCTTTATTTATGGTTTTGTTTTCCGTTTTCGAATTTGTTTTATCTGTTTTCAGGCAGATTAACTCGCGTAGAAGATTGGAGATTAGAAGCTCCATGTCTTCAACTTTTTGTTTTAGTGCTTGATTTTCTGTTTCTAGATTACAATGTCCATCATTTGCATTGCCACCGACGTTGAAGATATCGGTTGCAGAATTGCTTTTGCTTTTACTTTTGGCATACGTTTTTGCTGTATTTGACTACTGTTGAAACAGATTCGCTGCTTCATAATTGATTTCACTAATATGGAATAATTTCTGTGATGAAAAATAGATCAGATTAGTTAAATATGTGAGAGAAAGTTCACCTAGATTGCTCGAAATTGATAAGTATAGTCATGGAAATAAAATTTAAAAAAAACCGTACCTCCTCCTTCCCCTAAAATGTGTTTCTGATTTTAGCCCTTGTATTCGGCTTTCCTTAAAGAGGAAATGGTTGTGTAGTATGTCCTAACTTAATCCTTATAATAAATCATTCAACCAAAATTATTGAATAAAACATTTAAAAATATGATTAGTTATAATTATTACCAAGTGAAAGCTTTAATAACGGAACATCACTGTTAAAAAATCTTATAAGAATAATAATGAAATAATAAAAATTTAAAATCAATTTTATTGTAAAATTAATAGCCAAACTAAAACGTCAATTGATTTATTACCAATGTTTTATTAAATTATGAGATCAATTAGAATTTCTCATACAATTTTCTAGACTACGTTAGAATTCGAAGGCATCAATAAGGGATTATTTTTAGACCGATATTGGTCAGTTTAAGCTATGTGAACAGTTTCAAAAAATCTCTATTGAATTGTAGAATCATTCTCCCAAAATTTTCACGAACTCTCAACATGAAATTTTATCTAGAAAAGTTTCTAGAGCGAACCATCGACGAACTGCTTCAAGAGATTCTTTTTCCAGGCATAACAATTTATACGATTAAGATTTATAAAATCTTAAAGTTTGAACGCGTGTTCCACTACCCATAATGTTCGCGAACTCTCCAAACTAACTAATACTGATATAATATTTTACACGTTAGGTTTTTACAAATTATGAAGTTTGAATGAGTCTCTTGCACCCCACCCCCTCCCCCTTCCCAAAATCCCACCATGAAACTTGAAAATTTTCCAACTAAAACCATCGACGAACCGATTCAAATGAGATCTTTGAATTTTTGAATTTTTCACGTGTATTTCACTCCCCACAATTTTCCCGAACTAACAGTAAAGAGCTGGGTGACGAATCGCTTCAAATTAAATCTTATTCAGATATAAATCTTTAAAGGTAAATTTTTTCCAAATTTTGCACTTGCAGGTATTTAAATACCTCAAATTTCCAACATGAAACTTGACTTTGAAAATATTCTAGCGATAACCATCGGCCGTTAAAAGTTGTATTTTGAAGTTTGCACGTGTCTCCCAAATTTCCCGAACATCCACCATGAAAGTAAATTTTTCTACTTTCTGTGGTAGACATATATTTTTAGTGAATGACTTTTTTATTTTCAATGACTTGAAAAAAGTCGTAAACATTGTGAGTGTCATGGGAAATAATATTCTGCCTGAAAAGCCGAAAGAACAAAGCAAGAGTTGAAGTTTTGCAGTTTGGTCGTTGCATGGAGTAGAAGCTGCATGTGGTAGAGCTTCCCAGCTGGGTGATTCCAACGTGTCGCGAACCGGTTTTATTCTATAATTGTTTGTGCTTGGGATTTTCAAAATAAATCCACTTTTCATCCCCTATAACTACGATGCAAAAACGACTTCCTTTTATACCGAGCGAGCAAAATGTAACACGTGTTTTTGCGCTTTTCCATTTGCTTGTCGTTCAATTCATGTGGTACCCATCTACCCATGTGGCACCCATCATGTGGTACCCATCTCTCGTAACCGATTGAAAGCAGCTTTTTGACTAACCCCCAATTGCTCGGCGAGTTGTTTTTGTGTTTGCGAATCATCTTCGTCCTAAGTTGGCCCAAATTCTAACCCAAAAAAAATCGATGGCAATATTAAAATATACAGACTTTGACTATAGGAGAGTGTCAGCCCAAAAATGTTTAAAAATATTCTATTTTCTATATACCAACCCAAAAATTATTCTGTCAACAAGAGAAAAACCGCCATGTTTTAATGCCAGCCCAAAATAAATCTGTCGTGATACTATCATTAAAGAAAAATATTACTGTCAAACTAAAAAACTAAAATAAAACGAAATATGCAATTTAATTTTAATTCTGTATCTGATTAATTGGTGTATGACCCCTAAATAAAAATGGCTTTTAAATTTAAGAATATAGATCAGAGATATAGATCATATATTATACGACATAAACATTTGTTGCAGAATCGGAGGCTTAAGGGGTCACCGTAGTCCTTATGCTGATAATAGCGTCATTCAACAAAATATGTGATTGATTTTAGTTCTGTATCGAATTAATTTGAGTAAGGTCCCTGAATATGAATAGCTTTTAAGTCAAAGGCTACATCAGAGCATTAAACGACATAAACACTTGTTGGGAAGCGGAACTTTAAGGGTTTCCCATAGTCATTATTTAAATGATAGTATCATTCAACGAAATACAAATACAAAACCTCCTATTCCCCAACAATTGTTTATGTCGTTTAATGCTCTGATGTATCCTTTGACTTAAAAGCTGTTCATATTCAGGGGCCATACTCAAATTAATCTGATACAGAATTAAAATCAATTAGATATTTCGTTGAATGATACGCTATCATCGGAATAATGACAAGGGCCCCTTAAACCTCCGATTCCCCAACAAATGATTATGTCGTTTAATGATCTGATGAATACTTTAACATAAATTCTCATTATAGTCAAAACTTATGTCTCAAAATAAATTGCTGCGGAGCTAAAATGTATTATTTAGAATGAGTTATCTAAAGAATGATTGATTTGATTATTTTTGGGCTGACATTAAAATACGGCGGTTTTGCTATGGTAACAGAATTAGTTGTGATTTAACATATCGAAAATACAAAATATTTGGCAGACACTTGATGCAGTAAATGTTCGTAAATTTTACAGTTCCTTAATAGTTTTGGGGTTAGTATTTTTGGCCCAACTTCAAATACATAAGGAACTACAACAACTTTTTTAAAGATTTATCATTTTTGTATTGCAATATTTTCTATCACGATAGTTTCAATTTTCACGACACTTGCATTAGTGTTGCCACCTTTTAAATCCGCTATTTTTTGGGCTCGAATTTTGGGCCAAATTCATATAGGTCGCGAACTCTTTGTTCGGTATAAATTTCGACATAATGAACACATTTATACAACACTATATGCACACACTTTTATATTTTATCACTCGTGCACATCTGACACTTGTTGAACACAACAAAATGGCGCAGTGTCAAATTTTTATAGGACAAACTGCATTGGTGCACCATGTGTTGTCTGAAATCCACATTTAATACTTGTACATTTGGTCTTGAATTATTCCATAAAGTTACCTGAATACAATCAGACGCTATTCAATGCAACTTGAACGGTCTTAGAAAGAATCAATTTTTTATCAACACTTTAATTCAACACACCACATTTTTGGCGCTAGTGCTGATATGATTTCGACTATTCGGTTGATGGCCAATCAATTCAGTGTGTGCGAGACATTTATTCAGAGAAAATTGCTCATTTGAAGGCTGCCGCATAAAAATTGACTCGAGCTAGACAAAGTTAAAAATGTGTGATCTCAAAACGGCCGTACAACAATAATTACATTACAGCAATAATTTGTATTATATCTCTTTTACTGCCTGCCATAACAATTGTGTGGGTAAGCCAAAAGAATCATGTCAAAAATTTATTACTGTATGTATTTTAGACCAATTTACACATTCGTGCATTCCACTTAGTCCGTTTTCGTCCGAAAAATAACACTATAATTAATCAATATGTATGCTATCAAATTAAAATGATTGTTTTTTTTCAAAAATAATTCCGATTTAACTAAGATCCGTTAAAATCAGGAAGAAACCGTTAAAATCATGACCCTGTCATTTTTTATACACACATTTGAGTGGGTTGGACTTAAATTTAAGCAAAACAAATTTTCGTCTGGTAGAAAAAGGGATATATCACACACATTTTTAACTTTGTCTAGCTCAAGATACTTTTCATGTGGCAGCCTTGAGGTTCGGAAAATTATTAACATTTTGTGAAATTAGTGACATCTAGGTTTAAGTATAAGCATTAGAGTTTTATAACAGTTTAGTTTTGATTATACCAGTTTTACCGAAAGTCCGCGAAAGTTGTAGAATATTCAGTGCGGTATATAAATTCGGGTGCAAGTGCAATGCAATGAGTTCTTTATGTCAATGAGTCCGTTATTTAAGAGAATCGGTACGCGAAACTGAACAGTGCGAACAATCATTAATGGTGTCTAAAGTGAAAAGTGTAATGAATGTGATGTAATTAAAAATAATTGTAAATGTTGTGTTATATTTTATTTATTGTTGTGTTTTAGTGATAATGGATATTGTGAAAATTATTGTGGGCATATTACGGATTATTTTAGAAATGGTGTAAGTATTACAACGGTAATGGTGTGTGTGTGTGTTTGAGAAATTATTTCTGGTATTTTGGGAAATTAAACCACGAATCATCGTAAATTACGATAATTGTTGTTGCAACAGTCCAATTATATAACTGTATTCTCAATCCAGTGGTACGAACCAGATTTCGTTGGGCAAACTCGTAACATTACAATATTTCAAAAGGTGCATGTCAGTATCGCTACCTTAACTAATTTAACCGGAAATGTCTAGCCGAAAATAACAACCTTCCATTGCTACAATTCCATTGCTATCCCAGCCAAACAAAAACTTTACTATTAACTTTAGAATGTAATCTGCTACATTGTGTCTTAAATTTGTATTTTATATATTTGTTTTAGATCTGAAGAACGATGTTATTAACTAGTTTATTCTGAGGCGCTTCGCGCCCTTTTATTTCCAGCAAAGTGTAGTTAAATATTTTTTAAATAGATCGCATATAAGATTACAAAATAAAAAAAACTGTAGTTACAGTTTTTTAATACGAACCGTACAATTAATAAGAACAATATTTGTTAAAAATTAAACTACAGGATTTCTTTAAAAACAACATTTCGAGAAAATTGACGGTCATCGTTGAGAAGCTTTCCCTGCTTTGGATTATCTCCGATTCTTATTTTCACTTGGTGAGAATCTCTTGAGCGGGAAAGAGCGACATACAATTGCCCATGGGAAAACACTGCCGTTTGAAGATGAATTCACACGTTATTAAAAGACTGGCCTTGCGCCTTGTTTATCATCATTTGTGCCAAACCAATTCGAAGGATTAGAACCGTACTTCCTTTGTTGCACTCAGAAATTATTTTTGCCTTAATAAAGTTTCGCGATAGCTCTTCGACAATTAAACGCCTTCCATTGCACATACCTTTCTTAGGATTTAGATTTCGTAGAAGTATTATGATAACACCCTTTTTCAAAAGCAATACGTGAGGGGCATGCCGGATGGATTCTGTTCATTGAGGAATTCAACGGGAAAGTTGAGTGCATCATTAGAATTCTTGCTTCCTTACGAATCTGCGCTGCAGTAAATTTCTGCATCACCATGAATCAAGTCGATTATACTTCGATCCATCTCAAGCGTCTGAGCATTCGTTGGAGCAACGATAACTCTTTTTGAGAGCTCGCATCTGTTGATAATTTGCTCAATATTATTAAAAAATGACACTGATTAGATCTTGACTTGTGATCATTTCGGTCAGAATTGTGTCCTCCTCACAAATGCCAGGTGTTGCAGGCAAAATTCCTGATCCGACTTGCACAAGCCATTCATTGTGCTCGTCAAAGAAAGTTGTTAAATCTGGTTCCATAGAGGGCTTGATTTAATGCAGCATTCAATGATTTTAATGCGCGTTTCTCTTTCAACGACTGGTAGCGTCTGACGAAAACCACTGCCAAGGACCAAAACTTTACCTCCGAAGCTAATGTCATTTCCCATCACTTTAATGTCATTTAAATCCACTATGAATAGTGCGTCCTCCCTTATGTAAAGTGGCTGTTATTCCGGTTGATGCAAATGGCAGCACAATTTTTCCATTAAAGCTGTGTATAAAAAGGCGTTGCCTGAGCTGGTGGCTCGACCATCGATAAAAAAGAGCTTACATTGTGCGTGATTATTTTCAACTGCAATCATAATTTTTATGTATGCCGCAAGCTTGGCTTCATTCAGCTTTCCAATTAGTTCGACTGCCAATCGTGCTTTTTATTCTTGATCTTCTTCGGGTGGGTTACTGCTTGGAACAGGCAAACCAACTGAACTGCATGACATTCCGTGCTGTTTGAGAACAAAATTCATATCATGAAGAGCCGAGTTTAGTCGAGTATAAAATCTCCTAGATGATCCTGCCATAATTTGAGGGGTTGAGCGCGTTGGCAAAAAATACAAATGTAAGCGAACATCTCTCGCAATTGCCTAGGTATCAAGTATGTTCCACCGTCTGTCAAGCATTGCTCCCATTCTTCATCCGACTCAAGTAGTCCTCAGCCATCGCTGCCGCTTTAAATGTTTCGCATAAATTTTCATCTACCGTACGCAAAATCTCAAAACTTGTTGCACCAGGAACTTGTAGTAGCAGTAATCGAAAATAGAAGCGTTCATCCTTAATGCTCACCACGTACATTCGTGCTATTGTCAAACAGGGTAAGGGATATCGGTGTATAGGTGAACTCTTGCAGTTGCATCTTTCGTGTCAAGCAGAAACCAAGATTCAAGCTTGGTCTTTCCAGTACGCGCAGCCAAAAAAGCTTCTTCTTCATGACCTACTTCAAAAACAACTCGTTGTTGATTCGGAAGGTGAACTGGTAGTGTGATTGTTAAAAAATTCCATTGCGAGAAAAAAAAACGCAAAATGTTTTACTTTAGTAGCAAGTATAGGATAAACGATTTTTTTTAATAGCAGTAGTCAGTGATTGAGTGACATAGACGTTATAATATAGAGAAAAAAAAATTGTTGATCACCCTGTGCGTTCTCGAGTGAGTCAGTGACATAGACGTTTATAATATATATAATTCGAAGTGTCTTCAATGTCTTCGTATTTTTATTTATTTTTGCTGTTAGAACCAAAACCTCATTGCTGACATTTTCGGGTGGTTATTCTTCTTCTTTACAGTTTAGACGAGCTTTCGAGAAATTGATTCCGTCACATGTTAGATAAAAATCATCCAACAGCAGGAAACTCGTTGCAGTGCAGGAAAGCATGTCTAATTGAACCCATTGCTATTTAAAATTTACATTATCGAACATGATTTACATCATCCAGTATAATCATCTCTTGAAACGTTTTAAAAACGCAACAATTCTGTTATTATCATTTTAGTTCACCAATTCACCATTTAGGTGCTGGCGGTGAATTATTGGTTTATTATAGAATTTTACAGCAGTAATTTGTAGAATTTTGATTCATTTGTAATCATTATTTGGATTTAACAAACCGCCGTTTAGGAGCTGGTTACAAATTATTTTATTATTACAGCGATGTGTTTCAGACTTTGTATAACATCTTGAATGTTGTTCTGGATTTGTTTATTTGTTTCTTTATGTCTTTCCATTACTTGGACAACAGTGGACTGCCAAGGCATTCAAAGTTATTTCCCTCTTCTATTTCGTTTTGGTTTATACATACCCATGTGAATATTAATGTAATTATAGCCTCATCGTTTTAGTGTTCCTGGTATTCATTTTGAGGCCAACCTCGCCTTTGCCAGATCCGCTACTTTGGTGCTTCTGTCTTCTGTACTTTCTGTTGTATGTCGGCTCGTTTATGTGTTAGTAGGCATATATCATCTGTATACTCCTGACCATTGAGATTCTCCGTTAATTTACAGTGAGTGCCGTTGGGGAGGCGCTATCTAATCTTCTCATCACACTATCTTATACCACTAGGAACGGTAGTGGTGTGAGTACGCATTTTAGTACTAGTCCTTGACTGCTACAGTATGATTCATTTTGTTTGCCTTTGTATTGAACGCGATTACCCGCATTCATGTACATATCTTGTATGAGCTCAATTAATTTCTTTGGAATGCTCATTTCACAATGTGCCTTCCATATTGCGTTCTTTTGTATTGTGTCCAATGCACATTCGTGACTCATAGTTGTTAGATTGCTCAATGATAATGCACGTTGTGTTAGTTGGTGGCTGCTTATTCATTGGTTTGGAAAGGTGAGCTTGAGTGCTCCGCGGAATGTGGTGGCATTTTTTAATCTGATGGTGCTAATATTCTTTCTTACAGCCAGTATGGCTATCTCACCAGACCTTGGATTTATGATTCAATGAACCAATCATTCATTAATAGGAAATCGAAATGATTACCAAAACGAATACCAGAAGAAATAATAGAAATAGGCAAACACAAATGTAAACCCTCGGCTAGGGACACGAATTGGAAATTGGAAGATCAGAATTCTAATAGAAAAGCATCAAGACTTAGCAATAATGAAAACAGAAACAAGAAAACAAGTGAAGGAAATTACCTGATATTCTCTGGACGAGATGACACTTTTGAACAAGGCACGTATAAACCAAGCTAAAACAATGAAGACTAATGGAGTAAAAATTTCAATCAAAACTACGAAACGCTACAATAATTCAGTGGTTAATCTCAACAGAAGTCGCAGATGAAATAACCATAGATGAATTCTATGATTAATTACAGACTTAATAGCAAGGATTTACAGAAATGATATCATGGATTTTAAAGTGGAGAAAACTGCCATATAAATTATTTTAGGTTTTTGACCAATATCTCAATAACTTCCACTAGTTCCCAACACTCGGTTATTTTTCAAATAGCTAAGGTCATACTGAGGCTACATGAAAAATTTGGGTAAAATTAATGGATTCATAGATTAATGGATCTATGAATATACTTAAGGTTTTTTTTAACATTTTTCTTTATTTATTGAATCTTTCAAACATGAAAATAATAATAAGTTTTAAAATCTTAATAACTAAGTTAATTATGTAAATCTGCGGGAGCAGAGTCTACTTCTTATCAACAAGTAAACTTAATATTTTTTGTAATTTATGCTATTACAGCCATCTTTTTCTTGTGTAATCGCGAAGACGTATAGGTATATCTTGTCGGCTTCGCGCCAGCAATTTCGAATTAGATACCAGTTTCCCTGCATAGCTGATCCGCATCTCTTTTAATTCGTCTTTGACAGTTAGGATGCTAAGGTCCTTATGTATATTTTTGTTTTTTACGAATCAGGGTGCTCTTTAATTATTCTCAGAATTGTTAACTGTGTTCGTTGGACAATGCCGATATTCGAATTTGAGGATGATTGCCATAATTGACAACCATACGACCAAATTGGTTTAATCATTGTATTATACAGAAGTAGTTGTAACGATTACGCAGGATCACCCTTTTTTTTGTTTTTTTTTTCTATACTTATCGATAATCGATAAGTATAGGGGAATGAAAAAGAAGGGAGGGGAAAGAAGATAGTTGGGTGGTTTTTGTTGCGAAAAGCAACAGTCAGTCGAGAGATAGTAAGCATTAAAGCTGGAATAAATAAATAAAAAAAAAAAAAAAAAATTTTTAAAGAAAAAAAAACGAAAAAAAAGCAAGTTAGTTAAGTGGTGAGGATTCGAAAAGTGAATATCAGTAAATTCTAAATTTTAAAAGAAGAAGAATTTTTATTTTTTTGGTTGTGCTACACCCAACTTCATTTCTTTATGTGTAAAATAAAATAAAACATTTTAATAAAAGCGAAACAAAAATTAGAAAAGATTGTTGTAACGATGGAAATGGGATATACTAGTATCTATTATTATGTAAGAAATGAACTGTAAAATGTACCTAATTATCTACATATAATACTAAATAAATAAAAGTAAAAGCAAAAAAATAGTAAAAATAAAAAAAAAATATTATTGATTATTATAGTTACAACTGATACACCAAAAATAAAAGTTTTATAATTCCTAATACACAAATATATTTGTGAAAAAAAAACGGCTTCGGCTAATACCAGTTACAGATTCAACCGACTAGTTATGCAACGGTTAGTGCAAAACTATTGATCGGCCGCAATAAGGCAAACAACGTTGGTTTTACCGCCAATACGCAACGCTTATTGAGTGAATCATCGCTGTGAAAAAAAAAAAAAATATTATTTTTTTTTACAATTAAAAACAACAAAAACCAATATCATCTGTAGCATTGAACACAAACAACACCGACGTCAATTGGTGGAATTCCCTCGTCTACCACATTAATGAGGTCAACGAACTCGAAAAACAGACGAGTATAAGTAAGAATACGCCGGTACTTTGTTGCAACGGGGTTTTCAACCGACCTACCTCAACCATACAATTATTATACCGCAAGGAGGACAATTACCCAATTGGATGGAATGCACAACGATTGGTATAGGTAAAGAAAAAAGTTTTTTTTGTATTAGATACTTAGTATTTAAATTTGATCGCTACCTTAATATAATATTTTGCATTCATACTAATGAATATTCGGCTCAACCGACAATAAGTTTTTTTGTGAATATATTAGAAATCCTCCATATAATTGCTTTCATAATAAATTTAATAAAATTTAATTTCTTAATAATTCCTGTAAATAAAATTTGCTACATGCTATCTTTAATATTGTACGGTATGCACAATCACAATATAAGAATCATAGCTGATATCGGTCTGCAATAGGGCTCCTTTCACTGGCTGTTTGTTATTTTTGTTTTCTGCTTCTTTTATTGAAACGTGAGTGCCATGCTAATTATGGCACATTAAATTAAATAATTGTGGTGATGTGAGAGTGTGGCAATAGATAGTGATCATAGATCAGGAAACTGATAATATAATCAGATATAACAATTCAACTAGTACTTTTGGCAATGAACCCCCATTCGACGAGTAAACCCGGAAATGCCTGATCGACCAAAAGGAAGAATTGTTACAAAATGGCGCCTGAGCAGGGACCTGATTGTGTCCACGTGTTAACTTCAATCTGAAAACGTGCTAAAAGTGTGATTTTTATTATTCTCGATGGGCCGTTGATTGTTCGGTAAATTTTGAATTCCGTTTCATCGAGCATAGAGAATGTCACAGTTATAATAGTAAATTTTTCTAGTATTTTTTTGTTTTTTTTTTCTGCTTTTCATATTTTAAAGATTAAATTTCAGTTCCCTAATAATTCATACAAATAAAATGGGATCAGAATGATCATCAGCAATTGACTGTTCTAATAATAAGAATTCTTGCTGGGTTCACACTGAATACCAAAACATCCTTGTTATTATATTGTTGATCGGCATTTATTAATTAAATAAGCATTTATCTAGGTTTGACGCTCTGCATAAAGCAGTTATCGCTTGGATGGATGGTTAATTCTATTAATGCACTACCAATAAACAATCAATTAACGCACAACATTAAAGTTCCGTAATTACTATTATATAATGTCGTCGGTATGTGTGTCATCAATTGATTGTTCGATTGTTTAGAATTCTTGCTGGATACATACTGATAGTCACACCTACTTTCAATTTATTTTTTTGGTCGGCATTATCTGACGTGGTAAACAGACTTCAATGGTTGGAATATCTGAGTAAATCAGCAATCCCATTTAGGACTGTTTACTTTTCTTAATGCCCTACCAACTAAAATTAATTAAAATAAATTTTTGCATAACATTGCAGCACAATCTTGTTTTTATAATTTTGCAAATTCAAATATCAGTCGCACGTTTAATTCGCCCACTCATAAACATCACCATAATAATTCTGTTTATCTAATATTAAAATTTTTGACAAATTTATTTTCTTTGAATTTATTTTTATATACACCTAACATTATTATATCGTATTATTATATTTTCTTTTGCAATTTTTTTTTTGAAATTATTTTTCTATACACCAAATATTATATTATTATATTTTCTTTTGCAAATTCGTAAAATTTTATTTGCGTTCTGGATTTTCGCGTTGCACATATAGACGCTCATTTCCAGTATTTGAAATTGATTTGGTTTTCTTGAGTAGAAATTATTATTGACTACGGATTGCAAAATAGTAATTTCTACATCTTTAGCACAGACATATTTTTTGCGTTACTCTTGAAAAAGTGAATTGACAATTAAAATAACAAAAAAAAAAAAAAAAATTTTTTTTTAAATATTTTTTTATAACATTTACAACTTATTCAAAATATTTTTTTTTGTATTTATAAAGGTTAATACCTACATTTATCTAAGGGTTAATACTATAAATAAATAATTTCGTTACTATGAGTTCACCTACAAGTTGGGACCCACTTAAAGGTCTCACCGAAGAAGAGATTGACGTAGAATGCATGGTAAGGGATATTTGTACGACTGAATTGGGGTGGGAAGAACAGTTACTGTCTGTACTTCGATCTGAAGAGAATGATCCATCAACAAAACCTTCTCGTACACATGCAGCGGACTATAAAAAGGAATTAAAATTTTGCGCTGACCAAGTTCCCATAATAAGTAAAATTTTGGAAGACGAACGCATCATAAATTCAATTGATACATTATCTGATATCAAAATTAGGATAAAACATTGGAGAGAAAGAACGTATAGGCTCAAGGGATGTTTCCATCAAGACAACGAAGTTGACCGACTAATAAATCACTGGCGACGTCTAGAAAGACTACATGAAGTATGTTTAGAAAAATTTATTGAGTCTGAATCCAACCTAAAGAATCCTCCTGTTGATACTCCAATGTCTACGGTAATAGAAACGCTAGCTAGATTGAATATTGTTACTAAATCTTCGGAAATACCGGTGACTTATAGTTTGCCGTTAAATATTGTTCCGGTATCTACCTCTGGTTATACTTCGAAGGAATTTGCATTATACCCGGTTACTCACGATGTGACAAATGTAACATGGAGTAAAAAAGTTCGGTTCTCTAACCCTATTGTGAGTTCAACTATTCAGAACATTCCTTACAATCGTGACCAAATCTCGTATAGTGATGAAACCTCTTGCAAACCTAATATGAGTTTAGTGGTGCCACCAAATTACTACAAGAATTCCATACCCCTTAATCGAAGTTTTCCTTATCCTACTCCGAATAGTTACACTGATCCGAACGTTAATATAACGAAGGATTACCATCCCACTTCAACTAACATAACTTCCCCGACGCGTACTCCCTATAAGTACACATCCGAACCAAAGTGGAACATAAATTTTTCAGGTCACCCAAACGGACTAGACGTCCACGACTTCATTTTTAGACTAGAGTCGTTTGCGTGGCGTGAACAAGTTCCCGTCAATCAGTTGCATGCCTTAATGCCTAAATTTCTAACCGATACTGCCGAAAAATGGTACTGGGTTTTTACTCAAAAATATCCAACAGCAGCATACTCAGAATTGCGCAATGCATTAATTCAAAGGTTCAGTAGTATTGACTCGGATCGTGCCATCCGACGAGTAATAGAAACGCGTAAACAAAAAATTAACGAATCGCTTAGTGACTTCATTCTCGAAATCGAAAGCTTGAATCACAGATTGAACCGTCCATTTCATGAACTGGAATTATTAGACGTCATTAGAGAAAATATGAGTTTCGACCTACAACAAATGACTCTTCATTTAACGGTAGCTTCTATTGAGGAATTGAGAATAATTTGTCATCGTTATGAACGCCTGTGGGACAGAAAACGAATGGATAGATTTACACCCGTGCCGCCAAAGAACAGATTCGTAAATGTAAATGAGCTTGTATTTCCGACGCAAACTAATTTCGATGACGTAAACTCTATGGCATCGAGCTATGTCCGAAGACCTAATCAAGAACCTGTTCAATTGGAAGAGACAGAATATCATTTGGACGCAATGTATAAGGCACCGGCTAACTCAAACCGGAATCCTCAAACTGACAATAACCGCGTGAGACAAAATTTAATTTGCTGGAACTGCCATATGCCGGAGCATCGATACCAAGAATGTAATTTACCACCACAAGGAATATTTTGTTACGGTTGCGGAGCAAGGGATACTTTAAAACCCCAATGTGGTAACTGCCAACGCATTCCGGAAAACTTCACACCGGGAGTGAGCAGGTCGGGAATGACACGACCGGTGAAAATTTTAGCCCGCCCTCAAACGACCACTGTATCAGTCGCCTCAAATACCGAACCACCACGTTATCGCTAAGTACACTACCAATAAAACCTTATAATCACTTATTTACTGTAGATAACTTTTCTAAATCTCACTCTCAGCAACTAACGCTAGTAAAGGAACTCAACAGAAACATTAAATATTGGCACGATCGGCGTAACTTTATTCGTGCTTGTGCTGAAACTTGCATCGCAGGTGACCATGATTTTAGGCCTTACGCTTTAGTTGAAATTAATGGTGTGCCGATTCGTGGCTTAATGGATAGCGGAGCTTCAATCAGCATTTTAGGTCAAGGAGCACTAGAGTTTCTAAATAAAATTAAATCACATTATAAATCTATCTCTGCTGAAGTGTCCACCGCAGATGGCTCCAAAAATAAAATTATCGGTTTTGTCGAGTTACCTGTCAAATTTAATAGTAAAACCAAACCTGTTAGATTTTATATAGTACCCTCTTTACAAGGTCAAGTTTATTTAGGAATAGACTTTTGGAATACTTTCAAAATCATGCCTTATATAGTAGATTCTCTTACTCCTCCGTCGTTAAAGGTCAGCGAGAGCAATAAACATATTCTAACACCAGCTCAATCCAATGACTTTGATAAAATACGGGATTCCTTTCCATCCTTTGAGAAGAATGGCTTAGGGCGAACAAAAATAATTGAACATCACATAGATGTTGGTGATAGCCCGCCTATTAAACAGCGGCATTATGCAGTGTCACCGGCGATCCAGGAACTAATGTACAGCGAACTAGATAGGATGTTATCACTTGGGGTAATCGAAGAAAGCTCGAGTTCGTGGTCTTCGCCCGTTGTACTCATTCGCAAGCCGAATAAAATTCGGTTGTGCCTGGATTCTCGAAAGGTCAATGCTGTGACGAAAAAAGGCGCGTATCCGTTACCCTTAATTAATGGCTTATTAAGCAGATTAAGTAACACAAGGTACATCTCCAGCATTGACCTTAAAGATGCCTTCTGGCAAATACCTCTAGCTCCCAACTCGAGAGACAAAACGGCATTCACGGTTCCTGGTCGTCCGCTGTACCAGTTTTGTGTAATGCCCTTCGGCCTTTGCAATTCCCCTCAGACGATGTGTCGTCTTATGGATAAAGTCATTCCGCATTGCTATCACCACCAAATATTTGTGTATCTGGACGATCTATTGATCACTTCTTCCACAATCGATGAACATTTTAAATTACTCCAACTCGTTGCAAATCGCCTTTCTGAGGCCGGTCTAACAATTAACGTTACCAAGAGCCACTTCTTTATGAAAGAAATAAAATATCTTGGCTACGTAGTTGGAGAAGACGGGATCAAAACCGATGAAGAAAAGGTAGAAGCAATCAGAAATTTCCCTACTCCATCCACGGTTAAACAGACCCGTAGACTGCTTGGAATGACAGGGTGGTATCAAAGGTTTATACCAAATTATGCTCAGTTAACGACTCCTATAACCAATTTATTAAAGAAAACGATTAAATTTGTTTGGACAAACGACGCTCAGGTGGCTCTAGAGAAATTGAAAGTATTATTAACTTCGGCTCCCTTGTTAATAAACCCAGACTATTCTAAGCCTTTTTGGATTCGTTGTGATGCATCGAAAACCGGTGTGGGAAGCGTATTATTCCAAAAGGACCTCGAAGGTAATGAAAGACCGATTGCATTTATGTCTAAAAAGCTAAATCAAGCACAAACAAACTACAGTACGACAGAACTTGAATGTCTAGCCGCAGTATTAAGCGTAAAAAAATTTCGGCCGTACATTGAAGGCTACCATTTTACTATCATAACTGACCATTCGAGTCTCAAATGGTTGATGGCGCAGAATGATTTGAATGGTAGATTGGCGCGTTGGAGCCTGAAGTTGCAAGCCTTTGATTTCAATATTCAGCATCAGCGAGGCTCGGAAAATATAGTGCCAGATTCTCTGTCACGAATGTTTTGCGATACTGTAACCCTAAACTCAGCAATCGATCTTTCGTCAGTGGGCTTCAACGATCTCGAGTATAGACAGCTAAGGGACAATATTCAACAATCACCAGACAAATATCCATCTTTTAAAATTTTGTCGGACAGAATTAACATTCAAATCGGATCCAAGTTTGATGCTGTTTTATCAGATCTTACTAACTGGAAGCTCTGGATACCGCAGAGTATGACCCAATCCCTTATTCAACAATTTCATGACGTACCTCTAGCTGCGCATGGGGGTATTAGCAAGACATTATCGCGCATACGTGAACAGTTTTATTGGCCTGGAATTCGTAGACAGGTGTACGATTATGTAAAAACTTGCGAAATTTGTAAAACGACGAAAACCTCTAACGCAATCACTAAACCACCTTTAGGCGAAACATTATTTCCATCTCGACCGTTTGAAAACCTGTTTATTGATCTTATGGGACCGTATCCACGCTCAAAATCAGGAAACTCATATATTTTAGTAATTTTAGATCAGTTCACTAAATTTGTTTTATTGAAACCTTTAAGCTCGAGTACCACAAATAAAATTATAAATTATCTTAAGAATGACGTTTTTCTGGTCTTTGGTGTCCCTAGACAAGTGCGTACTGATAACGGCCAGCAATTCATCAGTAAGGCATTCCAGGAGCTTCTAAGTGACTTTAGCATAATCACAGTTGTATTCGCCTCAGGCAAATGCATCTGAGCGGGTCAACAGATCGGTATTAGCTGCGATTAGGGCATACGTCGAAACAGATCATAAAACCTGGGATAAATATTTAGCTGAAATCGCTTGCGCCCTTCGTACTGCAATTCACCAAACGACTCAACATTCGCCCTTCTTTTTGCTCTTTGGATATCACATGATTAAAAATGGAAAATCGTACGAACTACTACGTAACATGAGATCGTTAGGAGATGACATAGACGTGTTACCAACCTCTGATCGAATCTCGATATTGCATTCTACAATAGTCAAGCTTCTAAAATCTGCATACGAAAAATACTCAAAGCATTATAACCTTCGCACGCGACATATTAAATTCACTCCTGGACAGACTGTTTACCTATTGCAACATCCCCAAAGTGACGCTGCGAAAAATATCTGTGCAAAATTCTGTCCTAAATATATAAAAGCATTGATTCACCAGAAAACTGGAAGTGTGACTTACGTGTGCAAAGATGAGAGTGGTAAAATTTTGGGAACTTTCCATGCAAAGGATATCAAAGTTTAAGGATGTATATAAAAATGAAAAAACCCTAGACTCAGATTCGAAATTTTGCTCGCTGTTTAACAGGCCTGCTTATTCGAATCTGTCCTGTAACGATTATGCAGGATCACCCTTTTTTTTGTTTTTTTTCTATACTTATCGATAATCGATAAGTATAGGGGAATGAAAAAGAAGGGAGGGGAAAGAAGATAGTTGGGTGGTTTTTGTTGCGAAAAGCAACAGTCAGTCGAGAGATAGTAAGCATTAAAGCTGGAATAAATAAATAAAAAAAAAAAAAAAAAATTTTTAAAGAAAAAAAAAACGAAAAAAAAGCAAGTTAGTTAAGTGGTGAGGATTCGAAAAGTGAATATCAGTAAATTCTAAATTTTAAAAGAAGAAGAATTTTTATTTTTTTGGTTGTGCTACACCCAACTTCATTTCTTTATGTGTAAAATAAAATAAAACATTTTAATAAAAGCGAAACAAAAATTAGAAAAGATTGTTGTAACGATGGAAATGGGATATACTAGTATCTATTATTATGTAAGAAATGAACTGTAAAATGTACCTAATTATCTACATATAATACTAAATAAATAAAAGTAAAAGCAAAAAAATAGTAAAAATAAAAAAAAAATATTATTGATTATTATAGTTACAACTGATACACCAAAAATAAAAGTTTTATAATTCCTAATACACAAATATATTTGTGAAAAAAAAACGGCTTCGGCTAATACCAGTTACAGATTCAACCGACTAGTTATGCAACGGTTAGTGCAAAACTATTGATCGGCCGCAATAAGGCAAACAACGTTGGTTTTACCGCCAATACGCAACGCTTATTGAGTGAATCATCGCTGTGAAAAAAAAAAAAAATATTATTTTTTTTTTACAATTAAAAACAACAAAAACCAATATCATCTGTAGCATTGAACACAAACAACACCGACGTCAATTGGTGGAATTCCCTCGTCTACCACATTAATGAGGTCAACGAACTCGAAAAACAGACGAGTATAAGTAAGAATACGCCGGTACTTTGTTGCAACGGGGTTTTCAACCGACCTACCTCAACCATACAATTATTATACCGCAAGGAGGACAATTACCCAATTGGATGGAATGCACAACGATTGGTATAGGTAAAGAAAAAAGTTTTTTTTGTATTAGATACTTAGTATTTAAATTTGATCGCTACCTTAATATAATATTTTGCATTCATACTAATGAATATTCGGCTCAACCGACAATAAGTTTTTTTGTGAATATATTAGAAATCCTCCATATAATTGCTTTCATAATAAATTTAATAAAATTTAATTTCTTAATAATTCCTGTAAATAAAATTTGCTACATGCTATCTTTAATATTGTACGGTATGCACAATCACAATATAAGAATCATAGCTGATATCGGTCTGCAATAGGGCTCCTTTCACTGGCTGTTTGTTATTTTTGTTTTCTGCTTCTTTTATTGAAACGTGAGTGCCATGCTAATTATGGCACATTAAATTAAATAATTGTGGTGATGTGAGAGTGTGGCAATAGATAGTGATCATAGATCAGGAAACTGATAATATAATCAGATATAGCAATTCAACTAGTACTTTTGGCAATGAACCCCCATTCGACGAGTAAACCCGGAAATGCCTGATCGACCAAAAGGAAGAATTGTTACATAGTTTGTATTCTAGGTCGATAGTTGAATATTTCCCTATCAACAAAGAGTATGAAAATTTACACAGAGTAACGAAGCAGAGGAAAAAATTTCATCAAAAAATGCATGGGTTACGCAATTTAAATCGATTATACAATACACTTACGCAAGAATTTTTTTTGTATTGAATATTGTCATGCTCGTGACTATTTATCGAAAACGAAAAAAATTACTTTAAACAAAAATGTGTAAATGTGTTTTTAACGCAATTAAATTGCATAACCCATGCATTTTTTTTGATGAAATTTTTTCCTCTGCTTCGTTACTCTGTGTAAAGTTTCATACTCTTTGCTATCAACCAATGAATTTTAGCAATTTTTAATTTGATATGGTCTCGTTTCATTTCGATATGTTTTCGCCAAGTTAACCGTCGAGCTAGATGAACGCCTAGATATTTTGCTCCATTTGATCGAGGGATTGGTATTCCGTTCATTGTAACAGGCGGACAAGTAAGCTTATTTAAAGTGAATGTTACGTGGGTCGATTTCTCTTCATCGACCTTTATCTTCAATTTCTTTAGCCATATTTCGATGTCATAAATATGTTGTTGCAGAATTTTGGACGCCATTTGTGGAGTTTTATGGCTACATACGATTGCCGTATCATCTGCAAAAGTAGACGTCAGAATTTACGAAGACGTAAATCTGAAGTAAAAATTAAATATAACTTTGGTTTAAGCACACTACCTTGAGGTACTCCAGCCAGTGGTAGATTTCTGGCAATTTAATATTAATTTTATGAAGCAGACCCTCGTGCTAAACTTTATCGAATGCTTGGGCAACATCCATGAATACAGCGGAACAGTATTTTTTCTCTTCGTATGGTGACCTTATTTATGTAGCTACCCGGTGCACTTGCTCAATGGTTCCCGTGCTCGGCTCTGAAACCAAATTGATGACTAGGGATGATATTTTGTAGTTCTGGTTTAATATTTTCGATAATAGTTTTTTCGATTAGTAGTAGACTGACTAGATCAGAGACTTTGGTAGGATCCTTGCTAGGCTTCGGGATCATTTTTATAGTAGATAATTTCCAGGACTCAGGGATATATCCTGATTCGTAAATTGAATTAAATATTTGAGCCAGTCGTCCTAAGGCACACCCAGGCAGTTGTTTAAACATTTCATCTGTAATTCGATCATACACACGGGCTTTCTTTAATTGAATTTGATGTGCAATAGTAAACTTTACCAGTGGTTTCTTTATCTTAAATTTCCTCACAGTTCTGATTGCTATATTTTATGTTTGAACCACCGATAATCCAAGGTTTGGAGTGAATACAATTTCAAGGTGATCAGCAAAGGCTTTAGCTTTTTACTCGTTACTTCTATGTAGCCCATTCACCGTTAGAAAGACGAATTGGCGGATTTGGTTGCTGAGGCCGTTTAAGGTATTTAGTGGCTTTCCATAATGAATAATTTGTGTCCGAATGGGGAGATAATTCTTTAAGATAATTTTGCATATAATCCATCTTGTTTTTTGTAGTAGACTTTGTACCTTTGTGTCTTGTATGTTTGTTTTTTGGTTTAGGCGAGGTCGAAATAGCTGCGTTGACTAGTAGATCATTAAAGTTTTCTATAGCAATGTTTATATCGTTAGCCGTCTTCAGTGTAGACGTTAGATCGATATGTGAACTGATGTACATCTTGAATTTCAACCAGTCAGTGACGGTATTTGTTAGATAGTTATTTGTAGGCTTTTGGTCGGCCCAGTAATGTAGTAAGACCGGAGAGTGGTTAGAAGATAATTCTAAAAGTGGTTTAGCTTGGATTATTTCTCGGTTTATTTTACTTGTGACTGAAAAATCTAGGACGTCAGGGATTTTTCGGCGATCAGTAGGCCAATAAGTTGGATGGCCACACGACGCAACATCGTAGTGGTTTTCTTGAATAACATTCATTAATTGGCGTCCCCTTGGAGTAATCAATCTTGAACCCCAGTAGGTATGTTTCACATTAAAGTAGCCGGTGACCATAAAACGTTGACCCAGGGTTGCAAAAAATCTTTTGTAGATATCTGCCGAAACGTTACTATTTGGAGGGCAATATATTGTAGCGATGACTAAGTTTTCTTTATCTAGGTCAACACACAAAGAGGTTGCTTGAATTTCCTCAGTGCTATATTCATTTAGAACATAATGGCAAATCCGCTTTTTTATAATAATAGCAGTTCCTCCTAAACTTCTGCCCAAGGGATGTTTTGTATCATAAACTTCGTAACCATTAATTCTGAAATTGTGTTTATCGGTTAAGTGGGTTTCAGAAACAAACATAAGATCAATTTCGTGTTTAGCTAAGAAATGTTCTAATTCAAGTTTGTGTTGGCTTATACCGTTTGCATTCCAGTGGCATATCTTCAGATAATTTATTGGAGACATTCTAGTTTCTGGATCATAGTGGTTTGATTTTATAGCATTTCTTGCAGCATATTTTGCATTGTTGTCATTAATTGCATCATCATTTGCATGCAATTATTCAGGGTATTTTCAACATTTGAGGATTCACTTTAAAGAACGCTTCCGTATGTTGGTTTGCTGGTTGGTGTTCTGGGCGAACGAGAGTCATTTGGCGTATGCGGTGGTATATTATTCTGCGCATCTGCTGTAGTTTTATACTGCCTCCTGGGACGTTACAATTGACTAATATTTATGTAGACTGGGCTATTCGGTAGTTTGCAGTGTGGTTTCCACCGCAATTACTGTAATTTCTTTCATTTGAAGAGTTCTTTGGTTTTGGGAAACTTTTGGTTTGGTGTAGTTCCCCGCATTAGACATACACTGATATTAACTTGCAATATGTCCTTGGGTGACCATATTCTTGACAGTTTAAACACTGTATTGGTTCGGACCTTTTCTTTGGTTATTCAACAGTTATGAGGCTGTGTATGAGGTACTTTAGGTTATATATTGGATGAACTTTTCCTTTTTTCAAAATGCTTTCGGTTGGATCCAGTTCAATTTTGACCATTGGTTGTGGTTGCTTCAAGTGGTTCATAATTCTATATACATTCTGTATCTTAAATCCATATGCAACAAGCGCAGCCTGGATTTCGGTTGTTTCAACTTGGTCATCGATGCCTTAAATAACGACAAAAGACCCTTCGAAGACTTCAATGGGTATGTATAATAATTTCTGTTCTGAGCATCGTAAAAATTATTAACCTCTCTATAGTCGTTGACCTCAAGTGTTTGAATTTTTACTTCGTGTATTTTGCCTCGAAGTAAATTTGTTACGTAAAATGTTTTTCCATTTGCTAGCATGTTTGATTTGAATTCTTACACGACCTTGTGCGTATCGATTTCGCGTAAGTAGATTGCAGGTGGCTTGTAGTTTCGATTTGCCTGTTCTTGAGTATTTGCATTTACAATTTGCCTTTCTTCCGCATCCTTTACGATGAACGTTTTAAATCGGTTGTTTAGCAGTAGTTTGAATTTTTTGACGTTCGATTTCTGACTTATCAGTAGTTTTTCTGTTTTGGACTATTCCTTTTCCGTTTTACTGTAATATAGCGATCGATGCCAGTTTGTGTCAATTGAACATTGCGTTTAGTGCTCTCTTTAAGGATTGTATCGCTACTATGTATTTCTGGGAGTTTATTTATCGGGTCGTCTGCCACTTTTGGTTCCATATTCAACATTGAAGTTGAAAATGATCGTTTAACAGAACTTGCGGAAGATGGTTTTATAGTTGATCTTGTCACCATACCTCTTTTTAAGAAAGGATTTTTCAATTTCATAAAGGCGATTTTACTTCCGTCAGCCGTACTGGATGTACCACCCACCAGACTGACAACTTCAGTGGTATTGCTTGTAGCTGGATAAGGTGTAGTAACCAAGCTTTGAACCACTACATCATTGCGGTCGCTAGATCTCGATGACTGGGAGTTGGCTTGCCCACACCCGAGAGTCGCTGTTACTGGACATCCGATTCCCTGTACCGTATCTTTGTTTTGGTTGGTTGACTCCATTGAATATATAGATTCTGGGTTCCTTTCCTTAGCATTTTATACCTACTGCCAGGTATTTTAGATCCGCCCCTAATATGGAGAACAGACGTTAAAGGATTTCCCATGGGTGTTTCCCCCTCAAGGCAAGTATAGCTCGGGTTTTACCGTGCCCGTACTGGCGGGGTTATACTTTTAGCTTTACCCAGAGTGCAGCGCGAGGAGCTTATAAAGGGTGATTTTTTTGTGGTTAGGATTTTCATGCATTAGTATTTGACAGATCACGCAGGATTTCAGACAAGGTGTCAAAGAGAAAGATGCTCAGTATGGTTTGACATTTCATAATGAATAGACTTACTAACGAGCAACGCTTGCAAATAATTGAATTATATTACAAAAATCAGTGTTCGGTTCGAAAAGTGTTTCGCGATTTACGTCCGATTTATGGTCTACATAATCGACCAAGTGAGCAAACAATTAATGCGATTGTGACCAAGTTTCGCACTCAGTTTACTTTATTGGACATTAAACCAACCACACGAATGCGTACAGTGCGTACAGAAGAGAATATTGCGTCTGTTTCTGAGAGTGTTGCTGAAGACCGTGAAATGTCGATTCGTCGCCGTTCGCAGCAATTGGGTTTGTGTTATTCGACGACATGGAAGATTTTACGCAAAGATCTTGGTGTAAAACCGTATAAAATACAGCTCCTGCAAGAACTGAAGCCGAACGATCTGCCACAACGTCGAATTTTCAGTGAATGGGCCCTAGAAAAGTTGGCAGAAAATCCGCTTTTTTATCGACAAATTTTGTTCAGCGATGAGGCTCATTTCTGGTTGAATGGCTACGTAAATAAGCAAAATTGCCGCATTTGGAGTGAAGAGCAACCAGAAGCCGTTCAAGAACTGCCCATGCATCCCGAAAAATGCACTGTTTGGTGTGGTTTGTACGCTGGTGGAATCATTGGACCGTATTTTTTCAAAGATGCTGTTGGACGCAACGTTACGGTGAATGGCGATCGCTATCGTTCGATGCTAACAAACTTTTTGTTGCCAAAAATGGAAGAATTGAACTTAGTTGACATGTGGTTTCAATAAGATGGCGCTACATGCCACACAGCTCGCGATTCTATGGCCATTTTGAGGGAAAACTTCGGAGAACAATTCATCTCAAGAAATGGCCCGGTAAGTTGGCCACCAAGATCATGCGATTTGACGCCTTTAGACTATTTTTTGTGGGGCTACGTCAAGTCTAAAGTCTACAGAAATAAGCCAGCAACTATTCCAGTTTTGGAAGACAACATTTCCGAAGAAATTCGGGCTATTCCGGCCGAAATGCTCGAAAAAGTTGCCCAAAATTGGACTTTCCGAATGGACCACCTAAGACGCAGCCGCGGTCAACATTTAAATGAAATTATCTTCAAAAAGTAAATGTCATGGACCAATCTAACGTTTCAAATAAAGAACCGATGAGATTTTGCAAATTTTATGCGTTTTTTTTTAAAAAAAAGTTCTCAAGCTCTTAAAAAATCACCCGTTATAACTAGCGCACTCCTTATACCTAAGCTAATAGAAAAACAACCGACATTTTTGGGGATTAGTGGAAGTTTTTGAGATATTGGTCAAAATCTGAAAATAATATATATGGCCGCAGAAAATCAAAAAATTATAGTGCAAATTCTAATCAACAAATTTTGTCTGAATTGTCTCTGTATGCGATGCAAATTTTTCAATTATTAATTCTGAAATAGGCGAGTTTTTTCCGCTTTAAAATCCATTTAAATCGTGTAGAATGTACAGATATCATTTTTTCGTCTAAAATTTATATTAGAATAAAAAATCTATCTAGAAAACAATTTTCTTAAGGATTGGTTATGAAATGGCCAAGTTTAGTCCAACATGATCAGATCCTAGAACTTTTTCCAAAATTTACTTTAAAATTTTTGATCAATTAAAATTAATTAGTAATTCGTTAAGAAATGATGGAATATTGTTAAATTTCAAGATTTCATTTACCAAGTTCTTTTACTTTGGTGTTTAACCGTATTTTGGTCAAATCACAAATTTGATAGTTGACAATTTCTTAAAATGTTTCTCGCTTGCTGTTGGTCAGCGCTGGACAGAAACACGTTGACTGTTGTGTAAGAACTAATATTTATTCTATAATTTATTTGATTTATATACAAAAAAAATCATTTATAAAACTATTGACTATGCAAAATAAATGTAAAATTAAATTTAAATGCCCTAGTCAATATGAAAACCGATATACATATTCCATGTCATCAGTATTTAACGGATGCACATATGTATATGGAAAATTTGATATATTCAATGTCATAATTTGATAGCATAAGTGTTGTTGTTATAACATTCTCCCCGTCCAAGATGTGAAGATTATCGTGCTTTATACCAGAGCCTCTAGAGGAGTGACTCTGGCTGGTTTATTTTTGGTTGCATCAATTCTCCTTTTGATAGCCACAAAGTTTATGCCTATGAGTACGAGTGCAAGGAGCCCATACGTGAGTGGATAGTGGTGCACGTGGTGATGAGATAAGGTTTCTCCTGTATTCATCGTTACTGCCTTTATTCTGTGCTGTAGTTCTTCGATTCCTTGAACTTTTGTCAAATCTTGAAAGTGATAGGAGTAACCTTGTGGTTGCTTGGTCATTTCTATTGAGAGATTAAATGTTGGTAATATTGAGGAGTATACTTTGTGATAGTACGATTGCTTTGCTTGTATGCTTATGGTTCTTTCCTTCAGTGTACAACCAGAGACCAAGCTTAGTACTCCGTTTCTTGATATCTTTGTAGAAAATGGCTCTTGTTGACAAACGATACTGATCGTACGTTCAGCTGGTACTGAATAAAGCCATCTGTAATCTCTTAGTTGGATCCATGTATTGGGCATGTTGTTCGTCTTCCTTTCGACCACCTCGCATTTGTTATTCACTTTTTCTTGTCGTAGCAGGAGCAGCTCACATAAAACTTCATCTTCTTGATTCTGATGCATAACCTAGGTTAACTGGCATATGCTAAAGTCGTTCGTGCTGATACAGTTTTGCCATTCAGAAGTTGTCTTTGATAAATATGCGTGCCGATGCAAATCTGTCACAAGAAGTTCCATTTGTGGTCGTATAAATATAGATGGACTGTTGGGGGTAGGCAGCGGTATGGGCTTATATATTTGGTATATTTCCTTATATACTAATGGCAGCTTCACCTCAAACATCAAATATTTTCCTTACAGTATAGTGCCAATATGTCATCTGTGTCATCGATATTGGGAAGCATTCGTTCAGGTGGTAGATTTCTCGTCATAAAATCCATTTCTTTTTTCAGTTGTTGGGTCGTTAAAAGCCTCATGGTAATGAATCTATTGTGCGCGTATCCAATACTGCTTCTACCAGTGTATCTTGAATCCCCTTGAATGCAATCATGCGTAACATTGTATGTATTGATAGAGCTAGAAAGTTGCTTTTGCATCGTTGCTCTCCAATGCCTCTTCTAACTGATTCTTCAACACCAGCCAATGCTTGTTGACATCTTCTTGTCTATTTTTGAAGACGTTTGTAGTCGCATCTATGATTGACGTTTGATTCTTTAATAACGCCGTGAAATGGTTGTTGTTCATTTTGAGTTTTTCTATTTCTTCCTCATAACGTACCGCGGCCCTGCCATCTAGCACCCCAAATAACTTGTTGGTTATTCTTCCTGTTTCTTCCAAAACTCACCTTATGGTGGTGAAGCAATTCATCCTTGTGCTCCATTTCTTGTAAAGATTGCTCGAACGATGGTTCTCTACATGTATTTTCTCTTGATCTTTTAGCGATACTCGAGTTTGTGAAGTTGTCGTCAGGATATGAACAATATTTAGCTAGTTTGTCTATGGAACGCTTATAGGCAGCCAGTTCTGCATAATACTTGGTAAGATTATAATATACTATGTTCCGCAATCGTTGTTTGTAAGTTTGAGCTCTCCAATGGATTCAAAATAGATACCTGGGAGTCAATTCGCGTTCCGTGAAATAATGAAAATGAAAAGTTTTTTTCATTGGCAATCTAGTAGCTTGAATTATTCTTACGTAAATTTTAAATTTCTTATGGGGAATGCAAACCTACTCGATTGCTAATGAAAAAAACTTTTCATTTTCATTATTTCACGGAACGCGAATTGACTCCCTGGTTGATTTTCGAACGTTGTGATATTGTATGGTAATGCGCTCGAATTGCAAAAACTGAACGTAATTAGTAATATGAGCAGTGGTGCATAGATCTTCTTGTTAAGCGTGGCAACTCGAAACCTACAGACCTTGTGTTGTCCTACCTTGTTGTGGTCTGTTGTTACATCTTCATCTAATTTGCTAGTTGGATCTTGATTATCTTCAGTTGGAAGGAGACTTATCTTTGTAATCGGTCTCTTAAAGATGGTATTTTTTGGACTTTTTATTGATACCACTCGGGTTAGACCAACTGACCCTGGATGAGTATCTGTTATACTTCCCATTGCCCATTTTGTTTGATTTGACTCCAGATTCCCAAATGCCTTCGAAGTGGGGACTACCGGGCAGGATGAAATGTCAGTTTGTTTCATGGTTAGATGCTTCCTGAGCTGCGTTGTTGTTTGTTTGTTGTATAGCCACCGGTAGCTCCTTACTTAGTGCGTTCCGAGCTCCAACGAAGTTGGTACCGTTGTCACTGTATATGTTTAAAGGCGTTCCCCTTCTTGAAGTAAATTTTCTAAATGCTGCCAGGAATGCTGCTGTTGTTAGCTCACACACCAGTTCCGCAAATGAATTGCTTTCGTAGAGAAACAAATGAACAACGCGTTATATCCTTTGTAGTACTTGTTTCCTCTTCCTTTGGATAGACGAGTTGCAAATGGACCTGCGTAGTCAATGCCCGTATTTGAAAATGGGGTAGATGGAATGACTCTAGCTTCCGGTAACATACCCGTTAACTCTGCTGCTCTTCTGAATCGAAAACATTTTACACAATTGTGGATTGTTGTGCGTTATAGACGTTTAGTATCTAAAATCCAATATTTTGAACGTATTTGTGCTAGAGTTGCTTGTACGCCTCCGTGTAATACAAGATGGTGCGTGCTTCAATTGTGATGAGGTTTGAGTAAATATGATTTTTTGGTAGAATTAGTTGATGCTTTTGATCATGCTTAAGTTGAGATTTTTGTAATCTACCGCCGACCCTCAACAAACCATTTTCGTCCATCAATGGATTTAGTGATGATAGTTTGCTGTTTTTTCTGGCTTTACTCGTTGATTTGAGGAGTTTAATGTCTGCGGCGAATTCCGAATCTTGTATTGTTTTTAAGATTACATTTTGTCTCTCCAGGAACTTGACGTATTCGATTTTTAATGATATTAATAAATCTGTAGCAGTACGCTATAGTTCTTTTGATTTTAAGAGCCGATGAAAATCGTGAAAAGTCTATGAACTCTGGTTGAGGAGGTGCGTTGATAAATAAGCAATTTGTTTTTAGTTCCTCATTGGCTGCTTCTTCAGTTGGTTCAAGCGCTAATGGATAATGAGTTTTTTAACCAACTTGGCCTTTCCCACCAAAGTTTATAGTTTCGCAAGTTTTGTGCGTTCATGCCACGTGAAGCTACATCCGCGGGGTTATAATTGGATTTTACATAATGCGACTGACTTGGTTGCATAAGCGACTGAATTTCAGCTATTCTGTTACCCACAAAAGTTTTGTATTTATTGGAATTTTTTATCAATCCAAGCGTTATCATCGAATCCGTCCACGCATAGGTAGTAGCGTGTTCCAAATCCATGGCATCTTGAACTGTTTTTAATAACTTTGCCAATAGTACGGCTCCGCATAATTCCAACCTTGGTAACGATATTCTGTTTTTTATATGAGCGACTTTGGTTTTTGCTGCTATTAGATAAACGAACGGTGTTCCTTGGGAGTTTGTTGTCTTGTAGTATACCACTGCTGCAAATGCCTTCTCTGATGCATCGCTGAATCCATGTAGTTCACTTTCGCTTTGTTGCTTGTGTTCTATTCATCTGCTTATGGTAATATTTTCAATTGAATTCTAACCATCTTTGAATTGAGTCCATTGTTGTTGTAGTTCAATACTTAGAGTATCATCCCATCCGACACCAGCTATCCATAGTTTCTGGGTTTCGAAAACTGGGTTCCAGGCTATTCCGAGCGTCTTAATTGTTTCATCGATGTTTATGGAGCTAGCCCATCTTCGCGAGCGTTTATAGGTAGATGTGTTGTCAATTCTTTTTTGTTATTTGCCCATTTTCTTAGAATAAAACCTTCAGCCTTTACCAATTGTATGAGTTGTGATTGGCGCTCTAATGCTTCTTCTAATGTATCAGCTCCTGAAAGCATATGATCAACATAGAAATCTTTTAACGTTATTTTTGACGCGATTGGGTAGTTTTTTATTTCATCATGTGCTAGTTGACATAAGACTTTAGTAGCTAAATATGTTGCTGACGTGGTCCCATATGTTACTGTTTTAAGTTTAAACGTTTTGATATCTTCTTTTGGTGATTCTCTCCACAGGGGCCGTTGATAGTTTTGATCTTCTTCATTGATTATGATCTGGTGGAACATCTTCTCTATGTCGACTTTGATAACGAATTTATGTTTTCTCCATCGCATTAGAATTGATATTAGATCCTGTTGTAACGTTGGACCGTTTAGCATTAAGTCATTCAATGATGCACCGGATGTTGTTTTTGCCGACCTATCGAACACGACTCTAAGCTTTGTGGAAGATAATATGCTACAGTTGAGTCTTCCTCATCTTTTAGCATCTCCATTTGACCAAGTTGTTCATATTCACGCATAAAGTCTGTAAAACTTTTTCTAAGATTTGGTTCTCTTGACAACCTTCTTTTGACTTGAAGGCACCTTGCTATTGTCATGCGTTTAGAATTTCCCAAATGCATAGCTGGATCCTTCTGGAATGAGATACGTAATTCGTAGCGCCCATTTTTCAGTCGCCTGTGCGTGTCACAAAAGAATTCCTCACACTCCTTCTCTGGCTTTGTGAGAATGCGTGGGGGAGGCATTTCTTCTAACTCCCAAAATTTTTTTAGTTGTTCATCTATCTCAGTCGACGAGACGTGTGAGTTGTATTTTAGCTCTGTTGTCTTGTTGTGTGTAGATATTCTTCCTAAAATTACCCATCCGAATTCCGTGAGCTGTGCTGCTGGTTCGTTTTTATTTCCTTTGATGCACTGTGGCTTCATGATCTGCGTGTAATAATCTGCACCCATCAGTAGTATATCAATCGGTGCGGGAATGTTGTAGTTCGGATCGGCTAGATTTTTGCTTATTTTGGTTAATACTAGAGCTTCAATTTCTATTGAAAATGTTGACGGATATCTTGGTTGTAGGTTGATATTTACAATATTATTGACTCTGCCTGCAACTTGTCCGCCTACATCATGAACCTCTACACTGATTTTGCGACCTACTAGATTTAAACGTTGTTTGGCTTCTGTTATTATGAATGATGTTTAGGAGCCTGTGTCGATCAGCAAATCTTAAAAGCTCTTCCCTTCCATCAAACCATGTGATTTTGACAAGGGCGGTTGCTAAAAGTGTTGTCTCATGCGTTTTGATCGCACTGTTGGTTGAAATGCTTCTTGAAGTTATAGTTGTAGGCTGCTTTGTATGAAGTAGACTGTGGTGCTTGCCATTGCATTCTTTACATCTTGATTGACTATAAAATTGTTGAAAATTGTGTCCAGTGGCTAGGCACCTTCTGCATAGATCATATAAGTTGACAAGCTGTATTCGTTCTATGTGAATTTCTATCTAAATTATGATTCCCTGAACACAAGATACACGATTGATTTTTTTTACTATTGTTGCACTGAATGCTTTTTGTTTATGGCGAAGGCTATCGTTTGCCGGCGTTAATTTTGGTAGTCGTACGGTTTCTAGCAGTTGATACCGCTGTTCCAGAAACTTCAGAAGTCTCTTGATGGATTGAAGCCCCTTAGGATTTTTTAATGGCATCTCATATGATTTGAGCGTCTCGTTGTCAAGTTTTTTGTTAGAAATGGAACTAGCTAAGCACCGCAGGTCGCAATGTCGATCGGTGTGAAGTTTTTAACGAAAAGTGTAGCTACACAAATTAACGAAAAGTGTAGTAATTAAAAGTGTAAATAGCACACCTTAAAAAAAAAAAAGACCTGGAAAAAATAAAAATTAACTACAGTGAGAAATAAAATAAAATTAATTACCTGGAGAAAATTAAAAGACCTGGGGTTGTTTCACGACAATTTATATATCGGTAATATTGGTCAAAATACCTGCTACACTTTGGCCGATTCCAACAAACTCAGAGATGTTATCATCATATCAACATACAAATCCCATCATTATCTGTTAACATTTAATCGAGTTCCGTCTTAAGTGGCCATATTCCAGAAATTCTTCTAAAAATCATTTAAGATTGCCATTTACATCCAGCATACCCGATCCCATTATATATAATTGGTTAACGGTTGATCGAGCTCCGCCCCAGATGGGCATATTCCAGAAATCATTACTCACATCCTTCACGAATTCCATTTCTATCCAAAATACCCAATCCCAACATAATCGGCTAAGAAATGCCTGAGTTCCGTCCCAGATTAAATTCAATCGAATACATTAAATATAAAAACTTTCGGATTTAACGGACAATAGGATTTAACGGAGTCTGTATAATATGTTACGTTAAAATGTCACGTAATCAACGCAACAATTTAACGCAACATTTAACATAACATAGTATTTAACGCAGCGTGTAACATGAACCCAAAACTAGTCCCCTAAATGTTTTACCAAACAAAATATTTTCAACGAGAACTACTCGTATATTAAATATGCAAATATATTTTTCTACCATTTTCAAGCAACATAACAAAAATTACAAGAAAGGATTTTCATAAATTTGTATAGTAAAAGGAAAATAGTTTTGATTTAGATTTCTTGGCCGAATGAAACGAACTGTAATTGAATTTTTCATATTGAGTTTCAGTAAATATTAGAGTCCAATATTCGAATATTCATTAAAGTTACCGATACTTAAATTGCCGTGAAGCAACCCCAGGTCTTTTTATTTTGATGTGATTAACTGTTTCGAATAGGTCGGTTCATCCACTTTTAGAAAATATATGCCCACACTTGAGAACATCTCCGAGTTTTCTGGAATCGGCCATAGTGTAGCAGCCGCAGGTATTTTGACCAATATTAGAATATTCATTAAATTTACCGATATATAAATTGTCGTGAAACAACCCCAGGTCTTTTAATTTTCTCCAGATAATTAATTTTATTTTATTTCTCAGGTCGTTAATTTTTTCCAGATCTTTTTTTTTATGTCGTGCTACTTACACTTTTAATTGCTACACTTTTCGTTAATTTGTGTAGCTACACTTTTCGTTAAAAACTTCACACTGGTGCAATGTCGACTTCTAAATTCTTTATTGCATGTAGATTTTCCCTGACGGTGTCATGCAATATTCTAATTGCGGAGGCTGCTTCTTGTTGAATATTGTGTAGGGCCGAAATAGCGTTAATATGCTTGTTTACTAGCAACCTTTTGTTTTGATATTTGTTGCCTATAGTATTTCCATCGCGCTTTTGTAATTGTCTCCTATTGGCTGCAAATGTTGGATGATTTTGCTCGCTGCTCCCTCCAAATGTGTTTTGAGATACATGATTTTGTGTGTATCTGTTAGACTAACGTTTTCATCTACCAATTTTGAGAACAGTTCATGGAATCCAACCAAATTTTGATAATTCTCATTGAACTTTGGTATCTCAATTTCCTTTAACCTGTCGCCGTCATAATTTAGTGATAGAAGAGATACTGAAAGAATAAAAAATTTCCGCTGGTAGGTTAGGTTTCAGTGGTTGACATTTTGGCCATTTTTGGCTCATTTTGATACCACACATTCTCGCCACATCATTAATCCACTCACCTATTCACCTACTCACACAATTACAGTATACCACCTGAACATTGCAAGCTCCATGTCAACCTCTACATTGACATGGACGGTGGGTCGGCGCTGAATTCTGCACTCCATCAGAGGGTCTTAGTTGTGTTTATTAACATCACCGATTGTAATCGATGATGAAAATTCGATTACATCTAGCCTCTGATGGGATTCGAACCCAGTACCTCCCGGTCGAAGTGCTGAAGCTTTAACCACTCCACCACTTATCCGGTTCGCTGATACCTATATAACAAAAATTTTCTTCTGTGATACTACTGCCACTTGCGCCGAGTAGCGTAATCTCGTATTTTCCGCTGTCAAATTTCCGCTATCTTATACAGCATGCAAACGTCAGCGTTTACAGTACTACCAAGCAAATATACGAGAAATACGAGAATGAAATTTAAGCGGAAAGTTTATTGTGCTTAGGCAACGGTGGGGGAAATATTTACCAAATTTGTTATCTAAAAAACGTTTAAATGTAGGATTTATTTGATCCACAGACATCCCACTCGTTATGCTGCTACTTAAATTTATTAGAGGCCTAGAAATATATTTTCTATGTATATTGATTTTTGTTGAAGTTGTAGATATTTATAAATGTTACAGATGAATAGAGGCATAAACGAATTAGATTCGGACGACATAAGAAAACGACATTACCGGCAACGTCAAAATAATCTCATTCCTTAAACTTTTACACAAAAGAATAAAACGTTAATAATTGAAATTGGAAATAAAATATTGAACAACGAATGTTTTCGAAAAAGAATGTTTCAATTTTATTAAAAATCCTATTGAAATGTAAAAATATTTAATTGAAATGAAAATGTTGGAAATGTGTGGTAAAGTGTGGGTAAAATATTATTATTTGATTAGTGAACTTATTATGTGTGCAAAGTGATTCAATAATTCATGAATCCAGAATAACACGAACTAATAGACCGTAAAATTGATTTTATTTAGTGAAAGGCTGTACAAAACGACCCAAGAAATGGGTTTTCATTATTTATGGTAATGAAATAAATGACGTACACCAGATTAAACAAATTACCTACATTTTAACCGTCTAAATTAGTTTAATTCCAATAATTTTACGACTTTCAGACTTAATTTAATGTTTTATTTAAAAATTGATAAACGGTTACGGGCCAATTGAATAAATTGTATTTATTATGCAAAAAAGTTGGATTACTTTAGAGGTCATGTAAACGTGAGATGAAAGGAAAGTAGGTACTTTGTGCTCTTATATGTAACTATACCAATATATATTGTAAACTGTACGTGAAGGATATAGCCATAAAATGTCATTGTTGAGGGGGGTTCGCTATTTTAAAGTTAATAAAAATATTGGTTTTATATTTTAAACAATTCTCACTTGGGTTGAAAATCGAATTTAAATAATTAGAAGTCATTAATTGAAATCACTCTAGGAGTAGTGCATAAATGATTCAATAAAATGTTAAATAAACATTATATAATAATCAATATTGTAAAAGAATTTTTTTAATGCTAAATAAGGCCAATATTGAAGCTATGCCTATTTACGTTTATAAAAGAAATTGGACAAATCTCATAAATATCTAATATTACGGGGAAACATTTAATTTGAAATCAGCAATTCAAATCTACCTTTCTCCCGTTTATAACATCAAGCTTTTTTGCTTACCCAAAATATTTTCACATCTATTTGTACCTTATCTGTTCTCTTTGGCTAGCCAATTCTACGAATATACAAATAAAAATATAACGACACGCAAAGCTTTTCCACCACGCAGGCACAATGAAAAAAATAATTTCCCAAATTTTTTTTTTGGCATTTCAGATTTTATCTCGATTTTTCTTATTCACTCACAGAGCATCTCCAGCACAAAGCGTGTTTGATTATTTTTGTATTTAAAGAAGATCCTCGGAAATGGTAACAACATTTAGACGAGCAAATAAAAATAAATGTACCGCTACCGAAATAAAAACTATACACATATTACGGGCGCATGCTTACAGTTCATAAATTCTCATGAGCTTTTTCGTCTTTATTATTTATATGTCTATGTATCTGTGTCAGTTTTTTACCGTTTGTGGAAAACACTAAATTTAATACTACAACAGTTTCGTGTTGTCGTCATATTATTATATGGAGAGCTACAAGTAAAATCGTTATATACTTATACAGGCATTGTACATACGAGTATGTATATAAAGCGCGCACATGGTTAAAATGGTTAACTGATTATCGGTCGCGCGTACATAAAAATATTAGAAAATCATAAAACATAAAAGCTCACGATGATATTCATAAAATCGTTAAAAAGCTCATAAAGTAATTATTTTTAATAATAATTATACCCAGAAATGTTCGGAATAATATTTTGTTTCCAATACCAAAGTGAGTGCCGAAAAAAGTTTTGTTGACTGGTGTAAGAAATTCCCACAGTGAAAAAGCTTTTTAGCAGTTGTTTTTTTGTTTTATTAATTTCTGCTGTTAACCAAAAAACATTATTTTTTTAACATAAAAAGTTCAACACCACAAATATGTATATAAATAATTTTATTTAAAATATTTAAATTTTTTATTATATTAAAAGCAATAAAATTTATTTTACAAAAATCTCGTTTGGGAATGGGAAGTATATACTACTTTATATTTACATCATAGCCGCTAGGAGGGTTTCTGTTTTATATTATTATAATGAAGGGCCTCAGTATATGAATGACTTTGCCGTGTTTAATTATAATATTTACTTGTTAAAAAGTTCACGGCTCAGTAAGATCTCTCAGCAAAGTCATCAGAAGCAACCGAGTTCTGCGCATTTAATTGTGTAAGCGTAAAGTTCTTAAACATTAATAATCAGTCTAGTAGCTCCTTTTATTCATTGTTTAGTCGCTGGAGTACCAAGCGCCGCTTGGCCAAAGTTGGCTCAATTGGAGGATTCTTGTGACTGTTATATATCTCTTGAATCTTATACGCCAATAATAAAATTCACTGTCATTTAATCTTATTAACTTTATATACGTATTTATTTAACAGATTTTTATCGCGCGGACGGAAAACTGAATTAGCGTGAATGCATCAAAAATCTACATGTTCAACACCAATGACAATGAAGTCTACCGCCCTTCATTCCAGAACCCATTTATGTTAGAATATAACAGTGACATTAAGTACAAACATTTCAAAACGGGAACCGACTTATTGTTCCCTAAGTCCTACCATATGATTTTCATTGGTAGATCCTACCTCGGCAATCAATCAAACGAAACACGATGAACTTAAATATTCCTATGTATTGACTGCATTATCCGGAAATATCTTGTTTAGAAATCAAGATTTAATTTATAATTCACCAAGCAAAACAAATAGCGATTTCGCAATATTATAGGCGAATACAAAATATTGCGGGTACATCTAAAGCTAGTACAAAATGTATTCTAGTTGCCACTAGTGAAAATGATATTGATAAAATACAAACCACCGCCGATAAAAGTTTTGAAGTTACTCTCCCTTCTGTCATTTCAGCAATTCAAAACGAACCAGGTTGTTCAAAAGTGCTAGAAACAAAGGTCGAACCACTTCAGAATTATCTTCAGAAACAAATTCAATCATCTCAAGCTTGTCTGTTTCTGCTCTCGGTGCTAATCGATCGAAATCACGATCGAGTCAGCGTTTTACCCCATCCCATTCCACAACTAATCGTAGTAATCGCAGCCAAAGTCGCCAACGTAGTCTGAGCTAGGCTCGAAAATATCCTAGATATTTTTACCATCACCGTTTTAGAAGTCGAGCCCGACGATATCAAAAAACCATGTGATTTTGATAATAAAACGACAGATTCGGGAAACTTACCATGAAAACGCTGTATGCGGCCGATTCTACAAACTACTGCTTATTCATATAATATCAAAATACATAATTGTTACTTTTAGTCGATACAGCAGGATCTGATTTAGCTGTCATTCCATTCAGACAATTTTCTCATTTAAAATCTCAAGATTCCAATATCGCGACAATACCGAACAACACTACGATCAATAAGTACGGGTTCAAAGTTTTACAAGTTGATTTATGACTTTGTAGATCGTTTTATCACGTGTAACCAGGTTTTGTTTGGGAGCCCCACTTTATCCTTCATTTCAAGATCCACTGTTGCTAAAATCTATCTTTTTAGAAAAAAAAAAACACTTTTGAGCAAATGCATCATTGTTAAAATCCATTTTTCCTAAAATCCTTACCTAATTTTATCAAAATCCGTTATTAACAAAATCGATTATTTACGAAATCTACCATTCCCAACACAGACACAGTCACAGACACAGCACAGACAAAAACACAGACACAGACATAGACATGGACACTGACACAGACCCAAACACAGGCACAGATACAGACACATACACAGATTCAGTCACATATATCAGATATCAGACATCAGACATCAGAATTAAACATCAGACATCAGACATCAAACATCAGACATAGATGTAAGACGTCAGACATCAGACACTAGACAAAAGACATCAGACATCAGACACAAACACAGACATCAGACAAAAACACAGACCCAGACACAATCACAAACACAAACGCAGACACAGACACAGATCCAGACACAGACACAGATACATACATCAGGCATCAGGCATCAGACATCAGACACATACACAGACAGGAGACATTAAACATCGGACATCAGACTTTAGACTTCAAACATCAGACATCAAGACTTCAGACATCAGACGTCAGACATCGGAGATCAGACAAAATACATCAGACATTACACATCAGATATTAGACACAGACACAGACCACCAGACACATACACATACACAGACACAGACGCAGATACAAACATCAGACATTAGACATCAGACAACCGACATCAGGCATCAGGCCCCAAACATCAGACATTTGACGTCAGACACGACACAGACATCAGACATTAGACAAAGATATCAGACAGAGACACAGACGCAGACAGCAGAGATAGACGCAGACAGCGACATAGACACAGACACCAACACAGACGCAGATAATGACATCAGACATTAAACATCAGCCATCATACATCCGATATCAGACATCAGGTATCAGACATCAGACATCAGACATCGGACAACAGACATCAGACATCAGACATTAGACATCAGACATCAGATATCAGACACAGACATCACAGATACAAACACAGACACAAACACAGGCAGACATATACATCAGACATCAGGCATCAGACATCAGACATCAGACACAGACACAGTAACATAGTTGTAGCAATCAATTTCACAATTTTTTTCGATATTCACAAATTTAATTTTTAATTCATCTAACCGACCATTTTTGCTTGTTTCGAATTCATTCTTAATTCGTGGGTTACCCGTTTTGTTTACACGTGATAAAACAATCGGTGCAGTGAATCGCCCAATCATTGCAGCAGATTTTCTAAAGATGTTTAATTTTTTAATCGATTTAAACCAAAAACGTACAGTCGATTCAAAGGTCACAGATTTCGTACGTAGGAGCAGATGTTAATACGCTGACATTAAAATTATCAGCATTAACGTTTACTGATGAATTTTCAAAAATAATATCGGAATGCCAGGTTCACCGCCATTAAATATACAAAAGGGCAATTACCGTATGAAAAGCTACACCGATTATTTGACGATAAATACAAAACTGCTAAACCTGAATTTCAGTACATGTTGGATTTGAGTATATGTCGCCCATCATCTACACGTGTAAACTTCCTCATCTTTACATCTTGGGTTCAAGAAATCATTTCACTAAATGAAATCAGTTCAAGAAAACTCAAAAATTGTTATGCATGACCAACTAGTATCATAGTTCTTACCTGGAATTGCCAAATTTCCGCACCGATGTATGCGCAATGCGCATCTTGCAAATATGTCTAAAATAAAGAATCCAAAAAATAATTTTCACTGACCCACGAAATGCAATGATTCTTTCAAAGAAGCCAAACGAAATTTAGCGACGTTTACATTACTAGTTCATCCTAAAAAAAAAACGCCGCCCATTGACTTATAATGTAAACATTGTGAATGTTATTAGAAATAAAAATCGTGTTAGCCGTAAAATAAAAATAAAAATAGAAACCCGGGCCGCACCGGACGACATCAAAATCGTTTGAGTCAAAATAAATGTGAAAAAGGAACCAAGACAAAACATTAATTAGATAGCAAATAAATATTGTTACTCATCATGGTGCAACATTTCGCAATATAATAGAACATAACGTTAGATATCTAATTATCGAAAGACACAAGGCCTTACACGAAGTAACAAGGCGCATCATTGTACAAAATCGCACAACACAGAGCAACATCACGTAACATGGTGCAATAACGTACAACATTCCACAACATGATGCACATTATGGAATATGACGCAACATGATGCAACATCCCACAACATGGTGCAATATTGCATAACAATGTTCAACGTAACGCAACGGCATGCATCATGGTGCAATATAACGTAACATTGTGCATCATCATGTAACATGGTGCAACATCTTGCAACATGGAGCAATCAACAACATGTAACACTTCGCAACATCATGCAACATGGAGTAACACGTTGAAAGGACTTCTAAATGACTTCTAACGACATCCGTAGAAGTTCTAAATGAATTATCCAGAAACCCAGTCCCGCCAAATTTTATGAAAATCGTGATTATGAACGATTTTCATAAAAGCTAAAAGAAGGCCCGTTGTCGGGTAATGTTGTCAAGGCTGCAAGGTACGTTCATTTCATTGCGATATTTGCTCCGACAAAATAGGTTCCATTGCCGGAAAATACATCCGTGCACGACTGGAGATGAATCTTTTGTAGACCGCTATGAATGCTACCGTTGTTAGGCTGCTCACTATTTGTGTATATAGGATTTGTCCCTTGTAGGATTTATTGCGACCTTTGGTAGTTCTTAGTTACCCCCGACTCTTGATGATGGTAAACTGCCCATTAGTTACACCATGTTCTTCTGTTTTTGGCGAAAGCATGTTGCTCATCTTTATATTACTTCTCGTAATGCTCGCCTGCAAGGGTCAGTTGTGTGCTTTGTGTGTTTTTATTGGTGTCCTCGTAATTACGTTGGTTTTGTTCAGGATGATAGGTTGTTGGCTGGGTGGTTGCCAGATTTTAGTTCTGAAGACGTCCCATTACACGTAGCAGGCCTTGGTCATCCAGCTGGAATGGGTTTTGTGAAGCTAGTTAGCTGTCCTTCTTAGGTTAATTTTATGATTGTTGTTTCTGCTACCTGAAGTTCATCCTCGGTCAGCCAGCTCTTACTAACACTTTTTTGTCTGCTATTGTCGATAAATCGGAAACAATATGCGACTGTGCACATTAGTAGTTGGGCTGTTATTTCATCGGTATCATCCACTGTCCTACTATATACCACTGGAGCATACGCATACACTGATGCATCGTTAAACCCATTTAATAATTCGTTTAGCTCATCCTTGTATTTCTCCCATTTGGTTCTAATGTTTTCTGGTAGATGTTCATCCCAGTTTATTCCAGTTTTCCAAACATCCTGCATTATAATCTTGGCCATGATGGTTATTGGTGATACACATCCTATGGGCTTGAATAGTTTTGGTGATTCAGATAGGAGCAAGCGTTTGGTGTGCTGGTTGGTAGTTAGCTACAGTCCGTGCTGTGTGCTTTTGCAGTTCTATGTAGCGCAGCAGATCCTCCTCAATGTTGGTCAAGGCAGTGAATAGGTCATCTGCATAGGTTATTACAAAAGTTATTACATTCATCCACATCATACACCTAATCTACATCAGTCTGTCATGATGAGAAGTCTGTCTGATTTTAGCCGCTACAAGATGTGTACTGGATCCGTCCTTGGCTAGCTGAATTAGTGTTCTGACTGCTAGATAGTTGGTGGGGTTAGTCCCATATACTATAGTTTTTAGCCTATACGCCTTCATGGGCTCGGAATGCTCTCCACAGTATGCGGTGGTTGTCTTCATGTTCAGTGTTAAGCCGAACTTAACGAACCATTTTCCCAATATCAGCCGTGATGACAATCTTGTGTTTTCGCCATCATATAGTCGTATGTCGGCTAAACCTTTTTGAAGTTTCGGCCATTCATCATAATGTCATTTAATGACGATCTGATGCGTCAAAAACCGCTAGAAGCCTGGTTGTTGTTCTGTCTGGTTTGATAACACCGTGATAAGGTACGTAGTACGTATTTTCGAGAGGTTCATCTTCTATTCTTTCTTGTATTAACTCTATGTGGCTTAGATCGATGGTAATCTTGCATGAATTCTTGATATAATCGCTTGTATGCTGTGCCTCTTGTGAAACTTTTCTCGATTTGCAGAAGTCTGACTGAGGCTATTCTCTAGGATTCTCCAAGCTTGGAATGGATGGACACTTAAATGGAATTCTTACGGTATAACGTCTATCAGCATACCGCTTTAATGTTGGTTGGAATGTCTTTGTGAGCCAGTGTGGCTTCTCATCAGGAATGTTGTCAATCTCCACAAATAATTTCAGTTGCTCCTCGATTGACTTGGTTGTTACCATGGTTGTTCTTGCTTGGTTGTTCACATTACTAAGGCTGCCGCTAATGATCTATCTGAACTCTGTGTTTTGCGAATTGGTTCTTGATGGTTACTGATAATGCTGTTAGTTATTAATAGGGCAACCAAAAATATGCTCTTAAAAATAGGTTTTTGGGGTATATCCTCTATCCGGTCGCAAATTATTTAATTGCGAGGCAAAATATGGTTACAAGATTTATTTGGCCATGCCAAATAAAGTAGTAATACATGAAAAGACTGCGACCTCGGAAAATGCGTAACAGTCTTTTCGTGTATTTCTACTTTACAATCGCAAAACAAATTTAAAATTAAAAAAATGTGTCAATTGGCATGGCAAACTAAATCTAGTAACCATATTTCGCCTCGCAATTAAATAATTTGCAACCGGATAGAGGATATACCCCTAAAACCTATTTTTAAGAACATATTTTCGGTTGCCCTAGTTATTAACAACGAATAGTTTAATCTGCTCTATGAGATCAAGCGTTTAAGATTGATTGTAATATGGATCCGCTAGTGTATATATTGTTAAGAAGGGTCTATGCTCTAGTGTCTATATCAGCTTCAAGTAGTTGTTGGGCTACCTTGTTTATTAAAGCTTCGCTGTCTAACCTAAAGACTCCATCGAATCCTGGCACTAACTTTATGTTGATCCAGAATCAATTAGTGCTCTCATTGCGGTGAGTTGTCCAGTGCCGATAACCGCTCTGACTATATAGGTGTTGGTGGTAGTACTGGATTTTATTGGTTAACATGTTGAAATATTTCACAATATGCTGCAATATGACGGCTCATCCTCAAGACCCCTATAAATGAATTATGAAGAAATTAGAATTTATTGTAATCGTTTCTTTGCATTCGAAAACCCAACATTTTATCAAACCGTTTAAGCTAAAGAAAATGTCAAAAGAAAGCCCCAAGCAAACATGATGCAACATAGTGGAATATCACACAATATCCTTCCACAAGAAGCAACATAGTGTTACATCAAGCAACATGGTGCAATATGACCAAACATGATGCAACAACCCACAACGCAGTTTAACTCAAAAATATAGTGCAACAAAACGCCACATTGTGATAGTGCAACATAGTGCAACATAGCGCCTCACCCAGCCACATTATTCATAAAATCATGCAACATGGTGCAACATCAAGCAATATGATGCAACATGGTATAACATCATGCAAAATGACGCCCTTTCCAAGCTTCAGGCCCCGGCCCTAAACGGATAGCCCAAAAAGACTTCCAGAAATCAGAACCCATCACAATCGCTTTTTGTAATCAGAAAACGCTCCTCAAGCAATTTTTATAAAACTCTCGCGTACCAATTTACACTGTAAAGCTGGGTCCACATTTACAAAAATTTGTGCCGAACTTCCACTCTTCCTACAATAATTTGCGGCGAAAATGTTTTCGACGAACGCGTTTGGCACAAAATTTTGTAAATGTGGACCCATCTTTAGTCGAGTATAGTTCTGAAAACAAGTATTCCGAACTTGATTGGTTTTAAAAATTCATTTAAATGATTCTACAATTTGCCATGACTCAAAATGTATGAAAACATTAAAATTGACAAGTTCACTTGTCATTAAAATGCCAGATTTATTGTCGATTTATAAAATTTGGTGAACCGTTGGTCTTTCAAATCTGATGACATCAATCTAAATAAGTGGTAATCAGAGGGAGCCAAGTCGTGAGAATAAGCCGCATGGTGGAAACTTCTCAGCTTATGGAGAAGATGAGTTCCTGGGTCGATTTTGCTTTATGTGAACGAGCGTTGTCATGCAGCAATATCACCCTCCGCCTTCCTTGGCCCGTAAATGTTTTTTTTCCTCCAGAGCATCAACAGTTTGAACAGGTTCCAAAATATCGTAGCAAATGACTCCTTTTCAATCGCACCAGACGCACGGTGACACTCTCTTATCATGAATATTGATTTTTGCAACTGATATTGATGGCTGGCCCATGGTTTTCTGCGTTTCATCACCCGTAATGATTTTGTGCAAAAAATTTTTTGTTTTGTACCGAGAAAGAAAATTCATGCAGATGTCAACTTTTCGGTTTTTGTTTTCTTCGGTCAGTTTATGACTTTCGTTGCATCCAATCGAAGTGATGTTGTTTTGTGAGTAACTCCTAACTGTTCTACAAGATATTTTTGAGTTCGACACGAATTTTCATCCAGTAAAATTTTAAGTTCTCCGCCTTCAAATTGTTTTACTTTATACCTGGACGTGGATCGTCCTCAAGACTAAAATTGCCATCACGAAGTCGTGCAAACCATATTTTTAATGTTGAATGACTCACAGAATGTTCACTCAAAGTTGAATTAAAGCTTAAGCTTCATTTTTTTTTATTTGAAGACAGAATAGAATGCAATGTAGCAAATGTTGCTCATCGACATCCATCTCTTAAAATTGATGCACAGGGAAGACCAGCTTGTAAATGACTGAAACTTATGTCATAAAAACAGCAATGACTATCAATCACTTACAAATTTTTATAGAACGTATTGCCATCGGAAAACACTTGAACGCAAATAAAGTCGGGTATTAGGAAGTGGGTGTAAAATTGATTCCATAATTTGATCGGCCACTCCACACGAATTTAATATAGTGAATTAAATACGGTATTGAAATTTTATTTAAATCGAAAGTACCTGATGCTCAAATGAAATTCCGAAATGCTATTTAGCTGCAAATTCAAATCAATTTTTTTTGCAACAGATTTGGTATTCCAAAACCTTAATACATTCTGACAACTTTGGCTTAACGAAGCAACAACAAACATATAATAAGTTAAAGATACCCGGTCACAGCTTTTCTCAGGCCACGACGACTACCTGAAACCGTTTCCATAAAGATGGTGCGGTTTTAACTTTTAAGAAAAACTAGTTCATTACACGATGGTATCTTCAAATTTATGATCGAATTTATACGATGGCCTTAAAACTTCTAGAAGTACTGTTACATATTTCGTCCGAACGTTTGGCATATTTCATACAAGCATATAATGAGTATCCAATAGAAGTCAAATTGGCTGCTCGAATATCTACAGTTATAAGTTGGTGTAGTTTTCTGATCATTGGTTATAAATTCACTTCAACAAAGTATACAATTTTTCACTGTGGTAAAACGTGTCAATTATTTATTTTGTCAAACCAATTTAATTATATAAACGGAATTATTAATAAAATTGAAATGCAATAATTTGAGGTTGAATTATTCGTCAATTGTGAATACTTAATCCCAATGGAAATGACCTGTGGCTAACATGGTAAACCATTTTGTTACTATAAGCTTCATTAAATTGTAAAGTCATCAGCCGTATAATACGCGTGTAGCTTTGTAATTTGTCTATTCGAAACGCTATATAAACCATCACTTGTGATTGACATCCCAATATTATTATGTGTCTAACCATGATACACACAAATTTACCATTAAAATTTCACAATTAAACTCATCACCATTCGTTCACCGCGCACCACCCCTTATCATCCATCATCAACCAAATTTATAGGTTTGTTTGTGTTTGCAATCACACATCTGAAAAATAAAAAAAAATTCAATTGAAAATAGATTTTTTCACGATCGATTATGCTAATTAAAAACCAACAAAAACCATACAAAACAAATTAAATGATGGAAATTTATTTTTTGGGGGGCCAATAAGAAAGAGAAAAACAAAATAACAGAATTTCCCTAAATAAACATATGAAAAACGGTTAACGCGAAAATAACAGAAAATGTAAATAAATATAAACATTATGGGATTTACGAGATATCAATGTAACGTATCTCTGTAAAAACTGTATTTTGCTGATTTGCCGAATCAGGTTGGTAACATTTATATACCTGTGGGTAATTGGGAATACGTTAAAGTATCTAAAAACGAACAAGGTAGATTGTATGAACTTTATTTTAAAAATCTTCACTCACTTGTAGAACTGTTGAGCAAGAATTTAACAAAAATTTGTTTTTGAGGCCAAAGCTAAAATTAATTTAAATCACGATTATTTACCACCCAGTTTAATACATATGTCGATTCAAGAAATTCTGAAAAATTTTGTAATGCAGACATGTTTTAATTAAATATTCATATCATGTCTTATAGTATCTAATTAATGGTCGTCAATAAATTACAATTATTTCTCAGTTGATTGACATTTTCATTGCAAATCACAAGGTTTATTGTAATATACAATCCGCGAAATTCATTTTACGGCACCCTTTAGTTTCTTTAACCCTTATGTGAACCCCAAAATTGTTTTTCACGTACGAGACACCAGGGTCCAGCTAGGCCGAAAAAAAAAGTTTATTAGCGCGAATCGAGGCTTGCGATGGAATTTGTCATATTCATCGCGCCTGAGTCTTGTTTTTATTGTAGGACATCTGAACCTTTTATCGTTGACGCAACTGGTGTTGTTGGCTCATTGAGGAATGCTGATATTGCCGATCGGCATGAAAATTGCTTTCTTACTTGAGGAATGTTACAAATGCGCATCAATTTGCTGCCAAACTTGAGTCTTTGAAAGCGAAATCAAAAATTTCCTGCGCGCATCTGTTTTTTGGTAATGATTAACTTTTTTGCAGGTGATATAACTACAAGCCAAACCCACAATGTCAAATATATTATAAAAGAACGTCAACGTCTATTTTTTGTTCGTCTTTTTGTTTTAAAGTGGCTTAGCATTTGATCCATTGCATCGGTGGTACTTTCGATTTTATTAAATAATTGCTTCTGGCTTTTCTATAATTCAGAATGAATTTGCCGTGTCAAATTTTTTTTTTCCATTTCAGGTGACATTCACGTTTTTAGAAGATTCATTCATAAACACTCTACACTCTTACAAAACCTAGATCGATGTCCATGAGGCGCTTACATACTTGTTCTTCCCGAATTTGAAGTTCGTGACGCTTAATGAATTATTTCATTTTGCCCTTGGTCAACAGCATTTTGTGCATCTGCATCTGTATCTGTATAAATAGTACGTTGTATAGGATAGTGTGTTTGTATCGCATGCCCGTCATATTTTAGTTCCATACCTCGCAGGTTTGGACGTTATGTATCGTGTGAGCTTCGTCTTTCCACAATATGGGAACAATTGCAATCTATGGTAATATCACTATGTGGGCAATAATTAAAAATTCCATATATCCTTAATACAGGTGTAGCTTTATCGGATTGTGCTCGAAAATCATCACGACTACCATCAAATCGTAAATATCGCGATAGAGCAATGAAACGGCGGCATGACATTGTTGCTCTAAAAGTGAAAAGGTTCATCGTTTTCCACAGAACTGACTCGTGTTGCGTATTATTGTGGTCTACACTCGCAGTTAATAATATTCCAAAAATGCATTTAGTTCAATTTTCTTCAACTCCTTCCATACCTTTTTCTTTTTTCTTAGATTCTTAGTGTTCCATTGTTTAATCGAATCATTCGTACAGCAATTTGTTACCTTTTGTATGATTAATACGATGTTTGAAGTATTATACATTTTTTGAACACTTCGATTTGTACCGAGTTTTAGAAGTAGGCCCTCTACTAAACCTCATAATATTATAGATGCGAATAGAACAATTAGAGACACTGCCCTGTTTCACTTTGTACCATCTTTCCCGAACATGTTCATTGTGTATACTAAATCCATATCCGTCTGCATAGAAGCGGGCTGTATTAAATTTTTCGACTGTGTTTCGTTAGCTTGCTCCATTTTGTCTACTTGATGCATTTCAACTGTCGTTTGCATTTGAGTTATGGTATTTCATCTTCTTCGCTAACATACACCTCCTGAAGCTCGAATTCCTGCTCGGTTTCTATGTCTGATGCGTCATCTACATTCGATACATAATTGGCACCTTAGTCCGCATCTTCTCTTCCAGCAAAAGGGTCAACGCCTTCTTCTTTGTCCGTTGCTCGTTCTCGTTCCAGATCATGAGCTAAGGCAACAGTCACACGCTCATATAACGTTGCGTCAAAACGAGAATGTTTTGGATAAACTTTGTCCACCTCGCTCATTCCTTCTTCAAACTCAGCCCTTTTTATTCAAATAAAAAAAAATATTTCATCCGCTTCTTGTTGTATATCAAAGCGAGAAATAAAATAATAAACTAAACTAGTTCCGAAACTATTTTAGTTAAATGAAATAGTTCACAAGATTCACAGGAAAAAAATATTTACACACTACTGTTATACTGTTAAAGTTAGCCTTAAGTATGCAGCCGAAAGATGGTAATGCAGATAGCGTATTTGCTGTTCCAGCCGAAAGATGGTAATGCAGATAGTGCCTTTGCCGTCCTATGTGAAATATGGTAATGCAGATATTAATTTTGTTATACCGGTCGAAAATATTTTAAAATGTCAGTAATGCAGATTGTTTCGATAAAGAAGATTAACTTAAATATTCAAACTGGGGTGATGATTGGGGTGGGTCTGATGGGGTTATGGGGGAGGGGGGGAATTTTGATTTTTTCCATTTTTTGTCGATAAAATCGTTCGTCATTCGATATTTTGGCATATAGACACCAATCTCACTATGCCGATTCGATAGCCCATGACCATAGGTATAATTTGATAATAGGTCCTATGGTCATGGACTATCGAATCGACATAGTAAGATGCCATCTATATGCCAAAATCTCGAATGACGAACGATTTTATGGTTGAGAAAAGGAGAAAATCAAAATTTCACCCCTATAACCCCATCAGACCCACCCCAACCTTATAATCAGAATCTACCTATGGTCATGGGCTATCGAATCGGCATAGTGAGATTGGTGTCTATATGCCAAAATCTCAGATGACGAACGATTTTATCGACAAAAAATGGGAAAATCAAAATTTCACCCCTATAACCCCATCAGACCCACCCCAACCTTATACTCAGAATCTACCTATGGTCATGGGCTATCGAATCGGCATAGTGCGATTGGTGTATATATACCAAAATCTCGAATAACGAACGATTATATCGTTGAAAAAAGGAGAAAATCAAAATTTCACCCCCATAACACCATCAGACCCACCCCAACCATATACTCAGAAACAACTTAAGTTCATGGGCTATCGAATCGGCATAGTGAGATTGGTGTCTATATGTTAAAATATCGAATGACGAACGATTTTATCGTTGAAAAATGGAGAAAATCAAAATGTCACCCCTATAACCCCATCAGACCCATCCTAATCATATACTCAGAATCTACCTATGGTCATGGGCTGTCGAATCGGCATAGTGAGATTAGTGTCTATATGCCAAAATCTCGAATGGCGAACGATTTTATCGTTGAAAAAAGGAGAAAATCGAAATTTCACCCCTATTACCTTTTCAGACCCAGCCCAACCCTAAACTCAGAATCTACCTTTAGTCATAGGCTATCGAATCGGCATAGTGAGATTGGTGTCTATATGCCAAAATCTCGAATGACGAACGATTTAATTGTTGAAAAAAGGAGAAAATCAAAATTTCACCCCTATAACCCCATCAGACCCACCCCAACCCTATACTCAAAAAATGGGCAAAATCAAATTTTCACCCCTATAACCCCATCAGACCCACCCCAATCATATACTCAGAATCTACCTACGAGGGTTGCCTTTTATATTTCGAGATTGGACAATCCTAATGTTGCAATCTGGCAACTGACAGCTCTATCGTAAAGTTTGACATTTTTGAGATTATACGTTCTCAGAACGTTTTGACATTCGAGCGCTATTTGTGTAGTACTCATTAACAGTACTCTTTAACTCAACATCTTGGCGAAAAAATGGAATTAAATCGTGAACATTTTCGTGTGATTATTTTTTACAACTTTCGACGTGGATTAAGGCAGCAAGAGTGCGTAGATGAACTTAATTCAATTTTTGGCGACGAAGCTCTATCAAGGACCAGTGTTTATCGACGGTATGGTGAATTCAATCGAGGTCGTAGTTCACTCCAAGACGAATTTCGTGATGGTCGTCCAGAATCAGTTGTTGTTCCGGAAACCATTGATGCTGTGCGCGAACTGATATTGCAAGATCGTCATGTGACCTATCGTGAGATTGAGACAACCTTAGGCATTAGTGGGACCAGCATACATTCAATATTACATAAACATTTGAATGTCAAAACAATTTGTTCGCGTTGGATCCCACACAATTTGTCAATCGCTCAAAAAAAGGCTCGTGTCGATTGGTCGAAAGAAAAGCTCAAAAAATACGATCGCGGTGCTTCAAAACACGTCTATGACATAGTGACAGGTGACGAATCGTGGATTTATGCGTATGAGCCCGAAAGTAAACAGCAGTTTACTGTATGGGTGTTTCAAGATGAGCCGAATCCAACAAAAGTTGTTCGCGCACGAAGCACTTGCAAGCAAATAGATCGCCTGTTTTTTCGGAAAAAATGGACATGTCGCAACCGTACCACTAGAACAACGCAGAACAGTCAATTCTGAGTGGTACACAACCATTTGTTTGCCAGTTGTCTTCCAAGAAATCAGGAAAACCAACTGCCGAAGACGGATCACTCTTCACCACGACAATGCGAGCTCTCACACATCGGCTCAAAGAACTGCATTTTTGAGCACTCAAAACATCGATTTGATGAGTCATCCGCCGTATAGTCCTGATTTGTCACCAAATGACTTCTTTTTATTCCCGTACGTAAAAAACAAACTGAGAGGTAAACGTTTTTCGACACCTGAAGAAGCGGTTGCTGTGTTCAGAATGCATGTTTTGGAGATAGCTCAATCAGAGTAGAAAAAGTGCTTCGACAATTGGTTCAAACGCATGCAAAAGTGTATAGATCTTCATGGGGAATATTTTGAAAAACAATAAATCGATTTTCGATGATTAATATTTGTTTTTGTTCTCTAATCCCGAAATATAAAAGGCAGCCCTCGTATGGTCATGGGCTATCGAATCGGCATAGTGAGATTGGTGTCTATATGCAAAATCTCGAATGACGAACGATTTTATCGTTCAGAAAAGGAGAAAATCAAAATTTCACCCCTATAACCCCATCAGACCCACCCCAATTATATACTGAGAAATTACCTATGGTCATGGGCTATCGAATCGGCATAGTGAGATTGGTGTCCATATGCAAAATCTCGAATGACGAACGATTATATCGTTGAAAAAAAGAGAAAATCAAAATTTCACCCCTATTACCCCATCAGACCCACCCCAACGCTATACTCAGAATCTGTTTATAGTAATGGGTTTTTGAACTGGCATAGTGAGATTGGTGTCCATCTGGCGTAATCTCGAATCATAAACGATTTTATTTCCAGAAGAAGGGAAGAAACAATCTTTCACAATTGATACGAAACAATAAATTAGTATCGGTTAAATTGAAGATTTTAATTGTTGTTTGTTATAATATAGTATATGTTTTCGACTGAGTATTTAGGTTAGTCACTTTCGGCTGGGATAGTTTGTTTAATTCGGCTGAACTAGTCAAGACACTATCTGCATTATCGATGTTTTCACTTTCGGCTGGCCCCTTTCGGCTAACTTTAACAAGGTACTACTGTTTTCAGCTCAAAATTCAAAGAGAATATTCAAAGATAATATTTCTCTCTTCAGAGAGAATATTTTTCTCCCTCTCTCTCTCTCTCTCGTGGTAAAATACACACCACAAATATCGAGAACGAATAAATAACGGGAAAACCGTTGATATAACTATACAGTGAAGCTGAATTCATACTTCAATTTGTTCGTTCATTCATTCATTCAAACAATTTATTCAACCAATCATATTGCTCCAAAATGCAATTTTTCTTGGTTTAACTTTAACTTTTTGTCTGAATGAATAACTTGTGAAAGACATAGAAATAAATAAAAATTAAAGAGATAAACATACAAGCCACGCTGTGGCTTGAAGAAAATTTCGAAACACGCATTGATATATTTGCTTGTAAACAACTCGAACAATATGAAAACGTCAAAAACTTAAAGTTTTCAATAATAGGTGGTGACAAAATCGTTCTGAGATTCGTTCTGGAATTTTATGTAGCATGAATCGTCAATATTAAAATTAGTGAACGAATGAATGAATGAACGAACGAAGAAATAGAAGTATGAATTCGGCCTGAGAATCGCAAAACAACATAAGTTTTTTATTTGTTTTAGATATTTATTCTCATATACATTTTTTTTATGTCTGGCTAGACCCTTGTGTTCCGATTATGATTAAAACTTTGTAGATGTCCTCAAACTGCAGTCGACACCCAAAATTTTAGTCACTTTTTTAATAAATTTATTCAAAACAAGTAGATTGAGGATATCATAAAATATTTTGAGGATAGTGAAATTATAAATGTAAAAATAAGCCAAACAAATACCAAATGGGTCTGGCCAGTCCATGGTGTCACCACAAGGGTTAAAGAGAAAATAAAGCTGAGATTTTTAGTTTAACCTCATATGAAGACTCTATACTCACAAGTCACAATATCTTAAATTGACTTAAGACTAAATCGATCTAAGAGCAGTTTTTAATTTACAATATAAATAACTTATGTTGCTCCTGATTCTCATATTTGTACTTTTTGTGAGATCGAATTATCTTAAGTCCGTAATAGTACTAAAAATTGCATTTTTCATAACCTCTTATGCCACGAGTTAATGAAATTGCTTCATGCTTCCTTCGTTACCTGTACTTAATGTTGGACGACTGTAAGTATCTTACCTTCTAGTGATTCATGTTCTGGCTGGTGAAAACAAAAATAAGTTTGAAGCTGTTATGTTTATTTTGTTCATGTAAGAAGCACATCCCAAATTCCATTGAGGTAATTGACCACACCTTGTTAGTTCCAGTTCACATGCACATGTAGTGTGACGTAGATCACTCTTTAACAGAGAGAAACAAAAAAAACTCACACGGTCATTCATCGCCCAAGGGATTGGTACCAATTTGTGTGGTCCAGTTTTACAGCTTCTCGTTGAGAAGCCTTGGACTAATTGAGTATAAAAATACTTTTTCCGTTGGAAGTGTATATTCGCGAGCAACTAATTCGACTGAAACCTGAAAAGGCGTATATTTTTTGACAGCTTAGATTTTAATCTTTGCAAGGACACCTTTATCATTAAAATATATACAATACTTTTCGAATTAAATTGTGCTGCAATTTCCTGTATAAAACAACGTTAACTGATATTTTCCATCATACACCTATCATACGTTGACCTGAACAAATCTCTATCAGTTTCATTCGTTGTTTTCTTAAATCATGGATACTTCTCCAGAAAAAGCCGCACAAGTTGTTGTTTTATTGCAAGAAGGACACAAACAAGGAGAAGTCGCTTGTCAGCTAAACTTGAGCCAATCTGCTAATTTAAGAGTATTCAGAAGGTTTCAGGAAACTAGTACCTTCAATCGGAGACCACATACCATCCGGTATCGGTGTACATCTGAGAAGGACGGCTGATTTATCGTCCTAACATCCCTGCGAAATTGCCATCTAACGGGAGTCGATGTGCAGCGCAGGAGCTAAGATAACTTAGAGATGAAGCTGTTAGTCAATGGACTGAACAATAAAAAGACGCTTAAAAGAAGCCAACCTCACTTCAAGACAGCGCGCTAGAGAACCAAATTTGACAGCACGCCAATGTGGCTGGCACACACATCAATTGGAGCATCGAGCAATCGGGGTCTGTTATATTCACTTGCGAGTGCAGAATATCTCTCCGTGGTAGTGATGGAGAGGTCGAGTCTAACGGCGTCCAGGAGAGCGGTTTTTACCAATGCTGCTGAAATAGTCTCATGTGGCGGCGGTTCGTGCATGGTGTGGGCTGGCATTTCGCTTGAGAGAAAAACGCAGATTCTGTGTTCATACCTAGTGGTGATCAAAGAGGAGAGCTGACAATTGAAAGATATATCGAGAACATCTTGTTGGGTCCTGTAGGGCCCTACGCTGGATATGTAGGGGAAGATTTCATATTGATGCAATCAATCTTTAAAAAAAAATTATAAATACAGTTAGCGATTCAGTGAAATTTAGCAGAAATGAACTGTTTTATCCCTTTATTGAACAATTTAAAATAATATTTTGCCTGTTCAAATAATAACCATTCATTATTTATATATTTATATGTAAATAGTGCATACAGTAACTACAATTGGCACAACAAAACAATTGGTAAAAAGTTACGGCACATAAGCTCAACTATAAACGATTATAAAAAGCTTTCTTGAATAATCAGTCAATCAGAAGCTTCAAAGACCTTGTTAAACACCCCTGATACCCTTGGAATTGGGTCAGAAGACCGTAGTTCGTTACCGCTCGATCGATGAATAAAGCTCCATCGAGTTGACGCATTCGATGTTCGGGAGCATACAAGTGAATGATTAATTAAACAGCCCGGTAGCTACATCTAGGCGATTATCTAGACGTTGCAGTTTCAAAAGATTACGTCGATTCTGATAAGGTGGAAGAACGTAATCCACAGCACGCATGGATGGTAAACGTCGTAGCGCGAATAAAATAAACAGTTTCTGGATACCCTCAATCCTCTCAGAATGACAGTGGTAGGAGGATGACCAAACAGGAGATGCATACTCCAAAACAAACCGAACAAAGCAGTCGTATACTGATGTCAAAGTTAACGGGTCACTAAAGTCTTTGCAGTTTCGTTTAATAAAACCGTGCATAATGTACGACTTACTTACTTACTCACGTTTAAAGGGATTATGTTGTTAATTGACTAACTGCAAAAGCGGTTTAAGTCATATTGTAACATTTTGCAGTCTAACACGCCAGGGTCCCGGGCAAAAATCTTCATGTTATCCGCGAAAAAAGAGGCAGTTGGTAAACTTAAAACATTTTACAACATTTACTGTAATTGTGTGAATGGGTGGTCTGTGCGTGAATGAAAGGGTATATTAATTGACCTTCAAAGGACATTAAATCCCCGGGACAATTAATACTAATTAATACTAATTAATATTAATTAATACTTCCTTTAAAAAAAAAAAAAACGTCGTTAATAAATAATGAAAGTAACAGTGGGCCGATATGACTGCCCTGAGGCACGCCGGATGACGTCCGAAATAATGGGAAGAAATAATCCAGAATCCTAACGGATTGCCAGCGATGTGAAAGATGATAAGAACATAACGATGGGAATGAAATGACAATCGAGACTCTCCAACTTGCTTATAAGAATAGAGTGATCAATGACATCGAAAGCCTTTGCGAAGTCGGTATAGAAAACGTCAAGTTGCTGCTTAGAGTTTAGACTGTCAAATAAATGACCACAAAAACAGGACAAGTTAGACACCGTTGACCTATCGGAATAAAATCCACGCTGAAAAGGAGAAATAAATCTCTTGGCGTGGAAGTGAACTATACTCTGTGAACCATGGACTCAAATAGTTTGGGTAAGACAGATCCCACGATAATTACTAACACCACTTCTATAACCTGCCTTGAAAATTGGATTAATACATGAGGTAATCTACGTAGTTGTCGACACGTAATCTAGCACGTAAATTACATACCAATTTTTTGCTTTCCAAACGTCAACAACGTAGACAACGTCGATAACTAAGAAAATGATATTAAAAACTTAATTTTTAATTATTTTTCGTTAACCGTACTATTAAAATTTGTGAAAAATTACTTAAATCCAATTCTGTCAGTTTTACAAGCATTTTATAAATTACAAATAAATTTAAAATCTCTGAACTAAAGACATCTATCTAAAACTATTGAATATTTCAAATATTTCAATAGGGCTTTACGCGCCCTCTTCTCAAGTCATCTTGAGTCTGTATAAAAATTTATTTATTTTAGTTATAATAATGATTTAAACATGTAGTTATATTTAATTTATCTAGCTAGTTAATTTTGTTGCAGTTGGCTGAATTCATAAACGCCGTTATAATCCTATATCGAAACCATCCGTAGCCGTACATTGTAACTTTGTAAGTGCCTTTGATTAAATATTCTCTTAGAAATTTATTAGTTTTGGTTTTTGTAGTATTGCTAACCAAAGACGAAATATCACGTGTACAATTATGTGCACTCGATACATTAACCGCGTATCAATGCTTTGTTTGCGTTACTGCGATGCATAAAAATACCTAAAATAGAAAAATTTGTTAGAATTAAGATTATATAAAAATTATAAACAAAACTTATCTTAAAATTTAGATACAAATGGTCCATTAGGTAATCCTCCTTGTTATCCAATTTTAAACTATAATCAATTTATTATTTTATTAATTAGTTATTTAAATTCACATTATATTAATTAGATTTAGTTTTCTTACCATTTCATTTGTTTACAATCTTTTAATGACAGAACCTAATTACCTAAATGTATACACAGTAAAACTTTATAAATGTTTCAAGATCTATAAGAACATAACAAATGTTCTACTATAAAAATATTTTGTGTAGAATTTAGGCCACCTATACATAAATACGTCAACTAAAACCATAATTGTATGTACCATATTATAGCGTATAAGCAAATTAATTGTAAAAATAAAATAAAACTTCCCTTTTTATATCAACCAGCAAAGAAGCAATATCCAATTTATTAAAAATTATAAATAATATTAATACGGATATATTACACCTTCATTTTGTGCCAAATTTCGTTTTGTTCGTGGAACCCACACCCCGTTGGCACAAACATTGGTCCTTCGAGCCAGATAGTGGAACATTTTATTCAGAAAAAATACCGCATGGAATTCCAGCCTTTGAAACCACACAATCAGGATTAAATACATATACATACCACACATAAACAGCAAGTATACAAGTTTATTAATATATTTATTGAATAAAGAAAAACCAAATAAATAATTTCAAAAATAATAAAACAAATAATTCTTAAAAATAAATTGTGTCTAATTACTTGCAAGCCCATAAAATCATAAAACATAGTTCTAACTCTCGAATGCTTACGAAATAAAGCTTGTTGGTTGTGGTTGTAAAATTCTCGAGAAATATTAAAACAAGGTGAATTGTATTGGTTTGCGGTTATAAAAATTTTCAAAATTTCAAAATACAAAAAGAAAAGTGAATTGTGAAATTGTACTTGTGTAATTGTGCCAATTAAATTTTAATAAAATGGCGGATATACAAACCTTAAAAAAAAGACGCGCATATATTAAAGGAAGCATGACGAAGCTTCTAAATTATATAAATAATATAAACAGTGACACTAATGCAGAAGATTTAAAAGTGAGGCTAGCCAACGTTGAACGATATCGAACGGAGTTCATTGCGATTGAGAACGGGATAGTTGACCTGGATACTACCGAAGAATTAGATCTCGATTTCGAAGAAAACTACTACCAAGTTGTCGCCGGGTTGAACATGGCATTACGAATTAAAATGGAGCCCACTTCTTCGCTCAATGATACGACAATGGATGCATCTATGTCTAGCGGTCCCATTGATGTAAAATTACCAAAAATCTGTATTCCCTTTTTCACTGGAGATTACACCGAATGGCAGTCGTTCTATGATCTGTTTTGCTCAACGATACATAACAACCTCCGATTAACACCGTCGCAAAAGTTGCAATACTTGAAAGGTACTTTGAAAGGAGAAGCGGCCGGGTTATTAAAACATTTCAGCACTACTGATGCTAATTATATAGAAGCCTTGAAAAAACTACGAGAGCGTTATGATCGTAAAAAGCATACGATATATACCTTTATTAAAAATTTCATGTTTCAGCCTTCAGTGACAGTACCGAACAGCACAAATGTCAAAAAGCTGCTGGATACGTCGGATGAAATTATTCGAGGACTAAAAGCTTTAGGAGAGGACGCAGAATCAAGGGATCACTGGCTTATCCATATACTTGTTACAAAATTAGATGACGTTACCAACAGCGCATGGGCACAGGCATCCGCAGAATATGAGTTGCCAACTCTTAAACAATTTTTTGACTTTCTAATAAAGCGAATTGATGCATTAGAGTCATTAAAGGGAACCAACAAACGTACTACCGCGCAAACAAGTCAAACGAAGGCTTCAATCAAAAGCAACGTCATATCAAGTCAGATTCAATCATGTTCATTGTGTCCTGATGAGCAGCACAAATTATTCGAATGCGTCAAGTTTAACGGAATGTCAGTTGATGAGAGAAAAGCGTTGTTAAAAAGTGAGTATCGTTGTTTTAATTGTTTAAACAACAACCATAATATTTATACGTGTAGATCAAAGTTTAGATGCAAACAATGTAATAAAAAGCATCATAGCCTGCTGCACGTTACTGAAACATTAGATTCCAATTCTGCTATATCCAATAACACAACAAACGAAGAAGAATCGTCCAGCCACACTACCACCACCCATGTACGAAATTCGCTATTACCCACTGCCTTGGTAAATGTAGAAGGATCAAATGGAAAACAATTATGCAAAGTGTTGTTAGATTCTGGGTCTCAGGCGTCTTTCATTACGGAGAATTGTGCCAACCGACTATCACTCAAACGAAGCTATGCTAAACTGGCCATATCGGGTATTGGAGCATCTGCCAATGGATATACCAAGGGAGTAGTAACTTTATCAATCACACCATGGAACAAAAGTGAACCATCTTTTCAAATTGACGCATATGTTTTTCCAAAATTGACAGCCAAACAATCACCAATTTCCCATTTCATTGACCTCGAGTACTTCAAACAATATGAGTTAGCCGATCCGTATTTTTACAAAGGTGGGGAAATTGACATCATAATTGGGGCTGACACATTTTTCGAGCTACTGTCAAAGGGAAAGGCTATTTCTAACAATAAATTAATTATGCAGGAAACGCTACTTGGTTGGATAGTTGCAGGGAAATCAGGAAATGATAGCTCAACAAAACAATCACTTGCCGTCAATATTGTCGATGCTAATTTGGAAGGTGTATTAAGAAAGTTTTGGGAAATCGAGTCGATTCAAACTAAAACTCCAAATTTGTCTGAAGAGGAGGAACTTTGCGAAAATTACTTCGAGCAAACCAAAACTGTAGACAGTTCCGGCCGTTTTGAAGTTCGACTACCATTTAAACTTGCACCATCTGTTTTGGGAAACTCGTTTCGACCGGCGGTTCAGCGTATGCATTCAATGGAGAAAAGATTCACCAGAGACGAAGAATTTGCTCGGGAATACAAAGAATTTATGAGAGAGTATATACAGCTAGGACACATGAAGTTAATTGACGAAAACAGCGTTAAAGATAATGGCTTTTATTTACCCCACCACGGCGTGATCAAGAAATCCAGCAGCACAACAAAATTAAGAGTAGTGTTTGATGGCTCCGCCAAAACTACTACAGGCAAATCTCTGAACGATTGCCTTGCAATCGGACCAATCGTCCAATCCAGCTTATATGAAATATTATGTCGTTTCAGATTGTATAAGTTTGCTTTTACCGCTGATGTAGAAAAAATGTATCGGCAGGTTCGTGTTGCAGCAGATGATACCAAATACCAACGTATTATATGGCGAGATTCGTTAAAGGAGCCATATCGCACTTATGAACTTCAAACCGTAACATATGGGACAGCTAGCGCATCGTATTTAGCCACGCGCGCACTAAACGAGGCAGCCGAAAAATACAAAGAATATTCGTTACCAGCGCACCACATCAAAACGAGTATGTACGTAGACGAGTTGATGGCAGGATCGGAAACAGTTGCGGAAGCAAGCAGTCTAATCAGCCAGATTAATTTCATATTGTCAAGTTCCGGGTTTCAGCTGAGGAAATGGTTGTCTAATGATGATCGAATTTTAGCCAATATTACACAACCTACGAAAAATAACATATTAGAAATCGACGAATCTAATTCTGTTAAGGTATTAGGATTAAATTGGAATCCTACCACGGATTATTTCCAATTTAAAGTGGAGCTCAACGAAAACCCAACAATCACCAAAAGAGGAATATTATCCGAAGCAAGTCGCCTATTCGATCCGTTAGGATGGCTTGCCCCAGTCACGATAAACATCAAAATATTCTTCCAAACACTATGGGCAGAAAATTTAGGTTGGGATGAATCATTGCCACAAAATTTATCCGCTAATTATTTGAAAATCAGAGAGGAACTGCCGAAAATTGAAAAAATTAAAATAGATCGTTACATGTACACCACCAAAAATGGAAAAATTATTCTGCACGGTTTCTGCGACGCTTCGAAGTATGCTTATTCCGCAGTCGTCTATAGTCAAGTAAAACACAACGGCCATTCAGTCATTAAATTAATCGCAGCGAAAACTAAGGTGGCACCCGTGAAGCAAATATCCATTCCGCGTTTAGAACTGTGTGGGGCATTACTTTTGAGCAGACTACTTCTATCCGTGAAAAATGCCTTAAACGTTGAAATTATGAATATCATCGCATGGACTGATTCAACCATCGTGCTAGACTGGCTGTCCGCACATCCTACCAAATGGAACACTTTTGTTGGTAACAGAACGGGAGAGATACTTACCAATATGAGAAGGTCTCAATGGAGGCACGTAAATACTCACGATAATCCAGCAGATTGTGCTTCGAGAGGTATTGAACCAGGAAAACTTCAGCACTTTAGTTTATGGTGGCAAGGTCCAAGTTGGCTTGATAATTCGGATAATTGGCCAAAAGCCGTAGAGAAGCAATCCAGCACTTTTGAAGAAATGCGAAACCAATCATTACATGTTCAAACACATCAACCCAACCAAATAGATATGTTAATCGCTAACATGTCCAGTTTTAGTAAAATGGTTCGAGTATTAGCTTATATACTTCGATTTATCAATATTCAATTAAAGCATATACCAAGAGAATCAATTACCCCATACTTACTAAGTTCGGAACTGAAAAAACCAAGATGCCTTATATTCAGCCATATCCAGATTAAACATTTTCAACCAGAAATAAATTCGATTAAGACAAATAAAGGGCTACCATCTTCAAGCAGATTGAAATTCCTAAAGCCGTTTATCGATGCATCAGGTGTATTACGTGTCGGAGGAAGACTTTCAAATGCTTCCATAACATATGAAGTAAAACATCCATTGATTCTGCCAGCCGACGACAAGCTAACGGAAATGATAATAAGAGAGCATCATATACGATATTTACATGCTGGACCAACTCTCATGATGGCCACACTTCGTCAAACATATTGGATTTTAGGAGCCAGAAATTTAATACGAAAAATCATCCGAAACTGTGTGAAATGCGCGAGATACAATCCAAAGGAGCTGAATCAAATTATGGGCAATCTACCAAGTCCAAGAGTAGAACTCGTTAGACCATTTTTCAAAGTTGGAGTTGATTATGCAGGTCCTTTCCAAACAAGCTTGATTAGAGGAAGAGGGCAGAAAACATATAAAAGTTATGTTTGTATATTTGTTTGTTTGGCCACCAAAGCTGCCCATATTGAATTGGTCTCAGACTTGACCACCGACTCTTACATTGCCGCACTACGTAGATTTATAGCTCGCAGAGGAGTATGTAAAGAAATTCACAGTGACAACGGAACAAATTTCGTTGGGGCTCGTAACAACTTATATGAGTTTTACAAATTTTTACGACAAAATTCTAACACTTTTTCTAAATTTCTATTGACAGACCAAATAACCTTCGAATTTATTCCCCCAAGCTCACCACATTTCGGTGGACTGTGGGAGGCCGCTGTCAAAAGCATGAAGTACCACTTAAGAAGAGTAACCGACGGACACATATTGAGTATAGCAGAAATGTCAACATTATTATGCGAAATCGAAGCGATGCTCAACTCCAGACCAATTTGCGTGTTATCCAGTGATGAAGCAGAATATTTAACACCTGGTCATTTTTTAATTGGACGTCCAACTACACAACTACCAAGTGAGGATCTCTCCGACTTCAAGATGTCAAAGTTATCCAGATGGCAATTACTGCAACATATTAATCAACTCATTTGGAAGCGGTGGTACTTGGAATACCTAACAAGCTTGCAACATCGAAGTAAATGGCATGCAACTAAAACTAACATCAAAATCGGCGATATTGTTATTATTAAAGACCACAACTTGCCCCCATCAAAGTGGTTAATGGGCAAAATAGTAGAACTACATCATGGTGCAGATAATAATATTAGAGTCGTTACTATTAAAACAACACACGGAATGATAAAACGTTCAATACATAAGCTTTGTATGCTTCCAGTTAATTGAATCATCCGATTCAAGGCGGGCGGGATGTTTGCGTTACTGCGATGCATAAAAATACCTAAAATAGAAAAATTTGTTAGAATTAAGATTATATAAAAATTATAAACAAAACTTATCTTAAAATTTAGATACAAATGGTCCATTAGGTAATCCTCCTTGTTATCCAATTTTAAACTATAATCAATTTATTATTTTATTAATTAGTTATTTAAATTCACATTATATTAATTAGATTTAGTTTTCTTACCATTTCATTTGTTTACAATCTTTTAATGACAGAACCTAATTACCTAAATGTATACACAGTAAAACTTTATAAATGTTTCAAGATCTATAAGAACATAACAAATGTTCTACTATAAAAATATTTTGTGTAGAATTTAGGCCACCTATACATAAATACGTCAACTAAAACCATAATTGTATGTACCATATTATAGCGTATAAGCAAATTAATTGTAAAAATAAAATAAAACTTCCCTTTTTATATCAACCAGCAAAGAAGCAATATCCAATTTATTAAAAATTATAAATAATATTAATACGGATATATTACACCTTCATTTTGTGCCAAATTTCGTTTTGTTCGTGGAACCCACACCCCGTTGGCACAAACAGCTTGGTATGGGTAAATGAATTGCCACGCAGCGATGTTAACGTTTTCCCAGAATATGTTTTACCTTCAATAGCGCCTCTTGCAACGGACGCTTAGACAATTGTAAAAGTACCATTCGCTAAAAATTTGCTGAAACAGCCATATCTTCGTCCAGAATTCGTAGAAGTTTTGTCAACATCACCGTTATCTACGAGTATTCCAAAATTACATTGGATTCTAACTTACAATGATTTCTAAAATATAAATTCATAGTTATAGCATTGACCAGTAAATACGTATGCAAGTCATTAAAATTACGTGTGTGCTTCAAGTTTTCATGCAGCCGTATTTTTTAAATATTTTTTGCATACTTCACCTCATATTTATTATTAATTTTCATTAATTTAGTTAACAATTTTTAAACAAAACTAATAAATTACTAAGCGAATATTTAATCAAAGGCACTTACAATGTACAGCTACGGAGAGATTTGATATAAAGTTATATCGGCGGTTGTAAATTCAGCCAACTACAATAAAATTTATATGCTAGACAACTTCGAGCTACAGAGATGCAATCCTCGAATACATAAAGAAATATGTGTAATCAGCCGGATTATCTTCGGGCAGATAGGTCGGTTGACGGTTTGAACTGTGGTAAGATTTCATTGGCCACTTTCTCTCGTGCCCGCTTGAGTCGCTATTGCAGCGAAAAACATATTCTGGGAAAACGTTAAAATCATTGCGTGGCAATTCACCTACCACTACCACGCATAGACAGGCGGCTAATGAATCAAGTGCACATACTCGTACACAAGGTATTTCGTCTTTGGCTAACAATAACTAGAAAAACAAATACAAAACTATTAAATTTCTAAGCGAACATTTAATCAAAGGGTCTATTTTTTAATTCAACCCGAGCAAGCAGGCTTACCCCGGGTAATGTACACCGAGCAAAGGTTGTACTGGGTAAAATTATCCGGTGCGCATAGAGTAAAAAATTGTTTTTTACTTTGCACACTCTTCGTACACTGACATTAATTTCAGAGTAAAATTTGAAGAATCAAGTAAGCTCGGTGTAAGCACAGTTCACAAATAAAAGCGCAGTGTGCAGAGTAAAATTACTCAGGTTGAATAAAAAAACACAGAGTATTTTTTGACAGCGCACTGCTTGCTCAGGTTGAATTAAAAAATAGGTAATTAACATGTGCGGAGGGATTCGATCTAGAATTATATCGGCGGTTGTGAATTCAGCCTATAAACGAGTCAACTTCCAGCTACAGAGATGCAAAAGATTGCTGATCACATGCACATCACCAAGAACTTTGTTTTAATACTTTTATCGTTGAGTGCTTAACACAGAAAAAATCTATCAATATTTTGACATTACTTTCACTGTTATTATAATATTTTTTTTAAAGTTTCTTAACCTTTTGAAACCCGGCCCCAAACCCTTATAAGTATTAAATCAATTATGATGGTACTTAACTAATTGAACGGCGCTGAATTCAAATCCGTTGACCAAATTGACCTCCGATGCATGGTTCCGGCATTAGCTTCTGTCAACCTATGTCGACAATCCGACTAAACGGTTGTAATATTCAAACAAATTTGAATGTAGTCGAGTGGCTTTCTTGAAAAAAAAGCAGATGGTCCCCTCCATCAAACCGGACTTCATTTTCTAGACGAACTACCGTAAATCGTACAGGTGTTGCTGTTGTAATTGATGGTTCATCATTTTTCCTTTTGTTGGAAGCTTTCTTGAAACTCATTTTAGTGAGACAGCATCCTAATTTCAATTTGAAATCTTTTGATTTCATGTTGTGTTGACAAAACTTCAAGTGGAACAAAACAAATTGTTTTACGCAATTAGTCCACATACGATGACTTAAAGAAAAATGTTTCCATTACCTTTGACGCGATTTGTCAACATACGTCGTCGTCTATTTTGACTATCGTAAGAGCTTGAAATCGAATAAAACCTTTATAATTTTTTCTGTAGTGCATATTTATGACATTCACGAATAAGAAATATAAATGATTTTAACTTTAAAACAATATTATACTACATAAAAATGAATTTTTTGCTTACCTTATGCGGAAGTAATATTTTGGCGGGAACGCTTGGAACAAAAATAATTATAGCTCTGTCAAATTTAGTATTACACTCAAACACAGAACAAATGTTGACTTCCAAATAGTAATAGAACAGATATAATACATAACACACCAAATACACGGAAATAGTAAAGCGGAACATGATTATAAAAACATGTCAACATCTGTTGACACCAGTTCTCAAAGGGTTAAAATTTAATAAAAGTTGTCACTAAAATGAAATTTTTAACTAAATAGTGTCTTTTATTTATTAATTTATATATATGTAGACGAATAATTAATCTTATTCGAAGTTACTACAATAAAGCAAAAATTATGAAAATTATATAAACCGTCATTATAAATCATAAATTAACTATTCATTCACTGCGTATAGTTATGAATGGCAGAAGCTTGAAAATTGCATACGAGCTAAATCACTATACACTCAAATTTTATTAAAATTTGCAAATTTAATTTAACTTATTTCGATTGTCAAACAATTGTTTATCGATAATGGATAATTATCAATTTATTACGCAATTTATGACATCAATTGCTGTGTTTTTTTATTAGCGCCCGATAGTTGTATCCGGAGCAGCCAATTTTCTACGTGAAAACTTATATTTAGCGCGCTATTATTGCATTTAATTAATTTATTTAACTCTAAACTAAGATTTTTCATTCAACTTTTTAATTAAAAATCGATAAAAAAATACCTTGGCCCACTTATTTATCACGAGCCGCTATCGGGAGCACTATCCATTTCAGGGGGAAACTTTAAATTTCCCTTGTTTTGTACAACCCCGTAAATCAAAGCAAACTTCATTCATTCTACAAATTTTGACGTATGTCAATTTTTTGTTAAAAAAAACAGGAAAAAAAATTAAATTTTTAATAATTTAATATATTTTTAATACGTAATTCACAATGTTTGGAGTATTTGATTTGCGATTTTTTTAGGGCAAACTGCAATGTGTTTCACACGAATGGAGCACACGCATGTATAGTTGTGCTGGGATATGCTATTCGCACAAAAATAATTTTGGTATGCAGTGCACAATTCGATTAAGTGAACCCTTCTTAAAATTGAGACCGCGGAAAGATTTGATTGAAACTCTTCTACACGAAATGATTCATGCTTATTTGTTTATTCGGGGTATACGGAAAGGAAACGATGGACATGGGCCAAATTTTAAACAGATAATGCAGGGAATTAATCGAGCAGTGGGAACTAAATCTAATTCACATATTCTATGATGAAGTAAATAATTACAAAACTCACTGGTGGCGTTGTAATGGTATTTGTCAGCATCGTAAACCATTTTATGGATATGTAAGTGGGTTCATAATCGAGCTCCTGGGCCACACGATACTTGGTGGATACCACATGTTGATTCGTGCAGCGGAGCTTTTGAAAAAATTAAAGAACCTCAAAATTCATTAAAACGAGAAACTCCACAACGAACTCCCGCTTAGTTAAAGCAAATAATGTGCGAGACATACGAAAAATTTTCCCCACAAATCAAGCTAGCGCGACTCAAAATGATCAAACTAGTACAAAAACTAAACATCCTAATTATTCTGATCGACCGGGTGGCAACTTAATCAATGTAGTTCGTATTACAGATTTGCCGACTAGTAAAGATACTCCACATCATACTCCTAAATCATCCCCAGCAATTCAACCTTTTTTTGGGAAAGGTAGAAGTCTTTCTGATTCACCTGTCGCTAAACCAGATGATAATGTTAATCACACAGTTCGCGACTTGTGGTCGAAACGATTTGGCGATAAAGTTCCGCAAACTACACCAGATTCTGACCACAAGCGACCAAAATTAGTTGAAGAAAATGACTACGATGATTTAATTTTAATAGAGGAAGTATATCAGGTTCTCGATTTGTTGGATACTGATGATGAACAAGAGAGAACGCACAGCACAAGAGACGGTAAAAATCAATCGATTCAAGAAATGCAAGACGATCTACTGAAGGAAATTAAACATAGCACCAATGATTATTGTGAAGATGAAGAAACAGATGATGATGTAATTGATTAAACCGCCGGTGATTTCGATGACACGATTACAGGAGATACAGACCAACGAATTAATCGATAAAAATGTTATGGATGATTTATTTCGCGAGGATATGCTTTTACGTCGGTATCAAACAACATCAATATCCCGGAACAGTGATGTTATATGCGTAACGGAAAATAATATGATTCAATGCCCCCTGCGTCAAACTCGAATGATCCGTAATGAATTGGAAAATCATCTCGAGGGTTGCTTGAGCGTTACTGTCGAGGTAAAACATGTTAAATATAAAGTACCAACTAAATTGCCGTTTATAAAAATAAGATCTCAATTGCATAATTTAATTTAATCATTTTTATTTAATTTTTTCATTTTCATTTTAAAATTAATAAATTAAAATGATTTCAACTGTTCATTAGTTTTTCCTGAACCGCGTCGAAATCGTTCATTTCGCGCATTGATGAACCCTTTTTAGGCATGGTATACAAATTTGTTGTGGTAAGTAATCGACGGACTGGATTGCGGATCGCGGTAACACTATTTATTAGTTCGATCAGGTGAGCATCTTCGTGGAAAAATAGTAATTGCTCTCCGAAAAATTCATTTGCAAATAGACGACATGGAAACTGATCAATTTCATCTTGTTCACCCAGAAAATATTCGGCTTGGGGGAAGTTTGAGAATCTTCATCTTTTATAAAATACTTATCGAAGCATGTGAGTTTTTCATTTGGTGGATCGTCATCTTCTTCAAGGCGCTCTTCGAGAATGAATGGGTGCAACACCATTTCGACATTTTCACACCCATAAATCCATTATCACTATCGCTGTCATCTATATTTATGTTACTATCACCTGCGGTTAATTGCAGCATTCTGAAATTAAAAAGATCGTTATAGAGCGATACCTTACTTAGATGTTTCCAGCCAAATACGTACTTATTCATGTTGCATGGCTTGTATTTCGTAAATATTATCCTAATTTTAACAGGCCGTCCAGCTTATTGTAATTCATAAAATAAAATTTCTCATTTTCAACGGGTGTCCTAATTGAGTATAAATTCATTTGGTGTATTATCCCAGTACGGATTATCGTAATCAAATAAAAATTTTTAATTATTCGATTCCAGCGTATTTAGAAAAGCTTGATTCGAACTATTTATATCACTTAAATTCAATTTTATATCGGCCAATACGGTATCCAAGAAAGGTACCGTATCTTGTTTAGCATTTATGGTTCCTTTACATTTTGTTACGGTTGAACTTTATAGACGTCGCTTTTTTGCTTTAGCCTTGCTTGGCCTTTGCTTTTGGATCCTGCACATCATTACTACCCTCAGCAACTGAACTTTACTTTTCGGTTCCCCTTCATTTTCATTTCCTTTACCGTCGACATTCTTACGACATAAACCACCAGACATTCAAATCACTTCGTTGTGTACGATATCGGCCCGGTAACTACAAATTTTACTCGATGCTTCCAATGAGGCACCAATTATTTGGAAATTTTTGACATACAAATTTACGATGAACAGCAACCGAATTGCTCAATGTAACCATTAAGTTTGAAATGCATTATCTGTGTTGATATTCTACGAATATATAAAACAAATCTTCAAACATCACGACTTACATTGAAACATGAACTGTTGCTAACAAACTTTGAACTCTTCATTATCTTCCAGTACCGAAACAATTACACTACTCGTACTACTGGTCACCGATTTACTTCGACGTCTTTCATCTTCATCGTCATTCTACAAAAGAAACACAAACCAAATTAGGATATTTAATGAAATTCACATTCAAATCTAGCTCGTTTACAACTGTGGGCAACCGTGTTTTGAATATTAATGTCGTACGAGAGGCTTTCGTTGGAGGAGTAACCATTATATTTTCTAAGTATCACACAGGCACAGCACTCAAATTCTAAACTTAAAAACTTATTCACTATATTTATTACTGTGTACAACTAAATATTAATAAAATTTTTTTGTTAAATTTATCTAATTTATTACTTATTTCGCAATTTGTTTGGGTTTTGAAATGTTTGCGAATTTTTTTTCAAGCAACATAAAAATAAAAGTAGAACTGTCATTCGACTGCATGAAGTTGAATACAATTAAATTTTTTATTAGTAGCGACACCAGTGAATAATGGCTGCAGCAGTTTCAGTAGCAAATTTCCCTTCGGCGCCGGATAGTGCTCCAATATTAAAACACAGCAAATATTATGTTTCATAAATAAAGTGTCAGCTATCACTCAGTAGTATACAGACAATTCATGCTGAGTTTTATTATAAGTTTCGATAGATGGCGTAAATTAATTTATCAAGTAGTTCTTGACGTTGTCGATAAGTTGTCGATGTTGTCGACGAGTAGTCGACGTTGTCGACGAGTTGTCTACGAAATCATGTAAAAACTAGTAGTCGACGAGTAATCGACCATCCCTGGTCATAACCCGCTCTCTTACTAACGTCGAGAATTAGCAGTTGATCCAGAACCTCCTGTTTGGTAAGTTTGAAATGATCAAATACAATGGAGGTGGAAGTAGTAGGAGACTCGTTGTCTGTCGACCGAAGCGGCTTGTAGACCGATGCAAAGAGTTGCAAATATCAGATGGCTGACTGACGGTGGAGGTCTGGTAAGACATATTCGACGGAAAAACAGATACCTTTTTGTTACTGTTAATGAAGTTCCAAAATTTTTTGGGATTAGATGTCAAAACTTGCTCGATTTACACTACGTAATTATTGTAAAGGAACCAGTTGAGAGTCTTAAATTCATAACGAGCTTTGACAAAATAGGGTAGTAACCTACGCCGTAAAGCCTATACAGGGAATGAAACTTGTTGCGTCGTTTCTCGAGTATGGCATCAACTCACCGTACCGCTCTGTTAAAAGTCCCAATCGGCAGTGCTGAGAAATTTATTCAAGTCGGCCATTCTAAAATTAAAGCGAAAATCATTAGAAAAATAATTAGTTGTACATTTAGTATAAAAAACATTTATCATAATTGGTGTGCAATAAATGCTCTCACGTCCAGTGAAGTCCAAGCACGGAGCAACATCAAAATGCAAGACATCGTTGGTAAATAGTAGGTCCACGAATTTCCCTCGACTGTTGCTGAAATGGTTAAGATGCGTTGTTGATATGGAAGCGAAGTAATCGATGGTAGTCAATCCTCTCCCATCAGTTGAGGATGAAGAAAACACACCGTGGACATCGTTCCAGTATATCTTCGGGTAAATTAAAGTTGACCACAATGATAATTTGATCACAAGGACGAACTGAAGGTATAACGGCTGAGTCAATACAGTTGATAAACGTGTAAGGAATATAAACGGCGACAGCAAAACAATCGAGGTATTGTAAGCTAGTCTGATGCGAACACCAATGACATCAAGGCAGGGTAGGCAGGAGATCACATCATTGGAGACTGAATTCTTTAAAGCAATTAACACACCACCGCCTCTAAAACTTGTGTCAAAATATTATCTCTCGTTTCTATGAACGACATAGTCAGATGGAAAGTACTCTTCGGATAACATATTGATCGTAAGCCAGGTCTCGCTGATTATTTTAACATCAAAACTGTCTAAGTGGAAATCTCAAAACGTTTTGTTATAGAATGAAATAGTTGGAATTCACACCCACACCGTAATTCTTGAGATACTGACACAGTCGTCAAATAGTTAATTAAATTAATCAAAATACCCTAAATCGGGCCACAAACTAGTCATGAAGTTTTGTCGAAAAAGCTCTTCTTAGACAAGGAACTGAAAATGAGCATTATACCATAGATCTGTACCACGGTTATATTATTACCTAAATACCTTCCCCTATCATTGAGCACAAAGTGTTCATGAATTTGTTTGATGAACCTCAAATTTGTCTGGTAACTGAAAATGATTATTAATACTCCTGAGCAGAGATTTTGACTAAGGTACAGATATTGCGTCTATAGGAGGTAATTCTTCATCCGATGAGCTCAAATACCATCCCCTAACCCGGGTCCCAAAGTGTTCATAAACACTAGTACTGAGAGATGATATTTTGTATTGCTGGTGGTAGTCAACAGTTGGAAAACAAGTAATTTATCCTATCGAAGCGAAATAACAGTGGAGAGAGTGTGATGAGACTGTCTGAGCAAACCAAAAACAAAGGGAGGTGCAATATAGCATCGGAGCTCGGATGATTAGGAACAACATAAAAGTAGTTAGTCACAGAATAAAAAATTATTTTTTATTGTAAACAAAATAAAGGTTTTTAAAAATTTCTATTGCCTGGTCGTACTCCATCCTGTTACATTACGTAACAAACACAATACGTAAAACACGCTACAAACGTAAAAAAATACAAAACTACACAACTTTTGTTGTCAAATGTCAAATTGATAAAAAAAAAACCAAAAAAAAGTGCAAGTGCTTTACTGATATTAATTTGAAAAATATATCATATGTCGTTAGGGGAAGGCTTCCATTTTGTCGAATGTTATTGTTTGTTGGGAATAAAAATAGATGAATTTTGATCGAGGATGAAGTGGATGTAGTGTTTGAATATGTTAAATTTTAAAATAATTGACGAATGCCAAAATTGACTTTGAGACATCTACTCTGAAATAAAATTTCTTTTGATTTAGTTCAAAATAGAAAACTCTTTAGTTGCGAATTAAATTTTCTGCTAGAGTACAGACACCGTATTTTATTCGTTAATTATTGTTTCCCCATATTTTGAATTGGAAAATAAAAAGGCGTGCCTGCCATTTTTAAGGTCAAGGACCTTTGGGTCTTGACATTTGGGCTGGTATATAAAAAATAAATTGCAAAATTAATAACCGTAGTGATCAGTTAACAGTTTATAAACAGTAAATTCAAATATACAGTAGACTCGCGATAATGCGAACAAAATAAAACCAAATAAATTCATGTTTATGAGATTGTTCTCGTTTGCGGGATTTGATTTTTTTCATATGAAATTTGAATGTTTACAAGTTTATTCACCCTGTCTTCTTCAGCTTAATGTAAAGCCTTATTAAAAATATCAATTGCTTCATTCGGTCAAATTTTTTCTTTCGGCTCGGGAATAATGTTAAGAATCTCAATGGTATGCTCTATGCAGGTAATTTTAGCATTCCATTGATTTCTCAAAAAAAGGAACATCATCATCTGGATCGTCCCCATTTTCAACAAAATTTAGTATGTTTTTCCAACATTTTCCGATAGTACTTTTCTCAAGCCTTTCACAAGCTGCAGGCAAACAAAGAATAGCATCTTAGGGATTAAGGTGGGGGTCGTTTATCATTCCCGTTTTGGATCGTAGGAGGCATTTTTGCAAAGAAAAACTCAAATTACAATTTTCAGGTTATGTTTAATTTTTGTGTTTCATGTTATTTATATTTTGGGCTATATAGCTACGGGTCACAAACTATCTGGAAGATGTGATAAACTTAAACACTAATTTAAAGAAAAGAAATTTGTTTTACAAATATAAATTAATTTTATTTTTTAATAGTTTTCGAGTATAAAGGTTGGAAAATGAAAACACAACGACACTGACAGGAACCTATTTTACAGTGTCTACCAACATAAGTTAAACATTTTAAATGATCGTTGATTTTTAGCTTTTCCAATTATCAATGGTCATAATTTGATGTGACGAAACAAAAGTCTTTTCCAGTAAAAGATTCCAGTAAAAACCTGTTTTATCTGTTTTATAAATTTAGTTTACAGACAGACTAAGTTCAATTATTTTTGCTTGCAATTTTTTTTTAAATGGCTCCACAAGTTCAAGTTGAGAGGACAACTTCTCTCCAGTAATTTTAAGGAAGCGCACACCAAAACGAATTTTGAAACGTTGTAGCCACCTATTACTTGTATTGAAAGTGCTTTAATTTTCTTTTATTTGACCACGTAAAAGTTTAAGCAAATGTCCTTTAAGCAAAGGCCTCATAAAGGTGTTGTTCATCGCGTTTAAAATTTCATCACTTTTTTGTTAATTGCACAAATGGTAAACTTAGCAACATTATATTTTCAGGTAAAATTTGTAACACTTTTTCCTTTACGAAATTGTTCAATAATTTCAGATTTTTCCTTTAATGTTAAAGCTGTTAATTTTTTAACCATTTTTTAATTAAAAACTATTATCACAGAGCAAATAACAGTTTTTATAAAACACACTAGGTTATCGCACAAAGTATTTTCTCTTACTGCTGCACTTTCAATTTCAACTTTACTCAATTCAAATTATGAAAAAAAGGAATAAATTAGGAACCCCCTAATCATATTTTCAATTTAACTTGGTTCAAGTTATGCAAAAAAACAATTGGGGATCTTCGAATCATACGAGAGGTAAATTCAACAAAACTGAAAAAAATGCTTTCCACAACTATGATACTTCCATTGCCAAGTAATTGGATAGTCAAAACCTTAGTCGTCGTTTTATTTGTTATTTCACCTGGAAAACAATTATTTACGACTGTGGTTGAAAACTTAATTGTTTTCACGCTTCTTCAGGATATTATTCACATTTGCAAAACCTACAAGAAATTGCAAAATTGATAACAATATTAAAAAGTATAGTATTCCAGAGTTAGGTATTATAATTTGGCGCAGAATATTCATTTTGAAACTGTAATCCTAACCTAAGAACTATATACGGTGTTACAAATAAAACATATATCAATTCGCAAAAATTTAATCATTGATAATATAAAATTTTAATAATCCGCGAGGTACCACCATACAACACAAAATATCCGTAAATATAAGGCAGGCAGTATATGTACTACATGAACACGTTTTATGTACCATTCAAATGCGAGAAGCTCAAAATAATTAAATAATTTAACCATTTTGTATTCTACAACAAGCTTTATAGTTTTTATTTTGTACGTACATCGTCTGTATCCACTCTGATAAACAAAGCTACGTTAATATAGAATATGTACAACAACTACACATACACCCACAAATCGATCTAAAGGAAAAGCACAGTGAGAATGAAATAAAAAGCGGTATACTGTACATAAAGAGGAAAGCTTTTTTGTCTCTGAACTTTTTTGCAATTTTTTTTCCTTGTTCAGTTGGATTTGTGTTGTAAAGGAAACACGATGACGGGAAAATACAAATTCCAAATGATTACCCTCGTATTGTTAGTTTTTTGTTGTTTTGCTAGTACATACTAACATATTCATTGTGAAGCTAATAATTTTTGTTCTATTTGCATATTACAATAAATGTGCACCATTTTGGTGGTATACTTCGGCCTACCAACTGTGGTCAATATATCTTCATAATCCATTATCAAAACAACCACAATATTTCTATTTAAAGATACTGTAACACACTCTTTTCCTGCTATACAGAATAACATGAAACTAACGTATTACAGACTCTCGTTCGATTGTTCCACGCCACATTTTTCAGCCGGCTAGCTTCAGTAGCTGAGGGATTCTTTTGTGGATCAAACAAAGAGCTTGATTATTGCTGATGGTGTTATTTAGACGGGGTGAATACAAGGAGGAGGACAATAGAACAAATTACCAGTGGAAATAGGAGAACTTTAAAAAACTGGTTAAAGACTGTTAACATAAACTCTTTGGGACCTTCTAATCGATCGCTGTAAAAGGTTCCTGTGCTATTTGAACAACGAATAAGTGAAAAGTGCATAAGACAGTAACACAACAAAAACGGAATTAAAGCCCAATAAATTACATATTTATAAATAACTAATATAAAAATATTGTATAATTCAAAATACCGTAATAGTAGATTATACACCAAGGTTGAGAAGTATGCTATTATGGCCCGAGCGAGTTTGTACCCCGAGCGTCGTTATAGTAAGCGAGGACTTTACTAGCACTTCTCAAGCGCGGTGTATATACTATTTTTCCACTACTAGTCGTAGAAAGCACACCAACCATTAAGGTTTTTTGTTGATAAGAAAATTAATTTGATAAGGGAAAAACTTGCTCTTTAATAATTAACTATGTCGAAGTAGGCCGAATTTTTTACCGAATTGTAGTAAGCGTAAATTTAAAATGACACTGCATTTTGTTTTGTAAAATCTACGTTATCATTATGGGGAATAACCATACATCCCTATCCATTTAATCGCATTAAATCTAGTGTTCATTTTTCATTATTAACTAGTGGCATTGTGTTTATTTAGAACTATAAATGTCCGGGGTAGTGACATCTGCCGCATTAAAAATAAGCTGATTGGGTCTTTTTTTATATGAAATTTTGGCACGGCATACTTTATGAAAATAAAAATTAACATACAAAAAAAGACCCAATCGGGTTAATTTTTTTGCCGTCAGATTTACAAACAGTTCTCTATAATTATATTGAGAACTATAAATGTCCGGGGTAGTGACATCTGGCGCATTAAAAATAAGCTGATTGGGTCTTTTTTACATGAAATTTTAGCACGGCATACTTTATGAAAAAAAAAATTAACATACAAAAAAAGACCGAATCGGGTTAATTTTTTTGACGTCAGATCTACAAACAGTTAATACTTTCAATGTATTTGTGTGATTCCACGTTTTCGTATTTTAATGTTTTCTTTTTAGTATTCTATAGATGTTGTTGTTGTATTTTACTTTTTATTTTATTTTTGAAATGAAATTTTGTTTCGTCGTTTTTTTATAAACCAGCATAGAAAATAAATTACAGTTGATAATTGTATGAGAAATTTCATTCAACTTAACACAATATAAAGTTTAGTTTTTGCATGGAATTTTGCATAAAAAGCACCCAAGACTGTTAAAAGCAACATATTGTTTAAACATACTCGTAATAACAAATAATATTTTCAACGTGCCTAATATTGGATTATTGATTTATGAACTTAATGACAATCTACTCGCGAACAGCTTCTTTTGAAATGTTAAAATTCGTTGTTTATATATGAAATTCTGGGTATCTCGATTTATGTTTTCACAGTCTAAGAATTTATTGCTTTTTTATCTGGGGTCCACTAACATTAATAATAAAATCATCTGGGATCCAAAAATTAATTATTTTGTACCGGCTGCGTACGCTTCATTTTTTGCAAAGTAAATGATATTTTTTAAGTATATAACGGCAAATTGCCTTCTATTCGCCCATTCCACACAGGGTGTCATATAAGCAGCTACTTTTTCGTCTCTTTCCCGGTTTACCTATGAAAGCGGGTTTAATTGCGACTCATTTTTCAACATTTTTTTTCGGTGAAGCAGCTCAAAAATAGATGGTCTAGTGGTGGGATCCATGGCACCATCAATACACTCTTCATTACAGCGCCCATCAGAACGGAGGAGAATTTGGAGTTGGTTTCCTCATCCATCGGCGCGTTAATCATCATATCATCGATTTCCCGAGTAGTGGCACGCTATACAGTCAGCCGTAACCACCACGGCGCAAAACACTATCGGAAGACCTCCGAGGTTCGATGATCAATGTCGCCTGGTCGTTGAAAATAAACGAAAGCTTCGCAACACAAGAAACACTCAAGCAGAATATCTCTGCGGTAGGAAAGCCACGATTAAATACATCCGACAAAAGAAACGCGATCACATGAGATCATGCATTGAAAACATCAGCTTTAAAGCGGAAATAGGAAATTCTAGGGACTGTTTTGCTAACGTCAGAAATCTCACTAAAGACTTCCTCCCAAGAAGTACAGCCATCAAAGACGGGAGTGGAGAGCAACAGCTCCTCCAAGTGATGAAGTCTTTGTCGAATATCCCACAGAGGAGGAAACTTACGCATGTATTATAGTGGATTGAAAAATGTAAAGGCACCCGGTCTGAATGGAATCCCCGCAGAATTGATTAAGCTCGGAAGCGCTATTCTTGCAACAAGTCTATACGATCTCATCGTCTCTAGTTGGGACCAAGAAGAGCTGCCGGAGAATTGGAAGACCGGGCTCAAATGTCCGTTGCATAAAAAGGCGACCGTCTGAAATGTGAAAACTAATGTTGTACTTGCCAGGCTCATCCCTCTCGCCGAAAACATCATTGGCGACTATCAATGTGGTTTTCATCCCAACTGATCGACCATTGACCAGTGTTTCCCCATGAAAATGATATTGGAAGAATGATGGGAGTACAACATAACCATACATTAACTATATATAGACTTTCGATAGGCGTATGATAGTAACTATAAACCTCGAGAACTAATGGGCCGCGCTCATATGCCTAGGAATTCCAGAGAATCTCGTCTCTCTGTATAAACTAACAACGTGGTCTGTATGTAGAATCATAATCGAAGGATCTGTGTCAGACTCCTTTGAAATAACATCTGGTTATCGACAGGGAGATGCACTCGCGCCTGTGTACGTAGTGATGAAAAGCAACATTGCAACTTCGCGCTGTATATTTAATAAATAAGGCCAAATTTTTGGATAGCAGATGATATCGTGCTTCTTGGCCGAACACCTAACGATATCAGGGACAGTTTCATACCGCTCGATCGCTGCGCAGGAAGACTTGGTTTGGAAGTGAACAGTAGCAAAACCAAATTTTTACCAACACCGAGGAACATGTAAATGCCAGAATTGGCGATCATAACTTTGTTAGCGACGAAAGCTTTAAATACCTCGAGTCAGTTATAATATCGTCGAATGAAATGCAGGCAGAAATAGAAACCCAAAACGGAGCCGGTAACGAGTTTTCTACGCCCAATCAAAATTATTGCGATCTAAACATCTATCGCAATCATGCAAGCTAGCACTTTATAAAGCAGACATAATACCGGTGCTGGCTTTCGGAAGCGAGAGCTGAACCATGACTTCTAACGATTGTAGATTGTTATCTATCTTCGAAAGGAAGTTCATTCGTTCAATCGTTGGTCCAATTAAAGTGGCGAACAACGAATATCAGATTCGCAAGAACCACGAGATAAAGAAACTTCTTGGAGGTTGCGATATTATCGGATTCATCAAGTCCAATCGAGTTAGATGGTTTGGTTACCATACAAGGTCCCCACAACATCGGATGACCAATAAAGTGTTCCATCATCAACCAGCCGTTGTGCGTCGTAGAGAAAGACCCCGACTGCGCTAGCGTGACGACGTCGAACAAGATCTTCATTTACTAGGATGTCGAAACTGGAAGAAGAGGGCGATGGACCAAGACGGATGGAGGACCATAGTGCGGGCGGCAAAATCTCTTTAGGAGGTGAAAGATGGACCGAGAAGAACGGAAGACGATTGTACAGACAGCAAAATTCCCTGTTGAGATTTAATAGTTAGCGAAAAAAGACAGGGGGGGGGGGGGGGGAGGGGCAGATTCTACAAATTAATAATACCAAGAAAAATAAAATAAACTTTATTTTCAATGTTAAATTTAATTAAAACTAAAATACATAATAATTGCTTAAATTAAATACAAATTCATAAATATTTTTTCAATCTTCCCTTCAGTTGTTGAAAACCATTGTTAGTTTTTCTGCTGCAAGTATTAAGTAACTTCTTTTCTTTATTTGAAGGCCTATTTGTTTGCCGAACTTTTAATTTTTTATTTTTAATATTATTATCTTTAAGAGAATTATTAAAGTGTTTAACAGTAAATCTAATTAAAACTTTTACAAAATAAAATTTAAAATTTCATCTTTATGAGATTGGCTGAAGAATTCTTTTTTTCTAGATATAACGGAAATCATATTAGTTGAGACGCGTGGCTTAAATTTAAAATGTTTGAAAAATTTATCGAATATTAAAATGATTTCTTTTAAATCGTTTTCAAACATATTTGACGGTGTAGTCAAACTTCCGCAAGGCAAGCCTTGTTTAGATGATTTTGATTTGTAAGCACGTAAGTTAATCAGTTTTGCCGTTTTTTTCTCCAAATTATTAATTTCTTTAAAATAATTTTTGCACAATATACATTTATTTTTAAAAATAAATTTATGCGCAAACCATCCAGCGACATATGCATTTGCACAGTTTTTTAAAGCAACACACTTAACAATTTTATTCTCGTTAATAATTTCGAGAATATCTTTTATTTCATTTTCCTCGTCATCTTCTATCGCGGCTTCAATAGTCTCCAAATCAATATCGTCATCATCTAGTTCACGGATTACCAATGCGTTTAATGAGGTACACGGCATTTGTTCTAATAAATTTGAAATTATGGAAACAAATTAGTTTGATGTTTCTACATACTCGAAAGGCCGAAGGATTTTTTGCATAGCTGCCTCTATTTGTGCGAATCATTGAAATATTATTTTCAATAGGATCTTGATTTAAATGGGATGTTATTAAAAAATGCTGTTCAGGATCGTTAGAAACATAATACCATAAATTTAGCACACCATTAATGGTTTGTTGAAGGCCTGAAAAACAATACGGAAAAATCATTTTCCCTTCAGATTTCCAAAAATATATTTGTTGTGACGCATTTTTCAAATTATCAAGAATATCTAGTTGCTCTTCGGAAATTGCATTTTTATCTGAATTTGATGTAAACCTGCTAACACTATTTAAATTATCAAAAAGCTTATTAAGCCATACAATAAATGTAGCTGTTGAAATAGCAGTATTTTTTTCAGCTTCAGTGAAAAAATCATTAGCGATTGCTGCAAAAATACCCATAGATACTCCTTTGCTGAATACTTGGGTAGCTAATTTAACAGATAATTTTTGAAAAGCATTTGGTTTTATATGCTCCCTCGTCAATTTATAAAAAACTTTAATTGTGCCCTCATCAAAATCGAATATTTTTTCTAAAATTTTCCAAGAAACGTTAATATATCTGCGTTAATTAATCTATTTCTAATACTTTTGATCAAGTGTGGTACATCATATAGAAGAAATATATTTTTTTCATTAAAAACAAAGTAAGGCTTTGAAATCGAAGCACCTAAAATATTATAAGCACTTCTGTTGTTACTACCTTGGTTACAATTTACGGCACATACATCAAATCCCAAAAGTGTTATTTCTGAAATGCAATAACAAATAATGTTATGCAGATCTTTCCCACTAACATTTAGAATATAGATGCCTAAAGATTGTTTCCAGTTGCTATTTAAACCGCGAAGCATAAGAATTAGAGCATGAGTTGCAATAACATCTTTACGACCTAGATGCTCGTGATCCAAAAATCCATATATTATGTCTTCTGACGATATAAATTCTAATTCTGGCTTTATAGCCATTTCATCGAATAATAAAATACATTTTTTGTTCATTTTAGATAGTTGAGCGCTTTTAATGCGGAGCAAATCAATAACACTCTTCACTAGTCCCGGTGAAAATGGAATATTGGAATGCCACCTGCGAATGGTTGATACTGATGGCAATACAAATTCCAACTCAAGAAGGTATTTGTAAAGCGCAGGAGATTTATAATAAAATTTTAAAAGCAGATCTCGCTCTTCATTTTGCCATTGAGATTTATAGGTTTATGGCGAATCTGGGACAATATAAACATTCTGACTGGATCATTTTTACTGCTGAATATTTCGTTTATTTTTTCGGTAACCATATTTTCTAATGGCTCCAATTTCTTTTTTTTTTGGAGATAGAAAAATAAAGCGCGGAATTTTAGAACGAGGAGAATTCATTAAAACCTCTTTTGAAACATAATGCACTTGAGGAAAATGTTCTTCTTTAATTTCTAGATTTTCATTATTACTGTTAAAGCAAATATTAAGTAGCCGGTTTGAATAAACTTTCAAATTTGGTGCGGGCATATGTAAATTTCCTTCCAAAGACAAATGATAGTCTTCAATAAACGGCGAAACTGTTTGCATATGTGTGGTATTCTCATCTGAGCTATTTCGAAGATCTTGCAAAGAGGTTCCTTCTAGTCGCGGTGATAATTTTTATATTTGAAACACTTAGCAAAATAATACATTCACTGTCCATACTGCTAAGGCCACAGTATCGTAAAAATGATTCTCACAAAATTTAATTGGCGATTTTGAATTTTCTGCAATTGCTCTAAGATTTTTGTTGCCAGAATGTTTAATCCAAACATTTCTTCTATTATCAATTGGCAAATTAAAATACGATAAGAAACTACCACTTCTAGAAATATTTAAACATCCTTCGTAAGCACAAGGATAGGAAGACATTATTACATTAACAGAACAGTTTTTAATCACTTTAATTTAATTCTTAAGTCACACAAATTTATTACAATCCTACAATAACTCGAATGTAACTGAATGCATAAAAATTAATCTACCAATAAAACAAAAAAATAAACACTAGAAGAATGCACACACACACTCAGTGTTACCATATGTTTCAAAATAAAAACTTAACAGAAATAGAAAAAAAACTTGTTTTCTAGAAAAAAAACTTGATTAATTAAAAATGCGTACACATATATTTTTACATATACATATATATGTATAATCCATATTTTATTTATTATAATTATTATTATAAAATTATATCACAAGGTATTCATTACGAAAATTATATTTGTTTATTATAATTATTATTATAATAAACAAATATAATTTTATTATAATTATTATTATAATAAACTGGATTTCGGCCATACAAACTTTCTTACTGTGCGCAGTAAATTAGTTTATGTTTTTGAAATTTAGCGAACTGTTATTGTGCATATTTAATGCTGCACTACGGCCAACGTGTTTCTTGCTTTTGCTGTGGTTATATAAATCTCGAATTCCAGATTTCGCCTTTAATTCGCAATTGCAAATTTTACAAAAGGCAACATTATTCACACTTTGTGTTAACCACGATTTTAAAATTTGATCATTTTCCCAACCTTTTACGTACGTGGTGGAAGGGCGCAGTTTTTTGATTTCCTTAGATTTCTATAAAAGGCACAGAATATTTTATACACAAAATATAATTTATTGAATAATATCTAGACTTACCGGCGAGCAATCACTTTCATTTATATTATCGTCATCATCAGTAATTTTAATTATCAAATGATGCACTACCACGCACTACTACATAAACAACTAATTATTTTGTAATTTTTATATTATTTTAATGAATTTTAATTAATAATTTTAAAACCACAAAATTAGGTCGTCAACATACGTTGTCACTGCGCACATAAATAAACAAATGATTTGGGGTGCCTATAGCGAGATATGAGTAAGCCATATGCATTTTTTATATAACCATCCTGTTCCCACGTGACTCAAAAGAGATAGCAAATATTATATTGATTTTTATATGGGAAAAAAATAGTTGCTGCTCTTCAGTATTTTCCTCTAAGGCAAATATTATATTGATTTTATATGGCAAAAAACAGTTGCAGCTCTAGTTAATGTAACTCTATTCCAAATAATTGACAGATACCTCAGTAACCAAAAATTGTAATTCTTCTTTGATAATTTGAAAAACATCGCCCATTAAACCAAAAATTGTAATCTTTTTCTTTATAAAGCGATTTATCGCCGTCATTATATAAATATTTACCATAAGATAAAACGGAAAATTTCCATAAATAAAAAACTTCAAAAAAACTTGAAAACAACACTTTTCTATAGAAAAACTTGATTTAACTATGAAAAACTTGAAATCCTTTTTGCGACCAAAAAAACTTGAAAAAAAAGATAAAACTTGACATATGGCAACGCTGCACACACTACACATACATATTTCGAAAAATTTACAACTTTATAATTGTAAAAGCGATATTGTACACACGACCACGAATACTATCCTAGTCAAACGTAATTCAATATAAATTTGTAGTTGTATAATCTTGCGTTGCGAGGCAGCGAAAATGAGGAAAAAAATCAAAGGGAATTACCGTTATGAATGACCACGGTGATATACTGATACATATGCAATACAAATGATAATGTAATATAGAAAAATCTAAAAAATAAAAATGTTAAATCGTGTATGGAGCCTATTGAGGTAATATTGTACTTTCTAATAATTCCACTATTTATTATAAACGCAATGCCACTACTTAGCCGAGAAATTTTGTTTCTCATCCTACTAAAACAAATAATAATGATGCCTTCTACGACTAGTAGTGGAAAAAGTATTTTTTCGACTACTAGTCGTAGAAGGCATAATTATTATGTGTTTTAGTAGGATGAGAAACAAAATTTCTCGGCTAAGTAGTGGTTAATAATTTTTTATTATTGACCACTAGCTAATAATGAAAAATGAACACTAGATGTAATGCGATTAAATGAATAAGGAGATTATTTGAATAATGAGCCCATAAAGAGGAGGCCTTTAACCATTGCATATTATAATAAAATTATAACCACTTATCTTAGACACACTTTTATTACGTGATTTGCAATCTAGGAACAGTAAATTTTCCAAAAATAATCGCCATTGGTGCGTAAATATAAATAAACATCGTTTGACTTAATTTTTCGATCGATAAAAATCGAAATTTTTAATCTTTTTAAATTGAATTTTACATTTTATACGTCATTTCAAGACAAATCTTTATAATCATGTATTAATAAGTAATTAAGTGAGTTGCCCTTTACAAAAGCTAAAATTTGAATTCAACCCGACCCCTTATCTGGTGAAGCTTCGAAATAATAACTCAAAAGTAGTAAAACCGACCATTAAATTACGAACTCCATATATTCTGATGCTAATTCCGTCTAATCTAATCTGACATAAAAATATTACAATAAACACTTGAAAACAGTTCATCTGCTCTCCAGGGGCTTACAAGACCAATAAAGCAACATCAAAACTAAAATCTGGTGGTGGCTTGGCGTAATAAATTATCAAATGTGGTGAAATCGACCTTCAAATTACATATTTGAAGCCATTACCGTTTGAAGCCAATTCACTGTATCCGGGCACAAAAATCACTTATTACGCGCCTGGATAAGGTTGATCTGCTCTACAAAATACCCATGGAGTAACATTTATTCAATATCTGGTGGCGGTCTGGTGTAATAAATTATTAAATGTGGTAAAATCGAACTATAATTGAAATATTTGAAGCCTTTACCATTTGGAGCAGTTTCCGTGTAACCTGACACAAAAAATAATTTATAACACACCTAGATAATGTTGATCTGCCCTCCACAAGGTCCTAGGATTGACATTTGACTCAATAAAGGGTGTCCCAATAAGAAGTTCAGATTTAAAAATTTAATAAAACAAATACGGATTGATATATTTTCAATTTTTTTTTGGTTTGAAAGTTCAATTTTTCTGGTTATTTATGGAAACTGATTTGATTCAAATGGGAGACTTGGCTGGCCTTGGCGTACTTCATTCGGTCGGTTCAATTTCTGAACACAATTTGGATTGTGTTCGGATCTATTTCGTCAATGATGGCTTCAATATTGGCTTTCAAATGCTCAATTGTTTGTGGATTGTCCGTATAACACTTGTCCTTCACAGCACCCCACAAACAAAAAGGCGTCAAAGCACAGCTGATAATGCGGCCATCGAATTTTTGGCGCAGTTTCGCTGTTGTAACGCCCGATGTGTGGCATGACGCACCATCTTGCTGGAACCAAAGGTCGTCCAAACCAATATCTTCAAGATATGGCGATAAAAAAGATGAACATGTGGCGGTAGTAGATTCCGTTCTTCGAACAAATACGGCCCAATAATGCCGCCTCGCTACAAGCCGCACCAAACAGTAACACGCAATGGATGCATTGGCTTCTCCACATAACCGAGGATTTTCCGATCCCCAAATGCGACAACAATTGTATTTGGTTTGTTTACAAACCCACCGAGATAGAAATGCGCCTCGTTCGAAAAGATGATGATTTTTTGAGCAAAATCCTCATCAATTTCGAGTTTGTCGTAGGCCCACACAGCGAATCGATCTGAAAGCGGATGGTCCGGGGCTTCAATTGCTGGACCAATTGAACTTTGTAGGGCCACAAATCAAGATCTTTACGCAGAATTCATTGCATGGAAGACCGGCTGATGTTCATTTCCGATGCACGATGACAAATTTATACCCTCGGGCGGGTTGGATTGTCGACTAGATAGCCCTTATCACGCACTTTATGCACAAACTTCTTACTACCGTTGGGTGTGAGTCCCGTGTTTTGACCAAATTTTGTACGACATTTTCTTGCCATTTCGAACCAATTGTCTTTGTTGTGGAAGTAAATTTTCAATATTTCCCACTTTTGTTGAAGCTAGAAATAATATACTGAGTTTCTGTCAAAGAAAGAATGACATTAGTGTTGTCAGAGCCAAAATAACCAATATGTCAAATCTGAACCGGTTATTGTGACACCCTATATATATGGTGGCGGTCTCATGTAATAAATTATTAATGGTGGTAAAATCGATGTTTTTGTTATAAATAATCTTTTGGGGTGAAATTTACCCTTAGTCATGTTATAGGGTTGATCTTGAACTAATTAATCAATGTACTTAATTTGTAATAAATTCTGGTTTAAGAATCATCGCGATATCATAGCTACAACAAAAGTTACAAATTTTTTGGGTGTAGGTTTAATTATAAGCTAAACCGACTCGTTCCTCGAAAACGGTAACTGTAATAAAATCGGGATTTGTTGTAATAAATTTTAATAAATGTGTAACAAATTATAGTATAGGTTTCAATGAGGTCGATGCAGGTTTAGAGCACTAGAATTTACTCTGGTTGAAAAATCCGAGGTTTTCTTCGCAGATTATAGCTACTCAAATTTCGATCATAATCATTTCAGAGATGTGTTGAAATCAGTCCTTGAGCCGCAGGCAAGCGATGATTAATTTCCGTGACAGAAGCCGACTTATCATCAAGAACATATTAAGTAAGTCCCGCATTAATAAATATGAGGTTCCATGCAAAATCATATGTTGATCAAAGGTCAAAGCGTATGGAGAAAATCCTGTTGAGCTATGAATGACATTTATTAGATCGCTGTTGATTTCATGTAGGTGAGAATCCCATTGCTTATGATCTTTGACATAAGCTCTTATGCGTTTGACTGAAGTGAATATTTGGGAGTAATTGCCGATTTAAACTATTTACCGGTATCGTTTACCACACATTCCGGAACTCCAAAGATATTAAAAATCCGATTCTTTAAGAAAGAAATTACTCCAGCAGTGATTGCGTTCTGCCTATAGGTTCTAACATAACGAATTTAGTGTATTGATACAATACAATAAAAATGTAAGTATGGCCATGAATACTTCTAGGATATGGACCAAGAAAATCTAAATACAATTTATACAAAATGAGCGCTTGTATGCTGATGGTGTGCTTGGTGCAGCTATGTGGGAAATAAACGCATCGATATCGAGATCTACGTATAATGAAGTTCGTGTTGTTGTAGTATCCGACGCTTTAAACAAAACGTCGAAGTTTACTCTCAACATTTAAGCTTCCTTTGGGATACTATATTTTTGTCATCCTACCAAGTGCGCCAAGTTCTTTAAAATCTAACTCCTCTACTAGAGCGGTGCTAAACCGAACGAATCCCAGAAGTCCATGCCGAGCGAGATACAACGACTGAGTTAAACTAGTTGCAATATGAAGCCGTAATTTTTTTATTTTTCCTTGATAATTTACGTTAAGAAACGATGGTAGATGGTGAATTTTAATGTGAAATTTTTCCAAAAAAGGTTTCAGAGCCAGATCCTAATACGCTGATGTTTGCACCACTGTCCAGTAATCCTCTGTAAGGTGTTCCTCTATAAAGTACGTCCGCGTAAGGACTTCATCATTGCTTTCAAATACAGATTCGGAAATGATTTTCTTGAGGTTTCTTCGCAACATCCAGTATCTTAAAGTTCGTTTATGCCGTTTAGTTGGAATTGGAATCGTTTGTGTCGACTGATGGTAGTATGTTTTTTCTTTGACGTTGGCATTATTTTTCTGGAATTTAGTAGTGCTGATAATAAATGGATTGGTTGAGTGGTTGTTGTAGGTTGTTCTGCCTACCTATAGTTTAGGTTTGCCGCCGGAAAAATTTGGGGCGTATATTGGTAGCAGCTTGTTCCTTCTGAATTGATCTGGTTACAGTTTCAATAGTTCGCCTTTGTAATGTTGGGAGCCCCACATCCACAGTAATATCTATTACCCGGATTGTTTCTTGCTTGATGGTAAGAATATTGTTGTTGAACTAATTGTGGCCTATTGGATTGGCTTCGTGTGGAATGACCGGAAGACTGAGCTGTTGAATATTGTTTGCCGCGATGATATTGATCAATTGCACATACATCATGAAATGGTTTACACAATTATCGGAAAATTAATTCTGCAGTAAATTTTCGGAATTTCTTTGCAAGTAAGCATGCAATTGAAATATAGATTATTGCGATGATCCACGGCACACATACTTCATTAAAACGGTTGCTGGTTAATTTAACAGGCTGGTGTAAATAACATATTAGCGGTATTTGGTTTATCGATGAATAACTCATTGACTGGCCGACGAGGTGCTTTATGAGATTAATCCGCTGCCAACCGTTTCCACGTGTCTTCTATGTCCGCACATTGGTTTAATAAATCTGCCACCGATTCAATTCGACGACCAGCTAATTTATATTGAACAGAAGCATTCATGTTGCGTCGAAGTACGAAATTCAAATCCCTTTCTGACAATGGTTGACGAAGTGCCAACGTGAATTCCTGAACATGCATATATAAATCTCGAAAGCTTTCTGCTTTCTCGAAAGCTTTCTGGATGCAATGGTTTGGCGAATATCTGCGTCACTTCGCCAATTATGAAACATAACAAGCATGTCTTGTTTCAAATCTTCCCTTTGCAAATCTCCATTTTTCTCCAATGAAGACCAATACCATTCCAATGCAGGGGTTTTCAACAGTAAATGTAAATCATTGACTTATTTTTCATAGGAAACAAGATTACCAAACGCCAGACGTTCAACACGATAGAGAAACCTTTCGATCGGCTGACTTCCCGATAATCCACTGAAACTAATATTAAAATTATTAACACTTAGAGCTTGGTTTTGATGCTGTGCTCCTTTTGACTTTACATTTTTTCTCGAGCTGAGAGTTTGACGGTTGATGTATCTCGTGCTTTCGTTTGTTCGCCGCTTTTCGCAAAGTGAGGCTTTAATTTAAACGGTTTTAGCTGTGTACGGATTTTTCGGTATCAGAACTTGCCGAATACTCAATATCACTGGTATTTATTCCGTCTGTGACTTGTATGTCTTCATAGATTGTGTCGCTAAAAGATTTCTCAAATTCGTTGATCTCAATTCTAGAGGCTAATAGTGGCTTGATTATGGATAATACTTTTTCGCAGGCACTTAACATATAATTTGTTTGACTGCGACAACGGGGCGAAGAATGCAGGGCCTTAAGCTTTGCGGTACATATTTCAAGTTCTCTCCAAGGAGATTTCTGGGCCACATTATGAGGAATTTGAGCGACCAACACGACCACCTCATTACACCGGATTAGACGTTATCTAGTTAGACAACAATATATGCAAATTATAACATTCAAAGCACACAGTTGCAACAGTAATCAATGGAGTGATACTTCAAAACGGGTGTATAACGGAACACTATTGCAAAAACTGCTATTAATATGAAATTATATGTATAACGAAATTATGTGGTAACATGCAATTTACACATGTCTGTATTGTAGTCAAATCTTGAGGAATAAAAATTAATAAATTTTTATAAAACATAAAAATATGGAAACAATACCTTACTGAAAAAATAGAAGTTTTCTTTTATAAAACAAATTTTAGCGGAACGAAAAAATTTTGGTTATTGACTATCTATTAAAAGGAATTAAAACATTCAATCAACAAAATAAATGTCCAAGAAGACAGAATCAATGTAAGGCACCTCTGCCAAGCACCATCGCGTGTTGCACAAACAATTTTTTTTCACTTTAATCCCCTATATTTGTGCTAACGCTACCGTGTCGGCGCTACTGTAACACGCTCTTTTCCTGCTATACAGAATAACCTAATACTAACTAAATTTAACCATAAAATTATAAAACAAAGTTTAATTACATTGATGGCTTCGGAAAATTCATAAAGGCAAAAAAAGAACGCAAAAACCCAATACTCATTCCGACTTAATTTTCTGGTTGATTAGTCCCAACCAAAATAAATAAACACAAAAGAAATCGAAAAATAATTTAACCGTATCATTCCGCTGACTCAAATCTGTATAGACAACAAAAGCTTACAGTTATCACCCCTGGTGATCAATCGACTCAATAATAGTTACGACCTTCTTCATACCATACGCTACTTATTATTAGACAAATACTCCATAAAATCACAAAACCAAATTTTTACGGTTATTACTCGTTCGTTATATGGACGAGTACAAGAATGCTGAAAAACTAGAAAGCCCACGATTCCCGTATAGTACGCATGGAATACTCATCCTCTTATAAACCATCACGATTGTTCATGTATAAAAGAGAACATCGACAACAAAACATTCACAACTGCAAAAAATCAATTTCCACACGATTGAAAGGCATCCTATTGTGTGCTTTAAGAAACGTGATTTTCGGGTGTCTGTATATTTATATGGAGGAGTGTAGAGATGGTGGCTAAACATTATAGTTTTTCTGTATATGAATTTCACTGATAAGACGTTTACATAATGATAATCATATCATCTTATATATTGTTTGAAAAGGATGCTGTAAATTGCTATTTCATAATCTTAATCATCTCTATAACATTCACTTTGTTTCTTGTATTTTTTTTTTTGCTATATTAGTTCTCGTTATATTGTATTGTTTAAGGGTTTTTATCGCTTTTTTGATTTGGTAAACACAAAAGATAAAGTTTTTTTTTTAATATTATGATTTGAGCATAATATTGGAGATTATGGATAATGATAAATTTTCATATCGCCCTCGTAACAGTATAGAAGTCAGCTTATTGAGATTGAAATTTTGTGTATTTCATTGAAAGTGAAAAAATGATAATGCAGATAGTATCTTGACTTCTTCAGCGGTTAAGTTAAACAAGTTAAACAAATTATATATTAAATTAAAATACCCTGGCCGAAAGTGGCTAACCTCCAAAATCAGCCGAAAACACATGTGTCATAACAAACAACAAATATATGTAATTTTCAATTTAATCGATATTAAATCATTGTTTCATGTGTTTATAGTAGCATACGGCCAACTTTTAAAAGTTAAAAGTGTTATGTTTGAAAAAGGCTCGTTTGAAGAGGTTTGTAAGCGGTAATAACTTGAGAAAGTATAGAAATAAAAAAAATGCCAGATCTGGTCATACAGCCGATAATTGCCGACAAAGAAGTTTAAAACTTAACTTTAAAGCGATTAATTTCAAAATTGTTCTTCAGAGGCCCCATTTCTGTACGAGGCGGAAAGAAGGTTCGTGCCAGTCTCAGTATGTAACGATTTTCAACAAAAAATTTATAACGGACCTTCTGTCCACCTAGTACAACAACGGCTACATTTTTAGGATTTCAGGCATTTTTAGGATACATTTTTAGAATCCCAGGTAGCCTACACAAGTTCTCGACGGTAGCTGAAGTCTCAGGCAATCCCTGTGACAACCGCCACAAAAATAAAATTTAATAAATTTTTTGTTGAAAATCGTTACATACTGAGACTGGCACTAACCTTATTTCCGCCTCGCACATTAATAGGGCTATATTATTTGAATTTCAGATGGTCCACACTAACTCTCGATAGTAGCCGAAGTCTCAGGCATTCACTGTGAAAACCGCCTCATAGCAAAATGTTTTGGTATTTTTTTTTTCAGAATCGTACGTAATATCATTATACTCGTATTTTTAATACCGTAAAATCAAATCTTGTAGTATGTTGATGTAAAAACAAATCGAGATAAAAATTCAAGGTAATGCAGTTTTTCTAAATTTTTCGGGCCAGCCCGAAAATATTACAGATTAAGCAAAGACACATTTTTTCGGGCTTCTCTTCGGGCCAGCTTCACTTACATAGAATTTTCTTATTTCAAGTTTACTTTAAAATTTACTATATGGTGAGTGCATCAAAACTTCCCAGCCAAGCTCTCTCAGTTTCTGCCGGGTCATCAATGGTGTGTGTGGTCTAGCGTTATCATGATGGAATACAACGCCCTTTCTGCTGATGAATTCTAGACGTTTTAACTGAATTGTTTGTCTTAAACGCGTTAGTTGCTGATAGTAAAGATTAGAATCAATTGTTTGGCCCGGTGGCAGCACTTTATAATGTACGATTAATATCCAATCCCACAAAACACACAGCATTACCTTTCTTGGCGTCAATCCTGGCTTTGATACCTTTTGGGAATCTTCACCTCGTTTCATCCATGATCTTTTCCGCACAACGTTGTCGTATCTTATCCACTTTACATCACAGTAATCGTTCGCTTTAAAAATGGCTCGATTTCGTTCCGTTTCAGCAGCGTTTCGCAGATAGAAATCCGGTCCATTTAATTTTTAACTGTTAATTCATGGGTACCCAAAACGTCAAGCTTTTTTTGTATCCAGCCGTTTTCAAACGGTTTAAAACTGTTTTATGATAAATATTTAGTTCTTTATCAATTTCATTGCTGCTTATATGGCGGTCTGGTTCAATTTTTTGCATGATTTCATAGACTTTTCCAATGGTTCGTCGACCAGAGTGAGGTGCATCTTTGACATCCTAATTTCCAGAACGAAAGCGTGCGGACCATTTCTTTCCTGCTGATTTTGATAAAGCACCTTCTCCATAAACAGACGAAATTATTTCGCAAGCCTGAGCCGCGTTTTTATCTGCAAGCTAAAATGTCACCAAACACATATAAGAATTGCTCGATACCGTTCAATGGTTATTGAGATATATGGATGTAAATCCATCTACCGGGAAAACGGCCACGAACTTTTTTTTAAATTTAAACACCTATTATTTAAATTTTAAATTACAATGTTCCTTGAAATTGGTTCCCTAAATACATTTTACAGTCATTCTAAATATTTTAAGTATTTAAGTAAGATTTAGTACATTCCAAAGTCATTCCGAACAATTTTCTAAGCATTTCGCATGAATGGAATGTACCACAGACCATTAAAAAATTCACATTTTTAAATCTCATGGAACGTCCTGCCAGACATATTAGAAAATTATATAACTTATTAGGGACATTCGTATTGGTCTAAGCAGTCTATCAATATTATTGAAGTTTATGCGCAATGTGTATCTGAGGTCCATTAAAAAATTACATTTTTAAATCTCTCTCTCTCTCTCTCTCATTTTTAATTTACATCTTTAAATTACATTTTCTCTCTCTCTCTCTCTGTCAGGCCGATTAGAAAATCATTTAACTTGCTAGGAACCTTTCTTTTGGTCTAGGTATAAACCAAAAAAGTTCATTCTGCAGTTTGAATATTTACACAAGATTTAAAAATATGTTTACGCGGGAGACATGTGAGTGTTTATATCTTCGATTAGTTTTTGTTGCCTATCTTTAAAATCTATCGAGTTTGGTTTATTAGAATTAATGAAACATTAGGTTCGTTATTAAAAAATTCGGTCGAAAATTCGATCTACAAAAACATTGAAATTATTTTGAACTTACATATATTTACAAAGTATACTACATCGATGTGTTGTAATCCTCTAACCGTTTACTCGTCGGAAATCGTTTTAATTTCCGATATTTTCAGCAATAATCAACACTTTTCTTTTTATATTTATATCTATTATATTTATTGAAAATTCACATATATTTTTATAATTTTTGTTTTAATCAATCTACGTCGACCGCGATCGGATTACATATGTCTTTTTTTTGTCCTTTTCATAGATGTTCATTTTTATTATAGGCTTACTTAGTTTTTACTTTAATTACATAATTCAAGGTGTTTTATTCGTATATACAGGGTGAGTTTTTTAAGCTGAAACTTTCAAATATCTCGGAAAATAAGCCCTCTACGATAAAAATGACCAGTATCAAAATTAAATCATTCTGAAGGGGGAAATACATTAGTGCTAAAATTAGAACCCCCGCTCCTGTTTGTAAGGGGTGTTGGGGGCAACTTGGAAACTAAGATAGGAACCCTTATTTTTATTGCAGATTCGGATTCTATGGCTAAAAGTACGTAGGATTTCCTAGAAACATTTTTTTCGATTCATGTTAGATGGCGCTGTAATAGCGATATTAAATTTTTTCGATTTCTCCTACTGAGAACATTATGCATGCAATTCTGCAAAATGTTTGCATTAAAATTAACTCGTTTTCAATGTAAATACTTGAAATTAGTTTTAAACGAATTGTATTTTTTAAATTAAAAAAAAACTACTTTTAGCGTAATCCAGGAACAACGACGGCAATGATTTTGCATAGGAACATGCGACTAAATTTGTTTTCAAATAAATGATATTTTTTGTTTTAAAAATATCGATTCAGTTCAAAGATTATTTCGAAAACAATAAGACCTGTTTGCGTAAGGCTATTACAATTCAAAATGGAGTATTTAATTGTACAAGAAAAAATTGAAATGGTCCTGGTTTATGGAAAACTGGCCGTAGTCTTGATAATGCGATCAATCTCTTCGCGTTTTCCAGATAGGATTCGGTCACGTGCTTCGTTTTAACGAACTATCAAACAATTCACTGCTGAAGGAAGTGTTCGACCGAAGAAAAGGATCCGTCGAGCAACAGTCACTGAAGAAAATAACGAAATTGCTGTATTGGCTGCAGTAGCTTATAATCCTCATATAAGTACATTAGAAATAGCTAGCGAATCCGGATTATCCCAGACTAGTGTTTGCAAAATTTTGAACCGACATAAGTATCATCCGTTTCATATGAGTTTACACCAAGATCTTCATGGCGTTGATTTTGAAAATCGGGTAACATTTTGTCAATGGGCAGTAGAACAAATACAGAAAAATCCCAGTTTTTTTCGCTATGTATTTTCTCCGATGAGTCGTCTTTTACAAACCATGGAACGGTTAATCGACACAACATGCATTACTGGAGTGTTGAGAATCCACACTGGCTTCGCCAAGTTGAACATCAGCGCCCTTGGACTGTCAATGTGTGGTGTGAAATAATTGGCAACCAACGCATCGGCCCCCATATTATTGAAGTCAACTTGAATGGTCAAATGTACCGAGACATTTTGGAAAATGAACTGCCAACATTATTTGAAAACTTGAGCTTAGAATTGCGACACAATATGTGGTTTCAACATAATGGATGTCCAGCACACTATTCGTCGGTAGCACGATTGGTCGCTCAATTGGTAGAGGTGGTCCGGTAAATTTACCTGCCAGATCGCCAGATCTTACTTCGCCAGATTTCTTTTTGTGGGGCTATCTCAAGGACAAAGTATACCAACAAGTGCCAACAACACGTGAGAATATGATTGTGCGAATAAGAAATGCTTGTGCCGAAATTCCAGCATACACGCTTCTAAGTTGTGTACATTCATTTGAAATGCGGATTAATAAGTGCATTGAAATCGAAGGCCATCATTTTGAGTACTTAATTTAATTAAAAGATGATGTCCACGTCGTTGTTCCTGGGTTACACTAAAAGTAGTTTTTTTTAAATTTATTCAAACAATTTGTTTAAAACTAATTTCAAGTATTTACATTGGAAACGTGTTAATTTTAATGCAAACATATTGCAGAATCGTATGCATAATGTTCTCAGTAGGAGAAATCGAAAAAATTTAATATCGCCTATTACAGCGCCATCTATCATGAATCGAAAAAATGTTTCTAGGAAATCCTACGTACTTTTAGCCGTAGAATCCGAATCTGCAATAAAAAAGTTCCTATCTTAGTTTCCAAGTTGCCCCCCCCCCTTTCCAAAAAGAGGGTGGGGAGTTCTAATTTTAGCACTAATGTATTTCCCCCTTCAGAATGATTTAATTTTGATAATTGGCATTTTTATCGTAAAGGGCTTATTTTCCGAGATATTTGAAAGTTTCAGCTTAAAAAACTCATCCGGTATATACATACATATGTATATGGTATACCATTTTTTGTTACATCAGTCGGCCACGCTATATACGTAGGCGACCTCGCCTTCTTCCAATTTAGCGATTATATATATATATGTACATAAAAAAAAATATAGAAAACTTGTGCCTTAGAAGTTATTTTTTTAATGTCAAATTCAAACGTAAGCTTTTATATTCACCATTCTACTGCTCAAATTTTCTTTACAATAGTTTATAACATTTTTTGTTTATATTTAGATATATGTACAATTATTTTGCGTCAAGATCACTACTCCTAACATTTTTTTTAATTATATCTATTGAGACAACTGGATTCCACCTAACCATCACGATATCCCCATTCATGTATGAGCCCCCTTATCTTCGTTTTCTATCATAATATTCTTTCTGCATACTCTGATTTTTGACTATCAATTCTGATACTTGGTTAAAATCTACCCCTCTAACATTACCTACTTCCTTATGTATACTGTTAATCTCGCATGTCAGTGGATTGTCTTAGGGCCCATTTGGCACATATCGAAAGACTAAATTAGCAGGTGTCTTTCGCGTAACCCGATAAACTTTATTATTCATTAACCACATAACTTCTAAGAGTTTAGTATCGTAATCACTACACTCGACTCCAGTAGATAAAGTCCTTAAACCTATTAGAATAGTTTTGTTGGCAACCTCGGCGTGTCCATTAGCTCGAGGTGTATGTGATCTTACCTTAACATGCTGGTTATTACAATTCATACATCTCTCTAAAAAAAACCTTCCCATGAAAGCACCTCCTCTATATCTGAAATTATACGTTGTGGTCTACCATAAAATAACATGAACTCTAAAATGTACTCGTAGTACCACTGATTTTACCGTTTTAACTGCTTTGCCAAGTAAACTTGGAAAACCCATCCACAATACATAAGACGTATTTTCTTTTGTCCTTGGCGCTCACAAACGGTCCCAAGTGGTCTACGTGAACCATTATGAACGGAAAGTTCCCCTTGTCAAGTGGATGCAAGAATCCTTAAGGCTTACCTTTTGGGACTTTATAGTAAAGGCAATTAATACATCTATAAATATACTTAGAAACTTGTTCTCTCATTGTGGGAAAATAGTAAGTTTCCTTTAGCTTTGACAATGTTTTATCCACACCCATATATCCATCTTTCGAAATTTTATCTAATCTACGCTTATAAACCGTATATTTATTTTTTAAATCTTCATTCACATCTAAGTTTTTTATGATCTCTTCTATTTTTGTATATCAAACCTGCATACAAGCTACCCAATCAGTGTTTACGCTTATCCCTAACACTATATTCTCATCTTCTATAGGATACCTTGAAAACGTATCTGTAACTTTATTAACTGATCCCTTTTGGTACTCAATCCTATAATCAAACTCTAGTAATTTTATGAACCATCTCGCAACCCGCGGATATTAATCTTTCTTTGACTCCATCAACTTTAAACTGTTACAATCAGCCCTTATCACGAACAGTATTTCCAATAAATATATTCTGAATTTATCGAAGGCACTAACAATAGCTAAAGCCTCAAGTTCCATGCTATGGTATCGAGATTCTTCTGAAGAAGTCCTTCTACTATAGTACGCTACTGGATATAACTTATCATTTATTTGTTTTTGAAGCAAAACTGCTGCGAGGAGTATTGCACTCGCATCGGTATGTAATTCCGTAGCTGATGTTGGGTCAAACCCCTTCAAAATAGGCGATGACACAAGTACCTTATTAATCGACTCAAATGCCTGTTTTTGAGAATCTTCCCACATGAAATTTGAATGTTTCGATAATAAATCTGTAAGTGGACGCGCTATGACAGCAAAATTCCGTAAAAAACGTCTAAGATAGATTGCGAGGCCTATAAAATTCAAACACCCTTTTGATCTTACGGTGGTGGAACTTTGACCAAACTTTCGATTTTAATCTGACCCGGCTGAATTCCATCCCCACTTATTTCGAACCCTAGATAATTTATTTTTCTCATCAAAAACCTACACTTGCTTAAATTGATTGTTAGATTACTTTCTCGAATAACATCCAATTTAATCTTTAAATTTTCTATTCCATGTGCCCTTGTTTCGGTAGCTATCAAGATACTATCAAGATATGCCATTGCTACACTAAATCGTAATCTACCCAAAATCGTTTTAATTAATCGCTGCAATACCGCTGGGGCGTTAGAAAGCCCGAAGGGCATACGCTTGAATTAGTAATGCCCAGCCGGTGTTATAAAAACTGTTTTATCTCTACTTTTCTTCTAAACGGCGACCTGATAATAACCTGCGTATAAATTTAAACTCGTAAAAGAGCTCTTTCTTGCTAACTATCTAACTGGTTGTCTGTTCGAGGAATGGGATAGTGATATTTGACATTATTACTATTTAATTTTCTGTAATCTATACATAAACGATACTCACCGGTCTTCTTCTTGGCCAATATTATAGGACTGGCATATTCTGATGAACAATCTTCGATGACGCCATTTAATTTTAAGTCCTCGATCATCTCTTGTACTTTCACTCGTTCAGAGTGACTAAGACGGTAACTTTGTCAGTTAGATTCAACTGACTCATATTTGTCGAAACTACATACTTGTATTCACAACTATTTGCTGCTTTCAATTTAGCGTTCATTCTTATTGTAATTCGAAGCGCCTCTAATTTCATCATAGGGCATGCACACCTTAGCTCTGGTGAGCACGGAACCCTTCTTGATATCAATCGGATTATCGGTGAAGTTAGCATCTGGAACTATTGATGATTTCTTAGTTGATTGTATTACACAATTTGGGGTAGCTGTTCCATTTTCTAGTAAACGATTGTCAACATGCAAAACTTCATCCATCTCAAGATTTTCGTCCTCGTAAAGTTTACACCAATTCGATCTGCAATATTACGTCTTAAAACTGTACAGCTGCTTCCCAGGTCAATGTAACAATCTATGCTTTCGCCATTTATCTCTGCTTTCTTGAAAAACTGTGGATGAGTATTAACCTGTATACATGTAACACTTTTGGGTTTTCATTCGATGAATTTATAGGTTGAAGAATTGCAAGGCAATTTGTTCGTGCCACAGTTTATGGCAAAGTAACCTTATTTACCACACTTAAAACAAATTAGTTTTTTCGTAACATTAGCTGTATCTGTACCATCGATTCGCCGTATTGAACTGATACTATTCGTCTTATGACGCATCTGATTTACTCCTTTGTATAAATTCGTTGAACTATTAGTGCTTCTTAATGCTTGATTTTTTTCTGTCCTGTAGTAATTGTCAGCTTCTTTTAAATAGATTAAAATTTCGCACTATCATGTCTTCTGATAATGGTCCTATGAAACTGCAATATCGACTGACATGCAATCCTTCTACGATTAACTCAATAATTTCGTCATTCTTCATACCAGCTTGATTGCACAACAATAACTTTTGAAAGTAATATGGTAAAATGTATTCACCTGCTTTCCGTCTATATGATTCTGCTCTTCTTCACCTTTCTAATGCACTGCCGTTTGTTGGACAATTCTCGAGTAGTAGCTTTCTCCATTCCCGCCACTCAAAATAGACTGTTCCTAAATCATCCAACCAAACTTTAGCCGATCCAACTAATTTTAATAGTGCAAAGTGTTGTGTAGCTAAATCCGACATATTATATATTTGACTATATTCTTCGACTCTTGAAATCCATGAGGAAATATCCCCTAGACCATCGAACTGAGGAAGAAGCTTCGATATGTCGCTGAATCCTTTGCCTATAGCAAAGAGTATATGTCTTTTTCAACCAAAAAAAAAAAAAAAAAATTGGCTCAATTTAAGTCCAAACCACACAAATATGTGAGTAAAAAACATAGTATGTAATGGCGTTTTTAATAAAAAATTTCGCTTGATTTGAAATACAACCAACACAATTGTGTGTATAGTTATAGTATTCCTTTCGGACGAAAATAAGTTTGAAAGGAATGCACCAATGTGTAAGTTGGTTAAAAAACATACAAAAATAAATTTTTGACATGGTACTTTAACCGTTCCCACACATGTGTGTACCCCGGCAGCAAAAGGGATATAATCTTGTAAAGAAATCAAGAGTAACGATGATGGTTTAGTTTGCCTGAGCATCTAGGCAAGCAACTTCGTTAAGTGTGTTTCTCGGGCCAATTATGGAGACTATCTCGCTTTAATTGCTTCATATGCTCGAAGACAAGCCTTGTTGGTGTCTCATGGTTTAATTAACTATATTGAATTGTGTCATATATACATTAGAAATTAGTAACCAAAATTCAGTCGCAGAAGACTACATCAAATTTAAGATTCAATTTAATGATATAGATCTCGAATATAAATCAACTGTACAACATTTTTATATGCTGCATAATTTTTTGGATTAAACCAAAAGGAAAATGAGAATAATGTCTTAATCTAAAGCAGCATCATAACCTAAATCAATAACAATTTATAACGTAATACAGAATATGTAAATATAAATTTTGAAATTCGAATACATTTCAAGTGAAACGTGTTGTATTTTAAAGCTCATCAAGTGAAGTTCATTTCAGAATTCTGGCAAGAGCAAATAATATATAAATATTTCATTAAGACCACTGTAAAAATTCAGATGCAGACGATAATAATATGAGATAATGAGCTTTCCATTAAAACGGATTTATTTTCATATATCCAATGAATCACGTTATCACGCGTCGTTTATCTCTTAATATTTCGAATGTTCGAAACAAATTAAAATCGAAATTTTACGATATACCATCCGGCACCAAATTTAATGTATTCATCGCAATTTGGTTACACAGCTTTCTGCAATAACAGCTATCATAAATCATTTTATGTTGTCATAGTCAACATATATTACGAGTAAGACGGTAACACCATTTTTGACATGATTTATCTCCTGAATTGATACATGAAGCATAAAATAATAAATTCATAATTGAGATTCTATTTAATTATGTACAAATTCCAAAAATGTGCCATCATTATTTTGGTCTCAGCACACTGAAGAAGCAAGCGTATAAAAAATTTAAGTTTACATTTCATGGTCGGTGGCAGCTATTCTAGACTAGAAGTAAAAAATGCAATTTTGTGTTTTATGGTCTTGTTGAAGTATCAAGCAACAAAAAACTTTAGTATTAAATGAACAAGTTATAAACACTTTATAATTTTTTGGTTTACGAGCAACATTTATGCTCAAGAGAATTAAACCATTTCCGAAAGCTTGATAAAACTTAATGGCTTTTCACGGTTGGTATATTTTTTACACAGCAATGCGCTCATTTAATACTTGGCTATTCCACATAGAAAATGGAATTTTTTAATCTAAATCTAACAGATTTTACAATAACAACATATTTTCGTGAAACTGTTACGGGGTGGTTCGTTCATTTTCAGACAAAATTAGTGTTAGGGATGTTGAAAAATCTTATTTTGGTATCCTCTGACATACACGACTTTGATAAATTTCTACGTTGGGCGACCAGACACAAGCAATAAAAAGAAATACTATCCTTTGAACATGTATATGTAGATGCTGTATAAGATAGCAGACAATTTCCAGCAGAAAAAATGTATTTTGCTATTCACCGCTAGAGGCATCACTATCACAAAAATGAAATTTTTTCTGCTAATATTTTTTGACACCAGCAGAAAATTTTTGAAATTTTACGCAAATTAAAAATTCTCAGCGGAAAGTTTTATGAAAATCAGAGAATTTATGAAAAAGAAGAGAAAATGTATGTTTAAACGCTTTGAAGCTATGAAAATTAATTTGGGTTGCATATGTAAATTGCTTCCAGAAATAAGATCTGCCGTTACCGAAAAGTTGTATTCCCACAATCAGAGCTCCAGCGTGGTCGCAGTTAACCGACTAAGGCTCAGGGAGTGGATGGGTGGTGCTGGAGTTGACTGCAAGCTCGCTTGGACCACTTAGAAGAAGGGAAAATAAGGAAGGGAATGGAAAGGCATGGATCAACTTACCGAGGAATTGCTTGTGAACACACTTACCACTTCATCCTAACTAAAGCTCTTAACTTCTCATGCTGTAATTAAAATCTACTTAGCGAAACAATACACGACAAGTGAAATAAATTGCCATTAGAAAATTTAAGAAGACACATTGTTTTCGAGTGAATTCATATAAAACATATTTTATTTATATAAAGAAAAGTAAAAATGTGAAAAACATAATTAGATAGAAAAAAAAATATTAAATTTTAAATGACGTCATTGATTAAATGAAAAAGAGTATTAAATTGAAAATTAATTACTATCAATTAAGAAACTACCACCGAAAATTATATAATAAAAAAACTATAAATATATACTTATTATAAATTGATAAAGAGAAAAAAAAATGTTACTTGGAATCGTTGCGGCCGTTATCCTACGCTGTATCCATATTATCGTATTGTTGCAGTAATTGTAGAACTGCTCGGAGAGGTTCAATGTAATTTTAACGGTGTTGCGTTACACCGCATATTTTGAGTAACAACTCTTAGAATATATTATGTTGTTCAAAATTAGCGATAAATAGTTTTACGAGTTAGGTTTATTATTATTAATATTTTATTATAAGTTTTACTAGTTCGCTGTGCATCACATTCACTTTTAGTTCCTTCTAGTCTGGTCACCTGATTGAACACTTGTATACAAAGTTTATACAACTTATACAAAATTCACTTAATTTTACTGTTGAGGTTGACCACAACAACCTTTTTTTGGTTTACTAGTAAATTTGTTAATCCCAATCACTTTTATGCGTTAGCAAATGGCCTGCATTTTATACACTAATGCACGATAACATTTTTATTATTAAAACTTGGTTTTATCTTGTTATATGGACTTTTCGTTTATACAGTATTTATTATGACACCGACAGTAATTTAATTTTAGCAATAATTAGACGTTGTTAATTATAATTTATAGTTCTTCAGATAAGTACACTTATTCTAAGTACACTTAACTTAAAATACATTATATAACAGTATAAAGTTTGCAAAATTTCACATTTCAACTGTCGCGGTTTTACATAAATATCTTGAATTATTGTAAAGCGCAGCCTAATTCACTTGATATTTAATATGGCCAAAAACCATCTAAAGTTTTGCTTTCATTCATAAAATTCACAAAATATTAACAAAAATTTTTATGAACATTCACATGCCCGATACAGCATAAAAAGATTAATTAGAACTTTTTAACTCGGCGATAAAACAAAATTATTTGAATGCACAAATTATCAATTATCCGACGCTTTACGATTTTTAGGATCTTAAATTATATTTGTACTTTTGAACACTATGGTCTACTGATACCGACCATTTTATAAAAAAAAATTTAATTCGAGTCACGATTTAACTTCTCTAGATAATATAGACTCATTAACTAACTTTTACTAACTAACTTAACTCGTGCTTCCGAAATTTTATTTTTATACCCAAAAATCTTCCGGTACTTTTCCCGCGTTTTATTTATTTTTTTGTTTTAATCAGGGTGTGTGTGTGTGTATTCAAGTACAACCATGTCAGGGGAGTAAGACCTTGCAATCTTGGGACGACAAGCAAGCGTTGCATCACGTTGCGTCGTTTCAAATCGTGGGGACGACCTACACCTTGAGATGTTCTCAAAAGCCGGGCTTAATCGTAAGCGTAATTGGTATGAACTGGTGATATGAGAGATCGACTAATTAGATGGTCGCAGATCATTTGCATGGTAGATACCTAACGGTTTATTGTTCAGGCCCCGGAGTTCAAATGCAACATTTCCTATACATTTATGAATGCTAGCTTTCTTGAATTTTTTGCAAAGTTTGGCGGATACTTTATTAAGAGCATCACTCTGGACATAATTTTTGACATAAACGGTTTTCCCAACTTTATAAGAGTGGGGTCGAGATCTTAGGTTGTAGCGTTTAAAAGACTGTTGGTACGCGGTATGCAGATGTTTTAATACATCTCGTTGAACGAAAGATAATTTCTCGGTATTAGATACGTCAACGTTTCTATCGTCGAGCGAGTGAAGCTGTCGTAAAATTTTATATTGGGAACCGTGACTTATATAGTGTTGTCCAAATGTCAGAAAATATGGTGAATACTTTGTACTATCGTGTAATACGTTCCGCAACGCCGAACCGATAGAGTGCAAATGCTTATCCCAATTTCTATGATTATCATGGGCGTAAGCTTTAATTGCCGATAAAACAGATCGGTTAACTCGCTCACTAGCATTTGCTTGTGGGTGGTACTTTGGGGTAAATATATGTGTGACTCCAAACTTTAATAGGAGATCACTGAATTCTTTCGAATTGAATTGTTTAGCGTTGTCACTTACAATAGTTTCGGGAACAGCAAACACACTGAATACACGGTTTTCCAAAAACTTACATACATTAGAAGAGGTAGCGGCTCGCATAGGTTCCAGAAAGACAAATTTGGAAAATTGATCCAGAACAATGAACACATAACTATTACCGTCTTTAGATCGTATATAAGACGCAAGAAAATCTATAAATAATTTTTGAAATTGGCGATTGGTTTCGAAGGAATTTCCCATTGGTGCGCGCGCTAAAAAGTTAACCGGCTTGCACTCCTTGCAAACTTCACAACTCATGATAAAATCATAGACAAACCGCGACATTCCAGGCCAATAGTAGTATCTTTGCAGTACGTCTAGAGTTTTCTTGTACCCAAAGTGCGCGGCATTCGGCGGACAGTGCGCGCGTTCGATGGTTCCATTAATATGAGATCGCGGAATGTATAATTTCCAGATTGGTACATCTGTAAAGGCACTATTTCTTGTGGAAGGGGTTGTATTATAATAAACTATGTTATCAACTAGTTTCATATTTTTGCAACATTCGGGATTATCGATTAGATTTTTTAATATGTCCAGATACTCTGGATCATCTTCGAATTTCGCAATAGCTAATCCACAGTCTATGGTACAAAGAGAATCCACGTTAGTAGAGAGATCGAACGTATTTCTCGACAGAGCATCGGGTACTAAATGATCACGGCCCTTTTTATAAGTAATATTAAAGTTAAAGCCTTGGAGCTTTAAACTCCATGGAGCAAGACGGCCGGAGAGATCCCTTTGCTCCACCAACCACTTAAGACTGGCGTGGTCTGTGATGATGGTGAAAGGTAACCCCTCCACGTACTGCCGAAACTTCATCACGCTCAGTACGGCGGCAAGGCATTCCAGCTCGGTTACGCTATAATTTTGTTGAGCTCCGTTGAGTTTCTTTGAATAAAATGCAATGGGGCAGTCATCACCTTTATCGGATTTCTGATAGAGAACGCTCCCTACTCCAATTTTAGAGGCATCGCACTCGATAAAAAAATGTTTCGTAAAATCAGGATTGCACAGTACCGGAGATGTAGACAAAGCCAATTTTAGTTTATTAAAAGCAATTTCTGATTCCTCACTCCATTTAAACTTTTGACTCTTCTTGAGCAAACGAGTAAGAGGCTCCGCTAACTCTGCGTACTGAGCTACGAATCGTCGGTACCAACCAGTGACACCAAGGAATTGACGTACTTGTTTTGCGGACTTAGGACGATTGTAATTGGTGATAGCGGAAACTTTATCTGGGTCAACTTTTAGAATGCCATCAGCTACGACATAACCTAAGTATTTTATTTCTTTTAAGAGAAACTTGCTTTTCTCAATGTTGATGGTCAAATTCGCATCTTTTAGTAAACCCGCAACTAAATTCAGCAAATCAATATGTTCGTCGAAGGTCTCACTTGTGACCAGCAAGTCGTCTAAATAAACGAATATTCGGTGCTGCAACTCGTGGGGTATTACCCGATGCATTAATCTGCACATGGTCTGAGGTGAGTTGCACAAGCCAAATGGCATGGCTGTGAATTGATACAGTGGTCGACCAGGCACTGTGAATGCCGTCTTATCCCGTGACCTCTCATCGAGTGGGATTTGCCAAAAGGCGTCTTTCAAATCCAAACTCGAGATGAATTTGGTATTGTTGAGACGCCCCAGCAACCCATCGATGAGTGGTAAAGGATAAGCGTCCTTCACAGTAACCTAATTAACTTTACGTGCATCAAGACACAACCGTACTTTGCCATTTGGCTTGCGAACCAGTGTAACAGGAGAACTCCACGAGCTGCAGTTCTCCTCTATTACGCCTATAGACAACATACGATCGAGTTCTCGGTATAACTCCGCTTGTATGGCTGGTGAAACAGCATAGTGCCGTTGCTTTATCGGCTTTGCATTTCCAACGTCAATGGTATGTGATACTAAATGAGTACGTCCGAGTCCTAGAATAGCAGATGATGGAAATTGACGTATGGCGATATCTAGGATTTCTTGTTGCTCGTAGGTTAAAAAATGTTTGGAATCCGAATCTACTCCTTTCAGTTCGCTCACTTTATTTCTAGGATACGAAGCGGGTAACTTTGAGATAGAAGGATATGTAATTTTAATGTTAAATGAGCGAAAAAAATCAATCCCTAAGTACAATTCCTGTGATAAATTAGGTGAGAGGTGGAACGTCATTATAATAGTTTGGCCGGCAAAAGTCACCGGAGTTTTGATGTATCCGAGTATGGATTCTCTCTGTCCATTAGCGATGTTAATTGAACTAGGAAATAAATGAAACTTCACAGATGGATGGTTTAAAAATATTTCACAGCCCTTGCCTAGTACCGATATGTTGGCTCCGCTGTCTAACAGTCCAATATAAGTTTTATCTACGATTTCTAAATGAATATAGGGCCGATTGTCTCCGGGAGGAGAGATTAATGATTCGGCAATATTCTTTTTACGAACGCGGCGATCTTTCCAGTATTGTTTATTACGGTTCAATTTAGAATAATGCGATTGAGTAGGAAATCTATCGCACGGCAAAGTTTGTGTTGGAGTGTCAGAGAAAGATTTTTGTTGATTTTGATTTAAGTTCGTCTGAGTAATTCGGGGTCCGTATTCGAAGCTGCTTCTACATGATTGTTCGTCTGAGGCGGTGGGACATTTACAAATCGCACCTCCGCTCTCCGGTTTTCCGAGGGCGGATTACACTTAAAGCAGTGAATTTGGCGGTAGCCTCTTGATCCACATGCAACGCACGTAATTGACCAATCCGGGCGACGATTCTCATTAACTTCTGAGCTACCACGATGATTAGGGTTTGTATTAGAACTTGAAATATCTGGCCGATTTAAAGTCTGTTTGGAAAATCTTCCATCAGTTCGATTGAACGCCGACAAATTAGATGGTCCCTGATATACGAATTATGAGGTGATGACTGAGTTATATAGGGTAAAGAAGCCATGAATTCTGATTGTGACAGGGGTTGCCAAACCTGTTCGGAGGTATATAACGAATGTAGCGATTTGCGCTGTTGGCACATAAGCTCCGGCACAAAACCTGTCCAGGTCCAAGTATCCTCATGAGCAGTGCATTTCCTAAACAGTTCGTCTACGCTGCCAACCGCGATATCTGTCAATTTATCTTATAACCCGGCACGCATATTTCGACGAAGGATTCTTATTACTTCGGGTTCGGTAAGAGGCGTTTCTAGCTGAAGGGTCATTGCGATGAAATCTTGGTAAAAGTAATCTTGGTTCTTGATATTTCTGTTTTCGGATTTCAAGTTGCGCTCTTATATCATCGTCAGTTTTTAACCCCTGAAAACCCTTCTTTAACTCTAGTTTTAGTTTATCCCAGGTTATATGAGGATTTCGCTCTATGATCTTAGGTGTATGTTTTTATGGTAGCTGCGATCATAATCTATATATACTTGAGCAACATAACCTATGAAAATAACCAATCGCTAACCTCTCTTCCAAATACAAACGGCGTTACGTATTTGACTTTTTGCCAATAATTCAGAACTCAAATGATGCAGGAGGCCAAACTGAAGAAATTGGAAACCAACCAACCAATCAGACGGTATGCGGCCAATTAGCCTGTGGTTGAGAGTACTTGGAAGAGTTGGGATTTTTTGGCTGAAACAGACTACAATTAATTTAGATCATTCTGCATTACACCAAAGCCGTTTTGGTAGTTCTCCTTCTCAGAGTAGCAAAATCTAGAGAAAACATAGTTCTTATACATGAACTGCTATATATTTTACCACAGAAAATGTTGCCGCGCGAGAAGCACAGCCACCAGAAACAATATTAACTCCTTTTTTTGCTTTGTGTCGAAATGATGAATTTCCTAAAACATTTCTGTGTTCCGAAGTTCCACGTTACTACACTTGGAACACCTCCCGAAAAAAATTTGAATGTCGAAAAATAGGACAAGTTGTAGTTGGACATCCAACTGTTTTTTCAAGCGATGCGTTAGGTAGAATATACACAGTGCATTAAAATAACGTATAGAATGTTATCATTTGCGTTTGCTTTTGATAAATGGTCGTATTCAAATATAGTTTCAGCATTTGAGAATCAAATAATAATGTATTGTGCGAATCATATCGCGAAGCATGCCAACCTTTAGATTTACTTGAGAACGATGAACATTGTTATAATTCATTAGCAGATGCAACACTTACTGCTTCCGCAAAACAAATTAGAACATTATTTCAATAATACTTTCAACATGCTTCCCATCAAATCCCTTGTGTGTTTGTGGACAAAGTATAAAGATGCGATGACAGAAGACATATTACGTCAAGCTCGCAACACAAATACAAAGACTGATTTACATTACACTGAGGACATGTATAACCAAATATTAATTCACATAGAGGACGTTTGTTTAGTGATTGTAAATAAATTATTGAGTCAATTAGGAATGCCATCACCAAATCGAGTAATTACTGACTTAATTGATCGCGAAATAAAACGTGAAAAGAACTACAACACTGATGTATTAAATACTTTTGTTCAACAAAACATACCAGCAATAATACGTTTACAAAACTACGATGCAACGTTTAATGCTGACAATGGTGGATTATATTTTCTGGATGCTCCCGGAGGTACGAGCAAATCCTTTTTAATTTAAGCTTCCATACGAAAATACCTCCTTCTGGAATTGCAGCCACTTTGTTTATTAATAATAATAATAAATTATCCCGACGACCTATTACCCCTCCCAACCGCGCGCGGGGAGTCTCCATCTGTATTATTATTATTTTTTTGAGTATAATTCAAGTGAATTATAAACAAGGATATCGAGATGCTTAACCAGAGAAATTAAAAAATTGGATTTTAAAGCGGCAAAAAAAAAAATCAAATGTGATTATAAATAGATAGCTAAATGAATAGTTAAGCAAGATGATACCCGTCGCAGACGGCAGGAAAACGGAAGTCGAGTCTGCTTAGTACAAACAGATTTGATAGATTAAAAAAAATTTAAATAGATAAAAGATAAAGTCAAGCAAAATAAAATGACACAAAAAAAAAAAAATAAGTTAAATAAAATATCAAACCATAGTAAAGAAAAATAAAGACGTTTTTTCAACGTACGTTTTGCCATATTGTAATCGATAAGATGGCAGTGCTGATTAGCTTCGTACAACATTCTAGAGACGGGCTCATTCTTTCCGTAATCAGTTCGATTCTAAACATAGGTACTGATCTTAAATCCCGAGAATTTATATTTAGATTGATTTTACCTAACAGAACAGGAGGATCGATACCCCCAGCTAGTATTTGATGGATGAAAGCCACGTCCGCAACAACTCGGCGCTTACTAAGTGATTGTAAATTAATTAGCTGCAGACGATCTTGATATGGAGGCAGGTTAAACATGTCCACCCATGGTAGTCCGCGTAAAGCAAAGCGAAGAAATCTACGCTGGACTGCTTCAATCCTCTTAATGTGAACCTCATGATAAGGCGACCACACCTGGCTAGCATATTCGAGCAGGGGACGAACGAATGTTGAATAGAGAGCCTTCGTAACATAAGGATCGTCGAATTCTTTCGACCAACGCTTGATGAAACCGAGCGCAGAATTGGCTTGGCTGATAATACGATCGATGTGATGTCTAAAATTCAATTCACTGTCGCAAATGACCCCCAAATCTCGAACAGAACTGGCTCTGGTAACGGCGTCGCTGTTAATGTAATAGTCGCGAGAGATAGACTGTGCACGTTTTCGAGAGTAGGTGATAGTTTTGCATTTACCCACGTTCAAATCGAGGTTGTTCTTAGCATACCAAGTGGAGAAGTTGTTGAGGTCGCATTGTAATAGGCTCTTATCCGTTGTGTTTGAAATCAGTTTGTAAATCTTCATGTCATCGGCGTATATAGATATGGATGAATTTTTAATCAAACATTCAACGTCGTTAATTGACAGAATGAAAAAAATTGGACCCAGATGGCTGCCTTGGGGCACTCCAGATGTTGCTGAGATACGAGCTGATACTGATGACCTGAACAGTACATGGTATATACGCGCTTTTAGATAAGAGCCGACCCAACGGAGAATTTGGGGAGGAAAACCAAGGGCCTTAATCTTGAACAAGATGACTTCATGAGAAATCCTGTCGAACGCCTTGCTAAAATCCGTGAAAATGACATCAACCTCATTCCCTGCCTCCATCGTATCTAAAGTTTGTGATGTGAATTCAATAAGGTTTGTTGTCGTGGACCGTGCTTTGAGAAAGCCATGCTGATTTACAACGGTTTACAATGAAAGTACAGTGAGTCATACACAATACTTTCAAACAGCTTAAGAATACTAGATAATTTCGCAATCGGTCTGTAATTACAAATGTCTGAAGCTATAACCAGCGAGTCTGTAAGAGTCAGTAACGAAAGCTTACAGAATTTAACGAAAATGTTTTATTACAGAATCTTTGACAGTTTGACCAGCGAATCTGTAACACGATTATTGTCAATTGAATTTTTAAATGTCAATTTACTATACATCCTACAAAACGGCAGAACAAATTGAATAGATAATATCCATTTATAAATAAATTATTGATAAATTACAAATCAACCATGCCACGATGGTATGACATTTATATTAGAATTGTTTTTATATTAGAATTGTATTCAATTTTGAAGTTTCCTTCAGTTTGAGCGATAATTTTCGCTCTTGTTACGGATTGCTAAATGACAATTCAAATTTAACGAAACTGCACGAAAAGAACTTTGGGTTTCGCTGGTCAGTAATGTCAATAAACATACATTTTTCAGATGTCGCTTTGTTACTTAAATTTCTTACAGACTCGCTGGTTACGCCTTGACTTGCAACCGTTCTTATGAATGGGAACTATAAACGAACTTTTCCAAATAGATGGAAAAATGCCAAGTGAAAGCGACTTTTGGAAAAGTGTAGTCAGTGGCTGAGCAAGAATATCACTACAGTTTTTTAGGACGATGGATGGTAGTCCGTCAGGACCAGATGAAAAATCATCTTTAAGTTTGGAAATCTTATGTACTACGGATTCATAATCGATTTGAATAGAAGTTAACGTTGTTTGAGTACAGTTATTCATATGTGTAAAGTAACCTTCATCGGGCTCAAAACCGCTATTTGTGAAAGCCAAACTGAAGAAGTTAGCAAAATGATTTGCTATGACTTTAGGATCATTAGAGGAATGATCCTTATATTTGAAAGTGGAAGGGTATCCGTCGGACTTTTCTTCATATTGATAAAGCGCCAGAAACACTTAGGCTCAGCCATTAGATTGGATTGCATGAGTCTGATATAATTCCCATAAAGTTCGTCAGACAAACTACTGAAATCATTATAACTATTTAAATAGTTAGAGTAATCAGAGTCAGATTTAGTTTTCATGAATCTTTGCCAACGTTTGTTCCTAAGGTTACGTAACGTTCGTAATTCATTATTATACCACGGAGGTGATGGCGACACAGTTTTTTGGCGGGTATACGGAATGGAATATTTAAAACATTCAAAATCTGCAGAGTAAAAATTGACAGTTTGTGTTTCTATATCGTTATAATCATTTAAAATTATGTTAAAGTCAACGTTAGCCAATAATTGTTTAAGCTTCACAAAGTCCGCCTTACGAAAATTGAAACGTAATGGAGTTATAGAGTTGACATTGGGATTGTCTTGTTCCAGACCAAAAGTGATCAAAATGGGAGGGTGGTATACATCTATGGCACAGAGGATTAGGTTGGATTCAGAAACGACGCTATTGTCGATAACAGAGGAAAACACCAAATCGAGCTGCCTGTTCAAACTATTCTTAACGTTACTAATCTGAAATAGTCCAGAGTTCAACATATTGTCAGTGAATAAAGTTTGTTTGGCGGTTAGTGCATTCGAAGCAACATAATGAGTGTTATCGTCTGAATAATTCCACTTAAGCCCGGGGAGATTGAAATCACCTACAACAAAGATGTCATCTTGAGTATTCATCAGGTCAATGACAAAGTCAACAGCATTAGTATGAAGCTGATAGCTTACAATCTGACTTAGTGGGCGAATATAGCAACATAAAATAAAAATATTATTTTTATTATTTTTAATTTTGACACACACTAGTTCGATATTATCAGTGTTGGGAATGATAACGATTTGACTATCAAAATCTGTTAAACTCGTGTCTGGACAATAAGAACCATCTTTCCGGAAGACGTTAAAATCCGAGGTAAAAAATTCATTACTGTTGAAATCATTGTTCAAATTGGTCTCAGTGAGGGCAAAAACATCAAATGGAAGTGTTTGAATTGCTAAAAAGACTTCGCGAGATTTAGTTCTAAGTCCCCTTACGTTCTGGTAGTAGAGGGACAAGCGTTTAAGTTTTTCGGAACTGTCATGTTATTATTATTATTATTTCGAAAATCGACAAATTCTTTGAGATACGTTGTTTCGGGCCATGACTCTGGGGAAAGTAATAGGTCAAATGTAGCTTCAGGATTGGTTAATTTAAATGACGCAACTTGTCCATTGAAACGGGATATATTTTTACATTTGACATTTTCTCCTGGGATGTTATGCGAATTTAATATAGAATTAACGTGTGATATAACATCGGCGCTAGTTGTATTGTTACACAACCGGGATACAAATATGATTTTCGGTTTAGGGACAGCCCTAAGGATGCGTGGAGGATTAACATTGCTGCTGCTGCTGCTGCTGCTGTGTTGAGAGTTGCTGTGTTGAGAGTTGCTGGAATTCAATGTTAGCAGGAACCACTTGAGATGATTGGGCTAGGCTGCTATTTAAATGGTTGATAGCTGTGGCAGGAAAAAGTTCCTGTTGAAGACTAAGAATATTAGCGCGATCTGTAATTGCAGCTGGTTTGTGAATTAAGAGGGAGTTTGTTAGATCATAGCAAGCATCACTTGTAGTTCTCAATTCCTGCTCAAATCGCACGATTAGCGAGTCATCAATGGTTTTACTCGAGCTATCTGAAGTAGTACGTGCTGATATACGAGTATTGAAATCGTTGGACAACCTCAAAATTAATTCAGTATTTGATGCCAGCTGTTTATTTATGAGCAAATTATTCTTAATGTTGTCAGCTGTAAGTTCATTGTTGTAATGGATGTTGGTCAGATTGTTCTTAATACTGGAAATAACTGAATCAGTTTTATTACTGACCGCTTCATTAATGATCGAGTCGAAATTGTCGATAAACTTGCTAATTTTTGCAAAATATTTTTCGGTACCGAAATTGGAAAGCGCGATTGATTTGGTATTAGCGGCAATGCAATCTTCGGTACGATCTAAGGAAGAAGAAATTTAGTCAAAATTGTTGCACAACAAATTTAACTTCTTCTCCAAGTTAAACATTCGATTACAATTTTCGTTAAACCCTGTTTTATATTCAACAAAACTGCGAGTAATTGCACCCATTGATTCGTTTAGCAATAAAAGTTGTCCGTTAACATTATTGCTTTTACAATCAATAGAAATAAAGTCAAATTTTTTATAAAATTGGAGTCAACACGTAATAACGGAACGCGTTCAGATGTATGGTTGGATGACGTATTACAGAAACAACATTTAATTACTGAGTTCATTGTAAATAAGTTGCGCAATAGTGCGCAGCAAAACAAATGTTAAGCGACACAAGTTTCAGTTCAGTTTAGCTGAAATAGGATACAACACTACACAATGTTCCCGTTAATAACCAATGTATACGTATTATTGTGTATTTATTACGGCACAATATAAAAAATAAATGAATGAGTGAGTGAGATCATTATAAAAATGTATATTATATGTTAAAAATACGTATATTAATATAACTCAATTCATAAATAATATTGAATTATGCACTGATTTTTACCGCTGCACATTTTACCACAAACTAATCACAAATATAACATGTATGTGTAATAATTATAAAATATATCCGTTATTAGAAATTATTTAAAGCTACTGTTCAATACTTATCGGAATGTTCGGCTCTATGACATATATGTAAAAAAGCACAGGATAAATAAACACAGACTAAATCTTGCACCACAGAAACGATTCAAATTAAAGGCACAAGCCTATAATCACAGTACTATATATTATATGACAAAATTTGGTAAAATAATGTGCAGTTATGTAGAATGAATCACAGAACTTCATATTAACACACTCATATAAATAAAATATACACACGTGAAACTAGGAGTCACATGCGTTAAATAAAACCATATTGCCACTGATTGGAAGGCCACGTATTTATTGATATTATTAATATTATACCACTTATCAACTAGTCACACACTTATCAAAGTCACTACCACAAATTTAAAAATAACCTTGAAAAAATATAAATAAAATAAAATTAAAAAAAAAAACACGTCTGAACTAGACGAAGTCAAAATTGGAATGGTGGTGGAAGTACGGCACATTCAGCATTGAAGCTACCTTTTAATATGCAACTAGCAGAAAATCCAACTTGAAATATTTCTAAAACATCTGGAATGGCAAAAGTACTTCAACAATGCAAGATTATTTATGGGATGAGTGTACAATGGCTCAGAAAAAAATCGTTGGTATCTCAGGATCGAACATTGAAAGATTTACGCACCAAACGACAACCATTGCCTTATATTATTAGCAGGTGATTTCAGACAAACATTAGCATATTATCCCATTATCTACACAGCAATATTTCGTGTAATTAAATGTACTTCAATATACCTTAAATTTTGTTACTCAGCCGATGACTAATCGCCTACCTGCGCGATCCATAGAATAATTTTTATTGCTTATTTTTTGTCCTTCCTTCTTTTATTTATTTTCTGTTTTTTTGTACTACATACCAAAATTTTTATTTTTACAAATCAGTAGATATTCCTGATGATGACCTAACAATTCAAAATATATCGAGTGATTTTTTAAACTTTTTGAAAATATTCAAAAAATCTAATTTTGCGAAATAAAAACAAGTGTTTAATAAAATGTGTTTATTTATTTATTTTAGTTTATAGTTTTATTTTAGAATTGAATAAGCGCAAGCTCTATCAATTTAATTAACTGCAATGCCTTACATAAAAAGTAATAAAATTATTCAATTTAGAATGTAAATTTGTGAACTTAAATGGACTGTTATCGTTGGAATGTAAATATTCTTTCAGTAAAGTTAAACATTCGAATATTTTACTCGATCGTCTTTACTTTTACCTATACTTTTACTTATAAACATAAGTAAGATAAACATCTCCAGTCATTCCAGAATAAATAATTGCCTTAATAATTGTTTATATTAGAAGAACACTTAAGGGATAGAATATCCTAGAATAAGATGGTCTGTAGATTACTGCAAAAGCCATTTTCGTTTCTCAATTCTCTAATATAAATGTGAAGTGTTTCAAGTGTCTGATTTGACAACATCTATAATAGATTAGTTCTCCACATGATAAACAAAGCTTTCAACTTGGTGTACACTCGTAATATTTTGCTTGACCATTACACTTGCACAAATAAGAAAGACGAGTACAGTACAACAAATATGACGGCCTATATATAGAAAATCTAAATTAGTTGACAAATTTCAATTTGTTGTTGTTTAATATTGCATTTAGAGGTGCTATTAGCTTTCAACAATCTTTAAGATCTTACAATGTTTTAATTCTAGACTATTCATTAATCTTGTGTTTGAGAAGTTGACAATTAGGACAAATTTCGAACAATAATGAACGAGTACAAAATTTAATTATGTTATGCATTAAAACTAACTTTTCTAAAGAAGTAGTTAACTGATCAAATACTAGAAATGGTTTCGATTAATAAATTTTCGATGCTATTGAGGACTTAGTCTGGAGAAGAAGTAAATTGTTCTATTCCGTTTTTTGATATGACCCTCATTCGAAAGAATTGCAGAATCAAAACTTGCTGGTACAAAAAAAGTACAAGTTCAGACCGTGTTCTAAATTTTATTTCCTCCCATCCAAATAATATGAAATTTTACTTAGCTGTATCATTCGCTCGAAATGTACTTTCGCTTTCCAATAATAAGTTTCACAATGAAAACATCATCACAATAACGAATATACTTCAAAATAATAACTACCCGATTAATATAATTAGAAAAGCGATTGCTAAAGCGAAACGTCTTAATGCAAATAACCATGAATCAATTGTACAAAACAACAGAAGTTCCGATACAGAGAGTGCAACCTCTGGATTCAGAAGTATGACCTACGTTAATAATTTATCTCAATACATCTCTAAAATCGTGAATCCTCACAAGCGCTCAAATATTAAAATTGAATTCAAAACTCCCAATAAATTGAATAAATCGTTCACCAAACTTAAGACAAAATACCGACCAAAGAACATCATAATCTTGCCTCTAGCATCACATATTTTATAAATTTCATTAGTTTAATAAATTTATATAGGCAAAAGAAGAAGATGCAAAAAATTAGTTTTTCATTCATAAATAAAAATTAATTCGAATTATAAATATTTCGCACTGCTTTGAACCTGTTTCATGATTTCGGTTTTTGATTCGATTAGCCTAAAAAATTCAATGCAATCCGAATTGCAGTTCACTTTTATCACAGTTTGAGCTGCTAAGACATTTAAGCTTAAAGCGGACTTTTCATCAGTCCATATATTGGTTATTATTGAAAATGTTCGCTCAACACTGGTATTCGTGGTTGGTAACGATAAACTTATTTCCGAAAGCTTTAACAGATTTTCATGGGGTATTTGTTCTTTTTCAAATGTTTGAATAATTCTACCCACTTTCTATCAATACTTGTTTTTTATTGATCCAATTTTCTATATCGTTCTCATTAAGATAAATGTTGATACGACTAATTTCATCAAACAATTTATTATCGTCGATATGAATATTGTCGAATCATTCCAAGAGAATATATTATTACTTCTTTGGTTTCAGTTTAGTTTTTAGCAATATCCAATGAAAATGTTGAACTTCTTCCAGCGGTTTTGTTCAAATATTCATAACAAGTTTTGTAACACTTGTGGGCAAATTTCATGAAGTTGTCACGTACTTTAGGAATTGAGTGCTCCTATTTAGAAATAGTAGATCTAATAATAAGTGGAATGAAAACTTCTTGCGTAGATATGCTACTATAACCGATAAATTTTTTTTCCCATTTTTGAAATTGAATCGTGAAAAACAGAAGCTTGTTGGTGTATAGGAATTGTATATATATAAAGGAGTTTCTTCAATTTCAAAAAATAATTTGATGGCCTTAGGAACTTTATCTTAACTCAAAAGATAAGACTGAAGAGGTTAAAATAACTTATATAGTCTTAACGCTAACCATCTGGTTTTCGAATACCCCAATAAATTCGATTATTCGGAAGATGCCTCTCCACAGTATACTTTCAATGCCTCTGTTCGAAAAGTAAATCGATTGAAATATAAATAAATTTGAAATAAACAGCTCTCTATATCGTGTGGTAAAACACTAGCGTTATTATATGCCCGTTGCACCCAATTCCAAAAACATTCTGATTTAGGATGACCTTTAACTTTGAAAATACATTTCGATCACTCTTTCTATTTAAGCCACCGAAATTTGTATTGGTGTTATCAGCACATAATCCTATTACTTTATGTTTAATGTTATGTTTGGTCATTATATCTACTATGTTCTCTACAATAATATCAGAGGTTTCACCAAGAAGTGCCGCTAAGTTTAAAACTTTGCTTTCAATACCAACGTCCACATCAAAATATTGAACCATAAGTGGGAAAAGCTTAGTGGCTTTATAATTTGATGCATCAGATATAATAGTAAACTAATTAATTTTTGGTTTTTAATGATGGCCTCACATTTGGTTTTACCACATCCCAACTTTTTATTAAACATATTTTGCATCACTTTCGAGGTACAGCTCATGCTACTGAAGCGATGGTTATGATTGACCGTGTGGTAGGCGAAAACTAGTTCCTGTAGTGCTAAATTTTTGTCTAATTCTATAAAATATTTACTCCGAAAGAAGCTTGTTACCTTTTGCGAGCACGCGAGCAAGTCTAAATTCTTTTTATGATTTACTGAATCATTGTGCTTTAAAATAGTTGTTCTTCCTCCGGAAGCAATTGAAAATACAATATTGCAAATTTTACATCGGACCCGTGATTCATCTTGTTGACTAGTCATAATGCTAACCTCATTCAAAGACTCTTGTTATATGCACTGGAAATTCATTTTTATGATTTTCATTAAAAAGTAGTATTTCTTTTTTTGGAAAAGTTGGGATTCATCTCAATCAACAAGATTTTTCTTATATTATTTTAAATTGAACACTAAAAATAATAAAATTCGACACTATTTTCTAAATAACGTTGCAATTAAAATTCGCACTGACAATGAGTTGTACGTTGTGAAAATAAAACAAAAAATGTATAGTACTACTCACCACTGATCTCTAAACTCTAAAATAGTTTAAAATTCAGCGCACAAAAGGGACACTTTGAAATGATAATGGTTGTTATGAAGAGTTGTATAATAAACATGAATGAAGTTAGATTTTCAAAATTCAATCCATTTTAAAATCTGTTATAAATAAAATAATAGGAAATATTTTATAGAAACACTTTAAAAGGGACAACGAGGGACGTTATTTTAGGGAGGGGCAAATTTTTCCAAAACAGGACAGTCCCTCCAAACACCGGACGTCTGGCAGCCTTATCATAATGTACGACCAAATTTATTTTGTAAAATTTATTTAATTTGTGACGATTGGCATGGTGCAGTTTACCGAAATGTTTTTTTTGTATATTTTTGTGAAAGAATTTGCCGTTATGTTATATTTAATTAGCTTCTAAAATTTGTAATTTATCTAGTGTAAGTTATTTAAATTTGTGATACTAATATTATAAATATTTAACCCTAACTTTTAATTTATTTTGTATACATATCGTTTTAGATTATATGGGCATTTGGCTCGAAATATCGAATAAAATTTAGTTTTTAACATTTAATTAAAATGTATAAATAATTATAAAATTTTATATAGCTGACATGACCTGTTTTCATAAAACATAAATAAGATTCTAAAAAAAATTATTGCATGAGTACCTCGTGGAGTTCGGAAAACTCGCTGTGACTAAAAAAAATTTGATAGTTAAATGAACTTCGTGAACAGATTCCAAGATCCGACAATTATACTTAGATATTGGAGCTGAAAGTGCTAAATAGGGCATTTCGTCTTCAACAATGAAATACACTGAAATTAAGATCTACTTAACACAGATTTGATTGGATTTCAAAAACATACATGTTTATGTAGTGGAACATTATATGATAACAAAAAATACAGACTTTTGTGCAAAACGAAGTGTATCGTGAAAAAATGCAAAAATACGCCTAAAAAAATACAAGAAGGAATATCTTACCATCAGTAAGTTTACCAAGTGTTTATATAAAATAAAATGTAAATTATGTTAAGAAGCTATAGTGATCTTGAATTTAAGTTATAAATCAGACAAAAATAAGAAAACAATTTTGGTTGTGGCGCTGGGTTCTTACATGTTTTATTACCAGGATCGTATTTGTTTATTTTAGTTTAATAAAACGGCGGATATTTCATGTGCTACGTGCTTAGCTTTTCATAATTTATTTTTATTTTAACTACTATGAGTACAACTTTTTACAAAAATTTTAATGTAAACATTTATTTTTAGCTTACCAAAATATGGAGAAATGAAAAAGAAATGGTTGAAATCAATTGGCTTGGAAAAGCAAGATGTAATCACTAAAAATGCAATTGCTTGCTCGGTACATTTTGAAAAGCACTATTTCACAAAAGGGAATCAAATGAGAAAGAGATTAAAAAAATCGGCCATTCCCACCTTGAACATTGATAATAATCAAAATAATCTTGAAAATACGTACCCCAATATTATTCAAACCACAATCCGTTATCCCGTGTCCGAACACTCATATTTTAAATCTGACCCTCTAGAAGTTTGCCCTACTTCTATAGATGACTCTGTTAATACAAATGGGGCTAATTTTAAAGCTTCGGATTTGTTTAATGGCGAAGAGAATTTGAATAATGATAATATAAACGATTTAAACAAAAGTGATGCTTGCATTCCTAGTAAAATTATAAAACCATCCTATTCACACGAACAATTTAATAAAATAACGTTAAAACAAGCAATGATCTCATCAGATACTGATCTTGATGCGAGTCCAAGAAACAAATTTCGAAAACGAAAACTGAAATTTTTAAGGAATAGATACAAGAAAATGGAAATAAAAAATATGAATCTACGACAAAAAAATAGTAGACAAAGTAGAAAAATTATTAATTTGGGTCACCTGATAGACGAACTTGAGGAGAAAAATTTAATTACTCCTTGCCAGAAAGACAAATTTTTAAACCATTCTGACCCAAATTCAATTTTTTTAAACAGATATACAGATAAAATTAGTGGTTGAAAGTTAGCCAGGAAATATCCAGAAGAAATACGGAAGTTTCCTTTAAATTTAAACTATTATTCTCCGAGGGCCTATGAATATGTTCGGAAACAATTTAAAAATTGCTCACCTCACTCTCGGACACTTGCTAATTGAAATAAAATAGTAAATGGGCATCCAGGTTTTACTTCAGAGTCTTTTCATACTCTACAGTTGCAGGTCCGATCAAAAAAGAAATGTGCATTGATTCCAAACTTGAGTACGATTTTCACACCAAAAGATTTTGGGAACATGTCGAGTTCGAAGGTAGCGACACAAATGATAATACTTTAGCTACCCAAGTAACTGTTTTTAAGTTTATCAGTTGTACTGCTCGTTGGAAAATTCCTCTTGGATATTTCCCAACTCATAACTTAACATCTATACAAAAGAAAAATATGATTGAGTTGTGTTTACGTTTATTACACGATATTGGGGTTGTAACAATTGGAGTGAATTTTGATGGATTTCCAACAAATTTTAATGTAACTCGAGCATTAGGTTGTAACGTTAATTTTCCTAATATAAATCTCGCTTTTAAAGTGGCTGATATACCTCTTCAATTTTTGAATTTTTTTGAAACCATGTCATATGTTCATACTTTAGTCGACAGTGACGGCAATAAAATTTCATGGCACTACTTAGAAGAACTACATAAAATTCAATCGAAGAAAGGTTTCCATCTCGCGAATAAATTACGAAAGGCCCATATATATTTTAAGTACCAAAAAATGATTAGTTAATTTAGCAGTACAAACATTAAGTAATTCTGTAGCAAATGCATTAAAATTTTGTGATAGTGTTTTAAAATTGCCACAATTTGAAGAGTCTTCAATAATTGCTTTTATATTTTAAACAGCAAGAAATTTCAATATTATGGCTTAAAAAAACCAATATCCCAAAGTAATTTTAATTTGGTTCAAAATTACACTAAATTTTCAATTTAATATACATATATCTAAATTAAAATTTCTATCCGATGGTATTAAAGTTATTGATTATAAAAGCAAAGTGGGATTTATTGGAATAATTTGTTGTCTTTCTAACATCTAGGTTCTCCATGATACTTATTTAAACACACACCTGTTGAAATATATTTCATTCTATAAATTAAGTCAAGACCACATTGTACTATTTTTTCAGTTATTCGCTCAAGATTAGGAAGAAATTCGAATCCAACTCTAAAACAATTCATCACTTCAAACAAGCGTATTTTAACACACCTTCAATTAAGTGACGTCTCGTTAGGCAATTGTATTCCACAAACAGAAGTTTCAATTTTGAATGTTTCCAATTTTAATTCCGATAGTCTTATTAATTCTTCTAATAACCGACTTGTAATGTTTGAAGCCTCGTCAGATGATATTTCAATTGATCAAGACATTTCTATAGTAGACGAACCTCATATGTATGACGGGGATTCTTTTGGATACCCAATTATATTGAGCGAATTTTCAATTAATGTTATTGAATACATAGGGGGGATTTATAGTCAGATATTTATTTAGAAAATTGGATTGTGAGGACTGTTACAAATTATTAATACAATGTAATTCTTATGAATCGCTAATCAATTTAAAAAATAAGGGTGGTCTTTTTACTCATTCGCCGTCAGTATTATTTGTAATTACTCCGAAGCAGTATTAAAACGGGAATTGGCTATTGAGGACTACAAAAACATAACGCAAATACAATCTAATACAAAATTTTTTAAAAACATAATTTATGATGTTCTTAACAACCTAATTAGTGTAATTATTTTTAATGATGAAGATAAATATAGTCACTCCCAAGAACACGTTAATTTGTTAGCTCATTCTATCATAGAAAAATACTACGACATCCGGTTAAATTATTTTTGTATCCAAAGGTCCTGTACATTAACAAAAAGAAACGATTTTGTTTTTTTTTACATTTAAAAGGCATGTGAAATAAGTAACCACAGTAGTTTTATAATTACTATTTATTATCTATATAATATTATATTTAAATAAATTATCAATAAATGTATCTATTAATGTACTTATATTATAGAAATAAAAATGTAAATTTAGATTGTTTTTTAATTTTAACTTCCTAACTTCATTACATTCGGTGGAAAAAAATGCTAAATACGGCCCTCTTGATTTATTCGCTGTCTCTTTTACCCTCCGAATTTGTGACACTTGACAGTTGCTTAGGCTCATTCTGTACTTTTAACTTCTTTGAGTCAAGTATTTCAAGTGTAACCTTTAAACAATAACCGCGTTATGGTCGCTATTTAATTAAAATCATGTTTCGTACGTAATTGTTAATTAATTAAATTTGGAATATCTAGCAACCGTTAACAAATCATTTACAATTTCTATATGTTCGTTTATCCCTAAATGTTAATTATAAGAAGCGTCAAGGGTATAGATTATATACCACTCGTAGTTTCTAAAAGAATGTTAAAATCTCCAATTGTAAAACAAAAACAACAAGTAAAACGAAAATATTCCAAACAAACAAAAAACAAATTCAAATTCAAATCAAAATTCATTGGGAAAAGATTGGAAATTATTCGAGCTTTTCATTTCGTTTCCTATTTTCTTTCAACGTGTGTTTCAACAGCATCTTTCTTTATGCGCGTCGAGAATATGGAAATTTTTTCTACCGATAATAAAAAAGAACGAAGAAAAATTATATTTAAATGAAAAATTGGGAAAAATCAACTTTAGCAAAAATATTTTTTGTTGATGTTCTCTTATTGCCGGTTTTAATATATTCTGGGTTGTGCGCTTTTACATTTCGAGATCTTGAAGGTGTTTCGTTTCCCCCCCATTCTCTTTTGAAAACACTTGATTTTATTATTTTTTGCTATTTTTAAATTGGAAATGTAGATAAAAATTTCCTAAATATATACGAGAGTTTATACATTTAAACAAAAGTCAAATTCAAATGTGTAAGTGGAAATATATTAAATTTAAATGGTGGTGGTCGGCTTTCGAGTAAACAAAAAGATATGATGGCAGCAATAATATATATTTTTTTAATATTCGGATTTATAATTAAAGTTAAATTATTCAAAAACAAATTGTTTGGGACGGAGTGTCTAGAGTCGTTGCTGTATATGTATGTACTCGTATGCATATAAATATTATATTATTTTATACCAGTAGTACAGCAGAAAATACTGCAGATATTTGTATAATTTTACATATTTAAAGCAGATGTAGAATTGGAGGGATTTATGCTTAAACTTTCTGCTAAATTAATGTACACAGACGTACGTACAAATATGCAAATATTGTTAATTTGGTGCAAGAGTTTATAAGTGACAATTGAATTGGTATCACGTGCGATATGTTTCAAGTGCATCTAAATTTTTGTACTTTGGCCATCATATTTGACCAAGCATATGTAGAGGAGATAGACATTTGAAACTGGTCCTGGTTACTGCTATCTATTGTCATAGTAAGATCTGGGGCGCTGAAAACGACCTTATTGCTTTTAGTAGATCACCAGATCAGTGGAAATGTTTCCAGAAAGATAAGCGACAGTTAGAAATTCGCTTCTTGAATTTTCATAAATATATAAACTTATACCACTACCTATATATTTATACTATTTGTCATTGAATACATTTTTTCTCTGAACATAATGAACCAAATCCATTTATGCTCTAGTATTTTCCCAATTATGTATATACACAGGACACAATGTATCTTCCGATGACAAGAAACACGATAAACGAACCATTCACCTTATCATATGTGAACATTATATAAATTTATAGATATTCGGTATGTGAGACCATATGAGTAATACATACGGTGAAATGTGATATTATACAATGTATCATCTCGTATGTCGGTGCAAACGATAAAAGAAATTTATAATAATAGAACGGAAACTCCTTAAGTCCGCAATATAATAATTCATAAGAAGCAGACACTTGAAACTCATTTAAAAGTACAAGAATAAATAAAATAAAAATGTATAAACAATTGGAAATAAGATAATTTATTTCCACTTTATCATTTCTACCACCCGCAATACTCATCATTGTGTTACGACGCCATATTACTCCTGCCCCCACATCTATCGCACAATCTCGATTATTATGTATTGAAGTTATCTTGAACATAAAAGCGAAAGAATTTTTTTTTATTCACTTCTGTCTTGGGTTAATAATGGTTTCGCCATAACAGCAACATAGAGTGTATATAAGCAGTAGCAACAATAAACAGCATAAATCTATATCACTTACAGCTGTATTTTGTATTTCCTAAAAACAAGGCATAAAATCATAATAATTCTTAGAAGGAGATTAAAAATAAGTATATATAGGATAGAGAGAAATGAGGGCAAAAAATATTCTACTTAGGTCGTTTCTCGCAAACGTGATAATGGAAGTGGGACACGGTGTACGGATCGGTACGAAATACGATTTTCAATTTAGAAATATTTCACGCGCACAATACATTCTCGAAATTTTTAAGGTTCGCACTTCAAATGTTAGATTTGTTCCCTTTTTTTCTATAGTAAAATTGAAAGGCACATAAATTGAAAGGTTCGAGTTTGATGAAAATCGGCACACTTAAGGCGGATTCATTGTTGTAGTTTGTTGTGTTCGTTCCGTTCGTTTCGTTCGGTATTTTTTATGTAGTATTACTTTTTGGGTTCATTATTGATGAAAAAACAAAACATCAAAACACAAAATGAACAACGTACTTGACTACAAAATAAAAATATCGAAAACGTGTCTGTTTGCTTCTACTATTATACTATATATCATGTCGTCTCTTTCTTGCCATGTTCCTTCGGTAAAAAAGTTGAAGATACATCAACTTGATGAAAAAAATACCGAAGAAATAAAACGTCATTTGCAACAAATCCTATTGGTCTACAAAAAAGCATAACGAACAGAACGAACGGAATGAACGCAACGAGCTACAACAATGAATCCGCCTTTAATATGATGTTTAGGTTTTGAAAATATATTATATTAGTTAAAAGCTCTCTTTCGTAAAAAGTTATAGGATTGAGGTTATTTTATGCTAGAGTCGCTTTAATAGCATATATATTACAAAAACAATTTATAAAAATTCATGAAAAGCTTTCCTTTAATCCTTGTTTCTAGCAAAAACAAAATTCGTTCCGAACCGCCAATATATTCCAAACACATTATTTTTATATTATAACCTTTCATGCACATTAAAAATATGAATTTTAATTTTCTTATTTTAATTATTGCGTACAATTCATACCGTACAACCCGTACCCTTATTTACTATTAAATTCGATGCTTCGTTCATTATCTCCTCTAGTTGAACGCCAGAGTTAAAATTGCGTACTATTGTTTTCGATTCACTATTCAAATTTTTTATTTATTGCAATTTGTTTTACTTGTTGAACATTCGAATAACATCCAGCAAACAAAAATAGTGGAGCTCTTAAAACGACTGTACTAGTGAACCAATCAAAAAGCCCAAAAATATTTCTTCTTCATTTTTTCCATTTAAAAATTTTCCTCCGAGTTAAAATATTTATATCTTTGCGCTGGTGACCTGAAAATTGTGTCACATTTAAAAGCTACTATTCATAAATCATACATACGTAATTGTTACAACAAAATGCTTACAAAAATAACCCATACATAAACTACTACATGAATTTTACTACTAAAACAATTGGTACAAAAAAGTGTTTTGGACCAACTCAAGGTATTCAATATCAATAAAAAAATTGAAGCTTATTACACCGCATAAAAATTGAATTTGCGTTGATCAACAGATACAAATGCGATGCGAAATAACAAAAAGAAAATGTGAAATGGCGGCGCGGTGATACGAATGATTCTTAAGGTTCAATCACAATGAAACATGTAATATTACGTAGGATTTATATCATCAAATTCTTTGGGAAAAATGAAAAGAGATCAATTATTTTTTGCTCCAAAGAACACGAAAAAAGAAAAAAATGGTTTGTTTACATTTGTTTAAAGGGAAATCAAAACAAACAACAACAAAAAATGTTTTACACGTAAAAAGAAAAACACTTTTAATTACACCAAGTTCACTTTAAATTACAAAAAAATTAATATTATTTATAATGTTTAATTTAAATAAACACCTTGTTAAAGTTAGCCGAAAGTTGCCAGCCGAAATTGAAAAAAAATGGATAATGGAGGTAGTGTCTTGACTAGTTCCCAGCCCAAAGTGACTATAAGTGACTAATCGATAGCCCCATGACCATAGGTAGATTCTGAGTATATGGTTGGGGTGGGTCTGATGGGGTTATAGGGGTGAAATTTTGATTTTCTCCTGTTCTCAACGATAAAATCGTTCGTCATTCGAGATTTTGGCATATGGACACCAATCTCACTATGCCGATTCGATAGCCCATGACCATAGGTAGATTCTGAGTATAAGATTGGGGTGGGTCTGATGGGGTTATAGGGGTGAAATTTTGATTTTCTCCTGTTCTCAACGATAAAATCGTTCGTCATTCGAGATTTTGGCATATGGACACCAATCTCACTATGCCGATTCGATAGCCCATGACCATAGGTAGATTCTGAGTATAAGATTGGGGTGGGTCTGATGGGGTTATAGGGGTGAAATTTTGATTTTTCTCATTTTTCGTCGATAAAATCGTTCGTCATTCGATATTTTGGCATATGGACACCAATCTCACTATGCCGATTCGATAGCCCATGACCATAGGTAGATTCTGAGTATATGGTTAGGGTGGGTCTGATGGGGTTATAGGAGTGAAATTTTGAATTTCCTTATTTTTCGTCGATAAAATCGTTCGTCATTCAAGATTTTGGCATATGGACACCAATCTCACTATGCTGATTCGATAGTCCATGACCATAAGTAGATTCTGAGTATATGGTTGGGGTGGGTCTGATGGGGTTATAGGGGTGAAATTTTGATTTTCTCCTGTTCTCAACGATAAAATCGTTCGTCATTCGAGATTTTGGCATATGGACACCAATCTCACTATGCCGATTCGATAGCCCATGACCATAGGTAGATTCTGAGTATAAGATTGGGGTGGGTCTGATGGGGTTATAGGGGTGAAATTTTGATTTTTCTCATTTTTCGTCGATAAAATCGTTCGTCATTCGATATTTTGGCATATGGACACCAATCTCACTATATCGATTCGATAGTTCATGACCATAGGTAGATTCTGAGTATATGGTTAGGGTGGGTCTGATGGGGTTATAGGAGTGAAATTTTGAATTTCCTTATTTTTCGTCGATAAAATCGTTCGTCATTCAAGATTTTGGCATATGGACACCAATCTCACTATGCTGATTCGATAGTCCATGACCATAAGTAGATTCTGAGTATATGATTGGGGTGGGTTTGATGGGGTAATAGGGGTGAAATTTTGATTTTCCTCATTTTTCGTCGATAAAATCGTTCGTCATTCGATATTTTGGTATATGGACACCACCTCACTATGCTGATTCGATAGCCCATGACCATAGGTAGATCCTGAGTATATGGTTTTACCATATAGAAAGTCCATAAGAGTAATTATTCCAGTACAATAAATTGTCATATGAAATTTAAAATCGAAATATTTGAGTTAATTTTGTGGCTATCGAACTGAAATAGGACGAACATATATACTTCAATATAGATCTTTCCTTTTTTCTTATTTTTCTAAAAACAAAACCACACAACCACAAAAAATCGAAACATTGTATATTTTCTATTTAGGCATACATATGTGTGTGTAGAAAATCAAAACAAAATTCGAATAAATAAAGCTAGTGTAGTTGTATTGTTAACGTGTTGCAACGTTGACGTAACCACATCATAAAGAACAGAATACAAAATGCCATACATTTAAAACACTTAAATACTGAGGACGATTTGTACAAATAGCAAATCAGGATCATATACACATACATTCAAAATGATCGACTCGACATGCGTACATTTCGATTTTAATGTTTTGTGGAATATAACTAGTAGAAGCGGACAATTGAAATTGTCCGACAAGCGCTCGATAAAATAGGAAAAATGCAACAGACGGACGGACAGAGGTGTAAAACCTCTGAAATAACTAAGGTGCTAATACAACAAATTAGCCTCTCTCTCTCTCTCTCTCTCTCTCTAGCTTCACATCCCATGAAGGGATTTTGCCGCCCGCACTATGGTACTCCAGCCGTCTCGGTCCATCGCTCTCGACCTCCAGTTTCGACATCCTAGTGCCTGTAGATCTTGTTCGACGTCGTCACGCCAGCGCAGTCGGGGTCTTCCTCTACGACGCACACCGGCTGGTTGTTGATGGAACACTTTATTGGTCATCCGTTGTTGTGGGGACCTTGCAACGTGGCCGAACCATCTTACTCGATTGGATTTGATGAATCCGATAATATCGCAACCTCCAAGAATTTGCTTTATCTCGTGGTTCATGCGAATCCGATATTCATTGTTCGCGACTTTAATAGGACCAAAGATGGAGCGAATGACCTTCATTTCGAAGGTAGATAATAATCTACAATCATTAGTGGTCATGGTCCAGCTCTCGCTTCCGAAAGCCAGCACAGGTCTTATGAGTGCTTTATAAAGTGCGAGCTTGCACGACTGCGATAGATGTCTAGATCGCAATAATTTTGATTGGGCGTAGAAAACTCGATGTGCGGCAGCGATTCGGGCTTTTATATCTGCCTGCATGTCATTTGATGATGTTATAACTGACCCGAGGTATTTGAAGTTTTCAACGCGATCAAAGTTATGGTCGCCAATTCCGAGATTTGCCATGGAGATGTTCCTGGGTGTTGATACAAATTTGGTTTTGTTACTGTTCACCTTCAAACCAAGTCTTCTTGCGCAGCGATCGAGTGGCACGAAACTGTCTTTGATATCGCTAGGTCTTCGGCCAAGAAGCACGATATCATCTGCATATCCAAGAATTTGGCCTGATTTATTAAATATACAGCGCGAAGTTTCGATGTTGCTTTTCCTCACTACGTACTCAAGCGCCAAATTGAACAGCACAGGCGCGAGTGCATCTCCCTGTCGAACACCAGATGTTGTTTCAAAGGAGTCTGACACAGTTCCTTCGATTACAATTCTACATACAGACCCAGATGTTGTTAATTTGCACAGAGAAACGAGTTTCTCTGGAATTCCTAGGCATATGAGCGCGGCCCAAAGGTTATCGCGGTTTATACTGTCATATGCCTGACGGAAGTCTATATATAATTGATGTATGGTTATGTTGTACTCCCAACATTTTTCCAAGATCATCCTCATGGTGAAACACTGGTCAGTGGTCGATCGGTTGGGACGAAAACCACACTGATAGTCGCCAATGATGTTTTCGGCGAGAGGGATGAGTCTGGCAAGTACAACATTAGCCAACACTTTGTAAGCAGTGTTCAATAGAGCTATACCACGATAGTTTTCACATTTAAGACGGTCGCCTTTTTTATGCAACGGACATATGGGCGTGGTCTTCCAATTCTCCGGCAACTCTTCTTGGTCCCAAATACATACGATGAGATCGTATAGACTTGTTGCAAGAGTAGCGCCTCCGAGTTTTATTAATTCTGCGGGGATTCCATCGAGACCGGGTGCCTTGCCGTTTTTCAATCGACTAATAGCTGCGTCTACTTCCTCCACTGTGGGATATTCGACGAAGACCTCATCACCTGGAGGAGCTATTGCTCTAATGGGGGTCACGTCGTCATTCCGATTTAGTAGATTTTGAAAGTAGGTTTGCCATACTGAGAGAACATCAGCCACGTTTGTTCTCAATTCTCCATTCCCGTATGGCTGTACTTCTTGGGTGGAAATCTTTAGTGAGATTCCTGGCATTGGCAAAACAGTCCCTTGAATTTCCTACTTCCGCTTGGAAGCTGATGTTTTCGATGCATAATCTCATATGATCGCGTATCTTTTGACGAAGGTATTTAGTCGTGGCTTTCCTGGCGCGGAGATATTCTGCATGTGTGCTTCTAGTGTTGCGAGCCAACCATTTTTCACGAAGCTTTTGTTTATTTGCGACGATCAGGCGACATTGATCATCGAACCAATCATTGCGGGGTCTCGGAGGTCTTCTTCCGATAGTGTTTTGCGCCGCGGTGGTAATGGCTGACTGTATTGTGTGCCACTGCTCCTGGATGGTAGAAGGAGTTTCTTCGTTGTTGCTAGGCCGCTCTAGATAGTTAGTGACAGCTGATTGGTAACTCTGCAGTGACGTTTGGTCTTTTAGAGCATCCACATTCCATCGAACGGTTTTTTGTGCTTGTCTGTTGAACGTAGATGACAGTTTGCACTTATATTTAAATACGACAAGCATATGATCGCTGTCCATATCTGCACCCCTGTAGGATCTAACGTCAGATATACTGGTCGAGTGTCTCTTAGACACCATGACGTGATCAATTTGGTTTTCCGTTCTTCCATCATTCGATCTCCACGTTACTTTGTGGATTCTCTTATGTGGGAAAAACGTACTTGATACAACTAAGTTGTACATTAATGCCAGGTTGGTGACGCGTTGGCCGTTGTTGTTACTAGTTAGATGCAGACTGTTGGGACCAATGTGCGATGTATTTTCTGCACTCCTACCGACTTTTGCATTAAAGTCGCCCACGATGATTTTAATGTCGTGGTGCGGTATGTTATTGATGACTTCCTCCAGCTCCACAATGAAGAGATCTTTGATGTCATCAGATTTATCTTCGGTGGGTGCATGTACATTAACGATCGTGATGTTAAACTTATTAGTGCGAAGTCTGACCGTGCATATCCGCATGTTGATCGGGCGGAAATCGATGATGTGGTGCTTCACGCGCCGATGGATGAGGAAGCCAACTCCAAATTCTCCTCCGTTCTGATGGCCGCTGTAGTGAAGAGTGTAACCATTGGTGGTGTCATGGATTCCACTCCCGGACCATCTTAGCTCTTGTAGTGCAAGTACGTCTAATGTGTAACTCTTTGCTTGGTTCGAAAGGTTCTGGAGATCTCCAGGTCTTAAGAGGCTAAGCACGTTCCATGTTCCCATTTTTAAAGCGTTGTCCGTGTAGAATTTCCGAGGTCGAGTTTGTAATGAATCCGATATGGTAATCCGAGGCCTTTGTTCAGGGTTCATAACTTAAATGGTTTTTATGAGGGAAGGTTGTTGGCCTGCCGCTCAACCCGCTTGTTACGTGTGTGGGTCACGTACTGGTGAAAATCTTAAGGCATCCAGTCCTACCTTGAACACATTTATATAGCGAGCCGCTTGATACAAGACAGACGCCCGCTTCAGCCGCTCCTAACATGGAGAACAGACGCTGGTTTGGTATTGGTTTTAGGGCGCCAATAACCCGCCCTGACATGTAGTGTCCATGACTATAAACAGGATTTAGTCTGCTCGTCTCCACTACACCGCCTGATTCATTTAGCGTTATCCAGGGAGCACCGGCGAGGAGGTATGAATCTCGGACTTCGCCCCCCAACAAATTAGCCCAATAGACAAAAAATGAATAGAATCTTAAGCAAGTCAAAAAAAAATTACAGAAACTAGTTTTGAAATAACACTCTTTTTATTATAGATAAAAGTATGCCTCGAAATATAATTGAAAATTTAAAAAAAAAGTAGACAGCCGCATCTGTGTGACCTCTATTTTTAGAAAAAGTTGAATATTTCAAAAACGACTTGACCTAGAGTTCCCAAATTTTAAATGTGACCTTTTTAGAGTAGTATCTATCTGTGTGTATAATATGTATTATCAAAACAGAATCTACAATATATAGGATTTTTGGTAAACCATAAAGGATCGGGGCAGATGGATTCATGACAGAGTACTTCCAACCAGTTCCATCAAATAACTTCTGGCATTGGTTGATACACTTACTAACCGAAGTCTTAAAAGACTTAGTTGGATCTCTGCCAAGCTCTATTGATTTGCTTTCTGTAATAAAATCAGAAATTTTATTGCAGTAATCGACTTTTTTGAGCACGGTAATTGTACTGCCTTTATCCGCTTTACACGCTATTAGGTCATGGTCACGTAGTTTTTTCTTTATCGCACTAATCACTTTGAGGTTAGTAATAGAAGTAGCAGAAGAAGAAGAGTTTGACGGAGAAGAAGAATTATCAATACCTTTCTTTATTTGTAGTGCATACACTGATTTTAAGAATCGGCTAAACAACCTGAGAATTCACATCTCTGAAACCTAGTAGCACAGGTACTTAAGGACTGAGTTTTTCTGAATCCTAAACATACATAGTGTACCGGTTTTCCCAAGTTTTCCTATATTTCTAAATGTTGTCAATTCCTTCAGGAAATTGTTTCCAACGGAAAATTGATTTTCTGAGTACCGTTATCTACTTCGAATTCATACATTCAATTCCCTAGCACATACAATATAGTATACAGCACGAAATAATTTTTCGAAAAATGTTCTATTTGCTCAGCTTTTATGTGGAAAGGCACAAACGGACCATTTTTTTTTTCAATTTAGTAGCCTAATGCCACAACGTCATGTGCCAAAAACACAGAAGGTTATGCCGTTTGGTTGTTTTTTTATCGCCATACGCTGACGCTTTTGTTCTGTTAGCTACAGCGATATCGCGGCGATATTTTTTATTTATTCGTCGACGCTCGCCGTCGTCGCTCTTGTTCTGTTTCTAGCTTTAGATCGATACTGTGTTTAACAATGTTTGTAAAACTTAGGTTTTGAGATTCTTTTTGAAAAATGGATTCGTAATTTACTCATAATTTTTTATAGCATTATAGTTTCTTCTTGATTCAGATGAGATGTTCGAATTAAATCGCGAATATCTTGGGTATTCGTTGGTAAGTCAGAACTAATTGACGAATGATTAACCTCGATCTGGTAGTTTTCGGAATGTTCAACTTAAAGCAGTCTGTTCTTCATTCGAAAAATTGATAATTTCTACAAGTGCATGCCAGTTATGTGAAGTGTATAATCCTTCTGGGATTATCACGTGGTCGTTAATTTTCACTAGTTTCATGTAAAGTTCGCCATTTTTCACATCAACGGGTACTTTTATTATCATTTTATTTCTGGGTGGTATTTCATAGACAGGTGATTGATAGTTTGGTTTATAGAGTAAGGGTATTTTAACTTTATTAGTTTCTAACGTAAAGTTAGTAAAATCCAGTTTAATTCCAAGTGGTTTAATAATATCGAGACCAATAAGTCCATTGAAATAATTATGAAACTTAAAAAGTAGGAATTTCATTGCTTCTTTTGTTTTGAATTCCTTAAACCCTGGAATCAAAACTTGTTCCGTTAAGCTTTGTTCCGTTAAACTTGTTTCCGTTTTACTTGGGATAATAAATTTTGGGTCTACGAAGCTCTGATTAGCTTCAGTATCAATTGGAAATTTTAATTTAGTGTTTGAATTAATTTGAATATGGATATATGGTCAAGGGCTAACTGATTGATGTGAATTGAGATTCAAGTATCCGATTGGTTCTCTGAGGCAGAGGGCAGAAAAACCGTTTCGTCTGACTCTAGAGGAACATCTGATATACGGTTGTGATTTACCTCGAAATCTTGGACACATTCCGGATAATTATGTGAATTTTCTTGGTACATATTGTGATTTATTTCATCATAACTTTGTAGATGACTATCGTACACTTCGATAAGATCATGATACTGGTATCCCATATTATAGTTTTGTTGTTGTTCTATATTAAATAATTCTCGAGCTTGGTGCTTGGAAGGTCCTGTGTGACTAAAGTGGAACCTTGTTTGGTTTGGTGGAAATCGTGTAGGTTGTTTGTTTCTGATTTATAGTTCCGTGAAGGTATTGATGGTGGTTTAGGATTACTATTAAGGTGATTTTTATTAAATTTAAATATGGTTGACCTAGAGGTCGATTTTTGGGTTTGTGGTAAAAATAGGCATTACTAGGATTCATGGGCTTATTATTCATAGGTGCATATTGATTATATTACCATTGTGGTGTGTAATATTGCTTAGTTTGAACCCAGGAGTGTTATTCGTCAATTTTGATGAATAGGGCGAAATGTTATTTGCCAAAGGTTTCTTTATATATAACATATTCGTTTGTCTGCAACGTCAACATGTGTTGTGTGTTTTCGCCATTGCATTGCCCAGTCTCCATCGCATCGTGTTACTCTGTCGAGACCGTTCCGACACAGTGCAATATCCATCGAATTACATAAAGCCCTGGCATAGATAAAAAGATACATCTGCATTTTCGCTTGAAAGCACTACATTTGGAGCTAATGTCTGAGCTCACCACAAATGCATGTATAAAATACACAACCTATACAGGGATTATGATATCAACTTTGTCGGGGCTAATCATCAATTGGCATTCCAATAGAGTAGAGCCTGAGAGATGTAAATCCTGAGATCGATGCATTATTGACTCAGGATGTTACCTCCTGGAACTTCATTCCTCCTACTTCACTGCATTTCGGCTACTTGTGGGAAGCAGGGGTAAAATTGGTTAAACATCATTTACGTCGCATTTTCGCCGGTGTATTCTAGACTTTCAAGACAATTTTAATAGCCACCTGGGTATGTTCGTGTTGACGGAAGGATAAAAATACTCGTGTTGACACAAAGGTTAAATATATAGATTCAAATGGGTTCGAAACTTGTTTGGGAATGTGAATTTAAAATCCAATTTGAGAAATTGCTAAAATCTTGTAGAGGGAAAAAACAATTGATTTAGAGTTTTCGCTTAATAGTAGTTTAGTTGTTCTAAATATAATTTTTAAATAAACGAATCTCAAAAATATGTTAATGCTTTACCAAAAACGTAAACTAGAATCTGTACCTATTCCTTGCTCAATTTCATGTGGACTATTTTTAAACCGTTGCCACATGTCTGCGATAACTCTTTAGCTATTTGATGTTAAAGTGACTCTGGTTGAATTATGCATGACCTCGAAGATAACATTAGTTGTTTTATCTTCGTCAATGTTCATATTTATTGACAACGATACTTCTCCTTTGGTTTTGTTATCCACATATTCATATATTTAATATTAATATTATTAACACACCAGTTGAGTGGTAATCTGTTCACTGAAACAAAATCAGAAAAAACTCCGGAAATTTAAAATACCAATCATCGTCAACAAAAATAACCGAATAAAGCATTTCAATTTTATCTCGATAAAAAATTCTCGTTTCATTCAATTTTTTTGGACATAAAATTTGTATAATATTTTTTTAGTACCAATAAAATATCAATACCATTAATATATGTATTGCTTTTTTCTTGTTATTTCATTGCAGATTTTCCAGCACATCGACGAGAGAAACTAGCATAAAAAAAAATATGAGATAAACAAGCATCATATACAAAAAAATCTTATATTCACCACAAAAACCGCAAACGAATTAACAACAAGAAAAATGAAAAGAAAAAAAATTTTAGCATTTTGATAAGAAAAGCACAAAAAAATCTAAAAAAGCACATACATATATACACATTCACACACAAGTCAGATTTCCTTCCTCATCCGACTGACCATTCTTTATACCGCACACATCACACTCAGGGCAGCATTTGTTTTATATTCGTATTTCTTTCTACGACAATCTGCACTTGCTCACACAACCGCACAAACAAGGAAAACTTTACATAATTTATTTTGTTTGTTTAGTCACACGAGAAAACCCAACGAGAAAATCACAATGAAGGTTGATAAAGCGGTTTGTACGACCGACACTCTGGACGACCTGAGCCGCGTGATTAAATTCGAAGCAATTTTTTCATCACTCGTTGAAAATAAAATTTTATCCATCAAACGTGAGTGTGAACAACAAAAACAAACGAAGAAGAAAAAATGTTTACTCATTAAAAAGAGGTCGATCGATCATGATAAGGACGAACCAAAATCGTCCGAATTATCACCAGAACCACAGTCAAAATCTCAACCAGCAACGTCATCAAATCATTTTCGTAAAATATTATTTGGTAAAAAAATATTTGGCACAAAATCAAAATTTAAAGATCGGGGTGACAACTCGACGGTCGATCATATAGATGGGGATGAGTGTGAACTGGATGAGTTAAATTATTTTCGCCATAAGAAGGGGCATCATACTACAGATGATATTGAAAAAGGCGAGCTCGATATGATTCACAACGATTTAGATGATGACGATGATGTAACGATTGGGCCAGATAATTCTTCAATTCTACTGTCGGATGATGCCACATTAAAGTCTGAAGTAAAAATTGATATTGATCAATTGGCCGACGAGGCGACATTCACCTTAGGCGATCAAGAGATCGGTGATCGGCCGAAATCGTGCGGCGACCAATATGATAGGGAATCCTGTGGCCCGAATAAAAAATTACGCGTAACTTACAATGATCGAAATAGTTGTATAAAAACAAAATCGAATACTAGCATAGGTGGTACGAGTAGCAAAGAAACATCTATTTATATCGAAAATGAGAGAACGCGACTACGATTATTAGAAGCAAAATCGATTAGTGCTCAGTGTAGCCCAATATTTCAGCGGCAAAAACTATCGGAACTGCCACGATCGCATGTCACGTCATTTGACGAAACAAAAAAGGTGCCTCATCCCAACTATGACCAAATAACATCGATGCCTGCCCTAGTGGACGACCATCAGGTGCGGCCGTCGAAACCAAAGACCACAATTAAAATTAATAAACCACGTATCGAGTACGACAGCATAATTAGCTATAATCAATCAACCGCAACCACAACAACTACATCGAATACGTCGTCATCGCCTGGTTTCATCTCAACATTTAACCAACTAACGTCGGTATCATCGTCGAATCCAATCCCAATCATAACAACCATTAAATCATCCACGTCATCGTCAACGACCGGTTCCAATATATCGATAAAACCACGACGGCCCAAGGGTCGATCGTCGCCACAAAACCAAAGTGATCGTGAAACGGGTGCCATACATAAAACAAAACAAGTGATTGATGATAATCCAAGTGCTATTAATAAAACAAATAATACTAGTGATAGTAATAGTAAAAATAATAAGAGTAATCTAAATAATAGTAATAATATTAATAAGAATAATGATAATAATGTTAATAACAAAAATAGTAATCGCAATAAAAAAGTTATAAAATCACATCGTGATCACCAATACGATAATCGTAATTGCGATGACAGCGATGAAGAATTTCGAAAACATCGACGAAAATATCGTGAGTATGAAAATTATTTTCCAAAATTATTCTACATATACGAGATACACATATTACATTGACATGCGGGAGGGTATTCATCTTGCTAACAAATTTTATTTTTGCTGCCACCGAGGAAATAAAATATCCGGTTTCCGGAACATTTTTGATGTATCTATTTGTTCTTGTAATGTTGCCTGACAATAGTTTTCGAATTGTGTATGTACAATCTGGGTATTTTTTCGTCTTTTATCTTCAAATCGGAAATTTAATTTAATTAAAAGTATTGATAGTCTGAAGAATGAAAAAAAGGTATAATGTGATACAGTTTTCCTTCCCAGAAGGTAGAGAGCAAAAAAATTTATTTGCGGGGCGAGCAAAATTTGTTTCTGGAATTTTGATTTTATCCATTCGATTACGTTTTGATTCCGAGAAATTAAAAAAGTATGCCAGAAATATTTTTTTGAAGGTTAATTGACCCACAAATTGTGCTACATAATTGATTGCTTCGCTTTAATATGAAAAGTTTTTTTTTTGTACCAACGAGTTTTTTGGGTGGAAATCGTATATATTGTGCACCATTATAGTAAATTATTTAGTGAGTGCTTTACTTTATTGATGAAATAATTTTACATTCTGGTAATTTACATCTTGTGTAAAATAATGAATTGTGCCGAAAAACGGAACTGGAGCGCCAAGCCAACCATTTTTGAAGCTTTTTTGAAAATATATTCATAAATTTTTTTTCTAAATTAAATTTTTCTGGCCTACTGAGGGAATAAGGAATGGTGTAAATATTTTCGATACATAGTTAAATGGGAAAGTATTTTCCCTTTAAAAATTATGTGGCACAAAAGTTTCCCAATTAATTTTGAAATTTTCTTCACTAAACTTTTTCCTCCAGTAGGCCAAAAACCTGCAACTCGGACAAAAATGCTACGAAAATATTTTTCTCAAGTCCCTAGTCCCAGGGAAAGCCAGAATAGTGCCACTGGTCGTGAGAACCAAACAAAAAATTTAAAAATCGAGCCCCTAAAATTTAGAAATTGATAAGTAAATTTTCGATATGTTCCATCCGGTGTTTACGTATCAAAGTGGAAATAAAAGAATGCTTAATTATAAAACAAACGAAATTAAAGTAATTTAGTAAGGAAACAGATGATTTTCAAAACATGTATGTATATATAGACACTCGACTTAAAGATCTTCAAATTTTAATTGAAAATGTTGTCGCCGGAGATGTATATGAATGTTTTTTGAGTTTATCAAAATCATCAAGTTTATCAGACTGTGGTCTTAGCAACTCACTTTCGACATTCCAGTACTTTCTTGACGGAATGTTTAAAGGGAATTTGCTGGACTTCGTCTAGTCTTATATCCACGGTACACTAATCGAGTCGCTCCGAGTTGTAACACACTGAACACTTCGAGTCAGAATTTAAGTGTCTCTCTGCATTTGGAATTAATATTAAAGATTCAAAATGCATTTTAGGCGTGAAGTCACTCGACTTCTGGCACAATACAATATCGAAATATTGCATCCTTTCGTTGAAAGACAGAGTTGATGCCATTTCAGAGCCCACACAGAGCCCACATACAACGGCTGTCTGAAAAGTTTCCGACATAACAATTATAGAAGACATTTTGTCTTCAAATTTATTTAAATTTCTCAACATAGTCTCTTCGTAAGTCAATACACTGCTCCCAGCAATGCTCTCATCTCTTCAACCCATCCACATAATAATCGGCGTCTTTCTCTGTAAAATAGTTTTTTGTGAAGGTGATGGCCTCCTGATTCGACGAAAAACTCCGAGCGCAACTTTTAGCTTTGGGAACAAAATAAAGTCACTTGGGGCTAGATCTGGTGAGTAACGAAGGTGATCAAGCAGTTTAAACCGTAATTCATGGATTTTCGCAATGGCTGAGGTGTGAGACGACGCATTGGCTTGGTGGAGCAAGATTTGTTCTGTAAACGTGACCGTTTTTTTGTAGTTTTTACTTTCAGCTTGTCAAGTAGTGATACGCAGTATCCTGTCATGGTTTTCCGTTTTAGAAGATAATCGATTAAGATATGACTAAAACTAGTCGCCATCAATTTTCCAGCCGAAGGAACAGCATTTGCCTTTTTTGAGCCTATTTCTCCTTAGCAGTCCACTGTTTCGACTATATTTTTGATTTTGAAGTGTAATGGTCCATCAACAGTAATTAGCCGCCACCAAAACTATTATTTATTGCTAACACGTTTCTGGTTCAAAGTGAGGAAATACTGAGGCTTTTCTATCTCTCTACTTTATCTCGACGGTTGTCTGACACCATTTGTTGAACTTAATCAATCTTATCGTCTTTGTTTTTTTTCAGTTGAAAGATACTCCTCGAAATAACAGTCATAAACACGCAGTTCTGCAGTCCTATTCCTGAATACGATACGAAAACGAAAATACAAAATTCATATTTGAATTGAATCAGATTCGTACGATTCTTATTTGAAATTGAATATGAATCTAGTACATTCGTTTTCGTACCGTATTCAGGAATACGGCAGCTGATTTAACAATCGTTTGAAAGAGTCGATGTGAGTGTTTTTGTGAAAATGGAAATAATCGATGCGTATGCCAATTTTGTAATTTTTTTCCACACGTGTACATGTATACAAATCCTATTGGAATTATTTATATTCCTATGAGATTCTGATTGAATTTACAAATTAGATAAGAGTACAAAATCAAACCATTTCATAATTTTCATTTAATTTTAACGAACTGAATATTTAAATAAGAGATATAAATTAATAAAACGTGTATTGATAAGGTATAAGAATAATTTTACATACATAAGTTTTCAAAGTTGCAAACCTTTTAATAGAGAATCTAAACTACAACCATTTTTGTACAATAATTAATTAATTTAGATTTATTATTTCTTTTCTTCTGGCGTTCCTCAGGGGTCAGTCCTTGATCCTTTACTATGTTCAATGTATATTAATGACATTGCATGTTCATTTCGTCATTCTTCTTTTCAAACATTTGCTGATGATGTCCAAATATATAGGAGTAGTCGCTTAGATAATGATTCCATTCACTCTAATATTTCTCTGATAACGATGATTTTGGAAGAATTCATAATTGGTCATTATCTAACCGACTCGCTCTTAATGCTAGTAAATCCCATTCCATTATAATTTATAAAAAATCTATATAAACTTCCTCTTTTCCTGGAATTTTTCTCGGTGATTCTTTAATTCCATTCTCTAATACAGTTAGAAATTTAGATACTGTTAAAGTTAGCCGAAATTTTCCAGCCGAAAGATAATGCAGATAGGGTGTTTGCTATCCCCACCGAAAGATGGTAATGCAGATAGTGTATTTACTATCCCAGCCGAAAAATACATTACTTGGTATACCTAGTCCTATATTATTTATACTATGTTTATTGGTTAAGTCATAATCCTAATCCCGGAAATTTGGGGCAAGGGGATGGAGGGCCCCAAGGGGATGGAGGGTCCCCCCTATTCCCTTCAGACTTGCCTCATATTTCGGGGTTTAGGATTATGATAAAACCAATAAACACAGTATACATATTATAGAACTAGGTATATTAAGTGGGGGTGCAGGGGAGGGGGTGTAATTTGGTATAATGTACCAGAAACTTCGAAATTTTCGAGACTAAATTAATGAAATGTTCTGCAACTTTTGACCCACTTTACCAAGGATCCCACTATGTTTATTAGAAAGGTCATAGGCTTAGGTAAGCCCAGCCAAAATTTAGATTCAGTCTGATGGGGATAGGGGGTGTAATTTAGTATAATGTACTAGAAAGTCAACATTTTTGAAACTATGTTCATTAATTAATAATTCATTTCAGACTTGCCGCAAACTCCACCTGGGATTAATTAGCAATATGGTTTTACCTCCATATTTTTCTACATTTAATTGACACCACATCATCGTAAATATTTAATTAAATGATCATATTATCGTATGAACACTTTATGGTAAAACCAGTTAATCGTTTTAGGTCAATTAATTAAAAATTACCGACATAAGTAAAAAGTAGTCCGTGGTATTTATTTCAGACTTATTATACCAAATTACAGCCCCCATCTATCCCCTCGATTCCCTTCATGCAAATACCGAATGGGCTTACCTAGGAAAGTTACAGTACATAAGTTCCGGTACATTATACTAAATTAAACCCCCTATCCTCTTCAGATCTGATCCAAATTTCGCGTGGGCTTTCCTAAGCCTATGATCTTTCTAATAAACATAGTAGGATCGATGGTAAAGTGGGTTACTCAAAAGTTACAGAACATTTCATTAATGTAGTTTCGAAAATTTCGAACTTTCTGGTACATTATACTAAATTACACCCCCCTATCTCCATCAGACTTGATCTAAATTTTGGCTGGGCTTACCTAAGTCTATGGCCTTTCTTATAAGCATAGTGGGATCGATGGTAAAGTGGGTTACTCTAAAGTTACAGAATATTTCATTAATTTAGTTTCGAAAATTTCGAACTTTCTGATACATTATACTAAATTACACCCCCTATCCCCTTCAGACCTGATCCAAATTTCGCGTGGGCTTACCTTAGCCTATGACCTTTCTAATAAGCATAGTGGGATCGATGGTAAAGTGGGTTACTCAAAAGTTACAGAACATTTCATTAATTTAGTTTCGAAAATTTCGAACTTTCTGGTACATTATACTAAATTACACCCCCTATCCCCTTCAAATCTGATCCATAGTATGCGTAGGCTTACCTTAGCCTATGACCTTTCTAATAAGCATCGTAAGATCGATGGTAAAGTGGGTTACTCAAAAGTTACAGAACATTTCATTAATTTAGTTTCGAAAATTTCGAACTTTCTGGTACATTATACTAAATTACACCCTCTATCCCCTTCAGACCTGATTCAAATTTCGCGTGGGCTTACCTTAGCCTATGACCTTTCTAATAAGCATAGTGGGATCGATGGTAAAGTGGGTTACTCAAAAGTTACAAAACATTTCATTAATTTAGTTTCGAAAATTTCGAACTTTCTGATACATTATACTAAATTACACCCCCTATCCCCTTCAGACCTGATCCAAATTTCGCGTGGGCTTACCTTAGCCTATGACCTTTCTAATAAGCATAGTGGGATCGATGGTAAAGTGGGTTACTCAAAAGTTACAGAACATTTCATTAATTTAGTTTCGAAAATTTCGAACTTTCTGATACATTATACTAAATTACACCCCCTATCCCCTTCAAATCTGATCCATAGTATGCGTAGGCTTACCTTAGCCTATGACCTTTCTAATAAGCATCGTAAGATCGATGGTAAAGTGGGTTACTCAAAAGTTACAAAACATTTCATTAATTTAGTTTCGAAAATTTCGAACTTTCTGGTACATTATACTAAATTACACCCCCTATCCCCTTCAGACCTGATTCAAATTTCGCGTGGGCTTACCTTAGCCTATGACCTTTCTAATAAGCATAGTGGGATCAATGGTAAAGTGGGTTGCTCAAAAGTTACAGAACATTTCATTAATTTAGTTTCGAAAATTTCGAACTTTCTGATACATTATACTAAATTACACCCCCTATCCCCTTCAGACCTGATCCAAATTTCGCGTGGGCTTACCTTAGCCTATGACCTTCCTAATAAGCATAGAGGGATCGATGATAAACTGGGTTACTCAAAAGTTACAGAACATTTCATTAATTTAGCTTCGAAAATTTTGAACTTTCTGGTACATTATACTAAATTACACCCCCTATCCCCTTCAGACCTGATCCAAATTTCGCGTGGGCTTACCTTAGCCTATGACCTTTCTAATAAGCATAGTGGGATCGATGGTAAAGTGGGTTACTCAAAAGTTACAGAACATTTCATTAATTTAGTTTCGAAAATTTCGAACTTTCTGGTACATTATACTAAATTACACCCCCTATCCCCTTCAAATCTGATCCATAGTATGCGTAGGCTTACCTTAGCCTATGACCTTTCTAATAAGCATCGTAAGATCGATGGTAAAGTGGGTTACTCAAAAGTTACAGAACATTTCATTAATTTAGTTTCGAAAATTTCGAACTTTCTGGTACATTATACTAAATTACACCCCCTATCCCCTTCAGACCTGATTCAAATTTCGCGTGGGCTTACCTTAGCCTATGACCTTTCTAATAAGCATAGTGGGATCGATGGTAAAGTGGGTTACTCAAAAGTTACAGAACATTTCATTAATTTAGTTTCGAAAATTTCGAACTTTCTGGTACATTATACTAAATTACACCCCCTATCCCCTTCAGACCTGATCCAAATTTCGCGTGGGCTTACCTTAGCCTATGACCTTTCTAATAAGCATAGTGGGATCGATGGTAAAGTGGGTTACTCAAAAGTTACAGAACATTTCATTAATTTAGCTTCGAAAATTTTGAACTTTCTGGTACATTATACTAAATTACACCCCCTATCCCCTTCAGACCTGATCCAAATTTCGCATGTGCTTACCTTAGCCTTCAACCTTTCTAATAAGCATAGTGCGATCGATGGTAAAGTGGGTTACTCAAAAGTTACAGAACATTTCATTAATTTAGTTTAAAAATATTTTCGAACTTTCTGGTATATTATACTAAATTACACCCCTAAGACTTGACCCAAATTTCGGGGATTTGATAATGACCTAACCATTAAATATAGTATAAATAATATAGAAATAGGTATATCAAGTAATGTAACTTTCGGCTATAATTTATTTTTTCTGCTGGGCTAGCAAAGACACTATCTGCATTACCATCTTTCGGCTTGAAACTTTCGGCTAACTTTAATAGGTTGAAATTTAGGGTTAATTAATAAAACTCTTACTTGGGGTGATCATTTGTTATAAAGGTTAGTAAAACGGTTTTTGGGATGTTTAGTTGTTTGTATAAAGTTGTACGGTTCGCTGATAGTAATTGTAAAAAGTATGTTCCTCTCGCACCTTCTTCCACATTTTCTTTATGGTGACGTTGTTTTGTTTGGAATGCTTCAAGATAATACTATATGAATGTTCTCCAAAGATGTTTCAATGCTTGTACTCGTTTCATTTTTAGTATTAGGAAATATGATCATATTACTCCCTTTTTAAAGAGTGACCGCAAAATTCGCCCGTTTTTGCGTAGTCTGTAGCAAGAACAGGAAAGGTCGTACAGAGGTCCCCGTGGGCTTAAATTAACCACCATAAAAAATGTGGGTGAGCATAACTCGATTTTTTCAATATTGAGTCAATTTACCCCTACTTGAGGGGTGGAAACCACCCCCAGAAGAAAGAAATGGGAAAACGGTTGGGAAGTTCTTGCCGTTTTCGGCAATAGGGGTGGTTTCCCCCCTACCCAGGGGGTGTGTTTCACCCTAAGGATATTTGGAACACCATTTCTGGTGTCACTCTTGCCATGAAATTCCAAGCATTTTTATCAAGAACTTCCCGACCGTTTTCCCATTTCTTTCTTCTGGGGGTGGTTTCCACCCCTCAACTAGGGGTAAATTGACTCAATATTGAAAAAATCGAGTTATGCTCACCCAAATTTTTTATGATAGTCAATTTAAGCCCACGGAGACCTCTGTACGACCTTCCTCGTTCTTGCTACAGACTACGCAAGAACGGGTGCAAACTGGTGTTTTTGCGGTCTCTCTTTGATCGTTGGCTGTAGTTTGGTTGACTTTTATGAACTTCGTGTATGTTTTTTTTATTATAAGCTTCTCAGAACGAAGCAACCTCCCTATTTATTTAATAATACCAGGTTTCCATCGTCGATAGCATAATAGAATAATAGTATAATACTAGTATACTATCAAGCCCTGCTAGTTTTCCATCGTACGGTTTGGATTAAGCCTGCTCAAATTGATCATTTGATAAAAAGGATATTATTAATTTATTTGACACATACTATATAAGAATAATATATAACGATAATCAGCCAACAAATTATTTCTCATTGCGGCGAGAAAATATTAAAAACGGTAATGGATAAGCTACGAAAATTAAATTTAGTTTTAGACTGTTAAATTTATAACGTTAAAAATAATATTTGCTACGTATTTTGATAGCTAGTATACTGAAATATTGTAATAAACTATTATACTATCAATTTTGGTTTTCCGTCGTAATACTTTAATATTATAATACTATTATACTTGTATACTATGACGATAGAAACCCAGATGTGTAGATCTTTAAATGCATTCTTTTCTGTTAGCCGTATTTCTCTTTGGAATTTTATTCCATTAGATATTAAGAGGTCAGCGACGCCTAAATCTTTTAAAGCATGTTATTTAGCGTGGCGCGCTTGAATGACAATACATGTAGTACTATTTTGTAATAGTACACTGCTCGTCAAAAAAACCCGGACACTACATTTTTTCAGTAAATATTTGTGTTAACGGTAACTATTCGGATTATTCGCGTTATCGTTGTACGAAATAATATAATGTGCGCCAAAAGGCACTAACGGATCAAGTTTTCGTTTAATAAAAGTAACCACAGGATCAAAACATTTGAAATAACAAAATTATCGAAAAACGGATATTGATAAATCTTCATCTTTATTTAAATAAAAACCAACAATCAATCTAAGTGGTCGGTACTCTAGTATCGAGTATTTCCGCCACGAGCTCTGATCAAATCTAGCATCCTTTTTGGCATACTGTGCACAAGGTTTGCAAAGTACTCCTGACGTATCATTTCCCATTATTCCTGCAGAGCTGATTGAAGATAATCCAAGGTTTCTGAAACGACTTCCCTTTGCCTTACACGACGCCCTAGCATATCGCACATGTGCTCAATGGGATTAAGGTCAGGGCTGCGAGCGGGCCAAACAATTCGATCAATTCCCACCTCATCCAAATAATTGTTGACCACGTTTGCAACGTGGGGCCTGGCGTTATCATGCATTAGTTTAAATTGCTGTCCAATAAATGGAGCGTATTGAACCACAAATTCTTCTAGACATTCCACGATATACTTTTGAAATGCCTGCCAACACCATTAGTGAGCGGCCATGAAATGGGACTCTTGGGCACATTGAGAATATCGCTTTCCGGATCTCCGCCATACTCTTTCCCGTCCATCTGGTGATTGCAGACTGAACCTTGATTCATCAGTGAACAACACGGCCTTCCAGTCGTTCGTAGTCTAAGTGACGTGGTTACGAGCAAAACTCAAACGGTTTCTTCGATGAGCTGAGAGAAGCTCTGGCCCTGTAGCAGCCCTCCTGGTTGCAGTCTATGTTCATTTAATCTTCGCGATACAGTGCTAACTGAAATATTGACACCACGTACCTGTGCTAATCGACCAGCGACGATTCCAGCTGTTTGGAAACGATCTCGCAATGCCATTGATACCATAAACCGATTGTCCCGCTCGTTTGTTGCTCTTTTACGACCTGATCCAACCGTTCGCTACCTACCAGTTTAACGATATCGTTTAATAGCGTGTTGAATTGTACTTCGACGAAAATTTAGGTGGGCAGCAATATAACGCACGCTACGGCCATTCTCACTCAAAGCGATTACTTTTGCGATATTTTCTGGTTTCATAATTATAATATTTGCTAATAATAATAACTAAGCACTGTTAACGTTAACTATAATAATAATACTAACAGTAAATGCAACTTTAAAGCCGAATTTATTTGACTCTGTAGCAAATTTTTCTACAGAAAAATTTGCTGGAGAATAAAAATCGAAGAGAGAGAGAGAGAGAGAGAGAGAGAGCAAAAACAACCAATCAAATTAGCTAAATTGGTATTATTTTTATAAACAAATTTCGCCTACATTTCATTTTGTAAAACTTATTGCCCCCTCGGAATAAAAATTATTTATTCTCTAGTTAAATTTGCTGTAGGCAGGCACCTTAACAAAAATAAATTCCTAACTTCACTTCAAACTGCAGCAAATTTTTCTGCAGAAAATTTTGCTACAGAGTCAAATAAATTCGGCTTAAATGTTTCAAAACAATTGATAGATGCCCATTTATTTAGAAACGTTACAATCGAAATTTTGAATATTTTTCATTTATTACACTTTGTTGCTGTGATTTAAATAAAAAAATACGGTTTCTGTTACACCTATTTTTCGGTTATCTACTATTTAGGCTGCGGGCCAATACTCGGGTAAATTGAACAGTAAGGTAAATTGAAATTTTAGTACACATTTACCTAATATAGCGGGCCAATTCTGTAGTAAATAAAATATGGTAATAATGGCTTAAAGGGTAAATTTATTTAAGAGACTCTCTTGAATTGGCTCATAGGTGTAAATGTCAAAAATTAATAAATAAATAAATACTTTAACATTTTCGCATCAAAATCATAACAGTAATATAAAAATTTGCAACAAATTAGACTAGATAAATGATCAATGATCCAAGTTAGACTGGATAAATGATCAATTTAGCAGCCTATTAGAAGTTCTCACGGAACATGGATCCAAGTATCTGGGAAGTGTTAATGGCCGTTTACTATTTTCGTCCAAACTCAAATTATGAATATAAAAATTCGTTGCAAATTTGCTGATCTGGTTAGGAAGTGGCAATCAGGCTGGTTGGACGAGCAATTTTATTGCCTATTAGAAGTGTTTACGGAACCTGAGTCCAAACCTTTGAAAAGGGGTGTTAATGGCCGTTTAACATTTTCGTCCAAACTCAAATTATAAATAGAAAATTTCGTTGCAAATTTGATGATCTGGTTAGGAAGTGGCAATCTGGCTGGCTGGACGACCAATTTAGTAGCCAACCCAAGTAGCACCAAATAACTTTATGGTTTTATGACCAAATCCCGACGTCGGTGCAACCGCTAGATACTTGAAAAATTAGACATTTTGAACGTAAAATTAAAATTTCTTATCTATCGGTCGGTACGACCACCATACAACGGTATCTTTTACCAGTCAATATCAAGTTATTTTTTATCGAATTGGCCAACTTATTCCACATTTTCAAACTATTACCCGACTACTGTAACTTGATGGTCATTATCTACCCACGTGTCGACTCTTTAGTTTACCGGTTGTTTTACCCGATATTTAATGACCAGTTGGCCACTTTATTGTCATTTATAAACTGAAATCCGACTTAAATAAGTTATTTGACATGCGCGACGACGAAATAACATTTTTCACGTAAGAATCACAATTTTGTGAAATAGTTGACTGTGCTTGACAATTTTATCAAGAAGAATATTAGTCAACGGCAATGATTATTTATAAATAATTAAATATGGGTCATTTTAAATTAAAAAAGAAACCGTTTAAACATTCGACATCAATTTATCGGAAAGTGAAATTTTACTTAAACAAACCTTTAAATCCTAACGTCAATAGAAAAGGTATTTATAATTATTAATCAAAAATATGGCGTCGAATTTGTCTTTTATTTATTCTCATATTTTGTATTTATTTCAGTTTGTAATTCATTAAAACCTTATGCTCACACCGTACTGGAACAATCTGTTTCTTTATATAGATTGGATTGTGATTTGGTAGAAAAACCAAGTTCTGGAAATTATGAGGAGCTTTCCAATCACTGTGGATGTACTGTCACATCAGAAGGGCAAGAAAAACTTATTGAAGGCGACGATTACGATGATTTGCAATTTATGACAAATGAAAACCCGGACGATGAATCGCAATATAACATAATTGAAAATTTGAGAAATTGGACACTAAAACTTAATATTACACATAATGCGGCTAATGAAGTATTGAATCTGTTGACCTGTAATGGGATAAAAAATTTGCCAATGGACAGCATAACACTTTTGAAAACACCCAAAAGCATTAGTATTATTCCAATGGGTATTGGTGAATACTGGCATAATGGTTTAAAAAATTGATTGCAACGTATACTGAAACAAATTGATATATTACCTGATTATGTTTCATTAATTTTTAATATGGATGGATTTCCAGTGTACCGTAGCTCTAAATGTGAATTATGGCCTATTTTATGTTTATCTGATAATTTACCAGATGTTCCACCAATGATAATTGGTGTTTACTGTGGACAAAGCAAACCGCAAAATGCTCAAATAATTCTTGACTCCATTTGTAAATGAATTGAAAGAGCTACTTAATGCTGAAATAAAAATAGGCAATTCAGTTGTTGGCATTAAAATTAAGTGTTTTGTTTGTGACACACCAGCGCGATCGTTTGTGAAAGGTAGAATAAAAATTTAGCCAATCTACTTAAACATTATTCACATTTTAATTAAATTTTATTAATATGCACTAAGTGTATTGCGATTGAGGAATATTACAACGACGGACGACACATGAGTTTTCCCCGAATTCATTGACCTATGCGAACAGATGACTCGTTTCGTAGAAGAATCGATGCAGACAATCATAAGGAAACGTCACCTCTAGAGCAGCTGCCTCTAGACCTTATAAAACAATTCCCCGTTGCCGATTCATTACATTTAATAGATCTTGGAGTTACAAAACGGTGTCTTATAGGGTGGACTCATGGCAGCTTTAATTTTCGTACTAAGTGGTCTGCAAGACAAATAGAAGTAATATCCAGTTTACTCGAAAGATGCAACGCATTTAAACCCAGAGAGATTAACCGAGCTATTAGAAAACTTGATTCGCTGCGGTTTTGGAAAGGGCTCGATTTTCGTACGTTTCTATTGTACGTCGGCCCTATGGTATTAAAAGACTTTTTACCTGAAGATGTCTATTATCATTTTTTGAGCCTTTCGTGTGCTATTACGATTTGCTCTAGTAAAGTATATCTGCTTTTCTTAAATGTGGCTAATGACATTCTTGCCGATTTTATCGCGAGAGCGAACGGCTCTCGCTATACTTTAAAATATTAACTTTTAAAAATTGTTCTACCATATGCATATTAAATCTACAGTCAGCACTGGTAACAATTTGGTATATCATGTCAACAATTTGTTTCAAAGCTAAAAATGCATGTTTGTTTTTATATTTAGATAATCTTGTCCAGGTATATTCGGTTAACAATTTTCTATCAAAAAGCCAATCGACTAATTTGTACGAAACCTTTTTTCCATCTAAATTCCCAAACGTTCCGTTCATTCGTTTAAGTTCATTAATCTAAAAATTAAAATAAAGTTAATAGGATATCCTTGCGTTATGTATATATTACATATAAATTCGATATACTTACAAGATTCTTTTTGAAGTTTTCTTCTAACAACTTAGATTCCAGCATATCGACCTGATCAACTTTACTTAAAGGAAAGGGAAATGACGTGAGTATATCGGGCGCGGCTACTAAATTGTTCTGATTTTTATTTTGATTTTGTAGAATTTCAAGAATCTTATCTAATTTAGCATTCATTTCGCAATTGCTAGCTTCCAGTTTAGCTAAACGTTGTTCAACTGCAAAAAAAGGTGTTATAATTTAGAAAAAATTTAAGTTAAAAGTAATTAAAGTAAAATTATGTATTTAAGTGTGTACTTACAAATTGAAAAATCACACAAATCTTGGTTTAAATTCGTAATTCCACATGATATTACCGTATTGTCGTCTTCAATTTCAATATGGTTAGTTGGCTCGTTGTTGTTGATTTCAAATTCAAAATTCTCATCCGGTTGTACTAAAGTAAGTTCTGGAACAGCAGATTTCTCGGGCTGTTGTATAAGTAGAACCCGTGTTCTAGGTATTTGTGAATAGGCAATGTTGTTGATTTCGAACATGTTATCAAAATTTGTGATTTGTGATAAGGCCACAGAGGTGTCAGTTTGGAGTACCCTTTTTTTATTTTTGATTGCGTATGTCTCTGGAATCGGTGGTTCCGATTGTGAAACAGACCATTCCAGCATTTCCCTCTCAACTTTAACTGCTTCCTCATAAGTATTTAATCCGATTTTTTCATGATACATGGAAAAGTTATCCATGAATTATCCGGGACACTGTTTTGATTTCTGCGTAACTTATTCAACGTAAATTTATTTGTCGGCCAATACAATGTATCATTATGCACCCATTTATGTGGCACAGTTGACAATAAATATTTACCTTTTTCAATTGTTTGTACGATTGAAAATGTCATTATTTATATATTATATTATATTTTTATTTATATATTTTATATATTATTATTCTATAGCACTTGTGCGCGTTGAATACAAAATGGAACTATCAAAAAATTACGATATATGCATATATGTGCATATGTTTTATTTTTTGTTTTTGCTTTAACTTTATAGTTGTGTTGCCTACTTTATAGTCAAAAGTTTGCCAATTACGTTAAAAAAAATAACCAAGTTGTTGCCAGAGTGTCAAATTTGTTGGGAAAATAATTTATTTGATTATGAAATAACTTTTTTGTGTTTTTTGAGATACGTTTGTTATAAATTATTCTTTATTAGAACTTTGTAGTCATTTTCATATACATTATGAAACTCGCCATTTTTTTTAGGTTTCACTAAAAATTGTTTACGTATGAAAAACAAAATTTGTTATTTTGAAAATTTTCATGACTATATGTCAATATAGAATCATAATTTTAATGATGGGGATATTTTTGAAAAGATTTACCCTGTTTTTAGAGTAATTTAATCATATTTATTTATTTTTATTTTTTTGAAATATTTTCTTATATTTTAAAATAAAGAAATTATGGAAGCGCGTAAGTTTTGAATTGGGAAACAGGTACATATTTACAATAAAACTTAATTTGTTTGCAAAAATAGGCCGTAATTAACACAAAATTTGAATTGATTCTAACAATTTTAATTCTTATAAATAATCTTTCAAAGTAGGAACATTTAAATATTTGTATTCGTTTTATAAAACAAGAAAATGAAATAAATATCGTGATGAAAAAGACAGCACGATTGTATATTTTGAAAGTTCTCTCTCCACAAAATATAATCCGAATGACGGACGAAATTGTTTATTTTACGAACATAATAGTTGTTAAAGCGACTCGCATCTGACTAAAAAGTCAGTCATTTGAAAAGACAAATAGTGGTTATTACGACGTTCTAACAACCTAAGATTTATTCCCCAATACCGTTGTAGCACCGTTATCATACCGTTGTACCAACGTCGTCTAGCCGACCACTAGTCATCCAGCTTAACGGCGGTGCGACGTTATCCCAACCCATTTGTGCTACTTGGGAAACTATATATATAAAAATTCGTTGCAAATTTGCTGATTTGGCTAGGAAGTGGCAATCAGGCTGGCTGGAAGAGCAATTTAGCCATCTAATAGATGTGCTCACCGAACCTGAGTCCAAATCTCTGAAGGTGCTAATGGTCGTTTACCATTTTCGTCCACATTCAAATTATAAATATGAAAATTCGTTATAAATTTGCTGATCTGATTAGAAGCTGACAATCCGCCTGGCTAGATGAGCAATTTATCCACCTAATAGAAGTGGTCACGGAACCTGAGTCCAAAGTCAATTTATGAATATAAAAATTTGTTGGAAATTTGCTGATCTGGTTAAGAAGTGGCAATCTGGCTGGCTGAACTACCAATTTAGTAGCCTATTACAAGTGCTCACGAAACCCGAGTCCAAATCTCTGAAAAGCGGTGTTAATGGCCGTTTACCATCTTCGTCCAAACTTAAATTATAAATACAAAAATTCGTTGCAAATTTGCTGATCTGGTTAGGAAGTGGCAATCAAGCTGGCTGGATGAGCAATTTTGCAGCCTATTAGAAGTGCTCACGGAACCTGAGTTCAAATCTCTGGGAAGGGGTGTTATTAGCTGTTTACCATTTTCGTCCAAACTCCCAATTGATTCACAATAGTTCGAATTACATTTTCTCTCGTGGTTAAGAAGTTCCATTCAGGATAGATGGGCAATTTAACAAGATTTTTAATCTAATCCAAGTGCTACTGACACTTCAAAGCGGAATTCAAATGTCTGAGAAGAAGTTCTAAGTATAATTTAAAACTTTTATTAAAAATTTTAGTTCAAATGAAAATTTTGTATTAATTTTATAATTTTATTTATAAAATTTTGCTTGATACGATTGTTTGTGAAATTGTATGTCTTTTGTACATTTTCGATTTAACCGTTATATAACAATCGAATATTTAATTGTACAATAAACATTTTTATTGTATTTTAAATACAAATTCGTATCCCCAGATGGATTCTGATAAGAAATTAAAATAAATCATGTACACACAAACCAATCAAAATAATTTAGTAGGGTAAAGTGGGCCAGATTCACCAGTTTTTCTCAAAATCACTGTAAAAGAAATGTCAACGTTTTTTTCTGAAATCGGTTAATCGCAGTGGATAATTTGATATTTTCCGAATGAAATGAGGACTTCTTGATTTTTGGTTAAGAGTTAGAAATGGATTTTTTTTTAATTTCTATTGGCAAGCCACAAAACGGCGGAACTGCCCCGTGTTGGGGACTTTCACCATAAAGTTGTTTGGGGGGCTTTCACCATAAAGTTACTAATTCAGTTATAAGTTGGGGAATTTTAATAAATTGTTAAAGAAATCAAAATTTTTAACTAAAAATTAATAAAACGTATATTTTATTCATTCAAGTAATAAAAAGATATAAAAAGTAAAAAATAAAAAATGTATAAATATAATTCAGTCTCCAGTCTTTAATTATTTAAGGCTTTAGCTTTAGAAGTATTAGAAGTAGGAACATAACAGACAAATCATCTTATTATCGAATGTTGTATTTAGATAAATCAACCGAAAAAATATATTTTTTAGCTGATCGGGATGTTCCCGGAGGATGCTCGGGCATTGGCAGTTTTATCATGATATCACTCCGTACAACATACTAAATATCTTCCTTTGTCGGCTCCAAAAACAATTAGGAAGAGTCGTGCTTCTTCAAAAAACTTATAATATAATTGTTCCTTGCGTAACACATTACGGATGTCTTTACCTTAAACTTAACTAGTACAAACGTTCCTTTATCGATTATAGCTGAGTCTATGATAAGTCTTTCTGAGACCTCTTCATTTGATATTTTCATCTGAAAAGGAAATTTATTAGTAATTTTATTGGTTTTGGTATTTAAAACTTCTTCAATTCTGTTTTTTCTGGTGTAGAAGTGTAAATGCGCGATTTACTTTCTCTATATATTTGATTTTGAAATAGGGCGAACTTCTGCGGAAGTTTTCATATTTTGGTTGTTTTTTTTATATGTATATTAGGCGTTTCGTCCTCTAACCCACCACTGTCTAATGCAATTTCATCTGAAAATAAAATATTTGAGAAAGTACCTAACTAATTAAAAAAAAAATGTATAGGTAATTATTAATTATTTAATTTATAACTACCTTCAACAACAAAATCGCTATCAGTAAAAATCGTGCTGTTGTAAGAGCAAATTCCTGACGAGTGACTTCGATTCTATGGAACAATGCGAAATATGGTTATCCATTAGTGAAAAATCAAGCCTCTGCTTTGATTTAATGAAGTAATAGTTTAATTCGGATTACCACTGGTGAGGTCCGAATTAATAATTAACGTCTGAATTAATTTTTACTACTGAGATATTTTATTTGAAAAATTTTCTTTTTATATATGATTTTTGCATACATTGCATTAAAAGGTTCTAAGAATTACATATTGTTTTATACAAGAAAAAATAATGCATATCTACATTACAATAAGTGATATACATTACAATTACGTTGATTATTTAATATAAAATCAAGAATCAGCAAATCAGAAAAAATTATTATTATGTTCTGTTGTTATATTATATAATTACGTATACATGTTGAGCTGGTCTTAACATATTCCCGGGCCAGCTTTAGTTGCTCTGGTAAATGGGCATTACACTGTACTCAAACTCATCCTTGGTAATGGTGTGGGTTGTTGGTTTTTGTCAACCGTTCTTCTGCGTAGACGCTTTATCAACCATATTATTCCGATTATCAATATGCCCCAGAACAGTATGTGAATCATACTGTAGTGATGAATATGATGGATACCATTATCTGAAGGCAGGAATTCATTGCTCTTGAGTGTTTCTAGCTGATTCTCCAAGTTGGTCGTATTTAAAGTTGCCAAAAGACCTTCTGTACTCGTATTACTGTATTTTATTTTGTTTTCGATATAAGCAGTAATTTTTTTTATATTTTTAGCACCCTGTATAATATTGGTTGCCTTGCGACCAGGATTGCTAATGTTGTGGTGCATTGCTAATATAGCAATTATTTGAACCCCGGAATCCTTTAGCACGCATCCCGAATTTATGTGGGCAAGACCAGAACCTTGAAGATTGTAGCCCTGCACCTTATCCCCACAAATGAAGTCGACTGTTGTTTCATTGGGTAATACATATATCCACTTGTTCGGAGAGTGAAGCTTGATCCAATGATTAGCTGGTTTAAAGGTTCGTACTTCGCATGCCTTATCCAGCTCGTTTTTGGCGTTGTAAAATGGCTATCTCACATTGGCTCTGATTGCTAGTGGCGCGAATGATTGGTGATACTTCGCATAGAAATTGCATAGGGTGGACAATTTGACACCTCCTGACATCTTCTTCGGATAATAACGCGAAATGTTCACGTTGATGATCCATTGCAATATAGTCGGTTGATGTGACTATCTGAGATTGTGAACTGCTGTGATTAATGTCCGGGACGGGGATAACGGCCAACAACGTGTAGTCCCATGTAAACGACAATGGAAGGGTGACCTCTATTATTATGTTGTTATGAGTGACCCGCCCCCGTATAGTCATGCTTTGGTATAGATGCTGGAGATCATAAATGTTATGTCCTGGAATCGTTACGGAGGCTGCCACATGTGAGCGAATTAGTTGTAATTCTTCTTCTAACTAACTAGGCGTCAATATGGACGAGTACAGGTATTTTTGATTAGCCTGATAAACTACGTCGATTAGGCTTTGTTGTGTATCCTCGAGCCCCTTTAATATTAGCGTCATTTCGAGTATGCTTATTAACACTGCTCGCATTCGGTCTTCGTAGGTGCGGTACTCCTGTAGTTGATCCATGTCTAACCGAAGACGTTGTTGTTCCTTCATTAAATTATTTATTGCTGTAGCTGTGAGCTCGGAATTATGTTTAACCAATTTGATGGTGTTATCGATTACTGTCGTTTGGTTTTTAATGAGCGCTAAGAGATGGTTTTCGTTGTTGCTGATTTTCTCAAATTGTGCTTTGTACTCTTCATCCTCACGCTGGCTGAGAACGCCAAACATATCTCCCAAGACCAATCCCACCGTGTCTCCAAAACCACGTTTAACTCTCCTTCGCTCTTTGTTTCCTTCAAATAGTAATTTATTGTCCGACATTAAGTTGTTGTACTGCCATGAAAGTTGTTTCACAATGGGGTTGCAATTTAAGCTAGAAAGTTCAGCACATACCGTTTCCAATTCGGAGTGGGCAACTTTGAAGTTGTTTAATTCCTCCCAAAAGGTACTTAAATTATAATAGATTATTAATTTCCATTTTATTGCTGTTATTTCAAGCCTGCCTAACTCTTCGAAATATATTCCCGATGAATGATTGAACGGAGAAATATAAATATTGGCTTGAACTACACCCAGAATGCAAAGAGCGATGAATATCGGCAACATTGTCGAGACGTTTTTCCACCAGGATTTTTGGCTCGCCTGGGCGGTTGTACTCTGCGAGCGGGAGGGACAGTCTCGCTTGAATCGCACTTAGGAGCACTGGTTGGTAATAATGTTGATACAGATTCATCCTCAACAGGTAATTTGCACAATTTCACAATAGGCCTCTTGTACACAGCGTCGGCACATTTTATGGTTGCTACTCGAACCAGTCCGTCCGTCCCGGTAAAGGTGTCGACCACTCGTCCCAACTTCCAGCGTGTGGCGGGCAATTGTTCGTCTTTCAATAATACTAGATCGTTGATCAGCAAGTTCGGCTGCCTTGTTTGCCATTTAGTTCTGGTTTGGAGTTGATGAATATACTCAGATGACCAACGTTTCCAGAAGCTTCTTATCGTTTGCTCAACCACGTGCCACTTTGCCTTCAGACCTAAAAACTCAATGTCTTCGCAAGGTGGTGCCTTAAGAGAATCTCCAATTAAGAAGTGCCCTGGTGTTAACGCTGTTAAATCTTCAGGATTGTTGTTCAGTGGTGTCAACGGTCGAGAATTGAGACATGCTTCAATCTGCGCCGTGACAGTATGTAATTCCTCGAAGGTCAGTGTTGACTCTCCTATAGTTCTCTTGAGATGAAACTTGATTGATTTGACGCCTGCCTCCCAAATGCCCCCGAAATGGGGAGTGTGAGGTGGGATGAAATGCCAAGTGGTTCCATCCGTCGCCAACATAGTCGCTATGTCATTTGGTAGTGTGATCATGGCGTTGTTGTAGTTCTTTTTTAATACCGTATCAGCCCCTACGAAGTTGGTTCCGTTGTCGGAGTAGATGTTTGTGCACAACCCTCTTCTTGAAACGAACCGTTTGTATGCTGCAATGAAGGCCTCGGTTGTTTGTGAACTCACTATCTCAATGTGTATGGCTTTTGTCACCATGCATATAAATATTGCTATGTATCCCTTATAAGCCTTGTAGCCCCTTCCTCCAGTTGTCCTTAGTTGGATTGGACCAGCATAATCGATGCCAGTGTTAGCGAATGCCCTTCGCGGCTGAACCCTGGCTGCGGGTAAAGTGCCCATAAGTTGCTCCGCATTGTGTTGTTTATGGCGGAAGCATTTAATACATTTTTGAATTACCTTGCGCACAGCCTTTTTTCCATCTATAATCCAATATTTGTTCCTTAGATGGGCTAAAGTCAATTGGGTGCCCCCATGCAACGTTTTACGGTGAGCATCCTCTAGAGTATGAATTCCAGCTAACATGTCATCAACGTAAAAATCCGACGACAAGACCTTGGATGCTGTTGGATAAGTGCTGCTACCATCTTGTGCCAGTTGCAACAAGGCTCGTACTGCTAGAAAACTGGCTGCTGTAGTTCCATAGGTCACTGTATTCAACCTGTAGGTAGCCATAGGCTTAGCGGGGTCGTCTCTCCATAATATTCTCTGCAGTCAGTACGAATTTATAACGTCTCCATCGGAGCAAAATGTCCGCAAGATCCTGCTGCAATTTTGGGCCGGTCATCATTAAATCATTTAATGATACTCCCGTGGTGGTCTTCGCTGAAGCATCGAAAACGACTCGCAGTTTGGTTGTTGTACTGCTCTCCTTGAGAACACCGTGATGTGGTATGTAATAGTTCTGATTCACTTTGATTTCTTTAGGCTCCACTCGAACTAACTCCATGTGCTTTAGGTCCTGGTATTCCAGCATGAATTGGTGATACATCTGCTTGAATGAGGCATCCCTTGTAAATTTTCTCTCGAGCTGTAGCAATCTGGCTACGGCCATTTTTCTGGAGTCACCTAAGTTGTGCTGGCTTGTTTTAAAAGAAATTCTCACCGTGTACCTTCCATCTGAATTGCGTCCCAGGTTCTCCTTAAAAAATTCTTCGATTTGTTCGGATATTCGGATATTTTCATTTTCAATGAACAATTGTAGTTGTTCTTGGATGGCCTTTGTTGTCACCATAGTGGTTGTTGTTTGATTCTCGATGACCCGGGGGCTACCGATGATAATCCAACCGAGCTCAGTGTTTTGAGCTATTGGTTGATGTTTCTCGCCCTTTATCAGACCATTGGTGGCGATGAGAGGATAATAATCGGCGCCTAACACTATGTCAATTGATTGCGATTGATTGTAATGTGGGCCGGCGAGTTGAAGATTTTCCAAGTGTTTCCAGCTGTTTGTGTCGACGCTGATTTCGGGAAGCCTTTGAGTTAGTTTCTCAAAAATCAACGCATCAACGTTTAGAAGGAATTCACCTTCGAATCTCGGTGCTAATTTTAGACTCATAATGTGACTGCAAGTGCCGGCTACGTTTCCTCCAATACCCGAAATATTGACATTGATCTTTCTTCTTTTGAGGTTAAGCTTGTTAGCCGCCTTGGAAGTGATTAATGTGGCTTGTGATCCCACGTCTATCAGAGCCCTAAAGGTGACAGGCCGACCGTTACTCGAAACCGCCTTAATTATTGCAGTAGGCAACAATACTGGGGCCGGTTGGTTAACCAGCAGAGATTGTTTGATCGAAGAAGAAGCCGCGTTGTTGCAATGCAGGAATGTGTGATGATGTCCATTGCACACCATACATGTTGTAGATTTACACTGACCTCTTTTTTGTTGTGCGAGGCAGTGTACACAAAGGTTGCAGTCACTTACTAGCCTTGCTCTGTCTAACGTTGGCATTCTTCGGAACTGCTCGCATTGCTCTAATCCATGACGTTCTCTACATGTTTTAACCCAACAATGAGGGCTGATAGTGGCGGCATGTATACGTTTTAGGGGTGGTACGAAGGATGCTACGTTAAATGCTCGCGTTTTCGGTTTATTTTGTGCTGCCCATTGCTTCTAGCGACTGGAACTTTCTCTCCTTGAAATCAAAATACTCTGATATTTTTGGTATTTCTCTTGGGTTAGATACCGTTGATTCATACAGCCTGGCGGATTCTGGATCCATTTTTTTGATCAAGATGAATGTTACAAATGACTCAAATGGTGAGATCAAATTTAGCCGTTCTATGTTGTGTAACATTTCCTTCGCAGAGTCGTGGAGATTTCTTAACGCTCCGGTAGTTGCAACTTGTATCGTTGGAAGTGATAACAGTGAATTGAAATATTTGGCAGCCAGCAGTCGAGGGTTGTTGTATCTCGACTGTAGTAGGTTCCAAGCCATTTCATAATTTTCGCCGGTTGTTGAAAGGTGGCTGATAAGTTGCGCTGCACTTTTCTGTAAGTGCGACTTAAGATATGACATTTTTACTGTATCCGACATGTTGTTGTTTCGGTGAATGAGTTCAGAAAACATATCATTGAATGAACTCCAATTTTCGTAATCTCCAGCGAAATTTGGCACGTCCAATGTTGGCAATTTGATTTTTGGACCTCTTGTTGTTGTTGGTATTTCTCTCTGGAGCTGTTGTAATTTGATAATCGTTGCTTCCACCTTGGCCTGTAAGGTGCCGTGGAAGTCTTTTTTAAGATACGACGTCACTTGTTCATCTTCATCGCCTTCTACCAATATTTCGATGTGTAGTTGGTCGATCACATCCATGTGTTTTTGCAACTGGTTGGTTTTTAGCTACAAATATTCTTTTGAGCACTCTGCAGTATCTAGTGAGCACTCAATCGACGCGATATTTTTATACAACCGGCGCATTAAGATGTCTTGCTTTTTATATAATTTGCTGTTGATATCTCCATCATCCGTCGACTCCCGATCCTTAGTAGGCACTGATGAATGTTGTTGCTCACCTGATTTTGAGTTCATCTCGTTGTTTTGTGGAACCTCAAAATCATGACCGGTGAGTGACGATGGTTGTGACCGTTCGGGAGTGGAAATTGTCGGAGTACTGGGCGGTCCCTTGTTCAACCGTTGACGCATATCCTCTAGGAATAGGTCGTTCCTCTCCACCATTTGTCTTCTAGAAACCCAATACGAATGCGTTGATTCCAGCAATGGGGTTGCAGCTCTAATTTTGTCGTCTATTGTGACATAATCTTTATACAGTAACTTTACATTCTGTATGCGACCTTCCAAATACGTTTTAGTTTTACGTATGTCGCTGTCTTTGTTGTAGTTGCGGTGCAAGACAATTATTTTGTCCGCATTTTCTTGCTGCTTCCGTAGTAACTCCTCCATATCTTTCTTCAATTTTCTCTGTGGACGTGTTTTACTTCTTTATATTTGTTGTTTGTACACTTTACTGCGTTGTTTTGTGTGTACGCCGGGCGATCCGGCTCGAAGGACCAATGAAAAATCAAGCCTCTGCTTTGATTTAATGAAGTAATAGTTTAATTCGGATTACCACTGGTGAGGTCCGAATTAATAATTAACGTCTGAATTAATTTTTAGTACTGAGATATTTTATTTGAAAAATTTTCTTTTTATATATGATTTTTGCATACATTGCATTAAAAGATTCTAAGAATTACATAATAACGGAAAAAATAATGCATATCTACATTGCAATAAGTGATATACATTACAATTACGTTGATTATTTAATATAAAATCAAGAATCAGCAAATCAGAAAAAATTATTAGTTATTATGTTCTGTTGTTATATTATATAATTACGTATACATGTTGAGCTGGTCTTAACAATTAGCAATACAATTAGTGGTGCATTTTGTGTAATTCTTAATGTGCCGCAATATATTTACAAACATTTCTGCATTAATCCACCCACTTTTAGAATTAAACGCTACAGACCCTGTAATACCAATCGAAAACCTTTCATTGAGCCGCATACGAGGATATATGTAAGCTGGAGGAATATGAGTCCATAAGGCATTTATAATTCCTACGATTGTTATAAGCGATCCACGTTCTCCTGATACTGCTTGAGAAACACTGCGCTGTCCTTTTTCTGCAATAATCTATAAAAAACACAAAATTCAAAACAGAATTATATTTTACAAAGTTGAATAGTGTAGGTACTTACTTTTAGAGGATCTACAACAGTGCTGATTCCTGTCTCATCCAAATATTACATATCTTTCGCCGTGATACTATATTTTAGCAAACATTGTTGTAAATTATCAAAAAAAATCGTTAATGGCTGTTTTATTAAATCCCTTAAGTCGTGCGACAGTAGTTTTTTCGGCCTTCCTCAAAGAAAGGGTGCGATTTTGGAAGAAATCCAAATAACCAATCTTTACCTGCATTTTTATTTGCATCCCAAGATAATGGGTGTGGAATTTGGTCCATAACAGCGAACTGGTAAGCAAAGCTCAAAGCTTTATTGCTTAATCCGTATTGGAGTTTTACACATTTTTTCATATAGTTTGCAATTTCCTGCTCGTGGATTGTTGTAAAGACTTGGCAAACAGTGTATTTGGAAGAGAATTTTTGGTTAATATGGTCGCTCATCTCATTTCCCGAATCAGAATTAGAATGTAGTGCCAAAGGGTCGACCGGATAAAGTTGTTTAATTCTCGAGATTCTCGAGTTTAGAGTACTTCTTTTTATATTATATTTATAAAACGCGCTACTCGGCGTTTCAATTTTTTCAAAACATCCGATATGGCTAATTTCAAGTTTTCATCATTGATGTTGGCTCTTTCAGTTTTATTTTTATAATTTCGCAACCATTTTCGATATCTATTACAACAAAATAAAATATAAACGTTTTTTATATATGTGGGACACATTCGCCATTACTATTGGGCACTTTCGTCAGTCTTGAAACTGCCCCGTATTGTTTTGGTGAATGTGCCCTACTTTAAAACTATTAAACATACTAAAATAAAAACAAAAATTTGTCATGTTATTCGGATTATTAACTCTATCAGCACTTAAAAGAACAAATATTTTGCTAATAAAATTAACCGGAAAACTTTCCAAAATTAAACATTCACTTAATAAAAAATGTTATTTAGTACTAACCGATTATTGTACAAAAAATGGGAAAAACAGAAATTTACGACTATCTTTTAAACGTTTCGTTTGACGACTGACAAACTTGAGGGATGCGTTCGGAATAACAAAACGAGTATTCAGTACTTTTTTTTAGAATTTTTGAACGTTTAGAAAGTGATGTAAACCCTTTTGGCGCATGTGCCTGATTGGTGAATCTGCCCCACTTTACCTTAAATTAAAATATTTAGTATGAAACGTTGATCTTTCATCCGCACAATAAATGAAACCAATTGGCTTCGATGTACAAGATACAAAATGTAAATATGAGTAAAAATTAAATTGTCAATACATTTTGAAAATAAATAGTTTATGCCGCAGACAAAATAGAATTGATGAAAATGTTTAAGAAACGAATCATTCTCTTAAATTCATTCTCAGAAAATAAAATTATGTTAAATAGAACCAATAACTATTTGGATATACACAGGTTTAAATTACATTATATTGTATTTAAGGAAAAAATAATTAATTTTTTTATATTGGATTAGCTGACCCGGCGAACTTTGTTTCGCCCCAAATTACTTTGTAAGCAAACACTTTTGTCCGTCACGAAAATTAATTTTGATGAGAGAGAAATCAAACAACTCAACTCAATTCTCAATAGACGTTTGAGTTAGACGATTGAGTGGCCATTCCATTCACTTTTTAATCGAATTCAACACTAAATGTATAGGTTTATGGTTGCGCTCGTTTGCTCGTTCATTTGTTCGGCCAATCATATTTTGTACAAAAATCCAGAATCGTAATTTTTTAGCAATATTATTGGTGGAAAAAATTGTCAGAATGAACGAACGAACGCAACCATAAAGGCGGCATAATGTATTGAAAAGTGAATAAAAAGTCGATTCATACTTAGGCATCTATCGAAAATTTAGTTGTTTTTTGCAAATTAACTTTGTGATTTGTTAATCGTCATAGCGAACGCCAAACGAACGGGAAACTGAATGCACTTGTAAAAAGATAAAATAAATAGATTGGATAAAAAACAAAATAGTAGTTTGGATGCAGGCTCCGGTGGGATTCGAATCCAGTACCTCCCAACGTAAGCGCCGAATGTTTAACCACTACACCACCTGTCACAAAAAAAACTGTAGGTACACACAAAATTCATATAAAATAGCTTTTTATTCGGTTTTTCGGGCTTTCCGACTTTTCCGGTGAATTTTTTCAAAAATCGGTTCAGCCGCTAAACTGATACATTTTTTACATCATTTTTATACATATATACAGATGAATAAAACTTTAATTCAATTTACATTTTTTTTTATTTTAACTTCCTAACTTCATTCAATTCGGTGGAAAAAATTCTAAATAGGGCCCTGTTGATTTATTCGCTTTCTCTTTTATCCCCCGAATTTGCTACGCTTGCAACTTTCTGACGAAGAATGAATACTGGTACAAGCAACAGGGCAAAATCTTGTATCCATGTTAAAACTTCAACGACATTCGATATCAGAAATTGGTATATTCAAGCTGTCAAGTGGTAGGTTGCCCTGGTTGGTCCACTGCGCCAATCGAATGGCTATCATTATATTTTAAAGATAGTCGACCGATTTATCCATTGGCTAGCAGCTTATCCATTCCGTGAAATGACCGAAAAAACCGTAAGCACGATCTTTTACAAGAGTATGGCTTTAAACTAACAGATTCATAATTCATTTTGCAAGAATACTGGTCTAGATGAGTTTTCCAAAAATTTAACGGAAATTTTGTAAAATCTTTTTTTCAGTAAAAATTTGGCCCTGTACATCGCATATGGTTTGGTTCATCGGGATAAAACTTTATACTTAAGCTTTTTGGTGGGGATGAGTTGACTGGAATTAATAGTTTTATGATTTGTTTGCGCAAAGATAATAAATTAAGTTACGATGCCATATTTTAAATTTCACAGTGGTGCGAATAGGACCACCCAACGCTGTACTATAGCAACGTTATGTTTTACAATACACAAGTAAGCATCATAAAGCAGATTATAACCGAAAATCTCCCACAAAGTACATAGTTTTAATAAACCTTCACCTTTGCAACGATCCATCTAATTTTCATCATCCATCTAACCTAGATGAACAAAAAAAAAATTCAGTTTAACTTTAACCATATACCGAAGAAAAATTCAGCAATTTTTAACATTATTTTTTTTAATATACTCGTATAGTTGTATCATAATGTACCAGTCTACCATTATTGTTGCTGCAAACTGTTTTTCCGACCTGATAATGAAAACCAAAACGAAAAATAAAAATCAACAGAAAATTACATTTTCATATGCTTGCTTTTATATAATATTTTTGGGGGCGCTCACATACTCACATATGTACACACAGCCATACACACACCACACAAAATGAAAAGAGCTAACTGAATAAATAATTAATTTATTTACATATTCTAATTATTTTTTTTTTTTTTATCTAAATTTTCTCATTTTCATATATGTATATTGTTGATGATGGTATGTATCGGGATCATATGTACAGGACGTACCCAGAGATATTCAGATCCAGTTTTAGTATTTCCATCGTCCAGTGGTTTACAACATTGTATATTAAGTCGCCCGCCGAATCAGCCACTGTAAGTTACAAGGTCACCGTAGTGATTGATATCATTACGTTATTATATATAATTTTTCCTAGGCAATTACAGTACGATGAGGACTTTATATATGATGTCTCGTTGCAACTCGAGCCTGGCGATGCGGGTGATTTAGACGATATTATTGCTACGGGTCGACGGAAACATAGACATAGGTTTGTATATCAGGAATACACTTGTGTTATATTAAGTGCAAAAATTACGTAACGATTTTGATTGCAGGCATCATAGACATGGCAAAAAGAAACGGCATAAAAGACGTAAAATGCTAATTCACGATTTAGATGAGCAAACTGTTAAAGTATATCGACCTAAATACTATATGTAAGTGCGCTTACTAGACTTATCTCGTATTTTTATATGCAGGTTATAGATCCCGATGATTTACCACAACGTGCACGTTGGACGATTATGGCAACAGCATTTTTGTTACTCATCATGTGCCTGCTATTAGTTGGTGTAACTTTACGCATGGCGCCAATTATAGATGATATGGGTAAGTGCTTTAGACATTTTTTAAAATATGTAAATAACCTAATAACAATTTTTTGTGACAAATTTACTAAAATAATTTTTTTTTTTTGGAAATTCACTACGCAAGTACATAATATACAGGTCACTAAAATTATGTATACAAATTAAATGTGGAATTGAGAACAAAATGTTCGGCAAAGTAATTAAATTAAAACGAAATATTTGCAATTTTTATAAAATTTCAGGGTTTGTCTTTACCATCCAATTGGTGTATATCTCATCTGCCTACGTATACATATCACAAATTGTCAAGTTAAGTTTTAAAACAGCCTACAATATATTTTATAATGTTGAATATGCGGGGTAAACCAAAAAATTGGGTCAGTTCCCAGAATTTTTTTTGTAAACTTTCAAACAACCAAATTAAATGTATAATGAAATCTAGTATTTGCTAGAATGTGGGTGGTTTGAATCTACTTGCCATGACTGTACAAAAATTCGTATTTGTTTATAAACAAATCTATAGTCATCTCGCTCGTTACACCTATAGTCTAAAAATAGCAAACGAAAAAAACGAATTATAATAAAATAAAGTTCGGTCATGCGTGCTTCTCGCAACCGAAAATAATTTAACTCTCGCCATATACTATATGTGAAAATTTTTTTTCTCCAGTTTAAAAAATGCCGCACCCGAGGACGGTGTGGTTTTAAACGAAAAAAAACATTTTTCTTTTACTAAAAAATTAAATAATTTTTAAAACGAAATAATTTTCAAAATATCGCAGGGGGAAGAAATATAACAAAGCTCGTATATTGTGTTCGGTGTATAAATGTTCCGAAAGTGGCAGGGGACTACTTAAATTATTCATTAGAAAATTTAGAAATACAAAAACAACCTTTACACTATTATACGATCTCGTTTTGTTAATCCGAATACGAGAAAATAATAAATACAAGGAAAAAAAACAACGGAAAATACTTGTTGCTGATAAGAAAGCACACAGCAAGTAAAAAAAAAACAAAAAAAAAAGCTTTTCGGAAAATTAAGAAAGATTAATGCTAATTTTATTTCAGTTTTTTGTTGTTCATCGTATTGTTTTTGTTTTTGTTTGATGATGATGACATTTATCAAAATTTGTAATGAAGGCTCTCATCAGGCTGGTTAATTAGTTAATTTTCTTTTATTTTTACGTAAAATGTTAACTTGTATATGGAGACGACTCGAAGGGTAAGGAAATAATATAAAATCAAAAACACTCCATGTCAATTAACGTCAGAAAATAATGGACCAGACAGAAAACGTTCGTTACTCTAAAAATTATAAAATAAAATTTGAGCTGCTACACTGTACATGATACACAAGAGTACAGCTCTGGTACAGGTTACTTTTCTTTTTCGATAATAATTGTTTTGTATAAGAATATTAGTTCACAAAATCAAATAACTTAATTTTTCCTAAACTTAGTTAAAATTAACACACTTGAAAGAGATTTAAAAACCAAATAAAATATTTTTTGAGTTATTTGGAGCAACAAAACAGTGCGGAAAGTATAAAGTCAGTAATTGGAACTTAATTAAGCTCCATGTACTTATTTTAACAAGCACAATCGAAATTATTTTCAAATGACTTCATTTTATTTTGTCATTTCAATATTGGGTTTAGGGGTGTACCCAGTAAGTACGTATACCTACCTTTATGATACTTTATGTTCTTTGTCATTCGATTGCAACGCTGAGACATTGTATACCCGTAATTTATCCCGCTAGCGGATTTATTGCATCTAATATATACAATTTTCAATTTATTTGTTGAATCTTTCCTTGTATCTATTCCATATCATTATTGGATGAATGTCAGTTGTCTGTAGTCGGATAAATCATAGCTCTTCGACTTAATGTTTCTAAATTTTCTATTAAAGTAATAGTAAAAGGAATGGGGATAAGTCAATTTTCTGAGAGTTCATTGCAATGATATTCGTTTTCCACGTCTTTATCAATTAAATTCTAATAAAAAAATTCTAATACGAAATTGGAATGATAACCGGAAAATAAGACATTACGCTACTCGCTACAAGTGGCAGCACTATCACAAAAAAATCTGTTCCATCTTACAATGTTCCATCTTCTTAATATCCTAACGAATTCTGATTTTATTTGGTTAGTTTTATTGGTTACAGTTTCTAAAGTGAGTTTTGGACAAAATTCTATGATCTGTTTATGAAAATTGGCCATTTCATAACCAATCCTTATGAATTTTGATTTCTAGATTGATTTTGGTGAATGAAAATATGGTATCTGTGAGTGAGTTAGAGCGATCTCGGCTAATTCTTAATTAATATTTGTAAAATAGGCTATGCAAGTCTATATTGTAATTCGAATAAGTATTTTGAACAATGCTGTATAAGATACCGGAAATTTGACAGCGGAAAATAAGAGATTACGCTACTCGCCGCAAGTGGCTGCACTATCACAAAAGAGAATTTTTGTTTTATATAATTACCAGCGGAAATTTTTTATTCATTTTGTATCACTAACTAAAACATCCCAGCGGAATAAAATACAAAAAGTGATCCTTAAAATGACAAATGATGAAATTGATCTCCGAAGTAAAGAAGCTCGGTAAATAAAATCTTGAAATATAAAAATATTCCAGCTTTCCGCCATTTCTTAACGAATTTCGATGAAATTTGGATAGTAGTATTGATCAGGGATTTTAAAGTAAGTTTTGGACAAAATTTTAGGAACTGTTCATGCTGGACTAAACTTGGCCATTTCGCAACCAATCCTTATGAACATTGGTTTCTAGATTGATTTTTGATTGCAATATAAATTTCAAATGAGAAAATGGTATCTGTACATTCTACGCGATTTAAATGGATTTTAAACTGGAGAGAATTTTGCATGCCATACTGGGATAGTTCGGGCAAAATTTATTGATTAGAATTTTCAATATAATTTTATGATTTTCTGCGGGCACTTACGTTATTTTCAGTTTTGACTAATATCTCGAAAACTTCCACTAGTCACCAATATTTTCGTTTGTTTTTATAATAGCTTAGATCATACTGAGACTATATGAAAAATTTGGGGAAAATATATTAATTAGAATTTTCCATGTAGTCTCAGTATGATCAAATCTATTAGAAAAACAACTGAAAGTATTGGTTACTAGTAGAAGTTTTCGAGATATTGGCCAAAAACTGAAAATAACGTATGTGGCCGTATGCGGGCAGTATGCGGGTCGGGTAAATAGCTATTTTAAGTAAATTTTTCTGTAAATTCAATTATTTTTCAAAAAGTCTAAGGCAAACTGATCGAAAAATCTGTACTAAATCGGATTTTTACCGTAGTAATTGTTCCTATTTTTTAATTCAAGCTGAGCAAGCAGAGCGCTGTCAAAAAATACTCTGTGATTTTTTTTATTCCACCTGAGTAATTTTACTCTGCACACTGTGTTTTTATTTGTGTAGTGTGCTTACACCGAGCATACTCGGTTCTTTAAATTTTACTCTAAACAGAATGCCAGCCCTCTAAGTAAAGCGTAACATAACCGAAACAAAAAATGAGTTAACGTTTTTGCGTTAAGAAAGCGAACCGTTTCCGTAAATTTTAAACTATGAATTTTAAAATAAAAATCTTACCACTGATGTATCACGTTTTCGGTACGCCAAAGCGGCCTATTTGCGTACCGTCAAAATGAAATGATTTTATATCGAAAAATTGAGGGTTTTTTATAACACCAAGGCATTATGTTTGCGTTGTGCAAAAGAGGAATGTCTCTGTATTGCAAAACAGAACTTTTATATAATTTATAATTTTCCTTCCGTGTGCTGGTTGCTGGCTTAATTTGTAGATTTTTTGTTAAAAATTTGATATAATTTTCACTTTCATTTGGCCCTAGAATATTTTCTATGTCATCGAGTTATTGTATTTGAGAATGTTGCCCATCTAGATGATGGCAATGGATATTCAAAATATTTTAATGTATTAAAATATTAAGTGTATGCCCTTAGGAAGTGTTGGTTAGTTTCTGTTATTTTTAGGATGTTATCTCCTACCAAGCAATAATTGTTTGGATACGAGTTAGAAAACGAAAATATTTCATTATATATGGTGTCCGATTTCGTTTTCAAAAAATACTCATTTTCTTTTATTCTATTCATAATTTGTTGAATTGGTTTAGCACCTTTTCGAACCATTTTTTTAGTAGTTGTATAAAATTTTCAAATTTAAATGCGCTGTGCATATCAAGGTGCCTAACATTTTAGAGTCAGCTGCTAAATGCAGCAAATTTTGAACATTGTAAGACATGTTTTCCTTGCCATATAATACTTCAAATTGTATCACAAATTCTTTTAAAGGACGTTGCGACGCACATTCGTTATTTATTTCATGATCTTTATGATCGCTCAAAATACGAATAGCGCATACCAGCATCAAAAAATGCGTATAGTGTTTATCATGGATAATGTTTTTCAAAGCCGCTATGCCAGTGTAACATAAAAACATTCGAAATTCAGTTGCTTTCCAATGTTCAATTTCAGTTAATGTCCTTTGTTTCCTCATGAACTCAGATGGCATACATTTCTGAGTTCTTTCAAAGTAATATTGATAGCACCAATTGCATTACTTTTCAAAGAAAAAGGATTTTTTCGTTGCTTTAACAAATATGATAATATTTGCTTCATAACTCGCAGAAGGACACAGTGCATATAGTCAATTGGAACTTGACTTACAAATCCAATGCCTAGTAGCCCTATTTCATTATCTAATCTGATATGGTGGTCCTTTTGTGTTTTCTTTCGAAAATCATCATCGGTTCGGAGGTTATTTTCAATTCCAGGGAAACATATTTTGTGTTGATAATATACTCCTTTTATATCACACTTTGTACAGCTTGAATATCCAGAATGGGATTTCACACTTATTTAGTAAATCGCTGCTTATTATAGTTTACCTAATACGAACGATCGAGCTGTTGCATCGCAAATAAACGATCGAATCAGAACTTTATAAATTTTGTTGTAATGCGTGATATAGTTGTTGTTCAAATCCTGAAGCTCATTAATGAATTGTTTGGCTCATTGGCACAATATAGTCCATGAAATTTGTGTCCATGAAAAACTCTAATCAATAATACTTCTTTGTATGGAACTATATTCCCCAGAATTGGCCATAACTGACTGCCAGAACTTTTAGGTAGTGGTACACCATCGATACCAATATCTATTTTAACTGTTGTGCCATCAAACTTATTATTTTCAAGAAAGTTAATGATGTGCTTTCGAAGTCCATTGTGTGAATAAGTTCCTTTGCCAATTTGAATTATGTCTGATGAAGCAGAACTTTTCGGAGTTTCTTTTAATGTTCTCATATTTTAAGGAACTTCAATATCATATTTATTTAATATTTTTAATAAGGAATTTCCGGCCGCATCAGATATTTTAAATTTAATGCTAGATTCGGCTATATCTTTTGAAATACTTTCAGCATCCGTGCAAAATTCAATACTACTATCCAAATTTCATCGTAATTCGTTAAGAGATGGAATATTTTTAAATTTCAAGATTTTATTTACCGCGTTCCTTAACCTCAGACATCAATTTCATCACTTGTCATATTAAGGATCACTTTCTGTATTTTATTTCGCTGGGATGTTTTATTTAGTGAAAAAAGCGATACAAAATGAATGAAAAATTCCGCTTGTAATTATATAACACAAAAAACTCTTTTGTGATAGTGCAGCCCTTGCGGCGAGTAGCGTAATCTCTTATTTTCCGATGTCAAATTTCCGCTATTTTATACAACATATTTTGAACATGGTTCTGAAATGAGTCACAGATAAGCGCTTCTCGGCACAAGTACATATAATAATTGTGCAGGGTTGCACTTGAATTTTGGATTGGAAACTTATGAATCGAATAAAAAATTAAAAAAAAGTATCGTTTTTAAATTCTTTAAGCAATATTTTAATTTTTTGCGGATAAAAAATCAGTTTTAGGTTATCAATAATATCTCAAAAACTCCCACAGATAATCAATATGTTCGGTTATTTTTCTGATACCTTAGAATGTTTTCGTCGATAAGTTACAGATGGCCAAAGACTCACAAACAGCAAAATAATTCGACAAAAGTCTTTTTAGACTTTCTTCACGAAGACCACATGTCGTTCATGATAAACAAGGATATGCCAACGGTTAATGTAAGATTTGGCTTCATCAGAACGGATATAGGTGCAATGGGTCGCGAATTTAAGAGGCATTTGATCTCACATAGGATGGTGATTTATCACCGGCTTCCTACATGCCACCAAAATGTGGTGTCGATGGAGGAACGAAATGACAATCGATCTAGTTGGTGGTCAAGAATATTCTTAGATCATTGGTGAAGGCTATAGAGAGCTAATCTAGAACAGCTGGCTATTTTTCTATCGGTGCCGACGAAGTTGGATCCTCATTGTTGGAATGTATTTGTAATGGAACGCCGCGTCTAGGTATAAAACTTCTTAAGCAGGCCAAAAACGCTTCTGTTGTCAAATCTGATACCAATTCTATGTGGACTTCTTTAACGACCAAGCAGACGAATACAGCTACATAGCCCATGAAAATCTTCGCACCTCGTCCGGTTGTAAATTTAACTTTGACAGGTCCCGAAAAGTCGACACTTACTGTTGAAGGTGTTATCCGGAATGACGGTAGATTACCCATCTGTTTTTTTGTTGTGCTCAGGCGATGGCAAGTGCAGGTGATACAGGATCGAGCAACATATTCAGATTTTTGGCTCCAATTGTCCAATAGTTTTGTCGAATGATGCCAAGTTATTGTTGTTGAGTAGGATGAAGGCATTGTTTGTGTAGAATCCGCGTCAGTATCTCCGTGAATGGATGGCGAACGTCGTATAAACAGCAAGTAGTCAAACTGATTCGTCCACCAACCCTTAGTGTTTCCTATTCGCTAATAAATTGGTTTAATGATCGTAGGTTATTTCTGCGTTTCAAATTGGACCTGGTGGTGATTAGTTTAACATCTTGTGGAAAATATTTACATTGAGACCGCATTGCGATTTGAGTGCCTATTACATACATAGAAGTTTGTTTAGTTTTAAATTGGTCAAAAAATCGGTAACACTAAGCAAACGTTCGAATTACAAAATAAAATGAAAACGACTTCTCGAATAGTTTTGGAATGGCAGAGAAATCGGTTAGGTTGCAAGTTAGCGCAGCATAGACGAAAGACTTTTTGTGTTCCAAGTCATCAAAGATCATATTGGGGAGCTGGGCATCAGATACCTTCGGCCAATGATCTGGTCATTCGGACCTAGTAGTCTGGATCTTTCCACCATAGCGATTGTTAATAAGTTGATCTGGATATATTCCTCGCCAAGCTAAATCTGCTGGATTACTTTAACAGTTTACATGATTCCTGTTTACCCTTGGAAGTCGATGCATTTCAAATGAAGTGTGGTAAGCGACGAACGTGTTCCATCGCCTATAGAAACGTCAGAAAGCCAAGCAAGGACAATTGTAGAATCCGTCCATCCAAATGTTTGTAAATTCGGAACCCTTAAGGAACAAACTAGCCTCGTCATTAATTTTACTAACAAAACTACTGCATAAAATTCTAAGCGCGCCAAACAAATCTTTTTAAGAGGAGCTACCTTCTTTTTCGCTGCTATTAATCGCCACGAAATAACTGCTCTTAGATAGGCCACGGCTGCATAAGCCTTTTCTGATGCATCAGAATATTCATGTAGTTCTACCTTGGCCTCATCTTTTGATGGAATGTTCAGAAACAAACAACTGGGCTGCCATTTGTCTTATTAATTTTGAATGTAAAGCAATCCGAATGCATCATCTAACCTAATCCTAATTTTTTGCGAAAGCCTCATACCTGGAAATTTCAATAAGAGGTTCCTGTTCATGTTTTGGTATAGAGCCTAGTAATTATTGAGTGTTCGATACCCATTTACCTAAATGTATTCCACCTTCTCCCAATCCTTCAACTATTTTTGCTTGAAGATACTTGGCATCCGTAACGCTCGCACGATCGAAAAGCAACTCATCGACATAGAAGTCAGATTTTTTAATGTTCTTAATGTCCGAGAGATTTGGAGGTAAATCGTCAGCAATTTGTTGCGTAGGTTGTGCCATATATGACGGTGTTCAAGCGATAATAATATCGGTATGATTTGTGTCCTAACGCCAGACAACCCGTTGGCGGAACATTTTCTCATAGTTATCGACGAACGCAATTTTGTGTTTCCGGAAACGAACTAGAAAGGAAAATAACTCTATTATGGTATTGGCAGTCCGGCATCCAATTTATCATTAAGTGACATACCCAATGAAGATTTTGACGAACCGAATTTTTTAAACACTGCGTAGTGTGACAAATAATATATTTTTGTATGAGCCCAGCTATTGATTTAATTATGTGGGATAAGAGACATATTACCCAGTGTTAAATATTCTCGCAAAACTCTGTGTAGTCCGCTTTTATCGTTCAGCAGACTTGGTAAATCGACGCTTCATGGCGAAACATCTCCGGATTGGCAGTAGTAGCGAGTCTCCGAGATCAGGAGTAATTATATTTTCCTTAAAATGAGACTCACACCAATGTTCAATCTCAGTCGCTAAGGACCCGATCTCCTCTACTTCCCAGAACCTTTGTGTCATAACGGTCGACGTGGCATGTATTAACTAGAGTCATAAGTTGAAAAAGAATTTTGATCAATTTCAAGAGTTGCTTTACCACAGATGACGAAACCGAAATATATATTAGATCATCATCAAGTTGATATATTAGTGGACGCATTAATTTCATAAAAATGTCTGCTCCAAGCATTATATGAACCGGACTCGAATTGCCTAGAAATCTCTTAGAAATCTCTTAGAGTTTTTGAGACTCTCTCTTTTGCCTAGTAATCTTAAAAATTCCTAAAAAGAAGTAGGGATTTCTTGATCTACCAAAAATTTCGCCCACTCCTCTTTAGTCTGAACATCAATCTTATTCAAAAAGAGAAAGATTAACCAATAACCGCGTTCCCAAACACTTTAATTCCCAAATAATGCCATCGAGATAGACCAGCAATTTTACAAAGCTCAGAAACACAGAATTGTTGCACAGGAGTTTGTTTCAAAAATATGTCAATTAATGCATTCATAACGGTTTTCTTTTTATCGTACCTGGTCTATAACTTATTCCAGGCTTCTTGATAATTAAGATCAGAAATTAGGATGTAGCGAATCAAGTCAGCAGCTTCACATTTCTGAAAACTTTTCAATAATTGAAATTTATAAGCATCAGATAACGCGTTGTTTGAGTGAACAGATGATTTATAAAGATCCTTGAATGACGGCCATTGGCTGTATGTTTCAGAAAACGGTTCAATCGTAACACATGGAAGTTTAATATCTTTATTGGTTTGAGTCTAAAAAACCTTAGCTAGGTAAAATACAACCTAAAGCATTGCTTCAAGGATTGGAATTGAGCATTTGTGGGTGTTTTCGAGAAATGAGGCAGAAATTGAAAAAATTTTATTCGGCCGCAGAAAAGCAGAAAGCTATATAGAAAATTGTAACCAAACAATTTTCCCCAAATTTCCCATGTAGTCTTTGTATGATCTAATCTATTAGAAAAAATTAACGAAAGTATTGGTAACTTGTGGAAGCTTCTGAGATATTGGCCAGAAACTAAATCGAACTTTTACGGACATAGAAAATCAGAAAGCCATAGTAAGAATTCTAACCTATAAATGTTTTTCAATTTTTCTATTTAGTCTCAGCATGTCCTAAGCTATCAGAAAAATAACCGTACATATTGATTACCTGTGGGAGTTTTGGAGATATTATTGATAATCAGAAACTTATTTTTTTGACCACAAAAAATTAAAATATTACTTAGAGAGTTCTAAACGATAATCTCCTTTACTTTGCTTATTCAATTCGTAAGTTTCCAATTCAAAATTCAAATGCAACCTCGCAAAATTATTTTTATATTTACTTGTAAAGAATTGGCCAATTCTAGAAATAAAAATTTTATAATTATTAATTAAGATTTCTTTAGAGTTCAGAATCCATTTTAATCGTGTAAAATGCCCAGACACCACAGGTTTATCTAGAATTTATGTTTCAACCAAATTTCATCGTAATTATTTAAGAAATCGCAGATAAAGATGAATCTTAAGGAACATATGTTGTAATGTTTTGTTTGTGAAAAATGTGGTACAAAATTAATAAAAAATTTCCGCTGGTTATAAAATAACAACATAATTTCTCTTTTATGATAGTGCTGCCACTTGTGGCGAGTAGTGTAACGTTTTATTTTACACTGGCAAATTTTTGCTGTCTTATACAGCACCTAACTTAGTCAATGGAAAAAATTAATTTTTTTATCGTTATCGATGATCGGAACCGGCAGAATCGACGAACGTATGATATTGTGTTTGGGTTCTTGTCGATACCTATAGTCGCCCAGTCTGCGTTTCTTGTACATTTTTATTGTTTAACTATAATTGGAAGGCTGGAGGAAGTGCTAAAACCGTTTTCTCTTCAAGCTCTCCAGTGCCGTATTATCCTTGGTGGGGCTGAGGTTTTTAAAATTTTCAACGTGTATCCTTCGTTGCCACGAATTTATTCAAACTGACGTATTTCTCTTAATATTTCTCGGTTCGAACTCAAAACATTCTTCCAATGATCTAGGTATTAAGAAAAGTTTAGTCCAACAAAAGGCGCAGTCCTAATTCTGGGACAATCGATGTCTATCAGATACTTACCAAAAAAAAACAAATTTTTTCATGTACGTATATGCGCTATAAATATGTGTTGGTTAGTTATTTTGGGAATAATTTGCCGAATTATAAAAAAATATACAATTCAATCTAAACATTATATCAAAAATTCGAAAACAATTAGGCGAAAACAAATAAAATTGTGTAACACAATCGAAATATTCATTTGAAAGTAAGGTGTTGAAACATGTGTTTTAAGGAGTTGTAAGATAAAGCATAACATAGTCTAAGGTATAATAATGCTTAATGGTCGGTTTCATATACTAAATGTAAAAAATGCAAGTCAAAAGTCCCATATGTAAACATGGTTTTTAATGGTGGCCTTGGTACGCAATTTAATACAAAAATGTCAAATATTCGTTCCCTGAGTTCGGTCATATGAATAACAAGCAATAATTAAAAATTTTGAACCATATAGGCCATAATTAATCTATTTCATCCCATAACTATTTTTAACCCAAACGAAAGAAAAACAACTCGTTACAAAAACGTTTGTATTTTTGCAACCAAAATATTCGAAAATAAAATTATCCGACAAAACAAAAAGGTCTGGGAACACGGGCGTATAATAAATACTGGCAATGGCCGTTTTCATCCATTTGGGATGAAATAAGTTAAAAACCATGTAACATATGGGACTATTTTGACTTCTGTAGAATACAATTTTTCATTGAAGTTTCGTGCAACACTTGTAGCAGTTATTGCTTGTTATTCATGTGACTGAACCCAGGGACCGACCATTTTGCATTTTGTATTAAAGTAAAGGGTTATCCAATTCAAGCTTGATAAAGTAAACTTAAAAAAAAACACACAAAATATTCGGAATGTATTGTAATTTTTATTTCATTTTACAGATTGATCCTTGCCATTTTTAGTTAAACAAGATATCATTCAAATGTCCTCCACGGGACTTCTTACAGGCCTTGATTCTTTTGAGGTAATTTTCAATGACTTTTCGGCACATTTCGGGCGGTATCTCGGCCATTACCTTACGAATATTAGTTTTCAATTCGTCAAGAGTTTGAGGATTGTTTGCGTAAACACGATCTTTCGCGTAGCCGCACAAAAAGAAATCCAAAGGCGTTAAATCACAGGATCTTGGAGGCCAATTGACATCAGCCAATCGCGAAATCAAACGTCCAGGAAATTTCTCTTGCAAAAGATCTCGATTTGCTCGTGTTACGTGACTGGTTGCTCCATCCTGCTGGAACCACATATCGTCAAGATCATAATCTTCGATTTTCGTAAAAAAATAATCGGTTAACATGCGGCCATAGCGCTCAGAATTGACGGTAACGGTTCGTCCATGGTTGTTCTCAAAAAAATACGGCCCAATCACACCACCAGACCACAATGCGCACCAAACAGTGACTTTTTCCGGGTGTAATGGCTTCTCTACAATCAATTGTGGATTTTCTGAGCCCCAAATTCTACAGTTTTGCTTATTAACGTATCCACCAAGCGAAAAATGAGCTTCATCACTGAAGAAAATTTTGTTCGAAAAATCAGCATCAGCAGATTTAATAATTTTAGCGCGTTGGTCGATTGTTAAATGCTCCATATTCTTAAATGGCAGAATGACAACTAAATAAATGACAGCGTACTTGATGTTTATCTTTGACAGATGTCGGTATACAGATTTCTACTTTATCAACCTCGAATTGAATAACCCTGTACATACCAGGGCCATTATAAAAAACCATGCCTATTTAGTATATATGGGACTATTTACTTAATTGATGTTAATTATTATTTTATTTTACCAGGCAGCAATTGTTGCCAGTATTCCACCTAAATGTATACTATTTGTATATTCACACACATGTATAGTTTTTGTTATTATTGGTAGAAATTCTTCGGTCAGTCGATGGATTAAATAATTTTCTCTTGCGTATCGAAACGCAAATTGCTCAGAGATTTATTAAACGGCCTAAAATTATAAACAGAAAAGAAGCTTTCAATAGATTATAACTAAGAAAGACGGGAAAGCTCTTTTTATATTATTTATTGTGTTGTATTAAATCGCTATTTGTCATTCTTTATACATCTATGTATAATAACATGTCGTTTCATCATTTTTGTCTTTAGATTTATCTTTTTGGAACACATTAAAAGAAAACGGAAAATATTTCACTTTGAAAGTTACGAGTATGTATGTGCATATGTAATAATTTTCTTTTAAAGAAAAATTCTTTTCAAAAACAGTAAATATAATTTATAAGCTTTTTGTAGATATGTACATGTATATAGGCTTATATTTTTATTTTATCATACTAAGAAAGGATAAAGTATTGTGTTCGCATAAAAACATTTTTTTCACATGTCTCGAGGCCCCGCAACTAACAATGATCATTTTTTAAATATGTTTGTATATGTATGTGTGTGTCTTGTGTGAAACATTTTATGTTCACTTAAATTTAAAATATGTTGAATTTTGTTTTAATAGTTAAACGTTTACTGAACAAGCGGTGCTGTGGTTCAAACTTTGGTATTTGGATCGATAGATATTTCATTCGAATCCCCCTATTTCTGAGTCGGATCTCTTTTTGTGCTTTCAAGGATTATTCCATATTTAAACACGTGTTGTGGTTTAAAAAATTATGGAAATCTGGACCGTACTTTAATAGTAATTTGGTTGTGCGATTTGCCTTTTGATGCTGATGATCCTGTGATCGCAAGCTAACTGCTGTGCTACGTGGAAAGCATAATGAACGTAGCTTGGAGCGTGGGTCGATTGCACCTCGTTAGCAATTGAAACACCCATGAATGTTGTATACATTCACCATAGTGCAGTTGCTAATAGTACTAAGATTCGTTTTGTTGTGTTAGGTGCAGTAACGCATTATATCCTTATTTACAGCTGGAACATTTTGTGTTACTGTGACAGTTTACTGTTGGATGATCGTGCGATAAACAAAGTCTACATAGATTATATAACATGACTCCTGTCGATATGGCTTATCCCTTGAAATCCTCTGTGATCAATGATATGATTTTTTTTTGACAGCATACGCATATAATGAATGTATTATGTGATTTTGTTGTCGTTATAAACGCACGTTTTAGAGATTCCTGACATCGTATACTTCTGTTAGCACCTGTAGTTTCTAGAAATTGAAAACGTTTCTCTGAGAAGTTCGAAACGACGATTATCAAAACGACAAAGATCTCCATGGAACGTAGTTGTTGTTTCATAGCATATGCTGATTCAGCGTTACTTGTACGATGGTTGAGTATGGTGTATGGGGTATTGCTGCTGCTGTTGTCGGGTTTATTAAACCGATGGATATCACTTATTAATCCCCAATTTATATATACAAATAATAAAACACAATATTATTTTAATACGGGTTAATTACCCCGTAAATACACACACACGTTTATTAATAAATAAGAATTTGGAACCTTGTCCGTTTTGCTGTTTTAAGCTTCTTCTGGTTCTTAGCTGTTGCTGCTTTGAGTAAATTTCTATTCTGTAGTAAAGAAAAAAAACAAGAATTATTTTATTTGAAACAATAATCCAAACGAATAACTTTGATCAGCGCGTCGCTGGCAATTCGTTTGTGGAATGCATTGCAAGGTATTTTCCTAAACACAGAAAATACTCTGCAATGCTATGCGTGGTGTTCCTGAGTTTGCAGGAACTGACCGTTGCATTACTCCCTCCCCAGTGCGAACGTCCTTTACCAAATGTTATGGAGTAAGGGTTCCATTGCTGGTGGAAGAAGTAGTATTTATAAATACCAGAGGAATGTCTGTATTTAATTTGCATGCTGAAAACAAAACTTTTAAATGATTATTGTAAGATAGTTTGCATACCGAATCAATCATTTTATCTGCGGTGAATTCACATGGAATTGTACACTTTTGGGCTCCAAACCCGAACCTTGTGTGGAACCAACAAATGTTTGTTTTATTTGAATGGTTGGATATGGCTGGATTGCTTGCTTGCTTTGCATTTTTGTAGATTGGAGAGCGCTCATGCGTCTTTCCAATCTAAGAATTCGTAACTCCAAAAGACGTGTTGCTTTTGGTAGTGATGATTGTGTAGTGATGGTAGTGTCTTCGGTGTTGTTTGTGTTGCCACCGATTTTGATTGAATCCTTTTTCTTTGCTTCGACGTTGATGGAGCAGATTCTAGTTCCGATTCCAGAACCGTAGCATCTAGCTCCATTTCTATTTGCTTGATCAACTCCTCGTGTCGGGCGTTGAGATCGCTGACAGTGATAGTTTCCATCCTTTGAAAGAAATGAAAACTAAACTTTATGCTTGCTGAGAAGTAATCATTCGAATGCATGGACTGTTGTTGGCAAATCGAACGATTTTCTTGAATCCTGATAAATTATCAGGTGTATTTATTATCCCAAAAACTGGTTTGAGTCTGTCAATTGAGATATTAACGAGTTTATCTTTGATTTGAATAACAAAGTGTTTACGAAGTCTTCGTACCACTTTGAATGGACCTTCGTATGGTGTAGCGAAACCTGTTCGGACTTTGTCAGTACGAACGAAAACGAAATCACAAGTTTGCAGTGATTTGGGTACGAAAATGTCGTTTTGTTTAGTTTTGCAAGTGTCCGTTGGTATGAGATTGTTCATAGTGGACCTTAGTTGCTTTACCACTGTATCAGCGGTAATTTGAGGTGTAAGTGGATGTTCCACAAAAAATTCCCCAGGAAGTTTAAGTGTTTGACCGTACACCAGTTCTGCTGGTGATCATTGTAGGTCATCTTTGACTGTTGCTCGAATTCCCAATAAAACTATTGGACTTCCGAACTCCAGTTAACGGTATTTGCTCTTGCTTTAAGAGCAGCTTTAAGTTGGCGGTGAAAGCGTTCAACCATACCGTTTGCTTGCGGGTGATAGGCATTGGTTTGAATCCTGTGTGAGCCTAAAAGTTGCATAAGCTCAGAAAAGGGTTTAGATTCGAATTGAGTGCCTTGGTCAGTAGTGATTGCACAGGGAACGCCGAATCTAGATATGTAGTTTTCGACAAACGTTTTTGCGATGGTTGATGCGGAGATGTCTTTAATACAGTAAGCTTCAGGCCACCGTGTAAAACGATCTACGCAGGTGAGTAAATGTGTATATCCATTAGATGGTGGGAGTGGCCCCACGATATCTACATGGATATGCTCAAATCGACTTGACGGAATTCTGAAATTCTCGTGAGGCGATTTGGTGTGCCGATGTATTTTTGATTTTTGGCAAGATAAACAAGACTTTGCCCAAAGAGTAACATCTTGATTCATCTAGGGCCAAAAATATTTTGCTTAGACAAGCTTCCGTGTAGCTCGAACACTTGGATGTGAGACATTGTGTAGAGTGTCGAAGATGGTTCGACGCAATGTTTCCGGAATGTACGGACGATTGCGGCCTGTAGATGATGTTTCACAGTAAACTGTCAAGTCGTTAAGTGGCAATCCTTCCAATTTCCACTTAGCTGTACGACGAGTGGAAGAACTTGAGAGTACGTCTGTAAGTTCCTTATTACGAGCTTGTTGCTCCGCGATAGTAACGATTGTATAAGGCTTTTCAGCTGAGGCAATTTCGTCGTCACTTGTCCTAGATAAGGTATCAGCGACGACGTTATCTCTGCCGTGAATGTGCTGTATGTCAGTTGTGAACTGTGCGATGTAACCTAAGTGGCGTGTTTGCCTTGGATTACGTTCCGTTTTAGAGGAGATTGCTCTAGTAAGTGGTTTGTGGTCGGTGTAAATGATAAATTCACGACCTTCTACAAAGTAACGGAAATGCTTGATAAATTGCAAGTAACTCACGATCGAATGCAGAATATTTCCTTTCCGCATCTGTGAGTTTCATGGACAAAAACCCAAGAGGTTCCCAGGTCTTGCCGTTAAGTTGCTGCAAGACTGCACCTGTTGCTGTACCAGACGCATCCGTGGTAATGCTATATTTTGCATTAGCTAACGGATGCACTAGTAATGTTATTTCTTGTAACTTATTTTTGAGCTGAAGAAATGCCGCTTGACATTCTTCAGTCCAAGAAAAATGTTGAGGTGTTTTTGGTTTTTTAAGGAGCTCTGCCAAATGCGTGTGGATTGGAGCAAGAGTCTCCGCTAGCTTTGGAATAAATCGGTGATAGTAGTTAATCAATAATCATGCCGATAAATTGTTGAATTTGCTTGATAGTTTGCGGTGCTGGGAAATCGCTAATGACATTAATACGTTCTTGAGACGGCAGAATGCCATTAGCGGTAATCTTGTGACTGAGGAAGTCCAGACTACTGGTTCCGAAAACACATTTTGCGATGTTAAAATTGACGCCAAAATTTGAAAACTTTTGAAAGAGTTGTTCCAAATGGTCAAAGTGCTGTTTTTCGTCTTGTGACGAGACGAGAATATCGTCTATGTACACAAAGACAAAATCGAGATCTTTTACTATCTCGTTGATAAAACGCTGGAATGTGTGTGCAGCGTTGCGAAGTCCAAATGGCATTCGAGTAAATTCGAATAAACCAAATGGAGTAGTAATTACTGTTTTGTAAATGTCGTCGGGAGCAATTGGAATGAGATGATATGCCCTGACGAGATCGATTTTGGAGAAAATTTTGCATCCATGTAATTGCATGGAAAAGTTTTGAATGTGGGGAATGGGGTAGCGGTCAGGAATTGTGACCGCGTTGAGCCGTCTATAATCCCCACATGGTCTCCAATCGTTGTTCTTCTTCTTTACCAGGTGTAACGGTTATGATACAGGAGAAGAAGAGGGCTTGCAGATTCTTTGGTCCACCATGTGCTGGAATTCTAGGAAAGCTGATTTATGCCGAACTGAGTCGAGTCGACGAGGTCGAGAAAAAGGTAAGTGTCCGTTCGTCACAATGTGATGGACGATGTTATGTCTTACCGGTAAATTGTAATTCGATGGAGCTGTTAAAGAAGGATACTTCTTTAAGATAGCTCCGTAACCGTTGCTGACTATAAAATTAAGTGGAGTAGGTGTGTCCACGCATGCTGTTATGGCGAGAGTTGTAAGTCTAGTGGATGGATTGATAAGTTTGCGATTGCGTAGATCCACTAGAATGCCGAATTTCGTAAGAAAATCCGCGCCAATTATGGGCCGATTAACACTTGCTAGCAGAAATGAATGTTTCAATGATCGACATAGACCGATGTCTACGTCGAGTAGTTTGTTACCGTGTGTGTTGATAGTAGTACCGTTTGCTGCTGACAATACTAAATCGGAACTCCGATTTGTATTGTAGCAGAAGTATTTTGTGTGTGGAATGACACTAACATCCGCGCCAGTGTCAATCAAAAAATCTAGCATGTTGACTGGATCGCGGATGAATAAGCGGCTTGGTGCTATTTTTCTGAAGGTCGCCGCTGAGACCTTAAGATTTAGTAGTTTGGGGAATTAATATGTGCAATTCCGCCATGTGGAGCGTTGAATCCACACGTTTTAGAGCATTTTGTTGCTCTAGGGCCAAACCTGTTGTGATACCAACACCAGTTTTGTGGTTGTCGATACGATGTATTTGCTTGTTGCGTTGTTTCTGCTTGCTGCTGGTAGTAATTAGTACTTTGATTGTTTGTTGTCGGGCGATAATGTTGTTGTCTACCCGGAGAAAATGTTTTTCTCCTAGGAGACTTGCTGTGTGTATTTTGCATGCTATGCAATTGTGTACTATATGTTCCAGTTTGTCTAGTCTGTCAATTACTTTACTAAGCGTTTGTTCCAAATTTGTGCTATTGGAACAATGTTTGTCTGTTGGTTGCTGTAAAGTATTTTGCTGTAATGCATTTACACGATTTTGTTTACTGCAAACTAATTCGTGTAATTTATCTGCTATGCAAGCAAGAGCTTCCTCTTGCTTCTCTTGCTGTGGAACTAGTGCTGCTTGTATGAAATCAGGTAATTGCCTGATCCATAGCTGCTTAATGATTTTGGGTGAAAATTACCGGTCTGCCAGCGATTGAATTTGATGCAGGAAATCGGAAGGATGCTGATCACCAATCTCCACTTTGCTGAGGATAGTCTCCAATTTACGCTCCTCGGATATGGCGTTACGCTCCATAAGAACTCGTTTAACCGCCTCGTACTTATTTTCTAGCGGCGGATCATGCAAAATAAAATTTATTTTGTCCGCTTGCGTTTCCGAGAGCGATGCGACTACGTAAGCAAACTTTCGTTTGTCACTAGTGATGCGGTTCGCGTCGAACCCGATCTCTGCTGACAAAAACCAGCATTTAGGACTCGTCTCCCAAAATGCTGGTAGTTTGATGCTGTGGCCTGTTGTTGCTGCCACTTGTCCTTGCGCCGTAGTCTTGCTTAAATGCTGAGGTTGCGGCGTGGTGTCGCTGGAACCGGGTTCGAACTCGTTGTCCGACATATTTTACTTTATTTTCGCCAAAAATCACTAAACTGTGTGTGTGCTGTTTGCTTGTGTGTCTTATAGATACACGGACATAAATATTACTGCATTTACAAATGCTGAAACGCTTTTAAAAAAAAAATAACGCAAAACGCAAATACGAAAAGCCCGAAAGAAAAAAAAAAATAGAAATAAAAATAGTTCACAGCGCGTTTTTTGACTGGTGCAGACTGGCCGCTGTTGGGAGGAATTTTATATGTACTACTTATTACATATACTACGGGAAATAAATTAAAATGAAACGTTGCCTCTTTATATTGCGGCTTTTACACACTAATATATTTTTATTTAAATAAAATTGTTAAAAACTTACGATTTTAAAATCTTGATTCCTAAAAAAGAGCGTCGGGGTCACCAATATGGGGTATTGCTGCTGCTGTTGTCGGGTTTATTAAACCGATGGATATCACTTATTAATCCCTAATTTATATATACAAATAATAAAACACAATACTATTTTAATACGGGTTAATTACCCCGTAAATACACACACACGTTTATTAATAAATAAGAATTTGGAACCTTGTCTGTTTTGCTGTTTTAAGCTTCTTCTGGTTCTTAGCTGTTGCTGCTTTGAGTAAATTTTCTATTCTGTAGTAAAGAAAAAAAACAAGAATTATTTTATTTGAAACAATGATCCAAACGAATTACTTTGATCAGCGCGTCGCTGGCAATTCGTTTGTGGAATGCATTGCAAGGTATTTTCCTACACACAGAAAATACTCTGCAATGCTATGCGCGGTGTTCCTGAGTTTGCAGGAACTGACCGTTGCACGTGTTTAAGAGGATGGAGATAAGTAATCTTATGTAGCCGAAGCTGCTTAATACTTATTTTCAGTTGCTTCTAAGTGTCTCAATAGTTTTCTTTCCGATCCTACAACGTGGGCTTTTAAATAGTTCATTTTGTAAGTACCCACAAATCCCACCCGGAATAATCCGGAATAATCCTTTTTTTTCTATTGGTTTTACCTTGAAATCCATAGCTTTTAATGTGCTTTCTTCCTTCATCTCGGTTGCTTTCATAATGACAATATTGTCATATCTACTGTTTATACTTTCACAGTAGTGTTCTATGAAATATTTGTTTTAAAGTAGTCTGTTGGTTTCCAGAATTTCCTCGGCTGATATAATCTCCCGGTGTAGAGCTCTTGTCCGAAAGTTTTGTTGCTTGGGCTTTTGTTGTTGTTGCTTAATAAGTCAAAAATGGGTTTTGTCAAGTTGAATATCCATCGTGTCTCGTCGTTTTTCCAAGTATGTACCTATATCTTGTTCTCTACACACCCCTTTGTGGGTGTCATAATTTGTTGCCTATAGCTAAAATAAAAATAAATTTTTTCTAATAGATAACGATATATCTACAGAAAAATAGCTACATTTTACTTAGCCTTGATTTCGATTTTATTTTGCATAGAAAATATTATTTATGTTAAATTAATTTATTATTCTTTTGAGAATGGAACCGAAAAGGTTCTGAAAGCTTAAGAACTAATAAAAACTATTATAAAAAATTGAGATAAAAACTGTTATTTAAATTTTATTTTAGTTCACAGTTGTTTATTTCGTAAATGAAATTCTTTTCAAAATGCATGCAAGAAACAAAAAAACCTCTTACAGAGGCTGCCACTTCTGGTCTACCAATTTCGGCCAAAAATCACTGGGGTTTCAATGGGAGGTTTCATCTCAATCAGTCTTTCTGGGCTGTAAAGATGCCATCAGACATTTTGTGGACACGGTACAACATTCGCACATACACACACACCGAATTTTTTTAGAAACTGATTTTTTTTGACTTCGGTGATACAGCGAATGGTAGATCTACCAAAATCTCGAGATCAAAATTTTGCGGCAAATACCTGACTTTCTTTAACGACAAATCTTAATACATATACATGTCTCGAACACACCACACTTATTTTCTAAATTGAAAGATTGCGCCTACCGGATTTGTGGTAAAAATTGTCTTGTATAATCAAAAACCATTATTCCTACTTAAATTTCAGAAAACCAACAAGGTCAACCCTTCTTAAAAATGTAATCTTAACTGTAAAAATTTAAAAAGCTCATACGGAAGCAGTGACTTCCGGTACACAGATGCCCACCAAAAGTCTTAACCTCCCAATTAAAAAGGAAAGCATTTTTCCGGTAAAATTTAAAATATGATCTGAACTTATTTTGCCTGAAATTTAATTTACAATCTATTTTTTAATCATATTTTAAATGCTTCAAAACCAAGCTTGGCTCGGAACCAAAAACCACTGGGATCTAAAAATTTATGAAAGTTTCACGCCGAACAATTAACAACAGTTTTGTGACAAAAATCTTCGTTTCATATGTTAGTCCATGAAAGCTCTTATGGAAGCTGTCACTTCCGATAAACCAATTTCGACCAAAATAGACTGCGGGATGTCTCAATTTGTGGAATAAGCTTAGGTATGAAATGTTATTCCGATTATTAAGTCCATCTGAGCTGAAGAGACGTCGCTTTTTATTAAAAGAACAGGATTTTTTTATCAAAAATGTCGTTTTTCTCGTAAATGATATACTTTGCAAAATATTTGAAAATAAACTGCTCCTATGGAAGCGGCAACTTCCGATGAACCGATTCCGAAGTATGAAGTGTAGTGCCAATCAGTCAATTCATCTGGATTGTTCAGAAGCCGATTTTTTTTTTGTCAAAAATCGTTATTTCCGTTTAAATTTTGGAAAACTGGTATGAACCGGTATTGTTGCAAATATAATTTAGAATTTTTTAGTTTATAGTCGCTTTTCTCGTAAATGATATTCTTTTCTTAATATTTGCAAAAATGGGAAAGCTCTTATTAAAGCTGCCACTTCCGATGGACTGATTTTGAACGAAAATAAGTGGGATCTCTCAATTTATGGAACATGTTTAAGTTTGAAGTTTCATCCCGATTAGTCAAACTGTATGGGCTTTATTCAAAATCCCGAGCAGCAGCGTCTTTTTTATAGTTGGTAAGGGGCTGGTATATTTTCTCAGCTGTTGTTTTCGATTTTTGATTGCTCCTTCCATTTTCGACTATTGTTGTTTTGTTTATGCGAGCGTGACTTAGTTGATATGTTGCCTTGAAACTGTTGTTAGTTTATGTTGTTGGCTCGAGGTAAATGTAGGTAAACGTTGTTAACTTTGCTTGTTGTTATCAGCGATTTTTCTGGTTTAGCCTTGAAAGATTACTACAGATGAGGTCTTACGAGTTAAAAACGAGTTGTTTTTGTCTTTATTAAAAAGTTCTTTGACAAAAATATTTTGCATATTTTTGCATTTAGTTTTTATACAGATGTGTTAGCAAGTAATAAAACTCAACAATTTATTTTAATTAAGTTCAATTTTTTACCACAAAAATCATTCTGTTGTACTGTGAAGAAAACAATAAAAAATTATACATGCGTTTTATAGAAAAACGCCAATCAATACTTAACCATGTTATACAGTACATACGTATTAGGCACTTTCCTTTATACACAGATATAAAACAGAAGAGTTTTTGATATTTGATACTAATGATATACACTTAAAATTAATTGAGTGAGAAGCTCATTATTAAATAAATAAAGAGCCTTTCATCTTCACAGTTTGGAAAAAATTTAAAAAACAAAAAAATCTTAATAAAAATGATAATGATAACAATAATAATCAAGTCACAAAAGATTTTTCCCCATCGTCATCATCAACATCATCATCAAACCCGGCACATCATCATCATTAAAATTCGATACTTACGCACCCACATAAAAACATAAACATACACACGCACACACCATCTCAATTAGGATTATGTTGATACGTGAGCATTTTTTTCGGGGAGAAATTAAAAATATTTTAATACAAAGCTTTTGCTGTTATTGTAAATATGACAATTGTAATTTTTTTTATGATTATTTCAGATTTTCTTTTATTAAATTATGTATAATAATCTGTACATTATATTATGTTCTTATGTGGAGAGATTAATTTTGTGTTAAATGTTTTTGTCATTTTGTTTGTGTTTTCTGTTATTTTGAGCTACTGGAACGATTTTTCTTTTTTCCCATTTTCACTTGATGAGTTGTTTTCCCATGAATATTGTTAAGTACAATAATTTTTCAGTTTACGTATTCACATTATTATATGGAAATAAACGAAATGTAAGAGATTTCACATACACAACAGGTGGGTAATTTTCTCCAACATATTTATTTTCTATTCGTATTCGTTCGTTTCCTCGGTTTGATTAAAAAAAAAAGGAGACTGATTGTGGAGAGACAAGGGGTACTGTTGCCGTAAGAGAATGGAATGGAGGTTAAATTGGCTATGTACTGGAAAAAATTATAAATACCTGCATATACATATATGTATGTACTGCTACAGGATCTAAACTATCATATATAATTTACAAAGATGTAGGTTGTGGAAATTGTCAGAAATGTTTTATAGAAGATATTATAATAATTAGCTGATATACAGCACAAAGATAATCACGTGATCTTGAAAAAGTGTATACACACAGAAACACTATAAAAAGCTTTACCTTTATTTAATAATGAAAAGTCCTTGAGTAACCAACAAAAACATACAGACAACATAAATAAACTTATTATCTGATTACATCTGTCATAAAAAGCACAAAATACAAAAATTTCCTAACTAAAGCTTTTATCCAACCGCACACGAATACCTTAATAACGAGATAAATAAAAAAAAAATTCTCATCCCGCGCTTTATAAAAATGTTGCCCCGGCCCCGCCCTTTTATTTTATACACGGGCACAAAAAATTATATTATTTGGTTTATTAAATTAGCTATGTAATGTATTTCACTACGCTATGTGCCATTCCCGCATTCAATATTCCTTATGGCAATAACTGTTGCCGTTTTAGCTTTATGTAATAATAATAATAAGGTAAAAGTCTCTCGTTTGTTTCTTAATAGAATCAGCATCCATATTATCATCATCAGTGTCATGAAACAACGGAATGTTGAAAATTGTTTTTCTGTTTTTATTTTTATTTTTCACCTGATTATAATAATAGCGTACATTTGTTAAAGTCATATCCCTTCAGAATAAATTGTACGTTTATCTGCACGCCACGCTGGTTTTTTGTGTTGTATGGATCACTTTTAAGCCGAATTTTATGAGATATACAAAAAAAAAATTCACATTAATAATAGACAACGCGGATTTAATATTAGGATTTGTGTGATGTTAGCTGCTGGGTGTTTATCCAAAAATATTATTTACAAGACATTACCGTCACAAAAAGTTCGAGTATAGTATACGGAATTTTAAGAAAATTAAGATTGCAATTTATGGAGGCGTATGGAATTTGTTCCAAAAAGATGTTGCACAGAAATCTCAAAAAATTTGAGAGGATTTTGAGCGCGAAGTGTTTTCCACAGAGTTTGTTGCAAAAAATTTCAATTAATAACTGTACTGAGAAATGATTTTTTTTATAATTTAAATAAGTATTGTCCGATGTAACGTTATAGGTTGGAAACATATACAACGGATCATAAACATAAAATTTATTTATGCAATAAAAAAATCAAACCAACCATCAAATATGGATGGCGATTTTCAATTTTCTGTAATAAAAATCCACTTCTAAAGACGCATTACTCCCACAAGATTCAATTTTCAAATATATTCAACAAAGTTTCAAAAGATGAAGTAGGGAGGTTTGTTCATGCTAAAATGCTTATGATATTGTCTCTTAATGGATCGTTTGCCGATTCACAAGGTTAGATATATAAATAGCGGAGTTTTTACAAATATGTTGTTAAAACAATTTTCAATTATAAAGGAATGATATAAATCATAATGAAACCTTACTCACGCCAATCTTTTGAAATTTGTTGAATAGATTACTTATTTGAAAATTGTTTCAAGCACCCCTTTGTAAAAGTAACGGGTCTTTTTATCGCCTATACGCGTTTTATCGCCTATACGTCAGAAATCGTTCGATTATCAAGTGATATCACTGACGTGAAATCATTCCTAAAATAAATCCTAAGTAAAAATTGCGTGTGTGTATTAGTGGTTATACGCGTTTTATCGCCTATACGTCAGAAATCGTTCGATTATCAAGTGATATCACTGACGTGAAATCATTCCTAAAAAAATCCTAAGTAAAAATTGCGTGTGTGTATTAGTGGTTATTCTCACGAACTGAGCTACCGGTGTCACGCACACTATGAAGGTAACAATATGGCGCCCAATTTACACGGTTTTTTTATATAAAAATTTAATTTAGTTTTGATTTGTTTCGATAGTGCTAATGTTTTCCGGGTTTGGAAATTTGTATTTCTCCTAACGGATTTGAATTTTATTTAATATAACCAAATGCGGACAATTTTCATACTTCAAAGCAAGTCAAGGATTAATCATGTAATTATGAGGTTAGAAAGATTATCTAAATCAACTAAGCGTTACAAATCAAATTGTCTTAGCGCCCTTAAAGAGGTCCAGTTATTACAGACACATATTGACAATTATATTGACAATAGTGGCTCTCTTGATGATTCAATCAAGTTTGTTGAGGAAAACATAAATATTAAAGTCGAAGATTTATCATCTTCGGAGGATGATTTTTCTGATGTAGATTCTATTTCTTCTCAACAAACCATACGTTCTACACCTCGAAAAACCAACAACAATATGACATCTATTAATAGTAATGATAATTTAATAAAGAATGGGTTGTTAGATAAATTTTCAAATTTGAACTTTATAACCCACCTCCAAATTTTCAACAAATTCATTATACTGGGCAACAGTCCAGGAATAACATTGTACCCGGTTCTTTTCCAAATTCCAATAAACATCAACAATCTCAATCAATCTCAATCACTTCCTGTGTTTTCAACACAACCTACCAATTCGTTTGTTACTGACGGAAAACATCAATTATCAAAGTGGAAAATTGATTTTGATGGCACTACAGATGGAGTTGCAATTGAACGATTCCTTTTTAGAGTAGAACATTTAGCACGTACTTATCGGGTTCCTGATAATACCGTGAAAGATCAATTTGGTGTTCTCCTAAAAAGAGTTGCTTCTAATTGGTACTGGTGTTATCTTGAACGGAATCCTAATGCAACTTGGTTCCAACTAAAAGCTGCAATTATTGAACGATTCCAAGATCGTCGCACGGATGACAACATTCGTCGGTTGATTGATTCTCGGAAACAGAAGACATGTGAATCATTTATCGAATTTTACAATGAAATGCTTGCGTTAACTCTTCGATTTCGCAATCCTATTCCTGATTCGGACATTTTGCGGATTCTACGATGCAACATGATTATTGGCCTGCAAAACCATCTTGCTGATCAGGCAATTGATTCAATCAATACTTTGGTTAGGAGATGTGTTGCGCTTGAGGATATGTGGAAACGACATAATTTTGTACCGGAGAAATTCTGCAGAATCCAAAATGTCAGTGAAGTTTTTGGTTCTGTTGAGATTCAATCCAATATGCCATCTGTTACACCTGTTACTTTAAAATCAAATTTATTACCGGATATTAATTCAAATTTTTCTATTCCAAATTCAACAAATCAAAGTTCTAACAATTGTATAAGCCCTGATTCGCATCATTTTAATAATTTAATTTCATCTAATCAAATTGATGCTTTTAATCAAAATTTTAATTCAAACCAACCAAATTATTTTGTATGTTGGAATTGTCGTGACGTGGGTCACACTTTTTTGAATTGCTCAGCGCCACGTAAATTATTTTGCCATGTGTGTGGTACAGATTGATTTACCAAAATTAATTGTCCAAAGTGTAGTCATATGGGAAACGTGAATTCGAGGATTCAAACGGCTGCATTGAACACTCCTCGAACTGCCCAGCAGCAACAAACCAGACAATCGACTACAATTCTCAGAAGCAATTCTCAACAAAATCAAATTTAGTAATTTCAAATAAGATTAATGCAATAAATCATAATTTTTCAAAATTCAAAATCAAAACTAAAATTTCTAACTCAGCTAAATCTCGTGTTCGTAGATATTGGGATAAATGAAAAGAAACAAGACATTTGATTTCCGAAACGTCTTTTACAAATGAAACAGATGATCGACCATACGCTTTAGTAGAAATAAATGGAGCAATTTATAAAGGTCTACTGGATAGTGGTGCTTCTATAACCGCTCTTGGTTCTGGATGTGAGAAATATTTAACGAATTCCAATCTCAAAATTTATAATGTTTCATCCAATGTTAAAACAGCAGATGTTCAACCTCAACGTATTCACGGTTATTTCACTGCGTCAGTTATTTATAATGGAAAACAGAAATCGATGAATATTTATTTAATACCTGATCTTACACAACAGTTATACCTCGGGATAGACTTTTGGAAACTATTTGATATAGTTCCTAAATGTATATCAGAAATAAATGGAGTCGATTCTGATTTTCATTCTCTTTCCACTGAACAAAATTCTCGTTTAGAGACAGTTCTTGAACAATTTCCTTTGTTCAATAAACATGGTCTAGGCAAAACTTCCCTAATCTTTCACCAAATTAATGTCCAAGATGCCACGCCCATCAAACAGCGACACTATTCTGTGTCTCCTAAAGTACAAGCTGACATGTACCTCGAGATTGATCTGATGCTGTCTTTGGGAGTAATCGAAGAATCACATAGTTCATGGAGTTCACCTGTGACATTGGTTCGGAAACCAAATGGCAAAGTTCGTCTTTGTTTAGATGCAAGACGTGTGAACGAGGTAACAGTCAGGGATGCATATCCACTGCCTATAATCGTCGGACTGCTAAGCCGATTGGGAGATACAAAATGTATTTCAAGTCTTCACTTGAAGGATGCATTTCGGCAGATTCCATTGGCTATTGAGTCCCGAGATAAAACAGCGTTTACCATTCCTGGTCGACCTCTGTACCAATTTACAGTTATGCCATTTGGTCTCTGTAACGCGCCACAAACTATGTGCCGGTTAATGGATCAGGTGATACTCCATCAACTTCATGATCGAGTTTTTGTATATCTGGATGATCTTCTGATTACTTCCAGAATATTTGAAGAACATCTTGAGTTATTGTCACTTGTAGCTAAGAAACTGTGCGATGCTGGTCTAACGGTAAACTTGGAGAAAAGCCACTTCCTCCTCAAACGCATTAACTATCTTAGTTATGTAGTTGGGGACGGAATCCTTTCAACAAATCCAGATAAGGTACAAGCCATAACCGATTTCCCAATACCAACCACTCACAAGAAACTTCGTCGTTTCTTGGGAATGGCTGGATGGTATAGGCGCTTTATCTCATGTTTTGCATCTTTGGTAGCACCTCTAACGGATCTCACCAAAAAGAATTCGAAATTTATTTGGTCGGAAAAAGCCCAACAAGCATTTGATGATGTCAAATTGGCATTAACAAATGCTCCAGTGTTGGTACACCCTAACTTTTCCAAACCGTTCGTGATCCAATGCGATGCTAGTACAACTGGTGTCGGAAGCGTGTTGTTGCAGGAAAGTGATGATGGTGAGGAACATCCCATCGCATATATGTCTCAGAAGCTGAACGCAGCGCAGCGCAACTACTCGATTACCGAGTTAGAGTGTTTAGCCGCTGTATTGAGCGTAAGGAAGTTTAGAGTATATATCGAGGGATATTCTTTCACCATTATTACTGACCACGCAAGTCTTAAATGGCTTATGGGCCAAAAAGAGCTCACAGGCAGACTAGCGCGTTGGAGTCTGAAACTACAGGGGTTTGATTTTACCATACAGTATCGTAGTGGATCACAGAACGTAGTGCCGGATGCATTATCGAGGATCTTTATGGATGAGATTTTTCTACATGAAAGTGGCTTTAATGTTAATCTTGATTCTGTTTCTTTTAGATCTAAAGAATATTTAGATTTAATTGGCAAAATTGTTTCCTCTTCTGAATCTTTCTCTAATTTCACGATATCTGATGGCAAGATTCTTGTAAATACTTCTGTTAATAATAATCGTTCTTTGACTTTGACTGATTTGAGTAATTGGAAATTATACATTCCTAATGATCTAATTAGTTACGTTATCAGTCAAGCGCACAACCCTCCTACGTCAGCCCATGTTGGTTCTGTGAAAATGCTTGAACGAATTCAAAGGTATTTTTATTGGCCAAAAATGGCAACTGATGTGAAGGACTATGTTGCTAGTTGTCATAAATGCAAGGAAATTAAACCAGTAAATTACTCCACCAGAACTAACATGGGTGAGCAAAGGCTGGTTGTTCGACCAATGCAGCGATTGTTTATCGATTTTTTGGGTCCTTACCCCAGATCTAAAAACGGTAACACATATCTTTTCATTGTTCTTGATCATTATTCTAAATTTATATTTCTAAAACCTTTTCGGAAAGCCCTTGCATCAGATGTTGTTAAATTTTTGGAGAAAGATGTTTTTCTATCATTTTCGGTCCCGGAATTTATTGTTTCTGATAACGGAGCGCAGTTCACTTCAAAATTATTCCAAGCTTTTTTGTCGAAATTTAACGTTAAACATTCACTTGTTCCTCGGTATTGTCCTCAGGCGAATGCGTCAGAGCGCGTGAATCGATCGATACTTGCGGCCTTGCGAGCTTATATTGGGAATAATCACACTAATTGGGATCAGTACATTGTTGAAATTACCTGCGCATTAAGAAACGTTGAACATGATATTGTTACCTTCATAGTGTGCGTGACACCGGTAGCTCAGTTCGTGAGCTGTCTATTACGTGGGATCGAATATAACACTATATTTTAAAGGCAACAATAATGCCTAGGAATAACCATCATTATCAGACTTACCAAACTATAAAATATTTACATGTACATGAATAAAAATTATTAGGAAATATTTACAAAATACATAAAAAAAATTAAAATAAAATTAAAATCAAGCAAAAAAAAAATCAACATTTACAATTCTTCTTCAAACCACCGTCTCTGGAATATCTTACACACAATACCGGTCTCTTCCGTTGAATTCCCAGATCCTGTTAATTCCCAAATTCTGCCAAACGATTCTCTGCTTCAAAAATGTATACATCCAATTCCAAGGGAACAAAACTGCTCACACACCATACACGTTTCTCAAATAAATTTTTTCTTTTGTTCAAATGCTTCACCAATTTATATCATATTTTTTATACAGTTTTATTTATAATATTTAAGATAACAATTCTTTTTTTTTATAATTTGATTAACATCATTATATACATATTTTCATTTTTATTTGATTTACGTAACACAACATTTATTAATATTACCCATACTCAAAACATATACATATAATTTACGTATTTTATATTCACTATTATTATTAACGGGTATATTCAATTTTTATAGTTTATTTTTAACATATAATTTTTTTTAATTATGGTTGTAATGTCCTTTTACAAACTAATATTTATTCCACTTATATAAATTTTGCACATTCAGCTACCATCAAATATATTTTTTTTCAACTCCCGAAAAAAATTCTCACAACAAAAACCCAACGAAAAAAAGCTTTGCTAACTCAATTTAAAAAAATATAATTGAGACCAAAAACGTGATTTAAAAATTTTTGAAATACGAACAAGTGGAACTTAAGTGGCAATATCAAATTGCAACATTCGTGGGGACGTACCACACACCCTGATTCTCATCAAGCCGGGGAAATAAACAAAAAAAAATCCACTTTATACATACATATCGTTCATGTTCGAATGTCTTTAATATGGTAAATTCCGAGGTTTTTACCGTCTTCCTTTACTAATTCATAAGCTGTATTACCTAATCTCTTTTGAACTACACATTTAACATATTTCGGTGCAAGTTTTGCTGAAAATTTAGCCACCGCATTGCTCTGAACATAATTTTTAACGAATACAGTTTGACCAACATCTAAATTGCGATTTCTACTCCTAAGATTGTAATTCTGACAAGCTCTGTTATAAGCATTTTCCAGGTGTTTTAATACGGAACGTTGAATGACACTTAAACAGTTTGCTTTTGATTCCGCTGAAATAATGCCCTCGTTTTCCAAGTTTAACAACTTTAATAATTCGTATTCCTTTCCGTTCGTGATCATGTGTTGCCCAAACATGAGAAAGTGGGGCGAAAACTTCGTGGAGTCATGTACAACGTTTCTTAATGCGCATTTTAATTTTAATTTAATTTTTTTTATGTATTTTGTAAATATTTCCTAATAATTTTTATTCATGTACATGTAAATATTTTATAGTTTGGTAAGTCTGATAATGATGGTTATTCCTAGGCATTATTGTTGCCTTTAAAATATAGTGTGAAATTCGATCCCACGCAATAGACACCTCACGAACTGAGCTACCGGTGTCACGCATACTATGAAGGTAACAACTTGCAACACGACTCAACATTGCGATTTTCGATTCATAAATTTATAATGATTTTAGATTGTCTGGTGTTGTTCCTAGTATAAATAATGAATAAAATTACAGTATACATCCAAGAGCATATCAATACAATGCGAGCATTTTACATAAATCGTGGCCATCATTACATAACATTTCACAGTTTATCGCCAGAAATTAAAAATACTTCGGCTGATAGCCCGCTGATTCACAATTTCGCCATCATACGAATTACCGATTTGCCGCATAGTTCCGTCCAAACGGGACACATAACTAGAAATAAAACAATATTAGAATATTTAATTCATTTGTAACAAATTATTAAAACTCACTTCTGTGCTGGAACATCATCATTTGTTGTAATTTCCCTTTATAATTTTATGCATATATTTTAAAAATAAAGTATACAGGTTGATTAGTAGAAGTGATTGAAATGTATCACCACTTACATCCATTCGACGATATTCTTCAGTATATAATTTAATTTTAGCACTGAATTCTAATTCTTGTGTTGTATTTTTATTTATTATTGATTGCGTATCACTCAGTCTTATCAGATTTAAATATAAAGCAATGTTTTAATTTTACCAATTAACACGTATTGCTGTTGATGTAGCCAAAATCAAAGTGACATTTGTTATTGAGAGAGCCAATTGAGAGGAAATTTTAGTTGTACATTGCGAAGATTTTATAATCGATTTTAATTTTTTTGAAAAGTACTAGCGCTCTCTATTGTCTACCATTTAAACAATTTTATCATTCCTATTTTGATTAAAAAAATCAAATATTCGAGTCGAAAAAATTCATAAAAATGGAGTTATGTCGCTTGTGTATATATTCTGTGGTATAGTTTGATACGAAATGACCTAATATTATTTGCCAATGTATAATTTGTAATTATATGAGGTGCCAAAATTTCGTTAAACAACAACTCTGCATACTCGTATATTTGATTGGGATAACATACTTATCCTCCTTAATAGACCATTCGTGTCCTCTAAAGCTCAATCATTCGATTCAGGGGCCGTATTTTTGAAATCGATAGAAATTTCCCCAATCGGAATACAATTTGCTTTGGAATTTTTTACCGGCTACTTTAATCATTTTTTGAATTTCTTTCCTTTTTAAAAATTAAAAAACATAATTCCCCCCCCCCCCCTCTCCCCCCCCCCTACTAAGGGGAAAATTCCGACTGGGTAAATCGATTCGAAATTATTTCCTTAGTAAAGCCCAGTTTACACCTCTCGTGAACTTGAACGTGAACAAAACAATTTACATCGATAAATCAGAAATTATCTGATTTTTTTGTATAAATTTTATTGGAATAAACGGGAAATAGAATTATTTATTAAATATTTACTAAAATAATTATTGAAACGTGAATTTAATAAAAGTTTTTTCATTTCCCCGATGATTTTTTTTTCACAGTGGACTGTGAACAAAAATTCACCACAGTTCACAGAAAGTGTAAAGAGAACAGTGAATGTGAACATGTGGCGAATATAAAAACAATTTTGTTCATGACGCTTGTTCATTTTCGAATACCAATCGGCATTGGAGAGTGAACAATCGTTGTGAACATATTGTTATTTATTAGTTTTTTATTGTTTAATAAAAACATAAAATATGGAACGAGATGAATCAAATTCTGAATACAGCGAAGCCGTAGAATATTTGCACGACGATTTTGTTGATGATACATTTTTTGAAGTCGATTTATCGGCCATCTAAATCAAAAAACATATCGCATCAGGAAGAAAAAATTAAAATGGCAAAAGAAATACGTAATATCACTTGTTTGTGGGATAAAAAGGACAAATTTTAAAATTTCTATATGTTGTTGCATTTTGTTGTAATAAGCTTTTGCCGAAATTATTTTTAATATAGCTAATGAAGCAAAATCTCTCTGGAAAAAGGTAAAAGAAACCTACCGCTACAACCAGAGTAAAGGGAAGAAAGCACAAGCAAAAAGTGTAGATGCTGCAACAGAGACTGATGATTTATTTGATGACGATGGAAATCAATCGCGAGATGAACTATCTTTCTTGATGAAAATGCTTCGAGTAGTTTGCGTTAAACAAGTTCGTTGGGTGGTGAAAGTTCAAACTCTCGACCGTCAACATCTATGTCTGATTTCGAAAATAGATGCGAAACACCAACAACAACGAGCAATTACAGCTATATGACAAGCACAAAAAACAAATCAAGTGATGACACAGGAATGAAAGCGGCCCAACTTATTGGAACGTCTATTTCTAATTATTTGGCAAAGAAGCAAGAAGAAAAGCCGCAAATGGATAATTTAAAACACTTTCACATTTGGTTGCAGCTTGAAAAGTTATTTGAGCAATTAGATGAATCAACCATCACAGATTTAAATTTCTCATTTGTTGCTAGCACATATAACTCAATTAAAGCAAAAAGAAACAATAACTTACATTGAATTACTGAATAAGATTTATGTACCTTTTACTTTTTAATTTTATTACATATTATTATATATTTGCTTGCCAAGGAACACTACCAACTATCGAAATAACATATTCTTTTATAATATTACGAATTAGTTTTGCTGTATCAGAAGTACGTTCACTCCTGCTTTGTAACGGTGCCGTTTGATTTTGATTTTTTCTCCACTTGCCTTCAACTAACTCACCATTTTTATCAATATAATCAGCATAACCAGGTGGACAGTATGTATTTGAATTTATAAGAATGTTGTGAAGAATGCAGCAAGTTGCAACTTTTTTTGATACACGTTCTGGCTCTTGAGTTAATGTTCTACTCAAGCAGAGCCATTTTCGTGATAATATTCCAAAAGAATTCTCTACGCATCGACGAGCTCGACTTAATCTGTAGTTAAAAACTCTTTCTTCTCGGGTGAGAGATTTTTGTTTAGAAGGAACAAACGGCTTCATGATTCGATTTAGAAGTGGAAACGCATCGTCTGTGATAAAAAATATGGTACTTTGTAGTCTCCAATTGTTGAATACTCTGGTAATGGTAATTGATTATTATATATTTTTGAGCAATGCTACTGGAAGCAAACACACCGCTATCCCCTTCGCTTCTCATGAATGAACTTATAATTAGCATCACTAATTCCCATCAAAACGATTGAATAAAATTTCTATAAATAGAAATTATTTTCAGTGAAAAATAATGATTAAAAAATACAATGGAATCGATACCTTATAATTGAAAAATAAGCTGCCTGAATTAAATGGACATACTATGGGTATATGTTTACCATCAATTGCACCAAGGCAATTGGAAAAGTTCCATCGAAAATTAAATTCAATCGCAACCGTCAACCAGTTTTCTTTTGTGAATTCTATAAATTGATTTTTGAATTCTTTGATAATAGCATCCCAGACATGGTCAGTTATTTTTCCAAAAGATGCTTCACTTGTTCGGTATATAGATGCAAGATGATGAGGTATTGTGCCTGATGCTAGAAATTCTAGCACAATAGCAAAACGCATCAATGGTGGGATAGCATCTTTCGGTCGACTATTTACAATGCAATGTAACAAATGTTTCCGTATTTTTTTGAACGTATCTTGAAAATTGGTACCGCTCATATGAAAATTTTTATAGAAAAACTGATGACTTTGTGAGAAGCCTTTAAATGCAGTATCTGTACAACAACACAACGTTGTTCCATAAATAATTAAACAAACACTTTTTTTTTTTTTTGTACTCGATGCTGTTTCATCGACAGAACAAACCAGACTTACAGTCTGTAGACAGTAGAAGAACAATATTTATAGACAAAATTTAGTACAATCAGTAATAAATAATACAGTTCAGTACAATTAATTAGCAAATGTAACGAGGCTATTGATTCATAGATGTCGTCGCTACTTATTTTAACAATAATGTTACGATTTTGCCTTGTCAATCAAGGTTCGAATCACTGGATTGTGAATAAATACACTGCTTCAATTTTAACTCACACAATTTTATTTACACAACACAATTTATTATACAACACAATTTTCACAATTAATTATTATAATTATAACACACTTTTTAATTATCACTTTAATAATCGCTTTAATAATCACTTTACTAATCTTTCCATTCAACCTTCACTGTATCACGTTTAAAATAATACTCAGCATTCACGTCAACGCGCGCCTTTATATACCAAAATATTTGTTTCTAGAATAATCCTAAATGCGCAGCAAATATGTTAGTTTAGAAATGACGCCTAAATGTTGAGTATAAATTATAAATGTAATTGAACAATTAATGAAATTAACTTATTCTATTCTATTCTAGGGGTCACCGTAACACTACCCCCCACCTAAGCCTGTTCGTCCCGAACAGGGTCCAGATCACCTCCTCTGTAGAGCGCCAAACGCTCCAAATGCACCACCTTTGGTTTACCTTTCCGTCCTTTCTGTATGCGATAAACCACGTCGTTCAATCTTTGAATGACAGTGTAAGGGCCTTCCCATGTGGGTTGCAACTTCGGTGATAATCCCTTCTGCCGTTGCGGGTTGTGAAGCCATACCAGTTGCCCTTCCTCGAAGCCTTGATTATTTGCTCGTATGTCATATCGAGCTTTCATTCGATCACTTGATATTCGAATTTTCTCCCGTACAAATTGATGTATTTCATTGAGTTCCTCTTTCATCCGGTCGACGTAATCCTGTCCGCATAGAGCTGCTGATGGAACAGCCCCAAATTTTAAATCTCCCGGTAATCGCAGATTGTTCCCAAATATGGTTTTAGCTGGTGTCACTCCTGTTGTGTCATGTACCGCTGATCGGTAGGCCATCAAGAACATCGGTATATGTCGATCCCAGTTACGTTGGTTCCTTTCCACAACCTTTGCTAGATATTCCTCCAATGTGCCATTGAATCTTTCCACCATACCGTCCGACTGTGGGTGTAAAGGCGTCGTTCTCGTTTTATTGATTCCAAGCATCTGACATATCTCCTGATATACCACCAATTCGAAATTCCTTCCTTGATCCGTGTGAATTTCCATCGGTACACCAAATCTGCTAATCCAATTGTTGACCACGGCATCAGCTATTGTTGTTGTCTCCTGATTGGGTATGGGGTACACCTCCGGCCATTTGCTAAAATAATCCATTATTACTAGCACATATTTATTGCCGCTCTCGGTGGTCGGAAATGGCCCCGCCACATCCATTGCAATTCTCTCAAATGGTGCCCCGACATTATATTGTTTCATGGTTCCACGGCTTTTTCGTGCTGGTCCCTTTACTGCCGCACATTGGTCACATCTTCGACACCACTCTACTACTGACTGTCTACATCCGGACCAGTAGAAACGTTGTCGGATTTTGGCCAATGTTTTATTAATCCCTAGGTGACCTCCACTTGCTCCTCCATGATATTCCTTGAGGATTTCCGCTATCCGATCTTTTGGCACCACTACCAACAATTGTTTTATTTTACCATCCGTGCTTTCCCACTTTCGTTTTAAACCACCATTTTCTATGTGGAGGCTATCCCATTGAGCCCAATATGCTTTTACAATGGGAGTTTTGTCAGCTATCTCACTCCATGTGGGCCGGTGTTCCTTTTCCTTATGTTGCATGATGAATGACAGGTCAGCATCCCGTAATTGCTCCTTCTTGATCATTTCATCAGTCCATTCCTCATCAGGTAGCACTTGCATAAGTCGAATATCGATGATGTTTTCCTTACCCTCCACACGCCCACAATGCTTGCATTCTACGGGACATGGCCTTCTTGATAATGCGTCGGCATTTCCATGTGCGGTTCCCTTCCGATGTTCAATTTGGAAATCGTAGCTTTGCAAACGTTCGATCCAACGTGCTACTTGTCCCTCTGGATTTTTGAATTGTAACAACCAGCGCAAAGCTCCATGATCCGTCCGTAGAAGAAATTTTTGGCCATAGAGGTACTTATGGAAGTGCTTAACACATTCCACTATAGCCAACAACTCTTTCCGTGTTACACAATAATTCCGTTCCGGTTTTGATAACATCTTGGAGTAATATGCAATAACTCGCTCCTCACCATTTGTTGCCTGTGATAATACTCCTCCTATACCATCATTACTTGCATCGGTGTCCAAAATGAATTTAACGTTGGGTATAGGGTATGCGAGGATTGGTGCTTCGCATAATCGTCGTCTTAGTTCCACGAATGCCTCTTCTTGATCATCCTTCCATTCGAATGCCTTGTTCTTCCTGGTTAACTCGTGTAAACTCTTTGCAATATTGGCGAATCCTGGCACGAATCGTCTATAATAGGTACACAATCCAAGGAAGCTCCGTAATTCATGTAAGTTTTTAGGTCGTGGCCATTCCTTCACTGCTGCGATCTTGTCTTCATCGGTATGGATTCCATTGGTTGTTACCTTATGACCCAAATATTTTACTTCCGTTCTAAATAGTTTGCATTTCTTTGGGCTTAGCTTCAATCCGGCGGCTTGTATCCGATCCAAAACCTCTGCCAAATTCCTTAAATGCTCGTCGAAATCCTTGCCCATAACGATGATGTCGTCCAAATATACGAGGCACGTCCTCCAATGTAATCCCTTTAGCACGCGCTCCATTAGCCGTTCAAAAGTCGCAGGGGCGTTACATAATCCGAATGGCATAACGTTAAATTGCCATAATCCGTTACCCACACTGAATGCCGTTTTCTCGCGATCTTCCTCCTGGACTTCCACTTGCCAATAGCCGCTTTGCAGATCTAATGTCGAAAATATTCGAGCACCCGATAATGTGTCTAACGTGTCATCGATCCTTGGCAATGGGTAACTATCCTTTTTCGTCACAGCATTTAATTTTCGGTAATCCACGCAGAATCTCATGGTACCATCCTTTTTCTCGACTAACACCACTGGTGAACTCCATGGACTGCTTGATGTTTCGATTACCCCTGTTGCTTGCATATCTTTTACCATTCGATCCACTTCTCCTTGCTTTGCCAATGGTAATCTCCTGGGTGGTTGGCGAATCGGCATTTCTGCTCCTGTATCTATTCGATGTTTTACCATTGTGGTTCTCCCATTATTATCCGATGTACTGCAGAATATTGGCATGTACCGCTCGAGCAATTGTTTTGCCAAATTTTTCTGTTCCTTAGTAAGATCTTCGGTCCATTTCTCCATGAGTTGTTCTACAACCTCTTTCTGCCCTTGCGAGTTAGTCGTATTAATCGGATTTTTCTGCTCGCACTTCACAATCGCAGATATTTCTTCGCATTTTCCGATTATTGTCCCTTTCTTGATGGTTTTCGTCTTATCCGAGAGATTTAGAGTCCTAATTGGTACTCTATTATCGCTGTCTGGTTTTACTAAAACTTTCCCGATCATAATTTCTCTGGCTCCGCTCTCCGCTTCATTGGCTTCCACAACCCACAACCTGGGTGACCCAGAACCTCCCTCCAATCTTGCCCATACTATTGTTTCCGAGTTCGGTGGCAGCTTCTCCCGATGATCCATTATAATTTGCCTGCTCGTTTCTCCTATCCCGCCGCTGTCACCAATTGTTACGATTTTGCCTTGTCAATCAAGGTTCGAATCACTGGATTGTGAATAAATACACTGCTTCAATTTTAACTCACACAATTTTATTTACACAACACAATTTATTATACAACACAATATTCACAATTAATTATTATAATTATAACACACTTTTTAATTATCACTTTAATAATCGCTTTAATAATCACTTTAATAATCTTTCTATTTAACCTTCACTGTATCACGTTTAAAATAATACTCAGCATTCACGTCAACGCGCGCCTGTATATACCAAAATATTTGTTTCTAGAATAATCCTAAATGCGCAGCAAATATGTTAGTATAGAAATACGCCTAAATGTTGAGTATAAATTATAAATGTAATTGAACAATTAATGAAATTAACTTATTCTATTCTATTCTAGGTGTCACCGTAACAATAATAAATTTTAGAAACAAAATAGTTATAAAATGTACACAAATTAATTTTTAATAATACTAAGAATTTAGTGGAAGTAGCGGTAATTATGTACAATTACATGATTACATTATGTGAATAAGTTACATTAGGTATAAGTTTAATTCAGATTACATTTACATCATAAATTTGGGTCTTGATTTGACTTGACATCTGGGCCTGTGTTGTATATCTGTTTACCATAGGAAAATGTAAGCAAGTATTTAGTGTAGCAATTAACAAAACATAAAAAATTTAAACAACCAATCTGTTTTCCCGATTCTTGGACAGTTTATGAATTAAGATGATGAACAGTATCAAATCGACCTTTTTCATTGCGTGATCTTAAATACGGATGCACCCTAAAGCGACGACTTCTTCTTCTTTTGAGATTTGTAAGCATTAAAAATACTTTAAAAGCACTCCCAAGCAAAACTATTTCATCCAAATTATCGATTTTTGTCGATTTAAAAAGAACAGCAGTTGTACAAAATAAATTATCTTTCTTTTACAATTGACATCAATAAACTAAAATTAAATGTCACGATTTTCATGTTCACAAAAGTATCTTGTCTAAATGTAATTGTGAATGTTAACAACAAAAGGTTTAATATCTACCACTGATTTTTGTTCACATTGTTTTCTCTGTGAAACAAACTAATTAATTCAACATGATTTCACGTTCAAGTTCACGAGAGGTGTAAACTGGGCTTTAGGACACGAATATTAGTGAACTTGAAAACAAATTTAAAAAAAAATGATTAAAGTAGCCAGCGAAAAATTCGAATAAGATAGAAAACTTCAAAGCAAATTGTGTTCCGATTGAGGAAATTTCCACCAATTTCAAGAATACGGCCCCAGCCAGATGAATACTCGCAAAGCGACACATAACATTCCAAGCGTACATAACTTTAGTATCAACAAACCATATGAAATTACTAAATCAACAAACCTTTTTTTAATCACGTATTTTAATAAAATTGTTGTTAACATTATTGAAACGGAGCTTTATAAGCACCAAAACCGTTCCACCAGAAAAAAACACAAAACAACAAAACTATAAATAAACAAATTATCAAATTTTTTCACTTTATTTTTACTGATGTAACCACAGAAAACATTTTTTTTTTGTATTATGATTTGCAAAATTATTAAATAAATGTTTATTTTAATAAAATATAACGAAGTATGAATTTTATGTGTCTTGTACATATAGGCTAGAGTATGAAAGAGATAGCTTTATTTTTACTTTAAACACGAAAGCTTTTAAAAAATCATCAAAACAAATTTTCTGTTTATTTGTTTATGTGTATCATGCCTCTGTGTGTACAATTACTGAGTATGAGCTTTCTGTTCTCGATTTTGTTGTTTCTTTTGCTTTGTGTCTGGAGAATTGGCCATAATAATAACAATAACTAGTTGTACATAATATAATTTACACATTTAAGTAAAATATGTAAATTATAATTTTAAATGAGCTTCTTCGAAGTTTTATAATTTTTTGCTTTTATATTTACAAATCAACTTAATATTTTATTAGAGCACATAACTGTTGTTGTTTTCATGATCTTTTATTTAATTTGTTAAGTGTAATACTTAAGTGCTTTTTTGATTGTTTTCAAATTACATTTTTAATGTTATTCAATTAAAAAAATAAAAATGTGTTTAGTGTTATGATGCAAATTGGCATCATGTGAATGCGGTACGTGCTTACGACTCAATTTAATGAAAATGAGTTTTGTGTTTTGTTTACTCACGTTAAATGCATCTGGGGAGTAGGTGGGTGTATTACACAGTTTTTTAATGAAAATCATTTTCTGATAATTGTTCTGATTTCCGTTATGTTGTTTTCACCGAAGGATGTAAATAAAATAAAATTGGCAAATAGAGATTCTAGCACGTAAAGATATAAGAATTATAAATACAAAGTTTTATTGTTCTGTTTGTGCAAACTTTTAAAGTCAAACTTTATTGAATTTATCTATTAGCTAATAATAGAAATGGGAAAAACTCCTGCAAACCTTTGTTTTTAGATAGATATAAATTTATGTACAAATATTAGAAAGTTCATTGACGAATTTTTAAGTTCTAGGAAAAACACTGTTCATCTACTTCTTCGTAAACAAAATTTTGAGAAATTTAATGTTTTATTTTGTTTTGTTTAGTTTTTTGTTTATTCAACGAGATTCTGTGTTCATGTTTTACGTTCACAAACAATGTCAAAATTTTACGAGCAGATTTCTTGGTCATTCTTATTGAATGAGCTCCTCGCAATGAACTATACTATTTTGAAATTGGAAATCTACGTGAACCATATACGTTTCAATGTAGCACATATTAAAATCAACCGATATGAACCATTACATATTTTCCGATAAAAGTGATTATACAAAGAGGCGCAATATAAGATAAATACTACAGAGCCAAAAATGATATTTTGCGTCCTAGACTCATAAATAATTATTATAGAGATAAAGAAATGTTCAATGTGTATTTAATGGTCTACTGGTTATTGGCCCCTAACGTTTCTAAAATTAGTTTTACCGTCGTAAAAAATAAATTATAAAAATTACGACTGTGTAGTTTCCAACAAAATTAAAAATTAACTTAAGTTAATTACGCTAGCCCAGAAAATAAAAATATTTCATCACGCACCCCTAATCAATAAAAACCCCATTTGCTGGGGAGAGGGGTATTGATTAATTGCCTGAAATGTGTTTTTCATTGATTAGTGTTACCTAATGCAGGGGCGGTCCAGTCATAGGTGCACATGGTGCACTGCAACCAGGCGTGAAACGCTGTGAGTGGATGCCGGGCTGCGTATTCTTCACGATGAACAAATATAATTAATAAATTTATTTAATTTTATTTTACTGCTTTGTTCGCTTGCTAGATTCTGAATGGCGAAAAATTATTTTATAAACAAAATTCTTAATCTAATTGGTATAAATTTGTTTTGACAAACTGATATAAAAATAATAAACATAGAAATTAAGTTCCACGTATAACTAGTGACATCTAAAGTAAGTTATCACAAGCACTCGGTTAACGGTTTGAGGCTTAACTATTTGTATAATACCGGTTACATGATAATGTCAAAATAAATCAACTATAATAAATAATATAATGCATGTGGATATAATAATATGCGTTAAAAATTCTAATGAGATAAATTTATGAAAATGAGTTCTTCCTTAATGATAAAATACATAAAATGATATATTTTCTGCTGCCATAACATACCGCCCGCCTTGAATCAGTTGATTCAAATAATTGGAAGTTTGCACAATTTGCTGACGTGCTTCTTTGTATCTCCAGATGAAGTTTTGATACTGACCACTCGAACGTTCCCATCACTACCTGGATGTGTTTGAATGACTCTGCCTAGAGCCCATTGAGTTGGAGGCAATTGCTCATCTCGGATAAGAACGACATCATTGACTTGTAGATTTGGTAATTTATCCTGCCATTTATTTCGGGTTTGCAACGTTATAAGATAATCACGGTGCCAACGATGCCAGAAATGCTGCTTGATACGCTTTACCGTGTCCCAACGTTTTGATAAACAATGATTATCTGGTATGGAGTGTTCGGGTAGAGCCAATAACTGCCGCCCAATTAAAAAATGCCCGGGAGTTAGCACTTCAATTTCTTCGTAGCTTGTTGCATATAGTGGACGGGAGTTCAGGATTGCTTCTTTGCCGGTAAGCAGCGTTGTAAATTCTTCTAACGTTAATATGGCCGCTCCGACCACTCCTTTTAGATGTGTTTTTGCAGACTTCACCGCCGCCTCCCAAATGCCTCCCATGGTAGGAGAGCCTGCAGGAATGAAATGCCAATTTATGTTTTTTTCTAGAAGAGACGAGGAGAATTTATTAGCATTGGTTCTAAGAAAATTAAATAGTTCGGTTAGTTGTATGTTGGCGCCGACAAAGTTGGTGCCGTTATCGCTATAAATCTCGCTACATAATCCACGTCGATCAGTGAATCGGGACAATACTCCAAGAAAATTCTCCGTCGTTAGATTGCTGACACATTCAATATGAACTGCTTTAGTGCTTAGACACACAAAGATACATATATACATTTTGACTGGAATCTGTCCTCTTCTTCGAGTGATTTGCACTTTAAATGGCCCGGCGTAATCTACGCCTACTTTGTCGAAAGGGTGCACGTACTTAACTCTCGCTGGAGGTAAATCGCCCATTAATTGCTGCTGTTTTAATGGGTTCTGCTTGAAACACTTTATACATGTGCGGAGTACCTGTCGAATAGCGTCCTTCGTGCGAATCACCCAAAACTGCTGACGCAAGAAATTCAGCATAAGGCTAATGCCAGCGTGATAAAATTGACGATGCATATCTTGCAAAATCGCGATCGTGACTTCGGATTTGCGTGGTAATAGCATGGGATGCTTGATCGATGTCGCTATAGTTGAGTGCTCTAATCGACCACCGATTCGAATTATTCCATCACTGTCGATAAAAGGATTTAATGCTTTTAGCTGGCTTGATTTAGGCAAAGCCGTTTTGGATTTCAGGCATTGAACTTCTTCATAAAAGTGTTGATGTTGAGTATATCGAATTAAATATACGGCCGCCAAACTCACATCATCTCGATCCAGAGGCTTGACATTACGTTCCGTTGGTAGCGAGCGGACATTTTGAAGGATAACATATGCCATGATTCTATTCATCTTTTGAAAACTGCTATATTTAGTTACGATATCCTTGAATATATCGCTGCTGACAATGATTTTAAATGTTAATTCGCTATGTTTAGCTTCTTCATTTGTACCAAATGAAGCTTGTTGAGCTGGCCACTCCGTCTCCGATTCCACTAGCCATTTGGGCCCATGCCACCACAACTCGAATTTGATCAACTCCCCGGCAGCTATACCTCTGGACGCACAATCAGCTGGATTATCGGCTGACGAAACATGCATCCATTTCTCCCGGCTGTATGAACTTAATATTTCGGATGTTCGATTTGCAATAAATGTAGGCCATCGTCGAGGATGCGCTGCCAACCAATCCAACACGATCTTGGAGTCGGTCCATAACGTTATTCGCTCTATGTTTTGATTAAGTGCTGAGCGTACCTTATTCATCAGATTTGCTAAGGGCAGAGCACCCATGAGCTTTAATCTTGGAACGCTTATCGTCTTCAGTGGTGCTACCTTTGTTTTAGCCATCGTTAGGTGTACTTCAACTCCATATTCGGTTTTCACTCTGCAAAAAACCGCTGCCGCGTAAGCCATTTCGCTAGCATCGCAAAATCCATGTAGTTGGATGCTGCCATGAGTCCCCAGCCAACGTGGAATTTGAATTTGGTTCACCCTCACAAGATCCGAACGCATATTAACCCACTTAGATGTTATTTCGGATGGCAATTGATCGTCCCATTCTAACTTCTGTAACCATAAACTTTGAAACAATATCTTCACTCGAACAATTACAGGAGCCAGCCATCCAATCGGATCGAAAATTCTACTAGCTTCGGATAATAGTGATCTCTTTGTATGTTTCTCGCGATCCTCTAGCTGAACCTGAAACGACAAATGGTCTATTACTGGATCCCAAACCACACCAAGTAGTTTCGTCATTGCTGGTTTTTCTTTAATTTCTTTCACAGTCTCTACAATGATTCCCAATCGTGTACGTAGCTCACTGTTATTAGTAGAGAACTTGCGTAAATGGAAGCCCGCAGTATTTAGGATGGCCACTATTTCATCTTTCAGATGACATAATTCTGCTTCGGTGTCTGCCCCGGTCATGAGGTCGTCCACATACATATCGGTCAGGATTGCTTCTGCTGCGATTGGTGATCGTTCTCTGGCCTGCAATGCTAATTCATTTATGCATCGGGTTGCTAGAAATGATGCCGGCGCTGTACAGGGTTTTTAGTCGGAATTTTTTCGGCCGACTTCTAGGATCTTGTCTCCATAAAATCCTTTGATGTTTTGTATCTGTGTCGCTTACCCATATTTGACGGTACATTTTTTCAACGTCACCAGTAATCACGAATCGATGCTGACGAAATCGTAGTATTATGTCGACTAAGGTGGATTGAATGGTCGGTCCTATACAGAGCTGATTATTTAAGGATAATCCCGTCGAAGATGTTGCAGATGCATCGAATACTACGCGGAGCTTTGTCGTTGTGCTGGCTGATTTCATGACTCCGTGATGCGGTAGATAGTACGAGCTGACATCAGTGGGAATTTCAGACATCTGCCCCAACCTTTCGTAGTCCGCCATGAATTCGCTATAAAGTTTATGAAAGATTGGATCCCGCTTAAATCTTTTCTCCATGGCAACCAATCTGGACATCGCCAAATGATATGTCGATCCTAATTGGCCGTCCGTTTCTCGAAATGGAAGTTGCACTACAAATTTGCCATCATTAGCTCGCTTGGTCGTGGCCACGAATAATTCTTCGCATTTCGCTTCTTCTGCTGTAAGGGTTGATGCTGTTTCTACTGACTCAATTTCCCAGAACTTCGTTAGGCTATCGTCAACGTTCATTAGAATGCTAAAACATGCTGAATGTTTGGTATTCTCTATCTTATGGCTTCGGCCCGCCACAATCCAGCCCAATGTAGTTTTCTCAGCCACCAGACGATCTCCCAATTTTATTTTGTCGCATTGAGTGACCTGATAATAGATTTCAGTACCAAGTAATACATCTATTGCGCTGCGCTGATAAAATTTAGGATCAGCTAATGAGACATTTCTTAATTCGTGCCAGTCTGCTATCTCGAATTCGTATGATGGGAGCTTGGCTGAAATTTTAGGAATTACGAATGCCCATGCTTTCAACTCTTCTCCGCCGCCCGTTCTTATGGCTAATTCTACCTTTCCCTTTGAACTGCCTAATTGGGCATCACCTAGGCCTTTCATCAAAAGCCTTCCATTACTACGAGGTAAATCTAGATTTTGAGCACAATCTTCTGTAATGAATGACTCCTGCGATGTTGAATCTAGAAGTGCTCGGCATGTTCGGAAGCCCCCAAATCGGTCCTTTATTCTTACCATTGCCGTTGGTAAAATTACTTGAGATTCTCCAGAGGAGACTTGCATAGTCTTGGATTCGTGTATGGTGCTGGATGTAGATTGATCAGGTTGCGCTTCGGCTGATTTAACGGTTGCCATATGTAGAAGAGTATGGTGTTTCTTGCTGCATTGACGACATCGACCTCGAGATTTACAGTTATAGATCCCGTGACTGAAATTGAGGCAATTAAAACATCGTTTTTCCTGGCGTATTAGGTCACATCTTTTATTGACATCCATTTCCTTGAAACTTGTACATTCAAAAAGTTTATGGTCATCTGAACTGCAAATTGGACAAGACGGCTTACTAATTGATGCAAATGCTCTGGAACTTTCAGGCTTTAAATTTTGGAAAAAAGTTTGATTTCTTTGCGATGCTTCAGTTAACGGATTCCAATGCATCCGTTCTTTTTCCCAAAAATTCAAAAAACTCTTTTAACGTAGGAAAATCCTTTTCTGCGGAATGTTGAGCCCACAAGCTTTTGGACTCGGAATCTAATTTATTCACAATTATGTAAATCAGCCACGGATCCCGGTGTACTGCATTTGACCCGAGAGCTTTAAGTCCCCTAACGACTTCATCCGACGTATCCCATAGTTTTCGAATTGATGCCGCGTTGGCATGATTTACATGAGGTTGCTCGAGAAAAGTTTTAATAAATGCGTTGACCGTGTGTCGCTTTCTATCGTAACGCTGGATCAATTTCTGCAAAGCTTCGACATAATTTGCCTCAGTAACGCTGAAATGCCGCAGGAGTGATGCTGCTTCACCCCGCAAAAGACTCTTGAGGTACTGGAATTTTTGTGAGAAGGTTAAATAGTCCTTCTCGTGTATTGTGGTGCAGTACAAGTCATAAAAGGACTGCCATTCGACGTAATCACCAGAAAATGGAGGGATATTTATTTTAGGCAGCTTAATTGACGGTGAGGATGAATGTGTTTGGGACGTATTCACCGTATGATCCGCCATTGAAGTAAAAAATCCTTCCTGTGTACTGCGCCTTCTTATCAGGCCGCTCAATTCTGTGACAATCGAGAAATAGCTTTCTTCTACCTCTGGCAATAATGATGCTTCCTCAGCTTCGAGTCGAAAAATTTAATTGGTCGAATAAAGTTTGAGCGCGTTTTAACCGAACTTGAAGCGCATCAACCGATTCATCTGTATTTTCCGCCAACCCCCGAACGTACGTAAGTAACCTCGTAATGCTGCCTTTCAGGCTTGATCGAATCTTCTTTATCGATGCTAGCTCCGTCATGATTCACTACCGCTACTTTACTTTTATTTCTGCACACACTTGCACACTAATTGCTAATTTTTCACTTATATAGCACCGCACTGTACGCGAATAATTTTCGACAATGAATAATATTTCCAGTAATGAGTGCTTTACTGATTGCTAGATATTCACGTGTAAGCACTTATGAGCAATAAAATTTTGGATTAAATCCACAACCAATATTCTTAATTCTTATAAAGCTTGCTTATTTAATTATTATAGATAATATAATAAATACAAAAAATACTTATCGTATTTCAGATCGCAATGGCGGCGCGTGCAAGTGATTCCATGTGCTCGTACCGGCAAAAATAATCCGTTATATACCGTTGATGAGACCTTGCTGATCGTAAACTGTCCTGTTGGGACGCTAATTCCGCAAATTTATTGTATTGCTGGCAAATTATTTATTCTCCGAATTAAATGCCTTTGTATGCTGAGGATGTTTGATACCAACATCCGGCTCGAAGGACCATGAAACGCTGTGAGTGGATGCCGGGCTGCGTATTCTTCACGATGAACAATTGCGATATACGGCTGCGGTACAATTTATAGTATATCACAATGGGCTATGCTTATCTGCACCCAAATCACTTTTTTTTATTTACAAATATAATTAATAAATTTATTTAATTTTATTTTACTGCTTTGTTCGCTTGCTAGATTCTGAATGGCGAAAAATTATTTTACAAACAAAATTCTTAATCTAATTGGTATAAATTTGTTTTGACAAACTGATATAAAAATAATAAACATAGAAATTAAGTTCCACGTATAACTAGTGACATCTAAAGTAAGTTATCACAAGCACTCGGTTAACGGTTTGAGGCTTAACTATTTGTATAATACCGGTTACATGATAATGTCAAAATAAATCAACTATAATAAATAATATAATGCATGTGGATATAATAATATGCGTTAAAAATTCTAATGAGATAAATTTATGAAAATGAGTTCTTCCTTAATGATAAAATACATAAAATGATATATTTTCTGCTGCCATAACAAGGCGTATTAATAAAAGGGCGAAATTTTTAAAATCGATTCATAAAGTTTAAATAATTCATTCAAACTTATTTTCAATCACAATTAAAGTTCTCTACTTATTATTAGTAGTAGTGCAATCGGGTTCGGCTAATGTTCAGTTATATGACAATATTGTGAATCTAGACCCAAACTTTTTAACGAGATCTGTTGTCGTAGGTATCGAAAATTTAGAACAATTATCTGTAGTTAATGATAATGCTAATTGTTCTCAACACGAACACGGCATCATAAATAAATCAAATTTATTTGATTTTAGTGATCCGGCAAAATGGCCTAAACTAAGTGATAAAATTATTCAACTTATTGTTGAAAATGGCCCTATGCAAATAGGAAACATTAAATTTCCCATTAAAAATAACAGAAAATTCAATCCAAAGATTTAAGAAAGAGTGATGGCAAATGGAGAGACTATTAAACGAAATTGGCTCACTTATTCCGATGGATGTGGTATTTTGTTTTTGTTGTAAATTATTTGGATCTAATTGTATAAATACAACACTTATCGATCTAAGATTTTAAGACTAGCACCATTTGACCAGATTAGTTCAGTCTCACGAAAACAGCTTAAAAAATATTTTAAATCCTGGAAAGAATTAGAAAACAGATGAAAATCTAGTTCAACAATAAATTCTGATCTTCAGCGAGTCATGGATGCAGAAGTTCGGCATTGGCAAGAAGTGCTTAGAAGGTTAAATATTTTTGAATTTTTAGGAACACAATTACTTGTATTTAGGGGAAATCTGAAGTATTATATGACTCAAATAATGGGAACTTTTTAAAACTAGTAGAATTTGTAAGTAAATTTGATCCAGTACTTTCAGAACATCTTAAACGAATAAATAATATAGAAACGCAAAACAAGTATTTGAGCAAAAACATCCAAAATGAATTGATTCATGTAATCTCACAGTCTACTAAAGATAAAATTGTTTCAATGATCCTGGAAGCAAAATATTTTTCTATCATAGTTGATTGTACTCCAGATCGAATTCATGAGGAAGAGTTAACGTTTATTATATGGTAAATAATAATTTTAAAATAAGGGAACATTTCATTTCATTTTTAGAAGCCAACGATACCAAAGGTTTCGGTCTCACAAAAACGGTTCTTAGTGAATTAAATGAAATGGATCTTCTTATTGAAAATTGCAGAAGTCAGGGTTATGATAGTGGCTCAAATATGAAAGGTTAACAAATAGGTATGCAACATTTTTTAAGAACCACAAAACCCTAAGCTTTTATCGTACCATGTATGTCTTACACACTAAATTTAGTAATAAATGATGTCGCTCAATGTTCTCAATCTTGTATTTATGTTTTTTTTCGAGCTCTGTTTTTTTCCGGTCGGTATTAAAAAAGCATATTAGTTCTTTTACTTTAAAACCAATCAGTACTACAAGATTGGAAAGTGGAATTGACTCATTAAAAACTCTAAAACAACAGTTGAGCGATATTCATGAAGCTCTTATTGAAATTTCGCTAACTACACTGTTCGTCAAAAAAACTCGGACACTTGAATTTCTTCGTAAATCTTCAATTTCTAGAGCAATTACGCTATTTTAAAGGCACTGTCATATTAAATAGTACATAACCGAAAAATAGGTGTACCAGAAACCGAATTTTTTTTATTTAAAATCCAATCACAGCAACAAAGCGTAATAAATGAAAAATATTCAAAATTTCGATTGTTACGTTTCTAAATAAATGGGCATCTATCAATTGTTTTGAAACATTTAAAGTAGCATTTATTGTTAGTATTATTATTACATTTAACGTTAACAGTGCTTAGTTATTATTATTAGCAAATATTATAATTATGAAACCAGAAAATATCGCAAAAATAATCGCTTTGAGTGAGGATGGCCGTAGCGTGCGTTATATTGCTGCCCACCTAAATTTTCCTCGAAGTACAATTCAACACGCTATTAAACGATATCGTTAAACTGGTCAGTAGCGAACGGTTGGATCAGGTCGTAAAAGGGCAACAAACGAGCGGGACGATTAGTTTATGGTATCAATGGCACTGCGAGATCATTTCCAAACAGCTAGAATCGTCGCTGGTCGATTGGCACAGGTACGTGGTGTCAATATTTCAGTTAGCACTGCATCGCGAAGATTACATGAACATGGACTGCAACCAGGGCTGCTACTAATATAATTTTCGTACGGTTAATGGAATGCAAGGTACGGAGAAACATAAGGCATACATAAATTAAGTGAGTGGTATCACATGTATCACAATCCGTTAATTACTTCATAGAAAGTCAACAGCGAAGTATTGCAAAGTGTCAATGCGATTATGGATTGAAACGCCAGTTTCAATAAGCATATTCAAAATTGCCAATGCCATATTTGGATTTGTCAAACAATAGACAGGTGAATTACGAGATATTTACACCTTATGTTCACTCTATTTCGCTACGTTGAATCTCAACTAGCATAGACTGTAACGGCCCGGAATCCATACTATGCTGTGCACATAAAAATAATTTAAACCATTCAAAAGAATTTACTGATTTTCTTGTTAAAGAAAACTGACTGAGATTATGACCAAAATTTACCGTTCAATGAAAATGTGGCTCGGTTGGGCACGGCGTTTGTTAGTAACGTTTTTCTTGGTCACTTCCATGCAGGACATTTCGAAACCATAAGTTTTTAACTCTAGAATACAATTCCACAAACTATGAAGAAAACAACTCCTTTAATGGTTGTAAAAAACATACGTCAAGATAGAAGATGCTGATAAATACACGATGCAATTTCGTTCCCTCCGCGTTTTGCCAACGCCTCATGCCACATGTAGCAAAATGGACTATTTGAAGCACAATTGTACACAGTCAAATTAAATGTCCACAATTGTCTTATAGTGGGTGTTACCGGGTTTTTATTATTTAAGTTAATTAATAACACTCACTATTTGTTTGTTCATAAACTATTTTATTATTTAATATTTTCTTATAAAATGTTATTTTTACACTTGTTCACAAAATGGTGTGTGAACGATTGTTCGCGGCACTTTCACTGTGTTAGTTATTATTTTTGAGACTGTGTCTCTTGAGATTCTAAAACGCGACTAGTCCTTTTTCTGTTTCTCGTTTTAATTTTTTTTTTGGTAAGTTTCTCGATATTTATCGATCGTCGATAATTATCGAGATTCGCGGAATTCATTTGTAGGTGGTGAAATAGCTCTATTCAGCAAAACGAGCTATGCCTCGTAGTTAAGCGGCGCGGTGTATAAATAGTTTTGCTACGAGGAGTGTCACGAAGTGAAAATGATTTTGAGCCGCTACATCACTCCCCTCCTGGATCGAAAACCGTAGTGTTTTAAATTAAATGAAACCGTTTTTGGAACACTACGTTTTTCGACTGGGTTTACCACAAGTATTCCGTACGCTGGCTTAAGCCTGTCGATGCCAATTGTTGTGGAGTTTCCATTTACATCCACAACAAAGAATTTGCGCAATTTGCGGGTCGCTGGATACGGTCCAGAATAGGGTGTACTCAATGGACCTCTGACTCTATCCACACGTACGAATACGTGTGAACAGGTTTCCAGATTTTTGGGAATGTACGTTGCCTGTTCAGGTGGATGTCTTGTGTCCGTAGGAACTAAGGTTCTCATGGTGGTACGAAGTTGATTCACGAAATCCGAAGTATCTGTGTTTGGGTTCGAATTTTGATCGTTGATGAAGAATTCACCGGGAACCTTGATATTTTGACCATATACTAGCTCTGCTGGTGTGCAGTTAAGGTCTTCCTTGACGGAGGTTCGAATACCCAATAGGATTGTAGGAAGTTCTGAACTCCAATGGGATGTATTACATCGAGCTGTTAAGGCGGATTTTAGTTGCCTGTGGAACCGTTCGACAAGACCATTCGCTTTCGGGTTATATTCAGTTGTCCGAATGCGATGGACACTAGGAGCTTCGTGAGCTCGGTGAACAACGTTGATTCGAATTGTGTTCCTTGGTCTGTCGTGATGAAGAGTGGGACACCATATCTACAGATATACTCATTGTAGAAGATCTTGCTTACGGTTTTTGCGGTCATTTCTCGGATTGGATAAGCTTCTGGCCAACGGGTAAATCGGTCGACTATCGTTAAAATGTAACGATAGCCATTCGATTGGGGCAGTGGACCAACCAGATCCATGTGGATGTGTTCAAACCTGCCACTTGGTAGCTCGAATTTACCAAGTTCTGATTTTGTGTGGCGGTGAACTTTGGACTTTTGTTGACATGGGATACAAGATTTCGCCCAATTGCTTGTATCAGTATTCATTCGTGGCCAGAAGTATTTTGAAGCTATGAGTTTTCGCGTAGCACGGATGCCGGGATGTGATAATCCATGTAGACTATCGAAGATTGTCCGTCGCATGTTGAGAGGAACGTAGGGTCGATTTTTACCTGTTGAAGTCTCACACCAAATTTGCTGCTTGTCTGGTAAGTCGATCCGTTGCAGGTTTACGCTTGATTTCGGTATGTGTGCTGAAATCAATTTCTGCAATTCGTCGTCGCGTTGTTGTTGTACAAGTAATTCCTTCGTGTCGAAGGAGAAGACGCTGAGTTCTGTGAGAAGTGTTTCACCAGAACGAGACAAACAGTCGCTCACCACATTGTGTTTACCTTTGATGTGATGAATGTCGGTAGTGAACTGGGCAATGTAATCGAGATGTCGTAATTGCCGGGGACTACGTTCAGACTTTGACGCAATAGCTGTTGTAAGAGGCTTGTGGTCGGTAAATAAAGAGAAATTTCGGCCTTCCACGAAATGGCGAAAGTGTTTGATTGCTAAATACATAGCAAGAAGTTCTCTATCGAAAGTAGAGTATTTAATTTCCGCAGGGGAGAGCTTCTTTGAAAAGAACGCTAATGGTTGCCAACATCCTTTGTTGCGTTGTTGTAAGACAGCTCCAACTGCTACATTGGAAGCGTCGGTAGTTATGTTGAACTGCGCGTCGTTCAACGGGTGTGCCAAAAGAGTGACAGCGGCAAGAGAACGCTTGACCTTGTCAAAAGATTCTGTGCAATCTTCGGGCCAAGAGAAGTTTATTTTGTTTTTGCCTTTCTTAAGTAAAGTGGCCAAATGCCTGTGAATCGGCGATAACAGTTCGGCTAATCGTGGTATAAAGCGGTGGTAACAGTTCACCATACCGACGAACTGCTGTATTTGGCGGATTGATGTTGGTTCTGGAAAGTTTGAAATAACATCAACTCTGTCTTGCGACGAGAGGATGCCATCTTTCGAAATTGTGTGGCTCAAGAAGTCGAGTGACTTCACGCCGAAAATACATTTCGAAGCTTTAATATTAATTCCATATGCGGAGAGACGTTTGAATACTGATTCGAGATGTTCACTATGTTCCATCTCGGAACAGCTTGCAACGAGGATATCGTCGATATAAGAGTAAACGAAGTCCAGCCCTTTTAACACTTCGTTAAGGAATCGCTGGAATGTTTGGGCTGAGTTACGAAGGCCGTATGGCATTCAGGTAAACTCAAAAAGCCCGAAAGGAGTAGTTATCGCTGTTTTGTGAATATCCTCGAGAGCCATGGGAATTTGATGATATGCCCTAACCAAATCTATTTTCGAGAAAATAGTGGCGCCGGCGAGTTTCAACGAGAAACTGTGTATGTGGGGGATAGGATATCTATCTGGGACAGTGACAGTGTTCAACTGTCGATAGTCTCCACAAGGGCGCCAGTCCTTGTCTTTCTTTTGCACCATATGTAATGGTGAGGAGACTGGTGATGATGAGGGGCGGCAGATTCCGATGTCTGTCATAAACTGTAATTCAGTTTTAGCAGCTTTTAGTTTAGTTGCGTCGAGTTGTCGCGGTTTAGCACAAGGTAACCTACCTTGTGTGACGACGTAGTGGACTACGTTATGCTTCACTGGGAGATTGTAATTTGGTGCCTCAGTGAGCGAGGGGTATTTCTTTAAAAGAGCGCCGTAATCGTTGTTAACGGTGAAATGTTTTGGAGATGGCGTATCAACTTGGGCGATGATTGCGTTCACAGTGAGGGTAATAAATGAATCAGAAAGTCTTCTGTTCTTCAAATCGACCACGAGACCATATTTGGACAGAAAGTCAGCACCTATAATAGGCCTGTCTACTGCCGCGATGATAAAGGGATGTGTGAACGTACGCCTGAGACCGAGATTAACCTTCAAAAGTTTGGTACCGTAAGTGGAAATTGGGGATCCGTTTGCTGCGGTAAGAATGCAAACGGTGTCTTTAGCATGTCGGGGAAACTTGTTGACGGGTATCACAGATACTTCAGCCCCCGAATCGATCAGAAATTGTAAGTGGTTTTCGTGATCGTTGATGAAAAGACGGCGAGATGAACCAATCCCACTGTTTGCCGTAGAGACAGCAGGATTTAGCGGTTTTCCGAAGACTTGAAATATGTTGAAGTAGCTTCTCCATGAGCTAACGGTCGGAAACTGCACGGCTGATTACAGTTGCGTGCGCGTGAGCCGAAACGACGGTGGTAGTAGCAGAGTCCAGATCGAGATGACGATCTCGACCTTGACCTGTGTCGGTAATTGAAATTCCGTCTGTTGTTTGGCGATTTTCCACGTGAACCAATGTTCATGTTGGCCAGTGTTCCCTGTAGATCTGCCAATTGTTGTTGCGTCTTGTCCAGTTGTATTTTCATTGAAGCAAGGGCTGATTCACCGTCAGCCCTTGCTTGTGGATGGCTGGTTGAAAGCAGCAATTGGTTTGGATGCTCTGGATTGTGCGTAAATCCAGATGTTGTCGGCGACCGGTAGGATTTCCTCGATGTCGTTTTTAATATCCCGCGCCATTATCGCTCGTAAGTCGTCAGGCAAGCGTTTAAGCCAGAGATTTTTGAGTAAATCCCCAAGTAACAATTTGGAGTTGTCAAAACATTGTACCATCTAAAATTTACAGCACTTTAGTTATAATAACTCTTAAAATAATAACAAACAACATGAATTTGTTGGTTTGTCAACGTAATGCCAGCAAAAATGGTAATTGTCATTTGCCTGGCAATATGTTATAGCAACGTCAGACAGTAAACTCGTTATAAATGGTAAATTACTTTCAAGGCGTCATTTTGATTAATTTAGTGATTTCGGGTCCCAAATAGCAAAAACATCATATTTGCAGTTTTGCTGTACTTAACACAAAGTAGTTACTTAAGAAAAAGTAATGCATTAATAGCAAACATGTTTTAGATGCAATTCCTCTGGTTAGAAAGCAAAATAGTTTTAAGGGTATAAGTTTCAAAATAACACAAAAAGGCAGAGATAACTAACGAGCTATTATTTTGAACATTATTGTAACAATAATAATTTGTGTAAAAATTATAGCAAACATTATTCTTTTATAATTGTCATTTTATTTATATGTTTTCCATATTCATACTTCAATAATAAATGTCATTATATATTTATGAAATATTGACAGGGATAATATGATTTTTCTCATCATTTCTTATCGTAAAACTATGTGGCAAACAAGTTTTGTCGATCAGTTTGTAAAAGTAGCTCAGAAAAGAAAAACGCGACCTAAAATTATTTGATATTAAAAATAAAATCAAAATCAAAAATTATTTTGAAAAATTTATTTTTTCTGAAAAAAAGTTCAAATCTGTTAAAAAGCATCTGGTAACTAACCAAAACCATGAAATTGGTGTTTTTTACAATATTTTCATGTGATAAACTGGGTTTTGTGGAAGTTTTTCTACTAGATAAATGATGCAGCAATTTTTGTGCACAGAAATACAAAATTAAAAGATGGCTTTACTATATGTAACAGCTAAATAACTTTTTAGATAACGAGTTTAATTATTTATGGTAAATTTAATATTATCACAGCTAAAGTGTAATAAGGATTTACGAAAAAGCTGCCCAAATATAGTAAACGTTTTAAATAACTAATCAGCTTTTAGATGAGGAAATTAGTAATCATAAAGCATTTGCTGTGTGCTAAGCGTTTTATAACTGTAGGACTTTGCATGGAATAATTATTTACGTTAACCCTATATTAGCCATGTTTACAAATTACCAGATTTACAAATTTACAATTCACGATTTTAATTAAAAAACTGGCATTGTGCAGCTAAGTTTAAATTTTATTTGGATTTACAATCTAAACAAAATTACATAATGAAAAACTTTACATTCAGAGGATTATTTGAGACAATATTAAAAATGAAACAGATTGCGATCTGATCCTCCGAAAAAAAGGATTAAATATTTGTTTGTCGCTTAAATTAAAAAAATTGCAATCCAGTTCCATTAAAATATTGAGAAATACATATATAATAATAAAATAAGCTCAAAAATTCAAATTTCGTCTCTATTTTCAGCCATATTTATTTACATTTTATTTATGCGTGTGAGCTGTTTAATTTTCCTAACATTTTGAAACCACTGTACCTGGTTGAGGGTTAACAACAAGGTTGTAGTTATAGAATTTGCTGTGTGTTAAACATTTTAGTTGTGTTTTAATTTTTAAACCATTTTGCTTTGAGTTAAGCAATTTTCCTTTATTAACCGTATAGTTTTGCTGTTTGGTAAGTAATTTTGCTTTGAGTTAAGCAGTTTCTCTTTTACCACATTTAGCATATTTCGCTGTGTGTTAAGCAATTTCGCTGTTTGGTAAGTAATTTTGCTTTGAGTTAAGCGATTTCGTTTTTTTATCCATATTTAGTTTACTAATACTTTCACTGCGTGTTAAGCGGTTTCGCTATTTGTTAAGTAATTGTGATGTGAAATAAGCAGTGTTTCTTTTATGAGTTTGACATACCACTGTACAATACAACTGTACTTCTGAAAGTATGTACCGGTTGGAAGAAGGAACTACTTCCGAAGAGGGAAATAATTCCGAAATAATTCCGTTTTTAGAAAGTGGTTGTAGTTCCTCTACAAGAGGTTTCAAATAATTTGGAACTGAACCAGGCTCACTATCTTCACAGTAAAGACCTACCACCATTGGTAGGTAATTACACAAAATTATCAATTTCATGTATTGCAACAAAAATTGGCCAATTGTATTTTTAGCTTCTGTAAATTGAGATACCATCAATACAGATAAACCTCGCTTAACGAAAGGGTTCGGTTCCTGGAAATGCTTCAATAAGCGAGGATTCGTTAATCGAGGTATCAAATTATATGATTGTATATGAAAAATTGTTAGTTTAATTCTCGTAGTGCAAATTTAATAAAAAAAAAGTTTTCAGTACAAAAATTCAGTTTTATTTCGAATAAAATAAATAATAATAATCGCAAAATAAAAAAACTAAACCATATCATAAAAAAGAAAACACTTATAGGGCCCATACACGACACAATCATGCATGTGCAATCGTATGATTGTGCATGCTGATTGACAGTGGTATAGTATTGATTGAGTGATTGCACATGGTGATTGTGTGATTTTCAAATTTTTTGATATTTTCTTGTTTGTGCATTTAAAACTGCGTCGTGTATGTGTAATTTGCTCAGTCTAATGTTTTAACTATTCTGTGTCGTATTACAGTAAATATGGCATAGTTAATAAAAAATAAAGAAATTAAGATCCTCGGATGTTTTTCCATTTGCTAATTTCGAATGTCCACTACGTTTGTCCACTACGTTTTTATACCATTCTTTCATTGAAATTTGTCTATATCTGTTTAATTTCTTTTTTTTTCGAATTGCTAGTTCAACTAAAATCGCAACGCAAGCTTCTTCATACATATTTTAAAACTGATATATGTGGAAAATGCATGTATCGTGACTCATGAGTGTAAAAATCATGATTGTGCAATCACACGATTGCGCACGAATGATCGTATCGTGTATGGATATAATGCTTAAATTATTATTTAACAAAATTATCGATTGTAAGTTGTTTTTTTTTTTCTCGAACTCGTCTAACATTATTTGTTTATAATTTGGATTGCGGGAATCATAATGCTACTTCTGTTTTCATATGGATGATTATTTCTGATAATCTCATAAGTTTCATCCATTTTTGAAAAAATTTCATTCAGAGTGTGGCGGCATAAATTTTTTTGTGGCTCTTCATCTTCTGTTGATAATTTAGAACGTGATTCTCGATTCACAAATCTCGAATGCCTTCTTCGTCCACTCCTTCAATACTGGCTTGCGGTGCCATTACCACACAAATTAAGTAAAAGAGACGGTTTTTTTATTTTTTGTTAATTTTTTATTCGTTATTCTGAGGTAAGTATTCGTTAAGTGAGGTTTTTGTATCAAAAATTGATATTCGTAGATCCGAGCTTTCGTTAAGCGAGGGTTCGTTAAGCGAGGTTTACCTGTATTTATATTTAACCCTGATTTACATTGGGCGGTCTAAGGATTTAAAATATAATTGTAAGCAAACTTTCACTTGGCAGGTTTTGCAATTGTTTATTTTTTAAAGAGTAGTTATAAATATATAAAAGCTATTTCAATTCAGTTTGTGTTATATTAAAATGTATTGACGATCTTTTTATTTTTTTACACAAAATCTTCTTCTTCGTCTTCGCTTTCATTTAAATAATATTCGGATTCAATTTCATCATTATTATAACATTCAGAATCTGACATACCTTGTGATTGAGGTAATGTACGCTGAGATGGTTGAAATGAAATAAGACGCTCTGCAGCAGCAGTTAAATTGTCATCTACAACTTGATCTAAACATTTGTTTATTATATACATGTAAGAGTCCAGTATGCAGTCCAGTTTATCTACATTAATAAGTCACACGTATGTGGTGATATTGTTGCTGTTGTTTCTCTTGAAGCCACTTAAAGAGGAACCAAATCATTGGACGTAAACGCAGCAACTTTAATATTACTATTAGCGGAAAAAATAATATATTTCAGTGGTTTTGCATTGCACGTAAAATTAAGAAGATCGACATACCTGTTACTTTTTTCATGTGGTTGTTTGTGACTTTTGCTTTTCTATAAAATGTGGTGTTGGTTTTGTATTTTTTTGATGTTCTAAAATAAGTATACAAATCTTTGTTCGCCATTATATTCGCCAAGAATAACAAAGACAACACAACACCTTATTTGATTATATACTATAAATGTCAAAACTAGGTTATTATAGATTTCGTCAGTCAACCAAACCAGTTTGACTAGCACAGCAACAATGCTTTCCTCCCGACATTTTTCTTTGCGGCATATAGCAATAACCCTTCTACAATGCCTTTATACCTACTTATTTTATCGCAGCAAAATTGCTTTTGTCCCGATTTTTTTGCTTTATGGTATGTAACAAAATCGCTGCAATGTCTTATACACCTTCTTCAGCTAATTAGCTAGTTTTTTCACTGCAACAACGTTTTCAAAAGTTATTAAATAACTATTTGCCATTTATAACTAATTTGTGTAATTTTTCGAATTTCGCGACGTTGTAAGAGCCCTGGTTTTCCTGTCTAGGACAATTTACCTATCGAATTGTTACTTGGGTCGTTATTTACTAATTTGGAATCACCTGCTTTTTGTTCAAGCAGGCGATAAAAGTGGAACGGTTTAAGGTCTCCAATTTGTTGGAAACCTGAAAGCAGCTCGTCAAGTCGTTGCTCCTCGCTAATAGTGTAGCGGTTGGTCAACGCGGATTTCAGTCGATGATATTTCGTGCCTGGCTGCGGGTTCCTGAAAATGTCCGTGATGAATTGTACCGTCTCTTGTGGTATCGCGCCAAGAGTGTAAGCAAATTGTTCATCGTCGTCGACAATGCGGTGGATGCCAAACTGGTGTTCGACGAGGATGAACCAAGCTGCCGGTTGCTCGTTCCAGAATGGGGGTATTTTAGGTGGCATCTTGTATATTTTGGTTGTCCAAGATACTGATGTGCCAGCGTGGCTGTCGTTTTCATCGTCAGATGATGAAACGGCTTTTTGTGTTTTAGGTGGCATCGTTTATTTGGTTTATTTTTCACTTCACTTTAATAGCGGTGTAGCAGAAATATTTATTTTAGACACTTGTCTATAATCGTATAGACTTTAAAAAAATATTCGAACGCGAACAAATTGGTAGAACTATTTTTCCAACCAAGAAGTGTGTGAATGAAGAAAAAATGGGCAGATCGAGTGAAAATTACATCAGCAAAAAAAGAAATTGTAACGAGAAAAAAAGGAAGCGAAATTAGAAACGAAAGAGAATTATTCAACGGAAATATCAACGGAATTATAGTAAAAATCGTGTGAAGTTGAAGCGAACAATCGTACATTTACAATAAGCTTTTTAAATTTAATATAATGTTTGTATTGAAAATATGTTTGTAGTAAAAAAAAATATTTAAATTCAAATCGTTTTGAAAAAAAAAATTAAGTTTATATATAAAAAAAGTTAACTAAATTAGCCGAGTTTCGAACTATCGACTTTAAATTCTATAGCCCTCAACGCTAACCGTTGGGCTATGCTGCTTATATAATTGTATGTATATAGTTGTAGTAATATATAATATTGTAATTTATTTATTTATAAAAAATTTTAAAAGTTAGCGAAAAAATTTAATAAAATTTTTACAAATGTTCGATGGCCTCTTGAGCGCAAGGAATCTGACTGAATTATTACGAATGAGGATGCAAGTATATAAGAATGTGTATGATTTTATAAGAATGAATCAGATAGAAGTATGAAAGGAGATCGATGCGTGAAAGATGAATAAAAGATTAAAATTAAAAAAAATAAAAATGTAAAATTTGAAAATTTGTAAAATTTAAAAATTTGTAAAATTTAAAAATTTGTAAAATTTGAATGAAAATTGTAAAAATTGTAAATGTTGAAACTGGGCCAAATGGCACCATATTTTGGGGCTAGTGCAAAATAAATAAATAAAAAAAACAAAAAGCGAAAAAAATTTCCAAAAAAAAATTTTTAATTTTAAAAGTTTGTATATGTTTATATATATGTGTAAATTGTTATATTTGTTTAATTTAAATAATAATCGAATTTATTTTTTTATATTAAGTAAATGTTTTTAAAAAATATTTAATAAATGTACTTTTATTTATAATTACTCATTCATATGTGTATATCCGTTAGGTATCCGTGTTGATGTATCCGTTGTGTTGTGGTTTCCTTGTTATTTTTCGCTGATGTGTTGTTTGCGTTGCTGTGACGTTGATCTGCTTACACCGTTGTTTCTTTATGGTTTTCCGCAAGCGAACTGTTGTTGCCAGTTCCCTGGCTCCCTCGATGGGCGCGATCGCCTTTGCGGGGGCAATTTGGCCCAATAATTTTAAGTTCTTTTGTTAATGTGTGTTCTTCACATAATATAATTTGCGGTTTCCAAAAAAAATTTTGAAATTGCTTAACCGCGTGTCGAACTTGTTTTATTTCGTGGCGTACCAAGTTGTGGTACACTAATACACTACACTATACTCACTACGTTAGTATAGTGTTTTACGTTAGTTCTTATAACTAGATTTGTATTTTATTTTATAATTTTTCGCACACACTTGGCGTTTTTATGTGCGCCTGTTATTTTTTAGTTAGCGTTTCAGTTTTTATTGTACGCTTTTTTTTATGTTGCACTATTTATATTTATGTTATAGTTTATATTTTAGTTATTAATTAAATGTACTTATATTATATACCACATTGCAAACAAAAAAAAATGTGGTCTTGCGCGAATTTTTGTAACGGTCTAACTGTTTTCGTTTACCGTTTTCGCGCGTCGGGGTCACCATTTATAGTGGGTGTTACCGGGTTTTTATTATTTAAGTTAATTAATAACACTCACTATTTGTTTGTTCATAAACTAATTTAGTATTTAATATTTTCTTATAAAATGTTATTTTTACACTTGTTCACAAAATGGTGTGTGAACGATTGTTCGCGGCACTTTCACTGTGTTAGTTATTATTTTTGAGACTGTGTCTCTTGAGATTCTAAAACGCGACTAGTCCTTTTTCCGTTTCTTGTTTTAATTTTTTTTTTGGTAAGTTTCTCGATATTTATCGATCGTCGATAATTATCGAGATTCGCGGAATTCATTTGTAGGTGGTGAAATAGCTCTATTCAGCAAAACGAGCTATGCCTCGTAGTTAAGCGGCGCGGTGTATAAATAGTTTTGCTACGAGGAGTGCCACGAAGTGAAAATGATTTTGAGCCGCTACAGTCTTTTGTAAAACGAAACATTACTGGTAAGTAACGGCGTTGGCAAGCATTGCTTTTTATTTATCTCAGGAACTGCAATGTAGTATTTGACTTCCAATACGTCATGCTGGCCTTCGAATTCCAGTTTTAGTAAACAAATAATTTGCTCAGTTTCTTCAAACTCATTAAATACTTTATTCGTCTTAATCGCACTTTTTAATTATTTTATATCAAATTTTGATTAACAGTAAGTAGACTATGATGACAAAATTTGGGATGCTTTTGAACTTGATCCAATTCAAGAAGGGGAGGAGAAAAATAAAAATAGACCAATTCTGACAATAAACACATTTCACTCTAAATTTGACCTAAATATACTTAACATCTTCCGCATTGATCGTTTCGAATTGGACAAACAGTTATAAGTATGCAGGTTTTTAGTTTAATACTGTTCCATGCCCAAATTTTTATACACGTTAAATCCTATTTGAAATCTTTGTCATATCAATCCAAAAAAATACTATGAATCATTTATAGATGTATAGTAATTCCACGTGGATTATCCCCGAGACACTTTGTATTATGTTGCTATATTCGCACATATTTTATTAACCCAGCGCACGTTTTATCTGTTTGATCCACCGCACACAAATAGAATTCGCATCACATACGAATAACATAAAATGTAAACCTAAATACGATGATTTATTATGCATGGGCATATCGAGTGTTACAATACAACACATAAATGCATGCTACAGATATGACAACAACATATAGAGCTGCCTAAATAATTTGAGTTTTTTGTGAAATATTAGGATTTAAAAGCTCGGCGAACATTTTTGACGCACACACATCAGCATATGCACGCAAACATTAAGATTTGGAGTATATTCGATTAAAAGCAAATATCGGATTATAACGAACACAAAAAAATCTTAAAGCGGCATATTATAGTCAAAGACGCTGTATTCCTTTTTTAATCAAAATAATTTAATCTTTTTATATTTACTAGCTGACCTGTGACTGAACAATCAGTCACGTGAATACATTTTGTTGAATTGTTGGTTAAGAAATGATTAAGAAGATTTTTTTAAGATGTAAATTTGATGCACTTTTACCAAAAATAAAGTAAATTCATATACGTGGTTAATTTTTAAATCTTGAACGGCAGGCATGCGCTCAAATGTACACAGTATTACTTACGTGTCACGTCAAATATTCATATCTCAAACAGAAAGCGCGCGCTCGGGATCACATGATCACTTACGCGCCCAAACTAAATATTAAAATCTCAAAAGGGAAAAGCACACAATTGCTGAGGCAAACTTTAATCTAAATATTTAATAAGAAATGTAAAAAAAATAATAAAATAGAAAAATACATTAAAAATTACATGCGCAGAATTTCTACAAAAACAACATTCTTTGTTTTGATGCGCCCATCCTGATCAGCTGATTAATCGCCTGTCTCAACGATAAATAACTTGAGTCCGTCAAATGAGCGGCAACATGAAAGGCGGCCACATACATCTGATCATGCGTAAATACGGGGGCCGGCAAGTACATTTCTAGCTTCTTCAAGCTTTGGCCCCGACTCTTGTTGATGGTCATGGCGAACGCGAGCTGGACCTGAAATTGGAGGCGAGACATTTTAAATGAGAAGGTGCCTTCCGAGGGTGAGAGCTTAATTCGTGGGATGAGAACGCGCTCGCCTTTTGAGAAGCCAGTCAGCACCTCACATTTCAGACTGTAGCTATTTATTTTTGCGATGCGCATGCGTGTTCCATTGATAAGACCCTTCCTAGTGTTTAGATTCCTCATCAAACGAACGATCGCGTTTACCTTTAGTGGGATGGCATTGCGCGGCAATCCGGACCCTTCAATCTTGTTGAGAAACTCGATGGGTAGGCGGAGTTCCTCATTCATGTCGTCACTCTCAACTTTATCAACACTATGTTTGACTTCTTGTTCGCCGGGCAGGAGGTCAAGCACCTGCTTATTGATAAGCGCGCAATCATCATTCTTGGGTGCAAGAATGGTGCGCTCCTCGATGGTTCCGGCTGGTGTTGTGTTGATGTCACCATACACGAAATCGATCACACTTTGAGGAAGTCTGCTGGAAGTGTGATTGAGTCAGTTCGAGCATTGCCGTTTCCAACAGAAAGCAAATATCGCGCAAACTCGTCCTCATCTTCATCGACGCGCATGTTCTTGGTGAGTGTAAACTTATTTACCAATTTCCAAAGCGGGTTCAACTTGATGGTCGATTCGCAAGTTCGCGCGCGTCCCGCCTTCAGGTAGTAACTACACATGAGCAATTCGTAATTGATTCGCGTGCCGACAGTGTTGCAACTTTGAATCTGAATCGCGTACCAACTGTTTTAAAACTTTGAATTTGAATCGCGCGCCACTAATTTGAACAAAAATATTTGCTTTTTGGTCGTCCCATAAAATTCTCAAATGTTGCAAAATTTCACGCGCACAAATACTTGGAAATTTTCTGAAACCGCCTGAGGTACCCATTTCGGGTACTTTCCGGTGGAATTTTTCCGATTTTTCTGGCCCACGCACAGCGCAATATTTATGTCGACCTACCCTGAAAAAATCTAACGGATCGGATCGTGGTTATTTGCCATTTTAGGGTTTAGTTTGAAAAAATTATTAAGAATATTAATATAATAGAAGATAGATATATAGAAGATAGATAGAAGCTGACCTTCGACTGAATAATCAGTCACGTGAATACATTTTACTGAATTTTTGGTTAAGAAATAATTAAGAAGATTTTTTAAGATGTAAATTTGATGCTCTTTTATCAAAAATAAAGTAAATTCATATACGCGGTTAATTTTTAAATCTTAAATAGATATAGAGTGTCATGACAAAATTGTATTTTTACACTCACAACTATTAACACCAAAATGTATGTAAAATCATTTTATGTTCTCTGTTTTGTTTACAATTACAAATTTTCTACTCATTTTATCATCACAGTGTGTCATCACAAAAACATCGGCAATTTTAATAAATTTTGTCATTGTCACGGTGTAATGCGCATGATTATAGATTCAATATAAATATATTTTGTCATGGCATTCTGGCGTTGTGACAAAATTTTGCTGAAAACACCTGAGGTACTCGTTTCAGGTACTTCCCGGTGGAATCTTACCGATTTTTCTAGCAAAGGCACACCGCTATATTTATGTCAACCTACCCTGAAAAATTTAAACGGATCGGATCATGTTTAGGGGTCATTTTAGGGTTGAGTTTGAAAAAATTAAGCGTATTAATATAATAGATAAGTATCTAATACCCCAACATTTTTCCAACAACCAAAAAGCTTAAAAACAATGCTCATATTTATAGCATTTTTCATTACACAATATACATTGTAAAAATCATAAAAAGGGGGGTGAGGTTGGCAAAAAAGGATTTTTCTATATGTATATACGTACAAAATACTCCAACGCAAAGTGTTTTTTTTTCTTTTTGTATATTCATCTCAAGTTCTTGTAAAAATCGTATTTTATTAACTTTTTGTATATACACAAAGCTTATATGGCTTCAAGTAAAAATTTTGAGTAAAAAAATATAAAGAGATTGCTCTCTAACTCTAACTTTGTAATTAAAAAAAAGAAAATTTGAATCTCATTTCTCCGACGGTATAAATCGTAATATTTTTGATTGATTCGCGTTCCTCGTACATAGTTGTTGCTATTTTTATAGAAAGCTTTTTATGAAATGAATCTGGTCTCGTATCCTTCCTTACTCGTGTTCATTCATCGTTTTTTTATTTTAAATTCAACAATTTTTATTGTGTGGTTTGTTTCATTCTATATTTTGATTTTTCCACAACAATGACGTTGTTTTGGATAAGTATTGTTACGAAGTTGACGAGCGATTAACATCGCTTCCGGTATATTCAATTTATTTCACTGTAAACATCACTAATAATTTGAATGATTTTGACAACCATTAAAGGAGTTGTTTTCTTCATAGTTTGTGGAATTGTATTCTAGAGTTAAAAACTTATGGTTTCGAGATGACCAAGCAAAACGTTACTAACAAAAGCAGTGCCCAACCCAGCCACGGTAAATTTTGGTCATAATCTCAATCAATTTTCTTTAACAAAAAAAAAAAACAGAAAATTCTTTTGAATGGTTTAAATTATTTCCGAGCCGTTGTTCCGGGCCGTTACAGTCTATGTTAGTTGAGATCCAACGTAGCGAAATAGAGTGAACATAAGGTGTAAATATCTTGAAATACACCTGTCTATTGTTTGACAAATCCAAATATGGCATTGGCAATTTTGAATATGCTTATTGAAACTGGCGTTTCAATTCATAATCGTATTAACACTTTGCAATACATCGCTGTTGACTTTCTATGAAGTAATTAACGGATTGTGATACATGTGATACCACTCACTTAATTTATCTATGTCTTATGTTTCTCCGTACCTTGCATTCCATTAACCGTACGAAAAATTTTCACGTCATCTGCAAATATGAGCACGTTACAGTTACAAAATGTAGCCAGTTTATTGGATATGACTTGAATCAATTTATGTAATCGAATGAAAACCAAAGATAGGATCAAATGGTTTAAGGAAATTCGTGTAGTTGTGTAGTTCAACCAGATCAGTCAATGCGGATTGGGCAGGCAAACATCCATGATACATGCCGTGTTCTCCACACCTCTAAACCGAAACCCTGTTGTTTACAACGTGTAACTAAACAACATAAAACGTGGTATGTCTTCAAATCGCCACCATGTATTTTTTGCCAACGTGAATATCTACACTAGGGTAACTTGAATCCGGTAACTTTTTTGTTTTACAACCTTTACGTCTTCACAAATTTTATTTGGATCTGGTTACTTTTATAATTTTCAATGTATTTGTGTAATGTGCTCGACCAGAATTTACGTGATTTCTTGACTACCACGGAGATCTACTTACAGATTTTGACCCGCCCAAATTGAAAAGCTCTTTATATAAAATCAATTGCCGTGCGTTGGTCTTGCAAAAAATTTGAGAACGGTTTTGTAGAGAATTTTGTAACTAAATTTTTTATGAGACAAGTCGTGCAGTAATTAAAACTTCGGCACTTGGACCGTGGGTGGTTTAAAAAAAATCGGATAAAAGAAATTTAAAACCTGGAAAATGTAAAAAATCTTAAAATCGAAGAAAATTCGCAAAAACCCAAAAAAAACCGGAAAATCTAAATAAATCGAAGAAAATTCGATAAAACCCAAATGAAAATTTTGCGTTTTGTAGGGAATTTTGTAACTAAATTTTTTATGGGACAAGACCCATAAAAAAATTAGTTACAAAGTTCCCTACAAAACTCAAAAAATCGATTTTCTGATTATTTTCAATTTTTCGATTTTTCCTTTGGGTTATTTCGTATTTTCTTCAATGTTTTTTTAATTTTTCAGTGTTTCCTTTGTTTTTTTTGTAAATTTTCTTCGATTTCCCGGTTTTACTTTTGGGTTTTTGCGAACTTTCTTCGATTTTCCCATTTTTTCCATTTTCCGGATTTTAAATTTATTTTTTCCGAATTTTATTTTTTCTTAAACTACCCCTTATCCACGTGCCGAACGAAGCTTTAACCACTGCACGACTTGTCCCATAAAAAATTTAGTTACAAAACTCAAAATATTGATTTTCTGATTTTTTTTAAATTTTCCGAATTTTCTTCGATTTTTTTAGGTTTTTCAGTTATTTCTTCGTTTTTTTGTAAATTTTCTTTGATTATCCGGTTTTTTCGACTTTCCGGCTTTTTTTCGGGTTTGTACAAATTTCCTCGATTTTCCGATTTTTTCCATCTTCCGGGTTTTAAATTTGTTTTTTCCGAATTCTTTCTCTTAAACCCCCCCCAGTCCAAGTGCCGAAGCTTTAACTACTGCACGACTTTCTCATAAAAAAATTAGTTACAAAATTCCCTAGAAAACGCAAAATTTAAATTTTCCGAATATTTTTACGATTTTTCTGTTTTTTCTTTGGGTTTTTACTAATTTTTTCGATTTTTTTTAGATTTCTCAATTTTCCTTTTGTTTTTTTGTAACTTTTTTCGATTTTCCGGTGTTTCTTTTGAGTTTTTACAAATTTTCTTCGATTTTCCGATTTTTTTTCCATTTTCCGGGTTTTAAATTTGTTTTTTCCGAATTTAATTTTTTCCTAAACCAATGCACGGCTCGTCTTACTTACAAAATTCCCTACAAAATTCATAATATCGATTTTCCGATTTTTTTTTAATTTTCCGGGTGTTTCCAAATTTTCTTCGATTTTTCAGTTTTTCCTTTGTTTTTTGTAACTTTTCTTCGATTTTCCGATTTTTTCGATTTTCCGGTTTTTCTTTTGGGTTTTTGCGAATTTTCTTCGATTTTCCGAATTTTTTCCATTTTCCGGGTTTTGAATTTGTTTTTTGGAAAAAAATGGAAAAAATCTTAAAATATAAGAAAATTTGCAAAAAAAAACAAAAGAAAAACTCAAAAACCTAAAAAAATAGAAGAAAATTTACAATGAAAAACAAAGGAAAAATCGTAAAAAATCGGATAATCGATATTTTGCGTTTTGTAGGGTATTTTGTAACTAATTTTTTATGGGACAAGTGATGCAGTTGTTAAGTGTTAGGCACTTAAAACCCGGAAAATGTAAAGGAATCTTAAGATCGAAGAAAATTCGCAAAACCCAAAAGAAAAACCGGAAAATCGAAAAAATCGGAAAATCAAAAAAAATTTACAGAAAAACAAAAGAAAAATGAAAAATTTTAAAAAATTAAATAAAATTCGTAAAAACCCAAAGGAAAAACCGAAAAAATGTAAAAACAATCGTAAAATTGAAATTTTGCGTTTTGTAGGGAACTTTATAACTAAATTTTTTATGGGAGAAGTCGTGCAGTGGTTAAAGCTTCGACACTTGGACCGGGAGTGGTTTAGGAGAAAAAATTCGGAAAAACCAAATTTAAAACCCGGAAAATGTAAACAAATCTTAAAATCGAAGAAAATTCACAAAAGCCTAAAAGAAAAACCGGAAACTCGAAAAAAGTTGGGAAATCGAAATTTGTGTTTTGTATGGGACTTCACTTAACACCAGCAATGAGAACTGTATATCGACGATATACAGTTCTCGATGAGCATTCATTTATATAGTCACTTTGGATTATTTTCAATAGATAGCGTACGTGGCGGACAACTGTGCCATGCATTACATATTTCAGATTCGATTATTTACACCGCGTGCGGTTATGCTCAAATATTTCAGCGAGAATTGGTGAAATCTAATAGATTTAAAATTGTTGTTTCCTAAAAAATTAGTAGATCTTGAGAACAGATTTGATTAAAGTGAATTTAATTACATTTTGCGAACAATCATTCTGATCAGCTATTCTATTAAGGTAAATTGAGTTTGCAGGCTTAGACATCCATTCTAATGTTTTTAGCGTGGCCCGATGTTTTGATACACGAGAATTTCAATATGGTAAACTTGAAGAATAGCAAGGTAATTTCGACAAATTTGGTTCGTGTACAAGTGAATGTGAAAACAATTCCGTGTCATTTTACGGTATTCATTACAATACAATGCCCAAAGTTAACATAGGTCGTCGCAGTCAGTCAAATGCACGGCGATATACTTCACGTGTAAACAGCACTGATGACCAGCGCAAGACCAATAAGGAATATAGTCGTATTGGCATGTCCTAATTACGTTCGAGAGCAACTGCAGATGTAATAAATAAGCAAATAGATTCAGAATGCAAAAACTTCGTGTACATCAAAGATAACGACAGCGAGCACTGCACAATGAACATGGCCGATTCCGATAAACCTTCCGATAAACGATTCAAAAATCGATTACAGTGTGGATAGATCAGTAAAGATTGGAAAAATGTCAGTCATTGGTCTACATTGTAAGGCTTTGAAATTCAGCGGCGAAACTCCTGGATTGTGTTGCGTAATTGTGAAAGTGAAATTGTCACAATTCGTCCCGCCATCAGAGCCATTACGCTCATTGGTTTCTGTTACATGGAGTGAGTCTATCCTGCCCACATTCGCAGCATTTGCCGTTGCATCAGAAATCACATTGAAATCATAGTCAAGTTGCAGTTCACGTTACAGCATTGTCTCCACCACAGAATGCTGACCATTCATTCTTACAAATTTATAATTCGGATTCTGAAGTTAAACAGCGTTGTGTTCACAATCCGACATTGGAGTGAGCCGTTGTCGGATAATTGCAAACGCTTCTTCATCAGCAAATCATTTAAAATTGCGTTGGATCGGATGCCATCCGACAGCCGTAACGTCAATCGACGTTAGATTCAATAAGTAAGAAAATTCAATTAAATCGACGAAGTGGCTGTTATTATTGTCGGAGAAAATTTCCAATCTAGATATATCGTGCTTCATCGCCGGAACAATGAATTAAAATGCAAGACTGAACGTCTATTCTATATGAAGAATACATTCATCTCCGTGATATGATAATGCCGAATAGAACGTGGTGAGAATAAAAATTTTACCGGCCACTTCCATCGAAAGCCCTCGCCATATTCAACAGTACTTGCAAGATGCGATGTTGTATGTTTCACAATATGGCCGCCCAGACCTATTCATATCATTCACCTGTAATCCTCAATGAATCTAAATCAAGAAGGAACTGCCACTCAGCCAAACACCAGTTAACAGACATGACATCACATGGATGACATCACATGGATTTCATCATAAAGCACCGTGTGTATGGCCAAGTTCACATTTTGTTTTTTTTTTCGTTCAAAAGTTCAGATCGGGTGAAATCGATTACATCATCTTAGCCGAAATCCCGACTGTTGATCCAAAATTACATGCAGTGGTAACTAAGAAGATGGTCCATGGACCTTGCGGACTTTTCAAGAACGACCCATCCTTTATAATCGATGGCAAGTGTTCCAGGCAATGACGAATACCCATTGTACCGTTAGGTGATCAGTTGCTGACGATGGGCACACGTTGGATTGTGCCATATTTGCCGATATTATCCAAGGCTTTTGGTTTTCGATATCGCTGTTTTCGATGTGAAAAATGCAAACGACGAAGTATCTCAGTATGAGATGGGTCGCTATGTACGCAGCAGCGAGGTGACTTGGCGCATATTTTACTTTGAGATCCACTAAAGACACCCTACATGTTTTACATTTGGCAATGCATCTGGAAAACGGATAACGAGTGAATTATAATCCAGAGAACGCAGCGGACAGAGCTGAACAGCCACCGTCGAACAAATTGATAAGCTTTTTCTCGGTTTATCAAGCAGATTTTTTTTTCCACGTAAATAACATTGCATTCGTTTGAATTACGAACGAGTTTCATTTAATCACCAAACAGAACTTAAATCGTGAACAGTGAGGTAAATATTGCCGATCTCAATGAATTGGAGTTGGAAGCTTGATTTGGATTCATAATCGCTTATGTAGAGAAACAATCAAATCAATTTTAGATGGTACGAAGTCCACCGAGTTATCTAGCTGTGTAATAAAATTAATTAAAATTATTTTCTTATCAAATTGTATCAGATCTTGTAGTTCTTGTAAATAGCTTATAATCCATAGATTAGTTAATCCTGTAGATGTTCATCCTTTTTATAAGTCTTACCAAACCTCCCCGTAAAATTAACTAGTGATATAACCTAGTCGTCTTCATTTGCTCTGTTTAAAATGTTTGTAGGGTCGCCTGATAAAAAGATGTGAAATGCTTCTATTACGGGAAAAGGATTGTCTAAGGAGTCGAATCTGCTCCAATTATTTTTTTATTTGTAATTTTCATTTTTCTGTTCTGTTTTAATATTGCTATCGTTGTTGTGGGAAAATAGCCCGAAGGTTACAGAAAAAATTTCTTGTTGTTCGTCCAAAAATAAAATGAAATAAAATATAGATTAAAATAAAAATTCTAAATTCCTCGAAGTAAGATGAAAATAACAGAAAACAATTTTTTAAGGTTTTTTTTATGTTAAAGGCAGCATGTATATACGAGAAAAACCTAGCCCGTCGGAATATTATACAAACTGATCGCCTGAACTCGTTAAATAAACCTTATGTTTAGGACATTTTGCTTGATGGCAATACATATTTCGGAAACATTTGTTATTAAGGTCAATCACTTCATGTTTTTGTAACAAATTGTCTTATCGCAAACACAAAATTCGCACATTTTAAATTTTGATAGGATCAAGAAAATACAAACACATTTTAATAGCACAAAAAAACAATAAAGTTACATAAAAAACAGCACGAAGTTTATGTACTTTTTGTTAATAATGTTAGGTGTGGAGGAAAGTCTTTTGATGGACAAACTGGGTGCCAAATTTGTAATTTGTTGATAAGATTTTATTTTATTTGTCCGCTCCTTTATTTAATTTTTCTGCTGTTGTTGCGTTTAACATTTCTTTTGTACGCATAAACGGTGAACAATTACAACGAACAACTTGGATTTAAAGAGGGCATCTTCCATTTAAGAAGCTTTGTGCTCGCTTTATAACAAAAAGTTGTAGAACAAAATAAGGTATGAGTTGCTATTATGTAAAAAAATGCTGGCATTATTGTTGCCGGTAACATATACATTGGCAATTAATATGTTTTGTTTTAATCTCTTTTTTTAATTGCAAAAAAAAAAACCGAATAAAGGAAAATAAATCTTAGAATTACGTACCAGCTAATTATGATTGGATATACAAATATATTACATAATATATTGTTTACTGTAAGCTCTTCAGGTTAATACAGGGTAAATGTTGGTACTACATTATAAAAGAGATTAACAAGTAAAATGCTGAGGTACAAATTCAGGATGGAATTTTTTATGAGATTTTACAAAACTCTTGACTTTTAGATATTTTTTTACGGACAAAAAAGGGTTCTGTATTTAAACAAATTATAATTCCTAAATTTATGAGATTCTCTAGCGAGCTGTTTAGAACATTTTGTTCTTTGTTCCTCTGCCTTCCTTATACAGATGGAGAAAAGAATTATCTGTTAGAGTTTATTTCAATTCGTTTCGTTAGGAGACGCGGTCAGTTTTGTTAGTGTTTGCTATACAAGAAAATGTGGAGGAAGAACCATTTGAAATTATTTCAAAGCACTCTTCGAAATCAGAAAATTTAAGCGTAAAAGATCACTTAAAAATTTCAAAATTAACAGTGTGTTATTAAAAAAATAATGATTGTCCATGAACTGTTAAATTACAGAACTAGGAGAGATAATTCTTATTTGAAAGGAAATTTAAATTTGTTAAGAAATTATAAGCATTTAGGTAATTATTTTATATCCCGGTAGATGTCCCAAACTCTAATTTGGCATTCATCAATAGGAGGTTATTTTAAAATTCTGTATTACATTTTTTACGCAAATATTTTATTACTTGGGTCAAAGGTAATCAAATTTTAAAAAACTGAGAGTGGCACTTGTTGTGGCCAACACCCGATTTGCCTTTAGATTTCGAATACACCAATCTTGTTTTCTAAAGTCAACAATTAAGCATACCGAAATTTTGTTAAAACTGTCTTGTTTTGTGTATTGGAGGTACAAATATGTTTTGAGGGATTTACAAAAGATGGCGTAACTGGTATTAACTTGCATCGAACCTTCTTCTAGCTATATTTTTGTTAAGGCAGCATCAGTTCCCTCTAAAAATCACTATCGGCGGACCCTATTAAAGTTAGTCCACTCCAGCCGAAAAATGTCGATAATGCAGATTCAAACTAATCAAACGAAAATGACAGCCGATTTTTATCGGTAACAACCCACCCGAAAAATGTCGATAATGCGAATACGAATTTTATGCCGGAATGTTATTATTTATATTACAAAATTTTATTTTTAAAATTTTATTAAACCAATTAAAAAATTTAAAATACGAAATTTTCGTTCGAAACAATTAAAACTAATATATAAAACGAGTTGCACGTCATTTAATAATAATTATCATTTAAAAACGTCAGGTAAATTTCCATGTGGAGAGTACGGGAAAACTCGATTGAATATATCACACACACAAAATTTGATAATTTCTAAAAGTTGACCGTTTAAAGTGTCATGGCTGAAAATAGATTCAAATGTAAGATCTTATTGATCCTCATACCTGGAAAAAATTTCAGGTCAATTTCTATGTTTCTATTTTCAGCCATGAATTTTAGAAATTTTCAAAATTTGTATGTGCGATATATTCAATCAAGTTTTTCCGTACTTCCAACATAGAAATTGACCTGAAATTTTTTCCAGGTATGAGCATCAATAAAACCTTTCATTTGAATCTATTTCCAGTCATGTCACTTTAAACGGTCAATTTTTAGAAATTTTCTAATTTTGTGTGTGCGATATTCATATAAATTTTCACGAACTCTTTACATGAAAATTGGCCTGAAATTTTTGAAATTTTGCTTGTTTTGTGCCGAGTTTTCTCAGAAATAAAACAGTTTTTTATTGTAGTTTTAATGTATTTAATAAAAAGTTTAATTTTGAATAATATACGTTAATGAACCGAAATAAACATTTTTGATTTAAAAAGAAATTACTGTTTAACACCAAAATTATGTATTTTTATTCGAATCCGCTTTACCGACTTTATAGTCTAATAATACAAGTTGTTTTAATCTGCATTATCGTAATTTTCCAGCTGATACATTTTAGCTATTATAGCTTTAACTGAACTATCGCTATTTTGCGGCTGATACATTTTACTTGTTAAAGCCGAATCAGCATTATCGACATTTTTTCGGCTGGAGCGAACTTTAACAGTATTAGTGGCGGCCGAACTGCAAAGTACATATTTTTTGTACTCTCACCATGTCAATCCTAAAACAATTTCCGCTGCTTATTTGTTATAATTTGAAGAAAAATACAGCTGATGGACATCGATTGCTGTTGGTACCATACACCATATGCGGAACATGCTATGCAAAGAAAAACATGTGAGTACTGGTTCCGCTGTTTTAAAAGCGGCAATTTTGACACCAGTGACAAAGAACGCGATTGCACACCTCTCTCTCTCTCTGGCCTTCACATCCCATGAAGGGATTTCGCCGCCTGCACTAAGGCCCTCCATCCATCTCGATCCACCGCTCTCGTCCTTCAGTTTCGACATCCTAATGTTCGTAGATCTTGTTCGATGTCGTCGCGCCAGCGTAGTCGGGGTCTTCCTCTACGACGTACTCCGGCTGGTTGTTGGTGGAACACTTTATTTATCATCCGTTGTTGGGGAGACCTTGTAACGTGGCCGAGCCATCTCACTCGATTGGATTTGATGAATTCGATAATATCGCTGCCTCCGAGGAGTTGCTTTATTTCGTGATTCATACGAATCCGATATTCGTTGTTCGCAACTTTAATTGGACCAAAGATTGAACGGACAACCTTCCTTTCGAAGGTAGATAACAATCTACAATCGTTAGTGGTCATGGTCCAGCTCTCGCTTCCGAAAACCAGCACAGGTCTTATAAGTGCTTTATAAAGTGCGAGCTTGCACGACTGCGATAGATGTTTCGATCGCAATAATTTTGATTTGGCGTAGAAAACTCGTTGTCCGGCAGCGATTCGGGCTTTTATTTCTGCCTGCATATCATTCGACGATGTTATAACTGACCCGAGGTATTTAAAGCTTTCGACGCTATCAAAGTTGTGGTCGCTAATTCCGAGATTTGCCGTAGAGATGTTCCTAGGTGTTACTAAATAGTTGGTTTTACTGCTGTTCACCTCCAAACCAAGTCTTCTTGTGCAGCGATCGAGGGGTATGAAACTGTCTTTGATATCGCTAGGTCTTCGGCCAAGAAGCACGATATCATCTGCATATCCAAGAATTTGGCCTGACTTATTAAATATACAGCGCGAGGTTTCGATGTTGCTTTTCCTCACTACGTACTCAAGCGCCAGATTGAACAGCAAATGCGCGAGTGCATCACCCTGTCGAACACCAGATGTTATTTCAAAGGGGTCTGACACAGATCCCTCAATTACGATTCTACATACAGACCCGGATGTTGTTAATTTACACAGAGAAACGAGTTTCTCTGGGATTCCCAGGCATATGAGCGCGGCCCATAGGTTGTCGCGGTTTATACTGTCATACGCCTGTCTGAAGTCTATATATAGTTGATGAATGGTTATGTTATACTCCCAACATTTTTCCAAGATCATCCTCATGGTGAAACACTGGTCAGTAGTTGATCGGTTGGTACGAAAGCCACACTGATAGTCGCCAATGATGTTTTCGGCGAAAGGGATGAGTCTGGCAAGCATAGGCGACTCGTGAACTGGAGAGTAGAGGAAGCTGCGTTAAAAAATGGAGTTTTAATTTGCTTGGAATTTAGAATAAAAAGTAATGTTGAGCCAAATTATCAGACAAATTGATGAAATAATCTCATTTTTTTATACTTACATCAAAATATAAAAAAATAGACCTAAAATACACAATAACTAGGAAAATTAAATTAAGCCTGATTTTTATAGACAACATAAAAATGTGTTATTTACAAGATTTATTTAAAATATAATTCAATTCGAAGATTCTTTTTAAAAACAAAAATTTTCATTACAAATTAATTTATAGAAATCTGGTGACATTTTAATCTGAGTTTCTTTTCAATAGAAATTAACGAAACATGAGAAAGCCGTTCATCTCCAATAGTACTTCTTAAATATGTTTTAATTCTACGTAAAGCAGAAAAGCTTCTTTCGGATGATACACTTGTAGATGGAATCGTTAAGAATAGTCGACATAAGGGTGATACTTCATTGAATGAACTGATTAAATCATTGTCTTTAGAAATTCTAACATCTCTAATATTGATTTGTCCAAAAAGTTCTCATCGCTATACACAACAATTAATTCATTTCTCAATTTTGCAAAGTCGAATCGTTTGCCATAAAAATCTTGGAGATTTTTAAATTTGTTGCTCCGGAAAATTCAATTTAAATTTAGATTTTTTTTTTGAATTTATAAGTTCCAAGAACGTGAACTCAGCAATATTTTGAAATCTAGTACTTAATTCTGTTGAAATATGATCAATTATTTCAAAAAATAATTTTCTATAAGAAGTTTTTAAATCTTTGATGATTTCGAGTGTGATTCTCACTCGCACCACTCGAGTGAGAATCGCGTTTCATCAATTTCCACGACAGCTTTAGTTTTTTCCTAAAAACTCTAAAATTTGTACCTAATCACATCTTTATTACCTTTTTTAATAAATTTTTCAATAAACCAATTACTTGTCGCTTCACGAGAACATGAGAAGTTAATTTGTGCAAAATTGAAAACAAATAATTCATTTCAGTATTTTCTTAATAAGCTGCTAAAGTTGCAGCGTATTCGGAGAGTAACAAGTGAGAGTATAAACAAATCTATGAATAGATAAAACACATATACATCGATAATTAATTTTGTTAATAATATCACGGTGAAGGGAAATAAGGTAAAGCTAAACTAAAAGCAGCTTCCATCAGAGAGAATATTTTTTGTTATTCTGTTTTATTGCGTTGGATGTAACACGCATGCTATAAATCAACGAGAGTATTCGAATTTATTTTGGTTCTATGTATGCATAATATGCAATATGAAGGTGGATGATGTCAAAACCGAACACAATCATATTTTAACGATAGTGATTTTTAAAAGGGATGCAGTGCTTCCCTAGCTTCTATGGACCCTTCGCCCCTGCTGGCAAGTACAACATTAGCCAACACTTTGTAAGCAGTGTTCAATAGAGCAATGCCACGAAAGTTTTCACATTTAAGACGGTCGCCTTTTTTATGCAACGGACATATGCACACCACAAAGAGAAAAAACATTAGAAATAATTTCTAAAAATATCAATGATTTGCCTAAAAATTTTTCTAAGCGGTATAGGTAAAGTCGCGAAAAGGGTTTTAGAAAATTTTGCTAAAAACAATAGTTTTGAAAGTAACTAAAAGTTTATATAAATTACCTAGATAACTTCAATGTTTTACCTAAAACCGATTTGAACGTTAGGATTTCAAAACACCTAGGAATATATTTAAGTTACCTAAAAAATGTTGATAATTCATCTTAAATCAATTTAGCTGAAAAGTCAACAAAACTTAGATGTTTTGTATATTAAATGTAGTAGATATACCATAACTTTTCGGAATTTCAATTAAGCAAAATAACTACTAAAATTAGCCGCATTGCTACCTTCTTGTAAGGCGTTTACTATGAAGAATATAATAACAATGCTTCATGAAATGTGTAGTATAACCTAGTATATATGATGCTCTAAGAAATTAGTTCCATTTCGAAAACGACAAGCTTTAACTAGAAATATTCATGATTGTTATACAATAAAACTTTAATTTGATTGAAAAAATATTTATTTATGTTATTTTTAACAAATTCAAATTATAAAGTTTTATAACTTAAAATTCAATTCATATGTCACGATCGAAAATTTGAATAATTTTTTGATAAAAAGAATCCCACTTCGAAAATAATATTGATTTGTGATGATTGTGGTGATTGAATTGTTGATTTTTGTAGAAATAATCTTTCAAAATCAAGTTCAATCTGAAATAAATAATACTTTGATAAAGCACACATACTCGCAATCTAGAATAATAGTATTTAAAACTTACGAGTCAAATACCGATCTTCTATTTTAAATTGGCCACTGGCTTAAAATATCGATCGATACATCTTGAATATGACTTTTTCGTAGTTTATATGTGCTAATCCACTTTTCAGTAACTAATAATTCTGGACTAAAATCTTTTTCATTGTAAATTAACTGTTTTGGAAGAGCACTAGTTTCTCCTGATAGTTTTCGTTTTGCTGGTCGTTCAATTATACCAGACTTTATATATTTTTTTGAAAGCGTATAATATTTTTCAGCCAATTTGCCACGTTGATTATTAGCTTCAAAATATGTAATCTGAAATCGATTAATATTAAATGTTAATTAATTTTAAATAAATAATTCATATTAGCAATTCGCAATTTGTATACCATACTGATAAAAAATCACTTAAAATAAAATTGCAAAACTAAATTCAATGCTAGTATAGTTTGTTAGAAAAACTAATGAAGCCTTTAGGCAGCGAGAGGTTATGATTGACCCAGGAAATTTAAATTCAATGAAATGGTTAAATTTAAAAACTAAAATTTTTCTTACAAATGATTATCCGAAAATTGATTTTAACTTAAATGATCCCTTGCAATATTATTTATGGCGTAAAAGCCGAACCTAGCCCTTATTGCGTCTTTAACTAGATCTTTCGAGCCATTCGGTATACCGACGTCGTAAAAGTTGTATGGATGGTTTTCACAACGAACGCGGCGAAAAGCTAATTCGAAACTTCGATGTGATTATAGAAATTCTCTTAAAACCACTATTCTTCAATCTAAACTAAAACACTATAAATAATTTCAGATTCATATATATTATATTACCTCGTCTTCAGTGGGGAACAGTTTCACAATTTTCTGCGAGACCTCCTTATATTCGAAATTAGTAATTCTGCGATTTTTCGATAGTAAATATTCTGCAGTGACTTGATCTACTCGTATGTACTGTCAGTCAGATTTTGTTAATTGTTGCGTTTTTCTACAATTATAAGTAAAATAAGAACCCCTGTAGCACAATTCAATGCAAGGTGTTTTTCTAAGTCCTGTAAAATTAGAGCAAACCAATTTATTAAATAAATTAAAATTATAATTGAAAAGATTGAGTGAACAAATTCTTACAAATAGTGATGTAACGGTATTATCAGTATCGTTATTTGATGAAGTCGTACACGGTATAGATGAGGATTGCCCTGATTGTTTTGTAAGTGATTCGGATGACTCAATGTAAGTAACGGGTAGCGAGCTTAACCACGAATCAACAGTTGTAGTTGCTGCTGTTGATGGACAGACCTATATTAAAATATTAATTAATTTGGTAAGTATTTCAAAGTTATAAATGTATGTGGTTTTAAAATATGTGTACCTTTTCTAGTTGCCACTGATACAGAGCTTTTCGAAATTTTACTCACAATCCAAATCGTTGGTCAGATATCAGTCGGCTTAAATCGTCACTGTTTAATTGTTTAAGAACTTCAATGTTGATTACTTTCTCCAATTGCATAAATTATAAAAAAAAAATATTAATTTATCTTTAATGTTCTCGTATGAAAATTTGCACTAATGTTGGAATTCCTGAATTAAACAGGGAAACTCCCACTTTTGTAATAATATTTCCATGAATTGTTCAATAGGTTGAATTATTTGGGTGACATCACTCTGTTCAACAGTTTCTTCAAATGGTATATCTTCTTCCATTTCAAAGTACCTTTATTTTGAAATGCACTTACTTAACACAGTCTTGGGATGTACTAACTTGAAACGTAATCACAGAACACAAAATATACTATAGGTTGCAAAAAATGTATGTACCGCTTATTTTTACTTTGTACGCACAATTTTGGAAAGCAAACAAGTTTGCTTATGCAGAATTTTATATTCAAAAGTTTATTACTTCACTGAACTAATTTATTGAACTAAACACTTATATAATTATTATTTTTTAATTAAATCTTTTTATATATCTTACATCACGTATCACGTACTGCACATCCATTTTTTCGATTACTGATGTAAAATTAAAGACTTGTTTAAACGTGTTTCACTTTAGCTAAGGTGATTATCTAGTTTTTTAGATGACTTATACAGAAATGTAGACAATAAACCATTGTTTTAAAACAGTGTTGCAATTCAGCTAGGATTTATTGAATAATTTTAGGAGACTTAATTTCAATGCACCGTTAGCTTGCAATTGTCTATTTGTTATTAAATATTTTAAATAATTTTACTAAATATTTTCGATAAATTATAATTAGAAAATATCTATAATTTTAGATAATTCTCATAAATCGTTTAAGCTTTACATTTTTAGATGAATATTGTAGTAAAACAGCAATAAGATCGACGTATTCTAGCTGAACTTTCTAGGAAATTAGAATATTTTTGCAATGAAAAATTAGCTAGACTCAAATTCTAGTTTCTTCGGCAAAGTACCTAACAAATTAGGTAAACATTGTGTTTTGATTTTAACTAATTAGCGTTAGGTAAATAATCTATTTAATTTCTTTCTGTGCAGTAAAGTTTGACGACACTGAGTCGGCGTTAACAATTAATGCAATTAAGTCCTGCATTGAAGCTGAAACGCCCACATATTGTGAGATATGACAAAGTCATGTTTCAGCACGACATTGCTTGGCTACATGTTGCAAGAGTCGTCAAGGAAACTTTGGAGGTGCTTTAATGGGATGTCCTACCCCCTCGTCGTATTCGCCAGACATTGCTCTTTCCGACTATCTCTTGTTCCGCAATTTCTCTGAATAAAGCTTCGAAATTATAAAAAGGCTTCAAACCTATTTGTACCCCCAATAATTAAAAACCATGATTTTTGTTTGAACTTCCGAAGGGTTAACAAGGTTAACCCTTGTTTTAAATTTATTTGAATCTTTTAATTCTTTATCATTTTCAATGCTATACTTGTCACAATAAATGCAAAATTATTAAAGTTTCTACCGGAACTGCACCTTCTTGTTTTTCATCTTATTTCGTAAGGATCTCCCGGAGTTTAAAAAATATCTTAAAATTTTGACTGCTATTATATGTGGCTCTATTTTGAGTTTGCTAAACGAGTACGAAAAAGGCCTTTTTCGATTTACCAGCTTCAGAAGACGAATCAGCGGCATTGGTGAATAATCCGATTTTCTCAAAACTTTTTCAATTTGAGAATGGATGTTTTCAACTTCCTGAATGGCACTGTGTCGTGGCACAGAATATTTCATCGAAATTTCTTCAAATTCACGATGCACATTTATAAAGTAAACTTTTGCGGCCGCAAAATGCGAGTTTTTTATTTGGGACACGCAAGAGTCACTCCAAGTTACAGACGAGTAAACGGTGATGTTTTAAAAACCCTTTGCAGGATTTGAACAAATGCAGATGCGATGTCATTACCTGATAAAACAAACAAAACTTTCGGAAAAAACTTGGTCGGTGTGCAAAACCCATGGGCCGATCCATCTTCCATGCCAGTATAGGCTGGCATGGAGCTTGCAATGTGCAGATGGTCTTAAATCTCTTTAAATATACGAACAGCAATTCGTGTGGCATAAATTTGTAAACGTAGTAAATGGAGGGCAAGTGTCCCAATTTTCATCATCGCCTGAGTGTAGATTCTCAGATAGTCAGCCCATTTATTTGGGTGTTTAGCAGATATTAGGAAGTAAAGGAAACGTTAGTAAACATTTCGCTCATGAAATGCGCTCCGCATGATCTGAAAGTATTTGTTGGGGAACGCCAAGGATACATTTTAACTTTTCGACAAATACACGTGATATGGTATTTGCTTCTTGATAAGATATCGGAATGCCATGCAAATTTCGTCAAATTATCTTGAACTGTATTTATTCAGTTATTCTCCGTATACGATATAGGCAGAGGAAAGACGATGTCCAAAAATATTTTTTCTAATGGTGCTGAGGAACTGGAAGTTATTTGCATCGGTACTTTATTTAGCTTGCTACATTTTTTTTGTGTATAACTCGCAAGACCGAGATTCAAGAATAATAATATCGGTTAAGTCTTTCAGCAGTACGAAATACTGTTTGATGACCGACTGGATTTGAATGGGTTTCTTGAATTATGTTGCTTGTTACGGTTAACTATATTATTTTAGTATTATTATGTTTGATAATAGGATTGGAACGACAGTTTATGGATTATCTATTAATGGTTTTTGCTCCTAGATAGAGGTGGAGAAATATCGATAGTTGGCCCCATTGATAGTTTACGATAGTTTTTTATTCGTAAATTTCCTTTAGCGACTGTTATTAAATTTAACCAGATTCATTCTAAACCGTGAAAAACTGTTTCTACAATCGATTGAAAGCATTTAACTAAGCACAAAATTTGTAAAAGTTTTAGTTAAACATAAACATATATTTCCAATTTCAATTGTCAGGTACTAATTAATTCACATTTTTATTATTTAAATAAAATTTGCAATAAATATTGAATAATATTTTCTTATCTTTCCAACCTGTTATTCTGGGTTATGAATATGTCCACAGTTTTTGGTTTAATCCGTGACCGTCGATCAGATATTAATTGCCACGTTTTGCTGAATATCCTTTCGGATGTAACCAACGTCGCTGGTGCACGAGGTATTTTCTTTGCACATTTCTGAAGAGAAACAAACTCTGAATCATTCACCTTAAAAATATGAAGAGTTAATTTATCGGAATAAATGACACAAGCAAAGTTCACTTCCTCTTACCTTCCAAAATAATAGTGGATTCGTCTCCGAATTTTCATTGGTACGTTCTAAATATTTTCACATTATAATGATGTCATCTACATTGCCAGTACGTTGGCAATTCTTGTCTGCAATTCTTTGTTCCATAAACCCAAATATATTGGCCGAAGTGGTTGATTGTACTCCATCTGGGGTCGTAAGCATACCAGTTTCATTTTCAGCTGTATTATTACGAATTGCTTTTACATTGTTCATCGACATTTCATTTTGGAGCAACAGGACAGCAGTTTTGCTATTCCCCTGTGACCGAAAACCATCATTTTTCATTCTAGGATCCCAGATGGTGGCAAGTCGAGGCAAGGACCAGCTCTTCGTAAGAAAATACCCTTGCTTTGATTCCATTTAAAATACATGTGTGTAATATATTACCTTCTAATGTTTTTGGTTCATAAGATGAAATATTACAATATATTCCAAACACTAATGGTATAATTAGTAACATGGTAACGTAATTACCGGATATTTTATTAGTGGCCTCCTAGTAGTATGGAAACCATATCAGTTATCACCATTGTATCCTCGAAAGAAATGCTCGAAGGTGCTTTTGGCATTTTGGAAAGCACAATAGTTATTGAATCGATAATTGTTATAATTATTTCACCATATTCAAAGCGCTGTTCCAACGCGTTGGAACTTCCTGAATTAACTTTAGCGGGATTTTATTTTTGCTTTCTTGATCCGAAATTAATTATTGAGAAGCCAAATTGCTGCTTTTGAAATAGATAACCAGTTCCTTGCATTTGATTAACACGTTTTGGATTTTTTTACATTTAAGCGCATCTTGCACAATCAGGTTTATCGTATGGGCGAAACAAGGATGGTGGCATCAGTAACGATATAAGCCTTTTTTTCTTCTAGATTCCAATTTGACATGATGTGTTTAATTTCAGCCGCAATATTGTCGACAGTATGATTTGTGTTAAGGATATTGGTCGATAAAACAGGGCATCGAACGTTGAAGTCATTATCAACATAACAAAATCACAAGTAACTGTCAGAAAACTTTGATTCGCTCGCGAGAACCATAAATCGCATGTTAGATTGACGAAATTTACCTGTTAAAAATGTTACGGCAATATATTTGAAACAACAATATCGACATTTTTTATAAAAATTTACCTCTTCCAGTATACATGATAATTTGTATTGGCATTTTGCATAGTATTTGTCCCGCAGTGTGGTTTTGCTGGGGAGTTCATATCTTGAGTCAAGTAATTGGACAAATTCCCTAAATATTTTGTCCTCAACTAAACTAAATGGCTGAAAATCTAATGTACGAGGGCAAATCAAAAAGTCTTGCAATATCATATGAAAAAAAAGAGTGAGTGAGACAGCAATATTTTTATTTTTCGACATAATCTCCTTTAAGGTTTATACATTTGTCACATCGATCAATTAACTTGCCTAAACCCTCTAAAAAAAAAGATTTCTTTTGCTCCATAAAATATTCATTTACAACAGACTGTACTTCATAGTCACTGGAAAATTTCCGGCCCCTTAGTGTTTTTTTCAAATTGGGAAACAGAAAGTAGTCACTGGGTGCCAAGTCTGGATTTTACGGTGGATGCGGAATTTCCACGAAGCCGCAGTCCTTTAATGCAGCTTGAGCAATATTAGCCTTGTGCACGGGTGCATTGTCGTGAACAAGCAAGATTTTTTCCTAACTTTCCTTGGCCGTTTTTTCCGGATCGCTTTTTTCAATTTTCGCAAAATCTCTGCGTAATATATGCCTGTGATTGTGGTTTTCGTTGGCATATAATCGATTATCAAAATTCCTTCAGCATCCCAAAAAATTGTTGCCAAAACCTTACCAGCAGACGGTTGAGTTTTGAATTTCTTTGGTGGTGGTTCACTACGTTTAATCCATTGCATCGATTCTTGTTTGGATTCCGGATCCCAGTGATGAAGCCATGTTTCATCGCCTGTTATTATGTTATCCAAGAAATTTTCTGGATCTTCTTTGTACATATCTAAAATCGCCTTTGAAGTTTGAACGCGCATTTTTTTTGTCCTGCATTCAACAAACGGGGAGCCCATCGCGCACTTACTTTCGACATGTGAAGGTGGTCATGTAATATAGTATATGTGGTACCGTATGAAAGAAAAAGTCTCCACGCTAACCGCGGAACAGAAATATGCCGGTCCTCCAATACAATAGATTCGGGCAAAATTACGTTTTCATGGCTAATGGCATCTGCTGGCTGACCCGAGCGGTTGTCGTCTTCTAATGACTCCCGACCACTTTTGAATAATTTTACCCACCTTGTTACTGTGGCATATGATGGTGCAGATTCGCCGTAAACTTTTGATATATAGTTGAATATATAAATTGCATTTCGTCCATCTTTACAGAAAAATTTAATAACGGCGCGATATTCAATTTCATTCATTTTAAGAAAAATTCAAAACACATGTTACTAAATTGACAAAAACAAACGAACTGTAAAATTTACATCGAAATGTTCTTCTAGAAGTTTCATCGCGATAAAAAATGGTTTTGAAAAATATATTGTTGTCTCACTCACTCTGTTTTTTCATATGATATTGCAAGACTTTTTGATATACCCTCGTACGATGACGTTCGCTGTCATAAATATTTTGTCGTTTAAAATAAGGGCTTATAGATCTTCCCAAACTTGAACTCGACCTATACTTATAGGAGCAAAGCAATGGAGCAAAGCAGTTGGTGTGTCAATCATAGTTCCCACAATCCTCAAGCAAACGATTCTCTGCATTTTCGCAGTGGTTTTTGGCCACTTCCGGTTACTATACCAGTATTTACATATTTTGGTTTGGAAATTAAAATTGTTTGTAATCCACTGAAAATGAGTTAACGACAAAGCACCACAGGTGTTGAGATTGAACTCCTATCTTTATACATATCTTGCGGCTAGTCACAGAAATCGTTGCGCTACCCAATTTTGCCCAATTTTACACCACCTTGCAATAGTAAGTTACATTCATGACTAGAGTTATCTAGTCAGGCTATATCAGAAAGTTATCTCCAAATTTGAATTCACTTTAAATACTCTCCTTGAACGGATTTATGTAATCTCACTACCCTAGATTGACGGTGTTCATTACATACTCTATTAAAAAGTTCATTACTCTATTATTATCTGGTCTGTCTCCTCAGTCAACTCTACTCTACAGCCCTTTACTGCATAATACATTATACAAGTTTTTGGGTTTGATCTAGCATTAATAAAGTATCATGTTTGAATATACTGGGTTACGTCCTTTGATCATTTTTCTCTCTAGCTTTCACATCCCATGAAAAGATTTTGCCGCCTACATTTGTGCGATGGATGTTTTGCAAGTTTTTTTAAAATACCAAAATGTGATTTCGAATTAATGTAATCCGCTTGCAAATTCGGCGCGATGGACCAGGTCTTGTTCAACAACGTACGCAGACTGGTTGTTGATGGGACAGTTCCCTTATTATTTGTTGTGATCAGAATCGTTCAACGTGACCCAGCCATCTAGTTTTGTTGGATTTAATGAATCCGATATTCTAACAGCCTTCATAGAGACTTTTGATTTCAAAATTCATTCGAATCCGATATTCGTTGTTCGGAACCTTAATGGACCAAAAATGGATCGACCTTTCTTTCAAATTAACAATAATATACAGTCGTTATTGACCAAAGCCCAACTTTTACCTCCAAACGTTAACATAGGTATTATAAGTGCTTTGTAAAGTGCAAGCTTACGCGACTACGAAATATGTTTTGATAACACCAACCTTGACTGGTGTTTAGAAGACTAGATGCCTGGCTGCTATGTGGACTTTAATATTTGTATAGTCATCATTTTTTGACGTTAGAACTAACCCGTGATATTTAGAGATTCCCTCAAACAGCACGTGAGCGCTATATTAAAAAGCAGCTGATGATATCTCGAAGGGATCAGATACAGTCCCTTCAACTGCAATTCTGGGGATGGAATTCCAACAAATATGAGTGCGCCTCAAGGGTTTTAGTAGTTGATGCTGTGATACGCACGTTGAAGGTCAATACAGAGCTGATGAATCGTTATATTGTACTGCCAACATTTTTCCAAGATCTTCCTCAAAACGAAACTCTGATTTGTCGGTTTTGGCGAAAACCACATTGATAATCGCCGATGAATGTATTTAGCAAGCATTTTGCAGGCAGTGTTTAACAGAGCTATGCCACGGTAATTTTCACATTTGAGACTATTGTCTTGCCTTTACATCAGTGCGGTCTTCCATCCCTATAGTATTAGTACTTATAGTTCCATCTAATTTATCTACTATGGGATACGAGACGGGTACCTTTTCGCCCGTTGGAACAATAGCTCGAATAGGGGTTACTTTATCGTACAGATTTAGTGGTGTTTGGAAATAAGGTTGGTAAACCAAGAGAAGATCAGTCGCGGTTGTTCTCAACTCTTCATTCGTCTCTATTTTGGCGCGGGGATACTCTGTGTGAGTGCTCCTCGTTGTGTAGTTTTTAATGTTCTGGCTTACATGTTAAGTGATAGCTGATTGTTAACTTTGGAGGCAGTTTTCATTTTTTAGTACATATGTATTTCAGCGCCCGGTTTTCATTGTTTGTCATCACAGATCGTAAAAATTGATGAAAAATTGCATTTCATGATGATTGATGATTGAAATGAGCACAACCATGACACCCTGTCGGGGTGGTGTTACGTTACTAATGATGTCTTTCTGCCTAATTAAAAATAAGCCCTTGAGATCAACTGATGTGTCTTTCTTCGGTGGTCGCAACAGCATTGACAATGGTTGTATTGAATTTCTTTGTGCGGAGTCTTACCACATAAATCTGCATGTTGATCGGACGGAAATCGATGATATACAACTGTGTTGATTGACTGTGCGCGGTCGATGAGAAAGCAGACCCCAAACTATCCTTCGTTCTTAAGCTCGATGTAGTGGATATAGTGTGACGGATATGGATACCACTCACAGAACAACGAAACATGGATACAAGCTTGAGTACAAATTGAGTAAAAATTTCTACTGATAAACGTCATAAACCACGATTGTTTTTCTCGTTCCAAAACTTTAAAAATATAATGCGTTCTAATATAACTAAAGGCCTATAAATACTCTTAATGATTAGTAAGCTATTTGTAACTGTAACGATTATTCCATATTTCTCGTTGGCATAAAATGGAAACAATCTTAGAATAATATTTTTTCATCTACATTAGAAACTTCAGGGAAATCGTATCCTTTGCTTGGTTCAAAACCTATCAAACAAGTAAATTGAAATTACTAATATAAATGATACCCTCGTATTCGAATTTCTTAATGTACACTATTTAAAAGCTTTTCAATTCGAAAACTTAAAATGATTGGGAAAAGTTCATATCACATCAGACAGATATAAAAAAACGCTTTAAATTTTCTTTAATTTTTCAATAGTTTTTGTCAGGATTTCAAATACTTTGTACTATGGACCGAAGTTAAAATGATAAAACGTTCTAAATACCAAAAAGTGGTGAATACCGATAAACAATAATGTGTCTAACAATTTTCGCATACTGCATCAAGAAAAACTGTATGCCTAGTTGCAAGTACTCGTACATTCCAAAAACACAAAATTCTTTGTAAACTTTTTTACAAATCAAATTTCGATTAACGAATTCCTATAATAGTTATAGGAGTAGTAACTAAAATGTATTCATCAACTCAGCGATTCTAACCAAACTGACAGTAAAATAGTTTTAACCGTTTGAGTCCCAACCAGCGCTGTCGAGATCGCGCTGTCGAGATTTTATATCGAGAAAATATTGTGATCTGCGTTGGAGTATATTTTTGTTGTTTGCGTTTGCACCACAAATGGTTTTACGTTGTTTGTTACGCGTTTGCATTACCTCCTGGGACTTAAACGGTTAATATACCAGTTGAGTTCTTTGATACTTATGCAACACCATCGTGGTACCACTTTTTTCATTGGAAGACACTAATAATGATATTCCGGTTATTGGACCAAATTTGTTATTGATAAGAGAGATTGTTTGATAACGGGATTTTTGTCCAGACAAAAAAAATTTAAATTTCGTGTTGTATTGTTTGCATTTTCGTACACTGGTGTTTGTTGTTGAGTAATTAAGTTTTAAAAGTTAGTGCGTCTGGTGATTTTATAGTAGTAGTTTAATACGGTAAAATTCGGGAAGTGATTTTTTCTACAGTACAATAATGATATAGGTGAATAGTGAATTTAATAATTGTGAATGTTTTTTTGTGACATATTTGTAATGTAATATCATATGAACTTCAAAATTATTATAAGGTACGTTCAATTTTCCATTTATTATGCATATAATTGACCAAATATAGTGCATCTGAAAATCTTAATAAATCTACATTGAAGTTTGTGAAAATAAATAATAAATTATTTAATAATTTGTATTTATTATTATGGTGCGAATAAAATTCAATTCGCATACCTACATTGAATTCACATTAAAAAGTTTTGGCTGAAATCAGTCTATTGATGAAAATTATTTTTGTATCGTTTTTAATTTTACTTATCGTGTAGAAATCTTTTCTACTAACGTGGTGCCATCTTTTTAATAAATAGTGTGTTATAACAATAGCTTAGTGAAACCGGTTACTCATGCTATAAATGCCACTCCTAACATGTAAAAAAATTAATGCTTCATTCTCCCTACCGTTCCATTCGTATTGAGACACTCGGGTGATAACGTTTAAGGTAGTCTAAAAGATTGCTCGTATTCCCACTTGTTCGATATTCTTTTTGCAATTACAGCATTTAGCTAGTTTTTTTTCTTTATCGCGACTGAAAGTATCCACTGCACATTAGAAGTTTACATTTCGGGATATGGTTTTAATTATTGTTACGCATACGCACTTTTCTTAAAATAAAATGGCAAAATGGGTACCCGAACGAATAATCGAAATAATGACATGTACCGGTGTCATTTATTTTATAAAGGTATTATTTACTATAAATGTAGTTTTATCTTTATTAGACTCAGCTAAGTATATCTGGTGATAATTACACTCGTGGACAAAATTAACGCATATTTTTTTTTTGCAATAAAAAAAATCCCGCTGGTCAATTTCAGTGGAAATGGTATCAAATGATCCAAATTTTATGTTTTTCGCAAAAGAGGCACAAATGTGGCGTTATGGAATTATAGCGGCTATTTTTCATTACAAAATGTTAAAATGTGTCATATTATTTTTTTTTTTAAATTTTCAAAAGCGGTTTATAAATATTAAAATTAGTTTTATTACAATTTAGTTTGATTAATTTAGTAATGAGTATTTCAAACTACATGCACTCTTGATTAAGCATTTTTGAAAAATTATATTGATTGGCTTGCTGTAGATTTTATTCCAGGTGGTTTCTGATTAAAATATAAATGTGCTTGCATTTGACACTAGTAGTATTAAAATTGACCAGCAGGATTTTTTTATTACAAAAATAAAAAAATAAAAAAAAAAGATACGTTTATTTTATCTACGTGTGGACAAAATAAACGCAGAAAAATAATTTAATTTTCCGAGATGCTCCAAAATGTCTGTGATAACTGTGACATTAATTAGCATTCGAAAATCAATGACAATTCGCCATTTTCTTTGTCCAGGAGGAAAAAATAAAACTGAAAAACTTGACTTTTCTGAAAAGAATTAAAGGAACACTAGGTTTAATAATCCAAAGTTGAAGAGGTAAAATTCGACGTAAAAACCCTTTGCCTAAAATACTTTCAAGAGGTTACAACTCTTGATATAGCTGTTTTCACTTTGTACTAGACCCAATAAAACTAAAAAATATGGCTTCCGGAAAAACAAGGGGAATACTGGGTTTAATTTTCAAAAGGTGTAGAGGTGAAAACCGATGCAAAAACCCTTTGCCACAAGCCACTTTTAAGAAATTATATGACTTGAGATAGGCGTCTTCACTATCTTTAGAGAAAAACGTTTTACTACGACTTCTAAAACTTTAGAGTATTAAACTAAGTATCCCCCTGGGGTTTCCGAATAAATATGTTTTAGGATTTTGATTAATACAAAATGAAAACACTTGTAAAATTTTAGTTATCCCATTGCCCATCAAGTTTTTTCAGGAATAGTCAGTTTTGTGGTTTAATTAGGTCTATACTACAAAGTGAAAACGCTTATCTCAAAAATTTTAATATTTTAGGACAAAGGTTTGTTACATCGATTATTCGATTACTATATGTCAATTTATCACCGTATTTTGTTTAGAACCAATTTCCGACTTTTTCTTATCCGATTGAAGCACCTACAAAACATGCAATTTGAACGCTGTAACCGCTTTTTATGTGTCGAAAAACGAGAACCTTGCAATTTATTTTTGATTTGCTGGAATAAAAAGTAGTCATTGATGTCACCTGTCACGATGTTATAGACATGTTTTGAAGCACCGCAAATATATTGTGTGACCATTCCGTTTCTAACAATTGATACGAGCCTTTTTTGAGCGTTTGTCAAATTATGTGGGCTCCAACGAGAACACCCAAATGTTTATGCAATATTGAATGAATTCTGGTTTCACTAATACATGTTAAAGTTAGCCGATAGTGAAAAAATCGATAATGCAGATAGTGTCTCGACTAGTTCAACCGGAAGTTATACAAATTATATATTAAATTGAAGTATTCCACCCGAAAGTGACTAACCTACAAAATCTGCCGAAAACGTATATCATAACAAACAACAACTAAAATCTTTAATTTAACCGATATTAATTTATTGTTTCATATCAATTGAGAAATTTTGTTTTTTCCCTTCTCCTGGCCATGACCATAGGCAGATTCTGAGTATAGGTTAAGGGTGGGTCTGATTGGCTATAGGGGTGAAATTTTGATTTTCCCCATTTTTCGTCGATAAAATCATTCGTCATTCGAGATTTTGGTATATAGACACCAATCTGACTATGCCGATTTGATAGACCATGATCATAGGTAGATTCTGAGTATAGGGTTGTATAGGGTGGGTCCGATGGGGTTTTAGGGGTGCAACTTTGATTTTCCAAATTTTTCTTGAATAAAATTATTCGTCATTCGAGATTTTGGCATATAGACACCAACTGACTAGAGCCAGTTCGATAGTCCATGACCATAGGTACATTTTGAAGATAAGGTTGGGATGGGTCTGATGTGGTTATAGGGGTGAAATTTAGATTTTCCCCATTTTCGTCGATAAAATCATTCGTCATTCGAGATTTTGGCATATAGACACCAATCTGACTATGCAAGTTCGATAGCCATGACCATAGGTAGATAGCCCATGACCATAGGTTCTGAGTTTCTGAGTATAGAGTTGGGGTGGGTTTGATGGAGTTATAGGGGTGAAATTTTGATTTCCCAAATTTTTTATCGAAAAAATCTTTCGTCATTCGAGATTTTGGCATATAGACACCCATCTGACTCAGCTTCTATGAATCTGCCAAAATCAAATTTCAAATTAAATAATCATTTTTATTATACCTTCTTGTTAAATGTTTCAATATCATTTATTTAATTTATTTATATTCTATTTAATTATCTTTTAAATTATTATTCATTCATTTACGAGAGTTGCCTTTTATATTTCGGGACTGGACAACCCTAGTGTTGCAATCTGGCAACTGACTGCTCTATCGTAAAGTTTGACATTTTTGAGATTATACGTACTCAGAACGTTTTGACATTCGAGCGCTATTTGTGTTGTTTACAGTACTCATTAACTCAACATCTCGGCGAAAAAATGGAATTAAATCGTGAACATTTTCGTGCGATTATTTTTTACAACTTTCGACGTGGATTAAGGCAACAAGAGTGCATGAATGAACTTAATTCAATTTTTGGCGATGAAACTCCATCAAGGACCAGTGTTTATCAATGGTATGGTGAATTCAATCGAGGTCGTATTTCACTCCAAGACGAATTTCGTGAAGGTCGTCTAGAATCAGTTGTTGTTCCGGAAACCATTGATGCTGTGCGCGAACTGATATTGCAAGATCGTTATGTGACCTATCGTGAGATTGAGACAACTTTAGGCATTAGTGGGACCACCATACATTCAATATTGCATAAACATTTGAATGTCAAAAAAATTTGTTCGCGTTGAATCCCACACAATTTGTCAATCGCTCAAAAAAAGGCTCGTGTCGATTGGTCGAAAGAAAAGCTCAAAAAATACGATCGCGGTGCTTCGAAACACGTCTATGATATAGTGACAGGTGATGAATCTTGGATTTACGCGTACGAGCCCGAAAGTAAACAGCAGTCGACTGTATAGGTGTTTCAAGATGAGCCGAATCCAACAAAAGTAGTTCGCGCGCGAAGCACTTGCAAGCAAATGATCGCCTGTTTTTTCGGAAAAAAATGGACATGTCGCAACCGTACCACTAGAACAACGCAGAACAGTCAATTCTGAGTGGTACACAACCATTTGTTTGCCAGTTGTCTTCCAAGAAATCAGGAAAACCAACTGCCGAAGACGGATCACTCTTCACCACGACAATGCGAGCTCTCACACATCGGCTCAAAGAACTGCATTTTTGAGCACTAAAAACATCGATTTGATGAGTCATCCGCCATATAGTCCTGACTTGTCACCAAATGACTTCTTTTTATTCCCGTACGTAAAAAACAAACTGAGAGGTCAACGTTTTTCGACACCTGAAGAAGCGGTTGCTGCAATCAGAATGCATGTTTTGGAGATACCTCAATCAGAGTGGAAAAAGTGCTTCGACAATTGGTTCAAACGCATGCAAAAGTGTATAGATCTTCATGGGGAATATTTTGAAAAACAATAAATCGATTTTCGATGATTAATATTTGTTTTTGTTCTCTAATCCCGAAATATAAAAGGCAGCCCTCGTATCAATTAATTTAGTCTTTACTATTTTTCTTTTTCGTCAATTTTTAAAATTCCTCTTTGATCTAATTATTTGATGCAAAATTCGAAAATTATTTTTTGCTCGTCAGCCATAACCAAATTTTGTTCACAGTTTAACCAACCACGCATTTTCCGTTTTATTTTTTATATATTTTGGTCGTTGAAAACCGAACGTCACAATGAATTCCGATGACGATCAAAAAAGAGCTCCCTCAGTAGAATCTTCTCGAATAAAGTTGCAACCCTTTTGGCCTACGAACCCTTTCATTTAGTTCGCACAAGCTGAGGCTCAGTTTAATATTTTTAATATATCGTCCGATTCAACAAAATGTTCCCATGTTATTTCTGCATTACTAACAGAGATTTGTGGAGCAATAATGCTTTTAATACTAAATCTCCCGAAAACCGAAAAATATGCTAAGTTAAAGAAAGCACTAATTGCTCGGCACGCTCTTCAAAAGACCAAGGAAGCGACAGCTGGAGACGTAACAACGACAATAGGTTCTGCTATTATCACAACAAATTCGGAAGCAATGCACGAAAGTGCTATAAACGATATAAGATGATTAAATTCTATAGCAAGTGCGGCAACTAATCGGATACGATATAATCGCCGTTTATTTACTAGCGTCCCGCAAAATAAACTCCAGTTTCTAATAGATACCGGTGCCGATCTTTTACTACTTCTCGTCGAACATTTTTCACATAATGCATCAAAAATAGATCCTGACCTAGTACTTTCCGCCGCTAATGGTTCGATGATTCAGACATACGGAATGAAATTGCTGAATATTAACATTGGTTTAGGGTGGCAGTTTCCTCGTGTATTTACTATAGCGTCAGTTGACAGGCCGATTCTCGGTGCCGACTTGTTGATGAAATGCGAACTACTTGTCGACCTCCATATTAGGCTTCTCTTGGATCCCACAATTAGTCTTGCGGTCGACGGAATAATTGCGAGAGTCAAAACGCCAACACCAACCCATCCTTTTGTTCAAAATGAATACGATTCGCTTCTGAAGATGTTCCCTTCTCTGGTTGATACTCCTAACTACGCAAGTCCAGCAAAGCATAAAGTGGTTCATTATATATACACCGAGGGCGAACTGTCCTTTTCAAGACCACGTAGGTTAGATCCAATAAAACATAAAACTGCGCTCACTAAGTTCGAGCATATAATGGCAATAACTATACCCCTACAAACAGCTTAGATATGCTGTTTGTTAGCAGCAACGCTATTTTACACCCACGAAAAGCCACTCGGTAGGATAAAACGGAAATACAACACTATGATATCAAGTGCCCGTACATTATTAAAGAATTCAGCCGGCATATGAAAACTCAAAAATGATTCAACCGATTTTTTTTTATCTAATTGAGGTAGCTATGGCGAATGCTTATATCACCGAATTCACTCAACAGAAAATAAGCTTCCATTATTTCGGTCGGAAGGGGCAGAATCTCTATGTACATATGGAACTGTATACTAAAGAAAAGATGTGTAAGTCGGCCTAAAGGTGACCTCTATTATCAGCCGTGTCTGTTACCGCCTACATAATAAAATTCACTTCAGATGTTTCTTTCTTGGCATAAATTTTACATAATCAATATTTGCCGGGTAAAAAAAATGCATGCATTAGAGAGTTTAGACTTGTTAGTTTTAGGACAAGTTAGAACAAACTTCAAGTCCGTGGATCAGCACACTGCAAAAATAAATGTATTACTCATCCAGTTATGTCCTTTAGAATTATGTGTAATTAAGATTGCATTTCTAATCTGATAATGGTTTCACAGTGATACCAAAAATGTATTAATTAACTTGTGATCAGAGAAGTATAATTTTTCAAAAATTCACATCTCTTATGGTCTTATTAATAGAAAATTTCCATTTACATATTACACCAGAAAACTTTCATTCAATCTGTAATATAATATGCACGGTCACTGTGAAACGATTATGTCAAGTTGTACATAAATAAATTGCAAATCCAACAAAATTAAATGATGCCAATGACTTCGTATACTATTCTGTTGCGCTATCAAAAGATGATAAAGCGAATCAACAGCATCGTTCACGAGGTCACTAGGGAGTTGGATGCTCAATGCAATAACCTGGAAGAGACTGAGGCTAGCAAGTAGTACCCATTGTTTTAAATAAAGAAATCAGTGTAAATCTCAACCAGTACGAATTTAAATCTTTTCTACGAAATTGCGCGGACTGATCAAATAATGTATCTGTTGACTGCATGCATGTTTAACAAGTATTTCTTATATAAAATTTAAAATGTATTCTAAGAAAGCACAAATCATAAAAAGTCAAAAGCTTCTTTCTTTAGTTTGTGTGTGTATGTGTGTGTATACGTAAGTACATTATATTCGTATACAATGGAATTAAATTACAATATGAAATATTTTATATTATCATATCGTTGTTATCACAACTTTTCATGGCGATAACAAAAAAATTGTAATTTTGGCTAACGACTTCACCATAAGTCTAGTATTTATGTGAAATAGAAAGTCGTTTAAAGAAAGTATAATTTGAAAAACTGGATGGTTATTATATATAGGGACGGAGGAGTGTACAAATATATAATGCAAGATAATTTTTTTTGGGCCTCAGATTGAAGTTTTTTATAATATTTGAATTATGATGAATCGATATATAGAATTTTAAAATACAAAATAAATGTAAAAAAATGGTTTAAGGTAAAATTGTCCTTGATCTTAACTCAATTTATTATCATTTTTGTTTAAAGCTATTTCCGTATAAGTATAAATGTTATGTAAATGTCGACCGTACTTCTAGGCATATACAGAGACCTTCATCAAGGTATACATAAGATATAAACACAAAGCCGTCCCATAGCTGGGAAACCAGTTAAACGCTAGCCAGAATCACATTTCCGACTAATTGAAATAAACCAACCAAGATATCCAGTTGTACACATAAAATTAATGAAATGGGAAATCCGTATACATTGTATTTGGTGTTGTTGTTGTTGTTGATATTTTTCCAGGCAAATGGGTGTCATACACATACGCAATTAATTTTCATTTCTCACATATATTTCCATAATGGTTAAATCCCCATGAACAAATAGACATACTATATATATATATATATATATACAGATGAAGCTTGAAAAAAGGAAGCAGCAAAAGATTTTTATCAATTTTCCAATGTAATCTGTGTGTTTGTGTGTGTGTTTATTTTCTTTTGTTGCGCGCTACTATAATCACTGTTATTTTACTTTAGCATGCAAGTATGTGTATTGAGTTGTCTTTAGTCTTTGAAATTTTTATTTTTTTGTGTTACTTGTTTTTGGAAAATCAAAAATTAATATTTATGTGAAAATAAAATTAATTTTCATGTTATTCCCTATGTTTCCAATGATGCTGCCGCTGCTGCTTTCTTTCTTTTTGTATATTTTGTTGATTTGGGAAATGTTTCTGGAAAAAAGAAAATACATAACAAAAACAAGTATGGATCGAATATTTTCACTTTGTTTTGTTTTGGTTTTACATTTTTTTTGTTTTGGTTTGATTTAAGCCCGACAGGCAATTTTAAGCTTTTTATTACTGATGTATACGCTTTCTCGTTAAAAAACGAAATAAAATCTTGATTAATCAGTTAAAGGTTAAAGTAAACGAAAAATCAAAAAATTTTATAAAATTTATTCCAAGAGCAAGTGCATGTTGAAAACCGAAAACGTGTAATTCATTTGAGCTTTTTATAATACATAGTTGGTATTGGTATGCAACGTATTTTAATGGAGTACGAGCTTTGAAAGCTCAAACATTCTATGATTCCTTCATAGCTAGGTATACTCATTGATTCAATAGGATTTGTTATATTTCCATTTTGTATTTTCTTTACAAGGATTAAGATCCCAAGAGCTTTCCCGTGTTTTTTGTATTTCTACTTTGATTTTTATATTTTGCATCAACAAATTCCGTTTACGGGAGGTATGGAACAAAAGTTGAATATTTCTCTTTTGTATAAAACATCTTCATAATATTTTCAATAGGCAACGTGATAATTTGTGTATAGATTCCTGTTTTTTTTGTATCAACTGCTTAGATTTTATTATTCATATGTTGCAATCTTGCTATATAACAAACATTTTGATCTCTGTGAATTTTGCATATAACTGTTTGCGTCGGAAAAAATTGTATCTCGAATATATTATGTAAATGGGAAAATGTAAGCCAATTATTTGAATTCGGTATCCCGTATTGCTAATGGCTAAATTTACTGGTTGGTTGCGTCATTACAAGGATATTTTATTTTTCGAGTTTTCTTTTATGATTATGTATTGGAAAAAGGCAAACATATACATTTAGGTGTACTAAAATAATTTAGGTGAATGAACATAACGATGTGGTATCTAATTCGATTTTATGTTGTCATATTATGTTTAATGTGATCTACTTAGTATGAGATTTAAAGATCAATAAGAATGAATGACCAATTAATTATATGCTTTAGATAATTAACCATACTTGATTCGATGAGTATAATTTAGTGTAATGCCTGGCGATCTATTTTCATGAAATTGTTGACGATGGTTACTGTCTGTCTAATCGAATATAATAGTACAATAACTAATTGTAATTATCAAGGTGAGGTTATCAAGACGTTGGAAGTTTAGTTTCAAACTAAGGAAATATTGAATTCTTTAAATGCTAAAAATTCGGTTGTCTCATCAGACTGTAGTGACCAACTATAAAAATATTTAAAACACTTTGAACTTACATACAAAGTATAAGCAGAGCCATCTAGATTAATAGAGCCTCCCTGTTCGAGCTTTTTTCCACTAAACTTAAAATATGGGGTATATAAATTTATATTTCCCATTGAAACTAATGAAAAACGGCCAATTTTATTTGTCAGTTTACGTCTATTTGAACCATGAGCTTTTTTAATGTTTTTCTACAGAAAAATAGAGAACAGTTCAAACTTTAATTAGTTCAAAATAGGATTCAAAATAATCCTTAAAAATATGCAAAAATCGACTTGGTAAATGAAAAAGTAATGAGCTTTTATAAATTTTGTTGTTGTATTAAGTCATGGTTTTCAATACAATATGGGTCTCTTTCCATTCTCTTTCTAAAAACACGATAGCAATGAAAACCATAAAACTTTAATTTTTGTAAATCAATTTTTTATTTTTATTAATTCTAAATAACAACATTCAGTCACAGCAATGCCTCCTTAACTACGTAGCCTGATTCTCTAAAAAGCAAGATATTGATGTCTGTGAAGTTAACCCGAAAAATATCCCGAAAAAATGCGATGGCAACACTATCAAACGAATATCACGACATTTTTCAGTGTCATCCCGAAAAATTTTCTATATCACGTTAGTTTTGAATGTCATCCCGAATTTTTTTTTTACTATCGTGACATTTTCACTATTACGATATTTTTTTTTTGTTATCCCGAAAAAGAATTCCAATAAAGAAAATTTAAGTAAACAAATAGCGACAGGTGTTCGAACCATCCCGGAACCTAAAAAAAAATATTGAAGCGCAGAAATTTATATCACAAATTAGTTTAATAACAAACAATTTACTGGTGTGGTTAATCCTAAAACGCAAAATCAAGTACTCAGGTTATTAGTAAGAAAACTATTATTGTGGATCGAGTCTATGAGTTAAATTAGTTGACATGTGGTTTCAACAAGATGGCGCTACATGCCACACAGCTCGCGATTCTATGGCCATTTTGAGGGAAAACTTCGGAGAACAATTCATCTCAAGAAATGGCCCGGTAAGTTGGCCACCAAGATCATGCGATTTGACGCCTTTAGACTATTTTTTGTGGGGCTACGTCAAGCCTAAAGTCTACAGAAATAAGCCAGCAACTATTCCAGTTTTGGAAGACAACATTTCCGAAGAAATTCGGGCTATTCCGGCCGAAATGCTCGAAAAAGTTGCCCAAAATTGGACTTTCCGAATGGACCACCTAAGACGCAGCCGCGGTCAACATTTAAATAAAATTATCTTCAAAAAGTAAATGTCATGGACCAATCTAACGTTTCAAATAAAGAACTGATGAGATTTTGCAAATTTTATGCGTTTTTTTTTTAAAAAAGTTCTCAAGCTCTTAAAAAATCACCCGTTATAATCGTGTGAAGTCGTAGTAGATATCAATTAACAGAGCAAGGTTGGTATGTAATTTATAGAGGAAGGATCCACCTTGCAAATGCCAAAATTGTGAATCAAGTCTATGAGTCAAATTTTAGATATAGTCGTGTGAAGTCGTAGTAGATATCAATTAACAGAGCAAGGTTGGTATGGAATTTGTAGAGGAAGGATTCACTTTTCAAATGTCCAAAATTTTAAATCAAGTCTATGAGTCCAATTTTAGATATAGTCGTGTGAAGTCGATTTAAAATTTTATGCATTTGAAAGGTGGATCCTTCCTCTACAAATTCCATACCAACCTTGCTTTGTTAATTGATATCTACTACGACTTCACACGACTATATCTAAAATTTGACTCATAGACTTGATTTAAAATTTTGGGCATTTGAAAGGTGGATCCTTCCTCTACAAATTCCATACCAACCTTGCTCTGTTAATTGATATCTTCTACGACTTCACACGACTATATCTAAAATTTGACTCATAGACTTGATTTAAAATTTCGGGCATTTGAAAGGTGGATCTTTCCTCTACAAATTCCATACCAACCTTGCTCTGTTAATTGATATCTACTACGACTTCACACAACTATATCTAAAATTTGACTCATAGACTTGATTTAAAATTTTGGGCATTTGAAAGGTGGATCTTTCCTCTACAAATTCCATACCAACCTTGCTTTGTTAATTGATATCTACTACGACTTCACACGACTATATCTAAAATTTGACTCATAGACTTGATTTAAAATTTTGGGCATTTGAAAGGTTAATTCTTCCTCTACAAATTCCATACCAACCTTGCTCAGTTAATTGATATCTGCTACGACTTCACACGACTATATCTAAAATTTGACTCATAGACTTGATTTAAAGTTTTGAGCATTTGAAAGGTGGATCCTTCCTCTACAAATTCCATACCAACCTTGCTTTGTTAATGATATCTACTACGACTTCACACGACTATATCTAAAATTTGACTCATAGACTTGATTTAAACTTTTGAGCATTTGAAAGGTGGATCCTTCCTCTACAAATTCCATACCAACCTTGCTTTGTTAATTGATATCTACTACGACTTCACACGACTATATCTAAAATTTGACTCATAGACTTGATTTAAAATTTTGGACATTTGAAAGGTGGATCCTTCCTCTACAAATTCCATACCAACCTTGCTCTGTTAATTGATATCTACTACGACTTCACACGACTATATCTAAAGTTTGACTCATAGACTTGATTTAAAGTTTTGAGCATTTAAAAGGTGGATCCTTCCTCTACAAATTCCATACCAACCTTGCTTTGTTAATTGATATCTACTACGACTTCACACGACTATATCTAAAATTTGACTCATAGACTTGATTTAAAATTTTGGGCATTTGAAAGGTGGATCCTTCCTCTACAAATTCCATACCAACCTTGCTCTGTTAATTTATATCTACTACGAATTCACACGACTATATCTAAAATTTGACTCATAGACTTGATTTAAAATTTTGGGCATTTGAAAGGTGGATCCTTCCTTTACAAATTCCATACCAACCTTGCTTTGTTAATTGATATCTACTACGACTTCACACGACTATATCTAAAATTTGACTCATAGACTTGATTTAAAATTTTGGGCATTTGAAAGGTGGATCCTTCTTCTACAAATTCCATACCAACCTATTTTGTTAATTGATATCTACTACGACTTCACACGACTATATCTAAAATTTGACTCATAGACTTGATTTAAAGTTTTGGACATTTGAAAGGTGGATCCTTCCTCTACAAATTCCATACCAACCTTGCTTTGTTAATTGATATCTACTACGACTTCACACGACTATATCTAAAATTTGACTCATAGACTTGATTTAAAATTTTGGGCATTTGAAAGGTGGATCCTTCCTCTACAAATTTCATACTTACCTTGCTCTGTTAATTGATATCTACTACGACTTCACACGACTATATCTAAAATTTGACTCATAGACTTGATTTAAAATTTTAGGCATTTGCAAGGTGGATCCTTCCTCTACAAATTCCATACCAACCTTGCTTTGTTAATTTATATCTACTACGACTTCACACGACATCATTTGACTCATAGACTTGATTTAAAATTTTGGGCATTTGAAAGGTGGATCCTTCCTCTACAAATTCCATACCAACCTTGCTTTGTTAATTTATATCTACTACGACTTCACACGACTATATCTAAAATTTGACTCATAGACTTGATTTAAAATTTTAGGCATTTGAAAGGTGGATCCTTCCTCTTCTCTCTAAAATTTGACTCATAGACTTGATTTAAAATTTTGGGCATTTGAAAGGTGGATCCTTCCTCTACAAATTCCATACCAACCTTGCTTTGTTAATTTATATCTACTACGATTTCACACGACTATATCTAAAATTTGACTCATAGACTTGATTTAAAATTTTGGGCATTTGTAAGGTGGATCCTTCCTCTACAAATTCCATACCAACCTTGCTCTGTTAATTTATATCTACTACGACTTCACACGACTATATCTAAAATTTGACTCATAGACATGATTTAAAATTTTGGGCATTTGAAAGGTAACTCCTTCCTCTACAAATTTCATACTAACCTTGCTCTGTTAATTGATATCTACTACGACTTCACACGACTATATCTAAAATTTGACTCATAAACTTGATTTAAAATTTTGGGCATTTGAAAGGTGGATCCTTCCTCTACAAATTCCATACCAACCTTGCTCTGTTAATTTATATCTACTACGACTTCACACGACTATATCTAAAATTTGACTCATAGACTTGATTTAAAATTTTGGGCATTTGAAAAGTGGATCCTTCCTCTACAAATTCCATACTAACCTTGCTCTGTTAATTGATATCTACTACGACTTCACACGACTATATCTAAAATTTGACTCATAGACTTGATTTAAAATTTTAGGCATTTGAAAGGTGGATCCTTCCTCTACAAATTCCATACCAACCTTGCTCTGTTAATTTATATCTACTACGACTTCACACGACTATATCTAAAATTTGACTCATAGACTTGATTTAAAATTTTAGGCATTTGAAAGGTGGATCCTTCCTCTACAAATTCCATACCAACCTTGCTTTGTTAATTGATATCTACTACGACTTCACACGACTATATCTATAATTTGACTCTTAGACCCGATTCACAATTTTGGGCATTTGAAAGGTGGATCCTTCCTCTACAAATTCCATACCAACCTTGCTCTGTTAATTTATATCTACTACGACTTCACACGACTATATCTAAAATTTGACTCATAGACTTGATTTAAAATTTTGGGCATTTGAAAGGTGGATCCTTCCTCTACAAATTCCATACCAACCTTGCTTTGTTAATTTATATCTACTACGACTTCACACGACTATATCTAAAATTTGACTCATAGACTTGATTTAAAATTTTAGGCATTTGAAAGGTGGATCCTTCCTCTACAAATTCCATACCAACCTTGCTCTGTTAATTTATATCTACTACGACTTCACACGACTATATCTAAAATTTGACTCATAGACTTGATTTTAAATTTTAGGCATTTGAAAGGTGAATCCTTCCTCTACAAATTCCATACTAACCTTGCTCTGTTAATTGATATCTACTACGACTTCACACGACTATATCTAAAATTTGACTCATAGACTTGATTTAAAATTTTGGGCATTTGAAAGGTGGATCCTTCCTCTACAAATTCCATACTAACCTTGCTCTGTTAATTTATATCTACTACGACTTCACACGACTATATCTAAAATTTGACTAATAGACTTGATTTAAAATTTTGGGCATTTGAAAGGTGGATCCTTCCTCTACAAATTTCATACCAACCTTGCCCTGTTAATTTATATCTACTACGACTTCACACGACTATATCTAAAATTTGACTCATAGACTTGATTTAAAATTTTGGGCATTTGAAAGGTGACTCCTTCCTCTACAAATTTCATACTAACCTTGCTCTGTTAATTGATATCTACTACGACTTCACACGACTATATCTAAAATTTGACTCATAGACTTGATTTAAAATTTTGAGCATTTGAAAGGTGGATCCTTCCTCTACAAACTCCATACCAACCTTGCTCTGTTAATTTATATCTACTACGACTTCACACGACTATATCTAAAATTTGACTCATAGACTTGATTTAAAATTTTGGGCATTTGAAAAGTGGATCCTTCCTCTACAAATTCCATACTAACCTTGCTCTGTTAATTGATATCTACTACGACTTCACACGACTATATCTAAAATTTGACTCATAGACTTGATTTAAAATTTTAGGCATTTGAAAGGTGGATCCTTCCTCTACAAATTCCATACCAACCTTGCTCTGTTAATTTATATCTACTACGACTTCACACGACTATATCTAAAATTTGACTCATAGACTTGATTTAAAATTTTAGGCATTTGAAAGGTGGATCCTTCCTCTACAAATTCCATACCAACCTTGCTTTGTTAATTGATATCTACTACGACTTCACACGACTATATCTATAATTTGACTCTTAGACCCGATTCACAATTTTGGGCATTTGAAAGGTGGATCCTTCCTCTACAAATTCCATACCAACCTTGCTCTGTTAATTTATATCTACTACGACTTCACACGACTATATCTAAAATTTGACTCATAGACTTGATTTAAAATTTTGGGCATTTGAAAGGTGGATCCTTCCTCTACAAATTCCATACCAACCTTGCTTTGTTAATTTATATCTACTACGACTTCACACGACTATATCTAAAATTTGACTCTTAGACCCGATTCACAATTTTGGGCGTTTGAAAGGTGGATCCTTCCTCTACAAATTCTTTACCCACCTTGCTCTGTTAATTATTATTTATTACGACTTTACACAGCTATATCTAATGTTTAACTTGTAATATCTTCTTGTTATTCTATGTGCGATCTTGTTATTTTATGTGCGATACTCTACGTATTAAAAAAATTATTTAACTATACTTCTCCCGGAGCCTAAAAGCTTTGGTTTCCATGCAAGCGACTGAAAGAGCCATATATGTACTCGGTCTCTTCCTCCTTCTCGAGGTGGCTGTTATTATCTATATACTCTTCCTTTCTGCTTCGGCATCTCGCTGTTCAATGTGGAATACTGTTTGATGTTTATGATGGTTCAGGTGAGTATCGGGACTTCTTTCCCTTCTTGATGTTATACTATATTAATGTTATTTGGCTCATTCATATAGTTAACGCACTTTGTGTTGCGGTACTGGTGGCTTCGGTTGAACTAACCTTGCTGGTGGTGTTGAATAATTCTGTTGTTGTTGTTGATATTGTTGCTGGTACAGCTCACATTTTTATTTTCTAACTGGTTAAGCCTTTTTCCAGTTTTTATGTAATTCCATCTGAGCGTTGAATACTCCGGTTAGTTGTCTTACTGCGTCTGGAAGCTGTTATATTTTTAGACTGACTAACTTATTTATTGTTTTTAATTTTTAGTTGTATTTATTAATTTTAGATTTTAATTTTTAGATTTTCAATTGTTTTATTATTTAATTGTTTCATTATTGTATTATTCTTAGTTGTTATTATTTATTTATTATAAATTTCCGCTTTATAGTATTAACTTAATTTTTGCAAGGTTTTATTAATGTTTTATTATTCGTGCTTACAAAAAACGTATTGCTTTCATTACTAATGAGGAGCTTTTCCTGGATATTTTTTTTTTCTGGGGACTAAAATTTACTCAAAATTCTTTTACTATGTCGGCTACTTGTGACCGGATGATCCATACTTTTCCCTTTTTACCTATTAGCGTTTATCCTTGCTGACGGCCTACTGCGGTACGAAATTTCTCACGGGAGTGTGTGAATAAATTTCTATGATCTCATGGGTATAACTGTATTTTGTCTTTATTGTTATGTTCTTACTGGTGTAACAACTTTAAACTTTTTACACTTATTCACTTCAACACTGACTCACAGTTTCGGTGCCAGTTTTGATTTTTTTTACATAATCTTATAAAAAAATATATTTTATATTTGGGCTTTGTTCGTTTTAGTATGAATCCAACTTACGACTACCCAGTTTACATTTTACTTTTATTTTATTTAATCAAAATATTGCTGATATGCTAATTTATGTTATAAGAAATATGCTAGTGTACTTTGTACATGTGCATTTACATATAAATCATCAAATATGAATAATTTTACGTGGAAAGTAATTTAAAACGTGTAACTAGCTGAATATATATATATATATATATATATATATATATATATATATATATATATATATATATATATATATATATATATATATATATATATATATATATATATATATATATATATATATATATATATATATATATATATATATATATATATGCGCCTAACAATGGTGCAATTGAATGGATTGGGTTAATTCGTTTAAACTGTACAATATATTTTATATTTTAAAGCACACACCCTTTATGTAAACCGCAAGTAAAATGGAATCCCTAAAAAATATAATTCTTTACGGACTGATGATTGAAATACCTATAATTTGATTAAAACCAACTCATTATTTGATCCTTTTTTCCGAATTATGTATCTCTTTTACCTATACTAAATCCCTGATTTGTGTATTCTAAAATATATTGATTATTTATTTACTGGCTCGAAAATCAAGTTCAATCAACCAAACCAAAATAGGAAATTACATAAAAATCAAATTAGATTTAATAAAAATCCAAGAAGAGGAATACGAGAAAATATGAAAAAAAATCACAACAGACACATTTTCGTGAAATAATAATTCTAGTGCGATTCCACCAACAACGTTTTCTTATATCGCCCAAGTTATAACGCAAAAATCTTTGGGATACGGCTTCACATACAAACACACGCACCATCCAGATTTATATCATTTAAATACCAAAGCATAATCATCATTTAATTTAATTTAATTTCGTTTTATGATTTTCGAATGTAATACGAACCGAAAATTATATGCGCACGACAGAAAAACGAAGAAAATGGGAAAATTTGATACGATGGAAACTACACAAGTAGATGGGAAGAAAATACTAAAACAATGAGATTTCTTTCATTCTTCTCAATATTTTTATATATTTTTTTTGTGAAGTTTACTTTTTTTGTATACACGGATTTTGTTGCTCTTGTATTTTGTATATTTTCTTAAATATTAAAATTATCATAATAGAGCTCTACAATAAAAGGACATACGAGGGCAAATCAAAAAGTCTTGCAATATCATATGAAAAAAAAGAGTGAGTGAGACAGCAATATTTTTATTTTCCGACATAATCTCCTTTAAGGTTTATACATTTGTCACATCGATCAATTAACTTGCCTAAACCATCTAAAAAAAAAGATTTCTTTTGCTCCATAAAATATTCATTTACAACAGACTGTACTTCATAGTCACTGGAAAATTTCCGGCCCCTTAGTGATTTTTTCAAATTGGGAAACAGAAAGTAGTCACTGGGTGCCAAGTCTGGACTGTACGGTGGATGCGGAATTTCCACGAAGCCGCAGTCTTTTAATGCAGCTTGAGCAATATTAGCCTTGTGCACTGGTGCATTGTCGTGAAGAAGCAAGATTTTTTTCCTAACTTTCCTTGGCCGTTTTTCCCGGATCGTTTTTTTCAATTTTCGCAAAACCTCTGCGTAATATATGCCTGTGGTTGTGGTTTTCGGTGGCATATAATCGATTAACAAAATTCCTTCAGCATCCCAAAAAATTGTTGCCAAAACCTTACCAGCAGACGGTTGAGTTTTGGATTTCTTAGGTAGTGGTTCACTACGTTTAATCCATTGCATCGATTCTTGTTTGGATTCCGGATCCCAGTGATGAAGCCATGTTTCATCGCCTGTTATTATGTTATCTAAGAACTTTTCTGGATCTTCTTTGTACATATCTAAAATCGCCTTTGAAGTTTGAATACGCATTTTTTTTTATTCTGCATTCAACAAACGGGGAACCCATCGCGCACTTACTTTCGACATGTGAAGGTGGTCATGTAATATAGTATATGTGGTACCGTATGAAAGAGAAAGTCTCCACGCTAACCGCGGAACAGAAATACGCCGGACCTCCAATACAATAGATTCGGCCAAAATTACGTTTTCATGGCTAATAGCATCTGCTGGCCGACCCGAGCGGTTGTCGTCTTCTAATGACTCCCGACCACTTTTGAATAATTTTACCCACTTTGTTACTGTGGCATATGATGGTGCAGATTCGCCGTAAACTTTTGATATATAGTTGAATATATAAATTGCATTTCGTCCATCTTTACAGAAAAATTTAATAACGGCGCGATATTCAATTTCATTCATTTTAAGAAAAATTCAAAACACGTGTTACTAAATTGACAAAAACAAACGAACTGTAAAATTTACATCGAAATGTTCTTCTAGAAGTTTCATCGCGACAAAAAATGGTTTTGAAAAATATATTGTTGTCTCACTCACTCTTTTTTTTCATATGATATTGCAAGACTTTTTGATATACCCTCGTACCTACATAATATAAAAGAATATGAGATTGTTTTGTTCTGTTATGTGCTTTTAAATTAAGTTTTTCTTGAGTGGGCAACGTGTATGCTGAATGCATATACAGAGCTTTGTATGTGTATATGTTTAAGGACTAATAGCAAAAACGACGTCGTCATAACAATTGAAAATTTATCTTATGTATATCAACAACTCAATTATGTGTGTGTACCTCATAAAAAAATTATCATCAGATAATTAATCAGTTTATAGCAGCATAATGGTTCCAAGTTGTATGATAGAATCCGTTGCATGATGCTCAAGGATATTGCTCTAGAATTTTCTAAGTACACACCAAATTATAACACAATGCTTGGTTAGAAGTTAAATTTTTGGTTCGTTAGCCGAAATTCTCTGTAACACCCATACGAGTTGTATCTCGTCGGGATTGCAATTTTAATTTGAGAGATAAATTAGGTACTTTCAAAAAAGGAACCTTCATGAATCGCATCATCGGAAATTGTTTAGTTCCATTACAATAGAAAATTTGTAGAAACATGCCCATTGCCTTAATTATAATGCATGTTTATTCATTTCATGCGTCCTTATTCCAATCAAATCGATTGATATATTACTTATTTCAATTAAATATGATGTTTTCGAGAGTCATTTTCAGAACTTATACCGTGCAACCTAGTCCCAATCAAGCAGCCTAGGAATTAGGAATCATCTTAATCCTCTATTGGCAGTCGCAAATTCTCTTCACTAATTGTTCGTTCCAATTCGATCGAACCGAGTAAAATTTATAAAAAAGGACCACCGATTAACTTCTTAATGAATTTTCCCGAAATTAGGGATCATTGCAAACGTTTCCTGCGCCCCGATTCTTGAAATCGGTGGAAATTTTCGCATTCGAATATAATTTATTTTAAATTTCTTTATATTTTTCGAATTTTTCACCGGTTACTTTAATCGTTACTTTAATTATTTCAAATTTCTTTGCAAGATTTCAATTATTTATTTCCCTACTAAAGCTAGGTATCCAGCTCGCGCTAAGATAAATTTTAACGCGGTCTCCACAAGTCTCCACTAAATTACAGATAAATTAGTAAGCTAAAAAGTTTATGCAGAGATAAATTTTGACGTTTGTTTTATTTCTCCTACAACAAACAAAAATATAGTTCTATCGACTATTTAATAAGTATTTTTATAAACATTTAAAATTAAAATTGCAGTTAAAATTATTTAAAGTTAAATAAAGTGTTTCGTATAACTTTTTATTAATGGATTCAAGTGACGAAGATAATATCATAATCGGTGTGGTAGCTATTGTTGTACAAATGTTGGAGTCTGAAGCAGAAAAAAAGACCTAGATATCGTGTAACTCCATATTTACAAAATAGAAAATCAAAAGGACGCTTTGCGGTTGATGTATGTATCAATTGGATTGTAACATATGAAAACATTATCATATATAATTTTCATAATTAATGGTTTGCATTTCGCAGTTCAATGATATGATAACAGACGAAAATTTTTTTTATGAAAACTTTCACATGAAGGCAGAGGAGTTTAATGGATTATTTCAAATATTGAAGCCCTGTTTGGAGCCAAAAACCCGATCACGCCCAAATGATAAAATTAGCCCAAAAGAAAAACTTGCAATTGTGTTAGAGTAAACAATTATATTATTATTGTACTAGAATGTTTAAATCTTTTCAGTCTTCGCACTTGGATGATAAAATAGGTTTACCTACTTTGACATGTTGGTTCTTAATAAAAATAAACTTGTTATTTGCAGATATTTTGCATCCAGATCAATACAAAGACATGTTGCATCAGTATACCGCATTAGCAAGCAACAATTTGGAAGGATTATTGGCCAAGTATGTAATGCAATTTACATAACACTCAAGGACGAAATACCGGAAATAACGACTGACTCATTTTTAACAACAGCGAACGAATTTAACGCACTTTGGAGTTTTCCCAACTGCCTTGGCGCTATTGATGGGAAGCACGTAGCCCTAAAATGCCCAATTAATGTGGAAGTCTTTGTTATAATTATAAAGTAACTACATGTCATGACACATATGTCAAATAACTATTAGAAAATTTTAAAATGTTTGTTTTCAGCAATTTCACAGCCTTGTGTTGATGGCTGTTGCAGATGCCAATTATAAATTTATATATTTACATGTTGGAGCGCATGGGAGCGAAGGTGATGCGAAATTTTTAGCGGACGAAATGCCTTTTCCAGAAAATTGCCATATAGGAAATAAAAAAATTCCTTTTTATTTTGTGGCAGACGACGCATTCCCGTTACATAAAAGAATAATAAAAACATATATACCACGAAAAACACACCAATTGTCAGACGATAAAAGAATATTTAATTATCGACTTAGCAGAGCAAGGCGAGTAGTCGAAAATGCTTTTGGTATTTTGTATGCTAAGTGGTTGTGTTTAAAAAGGACTATGTTTTGCGGGCCTGACAGAGCACAACAAATAATAACTGCTTGTTGCTACTTGCATAATTACTTAAAAAAAGTAAATAAGAATGGTTTTATACCGGCAAACTTAGTGGATTTTTATGATGATGGAAAATTAATCCAGGGAAGTTGGAGAAACAATTTAAATGACAAATCATCATCTTTATGTGCATGCAGGGAGACAAAATAATGCTGGCAAGGAAATTAGAGATCACCTGAAAGAGTATTTTAATTCAGAAACGGGTGCCATTAGAGTGGCAGCGCAAATCTGTCTTTTTGAACTGAAAGCATTTTTTATTTCAATTTTTTAATAAATAATAATTGTTCATAGTTAGTTAATAAAAGAACAAAAATCGAATTTCTAATTTAAATCTTATTTATTGATATTTTGAAAAATTTAAATATTCAACTTTTTTAACTCTTCCAGTATGGTCTGGCAATTTCTGTAACATGCGGTCAATGTTATTGAGCATAATAGCATGTTTCTGCTCATATTTTAGTGCAGCAGAAGAAGTTGATGCAATAGTTTTTTTTCAACTCGCTAATTGAAGGCACTGTCTGTTGGTTGAGAGTCGTCTGCTGTTGTACTCGTAGAAAATGTACTAAAGAGCAAACAAGTGTTTTAGATAAATTTCCGTGGTGATAAATGTATATGACAAAATTATATTAAAACAATATTACCGTCTTCTGTTTCTGATGACACAGGTGACATAAAAGACGTGTATTTTGCGAACTCCCATTCGATTTCATCTTCAAACCCCTGAGTACAACTATTATCATCAAAATCTGGAGCTGCACGTCCAGATTTTTGCTTTTTTGGCCCTCGTTTTGTGGTAGCGTAAACTATCTTTTAGCGATTTCCATGCTGATTTGCACTCTTCAACTATATCATAAAATAAATGTGTAAAGATATACAGTTTGTTCAAACAAATATATTACAATAGGTATGTATTATCTGGCTTTTTCATTTTACTGCTTATTGCGTTCCAAGCACTGGCGATCGCATAGTTATTTTTATGTAACTTATGCTCCACATTCCAAATACTTATTTTTAATGTTAGCTAGTTTATTAATTTTTATTTTTAATGTTAGCTAGTTTTCGTTTCCCTTTTAAACTTTAAAAATTTTCCGTATCCACTTCTTCGTCAATCAAGTATTCTTCTTCATATTCAAAATTTTCAAAATTTACAGAATTTACAGAATTATTTAATTCATCCATTTAAAAAAATAGTTTTCACGGCGGCTGTCAAAATTTATCTCAGTTTTATCGTTCTAGGCAGATAAATTGCTGCGAAAACGTTTGTAGAGTTTTCACTAGCGTACTCTATATGTGAATGAAATAACTACAAAATTTTCGCGTCAGCTGCGTACCACATCTGCGAAATAGCGAGCTAAATATTTTTTTGTTATTTCGCTAGCTAAATTTTACGTCAAATTTGTAGGTAAAATTTATCTTAGCGCGAGCTGGATACCGACCTAAAGGGAAAAATTCCGACTGAGTAAATCGATGCGAGGTTATTCCGTTAGTAGGGGAATAAATAATGGAATACTTGCAAACAAATTTGAAAAAATGATTAAAGTAACCGGTGAAAAATTCGAAAAATATAAAGAATTCTAAAATAAATTATATTCGAATGCGGAAATTTCCACGATTTCAAGAACAAGAGCCTGGTACTAGAAATCTCCTTCTCTCTTATCAATTTCAAAATCTGGCACTCTAAAACATATTCTCACCAATTTGTATCAAAATCGTTATTGTAACCCTTAGTTTGTTTATTTATATTTAACCATCATAGCCACAGCGAGGCACATCTTAAACGGATTTATTATGGTATTGGTCAAAGTTTTTTATTTTGCTATTCTGCGAATTGGATGCTACAAAGATATTGCGAGGTAACACAGTAATGCGATTACTCTCTAATGCGATAACACCCTGCAATCGAAGTTCCTATATTTTCTAAATTAGTATTTGTTGATTAGTTCCTTGTCAAAAAAAAAAAAAAAACATCAAAATAAGAGATCGCGAGATATTTACGATTTTGTTCATAAAATGCGACTGGATCAAATAAGCTGTGAGCCACTGTATATACTTTCTTGAATCTTTACTAAATATACCCCAAAAAATGTTCTGCTATAAAATGACGTAGCATTGGTTGGCTTCCACACGATGAAAAAGATATTCTACCTAGCTTTAAATAATCTCACTATCGAGCCTCTGTTATGGGGAAAGTTCGAGTCATCGTTCGAGAAGCTATGCAAATTCACATCACGGCTGAACCGATTTTAATGAAATTTTGTGTGTGTGTTTGAGTGGGTTCTTGGATGGTTTATCTACAATTGGATCCGGTAGGTGGTACTGCGTTCGCGTTCTAGGATTTTTTTTCTATTTTTTGACAAAATTTTATTTTTTTAAGATTTTTTGCATATTGAAACATATATCCCCAAAATTTCACCACCCCCACCATCCCAAAATTTTCTGTACGTGTGTATGTGACTGAACTAATCCTAAACGGTTGGACCGATTTTAATGAAATTTTGTGTGTGGTTTGAGTGGGTTCCTGGATGGTTTAAATTTACAATTGGACCCAGTAGGTGACACTGCAATCGGGTTCTAGGAATTTATTTTTGTTTTTTGACGAAATATTTTTTTTATTTTTTGTATTTTTCACATAACAGAACATATAACCCCAAAATTTGACCCCACAAAACATTTTGAAATAACGTTTAAAATCGTAAATGAAGTGTACTTAAACAATTACATTAAAAAAAATGTGTAAGATGCAATGTTGAAGTGAATACCTTATATGATCTTCTATGAATTTCAATTATATACATGTACATTCAATGACAATCAATCTAATCTACTCTTCTGCATAGCATTTGGATCGCTGACCAAGATCCCAATATCGATTTTTCGCCACAAATATATAACGAGGCATTAATAAAGATTGAAGGTATTTGCATTCTCATTTCGAATATGCCACTCATTTATTTCGGTATGCCCTCGCCTAACCGTCCAACAACAGACATCATTTACAGTGACGTTCTGCGCGAGCAACAGTTTGATGCCGCTCCTTGCAAAGTTGCAGGTAATGAATAAGTGCTCACTGCTGAACAAAAGGCGGATTCTTTTTTTTGGACGCACCAGGTAACACTGACAAAACATTCCTTATCTCACTGATACTTGCGCACGTTCGATTACAAAATCATTGATTACAAAGTGTTGGCAATTGCTTCATCTAGCGTTTGCTTGATGGTGGAAGGACTGCACATTCAGTACTCAAGTTGCCATTGATCGTTCACACAAATCGCAAATGCAATGTACTCATAAAGAAGCTTTTCGGCATGGCTAAAGTTTTGGAAAAATGCAAAATTATTATCTGGGATGAATGTAAAACAACTCACAAGCACTCACTTGAAGCTTTCTATAAACCGATGAAAGATCTCAACGGTAATACCAAACTTTTCGATGGTACTCTACTGTTGCTGTCCTGTCCGCGGGTTTGAGACGTTACATGTGTGGAAGAAATAAACGCATGTTTAAAATAATCATATACGTTTTGCAGTCTCGTCATCTGAAATGTCCAACTGCAAAACGATCCATCGGTACTGTCGTTCACCGAACAAATGCTAAACATTGGTGATTTCATGAAAATACACAATACACCATATTGCCAGACAATTTTTGCAACAAGGTGGCCACGAAAGATGATTACATTGAAAGCATATTCTCACATGCGCTACTTAAACGAGCTATTTCATCCGCAAAAATATTAATTTAAACCGTTCATTGTTCAACTCGCATTAAGATCAAAACAAAACAAACATTATTTCTTTTGGTTTTAAGATTCAACATTTATTTCAATATTTTACTTTTTTACATTAATAAGAATATGACTGTCATGGAAATGAGTTTTTCCTTTGGTTGCTATTATTTAATCAAAATGAAAATCGGCCAAATTTGCATGATATGCCATTGGTAAGGCGCCACATTCCTCTGCTACTCGCAGTCCATATTCGGTGTACATATGGGACAGTGGATCCACAGCGTAGAAGCGTTCATTTTCATGAGTCACCACATCTTCAGTCATTTGTAGATCCATTAATGAGCTCACCGACAAGTCTTCTCCCTCCAATACATATGAAAAACACGACCGTCAGACATTTACACACATGCAACAACAGCATGTTGAGGTTGAATTGGCGGCAGCGAAAAGTGAAGCGGAGCACTTGTATAATTTAATAATAATAAATGAAAATAAACACAGGTATTTGTTTTAATTCTAATTTAAATAAAATTTTTATTTATCTAAAATAATTTCTTCCAATGTTGCTGATTGGTGAGTGATGGTGCTCTGTGTTGCTCCGGCAAAATCCAAAATCGAATAGAAGGAAGATATTTTATTTTCATCTTCATCGTCTAATTACTACAAAATATCAGAAATCCAAAACCGGATTTTCTGGTTTTTAAATTCGTTTACTTGCACCAAAATATTTCCTAAGGTGCACCCTTTCTAATTTATGTTTTGTTAACATAAATGTTTACCATGCCATCTATCGTGCAATGGCATGGTAGTGTGTACGTACGACTTTGGTTTTGCAAAATCAATACGATGTTTATGCATCTCTCAATGATTTGATTGTAGAGGTATTATCATGAAATTGTTGTGTAACCAAAATATAATTTTTCAATCATAATTCGCATACACAAATTTCGTATGTACAAGTGTTGTTGTACGATTACTATGTACAAGTTGTTATGTACATGATTTGTATATACAAGATTGTTGTATATTTATTTGGAATAATTCTTTACATGGAGAATTGTCCATTTACAAAGAATTATGAGAACGGAGGATTGTCCGTTGAAAATAATTGTGCGTAGTTTCTTATAGTTGAAGAAACTATCCGCTACAAGCAATATCCTTTTTGCAATTTTACTTTGGGCAACAACAAATCACACAATGACGAAACGAAAAGATTAAAATGTCTAAATCAATGTCAAATGTCACTTAGTATATAGTTTATAGAAAATTCGAATATCGAAGAAACGTTTGCTGAATCCGCTTAAGCCAATGTTCGGGCAGGTCTGTCGGGTCGGCTTCTCTTTTATAAAATGCGTTACAGAAATATACATTGCGCAAAACAAAAAACGCAACAGTAAAAAATTCATAAAAAAAACAAAAATAATAAAAAAACAGTCTCCAGCATCGGGAAGTAAACTAAATTTCTTACATTTTAAAAGCAAAAAAAAAAAATTTAAACCGACATTTCTCCATGATACCAAGCATTTGAAAATAGAGTATTTTCTCTAAAAATTTTACTGTTGCGTTTTTTGTTTTGCGCATGTATAAACCGTTTTTTAATTTCTTAGAAAAACAAAATTAAAAAATCACATGATTTCAACCCAAATGTATATATGTTACGGTCAAAGTGTATAATTGGTTATTATATATAATTACCGGTTATTACATATAATTACGAACGACGTCGGTTAAAGTATGTAAATTTTAGAGTTATTCACTTTGACCGGTTATTATATATAATTACTAAACCCCCTTGGTTAAAGTGTTAAATATGAAAGTTTAAAACTATAATCTATATATATAAATAGGCAAAGACAAAACAGTTCAGTACCACTTTCTTCTCTGATGTTAACCGATTTTCTTTTTTTTTCTTTTGTTTGGTAGATACTGACGAGCTTTAGTGTTATCAATAAAAAAATTTAAAAACGGTAGAAACCAAGTGCAAATTTTATCGATTAAAAAATATACATAGAGTTCCAAATGGCCAATTGAAACTACAGAATGTCCAACTCCAGTGAATTGCGTATTATTGTGCTTCGAATCAAAATTTTATAAGTTTAAGAAACAATTGTTAAGTTTTTAAACAAACAATCAACTCGATAGTCAACGAAACAATCGCTCTTAATACTAAGTTACATAAAAACAAATCAAAAGAAAATTTAATTATAAATTATACCAAAACAGATAATTATAAAATAAAATAAGATAAAATAATCATATGTTAACCAAATCAGTGGCGCGCACTCTAAATTACCCCAGGCCCATATTGAAACAATCCGCAGTGTAAAGAACCGATCTATATGATGTTTTTGCATTCTCACAATTGGATTGGCTAGTCCGCAATTCGTCCTTACTTGCCATGGCAAAAAAATCTGAGTATTACGAGTTGTATATGTAGGAACGTAAGTTTATTGAAGATATCAAATCAGTAGAGACAATAGAATTAACAATTTTATAGAGCATCATTTCATCAAACACAAGTTTTCTGCACTCAAGGATATCATAATTGACATACAAACTTTCTTTGTACTCTTTCAACTTGCTGAGAATAGCAATCATAATAGTGTGCCAAAATCTGACAACCATACTCAAGAATCGATCTTACAATGGTATTAAAAAGTGTTAAAAAGATTTGAGGATTACGAAACTCACACGCTCTTCGGAAAATGAAGCCTAACATTTTATGGACCTTCAGGCAGCTATTTTGTAAGTGTTTATCAAAACGTAATCCTGAATAAAGCGTCAAACCTAGGTCATTAACTTCCGTTACTATACATAAAACCGAATTACTGATATCATTTGTGAAATTTACCCTTTTCCTACTGAAAGTAATTGTTACACACTTACCGACATTTATATTAAATCTATTACGAAGATCAATCTGCAAGGTTTCACAGTCAAGAATATTTTCAATCACTCTAAAAACTTTGAGATCGTCGCCGTAAAGCAGATGAGGACACCTAAATTTTAACGATAGATCATTAATGAACAATAAAAACAATAACGGTCCTAATATGGATACACCCCCCCCCCCCCCCCCCCCCCCGGTATACCTGTGGTAGCTACAATAGGAATTGACAGGTTACTATTAAATTTAACTATTTGAAGTCTATTACTGAGATATGAGGGTACTAAAATTACCAAATATGTCGTTTTTGTAATGCTTAACATTTTCAGTCTGAAATAACTCAAAACGATTCAACTTCTTTCACATCATGTGTTTCACATAAAGGGAAAGTTTCTTTGTTGCCATTGTCTGAAAATACTTTTTTTAATAATTTGTTCAATCGATTGAATTCGTTTTAAAAGCTCACGCTTGCATTTTATTAAACAAAATTAACTAAATTTAAGATCTGAATTATATACATTAATTTATTAATTTATGAACCTTCGTTGTATAGTAACTGCTTTCAGTGGTGTTGCTGCAACAGTATTGATTGGTGGCAGAACATTAAATAATGTCTTCAAATTGCCAATTCCAGTATTATAGAATTCAGTTCCAAATATTACGCCAAATAGTTCAAGAGAACGTTATATTAATTCAGTAGATTTGATTTTGATAGATGAAATATCTATGTGTCCAAAGATTGTACTATAGATTCATTTTTAACGATCCAATTAAAAAAAATACACTATAGTGAAGAAATTTTATTGAGTGGAGATTTTAGACAAATTTTACCGGTTGTTATACACGGGACACTCTCTATCGATTGAAAATTCTACGGCTAGCTGGAATCAATTTAATTTGTGAATACAATTTGTGAATAAATTCGGGAATGGTGAATTATGAAATCACTCTGAGTTCGGCGAAGATATTATAGAATTGCCATTGCAAATTATTGGAATTATTGATAATATAACTGATGATATTTATGAAGCTTGAAATACGTCTATATTTAATTTTTATTTAAAGTGTTTTTTTCACGGCTTTTAATACACAAAATTTTGTCTATTAAAAGCCGAGAAAAAAACACTTTAAATAATTGATGATATTTATGGTAATATTCATGAAAATATATTGTCTGAATAAATTATTAAAACAATTATTTAAGTATCACGATGTGCTTAATCGTTTATCAGGAGACCAAAAAGTTTACTAGCTATTTCAATTTCAAAGAACACGGTCATAAACAAGTCGTCAAACTTTTGATAAAGTTGGTATATTATTACTGTGTTAAAGTGTTAAATATTTATTATTTAAATATAATGGTACTGAACTGTTTTGTATTGTTATACATATAAAAATATATGGTCTCAGATATAATAAATGTATAAAAGTAGAAAAAAATGTGTTCGAATTTTGACCACTGGGCAACTTCTAGTAATAATAGTTCATTATGATGTATTCGTTAAATCTATGAAATAAGAGTCCTGTATTCTCGAAATGGTTCACCTTTCACCCCACGAAGTATTTTTTAGAACAGTGGTTCTTAATCTTTTTTTATACGCGGCCCCTCAAATAATTCATAATTTTCTTGTGGCCACCATTTTTTTAATAATAATTTATATTTGTTAAATTATCTTTAATAAATGTATTTATTTTTTATTATTCCTTTATTTTTTTATATAATATTATAATAAATATAAAAAATAACTTTATTAGTTCATTATCTATTTTAACTTTCATACTTCAAAATTTCGTGTTACGATTAGCATATTTGCATTTATTTCTTCTGTACTAACAAAGTTGTATTGAAGTCTTAAGAAATAAATTAAAAAAACTACCAGACATGTAAATATGAAACTGGAATTTACCAATAAATGGCGCCACATGCCAATGTACCTTTCGACAAACCACGTCATCGGGGCTATTGTTTTCTTTTGACATTTGGGGGTCGATTTAGTTCAAGATTCGACACCTTGTTAAAGTTAGCCGAAAGTTGCCAGCCGAAAGATAATGCAGATAGTGTCTTGACTATTTCAACCGAAAGTTAAACTCGCTTTATACTCTCGTTCCTAGCGAGAATAATTATTAATTTCTCCTTCACCCGAATGATATAACCCGATCCTAAATTCGAGTTCATGACTGATTTTTGCTGTATTCAAAACACTATCCGCATTATCTTTCGGCTGAAAACTTTCGGCTAACTTTAACAGTATAGATTCGACAGCTGACGAAAAAATAACCGCAAGTATATAGTAGTGGAATGTGTGTTTGTGTTTGTGCGAATGTGCACCATTTATTTTTTTCCGATACGACATTTCTAGATAACATTTCCATTTATAATTTAATATTTGTAAATCCAAATATGCTTTAAATAAAATTAAATTTATTTAATTATTTAATTTAAGTTTTAAAATAATTTCTAATTCTGGGTTTCTGTGAAAATAAAACATTCATTCGACATCGCAAACTTTCTAAATGAACGAAAAAAACGAAAGTTTTATTCCTGCTACAGCAGTCATTTACGCGAACGTGTTAACTCACCACTCAAAAGCTTGGTGAGATGTCAAAAAAGTGAGACAACGAAAGGACATAAGCACCAAAAAACGGAACCAATTTTTACCGATTCATAATTTTTGATGCTTACATTCGCAGAAAACAAACAAATATAACCACAGAAAAATTACTCACACTAATATAAAACTGTATACTATACTCCTTATACGTATACGAATAGGGCATGCTTCGTCTGTCGGGTTTTGAACAAAATCGACCCCCTCGCAACAATATTCAATTCATAACCATATAAATTTCATACCATACCGCATGTTTTACGTCTTAAAATGGTCGAGTTTTGTGCCTACATATTACGTGAATTCCAAGCATTGTTGGATGAGAATGATGCAAACAAAAAAAAACAACTCGTGGATCAATTGAATGTGTCACGAGAAGCCGTCACCTTATGTACATAACCCATGAGAAAAATCCAAAAGCTGGCAAAATTGGTTCCGCAAAAACTGAATGAAAAGCAACAGGAAAATAGAAAACACTTGCGAAATGTTGCTCGCCAGATACGAAAGAAAGTCATTGCTCCTTCGAATTGTGACTGGTGATGAAAAATGGATCTATTTTAAAAGTCCAAAGCGCAAAATGTCTTGGATTGATCCAGGACAACCAACGATATGGACTGTTAGCAAAGGTCGCTTCGGACGGAAGACAATGCTCTGTATTTGGTGGGATCAGAAGAATGTGATTTATTTTGAGTTGCTAAAAACCTGGTGAAACCGTAAATACTAAACGCTACCAACAACAAATGATCAATTTGAATTGATCTTTGCCTGAAAAACGACCAGAATATGATAAAATTTAACACAAAGTGATTTTGTTTCATAATATGGAAACGTTGGAAGCACTTAATTGGGAAATACTTACACACACGGTTTACTCGCCAGACTTGGCTCCGTCCGATTATCACTTATTTGCATCGATGGGGCTTGCTGAGAAGCACTTTACTTCCTACGCAAATGTACGAAAATGGCTCAATAACTTGTTGGCCTCAAAAGAAGACCAGTTTTTTTGGAGTGGCATCCACGCACTGCGAGAAAGATGGGAAAAATGTAACTAATAATGAGCAATACTTTGAATAAAATACTCTTAATCATTATCATAAGATGAACGTGTAATTTTTACTAAAAAATTCCGGTTTCATATTTACACACCTGGTAAATAGGAAAACTTTATCTTTCTTATTTCACTTTTAAATACGATATTCGTGTATAAATCAATTATCGTTTTATTATATTCTGAAGGAAATTTTGCAATAAAATTTTTGTATTAAGATTCACTGTTTTAGAGTATTAGTGCATCTTTTTATCTTACGTTCGACAAGAACATCATACCATCCGCTGAGGCCCTGCTCTTCATCCTTCTCGTACCACTGTCTAACTCTTAGCCTTTTTCATCTCATACAGTTTATCATTTCATCCAGCCTCTACAGACGTTACCACGCTACATAAGTACGAGTCAGCTTACCCTTGATTTTTTTTACCCAGTCCATTCCTCCACTTAAGTGGCTCTTGAAATAGGCATGCTGCTTGATTCGCATTCTTCCTTTCACCGAGATAGGCTGCCTCATTCCATAGAATGCCATAGTGACTGGGCAATCGCATAAAGGTATTTTTGGCTTCCTTGTCAGCTTAAAATAGAAGACAGGTTGGCTCGAACTAGCAAGCTGATTATGAATATCTCAGTTTTCTTGTATATGCTACTGCAAAAAATTTCCCTTAATATATAAGTTGATCCACGGACCAATCATTCCAGCCCTAGACCCAGTATTTGTGTTCAATCCATCAGTGTACCTTATTAATACATGACGGGGATGTGTTGGCCCTGTTTGGAGATAGTCAATGTTTTTTAAAGCTCTTCTCCTTTTCTTGTATGTACTGGGTCATCCTGATATTAAGATCTGAGGGGCCTGGTCTCAATAACTGATCGATAGGGCGCATATTGAATTTATTCGCGATCAATATGCTTCTAATATACGCAGATGTTTTATTGAGTCCTGTAGGATCTGATTCGGAGATTCAATGCGCAGGGTTTTTTACTAAGCTTGAATGTTTCTCTTGTTTATTCGGTACTACTTTGCTCCTTCTCTCTAACTACTTCAATTCGGAGTATTCCGACCCGAACATCAATTTGCTTTGCAGTTGGGACCCGTGTTTGGGACTGAATCGAAACTTCGATTCAAAAATTAACAAATCCGGCATATTCACGGGAAAAAAAAATACAGCACAAAACGATTCAGAATAAGATAAAACGCAAATGAGTCCAACGCCATAACAAAAGTTTCTCATTTCAAATAATGTGCAAAATGCATATATTCCATCCCAACGGAATAATTTGGTACCAGTTCCAAAACGATGGATTTGTGAAAAAAAAATTGCTCATAACAAAATTGTTGCTTCGCCCAGAACCTTTAAAACGATATTGCACATAATTATAAGAGAAATGTATCGATTATAAACGCCACAATGGTAATTTGGAGTACTAGGTGCTCCTTTTTAATAGTCTTCAAGACCTTCATTTATATTTCACACTAATATAGTCACTAATAACGCTGATTACGAAATTTTTGCTTTTTTTAGGACCTGTCAAATTATATGCTTCATGATTATAGGTTTGAGTGCTAAGCTAATAAGGTATTTCAATAAAGCATTTATGATATTGTTCAGGACCTTTTCAATGATAAACGAAAAATGTATAATTTATAATAAACCAAATATTAGGTATACCATGGCTAAAACGTTGGAATTATGAACTAAATTGGAATCGTCAAATTGTTGTCTGATCCAACATGTTTCAAACAGTATATCGTTTAGTATACGAATATTTTGGAAAATTTATGTGGTTATTTTATGTGATTTTCTCTGGCAGGTACCTGACCCCTTTCGAATTCAAAAAAGTAAGATAGACGTTCTTGAATTACCATTGGTGCAAAGATAGATGAGATCAGGGACCTTCAAAACGTCAAGTGACGCCATAATCTGTATTATTATTCTAATAAATTAGTCTTACGGGATCGAAGTTAATTTCTCCACTATTTTGGGTGAGGTTGGGGTAGTTAACTGCAAATGCCGATTTTTCATATCTTTTCTCAAGAATATCTTATTTTCTTATTCGTTTCGTTCACGCAGCTACCCTAAATAATCCGGGATTTCTTCCTTTCTGATAATTCAATGTGTCCCGCTGTCTGATTAAATGGTCAAGGGTTCATTCCTTTGATTCCATTGGACCTTCGGCCAATTGCATGAGACAAAATAGTTTTTTTTATTGTTAGATGAGTTTTAGGGCTAAATTCGTTTGACCAGCTACGTTCACTCTTTATATGCACAGTTCTGTACTTGATTTTAATTTAGCTTTTTGCCAAGGGATTGTTGTACAATAAGCCCGATTGTTTAAAAATGCCAGGCATTCCCTTGCAGCCCTGTTCACTTGTGGTTTTGTTTTCTTCTTGCCTTCCAGTTTTAATCTTCTCAGTTCGTCTCGTCTGTCAAAGGTTGCTCTAAAAGATAATATATTTCTTCGTATATTAGTCCTTGGCGCCTAGTCCATAGTGTCATCCCATAAATATCAGCGGTAGGACCCGAAAGTTCCTCAGTAAGTGTGATGACGAGGAAAGGTCTGCCAAGACAGATGCTTTTGTTGTGGTAGGGCTACTTCAAACCGGAAGGATAAAGGTATTTAGAATTCCATGTTAGCGAGCAAAGTCCCATCCTTTGGCCCACATTTTCAGGTCCTGGTGAAGCTCAAGAAAAACCCCGGCGTGGGAGAAATTCTATTCAGCGTTATTGCTTCACATGTTTGTGTGCTGTCCTACATTAAATATACGATTTAAAAGTTAAAAAGAGGAAAATCTTCTTTTTATTATACAATCGTTCCATATACTCGTACATGAGTATAAGTACGAGTATTTTGTAGTGTTTTTGATGTGGCTTCACCAGAATTTCGTCTTAAACGAAAGGAAAAATTACTTTGAAAAGATTATCACATAGTTAGTTCACCTGAAAAAAAAAGTTTTATTTTATGTTTATCTTTTACTTATATATACAAGGAGGAATATTTTTGAGATGAAGGATGAAGAATAAGAAGTCGAAAGTAAACCATAAAATAAAGAATTTTCCTTAAAATTTTTACTTTTGGTTTTTGAATGATTTTTCCTTTAAACATTTTTTATTGCGTCCAATTTGTTGTTGTTGATGGTGGTATTCTTGTTGTGTATAACACAGATAAAACACAAAATCTTAAGGTAAGGCCTAATGTTATACATGATTGTAGGAAGGGGCGCTTGAGTACCGTATACAAAGGAATAACGAAAGAAGGGTCAAAACCAAATTATCATTTTCAAAATATTGTTGTCACCTGCATTTTTATACTATCTATCTCTGGTTTTCGTTTTATTATTTAATTTAAGAGATTGGCCCTAAAATAGATTATGTACAACACACAACGCAAATTGGAAGGAAACAAATGTTCATATATCATCTACTTTGTATAGCGTACATACCGACCTTTCTTCCGTAAAACTTAATAAAATAAAACATAAACCACAACGGATACATGATACATAAGCAACACATTTACATACATCACAGCAGGACACGCACACAAGCTCTCGTATTGTGCTTATTTAATTTATTCCGAAAAAGCATTACAGAAAATTGTTGATGTGAGCTTTGGCTTATCGTAAAAATAAAACATAAACGTTAAGCGTTCATAAAATATAATCGGCACGTGGTCCAAATAATCTTTATTAAGCGTCCCACACTATTTTTTGTACATAAATATTGAATCCAATTTAGTGTTTGATCATACTTCAAAGTTTTTTTTAGGCACGTATCACTCCACACATTTTACTTCATTCTAAATATAATTTCAGCATTGTTCTGTTAATACTTAACGCATAAACACAAAACCAAAATCTGAATTATTTATTTCTTCTCGATATCTATCTCGTATAAAATAAATTTTATATTTTATCTATTTTATAACTTCCTTTGAACTGTTAATTAATTATAAACAATTTTGGTACATATCAGTCTTGGTACGCACGCATCAAATAAAATATATAATTCTCCAAATTATTCTAAAAATATATACTTCATGTGATCTTAAAATATGTAAGAATTCTTACATAGAAATTGGTAGATAATATATTGTGTATTGCGAACTACTGCCTCAGGAGCTTTTCACTGAATAAAAGTGAAATAAAAGTCATAAATAATCAGAAAATTCTACCTGCATACAAATATGTACATGTCATGCATAAAATGTATTATGAATAAAGCTTTGAAGCATTTTCCCCGTTGCACTTTGTATAATGCATGAAAAAAAAAAATCTAATTTGTATAAAGCAGAAGTCTAACAAAAACTCTGCTGCTTTGTATTAGCTTTTCTTTGGAAATTTAAGTCAAACATTACCCGAGCAACAATTTATGGTTTGAGAAGAACTAATAAACGGTATGTTTGACGTAAAATTATACAATTTTGTTTGTACGTTGTCATTTAAACGTTTAACTACTCATAAAACCGGCGTTTGCGTTGCAAATTATTATCCTTCATTGTATATGAACTAGCTGAATTCCATTCTCAAATGCAGACATTTGTTGGACAAATGGTTTGGAACCACCTAGACCCAGGGGACCAACCACTTCAAAACTATTACGAAAACTTACTCATTTTGGTATAAAATTCCTTCATAAAATTTGAAGGGTGATGAAACTCGTAATAATGGCCCCCTTGATCAAGGGGACGGACCTCTAGGTTTTGAGCATGTCTCTAATTTTATATAATCTCAATTTCGTGAAAACATTAAATTTTTTAGAAAAATATACCTGTATAGGTTCATCCTCAATTACATTTTGTTCTAGGCAAATACTCGTTAAGTATTATAACATTATTTTATTATAAACCTTTGCTGCATGTTTTTTTTTTTTGTATAAAAATAATTAATTAATATTATAATATATAATTATTGTCTAACCCCTTGCCTTATGAATCAATAACGCAAAAACAAAAACATTATCGCGTAAAAACAATCACGTGTCTGATACGAGCTTTTCACTTTTGACCAGAAAGAATCATCACATGTGTGATACGAGGTTCTCATTTTAGGCACAGCAGTACGATCACGTCTCCCATACGTTAATTTAAGGCAAAGGGTTAATATTGAAATTTCATTAAACAAAGATAATTTTAATGGATTTTTCAGAATTTCTATTTTTGGTTACTAGAGCAGAAATGTGAGATAGGGTTAATTAAAGGCAGCCAAAATCAGGACAAAAATGGGTCAAAATTAGGTAACATTCGCACTACTTGGGTTATCAAACCAATGAAAATAAATAAAAATGAAATAGAAGTCGAAATCTCGAAATGAAATGAGGGTCTTCTTCGGTTTTTTGCATTTTAGATCAATTTGATTACTAATAGTTGAAGGCCTCAAAGAAAGTTTGTGTAATTAGACAATCCATTTTTTCTTAATGTTCCTTTTGTTCCTTTTCCTTTATGTTTAATAACAGAACGCTTTTCTACGGAAGTTCAAGATACAGAATTTTTTAATAATAAATTATCATTACATTTTCTTCAATATTAAAATTATCTTACTATTCGTGATGTATTTTTAATTCTGGATAGCTACATTTTCTACTTACATTTACACTTTTTCGGGATAGCTACACTTTATTCGAGAAACGCACCAATTATTCTCGGGCTGACATATTTCAACGACCTGCGATTTCTAAAACCTACCGATCGTACGGCGCAAGACAACACAGTTTTTATCTACTAGAAGAAAGGATATTCATTAATTGCTTCTTTAAGCAGAGATTTCCTGAAATTTGTTGCTAACTTAATACTTCTGGGCTTCCTAATTGACCAAATCTGCTCCTAACAACTGAAACTTTAACTAATTCATTTATGTCTGTCTAAATCATTATTACTGCTCGAAAATATAACCAAATGTACATATTTATAACTATAATAGTCCGAACTCCAACCCTAAACAAACAATTTATCACGAAAATTAAAAAAAACTTTTTAAAATCAAAATTATTGTTTAATGACTGAAAAACAATATAAGTAAGTAATTTAAATTGTTAAGTCGTAATAATTCCAAATCGATCTGAAATAATAACTGTGATTGGTAATAGTAAGAATAGTAATCATACTGGTGCACCTCGAAACTCAAATTAAACATCTTTTATTCTGAAATTATTAATTCTTATTACTAAACTAGTATTTATCGCCTTGAATTCGCAACGTCGACATCTCAAAAGCAACCTATACAACTACAGCAACTAAACAAAATAATATTGGAACAAATAATTACTCAGAAACTCATTATCCCTATATGACATTTCTCCCAAGTATAAACAAACCCAAAAATTTCAAAAAACACTGAGTGTGAACCCTAAAATACTATATTACCTTACATTTGCCATATACCCTGTAAAAAATAACTCAAGGTTAGCCCAACACACTGCAATCCAAACATTCTCGTATATATTTAAAATAAGAGAAGCGAATCAACATTTTAATTAAAACAATTTTAACACATTTAAAAACAATCGTGAACAAAGGAACGCATAATATAGCAAGTACTGTTATGCATAGAGTGGACCATGCTGACAAAACACTCAAAATCTTGAACTGAACACCAGACGTCATATTGAAAAAAATCATCCAAATCGAACATCTCTCACAAGGAAGGGTCTCTAGGTGTCCGGCTCCAATTTCGATGAAACTTTAATATGTTGTAGAGGAGTGCAAAATAAGTGACACGTATTTTTTTTAAGTGCTCAATCCCCTTCTAAGGGGGTGAAAACCGCCCTTGAAGTTGAGGGTAAAAAAGTGACTTTCGATAATTTTCCTCAAAAAACATGAAAAAATCTGCAAGTTTTTTATTCCAAAATAGGTATTTCAGAAACTTACATTATATAATATTTTTTCAAGAATTTTGGTACTACCTAGGGGGTGAAACTTGCCCTTGGAAGGGTTGAAAAATCAAAAAAACTGTCTAAAAAATCCAAATTGATGCGAAAATTTCTGGAAAAAATGTATATTACTCCATAAAAAAAATAAGGTTGATGTGGTCGAGGGTTTTTCGAAACCACCCTTTCTCAGGGGGTTAACCACCCCTAGAGACGATTCTGGAAATTCGCTCAGGACATCTGATTTTTTCTACTGAAAGTTCTTTGTCCTCCTCAATTATGATCATTAACATAGATTCTTACCGATATCATTGATGTTTATGGGTGAAACATCCCCTAACGGGGGTGAAATTTGTAAAAATTGTTAAAAATTCCAAGAAAATTTCGCAATTTGGTGGAATAATTCTAGAAAAAATATATAAGATCGCGAAATTGGGATAAAGGTTTGCACGTTCAAAAATTGCATGAATCATCCGCTTTGAATGGTTTTAACCGCACTTGAATTTGGGGGTGTAAGAGCGACTCTCCATAATTTTCCCTACAAAACATGAAAAAATCCGAAAGTTTTTTACTATGAAATACGTATCTCGGAAAGTCAAGATTTTTATTATTTGTTCAAAAATTTTGGAAATCCCGGGATGAAACAACTCCTAGGAGGTGGTTGAAAATCAAAAAACTTGCATAAAATACCAATTGGATGCGGGAAATAGTGGAAAAAATAAATATCACTCAACAATGAAAAACAAGTTGAGGGATTTAAGGATTTTTTAGACTGGAAGTGTTTTGCTATCCTCCAATATGATGATTACCACCGATTCTTATGACTATCAATGATGTGTGGGGGTTGTCACATACCCTATCGGGAATCTAAAATTTCATAAATTGTTAAGAATTTTAAGAAATTTCGGAAATACGGCCAATTAATTCTAGAAAATATATACGCTCACGGTATCGGGAATAAATTAAACGAGTTCAAAGATTCCATTAAGCAACCCCTTTTAATGGGTTACCCACGTCTGTATGGAATTTCCGAAATATCGAAACGCAATGCAATGAGTTTATCATTCGGAATTGATATTTTTATCATGAATATCGTTCCAGGGCTAGAAGTATCAAAATGCGAGTAAAGGAGGCAAACGTTCTGGGATTCCTAGAAAAATTTTTGAAATATTTCTGAAAAATCGTATGAAAAATTTCATTCGACTGTGTATCCTATGCCCTCCATTTATGATGTCACATAAATATATTATCTTGAGGATAAATTGTTTATCTATGTCACCAGTCTGGTAATGACGAATTTGTTTCCGAGTTATATCACTATATATAGATTGGAAATTCTTGAGATTTTGTATAGCTCCAATTCCTCAAATGAATTTGAATCACGAAAATAATCACTGATATCCTCAAATATCTATAATATTGATGCAAAATGGGACGATGTTCCTAAAAGTTCGTTGGGTTATCGATATTCCAACATTGGTAGTTAGGCCTTTTAAGTAGGTTGTAGAATGAAATTTTTGAGCTTATATATTTTCTAGAATTAATTGGCCGTATTTTAGAAATTTTTAACAATTTATGAAATTTTAGATTCCCGATAGGGTATGTGACAACCACCACACATCATTGATAGTCATAAGAATCGATGGTAATCATCATATTGGAGGATAGCAAAACACTTCCAGTCTAAAAAATCCTTAAATACCTCAACTTGTTTTTCATTGTTGAGTGATATTTATTTTTTCCACTATTTCCCGCATCAAATTGGTATTTTATGCAAGTTTTTTGATTTTCAACCACCTCCTAGGAGTTGTTTCATCCCGGGATTTCCAAAATTTTTGAACAAATAATAAAAATCTTGACTTTCCGAGATACGTATTTCATAGTAAAAAAACTTTCGGATTTTTTCATGTTTTGTAGGGAAAATTATGGAGAGTCGCTCTTACACCCCCAAATTCAAGTGCGGTTAAAACCATTCAAAGCGGATGATTCATGCAATTTTTGAACGTGCAAACCTTTATCCCAATTTCGCCATCTTATATATTTTTTCTAGAATTATTCCACCAAATTGCGAAATTTTCTTGGAATTTTTAACAATTTTTACAAATTTCACCCCCGTTAGGGGATGTTTCACCCATAAACATCAATGATATCGGTAAGAATCTATGTTAATGATCATAATTGAGGAGGACAAAGAACTTTCAGTAGAAAAAATCAGATGTCCTGAGCGAATTTCCAGAATCGTCTCTAGGGGTGGTTAACCCCCTGAGAAAGGGTGGTTTCGAAAAACCCTCGACCACATCAATCTTATTTTTTTTTATGGAGTAATAAAATTTTTCCACAATTTTTCGCATCAATTTGGATATTTTAGACAGTTTTTTTGATTTTCCAACCCCTTCCTAAGGGTAGTTTCACCCCTAGGTAGTACCAAAATCCTTGAAAAAATTTTATATTATGTAAGTTTCTGAAATACCTATTTTGGAATAAAAAACTTGCAGATTTTTTCATGTTTTTTGAGGAAAATTATCGAAAGTCACTTTTTTACCCCCAACTTCAAGGGCGGTTTTCACCCCCTTAGAAGGGGATTGAGCACTTAAAAAAAATACGTGTCACTTATTTTGCACTCCTCTACAACATATTAAAGTTTCATCGAAATTGGAGCCGGACACCTGGAGACCCTTCCTTGTCAGTAACAAACAAATACAAAAGCTACTGTAGAAAACCAATGTGCACTTCAGAGAAAGAACCATTTTGCATCCTAGCAAGCGCGGCTGTTGAAACACCCTTCATGTAGATCATGCATAAGATGAAGGTCTAGAACTAACTACAAATCATGGACTTTTCCTTCCCGGTACAATTTTATAATTTATATTTTGATGGATTGTTTATGGTCTTTAATATTTTGTATAATATAATGTCGGTCAAGTGGCCTTTTTTCATAACATTTTCGCATACTTCTGAGCTTATTTCAGCACATGTGGCCTTTAAGCATCAACGTTGTGATTACTTCGTCAATGTACAGTACGCCTTTCCCTTTAAGAATAGGATGAAATCGGGAGGGATCAAATCAAGGGATAGCAAGGGCTTGTTCTAGGAATCATTTTATTATTGTCGGCGAATTGCACCTTTGTTTTATATTTTCAAATTAATTGACATAGTTTGTCGGATTACCTGATTTCCGATGGGTTGACTCTATTATTTCCTGGTGTTTGAAGTATGGACGGTTAATGTAAGTAAACAAATTCCAATAGACATTTTAAGATCTGTGGTGACAGTCCAATAATAGGGATTATTAATATTTTTTAGAATCCGTAGAGATTGCATTGAGTTACAATCAGTTCCAATAATTCATTATTATAAATAAAAATTTGAAATATTCTAAGGCGGTTGCAGTTTTCTTAAATTCAAAGGTAAAGGTTCATCCCCTATAAATAAAATTTTATCGCCAGTAACCTCAAATGTAACATTTTGCCAGTGTAATTTAGAAACAATATTTTCATGCAAGCGGTCATCCGCCAATTCTACCTCCTTTTCTCACGATAACAGTCGAGTCATTCGATAATACCACGGTTCGTCACGTGTTAGATGCTTAATTGTAACTCCATGATGTACTTGATTATACTAAAAATTTCCGCTGGAAAAGAACTACCTTTGCAATGTTGGATCGAAATGTATTGTTTTATTTAAGAATTTCACATCTGCAAATGAAATAAACAACTTTAAATTACCAAAATACAACTTACGAATCACGCGCGCAACTAAATTGACAGATTAAATTTCTAGAATAATTCTTTAAAGGTTTTACATTAACTTAATGATCATTTCGATTTTATATTATGATATAAAATGCAGCAGACAGTTAAATATATGATATATAATATCGTAGGTTGGTGCTTTGTCTCAAACCGACATTCGTAATATTAACAAATTTACGTCAACGGGGTCGAAGTGAACTTTTTAGCGAAATTTGTAGCTACACACATTAACGAAAAGTGGTATTATTAAAAAGTGTAAATAGCCAGCCATACTTCAAAAAAAATCATCAAAAATGTACAATCACTCTCAAATCTCATCTCACACAAAGTGTCGGCATATGTCATCTAATAGTGGACGAATTGAGCTGTCCACGACGGCTAACCACATTAAAATGAAAAGGGTTGAAACGTCAAACTTTATAAAAATTCAAATATTTTTCAAAATACTTTCAACACTATGGCCGATTACAGGAATATCAGGGATGTACACAAATTTTAAGGAGCCACATTTTTAAAAAATTCATATATTCGTCAAAGTACTTACTACGCTATAGCCGATTCCTGGTCGAATTTTAGTAAAAGTGTAATATTCGTCAAAATACCATCTGTATAGTGTATTTTAGGAATCTCAGTGATGTTATCAAAAATGGGGCATGTGCCTTTTAATAGTAGACAAAATGAGTTGTTCAAAACAGTCCATGGCAAATGAATTTATTTATTTATTTATACTACAACTGAATCAGAGATCATCTAGTAATTCATCTATTTAAATTAGTTTCTCGGAGTAGGATGAGTAATCTATACTGGTTATTCATTTTACAATAGTTTCTTATTCTAATTAGAACTGCCCAGCCACAGTGGTTTCTGCCTTTGGAGTATCCTCACTCCGTTAGTGGTGTCCAACATACGACGGATATCTGCATTTTTGTGTAGAGATAAGCGCTATACGTGCTATACGTTTTTCCTTGCTTAGTTCTTTATTTCATCGGTGACGTATTCCATCTTCAAGTCTCTATGAAGGTTGTCGTTCCTTATGTGCCATGGGGCATTCACAATCACACGCAGCACTTTATTTTGGAAGCATTGTATCATTTGTACATTGGTCTTCTTGGTACAACCCCAAAGTTGGATACCATTGGTTCACATTTGCCTGTATAAAAGCAATTTGTTGGGTATTGAGAGCTCAGAATTTCTACCCATGAGCCAGTACATTTTCCTACATTTGATGTTTAACTCTTCTTTTTTCTTCTTGATATTGTTCTTTCCATCTCAGCTTAGCATCGAAGTTCATGCCAAGGTATTTAACTATAATTGCATATGGAATTTGGTTTGAGTTGAGAACCACGGGAATACAGTTTACATCTTTTTGTAAAGTTGACATGTACTGATTTGGCTTCATTTAATGAGATGCGCCATTTTTTAATCCTGTTGCTCACCATGTTAACTACATTTTGAAGATTGGTTGTTGCTTCCGATGTATATTTTCCAACTGCTAGAATAGCTGTATCGTCTGCAAATGTTGCTACTGTAGTACTTTCAATATTCGGTAAGTTTCTCTTATAAAGAATAAACAGAATAGGTCCAAGTACGCTATCTTGCGGTATATCTGCTGACATTGTATTTATTTCAGAGTACTCATTTTCAAGTTTGACTCTAAAATGTCGATCAGCTATGTAGGATTTAAGAATTTGATAAAATTGTTTAGGCAGATCTCGATGATGCTTTGTCAAAACCTTGAGCTACATCTAAGAACATACTAATATTTTCTTATTCTCAAGTGCATCTGCAATAACGTCCGTTATTCTATGAACTTGTTCAACTGTAGAGTTATTTTTTCTAAACCCAAATTGGTGTGATGGAATTAAGCATCTCTATTCAGCATCTCTAAAGATCTCTATTGTAGTTTTGAGTCTCTTAAGCAACAGTTTTTCAAATATTTTTAATATGACTGGAAGTAGTGATATCGGTCTATAGGATTTTTTATCGTTTCCTTGTTTACCTAGTTTAGGAATCATTATTACTTCGGTCACCTTCCATTGTCGTGGAACATATTTCAATTTGAACTGAAGACTGCAAAAGTCTCTTCTAAATAAGCAGCAAATAGACAAACTTTCAGTTTGTTACTTTTAGCCCAGGATCTGCCATCGTTTATTAGTTGTTTTAATTTATTACACAAAATATTAAGAACGTTTTTGTGTTGCGGTGCACGAGTCTGCTGCCAAATTTTGCGAGCTTTCCGTTTTCTTTAAGTAGCTCTCCGACTTCAAGAGGTAGATCCCCAATAGGTATTCTTTTTAATAGGTATTAAAATCACCGCCTATGATAAAATTTGGTCCTAATGATTAAAAAAGTCGGCTGTAGTCTTATTTTTTTAAATGATGGCGTCGGGGATAGTAAATAGAGGAGATACTGAGTTCCCTATTATTGATTGATTAAATTTGTATGTATTTTAAAAAATGAAGTTTCTGTTAAATGAGTTTCCGAGACAAGACGTCGGAAGTTGTCTAGGAGGTGATCTAGATATTTTTGAATATTGGGCATTTTTGATATATTGGGCATATCAATAGTTGGCTCACACCTGAATCTTTTGAGCCGGCCTCGTTAGAGGGTGGATTAACCAACTGCATGAAATTAGAAACAATATGGAAGTTAACATGCGACAAAATATGAATTTGTAAAAAATCAAATTTAATTATAAAAAGGCAAACTTGTAAGTCTATTAGTTTGAGACGACCTTGGTATATGCAGGCCGATGATAAGGTGACCACACCAGACTGGCATACACGGGCAGGGGACGAAAGAAAGTTGAATCAAAATCCTTCGTTACATAAGGATCATCGCTTTCTTTCGACCGACACTTGATAAAACCGAGCGCCAACTTTGCTTGATTAATAATGCGATCAATGTGATGTCTGAAATTAATTTCGTTATCACAAATGACACCCAAATCACGAGCAAAACTGGCTTTGGTAACGGCATCGTTGTTAATATAATAGTCACGAGAAATGGATTGTGCTTGTTTTCGAGGATTTTGGCAACTCAAGGATGATCTTTGCATACAATGTGGAGAAGTTTTATCAGTTTAACTTTAGGTAAAACTGAAGTCAAATGAATTTCCAGCCTATTGTAAAATGTGTGAAGTAAAATGAAGTGATCGTTGTAAAATCTTGGAATGTTACAGAGAAATTGATGGTTGCCGCGAAAATTGTATCGAAAATCGCTTCTCAGTATATGTTGACCACTTCGATTAAAAGAAACTCTCAATACTTTATAGACATACATAAGTGTTTTAACGGCAAGATGTTGGTTGTAATGAATAAATTCCAAGATGGTTCAGTTCGTGGTTTCTTTAGAAATACTCTCAGAATAATTTTTTGCTGGATATAAAGGGAACCGAGTAGCTGCATAACAACCACCCCAGCACGCTAATTCATATTCCAATTTAGCCATAACTAGGATAATAGTCACGAAGGAGGTAAACAATTCTTGCAGTTGATAACAGATACTGGTTGACTGAATTAGGATGCGCTTTCCAATTTAGACAAGTGTCCAAATGGACACCAAGATATTTAAATAAGTCAACTGGTTTGATGTCAAAACACTCAGAGTGGCAACCAATAGATGCACATTCAGGTCTGCTGAGATTAGTCATCCGCGACAAAATGGTCAAATTAATGTTACCAGAGAATTTAAACAACATGAATTTAGTTTTCCGGCGTAAAATCAGGCGATGCTTGTCAAACCATGAGAGTAAAACTTTTAGATCAGAATTGATCATTACAACAACGTTACTGGAAGAATTCCCACAACAAGCCATAAAGCTTTGTCATCGGCAAACCCGGTAGAATAGCCATGAAGATTCAGTTTAAACACAGAGTGAGTATAAATGAGAAACAGCAGGCGACCTAATACTGAACCCTGGGAACATCAATGCCAATAAATTTAGAATCGCTTATCGTTTATCTTAACCACAGAAAAAAATAAATATAAACAGAAGTAAAGCTGCATACAAAATTTTTACGCATATTTTCATAGTAAAATATGGGGTCACGATCTGGTTTTATGTTGACCAAATTTAAAATTACCGTTATAATCTAAACGAAAAAAAAAATGAAACAAAAACAATATGAAAGTCAAAGAAACACTTAATGTATATTCGAAGAGTTGGACATTCTACGTTTATTATTTAAGGCGTAAAATGAGTTTGTATTTTGGGGTTACGATCTAAAAAAGATGTTTCAAAATTTTGTATGCAGCTTTACCTCTGTTTATATTACTTTTCTCTATGCCTAAACCCTATAGCATACAAACTAGAGAGGAGAAGCATGTGATCAACCATGTCGAGGGCTTTAGCTGTATCAATAAATAAAGTACCGCAAGTATTAAAACCAATATTGATTGTATTTAAGAATTCCAATAAGGTCGATTCGGTACTCATGAAACCCCAGTTCATATGATCTCAACCTTTCATATAATAGTGACAGATTGAGCTTCTTTCTCTTCTTGTGGAATTTCGGTTCAAACTAGAGCAAAAAAAAAGTGGTCATGTGAAGTTTATCCTAATGTTCTACTAGATTAAAAAAAATGGCGTTTAATACTATTTTAAGAAAAACTTCACATGCTTATATAGAGATGTGAAGTTTATACTAAATAAATAAATAGCATAAAAAGTGGGAATGTATTAGTGAATTGCAAATATTTAGGCGATTTAAAAAAAAATTTAAATTATGTACGATAATATCTGCGAACAACCAAGTATTTGTATGATTTGCTTGTATAGCCGGATAGTTCTAAAAAAATAGAAATACAAAAATTAGGCTGGGATTAGATATGCTCTCGCTCACTAAAACTTAAAGAAGAAAAATACAATACACAGTTCGATATTTTTCTAATCGGTTTCCCAATAACTAGGATTAATCAAGCAAATATCAGTTGAATCATGACGTTCTAATAAAATCTACTCCCGGAAATTGGGCCTTGATCGCATCTATCCCGTAATTTTCTTAGTTTACTCAACTTTAGCGTAATACTAAACACATTTCTAAGTGTTGACCATTTCCAGGTTAGGTATGTTGGATGGAAATGTTTTTATTGAATGATTTATGAAAGAAGTTCTGGAATAAGGCCATGTGTGACAGAACTCGGTAGTTTCTTAACCGCTTATGATGCGATTGGGTATGTTGGATGGAAACGGGTTTATTGAATAAGATATTACCATTACCTATTTTTGCTGTCAAGGAAACCGATGGTCAAAACCTGAAAATGTGTTTAGTATTACGCTAAAGTTGAGTAAATTAACAGAATTAGGGGTAAATGTGATCGAGGCCTAACTTGAGGGTGTAGATTTTATTAGAACTACATGATTCGGCTTGAGTGAACAGATATTACCGTCACCTAATTTTGCTATCACGGAAACAGATGGTTATCACCTGAAAATGTGTTCAGTATTACGCTAAAGTTGAGTAAATGAACAAAATTAGACGATAGATATGAGCAAGGACAAATATTAGATTATTAAAGTTTTAAATTTTTGGATTTAAATAGTAGTAGTATTTTGTCGCAATTGCTTTGAATGTTTAAATATCTTTAATTATAAAACTAAATTTTTTTTTCAATGGTATTTTTGCAGTTAGTTTGAAATAAACAATTTTTTATTATGAACGCCTAAATGTTCTCTTTTTACACATACATTCATAAAATGTGTTGTTTTTGTAGTTTAGGATAAATTTAGTATAAACTTCATATCGGTCAACCAAGACATAAGATTTGTATAATCAATGCTGCTGTTTGGAAATCCAAGAATATCAATGTTCATGTCTCTAAAAATAAACAGATTTTTTGACATAATACTGTCCAAAACCTCGCCCACTTCCCGAACAAAAACATTTGCAGATGTAGACTGAAGCCAATAAATGCATAAAAATACATACAAATCAGAAGCAAAATTCCATTCAACTTTTATGATATAGGCTGATGGTAAATTATGGCATATACTGAGCAATCTATATTTGAATAAAAAAGACGACAATACCAACAGCCCTATACGAATCATTACACGCATCATACAACGTATAACCATTTAAATTATATGAAGACAATTCATTAGTGTGAATCCAAATTTCACTCAAAAATGAAGAAGTTATGGAGGTCGGCCGTTGTTGGTCGTATTTGTAATCCGTTCATAAATCATCAAGTCTTCGGTGTATATAAAGATACGGATCAGTTTTTAATTAAACCAGAGACAACCCAAAAGAGATATTTCATCCTATGTAAACGTAAAATACAATCAAAAATATTTTGTTTTTTTGCGTATACGTATACCCAGTTTAACGAAAAATCACAGATACAATGATGACATTGGAATTGTCAGAAATATATTTTGTTTTCATTTTTTAGTTCAAATGAAAAATCTAATTTGATTGTCTCTGGTTAAACATTCAACGTCGTTGATAGACAGAATGAAAAAATCAACCTCGGAAGGCTGCCTTGGAGAATTATAGATTTCGCTTAGAAAGTAACGGGAATTGGTCATATAAACAGCCTGCAAAATGTGTTTTGTCACTAAGTAACTAACACAACTGTCCTCTATCTTGACGTGAAGTTTGAACGCGATATGTCATTTAGTTTGTTTACAGTTCATCACAAGTGTATTTCCCGATTTTTCATCATATTTATTGATTTTTTGGCAAGAAATTCGTTGTCAATGATAGAATTGTGAGATGGTGCGTAATGGTGGTGCAATATGCATGAGTTTTCTTTCCACAAACCTTGGCTTTTTTGGCGAATTGACTCTCTCAATCGCCACATAACGCCCAGATAATATTCAGTCAAAACAGTCAACATTACTTTGACTTTGACTTTTGATCGATTTTGACGTGGTTTTTTCGGTTTCGGCTCAGTTCAACTGAGGCACCATTCCGAAACTTGTTGGCTGGTTTGCGTTTAAGCGACCTCCACGCGATTGTGTTTTTGAAGAAAGTTAGGTCTTTCTGAACTAGTCGAGCGGCTTCGCGTTTCATGTCCAAACAATCGTGTACAATGGTATGAATTGATTCGTCAGACACAGAAAATTCAGCGGTTATCTCTCTCAAACCTAAATAAGGCAGACCAGAGTGAAATTCTTCCACCACATCTCGACCTCTTTTGATTTCACTGCCCACTCATATGCACGTGCTTTTGATCAAATCGATTCATCGTATTCGTTCTGTGACATTTTCCGCAGCATATGAAATTCTATTTGAAATATAAATTTTAAGACCAATTCTTTGTTCGATATTTTTATTCATTAAATCGGGAAGCAGACTTGAGATGAACTGACAAAACAGGGCACTGTAAATAAACTAAATTACAGATCATGCTCAAACTCAACGTCACGATAGATGGCAGTTGTGCCAACTTCACGACAAAATAAAAATTACAATCATTTTTGGCGGGTTTTTTAAATGACTAATTCCTGTACTCTTTTGAAAGAGTGTATGCATTCTTTTAGAAAAGAGCCCACCCAAAGGAGAACTATGATTAAAAAATAACTTCGTAAAATCGGTGAAGAAAACATCAACCTCATTCCATGCCGCCATCATATTTAATATTTGTGAAGTGGATTCAGTAAGGTTTAAGGTCGTGGACCGTGCTTTGACAATATCATGTTGATTGTCAGAAAATAATAATTTACAATGACAATATCACAATACTTTTAAACAAATTATGGATACAAAACATATATATGATTTGCAGCTGTTCTTATGAATCGAAATGATAAAGAAACTTTTCCAAATAGACTGAAAAATTCAAGCGATTGCGAGTTTTGGAAAAGCACCGTCAACGGCTGAGCAATAATGTCGATGGATGGTAGACCTTCAAGGCAGGATGAAAAATCATCTTTAAGTTTGCAAATATTTTCTACTAAGGATCCATTTTGAAAATCGATTTGAGAAGAACTTAGCTATTTAACGCTATAGAAACCCACTTTGGGGATATAGCGAATGGTAAATCTGTAAATATTTAGAGATTGAAAATTTTCGTATTATTTGTAAATTTTATTTTATCTTGTAAAAGAAAGTAAACTTCTCTCACCCTTGAAAGTAACATCTCTGAGATTACTGGAATTGGCAATAGTGGATCAAGTATTTTCACGAACATTTTAATTTTGTAAGAAATATCACGATTTAAAATTTTAAAAACGACACCCCAAATCTTTTTAATTGTACATGGTTAACTCTTTCAAATAGCTCAATTTCTAGTTGTTAGTCCAAGTTTTCTATGAGTAATAACCGCGATAGCAATTAGATATTATAAAACTTGAGTTCTAACCCAAATCGAGGGTGAAAATGAAACACACAAACTTAAATAAAAACCATTGTACCGACCTTTTCGAACCCAAAAGTACGGATCGTAAGCACATGCCTATAGTGCGCCCGCAGGCCAAATCGTATATTGAGAAAGCATCTAATAAAATAAAATTTCTGACATCGACAATCTTCATTATTCATTGACATAGTCACAATCATCATCTCACTGTCAGTTTCTCATATTAAATACAAATTCAAAAAGCATTATTTATTTTCGAAAATTACGTAAATCCACAGACGACTTCAAAGTGCAATAATCATAAACATATAATTGTGATTTGACCTTTCCAAAATAATTGAACTTGAAAATTTAGTAAAAAAAAAAAAAATTTATCTTTATATGTATATTATTATTTAAATAATATTTTGATTTAATTTAATGCAAAGCAAATTTAATTTAAATTCTCTTTCATTATTAAAATAAGCTAATTAAAATTTAAATATTATTCTGATCACATTATAAAGAAATTATGTAGTTTCGAAAATATTACCGAATGGTTCAACGCCAGTTTACTATCACAAAAGATTTTTCAATATTCTTGATTTTGATTTATATCACGTAATTTATAAATAAATAATAGAACAGCAACAATTATTCAAAATATACATAGACAGACTAGTAAATTCTTGTATTCCAGAAGGAAAATATAATCACGAAAGCTCTTACCAAAACTCGCAAACAGAAACAGCAACACACGAAAGACCGAACGTGTGGGTTAAACAATTTTCAATTAAACAACGTAGAAAAACCAATCTGTGGATCTTGATTTATTATAAAATAATTATTTTTCATTAAAAAATCATCCACTTATCCAGTTATACATCCCAACAAACAAACATGGGAAAACCAGTGTCACTCATAAGCTTTTAATTTTTTTGTTTTGTTTTCTGTTTTCATAAATTAATTTTCTATTATGTGTGTGCTAAAATTACACCGCACAAACTTCACAGCTAAAAATTATATTTTATTAAATTTTTATGCACCATGGGAAATATTATGTTTAATCGTTAACATTCCTAATCCCCATATTCAGCTATATAGCATTGTATATTATTATTGTTTTGTCCGTTAAACACAACGACAACGCCCAAATCACGTAAATTCCCAATTCATAATCGTGTGTGTATATGTATATCGGAAAATAACACAACGAACCCCACAAAATATGGTACAACGCAATATAAAAATGTACGTAAAAAATTAATTTCATCATGAAATGTAGTATTCATGTGGAAAATAAGGGGAAAACAATTCATTAACAATAAACAATATTATTTCAAGTACATAGTAGAAAAGCGCTATATTCATCTCTTTCATCGTAGCCGAACAGTACACGACGTGAATTGAATCAACACAATATATTTTTTATATCATGCTCACCAACATGTTGCTTCAATTGAGATAAACTTGAGACGAAACCGAAAACATATATAAAAAAAAATTGAAAAAGTACGCAAAAGAAAAGAAAAACAACAAAAATTTTCCTTTTCCATCTAGAATAACAAGCGTCAGTTCAAAATTTGCAATCGCTGTGAAAATGCGTTCCAAGTAGAGACTAAGCTCTAAATATATTACAAAAAAAAAATTGATAAAAAAACAAATTTTGACATTAAAAAAACAATTTTTTAATTTTTTTTAATTTAATTTTTAGTTTTTTATTTTAATTATATTTTTATTTTATAATTTCAAAATTAATTTAAAGCGTTAATTTTTGATTAATTTTGAGTGAAACCCCCATAAAAAACAGTTTCGAGTTCGGCAAAGTGAATTAACGAACTTTTTTCTATTTTGTTACTTTTGTTAAATTGTTTGTGCAAAATTTTCCAATTTTTGGTGAAAATTTTTAATTGAAAAAAAAAAAAAGAAAATATATATTTATATAAAAAAAATTTGATTGTGTAACAAGTGTTTCCAAAAATTTGTTTTGGGGAAAAATACAAAAAAAAAGTTTTCCATTTCTTGTTGTAAATAAAAAAAAAGTTTTAACCTGCATATTAAAAAAAAAATATTAAAATTTAAAAAAAGAAAAAAATCTAGTGCCGTTAATTAATTATTAAGTATTTTTAATTAAAAAATAATAATAAATTTTTAAAATGGTTTCATTAAATTTTTGTAAATTTTAAATGTGTTTTTTAAATAACCTGTTGTATATATAATTAAAAATTAAATTAAGTTTGTAACGATTAATTAATTAAGAAGTTAATGTGTATACACTTAGGAAAAAGCTCATCAACAATCAAAACTAAAAATCGGTATAGATAAATTAAATTACTTTTTATAAATATTTTATTAAATTAATTTTTTTTCTTGCACCGCTTGCGGCGGGAAAATTTTTAATTACATTAAATTATTACATAATGTTTGCTTATTTATTTTAATTGCTAGGAAAAATTATATATTATTATATATTTTTTTATGTATACACTTTTCTCATGGATATCAGTGATAAGAAAAAAAAAATTGTTTGTTGTTGTTAAATTTTTTTTTTTGTTTGGTATGTTTAATTCTGTTCAAGACGAAACAAAAAGAAAAATCAACGAAGATACCAACAAAAATAAAATTTTATATTATTTTATTAAAAAGAGGCGTGGTGAACAATAATTTTCAAATGAAAAATATTTTTTCCAAACATTAACCGAAATAAAATAAAATGTTGTATAAACTTTGGAAAATTCAAAAATATTTTTATGTACATCTGGAAATGACATAAATTGGGATGCTTTTTCTTTCTGTGGATGGACTTTGTTTCTTTTTTTTGAAAATACATATAGGAAAACTTTTTTGCTGGACATTTTCATCTAAATCCACAAATTTTTTTTTGGGTATGCTACATATTTGCGTTGCGGGAGGATTGGGAATCGTATAATAATATGTAGGGCCGTAATTGTCAGTTGCATGTTTTGCAAAAAACTTAAATCAAACAATAATAATTAACTATGATCCTAAGGACATTCTCGGTGTCTGATGATGTAACGAACTTTTTCGTATTTATAAATGTTTGGTTTTAAAATACGGTGGCTGCGCGCTTTGAACACACAATTGAAAAATGAACAATAAATCTCCATTTTTAATATACAAGAAAATTGGTTTTCATATACGCAACCGTTTTATTAATTTTGAAAGGATTTATGTTTGTATGTCGGGCGAGAAATACGAGTAGGCGAATATTTTGACAGACAATCCATTACGAAAGTTTGTATTGATGTATGAAAAGAAAATAATGTAAATTATTGCGATTTAAAAATATGTTACTGCGTAAGTAAAATTTAGGTGTGTCTCTCTTTTAAATCTAGGGAAATTGTAATAATGTTGGAATTCTAATTATTACATTCTCTTTGACTAATAAAACTTTACTTCGATTTGTTTTTATTACTTAGACTTTGACTTCAGTCCAGGCTTGATTTATGTAATTACCTGGAAGTTTTGGTGTATTGTTGTGTTCGACATGTTGGCTCAGTTAGGCGTCCGTTTGCACTAAGATCTCGAAGTCAATAAAATAGACAATTGAAACACTGTTTAACATAAATTTCACCTTAACTTTTATTTAAATTTTTATTTAAAAACAAAGAATGATGTTTATTTTATTTTGTAAGTTATTTTTATACAATATTTAACTTTATTAATTTCATAAGATACAATATTTTGGGTTTTACTATTAATTACAATTGTGTGTCTAACTCGACTAATATGCTTGGAGACAGCGCCAAAAATTCAAAGGTTGAGTAAACCGGGCACCAATCCGGTGCAGTGCTGAATTCATCACACATGTTCGCAGTTGTTTTCGGTATCATTCGGAATACATAACACCTTCACCCTAAAGAAAAATATTTCGCATCTTTTGAGATCTTAATCTTATTTTTAATTTTTTTAAAGAGATACATATTAGGTATTTAATTTAAATTACTAATTATTAAAATTTACAAAATAGATTTTTTTTTTAAATAATTTCAAAGTAATTTCAAAAAATAAAAACTTAAATTATTAAAATTATTAATTAATTTAAAAAAAAAACATTTTATTGCTTATCATCATGAAATGGAAAATATAAAGTACATTATACAATAATCTAACAAAGTGAAAATAAAGTTATTCATTACTTATTAAACTTTTCTTAACTAAAAGTACTATACCATACTAGCTGACCCGGCGAATCTCATCCGCACCAAATTACTTCGTTCCGAGCAAATACTTTTGTTCTTCACGAAATGTGATTTTGATGAGAGAAAAAAACAAACAACTCATCTCGATTCTCAATAGACGATTGTTGAGTGGACATCCCATTCACTTTTTCATTGAATTCAACCCTAATGTATTGAAAAGCGAATGAAAAGTTGATTCAAACTCAGGCATCTATCGAAACTTGAGCTTTAGATTTTCGTTTCTCAGTGTGGAAATGAATTGGAAATTCAAAAGAATTCAATGTATTTTATTCAAATGGAATTAAATCGAATACAGACGCAAATCAATACAATGCATATCGGTAAACAATATTTTTCGTTTTGCCAACTGTCGAACACGCGATCTATAATTGAACATGAGAAAAATACGGAAATTCCAGATTAATTCCGCACACTTCCAACGATTGACCTTGTTAATCGTCATAGCGAATGTCAAACAGTTGGAATCAGTCGATAGAAGTCAGTTAGAATCAGTGGAATTCTCGGAATTAGAAACTCCTCCCCTTTGAGTTTGCCATTGATGATCGTCGCTTGAATCACGTTGTTCATCAGTTTATTCTCAGCCAATCACATTCCGTTACACAATCTCGGATGGTTCAGATTGTGCAGCATGATCATTACAAATCCGACTTTGAGCAGTAAGTTATGCGTGGTACTCCCGGCAAATCAAGCGCATTCAAAAACGCGGTCAAATGGTTGGTTGCCTCAATAATGCATTTTCCCAACGATTTTGTTTTCAGTCAAGAAATTCAGACTGTCTGCATCATTGTTCTTCACTGCAAAAATCGCTCGTTTGCTGATCCAATGGATGTCCGGAAACACTTTCGTAATAAGCTCTTCCTTCGACGTCGTGAACATCCAAAACTTTGAGATCTCGAGCGAATTGTGGCCAAAACCAATGAAATCAGAAAGATTTCACCTGTTCCACCGGAAGCCTCGAGGAAGAATATTCCGTCTTCATCAATGCGTCGTACACGTTCTTTTCCTGTGCATTCAAAAGTGGGACATTCGTTCATACTATTTGGCTTATTGAATCTCGATCGTACACTTGCTCCCGTTGCAATTTACGATTAACTGTATCGTGCATCGAACGAATTGGTTCTGGCATGCCCAATTTCGATAAATACCTGCCGCACATAAACACGCACATGGCTTCGATCATGATCGAAGCCTCGTTGTGTATCTCGACGTTCATCTCAAGCTCATAATTCGATGTTGCTGTGCAAACTCGATGCAAAATGTCGTCAGCCATCTTGTCCGTGTAGTTGTTCCACAATTCGATTGCGTTCGATGGATTACACATCGCTATATGATGATCGCAAACAATGTACGAATTTGATTTGTCGACGCAGAAACCGTGGCATCGGTGTGTGTTGAGGCCCAATGTGAGTCATTTTCCAGCTAATTCAGACGTTGGCGAGCCTCTCGATAAATAGCGCACAACACACCAACTATAATACGAAGCGATTTGAACGAAGTAGGACCACGAACATGGAAAAAAAGTAAACGAAAATAGAAGCATTCATCTTAGTATAAGTATAACAGCATTTCCCAGTAAAACAATGCTCGTGCGAAGGGATCGCTTTGGCAAATTTCAAAGAAATTCGTGAGTGTTGTAGCTGGTGATCGTCCTGCTCACTGTGCAGCAATAGTTTCGTGAAATAGGCACGTTGTCCATTTTCCAAGTGCACCCACAAATGTTTGAACAGTGTGTTGACGTTTGTGTATTGCACATGAGGAAATACACTAAATCACCTCATTGCAACTGACATAACGGCCATATTGGAATGTTGACACTTCGTCATTTGCATCTGGAGCAGCAATGAAGAACACTGATAGGTTGCTGCCTTTGTTCACGTATTTGCAGACATATTTAATGTACTGGCAGTGTGTTGCGAATGTTTTCGATATAAGCTTGCAATACGGAACGATTCAGCGATTATCGACCACGATATCTTTTACTTTCACTGTCATCGAGTGTGCCAAAACGCACGTGGATACTGTTTTGTGATGTTTGAATCGATTTGATCTAGTCTGATTTTCTCAATTAACCACAGCAGAATGTGTCCATGTGGTAATCCACGCTTCTATACCACTTTACTGAGTACATCCAATGACATTAGGTGATGTCGTGGCGATCGCTAGAAGTTTGTCCTGGCAGAGTAGATTACCGGTAGTTTTAAACCATTTTGGATTGCATGTGAACGTGATGAACAAATTTGGCCATCCGCATTGGCGCACATACCTCATAGCATCCTGGGTATATTCATGCAGGTGAGAGAATGGTAAATTGTTCCGAAATGATAGCATCGTGTAGATGAAGATACTGCTCGGAACGTAGTTTTGATTGATTGTTGTGGATGAGATTTAAACGTTCCATTTCGACCTTGACAAATACATATCGACGCAAAACTGTTGAAACAATCGACGATATCTCAAAAGACGATTGTCCATGCCTTATCGCATCATCAACCGATACGTATAAAAATGCATGGGAGTGACCTTCTTATTCGTTTCTTCACCTGCAAAATGAATATGCTATTTGTATAGCAATGCAAGTACAATCGACAGCTCAATAACTAACCGGTCAATGGATTGACAATCTTTATCTGGAAGTGATAACCATCCTCTCCATGACAAAACATCAATGGATATTAAAGTGCATCATATGATCGCTGTGTTTCGTATACGCGCTGCACTGGTCCGTCATCACGCCCCTTGATCATAATATCACGTGATTTCACATTTTCACCACCTATCACAACTGCGAATTCGTCGATAGCCTCCGGTTGGTCTTTTGTCTGTTCTGATGATAATTTTGCGATCATTGGAAGTTATTGTCTCCAAAGCAATTATAAACATTGAAGTCATTAGACATCGTTAATTGACGATTATCTCTCGTGTTGGCGTATTAAATAGCGGAAGACGATAGCTTAATTCTACTTCTGAATTTCCAACGAAATAAATTTGAAGGATTTGAGTTCTTGATTTGCCGGTGAATTCAACGCTCTGCTTCGATGATAAATTTGTCCTTGAATCAATAAAATAGAGGGCCATTTGATGGGTTCGTTCAATCGTTCAACATTCTCGAAATGGTGAACACGTAGTGACGTCAATACCTTATAGGTAGGATTGTAGCCGGGTTGGCTAAAGCATAGAGATAAGTACGCAATGGCTCCGGTTCCGAAGTCAAAACCAGCAATTTAACTTTGCCATCGACATAGCATGGCCTTCGCGTTTAAGCTTAGAACTTCAATGCTTGGCAATGACGGCACACGTCAGACAATGCGTCAATATTAACGCAGCAAAGAGTTACGTGCAGTGCAAACTTCTCCAATATGAGCACGTCTCTCTTCATTTAATTTGTTGTGTTGCTCTTGCGTTTCATTATCACGGATACCGCATGCATTCTTTGTGAATTACGGTTCCCTCGTCCTAGGTTTGACCGTCTGATAGCCGGCATTTTAATCAAAAATCAATTCCTAAAAAATACAATGGTTACAATTTCTGGCAAAAATTATCGAAATCGTAAAAATCGCACCGAACTGAATATCACAAACAGTAAATTATACTCAAATTTTCAATTTAATAGCAGCACGGAAAATAACGCGTTGCACAGTCGAAAACGACAACGGGCGCTTTCAGGTCACCTATCATGATTAGTCAAATCATCGCTAATTTGATTTGAAAATTTCGTAGTACTAAACATTTTCCTAACATTCTCTTCGATTTTACTCGACATGTTCCCAACTTTTGGGTGCCCTATGCGAAAAAGACACCTGTCAAAATGCACAATACCTAAGTCAACGTATACAACGTCATCTAATGGGTTGTGGCATTAATGATCACATCTCAACGCTATCTGTTATTTATCTCTTTAACTTTTTGTATTATCAATTTATTTCACGATTTTCTGAGATTTTTTATCGACTTTGCATCGACTTTTCACGCTTTACTGCACCCAAAATAATCGCAACATGGAAATTTTCTTCGGGTTTTTCTAAAATTTCCCGGGGTTTCCACTCAAATTTTTCAATTTTTCTCTTCTAAAAGACCATCTGAATCGGGTAGGTGCAAAATCACGTACACATCATTTTTCGGGTTTCCTTTGGGTTTTGGCAAATTTTCTTCGATTTTCCGATTGAGACGAACAAAGGAAAAAAACATGTAGCTTCTGGTGGATTTCAAATCCAGTACCTCCCGCCCCAAGCGCTGAAACTTTATCCAATTCACCGCCTGTCTCACACAGAGTGAACACACTAAATTCATATAAAAAAATCTTTTTATTTAATTTTTCGTAAACCACTACTGTATTGAGACGAACAAAGCAAAAAACGAATCATACAAAAATCGGTAGAGCCGTTCTCGAGTTTTTGCAAGACAAAAGCACGGCAATTGATTTTTAGATAGATAGATAGATAGACAAATAAATAGATTGGATAAAAAACAAAAGACTAATTTGCATTGAGCCTCCGGTGAGATTCGAATCCAGTACCTCCCAACCCAAGCGCCGAAGCGTTAACCACTGCACCACCTCTCTCATAAAAAATGTACATACAAAATTCAAATAAAAAGCCTTATTATTCGATTTTCGGGTTTTCCGACTTTTCCGGTGGATTTTCCAAAATTCCATCTCCTGGCAATTGCCAATACAACAGAAAAAAATTGAGCCAAATCGGTTCAGCCGTTCTCAACTGATGTGCGCACATACATTTTTTACACCATTTATATATATATATATATATATATATATATATATATATATATATATATATACATATATATATATATATATATATATATATATATATATATATATATATATATATATATATATATATATATATAGATTAAATTTAATTTAGTTTAAATGATCACTACATCTTTAGTTTTAGACGGTTGTTATGCACGACCTTTGATTCCCTTTCCATTTCTATCTTAGAATTTACAGGATTTATAATTTACTGGATGGCGGATTTGACATACCAAATAACCAAATTAATGGCTTATGATCGCTAATAAGTTTAATTTTTTTTCCATACACGTACGATCGAAAATGTTTTATAGACCAAACAACCCTAGCAATTCTTTTTCAATTACCGAATAGTTTTTTCAAGCTCTAGTCAAAGTACGACGGTGGAAAGGCAACAGGAAGCTCGCGGGAATCAGAATATTGAGAAACTACAGAACCGACGGCTATGTCGCTTGCGTCTGTCGTGATTATAAAAGGTGTTTCGTAATTAAGGAATTGTAGGATTGGTGGCTTAATGATTATCGATTTAATAATTTTAAACGCTTCATCACAAAACGGAGACCAAACAAATGGTACGTCTTTTTTTAAAAGGTAGTTAAAAGTAGCGCAATTTTGGAAAAATCTTTAACAAAGCGCCTGTAGTAACCTACTAATCCAAGAAATACTCGAACGTCTCGTTGATTTTTAGGTTCTGGATAGTTTATAACGGCATTTACCTTATACCTGGATCAGGCTTAACACCATCGGGTCCAACTATATGTCCCAGATATGTCAACTCTTGGCGTCGGAATTAGCACTTTGTTGGGTTCAATTTTAAATTGAACTTGCGTAGGCACTCAAGAACTTCTTGAAGCCTTTGATTATGTTGATATAAGTTTTGCCCATATACGACGATATCATCAAGATAAACTAGGCATTTAAGACCATTGAGACCGGCGAGAACGGTATTCATAAGATTTTGGAACGTGGCAGGAGAACCTTTTAATCCAAAAGGCATGCGGTTGAAATGAAAATGACCATTCGTAGTGTTGAAAGCTGTTTTTGGCTTTGCCTCATTATCAAATAATACTTGGTGGTATCCGTCAGTCAAAATTCCAAGGGCTAGAGCATGGTTCAATTATCCCTTGTCTTAACATTTTGTCTACTTGTTTGTTTACTTCAGTCTTGATCGCGAAACTTATCCATAAAAATTATGTTTGAGGGAAGTAATCTCAAAGATTCGTCGATACCACTTGTCACGCCTTTAATTTGGCATTTTAGAGTAGGGTAAAAGATAGAAGAATCAACCACACATGCCTGTTTAATAACACGTACATCGGTGCCAGTATCCATTAGAAAGTTGAGGAGATCCGAATTACCAATGTCAAGGCACAAACGAACATAAATATTGTCTTCTACTTGGTTTGATAAACAAATATTGAAAATTTGAAGGGTTGGACACTCTCTTGTTGTTTTGTTGTGGCTCAAAAGGGAGTACTCTTGTATCTTCCGAGTCCTGCTATATTTTCCTGTCTCTCAGGTTTATTTGTTGAATTAGTATTGGGGGTAGTGGTAGCAGTGTTTTTTTCTTCATTTGGATATTATGGCAAATCCGAGTTCTTCTTTTTGAAACATTCATTAATATTATGCCCGGTCTTCTTACACTAAGCACATGACATCATCCTGATTGAAGATCGACTGAAAGAGGTAGAAGGCTCTATACGAGAAGAACGATGATTGTTTGAGTTTGCATATCTGGAGAACCAAATGAAGGCTACATGTCATTCTTTTGACACATTTGGCACCTTGTCCCTTGTGATTTCAATTGATTTGAATTGAGTTGGATCGAAATTTTTGATTGTAATTGAGTTTCCTCTACCAAAGACTTTGCAATTGCAAATTAATAAAGTCAGACGGCGCCAAAAATTCAAAGGTTGAGTAAACCGGGCACCAATCCGAGGAAGTGCTGAATTAATCATACATATTTGGAGTTGTTTTCGGTATCATTCGGGAAACATAACAGTCCTGGTTCACTATTTTAATACAAAACTTTTCTTGTTAGAAAAGTTATATCTGTAGAAAAGGCATTGGTTCCATGTAAAGCTGCCATTTTTATTTTATTCTCTTCCGGTATTTTTTACTAACGGTAAATTCCATCTAAATGGCTTTGTAAATATTTGCATCCGATTTTACTTTATTTTTTTTACATCAGTTTACTTTTAAATAGAAATTATATGCAGTGCGATTTGCAAGGCAAGGTAGCAGAGCCATCTATGATTATAAAGAGCCGCAATAATAAATGGACAGCTTTAATTAGAGTGGTAATTGAAAAATTGTTCGTCTTATATCTTTAATAATATATTCTAAAAACACGCATTTGAAAATCAGCGAATATGTTGTAGCATTTACTGATATTGTCATTATTAGTGATAGTGTATAGCTCGCGCGGTTCTGCTCTAAAAACAATTGATGTTAATCTGTCAAATTCGAAAAGTTTTTTCTGACAAATTCCTCGTATCGAAATGTTTTAATAGATATTTAAAGAATATAACACATTTTTGAGATTATACGTTCTCAGAACGTTTTGACATTCGAGCGCTATTTGTGTTGTTTACAGTACTCATTAACTCAACATCTCGGCGAAAAAATGGAATTAAATCATGAACATTTTCGTGTGATCTTTTTTTACAACTTTCGACGTTGATTAAGGCAGCAAGAGTGCATGGATGAACTTAATTCAATTTTTAGCGATGTAGCTCCATCAAGGACCTGTGTTTATCGATGATATGGTGAAAAAAAAAAAAGAAATCGAGGTTGTAGTTCACTCCAAGAAGAATTTCGTGAAGGTCGTCTAGAATCAGTTGTTGTTCCGGAAACCATTGATGCTGTGCGCGAACTGATATTGCAAGATCTTCATGTGACCTATCGTGAGATTGAGACAACTTTAGGCATTAGTGGGACCAGCATACATTCAATATTGCATAAACATTTGAATGTCAAAAAAATGTGTTCGCGTTGGATCCCACACAATTTGTCAATCGCTCAAAAAAAGCTCGTGTCGATTGGTCGAATGAAAAGCGCAAAAAATACGATCGCGGTGCTTCAAAACACGTCTATGACATAGTGACAGGTGATGAATCGTGGATTTACGCGTATGAGCCCGAAAGTAAACAGCAGTCGACTGTATGGGTGTTTCAAGATGAGCCGAATCCATCAAAAGTTGTTCGCGCACGAAGCACTTGCAAGCAAATGATCGCCTGTTTCTTCGGAAAAAATGGACATGTCGCAACCGTACCACTAGAACAACGCAGAACAGTCGATTTTGAGTGGTACACAACCATTTGTTTGCCAGTTGTCTTCCAAGAAATCAGGAAAACCAACTGCGGAAGACGCATCACTCTTCACCACGGCAATGCGAGCTCTCACACATCGGCTCAAACAACTGCATTTTTGAGCACTCAAAACATTGATTTGATGAGTCATCCGCCGTATAGTCCTGACTTGTCACCAAATGACTACTTTTTATTCCCGCACGTAAAAAACAAACTGAGAGGTCAACGTTTTTCGACACCTGAAGAAGCGGTTGCTGCGTTCAGAATGCATGTTTTGGAGATACCTCAATCAGAGTGGAAAAAGTGCATCGACAATTGGTTCAAACGCATGCAAAAGTGTATAGATCTTCATGGGGAATATTTTGAAAAACAATAAAGCTATTTTCGATGATTAATATTTGTTTTTGTTTTCTAATCCCGAAATATAAAAGGCAGCCCTCGTATTTAGGGTGTTGAAAAAAAATTCATGGCAAACTTGAATTCTTTTGTTTGGCTCAGTTTCGAAAAAATATAGAAAACTGTTAACTCTTCTGCTTTGAAGAGCTTCAGTTCTGGTTCTCGATTTTTTCGTTTTTATTACGAGGTTCGAATAGAAATGGTGCTTTTTATCAACTTCTTATCAAATTCTTTATTAATCTGTATACGGTCGTCTCGTGATATAAAATTCATACATCTGTGAACGCAGCTAATTGGGTTCCGACAGCCAGATATATTTATGCCTCTAGTTTTTGGTGGTTTTCCCGATGAATTTGTATAGGACATACCACTCTGCTATTCCTTTTACTGATATTTTGCTTTCATTAATATGTATTTCATTTTTTTCTGCTGTTGCTTCGATCACCTTCATTTCATTACATTGAAAACAGCTTCTTAAATTGGGATTGTCGCATTTTCTTGGAGATCGATTAGTTCAACAATAATTTCATCTGTAATTTCAAATAACAACACAATTTAAATTACTGCAAACAAATTATTGAAAGAGGATTAAAATGTTAAAAATTATAACACAATTAAAATATCTATTGACACTATAAAATTCACTTTGAATCCATTTTCAAATTATAAAATAAATTGTGAATTCCATTGAACGAATTACTAGACCAATTCTAATCAAATTAATTAAGATACGAAAATTACAATATAAATATTTAAAAAAAACCCACAACATTTATTTTGGAATTTTATTATATTTATAATTATGAAGTCTAGGATTAAGTTTTAATCAGCGGTCTATTGTAATTTATAGGTAAGGTAAATTTGTAGGGGCAAGGTTCATTAAGAAACGGGTCAGTTATCTAAAAAAAAACTCCAACTGGCGTAAACTTCCAAAATCCAAATTAATAAAAATATAAAATTCGATTTCACAAAATACCATAACATAAAAATTCAAAATCCCAATCGAAAAAATTCCAAAATTTATTTATTTTAGAAAAAAAAAATCTATTTATGAAATTCCATTATTTCATTAATTTAATAATATGGGAACGGATCGCTTAACCAAAAAGAATTCCAGTTGACCTAAATTTCCAAAATCACAATTAACAAAAATATGAAATTCCATTTTACAAAATACCATAGTAAATTTTAATTGAGAAATTCTAATGGAATTTTGTATATTGGAATTTTGAAATTTGGCATTTTGTATAGGAATTTTGATTGTTAGGAATTTTATTTTTTGGAATTATTTTTATTGGAATTTGTTTCCTGGAATTTTGTTTTTTGGAATTTTGATTTGGGAATCTTGTTTTTGGAATTCTGTATTCGGCAACTCGCACCCAACCCAAATAATTATTATTAAATTAATGAAATAATGGAATTTCGTATATGGATTTTTTTTCTAAAATAAATAAATTTTGGAATTTTCTCAATTGGAATTTTGAATTTTTAATTTGGAATTTTATGTTATGATATTTTGTAAAATAGAATTTTATATTTTTGCTAATTGGGATTTTGAAAATTTAGCTCAGTTGGAATTTTTTTTTTTGATAGCCGACCCGTTCTCCATACCAATATATACTAACAAACTTGTGCATGGTACAGGCATTAATAAATAAGTACTGTAACGGTTTAAACAAATTACAAGAAAACCGTTAGTCAAGGGCTACCGTTAGTAACTTTAGTCAAGCTTAATCGAAAATTTCCTAATTATAAATTATAATAAAATTTCTAAATTGAATAAAATAAAATTTCTTGAAATTAAGAAATTTGGCATTTTGTATAGGAATTTTGCTTTTTTGGATTTTTTTTGTAATTGTTTTTATTGGAATTTTAGATTTGGCAAATTGTACCCAACCCATGGTACAGTAATTAATGAGTAAATATTGTAACGGTTTTAGCAAATTACCAGATAGCGTTGAATAAACCTTAATTGAAGTTTTCCTAATTATAAAAAAAATTATAATAACATTTTAAAATAAATTCCATGGTCATAAAATAGAATTTATTGTGGAGTTTTATTTATTGGAATTTTGAAAAATTTGGCATTCTTTGCAATTGTTTTTATTGAAATTTTGGTTTCTCGAATTTTTTTTTTCAAATTTTGGTTTTCGGATTTCGTTTTTGGAATTTTGGATTTAAAAAATCGTAGCTAACCCGGTTCGGTATGCGAAAAAAACGTAACACTGATTATGAAATCAAGACGAACGGTATTCATTCTGGTAAAAAACTGGACTCATTTTTGTGTTTTAATTTGATAAAAGAATTAAATTAAATTTAAATAATTATATAGTAATCATAAAAAATTGAATTACAATAAATAAATAATATTTTTGGCGAAATGTTGCAATCAATGTCAAACTGTTGAAATAATGTAACTTTTTAAATTAGTATTTCTTCTAAAATAAATAAATTTTGGAAAAAATTTATATTTAAATTAATTTAATCTAATTTAAATTTTTTTCTAAAATGTGGTTCTGGAACTTAGTTCAGTTGGATTTTTTGTTTTTTTTTTTTTTTTTTTTTTTTGGAACAGCGAAATATCCAATCCCAATCCAATTCCACACCAAATTTTGTAATTATTTGTTGATGAATAGCTACACTCGATTGAGCACGGTCTAGTTCCAAAAATTTACGTTAAAATGCGAATAGCATCCCGTAATTTAAATTTGATAATAAACGGTCAAGAAATGGCCGAGTTCTTAATAAAATTGTAAATAAAACACAACTTAATATGTTTTAAAACATCCCGCTTTTCGGCTTTTTGAATTTTTATAATTCCGGATTTTGAAATTCGGCAGTATATAATCTAAGACATTAGTCAAGCATAGTCCTTCGGCCATTTGACTAACTGGTTCGCACAATTAAATTGTTTTCTTTCCAAATCCAAAATCACTAACATAAACCATTTTTCAGTAGACTTGCAACGGCAATATTTGGGGCAAGCTTTCACGCACTCGGCTGGGTTAGTAATTAGTTCAAGATGTATTTCTCGCGCATCTATCCGTAAATTAGTGCACATCGGGTCATTGATCTTAGGGATGTAATCTGAATGGATAACATTGCTTGACACGTTATTTATATCTATACTTTACAGACATCGGTGTAATCTACTTCGTGTAAACCTTCGTCAAAGTACTCGAAAAATAGAAGTTTTTGCGTTTTACATCCGGCATGCAGAATTTTAACTAACTACGCGTGCTGATATTGTTGTATCTACCCTTATGATATAGGGTATAGTAGGGTGGAAAAAATGTTTGACAGATAACCAAAATGTCATAATCGATATCGAAAAACTCATATCGAGATGACTTTGCTTTGTAACGAATACGAGAGGCATTCTAATAATATAATTTAATTATCGTGACTTATCCCGAATGTAAGACTTTCAGGAAGTTAATATTGGTATTTTCAAGATGATGTCCTATCTTGATACAAATCTGCTTGTGATGTATTCGTTGAAGTTGATCGAGAAAGACCCAATCATCAATCGTTAAAACTCTTTATCTCGTAGAAATTCTTTAGTTTATAAAAGTTTTCCGTCTTATGCAGGTAAAACAATAATACGCAACTAATTTAAAAAAATAATTGGACAAACCACATTCAAGAGGATATAAAGACGTGTTGCAAATTATATCCTAATAAGTAATATCAATCATTGATGGCTCCTTGAACAATATACCATTTTTATAAAACACCGATTTAATTATTTTTTACAAATATTGAATAATTAAAATTAATAATATTAGATTGTGCTCCAAGATGAAAAATCTTTTTCTCATTTACGGTTGACTAAAGCATTTATTTGGAGGGGAACATATTTTCTTTTGAATTGTAATATTACAATAAAAATAATTAATTCGGTCATTTGTTAATAAAACAAAAAAAATCAATCATTAATCTTCCAATTATTTTTGTAGATTGGGCAGGCCATTAAAATTAATTACGTATTGGATAAAATATCGCCAAACATTAAAGTGATCTTGGTGCGGTACCCTTCGCAACTGCACACGTAGTTTTTATAATAAAAACAAAAGTCTGTTACCTTTGTGCCACCTTGTACACCGTCAAATTAGTGCCCATAATTTTTAAAAACTAATCACGCTTTATTGTCGTAAAAACCAAAAATTGACACAACTCGTCGTCACTGCCATACGTATTCGAATCAAAATTTACTCGCCATCTGCGTCACGTTTCACCTATAAATTCAATAAACTTTTTATTTTTTTATTATCGTACAAGAAAATGGTTTTTCATATGATGAGTTATGTGTGCAAACAAGAAGCCACAAAAAAATATTAAATAAAATTGAAGCTAAAGGGCTTAAAGTTCTATTTAGGTCGTCGTGGAAGATTTGTACATGGCAAACAAAAAAATTTGAAAATTGCAGTTTTTTGTAGTTTATGTGCTCTGTATTTATGAAGCATTTTTATTATTCCGAAACCCGTGCGCTCCAGTGAAATGATCGATAAAATATTTTCCCTCGCTCATGTTGTTGTTGTTGTTGTTGTTGTTGTTATTGTGTTCTGTCTTGTGTACAGTTTTTTTGCAAGTATGTTGAATCGTTTTGTAAGGAAAACAAAAATCGAGAACATATAACACCAAAATATTTTTAGGGGGCGGGGTGGGGCAGGATGGGGTACAAAAAAATATACAAATATGTATTTTTTTTTTTTTTTATATGAAAGAAAGGCTTTGTCTGTATAAGAAAAGCTTTTTTGTCGAGTAGAAGATGGATTGAAATGGAAAATAACAATATAAAGTTGAAACAAACATTTTTCCATGATGTATAAACGGGAAAACATTGAAGATGGAAAAGAAACGGCAGAATTTTCTTTTTGCGTATACGTATATGTATATGAAATAATTTTCCTAATAATGTAGGTTGATAATTTCATTTTTTCGTTTATAATTTTCAAAAACAATAAAAATTTAAACAGAAATTTCACAAAAAAAATCTTCTCTCCGCCTCCGAAAAATACAAAATAATTTCGTTTTTAATATAAAATGCCTAAAGTCTATTATAATATTTTGGGTGTGAGTACTTTTTTTCATATATAGAATATATATAGGACGTTATAAATGATTGTGTGAGTGCCCGGGTGTATGTATGTGTGCGTGTATATGTTTGCATAAAGATGAGATAAAAAAAATGTAGGAATTTAAAAAACGATTTAAAAGAGCAGCTAAGCACTGTGCACAAAATATGATTTCACGTTCAGAATATTATTATCGTTCAAATGCGATGGTCATTGTTGTTGTCATATATTGTTTGGTTTGGTGGGGCATTACGGGGTTATAACTTCAGCGCTATAGCTCTATACGCAACAGAATATTTTTGAATTATAAACAAAATGGAGAATAATCACTGATTACAATGAAATGATAAGAGCTTTTTTTTGTTTTGCGAGCTTTATATCATCAGTACAGTACATATATATCTATATATATACTATCTATACACATACATTTACTCATATATAAAATCTGCATACACAAACAGACAATTTGATATAATAAATTCTTCTTTTTTCATTATTTTTGGGTCTGTGTATGCTTTTCTACTTGTTGATAAAAATGAATTGTTTATCTAAGCGGCACGATAAGGGTACTGAGATGAGAGCTTTTTGTTTTGTATAAATGGGGTTTTCATTATTGTGTTTTAGAGTAAGTGAAAACTATATAAACGAAGGTTTTAATTATGTAACTCAAGAAGTGTTTTTGATAATTAATGAACTTTTTGTACAAAGCTTAATTTTTTAGACGTCGGGTGTTTGTGAAGTATAAATAATTGTGTTTACCTTTTATTGTATACACGATACAATGGTTGTGACTGCGTATGGTAAGCTAAAGTTATAATATTTTATTCAATCAAACCATTTTGTATTATTTACCTACATTTACCTACATAAACATAGAAAATATCAAAAGTTCTATATATCATTTTGATGGGGGAACTTTACGTGATTTGATTTTTACTAAAGGTTGTTATAAAATAAAGTACCTTTTAGAACTGACTATAGTTATTGGTCCAGATTGATAAAATACTCCAGATTACCGGTGGAAAATTGCTATTAACAGGTTACATTTTCTCAGCTCGGAAAACCTAATATCGACATTCGACAAATATTCGCTTTTGATAGGCCAGTTCGAGCATATTATGGAACTTTACCCCCATCTATGGAAATAACTTGGTTATTGGCCCTTATTAATAAACTACTTAATATTTTGAGTGAAAAATTGCAAGTCGCGCGCTCGGATTTAATGAAGCAAGTACATCACACAGCTCCTTTTAATGTAAATAGTAAATTTTACAATAGGTTTGTCTCAATAAATTTTTCATCTCATTCTTTTCATCTTTCTCTCTCATTTAGAGAAAGCTTGGTTGCGCTGTTTGGGATTCTTCGACAGTGTTTTTTCAATACCCCCTGGGACTCAAACGGTAAATTTGTATTGTACAGAGTGGGCCATCTGTTAGTCCTTTTTTCATTAGTAAATAAAAAACCCATTTTGGGACGAAAAGTAAAAATTTTTTATTGGTAAGGAAAGGTGGTTCTATGCCAACAACAAGATTGCGATTTGGAAAAACACTCAAAATTGTTTGTAAAAATGGCGTTTTTCAAAAGTAAATAAAAATACATTCTGAGTAGTAAATTTTTTTTTTCTTTTCCTACATCCCCTATCGGATCTTAATTTGTATAATTCTTTAATATTTTGCAAATTTTCTTAGGATAGTTTCCAATATCTTAAAAAGTTAATTTCTTTCGCGAATTGAGTGATTTTTTACATGGAATTTTACCTTATTTGCTAGAAATAAATGTCCGAGAAAATTTTGCTAATTTTTTTACGAATTTTTTAGCAAAATTTTTAGTAAAAATGTCTCCAATCAGATGGATCACGATAAGTATTCACTAATCACATTTTTCTTTATATGTATTAGTTAGCTAACCCTGTATAAGACGAAAAACAAGGTTTTCATTATAAATATTATTTAATTTCAAAAGATCGTTATATATGATTTTAAATATCAAAGATTAAAAATGAAAAAACAATGGCCATACACATAGTGCAATAAATTAAAGTTGTTAAATTTCACAAAAATACGCCACATGTCTATGCGGATCGTCAGAGTGCCCCATTCTAGCTCTTTCATTTTATAATAAACTAGCTGACCCGGCGAACTTTGTCTCGCCCCAAATTACTTCGTCCGAGCAAACAATTTTGACCTTCACGAAAATTGACTTTGATGAAAGAAAAATCAAACAAATCAACTCAATTCTCAATAGACGTTTGAGTTGGACGATTGAGTGGCCATTCCATTCACTTTTTCATCGAATTCAACACTAAAGGTAGGTTTATGGTTGCGTTCGTTCGTTCGGTCATTTGTTCGACCAATCATCTTTTGTACAAAATTCCAGAATCGTCATTTTTAAACGAACGCAACCATAAAGTATAAAGTAAAACCATAATGTATTGAAAAGTGAATAAAAGGTCGATTCAAACTTAAGCATCTATCGAAAATTTATTTGTTTTTTGCAAATTGACTTTGTGATTTGTTAATCGACATAGCGAACGCCAAAAGAATGGGGAACTGAATGCACTTGTTTTTATATATACAGAGGATAAGATTGCCAAAATTCTACACAACTTATATTTATAGTAGTCCGCAACCAACGCCATCTATTGAAAATCATCCGAAGTGGCTATTTAAATTAATGATCATTGTTGAAATACAATTTTCATCGGTGGTGTTAAGTGTATTTCCATACAAAATTCCTCATTCCTCTACAAAACGCAATTTTCGATCTTCCGATTTTTTTTTTTTTTGATTTTTCGGTTTTCCTTTGGGTTCCGATTTTTTTCGAGTTTACGGATTTTCCTTTGAGTTTTTCCGAATTTTCTTTTTTTTCTAAGCCACCACTGTATTGAGCCCGACAATGCACAAAAAGAATCATTCAAATTGGTCGTGTCGTTCTCGAGTTTTTGCAAGACTAACGCACGGCAATTGGTTTTTATTTAGATAAATAGATAGAGAAAATAAATAGATAAAATAAATAGATTGGATAAAAAACAAAGAAGCAGTTTCGATGTAGCCTGCGGTGGGATTCGAATCCAGTACTTCGCAACCCAAGCGCCGAAGTTTTAACCACTGCTCCATCTGTCTCATAAAAACTGTTACACAAAATTCATATGAAAATGGCTTTTTATTCGATTTTTCGGATTTTTAGACTTTTCCGGTGGATCTTTTCAACATTTTCTTTCGTAAGAACCATCTCCTGGCAATTGCGAACACAATAAAAACAGATTTAGCCAAATCACAGCCTTCACGTGGCGAAGTGGCTTGATGATATCTTCAAGTGGCTTGACAGAGCTCCATTATTATCTTGGAATGGGAACCGAAGTCTAGAGATATCAACTAATGTGATCAAGCATACCTGTTTTAAATTAAAATTACAATGGGTTCAGTCTCGGCACAAATCATATTTCAAATCCGAGAAAATTTCTAGGATCACTCTTGCGTTACAGTATTTATTTTGGCAATGTGTACTTAATAATTATAGAGAAATAAGTTCCATAAAAAATCTCATATCAAATTATTAATGATAAATTATAATACAAAACCAGGCCTATATAAAAACTTGACGAATTAAAACGAAAGAAAAGTATTTTTTCGAAATTTGGTCGCTTTCATCTACGTTTGTTCGAAAAACCGAAAATTCCGGACTTTTTCGCCTAAGCATGTGACATTTTCCCAAAATTGGACAGCTTCGATCTATTGCACAGTGCCATAATATCCAGAATACTCCCTAAAAAATTTCAATTTACGGTCATGATAAATGAACGGGCCAAAATGAAATACCCTGACGATTCGCGAGACGTGCGGTTTATTGTTCGAAATTGGACATCGACCGACCAATTTCTATCAATGATCTGCTCTTATACTGAGGTAAAAAGCTAGTGTTAATTTTTTTGAAAACAAAATTAAATGGGAATAGTTTTCCCTGAAAATTTAGATATGGAAAAATTATTCCCAATTTATAAATATTTACACTAAACCGGAGAGTATGTATTTTTATAAAGAGTAACGAACGACAGGGAAAATTTTCATGAACAAATGCATGGGTTATTTAATTTAAACATATTCAACGGTTATACAGAATAAAAAACTATTGTGTAAGCGGCGGAGTAGGGTTGTATAACCCATTTGAATTACATAACCCACGCATTTTTTGATGAAAATTTTTCCTCTGTTTCGTTACTCTTTGTAACATTACATCTTTGACTAAACTTTTCTCCTCAGTAGGCCGGGAAAATAATATTTTAACAAAAATTACATAAAAATCCTTTTCCCAGTTCCCTATTCCCAAGGAATTACCAGAATAGTGCCACAGAGCTGGGATGTTCTACCATCACCATTTTTCGATATTTTATCGAAGTCTACATCTCTTTTTGGTAGAATTAATTTGACTTCTGTTTCGTTTATTAATTATTTCTTCTCTATTACTATCACCACCTACTAGAATATATTTGAACAATATCTATTTCACTTATTTTCATTCTGTTTCATTCGGAAAATTATTTTCATAGCATTTTTGTCTAAATTAAATTTTTCTGGCCTACTGATGGAATTAGTTTGGTGCAAATATTTTCGAAACTTGATTTGAAACTTTTGTTCCAAAACATTTTTATAGAGAGAATTAACTCCCAATTCAAAAAAATGTACAGCCAACTAATTCCAACAGTAGGTAGTTCAGGGAAAGTCAGAATAGTGCCACTGGAAACGAAAATAAATTATTTTGTGATAGGAACGCAGTAGCCACAATGTTGCAATTTAGCAGGCTGGTAAATGATACAAAAATTAAAACAGAGACAAATTGTATTCTACAGAAACGAGAAATAAACTTCGATAAATTATCGAAAAATGGTGATGTTAGAACATCCTTCACGGATTCCTACATTTATTTACGTTATGTCGTTTTTATTTTTCAAAAAGCGTATTTTTAAAGAACTAGAAGTCTTGTTCCTCTACATTGGGAATGAATGAAACCTTTCAAAGTTCCTTTTTTTCGATATACTGTAAACTTTTTCAATGGTAATGGTCTTTGAATAACACATTTTCCTAATGATTCCCCTATGAGCATTTATCAACTTGGGCCGAGTGTGAAATAGAGACTTCTTCACCATTTCATCAATTTTGGCATACATTACGGCCGACCAAATGGTCATAGTGGGTCAATCGGGGTAGGGCAACATCGTTCAATAAATTTCCAATATATTGAAAACATAAGAATTTGCAAATTTACACTTTCGTAACCTCATCCTCGGACCGAAAGTAACATTCCTATCAAATGATCGCAGCATAAACAGGTTCTCTCTTTTCTCTAAGAATTTGTAAATTTTTAAATGCCATAAAATAATTCGCATACTAAGTAGCGTTGTAGTTTCTTCCGGGTTTTGCTTTTTTCACAAAAACAAATTCAAATACATAAAAGTCTTAAAAGTTTTAGCATTTAAATTTGGAAAACCATAGTAATACAAACACATACACGTAAATAAGATACATGGCGTACATGCCATTCTTTTGGAAAGTAATGAGTTTTGTTATCTTTGTTCAATTTATTTGTTTCGAAACAAACTTTTCTTTTTTAATATACTTCCTTTCCAAAATATCAATACAATTTTTTCCTTATCGAGGATTCGAATAAATTCGAAACCCGTAACTGAACATTATTGAACCGAAACCATTTACTTATATACATAAGGTTATGGTTCAATTGTGATTGAATTATATTCGTTTTATATATCATTTTTGGGGGAAGGTGGCGATATGCGAAACTTTTCTAACGCTTAAAATAGAATGAATACATATTTCAACACGATAAATTTTTGAGAATGTTATATACGCACACGTGTTTGATGTGTTTGGTATTCCCAAGTTGAACGATTTTAAATGTGGGTCCCCCATTAAGCACTTATAAAATTGTTTGCGACAATCAATTGATGTGGGATATGCCCGACTTGTATGTAGACAGAGAACTGTCGCAAATTGCGATTGATTTACATAAAAATTTTCTATTGAATATGTCGAATTTCAAATGACTTTATTGAAATGTTGAAATTTATTATTTCTTGTGTAAATTTCGATTGGATATGTTGGTACGAGATGTCCTATAAATACTGCTGTACATATTCATAATGAATTCAACAAACGTATTTTCAATTACTGTTTAGATTCAACTCCTATTATGTTGAAATATCAATACAAATTACAAATAAAACATTTCTTTTATTTTAAAACAACAGTAGGAGTAGTCTGCAAAGTCGGTCTCAATAAATTTTATTTTAAAGTCAAAAGTCGATTTGGACCAAATCCTCTATTATGTATTTAAAATTCGAATACAGAAGGAAAATCAAACATTTTTTGCAGTCGTGCAGGAAATTTATAAATCATATATTATCTCATGCTAACTAGGTCAGTTTGTTTGCCTAATTTCATAAAATATGCGAGATCTATAGAAGATGAAAAAGGTAAAATTATGCTCTATGTAATAATAACCAGTTATGGAAAATATCTTAAAATGGTTACAGTATTCTACGATTGGTAAAATGTTGTACAAAAATATTTTGGAAATCTGTTTTTCTTTGGATATTGACGACTTAGACAAGGATTTACTCGAGAAACATTTTGTATCTTAATCTCAATTATTATATTTGCTGAATCATTTTACATCGAGGTGAGGTTACCAAGACGTTGGAAGTTTCGTTTCGAACTAATAATCTTCCAACGTCTCGGTAACCTCACTTCGATATAAAATTAATATCTGGCTATCACCTAGAATAACGCAAAATTTCATATAGAAATCGAGGTTACGCAGGAAAACATAATAATTCGCTAAGGCATTGTGACTATACTTTGTATGTAAACGTTCAAAATATTTTCAATATTTTTGTAGTTTGGTTACTGATGAGACCATCAAATTTTTTAATTTAAAGAATTTAATTTTTCTTTAGTTCGAAACCAAACCACAGAATAGATATATCCAGAACCGCCATTACGTACACTAAAAAATTTATTTTCCTACTTTATTTTTTTCTCTGAACTGTAATTATTTTAACAAAATTTAGCCATTGGTGTTCGTGGTTGGTTTTAGTTGGATCAGCCGATAATTCGCTTCGCGTGGGCAAAAACAAACGTCAAATTGAGGGAGTTACACAAGCTATGATGAATAATATGGTTATGGATGAAATCCAAGAATTTGCAACAAATTATCTAATTAATCCACCCGGGCCAAGAGAGTTTTCGTGATACACAAATAAAACCTCCAATACGATCCTGGTTAAATCGGTAACGGGTTTAAAACAGCTACAGAATTGTTCGAATTTTTTGCGACAATCTGAATAGCGTTCCTATAGAGTTTCGCTCAGGCTATTCGACTAATGATGATGACGGAGTTGGTTGAACTTGAATACTAAACGATGGTCGACTACTATTTAATGTGAATGAATCATTCGATTGGGATGATGGTGTAATCGGGGGGTCAGCGAACATGTGTTGCCATCCCGAACTCATTGTAATTTCTGTTTCGCTTTTACGTTGCTTCCGTAAATTTCTTATCTCTGTTTTGTTCACTGGATCGGCCAGGGACACATCATGACAAGTCATTTTATTTAAAATGATTCGTCCATCCTGATGAACCCGAGGCATTAATTTATATTTATTCAGTGTTGTAATTAAGGGTTGTTTCATTAGTAAGACTTGTTGCAGCTAATTATGTGATGCCTTCGTTAGAAAGACGCCGATTTGCTCATTTACTTGCAAAAAGAAATGTCCATTTCCTCGTACTGTGGTAAGATTCCATCATCCAATTTCTCGTGTCCGCTTACGATCCTCCACCGCCGACATTTCCATAATTCAGACAATCCATAAATATCTGTTTTTTCTACTTTCATTAACCGTGTTATCAATGGTTCGTAATCACGAGCATAATTTTACACTGAATATCGACCGAAAATAGGGTTTTAGCTGCAGACGATATTAATCTACAAACCTCGTGTCGTATCCATATATTAGGATGAATTGATTTTGCGATAATAAATTTCTCGGTATTAGTGAGTCCTTGTTGAAGCAATGGAATTGAAATACATACTACAACCGTGCCACCCGACTTACGATGTTACACCAACGATGTAGTCAAAAAGTGAGCCATACAAATTTTTACCCTCTTTGTAGTTCAAAAACGCAAGCAAGTACGACAAAATAATTCGTTGGTTTTTTTCGTCCAAAAAATACCCACAGTTTAGTAATCCCCGATTCCATAAGCGTTTGCTTGGCAATCGAAGATAGCAGAAAATTTCCAGCAGAAAAAATGTGTTTTGCTATTCACCGCTAGAGGCATCACTATCACAAAAATGAAATTTTTTCTGCTGGTATTTTTTTACACCAGCAGAAAATTTTCGATATTTTTATGCAAATTAAAAATTCGCTGCAGAAAGTTTTATGAAAAATCAGAGAATTTATGAAAAAGAAGAGAAAATGTATGTTTAATCGTTTTGAAGCGATGAAAGTTAATTTTCTTTAAAAAACGATTTGCGTATGTATAGTGTAAGCACCCTCAAAACATAATTAAATTATCATAATCATAATTATGCAAAAACAGGACAACATCAAAAAAATGACCATCGTTTAAAGTACTCCATACATTTTTTAAGTCATTTTAATGTGAATTGTTTTCAGTTTATTAACAAAAGTGTTAGAAAAACACCCCTGTAACTACCCTGGGTGTATGTTTTTATGGTAGCTGAGATCATATTCTATATACATGAGTAACATAAGATTCACACCTGGCGTCAGTAGCCGTCTATACATTTTAGAAGTCATTGTAATGTGAAAGGTTTTCAGTTTTTTAACAAAAGTATTAGAAAAACCCCCTGTAACTACCCTGGGTGTATGTTTTTATGGTAGCTGAGATCATGTTCTATATACCTGAGTAACATAAGATTCATACTTGGCGTCTGTAGCCTTCCATACTTTTTTTAAGTCATTTTAATGTGAAATGTTTTCAGTTTTTTAACAAAAGTGTTAGAAAAACCCCCCTGTAACTACCCTGGGTGTATGTTTTTGTGGTAGCTGAGATCATATTCTATATACATGAGTAACATCAATTTCACACATGGCGTCAGTAGCCGTCCATATATTTTAGAAGTCATTTTAATGTGAAATGTTTTCAGTTTTTTAACAAAAGTGTGTAACGTGTCTTGTCCTAGGGACTGACAGTTAACAGAAATTTTCCCCACTCAGAGGCTTAAGGGCGCTAGACCGCAGGGATAACGGTAAGATCAGAAAAAGGAAAAGAAAACAGGAATGCAAACGGGATCTGCTCACCTAACTTACCTAGGCCTCATCCTTAGTTATAGCTAATTTAGCCTCTCATTCTGAAAAGCAAGCAACACTCTTCGAGCAGCAAAATATTACAGAAGTGTAATAAGTTAATGTAACCCCAAAGAAATTTAATACTAATACCAACAAAACACAAACTTTAAATGAACAATCGATAACCATAACGTTAATATTTTTCTTTTAATGAATAAACAAATCATACTTCTATATAATCACTAAATTACACAAAAAAAAGAAAAAAAACCGGGAATGATTACATCGAATAATTACTACTAGGATGACGTCATCAAATCGTGATGATAGCTAATAATGTCCTTAGGAAATCTAACGGATACGCGTAGAGGATCATGCATGAGCCGCGGAAAGAAATCATCAGCTGTCATCAGAGAAACTTAACTAACATAATTAAATTAATAATTATCAAAAAAAAAAAATAGTAACTAACAAAATTAAGGTGTTACTTAAGAATTCAACATTAGATAGAAAGCACAAAATTCATTATAATAAATTGATCGAAAATTAATATTTTGTTCGAGAATATAATAATATAAAAGATACGATTAATATAGAAATATTAAATAAAAATTAAATTCAAAAACTTGCGCAAGTTGACGGTGATGATGCCGATGACGCCGGTTGAGGTATTATATCCAAATGATGAACGATATCCATGACTGTATCCTTCACATAGACTGTGTTAACGTTGACTTTCAAGAATTCCGTTAAACGGAATAATTTGGTGTTTGTTTAAATGGAAAACGAAACACGTGATTTTTTTTCTCTACACCACACCTTTTAGTTTATTTAACCGAGAATTAAATTCTGCGGATTTATTTGGCGCACAATAAAGTCCCATTCACCATGGATTATTATCACATATAATAAGTTTTCGGACTTATGAATTATTGGTATACTAATTGTTATAGAGTTTATTATTATACTTAGCTTAACTTATTATTATTATTTTATTTAATTATTATTTGGTTTTTATTCTCTACCACACCCAATTTCTTATTGAGAAAAAGTGTTTATCGGCGGTAACAGATTTTTTTCCATTACTTAGATGCACCCACAAACGGTATTATAATTGGTTATTAACTAGATAATGAATCTAACTTTAACAAAATTTTACAAAGTTATTTAAATTTTGTGTATTATTAGTATTAATATACAAAGTAAAATTTATTATTTTCTTTGTTTAATTTTTATATTTGCCGACCAGTGATTAATTAATATGCAAAAGCACTGATCCAACTTGATCTATATTTTATTTAGAAAAAAAACTGACTGACCGGCGATGATCGACTCATCAAAATTATTCACACACTGACCAATTTATAGGTTTTCACCAAAAAAAAACAATATCCCCTAAGTAAATTTATGGTTATACATCGAGTAAGGTTGGTAACCAACCTTAACAATAGACGTACTAGGCAGGGGTATTCAACCATATCATCTTGGAACGACAAATGTGTAGCGGACGATCGTTACAATGAGTACATGAGTAACATAATACCGTGGACAGACACAAAAATTATCGCAATTTCTTCAAAAAATGAAATCGCGATTTTATAATTATGGTGACAGACACAAACCCGATTTTGTTATTCTGCAAACGTTCAAATTCATATTTAATTAATAAAATAAAACAATTTCAATGCGTATTTGATGATTTTGAATTACATCGAATTAGTTACAATAAGTTAATATAAACTAAATGTATAAATAATTTCTGTCACAGTTAAACAATTTCAAAATTTAAGTTACAATCTAACAATTTTTCTGTATACATTCAATGAAAATTACTTATGGTTCCACAGCCCCATACAATCATACCGATTTTTTCTTATATTTCGCATTTATCTTCTTCCTACAACACGATTGTAGTAATCTTGTTCTATAAACGCAATAATCCTGTTTTGCCAAAATCGTGTGCTGACAAACTGAAAAAATAACTACATAATCTCGAATTCGCGATTAGCTAGTTTGTGTCTGTCTAGGGTATAAGATTCACACCTGGCGTAAGTAGCCTTCCATACATTTTTGAAGTCATTTTAATGTGAAATGTTTTCAGGTTTTCAGCAATCCTAAACTGAAAAGATTTCACATTAAAATGACTTAAAAAATTTATGGAAGGCTACTGACGCCAGATGTGAATCTGATGTTACTCATGTATATAGATTATAAACTCAGCTACCATAAAAACATACACCCAGGGTAGTTACAGGGGGGGTTTTTCTAACACTTTTGTTAAAAAACTGAAAACAATTCACATTAAAATGACTTAAAAAATGTATGTAGTACTTTAAACGATAGCCATTTTTTATGTTGCCCTGTGTTTGCATAATTATGATTATGATAATTTAATTATGTTTTGAGGGTGCTTACACTATACAAACGCAAATCGTTTTTTAAAGAAAATTAATTTTCATCGCTTCAAAACGTTTAAACGTACATTTTCTCTTCTTTTTCATAAATTCTCTGATTTTTCATAAAACTTTCTGCTGAGAATTTTTAATTTGCATAAAAATATCAAAAATTTTCTGCTGGTGTTAAAAAGTAACAGCAGAAAAAATTTCATTTTTGTGATAGTGATGCCTCTAGCGGTGAATAGCAAAACGCATTTTTTCTGCTGGAAATTTTCTGCTATCTTATACAGCATAGTTTCCGCCAGGTTCGCAATATTTACAGGCGGTTAATGTGTCGAATGCACATACTCGCACACATGTTATTTCTTCGTTGGATAACAACAACATGATAACAAATATAAAATTAATAAAGTGCTAAGCAAACATTTAACCAAATGCAATTTCAATGTACGGAATGATTCAATCTATAATTGTATCGGCAACAACGATACAATTAACAACTTTGACATAGACACATGGACATACATATGTCGGCCGGATTATAATAACTCAAATTTCAAGATGTTGGTCCAATTCCAAGTTTAATAGACGCGTATATACTCGACCATAAAAACTATGGTTAACATATTTCCGCATTATTAGTCCAGGTTTTTCGGTTAATATAACCCGTTGGAATGCTAAACAATTCACGACATTCGATGTATTTTGCTTTGTTTTTGATTGTTTCCATATCGGTATGTAAATTTTTATATAATTTATAACTAAAATAAATTAAAAATTGATTTTTATCGCGTACTTACAATATGGCCGAATGTCTTGATTATTTTGTCTATCAAAGTCGATGTCAAAATTTGTGTATTCAGTTATGAGTTAAAATTTTTGCTATTTAAATTTAAAACTTACAAAAATAACGAATTATTCCTTCCTTATCGCGAATCAAGGTCAAAAAAATGAGTCAATATTTGTTCATACAAAAACAGCGTTATGACGCTTCAGTCTATTTTGTGACCAAACTTCCAACGTCTTGGTAACATCCTAGATGTAAAAGTAATTCCTGGGTATCACGCAGAATAACCCAAAATTTGAGTTATTTTACTTACTACGTTTACATGATGAGTTTGCCCAACTTTTAACCTTGTTTGCTTCCATCCATCATTCAAGCTTCAAAAACTTCCGCATACTACGCAAACATATTATCCATACCAATGGTCTTTTGCCAAGAGGCGTTTTACTATTTTCATAAGTTGTATTTAAATATTTTAAATTATTTAAATGAATAAACTTTGGCCTATTATAGGACTAAGTAAATTATATAATGATACAAATTAGCTAGGTCCAAAATCACTATTATCGGCATTTTCAGGGTCCCTGTCAGCGTCGTGCGTCTATGCGTATTTTATAATTTTCGACGTTACGGCGTCGATAATGCGTCAACAATTGATATTGGCATCGACAATGTAGACAATTGGCGTATAATATGTCGAGAATGTAAATAATTGGTAGATAATTGTAGATTATTATAATGATTCATGTTTGTTCTTGTATTTTATAATAATACATTAGTATTATTGTATATTAAAATAAGGAAAGGCGTTTGTTATAATTTGGCCGTATGAAAATGACAATGTACTATAGCATTGCCCGTACTAATTTTAATACTTAAGACCAAGTTAAATTGTTGATGAGTTCAGAATAAACTAAATTAATGATTGTTTGGCTATTAAGCATTCGGGTCCACTATACATTACAAGTTCAACCTGAGTTTCCTGTATGCCTCAAGCACAATCGACTTACAATACTGTTGCTAGTGCCAAAAACTAGGAAGCTTAATACGAAAAGTAGGTTGTGCAATAAATAAATAGAGATGGTATGAACATTTTTACTTCAGATTGAGCCACTCATATCGATGCGATAGTTCACATTTCAAGCGGTCTTTCTTCTTTAAGATAAGGTACATCGCTGCCACTGTCAATTCATCAAATTTAACTTCGCTTCGCCAGGACGAATGAAAAATAGGGTCAAAAGTACGGTTCTACGATGTTTCTCTTTCGAATAGCAAGAGTGCTGAATTAGGGAATTCAATGTAAAATGGATCATCATAGTGTTCAGATTTAATGTAGTCTAATAAATTACGCAAGTTGCGTAATTTCAGAACTTCGGCCTTCCACCATTTGCACTTTTTCGATTGTAAATCTTTCTGCAATTGTAAATCGGTTTGGAACGTCAATATGGGCTATATTTTGTTGCTCAACAGCAAGAGGTTTATCTCTCCTCTAATTAGCAACACGTATTAGAAAAATTTTGTCAGTTGCAGATGCAGGGTATGTGTGAACTGCATTCGATACACTTACTAAATGCTTTTAGGATTGTAATTCATTGACGTTATGATGTTGTAATTCCGGGAGTATTTAACGTAACCAAATAGATATCAGTGTATCTTTAACTCGCCAATTTTGCGCCGATACTCTTCTTTCGCTTATCTCATCACAATTGCGACATACTCTAGGCTAAATTAACCGATGTAATTTTTCTCATCATTTGAGTCTTGTGTAAGTCGCCCGCATGAGCAGGCCAACCTCCAAATATAGTAAGACGCGATAATCGAAGCAACATTTGCACAACATGGGTGAAATGGTGATAACCCGCTGAATCATAATGCAAAAGATCAAAGAGAATACTGTGATGCAAATCAAAATTAATGAATTAATAAACAAAACGACAGCAAGCATATGAATAGGTTTTAGACCTCTTTTTTTTTATTTTTGGATGTGATTAAAAAATGTGACCCGACTGAATGCTAGCTCGTCCATAATAAATTGAAGAATCTCTGCTGCTTGAAACTCTATTTCCCACACAAATTTCGTGGGAGCGCGGGCGGGGGAGGAGGGTTTCCAAACCAAGGCGAAACAATTTTGGACTTACTCTACAAATATATAGCATTTATGCATGTGAGTGAAGTTACTGCTAAAGTTTTACTAGTAAAAAAATTTAGCAAAAACTTCACATGTTTGTATAGCAGTGTGAAGTTTTTACTAAATCTATGCTAAACGTTTATACGTTTTGGTGCATATCAAAATGATACCTGTATTAAGCGGAATTAACGTATTTCCTATTTTATTAGTTTTATTTTAAATATTTTTCAATTATCTTTAAAATAACCTGAGAGAAATTATAATATATTTACCATTTCATTAATCAATATTCACTAATAAGAATATTGCGGTTAATAAAAGTAAAAAAAAAATAACTAGAAAATTAGTATCCGAGGCAGATTAGTAACAAACACTACACGCTGAACTACATAAGGAAGAATTATTAAAATTAAATGAGATAACCGAAAAAATTATAAACCACACTAGGGTGAAATGGGTGGGATAATAGAAAAATTGAAAAAATAATACCATGCTCCAAAGGCAGGGAACTCTTATTTTTAGAAATGGTAACAAATAAAATGAAAGCTCTTAGTGCCACAATAGATATCTATAGAGATCTAAATGCAAACTGAGAAATATGAATTATTAGTTGGGGCTCACGTTAGTAAGAAAAATAGTGAGGAAATCCTTATATATAGGGACGAGATCAATTTATAGAATTTTGTATTATAACCAAAAATATATTAAGAATTGTTAGATCAACTGAGATATGCCTAGAAATCTATACACTCCCATCCAGGGGAGGAGCAAGTTTTTAAAATTTAGTATTATAACCAAATATAATAAAAATTTTCAGACTAACTGAGATATCCCTAGAGATCTAAACACAACTTCAGGTATATGGGGTGTTAGTTGGGGACCGTATCAATTAGAAAATATATTCAGATGCTCCCCATCCAGGGGAGGGGCAAGTTATTAAATTTAGTCTAGGGATATCTCAGTCAGCCTGAGGATGTTTATTATATTTCGTCGTAATACTAAATTTTATTAACTTGCCCCTCCCCTGGATGGGGAGCATCTGAATATATTTTCTAATTGATATGGTCCCCAACTAACACCCCATTTACCTGAAGTTGTGTTTAGATCTCTAGGGATATCTCAGTCAGCCTGAGGATGTTTATTATATTTCATCGTAATACTAAATTTTATTAACTTGCCCCTCCCCTGGATGGGGAGCATCTGAATATATTTTCTAATTGATATTGTCCCCAACTAACACCCCATATACTTGAGGTTGTGTAACTCTAATTTTCGATAATTTTCCGTCTTACCCAGGTAATATCACTAACACAAACACAATTAATGAAATTAGCAAAAGTTTAGCATTTTCTTCACACTCGTATAGCATTTTCTCTATCAATTAGTAATTGTTGAACTTAGGAAAGTCTGTACGTAGAAAAATCTGACCTGGGGCCGTACTCTTGAAATCGGAGGAAATTTCCCTTGATTGGAATACAGTTTGATTTGAAATTCTCTATGTTATTTGAATTTTTCGCCTGCTAAAGAGGAAAAAGATTTAATTGATTTGTTTTTTTTTGTATAAATTTAGGTCCGCATAATTTTTAAATCTAAAATTTATTCAAAAAAGAACTAAAATTTTTTCAATAGTGGAAAGTTAGATTCTATATGTGTGGTTTAAGTTAAATCTAGACACATTTTGAATCAAAATTGGATTGGAAAGCTACTATTATTTTTAATTAGGCATTATTTATGTTTTGAGATTTTAAAATAAACAAGAAAACCAAAGAATAATTAATAAATATTGTTGTTGTTTTGTTAATATCTAATGATTATGATTAATTTTCCACATATTTTACATTGTCGACGTGAGTTATTTAATTGTCAACATACGTTGTCTACACGTGTAGACAATGTATTAATTGCGCCATGTTCACAATACGGCACAACTCTGGTTCCTGTGCCCAAAAAACAGAAAAATTGCTCGGAAGTCTGGGTGTAATAATGGTATTTAATTAATCAATAAAGGTAACTAATGGTATTTCGAGATTCTTCCATTTTTAATTTTTCTTTTTTAATTTATTTACAATGCAATGTGTTTTGGGGCTCAATGCTCATCCTGCTCTTTCGTGGTTGTGCTTTTTTATGCCTACTCAGCCAACTTGAGGACGTACGACAATAGGACCGAATTAAAATCATCTGCACATTGCAAGCTCCAAGCCAGCCTATACTAGCATGGAAGAGGTTCGAACACTGACAGGGGTCCTCATAATATGTTGATGAAATTCCACTTTGCATCTTGTCCGTATCGGGATTCGAACCTGGTATCTGCCGATCCAAACTACTGTGCCATTTGGTCGGTCATTTTTAATTTGAAAAATTGAAAAGCTTTTGGTGGTTTGTAAAAGTTTTTTATTTTATTATAAACAGTATTTTAATAAATTTATATTTAAATAAAATATTTTGTATTAATTTAAATTAATTGTTAATAAAAACTAATTTTATTTTTTGTACTTTAACAATATTTATTAATTCTTCCTTACGGTGATAATAAATTTGAATATTTGATTTTTAAAATGATCGATTTCGGATATATTCCTTCCTAAGTTTTTTTAAATAACTATCAATAGTAGTTATTTAAATAAAATACGGAAGAAGGAGTATATCCGAAATCGATCATTTTAAAAATCAAATATTCAAATTTATTATCACTGTAAGGAAGAATTAATAAATATTGTTATAGTACAAAAAATAAAACTAGTTTTTATTTACAATTAAATAAAGTGATAAAAGTGCACAAAAGTGAAAAACATGATTAATCATGAAACAAAAATTTAAATTAGTTTCATTTTTATTGTTATTAACCGCCATATTTAATGGCGAAGTGTTATGTGCACCATCTTGGTGTGCAGCGGTTCGATACAGTATAGCGATTTAATTTGTTGTCTGTTGAGGATAAACGGGGGTGGATTATGTAAACATTATGACTTCAACTTATGGCGAATGGCATCAAAAGGCTTTTTGTTTAAGGCATTTTAGGCTGTCACAATTGTTACTGTTTGTTGTTTTTTGTCGTACATATTTTGTAAATTTGATGTGGATTTATAAATTCGAGCTAGTACTTCAAATATAAAACTGTCAAAGGGCTTAATTAAAAATTTAGAAAATACGATTTTAACTTGTTTTTAAAACAGTTTTTTGATAAATTAAAATCAAATTGATCATCTACGGTTTTGAATGATTTTGCTGATCGATTAATGGGATTATTGTCGCCATAGTTGTTAGGATGGTGTTTGAGGGCCAAAATTGATGATAACGCAGAGTCCTGCTTGGGACAATTATGGATATGTTTTCCAGTATGAAAGATGAATCGGTTGTGCCCGAAAAGGACATTTCCGATAAAAGTGACATCCAGAAGTAGATGCTTGTTTTCAAACGTGCATATGTTATGTTTTTTGCGCTTGTAGAGTAAGAAGGTAATTATACAAACTACAAAAACCACCCAATACCACGAAACATTTAAAACTCTAGTTCACTTTCTTCTCTCTTTTCTTATTTTTACAACAATTTCTTTATAAATATCATTTTTAGTAGAAACCTGTCAACGTTCTTTGGACATAAAATTACTTTTCTTGACAAAGAAGGGAAGATAATAATTATTTGAACAAAATGTTTTACAAAAAAAAATGTTGTCACCAAATCACAAATTAAATTTTCTAGAATTTCAATAGTCAAGTTGTAACAACAAATTACCATAGTCTTGATCAACAAATCTCATGGTTTCTACTAAACTCAGCTTCTCATGGAACAAAAGCTAAACATTGCCGGAATAGCTTTCGGTGATATTTGTTACAAATATGATACAAATCGTATCAACTTTGGCCGAGTTATTATGAAAAACCCGAAAATATAACTTTGTTCGGGAGGTACACAAAGGAAACGAAATTTTGGGGGAAAAATACATGGTAAAAATTTCATGACGATCGGTTGAATGGCTGAAGCATTATACAAAAACAGACTAATAAAATTGTCTTATAGATAACATATCCTTGGACCGAGCACAATTTTCTTAAAATCTTTTTAGTTTCAAAATTCACCATTTCGAGGCTGAATCTTGCCGAATATATTTATTGTCATGACATTGTTTATTAAAAATCACCTGATCACAAAATTAAAACTAGTTTGACGTTCCTGAAATTTGTTTATTGAATTGAGGAAAACCCGTCTAAAATTAAATGATAATCTTCATTGAATTGATGATCTTCATATTTTTATGAGGCCTTTTGAGGTAAGATTTTTGATTAAAATTTTCTATATACTCGCGAATACTCTAATACGTAAACTTTCCAAGTTTTTCCGATTAAAGCAAAATTCCGGTTATCTTTTGAGGTTTCAGCCACTAGTTTCATTATAGAATCCGCCGGAGCAAATCGAATTGGAAGATGCTTATAAATAAAATGAAAAAATTTGTATTGAGTTTACTAATCGTTTTTTATGATCCTCCACTTCAAACTTCACTAGCATAAGGTTTGGATAAATATTGCTAAAAGAGGGTTTTCAAGTACCAGGAATCGATTGGCATGGTTCTGGGTTTCGAGAAAAATCGGTTAGGGGATCCTTCAAAGGAGCTCGGATTATTTTTTAATTTATTTCTTAAACCAGATGACTCTGATGAAAACTACTGAAGAGGGGTTTTCTGATTTCAAGAAATGTCGTTTGGTGTCCCGGAGAGGCCCAAATGTGAGAAGTGCAGTTTTCAAATACTAGTAATCGATTGTGATGGTTCATGATATCAAGAAAAATGGTTTAGAAGGTCAGTCGGGGGACCCGTGATATTTTTTTTTTTTTTTTTTTTTTTTTACCAGATGAATTTGATAAAAATTCCCGAAAGAGGGTTTGCGAGTATTAAAAATTGTTATTCTCATGGAGAAATTCGGCTTAGAGGTATTGCTCAACGCCCAGTCATACCTATTAGACAATCATATAAATTACTAGGAATACTCTTCTGGATCTAAGTAGTCCAATAATATTACTGAAGTTCATGACCCATTAGAAAATCATATAATTTACTAGGGATACTCGCTTGGGCTTAGACAGTCTACTAATGTCACTGAAGTTCATGCTGAATGGTTAGAAAATACTTAGAATTACTATAGAATGTATCTAAGGCTAATTAAAAATCACATCTCTTCTAAATTACACAATTAAAATTCGCCTGAATGTTTACTTACAACAAACCTATTACAAAAAGTTTGTTGTTGTTGTATTTTTTGGATTAGTTTGGATAAACTTCACTAGCATACCATTTACTTATTAACTTTGTACCCCACATCACTAGAAAATTTTGTTGGTAATACGGTTGTTGATGTGTGGAAAAAGCACACATACTTTTTATGTTATTGTTTGGCTGAAAGAGAATATAATTTTGCTTTAGAAAAAATGAGACATAAACTAAGTCGAAAGTCGAAAAATGTGATGGTACAACATACCACCTCTGCATTAATTTTTTTTTTTTTTTTGATTTACAAGGAGTACTTCACCTATACCAGATATGATTTCCAAGCCCCCCTAACATGAAGTTCTAAATAATTTCACCGGTAATCTTCCCCTCTGCGCCGCTTAATTCTAAACTTTTATTAAAGTGCTCGTTGTTCTTATGAGAATCCATTTACCAGTTTCGACAATGCAAATTTTTCTGGTGTAGTTTTTTTCTAATTGCATTAGCATGAGCATTTTGGCAAAATGAGTCAATCTGGTTATACTATTACGAGAAATCTCTTATGGCAGCTGCTAAATCCTCTACACAGATTTCCACCCAAACCATTGGGACACACATTCAAAATACTATTTGAAAACCAATTATCGAAACTTTCAATTTCACTTGTAGGTCTGCTGACCAATACTTTCTGCGACCTTTCCACTGATAAGCAGGACATTAATTGGAATGTCTTTAATATTGATAACCTTAATCAAAATTAAATGAAACTAAGTCTTCCAAACGGTTGCATATGCACTGTACCAAACGTCGGTCAAAGTTTTTCGATTCGATAAATTAATCCAAATTCCCTTCTTCTAGATTCTGTATGGCCTAAATTCTCGTTGTGTATCGATTAACCAAATACGTACGTACAAACGACTACCAATAAAAATTCCTGTGTAAAATGAGAAAACTTTTCTAATGTAAAAAAATCATATTTGTTTCCTTCCTATTTATGAAAAATCATCATCAGCATTTTACCGTTGGCTCCTTTTTCGATTTAGTTGATAACATAAAAAAACACTGAATTACAATGCAGGACGCACGGCCTCGACATATGATTAATAAAAATTGTGTTATCACAAAAATAACTTTTTGCAAACGTGTATATGTAGTCGGCTGCTCGTATATGGTCAACAGAATGAATTTTGATTCCAAGCTATAATTTCTAAATAAAAAAAAATAAAGAAATCACGCTGATGCAATCGGGTGGAAGAGAATCAAGTTTGTAAAATGGAACATATAAATTGTACACGCTCTGTTACACTATTTGTGTATCGTATCGATCCACCGCAGATTGTTAAGTCAACAAAAAACAAAATACACGGGTAAAATGCATTTACCATCCACCCCCTTGCCAAACTTATTAGGGGCGCGGTATACACACAACTATTTCATATATTGTACACACACCCGTATAAAACACAAATACACGATAAGGAAAAAAGCTCAAGTACGTAATAAAAAATTAGGACGATACTCGTTTGCTTCAGTTTAATATTTGTAAAGCAATATTACGTTATGTGCATAATATGCAGGGTGGTTCACTTAAATTGATTGCAAATGAAAGCTTAGGGAATATTAATTATTATTTTTGTTGAGTCGATGTCTACTCGTAGCTTTCCTAAGACCAATGGATGGGGGCTTTTTCCGAGATAAATAGAAATACAAACTATCAGTATTGAGCAAAGAATTGACTTTATCCATCCCAGATATGATATACTATAAACCGAATTTGACAAAAATTGCACTTAACCCGTTTTTCGCTAGCAGTAATGTGAATTATGTTTTATGAATTGAACGAATTTTTTTGTTTGTCATTTTTAAAACTGATTTTTAATATTTTTAACTATAACAATCCATTACACCCTTCAGAAATTTACAAAATAGTAGTTAGAAACGTCACGAGGTAATCAAAACTTTCGTTCGAAATATACCTACCTGAAAAAATCACAGCTTGTGGAAGAGCTGTGCAATTTCGATTCCGAAAATTCATCCTAAACTATTTTAGATAAGGTCGCAAGTAAAATTATTCCTTTCCAACCACATCTTTTAAGCACTTTAAGTACAAGCAAATGGCGATTATGGGGTACTAAATCTTATTATGTATTTCTATCACTTTCCTTTTCAATTCTCCACATTTATTAAAATTAAAATGTAAAAACAAATGCAAATAATTCAAGTTTTTAAGGCTGTATGATACTCAGGACTGGTTTGTATATTTAATAAATTTGAATACCTAAAATTCGTTCAAATAATTTTATTTACTTTACTTAGAATTGTAAAATTAATAAACTAATTTTATAATTTTCATTCATTTTGGGACACATTCATTATTTATTAATTTGCCATCTAGCGACAATAAAAATTATTTTTATTTTATCGTCATTACGGCGTAAACACAAAAAAACATCGTTTAACGTAATTTTTCGAACGATAAGAATCAAAATTTTAAAATATTTTAACACTTTGCGGCCATGTGGTTGGTTACTTGCATGAATGAAATTAGAAACATCAGAAACAGAAAATTCAGAAACATCGGACGTGCATTCGAGCCAAGTTCAAGTGTAAAAATCTAAATATTTTTTCAATTAATGTTGATGAGCCTTAAACAAAAGCCAAGCTATAAAGATTTCTTATCCTCACAGCCTAAGCTAAGAGATTCCTGTATTACTGCACTGATGTTGCCAGGTAGGTTTCAGTGGTTGTTATCACATTTGCATCTCAATGATAATTCGGTAATGTCTCAAAAGATTGACAAAAAGTTTGATAAACCTTTGAAAATCCGTACTATGTTGAACGTTTTGGAGAAGATTTTCACGCAATTTTATAAACCTGGGTTGTGTCAGTCGCTGCATGAAAGTATGGTAAAATTTGAAGGACGCAATGTACTTAAACAATGCTAATGAAACCAGTTAAACGGGTGTATATAATTTGAATCAGAGCATAACAGTTGAGGTATATATAGCACTTTCAAGTGTACATGGGGAAAAAATCATTAGGTGCTCGAGTAATCAAAGACTTGACAAACACATTCATTGCAAAAAATCATCACGTCTATTTTGACAATTTTTAATTCAGTGAGCCTTCAACGGGAATTAATGTCTCTTGGTATTTATTGTTGCGGTACTGCTAGAAAAGGTAGAAAACATATGCTGACAGGCCTAATATCCGATAAGAATATGAAAGAAGGATCGTTGGATAGGAGTTTCCGAGGTTGGAAAAGTGTGGCAGTTAAATAAATAGACAAAAAATCGGTTTACATTATAAGCAACTTCCATAATCCAGAAAAGAAACAACGGTAAAAAGAAAGCAGTCCGAGGAAATATTGTGTCCTACACTTGAGGTGGACTGCAATAAACATATGAGATATGTAGACAAAGCGGATATGATAAAGAGCGTCTACGAAAAAGATCACAAATCTTATGATTTTTAGATATAAGTGGTAACAATACGTTTGTTATCTTTACGCAAAGGACAATGGACAAGGCAATGAATCTAAAAAAAAAATCGGTGATGTGTTATTCCCGTCCAATAAGCCCATTTATTGAACCAAAACCAAAGACCAAAAGTAGAAACAAAAAATCCAGAATTTAAAAATGATAAATCAACGGTCGCTTTGGGACAATGGGTGGGATAAACCTCTGAGCGCGATGGATGTGTAATACATGTGGGGTTGGACAATGTCTAACACAAACTAACAATTGTTTTGCATAATTTCATTGTAAATGAAGCTTTAAATTGGATTAAATGTTCCTTGTGGTATTCCACTGAAACCACACACTAACTCCTTTATTTAATTAAAATAAATTGAATTTTCCTCATAACATGTCATTTAATGTGCGTTTTTTGAAACTTTGATAATAATTTCCAAAAAATGTTGTCTACGGGCTCAAAAGCTTAAACAAAATTATCAAATTTCTACGTCATTTAGATTGCATGTTTCCTTAAAACCTGATGCAAAAGTTTCCGCCCCGGAAAAATATTAAGAAAAATGATTTTTACAATTCTGAAAAACGATCATCTGTGAGATCTACCCAAAGACAAACTAAACATTTTACTTCGATAATCATGTATTAAAATCTCAATTATATATTTAACTTACAACATTAAAGCTTCTCGTGAACTACTTAATGTAGGTAAAAAATGTAAACACGAAAACCTTACAGAAACATTATATGTTGATTAAAATTGAATTCGTAGCAAAAATAGAGCATATAACTCTGGAGTAAACGTGGATTATTGTTCTATTTCAGTTACCATCCTTTGCCAGTTTTAATTTTCCGAAAAACAAATGAAAAAAATAAGCTTACCATCATAAATTGACCTTGTAAACATTTGGTTTTCAGCACCCACACACGAGTTTTCATATATTTCCCAAATAAAGACATATAAGGAAAATCAGACTTGATTTTTGTTGTTACCACGTAGCTTTTAGACTGCTGAGAAAGTGGCTATTAGTAAAGGCCAAATTAGGAAGAAGAAGCACGAGTGGTTATTTTGGGAATTTTTGAGTGTATTTACAACTATATTATCGGTGAATTTGTGAACTAAAAAGCTGGTAACAAAATTGTTCTGAGATATTGTTCTCCACCTAAATGTATAACCCCTGTTTAGCTGACCCTGCCAGCTTATTAAACAGGAAATCCAATTAGTGCAGAATTATATAAATATTCCAATTCTGAGCCTGTTCAGGTGAGCATTAATTTAACGAAATAATGGGTCAACGTTTATCTCAACCACTAAAATTGTTGAATACATTTTTTGAGCTGACAGTTAAAACCATAGTCAAATATTTTATTAGATAACAAATCAAACGCATAATATATAACTTAACAAATATGACAACCACAAATGGTAATTATTTCAAAATTGCAAAATGTTAAAACTGTACGAACCGATATGATTTTACCGGGGCTTTAGTTGTAGTGTTCGAAGTGGTGGCGATTCAATTACCGGGGGCCAAAGCAAAAATTGGTTTAAAACATAAGCAAGGTGATTCACCGACCACCGAAGTTATTCGAGGTTTAAAATCATTCGGTGTGTGTGTGATTTAAACTACAGAATGTGTGTTCCTTACGCCTGCTGTAAATAAATAGAAGAAATAATATGTGTTTTGTAAAAGAGATTATTAATTTCCAACTTCACTGCCGTGATATTACCGAATTCACAGAAAGTTGGTTTAGCCGGTTACCTCTGGGTGAAATTAATCCATTTATTATATCCTAACATTGGAAGGTGTTTGCAGAGAACTTAAATATTTGACGTTGGTTAACACCACCAAATTGTGACACAAATTGACAAATTTAAGTTTACCCAATGGCATTAAATCGATATATTAAAATTGCTTTGATAACAGCCTCATTATAGTATTTGACCAAACGGCCAAGTAAATCTCACAGAGGTTTTATAATACAATCTATAAATAAAGGTATAGGTCGACACGAAAAATAATAACCTTAAACGACATAAAAAATTATATTAACGTAGCGACTTTACTCATCGGTACAAGATGAGCAATGTGTGGCTTCCCTGTGGTAGCAGTACTAATATCTCGCTCTTTCGGGATTGCATTGAGTTTATCCTCGTTAAACACTTTAGTAAATAAAGTCGTTTCTGATCTCGAGTCGGTGCATCAAAGGAACACAAGTTTGTAAAAGTCTTTGTTTTGATTTTTGAAAACAAAATGAATTTACTTTACTCTACGTACCACGAGTATTTTGTTTTTACCCCGCAATGACGAAATGTGTTCAAGATTATTGGTCATTAATTTATTATAACATGCAATGATTAGGAGCAGAACAATGAAAATTAAGAAACAAATTTATTTAGATTATAATACATGTATCAACTAGATTTCATACTATTGAATTTAGAACTAACCTCTCTTTAATTATTAAGAAGGCTGCGTTTTCAACGATTCAATAAACAAAAATTTTCAGTTTTGAAATTTTCCACCAAATAGAAATCAGCTCCTGGGTGCGTATACTTGAAATCGGTGGTAATTTCCGCATGCGAAATATAATTTGCTTTAAAATTCTTTATATTATTCGCATTTTTCGCCGGCTACTTTCAAACGCCGGTTTTTTCAAATTTGTTTACAAGTTTTCTATTATTTATTTCCCTACTACAAAAAATCGGTGGAAACTTCCGACTGGGTAAATCGATGCGCATTTACTACTTAGGCTGCGGGCCAATAGTCGGGTAAAAGTCAATTTTAAGTAAATTTTTCGGTAAATTCATTTATTTTTCAGAAACTCTGTGGCAAACTAATCGAAAAATCTGTTCTAAATCCAATTTTTACCATAGTAAACAATTTACCCAACTATTGGGCCGCAGCCCTAGTAGTTAAATAAATAATAGAAAACTTGCAAACAAATTTGAAAAAACCGGCGTTTGAAAGTAGCCGGTGAAAAATGCGAATAATATAAAGAATTTTAAAGCAAACTATATTCCGTAAGCGGAAATTTACACCGATTTCAAGAAATCAGGGCGTGTATTCTGCAACCCCGAATAAATAATTTTCTTCTTTGTTTAAGTTTTGGACACTCATTTGAATTACAATAAAAAATGGAGTTTGGTCTTAAAAATACTGCTTGCACCTATAAATAAGAATAAATTCACAGCTAAGGATCCATCTATCGAGCGCTAATAAAAAACGCGACAATTATTTTAGCATCTGAACAAAAATGAAATTTGTTTTCTGAATTCCGTACAACCTTAACAAATTTATACCACATTCATACAACGACAACCTAGAGTCTTCATAATTAATTTTCCTTGGTCTACTTCGATTAAAATAATTTAAAACATATTTTGTGTAGTTATGTTTGTACGTTTTATGGTTTGTTTCACGGTTTAAGAATCGCTCATCATTATTTTGTTGACAATTATTGCTGTTTGCGAGAGAATTTGCATAGAGGGTTCTTTGGTAGGACCCGGGCAGTTTTTAGTAAAAAAATGTCGGTCCTAATGAATTGAATAAAAATCGATGACGGCAGTTTTTAGATTCCCAGGTTCACAGGTCGGTGTAGTCGTCTTGTTGTATCATATTGCACCATTTTGCATCGTGTAGCGTCATGTTGCTCAATGAAAATGAATCGGCTGTTCGAGAAATAAGGGTATAACGCTGAATGAACCTAAATCCAATTTATCATCAAGCGTTGCTATAAAGTGGATACTCTATACAAACCAAACTATTATAACTGCTGGCCAATAGTTTGATACTCGTTGCGATGAATTTGAACTAAAGGTAGATAGTTTAGAAACTCGACTTGAAATTATTGAGGAAGCAATTTTAGCACAAAACATATTTTAATCTCGTGCTTTCACTGAAACTCGCAAACAGAGGATTTTTACGGCAGAGAATTCTAGACATTTGCCCATAATCCTAGACATAGGCCAAGAATTTTAGATATAGGGGAAGTTATGTGCCGTGGAGGAAGTAGTAAGTCATATAAATATTATTATTAATTTTAGAAAAAATTGTAAAATACGCTTGCCATAATCAACTCGTGATCAATTCATCTAAATCCAAATGTGTTGGGGGGAGGGGGAGGTATGTCGTTGTTACAAAACGTCTTTTTGGGTTATATAACATAGAGCATCATAGTTCACTATAAGTCATTTTTGACAATTTGGAAGTCAATTAAATGGTTCCATTCACTGCATGACAAAATTTTACTAAGAATTACAAATTGTCGTTCACTAAAGGCCAAAGTCAGTTATTTTGACAACATGGCGTTCACTACATAGGTTGTCGTTTCCACAAAGTAACATTTTTAACCACAGTCCCGAGTGCTATCGATTGATGTTAGGTCGTGTTTGCCATAATAAATGACAGCAAAATGTGTATGTCAGATGATGAAAATCGAAAAATGCAAAATTGCTACAGCTTGTCAAAACTATTAGTATTTACTGTTATTATTTATTATTATAAACTTAATTATTTTTTATATTATAAAGATATAATAGACCAATTCTAAAATATGGTAGAGAAATTTACAATTGACATAAAATGGCATATATGTCGTTCACTGGGTTTTACACTTATTTCGACTGACGTCGTTGTCTGTTTGACATTATTAACACTACACCACATCGACAACAATTTTTTGCAATAAATGCAACCAATAAATAAACGAAAACTTGGCTTTTTTGTCAAAGCCTACTCTGATACTATTTCAAATCCAAATGAGACAAAAGAAATTATAGTTTGTTTGGACGAAAGACATCAATCCCGACATATAAATTGAAAAAACGACGAACCGCAAGGTTCCACTACAGACAGGGTAAGAGTTAAATAAAGTATGTAAAAATAGACATTTTTGAACCGAGCATGGTTTGGAAAAACTTGGTTTTCACGATTAAAATGGAATTTCAATATGAGTTCCGATTGTGATTCCAAAAATGGTCCAATATTTGAAATTTCAGTTAAACGCATCCTGAAATTAAATATACGAAAGTTAAAACCAGCATGTCGATATCATATTACTACCATTCGTAAAGAGAATCCGTAAACTAAAGTTGTTGTATTGAAGTAACACACCGATCGGAGAAGTTGTGAGTTTAATATTTTAGCGTGTTAAATTTTACGTCATATTTGTTTAGTAAATTAACGGTAAATAATTTTACCGCTTAATTTACCATTGCTCACCATTCAACATTATAAAATTATTTGGAGGTTGGTAATACGTTTTTGGTAAAAAAAAAAAATCAAAATTTTTTTTAAAATTCAAAAACCAATCCGTCTCTAGAAAACGGAATTTATTGTTTTAATAAAATCGTGTGGAACAGAGAATGAATTTCATAAATCCGAGCAAGGTAGCAATTGATGAACAAAACCGATAATTACAACAACTCATGGCTTACCAAGAGCTTGGATATAAATAATCGAGCAAAGCTCATTCAGAGCAAAACGATGAAATCCTCGTAGCACTGCCTCAATTCCATACTTTGCTAGCATATTCCAGCAGTTGATAAACGAAGTTCGTATGAAACGCTTTTATAACAGAAGGGTCTAGAAATTCCGCCTCTGCCTTTAAGTCTTCTTACTCCATTGGTGGTGTCCAACATACGACGAATGTCTGCATTTTCTTGCCGTGATAATCGTGCAATAAGAATCTAAAAGAGGTAAATGTTGCGGAAACAAGAATAAATATCCCCACATATTTTAAAAAAATTCAGATTTCTGGGGAGAATTTTTAAAACTGTAATCAAAACATGTTTTAGAGTAATTTGAAAATCGTCTATTAAGTTGCTTATTTTTCAATCACTGTGTTTTCAAATATTTAAATAACGTTTAAATGGCTGTTATGAAAAACAAGGGTCTTTAGAGCAATGATCGCCATATTTTAATGTTGATCGATATTAGTTCTACTTTTTTTAACAAATTACCAAAAGCATTTGAGGTTAGCTATGAAATCGATCTGCATGCGCAAGCTGCAAAAATGATTGCACGTGATCAGAATAATCAGCTTCTGACTAAGATTTTAAAAATTATTGCCAATGTTTGTCTCGTAGGTTACGAAGTCTTAAATTTTATAAAAACCGATGCAGCGAAGTTTAATAAAGTATTAGATTTTCGTCTAGATGTCAGCATAACCAACTCATGGCAAAATATTTCGCTCTTATCGGCACATCAGGTGAAAACTCTGATCTAGTTACATGGCTAATTTGAAATAAACCCGAATTAACATATTATCAGTGAATAAGGCCTCGGTATGAAGTTTAAATTCCAAAAGAATCAAAATATTATCTTGAAAATTCATAATATCCGACAAAAACACCGCGGAATCGATTAGAAGCTCGCACGCTTCAATTGGGCAACGCGGACTAAAACATAGTTTTGGCCAAGAATGTTGTTACAAATGTTGAATATTTCAAGAGTTTTTAATTTTGCTTTTATTTCTTTGTTTTTTAGTGATTAGTTCTTAAAATTAATATGTTTTAAATATCCTTTCCGCTGTAAAAGTTGCTCGGGGTTTGACTTCACAAACGGCCTATGAATTTTTTCAATTGTTTTCTAATGCTTAGTTTTAAACACTTCATTATTATTGCAATATCCAAATAATAAATAATTCTGGATCACAGTGAATTCAGGCGACCTTGGTGGCCAACGATGTTCGGTGTTTCGTGAGATTATTTTTTCAACAAATTTTTCAAGCAGGGCCGCCATTACTACTCTTGTTATGTGACAACACTGGCTACATTTAGTTGAAACCATACATTTTGGAAAGTTTCACACAGTTTCACAATACATTTGGCAGATACTGCATACACCACACGTTAGGCATTCAATCTTTCTGAATCAAGTGCTTCAAAAAATGATACAAACTTTTGACAGAGCTCCAGTCGATTTGGAGGATCTGCTGGATTTAAGTAGCTCGTTAGTGGAATTTTATATAGAAACACACATTATTGCACAAAATACGCGAAACACTCCTTCGCCTGGCAACTGTATTGAACGCTAATTATATCTTGTTGAATTGCCAAGACTGGCTATCAATGGCTGCGGCTACTGCGGCGATCATGTTTATTGTTCGGATGTTTTTTCTATAATTTGCATAATAGTAATAGACTAAACACATGAAACGAAAATACTCTTATACCCTTGCTTTGAATTTAAATTTGCACGCAAAACATCGCTTCCACAAATGGGCCGTAAAGAACTTTCAAAGTTCGGTCCAATTTTCGATTTGGGTTCAGCTAGCTTTAGATTAAATGACCTGAAGTTTGGACAAGAACGAGTAGAGCCCAAAAATGTTTAATGTGGCAATTGATTAGGCCATAAAGAGCCTAAAATTATTTGTATATCGTTTGATATCTTTTTGCGTCGGTTTGGATTCTGCTACCTTTAGAACGAGTCGACCCCAAAATGTTTTAATGATGCATTTGATTAGGCCATAAAGAGCCTAAAATAATTTGTATGTCTATATTGTATTTAACTGAGTTGAAATAAATTATAATTGAAAGTAAAACACACGCGTTCTTGGTTTGACAATGGAAAAATGAATGAATGTATTTCATCAAAAAATGTTAGGATTGAACAAAACTAATTCTTCCTGTGAACCGTGTATTGTACCCACTACACATACACAACAGTACTTCCCCTCGCAATTGTTCAAACACTAACCAACTAAACTAACAGCTTTACTCATATAACAAATTAGACAAACATATTCGACTTAACAATATAATACATATAATACACATTATAAGTTTAACTTTTGAACAGGTCTAACAATTCTCTTTGGCCTTTGCGTGACATTAATTTGTATTTCCCAATCTACCTGAACATCAATACTATGGGGCAATGCTCACAGTGCGTTTTAATCTAATGTCCTCGTATCTCATGTTGTGGTGGTTGGACGTCGCCCCGTTATTGTTTGTTTTTGCCACAGGCTGCACCTTGACCCGCCGGTGAATAATCTGGTCCATATGCCGTTTGATAGTTCTGCCCGTATTGCATATTTTGCATAAATAATATTTTTGTCCTAGAACCTATTCATGCTGAAGTCCATGTGTTCTGGTTGTGTGTATAATCTCTTATCATTACGCTATCGTTTTGTTTGAAGTCTATATTCCTTCCCCGGAAAAATATTTTTTTTTGATTATCCTGACTCTTCTTAATGTTTTTATTTGCCGTAACAAGAGTGGTGTTCGACTCCAAGCTGGCTTTGCCTTGTCTGATTAAATCAAACCTAGTTTTAATTTTCCGACCAAACATCATCTCACATGGTGGGACACCAATAGAACTATGTGGCACTACTCTATAATCAAACAAATACCGACTGATCGCCGTATATACTGTTACACTCTGATTCTTCGACTTACTTTGAGAAATTATGGCCATAAGACCGTTTTTAAAAGACTTTACGGCGTTTTCGGCCGCACTATTTGATGGTAGACTGCCTGGTGGAATAGTAACATGCCGAATACCGTTGCATTGTACAAAATTTTGAATATCCTTACTGGTGATTTGCGTACCATAACCTAAAACAATTGTCTCCGACAGTCTAAATCTCGTGAAAGTTTCCCTCAATTTTGCGATGGTGAAAGCCGTCGTTATGGTTTTAGTTATAAAAACTTCTCTCCATTTAGAGAAAGAATCCGTAATGATCCAAAAATAGTTATTATCATTAAGCCCCGCGAAACCAATATGTATTCTTGACCAGACCGCTTTTGAATTTTCCCATGGATTAAGGTCTGATTTACGTGGGCTCGGGCGCAAAACCAAACACGCTCCACATGCGTTTACAAGAGTCTGTATATCCAAATCTATTCCAGGCCACCACATATAGAATCGCGCCATCGATTTGCACTTGACTATGCCCATGTGAGTTAGATGTAAATTTTCTAACATGGTAGAAGTGTTGTGGGTACCACCACGCGATGTCACCACATAATTATATCCGACTCCACATATAACTCCGTCTGTTGTCTTAAATACGGTGTAAATTTCTCTTCTCTTAGATTCTGAAAATCATTTTTTAATATTGCTGTTTTTAATTCTGAGAGAATCGGATTGTTTGAGAAACTGAAGCAAAACACAAATAGTTAATTTGGTAACAATATTTATTTATTTGTGCTACATGTTTTAAACAATTAACGCTTCAGCTTTTCCACGTATCTCTCCAGTAAGATTCAGTCAGACTATATAAATTCACACTCACTGGTCCAGTTTTTTCCAATATTACCTAAAATGGAATTAATTATACTTTAGTATTATATAAATGGGTCATATAAAATTAAATACTTATCTTGTCAATTAATTTATAACACTTAGCAAATAGCATATTAGAATTTTTCACTGCAAAACTGTTAACACAAATTACTATTAAAAATGTTTGTTTACTTTGATATGTCAAAATAATGTCAATCAATTTTGTCACCTAATGTACTAGATTAGCGAGTATGTTTAATGCAGTTTCCTAATTAGTATCTAGTAGTGTATAATGATTTAATTCCGAAAACTAATTAGTATACATGAGATGACAAAATTGAATCAATAATTTCAAGAAATTTTGTAAAACAAATTCTTCTTTTTCTACCTGGCGAACGAATAACATCATAAAATAAATCATAAAAATATTTTAAAATAAAATTGTAAAAATTTGAATATTGGTCAATTATTACCTGCAATTAAGTTTATTGCGGTTGCTTATTGGAGAGAAGATCACAGCCGAGTTGAACAAATAGAATTATTGGGTCGAGACATAACTTCTGGCGTTAGTAACAACATTTTTGACGAACATTTTGGTGCCGAAACCCGGGAATTTCCCACAGAAAACAGCTAAGTAGAATTTTTATCTTAAATATACTACTATTTCAATTACAACGCATATACAGTGAAACTCGAATATTTAATTCTATATATTGTGCGGAACTTTTATTCGTAACATTGAGCTTAAATTAGTGCAGTAATAAAGTGTGATAAAGTGCTTTTATTTTTTGTGAAATTACAATGGAGAGATTAGAACGACTTCGCGATCGCGCTTGCAATCAAATAATTCAAATTCTGCGATTTGCAGAAGAGATAAATGCAGACACTAACATCGAAGACATTAAAGGTCGGCTTGACATTTTGGAGCTTAGATACCAAACTTTCAGTGAACATGAGGTTGAATTATTTGAATTTCCCACATATAAACCAATCACCGACAAAGTGGATCAACAGTATTACAAAGCACGAGCATTATTATCGACAGCTATTAACGGTCAAGGTCAAGGTCGAGATGAAGGTAACGGAACACATGGTTTAAACACAACCTTGGAGCAGTTTATTGACCAGCAACGAACATTTTATGAAGGAGTAAATACATCACTACAAGTACGATTACCAAAAATCCAAATAGAAAATTTCTCTGGGGATTATAGATATTGGGCTTCGTTCCACGATTTGTTTAATTCTACCGTGCATAACAACAAAAATATCAGTGATGTGCATAAACTACAAATGTTGAAAGGGTTACTATCGGGTGATGCTGCCGCTCTTATACGACATATTACCATCACTGCAAATAATTATTCAGAAGCATGGGACAAATTATGTAGTCGTTACAATAAAATGACTCCAATTGTAACATCACTCACTCAAACATTTTTCGACCAGAAACCATGTGTTCAATCGAACGGCAAAGACTTACGGCGCATTACTGAAACAGCTGACGAGGTGATACGTGGACTTCGCGCACTAGGACCAGAAGCTGAAACTCGCGACCCTTGGCTTATCCACATACTACTTAGTAAAATCGACAATGAATCTAAGCAATTGTGGGCAAACGAGTCAGTCGGTACGAATTTTCCTACGTTCACAAATTTACTCGCATTTCTAAATAAGAGATGTGATGCTCTGGAAATTTGCGATGCAACATCTAAAAAGCATGCCATGAAACCAACTGCAAAATCGTTTCTGTCTTCGAGTTCTAACAATAATCTAGAATGCTTCGTTTGTAAACAGCCACATCCATTGTTCAGATGTCCGGTCTTTAAAAACCAAAATATAGATGCGAGAATGAAATTAGTAAATCAAATGGATTCATGTCGAAACTGTTTAAAAAAGGGTCACACAACGAGAACATGTTTCAGCAAAACATCATGCCTGATCTGCAATAAACGACACCATACCCTGCTTCATCCAGGTGAAAGTGAAACACAATCAGGACACAAATCTGCATCCTCGAGTCATCATGTGTCAATTAATGATCCTTACGATAATAAATCAAAACTTGATTCTTTTAAAGCTCACTCGACAAATGAAAAGGACCATCATGTTAAACCACCACCTTCGTCCAATAAGCAACCAGATGCTCAAGTTTTACATACGCTGTATTCATCGCCACACACGGTACTGCCAACTGCTATTATATATATTAGATCACGTACCGGAGATCTCCAGTCATTTCGAGCACTTTTTGATTCGGGATCGCAAACTTCATTCGTAACCGAACATTGCGCTCAACGCCTAGGCCTTAAGCGAAGTCAAGCTTCCAAATCTATTTACGGGCTAGCATCTACATCGACTGGTAAAACAAAGGAGAAAATCGATATGACCATTTATTCTCGTATAGACAAGCACTATACATTAAACGTCACGGCTCATATCATTGGTAACATAACAAGTTCATTACCAACCAAACCAATTAAATTAAATAAAGTCATTCCGGAATTACAATTAGCCGATCCGGAGTTTTACAAACCAAATAAAATAGACGTTTTGCTAGGAGCTGATGTATTTTTCGACGTGTTAAACCAAGAAAAATGTGCTGTTGATGGCTTCCCAACTTTATACTCATCCAAGTTTGGGTGGTTAATCGCTGGGACATGGGCAGAAGAAAATGTCAATATAAACTTACGTGTAAACGTCGAACCAGCCATTCAAACGTTAAATGAGGATCTACACCAACTGTTGAAAAATTGCTGGAAAATCGAAGAAGTTTCATACCAAGCAGAACTGCTAGTCAATAACGAACAAAATTGGCCAAAATCAACTAAGGAAAAGGAATCCATCGATAACGTAACTTCAGAGGAAAGACAAAAATATACAAATGTATTAACATTAACCACCGATGTTGACAACGTAGTTCACAATCTAATAAATAAACTTTCGTCTCGGTCCAAAATTAAAAAAATCATTGTGTTTATATTACGATTTGGTTTAATGAAAGGTAGTTCCCAACATTACAACAGATCGATAACATTGGCTGTAATGAATGAAGCGGAAACTATACTTATCCGTAATGTGCAAAAATCTGCGTTTATTCATGAACTCACTATTCTAAGTAAGAACCACCAACTCCCTGTAAGAAATCAACTATCTTCATTCGATCCGTTTATTGATCAAAAAGGACTTCTTCGAGTGAGTGGTCGATTAAGAAAATCATCATTGCCGTTTGCAGTAAAACATCTGGTTATTTTACCAAAAAATAATTTAGCATGCCAATTAATTATTCGTGAAGTTCATCTAACCAATATGCATGCCGGTAACGCGCTAAATCTGATTATTGTACGAAGCAAATATTGGATAATAGGAGCAAGTGATACAATTAAACGTTGTATAAAATATTGCGTCGTCTCTATCCGTTACCGTTGCCATAAACCTGAGCAGAAAATGGCTGATTTACCAGCAAAAAGGTGTACACAAAGTCGTGTATTTTCAAAAATCGAATTAGATTACGTCGGTCTACTTTATATTAAAACGAGTAAACGAAGAAATTCTCCGATCGAGAAGGCATATGTCGCTGTCTTTGTCCGTCTAGCTGTTAAAGCGATGCATTTGAAAGTGGTCAGCAGTTTACATACCGAGTCATTCTTGGCTGCACTTAAATGTTTTGATGCTCGACGAGTTGCTCCGCAACAAATCTGGGGTGACAATGGTTCTAATTTCGTGGTCGCCAATAAAGAACTCCAACAACTAAAACATCAAATAATTAATCAACTAAACAATTTATTAATCTCCGAATTTCTATTACAGAAAAGTATTAAATTCAATTTTAATCCTCCACATGCACCACACTTTGGCAGCCTATGGGAATCCTCGGTGAAATCCTTCAAAATCCACGCAAAAAGGGTGGCCAATGTAAATCTTGTGTTTGAGGAGATGAAAACATTGCTAACGCCAATAGCTCTTCTGAATTCGAGGCCTCTTTGTAAACTAAACGACGATCCAGCTGATTTGGAAATTCTCACTCCTGCGCATTTCCTGATTGAAACATCCTTGACTGCTATTCCAGAACCGGCTCTAGCTGAAATGAAAACAACTAAATTATCCAAATGGCAAAATCTTCAGCAGCGACTCCAAGGTTTTTTGAAGCAGTGGCATCGTGATTATCTTGCTGCTCTACAAAGAAACAAATGGAAAATGAAAACCTACGTATTCCAAATTCATGATGTAGTGCTTATCCGAGAAGATAATTTGCATCCGTATCAGTGGATGCGTGGCAGAATCATAAACATATTCATCCTGGAAATGACGGTCTCACAAGGGTAGTAACACTGAAGACATCCAGAAACAAAATAAAACGTCCTATAATAAAATTAGTTAGTTAAATTAGTTAAATTAAGAAATAAAATTCCTTAAGGCGCGGGAGTATGTTTGAGAAACTGAAGCAAAACACAAATAGTTAATTTGGTAACAATATTTATTTATTTGTGCTACATGTTTTAAACAATTAACGCTTCAGCTTTTCCACGTATCTCTCCAGTAAGATTCAGTCAGACTAAAGTAAATTCACACTCACTAGTCCAGTTCTTTCCAATATTACCTAAAATGGAATTAATTATACTTTAGTATTATATAAATGGGTCATATAAAATTAAATACTTATCTTGTCAATTAATTTATAACACTTAGCAAATAGCATATTAGAATTTTTCACTGCCAACCTGTTAACACAAATTACTATTAAAAATGTTTGTTTACTTTGATATGTCAAAATAATGTCAATCAATTTTGTCACCTAATGTACTAGATTAGCGAGTATGTTTAATGCAGTTTCCTAATTAGTATCTAGTAGTGTATAATGATTTAATTCCGAAAACTAATTAGTATACATGAGATGACAAAATTGAATCAATAATTTCAAGAAATTTTGTAAAACAAATTCTTCTTTTTCTACCTGGCGAACGAATAACATCATAAAATAAATCATAAAAATATTTTAAAATAAAATTGTAAAAATTTGAATATTGTTTAATTGCTACCTGCAATTAAGTTTATTGCGGTTGCTTATTGGAGAGAAGATCACAGCCGAGTTGAACAAATAGAATTATTGGGTCGAGTCATAACTTCTGGCGTTATTAACAACATTTTGACGAACACGGATCACTCCTTGTTTCTTTTAAAATTAATTCATAATTGAGCTATTGCCAGCATCCGCAATAAAATTAGCATAATTTTCTTCTGACATCTCTTCGTTAAACTCTTCTAAATTAGGAACCAGTGAAACAAAAAATCTGCCCGATTATCTTTCTCTTTAACGTACTCCATTTTGTATCTAAATGCTCAGAGTGCGTTTGCCCACCTTTGGACACGGTGAACTCATATCCGATTAAATAGTGATAACAAAATTTTAACGAGAAAACTGTAGCCAGAGCCTCTTTCTCTATCGTGCCATAATTTTGTTCAGACCGCGATAGCGTTCTACTGCAAAATGCTACCGGTCTTTCTTCGCCGTTCACCATTATGTGGGAAATGACTCCCGATATTCCCAAATGTGAAGCATCCGTGGTTACTATTATCGGCAATTTTGGGTCGAAATGAACCAACACTAGTTTATTGCAAATTTCTTGTTTAATGCTGTTAAAAACGGACGTGCAATCATCATTCCATATCACCACCGCATCCTTTTGTAACAATTGATAAATTGGGCTTAATTTAGTAAACATACTTGGCCCAAATTTGCTATAATAATTTACCAGCCGTCAAAATGCCCGAATTTCTGTTATATTGACTGGCATCGCACTATTTAGCACCGCATCTATTCGTTCCGAAGTTTTAGACAAGCCATCCTTACTGACAATATGACTCAAATAGGAAATACTGTCTTGCAAAAATCTGCAAAAATCTCCTTCGATAACTTTAAACCAGCTTCTGATAATTTGGAAAATACCTTCTCTAAATTTTGAAGGTGCTCCTTTGAATTGCTACCTGTGACAACTATGTCATCCAGAAAGTTAACCACGCCCGGAATACCCAAAAGCAACTTTTCCAGCTACTGCTGAAAAATCCCTGTGGCCGGACGAATACCGAAAGATAACCTATTCACTAAATAAACCACTTATGAGTACTCCATGCTACTATTTAATTTGCGCGATTGTTCATCCAATTCAAACTGGTGATAGGCGGCTTCCATGTCCAACTTTGTAAATTCTTCACATCCTTGGAGAGCAGCGAACACGTCCTCTATTTTAGGCAACGGATACTTTTTATCCGTCAAACATCGGTTTACCGATACCGCCGTTGGACTTAAGCACTGGCACCAATGGTCTACCCCAGTCATTCGTTGGAACGCGAGTAATTACGCCCATATCTTCCAATTTGACTAATTCCTGCTCCACCAACTCCTTAAATGCGTACGGTACCTGTCGATGCGTTATGAATCTGGGTACTACTTTCTCGTCTATTTCTAAATGTACTTGTCCATGTTTAAATGTACCTTATCCTCCGTTGAATAATTCACTGAATTTATTTGTTAATCTCCTAACCTCGATATCCTCATTCCTGTTGACCGAAAGTTTCACGTCGAATTTATTTATGAAATCCATACCAAGTATTGTCGTATAATTCTCGGAATGTACCACTACGAACTTGAATAGTAAAGACCTTTCACCCAAAACGACATCCACCTCAAACTCCCCCAACACTGGAATTTGATGCCCCAAGTATGCTGTCAGTTTAATATTTTTCTCTAATAAGTTAATTTCTTGAAACGTGGTGCATTGTTGACTTTGATATTTGAGCTACTCGGGTTTGAGTCTCGGCTATTCTTTGCCGCAAGGTGGCGTTTTTAGATCTGTTGATAGCATTAACCTCCTCCTGTATATAATTTTCAATTTCCTCACATCTAGAAGCTATGCTCAATGCTGTTTCTAACGTCATTTTACCATGTTCCTCACCGCATACCTTTTTCAATACTTCGAAATCACAATTTGACGCAAACCGTTTAAGACGCACCAAATATTCTCTGCCCGGTTCCTCCGAAAATTTCGTTGTTTCAAAGAATCTTTTCCGCTCCTTGAACACGACCACCACGGCTTTGTAACGGGTGATTTTTTAAGAGCTTGAGAACTTTTTTTAAAAAAAAAAACGCATAAAATTTGCAAAATCTCATCGGTTCTTTATTTGAAACGTCAGATTGGTCCATGACATTTACTTTTTAAAGATAATTTCATTTAAATGTTGACCGCGGCTGCGTCTTAGGTGGTCCATTCGGAAAGTCCAATTTTGGGCAATTTTTTCGAGCATTTCGGCCGGAATAGCCCGAATTTCTTCGGAAATGTTGTCTTCCAAAACTGGAATAGTTGCTGGCTTATTTCTGTAGACTTTAGACTTGACGTAGCCCCACAAAAAATAGTCTAAAGGCGTCAAATCGCATGATCTTGGTGGCCAACTTACCGGGCCATTTCTTGAGATGAATTGTTCTCCGAAGTTTTCCCTCAAAATGGCCATAGAATCGCGAGCTGTGTGGCATGTAGCGCCATCTTGTTGAAACCACATGTCAACTAAGTTCAGTTCTTCCATTTTTGGCAACAAAAAGTTTGTTAGCATCGAACGTTAGCGATCGCCATTCACCGTAACGTTGCGTCCAACAGCATCTTTGAAAAAATACGGTCCAATGATTCCACCAGCGTACAAACCACACCAAACAGTGCATTTTTCGGGATGCATGGGCAGTTCTTGAACGGCTTCTGGTTGCTCTTCACTCCAAATGCGGCAATTTTGCTTATTTACGTAGCCATTCAACCAGAAATGAGCCTCATCGCTGAACAAAATTTGTCGATAAAAAAGCGGATTTTCTGCCAACTTTTCTAGGGCCCATTCACTGAAAATTCGACGTTGTATCAGATCGTGAAATGAAATGTCAAAGCATACTGAGCATCTTTCTCTTTGACACCTTGTCTGAAATCCCGCGTGATCTGTCAAATACTAATGCATGAAAATCCTAACCACAAAAAAATCACCCTTTATAATACTGCGTTAAATGGTCACATAACACTTTGTAACTTTTCTTGCTTGGCAAATTCGGTGTTGATAAATCTCGCAATAACTTGTACGCTGTAGGCCCAACAAATTACAACAATTCACGCTTCTTTTTATCATCATCCAAAATAGCCTCAGCTGCAAAATAATTTTCTAGGTATAATACGAATTCTTCTGTCTCTGGGTTAAATTCCCCGAATAACTAATTCTCCCTGTGATAACCCGAAAAACTAATTCTCCCTGTGAACCGTGTATTGTACCCACTAAACATACACAACAATGTCATTTGTTCTTTTTTTGTGTCGATTTGGGTTCTGCTAGCTTTAGATTAAATGACCTGAAATTTGGTCAAAACCGAGTGGAGCCCAAAATTTTTAATGAGGCATTTGATTAAAATATTATTAGCCTATAAATATTCATACTATTTTAGTAATGTTCTGCTAGCTTAAGGACATACTTTTTTTGATATCGTACTATTTCGGCTGTATCACCCTGTACAACCAAAAGAGCTTTTCATTTATATTTTAAATCTATTTTATGTCACAATGCTCTTATATTACGCATGATCAAGCGCGCAAGATGTAAAAACGTTGCACAGAACAAGAAAATAAAATCGAAAAGAAATTTTTCGCTACAAACGGGTATTTTCCAACATACGTATACACAAAGTCTCTATATATTATGTGTATGCAGTGGTGGGTGGGAGTTTTTATCTACTCGTACTTTATATGCGGTTTAAAAGTAAAAATAAATTATTTGTGATGTATTATTGTCGGTTTATTGTCTACCTCTACATGTACAGGGATTTAAAATTCCTATACGAGAGTCGTTAGATGAGAATTTTTAACGTCGAGGTTTGTTGCAAATCTGCAATAAATTATAAAACATTTAAAATTTCCTTCCCTATCTACCATTATCAATTTTATTTTTTGTGTCGATTCGGGACATTTTTTTTTCTAGGTCATTGCAAAATAAATATGACGCACATAAAATAATATTTTCGAGATTATCGTAAAATGGTAATTATTTCGATGGAATTGCGAAAAAACGACCACATGAGACCCAACCAAAAATATAACAACGATCGTACTAAAGATATTAAAGTTATATATGTATGTGTGATGTGGGTGAAGTGTACGGTACGCGTGGATGGAAAATTCGGGAAAATATAAAATTTTTGTTACATAAATCATCAATCAACAGTTGATTCGTTATTATTATTATTATTATCTCTCAATTATTCATGTTGCTGGCGTTGTTGTTGGTGTTGTTGTTATGTTCGGAATTCAATTGTTGTATACGAAATATGTGTGTGAGAGCATAAACAAGAGACATGATATGGTATGGTACAGATAAAGGAGACAATTTTCATTTTTTGTGTTCACTCTCGAAAATTTATTAACGATGAAAATGATGCGAAGAAAAAATTTCATGATGAAATTGATAATAAATGATAAGATGATATGGAAAATGATAAATTGAATTTATGATTTTTATTATTTAATTTACGAACGCGGCAACAAATAAAATAATAAATTTTCCAATTTTTGTTTGTTTGGTGGAAAATTAATATTTTTTATTTTCCCTAATACACAATAATCAATAACTCGCCTGGGATAACAAATCAATTATAAACGCCAAAAAATTGGGGTTAGAGTGATACGAGTCTATAAAATTGTTGGCATGTCCACTGTATATGGGTTTGTTATTGAGTCGCACTTCTTTCAACAAAAAAAAAAAAAAAACTGGTACGAGCCGAACCGTATATCATTAATTTAGTATCTAAACAACCTGTCACCCTTGTTCACAACATATATATATTCACATCCTGCATGTATCATCTGTATTATAGCAGTTTCTAAAAATAACATATTCATCGTTTTAAATTTGAAGTTTTTGCCTTTTTTTGTTGTTATTATTATTTTTCCCATTTTTCATTTAACCAAAATGATTTTTCCACACGACATGAAAATTGTCATCTTAATTCGGCGAACGAAGGAAAATACGAGGAATAAAAAAAATTCTGGTGCGCTTCCATTTCAAATGAAAATACATATAATATTCATGTCACGAATTTTCTAATATCGCACAAAATAGAAGGAATGAAATTTGTTATTGGTGTTGTTGCAAATTAAATTGCAATTTTTATATTTCGTTATGGTTATAGGTATATTTACATTTGACAGACATTATTAAATATATGCAGATGAGGAAATAAAAACAAAAGTAATCTAAATAATATATTAGTTTAGGTTGCGAGTCGATGGAACCCCATTGCCGTTTTAGCGTGGATAACTCCACATCTAAAAACTCTTCCAAAAATTGGCGAATAAATGTTTTCGTAACCTAATTAAATAATATATTCGTGATCATAAAACTTGCGATTTTATGATGTTTCCTATGTGCATAATAAAATTATATGCATAGTTGTCTCATCATACGAAAAAAAATCTCTAAACGGTAAAATTCCAGATGGCGTGATAATCGAAACTAAATTATATAATAAATTTTACTAATTCGCCTAAATGCAAGCAAATTTAGAATACCTAAAATAACCTAATAATACCTAAAATAACGGAAATTGCATTTATGGAAATGTGTAATGGCTGAAAATTTGTTTTCGATTTGTTAACTTTTAGATAAATATGGTGTACAATTTTTTCTTTCTTTCGAAGAATGTTTATTTAAATCACTATTTTAAGATTTGTTACGACTCTACGATGACAGAAAGTATATTCGGACAAAAAACCTTCTGTATTGTCGGACCTACTGCCTGTCCCACCAAATTGGATCTTGTCTATACACTATCCAATTTACCATCCAGTTTCCACTATTTTTGTATATAAGTTTTCGTTCCCTTTTCTTCTCTTATCCTTATTTTGTTTTTGTTTTCGAATCAATTTTTGACATGTGTGATGAAATATCGTCCAACATTACTTCATACAATATAATTTGATTGGTTGGTTGGTTGATTTGATGGAATCTCCATCCATTCCACAAGTCGAACTTAATTTTGTTCACCAACTTTTCTAAACACCATCCAATTTTGTAGCCGATGAAACCAAATTAGACCAACCGCTGAATAAATTTAAACGTCTGTAGCGCTCTTAACAAACACGCACATTACTGCTGTCAAACACTGAGTAAATCACAATCGATATTCGTATTTGAACCGACCATTTGGGAATAAGCAAATATCAATTGCTTTACTAGAATAATTGAGTAGGGACAATTTAGCAGATAGGGCAACTAAGTCAGATGGCAGAAGACTCCGACGCCCTGGTTAGTAGCTGGGCGTTAGTGGTTATAACTAAAGGTAAAATAAATTAATTTCAAACTAATAAGTAAATTATTCTAGATTCGAACTTAAATTTGACATTAGTTGAAAATTGGATGAGTCCAACTAATCATTCAAATTGTAACCTTTTTAAATTAAAACTAAACTTTGACGTAAAGTAAATTTTGGAAATTTGGGTAAAGGGCGACGTTAAAAGCGGAATTTTAAAACGACTATTTTCTTCTTTCCAATTGCTCCCCTGGAGTGCGTTTACAAATGCTACATTGTAATCATATTGTTTCAACTGTCATTGTAATTTTTCCGGCCATTTTAACTATATATTGTTTGAAACGTCAAATTGGCATTACATATACAAATAAATAAAAAAAATTATAATTCTAAAATTATAAACATTTTAAAAATGGAAAGCGCATAATTGCTATTGCTTGCAACATTATTGAATTATAAAAAAGGATTAATGGACGTAAGCACTCGTTTAGAATGAATTGAAATTAATATTGTTTACGGTTTAAATTATTCCCGCCAATTTTAGATGATGATAACAATGAACAATGCGGCCGAAGATGACGAGGTAGAAGAGCTAGATGTACTAATCAGATTCCAAAAGCAATTCAAACCACTACGGATTACCGCGTATATTTCGGAAGTTGTTGATTTTTACGATGATTTACAATTCCAACAGAATTTTCGACTAAAGAAAAGTGCATTTGAGATACTACTCCAAATAGTAACTCCAATTTTAATTAAAGCGGATGCAGTTGCGGGCAGACCACAAATTGATCCGAAACACCAATTACTTATATTTATTTAAATATGTGTGTTCTATTGTAGATCAGTTGGCAAACGGTTTAATATGTCGAAGGGCACTCTAAACAAATGCTTTGTGAGAATTATCAACGCAGTAAATAGTGTAATTCACAGCTATATCAAATGGCCCACTGGCACTGAATTAGAGGCAGTAAAATCTAAATTTAGTTTGAAGAGCGGCTTCAGTAATCTGATAGGAATTGTCGATGGCACCTACGTTCCGTTGAGCGTAGCAAAAGCGGATTCTCTTGCGTATACTAACCGTAAATGCTACACATCGATGACCCTCCAGGCAATATGCGACGCGGATATGAAATATATCGATGTGTTCAGTGGATGGCCCAGCTCTGTACCAGATGTTCGAGTTTTTAAAAACTCTCACATATTTGAAGGTGCCCAAAATGAAGGTTCAAAATTTTTCCCAAATAGAGAATATATTTTGGGTGATAAGGCCTACCCATTATTGGATTGGCGCATCCCTCCATACATGGATCGTGGCAGATTATCTGAGAGACAGCTGATTTTTAATAAAAAACATTCATCCTGCAGACAGGTGATTGAGTGCAGTTTTAAACGTTTATTTGGAAGATTTAGCCGGTTAAAAAAATTAGATTTGCACAGAACCGATTGGGCGGCCGCCACAATACAGCGTGTTGTGTTCTTCATAACATTTGCCTCGATTTTGAGCAAGATGTGGAACTATATATTAGTGAAGGGCTTTCTGATCATAGTACAAACAATTCCACTGAACAAACAAGGCAGAGCTCTACAGGACGTGGTGCAACTAAACGTGACGCAATGTGTAACGATTTATAAAAATAAAACGAGCATTTAATATTATTTAATTTTTAATTTCTAATTTTTTATTTTTTATTAAATCAATCAATTGATTAATTTGTCGGTCTGTCGACTCGTATAACCGCAACATTCTATCTTATAAAACAAACAGCGTTTACATAAAAATGACATTTAGAATCTATATCCCTTTTTCAACCAAGAAAACAAAAAAATTGGCTCCGTTTTAGTCCAACCCACACAAAAGTGTGAGTAAAAAACCATAGTATGTAATGGCGTTGTTGATAAAAAATTTCGCTTGATTTGAAGTAAAACCAACACAATTGTGTGTTTAGATATAGTGTTTTTTTCGGGCGAAAATAAGTTAAAAAGGAATTCACAAATGTGTAAGTTGGTTCAAAAAACATACAAAACTAAATTTTTGACATGGTACTTTTGCCCTACCCGCACAATTGTGTTAGTAAATCACTAAAGGGATATACCGAGGAGAGTTTAAAATGACGTTTAGAACAATGTACAACACAGTTTATGAACGACAAAAAGCACATGCGTGTTGTTACAATGGTCGTTTATGAACGCATTGGAACTGTCATTGTTAACAATATTGTTACAATGTAGCATTTGTAAACGCACTCCAGACATGCAAGGTAAAATTAAATCGGTTTAAACTAACTTAGACCAGAACTGTAAGTATTCGATTCCGAATTTACACTTTGAAAAGTCAGCGGCTTCTAGTATTGTATTGGTAGGGAATTCTGTTGAACCGGTTGTGTCGATCCTAAACGGCTCGTGACCGGATAAATGTTTCCCGATTTAAATTTCATACGTTGAGAATAATGAGGCTTGATCGACCCATTTTTACTACATAAATAGTAAAATATTCTTTACTGTCGATTAAGAAATTTTAGGAAACGTGCGATTTTCCGGGAATGCATTTTACAGGGCATCGATATATAGCTCTCTTTAAAATGACCTTGTTGTACTGATATCTGAGATTTAAAACTCTGTAACAATTTACCAGGTGAAAAATTTTTAACCTCACCTCTATCTAATTTTACTCTCGCACAATCTTTTCTTCCTAATGGTTGGCTTAGAATTGCTGTGTGTGACGCAACACAACCCTGTTAAATTTCAATTTTCTATACACTTTGCCACTCGTCCAATTTGTTATGAAAGTGGCATTTGAAACTCAGTAGCAATGAAATAAAATGAGTCACCCGAAAGCAAAAAACAAAATTCAAAAACATTTCAAATTCAGAAAAAATTGGCGAGACAAATTTTTTATTTTATGTATTTAATTAAAATATTTCCTATTTGTTGTAATTTTTTGTATATGTCTGTTTAATTATTTGTGAGAATATTATTTGACCGGGTGGAGTCAAAAGTTAATTAAATTTCCGTTGGTGTAAATTATATCAAACTATATAGTAAACAAAATGGCTTATACAACCCAAGCGCATTTCTTAAAGATACGGTATCCGCACGAACTAACAGGTAATATACTGGACAATTCTGCATTTACAACCACAACGTATCAGCCTTGTACCGATTTAAGATCATGGTCTCTCAATAAACATGAACGTGCCCAATATTATCTTGAACTGTTAAGTGCAAGCAGCCAGCAGCATCATCATGAAAAGGCGCATCATGAAAGCAAAAAGGTGGCAGCAGAAAAGCAACGGGAAGTAGAAAGTTTAAAGAAAGAAATTAAAGAATTACAAGATCAAATAGCCATGTTGGCATGTAAATTGGAATGTTGTCAAAGTTCTAAGAACGATGTTGAGTGTATGCAAAATAAGTTAACTGAAAATTCAGAGAAACTGGAAGAATTGCAGAATCATTTAAACGAATCTAGAGAGGCGTATGTAAGAATATTAAAAGAACATACTGCTGAGAAAGAAGGATATACTGATGCATTGGCAAGGGCGACGGACGCCTATGCAGATCTGGAGGCAAATTATAATCAAATAAAATGTGCATTGGAAAACGAGCGGGAGCACAAAGATAATGAAAATCGGAACGAAGAAATTCTTTGTGAACTTGACACTGTACGAGAAGAGAATATAGATTTGAAACGAAGTTTAAAAGAATCATGTAAAAAAATTGGAATACTAAATGCTGAGCTTGCTAATCACGAGAAAGAGAGGCCGCGATTAATAAAAGGTGTATGCACTTCCGATTGTAATGTGAAAAAGTTTGAGGACACTATAAAATCTCTCCAATTGAAACTCGCAGATCTAGAAGGTGAAAATTGTAGTTTACAAGGACAACTAGCAGATAATGAGCACATGAAAATTGCTGAGGCACAAATAAACCAGCTTTCTAGAGAAAATCAACAATTACGAGACCAATTAGAATGTGCACAACAGAAACGAACTGGCCAAAATTATGGAAACGAGATTGATTTATTAAGAGAAGAGCTTGAAACTATTAGGGAGGAACGGGATGCTCTGAAAGAACGATTTTTAGAAATACAACCAGACCTTGAAGAACTTGCGACTGTGGTACAAGATTTTCAGGAGCTTGAAAGTGCGTACTACGAGCTAAGTGAGCAGTTAGATAATGCTAGATTTCATGAGGAAGAATTGTTAGAAAAGATAAATTCGTTAATGGCTATGGAATGTGAATTCAAAGACCTTCAAAAACGAGTGTGCGAATCAGAACGCTTATTAAACGAATACCAAGTACGTAAGTAAATTGCACTGTTTAAAGTCAACCGGAGCATTTAAGGTAACGGTGAAGCTTCTTTTCTAGTTACAAAACTTGAATGCTTGCGCGCATGCGGTGAAGATGATGAAGAACAAGCAAGCGATTTCGGTGCAAATCCTGAAAGCTCTGAATCATCTACACCGGATCTTCGTTCAGCGTATACTGAAGAAATTCCAAATTTGGATTTGCATATTAAGTACCATACAAAAAAAAGAAAATGCGATACAAGATGAAATTACTAATAGTTGGTGTCTCAAATCGAAAATTAATAGAAAAAAATTAAATTTATTAAATTTTTGTATTAAAAAATTGTTCAAATTGAAAACAATTGTGTTTAAATTGGTCTACTGTGTCCCTGTAAAATCACGTGATAATCATTCGAGTACCGCGAAGTAATTGCAATACAACAAATTATTATGTGCGACTAATGGAATTCTGCTAAGATTCAAATGGCTAGACTATTTTATAACTTATTTATCTTGCTGAAGATATCAACATTCAAAACATACGGATTACGTATTTTTGGATAATCGTACCCAATTTTAATCTTTTAATCCTTTATTAAAAACTAAACTCGTACTCGTAATATACGCTTTGTACATACATAGTTCTAGTTTTATACTAAAATAATTAAATTCATGCTAATTTTATACAATCCGATTTTTATGAATAACAAATCGGTGTAATCTTCGTTTATTAATATTTTTTATCGTTTTATGGAATATGTCAAGTTACAAGTGATTAAAATCATGAGTATATAAAATCTACTTGTACCTGATGGATCGGTATGAGATAGATTAATGATGAGTGACGTACGAAGGATTTAAAGTTAAAAGTTAAAGAAGACACCTAGTTACGCAAGGTATTTTAAAATACCATAAATATTAGGTATCTAATCTCCAGGTAACTGATAACCCGACCCGGCCATAAACTATCGAAAACACGTACAATTTATGTTAAATCGTCAGTTTTGAAAGATACTGCGGCTTATCCAAATGTTATTGCGCCAGATGCTTTAGTATCTGGAAAATTCCTTCTCAGTCAGTAGGTGTGCTAAATTCAAATTATATTAATCATGCGTTGCAATTTATAAATAAAGTTTTTCCTCCCTTATTTGGATAATTTCAGCATTTTTATTTTTCTGTCTATCACCCACAAGCACAGGTCTACGTAAAACCCACTGATCATCAGTTGATACACTTTATAAATGTCGCAACATTGAACGTACAAAGGCAGAGAAAGAATTTCTTAGGAAAATGCTTAGGCTGTGTGCCAAACTTAGGATAAATCGTTTCTAAGGCTGCGGGCCAATCAAATTGTCGGGTAAAAGTCAATTTTAAGTAAATTTTTCGGTAAATTCATTTATTTTTCAAAAACTCTATGGCAAACTGATCGAAAAATCTGTTCTAAATCCGATTTTACCATTGTAAACGATTTACCCGACTATTGGCCTGCATCCTAAGGTAAAAACCGAGGGACTACTGCTGAAACTACTATTGATTACTACTGATTCAGCAATAGTAATTACTTAAATTATTGCTGAATATAAACAACGAACAAAAATCGACGGCGGTCGATTTCCATAGTAGGCCCCCCAGTTTTAAGACAGAATTTTCGATCTGTTTACCAAAAAGTTTTTCAAAAATAGTTCAATTTACCGAAAAATTTACTTTAAATTGACTTTTTACCTCAAGTTTGGCACACAGCCTCAGACTGCGTATCAATCCAAGGGTAAATCGTTTACTACGGTAAAAATCGTTTTTAGTACAGATTTTTCGAAAAATTTACTTAAAATTGACTTTTACCCTTGGATTGGTAAGCAGCCTTAAAACCCTTTCTTCAAAAACTAAGAAAAAGTACCCGCTTCTTTTCTCCGAAGTATAAGTTCTCAGAAAATTGTTTATAGAAAAATTTATTTGCCGTAGTATTATAATGCCAGCCTTTAAGCTTCCATCTCTTACTGAGCATTTGCCTCTGGTTTTGTGTTTGTTTTTCATGGCCTTGTGCCAAACTTAAGGTAAAAGTCAATTTTAAGTAAATTTTCGGTAAATTCAATTATTTTTCAAAAACTATGGTAAACTGATCGAAAAATTTGTTCTATAACATTCTAATAACATTCACCATAGTTGCCTCCAGGTTTGTCGTTTCCTTTAATTCCTAGTTGTATGTATATGCAAAAAATGGGAACTTAGGCTGCGGGCCAGTAGCCAGGTTAATAATTTACTATGGTAAAAATTGGATCTAGAACAGATTATTCGATCAGTTTGTCATAGAGTTTTAAAAAAATAAATGAATTTACCGAAAAATTTACTTAAAATTGACTTTTACTCGACTATTGGCCCGCAGCCTAAATAACAAAATTCACGAGCTGATATTACTCTAGTGGGCACTCTAATATCAAGCATTTCCTCCACGAGCTCTGATCACATCTAGCATTCTTTTAGGCGTACTGCGCACCAGATTTGTAATGTACTGTATCTTAGGAGTCATCCAATTTCCCATCCTTCCTGCAGAGCTGAGTAGCAATGATCTAGGGTTTCTGAAACGACTTCCCTTTGCCTTAAACTAAGCCCTAGGCCTTAAACACTTCATCCAAATAGTTATTAGGATTCCATAGCATTATTTTACGTCCATTCGGTGATTGCAGACTGAACCATGATTCATCAGTGAATAACGCGGACTTCTAGGCGTCCGTAGTCTAACTGACGTGGTTACGGGCAAAAGTCTAGTTTTTTCGATGAGCTGGGGGAAGCTATGACCATGTAGCAACTCTCATGGACTGCAGTCCATGTACATTTATTCTTCGCGAGGCTTCGGTACTGAAATATTGACACGACGTACCTGTCTACTTAGTAGTGCAAATCAGCGCACAATGATCGCATAAACTGCATATAATTAGAGCGCTCAATTTTTACTTCAAATTGATGCACCTAATTCCATGCTTTTCGTATTTTTGCTGACCGAAAAATCGGTTTTGTTTCTCCTACGTTAACTTAACGGTTTAACTAGAAACAATATTTTTTATTTTTATGTTTTGTTGTATATGCCAAGTGTACACACTCGCAGATACAACTACATATTTTTAATTTTGCATGCTCATTTTATATGTTGCCCATGTATTCTCCATCTGAAAACACTTGTAAAATAAACATCATACCATGTACAGTGAATATTTTACACATCAACCAGAATCTACTTAAATATATATTTAAGTAGATTCCGCATCAACTCACATCTCAAATGAAATCTCCAGACTGATAAAAATGAAATAGAAATTTTTCTAAATGAAATTGATAAACAAGAAATTAAGTGGGGGTAAATATGCAATGTATCTGTATGTATTATAAAAGAAACCGAAGTAAATTTATTTGTTTTCTCACTTCGACGTGTGCAAATGGTTCAATCTGTTTCATAATGCTGTATAATGGGCCAACTATAGGTAGAATAAAAAAAATAACAGAAATAACGTAAGAAACGAAGACAAAAAATTATTTTTCCAATTTGACTTTTCGGCTATAGATTACTTAAAATATTAAGTTCATTCATATTTTTCATGTAATATTTTTTTCATGTATTTCCTAAAATCTTGAGTGAAACTACAATAATTTTGAGTATAAATGTATTACATATCAACAAATATATGTGTTTAAAATTATAAAAAATATTTATATGCGGTTTGAATTACCGCAATTCGATAAATTATTTTTTTAGGTTAGGTTTAGAAAAATACAATTCTACGGTGTAGTGAAAATTATTTGTGATTTTATATTCATATTTGTATATGTGTGCATGAATATTTTATAAATAGAAAAGATAATATACACGGACAATTCAAAATTACCATACATAAAATAATAAACATGCATATTACATTCAACGCACAAAAATTTGTTCGAGTTTTGTTGTTGTATTTGTTAAGTTTTTTATTCTTGGACGAAAATTTTCGCTCGGTTATTCTTTTTAAATGACAGCAAAATAAAACGAAATTTTTCTTATAGTTTTTATTTTTCTTATTCTGAGTATGGTCGAATACATATAAATCCTATCTCTCGCTCTCTTACGTTATTTTTTTTATTTTTATTATTCTATCTATAGTTCCCGCATAAAGTGGGAACTATAGATAGAATAAAAAAAATAAAAAAAATAACGTAAGAGAGCGAGAGATAAGATTTAAATGTATTCGACCAGACTCAGAATAAGAAAAATAAAAACTATAAGAAAAATTGCGTTTTATTTTGCTGTCATTTAAAAAGAATAACCAAGCGAAAATTTTCGTCCAAGAATAAAAAACTTAACAAATACAACAACAAAACTCGAACAAATTTTTGTGCGTTGAATGTAATATGCATGTTTATTATTTTATATATGGAAATTTGGAATTGTTCGTGTATATTATCTTTATATTTATAAAATATTCATGTACACATATACAAATATGAATATTAAATCACAAATAATTTTCACTACACTGTAGAATTGTATTGTTCTAAACCTAACCTAAAAAAATAATTTATCGAATTGTGGTAATTTAAACCGCATATAAATATTTTTTATAATTTTAAACACATATATTTGTTGATATGTAATACGTTTATACTCAAAACTATTGTAGTTTCACTCAAGATTTTAGGAAATACATCAAAAAATATTACATGAAAAATATGAATGAACTTAATATTTTAAGTAATCTATAGCCGAAAAGTCAAATTGGAAAATAATTTTTTGTCTTCGTTTTTTACGTTATTTCTGTTATTTTTTTTATTCCACCTATAGTTGACCCATAAGATAGCGGAATTTTGACAGCGGAAAATAAGAGATTGCGCTACTCGCCGCAAGTGGCAGCACTATCACTAAAGAGAAATAATTTTGTTATGTAATTACCAGCGGAAATTTTTCATTCATTATGTACCACTTTTTTCACTAAATAAAATATCCCAGCGGAATAAAATATTAAAAGTGAACCTTAAAATGGCAAATTAATTGATCTCCAAAGTAAAGAAACTCCGGTATATGAAATCTTGAAATTTAACAACAATCCGTCTATCCGCCATTTCTTCCACTAGTAACCAATACTTTCGGTGGTTTTTCTAGTAGCCTAGGTCATACTGAGACTATATGGAAAATTTGGGGAAAATTCAGAGACCAGAATTTTCACTAGAATTTTTTGATTTTCTGCGGCCATATGTTATTTTCAGTTTTTGACCAATATCTCAAAAACTTCCACTAATGTGTCTAAATCAAAAAATTCTAGTGAAAATTGTGGTCTATGAATTTTCCCAAAATTTTCCATATAGTCTCAGTATGACCTAGGCTACTAGAAAAACAACCGAAAGTATTGGATACTAGTGGAAGGTTTTTGAGATATTGGTCAAAAACTGAAAATCTCTTATTTGGCCGCAGAAAATCAAAAAATTATACTGAAAATTCTGGTCTATGAATTTTCCCCAAATTTTCCATATAGTCTCAGTATGACCTAGGCTACTAGAAAAACAACCGAAAGTGTTGGTTACTAGTGGAAGCTTTTTGAGATATTCGTCAAAAACTGAAAATCTTCTATTTGGCCGCAGAAAATCAAAAAATTCTACTGAAAATTCTGGTCTCTGAATTTTCCCCAAATTTTCCATATAGTCTCAGTATGACCTAAGCTACTAGAAAAACAACCGAAAGTGTTGGTTACTAGTGGAAGTTTTTTGAGATATTCGTCAAAAACTGAAAATCTTCTATTTGGCCGCAGAAAATCAAAAAATTCTAGTGAAAATTCTGGTCTCTGAATTTTCCCCAAATTTTCCATATAGTCTCAGTATGGCCTAAGCTACTAGAAAAACCACCGAAAGTATTGGTTACTAGTGGAAGTTTTTGAGATATTGGTCAAAAACTGAAAATAACATATGGCCGCAGAAAATCAAAAAATTCTACTGAAAATTCTGGTCTCTGAATTTTCCCCAAATTTTCCATATAGTCTCAGTATGACCTAGGCTACTAGAAAAACCACCGAAAGTATTGGTTACTAGTGGAAGTTTTTTGAGATATTCGTCAAAAACTGAAAATCTCCTATTTGGCCGCAGAAAATCAAAAAATTCTAGTGAAAATTCTGGTCTCTGAATTTTCCCCAAATTTTCCATATAGTCTCAGTATGACCTAAGCTACTAGAAAAACAACCGAAAGTATTGGTTACCAGTCGAAGTTTTTTGAGATATTCGTCAAAAACTGAAAATCTCCTATTTGGCCGCAGAAAATCAAAAAGTTCTAGTGAAAATTCTGGTCTATGAATTTTCCCCAAATTTTCCATATAGTCTCAGTATGACCTAGGCTACTAGAAAAACCACCGAAAGTATTGGTTACTAATGGAAGAAATGGCGGATAGACGGATTGTTGTTAAATTTCAAGATTTCATATACCGAGTTTCTTTACTTCGGAGATCAATTAATTTGCCATTTTAAGGTTCACTTTTAATATTTTATTCCGCTGGAATATTTTATTTAGTGAAAAAAGTGGTACATAATGAATGAAAAATTTCCGCTGGTAATTACATAACAAAATTATTTCTCTTTAGTGATAGTGCTGCCACTTGCGGCGAGTAGCGCAATCTCTTATTTTCCGCTGTCAAAATTCCGCTATCTTATACAGCATTATTTCATACTGCTATCAACGTTTGTTTGCTGGGTAGCTGTTTGGAAACGATCTCACAGTATACCATTGATACTATTGTAGGTGTATTGATCGACATTGCGTATTTTTTACAGATGAATTACTACGTACATTACACGTACGATTTAGTTATATTTTGCACTGTTAAACACAATAATCCTACATATCTTTTAATTAATTTGTTTAATTATTTTTTATTGAATATAGTTTACAATAATTAAATTATTAAATATTAAATTTTATACAATAAATCATTTTATATTTTATTTTACATCTTGTGTCTTTTATCTAACTACCAATGAAAAAGTATTTTTATTCTAAAACAAAATTTCTTAAAAACCGTGGGTATGTGATATTTTAGAATACCCAATAAACAAATAATATAAGTACTTAAAAATACCAAAAATCAAAATTATGCAAATGCATTACCTATCGCCACATTACTCCCCCTCCAGTGACTTTGTTACGATAAAAACCTATTAGGAACTTTAATTAAACACCCTCTTTTAGTTACATGATGTGGAGGTAATTGCTGAAACGTAACTTTTTTAATTACTGGAACTTTTTCATTACTTTGATTTTTATGAATTAAATTTTCTTGATTATTATTAATTTTAATATTGTTATCTATGTATAAATCATTACTTTCTAAAAAAGCCGCTTTAAGTCGATCTATAGTAACCTCCTGATCATTTCCATCAACTAATATGATGAACGTATTACTTTTCCTTTCAATGACTTCATAAGGTCCTTTATAAGGTAGCGTTAACGGAGGTGATACCGCATCGACTCGAATAAAAACATGACTTCACGATTTCAGATCCTTTTGAATACAATCTACCCAATCGTTTGCATTGTTGCAGTTAAGAGCAGATTTAATGGTTCTATGTAATCTTTCTATCACCCCGTTGGATTGTGGGTGATATGAGGTTGTGCGATAATGTTGAACACCTAAAAACTTCGCTAATTCTTTAAATAATGATGATTCGAATTGACGACCTCTGTCAGTTGTTATATTTCGATGCGTACCAAAACGTGAGATCCATCCGGACATTAATGCTCGAGCTACAGTTTCGGCTGAGATATCGAAAATCGGAATTATTTCTGGCTAGGGAGTGCATTACCGTTTACCGATTTACCGATTTACCGTATTTACCGTATACAAAATATTTACGATTTATCGATAATTTTTTACAAATTTACCGATTTTTTCGATACAAATATATTTATAATTAATAGGGCGCAATTTAGTTTCAGGATATAACAGGGCGTATTTCATTGAAAAAAATGGAGAGCATGTTTTATTCGAATTCACTCAGTAATTATTATGTAGGTATACCTACTGAATGTAGGTATACCTACTGAAGATTTATGTAATGATTTTTATTTAATGAAACGAAATGAACATATACAGGGTTGGCGCGTGGACCAATAGCATTTTTTGGCAAATTGGGGGGAGGGAGGTGAGGGAGTAATTTGGAAGCTTTCATCCCATAGAATTGATGTTCTAAGTGGCCCGGTAAATGAAATATAATATTTTAAGTTTGTTTTAAATAACCCAAAATCTCACCTTTAAATGGTCACTTTTGTGTTTGCAGTCGTAGAGGCACGAAATAACTTTTATTGTATTCTACAATGTAATGATTTTATTCTAAATAAATCATTATAATAATATAATTGGTTTAATATAATTGGTTTAAAAAAAATGACTTATGGGCTTCCAAATCTAAAAAAATGTGTAGATTTATGAAAAACGTCAAAATCTAAATTAATTTAAAAATAACTTATGGTTATTTTGAAATTAGTTTTGCTTTAAAAAATCTCTTGTTTATGCCCTGACATGTCATAGAAACCCCTCATTTTGTGGCCAAAATACGAGATATGATTTAGTCAGAGTTATTTGTGCCAGGGTTAAGAAAATGTTTTTTTAAGTTATTGATAGATTTTAAAAAATAAGTAAACCGGGTGCTAATTGCCTTGTTCTGTTCAGTCAATATGTCACTATCTGCTACCGGAAGTGCCCGTGTGTTTCACTTTGTTCTTGTTAAATTATTAATTATACCAGGTCACGAAAAGAGTGAGCTTAATGTTATTCGTTTCACGGCTGAAGTTTTATAGATTTATGGATTTTGTGGACAAATGAGCCTAACTTCAATCGTAAGGGAATTGTGAATTTACCAAATCTGCTTCATTGGGACAGTAAAAGCCGAAATCCACACAAGAAAAGGCAGGATTCTTTTCAAAGGTAATTCATCGTTAATGTTTGGGCTGGTGTTATTGGTCGAAACCTTATCGGTTCATATTTTTTATCTCGAATTTGTTCAGAATGAGCTACCTGAGCTGTTTTTTACCAGTTTTGTAAGATATTCTGATTGGTAGGGGTTGTCCTATTTATTAGCCCACGCTGTCCCGAGACCTCACATCCTTGAATCTCTTGGGACGTGCTAAGGAGTTTGTGTGCGCAATAGAGGTACTCACAAGAGAAATTTTTATTGAAAGCGCAACAACCGTGGACATTAAAAAAAGATGCATATATACGGAAATGAGGAGGTCATTTTGAACAAAATCTAATAAATGAAGTTGATTTCAAATTAATTAATATCTTAAAAGGTATTTTCTTAACCCTGATATCTCGTATTTTACCATGAAATGAGTGATTTCTATGATATGTCAGTATACATTGGAAAGGACATAAACAAGAGATTTAAAAAAAGGCTAATTTCAAAATAACCATTAGTTTTTTTAAATGAATTTAGATGGTGACGTTTTTCATACTTCTATAAATTTTTTAGGATTTGGAAGCCCATAAGTCATTTTTCTTAAACCAATTGTATTAAATAATGATTTATTTAGAACAAAATCATTACATTGTAGAATACAATAAAAGTTATTTCATGCCTCTACGACTACAAACACAAAAGTGACCATTTAAAGGCAAGAATTTGGGTTATTTAAAACAAACTTAAAATAGTATATTTCATTCACCGGGCTACTTAGAACATCAATTCCATGCGATAAAAAATTCCAAATACCCTCCCCAACCCCCAACCCCCCCCCCTTCAATCTGCCATTATGAATTTTATTTTATGTTATTAATTAATTTATTATTTTATTTTATAAAGATCATTAATTTGTTTCAAGCACTGGTTTATTAATTTTTCACTGGTTTAATACCTAAGGCACAGTACCAAAATATTATTTAAATTCAATTTACCGGTAAATTATCGATAAATTACTCTGACCTCACGCAAAATTTACCGTTTACCGGTAAATTGAAAAATCGGTAAATTTGCACTCCCTATTTCTGGCCATCGTGTGAATCTATCAATGCAAGTTAAACAACAAGCGAAACCTCTTGAGGGTGGTAAAGGACCAACAAGGTCGATGTTTATATGGCTAAAACGTTCACCAGGTATTAAAAATTTAGATAAGGGATGCTTGTTATGGCGAGCAATTTTACCTCTTTGACAAAGCATACACTGTGTGTTGACATGATTTTACAATCAACCTTAATCTTAGGCCAAACAAATCTATCTGTCATTAATTTTACTGAAGATTTTATATCTGGATGTGATAAATTATGAATTAATTTGAATAATGTTTTTCTTAATGTGGATGGAATATATGGACGAATTTTATTTGTTGAAATATCACAATACACAGACTTGGTACCTGTAATATCAATTAACTCAAGTTTTAAACTTGTTTCATTATATCGTAATAAATTTTGTAATTCAATGTCATGATCTTGCTCAATTCTAAGTTGAACATAATCGAGAAAATGAATTTCGGAAATTTCTTTTCCTTCTAAACGCGATAGCATATCTGCGACAATATTATCTTTACCAGATACATATATATTGAATATCCGTACTGAATTGACCAATAAAATCAATGTGCCTCAATTGACGAGGAGAAGATTGGTTCATGTCTTTGTTAAACAGAAAACCAATGGTTTAATGGTCTGTAAAAATTTTGAAATTGCGACCTTCGATTGAAATTTGGAAATGTTTTACGGATTGATAAATAGCTAAAAGTTCGCGATCATAAGTACTGTATTTTTGTTGTGCTGTAGTTAAGCGTTTTGAATATAAACCTACCTAGTGGTTCTAGAAAACCGTTTTTACTTTGGTGCAACGCTGCACCAACACGATCATTGGACGCGTCAACATGTAAACAAATTTTTGAATTTTGAGAAGGGTGAGCAAACAAAACTACATTTTTTAATTCGTGTTTGCACCTTTCGAAAACGCTAATAGAATGTTCGTCCCAAATAACTGGTGTTTTGTCGTTTTTTATATTTCCCTTGATTAATTTTTGTAATAGGCCTTGAGACTCGGCAGCATAAGGAATACAACGACGATAAAAGTTTATTGAAGCTATGAATCGTCTTAAATCTTTCGCGACTTGTGGTAATGGAAATTGTGAAATGATCTCCACTTTTTTCGGATTCGGTTTAATTACAAATTCGTTTATTTTAAAACCAAAAAAATTTATCTCCGATTTTCCAAATTCACATTTTGATAAATTAATTTTAAGACGGAATTGACGAAAACGTTCAAAAACTATTTTAAGGTGCTCGTAATGCTCTTCGTAAGTTTTTGACGCAATTTGAACATCATCGATATATTTAAAAACAAAAGGTAACTCAATTAGTACTTGGTCGATATATCTTTGAAAAGTTTGACCAGAATTTCTGAGTCCAAAAGTCATTACTATAAATTCATAAAGACCGAAAGGTGTAATAATTGCTGCTTTTGGTATATCGGAATCTTGAATCGGTATTGGATGGTATGCTCGAGTGAGATCAATTTTGGAAAATACTTTACAGTTTTCAAGGTACTTAGTAAAATTTTGAATATTAGGTACCGGATATCGATCGGGTATGGTTATGGCGTTTAAACGCCTGTAATCACCACAAGGTCGCCAATCACCATTATTTGTAGGCACCATGTGTAAAGGACTTGCCCAAGGTGACTTTGATGGTCGACATAATCCTTCCTTTAACATGTATTCAAATTCTTTTTTTGCTAAATTAAATTTTTCCGGATTTAAACGACGAGCTTTTGCGAAAACTGGAGGACCTTTCGTTTCAATGAAATGGAAAACGTTTGCATGTGAAATTGAACTTTTGAAATTAGGAACTGTGATATCATGAAATTCTTTTAACAACTAAAAGTATTTATCGTTTACAATAGAATTATCATTCGTTGAAGTGGTTATATTGACTTCGTTGACTGTGACGCGTTTAATAGAACAGGAACTTTTAAGTTTCGTTTCTGAATCTATTAATTTTTTATTCTTTAGATCAACGAATATATTAAAATTATTTAAAAAATCTGCGCCGATAATCGGTTTGGTGACGTCAGCAACTTTAAAAAGCCAATCAAAACTTCTACGTAAACCTAGTGAAACTGTAATTATTTTGTGCCCATATGTTTTTATTTTTGAGCCATTGGCTGCAAACAAATTAATGCCAATATTCGTATTAGGTTGGTCTTTAGAAGTATACGGAACGATAGATAAGTCTGAACCCGTATCGGCTAAAAAACGATTATTTGATAACTTGTCAAAAATGAATAATCGGCAGTTATTTGGTTGTGCCGAATTGCCTGCCATACATGACGGCGAAATTAGTTTTTTGAATTTAAATTTTGGTTTTTATTAAATTTGCACCAACTTGTGCACTTTCGTGCATTATCACCGTATTTAAAATGAGACTAGCATTGATCAAACTGTTTTTTGTCATTTGATTTATCACGGGGCTTCCCGTTATAATTTCCAGAAGATGAACGCGACCGCGAAAATGAACGAGAATCATTGCTAAATTTATCGAATTTTCTCGACGTGTCTTTAAATACATTAGTCAATGATTATATTTGAGCGAATAACGTTTTTTCTAAACAACAATACGTATTATTTATAGGAACATTGGCAACGGCATTGGTTTCAAATTTTGCCATATTTAAAATTTTGTCTGCATTTTGTCTGCTACCTCAGCTCTCTCTCGTAGATTAATGTCTAATGATGCTTTGATCGATCGTTGCGGCTCCGGCAATTTAGAAAGCCAAAGTGATTCTAAAAGTGCGTTACTTAACATGCCGTTGGAAGTCTCGGTCATTTCTCGTAGAAGAGTGGTAGGTTTCCTATCACCTAAATCAATTCCCTTTAATAAACTGGTAAGGCGTTTTTCTTAAGATTGAGCAAATTCATTCACGAGTGCGACTTTTACAGCTACATATTTATTTTCTCGTGGTGGGTTTCCAGTACATCAAGATACGTTGGATCGAGAGTTGAAATAACAATATCATATTTTGTCTAGTCTTGAGTAATTTTATTATTACGAAATTGGGCCTCGATTTGAAAAAACCAAAGATCCGGTTTACCAGTATAAAAAGGAGGCACTTTCGTCGCGACTTTAAACGTCTCCTTATCTATAGATTCGAAATTATTATTTTTTACTGTCGTTTTGTATATTATTATGCTTGTCAAATCTTGTTTTCAAATCATTATATTGAAACAATAAATTAGACAACTGCTCTTGCATAATAAAAACTTGATTATCTTTTGATGAACTTGGATTGTGTAACATTTGATTTAGATCAAAAGGACTTGAAAAGGGTTTAGCTGTTGCTTGAGATACAGGTTGTATTAAAATACTGTTATCAGAATTATCACCATTAAGAGCCTCTGAAGAACCAAACATTTTGCACTACCAGTAATAAATTTTTATAATGGAAGAGAAACCATTAACTTGTTAATCAAGTTAAATTACTATAAATCGACTTTTACAAAATTTAGAGCCCTAATCAACGATTTAACACGAAAACACATAAATAAATTTAAAAATGAATACGAAATATTACGTCAAATGATGTTTATTTGTTTTACGCCGCAATGCCGATTATTTAGTGCAAATTTTTTGTCCTAAATCATTACCCAAAAAGGGTATCCAAGATAACTGATTATTAGTTTTTTATAAGATGCAGCGTTTAGATCAGCAATAATGAAAAATAAAAAAATTATTAAGGCTGCGTACCAAACCAAGGGTAAATCGTTTACTACGGTAAAAATCAATTTTAGTACAGATTTTTCGATCAGTTTATCATAGAGTTTTTAAAAATAGTTGGATTTACAGAAAAATTTACTTAAAATTGACTTTTACCCTTGGATTGATACGCAGCCTAAATAAACTAAAATGATGAAAATTGTCTTATTGAAAAATCCTAGGCACGTCCCAGAGCTGCTTGATGATCTATACTGGCATATCCGATGGTGTTCTCTTTTAATACTTGCTTTTTCATTGTTTCTATTCGGTAACCCAAATTTGTACTGTAGTGAATTTATTGAGGCGGTGTCTCTCTCGCTCTATGCCAGGCGCCCTTAATGAAACAATAATTTATAGAGCGAATTGCTCGTTTCAATTTGACAACTTCATATTTTTCAATTTAAGCCTAGTACGCAGCAGAAGTAAAATGAAATTTTCGGTGGTCTCCAAAATAGTTCCGGATATACCATTCCGTGAAAAATTAGTTTCTCGATTTTCGTAAAATTTTAACGCATTTAACTTCATGCTGAATTATTATTTTTTTTTATTAACTTTATTTAAAAATATTGTTTATGAGTTTGTTTTGTTTTGACTGTGCGACAGTGCGACCAATAAGAGGCGCGCCCGATTCAACTGAAGAGCAACAACTCTTCACTTCAGAAATTGAGCTACTCTTCATTTAATTGAGTTACTGAAGAGAAAAACGCGTTCATTTGATACTTATAAAAGTCAAATAAATATTTAGAATACAATTAAAAATATATTTTATAGTTTAATGTGTTTTTGAAAAATTAGAAAATGGCTCATTTAAGAGAAATGGCTGAAGACGTAATTGTAAATAAAATAAATATCCTTGTGAACATAAAGGCTGATGATATTTTTACAAATATTTTAAATGCAATTTTTGGATGAACCAAGCCTAAAATATCGTATTGGAACTTCGTCGACGAGTTCCTGTGATAGCAAAAATGAAAAAGATAATCCCCTACATAGAGTCAAACCTTCCTTTGATTCTCTCATGAGTAAGTGAAATGCCGTTTTCAGTTAATAAAATCAATTCTTAGATCACATTTTTAAATATGCCTGACTGTATGGGTTTCTCGGAGCCATTAATGACCAGACCCAATATTTATCACATTCTAGAGGAAAACATGTGATCCCAAATAAAAAAAAAAGTTTTAATTGCAATTTTTTACTTAGCAAACCAAGATTGTTTCCGGCAGGTTGCTAATTTATTTGATGTTTCACAATGTACCGCTCATGGAATAATCAATTATGTGACCGATTTGATTTGTACCCATTCACCCAAGTTTATCAATTGGCCGACACAAGAGGAAGCTATAGCAAATAAAGAAATGTTTTTTATTAAAGGAGGGCTTCAAATTGCTGGCTCACATATCCCTATTCTAAATTTGGATGAAAATAATGATTACATTAATCGAAAAATTTATTCAAGTATTCTGTTGCAAGGGGTAGTAAATTTAAAAATTCAATTCATTGACATCCATTGTGGTGAACCGGGGTCAGTGCATGACTCTAGATTGTTAAAGAAGTCAGGTTTATACAGGAATTACTTGAAAATTCAGCGAGCATGTTACTTTCTCTTGGGACACTCAGTCTATATGTTACAGGACTGGTTGGATAAAGGTGATTTAACATCGCAGGAGCGAAAATTTAATTTCGTGCATTCGTCTTTACGAGCGCAATAGAAAAATGTCTTTATAATGCCCAAAGGAAGATTTGGAAGGCTTAGAGAGCACCAAATTCTATCAGGATATTTCCCTCGAACCACGGACTAATAGAAGGCAACAAGAATTTAATCAGCTATTTGAAAACTATTAAAACTCTGATTGTATTTTAGTTTAGAAAATATTTTTATTTTCATAAATTATAATAAAAAAAAATTTTAGTATTTCAGCTTTTTTTATCATTTCATTTCATCAGATATCATTTCAAATAATGTATTTTTAAGGTATTTTTGTATTAAAAATACAATACTTTTTTCCTTTGCTTCTAATTTTTAATTTTTAGTTGATAGTATTCTTCCTTTGCGCTTGGACGCTTCCTTTTAGTTAAAATGTCAGAAGCTCGGTCAGGATTTTCGGCTTCGGAATTTACATTCGCAACTCCGTCTTCCAATGAAAGACCTACCGATAACCCCACACCATCACCAGCATTACTATCATTTGTTCCTATTAGTATCCAAAACTTCAGAGAAGGCAAAACGAATTCGGCCTCGTCCAATTTTATTCTTGTTATCCTTACATGCTTATTCTATTTATTGGAACATACATTCTGTTGCCGATTTCTGAAATCAAAATTATTACGTTTAAGGGTAATGTATAGTACAATATTGTTTATTTTAAATTAAGATTTTACTCACTTCCATATCTAGCTCCAGAGTCTCCGTTTTGGTCCATGTAGATGATTTTGCTAGAAAAATAAAAGAAATGCGTTTTAACAAATATTATATTTTATATTGGAGATCTGTAGTACTTTCACTTGCTGTTCCACTGGCAATTCGACTGGCACTTTCATCTACTATGTTATTTTCTCTTTCCAAATCTACATATTCAATCAATTCTTCCATATCATCACATTCCATTTTTCAAAATTGATATAAACGTATGCATTTAGTAAATTATTTAAATATTATTAATTATTATTATTTATTATTGTTATATTATTATTATTATAGCATGCACATAAAACAAAAATGTACAATGAACGGCTAATTAAAAATTTTCAAATTCAAAAAAAAAAAAAAGCCTACTTGAAGTATCTACACGAGCAAACATACTTAGCAAATATACTTAGTTTAAACGGATTTAAGGGGCGGTGGTGTGCTTATTGTAGCGAAGTGCTATTGCCGTTCGTGTTAAAAGAGTTTTATTTTCTGTAATTATCGTTGCGGTATATTATCCTTACGGACCGGTGTGAAGTTTCTAACGTTAATTAAAGGTGTAGCTACACAAATTAACAAAAAAGTGTAGCGTACGCAACAAATATTTTGCAGTGTATGCAACTTATCTATATTTAACATGTAAATAATTTATAAGAAAAACCACAAAAACTAACATTAAATTAATAATTTTGAATTAAAAACAAATGAAAAATTAGTAATATGAAAATTTTTCAGAGGAGTCCAACCCATTTTATATATACGGGCTATACAAATTTGAATAGGCTCGAATGTCTACTATTTGATAATACTAGTGGCTATATTGCGAAAACTCTAGGATAGAGTGTTAATTATGTGTTTAACCTCAATTGGTAAACATTAGCAATATGATAAAACTTTGAAAACTTTAATATTTGTACATACTAATTTTTCGTTTGTTTTTAATTCAAAATTATTAATTTAATGTTAGTTTTTGTGGTTTTTCTTATAAATTATTTACATGTTAAATATAGATAAGTTGCATACACTGCCAAATATTTGTTGCGTACGCTACACTTTTTTGTTAATTTGTGTAGCTTCACCTTTAATTAACGTTAGAAACTTCACACCGGTTCCTTACGGTTCGAGTTTAGACGACTATGTGAGGTAACGATATGTACCGAATCTGGAGGGACCACGAATCCTTGTGCTTTTATCAATTTTTTTGCTAGTATTGCTGATACGTAACATTATTATTTTCTTGATTATTTTTCAAAAAGTTCTTATTTTAATTTCCAGAATGTTCATAGCTAATAAACGTATCGGGATTGGCATTGGTAACCATATTCTTCTCGTAAAAAACATCAAGTTAGGAAGCTGTGTTATAATTCTAGAGTCGTCACTCTGGAGAAACATGGTGATTGGTTTTATTTTAGTTCCGCGTGGCTCGTAGGGAATTGCATGTCCTGAATAATTTTTTATAAATCAATTACATTTTGCAGATTGAATAGGACCTGACAACGACTCCAAAATTTTATTGGAAGTTCATTAACTCCACACCAAAGTTAGTGGTTCTCCCTTTTAAATGTCATATATGAACTGTTCGGTTTCCCAGCCTTACTGATGTCTGTTATTTATTTTCCAGATATGTTATGTCAGTGTATGAACCTCTATTCCTCTGACTCAATCCTGGGTTTAGAGCAATCCTCTAGAGCTTAATTTACTAAGTTTATCCGAGGAAGATATTTTCGATTTTTTCGTTCATTTGGATAACAAGAAGGGCACTTAGGCATGATGCAATTCCACCGATTCTGATGTAGATGTACGCTAAAGGCCTCACTCGTCACTAATTTGATTTTCTTCTGTGGTCCTCTGCTCCATAATTTACATCCCATCGTATTCTCGATGTGGTTTATTCAGATTTTCTCAAAGCATTTGACAAGATTGATCACATCAGTTCTGGTTGATAAGGATGAGAAGTTAAAAATTCCTTCAAATCCTGTCAGGTATTTGAAATCATATATGTATTACCGCTGGCATTATGTAAAAGTCCTAAACTCATCTTTGTTAAGATTCTGAGTCACTTCAGGTGTTTCGCAAAGTAGTCACATTGGACCTTTGTACTAAGTTGCTTTATATTCACTAAATGCCTTCTATATGCGGATGATATAAATATTTTCGCAGTTTTAAGTGAATTATCCGACTATTAGATTCCAAATGGATTTGGACGTGTTTTGTGAGTGGTCGACTAACAACAAGTTGTGTTTGTATTGTACGTAGGCAAGCGTAAATCCGTAAAGCAAGATCGCGTCTTAAATTCGTAACATGATGTTCAATATTTAACGCTTTTTTAAATTTTTGAATACGTGTTCATTAAAACGCTCACAGTAATTTAATGAAACTATTACTCGGTGGACTAAATAGCAGAATCAAAAACAAAATACAAATTGTATATTACCGTTATGTCTCAGACAGTAAAGTATCCTAAGAAAATGTTTGTATGTCAGTCAACCAGTTCGATTGTATTTTTGAAATGTTTCCCGGATTTAAACGGAATTTAATGGAAAGACGGATAGAAAAATGAGTGGAACGGAACGGAGGTTTTTATGTCTCCAGCTTAAGCATAACATTTCAAGGCAAAAACAAAAAACGAATGAAAATAAAAATAACGAACGAGGATCGCATCATAAAATCAATAAAATTTAATTTTCTGAATCACGAGTTAGGTTTTCAGTAAGTTCATCCTAGCCTATGGAGAAGGAGTCGATTGGTTTTTATACCAAATCTGGCAAGTCTGACTACACTGGCCCTAAAAGTTTTTGTGCCATAAGAATCCTCGAAATTTGTGAAATCGTCGAAGAGAATCGTGAACAGAATCATTAGAATCATTTATTGTGTATTTCTCCTCTCAGTAACATGTAGCATTACAGGGTTAGCGGAGTTACAAAGATTGAAAGATCCCTAAATATCAAAGAATTTCTTATGGGTACCCTCTTGGATATTATGGAAGCGTTTGGTTGTACATTTTTTACTACTATTATAAATTCATGTATCAGATTTGGTATCGACAACACTATCACCAACTCATCGCACTGCTCAGGTTGAGTTTATGGATTCCCAATTGCTGTAAAAGTTACCAAAGGAGGTTCACATGGTGATTTACAATTCACATCTGCGACTCTTCAGCAATCTGGGTTTTGGGTCCAGGATTATCTTAACCTCTTTGTTACAGCTATCTCAGTGAAGCATCTGAAGTCATATCTGACCTGATGCAACAAGCCCTCCATACTGCTTTGGAATATATCAGGGGCACTCGCCGGTACCGTGAAATTCTCGAAAAGTATAGCTCGTTAATTCCAGAAATAAATATTGTTAAACTTATTTGTATTATATTAAAACATGTTATCTCAGCCATATAAAATTTTAATTATTTAGTCATTATATTATATGTTAAAAATTATAATTTTATTCAATCGATATTTCGAGCCAAATGCTCATTTTCAAGATGGTAATCTAAAAGTTTGATTACAACGAATTAAAAGTTAGGGTTAAATTTATAAAATTAGTATCACAAATTTTAGTAACTTACATTAAGTAAATTAAATATTCGATAGAACTAATTGACAAATATGTAAAACAAATTCGGCACCATATTTCCATTTGTTTCTTTTTTTCATTATTACATAAAACTATATTAATAAAACATAAACACTTCACAACAATATATAATTTTTGGTAATTTATTGTACCACGTCGTTAAGGGAATAATTTTCAACAAACAAAATTGTGTGGTATATTCTTTTAATAACGCTATGAATATTTATATGTGTACCATTTACATTAGAAGATGCAAAATGTTATATATATAACATTGCAATTATATTTTGTATATAAAGTAAACCGATACACATACATATACTACAACATTATATGAAAAATTCTACATTAAGTATTATAACGTAATTTGTATTGATAGATGAACGGGTATTTCTGTGTGTACATTATGTTCGATGGATGTTGCATTCAATACGTAGGACAACAAACATCACAATCCATACATTCAAAATCATCTGATTGAGGTATGAATTATTTGACACAGTTTAATATTACCGTGTAGATTAGCTATAATGAGCAATTTGGTTATTGTCGAATGAAGGTTGTGAACCTAGGTTAATTGTATTGGATGGATTCATTAGAAAAGATGGAGCTGTATGAACGTTAGTTATTTGAATTTCGAATATTTTTCCGCTGTTGATTGTAAATCTTGATTGTTTTTTTGTAATCATCACATAGGTTTTTTGTATCTGTCCTAAAGTTTACATTTTTACTTATATTTGAGGTAATTTCAGCTGATTCTAAAATAAGTCTGTTGTATATATTATTTTCTTTATGTAATATTTTAGTTTCATCAAACTTGAAATTATGGTCATTATCTATGGAATGAGTTGAAAGTGCTGTACTTCGGCTATTGCATCTAACATTACTTTGATGGTTAAGGAGACGGGTCTTTAATTTGTTACCTGTTTGACCCACGTATGCTTTACCACATTCACAGGGAATTTCATACACTACATTATGATGTTCTGTAGTCAGTATTTTATCTTTTAATCTTGTGAAGGACTTATTCAATTTATTAGGAATTTTGTACCCAATTTTGATATTAGGGTTCCTGTGTGGGTTCACAATTTTAGTAATATGTTGGGATAAATTGTTAACGTATGTTATACTTCCGAATCTAGAGGTTGCATTCTCTGTATTTGAACTAATGTTTTCTTGTAGATTTGATACTTGGATATTTGTGTTACGATGTTTCGCTTTAGTAATCGCTTTCCTAATTATTTTCATCGGATAGTTATTATTTTGAAGTATATTCGTTATTGTGATGATGTTGTCATTGTAGAACTCTTTATCGGAAAGTGAAAGTACCTTTCGAGCGAATGATACTGCCAAGTTGAGTTTCATATTACTAGGATGAGAGGAGATAAAATTTAAGACCCGGTCTGAACTTGTACTTTTTTTAAACCAACAAGTTTTGATTTTGCAATTATTTCGAATGAGAGTCATATCGAGGAAAGGAATTGAGCCATTTTTTTTTAATGTTAGATGCAATAGCCGAAGTACAGCACTTTCAACTCATTCCATAGATAATGACCATAATTTCAAGTTTGATGAAACTAAAATATTACATAAAGAAAATAATATATACAACAGACTTATTTTAGAATCAGCTGAAATTACCTCAAATATAAGTAAAAATGTAAACTTTAGGACAGATACAAAAAACCTATGTGATGATTACAAAAAAACAATCAAGATTTACAATCAACAGCGGAAAAATATTCGAAATTCAAATAACTAACGTTCATACAGCTCCATCTTTTCTAATGAATCCATCCAATACAATTAACCTAGGTTCACAACCTTCATTCGACAATAACCAAATTGCTCATTATAGCTAATCTACACGGTAATATTAAACTGTGTCAAATAATTCATACCTCAATCAGATGATTTTGAATGTATGGATTGTGATGTTTGTTGTCCTACGTATTGAATGCAACATCCATCGAACATAATGTACACACAGAAATACCCGTTCATCTATCAATACAAATTACGTTATAATACTTAATGTAGAATTTTTCATATAATGTTGTAGTATATGTATGTGTATCGGTTTACTTTATATACAAAATATAATTGCAATGTTATATATATAACATTTTGCATCTTCTAATGTAAATGGTACACATATAAATATTCATAGCGTTATTAAAAGAATATACCACACAATTTTGTTTGTTGAAAATTATTCCCTTAACGACGTGGTACAATAAATTACCAAAAATTATATATTGTTGTGAAGTGTTTATGTTTTATTAATATAGTTTTATGTAATAATGAAAAAAAGAAACAAATGGAAATATGGTGCCGAATTTGTTTTACATATTTGTCAATTAGTTCTATCGAATATTTAATTTACTTAATGTAAGTTACTAAAATTTGTGATACTAATTTTATAAATTTAACCCTAACTTTTAATTCGTTGTAATCAAACTTTTAGATTACCATCTTGAAAATGAGCATTTGGCTCGAAATATCGATTGAATAAAATTATAATTTTTAACATATAATATAATGACTAAATAATTAAAATTTTATATGGCTGAGATAACATGTTTTAATATAATACAAATAAGTTTAATCAAAATCAGCTGTTTCTATAAAACAAATTATATAAATATTGTTAATGACAGATTATTGCCTGCATTCAATTTTTATAATGCATCCTCGGTAATTTATCGTTAGAGAGAGTTATGGATATCTCAAACAGATGAACTTTTGAATTTACTAGTATTGCGAGATATACCTAGTACAGTCCGCGGTGCCAACTTCTTAAAGGTTGCCTTTATGGCATCAAATAGTCTGGGTACTCATTGTTCAGGCTGAGATCACAGCTCTGACGATTACGCTTACGCAGCGCTAAGTTGTTAGAAACCTCTAGAACGGTTTGAGTAACTCCTTGCTTATAGTAATGTTGCCGCCAGCCCACTCAGACATAGAGGACAACGAAATTGCAAATTTTCTGGCACAAGCTAGCTCACGCTCTGTTTTTATAGGGCCAGAACCTGTTATTCCTTTATTATTTACATAATTTGGTGGGGTAGTCGTTAATCAAACATTTCTTCCTAAAATAGCTCTCTCTCTCTTTCTCTCTCTCTCTTTGTCTCTCTCTCTCTTTTTATCTCTCTCTTTCTCTCTCTCTTTCTCTCTTTCTTTCTCTCTGTCTTTGTCTCTCTCTCTCTAGCTTTTACATCCCATGAAGGAATTTTGCAGCCCGCAATATGGTTCTCCATATGTCTCGGTCCATCGCTCTCGTCCTCCAATTTCGAACAATTTCCGAGGTCGATTTTGCGTTGAATCAGTTGTGGTAATCTGGCCTTTGATTAGGGTTCATAACTTAACTGTTTATATGAAGGAAGGTTGTTTGCCTGCCGTTCAGCCCGCTTGTTACGTGTGGGGGTGACGTACTGGTGAGAATCTTAAGGTATCCAGTCCTTCCTTGAACACAATTATATAGCGAGCCGCTTGATAGAAGACAGACGACCGCTTCAGCAGCATCTATAACCTGGAGAACAGAAGCTGATTTGGTATTCCTATTGAGGAGCAAATAACTCGCCCTGACATGTAGTGTCCCTGACTATAAACAGGATTTAGCCTGCCTTCTCGTCTCCACTACACCGCCTGATTCATTTAGAGTTACCCAATGAACACCGCGAGGAGGTATGAATCTCGGACTTCGCCCCCAACTCGCAGAACGAAAATATTTATTGCTGAGTCAAATTTTCTGTTATCAAATACGCCTATAAATTGGTATAAATTTCTAATTGTCGGTGCGATTCTGACTGAGCATGCTGTTTTCAAGTACCGTGTGTATGATGACTGGTTAGAGGTCAACGATGAGATGACAGCATTTATAATATCGGTGGTATAGCTGTCCCGCTTTCAATAGGATCAGGTTCCATATTTTTATTCCCGTCTCGATTGACGTCAATCAATAGGCGTCCTTACCATGATCGAAACTGGTTGATTTTGTCAAGGTTGCAGTGCGCACGTATGAACTCTGATGGATTCCCTTTACATCTTGCACCATGGGCCTCTTATGGCATTAAGTGTGGAATCCTGAGTGAGTTCTGACCTTAAAAAACAAAACTTTATCCAGAAATAAATAAGTAACATAATTTTTAAGTGGTTTTTTCATATTTAATTGAAGAGCTGCTTTTTTCTCTCTCGCTTTAATTAACCGGTCGATGTTCGATGTCAATCTATCTATTTTTTTGTCTCAAGATTTTTTGCTTACGTTGTTCAAAAAGGAAGATTATAATAATTAATTGTAATCAATAAACAATCAAACAGCCCCAATCGACGCCTTTATCGACAAGTTCTTGCCTGAACTGAAAATTATAAGAATGCAATTCAGAAATAAATTCTCGTCATTTTGTTTTGGATGACATTTTGTCGGTTTGCATTTGACGGTCTAACTCCGTAACAACGTGCTGAAATTATTAAAACTTTTGGTGTTAACAATTCCATACCATCATCAAGTACCGAATAAGTCAACCATTCAGCGTGTAATGAACAATTCTGAAAATGTGCATACACTGGGAGTAAAAATTAGGCAACAATTAGACCAAAGTACATTTGAAAAAATTGATGCAATAAGGCACAATGTTACTGAATGTCGGAATGGCTCCAACATGTTTTTAAAAATCCTCAAAAATTCTCATTTCTGGCAAAAAATCATTATGAGCGACGACGCAAATTTCGACTTGGCTGGCTTTGTTAATAAACAGAAAAAGCCGCTATTAGGTCACTGAAAACCCTCAATTGATACACCAAAGACCACTACACCCTCGAAATGTATGGCGCGATATTTGGGCCGGCAACTTTTTTAGCGGCAATAATCAATTAGACGTCACTCTCAAGAACTTGAATTTTCTTACGGCAGCACATGAAATAATTCTTCAAACGTCCATTTATTGCGTAGACATTTTGCAGATTGGGCTTTAATGCAACTTTAGAACTTTAATTGTTTGTTGTGAAGAACAATTTAATGATATGCATATAACTCCATGGGTATTTTAACTTTAGAGTTATGCTAACATTATTTGTGTTATTGGTGAGATAAGTGCAAATTTATGTGAAAAAGTGGCTAAAATTTGGTGTTCCGGAATCAATTTTTAAAAAATCCGGAGGCAGTCGTTTAGATAAAATCATTTTTAAATAGAAATGTCATGCTTTACTTATCAAATTTTTGCATTAGGATTTTTTAATTTCTTTCATCAGGGGTGACATGTTATAACATCACATTTTCGATAGTTTGTCGCAGTTTATGTCTCGCTTCTTTAGAATAAAATGTGATACTATTTCACATTTTATATCATTTACCAGATTGCTAGAATGAAAAATTTTAATATTCTACTCACCAAATAATTTGTTTTCGATATTTGAGCGAAATTAGAGAAATACACCTTAATCGCATTTGTTCTATAGTAGGTTGTGATAGCAATAGGAATGAAATAATTTATAAATGAAACAGTTGCCCATTTCAGTTTAGGAAAAGGAGAAATAAACTTATTATCGACATATTTTGTATCAGATGATCCTAGTCCAATAAATACCTCCAGCTTTTAATTTACTTTGGCACAGGTGTTCATTGTTAGTGCCATAACTCAAATTGATTACCCCCTAACACGACAAATTTTTAACGTGGGATTGAGCCATTTACAAATTGGTCTAAGTTCGCGAATTATGTGATATTAATTTTTATTGATGATCCAAATTTTTTTGGTGGAAATTTTCTACTAACTTCAGTAGCATGTTAATTTTATTTAAATTAACGGCGATGTGGAGTACGATTAAATGTTTACGATGAAATAAAAATAAATGTTGCTAATATGCATTCATTAAAAAGCTTATTTAAAGTCGACAGTAAACTTTAATTTCTTTTATAATTATGCAGTTTAATAAAAAATCTATACAAGTGCAATAATAAACAAACTTTATTCTGCATTAGCATAATTTTATTTGAATGCATACATTAACTAGCTAATTAGCAAATTTTTCCATCGTCTCTGAAAGTTTTTATTATTTTAAAGTAGTTTTACAACTCCGTTCCTTTTTTTTAAAGAGAACTGATTTTATGTTAGAAATATCAACTTTAAGAAAGTGGTCAACATTTCAAAATATATTTTGTATTTTGTACCTCGTTAAATCCAGATGTGACCAGGTATGTGTGTCCCTTATCGCAATAGACTTCTTATATAAAGTTTCAATGTATACGAAAATACCTTGTTGTCTAATATTAATACTAAAAGTAGAAAAAAATATTACCTTCCCCATAAAAAGTTTAAATTGATATTTTAATCCCTCAAACAACCCACAAAGCTCTAAAAACAATTTTAATTATATTCCTCCTTGAAAACTGATTTTCGTCTGTTGTGTGGCATTTTCCCAATAGAATGAGCAAACATAAATTATAATTCAAATGCATCCGGTTCATATAGAAAAAATATATGTAATGTACTTATACGCTACACTAGTATGTATGTGTATATACACACACAAACAGCTACATATGTAGAACACAAATACTACAAGAAAAATCTCTTACTATAACCGGATGTTTAAAAAATAATTTTTCCATAAAACAGAAATTATAATTTAACAAATTGTTGTTGTCGTTATAAAAAAAAATAATTTAAACTTGAAGCAGTTTTCCGATTTTTCGTTTCGTTCCGTCGTTGGTAATGGGTTGTAAGCTGATGTGGTTCGGCTGATAACCAACCATAACCAAACAAAAAGTATATAAACAGTAAATTTTCTTATGTAGGTCCCATTATCACTCATATAACAAATTTTCGTTCATAATTTTCTTGGCAAATATAAAATCACCCGACTGGCGTATATACGAGTATATACACGTAAAGTAGAAAAGCTCAACATGAAAGTATGATAATTTTTTGTATAATTAAAAACCAAATAGACACAAATACCAACAGGCATATATAAAGGCACACACATAAAAGGGTTTTTAATTTAATTTTTCATTATTTTGTGTCGAAAATTTAAAAAACCAATAAAAACTGGAAAAAATTAAATTTTTTACCAAAAACCATTAAAAAAGCTTCAGAGTTTTTTTTTCTTTTTTTTTCTGTGCTTTAGTCGTTTCTGCATAAAATTGTGTGGTGGTTTGGTGCGGAGTTGTCTAACTCAATAATTTTGTTATGGTGCGCCTTGTTTTAAAGTGGATGAAATTTTATATTTTTTCCTAATTATTTATAACAATTTGTTTTTTTCGGTTTGACGTGTACGACGCTACAGATGTCATCGCGTCTAATTATGCTTCCGTTATGCTGATATAATTTGGGTATATGTACGTACATATTAAATGTAATGTTGTATAAAAAAAAGTTTGCATACAAGAAATTTTGTTTACCGCATATAACAAAATGTAAAGTTTTATAAAGACGTAAGAGTTTTGTTTTCGTGACCTAAATTTGTAATACTAATGTGTGATGTTTACAGTTAAAAATACTCGTTACTGCCATCCGGATACCTTTACATTGTATTTTTTCCTGCACAACATGTGCCAAATGATTAATTTGATATGCTTGTTTTTGTGTCGGAGGGTGGTATTATAAAAAGACGTCATAAAAAATCATTTTTTTTAGGGTTGATTGGAAGGCAAAAAATAATGAAGAACAAATCAATCATTCAATATTTATAAAGTGTGATTACCTTCAGTATAAGAATTAAATGCTTTGAATCTGCACAAATTCTTACTTATCAGAAAGGTAAGGAGCAAATGGGTTGTTGGGCAGTATTATTCGTCGATTACGATTTGGTTTGGGGTGGCTTAATTTAATTTGAAAATTAAACTTAAGTTTCTAGTCAATTCTCAAGAGAAGGGCGAGGTAGATTACGAAATGTTATCTACGTTGTTCTCGACATGTAATTTATTACGTAAATTACATAGAGATTTTTTGAGTCTCTAACATCGACACTGTACACAACGTCGGCAACTTAGGAAACTTTAATAAAATTTCAAAGTTCTCATTATTATAGAGGCTAAATAAGTTTAATTTTGATACTTATTTACATAAATTATTCATCGATATATGGACCGACTGCTATCGGACCGACTCCGCCTAAGTGAGTTGCTTTTATAAGAAATTTTTAATTTAAAAATGTTATAAAATGTTTAATTAACTGAAAACATTTATCTAACAATATGGAATAGCTACTATTAACAAGTATCGCTCATTTGCTGCAAGAGTGACACTATTCAAAACTTTTATTTTTTCAGTAGAGCGATTTGAAAATATCACTCAAATTCATCACTTATTTTTATAAATTCTTAAAATGCTAATTTCTTTCGCGAATTCAGTGATTTTTACATGAAATTTTACGAAATTTGCTAGATATAACTACAGTGGGTCAGAGCCAAAATGATGCAAGGAATTTTTTTTTTCTAGTAAATATGTAACAATTTTAAATATGTATCAATTTTTAATTTACAGTTATTATAAGCTTCAGTATTAATTGTTAATTTCATAAAACAAAACAAATAGAAAATTTCAATTTATAACAAAATAGTAACAAAAATAAAAATTTCTACGTAAAAACATGACACATCTAAAATGATGCAGTTTTAAAAATTCTTTAAAAAATTAATTTTTATATTGTAACTAATACTATCATATTGTATAATTAATTTATTAATATTTGGTAGGATAACCATTTATTTTACTCCACTCTTCTATATCTAGACAATTCAAGATTTATACAAATTTCTCAGTTTGTAGTCAAAACTTCAACGAATCGGGCGTTGTATACCAAGTGCTCATGAATCGCCTGTGGAAAGAGATTCAAACGACTAAAACTAGGTAATTCCAGATAAAAAAAATCTACAAATTTTCTACTTTGTAGTCAAAACTTCAACGAATCCGGCGGTATATACCAATTGCTTGTGTTTTGCCTGTGGGAAGAGATTCAAACGACTATATCTAGATAATTACAGATAGACTTTTTCTATAAATTTCTCAGTTTTTACTGTAGTCAAAACTTCAACGAATCGAACCGTGTATACCAAGTGCTCGTGAACCGCCTGTGAGACGAGATTCAATCAGCTGTATCCAATAAGGTTTTTTCAGGAAATATTCTAGTTTTGTAGCTAAGATTTTAACGAATCCTATTGTATAAGCAAAGTGGTCGTGAATCGTTTGTAAGGCGATATTCAAACGACTTTATGCAGGTAATTCCAGATAGAGTTTTTCTGAAATTCTGTCGGTTTCTAGCCTTTAGCAATTCCAGAGATATACATAGGCCAAGTGCTCGTGAGTCGTTTATGAGGCGAGATATAATAGAATATACTCCAATTAATATCCGATACAATTTTTCTCAAGCTGAATTTAGTTCCCATAATTCCGCTGAAAACATTTCTAAAATTTTTTTTGAAAACTTGGCCTAATAATTTGTTTACGTTGATGTTACAACAGTAATAATTTTTTTTTATATTTTTATCAAAATTTAGAATCCACGATTAGTTCGACATGTATTTAATACACAATTAATTAAGACTTATAATTTGCGTCTGGCACAAATTTGCTTCATAGCTATAATTTGCTTATATTTTGTGTCATGACAGAAGTTGTATTGCCATAAGTAAAAAATTAAAATTTCGGGCTAGCTTCACGGAGGTCCAATTTCCTCCAAATTTCCTTTAAGTGTGTCAAAATATACATTTTCCTTCAAATTGCCTTCGATAAACTTTAAATTTGCAACTCCGGAAGAAGCCATACAAGCCCATAACATAACATGACCACCGTGTTTAACAATGCTTCGTAAATGTGTAGCTGCTAGCTCCGTATTAATCTTTCTCCATACGTAGTTTCTTCCGTTTCATCCAAAAAGGTTAAATTTACTTTCATCAGCAAATAAAATCGTATTCCAGAATGTTTCGTCTTTGTTTTTATGGTCTTGGGCAAATTTAATTCTAGCCTTACGATCAACTTCACTGATGTATGGCTTTTTCAGCATTGTTCTACCATAAAAATTTGGTTCTTTTAATATTCTGCGTATCGTTTCTGGATGACATTTTTTATGCAAATATTTTTCCTCCCCCTCAGCCCACTTTGGACCACTTAATTTGGAGTTTTCTTCAATTTTTCGGACAATCCATGGACAATCTGTTGCAGAAAATATATTATTGTGTGCTTTTCTAGGCTTATTTTCAACACGGTGTTGATAAATGAAGCGTTCAATTCATACGCTGAACAGTAGAAGAACTTGTTTTCACAATTTCTGCAATTTTTATTTGAGTTTTGCCATCTTTAAAGACGTGTTGAATAACTAATTCACGCATTTCAATACTTGTGGCAGTCCATATTCTCAATTATATATTGATCACTATATTGACTATAATCGCATAAAAGGTTGTTTTTAAAGTGATACTCCAAATATTTTTCATTGAAAATTTTGTTTTGCGTAGAAAAATACCGCTATTTTCAAAACAAAGAGAGTGCATCATTTTCAATTGTGACATGTTTCCACGTTTTTTTTTTTTTGTTATAAATTGAAAGTTTTTATTTGTTTTGTTTTATGAAATTAACAATTAATACTGAAGCTTATAATGAGCGTGTTTTTTTATTGGAGCACTATCCGGAGCCAAATGGCAATTTTCTATTGAAACTGCAGCTATTATTCACTGGTGTCGCTGTACTATAAAAATTAAAACTAAATTCATCAATAAAACAAACATTTATCACCTGAAATATATTAATTGACATTTATTTTGACATGACGTTATAAACAAGAATTCATTTTGCTGCGTTTTAAATTTTTATTGTAAGATTTAGTTTCTAATGGTTTCAGGGGTTTACAAAATAAAAGCCTTTTCAAATTTCCCATTGAAATGGATAGCGCTCCCGATAGCGGCTCCCGATAAATAAGTGAGCCAAGATATTTTTTTATCGATATTTAACTAAAAATTTGAATGAACATTTTTAGTTTAGAGTTAAATAAATTAATTATATGCAATAATAGCGCGCTAAACATAAGTTTTGACATAGAAAATTGGCTGCTCCGGATACAGCTATCGGGCGCTAATAAAAAAACACAGCAAGAGATATTTCTATTTATTTTTTGGAAAAAAAATTGTTTGCATCATTTTGGCTGTGACCCACTGTAAATAAGAGAGTTTGTTTTGATCCAAAATAATAAATCTATGAATTAATGGGAATCATTTGTTCGAATATCTTATAAATGAGTGGATTTTGGGTTGTGTCACTGTTGCAGCAAATGAGCGATATATTTTAATAGATTATTTGCTTTGCACGCCATCTATTATCAACTAGATGTTTTATCATTTATTTTTCACGATGGAAAATTTCTATCGACCATAAAGGCGGATTCAATGTGGCGTTCTTTCGTTCCTTCCTTCCTACTGAAATTTTTTTCAACCAATTTTATTGGTTAATAATGCCTTTTTGTTTCTTGTTAATTTTTTTCAGCAACTTTCATTTATTTAAAAAAAAAATCAGATGGAAGGAAGGAACGAACGAACACAACACTGAATCCGCCTTAATAGTCTACAATTTTGATATTTTCTTTTTGTTTTTCTAATACATTTTTCAACTGTCACATTCTCGATAATATCGCGTTAAAAATCTTCTATATGAGTTTAAAAAATATCAAGTGAAATATTAACATATCCCGATGCTTTTGTAGATATCGTGATTTCTCTAAAGTCCATTCAATCGGTACAAGTTCACTTCCCTCTTGTATTACCGCAACCAGTTTTTCTTTTCATCGAAGGCATAATCAAATACTAATATTGGACTCCGATGTATCATTTTAGTTTTCTCACGTGTTACTACTCACGATTAGCTTACTATTCTTTAAGAAGAAAAATATCGGCTACCATAGAAATACCAACGGATATAGAACTAAATTGGTCACTGCCACCCACATTATTAGCCTAATAAACTTTTTTGATTGTTCCGTTCAATGATTGGATTGTTTGTACATATCCTTGTATTGCCAATTGTAGCAACACACATCTGTGAAAAACAATTTTACTATATTTGCAGTATGTTGAAGTAATTGTTCTGATTGGTTTCGAATTCTCCGCTAAATCAGCGGTCCCCATTTTTTCTGGACACCAAATTATATTTTCATTAAAGTATTTTACAGTATGCAATTTTACAACAATCGTCGTTAATCGTATCATGATAGCGAGATGGGCTTGGCTTTGTGGGTTTTAAAGCTTCGAACAACAATATGAGAACGTAACTCTTTTCTCTAAAATTCGCTTGGCGTTTGTCCTAAAAAAAATATGATTCGTTTAGCACAAACCACGATTCTCTACAAAGGGTGCGTACCAATCCAAGGGTAAATCGTTTACTATGGTAAAAATCGGATTTAGAACAGATTTTTCGATCAGTTTACCATAGAGTTTTTGAAAAATAAATGAATTTACCGAAAAATTTACTTAAAATTGACTTTTACCCGACTATTGGCCCGCAGCCTAAGTCCAAAATTATTCTTGGAATAATTCCCAGGGCAACGCAGTACATACAATTTGTAATAATCACTATCAATCACTAATGGTACTGGGTTTTTCCAACTTGGCTAGCACTCTATATGTCACAACACTACATAACAACAAAATATGACAAATGGTTAATTAATTTTGATGTTTAGGATATTTATGATATTTAGTCCTAGCTTAAACAGAGTTTTCGGAAAGTTGGTTAACTTAATCATAAGGAATTAGGGTAATTTTAATACAAATATAGTACAATAAAAATGCAAATTCGAAATTTTCAAATTTTCCTGTAAATCTAAACGGCCCCAAGTTTTTTGGAAAGTTCTTTTGAATATTAGATCTGCTCAACAAAACGACAGTTCACAGTTTCGGAAATCTAGGGGCACGAAAACCTCAATTCTAAGTACCTATAGTATCCTTTGATTTCCGAAACTGTTCGTTATCATTTTGTTGAGCAAATCTTGATAAGAACATTTTACCGATAAAAAAACAAAATAAAACCAAACTTTTAAGGGGAAATTGGAGAAAGCAAGGGTTGTTAGATTCATTTAAGTTTCAAAGTGAATCATATCTATCAAAAAAAAATTAGGTTTGTTTTTTGATCACCCGCAGTAAAATCAAAAGGATGCTACAATCTTAAAGGCTCTACAGGCGATCCAATTTGGTTGGGTTGGAGGTAAAATTGGATAGTGTGGAAGCATATCGGCCCGATAAAATTAAGTTGGATGTGTCGGATGGAAACACTATCCAACCGACCAAATTGGATCGTGTGTTTTGTTGTTGGACGATATTTCGAAAATTTATTTGGTTGTTCTAACGAATTTATTCATATATTCATATCAGAATAGAGCAGGGATCCCCCAAAAAAATGACACCAACCAAATCAGAAATCAAAATTGTATGGTGTATATCCAAACCAAACCTAATTGTATCGTCTGTATTAGCTTGTATTTGGAATTTTATTGTTCAAAAATTCTTGAATTCCACCTCAATCTTCTCCTTATGGACGTTAAAATTCCCTTGCAAATTCCCTACAATTTACACATGTACCAAAATTCAATCTTCTTATATATATTTAAAATGTTTATTCACCACTCTTAAAAACGAGCCTGGAATGGCGTTCAGCATATTTGCAGTTTGCTCCCAACATTTCGCTGCTTCTTTGATCGTGGTTGTACTATCTAAATTTTTTATTAATGTGCTTCTGGTTTTTAGTAAAATAAATCTTCACATCTTTTTATGATTTCATCACATATCAATTTTTATTATAATTGTTGTCTATTTTCATTTTAAATAACACAACGTTAAATGAATTTTAAATAGTTTGAACTAGCATGGGGATTTTGTTCAACCCTATATTTGTGGAATTTTTCCTCTTAATGTACGTAAACCAATAATACATGAATTATAAATTCCGAATATTTTTATATGAATTTTGACAGATATCCGCATGGGGAAAATTGATGTGAGTGGCACTATTCTGGTTTTCCCTGGAAAGAGGGAATTGGGAAAAATATTTGCATAGTATTTTTGTTTGAATTAATATTTCTAGCCTACTGATAAAATTAGTTTGGTCTACATATTTACGAAACAAAGATAATTGGGAAAGTATTTTTCCCAATAAAATTTTTATAGAACACAAAAGTTTCCCATCCCACTTTGTTTTCTAAAGTATTTACACCAAACTGATACCATCAGCAGCTCGATTCTGGTTTTTCCTATAGGAAAAGGAATTAGGAAAAATATTTTCATAGTATTTTTGTCAAAAATATCATTTTCTGGCCTACTCAGAAATCATGTTTGATCTAAAATTTTAAAATTTAGTAAATATATTTACCGTATCGAAATTGGATAGGAAAAATATTCCCAATTTAATTTTGTTTTTGAAAAAATTTACACTAACTAGAAAAAAATTTTTTTGTGACTTATAGGAAAAACCAGAATCGAGCTTACTGCAGCTGAGAAATATACAATTCAAACAAAAATACTATGAAAATATTTTTACCAGTACCCTAGTCCCAGGAAAAGCCATAATAGTCACAGGACAGATTGCCGATTGCCGCAAAATTTATTCAAGTACTTTAGGAACTAAAATTCAATTCATTTTGACGGACCACACTAAATTTTAAATTCAACTATGAAATCGAGTTTCTCCATGGGCAACTTGATTTAATATTACTGAAGCGCGATTTACATGATGAACAAATGTTGGCCCAGCAAAAAAAGAAGAGTTTGGAATATTAAAATTTTCGTGTGTATGACAAGAAAAGAATACCATCGTGCAAAAATTTTGCTGTGCGTTTTTGTCTTTTTTTTGAGCAAATGCTGCCATAAAATAAAAATACTGCCATAAAATATAATCGACCCGAGTATATTTTATGGCAACAAATATATTTATGGCAGTTTATATTTCTTTCTCTATTCAACAAATGCGAAAAATTTATATTGTGTACAGCTCTAAACACATAGCAAATATTTTGCTGGGACATCATTTTTTCATCATGTGAATCGCGCTTAAACCAGTTTAGCTAATCCACAATCTAGCAAAGCTAGAGAAGGTCTATTGTTTTCCGTTAGTCGATGGGAATGAAGCACACATTTTATCGAGAAAAAATACCGACATAAAAAAATATTTTTAACATTTTGAAAAATTGGAGAAAGCAAACGCTGCTAGATTCATTTTGTCATCAACGTGAATAATATTTATCAAGAAAAGTTATTTTTTTAGGTTTACTTTATGATCACCCATTAAAACCAAAGGTCGTAATAATCTTAATCACGATATTATTTTTATTTCGAGATTTTTCCAGATTTAACATTCGCTATATTGCCGAAGTTAAAAGAAGAGTTTATAAAAACGGTACAGCTCACAGGGATAAATTGATCAGGATCAAATTTCATACTTAAGCCACAAACTGGGAGATCACAGTGATGTTTGTGCCTTAATCTGTCCCAAAAGTGACAGAAACCATTGAAGCTTTCTCGTTTTTTGCAAATATTTTGAAAAATAGTTTCGTTTTTAATTTACGAGGAAATTAAAAACGAAAAAACTAAATTAAATTTCAAGCAATATTATTTCAGATTATTTCTTTAATTTATTTAACTAATTCTCAATAAAACTTCATACATAAACTTTTCCATTATTTGGAAGATCTATGAGAAATTTGGTGCAAATCTGTGTACCGGAAGTGACCGCTTCAACGGGAGCTCTTTAAATGATTCTGAAAAATTTAACATTTACAAAAAAGCGACAAAGAATTAAAAGATTTAAATAAATTTAGAGATTAAATTTTCAACCAACAAGGATTGACCTTATTGGAGATTATTTCCTAAAATTTACGCGGAAATTTTAGGAATTATACAAGTAAGTTTTATCAAAAGTCAATTTTATCAAAAAATGTTGGCCATACAACATATACACCCCACCATTTTTCTATGTGTCGAAATCTATATATATTGTATATAAAAATGGATGTTTGTATATACTCGTATATACAATGTTACCGTTTCACTCCAACACCGTTCAACCGATCGCCATGAAATTTTTACCATGTCAGTACAAGTTGCATATCCAGAACCAACCTTACGATATTTTGGAAGGGGCTGAACCCTGGGGTCTAGGGGCTGCAGTACAATTTTTTCGAAAATTTTAATTTTCTTTAAATTTTTCAACGAAAATGAGTTTATGGGGCTGGTTATTTGAAATTACTGACATGTTCGCATCCGAGGGGCCCAGCCTTGGATCAAAAATTAATTTTTACATGTATTGATACAAATATTTGATTATTCCAAAATGACTTCTCAGTAGCTCAACGGATCGCCATGAAATGTTTACTATGCAAATGTTGCATGTTCAGGACCAATCTTACGATATTTTGAAAGGGACTGGACCCCGGGGCTTGGGGGCTGCGGTACAAATTTTTCCGGAAATAATAATTTTTTTTTAATTTTTCCACGAAAATGTGTTTATGGGGCTGGTTATATGAAATTACTGACATGTTTGAATCCGAGGGTGCCCAGCCTTGGACCAAAAATTAATTTTTACATGTATAGATACAAATATTTGATTATTCCAAAAAGACTTCTCAGTCGCTCAACCGATCGCCATGAAATGTTTACCATGCAAATGTTGCATCTTTAGGACCAATCTTACGATATTGTGAAAGGGGCTGGACCCCGTAGTTTAGGGGCCATGGTACAATTTTTTTCAGAAATTTAAATTTTTTTACTAGAATGAGTTTTGGAAAGGGGTTATATGAAATAAGAGACATGTTCGAATTCGGAGGGTCCGCTTCTGGATCAAAAATTCATTTTTACATGTAAAGATACAATTATTTGATTGTTCTGAAATAACGCCTTAGCCGCTTTACCGATCGTCATGAAATTTTTACCATGTACATGTTGCATGTTCAGGACCAAGCACACGGTACTTTTGAAGGGGCTGGACTCTGGGGTCTAGGGGCTGTGGTACAATTTTTTTCGCAAATTTCAATTTTTTTAAGGTTTTTGACGGGAATGACTTAAGGAAAAAGGTTATATGAAATTAGTGACATGCTCCAATCCGGAAGTCTACCCTGGATCAAGAATTCATTTTTACATGTATAGATACAATTATTTAAATGTTCCGAAATAGCGCCTTAGCCGCAAATTTAGACACCAAAAAGGATATTTAGCGTGCGATTGTTATACACAAATCATACCTCTACTACAATTGATTTAATTATTCAAATTAATTTGAATTTAATTTATTAATTTAAATTTAAGACAATCTTTCATCACTTTAACTGAAGACAAATCTCTGAACACTTATATTATATTATAGTGCCTATATTTATTTTTCCAACTCGAAACCAATGAATGTTGAACTAGCAAATCCTACGGTCGTATAAGAATATCTCTTTACTATTAAGTAAAGTGTCTGTCTTAAATTTTGGATTCGGAATCCACGCCATTCAGGAAGTATTCCAAAATTTTTAGAACATCAAAAATTGCTTACAGCTCACGGTGAAAAGTGTAAGTATTTTTGTTCTGGACAGGGAGGCTGCAGTTAATTTAGAGTTTTTAATCGTCTCTAGAGCTATTTGACTATGACTTCATTCATATTTTTAACTTAAGAAATTTAATTTTCGAACGCCGACCTGACATTTAGGCAAACGAATTACGACGCAATAGGTTTGATAATCGTTTGAATACGATTCGCAAGTGTTCAGTGTTTCTTAGGTGTTTTGATACTGATAACTAATATATCATCAACATAAACTAAATGAAAACCAAAGTGTTTTTTTACTTCATAAATGAACTTCTGAAATGTGAAACTGGCGTTTCTATGTCAGAAAGCTATGCGATACAAATCAGACATTTCAAAAAGTGTATGGTTATGGCCGTTTTGAATTGATTTTATTCCGACAACGAAATTGGAATGTGTGTTCGTCAAACATCATTTTTTGAAAATAGTGTGAGCCCATGAACCCTTGTTGAGAAATCGTGGATATGTGGTAACGGATGTCGGAGAAAGTAACAACATTTAAACGTCTGTATGTCTCCAAACATTGCGGCTTCCTTTTTAGATACCTTATAAATAAAAAAGCAAGTAAACGATGAGTATTACTTGTAAAATTTGCATATGCCTTAAAGTATATACTAATAGCTAATAAAATCTCTCTCTTCTTAGAATCAGTTAAAAATGAAAATTTCTCTACTGCCCAGAGCTTTAATAAAACCACGTTAAACGTTCAAAGGCACATAAATAAATGTGTTCTTTAACCATGTTACTTCCAGATACGAGGATGGAAAGGAATTATTTGGAGAGGAAACAGAAAAGTTGTTGTTGAAAAGACATTACGTCCGCCAAATCTTGTTTAACAATGCAATTCAGATTTAAATCTTAAACTCGAGTCGATTTTTTTGAGGCTTGATAGACATCTTGTCAAATCGAAATCATAAGTCATATCTTCAGGTGCATACAATTTTGTGCTAGTCAAGTTTTCAATAATTTTCAATAATTTTGAACATACACCGTACACGGTTTTATTTGGTTTATTGATTTGGGTGAGGGAATTTTTATAATTGCAAATACTGTTGGGATGAATTTGGAGAAGAAAATTTATTAAACCTATACCGTTATGGAAAACATACTCCAGCATTGAACAATTCCAAAAAAAAAAGCAATTCAGAACTCTTAAATACAACTATAAATGATTGATATGAAGATAAAAACGGAATCGATCGGAAAAATTGCCCACCCAATTGGCGCTCAACCACCTTACACATAATTTGTGGAACGGTGTTAATAGGAAAATAGCAAAAAATCAATTTTGCCATCGATCAAATCGCTATATGTACGAGAATAAACACTCAATCGAAAGAATTTAAATCGTACTTTGGGAACAAAAACCATCACATCGTAGAGTATTAGTATTTGCCATTTACAAAACACGCAGTACACAAAAAAATAACTTGGAAATTTATCGCTTCAATACCAGACATTCAATTACTTAAAATTGAAATAAGAAAAAAATTTAGTACATCAATCAATATGTGTTTTACCCGCATTGTTTGTTTGCCTTTTATTTTATTTTGTTGTGGAATAAAACCCAAACTTCTGTCAATTTCCATCTCGGTCAATATTTTTGGGTCTTATATCTATATTTATTTCATGCTTTTGCTCCCCGTTCGGTTGATTAATGTACAGGTTGCCCAAAATAAACTTATCTGGGAAATGGGTGACTGGAAAATGACCACAAATTAGTAAAAAATTTCAATTCTAAAACTGTCGGAAGGAATGCAATCAAACACGATTAGCAATCGAAAAATTATTTTATTAGCAGTGGAAAGGGAGAGGCAGGTGGTTTCAAAAATGCACCTTCACTCATTTGTTCATATTAGCACAGAAGTACGGCTTACTTGTCGATGTAACCATATTGTGCTTTTTTTTTAAATATTCTAAAAATAAGAATTAATTGTATAATTGTCAAACAACATATTAGTACAGTTGGCGATATTCGTTTTTATACCTTGAAACGAATATTTTTTATGGATACATCGCAGACAAACTATTTGTTTCGACTGTACTTATATGTATTACATTATCAGCATAAAAGAGTAGCAAAAATTCTTAAATGGCATTAGCTTCAACTATGGTTAGAATAGAGATGCTATTGGTAAGAACACATTTATGCCAAAAACCGTTTTAGAAATAGACAGTTTTTCGAGTTATTCGCTCTCGAAATTTCGATGTGTAAGTTAACGTCATCAAATTTGGTGCGTTAGAAGTATAGAACGAAACTTGCGTTTATAGAGCCGAGTTATATTTTGTGAATACTATTTTAGTACATATAGGAAATTTTTACAATTACAAAGCTTACATACAGTCTGTTAATTAGATTATGAAATATTTGAACTTGTGATTTTGGGAGTTGGATGTTTTTTTTGCTCAATTTCTCTTTGACTTTAGATGTTGTTCCTAAGGATTTGGATACAACATAATATGTAGACGATGTGCTTGCCGTTATCAGAATAAAAGAAGCGCGCCGATTATATGTTGACCATAAATATCACGTAATGCGAGAAACGTAGCGCGCATAGATTCATTATTTTTATACTGTTAAAGTTAGCCGACTCGCTTCAGCCGAAAAATGTCGATAATGCAGAATCGGCTGTAACAACTAAAACGGATCAGCCGAAAATGTCGACAATGCAGATTCGGTTGTTATAACAAAAATATCAGTCGAAAATTGTCGATAATGCAGATTCGGTTGTAATGCCAAAACATGTCAGCCGAAAAAAGTCGATAATTTAGAATCAAAACATTTTGTATTATTCGCCAATAGAGGTCGGTAATGCAGATTCGTAATTTTGGTGTTAAACAGTAATTACTTTTTAAATCAAAAATGTTTATTTCGGTTCATCAACGAAAACTATTCTAAATTAAATTTTTTATTAAATGCAATAAAACTTGCAATTATGTCTATAATGTTAAAAGTGTCATGGCTGGAAATAGATTCAAATGTAAGATCCTATTGATGCTCATACCTGGAAAAAATTTCAGGTCGATTTCTATGTTGGAAGTTCGGGAAAACTCGATTGAATATATCACACACACAAAATTTGAAATTTTTTAAAAATTGACCGTTTAAAGTGTCATGGCTGGAAATAGATTCAAATGTAAGGTCCTATTGATGCTCATACCTGGAAAAAATTTCAGGTCGATTTCTATGTTGGAAGTCCGGGAAAACTAGATTGAAATTATCGCACACACAAAATTTGAAAATTTTTAAAAATTGACCGTTCAAAGTGTCATGGCTGGAAATAGATTCAAATGTAAGGTCCTATTGATGCTCATACCTGGAAAAAATTTCAGGTCGATTTCTATGTTGGAAGTCCGGGAAAACTCGATTGAATATATCGCACACACAAAATTTGAAAATTTCTAAAAATTGACCGTTTAAAGTGTCATGACTGGAAATAGATTCAAATGTAAGGTCCTATTGATGCTCATACCTGGAAAAAACTTCAGGTCGATTTCTATGTTGGAAGTCCGGGAAAACTCGATTGAATATATCGCACACACAAAATTTGAAAATTTCTAAAAATTGACCGTTTAAAGTGTCATGGCTGGAAATAGATTCAAATGTTAGGTCCTATTGATGCTCATACCTGGAAAAAATTTCAGGTCGATTTCTATGTTGGAAGTTCGGGAAAACTCGATTGAATATATCGCACACACAAAATTTGAAATTTTTATAAAATTGACCGTTTAAAGTGTCATGGCTGGAAATAGATTCAAGTTAAAGGTCCTATTGATATTTATACCTGGAAAAAATTTCAGGTCGATTTCTTTGTTGGAAGTCCGGGAAAACTCGATTGAATATATCGCACACACAAAATTTGAAATTTTTTAAAAATTGACCGTTTAAAGTGTCATGGCTGGAAATAGATTCAAATGTAAGGTCCTATTGATGCTCATACCTGGAAAAAATTTCAGGTCGATTTCTATGTTGGAAGTCTGGGAAAACTCGATTGAATATATCGCACACACAAAATTTGAAAATTTCTAAAAATTGACCGTTTAAAGTGTCATGGCTGGAAATAGATTCAAATGTAAGGTCCTATTGATGCTCATACAAGAAAAAAATGTCAGGTCGATTTCTATGTTGGAAGTTTGGGAAAACTCGATTGAATATATCGCACACACAAAATTTGAAATTTTTTAAAAATTGACCGTTTAAAGTGTCATGGCTGGAAATAGATTCAAATGTAAGGTCCTATTGATGCTCATACCTGGAAAAAATTTCAGGTCGATTTCTATGTTGGAAGTCCGGGAAAACTCGATTGAATATATCGCACACACAAAATTTGAAATTTTTTAAAAACTGACCGTTTAAAGTGTCATGGCTGGAAATAGATTCAAATGTAAGATCCTATTGATGCTCATACCTGGAAAAAATTTCAGGTCGATTTCTATGTTGGAAGTTCGGGAAAACTCGATTAAATATATCACACACACAAAATTTGAAATTTTTTAAAAATTGACCGTTTAAAGTGTCATGGCTGGAAATAGATTCAAATGTAAGGTCCTATTGATGCTCATACCTGGAAAAAATTTCAGGTCGATTTCTATGTTGGAAGTCCGGGAAAACTCGATTGAATATATCACACACACAAAATTTGAAATTTTTTAAAAATTGATCGTTTAAAGTGTCATGGCTGAAAATAGATTCAAATGTAAGGTTCTATTGATGCTCATACCTGGAAATAACTTCAGGTCGATTTCTATGTTGGAAGTCCGGGAAAACTCGATTGAATATATCGCACACACAAAATTTGAATATTTTTACAAATTGACCGTTTAAAGTGTCATGGCTGGAAATAGATTCAAGTGTAAGGTCCTATTGATGCTCATACCTAGAAAAAATTTCAGGCCATGATAGAAATAGACCTTTCAAATGATAATTATTAGATAACATGCCATCTTAAAAATTCTCTAAACACTTAACTAAAAATACATTTCACGTTTTAACTCCAAACATGTAATACAGCACTTAGAGAAATTATGTTTTGTATATTAATTTTTATTGTTTCGAATGAAAATTTCTTATTTTAAATTTTTTAGTTGGTTTTTAGGAAGAACAAAATAAAAATTTGCAATAAAAACAATTACATTTCGGCATAAAATTCGAATCTGCATTATCGACATTTTTCGGCTGGGATGTTACCGACAAAAATCGGTTGTCATTTTCGTTTGATTGTTTTGAATCTGCATTATCGACATTTTTCGGCTGAGTCGGCTAATTTTAATAGGGTATTATTTTTGCAATAAATTTTAACAGTTGTGTGTTTTTCCATAGTGATTTGCCAATCAATAATGAACACAAATGTCAATTTTGAAGGGAATCAAGAAAAGAAAAACAAATGGCCGTTATAATGTTTTTAAAATATATAATACTAATTTGATCATCCGTCACATTATCACACACGTCCTCGACATAGATTCTTTTCAAATTACAAATGACTAATCACAATTTTTTGTGACATTGTACTAAAAATACTGCAACAATTTTGTGACAAATACTTGTAAGCAGTGATGGAAAACGGAATAAAAAATCAAAACGTTACGACATTCGGTTTCAAAAAATTAGTTAAATTCGAAACGTTATTTATAACGTTTTACATAGAACAAAAATTCCGTTTCTCTACGTTATAACGTTATTTTTGAAATTTTTTCCTTAGTTCGGAAAATTGACAAATTAAAGGCTGGGTTTATTTCGTTATTCCTTTTGAAATAAAATAAATAATAAATTCGTTTTATTTAATTCAAATAAATATAATGCACATTTTTTAAATATAATGATAAATTCAAAATAAAGTAATTAAATTTTATTGCTATTACAAATAATTAGTAATATTTCCTCCAATAGTGATTCATCGATTCTATTCCGCCTTTCTGATAATATCCATTTTAACATTGAAAATACTCGTTCGACCGAAACTTGACTTGCCGGTATAGCCAGAACGATTTTGGCAATTTTTTCAATTGATGGATTTTTATTGCTCCAAAATTCAAATACATTTGTTTTTGTTGGCACAATATCCATGTTATCAAATTGATCTATCAGGGAGTGAACATTTACATCGGTTTGATCATTTGATTGTGATAACTTTTTAAACATATATTGAGTTAAAATGTCTTGATCTGTGTCATTTTTATTTTCCGAAATCACTATAGTATCGTGGTCCTTATTCTCATTTTTATTTCGTTTAACAAATAAGTATTGATATAAACCTGCCAAATACTTTTTAGCAAACAGCTTCTCATCAGCAGACAATAATGTTTGGTAACGTGGGTCCAAAAATACGGCAGCCATTGTTGGTCCACATTTTGCTAAAAGAGACTTTTCTCTTTTTTCCATCGCGGATTTAAGACTTCTTGAAAATGAGTCGTCAATTTTGGTAAGCTCTAATTTGCATTTATACCACGCTGCATAAGCGTCGCTCATAACAAGTTGCTCAGACTGTAGACGAAGTGTTGTCTCATAAGGATATTTAAGTGTGTTGATAATCATTTCCATTCTAGTCCAATCTCTGTCGCATGTAGAAAGTGCCGGGTAGACTAGTTTCATTTCCTCACAAAATTCTCGAAGCTCAATAAGTCTAGTAATCATGGTATATGTTGAATTCCATCTGGTGATAACATTTCTGATTGGTTTTTTTAATCCCTTAGCTTTTATTAGCGCAAGAATAGTGGGTGTCCTTAACGTTATCACAAGAGATAGAGATTTTGCAATTATTGTTTTATAAATATCGACTGTATTTATGACATCGTTAACGGCTAACTGCAGAGTGTGTGCCATACATTTTACAGAGGATAAAAATTTAAAAATCTCATTATTTTTATTGCAGTTAATAAATAACGAGTCCAATTCCATTTCATCATCATCACAAATAAGGTCGTCTTCTATTTCATTCACGCTTTCATTTTCTTCTTGAGATATTCCAAGCAGTTCTGCGGCTTTCACCATATTTCTGCCATTATCAGAAGTGAAAGTGTAAATCTGATCCAATTTTATGTTATATTTATTGAGTACGTCTCTGATTTGCTCACATAAATATACGGCAGTATGTTTTTCTCGCAGCTCTTTAACTGCCAAAGTCCGAACACAAATTTCACAATTTTTCTCGAACTGAATATTGATTCCAAGAACAGATCGGTCCAACCTCGTGGCACTATCCACTTTAATTGACAAGATTTTATTTTCAATTTCTTTCGCAATTAGCATTCTATAATTATTCGACTTTTCCATAATGTGTTCACGAATATTATGCCGATTAATTGTAATACCTAGTTTTTGACAAATAGGATTAAAGAAATGTTTCAATCCGCTACATTCTACCTCGTTTAGTGGCATTCCATTCACAGTAACTAGTTCAATGCAATGATCGATCATTTCAGCTGAACTTATGTTGAAACTAATGGTTTTTTTAATTTCGATTGCACAAATTTCGTCTAAACTTCTTTGCTTATAACCGTCCTTATGTTTTTTTTCTTCTACTTCTGAAACACTTTGCAGAACATCTGGATGTTTACGTTTTAAATGGGCCTTCAGATTTCCTGTGTGTGCCCCGGGAATAACCGTTTCCTTCTTGCAATGCAAACATTTACTATTACCCTGTTCTTTCACAAACTGCTCATGTATGCTTTTATTTTCTGCAATAATATCCCGTCCCATAGCTGTAATTGTGTTTGAAACAAAATTAATTACAATTGATTTCATAATAATAATAATAAATTCTAAATAATTTCTATTATACTTTTACCTTTTCTATTTAATATATGACCGAAGTTATTTTTACAGAAAATACACCACTTTAATTTATTTTTAAAAAAAAACCAATCGTTCTGTAGTTTCTCCCTACATTACGGAAATGTCAATTAAAACAATAAAGCTATGTTCATTCGCATAGCAAAAAATTGTCGAGAAATAGAGGTGTATTCACACAGTAAAAAATTATCGATGAACAAACAATATATTCATTACGTACCAATTTTTTTTTACTTTAATTTATATTTTTCTTTTAGAATTTTACTTAAGGGCGCGCAACGAAATAACGGAAACAAAAACAGCCATAACGTTTCGAATTTCGTTATGTAACAGACTTTTAAATTGGTAACGTTTGTAACACTATTTTTAAATATTGATTACGTTATTCCGTTTTTGCGTTACGTTACACGAAACGTTTTCCATCACTGCTTGTAAGTACTAAATCGCGATTCATATGCCATGACTTTTCCGAAATGTCACAAAAAATAAGCTGACAATTTTAATAATATTGTCAATGTTTTTTATTATCGTGACAAAAGTGTTTATACAAAATATGTGTGTGTATTTACAATTAAAACAAAATAAATTTATTCTTTATTGAAAAGCAAATAATTTTGCTATAACCTAAAACTCTAGTTGTTGTAAACTGCTATAAGTGTCATTTGATCAGAATCGCAAATTTGCAATGACTTCAAGTTGTACCAATAAGCAAATGTCATGAAAAATTTGTCGGATTTAACATGCTAATATATTTTGTATTTAATATTTTTTTTTATCATAAATTTATTTTAAATTTCATAAATTTTAAAAATAAAATGTTAATTATAAAAAAATCGAAAAAACATAAACAACACATAAATATGATATTTACAATGGTTAACCCTTTGAGTGCTAAGAAGCGCGATCATGCTCATCAAAACACTAGCCGAAATCCTGTTAGCACTCAAAGGGTTAATATGAGTAAACAAAAAAAGAATGATACGTGACTCTACACGCAAGTAAAACAATCATACGCACGAAACTAACACAAACACAAATGCTACTACTATATCCCTTTCCCTGCCTGCCCAACCAACTTACACATTTGTGCATTCCTTTCAAACTTATTTTCGTCCGAAAAAAACAGTATAACTATATACACAATTGTGTTGGTTGTGTCGTTGTTTGTTGTGAAAAACGCCATTACATACTCACAAATTTGTGTTTTTTCTTACTCTCTTATTTTGAAAGTTCTCTTTTTGAAACTTCATACATAAGCTTTTTCATAAATTGGGCGGTCCCTGTGATTTTTGGTCAAAATACGAAGTCACCGGAAATGGCAGTTTCCATAGGAGCTTTTTCATGTTTTGCAAATATTTAGAAACTTGTATTGAATTTCAAACAAACCAATTCAAATCATTTCTTATACAGTTGGGATGAAACTTCATACTTAAGGGGAGATAGCACCTTTAAAATTGAAAAAAAAAAAAGTTTTTCAAAGAATTTTTTTTAATGGAAAAATTATATCTTTAATGAAACTTTCCATTGACATTTTATTTAACTGAAAGTATACAAAAAAAAATTTTTTGATGTTTTTTAGCCCACTGTCGCCTGCTACAAGGATTTTCCAAAAACACTGAAAATTCGCGGCGTGCATCATAACTACTCTCAGTAACATCTGAAAAACAAAAAAAAAAACGGGATTTTATTCAGCATTAAATCGCCCTTGGAATGAACTAAAAGGAAAAAAATTGGTTGAAAAATAAAAAATGCCATTTTTTCGAAAATGCAGCTTTTTTGTATTTTTTTGCATTCGAAAATGCAGAAATTTCGATTTTTTGAAAATTTGAAGGTGCTATGCCCCCCTTTATCAATTAATTTACAACCCCGTTCCTTGAACCCGAAATCTGGTAGAAATCTGTCTACCGAAAATAGCACATTCCGGGGGTGCGTTTCAATTGTTGCAAGTTGAAAATATGTTTTATAGAAAAACGACAAAGAATTGAAAGTTGCAAATAAATTAAAAAATTAAATTTTCAACAAATCAACAAATTGATTTGTTGAAATTTTATTTTTTTTAAACTTCATTTAAATTTATTTGAAACTTTGAATTCTTTGTTGTTTTTCAGGTTGCTTTTCTGACATTTATTATTTAATGCGAGTTACATTTACCATGAGATTTCTTATGTTTCTTAAAATATCGCCATATGTAAGATTGCCTATCTAACGCCTGCAGCCTCGCCATCTGTTTCAACCTGGTTTCCGCCTAACATTGACGTCCTAATTACTTTAGATGGTTTTTGTTCGTCGATGTAGTTCGTATTTTCGTAAATCCTGGTGTTAGCATCGCATGATGATAAGTGATTCGTATAAAGACTTTCGACTTGTTGTTGATGAACTCAGAAAGACCATCAATTTAGTTTTTTAAACATTATATGTGTCAATGCTAGTGTGGGCTTGGTTGTATATAATCTCAAACCGTTTTTGAATTTGTGAAGAATCGCACGATCAATAGTAACAATATTTTCAACTATTTCCAACTATTTGTACATGTAGCAATATCTATATCTACTACAGTAGCCTAGATCACCACTGCTAAAGCATTGTAGTCCATTGATATTGCAAATACGATTTAAAACCGAAAAATTTCTAATTAAATTTCAAACAAAATTACATCAGATGATTTTTTATACTTTACAATAAATGACGATTTTGATGAAAACAGTTTTATTTCACCAAAAATTTGGTCTCTTCACAATCCAGGCTAATTTGGATGCAACTGCTTACCTTATAGTTTTTTCCATAAATGGAGAAATCCTTACAAAATGTGGTAGATATTTGTGTATGGGAAGTGGTAGCTAAAAAGATGACGGGTGTTAGCCTCAATGCATATTCACTCCTCCATTTTTGGTCGATTCAATAGTATTTAAAAAAAAAATTGGCAACAATGCCGAAAAACAATCAAATTATATATAAGAAAAAACGTTTTTCTAAAAATAATTTTAATAATTAACACATGTTGGCGAAGCTTTGTTACACTCAAAATATTATTTCTAGCATTTGATATTATCAAAGTTTTATTCAACTTTGTAAAAATATATTCGCACAACATCGCTCGAATTTTAATGTCAAAATGGACTATCAAACATTAAGAAATTGTTTTTCTTCTTCTTGGCCATTCTTCCCGCGTTCACTGACTTTTCAAGTAAAACAAAACTTTTTTTTTTGTTAATATCAATTTGCGCAACCTTTCTTTAATATACCTGATTTTTTTGACAATTTTGATTTAATTGAACTTTCATCTTAAAACATTTATAGAAACTTTTAAAAGTTTAGACTCTCGTTGTGGTTCATTGCGTCTACCCAATTTGCTATTTTTGTGTTTACTTCGTCTACAATGTAAAAATTAGATAAGTTCTACGAGTAGCCGGTCTTGGAATATGAATCAACACCGAGGTTTGAAAACTTATGGCTAACGTCAAACTCCCACCATGTACGGCTGTACGACGATGATGTAATGTAACAAGTATAACAAAAAGTATTTTAATATAAAAGTTTAATAAATTTTCTTTATCGGTTAGTTTAATTTTTCTTCAAACACGACTACTGTGCGACGTACCACACATACAAACAAAAACAACAACAAAACGGAAAAAGGTAATTAAAAATTTCCTTTCTGCCTGATGATAATACATTTTGTATATAAGAATTGACGTACACATAAAAATTATTTGTTTGTTTAACTCGATCCATGAGAAAAACAACCGAATAAGGGTAAATTGAATTTATAAGAACACATGATACACACACACACACACACACAAAAACGCAATTACTGTATTCCCCCGACAATAATCCATCACTCTATTTGTATAATAATATAAAAGTCAAAAGCACACAAAAAAAAACTATAAAACCCATCCTTCAAAAAACCTCAAGCTTACATAAGTACATATATAAGAAAACCCATCTCATCTGATTAAAACCGACAACCTAGTAAAGCAACACCTTGTAAAAATACCAAAATAAAATAATCTTACAAGTTCAATGCGAAAATTGGCACCCACCTATACAATAATTTTTTCTCCAATCCCTTCCTGCGGCATAAAATATTCCGAACTTTTTTTTTTTTTTGATATTTCCCAGTTTACCACCCACACCTAGTTTTCTTTATGTATGTTTGCTTTTCGTTTTGTTTAAGAATGTTATCGTTTTTTTTTTGTTGTTGTTGTTGTGCTCTGTTTTCAATCAAACAACAGAGATTTTTCTCTAATACATATTCATATAATACATAACTACTATACGAAATTGTTTAGGAAGGCAAAAAACGAAAAACAAAAATAACAGAAAAAAGAAAATTTAACGATTTTCCATATGATTAGGAAAAAATAGCTTCGAGTGTTCCGTTGTTTTGTGTTCTGCTTTTTCTTATAGATGGTACATGATTGTCTATCTACGTATGTATATTAATGTTATGTTCATCTTATAAAAAATATTTCTTTATCAAAATTATTGAATAGCATAGACATGTTGGAAATTTCAAACAGTACGAACATTTTTTCGAAGAAGCGTCGTAGTTTTCTTGAAAAACTCTGAATGCGGAAACAATAAATTAAAACTTGTAAAAATAGATGCTAGAGGGTTCGATTGTCACAATGAAATTTTTTGATTAGTAATTTATCTATATCTTAAATTATTTTACCGGTTTATTAGTTACTAATTTTACAATAATTTCTTATTCTAATTAGAACTGCCCAGCTCCAAGCGCTCATGCTTAGGGAGTCTTTGGGAGCTCAGAATTTCTAAATTAGGTAGACCTCGGGCTCGGTGCAGTTTAAGTTCAAACCATTGGTGCCAAATTTACAAATACTAGAGCATATCTTCTTATTCTCAAGTTATTCTGTGTGCTTGTTCAACTGTAGAGTGATTTGTTCTAAACCCAAATTGGTGTGGTGGAATTAAGTCATTTCTTGCATTGAGGTAACAGTCTCGTGTTCCTTTTTAACCTTTTTAATCTCTATTTGAAATTTTTTCACTTTGGTTAAATGTGAGCATGAATTGCGGGAGCCCTCTTTTAATGATCTGTGTTCTTTGACTATTTTCAGTTTTTTTTTCTCGCGTTTATTTATCAGTTGTTTTTATCTTCGTATGTATACCACTGTTTTCCTTCCTCAGTGAGCTTTCTTGCAAAAGATCTTTATGCATAGGGCTCTTTTGTATTCATCTTCCAAAAATTATTGTTTAGTGCCATTCCTTTATTGTCGATTGTGGACATCGATTTCTTTAAAGCTTGGATACTCACTATCTCTGTAATGCCTATCACATTAATTGGTGGCGGCACCTTTGTCTTCATTGCAGCTTTGCAATGTTCTTGATGCCAATTTTCAGCAATTTTCGCTTGCGAATGCTCCCCAACTTATAGCGAGAATTCTGCTCTAGTTTTTTCCTAGGTCTTTTTATTTCCACAACACAACTCGCAAGAATGACAAGAATGAGCTTTTTTCAATTGACTCAGCAGTTTTTTATACATCAGAAAAGTAACGAAAAGTTGACAACTATATACAAAATAACGAATCTGCTTGAAATTAATATGCGTAAAGTTATAACAATCCTTCTCTTGTCAATTTTAGACAACAACAACAAAATTTGATTAAAAATTTCTTTTTCTTTTATTTAAAATTAAAATTAGTTAAAAAAAAATCTAGTCGATCGATATTTTAATGCGTTGATTGGACCACAACACGACTTTCTGCCTTGGACGATTTGATCTTCTTATTAGTGTCGCATTGTAAATTTGGATTTTCATTGTGTTGTGTTCTTGAAAGTGTTGTTGTTTGTGTAATATCGTTGTTTACAATCTCTTGTGGAGATCCCCAGTTTTCATTATCACACACGAGTATTGCCGTAGGTGATCTATTTCGTAAAATACTACGAAGATCACTCCTTGATGCCGGAGAATTTTATTTTTATGTACTTACAGGTGCTTGTTGTGATTGTACGTCATTTCGCGATTCTTCTTGCACGTCATTTGACATACGATTCTCATTGAACAATAATGATTGAAGAAAAGTTTGTTCTTGTTTTCTGATTGTTTTTTATGTGACGATTTTTCATAGTCATCGGTTCATCACAAAATTCTTGATCGTAATTAATTTTGATGTCGTCTCCAAATACCATGCTTGTGCCTACAAGGGACATTCTTCTTCCCAACGATTTGACGATGTAACATGTAAGTTTTTCTCCATTTGTGTGAACTTCTCCTTGAAAAATCGTTAGCGTAAACTTTGTCACCGGCGTTGTATTTGGTCGATTTAGTGTGATTTGTAGTTCTATCTTAATGCCTTTTTATGAAAATGCGGAGGAGTCTCATAATTTCCATCTAAACTTGGTTTGTTCTGCATCCTCATGCAAGAAGGTGATATCACAAAAACAATCGGTTGTGATGTGCGGCTACTGCCAGAAAATGTACCACCCACCATGTAAGGGTATTATTGGAGCAGCTAAAATAAAAAAAGCAGCTGAATCTAATTGGGCTTGTTCTCCTGAATGTGTTAAGTTATTCATCTCCAATCGTGAGCCTTCAGCAACATCATCGACAGAAACAGTGAAAACATCTGATGAAAAATTTGAAGATGCAATCAGGGCCCTGATGATGCATATAGATACACAATTCGCGGAAGTCAAATCACTGATCTCTGACATCCAAAAATCTCAGGAGTTCATCTGTAACGAGTTTGATGCAATTAAAATCGAATTTAAAACTATTGCTGCAAATAATGGAATCTTAGCTGAAAAATATAATTTGATACAACAAAATTATACTAAACAAGAAGAACGCATTAATATATTGGAGGCACAACTTGATGTCGCTTTACAGAAGGAAATTGTGAACAATATTGTTATTAGTGGTTTGCCTATGCATGTTCCCAATATCCCCAAATTCATCTCAGATGCCATTCGACACATTAATTGTGAAGCGGAGATAACTGAAATAAAAAAAATGTATCATACTCCTAACTCGTCATCAAAGTTAAAAAATTCATACATAATTACCTTAAATTCTGTTGAGATTAAGAATGATATCTTAACTAAATTTAAAATGCAGCGTCGTTCATCTACCTCGGCTACACAAACAGGATATTATGTTATGCAACACTTCACCAAATATCAATCAAAATCATATAATGAAGCCAAGAAACTGCAACGTGCACACAGCTACAAGTATTTATGGGCCAAAGATGGTAAAATATTCGTACGCAAGACAGTTGAATCGACAATCCACCATATCTTTAGTTTCAATGATGTTTTTCGGTTGGATAAGCAGACAACACCTCATCATGATTCTCCAACTGGTTCATCATCCGGTAAAGGAACATAATGCATATTTAAGTATATCACAACTTCTTTTAATTCATTTAAATTGAAACTTACCTTTAAAATTTAGTTTTAATGTTTATAATTTTGTTTTGATTATGATTACTGTCAATTGTGTTATCTTATACATCATATTTGCCGTTTTTACAATATATGTCGAGTTCACGTATGCGATCAAAAAATGATTCGCGAATCTTTGAGCGTAATTATTTCGCATTATTACTCATAATTTGTAATTTTTTTTTATTATGTTGGATGCTTCCGATCAAAATTTTCCCAAAGTTAAAATTATTTCATCTCGGACGGGGAAATTTGTGTATGTTTTCAATGATTTAATTTTCCTTTGATTCGCGAATTATTTTTTGATCGCATACGTGAACTCGACAATAACGATAGAGTGCATTGTGAATGTGTTTATAGTACTTTTAGAATATATATATTTTTTATTGTTACGGAATCTCCGCAAATCAATGCTGATCATGAACTTTTTGTACCGTTTGCACTACTATAATCACCATAAATTGATTATTTTATTAATTTTACTAGATGGCGTTGTACATATTTTTATAGTTATTTCGGAATGTTTTATATTTATTTATTTATTTTTATTACATACTCACCAGAAATCTATAGAAATTGTTATTTATTGGTGTGGTTCGAGTTCACACTACAGTAATTCTGTAGTAATTTTGATTGGTTATACAGGTGCAATAAATATTTTTACAGTGTATTATTATTTATTTAACGAGTTATCACTAAATCACATATATTTTTGTACTACATATTTTATACTTAACTTCACAATAACATTTGGCGTTGTTAGATTGCATATAAATACTAGCAGTTCATTGTATTCATTGGGATACTATTTACGGTATTTACTAAATTTCCTAAATCATGTTACGGTTCATCTTAAGCTAATTGGGTCCGTGTATTTTATTACAAAATTTTCATTATTATGAGCCGGAAGTCACTTAAAAGTAATTGCACCAATAGTTTCTGTTCAAGTGTCGATGATTTTTCCTTAAATCCAATTAATGTTCCAAATTTAAAACATCTTAATATTCTTCATATCAATATCCGGGGCATGAATAATACTACTAAATTTGATAGTCTATTATTATTCATGGAGAGTCTGCGAACTGATGTGCACTTATTATGCATAACAGAAACAATGGTTAACAGTTCGAATATATTTTCATTTAATATTAATAATTATACTAGTATTTTTTCATGTAGAACTGATCGATCAGGCGGAGGAATCGCTATGTATATTAGAAACGATATTTCCTATACTATTCTCAGTGTTGATGATGGCAACCTACCTTTTCAGTATATTTGTGTTCAGCTTGGTGGATTTAGCTCTACCAGAGTCTGCGGTATTTATAGACCACCATCTTCAGATACTAAACTATTTCTTGAGTTTTGTGATGATATGCTTAACAAATATAAAGGATTATCCGATTTTGTTATCGTTGGCGATATTAATATACCTATTAACAAAAAATCAGTTCTAATCTCAAATTATGAAACTTGTTTGTTGGGTCATGGAATGATTGTTACTAACAATTATACAACTAGATCTGCAAGTGACAATATACTAGATCATACAATAAGTAGCTTCCTTAATATTGAACGTGTTTTGAACTCAACTATCTGTGCAGATATCAGTGATCATAGTTTTGTTTTTTCTACGTTTCTCTTTAAACCAAAATATACGTCTAAAATACTAGAAAAAAAGATCATTGATTATAAGAAAGTTAATCAGCTCTTTGAAGACTTTCTTCTTTCCTCAAGATTCGATACTCAAAACCCTTATTCTACAATAAAATCAATTACTGAAAAGTATAGTGAATTACTTGATAATTTTAATACAATTAAGCATACACCGATGAACTTAAAAAACTCCAGTAATTGTCCATCGATGTCTTATGATCTTTGGAATTTAATTAAAGACAAAAATCGTATCTTCAAAAGACTTAAGCGAAATTCGAATAGTGCTCAGTTAAGACACAGATTGGAATTGCTAAATAAAAAGATTAAGTACGAGAAATATTATGCAAAAAAGCGCTATTTTGAAAAATTGTACAATAATTTGAGTCAAAAAGAAGTTTGGAAGCAAATCAACATTTTTATGAAAAATAATGTTTGCTCGAACTCGTATACTATAACGTATAATGATGTTGAATATAGCGACACGAATATTATTGTTGATATATTCAATAAATTTTTTGTTGATGCTGGAGGAGTTACACCAAATAGGCTAGCATCTGACGGCAATGTGAATAAACTTCGAACAATTAGAACTATGTCTAATTCATGTTTCTTATCACTGACTACAGCATCTGAAGTCTATAATATTATAAGCTGTTTAGAGAATAGTAAGGGTTGTGGTTATGACAGAATTGGCAATGTTATCTTAAAACGCAATTCATCATTTTTCTCTGAATTACTGTCTACTTTGTTTAATGTTGTACTAGAAACCGGGGTTTACCCGAATTGTTTAAAAATAGCAAGAGTCATACCCATTTTTAAATCTGGTGATAGTAAATAGATAAATAATTTTAGGCCCATATCTATCTTATCAGTTTTTGACAAAATATTGGAAAAATTGATTGCTAGTTTTAATTTCTTTTATCAATATCTATATGGATTTAGACAGGGTTCGGGTACTGATCTCGCATTAATTGAAAGAACTGATTTAATTTACATAGCTTTTGACAATCAAAAGTATGTGTGTGGATTATTTTTGGATTTAAGAAAAGCTTTCGATTCCATAGATCATGAGTTGCTGTTTAAGAAGTTATATATGTATGGTTTCCGCGGTGTGTCTTATGATATATTGGCAAGTTATCTTACTAACCGTAAACAGTTTGTTGAATTGAACGGAATAAAAAGCGCCTTACTAAATATTGACTGTGGTGTTCCGCAGTGTAGCGTCCTGGGGCCTCTGTTGTTTTTAATTTTCATTAATGACATAGCACAATTACCTATTTCTGGACAAATCAAGATGTTTGCGGATGATACTGCAATTTTTTACGAATTCTATGATTGTACACAAATGCCGGTTTGTTTAAATAATGATTTAAACATGTTGATTGAATATTTGATATAAACAAAATTTCTCTTAATCTCAAGGCAAGACAAAAATTATAATTTTTCACTCATCATATTTACCACACTGTGAGTTTCCAATTATGCAATATTCAGGTGTTACTATTGAATGTGTTGATAAACTTAAATACCTGGGTGTTATACTTGACAAGCATTTATCTTGGGAAGATCATATAAATTCAGTTTGTTTGAAAGTTTGTTCATTCTTGTTCTTGATCAGAAAATTGGCTAGTTTTGTTCCAACTCATGTTTTAAAAATATTTATTTCTCTTTTGTTCATTCACGTTTTTATTACGCTATTGCAGCTTTTGGATCTGCAGCGAAAATTAGATTAAGGAATTTACAGATTCTGCAAAACAAGTGTTGTAAATCTGTTTATAAACTCCCTGTATTATATCCAACATCAACTTTATATCGCGATGTAGCTAAAGGAATTCTTCCAATTGGTGCATTATTCGAATTGCATTTATGTGTTTATATGTACAAATGTTTGATTGTGCCCTCATGTTTATCTAACATGGAATATAAATATGTAACTCATAGAAACGAAACTAGGTCTACTAATTTGCTGACATGCTTAATTATCAGAACAGAATTTGGAAGAAAATCTATATCATTTATTGGACCTTATATTTATAATAAACTGCCCGACCCAATTAAAAAGACTTATAATATTTTTAAATTTAAGAAATTGCTAAAAGCACATTTGTTGTCTAACGTCGTGAATTATTTGTGAAGTATATTTTTATATATTTTTTATTTTTTATATTTTATATTTTTCTGTTTTTTATATTTATTGTTTTCAAATACATAATATTATTTTTATATTGACAAATTGTAATAATTTTTGTTAAAGGGAAACCGTATGGCTTTAAAAGGACTGAAAATTCATTAGCCGATCTGTTTCCTTTATTTCTTTTCTTTTCCTCTTTTTTAATGTGATTAAATTTTATTTTCAATGACATATATTGTATTGTAAAATGAGGAAAGAGCAAAGAATAACTAAATAAATAAATAAAAAAAAATAAAAAAATAAAATAAATCCATCATAAAATAAAATAAAAAAATAAATCTTGGTGTAAGTGAAAACTTTTTAGTTTTGAGCAAATTCACTTTGAAGTTGTATCAAAGTTTTAAGTGCTCATAATTAACTAAAACTATTATTTTTTGATTCAAATCGATGAAAATTGTTATACGCTTTACATTTAAGATTTTCTTTTTCCTTTCTATAAGAACCAGTTTTCTCGGAAAACGTAATTGTTTTTTATTTTTAGAAACTTTTCAGTGTAAGTCACACAACTAGAAAATTAACCTGAATACACACCAATAAAAGAGAGATACACTAATATAGAATTCGTCGAAAAAATTAAAATGGGCTATTAACAAATTGGAGATACATAATCCTATTAGGGGAAAATCCAATGTGAACCAGAGGCTGGATTTCATAAGAGTAATTGTGGTTCCCAATTACATTTTGATTAACAGTTCTCCTTGATTGTAATGAGAAATATACAAATTTCGGCATTATGCATAATTTCATTGAAAAAAAAGAATATGTTGTACATTTCAAATATTTATTTTAAAACAGGAGGTACTTTTTATTTCACGTGTTGTGGTTTATGGGAGAATTAATAAAATATATAATTCACTTTTAGTTTTAAATTTTTAGATATTCAATTTATTAATTTTATGTACAAGTTTTTTATAATTTTCTTTTAATTTATAAATTACACTTTTTATTTATTATCTTTTTGTTATACATAATTAATTGGACCCGATCTCTCTGACCGACTAATTAAAAAATGTAGCAGCTTATATAAGAAAATTCGGTACTAAATTACTACTAAATAATGAGTTAATACTAAATAATGTTGGTATGATTGACAAGTCAAGGGTATACAACACCTCACCCCTTAAGAAGAAAAATAAATAAATAAGATAAAGTTATTTATTTATTTTTTTTATAACAAAATTTATACAGCTACGAGCAAAAGTGTTAGGCACCCTAAAGTAGTGCCAGTTTTAGGGTGATTTAGCATAGGGAATGTAAATAAAACTGAATATGTGATTATTATGATTTATTTTAATAAAATAATTAATATTTTGTCGGTCCACCTTTCGATTTAATGACAGCTGCCACTCTTCTCGGCATTGACTCTACCAGCTTAAAACATTCTCCTTGAGATATTTGTTTCCACTCATGCTTTAACGCGACCAATAGCGATTGCTTATTATTTATATTGTGTTTTCGGATGTTTTTCTTTAAAATGGACCAAATGTGATCAATCGGATTGAGGTCTGGTGATTGTGGCGGCCAGTCCAAAAGGTCGATTCCGTTTTGAGCCATCCATGTCATGGTGTGTGCTGATTTGTGGCAAGTGGCGTTGTCTTGTTGGAATTTTACGCCGTCGGTGTTTTTACCGTCGAAAATTTGCGTTATCGATGGCGCTAGTGCTGTTTCAAGAACTTCAGTGTATTTCGCACTAATCATTCACCCCTCACTCAATACCATTTCGCCCACTCCATCGGCAGCCACACAACCCCAGATCATGATTGAGCCCCCTCCATGTTTAACAGTTGGCACCACACATTCTGGGTTGTATTCTTCCCCCACCCTTCGCCTGGCATAAGTCATACCAGGTGTTCCAAACAATTATGCAAAAAGAAAAAAAAAAGATTTAGTTTAAGATTTAATTATTTTCCTTGCAGAGCGTGTTTTCAAAGACATTGACATGTTTTCATGTAATATATAAAGTAAATAACAATACCTCAAAATTAGATTCATCTGACCACAGTACATTGGACCAATCTTCCATTGTCCAATCTCTATATTTTAGGGTCCACTCCAACCGATTTTTTTATTGTGCTCCGACAGCCATGGCTTCTTCCTTGCCTTGCAACCTTTTAATCCAGCTTTAACAAGCCTGCTTCGCACAGTATGCACGCTCACTGATTTGCCTTTTGCTTCAGATAAAGCTGCAGCCAGGTCTAAAGCAGTTTTCTTGCGATCCTGTAGGGACTGCCTAATTAACAATCGGTCTTCACGATCTGAAGTTATTTTTGTTCTGCCTGTTTTTGGCCTATTTTCATGGGCACCGGTCTCTTTGAAGCGATTTAGTGCATATTGCACTGCACAACGCGAGCACTTCACTTCTCGGGCTATTTTCACTTGAGACATGCCTTGTTCATGCAAAATCTGAATTTTTAGGCGCTGTTCTGCACTATGTTCAGTTTTTTTAGGCAGAATTATCGCGATAAATGTTATTCTTTACTAATATGGTATCAATAATTGATTACAACACGTGTATGTTCACTGCAAGCACTGATAACAAACTAAAACTCAAAACGTAAAATAGCAAATTCGAAGAAATACCGTCTTAAGACACAGCTGGGTGTCATAAATATTTGTTATTTTTTATTTCTGTGTTTTTTTATTTCAATGGTAAAGCCGTAAAACCATAAAACGCATATTCAACCACTAATTGTTAAGACAATGACAAACAAAAGGGGTGCCTAATACATTTGCTCGCAGCTGTATATTAAATAGAATGTACATGACAATTTAATTTTAAAATTCAATAATATAAAATATAATATAATATGTAGTCACAAATATATGTATGTATAAAATAACAAAAGTATTTTTAAACAGAAATTTATTAACTTAAATATATATGTTTTAAATTTATTTATTTATTTAAATTTTTATTTTATTTTTTTTTTTTTTTATTTCATTCTTAACGTCTATTATAAATTCAAATTTAATCAAAAAAATGTTTTAATCGATTATTATGAACAACTTTAATTTGACGGCCTATGCGAATAGAAGAATTAACATTGCTATTGATTTCTGAAATTTCATACGGACCCGTCCAAAGCGGTTCAAGTTTACCTTTTGATTTTTCATTTCGTAAGAGAACTTTATCGCCAACATTAAAATCAATACTTTTACTTGTCTTGTCATAGTATGTTTTTGATTTCTGTTTTGTTTCAATTAAATTTTGTCTTGCCGTTTCATATGAACTTGCAAGTTTTATTCTTAAATTTTGTAAGTAATCATCGGGATTATAAAATATTCTAGACTTATTTTTTAATGAGGAAGGTATGTTTGGTTTGAATCCATGAATTATCTCAAAAGGCATTAGATTGGTTGCAGAGTGCGGAGTTGAATTGTATGTAAACATAGCAAATGGTAACCAATGGTCCCAATTACTAGGATCAATTTCTGTGTAGGTTCGCAAATATTCAACGAGGGTACGATGAGACCTCTCAAGAGCTCCATTTGTCTGCGGATGGTAAGCCGTTGATTGCAGTTTTTTAATTTTTAATAACTTACAAATATTGTGGAAAAGTTCGCTAACAAAATTTGTTCCGTGATCAGTAAGGATACATGATGGAGCACCAAATCTACATATAAAATGTTCAACTAAGGCTTTGGCAATTGTTTCAGAAACTTGATTTTGGATTGGAATTGCTAATGAAAATTTCGACAGATCATCCTGTATGGTAAGGATATATCGGTTGTTATTATGTGAAATGTTTAAGGGACCAACAATATCCAAAAATATTTTTTCAAAAGGTCGTTTTGACGTTGTTGTTATTACCATCGAGAGTTTATTTATTTTACATATTTTATTTTTTTGGCAAAGTTCACATTTCTGTACAATTTTTTTAATTCTGGATAACATTTTGGGAAAATAATAATAAGATTTAAGTCTCTTAAAAGTACGTTCTATACCTTGATGTCCTCCAAGTGGGGAGTTGTGAAATTCTTTGATTATATTAAGAATGTCATCTTCATTATCAAGACAGGTAACTGAACTTTGAGAATCTACTAGTTTATACGTATTTTTATCAAGACTTGAATTATCAATATTGAGAGACTGGTCAATGATGCATCATTAGCTTTAGTTTGTGAACGAGTGATAATGTTAATCTTGTTACTCTGATCGGCAGATTGTAGTTCAATTCTACTCAGTGCATCAGCATTAGCATTGCATTTACCAGGTTTATATATGATGTCGAAGTCATATTCGTCTAACTCCATCCTCCAACGCATTATCGGGATGACAAGTTTTTCGCTTTATTAAGCCACACTAAAGGTTTATGATCCGTTACAATCGTAAATTTTACGCCATACAAATACGGATGGAAACGTTTTACAGCAAAAACAATTGCAAGCAACTCTTTCTCGACAGTGGAATAGTTTTTTTAGACTTATTTAGTACCCGACTAGCATAAGCTACAGGCAAATCGTCTTCATCGCTATTCCGCTGTGAAAGAATTGTCCCCAGTGCTGTATCGCTGGCGTCAGTGGTTACGTAAAAGGTTTTATTGAAATTAGGATACTGCAATATAGGTGGTTCGATTAACTTTCCCTTTAGCTTTTGAAAACTTTCTTCACAGAAGGCATCCCAAATGAATCGTGCATTCTTTTTAAGTAAAGTATTCAAAGGCTGTGCTAAATCACTAAATTTATCGATAAATCGGCGATAATATCCTATTAAACCCAGAATAGATTTGATCTCTTTCTGATTTGTTGGTGTAAGGAAATTTTTAACAACTTCTATTTTTGGTGGGTCCGGTTTTATTTCGTAGTTAGTGATTATGTGACCCAGGTAACACATTTCCTTACGAACAAAGTGGCATTTTCTTGCCTGAAGTTTTAAATTATATTGTCAAAATGTATGGAAAACATCAATTAGTTTTCTGTTGTGGTCCTTGAGATTGTAACCATAAACTACAACGTCGTCCAAATACACGAAACATTTAAGACCATTCAGGCCTGACAATACGTTATTCATTATACGTTGAAAGGTTGCCGGTGCTCCCTTCAGGCCAAAAGGCATTCTTGTAAAATGGTAGTGTCCAGTCTGGGTGCTAAAGGCAGTTTTCTCTTTGTCCTTATTGTGGTGTGGGATTTGGTGATAGCCATCTGCTAAAACTAAAGTTGTAAAATAGACAGCGTCTCCCAATTGTTCTAGGATCTCAGTTATGTTTGGCAAGGGGAAAACGTCATTTATAGTCACGTCATTTAAACGACGGAAATCTAAAACAACGCGCCATCGTTTGGATTCATCGCTTGATTTCTTGGGAACTTCAAGTAAAGGAGAGTTGAAGGGACTTTTACTGTTTTCTATTACACCATTCGCAAGCATTTCTGAAACCTGAGAATTTATTTCGGATTTTGCTGAATGAGGAAGACGATACGGTTTAATATGAATAGGTCGAGTCTCAGAATTTAGTGGTATATGATGAACTCCGGCATTTATAATTGAAAGTGTATCACCTGGTAAATGGAATATACCGTTAAACTCTCGACAAATTTTAATTATAGACGATTTTTCTTCGTGGTTTATATGGTTTGTATCAATTTCGTTTTCTAAGTTGGTTAATCTATCTTCTAAAATATTTGATCAAGGCTGTAATTTACAAATATAGTAGTTTTCTAAAGCAGCAGGTTCAACGTACATGTCATTCAAATTAACTTCATAGTCATTCGTATTAATGACACTTACTGTAGCAAAGGAGTTGTTGATGCGAATGACTGCGCTAGCAATGTAAACGCCTGGCTCCAGCATTTGTGAAGGACATAAAAACTTTATGGTGACATATGAGGATAATTCCGATATCTAAGAGAAGCGAATATTAAATCAGCTGGGGAGGCCCCTTATCCCCGCTATATCCTAATGAGCATTTGTGTGCTTAATGCTGATGGTCAATGCATTGATTAGGTACATATAGCATTTTATCTGCCAACCTCTGTGAACCGAAATATTAAGGTTGTTGAAAAATTTTCAATCAATTTTATTGAATTGTTTTTTAAATTTCTTAAGTTAAAGTGTGGTAAATCTCTTCTTGTAATAGATTTTCAACTTAAAATTTGTTTTGTGTACGTGGAATTTTTTTTATTTTATCGGGATGGAATTTGATTGTCTCCATATTTTTTTTAATTTTTTCGGGCTGAATAGTCTTTTAATGGGCTTAGTTAAGAAATGCACCTAAATTGTAAAGGCGTTTTTCGGGATTGTTTTCGGGCCAGCTTCACATACATCAATAGTCGGTAGATGGAATAGTATGCACTTGGCAATTTGTTTACTTATGTCTGATTTCCTGATTAAATCAAATGATTGTATATCATTATTATAACCAGTACGATATTTTATTGAACAAAAATTAGCTCGTTCATAAATTAGATGGCATGTACTACAAAATGGAGGAAATATAGTACAAATCCAACCGACGCAGCAATGTAATTTTGAAAATCTTCGATTATCGTTTGCAAAATTACAAGAGTAACGCGGCTTTTACATCAAGTAAACTTTTTGTTTACCAACAGTTTTGTTATTCAAAAATCATATTTGTATGTGTTTTTAATGTGAACAGAGATCATTTTTGAAAACTTTAATCTTGTTTAAGCAATTAAAAATAAAGAGAAATTTAAAGCAATGCGATTTATGAATTTTATAGCGAATTTAATCTTCTACAAAAACTTCGATAAAGAATTAACTTATCGAACTCAAAAGTTTATTAAAGGAATGCCAAATCGACAAAAAGGTTGCGGTTATCGATAAAACTAATTACTTCTACCAGGCTATTTCACTTTTAATGTGAGTATATCGAGTAACCCGCGCTCAAGGTATATAGAATACAAGGTATGATCTTCCCGTGTTTTATTTTCGTTCGCTTTGCGCATATACGTCACGTGTATTGTAAAATTTATATTTAACTACTGAGTTTGTCAAACAATAGATTACGAATAAAATAAAATGCAATACGCCACCATACACGTGACGTAAAATTTAAAAATGACATAGCATGCCAATATGCGCAATATTTTACCATGTATTCTATATACCTTGACCCGCGCTTATTAGATTGTATAGATAATATGTCAAAATATTGAAATAGGATGGCGGAGAAATTATATTTCTTCAATTTTATTATTTTTCACAGATTTTTAGCAATGTATTGTAAATGTAATTTATAGCAAGTTCTTTCCAAAAATAAATTGATTATTTTATGTCAAAGAACACGATACACGATTGATTTGTTTTTGGTAGTGTATCTGTGATAAATTGACATTCAATTTTCAAATATTTTATATTGACAGTTTATTGTCAACAAATTATTAACACAATTTTTTGTCAACATAATTATTTTAACACAGTGAAAACGAAACAATAAAATTATTTCGAAAAATAAAATTATTTCGTATGTCAAATTCTCACGGCCAACTAGTAAAAAAGTTATAATGTTTACGTTTATATTTTTTGAAGTGTTTATGTTTATAATTTTGATGTGAACATATTTATGTGTTTGTAAACGTCAAAAATAAATCTAACGAAATATTCAGATTTTTCAAAATTGATTGCGATAAAAAAAAATTATAGTTGGAAAGAACGTGCAACGGTATTTCGATCAAAATTTTTTGATTTCAAATCAATTTTTTTGATTTATAAATCAATTTTTTTTTTTGGAAAGAAATTGCTATTAATCTAACAATTTACGCAATTGTTATTTTAATCTAACAGAGTTGGTTCGTTTTTATGTTATTTTTCTATTTGAAAAAAAAAATTATATTCAAATTTAAGTGGATCCTCTTAGTCCAGCCATTAATGAGGCATACACAGTTTTCATGTCTTATAAAAATTAAAATCGAGTCAAACGAATCTCTGAATTTTCCGTTTATTCAAAGTCTATATGAAATTATCATTTTTGTTTTATTTATTAACTTTCAATAGACATAATTTTATTGCATTGTTTTACAATTCAAAATACTGACAGTTCTACAGTATTCACAATGTCTAATAGATGTCGCAAGAATCATAAAAAAATCTATCAAATATATTTAATGCATGTTCGTTTGATGTAAAAGCCGCATAACCTTTGTAAAATTCATTGCCTTTAAAGTTTTTATAAGAGTAACTGGCTTGTGAAGTTCTTTATTTCTTAAAAATCGTTCAATGGAGCTATGGACCGCGTCTATCTCCTAATGTCTAGGCCCGAAACATTTTTGTTGTATTTCAATTATGTTAGGATGTTGTTGAATAAACTTTAGAATGGCTAATGAAGTTATTCGATTCCTATTCTGGGGAATACACGAGTCAGACCAAAGAACAATTTGTTTCACTGTTGGATTGTCCGAAACAAAACATTTTAAAAATTTTATAAAGGCGACCGCTAAGTTATTACCTGCTCTACCACTGATCGCTCCATACCATATGGGACAATATGTAAATTTATTCGAGCTGCAATGAGCTGTTAAATTATAAACGGCAACCTTTCGTTTATAAAAAAAAGTTTGATATATTTGCCCGAGGTAAGGCAAACACGTTCTGTAGATCGTAACACAGATCGGCCGTAAACTCGTCTATATTGTGACGATCAGAATCTCGCTCTGTTTTTGCCATCTTATTATTGAGCTCGTGTTTTTGATGATTAAATTTTTTTTTTCAGTAATAGGTAGTACGGCGACGTTATGTGCTACGCACCGATCGCACTGATCCTTGTTTGGGTTATAAAAGGCTAAATTGAACTCTTCGTTGAACACTTTAGAATAAATGTTCAATTTAACAGGATCTGTTGCGTTGCTTAAGTAAATTCAACTTATAGTGAAATTACCATCCAGGTATTGTCGTTTACTGCTCGCTCTACAATAATGGGATTCTATTGTATAGGAAAACTTTTGATGTGGTCTCGTACCTCATTAAGTTTTTCTTCACAAATTTTAAATTTAACATGTTTACCTTGTACTCTTGGGGAGGCTGTCCCGGCATCAGTTGCTTTGGTTTTGTGGAAATAGTAAATTTGTTTTTATCTTACATCAAGCGTCGTTAGGAAGAACACCTTGCATATTCAAGTACAAGAATGTGTCTTGCCTTCTAGAACTTTTAGTTTTGGTTCTATTGCGAACTTTTAGTTTTGGACCTTTAAGCACTCGCTTGGTAAATTTAGAATAAAAGCTTGATTTACTTTCGGAACTTAAACTTCAAAACATGTCATGAACTTTTTGTTTGTATTTTTTTCTACATTAAAGAATTGCGCTGCTGCTTGCGGGTATACCTTTTTGGTTACATCGCTATCTAATCTTTCGTTGGCAGTTTCAATTTAAATTAATATGAAGCATTATGGTTGTTAATTGATGAGGAAGCGGCAATGACAGTAATATGATACTTATTAGATTGGGCAAAATTTATATATAAGTTAAATACTTACATTTTCTGTTGTATACTTTGGTGGAATTTGGGGTGTCATCGTCTGAAGACCATTCCATTGGGCGGAAATCCGGATCGAAATCTGAACTATCGAAAATATTGTCCGAACAGGAACCGCTTAAATTTATTTCATTTAAAACCCTTAAATATAATTACTTTCAAATTATTACTACTTAAACACAATTACAACACACTTACCTATAGACTTCCGATGCCATAGACCGAGGTGATGATGATTGTTCCTCAAGGCTATTCATTATTGTACGTGAGTTATTTAATTTTATTTTAAAATTTAAAAATACATCCTTTTACATACGCGTACGAAGCTAGACTAAAGCTCAAAACAGAACACGAGCGAAGGCGGCGAGCGAAATCACCTGTCATATTACAAAACACCGAAAACATGCAAAACAAACACAACCATCGACGCAGGCGACGACGATTTTTTCGGTGAAAAAAAATGTAGAGTCTATTTCTATTTTTGTTGCCAACGAAACAATGTTGCCAACTGTTTTTTCTATATGTAAGTTGGTAACGCCCCAACGTCATATGAAAAATCATAAAACATAAACAATTTTTACAATTTTAAATTTTTTATTATCCGAGTATGCTAAGGTTTAGAATCCATTTTGACATATGTAGATAAAATATGTCATCGTTATGTCATTTGTGATTGGTATTATATCGCTATGCGCTGACGCTCTTGTACTGTTAGCTACAGCGATATCGTGGCGAATTTTTTTATTTATTCGTCGACGCCCGTCGTTGTCGCTCTAGTTCTGTTTCGAGCTTAAATCAAATTGCGAAAATGTTTACTATTTATATAAAAATATCACGTGATGTAAAACAAAAATTTTTCATTGGTTGATATTTGGAGATTACGCCAGAAAGGAAAAAAATTTTTAGATAATGGAGTTACACCAAAATGGAAAATTGTCTGGACTTAGAACAAAGTTAAAAAATAAAAATACGTTTAAAAATGTTCTAATACGTACATTTTACAGTCGAATACAGCACATACAACATTAATTAACGTTTTATATAAGCACTTGTGTGGACTTAAACTAAAATGTACACTGTGTAATTCAAAAATTATGGCACTTAGATTGAATTTGATAATATTTTTGAAAAGAGCGGAAAAATTATATATAAACACCGTTGAAAACCAAAAAACGTCATTTTAGACTTACACCAAGATAGAACTAAGGCGACGATTTGTTAATGGTGTAGAGCGATACGACAATAAAATGTTCAATAATGCGTTGTCACCATTGGAGCCGCCATGACAAATTTTCTTCATTGCTGTTTTGAACGTTCAGATCATTCGTTCGGCTTCGCCATTCGATTGTGGGTGAAAGGGTGCTGATGTCAAATGCTCGATGTTGTTCATACGACACAATTCATCGAATTCTGCAGACACAAATTGAGTACCATTATCACTTAGGGCGGTCGATGGTAAACGTTCAATTGCGAAGATTTGTTCTAACGCCCGAATTGTGAGCGATGAGGTTGTTTTCGTCATAATTGGTATAACGAATGAAAATTTGCTATATGCGTTCTCACACAAGAAACATTTTGTTCATAAATGGCCCCGCGTAGTCGAGATGAACTCTTTGCCATGGTTCATCTGGTGTTGGCCATTCGGAATATTCTTTGTTCGATGACGATGCGTTGAGTTGACAGTTTTCACATTCTTTGACGTCACACGGTCGATGTTTGGCCACCAGTGACCGTCACTTTATAATCGGCGCAAATTCGTAATCCACCATTTGATTTCTTCACTGGCACAACTGGAGTAGCACATGATGAGGTTTGGATTGGTTTTTAAACGTTTTGCGAGACCAATCGTTGCGATTCATTTTTTACCGCTTTTCTAAAGGCGAACAGTAAAACTCATAACGTGAAAAATTTAGACTTTGCGTTTGCTTTGCGACTGCTTTGTATATTTGCCCATCCTTGTACCTTCGTCACCACTTTTCTAATTCTTATAAAACAAAAGTGGTTAAATCGAATTATATTATTCACGGCACGAATAGTGAGAACGAAAAGTTGACAATTATACAAAATAACGTAACTGCTAGAAATTGATATGCGTTAAGTTATTTCTTTCGTTGACAATTAGTAACATTATAAAATAGTTCACAAATAATTATTTTACGTGACAGATAAATATGCAAAACGATTTCTAGGTTATGATTTTCTCGTGAAAATTTTTGTGGATGTTCCAGTTAAAAATAGTAATGAAAAAAACCGTTTAATTATCGGCTTGCTAGCGGGTACTATTGTTGGTAAACCTTACTGATATGTCTATAATAGAAGAACAAGAGAATGGCGGCGAATCGACTCTAATTTGCTCTACTAGTAATAAAATATTTTCAATGTTAAAATTAATTCGCCTAAATGTTTGCTATTAATTGGTTTTAACGTCAAATCGCCCGACTCCTATACGCTTCTTACAAAAAATAATTAAAATACTGCTTAATCCAATTTAATTACTTATAATTTTTACGCCGGATTCAGACTTCTTCGTTCATTCATTCAAACAATTTTTTCGACCAATAATATTGCTCCAAAATGACTTTCTACACAAGAGATGTTTGGCCGCTAAAATTGTTTGAATGAATTCGTTGCGAATGAAGTTTAAACTAACTCGTATTTATTGTAAAATAAAGCAAACTTCGGTTTGTATCACCGGATTTTGAATACCGATACATAATTTGATGGAATTTATAAAATTCAATAAATTTTTTGTTTCAATATAGCAACTTTAAAACGCTGCTAAATAAGTCACAATAAAACTACTTTGTCGAGCATTGAAGTAATTAAAATTGTATTATTGTTGTTACATTTTAATTAAAAAATAAGTTAGCGTTGCTCATATCTTTAAGGTAAAACATCTCAGTTTTATCCATTCTTTAATTGGAATTATAATGAACGATAAGACCTTTTATCTTCCAATTTTTCATTTTGTGTTCAGCTTTTTTTTTTGTGTGTTGTCTTGTGCACATTATTATAAGACTTCTTTTGTTCTAGAAACCAGCCAGAGTCGCTGTTTCGTATATATGTACATATAAATGTACTGGAAAATAAAACATTTGCGTATTAATCTTAGTATATCCTTAAGCAATTTTTTAGGTTATGAAAATCATGGTTTTTGTTTGGTTCTATTTTTAGAAATTTTTGTTTTCTTTCATTATTTTTTTCCATTATTATAAAGTTAAGCTTAAGATTAGAATTTATTAAATTAGAAAACAGAAATTTTGTGCGACATATACAGAGTGTTTGCACAGGTACTGACCATGTATTTATCCCATGTTTGATTTTAATTGTTTATTAGAAATTACAAATGTAGGTTAAAAATAAACTCATGGATGCATTGATTTTTATAGGTCGTAATCTAATTTATAACAAAGAGGAGTTTGACACGAAGTTGATAACTACAATCTAATTAGAAAATTAAAATCTCGGTTCTACAGTGAGGATTGGGAAAAATCATGATATGTTCATGGATTGGGAACCGAGTAACCCCGTTCCCAGGAGTGAGTGGAAATTTATTTCCGGGTCACCCGTTTCAGTTTCTATCAGTTTGTGCTTCGAACATATAAGAAAATATTTCTTAACTTAAAATTTGTGTCGAAACATTCTCAGTAATAGGGACATTTAGAAACGGTTACTTTAGAATGGAATTTTATTTTATCTTACAAATTTCTTGTTAAAATTCAAATTCCACCGTTCTATTTGATCAGTACAAGTGGAAAAGGACGGGTAAAAACGAGTTTCATGTAGGATATTCACCAAATTCCGAAATTGACAAAACCCCTTTTATAATAATCTTACTCCTGCAAAATTCCAGAACCAAAACGGCATGTTGGAGTCTCAAACTATTTAGGTTTGGTTCTGTCTTCTACATTGAGGACGTTTTACTTTTTGCGTAAAATTGTCTGTTCTAAATTTTCGAGGACTGAGTATTTTGCACTGGTTGATTCGTGCACCCATTGCATTTTCTTAGAAAATAAGTAGCGCCCTATATACTCTCGTTTTCTTCTCGAAGGGTCCTTCTTTAACCATTAATACACCCGCCTGATTGTGCTGATATTTGCCTAATAATTGTATAACCCTTGCTCACTATTTACAGGTATAGGATTCGGATAAGGGCATGATCCTCGTAGTGATCCTGTTTCATTTTTTAAAAATTCTGCAAATTTTGTAATTCCTCTAAGCATTTTGTTTAATCAGTCTTTAAAATTTGAAATTTTCCACAAAAGTGAAAAATAACTAGTGACATCTAGAAATCATGTTACGAACGACAGAGGTATTACATATAATTCGTACTGTATTTTGCAAAAAAACAAAAAAAAAACTCAGCGATTTTCAAGTTACAAACTTTATTTTCCAGCACCTCTAATTTCCGCAGTAAATCCCAAATCACTAATTCACTTTTCACTAAAAAGTTCAGTGATTACTAATTCACTTTTACTATTCACTTTTATTGTTCAGTTTTACTGGTCACTACTTTTCGCACTGGTTACTTTTCACTTTTTAACATGCACTGTTCACTGGTTAAATTACAACTGTGTCTGCGTTCCAAATTGCTCGCGCTTATATACTTGTCTATCGCTGTTCTAGAGTTTTCCTTTTATTGTATCTGCAATACTTGTTTTGATAACATCAATGATGTTAATGAATAATAATCGCCTCAATAAAATTATGGTATCGTAATTCTGGAACGTTAGATAATTTTTAATAATTTAGCGTTTGGTTTTAATTAAAATATTACCCAATCAAAGGTTACCCAATCAAGTTGATATTACCGTAAAGCAAAATATACATAAGAGGACTCATGTAGAGATTCCGAGGTTAATCTATTTTACTTTTGGCAATCTGTATAAGCCTAACAAGAACAATGAACTATAAAATAACTATGCCTAATATAAATATATTAAAACTATAAAATAAGATTAACCTCGGAAAAACCTGCCTAAAAAATTTGCACTACTTGATTTCTCTTATATATTTATTGCTCGATGATATTACCCAATTAATATTGCCTAATCAAGTTGAACCTGAAATACCGCATCACTGTACGCCCCATAAAAGTCCATTATTTCCAGTGTTGTGCGTCTACGCGTAATTCGAAATTATCGACTTGCTATTGTCGAAAATAGTGTAGACAATTCATTTTGGCGTAGTCAATCCGTAGAATATTCGTAGACAATGTAGATTATTGCTTTTTGCTGTTTTCTAGTTTAAATTGTGAGTTTCGAATATTGTGAAACTTATATTTAATTTTTATAAATCAAATAAGTGAGATTAGATCACTATCGATCTAACAACAATTGCCTATTTTAGGAGAACCAAAAAACTGATCAAATTTAGTTTGCCCGGCGCTAGCATGACTTTATACATTAGTTGCTTTTCAATTGACCACCGCAAGTGCTTGTAAGTGCGAAAAATGTGTATTGGCTAAAGCAGTGGTTTCCAAACTGTGGGTCGCGACCCACAGGGGGGTCGTGTATTAACCTCAAGGGGGTCGTGAAGTTTTTAATTTCTGTTTTACATATTTAAAAAAATACTTACAAACATCTATTTAATCATTCAATTATAATGCAAATTTCTTGTTGCGATATTACTTTATTAAGAATCCCTGTAAATGCCGATAATATTTTTTCTCTATTTGTAAACTACATATATCAAAAACAGTCCTTTGAAAGCGAGATTATTTGGAGAGTTGTGTGAAAATATGGGAGCTGAATATAAATCACTCTTGTACTATTGAGAAGTACGTTGGCTATCTCGTTCAAAATTTATTCAAAGAGTGTTCGAACTTAAAGACGAAATTGCGATCTTTCTTGCTGAAAATCACAAAGATGAGGCATCTTCTTTTCGCAACGATAACTTTATTCTTAAACTTGCTTATTTAGTTGAAATTTATAAAAAATTAAATAAATCAATGCAAGGTCCACAAATGCATGCTCTGATTCAAAAAGACAAAGTCACGGCATTCATTAAAAAATTGGAGCTATGGATATCCAATTTAGAAAAGGATATATATGACATGTTTCCAATTTTAAATGATGCCCGTACCAGAAACAATATTAAAGCAAACAAAAATCTTTTTATAGAACATTTGCAAAGTTTACTAAAACATGTTCACATTATTTCGACGAAATTGATTTTACAAAGTTTGCATGGATCCAGAATCCATTTTTGAATAACCAACTTGATGCATTTGAATTGACAATTTTCGGAAAAGAACAACTGATTGAAATATCTTGCGATACTTCATTGCAACAGGAATTGGATAGTAAAACTTTAATTCAGTTTTGGGTCACAACTTGAAAATGTGCTTATATTATTTTATTGTTTTATCTAATAAGGGGGCCGCCAATCTTTTCTTTTTTCTTATGTGGGTCACAGTATCAGAAAGTTTGGAAACCGCTGGGCTAAAGTGTCGATTGGAAAGCACAAAAATTGACAAAAGCAAAACATAACCTACAAATGTGTAGTTTATTTGTACCAGTATATTATTAAATTTTAATATAAAAAAATATCTACACCGGTATTTTATTGGCGCTCCACATACGACATTCAATTATATTTTTGACAGAAAAATACTACACACAATCACCTTACACCTAGAGAATAAATTTATCGTAATTGCTTTCAACTACTCGTAATAAAATGTAGAACAGTTGTGAGTAGTTAATTGATGATTGGAAAGCAACTATTATGATTGGTTCATTTATGGAAAATAAAACCATTTTAGTCGTTTTTTTTGAAAAAATTATTTTGTTGCCAGAAAAAGCAGAAGGTATTGCATATAATTTTATTTTATTAACAATTTTAAAATTAAGAACTAAAACGAGGGTTTTGCAACTCGTTCGCAGGTCTTGAAATGAATCAATAAAATTTAATTGAATCCGCAAATTGCTTTTATGTCTGTCGCATGAACATCTTTGCTTGGTCGAATTATGGTATAGCGTTGAAATTATGTGCCAGTGATCTCTGTGAAAAACTCACGATTGAATTGAATTACTTCAAATTGATATTTTAAAGTTCTTCAATGCAACTATGTACGGAACCGCATTCCATTTGAGTTTGCTCTTTTGTAAGGCATATTTGTGTTATTGGAATGAAGTGCATTTAGCGAAGTTAAGAAGGGTAAAGTAATATTGCGATTTGAAAATATACAGCCATCTGAAATATTGGAAGATTTTTACAAAACAGTGCCTTCTAGATATAGTGTGTAGTACAAAAAATAAATGTGGTGGCTACATAGTTTACAATCAATTTCAGTGCACCAGTAAGCGGTCGGTTGATGACTAGCACAGTTGGAAATTGTGAAGTAGGCATCAACATCTGTTTTCAAATAAATTTGTGTAGCATTTAACGCATTCGTGTAGCATAATATATTGATTCTGCAATGCTTTGGCCTTATAATTTGAATGCTTCTTATGCGCGCTATCCCAACCTTTAACGTGTTTGTTCTACTGATCCTGACTCTCATTGATATTTTTATTTTCATACTCAACCTTTTTAGGAGTGAATAGTCTCAGATTTTTGTGTTACAAAAATTCATTGCACATTTCTTTATAAAATCCATATAATTGATTTAAATTCCCGAAATGTTGATCAAGGTTCAATTTGTTTGCCATTTCTGACATAATGATTCTGACATATTGTCCAAAATTTGATCAAGAACTCTTCTTCTCCAGGAAAAGATTTGACACAAGAGTGTTTGTTGTTTGTTCTTTGTTTGTGTTTTTGGTCTTTTCCGAATTTGCAATCATTCATTCCGTATGCACTTTCCTTACCCATGATAAGGGGCCATAAAGGATATGAAAGCACCACTTGTCTCTCCTGATGAAAAGAAATTTGGATAGCAGAGTTTGTTTGAGTGAAATAACATAAACATTTATTATTTTGCAGTAAGCAGGTTTCGACAACAAATGCGCATTGTGGTACTATTCCACGCGAACAAAATATTTCCAGCAAAAATCTCAGCAAAACTAAAACGAGACAAAAATATATATCGACTATTTGAGAGAAAGGCATATCCGATTATAGCTTGCTGAGAATTCGCTGAGCAAATTGTTGTTGTGTTGCCATAATTTTTCATAAAAAATATAAAGTTTAGTATTTTTAAAGCAAGCAAAACGAAAAAACCATCCCCACTCCTTTTTAATTTTATTTCTAAAATATTTTTATGGATAATACATTGCACTCGCGTAAATTTTTGTCTCGTATATATGTGTAAAAATTGATTCAAGTCAAAAAAATTATTTTAGATAAAGAAATTTGTTAAATTCTTGTGTATGAGAAGAAATTTTTTTTTTATTAAAAATAATTTGAATCGGTGAGTGAAAAAACAATACATGTGCAAAACTTCAATTTTGAGAAAATCAAAAAAAACTGATTCACAGCCAAACCGTAAATTGTTGGGTGTTGTATTGTATTGCCGAGGTGTAGTGTGTATGTTTCCACGTAGAATCGTGAAAAAAAAATACTAAAAGCCTATATTGGAAAAGATATGTGAGAAAATGTTCATTGGGTTTGTACTGTTCTTCCACTCAAATAAGAAAATCATTATGAATTTTAATTTTTTAAGTTTTTAAGTTTTATTAATTCAATTTAATACAAATAACAAAAAAAATTTTTTAGAAATTGTGGAAGTTTTTATTCATCTTCATCATTGGTCACTTTCCATAAAATAATATGGTAATAAAACTCTAAGGTCTCCCCAGACATATACTGCAAAATTTTTTTAAGTTCGGTTTTTTTTCATTCACAGGAACTGCTTCTTCGTACGCTTTTCTGATGGTAAATGAGGATTAACTTTCGGCTTGATTAACTGAAACGTGTGCGAAACTCAACCTCCTATGTACTGACTTGTTGTCACGTAGCCGGGTGTTTCACTGTTATAAACAAATTGGCTGTAGTGCGAAACACTAAAATTAACACTTGGCTTTTCGGTCAATTTGCAAGTTTTTTTGTAGAAATTTGTCCACCAGTTTTTAAAGTCAATTATAACCAATACTAGATAGAGTGAACTTTGTTTTTGTTCTGATAGCCACTATCATCTCTTCATACTCTTCTGGAAGATAAATACGATCAGCTTTTCTTATAAGTCTTTAGGCAAAAAGGAGTGCGAACAGGAAAATAGTGGTAAATTTTTGTGAAGCGCTTGGAATAAGCGAGAGTTATTAAAAAACTCACCATTGTATGGTTCCAATTTTGTCCTGGACACCCATCCGAAAATAGGTGGAGTTCTCTTATTTCAGGAGGTATGTAGTTTGTTATAACTATAATGCAAAACAAAACTGCAAACCTCATCTGGGCCTTTGTGTGCCTGCCCTTCATGGTATGTATAAAAATGTCCTGTATTGTTTTTTAAATTGTGGATTTGAAATGCATATACCCACAATTGTCGGTAGTACAACATTTCTTGCACAGGTATATTGGGTAAAGGCAGGTTTTGCATGTAGTCAAAACTTATACCAATGACATCGTTCCTTTCCGTGCACATTTTTGTTACGGCTTGCATTTGTGTATAGAACTTCTTAGCTCGACGCTTATGGACTAGTAATTCCGCAGCATGTACTCTTTTTGCAATGTCGTTTAGATTCGGGTCCTTTAATTTCGATCCAAGATGTTCACATTCGCTACAAACATCCACTTGTGGTCTACCGAACCTTAACGAATAATTTTCATTAAAATACTTCAAATAATATTCGTATTTGACTTTTTGTTGAGAGTGGCCCACTTTTTAATAAACAAATCGTACATAGATTTAACATTTAGCTTGCCGTCGAGATATTTAACCTCTTTACCACTACTATAATGTGAGATCTTACACGGAAATGACTCTATATGTTCTTTTATTTTGACAATATATTCAGAATTTAAAACATGAGGACGATTATTATGTTTGCCTCGTAAATCTATTGGAACTTTACCTTCCTTGACAAATTGGTTTATCCTTTGTAGTCGGGAATTTGAAATTACGTGTAAGCTGAGAAATGCCTTTTTACAAACGGGAATTCTACCACCTTGTTTCACCACACTATAAGCGAATGTCACAGATATTACACAATTTTCATTACTTTTTCGTCGTCTTGCTACAGGTTTCGCTTCCATAAGGCCCATTAATTATATATCCTGTTCATCTGTACTTTTTAGTCCAAGAAACATTGACAAAATATTTTGTTTTTCGACCTGGGTGATATTTTTTTTGCACTTATCGTTACATCTAAAAAAATAGATATTAGATAAGAAAAGTTACAGTCAATATAATAGTATATCTTACTCAATTTCTGTTATAGTTTTCTTGCTAACAGTATTTCCAACAGTATTAACGTATTCTTCACCATGAAGGCGGAAGTTTTTCCGATTGTTTTGTTTCCATTTATCAGGTTGCTTTTTCCGTTTTTTTATGGTTCTTTCAGTAAAACTTTCACTATCGTCACTAGCACTAGACATTTTTCACTTAAAAATATTAATTAATTGCTCTTGAAAAAACACTCTTGATTTGCCAAATGGCAGAATATTAATGAATAATATTGAAACAGAGTAAAAATTAATAGTTGTATTGTTCTTGTATTGTTCTTACACTAAATCATAAATTACATAGTCTGATTTTGATGGCAGTCGAGTGGTTAATGTATTGTTATTAAGCCCATAGATTAGTCTACAAATTTAAAGCAGTTTTGGTAATCTAGTTTAAAACGGTGTTTTGGCGTTTATATCGTTCTTTCAATCACCGATTCATTTAATGCGCACGTGTTATTTTGTAGGATATATGTATTTTATAGCAGAGCAATTTTTTATTTATTTTCGAGAATTGAATATAGAAATGAAATAACATGACTCTGCCTGTCCCGATTATATATATTATTTAATTTATTAGTAATTTATTGTCAAATATTAAAAATAAAGATTTTAAATTTTTTTTAAATAATTTATATGTTAAATTTTGTTGATGCTAAAATGTTCCCCTTACATATTTATGGTAGAGCATTTTTTTAATATATTTTTAAAAAATAAAAAAAATATTAAAATCACATGATTCTGTTCATCTCAAAAATAATATTATATTTTTTAGTAAATTTTGGAAATAAAATTCTTTGTTGAACATTCAAAATGAAGATTTGTCATGTTTTTTAAAGGTTTTATAGGTTACATTTTGTTGATGTCAAAATTTCTCCAATTTTTTCTACCATAAAATAAAATGTTGTGTTTCAGTCGCTCTAATGTAAATTTTAGTTCTTGTCTTTGTCAGATGTTCAGCAAAAATTTTCTGTTTTCTCCATGGAATAGTACCATTATTATAATGTCAGCTGACATAAAATATCGATTTCAAAAAAATTCTAGTTAGCAGATTGTAGAATCTAACTCATTTTCAATAATTTTATTTGTAATGTAATATGTTTTTCAATTAACACACTCTAGCGCCATATATTACATGCATTACATAGAGTAACTTTTTTCTCCGATCAGAGAAATTTAACTTTTACCGCTTTTTGGTGTCAACATTTTTCTTTTCGAAAACATAATATTTTCGAGAAAAAAAAACAAACTAAACTAATCTGTTTAAAAGTTTATTTTTAAATTGTCAACATCACTTACAAAACCCAAATTACCAGCAAATCAAAAACCACCAGCTTCACCTGCCTCTGGTAATTCAAATTTGTGAATTAAAATCAAATGTCATTGCCATTTTAAAATTTAGGTTTGAATTTTTTAATGTGAGGTGTAGAAATAAAAGAAAATTGGCGTATTGTTAACAGAAACAATAATTTTCGACATTCTCTACATTCTCTACATTGCCGACGTAATTTTTTAATTGTCTACATAAATTCTCTACACGTGTAGAATATTAATTATCTACACGGTGTAGACTGATATTTTGTTACCATTCAAATTCCAAAAAAAATATGACACTCTAACCTTGAAATATTTGACCAATTCTGTAAGGTTAGATATATATGAACAGAGATGGACGCAGAGACGCGTCATCTATTCAAACTCGTACGAAATAACATGAAATTAATAAAGTTAGAAATTTAGTCGATAAAATTGTTATCAAGCACAATAGTATTGAAGTTTTAAATGTTGTGCGCCTGACGTCAATCTTTTTTCTAAATTTTCGCCTAACTAATACTAAATAAAATTGGAACTTAATAATTATGGTGATAGACACAAACCCAATTTTGTAACTCTGAAAACGTTCAAATTCGTATTTAATTAACGATTAAAAAATTAATTAAATTAAAGCTGTATGTCACTCAAGGTTCGAATCACTGGTTTGTGAATAAATACAACTGTTCAAATTTGAACTCACACAAATTTATTTCCACAACACAATAATTATACAACACAAAATTAACAATTAATTATTCCAATTATAACACACTATTTAATTATCACTTTAATAGTCGCTTTAATAATCACTTTAGTAATCACTCTATTTAACCTTCACTATATCGCGTTTGAAATAAGACACAGCATTCCACATCAATGTACGCCTTTATATACTAAAATATTTGTTTTTAGAATAATCCTGAATGCTCTCCAAGAATCGAGCAAATATGTTAGTATACAAATGACACCTAAATGTTGAACCAAATCACAAATACAATAGAACAATTATTATTGAATAACTTATTCTATTCTATTCTAGGTGTCACCGTAACAATAGTTTTTCATATTCAGTTCTAAACTGCAAAATTAGTCAAAATATTTTAAACTCCAATTAAAAATATATTTGAGATTTATAAGTCTTAATTTATTTAGCATATTTTAATAAAAAATTAATCATCAATTTAGTTAGTGCGAAATTTAGACCAAAAAATCAGCGTGAGGCATTCAATTGGAACGTTAATTTAAGACTAATGCTGTGTGCCTTAATCGACTAAACTAACCAAAGTAAAATTAACACGGTTAGTTCATATAATATGCTAATAGGTGGCACTACTTCAAAAGTCATTATGTGTGCCATAAGAAACTCTAAACTAATTACAATCACCCGTTCCACACGGAAAGTCAAAGAAGCACTGTTTCATGCTTCAAAATAAGTCGTAATAGATTTTTTATTGCTATTTTAAAACCTTATTTTATATTTACACACAAATTTTTTTGTATTGTTTTATTCTGCTCTCTCAAGTATTTGAAATTTCATATGACCACATTGATGAGCAACGGGCTTTAGAATTCCGTAAAACTTCGATACAAGAATTATAGAAAGATATTAGTGCACTTGAACCAGTAAATTTATGAAATTTATTTAAATTCTTATTATGTTATTTAAATTTGAAATAAAAAATTTAATTTTAATAATAATTCAGTCTTTATTTTATATTGTATAATTTATTAAAGTTCCTTATAGGTATCACTTATATACATAGGTGCTGTATACGGGATCCCCCCTTAATATCGACTAAGAAAAAGTCGACTGGACAAAATGTCGATTTGTGATTAAGAAAAATTGTTGACTGGACAGAATGTCGACTAAAGAAAATGTTGATTTTAAAAATGCAGATTTCAAAATATCAGCAGATATATCGACTTTGTATTTTTAGGTAAAATAATATTTAAGTTAAAGTTGTGCAATTTCTTTACTAGATTGCTTATTTTAACTAGCTATATATGTAATTCAAATGATGGGATCCGCATCACAAACACACACACACACAAACACACACAAACACACACACACACACACACACACACACACACACACACACACACACACACACACACACACACACACACACACACACACACACACACACACACACACACACACACACACACACACACACACACACACACACACACACACACACACACACACACACACACACACACACACACATACACACACACACACAGGCACACACACACACACATACACATACACGCGCACACACACACACATACACGCGCACGCGCTCACACACAGACACACACACACACACATACGCACACGCACGCACACACACACACATACATACATACATACAAAAATACACACACACATACACACGCACCCGCGCACACAAATATTTAAGACTTTTCTAAAATGTCGACTTGGAAAAATTTCGGATGTTCAAATAAATGTTGCCGGCAACATTTATTTGAACATCCGAAATTTTTCCAAGTCGACATTTTAGAATCGACATTTTGTCCATGTCGACATTTTAGAATCAACATTTTGTAAATCGACAAAATGTACCTGTCGACATTTTTCTAGTCGGAATTTCGGTAGTCGACATTTTGGAAACGACATTTTAAAAATCGGCATATCGTCCCCAACCCGCTGTATACTTATGGGCTGTGTATAAAACATACATATAATTCATTACATCACATTCATCTGAATATCACAAAATTCCAGTAAAAATTATTTGCTTTATGGTTGAGTTTAATCCCCGTCATCGCTATTGTCGCTGGAGAGCAGCTTGATAGATTTTTCCATTAATTTTAATTGGTTCCTCTCATCTTCATTAAGTTCACAGCATTTACGTTTACAAGTAGTGCTATGCGAAGACGGAGTAATTTCATTCAATGTTGAGCCTGATGTTGATGGTAGATTTTTCTCGGTCCCCGTGTCCCCCAATGTTGGATTAGTATTGTGCCTTTCGGAACAGTATTGGTGCATGATTTCGAAATAAGGCCACGTAGCCGCTCGTACTCCTACTTCCTCAGTCTCATAATTACCTTATAGCTTTCCATTAAATTCGATCATTTTTTTTAGTTTGCGCCAATCATCTACTTACTTTCAACTGGGCTTCTAATGCAACTTTTCTATAAACAAATGTGTACACAATTTTTTTAAATAAATGCTTCATATTTATACACTATACAATTTATTTGCTCCCAACTTGATTTTAGATCGAAAAATCTGCCGTTAAATAAATACTCCAATTTAATGAGTGCTGCAATAAATTGCTCGGTCTCATCTTGTGTCCCTAAATTGAAAAAGAAATTAAAATAAAATGTTTCGAAATAAACAAGATACTACTTACATCGAATTGAATAGTGACGTTTGTCCATTTTTTTTGGTTGCTTGGCTTTTTTACTTCTCACAGTATAATGAAGTTACTGAAAAGTAAACTCATAAATAGACTTTTCGGCTGCCAACTAGTGGTCAATAGCAGAATCTTCGTATTTAGGTTTAGTTTAGTTAGTTTAGTCGACTGAGGCACACAGCATAAAAGTATAAATTTTGTAACAAACCGCATAACATAAAATAACGCATGAGAAATAAAATATAGACAAACAAAAAAAAACAATTATTTATTAATCAAACAATTTTGATTTATAATTTATTTAAATCTTTAATTTTGACAAAATTTACGGAAAAATTTGCGCCCCATATCGATTGGCTTTCTTGATCCTTCTTGGCACTCTTTTATTCCCGCCTGTGCTCCAGATGTATCGATCTTCTTTAAACCTCTTTTAATCTTTCTAATCAAGCATTGAACATTTGTGGCACGATATCCGTTGCTGTATACCATTCTCTAGTCAAAACCCAAAAAATTTCACTTGGTCTTAGTTGTGGAACATTTGGTGGGTCTTTAGGGATAAATCCGATTCCGCGTTGACGTAAATCAGATAACGTTGCGTTGGCGTAGTGTGAAGATGCCAAATCACAAGTAAACATTTGTTAATGTATGTTTGCGTATTAACGGCCAAACCTCTTTTCAAAAATACTAGGTCGCTGACACCTCGTTCGCTAATATCCAACCACTACATAACCTTACCTTTAAATAGAAACTTAGTCTTATGAATAAACTTCTCCTTTTCTGGTGATTCGTGATTAGGAGACTCGTAAAGACCTTGTTAAAGTTAGCCGAAAGTTTCCAGCCGAAAGTGAAAACATCGATAATGCAGATAGTGTCTCGACTACATCAGCCGAAAGTAAAAAAAAAATTTGTATTACATATAATGAAATATCCCAGCCGAAAGTAATAACCTAAAAAATCACACGAAAACAAATGTTTCATAAGAAAAAACAAAATTTAAATATCGACAATAATTTATGTGAATATACTATAAAGTATATGAAACGTAAATGGGAAAATTTCAAAAATTCGTAAAAACTTAACGTTTAAAGTGTTATGTCTGGAAAAGGTCTCGTTTGAATCGGTTTGTCGATGGCTAACACAACTAAACAGAAATGTCTTATGTTTTCGTTGAAGATCGGCATTATTAATTCGAGTTAGATGGGTCGGCCACGTTACAAGTTCCCCACAACAACTAATGACCAAAGAAGTTGATGCGATTTCTGCTGAAAACATTATTATAGATTTGGCGATTATTTTACAAGAGACAAACTTTCATGAACCAAAAGAGTTGATGTCTTGATAGTGAAATACAAAATATTACCGTTTTATATAAATCTAGCAGATTTTATAAAGAGTTTGCTGCCATCGCTAATTTCAAAGAATTGGGAAACGTACGGCTATCACAAATGTATTTTATCGGCCAAAATTTTTGAAGGAAATTCTTAAGAATTTTTTGCCTTTTCTCCCGCTATGGGCTCCAATTCTGAAACATTTGGAAAAGCAAACGTTACCTACTTTACATTTCACAAACGCGGCTTTTGAAAGCTATTTTGGTGAATTAAAACACAATTTAGATAAAAACGCCGTGAATGTAGGAAAGCGCCCCAATAAAGCCGGAAGGTTTATGGAGTTCTCAAGAACTGCCATTAATCATAAAATTCACGGGATTTTGAACGAATTTCCCCGATCAGAGTTTACTAACAAAACCGAAAGAAAACAAAAGATTCCTGATTTTTCTTTCGAAACTGACTCCACAGAAAAGTGGCGACATTCAACCAAGAAGTCAGCTATGAAACATTTTTCAAATATATCATTTACTCCTCGAAATTCTTCCTTCAGCGAGAGATCTATGGATACATTTATGGCAAACGACATTGACCCTGCTAACGACAAGTTTTCGAACAACTTGCTTAAACAAATTAACCACTATACAATACAATATATTATCGGCGATTCATGCGTGAATTACGTTGTTTGCAAAATCGGTGAAAAAATTATTTATTATGATAGTTTTAACAGTTTATCTGGTAGTAATTGGGTAGAAAATGATATCGCAGATGTGTAGCTCCAACTAATCGGGGGAAAAATTCCAGACTGTCAAGTAATGCCCTACAGCTTTGGATCTATAATATTTTTTTCGAATAATTCTGCTACCGACTTAAAAAATATTGCAAGAAATTTTAATCTACACAGCAAATATTTAATAATGCCGATCTTTGACGAAAATAAACGGCATTTCCATTAAGCAGTGATAGATTGCATAAAAGACTGGTACCTTCTAAATGATTCAAATAAATTTGACCAAAAAACAAAACCGGGAGCTAAATTGTATTACCAAAGGTGTTTCAATAATTTTTGTAAATTTTTGGAGCACTATAATAAAATTGATAACCATACACAAACCGATTCGAACGAGACCTTTTCCAGACATAACACTTTAAACGTTAAGTTTTTACGAATTTTTGAAATTTGCATGTGTATTTCACTCCCCCCAATTTTCCTGGACTCTCAACATAAAACTTGACTTGGAAAATTTTCCAGTGATAACCATCGACAAACCGATTCAAACGAGACCTTTTCCAGACATAACACTCTAAACGTTAAGTTTTTACGAATTTTTGAAATTTTCCCATTTACGTTTCATATGCTTTGGTATATTCACATAAATTATTGTCGATATTTAAATTTTGTTTTTTCTTATGAAACATTTGTTTCCGGCTGATTTTTTAGGTTATTACTTTCGGCTGGGATATTTCATTATAAATACACCTTGTTAAAGTTAGCCGAAAAATGCCAGCCGAAAGATAATGCAGATAGTGTCTTGACTATTTCAGCCGAAAGTTAAACTCTCTTTACACTTTCGCTCCTATCGATTTTTAAATTCCTTTAAACTAAAATAATTTCTCCTTCACCCGAAGGATATAACCCGATCCTAAATTCATCCTAAATTCGAGTTTATGACTGATTTTTGATGTATTCAAGACACTATCTGCATTATCTTTCGGCTGGAAACTTTCGGCTAACTTTAACAGTATTATAAATACATGTTTTTTTAACTTTCGGCTGATGTAGTCGAGACATAATCTGCATTATCGACGTTTCTTCACTTTTGGCTGGCAACTTCCGGCTAACTTTAACAGTATTTCGCAAAGTAGTATTTTGGCTGCCATTCATTACATCCAACAGTGAAATAAATTTCATCATCCATCGCACATTTATAAGCTGAAGAAGCAGTGTAATATGTTTGGGAAAGCACTCTTAATCTAGACTTGATTGTAGCTATTTGTTTGGATGTAGTTATCAGTTCGAAACACCGTTTCATTTTTCAATTTCATTCGAACTTTGCTATCTTGAAGTTGACATTTTTTACCAAAGCCGGGTTTTCCTTTCACAGGCTCTTTATTCGAAAACTACTCCAAGATCCTTGAAGTAGTGAAAAATTTCGTTCTTTGGTTTGTCATTCCAACATTTATAAATTAATTTGCGACGATCTACTTCTCACAATGATATTTTTATAACTAGTTGTAAAATGATGCAGTAGTTATGTATATTTTATGAAATATAAGAGAATCAAATTTTTTCAAAACAAGGAAAATTTTAGTTATTATCAATGTTCATTTAAAACCATAATTAAGAATTCACAGTGCCCTTTTTTATCAAAATGGTAAAAAAATTATAGCTATTTATATTTTACTGACATCTACTGACTTATAGCCAAACTAAAAATAATGTGAAGTTGAATTGAACTATTATATTTTACAGAGCATACCCAATGGGCCTCGCCACACTTTAATTCTTTCAGCGTGATTCTCTGATTTCAAAAAATCAATCGACGTCCATATTTGGTTTCTTGCGCATTTGTAGGGGGTACCAAAAAATTCGGATTGTTTTGTTTGCTTATACATATTAAAAATAAAAATAATTAATTTAAAACTGTAATATTTAATTAGTATATTTTATTTTAAATTATATTTTAAATTAATCATTTTTATTTCTATTTTTTATTGTAAGCAAACAAAACAATCGGAACGATTTGTTTGGTACACCCTTTTTTTACTATAGCCTTTCTTTCTTTATGTATGTGCATAAAATTATGTTTTTTGATTTATTCGAATAGTAAAAAATATTTATTATTTGCTGCGAAAATGGCTTCCTTGGTTGAAAAAATATAAATTTTTTGCACTCGAAGCAAACATTAAACTAAAATTAACCCAAAAACGACAAATAAACAAGATGTTTATCTATCTACGTAATAGTGCGAAGAAATATTTATCTACGTAATATTGCGAAGAAATCAGTGAATCCAAAAAAAATATTGACGAAAAAAGAATCAACAATTTCCCCGCCAAAAAATTAGTTTGTGGGTGAAGGGGAAAGTAACGAAGAAAGAATCACGCTGAAAGAATTAAAGTGTGGAACCGTGGAATAGAATTCCTTATGATACCGACTAATGTGAAATAAAGAAAAACAATGATGAAAGTTAGTTGTTCACAGTATTTCTTAGATTATCGACGCTCTCTACATTGTCGACATTATGAACGCAAAAATCGCAATGTAATCTGCTACGTGTCGTTAATTGCGTAGATTATACGTTTTGCACTTCAAATTCACGATTTTCAATTTTTTTTAATTCATTCACAACTTTTTACAAGTCAAACACAACTTTCTATAATTCAACCACAATTTTTTATACTTCATTGTCAATTTTTTCTAAATCAACCTCAGTTTTTTTGCAAAGCAAATTCGTGCTTTTCAAAGTAACTTCAATTTAATGCAGAGTAAATTCAAATATTTTTAACACAAATTCCAGTTTTAATATTTCAAGTACGTACATTTTTTGCAAGTTTTTGCAAAACAAATTCAGTGCTACCAATTCTTAATCAATTATGATGGGATAGGGTATGTGTGATAGAAATGGGATTTTTAAATGGTTTTTGGAAGAAATTCTGGAATATGGCCACCTGGGACGGAAGTCGACCAATTCTCAACCGGTTATGATAGGTTTGGGTATGTTGGATGGAAATGGGATACTTAAATATTTTTTGGGAGAAGTTAGGGCACCTGGGTCGGAAACCGACGATTTCTTGACGGATTATCAGGGATTGGGTATGCTGGATGGAATTGGGATTCTTAGATGATTTTTGAAAGAAATTCTGGAAATTTCTGGAACACCTGGGAGAGAATTCAATCAGAAGGCACTCGCTATATTCCAGAACTTTTTCATAAACCATTTAAGAATCCGAATTTCATCCAACATACAAAGTCTCATAATTATTAGTTAAGAGATGGCCGAGCTCCGTTCTAGGTGGCATATTCCAGAACTTCTTTCAAAAATCATTAGAGAATTCCATTTCCATCAACCATTCAAAATCCCCAAAAACCTATACATTACGTAATCTATACCTCACCCAACCAAATATTGCTCAGTTTTACTGTAATCAACGGTTGAAGATTTGATAAATGAACCTGAACCTGCAATACCGTAATACATGCGAATTGCTGTTTTTTGCCATAAAAAATTCATAAATGTTAAATGCTCAAACGTTGAAATATTTCTACTCCTCCCCAAGGGGTAGGTAAACATTTGAAATCATATATTCTTCATTATAATCGCCAGCGAATATTTCATGCAGGTTGTGAAGAAAAGAAAGCTGGTTCTAAATTTCTAATTGGAATGGCCATGTTTTCTAATAAGAATCTAATTTAGTAGTGTGACACTATACACAAGTGTAAAATGTGTTTCTTTGTGAAAACGACAAACGCATTCTTCGCATTCATTCCTGTACGTATCAGTTATTTTCATATTCGTATGTATAAATGCCCTACACTCGAGATTCGCCACCAAGATTACAATCGACATATCCATCGATAAACCACAAAATAAAAAAATCAAATTAAACCAAATTCAGAAAATTTGAACTTGAATAAAAACCAAAACTAAATTGAATTCAATTTACTCTCGGAAACAGAAAACCTAACGCAAAAACAACGAACTTCCAAAAAATCTCTTATTGATAAATCACAACCGATTTCTTGTGGTTTCTACGGTTTATCGCAAACAATTTATCACCAACAAAGAAAAAACGATTTTTTATCTAATAAACCAAAAGCTTTTTTTGCGGTTTCGTATAAATTTATTCCGTGTTCTAGTGATTTGTTAATGCCTGTCTGACTCCACATTACGTATAACAACGTTTTTTTTTTGTTGCGCTCCTTCCTTGATGACGAAAAAAAAAAATCTGTTGACATATTATGACAAATGGTTTGTGTAGTGGATTTGATTCGTTTAAATTCACTTCACCCATTTCGTATACGTTATGAAATATAAGCACATATTTTAATATGAAATTTTGAGGATAATAAACGACAGGTAGTTTTATTCATATTTTGTGTGTGTGTACAAATTTCAGATTAATTAGTCAGGGTGGGATTAAAATATTTAATCCACATACACGACAAATTTATTTTTGATTTAAGCCTTTTGATTAATATTTTACGTTCATAACATAAATGTAAAACATAATCTAAATATTTTACCTTCCTTCCGAAGAACACGCGATAAGCCAAGAACAGGTAAAATGTAATAATCTTAGAAGTACAACAAAACTATTCACTCCTACATATTTCAATTAAACAAATTGCGGTTAAAAGCACAAAAATATTATGAAAAACAAGACGTCTGTGACGCCAACCGCGATACACGCTCAAACCGAGAGCGCGGTGGAGTAAAAAAGGTAAAACTGCAAAATATTTAGCCAGCAACCGATGAGCAAAAAAAGGGAAGAACGATCCTATTTTTTGTCATAAATAAACACATTTTAATCCTTAATAACAATTTTTTTGTTTCTTAAGTGGATTTAAGGATAAAGGAGACACATACAAAAACATAAACAGAAAACAAATTTTACAAATCGACAAATAAGTTGATTTCTACGTGACAGACATTACTTTCCACAATCATCTATTTTGTTTCTGCCAACATCCACAAAATACTGTGTGGTACATCCATATTCACCGTACATGGCACATACACAAACATATATATGTTTACTATTGGAATGGGTAATTGATATAATTTATTTGGGGGGTGGTGTGGGTGTGTAATATTAGAAAATTGGTTTGTAAACAAACTATACATAGAGTATATCGAGTAATATTGAATTTAATTTGTGGGGTTGTTGGTTTGGAATCTGCTGTCAGTTAAAAGTTCAATATAATTTTCAGAATAGTTTTCAATTAAACTCGATACATACGTCGATGAAATGGTGATTGTGACTCCTGCTCTGTACTATTTACCCTTGATAATTGAAATAAATTATCTATGAATGACAGACTAAATATTAGGTATTATTTGCAATAAAGTTTGGCATATTATGATTAAAGATGGAAATATTTGCCGTGTTTTCTAATTTATGCCCGATAGTTTGTATCCAGAGCACCCAATTTTCTATGTCTATTAATTTATTTAACTCCAAACTAATATTTTTCACTCAACTTTTTAGTTAAAAATCGATATAAAAATATTTTGCTGGAAATGTGAAATAGTTTTTGTTTTGTACAACCCTTAAAACATAACAAACTTAATCTTACAATAAAAATTGCATGAATTTATTTTAATTTGAATGGTACAGCGATAATACGGGTGGTAGCGGAATTTCGGATTTGACAGCTATCACCGTTCTGTCATACAAATATGGAATGTTGAGGTGTCAACGCTAACCTAGGCCAAGAATTAATTTATGGAGCTTTACAGTCTGAAGGTCGAACAAAAGAAAATATTATGTAAATTTAAAACGCATTTTACTTAATTCAATTTTAGAGGCAAACGTAGGTAGCACTTACAAAAATTTGCATAAAATGACAAAATAATAAAAAAAAATCAGGTTTCTCTTCTTCATGACGTACAGAATCCACATTACCTATCAAAAGATAATCGGTTATTGAGTACACACAACGGATTTAATAAAACATGCGTTCATTCGCTAACAGTATTGTTCGTCATAAATCTTCCACGATACCAACAACAACAACAACGCCAACAGAAATCTGTGTTACCTTTTATGGTTGGTTGTTTGTTTGCTTTTATGATAAAAAAAAAATTGTGGATATGAGAAGAACACAAGAAAAAAAGGATTTTCGAATGATTGAAATTTTATACGAGCTTTCATGTTTTATTCAACTTCTTATTTTGCTTCTTTGACGTATTTGTGCCGTTCATCATCATGGTTTTATATTTCGTCGTCGTCTGTATAGCCTTTTTACCGTATTGCTTGTACTGAGCCACGTAGTATTCTGTGTGCTGAAAGATGAAAATGAAACTAAATACATTGAAAATGTGTCTCAGTACAACAACAACAACAACAGCACAAGAACATGCTAGAAGTTTTAAATTTTAATATGTAAGATTTTTTATGAAAGTTGTTTGTTGTTGTATTGCTTACTTTATTTTCTTATCATCTTATCATTATTTTATGAGTTTTTTGTTGTGTATCAAGTAATATATTCAGGTTAGAAAGATCATATCCACCGCAAAAGAGGGAAAAACTTTATGAATATATTTAAATTTTTTGTTCGGTAGAACGGTTGTAGGGAACTTGAGTCGATAACGGAAATTTGGTAAGCTAAGAGCAAAAATTTTTTACGTAAATATGCGTTATGGCCAATTTTATTTCACTTTCGTTTAACGGGGAAGTTATCGGTAAAATACGAACCATTTTTTCGGTGGATCACTACCCATTTTTGAAAAGTATAACCAGTGCTTAATTTCATCACAGATGACGATAGACTTATTTGAGTAAAACTCGTTCATTGAATTCGTAGAGTGGCACACTTTAATTACATCGTAGAGTTTGTACCAAAATTCCATTATATATAGATGACACTCATGGAATTAATCTATCAAATCGCATAGTTGGCATTCAAAAACGGATTGATACCAGACAATGTTTAAGTAAAACTCATAAAGTTTGAGTGGTTTACTTTTAACACCAATGACATCGCGAGGAATTTATTTTTATTCTCAATAGCACCAGAATTGATGAGGTGACCATCACTTAACTTGATAAGACAAATAAAAAATTGTTTGGACCATCCCTGAAAAGCAAGTAATTTTTCCATTGCTAATGGCTTTTATGACCACCTTCGTTCATTACCGATTTGTGTGTATTCGACAATTTCAACATTATCATCAAATAAATCTCCATTGGCAATGCTTTTTGTGTTATTATCCTGGACTATATCGATACAGCCGATTCGTTCAATTTGAAGTAATCCAAAAGAGTTGTGTTTTCTTTGCCACTTCCTTCTCTAATCCTTTCAAGAAAACAACAGATTGTTCTTTTGGGAAATGAACTGCTTAACTTATGATATTATGTGATTGCCATAACATAACTTGCATATTTATAATATGTTGGGATAATATGGCACCATCGATGAATTGTCAAGGGTTTTCATACCAACCAAGTTGACATCTAGGATATCTATTTAAACTTGATAGGGGTTCCTCTAGAAAGTCCTTTATAAATGCCTTCCTATAGATAACGACTGTGTGTTTTATAACGACTTTCTATATAAAGTTTATTATGCTTTATGCCTTATTCGGAATTTTTGCCCATTTTATTTGTTTTATTCAACGATTATCAGCAAGGATCGATTATTTTCCGATCGCCCAAAATATATTTGAACAATTTTTATTTCCATAATTTGTTACAGGCTGGCTACTGCCAACCTGCAGATATCACTAAGCGCATGCAGAGGCCTCCACGGTGATTTTTGCCGGCTACGTTCTCAGGGAGAAGTGCTAAGGTCGTGGGGTTTGAGGCTTGCATGTGCTTCTGGCTTACACCGTGATTAATACAGAAAGTTGGGGGGAACGAAACCTGAGGAACGAACAACGAAATAATCATAAGAGACAGAGAGAGGTGCCCCGATGCGCGCATCCATTCGAATTCAAACAGGATAAACCCTGGTTACGAAATTGGATGCGGGCACCAAGGGACCGCAATCAACCCTACACCGACACAGAGGGAGTCTCCGCTCCCATCACACTGACCGAAAAATTTAATAATTCATTTTATTTATATTTTTTTTTTAAAGGAAAAACAAAAAAAAGAAAACAACTTCCCCCTCCACCCGCACCACGACAAGAGAGAACGAGAGAGAGAGAGCAATACGTACCGAGCGTGCACCCGCTGTGCGGCGCTCGATTACAAAATTTAAAAGTTAATATAAAATATAAAAATAAAAAATAAAATAAAAAAAAAAGCAAAATAAAAAAAAGTAAAAATAAAAATAAAAAAATGGTACCTTAATATTAAAACGTGGTGCTGTGACCTTGTACGGTCGTCATGCCACAGGTGGTACTACACCCGGACCGTTGCGGCTTTGGTGCCGTTACCGTGGCGGGGCCTCTCCCCGATATAAAAATGGGTTGCGGCCTTGCGCGGCCGTTGGACGTTGCGGGCCTCTCCCCGATACTAATATAAATAAAAACAATAGCCGGTTGGCTACCGTTAGTTGCGACACACCCGTCCGTAATCTCCAAATAATACGACTAGCCTCAACTGGCTGCTGAATCCGTCGACTGTGATGTGGCCTCAACCGGCCACACGTATACTAAATTCACCGTAGCACTGTAACTGCACGTCAGGCGATATATCCACCGCCAATTCCCGTTGGGTATAGATGGCAAAATATGTAAATGTATTCGATCAGCTACGTTGGTATGATGGTATTTTCATGTATTTCGAATTATTTGGTATGTTATATTTCACTTGTAGTTTATCAAATATCCATGCAAATATACCCTGGAGTGTTTAAAATATCCACAAGAAAATGATATCTTCCCGCCATGTCGTTATGAATATGAGGGTGGTTTAAACGATCCACCAGTCTCAACACCATGAACAAGAAAAATAAAAATCTGTCTTCTAGTTTTATATTTTTTTTATATTGTAAATCCACAATAAAATTTGTACACGTTTTTTTTTATTTATTAAATTTGGTTATATAGTAATTTTCTTTATTTAATTTTATTTTCTTAATAATTAACCAAAAAAAAAAAGTAAAAATAAAATCAAACTATATTTTCTTATAAAAGTTAAAATTTCCACTCAACTCAAATATTAACTTCAAAAACTGAACTTTTCTTTTCACATTCCAAAACCAGACTGTCTTTTACAAAAATCAAAACTCGAATGAAACAAGAAAAAAAAGTCTCGCGTCACACAGCGACGCGAATATAATGTTCTAGAACAAACATCTCTCTTCTCTGTTTTTCATTTATATCAATTCGCATTGATATAAAAGAGAAGCATATAAGAAAAACATTTTACCTTGTACACGCTCGCTACACATTGGTCTCGCTCTCTCGTCATTCTTCTCACCCTCGCGCCACCATAAGATGAGAAACAAAACTACAAATGTCGCCAGTGTGTTCAGCGCACCACACCAAACAATCCGCAGCGAGACACCAATCGAGTGGAACATAAAAAAAATATAGCAGCAAAGACAACGATCAACGATCAGGGGAATATAAAAATATTGCAGTAAAGACACCGAGCAATAGGAAATACAAAAAAACACAGAATGGTGGTTGCGACCACACAGTCGTAACAAATTTCGTAAGGGTATAGAAAATAAAATATTTTGGTGATAGAAATGGTATAGAAACATCAGAATGTTTTAATTTAGCAGACTGACGGAAGATATAAACTAGTAGAAGCGGATAATTGAAATTATCCGACAAGCGCTCGATAACATAGGAAAAATGCAACAGACGGACGGACAGAGGTGTAAAACCTCTGAAACAACTAAGGTGCTAATACCACAAATTAGCCCAATAGACAAAAAATGAATAGAAAGCAAATCTCTTAATCTTAAGCAAATCAAAAAAAAATTACAGAAACTAGTTTTGCAATAACACTCGTTTTATTATAGATAAAAGTATGCCTAGAATAATAATTGAAAATTTAAAAAAAAAGGAAACAGCCGCGTCTGTGTGACCTATATTTTTAGAAAAAGTTGAATATCTCAAAAACGACTTGACCTAGAGTTCCCAAATTTTAAATGTGACCTTTTTAGAGTAGTATCTATCTGTGTATAAATTTTGAGCTCTCTGGTGCGTATAGTTTTTGCTGTGATAGTGCCAACAGACAGACGGCCTAAGTCTTTGTATAAGCTTGCTCGCAAGAGCGAGCGCTAAAATTGAAATTGAGACAAGTTTTGTTCTAGAGTAACGACACGTAAACTTCGATAAAGATTAGAAAAGGGTGATGTCAGAACCTCTTTCAATATTTTTTCTGACCTGTCCAACTTTCTAAAACTAACTAAATAGAAAATAAACGAATATTTGTATATTAATTCAACCAAAATATTACATTCTAAAACTATTTGAAGCGATTTGATAGCAGTTTTAATCAATTTTTATCATTATTATTGTTACCCAAGATGTGTTTGAAAAATTGTATAGTTTTTTTTCTTTTTCGGTGTTTCTGTCCTAGTCACTATCTACTTTTTTTATTGTGCTTTTTCGTTACCCTCTTTTGGGTTAACCTGCAAGTCGATTCTGGCTTTTCAATATTCATTTATTTATTTTTATAGAATTTACTATTTTATAAAACCGCACACCCCATTTTGAGCATCAACGCTCATTCATAACGAGGGTGCAGTTCATAGTTTCTCCAAAAGTTTTATTTGCAATTTACAAGGTCAATTATAAAATGGATGTAACTCATAGTAACTCAGTCATTATCGTCTTCAAAAGTTTGCACTTGCTCTAAATTGCACCACAAACATGCACGATCGACATGCGTTCGACTGTAATTTAATCAGACGGCACAAGCGGAAAAATGTAAATTGTGTACCAGAAGCAAAATACTGGGTTAAGCATGTTTGCCTGGAAACTGGAACAGAACATAGATTTTTTCTTATCTTAAGTGCATTTCAAATCATTTTAAGAACCTCTCATCAGCTAACTTTACACCGTTTACGAATTATAAAGAAAATAAATATTTCTAGGTTTTTTGGGTATAGCTGGCTATTATGCCATTTGATTGTGCCCTTTGTACTTCTCTTCTGCTATGAAAGTGTCGTTTATTTCACACATATGCCATTTGTGTTACGCGGATTTAAATATTCCTGCACTTGTGGGCTATCACCAGTTTTTGACCCGTCAGGAAATCTGGGTTTGCTCGTCGTTGGGTGGGTTCGTCGGTCAAAAACTATTAAAAATGTGGCCATGCTTGTGATTTAATTCCTGACTTGAGTTGACTCGTTCATACTTGCTCACATCCTCACATCACTAATATATTAATTTAAAGTGACATGTTATAGGTTACACGCACTCGAAGAAAAAAAAATTTAATTGCGAAAATTCGTAAGCACTTTTCTTATAATCAAGCGACCAAAAAAAAATTATAACCGGCTATTAATTAGCCAAAATACAAAAAAAATAAATTTGTCGACCATTACAAGAATTGCAAAAAGAACCTTCTTACACCTTAATATATATATATATATCTATCAAAATAAAAGAGGCATAAACAAAAATTTATATTAGAAATTGATTACCTTAAACTATTTTATACTGGTTGATACCGCTGACCATCTTTGGATGTTCCAGATTCATGTAACCTCGCTCCTCCGGGATCCTGGATACACACTCGTGCCGACCCCAGATTTTCAGTGTGCTTGGTTGGCACATAAATATATTTAAAAGTATTATTATTTCAATACTTGGTTTGTGTATATAATAGAATAAACGGAGTTAAAGCTGAAGCTGCTTATGATAAAGCAGAAAATCTGATTTGTCATATGACGATCACAATTTATTAATTCAAATTAGGTGTAACTAATAATATTTTTTTTTTTTTTTTAATTTTTTTTTTTTTTTTTGATTAATTAAAACGATTTTATTTCATTCATGGAATAATATTTATTATAAGTTCACAATGTCACGATTATGGTACGATTTTGTGCATTGCACCCATCACATATAAACATATTCGTTTTTCTATTGGTTACAACAACCAATCTATTTATTTACAGATTATATATACTTATAATACACAGATTTTATTATTATGAATATTATTAAATTTCGATATTTTTAACAGTAACTTTAAGACAAATTTTATTATTTTTATTGATAATATAACAGTGCAAAGTATATAAATTATCAGTATTAAGTATACAGGTTCCATATTTTAAAATTACACAATTTTTTTTTTTTTATTGATCGACCTATTTATTTTAATTTATCCGGTCTAATCTAAATGTATATATCAACTGATCATCTCTTCCGATTTCTCGGTCGTTGACCCAAGAAAAAAAAAAACAAAAAAAAAGTGTATCCGAAATGATAGGGAAGGGGAAACTGGATTACAAGGTATTTAAAAAAAATGTACAAATTTCCAAATGAATTTGTTTCCCCTATTATTATCGTTCATCGATATATTACCGCGTATCCATTTACAAACGTTACACACTTATGCCTTTAGGTGTGATTGATCAAAAATTGATGATGATTTTAAATCAAAAAATGAAAATCGTTATTTTAAATTCAGTCAATTTATTATAAAATATTTCACAAATAAAAAGTAAGTAACAAAAAAACAAAAAATTAAAATAACAATAAAATAACCGCACAAATAGTTGGAAATTAGTTAAAACAACAATATTCTAAATTGTTAATTTCCTATTTCATCTTCATCGTCAGTTTCTGATAAGACATCAGCCACAGCCTCATTAGCCTTTAAGTTTAGGTAGTCCATAGTATATTCATTTGGAATGATTTTTTAATCACACATTTGCTTTAAGTCTTTAAATTTCTTTTCATTGATTGGTAATTCGCCATTATAAACGATTTTAGGTTCACAAATGATCGTTTGGAAAGACACCTCATGTTCGGTGTTATCATTTTTTATAATTTTTATACAATCCTTCGTTAATATGATTTGATGGATATTTTTAAATTTTATTTCTTGACGTGGTTTATCAATAGTAAATATTTTACTATTTTTGGGCACTAGTCCATTCCAGTCGTAGAAATCAAAAAAGTTTTGGGAAACAACTTCATACGGTTTTGGATTTTTCCGTGCATTTCTTATAATAGTTGACCATTCCCGAAACGACCAAACTGTTTTATTTTTAATCGATTTTTCGATTACTGCATGCATCGAGTCCACAGGCATGTACGTGTGACCGCTGACCAAAAAAATAATTGTATCTACATTAATCGCAGTTTTTGAGAAATATTTCAAAAACCCAATCATCTGGCGATTATTATTTTGACCCGGACAGTTATCACAGTAAAAAGAAACGGTTTTAATATTTGTCCTTTTATCAACTTCTTTAAGAAATTTATAAAGATTGCTGCAAATTTCATTTTCACTCCATAAATAGCACGTTCCAGTTTTCGTACATGTTTCGTAAACCGTGAAGTTGTATGTCGCAAATTTTCTATAATATCCTATTAGCATATTATCGCCCATTGGAGTATTTAAAACCTTCTGCAAATCAAAACTGGCAACAAGCAATAATGAATCGTTTTCCGCATTTTTTTGATCTTGAAGGAATTTTTTCTTTACGTTTTCTTTTTGTTTCAAATGAAGGTTATATTCGTGTCGTATTTTGTCATCCTTTTCGTCTTGTAAGGTATGTCTCCATTTCTCGCATTTTTCACATTTATCTTTTTTTGGTCTATGGATACCAATATTATAATCGCGCCGAAATATTTTAATAAATGCGTCATATTCGATATAATCATTGCCATGTTCTATTTGCTTGTTTTTATACATTGTGTAAATATTTACCAGAGACTTCAGGTCAGATGGCAAGTATTTACGATTACTCGAACCGCGGCAATAATGCGATGGTACCGCTGGCAAGCTTTGTATAAATAAATCAATTGCCATACGCATCCTTGGAGATAGTTTCCGGTAAGATCTTTTCTCGACAGGCCGTAAATTCAATTTACTAAGATCTTTATATTTTGCTATGACTGTTCTTATAAAGCGAGTTGTAATTGAAAGAGTACTCATCAGAAATTGCTTACAAACAGGTTTACCAAATTCTTCATCAGGCAAAAAAATCTTGTAGGTATTTGTTATCTTTCTGAAATTTGAAATCTTATTTGGTTTCCTTTGAACGGGCACCACGCTAATACAATTATTAATATATTTACGCTTTCCTTCCAACCCAGGAATACTCCAAAACTTTTTAAATAAATAAATTCGAACGTCCTCAGTAATGGAATTACATTCATTATTGCAATGTTTTCGTTTTAAACAAGGATTATATTTCATTGATTTTTTGGCAACAGCGTCCTCATTTTTTGTTTCATATTCGAGACCGTGAATTCTTTTAAAGGTGTTGGGGTTACTTTTCTCTGTTTTTCTCTTACGATTGGATGTACCGACAGTATTCTAATTATTAGTTTCATCCGAATTACTGTAGGGTTCGTCCGAGCTTAATGGATACAAATTACCAACAATTTCTTCAGCTGTAGGACTTTTTGAACCTGTCTGATTTTTCTTTAGTCACTAATCCGGTATTTGATAATATCAAATCAGTAGCACATATTCACATATTTCAAATTCGTTTGGATCCCCAGAGCTCTGAAAGCGGAAAAAATTGTGATAAGTAATTTATAACTAATGGGTTGTAATTAAAAGTAAGTACAAACTAAATTATTTCGATGTTAGAATAAAGATTAAATTTACCTGTACATGAAGAATTTCTTGTTCTTGTGTGCCATCGCTATTTATGGTCAAAATTAATATTTCTGTTACGTTTTGAAGGTTACCTTTAGTTTCATCGGTTTCATTTCCTTCTTCTCTAGGTTGCTGGTAGTGAAGAAAGCGTGTTATGTAATTAGCGTAAAATAAATTTTTCGTATTGGGTAAAAATTACCTGCGGGTTACTAAAATAATCTGATTCAAAAATCAAAGGGACATCTTCATTTAAACTTTGTGGAAGTAAATAATCGTTCTTCCCGTCATCCACATCCATAGTCATTATTGCATCTGGGTTCACATTATTATTAATACTGGCATCAGACGTCGTTTCTTTTAGAGCTAATACCAATTTGGCTTCACATATTTCTCTTGGTCTAGGATCTGTCGAAGTCTGAAAGGAAGTACTAATTTATTAATTATATGCCATTTATACAGGTAAAATTCTAGTATGTATATCGTTATTGTAAAAGAGTTGAATTACCTGTGCGAACTTGTTGTTTATGTGTGCTTTCGCTGTTTATGGTCACACATAATAAAGGCGAAGTAGATTCAATTTTATCTTCTATATTGCCGGTATTATTTTCTTTCGCTTTTTGCACCAAATATATGAATCTTTTACCGCGAGATGTCATTTTTGAAATGAAAACCCAAATGGCACAAGTCCTAAATTCAGTAAAAATATTACTCTAAATGTTTTACTGATAGCTCACAATATTTAATGTTTATTTTACTTGTGCGAAACAACAAATTAAATTTTATACTTTTTAAATTTTAATAAAACTATTAGCCATTAATTAAACCGAAATAATAGGGAAATTTATAACCAAATAAACAAATAACTTTAATGAATTACTAAAATCGACCTGGCACAAGCGCCATTTATCAGATAAATTGTTTTGCAAACTAGGACACTCACTAATTAAATATAACTTAAACTATCAAAAAACTATTCAAACATAGATTTAAAATCACTTAAACAAAAAAAAATGATTAATGTTTAACGTTGGTTGAGATAAACAACAATTAATAAACGTTGCTTTCCCTTGGTAATAGACGTCGCTTGTGCTCTTGATAAGTTTTATTATAAGTGGCACAAGTGATCGAAAAATAACAATTTTTATTCAACTTATTCTATTATAAATTCCACAAAACCACACAAAATTCAAACTTACTGTAGTTCCTTTATTATTGTTTATTAACGTGAATTAAAGATACTTAACGATTACTTTAAATGCAATTATTTAATTAAATAATATGTGACCGATGACCACAACCATTTCATATGAAATTTTATGCGTTATGCCGGTTGCTAACTACAGTTCTCGGAAGAAGAGAGAAAGGAGAACAGTTAACCATCAAAATCCGAATTTGGAAATTTTGTCGCTTGTGCCGTTTGATTAAATTACAGTCGATATAGTCATTGTGTGACAACCAGCCAAGCAGCAAATACATCGAATTTGTGCCAATAGCTATGAGGCCAACCGCAATATTACCTTTCTTAAAATTCACACAGCAACAATATTTTTCAAATATACAGAGATTCGTGTAGTGTTTCAGGAAGCTGCTTCAAAATATATCTTACAATCAGGTTGGGGTAATTCAACGTTGTACTAGGGGCACTGCTTCACACCAGTAACAAAACTACAATTTTCGATTTTTCGGAATGATTTGATAGAGCTGCTAAACGCCTGTACAAATTATTTGTTTTTTCCATTTTGGGTATTGAAATAAAAACTATTAAAAAATGTATAATAGGAAAACGGAATTAAGAAAAATATTTTCATAGTATTTTTGTCGCATAATTTTTTTTCCTGGCATATTATGTTAAACAGTTGGTATACATTTTTTCAAAAACAAAATAAATTGGGAATATATTTCCTATCCAATTTCGATACGGAAAAAATATTTCCTAAATTATAAAAATTTAGATCAAACATGATTTCCCAGTAGGCCAGAAAATGGTATTTTTGACAAAAACGCTTCAAAAATATTGTTCCTAATTCCTTTTTCCTATAGAAAAGCCGGATTTGGCCTGCTGCAGCTGAATTCCGGTTTGCTGATAAATTAATCAAATGCAGGTTTTATTAGTCTAAAAAACGAAAGACTGTCAAAAAATGGTAAATAATTTTGTACAAGGAGCAATGATTTTTTATGTGCCACAAAACCTAATTCTAGCAACAATAAATATTTTACTTACGCCAGATTATATCGCACACGTTAGCCATTTCGTTTTTTCGAAAACTTCCTGTAAAAATTCTGAAATGGTAGGGATTACTTAATTTGAAATCATACAACGATCTTCCGTTCAGAATTTTTATTCGTTTCCATGGTTATGGATAAATTTTGTCTATGAACTAATAATCCAACCAATTTGAAATTTTTTGTCAAATTATTTTGTTATCATTTGCTGCGTTCATTCCACAGCTAAATTAGCAATGCTATATATGCAGAATGACAAGTGTGGTACCGATATAAACTACATAAGCGGCATTTTCATAGCTCAGCCAGCTAAAAATTCGATTTTATATGAAAATGATATTAGTAGCATTGCCAAATTAGCTATGCAATAAACGTAACAATTGATATCAAAACGATAGGAAATAGGATGAAAATGGTACGCGTTATTCAATGAATGTGAATTTTGGAAGAATAATTAGTAATTATAGGAAGATTACTTACATACATGTATACATAATTTGAAATATGTTTCAGCCTTAGTGGCTAAAATGCTGCTGTACCCATAACTCGATCAGCTATAGACTCGTCCAGCATATATACGAGTAGGGTATCAATCACTTATACCTTTAGTATAGAAAACGATTTTATAAAAAAATTTGTATGATTTACTTTAAATTTACAGGCTTTTTGGTATTAAGCTTCTGTGCATAAAATTCCATGAGTTTTAATAATGAACGCAACACCTAGTACAGTTATTTAAACGGATGCGACAAGTACCCATTGAGTGCTATTTCTTCCAAATATTTCAAAGATGCAATCTTTGTATATTAAATTCATATGTTAAATTAAATTCAAATGAATAAAAACAAAGTTCAAGTAGGAATTTTCACGAGGTAATCAGAATTACTGTTCGAAAATTGATAAAAAATCCCAAAATTTATTTTTTCCATTGTTTTGAAATCAACAAAAGTAGCGTCACTAAAACAACTGTAATTTAATGATCGAAATGTCATGAAATTTTACCCTGGGCTGAGATGTTATAACATCACTTTTTCGTCTGTCGAAAGTGATGATCGTATCGAAAATGACGATGGTCGATATGTTGTACCATTTTCGACACCTCGAAAATTTTCCATTAGGCAACCCTATTTCGAACAACGAAATGGCAGATGTTTTTCTGTCAAAAATAATTATACGGGTTAGATGGTGTGTGAAAATAAATAAATTATAATGAATAGTGTTATAATTAAAATGTTATTCCATTCGGATTCTTTAAATGATGAATCCCAACAAGAAAGTACGCACGTAAACTATTACGTAGAACGTAGATTTTTGCGAGATCGCTACGATATTTTAGAATTAATCCCGCAGAAGTAAGTGGTGCTCGTTTCAATTAATATTTACTCATTAATAATATTAATCATTTTAGATTTTTAGAACCGTTTCGTGTGTCAAAAGACATTTTTAAATATTTGGTAAACCAAATAAAACCTAAAATTATCAAATCGAGAAGAATTACTAAAATCCCAATAGAATTAAAGCTGGTTGCCTTATTAAATTTTTTTGCAACGGGCTCCTACCAAAGAACGGTATGTGATATAATGCTACATTCTATGTACCAGTCCGTTCTATCAAGGGCCATAGTGGAAATATCCGACATTCTAGAAGAAACTATATGTAGACAATATATCAAATTTCCGGAAGAGCGAGAAAAAGCTGCATACAAACAGCGATTTTTTGAGAAGACCAGCCATCCCGGAGTAATTGGATGTATCGACGGCACCCACATAAATATTATTGCACCACGAGAATACGAACATATTTATGTGGATCGCCGAGGAAACCATTCTATGAATGTACAATTTGTGAGTAATATGATATTATTAAATACATATATTACAGTTTTGTCATGTTTCAGATATGCAACTACGATATGCTGATACTTTCAGTTTGTGCCCGTTTTCCGGGCTCCACACACGATTCGGCAATTTGGGAGTTATCCCATGATAAAAGAAAATTACAAGCGGCGTATGATAACGGAGAAAGAAACACATGGCTGCTCGGAGATTCAGGTTATCCCTTGCAGAACTACCTAATGACACCTTTTCGGAATCCGAACCAGCGTCAATCTCTGTACAATAATTTACACGCTAAAGCAAGAAACCCTATAGAGCGATGTATTGGAGTGCTGAAAAATACTTTTCGGTGCCTTTTGGGAGAGCGAGTTCTACGATACGAGCCGCTTAAAGTTATTAAAATTGTTAATGTGTGTGCAGCTCTTTACAACATGTGTTTGCATAACAAACTTCAGATGGTTGACTTACCAAGGCCTGATGAGAGTGAGGGTTTTATAAACGAACTTGATTTTGAGTATGAAACCCAAAACGAGTATGAAAGGGCGGTGGAAATAAGAAATCGGCTTTTAAATTGTTTGTAAAAAATATAAATTATAAATAAAAACTTTATTAATTCATTATATTGCAAAATAATTCATCACATTTTAATACTTAATTTTAATACATATATGTATATTTCATTGTAGTCGATTTTCCTCGACTTTTAATCGCTTCAGATTTATCTCATTCGCCTCCTTAAGAAGGTCCAAGAGTTTATCCTGGAACGCTTCTTGTTTTTGTCCCTGGATTTTCAATTCATCTAATATCCGAGCGTTCGTCGTTACGCGCCGACGTTGGACACGGGAATTAGTAGTAGTGGAAATGGGTAAGGAGGTAAACAATGCATTGTTGTTTGCTTCAGTGGTATTCGTTATTGCGGTTTCAATTTGTTGGTCGACATGGGTAACGAATTCATCGACATCCTCATGCCCGGGATCGATACTAACGTTCCCTACTGCAGCCTCCAACGTTCCTGTTAACTGCACAACGCGTTCTTCGAATGGGTTCAAAAAAACCGTCCGTGAGCCTCTTCCCGTTTTATTGATATCAAGGTGGGCTTTGCGGACCTTTTTTCGAATTTTATTTTTTAGGTCTGCCCACACCTAAAAAAAATAAAATAATTATTAAACTAATATGTATATTATAAATATAAAACTACCTTTCGCCATGCTTCTTCCTCCCGAACTGGGGGCCCTTCGCCATTAAGCCGGTTCGCAAGGTCACGCCAGCCTTCTTGGAGAGACGCTCGTGTTGTTAGCATGTTAAAGCTTCCACTAATCATCTCTCCATGTTCCTCCAAATAGCTTACCATTATCTCAAATTGGTTCTGTGTCGTTACTTTTTTTTGCCTTTAAAGTAAAATAATAACATTTTAATGTATGTGTAAATAAATACACAATAAACTTAAAAAATTACATTTATAAATAATACATTTATGGATACATAACCACAAAAATATGTTGTAGGCTACATATCCATATTATGTTTTAAAAATAAACATAAACTTACACACTCATTTTAATAATTAAATAAATTATGTAAAAATTATTTACTATAATTATTTATTAAATTATTAAATATAAAAAAATTATTAAATTAAATTATTAAATATAATATGTAACTTCTTATCGTTGGTTTGACTTTCATCACTTTCACTTACAATTTTATTGAGTGATGAAATAACGAAATAATCGCCTGTCAAAAATGTTACAACATACCAACTGGTCGAAATAGATGATATTTCGTCGAACTTCGAATAGTTCGAAATTAAAACATCTCAGCCCAGATATCATTTGAAGGTTGGTAAAATTTTAAAATCTTATGGGTATTAAATTTGTGGCACCATCTATGTATCAGAACGGGAACTTTTCAGGCGCTGTAATATATTTAAAAATTTATAAATGTTTCGATTTTGGTAGATAAATTAGTCCTCAAATAAAATATTTACGTGTTCTAATTTCCGTTTTTATACTTATAAAAGCGGTTTCTCAGCAAACTGAGATCTGATTGATCTCTAGAAAATTTCAAAAATAATCAAGACTCATTTAACATGAAACCGGAATTCGTGTGTTTGGGTGATATGCTATAATACCACATTTTCGATACTTTATCGAAGTTTATGTTTCGCTTCTTTGGAATAAAATTTGATGTTATTTCTACTCCATTTCTATCACCAATTAATTTGTCTTCGATACTTGAACGAAATTAGAGACAAACACCTTGTTCACGTTTATTCTAGCAAGTTGTGATAATAGCAGACAGATAATAAAGACAGAATTTAAAAACGAACCTGTTGTAATCTGATAATTGATAACACGATTACTTATATACTTGTATATAATTAACTAATCTTTATTTCTTAACTTCGTTCTTACACATCTCTCTTCGAGAGCTAACAGGCTAATCATCAACAAAACTACAATCTAAAAAGACGTGCCTTCGTGACGTTTAGAATTCCTGACCCCATCGTTTGGCGTCACCACATTCTTCCCTTATTTAAAGAAAATGTTTAATCGTCTAATATCGACTAATGTCAAAATCATCTTGGAGACTGGGTATCTTCCCTTGTTCGGCGGAGTTGCTCCTCTTGCTGATCATTCCGGTTGACTTCATTGTCTGAACCGACATCGACGGATTCGTTGATATAACTGGCATTGCATGGTTCACGATCATTACATGCGACAACTTTTTGCAACAGTGTGATTTCGATTTGAGGTTCTCAATCTTCCCTGGCAGCCACTCAGAATTGCTGTTGAGCAGCATGGACTTGAATTAAATGGCCTCCCCGATATTGAACTCCTTCCATCTTGCTCCGTAGTGGTCGTTGAACTGTTGCTCCATTTTCGTGCTACGCACATCACCTTGTTTTACAGGAGGCCTGATCAGATCCAACTTGGTTTTCATATCATGCCAGTCATTAGTTTGTGCGGAAGCTTCATCCTCAGAGCATACGAAAGCATGTAGCATGTTAGACATTTCCGCAGTCTTGAAATTAAATCAGCATACGCAAAATTCTTCGTGCTGATGTATTTGATGTCAAAGTCGTAGGAAAACATGACAAGCGCGTAATGCTGTAGACGATTATCAGAGTACACAGGGACTCCTGGTTTTGATCCAAAAACTGCTAACAATGTTTGGTGATCGGTACGTAGCTCGAACTTACAGCCGTAAATATAACGATGAAATTTCTTAAGCGCGAACACCAGAGCAAGGGCTTCTCGCTGGTTCTATGCGTAGTTATTCTTGGTTTTGCTAAATGATGATGCTGCATACATGATAGGACGGTCTGAACCATCTTCGAATTTATGTAATAGTACTGCCCCCATTGCATAGATGCGTTAACGGCAACAAGAATATTCGTAATCGTAATGTGATAATGCGAGATCTGTTGCCAGAATATTTTTTAAATTTTTGAACGCCTCATCACGAGCAGGAGTCCATTCGTACTTGACTTCCACTCTCAGCAATTCATTCAAAGGCTCACGTAAGTCTTTCAACCCTTTCATACCCAATTAATGTCTCCCAGAAAAGCACGCAACATTGAAATGTCAGGTGGGACTGGTAATTGTTGAATTTCCTCAACTTTTATGATCCAATTGTGGTCCAAGTACCCAATCGTCTTCTCACTGAAAGAATATTTTGCGAAGGGTGAAACCGTAATACGGAATGCGGTTGAGGACATCGAATAGCTTCTGTCGATGGTCCTGCTCGTCTTTTCCAGTGACAATGATACCGTCGAGATTTGCTGTAACTGTACACATACATATCCCCAAAAACATTGTGTCCATTAGCTGTTGGAAAATGCGGTGTGCTGCTTTCACTCCAGGCTGCAACCTATTTACTCGGAACAGCCCGACGTGTGTATTGATCACCATGAGCCTTTTAGCATCGTTATCGAGCGCTAATTGTAGGAAAGCATCAGAAAGGTCAATCTTGCTGAATACAGTGTATCCTGTGTGGCATTGAGGCCCGTCAAATAATCGGCTGTCACGCGAGTTCCTCCGTTTTTTTTTTCTTGACAGCAACAATAAGCGCGGCTGAGTTGGCATACCCTATTGGTTGAATAACTCCCAAAAACTGTAATCTCTGCAACTCATCCTGAATTGCTTGTGTGGTTGCATGCAGTACAGGCCGCTGACGACAGAAAACAGACTTCGCCTCTGGTTTTAATTTAAGCGATACCTTCATTTAGACCGATTGCAAACAGAATAATTAGAAACAGTCCCAAATTTCAGTTTAGGAAGAAAGACATATACTTCGATGATGTATCGAAAATGTTATAACATGTCATTTCTGAAAGCGTCGAATATATCGATAAAAATGATCAACATAAAAGACATCAACAATACAAGAACTTGAGAAACCAAAGGCTGCTAGATTTTTTTTATTTTCAATTTTAATTACATCTATCAAGAAAATATATTTATTTGTATTTATTTTTTGATCACCCAGTAAAATCTAAGGCCTACTATAATCTATTTTGAATTTGATAAAATTTGCGCTTGATTGCTATTGCTGGTTCTGGGATATTAGTACAGATTGCAAGTGCTTAAAATTTAGTGGGTCTTGTTAAAAATTGGTATTTCAACAGTGGACATTTCAATGGGCACTTTCAGGGCACCCAATAGCTGGGAACATGTTGAGTAATCAAATAAAATTTGCGATGATTTCACTAATTACCAATTCAAGACCTGAAAGCACCCAATGCGTTTGCACAGTTTTACGGGCCATTTGTTTTGCGCTTGTTGAACCGCGATCATCGTATGGTTTAGTTTAATGGGCATCGCAGCGCAGAAGCATACTATACGTATTATAATCAACCTAATAGATATTCTGAATCCTGGCCTGGGAATTTTTAAACGTTTTACCCCTAGCAACTGTTTATATTCAATGGTTTAAAGATATTTTTATTGCAGTTCCAAATGTAGTATAAATATTTTGTAAATTCAAATATCTTTTTTTTGTTTTTGTTGGATTTTGCTTATAAACTCATTATATCACTCAATCAGATCAACAATAGCCACTGAATTATATTTATAATCTAAAGATTGTACATATGTAAATAAACAGTTGTTTTTGGTTTTAAGGTTAGCTCAAAAACACAAGTTATAATAGCTCATAATTGTAGATGAGCGCCATGTCAACGATGGCTTAAACATCCCTTTCCCTTCCTCCTCTATCTTCCACCTTACCGATATTTTTGAGCATATTCCGGAAGTTGTGTAAATTATTAAAGTGTCATTAACACTTACATAATGCACATCTTACACAGTCTAGTCCTAACAATAATATTAAATTTTGTATATGTTTGAAAGTTTGTATTACGTGGTTTTGGAAACCGCTACTTATGTAGAGGGGTTTCCGGTGGAATGAAACCCAAATTTTAAAAAAATCAATTCTGTAAATTTTGATTGGTGAGGGGGATCTTCAAGAATCGATTGCGTTGAGCCCAGCCATAAAAATTTTGTGCTCTGGTACAATGCAGATCTCATCGCCAACCCATCTTTCATTTCAGTGTACGGGCTTGGGTAGGTGATTAGGTGTATTCGTGTAAATGATAAACTAAAATGATCCAAAGAAACTGAGTGGTTTTTACAATAAAATAGATTATTCTTGTTTACCTTCCGACATGAATAAATTGGAAACGTTTAACACCACTTTGGCACGTGAACAACTTAATTTTACTACTTAATTATTCACATTCGATCACATTCAACAAGTCACTACGTCTTGAAAGGTATAATTATACACGTACGATACACATAAGTATGTTTTTATATCAAATCAAAAATTAAGTGGCAATCAAGGGTTTTTTGTGTGTCTGTTGAACAACCACACCTCAATCTCCGGATTCCAGAACCAAATTTTATTTACGTGATTTTATTTCTCTATGAACAATGTTGAATATGCTCTACTTACCTGAATAAACAAATCAAAGTGGAAAGAATGGACAAAAAGCACACAACAAATAAAAAAACATATTGAAAGTTATTTAAACTCGATTAATCAATAATTGATTGAAATATATGAAAATTGGTTATTTATAAAAATAAAAAAAAGTTGTTTATCGAGTATGTGGAATAGGTTACAAAATAATGAATTGGAATGAGGAGGTGAAGGGTTCTGTGTAATAAAATAAATGTTTGTTGATCAAACACCATGCAAAACTATATAAAAGTATTTAATCATAAATTTTATAGGTTCCAACAGGAATTTTGTTTCATTTATAAATTTTAAACAAATCCGCCCTGGATGAGAGAATGAATTTAAATTTTTTGGGTATACACGGTATCGGGTTAGGTGTGGTAAACAATTTCCAAGCAACCCATAGTTTTTTTTTTTTTGTTTAATCTTGCAAAAGCATAAAAATAAAACGAGCATCCTGAACTGCACTGTACATATCCAAATATATCGTTGTTGACACTCTTTCCTAGCATAAAACGAACATTCCATTTACTTGAATTATATATACACACGTATTTATTTACTACTACCTCCGCATAACAATTTTGTTTTTGTTACCCTTTCACAAAAATTGCCCATCGGCTATTTGTCATAATTTTATTGTTACTCGCATTGCACACACACATAAAATAAAAACCTCGGAACATATACCAGCAACAAAAAATTAGGCACACTGAAAACATAAGAGCACAGGAACGATACACACACACACACATACACAAACCCCAATGAGATGATGATGTGAAACAACGATTATGAAAACGGTTGATGATTATGATGCTGATGGGGCACAAAATAATAAAAAGGGGGCCCACCAACAAAGTCAAAGAAAACATTTTAATTATGGATTTTCTCATTCCAGCAACTTTTGTATGCTTATGTGTGTGTGCTTGTAAAAGAGAAAATTTCTTCCATTCGTAACATATTATCTGACAATGTAATTATTGTTGGTTCTAGTGTTCCGCTGTCATTCGTCTTAACATTTTTAGTTTTTGTAACAAACAACACAAAATGTTTAGCGGAATTTATGTCGTAACAAACAAATTTGTTTATTTATTTATTTCTGGTACACAGACTGGAAATGTGCGCTTCGTGCAAGCAGTACACAGTACGGTTTAACAAAAAAATTATAAATAGTTAGCTACATGACAACAATCTGCTGATAAAATATTTACTATGTACGAGTTTATTTGGGCGGCTCCTTTTTTTGAGAATTTCGATTGCTACCAGCAGATTTTGTTTTTAAACTTTGTTATTTCTGTAATTTGTACACACATTAACATATTATGTATACAGCCTTTGATACACAAAAATGTTTTGTATGCATTTTAAAATGACATATAATTATATTTGATTAGACTGTAGAGTGTGCCCTCTATGTACATTGTACAACAGTACATGTTTTGAACTACAAATAAATGGCATTTAAATTAATTTGTGTACAGTCTGTATAAATAGAAATTAGGGGCTCTACTTTTAACAGCAATAAGCGAATAACAGGCGTAATTGGGCAAATTTAACCTTACATTTCATTTTTGTGCATTGCAAAACCACGAAATTCGTGTTGAATCTTGAAATTAAAGTAGAATTTGAAATAACATTTACTTATAATCTCTTACTCTCCGTTCGGCTATGTAAAAAAGGGTTACAACAATATACATTAAAAGTAGTACTTCAATCATTAATTGAAGCAGTCAAAAAGAAAAAATTAACTTATAATTTAGAAAGTAGTTCCTCAAGTTGTTTAAGTATCTGCTCTTTGTTAAGTTAAAATCAGATTCATGCTCTGAAATGTTGAAAGATTTAGCCAGTCTATTCATTGGGTTGGTATCGTTAAAGTTAGTGGAATGATGTACAGCTCCTACAGCCTGAAGATGAAGAACAAGATTTTTGGTGGAGAATGGCGAATCTATAGTGCCAAGCAACACATTTCCGCATTATATACGGCATCCAACAGGATTCTTCTATTTTCGAGACTACGGAGATTATAATTCATGCATTGCCATATTCCAAAACGGATTTCTTTCAATTAAACGCAGCAGTTTTAGCAGCGTTTCGCAGATAGGAATCCAGGCCATTAAATTTTTAGCTGTTAAATCATGGGGTACCCAAACGTCAAGTTTTTTTTTGTATCCAGTTTCAAGTGCTTTAAAACTGTTTTGTGATCAATATTTGGTTCTTTACCAATTACATGGTTCAATATATGCTGGTCTTCTTCAATTTTCTGCATGATTTTATCGACTTTTCCAGTGGTTGATCGACCGTTGGTCGACAGTGGTGCATATTTGACATCCATATTTCCATTTATTTTCTTTGCTGCTGATTTTGATAAAGCACCTTCTCCATAAACGTCTAGCACAAATTTGTTCGCAAGCCTGAGCCGTGTTTTTACTTTTGTCATAATAAAATTTTATTGTAAAAGATCACGATATAATCAATATGTTTACTGAGATATATGAATGTAAAGCCCAATGTAAAGCCAAATTTGTTAAAAATATGACTTAAAAAACGTCCCATTTTTACATATAAAACACCTTGTTAAAGTTAGCCGATAGTTTCCAGCCGAAAGATAATGCAGATTGTGTCTTGACTATTTCAGCCGAAAGTTAAACTCTCTTTATACTCTCGCTCTTATCGATTTTTTAAATTCCTATAAACTGAAATAATTTTCCCTTCACCCGAAGGATATAACCCGATCCTAATTTCGAGTTTATGACTGATTTTTGCTGTATTCAAGACACTATCTACATTATTAGTCGGCTGGAAAATGTCGGCTAACTATAACAGTATTATAAAAACACCTTTTTTAAGTCAACCTTGTTAAGTTCAGCATTTTTTATTCAAGGAGCCGATATTGGAGAACTTTCAGATATCTACAAAACTATAAAGGGCTACACTTGAAACTTTAAGACGAACAAAGAAGTGAATTTGACATAAATGGTGTTGATTTTTTTGGCGAAATTAAGATTGTGGGGGCACCCTTTGAGTCTATATAAAGAAAGGAATCTAAAAATATTAAAAATTAAGAAATTAAATATTGAAAAACAATATGCAGTCTGAGGTCCCGTACGTAGTTTTACGCATTTTAATAACATTACCTGTGACCGTTGCGTCCGGAGATAAAATGTTCTCAAAGTTAAAAATTATTAAGAATTATCTAAGATCAACCATGTTAGAGGACGACTTGAGAATTTCGCTTTAATATCAATAGCACAACAGGTAGTTAAAAATTCGAATATGGATGATATAATATCTGAAATGCTGAATAAGATAGCGGAATTTTGACAACGGAAAATAAGAGATTGTGCTACTCGCCGCAAGTGGCAGCACTAGCACTAAAGATAATTAGTTTTGTTATGTAATTACTAGCGGAAATTTTTCATTCATTATGTACCACTTTTTTCACTAAAATGGCCAATTAATTGATCTCCGAAGTAAAGGAACTCGGTATATGAAATCTTGAAATTAAACAACAATCCGTCTATCCGCCATTTCTTCCACTAGTAACCAATACTTTCGGTTGTTTTTCTAATAGCTTAGGTTATACTGAAACTATATGGAAAATTTGGAGGAAATTCATGGACTAGAATTTTCACTAGAATTCTTTAGTCTCATAGTTATCACATAGTCTCAGTATGATCTAAACTATTAGAAAAACAACCGAAAGTATTGGTTACTAGTGGAAGAAATGGCGGATAGACGGATTGTTGTTTAATTTCAAGATTTCATATACCGAGTTCCTTTACTTCGGAGATCAATTAATTTGCCATTTTAAGGTTCACTTTTAATATTTTATTCTGCTGAGATATTTTATTTAGTGAAAAAGTGGTACATAATGAATGAAAAATTTCCGCTGGTAGTTACATAACAAAATTTATTCTCTTTAGTGATAGTGCTGCCACTTGCGGCGGGTAGCGCAATCTCTTATTTTCCGCAGTCAAAATTCCGCTATCTTATACAGCATATTTCTGAATTCGCCCTAAAAAAACTAGAAGAGCTTGTTTTATGTAAATTAAATTAATGTTGTGAAAATAAAAAATAAGAAAATTTAATTGCTTAATTTGTATTTATTAGTAAATTATCGGTCGTGTACTAAGGCGCGGGCCTGCATTGTACAACAGTATATATTGTTACGATTTTGCCTTGTCACTCAAGGTTCGAATCACTGGATTGTGAATAAATACACTGCTTCAAATTTGAACTCACACAATTTATTTACACAACACAATTTATTATACAACACAAAATTAACAATTAATTATTACAATTATAACACACTTTTTAATTATCACTTTAATAATCGCTTTAATAATCACTTTAATAATCTTTCTATTTAACCTTCACTGTATCACGTTTAAAATAAGAATCAGCATTCCACGTCAACGTAGGCCTTTATATACCAAAATATTTGTTTCTAGAATAATCCTAAATGCGCATCGAGCAAATATTTTAGTATATAGAAATGACGCCTAAATGTTGAACCAAATCATAAATGCAATTGAACAATTAATGAAATTAAGTTATTCTATTCTAATCTAGGTGTCACCGTAACAATATGTTTTGACTAGAAGTAAAAGCAATTTAAATTAATTTGTTTACTGTCTGCATAAATACAAGTTGGGGGCTCCGACGTTCATTTCTCCTCTTCAGCAATAGACGAATAACTGACGTACAGGGGTGGGATGTTGTAATATCACTTTTTTCGATACTTTCGAAATTTACATCTCAATCATCACGAATAAAATGTAAGGTTTTTCTATTTATCAATTACGTTATTTCTATTGCGATCTCTACCTATTCGAAGGAAACATTATGCCGCTCTACTCTTATTCTATCACCTACGTTTTTTATGAGTGATACTTTATCGAAAAACAAAAAAGAGATAAGTAAACAATTTGTTCTAGTAGCGTGCGATCGCATTATAGAAAGCAAAATTGAAAAGCGCATAAACAAGCAATTTTATTTTAGGAAAAAGAGATATAATATTCGATAAAGTTCGAAAAAAGTGATGTTACAACATCCCACCCCAGATGTACCTGGGCAAATTTAGCCCTAAAAAAGTGTCGGTGATATAGGCCCAGATAGAGGGGGCTACGAGAGGGTCCTGGGTCCCGCTCTTAAAGTACTACAATTTAAAATTATTTCTAATTATTTTTTATTACTTTACGAGGATAATAAATTTTAGTTTTTAAAAGAAGCTTATGTGTATAATGACCATAACGACATCTCTTAAAATAATCGGGTACTTATACCATTTTTTTATGTATTATAAAATACACTGTGAAAGGGAGGAACACCAAATAAATTTGACAGTTTGATATTAAATGATGTTTTTAATGATTAAATAAATATTAATTGAAATATCGATTAATATTTATTCAATGTTAATGTTTGTTGCATTTCTTAAAATTACATAGTTTTGTTCCTTTTTGTATTAAAATGAAAAGAACTTATGCTAACAATGTTTACCGCGGATTTCAAATAGTTCTTTAGAAACAATTTGTGTAAATAATACAATCGTAGTTTCAAATATAGAGTTTATCACTGTGGAAAAACTGGATGATATTTCAATGCAGCCAGAAACAGATGATGCAGATACAGTTGGTCTAGGAAGTGAATACGATGATCTAAAAATCTAATACAAATTTAAATATTGGCTCAATTGGTGATATAGCATTTCTTAAAAAAAATTATACCATGCAAATGCAAGTGGTTCTTAAAATTTAAAAAAAATCATTATCCCTCATAACATCTCTAGAGATGCAAATTTAAATATTAAATTCGCATATCGTTTTCTCAAAAGTGTGTTACCTAATGGTGAGCTATGTTGAGTGTCTACGTTAAATTCCGAATTATCAACATGTTGGTGTCAACAATACCGTAAACAATTCATTTATATCATAAACAATATCGACAAATCATAGAATATGAAAAATATTCATAGACAATGTAGTTCATTCAGTTGACCTGAATCAGCCTTTGGTTCTTCCAACTTGGCCACTCTCAAGTCAGCAGTTTTGTATTGCTATTTGGTAGTTTTTTCTGAATGTCTTGCGAGTTGCTGGATTCCTGGATAACCTCTATAGGAATTATCTATGTATAGCCTAGCACCAAGCCAGACATCACCAAGACTCTCTATAGCCTTTTTGTAAAAGACCAATGAACATTGACTGGCACAAAATGTCAACTTGACACGGTTCTAGTGTCAGCATCTGTCCCCTCATCCGTCTTCGCTCGACACAACTGTTAATGACAGTCACTACTAAGTACTATTTTAACACCTCATTGAAAGGCCTAGATATAGTTTCCCGTATTCTAGTCCACTTTGCATTATTCTATGATTCCTCCTCCGAACTTTGCCTTTTTGTTAGAGAGCCTTCAGACGAACCCACCTGCTTCATATATGTAATCATTTTAGCCTATGAGAGCGTTTCTATATATCACTCTCCAATCTCTCAAGTTATGCAAGTTTACTTTCCATAGAAGATAATATTGTATTTAAGGGGCATTAAGCCTGGCCAAGGCGACAAGAATTTAAGTGCAGCTCATTTCGTTTAAATTACCTTCATATTACTGAACATTAAGCTTCATCTTTCGCATATGTAGTAACAATTTTTAATCATCTATATTTTCAATCAAATACTACACAAGAAATGTATTTATTAATGGATCTCATTAGACCGGACAAGTGGTGCAATGGTTAAAGCTTTGGCACATGTACCGGGAGGTGCTGGGTTCGAATCCCAGCAGAGGCTAGATGCAAATCGAATTTTCATCATCGATTACAACCAGTGATGTTAATAAATACAACTAAGATCCTCTGAATTGAGAGAATTGAGGAATGGGTTAATTATGTGGCATGACTACGTGGTATCACAATGGCCCAAAATTGATCTAAGTGTCAACCACTGAAACCTAAAATAATGGCTCACATTACCTGACTTATTGTTGACACCGTATAGTTTCTTCGGACCGGATCACCTCTACACAACCACTACTAATTACCACAGAAACATTTTAATTTATTTATTAAATATAATGACAAAGCTTCTGAAATTTCGCTTTTTAATTTGGCAAATAAAATCATGTCTAAATTGTTAAACTGTCTGCCAACACTATGTCTGTCGACATAGATAATTTCAACTGCTAAATTTTGAGTTTTGCGCGTATTATCTACCTTAATTTTCGAAGATGTTATTTTTATCGGTAGCCTTCCTAATAAATCGGATGGCGTTTCCCGTATTACCATGTTTCGCTAAAACATCCGTTAGAATTTTGAAATTTTTAGAATAAAATACATCATGCGACAACAATACAACAATCATTTATACGACTGGTGTACCTATACGATTATCAATTTCAAATCCACTTGTAAATTTCATAAGCAGAGTAGTATTGTTCCAAAATGCATCCAAAAAAAATTCTACTTCCGAAATTGGTATTGCACCTCAATTTCAATATATTCCATCAATAGATTCACCACGGTGGGACATACCAGAGGACCCATTGGAAAACCAAACGCTTGTTTAAAGTATCTTCCATTGAAACTAAATTCTAAAGTATAAATTTTAATGCTGCTACAAAATTCGATAAATCCAATTTTGTATTTCTATTTAATTTTGTTTCATTCCAAGACCATAGAATTATATACTATAGAATGTGTGTAAAGATTTTAACCATTCAAAATTTTCTATTTCATGTGTAACAAGTCAGAGCAACATGGTTATATTTAATATGTATATGACTTTCTCATATCTCATTGTAAAAACCATAGAATTACGATTCCAAAATCCATGGAAAAGCGGAAAAAACCAAAATCCAATCAAACTGGTTTATTTGTTTGTTGTGAAAGCGGAAGCAAAATTTCTTGCTCTTAAAAAAAAATTGAAACTATTAACTAAAATAATTAAAATTTTATAAAATACTTGGATTGTAGTGGTGCATCATTTGGTGATAAAAATTTAAAACTTAATTAAAATGAAATGTATTGTGAAATGCTGCCAAAACATTGCTCCCAAATTTTGCACGAATACTATTTAGTAGCCGAGAAAAAACATAGAGGGGGGGGGGGGAGGGGGGAGAAGGGTTGTAAGAAGGAATTTACAATATACATATATATGCAAACTTTTGATCTACTATAGCGATTGCTTACAAATTTAGCACGAATGCATTTTGGCCGCCGAGAAAAATCCTGGGGTTGTTACATACAAATATTTTATATGTATCAATATTTGTTGTATATCGACTTTTTTACAAATAACTTACTTACCGTTCATATGTTATGCGGCAACAAAAACGATAAACCAAGTAATAGTGAGTGAACTAATCGGAACCGCAATATAAACGTAGCTCCCGATGGCCGCTCCATATAAATATGTAGAGCCAAATATTTTTTATATTAAAGTTTTCACTTAGCATAGTGATGAACTTTAAGACACTGTTACAGCTCAGAGTGCAAGCTCGTATGACGAAGTTATGAGGGAGCGCAAGCCACTTATGGTGGACGATTACGGAAGAGTGTGCGATACCATCATGGAATGCTTAAGAACATCGAGCGAACACCTTTTCCTTAAATACGGTGGCACAGGCAAAACATTCCTTATAAATCTCATACTTGCTGAGAAACGTATGAGGCAGAAGGTGGCACTTGCTATTGCATCATCTGGTATACCAGCCACTCTAATGGCTGGAGGGCGAACAGCCCACTCAGCTTTGAATTTACCTCTCAATATTGCTACAGAAAATGAGAACCCTATGTGCAATATAAGAAAAAGCTGAAGTTTTAAATTTATGCAAACTCATCATATGGGACCAGTACACGAAGGCACACAGAACATCATTGGAATGATTTGATTTTCGCCAAACGCTGCCCGTAATTACGCGGTCAACACCTGCTGATGAGCTTAACGCCTGCCTGGAAGGTTCAACTCTGTAGACCAAAGTAGGGAACCACCAATTTTCAACAAATGCGAATGCGCATTCAGCAAGCAACAAATGCACAGCAATTTGCAGCAAAAATTCTTACCTCGCATACCTTCGATACAAACTGACCTGCCATTCAACTTCAAACGAGTCCAGTTCCGAGTTAGACTTTCATTTGCCATAACCATCAACAAAGCTCAAAGACAAAACATTTTACATTAAAATGACTTCAAAAATGTATGGAAGGCTACTGACGCCAGATGTGAATCTTATGTTGCTTGTATATAGATTATGATCTCAGCTACCATAAAAACTAGTTAGTTTCAGGGGTTTGTTTTTTAAACACTTTTGTTAAAAACTGAAAACATTTCACTTTAAAATGACTTTAGAAATTTATGGAATGCTTTCAACGATGGCGATTTTTTTGATGTCGCCCTGTGTTTGCATAATGATGATTTTGGTAATTTTAGTATGTTTTGAGAGTCCTTACGCTATACATATGCAAATCGTTTTTCTAAGCAAATTAACTTTCATCGCTTCAAAACATTTAAACATACATTTTCTCTTCTTTTTCATAAATTCTCTGATTTTTTATAAAACTTTCTGCTGAGAATTTTTAATTTGCATAAAAATTTCAAAAAATTTCTGCTGGTGTCAAAAAATATCAGCAGAAAAAGTAGTGTTGCTTTCGCTAATCCGCTTAGCTCAGCTAAGAAATGTGAAAGCAACAACTTTTGGCTTTAATTTTTTAATGCGTTTTAATTTTTCTGTGTTGGTTCATTTTCTTAATATTTATTTTAGTTGTTTTTATTTTATGAAATAGAACAAATTAAATTCGGTGTTTTGCTATCAAATAACAAATGCTAAATTATTCTACAAGATAAATTTTTCGAGAAAAATGGAAAAAATAACGCCTTGCGGTAAACACAATAACCATAAAATGATTTTATTTCCCCTAATCCTAAAAATTTGTTTCTTAACATTCTAAAACAATCGGCTTGAATACAATGCAACTGTTGTTGTAATCTTTTGAAAGCAACACAGCTAAAGATTTCATTTTTGTGATGGTGATGCCTCTAGCGATGAATAGAAAAACTCATTTTTTCTGCAGAAAATTTTCTGCTTGCTTATATACAGCATGACTAACACTCGGTATTAAAATATTTTATATCTTGATGACATCTTAAAACCAGTCCTGTCACCCTCATGATATAAAGCGAAATATAAATGATTAAAACAGGTGAAATCGGCATGTCATACAAATTGAATGGCATATAGACGGTTTAATACTTAATATATTTGAATTTTGCTTCCTCTTGGTCACATCTTAGACGTCCAAAATTCTTAACACTGATATACCATCAGAATCTAACGCTTCCTAAATTGTAGTAAATCTTCACTAAACAAAATTAGAATAAAAATATTTGTTGTTTACATTACGCAAATTACTTATGCATTATTCTAATACTATTCATATACACCACAACCACAAAACGCTTCAACACGTTGCCTAATAAACTTGCACTATTCCAATTTTGCTCAAACATTAAATTTGCATAATAAATTGTGTAATAAACTTTTTGCTATAATCTAGCACCGACGAGTCTCTATTTAATTTCAGATAAAATTGAAGTTAAATTTGAAAAATAAACTTCACTGAAAAGCTCAAATATTCGTAGTTGTATATTAGCGAATATGCATGAAATAAAAGTTTATCATAAAAAAAAAACTTTTAAAGTTAAGAATATAAAATCAAAAATATAAAATGTAATATTACGTTACCATCTCTCGTATACACCATAAAAGTGGTATAGTGTTAATCTCAATAATTTTTTGGGTAAAGTTTTATTTTATCGTACGTGTATGAATTCCGTATGTATGTAGGTATGTATGCGTACATTATGATATGTGCACATACGCAGATTTTATAAATTAATTCAATAAAATAATTATGTTGCGAAAAAAATTGTTATTTAATGTTATCATGTCTAGAATGAAAGCTCACTATAAGTTAACAGATACAAAAGTTTGAACTTAAACAAATTATATATTTTTATGGTAAACTTCTCGTTCTGTACTCATAGGGAATTTAAGCCAATATTTACTTAGCTAATGAAGGTTGGATAATCCTGATGTTTCGTAATGTGTCTTGAAAATTATTTAGCCCCAGATATTTCGTGCATCAAATGATGAAATAATAATAAAATGGAATGAGGCTGTTTCTCGTATAAACAAATATCACCTTTCGCTCGCATAGGAAGTGGCGCTAACTAGGCTGTGATTAAAAGGCGAATAGGCTGCGACCACAATAGAAAAAGAACAATTGAAAAGCGAAGTGAGGTCCGTCTAAATCTGGTATAAAACTGAACTGTGAAGTTTTGGGTTTTTTCGACTTTTAATAGAAATTGTAAAACTTATTTTAGGGTGTAATTTTGCAATTGAAACTCAAACTTTTAACCGGTTATATTTCATTATGGTACTAGGGTTTTAAAACAACGCATGATCAATTTTTTATAAAAGTTACAAGGCCCATTCACTGGAATTTGAATTATAAATAATAGGGAAAAATTGTCGGTAAAGATTGTGGATTAACCTTAAAATAAAAAGCATTGTTCCACAAAAATCAAAATATCCCTATCCCTCGCCTTTAAACCCGTTGTGTCTGATATATAATAATTGCACACTTGGAAAAAATTCTCAATAACTGGTTTTTATACGGACTTCTCGGACTTCCAACATAGAAATTGACCTTTCAAATGATAATTATTAGATGACGTGTCATTTAAAAAATTCGCCAAACATTTAACTACGGGTTATCCAATTCGAGGTTGATAAAGTAGAAATCTGTATACCGACATCTGTCAAAGATAAACGTCAAGTACGCTGTCATTTATTTAGTTGACATTCTGCCATTTAAGAATATGGAGCATTTAACAATCGACCAACTCGTTAAAATTATTAAATCTGCTGATGCTGATTTTTCGAACAAAATTTTCTTCAGTGATGAAGCTCATTTTTCGCTTGGTGGATACGTTAATAAGCAAAACTGTAGAATTTGGGGCTCAGAAAATCCACAATTGATTGTAGAGAAGCCATTACACCCGGAAAAAGTCACTGTTTGGTGCGCATTGTGGTCTGGTGGTGTGATTGGGCCGTATTTTTTTGAGAACAACCATGGACGAACCGTTACCGTCAATTCTGAGCGCTATGGCCGCATGTTAACCGATTATTTTTTTACGAAAATCGAAGATTATGATCTTGACGATATGTGGTTCCAGCAGGATGGAGCAACCAGTCACGTAACACGAGCAAATCGAGATCTTTTGCAAGAGAAATTTCCTGGACGTTTGATTTCGCGATTGGCTGATGTCAATTGGCCTCCAAGATCCTGTGATTTAACGCCTTTGGATTTCTTTTTGTGGGGCTACGCGAAAGATCGTGTTTACGCAAACAATCCTCAAACTCTTGACGAATTGAAAACTAATATTCGTAAGGTAACGGCCGAGATACCGCCCGAAATGTGCCGAAAAGTCATTGAAAATTACCTCAAAAGAATCAAGGCCTGTAAGAAGTCCCGTGGAGGACATTTGAATGATATCTTGTTTAACTAAAAATGGCAAGGATCAATCTGTAAAATGAAATAAAAATTACAATACATTCCGAATATTTTGTGTGTTTTTTTTAAGTTTACTTTATCAAGCTTGAATTGGATAACCCTTTATATAACTATAGCTGACCCGGTGTACGCTGTCCTGCACAGGTGGGCTTTTTGCTAATAAATGCTTCTGAAAATTTGACAGCAAAAATGCTGAAATTATATTTTCCTGACCCGACAGACGTTGTCCTGTCTTAGCTTTGAATATTCAATTTGAACTGGAATAAAAAATAAAAAAAAAAATGTTTCAAAAACATAGCGTTTATTGTAATGCTTTGTGATACTCAACATTGTTAGTTATGTTTTCTGGCGTGTAATAAATCTGGGGTCACAACCAACAACTGCTTAAGTCGAGTTTATTTTCCAAAGCATTTTTGCCAATAAGCCACTGTCAAGTAATAAATTAATGTACAGGAATTGTTTGAAGCATTGAATTCTGTCTAAATTTCTAAAACCTGAAAAATTTCATCAAAACAAATAAATTGACTTAAGTCGACTTTAGCAGTTATTGGTTGTGACCACAGAAATAATGATGATGGTTTTCCGACACGGGAATCGGCGACATACAATTGGCCATGTGAAAAACATGAATTTTCAAGATTGATGCCACAAACACTTAATGACTGAACTAGCGATTTATTTATCGACATTGCAAATGCAAGTCGCATTGGAAATTCTAACCGTTTAAAATGGAATGGCATGCCGTTCAGAATCATGGGGATCCGTGGAATCAAAACGTCTTCATTGAAAAATGATACCCATCTTCACCTTGCCAAAATAAGGTAGGATATTGTAACGCATCATATAATCGATGCGTTTCGGACACACGCTGCAGTTGATCGTTCCGCCGATGTAAAACAATATCTTGGTTTTCACTATTTTCACTCATCCATGACGACAATGGCGACTTCATCAATTGTTGGCGCATTAAAACGTCTTGCGTGTTGTCCTGCAGGCGTCTTATCGGCTCTAATGAAACTTTGCGGTTATCAGATGGCATGCGGTCTTGAATAATGCAACCAATTTGTTGTGAAGATGGAAAAATGTTTGGAGTTGTTCCACAATTGGTCTTTTCACCGAAATGTGGTGTGCACAACGCTGATCGACTTGTCTTGCTGAATCGCCCATAAAATAAATTTGCAAAAATTTGTAGTCACTATCAGGTGTTGGCAATAAGGAACCTGTTCTATGATACATTTGACCCGGATTTTGACCCACAACACAATCCAGAGGCTTCATTTTTAAACTTTAATGCCTTGCAATGTGAACACATTCATTGGTCCAATAGCAACGATTTGAAGTGAACTGTAATCGATTGACACGTTATGATTGAATGCAGCTCGATACAGCTTAAACGCAACATTTCCACGATAAAAAATTAGATTCTATCGATTCCGTTCAACATCATTTCGCGCTTTGCATTGCTCGTCAGTTTGACTGGCTCGTATACATGTTTGACTTGCAGCATTGCAGGTTCTGCGGCCTAAGTTGGTACGTCTAATTGGTGGCATTTTGAAGAACCAAAATTCAACTGAAAATTAAAAATTGACTCCCATAGTTTTTCTGTATAATCATGTATACCACGTGTTAGCCAATCAAAGATTACCAAAAATTGATATTAAATTAAACATTTAATATAATAATTGATTTGGAAACGAATTAAAAGTAGGCAGTATTAAACACAATTTGATTAAACAAATTATTTATAAACTTTGATTAAACTTATAAAAAAAGATGAATAAAATCGGTGTGCAAAACGCATGGGCCAACCCATCTTCCATGCCAGTATAGGCTGGCATGGAGCTTGCAATTTGCAGATGGTCTTAAATCGGTCCTATAGCCGTACGTCCTCGAGTTGGCCGGAAAGCGTAAAGTAAGGACGTAAAAAAACATAACCGTGGAAGAGCAGGGTGAGCCTCGAGCCCCAAAACAGATCGCATAGTTAACAATTAAAAAAAAATTACATTCAAACAGGGTGGTCCAAAAGTCTGGAAACGGTAAATTTATTTCGCGCACGGGTGGAAAATCGGAATTCTGATACTGGGGTCTTTAGTAGTTTCACCCGAGGAATCGAATGGGCCCATCAGATTTGGGGCCCGATGGGGCCTTATCAGTGTTGTGCGTCTACGCGTATTTCCGATTTGTCTACATGTTGGTATCGAAAATAGCGTAGACAATTGATTTTTGAGTAGACAATGTCGATAATTGGTGGAATATGTAGACAATTCGTAGACAATGTAGATTATTGCTTTTGTGTTGTTGTTTCAATTGTTTTTCTGTACCAGGTCGTCATCTTATAGTTTTCCAATTTAATTTGGGGTTTACCAATGCTTTGGCAGTTAAAATACAATTTTTATAAAAAAAAATAGGTGAGATTGACATATCTTGGTTAATCGATGGCTTCGATATTAGTACAACCATTTTCATTTTCGCTCGTGGAATAAAATTATTTTTTCAGGTTTGCACTGGTGATCACGTAACTTTAATACCAGGCGTTTACACGCTCCCGTCATAATTGCTGATTTGTAGTATCGAGTCTATATTGGCGACGATTTAATCCTTCGAAAAAGAATCCAAAAAATCGGACAATCGCCTAAGATTTTTTTGCTTGGATTAGTACAAATTTGGGTCAGCGCTTCGTCGAATTGAAAATGATTACAGAAGCGAATACCAGAATAAATAATGCAAACTCGCAAATATCGACCGTCGGCTTTCTGTACACGTACAAAAATCGGAAATTGGAACATCAAAACTCTAGCAGAAGCTGTGGTGCTGCTTCAATTAGATAAAAAATGAAACGTTACAAAATCGAAATTCTCGGCCTCAGTGAATTGAGATGGTAAAACAGTGGTGAAATAAATGCAAGCGGAGGAAATTCCCCTGATTAGATACTATGACGGCAATGAATGCCCACTCCTTGGGCAAAGGATGGGTTCCATGAACAACTACCAAGCCACAATAACAAGGATACACAGTAAACGAACATGATAATACCGACCTGATGACCAACATGGGCAATCAAACATTAGACTCTATGCGTAATACTGTGGAAAAACGATTCATAAAATTCTGCATCACAAACCAACTACATATACATAGGAGTAAGTAAATTTCCACACAAAACACATACAAACACACATGGACATCACCTGATGGCAGAACAATGAACCAAACAGACTACGTAATGATTAACAAAAAATTTCTTACGGATTGAGTGGTGCAGATAGTCAAAGTGACCACCAATGGTAATATCACAATCCAAAATTACCAAAAATTGAGACGCAAACTCTGGACCAGTGATAAAATTTTAAAGTGAACCTCAAGTTGCAAATGTGCCAACAAAATTGAAATACACTGAAAAAATTCTCCAAGCACGAGAAAAGGCTTCTGCAAGAAAAAACACGCGCGTGCTTAAAACAAAAATCAATACGTGCGACGGGCAACGATACACAAATTCGAATTACAAACTGGCGTTAGTAATGAACCTGTTAACACCCATCCATCAACGGAACGGGAAATTAGCAGTGTCATTGCGAAAATGAAGAATAACCTGGCCTCTGGAACGGACAATAAAAAAGCTGAAATATTCAAAAAACACATATCGGGAACTGCAAAAGCTCTAACAACAGTAATAACAAAAATGTGGAATTCTGGTATTTGACTTAAGAAGAGAATGTCAAAATTGGCAGAATATATCCTTTTCCAAAATAACCATAAAGACATGAAATATATAAGTCAACCTGAAATTACGAATGGAACAAGCTAGCTTCAGATCAGGGCGAAATTGCACCGATCATATCATATTAACACAACACATATCATCATTCAGCAGTCTACCGAATGGAATTCACCACTGTACCTATATTCTTCGGACTGTGGACGTTCGTGGACGAAATTGACCTCCCAATGAAATTAAGCAAACTCGTAATTGAACAAGTAAATGAGTTCAATACAAAGGCAATCAAAGTGAATCATGCTGTAACAGCAAAGGAGTATAGCTGCCACAGGCATAAAAACTTGGGATCAAATTTTTAAATGTGAAGAAAGATAAGAACTCCATTTTGAAATAGTTCCAAACAAAGAAATCATAGTTGTTGATGGTTGCTAACAGAAATAATAATTTTCGACATTTTCTACATTGTCGACACTATTTTTGAAATTTTATACACATTGTCTACACGTGTAGAATATTAGTTATCTACGCGGTGTAGAAAATACGGCACAACACAGGGCTTTATACGAGATATGAGGCCCAACTTTGAAATTTCAAATGCAAACCCATCTTTTTTATTGCAGATTCGGATTCAGTGGGAAATTTTACATCCGAATTAGTTAAAACGAATTCTGCTGGTACATTAAAAGACCTCATTTTTTCTCGACAATTACTTCTGGCTGATTTTGTTTGTGGGGTTAGGAAGTCTCAAAGCGATGTTTTCTTTCGCCCTCACTAAGCAAAATGAATACAATAAGACTCGACGCACATGTGCCCATACCACACATGGGAAATATTTTCCTGCATGGTACTGCATTTATGTTATCAAATCCAATATTGAAATCAATACCGTCAATATAATGCTCCACGGTAGTAAACATTTGTCCTCGCAAATTATTTTGTGTTTGAAAATCATAGTCACCACCTGGGGCCGAATTTTGATCATAAAATGGAAATAAAAATTATGAGAATTGCAGTTGTTTTACTTACCTACTAGACTACTCCCTTTACCTCCCCTATGGGCCTATGAGTGTCAAATGGTTTACTTAAGGTCAGAATAAAACATACCCCATCACACTTCAATTGATCCCTGTAACAGCGAAAATCTCCAGTATCAGAATATCGATATGTGTCCCTGGTCTGAATGATTCAGACGCCCCCGGATTTTTTAACAAAAAACGCTGCATAGGACCCAAAAATGGACGAAAAAATTTTTGCTTTTAACCAATTCGGATGTAAAATTTCCCGCTGAATCCGAATCTGCAATAAAAAAGATGGGTTTGCATTAGAAATTTCAAAGTTGGTCTTCATATCTCGTATAAGGCCCCATCGGGCCCTAAATCTGATGGGCCCATTCGATTCCTCGGGTGAAATTACTAAACACCCCAGTATCAGAATTCCGATTTTCCACCCGTGCGCGAAATAAATTCACCGTTTCCAGACTTTTGGACCACCCTGTAGATAGATAAATTTAATACTTGATTATAATCCGCGGTTAAATATTATTTCTAATGTTAAATTAGTATTTAATTAATATAAAAAGCAATGAAATAATGAAAATATATGCTGAGGCTTTTTCTCGTATAAACCAATACATGGCTCGCATAGAAATGACAGTAACCAGGCGGCGTTTAAAAGGTCAATAGACCAGGGCTGGGATGTTGTACCATCACTATTTTCGACTTTCGACTTTTTTTATGTCTCATTTTTTACGAGTAAAATGGCAGCCTATTTCACTTCCAAAACTACACATTTTCTAATGTGTTCTCAGCTTGCTCGAGTAAAACATCACTCTATTTCTTTCCTTCGATATCTAACACTACTAGATTAATCGACTCTATTTATTACCAAATATTTTTTTCGTGATACATTCATCGAAATGTAGAAAAGAGAGAAAGCTCACAATTATATCAAGAGGTTGAAATCGCGATATAAAACACATAATTGTTTACGCGAAATAGAATGATAATTGATTCCTGAAAATTGAGACACATAAAAGTCGAAAGTCGAAAATAGTGATGGTACAACATCCCAGCCCAGGGTTTCAAGCGTGGTCGTTATGTACATTATACTGAACGTACCAAATACCCGTTTTTTTAAGTCTATCACATAAACAAGAGATAATGTGTAAAACAATAATTTCAACACGATAAATTCACAATCTCACTTAAATGGAAAACTTTTTTCTACAAAAAAACGAAGACACCGCTATCTGGCGAGATTTCCAGAATAATTTTGATGTATACTTTATGCTGAAAGTATACCAAATCGATCGTTGGAGTATTCCATATAAATAAAGACAAATATTAGGATTTATATTTCGAATTAAACTGATTACAGTTCAATCAAAACATTTTCCAATACAAATGAAACCCTTTGCAAACCAAATGACACTTAATCCAAATTAAACGAAACATTTTTAAATCCAAATGAAACCTTGGGAATACGATTTTGATGTGTTAATTGTACGCTCTACCCAAAATATGAGAGTAAATTTATAAATGCAACAGAAATGAAGGTGAAATAACGTCATCAAAAACTATACCTATGTCTTTGATATCCATATGTCGCAGGTCAACACGTTCATATATTTTGCGTAAGTCTGTTTGTGCATGCAAATTGGTAATGGTCAAATGGTTGTCTACACGCTCAGTTTTATTTATCATATTCTTTCTAAAAATGTAAAATGATTCTGAGGGATAACTTAATTAATTATATAGAAAAATGCAACGAAATTTTGTCCGAAGACAAACGATATAAAAAAAATAAGGTAAATACGAGAGAATCAAAACACGCTGGTGCGCCGAAAATCAATTTTTGGGCACAAACTTTTTTATTTTTTATTTTTAGGTCTATATAAATATTAAAAGCTTTTTTATTTAGACATTAAGCAAAATTTCAAGCCTCATCTTCGATGTTTCAGTTTTTAACCTTAGGCTCAAACTTGGGATTTTTTATAACAAACAATTAAAATATCGATACGATAAAATGTCACAATATAGAACCGAAAATTTTAATTTGCATACACAAACACCTAGATTTTATGTAATATAAGGCGAGTTCTATTATTCGAGCACTATCCGGTGCAGAATGGGAAATTTCTACTGAAACTGCAGCTATTATTCATTGGAGTCGCTACTAATCACAAAAATAAAATTATACCTAACTTCATGCAGTCGAATGACAGTTCTACTGTTGTGTTTATTGTTGTTTGTCAATTGTTTATTTTTTCTTGGTTTTCCTTAAAAACCCACAGAAACCACTTTTTACTATAAAATAAACAATTTCGTATAAAGTTTTTCCAAACTAAAAAACAAAAACAAAAAATTGACATTACGTCAAAATGTGTACACGAATTTTGTACAAAATTTGTAGCGGTCCCTAATAGCTGCGCCCGATAAATAGGTAGAGCAAAATATGTTTATATCGATTTTTAGCTAAAAAGTTGAATGGAAAATCTTAGCTAGAGTTAAATAAATTAATTACAGTGGATCGCACTCGTATGTATAGTGTGAACAGTTTACTTTGAAGGAAGCAGAAATGCAATTTTACTAACCAGAGTTTTTCATTTGTTTATTATCGACGGATATGAAGTTTTTAACAAAATGAAAAATTAACAAAAACTAAAATTTGTTAAATTAACACAAATAAACAGTTGGTAAAAGCAATGTTAACAATGGAAACCTGACAACAGACAAATTTCTTTTAATTAAAAACTATTATCAAAACTTAATTTTGATTGAAATAAAAAAACTAAAATTACAATTTAAAAATATGTATTTACATAAAAAAGACAAAACTTTTAATGTAATTGAATAATGTTAATAAATTGGAGTATCCACTACTAAATAATCAGTTACATATATGTACTGCGTTGGAAAATCGAATCGCATTGAATATTTTGGTGATTTTTGGATTCCAGTGTATTAATTATTGACCAGATCACAGAGATACTACCGAGAAGTGACTAGTATCAAATGATGGCATAAGGTGCTCTTTGAAAAAAAAATTGATCTTATCAAAAAACTGCAAGATTTTCACCAGAAACCATTTTACACGTTTTTTCCCGAAATCAGGATCCATCGCCATCGGTTCCTGGTTCTCGAAGTCCTCCTTCCAGCAATTTTCATTAAAATCGTTTTAACCGAACAAAAAAATTAAAAATAAACCCGGGCCTCACCAGAAAACCTCTTACACATTTTTTTCCGAAATCAGGATCCATTGCCATCAGTTCCTGGTACTCGAAAATCTCCTTCCAGAAATTTTCATTAAAATCGTTTGAGCTGAACAAAAAAAATAAAAATAAACACGAGGCTCACCAGAAAACCGCTTACGCGATTTTTCCGATATCCGGATTCATCGTAGTCGGTTCCTGGTACTCGAAAACCTTCTTTTAGCAATTGTCATTAAAATCGTTAGAGCGGAGAAAAAAAATAAACCCGGGGCTCTAAAGAAAACCCCTTAAACGTTTTTTCCCAAAATAAGGATCCATCGCCATCGGTTGCTGATACTCGTAAACCTCCTACCAGTATTTTTCATTACAATCGTTTGAGCTGAGCAAAAAAATTAAAAATATAGTCGGGCCGCACCAGGAAGCCCCTTACACATTTTTTCCTAAATCAGTATCCATCGCCATCGGTTCCTGTGGCCCTATTCTGGCTTTCCCTGTGAATAGGGAATTGGGAAAAATATTTTCATAGCTTTTTTGTCAAAATTATATTTTTCTGGCCTAATAAGTTTAGTGTAAAAATTTTTAAAACAAAGTGAATTGGGAAACTTTTGTTCCACAAAATTTTTATAGGGAAAAATATTTTCCCATTTAACTTTGTTTCGAAAATATTAACACCAAACATGTTCCCTTAGTAGGCCAGAAAAATACAATTTAGATAAAAATGCTATAAAAATATTTTTCCCAATTCCCTATTCCCAGGGAAAGCCAGAATAGGGCCACTGGTATTCGAAAACCTCTTTCCGCACCATGCATTGCTCGAAAAACGACAAGAATGGGAAACGAGACACGAACGAGTGATATTGTAGCACGACAATGCTCCATGCTATCGTACTGCAATTGTCAAATGCATGCCAACGCATTAACAAAAGGGAAAATCTCGTAGTTTTTGATGAGACCAATTTTGTTTCAACAACCACCTTTGATGCCATCATTTGATATTAGTCACTTCTCGGTAGTATCTCTGTGATCTGGCCAATAATTAATACACTGGAACCCAAAAATCACCAAAATATTCAATGCGATTCGATTTTCCAACGCAGTACATATATGTAACTGATTATTTAGTAGTGGATACTCCAGTTTATTAACATTATTCAATTACATTAAAAGTTTTGTCTTTTTTATGTAAATACATATTTTTAAATTGTAATTTTAGTTTTTTTATTTCAATCAAAATTAAGTTTTGATAATAGTTTTTAATTAAAAGAAATTTGTCTGTTGTCAGGTTTCCATTGTTAACATTGCTTTTACCGACTGTTTATTTTTGTTAATTTAACAAATTTTAGTTTTTGTTAATTTTTCATTTTGTTAAAAACTTCACATCCGTTATTATCGTTAAATTGGTCTATTACTCTTTCGGTATAATCGACGCAATTGGATTATGGTAGCTAAAATAAGATACATATACTGTCGACTCTAACTTTTCTTTATTTTCATTGAAAAACTGCACAATGGTCGTCCCATATCTCATAGTAGATATGTTTCGATCTGAGTTCATGTGTAAATCGAATGTATGAACTTCATTATGTCTTCGAAAAATTTATTCGGCGAGGTGAATATACAACTACAGAAAGCATCTTATTTCCATTGAGAAGCTGAAGTTCAGCCGTGTATATATCATTGGATTAGGTACGAAGGGCCGAATGTCAAAGGGCCGAATGTTCTTCGAATGGGTCGAAGGGCCGAATTTTTTTTGGTTTTTTAATTATATAATATTAAAAAAATTATATTTGTAAATTTGTTATTTTATAACCAAATAAAATATTTTAAGAATATTAGAATATTTTTATATTTTTTTTATTTTTCATATTTTATTTTTATAGAATATTTTGTAAATTTTTTTTTATTAAACATAAATGAATTACTTATGAATTTATGTATTTTTTAATATTTTTCATCTTTGAATTATATGAAATTCACGTATCCGGTTAGCGATACATTTTGGTGAAGGAAAATTTTGTCATGCGCAACCAGAGACATTCGGCCCTATTTGTCAGCCTTCTGATAATAGGTATATGGTACAAAAAATAAAAAAAAATAATTAAATTAAATAATAAAATTAAATAAAAAAATATATTTCTAAAAACAAAAAAAAGTCAAAAAAAATTCGGCCCTTCGACCCATTTGGCCCTTCGACACAATCGGCCCTTCGACACATTCGACCCTTCGACATTCGGCCCTTCGACATTCGGGCCTTCGACACATTCGGCCCTTCGACACATTCGGCCCTTTGAAATTCGGGCCTTGGACATTCGGCCCTTCGACATTCGGCCCTTTGATATCATACCATATCATCAATGGGTTGTGTTGTTACGCTTAACCATTTTTTGTCCAACGACGGTTATAAGGAAACCGAGGTGACGGTATAAGTTCTACACTGAGAAAAATTGTATCTTAAAATCAAAGGATTTTACCTCAGTTTTAAATGATTTGTGACTATGGATTTTGCGCAAAATCTTTTTGGATTTAGATTAAAGAAATCAAAAACTTTAAATTAAAGTTATTTTTAATCATTAGTTCAAACTATTATGTATTTTAAATCAAACGATTTCACTTTTATTTCAAAGGGTCTTTAGAACTGAAAATTGTTTAAAATTAAGTTCCATTTAATTTTAAAATTAAACCGAAAAAGTTTTAAGCTAAAAGAATCTCACAAATTTATTTTAAAGTATTTTATGAGTTTCAGCCAAATCATTGTTAGTTTTGGTTCAAAGAATTGCAAAACATAGAAATGAATTCCCTTCTAACTTTGATTTAAACAAACTATTCTTTTCTTTAAAATGTGCTGTATCCTCCTACTTACAGTGCATAAATAAAACTAATTATTATAAGTAATGCGGTTTAATTTTTATTTTATTTTATCACAAAAATATAAATTTCAATAGTATAGTATTACATAAAATAAATAAATGTCTTTGATAATTTGAAATGTATTATCTCAATTTAAATTAATTTTAACAAAAAAAAAAAAAAAAAGCTTTGGTAAAATAAGAAACCGTAGAACATGTCGATAAGTTCTCATACAACCGAACCTATCCGCTTAGAAGCAAACCTTAGCTCTAATAGCTCTACGTCCTGAACTTAAATAACAAGAATTAACTGGCGCACTATTTATATTAAAAAAATCAATTATTACTAAATCATTTGCAGCCTCTCCAATTTCATAACAATAAAAATGTGAATTGAAACGATAGTTACTAAAATAGTTACATACTACGTAATATTGGTTATTATCTATCAATATGTCTTTAATTTCATAAATAATAAGTTGTGGTTCTGCTTGAATGAAGAAGTAGCCAATCTTAAATTTTGTCCCTCGGAAAACTAAACTTTTAGTGTATTGTCTTATAGCTCCTAGATTCGACGAAATATTTGAATACATTGCATCTCTATCTCGACACCGAAAAGTTTTATCTGTTAGCTCAAATTCATTGTGGAAAAATTGTTTAGTTATTAAAAGATTGGAAAATTTCAAAGAAGCCTTTATTGATAACGTAAGTGGGATATTGAGTCGTGAAGTAATATTCCTTGCATATTGCTTATGAATTTGGTGTTCCGCTTCAAAACGAAAGCACCAAAGATATTTGAGAGGTCCGCATTTTCGAATAATTGTCGGATAGTGAACGAGAAAATGATATTTTGGTTTTAATTTTTCATTAAATAACTGGACGTAAAGCGTGTTATGCTCTTTAATTAGTTTCTCCATTTCTCTTAAATTATTATTGTCATAACAGTTTAAAACAATGATATCAATTAATTTAACGCATATAAGTAAAAATTTGTAAAATTTATCACTCGGTGGTATATCATTTCCAATAATCAAGGGCAAGAAATTATATAAAGTCCAAGTTTCTCGAGCTGTCATTTTAAAATTTCCATACTTAATATGACTTTTTTCAACAGGTTCACTTATGTTTCCAATTTCAATTTCACCGTAATTGAACATTTGCTTTTTAAAATTGAAATTTTCAAGAGATATATATTTTTTTTCGTAAATGAAGTAGTCAAGTATACTTCGCAAATTGTATTTGCAGGCTCCTAAGAATACATCATGCATGATATCACATGCAAAATTGTCAGTCACATGAAAAGATAGAATTTTGTTAAAAATAGAATCTTCCTTAATGCCTGTTTGATGAATATCAGACAATACCAAATCGGTGTTAAAATTTTGTTTATTCCTTAGAGATTCGGGGAATTCTAATACATCTGTGGTAGTTTGCTGCTTGCTGCGTTTGCACAGCCGGCAAAAGAAAGATGCATTGAATGATGAGGAATATCCCAACATCGTGTTTAGACCCAGATTATCACCTAATATTTGACCTAAAATGAAGTGTACTTGAAGTGTTGTTGTTGAAGTTCTAATTTCTAAGCCGTAAGTTTCTAATTCGTTTATTATGTCAATTAGCGGCTTAATAGACTGACTAATGCCGTATTCTTTAAAATCTCTAGATTTTACAAACCCGGCAACAAATATATTGTTCAATTTCGAAATTTGAAACTGTGGTATGGTAGGAAATGCATAATAAATTCCACAAATTGTATGTTTTCCAGCATGTGAACTAAGGGCATCATTTATCTCGAAATCATCAAAGTAAAGATTGAATGGGATTACAGTTTTGTCCTTAGACTGAGATATTTTTTGTTTCCACAGAGAACCCGTAACAAAATTATTTATTGAATAAAATTGGAAAAGATCCATTTTTATATTTGTTTTCGTGGCTTTTATCACAAACTATATTTTATTAACACTATTTAAAAAATATTTTATTTTAACATATAACGTAAAAACTTTATTTTTTACAACAATTTAAAATAAATTATGATTTTAAGGTTTCATATAGTAAAATACTTATTTTCTTTATGTGACAATATTGTTATTTTTGTTTGTTTGAGACCGGTTTCGGAGTTCCTCCTTCTTCAGTCAACGTTTTTACTATTAATGAAATATATTACAATTCAGTTTGTAATTATTTACCATTTCAATTCGCCATTTGCGGAGACTTGCTAGAAATATGATCTTTTCCCCTTTTGGATAGTTGTCAAAGAGATCATCGACGCCGTTTAAATCAATCACTTCTAAAGTTTTAATGGTGCATTCATGGGTGTCCGTAAGAAATTTGATGGTTTTTTGTGATAACCCCCAAGAAGAAACTAAGTTTTTAAATTCAAGTATATTCGCTAGCTCGTCGTTGGCGGCTACTACAAGCAGATATTGACTGTTTTCACATGTGTAAGTAGTTGGAGATTCATTGAAAATAATACCATCATCGCCAGAATTTGTATCAATAGGTTCCATTTTGAATATTCAAACACTATTATGATAAACGAATAATGAAAACAAATGAATTAATTCTATCGATTTGAGCTATTAAATAGCTTCATTTAAACGAGGCAACTAAACGAATTTGGGATATACTTTGAAATTTTTAAATTAACACTTCAAACATAATCAAAATAACTAGGAATTTAATTGATGTAAAACAACAATTTGAATCACAAGCACATTTTCATGTAATATGTTATCAAGCACATAGAGTTTACTTGCACAATTATGTAAAAATCACTGCTTTACCACAAAATTGTAAATCAAATCAACACTTCTTACTAAAGTTAATGTAAAACAATATGTACCTACCTGAACATTAAACAATACAATAGTTTAAAATATGTAATTTATCACTATAATTAATTTCACAAATGGTGTTAGTTTTTCCGTTTACCATATAAAAACTTCACGAGAATAAGATACAGAATACAACTTGATTCGAGAAGAACGCACTATTAAATAAAAATTGTGCAACGATAACGGTTAATAAAAAAAATAATAACTTAACCATTTGAAGTAAATCCGTAATCCTTTATTTTAAAGGTGTATATGTTTTATTTGCGAGAATCACCACTTATTTCAAATATTCGTATTCTTTGAAACAAAGTTTTTAATAATGGTTTACGATAAAATCTTCCAGAATTTAAAACAAAGAATTATTTTATTTTGCAAATTACAAAATCCTTTCAATCAAATGATTTTCAATTTTTTGCCGCTAATTATTGCAAAATGGAAACCAAAGAATTTGTTTCTTTTAGAATAAATGACAATTAACTCTAAAAATTCTTTAAATCAAGGAAATATTTTTCAAAGGATTGATTTCTTTGAAATAAAAACTCAATTTTTTCTCAGTGTACTTGTATTTTTATATATTACTACTCCAGCAGCCTACTGAGTACTGACCATCACTCTTGAACTGAACGCAGCATTCAAAATTAGTAATATTAACATGCTAGTCATTGCGTAGCCAGATCTCGGAAAGCAAGAAAATATGGCATCCCTGCGTGAATGTATCAGTTAGGTGGAGGTGATGTGACCTGAGACTCTGGCAGTTCAATGTTAAAAACCAGACGTCATTATTATCTCGTACAAAATTCGCCATTTGAACCTGAGGTATATACTATTGGATTTGTAGTGAGGCGCGATAACTCATTTTGAAGAAGACCCATTGAGGTCTCATTTTTACATCCATGGTAGAAGACATAATCATTGATAGCCGACGTGATGAACAGCTCCTAGAGACTCGTTATAAAGCAACATACACAATTTGTGGACTGCGTTTTTAATCGTAAGTGTATGTAGTTTCGTAATCGTAATTCGTATCGTAATTTTGTTTTATCCATCTAATCGATGGTTTCTATTTCATTTTTTAAATTAGTTTTTTTGTTTTCGCTATTTTTTTTTTTTTTTTTTTTTTTTATCTAGTTTTATTTCTAAAAAATATAAAGTAATTACATAAAATGAAAAGTAAACAATCATAAATAAAACTAGTTTAGTAGTCTCCTTATTAAAGATAATGTTTCGGAGCTACGATTCAATTACAAAAAATATTTAAAGAATAAATTAACTACACTATTACAAAATTAAAATATTAATTATAAATATTATTAAGTATTTCTATTCGGGTACTTTATTTTTATTTTTTTTTAAATCAAAAGAAGAAAATTATTAAGATGGAAAAAATTATTCTAATTTGTTGATAATTGTTCATAACAAAAAAATTGACAAACAAAATGGAAAATGTTCATTACAAATATACTTCCATGTTACTAACGGTAAATAGCCAATCCTTTAATAATTTGCAAAAATCATTAACATTATTTGTTAAAGAAAAATTTGACGGTAATTGACTATATAGTTTAGGAGCGGTATAGTCGAAAAATTTTTTAAAATGTTCCTTATTAGGACGAGGAATATTTATTCTATTAATGTTGCGTGAATTATATGAAACGCTATTCAAATTACTAACTGTACGATTACCGCTAATTAAATAAAAAGCTTTTAATACTTTAAATACATATAAATATCGAAGCGGCAAAATTTTGAGTTTCACAAATAACGGGAAGGATGTAGTCAACCTTGGTTTAAAGTTAATTATTCTCAACACTGCTTTCTGAACGGACATCAACGGTCTAATATTGGATAGGTAAATTCCGCCCCAACAAGTAATTCCATATCTCAAATGTGAGTCAACTAGTGCATAATATATGCATTTTAGGAATTCCGGACTACAAATATTCCGAAGATAGTAAAAAGTTCTGAGTGTCATCCGTAATTTACTTTTTAAATTGTTCACATGTCCCTTGAAATTTAGTTGTGAGTCCAAATGCAGACCGAGATATTTAAAAGAGTATACGGTTTCAATTGGAATGCAAAGGGGGTCACAATTGGTAAGATTGCAAGATAACGAATGATAAATTAAGCATGAATTTAATTCAGACGTTGTGCCACCTATGGAAAAATTCATAAGTTTAGACTTACAACTGAGTATCATATTATGCACAAAGAACCACTTTATCAACAAGACGACGTCGTGCTTAATATCATGTTCGAGGGAATCTATATTAAAACCAGAGTAAAGTAATGCCATATCATCTGCGAACGCGACGATATTGCCACGTAAATCCAGGCTGAAAATTGAATTACAATAGATTAGAAGGAGCAGTGGCCCCAGAACTGATCCTTGTGGAACACCAACATTAACTAGTTTCTCATCACTAAACTTCCCATTAATACAAACAGTTTGTTTACGATTGACAATATACGATTTAAACAAATTCAAAGCGACACCTCGTATACCAATATTGTATAGCTTCGATAATAAAACACTATGATTAACAGTGTCGAAAGCTTTAGAAATATCAAGGAATAAAGCTGAGGATTTTAAATTATCATTCAAATTACGGTGCAGCGGCGACAAGAATGCTATTAAGGCTTTTTCCGTTGAAGAATTCCTAATAAAACCATACTGTCGTACGTCGAGAAAATTAATTTTATCAAGATAATCTAACAATCTATGTTTAATTATTTTTTCAAAGATTTTAGAAAAAGTGCTCAAAAGAGTAATAGGGCGATAGTTATTCTTATCCAACTGAGAACCTTTTTTGAAAAGCGGTTTTACAACACCAACTTTAAGTAGTTCCGGAAAAACCCTTCTGACAAACAAGAATTAAAAATAAAAGTCAACACATGAACCAGACTACTAATTATATTTTTGATTACTTTATGTGAAACTTCGTCAAAACCGTATGAAGTACTATTTTTTAAATCACGAACGATCGCAAAAATTTCCTCTTCACAAACTGGGAAAGCGAAGAAATTTTGTTAATTGCAGTTAGAGAGAATTAAGTAAATATCTCTAACAGACTCCTCTATATAAACCGTTTCATGATTAGCATTCAAAATTTCAGTAGGTACATTGATGAAGTATTCATTAAAAATATTGGCTATTTTGGATGGATCTTTTTCAATTTTATCATCACCATCCGCAATTGAAATAATTATTATACATATACATACAAGCATGCCATGTATTGTACAAAATTGTTTTTATTGAGTTTGTTGGTTTTTTTTTCAAACGAAGTAGGTACGTCATTTCAGTTTGTTTCATTTACAAGTTTACTCTAATACAAAAATTTTTGGTAGGCGCGAGTAAAGATTTTAAACATCAAAAAAACTAGATCAAAAAATATACAAATGATATTATCATTTAATCATTTGTATAATAAGTACACTCTTAATCTTCATTATAGTATGAATAACAGGTTTCGATGACGGTGCAATTTAGAGAAAAAAATTAAAATCTGTACATGAAGGAAAATAAGCGCCGCATTCATATTCGAAAAATTTCATTTGTGTTTGAATTTTACCGTTATTTATCATTATCCTTTTTTTGTTTTTGCGGTTTCGCTTTGCACTCAAGCACTCAGCATTTAGTTTCGAATTGACTGGAAGTTACTCTAATTTAATCAAAATTTTAATAAAATGGGCCATAAGCTAGGCGAAACGTCAATTGAATTACGAAAATTAGTAATTTTACATCGGGAAGCAGGGAAAACATTTAAAGTAATCAGCCAAATAGTGTCAAGAAGTATTTATACAGTGCAATACATCGTAAAACGACACAAAATTGAAAATCGAGTAGAAAATTTACCGCGAAACACGAACCGCATAAGGTTTACTGTTGCAGAGGAACAGTATATTGTGCGCGAAATTAAATAGATCCATGTTTAAGTGCTTCAAAGTTAACAGCGCACATCAACACTTCTTTTAATAAAAATGTACACCCAAAAACTGTTTGGTGCGTGCTAAAGAGAGCTGGATATAACGGTAGAGTAGCCAGAAAAAAACCATGGATCAGTAAGAAGAATCGGAAAATAAGATTAAATTTTGCATAGTGTCATGTAAACAAGACTCGAGTTTTGGAAACGGGCTTTGTTTACAGACGAAAGCAAGTTTAATTTGTTTGGGTCTGACGGGCGATAATTTGTATGGAGAAAACCAAATACCGATATGAATATAGAGAATTTACGATCTACAGTAAAATATTGCGGAGGATCTGTGTTGGTATGGGGTTGTTTCTCGGCGTCTGGAGTGGAAAAATTGCACATAATAGAGAAAATAATGAATAAAACAAAGTACATCGAAATTTTAAAGGCAAATTTACCTGAAAGTGTGAAGAAATTGGGCATATGAGACGATTTTATGTTTTACCAGGACAATGATCCAAAACATAAAGCTTACGATACATGACAATGGTTATTGTATAATTGCCCAAAAGTCATGGAAACGCCACCACAATTGCCCGATATCAATCCCATTGAGAATCTGTGGCAAGAATTGGACAATAGAATTTGAAAATATTCGATATCTAATAAAAACGATTTAATATATCGATTGAGGACGGAGTGGAATAATATTGATACGAAAATAACGGAAACGTTGGTGCGGTCAATGCCAAATCGTTTGTCAGAGGTGATCAAAACCAAGCGAAATCCAACTAAATATTAATTATTAAAAAGACTTAGCTCTTTTTTATTTAACTGGCTAGTTTAGTAACCTTCTGTGATGAATTACGAATATGAAAGCGTAATGAATTTTAGGCTAAGTTCAATTTATTATAATTTTCTTAAAATATGTAATATACCTCACACATTTTTATATTAAAATGAAGTTAACTATAGTGTTTCTGATTTATATATAAAAAAATAAATTTTTGATGCACGTAAGTGTTTTTTATTCATTTATCGTTTTTAAAACTGCATTTGCGAATACGAGTGCGACTAAGTTTTGACATATAAAATTGGGTGCTCCAAATACATCTATCTGGCTCTAATAAAAAAAACACAGCCACAAACTTCTTAGTTGACTATAACTCAATTACATATATACAATTAATGTAGCAAATTATATGAAATAATAATAAAATTACATTAGGCTTCGTCTCATATAAACAAATGTTACCATTCGCTCGCATAAGAAGTGGTGCTGATTAGGTGGCGCTTAAATATTGCAACACGCGGCGAGTAGCGCAATCTCTTATTTTCCGCCGTCAAATTTCCGCTATCTTATACAGCACGACGTCAGCCTTTTTTCCTACATACTTTTGTTTCTGCGGCCTTCTGATGGATTGCAAGATTGAGATGAACGTGATTTGTTTTCCCTGGTTGCAAAAAAAAATTGTTGTTTAATTGAAATTAAAAAATCAAATTTGTGAACATCAGGTCCAAGTCCAAATGACAATTAAATGTGAAAAACAACAAATTCTGGTACTCGTCACAGTTTATACATAGAAATTAGGTAGTGAGCGTATAACACATGGACTGTGCAACGTTTGTGCATATGCATAAACTTAAACGATAATAGAATAGCCAATTAAAATTTAAATTAATTAAAGAGTTATGTTTCCCACCCACTTCGACATTTAGATATTGTGCAGGAAATACTAATCTAAACAATATACGAGTGGAATTTAGACATTTTGTTAAAATAATCATAATCGAGCATATGTCTAAAAATCAATCGAGTTTGAAATCAAAATTCAATTGTGTAATAAATCGTTTTTTATGCGATATATGTTTAATCTTAACCTAGTTCCTCATGCGAAAAAATAAAATACAATATTACGATAATAACGCAATTCAAAAGTTTAATTATAGAATCTTAACATAAAAATCAAACATATATGTATGTACATACATATGTTACCAATTAACGAATGAATGAACAAATTGAACTGAATATTGGCGTTTATAAAATAAATAAATTTATTTAATAGTTTTGAATTCACATCTGTCAAATATATATATAATAAAACAAAACAATAGCGGAAACATTCTAGCTGTCTGTACAATTTCATCACTCAGAAATTCTACGCATTTTCTGTATAAACTTAATGTAGATGTCACCGTACTTTTAAAAAAAATATAATAAATTATTAATCGGCTTTTAATGGATTGAAGATCTTCCCTATTTATATCTTCAATATATTTTTACTTTTTTTTGAGGTTAGTTTTCCACTTAATTTTCTATATTATATATGTTTTTATTTTATGGCATAGTATTAGTTTTTTGCTTTTCACTCGAATTTCAAACGAAATAAAGATACACAAAATAAGCTCATAAAAAATGTATCGGTATAATTTTGCACGTGTAAAATGTATTTTGAGCTTTTTTTGATATATCGTTTGTGCTAGTGAATGGATAATATGTATGAGTTTTTTTCCTTCTACTCATATTCGTTGTTGTTGTTGTTTGTAATGGAAATTTATAGGAAAAAATGAAATATGTAATTTCCTTTCTGTTTTATGGAATTTTTTTTTTTTTAAATGGCGTCCTCTTTATGTTTTTAAATACAAAAAAGGTATATATACGGCTAACAGCTATTTATCTTACCATTAATAATGGATTTTACCATTATTATCGGGGAAAATTGGTTTGATTAAAATAAGAATACGAGTCACATAGAGGTATACGTACGAGACAACGTATATACGTACATATCGATCCCTTGTCACAATATATTTTCCTTCCATAGAATTACCATTCATCTCATGAAAATTTCAATGCGAAAATAGAGGAATAACGACTCATTAGAAACCAACCTGAATCAGGGAATTACTTTTCTCTGTTTTTATTTGAATTTTTTTTTGTGTGTTTAGATTTAGAAATATTAGAATGTATGTTTTAGTTCGGAAATGATTCGTTCATTTTATATTTTATTTATTTTCATTTTTTGATGCAAACGAATAACCTGTTTCTGCTGCTCTCAATGTATTCTCGACGTATATGACAAACATAATGAGATGAACATCTTTGAAATGTCCTTAAAGGTTATGTATTGTTAACGGTTGTGTTATTCAAATTGTACATGTTCTAACATGTTACGTCTGTATTGCAAATAAATTTAGTTGCTAGAGTACATGTTTTTAATTAGCTTATCTGTCTGGATTTGTATAACAATGATTTGGTTTATTTCAGTATCAGGCAGCGATACATTTGTTAAATGACTTAAAAGCCAATAGTTCATTTAAACGATGGAAAAACAAATTTGAATAGTAATTCCGTTCAGTTTAGCAAAAATGTTACACTTAATTTTTCCTAATTATTTAATCCGTAATTTAAAAATAATTCTAATATCCTAAAAAAATGAAACAACTAATGTGTCGGCATGTCGTAACTATCACTTTAATCCAGGAATGGGCGAGGCAGATTAGGCAATGTATTCTACACGGGTCCCACCAAATTACAAAGTAAATATATACATGTAAATAAAAACTGTCGGGTTTAAAAGTCAACTAATAAGGTGTTACAGGCTGGCTACTGCCAACCTGCAGATATTCACTAAGCTCCTGCAGAGGCCTCCACGGTGATGTTTTGCCGGCTACGTTCTCAGCGAGAAGTGCGAGGGTCGTGGGGTTTGAGGCATGCAGGGCTCCTGGCCTACACCGTGATTAACAGAAAGTTGGGGAAACGCAAATAATAAATAAAAACCGTAGTTCCGCCGAAATTCGTCGGCCGGAACTTGAGGAACGAACAATTCAAAAATTATAAATGGGAGAGAGGTGCCTTGGTGCGCGCATCCATTCGAATTCAAACAGGGCAAAGCCCCGGTTACGAAATTGGATGCGGGCACCAAGGGACCGCAAACACTAAACCGACACAGAGGGAGTCTCCGCTCCCATCATACCGACCGAAAAACTTAGTAATTCATTTTATGATTAATTTTTAAAAAAGGAAACACAAAGAAAACCACTTCCCAACAAAAGGAAAAGGAGGGAACGAGAGGGAGAGCGAGAGAGAGAACAGCAATGCGCATCGAGCGTGCACTTGCTGTGCGGCGCTCGATTACAAAATCCAAAAATTTAAAATAAAATAAAAATTTTAAGAAAAAAAATAATGGAAAAGAAATATAAAATAAAATAAACAAAAAAAAATCGTACCTTAATATATATAACAAATAAAAAAAATGTTGCGGCCTTGAGCGGCCGTCATGCCTCAGGTGGCCTTGCCCCACCCGGACCGTTGCGGTGCCTTTCACCGATACCAAAACGAACCAATAGCCGGTTGGCCACCGGTACCGTTGCGGGGCCTCTCCCCGATACCAAAAAAAAAATGAATAACTCGAATAGCCGATTGGCTATCCGTATGTTGCGGGGTCTCTCCCCGTTCCCAACTGGGTTGCGGCCTTAGTGCCGTTAAGTTGCGGGGCCTCTCCCGATACCAATAACAACAATGTACAACTGGCCGGCTGGCCACCTGCACGTTGGGGTTGTACACCAAACCCGTAAAATATTTTGTTTGGCGTCCTCTCGCCGTTATGGTGTTAAATGCCGTTGATCGTGGGCGTTACCAAAACCGTAAATTCAAATTTTGCAAAACAATTTTTATGGTATACGCCCGCTTTCTAAGCACCGTGTAATTTTCTGGCTACTACAAATACCACCACTATGCTCCAATTCACGTATTATATAATTCCGAGTGCTTGAATTATTTTAATTACACCTTTTCCTTCCTTGCACTGAAGGCTCAAGAAAAATGTTATACCACCCTTGTCTCCATCCAAAACACAAAAACCAACATGGATATTTTATTTCCAAATCATTAATAAAAAATTTCTTCTTTTGTACTTTATTTATTTGTGTTTTTTTTTTCTTTTTGTATAAGGACCAAAAACCAGAGTTTGTGAATTAAATTTACACAACTCTCAACAATATATATTTTTAGTTACCTTTTGGTAACTTATAATTTTAATTATAAAGAAAATCACAAATTGTCTTTTTTAATTACTTAAATTTTAACAATATCTAAATCTTCACTGTCTCAAAATCACTACTCGAATGACAAACAAAAAAATATATTCGAGCGTCGCACAGCTCGTAAAACGTTTTAGAAGAAAGTGCATCTCTCTTCTCTGTCTCTCCTTTATACCAAATTTTCGTTGGTACAAAAGAGAGACATACAAGAAAAAAACATTTTTTTTAAAACGTTTTACTTTGCACACACTCGATGCGCATTGTTCTCTCTTTCTCTACCATTTTCGTTCCGTTGCCAACATAACAGAAGAAAACACACAAGAATCCATCCACCAAGAAATCACGTTCAGACAACAAAAACCCGGACGCAAGAAACCACGTGGAGAATAGAAACAAATTTACAAAAATATCTTGTTAAGACCACACAGTCGTAACAAACGTGGGAACGTCCCACACCCTGAGATGTCTCATAAGCCGGGCCTAAAACAAACAACACGAAAATGAAGATAGAGAGAAACGATTAAACACGGATGTCTTTGACATGATAAGTGCCTAGGGATTTGCCATTCAAATCTTCGACGGTATACGCCACTTGTCCGACTTTGAAGGAAATTACCGCGGGTTTGAATTTGCCAGCCAGTTTAGCGGAAAATTTATTTGACGCATCACTCAAGGCAAAAGAACGTATGAAAACGGGTTGTCCGACTCGAAAAGTGCGCTTAGTACTACGTAAATTATAGTGCTGAGCCCCCTTCTCGTGTGCTACGCGTAAATAATGAGTTATACAATCCTTTAGGAGGTTTACTCGATCTGGCTTAGCCCATACCTGGACTTCGCTGGGATCATGTTCATCGAGTAACCGTCGCAATGAGTAATCCGCACCGTGCATCGACATATGTTGACCAAACACGACATAATGAGGGGAGTAATGTATCGAATCGTGTATGGCATTACGTAAAGCTGCCGCAATTTCTTGCAAATTTTTGTCCCACAAATTATGGTCGTGATCGCTCAAATATGATCGAATGCTGGCAATTAAAGTTCTATTGACACGCTCGGATGCGTTGCTTTGGGGCGAATACACCGGCGTACGAATATGCGTTACACCGTATTTAGACAACAAATCTTTAAATAAGTTCGAGGTAAATTGCTTCCCATTATCGGAGGTAATAATTTCGGGAACCGAGAACAACAGAAATACATCGTTTTCCAAAAATCGACATAGCAAAGAGGCGGAAGCTTCACGCAAAGCTTTTACAACTACAAATTTTGAGTAATGATCCAAGACGATAACAATGCAAGTATTCCCGAGTTTTGAACGTGGATACGGACCAAAAAAATCGACATATAGTTTTTGAAACGGGCGAATTGACGTAACCTGAGCTCCCATGACTGGTTGTGTAGAGAAATTAACAGGTTTGTTCATTTTACATTTAGTGCAGCTAGCAACGTATTGTTTAACTTGTTTTGCCATTTGAGGCCAGTAAAATTGACGCTGAAGGCGTTCGAGAGTTTTGCTGCCGCCTAAATGTGCCGAAGTGGGAGGTACGTGAGCCTGTTCGATTAGTGTTTGAGTTAGTGAATTAGGAATAACAAGTTTCCAATTCGAAAGGTCGGTATCCGTATATTTAAAACCGAACGAAGGGGATATCAACAATTTATCATCCTGGATCTTATAGTTGTGCGAACAATCTTTTAATGAACGAATTTTCGCGATCTGATCGACGTAATCTGGATCTTGGAACGCAACCGAATTTTGATCAACGTGCAGAATTGGGACTGAAGAAGGTATTAACGCATTCACGGAAGGGTCGATGTTTTTACGCGACAAGGCTGGATCTCCAAATTGAACACCAGGATCAGGCGTGCTCTTACTTTCGGAATCATCCTCACAAGGAGCGGATTCATCCGGAAAAGCTCGAGACAACGCATCAGGTACAACGTTAACTGAACCTTTTCGGTATCCAATCTGAAAATCCAGCGCTTGGAGTTTAAGACTCCATCTCGCCAAACGTCCGGAGAGGTCTTTTTGACTCATTAACCAGCGCAAACTGGAATGGTCGGTATAAATGACGAATGGATAACCTTCCACGTAGGGGCGGAATTTTCGCACGCTGAGGACAGCAGCGTAGCATTCCAGCTCGGTCACCGAGTAGTTTCGCTGCGCCGCATTGAGCTTATGGGAATAAAACTCAATGGGCCGCTCCACCCCCTCGGCGTCCACCTGAAATAAGACACTACCGACCCCAACGGCACTGGCATCGCACTGAATAAAAAAGGGTTTAGTGTAATCAGGATGCGTCAATACTGGGGCAGTTGACAAGGCGGCTTTGAGAGCGTTAAAAGAAGAATCAGCAGCTGCAGACCAACATACTTTAGTGTTTTTACCAGTAAGATCGGTGAGAGAAGAAGCTAAGGAGGCGAAATTTGGAATGAAGCGACGGTACCATCCGCACATTCCCAGAAAACGTCTAATCTGTTTCGTCGTTTTCGGAATAGGGTACTCCAGAATAGCTTTACATTTATCTGGGTTTGTACGGAGGCAGCCATCACCCACAATATAACCTAAATAGTCTACTTCTTTCAACACAAACTTACTTTTGGTCAAATTGATTGTTAAACCAGCGTCCTTCAGATATCCAGCAACCTGTTGTAGCAAATCGAAATGTTCAGCCAGAGTGGAGGATGTGACCAGAAGGTCATCGAGGTACACAAAGACCTTATCGTGTAGCTGGTACGGGATCACGCGGTGCATTAAGCGACAAAGCGTCTGTGGTGCGTTGCATAAGCCAAACGGCATCACCTTGAACTGATACAAGGGCCGTCCAGGAACCGTAAACGCTGTTTTATCGCGGGATGCTGGGGCGAGTGGGATCTGCCAAAAGGCATCCTTCAAATCAATCGCCGAAATGAATCGGGTGTGTCCCAAACGACCCAACAATCCGTTGATTATGGGCAGCGGATACGCATCCTTGACGGTTGCCTTGTTCAGTTCTCTAGCATCCAAGCACAGACGAACTTTCCCATTGGCCTTACGCACCAACGTGACCGGTGAACACCAGGAACTTTGTGACTCCTCGATAACCCCCAGAGACAACATCCTATCCAACTCGGCATACATGAGTTTCTGGATAGCTGGGGACACGGAATAAAAACGTTGTTTGACTGGTTTTGCGGAACCGACATCGATCATATGAGTGTTGAGGGATGTGCGGCCCAAACCTAAAATATCGCTGCTCGGAAAAGATTCGCGGATAAGATCCAATTTACGACGATCATCAGATGTTAAAATATGAAATTTGGGTGTGTTGGTAGTTTCACCTAATTCGTCCGAATTATTCAACGCGGTGATTTTTGGGGAAATTCCAAAACGATTCCAAAAATCGATACCCAAATAAAGCGGTTGTTCCAAGGAAGGGACAACGTGAAAATTCATAAATTTAGTGACTCCGTTAAATTCGACATTAGCTCGTATATAACCGAATACTGGTTGTACTTGACCACTCGCGGTAGTTATGGTGGATGGAAAGTTATGAAATTCAACAAAGGGATTTGACATGAGTTTCTCCGATCCACTCCCGAGAACACTGACACTCGCCCCGCTGTCGAGAAGACCCTTAAAAGGTATCTTATTTATAAAGACCTGGGCGTAAGGCCGAGTGTCACTACCCTCGGAGAATAGAACGGAGGAAATCACATCATTTCTCATTGCGACGCGACGGTTCCAATATTTTTTTGAACGCGTTAAACGATCTAACTTTGCCAATGATGGGGCATTATAGAAAAATTTAAGAGCGACAGGAAGGGAAAGAGGATTGGATGGAGAAGAAGGATCGGAAAAGGAATCATTACTTGCAGACGAGCTTACTTCTTCGTCGGATTCGAATAGGAGCGGATTTCCGCGTCCGTATTGCTCGCTGCATCCTCCAGAATCGGTTTGAGTGGATTTGTCCGTGGTAACATCAGTCTGGGTTGCGGTTGTGGTTGTGGTGATTCTCGTGGCCCAGTCCTCCAAGAACCACTGTTCTGGTTTTCCGACAATCTTGATTGAGCGTTTCGTTCTTCGGCACAACGTCGACAACGCGCAGATATCGTCCCCCGTAGCCCACATCGATAACAAAATAATCCGACTGGAGCCAATTGACAATCCATAAATGTATGTCCCATGTCCGAGCAATTAAAGCACACGATATTTTTGCCGTAATTTGCATGTTGTTTGTAAACTAATCCCGAACTGTCTGCTGGGACTTGTCCGCCCGAACGTCTCGCTGCTGCCAACGAATACCTGCTCCCCGTTTGAATTGCGGATACTGAGTTATCGGGTAGAACATCAGTTAAGGGATAATTCTCATAAGAGTCATATGCTCCAACATCATCATACGGACTGCCTGATAACTCATTGATCACGCGTCGTGGATGGATTGCAGGATCCGCCGGAGCTTTGAGCCGCCGGAAAGACTCCTCCCAAGCAGAACAGCTTTTGATTAGTTCGTTGATGCTGCTGAACTGACGATCTGTAAGGTGGTATTGTAGCGTAGGCTTCATGTTATTCATGAGAATTTGAATGAGCTCTTCGTCGGAATATGGTGTGCGACATTGTAGTGTGAGGGTCCATACATGGTTGTAGAAATCCAGGAAGCTTTCGTTCGGTTGTTGTTTACGTGCCTCGACCATTCTGCGGATTTCGTAATTTGTGCGACGATCTTGAAAGCGCTCGATAATTCCGCTTCGTAGTTCTGACCAGGTCGCGTGCGGGTTGTGTTTACGAAATGTCCAGTACCACTGCAACGCGAGGTCTTTTAGAATGGTGTGGAGCTCCAATAATAAAATTTGTTCGGATAATCCCCGGGATGAGGCGATGGTGTCAACTTGGAACAGGAACATATCGATGTTGATTCCCGATGGAGATCCCGTGAAACTTAGTCCACTACCGGACAACAAACGTCGATCGACAAATTTTGGCGATACTGGCGAACTGGTGGACGTCGGAGGCGCTCGATCGTGTACGGTTGAAATCGGGATGTCTTGTGAGAACAGGTTATTTCCAACGATTTGAGTCTGGAGGTTGGTTTGTCTTTGATCCAACTTGACCAGCTGCTGTGATACCAATTCGAATTTGTGCAGCATGGATTCCAACAAGGTGGTCTCTGCATTTGCCACTTGAGCAGTCTGTACATGGGCTTGTTTTGCAGCGAGCACTTGTTTCAAACTATCCACCGGGATTTGGTCCAGCAGTTCCTCTAGCGTGGACCTGCGTTCCATCTGCCGTGATTTCACGGAATCGTCATCACTACCTATGTCGTCGACCACTATGTCCTTATTTTCGTTGTTCAGGTCGTCTGGAGGAGATAGGTCTAACGCGAAATGTACGCCCTTCGCGCTTGCGATGGAATCGTTGAGCTTTTCCTGATCATCCAGATATATCTGCAGACTGTTCAATAATTCGGAACATGCCTGATGTACCTTACGCGCGGACTGCTCGTATTTCGGTGATTTGAATGCGCGACTAAGCCGGCCTGACAAATGCAACAACCTGGAATGGTAACGTTGGGCCAATAATAAGGGATCCTTCGTAGTCGGACCCAAAAGAGTGATCTCTTCCCGAATCTCCTCCAATTTCTTGAGACACGTTGAGATCTCAATATCCGGTTTCTTCGATGCGCTTGTATGCATTTTTCCGGGAGTTGGTTTAAGCTCGGCCTGCTCACTTCGGACCGCTTCCTCGAGTTGATGAATTCCATCCGATGTGTCGAAGCGGATATCGCGAAGGAGACACTCCACCTCTATCTCATCTGGTTGCAGTAAGGTTACGTCCATTTTGGATTAGGTAGGGATAATGGAATAAGCTCGCTTGATTTAACTCGGTGGAAAATATTGACGTAGTCTTTATTAAATTTATTCAAAAATACAAAAATTTCAATTCAAAATAACTCTAACTCAAACGGAAGGTTTTAAATTAGAGGAAATTACAACTAAAGATATTCCACACCCACTATAACTAGATAATAAAAAAAACACGAAATATTTTTATAAATAACACGAAAAGGAATGGATACCTTGTAAGAGTTTGTGGGTCCAGTATTCCCACGATTAGTTTAACGACGGATAGGACGAGATACCCCCGAAAGTGGCGCTTTTCGATGAGAACCTAATTTGGGGGGGCTCGTTAAAATAATTACAACAAAAATTCAACCAATGAATATCAAATCGTGATAAACAACCAGAAAGTTACCCCGTGCGTTAGATAATACTCAATTCGAATGTGAATTTGATTAACTTCCACTCGATCCCACGGATGGTTACGTTGGATACGTGGTTCTACGTCCGAGTTATCCCACACTGTACGTCTTTGAGGTCTTTCTGGTGTATCCCACGGAAATGAATTCATACAAAATAATAATAAATAAAAGTTAATAATAATAATACCGTAGTTAATGGAACTAGCAACACACCCAGATAAGGAGGCAAAGTAACAAGAGAAAAAAAAATACAAGTAAGATAATAATAAAAGAAGGAAGGAATGATTACCTTGTGGTGGTTTGTGGGTCCAGTATTCCCACGGTTAGTTTAACGACGGAAGACGAGATACCCCCCAAAGTGGCGCTTTTCGATGAGAACCTAATTTGGAGGGGCTCGTTGAAATTTGAAACGATACGAAAAAAAACAATTCAAGCAACTACCAACACACCCAACGGTATGCAGGCAGGAGGCTGATACTCAAGAGATACAAAGGAAAAAGGAAAATAAAATCAAAATGAAATACTAATAAACCCGAGGGTTCCAATACAACCCATAGATCTATAAACCAAAATCAAAAACAATATCAAAATATCAAATAAAACAAATAAAGTTTATAGAAAAATGTTTAATTAATACCACGATACGGATGGTATGATGAGAGTGGAAACCCCACTCCGTGTCAGCTAAATAATAAAATAATAAAGAAATAATAATAATAAAATAATAATAACAGTTGTTGCTCCTCAAATTTCGGTCGAGAAACTTCGGGGCAAGCGAAAATGAAGCTAAGCTAAACCCCAGACAAATGACATCCGAGCTCCACCACAATCGGACACAACATAGTGGAAATGGGAAAGAGCTCGGAAGTCGGATGTCTGAAGAATAGGGGATGACACCCCCCATCTACGCGCAATCAAACAGCCCGTGCTGGTTGCGATCGTAGATAGGGAATGTCAACCGGGAGACTGGCTTTGGTGTGCGCGTCCATGCGAATTCAAACAGTGTGAAACACCGGTTTCGACACTGGACGCGCACGCCAAAGGGAGTGAAGCTACAAATAATAAAAATAAAAAAAATTATCAAAATTCGCGAAATAGCTTGGGCGCCACTGTTACAGGCTGGCTACTGCCAACCTGCAGATATTCACTAAGCTCCTGCAGAGGCCTCCACGGTGATGTTTTGCCGGCTACGTTCTCAGCGAGAAGTGCGAGGGTCGTGGGGTTTGAGGCATGCAGGGCTCCTGGCCTACACCGTGATTAACAGAAAGTTGGGGAAACGCAAATAATAAATAAAAACCGTAGTTCCGCCGAAATTCGTCGGCCGGAACTTGAGGAACGAACAATTCAAAAATTATAAATGGGAGAGAGGTGCCTTGGTGCGCGCATCCATTCGAATTCAAACAGGGCAAAGCCCCGGTTACGAAATTGGATGTGGGCACCAAGGGACCGCAAACACTAAACCGACACAGAGGGAGTCTCCGCTCCCATCATACCGACCGAAAAACTTAGTAATTCATTTTATGATTAATTTTTAAAAAAGGAAACACAAAGAAAACCACTTCCCAACAAAAGGAAAAGGAGGGAACGAGAGGGAGAGCGAGAGAGAGAACAGCAATGCGCATCGAGCGTGCACTTGCTGTGCGGCGCTCGATTACAAAATCCAAAAATTTAAAATAAAATAAAAATTTTAAGAAAAAAAATAATGGAAAAGAAATATAAAATAAAATAAACAAAAAAAAATCGTACCTTAATATATATAACAAATAAAAAAAATGTTGCGGCCTTGAGCGGCCGTCATGCCTCAGGTGGCCTTGTCCCACCCGGACCGTTGCGGTGCCTTTCACCGATACCAAAACGAACCAATAGCCGGTTGGCCACCGGTACCGTTGCGGGGCCTTTCCCCGATACCAAAAAAATCGAATAAATCGAATAGCCGGTTGGCTATCCGTATGTTGCGGGGCCTCTCCCCGATACCAAAAAAAAAATGAATAACTCGAATAGCCGGTTGGCTATCCGTATGTTGCGGGGTCTCTCCCCGTTGTAACGGTGCGTTCGCACACGTAACAATGAAATGTATTTGCCTGTGTTCATAAAATATACAACACGAGTATGAGGTATACTGTACAATGACGCGATTGATTAAACCCCTAAATGATAGCTAGACATTATATCCAACGATCGCACAATTCTCTATGTTGCCGACAGTAATTCGATCGATACCAACAGATGGCAATCCAGTTGGATGTTATCAAATGATTTGCAATGTTTTTATTTTTGAACCCCCTGTGAGGTGTGTCAATAGTCCCGCATAAAATTTGGCGGAAAACAAAAAAAAAAAAAAATATAAAAGGGCGATTAGCAGTGAAACAGGGGTTGTTGAATGTTAAGTTTTGTGCGAGTCACATTAAAAATTTTTGAGTATTGTGAGACAAAAATATTGGAAATATATAGAATAATTGTATAGTACATACATTAAGTTAATAAATTAAATTTCATTTTTTTGTGTAAATCTAATATATAATATTTAATAAGTTGAAAAAAAAAATATAAAAAAAAGTTAAGAATTTCATGCAAAAGAAAAATATTTATCAAGAAAACAATAAAAAATTAGTAGAAATCCATAAAAGTGTAAGTTCGTTAAATAAAACGGTACCAAAATACACTGGACTAAACTGTGAAAAGTGATAAATTCTAGATTGTATGTAACGACAAATTTCTGAGCCATACGTATAAGAATTTGTGAAACGTATGTGCAAGAAAAAATATCTGAATTTCTGCATAGTGGAAGTGAATTAAATAATAAAAAATAAACTGAAAAAAAAATAAACTGAATATCGTACCGATCATAATTATAAAATTTCGGTGCTTGTGTGATTCATAATAAATAGAACAATAACCATAGAAAAATTATTAATTTTTATTGATGAATCGATGCACAATGATTTTACAGTGTTTAAGCTAATTTGTGTTACACTCTTGTTATGTAGTGCGTATACTAAATATCTGTATGGGACTCTTAGTACGTACGAATATAGACGTATATATATATATATATATACCGTGTCTAAAGAAATTTTGTGAATCAGTGATTGAACTAATATAAAATTAGGAAAAAAAAGTATGCATACTCTACCGTAATAGTCAGGAACAACTATACACCAAGCTGTAAATCCGGATTTAGCCGCTACAACGGGGAAGTCAAATTTTATATTCATATTATTTTAATATTTAAAACTATTAAACATCAAATTAAAAAAAAAAATTAAAATGAAAACTCCAAACATAAGACATTCAAAAATAATAAAGAGTAATTAATTAATACTAGGTTAATCTTAAGTAATTAATCTTATTTTTTTTTCTCAATTTTTTTTATATACCAATTATTTCCTTTTATTTTTTAAGCCAACGATTTCAAATACTATTTCCTAATTAAATTTTTCCTTGTATTTTATTATCGGGGTTGAATAATAAAGCAAATACAATTCTTTTAGTCGATTTGAAATCGTTTGCGTGGGAAATAAAAAATTATAAAAATTTATGAATTAAATAGTTAACACTAATCTTACTAACGTTATTTACAATATTTATCTCTTGCATTTCCGAAAAAAATTGTTTTTCGCAACGGATAAATAAACACTTTTAACATTACTCAAAATTCATATTGTTTTTCTTCTATTGGGGTTCTTTTTTTCGAATATTTGTGCGGGTTATTATGGGGTCAAAAATGTGCAATAATTTCATGAGTTTTTTTTGATTAAGTGAAGTGAATTTAGATATGTGGAGCTAATTGAACGAGCATGATGGGGATGGATTAGGGTAAGTATCCGGTCATAGATAGGTAGGTAATTGGCATCGTTTCCTTCCCCGCGGTTACTCTTGGCTCACATATACTCTTCAAATCCCACGCCCAAAACCCTGATGCTTAGCCGGCAACGACCGCTGAAGAGTCCCTGTGTGAACCCAAATTTCTATAGCATTTGTGTGACTTGGAGAATGAATTTCGGGTAAATTTTGTTCTCGTTCCGTTTTCATTATAGATGGTTTTTTGTTGTTGTTGTTGATTAATTACTTTTTTTTTTTTTTTTTAAATTTTGTTCGCGTACATTCTCCAGGTCAAACGAATTGTTACAGTGGCGCCCAAACAAATATGGCTTTCCCTTATAAAATCATTTCCTTTTTCCGGTATCCATCTTTCTTCCTTCCGATTTTTAGCTTATGTTTTTTTTCCTAATATCCAAAATGGATAAAATTTTATAATTTTTTTGTTGGTATTTTTTCTTTTGTTGAATTAGGAATCGAACATAGTTTTGTATAAAAATTTATTCATTTTTTTTTCCCCCTCTATCTTCCATAATACATGGTGTTTCTGATCAACTCGAATCTACCTAATACTACATTTTGTATAGATTTTGGTTACAAATTTTGGTTGGTCATAATACCCTATAATAATTGTTTTACATCATCTGACTTGATTTCCTCTCCGGAGTTTGATTGCTTGACTCAGTTGATGTCAAACCTGTTCGTGTAAGTACAGTTTAGCAAATTTGAGTACTTCCGGTTTTGTACTGTTTGATTTGTTGAATTGCTGAATTGTAATTTAAATTATCATTGTCCATTTCCTTCTCTTCCTTTCCCTAAGATGCCAATTACCTACTATAAATAAATTCGCAAATGCTAAATAACGTTTCTAATGACAAAAAAATACTGCTCTAATTCATCCTCACCTGCGTCTTATTAATTTCATCTCATTAATATCATTTCGGCTCATTTATTAATTTTGTTTGAGTTGCACATATTTTGTACTTTATTTATCATTAATCATTACTTATTAATATTCAGTCATAATAAAAATTGTGTTTAAATTTTAACGAATTCGCAAATTAAATTATTTGTTTGCTACACTGCTTTTCGTGAAAGTTTATATTTTTTTTATTTTTATATCTTAGTTTTGGATTTTTTTTATTTTATTCTTATTGTTGGGAAATAAGAAACAGGAAGGACTTGCAAATCATTTATCATTCTCAGATATTTAACTCAATATTTGTGGTTATATAAATTAGTTTTATTATTATTTTTTTTGGGTGCTAACCATTCGCATCAAATCCAAATTTACATTTTTGTTCTATATGAACACAAAATTTTATACATTCACATATATAGGTATTATATGAGTATTACATATATAATATCTAATTGCATATAAATACAAAATTTTTTTTATTTAGCGTTCCGTTTCAATATGATAGTTCGTGAATCGGATACATCTTGAGTTTGTTTGTTAACACATCATATCACTAGCATCGTAAAAGTTATTTTAATTTTTTTAAGAATTTTTTTTATATAAACAAAATGGACATATTATCATTAAAGGCGGATGAACTTGAAGTTGAATACGAGATTCGCGGAATTGATCCCGATACACCCGAGGCAACGAATCATCTGCTAGACCTAATAGCTTCTGAGAAACTCGGTACGGTAACCGTTCCGCAGCGAATGCATTCAAAAGCATCGAAACGACCTGATACTGAGATTGAAACCTGCAGTACAAAATTAATTAAATTACAAAGCGACGTTTCTAATTTGAAAGACCTACCGGACGAGACAAGAAATACAACGGCCTGTTACATTGCCTCCCGTTTGTTACATGTTTTGCGGAGGTTAGAACGCGCCTCTCAATCACGCACTTACCGAGACCAAGCGCTTCAAGTGAAAACCTCCTGTGAAGGCCTATTGTCCTCAATCAATATTTACTTAGATGATGGAGAAAAATTAAATGAATCCCTTGAGGCAGCTAGTCAAGTAACCATCACTCAGGTTACGTCCGAAAATTTAAGCGCGCTTCCGAATGACCCTTCTTCGTCTAAAGCCAGTGAGACACCTAATACAATTCCGACTGCAGATTTGAAGTCTACGTCTAATAACTTTGACAATAATCAAACTGAGACTGATGGTAGAAAGCTTTCAGATAATCAAAATTTATTTATGACAACTATGATGGCACAATTGAATCAACTATCTTCACAGTTGACATTGATAACGAAAAGGCAGAATGATTTTCAAACTCAACTAGATAATCGTATACATACGCCTTCAATTCCGGTTAGATCAGTTGCATATCCTCCTCCCGCCCCATCTGTTGCTGGAATAACATCTGCCGCTGGATTTGTCAATCAGCCAACCCCATCACATGTGCGATTTGTAGAGTCTTCTCTTCCAAATCCCACACCAAGTCAAACTTATTCCGCTACTGCTTCCAGCTTTCCATTGGTTAATAATACCATTCATCCGAATCAACATTTCGTAAATACTGGTACAGCTTGGAATCACAGCGAGCCAACGCAACCACATAATATGTCATTTAATGCCCCATTCACCAATGATCCCACCAATCAGGTAAGGAATTCAACATCATCACCGGTGTATGGTACCACAACAAGCAATCATAATCATTCTGGAATGAAGCAACTTTCTCAAAGTGGTATTTCCTATAACGGGGATCCTACTGGTATAACCGTACAAATGTTTTTCTTTCAGTTAGAGTCAGTGGCTTCCTCTATGAATTTAAGACCAGAAATCTTGTTGGTGGAAATGTATTCGGTGCTAAAAGGGGTCGCTTTACATTGGTACTGGACTTATCGGAAGCACAATCCTTTCGCGTCCTGGGTCGACCTCAAGCGGGATTTTATCGAGCGATTTAAAGACCGACGCACTGAGTATGAAATCCGGAGAATGGTGGAATCACGCAAGCAACAGTATAAGGAAAGTTTTATGGAATTTTATCACAGCGTTTGGAGCTTAACCTTGCAGTGTCAGACGCCTTATAGCGACGCTGAGCTCATTCAATTACTAATGACCAATATGATTCCTGCATTGCAATATCAATTAACGGACCGACATTTTTCAAATATCAATGATCTGATTAAGAGCTGTGTGGCATGGGAAGATACCTTTAAGAGGCTGCGTATTCAACCGGACAGTATTGCCAGTCATAAACGTGCGATTCATGCATTTAATGTTTACCAAGAGGATAATGGTTCTGTCAGAGAAGAACGGCGTGAATCGACCGTTACGGAAAATAATGCGCCCTATTCATTAGCTGCATTTAATAATAATTCGAATGCTGCGGGGACCTCCCAACGTCTCGCAGGAACCTCACAACAAAACCTCAACCATATTTCAAATACTACCCGTTCTCACTCGTCAAATAAGGCAGATTACGTAATCTGTTTCAATTGCGATGACATCGGTCATATGTTTATGGACTGTCCGATACCTCCGACTGGGTTGTTTTGTTATCGGTGTGGTCTAAAAGGAACCATTTCCTCAAGATGCTCGAGATGCTCGGAAAACTCAATGAGGGCACCGTGGAGAACTGGGAACCACAGTACCCCAAAATACATTCAGCCCAGCACGCCTCGGCAAGATACTCCTCCAATTACCCAATCAACTTCAACATCGGCAAATCCGTCGAAATAGACTCCGTCACTGCTTCCGAAGAATTTTCCGCCAATAATTCCGAAACCACAAACACTTCCAACTCTGTTCGTCTCAATGACCTTACTATCACAAATCCTAGCTTCAATTATAGCACATGTAGCCCATTCGAGGTCTCATCCAAAATATTGAACTCACGGGATCCTGATACAACCAAAGCTCCCACTGATGGAAATTTGCTCGCATCAGGTGGGCCCGGTACTAATTCTAACCCGGAAAACGATACAGTTTCCAGCTCATTGAGTTCAGTATCTGATATAACTTCGGTTTCCGGCCGATTGTACAGTGAACAACGAAAAGCCCGGTCACAAACTTATTGGAATCATCGAAGATACAGAAAATCCCTTATTCTTTCATCCATAATTTGCTCAGAAAAGGGGGACATGAGACCATACGCCCACGTTACTATAAACAATATTCCATATACCGGTCTCCTAGATAGTGGGGCCAGTATAAGTGTTCTAGGAAAGGGATCGGAAATTTTTTTTGTCAAACGCTACTACTAAATTTCATCACTTTCCGTCGTTTATTAATACAGCAAGTGGACAACAAGAACGCATTTTTGGGTATATCAATGCTCTCGTAAATTTTCTCGGCACCGCTCATAACATGAGGCTTTACATAGTACCTTCTCTGGAACAGTCGCTTTATCTTGGGATTGACTTTTGGAACCTCTTTCAAATCTCTCCTAGTTTGTCATCCCTATCATTTAATTGTGAACCCTTCCAAGATGAAGAATCCCCGATATTTCATACATTAAATTCAGAAGATCAAAGTGCATTGAACAATATTAAAGAAAGCTTTCCTTCAAGTGCTAAACTCGGTTTAGGTCAAACAAATTTATTAAACCACGTTATAGACATCGGCACCGCGAAACCGGTTAAACAGCGCTATTACGCAGTATCACCTGCCATCCAGAAATTGATGTACACCGAGTTAGATCGAATGTTGTCTCTTGGTGTGATCGAGGAATGTCAGAGCTCCTGGTGTTCTCCTATCACCCTGGTACGCAAGGCTAATGGTAAAGCGCGTTTGTGTCTGGATGCCCGCGAGTTGAACAAAGTGACCGTCAAGGACGCGTATCCGCTTCCGCTTATTTCTGGATTGTTGGGTCGTTTGGATCAAACTCGTTTCATTTCTGCTATCGATTTAAAAGATGCCTTTTGGCAGATACCACTCGACCCGCAGTCCAGAGATAAAACAGCGTTTACGGTCCCTGGACGGCCTTTGTATCAATTTCGGGTCATGCCATTCGGGTTGTGCAATGCACCGCAAACCCTTTGCCGCCTGATGCACCAAGTGATCCCCCACCAACTTCATGACAAAATATTCGTTTATTTAGACGATCTTCTAATCACATCCGCTACATTAGAGGAACATTTTGAGTTATTGAAAGAGGTGGCCTGTCGCTTGAAATCAGCTGGTCTTACGATAAACCTCGAGAAAAGCAAATTTTTATTAAAAGAGGTCAACTATTTGGGATATGTAGTTGGTAATGGATGCCTCCGGACCAACCCCGAAAAGTGTCGGGCTATTCTGGACTTTCCGCGACCTAAAACTACTAAACAAATCCGACGATTTTTAGGAATGTGCGGCTGGTATAGACGTTTTATTAAGAATTTCGCCTCCTTAGCCGCTCCCCTTACGGACCTCACTGGCAAAACGAAGCAAAAATGGACCGATGCTGCAGAAAATTCATTCGCCTCACTAAAACTAGCCCTTTCGTCCGCCCCTATCTTAGCCAACCCTGATTATAATCGACCTTTCATTATACAGTGTGACGCAAGTTCCGTCGGAGTAGGAAGTGTGCTCTATCAACTTGATTCGGAAGGTACCGAACACCCCATAGAGTACATCTCTCATAAGCTCAACTCCGCCCAACAAAACTATTCTATCACCGAGCTTGAGTGTTACGCCGCGGTGTTGAGCGTGAAAAAATTTAGGCCCTACATCGAAGGGTATCCCTTTACCATCTACACTGATCATGCCAGTTTGCGCTGGCTGATGGGACAGAAAGATTTATCAGGACGTCTGGCCAGATGGAGTCTACAGCTCCAATCATACGACTTCCAGATTGGATACCGCAAAGGGTCGCTTAATGTAGTACCTGATGCCTTATCTCGAGTGTTTTGCGATGCCCTTACTTCTGTTACACCTAAAAGTTCGGAAAACGAAGTACCGGTTCTTCAAATTGATTTGGATTCTCCAAGGTTTTTAGATGACGAATATTTGAACCAGATCCAGCAAGTGGAAAAACTCAAGGATTGTGATCACAATTTTGCCGTTCGAGATGGTAAACTGTTAATATGTCCGTCATTTGGTACACGGTATCTGGACTCAGATCTTCCCGAATATAAGCTGGTAGTACCTGCCTCTTTAACTCCGGATCTAATTGAACAGTCGCACGTAGCCCCTACTTCAGCTCACATGGGAATTGCTAAAACGATAGAAAGACTGCAAAGGCAATTTTACTGGCCTCGAATGTCACTGGATGTTAAGGAGTTTATTTCTAAGTGTGTAAAATGTAAGATGAACAAACCGGTAAATTATTCGACTCGACCTGTCATGGGATCACAGACAGAATCCACTAGGCCCTTCCAGAAGCTGTTCATAGACTTTTTGGGACCATATCCGCGGTCAAAACGAGGAAATTGTTTCATAGTGATAGTCCTAGATCATTTCTCCAAATTTATTATAATCAAACCGTTAAGAGAGGCGTCGGCTTCTTTGCTGTGCTCGTTTCTCGAAAACGACGTTTTTCTGATGTTTTCAGTTCCGGAGGTTGTAACATCTGACAATGGTAAACAATTCCTGTCAAACTTATTTAAAGACCTACTTGAGAAGTATCACATTGCTCATATTCGTACTCCCGTTTACTCGCCCCAGAGTAATGCGTCGGAGCGAGTAAATCGAACCTTACTGTCCGCCATCCGCTCGTATATCGAAGATCGAGAACACACTGAATGGGATAAGTACCTACCAGAGGTGGCAGCCGCGTTACGTAACGTTATACACGAATCCGTTCGATACTCTCCTCACTACTTAGTGTTTGGGCAACATATGTCGCTGCACGGTTCTGAGTACCGATTACGTAAGCTGTTGTTCAACGAGGATGCGAATGAAGTGCAAATTATGTGTAAAGCTGATAGATTAAACTTGATAAGGAACAATGTTGCTCATTATCTTAAAGTGGCACACGAGAGAGTCGCAAGACATTATAATTTACGGAGTAGAACTCGCAACTTCCAAGTCGGTCAATCAGTTTTTGTCAGGTCTTTTCAGCAAAGTAATGCCTCAAATAGGTTTTCGGCCAAGCTGGCTTCAAAATTCGTTCCTGCGGTCATAGACGCCAAAGTTGGTAATGTGGCATATAAGATTAAAGATTTAAAAGGCAAACCCTTAGGTACATATCACGGGAAAGATATTAAAACATAATACGATTGATGCTGGTTACCTGTTTACAGTACTTCTTCCCTTCAGTACCATCTTATGCCCGGCTATGAGACTTTCTCGGGTGTAGGTCGTCCCCACGACTTGTAACGGTGCGTTCGCACACGTAACAATGAAATGTATTTGCCTGTGTTCATAAAATATACAACACGAGTATGAGGTATACTGTACAATGACGCGATTGATTAAACCCCTAAATGATAGCTAGACATTATATCCAACGATCGCACAATTCTCTATGTTGCCGACAGTAATTCGATCGATACCAACAGATGGCAATCCAGTTGGATGTTATCAAATGATTTGCAATGTTTTTATTTTTGAACCCCCTGTGAGGTGTGTCAATAGTCCCGCATAAAATTTGGCGGAAAACAAAAAAAAAAAAAAAATATAAAAGGGCGATTAGCAGTGAAACAGGGGTTGTTGAATGTTAAGTTTTGTGCGAGTCACATTAAAAATTTTTGAGTATTGTGAGACAAAAATATTGGAAATATATAGAATAATTGTATAGTACATACATTAAGTTAATAAATTAAATTTCATTTTTTTGTGTAAATCTAATATATAATATTTAATAAGTTGAAAAAAAAAATATAAAAAAAAGTTAAGAATTTCATGCAAAAGAAAAATATTTATCAAGAAAACAATAAAAAATTAGTAGAAATCCATAAAAGTGTAAGTTCGTTAAATAAAACGGTACCAAAATACACTGGACTAAACTGTGAAAAGTGATAAATTCTAGATTGTATGTAACGACAAATTTCTGAGCCATACGTATAAGAATTTGTGAAACGTATGTGCAAGAAAAAATATCTGAATTTCTGCATAGTGGAAGTGAATTAAATAATAAAAAATAAACTGAAAAAAAAATAAACTGAATATCGTACCGATCATAATTATAAAATTTCGGTGCTTGTGTGATTCATAATAAATAGAACAATAACCATAGAAAAATTATTAATTTTTATTGATGAATCGATGCACAATGATTTTACAGTGTTTAAGCTAATTTGTGTTACACTCTTGTTATGTAGTGCGTATACTAAATATCTGTATGGGACTCTTAGTACGTACGAATATAGACGTATATATATATATATATACCGTGTCTAAAGAAATTTTGTGAATCAGTGATTGAACTAATATAAAATTAGGAAAAAAAAGTATGCATACTCTACCGTAATAGTCAGGAACAACTATACACCAAGCTGTAAATCCGGATTTAGCCGCTACAACGGGGAAGTCAAATTTTATATTCATATTATTTTAATATTTAAAACTATTAAACATCAAATTAAAAAAAAAAATTAAAATGAAAACTCCAAACATAAGACATTCAAAAATAATAAAGAGTAATTAATTAATACTAGGTTAATCTTAAGTAATTAATCTTATTTTTTTTTCTCAATTTTTTTTATATACCAATTATTTCCTTTTATTTTTTAAGCCAACGATTTCAAATACTATTTCCTAATTAAATTTTTCCTTGTATTTTATTATCGGGGTTGAATAATAAAGCAAATACAATTCTTTTAGTCGATTTGAAATCGTTTGCGTGGGAAATAAAAAATTATAAAAATTTATGAATTAAATAGTTAACACTAATCTTACTAACGTTATTTACAATATTTATCTCTTGCATTTCCGAAAAAAATTGTTTTTCGCAACGGATAAATAAACACTTTTAACATTACTCAAAATTCATATTGTTTTTCTTCTATTGGGGTTCTTTTTTTCGAATATTTGTGCGGGTTATTATGGGGTCAAAAATGTGCAATAATTTCATGAGTTTTTTTTGATTAAGTGAAGTGAATTTAGATATGTGGAGCTAATTGAACGAGCATGATGGGGATGGATTAGGGTAAGTATCCGGTCATAGATAGGTAGGTAATTGGCATCGTTTCCTTCCCCGCGGTTACTCTTGGCTCACATATACTCTTCAAATCCCACGCCCAAAACCCTGATGCTTAGCCGGCAACGACCGCTGAAGAGTCCCTGTGTGAACCCAAATTTCTATAGCATTTGTGTGACTTGGAGAATGAATTTCGGGTAAATTTTGTTCTCGTTCCGTTTTCATTATAGATGGTTTTTTGTTGTTGTTGTTGATTAATTACTTTTTTTTTTTTTTTTTAAATTTTGTTCGCGTACATTCTCCAGGTCAAACGAATTGTTACACCGTTACCAAACTGGGTTGCGGCCTTAGTGCCGTTAAGTTGCGGGGCCTCTCCCGATACCAATAACAACAATGTACAACTGGCCGGCTGGCCACCTGCACGTTGGGGTTGTACACCAAACCCGTAAAATATTTTGTTTGGCGTCCTCTCGCCGTTATGGTGTTAAATGCCGTTGATCGTGGGCGTTACCAAAACCGTAAATTCAAATTTTGCAAAACAATTTTTATGGTATACGCCCGCTTTCTAAGCACCGTGTAATTTTCTGGCTACTACAAATACCACCACTATGCTCCAATTCACGTATTATATAATTCCGAGTGCTTGAATTATTTTAATTACACCTTTTCCTTCCTTGCACTGAAGGCTCAAGAAAAATGTTATACCACCCTTGTCTCCATCCAAAACACAAAAACCAACATGGATATTTTATTTCCAAATCATTAATAAAAAATTTCTTCTTTTGTACTTTATTTATTTGTGTTTTTTTTTTCTTTTTGTATAAGGACCAAAAACCAGAGTTTGTGAATTAAATTTACACAACTCTCAACAATATATATTTTTAGTTACCTTTTGGTAACTTATAATTTTAATTATAAAGAAAATCACAAATTGTCTTTTTTAATTACTTAAATTTTAACAATATCTAAATCTTCACTGTCTCAAAATCACTACTCGAATGACAAACAAAAAAATATATTCGAGCGTCGCACAGCTCGTAAAACGTTTTAGAAGAAAATGCATCTCTCTTCTCTGTCTCTCCTTTATACCAAATTTTCGTTGGTACAAAAGAGAGACATACAAGAAAAAAACATTTTTTTTAAAACGTTTTACTTTGCACACACTCGATGCGCATTGTTCTCTCTTTCTCTACCATTTTCGTTCCGTTGCCAACATAACAGAAGAAAACACACAAGAATCCATCCACCAAGAAATCACGTTCAGACAACAAAAACCCGGACGCAAGAAACCACGTGGAGAATAGAAACAAATTTACAAAAATGTCTTGTTAAGACCACACAGTCGTAACAAAGGTTAATCTATAATATCGAGAGTTGGTCATATTGTATTTACCGCTTTAAATTGGCGCAATCCTCCAGATTGGTCCTGAACACTAGAGGCACATGGTTTTAGTTGATTATCAATTGTTCTTGACACAAAATTGTTGGGTTTAGAATTAAGGAAGTGAACGTGTTATGTATATATTCCACGTAGCCTGTGAACAAAGTCCCTGCTGGTACTGGCATCACGTAAATATTATGTCAAATGGGTCAGTTGTACAAGATGCCGAGGGTGACCTCGTTCACTTGGCAAAGCACATCAACAAAGATTAATGTTATAGGGTTAGTAGTTTATAAAATAAATAAAATATTAGCAATGTAAGGGTTAATATTTTACAACATCAATGATAGAGTTAACAGTCTATAGTAGAATGAAATAGGTAGGATCAGAGCAGGTATTTAAAAAAGGAAGAAGTAGTAATAAATTGACATTTTTTTTTTTTTTTTTTTTTAATTTTATTTCCAATATAAATTTTACAATTTTAAATAGTTATGGAAATTTCAAGTATTAAATTTGACATTGAGTGAGTACAAAAATGTGTTACACATATGTATAAAAGAAAACTAAGATGCTAACTGTGTTTGTTCATTATATTATAAAACTTATGATTAATGTAGAGACAGTATTTAGTAACCCGGAACATACAAGATGTGACATACTATATCACTCTGTATAATTTTGATTTTGTTCTTTAAGAAACGATAGAGCCAATTACATTATCTGTGACATTGATCATACTCTCTGCAAAACTCGTTGTATAGCATTTCTTTAATATATATCTTGAATTTAGAGACCGGAAGAGTTCTAATGTTAAGTGGTAATTCGTTAAAGAGATGCAGGCCTCGGTAAAATACACTTCGTGTAGATGATGTATTCCTGTAAGTGGGTAATCTCAGATCATTGGCTTGTCTAGTGTTCCTCATAGTTAATTGAAAATTTGTTTCGAGCAGAAGCGAGGATTTTATCATACTGTTATTAACCAAGTATATTAGCATTATATAACTAAAGTCAACTAGTTTGGAAACAGGTAGTAGATCCGCAGAATACAATAATTTTGTGGGATATCTATGCGGTAACTTATAAAGTGCCTTTATTGACTTATTCTGGTATATTTGGAGATCGTTTAATTTATTAGTGGAGCCCCAGACTGGTATTAAATATAGTAGATTGGAATGAATGAACGAGTAGTATAGTTGTTTTTTAATAGAGCTATTCAAAAATTTGGCAGATCTTCTAAAGGCACCTATTATTTGCGCCAGACGTAAATTTAATTTGTCTGTGTGGGATGGCCAACATAGGCGAGTATCAATACTTAAACCCAGATAATTGTTCACGTCTGATTTCGTAATGATTTCATTGTTTACTTGCAAAGTAGTAAAATTGGGAATTATATTTTTGTTAAACGTCATATACATAGGTGGTTTTATTTAGATTTAATTTTAGTTTATTCCAATCGAAATATTTTTTTAGAAGGCATAAATCACTTTCCATGTCTTGCTTGAGTGCATAATGGTTTATAGATCCATATACGATTGCGAGGTCATCCGCAAATAGTTGTGGTTTACCGTTCAACGGTAAATTAAATATATCATTAACATATATTAGAAACAGTATTGGACCCAATATTGAACCTTGTGGTACACCAGAAGATAAGTCTAAGAACTGTGAGGAAGTGTTACCTAATTTAATAAATTGTTTACGGTTTGATAAATAGTTTCTAATCAGACTGAGGGCTTTATCGCGAATTCCAACGTTGTATAATTTCTCAATCTCACACAATCAAATGCCTTCATCAGATCGACAAAAATACAACCTGTAGATTTACCTTCTTCTAAGAATCTGTAAATGTTATTCATTAGGCACAAGGTTGCAGAGGTAGTGCTTGAGTTTGTTTGAAACCCATATTGAAACTCTGAGATCAAATTGTTAATTGAGATGTGTTGTATCAGTCTGTTCAGAATAAGCCTTTCAAATAATTTGGAAATGGTCGGTAACACAGATATAGGCCTATAATTGCACATTTCAAATTTGTTACCACCCTTAAAAAGTGGAATTATTTGAGCGATTTTAAGTTTGTCTGGAAATTTAGAATAATCTAAACAGTGGTTTATATAGTTTTTTATGACGGGATTCAGTTCCTTAGAACATGTTTGAATAACAAAGGTAGGAATGTTGTCATAACCTTTAGCACAAGCTGTGTTTAAGGATCTTATCAAATGGTCGACTTCGTCATCCGTAATTAAATCAAAATTATCTAAATGATTGACGCAAATATCTGGTGTAGGTACATAAGTTAAATCAATATGACAGGAGTTAGAAATTTCGGCACCTACATTTATAAAGTAATTATTAAGAAGTTCAGATACTTCATTTTGGTCATTATACAATTTATCATTCACCTTTACAGATATTTGATTTATCGATTTAGCTGTGGTGGTTTTATTACTTAAAACTTCATTGATCAGGGTCCAGATTCTCCTCGGGTTCTTAGAATTTTGCAAGAACCTCTTGCGGTAGTATGATTTTTTAGCACATATTATTGTCATTTTTAATCGGTGCTGATACTCTAAAGCTTTGAAGGTATAAAAATGGTTAGACGGATATTTGTTCTTTAGTTTATTAAAGAATATTCGTTTGTTATAAAGAACTTTAATGTTATTAGTAAACCAGGGTTTATTAAGTTTTGTTGTTGCCTTGCTGGTAAATTCTAGTAATTTGGTATTTTGGTGAACAGACTCACATAATTGTTTGTGGAACACTTCAAACTCAAATTTATTAGGTTCTAGTGAAAACTGTTTAATAAGATTGCATACCGGTTGATAGTCAGTTTTCGAAAAGCTGGAGGAAATATTAATATTGGTTTTGATTTGAATATTTGTTATTATAAATCGATGATCGGAAAAATCAGAATCACCGTATAATATTGAAAAAGGCTAGTTTATTGAGCTATACATGATCTAATAGGGTGGATATCAGGGATTTTCGAGTATAATATTGTATGTTTAAATTGTTCTTAATCGAGAATCCACAGGAAAATAACATACACAGATACTGGTTTACCAGATATGCCGAAGAGTCGAATAAATTAATATTGAAATCGCCATAAACAATTGACTGCGGATAGGCCGCCAACTTAGATTCTATGTAAGTAATAAAATGATTTATGCTGGAATCGGGTGGGCGGTAGAAGACAAGTAACCTAATATTGCATAGTTTGACTGACATAAAATCAAAGTCTTGGTTAACCTCTTTTTCATCTAGCACAGCATCCAATCCGACCCTTATGAACATAGATATGCAACAGCATGCATGTTTAGGCGAAATCACTGAACGAAATAAATGGAATGGTGTAAAACCATCCATATGCACAGAGTTTATGCTATCATACTGACAAAGAAATGTTTCCACAAGAATAATAACATCCACACGAAGGTTTAGATTATATAAGAAATATTCTAATTGTTCCAATTTATTTTTTAATCGATTTATATTAAAATAAACTATGTTCCGATTCGAATGCTTTTGGAGTTTTACATGTCGCACAAAAGAGTCCTGCTCTAGAAAATGAGTATCACTGACACTTGACATTGCAACATAAACACTACTTGCGACAAAATACAAAAGTACTTTCTGAAATTGTGGTAACGGATATAATAATATAATGAACAAAACACTTACAATATTTGATGTAGAACAACTAAATTTATGTATGTCTGTATGCAAAATGACGGAAAATTTAATAAGTGTATTTATAATGTCATTGCTATCTAGTTATCTCCAATTGTTGTTATGATATGAATGATTCCAAATCATCTGTTGTTTTAATAACGACAGGTACCGTATTTTCATTGCCTCGTAATAAAATATTTGGAAGTAATAAAACATTGAAGCGAGAATAGTGTCCGTGTTGAGTGCGTTTGTGAAAAAAGCGCTTACAACTGGCTCAAATAATAATCGGTTAATTTTATACATAATAAAATAATAGTGATTACTACAAAATTATATTCTCATTCGGGAGGTTTTTTTATAACTTCGAATCTTTATTCAGAGAAATTTGTACAATGAATTTTATTCAAAGTATTGTCCATCGTTAGTTTTGACTTCTTCCCATCTGGCAGCATACGGATTCCGCGTCGAAAAAAATCCTCATATTTTGATGCGATCCAAGAATCAACTCAATTTATGGCTTCTTCGTAAGCAGTGAAGTGGTGCTCGGACAGACCATGAGTCATCGACCGGAACAAGTAGTTGTGGGGAGAAGCGGCTACCCGAAATAAGATAAGTTTTCAACTTATCTTAATTTTCTTAATTAAGAAAAGCGTTTTTAATTCATTATGAAAATGATTTAAGAAAAGTTCATAGAAATGAAATAATAAAAGTTTATTTAAGATGTGCACTTCTTAATTCATTTTCAAAATATTTTAAGAAAAGTAAAAAAACTGAAATAATTTGTTTTTCTAATTATTTAGGAAATGATTTTTCCAGGAAAATTTTGAAATTTTTTACAATTTTTTTTTTACCTATAGTTTAAAATTATAAATAAAATTTGACACTTGAAGAATTGTATAAATTCTGGAAAAGCGGGGGTTTTGGGGCACCCCTATCCTCTAAGGCAGTGATTCTTAACAGGGGGCCGCGGCCCCCTGGGGGTCCGTAAGAAGTTTGCAGAGGGGCCTCCAAAGTTTGCAAAATTTCCTTCAGAATATAAAAAAAAAAAAATTGATGTATAAGGTAAATGTACCAATTACCGACAGTATAAGAATCTCGTTGACGTTCTGTTAAGATATTTTTTCGGGTCTCGTTTATTTGGGTCTGCTTATTTCATATATTAATCATAAAAATTAAATAATTTCATTGCATAAAGTCTATGTTCTTATTATGACGGGAAAAAATCTCGGATTTTTCTATCCCAGATTTTTTTTTTTCAATTTTTTTAACTTTTTTGTATGAAAAGAGGCGTGACTGTCGTATAATTTACGTGATGTAATTGGTTGAAACGAAGGGATAGAAAAATCCGAGATTTTTATCCGTCGTATGAACTCGCTGTCATACGCGATTTATTTTTGATCTAATTTCCGGCAGCTCTTGTTCGTATTATCGGCACTGTAAAATTTAAGCGGAAGATATTCAAGGCTGACATAACAAAAACACAATTTTCAAATTTTCAATAAAACAAACTTTTATTTTTTGTATTTTTTATTAAACGTTAAGTGTTATAAACAAATTATGACCTCCTAATTCACAACTAGGATATTAACATTAGAAATTCAATCAAAAAATAATAAAACTACACGATAACAAAAATAATTCAGGTACTAGATAATTTTACTAAAATTAATTAAAATTATTCTTTTAGAAAGCTTCGATTTCAGCAACCGCATAAATTCCTCTGGCATTTAATAGAGAAGGAGGGCTGATAACACTACATACTTCTTCCTCTTTATACCAAATAGCGTCGTCCTTGCTCGACCATTTCCAGTTTTGACCACTCGCATTGTTTTAATGTATGTTTCATTTTCTTTTACTTCCAACACAGCCCCAGGGAAATACTCTCCTTCGTATGCAACTATGACATAATCGCCAGGACCGCACATGATATGGAAAAGTGACACAACTCAAAAAATGAACTTTTTGAGTTAATTCACTTATAGAAAGATGCGCAATGTTAGATTTCATATCCCGCAATAAAAACATTTTTGTTTTTCCTTGAACGAAAATGATAGAGCGCGGTGTCGTTCTTCGTTTTACGATTTTGATATTAAATAACGTAATTAATTTTTTTGTTTTTGCTCTCCTGAAAAATTTTAATTTTGAGTTGTGTCACTTTTCCATATCATGTGCAAATGTTTTTTTTTATTTCTCTTACCTGCGATCCGACATCTGTTTGAAAATTAGGGTTATGATCTTGGTTGAAAATTCATTTTATAAACTGTTCCGTTCATTTCTCTTTTCCTTCTTTCAATTTTTCTTTTCCTCTCATTTCAATTCTCCTTAAGTGTTCAAAAATGTACCTATTTGATGTAATTGGATCAGGAGTAATTTTCCTTTTGACAATTTTCTTCTTTTCAGTTGGAGCCTCCGGATAATAGAAAGATTTTTGAATGGGGTGTGAAAATCCTCTTTAAACGACAAATAAGACCAACCCGGTTGCTGCGTTATATTATTGTTTTGATCAGCAATATTTTAAATTGGCGTACCCATAACTACTGCACTGGATGTAATTTGGGATTCAGGAACAATGTTCAAATCAAGATCTTCGTAAAGACATACCAAGCCATCATTATCCACAATGCAATTCAATACTTGATTTTCCGGCCATAAATTTACGTTTGGCGTTGTTTCATTGTCAATCAATGATTGAATTTTTCTTGTGTCTCCGCCTGCGAAATCTATTTATTTTTTCAAATTTCACGACTTTCCAGATGATGATGATTAAAAGTATTTTATTCAAAGTATTGCAAAGTATACATTTTTCCCATTTTTCTAGCAATGCATGGATGGCATGCGACAAAAACTGTTCTTCTTCTGGGGCAAACCATAGTTATCGAGTCATTTACGTAGGAAGTAAAGTGCTCCTCAGCAAACCCATGCCCCATCGATGCAAATAAGTGATAATCGGACGGAGACAAATCTGGCAAGTAAGCCGCATGTGAACGTATTTCCCAATTAAGAGGTTCCAACGTTTCCATGACCGGTTTTGCTTTGTATGGTGGTACATTATCATGCGAAGCAAAATCACTTTGTGTTGTCTTTTATCATATTCTGGTCGTTTTTCATGCAAAGATCGATTTAAATTGATCATTTGTTGTTGGTAGCTTTCAATATGTGCGGTTTCGAGAGGTTTTAGCAGCTCAAAATAAATTACACTCTTCTGATCTCACCAAATACAGAGCATTGTCTTCCGTCGAAGCTATACTTGGCCTTGCAGTCGATGTCTATGGTTGTCCTGGATCAACCCAAGACATTTTGCTCTTTGGATTCTCAAAATAGATCCATTTTTCATCACCAGTCCACAATTCGATGGAGAAATAACTTTCTTTTGTATCTGGCGAGCAACATTTCGCAAGTGTTTTTTCTATTTTCCTCTGGCCTTTCATTCAGTTTATGAGGAACCCATTTTCCCAGCTTTTGGATCTTTCACATGGCTTTTAAACGTATGGAGACGGCTTCTCGTGACACATTCAAATGATCCGCGAGTTGTGTTTGCGTTTTAGCGTCATTCTCATGCATAATGCCTTCAAACTTTTTTGGTGGTCTTCCACGTTCTTCGTTTCTCACGTCAAAACCACTTGAATTTATTAAACCAAGAGCATGCTCACCGTAAGTTTTGACAAGCATTATATTTCTAATTTTCTTCAAATGATAAGAAAAAATCAATGATGTCCCCAAATCGGAATATGTAGGCAAATAACTCGACATTTTTAACACATAAAAAACATGCGTAATTGTATGAAACTTGTAAGCGAATAAATTGGATGTTGGGGACAGATGTCAAAAGAAAATATTGACACCGATGACGTGGTTTGTCGAAAGGTACATTGACAGGTGGCGCCATTTATTGGTAAAATCCGGTTTCACATTTCCACACCTGATATTATAGATAATTTAACAAATATAAGTTATTATTAAAAAAATGAGGGCCACAAAAAAATTATGAATTATTTGGTGGGCCGCGAGTAAAAAAAGGTTAAGAACCACTGCTCTAAGGTAAACAACGAATTAAAATTACGTCAAAAAAATTTTAAATTTACAAAAGTTGATTTTTTAACATTTGTGGCATTATCAGATTAAGCGATAAGAGCGATAAAAACTCTTTGATTTGTATCTGTAAGGTTGACGAAGCAATTATTATTAATAGAAATAAATAAAATAAAAAATTGAAAAAATAGAAAAAGTAAAAAATTTTTCGGAAAATCAAAATATTTTATATATTATTTATGTTAATAAACAATCCTGCATTTAAATATTTTAAAAATGTATACTCCTTACCTGATTTTCTCGATCTTTTATTTATTTTGAAATTGAATTAAGAAAAGTGGGCAAAACATGAAATAAAATAAATGTATCTTAAATCAATTTGAAAATGAATTAAGATAAATTTTCTAAAAGAGAAATAGGATGTGCATTTTTTAATTCATTTTGAATTGAGTTTTTTTTGTTGTAATTACTTTTTTAAATTCAGGAAATTGTTTTAAAATACGAATTAAAATAAGTGGAAATTTTTCATACAAATGCCACTTATTTAATTCACATTTTTAATTCAATTTTTCGTAATTCGGGTAGCCGGGAGAAGCAATATCTGGTGAATATGGCAGCGGTCTCTGGTGAGCGTTGTCGTACTGATAGATCAATTTATCATGTCTGTTGCCTTATTGCGGGCGTTTGAGCTTCAATGCATCAATTGCTGTTGATAACGTTCTCCAGTTATGGTTTCGTTAGGCTGGAGTAGCTCATAGTAGATGATACCAAACTGATCCCACCAGATGCACATCATTAGCTTCTTGCCATGAATATTCAGTTTGACGGTTGAAGTTGATACATGACCGGGCTTAGCCCACGATTTTCTGCGCTTTGGGTTGTTGCGCTGGATCCACTTTCCGTCACCCGTCTCTGAACGAGAAACGATAACATTAATCCGCTATAGGCTTGCCAAATTTGTCCTCCCTCATGCAAAAAACAATTAATTCGCCAACCTAATATTTATTAGCAATACAAAGATTTCATGGCTGAGTATTTGTCACTATAGAGCATATGAAGGTAGATGAAAATCGGAATAACATTAATAATTCTTATAACAAGCCTTTCTATTTTCTTCGTCATTTCGTCATTAAAGATACTACTCAGTTAACCCATTCCCGCAAATGACGGCTATAGCCGTCAAATTTTTGTTGATATATATGCAAATGACGGCTATAGCCGTCCTGCATATTTTAATTAATAAAAAAAGGAACTAAGAAAAAAAGATGAAACATTCCAGCTAACATATCAATTGTTTTTTGTGCGATTTTTCATAATTAACAATTCGATATGTTTCCGCCTACAGAAACAAATGACGGTTATAGCCGTCATTTGTCTATACTCGTAAATCACCGAAAAATCGGACGGCTATAGCCGTTATTTGTTTCTGTAGGCGGAAATATATAGAAAAAATGATGTGATGACTTGATGAGCAAATGACGGCTATAGCCGTCGAAAGTTTTCATGGGACAATTGTTAGAAAATGTGATAATTTTCACTTCCAAACATATAAATGACGCTCAATTTCATATGGCAGTCATAAACAATTGAAAAACAAAAAGTGTGTTTCTGAGCACGGTCGTCAATTAAAAAGTGTGCGGCAATGGGTTAAGGGTAGTTTTGCAAAGGTTTTCCAAGTTATCGTTAATATTATCATTAAATGATTGTATAAATGTGTTACTATACACCAAGATTTAATGTTCATTATTCTAAGGTTTATGACACACATAATAGCCTTTACCGCTGATCAGAGTAATTAAGATTTAAAACGGATTTGGTGGAGAAATGATCCTTCAGAAAGCGTCAAACGTTCAAATTGTGCACTGTTACATATGGAACGAAAAGTACTCCTTTCATCGCAACACGTACTTTGCATCAGTGGTCTGACGAAAAGAGAATGCCCTTCGGTAGTGTAGTATTAATGTCGGACTATTATGTTGATGATTGTCTAACAGGCTCTGATTCCAACGAAAATGCGTTGAAACTTAAATCGGCGTTGAGCCAATTATTAGAAACAGGTGGGTTTCAATGACGTATTTTTTATTCGAACATATACCTGACCTTTCTTCATGTCTCTAGTATTCTGGAATTCTTCAAGTGATGAATCCGAAATGAATTTCTCCAAATTCACAGAGAATTTTTTTTGTCACTTAATAACACATTTTACTTAACACTTATTTTACAAAAAATTGAATTTTTGAATATTTTAATTAAAAAAATTGTCAAAAGTATAAAATATCTACTGATTTGTAAAAAAGTAAAAATTTAGTTATATGGAAAAAAGGCAAAAAAGAAATAAAAGAAGGAGAGACAAAAAATAGGTAATAAAAAAGAACAAGGAGGATAGCAGGAAGGCGATTAGTCATCGGCTGAGTGAAAAATCGTAAATGGTCTACCCATGGGTTCCCTTCTGTCACCTTTGGTGGCTGAAATTTTCATGAATTTCTTCGAACAAATGATTACATCAAACAACAATCCTTATTTTCGTCGTATAATCTTGCGGAAACGTTAAATAAAGTAATCAGTATGTTTAACTTGCAATACAACGCAATATATTTCCGGTCTGACTCAGAAATAATGTTACATCGAATTAAATTGGATTCTTGAAAATATGCTATACGTTCGTAGCTAACCGAATAAATCAAACTCTTCTATCCAAAGTTAGTGTTATTGTCGACAGCCCAAAATACTGCTGATTTTGTATCGCGATGATTGATGCCAAATAAGTTTGTGTCGTCTGATTTATTGTGGTTATAAGGGTATGCATTTCTTAAAGAAAATACGAATGCGCAACATTACACGATTGTGCGTTATAGGCAGATTTTCGGTCCTCACCTATATACTAATCCTATATACCATCGCTCCTATCGATTTTTAAATTCCTATAAACTGGAAGTAAATTTCCCCTTCACCCGCTTGATATAACCCGATCCTTAACTCCCGTTTTGTACCATATCGCGTTTTGTACCGTATCGCGCTTAGAAATATTGCGTTTTGAAGTATCGCGTTTCGATAATTTCGCGTTTTAAAATATCGCGTTTCAAATGGGACCCGGTAAAAATATAAAAGTTGATCTTATCAAGAAAATATTTATTTGTTGTTGTAAAACCACAAATACGCAGAAAAGTCATCCTCATTCAGATAAATTAAATTTAAAATAAATTAAAGAAAGATGATATCGTTTTCAAGTATTTCCTCGGTTGACCGTTGACATTTTATACAACGTACACATTCATTATCAAATCAGACTGAACTTTCACAGAAAATTACTAAGTCTCCACCACCCACACACTAAAAACTTTTCGTTAATTTTTTTCCGACAAACTTTTCTTGATAAATTAAAGTGCGCTTGTTAATTTAAATCGAAAACTTTTTCAATTCCAAACATTAGCAGTAGAGAGGAGCAAAATAAAAGTGTAAACGACATTCGAATTCGTCTCCTCCTCTCCGCGAGGATATAATTATTATCAGCATTCGTCGGTATCATTGAGAAGAGCAATCTGTACAGAAAGAAGCAGCAACCAACAACAAATATATTTAGTTATTAAAGTATTTAAATTACACTGTCATGATATCAAAGTAATTAATCCATCAAGTTAGAAATTATTATCTTGACTGTAACATTTGTAATTAGATATTTTCATGGAATATAATGAGAAGAAAATGGAAAAGTTAAAAAGGAAAATTATTTTGGCCCGTACTATATAGGGTAAAATGGCATTTCTGTTCGTTTAAATTTATTCGAGAGGTGACGACATCACGTTGTGTGTACACGTTTACTTTTTTTTATATATTTACTCGTAAAATAAGATGTTAAAAATTATGTCGCATATTCGCGTTCAATATAATTTATGCAAATCTCAATCTTTATATATCTATGATGATATATACTCAACAATTCTGTGATAAGAATTTACATGTCACCTTTGTATATACACCATAAAATACTTGGAGTGTTAAGCAATTTGTTACACATGAAGAACACCGATTATTTAATTTAGGTTCGATATTATTCGTTTCACACAGGTTAAGAACCTTCGTTGTGACGAATTATTATCTATGTGAAGTTAGGCCGCAGAATTTCATCTATGAAAAATAGAAAAATTTTCTTCAATCATCGATTTAAATCAGAGCCACCTTAATATAAGAGCCGTAAGATTCCGCCATTTTTTTCCATGAGCTTTCCATAGAGGGGAAGGTTTTTGTTCTTTTTCATACCAACCAGTGTATTTTAATATTTTTTTAGAAGCTTTTTTGTATATAAAAACAGTAATGCTTCCTTTCAATTTTTAATTTGAATGGTTAGTTCAATATTCAGGAAAAGCATATTTTAAAATTGAGTCATATTATGTCGAATTAACGCAAAAATATTCAAATTAGTCTATCACAAAATTTTTTTTTATTGTAGAAATAAGAATTTGTTTATATGTGTATGTAAAAAATTAGTATAGAGTGTTCCATCAAAAATTTCAGCATTTCTTTCCCAAAACAAACGTTCGTTAAAAAATGCTTTTTGAATATCTATGTAATATGGGGGTTATTGTGTTCTGCATTCTATTACAGCATTGTTGATGAACAATCTTCGAAAACTGTTTTTTCGTTATTTGTTAAAAATTGCATCGCAACAAATTTGCAGGCTATACTGTTTCATCCTGTAGTATAAACAAACCGGAGCTTCATAAAATAAAAACATTATATTATAGAGCTTTTCGCAATTAATAAACCAATCAAAAGATGTCGCTAAGTATACATTAAAGCTAAATATTAAAACCTAATGTTTGTTAACAAATTTAACAATTTATTATGTATACTGCCTGGTTCAATAGATTATTGAGATCTCCTGGAACTGAAAATAACCGAATACGAGCGAATTGAAATAAAAAAAGAAAAAATTTGGAAAAATGTGACATTTTTCTGTTATTGTTTTTCAGCGCGCAGCAACTACGATGATAAATATTTTGCGATGAAAAGCTTTATTTATGCCAACCGAACAATAAATAAAATTAATAATTGTTTTGAGTTTTATTAATTATGTTAAATTATTGTATTAAAGTTTTCGCGCTTAACTTACAATAATAATGGTTTATTTTCGTAAATAGTTATTTAATTATTTTACGCTTTTCTGTAATTTCAAGTAAATTTATTACAGAGACATCTGTAAACGGATTTTCAAATTACAGAAAGCTCGTTTTTGTAATCGCATAAAATTGAAGTTATTTACGTTGTCATGACATCGTTAATAATTTTCGTAAATAGATTTTGATGTAAAAATTTTATTATATGAATAATATTATTTTTTCTACATGGTGATTCATAAAATTTCATTTCAGCTCACGTTTTCTCTTTAATTTTGTTATTAATGGGTAATGTTTAGATTGCTATTAAGTGCATCGTTCATCTCAAAAATTCTGATGTGCATGTGACCAGAATTTACCAAATAAGTTAAATTTTTATAAAACTAAATTTTAAATTGGATGTAAGAGGAATTCGCGGCAGCACCCTTTATTATCTTACTTTATAAACCTACACAACTAAACGGAAAGCTCATTTTTTAAAGAAAATTAATAAATTTATGCTCCGCTTTAGTTTAAATTTACTAAATAAATACTATATTATGATGGCTGATTTTCAAATATGTGTTCTTTGAATAGTTTATTAAAAATATAAAATTAAAATATAGATGATTTGTTTAATTTTTTATTCATAAATTCATGGTTAAAAATTTTCCAACTACCACGGTTTCTTGTAGTAATTCAATAAAAGCTTCCCCTCTACTAAAAGCTCTCTTTTTAATATTACGGCTCTTCAAAATCATAGATGGCTCTGTTTAAATTCGTTGGTGCAAAATGTCCTCAAACTTACCAGCGAAGCTTCCCGCTTATGCACAGTTGAAAATTTTTCTGATATGCGATGCTATTAGCATCGCATATGCGTCCGACATTTGCTTGTATCGAATTTCGATGTAACCTGTACATCGAAAATAATTTGAATATAATTTGCTTCGAAATGAAAAATAAAATGCATCGATTTTTTTTCGAAGTTTCTTGCGTTGCAACATAATGTAAGATGCAAAATTAAATCTAATAACATTTCGATGTTACTAACACTGAAAGAAACGATTCAATGAAAATTGTATCAGAACCAATTTCGATGTTAATAGCGTCAAATTTACATTATAAATGTTTCCTACCAACGAAATTATTCCAATGCAATTTGTATCATATAAAATCAAACCAATGCAAAAATGTTTTGAAAAAATTTGATATTACTTGAATCGAATAAAACTCATTCAAATGTTGTGAAAAAAACATATTGGTATTTTTAGTAAATTATATTTATTGGTCTAATGTAATATTCAGTTTTTAATTTACACATATTAGAATTATAATAAAATTAGAAAAAACATTAATCCTTAATATTTATTAATTAATAACTAAAGGTAAAAATAGTATAATAATTTATTTTATTAAATATTGTGGATGGTATAACTTAAAAGGTATGAATTATTGGTATTATAACAGAAATGTTCTTCATAACTTTTTTTGTATTTTAAATCTCTGTATAAAATACATATTGACTCATAGCTTTTTTCAACAAGCATAAAACTGCAATAAAATGGATCAAAAATCCCTAAATATTATTTAACCTGAAAATAAATTTCACTTTTATTTTCTAAAATTTCCATAATTTTATATAAATGAATTGTTTCCCTATTGCTAAACCTTTCTTTTAGGATAAAAAAACCCTTTTTGTAGTGGAACTCATTTTCTAAGTAAGTTACCTTATACAATGGCATTTGAAAATCTCCGTAATTTGAGTCCGGTAAAATGATTTGACTTTTTTTCCCGGTTTTATAAGGAGATTAGGAACCAAATGTTTGCCAACAGGTTGCTATCATTTGTTGATGTCTACGAGCAAAAGTATGACATATATTTATAAAATTTGAATTTACATTTTTCGTAAAATAGCGATGTTTGGCCTCATATCTCATGGTCCACAAGTGAATTATAGGCCCAATTTGTCTGATAGTTCTGGGATAGTGTGTTAAGAAATGTTGCTTTGGAGTTAAGGTTTTATTAAAAACATTTAGAATAATGTTTAAGTGTTGTGATATAAGGTCCTGTAAATTTACAATATCACTTTCACTGATTTCGTATGAAAATAGAATAGTCATAACTTGAAGGATTGTTATAAGAATTCTCCAATAAGCATCATGATCTGAATGGTAAACTCGATCAAATATAAAAGGAAAATGCACCGCTAAACATAAAATTTGGGACGCATTTTGGCCTAAATTGCTTCTCTCCATATTTATGTTGCATGGTTTCGATTTTCTATCAATAAATCCAAAATTGTACGATGATATGCAATCATTTATTTGCTCAATGTTTAATATTTTTTTGGATATGAAAAACTCGAATGGATATTTGAAAGTAAGAGTAACAAAACCTTCCAAACCATCATGCATTAGATCAACACTATAGTTTTTGACAGTATCAAAAAATAAAAGTTCGTTTAAGACAGAAGTACGATTAAAACCTTTCGTTTCTATTAAATTTTTCCTATTTTCAGGTAGCAGATTTTTTAAAATATCGTTCTACGGGAGTTATTTTTGTGATATTACTTGGCATAGCGCATAAACGACAGAAGTATTTGGCAGAAAATGATTTGGAAAAACCGAGCATATCGTTAGCTGCGAGGTTATCGTGCGCCAAAGATATATGAACGCAATTTATTAAACCGAAATTTTCTACTGAAATTCCGTCGATCTCTAATTGCTTAATATCGTCAATTATTGGTTTTAAAATTGAATTTAAATTGAAAGTTCCATGTAAATCATTTACAAAAAAAAGAGAAACTAAAAACATTTGTAATTTTGATTTTAATTGTAACGGGCAGTTAACTATTGTAAAATAAATAGCACCAATTTTGTGGATTAGAATAAGCACCACATTTTTAAATCTGTGTTCTGAATTTAGAGCTTGATAAACAGCTCCACAACAAGAATTTATATATAAACCGTCTGTGCACGAATGAGACTTATTGAAATCTTTAAATAAATTGGCGAAGTAATTATTTTTAAAATGTGCTTTAATAGTTAACGAAATAGGAATAAATTGAAATAAATTTGGCACTAAAACTTTTTTATATGAACATGATTGTTGGTTGAAACGAAACGCCCAACGGAAACCGATAGGTATTTCTTTTGGCTGAACAAAATAGCGATTATTTTTGAAAAGTTTTTGTCTTTTATACTTCGAAATAAAATTAACTAAAGTGTTGTTTATCTGTATTAGTTCCATATTGCGATTTTGTGGCGGATAGGAAATTGCTTTATTAGCATTTTCAACAACAACTTTAGTTTCATTACAAATGGTTGAAATAGTATGTTCGGGCAAACCTAGTTTATTCATCGTAATATACATATGATGTACACTATTTTCGAATTGTTCTAAATTGAAATTTTGTTTAGAATTTGGACTATAAAAAATATTACTTTGTTTAATTAAACTAATCGTTGACGCGTCAGGTTCATTTATTTCTACAGTCTCGTGAGTTTCATTCTCAATAACAGTCCTATGTTTCGATATGTGTTTCTTTAATGAGAGAAATCTGATAAAAGAGCTTTTGCAATTTTTGTCTACGCCACATTTTAATTTTATTGACGTGTTTTCTTTAACAAATTCAACGTATTTTAGGTGAATTTCTAAACTTTTAAAGTTATTAAATTGCTTACTACGGATAAAGCAAAATAAATTCATTTTTTAACTTAAAGCTAAACTTATGTTTCTTTATAAAAAATAATTCAATTCATATATGTTGAATAATTTAATAATATATAACCACAAATATTTTTATAAATTATTTGTGTATGCAAATATTGTTAAAATAAATAAAATTTAAAAGCCACTTAAGTGAAAAATATAAATAAAAAAATTCATAAAATACATATATGTAAAATATACGTTCAAAAACAGTTGAGTATTTTGGCATTAAAATAACTTAGCTATAGGGTTTAATAATTAAATATTTTTAGACCTGGTAGAAATTTCGACTTCCGATTTACTAGAAATTTCTTTTATCCGGACAATTTTTGTCTCCGTCGTTTTTATCTTGTTGAAATAAATTCCCACAAAAGTCCAGAATGTATTTATTGATAATCGAACGCGTCAATTACTGAAAAATGTGGAGGAAGTATTATAATTTCTCCCTCCACACACAAATAATAGGATGAAATTGCTAATTTGTTCTCACCAACCGCAATTATATATGGATGAGTTGAATTGGTGTCTGTTAGCTCCTTAACTGTTAGATTAATCTGAAAATAACCGAATAATAATGTTAATGTTTTGGAGGTTGATGCTTTTATTTACCTTTCTAAATAAAAAAAAAAAAAATTAATTATTGCAGCGAAACAGTCTCTTGATTTTTTTGATGAAGATACTCCGCCTATGTTTTGAGGAAGTAAATTTAATAGATATAAAATGGGTCTCACTGACTCGGTCCACTCTATAAATATACAATTAAAACAAAATGAGTGCTGTAGTCAATAGATAACTAGATATTCATGAAGCTTCCTATAATGATAATTAGAATTGTTTTAATAGATTTCAGATTCTTTCCGTTAAAGCATGAGCTTTGGAATTTTCTTTAACTCTATTTTTCTGAGGCGATGTTATATGGATTAGAAAATAAACAAGAAGAGAGTTCAAAAGCTCATGATTTAATATTTAAAAATAAAAGAAAACCAATTTAAAAACCGCCAGTTATATTATGGAACCAGAAAACTAATGTCTAGAATATACCTTCTATTTCAGGAATTTTGTAACATTTTCCTCCTTTCCAGTCCAAATATACCTTGTATATATGGTTATATACAGTGGTCCACTTGTCACTAAAATTTTGCGCATTTGGGTACCTCAATTCGAAATCAAATGTAATCTGTGGAAGAATTTTATAATCAAAATCTTTGTGGTGTTGAAAATGAAACAAAATATATTTACCAGATCAGGAGAAGTGTAGAAAAACGGGAAAGCACTAATTGATTCTATTCGAATTTTTAAAGTTGTTCGTAGTTTAGTTTTAATCAACTCTTTTTGTGTCTTCACGTTTGCTTTTTTTAAAATTAAAAAATCGTCGCTCTCTTCAAAATTAATATACGAACTTTCCACGGCTTCTTCTTGACAAATAAATGTATTTTTAGATTTTCGTTTTCTGGTGGTTGATTGACCTTTCTCTAATGAATAAAGTTTAATTCGAAGGCGCTGCAGTCTTGACAGGATATACCCTCGCTTTTGTTTTCGATTATAGAGAAGCTCCTGTGTTAAAAACAATAGTTTAAATTGAAAACAAACAATTATTATTAACTAATGACAAAGTTTGAATTAATTATAAGTTTGTATTATCTTGTAATGGTTAGAAAACCAACAGCTAATTCATATTTGTAAACATTTCAAAATCAATTTAATTTCAAATGTTTAAAAGTGCATATAGTATTTCTTACGATTTCGTCTTCTTCAGTAGATTTTAGTTGCGGGAATAATTCTATCATTGCGTGGGCCAAAGCTTCAATATAAATCGGTTCGGGATGGTGTTTATGATTTTTTACCAGAAAATCGACACTGTCTCTGACGATTGCCTGTCTTTCCACGTCAGAAAGCCCTTGTAAATTGCCTGATGCGCTTTTTTTTACACAAAGTAAATGCATTTTTGGATTCCATTATGTATTTTTCCAGCTCTTGTAGATTTAAGTTGACGTATTTGATATTAAATATTTATTTAGTTAATGGATTTAGGGTACCTCGTACGAGATGGACATTTTAATTTTAATTTAACAATTCCAAGCTAATCTACAAGTGCCAGGCTGTATTTCTCTAGTCACGAAATTTTATAAGAAATTATAATACCCTATTGGAAATAATTTATATTTTCATGTAAATTCTGTCCATAAAGCCAACAGATAATGTAAAAACCAATTAATGATTCAATTGGCTTTTAAATTAAAATGAAACTAAACTACTCTAAGCTAGAATAAACATTATACTCGTATTATAAGCTTCCCAAAGAAATACAGCAATATTGTCTATTAAATGACTGCACATTGCAATTAAAATTTGTACATCTCGCACCGACTAGTCGTATATGAAAAATTTACGTTTGACGACATGTCAATGCTACTCCCGATTCGACAATTTTGTCTTACTGGTGGCGTTCCTATTGCCGACTCTATGGTTTTATTAATTTTTATGTGAAACTGGGGATGCTGGAAATTTTATAATTTGGAAGAATGTTTCTTTTGGAATAATTACTCCGCTTGCGTCCGAAAATGAATCTATGTCGTACACCGAAATATTTATATTGGTAGCGGCTATAATAAAATACGATTACAAATAAATTTTTTTTATCATCAATAACGGTATACAGTAAGTCCTCGACTTACGTGATTAATTCGTTCTGTAGGTTTTCGCGTAAGTCGAAAAATCGCGTAAGTCGAACAAACCTTAAATTCAGCGTACATGGATCCATTAAAGTACATAGAATCTACTTATTAAAGAACTGTAAGCCTCATCAACTACTTTGACACTTCGCGAATCGTTCCGGATCAGGATGTTGCGCGTCGAAGCCATCTAAACCATTCTCTCTTTCTGCCACCCTCACTATCACATAAAAATAATAGTGTGTGTAAACAAACTAAAGTAGAGAACTTAGAAATAAAGCGCAGCTTTAAAAAATTTTTTAATAAACAATTAAAAAACCGATTTCATCGAAAAAACTCAAAATCCCATTTTTTTTAAAATCACGTAAGTACGAATTCGCGTAAGTCGAATTCGCGTAAGTCGAGGACTTACTGTATTATTTTATTTTTCATGTTTTCATTTTCAATGTATGTTACTTTGAATTAAACGTTTTGGTCATATTTATGATACAAATTGCATCGCATAGGAAAAAATCTACCACGTTTCAAATTTTTGTAAAACAGCCACAAAGTTAATAAGATAATTATCTAAACGAATAGTTAGATATATGTACTTATAATTACCTGATACTACAAAATCTTGAGCAATCCCATTGCTCGCCATGTTTTACAATTTGAATGTATTTGGTTATGTTATCACTCGCAATTTTAATAAATACTGCAATTCTGGTTTCCATTTTTGGCACTTTTCGCTTTTACAAACTTAGCACTTATTGTATTAATTAAATTTTGTTGTGTGATTAATATTTAATTGTAATTTTCAAAAAAATTTAAGTAAATCACTTTACAAACTAAGCAGCGTTGATTCAAAACACCTGTTAGGTTACGAAGGATAATTTATACTGAACTAAAAGAATATTTAGTATTGTTGAAGAGTGTAATACACACAGATTTTTTATCTCAACCCTTCAAATGCGAGAAGTAAAAAGTAAATTATACAAAAATGGAAGAGGATATCTAAAAAAATACAGATGGATAGGGGTTAACATTTAGAAAAAACAAAACAAAAGTTTTTTAATTTGTTAGGTTATTTTTGTTTTACTATTTGGTATGGCTCTTACTATTGCTTTTCAATGCAGCCCAACGCAAATAACTTATTATCAGTGCTAATGTACGTATACTATACGACCAAATTGCCTATACTATTGATTATGAGTGCAAGAAGCATTATGAAATTCTGGGACATTTTTTTTTGATAAAAAAAATGAATGTGTAAAATTCGTTTTGATTTTATTGATACATATACATACCGTGACAAAGCATTATCGAGGATTTTCCGATATTCATCTGCACCGATTTTAGATGCAATTTCATCGTAGATATGAACGATGAAAGCTTTGCATCTAAATTCGATTTTAAGTTGTATCGTATATGCCGCGATGCAACTCTTGTATCGAAAAGCGACGTAAAATTTCTAAGTGTGTGGATCGGAAATTTTATCAAGTTATCGGATGAATTGGAGAGGTGCGTATAACATCAGAAGTGACCCAAATGTATCTCGAGCGTAAGTCTTTACAAAATACTAGTCCATTTATCCGATGTTACCCATAAATCTCTAACAAAAGTTTTAGCTCATGAAAACGATTGTGCACATTGTTATACGTGCTGTAAATTTTCTCCGAACCGTTAACATCAGTAAAACATTAAAACCATTAGACCCGGTCGCAGAATTAGGCTTTTAAAGTTTTCTAAATGATTAAAAAGAACGGCGTTCTCTCCACAATCAAAGAAGTGTCGAAAAAATCACATTCCACTGCAGCTCAAAACCAAATATGGGAACACGTACTATCCGATTGACATGAGGGCAAAACAAAACCTATAAATGTGTTGTTCGACCCCTCGTAAACTGGATGGAACTTGTGATGGAAGAAGTATATACGGTCCATTTTTTAAAAGCAAGTTGCCAAAATTGCATCAGAATTCAATAATATAAAAGTTAATGAATTGTGGAAATTTATACGTTACATGCTTGATATTTCATCGTTCTAGAGAATTAAAGATTAATTGTTCGAAACATGAAATGCAAATTAAAATATAAACGACAAATTCGAAACTTAACACCAATTCGTATCGAAAGGCGGTAGCCCTATGATGGGTTGTTGTTAAGGACCAGCGTTCTGATTTAGAACAATTTTGTAATAATTTTTTATGGATACAGTTATCAGTCATCCTTTCGTTTGATAATATTGTTTATACTAAGAGAGTCGTAATGTCGTAATGTCGAAAGTTCGAAATCGCCAATTCAGGAGAAGCACTTCAGTATTCCTTCTTTTTTCGTAAATTAAAAGATCTGAAAATTAAAAATCTATTTTTAGTATGTGTCTTCGATTTGGCCATCGATGTTTTGACAATGATTTACTATTCGGTAATGTACGACCAAATAGAACATGTTCACGAAGCTCAATCACTCTGAATCAAAACAAATACAACATGCCAAAGCAATTACCAATATGGCGGCAATACTACCTTATTGAATGCCGGGCGACACAAACAACCAAAGACCCAGTTACAGTTCCCTGCATTCTACTTCTCTTTGCATTATTTTGCCATTCCTCCTCCAATCTTTACCTTTTAGGTAGAGACCGTTCAGACGAACCCTACTTCATTTCAATTAACTGTTTAGCCCATGAAAGCGTTTCCATATCACTGTCAGTTCTCTTCACCAACGGAATCTTGTTGAGCTTTGCTAGAGTTTTCCTGGCTCTTCTCCTGGTTTTGTAATATAATTTTCGATTGATCATAATAATTTGCACTGAGTGTAAAAAGGGTACCCTTTTTATCCCAAAAATGTTCGATTGATAAAAAAAAATTATACTGAGAGCTAAATTTTATTACATCGAGTATATTTTGCTACACTGGGTTTTTTGGTAGAGTAACCCCTCTTTTCACGCACACGAATAACTGTATTGTCATTGTGCTGTCATTTTGGATTTGGCGATTGTCAATTACGTACGTTATGCTCAACAGCTAACACACACAGAGACATAAATGAGGGTAAAAAAGTTTTTTGTTCGATTGACGCAAAAAATCAGTGTACTATGTTAGTGAGGGGTAATAAATCAATCGAAAACACCATAAGCTAATGCGAGGGGACCATCCTTGCTTGTGCTAATGTCCTTAGAGATTACATTCGAAGAACCAGCCTTGTTCGTGCTTGTGTCCTGTTCTTTCAGTACCTCTTTAGGGCCGCGTCTGATCGCCACTGATTTAAATTCACACAGTTCATATTACCTTTAAACATGCGAATTATGTGGAATCAAATTTTATTGATAATCCAAATTTTGTTCGGCAAAAATAATCTGCTTACTTCAGTAGCATCGAAATCTGGAGAATTTACCACGTCAAACCCGGCTCGTATCACTGGACTGTGAATATCGCTATAAATTGAACAGTTTACAACACAAATTCTCGTAATTTACACCACTTACAGAATATAACTGAAAACATAGAATTATTCCCACCACAATTCACTTTACACCATTTACAATTATTTTTAATCACACCACTAATTTCATTTTAAACACCGGTAATTATTTATCGCACACATAATTCTCGCTAAAGAGAACTCAAGACTAGCTCATTGCGTTCATCACACCAGTATTTATAAACCGCGCAGAATATTCCATATTCTAGACTAATCTGCTATAAAACTATACTGTTATAAATCAACGTACAATGCTTAAATATAGATGTCACTATTTCATAAATGTCATTGAATTTGGGCAATCTACACTGAATTGATGCCCACCAAACCAATAGACGAGTTTGTGACAATATAAGTTCTATACAGCATCTTAGTTTCAATCTATCACAGAAGTAGGTTTCAATTGTTTATATATAAGAAAAATTAATTTTGAACTGAGACGCAAAACTATAAGAAAGGAAATTTAAACACAAACAGGTGGCTATAACGGACATAGAGAACGGAAATTTCCATAGGCAGATTCGTAACAATATTATTAATTGTGTGAATTATGTCCAATCTTTAATTAACTATTTACATAACCTAGTAATTTCCTAATAAATATCCATGCCGTGCAAATCCATATGAACGTTCTATTATGACAGCTAGAAATAGTGAAATCCAAAGTGCTTCTCCAAAATGAATTGCACCTTCTCTTGCACTTAACCCCTTTCATGAAGTGGTAAGTTCTATGGTTTTACGATTGTACTATATACGTATGTTCGCATGCTATAGTATTTTCAATCAGCAACGTTCCGTTTTATTTTACCACTACATGTAAACGGAAAGAAGGGTTAAATGACAAAAAGGTAAATTTTCAATTTCTTTTTTTTTTTTGTTCGTTCCACGATGATTAAAGTAAATCTTTATTTTTTCAAGCTGGTTAACATTTTTTTTTTTTTATTTAATATTTATGAGAATAGGTATGTGATACAGAGATACACACATGGGTAAATAAGAAAGGGTACCGAAGAATAAAATCGCTTATAAGTACCCTTATTAAGGTAAACATATCAGAAAAGCGAAACCTAACCACACTACATACATGAATGTCATAAAAATTTATATCTGTTTTCAAGCCAATCCCCCACCCAAAAAAAAAACCCTTCTACTTATTTAAAATTGTGTGCCACCCATCCACCATATATTTTTACGTCGTTTCAATTTCCTCGAAAAAAGCTTCAAACCGAACGGTAGTATGGCATAATGTACATAAAACAAAAAATGGTAGAGAGGCGACGTAACAAAAGGATATTGGAACGATAAATTTTCATTTTTTAGCGTTTATTATTATCGTTACATTATTTCAAAAAATATTTTAAGCGAGGCGACACACAATCACATAACACGAAGAGACAAAGGTATACACAGAGGGCATCACATAAAAAAATAATAATTCAATTAGAGCTTTTCTACAAAAAAAAAATAATAATTTCTATGTAAGCTTAATAGCTCGTGCGTTGTTGCGGTTGGTTGTGGATTGGATAATTTAAAATGTATTTTTAAAAATGTGTATTTTTTGAAATATTTGCCGTGTCAAAATAGGTGGGCGATTAAAATTTTTTTTTTTTGTTTTCCCGCACCCCCCTCACAACTGAAACACGGATGATCTGGTTTATTTTTGTCACATACACACATTAATCAATTTTATGGATGAGTTTTATAGACTATGATCCATGTTCTGTTTGTTATATATATTCTACTCGTATATAGTACATTTTAAATTATGAGTGAAATTATATTAGAATTTACTTTGTGTCCGTCAATCATAAATAAATTGTAATAATTCAGTTCGCATATATAAAGCTTTGCCATATTAGAAATGTCTAACGCATCCATTATGAACACGAATTATAGATTTAATACTGGTTAGGCGGTTTAAACATGAATAGTAGTTTAAGATATTTCTTGGATTAAGTCATTACTATGGAGAAGATTCTGAGCCTACTTATCGATAATACACTGCGCCCAAAAAACGGAACACTTTTCAAGAAAATAATTTTGCTTTTAATTGAAGGAAAGTTTGATGCGGAAGTTAGCATAAATATTCACAAAAAAAACATCATTACCTTGTTTTTGACCATTTTCTGTAGACAAACTGTATTATCGACGTTTTTAAAATAGTCGTAGAAAAGTTGACTCAATTTTCTTAACTTAAGCATGTTTTCGGGCGAAATTCGAGTAAATTTCAAATATTTACTAGAAAATGTATTCACATAAGCACAATAACTGTTTTAATAATTAAGTACTAAGCACGAGTATAATAATTGGCTCATGATGTTTAAAAGGGTCAGCTTGGAAAATTTCTTATGGATCCACTCAGTAGTTTTTCAGTTATGAGGTATGTATTAGATTTCACTGCTGGCATTTGTTAAGAATTAAATTTAAAGCACTCTGAAAATATTTATTGTAGCCCTCAGTCAAATTATTTCAAGCAAATCAAGTTAAATCAATGAAATTACAGTCAAATTTATTAAAAGCAGGTCGGTTATAAAATATGAATTAAGTTAGTTATATGGATTGGTTGAAGTAGTCAAATTCGAAAAGAACAATTACTCGTTCGCTCTACAAAAATTGTGTGGCTTTCGTTGAAGCCGGTGTAACTTATCGTGAAATTGGACAAAGCTGTGATATTATTGTGTCTGTTGTGAACCGGACTTGGTATCGATATTTAGAAACAGATAGTGTGAGTCGGTGTGAAAGATCTTGCACGTTATGTTACAAAAACCTGTAACCTATGTTATAATATAATTGTCGCATTTAGTGAGGTGAGAATTTAAGAGTGATCTTTCAACGCCCCATATATTCACCACGAGCCAAACTGTTTGGTACGGATTTTGGGGTGGCGGTTCACAATCCGGTCACCAACAACGGCGTTCATTACCGGGATATGATAAAAAAAACTTCTTCTGGCCTCAAATTATTAGAATGGATCTCGAAGATATGTGGTTTCTACAGGACGGTGTAACCTGCCACATAAATTTGAAGGATGAGTTACTTCGCGCAGTGGCAATGTAAATTGGCTACCAAGATCATGCGATTTGACACCGTGTTTCTTTAGGATTTTTTGAAACAAAAGGTAAATGCCAAAAATCCAAGAACAATACCTGACTTGGAAGAATAGAGGTTCGATCCGCTGGTTCTTTGAGCCGGTTCTATGCCAAAATGTAATCGAAACTTTTGTCAACAAGATCAACGAGTGCCGTCAGTTACGAGGCGGCAATTTATCGGATAATGTGTTCCATACATAACCTCATGTCTGCACTATTACTATAAAAAACAACAGAACTTGTCAAATAAACATGGCGTTTTTCCAAATTTCAAAATAGGCGGTCTTAATGGGACACTCTTTATAAAAAAGACACAGTTAAAAATTAGTCATAGTTAAATTTCAAAAAAAAATTCATAATATTTTTAAACAAATAAAAAATTAAAAATGTGAATATGTTGAGTCCAACAACCGACGATCTTTTACCACGAACGTATAATAGATCTCGAATACACCACGATTGATTTCTAAAGCGAAAAATTAAACTTACCGGACTTTTGGCAAAATTTCAGAAAACCAACAAGATTTGAATCTTTTAATTTTATGGCGTTTTGTGTAAATGTAAAACTTTTACACATCATTGCAAAAATTTTGCAAACAATGCAAAACCACTTCCGGTACACTGATGTCCGCCAAATCCCGCAATAATCTCCCAATTAATAAAGAAAGATTAAGTAAGAAGTTTGATTCCGAATAGTCAATCTGCCTAGACTTTGAAGATGCCAAAGTTTGGTTAAATAAAGTTTTTTTTTATTAAAACTCGTCATAACCGGTAAAATATGAAAATTGATCTGAACAAATTTTGTTTGAAACTTAATTGCAAGAAACGAAAAAAATCTCATACAGCAGTTACTATTTCCGATGAACTGATTTCCGCCTCCTGATTTATGAAAATGATTAAGTATGAAGTTTCATCCCGGTCAGTCAATCCACACACGCACGTAACATGCGTAACACATACGTTACTTCGAGAATAAAGTAAAGTCAAATTGAAAAATTGTGTGTAACTCGCATTTTGAAAGATCAAATCCATGCCTAACAATTTATGGTGAACAGGAGAAAAGAGTGACACAATTTAAGCTGGTTATTTTAGAAGATGGTTCAAATATACCGCCGATCCTAGAGATGTGTTGGGGTTCAATTAGGTATTAAAATAACACAAATTAAACTCAACATTTTATTTTAGATATTAAGTTTATATTTCGTACCAAAAATGTTTATTAGAAAGAATTTATTTATTTATTTATTTTAGTATATTTATAATAGAATAATTTTTACACTTCTCACAAAAAGCTTTTAAATTATATATATAATATTTATTTTTGGGTTTTTGACCCGACCACAGATTTTTACTTAATGATAAATATTTTATAATAATACAATAATTACAAAATTTTATGTACTGAGTTTTCGGTTATTCGATTTTGATTGGTCTACAAAAGTGGTTCGATAGGTCATAAAATGATTTTATTGTTTTAACGAAATAGTAAGTATTTCAAGAAGAAAGACAGGGCCGCTACAGATGTTCTAGTTTTATGGAGAGAGACATCCAATTACTATATGATTTTTAAGCAATTCAATTAATTCTAAAAAGCGTGAAAGATTTCTAATTATGATTTTAAACAACTTTCAATTGTTTTTATAATCAATTCAAAAAATGTTCACAAGTTTGTGGCCATATTTTAAGCTTCAAAGAAGTTGTACCGATGATATTATCAGAATTCAATACGTATTTTGCAATAGATATTATAAAGCCGATTCTTGATGAGCTCACCTGTCTCACATATAGTAATCGACCTTTTCACGCCCGTTTCAAAACCATGGTCTCACCAGAAGAAATTAGTCTTGCCATCCACGCGCTTGCTTACTTCGGCGAATATTTGAAATTAGTCTATTTTAAGAGGTAGCACCATCGCCCTTTTATTCGAAACAGTTGACTGTTGACTTAGTGTTAATAACTTTCTTACCGATCCACAATATAGCTTTTTGAGGCCGTCGTTCAGGCCGTCGTAAAAGCATTCAGACATTGGGTCCTAGAATCTCCCATTTGCCAACTAAAGCTCGTCCATAACTTGCTATCTCGATATATAAAACCTGTACCCCAATTTTTCAAATTTCGCACCAATTTGCAGAGTTCAAAGAATTTTTAATGTTGAGTGTCACCAAAAAAAGATCGTGCGAAATAGTTGTGTTCATTATTCACGGGCCTTGGCTTATTTCTCTTTCATCAACCTGATACATATATTACCTCTTGAACTTCCGCTTCTTCGCTGAAATAAATAAAGCTTTTGTTCTCGCGCATGCTTATTAGTATTACTTGCGGTTCTCTCTTGGTTACCAGCTATTGCAGGAGATAGTTGGCCGTTGTGCTTTTATTCATGTTACCTTGGAAGTACTTCATAACCAAATTATAGCTACTAAAAATACACCTTGCACTTACCGGCTTCTAGAAATCTTAGGTTGCCAAGGTAACAATTGCATCTTGCCACACCCTATAGAAAGTTCGCCGTAGTTTGAATTTGTCCCTTTTCTTGAGCTTCATCGATGATTCATCATTTATCATTCATCACCACGATGGAAACTTTATTTTCTTTAGAACTCGGAATGTTAAACTTGAGATCAAAGATATCAATCTACTATCTATCCGTATAATATATCAAGGTTACGAATCTGTAGTCCTGGTTCATTGACCACTTTTGTTTTGTGTTCCAATGTACTTCTTAACACTTCTCGTACACTATTTCTGATTTTCGTTTTAGCTAGTTTCACCAGAACGCCCCATATCATTGGTTTGCAAATGGTTCTCACTACTACCTCTTCTTCATCCGACTTCATTTTATTCAGAGTTCCTTGAGAATTCCATTAGAACGAATTTTATTTCAGCCTTCTGTCATTCATACATCAGCATAGCCTCGTTTGTGTAACACATGAAAAAAAAATCACATTGCCAAGAATTACAAGAAGATAATTCAATTTTTTAGATTATAATTTTGAGAACACATGTTCATCCAATTTATAAAATATACAGGGTTACTCTTAAGTAAATACAATAAATTTGAGAGATGATGGAGAACACTAATCTGAGCAAAAAACTATACAATAGTCCATATCCTATCTGTAACCGTTATAGAGATAATCAAGGTTCTACTGTAAAACTAGTCACTTTGAATTTGACTCATAACTTAAAAACTATTACTCACAAATTTCTCAAATAAACCCTTTTATAAACATACAGGCACCCTGTATATATAATTATTAATTTATAATTTATGCAAACAAAAATCGGTGGAAATTCCCGACTGGGTAAATCAATAGGGATTTATTCCCCCAAATAATAGAAAACTTGCAAGCAAATTTGGAAAAGTGATTATATGTAGTATCCGGCGAAAAATTCGAATAATATAAAGAATTTTAATGCAAATTATAATCAGCATGCGGAAATATCCACCGATTTCTAGAATACGCGCACAAGTATTCAAAAAACTTTTTCACACCGTGATATTTCTCTTGCTAATCCAAAGCCTTTAACTATTTCCGACTAAGTCGATTGTTTCGCCTTTCAGAACAAAATTTAATTTTTACCTCAAGTGTCAAAAAGATAGATATTATCAACAATTGTATGTTACACAGAAAGAAAGTACATATTTTACACAGTGCCATCTATTATGACTTCCTTGATGTCGTCCAGAATATAGCAAGTGGATTTTGCGTGATAACGTCGTCCAATCGTGTCTGATTGTTAATTATTATGATAGTTCTGGCAATGATTTTATGTGGACTGCGGATATCGGATACTGTTAAAGTTAGCCGACTCGTTCCCCTAGCCGAAAAAGATCGGTAATGCAGATTCGACTGTAACAACTTGTGTATTTTCTTCGCACGATTACAACACCACCATGGCTAAATAAAAAACAAAAGCAATTTAAAATCTTGCTTTTGCTGAAGATAATGCAGATATCTTTTAGCAGAATATCCACTAAATGTGATCCATATATCATGAATAATTTATTATTGATTTTTGAAGCGCTAAATTTAAGTTAAAGTAAAAATGATTTATTTCTCAACAAAATACGTAAAACTAAAATTTGTTATCCAATTAATTTGTCAATGACCCTAATGCTGCACCAGCACTTGTAGCACAATCCAATGAAAATGGTACTGGAATCTTTTACAAATTAATTACAAATTTGTTACACAGTTAGAAAATTTTTTACAGGTCCCGTTATCCTGCAATTCGTGTGTGGGCTGGCGTTAGACAAAGCTACACCACACTTTTCGTATTTTTGTTAATATTTATTGTATCGTACTGGGGGTGGTACTGGAATTTTTAACAAATTAATTACAACATATCGGCATAGTTAACCCCAAAAAATATTCCCTAAGGGGTGCACTTCTTCAAAACCCATATTTTTGATTAAACCATGCATTTGGCATTTCAGTTAATATTTCTTATATCGTACTGGGGGCGGTATTGTCATTTTTTCAAATTAACTACGACATGTTGGCATAGCTCAACCCCCCAAAAGCTTCCCAAATACAGCGTGCAATTTTTAAAAACCATATTTTTCGTAATACCACGCCTTTTGCATTTCTGTGATTTTTGTTGTATATAGTGCTGGGGTACTACTGGAATCTTTTAGAAAACTACCCCAAAGGAGAGCAACCGTTTAAAATCATGGTATCGTACTGGATGATACAAGAAGTTTTTACGAAATAAATTACAATATATCGGAATAGTTCAGTTGCCAAAAACTGTGCGAAAAACAATATTTCTCTAACGAGGTAATACCCGTCAAATAGATATTCATGTATTTATTACAACATCCGTGGGCATGTCCAGATAAATCGATCATACTGCATTGAATTACATTCCTATGCAAGAACTAGGTATCCCTAAATTTTGTGCAACAGCCCACACCCACACCCACAAAAATCAATCAGAATGTATCAAATACCTTCCTATGCAAGAAACATTTATTACAACAGCCACACTAAAAAATCGATCATAAAGTACAGAACTTCCTTCCTATGCAAGAAACAGGTACCCTTGAATTTATTACAACAGCCCACACCCACAAAAATTGATCGTAAAGCATAGAACTTTGCATAGGAATGTAATTCAATACTTTTTGATCGATTTTGTGGGCGTGGGCTGTTGTAATAAATTCATGGGTACCTGTTTCTTGCATAGGAAGGTAATTTGATACATTCTGATCGATTTTTGTGGGTGTGGGTGTGGGTTGTTGTACAAAATTTAGAGATACCTATTTCTTGCATAGGAATGTAATTCAATGCAGTATGATCGATTTATCTGGGCACGCCCGCGGATGTTGTAATAAATACATGAATATCTATTTGACGGGTATTACCTCTTTAGAGAAATATTGTTTCTCGCACAGTTTTTGGAAAACTTCTTGTATCAACCAGTACGATACCATGATTTTAAACGGTTGTTCTCCTTTGGGGTAGTTTTCTATAAGTTAAATTATGCTATTTTATTGTAAAAAGATTCCAGTACTACCCCAGCACTATATACAACAAAAATCACAGAAATGCAAAAGGCGTGGTATTACGAAAAATAAGGTTTTTAAAAATTGTACGCTGTAGGGGAAGCTTTTGGGGGTTGAGCTATGCCAACATGTTGTAGTTAATTTGAAAAAATGACAATACCGCCCCCAGTACGTAATAAGAAATAATAACCGAAATGCCAAATGCATGGTTTAATCAAAAATGTGGGTTTTGAAGGAGTGCACCCCTTAGGGGATGTTTTTTGGGGGTTAACTATGCCGATATGTTGTAATTAATTTGCTAAAATTCCAGTACCACCCCCAGTAGGATACAATAAATATTAACAAAAATACGAAAAGTGTGGTGTAGCTTTGTCTAACGCCAGACCACACACGAATTGCAAAATAACGGGACCTGTAAAAAATGATCTAACTGTGTAACAAATTTGTAATTAATTTGTAAAAGATTCCAGTACCATTTTCATTGGATTGTGCTACAAGTGCTGGTGCAGCATTAGGGTCATAATTTGTCATTCGTCACATTCAAAACAACATGAAGACCCGCCTGTAGAGTCGGTAAGGCAGATTCGTATGAATAGGCGGCCGGAAAACGTCGATAAAGCAGATGAATAATTTTGGTGTTAAACAGTAATTACTTTTTAAATCAAAAATGTTTATTTTGTTCCATTAAATTATAATATTATTCAAAATTAAATATTTTATTAAATGCATTAAAACTATAATACAAAACTTATTTATTACTGAGAAATCTGATTGAAATATATCAAGCAAACCTTCAACAACTTCAGGCCAATTTCCATGTGAAGGGTCCGAAAGTTTCTATAAATAAATCACACACCCAAAATTTAAAAATTTCTGTCAAGACTGGAAATAGATTTAAATGAAAGGTCCTAATGATGCTCATACCTGCAAAAATTTCAAATCAATTTTAGGGGATTTCTAAAATGTTCGGTTGAATAAAACATATAAATGTTTAACAATTCCACAGAAATCCTCAACCGAAAAATGCCGCCAATGCATATTAATATAACCAATATTAAATTGCAGCCGTATAATGTCGATAATGCAGTTACAAATTGTATGTCGGAAATTTTTTGTTTAGGTTAGGAGTGGCTTAAGAGCTTATCAATCTTATAGCAAGCGACCGGCTATATAAATGTGTTAGCGGTAAGACTGGATATCATAAGATTATTCTTTGTCGTGATCCACACACGTAACTAACATGTTCAGCGGTAGGCTCACAACCTTTTCTCATTAAGGCAAATAAAATATGAATCCTGCTCAAAGACGCTATTATAAGTTTTTAGAAATTTTCAAATTTTGCTTGTGCGATATATTTAATCGAGTTTTCCCGTATACTCTCCATATGAAAATGGAACTGACGTTTTTTAAATTATAATTATTAGAAGGCACTTCATTTAAAATATTCTCCAAACATGTCACTACTATAGATGTATTTCACGTCTTACCTCCCCAAGACCAGTGCTGAATCAATTTTTTTATTAAAGTAGCTTGTAACGAAAAAAGTAGCTTTAAACGAAAATTGAAATTATTTTCCAGAATTTCATTGAATGATTTGATGCTCTAAATTAAAACCGAAATGACTATAGTTTAAAAAAAATTTAATTAAAAGTAACTGAATTACCCGGCAGTGCCCGGAATAAATTAGAATTACTTTGAGAAGGAGGAAGGAGGACGGATATTGTGCATGACAGGGTATATCAAGGATATTGTGCATGACAGGGTATATCAGGTACTGTATTCAATATCGGCAGCATCACCTTGATTCGGGGGCGCACCCCTCAGATTCGAACAAGTCACTAATTTCATATAATCCCTTTCCTAAACTCATTCTCGGGAAAAAATTAACAAAAAATTGAAATTTTAGGAAATATTTGTATGGAGCCCCTAGACCCGCGGGCCAAATAAATGATTTTGACTTAGGAGTGGATTTAAAAGTGCCAAAGCGCATTGCATTTGCCAGATTATTGTATTACTTTATAATTTTGTAAAATCAATAACTGTAATTAATCCTTCTATTGTTGCTGGTTTATCAGCATAATCTAGTAACTTTAAATAACCTTTCTGAAAGGAATCGTGAGTTGTCAAATCTCACAACCTCTGCAGCCAATTAATAATGCGTTCATCGCAATATTGTTTACCTTGTCCGGTGCTGTTTGGAGAGAAAACAAACAGCGCTGATGATTTACCGACTCTCGAGCACGCCCATGGGAAAAACACTGCAATTCAAGGGTCCACACACTTCCAACAATTGGCCTTGCGAGTTATTAATCGTCATTGCGAATGCAAGGTCAGCCCCTTATTAGTGAGTCTTGTTTCATTGCATAGTTTTGGTTGGTTCACAATCGACGTTGACCTTGATCTGTAATGGAATCGATCAACTTAAATGAATGCAATTGGCCAGCGATTTGACTTTGAATTTTTATATTCAAATCGTCTACGCCCTTATTTTTTGCTGCCAAAATGGCTCGTTCCATCAACCAAACATGGTTTTTGTAATTCGCACCAATATTCTGAAACACTTTCGTGGTTAATTCTTCTTTAGGGTTGTGAATTGACAAAAATTAGGTGGTAACGAAATGAGGCCAGTCGAAGCGTCAACCTGATTTTTTTAATAATTGCTTTGAAAACATGTCCATCGATTCGTCATTTTGTCATATTCGTTGTTGACTTGGGAGTTTTCACGTACCTCTACAAATTCGATGACTTCAAGCAAGCGTTTATTTCATCAGCAGCTATAGATCTTGGGATGACTGGCAGTGTTTGGCGAAAATCGCCGGCCGGAAGAATCATCGTACCTCCAACGAGGTCTTGATTATTGCGAAAACCTTTCAACGTTCAATCGAGCGCCTTCAATGCTGATTTGTGCGCCATCAGCCTACACTCATCCCAAATGATTATTTTGCAAGTCTGTAGTACTTTCATCATTGGTGATCGGTTGATCTATCGTTTGTAAATTCAGTGGAGTGCAGAATGACCTATTCGTCCTCCTTCTATCAATGTGGTAATCCCAGTTCCGCCAGGTGCTGACAAGCAGTGGTCATTGTTCCAAAGTCAACCGATACATCCGCGGCATAATCGACTGTTGGATCATATATGAACGCCAAAAAAGTTCATTTCGAATTGTCACGTTTAGCCGTCTGTTTTGTCGACGTTTCAAATTGTTTTGTGTGTAAACTTCAACTAAACGAGTCGAACTTGACTGTATCTGTTGTTCATGGAGTCATAATGGACCGCGCTTGAAAAATTCTTCGAAAATCAATTCAATGTTTGCAACACACCAAATTACAACGAAAATTCAAATTGATGAATTTTGAATGGATCAAAGATTCGACCACCACCAATAACACACTGAACTATCGCTTTCAATTTAATTAGTTTTCACAAAATAGCAATACTCAATGCGGAATTTGTTGTTGTTATAAAAACTATAACTGAACGTCGACGCCATTTTTGGTATTTTTCATACAAAAATACTATCTAAATTTCTGATTTTTCCGGTGGGTTTTCCCAAAATTTTCTTTCATACAAACCTTGTCCTGACAATTACCAACACAACAAAAAAATCAGCCAAATCGGTCAACCATTCTCAAGTGTTGATCTTTCATACTTTCATAGAAGCTTATTTAGGTTAAATAACTAATCTTCCCATCACAGCTTTGCTGCGAATTCTTCAAATATTCAAAATTGGAAGATTTTCATTTTCTGAAAATTTCGTTTTTCAAACTTTCTGTTGCACCCGTAACCCAATCCATTATATCTTCACTAGACAATAAACTCTAAAGACCAGAAGCAACATTATTGTATAATGTGGCCAATGGTAAATCATCATCAAAATAATTTATGGATAAGTGTAAGTTATTAATGTCACTGTGTCGATAAGAACTTTCCAACCAGATCGAATGACTGAAATTGGAACATCAATCCATGCTTGATGTATCATAATAGAAACATCTTTAAGTTTATTTGTTTCAATTTAGCAATTGTATCACTTCCTGGTTTGCTTGCAAGATCTAGCAATAAATTCTTTCGATACCGAAGTTTCATATACTTTGAATGATTTGTTGGTCTAATGGTTGCAGGATTGCACTGATATTAGGAGACAAAAACATTACTTTAAAATTTCTATCATCCATCCTTAGAATCGATTCTGTTCCATGAGCAGTACAATCACCTTGTTAAAGTTAGCCGATATTTCCAGCCGATATTTCCAGCCGAAAGATAATGCAGATAGTGTCTTGACTATTTGTTAAACTCTCTTTATACTCTCGCTCCTATCGATTTTTAAATTTTTATAAACTGAAATAATTTTCCCTTCACCCGAATGACACAACCCGTTCCTAAATTCATAAATTCTTAAGTTCATGACTTATTTTTTCTGTATTCAAGACACTATCTGCATTATCAGTCGGCTGGAAAATGTCGGCTAACTTTAACAGTATAGTACAATCATCGATCAGTAAAATTGCTTTTTCTGGTAAGCTTTTTCCCTTTAAATGATGTCGTACGCTTGGAACAAATTGGTCGAAAAACAAAATATGAATCAAACAAGGTTGCTGTAATCAAGGGTCGCTTTTAGAAAAAGTAGATAATATCGAGGTAGCTTATATAAAGAATTGACTGTATTAGTTTTAATTGTTTCCAATGAAAATTTCTTTTTCTAAATTTTTTAGTTGGTTTTTAGGAAGAAAGAACTTTCCGGCATAAAACGTGTATCTGCATTATCGACATTTTTCGGCTGATCTGCATTATCGACACTTTAATAGGATGATATCGTCCTGCGAAAGAATTTGCTATTGAAAATAAATGTGTTAAAAATTTTAGCACAAGTTTACAATTTTGGGACGAAATCCAAGTTAACTGTACTTGACGAATCCATTGCCGAAGCCAAGCGAGGCAAGGACGCTCTTTCTGTATAGTGAAACTATATTTTATATGTCGATTTTCATTGAAGAAAAAATAGTACCCTATGGTACCCTATGGTACTCCAACTGCTGTCAAAATGTTTCATTGAAAAAAAATATTACCACGAGGGTAATATTTTGTTACTCCCGGGCTAGATTTTTTGGTGGAGTATACGATTTTGTTGTTATAAATCTATTCGCCAATTTTTTTCTGTCATTTGTCAAAATATGCGGCGCGTTGGTAATTTGATTAGTGAAATTATAAAAATCAAATATAAATAATAAAATAAAAATTAGAGTGTAGTAGAGTAGTACATTTTTCTTCCATTGAAACAAAATGGGAGTAAAAAATGAGGGTAACATTTTGGGAGTAAGAAAAAATCAATGAAAATCGACAATAGTATTCGGTATATCTAGCTATAGACAAAATCATAAAGTATAGGTTGGGCTTTCTCGACCTTGTTAAATTTAGACGAAAGTTGTCAGCCGAAAGTGAAAAATCTATAATGCAGATAGTGTCTCGACTACATCGGCCGAAAGTAAAAAAAAATTATTACATATAATGAAATAATATCCCAGCCGAAAGTAATAACCTAAAAAATCAGCCGAAAACAAATGTTCATAAGAAAAAACAAAATTTAAATACCGACAATAATTTATATGAATATACTATAAAGTATATGAAACGTATATGGGAAATTTAACCAGGAAAATTTTCCACATCAAGTTATATGTTGAGAGTCCGAGAAAATTGGGGGGAGTGAAATACACGTGCGAATTTCAAAAATTCGTTAAAACTTAACGTTTAAAGTGTTATGTCTGGAAAAGGTCACGTTTGAATCAGTTTGTCGATGGTTATCGCTGGAAAATTTTCCAGGTCAAGTTTTATGTTGAGAGTCCGGGAAAATTGGGGGAGTGAAATACAAGTGCAAATTTCAAAAATTCGTAAAAACTTAACGTTTAAAGTGTTATATCTGGAAAAGGTCTCGTTTGAATCGGTTTGTAGATGGTTATCGCTGGAAAGTTTTCCAGGTCAAGTTTTATGTTGAGAGTCCGGGAAAATTGGGGGGAGTGAAATACACGTGCAAATTTCAAAAATTCGTAAAAACTTAACGTTTAAAGTGTTATATCTGGAAAAGGTCTCGTTTGAATCGGTTTGTAGATGGTTATCGCTGGAAAGTTTTCCAGGTCAAGTTTTATGTTGAGAGTCCGGGAAAATTGGGGGAGTGAAGTATACGTGCAAATTTCAAAAATTCGTAAAAATTTAACGTTTAAAGTGTTATGTCTGAAAAAGGTCTCGTTTGAATCGGTTTGTAGATGGTTATCGCTGAAAAATTTTCCAGGTCTAGTTTTATGTTGAGAGTCCGGGAAAATTGGGGGGAGTGAAATACACGTGCAAATTTCAAAAATTCGTAAAAACTTAACGTTTAAAGTGTTATGTCTGAAAAGGTCTCGTTTGAATCGGTTTGTCAATGGTTATCGCTGGAAAATTTTCCAGGTCTAGTTTTATGTTGAGAGTCCGGGAAAATTGGGGGGAGTGAAATATACGTGCAAATTTCAAAAATTCGTAAAAACTTAACGTTTAAAGTGTTATGTCTGGAAAAGGTCTCGTTTGAATCTATTTGTAGATGGTTATTATGGGAAAATTTTCCAGGTCAAGTTTTATGTTGAGAGTCCGGGAAAATGGGGGGGGAGGGGGGAGAGTAAAATACACGTGCAAATTTCAAAAATTCGTAAAAATTTAACGTTTAAAGTGTTATGTCTGAAAAAGGTCTCGTTTGAATCGGTTTGTAGATGGTTATCGCTGAAAAATTTTCCAGGTCTAGTTTTATGTTGAGAGTCCGGGAAAATTGGGGGGAGTGAAATACACGTGCAAATTTCAAAAATTCGTAAAAACTTAACGTTTAAAGTGTTATGTCTGAAAAGGTCTCGTTTGAATCGGTTTGTAGATGGTTATCGCTGAAAAACTTTCCAGGTCAAGTTTCATGTTGAGAGTCCGGGAAAATTAGGGGGAGTGAAATACACGTGCAAATTTCAAAAATTCGTAAAAACTTAACGTTTAAAGTGTTATGTCTGGAAAAGGTCTCGTTTGAATCGGTTTGTCGATGGTTATCGCTGGAAAATTTTCCAGGTCAAATTTTATGTTGAGAGTCCGGGAAAATTGGGGGGAGTGAAATACACGTGCAAATTTCAAAAATTCGTAAAAACTTAACGTTTTAAGTGTTATGTCTGGAAAAGGTCTCGTTTGAATCGGTTTGTCGATGGTTATCGCTGGAAAATTTTCCAGGTCAAATTTTATGTTGAGAGTCCGGGAAAATTGGGGGGAGTGAAATACACGTGCAAACTTCAAAAATTCGTAAAAACTTAACGTTTAAAGTGTTATGTCTGGAAATCGTCTCGTTTGAATCGGTTTGACAATGGTTATCGCTGGAAAATTTTCCAGGTCAAATTTTATGTTGAGAATCCAGGAAAATTGGGGGGAGTGAAATACACGTGCAAATTTCAAAAATTCGTAAACACCTAACGTTTAAAGTGTTTTGTCTGGCAAAGGTCTCGTTTGAATTGGTTTGTCGATGGTTAAAGTGGAAAATTTTCCGATTTACCGATTCAAACGAGACCTTTTCCAGACATAACACTTTAAACCTTAAGTTTTCACAAATTTTTGAAATTTTCTCATATACGTTTCATATATTTTATAGTATATTCATATAAATTGTAATCGGTATTTAAATTTTCTTTTTTCTATACTGTTAAAGTTAGCCGAAAGTTTCCAGCCGAAAGATAATGCAGATAGTGTCTTGAATACAACAAAGAGCAGTCATAAACTCGAATTTAGGATGAATTTAGGATCGGGTTATATCGTTCGGGTGAAGGGGAAATTATTTCAGTTTATAGGAATTTAAAAATCGATAGGAGCGAGAGTATAAGGAGAGTTTAACTTTCTGTTGAAATAGTCAAGACACTATCTGCATTATCTTTCGGCTGGCAACTTTCGGCTAACTTTAACAAGGTGTTTTTTCTTATGAAACATTTGTTTTCGACTGGTTTTAGGTTATTACTTTCGGCTGGGGTATTTCATTATAAATACATGTTTTTTTAAATTTTCGGCTGATGTAGTCGAGACACAATCTGCATTATCGATTTTTCTTCACTTTCGCCTGGGAACTTTCAGCTAACTTTAACAGTATGCTTTCTCGACACAAGCAAGGGACATCCTCAACCCCTTCCATAATGGTTAAATATTGATTCACTAAGTCCATTTCATTTTACACATTTGTTCTCATTAACATTCCATTTAGAGCATATAAAAAGCTCGACATACACAAGATACTACATAAAACCAAAACTTTTATAATTCGTAAACTTCTTTGTTGTTTGGCCCATAAAAACATAAAACAAAAAAGGCAAAGCACAAAATACATAATAAAATAAAATTATTTTTTGAGTTTAGTTTTGTGTATGGATATATATATATATATATATATATATATATATATATATATATATATATATATATATATATATATATATATATATATATATATGTGTGTGTGTGTGTGGATGTGTGTGGATGGGTAAGTGGATCCAAATTTTCATATTTTTTTTTTTAATATATGCATAGATATTACCTTTAAGCTATTTTGATGGTATTTTAAAAACAGAAACCAAACGCGGAGAAAAGTAAATAAATGACCTTTCACAATTGAAATAAAAAAGGAAAAAAGCTCGCAGTTTAAAAAAAATGTTGTTGGGAATCTAAGGAACAAAAAAAATTCGTTAACAATTTATATTGCTTAAAAGAACATTTTGGTATGTTCTTTATGAGCTTTGTTTACTCTTCGTCTCCTTACATATTGTATTATTATATATCGGGCACGACTTGTTCCCCTCGATACATCTTCGGCGTTGTGTATAAGAAAATTTATTTTCCAAAGTGAAATAAAGTAAAAAAAAAAAAATTGAAAAACCTTTTTGTTTGGGGAATATGCTTGTACATTATAATGTATATGTCTTGCTCAACATCTTATGATTATTATTATTACATTTCGTAGAAATCATTTTTTTTTACAATATAAATTATGAAGTGATAGACTATTGGCAGTGTAACAGGAGAATAAACAAAGTTGATTTTCTCTGGTAGATTATGAACTACCTTTACGTTTTTAAGGGGCGATATACTTGCAAGGCTAAGTTCTAGGACGTTTAATTCCTTCAATTTTGGAAGAGAATGAAGAGAACTTTTTTTTTCGACAACCAGTAGTTAAATAAACTTTTTGACAAACAGACGACGAATCCGATCTAGTCAATGATGTTTTGCTTCTGCTTGAGAGTTTACCCATAGATTTCACCTTTATGATGTTTTACTATATTATTTGATATCTTGATCGAATTCGCCAAATGTAATGATAAATAAGAATATCGCAAACTATTCGCAAACAAATGTTTTCTATGTTTCATTCCCTTTAATCGTCATATCTTTTTCGAACTGGTACCTCTACAAGATTACTAGATTAGGTTAGATTAGGGTGGTCGTTCTAGCTTGAGCTCTCAACGAAGCGTAGGATACACTTGACGTCAATTTTTCTGAGGTCCGTCAAGTCATTTAGGAAGGGAGCTCCCAAGAATTTTACTCTGATAACCCGCAGCGATACAACTATCTAGCCTAGTTTTGGTCAGATCTAACTGAGATAGTTCTTCCATCTTTTCATTTCCCGTAATATTGAAATGCCTTGGCAACTCCATTAGGTGGTTGATGAACTGATTTGTCATCTCGTTAAGAGACGAGAGACAATTCTGATCTACTTTCGACGTAAGGAAATATGATTTAAGCGTCTTAATTGAAGCCTGACTGTCCGTAAAAATTTGAATATCCCTGATAGATATTACATTGTGCCTCAATTTGTCAGGGCTTCCATTATCTCGATTAGTTCGGTTTAAAAAACACTGCAGTAGTCCAGGAGAGAAAACCCCATCCTAACCTTTCCATCCATCTTTCAACCATCAGCTGTTCGCTGTGCACTTTGCATGCGTTCTCGTAAGGTACGTGACGATATTTACTAAATACCCTATTCACAACGTCATTCGAATAAGCAACCGGCTAAAGCCGCACCCTTTCAGAATTAACAGCAGGTCATTTATGACCAAGTTCCAAAGAAAAGGGGATAATGCTCCTCTACTCACAAATCTGCTATTATGGAGGACCCACCCACACTGAGTTTGTTACTGCCCCCTTCCATATCCAGAAAAGTTATAATGGAGTATTCTTTAATGAATTTCTCAATAGGAGCAATAAGAGAGACGAGAGCGGTTTTTTTCAGATTCCCCTGCAATATTCATGTTATCGATAGCCTATTAGGCTCAATCGAACTCTTGTGCACTTCTATCTGTTTTTCTAAAATTTTAGTTGAGAAGAGGATATACTCGTACTAGCAATGTGGCTGAGTTCTAGACTGCCCTTGAAGAAAACTGCCAGCCAGGGTAAGGTTAAGTCAGTTGTTTGTTGCTCATCCGCCGATTACCACAAGGGTTTTATTCGACCTAACCTGGCTTACTGTTACTACGATTATGTTGTACATAGGCCTTTGTGGCGCAGATTTGGATACCTAATAGTGAGTTTCCAGTAGTAGCTCTAAGGATTCTGCACTAGTTACGATCGAAGAACCATCCGGTCGTTGGTGAAAACTCAGAGCAGTGGGACTTAGAGGTAGTATTTTGCGCATCCTAGATGTCTTAGACAACTATTTTACTTCGGTACAGCCACCAGGCATTTGTTTTTAGCATTTTTTAATTCTTATTTATATGTTTTGAGGATTTCCTTGTAGCACTCTCAGTTTATCAGCTGTAGGTTCCTCCTATTACGAGTGTTTTTAAGTTTTTTGACCACCACGGTGTTCGAGGTTCTCTCAAAGTTCTGCTAGAAGGACATGCACCTAATTTGACCTTAATAAAGGCGTCGGGTAGGTGGTCCACTAGCACATCAGGCTTTTGTGTAGAATCAAGGAGGTTTGAAAGCGGTACCGGAAGTGAATTATTTAGAATATTGCTAGGGTTTGTGATGGGTGTCTCTAATTCAAATTGGAGATACCAAGTGTAAAGTACTTCTGTCCAGTACTTCTTGTCTATTTTTAGTTATAAACGTTGTAAGTTTCCTACAGTGACATTTGGGATATCTTCCTCATTATGTGAAAGATAAGCTGGTATTAGTCTGAGATTTTGACTTCCATCTCAATGCTTGTTGTGGCCACATAAAAATTACTAGAGTTAAACTAAAAATATTTTCAGATTAGTTTTAGCAAGAATGCAAGTACGAATTGTACCTACCTTCTTCGCGTATAGTAGGTTATATTTAGGAATAAGTCCAAATACTCGGAGTCACTCGGTCAACCCTGATCCAATGTTCTTTAACTAAGGCAATGACTATTTTCTTGGCTCTTAGTTTAAGCATGAACGCAGCCGAACCTGTCTTGAGGGGTTGGAGATTAATCTGCAGGAACCTCAACATTAGGTTTGCTCCTTCACTTCAGCCTCCCCCACAATTGCCTCAAAGTCCTCCTCTGACTGTGATTCCTTCAGGGTCTGTATAGAGAGTATTATACCTCCTCATCCATTTCCATCATGTTCAGGTTGTTAGGCGGAGTTTCTACCTACAGCGGTCCAGTCGAGTCTCTTTTGAATTAAGAGTTCTATGTTAAGACTATGAAGATGACTAGATGCAAAACTATCTGAAAAGAGCTGTGCTCTGTTATCTAGTATTTCTCATTCCCTATATCTAAAAAAAACTGGGTCTGCGTCGGACCAGACGGTGGAAGTTATACTTCTTTGGCCATTTGCACACGCCCACTCACACCCACAGACAGATAGGATATGTAAATGAAATATAAGACATTTTCCTCTGTTATTCAATATATTTCTCTTCAATATATTATGTATTATAAATGACTTCAATATTATACTATACACCTATACATTATCATTATCAGTAATTTCTTCTATAATCATTCTTTCATCTTGGTTGTTTTCTGGTTGCTCATTAGAAATCGTATTATATTCCAAGAAAGACACAATCGGTTTATGATAACTAAAGTAACTAACAAATATTCTAGATTCAAACTTCTCAAGACATCTACTAAATACAGCATCAATGGTCGTTCCGTATTTGATCGTACTTTGATTCTTATCATTCGACATTACCAAGTCTAGCTTGTCTTTTAGGAAATGTATCAATGGCTCTGTTTTTGTATCGGAAAAATTTATGTTGAAATCGCCGCTCATTTTCATTGGGATTTCATGAAAATTTTCCTCGAGCAGTGCGGAACCTTCTCTAGTATACATTAATAAGTTTTGGTGTATAACCTTCATGATCTGGTTAACGGTTTTACCAGGGGAGATGTATATCGCCACAACTACAAATTCTCGACCAGTTTCTGGAACGCATTTACTGATACAAATTTCACCAATAGCAGACTGTGCTGCAACAAGAGATTCTGATGCCCCCGAATGAACATTCATGTGAGAAGTGACTGTATTATTATGGCCACTTGCATTGTGATAAATAGCTACTCCCCCCACAGGAACATTTTCCCGTTTGTACTTTGTTTGTTTGAGATTTCAATGTCAACTGTTAGTCACCGCGGTCTCATTTCTCAATCAGAAAGTTCAGTACGGTGAGCAAAATTTGAAAGTCAAATCTATGATCGAACATCCAAGTATTGCCCAAAACCTTAGCGTAGTCTCATTTCTCGATCAGAAAGTTCAGTACGCTGAGCAAAATGTGAAAGTCAAATCTGTGATTGAAAAAAATATTGTTCAGAACTTTACCGAAGTCTCAAATCTCAATCAGAAAGTTTAGTGCCCTGAGTAAAATTTAAAATCTGTGATTGAACGTTCAAATATTGTTCAAAAACTTGAATATTATAACCGCACAATTATACATTTCTGACTGTTGATTAATTTCTATTTTCACTTTCATTTTATAAGAGAAGGAGTACTCACTGTTTTGCTTGATGAACACTGTGGATGGAATTGTTTTTTTTTTTTTGTTTACGTTACACCACGTGCGGAGCAAGAATCCCCTGATTGTAGCACAGATTCGTTGATGAAAATACGATTATCAAATCAATATAGAAAACAAATCATTCAAAGACGATCAATAAATAATAAATGAGGTCAACGACAGCACGATTTTGGTTTATTTGCTTGTTCTTGTTGTTATATTTTATTTTAAAGTAAATCAAACAATGAAAATGAAAAACACAATGACGTACATTAACGAACAAGCCTACTGCCTATACAAAAACGTACAATCATCGAATTTGTAACGTATTGGTTATACCGTATCGGTATATCGGTTCTCACGCACCTTTGAGAGTAGGGTAGTTCTTCCGGCTAGGGAGGGTTTCAAAAAAAACGAACCGATTCACCTTCGTTCACAAGTTAAGTTAGGGGTGCGATAATTGTTTCTATACCAAACATATATTTCGGATAGTTTTAGCCGGAACGCGAAAAATTTATATATATGGCGTGGAACTTATTCGGCGGTGGATCACAATCTCACTATTGTTTTGATTAAAACATTATATTTTTGTAATTCATTTTTAAAAATTTAATATTAATTAATATGAATATGATTCATCGAAAAAAATAACAAATCTGTTTTATAATTATTATAATTTTTTTTTTTTTTTTTTAACTAATTCTAACCTATAATAACTATACTACTTAAAACTATAGGTACCTTTTTTCGTATCTTTTTATTTATCTTTGTTTTTGTGGTTATATCACGCGTAATCCGAGTGTCCTTTAAACAGCCTCCGTTTTCTAATTACCTCCGTTTATTTTATCCGGGAGATGCTGTCCGTAGCTTTTATTAATCTACCGCTTGTCCTATTTTCGTAATATCCGCGTGGTAATTCCAGCTCCCATTTGCGAGTTAAACACGCAATTTTTGCACGTGTTCAATTCCAAGTCGGGTCACTGTATCGACTTCGATTATTTCACCACTCGCTATTTGTATTTTAGTGGCCCGCTTTTTTTTTTAATATACATATATCGTTTATGTTCACGTTTTTTTTTTTTTAATTTATAATTTGTCTTTTATTTTTATTTTTTTTATATTTTTTTCTTAGTAAAAACCTGGTTCAATCCTCAGACTCGACTGTTCATGTTTTTTAACCAAAACAAATCATCCTCTCTTCGTCAAAAAAAAACATTATCTGTCTCTCTTTCGGATTTTTAACTTATACTACTCTAACAAGTAACCGTCCTTCATCTCCAATATATATACATAAAATATCTATTAGGTACATTATGATTTTAAAACAAAACAATCCGTTATACATACTAACTCTCAAAAATAAAATAAAAATACAACAATAACAATACTCCGGATTGTCTATATACTACATAGCAATTATATAAATACATGTACGGTGAGCGAGATTTCCATGTTACAAATTGTCTTACTTTTTAGCGTGACGCGGTTTCTCGACCAGCACCCCATCCCAAAAGTCTCCAACGGGCGCAAAGAAGTATAACTTCAAAATTTTTTCATTTGATGTCGAGCTATCAAACCTAGATTATCCAGTCTTAGGGCAAACTTCTCCATCGGGTTGTTGGGAGAAAAGTAGCAGCTCACGAGGACACGACTTGTAGTTCCCACCCATCTAACTCTTTTCCCAGCGTAGTATTTAGCGGTTGCAATGTCCCTTGGCAGCATCATTAGTGCGGCATTGCCTTCCATTTTCCTCCTTGCATTCGTCGTAGGCTTGATTCGCTCACCAGAATCACATCTACCTGCTTTTTATTTACGGTAGCAAAGAGCTGGCTCTGAGGTCTACGGCAATGTATTCCCTATTTTTTAGCGGCGGCAATTCTTAATTCGTATTCGTATCCGAATAGAAACCCAAACGACCCCGTTTTTTGTTTTATCTTCCAGCTGTTATGCCAACCGTTTTGACAGTTTTACTGTGGCATTCTTCATCTTCATTTTGAGAGTAATAATCTCTACCCTTACCTCACGTATGTATAAGTCCGTCGCAGCATATCTGCTGCCTTTGACATCGGTACTAAAGCCCGAATTACAAAACCTCGATTTTACGAAATATTTTTATCTACTTTTAGGCGGGATTTTTGATTCAATTGTTTTGTAAATATTTCAATAAACAAACACAAACAATTTCGAAAAATAGTCAAAGCTGGCCTAGATATTTTGTATGAAAACACAAATAAACGACAGTTTAACGGCAAAATTGTATTCGACAACTATGTCATTATCGTGCAATTTTAACGGAAATGTTCTGAATTTCGAAAATTTCATGGCAAGTTGAATCGTTTATTTGATTCTTCGTTGTAAGATTTGCCTAGTGCGCTAAAATTACGTGTTTCCTTCCATACCTGCTCGATTTATATATTGCTTTATTTTATTTTTTATTTGAAAAGTTACAGATATCTAAATTAGTTTACGCTTAAGCATACAATATTTTAAGTTAAAGTTAAAATAAAAAATAATAGGAACAGTCAGAAGCTAGTTAAGCTTGTTTCGACTGTACCAACAAAAAAATTGCACGAGGTAAAAGAAATTATGTGAAAAAAATGAAAAAATGAGTTGATGAAAAAGTGGCGCATATGTATTTGGAAACTCGACTATGCACATCAATAAATCATAACAGAATAAAAATATAACATCCCTTAAATTAAAAATGCAATTTATGTAAATTAAATAGAAAATTTGTACGATAACCGAACCCTGCGGTACGCCAACAGTGACAAAATTGTTTATTTTGAGGATGGGTATTGTGGTTTCTATATGAACTAATTTTTTTCCTAATTTTATTGCTTAGTTCATTAGATATCCAAGGTTTTAGCTTCTTGGTTCTAGGTTTTGAAATCGCATATTGACAATTTTGAATGTGGCAATTGAGTAATGAGGTGAAATTGTAATAAGCTTTCTCAACACAACTTGAATCATAAACAATGACCCAGCTTTCATTTGACAGAGAATCCGATAGTCGATTATAATCAATGGAGATATAATCACTTCTCTTCGCATTTATATTGAGTTTAGAATTATTATTTACAGAGAAAATAATAGAAGCATGATCAGTGACCCCAAAATCAAAAACAATGGAGTAGTCCATGAGGGTCATCTGAGTCGGCCTTTATAAAATATCGATTAAACTGGCCCACCTGGGTATGGTCTACATTGATTGAGCGATTTATTCCTCACAACAAAGTAGTAGTAAGATTTATGCAAAGAAAAAAAAAGAAAAATCAGCAGACAGACGTTAAAACCGGTGAATAAATTTAATAATTTTTATTTCCGATATTCTGCATACTCATTACACAATGCCTGTCAGCACAAAAAAAAATTAAAATCATGACACGGAAATCATGTATAAATTATACGACACGTTTCTGATCGAGCATAAATTAAATAACTTATATCTCCGCAATATCTGTCAGTCAATCAATCAATCAAATGTACAGCAATTTATTACGTAAACGTCATTCATAAATTATTTAATGCCAGGGCGAAATCAATCAATACTAATCTAGATCATGTTCGACTTAAAAATCGTTCAATCAAGCTAGATCATGTCCCACTTAAATATGGAGCGTGATTTAATTACGTTGACCTAAAAAATAATGTAGATAAAATGTAGGTCGGACTCAAATGGGCCGGTTTGACCGATATTTTTTCAAACCCGACTGAAGTGACCCCCATACTACTCTTATGATGGCTATTTAGGTCGTGTCTAACAAATAAATGATCGATACAACTAGAAGAAATATCCCGCGTTATCTCATTAACCAATGATGCTAAAAGAGGATATCATGGATAAATAGTTGTTACTATCCTTAGAATCACTCAATATGTTGATATTTAGATCTCCAATTATAATTAAATTTTTGACAGTAACATTATCCAAAAATGAACTGAATTCGTTGATAAAATAGTCAACAGTATACGAGTGAAGTTGATATAAACAGATAATTGAGTAATATTGTTGTTGGTCCCTGACGAATAGCATCAGCGGAATGAAATGATATAGAGATATATACATCAATACCAGCAGATCTTTGGCTTTTATTACAGTTTGCAATTAAACTTTATGAATTAGGACAAAAGACTGCTTAATAATATTAAAACAATCATTGATTGTGTTGGTGCTGTTTTTTAATTGTGTAAAAATATTTTTTTAATTTAAGTCAACGTTGCTATGAATAAAATCAAAACATTCAACGACCTTCGAATTATTTGCAGTATTTGTAATAGACGAATTGACAGCAGCATCATTATCAAAACTACGACTTTTGCGTTTTTGTGCTTGACATGACAGACACGCCAAGTAGGTATCTCGAGAAGCGACATTTAAGTTAGTGGAGATCTATTCAAAACTAAAGAATTTCCAGGGATGCCTTTATCTCCATATTCTCTCGGTGACGATCCACTCGTAACTGAAAATCTTCCGATAACATACGTGTAACTTCGTCGCCTATACTAGTATCTATTTTAGATGTGCGTCAATTCGTCCGGCAATCTGGGGCAACTTGTCTTATTAACACCGGCTATGATTTATCTGTCAGTTCTAGGGGTATATCCTCCATCCGGTCGCAAGTTAAATATTTGCGATCAGAAATATGGCTACTAGATTTATTTTGCCATGCCAATTGGCACATTTTTTTTAAATTTAAATTTATTTTGCGATTGTAGAGTGGAAATCTACGAAAAGACTGCTACGCCTTTTCAGAGGTCGCAGTATTTTTATGTATTTCTACTTAACAATCGCAAAAAAAATTTAAATTTAAAAAAAATGTGTCAATTGGCATGGCAAAATAAATCTAGTAGCCATATTTCTGATCGCAAATATTTAACTTGCGACCGGATAGAGGATATACCCCCTAGTCTGATTTCCAGAAAAAAGGTGAGATCATGAAATCCGAATTGTTCTAAATATTTCAAAAAACAAACGCAAACTTTTCTAAAAATGGTCACAGTTGGCCTAGATATTTTGTATGAAAATACAAATAAAGGAAAGTACGAGCAACTTTAACGGAATTTTTCTACCCTTCTACCGGTAGAAATTGAATTTCGAAAATCTTCTAGCAGATTAGCTTTAGCACTTTTAGTAGTTTTAATCAAGTAGGTTTGAAAATACTTTTGAATCCGTTTAAATTCGCCGTTTGTATATCAAGATCCCGCCACTACTTTATAATTTTTACATGAGTCTAATAATGGATGATTCATTTTGAGGTACTTTTTCAAAAATAAAAAAATAATAAATTTTATCGAGTAATCTTTATTATCATAAAAAAGAACCGTAACTGCGGCTAATATATTCCATTCTGAAGTTCCAATTTTCGATGACACGTTTGAGCATTTCCAGTGGTACTTGGCCAATGACTCGGGTAATTTTGGTTTCTAATTCTTCAATCATAACCGGCTTATCCATGTAGGCTTTGGACTTTACGTAGCCCCAAAGGAAAAGTCTAAAGGTGTGGAATTAACTGTTCGCCGAATTGTTCTCGCAATAAAGTCATGGTTTCACGGGCTGTGTAACAAATAGCGCCGTCTTGTTGGAACCAAATATCGCCGAGATTAAGGCCGGTTGCACAATTCAGCTAAGCTAAGCAATGTGAGCTCTTGGTTGTAAATAAAGAATTTTAATGGAACGATGGATACTTGAGCTAAACTATGCGAATATGTTTATCTATTTTGAGCGATGCAAACTAACTTAGCTCGGGTTGTCTTTGGATTGCAAAAGTCAACTATATCGCTCACGCATACATTTGTTATATTGTGTACATATTTATAACATATTGAAATTTGGATGACATTTGAGTATTGTTGTTCCCGCCTATGTGATTCTAATAATATTTTGGCAAGCACAGCATTTTATTTGTATTGAAATGTATGTGTGAGCGATGTAAAGCGATGTAATTAGTAAACTATGCTAATAGAAACTTTGTTTCTCGCTTAGCTTAGCTGAAATGTGCAACGGGCCTAAGAGCTTCAATTTCAGGCAGCAAATAGTCCGTTATCATAGCATTTTTGATATAGTATGAACCGATGATTCCACCAGCACTTAAACTACACTAAACCATTGTTTTGTTTGGATATAATATGGTATCTCTTGAACCTCTTCGGATAGCTCTTCAGCCCAAATACTGCACTTTTGCTTATCAACGTAGCCATTAAGCTAGATGGATCTCATCGCTGAACAAAGTTTTGCTCGAAAATAGTGGATCTCCTCCACGCTATTCAAGACCTCAAAGACTGTAACAGTGACGATTTTGGAAGATCGGCTGGCTTCAATTCTTACACTTGTTGAATTTTGTATGCTTTTAAACCAAGATCTATACATAAAATACCCCAAGTTATTGCATAAGACTAGCCAAGCTATTAAGAACGGCGCCGAATCGATTCATCATGGTCATCGTCTACTCTCAGGTACCGCCGCTATATTTTCTTCACTATGGGCTGGATGTGGTTCGCGTATTATTCAATAATAAAAAATTGGTTTCCAATTTTTCGATGGTACAGCGAATTTTGCGTTTGGTAGGCCGATTATGTGGATCATAAATTTCTCTAAGCACATGAAGCACATTCCTCGTAAAACGCCGATTTTCGTAATACAGCTGAATAATTTGTAGACGCTGTGCCGGGCTAAGTCTTTCCATGATAAAATGTAAAACAATACTGAACAAAAATAACATAACTGTTTGATACGACTCACACGTGGTCATAAAATCCCTACTAAAAAAAGGTATCTCTAAATGGTCTCATCATGACCATTCTAAATGGAACTTGGCCATTTCTTAATCAATTATGTTTAAATTTAAGTTGAAGCGCTGGATTCGGATTCCTTCATCAGTTTGAAGTTTTGTGTTTTGGCTATGTGGGATGAAACTTTCCCGTTTCTTAACCTATAAATGGTCATATTTGATGTATTGGTTCAGACTGAGAAGCTAGCAGAGTCAAAACATTTGACAAGACTACCACCGTTTTTGGAAACCAACCCAACGTGTTGGTTCTTGACTGCCGAAATAATGTTCGACGTGAACAAAATCATTAGCAACAAACAAAAGTTTGCGCACACTGTGCTATCGCTCTCGGCAACGCAGGCGGAGAAGATCAATTTCATTTTAGAAGATCCTCCAAGCCAAGATAGATACCAGTCAATTAAACGAGTACTAATTGATCGCTACTCTATTTCCGAGGAGCATAAATTAGAAACGATATTTGGAACAATCGACACAGGCGATTACAAACCATCGGACATGTTACTCCGAATGAAATCGTTGGCCGGCGAGAATTTCGGTGCCAATGTCATTATAAAATTATCGATCAGGCAGCTCCCTGATTACATACAAACAGCGTTGATCCCGCAACAGAACAAATCTGAAGAGGATCTTGCTCTAGTTGGTTGGCAGGGACAACACAGGGAAGTTTCATTCGAAAAAGCAACCAACAAACGCCAAGATACCAATTTCCACAAAACTGGTGTTGGTATCACGAAAAATTTGGCCACGCAGCATGAAAATGCACTAAAACATGCACTTTTATTAAACAACAAAGGGATCCGCAAATCGGTTCCCTAAACCATTAAGTCTTAAGGTCGCAGCGGCAGACTTAAGGCAAGGGCAACAGAGCCGCTTATTTATTCGAAATTTGGAAAATAAAATCACGTTTCTGATTGATACCGGCGCTGATCTCAGCGTAATCTCTTATCATAAATACTATCGCTGCGGAACAAATCGCAATCCTGATTTAGTTCTGTCAGCAGCAAATGGTACCTCAATAAATACTTTTGGTATCAAATTACTTAGCATTGACATTCGATTAAGACGTTCTTTCAAACACGCATTTATTCTTGCCAATGTCAACCGCCCAATCATCGGCACGGATTTTCTAACGAAATTCGGTTTATTAGTGGATCTGAAAAATCGCAAATTGATTGATCCATCCACTAAGCTTACTATCAACGCCACATTAGCACCCGTAAATACGCCATCATCATTGTTCTACATAATCAACAATGGCTATGGAGCATTGTTAAAGAAAGTTTCTTCTTTAACAGCTCCACCACACTACAACTCTCCAGTAAAGCATAATGTAGTACACCATATCGTGACTACAGGCCATTTACCATTTGCGAGACCACGTAGACTTGATCCAATTCGGCACAAAGCAGCATTCTTAGAATTTCAGCACATGGTGGAACTAGGAATCTGCCGACCTTCTTCTTCAGCAATATCATGTCCATTACAAATGGTGAAGAAGAAGGCTTAACGCTGTCACAATTCCTGACCGTTACCCTATTCCTGACATTCAAAATTTTTCCATGCAATTAAATGGACGTTCAATTTTGTCAAAAACCGATCTCGCCAGAACATATCATCTAATTTCAATTGCTCCTGACGACATACATAAAACCGTAATTACCACACCATTTGGCTTATTCGAATTCACTCGAATGCCATTTGGTCTTAGAAATGCTGCGCAAACAGTCCAGCGTTTTATCGACGAAATCGTGAGAGATCTCGATTTCGTTTTTGTTTATATTGACGATATTCTCGTAGCATCTAGAGACGAGAAGCAACACTTACTCCATTTGGAACAACCTTTTCGAAAATTGTCAAATTATGGCGTCAATATTAATACAGCAAAATGTGTGTTTGGGACAAGCACTCTTGACTTCCTCAGTCATAAAATTACTCCTAATGGCATTCTGCCGTCCGAAGAACGACTTAATGCAATTATGGAATTCCCTGCACCACAAAACTGAGATACTTGCCCCAATTCACTCACAATTGGCAACACTTCTCAAGAAACCCAAAACGCCTCAAAATTTTTCTTGGCCTGAAGAATGTCAAAACGCATTCCTTCAGCTCAAGAAGTGCTTAGAAAATATTGCTCTTTTAACGCACCCGCTAAATGCAACAAAATACAGCATCAATAGGAGGAGTCTTACAGCAACTGAATAAAGACACTTGGGAACCTCTTGGATTTTTCTCCAAGAAATTATCAGATGCCGAAAGAAAATATTCAGCATTTGATCTCGAATTGCTTGCAATCTTCCAAGCAATTAAGCACTTTCGCTATTTTGTCGAGGGTCGGGAATTCACTATTTTTACCGACCACAAACCGCTTACTAGAGCAATTACCTCTAAAGCGGAGCGAAATCCTAGGCAAGCATGCCATTTAGACTATGTCTCGCAATTTACGACAGACATACAGCACATTCAAGGTAAAGACAACAATTGCAGACATTACAACAATTGCAAAAGCACAAGCTAGCGATCAAGAACTACAGAACTTACTCTCTAGTTCTACAAATCGGCGCACTTCCAAATGGAAACTAGATAAATTTCCATTAGCCGATTTAACAGTTTATTGTGAAATATCTACAGGCAGCAATCGCCCGTACATTCCAGAGTCATTACGTCGAACTATTTTCGACATTCTGCATAATATTTCACATCCAAGTGTCCGAGCAACTCGTAAACTTGTCACTGCAAAATACTTTTGGCCTAGTATGAACAAAGACATAACCCAATGGGCAAAATCTTGTTTATCATGCCAAAAATGTAAAGTGCAACGTCACACCAAATCACCTCACGGAAATTTCCAAATCCCACCAGGTAGATTTGAGCACATCCATATAGATATTGTGGGACCACTTCCACCATCTAATGGATTTTCATACATTTTAACTTGGGTTGATTGTTTTACATCTCCGCAACAACAATAGCAAAAACGCTCGTCGAAAACCATATCTCTAGATTCGGCGTTTCGGCCAACATAACGACCGACCAAGGCACACAGTTCGAATCAAAACTATTCGCTGAGCTTATGCAACTCTTAGGCTCACATCGAATACGAACAACTGCCTATCACCCACAAGCAAACGGTATGGTGGAGCGCTTTCACCGCCAACTAAAAACAACTCTAAAAGCTCGTGCAAATACCATCAACTGGAGCTCAGAGATCCCAATCATATTGTTGGGAATCCGAGCAACAGTTAAAGATGACCTAACATGTTCACCAGCAGAACAGGTGTATGGTCAAACGATTTATGTGGAGAATTCTTTGTGGAACTCCCATTTTCATCCCAGGTAACAACTGACACAGTGATTGATCATTTGCGCTCCACGATGAACAAAATCATCCCAACAGACACGCGCAAAACTAATCAAAGCGACATATTTGTACCCAAGTCACTACAAACGTGTGACTACGTTTTTGTACGAATAGACAAAGTTCGCACTGGCCTCACACCTCCATATGAAGGCCCATACAAAGTGATACGATGACTTCGTAAACACTTTGTATTGCAAATCAGAGACAAGCAACAATCTGTCTCTATATTGATAAACTCAAACCAGTCTATGGCATACTGAGTTCACCCGATTAAATATCGGGAGTGAAGAAAACTGTCCAAATTTTCGACTAACACAAACTTCACCCAACTCAAACAATAAACTCCAACTCAAAAAATCTAACCACAATCGCTGGTGGACATGAACAATGTATACTTCTTACGACGATCATATATCGTCACAATGATACAATATCTATCATTAATCAATTTTCGCTGGTAAACAACTTACATCACCGCTACTATTATAATGATCATATACATCATTATAATAATACAATTCCCAAAAATTCCATTTACAATCGCTGGTGGACACAAAAACTCACAAAAGAGAGGACCTTTTCACTGAGGAGGGAGTGATGTAGCGGCCTGTTTCTTCAATTACAAAAAACACCGTACAATATATATAATTACAAACGGACAATTCTCTGTATAAATAAGCATATTCCAAAAGAATATGCAACAACAGTCTTCCCATGCAAAATCGGTACATGCAACAAAACAATTTTGTACACATTACAAAATTAACAAATTTTATTATCACACCAATTTGCATGTCAATCAAGATCATTGAAACGAACAATATTGTAATTGCATCATAGATGCCACCATATTTTGTGATAACCCAAATTATGTTTACACTAAACTATTTATTAATAAAAAAAATAATTTATCTCTAAATTATTTTATTTATTTCAACTCATTTTTTATTACAATTTACTTTTATTTAATGTTCTCCAATCGAATAATAACTTAATACTAAATTATAAAATGTACTTAAATCTATTACATTGACACCCGATCTAATGAGTCAGCAAAATATGCATAAAGGTATTTATGCATATTATGCATATTTGTTGCGCGTGGATTTGTATGGTATCATTCCGCGCGCTTTAGAAAAGTAGATCCCAATTCCATGTTATTTTGGTTGGCGTCATGTGCAGAGAATTGTAACTCCCACACACAAAATATTTAAATTAAACGATGGCACGGTAGTTGCTAAAATTTGATCACCAATGACACAATGATTTAATGCAGAGTTAACATGATGGCGTGGCATTTAGAACAAAGTAAATTTACCATTGCAATAGTGTTCATAGGCGTACGTACGTCTACAATTGAAATGAATTGATAACTAGCTGAAACCAGATTTGGTGGATGCAATTCAGATTTTTATATCCTTGTTTACCAAACGCAACAATACTGGATCAATCCAATTTTTATTGCATCCAGATTGCATTAAAAATTTTGTATAAAAGTTATACAAAATTTTCCTTTTTTTATATTCAGTTTTGGGATATCGGAGCAGCAACACCCAGCCGCAACTCATCCAACATAAAAACTAAAAATTATTTTTTAAATAAATTTTTTTCTTATTCCTTAAAATTAAATTAAATTTTGTTTTTTTTATTTATTATTATTTTATTATTAGTATTAATTTATCAAAGTGCTACGCCTTTTACTTCACTTCGTCCTCATACATACGTCGTTATACGGTCCTTATGTACATGAATTTGGAGCATTTTCTGGGATTCATCCATGATGTTTAGAACTAGGTCAAATCTTAACGTAATTAATGCAAGCTTTGTCATTTTCACATATATTTTAGATGCAGAACTGGTTTAGTTTTTAGTTAATTTAATGTAACAAGGATTGTTAGTTTAGCAAATTATATCTTAGTTTGTAGGACTAAGGTTTGCTAGATTAGCGTATCATCTAACTAAATTACCACTGGTGAGGTTTAGTTAGATGAGAAAATAAAACTGAATGGTTTATGGTCAATTTTATTCTGATTTTATTCATAAAATTCACGAGCTTATATACAAACTCGAGTATAATATGTCATGTAATATGTAAAAATCGCCATATAATAGATTTGGTTTTAGTGTAATGAAGTTTGAATTGCTAGAGATATTTATATGTGGAGAAGAGTGGCCTGCGCTTCTGAAGCTGTGAACAATAAGTTAACGCATCAACTAAAGCAGCGTATTTGGCCCTCACCGTGCTCCTTACCTTATTGTTGCAACTTTTACATGCAACTTCTGTTTTCAGTAAGGCGGTAAAATTGAGAGACAATCGATTGCGAGGTTAAACTCAGCTTATACAATTTATTTCTGATTTGATTTTACAAATTTTGGTCTTTATATACCAAATTATACAGCTAATCATACACAAAATATTTAATTAGTTTATTGCCTATTCTGCATAAAGAATACGTTCAACTTCGATTTATAATTTTACTTTACTCATCAATTTTCATCATTTAATTGTTTTGAAATATGATAAAAATATATAACGCATTCTTTATGTATGAATGGTAATGAACTTCACAATTTGCTTATGTTTACATTTTTGTTTATGTTTACATTTTTCTTACTACGATATTTACTATATTTTACAACATACGTGTATGCATTTACAAACGAATGGAATGTAATGTTATCTCATTACACCCTCATCCCTCAAAAAAAAATTTATATTTTACAAAAATTTAAAATTTTTAATACTTAATTTAACTATGATAACATTTTTTTAATCTATTATTGTGTATTTCCTTTTTTTTATTATTAATTTCTATTATTGAATTTACTCCTCTTCTTTCTATTATTTTAAATGGACCTAAATATGGACTTTCATGTTTTCTTCTATTTTCTTTTGTTAAGTATACTAAATCACCTATTTTCAATTCTATACTTTGAACTTTATTGTCTTTTTGTTCCTTTCTTTTTATTTTGGTTAAATTCAATAATTCATTTGCTTTTTTATGCGCAACTCTTAATCTTAATCTTAATTTATTTACATAATTTTCTATATTATATACTGGTTCATCATTATTATATATTTCACCTGGTAATGGACATAATTTTCCATAAATTAATTCAAAAGGTGAGTATCCTGTGTCAGTATGTGGTGTCGTATTATATGAAAAAACATAATACGGAATCCATATATCCCAGTCATACTCATTTGTGAAAGATAACAAATATTCATTTAATACTCTATGATTTCTTTCTAATGAACCTAAAGTTTCATGATGATATGGTGTTGATTTTTATATGATCAATTTTTAATAATTTACAGATATTTACCATAAGTTCATTTATATACTCGGTCCCTAAGTCTGTTTTTAATCTTTTAAAAATTCCATATTTTAAAATAAATTTCTCTACTAGTACTCGTGCTATTGTTTTAGCTTCTTTGTTTTCAATTGGGAAAGCTTCAATGAATTTAGTTAATTCGCATTGAATTGTTAATATATATCTATAGTCATTCGAGATTTTTAATGGTCCTACTGTATCTATAGCTACTGTTTCAAAACTTGTTGTAGGTGTATCTGTAATTATTATTATTATTATTATTCTCTTTATTTAGAAAAAAAACAGGTTACATACATTAATACAAATCATAAACTATTTCTAATAAAGTTAGAGCTCCTAATAGGTTTTTAGAACCTGTGGGGGAGCAAGAAAGAAAAAAATCATGAAATTTAGGTTGCCAAAAGTGTACAAATAAAAATAATAAATTAAAAACTATCATAAAAGAATAAATAAATAATACATACAATAAAATTAAAATTCCAGCTCATATTTAGTGAATACAATACAAAAAAGAAAAATTAGAAGTAGGTTTCAATGTTGTCTATATTAATCAGCCAATGTCGAATCATTTTATCAAAATAGTGTTTGCGGCCAATCGGAATGGATTTCAACTCTATTGGTAATTTGTGAAACCAATACAATCCCATATAAAAGTAAGACCTTCGGAACCTTTCATTATTACAACGTAAACCGGCAAAGTTGTTCGGATTCCTTAAAGTATACGTGTGATGAATACGACTATGGAAACTGGAACTCCGAACAAAAAACATCTTTAATACCTTATAAACATAGAGATATCTTAAAGGTAATAATTTCAAATCTCGAAATAAGGGAATTGTTGGAGTTGTTAAAGGCCGACAATAAATCAATTTAATAATCCGTTTTTGTGAAATGTATAGGTCCTCTATATTGGAAAAATAAATCCCACCCCAGCTTGATATACCATACATAATAATAGATTCAACTAGTGCATGATATAGAACTCGCAGTGTTGACGGTGGGCATAATTGCTTCAGATGGTAGAATTTATAAGCCGCAGTAATAACATTTTTTCTGACAATGGTGAGATGAGAATTCCATTTCAACTGTGAATCGATGGTAACTCCTAAGTACTTAAACTCATTTACGAGGGAAATTTCAAAGCACTGCGATGAACATGAGTGTCCAGAGCAAAATGGAACATGATACAAAACCTTAGAATTGGGAGATGCGGCCTGACCAAAAAACATTACTCTGGATTTATTACTAAGAGCCAGGCGATGGTAGTAAAACCAATTACCAAGATTCTCTAAGTCTGTGCAAACTAGGTTCTGTAATTCCGAAGGGTTTGCTGAAGTGTAACTTAATGCTAAATCGTCCGCAAATGCAGTGGTGTGCCCCAGAAGATCGATGTCGAATATAGAATTTATGTAGATTAAGAATAGAATAGGTCCTAATACTGATCCCTGCGGAACGCCGCAATTTAAGTAACCAGGTTCACTAAATTTATCATTTATTTTAACAATTTGGCTACGATTGTTGAAATAACTAACAAACCAGTCAAAAACTTTACCTCTGATACCTATATTTAATAATTTGTTTGCAAGAACCTCGTGATCCACCGTGTCAAACGCTTTTGCAATGTCTAAAAATAACGAAGCGGATTTTTGCGAATTGTTGAAAGCCGAGTAAACATAACTGAGGTGATGTAGTAGTGCTTCTTCAGAGGATCTTCCTGCTAAGAAACCAAATTGACTACGGCTAAAAAAATTGATTTTCTCCAGATAACCGAGCAATCTACGTTTTATTATTTTCTCAAATAGTTTGGAGAAGGAACTTAGCAACGAAATAGGTCGATAATTATTTAGTAATAGCACATCACCTTTCTTATGAATTGGAATTACAAGGGCTGATTTGAAAACATCTGGAAATACACCACTTTCTAGGCTGAAATTGAAGAGGTAAGCTAAAACATCTACTAGATACCACACGCAATTTTTTAAGATTAGGTTGTCGATTCCGTCAATTCCACAAGAGTGTTTATTTTTCAAACTACTAATCTCTTTTATAATCTCTCTGGCGCTAATCGAATCAAACACACAAGACATACTAGGTGAAGTGGTGGAGCCTAAAACATATCTGCTATAGCCTGGAGAATTAGGCGAGAAGTTAGTGTTGTTCAAATTATTTGTTATCTCCGATGGAACGTTGAGGAAATAAGTATTGAATTCATTACTTATAGATTGATAATTTGAAATAAGAACATCAGATTGGTATTTGTAAATTTTGGTGATTCGGTTTTTGTCTTTATTTGTTCCCAGAACTTCATCAATAGCCTTCCATGTGAGTTTAGAACTATTTTTAACATACTCAAATTTCTTCTTGTAAAATGAATTTTTGACAAATTTAATTCTAGCATTTACTTCCTTGGAGAGTTTCTTGACAAATTTTTCCAAACGTGCATTAGTTATGGCGTAATTTTCTAGAGAATTTTTTTAATTTATGAACCTTCAAAAGGAGATAAGAATTCATCCACGGTTTCAGTTTTTTTAATGTAGGGGCAGAAGATTCGACCTTAGATTCACGAATGTGCGATTTCAGAATAAATAAGAACCTATCAAAAGCGATATTGCAGTTATTCTCACCATAAACAGTCGCCCAACTTTCAGATTGTAGACGAGCATTCAGACGGCTATAGTCAACTCTCGAAAAATTAGCAGCTACACTATTTTGAAGCACAGGGATCTGAGATGCAAAAATGTTTAGCTTTATTAAGTTGTGGTCAGATAGATGAATCGGTGTGTTTTCCACAGTAAAAATAAACGAATTTGTTGATTTGATGAACACATGATCAAGACAAGATGAATGTCTAGTAGCTTCATTTAAAAGACTTAGAAATCCGTGGGAGGCTAACATGGTAAGGTAACTATAGCATTCAATGATATTAAGTAAATTTATGTTGATGTCTCCCAGAATAACTATGTTATTATTATTAATTGATAGAAGTAACTCCTCAATATCGACACAAAACGCGTTTACCGGTTTATTACAAAATCTATAAATGCAGATAAAGGTCCAATCATGACGCCCCAAGGTAACATTTAAAATTAAAACATCAGCTGTGGTCCAGTTGTAACAATGAAAAGAAGATACAGTTAAATTTTGATTGATAAACACACCAACACCACCAGATCTATAATCATCATTACAGCAAGCAATGAAATTATAATTTGGCAGTCTGTAATATGAAGATTCGTGTGAGTAAATCCAGATTTCCGAAACAAATATTAATAGTGGTTGCACTTTTAAACTAGATAAATAAGCACTGAAAATGTCGAAGTTTGCTCTCAAACTTTGAATGTTTTGGTGAATTACACTACTCATAATATAAGACTAACAATTCAATATGCATACAACAAATACCGAAAAACAAATTTTGAAGAGTGAGAGCAAAGTACAACATTTTCAATACAGCCAGATAAATCACAACAACGAATAATCTATTCCAAGTAAATTTCAAAATATTCCGACTAATTATAAATAAATTTGAAAATGTTAAAAAAATAAGTTTTAAGTTTTTTGAGTAAATCACTAAAAAATAACTCAAACAGTGTTTAAACATCATCCAAATCATAACAAACACTACCACCATAAAAAAAATAATTACCGGAATCAAAACAGCTGACTGATTAATATAAACAAATATTATTTTTGACAACAAAATGTATAAAGAGTTAAGCTGGAATATGGAAAAAATATATAAAAAACAAATATGAGCTAATAAAGGTAAGATAAAAAAAACTACTTAACGTTACATTATTTAATTCTAGATACCGAAGCAGCAACCGCTTTATCCAATTGCTAGTGTATGATGTTCTGGATATGAAAAATATCGTTCATGGAGTGAATACGATAGACGTCAGAATCAGCCGATTTCTTTAGGTAAATTTGTCCGGCTTTGCACCATAAATATTTAAAGTTTGATGACAGTTTTATGTTTTTAGCCTCATGATACAGCTGTGATTGGAATTTTGAAAGGCGGTGCATTATATGGATTTGATGCTCCCGGTGGTTTTGCGGCAAGATGATATCCAGATCTTTAGTGTAAAGTGTTTTAATTTTGCGCATTTGCGTTAAAACTTTTTGTTGTAGATCGATGGATTTTAGTTTAACAATAAAGAAGTTGTGACGAGTTACATAATTGTTGGTTTTATTCAGTGTGGTTTTGCTAACGTTTCTACGAATGGGTTCGATCGATAAAATATCATCCGGTTGAATGGAATTTTCGACTTTACTAATAGTGTTGAAAATCATTCCACTAATGTCAACATGTTCCATCGGCAAGCCACTGATTGTAATGCTTGAAGCGTTTAGCATTTGAGCTGGTTTGTCATAATCAGCCTCCATTTGATGTAATTTTGCAGAGTGGATACTAAACTGGTCTTCTAGATGTTTAAGTTTCGAAGTGAGAGCATCGTTCGCAGCTTGGAGAGTATGTACTGCGTCTTTAACTTTGTCCAGAGCAGATAGTTTCTTTTCCATTCGTTTTAATTGAATCATAATATCGGCTAGACTCACGTTCACATCACATTCAGAGTCCGAGATTTCGTTGTCAATCACAGATTGACTGGATTGTAGCCGACAGCTTTCACATAACCAATAGACAGTTCGATTATTAATATCACTTAACAATTCCTGTGAGATACAAGCGCACTTAACATGGTAGAAATTTTCACAAGGACCGCTACATTTAATACCAGGAAGTCGTCCTTTTTTTGTGATATTGGCACCACACGAGCGGCAGGTTACGGTCATTGTTTTACAACTGCGCGAAATTGATTGACAATAAAATGGTTGACGATGTTGTACTTTGCTATGAAGATGTGAATCACGCACGAATAAATTAACAAATCCCTTATATTTTTGGTGAACTATATTTTAAATATGACTTAATGATTTTATTAATATAAAAATTAAAGCAAAAATTAGGTAAATTTAATTATTTTATTTATTTTTATTATTTTATTATTTTAGACGTATTTTAGATGTTTACACTTTGACAACTACGAATGATTTATTACTAATGGTTCCCTAATTTTTCTAACTTGTTTATTTCTTGTACATTTTTCACATTGCTTGACATAATTTTTTATCATTCTATTCATATTTTTCCATATATATTTCTGTTTCAATTTGCTAATTAATCTTTTGACTCCTGCGTGACCTCCATGGGGTGAATTATGATATTCTTTTATTAATTCATTCATTTTATTTTTATCTTTAATTTCTTTTGGCGCCTTATATATCATTATATTTATATTGGTTTGCTTATCATTTTTCAATATTTTTGCATGCATTTTATTATATTTATCTTTGAATTCATTTTTATTTATATATTCAAATATTTTATCTTCATCCGCTAGCGCTAGTTCGTAAATTCCCGATTTCTTCATTTTCAATATTAGTTTCTCCAAGATCAAATCTAATTCTGAGTATGGATTATCACTAATTTCTACAATTACTTTTCGTGGAATGTTATTCCTTAATTCAATATTTATTTGCAAACCTTCATTATTTTTATTTTTATTTCTGGTTAACCTTTTATTTTCATTTATATTGGAGTCTCTTATTTTATTTTCTTTATCATTATTACTGGATATCCTTTCATTATTTATATTAGCATTTTCAAATTTCAATCTAATTGCTCGTTTTAAATCTGTTATAGAAGTACTATCCCAAATATGCATTTGGCCACAATGTTTAATTGGATCCGGTTCTCCTACTTGTTTTTTATTTTCGTTTATTTCCTGTAATTTCATTGTTTTACTTCTCGTAACTATCTTTATATTTTTGACTTCATCTTCTGTTGGTATCATGGCTTTCAAAGTATCAGAGTTTATCTGAATTCTCGATAAAGCATCTGCATTTGTATTCATTTTTCCCGCTTTAAATTGTACTTCGAAATTATAATCTTGTAAATCTAATCTTATTCGTGTTAATTTTGATGATGGATTCTTGTGTGTAAATAAACTAACTAGTGGTCTATTATCTGTTACCACTGTAAATTTTCTTCCATATAGATATGGTCTGTAGTAGTTAATTGCCCAATGTATTGCTAACAATTCCTTAATTATAACAGGTTTGTTTAATTCATGTTTAGTTAATGATCTACTTGCATATGATATTGGTAGATCTTTTCCAATTTCACCTTGTGATAGTACTGCGCCAAGTGCAAAATTAGAGGCATCAGTAGTTAATATGAATTCCTGTTCGAAATCTGGATATTTCAAAATTGGTGGATTGATTAGTTTTGTTTTTAATGTTGAGAATGCTAAATCACATTCTTCTGTCCACTCAAAAGTTGTACTTTTCTTTAGCAGATTATTTAGTGGTTTTGCTATTTTCGCAAAATCTTTAATGAATCTTCTGTAGTAATTACAGAAAGCTACAAAACGTCTTGCTTCATCTGCGTTTTGTGCTGTTGAATATTTCTCTATGATTGATTTCTTACTTGGATCTGTTTTAATACCTTCAGGTGTTACTAAGTGTCCTAGGTATACTACTTCTTTTCTTAGGAAATTGCATTTAGATGGGTTTAATTTTAAATTGTATTCTCTTAGTTTCTTGAATACTTTAATTAGATTCAGATTATGGTGATTTAAACTACATCCAAATATTATTTTGTCATCAACATATAAAAATGCCTGTTCTTCAAGACCCGTTAAAGCGATTGTCAACATTCGTTGAAAACTGTTCGTAGAAATTTTTAATCCAAAAGGTAATCGTTTGAATTGAAAATGTCCACGGTTAGTTGAAAAAGCTGTTATTGGTTTAGATTGTTCATCTAACTCTATTTGATGAAATGAGTTCGTTAGATCCAAAGTCGAGAAATATTTAGCTCTGCCTAGCTTATCCAAAATGTCATCTATTCTTGTTACTGGGAATTTGTCATCCATGATTTTTTATTAACTTGTCTAAAGTCTACTACTAAACGAAATTTTTTATCATCCGTGTTGCTTTTCTTTGGTACTATGAGCAATGGAGAATTATATGGGCTTGTAGATGGTTCAATTATTTCCATATCTTGTAGTTTTTTTACTTGTTTATTTATTTCATCTAAGTGGGCATGTGGAAGTCGATAGTTTTTAAATATATACAGGATTGTTATCTAATACATTTATTCTTTGCTTATAAAAATTATTTGCAGTTAGTTTTTCTTCTTCAATGTGAAATATTGCAGCATATTCTTTACAAATGTCTAATATACTACGTTTGGCTATGTTATCTATATTATCTAATTTTAATTGTTTTATTAATTTTTCTAACCTATCCTTATTCTTAAATGCATGTGCCTTAATTTTTACAATGTTATACTGTGTCAATGGTCTTATATCTGGTATGAATCCTTTTATAGTTATTTCTTCATCAGTTGTATTTAAAATCTTTATATGTGCTATACCTTTAGCTGGTATAATAGTGTTAGCTATATAAATTCCTGGTTCTATTTCTTTATTCAAAATTACTGAATCTTCTTCTATCGGTAATTCTATTGCAGTTATAATTTCTGTTCTAGGCGGAATTAGTAATTTCGAGGTAGTCGGAATTTTTGTTTTTATTGGTACAGTTATGTCCGTTCCGTTCATGTAAATAGTCATTGTAAAAGTTTCATAATCAATTTTACATAAGTGTTTTATTAAAAAATCTCTTCCTAAAATTCCATCTGTTTCTATAGGAAAATCTGCTGAAACTAAATAAAGTGTCTGTTCTGTTATTTGTCCTGCTAATTCCAAATTCATTGTTTTTGTTCCTAGAGTATAGATTTCTGTATTTGAGATACCAGTTAATTTACATACTTGTTCATCTTCATAACTATTTAATTTTTAATGATTAATTTTACATATTGACACATCAGCACCTGTGTCTATTAAAAATCTTAAATTACTATATGATATTTCTGTTTTAACATCTATATAGTTTGTTACATTATTATTTATCTTAAAACTATTTATTATCTTATATTTATTAGCTCTGTTGTTCTGTACCTTCAGAGGCACGAACAAAATTGATCCTTCTTGATCTTTCATTATAATTTGGTTTATATATTCTACTTTGTGAAGGATTTTGATATCTATTATTATTATTATTATTATTATTACTATTATTATACCTTATGTTTCTATTATAATTTTGATTCTGATAATAATTTGTATTTGGTTTGCCTTGATAACGCCTATTAATATTTGACCAGTTAAATTTTCTTTTATAAGGATTAGTATATCCATATGAATTATTAAAATTATTATTTCTTACAATATTCATGCTTAGATTTTGCATACTTTGTTGCAAGTCAAATTCTTGTGCTAGTTTTTCAGCTTCAAGAAGATCTTTTGGCCTTGCAATCATTAACATTTTTTTAATTGGTTTATTTAAACCTTTAATGAATGCATTTAGTGCAGTGATTTCATTTATATTTCTAACTATATCAGCATGCTCAGATCCTTGGTTTTTGATCTGACTATTATTAAGTTCATTTAATAATTTATCAATTTGTTGAGCATATCTTGCAATTGACAAATTGCCTTGTTTGATCGCTGATAATTCTGATATTATTTGTAAATCTGTTTTGATTTTTATAAAATTATCTAAGAATAATGCCTTAAATTCTTTTATAGTTTTTATATCAGATTGCCTATACTAGCTAGCTTTGCTTTAACTATTTCCGATGTCTTAGTTTTCATTACAAATTTGATTAACTTTATTTGTTCTCCTTCCTTTAATGTATCCGAAATGTATTCCACCAAATTTATGAAGTTATTCACTTCCTCCGGATTACCATTAAATTCAGGTATTACTTTTATACCTACTAGTATATCGAAATTTGCCATTATGCCTACGTATTTTTGTATTTTATTTAAATTAATACAAATTTCTTCACTAAAATATTTTAATTCAAAATTAATCTTTATTATGCATGAAATTGTTTCTCTATATTCTTCTATTTTATTTTGTTTTTCTAATTTTTAATTTTCACTATATGTTCTATTAGGACTTTTCTTTAAATTTTTCAATAATTCATCTACTTCATTTTTTATTATTTTTAATTTCAATATATTTAACATTGAGATGATAAATAAAATTTTATTAACTATTAAAATTGTTTAAGCTTTACTTATTTCTAAATTTACATGCTTCTCTACTTTTCTTTTTATTAATTTTCTTAATTTCTTAATTATTATGTAGATTATTAAGGAGATCGCTTGATTTATTAAAATTATTTTATATAATTCTAAATTTGAATTTTCTTCTTGCTCATTATTCTTGCCATTTGTATTTTGAGCTATAATTATCTCTTTTTCCGGTGTAGCCGGTTGATTACCCAATTTTTTATTTTTTTATTTAACAATTAAACATTTAAAAATATTTATTCTTATAACTTTTTAATGTTTATGACTTATTTATTACAATTTTTTTTTATTATTTTGAATTATATCTTTTTTTAATTTATTTAAAATTTCTAATTTCTTTTTCATGTTATTTTTATCTTTATCTGTTCTACATATATCTAGAATTCTAAATAATTCTTTCTTTTCTTTCTTAATTCTATTAATTTTTCCACCACGTTTCTTCTTTTTAATTGGGGCTGTTTCTGGTACTGCTGTTATTCCATCTTTTTTTTTGCTCTCTCGCGGTATTCTTCTATTGTTATTATTTTCTTTTTTTTAGAAAATACTAGTGATTGCTTCATGTAATCCTCTATTCTTCCTTTTGGTATTAATGATGGATCGTCACGATATAGCTCCTTGGTGAAGTATTCTTTATATTCTGCTAACGACATCTGCTTGAAGTTCAAGTTCGGGTTGCAAGATCGCCATGTAATATGTCAAGATCGCCACACACTAAAAAATTTTCGAATATTCTATAAATTTATTTATATTTTTGTTCAGATAATTTATATTTATATGAAATTTTATATAAAAATTATAAATATAGAACCTATATAATTCGTTTATATAATTCTGTAATATATTTTATACAAATTCATAGTATACATACATTTTCTATACTTCCATTTGTATGCTTTTTATAACCTACCGTATAAAATTTCACTCTTTATACCTTGATTGGTATGAAATTAATATATTTATCATATACAAGTTTTGCTTTATAAGATTAGTCTTATAAAATTAATAGAAAAACGAATATATTTTGTTGAAAACGGGATTTTTATACTGTAAGGATCGTTGGATATTTTTTTCAGTTCTGTGAATATCGTGTAGTGAGTGAAGTGTTTTTAAGTTTTAAAGTGAAGTTTTGTAGATTTGTGAAGTTGTTAATAGTGTCAATTAATATAACTTGGTAATTGTATAGTAAAATATCAGAATAATAAATCGAATAACTATTTCAATTGTTGATATAATGTAGGTATATTAAATACCAATGTACTATGTATACACAATCTGTGCTAAATCATGTATATAAAAAATTTGAATAAAAAAAACGTGTGGGTCATTAGACGAATATTTAAAAAATTTAAATAAAAATCAATGGATTTTAAAAATTTTGCAGAAGCGTAGCAATTCACCAACAACAAAAGTTTTCGACTTTTATCTAATAAATCGTTGAATATATCGTTTATTAATTATAATACACACAATCGCCCTGGATTATTCTAAGCCTCACCAGGAAGTGATGATAACCATAACGAATTTTATGAAATAAAGTTAATAATTTTAGAGATTACTTAGTTTTAACATTATTTTACGACATTCTTAAAAGGTCGCAACAAAACTATTGCATAAAAAAGGAAATGAAATTGAAATTTTGTGACTGAGCTAAAGTAAGAAATAATCTTCATTAACTGATTTTTATCATTTAATTAAAAGCTTTTGATTAAGTTAAAGTGTGTGTGTGTGTTTGGAAAGTCTTAACTGAGACATTTATTTTCAAAAAAGAGTCGAAAAAAGACCTAAGCATTGATAAAAATCATGCTATTGAAAGATCGCAAAAATGGAAAAAGTTTCTTGCTCATCATTAAATAATTTGGCAAAGATTCTTCAATCTGGAGGTACATTTTATGAGATCAAGAAAAGAAACTATAAGAGAATCAGGAAGATACCACCCTTAACAGACCGGAAAATTACTCAATCGGCGTTAAATAAGCGCAGAACAACGACAAGCGAGCTACAAAAGCATTTGAGTGAAGAAGGGATAAAAATATCAGTGATGATATTGCGACGAAGGCTATATGAAAATAATTTGAAATTCTCTGGAAAAATGCGGAGAACATCCTATTTGGGGTAAACTTCATAAACACTGGACAATAGACGACTGGAAGAAGATAAACCGGATTTTTAACACTCATTATATATTTTCAAAAATTAAATAAAAAAAAATCCGAAATTAAAAAGTTTTTTTAAAATTTATAGGTTATATTTAGTGATGAATGCAGGCTAGAGGCCGTAATAGAATTGGCCAAGTTCGTCTGAAGGAGACCAGCAGAAAGATTTAGAAAGAACTGCGTAGCCAGGAACATAAAACATCCGCCATCAGTAATGATAAGGAGCTGCATTAGTGGAGGATGGATCGGAGGAAACCATGAGGAAAGAATAATATCAAAAGGTGTGCTTTACAGAAGTCTTATTTTCTCATATAAGGTCGCTAGCTCAAGGCCAATACTTTTACACTTTTATGCATGATGGAGTTCCTTGCCATACCGCAAAAATTAAAGAGAATGTCCTCCTTAAATAAAAGATTGACATCCTCTCTTGGCCTGGCAATTCTCCGGAATGAAACCTTATCGAGCATTGTTGGGCCTTACTAATAAGTCCAACGTATATAAGACCTTCAAACCTACAGTGGCCACCCTAAAAAAAATATTCAAAAATTTGGAGAAATAGTGATGAAATTCGCAATATGATCAATACTTATATAATGTATTAATTTAATCGTAGCTCTTGTACACTTTTGTAAGTAAAATTTTATAAACATAACACTTAAAAAAATAATATGATTTTGATAAATATATCGAATTTAAAAAATAAGCTAAAATTGTTTTACTAATTTGGCAAAAATGATTCTTAAATTTCATCGGTATTGAAAACTGAGTTCAATTCTAACATATGAAATTTCCAAATTTCTATACTAAAGCAACTAAATTTTGTACGATAGCCAGATTGATATTTTCTATAAGTAACTTATATAAATTTAATACTACTCCCTTATAAACAAAAATTAACATTTAATGGATAAACTTTATATTTTGCACTATATACAGATATTTATACGTTGGAGTATCAAATTTATACCAGTGACCAGTCAAAATAATTATATGGAGTTAATATAAATTTTATACAACATTTTATAACATTTGGTTAACCGTTAAACTAATATAAAATCTATAAAAAATTCGTACGGAATTAGATTTATATTATAAGTGTATAAATTTTATATGTAAATTTTTTGGTGTGCATATAATATGTCATGTAATATGTAAAAATCGCCATATAATAGATTTGGTTTTAGTGTAATGAAGTTTGAATTGCTAGAGATATTTATATGTGGAGAAGAGTGGCCTGCGCTTCTGAAGCTGTTAACAATAAGTTAACGCATCAACTAAAGCAGCGTATTTGGCCCTCACCGTGCTCCTTACCTTATTGTTGCAACTTTTACATGCAACTTCTGTTTTCAGTAAGGCGGTAAAATTGAGAGACAATTGATTGCGAGGTTAAACTCAGCTTATACAATTTATTTCTGATTTGATTTTACAAATTTTGGTCTTTATATACCAAATTATACAGCTAATCATACACAAAATGTTTAATTAGTTTATTGCCTATTCTGCATAAAGAATACGTTCAACTTCGATTTATAATTTTACTTTACTCATCAATTTTCATCATTTAATTGTTTTGAAATACGAGTATGATAAAAATATATAACGCATTCTTTATGTATGAATGGTAATGAACTTCACAATTTGCTTATGTTTACATTTTTGTTTATTTTTCTTACTACGATATTTACTATATTTTACAACATACGTGTATGCATTTACAAACGAATGGAATGTAATGTTATCTCATCACACGAGCAACAATTTGTTGCTAGTAAGCAACTCTGCAAAAACTAAACACTTGTTGCAATTCTTAAACTAAATATACACTATAAACATCAACGGAAATGATTATGTTACATTTTACTAGTTAGCTACATATCAACGAAAATGATTTTGATATGCCTACACTAGTGGAAATAATTATATTGCACTTTATTAAAATGATTTTGATACGTCTAGACAAAATGGAAATTCCAAGCTGTGGGGACAGTTTAAGAAATGTTGTACGTGTGCCCATGTTGATCTTCAACAAGGATGGATTTGATTTTGTTTGTGCACCCGCTTAATATTGGGGTGACATTTGAGATGGTAATTCAAAATTTCTTACAATGTAGATTTATAATCCGCACCTTGATTAGGAACCAAAAATTATTTTATGCGCATTTACCACATTGTACTGACTAGAAAAATATTAATTTTACTCCACCTGAAAGTACCCGCATTCATAAAAAAATTAAAAAACCCGTGATTTTTATAATCGGGCCTTTTGAAACCGTGATTTTGAAAAGCGGGCAAACGACCCTGTATCCATTATTTGATTCTTCGTTGTAGGATTTGCCTACTAAATGTATATCCAAACCCAGATTTATTCTATTATGAAAGAACGATGTTCACACATTTACATTTACAAAAATTTAATCTAAATAATCTTCCTGATCGTTTTATAGCATCTAGCGTGCAGAGATTATAACGATTTGAAGCTTTAATTCTATTCATGAACTTTTTACTATATCGCGTAAAAATCATAAAATTATTCTCGTATATACGCAAACATGTTCAGATTAATTCCTTAGAAAACAATAAAAAAGTCCTGCTTGTTGTACTCCTGAAATACAATAAAACTTATAAATTCATACAATCGTAAAACAGTGAAATATATTTTATGGGGTTCGTATGTGAATGAGTTCATAATCACACACTCGAACTAAATCATTAAACACAACTTTATAACGAGTCGCGCGCGCTTTACTTTATGTTGAGCATTGTTAATTGGGAATTAAAAGAATAAACTCCGATAATAAAACCATTTCAAGCTCGTAAAAGTCAATCAGTGTGATATCGTTAAAAAATACTTTATATTATATGTAGAAGCCGCATGTAACATACAGACTTATATCTGTAATCCCGGAAAAATCGATAAATTTTATTACCGCACATGCATCAAAAATCACTTAAGAGTTTTTCGATTTTCCATTCTTCACATTAATTGATTTCATTTAATTTTCAATACTGATTGAATATAATATACCATTTACATATATTATGGTGTGCGTGTTAGTGTGTGTCTGTATGCAAAATCAATAATTTTCATTTGATTTAATTATTTGTTTCTGATTTACTGATTTTTCCGACGAGCGATAATCACTCATCCAGAAATACACAAAATATATACTTTGCGTATAAATAAGGAACATCTCCCCCCCCCCCCCCCACCCCACTCGCATACACACTTCGCAGACTTGGGATGCCTGATATGCGTATATAGTGAGTATGAGATAGTCAAATTTTAATGTATCCATAATATATTTATGCCTCAATATATGAATTTGGAAAACATATATCAAACATGAAAAATTACTTTGTACCATATACGAGGCTTAATACGTTATATACGTTTTGTAATTTATGACTTTTCTTTTATATGCGTCTTTTGATAATTAATCATATATTACGTATTAATAAATTGAAATTCAGCACACATAAAAACGATAAGGTATTATCCAGAACCGCATATATAGTACCAATGTTATAATTGCCAAGAAACATTAACAACATAATAATGTTACCTTTATTGTTTCACCTACATAATAAATAACTAAATAAATTACGTTCAGGCATAAAGATGAACAGAACTATTTTCACTTTAAGTTTATATCTGCTATACAATCCCAAAGCGTACTCCCATTAGTCTAATAGGTAGCTAGGGAATGGTGGGAGGGCGATATACGTTACCTATACTATAGATAGAGTAACAACAGAAGCAAAATATAAAACTCGACCGCAACAATATAAAGCAACAAGCAAAACAAAAAGGTAAATTTTCTTCTTACTGTTTTTGAAAGAAAACCACATAAATTCATTTCTAACTTTTTATTAAATGGAAAATAAATTTACAGAAGAGAATAAAATTAAAATAAATAAAATTTAATTTAAATTATAAATAACCAAGAAATATTTACTTTGAGATTAGATTTGGAAGTATTTATTTACCGTTTCCAACTTAAGCTTTTCGTTGTAAATATGTGTATTACAAAAATGGCATTTGGTATTGTCTGTTCGGTTTGAAATATAACTTGAATGAATAAAATTTAAAAAACGGTTCATAAAATTTTACTTTGGTCAAAAGTAACATAGTAAAAAAAAGTAGTATTTTTGATGGTCAAAAACGGGTGGGGTCCAAAATTTTTTTATGTGTCATTTAATTACCCCATAGTGAGCCTAAAATTATTTGTTGATCAATTGATCTTGTTTTGCGTTCTAATTTCGGTTTTGGTTCGATTTTCGATTTCGGTTCTGCTAGCTTTGAAATGATAAAGCCTTTTGCATTTTCTAGATCGAGCAGAATAAAAAAATGTATATAGGGCATTTAATTAGCCTAAAATTAACCTTTAATTTTCTAATTGTTTTTAAATCATATTTTGATATGAGTTCTGCTTTTTAAAGCTAGCAGAACCCGCGTTTTAGTTGGAAGGGATGGAGCCCAAATCAGCAGAATTTTCATTGATTTTACTACTAAATAGAATCTGGCTACGTATCGGCTAGTTTTCTCAAAATGTTTCACGCCTGGTTGAAATTTACTATATTTCAGCATATTTTTGATTTCTAACAACGAAACAAAACTATTGATTGAGCTTGGCCTTTTAAGATCAGTTATCTCGCATCTTCCGATTAAAAAGATGATGTCTATCGGCTCTGGAGTCCCAAATGTTGGATCAGCTAAACAGGGGCTCTCTAGGTGTCTCAGATAAACACTATCGTTTAGCACTAATGCAACGACCTCTTACTTGCTTGTTGAAGTTCCTGCCTCGATTGATCGTAATCCTGCTTTTAGGCATGGATCCTCTCTCTTTTCAATATTAACCGTTACACGACATCATTTGTGCAGCAACTCATCGCTCATGCTGTTCGTGCCAAATACCAACGCAGTAGCGAGAAGCACGTTTCTTTACCAAGTGTCTCCCAAGTACGCTTGTCCATTTGTGACATTATGCTGCAGCTTGTTTTGAAGCATCTATACATTTATTCGACCTTAAACAACTTAACGACTATTGCTTAACCTTTATAAGTTTCCCAAGTTCTTTAGGCCTCATCTCTGTAAATTTTGGACAATCTGAAATTGCATGACCGGCTGAGAATTTAAAACAGACTCCGGGTTTGCATTCCTTCTTGAATAAGTAAAATGGTCTAAATTGTATCATTTCTTGTTTTAGCAGTACGTACAGTGCCTGGATGAGGTTTCTCGACATTGCTTCCATCGTTAATTGCTTCCCAATGCTTGGAAATGGGCTTCCACAAATGAATATAAAATTTTAAAGGTTGAAAGCCCTTTTGAGTGATGGATGAATGATGAAAACCTTTCCAGGTATCCAGTCGTCAATATTAGTTTCCACATTTTATATGGCATACAATCATTCTTTAGTTTGATAATTTAATTTCCTTAATCCTGCCGCAGTTTCTCCATCAAGTGTTGGTTGAAATATTAGAGTTTGTAATTATGAGCATTCACTAATTTTCGTTTGTTGTATCTTTCTTAACCTAGATTCCAGGCTGTGCGGTAATTAACCCCCAAAATTTCCAAATGGCACAATATTTGAGTTGCATCACCAGCAGTGTAACTATTTAGATACTACGTTTAAAAGATCAATACATGGCATTAATATTTGAAAATGATTTCGGACATATGGACACCGCGGCTGTTCTTGACGAAACGCTTTCTGGACGTCCAATTTTGGGCCACTTTTTCAAGCACTGCTGGCCGTATGTCACGAATAACACCAAACGGCGCATTTTTTTCTGAATGTACATAATGGAGTCTGTAGGGTCTCTTGTGAATTGGTCTCACTCCATATGCGGCAATTTTGTTTATTAACAAACCCGTTAAGCCAAAAATGATCCTCATCGCTGAACGCAATTTGATCATAAAACAACGGATCATTTACCAACTGCTCTAGAACGACGACGAATCGATAAATTTGGATCTTCTTCCACACTTTCGTTTACAGCGGCGAAATTCTCTTCAGTACGCACATTCCTTCGACGTGTTGATATTATTGCATCTTCTAGAGAGTATATGGTATGAAATCTATCCACAGTTCAACGGATGGCTCGCTCAGATGGATGATTATGTGCGCCACAAAAATCACATAATCGTCTATAAGTTGGACGAATTGACAACTGATTTTCAAAGTAAATTTTAATAATTTCGTAGCTTTGTTCAAGCGTGAGTCTATATTCGTGATGATTTACCAGAGTATACTGAGATCTGCCAGAGTATATTTTTCATAAAAATTTAATTTTTTGTTTTATTCTTTACAATTTCAAGTTCTATCAAATTTAAAAAAACCACCCTTTATATCAAACGCCTGTATTTCATCATCTACATTTTCCACTTCCTGCACTGTTTTCAACTTTGCCATATCACTATCTGATCCAGTTACTTATCTCCACCATCTACCTCATCAACATTATTTTCCATTTCCTCAACTTTCCATTCGTTAAACATTTTTCACAACAAGCTTACTAACTTATTAGATATTCACGCCGATTACAGAATTCGCACGCAGATTAGAAAATGCATAACAATTGCTATAAATCAAAGTAGCCAGGCAAATTTGTTTTGATTTCCATACAAATCATTTTTTATGATTCGCACAAACGCAATGAACGCGACTGTTCGAGTGCGATTTTTTGTACTAATATTTTGAATCACATTTTTCCACCAATCAATTTACGCCCATAAAAGAAAAAATATTTTCAATTTTAAGCTAAATAAAATTATGAGCTGCATTGTGTTCAATAAATCGATGGAAAAGTGTGATTCTAAATATCCGCGCAAAAATTCGCACTCGAACAGTCGGCGTCAAACAGTTGCGGATCGAATTCTAAAACAAATTTTATTTTACTAATTGTATGAAACTCCATAGGAATTTCTATGATACTATGATTTAAAATTTTGTTTAAAATTTTTTATAAGCAGTCTTCGATCCGCAATCGATTTGTTCGCGCGGATTCTATAATCGACGTGATTATACTGTAGAATCATATTATTTTGATCCGTCCTGACTACACACCTGATAAAAGTGAATAATAATATTAATATTTCACTTCGAACTACTGTTCCTCAAAAAGAGTACAATACACTGTTTTTGTTTTTATTTTATGTATGCCGTATCAGAAGATATACAAACTGCACCCAGTCAACCCAAATGTGACTAATCAGAAAACACACGGCCAATTGACCAATTTGCGATGAATTAACCGTACAGTTAACACTTTCCCTTTACGCAAATCAGCTACTTTTGAACTAAACATGCACCTAATTCAGACTTCACCTTACATTCTATTCTGCTCATATCGTACCTGCCAAAAAATAAATAAAAACATATGTTTAATGGATTAACACCCCTATATACCATATATATAATTTCATTATGTATTAAACTAAAATAAATATTAACCCAATTATATATAGCATAAGTTAACATAGAAAGTGCTATAAAAGCAACAACAGAATACACCACACCACAAAAATATCCAAGAGAAAATCTTTTTGAAAAGAAAATTGAGTTTTTGTATGTCTGTATAGAATGTACGTACACCAGTATGATTTGTAAAGGTAAATAAATCACTAGAGCTATATGTATAAATTCAGAACTCAATCAATTAAGATCATAAAATCGTTAATAACTTATATGGTACATTTATCAAACAGTTTATAGGTTTTCTAATGTATAAAATTTATTACCTGCATCATGAATGCTTTATCCCTTTTTCAACCAAGAAAACAAAAAAATTGGCTCAGTTTTAGTCCAACCCACACAAATGTGTGAGTAAAAAACCATAGTATGTAATGGCGTTGTTGAGAAAATTTTTTGTTTGATTTGAAGTAAAACCAACACAATTGTGTGTATAGATATAGTGTTTTTTTTCGGACGAAAATAACTTAAAAAGGAATTCACAAATGTGTAAGTGGTTCAAAAAACATACAAAACTAAATTTTTGACATGGTACTTTTGCACTACCCGCACAATTGTGTTAGTAAATCACTAAAGGGTTATACTTTTTGGATATCAAAATCCTATATGGATAACCATACAGGGCAAACAGTACAATTTGGATATTATCATATTGATAGGCTGATTGATATTCAAGAATTTTATTACTATTCCTGAATAAAGTAATGAAATACTTCATTAAGTTAATTATTAAAATGGCGACTGTCATTCTATTGTATGAATCTTAATATTATGGCCGACAATAATAGAAATTTAATATTTAATTCATAACAGTAAGAGTAACTAGTTATAGTTTGCAGCACAGTGTAAGCTTGGATAGTGCACGGCCTGCTCGGGTTGAATTTAAAAACGTGCTCCTTGTCAGTGCATCATAACACAAACAAAATCAATAAAATAGTAAGCGGTCAGAATTTTGCTTTTATTCTAGTTTGCCCACAGAACTACATAGACCGAGAACAAAATGATATGATAGATGATATGATATGATAGAGGCGTACAGGCCAGCCATAACGGCGATCCTAGGTACGTTACCATAATCCTGAAATATCCACAATCAAATAACAAATTATATCTGAATGCGAATAATATTTCAGCATCATGCGGGCCCAGGCCCTGCCCTACATAGACCGAGAACAAAATGGAATTAATATTCTTGGAGACTGGCGCAATGATGGTGAAGAGCCACAGCAATACCGGGTGTTTAGAGGAAATCGCCCAACCCGTGAAGCATTCGAATTGAGAGACTGTTTAAAAAATTTCCTTCATTCAACTGATATTTAAACATGCTCTTCCTTATTTTACGTCATTAATAAGCAGAGTGACATTTGATTAAATAAAACATTTACTGAAATTCAAAATATAATTTTTCTATTGTATCATATTTTCGTATTCAGACTATAATAACATGGTAAAATCACAAGCGCATATATTCAACATTACGTGTCTATAAAAAGGAAAATCAAATCAGGTACTTGATTTCGAGTGTGTTTCATTATAATGCTCACGTAATCTTTGGTAAACAATATTTGATATTTCCATCTCCAATTCGTCTAACACCACTGGAGGTAAGTGAGCTTTTTCTATTTTCACTGCCAATGCTGAAAATAACAACGAAGTTCAACTGACAGATTTGGTTAGCTCATCTAGTTGACTAACTGCCTTAGATGCAACATCCAAAAAGTCTAGGAAATTTGTATGTACATATGTCGCTTTTCGAAGACGAGACAGATATTCACATAAAGTGATAACCACATAAACGTTATTATCTAACTTGACGTTAGTAGCAATGATTACTAATTTTGTTATGTTTTATGTCCCTATTCCATGGGGAAAAAATATTATTTCACCAAAACTAAAACGAGACAAAAATATAGATCGACTATTTGAGAGAAAGGCGGATCAGAATATACTTTGATGAGCAACCTATTGTTGCGTTGCCATAATTTTTCATTACAAATATCAAGTTTAGTATTTTTTATTGCAACCAAAACGAAAAAACCATCCCCACTACTTTTTAATTTTACTTCAAAAAATTCTTGTATGGATTAAACATTGCGCTCACGTATATTATCGTAAAATATATACGTGTAAAAATTGATTCAAGTCAAAAAAATTATTTTAGAAAAAGAAATTTGTTAAATTCTGTTACATGTTATTTTGTAGGTTATAAATTTTATAGCAAAACATTTTCTATTTATTTTCGAAAATTGAATGAAACAACATGATTCTGCCGATTCCAAAAATATTATTTAATTTATTAGTAATTTTAAGGATATATAAATCATTGTCAAAAATTAAAAATAAAGATTTTTTTTTAAATAATTTGTAGATTTTGTTGATGCTAAAATTTTCCTCTTACATATTTATGGCAGAGCATTTTTTATATATTTTTGAAAATTAAAATAAATAATAAAATCACATGATTCTGTTCGTCCCAAAAGTAATATTATATTTTTTAGGAATTTTTTGGAATATCAAATTCTTTTTTAAACATTCAAAAATGAAGATTTTTCATATTTTTAAATAATTTATTATGGTAAGATGTTAAAATTTCTCTAATTTTTTTTACCATAAAATAAAAATATTGGGTCTCAGTCGCTCTAATGCAAATTTTAGTTCCAGTCTTTGTTATATGCTCAGCAAAAATTTTGTGTTTTTATAATTTTTGATGATCACGATATATTTATTGCGTTTTGCCATAAAACGCACTCATTTATCACAAAAAAACTAAGAATATTTATGAATATAATATTGTCTAAATTGTTGTACATTTTATTTCTGTTATATATTCTTATGACATAGTAATAAATAAAATGCCAACTTATATTTAAATATATCGCTTTTATGTTACCAGGCCTCGTATTATAGCCGTGCGTGAAAGATTTTACATTTGTACATGTTTCAGAGCTGAGTGTCAATAATAAATATTTGTGTGTGTTTATATAATAAAATTACAATCTCAGTGTTCAGAGGAGCAAAAATGATAAAAAATATCACGATATTTTATATCAGCTTTTGCCTTAAAACGCACTCATTTATCACGATTTGGTTACATTTTATTTCTAATGTTTTTATGTTATGATTTTATATGAAATGAAGGCCGGAATGGAAGAGCAGCCGTAGTTGAGCTTACTTCTGAAGCTAAATTGACTGTTTAAAGTTTCCTAGTTGGAAGAGGATTCAAAAGAAAGGCATTAAAGATGGTTACATGTGGAAAAAAATGTTGGTCAACTTTCATATGGGGGACCGGACAAGTGGTGCAGTGGTTAAAGCTTCGGCACTTGGACCGGGAGGTACTGGGTTCGAATCCCATCAGAGGCTAGATGCAAATCGAATTTTCATCATCGATTACGATCGGTGATGTTAATAAACACAACTAAGACCCTCTGATGGAGTGCAGAATTCAGCGCCGACCCACCGTCCATGTCAATGTACAGGTTGACATGGAGCTTGCAATGTGCAGGTGGTAATACTGTAGTTGTGTGAGTAGGTGAACAGGTGAATGGGTTAATGATGTAGCGTGAATGCGTGGTATCACAATGGGCCAAAAATGGCCTAAGTGTCAACCACTGAAACCTAACCTAACCTTCATATGGGGAGTCCCGGAACCCTCATTTCATTACAATCCTAGTGTACAGTGTGGCAAAAATGATAAAAATATCACGATATTTTTTATCAGCTTTTGCCATAAAACGCACTCATTTATCACAAAAAAACAAGAATATTTTTGATTCTGACTGTCAAAATTTGTTTACATTTTATTTCTAATGTTTTTATGTTATGATTTTATATGGAATGAAGGAAATGGAAGAGCAGTCGTAGTTGAGCTTAGTTTAATCTACTTGTTTGGATATGTCGCACTTACAAAATTTAAAAATTTCTATAAACTGACCGTTTAAAATGTCATGGCTGGAACAAGATTCAAAAGATCGTTAAAAATGGTTACATCTGGAAAAAAATTTTGGTCGCAATTTTCATGTGGGGAGTCCCGGAACACTAATGGGTAATAGGTAATTGTCAGCTAAAATCCAATTATTAAATTTAAGGGATTTCATGGCATATCATTTTACCCATTCAATCCAATAGTTCTGGAAACACACTTAGTTTAGGAATGGCTACTTTGATAAACACAAATCGTTTCATAAATTCACTAGTAGAATAAATTGACTGGTTGAACCGCCACACTATTCTTCCGCCAGCGATTGAACAAGAACGATACACATTATTCAAACCGAAATGGTTTTTTTTATAATTCGCCCCGACCTTGATTTAAATTGTTCAGTAACGTCTGGTGTGAAAGTTACTTGTTTGCGAGTTACAGGTTGCGAAATTTTTGGTGGTGAACTAGTATTCTGTGTATTGTGTAATGGTGTATATATATCCGTTAAATTATCGGTTTGTTGGGATTCAATAAAACCAGGCTTACACCGGTTTATTGAAACTGTTGATTCAACACTTTTGATTAGTAACGTAAAAAAAAATTCACCTCTTTTGATTACCGGAAAAGGTCCCTCATATGGGGGTTTTAATGGACGTCGTAATGCATCTGTTCTCACTAAAACAGATTCGCAATTTTGCAGATCTTGAAAATGAAAATTTGGTCTTTGGCATGTCGTGAGGCTGGTTATGGTTGTACATTGTTAAATTTGTTTTGAAGTTGACTAACGAAATCAGATTGGCTGGTGTACTTGTTCAATATAATGCAGTTCTCAATCCGAGTAAAATTATTGGAAGAGATTCTGTCCACTGCGTATTTGTTGCACACATAATTGCAGCTTTTAACGTGTCATCGTTCTATGATGCCGTTACATGCAGGGTTATATGCTGTCGTTCGTTTGAGTTGAAATCCTAGTATGTACTGTGAAAATTTCATTAAAGAGTGCAGATTCGAACTCGGTCGATCATCTTGAAGGTCCACCAAATCGACTTATCCAATTGTTAAGTACGGCATCGATAATCGTTTTTGCTCGGATCTTTGCAATTGTGAAGCAATTCCATCGTGTGTACCTATCAATCATCGTAAGGCAATAAACTTTGTATTCGGACGGTGGTAGTGGTCCCCTAATATCGATGTGAACTTTTTCAAATTTATTACTGGTTGGTATGTACCAATTCTACTCTTAACGTATTTAGTAACTTTACATTTCTGACAAACAATACAATTCCTTGCCCACCTTGTGATAAATTATGATAAAAATCGAAAATTTGTCGTAGGAATGGTTTTGGAAACAAATGGACGTTGATTGCCATTCGAGATGTCACATAAAATGTATTTGTCCGATCCAAATATTGGTAATTTTTGAAAATTTAAATTTGGATTTGATTCGATCAATGCGATAAGTTCTTTATCTGATTGTTGTCCAACAAAACGTAATCAATTGTGGCAACAACATTAGAATTTCCCGAAATTTGTCGTATATCGGAAGTAAATTATGGTATTAAATCCAAATGGCGTCGTTGACTAGGTGAGGCTTTGTCCAAATTTTGATGCAATGCAAATGTTAGAGGTTTATGATCCGAAAATAAAATGAACTCTCTTCCCTCAATAAATTTTTTAAAGTGTTTGATTGCTGCATATGTTGCCAGTAATTCTTTGTCGTATGTGCTGTAGTGTATTTCAGCCACTTGTAGCTTACGTGAGAAGAAAAATAAACGTTTCCAAACTTTTTATACAGCTAAATCAGACGCATCAACAAATATTGCGAACTTCGCATTTTGACTCGGATATGCTAGTTGAGTACATTTTGCCAATTTCAATTTGCACAATTCGAATGCTTTAGTTAAATGTTACATCAGTCCAGGAAATTTCTGATTTGTCCTTTTTTTCGACCTTTTAAAAATTCGTATAATGGAGCATGGTTTGATACTGCGTTAAGTAGAAAAATTCTGTAATAATCATTCTCATCAATCTAAGTAAACCGTCGGTTGTGAAATTCTTGAATTATTTAACTCTTTGTTGGTCTGTTGACAAGCCTTGATTTATAAATTTCGAAACCTAAAAATGATAATTTATTTTTGGCGAATTCACATTTATTCAAATTAGATTCTCATATGCGGAAACTCAAACAAACCAAAGGGTGTAATTATTGCTGTTTTCTCGATGTCATGTGGTTGCACCGGGACTTGATGATAAGCTTTACTAAATCGATTTTAGAACCATAGTACATGATTCGAGCTGAGTAAAATCCGTAACAAATGGTACTGGACCGATCTGGTTTTGTCAATATATTTAATGTTCTGTAATCGCCGCATAATCGCCATAACTATATCATCAATTTTGGGTGTCATATGCAGAGGACTGACCCAACTGCTTTATGATGGACGATAAGTGCCTTGCGCTAACCATGTCTCAATTTCCTTTTTGACTATGAGCTATCTGTAATTAGTCTTCGAACTTTTGCATGACACGGCTTACCTGTAGTTTCAATGCAATGTGTGATATTATGTTTTACAAGACTTTGTGATTCGTGAGTCACTGATTTGAATTTTTGTAAAAGTTTTAAAATACCCGGATGGTATTCGTCGATTTTGATAGTTGTATAATACGGTTCGAATTCATTTGTATTGGTGCTCCCGTTGTAGTAAAGTTAGTACACGTATCAATTATTTTTTTGTGTTTAATATCAACCACCAAACAGAAATGAGCTAAAAAGTCAGCACCTAAAATTCATCTGTCGACTTTAGCTACTACGAATTTCCAGTTGAATGGTCTTCGAAAACCTAAATCAAAAGTTAAATTTCTTTGACCAAACTACTGGTTTAAATACTTGCGAATTTGTTGGAGGAATTAATGAAACTTTGGCACCCGTCTCGACTAAGAATTGTAATTTAATTTGATGATCGGTAATTATGAAACGACTGTTAGAATTTAGACTCCCGACACCCGTCGTAGAAAGCGTTGAGTCTAATGCGTTTCCGAATTCAAAACTGCCGTATTTAACTGATCGAAATTACACGGTTTATGCACATAATTGCATGAATCCCATATCTAAAATGATACCAGCAATTTGGTAATTTGTTGACCTGTTCCTTGGATTGCCATAAGCTGCAATGTCATTTGTTACTCTGTGACCGTGGGGATGGTGGCCTGTGGTTTATTGATCGTGAATCCCTCGAATTGACTTGTTTGAATAATTCTTCAACTTTTCGAGTTAGTGTTTGAATTTGATAATGTTCATCGCTTTGTTGCTTATTATCAATGTTTTTGAGGGTATTTACACTGTATAAGTTAATTGGATTTTATCGGCTGTCTATGCTAATTGAACCAATTTAGATTCATCCATACTAGATAATATCTCTTGAGTATGGGTTGGTAGACGCTGCATCCATAAATTTGTTAATACCGATTGAGTAAATTGATCGCGGGTAAACACTCCATGTCCCGTAATAATTAAGATGGCTTTTTGTCACCCAACTGCAATGCTGAAAGAAGGCGATCAAGCCTTATTTTGGGTGATTCACTTAATCTTCCGATTACCGTATTTATAGTGGGATCGGAAGTGATACCCCTTATTATAAATTGTACTTCAAGTTGAGTAAACCATCATATTTCCGGATCCTCTCCTGACTGGTTGTAATATGTTAGAATGGTCTGCTAGCTGGCTGGCGATATTAGACTTTTTCACCCCTTTACTTGGTTTATTAATTAAATGCTGCTGCTCCGTAGATGCATTGCTCCGTGGATCATAATTTTGTGTTGGACGTCTTTTAATATCACGTCGGGGTCATCAGTTTTTTGGGTAATTGTTAATACCACATAAAATTAATAATAAATTTCCAACATAAGAAATTATAATCTTACTAGCCGATATTACCCTTCGTTGCCCGGCTCGTTTTTTGATATGTATACGTATATGTATATATTTGCTTAAATAACATTATTTTTTAATATTTTTCATCCATCCTTAGGAGCACCCGACGTCATGTCTGCTTGCACTTTGGCCCGCTTACTGCCTTCTGCTTCAAGCTCATCCTGGGACCTCTGTCTTTTAGACACGAGGACCCTCTCCGAGCTATCGCAGCCGACACGTTTCTTAGCCCATGCTACAGATTCCTTCTGCGCAACTGTAAGCTGCCCTTCAGGGGTCACAGCCAGTTTCCCCAGAATTCTAAACGCCGACCGTCTCTCTAGGGTACCGTCTCTTCTGTTTGGCGGTTCCGCTTCCACCTGGCTTCGATGCCATGGTGTTGCTTATCCCTGCTTCAGATGAGGGAGCTTACTTTTCTGGTTAGAGTTACTCCCCTCTATAGTACTTTCCAGTTTTTGGTGGGTATCGGTCCCCTTGTTTTTATTATTTTTTACAAAATCTTCCATTTATTCCCACGAGTATCGGAGAAATACGGTCCACCTACGCAGAGATCCGTATACGCAGGTAAGGCTAAATACAACTGGAGGTCGCCAGGTATCCAGAGAGCTCCGTTCACGACCAGGGCTTTGTTAACATCTACCCACTCATTCACCCAACTATATGGATATCCCAAACAAATGGGACCCATTTCATTCAGGGGATTACCGTTTATAGGGTTCCCTACTCACTACCCGGAGGCTCGAGACAGCGTGACGTGACGCTCAGTTCACCGTGGTTGTGGTCTTTGGTTTTATGGCGCCATTAGTTCGCCTTTCCCTACTGGGTACCATAGGCACTCACAATTTAGTGAACAGAGGTTAACCACTCCCCCGTTCTCTGAGACTCTCCTTGTAGCAGAGCTGCGGTTGGGGACGGCTTATTTAATTGACCGCTAACCTACCTATCGATAGGCCGTTCACAATCCGCCACCTGTGACTCCCCCGATAGCTGCAGCTCGCCACGGGTTCGAGTAGTAACTCTTCGAATTTCGATTATATTTTCTTGTTGAATTTCACGTTGTAAGTTCCTTTGTGTCTTTAATTCTAAAAATTGTTGGTCTAATTAATATTTTCTCTATATCGTCTAATCGCTTGGTTTCTTCGGGTATTGCGACCAATATTTGAGCGTCGCATTTTTATGAAAGAAACACTTAATTTTACAATACAATGGAATTATCTTTAACTGTCACTTCGTGTTGTATGTAACACAATCAATAATTGAAAATGTATACACTTTTAAGAATCCTGCGATCAAAGTTTTTGCATACCCTTTTATTTTTATAAAATTTGATGCCAAGAAAATTTGAACTTCAAATTATATTTTTCATAAAGTTTTCGTTTATTTTTGCAATTGCATAGTAGAATTTGCGGTGCCGAAATATTACCACCTTGAAAACAGCACCACCTATCGAATCCAAATTTCACAAAAATCCTAACAGCAACGAAACAAATCTATAATTAAAATCTGAAGTTCCTAAGATGCTTCGTTGCTGAGAAACAATAAAACCATTATATTTTGACAACAGCGCCACCTAGCGAGTTCAAACCAAAACAAAAACCCAAACCGCTAAAATCCTAGTTTATGGTGAAAATTTCAGCATTGGAAAACAGTTAAATTAGAAATTGCTACTTTGATAAACACAAATCGTTGCATAAATTCACTAGTAGAATAAATTTGCTGGTTGAACCGCCACACACTCATTTGAATATATCACACATATAAAATTTGAATAGTTCTTAAAATTGAAATGTTCAAGTTTCTATCTTTTGTAATATTTGAGTTTGAAAAAGCCGACAGTCAATGAAATGATAACTTTTTTATAGAGCCCAAAGGACCATTAGTCAACATCCTAATGTTGACATGCACCATTTATCCTATAAGACCAATCCGGAACTGCTATACTAACTATTCAATTGTAAAGGGGACTAATTAAAGCATTACAATTCTGCAAACGTGAATCTAACTGATGAACGACAAGTACATGATTTGTTCATCCGTCTTAATAAATAAATTTCGTAATTTTCATTCTGCCTGCCTACCTCATTAATTTTATTCTAACTAATAAATTTCTAATTTTGAATATTTAAACAACATTTTACTTCATTGAAATCATTTTCAAATTATATGTACATAGGTACGATACTTACGGTAATTTTTATGTTAAATGAATTAGAAAGCAATTGACCGGGGATTATTTAACAATTTAATTTGAATAAAATTGAAAATTCAATGACACAATTACAGAATAATTCGGTTACATAAAAATAAATACATATAAATTTAGGGTAATTGGGATGTAATTATAATTATTAGCTTTAAGGTCTGCAAATAAAGCACCCGGTGGTTTAAATATTTTCGTATATTACTACAGAGTGTATGTAATTAAAATTTCCGCGATAAACAAAAAAAAAATTGTTATGCACAATGAACGCCTCATTGAGGTTTTCCAAACTTTATTTTAGTACGATAAAAATGTTTTAATAATAAAATACAAAGTGGATTTTAATTTTTTTTTTAATATCGATATCGTATTTTTATTTCAATTTTGAATTTCATGTACACTGTGCATTTTTTCATATAACGCTGTACTCGAAAAAGTACTTTAACGTGCTTTAAAATAAAGCTACATACATTGTAAATATATAAATCAGTCAGCACAGCAGTAATTGTTCTAAAAAAATGTATTGGAAATAATATGGGGAGAGGACCGGTATAAATTTAACGTTGAACTTTTTTCAAATTGCAAGCTTAACTTTTACGTGTCATCAATCTTCCTTGCCTCTTAATTCTGCTCGTTCCAGCATCCACACATTTCTTTTAATTCAGTTTATTGATTTTTTTTTTATTTATTGTAGCAAATGGAGAAACAAATTGTATACGACTATGCGTTTCTATAGTGTACAAGATGACTAAGAGCCTTTTGTGAACTGCTGTTACTCCGCCCGTACATACAAGAAAATGTCAATCCATTTCTCTCAATTATTCTTCGTTTTGTTTTTTAAGGCTTTTGAAAAATGAAAACGGATATTTTCTTAAAAATGGAAATAATAATAATGTTATGTGTGTATGGTGGTGGCGAAATTTGGAATAAAATATAAAATGTGACTTCTGGAATATATTGCCAAAGGACATATTGTATTTTTTATACGTACTGTACCGTATATACATTATACATACGAGTAGATACTAAAGTTGTCCTAAAAATATCCAATTTGGGATCGACGTATATGTATTAAAAAGATTTTTGTGTCTTATTTGTAAATATTTTACAGCTGATGTCATCACCAAGATAAATCCGTAGCGCCGTTTGGATTTTAGTATGTGTCCTTGTAAAGGTTTCCGAAGTGAAAATATTTTATAGCATTTTGTGGGAGGAACGAAAACGAAATTAATTTAATGCTGAGAACGTATTAAAAGGTATTCAAAAATTATTACAACCGATATTTTTCGTAAAAGGAATTTGAAAATTAATCGATTGGAAGGAGAACACATTTGTTTATGTAAAAAAAAGGAATACAAAAAATATAATAAATTAAAATAGATTTATTATATAAAAAATAATAGCAAATTACAATAATGTATTAAAAATAGCAAATAAATCAATATCTTTTTTAATTGATTTAAAGTGAGATCGCATTTTGCACAAAATTATTTGTTAGATATTTATGGGTATTTTATGAGAGTGGCGTTATTAACAAATAACACACTGTTAAAAACCATCTTATAAGAATTTTGAGTGAAAAATTAAATTTCATAAAATTTTAATTCGAAAAATCTATATATACACTGTAGGCTAAAAGTTTGAGCCCACTCCCATATTTCGAAAAAAATCAAATTTTAACACAGATAATATTTATTTAGTAGAAAAATAAGCATGTCGATTAATTGAGAAATATGTATAAAACCAAAATAAGGTATGAAATTTTGGGTTACTCTGAATTGATAGCCAGATGGTATTTTTACATCAAGGTGAGGTTAACAAGATGATGGAAGCTTGGTTTGAATTTTTTGTATTAAAAAATTCGGTTGTCTCATCAGACTGCAGTGACCAAACCATGATACAAAAATTTCTCTATCAGATAGGCTCAATATAAACGAGTTGTCGCTACTATGTATATTTTGGTGAAACCACTTTTTTCATTTTTGTTTAGTTTCAATTTGTTCGTAGAATCGATCGGACGTACGTAAGTTGTACATAAAGCCAAATATTTAAATAATATTTTGTTTTTGGAATTTTTCGGAAATTTTTTTTTTTTAATTTTATTTTAGTTTCATATTACTTAATTCTTTTTACTTAATAATTTAATATTCATAATTTGCTTTAATTATTTTATAATTGAACAATTCTTGAAGAAATAAAAAATTCGAAAAAGTTAGCTGTCGTGCATATTACTGAAAATCAGTTTGTTGCCGACAATTTTTTTTGATTTTTTTGAAAAATTCAATGTTTAATTTTGTTCTAAAATTATATATATTTTTAATTTTTTTATTTTATTTTTAATAATTTGTAGTTGCGGGTTACATAGAAATATTACAGAAAAATAAGATTCTAGGTGTTGTGTACGTTATTGAAATCAAAACCATTTATACCGTGGCGTTATGTATGTAGATAATGAAGAATATTTTCAAAATGTGAATTACATGCAAATTTCTATAAAATACTTATTTTATTTATAGATAAAACGAAGTATTGATAAATAAATCATTATGGAAGTGAGTTATTAAACACATTCATGGCGATGTTGGGCTAAATTCAATCTGATAAATCGAAATTGAGTATTTGAAATTTTTAAATTATCTGTGCAAATTTTTTTAGCCATTATGGTGTGTTGTGCTGTATTTGGTTGTAATAACCACAACAACAAATTAAAGTCTACATATACACCCGATAAAAGTTACTATCGATTTCCAAATGACCCCGCGGTGCGCGAACAATGGGTTGTAGCAACTAGTCGAACGGATTCATTTAATATTGATTTTGCCAGAGTATGCTCCGATCACTTTAACGACACTGACTTTAACAATAAGACAACCAATCAAAAGCGTCGTTTAAAGCGCGGTGTAGTACCAACCATTAAATTAATTAATTACCCAAAAGTTGTTGAAGATTATGCGCCATCAGTTTGTCATTTTTATGTAGAATCAATTTATCCATTAGATTTTTCATTAGGAAGAGACAATTCTCTCTCAGAAAGTGTTAGTGCAGCGACACAGACGGAAAATTTCCTAAATAATCTCGAGCGCGAGAATGCTAACCTGAAGCGTGAAAATAAAAAACTTTTAAATAAACTACAGCTCATCGAAGAAGCCAAATTTAATTTGGAATATCAGTTATCAAAAATTTTTACACCAGGGCAAATTAAAAAATTAAAAACACCTGAGAAAAGATCCATTTCACAACGGCAAACATATCATCTTCAATATCCCTTCACTGTGCTGGACCTCGACTCTATCGGCGTTTGCGTAAGCGAGGATATCCATTACCATCTGTATCTACTCTCAAAAGATTGGGTAGTAATTTGGATGTAAATACTGGAATATGTCAAAGTGTACTCACTTTGTTAAAAACAATTGATCTCAGTGTCAGAGATAAGATATGCGTTCTTTCATTCGATGAAATGAAGATCTGTGAGGCGTACGAATACGATCGAAAACTAGATACCACATTAGAGCCGGCTGGATTCGTTCAAAATGTGATGGTACGAGGGTTATATAAGGATTGGAAACAGCCAATATATTATAATTTTGATTGTCCAATGACAAAAGAAATTTTGCTAGCTATAATATCCTCCTTAGAGGCTATATCATTTCGTGTCTGTGCAGTAGTGTCTGATTTAGGCCCTATTAATCAAAAACTTTGGAACGAGATGAGTATTTCAGAAAATAATAGCTTCTTTACGAATCCGGCTAGTTTTGGAAAGATATTTGTATTTGCTGATGTTCCACATTTATTAAAACTGATTCGAAACCATTTTTTAGACGATGGTTATATTATCAATGGCGAGACAATAAACGAAGTTCCAATTCGTGAGTTAGTGAAATTAACGGAAAATATGGAACTAAAACCAATTCATAAAATTTCAGCTACTCATCTAGATGTTTGAGGACCTGGACGGATGAAAGTTAAGTTGGCAGCCCAACTTTTTTCAAATACAGTCTCGAAATCGATAGAAAGATGCGCCTCTTTGAGGTACTTAACAGAGTGTAGAAATTGGTTCCCCGTTTCAGAATTCCTGAAAATAGTGAACGACTGGTCTGACTGCTTCAATGTCAGAGTGCCTATTACCGACCTTTGAGCGCATAAACAAGCTTTTGGGCTAGCTTTAGACAACCAGGTAGCTATTGTGAATGGGTTTTCTGATATTGTAAGGAATATGAGAGTGATCGGAAAGAAGAATTTATTACCTTTCCAAAGAGGGATATTAATTAGTAATGCATCTCTGAAAGGTTTATTTGAATATTTAAAACAGAATAGTGATAGCGACATAGAGTTTTTATTAACGTATCGTCTGAATCAAGATGTGTTAGAAAATTTTTTTTCTCACATTAGAGCAATCGGAGGACTACGAGATAACCCAAAACAGATTGAATTTAAATATCGATTTAGATCCTACCTATTAGGAAGAAATCAAAATATACTTTCGTCTGCTCAAAGCTGTATAGAAGATGGATCAATAACTTTGACATCTCTTGCACCTTTTAATAATATTCCAACCCAAACCACATCTATAAAACAAATAGTTTACGCAGATCAGTCTTCGTAATCTGACTATTGATGTACCGGAATATATGGATGAGGAAATGTTACATCATGAATTTACTGAATTGGAAGCAGACGGGATCGAACATATGGTGGGAGCTATGATTAAGAAGTTGAGTTATAGTCATGATATTTCAAATATGGGCTTGATCGCTTCTTCCAATGAAGATACAACTTTTAGCTGGATAAACCATTTGAGTGAAGGTGGATTATATAAACCTAACCAAATGTTTTGGTCTAAAATCGAGGCTCTTGAAATATTTTTAAAAATTTAAACAACGATGATGATGGAGAAGAACGTTTACTGATTGCAGAAAATTACATACAAAAACATTTGAATGTATCTGAAGAAATTGAATTGCCAATGCATGTCAAATCACTGTTCTTCAGAAGTCGGTTATATTTTAGAATGCGAACACTTAATCGTTAATGATGAGTGGGACCAAAATAAATTAAACATTAATATGAATTTCTATTATTTCAATTATTAAAAGTGTATTTATTAATGATAGATTTCATTATAATCCGCACGGACAAGGCTGTGAATATATGTACTTATTTAATTATTCTATGAAGTTTGGCTGATGTTTGAAATTATTGTAAAAGCAGTATTATAATTATAAATAATTATTTAAAATTTAATGAATTATTGAATTATGTTTTAATGTAAATTTTAAAATTGTTTTTCATTGTGATAGTTTTTTCTTTCTTTAGACTAGATTAAAATCTGGGCGGTATGGATATAATGATAATTATTTATGCCATAAGCTCATTCTTTATGATGTGTTATCAATAAATCTGAACCATCAACGCTCATTCTAATCCTCTTTCAGTATTGATTGCTATTTTCAGAGATTCTTTTCATACATACACGGTGCTTTTTATGTTCCTGGTCGATTGTGTTTGGCCGTCAACTTGTTTTGAATGACATTAATTTTAGCTCGCATTTGATAGCCGTTGAGAATGGTTGATAACAATTTATCATAGAGCATCTAACGTCGTAACAGAGTGTTAAAATTATTAAAACATTATCGACCGAATAATGTCAAAAAGTGGTGATATCGACTGGCCCCCATAATCTCTTGATTTGTCTCTTCCCGATTTCTAGATGTTCGGGTACGTGAAGGGAAAGGTCTGTCAATAAAACCAACTAAAAACTATAAAAGAAGTTGGAATGTACATGAACATCATTTTATACAGTTTCTATATAACGTTTTGAAACGTATAATGCGAGTAATTTGAATTAAAGCACTTTTAACAAATAAAATAAATTTTAAATGAAAAGCTAAAAACATTTTTTATTTTGTTGAATGTGTCATTCTTGAATTGTTGCAAATAATTCAAAAGGCAAAATTGTTTAAAGTAAAAATTTTAAACATGCTTCCTGTTTAATTATTAACTAGCTGACCTGTGACTGAATAATCAGTCACGTGAATACATTTTGATGAATTTTTGGCTAAGAATTGATTAAGAAGATTTTTTAAGATGTAAATTTGATGCACTTTTATCAAAAATAAAGTAAATTCATATACGTGGTTAATTTTTAAATCTTAAATGAAAAGTACGCGCTCAAATGTGCACATTATGACTTACGTGTCAAGTCAAATATTCATATCTCAAACAGGAAGCGCGCGCTCGGGATCACATGATCACTTACGCACCCAAACTAAATATTAGAATCTCAAAAGGGAAAAGCACACAATTGCTGAGTCAAACTTTAATCTAAATATTTCATAAGAAATGTACAAAAGGATAATAAAATAATAGTAGAAGGTAGATAATAAAAGAGTAAAATACATTACAATTTACATGCACAGAATCTCTTCAAAAAATACATTCTTTGTTATGATGTGCCCATCCCGATCAGCTGATTGATCGCTTGTCTCAACGATAAACACCTTGCGTCCGTCAAATCGCATCGTGAAAAGGCCACATACATCTGATCATGCGTAAATACGGGGGCCAGCAAGTACACTCCTACCTTCTTCAAGCTTTAACCCTGACTCTTGTTGATGGTTATGGCGAACGCGAGCTGAACCGGAAATTGAAGGCGAGACATTTTAAATAAGAAGATGCCTTCCGAGGGTGAGAGTCTAATGCGTGGGATTAGAACGCGTTCGCCTTTTGAGAAGCCAGTCAGCACCTCACATTCCAGAATATAGCGGTTTATTTTTGCGACGCGCATGCGTGTTTCATTGATTTGACCCTTGCTAGTGTTTAGGTTCCTCATCAAACGAAATATCGCGTTTACCTTTAGCGGGATGGCATGGCGTGGCAATCCAGACCCTTCAATCTTGTTGCGAAACTCGACGGGTAGGCGGAGTTCCTCATTCATGTCGTCACTCTCAAGTTTATCAGCACTATGTTTGACTTCTTGTTCGTCGGGCAGGAGGTCAAGCACCTGCTGATTGATTAGCGCACAATCATCATTCTTGGGTGCAAGGATGGTGCGCTCCTCGATGGTTCCCTCGGCTGTTGTTGTGTTGATGGCACCATACACGAAATCGATCACACTTTGAGGAAGTCTGCCGGAAGTCTGATCGAGTCGGTTCGAGCATTGCCGTTTCCAACAGAAAGAAAATATTGCGCAAACTCGTCCTCACCTTCATCGACGCGCATGTTCTTGGTGAGTGTAAACTTATTTACCAATTTCCAAAGCGGGTTCAACTTGATGGTCGATTCGCAAGTTCGCGCGCGTCCCGCCTTCAGGTAGTCACCACACATGAGGATGATTTTCCCAGCTAATGGAACACCCACTACCCGTATATGATTGTGAGCTCTGCTTCTGGCATGATTAACTTTGAATTTAAATCGCGCGTCAACCATTAAGCAACTTTGAAATTGATTCGCGCGCCGACAGTGTTGCAACTTATAATCTGAATCGCGTACCAACTGTTTTACAACTTTGAATTTGAATCGCGCGCCACTAATTTGAACAAAAATATTTGCTTTTTGGCCGTCCCATAGAATTCTCAAATGTTGCAAGATTTCACGTGCACAAAAACTTGGAAATTTTCTGAAACCACGTGAGGTACCCATTTCGGATACTTTCCGGTGGAATTTTTCCGATTTTTCTAGCCCACGCAACGCAATATTTATGTCGATCTACCCTGAAAAAATCTAACGGATCGGATCATGTTTAGGGGTCATTTTAGGGTTGAGTATGAAAAAATTAAGAATATTAATATAATAGAAGATAGATAGAAGCTGACCTGTGACTGAATAATCAGCCACGTGAATACATTTTTGGTTAAGAAATAATTAAGAAGATTTTTTAAGATGTAAATTTGATGCACTTTTATCAAAAATAAAGTAAATTCATATACGCGGTTAATTTTTAAATCTTAAATAGATATAAAGTGTCATGACAAAATTGTATTTTTTACACTCACAACTACTATTAACACCAAAATGTATGTAAAATCATTTTATGTTCTCTGTTTTGTTTAATTGAGATTCAATTACAAATTTTCTACTCATTTTGTCATCACAGTGTTATGACAAAAACATCGGCAATTTTAATAAATTTTGTCATTGTCACGGTGTAATGCGCATGATCATAGATTCAATATAAACATATTTTGTCATGGCATTCTGGCGTCGTGACAAAATTTTGCTGAAACCACCTGAGGTACCCGTTTCAGGTACTTCCCGGTGGAATTTTTCCGATTTTTCTAGCAAAGGCACACCGCTATATTTATGTCGACCTACCCTGAAAAATTTAAACGGATCGGATCATGTGTAGGGGTCATTTTAGGGTTGAGTTTCAAAAAATTAAGCGTATTAATATAATAGATTCTTGTTACTTGTATTATATAAAATGCAAGTTATCAGAATAATTTGTCAAATTTACAAGATTTTCAAATTAAACACATTTAAAATTTATTATCCCCCTAGCTGATACCAGGTTAACATAATTTTAGTTATATATCTATAAAACAAAATAAACGGCATATATTGTTAACAGATCAAACAAAATAAAATAAATCCCAAAAAAATAATTTTTTGGCATCCATCGTCTTAAAAATTTAAAACGATACTAATTGGGAAAAAACGGCACGGCACGTTCGATTGATTTTAGTTCTTATTTAATTCCCCTCATTGTCTGTTTCGAGTTTTTTAATGTGTTTGAGTAGATAAGACAATAAATAATAAATTGGTTTCACCAATTTAGTTGTTCATTTTGAACACAAGCTATTAAGCCTATCTAATAGAGAAATTTTTGTATCATGGACCAAACTACAAAAATATTGAAATACTCTGAACTTTCATACAAAGTATAATCACAATGCCTTAGCGAATTTTAATGATTCGCTACGCAATTTCCAACCCCTTGGTAACCTCGAATTTTATTGTATTTAACGCATACATGCGATTTCTATATGAAATTTTGGGTTATTCTGGATTGATAGCCAGATGGTATTTTTACATCAAGGTGAAGTTAACAAGATGATGGAAGTTTGGTTTCGAACTAATGAAACATTGAATTTTTTGTATTAAAAAATAGTTTGGTCACTGCAGTCTGATGAGACGATCGAATTTTTTAATACAAAAAATTCAATGTTTCATTAGTTCGAAACCAAACTTCCATCATCTTGTTAACCTCACCTTGATGCAAAATAAGGTAAAATAAAATTTATTTTGTTAATATTTCATAATAATTTATTTAAAAAACCGAAAAATGGCTTAAACCGACTTTTCATCGAAAAATTCCCCTATATATTCGATTACCTTTTTAACAATTCTTGGCATCCTAGCCGTAAGTTTTTGAATGGTTTCTTGACAAATATTGCTCCAACAATCTTGTAGAATATTCCACAACACAGATTCCGATGATGGGCATTGTTCCCGTACCCTTCTATCAAGCTCCTCCCACAACAGCTCTGTAAGATTAAGATCTGGAGATTGTGGCGGCCATGTCATTTTTTTAAGACTTTTCCTTCCCCCTCTGTTTGAGATAGTCCTTGCAAAGTTTCGATGTGTGTTTTGGGTCGTTGTCTTGTTGAAATACGAATCCCTCGCCAATCAATCTTCGTCCAGAGAGCAAAACGTTTTCTTCCAGTATCGTGTGATATGCTTCCTTATTCATTCTACCGATCACACGAGCCAGATCACTGACCCCACTGAAAGAGAAACATCCCCAGACCATTACAGATCCGCCACCATGCTTCACAGTCGGAACTATTTAGTCCGGTAGCATCATCTGTTGTTTGTTTTGTGGTCGTTGAAGTGGTTTCCGGACTGCAACTCGCCTAAATAATCCACCACCTCTTAACCGTCGTTTCACCGTGGTCAAAGATATTGGCACATTTGTTGTTTTATTTATTTCGGCGCGTATTACTTGTGCTGTTTTTCACCTATTTGGCTTACTAGTTGTTACTATAAGCTGATCTTGACGTTTGGTTGTACATCTAGGCCGTCCTGATCGTGATTTATCACGAAAACTTCCGGTTTGAGCGTGTCGCTCAATAGCATGTCGAACACATCCCCTTGATATTTTTAACTGTGAGGCAACTTCTCGCGGCGATTTGCCTTCTTTAATGAGAGTAATGACTGCAACTCGCTTTTCAATCGTGGTTTCCGCAACTTTTTCCATTTAGCACTATTAGTTTATTAGTAGTAGTAGTAGTATAAGATGTGAAGAATCTCTCTCATGACATCAAAGTTTGTTTTTATATAAAACCCTTACAATTCAGGTCTACAAATTTCGACTTTTTAGAGCTTTTATATTTACGCAGTAACAAATAGGTGCTGAATCAACAACCAAAAATCACAAAAATTGAATTATTGTTTGAATCCCAAACACTTGTCAATAACTAATAAACAACGAAATGTTGTCCTTCATAAATAAAACGATTTATTTTTAGAATAACGGTATTAAAGATATAATTTTTTTTGTGTATGTGTTGTATACAGTTGAAGTTAACAAATTATGAGAGAAATTCATTGAATATAAGGCAAATACGAAATATGAGAGAGAAAAAATACAAAATATGCGAGTGGGCTGAAACTTTTGCAGTGTATAAAACAAAGTCGTGTTAGTTACACCATTTATAACTCAAGAACGGCTGGACCGATTTTTATGATTTTTGTTTTGTTGGATTTGTCTTCGCTCCGAATAGCATAATAACTATTAAAACATTGGAAAAATTCACCAAAAAAAAATTATCAAGAAAATTCATTTTCTCATACATTTAGTACATTTTGATTTTTTTATTTTGTTCGTCTCAATACAGTGGTGGTTTAGGAAAAAAAGAAAACTCGGAAAAACTCAAAAGGGAAGCCCCAAAAATCTAATAAAAAAACTTTTTTTCTATGAATTTTGTAGGTGTAGTTTGCATGTGACGAGTGGTGCAGTGGAGGCTGCATGCACATTTCTATTTTATTTTTTATCCATTTTTTTTTTATTTTATCTACTTAGCTATATAATTCATGATGGAAATGGTGGATTATTTTTCTTCGATGCGCCCGGTGGAACTGGGAAGGCATTCCTCATATCATTGATTTTGGCCACTGTTCGTGCGAGATCCAATATTGCTGTAGCAGTTGCTCAGCGTTGAAATTGTCGTTAGACCTTCAATCGGCTGACAACCCGACTTGCAACTTTGCGAAACATTCAGCAATGGCGAAAGTTTTGGTAGCAAGTAAAATCATCATCGATTATGAATGTACAATGGCGCACAAATGCGCATTTGAAGCATTCAATCGAACTATGAAAGATCTACGCAATGACTCAAGATGTTTTGAAGGCGCAATGATTCAACTATCCGGCGATTTCCGTCAAAAAATACCAGTGATTCCAAGATTGACCGCGGTCGATGAAATAAACGCTTGCCTCAAATCATCGACTCTGCGTGGCGCTATGTGATGAAACTTCAGCTGACGACAAACATGCGAGTTGCATTGTTAAACCAGAGACAACCTAAAAGAGATATTTCATCCTATGTAAACGTAAAAATTTAAACTGCGAGTTCATTTTCTGTAAATAGCCGCAAACAACCAAAAATATTTTGTTTTTTTGCGTACACGTATACGCAGTTTAACGAAAAATGACAGATACAACGATGACATTGGAATTGTCAGAAATATATTTTATTTTCATTTTTTAGCTCGAACGAAAAATTTAATTTGATTGTCTGTGATTAAACGATCCATCTGCCGAAGATTTCTCCAAGCAATTGCTGACTATCGGTAATGGCCGTGTTCCGGTCGACAGGTCGAATCGAACAGATTGATTTCGTTTCCTCAGAACTTTTGCAATTTTGTCTCAACGAAGGTCGAGCTCATCAACAAAGTGTTCCCGAACAATATTACTAACCACAAAAATCACAATTGGGTGAGTGAACGAGTAATTCTTGCGGCAAAGAACAAAAATAGAGATCACTTTAATTTCACAATTCAAAATCTAATCGTCGGTCCACTTCATTCCTTTAAATCTATCGACTGTGTGACAAACAAAGACGAATCAACCAACTGTCCAACTGAATTTTTAAACTCATTGGATCTGGCTGGCTTGCCCCCCGCACAATTTACAACTGAAAGTTCTTGTGTTGCCGGTAATCATCATGCTACGAAACCTGAATCAACCAAAACTATATAACGGAACGCGTTTTATTTTGAGAAATCTCAAGGAAAGTTCAAAGGTGAGGAAGTTCTCATTCCGAGAATTCTGATGATCCCAACCGATATGCCAATCGAGTTTAAACGAATTCAATTTCCGATTCGTCTTGCATTCGCCATGATGATCAACAAATCACAAGGCCCTTCCTTGAGGGTTTGTGGCCTGAATCTAGAAAATGAATGTTTCACTCACGGCCAATTGTACATAGCATGTTCACGTGTCGGCAAACCATCCGCTTTGTTCGTTCTCGCACCTGATAATAAAACAAAAAATGTCATATATCACAAGATTTTTTACTGAAGGGAATCGACCCTATTGCAACCTAAGTAGTGCAACAATGCTACGCGAATCATTTCGAGTCAATTCAATAAAACGAAATCCTTGCTGCCACGTGAATTACATTCATTTCAATGTAATTAAAATATATTTCATTTTGATTGAATTTAATTAATTTGGAGTATTCATTTTATCCGCCCCGGTGGTCTCGGGTTCAATTCCCGGTAGTGACAAGGAAAAATTTGCACGGCTGGTTTAGGATCAATGAATTAATCACTCATTAGTCATTATCCGAAACGAAAATATAATTATTAAAGGCGGAATTCCATTACTGCGGCTCTTGTTTTTGTACAGAAAACCAGAAAGAGATAATATCAAAAATCCGACAGAGACAGACTATTTTTATTTTATAGCGAAATTTTAAGGGAAATATTTGACAACTACGAAATTATAACAAAAAATTAGTTGAAAAATATTGTTAAATCAATTTCATTTATGTCTCTACATTACAAAAAAAACCTAAATATTATTTGTAGGCATCATTTTATTATCTTTTTTGATTATTTCCTTTCAATAATTAAAAACTAAGAAAACGCTTTCCTATAAAAAAGTTAGGGGAATATTTGACCGCGTTTTAACATAACCTAAAAAATATCACATGCATTAAAATTATGTAATACAGAATAAATAATAAAAATTAAATATTGTAAAATATTTTAGTTTGAACATTAATACAAATTTATAATGAAAACGCGATTTATATCACACTCCACCAAGCATATAAAATGTATGAGCCAAGTGCTCACCATAAAAATATTACTAAACTAAAATTTGGTGAGAGTGGGGGTATTTTTAATTTTGGTTGCCATAAAAAATACTTCGATTTGTATTTTTTATTTATATTTATGGCAACCAAATCGCGCCAACAACAAAAATTTTAAGTATAAAAAATTTTACTGTTGCGCCGCTCACACACATAGGGATTTTTAATTTTATCTCTTTCTGGTTTTCTGCACAAAAAAAAGCCGCAGTAATGGAATTTCGCCTTAAACCTCATTTAAGGCGGCCAAATCTCTTGATGGGATATAGTGCCAGAGAGAGAAAGAGAGAGAAATTCATTTTATCTTAATAAAATCTCAATTTAATTAAGCTATAATAACTTTAAACAACATTTATTGATTTTGAGGCGGTACGAAGTTCGCCGGGTCAGCTAGTATTTAATAAATTAATTATCCTAATAACATGACGCACATGTATAAAGATGTTTTTTGAGGAATACTCTCATATTGCTCAGAAATGTTTTTCCGTACATCACGAATTTTGCCATCTGGACCACTTTGGTCGCTAGCGCTTGTATCGATAGATTCTCCGGCTGATTATTTTTGATCGAGTTTGTAAATTCAGCATACGTTCCTGATTCTGGATTTACGTAAGTGGATTGAAATAATTTGGGAGCTTTCGGGCTGTTGATGCGTTTTTCCTTTATTTTATATTGTAATTTTTGAAGAGTTTGTTGGTAAATTGGGCATCCTCTGTACGACGCTTGATGTCCATTTTTCTTACAGTTGATACAGAAGATTTTTTCATTTACAATTTTTTCTGTCACTCTGCATTCACCTGGTTTGTGGTGTTCAGAACATTTAACACATCTGTAAATTAAATGATAATTTGCTGCAGAGTGGTTAAATCTTTCACAATTTTTGCATTACATAATTTCTTTATTCTTTTTTAAATTCTTCCAAGTAACCCTTTGGTAGTTTAAGGCTTTTATGTTAATTATTGGAGCGGTAGTTTGCGATTAATTTCCATCGATCGTTTAGTTTTCATTTGTGTTAAATTGGTTACTTTAACTCCTCCAATTTTTTCAATTTCGGCTTGCAATTCCAAAATATTTTCATTTGGTGTTAAACCATTTAGCACTAGCGTTTTAGGTTTAATATTATTATGAATATACGAAAAATGATTGGTGTTAACTTCGTTAAATACTTCCTTTATTTTATTGTACTCGTCCAAATTTTCAGTTAGAACCGAATGTTTCTCATCATTTATTCTTTTTATTTCTAAATTATTGATATCTATTCCTTTGATTAATGCAATCGTATTTTGGATTTGCTGGTTATGTATGTGGAGCGGCGGCGGGGCGGTTTGCTCTTACTCTTGTTACTGTTGAACATGTCCCGGTTGTTGTCATAGTTTATATTTATGCTGTTGCTTCTGGTGAGGTTTGATGTTGTAGTTTTGGATGTGTATGATCCATCAACATTTAAATTTGTAGCTTTGATCGACTGTTTTAATTTTTCGAAATTTGTTGGTGTTTGAGATCTTCTGTTTTCGCATCCGTTTTCGATTAAAGTGGAAGTAGTGTCATTATCAACGTCTTCATCATAATCCATATCGTTTGGATTAATTAACTGTTGAAATCTATTTTCATTTGTAAAGATTATCTCGTTCATATTTGTTGTTGTATCACTGTGATCAAGCTGTTTCTCCATAAATAATATGCGATTTTTTAATTTTTCATTTTCAATTTGAAAATGCTTTAATTTATTAGTATACCGTTGTTCGGTGCTAATTAACACTGGTTTTATTAAGGTTGTTCTGCTTTTATGAACATTAGTTTTTGCATCACTTTGCTTCATTATTCTAATGTTGAATTGTAAACGAGATAGCCCCGTTTACCAACAATTATTGGCGGTTTACGCCACACCTTCACTTGTGTCTCTGAATCCAGCGATATTAGATATTATTTCAATAACAATAACGAATAATATATTATAATTAACTTTATTATACAAATTTAAATTTTATTTTTTCTCCACTGACCCACAATTTTATTTTTCGATGTTTTCGTTACTGCGATCAATTTCGAACTGCATCATAAAGCATAATTGTAAATAATGTAATATATGGGCTTAGGCACTTATATATTAAAATTCGACATCAGTAAACATGTGGTTAGTCCATGTTTTGACACATTTAATAAATATACTTATCCAAATCAGATATTTTTAGGATAATCTTTATCTTGCGCTTCAACTTTAAGGCTCTTATTTTTGAGATTTTTTTAAAGTAATTATTTAATTTATTATATCATTAATATTATTATTATTATTATTATGTAAAGCTTTATAAGTTTAAATTTATCGAACACCTTTAGTACCACTGACCTCTTAGTAAGAGATGCTATTTCTGAGAAAATCTTGAGGACAGCTTCAGAAACCTAGCTTTTGAACGATTGTTGCACTAAGCTTCAGCAAAAATTTGTTCTAAAAAAATCGAAAGACTCCGTTGTAAACAGTCTAATTAGCTGAAACGCAAAGTAGTAAAATCGATTATATTCTAGAGCTCCTCCAAACATTTAGTTTTAAAACTCAATGTCCCCACAGAAGCATTGATACTAATATTAGCAAAATAATGATATTTAAAGTTTTATATTCCACGTAGCCTTAATTTAGACATGGTTGAGTTATATCTACCATGTAGCTGCATCACTATAAGTATTTTGTTTGTTCGTGCATCGTTTTCTGCTTCGCCAATATATAACTTTAAGCGCTCCACTGGGCTAAAAATATTTGAAATCTCCATTTTGCCATCAAATCATCAAACATCACAGTATGGCTAAGATCATTCGTCGATCCGCACTACTGAGCCTGGGGGCCTATTTGGGAAATCGATTCGAATTGCTTTTCGGTTCAATTGATTAATTCGATTCGAACATGACTTGGTATTTGGGAATTCGATCGAAAATAAAAACTTTCACTGTCAAATAAAGACTATAGTGAAATTATTTTTAATCATTATACCTGTAATAATAATTTAAATCTTGGCGATATTTTGACGTTTAATTGCAATTATATTTTTTGTTTGGTGTTTGAACTTTTTCCAAACATCGGAGGATCGAATTGGCGGCCCATGACCGTTTAATCGTTCTCCAATTTAATCCCAGAATCGCGTATTTGATACACGTGCATCTGCAGTTAGATTGTAGTCTTTCGCGAAGTCCAAATATTCTTCCATAAACGTGACGAAAAGGTCAAATTGGTTTAAAGTCGTATTTTTTGCAGATCAAGATTATACATTTTTTAAAGCAAAAAAACAGTTCAATTCATGATCTTAGAATTATTGCTCGTAATCGAATTGCCCGATAAGGGAAATTTTCGATCGTAAATAATTTACTACGCTTCGAAACAAATTCAATGAAAATATATGAGCTATATGTATATACTTAAGTCGAATGTTCAAAATATTGAACTGTTGTCGCTATGATAAATATGCAATACTTGAATGTTTCGAGACTGACGTTGTACCACCAAAATGATATTTAAAACTGTTGGTGGAAATCTCACGTTAAGTCTCACGGGATTTACAAAACATTTATTATTAATAAAAGTTTAAATAAACAAAGGTTTCATTAAAATAAATTATTTAATTTTATAAAATAAAATGGAACTATAAAACAAATGTAGGAACTGAAAATTTTATAAAGTCCACCATACATGTACAGCCCAACAGGTGCGGCTTCAACATTGGAAAGATTTTTATTATAGAAACTGTTGCAAAGATGATTATTGCAAAACATTTACCTCGCTCGCAATCTGTTCGGCGTTGGCCTTCTTAAATTTTTCAAAATTATTTCTGAAAATAAGGGGCGTGATTAAACTTAACAAATAAATAAAATGTTCAATTTCCTTTAATGACTCGCAAATTATTTTTATAATGTTTATCATTATTGGACTGGTTTTGATTGGATTGTTCCAGGTTCAACATAATAGTGAATAGTTATGAAAAGAGTGGATAATGAATATGTATCCTGTTCCACTCCATTGCGATTTACATTTTTCAAAACGTTCGTTTTATTTTGGTTCTATGTTTTCATGTAAATTATTTTATCCTTTTTACTTTGACTGATTTTATATTATGATATACGGTGCAATCCATGACGTAATACAACAACAAAAAATTTAAAAGCTTGCAATTTATTTTATTTCGAGGACAATTTCTACAATGATTTAAGTACATATTTTCATTAAACGTTCTTGTAACTAATTAATATTTGAACTTTTCTGCGTTTACCCGTATAAAAATATTATAAAAGCTTATGCTGTTTAAATATACTTAAAATGAAAAATAAAATTAGTCGTTTTTCATACTATAGGAAACTAACATTTATTATATCCTGTATTTTAAGTTTAGTGAAAAAAGCTCGAATAGGGAGGCTCTATTTATCTACATGGCTCTGGTTAAATCTGTAGGAGTTATCCCTACGTGGTGGCATTATGGTGGAATCTCTGTGACGTTTTGTTATTAGCCATAATGATATTCGCTCTAAAATAACAAAGTACCGATTCATATTGAAGTGATTCACACATCGTTTGACAGGTCGGCCCTAAAGAATTATTTCTATATGAATGCATTTTGGTGCAATCTTTAGGTTGTCTAGTTAATGGCCTAAATGTGTTGTAAAAAGTTGAAGAGAGAGATGAGATGAAATTGAAATTATACCACTCAACCTTACTTATCGTAAGGTTGAGTGGTATAATACAGTGATAGACATTCGTATAAACGCACTATGTTTTTTAATTATTTTTCTAGAACTAGACCTATCTAATTATTTCCAATAAACTTAAATTGTCTATTTCACCTAAGAAAAGTAGTTAAGATAACAAATTAATGACAATTATAATATTTGACTTTATAAAATTGAAAAACCCAAAATTTAGGTAGACATTCATGTAAACATAATATTAAACTTATTTTACCACAGGTTGATTGCTATTTACTACATATTTTCAATAGCTTAATAACGTTTTCTATTTTTCCAAAGATTTGGAAGCAATCAATTGAGCAATCAGTTGCGTTTTTTCGGAAATTTCATCTGAAGAAGTGTATTTTACAATTCTTTCGCTAAAAAATAATTCAACTCCTGGTTTGGATGGGATTTCAAATAATGTTGTTAAAAAAATGTCCTGGTTCTTAGTTGATGTCTTATCTTTTATTTTCAATTTAAGCTTGGTAACTGGAATTTTTCCTACGTCGTTAAAGCGAGCCTTAGTTGTTCCGATCTTTAAAAATAATGATAAAGCTAGTATGAACAACTATAGACCAATCTCTCTACTTTCGGTCTTCTCGAAAATATTTGAAAAAGCCATAAAAAGTAGAATCGTTTTCTTCCTAGAAAAAAGAGACTTTTTCTCTCCCGACCAATATGGTTTTAGGAAAAATAAAAATACTGAACAAGCTATCGTGTCTTTCCTAGAACAAGTAACGGAACATATTGATAAAGGGTCCAAGGTATCTTCTCTATTTATAGACTTAACAAAGGCTTTTGACAGAGTTCAACATAGCACATTGTTAAAAAAGCTATATTGTTGTGGATTCAGAGGGATAACCCGGGATTGGTTGTCCTCGTATTTGAATGGGCGAACGCAATTGGTTAGAGTAAATGGACAATTAAGTAAAGAGTTACCGATAAATGTGGGAGTCCCACAGGGTTCTGTCTTAGGACCTTTATTATTTTTAGTGTATGTAAACGGTATCTTTCGACAACAATTTCGAGGGTCTCCAACTGCTTTTGCTGATGATTTCTCGTTTACATATGCTAGTCCAAGTTATCAAGATAATATCATGCTCATAGATCATGATTTAAAAAGTTTGTCTATTTGGTTGGAAGCACATAATTTTGTTTTGAGTCACAAAACGAAATTATTACATTTTAGGGATACCTCATCGTTGTATCTTGAGACAACGTATCATACTTTCAAATGCAACAGAAGCAATAACACGCAATGCCCTCCTAATGACTGCTTCTTAGTGAACACTGTTGATGAATTTCGATATCTAGGTATTATTATTGATCGAGATTTAAATTGGAAAGCGCACACACAAGGGCTGAAAACTAGACTATCATTGGTCTCCAGAAAAATGTATGTCTTACGGCTATTTTGTCCGCAATATTTACTTAGGACGATTTACTTTGCATTAGCGGACTCAATACTGCAATATGGTTTATCATGTTGGGGTAGTGCTTGCAATGCTACACTACGTCCTATCTACGTGCGACAAAAGCAGTTAATCAGAATAATGTGCTTTAAACCATCCTTTTCGCCTTCGTGGCCATTATTTGAAAATCTCAGCATACTTCCGCTACGTCACATATTTGTCTTCAAGGTACTTAGAATTTTCTATGTTAAAAGTGGGAATAATTTTGTGACTCATGCAGGGTATAATCTCAGATCAAATCATACCTTCTTGAAACATATTCCTAAGTTTAGATTAGATCTAAGGAGAAACTTTATTAATATCATTGCACCAATCATCTTTAACAATTTACCGTTGGATATTCGTAAGTGCGGCAACTTCTCTAGTTTTTCAATATACCTTAAAGAATGGCTTCATCAAACTAAAAATATTGACCATCTTTTTGAACTATTGGTTTAAAATATTATTGTTTTTGTTTTTATTGGTTTTAAAATTATATATGTTAAAATTAAATGGTGTTGTTCAGAGGTTTTAATATATTCATGTGTAATAATTAAGATGTAGTTATAATTTTATAATACAATTTTTGTTTCTCTTAATTTTAACTGTAAATTAATTTGATTTTAAATTGATTTTCATTTTGTAAATAGAATTCAAATATTTTTTTGTGGCTTAGAATCAGGGGACCAGTCACGTGATCTATTTGATCCAATGGTCCTCTTATCTTACCTTCTTAATCTTGTTAGTTTTAATAATGTTTTACACACAATGTATTTTATTTATAATGATTCAGCTGGTAATGAAATAAAATTAAAAAAAAAAATAAAAAAAAAAAAAATATTATTCCCATTCCCAAGAATAAAAATCCCAAAAGCTTATCTGATTTTCACCCTATTAGTCTGTTTCCTGCTTTGTCTAAAGTTTTTGAAAATATACTACAATCACAAATATTAACTTACGTTGAATCGGAAAATTTACTATCAATGTACCAGTCTGCTTATAGACGTCATTTCAGCACTAATAGTGCTCTACTACATATCAATGACGACATCCGCAGGGCCATAGATAAGGGTTATCTTTGTACGCTGGTTTTTCTAGACTTTAGTAAAGCTTTCGATAAAATTAATCATTCAATTTTGGTTAGCAAACTTCGTAACAGTTTTAAATTCTCAATGTCGGCTTGTCGTTTGGTTTTGTCATATCTATCAAATCGATCACAATTGGTTAAAACTAGTTCAGGAATCTCAAGCTTGCGGTGTTTCCCAGGGATCGATATTAGGTCCTTTTCTATCCATGATGTATATAAACGACCTACCTGCAGTTATCACTCAATGCAAATATCACCTTTTCGCGGACGACCTGCAAATTTATAGATTTTGTAGGCCCAACGAGATAACAAATTCTATCGGAACTGTTAATTTCGATATTCAATCGATTACAAAATGGTCTATAGAAAATAATCTTGAACTTAATGCTGGAAAACCCAAACCTATTATTATATCTTCTACAATTCGTGATACGCACAATCTACCTAAAATCAGCGTACTACAGTTTGTAATCGAGAATTTTTTTATTAAGAATGTTATGGACTACTACGAAGTGTTTTAATACCAATCTTAGACACCAATTGGTGAAATCTTACATCCTTCCACATTTTTTATACGGAGATATTGTCTTCTTTGAATTAAAGAAGAAGTACTTTAATGAACTTCGATTGATATTTAATTCTTGTGTGAGATACGTATACGGGCTAAGAAAGTACGACCACATCTCGAATTTTACTAATTCATTACTTGGTTGTTCTCTTGCTGAATTCTATGAGATTCGAGTTTGTTTATACATTTTCAAGTTCTTAAAGTTTAAACAACCCACTTATATTGTAAGGAAATTGGTTTCGTCTTCCAATCGTCGAATTCATCTTTTGACTCTGGCTATAAACAAAAGTAATCTGATGAATTCATCATTTTTTGTGAGGGGAGTTAGCATGTGGGATTCGTTAAGTAATAACGTTAAGAAATCGAAATCCCCTGCCGTGTTTCGGGAAAAATACTTTTCTGCAGCTTAATAATATCAAAATTCTATTTTTTGCAAATTTCAAGTTAATGAATCGCTAAAATGTTGCTGCACACCTATAGGCTAATTCAATAAATAAATTAGAAATAAATTAAAATAAATAGTTGCCACTAATGTAATAAGTTCATAAGAACTTCAAACATTTATATTAAAATAAAATAAATAAATAAATAAATAAAATATAAACGCACTATAGATAATTAAAACACCATTAAGAAAAATCTCATTTTTTTATTTATTTAATATTTTGTGTGACCTCCACCATTTTGTATTACATCGAAAACTCGATTTGGCAATGAATCTACTAATTTTTTTCAGAGTTTCTAGATCAATTTTCCCCCAACAATCACGGATTGCACTTTTCAAGTCATTAACATTATCAAATTGCCGACCATTTGCATAGAGTCAGGATACCCCAAAGGTTTTCGATAGGATTGCAGTCAGGACTGCAAGCTGGCCATTCAAGGAGAGGGATGTTTTTCTCGCGAAACCACTGTTTGGATTCATTTGACATATGGATAGGCGCATTATCCTGCTGTAATATGCAATTTTCGTGATCAATACCATCAAGGCTAAGTAAAACATTCCAAATTGCTATATACATACGGGAGTTCATCCGAGTCGTTATGAAGCAGATGGGAAGCTTTGCGTAGTAAGAAAAAGCTCTCCATATCATTACGCTCCCTCCACCAAAGTAACGTTTCGACCTGATGACGCCATGTTCTTTCAAATTATGCCAGTAGCAACTATAGCAGTCAGGACCATCGATGTTAAACATTTTCTCGTCAACCTTCCGCCAATCTGTTGTCCACGACATGTATTTACGAACAAACTTGAGGACGCTCTCCTTATGCACGGCACTTAAACGCGGTTTTCTTCTCAATTTAGTCCATTTAATGCTTGGTGAACTTCTCAAAATACGGGCAATGTGTCGAGTCGTCACAGGAAAGTCCAATTACTCCTTTATCTCTTTGCATGACAGCCGATTTCGAGTAACCTCATGTCGAATTTCACCAGGTTGACGTGCTGAGATCTTGGTTCGGTCTTTTGTTGGGGCTTTTACACCATAATTTGGGCCTTTTTTAAAAAAAATTGCGGTTGACGCTTTCAGATCGCCCAATTTTTCTTGCAGTTTGCCAATTGGAATATCCTTCCTCCTTATATATTTTTATCGATAACTGCCCCGAATCAGTTAAACGATTACCGTTAAGCATTACTAAAAACAGTCCTTAAAATGAATTTTTAACAAAATACCAAATTACTGTATGTAAATACCTTTGAGTATGTATGAGAAAATTAGAAATAAATTAAAACTTAAATAAAAATTCACTTTTCAGTACTGCGTTTAAACGAATGTCTCTACAAATACTGATTGCTAGAAGATTTTTTGTTTTATTTTGTATATTTCGCCGTACTGTTATTTTGTTTTTAGTGCAGGCAAGTTCCCGTTAGACAAACATAAACTATAATAAAAAAAATTGATCGAGAAAGAACAGCGAAGAAATAAATGGTTAAAGGGGAAAAATTTAGTGCGTTTATACGAAAGTCTATCACTGAACACTCCTTCACTAATCTATAAATGGGTGATTCTTTGGTTCATTCTGTAAAAAAAATCGTATGGAGAGGGAGTGAATCAAATGTTGGTATCCTTAGAGATACAGGGTGTTTAAAAAATTTGGTCCAGAAAAAAAGTAAACACAAATTTTAAACTGTAACTTCCAAATTATATTTATCGGAGAGCAACCAAGTTAATGTTATTTAACTGGTACTTATATAGGCTAATTTAAGATCTAAGTGGTTACAATATAGTTGCATCTTGTTGAGAGCTACATATGATACTTTAAAGTAAAAAATATTTTTTGTTTTATACAATTCAGTTTCAATTCAGCAGCAAATAATTTTAATCCCCCATAAATATAAATAATTTAAAAAACATAATGTTATGATGACTCAGTGCTTATATGATATCCCTTGATATCCATTGTGTTAGCTCGTGATGCATTCCAACATCAAATACACGCACAGAGCCCCATTCAGTCTCACCAAATCATTTGACGAAAAAATGTTTTTAATTCCCTGCCCTGTTCAGGGGTCGAAGCCCTCCCTGTTTATAAGCGGTTCATTTTCCCGCCTTACTTTACGTAATTACTGCCAAATCGAAGAAGTACGGCTATAGGACCGATTTAAGTTACCATCTGCGCATTGCATAGCTCCATGCTTAGACATGGAAGATGGGTCGGCCCCCCATTTCCATATATTACCATAAGAAGGCTCGCTTTACAATTGTACGTCTCTCGCTACCGAATTCATCAAGTATTACAAAAGGACAATCTTTTTCCATACCATAAATACCCATTCTGGAACTATTACCAAAGATTGGTGTTTTGTAATTGGTTAATTGAGAGGAATTTTGACAATGATAGTTTTTTGAAATGTATTCTATGGAGGGATGAATCTCTATTCACAAGAGATGGCATAACAAACTTTCACAATCTACCTACACACGTGAGCTACTGAAAATCCTCAAGCCAAAACACTAACATCATGTCTGCACCACTTCAGTCCAAATATATGGGCTGGTGTAATTGGACTATTTTAATTGGGCCAATATAATTGAACCATTCATATTACCAACATTCATATTACCATTAAAGAGTGAAGATTATTTACAATTTTTACTAAAAAATTTGCCACTCCTCCTTAATGTTGTTCCTATTTTAAATACCAACATGATGGTGCACCGCGGTAGTCACAACGGTATAAATGTTAAAAATTGGTTAAACGAAAATTATCCAAATAATTGGATTATAAGAAATGGTCCAATTCATTGGTCTGCAAGATTCCCTAGTCTAACTGTTTTAGATTTTTATGTATGGGGAACAATTGTATACTGCATAGAAACAAAAGAAGAAGTAATACAACCAATAAACACAGCAGTTCAATAGATAGGGGAAAAATTACAAATAAAATAAATAAATAAATCTACTAGAATATACACTTCATGTTGTGCTTATTCCATCCGTGGCGCTCAAAAATCAAAGAATAGATAAGTGTCCCACTTGACTCTTGTGTTGTGTGCGGAGTGGTAGGTCCTGCTTGAATTTTGTTTGAGCACGCAGAGTGCGAACCAGTTAAAAGCGTTTCAGAGGTATACTGTAGATAATTCGGTTGAGCTTGTTATTTTCATAAATTTGTCAAAACTTACAATAAAAAATAATTTTGTGTCAGTAAAGAAAAATTCAAAAATATTGATTAAAAACAACTCATCCTTAAATATAAAAAATCTTTAGAAAATATCCATTTAAAAAAATTCAAGGACACCGGAGAACACTGAAAGACTTATTTTGATATACATCCTATGTATCTATATGTATTAAAATTATGTTTATTTGTAGACCCTACGGGCAATTTATAAGAAAAAACTTTACTTGGTAAACAGAAAAAATACAAAATTCAGAAAATTTAAAGAAAATAAAACTAAATTTTTTGCTTCATTTATTTTCTCCAAAAATAACAGAAATATTCTTTTTGTGAGTTGAAAAATTCTTTTCTTTGTTTATGTTTCTTATTTTGATTATTTTTTATGATTCAAAATTGTGTGTTGTAAGCGTATTACGTGCGTCACCATACCCATATACATGCTGATCATATGACAATCAAGTTGTACAAATCCGCACTCCAATTAAAATTTACGTAACGGTACTTCAAACCATCATAAGCCTGTTGTGCTGTGAAAATCGTGCATATTTTAGTATTACGGATCTTAATCAGTATTATGAACGCCGCGTGCGCTTTCTCCATAATATATTCAACATCTCAGCATATACTACACTCCCGATTCAAGGATAATAAATTACCGGTTTTCGTTATTTTATATCATTTTAATTAAATTTGCATAAAATTTTCATGTCTTATAAATTAATTAAAACCAAACACAACAAGTATTATATATGTATATGTATATAGATATGTGATGTATATCAATATAATACAGCGAGATGAAGCTGTTATTAGGTAAAATGAACATCAATCAAAAAATATTTTATTTTTTTTATAATCAATCAAAATTACATATGCACGATGGTTTCTTTTAGTACGAGCTAGATGGGTAGATATGTGTTTATGGGAGGATAGAATTTGGTGTGGCGTCGCAATTTGTCTAAATACAGTGACACACAGATAGATACGCATAAAAATATGAGGTAAAATTCTATATAACGTAATCTTATCATCCCTTAATTGTACACCCAATTTCATGTAATCAATTTTTATTTTAAAAATTAATAAAATGGGTTAATCTCAACTGCGCTGATTGACGTCACATACCCGATTTCAATTACGACGGGGTGACACCACACAACAAATTCTTGTTTTGGTGTCTGCATCCTAAACCATAAAAAACTTGGCGGGAGACTAGCGTCTGGCTTCTGGGGTATGTCAATAATCTATGTATATTTTTTAAATACCGATGCCCGCAAAAAACCCGCATCCTCCAATAAAATTTAGTTATCTTTAAATATTTAGTATTAGACTAAAATTTAGCATAAAACACACTTATTCCTATATATGTACGTACATGTATATATACTTATGGACAAAAAAAACGCATAATTCTTTTTGCTTCATTTATAAGGGGAATTCTCAACGAAATATCTATTATTAATTAAAATTTAATCGCAAACGAAGGCCAACGATAAACTCTAATCCGACGGTCTGATGATCCAAGGCACAATCTAGACTCGTCGGACAACAAAACTTTGGCTCATTGTTCCATTGTCCAGTTTTCATGTTCGAGAGCAAATGTTAAATGAGCTCTGCGGTGTGCTGTAGACAACTCTGGACATAAGGCTGGCCTTCTTGCAGTCAAATTGGATTCCTTGATTCGTCGACGCACGGTCCTTTCACTAATGGATGCATCTCGGAGTCCGACTAGGTCTGTTTTGATGCTTTAATATAATTTAATATATAATTTAATATACCTATCCTCAGCGAGTGTTGTACATCGATTTATCCCACTACCAGCACGACGATGATACTGTTCATTATCCTGGAATCGTTTGATCAAATGATCACTCTTGACATTGTGGATTGGTCCACTCTTAACAGGTGTGCAACGTAAGACTGAGTTCTTCCTTCTTCAACTAATGTAATGGCCCTCACGCAATCCTCAACACCCAAATGATTTCTTCCGGCCAACAAGTTATTCATTTTTATTTGTTTTTAATGAAAAACCATACTCTTACACTTAATTGTATAATTTAAATAACAATTCACTGTAAATAAACTTTTAGACTGAACAGTGAACAGCCAAAATGCTCAAATTTGTGCTAAACTCGAATTCAACAAAACTAATGGTAGTATTTTTTTTAATGCATGTGTATTTCAGTGAGAACTAGATACTATATAGATTTCATCATAATAATTACAAAAACAATTATTAAGCTACTCGTAATTTCAAAAATACAGATTATGCGTTTTTTGGCCCTAAGTATATAAAACAAAATTTATGTTCAACCCTATAATGTATTTTGTTGTGCCGATTCATAGGCCCATTCCACACTTGTATCCTAATGTGCATATCCACACTGTAACTTGAATACGGTAAATTCTTCGTTTCCTTCCTCTTTACCAATAAAATAAATAAAACATTTAGATAATGGGAAAAGAAACGAACCCAACAAACAATGTGTACGGAAAGCGGACCTTTTCGACAGCAAAAGTGCACGGTGTGCTCAGAAAAGCACCCTCGGATTGCACGGAAATCCATAATGCTGGCTGAAGAAAGATGTCACTTTTTTCCACTAGTCCCCTCTTTTTAGATTGTAGTATTAAAGCGTTCGAATTTTCCAAATTCATTCCGTACTTTTTCTCCTTCATTTGCGCACAATATTCCATTTGAAAACATTACGCAGAACTTTACGTTATCCTTGCAAAAATTGAATATAAACAATGCAAATTCCGTGCATATTTGTCACCCAATTCCCTGCGAATGATTAAACTCCTAATGAATAGCATGATTTTCCAATCTAAATAAATAAAACATTTCAATCAAGGTGAGGTTATCAAGACTTTGGAAGTTTGGTTTCGAACTAATGAAACATTGAATTTTTAGTATTAAAAAATTCGGTAGTCTCATCAGGCTGTAGTGACCAAACTACAAAAATTTTGAAAATATTTTGAATTAATCAAAGTATAATCACAATGCCTTACCGAATTTTAATGATTCGTAACCTCGAATTTTATTGTATTTAACGCATACATGCGATTTCTATATGAAATAAAATGACATGTAATAAAATAACACAAACAAAATAATTCCAGCTCAAATATTGCGTCGCGCGTCAGTCTCAAACAAGAAAAGAATGATTATACTTGTATTTGTGTATATTATTTTGTGACACCGTTATAATAAATACGTTTTTATTTTATATGCACACACATATGATAATTGGGTAAGGAATAGCGTGCGTAAACTGTACTCTTTTGGGTACGAACCCAAAATTGTTTGTTGCGAAGAAGTTATGGTTACGGGATACAAGTTACCCTAGTGTGGATGTGCAGAATGATACATATCGACAACACTTCGCGGTTACAAAAGCAATAGTAATCATCAACTGTTGTTACTTTTCTATGTTAATGGCCACACTATGCTTCTTTGAAACACTGCTTCACGCTTCAAAATATCTCGTCATAGATTTTTATTGCTACTAAAAAAAATTGTATTGTTTTATTCTGCTCTTTCGAACTAAAAATTTTAACTAAGGACCTGTCCGAATACTGTAATAATTTAATTTTCTATAATAATTTTGACATTACTGAAATAATTTTCTCTTCCATAATTTGTTAGAGTTCAATTACTGTCCGAATACTGAAATATTTTTGACATTTTTAAAAAATTGTAATAATCGTTATTACATACAGAAAATAAGGTAACTGAAACTTATTTTGGATCCAATATTTCAATAATTATATAATTTAGTTGAACAAACCATAATTTGTTACATTCATAATTTAAGCAAATATAATTTCATAATTCAAAAATGGCGCATTTCCAACAACAAGAATGAAATAATACAAAAATTATTTCAGTTACGTCAAAAATTATTACGCATTGCTGTTATAATAATTTGGTTGCATTCAGAACCCTGTCAAAATTGTTACAATAGAAATAATTATTACAGTATTCTAACAGGTCCTAAAATCTACATGCCAAAAACGGCCTCGATTTGTTTTTTATTTCATTTTTGTTTGTGCTACCTAGTGCTGCTTCACCGAAAAAATGTTGGTTGCAAAATGAGTCGCAATTAAAACCAGTTTCATAGATAAACGCGGGAAAAGATACTGGATCATAGGTAAACTGGGGAAATGAAGCTGCTTCAAAGAAGCACAGTGTGAAATGGCAGAATGTAGTAAAAAAATAAAATTATGTAAAACATGTTCAACTTAACATAAATTTGTATTTCGTTTTATATTTGTTTTGTTTATCACGTGAACCAATTCGCCGGGTGAAATGCTTAAGTGTCCTATAAAAAAAAGAATGAATTTTTAATATTTAAACTAAAATTATTACTATTCCTAATGCAAATCGAGCAGGTTTCTCTAGTTTATAATAAACTTTCATTAGTTTACTTCCATGAGAATCAATCAAATAAACAAAATATGTTAAATTTTAACTGAAAGTTAAATTTTGAAAAAGGAAATAGCCCTAAAGGATATAGGACATTCATCATATGTTTCGAAAAGTAGAATTTTTTCCCCTTTTTTTAAATTTTATATGGATGACAATATTTTACTAAAAAAAGTTAAACTTCAAAAATGTTAAAAGAAAAAATTAAATTTAATCGTTGATTATTAAAAACTACAGTTTTTCAAGTTTATTTATTTCATATAACAAAATATAAAGTTTATTTAAATTTTAATTCACAGCCACTTTTAGTGGGAAAATCATTACAGCGCATATTGCTTAAGCGGCGCAATCATAACAATAATTATAACTATTTCAATTTTAATACAGCTCTATAAAATTGTGCATCAACATTTGGGCATATATTCAAACATAGAAATGATATTCTTACCGGTATTTGACATTAAATATATCGCTTTTGCTGTATAGTATTTCGGTAGCTAAGCTATATTTCAGATTGCTAAAATTCAATTTGCGGTATTATAATTCAGAAAATCATCCAACGTGCATTGTAAAATTTTGAATTTAACTTTATTGTAATCCATTGATTTTAAATTCCTTAACAAAGAAACAGGGCTGAAGTACTGAATATTTCGAAGATGGCGTTCGATAACGCTGTGAACAGCATCTAATTCTTGAATTCTGGAATGCCCCGAGAAATTGATCGCACATTATAAGTTTTTCGAAAATTCAGTAATGCAAGCGAAGTGATTCTGTTCCTATTAATTAAGTAAAATTATGTTTCTCACATTTGAATTGGCAGGTATAACATTTTTTAATGTCTTTATACGTGCACTAGTGATATCATTGCCAGATCTGTCTGTTTGTGTTTCATACCAAATTGCGCAATAGGTTATTCCATTTAGATTACAAAGTCCAGTAAGATTGTAGGTACTAAATTTTCTTTTGTAATAAAAATTCGATGCGTTTCCATGTGGCAAGTAGAATAGATTTTGGAGATCATACGAAATTACTGCTATTTCGTTGTTGATTAATGATTTATCCGCAGATCGGCGCTCCTTTGCTCTTTCATTTAATACCTTGTGCCTATCTTGTTTTAAAACTTGGTCAGCGCTTGGCTCGCTTATGTTTTGATATTTGCTGCATTTGTCGCTTACGTCTTTTTTAAGGATCGCTTACATCTTTTTTAAGTTGTATTCGGTGTTAAATATTTTCCGATAAACAGAATACGTTTCTTTACTATTTTGTTCTGCTATTTTAAATAAAAAAGTGAGAAGTTTACAGTTAAAAGTGGAAAGGAGAGTAGTATTTTAAACAAACCAAACAAAATTGAGTATCAAAAAAATACAAATAGCACGTAAAAAATTAGAACAATTAGAAGATGAAATCCGAAAGCTGTTGTTATTCTTTCGCTTAATGTGATATGCAACAGATAAGCATAAAATGGTTTATAGGACATTTAAGCAGTAAAAAATTACTACATAAAAATGTAGGGTTAGTAGGTATAGTTTTTGAAAGAGTTTAACCCTGACCAAGCCCAAAACTAATGTGATTTGCAACATTTTGACAAAAAAATTAATTACATTAGGAAATATGGCAAGTGACATAGATTTGTGCCTATGGTCCAAATTGGTAGAAAGTTTTATAAAAATAAAATTTTAATTTCAGTCACATAAAACCATTTTATTTATTAATTCAGGTATTAAAATATTGTAATTGTAATTGTTTCAAATGTATCACAAAATTGTATATCACAAGAGTTTTATATAATTATAAAATAAAACTACAAAACATATTTAAACATTATCGTAAGAAGATTTCTATTAAATTTAATTGCAGCTTCCCAAAGCAATCTCTTTCCGTTGTGTAACATAAATAAACATCATATAAAACGCAAAAATTTGGAGTTCTATTATAAATATTTTTCGATTTGCAATTGAAGCATCTTTGTATCGGTTCTATCTTATGCATTCGGTGTGTATTCATAGAAGTTTTAAATTTTTGGCTTTCCGTTTTTCAGTTTGGATCATCGTAGAAGAATGAGGTCTTTTTCGCGAAGTAAAGTTTCCAATTAATTTACGCACAACACTTTGGCAAAATTCCAAACTGCTTAACTTTGTTTTTAAATTGCGTTTGAATCGGGAGGTACCGGGTCCGAATCCCGATAGGGGCAGGATGCAAAGCGAAATTTCATCATGAAATTTCGATCTGTGGTGAATTGTAACACATCTATGACAAAATCTGTCTTTTAGAATACGTGTTCAAGTTGGCTGAGTGGGCGTAAAGTAAGGACGTAAAAAACACAGCCACGAAGGGCCTTGAGCCCCAAAGCAGATTGTATTGCAAATCAATTTAAAAAAAATCTATTGATTGGGTTTTTGCATTTGAATAGGCCCTTTGGAATGCTGCATTAAAATGTGAAATAAGCGAACGAACTTTATATGCACGACCATAATGAGGGTCCGTAGTAGGAACTGCTTTTGAATTATTAATAAAATGTAAAGCAGGGGCGGAATCATGAAATACGACCGGAAAATTTAAACGGATTTAACAATATTTTCAAACTTATTACATTAAAAGTATTCAAATTAACCATGATGGAATAACAATTCATTTTTCCGGTCGGATTTCATGATCTTGCCCCTGTATACATCAAAACAATTATATATTTCCGGAATTTTTACAATTTTGAAATACAAAAGACTTCAATGCCATCTCATAAAATAAAACGGCGACGAACCTGTGGCGAAAAAAAATGAATTTCGAAAATCTTGTAGGAGATTAACCATTGCTCTTAAAACATTATAGAAGTTGCATTTATACATCAGTCTGCATCTATCGTAGTAAAGTTGAATACTTTTAATCTAATAAATTTGAAAATATTTTTAAATCCGTTTAAATTTTTCCGGTCGTATTTCATGATTCCGCCCCAGATCTTATTTCTTCGAATCTTCGATATGACATGACATTTGATAAAAATGGTACTATCATATCGGATTGCGTTGACCAATAATCTCTTAAAGCAGGTAAAACATGATAGCTCATTACTAAGATTAATCCTAAGAATGCTTTCATTTTATCTTCCCCAATATTAAAGTGAATTCCTTTTTGAACACATTATATTTTGCTCTGTTCTATGATCAATGATATCAGAACAACCAAGTTGGTAACTGCTTTAAAAAAATCGAATGGACTAGGAAAATCGTCCTTCGAAATATTTTGTGGCAGTAAAATTTTAGAAAATTCAATCGTGTTTGTGATTGGGAAAATATTTGCTTGATATTGGTTCTTCCATTTAAAAACGTGAGGCGCAGTATTTTCTTCCTGATTAGTATTGTTTTCAACTAATTCACTCGTCAAGACCATATCATCAGCAGTAAAATAATTATTATTTAAAGGAGCTTTAATAACTACTTTGCCTGTATTAATAATAGTGAGGTCATCTTCTAAGAATTGACGATCTGCTTGGTCGATTTGTTGATCATCTTCATTATTGCTGCTATCGGGCAATACCATTTGATTTAATTCATATTCCGTTATCAGAAATCGACGGTTATTTTTCAAGTAATAGGTTAGGTTAGGTTAGGTTTCAGTGATTGCTATCGCACACTTAGGCCAATTAAGGTCCATTGTGATACCACAGGATCCGACATCATAAACTCCCTTAAACCCATTTAGCACATTACAGCTTTCAAGATCACAGAGGCTGTCCATAGTGTATTTTCCCAAGTGATCATGTCTTTTACCAGCTAGCGTAGGGCACGAGCAAAGGAAGTGAGCAAGAGTCTCCTCCTCCTCCTCCTCGTCCATGCAGCTTCTGCAGAAGTCATTTGCATCCAGACCCAGCCTTCTTGCATGTTCTCCAAAAAGGCAGTGCCCAGTAATTATCCTCACAATTCTAGCTAAATCACGCTCTCTTAATGTGATTAAGATCTTGGAGCGATTCAGGTTAAGCTCCATACTTGTTTCACTACCCTGCCAGTTGAACGTGCGATCCACCTAGCATTTGTCAAGGCAACTGCTTCCCTATGACTTGCTGCTTTCAGCATAGACATAGGCCTTCCTACACATTCTCTCCCTGGTTCCAGTTTGAGAGTCGTACCGTACCTTGCTAACTCGTCTGCCCTACAATTTCCCTCAACGCCAGAATGGCCCGGAACCCAGACCAACTGGATATTGAAATGTTCACTCATCTCGTTAAGAGATGTGTGACAATCCAACGCCACCTTTGACGCCAGGGAAACTGAATCCAACGAAAGAATGGCCGCCTGACTGTCCACATAGATAGTGATATCAATTAACGATATTACATTATGCTTCAACTAATTTATGACCTCTTTAATCGCTAAAACTTCAGCCTGGTACACACTGCAGTACTCAGGCAGACGAAAAGATAAACTAACATTTAATTCTGCACAGAATACACCCGCTCCCACTCTATCATCGAGCTTGGAGCCATCGGTGAAGAATTTAGCTGACCCGGTCTCCATAATGAGACCACTATTCCAATCCTCCCTAGAGGGGAGAACCACCTTAAAAAGCTTGCGAAAACACAACAGGGGTGTTATATAGTCTAAATTCGCCAGGTCATGCCTCACTGAATTGACTATAGTTGAGTGCCCTTTTTGCAGGCACTTCCACCCCAAAGTGATAGCCAGGCGGCCGTATTAACCGCCATTTGCTTGCCAATGATATCCAACGGGAGAAGGTACAGCATGACCTCTAGGGCACTAGTGGGGGTTGTTTTCAGCGCCCCACTAATGAGCAGACAAGCTGCCCGCTGCACTTTCCCCTGTTTCAAGCCCCATTTTCTTCCAATGGCATTTTTACAAGAGTAGAGTGCCACAGTAGCCTTCTTAACTCTTTCTATCGTGTTTGGTTTCCAACTGAGCTTACTGTCCAGAAGAATCCCTAAGAATTTTACCTTTTCAGTAAGGACCAGTCTAGTACCATTCAGGCTTGGTGGAACCATTGCCGGAATTTTATATTTCTTAGTAAAAAGGATCAACTCTGTTTTAGATGGGTTTCAAGTAATAACTTTTATCCATTTTTATTTAAAAAAAAATTAAAAATGTAACAATGTTCTAACGGATAGGACAAATATTTGAACAAACTACTGTGTGACATATATGTGTGCCCAAATGCAAAATAAAATTGAAAATAATGTTCATTAAGCAAAAATAAAATTTAATAATAACAAATTTGCGGCCTGTAGGACAGAGTATTTAAAAAATTATCTTCAAAACTAAAGGAGATCGGACAATTATGAACTCGAATACTGAAAGAGCTGCGCCGATAATTTGTTACTTCATTAAACTGTCATTTTGGCAAAAAGTGGTCTGTAGGACACTTAAACATTCAGCCGACGAATTAGATCATTGTTTACATTTTTTATAGAAAGCAAAAAGCGTAAATACAGGCAAGAAGTACTGTACAATTTTAAAATAGTATGCGAGGCAACAGGAACAGGCAAAACTCATACTGTTTGAAAAAGTGATGACACGGCCATATTTGTTTTGTGTCCAACCATGATACAATAAGAGAAAAATAAATTATTGTATCATGTTACCAACGACGAAAACCAATAAAAAAAATTAAGGATCAGAATTTTGTTTTTGTTTTTATGCGATTAGTATGAAAATAATGGCCAAAAAATAATGGCCTGAGTAAGTCTGAAAAATTTTATATTTTGTTTCATGTCTACGGCTGATGACACACGAGAGTTTTTTGTAAGTTGGCATTTTTTTCTACCAATGTTTTGTTCTGCTCTCTCTTAAATAAAATTTTAACTAAAATGAGTCAAAAATGTCCTTGAAATATTTTTTATTTCATTTATGTTTGAGTTGTGTGGTTGAACAGAAAATTTGTTTAAGTCGCAATTAAAACTTGTATCATAGGTAAACGGGGAAAGAAACGAAGAAAAATGCGGCATTTTTTTTACGTGTGGCATGGGCCTACTAGATTTTTAAATTTTATTTTTTGTTTTCTATACGTTTCGCTGAAGCGCATCCAATAGGGCCAAGCCACACACGGCTTCAGCTTCTGGCTTCAAACTAAGTCGTAATAGATTTTTATTGTTAATTTAAACCCTTATTTTATAATAACACACCAAATTTGTTTGTATTGTTTTATTCTCTCGAAAATAAAATTTAAGCAAAACTCTAAATCTCAAAAATGTCCGTAAATTTTTTTATTTTCATTTCTATTTTTTCATTTCGGAATCAAGGACAAAAAATTTTTAGTCGCAGCTGACGTAGATTTTTGTTTAAATTTTATTTTCGCGAGAATAAAACCAAAAAAATTGGTGTTTTATTATAAAATAAGGGGAATTATAACCAAATCTGAATGTGGTACTGGTACCCAGTGTATTTGTAAATAAACATAAGAAAGGTACATATATGAACTATTTTAGGGTTATTTTGCTATATTTTCTCTTGTTTTGTCGTTTGAACGCTAACGCTCTTCTAGTGTTTACCAAAGCGACATCGCCGGCAGACAAATGTATTTTGTTAATGTATCTTGTCGCTGTATCTCTATGTTCTATCTTAAAGAGAAATAAATTTGAAGTTCGTCGCATTTAGTTTCCACATTAGAAAATTTAATTTAAAGTTAAAAACTTCATGTGTAACGAACGATACATCCACCTGGTCCTTGGAAATATGTATTTACACTGCAAGAAATCGATTTAATTATAATTTTCATACTTACGTAACCTTCCGAGAGAAGAATAATAAATAATGGATTTAATCAACTTTCTTAGAATTAATATAAACAAAAGATATATGAATAAACAAACATAGACAAACAATTTATGGGGTGCGTTCCCAAAACAAACAACAAACAATTTTTTTTTTTAATTATCTTTTGTTTTTTTATATTTTTTTGTTTGTCTGTGTTTTTATTTAATGTGATGTTGTGAACAACTAAAATAAATAAGCAAACCAAATAACAATTAATTTTTATTAAATTTAATTTAATTTATTATTTATTTATGATTTTTTTCTTTCTGTTTACTTTTAGCACAATTCCAAAGTCAAAATATAACGAATGTAACAAGCAAAAATTATGTACTGTTAAAGAGGAAAAGTCAAAATATAATTTAATATGAAATAATGTTTTAATTTTATTTTTAAAGTGACAATAACACGAAACATTTATAATAATTTTATTTTTTTTTTTAAATAAACATACAAGTCTTCCGTGTAACGCAAAGAAATTGTGTTTCCTAAATATTTTTCCTGGTGGCCGAGTTACAATAAAAGTGGGTCAAAATTGCTTACTACAATTATAAAATGGACGATAGCGTAAAATTACCGCCGACGAGTGGTATCCTGATTGGCGGGATAAATAGTAAAAAGAAACCTCCCCGATTAAAATCAGCCGATCGGACGATATCGGTTGCAATTGAAAATTATCTGCCTCAAAAGCCTTCGTCACTATCATCCTCGTCACTGCTTATCGATAATAATCCGATTATAATTGATGAACCAGCCGCTATTATAACAACAACTAAAACATCAAATCATCATTTATTGAGGCGCCAACAGTCATCGATTTTACAATTACCACCGACCGTTATAACACAGTCATCATCGTCACAATCGTTATCGACGGCCAATAAGCATTTGCTATCCGAACAGTACAATCCGAATGATCGGGATAACAAAATTTTTTATCTGGACGAAATGGGTTGTCCCCATTTACGTAAATCGAGTTTTCGGCGATCGGATACATTAGACGTGCAAAATCCAAGTGGCTACCTACTTCGAAAAACGCATTCATTTCATCATACCAACGACGATGCAATCGACGATTACATCGCAACAACTAACGATTATCGTGATCATCTTCTTGTATCAAGGAGTACCACGAACAATAGTAATAGTAATAATAGTATAAATACAGCAAAGCTACGACAAAATTTTTTATTATCACAACAAATGAACCAAACATTCGATGAACAGTCACCCCAGACGCGACGGAATTGTCGCATGCACCGTTCGTTCGTCGAACATCATAGTAACGATAATAATAATTTAAGGTTAGGTGGTAGTAGTAACACTAGTAATTTAAATAAAAAAGATGCTATCAAGTGCCGATCGTTTAACGATGAAATCTACATTGATCCAACCCATTTACTGCAACAAGCACAATCAAAAATAAAATTTAATTCGGCGAACGTATCGATCGAGAACGATCTATATCGTTCGCATAATTTAAGTATTGATAATAGTAACAATGATTTGTATCTGGACTATCAACGTAAGCAGCATGGAGTGCAACCGATGGTCGGTGTGACGGGGACCGCCTCATCATCATCGATCAATAAAAAATATCTATTAAGTCGTGGCAATACAATGGAAAATTTTATGGTCGATCCAAAAACGCAATTTAAACGTAGCCAACGGAATGCGAATAGTTTTTATATGAACCATAGTAATAATCAATCGGATGATTTGCAACACATTCTAAATAAATCACAATCACAGACGACCGGTTCGTCAAGTCGACTATTTGATACCGCACAAAATATACGTCGATTACACAGTGCAAGCCTTAAATTTCGTAATAACAAAGAGAACCTGATGATACAGGCGAAAAAATCGAAAAGTTTTATCACCGATATTGGCTATCCCGCAAACAGTTTCGATTCGACCAATACAACGAACCTCACGACATCGATACAATCGTTCGGCGGTGTCGGGGGTGGTGTCAGCGGTGCCACTAATCGTCGCGATTCAAATACACTTTTTCCGTCCGATGACGGTTTTCACAATATCAAAAAAAGTCCAATACGTCGAATGGATCACAATCATCATCATAAATTGTCATACGATCTGGACGACCTGGATCACATCGAACGTTCGCCCATTATTCAATCGCCGCTTATCGATCACCATACCGATTACAATCATATGGTACGTAATTTTCGCCATCAAAGTCTGAAATTGCAACAACATCATCAGCGGAAAAATTCCATTGGTACGTTGGGAACGGCCGCCGGGGCCCTCAACACAAATTTACGGCGTAAATCAACAAAAAAGAAAAAATCATCGCTAACGCTATCCCAATCGAACAGTAGTAATCTAAGTAATAGTAATACCAATGATATAATAGATCCAGATCTAGACAATAATAGTAATAGTAATAGTTTAAAATTAAATAAAAAAATTTTAGATAGCGATAAGACACTAACGGATACAGATATTATTAATGTTAACAATAATGATAATAAGCGGAAACGGAAAAAAATTGTTTGTATTATAATGACGGTATTCTTAAGTTTAGTGTTTGCGAGCGTATTCGTTGTGGTTATCACGCTGACACATTCAAGTGTGGCGCAGGTACATAATCACACCCGGAAATATTATACATTTTCACGTGACTCGCCTATACACTATAACGGGATTATATAAGAATTAATTACGTTTTTATTTCTATTTTTGCCGTTGGTATTATTTAAATTTCGACGAAAAAAAACGGGTTATCATCATAATAAAATAATAAAATTATATTGATACATAAAATGGAGGATTTTACAGTGTAAAGATGATTTGCCCCGCTAGTGGGTGGTGAGTGAGAAATATTTTTAAAATCACAAATTGTTTTTTTTTAGATTTTTATAAAGTTGGCCACAAGCAGAGCCATCTATGATTTTGAAGAGCCGTAATATTAAAATGAGAGCTTTCAGTAGAGGGAAAGCTTTTATTGAATTACTATAAGAAACCGTGGTAATTGGAAAATTTTTGAACATGAAATCATCTAAATTTTAATTTTATATTTTTAATAAACTATTCAAAGAACACATATTTGAAAATCAGCCATCATAATGTAGTATTTATTTGGTAAATTTAAACTAAAGCGGAGCATAAATTTATTAATTTTCTATAAAAATGAGCTTCCCGTTTAGTTGTGTAGGGTTATAAAGTAAGATAATAAAGGGTGCTGCAGCGGATTCCTCTTACATCCAATTTAAAATTTAATTTTATAAAAATTTAACTTATTTGGTAAATTCTGGTCAGAAATTCTGGCATACTAGAATTTTTGAGATGAACGATGCACTTAATAGCAATCTAAACATTCCCCATTTATAACAAAATTAAAGAGAAAGCGTGAGCTGAAACGAAATTTTATAAATCACCATGTAGAAACAATAATATTTTTCATATAATAAAAAATTCTACTTCAAAATCTATTTACGAAAATTATTTTTGTATACAAAAAATCAACGATGTCATGATTTTCTTAATTAAATATTATAACAAAACGAACATAACACTTCAATTTTATCCGATTGCAAAACCGAGCTTTCTGTAATTTGAAAATCCGTTTACAGATGTCTCTGTAATAAATTTACTTGAAATTACAGAAAAGCGTAAAATAATTAAATAACTATTTACGAAAATAAACCATTATTATTGTAAGTTAAGCGCGAAATGTTTAATACAATAATTTAACATAATTAATAAAACTCAAAACAATTATAAATTTTATTTATTATTCGGTTGGCGTAAATAAAACTTTTATCGTAAAATATTCACCATCGTAGTTGCTGCGCGCTGAAAAACAATAATAGAAAAATGTCACATTTTTTCAAATTTTTTCTTTTTTTATTTCAATTCAATTCGCTCGTGTTGGGTTATATTCAGTTCCAGGAGATCTCAATAATCTATTAAACCAGGCAGTATACATAATAAATTGTTAAATTTTAGTTAACAAACATTTAGGTTTCAATATTTAGCTTTAATTTATACTTAGCGACATCTTTTGATTGGTTTTGTAATTGCGAAAAGCTCTATAATGTTTTTATTTTATGAAGCTCCGGTTTGTTTATACTACAGGATGAAACAGTATAGCCTGCGAATTTGGTGCGATGAAATTTTTAACAAATAACGAAAAAACAGTTTCCGAAGTTTGTTCATCAACAATTTTGTAATAGAATCCAGAACACAATAACCCCCATATAGCTACTCAAAAAGCATTTTTTAACGAACGTTTGTTTTGGGAAAGAAATGCTAAAATTTTTGATGGAACACTCTACACTAATTTCTTACATACACATGTTTATATGTTTATTATTCTTATTTCTACAACAAAAAAAAATTTTATGGTAGACTAATTTAAATATTTTTGCGTTAATTCGACATAATATGACTCAATTTTAAAATATGTTTTTCCTGAATATTGAACTAACAATTCAAATTAAAAATTGAAACGAAGCATTAATGTTTTAATATACAAAAAAGCTTCTAATAAAATATTAAAATACACTGATTGGTATGAAAAAGAACACAAAGCTTCCCCTCTATGGAAAGCTCATGGAAAAAAATTACGGAATCTTACGGCTCTTATATTTAGAAGGCTCTGCCACAAGTTCCTAACTGCAAGTAAATAAAAATTTTATTTTTTATCAAAAAGCTAGGTGTGTGAAGTTGGCACCCCTCAATAACAGCTTTTTTCCACCTCCTAAACTCCGTAAAAAATGAAACTATAGGCCACACAAGAAAAATAAATTTAGAGTAGCCGTCGTATAATTACTGTGTCACGTCACAATAATCAGTTTAAACAAATGACTTGTCTTAGAATTGTCCACCTCTGGTACTATTCTGGTAATTCCCCGGGAATAGCAAACTGGGGAAGGAACTTATATGTAATTTCTGTTCAAATTTTTTTTTTCTGGTCTACTGAGGAGAAAAGTTTGAAGTATATTATTTATAAATTGGAAATAATTTTTCCACACCTAAATTGGTAGGGAAAATTATTCCCAATTTAATTTTGTTTTCAAAAAATTTAACACTAGCTTTTTACCTCAGTATGCCGGAAAAAAATATTTGAACAGAAATTGCATATAAATTCTTTCCCCAGTTCCCTATTCTCGGTTAATTACCAGAATAGATAGCCATTGATGTCGAATTTTGCCCACCAAGCATATGTACGTAATAGCATCTACGTAAAGTTTGAGTATGTATATTATTATTTGTAAATTGTTACTTTACAATTAGTAAATATACAATTAAATAAATAAGTTTTGATTTAAAATGATCCACTTGTGGCATTATTGTGGCTCTCCTAGAAAAAAGGACTTAGGAAAAATATTTACATAGCACTTTAGTCAAAATATTTTTTTCCTGGCATAGTATGGTAAACAGTTGGTGTAAATTTAAAAAAAAATTAAATTGGGAATAATTTTCCTTTTCAATTTCGATAAGGAAAAACCTCTTTCCTTAATTATTAAAGTTTAGATCAAACATGATTTCTCAGTAGGCCAGAAAATGATAATTTTCACAAAAAAGTTCTATGTAAATATTTTTGCTAACTCCCTTTTCCTAGTGAGGGCGAGAATCGTGTCGCTGGAGTCGATTTTGACCCAGATGTGTAACCATCGTTCGTCAGCTCACGGTCCTGACGCGCCGAAATGTTCTTATCTCAGTTCTAATTTGTAGGTATGTCGCTCACCTCAGCAAAACAAGGTTTAAGACGATTAATTGAGACAGTATCCTCTTTGCCACGAATCACGAGAGTGAAATATTTATCATTCCGTTTGACAACGTCGTACGGACCTTCGTAAGACGGTTGTAAAGACCTTCGTACAGCATCAGTTGTAACGAATACATGTGAACAAGTAGACTATCCCTTGAACACAAAAATTCGTAATTGCTTATAGGTTGAAGGAACAAAGAAATCGTGTGGTAAACGCAGGGGTTGGTCATAGACCAATTCAGCCGAAGAAGTTTTAAATTCTTCTCGTAGTACTGTTTTTAACCCTAAGTGTACCGTAAGTAATTTTGTAAAGATGCTTTAATCGTACGATGAAAACGCCCAATGATTCCATGATTAGCTGGATTGTTTGCTGTAGTTCCCTTGTGCTCAAAACCAATAAATTTAGCTAAGTCCGAGGACAGTTGAGACTCGAATTGTGCGTCTCTATTTGTGGTAATAACATGTCCCGTAGTGTTTGATTTCTGACAAGGTTGACAAAATTTTGCGAACGCTCGGATATCCCTGTCCATATCAGACCAGAAATATTTCCGTTTGATCATTTTGACTGTGGTTCCGTTCTTATGCTAGGATGCGATAATCCATGACAATCGACAAAAATTTGATAACGAAATTGACCATGAACGTATGGTCGCATTTCGCCAGTTGAACTTTCGTCAAGTCCGAGTTTCATCAGAACTAAACAGAGGTATGTTAACGAATCTGAGATTTGGTTTGGATAATAGTTGTTTAAGTTCAATATCACCAGGTTGACTTTCAGCAATTTTCTCAAATATTAACGTTGATGGTAAACGAATTTCCTCAACACGCGATATGCATCAGCAAAAATGATTTCACGGCCAGAAATGTGACGGATTTTGCTGGTAAATTGTGAAATAAGATCTAAATGCCGTATTTTTCGGGGCAATGCCTTGTCTAAATTCTGTTGGCAGGCATAAGCAAGCGGTTTGTGATCAGTGTAAATCACAAAAACGCGACCCCCAGGTAATCTTGGTTTTATCGTCTTTACACGCTTGCTACCGATAAAATAACTATTCAAAATTCTCTGACATTCAGCAGCATTAGGAATTACAGATCGGTAAAAATTGTCCATACCCATGAATCTTCGAAGAACTTTCACCGTGATAGGTTTAAGAAAATTGATAATGGCATCAACTCTCTCTTTGGAAGGTTTGATACCCTTTGAGTCGATTGCATGACCAAGGAACACTATTTCAGGTGAAGCGAAAATACATTTGCTGACGTTAATAACAAAACCAGCGTCTTGAAGACGACTGAATAAAACTTCTACATGTTTCAAATGCTTTTCGAAATCTCCGGATGGTATCAAAATATCGTCCAGATAAGAAAACACGGACGATAAGCCACGAAAATTTGAATCAAGACAACGCTGAAATGTTTGAGCAGCGTTCTTAAAATTCATGTGCGCGACCTCGAAAAGTCCGAATGGAGTACAGATAGTGGTCTTTGGAACATCCAATTCATTCTTAATCAAATTAACCTTGGAAAAAATTGTGCATCCATCTGGTTGTGAATTAAAGTCTCGTAAATTAGGCACAGAGTAACGATCTGGCTTAGTTAATTTATTGAGTGCACGGTGCCACACGAACGATACTGACCGTCACTTTTCTTTACCAAGTGAAGTGGATTTCACCACGGATACACGAGGGTCTACATATCTACAAGGACAAATTAGAGACTCGAATTCAGCTTTGCAATACGAAAATTGTCAGGTGCACGGAGGACCTACAGTGACAATAGCATTAGTAACATTGGGTTTGAATTTGTTCAGCTGAGGTGATTTTCTTTGAATCACACAAATATTGGTTTTTTCTTCCAAAACAGATAAAGCATTCACTTTTAACAATGTAACAACCCATAATTAGACAAAAATCAGCTCCAATAATTAGTAACGCTAGCTATAATAAACTGCCAAGGAAAGTTGCGTCGACGGTCCAAGTTAAGATTGATAACTCTGTACCAAATGTACAGTCTTGGCCAAAAGTATTGAGCACCCATGATATTTTACATTTTTTTTGGAAGTATCAATTTGAAATAAATTGAAACAATTTTTATAGGTTCACATTACTATTTATTTTTATAAAATTAATATTTTGTGGGTCCACCCTTTGCCTTAATTACTGCAGAAATTCTTTTGGGTAGAGAGATTACAAGTCTTTTACATTCTGCAGGACGTATGGCGCTCCATTCTTGGTGTAGACAGCGTTTTAGGTCTTCTTTGTTATTTATTGTGTAGCGCCTGACTCTGCGCTTTAATAAACTTCATAAATGTACCATAGGGTTCAGGTCCGAGGACTGAGCAGGCCACTCCAGAACCTCAATGCCATTTCCTCGAAACCATGCCATTGTACGAGCACATTTATGACATGGCGCGTTGAGATTTAACGCTATCCATGTTTGTATTACCAAAAAATGTTAAAAATCAGGGCAGCAATGCAGATTCTAGGACATTTATGTATTTTGAAGAGTTCATGTGGCTCTCACACACGAACATTTTGCGAACTCCAGAATTAGTCATGCTGCCCCAGACCATTATGCTGCCCCCGCTGTGTTTTATGGTTGGTACCACACACTCTGGCCTAAATGCTTCGCCTACCCGGCGACGCACAAAAGGCACACCTGGTATACCAAAAATCTGAAATAACGAAAATGTAGAGAGTTGGGAAAACTAAAATATTTGTATCGAAGTTGTTATCAAAGTTTGATTCGTCTGACCACACGATATTTGACCAATCTTCTTCGGTGAAACTTTGGTATTTTAACGCCCATTTATACCGAGCCTTCTTGTTTTTTCGGAGAGCCAGGGTTTCTTCCTGGCTTTACAACCATTCAAACCAGTTTCCTGAAGATTGGTTTCTTAATTTCACTGACAACTCAGCAGCGAGGTTTGAAGAGTATGTGGTGATGCGATTGCGCCCGGTTCTGTACTCATTACTGTGAGATCCACTAGCGGTGAATCACTCAATAGTATATTGCACAGATTGGCGTGAACATTTCACAGTTTTAGAAATCTCTACTTGTGATTCCCCTTACTCATGCAAAAGCTGTAGCTGCACACGTTGTTCTAAACTTAACTCTTTTTGTTTCGGCATATTGCAATAATATCACTAAATTTAACATATCAAAACACCAAAATCGGACTAGATCACTGAATGTGTACACAATGAGCAAAAGTAGCGAACTCACGAATAAATATAAAATGAAAAAATAACAAATTTTATTGCACCAGATGGTTTATTGCCACATCTGCGGTGTGAGTCATTGTTTTTAGTCCTTTTTAGATGTCGAAAAAATAATAAACAAACAAAAGGGGCTGTTTTCTGTTATACTTATCGTGTACGCCCCAAATTTATAGGGTGCTCAATACTTTTGGCCAAGGCTGTATTGATTTCTGTGCCGTTTGCTGCTTAAAGTTTATATGACATGGGACGGCAATTTTAACGACAATAGGGTCGAATCACCGACACATCGGCACCTGTGTCAACTAGAAATTGAACTTTAGCAATACGATTGTAGTCCAAAATAGTCCAGCAATACGATTGTAGCAATCCAAAATATTGTTTTCGCAAATCTCGTTTGAGCTTAAATTCCAGAGTACAGCGCCAAACAGTATCAAATGCTTGGGCTACGTCTAAGAATATTGCTGAACATACCTTCTTTTTTTCAGCTGCACTTCCTCAATTATTATTCGGACCCCAAATTGATGTGCTGGTATAAGATTTCTGCTCTCTAATTGTCTTTAAAAAGAAAGGAGGATTCAGAACATCAATCTACAGTAGCAATTCATACTAATTCTACTTTGGGGGAAAACATTGGTATTTCTCCGGTACAGTTAAAGGCCATAACTTTCCAACAGACTAGTTTTGCGTTGTGGGCCACGTCACTATGATTACAAAGTAAAAAATAAAATTAAAGATAAAAACAAATTATATATAATTAGGAAATTATAATTATAAAAATGTTTCTTCAGTTTTAGTTTAAAGTCGTCACTAGACCTAGAGAAGTTAAATAAGGCTTGTAAGTAGTGTAAAGTAGCCGGTTCTGGCTCATCCCAAATCCCAAAATGACGTCATAGGTGACGTAGCCAGCTCCGGCTGGTCGTTTATGACGTCATTATGGTATTGGGATGAGCCAACTCCGGCTCCGGTTCTGGCTCTAGATAGGTGATGTAGTCGTTTATGACGTGAAAAGGATACATTTAGGGGCTAAAGTAGGGCGTAGACGTAGATGACTGGAAAATCATAAATTTAGGGGCAATCGAGATTGAAAATCAAACATTTAGGAGGAAGTTCGCCTCAAAAAAAGCGTAGATTGTGTGATAAAAAATTTATTTTTGTATGTTTTAAATGTTTTGAACCAACATACACATTTGTGCATTCCACTTAATTCGTTTTCGTCCGAAAAATGACACTATAACTATAATAATAGTAAAATAATTAATATGTTACATAATTTATATGTTATCAAATTATAATGTTTTTTTTTCAAAAATAATTCCGATTTAACTAAGATCCGTTGAAATCCGAAAGACATTACAACCTGTCATTTTTTACTCATTTGTGTGGGTTGGACTTAAATTGAAGCAAAAAAAATGTCTCTGATAGAAAAAGAGATATACATTCGCTGTAGAAATAAAAAAAAAGATCAAAGTCAACTATTGATATTCAATCTGAGGAAATTATTCTTGATTATCATAACATGATAGTCAACGACTTACTTATGTATGTCATTTTTTAAGCCTCGGGATATTCAAAGTTCATTGTCCTAATATATAACGATCGAAAATCTCTACAAATAATTTATACAAAAATTCTAGCTCAAGGTTCATTATGACGATTATTATGGGGAGGAGGAGTGTTTTTTCTTGATTACAATAATTTTTAACAGAATGCGTCACAACTAAACAAGAGTTATAAATTATTATAAAATTGATATTATATTTATATTTCTGCATTATGTATAAATTGCTATAAAAAAATAGTTTTTTCGATATTTTATTATTTTTTATTTTTACAAGTCGGCACTGTTAATGATACTCTTTACAAACAAAATGCTTAAACCGCTTTAATATACGCATATAAGACGTCATATAAAACGTCAACTTTTAAAGCAATTTTGAGACTTTGTCGATCATCTACGGCTACGTCATACTTTAGCCCCAAAATGTATGCTTTTTACGTCATAAACTACTAAATCACCTAACCGGGGCCGTAGCTGGCTAATCGTATTCCCAAAATGGCGCCATAGAGGACCAGCCGGAGCTGGCTCATCCCAATCACAAAATGACGTCATAGCCGGAGCTGGCTCAACCCAATCCTAAAAGGACGTCATAAACGACTACGTCACCTATGACGTCATTTTGGAATTTGGGATGAAACAGAACCGGCCACTTTACAGTACTCTTGTACTTCAATAAACATTTTGGTCATTTGATTAATCGGTTCATGTTCAGGATAATTAGTTCCATGATGCTCTGCTTTTAAATATCATGTTGTCGAAGATTCGAGGCAAGAGCATAAATATTTGCAATGAGCGTTGCATCCTTCTTACGTGGTAAGAAAGATCATGTTCGTAGTTTCAATCAGTTCTCTTCAATATAAACAATAACACTTATTATTCTTCATCACTGGGACTGCATATTCCAGCTTAGATCTGATATAGCTGAAGTGTAAGATGAACAGGGTACCCTGATTGGTTGAGTCTTCGGTTCATCTCCCGATAAAATCAAACGTAAAATTCGCCTTGGCAACTATTAGATCAATGTGTTTGTGGACATATTTCCAACAAACAGCAGGCCCAAATCTTTTGTCTCATTTGCTCTTTTGATTTGTATACCATTGATGTTATAGTCAGTAATTGCTGCTGTTTTATTTCGGTTGCAAGATATAGTTTTACTTATTGATTGACTACACACCACTCGCTGATTCTACCTATGTTGTCTTGTAGTAATTTGGTATATTGTTACAATACTTCTGAAGGTTATTAAATCATCCGCAAATCCAATAAATATGAGAAACATCCATGGACCCATAAACAAGCCTTGTGGAACGCCAGAGGAGGCATTTATTGACTCCTCTGCAGAATAGCGTGATTTTTTATAATAAACGCTGGAATACCATCCGGAGCGCAACCATCCCCAATTCCACTAATTGCATTCATTAAATCGTCATGGATGATGATTGGCATAGAAACTATAGCAGTGCTGTTGCAATTTACGCTCATCTGGTGTTTGAAGTCGAGGATGTCTTGAATTGTTTTGATGTATTTAAGTAATTGACTGTTTAATAACTATCGAATTTGGAATTGACCTTCTTAAACCTTGCTTCATCAAGGGCTGATTTACTCTTCTTCAATTTTCAAAATACCTTGCATTTCAAATTTTTTAAATTCACTAGGCGACCATCATACCAAGGTGGGTTATTGTTTGTATGCCTTTTTGTAAGCGGAAAGTTCTTCCGTAAAATTGATCAATATTTGCTTCGATATTGTCAGATATTATTTCGACTTGCTTCAATAAATAACTTGAAAGCACTTTTTGTATGGCAATTATTTTTCTGTGTTAGCTCATCGATGTCAAATAAAATTTTCACTGCGGCTTATGGTGTACATCATTTAAAACAAATGGTGCCGAAGATTTAGGTATTTAGTTCATTGGTAAAGATTAAATCCAAAATTGTTCCACCCTCGTTTGCAATGTTTATTACTTCGCTCAGGTTGCATCTGAGCCTTGTGTCAATGAACCAACACTCAGTCTCTAGGGTGACATTGCTTTGTAAAACACCATTGTCTTCACCATCTTGGGCTCACTGGATACATGGTAGATTGAGGTTTCTAAGTGCAAGAATGATATCCGAGGGTTTTGCATTGTTATAAACTTCTTCAATTGCATCTCAACATTTTGCATATATGAAGTTCACTTCCAGAATGAGGGAGAATAAAAGATATGTAAATGTAGCTCAATTGAAGATGGAGTTAGTTCAAATTTAGCATTGTCATGAATGAATGGCTAAAAAAATATTCCTCCGGATTTCTTTGTGCTGGTTGCGGCTGAGCGGTTTCATCTGTATACTGCATAGTCGCTTGAGAAGAACTCAGAGCTCTGTTTTCCTTGATTGAAAAATGTTTCACAAATTGCAGAGATGAGATGATTTTAATACAAAATTGTGGAATTTTGCTGCTCTAAATTGAGCGGCTAGAGTTTTTTAGTTTGTTGGAACTGCAAACTGTGTACAAAATTAGAGTTTTGTAAAATTCAAACTCTTTGGGTGGCCAAACACTGAAATAACCCAATGGAAAATAGCAGCTAGAACACTTATCCTGAATGACGTATGATTTGTGCTGACACCATTAATTAGTTTTAGTGTTTGTCTTTTAAAATTAAAACCAATATAAACCTTCTACCGTGTTATTTGCAGTTTCATCCACAACATCAACTGCTGGTACATTGTCGGTTATCATTGATGTAACATCTTCTTGAATAGTATGTGGTTCTACCACTACACTTGCCATTGGTAATCGGATGACACTATAGATGCATGTTATGGAGTGGTCAGTTTGTCGTGTGTGGGTATTTCAGATAACGCTGAGATGGTAGTGGTGATGCCTTTTGTTTGCGAGTAAATGCTTTACACTTAGACCTAGTAACCCGACCATTTTCTGTTGAATTTTGTTTCATGTTCTGTGATAGATTGGATACGGCAAGAATGCTATTTTGCAAATTAGCTTCTGCTGTCCCATTTCTTTTAACCGACTGGTCAAGTAATGAATATAAACTATTCATTCACATTTTTCATTTCTCTCATAAATTAGTAAGTTTTACCACCCGCTACCACTATGTACAAAGTTGATAGCAAAATTCATCAACACGTGGACAATGATAAAACATAACTCATTTATTTAAATTGCAAATTAATGGTGGTTTAACGAACATTCTTTTAATATAACTAAATAGTTTTATAGTTTTACTAAAATACTTAGTTTAAACTTTTCATGGGGGGGGTGCTAACTTCTCACACCACACAAATATTTTTTTTGATTTATTTATTATCAAAAAATTTTATCCGTAATGGGTTACGACTAAAATACTAATCTAGCATATTTTTAGTATGGTTATAAATGTTCAAGAAGAAAAGACGTAGAAAACCTTTAAAGTGATGACTGACGAACCTCTAAAGTAATGTTGTGCACTTCATTTTAAGAATTTGTATTAAAGAAACAAGAAAAATATTGCTAACTGAACTGGATTATTTATTTAATGCTCAAATAGTACGTATGCTCTCTCTCTCTCTCTAGCATTTACATCCCATGAAGGGATTTTGCCGCCCGCACTATGGTCCTCCATCCTTCTCGGTCCATCGCTCTCGTCCTCCAATTTTGACATCCTAATACGAGTAGGTCTTGTTCGACGTCGTCACGCCAGCGCAGTCGGGGTCTTCCTCTACGACGTACTCCGGCTGGTTGTTGATGGAACACTTTGTAAAACATTCGTTGTTGTGGAGACCTTGCAACGTGGCCGAGCCATCTCCATCGATTAGATTTAATGAAGCCGATAATATCGCTACCTCCGAGAAGTTGCTTTATTTCGTGGTTCATGCGAATCCGGTATTCATTGTTCGCAACTTTAATAGGACCAAAAATTGAACGGATGACCTTTCTTTCGAAGGTAGATAATAATCTACAGTCATTAGAGGTCATGGTCCAGCTCTCGCTTCCGAAAGTCAGCACAGGTCTTATAAGTGCTTTATAAAGTGCGAGCTTGCACGACTGCGATAGGTGTTTAGATCGCAATAATTTTGATTGGGCGTAGAAAACTCGTTGTCCGGCAGCGATTCGGGCTTTTATTTCTGCCTGCATATCATTCAAGGATGTTATAAGTGACCCGAGGTATTTAAAATTTTCGACGCTATCAAAGTTATGGTCGCCAATTTCGAGATTTGCCATTGAGATGTTCCTGGGTGTTGTTAAGAATTTCGTTTTGGTACTGTTCACCTCCAAACCAAGTTTTCTTGCGCAGCGATTGAGCGGTATGAAACTGTCCTTGATGTCGCTAGGTCTTCGGCCAAGAAGCACGATATCATCTGCATATCCAAGAATTTGGCCTGATTTATTGAATATACAGCGCGAAGTTTCAATGTTGCTTTTCCTCACTACGTACTCAAGCGCCAAATTGAACAGCACAGGCGCGAGTGCATCTCCCTGTCGAACACCAGATGTTATTTGAAAGGAGTCTGATACAGTTCCTTCAATTACAATTCTACATGCAGATCCAGACGTTGTTAATTTACACAGAGAAACGAGTTTCTCTGGGATTCCCAGGCATATGAGCGCGGTCCATAGGTTGTCGCGGTTTATACTGTCATACGCCTGTCTGAAGTCTATATATAGCTGATGTATGGTTATGTTGTACTCCCAACATTTTTCCAAGATCATCCTCATGGTGAAACACTGGTCAGTGGTCGATCGGTTAGGACGAAAACCACACTGATAGTCGCCAATGATGTTTTCGGCGAAAGGGATGAGTCTGGCAAGTACAACATTAGCCAACACTTTGAAAGCAGTGTTCAATAGGGCTATGCCACGAAAGTTTTCACATTTAAGACGGTCACCTTTTTTATGCAACGGACATATGAGCGCGGTCTTCCAATTATCCGGTAACTCTTCTTGATCCCAAATACATACGATCAGATCGTATAAACTTGTTGCAAGAGTAGCGCCTCCGAGTTTAATTAATTCTGCGGGGATTCCATCGAGACCGGGTGCCATGCCGTTCTTCAATCGACTAATAACTGCGTCTACTTCCTCTACTGTGGGATATTCGACAATGACCTCTTCACCTGGCGGAGCTATTGCTCTAATGGGGGTCACTTCGTCATTCCGGTTTAGCAGACTTTGAAAGTAGGTTTGCCATACTGAGAGAACATCAGCCACGTTTGTTCTCAATTCTCCATTCCCGCCTTTTATGGGTGTACTTCTTGGGTGGAAGTCTTTAGTGAGATTCCTGGCATTAGCAAAACAGCCCCTTGAATTTCCTACTTCCGCTTGGAAGCTGATGTTTTCAATACATGACCTCATATAATCGCGTTTTTTTTGTCGAAGGAATTTAATCGTGGCTTTCCTTGCGCGTAGGTATTCTGCCTGAGTGCTTCTCGTGTTGCGAGCCAACCATTTTTCACGAAGCTTTCGTTTATTTTCGACGACCAGGCGGCATTGATCATCGAACCAATCATTGCGGGATCTCGGCGGTCTTCTGCCGATACTGTTTTGCGCCGCGGTGGTAATGGCTGACTGTATAGCCACTGCTCCTGGATATTAGGAGGAGCTCCTTCGTTGTCGCTGGGCCGCTCTAAATAGTTAGTGACAGCTGATTGGTAACTCTGCAGTAACGCTTGGTCTTTTAGAGCATCGACATTCCATCGAACGGTTTTTTGTGCTTATCTATTGAAGGTTGATGACAGTTTGCACTTATATTTAAATATGACAAGCACGTGATCGCTGTCCATATCTGCCCCTCTGTAAGATCTAACGTCAGATATGCTGGTGGAGTGTCTCTTGGACACCATGACGTGATCTATTTGATTTTCCGGTCTTCCATCATTCGATCTCCACGTTACTTTGTGGATTCTCTTATGTGGAAAAAACGTACTTGATACAACTAAGTTGTACATTATTGCCAGGTCGGTGACGCGTTGGCCGTTGTTGTTACTGGTTAGGTGCAGGCTGTTGGGACCGATGTGCGATGTATTTTCTGCACTCCTACCGATTTTTGCATTAAAGTCGCCCACGATGATTTTAATGTCGTGGTGCGGTATGTCGTTGATGACTTCCTCGAGCTCGACAAAGAAGAGATATTTGATGTCATCTGATTTATCTTCGGTGGGTGCATGCACATTAACGATCGTGATGTTAAATTTATGAGTGCGAAGTCTGACCGTGCATATCCGCATGTTGATAGGGCGGAAATCGATGATGTGGTGCTTCACGCGTCGATGGATGAGGAAAGCAACTCCAAATTCTCCTCCGTTCTGATGGCCGCTGTAATGAAGAGTGTAACCATTGGTGGTGTCATGGATCCCACTCCCAGACCATCTAAGCTCTTGTAGTGCAAGTACGTCTAATGTGTAACTTTTTGCTTGGTTCGAAAGGTTCTGGAGATCTCCAGGTCTTAAGAGGCTAAGCACGTTCCATGTTCCCATTTTTAAAGCGTTGTCCGTGTACAATTTCCGAGGTCGAGTTTGTAATGAATCCGATATGGTAATCCGAGGCCTTTGTTCAGGGTTCATAACTTAAATGGTTTTTATGAGGGAAGGTTGTTGGCCTGCCGCTCAACCCGCTTGTTACGTGTGTGGGTCACGTACTGGTGAAAATCTTAAAGCATCCAGTCCTACCTTTAACACATTTATATAGCGAGCCGCTTGATACAAGACAGACGCCCGCTTCAGCCGCACCTAACCTGGAGAACAGACGCTGATTTGGTATTGGTTTTAAGGCGCCAATAACCCGCCCTGACATGTAGTGTCCATGACTATAAACAGGATTTAGTCTGCTCGTCTCCACTACACCGCCTGATTCATTTAGCGTTACCCAGGGAGCACCGCGAGGAGGTATGAATCTCAGACTTCGCCCCCCAGTACGTATGCTACCTATCATAATCTGCATTATCGACCTTCCAGCAGAAATAAAAGCTTACTTTATCGACACATTGGGCTGTTCCACACAGTGCTTCAAAGAAACAGCTTCATTTTCACCTTATTTCCCGTTTACCTGTAAAATCGGTTGAATTGTGACACATTTTTCAACCAAAATTTTTTCGGTGAAGCGGCAAAACACAAAAAAAATGAAATACATGTAGATTTTAGTTTTAATTTTGTTTTAAATAAGGTTTTAAAGTAGCAATAAAAAATCTATGGTGAACTATTTTGAAGCAAGAAGTATGGTGTGGAACGATCCATTGTGATGCTGAGTTCACGGAACGGGATTATTTTTTATCCAACTCGTTAGCCAATCAAATCTTTCATATACAGCTAAACCCCGCCCAATTTAATCCAGCTTTAGTTGAAATATTTCCATCTTTTGAGCAAGTCGTACCAACATAGTAACAAAAATAACCGGAAGTATGAGCAACATTTTTGCTCAAATATTTGTTGTTGTTGTTTATTTATGACATTTTTGAAATGAATTTCGCATTAAATAATTTAATTTAAAGTTAATATGTATATAAAATAAATGGAATAAATATGCGAGATTTATTTAAGTAAAGCAATTAGGATGAGAAACAAAAATTTTATTTTGCTGCAACTGTTGGATATGCAACTCTTTGATACGAAATTATTTGTTAATTTGTAAATTGTGATGTGTGTATAAAACCGAATATTGTGTATGTGTAATCCCCAGACATAGGTTTATTCGATTAAATTAAAATAAAGTCCCAACTATTTGAAAACAAAGCAGAAATTGTGAACAAAAAATACAAAACATCAGAAAACATATCGCACATCCTCTTAAAACCTGTCAACCCAAAAAAACAGTTTCGAGATAAATGCATTTTAATTTTTGTTTAATTGCTAACGCTACTGTGATGCTGAAATTATTCATTATTAGCTTTATAAAATAAATAATATCAGCATCACAGTAGCGTTAGTAATTTAAAATGCATTTATCTCAAAACTGTTTTTTTGTGTTGACATTCTTTTACAGGATGTGCGATATGACTTACATGACAACCATAGACAAATTTTTTGAGCAAAAGTTGGTAGAAAAAAGCCAGCTTTTTTTATCTCGTTCCGTGAACCAACACTGAAGGGAACCATAATATGTAATAACGATATTATCGCTTTATCCAAAGCTATATCAAAAATTGGTATACAATCTGCACTATCGACAACATTATTGAAAAACAACCCAATGAACATTTCATTCCGAGGCGTTCCAGTTGTTTGTGAGTGAAAAACCGACCTTGATGACGATATAGAATAATATATATGAGTGCCTGAATGTTCATTGATAAATCAAGTAATACTTTGGATTTAATTGAAACTATTTTTACTTTTTCACTATTTGCCGTAGGCACTTGGCGAAACACACTTACACTTAATAAACACATTCTATTAAACACTTGTTTTTCTATTTCGCAAAAAAAATTTGCGAAATAAAAAAACAAGTGTTTAATAAAATGTTTTTATTAAGAAATTATTTTTGTTATCCCAAATGTTGATTATTTTGGATTTGTATTGTGATTACGAGCTTTTAGACTATTTAATACTGAGATGTAATTTTATTATTCATTGTTGTTCATTCATATTTACATCAAAAGAATAACAACAATGAATAATAAAATTGATACGCTTTTAATAAATGAAAATTACAGTACTAAATAGTCTAGAAGCTCGTTTTCACAAAATAAATCCAAAAAATCAACATTTGGGATAACAAAAATAATTTCAATTAAATCCAAAATATCACATGCATTCTCAATGAACATTCAGGCACTCATACATATTTTTCTATCGTCTTGATGATGGTAATCTTTTTCATTCACAAATCGACTCAATCGACTGATACTGGAAGCGAAATGAAAATTGTGGCGTTCGTTAAATTTTTGCAGCCATCCATTTGATGGTCCAAAATCTGGAAAAATCTACATAAAATTGAAAAACCACTCACTCAATCATAATAATACTTGAAAATTTCTAATAAACACAAATATTTCAAAACAATAAAATAGAATAAATTGAATTTTTAGGAAAAGTTTTGAGTGAAACTTATTAAAGGCAATTCTTTAAATCAAAACACCTTACGAATCGTACAGAGGTGATCAAAGTAGTTCTGATTTAGTATTTCATGTACGAAGCCAATCCTACTTAGCCATAATCGCGGAAATTTCTGATATTTTTGTTAATCGAGAAAAAATATCATCGAGTGCACAAAATTCCTCAACAGTCAAAATTCTTTAACTGGGCTCCTACCGATCGCAATCAAAGTGGCTCTGAATTAGTTTAAGTCTAAAAAACTAATCTTACTTAGCCATTCTCATCAGTATAATCTCAGAAATCTCCGAGATTTTTGTTAAACGAGATGGAATATTTTTGAGTGTAATACAAAAATTTATGAACATTCGAAATTATTTAACTCGGCCCCGACGAATCGCCAAGAGATGTTTGAAGTGGTTCTGAATCAGTATTTGTAAGAAATCAATCTTAATTTATCAACCGCTTATTCAGAACATCGGCCATCTCTGTGCGTTCCGTAGATGTTGAGTTAAATAATTTAACATGTATAATCATTTTTGTATTACACTTTGCCATAACAAAAATTTCAGAGATTTCAGAGCATATGGCTAAGTAAGATTAGTTTTTTACATCAAATACTAATTTAAAACCTGTTTGATCACATCTTTGCGATTCGTGGTGTGTTTTGTTTGAAGAATTTAATTTTGTAACTTTCACTTCATTTTTGGAAATTCGTATTGTTCTTAAATACGATGAAATTAATCGGTTATTTTAATTACTCAAATGCACGAATGTGTCCAATGTATTTGCTTTGTCTCATTAGGAGGAGGCCTATTTGGAGGTGGATTCATTAAAGAGGTATGTTTCTATTAGAAATGATGTCTACTGTAGCAAGAGTGATCCGATTATCAATTGGTCTGTTTAAAGAATGATCCCATTAGGAGGATAAACATCAAGACATGTGCCACAATTCGTGATACTAATGAGGTTTATCCTTGTCGTGTTTCCACATTCGAAAATTCTTAAGTTTCTGTTTCTTCTACTAACTAACAAAAATGGCATTTTTTTCTAAAATCACGATGTCTCAGTGAGTTTTTGAGCGAATCGAGTATTTCCAACGGGGTTATAAAGGAGAGATACTATATTTTAAGGGTATTATAGTGGTTTTGGCCAATTCTCTAAAAAATGTATTTATTTTGAGAAATCAAAGTGCGCAAATAGCAAGAATTGGAAAAATCGATTTTTGCCGCACAGGTCGTTATGATCATTAAAAATTTCGTTCAAATTGGTAAAAAATGTCTTTATTTGGAATGATAAACTACAATTATTGAAAAAGAATGTTAAATTTATTATTAAACAAGTTTTATCTTGGTTTTTATCTCTCATTCTTGCTAACCACACGCCTGACAGATAACAGCTCTATGGTCTTGGCACACGTGGGCCTGACACTTGGAGCATTTGACTCAATATTTTCGGTCGATGGTTCGGGGACAATGAACACATCTTCCCTGTCTACCTGTTCCACCTATGTCCCGTCGTATTGGCCCTTCATCGAATATCTCTTGAATAAAAAATACTGTTTCGTGTGGCAGATTTTTCAACTCTGTCCTCCTCCGGATATGAGGAATTGTGAGGTCTTCGACTAAACTTTTCAAAAATCTCTCCTGTTGAGTGATGGATTTGCAGCATTGAAATTGTAAATAATCGAGGCGTTGATCCCTGCTTGGTCCAGAATCCCCATTAAAACTCGTACTGGCCATCTGTTAGTTTTTCTTGCTGTTGAATATTCCTGACACATCTGGTCAAATGTGTCAGTGCCACCTTTTGTCTTGTTGTAAAAATTGACTATCTCTGGTTTATTTGTAGTCTCACATATTTCTTGCAATCGATGGAACGTTGATAAAACAAGGACCACTTTATTCTTCTTAGGGTTGTAGGAAACCAGAGTTTTCGTTTGGTCAAAAGCGAATTTTGAACTTCCTGGCTCACCAGCAATCTTGAAAGACAAAGGTATTTGCGGTTTAATTTTTTTAGTGTTCAAACCATTGTGAGGTTCTTTTCCAACATTGTATCGAAAATGTCTGTTGAAGAAAACCAGTTGTCGCAGGTTATATCTCTGGAATTTCCATAAATTGGCTCACTAAACTTTCTAACATAATAGGATGGCATTTTTCTGTTTTGTCCTCCAAAACCACTTTACCGACATATGGAATTGCGTTGACTAAATAGAATGTTTGAAAGTCATTCAAATTGGCACATTTTAGGCCATATTTATCTGGTTTTTGACCATTATAAACCTTAAAAAGCCAACACCCACGAAAAGAGAACACTTGTTCGTCAATGGTATAGTGCTTTCCGGGGCTATATAGAGTGCTGCATTTTTCAATGAATGAGTCCCAATTTTGTCCTATGGGGACGAATTTATCCTCAACACGACGAATTGCTCGAGTGTACTTATCATCAAATATGAGGGATTATAAAAGGGCTTGAAATCTTTTTAGGGACATGACGGCACTGTATCTTATGCAACCGACTTTTAGAGCCCATAGATCGTGAATATTGGTCATATTCGTTTTTTGAAGACCAGAAAAATACAATAAACCAACGAAAGCCGAAAAAGTGTAAAAAACACGAAATTATAAAAACTTTAAGATGACGAAAAATATACACAAACGGAAATGCGGGGTGAAAAACACCCCAAACGCACTTCAAACGTTTACGCTCTAGCTTCCACGTGCTACTGCGATGCTGCGAGTGTGCTCCCTCTACTCTCAGATGATGAAATATGGTTTAACTGAATTATGGTTACGACCCCGGGTCATAAACGTAAGCCGTTTGTGTTTGCCGCGAGATTTAAACTGGTCTGGGGTGTTTATTCACCCCGCGTTTTCTTTCTATGGTTAACGTTTCATGTCATTCTGGATCGAAATGAGACAGCTACAGAGTTGGACGAACAACTGAATCCATCCAATTTTATCAAAAACATAATTTGCCTATTTTCTGCTATCCTACCTTTTCAAACTCAATCAAAGTGTGAGTGTTGTAAAAATACAAATATCGACACTATAGCAGTTTAGGGCGGCTTGGACACGTGCTGCATGTAAACTTAAAATAAAAATTGTAGAATTAATTAAACCTAACAGTATAAAATATAGAGTATAAAGAGGGTGTTATAATACCGACAGAAGAGTAAGTTCACAAAAATAATCAAGAGTGACATTAAAAGAAAATAAATTTGAAAGTTCAAAGTAAAATCGTGTAGATTCAATTATCTTTGAACTTTGGCTAAAAATACTAAAATTCACAACTACCAACTTTATCAGAAATAAACTTTTCCTTCTTTGTATTTTATTTAAAAATGGATCAAAACGAAGTTCCCATATCCTTTTGGATCTCCTCCTTGGCCTAGATAATTAACAACAGTAAATATCAAATATTTCTTTGTTTTATCAAAACATTATCATCACAACTTATCTTTTTTCGGCATCTCAAAAATTCTTTTCGTATGAATTATTCAATATAATGTTTGATCAATTTTTTATCTTAATCAATTCAAACAAGATTTCAAATGTCTCTTCACAGTTCCAAAAATAAATTTGTTTCTATAAATAATAAATTATTCGCCCCCTCCATAATATTATAATAAAAGTTAGTTATTATAAGAATGAGCAAAATGGCTACGGCTGACATATTGATTTTACACAACTCATCACATAAGCCAATAGATTTATACCCATTTCGATGCCTTTCGTTAAATTTTTCAAAACTGTCCATCATTTCACTCATTCATTGTTGAGATAGAATAAATCTTGATAAAATTTTCTTTCGAAAATTTTTTCTTGAAAACGTAATCACATCATAGATAAATGTCGCTCAAAAATTAAGGATAAAGTCGGTTTCCATAAGCCCCCGCCCCCCACTAAATATTCAAATATTAATTTGTGATTGATATCCATTAATTATATGGTATTAATCGAATACATATACAGTTAGTACATTGCGGAACATGTCATACATTTAATACGATTTAATAAGGTGGCTTTTTATAGGGATGGGGGGATGGGCGGTTTAATTAAACTCAATGTTTTTCAACTAATAAAACAAAATTAATATACACAAGATAAATAATTTGATAGTCAAACAAAATTGTCTACCTCCCCCTAACTCCATACCATATATAACAAACTAAACGGTTCTTTCAATTTTCTTAAATAAACAAAACAACACCATTATCATTTTCATCTTAATCTTGAGAATACGCAAAAAAAACTATCAAAAAAAATAAAAATAAATTATTTGTTTGTTTTGCCTTCCGCTTTTATATTTTCGTAACATGAAGAAAACAACAAAAATGAAAACTCTTTTTCATTACATTTTCATTAGGTTTTCCACAAATTTCTCACTTTTATTATTTTGCAAGTAATTGTTGGCAATAACTTTATTTTATTGTTTGTTGTGTGTGTGTATGTATGTTACGAAAAACAACGTACGTCTTCTACGTGTATAACGCAAAGTGATAATTGATTGTAGATTGTAGTTTATGTCTATTCCAACGGAATTGATACAAACGGCAACAAAAAATTATAAAACATCTGGTTTACTATACAAAGCTGGGTAAAGTAAAATTTCTGGCTTTTTACGTTCATAAATTTTTTGATTTACTTTATCTAATTATACCAGTTCAGCCTGGTAAGTAGAAAGCTGTACCCAAAAAACCAAATAACATCATTACATATAATTAGAAAATAAAGATATTGCAGAAGGATCTTTCGTTTAGGATTCATTTTTATTTTAAATTAACTTTTTAGCATGCTTAAAATATTTATATACTCGTAAGTTAAATTCATTTTCATATCGGCTTAAGGTTTTCGAATAACAAAATTTTACAATAAAATTTGGAAACGTCAAAAGTTTTCATTTATTTTTCTCTCATATACATAATAATGTGTATATATCCTTTTATATACCAGATAAAATATTTTTCACCATTTCCTTTCAATAATTTCATTTCCATTTTATTTTTTTTTACAATACAGAAGAAAAATCCGGAAATTAAAGGAACACTTTCTAACAAAATGACAATGATGATTATAAAATGATTCGTGCGTCGTGTAACATTAAATACTTTCTCGTTTGTTATCCCGACCGAAATTGATTTATATGTATTGCCTTTTTCATGTTGTCAAAATAAAATATATCAAGTGTTTGGCTCTTTTGTTTTTTGTGTATGATCTTGTCACTCATATATGAATACAAAGTTGATTGTCCCTTAAAACGCGTATAACAATAATAATCTTTGATCAAAATGGCGTCGCTGTCTGCAACGAGAAAAATAACAAAATATAAACAAAAGGCACACGCTGGTAGTGAATGTGCTAATAGTATTTTCCACTTGAAAGAATTTGAAAAATATTCCGCAACATCATCATCATCATTAGAGATTTTTGTACACAAAAGCGAGATAAATTTTATTTTTCAAATATTTAAGATATTCAATTTAAAAAATGTTTTCATGAAAACTATTTTTTAATACAATTATGTTTCTCTATTCAAGACAAAGAAATCAATAATATTGTATTTTGTTAGAACAGAAAAAGCTGAACTCTTTTTGATAAAAAATTTGTGTAATGGAACGTTATAGAATTAACGTAGACCCAAAGAATAATTATACAATAAATAAAAAAATAAAAATTAAACCACATTTTAACCTCTGACACAGAAAACTGCTCCAGTGGCACCTATTCTGGTACTTTCCTGGAAATAGGCGTTTAGTGCTGACATGTTGTAACTATCACTTTTTTCGCTTTGATGCATTTTCAATATAATAACAGTAGTTTACAAGGAAACATATTAGTTCACTGATGTAAAATCTAATTTTTTTATCAAAGCAGTACAGGTTTTCTGTCTAAGCACGAAAAATACACAAAATATCAACGTTTGTTTTTTTTAAATTAAAACTACGAATTCTAAAGGGGTAACATACAAAAATTGAAAAAAAAATTATAAACGTAACTTTAAAAAAATTATATTTGCAAAAAATGCTGTTTCTGTGTTTTCGCCCATGGAAAAATTAATTTAAATTAAAAAAATTAACAAAGCTTCGTTAAATATGGATTGTCACTTAATAAAAATTATTGGAGCGAAATTTTGCGTTCAAACTTAAAAAAATAAAATTTGTATCGTGCTATTTAAACAAAAAACAAATAGCTGTCATTATAAAAAATAGCTGTCATTATAACAAATAGCTGTCATTCGCATTTAACTATATTTATGTGACCTCGTTACGACTAGTATGGCTGGAATGTCTTTATTAATTAGTGTCGTCAAAATTTTAAATTTTTTTTAGATTTATTATTTTTTTATGGTTCGCCCTAAAAGGACAACCATAAAACAATTATAATCAAATTAAAAATTTTGACGACACTAATTTTTAATGACATTCCAGCCATACTAGGTAACGAGTATGCCGTAAACATTGTTGACTATTGAATGACAGCTATTTATCGTTTGTTGTTTTTTTTAGATAGCACGATACAAATTTAATTTTTTTTTTAAATTTGGTCGCAAAATTTCGCTCCAATAATTTTAATTAAGTGAGATTTCATATTTAACGAAGCTTCATTGAATTTTTTAATTAAAATTAACTTTTCCATGGGCGAAAGCCCAGAAACGGCTTTTATCGCAAACATATTTTTTTTAATTTTTGTATGGTTACCCCTTAAGACTGCTAGATCAGATTAGTTGGTGTTTCAATTGGATTAAATGCCGCAAAAAAGTTAAAAATTTATTCGTGGTAGATTTTTTTTTAACTTTTTATCTATTTCAATTGGTAGAAGATATAAAAAAATGGAAAATAATTAAAAGTAATACCATTACAAAAGATATCTTTCAATTACGGTCAGTTTATAAATAAAAACTACGATTTTTATCAAATTAAAATTACTTCTATTTACTTTGTGTCAGCCAAATGTTTCTCATATAAAAATTTTATCAGCTCTTAAAGCACTTTTTCACTTTTTATGCGGTATTTAAACCAATTAAAACACACTCTTACTAACGATATTATACTGTTAAAGTAAGCGAAAAGCGTTCAGCCGAAACAGGTCGGTAATGCAGATTCGGTTGCGACAAAGATCATAAAATGTCAATAATGCAGACTCAATTGGTTGAACAGTTGAAGAATGCAGAAAATAGAGATTGTACCGAAAAAGGAGACTAACTTCAATATGCAACTGAAAAATTCCAGTAATACAGATTTAAATGAACAAATGAAAACATAAGTTTGCCAACCAAAAAATGTCAAGAACAGACATCTATACAATAACCAGGCAATAGCCAGTTGAATTCCCATCTGACTGTACCAATTCGATGGACCATGACTCTAAGTAGAATTTGATTATAAGTTTGGAGGTTATTTGATGATGTCATATCCGTGAAATGTTCTGCTTTCCGTTGTTTGATGACCGGTATGCGTCTGACTATGCTAATTCTATGTCCTATGACCCTAGGTAGATTATGATTCAAAGTTTTGGGTGGGTCTGATTGATTTTATAACCAATGCCTATTTGATCGTAATGCCATCAGGATTTTGACAGAAAGGCACAAATCTGACTATTGCAGTTCATTGTAAGTTTGGGGAAGGTCTGATTGAAATAATACGGTTAAAGTTAGCCGACTCGCCGCAACCGAAAAATGACGATAATGCAGAGTCGGCTGTAACAGCTAAAATGCATCAGCCAAAAATGGCGATGATGCAGATTTGGTTATAATAACAAAAATTTACCCGTCGAAAATGTCGATAATGCAGATTCAAAAACAACATCTCCATGATCTTTCTTTGGTACCAGCAATTCCCATTCTGAATAGGAATTAATATTGTGCTCAAAGAAACCACTAAAGATATTTTTAATTTATTTTTATTAGTTGGTAACAATTACATTTTGAATTTAAAAACAACGTAAAAATGCAACTAAATATATTCTATTAAATAGTAATATGCTAGAACATTATTAAATATTTACAAATCGTAACTAATTTCTCGTCTTGTTTAGAAAAATGCGATGTCAAAATAACAAAAAACACTTTTATATTTATATACCCATCAAATAAAAATGTATTTACTAAAACTGTCCTGGTGGTGAACATTAAAACTACAGATAGAATAGATTTATTCTATTTAGCAGCAGAAAAGTTGATTTAAAACTATTCTAATTTAGAATTACATATATGGGATTGTTGTTGTAAATTTCTCAAAGAAATACCACAATTATTAGCCTGTAAAGGTCGGTAAGGCAGATTCGTATAAATAGGAAGAAGAAAAATGTCGATAAAGCAGACAAATTACTTTGGTGTTAAACAGTAATTTCTTTTTAAATCAAAAATGTTTATTTCGGTTCATCAACGTATATTATCCAAAGTTAAACTTTTTATTAAATACATTAAAACTATAATAAAAAAAAACTAATTTATTACTGAGAAAACGCAATGGCATATATCAAGCAAAACTTCAAAAATGTCAGGTCAATTCCCATGTGAAGGGTCCGAAAGTTTCTATAAATAAATCGCACACACAAAATCTGAAAATTTCTAAAAATTGGCCGTTTAAAGTGTCATGGCTGGAAATAGATCCGAATGAAAGGTCTTACTGATGCTCACATCTAAATAAAATTTTAGGTCAATTTTCATCTGGAGAGTCCGCAAAAATTCGGCCGAATAAAACATATGAAATAGTTAAAAAAATACACAGAAATACCCACCCGAAAAATGCCGATAATGCAGATTTAATGGTAGCCAATAATGTCGATAATGCAGATACGAATTTTATGTCGAAAAATAACTTGTTTCGCCCTTTCCAGCCATGACACTTTAAACGGTCAATTTATACACATTTTCAAATTTTGTGTGTGCGATATATTCAATCGAGTTTTCCCGTACTCTCCACATGAAAATTGACCTGACGTTTTTAAATGATAATTATTAGATGGTACTTCATTTAAAATATTCTCCAAACATGTCACTATAGATGCATTTCACATTTTAATTCCCCAAACATCTAATACACCACTTGGAGAAATTTGGTTTGGTATATTAGTTTTAATTGTTTCGAATGAATATTTCTTATTTTAAATTTTTTAGTTGGTTTTTAGGGACAACAAAATACAATTTTCTAATATAAATAATTACTTACCGGTATAAAATGAGTATCTGCATTATCGACATTTTTCGGTTGTAGTCGGCTAACTTTAATAGGATTAAAATTTTCATTTTCTCCACGTTGTTTTGATAAAATCGTTCGTCATTCAAGATTTTATCAGATATATACACCAATCTGACTATACATCTGACTATACCAATTCGATGGTCTAAGACCGCAGGCAGATTTTGACTATAAGTTTGGGTTGGGTCTAGTGAAGTTGTAGGGATTCGACGTACGGTTTTATGAACAAAACATGCCCTATGTGCCTATAACCTCTTAAGACCCACCACAAACCTATAATCAAGATCTACCTATGGCCAAGATCTAATTCAAATTGGCATAGTCAATAGCCCCCTATTGACTACCGGCTAACTAGCAAAATCTCGAATGACGGAGGATTTTATCAACAAAATATGAGGGAATCAAAATTTCACTCCTATAATCTCATCAAAATCGCACCTAAAGCTTCGAATTTAAATCTACCTAGAATCAGCTGCTATAGAATTAGCAGACACCAGTCATCTGGTAAAGACTAGAATTGTGGACAATTTTATCGACGAAACAACGAAAGAACATTTCACCCATATTGTCTCATCAGACCCACTTCAAACATAAAACCAAATTCTTCTTGAAGTAGTCGAGACAGTATCTGCATTATCGATATTTTCACTTTCGGGTAACTTTAACAAGGCGACGATTTTATGAATATTTTGTCGAAAAATATTTGCGCTTGCTTTCTATTCCAATGTAATTAATAGTCGCCGAAAAGCTGCTACTGAAAAATGTCGGTACTGCAGATTTGAATGTAATACCGCAGATAAAGAGCTGGTTACCAACTGAAAGTAATCTTAATAAAAAAGACTTAATAGAATAGCCGGGCGAAAAACACCAATAATGCTGGTTTTACATAAACAACCAACAATTCAGAAACCGATAAATGACGATAAAGCAGTTTTGTTATTGGTTTCGAGTAAATTTGATGAGATTGTAATACCGTTAAAGTTAGTCTAATGCTGCCAACCGAAAAATATCGATCAAAAAATTTTGAATTCGCTAGCCGAAAGTCAAGTACCAGACTACCAGTTATTCAAGATCTGGCAAAATAAATCACTCTATGACTATTCGATGTAAAATTTCACATATTATGGTTAAGAAATGTCGACCTCAGTGTTTTTGGTTTATCCACCAGAGTGCTATTTCTGGTAAAAGCGGCGTAGCCCAGCTCCCAAATTTTTGAATCCGTTGCCAGTAAATGAATTGCAATTACGATGCACAGTTGCGGTATACGATCCATGGAGCTATTTAGGGAAAGTCTATTTATTAAAGCAAAAAATTTTAAAAGTTACAACTCTAGCCAAAAGTGACCGTCGCCCTTGGCTTTGGGTAACAACGTTCAGTGTTATTCGAAAGAGTATTTTGCTAATATTTATTTGAACGATAGCCTGTCATCGACTTGTGCACCCAGGTTCCTTATATTTTGTAAACCATATTGTCGATGTGCAAGACCTCTAGATCTTTCGATCGTTTCTTGGAGCCGGTCGTAGAGCAGCTTTTCGAGAAATTTCTTACAGACAATTCGGACGAAAAATTCGAACTTCAGATATTACGTATATATATTACAACGTACCAACGTTATCCGCTTCGATAGTACTCGAATTAATAGTTGTCGAATGTCGTTGAACATTATTTTAGGTATTGCAACGCGTCCTTATCAAAGGATTTGTGCTTGCATTTTGGAGGTTGGATCTAGGGTACCTTGCGTAGTCGCAGTGCGTGTCGGAATTGTAAAACTTCCAACTTAGTCCTCTGGCTAACATTATCCCCCATACGAATGTGTGAAGTGTAAGTGAAATGATGCAAAACGAGAGACGTGTTTAGTATGTATTTAATACTGTGTCTTGATTATCACAATCATTTAATCATGATGGGTGGCATCTATGATAGGGTTACAATACTCTGCAATGATGTGTTATTATTGGTAACGATTAAAATCGGTAAAATTTGTTAATTTTGTTTTGTGTACAAAATTGTTTCTGTTGTGCATACCGATTCTATGTGAGACTGTGTTTTAAATTCGTTTGGAATATAATTATTTATACGGAGGATTGTCCTTTAATAAATAATTACGTCTGCGGAGAAATGTCCGTTTCTAATTAATCATATTGTGCGGTGTTTCTTGTAGGCCCTGCAAACTTTGACTACACATCAGCGCATGCCCAAAATGCAGCCTTGCTATTATAGTTACTAGGCCAGCAACTTTATGGCCTGCGATAAGTATTCCTAAGTAACTTTACAGTGATTTAAATTGCGGTAGGCAGTTATTATATACAGCGTTCTGTCTTGCTGGTGACTAACTTTTATTTGCTATGTATAGTTTTCGTGAGCGTCTTCATTTTCTGTATAGAAGAATGCACACTACGCTTCATTTCTATAATGGTTTGCCATTGTAGAAGTCAAGCGTACCGTGCATTCTTTGCAGCACCTGAAATGCCAAATGTACCACTACCAAAGGTACCACTGTGCTGGCACTTAGTCACGCTTCGAGTTTTCGATACTTACTCGAGCTTTTCCATTCCCTTTTTTCTCTTCCATCTCTTCACAGATATAAGCATTGCCAGAAGAAGAAAGACAATCTAATGGCCTCTCCTTTTTGGTTAAAGTTTCCTTGGTGATTTCATTTGCCTGCTTGTCCTGAACCACGTCGCCAGTTTGTTCGTAGTCCTCGACACAAATTGCCGAGATCTCTGAGTTGAACAAGGTCTTATTAATAGTTAGCGACAGTGACACTTGACTCCCCATAATGTTAATAGAATCTTTGCTGGCGAGCGTTGCAACTGCATCTTGTAAATCTATTTTAATGCTCATTTCCCCTGCAATTTATAACAAGGCTAAGAATAAAAAATTTTCAATAATGAAACCAATTTAGAGGAACAATACAACAGCTGAACATTTTAATCCCAAAGCCTCCCGAACGGATATCCATAGACATATGGTAAAGAACATACACGTACAGGAAACTATGCACAAAACATTATCCTAATTGATATCGGGTTCAATAAATCCTTTCTGAAGCCAAAGTCACATCCTTCACAGATACGTAGCATTCCCCCTATTAATGTAGAATGAAATTTCATGAATGTTTTTTTAAAAATCCCTTTATTATTAATTACCAAGAAGTAAGCTTATAGCTGAACGTCCGGTAGATGTGAAAACTGGTGATATGTATGTGATGCCACCTAAAATCAACGATAACCTAATTATCCTCAAAGGAACATAACATAGCAGAAATTGGTATACTCCAGGAAGACATGTTCAGAAAATCGTATCGAGTTGAATCTTATACCGTGGACAAACACAAAAATTATCGCAATTTCTTCCAATCACGATTGCATGCTAAACAAATAAAATCGCGATTTTATAATTATGGTGACAGACACAAACTCGATTTTTTAACTCTGCAAACGTTAAAATTCATATTTAATTAATTAAATAAAAACAATTTCAATGCGTATTTGCCGATTTTGAGTTAAATCGAACCAGTTCCAATAAGTTAATATAAACTAAATGTATATAAATAATTTCTGTGACAGTTTAAAAATTTTAAAATTTAATTTACAATCTACAATTTTTCTGTATATACATTCAATGAAAATGACTTATGTTCCCCAGCCTCATACAATCCTACTTCTTATTTCACATTTATCTATCAACCCGATTGTAATAATCTTGTTCAATAAACGTAATAATCCTGTTTTGATGAAAATCGTGATATGATAGACAGGAGAAACATCGCGATAATCAAGAATTCATGATTATCTAGTTTGTGCCTGTCTACGGTATAACCATTGCCAAATACAAGAATTGGATGAAGCACAAGACGAAAATATTTCGAAGCTTGGTAGAGTCCAACAACTTGTTTTTTTTTTTTTTGTTAAAAAAACAAATGCTAATACAAATATATTTATTAAGTGATTTTTGAGTAATGGCTCGAGGATTATCTTCACTCAAAATGCGACAATTCTGTTTGTTGACTTAGCTCTTGAACCAAAAATCAGATTAATCACTGAATAAAATTTTTAATGGCTTCGACCAATTTACCGAATCGCGGTGCGAACGATGGACGTATGGTTTTTGACGTTAAAATGGTAAACCAAACTAATCCAAAATTAACTGCCAGATGTCAAATCGGCTGACCCTGAAACCAGTTTTGCTAGCTTAAAGTTCTATACCTCGCAATGAAATAACCTTTATTATAATATAGAACTAGAAATAAACAAAAATCAAAATATAAATATGTTTGTTGTTGTAACCAAACTGTTAGGTATATTGACGATTGGAGTATCACGGATTCCACCTAGTAGATTTTCAATAACTACAAATTTATGGTTTAATTTTTTTTAAATTTTAAATTAAGAAAACATAAAAGTTTTATTTAATTATATTTATATAATAAAACATACTTACATGAATTAATTTGTAAATATCCTTGATTTTGTCGCCATATCGATCTTATGTCAGTTTTTGTAGTTAGGTTAGTTGCAGCCTGATCCACCAGCGGCCTTTTCATTCAGACAAAAAAACTAAAAGTTAAAAATTACGCATGATACAAGTTAAAAGAAAAGTTCAAAATGGTGCTTTATGCTCCATCTATTAGATAAAATAAGAAAGTTATTTGTGTCTTAGCTATGAAAATCGATCACGTGTTATCTTGAATCGGGGCCTTAAAACAAGGTGCTTAAAGCCCTATGTATTTAATAATATAAGTTATTTCAAAATGGTATACTAAATTTTATGTAAATCTTGTTCACAATCCATTGTTTAAAATAAGTTAATATTGTGAACACGTTTTCCCAAAAAAATACTTTAAAAACTTGTACGAGAATATTATTTTTGAAAAACTTTTCCTTATTTATTGTTTTTGTGTATTATAATCAATCAGAAAATCAACATTCCGTAGAAAAAGTTTATTAATAATCTTCTTAAATCAACCAGAACTTACTAGAACAAAAATAAAACAACGTACATGTTTTTATTTTACATATTTTGGTACTATCATATCAAGGTGGTGAAGGTAGTTTGTGGTTATGGACCATTCTACTCCTTCTTTCGACTTTCTCCGGTAGCTTTAATACATATTCTTATTATTGATCAAAATTGTGCAAATATTTTTCATTATTTGGGGCGAATATAAACTGGAATCCTTCAAAAATTTTGTAATCTACAAGTAATGTATCAGTATATTTTAATAATAAATATTATCATTATTATTATTTTTTAAGAAAGGTGCTTTTGACAGTAATCTTTTGGTTTCATATAAATAATAATATTAATAAAAAAAAACATTATTATATATTATAAAATTAAATAAAAGAATTTATAAATTTATATAAACATAAAATTATCACACAGGAATTTATAATAAAAAGAAAATTAAAATTAAACAAAAAAAAAATTATTAATTAATTATAATATTAATAAAAAAAAAAACATTTTATATTTAATAATAATAAACTTAAAAGAAAACAAATTTTTTAATAACAAAATGGAGTTTGCGATTGTAAAATGTTAACCTAAAAAAAATTTAAAAGATACAGAATCTTTTTATTTTAATATATCATTACAAAAAATTCAAAATGGCTTCCACTTTAATAAAAACAAATGTAAAACATAAATCGATGATTTAAATTAATCATTTTTCTATTAATTTTTCTTCTCTAGAAACAAGAATCAGTTATTTAATACAAAAAAACCTAATTATATATTTTTAAAACGTTATCTTAATTTATTTTATTATTTTTTGTATATCGTCAGTATTGCTGTGATAAATTTAGATTTTGAAAAAAAAAAAATATTTAAAAAAAATATATATTATTAAATTACAGGGATTATAAATTAATTAAAAAAAAAAATCATAAATACTAAACCAAAAAGCATAACTTTAATTCTAAATATATATTTATATTGTTGAAATAAATTTTTAGTAGACTCTAGAATATAAAAATAATAATAATCATAAATTTTAATTAAATCATCGATTCTTTTATTTTTTGTACTTAACGAACAAAAACAAATATAATTTTTTTTTATTTAGATAGATATTTAATTCATCTAGATATAAAATAAAACAACGAACTTTCTTGAAACAAACCAACCGAAAAGAAATTCAATTACATATTATGAATATTACGGAGAAAGGCAATTGCAAATTTCACAAAAAATTTAAAAATACAAAACAAAAATAAACTAAAAACCAAAAAACATAAAATATACATAAATATAAATAAACAAAAAAATTGTTGTTGCTGTTAATGTTGTTAATGTTAAATTTAAACAAAAAAAATAATAAAAATATATATATATATATATAATAAATATTATTTATACTTATAAATAAAATATAATTATGTTTTTAAACCAAAACTTAAAAAATGAAATAAATTATAAAAAAAAAAGAAAACTATACATAAATATAGCCCCAGAATCATTAAAGTTATATATTATTATATGTTAATTAATTGATTAAATTAAAAATGAAAACAAATTACAAAATAAATAATGTTATTTAATAAAAAATTTTAAAGAAAAACATAAAAAAATCCATATTCTACATATTTTTTTATTAATAGAACTAGGTTTATTTTTTTTTTTTTTTTTTTTTTACAATGTTTACAATGTTTACAAATAAAATTGTATTTGCATAGTAAGTAAATTTGTCACAAAAAATTGTTATTACATTTTAAATAAATGTTTTAATTTCAGAGTGATGGAAAATAATAGTTGCGAATATTTGTTATAATTAAGTATGTCATACTCAATTTTTTTTTTTAAACTCTCACACCCCCATCTATTGAGATTTTTGGAAAAACAGATAAAATTACTATATTTCACTCTACTATAGTCTTACATATGACAATAGTAAAAAATATATTTTTTTTTAACTTTTTTTGAATTATAATTTAGTTCAATCTTAAGGGTCTTATGTTTACGTTAGTGTCAATTTTAAGGTAAATCTAGAGTAAATGCCGTTTTTAACAGTGTTTGTGGTAAATTGAAGTACCGACCGTATTAAGAAATAATGCATAGTATGCTTAAGAGTACTACTATCTAAGCACAGATGTCAGATATTGTCACATTTTCGCTCAAACTAAATTTCTTCGTCCCGAACAGAATCCAAACTGTGAATTACCCTGGTTTTTTCACGCTTCCAGTGGACGGTAAATATCCTTTTCTGTGTTGATAATTGGTTGAATGTGGAGCCAAACTAGATGTCATTCTTCGACAATTTTATTAGTTACTACTATAATCCCAACTTAAAATTTACTTGTAATAGCAGACTACTCTAGTACTCTACTCTAGTCCAGCTGGTATCACTTGTGTAGCGTCACGTACCGCAGATCGCTAAGCCATGAGTCGCATTGATGTTTATTCACAAGTTATCCCAAAAATGTCTCCGCTGTACCATTACATCTTTCCACCATAACACATAATTAAGGATGCAAAGACGTCGCTTTTATTTTACTTATACCGAACAAATGAAAACCGTCCTATTGAAGTTCCATCTCCATAGCGGTCAAATACCACTAATGATCGTGGTTGTTTCCTGTTTGGGTATTATTATTAAAATATTAATTGAAGTTACTAAGTTACTACAACTAGCCTCTAGTAAGTTGAAAACTGGACGTGTTGGTAAACTTAACCTACAACGCCTTCAGTGGAAATTGTCGGGCGTCACTATTTTCCTGGAGACGATCCTCTTTAGGGCTTTCTAGCTGGTAATCTAATGACGTGCATGCTTGATCTGATACAGATTAACTTATACCATAGCAAAGCAGCATCTATTAAGCTTAAGTTCCTGCTTGCTGCCTCATAGGCAGACATATGTCCAATTCTTAACGGTGTGAATAAAGCTTCCGACGTTTAGATTAGAGCTTGCATTTTTATTTCTCATAATATTAGTGCGCGACTCTTTTGAGTGCAGCTCAACAGACGTTGTAGCTGTGCTCGTCATTGTTGAATCGTCTAATTCATGCAAATTACTAGTAATCGCATAAGTGTATGTACCTTATCGGCTTAACCTCCGTTTCACCAGCGATTCGACTCTATTGAAGTATTTAAGCACAGCTTAGCTGGCAAACCCTGAACAAATTCAACTTTTATCAATTCACTAAGGAGGGAATATCAGTAACTGATATCAGCTTCATGAATATCGATGTGATTATCAATTGGAAATTACCAATGACGTTTTCACCTCTGACCGATCATCTCTTTTAACAAACACCTTAAAAGACCTCCTCTTAAACGTCCACCGTAATAAGAAGCTAACCAACTGGGAGTAATTCTCCCTGGAACTGGTATCTCAACTGATTGCTTTTGGTCCTTCTACTGATAACTGTGAATTGTTAGCTTGGTTTTGTCCTCTTATTACCAAGCAAAAAAAAGTCGGGACAAGTCGTTTTGGTGTTCTGTGGCACTATTCTGGCTTTCACTGGGAATAGGGAATTGGGAAAAATATTTTCATAGTATTTTTCTCTAAGTTTTATTTTTCTGGCCTACTGAAGAAATAAGTTTGGTGTAAATATTTTCAAAACAAAATTAATTGGGAAATTTTTGTTCCACAAAATTTTAACTTTGTTTTGAAAATATTAACACCAAACTTATTTTCTCAGTAGGCCAGAAAAATAAAACTTAGACAAAAATACTATGAAAATATTTTTCCCAATTCCCTATTCCCAGGGAAAACCAGAACAGTGCCGATCTTTAAAAACTTTGGAAAACTGCTAAGCGACTCAAAAATAGAGCCAAAGATCTAATCAACAGGTTGATTGGGCGACTTTCTAGCAGCTCAAAAAGAATATTAAAAATTCTAAGAAAATTAATCGTCTTTTTGCAATCGCCCGATCTAATACCACTATTCCGGCTTTACTTGAGAAATTGGGAAAAATATGTTAACTTTCCCTTTGGGAATAGGGAATTAGTAAAAAATATTTGCATAGCATTTTTGTCTAAAGCTTCAAACAGAATGTATCCGTTCTGTTCCTCCCTTTTTATGATCCACTCCGCTTTCTGCGTTTTGTAAATCACAATGTGGCCGCTCCGTCAAATTGTCAAACTTTAATATGTCAAACAGAATTGAAGGTTATGTTGTCCGCAAACATTTAAATTTGTGTTTAGTGTCCGTTCCGTTTTATTCCCCTTCGTCTATTGTGAGCATTTATCCGTTTTTCATACAAATTGACAGGACAGTAAAACGGAACGGAACGGAGCGGATGCATTGTGTTTGAAGCTTAAATTGTATTTGTCTGGCCTACTGAGGGAATAAGTATGGTGTAAATATTTTAGAAACACAAATAAATGTTTTGAAAAACACAAGGAAATATTTTTTTGACTTTAATTTTTTTAATGTATTTTAGATTCTTTGGTTTGGTTCATTTTAATAATATTTATTTTATTTTTTTTATTTTACGAAATAAAACAAATTAAATTCGTTAGTTTGCTATCAAAACAAACGCAAAATGTCTTTTTTTACAACAAGATGACAAAAAAATAGTAAAAATAATCGCCTTGTGGTAAACACCATAACCATAAAATGGTTTTATTTCCCTTAAACCTAAAAAATTGTTGGCTTACATTACAGCCAATGCGGCTTTATACAATGTAATTGTTGTTGTAATTTTGCGAAAGCAACAAAGCTAAAGTTAAATGGGAAAATATGTTTCTCTATAAAAATTTTGTGGAACAACAGTTTCATAATTTACATTGTTTTGGAAATTTTTACACTAAACTTATTTCTTCAGTAGGCCTGAAAAATGCGATTTACACAAAAATGCTATGAAAATATTTTTCCTAATTCCCTACTCCCTAGGAAAGCCAGAATAGTGCCACTGATGGAATTAATTGTTAAAGTTGTTTTTTAACTAAAGTTTTAAAGTAAAGAATTGTTCAATATTTCCCAACGTTGATCACTTGACAAACGAACTAAAAGATGTTGCGCTTTTATGTGGTGCAGTGTTAACTCTCGTGGCTTGCTCGTAAGTTTTCGTGCTTTGATATCCAAATTAGAGGCAGTAAATTAAAGTATAGTCTGCCACTAAAATTTGTGGTAATTTTGTGGTAAAATAACTTTACTAAAAAATTTAGAATAGTGATTACAGATGGCTGTTAATTTAAATCAAACAAGTAATTCTCAACAGAAAAGCTAAGCTTTCAATTGACCGGATCAATTGACACATTTACATTCTTACCGTTAACAACAATCGTGAAATATTTTTCTGTGCGCAAAATTGACTTTTTTGATGAACCTGATTTTTTCCCCCTTTATTAATTACAACTGAGACTGGGCTCATCTAGCAATATATCTTTCAAATTTTTACAAATTTTACATTTCTTAAACAATTCTAATTTGTTGGGGTGAAACCCCATGATTAATTCCATAATTAAGTAAACCTATTTAAATACTAATTTTTATTTGGTAAGTTTACTAGATCAAGTGGCCTCGTTCTGTGGAGTCTTCTTTTAACGACAGGGTTATCTATCATATGGCGAATATGGGGGTTTCCATGTTCCTGGAGCCTTATATCGTGTTTGGTGGCATGCTTTTTTATTTCATCTTTGATGTATTCCATCTGTGAGTCCCTGTGAAGGTCTTCATTTCTTGTGTACCATGGAGCATTTACGACGCTACGAAGAACCTTGTTTTGAAACATCTGTATCATTTTGGAGTTTGTTTGCTTAGTACATCCCCAGAGTTGAACACCGTAGGTCCATATCGGCTTCATTATTTGCTGATATAGCAGCAGCTTGTTGTGAATTGTAAGTTCAGAGCCTCTACCTATGAGCAATACATTTTTCTGAACTTGCATATGGCACTGGTCGTGAATTAATTTCTATCGGTAGTTGGGAAGCCCTTTAATATGTGTAGTTAATATGTGTGGATATCGTCTCATTAAGCTTGATTCTCCAGTGCTTAGTCCAGTTACAAACCGCATTGGTAATCTTCTGCAGTTTGTTCGTTGCATCAGCGACATTACTTTCAATCGCCATCATTGCTGTGTCATCTGAAAATGTGGCTATGGTTCCTTCAGTTGTTGTTGGAGTATCCCTTGTATATAATAAATACAGGGTTGGTCCTAAGGTCCCTGTGAGTCACCGGCAGAGATTATCTTTAGTTCGGAGTATTCATCCTCATATTTCACACGAAAATGTCTATTGAATAAATAAGATCTTAGTATGGCATAGAACTGCCTCGGCAGATATCTATGCAGCTAGAATTCCAGTCCATTATGCAAGAGTTTATCGAAAGCTTGGGCGAAGTCCAGAAATATGCTGGAGCATACTTTCTATGCACATGTTCAATTGTGGAATGCTTTTCTCTGAATCTAAATTGGATTAGGAATTAGTTGTCGGTCCTCCATTATTGGTTTAAGTCTTTTTAGTAATAATTTTTCCAAGAGTTTTGACATAATTGGCAGCAATGAAATTGGCCTGTATGATTTTTTTCATCATGATTACTTCTGCTACTTACGGAACATATTTTTACCGAAGGCTTGCATTGATTATGTGTAATAGCTTACGAAATCTTTTATCTGGTAGAGCCTTGATTATTTGGCAAGTAGTCAAGTCATACCCTGGGGCTTGTTTAACATTCATATTGCTTTTTTACTTCTTCTTTTAATTCTTTGAGAGTTACTGGGCGTATATCAAAATTATGTAGCTTGTAGATTGACATTATATTTTCATTCGCCGTTTGTCTTGGTGGTGGTTGGAAGGTATCCTCCGGTAGATACTCTGCAAACAGATCAGCCTTCTCTTTAGGACCTCTTTCCCAGGTTCCATCCTCCTTTTTCTGGAGATATCTGTTGATTGATGCATTTTTAACTGCTTTAAGAAGAGATTTGAGACTGTTACCTAAATTGTTAAGAATTGTTTTGTTCTCCGGAGTTCTAGTTATTTGCCAGGCTTTACGTGCCCGTCGTTTTTCTCTTACCAACTCTCTAATTTCCATTGGGTGGGATATGTTAAGCTTCTTCTTATTTTGTAAAAAGAGGGTACTTGCCAAAGCAGCATAGTGAATTGTTTCATTGAGTTGTTCTAATTCATCTTCCAACTGGTGAGAATTTCTTATCGGTACCTGAACATTGATTTTTTTCTCCATTACTTCACGAAAGAGATCCCAGTTTATTTTTGAATTTGTTAATCTGGGTGCACTCTTCCTTTGAATTACCATTTCACTGACTATCATGATAACCGGGGAATGATCCGATACTAGAAAATTACTGTCTTCAATGTGACTGTAGTCCTGGGATATACCTCTTGCTACGTAAAAGTCTATATTAGGTCAGGTATGTTTAATTTGGATCTTTACAGTAGTGACTTGCATTCTTTCTTCTTCAATATTTGATTCTAAATGGTGTTTTATATTTTCTTTTATTAGCAATGCCGAACCACCTCTTGCTCTTTCCGCTAGATGAATGGAGTGATATAAGTTATAACCCGGTATCTTAACAAACGAAGATTTAACTAGAAAATGTCGTTTTTTCTGAATTTAAAAATATTTCTATTTCTGGAATATGTTGCATAATTCCATTCGCATTCAAGATTGCTATTTTGAAAGTTGTGTTCTTACTTAATATTTTTTGTCGGATTACGTTGGGGGAGTTGCATTTTCTTCAGTTGATCAAGTATCATGTTGTTCAGATTAGTTTGGTCATCTAGCCGCTTTGTAATAGCTACAATGCTGTTCATAATATTTTCCATAATTTGGTTTGTTTCGAAGCCCATATGTTTGGTTGAACCCAAACCTTTTACTACCTGGGCAAATGATCTTCTTTGCCCTGTGTTGCTTGGTTGTGGGTTTTGATCCATCTGATTTGATATTTGAACCCTTCGATTTTCGTGATTTTGCGGTTGATTTCTTGTTGTATCTCTTAATTTTTGTAGTTGTTTAGCAACCTCACAGCCTCGATAATTAACCGGATGTTGGCCCTTACAATTTGTACACTTGGCTAGCACATCTCTCCCTATTGTACATGCCGGGGTAATATGATTACCTGAGCATTTTACACATCTTGGATCCCGGCCGCAACCTATGGTTGTGATTAAATGCCTAACATTTCTTGCATTGAGGTATGCGTGTTGTGGTTCGATTTTCACAATCATGTGAAGGATTCCTTTTATTCCATAAATGTTTTGAACATTCTCTTTGTTGTCAAATACCAGCATAAAAAGAGGCAGTCCCCTTTTACTGATAGTTTGGTTCTCTTCCTGGATTTCTGTTCTCGCTTTTTTAACAATATTCACAGCATCTAGTATTTTAAGACCTTTATTTTGTAGGTCTTCCACTACTACGGAAGGATTGGGTACCACAACCGTTCGTTCTACAGAACATTGCCCAGAGTACGCCCGTATCCATTTATGAATGCTTCGTGGAGGCTATGAATCTCGTACTCCAATTACCTGACGAGGACCTTAATACGGAGGTTGTAAAGCTCTTCTCAACGCATCAGTCTGCAGAAAATCAGGAGTACAATTTTCAAACATTTTTCTAACGAAAGGCTTAACGAATGAATTTCTTGAAGCTGGAGTAGGTTTGAATTCATTAAAATGATCACTAATTTGCTTCCCAAATTCATTTTGTGGTATGTCACTATAACGTTATTGAAAAACAGAACAGGTACCCTGAGTTTACTTACATAGATAAGTTCAGATGAAGAACATTTCACTGAAAGCAGGTCTTGAACCTATAGTAAGACGGTTGGTAATATAATTAATCTAATCTACCTAAGGCGTGCGACACCCCTTTCAACCATGCCATTGCACTTTGGGTTGGATTCTGTAGTTCTTTTACGATGAAAACCGAAAAAATTGAAAGTTTGAGAAATAATTCTGATTCAAATTGGGCTCCCTAACCCGTAACAATGGGGACTAGAACATAATTCGGATGATGGATATTACTGTATATCAGAAATCGGTAACGGACCAATGATGTTGAGGTGGATTTCTGCAAAAAGTTGCAAGGGTAATTGAGTTGTTAGCGAGAGGACTCTTAGTATGCCTAGAAACGTTTGCTTTTTCACACTGTATACATTGTTGAGTAACTGCAGTAGTCGCATATGCCTAGGTGTGACAAATCCTGGAAAGATTCGAAGACCTGTTTCCGAAAACTTAACGAAATAAATGGTCTTAGTGAATTGACTAATAAGATCAAGATGTGTAAATTGACGCGGAGAAGCTTTTTCGGATTCTGATAAAAAGCGTAAAATTGAACGTTTGTGATCAGTGAATAAAGTGAACTCACGACCTTCAAGAAGATATCTGAAATGCTTAACGCTAGAGTAAGCTGCAAGCAACTCTCTATCGTAAGCGTTGTACCACTGTTGTGTCTCATTTAGTGTGCAGGAAGTGTCGCGTGACATAATTTCTCCTTACAATTGTTGAAAGCGTCAATAGACACTGAAGTACATTTAATTGGTGTTTTATTGCTCTTCTTGTAACCGAAGTGGTCAAATAAGATTTGATCTCCAGCAGCACCACAGGAATAACCCTTTTTCTACCAAGAAACAAAAAGTTTACAACCTTCGAGTTGATACAACAAGTTCTGCAGATTCGGTATAGGATCCGGAATTATCACTCTTCATTTTTCTTCTGAACGAGATGCAGAAAACTTGTCCGTGGACTGCAACTCGGTTTATAAAAACCCTGTGCCATCATATGGTTTATCAAGACGTCAAGCTTTTGCTGAAATAGGCCGGTTGTCCCCAGCCTAGTAATTTTATGAAATTTAGTTAACAAAATTTTGAATTTCTATTGGTCAGATGTTGGTGAAATTGAAAGTAACCCTGGAACAGAAAGAGAGATTAATTAATGGAGCAATACGCCGACGTTTTTAAATAGCCAGGAGACCCGAAAATTTGAGAAAATTGCCACCCAAAATGGAAATCAAGAAATCCGCTAACATAAATTCTCATCGAAACACTTTTATAAGACCAAGATTTTAAAAGTTGGAACCAAAAGATGACTGTCTAGTTTTTTGAATCAATTTTGATACTGAACTCGGCAAAATGTTTAGAACGATGTTAAATAATTGCAAAACGCTTAGTCGGGGTTACCACTTTTATCTAGAGCAGATGGTAATTTCTTCCATTTATCTACACTTATAGTAAACTCTTCCCCTTATTCTCAGTTAGGCTCCTCTTTAACTCTTCCACTCTCCACTCATACAACAATTCCTAATTCCTAAGATTTTTCATTTAACTTTTTAGTTAAAAAGCGACATAAAAACGTTTTTCTCTACCTATCTATGGGGAGCGCTATCCATTTCAATGGGAAATTTGAAAATGCCTTTATTTTGTAAACCCCTGAAACCATTAGAAACTTAATAGCCGTGTTTTATTATTCGAGCACTATCCGGAGCCGAATCGGAAAATTCTAGTGAAACTGCAGCTATTATTCACTGGTGTCGCTATAACATAAAAATGAAAAATAATTGCATCCATAAAACAAACATTTATCACCTGAAATATACTAATTGACATTTATTTTGACATGACGTTATAAACAAGAATTCATCTTGCTGCGTTTTAAATTTTTATTAATTTGCTGTGTTTTTTTATTAGCGCCCGATAGCTGTATCCGGAGCAGCCAATTTTCTATGTGAAAACTTATATTTAGCGCGCTATTATTGCATTTAATTAATTTATTTAAATCTAAACTAAGATTTTTCATTCAACTTTTTAATTAAAAATCGATAAAAAAATATCTCGGCTCACTTATTTATCGGGAGCCGCTATCGGGAGCGCTATCCATTTCAATGGGAAATTTGAAAAGGCTTTTAATTTTGTAAACCCCTGAAACCATTAGAAACTAAATCTTACAATAAAAAATTAAAACGCAGCAAAATGAATTTTTGTTTATAACGTCATGTCAAAATAAATGTCAATTAATATATTTCAGGTGATAAATGTTTGTTTTATTGATGAATTTAGTTTTAATTTTTAAAGTACAGCGACACCAGTGAATAATAGCTGCAGTTTCAATAGAAAATTGCCATTTGGCTCCGGATAGTGCTCCAATATTAAAACACAGCAATTGTAAGATAAAGTTTCTAATGGTTTCAGGGCTTTACAAAATAAAAGCCTTTTCAAATTTCCCGATAAATAAGTAAAGCAAAATATTTGTATATCGATTTTTAACTAAAAAGTTGAATGAGTTAAATTAATTACATGCAAAACTAGCGCGCGGATAAATCTATCGAGCGCTAATAAAAAAACACGTCAATTAATTATTTGTTTACGTAATATTAATCCGAGGTACAGTCATATAACTAAAAGAACTCTTTTAGTTATATGGGTACAGTTTAAAACTGTTATTTTATTATAGTGACATCTGTATTTATATTTCCGAAATTCTTGTCTTTAGCTAAGTTCGCGCCTTAAGGGTCAACTATAGATGGAATAAAAAAAATGACATGAATAACGTAAGAAACGAAGACAAAAAATTATTATTCCAATTTGACTTTTCGGCGATAGATTACTTAAAATATTAAGTTCATTCATAATCAATATTTCTTGTAATATTTTATTGATATATTTCCTAAAATCGGAGCACAAGTTAAGCTCTTAAGTTTTCGCTGGTTGAGGTTAAAGCTCAACCAGTCAGGCATAAAAACTTAAAAAAAAAATAAGAGTTTTAACGAAATCAATTGTTTTTCTTTTTTTGGCATTCCAGCTATGCAAAAATAATAATTCTTAAAGTGGGAACCAGTCAAGAATAAAAACTTAACTTAATAAAAAAATAAGAATAAGTGGCATTTCAGTGTTATTATCCAGCCAAACTTAATTTTCATGTAAGAAACCCAAACGACACTTCGTTAAATTTTAGCTGTCATTTAAGAAAAAAATAGTGAACAATATATACAAATATGAAAGTTTTCTAATATTTTTCTTAAGTTTTTATTCCTGACTGGTTTAGGCTTAAGTTTTTTTTATTTTCGAGTGAGAAATATTTCGCACTACATAATTTTTTCTTAAATGACAGCTAAAATTTAACGAAGGTTTCGTTGGGTTTCTTACATGAAAATTAAGTTTGGCTGGGTAATAACATTGAAATGCCTTTATCGCATGCTTATTTTTTATTAAGTTAAGTTTTTATTCCTGACTGGTTCCCACTTCAGTCGAGTACGCAGTGTTGCCATTTTGTTTCTATATTGTTAGAGTATTGTTGCGTCAATATGCGAAAAGAAAGCACGAAATAGGTAGAGCTTTTAACGTATTACGATTTATAGTATGCAAAATTAAATTGTAAAATAATTAAATTTTGAAATATTTTGATTAGGTTTCCTTAATTCACAAAATTTCTATGTTTCAATGTTAGTGTTGAGTTTCCTAGTATCCTTATAGTTGCCGTCAAGAGTCAAAGAGGTGGGAAGGTTGTAACATGCTTAGAGAATAAAGAAAAAAAATTGTCTCTGTTTCAATTTTTATATCAATTACCAGCCTGCTAGATTGCAACATTATGATGTTTCTACTGCGTTTCTATCACCTAGTAATTTATTTTCGATTCTAGAATGAAAATAAATTAAATAGATATTGCTATATTTGATATTGCTCAAATATAATCTAGTAGGTTGTGATAGCAATAGAGAAGAGATAATTGATAAACGAAACTTAAGTCAAATTAGTTCTAGCAGAAAGAGACGTAGACTTCAATAAAATATCGAAAAATGGTGATGTTAGAACATCCCAGCCCTGATTCGATTAAGTAGTATCTCCAATACAAATACGACCACAACGCAGAGTGCATCTCAAGAATCGTTTTTTATAATTTAGTGGCACCATATTTCACTCTTCTAACATAAAATTGGTGGTGCCTCCCATTTGGACGACCAACATAGTAGATGATTTGCAATTACGAAAAGCTCATTATTTTCCATCACGTCGGAAATTAAAACACATTTTATTATTCATATTAATTTTTCACCAATCTAATCAATTTTTCTACTTTATCATTTTCAGTACGACAAGAAAACGAAAGACTGATGCAAGAATCTATGAGACGTGCTAATTATGGTGAAAATTACACGGATGAAATAATTACATCAACAGCATTACCAACAGCACTGTATCAAAATGATGTAAATGATTTAATAAATATTTAACAATATTTAAATATTTTAAAATTTAGAAATTTTATGTTCATTATTAATTTATAATATAAATTTTAAATTAAATTATTTAAACAAAACACAAAAAAAACAATATTATATATATGTTTAAACCTATATTTATAATTATTACGTAATTGTTATTAATTGTTTGTATAATTAAATGAAAAAAGCATTAATTATTGTCATATAAAATTATAAATATTATATTTAAACAAAAAAGTTATTGTGATTTCTGAAAAAATGACGGATTATTAAAATTATAAACCAAACGAATTTTTATTTTTAGGAGCAAAAAAAGAACAACAAAAAATATATATAAATATTATAATATGAATATAATATAAACAATAAGAAATTTATAATTAATTAAAAATAAAGAAAGTCGATTGTGAGTGTATTTCAACTAAATATTATATATAAATTAAAAACAAAAATTCAAATTGAACTACATGTATAAAAAAACAAAGAAAGAATAATTAAAATAAAATAATTGTAGACAAAATATAAATAATTAATTATTTAATAGTTATATATATCGAAATATTAATAATTTATAATTATAAATATTTAAATATTATTACTTTTATCATTTTTGTAAATTATTTTGTAACAAAATTGCATAAAGCTCAAAATTTGATAGCAATAATTAGTGCTGTGTGTTTTATGTACTAACTAGTGTAAAGTGCTTACTATTTTATATTAATAGACATGTGGCATGCGGACAAGGTCGCTTAGGAAATTTTTTAAATAAATATCAGACAGGGTTTGTTTTATGCCATCTATTAATGACTGCTACAAACTAACCCTCAATTTCGTAGGTTGGCGGTAAATATTTTTCACTTGCAGCGTCTAATGGCAGTAACTCTGCTGAAATTCGATGGTTTGATCGGTACCTTGTCATTCTTCCTTCAATATGAAACAGATCTTTGTTACTTATTATATGAAGATGTAGTATATTTAGTATGTGTGTAGCCCATTCGTCGCAAGAAAAATATTCCAACCAAACAAAATTAAGTAATTTTACCCTAAATTGTCAAATTCTTTGACTCTGATGTCGAAGAAATCGGTCAACAGGATTTTGTAATTTTGAAATCTGTTCGAATCGACCGAACCAACCTCCACCATTTCTTAAACGGCTTATATTATGATGAAATGTGGTTTGTAAGATTTTATTAGGATTCTAACAAGTATTTTAGGTTATGTTCTAGAATCTGGATTCCGCCATTTATTGACCAAATATAATGAAATTTAATAAAAACCAATCTAACCCTATGTACCAAACTTAATATTAATTAACGTATGGCCTAGGATACAGCATGGAGACATTCGCATTGGTTATGAAATGGCCGAGTTCCGTGCACCATGGACAGATACCGGAACTTCCTTCAAAATTTATCGCACAATCACAATGTTTTCATCATCAATAGATATACGAAATGGCTGAATTTGCGTAGATTCCATAATTTTCCTTTAAAATATATTTGCTTTATATTCAGCATCACCAAAATTCAAATCTTTCTATAAAAAATCGTAGAATTCGATTGAGAAATGGACCAATTCAGTCGACGATTCTACTAGACAGAGTTTCCCTAGACAGAGTTGTATGACCTCGAAGGTCAACTATTTCACGAATATACTATAAACACAAAATAAAAATGTTCACTGGTTATAAAATACTGGTAGTACCTTTTTTGAGATAGTTCTGCCTCATCTAGTGAGTAGCGTAACTGTTATTTTTCCTGCTGACAAATTTCCGTTATCATTTAAAGCCGAAATTAAAGCCGGTGTTAAACTCCTAAGAATGTTAGTTTGGTTCAAAACTATTCAAAGAGTGGAGCATTTAGGATTTGCGTCTAATCAGATTATCATCCGAGGATACAAATCGCGAAAGTGCTGATGTTCAATACGGTATTTTCTTAACCCTAAAAACAGACTTTTCTAGTGAGACTCTAAAGCGCCGCAGCATCATGTTAATAATTGTGTCATGAAATCTTCATAAAGTGGATCCCTATTCGTTCTAACATAATCAAAGCCATCAACTTCTCGATGGTATTGAGTAAAGTAACATCGTGGTCTGATTTGCGTAACCATCTGTACATTGCATACCTCCACGTCAGCCTATAGTACTGGCACGTGGAAGACGGGTCGACCTATGAGTTGTGCACTCCGACAGGGAATCATAGTTGTGTTGAGTTCATTTCCGTAAATGAGTCCTATTTCCTTTTGTATCCGTCAACAGCTTTCTTGCATCTAATTGCCACACATTTCATGGAAGGGAAAAAACAATCAAGCGCAATAAAAGTGTTGATAGAATACAAATCAAAACAGGTCTCGTACTTGTAACTCAAAAAATCATAAAAGAACTCAATAAACGATGAAAATTTAATCCAGGCTCCAGAAATTTGTTTATCGGGTTTTAAGATTTTTGTGCTATCGAATAGAGTAATTTTGACCAAACGCCAACCTATATTCATTTCATTCACCTATATTCGTATTTAGTCGAATTACATATAAGTATTCAAATACTCGTATATTAATAAGCCTATTTCTTGAACTTCCTGTAATTCAAATTTTAATAATTAGCATTTACAACAGAATTAGTCCGTGTCGTACGCGTCCATATTAATATAAAATATAGGAGCCTTACCAATTAGGTTTCAGAAATTCAGAACGTGCAAAGTTTATTTAGTTTTTAACATCATCGTTTCAAATATCGAAATAAAATAAATAACACCTTTCAAAATTTAACTAAATTGACTCAAATAATATTAATTCGCATTCAAATATTTCCCGCATTTTACAACAAACACTGAACGAACAAACTCATCCACCAAAGATTCAATTTGTACTAAAAATAAACAAAAAACTGTAATGCCGCTATTGAATAGTAGATGGCTTAATTTAAACTTTTTCGTGAATCGATTTTTTTTAATAATTATACATAAGAATTCTGCTTATTCAATTATTTGAATAATTTATAGTTAATAAATTTAAAAGAAAATTAATTCAAAATAATTAGCGCTTATAAATGTACAAAAAAAAACCTACACTATACTCATAACTACATAAATATTTGAATTTATTAGTACAAAGCAAAATCGCAATCAAATTAGCACAAGTATTTTCATGAATTAAACAATTTTGTTTTCTATTTAATTTCTCGATTAAATTAATATACATAATTAAATAAGACAATCAATTATAATAAAAAGAAGGAAATATAAATACGTATTTATTATGTTTATTGTTACCAATTTAAAAAAAATGAAAAAATAAAACAAGTTATTTTGGAATGCATTAAAAATAGAATAGTTAAGCATTTTTATTATAAGCTACGTTTTGTATCATCTGTCACATTATGGCGTTTTGTACTAAAATATTTAACGAACATGATGGTATGTTCCATAAAAATGGACGTTTGCACTCGTTGTAAACATGCCGCTACATGCAAAATTGTGCTTCCCGCCCTTCGTTAAGTATATTTCATTGGTCGATAAAAAAAACAAAAATACCAAACTGAACGAAAAACACGAAGGCAACACGAATTTAAAGTTTCTTATTTTTTTTTTATTTTTTTTTTATATGCGTTCGGTGTTTTTATATGAGTCCGTCATACTGTCGTTTGATTTACTTTGCATCTTGGTGTGTTGTTTGCGCCGTAAAAGGAAAAAAATTAATTTGATTTTTGTTTGATTATTTTTCTGGATAATAATTTAAAGAAAATAATTAGAATTTCATAAAGAATATTAAGTATTAAAGAATTAATTTGTTGGGTTTTTTGTCGGTGTGGAAATTTTTTTTTTATAATAAATTCTACGGTGGTGGTGGTGTGCTTGTGGTTCAAAAAGAGGAACAATTATATAAAACATCCATAAAAAAAGGCCAGAGAAATGGAAAAAAGAATAAAATTGGAGCAACGTGGAAGACCAGAGAACGAAGTAAGTGTGCTTATTTTTCATTTTATGTTGATTACTTAATTATTATTTTTTCAATGTCAATGCGCTTGTGACAAAACAATGGACTTCAATCCATATTAATCACTGTACTGTGATTTCCATTACTTAATATCCCTTTTCCCATAATGGCCCTTCGAGTACATGGCCACAAAATAAGTTCGAAATTTTTTCCTCAATTACAAGCATTTCCGCATTTTCACATACCCATCTAAATTTACTATCGGCGCATCTTGTCCCAAAGATACTCCTTAAATCTTCTAAAAATTTCTTGATAATCTCGTTAATCCCCCTACTCGGTATTTTCAATAATTTAAACCGATTTTCTATTATCAATTATCGCAACAAAAACGAAAAATATTAAACCGCCATATTGCCATTATCTAAAAACTATAATAAATTTTGTCCTGATTAATTCTTAATTATATATTCGAATCTTCCCAAAAATTCTCAATGCACTTGATTGCATATTTTGATCGGCAAAATTTCATCATGAACATACCCAAGTTATAATATGCGTGCTTGTTATTGTTTGTGCCTTGAAAATTGTGCACCTCGCGCGCTTCACATTTTTCCCATCTTATTTTGTTGTTTTTAAATTTATAATTCGGGTACTATCATCTAAAAATAACAAACTGTAAAATTTCACTGAAAATGCAAAAGAATTCATTTGTTTATATCACATAGCTGTTTCACACATAAAATAATTCCACTAAAAAACTAAAATGAAATTCGCGGTTTTTCATACAAATTTGAAAAATGCCATGCAAAAAGAAAAAATCGGCCATGATGGAAAAATGACGACGTTTCATAATTGATTAGTGTGTTTGGCCGCCATCATTAAATTTGTGAAAAAATTTCTAATTTTTCATTCCAATAATTTTTAAATTTATCACCAATGTCACTGTAAAATTTACGTGAACCACGGTTCATGACACGTAAAACAAAACATTTTCACTTTTTCAATAAATTTAATCGCAAGTGACATTTTCCTTTTTATACCATAACAAAAAAATCAAATTGTTTTTATTTTTGGGGGTGTGGAATGTACAGTATTATGTGTTGTCTTGACTTCACTGAACGCGATTTTATGAAAATTTTTATTGTATTTACCGTTTCGTTCAATATGTTCGCTTCGGGTTCGTTAAAATAATTTTTTTGTCTTCACTTTATTTTTTTGAACGAAAATCGTTAAATTTTATAAACACGGCAATTTAAACTTTTCATTCATTTTTCCATTATTTTTTATAATTACAGATTACAGAATTAACGTTAGATAATTGTCGCAGTCCAAATATCGCTGGTCTTACAGAAGAATTTACCGCATTGGAAACGCTCAGTCTTATCAATGTTGGTTTGACAAATTTAAAAGGTTTCCCAAAATTACCAACACTAAAACGGTTAGAACTGTCTGATAACCGGATATCAAATGGATTACATCATTTAAAGGGTAGCCCAAAGTTAACCCATCTAAATTTATGTGGAAACAAAATAAAGGATTATGCCGATTTAGAACCCCTAAAGAGTTTTAGTAATTTAGAAGCATTGGATCTATTTAACAATGAAGTTACGAACGCAAGTGATTACAGAGAAAAAATATTCTCGATGATACCGTCACTTAAATATTTAGATGGGTAAGTTTATAGCCTCCTTGCACGAATTATCACCACAAGACATTACGTATTTTACTCAATTTCAGTTTTGATTGCAACGATGTTGAAGCGTCTTCAGAGGGGGAAGGAGACGATGATGAAAATTTTGCAGATTCAGATGAAGAAGGTAAGCATTTTAATTTCCTAAAATGGAAAATAGATAGGTGGAAATAGTGGTGAATTGTTTTCATATTTAAAATTCAACGATTTTAAGGTACTATTGCATTGAATGGTATCGATATAAATCTTAAAGAATTTGAACTTTATGAGAAAAAAATACAAGAGAAACGGGCAAAAGAAGGTTTGTCTCTTGCAAATGGTACCCAAAATCATAATTTGGATGAGCCAGATGACTTAGATGAGTATTTGAAAGAATTGAATTTAAATAAAATACCAGACGAATCTGTTGCACCACCGCCAAAACCAAATATACCGTTGCCGTTACTTATGTTAGCAATATCAGCCATCTTATTTCTTATAAATTATGTTAATCGTAGTAAGATAGATTTCTTTAAGATCGAAAGATGTATAATTCATTTTTTTCCTTAAATAATTTTTAGGAGAAGGTGGCGAAGGCGAAAGTGAAGAAGATGACGCGTATGAAGAAGAGTATGTCCCACTATCTGAAGTGTATAATGAAGACGTTGAGGAAGATAACTCAGACTGGAATGAAGGGGCAGACGTAGATGACGACGAAGATGAAGAGGAAGTATCGAACGAGTCGAGCGGTTCAGAAGACGAAGAGAATGAAGTGGCAACAGAATCTCCAGCCCGAGGAAAAAAGAGAAAACATGACGGTTAAACTTCTCAGTGTTTACTATTTTATTGTTTTTAATTTTTTTTTTTTTTACTTTTAAAATGGAAATTCTTTAAAGAAAATATATAAAATAAGCATATATATATACAATTTTCCACAAGTGTCTCTTTACTTTATTCTTTTATGTTATGTAAGTCAGTATAAATAATTATCGAATGGGTTTATGACCAAATACAACATCCAACCCTAGTTTACTGTTCAAAAAGGGACTTGTTAGATATATTTAAGCCCCCTATTACGATTCTCATCTCACCTAAAACTACCATGTAAATGTTACTAGATTTGTATGGAGTCACTCGGTGAGGTGAAAACCATAATAGGGGTATAAGTTTGTTTTTGTTTATATTAAGATAAATTAAAAATAATCATATCGCGGGTTTTTCTTTTCTAAATTTTCTTTTGTATATATTGATAAGATTTAAACAAAATAAAATCAAACCGATTCCAAAAAATCAAATACATACCTACAAAATTATGTAAAATGTACACATTTTCCTTCTTGCATTTGTCTCTCACACATCCACACAAAACCAATTTTTCCCTCACACACACACACACTTCCTGTTGTGTTTTCCTTTTGTTCGTATAAATATAAAAAAAAATCAAAAATAATTTAAGTTGAAATTATAATTTTGAGATTCATTAATGAAATAAATAACACTAACAAAAAATAATAATTATACCTAAATAAATAAGGCAACTTGAATGTAATTAGCCTACCTGTGATATCTCAAAAACATTTTATAAAATAAAGTAATCGCTCGCGCAAGTCGCATTCACGAAGTTAATTAAAACAAAAATTACGAAATATTTTCATTCCAAACAAAAATTCGGTACATAATAATTTGATTATAATTTCAACTTAATTATAAAAATATAATTAAAAATTACAGAAATAAAGAAGTATATTAATTATAAAATACAAGATTTAAATATGGTGTTTTTGTTGTATAATTTTCATTGCTTTTCAAAATAAATTCGTTAAAAAAGGCGCCATATTTGTAGAAAACACGTTTTTTTACTTTTTAACAATATTATAATTATAAATAAATCAAAAATTATTATTTTTAAAATTTATTTTTTATTCTAATTTTGAAAAATAAAAAAAATTTCTTGTTGCAAACCAAAAATAAAACCTTTATAATTAATTACACATTTTGGATTAAAATTTATATATAAACTTATAAAAAGGACAAAAACAAAGCAACATAAAATTTATGTAAATATATGAAACAAAATTATATTATACCTAACAAAAATTAAAAATTGTGACAGGAAATTTTTTTGAATAATTTTTTTATAAATAAGAGAAAAAAAAACAAAATTATACAATATATTATATTATTATATACCTATTTAAAAGAAAATTAAAAACAGCAAAAAATTGTATGTATTTTTAAAAAAATTAGTTTTTCGTAAAAAATACTGTAATTTTTGTTTTTAAATTAAAAATGCAAAATATTAATATAAAAAAGTTTTAAATTTTTTGTTTCTACTACTTGTATACTTTCCTCCGTTTTGTTAAATTTACTATTTTCTATAATATATTTCTATAATTTCATTTTATTATTTAATTTTGTTAATTTGTATTTTGTATATTTGAAATATTTTAATATTTTGACAATAAAATTATGAAAAAATAAACTACCTAGTGTTTTTTATCAAGAGACATATTGCCCAAGTGAGAGAGAGGTATAGGTCAGTCCTTTTATAAACATAACACCCCGATTACGCTAGTCGTGTCGTTTGTCGTTTCAAGTGACTCTTTTAATATGAAATCATAGTCGCCTGCCTTGCCAACATATCTAATATGTTTATTATCGTAGTTACTTCAAACGACATCGGCGTATTTTATGTTTTTTCTAGTCTCTTCAAAATTTCACACGACTCGAAATGACAGTTTTTAGTCGTTTTTTTCGTCTCAAGCCACTTATTGTCATAGCAACTGGTTAATTTTTCATACAAACAGCAAATTTTTAGTGTCACTTGAAACAACAATCGACTCGACTAGCGTATTCGGGGTGTAAAAATATGTATAGTGGCGTTGGCCCCACTAGTAGGGAGCGATACTAAATTTTATTCTGGCATACTAAGTCAAAAATTAGTGTTAGTTTTTTTAAAAACGAAATAAAATTGGACATAATTTTCGCTGCAAATTTCGATATGGAAAGATTATTCCTAAAACTTTTTTCCTTAATAGGCCAGAAAAAATAATTTGGACAGAAATTATATGTAAATTCTTCCCCCAATTCCCGTTTCCCAGGGAATTACCAAAATAGTGCCACTGGGGGCCTGATGAAATTTTCTTTATCTTTTTTTATACTATGGAAATTCAAAAATGTATTCGAAATTATGAAATTTTTCGATCTCATGAGGTCTATTATGAAATTAATCCGCTTTCGAAAAATTCGATTCGCGGCGAATATTGGTATTGTGATTTTTTATGTAGCCTCGGAAAATACGAAATCGAAAAATTCGCTCTATTATGAAACGTAAAAAGAAATTCGATATCGGATTTTACGAAAATGTGACGTTAAAATTCGACTGCTCTTAAGATGGCGAATGTATTATAATCGAAAAGTTGTTTTAAGTTATACATACATATATATGAACATTAATTTTAAAAATTGTTGTCAACGAATATTAATTATTAATACCAAAATATAAGATTGAAACTAATTTCCTAGAAATAATAAATATTTTTATAATCTCATTCCTTCTGCTATAAACTTCATTCTTTTAAATTTGACAATTCGCTCATGTTTCATAATAGAGCTAGTTTACATCGCTAAAAAATTTAGTGGACTGACCTAAATAGCGACCCATTTTAGTCCCGTTTACATCACAAAAATTATAGGTCACATTTGGGTCACATAACGAGATTTATGTACACCATCTATTGAATAATACTAAAAGTATTGCTTATATTCTCATCGCAATTCATAATTTTCTCATAAATAATTCCTGTAACATTTTCGAAATTAAATTCTTCATTTAATTGTTTTAAATTTGACTCATTTAATAACTGTAATACTAAATTTTATGCTGATATGTTTAATTAACATCAATGCCACTACTGACATCTATTTCATGATACGAAAACCCTTTAGGCCGGTATCGTTTACATCACATTTTTGATTGACCTAATTTAGGTCAGTCCACACAAAAAAGTTACCCAACCTAATTTGGGTAACTAGCGTTTACATCATGTGTTTAGGTCAGATATAGAGTAAGTTTACATCGACATATTTGGTCCAGGACTATACACTATATCTGACCTAAACACATGATGTAAACGCTAGTTACCCAAATTAGGTTGGGTAACTTTTTTGTGTGGACTGACCTAAATTAGGTCGATCAAAAATGTGATGTAAACGATACCGGCCTAAAGGGTTTTCGTATCATGAAATAGATGTCAGTAGTGGCATTGATGTTAATTAAACATATCAGCATAAAATTTAGTATTACAGTTATTAAATGAGTCAAATTTAAAACAATTAAATGAAAGAATTTAATTTCGAAAATGTTACAGGAATTATTTATGAGAAAATTATGAATTGCGATGAGAATATAAGCAATACTTTTAGTATTATTCAATAGATGGTGTACATAAATCTCGTTATGTGACCCAAATGTGACCTATAATTTTTGTGATGTAAACGGGACTAAAATGGGTCGCTATTTAGGTCAGTCCACTAAATTTTTTAGCGATGTAAACTAGCTCATAGTGTATAGTCCTGGACCAAATATGTCGATGTAAACTTACTCATAGTAATATTCGCGACGGATCGAATTTTTAGATATCGAATTTTTCGATAGCGAATTCAGTTTCATAATAGCCCCCCAGTTTATTTAATATCAAAAATTTACATCACCTCTTAACTTATGTGAATATTTCTAAACGAGATTAGGTACAAAACGCGATATGGTACAGAATGTGCATTGCGAAGTGATGGTTGCGCAACGACCCGCCTGATATAGTCCGGTCCTATACTCCCGCTTCTATCGGTTTTTAAATTCCTATAAACTGAAAAAAAAAATCTAACTAGGGAGCGAAGCGACTAGGTTTCGTTGTAACGAAATTTGAAATTAATTTCCAAATTCCATTAACAGAAATTGACTATGCAGAGGCCTCGAAGCGGTGATTGTAGCCGGCTAGGCTCGTGGTTTAGCGTGGGGTTTTTGAGGCTTACACAATCCTTGAATACACCGCATGAAAGGAATGCAACAGACTAATCTCACGATCGACGGTACTGGCACAATGACGAGGCCGAAGCTTCTCTTAGGGCTTTGAGTAACACGAATTTGGAATAATTATCTTATATAATTAAGATATATGCTATGGCTCGTTTGGACCTGGGATAAGGGCCAAGAAAATCTAGGTATATTTTCTGGAAAGGACGACTGGATACTGATTGACTGCCCATGCTAGGTTTATTGCAGTAGTTCACAGCCTTTTTCATTTTACAAATTTTTCAACTTTTGATAAACGCCTTGACGTCTTGTGCCATACGTGTCCAATAAAACTGGATGCGCATGTTGAATAAGGGACTCGGTTAAACCCTCAGGTATAACGAGTTTCCATTTCGGCAGATCCGTATCTTCATAACGCAATCCGTAGGCGTGAGCAATTAGAAGTTTACCATCTTGAACTCGAAAATTATTATCAGATTCAGGTAACGCTTTAACAGCTTCCAGTCGTTTTGTATATTCCACATCCAAGAAAGCGGGATTAGCGAGATCAACGTGCATAGGGCTCAATTCCAGTCCAGAATTCAGGAGCAAATCGATTTACTTGCAGGATTCAGATGAGGATCTATAATCTTATCATGCGCATGATGAGTTATTCCAAACGGATGGTTGGAGGTTGGGCTGTCGGTGAGTTTCATGTTTTCACAAAATGCTCGTGACAAAGCGTCAGGCACCACATTTTGTGAGGACTTACGATAAGCCATCAAACAATTGAAGCTTGAGGCTCCAGCGTGCTAACCTGCCCGACAGGTCCTTCTGATTAACCATTGCAGGCTGGCATAGTCTGTGTAAATAGTAAATGGGTGACCTTCTATGTATAGCCTGAATTTCTTGACGCTCAGCACTGCGGCGTAACATTCCAACTCGGTAACTGAATAATTTCATTGGGCAGCGTTTAGTTTTTGAGAGGCAACATAAACTATTGGACGCTCTGCTCCATCGGACTCGAGCTGGAACAATACACTACCTAAGTCGACAGTGTTGGCGTCACATTGGATATAAAAATGTTTAGAATAGTTGGGATTTGCTAAGACCGCGATGTTGATAAAGCAGTTTTCAAGGATTCAAACGCAGAGTTATCCGAATTGGACCATTTCACTTTTGCACATTTCTTCAAAAAGTCGGTAATCGGCGCAATTAGCGCAAGCATAGCGTAATTTTTAATGAAGCGACGATACCAGCCGCATATGCCTAAAATCGTCTTACTTGCTTGGATGTTTTTGGGAAAGGAAACTCTACTATTGTTCGAACTTTTTCCGGGTCAGTTTGGAGACAACCTTCACCGATAACATCGGGAGCGCAGCGACGGGATCGTAGCGACCCGTCTGATATAACTCGATCCTATATACTCTCACTCCTATCGATTTTAAATTCCTTTAAACTGAAATTAAATTTCCCCTTCACCCCCTGATATAACCCGATCCTAAACTCCTGTTTCTATCGATTTTTAAATTTTTAAAATATCGCATTTTGTGCCATATCGCGTTTTGGAACATCGTATTTTGAAATATCGCGTTTTGAAATATCGCCTACCATATCACGTTTTGTACTGTATCGCGTTTTGAAATATCGCGTTTCAAATGGCACCCGTTGTGCATACATAATTGCCACAAAAATGCTATCGAAATTCATAATAAACCTCTGTATATAATTTATCCGTTTTTGATGGAGCACTCAGGCCGTCCGCCGATTGAGATGACTACAGAGGGGACGGTTCACAAAATTCATAATAGTCGTATGCAGATCGAAGATATTGCTGACATTGTAAAAATATCTCAAATTGGACAAGTCCAAAATAACCTTCACGAAAAAGCAATCAGCAAGATAGTTACCGCGTTTACTCTCAGTAGAACAAAATCGGTTCTCCAGATTTGGCACTCTGCGATTTATTTTTATTTGCAACGGTTAACGTCTAATGAGATCAGCATCGAAACTGAAAATTTGCTTTTTGCGGTGGGCTTGGAACGCCTCAAAATTAAATCTGTCTAATACGATTTGACTACAGCAGTAATTAAATGTCGTTCAACGTCATCAGTTATGGCCAATGCTTTTTGCCAGGATTGAGGAGAATTTGCATTCATGATACCACCCACCATTCATCAACTGATACACTATTAGAGTGACCATCAGAATGGTGGAGTTTTCTCCAAGAAATTTAACATAACGATCGATAACTAGTTAGCATTCACCTACCGAAAGCATGACTGATAATATCAAAAATAGCACTATCTCTCTCTCGGTGGTCCTCCATTCATCTTGAGCAATCGCGGCTGGTTGTTGCTGGAATACTTTTTTAATGGTTCGTTGTTGTGGGAATCTGGCAATGTGGCCCAGCCATCTAATTCGGTTGGATTTAATGAATCCAATGATTTTCGCTGTCCCCGAGAAGTCGTTCTATCTCATATGGTCAGTACGAGTCCGATATTCGTTTTCCTCAATCTTAATTGGACCAAAGATGGTACGAATGACCTTTCTTTCGAAAGTAGACAATATTCTACAGATGTAAGAGGTCAGAGTCCAGCTCTCGCTTCCGAAAGCACGTACAGGTCTTGTGATTATGAGTACTTTATAAAGTGCGAGCTGGGACGACTACGACAGATACTTAGGTTGCAATAGCCTTGATTATGTATAGCTATGCTGAAAGTCTTTATGTAGTTGATGTATGGTAATATTGTACTCTCAACATTTTTCCACGCTGAGAGCGACGAGTCTGGCAAGTACAACATTAGCCAACGCACTTTGTAGTAAGTGTTGAATAACTATTAAATTTTGTGCAGCGGGCATATGAACACGGTTCTCCTTGGTTCCAAAAAGCAATGATGAGATCTTACAAATTTGACGCAAGAACAGTGCCTCCGTACTTATTTTTAACACTGTTCACCGTGGGCACTCGGCGAAATAAAAAACAGGTAACAACACACAAAAAACACGTGCGTGTTTAATTAACTGTTACTTTTTTCAATCTACTTATAGCTGCTTCTACTTCCTCTACTTAGAATATTTGAAAAAGAGCTCCTCACCCGGCGGAGCAGTTACTCTATAGAGGCAATTGGTCAGTCCGATTTAACTGATTTTGGAAGTAGGTTTACTATATTGAGAGAACATCAGCCACGTTTGTTTGTGGTTGTTTGTTGATGGTTTTCTTCCGATAGTATTTTCCGCCGCGGTAGTTATGGCTGACTATATGGCGTACCACTTCTCCTGGATGTTGGGTGGAGGTTCTTCGGCATTTACAATGCCGCTCTATGTAGTCAGTGACTGCTGATTCTTAACTCTGCAGTAATGCTTGATCTTTTAAAACATTGGCATTCGCACGGGCGGTCTTTTATGCTTTCCTAATGAATGTAGATGACAATTTGTACTTTGTATTTGAAAACGACAAATATGTGATCGCAGTCAAAATTGGCACCGCTGTAAGATCAAACATCGAGTATGCTGGTAAAATATCACTTAGAAATCATGACGTGATCAATTTGGTTTTCCGTTCTTCCATCATTCGATCTCCACGTTACTTTGTGAATTCTCTTATGAGGAAAACGTGCTGGATACAACTAAATTGTACAACATTGCCAGATTGATGACGCGTTGCCATTGGTCATTGTTGTTACTTGTTTGGGCTGGTTAGGTATTAGTTTTAGGGTGTCTATGACAATAAACAGAATTTCCTTTGCTTGAATCACCTACACCGCCTGATCCAGTTAGAGTTAACCAGAAAGCACCGCAAGGAGGTATGATTCTAGGGCTTTGCTTTCCAAAAATAGTGCAGAAATATTAATCAGTGTTACCCTTACCAGTGTACATCAAAGCACGGATAGCGATGACACTACATTTGAATGTAAATTACGGAAAATTACCTCAACATGACTCTCTTCCAGAATTTCAGACGTTACTAACGAGTCGGCTGTCAGCAATGCCATGATCAGCCCTATAACCCTATATAGCATTCAGAAACAGCGAGAAACACAGCCAGTCGTAAATAAAATTGCAATTCCATGCAGACATCGCCTACATTGTCATAAAAATGTGGCTGGGATTCTCTCCAATGAAAAAACTACTATTTTCTCAACATTCACCCTAGGCTCCCAGCAATAATGAAAGAAGTGGGTTTTATGGTAAAAGCGGATAAAATTAGGATTACAAATGCCTGTAAAAATGCTATCTGTGGAATCTTTCAGAAAATGTGTAGGAGACCTCAATAAAACCAAAATTATTTTGTGGAGGCTAGCACTATAGAGGTACCTAAGAATGTACAAAGAAAGTCCCGCAGATTTATCTATGATAAAGTACCTGGTTCTCTGAAACTTCTCACCATAGGAAAATTCTCTCTAAATTTAAAAAGAATCTAATTAGACCGCTCATAGACAATTTCTACATAAATTAGTCGTTTGTAAAGATTTATACTCAAGTAGGAACGTTATTTGAAAAAAAGTGGTTTGAAACCAGAGTTGGTACGTTAACTTTACCGCAAACCAGCACTTGATGTATAAGTGAGTATATGCATATGGTGGACAGCCCTGTGACAAGGTTACATATAAGATAATAGATAGACAGTTGGTCTAAATTCCCAGTCATTCGGACGTCTCGGCAGATGCTGTCGACAAATTTCCTGGACACGATACGAGTCGCCAAAAATAAATTATTTACATGTATAATACAATAGAAAAACAATTATGGCCAAAACTGATTTTATTATTTTTAAATTCCTTAAATACACAATTTCTGAGTAACAACTTTAGTTAACGACTCTTAGTCGTTCCTGTAACAATTTTAGTTTTAGATTAACGAATGATTGGTTCATTGAATCCTAGCCAGCTTCCAGGGCTTTTTGATGAGTCCCATACGGAACGTCATATTTCACAACAAGATGTGCTAAAAGGAGATGTCGCAAAACAGTAGTAGACTAAAGGACAAGATTTATATTGAAATATTTTCTGCAGTGTTAAGTGAAGGTAAATATTACTTTCACTGAAAGTCAATCTATTCCATCAAAATTATTTTATAATTACTTTAACTGAAGATAAATCTCTACTTGATAAAATATACAATAATCCATTAATGTACAATGTACAGTTTCGTGAGTCCTGTTTTGTTATGTCCTTTAGCTGCTTTAGTCACAAATCAACTATTGCTATGAACAAATAAGTTACCACTCAAAATATACAGAAATACACCAGGATGTCAACAGATGGGAAAACTAAAAACCAAATAGTCTCTTACAGATGTCATGTCAGAGCAAAAGGAAGAGCAGATGATTATAAAATAGGAACATTCACAGAGGCACAAACTTACCACCAAAAAAGGATACATCTCGTTAAGTCCTAACTTCAGATAACCATCAACTAAGATATAGTATGCAACTGCACAGATAGCGATGACAATAATGAGCTTACTAATTCCAAATACAACGAAACAGACCCATCACACTACCAATGAAGAGAAAAGTTAAAAGTATGAGTCAAAAGAAGAACGTATGGGTATTACAAATAAAATAATCGAACTGAGGGTGATGCAAATAGAGTTCAGTACAAGTACTTTTGTTTCTAATAGTATCGGACACTGTGATGTGTAAACTAGAAAATGCAACACCGAATGGCATCCAGCGAGACCCAATTAACCGACTAATTTGGTCTGCGCATACAATATACTATATGTCTGCAATCGCACAAACATACGCAACAAACACACAACAACGGCCTCAAAATGAACACCAAAAAAACAAAATCATACAAAGCTATCACAAATTCAGTAATGCTCTCTCTCTCTCTCTCTGCAAATTTTATTTGCAGACTAACACAAGCATAAATCTTCCAACTAGGACCTGGATAAATTGACGCCGAGCATTGACACGTTAATCCAAACAAGAGAGCAAGAAGCGGGTTTTCCAATAAATATTCAAAAAGCAACTAAAAAAAATTATGCTACGTATATATTTTCGAAACCCTGGGTCGTGATTCACAAGTTGAATTCAATTTTAAATCAATAAAAGTTGCTTACGAGCATTTACGGGTTTCGAATAAGGAATGATAAATAAGCATCAATTATTGTATGGTGTTTTATACAAATTACATATTTTATTAAGATATAATTTCGAGCAACAAATAAAAATATTTTTAATTCAAAAAACGGCTCCATTTAGCCAAAGTGCTGTTCCTTAGAAGTTACATAATCTATCACAAATGAGATAATTTGTTTTCAAAAAATCGCTGACGAGGTTTTAATAACAGGGGTGCTCTTGTCCTCAAATTGCCTCCATACACCTTTAATTAAAGTTCCGTGTGCATCGAAACTGTCGACGTACCAGGGCTATGTGCGTTAAAATTTTACGAAATTCTATAAACTAATTTTTCATGGAATATGTATCTGCTTAATTTTGGAGACCAATTCGAAAATCGCCATCAAGTTCCACTGATCGTATTCGAGTAGTTTGGTGACTTATATCTTGTTCACGTGGTCGGTAGTGTAGTTCTGACTACAGCTCTTATATGACCGCTCACCTGGATGTGTAGTGTAGTAACTCTACCATTAAGCCCCTGCTGTTGAAATATTGTGCTAAAAATATTTGACATTTCTCGATGTTTTTTTAATTTGTATATTGACGATTGTGTTTGGCGTTGGCGTGTTCTTGTTTCGTTGTGAAAAAGTAAAATATTAAGTACACAAAGAACTTGGAAAACCGAATGATTTTGAATTCAAATTCATAACAAACTACAACTGTCAAAACTAAGTACACTACACTACGCCAAGAGTCCACGTGGTAAGTAGTTGCAAATATACTACACTACACTACAGAATTTTGACCGTAGTTGATAATACACTTTGGTATCTGCTTTTGCTCTGTTCACGTGGTGAGATAATACAGTACACTACTGAATCATGATGGGTTGTTTTGTGTTTACTTCTCGAAATATTAAACGCCCTACCATAGAGAAACTGAAAATTATTTACTCCGAATACAATTGATTACGCCGCTTTACCGATTTAATAACCATTTAAGTTGTAAAACTTAGAAATACTTACTCCGGTATAACATGCGATAGAATGATATCAATCCCACAATCGCTTCAGTCAACAACACAATAATTCTCTGCTTACAACATATCTAACTTGTGTTTTTAGATATCAGATTCATCATCATCGATTATATATTAGCATGCTGAGTTCATCCATGTTGCAGAATACTTTATTTCTTACATATCGCCGATGGCGCAACTACTATAGCCGTATCTCCTCGATTTGGCAATGGCAAGCAACGCGTATAAGGTAGGACGTACGTCAAAAGTGAACCGCGAAAGAGTTGAATAGAAGAATAAAAAAACTACTAAGCAATAAATAACTCGATTTTAACAAATCAATACAATCTATTTAATTTCCTATGACGCACCTACATCTACGACCGTGTAAACAACACAGTCTATTCACTATTTTTGGTAATACTTATAAACACTCAACCAACTTTAACAACAGTTTAATGGCCATGTTAATAATCGCGTTTTCGGAAATATCCCATGGTAACTTTTGAGTAACTTGCTGACAAAAAATTGCCAAATCTATTTCCGAACATGTAGAGTAACTTTAGGGTAATTTACTTTCAGTTGTTTTTTAATTTCTGTAGATGACAGAAAGTCAATTTGTATTAAATTAGTAGTGTCAAAAAAATTAAAGCACAAACTTTCAAAGCACAAACTATTAAAAAAATACAATAAAAGTGTACATTTCTGTTAAAATACTTAATTGAATTTTGCTGAATATAAATATTACCACGCGAAATGTAATTTACTTTTTGTATAGCCAAGGTAACTTGAGTAACTTTAGATACCAACATTAGAAAAATTAAAATTACTCAAAAGTTATAATGGGATCTATCCGAAAACGCCTTTTGTATAGCGGTAACTTGAGTAATTTTTGTTACCAATATTAAGAAAAATAAAATTACTCAAAAGTTACCATGGGGTATTTCCGAAAACGATTAAGGTAGAGTGCAAAATTATTATTGAATTATTGAATACTTACATTTGATGGTGGTCGATGATTACACCACATTACTCGTTTAAAAAATTTGCTATTTCCACAATTTTTATTTAAAACTTTTGTTTAAATCAACACCAATCGATTCACCACATTTTACCAAATCGCTGCACAAACATAATAGAAAATAAACCGTTTAATTTTTAATCAAATATTTTAGTATACACTGCCATCTCTGATCGAGTCTTATTACTTCGTACCAAAATAAATCTAGACTCTTCCACATCGTTTGTGTGACTTCATTGACGTTTCTAGTTTTTCTTTTTATTTTCATTTTCATTCGAAATAAGTTTTTTGACACATTCGCATTCGACATATGTTCATGTAAAAGCAACCAAAATTAACAATATCATAATAATATTTTGTATTTGTAAAAAATATTCTTAATTTAATTAAACAAAATTATTTAATTGATTTAAAATTTTAAGTTGTTATTCTATGAAAAAATTAATAAAATATTTATATTAAAAGTGAAGTGTTAAAAATAAAAGATTTGTTTTTCTTATTTCTTTGAAATAAGAAAAAATCTCGAGAGTGTGTTTAGAAAAATAATAATAAAAAAAAGTTTTTTTCATTTTAGATTTTTGTGTAAAAAAAAATTATTTTATTATTAATTAGCTATTTATACAAAGTATAAAATTGAGAAAAGTGAATTAAAGTAAATTTATAAAAATCTAACTGTAAAATGGCTGAGAGTAAAGGATCGTTACTGGCTAAATCTGTACAGAAACATGCTGGACGTGCTAAAGAAAAGGTTTGTCATCATTTTATATATTATGTATCTGCTCGAACAAGTGTTTCAACTTTTATCTTCCAAGATCTTGAAAATAGTTACTAACATAAAAAATATAAATATGATAAAAAACTAATCTTTACTGTGGATCAAGATTTCAGGGTATGTATATGTAAATATCAAAATGAGAAATTAACCGCGACCGTCTTCGCGACATACACGCGAAAATCCAAATTCTAATTTTATACACATTTATATTTCATTTATTTTAAATCGAAAATTTTAATTTGATTTCACCGCGGCGAGTACAAGAAAATTTACAGTGCTCCAAATAAAAAAAAAAATGTTTTATTTTTAAATATCACGTTGTTACAATAACAAAAAAGAAATAAAGATAAAACTTAATTCTGGGACAGTCCACTTAACTTGGGTCATGTGTGTACGCAAGAATTCCTCCAAACACAAGCGATATGTAAATAAAAATTGTTAACAATTTGCTTTTGTTGTATGCATATATTCAACACACATACATAATATTGACGATCGTTTTATAAATTGAATAGAAAATATTTTAATTCTTTTATCATGGTTGTGTTATCTAATAAGAATAAACTTTGAAATGGAATAATATCAAAAAATTATGACTAAAGCCGGGATTGGCTTGGAATGGCATAATCCCGCTACTGTGCGATAACAACATATTTGCCTTTATCTCTTTAGGTAACGTGTAAAATACTCCTACTACTGCCATTGATTTATTAACTAGGCGTACATGAGTTCTGTGCTAGACCTTAGTATTGATAGCCCGGTATTTACGATCGTACCTTTAACAATTTATTCTACAAATTTTACAGTTTTATCTCATACCATTAGCATATTTCTTAAGATTAAGAATTTTTTATGTGAAATACTAAAAAACACTTTTTAAATCTTTTTAAATTTAAATTAAATATTTTTTTGCTTCTCTCAATTTTTATTTTCATCTCGCAAAAATAAAATCTCTTAATTGCGCAATTTTTTAGTTTTATTTCTTTCGATGATTCAAAATATTTTATTTACAAATTTGATTAGAGATTAGAGGTTTTAGTAATTTTAAAGTGCAAAAATCTTAGAAGTTAATCAAATTAAATTAACCTTTTATATTTTAATAAAAAAAAAAATTAAGTAAATTCGTTTAAAAAATTTCCAAACACTTTATGCGCCAAAGTGTTTTAGGTGTCCGGTGGTGACCGAAAATAATTATTCTTAATTGAACTAAATATGTACATGATTAGAGTTTTGTAGGGCGATCGGTACAAATTGTGTTAATTTTTAAAATTTGGGCTAATGCGATAATATACATATCTCAAAACCAGTTTTATTTATTTTGAGTGAACTTGATCGGTGGTTAAAAGCTTTGGTTTAATTGGTTTACTTAAGTATGTGGTTTATATATCGCGTCGTAATATTACGACCTTCGATTTTGCAGGGTTTTTATAATTCAAATAAAATGACATCTAAATAATTTTACGTTCGCTTAATTAAGCCGGTAAATATGATATATAAGGGCTATACTTTCACAGATTTAACTGGCCCAATTTTATACCCAAGAGAAGGAATTCTTAACAAGCCGGTTTATTTTATTTTATCAGCCAACTTGTTTTTTGTAGTCCAGTACTGGGGTAAAAACAAGTTTTTGGGGTAAATTTTCAGTTCAATTCGTTTTCAAAAAACCAATTTCATTTCTAACGTAATTTACCAGTTTTTCGTTCCCTGATTAGGTGCTGGTAAAATAAAATAAACCACATCATTATCATGGTTCGGAAATTGTTGATTGTTTTGAGTCTGTGTAAGTAGTTATTAGTATTTATGTTGTTTATGAGCTGAGATGCCTCAATGTTGACGTGTGATGTAGAACCGCGTCTAAGACCATTTTAAGGTCTCTATTTTTGAAGAAGCAGAAATGCATCTATATGAGCGGATTCAGTATACTCACTAAATTAATTATTATATCCCCTATTAATGTGTGTAGAAAAGATTTTTTTTTCACTATTAAGTAACGTTGCATAATTATTAGAACAACAATTCAATCAACCAAACATAATCCAAACTTCTCTATACAAAAATCATGCTTTACTTTAGTCACTGATTTTGTTAATACATCTGGTACCATATTCTCGGTATCTATCGGGTTCAGATTTATATGATTCTCCATTTGTTTTTGTCTAACGAAATGATGTCGTACATGTTTTGCATATGTTTAGTTCTGGGATGATATGCATCGGTTGAAGCCAAGTTCAATGCACTTCTGTTATCACAATACATCGAAATAGATTTATGTTCCTTTTCACTCGAGATATTCATTTGCAACTAACGTAACCATTCAGCTTCTTGAGTTGCCGAAGATAGCGCCTTGTATTCAGCTTCCGTTGTAGACAGAGCTACTGTATGTTGTCGTTTACTAGACCAACTTATTGCACCTCCCTGTAAAACGAAAACATCCTGTACATGATCTGCGCCCATCTCGATCTTTCTGCCCAGTCGGCGTCGCTTTATCAAATTAATTCACAATTTGAAGTTTTAGAATACTTTAATTTGACTTCCTTTCAAATATCGAAAAATTCTCTTTACTGCAATCCAGTGCGAATGATCAAAGTTATTATTAAATCTACTAACATTGTTCACTGCATATGCCAAATCTGGTCTTGTTCCCTGTACCAAATATAATAAGCTTCCTACTGCCTCTTGATAAGGAATATTCGACATGTTTCCGGATTTTTCAGAACTCTTTGTTAATTTTTGGTTTGGATCAGATTCGCCTTAAGTTCAGTTTTAACTTTCTGCTTTAATACATCATCATTTGAAACAATATTTGCCATTTTCTACATTAGAATAAATGCAAGGATCAACCCTTAGACCGTTGAAGTCCAATGTTTATAAGAACTTGTCTTTTTGTTCCACTCTCTGCTTGCTTGTTTCAACTCATAGATGGCTTTGTTTAATTTACAAACCTGAGGACCATTGCTAAAATGTTCTGGTTGATCCATGTAGATTTCCTCTGAGATCTTGCAGAAAAGCTGTCACTGCATCCATCTGTTCTATGTCCAAATCGTACTGAGCCGCTATTGCCAATAAATATCTGATAGATGAGTATCTCACTACCAGAGAAAAAGTTTCTTGATAATCCAAGCTCTTCTTTTGCGCATATCCCTTTTTGACAAGCCTAGCTTTGTACCTTTGAATATTGCCATCAGTATCCAATTTAGTCTTAAAAACCCATTTACAATTAATTGGACGTCTGTTTGATGGTAAATCAACTAATGTCCAAGTTTTATTTGAAATTAGAGCATCATACTCTTCCTGCATAGCTTTCTTCTACTGTTCACCATCAAAATGATTCAGCGCTTCTGCCACAGTTTTTGGATCACAAACTTCATTATTCATTGAAAAATAAACCACATAATCAGTCATAATTTTTGGTTTCGGTATTCTTTCTGACCTACGATGAACTACCGATGAATTTATATCTGCTGTGTCCTTTACTTGATGAGTATTTTCTGGTTCGCAAAACTCAACGTCTTCATCAAGATGCTGTTCCAAACAGTTTTCATTATTTTCACTTAATGACTAATCAGAACAACGTGAATCTATGTTTAATAACACAACAGAATCTACTAAATCATAATTATTTTCTACTCCGTTTAAAAAAGAATCTTTTGTTTTAACTGTATCAGGATGATTCTGTACGTTACTCCCGTATGAAACACTTTCTAGAAATTTTACATCTCTACTTTTAATTAACTGTACATTTTTAGGATTAATTAAACGGTAACCCTTGGTGTTCTCACAATAACCAACAAAAATCCTCTCTTCAGATGTTGGATCCCATTTCTGCAGTTTTTCTTTGGGTACATAAACCATTGCTTTACAACCAAAAATTCTAAGATGACTTATATCTGGCTTTTTACCCGACCAGAGTTCGTGAGGAGTTTTATCGTTATTTCGTTTGGTCGGTGACACGTTTGTCAAATAAACAGCGGTTGATACTGCTTCTGCCCAGTAAATTATGGGTAACCCTGAATTGAACATCATGCTATTAGCTTTTCTAAAATTATGCGATTTAACCTCTCTGAAGTACCATTTTGCTGCGGCGTATATGGTACTGTTGTTTGATGTCCAATGCCATGCTTAACTAGAACATCATTCAAATCATGATTTCAATATTCAGTACCATTGTCTGAACGTACACACTTTATTCGGTGGCCTGTATCATTCTCCACTAATGCTTTGAATCTTTCAAAACAAGTTTTCACTTACGATTTCTTTTTTAGAAAATATACAAAAACTTTACACGAAAAATCGTCTTTGAACGTTAAGAAATACTTAGCTCCACCCACTGATGCTACTTCCATGGGACCACACAAATCTGTATGAATCAGCTCGAGTAAATTAGATGTCTGCGAAACTGAGCTTTTAAACGGCTGTCGTGCTTGTTTCCCTTGAATACATGAAATACGCGATTCGTTTTCGGCAAATTTTAAACCAAGTACCATATTTTGCAGCTTATATCGATGCCACAAATTACTGTTTTCTGATGTTGTCATCAATAACATATTATTCGGAGGTCGATCTAATTTGTACATGTTGCCTACTAATGTGGCTGATGCTAAAACATTTTTATCACATGTCACTTTGTAACCATTTGTGCTGATTTTGACCAAATATCCCTTTTTAGTCATCTGACTCACAGAAAGAAGATTTACTGTCAAATTTGGCACATATAAAACATTATTTATTTTCTGCTGTTTTGATTTGCCATCTACTAGTACTTCAATAGATGATATATTACGCATCAATTCTACAAGTAACCTCTCACTGTTTGCCACAATAATTTCGCGAATATTAGACTCAGTTGTATTAAACAACCAATCCTTTCGCATCGTCATATGCATTGACGCTCCGGAATCAATATACCAATCATCTAGATTCACTGTGTCCATCGAGAACGCTGAACTTAAACCAGCATGAGAAGGTTTTGATTTATCATCATTTTTGTTTTGATTTTTGCAATCCTTTGCTATGTGACCATTTTTATTGCAACTAAAACAACGAGGTCGTTTGCCTTTTTGTAACTGAAACTTATTTCCTTTATTTGACGAACTGTTGCTAAAATTCTTTTTATTTGTATAAAAAGCAGCTTGAGAATTAACATTCTTTTGTACATCCTGTAGCAACTTTATTTTGATTGAGTCACCTGTAATGGCCACACCTGAGCTCTCGATTCCCATGATCATCGGTTCATACTGTTCTGGTAAGCCTGCTAGCAACATCGTGCCAACCCATTCTTCACTAACAATAAGTTCAATTTCTGTCAATTTATGATCTGCTGTAACAATTTTATTGACATATTCTTCCGTACTTGCACAGCTATTGAGCGTAGTTGTTATTAACTTGCGCAATAATCCAACTTTTCGTGACAATCCTGAATCTGCAAAAGTAGATTTTAACTTATCCCAGACCATTTTCGATGTTTTTGTATCCATGATATGTATACGTAGTTGATTTTATCAACGAACAAAATGATTTTGGATTTCGTTTTTACATCCTGCTTTTTAAAGTTTTAATCATCTTCTTTTATATCACCGGATACAAATACAACATCCCATAAATCTTCATGTTCGAGATAATTTTTAACTGCAAACGCCCACGATCCATAATTTTCTCGACCTAACAATTTTTCTACATGAACATTTCCAAATGACGCTGCCATTTTTTAGGTTAGAAAAATTCGTCGATTTGATTTCACAAAAAACTAATTTAATTATTATTATTTTTTATTTAAACGATACTTAATCAACAACGCTAATTTTTAACTATTTTTTATTAGTGACGTAGGCCCATAACCTGTTGGGATTGTTTAATAGAAATAAAAGACAGATAGTTCGGAAAACACGTTTATACATAAGTACATTTTATTATGTATATACAAAATATGTCTTCACCAAAGTGAAGTCGGTAACAATACAACAAATGATTATGGTTGAGTGGTGTTGTTCACTTATCCAACAATAATAAATACTAATGATTAAACATATTTACAATGATACATTTATTGAATTAAATAGATATATAATTTAATTTTTCAATAACTTGCAATACTCTGGTGCAAAACTATATTTTACTTTTCTATACTAATCATAATGGAAAAAAAATAATACGATCATTTTTTGTTTTGTCACGACCTACGATGGTAGACCGGGTTTTTGTGTCTCTGCCATCCTTCTTTTTAAGAGTTCATGAAATTTCGAAAATTGACATTTAAATTTAACGTTCAAATTTGATTTGTAAACATCGCCACAATACTTCCTCCCCAATGAATTCGGAAGTATTTATGAAAATGCAAGTTACCGAGCCCGAAATTATACCAAATAAAAGAACCGACGGTGATCCAGAAGCAGCTTTCAGTCAAAACGTGACAGTGGTCTAATTTTTCTTCCAGTCCTGGTTTGAACTGGTTCCTTTGGTGGAAGATTGAAGCGAATCTTTTTTTAACGCATTTGTACAATCAGAACCCGGCTCGTTATCAGTTCTCTCACTCAGCGGGACCGCCGGAAGCAATCCTCCAATGTCTGCATTCTCCGCGAAACACGGTTTGAGGCGATCCAGGGACACGACACTACACCTGACCTGCCGGTTACGTCAATAGTGAAAAACGTATCCTCTCTTTCGAGAACTTTAAACGGTCCTGGTGGTTGTAAGTATTTCCTCACAAAATCTGACCTTAAAAACACATGTGAACACGTTAAAAGTTCTCTGCTTACGAAAGTTTTTTACATTAAATTTCCTGGTCTGGTTGCCGGAGACGGTCTTATCTCGTCAAAATGTTTTTTAAGATTATTAACAAAATCTGTTTGAAGAATTTTATCTGTCGAAAAAGAATTTAGAAATTGACCAGGCACCCTCAACGTACTTCCGTAAACAAGTTCAGCGGGAGAAGTTTTAAGTTCCTCACTATATAACGTGCGTAAACCTAACAGTATGTTTGGCAAGAACGTTACCCAATCAGTTCGATCGTGACACATGATTGCGGTCTTTAACGTTTTGTACCATCTCTCAATCATACCATTGGACTTTGGGTTATAAGCCGTCGTTCATACTCGTTTGAATCCGATCAATGCTAACAACTCATTAAAAAGGCAAGACTCAAACTGCGAACTTTGGTCGGTGACTATAACGTTTGGTGCACCGAAGCGTGAAATCCACGTGGAGTATACCGCAGAAGCGACAGTAGCTGCAGTAATATCAGAAACTGGAACTTCCTCAGCCCACCTCGTATACCTGTCGATTAATGTAACGCAATACCACTGGTTGTCAGAAATAAGCAAAGGACCAAATTATCATTTAATTGATAAGATCCGAGAGGTGAAACGGTGTGTCTTGAAATTTTGGATTTCTGACAAGGTAAACAGGATTGTGCCATAGTTTTTGAATCTTTCGTGATGGAGGGCCAGATGATATTTTTCGTCAATAATTTAGTTATTGCTTTAATTCCAGCGTGTGAAAGATTTGGAATAAAATTCAGGTGAAGCGAAGACACATTTTCCAGGATTGATTATTAAACCGATGTCTGATAATATTTGGAAAACTATTTCGAGATACGCGTGATGTTCCTCGAAAGTTTTAGACGCTATCAGAATATCATCTAAGTAGATGAATGCGAAATTAAGTCCCAACAATACGGATTGCATGAATCTCTGAAAAGTTTGCGGTGCGTTCCTGAGACCAAAAGTCATTTTAGTGAATTCAAATAAATAGAAGGGAGTCGCAATAGCGGTTTTTGGAATATCAGACGGTTCAATAGGGATTTGATGATAAGCTTGGACAAGATCAAGAGTCGAAAAAACCGTACATCCTTCAAGTTGTTACGAAAAATCTTGAAGATGTGGAATGGGATAACGATCTGGAATAGTAACACGATTCAGACTTCGGTAATCTCCACATGGTCTCCAATCTCCATTTTTCTTCAAGACAAGATGCAAAGGACTAGACCATGCACTATTTACTTGGACGACAAATTCAGCCACCAGATTATCGAATTCCTGTTTTGCAATCATTAATTTATCAGGTGCCAAACGTCTAGTTTTGATGTCGTTGGATCTAGAAGACAATGTTTGCCAAGATCAACTATCAATCCAGAACTTTTAAGGAAATCAGCTCCGATAATGGGCAGCGAGACATCTGCCAATATAAATTCCCACTTAAAATTACGCCGTAACCCAAAATCTAAATTTAGAATTTTTGTTTCATAAGCTTTAATTGGCGTTCCATTCGCAGCGAATAATTTGGAAGTAGTTAATGCCTGAAAATGATAATAACACAAATCGAATTTTGGGTTAACCCGACCTCTAGATCTCGAACGAGAATTTGTACGATTTCTATTATTTGAACGAGATCGAGATCTAGGGTTAACCATAGATTTCAGCCAAAATTTTTATTCTAAAATCTTCTAATTTAGCGTCTAAATTAGATGCATCAGAAATGCCAGTTGGATTGTCATACCCGTTAGATGCTGCAGACGAGAATAACGGTGACATCACCTCCATCATGTTATCTACACGTGTTGCCAACACATCTAACGTTACATCATTCTCAAAAGTCGTCAGGATAACTTGAACCTGCGAAGGCAACCTCTTCATCCAAAGTTGTCTGAGCAACTTGTCGTTAAAATTACTGCCAGCATTCAACCTAATTTGACTCAGTAATTGCGACGGCTTTTTATCACCCAAAGTCAGGTTTGTCAGGACATTGTTCAGGCGTGACATCTCTGACTCGCCCAACACACGAATCACTTCCTCTTTAAATACAGAATGGGGAAGTGCACAAAGATCGAGTTGAAAGAGTTTTAACTTTATTTTTTTACAAAAATATCTGTGCACAATGTGCTGGATTTATTTTATACTAATGACGTACACGTGTATGTCAGTGCGCAGTAGAGGTGATTGTTTGCATGCAGGCCTAAAATTCAAAAAACTATAAGGGACACAAATAGTTAGAATCATCTGACAAATCACGTGTCCACAAAAATTATTTATGGTTGATGTAGCCCGATTCGCATCGGCAATATGGTGGTATAAATATTGCTTAATCGTTTGTTGCTTCAGCTATATTTCTTCATCACTACTTAGTTCACCGAATATTATATCGTTAACAATGTCGTCATCAGTTTGAAGTTCGATGGTTGTAAGAGCATCGTATAATACCCCGTTTTGCGAAGTATCTGTAGTGAATCATTATCTTGGACTAAATGTGCATCGGTATGTCATCTTCGTCCAATTTTTCGGCAATAGTGTTTCTGAATAGCTGTGCGAGAGGCAAATCGTCTTCTGCATTAAATCCAGAATCAACCAGGTCTGCATGTTTGAAGTAGCTTTTGGCTGTATTAGCTGTTATTCCAAGCTTCTGCTACCATAACGATCGCATCCAAAATGTTTAGGTTAAACCACACTCGTTTCATCAACTGGCCGAACCATCTGCATCACAAGTTTTTTGCGATAATGGTGTTTGAGATTTTTTATTATTATTTTTTATTATTATTGAATAGATAATTGAAATTGTGTTAGGTGATAAAAATTCCAATCGTATTGCTTGTAGCTCAATCTTTGTATGTGATTGAAATTGTCAAGCAATAGAATATGTTTTTCTGCTTTAATATTTCGGCATTCCATAGACGAAACTTCTTTTCAAACAAAGCAAAAGTCATCCAAACTTTAGAATTTGCCTCAACGTACGCAGACAATGTGTGGACGTTTTTGAAGCATCGTGGTTTTTTAAACCTATCAATAACCATTAATTTTCGTTTAAGGGGTCCGTCCATGTTAGCTGCTAGCAATAAGTACTGTTATTCGGTTTTTTGCCATTTTGCCACTTGTATATCCCTTTTTCTAACAAACAAAAAAAAATGTTGGGCTCAATTTAAGTCCAAATCACACAAATGTCTGAGTAAAAAAACATTGTAAGAAATGGCGTTTTTCATAAAAAATTTTACTTGATTTGAAGTACAACCAACACAATTGTGTGTATAGTTATAGTGTTTTTTCCGAACGAAAATAAGTTAGAAAGGAATACATACACAAATGTATAAATTGGTTCGAAACACTTACAAAAATAAATTTTTGACATAATTATTTTGCCTGGCCCACACAATTGTGTGGGCAGGCAGGAAAAGGGATATTTGTCCCCCTTAAATTTCAGAGTCTTGTTTGGAGTCAATTGAAAGGGGCCGGTCTGATTCGCAATAAAAATGTCATTATCAGTGAATCCAGCACGTAAAGCTGGCCAAACCTTCTTTATCCAATCTTCTGTGATTGCTATTGGAGCCGAATTTGGTTCACCTGCAGATATTTGGGGGAACACTATTCCATGTCGTAGTCTGAATCGCGTAAATCCAGCTTTCAGAGCAACTACATATAGATCGATTTTTTGAATAATTTACCAAACTCATTTGCTTTTTGCTGAAGCATTGGTCCATTTATCGGTACATTTTGACTTCGTTGTAATTTAAATCACTAACAGAGCTTGCGGTCTGTCATGTGAAACGGTTTTGGGTCTATTAATTTTTAGTGATTGAGACTAACAGTTTCGTATAGATTCACGATTCTTCAATATCGTAGATATAGTAGAGTGTGCCAATCCAAATTCAGACGGCAGCTTGGCACTCCATTCTCCAGCCTCTAAACGGCATATGATTGCCGATTTTTCCTCAACGGTAAATGGTTTCCGTTTTATGGTCACTGAACTCTTTTTCATATTGAGGCTGAAACAAATGTTTATTCAAATATTTTTTTATTTTAAGTTAAATACGTTTATAACTTATTCCATTAATTATTCTTAAAATTTTTAACACAAATTATCAAAATTAAATACAGTAAAATATTTCCTCTACGGAACGAATTAATCGTGTTCTTGTAAGTTTTCCTGTATTAGTTAAATATAATTCAAAAACACAAACGGCATACATTTTTATGTATTTATTTAAACAAATTTTTCATTGAAAATGATGTTTCTTACTTTTCCGATTTAGAACTTAATATTTACTCGTACTCTCATAGCCAATACTTGAAATTTGAAATCAATTTTTTTTACGCGTCACCTGAGTTCCTTGTTTTATACAAATCTATTATGAAAATGGGAGCGGAAAATGTGAACTCATATGAATTTTGATCTATTTTTGGAGCAACGGTTACAAAAATTTGATGTCATCAATTCCTAAAATAAAAAATTATAACAAACGTTGAAGCGACCCTGACCAATAAATAGCTCATAGATAAATAAGGTCGATTTTCTTGATTTGCAGAGTGCGCCTTAGTTGTATTAATAACAGTTTTTAGCTACGAACTACATATAAAACTTCGGCAAGAAAATAAGCGATAGCATTCACGGACTGAAAACGTTGGGTATAATAATCTAATCACACAGATAAAGGCCACGCAGAAAATCCCGCGCAATGCGAGTAATGTTTGTCAGTCAAGTTAGTAATTGTACAAAATTCTGGATGTATCAAATTTATACTCTCAAAATTTTGTGAAAACAGAAAATCTAAGACATCCTTTATTGAAACCGCCAAAACTCGACCATTTTGAACATTGTGCGGAGCGTCAAGCACAAAAAGTTTTTCATGTGAGAAAATGATATCTTCACCCGCGGGCCATGAAAGCAACTCTTTAATTCGAGCTCTGCGTTTCTCTTTTATGGCATCCGTAAGCTCGTGAATTTTCTTTTTCTTGAAAGACATTCTTAAGTCGTCCTTGAGTATTTTTCGGATTGACTCGCGCTTCAAAATTAATTTTTCTGCAATTTTCCTTGCCGATCTGTCACAATTCCTGCGAATTGTTCGCATGCTTCTTTTGCGCACGATAAACAAATTGTCTGTTAATTCCCAGATGTTTCACTTCTCGAAAAATCTCCCCACTTTTCAAACCACTTTTGAATTTATTCACAATTAATGATGGTAAGTTTGGCATGGTCACAACAACGCTATAACGCAACAAATCTAATTTTTTTTTCATGTACCATTATAGAACGCCTAACGGTACCTCACGATTTAAATATTTTCAGATTTTTTAGCATCGTTTGTTTTACGCGGGTACTCAAACTTTTGTAACCATATACAGTAGTGGTCAGATAAATGTTACCATCCAAAAAATTTTGATGTTTCGAAAAAAAATTCAATTTTTAACCATTTATTCAATCCATTTTCTGTAATAATAGACGGAATAATAAATAACTAAAAATGGAAAGGAAGCTAATTATGGAAAATAGGATGTTGAACAAGAAATATTTATTTAAATTACAATTAAAGGTATTTATTTGTTAGCATACAATCAAGTAATTCATTACAATAAATATTAGTAAAAATGAAAGCAATTTTTAAAAACTTTCGAATAGTTGCAAGTATGACCATTGAGAAGTATTTTAAATTAAGAAATTTTAAATTCGTCTGTATTATTACTTTAAAATTTTCGGCTTTTTTATAGACAAATATTATTTTCTATGGCATTCACAATGTTTGAGGTCTTTCGGGCCACCAAAAAAAGAGGTCATTACCTTACAATATCTCTACCACAAAGAGGAAACTTGAGGAAGTTCTCATTTTTGTAAAGGGTTGACTTTGAACATACAAGTACCCTTGAAGTTAAAAAGGGGGGGGGGGGTGTGCATTTTCTACTTTGTGGTAGAGATATAGTAAGTTAATGACCTCTTTTTTGGTGGCCCGAAAGGTCTCAAACATTGTGAATGTCATAGAAAATAATATTTGTCTATAAAAAAGCCGAAAATTTTAAAGAAGTATTTTAACATTTGGTGTGCCTTCCGCCGCCGCGGGCTATAATGACGGCTAAAATCCTAGCAGGCATGGAGTTAATAAGATTCCTGCAATATTCCACCGATATCTCGTTTTCCCAAGCTTCAATTAGTGCTTGCTTTAATTCTAATTTAGTTTTTGGGTTTTCCCTACTGACCCGCTTCTTTAAAATTGCCCAACAATTTTCTATCGGGTTCAAATCGGGACTGTTCCCAGGCCAGCTCAGTTTTACCATACCTATTTGTTGTCATATTCATTCACCTGTTTAATGTAGAAGTAGATGATATATCGTCCATTACAATACAATTCGATTGCCAATATGATACACTAAATTAAAAAAAAAATAACTACCTTTATGGCTCGATGGCACGGAGCAGAATCATCTTGGAAAATCGGGTTAATGGTTATTGGAAACAGCCTTTCAATTGAGGGATCTGAAAATTTTTTTAAGATGTCAATATACCCGTTAGTTTTTAGTGTTCCATTAATAAACGCCAAGTCTCCACATCCATAGTAGCTGATGCATCCCCAGACCATAAAACTTGTTGGAAATTTATTTTGCGTTATTATAATGTACTAGTGTAAATCTTCATTTACCTTTCGGCGCACGTATGTGATACCATCCGATTGGTTTATACTAATTTTAGACTCATCTGAGAAAATTACTCTCTTCCAATCATTTACAGACCAATTCCGGTATTTTTTTGCAAAATCGAGCGACGCAATTTGCATTTTTTTTTTGTCAAACCCGGTTTCTTCATTGGCCTTCGCCCATTGAGACCCATTTGTTGCAATCTTCTACGAACTGTTCTTGCGCTAATATTTATTCCAAAACGTTCTCTTACCTCATTACTTAATTTATTAGAAGTAGAAAATCTGTTTTTCAAACACATGTTTTTTTATTTTGCTGTCTATCCTCTGGGTTGTCTTTTTGTTTGATTTTCCTGTTCCCACGGCGCTTTCTGTTGTATTTGTAATATCAAATTTATTTATTAATTTCAAAACCGAAACGTGACTACATCCCATTTTATTTGCTATGTATCTTGCAGAAAGATTCCCTCTCGCAGAGCTAAGATTACGCTTTTTTGCTCAGAGTTTAATTTTCTCATTGTTTTCGTGCTACAACTTGCGCAGTTTTGATCACAACTGATGAAATTTCAAAGCAAAACAAAAAAATATTTTTTTGATCCCGTTACTCCTAAATTTATAAAAACAAAGTATACACAAAAAAAATTAAGGTAACCTTGAAACATTTCGATAAAAATGCATTTGTATGAACAACTTTGATTATTTTTCGTATGATAACATTTATCTGACCACTACTGTATAGTGGTCACACCTGTAGATAGTAATTTTTAATTTTTCTCGATCCAGGTAATAAATTAAGAAAAATTAACAAACGACTCTTTGAAAAAGTTTATTTGGCCTGAAAAAAATCAAAATTGAATCTTTTTGTGACGAAGGTCTTTCGTTTCTTCAAAACGGCTTAATATTACGCCGCCGTTATCCAACTATAGCAATCCAGCTGGAGATCAATAAATAGTATTTCGAAAAAATAAGAAAACTTGTTAAGGCCGTCAGTAACTGTGCCAAAGGCGCTCGAAAAGGGATTTTCAGTTGGGCCTTAAACAGTATTTGACTCCTGGAACATTCAAAAATGAAGCCAAAAGAAATAAAATTATTTCCAAGGTACAAAGCCGCACGATGTGAATTTGGCCGCGGCTGGTGGTTACACTTATGACTTGTCTTATTTCATTTCATTCTAAGAGATCCAGCTACCTAGTCCCATAGCCAAGTGTTGCTATTCAACCTAAAATTCAAAAAAATGATGGTTATATAGTTATGAATCGCGGTGTAAACCGTTGTTTCTATGTACAACTATCGATAATTTATTATTCCTTTAAGCAATAAATACTTCTTACATAAAGTTATTATATTTATATATTTCAATTATGTACATATAAGACATTTCATAATACAGCTTGCCCCAAGCACCGTGAGTTATGCCATAACAGTTAAATAATTAATATACTTGCTATGTGTGAAAACAGCCTAGAAATCGGTCAGCAATTAGGTAAAAACAAAAACAATAAGAGACAGTAATAAAGCGTTGTGTGATTCAGGTTCTTCCAAAATTGCTACGTTGTAGTAAAACGCGGAGTAAGTTTTACATATTCTTATTGCCGTACATAAGTTATTCAATTAAGCAGAAACTTCTGCTATAAAAATTGTGCTGATATTCGTTTACAAAAATTATTTTGGTGCCCCAACGTCTATGCCAAAATTAACCAGAAAAATACCTAAAGACATAGTTTCCTCTTTAAACACAAACAGATTCGGTTTACGATACGTTATCATACCATCCGAAATAATATTATTCGCACTCTGTAGTGTGTTGAAGTAATTTGATACACTTGGCCACGCCAACATTCAAACATGAAAAAATCGATTTGACCATTATGGTAAATAAATAATTATTTATTTTTATGATTTATTTATTATTTTAAAATAAAAAAATTAATTACGCTTCCACAGAATTTTTAATATACCGGATCAAAGTCTCGCGGAGTGAACTTGATAGAAACGTTTAATATTGAATTTTGATTACATGTTGTTGATAATAAAATGTTCATGTTCGACAAATTAAATATTATTACGTTTACAACACACCATATCAAAGGGTTAGAAACGGATCTGTGTGGTTACAAAATAAACATTCCCACGCATAATTTATACACAAACAAAAAAAAAAAATCGTTAAACATTGGTGACAATATGGTCGTAATTTATCATTTATACATTTTTGACGCCAATCATGTAATGTCTTTTTGTATATGTCACTTAGAAACTCTCTTTCGTGTTTGTTGCTTCTATCGATTTTTTGGATTTGTGTTGCTACCGTTTTTATACTTTACTACACGATACCACGATACGTGCTAATTACAGTTCATTAAAAAGTGGCGCAATACTACACTGACTATATAGTAACTATACTATAAATATACCGCAAGTCCAAAACAAATCCATCGAGATTATTTGATTTGAAATATTTTTCTTTTCTAATTTTATCGCGGAAATTGTTTGGGAAATTTCATTTATTTATTTAGAAAATTTCCTTTTAGTTTTTTGCTTTATTGTTTTGATATGTGGGCGCAATAAACACAATAATATCAAAATTATATATGATATTCGATAAAAATTTAAATTTTATTGCACTCATACTCATACAATTTACGTAGTTCTATATAATATAATGACGGTGACACATAAACTCGTTATAAATCATTACAATTGAAATAAAGTAAGCAAAATTTTAATTTTATTTTAAATCAACCGTCCGCCGTCAATGGTTTATTCAAATTATTTATTTATGTACAATCGAAATTAAAATATTTACTATATTATACATGTTTGGATGTAGGAATACGTCATTTAATATTTAAAAAATCCGCATTTGCCCATGAAATTAGCGTGACATCTGATTTGAGATTAGATTATTATTTTTTTTTTATATAAATTGCTCTGTTGCTACTAAATCAGTCAATTTGAATTACGTATAGTTTGTGGTTTATTATTATTAAAAATTTGCTGCAATCCGGAGACTCCCGCATTCAATGCCGCGTCGGGTCCATCGTGCAAGCAAAAGATTTACGTTATACTAATAAATTAACCAAGTGAGACCTATTCTTGGGATTGTTCTTGGGATGTTGCATTTTGTCACAATAAACATGTTAGATGCTAAAAATTCTTTGTATAAATACAAGCCGCTGAATTGAACTTGTTTTATCCCATTTTGGCCTCTAACTTCAAAAAAATCGGTTAGAATATTTTAAATGACGAAAGTCCTTTTTATGTTCCATATACAGTCGACTCTGTCTATCTAAAACTTTATCTATGTTGAAATTCTTCTTATGTAGAATTTAAATTAAAGTACGTTGCGATATCCTAGGAAAATAGTATTTCCTATCTCAAACTTTTTCTATATGAAACTGCTTTTTATGTCGAAGTAATCTTGGAGGAAAAAATCGAACAAATTCCTCTTTCTATTTCGAAATGTCGGTTTATGGGCATTCGTTACAGTTATAGTAAATTATGTATGTAATTAAAATTACAATGCCGCTAACTCACCTAACTGTTTATTTTTGTCCATGCAATAATTTTACTTAGATCGGGGAATCCATTTTTTGACGTAGATACGTCTTTAAATTGGCTTTCATATAGGGAGGCAATTCAGAAAACTGATAACAAAATCGGGAGATACAGTTTGATTGCAGCTATACCTATCATCTACATCCAAAATTTAATTACACCACTCGATAGCTATAACGGGTTAAAAATTCGTTACGTTGTGTGGGGACTGTGACGCATCGCTTTCGGTGGAGGGGGAAACACCGCCATTTTAGTTTTCACCGTTTGTATTGAACCCTGTATTTTCTTAACCGATTATGATGAGATTATGGATATGTTGGTCGAGATTCTTAAATGATTTTTGGAAGAAGTTCTGAAATATGGCAACCTGAAATGGAACTCGGTATTTTCTTTTTTGTGGCGAAAATTAAAATGGCCGTGTTTCCCCTCCATCGAAAGCGATGCGTCACAGTCCCCACACAGCGAAACGAATTCTTTGATCCTTTAGCTATTGAGTGGTGTTTGATGTAGCTGATATTTCGAATCCGCTCGAAACGCGATATTTTAAAACGCGATATTTCAAAACGCGATATTTCAAAATGCGTTATGGTATAGAATGTGCCTTGCGAAGCGACGGGAGCGTAGCGACCCGATTTATACCGATCCTATATACTCTCGCTCCTATCGATTTTTAAATTCCCATAAACTGAAATTAAATTTCCCCTTCACCCACCTGATATAACCTGTTCCTAAATTCTCGTTTTGTACCATATCGCGTTTTGTACCGTATCGTGTTTTGAAATATCACGTTTTGAAATATCGCGTTTTATACTATATCGCGTTTTGTACTCTATCGTGTTTTGAAATATCGCATTTTAAAATATCGCGTTTTGATAATTCGCCTTTTAAAATATCGCGTTTCAAATGAGACCCATTGCAAACAAAAAAGGGAATTAAAAAAAGGGATTCCCCGATTTAAGTAAAATTGGTGCAGGGACAAAAATAAACAGTTAAGTGAGTCAGCGGCTTTGCAATTTTAATTATACAAACATACATACATTTAATTATACCCAATCCTCTTCCCGTAATTCATTTATCTCGAATTTTATTTTTCGCTTCCTTGGAACTTTGAGATAAACAAAGTTGACTATATTACAACTTACAAGTACCTTTCCGGGCTTGGTTATTTTGGTACAGTTAGTGGAAGAGATTAATAAAATATTTACTTCGAATTGACTATTGAAATGATGAACTCAAACTGTCATATGATGGATGTGAATTTTACCCTTACCCCCCCCCCCCCCCCCCCCCCCCCCCCCCCCGTTAACTGCTACTTTATATTTTATTTTGGTTTCAAATTCCAGAGTTTTTATAAAAATATAATACTTACATGTAATGTTTTATAATTTATACTATTGTATGTATTCATTGATCAGTTCTAAAACGGTTTAACGATGGACATTAGGGCAGTGGCACTATTCTGGTTTTCCCTGGGAATAGGGAATTGGGAAAAATATTTTCATAGCATTTTTGTCTAAATTATATTTTTCTGGCCTACTGTTGGAATCAGTTTAGTGTAAATATTTTTGAAACAATGATATATTGGGAATTATTTTTCCCTATAAAAATTGTGTAGAACAAAAGTTTCCCAATCAACTTTGTTTCGAAAATATTTACACCAAACTGATTCCAACAGTAGGCCAGAAAAATTTAATTTAGACAAAAATGCTATGAAAATATTTTTCCCAATTCCCTATTCCCAGGGAAAACCAGAATAGTGCCACAGGTGGCGATGAGACTCGGAATTATAATAGCTGGAGCCTTTAGTTTACGAATTCATCCCAATCTGTCTCTAATAAATTTTCCTGTTATCACTAAAAGTATTTTTAAAATTGTTGAAAAATTGGTTTCTGCAGTTGTCCGTATTTAAATTAGCAATATCCCTCAAATTTTAGACTCGAAAATTCATGCACGAAGTATCAAATTACAATACTCGAAGTTATCCGGCTTTGGTTCTCCAGAAAATTTATGTCAATAGTAAGCACAATTTAGTACAAAAGGTAATTTGATTTTTTCAGAAATAATCAACATTTGATTTGTAAATTTACGTTCCAAACCAAAATCAATTTTAGAATCTCCAATTTTTCTTATAACCCGTTTTAGGGTTCATAATGAGTTTGGAAATGATCGAGTTTCATTCAGCAATTTCAATTTTTAGCATTACTCCGAAAATTCCTTTTAGCAGTTTAGTTTGATCAAACGATAGAATTAGGTTAAAATCGTAATGCCATTATTCATACCGAATTTAATTGAAATGACTGGTTTTCACGCAGTATGGTCGATACTGGCCTGTTTAAAAGTTATTATTTGATCAGAATTTATTTAGTTCCAATCAGATTGAGGTCCGGTTTGGTCGAACGCCAATTAAACATCCCCAATTAATTTTTTGTCGCAGTCTGAAAAATTCTAGCGCATCTTTGATATCCTAATAACCACATGTCACTAAAAATGTCAAGAAATTAACAAATTTTTGTGTTTGTTTGACAAAATTAATGTCAATTTTTTGTCTTTAATTTGTTGATAAATACATAGTAGCCTAATTCCACCAAACTGCTGCCATAATTTCAGTCGATAAGTTTGTCAATTTTGGTGAAGAATTCATAGTTTTAATTTTTTGCGCCCTTTAAGGTAGCAGAACCCATTCAGCAGAACATTACAAGATAGTATGGATAATTATAGGCTAATAATAGGCTAATTAAATGCTCTATTAAACAATTTTGGGCTCCATCCCTTCCAACAAAAACGCGGGTTCTGCTAGCTTTAGAAAAAGTTAGCAGAACCCATATCGAAAACGATTTAAAAACAATTTCAAAATTAAAGGTTAATTTTAGGCTAATTAAATGCCCTATTTAAATTTTTTTATTCTGCTCGTTCTAGGATAGCATAAGGCTTTATCACTTCCAAGCTAGCAAACCCAAATCGAAAATCAACTGACATACAAATAATTTTAGACTCATTATGGCCTAATCAAATGCCGCATTAAAAATGTTTGGACTCCACTCGTTCTTGACCAAACTTCAGGTCATTTAATCCAAAGCTAGCAAAACAGTGCTCTATTTTGTCAGTTCATCTCAAGTGTGTTTTACGTTTTTATAAGGAATAAAAATAACGAACCCTTTGTTCGTGGTCTTATTGGTCTCAAATATTGTATTTTAAATGGAATTGCATGTGCTGAATCGCTGAAAATGTTACCGAAGGCTTACGGTGAATCGACTTTATCTAATACTCGTGCATATGAGTGGTACAGTTCATTCAAAAGCGGTCGGGAATTGGTGGAAGATTTGCCTAGCACTGGTCGGCCTCAACTGAAGTTCGACTTGAAAATCGTCATTTAGGTTTGAGAGAGATAGCCACCGATGTACACGATTGTTTGGGTATAAAACGCGTTGCTGCTCGCTAGTTCCAAAACACCTGAATTTTGATCAAGAACGATTGCCCAAAATTTATTAATGGGGTATTTGATTAGGCTTAAAAATAATTAGCCTAAAATTAACCTTTAATTTTCCAATTGTTTTTAAATCGTTTTTTGATATGGGTTCTGCTAACTTATTCTAAAGCTAGCAGAACCCGCGTTTTTGTTGGAAGGGATGGAGCCCAAAAATTTTTAATAGAGCATTTAATTAGCCTATTATTAGCCTATATTTATCCATACTAATATCTTGTAATGTTCTGCTGTATGGGTTCTTCTAGCTTAAGGGACTTAATTTTTTTCAATTTTACATTCTCATTTTATTCATGTATGTATGTATTATATTGGGGGGTGGGGGAGGGGGGGAGGCAGGCTGTTATCTCGAAAACGGTCCAAAGTAGGAGAAAATGACACAATGAAAAATGTTCAGTTTCGAGGGGAATGTTTAGTGGTGATCTTGAATGATTAGATTATACGCTGAACCGTACTCAGATCTTGATCACTTTGAAAGAGGTTATGGCACAGTGGTTAAACCTTTGCCGTTTGTATCGGGAGGTACCTGGTTCGAATACCGATAGGGGCAGGATGTAAAAAAGATTTTTCATCATCTGATTACGATCGGTGATGGAAATGAACGCAACTATGACACCGTGTTGGAGTGCAACACTCATGGGCCGACCCGTCTTCCGTCAGCCTATAGCCATGCCATTACATGGAGCTATGCAATGTGCAGATGGTTCTATGTAAATCAGACCTATAGCTGTAAGTCCTCAATTTGGCAAGCAATGCGTAAGGTAGGACGTCAAAAGTGAACCGCTGAAGAGTTGGGAGTGCTTAGGCCCAAAACAGATTGCATAGAATAAAAAAAAACCAGACGCGATATTTCAAAATGCGATATTTCAAAACGCGATAAGGTACAAAACGCAATTTGGTACAAAACGCGATATTTCAAAATGCGATATTTCAAAATGCGATATTTCAAAACGCGATATTTCAAAATGCGATATGGCACAAAACGTGATATGGTACAAAACGCGATATTCAAAACGCGATATGGTACAAAACACGATATTTCAAAATGCGATATTTCAAACCGCGATATTTCAAAATGCGATATGGCACAAAACGTGATATGGTACAAAACGCGATATTCAAAACGCGATATGGTACAAAACGCGATATTTCAAAGCGCGATATGGTACAAAACGCGTTATGGTATACAGAACGTGCATTGCGAAGCGACGGAATGTTGTTTTTATGTAGATCGATTTAATAATAGTAAAAGACTCGATTATTTTTATTTTTAAGTATTTTTATTTATTTTATTATTTCACTGTTTATACCATTTTTTGCTTCTTTCCGGAAACCCTTTATATTTACTTCTGATTTAAAGTGAAGTTGCATGCGTATATTATGTAAGCACCCAATGAGCATAAAAATGTAAGTACATTAATTCTGGAATCTTTCTCCAACACTTTCTCCTATATACTCTTGCTCCTATTGACTTTTAAATTCCTATAAACTGAAATTAAGTTTCCCTTTCACCCCTTGTACTCAATCACGTTTTGAATTATCGAATTTTGAAATATCGCGTTTTGTCCCATATCGCGTTTTATATCGTATCGCGTTGTGAATTATCGCGTTTTGAAATATCGCGTTTTGATAATTCGCGTTTTAAAATATCGCGTTTCAAATGAGACCCATTCACCACGGCTGGATTTACAGACGTCGGTCCCATGGTCAAAATTGTTGGTGACATTTTCCAACAGGGACGTTTCTATGGCATTTATCTCGGCAATGATGTTGTTTTTAGGGCTTGGATCGTGGCTGGAATACAACGTACATTTTACTTTTCAAAAATCCCCATAATCCAGGATATTCGACGATATTCTCATTGCATGGTATTGCGTACAATTGATGATAACCGCGTTTCCGTCCTCATTTTCCAAAAAATAGGGTCCGATGATGCCGTTTGGTTACAAAACACACCAAACAGTCACTTTTTGAGGATGCAACGGCTGCTCTTGATATTCGCAAGGATTCTCGTTGGCCCAAATGCGATGGTTTTGCTTCTTTAGCATTCCATTCAACGTGAAAATCGCCTCATCGAATTGCGCGAAACGCGTTTTTAATTTTTTCACCATTTTTGTAGTGATCTAGAATAACTTTAATACGGCCTTCAATCGAATATGACTCCATAGCGATAAATGGCAAAGATTCAACTAACAAAATGACTTGCAATGACAGAAAACAAACATATGGCATATTTGCAAAATTATTTTTTATTTGAAGCGTATTTAACCTTCACCTGGCACACCTCCCCTGAGTAACATACCTGGCATTGTGGGGTTCGTACGAACCTCAGTGAGAAATATCCTTATAAAACTTGAAATATTGATATTTTTTTTTTAGAAAAAATCAGAGATCATCTGTAGATAGATAAGGGTGGAATAGTCAGAGTTCAGAAAAATCAAGATCAGCGTTCAGAAAAAATTCGGAAACTTGGAAAACTTGAAAAAATGCGTTTTTTACAAAAAAAAATCATAACTTTTTTGTTTTTTGAAAAAAGGGCTAACATTTTAGCAGTGTCTTCTTCTATTACATCACTATAAAGGAAAAATATCAGTTTTTATAGGTCTTCCAAAAAAAGTATTTATTTTGAGAAATGAAGGTATGGATTTCACGAAAAAAAAAAAATTCGAAAGTGAAAAAGTCGTTGTTTTTCTATTTTTTCAACAAATTTATTACAAAATAGTTTTTTTCAAGAAGTAGAGTTGCTGAAAAAATCGTTGAAGCTTATAAAAACAAAATTTCAATTAATAACCGGTACAATCTGGGCACATCAAAATCCTATGGTCTATGCATATAGGGCGTTTGCACGATGCACATCCTTTATCGGTTTTTTGTCTTTTTTCGTGCACATAAGGCGCATCTCTGTTTGATACAATAACAAGATTTAAATTCTGTAAATGGCGCTCTGATAAAACCGATCGATTCAAAATTGTATTAATCTCTACTTTTAAATCTCTGCGGAGACTGAAATAAATGAGACGACGTTCCAAATGCGGCTTTATCAAATATAAATATATTTTTTCCAAACAATAATCCGCAGTTACTGTTAGTTCTTCTTGGTTTTGGATGGCCCTGCAGGCTCTCAAAATTCGTTCATTCACGATCGCCATGTCCAAGATGCCTTGAAAAAGACGCTGCGGCCACCTGTACGTCTTTTTATGCACACTGAAAGAGTGGCACAGCTTATCAAAGGTGTCCGTGCCTCCTTTATAATACAAAACAATATTGGGTTTCTGTTCTGTTATTTCTTCCGTGTGAAGAAGCGAAGAGGCCAGCAGCACGCATTTTGTCCGATTTTTTTTTTCGGAGCATAGCTGAGAAGGGTAAATTGTCGGTATGGCAGAACTTGGTGAGTGGCCGATCTTTTTTTAGAACCTTCGCAATAAAATTCACTAAAATTTTCCCTTTTGCTCTTGCGAATGGTACCGATAATTCTCAAATTATATGGTTCATTGTACATTCGTTGAAGCAAACTAATTGACGTATGCCAATTGTCACACGTTACTGATCGGTTTGTGTTGTAAATATTGAATGTCGTATGTGAAGAGCTAATAAAATTTCTGTATAGATATTCTTTTATTAAAAGTTATCACAAATAAACTACACATTTGTAGGTTATATTTTGCTTTTGTAATTTTTTGTGCTTTCCAATCGATACTTTAGCCAAGACGCATTTTTGGCTTACAAATACTTGCGGTGGTCGATACTTGGTCGATTTGAATTTTAATTAATCTAAAATAATACTCAGGAATTTTTTCCTTCTACGATTTCAGTATTCTTTAATAAATATGGAACCGCGTTAATCTGTGATAGAAGTTTTTGGATAAATGTCTTTTAAATTTTTAGAAAAATCAATGGTAAAGAAACACAATATTTACCATTAACATATATTTCCCATGTATACGAAGTCTTTCGAAATGAAGACAAGTTGATAAAAAAGTAAACCTGTGCCTTGGAAATACGCATTTGTAAACTTTGAGGCCTTTAGCTGTTGACTATAATCGATTAACATCGACGTTTGCAGATTTAATTCAGATTGCAGATTTTCATAATCCACTGTAATATAATATTCCGATATAAGCTGTGATCTCAATAGCATCAGTATGTTTTTCTTCAATAACCAATGATAAACGTTCCTGTTCGATCTTCAAGTTCGTATTATGTACGATTAAATTTATCATCTCATCAGTAAATAAACACTCCCAAAAAGCTTCTATCGTTTCAGCATTTACAGCGTTACCAGCTGGACCGGGCTCTATCGGTTGCAAATGTCTGTCTGCAAAACCATTTACAGACATTAAAACGAATAAATATGAAATAGTTATCGATAATTAATCAATAAAAAATTATTAAAAACATAGCGGCTTAATTGAATTTGTATTGAAAAAAATTTCTGATTTACGTTGGTATTCTTACCTGATCTACGAGACGGAGTTTTTCTGGTCCGCTTGAAGCCATTACAAGTTTAGTCGTTACAAGTTTAGATTTCGAAGATTTAGATATCGAAAATCGGCGAGAAACAGCGTGGGGTTCGTACATACCCCATGTGCCAGGTAAAGGTTAAGTATGTTTGGGCAAATTTTGGTTCGTTGTTTAATTTTATTATTTATGAAAGACTTCTTTTGTACTACATAATGTTAGTATTTTTTCACCAATCATTCGTGCCGCCATTGCACACATTACATTTTCGGCCATTGTTAATATTAAATTGTATCAATTTAGTTCGTTCCAGACGATTTCTTTTCCTGAGCATAACCATCCGTTCATCTTAGACGTTGTCTTTCTTTTCTTGTCTTCCTGCAACATTTTTCAGCCCTTTCTGACTTTGCTTTTCTAATTTGGTACAGGACAGAATTCTTATGACATTTGTGCATCTCAGCCCATTTTTTAATTGTTGCTTCATCATTATACCCCGCATCAATCGCCCCCTCTAACTTCTAATGACAACTTACAAATTCTACCCATTTTTAGTTAACGAACTAGACTGAGTGCGATATTGTTGAGAATTCAGAAGGAATTTGGGAAGTTTAATATTATCTTCATATTCATAAACAAATCATAATTTCATTGAGCCTCTTCCACACTTTAGTTTATGTATGTGGTGTGTGTGTAAAATTAATTTTTTCTCCACTACTATAATTCTAATGGCCTTGAATAATTTTAAGTTTGTAGTAAAAATTTTGTCAAAAACAGAATTATAAATTTCCGTGCCGCAAAATTAGTTTGTAGGTGAAGAGAAAGGAAGCGAGGAAAGAATCACAACGAAAGAATCAAAGTGTGGAAAGGTGGATTAGCGCAATAAAATAACCCGTGTTGCTTCATTCGTTACAATTTTAAAAGCAGAACGCGTGGGCACATTATAATAATCTGAATTCCTATATACGCATTACGTTATGGTCTACCCACCCAATTATAAATTTTTAAATTTTTGTAGTTTAACATTTCCGGGGTTAAAAGGAAATTATTGTTAGGAAAGCGTTTTTAGATTAACTCTTTCGGACTCAAACTTAACCCTTAATATATTTGTTCCGTACAAATTTGGAAAGCATCAAAATCAATATTTGATTAATAAATTGTCTATTTACAATCAAGTTTGGTAAACAGTTTTGTTTTAAACGAAATAAATCAATAATTTAGCTTCTAATTATGATTTTCCCATGGCACAATAGTTGAGACTGAAAGTGTTTCTTGTATTGTACTTGTACACTCAAATTACATTATACAATTTAGTAATAACTGTAGTAACACAATAAAGTTCAAAACAAAAAAATTATGTATGCATGATATGCGACCTTAAGAATTTGTTTACGTATAATTATTATTACATGACTAATTTCAGTCAAAAATCACAACAAAAAATGTCAGAAACATTAAATTACCGTTACTTTACCGTAAAACTGGTATATCGATAACACGCTAGTGTAATTGTGCATAAACGTAATAAATAATAAATGTTTATTAATTTCCATATACTTAGCACTTTATCATGCCATCTATTTAATAGAGCTAGCTATGCTGTTCGTACGAGTATAAATCGACTAGCTGCAAAATGTCAAACTAATTTTAATTTTTTAAAAATGGCGACGGAAATAAATATTACAAGCAGATTATACCAATGTTTAGTATTATGCAATGATTTGATTGTTGCAAATATATAATTGATTATTATCATTGAAAATAGTTAACAATGTCATATTGAATTGTTTATGTTTTGATGATAGCTGTACGATTAAGTGACTGCAACTTTTTGCACGTGATTTATTAGCCAACAATATTAATTGTTCACATCTTTTAAATAGTAATAAGTTTACATATAATTATGACAGTTCTTATTAAGATATAAAGACAAATGGTTGCAAATACATGTCAGTTTGATGCTAGATTATATTATTATGAATCATAAAACGACAAATTTTAATAATAATTTTCCATTTTATTTTTTATTTACAGGTAAGCCAAGACGCTGTTTAAGATCGCATTCAAATCTACATAATATACAAATATGAAAGAATTCGCGTTTAGTTTGTTTATTTGTTTGAAAATAGGTATGTAGATATTATGCGCAAGATAAAATGAAATATGTACCGTATATTTTGACGTCATTGTATGTAAGAATTATACGGCTTTTATCAAGATATAAAACGCTTTAGGAAGTGCTGAGATAAAATTATATTTATTAGGGCAGGGATTTTACGTAATCACTTGTCGAAATGCACAAAATTTAATGAATCGAATCACACGCGATCATCATCCGCCGCTTACGACTCCCTATCTATACATTATTTGTACAGTTTAAAAGCTGTCCCAAGGTCATGAAAAACAAACTATAAAGATAAATAAAATTTAATTTTCATCTCTTATCAGTGAAAACAAATATTTAAATTAAGCAAAAAAATTAATTATTTTATTTCATATTTTGTTTCAAGTATCATCATATATAATCTTTCTCATATATGAAATGGCTTTAGGGCAAACCATTTTTTTTTTTTGTTGTTCAAGAACAGCAGATAAATTTTGTTTGTAATGAGAAATTAAAGAATGTATTTCGATATTATGAATATTTTTATAAGATTTATATTTTTTTGTTTGGCTCTTAGTTTTTTTATCGTGAATCCATTTTCTGTGTGTGAAAATTATACGTTGTTATATTATTTTTAGCTTAGAGACGTACAGCAGACATCGAATTTGTGAAATTTCTAAGACCGCGCGTAAAATAAAAATGTGGTTTATTTTTAAGTATCTCAATTTACGTGTGTTTGTTAAAATGTTTATTTTATAATATATACTAGTAAACTATTTAGGACCATAATGTACATAATGACTTAACGTAATTCGGTCACTCATCACTAGAAATTAATATATATCCAAAAAAATTCAAATAACTCGACTCATTTATCATGTTTAAATGTTTATTGTGGGAAATTGACGGATTCGTTTTATTAATCTGTATCCGGTAATTAAAAGTTACGTCCGATAGTAAAAAGCAAAATTAATATCATAGACCAAAGCAACCATGTACCGTTACAAAACTTAATCAATGCTAATCATAAACAATAAAAGTATTGTCTTAGTAAATAAATACACGAGATCTTTCAAGCAGCCTCGGCGACCTATATATGTCCCCAGATTTATGAATTTAAGATTTTTGTCAAAATTGGTTGGTAACAAGACTATTTATTATTCATTACATATACATCATAAATCAGAGATTTTATCAAATAAATATCGGTTGGTTTACATAACTTATATTGGATACTTTTTTATCATTCCAATCGGTTGAGGCAAAAATGCCTTAATTTTGTCTTTTTTAGATCCTCACACGGATCTCTTATAGGAACGTTATTTTTATCATACAAATTGAGCTTCATTCCAATTGGTTGAGAAATAGTTAAGTTGTATTAATATTGGACACTTTCCAGAACCACAATGAGACATATATTAGAATCTAAATGTCATAATTTTGAAATTCTATAGCACGATGGATGATGGAGCAAAACCTATAGCACTTCAAATTCACGATTTTGCAAATCATATTCAATTTTTTTTAGTTCATTCACAACTTTTTACAAGTCAACCACAATTTTTTATAATTCATTGTCAGTTTTTTTCTAAATCAACCTCAAATTTTTGCAAAACAAATTCAGTGCTCCCAGTTCTTAACCGATTATTTTATGATGGCTTTGGGTATGTTGGATGGAAATAGGATTCTTATGATGCGTGCCTGACGCCGATTTTTTTGTTTAAATTTCCGACTGACTAAATTGATCGTTAGTTCACCAAGGTATTGTTAGATGTCTCTAATATTTATCAACCAAAATCTAACCGATATTTAGTTCTAAACTTCAAACTTTCGAATTATCAATTACCGATTAGAAATGTTTCGTAGAATGTTAAATTTAAGTTTATATAGCAGATTTTGATCAAACATCAGATTCGGTTTGTTTTGTGCCATCATTGAACGATTAGTATGAACTAACCATAAATTGATGGTTGGTTGGAAATTTAGACCAATAAATCGACATGATGCACGCAGCATTAAATGATTTTTGAAAGAAATTCTGGATTATGGCCACCTAAGACAGAACTTGGTAGTTTCGTAACCGATTATGATAGGATTAGGTATGTTGGATGGAAATGGGATTCTTAAATGATTTTTGGAAGAATTTCTGGAATATGGCCACCTGGCACGGAACTCAGGCACTCATAATTAAACTTGAATTTGTTTTAAAAATGTTTGAATTTACTTTACATTTAATTGAAGTTACTTTGAAAAAACACGAATTAGCTTTGCAAAAATTTAAGGTTGATTTAGAAAAAATTGACAATGAATTATAAGAAATTGTGGTTGAATTGTAAAAAGTTTGGAATGAGCTAAAAAAAATTGAATATGATTTGTAAAATCGTGAATTTGAAGTGCAAAACCTATAAATTCCCAATTTTCTTGAGCGAAATTGCGAACTAATTTTCAAAATATAAACCGAAATCTATTTCAATTGACAATTTGTCTATTGAAAAGTGATCTATTATAATTGGGCATTTCCATTATGTTTCATATTTTTTTTTTTTTTTTTTTTTTTTTTTTTTTTATTAGGATAGGTGTAAATGCATTTACGCACAATGTGCTGGACTCCCGCCACCGGACTACCAGCTAAAACCACCTCCCCCTTCTACCGGAATAACCTGGGACTGTTTAACACATTGCTTCGGGTTATCGGTTTTTTATTGTTTGCTCTAACGAAGCACCCTCCTGTATTTTATTCTATGATTTTTTTTATTTTTATTTTTATTATTTTTTTATTTTTTTATTTTATGTGATGCCTCCATCCAGGCTGCCCCTCCTTTCCCCAAAAACGACTTCCACGAAACGCTCCATTGTCGTCTAGCTCTCCTCATTCCCTAACACCACCTCGACCGCAGTCTCTGGTGTCCAGGCTCTCTTTTCTCTCTCTTTTTTTTTTTTTTTTTATGTGATGCTTCCATCCAGGTCGCCCTTCTTTTCTTTGAGAATGACTTCCACGAAACGTTTTATTGTCGTCCAGCTCTCCTCATTTCTTAACATTATCTCGACCGCCGTCTCAGATGTCCAGGCTCCGAATTCGCCATCTATTTGCTTCCTTTCAATCTCCCATCTTCCACACGAGAAAAACGTATGCTCCGCATCGTCGATATCCTCCGGGCAATACATACAGTTTGGTGACGTGATCTTCCCCATTCTATAAAGATACGAGCAGAAGTATCCATGCCCGCTCAGGAGCTGGGTCAGGTAGTAGTTCACCTCTCCATGTTCTCGCTCCACCCACTGACTAAGAGTGCCAATGAGTCTCGCCGTCCACCTGCCTGTGGTTTCCTGCTCCCATAGCGTCTGCCACGCCAACATGGTACGCGCTCTTTCTTCCCTTCGTATTCTTTTTTTCTCCCCCTCCGACTTCCTATGGTATATAACCTTCCGCTCTCTCGCCAACAGATGTATCGGTATAATACCAGCTATTACCAGAATGGCCGATTCTGACACCGTGCGGTAAGACGACGCCACCCGTAGGGCACTTCTCCGTTGTACTTGTGCCAATCGTATCCGATACATCTCCTTATCTAGAGAATCAGCCCATATTTCTGCTCCATACAAGAGAACGGACTGAACCGCTGCCATCAGAAGTCGGCGTTTACTGGCCTTTGGTCCCCCAGTGTTAGCCATAAGCCTACTTAGAGCCGTGACTCCATGCGCAGCCTTGTCGGCCGTCTGCCGGATCTGCTCGAAGAAGCTCAGTTTAGAGTCGATCATCACTCCCAGGTATTTTGCTGCTGGTTTGGTCTCTATAACCGCCTCACCCACGTACATTAGTAAGACGGGTTGGGCTCTCCTCTTGCTCAGAACTACAATTTCCGTCTTGCTAAGTGCCAGTGATAGTCCGTGCGCCGCCATCCAGTTATTGACTGTACGCATCGCCTGGTTTAGCTTCCATTGCGCCCGCTTCGTGTCTCTAGCAGCAATAAGCAACGCTACGTCGTCCGCGTACCCAATCAAACGTGATTCTTCGGGCATTTCAGCCCGCAACAGGCTATCGTATGTGACGTTCCAGAGATCCGGGCCTAGGATGGAGCCCTGGGCTGCTCCACCTGTGATTTTCATTGATTTTTGGCCATCTTCGGTACTGTAGGTTAGCGTCCGGTCGTTTAGATAATCGCTCATTATCCGCATAAAATATTTCGGGGTGTGAAAAGAGTGCTCCAGAGCGCTCAGCATATCGTCCCATTTCGCGCAATTGAAAGCATTTTGTACATCGAGCGTTACCAAGAGTACAATTCGTCGCGAGTGGTAGTTGTGGTTCTCTGCCTCCTTGACCGCCTCCACCACCTCCAGTATCGCCTCTATCGTTGATAGTCCTTGTCTGAACCCATACTGTTTCGGTGACAAATCACCGGCATCTGATATCGCGGCTCTAAGTCGGGCTCTAATTAGTTTCTCCATTACTTTCCCCACTGTATCCAGCATACAGAGTGGCCGGTAGGACGACGGTAGCTGCGGGTCGCCTTTATTTTTGCTAAGCAACACTAACCGTGCTAATTTCCAGCGTGCGCTAAAAACTCCCGCTGAGAGGCAGGAGTTAAACATGTCCAGCAGCAACGCCGGGTTATGTTGCAACACCATCTTAATGATTTCACTAGGGATTCCGTCCGGCCCTGGGGCTTTCTTATTTTTCAAGGAAGCTACCGCGTTCTCCAGTTCCTCCACCGTAAAATATGGAACCACTAGATCTTGATCGTAATTCTGCTGAGCTCTTGCCGCATGGGTAGGGAAGAGGGCCAATTAATTCCATCGTATTAGCATCTTTTAGGGGCGTTGGTTTTTGGGCCCCGAGTTTCTGGGTGACTAGTTTATATCCTAATCCCCAAGGATCGCGATCGATATCCACTATCAATTTTCTCCAACAGCGGGTTTTGCTTTCGTTTATATAACGTCGCAGAGTTTTCCTCGCAGCCTTGTGTTCCGCTGACAAAATATTGGCCTCTGTTCGATTCCTAGCGCGTTGGGCTTTGCGTCGGAGCGTCAGGCATTTTTTCCTCTGATCCGCGATTTCCGGTGTCCACCAATACATGGGCCGCTTGCCATGATATGCTTTTTTCCGTGGCATGGATGCCTCGCATGCATCAATGATTGCGTTCGTGGTGCATGACACGAGAGCCTCTGCCGCTAATCTGCTATCCGTTGCCACAATTCTCTCCCTTCCATTTACGCTCTTCGAGATTTCTTCACGGAACCGACTCGTGTTAATTTTGTTGAGGTTCCACCTTATCAGATTTTCTTGCATTATCCGCTGTTGACCACCGCCGACCCTGAACGAAATGTACTGGTGATCACTAGAGGTATAGTCCTCTAATACTTCCCATCCTTGTATAACCGGTACCAAATTTTCCGATGCCAGAGTGATGTCAGGGATGGTCTCCGCATACCCTGGACGGCGAAAAGTTGAAGTTGACCCTCTGTTTACAATTAGTAGTACTGTTCTGGCCGCCATTTCTAAGGTCAATCGGCCTCTTGTATCCGGGCTCGGCATCCCCCACTCCAGAGCTCTAGCGTTGAAATCCCCGGCAACCACCAGTTGGCCTGATACCTTCCGGATCTCATCTTCCAATGCATACAGTTTTGCTTTGAAATCGGCAATGCTCTCGTTTGGGGTGAAATAACAACTTATGTATGTCGTTGTCGTTGCTTCCTTTACTCTAATCCAGACGAAACCCCTTGCTGCCCCATGGTTTTCTACCTGAATACTCCCGTTAGTGATCCAAATAGCGGCTGTACCCAGAAGATCAGTGTACCACCTAGGTGTTTCCTTGTTGCGGTATTGCTCGCTTAAGAGGAGTATGTCGGCGCGCTTCTCGACTGTCAGCTGGTGTAAGAGGAGGTCAGCAGTCTTGCTCCTATTCATATTGCCCTGTAGTATACAGGTCATACGCGATTTCTGGCCGCGTGCAGTGCCTCTCGGTATACCTGGCACTTTCCGGATCCTGGGAAAGTGCCAGGTATACCGAGAGGCACTGCACGCGGCCAGAAATCGCGTATGACCTGTATACTACAGGGCAATATGAATAGAAGCAAGACTGCTGACCTCCTCTTACACCAGCTGACAGTCGAGAAGCGCGCCGACATACTCCTCCATTATGTTTCATATTAGAACTTATTGTTATCATAAAGTCCGTGTTTTATCGTAATTTATTTATCGTAAAGAGTTTTTCACTACTAACTCGCTAAATTGAATGTCGATTGGCTTTAATTTAATCAAATTGATCGATTTCAAATTCTAGCTCGACAAAGAGCCCATATTGATCGGTCAATAAATAGCTTAAAGTTTGGTCCCAGTTGCCCATATTCCAGAATTCTTTCCAGAACTAATTTTAGAGTTCCATTTCCATCCACCACACCAAATGACGTCTTGATCGGTTATTTACTATTTATTATAGCATAGTTCCGTCAAGTTGATCATATTCCAGAACTGCATTCAACAATTAGTTTACAATCTTATTTCCATCAACCGTAATGGTTGGCCATAATTACAGAATTTTGTTCAAAAATTATTTTAAAATTTTATTTATTTCCATTTACCACTCAAAATTTAATTTCGAGCTTTAAAAAATAGCCTAGTTTCGTCCCAGTTGACCTGCAATTCCAGCACTTCCTCCAAAAAATCATTTTAGAATAATACTTTCACCTACCATACCAAATTTAATCATTATCGGTTATAAAATGACCTAGAACACCATTTCCTGGATGGCACCGAAATTCCAGAGGTGCAAATTAATATTAAAGAACGCAACATATTAAAAATGAGTGCAACATTAGCAACATTTATTTAACGCAAAAGACATGGCACAACATAATAAACAAGACGCTGTAACTTGTTGCCACACTTTTAAATGATGGGACTTCCCGGAACATTACGTGACATGAGGTTCCAATTGGAGGACTTCTAATCGAATTTTCCGGAAATCGGTATTCCTTATAATTGGAATATATCTCAGGAATTTTTATCATCATCCTTCCAGTAGAAACAGGAACCTCGACCCACCCTAAACGATTTTTCTCTAAATCCAGACGGGAAAGAACTCCCGTACCTCCTTGAATATGGAGTGCCAAATGTTTAATCGCCGTTCCATTTGGACGTTTCAAACTTTAATGTTTTTCTAAAAACAATGATGAATGATCACCAGTTAAATAATTGTATATTTATGTTACTTTTATTTCAAACGGCTATACATATTTGGAATGAACGCTGTTAGTTAATCTTAGGCCCTTTCCCAAACACCGACTTATTTCAAACTTATTGACTTATTTGAAGCCATCTTGAATAAGTCGGTTAAGTCGTCCCAAACGATTTTGCTGACTTATTTTGACAGCTATAGCAAACAACAAATATTTTACCAATTTGTTATTAAATAATAAAATAAAAAAATTAAAATTTACAAAAAACAATTTATTTTAATGAATCAATCTAATCCTAGTGTTCAGTCGGGCAAAAATGATGAAAAATATCATGATATTTTTTATCAGCTTTTGCCATTAAACGCACTCATTTATCACAAAAAAAAACCAAGAATATTTTCGATTCTGGCTGTCAAAATTTGTGTACATTTTATTTCTAATAATTTTGCGTTATGATTTTTTATGGACAGGAACAACATTTTGTTCAACTTTAATGTTATATTTTCTTATTACACAACAAAACATTAAAAATAATGAATGGATCGAATCAGTGTCTGGAATAAAACCAACAACAAATATTGTTTGTGTATGATTAGTGTGTGAAGTTTCTTTTCTGTGTTCTTGTCCAATGTCCATTTCATTTCCTCTGAATGATTGATTAGGTGACGTTGTGTGGTTAAAATTATTCGTGTATTCACGAATTGGGCGAGAATGTGATTTCCTTTACACTTATACATGTAGCCTAAAAACGATTTGTAAAAGTTTTTAGCGCGATCAAATATCTGCAAATCTCCGCTACGTGAATTATAATTGAATGAATGTTTAAATGAGTGAATTACTATATGTCCTGCCCGGGTTTGTTTTATTAGCTAAGAAAAGATGTAAAGTATTAAACTATTGTGAAAGACACTTAGGCATTAGTAAATAGTAAATTTTTGTTATGACAGCGTCAACAATGTTTTGACGTGCAGAATCAATTTATAATAATTTTTTTAATTTGGTTGTTCACTCGGGTTTGAAATAAAATCATACGGAGTGAAGTTAGGGTCACAAAAAATATCATGATAATTTTTATCATTTTGGTCGGACTGAACACGCCGAATATGTGATAATTTGTTGAATTTTTCATGTTTACATGATCAAATGAATTTTTCGTGTTTACATGATCAAATAAGTTTTCTACTTTCAAAATAAGTCACCTCGATAGCAGACTTATTTTGAATAAGTCGGTATAAGCAAATAATTCGGTGTTTGGGACAGGGCCTATGTTGCATAATTTAATCAGGCAACGCGATCTAGCGGGATCATCAGCCATCAATATGTGACAATTTGAAAAATTAGAAAAAAAATTTGAGGAAATAAATTCAAAAATTCAAGTTTTTAAATTTCAATATACACAAATAGTGTTAATTATTGTTCGGTTTGCTCACATCAAGACACTAATGAACTTTTCCATTAGGCTACAGAGCGACCGGAAAGCACCAAGATTTTTGAGACTGCTCGATGACGCATAGCGAAGCATAACATGAAACTGAAAGGAAAACTATTTTTTGTAACCTTTAATTTTTCCTTATTAGAAAGCTGAAGAGATGATATTTTGAAAACGATTTCAAACCGGTTCCAAAATACGGAAGGTGTTTGAATGGAGGAAACAAAATAGGTAGTTAGTTGTGAGTAAAATCTATTGTAAGATTTAATGGATTGTAGTTTTTCATACTTATTGAAACCTTCACCCTATATTCAAAGTTGATTTTTCGATTAACTCCGCATCAGTATTGAAAACTGCGAAAATTGGTACGAAAAAGCATATTTATTGTCGATTCAGCTGAAAATAAGAGGTCGCTTTCTGGCAATTTGACAATTTCAAGAGAAAATAATTACCCATCTATCTTGAAGTAAGATTGCCATGTCACTAAAGTATTTCATATTACACCCATTGTTTATCCCTCCGCAGGTTGGCGTTTTAACATCCACAATTATTACCGAGTTTGTCTCGCGGACTACAAATACTATATTGAAAATGGAAAAGAAGTGAATGTAATTACTTAACTACTACTTATTTTAGCCAACTTTTCGATAGGATTTCACACTTGATCCTTTTATTGAAATTAAGGCATTTAAATTCCCACCTAATGTCTTATTATAGATGGAGTGATATTTGAAAGACTGACAACATCAAGTAATTTTTATATCATCGGAAACGGTCTATTGTCCAACATCATCTGTAGCCCTGTTCTGGTCATTCCCTGAGAATAGGGAACTGGGGAAAGATTTTACATATCTTTTATCTATAAATCAGTTTTTTCTGGCCTACTGAGAAAAAAAGTTTGATGTAAATATTTGTAAATTGGGAATAATTTTTCCATATCAAAATTATGATGGAAAGTTTTTCCCAATTTTATTTTGTTTTCAAAAAAATTACCACTAACTTTTTACCTTAGTTTGCCAGAAAAAAATTATTTAAGTAGAATTTATATGTAAAAATTGTTCCTAGTTCCCTATTCCCAGGGACCAGAATAGGGCCACTGAAGTACTTTAGGGTAGTCATTTGATTCAAACTCGTTATGTTTAATTTAACAGGTTCCGCACTCATTGCCGCAATAGGCCCATGGTACATATCGAGGATTCTATCCCAATTCGGAATTGCCCTCAGCGGCTGTGGCAAATTGCATGATCTTGAACCAGGGCACGTATGACAACTGACCTACATTCAAAGATCTATAGTTAAGGAACCGGCATCGATGCTCTAAATTGTAAACTTAAGTTATCTTTTTAAATCGTGGATTACAAATATTTTGGAAATTGATAAATCTTAATTTTCTTTAGCAAATTTTCATTAAACATCAAACTCAGTTTGTTTGGTGCCATCTATTAATCATGGCCTGAACTTACGATCAATTTAGTTAACCAGTTGTTTAGAAAAAAAAAATTTCTTGAGGCACACAGTATGCGTTTAAACAGGTCGTTGACAAAATGTTCAATATTATTTGTAAATCAACCCAACAGACAGACGCAAACTAACCAATCTCGATTTCGCGATCAGTTAGTTTCTGCTAAGGTTTGTCTCTTTACACGATTAGGTGAAAAAGTAAGTCCCAGAAGTTTGTTGAATACGTATTGCGAGAACCTAAATATCGATGACATGTAAATTCTAGGTTAGTTCAAATTTGGGTAACCGCTTGGAAACCGCATAACAAATTCAATTGTAAAAATGAATTTTCCAGAAGCGTCTCCAGAAATTATACTAGATTCCCAATTTCATCATACACTCTAAATCTTATCCCGATCGACTTAACGGTCAGACCAATTTTGTCAAAATCATTCGAGTAAAAAAAAAATAGGGTTAAAAATATTAAAAAGTTTCAGGGCGATGCGATGAGATCTTGTGATCTTGTAAGAAAATAGAGTAGCCCATTTCTGGTCCTAGTTTTTGATAATAATTCGTTTCAGGACGATGTGATAGGGTCCGTTCAGCGAGAATGGATTTCTTACAGCCACTTTGAGCCCAACCACAATCTTGAAGTTGAGTTTTTCTCAAAGCGGCTGTAAATAGTCATTATCGCTATGAAGATCTCATCACATCGTTCAAAAACTTCTTATTAGTAAAGGCGAGAACCAAAACAACTCGAATATTATAATGAAACCGATGATCACTATCCAACATTTCATCTTTTAGCTGTCTAGATATTGTGGTTGTTCTTAAAGCGCGGACATAAATAGGCCATTCATGTTTTGAATCTGTTCACATCGCCCAGAAACTTCTTATTCGTGAAGGCTAGAAGCAGAACTATTTGAAAATTATTAAAATGCCGATGACCAATACCAGAAACCTCAGCTTCTGGCAAGATATTGTGGATGTTTCTCAGAGCGGCTGTGTATGGTCCATTCTCGCTATGAGGATCTCATCACATCGTAATATGTTCATGAATTGTTTGAGAACTACATCTTTTAAGAAGTACATCTTGGTAGTTCTGTATGTATTATACAGCGTATGTTTATTTCACATACAAATATGTTACTAAAAGTTTCTTTAGGCTGACGTCAAGAAACTATCTCGACAGATATCTTTGTTTTGAGCTGACACTACTTAATACATGATAGAAATTATAGATTTCCTGTTGCCATACCATTTTTTTGGGTTTAAATTTTGACTAACTTCACATACATTAAATCAGCGATTATTGACCCGTCTTGAATCTTAATGTTGTATAGGTTAATCATTTGTTGTTGTTTGCAAACCAGCCTTTACTAACAGCCTTTACAACCATTTTTCGAACTTTTGTGTGTTTGGCCGTTGAAATATTTTGGGACAACTGATTTTTCTGGACGTTTTTGCATGATCTCGCTTTGACTGGTGAGGTCGGTATATATATCGAATCTCGTGTTTGCAAGCTGCACGTTTCGAACTAATGCCACAAACCTGCAGAAACAATTTTCTTAATTTACAGATTTTATAATCGGAGTGAAATGGGAGTGCTTCATTCACGAAATGTTTGACTCTTTCCCAGACAGGCTATTTTATGATATTACTACCTAAATATCTAGCATTGTAGTGGTAAACATCATCATTAACTCTCTTGGGCCCCCTATCGGTGTGCAAAGCCCATGGGCCGAACCATCTTCCATGCCAGTATAGGCTGGCATGGAGCTTGCAATGTGCAGATGGTCTTAAATCGGTCCTATAGCCGTACGTCCTCGAGTTGGCAGAATAGGCGTAAAATAAGGACGTTAAAAGCACAACCACGAAAGAGCAGGGTGAGCCTTGAGCCCCAAAACAGATTGCATTGCAAATAAAAAAAAAAAAAAAAAAAACTCTCTTGGGCACTGTTTTTAGATCATCGTTGAAAAGAATAAATAAACAAAACTTCGGGACAACTTTAAAATCATTTTTTACGCGTATAAATTTATTTTCCAAACTTTTCCTCACATTTGTCGATTTTGCACTTTAACTAATATGATAACACAAAAATAGATAAAATTTAAAATGAGCAAACTGTTTTTTATCGTTTTCTTTAAATACATCGTACGAATTTTGCCGTATTTTGGCAACCGTGTTAATCGAGGGTAGCGTTTCGCACGCCTATTTACAGGGTTGAACAGGTTTTTCTTTGGCCACTTGGGTAAATAGCCATATGTACATTTACATGTACATAACTTTTAGTTCAGAAAAACCGGTCTACTAAGTTTGTTCATTTATTTTTATTTTGTTAAAATAATGAAAAACCATTCTTAATTACCCTTGTTCTATGCAGAATACTTTATCTAATATTACAAAACATAAAATTAATTTAATGTAACTTTACTTCTCGCTGCTTTTGACGTTAATTAATTAATATTTTATGTCCTGGGTCATTAGTTGTAGTGGCTACATCCGCATTCTACCTATATAGTTTTCAGTAGAAGTACTGGAGCCTTTCAGAGCTACGTATGTTGGGTTAAATTCTTAGCATTCTGCTATTTTTGAGATCCGAAATTTTATCCTTTCTGCATTTACAAAATATTTGTGTCCTCTATTTATGCAGGATACACAAAGAAAGCGAGGGATAGTCTCTATCATCTCCTCACTCCAGCTATTTCAGACACCTTTAATCTCTCTCATTTTCCGTAGTTCAAATCCAGCCACTCACGTAGACTCTTATGTAACCTTTATTAGCTGGCGTGTTCATATGGAAATTAACCTTTTTATAAGATTAAATTGTGTCTCCTGCAAATCAATTTCGTCAAAAGAAGTACATATCAAATGAAAAACCACATTATGGATTTCCTTTGAAACGCGTTTGAAGTCAAATTAAGAATATCTTTAACCAATTACCATTTGATTTCGTTCTAATTTGAGATTATACAGCATTCGCAACAGTTGCGGTGCTTGACTATTGGTCCCACTATAGGAATTTATTAAAACTATCCAATAACCTTAGATTTAATTTCAACTGTCAAGGTTTGATAAATGAAGATCAAACGCCGAATGTACACTATTTTTGGGACGCATAACGGGAATGCAAGGTGAACAACCGTTTGTCTCCTGTTGTGTGGTACCTTTAAGTTCTATTTTGAAGTTTGAACCAAATTTTCAGATACGATATTTTGAATAATTTTAAAACAAATTTTTTCAAATTCTAAAAATGAAAATTTGCGAATAAAATGTTTACAACATATTTTCATTAAATTATAACGTTTCTGGTTTTTTGGGGCAAACAATTTTATGATGTGAAATTCACGTCACATTTATTATTTGAACGCATGTGTAAAAGAAAATTCTTTTTCTATTACTAATTTTCCACGAAACTCTAAATCCAAAAGAGACCAATCACCCCAAAAATAAATTCAAATTGCTCATGACTTAGTAATACCGAACTGTGTAGGTACACACATTGTACACGACATAAAAATACTATAAAACATAAAATCTCGCATCGGCAGAATAACCGCAAAAACTTGTGTCCAATTTTATATTTTTAGCCGTATGAATCGAACAAAAAAAAAATGAAAATAAAAAATTATTTATTTTCTGTATGCTGGTTGCTGCCGCTGTTAAAAAGAATGAAAAATTCTATTTATTTATTTACAACAATTTCCCGACTTTTTCCCCGACACTTATACATGCACATTGAATACTCAATATTTTGAATTTTTTCACATTTATTTATTTTGATAAATCCCAGATATGTAGTATGTGTAAATTGGAACATTTTATGAAATTCTATTTATTTATTTATTTTTCATGAAAATTGTGCGGGTTATGTAAGATGGAGTGAAAATCTATTTTAATAAATTCTCTGTTGTAATTTCAGCAGTAGTAGTATTCCATTTCCAAATCCATCATATCGCATGTACATAAAAAAATATTTTACACAAGGGAATATGTTTTAAAACGAGTAGTTTACAGACAAACTGGGAATCAAAGGAAATTATATGACACTTCCATAAGGTTGAGCGGTAAAAATAATAAACAACTTTCTAATTAAAATATCTTTACATATGTATATTTGCTCTTGACAGTGCGGAAAACAAACTACTTTCTATGTTCGGAATATTTAGCCCCTAAATAGTCACCGGAAAGTATAGTTACGCCACTGTTAAAGGTATATGTAAAGAAGATACATTTTTCGCTTTTTCTGCCAAGTCTTCCTAAACACATAATAAGAAGATACTAAAAGTTTTTTAACCTTTTGCACTAATCTACTATTTTAGCTGAAATTTGTATGTATGCACAAAATACATCAGCCATTATATTTACTAGACAATATGTAAGCTATTTATAGGTTATACGAGAGTACATTATTGTATTTTTATTTTGTTCCCTTTTCGCTTGTCTTACTGATAATTGTCTGAGAGACTTTGAAGTGTACTGTACAAAATAATTACACCAATCATGTTGTTGCTTAGTTGGTTTGTCTTACATATTCTGTACAAAACAGATTTATTGAATATGACACGAATAGTTTTTTTTTAAATTCTATTGTTAGGCTAGTAAACATACAGTCATTATCGACATATGTGTGGATATGTGGTGCGCGCCAGGGAATGAGTAAGGGGTGTTTAGGGTGAAATTAGCATACAATCGCATATTGTATACAGATATTTTTTGTGCTGTGGTAAAATTCTGATTAGTATATTTTCAGTGGGCGTTTTAAACTTTATTTGCAAATTTTAAAAGTACCACGAATTAAGTATATAGATATACGAGTATAATTGTAACGCTTTCCTTATGTACACTGCTTGTTAAAAAGAATTTGCTCGGAAACACACCTTCATAGGCTATTTATTTCTTGGTCCTAACAAACAAATAAAATAATCACCCAAATCTATAATTCCATCATCAATTTTCAAAAATATTTATTTTAGTAAGTATGCAAATTAATGTTTACGAGACTTTTAGAACAACGAACAAACAAAACAGAAACAAAACTAAACCCGTTAATTGAAGGTTGTATATTATACAAATAATGAACAGTGAGTCACAAAAATTATTGTACATGGTCTCAAAAATACATTTGGTTTCGAAGCCTGCATTTTTGTTTTGATACATTCGTCTAACCGATACCTATACGTTGATCTAAAAAGTCAAGGCCATGACGATAATTGTTTACCTTGTAAAATTAAATTTGCACTTCAGCGTGAGAGTGCCTAGTACATTAATCCTCAGATGACATAACGGCATTTCAACTTGCTGAATTGTTGAGAAATGTAAATTCAATCGATTTTATTGGCACTAAATCAAAATGAAATGAGGAAAGTTTTTATTGTGATCGAAGTTAGCAGGTCGATTGGGGTCTGCCTTCATAAGAAATAAATAAAGTGTTACCTCGTTAACTGGACAAGTGGTGTGACTGTTATGATACGTTCCCACAAGACAGTAACAAGTGGCCAGACAGCACTTTTGTTGTCCATTCGTGAGAAAGCTAAATGTAATATCCTGAAGGGGTTATTTTTGCTAAACCAGACAGTTTAAGAACACTTTGGGTACCAATCTTATGATTGGAAAGTGCTATGTATATCGGCTCTGTAGATTTATTAAGTAAGCTAACGGTCCGATTCTAAAAAGTTAAAATTTTATCGGTGTAACTCAACAGAAATTGAGGTGAATACTGACACCAAACGCAAATTGCGAACTATTGGTAACTATTGGTATAGTTACCAATAAAAGCAATGTTTACCCTTTCTTTCCTTTACAATAAATGCAACTGACTATGTATATATATAATTAATTGATGGTTAAACTGCGATATAGTCGAAAACAGTGTAAAAATACCTTTAATCTCTTAAAATCTAAAACTTAAATATTATATAAATCATTCTTCTAACCACTTAGACCACAACCAAGGTTTTAAAAGAAATTTAAACTTTCAACACTAGATTCCATTCTATGGTTTCTGGTTTATTCAATGAACACTTAGCACTAAACTACAAATTTTTTTGAGCACGATTTTTGGATACAACATTTGAATAAAAATAAATACCTCTATTTCTCTCCTCGAATGATATGAGCGAATTTCATTTACAGTTGTGAAATGAATAGAAAGAACATTTATAAGACCAAAATGAATTTTTCTAAAACTCATTAATATTCCAGTCAGCCGTGGTAGCCTTTTAACGGTTTCTAAGTTCGTTTATGATATTGAGTAGTGCAAGAGTCTATATTGATCTCAAATATTAAAGCCTTGGATTAATGTTTGTTCCTATTCTTTGAAGCACAAATGCATACGGTCAAATCAATTTTTTAACATTAATTATGTGTTCGACAGGACAAATATATAGTTTGAAATATTATGTAGTTAGCTTTAGAAAGGTTTCGTTCATCGCTCCTTTGATCGATTAATGTAGAAGCCCTATGATAAGTTAAAATCACGTCATTATGTTGATTAATTAATTAATAAAAAAATTAAATGCTATTGGGTCAAAAACAGATCCCTGTGCAATATCTGATAAAATAGTTAATAATGTAGTTCATGCAAAAACACTCAAATTGTGGTATGGAAAATCGGTAGTAATGTAATGACGTCAATTTTGAAGGGATTTAGAAGAACATCTATGTATAGATATTTTAATAACGTGTAAATTAACGTTGTAAATCTGCTAATTATTCTTTTAATTTAATTTCAAACTCGATTCAGTTGTTTTCATCAATTTTAGAAGGTTTTTCTTTAGATATGAAAAATAATTTAATGTTTTTGGGATTAAATAACTTTCATATATGTACCATCCAGTGTGAACGCTTCAAACAGTGCTGAGGCAGTTGTATTGTACAGACTATCTGAAAAAGACAGTAAGTACCCTTACCACAGAAAAACAGTGTATTGTGTGAATGCTCAGTCAGTAAACGCCTTTATTAGGAAGAACTCACCATAGTCCTCCTTTTTCTGTCTTTTTTCTAACTATTAAAATGATAAAATCCTTCCTAACAGACGACTATATGTATTTTAAATTGCGAATATACTATAAAGGCAATTTAAATAATTGCAATATACCCAACATTCTGAATTCATATCTCTAATAGTGTTTACACATCTAAACGATTCCACAAGATATGATTGTTAATTTCGTCGTCTGTCTATTTTAATGCAAAAAACAGAAAATCAATCATAAAAATTCTACTGTCCTGAAAGAAAACACAGTAACCGACATTTTTGAAACTCTGCAATACATGGGTTAACCAATAAAAAAAAAATATTTTATTGGAAAAAAAAATGTATGACTTTAGTATTTTTTAATAATTTTTTATTATTTATTCTATTTTTATATTATGGCAGATTTAACACATTTTTTTTTTAAATAAATTAATTGTTTTCTGTCTTAGTACAATGTTTTCCGCTCGACAATAAACGAATGTAGCAAATCTGGTTTATAGTTGCTAATATACACTTGCCACACTTTACCATCTTTATTCCCAAAATTTTTTTGTAACAATTTGGCATCTGGAACAATTGACAAACTCAGGGCTGTCGTAAGTAATAGAGTCAAGAAAATCTGCCCTTTTCTACATTATACGATTAGTTTTTTGTATGCCCAGTTAAAATACGTCTTATGTCTTCATCGCCTAAAATAACAGCATAATGGAAATGCCATGTGCCCTCAAACCTGTTACTGTTGCAAGATGATCGTATATCATCAACACATCCATGGACGCTTGAAATGCAGCTCTTTAAGAAAAGTTTTGCTGATTATCTCATGTACACTTATACTGTTACATTCACTGTCCTATGTAGAGACTGCAAACTACAGATATTACAACTCCATGCATAGATGTTACTCGTGGTATTCGCTACCCTTGCCCATTCAAAAAAATTTTGTATGTAATTCGATAAATTGTTAAAATAAAAACTTTCACCAAATAATAATCCTCGTCTAACTAACTACATTGCATGATTCAGAAATACGAAAAATATAAATCACTCGCATTTTGCAATTATTTGAGAAAATCCAAAATCATATGGCCATTTTCTAGAGCAAACCGCCTTATTTCATTCAAATTTGGTTTACCTGAGTTGTTTTTTAACCCTTTTCGAAATAGTTTAGCTCCATTTAAATTATTCAAATTAGGTTGATTCAAATTATACATTTTTCAATCAGCTGTTCTACTTAAATTCCCTTTTCACCATATATAAACAGAGCTTCCTCCTAATCCTATTACCGGACAAGTGGTGCAGTGGTTAAAGCTTCGGCACTTGGACCCGGAGGTACTGGGTTCGAATCCCATCAGAGGCTAGATGCAAATCGAATTTTCATCATCGATTACAATCGGTGATGTTAATAAACACAACTAAGACCCTCTGATGGAGTGCAGAATTCAGCGCCGACCCACCGTCCATGTCAATGTACAGGTTGACATGGAGCTTGCAATGTGCAGGTGGTATACTGTAATTGTGTGAGTAGGTGAATAGGTGAATGGGTTAATGATGTGGCGTGAATGTGTGGTATCACAATGGGCCAAAAATGGCCTAAGTGTCAACCACTGAAACCTAACCTAAACCTTCCTCCTAATCTGTTGAAAATAACAATATTTGGTTTAGTTTGGTTAGTGGATAGGTTAGTTTGTGGATAGTTTGGTTTTAGATGATTGTATGGGTGTTCAAATTGTTCATCAGAATATTAGAAGTCTAAGGAAAAATGTTAATCGTTTTTCGGCTCATCTTGATTCATTTACTAGTTTACCTGATTTAATTTTCTTAAGTGAAATTTGGATTAATGATGATGAAATCGAATTCTATCAGTTAAATGACTATCATCTTGTTTGTTGTTGTAACAATAGTTATCGTGCTGGTGGTGTTTTGGTATTTTATAAAAGTAACTTAAAGTGTTTTGTTGAACCTTTTAACCTTGTTTCTGCGGATGTTGTGAAGGTAAAGCTTGTAATTGGCAATGAAACGTTTATTTTGATTTGCGTTTATCGGCTTCAGGCCGTTACGGAAACTGTTTTTCTCGATGAGTTTTCTGAGTATTTACGAAATATAAACGGTAAAAACCTTTTTGTTCTGGGTGATATTAATATTGATATTTTATCTTGCTCTTCCGTGTCCGATAATTATATTTGCATGATGTCTTCCGTAGGTCTAGCACCGCTTATTAATGATCCAACTAGAGTAACCGATTCTACTTCTACCTGTATTGATCACTTCTTTTGCAGATTACGCGACAATAATTTATCTCGCGTCAAGGTTGAATTATTTAATTATATGATTACTGACCATCATTTGATGCATGTTGTGATCGAGATTAATCAGGTGAAAAGTAATGATGGATTACCTGTTAAGCCAAAAACCATTTTATCTAAATTCTTGGAACTGTTAAGTAATGTTAATTTTTCTCCAATTTATGCTATTGATGATCCGTGTGCAGCTGTTGATGTATTTCTAACGCTTTGGAATGATGTTTTCTCAGCTAGCCTAGATTCACTTAAGTCACGTAGTAATCGTCCTATTAAACCATGGATCTCTGAGGCATTATTAAACATGATTAAACGAAAAAAATGGTTAAGTATTGAGAAAAGCTAAATATGCTAGAAACAATCAACGTTTCCAGCAATATGTTACAGCCTATTGTCTTAAGGTTAAAAAGAAAACTATTGCTGCTCGTGTTGCTTACTATAAAAAGAGATTTGATAACTGTTCCGGAGATTCCAAACTGATGTGGCGTACTATCAATGACATATTAAGTAAAAATTCGTCAAATATTAAGCTCATTAATTCTATTAATTCTTCTAATAATGATTTATTAACTGATGCCTCTGATATTGCCAATGATGATGCCAGCAATTATTTCGGAAGTATTGCTTCAAATTTGAAGTCTAGTCTTCCATTTATTTATAGGAGTTCTATGGAGCGTGATGGCGATTACGTTAAGCAATCGTTTTTTCTCCACCCTATTGACGATTTTGAGTTTCTAAAGCAATTACTTCTTTAAAATCAAGCAACTCTTACGATATGTTCGGTTTTAGCAATAACTTAATTAAAAATTCCATTAGCCTTATATGTCCTCCTTTATGTCATATCTTTAATTGTTGTTTTGAAACCGGTATTGTTCCTGAAATTTTGAAGTCAGCAATTGTACTAGCTCTTCATAAAAATGGTTCCAGATGCGATTTAAATAATTACCGGCCGATCGCACTACAACCAGTTTTGTTAAAAATAATGGAAAAAATTATTAAATTTAGAATGGTGGTATTTTTAGAGAAGCATGGTATTATAAGTTGTTATCAGCACGGTTTTCGCAATGGGTTTTCCACTGAGTCTGCTTTAATTGAATTTTTAAATGGCGTGCATCCATCGCTAAATAACTCCGACTCTTGCGCTGGGCTTTTTGTAGACATAAAAAAAGCCTTTAACGCATGGTTGATCATAATCTTCTATTACATAAGCTTTCTAAAATCGGTTTCAGAGGAAACATTAATAATTGGTTTAAATCATATCTTGCAAATCGTAATCATGTTGTTAAGGTGAATGAAACTATGAGCTGTCCTTATGTTTTAAACATTGGTGTTCCTCAAGGTTCCGTCTTGGGACCCTTTTTATTTTTGATTTACATAAACTCAATTTTTAGTACAAATTTGGCAGGCATGATTGTTGCCTTTGCAGACGATATGAGCTTATGTTATCGTGGGTCCTCACAAACTGATATTCGCCGTAAAATTGCAGTGGACCTTTTAGTTTTAAGGAAATGGTTTGACCAGCATTTCTTAATTTTAAGTGACAAAACTAAGATTATGCATTTTAGTTTGTGTAGCAGTTTTTTACATTCACCGTTAACGTATCATTCCAGTTTTTGTAATACCGTTAATTGCTCAATTTCCATTGAAGCTGTTGAGAGTTTCAAGTATCTTGGAATTATTGTTGATTGTAATCTGAGTTGGAAGCATCATGTCGATAAATTAAAAAAGTCTCTCAGCAATGCATTACGAACCTTATATCTATTAAGACCTGTAGCTCCTAAATCGGTATTGCTAAAATTCTACTATGCCTGCATTAACTCTAGGCTCGAATATGCTTTATCGTGTTGGGGTGGTTGCTACCATTCAACTTTAAAAATTCTCATTATTGTTCAGAAATATGCTATTCGTATCATGAGTTTTAAGTCTTCGCGGGTTTCTGCATGGCCATTATTTTTGAGTTTTAAAGTTTTACCATTACAACATTTATATGTTTATAAGGTGTTACGTTTATTTTATTTGCGAAGTGGGCACCGATTATTGAGATCAAATGTGCGATACAACATTAGGAACAATGATCAGTTCTTATTTGTTGTTCCACATTTTTTTAGTGAACATTTTAGAAAATATTTTCTGGTAACTGCTCCTTCCTTATTTAACCAACTTCCACTTAGCATACGGCAACAAATAAATTCAAAATCATTTCTCCAATTACTTAAAGTTTGGCTTTTTGAGCACCCTAATATCGATTTTCTATTTAGAGTTTTAGTCTGATGCAGTTTAATTTTAGTTTCAATAGTTTATCTTTTTTATATTTTTATTTTTTATATTTTTATTGTTAAATTTTTATTTGTAATATTCATTTAAATTTTTATTTGTAATATTTATTCAACTTTTTTTCATATTTTTTCTTATTAAAGGGTAGATCAATACTGCCGTTAAATCGGTGATTATTACCCTACTCATTTATTTTCTTTTTGTATATTATTATTATTATATGTGACAAAAAATCGTATTGAAAATAAATGATAAGCCTGCGTGCTTTAAATACAAAAAAAAAAAAGTACCCCCCGGCCCAAGTGCACCATTTCTCCGGTGTTCCGGACAAGTTTCTACAATTCCGCATCCAGAATTCATGTGTAATTTCATTGTTATTAAAGAAGCTGTGTTTCAACCCAACATTTTGAGAAACTTCACATCAAATGGTTATATTTATATCTCTTTTACATTATGACAACCGATGTCCATTCCAATCGGTTGAAAACTGTTGAGAAATGGCTTATTTTCGTCATACGAACCGAGCTAGTAAATTTTTTTTAAATGGTGCCAATGGCTTTATTCTTGAATCTTACTTGAATCTAATTAAATTTTTCAAGTTTTATCCGATGTTAATACTTAATATTAGTGTACACAATTTAATTTAGATCCTACTTATAAGCGTAATCTACACATTTAATGATTTTACAGGTTCATTAATCCGAATGGATCTGCTCTTCTCAGTCATTTAAATCGCGGCTGTTTTAGTATATGCCGGTCCAATTCGTTGGGATGTCCTTGAAGTTTTGAGTAGTACTTCGAACTGAATTGTTTGATTGTTTCTTTAACGGTTTTAATACCAAGATCGTCGTGTATGTTAGTATTTCGGATGATCCCATAACTGTATACCATATGTACATATTGCCTTGATAAACGCTTTGTATAGTACCTTATTGTCTAATGATAACTTGTATTTTCTTCCTAATATAGCCAATACATGAAATGGAAAATGTTATTTATATTTGGTTGCGCTCGCTTCAATAAGTACTTTCCACTTTAGCCATCTATCCAGGTGTAAGCCTAGGTATTTGACCTTGGTTTGTTGAGGAATATATACACCGTTTAATTGTACTGGTGAGCATTAGCGTTTGTTCAGCGTGAATGTGACATGAATTATTATTTTTTGTTTACTTTTATCCACCAGATCTTGAGCCAATCCTCAATTTTGCTCAGATGACTTTGCACTTCTCTTGAGGCTGTTTGTGGGTTTTCATGTGATACCAGGATGGCTGTATCATCAGGAAATGTTGATATCATTACATTGTCGGTAACATTTAAGTCTGCCGTGTACAACAAATATAAAATAGGTCCCAGAACTCTTCCTTGTGGGACTCCTATATATCATTTAGGGAAGTTGTTGCACCATTTTGTTGTACTATGTATTGCTTTTGGACGAGATAGTTTTCCAGAATTGAGTGAATATTCTTCAGGAGGAGCGCTTTAAGTTTGTCTATTAGTCCATCGTGCCAAACTTTGTCAAATGCTTGCGCTACATCCATGAAGACAGCAGAACAGTATTGCTTTGCCTCAAATGTCTGTTTGATTGCATTTACAATTCTCTGCACTTGCTCTATGGTACCATGTTGGTTTCGGAACCCAAATTAATGGTCTGGATGATATGTCTTGCCTTCCTTCTAATACTGGTTTCAGTTTTGTTATTAACATTTTTTCAAACAGCTGTGAGATTTTTGGAAGCATGCTTATTGGACGATAAGACGAGGTTTGAGTTTCGTTTTCCTCAGGCTTATGCATCATTGTGATCAAAGATATCTTCCACGTTTGAGGGATATGATTAGTTCGCATGATCGCATTAAAAATGTAGGTTATTAGTTTTATGCATTTCTCGTAATTTCCTTATTTCATTTTTCTAGTAATAAGGTCAAATCCTGGCGTTCTTCCATTCAAACTATTCAGGTTTAAAGGATGAATCATCATCCAACTGGTGAAGCAGCACGATATTATTAATTCCTTCGTGTGGACAAAACACCGTCTTTAGATATGCAGCGAAAGCATTGGCTTTTTCTGCATCGCTTCTCGCCCAATATCCAGTTTTTAGTCTAATCGGTGGATTCTACTTTGCAGGCCTTTTAGATTTTTTGTTGCCTTTCACAGAGAATACACAGTCTTCTCTGTTGCCGAGAGTTCACTTAAATAATTCTGGACACATTGGTTTTCTTCTTCTTGCAGTCGAATTTTCCGCTTTTCCTGGATTAGTGACTGGATATTATGTGATAATTAATTAATGTTTTTCAGAATTGTTGATGATTGGTAAAGCACATCAATATCTGCTGGTGTTTTTAGCGGGATATCAAGATGACAATTTTGTTCGACTAGTTTTCTATATCGATTCCAATCAGTTCGTTTGTTTATCAGACGTTTCCGTGTTTCTGATTTTAAGACAACAGTACTCATTGTTACTATTATCGGTGAATGATCAGACGACAGATCATAGCAATCGTTGCCTTAACATACGTACGCGCAATGCCTTTCGTTAAGCAGAAATCAATTAGATCAGGTACTTTCTTTTTATCCGTGGGCTAGTAGCTAGGATGACCGATAGATATAAAATCCGTGGAGTGTTCCTTCATAAAGTTGTTTGCCTTTAAGCGTTGTTAGTCTTGAACCCATTAAGTATGTTTGGCGTTGTAATCGCCCCCCCCCCCCCCGCCACTCCCCGAGAAATTAATTAACTAGCTGACCAAAATAATAAAGTGCAATTTTTTTAGCGCGCTTTGGAGGGTAGTACACTGCTGATATCACACAATTTCAAGACCATTCCTGCAGACATAGATGCTCGTTGAGTGGATATGATCTTTCTCATATTTCATAAGTTCATAATGTTTTAGTCTTGTCTTAATCAATACAGCAGTGCCACCGTGTGAGTACCTATTAATTTTGAAGTAGTTCTTGTTGCTGAAGCATGTTTCAGATATTAACATTATGTCAATATTGTGCTCATTGAAAAAAGCTTGAACCTCAGCTCTATGCTGCGCTAAGCCATTTGCATTCCATATTGCAATTTTGAGAAGAGTCATTATTGATTTTTAACAACTATCTGCATCAGCGTGTTCATATTCTGCATCATTAGATCCATAGTTCTCTCCATCATCGCCATGAAGTTTAGCATCATACCAGATAGCTTGTTTAAAGCTGATAAGATGTTTCCTTCCTCACTTGCCTCCACTTTTGGAACGGCACCCTTAAGTACACTTACATGCGAAACCCCGTGATGCACACTACTGTTTACATTTATATTCTGGTTTCCATTTTGAACTTTAGCTTCTGAATGTAATTTAAGTAATTGTTGCTCAGCTCGCTGTCCAGTATGCATTCTCCTTTTCAATTCCATATAAACTGGGCAGCCCAGTAAAATTAACCGACGAATAGTTCAGAGTCATAAATAAACTGCTACTTGTAGGTGGATTCCGGTTGCGTGAAATTGTTAGTGGAACGGGATTTTGTAGTAAAACAGAATAAAAAAATCGAAAATTCAAGTAAGTTAGAAAAAGAAATATAAAAAATAATCTCGTTCCAATCGTTCTCCCTAAACCGGAATCTATGCACTGGGCGCGTATTCTTGAAATCGGTGGATCGTTTGCGGATTATAATTTGCATTAAAATTCTTTATATTATTCGAATTTTTCGCTGGCTACTTTAATAATTTTTTAAATTTGCTTGTAAGTTTTTTATTGTTTGGGGGAATAAATCCGCACTGATTTACCCAGTCGGAAATTTCCACCGATTTTTTGTTTAGTAGTGAAATAAATAATAGAAGACTTGCAAGCAAATTTAAAAAATGATTAAAGTAGCCAGCGAAAAATTCGAATAATATAAAGAATTTTAATGCAAATTATAATTCGTCGACGGAAATATCCACCGATTTTAAGAATAGCGGCCCTGGTCATCTACACAATGTTTAATGAACTTTATTTTTTTACACTTTATATTAGTGCACTTGTTAGCATTAGTGAGAAATCCCTCCGTAATTGGAAAAATAATGCACCCTTAAACAAAGAAGTCAGTTCTAATGTTTTCTCTAAACTTCTGGCGAGAGCCACTTGTTTTAATTTGAGAATAGGAGATAGTGACATATCTGGAGAAAAAGCGGTCCTATAATCCCAAGCAGTTGTGCATATTTGAATCACTGCATTATCATGATGAAAAATGATTATTTTTTTCGCCAAGCAGGTTCGCTCAGTCTTACTTGGGAAATCAACAATATTATCGCAATTACTTCCCAAAAATGGACGTGCAACATCTTTCCAGCTGAGAGAAAATTTTTGCCATCTTCGGTAGAGAGAACCACATTCTAACCTCTGTTATGATTATTCTTGCTTTCCTGAGCAAAATGTTGCATCAAAAGTCAGTGGACCAGACCAAAATGATCTGATAAGACCAAATAGTATACGAATTGTTTTTACACTTCCAAATCAACTTGAATATCAGTTATATGCACGTGACTGAATTCCCATGTCCCAGGCAGACGCTTTTAGAGTAAACGGAAACAAAATTATCTAACATGATGTAGTCGTTTGTAATAGTATCATCATATTGAGTGTTATTAAAGGAGCTATCCGAGGAATTTTAGCCTGTTCAAAAATAGAGTGTTTCTTTGAGATTTTGGTTAATTTGATATCCCTTTTTCAACCAAAAAAAATGGTTCAATTTAAGTCCAAACCACACAAATGGGTGAGTAAAAAACCATAGTATGTAATGGCGTTTTTGATAAAAAAATTCGCTTTATTTGAAGTAAAACCAACACAATATCCCTTTTGTGTTTTACTAACACGATTGGTTGAAAAAGGGATATACAAAAATAAATTTTTGACATGGTACTTTTGCCGACCTACACAATTGTGTTACCGGAAAAGCAAAAGGGATATTTGATCTATAGTCTGATTTATAGATTGTCTTATCGAAGCGCAAACCACACTCAGACAGTTCAGCAATACAGAGACTGGCTTATGTTATATACATAATGAAGAGATTCATTGAATTAGAAACCCTAAAATTATTGTTGTGTTTTACTCATATTTATGACATGAAGCATTAATTGATTTGAACTATTGTACGAAAAGTTTAAATGTGTTATGTTCAGTGCGCATATTTTTGTGACTGACTGTATATGAATGTACATATAAGCATACAATAATAATAATAATAAATAATAATATTTGTAACTTTTATATTTATATATAGGTATAAGACGTCAACCCACATACTTCCATAAATACATGATGAAGCAAAGATTTTTAATTTATTTCGCACGAAACAATTTATAACTTGAGAAATATTTAATTAGTTTTTGTACATATAAAATGTTATTCTATAGTTTTTAGATCTATCTACCTGTCTATATACATGTGCAAAATATTATTGTGCATAACATAGTATATGTTTGTAAAAAATTTTGCAATTCCAGACGTTCTCAACCATGTAAATAATACAATTTCATTTTCTAAAATCTAACCAAACTGTAAACTTGACATCTTTCTCAGATTCAAGATCAGATATTTGCATTTATTTTATTTTAAGTTTATTAGTATACAGTTTTTGGAGATGTGTGTGACCTTGGAACATGCCGAACAAACTGCAATGAAGAAAGATCGCATTGGAATAAAATATTTTTTGACAGCTACAAAATTTATGCAGATTTGTAAATATCAATTAAATCATTAGTAATCAAACGTCGGGAATATTTGAAATACGAAAATAAAGTTTAAAAGTAAATAAATAAAGTAATATCCGCGTTGCCAATAAACAGATTTGTAAATTAGGAATAGCGAATAATGACCTAATCTAAATAAATACATATAATACGCTCGCGTGTACAACTGTATATACGCAATTTTTAATTTGTCCATTAGTAGAATGCTCATATATAGGATTTATGTAGAATAGAAAACCTTTAGACAATATCATTATAAATGTAATAAATCACAAAACGCGATGTTAATTCCATACGAAAATTTACTATGGCGCTTCGGTGGACAATTTTTGGGTATGTAAAATTTTTAATGCAAAACGGCGGTATAAATGGTTTTTCAAGGGATTTGAACTATATTTTATTTCGCCCGATTCCGTGCTGTCAATCACAAATGTACAGTATTTTTTTTTTCGTTGTTTAGCCTATAAATTATTCTTGTATAGATTTTCTTGAGACGATGCCAAATGCATTTTGAAATTTTACTTTACGTGTTATGTAAAATTGTTTTAGTTTCGTGCCTCGTCTCAATTACTGGTATTTGGGACAATTATATATTTTATATAGTTACTCCCGATGTATGATCCAGATACACTTGTAAAATTTTCCCAGATACTTACTATGCTTATACTTGAAATTTAAATAATTATTTATATGAGATAATAGGTCAAATAATTATTTTGCTAATTTTACTGCACAATAGATGTATGAACTTCTTCGTATTTCTTAATTTTTATTATAGTTAACGAGTGATACTCGTATAAATAAACAATAATGCAACATTGAATTTTAGTTAGCTGTAATAGTTGTTAAGTATAGTAAAGAGTTATATACTATTTATTTAATTAAGATGAACGAATTTGTCTTGAAAGTGTAATTAAAAAAAAATATTTTATGCGACTGCATGATTTCGCTTTGAGATAGTTTTTTGATCATTATAATTTATCTTTTTTCAGGTGTAAGAAACGTAAGACATTTAACGTTTTGAATACACAATGTTCTTGATCTATGTCAGATCAATTAATTTTAATTGCTTAATTGATAAACGACCTAATTTTATCTATTCGATAATTATGGTGTCGCGATAACAGTCATCTGACTCCCGCGATTAATCGTCATATATCCAAAATGTGGTTTTGCCAAAAACAATTATCATGATCTTATAACGATCTCACGGGGTTTTTGTGTGTGTATATTTTAGATGATAAACAAATATACGAGTATAAGAAAACTATTTAAATTCCACTACAATTGACACTAATTTACAGGTAAATACAAACGTAGATAGGTAAATAAAAAATTTAGAAATTAAGTTTAAGCTCTTGTATATAGAAACGACTCAAATCATTTATCTTATTTGCTTAATCTAGAAAATGATTGGAAATATAATTAACATAAAGCGTTGAAAAATATATTTATCCGTAAGATCACGTACTTGAACAGGTGTAATGTGGCTGCGGTTCTTGAAATTACACCTTACAATTTCAAACATTTATTATAGTGGCGAATCTAAATTGAATTTTAAATTGATTATCAGCCATTAACTTATATTTATATATATAATTCTTAAAATAAAAATAATGACGCAACTACACTATTTGCTGCCTTTGTCGTACTTACATCACATTTCGTTCAGCTCAGACACTTTTCCAGAATTATTTTGTTTTCTTCACATCAACATACTTGAATCCATCAAGGATTCGTGACAACCGTTAAATGACTTAAATAATTTGTTACCTTACTTTTATGATAGATGCGACCTCACAATTTAACCATTTAACCATTTTTTTAAATATTTTATTTATAGTAAGCGCAATGAGATCCTGCATCCTGCTTCTGTTGAAGTACAAGAAGTACAATCAAAATTATTTCTGATCTTTCCATATTTTAAAATTATCTTGTCTAACATATGTTTCAGAAGAAGAACATGAATTTTTATTCAACGAAACATTAATCAAAACGGGCAAAAAACTGAGCCGGTTCACTGGTTCTCTCTTTTAACTTCCTTTCAACCATTAACAAAATTAAATTTGATGGAATTTTCAAACCTTACTCGAGATAAAGAAAAATTATTGGTTATGCTAAAGTGTAGGTGTCAAAAAAGTGTAGCATTGAAAATGAGAAAATAAGCTATTTAATTATTACTATGGCATTTTTAACTATTTTTGTAACTATTTATATACGATACGTCAAATCCAATCTACAGATAACAGTAGGTTTTAAAGAAAACTGTACCTACACAAATTAATGAGAAAAGTGCAGCTGTGAAAAAAGTGTAGCATTGAAAAAACTGTAAATAAGATATATGTATTCCTTAAAAAATGTATTACATATTAGGCGTAAATAAATTTATTTAAATACATAGCTAAAATAACTTATGCTAATGTCTCCGAAATGCACAGAGATGTTACTCGGACTTGGAAATAAAAAGAGTTAAGCCCTGCGTTTCTCAAAGTGTGTTCCGCGGAGACCTGGGGCTCCGCGAGTCAACTCAAAGGGGTCCGCGAATCATAATCAAATTTGAAAAAAACATTATAAATTTAAATCCGCTAATAATTAATGTATGAAACTAATTTGTTGCTTTGAAACATCACAGATCACGACTGCTTCTGGAAGGCAACATATGACGGCAAAAACCTAATTGTTTCTACTTTCAAAACAAGTAATGAGAAGGCCACCGAAGCATCCTGTATCGCTAGTTATCGTATTGCACTGACAGGAGAAGCTCATACAATAGCACATAGAAAAAAAAAATATTTCGACGAATGGTTTTCCGCGCGAAATTTAAATTACAGTAAGTCTTCGACTTACGCGTATTTGACTTACGTGAATTCGTACTTACGTGATTTTAAAAAAATAAGATTTTGAGTTTTTTTGATGAAATATGCAGATTTTTTTAACATTTTTTTTCCTGCGCTTTATTTCTAAGTGCTCTACTTTCGTTTGTTTACACACACTATTATTTTCATGCGATAGTGAGAAAGAGAGAATGGTTTAGCTGGCTTCGAGGCCCAACATCCTGTTCTAGAACGATTCGCGAAAGTTTCAAAAAAGTGAATGATGCTTTTGCATCGACAAAATGGATCGTGATACAAGGCAAACAACATTGGACCAGTTCTCTTATAAGTAGTTTCTATGTACTTTAATGTATCTATGCACGCTGAAATGATTATGTACATATCTGAATTAATAATAATTTCTAGAAATAATATAAATAATGATGTTTTATTAAATATTTTTTTATGTAGGTCTATTCTATTTTCACCTATCCTTTAAAACTAACAAAAATTTCTCGAATTTAAGGTTTGTTCGACTTACGCGATTTTTCGACTTACGCGAAAAGCTTTAGAACGAATTAATCACGTAAGTCGAGGACTTACTGTAAAAAGTCTTACGTTTTTTTTGCCCACAGTAGTAGGTCTTTACATTTGGCTCGATAATACTTTAATACCCTTGACAGACTAGAGTTTAGCTAAACGCGTTTAGCTAAACTAGTTTAGTTAATCTACTACAAAACCAATTAGGTTGATACACTATGAGGCTTAGCAAACCCTGTTTCAATAATAAAATACAGTAGCGCTATGTTTGTCCGGAATCGGTATTAAAAAAATGTCATTGACAGAATTATACAGAACAACGATATTACAAAAAAACCATACAACTTTTATGATGGATTTTTTTGGTTATATGTACATAGATTTATATTAAATCAAAATTATTTAATTTAAAAAAATTAAATTTTTAATTTTAAATTGGACCAATTTGAAAATAGCTATCGCGAACTCTACTCGATTGTTTTAACACTAGAACGCTCTTCGGGTGAAATTTCACCCATTAATGATTTTAAAGTTATTTTACCTTTTTATTATGAAATTCAGGATGGTTAAAATTTTTGAATTCGTTTGTGTTATTCGTTTGTATTACAAATAAAATATTGAAATATGTGATATATGGATGGATATGTATATAGATTTTATATAATATATATTCGGGTGAAATTTCACCCGATGCATGTGTAATTTTCTTTTGAGAGTCGTATGAGGGTTAAAAAACGCAGCTTTTATTTGTCATGATATTATAATACGCCCTCTACGGTAACGGGTATGCACAAATGTGAATGTTGGTCCATATCACATACAAAAATCAATTTTTGACATGATTCGTTTTCGTATCCCACACAGTTGTGATGGCAGGCAGGGAAAGGGATATAACCTTACCCGGCCAGTAGCAACAATTGTGTATGCCAATTTTGATTACGAGAAACGAATGTGTCAAAATAGAATTATGTGTAAATTGAAGACCAGTATACACATTTGTGCATAACATTTAATTGTGTTTTATTCAGAAAAATAACACTAACTATAATAATAATAAAATAATTAATGTTATCAGAAACAAATAATTAATATGCTATATAATTTATGTGTTATCAATTTATTATGGTCTATTTTAAGAATTCCCATTTAACTAACATCCGTTAAAATACGGAAGACATGACAACCTGTCATTATTGACATACACATTTGTGTATGTTTTAATTTTTCAACCCGAAAGGAATAACTCAAAAAGTAAGCGGCATCTATAATTGTATCACAGCATTAAATAACATTGTCCTTTGGACAATGGTATTTATAAATTTTAACCTTCATTGTTAGATGGCGCTCTCGCTAAACCCATTTTTATACGATAAACTTCAAAATATTGAGAGATTAGTGCACTAAAGCGGTTTAGTTACTAAACCTTAAACAAAACCCGTTTAGCTAATCTCGAAGTTGACACATTAAGAGATAAACTCGAAAAAACGATTAAACGCGTTTAGCTAATCGCTAGTCTGTCAAGGGTATAAGATAAAATGAACAAATTTTTGTGTTCTTATATTCGTTTTAAAATTATAATTGCAATTGCGATTTTAATAGTTACAAAAATTGTGTAGATCTATTAATCGCCATAAAATTTAGAAATTTTGAAATGACAGTCTCAAAGTCTAGTGGCACTATTTCGGTCCCTGGGAATAGGAAACTAAGGATAATAATTTACATAATATAATTTTATTAAAAAAAATTTCTGACATATTAAAGTAAAAAGTTGGTAATTAAAAGGTGTGGTAATTTTTTGGAAGCAAGATTAACTTGGAATAATTTTTTCGATATGGATAAATTATTCCCATTTTCTGGAAATTGACATGAAACTCTTGTCTTAGTAGGGCAGAAAAATTAATTTAAATAGAAATTTTAGGTCAAATCTTTTGCCATATGAAGTTGGCCCAAAATCCTATCCCAATTTTTTTTGTCAACGCTGGCAACTATCACGATATAAAATAAACTATCGCGATATACAAATGTACTTGTATACTCTAGTAGTAGTTTATAAGCACAATTGTATATCCTTTTTCCAACCAGACAATTTTTTTTTATTAAATTTAAGTCAACCGTACACAAATGTGTACGTAAATAACCATAGTTTGTAATGGTTTTTCGTTTTTCATGTTTCTCTTTCGTAACGTACACAATTGTGATCGCATGCCCAAGGGATATGGGAATAGTTTATTTTATATCGTTAATTATATTATCATTTTCTATCATAATACAAAGCGACCCTGAAGAAATACAAAATTTATTTATACAAATTATAAACCAAGAAGTATCGATACTTTTAATTATAGATATTGTAAACTTAGATTGCAGTCCAGTTCGTGACTTATTTTGTGGAGACTGACTTATTTGAAAGTCTACAATAAGCCTCCTGTCGGCTGGACTTATTGTAGACTTGTTTTACTTTTACGGGAGACGTGAAACCAAACTGGTAGCTCATCAAAATAATTCAAGCAATTTTCTAATAAATCTATTCATCGGGGGCTTATTGTAGACTTTCAAATAAGTCAGTCTCCACAAAATAAGTCACGAATTGGACCGCAGTCATTCAAAAGTGGTCATTACTATGTAGGTTTCATTAACCTGTGTAGATATAACTAAATGAAAAACATAAGTTTTTACAATAATCAAATATTCGATGTTAATAACATGAATGATTAATACGTACGACAAAAAAAATACTAAATCAATAAATACTCATCAATTTTTACTCTGCAACTTTTTCCTCTGTAACCAAAACTTTAAAGTTACAGAGTAAAAATTGATGAGTATTATATTGAGTTATAATTGGGCCATATATAACCACGAGAGCTTTGTTAGAATCGCATGCTCCGATGCACAGGTATAGATTAGGACCAAAACTATTCGAAAAATATAATGGCATTGTTACAGAGCAAAATTGAGCTATTGGGCTATTTCCCTTTTTCAACCAAGAAAAAAAAAATTGGCTCAATGTCCAACCCACACAAAAGTGTGAGTAAAAAACCATAGTATGTAATGGCGTTGTTGATAAAAAATTTCGCTTGATTTGAAGTAAAACCAACACAATAGTGTGTATAGATATAGTGTTTTTTTACGGACGAAAATAAGTTAAAAAGGAATTCACAAATGTGTAAGTTGGTTGAAAACACGTACAAAAATAAATTTTTGAGATGGTACTGTTGCCCTACCCGCACAATTGTGTTAGTAAAACACGAAAGGGATATATGATCACGCCACGGGAACATTAACAAATCGCAGCGAGTCACGTCGGACGAGTACGCTGGGTGCAGTAGTAATTCGCAGTGCAGTTCATGCAATTTGACCGCGACAATTCTGGATGAATGAGCGGTTGGAATGAGCAATCGTTGCATCCTACGGCCTCTGCGACTTCGCGCACGTTAGTTCGGCGATCATCATGTCATGAGCCTTTTCCACGATGTCCGTGGTATCATCAGAAACAGATGTGCGACCACGTTTGGATTCGTTGAATCAATATCTCACACCCGCACATAGATGGTGAAGGGTCCCCATAAACAGCCAAATTATGATTATTTAACCAGTCTAAATAGTCAGTCTAATGGCAAAATGGCGATCATTTAAGATGATATTTACTATGTTATGTACGACTTAGAATTTTGTATGAATTTGAATAAATTTTGAATTCAACATGAAGCTGTCTGCGTTAAAATTTTACGAAAGTTGACAAACTAATTTTTCATGGAATAATTATCTGGTTAATTTTGGAGACCAGCACAAATTTTATTTCGCGTCAGTTGCGTACTAGCCTTAAACATTTAAAATTTTCGTGGTAATATATTTTTAACATTAGTTATAAATAACATTTTATTTGTGACAATTGGTTAAAAAAAAATAAAGTAATAATTGAATGGTCGCTTATTTTACGTTTACGGTTAAAATGGAAAATACGTAAACTAATACTATGTCAAAATATAATTTTCAATTAAGGTTTTTTTAAAACTATCTTATTTTTTCCCCCAACTCTGTTGGGTGATATTGCTTTGATTTCCATCCATGTCTTGCCGAGTTGTTTCGCTTCTGCTAGCATTGTTTGTTTCCACGTTCCAGCTGCTTGTCCAATTTTTCTCTTGTGGTTTCCACTCCAGTGGTCCTATTCTGGCTTTCCCTGGGAATAGGGTATTGGGGAAAATATTTTCATAACATTTTTGTTTGAATTGAATTTTTCTGGCCTGCTTATGGCAGCAGTTTCGTGTAAATTTTTATGAGACAAAGTTAATTGGGAAAATATTTTTCCCAATAAAATTTTTATGTAACAAAAGTTTCCCATTCTACTTGGTTTTCTAAAATATTTATACCAAACTGATTCTATCAGTAGGGTAGAAATATACAATTCAAACAAAAATACTATGCAAATATTTTTCCCAATTCCCTATTCCCAGCAAAAACCCACAATAGTGCCACAGATATGTTTTTGTTACGTCATTTGGTGACTTCCTCACGATGTGACCAATCCATCTCCACTTGCGCTATCTTATTTTGGTCTCAATGACTGCTTGATTCGTTTGCCATGGAAAACTTAAAACTTTTATTTTGTTGGGCCAGAAGCACCTCAGTTTATTTTACGTCCTAACACATTTACAAACACCGAGAGCTTATTGTTGATCTCATATGTATGTAGGAAATATTCCGATTCGTAAGTGAAAAATAAACTTACAATTAAAACAAAACCAAACTATTGAATTATTTTATTTATCAACAGAATTAGTATGCATACTCTTATGATCAAAATCTATTTATATTCTGCTTCCAAAATTACGAAATTATGACCAAAAGTCAAATAAAATTGTACAGTTTCAGTACATGTAAAAACAAGATTTTATACAACAAATACTTTGACATCTTGTGTATAAACATAGGGTAACTCACACAAGTTATCCTACACGGTCATCATACGAGTCATCCGGCTCGGATGTCTATTTTTCGCAACTGTCACTTTATCATCCTCGTTCTCTTCCACACTATCGACTTCCTCTGGCTCTCTACCAACACCCTCAACTCCTTCATCTGTATTGTCATTTAATCCATCGTAGTAACGTTTCATAAATTGAGCACTGGTTGATGTGGTTTTCGGACCCTCCGTTCAACCTTTTCGACGTCGTACCGATAATTAGGCCGTTGTCGCACCACCACATACCGTCCAAGATACTTCGGGCCAATTTTATTTCCCCCACTAAACTGAGAATTTTTAATTGCCACCATCTCGCTTATACTATACAGTGATGCATGTTTTCTCCCCCTATCAAATGTCCTGCGATTTTCTTCCTGAACTCTCAAAATTTGCTCTCTTAGCTCGCTACGACTTTCACTGAAGACTTTTGCCTCCTCTTCTTCTATTATCTCCATCAATTTGTGGTCCTCGGGGCAGCGCCATTTTACCCCAGTCAGCAGTTCGAACGGTGTCATTCCAATACTTCGTTGGTAGGAGTTATTTCAAAATCGTTGCAATGTATCGGTATGCTTGTACCATTCACCAGGTTTTTCTAAACTTATCTTCGTTAAAACCGGTATTAAAATTTTATTAACGCGTTCAACCTACCCGTTCCCGGTCGGAACATCCGTTGTAATGGCTATATATGTTCTATTGACTGGTTTTTGCAGTAATCCTGGAATTCTGACGAAGTAAATGCGGTACCTCGATCCGATATAATACACATAGCATTTCTAAATACCGATTTCTGCAGTTCCAACTTTTGAAGGACTTCTTTGGTGGTTATTGTGTTTTGGCGGTTATAACCACACAAATTTTGAGAATCCATCCACAACACAAAGGATGTGTTTATACTACTTATTCGTTGCTACTAAATTCCCGAGATGGTCCAAGTGGTATGTTTTCAATGGAGCTTCCCCTTTTGGGATCGCATGCAACAACCTCTCTTGTTTCCCAATTTTCTTCTCCGCTAATATTCATGGTATGCAATTGTTTATGCATATCCGTATCTTCTGGCTTAACTTTAGGATGGAGAATAGGGTGGACCAAATTTTCGTAAGTTCCAATTTCTAACGGAACACCCCCTAGAAATGTGAGGTTATGCTAAAAACTAAAACAGAAAAAATATTAGGTCGATCGAAGGTCGTTTAGAGGTCGCGACTTGAACGCGAAGTTCGATAAAAACGGTATTTTTTTCAATTTTTGAAATGACCTTCTATTCATTAAGGATGTTTTGTTATACGTTGCAAACTTCTGTGTGTAGTCATTTACGACTTGTTATAAAATATTGCATGTCATCTTCATTTCTTGTTAATTTCTTATTTTAATCTTGTATTAACTTAACACCACGTTCTGCGATATCATTTGCGACTTTTATTTGACTGATAATCTTCCTTCCGTTCTTGAAATTATCATCTTGAGGCCACATATCCGGATTTTGTATAAGAAAATCTGTGGAAATCTTGAACCGTTTTTAAAAAATCGCCAGTGTTTGGCAACTAAATCTGTCGAGATGTCGTCAAGGAAAATATAATAAGCTTCAATCCAGTTTTTACTCTAAAATAATAGCTGCTTCATATTATCTCCCTTTATGTAAGTTGTTGTATCGAAGCAAGCCACTACGACACCGTCAGGTGCTCTCTACTCGATTAAGCATTAGAAAACGGCCTCCGCCATTTCCAAAACAGTTAATCTTGATATTTTGGGAAAGCCCAGTAACTGTTCTCCATCTATATGGGGAATAATCACCGGTAAATGATCCACGGTCTCCGTTCCAGACAACTCCAGAAGTAATTTTCATCCCAATGTACTACATCTGTTGTAAACTTGAAAGTCGATGTAACTGATGCTGTTGTTTGATTCAAAACGAGTTCATCAATAGAATGTCCAAAGTCGTGGACTTATTTATAACCTTTCGCTGTCATTCTCCGATGGCGAAAATAATGCTTGTGAGTCTATTGGCATTGATTTACTTTTTCTTCAAGATATTTTCGTTTACGATTTTTATCTGCCTTCATACGTTCCGATTTCCGTTTTTCTTTTTCAATTTCATATCGACTGGCTCTAGCCAAATATCCGGAACTCCCTTTCTCATGCGGTGACAAGAGGAATCACTAATCGCCTTCACTGATCATCATGGACAAGGTATTAGTGTGTGCGATATCGAAAATATCATCCAGTTTACTATTAAAGGCAATTTTGCTTTCACGGTTAATTTTTGAAGGTTTATTTTTATTCTTTAGAAGATTTTTCCATTCATCATGCAATTGTTCCAATTTTTCAATGGAATGTTGTTCCTTTTTCACTGGAATTCGTGCTTTTGACCAAAAAATAGACACTTCTTGCACTTCCTGGATTGTCAAAACTGCACTTTCACGAATAGTTAATATTACAGTACGGTGATTGTAAAAAGAAACACAACACTTGCTTTTTGATGGTAACCTGTCACCAATAATTTGACAGAACTCATGCCGAAGAAGATAAATTTCTGTAGTGGACCATAAACTAGCTGCCATTGTATCAACTATAGTAGCACTTTCTTAAAAATATCAATAAAACTGTTAAACGGACTAGATTTAATTATTACAAATTTGTGTCATTTTCTCGAGAGATTTGGATTTAAACTGAAATTAATTTGCATTTCTTTTGTGATATAATTAAATATATTGGCAATAGCATGTCATAATTAATGCGGTAGGCGGATTTAAATTTTAAATGCAATAACTAATGACGAACGAATCATAAGGACTTAACATAGTTCTGTTTTATGATAATGGCATCATAAAACACAAGTATGTTAACTGTTAATGACTCATACGGTTTGTTATGACAGGATTTAAAAAAAAACATTTATTTTTTTGGGATTTTCTTAGTTTCGAAAATTGAAATAATCTCGCTATATGTTAACCGATTTTCGTTATCTTTGATGTTTCGGAAAGATAATTATCTCCTCTATTGACTATAATTTTTATTTAGTCAGAGAAAAAATTTTAAGTAATTTTTCTGTTCCTTTGAAAGTGAAAAATTGAAAAAAATACCGTTTTTATCGAACTTCGCGCTCAAGTCGCGACCTCTAAACGACCTTCGATCGACCCAATATTTTTTCTGTTTTAGTTTTTTGCATAACCTCACATTTCTAGAGGGTGTCCCGTTAGATATCTCAACACTTTTTTCCCCATACAAACGTGGGCCACCTTAATGTAGAATTGTCTTCCTATCAACTCTTCTGTTTTTTGCTTTCCAAAACAAGAAAGCCTACACGTGCTTTGTGATATTATAAAAGAATTTTAAAAATTTAAAATAAATTTTCAATTTTCTTTTATAATATAGTTTTGTATCATTATAAATATATTTTGTTTACTAATTGAAATTAAAAAGCAGTCAAAATGACTTCTTTGTGCAATCTAGTGTTAATAAAGAGTGAGCTAAATATATTTGCAAATCCTGGACAAAACAATTTCTTTTTTATTCCGCCGATCTTAAGGATGTCCACAGGTTCTCACCTACATTTTCGAATATGTTACATTCTACCGTTCTAATGATTGACATCCGATTCTAATCGGTTTTGCTATCCCTTTAATAGAATTCATGTTTTTATTTGTACTGCCATTACCAGAGATGTCCACGGAATCTCGTCTATAATTCTCGACAGTTTATAATATTTTCATGAATTAAATCATGAGAGATTTTGTGATAATGCCTCCTTCCACATTTCGAAGTCTTCCGCAAAATATATTTGTTATGACAATCATTAAACATAATTTCCTGGAATCTTAAGTTTCGGATGTGGAATTTAGTGTATTCGACGTTGTGTAGGTAACCATTATCTGTATGAAATTTCAAAGTCCATCCGCTTGTTCAGTTTTTTGTAATAGACCTACCTGTCATTTATGCGAATAGTCTTGACAATTTGCTCACTGGCGCTGAATAACATGACAAGTCGAGCACACTAAATTCCACACAGGGAATAGACAAGCGGGGTTCTCTTCAAAATGTATCCACAACTAACGGAGTTCATTGTATATCTGGCACATGAGTATTGATTTATGACATCAAGGATGTTAGAACCAACCCGTTAATTAAATTCCGACTTTATTTTATGTTTTTTTTTCTGAGAATCTATATGGATACACTCAATGAGAAAAATTTTGCAACGGCATCAAATACAATACTTTTGGAAAACTTCGTAATAAATGAGAGCTTTGCAATTGATCTTTTATTTTATACGAGTACGCCTGATAAAACAACAGGGTCGTAAAAGGCGGAACCAAATTGATAATCAGAATGACATAAACATTAGAAAAATATTTAATAATCTAGGTTGTGGCTATCAATTCGTTCAGTACAGAATCTATATCCCAAATGTTCCATGATTTCTCAGAACTTCACTAAAACGCCTTTTAAATCTCTCTAACAGTCAGTCCATTTTTCAGTTATATTGCCTAATCAGCTAAGAGTGTTATCTAATAATTTACTCCTTACTAGTTTTTCAAAATTTCGTTATTAAGTGCCAAAAATTAGTTACATTACTGCCCAATTAGTTGCTGATATTTTTGCTAACCATTGTCGATTTTTGTGGATATCTAAAATTAATGAGGAGAAAAATTATTATAAAATACAGACAAGATCAAAAAAATACCCAAATAAAATTTACCTTGAAGGTGTTTTTTTGGTTTTATCGTTAAATTACGTTTATAAAGATTTAATATTTCGTTGTGTGTCCCACTTTGTAAGTCCAAAATTGTATGCTAACTAAATAAAAATGATGAAAACGAAAGATGATGATTTGAGATCTTTCATCTTCACGAATACATTACAGTTAAATATGTAGCTAAATATCGAAGGTTGTTGATCAAATGACCAAAATTAGGATGAAAATGAAGATGCGAATAAAAAATGGGAAATAAATTAACACCTACCTGCGGATATTGTTCACGCCGCCGCATCTCACCTCGCTATATGAGCAATAATTACCACCAACTTTAATTTTATTATTTTTATCTAATTATGCAGACCGCTTGATAAGATAACAACATACTATATACTTACATATGTAAATAAGATTAACGTGGTTACATAGATACAACTTGTCATAATTGAAAAGTCATTTACACGCGTAATATCGAGTGGGATTCAAGGTTAATTATTTACTATGTGCAACAAAATTAGTTCATAGTAACGGAGCTCAACGCTCGGAATTGGTAATAAACTCACATACGAAGGTGGTTTTGATTAGTTTACAAAACTTTACATTCCTATTTGGTAATAAATTTACAATATATTTATAAAGAAACTAGATCACTTATCAACTACACTAAAAGTTACTTTATGTCTTAAAGCCCGTATATTTTTATATGTAACACCACGACCACATTTATTTTATACAAACGTACATACTTGTGCGTATGTATTTAGGTTTTCTTTTGAGATAAAATGTAGGCCATATATTTTTGTAAAGCATTTCTTCGTGCTCTTCTATGTGTATGCGTGTCTGTATGGCGTCTATATATGTAAATTAAATTAACAGGTGGAATTAAATGATTACAAATCAAATCAAAATTAGAATTTAGTATTTTCTATAAAATGTGAAAGTATTATTAAGAACGCATAGGTTTTGACTTTGGCCGCGGATGATGGCACTTGTACACAAGCACCATATACTATAATGCAATTAACACCTAACACCACAAGGTGTGAAAATTATCATCTGACGAAAAAATATTACCGAACAACAAATCATATAATTTTTATTGACGTTAGGTTAGGTTTCAGTGGTTGACACTTAGGCCATTTTTTGGCCCATTGTGATACCACGCATTCACGCTACATCATTAACCCATTCACCTATTCACCTACTCACACAACTACAGTATTACCACCTGCACATTGCAAGCTCCATGTCAACCTGTACATTGACATGGACGGTGGGTCGGCGCTGAATTCTGCACTCCATCAGAGGGTCTTAGTTGTGTTTATTAACATCACCGATCGTAATCGATGATGAAAATTCGATTTGCATCTAGCCTCTGATGGGATTCGAACCCAGTACCTCCCGGTCCAAGTGCCGAAGCTTTAACCACTGCACCACTTGTCCGGTTGTTTATTGACGTTAATCTGTCAAATTATTAATACGATTAGAATGGTTGTTAGGCATCGCGAAAATTTTCAATTTTCACCCAATTTAACATTAATTGAACCATTTTCGCAGATGGCACTAGTGTGTCACTTACAAAGATCTATTAATATTTTTTTTTTTTTTTTGTAATTTTTCATCCGCGTACATTTATATATTTTTTTTAAGTTAATTTGAACTAAAACTATTTATAGATTATTTTTTTTTGTTTAGTAAGTATCTATCTATATATACTTGAATTAGTTACGTAATAAAACGTAATTGAATGTGTCATTTGGGAGAGAAAAATAATTGTATTCATCTAAAAATAATCACCTGAACGGAACGCGAGAGTAACAAGCGAACACTCTTGTCGAGATGTAATGAATTTAAATTCCAAAATTTTTTGGAAGTCGGGAGATGAAATTTTTGCGACATTATATCGCGATTAAAATTTTGTTTTTTTTTATAATGTAATTATCAGAAATAAAAATATGTTTAATGAAATTATAATGCGTTGATGTGAGTGAAATTTGTTTTTATTATATTAAGATTTTCTAAAAATAAATAAACGGTTTCATTTTTTCCGGTGTAGTGAAGACAGCAGCATTTTCATTACTTTTGAAATTATTGCTGCTGGTTTTGTGAGTTTTTTTTTTTAAATATATGTACGTATATTTTGGTTTTTGGCACACAAAACGATGATAAATTTTTATGATTATCATCAGCGCACACTAAATGTCCAAGGATTTGTGCAATATATCGAAGCATTAATAGACTTCAAAACCTGGTTAAAATGAAGTTGAACGGTATCAAGGGTTTTACTGTAACGACGTCTTTTTACATAAAGACCACATGCCGTTAAACACGGCGTTTATTTCTTGAGATGACATCCGGTGCCTATCATATGTAAGGTTTACACCGTTAGTCTGCGGTGCAAAATAAGTTGAAATTATGCTGATGCAGCGTTCTTATTACTCCATCAGAAAAAGAAAATCGAGTATTGTTCTCACTTGAGCTTGTTAAGACATCCCCCAACTATTTCCGGATGTCTGCCTGTTACTATCAAGAATTTGTGAGCCGGAAAAAAGGACAATTGATATATTCATTCGGTTACATTATACATTCGATCCCAGATATTTATACTTTCCCACTTACCCGAATTGTGGGTCTCCTTATATGATCCTCATGTTTGCGTTTTTGCAGTGATGTTTGAATCTTGCTTAGTTGATCTGAGGACCAATTTGTTAATATGTTTATTACCATGGAGCATTCCTCGTGGAATAGCTCGCTAGATAAAAATCGTAAGCAGGTATTTAAACGGTATAATATCAGTTGGTTTCTTATGTTGGAAAATGAAATTTTATTTTTTTATGTACATTTAGCAATAAATCAACCATAAACTGCGCGGACGAAATATAATCAGTAGCATTTTTATTAACTGGTCAATTTGATCACACGCGGTAGGAATAAGTATACAAGAACTGTCGATAGGTTTAGTGTTAAATAATCAGGTAAAAGCCATTTTTAACTCTTTACATCATCTATGTAAACTCAAAAGTTCTAAAATAGGTTTTTTCCTGAATGTAATATGAAGCGGTGTGGTCTTACTTCAACGTTGATGTCAGATGGTTCCAAGGGTTGCTGGTTTGAAGATTGTGCACTAAGCTAAGAAAAGAGAAATAATTCTGCTTCACCCCAAGAAAGATGTTGGCGTTCTTTTGTAATTCTCCGGATCATTGTGAAGTACAGATATGTCGATTGTAGTCATCTCTCTTTGGTTGCAATACCTATCCCTCAGCTTCTATTGGATGATAAGCATGTCTAATTCTGTCTCAGTAATCCATAGTCCACAACAACGTTTAGTTAGCAAAATTTTATAGAAGAAACTAAGACAGCCTAGATCCTTCTAATCTTGCATCCCAGTTGTACAAATTTCAGAAGTTAGTCCAAAAACAATTTTGAATTTTTGTATTCATCAAATATACCAAATTTCATCATATTCCATTAACAGCGACTTTCACCATATTCCAAAATTTGATTTGAAAACATTGCTTATTTTCGTAGCTTTATACATTAAATCCCCCTCATCAACCCACTCATCAGTTTTCCTAGAGACTTTTGCATCTACCTATAAGAATAAAAAAACATTAAAATGATACCTCAAAATGATAGAATAATCTTAAAACAAAAAAAGATTAAAATAGAAGAAGAGGAAGAGGATTATGTTTAACTAGGATAACATCATTAGTGGGGATGGTGAACTTAAAATAAGACTTGAGCCATCCCAAGCTTCTAGACACACATGGTATGAAGTTTATAACGGTCAACCACTTTGGGAAGCATAATGTTTTTCACATATAAGTGACTTGCGTAACTCACAAAGCGCTTGTTGCGAAGCCATTCGAAAAGCTTAGGTAGCCAAAAAAAATACAATTGGCCTGTAATTATCCGAACAACTAATTTATGCATCGGAATTATGATGCATGTTTTGCAGATAGGGGGAAAAGTACCACACTTCAGATGGGGACCGAAAAAGTTTCTCTACTTTCCATTTTACTACAGGTGCAATGCCATCAGACCCTGACGAAAAATCGTCTTTTTAATATGACGTACAGTCAAACCTGTTTTGTGCGGTAATAGGGACTGCTTACAAAAACGCATAAAAAAATCTTCCGAAACTTCACGAGTAGGTATAAAAAATAATTTTCGCAACACATTTAAAAAGCTTTTTTTATGTGGTGAATAGGGACCGCATAAAAATTTTTCACATAGAAAATAACTCAAAACATTACGCATTAATTACGCAATGTGGTGAGATATCAAAAATCGACGAAACAAAATGGCCAACGTCAACAAACTAAGTAGATTAATCACATTCAATTATTGATGATTGGAGCATCACGGACTCCGCGTAGCGGATTTTTTTTGAACTATGATAACTACAAATTTTGACATTTATGCCGCATGAATAACGAAATTAAACAATCAGCAATTTTGTGGCTTACACATGTCATTTTTTGTAGTTAAGTTAGTTTCAATCTGATCCACCAGCGGCGCTGTTCCAACTTTTACAATCGTCAATGTTCTTGATTGAAATTGTGAAATAACTGAACCCGTTGCCGCAAATGATGGCTATAGCCGTCAGATTTTTGGTGATATGTAGGCAAATGACGGCTATAGCCGTCCTACCACGTTCGCGCAAATGACGAAAATCCGTCTCTGTAGGCGGAAATATATCGAATTGTTATACATGAAAAATCACACAAAAAAACAATTGATATATTATCTGGAATGTTACATCTGTTTTTCGATGTATTACTGAATAATTAACAAATAAATGCATAATATACTTCGTACGAATGATGTTCCGGTTTTTATTAAAAGGAAAATAAAAATGAGATGAGGGAATGCCAGCTATGACCGTCGAGAGTTTTCATGGAAAAACTGTAAGAAAATGTTACAAATTTCACTTCCAAACATATAAATGACGCATAATTAAACGGTCGTCAATTTAAAAGTGTGCGGCAACGGGTTAAATATAGTGTACTGAATAAATTTTTTCATACCGCATTAAAAGAAATCGCACAAAAAAACGCACAAAAAAAATCGCACATAAAAAGGCCGTACAAAAACAGGTTTGACTGGATATAACTTTCTTTTACGTGGTAAAATCATGAAAATTTCTGATCTCGATATTTTGACAGTTTTACCTTTCGCTATATCGCCGAATTCCGAAATGGTGGTTTTCAAAAAGTTCTGCGTGTCTGTGTTCTGTAGACTAAACTTCGGCGTCCTCTCTGTAGTCCAGACGGATTGACTGATCGGGGTTAAACTTCATACTTAAGCATTTTTCATAAATTGGGAGACCTCAGTGATTTTTTGTCGAAACCGGTCACCGGTAGTCTCACCTACCGTTTTTGGCAATTATTTTGAGAAGTATATCATTTATGAGAAAAACGTCTATGAACTAAAAGATTTTAAATTAATTTTATAACAATATTGGTTCACATCAATTTTCTAAAATTTCAGCGGAGGTGACGATTTTTAACAAAAAACTATTCTTAAACAAAAAGTCGTCCTCTGTATAGCCCCTACACGGAATGGCTAATGAAACTGCATTCTTAGACTTTTTCCATAAATTGGGAGATCCTTCGAAATGTATTAAAGGATCCAAATACGTTTTAACATTAAATTGACCTTGTTCGATTTCTGAAATGTAAGCGGAAATAGCGATTATAAAAGTGTCAAGTCAAGTGTGATACATACGAGATCTGTTTACATTCGTGGTAAAATAAATTCAGGTATTGGTCACAACATATTCACCTATATACTTTTAGTTATGCAACTTCACCATCAATATCAATCAACCACTAAATGAGACTTTTTTAAAAGTTCTCCATAAATTCTTCGACAATTTAAGAAAATTTATAATAGGGGACTATTGTAAGTTTAGCTTACCGAGTTATTTTTATTACGCAGTGAGCAAAACTCTCCATTATATCACAAAGGAACCTGGTTGGGATTTTGTTGCGAATGTACGGGATAAGTTTTCAATATTCAATATACCTTGAAATAAATTGGTTTTCATAGTCTTTTTCCGTCAGTCCAGCGGAGGACATATATTACGTATTTCATTCTTTATTAAATGAAAAAGAAAAATCAACCTACAAAAAAAACAATAAAAATTCAATAAAAAAATAACAAAAAATACTTCATTTTTTAGGAGTCAATAAAAAGTGTACCAGTTTAACATTAATTAATTAATGAATTAAAAAGACTTCAGCAGTACTTTGTTTGTTTCTCTTTCGATTTACAAACTGCTACCAATCTTCTCGGCATTGACTCACCTAACTTTGCGATTACTGTGACTGCAATATTTTGCCATTTCTCCAACAATACAGATTTTAAGAAATCTTTGCTGGATATGTCCCTTTTCTGAATCTGCCAATCGAGCCTATACTCCCACAAATGTTCTATCGGGTTAAGGTCTGGCAATTATGGAGGGTGATCTAGCTGCTTAGGAGTCCGATAAATTAACCATTATTTGACTATTTTAGCAGTATGCTACGAGTCGTTATCGTGTTGGAATACCCATGGCTGATCTAAACCTAATTTAGCAACACTAGATGACAAATTTTCCTTCAAAATATTTAAGTAGCCTGTTTTGTTCGTGGTGTCTTCAATAAAGACCAGATTTTCAACACCCGATGCCGCCATACATTTTCAGGCCATTATTGAGCCCCCACCATGCTTTATTGTGGTTATTACATTTTTCTCCAAAAAAGATTGATTTTTGCCTCTCCAAATTTTTGGGGGTTTTTTCTTTCCGAAAATTTCAAATTTGCTTTCGTAATTACATGTTTTTTCGAAACAAAATATCCTTGCTTCTATATTTTTTAGCGAAGATGAGGTGTCGCTTTTGATTTGTTTTTGAAATGATTGGTTTTTTACGTGGAACTCTACCATACAGTCCTTACGGTAACTCTTGATGCTTTTTCAATATCTTCACTTCCCTCACAATACTTGTAGCTTCTGATGTAGAAAGTCGCTTTGGTCTACCGCTACGTGGACAATCTTCTAGTTGTACTTTTTTTATGTATCTATAATTTTACCGTATTATGTCACCCGCTGTCAATTATTTGAACAATTTCTCGTAACGATTTTCCCTCTTCTGTAAATTTTAACACGAACTTGCGATTTGGTATGATAAAAGGGCCGAATTTCGAAGGGCCGAATTTCAAAGGGCCGAATGAGTAGAAGGGCCGATTTTTTTTCATTTTTTTTTTTGTTTTTAGAAATATAATTTTTTTATTTAATTTAATTATTTTTGTTTATGTTTTGTACCATATACCTATTATCAGAAGGCTGACAAAGAGGGCCGAATGTCTCTGGTGGCGCACGACAAAATTTTCCTTCACCAAAATGTTTCGCTGACCGGATACGTGGAATTTTATAAATATTCAAAGATGAAAAATATTAAAATACATAAATGTATAAGAAATTCATTTATGTTTAATAAAAATAAATTTACAAAATATTCTATAAAAAAAATATGAAAAATAAAAAAATATTCTAATATTCTTAAAATATTTTATTTTGTTATAAAAGAACAAATTTAAAAAATTATATTTCTAAAAACAAAAAAAAAATGAAAAAAATTTCGGCCCTTCGACATTCGGCCCTTCGAAATTCGGCCCTTCGACACATTCGGCCCTTTGAAATTCGGCCCTTTGAAATTTGGCCCTTTGAAATTCGGCCCTTCGACATTCGGCCCTTCGACATTCGGTCCTTCGACATTCGGCCCTTTGACATTCGGCCCTTCGACATTCGGCTCTTTGTACATATTCCTTCGATTTTCAAGAGACGTTTGCTGTCTCATTTGTAGAGAAGTTTAATTATACACTTCTAGCACAGAATATATAATATATGTATAGGCAGAATAAACATAACGCTATTTTACTATGGAAAAATTTGGACTGATTTTTATGACCTCGGTTCGCGATAAGGTTGTAAAAATTCGTTATTTTTGAATATTTTTATTTCAAATAAACAATTATGGACTCACAATGAAGCTTTGACGGCATATTTCAACAAAAAACAGTTAGTTAACATAAAATCATTACTGTAATTATTGATATTCTTATTTAAAAATTATGTTTCCTAAAGTGGGAACTATAGATAGAATAAACAAACTAAAAAGAATAATGTAAAAGAGCAAGAGATAGGGTTTATATGTATTCGACCATTCAGAATAAGAAAAATTAAAAAGAATAACAAAAATTGCATTTTATTTTCGTTCAATTTTGCTGCCGAGCGAAAATTTTCGTCCAGGAATAAAAAATTCAACAAATACAACAACAAAACTCAAACAAATTTTATATATGGGTATTTGGAAATATTCGTGTATTATCTTTTCTATTTAAAATGTATTCATGTACACATATACTATTATGAATATAAAATCAAAAATAATTTTCAATACACTTTAGAATTGTATTTCTCTAAACCTAACCAAAAAAAATAATTTATCGAATTGCGGTAATTTAAACCGCATATAAATAATTTTTATAATTTTAACACTAGAACTACGAACTGGTCAAAATGACGAGTTGCATCATTTATTTATAACATTTCCTCTTTAATGAAAATCATGACATTATCGTAAAATATTAAATAAGATAAAGAGGAAATGTTATAAATAAATGAAGCAACCGGTCATTTTGACCGGTTCGTAGTTCTAGTGTTAAACACATATACAGTACTGTGCAAAAAAATCTGGACAGCCAACATTTTTTAATTAAAACCAATTTTTTCACAAACTGAATTGTTGTAACACCAAGAAGTATTTTTTTTTCTTATTATTTAACTCATTCGAAATGTAATTTGGTTTAAAATTTCATGATCTTAGTAAAATAATTTTTGCAAATTTTCCGAAACGAATTAATTTTAATAAATTCAAAAAAATATATTTATTTCATAATAAGACCTATTTTACAATATAAAATGTATACATTATTCACTAAACTACAAATTTAATATTTGGTATGACCGCCATTTTCCTTAATTACCGCTGCACACCTGTTGCTCATAGTTGCTGGATGGCTTCCGGATTACTTTGACGGACTTTATGCTTCATAATAGGCCAAATATTTTTAACTGGGTTCATATCTGGGCTATAAGGGGGCCATTCCATTGTGAAGATGAAATTATCAACCAAGTACTTTTTCACCTTCAAATATAAATAAAATGTTATTTAACAAAGTTGCTTATTATTTTTTATCTGGAGTTTATACAGAAGCTTTAAATAAAGAAAAAAAATGCATATTCACCTGTTTTGATCTGTGCGCTGGCGCGTTATCTTGTTGAAAGATGAAGCTCTCAGTTTCACTAAATAGCTCCAAAACTGATGGTTTCAAATGCCTTTCCAGAATGTCCAGAATGTGAACAATACTGGTTGCCGCCCTGCATCGACAAAGGCTAAGTGACCCAAACCAGCATTACTAAAGCAGCCCCAAACCATTACACCCTCAGTTTTATTAGGCACTTGTTGAATGCAGACATTGCTGAGGCGTTCTCCTGGTTTCCTACGCACAATTAGCCGTCCATCTCCCACATGCAGTTTAAATTTGCTTTCGTCAGAGAACACCACGTTATTCCACATCTCCCTGGATGTATGTGACGATAGCCCAAATTCCATCCCCGAAAAATGCGATGGCAATACTAATTATTGCTATCGTGACATTTTTTTTTACTCTCAGCCCAAAAAATCACGACATTTTTACTGTCAGCCCCGAAAATTTACTATCATGACAGCTAAAACTATCATGACACAAACATTTTTCTGGGGTGAGAAAAAAAATATTGCATTTTGGTGAAGGGGCAATATAGTAAAATTAATTTTTGATTTTCGCTGTCGGTATATTTGGCGTAACTTTACGATTGTTTCCTGTCAATTTTTAGGAAGGGAAAATTTTTCACTTTTTTATTTTTCCAATATTTTTATTTTATTTTTATTAATATTAATTGCTTCGTCAACCTTGCAGACACAGATCAAAGAGTTTTTATCGCTTCTTCTTCACTATCAGAGTGCCACAAATGTTAAAAAAATCAACTATCAGTATATACAAAATATTTTTTAATGTAATTTTAATTCGTTTTATACCTTAGAAGATGGAGGCTGCATGCCGACCCCCAAACCCCCGCTTCTCTACAATTTATATAATTCTTCAAGTGTCAAACTAAGGAAAAAAAAAATTGAAAACACTTCAAAAATTTCCTGAAATTGCCAAATTTAGATTTATTGCTATAATTAATAATTAAATGTCGCAATACTATACATAAAAATGTATAATATTGCCATAAGCAACTTTTTCGATTTTCGGGTATTGAAAATTGAGCTATCTTCACAAAGGTTCTCCCTGGTCCAGTTGGAGTGGGGCCCACTGAAGCCGACAACCTTTTGAAGATATCTTTAGAAAAGGCTTCTGCAGCGAGCGGCGTGCCCTGAGATTTGCGTTCAGTAACCTTCTCCGGACAGTTGAACTTGAAATTTCAATACCTGTTGTTGTAGCAAAGTCGGCTTGCAATTTCGGTGAAGTTTTAAATCGGTTCCGCCTGGAACGAAGAACCAGAAATTAATCTTGCACTATTGTGGTTTTTCGCGGTCTGCCAGTTCCTTTAGACCGTTCTGTATTAGAGCCCTGCATCGGATAGTAATATCCGCGAGTATCCGCAATTATCCGCTATCCGCGGATTAAAGCGGATGTATCCGCATTAATTTCTGGCGGATGAGTGCGGATGCGGATTTAGAAATCATATCCGCACGATGCGGATTATCCGTACGGTTGCGGATAAACCTATTGTATACACATCCGCACACATAACAATTTCATTTTGTTTTTCCTTTTACCTTGCAATGACAAAATATTTCTATTTCGGTTAATACTATTTCAGTTAAAACAACCATTAAAATTGTATATTTTGTAATTTATTTATCTGGCATCCTATTTAGGATTTGGCCGCCTCAAATGAGGTTACAATATCATGTTTATCTCAGATTAATGATTGATATGTTCATTAAATCCTAGCCAGGCCCTAAGGCCGTTGGAAGGTTCTTTCATTTTACCAATTGCTTATGTGCTGTTTACTAATTGCTTATGTGCTATTTTCATGCGGCTACCCAAATTTGTACTAAGGAAAAGAATGGTTTGTTGACGTGTATGGTGAAGTGGTTATCAAAATTGTATAGACTTCTCATCAAAATTAAACAATCGGTTCCTAAAATAGTGGTGGTCGTAGCGATCATGCAAATGGTCCAAAAGTATACAACTTAAACTCTTGTGTGTTCACTGATTGGGACTTTACGTAAAGCAGATTCACAAATAACGATTTTGCGGATGCGGATGAGTGCGGATGCGGATTTTAAAATTTTTCGCGAGTGCGGATGCGGATAAATTTATATTTTTTTCGGCGGATGCGGATACGACAAAACATATCCGCGCAGGGCTCTATTCTGTATTCCCCGTAGATTTATATTTTTTTATAAGATCGGCAATAGATGATTTCCCACATCCTATCCTATCACCAATTTCATGCACGGACAGCCCTTCCTTCCATAACGCGATAACAACACTTTTTTCTTGATCATTTAGTTTAGACATTTTTAGAACTTTCAGTAACTTTATTCGCTTTTTATACTAAAAACTCTTTCTCCATAAACTTAAACGACTAATAGTTGCAGAGTTCTAGTGAATTACAAAATGTAATCTAAAAATTGGAGAAAAGAGTAAAAACATTAAGCAAAATTTAACATTTTTATAAAAATTCGAACTGTCCGGATTTTTTTGCACAGTACTGTATTTGTTTATTCTCAAAACTATTGTAGTTTCATTCAGGATTTTCGGAAATATATCAAAAAAATATTACATGAAATATAAGATAATATTTTAAGTAGTCTATAGCCGAAAAGTCAAATTGGAATAATAATTTTTTGTCTTCGTTTCTTACGTTATTCCTGTTATTTTTTTTTATTCCATCTATAGTTGGCCCTTTAAACCATAAAGAGAACATAGTAAAACAAAAAAGAAAATCAAACGGCAAATTTTCTGATTTACAGTGAATGATATCCGTGCGTTTTACACGTTTCGTGTGGTTTTACAATCCGTAGTCTGTACACTTTTTATTGACTCCTAAAAAATGAAGTATTTTATTAAGTTTATTGAATTTTTATTGTTGTTCTTTATGTTGATTTTTGTTTGTCATTTAATAAAAGATGAAACACCTAATAAATAATTACTATAAGTTTTAACATTGTGGAAGTATAATAAATCTGTAATTGAATTGCAATAATATGAAACATTGAGGTTACACTCTTTTTGACGCTTACTGTAGATAAGATGGCTAAGTAGCTCGTAAAATAATCACAAGTGTCTACACTTCAAATGTTATTAAAATTAATGTTCGATGTAAAAATTATAGATTGGACTCCACCATTTGGGGTTCCGGCAGCTTTTTGTGTGAAGTTCCGAGTTTGTTAAGGATTGTCTACAGTGTTTTTTTATAAATGGTCGATTCGATTAAAAAAATGCAGTCAATTTGTTTACCTACCTAGGAGTATGTATTGAAAGCAGCATATTTATTGAGGATATTCAGTAATTGACCTGTAGATCTCATAAGGACCATTCGCTTTCAACTGTGTAAAATTCCTGAGAAGCTGTTCACTAAACTCGATTTTTTGAAAAGGTTAACTTTCCGTTTTGTAAACTAAAAGGTTCAAATTTACATTGGACAAAATTTTGTTGAGTCTGATGACCGCTGACATACTGTTGATTTCATCGTTCAAACTGCGCAAAGAAGATCTAAGGATTCAGCACCTTGGTATTTTTCATATTTATTCGGAGCAAAATAGAAACAGACACATATTACTAATACAGAATGTTTATTTATCTTTTATAGTAGATATTACATCAACATTTTGTTAATCCTCCTTTGGCTTTAATGGCTGCACTAATTTTAGCTGGCATACTGGAAATATAAGTTTTTACCACTTAATGGAGTTTTGCGTTCTCTTGCCAATGTCGGTGAATATTATCTTTCAGAACAGCTATTGTTGGGTTCGGGCATGAGTACACAACCTTTTTCAACATGCTCCATACATTTTCGACCGGATTTAGATCGGGTGAGGGGTATGCTATGCCCTTGAAACAGTGTTTTTATCTCTTTCGCTGTATGACACGGTGCTCAACCTGCATGAACGTGTATGGCCCTTCTTCATTTAGTGAGTTTAGGATAGGCAAAAATACAGTCTCAACAACCTTTTTATATTGCACTTGATTCATGGTGTCCTCCATAAAATACAGAAGTCTGAATAACGTTGCTTGGGTGGGTCTTCGTCTATAAGCGAAATGAACAATCGTCATTGCCTCAGGTCGGGATTCAACGCTAAAGATCACCTGTTGCAAAGAGGATGTGAGTTGTAAAAATGAAATTTATTATAAAAAGTGATATGTACTTTGAAGAAATGATTTATTAATTACAAAATTTGTGCTTATTTAGCTTGTCCCAATCTTCAACCGTAAAATTGTGTGCATTTTTGCCCATTGCAGACGTGCTTTCTTCATTTTTGGTATCAACCTGGGCTTCTTGGCTCGTCAGTGACATTTGAGTCTGACACAGTACAATTGTGATCTCGTCGTACCCTCAGATTATGTTAATATTATGCACTTTTAATTTATCAGTTCTGTAGCAGAATTTTGTCTATTTTTAGTGCTGTTTTTATAACTAGCCGGTCATCTATCTCGGTGGTTTTTCGGACACCACGGCAATCACTGCAACCGCTCGATGTTGACGGAATATTTTTTCGAATTAATGATGCAATTCCGTCGACTGTATGACGAGAAATTTTTTGCACTATTGCAATTTATCGGTTCGAGCTGTTATAGAGCTTATTTGTCTGTATAGAGCTTAAAAATTCCCAAAAAAAATTATAAATTTCACAATATATTATTAAAATGCGTTATTACACTTCTTAGCACGATCACATTTAAACAAAATTTGGTTATTATTCGCACCCCACATATTTTATTATCTGTGTTTAGACTCTAATAGCAGATACCTGACCCAAAACCGGTAATGCTAGCATTGCCCTAATAATATAAGAGTTGCTGTTTATATAAAAAGATGCTCTTTGAACAACTAAATCCGTTTACAAACGAAAATTTGAATATATTTCAATACAAACTGCTTGTATTACAAATTACTTGATAGGCAAGGGTGGCTCTAATTCAATTGCTGCCAGGTACTATAGATCTTAGAGTTTTTTTGTAGACTTTCTGCTCAACCAGGAAGTGAACTCAATCGGCCTGCAATTTTTCCCTCAACTTTTAAGCTTAGATCATGGAATATAAACTAATGGCAATTACCTCGCGAAGGTGGAATTGGCACCAGATGGTTCACAGCCAACGTTAACGATTTCAAGTTCAGACGCGCTTAGAGAATTAAACAGGGATACGCCTCTGCTAATTTTATTTGAAATGCGCCAAATGGTACGATGAGCGTTCGCGTCTTAACCAATTGTAACGGAAATTTTATTAATCCAAGACATCTCCGTGTAACAACTATTCTAAGAATCGAAAGTAACTCTTGTAGAAGACTTTTTGAATTAAAAACATGAACATCATTAAAGAATACCAGCCGATCTTAAGAAAAATCCTGTCCAAGACGAACTAAAGCAAATTTCTGCAACCAGTAATGATTTATCCGAAAAACATTGGCTTGACACTAGCTGAACCTGTTCGTGTCAGTAGGTTACTAATGTCTATAAATTATTTTTACAATCAACTTGTGAGACTATCGTTAAAGTTATGTGCCCATTTGAATGTCTGCGAAAGTGATGTTCAACTGTATTACAAAGATATTTTCGCCCTGTAAGAATAATCAATTTATCAATGGTCATTTTTTAAAAATACGACATGTTATATTAATAGAAATGGGATTCTGTTGTCTTACGTATAAATCATCTTCTTTATAATTCCGTTATAAACGATTCTCATTTATAAAACAACAAATGTCTGAAGAAAATATTGATATGTGTATAAAAATATACTTCACGACCTACAAAAATAGTTGTGAGTTTTATATTTTTCTTAAATCAGTTTTCTATTTCAATCTAATTAGCTAGGGTCAGTGATACCTTATAAAATTTGTGTCTATACATATATTTACAAAGGTATTATTTATAAACACGATAAGTTGTGGTATATATGATCAGATATACCGCATCGTACAGCCAAATATGAATATCAGTGGTGTAGGCGTCCGCGCTATATAAAAAAATATATTGTAAAATAACTTTTACTAAATTTAGACATATTTAACTTTTTAGAAATAGTAGGTAGGTTTTATTTTAAGCCATAACTTAAACAACAAGTTGTGTTGGATGACTTTATTGATAGGATAGTTAAGAAATAAACTAAATGTTGTGAGGTATTTTTTCGTCATATATGTGTATAAATTATTAAATATGTATCAGCCTATTAACACCCTCTTTTATAAGGACAATCGCAACTACAACGTTCATGAACTTCAAAAAATATAAATTTCATAACAAAATGAAGGTGAATATATAATATGTATGTGGCGTGGTGCGCCGACCACCAAATGTGCGCAAAGATTAAGTACACATGTGTATTTATAAAACATATATACACACATTCACATCAAATATTAAACAATAATCATAAAAAATACATTCGAAATTCCACATACGAAGAATTGGAAGTAAACTGAAAAAAAAATGTTTCGACCTTATTTTACTGTGAACACAAATAATAAAAGAAAGAAATTTCACTTGACATCGAATTTCTTATAATACCGGTCGCCTCTGTTGAGCGATTTTGTGCTTTGCTAGTTAAGCACACCGCACATCATCGATATTATATTGCAAGGTAGCCACTTCCGTTTTAAGACCTACCGCAAAAAATTTACCATTTTATGTTTAATTCACGTAATACACATAATTATGTTCTAATTTATAATATTACATGCATGATTCGGAATTATATTACAAAATTATATTACGTCTTAGTAATTTACACAACAACAAAAAAATGTCCTTGAATTTTGTTCAAGAAAATACTATATCGATACGATATTTTTGCAGATCATCATGAATCATCATATAATATTATTGTCTCATATATATTTGCGTTATCTATGTGCGGCTTAAGTCGATGACCAATTTTTAGTTTCCTCGGTTGACATTTCAACGGAAATGACCTAGAGACATTGATGTATTTCGCTATTTGCATGAGTCAATCGAAAAATACCAGAGTTTATATTATATCCACCACATTGAAATGCACTCGGTGTATACGTAAACATTGTTGTTATTATTACTGCCATCCGTATCTTAAAGAAAGTTGCTTTTATTTTTATTTAGCTACATGTACATATAGTTAAGACGTTAAGCTTATAGAGAAGAAAACGACAATAAAAATATTTCATGTAACCGGTTCATTTATTTTAATAACAACAACAAACTAAATGTATACATATCTTTTAGAAAATCAACATTCCATTTATATTGAATTTAATAACCCTTTAACACAGGTTTGATTGATTTATGTCTCTAAGATTGGGTAAATCTATAAAATTAACACTTTTGCCAATAAATTTTTAAAAACTGTATATTTTTAAACTATGAACAACCTGCCATGATTTTTTTTCTTTAAATTAATGATCACCGCGTGCGTGCCTTGTTCTTGTGTAATTAAAGTAGTTAATTTGTGTACTTTGATATGACAGTGCGCCTCCAAATTATAGTACAGTGAAAGAGAAGAACAAATAGCAATAATCTTCCGTATAGGACCGCAAATTTACCTCATCTACCTAAAAATTGGTTTTTATTTTACAGCTCTACCTTTTTAACAATATCGATATGACCATATTTGAGACAACTTGTTTTTATAGTTAAAGTTGACGAAAACGCTAAAACACTTAAAAATACCGGAAAATTTATGTAATGTGAAGAATTTACACTGAATAGAATAATTTATATATGTATATCCGTATTAATCTCTAACTTATGGGCTTAACCATACAGCTGTAGAATATAAATTTAAACCTGTTCGATTCCTTGGACGATACTTTTCCCTCCGATACTTAGATTACCGCCTGAATAGTTTTCGCCTACGACATGAAAATGGTAGCCTGACAAAAAGTAAATCAAAATCGAAAAATAAATCACCAAATACAACAATTCACCGAAAATGGCAATTCGGTAATTCTGAAACGAGAATTTGGGGGAGAGTTTACGGTTGTGGGCACAGTTTTGTTTTTGACTCATAATTTTCCTTTGAGTTCATATTACGTGGAGATATCCATATGCTTTTTACACTATTTGCCGTAGACACTTGGCGAAACACTCTTACACTTAATAAACACATTTTATTAAACACTTGTTTTTTATTTCGCAAAAATTAAATTTTTGAATATTTTAATTAAAAAATTTGTTCAAAAAGTTTAACAAATCACTCGATCGATTTCGACTTGTTAGTTCAGAGTAGATACTCCTGATGATGATTCAAATATTCAAAAATGTGATTATTAAGTGGATATCCTTATGAAATGGTAGAGGGTTTAGTTAACTGTTTGCTAAAGTAACTACTTCGATTCCGTCAACTAGAAAAATTGTACAACCAATTTCGTGAAGTCATCTTAACCGGTATCTTAACAGGTTCACGTAACCGGTTGTGGTTCAAAAATTCGTTGAAAATGGTAATAGTAGAATGAAAACGCACCTTATTCAAAAGAAAAGGCTTTTTTTTTAAATTATTTATCGTTTTCCTCATCTTCCAGTCAGAAATACAATGTTTACATGTGAAATAGCTGGAATGCATGTCAGCGTACTTCAAATGCATTGGTCGATCACGTGTGTTGCACTTGATGGAATTTGCAGCGGTCAACTTCGATGGCAGAAGCTACAACCAGATGATGCAAAAGTCGATATCATTATCAGATGGTGAAGAGGTCTTTTCTTTAGAGCGTTTGGTCGATGGTTTGCTAGGTGCAGTTGCCTTCTTATTTTACCTTTCTTCGGATGGGAGACGCTTACTGGAGAAGTAAGGATGGTTTACGACCACGATTAGGTGGCTTTTTTGGTGAAGCTGCTTGCAGGGTACCAATTTCGTCCAAGACTGATAGGCGGCTCGTTTTGGTGTGGTAACCAGTTTCAATTCATGTACAACATCTGTCTCAAGAAAGAAGATTCGATGGTGTTCTTCTTCATCAATGCGATCCTCGGAGCCAGTGTCTTTCACATTCCGCTCGACCGCTTAAATAAAATTAACATCAGACTAAATGTCTGGGTCGTATGGATGAATTCCGGATGCTGTGTAGCAGGATTTATGATTTTGAGTGTCAATGCCAGATCAAGAGGCTAATCTTACAGACAAGGCCAGCAATATGACAAATCTCCATTACCTAAAACAACGAGATGAGAATTAAAAATTTCAAATCGAGAGAGCAAGGTTGAATGATCTAAAGTCTTACTGGAAAACGTTGATGAAAACCGTTGTTAGAAAAGTTGATTGTTGTTTGTTGGATACAGCTATGCCACACGGATTTCTTTATAATATAATAGTACAGCTAACCCCCGCTTAACACGGTAGTTTGGTTCCATACAAATGCCGTGTAATATAAAATCGTGTTAAGCGATACTCAGAATCCATACAGTTAATGTGGTTTGGTTTTCAAATATAGCTAAATTCTTCATAAAATATTAAAACATTGATTATATACTGTAAGTTTTTTATTTTTTAGAAAGTACATAAACCGCTTAATTCATAAAAATTAAATTAAATTAGATAAAAACTAAAACAAAAAACTTTAAAGAATTCAAATTTCTTATAGAAATAGTTTAGGAATCAAAAACTTCATTGAAATACAAAATCTATATATAAAATTCATTTGTTATGTTAAAAAAAAAAATTTTTTTTTTTAAATTAAATTTTTCTTCACTGGAGCAACTTTGGAGATCGTCATTTTGTTTTTTTTTACCGATTTTTATAAATTCTGTAATCAGAGGCTGCTTTTTTTTGCTGTGCAGTTCTTTCTGAATTTCCTTGTATGGTGCTAAAGAATTTTCCAATTCCCGTTCAAACTTTAAACTCCGCTCCATAGTTTAGTCTGAAATTTGATTTTTTAATTTTTCAGCAAGCTCTAATATTGTTTTAATTTGCTGCCAAAGTAAAATTTGGACTTGGTGGTTCGCCTTCGGAATCAGTTGATTCATCAAGTGTTTTTTCATCAACTATACCCAATAAATCTTTTTCAGTCAAATCATTTTCTTGAGTTACCAGCTCGTGAATTGTTAAGTCCTCAAATCTTTCTCCTCCTACAGCATGTAACAGGGCAACGATTTGTTGATATTCTTCATTGACTGCTGGAATTTCAACGTCCTTAGAAGCAATTTCCGGCCATATTGGTTTCCAACAGCCATTTAAAGTGGATGATTTTAATTCATTAGCTGCCCCAAAGAAATGATTTCCACACAATTCAAAATGCTAAATGGCGCACATACCTGAGAAACTGTAAGGTTAGTATCACTATTCATTAAATCCAAAATATGCTGAAAAGTTCTTCTGATATAGTAGGCCTTGAAAGTTGAAATTGCCCATGATCCAACGGCTGAATGAGCGACATAGTGTTTGGTGGTAGGTACTACCTGCATATACTGGTGCTTTAAATCGTGAGGGTGTCCAGGAGCGTTGTCTAAAAGAAGTAACACCCTAAAAGTAAGGCTTTTTTTTGATAAATATCGTTCCACTTCTGGAGCGAAGCAATCAAAAAACCAATCTCTAAACAGATAGAAGAATATACAGGTAGTTTGGTTTTGTCAATTTTTTTCAAGGCTCTAGGAGTCAATTATGTATAAATAAGCAATGGCTTTGTCATTAAATAACCCAACGCATTATTACAAAACAGCAGTGTGAGCCTGTCTTTAGTTGCTTTGAATCCATCGGCCACTTTTTCGTTTTTCGCAATATACGTACGGTTTGTCATTTTTTCCCAGCAAAGGCCTGTCTCGTCCGCGTTAAAAACGTGGTCTGCAGTATAGCCATTTTCGTGGATAATTTGCGCTAGTTCTGCGGGAAATTTGTCAGTGGCAACCTTATCTGCCGAAGCAAATTCTCTTTGAAGTTTAACAGAACAAAGAGAAACGCTTTTTAAACCGCTCAAACCACACCTTACTGCCTAAAAATTCTGGAACGTCTGTTGTAGAGGTGGACGGTTGACTTGAAGCTTGATTCTTTAACTCAATGTATATTTTCACCGCTTTCTGTCGTACAACATTACCATCTAATGGCATCCACTTTTGTGTATTGTCGCGTGTACGTTTGTGTACGTTTGGAACTAAAACTAAATTAGAAATGCAGTTTGTATAAGTATAATCTGAAACATATACATATATAGTTGTAGTTGTACACATTGGTGTTGGTATTGTGCGTTAAAATTATTTTTTTTTACTTTTTATCACTAATTACATTCGTAAAATAGACAGCAGAATTAAATAAAACTCGGTTATTCACCGAAATTTTGTTAGTATACATACATATGTACGTTAACGGTAATTGGTTGAGGATTTCATGTTAAAATTGAAATCGTGTTAATCGAGTCACTTTCACGACCGTCTTAATGCGAAAACCATGTTAAACGAATCGTGTTATCCGCGGATTTGCACATTAGCATAACTGTGCTATAGCGAAACCGTGTAATGCGAGTACCGTGTAAAGCGGGGGTTAGCTGTTTCGTATTATAATTCGTCGGTGGAACGACTTAGTTCTTAAGCACAGTAAATTATTAAAACGAACAAAACTGATTAAATAAAAAACACCATAATTTAGAGCACGTTATAACTTTTAATTTTATTTTATTTGCTGCAGGTTAGAGCTCGACTGCTTGACTATTAAATTCTTATTTTATAATATTAATAGAGAAGATTTTAAGTATATAATACAAATTGTCAATAGCATATAACGATAATATAGTATACTAGCTGACCCGACGAACTTTGTATCGCTCCAAATTACTTCGTCCGAGCAAACACTTTTGTCCTTCACGAAAATTGATTTTGATGAGACAAAAAAATCAAACAACTCAATTCTCAATAGACGATTGAGTTGAGTGGCATTCCATTCACTTTTTCATCGAATTCAACACTAAAGGCAGGTTTATGGTTGCGTTCGTTCGTTCGATCATTTGTTCGACCAATCATGTCTTGTAGAAAAACCCAGAAGAAAAAAATTGTCATTTTTGAGCAATATGATTGGTGGAAAAAATTGTCAGAACGAACGAACGATCTCATTCATAAAAGCGGGATAATGTATTGAAAAGTGAATAAAATGTCGATTCAAACTTAGGCGCATCTATCGGCAATTTTATTGTTTTTTGCAAATTGACTTTTTGATTTGTTAATCGTCACAGCGAACGCCAAATGAACGGGGAACTGAATGCACTTGTAGTCGAACGGAATGTCAGTTGGAATCAGAGGAATTCTCGGAATTAGAACATCCTCTCCTTTGAATTTGCATTTGATGATCGTCGCTTGAATCACGTTGTTCATCAGTTTCTTCACAGCCAATCGCGTTCCCTTACACAATCTCGGATGGTTCAGATTACGCAGCATGATTATCACAGATCCTACCATGAGCATCAAGTTATGCGATGGTATTCCCGGCAAATCAAGCGCATTCAAAAACTCGGTCGGATAGTTGGTTACTTCGTCTTGATTGGTCATACAGTCAACGGATTTGTAACAATGCATTTCCCCAGAGATTTGGGTTTAAATCAAGTAATTCAGTCTCAATCAAGTAATTCGGACATGTCTTCCTTGTTCTTCGCTGCAAAATTGCTAGTTCGGTGAGCCGACTGTGATTCAATTAATTTCGGCGGGAAACACTTTCCTTATAAGCTCTTCCATCGACGTCGTGAACATGCAAAAATTCGAGGGAAATGAAATCAATCCGGTTGAAACATCAACACGAATTTGACAAAGCGCCAACAGTTGTTTGGAAAAATCGAGTTGTTCTGTAACATGACTCTCATGTTCGTGGTCAACTGCTACTTCTTCACATAGCGTCACAGACTCGACGATTTCAGTCATGCGTTGAGTTCATCTGCAGTTGTCGATCTCGGAATGACAGGTAGCGTGTGACGAAAATCGGCGGCCAGCAGATCATACAAAATTCATATAAAAAACTTTTTATTCGATTTTTCGGGTAAATGGCAATTGCGAACACAGCAAAAAAAGATTGAGCCAAATTGGTTTAGCCGTTCTCACAGATAAACCAAATTGTATGTGTATATAACATAAATAAAAGGGTTATACTACGTAACATGAAAAATATTATGACTAAATTATATTGTACATCTTGTTTCTGTGTATTGATGCCAAATTGATTACAGTTGATATTATGTACTCGATCGGGCCAAAGGTGGCATCGGGTGGTGAAGTTTGTCCATTCTCCCCCCGCTTGAATATTGATTCAAGAAGGCATATGATGGTTGTCCTATGGGTCACCTGTAGTTTACAAATTCAATTGATATGTTTTTTCCTTAAATGAATAAAAAGAATAATTTAAATTAATTGTTATAGATAGAAAATTCATTTATTAATTGGCAAGCAACATAATTTGGTTATCCGTCTTTTGAATTCTCCCGTCGTGGTTTTTATTGATGCCAATGAATGTAATTTTGTAACCTTGCCTAATGGCCATTGTCCTGGTTGCACATTGTTATCAATGGCTAGCACGATAGCACCTTCACATAAATTTGGCGATCGTGGTCGCCATTTCGGTCTTTGATTAAGGCATTTTAAATAATTTTTATGCCAATGATCCCAAAATTGTTGCATTGATTTCTGTATTTGCTTAAAACGGTTTAATAGAGAATCCTTGACTTCTAATAAATATGGTTCTGGTATGATTGTGAGCGGTTGAGTACTTGTGAGATGGTAGTACTTTATTAATAGTTCTGTGTAATTTGATGAATGCGATAGTATGATAGGGTGTTTAGCTTCCATCGGAAGGATGGAATGTCGTAATCGTCTTCCCATTCGTGAGCGGAAAATTGCGATTTAAATGATATATGATTATTAGGTTTAGGCATTTAGTTTCTTCTGGAAAATATGATGTATGTATGTACTCATTTAACATGTTTTCGGAATCTCGTAATTCCTCGACCGTTAAAAATTTTGATTTGACAGTTTCCGTGTTATCTCCTTGTCTTTTGGTGAATCTTATGTAATATGCCATGCCCATGACATTTATTAATGTAGTAAATGAAGAAAATTTGTTCATTAATGGTTCATAACAATTTTGTTCCGAATCAAGAGATGATGTTGTGGTGAATACCTTTATATTTCATTTTTCCCTTTTCAATTTTTAGTCCCGGATGAATCTTCGCTCCATTGCGTACAATCGTGATACGGCTGGTTGAAGTGAGCTTTCTATCGGAGGAGCTGGGGATTTAAATAGAATTTCTACACCATTGCTACCGAACTAATCTCGATAGGTTGAATTTATATAATTTTGCTCACAAAATATTTGCCATCTAAAATCCAACCGAAGATTGATTTGTGGGCAATAGGAGAGCCTTCATGCATGAATGTAATATTTTTTAGGGTATTGAAAAAATAGTCCGATCCGATAATTATATCTATCTGATTAGCGTTATTAAATGTGGGGTCAGCGAGTTCAAGTGATTGTATGTCCGTGCATTTCCATATAGCTCGAAAAATTGCGATGGTATCATTGAAGTCAATTTTGGGAGTACAAGAGCATTAATAGTGATTGATTAGTTCCAGCTTTAACTGATGCTAGACCCGTAACATTGATTTTTGCATTCGATCTTTTTATTCCAAGAAGATTAACTTCTCGGTAATAAAGGAAGCATGTGAGCCTGAATCAAGCAGCGCTCGGCAAGTAATTTGTCGCCCAACTTGATCCTTGACGAATATGAGAGCTGTCGGTAATATACATTGCGTTGTGGTGAGTAATGAGATTTGGATTGATGTAACAGAAGAGTTAGCATTCTGTGTTGATAAAATAACCTTATCGGGGCTCAAGTTTGAATTTAATTTGTCCTGCTGTTTTTTAACATTTAAATGTTGATTGAAGCCAGTTTGTTGATTGAAGTATGAATGTAGATTGCTTGATAAAGGTCGATTGAAGATTGCGACTTGAGTGTTACTGCTTTGATTAGTCTGATTGAAGATTGGAGTTGGAGTGTTGGAAATCACTGGTTGAATCAGTTGCCGCATGTGTTTGGGTATTCGGTGATTGCGTTGAAGGTTAATACCTTCGTATTCGAATTTGCATAACATTGAGAATGGTTATAGGAAGATGAATCGTGAATAGGCTCATTTGATATTATGTGATACAATCCAGTTTTCGAAAGGTTCTGAGCTGGCGGCTGAATCTCACGTTCAAAGTGCAATAGTATATGATGCTTCTTTGAACACAATCGACAGACGTATTTCGATAAACAATCACCTGTTAAATGGCCCATGTTCAAACAATTGTGACATAATTTATTTTGATTAACGAATTCCATTCGAGCTGATAAAGGTAATTGCTTAAAATCGTGGCATCTGTATAAATAGTGGAGTTGCGAACACTTAGCACATCGGGGAACTGTGGAATTATTAAAATGTATTTGAAAATTACTGACCTTATGTGATTTCGTAAATTGTTTTGATGATACATAATTGTGCGCCTTCTAACTCTTCAGCCCTGTTATTTAGAAATTCAAAAAACCTTTGCAGAGAAGGTAATTCTGAACCGACAATCTCTCTTGAAGTCTTGACCAAAGCAGCCTGGTATCGGCATCCAATTTGTTCAGCAATAAGTAGATGATCCATACGTCTCTAGCCTGTGCCTGTTCATCGAGAGCGCTTAATCCTTTTATTGTTTCATCGGCTGATTCAAAAATTCTCCTTACTTCTGGTTCAGATGTTTTTGATGTTGGCTGTTGGTTTATGAACGATTCAATATAAGAAAAAGCGATTTTATCAAGTTTACTATATCGAGAGTATAGTTTTACTCATGCTTCATCGTACGATTCATTTGAAAGTGTTAAGCCATCAATTAAATCTAAGGCTTTTCCTTTTAGGCTTTGAACAAAATATTGATATTTTTGAATTTTACTTAATTTGGATTTTTATAGATAGTTGTAATATCAAAATTGATTACAGATGATATTATGTACTGATGTTACATTGAAGTGAAGTTTCTACCAATTCTATCTTAAAAACCTCTTGGAATCAAAAATAAGTTAGATGAGTTAAGAAGCTTTCTTGAATGTTGTCTGGAAAACGGAAAGCTAGTTTAAATCATATAATATCGTCTAACTTGATCTCAGTTCCAGGCTAGTCAGGAATTACAGACTTAGAACAAGAGATGGGGGGTGCGATTCCTTCCGTTTCACCCAAAATTCGGTCAAAAGACTCGATTATGCTCCAGTTTCTTTTTGAGATAGTAATGACAACATGCTCTCACTTTGAGAAAGTTGTTCACGGGATGAGTACCCAGGTTTACAGGATAGGAGGAACTTAGGGATAACTTGAAACCAACTCATTTTGAGGTAGGTTGTGGTTAACTGTTCTGACCTGTTTTTGGGTTTCGACCAAGACCCCCTCGATATACACAAAAAAGGACTAAGCCATGCAATTTCGAACACTAACATACATAGCCTACCATCTTGCGTATATCAAATGTAAATTTTTTTTTTTTTTTTTGTAATTATTATTATTATTACATCCAGCTGATCGCATCAATTTTTCGGTCGCATACAAATTTCCTAAAAAAAAATTGATGAAACACTTTCGATATACATTTTTGTTTGGATTTATAAACATAACATAATAATTTATTACCTTTTGTATTGTATAACACAAATTATTCCCGTCTGGTTCACAAATATTTTGATTTTTAAAGTTTGTTTACTTTTCTTTTATGGATAGTGATTTAAATGTACACAACTGCACCTCGCAAAACGTCACTCATAATTTATTTCATAATGGTGTTAGTAATAATGGTAATGCAGATCTCAGGGTAGCGTACCTGAATGTTAGAAGTTTGAGAAACAAATTAGCTGATGTAGAAATTATAGCACTCCAACATTGTGTTGTTGCTGACATTATAGTTATTACAGAAACCTGGCTAACAGATAATTTAGTTAATTTCTATAATATACAGGGATTTAATTCTTATTTTTCCAACCGTCCAGATGGATACGGAGGGTGTGCCATCTTTATTAGATCAACTATCCCATCGGTGTTACTCTACCAGCGTGATCATGATTATTCGCAGTTTCTAGGCGTTAAATTAGTTCTAAACTGTATAAATATATTTGCATTTTACCGATCGCAAAAAAAACACTCAAGCTACATTTATGGTGTTATTAGAAAATTTGTTAGCTTCTCATACGAAGTCACTAGTGTTTGGAGACGCAAATATTAATTTGATTAATGAAGATGAATCAGAAGTCATTAATTATAGAACTATTATGGATACTCAAGGTTTTGTAATTCTGAATTCGATTGATATAAAATTTGCAACTAGGGTGCAAAAAGGAATTGCAACGGTAATTGATCACTGTATTACGGATTTGGTTAATTTTAATTACCATCTAACGTACAAAGACTCCAACCTAACTGACCATCGAATTATCATAACCGAAATAAGTAAGATACGTATTAGAAAGTCGGTAGAGAACGCAACTTACAATATCTTGAATTTTCAATCATTTAGTAGCGAGCGATATGAGTTGGAAAGAGGTACTCAAATTGACGAATCTGGAAAATTTCATAACTGAATTAGGGAAGTTAGTTACGCGACATAGCCACATTATAACAAAAAAAGCGAAGGTAATGAATTGGTGGATGTCAGCAGATATTTTGCAAAATATTAAAAAAAGAAGCAAACTGTGGATATTGGCAAAGAGGTTTCCAGAAAATGACTATTTGCGAGTACGATATGAAAAAGTAGTTCGATTAGTTAAGAATCAAATAAAACTGGCCAAAAAGCTCCATTATGGACATTTGATAGAATCAATTATAGACAATAACAACACTACTCTTCTTTGGCAGCAATTTAGGAAAATTATTTTCAACAAGGATTGCAGCAATAAAAAAATATTTATTCAGAATGAACTTGGTGCTTTAGTTAGTGATACGGTAGCTGCGAACTTATTCAATAAACACTTTAATACAGTAGCCCAAAAATTAATGAGTGGAATGGGTGTTCTTCGCCCTGAAAACTTTGCTAGTATAAATTATGATATTCGCAGTCCTTTTAGCCTTGAACCTATTGAAGTAGCCGAGCTAATAACAACTATTAACACTTTAAAAACAAGAGCGGCTAACGGTTTTAATGGAATTTCGACAAAAGTTCTTAAATATTTCGTTGGAAAATGTGGCGAATTTGTTACCAAATTCTTAAATAATTATTTAGAATCAGGTGAATTTCCCACTTGTCTCAAAACAGCCAAAATTGTCCCCGTATTTAAAGACGGAAGTGAACTCAATCTTGAAAATTACAGGCCAATATCAATCCTACCAGTTTTCTCCAAGGTATTTGAGAAATTAATTCTAAGAAGACTTGAAAATTTTCTGGTTAGCAATCAAATATTAAACCAGTATCAGTTTGGATTTCAGAAAAAAATCAAGTACTTTATCAGCATGCTCTAATCTAACTCATTTAATTACAAAAAACTTAGATCTTAGAAAGAAATGTGCTTGTCTGTTTCTAGATTTCAAAAAAGCCTTTGATTGTGTTAATCATGAAATACTGCTACTGAAATTGGAAAAACTGCAATTTAGCCCGACGCAATTGAAACTATTTGAAAACTATCTACATGGTAGGAAACAGAAGATGGTTGTTAATGGGACTGTAAGTGATGAATTAACAATGTTGTGCGGCGTTCCACAAGGGTCTATTTTGGGACCTTGCCTATTTAAAATTTATATTAACGACATTTTTGATTTGCCATTAAAAGGTGCCTTGCAACTTTTTGCAGACGATAGTGTTATATTTTATGCAGCGGACTCAAGACATAGTCTATTTTAAAGGATTAATAACGATCTGATCTTAATCGATACTTGGTTAAATTTAAATCGTCTGAAGCTCAATGACGAAAAAACAAAATATTTAATATTTGGTAATCAAGACTTAGATAACAATCTTCAAGTCCTGTATAAAAACACAAAAATTGATAAAGTGACTAAATATTGTTATCTTGGATTGACAATCGATAACATGTTAAATTGGCAGAATCATGTAGATTGGATCAAAAAATCGATAAGTCCTTACGTGTTTGTTATTAAACGAATAAGGAACTTTTTAACTCGAGAACATTTGCAACTGATATATAATGCGTATATTAACTCCAGATTATTATACTTAAACCCTCTTTGGAGTGGAGTAGCAAAATTTAAACTGAATGAATTAGAAATTATCCGCAAGAGGGCTTTAAAGTTAATTAAGGGTGTACCAATACGTTACCCAACAGTTGAATTGTTCAAAGAATTCGGTTCCTTGTCATTTATGAACAATATAGAATTGATATTGTATGTGTATAAGATTTTAAACAATTTAATTGTACATAATCTAATCATTGTGAAAGCAGGGGACACATATTGCTATAACTTACGAAATGCGTCGTTATTGGTAAGAGAATTTCTCGCTCGAGATACCTGTACAAGAAGTAACTTATTATATAGAGGAATTCCGTTATATAACAAGCTTCCTACCGAAATTCAAAATATTAGAACCTTAAAAAATTTCAAAGCACAAACAAAAATGTTTATGAATTTAAATAAAAATATGTTCAATGAAACTGTATAGCGAAGAATTTGAATTCAATATTTTAGTATACTTAAATTAATGCACTACTATAGTAAAATTTGTTTAATTTATTTATCTATTTAAATTTTATTTGTGATATAGTCCGAACTAAAAACAGTTTGATTTATATAAATGTAAAATTAAAAAGTAGTTGCATAAAACCCTTTAAGTTACAGCAACTTAAAAAGAACAAGAAATGTTTTGTATAAAAAGTGTAATGTTCATTGTAATTGTAAATTAATAAAGAAAAAAAAAATGTGGGGTTACATAGATTATATTTCGCAGGAACTGGGGTAGATTCAACTCGCTCATAGGGCTATTTATAACTGCTCTCGAAATAATAGAAGGCTGTGAATTAACTATTTACTCTGCATTTTGTTCTAAAACCATAAAATTATATAATAAATCGGAATTTAAAAGCATACACTTATATTTCCCTTTATTGACATACGCAAAAATTTAAATTTCTCTCGAAAATTTTCAACATTTACTCAAAATTTCCTTTTTTTACCATAAACTTGAACAATTTAATGTTTATTTTTCAATGTTTTGTTTATTTTCTACGAAGAACCAGCTCATGATTTAGGTTATGGCCCAGATTTCTGTTTAAAATAGTTATACCGGATGTGTTAGTTTTAAATATTTATAAAGCGAATTTTAAGTGGAAATAGCCAATATTTAAAATTTAAATTTACCAAAAAACTATTTTAGTACAAAATATGTTTAAGCAATTCGCCATGCAGATTCAGATTTAGAGTAAACAACGCATCATAACTACAAATGTCGAAATGAAATCAATCATGATAAAAAATCTAGAAAGTTACTTGACCCAAACAAAATTGGAATGCCTTTTAAAAATTCTTAATAGTTAAATTTTGCCATGATTTCCTTATACGAAATGTTTACAGGGTGTCCGCGACTGACGGTATTATATTATGATTTGTTTACATCTTAAAAATTCAAAGTGGCTATAATATTCAAAATCACGAGCAGTGCAAAAAATTCTTTACCTCAACGACGTCGTTTTCGAAATAAATGAAGGTGAATCATAATTTTTCCAAATTTTGTCCGTTATTTTCAATTTAGTGCAAATATTATTAGTTTTTCGTTCAAATCAAATAGAAACTGAATATTTAGTAAAAAGTAATAATAATCGAGTATGGCCAAAACTAGGTTTTTGTACTTTAACGGCTTAAAATAGCTTAACGGTAAAAAAATTCGTAGTGGTAATTTTTACTCAGAATTGTTTGCTCTTTCACCCCTTTCAATATATAATCGTTAGTCGCGCACACCCTGTATATATAAAAAATTTATCAGTCAATAAAATACAACAACTATTCATAGTGACGTGAATATGAGTCATTTTTTAATCGACAAGCGGCATAATATCTATGGGCATGATCCGTTGATCATTATCTAATTAGGTCACAGAACTTTTAGATGCGAATTCTCGCATGAGATCTAAAGAGAGTGTGAACAGGTGTTTCTCATAGACATATTCACATAATAATATGTACAAGAAAATTTTAATTTAAATATTTATTTTCGAATCAAGAAGAATAAAAAAGCGGCGTAACAATAATAAAACAAAAACCAAATTCTTTAAAATCACCGAGCACTGAATTTATTTTTTTATTCATTTCACTTTTCTTAAAGAAGCAAAGGCATAAAAAAATTGCCTTAGTTTTGTATTAAATTTTTTTTATACCTTTCACTGAGCTGGAAACAATGTCTCAACAAAAATATGATATTTAATGTTTTGTTATTTTTAAATAAAAATGTCAAAGAATTATCTTAAATTGGTGCAAAAACTTCTTAAACATAAAAGTGTGATTTGGAGCAAGAAAAAAAATAAGAAGAAGAAAACGAAAGGTATTACCGTACAAAATGTATAGTGAATTCAAAATATTATCATCGGTCAGTTTACCAATTTTATTAGAGCACGGATTCGGTGTAATCACTTCACAGTTTCACACGTTCTGTCAACCAATTTGAAAATATATAAAAGTGTTCCGCATCATGATTTTGATAAGTCGAAAATATGTAAGTGGTCGCGTGTATGATAAAATATAAATCGTTGCCGGTCAATCGTCATACTTATCATTTACATAATCACATCAAGTGTACATACTTAATATAAACACAGGCCTCTTAATAAATACCAAATTGATAACAAAGATTAGGGTTTTTTGTCGGAAATTTGTATTTGTTTGCCTTAGGATAAAATAATTATACGTTGTACGTATAAACAACACAAGACAAAATATGAGTAAAGAATAAAAAAATAAAAGATTATCGACTCAGCTGATTTAGAGCAAAGTGTCCGACACAATAATGCATTCCATTTCCATTGTTGTTTTGAAATAAATTCTTATCAAGGAGTAAACATTTAAAAAATTATCTTCCTTTATGTTAAAAACAAAGCAAGTAGTTGTAGAGCTGCGTTTATAGTCAGGGTAAAAACGTGCAAGTACAGTAGATAGGCCTATCTAAGGTAAAATCAAAACGCTATGGAGTAGAATATACCAAACACTATATGGCTCAAAATTTAGGAAAAGGAAATTTTTTTGAAAAAATGCTTACTGTTATTTTAGCTAAAAAGCTGTACAATATCGTCCCAATTTCGTATAACGAGACTTGGTGAGGCATAATATTTCTTATGGTTGAAAGATTACTACTTAAACATTCATTATATAAAAACAGTTCTTGGTTGTGGATAGGTTAGTTGGATTTTTCTACTTCTTTCAAAACTCTATACGAAAGCTAAACCTCAAGAAGAGTTAACAAATACTATGTCTCCTGGAAAACTTTTAAGATTGGGTCAAGCTTAAATCAAAGTATGTTAAAATCGAGAAGTTAGGTGTTCGATATCACCATATCCCTTGCCACAGCTTTAGTACACGTATGAAATAGAATATTATTAGGCTAAAACCATATGATCAGAAAATTACATTCGTTTAGAATGAAAAGAATATCTTTGAGTGAAGAAATTTCGACCATTCAACCTCCGTGACCCACCATAGGCAAGCATGGTCCAGTGACCACTACCACAAAGTCAACTGTTTCTTTCTTCTTTCGTGGATCTGCTACTTCCTCCTTCCTATGAGTTAACACAACCACCCTTCACGGTGATTAATTCCTCCATTTCAAAAGCAGTACTCGGAATTTCAGAATTACTTGGTTCCATAAGTCTCACTACACAAAATTTGTATGACTATCCCGCACAACCTTGCGATCATTCTTGATCGACATTATTGGATAAACAACCAATATACCGAGAGATTAGATGTCCCAAGCCACGAGCGACATTTACACATATCGCAAGCAAGCACACTGAGAGACAAGCAGTCTAAACAAACACATCGCTAAATCATCACTTATGACTCTGTACGTGCAAACAGAGTAAGATTGCGTACATGACATTGGAAGTTAGGGTGCCTTTATGGTTGAGTTCGTTCGTTCATCCACACAATTTTCCTCGACCAATCATCTCTTGTGAAAAAATGCAGTAGAAAAAACATCGTCATGTTGGAGCAATTTGATTGGTTGAAAAAAATTGCCTGAATGAACGAACGCAACCATAAAGGCGCCCTTAGTTCGGAAAAAATACTGTGGTATGTATTAAAACAACAACAAAGGATAAAAATATTCACACCTGAACATGGAACTAGTAGGCGGGGCATAAAGCTTTTCACGAAATTTGATTGGTTTTGAGTTCGGGAGCGAGTATGATGCTTTTCATTTCGATGGCATGTACTGCTTGCTGCATAAATGCTTGCAATTGCAACAGATATATAAAGGCAAACGCAAGACGAAAACAACACGACGAGCATGCCAAAACGAAAACAAAAAGCAACACGACGAATAAAAGCGCAAAGAAGAGCGAATAAACAAATTTACTTATTTAATAAAAAAATAAATTACATTTTTTACCAGTTAATCTCAAGCTCAACCAGCCGCGCGCGAAACAACACGCATAACTCAAGTACATACATCGTTTGCTGTCACGTTGCCATACACCACTCCGCCATTATATGTGGTTGTCGGTGGATAATAAATAAAAATTTAATTATTAAATTTTTTGAAAAAAATGCTTACTTTTATTTTAGCTAGAAAGCAGTACAATATCGTCCCAAATGGGATAAATGGTACCGTATGTTCCAGCAGAATATCTCATCAATAAGTGGCGGTTCTCGTAATGTTACTTTGAGAATACCACTCACATATAACCGTCTCCATACTATTTGCCTTCCAACGGCCGATTTTACTAAGAAACTACTCTCGTTTGTGAAAAAAATATGGCCCACTTGTTGGCCTTTGCCTGGAACATTATGATCTCAAAACTTCTTTAAGCCTTTGTCTCACAGTACGATTGCTTATTTGCACTCCTCGAACCTGTTCTAAATATACCGGGTGAGTTTTTTAAGCTGAAACTTTCAAATATCTCGGAAAATAAGCCCTCTACGATAAAAATGACCATAATCAAAATTAAATCATACTGGAGGGGAAATACATTAGTGCTAAAATTAGGACCCCCGCCCCTGTTTGTAAGGGGGTCGGGGACAACTTGGAAACTAAGATAAGAACCCCTATTTTTTTATTGCAGATTCGGATTCTACCGCTAAAGCTAGTAGTAGTTTTTTTTTAAATTTAAGAAATCCAATTTGTTTAAAACTAATTTCAAGTACATATTTTACATTGAAAACGTGTTAATTTCAATGCAAACATATTGCAGAATCGTATGCATAATATTCTCAGGTAAAGAAATCGAAAAAAAATTAATATCGCCTATTACAGCGCCATCTATCATGAATCGAAAAAAATGTTTCAAGGAAATCCTACGTACTTTTAGCCGTAGAATCCGAATCTGCAATAAAAATAGGGGTTCCTATCTTAGTTTCCAAGTTGTCACCCTTACAAACAGGGGTGGGGGTCCTAATTTTAGCAATAATGTATTTCCCCTCCAGAATAATTTAATTTTGATAATGGTCATTTTTATCACAGAGGGCTTATTTTCCGAGATATTTGAAAGTTTCAGCTTAAAAAATTCACCCGGTATATATTGGCATCTTTATTTGTCACAATACACACTGTTCTAAAGCATTACGGGTTTGAGTTGCTGTTTCAGAACTGTTTCTCAAAGTTTCAAGCACAATGATACGGTCATCTCTGGAACCAGTACAACGTTTTCGGTCTTGGCCTCTTCTTCTCTCCTCTCTTAGATCGATAATTGGTAGACGTGGACACACTGAACCTTCTGGCCACTTGGCGATAAATGTAGCCATTCTCGATCATTGTCCAGCCCTGGCAACATCAGTGAACAATTAATTCATATTAAATGCAATTAAATAAAAAAAAAATACTTTACCACCAAAAGAGTTTCAGTTAATTGTTAATAATTTAAATTTGGAATTAAAATATTGGATGACACAGCCGTAACATTAAAGATTATAAATTAAAAGAACAAAATATATTGTATGTTCTTTTGCTTTTTCTTAATAAATCGAGGGTTACTTGTGTTCCCCTAATTGTGCCGCTGTCACTCCAAAAATTATCTGCGTATGGGTTTTCTTTCCAATACTTCAATTGATGCAAAGCATATTTAATAAACCATCAGCAATATGTAATAGTAAGAAATAAGAAATCCAACCTTATCAAAGTGACATTTTTGCTGTTCCTCAATAATCACACATTGGACCCTAAATTTGAACTGCTATCATTGATAGCAGAACGAACTTAATATAAAACTTTTCTTGTATTTGCGGACGACATAAAATTTTTTCATTCGACTTTATAAATGCATGATTCTGTTGAACTGCAAAATGACCTCAATAACCTTAATATGTGATGTAATCAAAATTTATTGACCTTGGATATGAAGAAATGCAAAATTATGTTTTTTTATCACAAACGGAATTCAATAATTAGTTCAGGAATTTTGTGCAAAAGTAGTAAATAATTCCAATAGAAACAAAATCGTACAGGGTTGTAGTACTACTTGAAGACAGTATTTAGAAAAAATCCCCACCTCTAAAGATTGAGCCAACCCCGCAAACAGGGTTGGAATAACCAATTTTAGGTGTTCAGAAAAATGAAAATAACTTACACAGCACAAACTCGAAAATGGCTCAAATGACGGAGAATTGAATAGTGCACAATATTGTGTAACATTATTTGTTGGAATTGTTGGAGTTTAACTGTAAAAATAGAACAATTTTCAGGACTTATTTAAAAAACAGTACTCCACAACATTATACGAGATTGAATTTGTCGTCGTTTGAGCTATTTTGTAGGCTTGTGCGATATACTGTTTACGAAATAATTTTATTACTTCAAACTATTATTTATTCTTAGTATAATACAGCAGTTTTTTATTTTCATTTAAATATTAATTATAAGGGCATTTAAAAGTTAAAATTGTTGCTGAGTGTTCAGTTCATCATCAATGAGATCTTCTTTGCTTGTAGGGTTGTTGCATGATATACCCTGGCAGGTTCCACACATTGCTGAGCACAGCATTCCTGACCGCTTACATTCGCATCTTATTGTGCATTGCGTACGACAGTTGTAAGATATCAACTTGAGCCGGTGGCAGGTCAGTTGGAATGGGCAGCAAACTAATTTTGACAGATTTTCATTCCCAATCTGTTACTATTTCCAGGCCATGCTTGAACTTGATAGTATACCCGAAATTAATGCTGATCTGCAGCTGCTTTTGTTGGTGGGAGACAAGCTAAATCGAATTTAGAATGTAACTGCAGATTACTAATTACTCTGTTGTAAGCAAAATATCTTGCTTCTTCTAGTGGATTCTCTTTGATGATGTTATGTTCACATAATAAATGCGTTCCACTGGCTGCAATATTTTCCTTCGTGGCACTCGTTTGCAAAAATACTTGCACGCCGGTCCTCAGTTATTCATTGGGCTGCAAAAGCTTGAATGCTTTTAGTTTTAATTTCCTGTACAATGCTGAGGTTGTATTGCATTCGATAAACTCATAAAGAACTGAAAGCAGATCGCTTAATAAAGACAGCCGAGTCCTCTCTGATAAATTGTTTAACGTGCTGGTGGAGCTGAAGCCAATTCATATTTAAAATAAGACTGCAACTCTTCCGGACTTTTGACGACACAAAGAATTCGATGAAATAACTGCAGCAAGTTTATAACGAAAGTTTCGTTATTTATTTTTATTCCCTGAACCTGAGCTGCAATTGGAATAACTTTGTGTTTTCTTGTGTAAACGACGTCCGCAAAACTCTTACCCAATGTATTATGCAGCAGCATTTCACCTTTATCCAAAGCACTATCACAGGTAATGTTGGAATCAGCAACAAGTCCAGTTGACAAACTGACAAGATCACCAGCCCGATTCCGAAGTGGGCTATGTTGTTGAAGCCATGAAATAAATTTGTTTTTGTCCAGATTGTCTCTTGTTTTCCTACTGCCTCGTATTTCAACATGTTGTTCTGAAGTAATTGATGATTTTCCTGTAAAAGTTTCCATCGCGGATATCACAAGCATGCAAACTGGCGTAGAAACAATCTATGATGTTTTCGGTAATGCCTCGTCCTCGAGATACTACCCCTATCGTCTTCATTGATCGCATAAGTGATTGTGTCCAAATACCGCTCCATTGCACACTTTTTATTCTTATCGAAAAGTATTTCTCTGGAAATTTTTTGTACTCTTCATCGGTCAGCTTAGCTAGCAACTCCTTCATTTCCTGTAAATATAAATTAGCAGATTTTGCATATAAGTTGCTTATTTCCACCAGCAGAATGGAAATATGGCAACATTTTTGGAGAAGATTAAATATTGGAGCCAAAGTTTGCATGTTGTTGTTCTTAGTCTGTCTTACTTCTTCCGAACTGTGACACATATCCGGTGACATGCTGTTTTCTATCAGTTTCTGATACGTTTCCATGACTTCAGCAGATTTCATTACAGATTTCAAATCTTCTAAATTGTCCATAATCAAATAATTTAATGCTGATACCGTCAGTATATGTGCTCGTAAAGCACGCGAAGAAGCATGTCCGGTAAGCATGTGTTTGACTGTTGCAATGCCATAAATTGTCTCCCATAATTCTTCTAGTCCACTTCCTTTCATGATATATCCAATTGTGTCAAGGTATGACATGAGTATATGGAATCCTCCGCAAGGCGTACAATTATTCCAGATATATCACTGCCTTGCTCCGCAGACTTAACCATTTCAATTGACTTCATAAAGAGTGGTTGATCAAAAGTAACTATGCACATCTGCCCATGTTTCTTGCTTTCGCAGGCTGCATAAATTAAAGCTGAGTATAACGTCGTCAGCAACGGCACTGGTACTATTTGTGAAACTTCAAATGAACCTTGGAAAATTAAAAAAAGTTTCTTAAAATTAATACAATTTTGAGATAAATTATAAATCTTACCAGAATTCTTAACTGCTTGCATATATCCATTCCATCATGGTACATTTTTCAAGTTATTAAATCCAGCCAACCAAATTAAATCTAAAGACATGTTTATAAGTAAACCGTGCACGTCATGGGTATACCTGCAGTTGTATCCTCAATTATAATTTTTCTTAATCCTGATGAGTCAAGTTTTTTTTAATATGTATATATGTATAGGTATGTTATGTTTGTTATTTTGTGTAATCGATCTTCGTAGCTGTAGCAGGTGCAATGAATTCAATCCCACCTAGAGCACGAAATGTGTCTAAACCGTCTAAAGTACACACATTAACATCAGCATTGTCAAATACAAATTGCATAAATCTATTTTTTCCACGTGTACGTCTGCAAACTTTGTTGCGCATTTGATGTAATTGGCAGCCTATTGAATTTAATAGAGGTCGATTGCATGCCTCGAACCTATTTCTTAAACTGATAATCCAAGCAGCATTGGTGATATAAACGTTTTTGGTTGGAAGAGCATGCGTTTCGGTTTTTATAAAAACTTTCCGTAAATATCTTTTAAGTCGCTGGTACAAACTCTTCACCACCATTTTTGATATCATCGAATGTTGGATATTCTGTTGTATCATAAATGTGGAACTGGATGTTTTCTTTGATAATTTCTGCTGCTGCCTTAACAGTTCTAACACGCTCTTCTTCAATAGAACTGCATTTGTATGAGTCCCAATTCTGCACTAACAATTCTTCGGGTAACATGTCCTTTAAAGTTAAAATGATGGTTTTGCCAAATAAATTGGTTGTTACCAAATTTCGTTTAAAATGATTTATAAGCAGGTCCCTCAAGTAGTAGTTACCGTACAAATCTACATCATTGCCACTGACAGTTAACCACCAATTCGTGTATTGACAATACTTCCCCATGCGCCATTGCGTTTGCAACAATGATCCAGGATAGTTTGTTACATTTCGGCTGAGTTCACAACACTAACTTGCTTGTACCGGCTTACATTCTTAGAGTCAATCTCTTGAATCACTTTGCCACAAAATAAACAATTAATTTTAAAATCAAATGATGGCACACTTGATCTTACAATTTTTTGCTGTCTGCAAGCTGATGATGATGGTCCTATTATCGTAAATTATTATAAATATCTTAAATATTCATTTATATTAATTAATTAGTCTTACCTTGCTCATGCGCTCTTTTGCAAGCAACAATACTACTACTCTTTATGCAATAAAATTTCTACGACGTTCTCCAACTTTTTCCACAAATCATCATTTTTTGAATTTGAAGCTTCGATTAAGCTACCAATTCCTTTTTTCTCCACTGTCGGGTCCCTTTTTCTGTACTGCATACACTTATTACAAATAATACAAATATTTTTTTTTTCCTGCATTACAAAATATACACTTTCTCTGACAATTTTATTCTTTGATATTCAAATTCAAAATTACATTGAATAATATTGCCCTGAACCCACACCAACAATATTGTTCGGTTTATAATCCGCGCGGTATCACACGTAATTCGCATCAATCACCCCTAAAAATGATACATAGCGCAGATTTGAACATCTGCTAGCACACAGGTAACAAAAAATTTTCGTATAATTCTGAAACCGGTTTTCTTTACTGTAATCCTTAAAAGACTGACCAATAATGGCACAGTGGTTAAAGCTTTGGCGTTTGGATCGGGAGGTACCGGGTTCAAATCTCGATAGGGGCAGGATGAAAAAGTGAAATTGCATCAACAGATTACGATCTGTGATGAAATGTAATACATCTTTGACTCCCTGTCGGTGTGCAAAACCCATGGGTCGACCCATCTTCCATGCCAGTATAAACTGGCATGGAGCTTGCAATGTGCAGATGTTCTTGAATCGGTCCTATAGCCGTACGTCCTCGAGTTGACTGCGAGGCGTAAAGTAAGGACGTAAAATTTTTTATAAAAATAAAAAAAAAACTTAAAAGATTAGAAAGGTGTTTTTTCAAACACACAAAGGAAAAACCCAGAATCAGGGTACCTGCACATTGACTTTTTCTGAAATATCTCACTTCGAGCGGGTTTTCAAGGAGTTTGCATAATACATTTAATATTTTATTATTAAATAACCACCAATTCTCAGATAATTACACATACAACGCTAGTTTCGAAATCTTTTATATCCAAAGTTATAGCCATTTTAAGAATCTCAAAAAAACAAAAAAAAAAAATAATGAAATAATAAAACTAAAGGACCGTTTTTTTTTGCTCAACACATGCAGAGATAGGGATTTTTCTGAAAAGTTGTGCCATGTATAGGGAACAACATTATATTAGTTAAAAGTTTATTGGAATTATTTACAATTTTATATGGAGCCCTGTTTTTGTTTCCTGGACTAAATTTCTGCCTACAACATTAATGACATGGGAGTCACATTTCTTTGAAAGGATAGTTTTATGCTGAATACATACTTGTGGATTCGATTGCGGCAAAATTCTCCAGTTTTGAGTTGAAGTTAGTCATTGCTCAAAATATTATTCTATTTGATACGTCATTTTGCTTGTCAAATTTTTCATTTGTAATTTTTGCTTGGACGGTGAACACGCCATACGAGGGCTTTTGCATGCGTTTGAACCAATTGTTGAAGCACTTTTTCCACTCTGATTTAGGTATCTGCAAAACATGCATTCTGAACGCAGCAACCGCTTCTTCAGGTGTCGAAAAACGTTGACCTCTCAGTTTGTTTTTTACGTACGGGAATAAAAAGAAGTCATTTGGTGACAAGTCAGGACTATACGGCAGATGACTCATCAAATCGATGTTTTAAGTGCTCAAAAATGCAGTTGTTTGAGCCGATGTGTGAGAGCTCGCATTGTCGTGGTGAAGAGTGATCCGTCTTCGGCAGTTGGTTTTCCTGATTTCTTGGAAGACAACTGGCAAGCAAATAGTTGTGTACCACTCAGAATTGACTGTTCTGCGTTGTTCTAGTGGTACGGTTGCGACATGTCCATTTTTTCCGAAGAAACAGGCGATCATTTGCTTGCAAGTGCTTCGTGCGCGAACAATTTTGTTGGATTCGGCTCATCTTGAAACACCCATACAGTCGACTGCTGCTTACTTTCCGGCTCATACGCGTAAATCCACGATTCATCACCTGTCACTATGTCATAGACGTGTTTTGAAGCACCGCGATCGTATTTTTTGAGCTTTTCTTTCGACCAATCGACACGAGCCTTTTTTTGAGCGATTGACAAATTGTGTGGGATCCAACGCGAACAAATTTTTTTGACATTCGAACGTTTATGCAATATTGAATGTATGCTGGTCCCACTAATGCCTAAGGTTGTCTCAATCTCACGATAGGTCACATGACGATCTTGCAATATCAGTTCGCGCACAGCATCAATTGTTTCCGGAACAACAACTGATTCTGGACGACCTTCACGAAATTCGTCTTGGAGTGAACTACGACCTCGATTGAATTCACCATACCATCGATAAACACTGGTCCTTGATGGAGCTTCATCGCCAAAAATTGAATTAATTTCATCCATGCACTCTTGCTGCCTTAATCCACGTCGAAAGTTGTAAAAAATAATCGCACGAAAATGTTCACGATTTAATTCCATTTTTTCGCCGAGATGTTGAGTTAATGAGTACTGTAAACAACACAAATAGCGCTCGAATGTCAAAACGTTCTGAGTACGTATAATCTCAAAAATGTCAAACTTTACGATAGAGCTGTCAGTTGCCAGATTGCAACACTAAGGTTGTCCAATCCCGAAATATAAAAGGCAACCCTCGTATAAATATTTCTCAGTAGGCTTATACATTTTTTTTATTAGTTTGACGTTTCAATTTTCGGAGTGAAGAATTTCGTCTGTGTAACATCTTTAAATTTTTTTTATTATAATTCAGACGACTGGTTGATAATCATGTCGGAATGGAGCGAGTTAGTTAAAACTGATTATGGCGAATATTGTAACAGGTAATTTTACTATAAAATACTCTGATGTCTTTATTTCTATAACTATATATAAATATTTAACCTTAGGCCAAAGTCAATCAAATTTACAGCAGAAAAATTGAGACTGCTTAATGAGCAGTGCGTAGTTACAATTCGTGAGAACACAGAAGGTGAATACTCGGGTATTGAGCACGAAATTGTTGATGCTGTGGTTCAGATTATAAAATTGATGATGGAAGAGGCTTAGCCTGTCGCAGAATTCGCGTTTCAATATGCCAAAGACAATCGCACGAAAGTGACTGTGGTACATAAGGCCAATATTATGCGAATGTCTGATGGTGTTTTTTTTTGCGCTGGTGTCGTGACATGGCCGTTAAATATCCCGAAGTGAAATTTGAAGTATTTGGATGATGTGTGCTTAAACATGGTGCAGGATCCACGTAAATTTGATGTACTTGTTATGCCAAATTGAGATTTGTTTTGTATGGTGACATTTTGAGTGCCCCAATAGATATAACCAGGACCGCTACTACGGGATGTTAAATCTAGATGACCTTCTCTTCATTGAATTGTAATCACTTCGTAACATTAGGGTACCATTTTTACCGGACACAACTAATGATAACCGCGAATCACATGTAGCAATACAAAATAGTGGCGTATTTGCCGAATATGCTTGCCGTGATCGGTTTATAATGGCCATCTAATCGTATAGAAAATTAAGTTCAGGCATACTGTATTCGGCGAATGACGACGATGGAGTTGGTTGAATTTAACCGATGGTGGCTAGTCCAGTTGATCAGGGTGTCAGCGAACATCGTCGCTGACATTGCTTCCGTAAATTTCCTATCTCTGTTGTGTTCACTGGATCGGCCAGGGACACATCATGACATCATTTTATTTCAATCAATTTTGTATTTTGACCTAAGACTACTTGTAGTTGCGTTTGAAGAGCAAATATTGTTTAAAATTATAAAATTATACATTAAACTGTTACTGAAATAATTATTTAAAAAACCATTACCGTATAATCAATTTTACTAGTATCGTTTGTTACACAATTATCTTTTGCGGTCATCATATTGATCTTCTTTCGATTATTAATATCAAGTTTTAGAACATTCTTAATTCGGGACAGTTTCCTAGATTTCATACAAATTATTCTCAAAGTTGACTACATCTTTCTCCAGTATTTGAGCTTGAACGAAATTTGCTTACACCATTATATACCAGTCCGCAACACTTTCTGCTATCATCATCTGGTTTCACATCTTCGGCCAATAATGATTTCAATCGTTTTCCAGTTTCAGCAGTTTTTATTTTTTCCAAAGGATGGAGTTGTTCATCGTTATAAGTTAGTTAACGAGTAGCCCGATGACGAAGTAAATGTCTCCAGGAATCGCACAATCGCTCAATTGCGGTTTTCGATTTTTCTTTTGCTCGGGTTCGGCACGGACATCGAATATTTCTGGTCGCATTTTGTCATTCTCGCGTTAGCATCTCATTGTCATCAGTTACTGACTTCGAATAGTTGTCGCACAGGATTCACAACCTCATCAAAATCCACTTTTAATTTTACCACCTCCTCTTGAGAATATTACAAGATTTATTGTAATATTCATCCTGTTTTACAGCCAAATATATCACACTGTTTTACACATAGAATACTAATAATAATATTATTAAATATAAAAATATTATTATTATTTATTAATATTATTTATAATTATTATATAATATAGTATTATATTAGTATTATATAATATTAATAATATTATTAAAATCTTTGATTTTACATTACATGGTTTTACAATATATATCTGTCAAATGCATCTATATTTTCTGTCAAATTATAGCAAAAACAAAAATGGCGGCTTACAATGAGCACAAAATTTAGTTCCTTTTGTATTTTTTGGTTGGCAAGGTTGAGGAAACCATAGCTCAAAATAGAAAATATCCCAAGTATAACAAGACGAAACTCAAAATTGAGCTATCGTATTTGCCTTCGAAATATTAGAAAAAAGTCGAAGAATCAATACTTTAGTATTGGTGCGTATATGTATACTGTCCCAAGTATAACAAGACGAAATAAAATAGAGCTACGTATCGTATTTATTTTACATGTCACGACATGAGTTTGGTAATTTTATAAAAGTGATTTTCTTAAAAAAATTTAAAGATGTGCGTTAATTTAAATAAAATTACACCAAAATTTATTTTTATATCTATTCAAAATTTTTTGTATAAATTAATTAATTTATAGTTCAGTTTTTAATTATTAAGTGGAAAACAAATGCGAAATAATAAACTTGATATGAGCTATATGGAAAATATTTAAACTTTTAATATTACAATCAAGGAATAATATCATCAAATCATTGTTTAATAATAAAAAATAATTAAAAAACTAATTATAATATAATTTAGATGTGTATATCTAAATATTCTATATTAATTATAATATAATTTAGATGTGTTAATTATAATATAATTTTTTTTATACAATAAAATATTCATTGTTCTAAACCTAAATTTTTTGTTTTGCTTTACATTTGGACGCCATCTTTTTCCTCTAAAATGTATTTTCAATTATAGCCTTTTACATATGTCGTTGCACAAGATCGTTCCCGCCATGTTGTTTTTTGTTGTTATTGTTCACACATACATGTATACAATTCTATTTATTGAGTTTCGTCCAGTTTCGAATAATCGCGACACTTTTCATACAGGATCTTATTCTAAGACTGTGTGCCTGAGAGCGTTTTTTTCGACTAAATTGCCGACTAAACTAAATTAATTACTAATTCATATCATTCATTCAAAGGTGGCATTAGTATCTTTTAAATATGCTGTGCCTCCGATTTTAAACTAAATTATAAACTAAACTAAATTATAACTTTTCATATGTCATATTGTTTTCAACAACACCGATTTGTTATTATTTAAAATCAAGGAAATAGAAAAAATAAAACAAATATGGAGATGGGAATCGCATTATTCATGAATGTGATTATAAATTACAATCGAAATTTCAGAATGAGAGTACTTCCTTTTAGACATTTTTACACGTATGTATTCGATAAAAAAATAATAAAAACAAGAAACGAAAATGACAACTAAATAGTCAAGCAACCTCAGCAGGAGTCTAAATGATAAAAACTGGTGGGTAATAGCATAACTAGTCATTAATTTAGTTTAGTCGGCAATTTAGTCGAAAAAATCGCTCTCAGGCACACAGTCTAAGTCGAAAGCAAAACTATGTCAAAGTCGAAACTAAATATAAGTTTTTACTTCGAAATATGACAAAAAAGTCGAATCTTGTTATACTTGGGATTTCAATTCGATTGCGGCAAGAGTAGGCGGCAGAGAGAGAGCACTTCACGCAATTTGATTGGTTAGATTGCGGGAACAATTGCGGCAATCGTTGTATCCGCAAGTGCTAAAGCCAACTGCATGTTTGCCTCTGTCAAACGATGGCCTGTCAACGAAATATTCTGTAATCATTTTTTAATCCTTACTACGATGTGCATATCCAAAGAATCGAAAGCATAGTCCGTTCAAAAAAACTGGGAATATAACCACAGCAAACCATTCCTTGAAATCTAAACCAGATCCAAAGAATATAATATTTGCACGCTTGAAAACAGACGTCATTTGTATGCTGCTTTCATCGGTAACGTCTCATTTGCTCAAACTGAAAAATTTTTAAACTTCTTAAATTTTTAAGAAATGAAATATTTACAATAATTTGAAGAATATGCAGGTAAATCGTTTACTATGGCTAAAATCGATACTATAACAGATTGGCCTGACATCTTTCAAGCCTCCTTCATGAATCCAACAGGAACTGAATACTGATTTTCATTCAGAAATAAATATCGTATTGCAATAGTTACGTTTACTATGATCGGCAATCAAAATGATATAAAAATGATGTCTTAGATCTATTATTATTACAAAATCAAAACTATAAGTATTAATTTCGAAATCATTCATGCAAACATATTTTTACGCAACGCATTTAATTGCTGATATTAACATAATGGTATAATAACTATAAAAGTAATTGTAAACAAATAGATGCATAATAGAGAATCAATAAAGGGAAATTACAACACAATTTTCATCTTTGCAGAGGAATATTTAAATTTATACTCGTCGGTGTTTTACCGTTAAAAGCTTTACAAATTAGCAAGCATTTATCATCCTCAAACATATGAGTATTGATGAGTGTATAAATAATATGGTAACACGTACGTTGGCACACAGGCTGCATATTTATTAACTATTAGTTTCAATTATGAAACATACAAATTTTGTAGGTTAATGGCATTGATAATTTTTTTTTTAAGATTTGCATCATTGCTTCTAATTCTTATTATGAATGGATAATCCAACCTTCAGCAATTTTTGTTCTATTAAAGAAAATAATGTTTATTTAATTAATTAAAAAATTTATTTCACTTTACTATTTTATATATGTTTACATATTTATTATTCTGTGGACCACGAAAATTAAATTATTCTCTCGAAATATCTATCGAAGTCTATATCCCCATATATCATCATAGTTAGCCAGCCAGTAGAAAATGTGTAGTATAAAACACCTTTTTGTGTTAAATAAGATTAATAAAATTAAAGTTCGTGATCTACATTTTTTTAATGTCACACAAGAAATATAATAATAATGATAATCAAAGAAGAAAAATCGTGGAAAATTAGATAAATAAATTACGGAATGGAATTTCTTATGGGTGGGTTTTATTTACCAACAATTTTTTACTCTCTTATTATAACCTTATTATTCTTCGTGGTAACATAAAATTGCGGTTGCATAATACGGTAATTGAAAAATGTTAAACTCAAGTTTGTTCTCTAAAAGCGAGCCTTCAAAAGTGCGAGTCAAATTTTAATTATTAATTTGCCAAGTTCCTATACCCCAATTAGGTTAAGGTTTTTTACTACTAATTTGCGATTTAAATTTGACTTAGAACTTGTCCTTGAATTTATTAATTTTGGTGGCGATTTTTTAATATTTTTTTTTTAATAGCGAAGAATAGGAACGACCCGATCGTAGGGCATAAGATAACACAGTTATAATCTTATAATATAGTACATTATAATGTTTTGAATCGCAAAAAAAAAAAAATATTTTATATACGAGCACAACACGTGTCAACTTCCACACCGTTTCTCAAACCCATTATGTTGACATGCGACACGATATACTCTATTCTAAACTAAAAATTCAGCACCAGCGCTAAAACTGTAGATTTGTGAACTAAAGTGTCGAAAATGAAAAAAAAAAATGATGTTTGATTAACATTCTATAATAAATTAATAATTTGCGACCAGCGCCAAAATGGTGAATTTGGCAACTAATGATAATCAGGTCGATTCAATATAGATCTTCTATTCTTCTATATTTTTATATGAAAATTATTAAATGTCGAAATAGAAGGAAAAAATAGAAGAATTGCTGTTCCATATTAAAAATAAACAAATATTTTGATTTTTTCGCTTGAAGGTTTTTACTTAAAATAGAAGACATAAAAATGCGACTTATATGACAAGAAGAAATAGATTTGTTTGATTGTTATCAAAAGAAGGTTGTGTTCTGATTAAATCTATATAATTTATAATTGAATTTTTGTTTAATGCGAAGTGAAAGAATCCGCCAAAAGCGTATTCCTGCGTAAATAAATTTATTAATTATTTAATAAAAATTAATTAAATAAACTTTTGTAGGCAAAAACTAACAACGAGACTGAAGGATATAAGAATAAACGAGGATCCGTTTCAGCTTCCTGATAATGTATTCCACAAGTACTTTTGATTGCAAAAGGGAAATGTTGTGACACTGGCAACCGATTTAGTAGCAAAATCGAGCTTCAACCATATAAAATATGTATTAATTATTTGACAATGCAATTAGGGTACATAAATGAGTCTTATTACTTAGGTACTTGCTACTTTACATTTTTATGAGCAAGGGAGCTATCAAGCTTCCGTTGGTAGCAACAATGTGTTGGGCCTGTCACAACCTAGTGTGTCAAGATGTATTCACAATGTAACTTGCCTTATAAACAAATGTTTGGTGCCAAAGCACATAACATTGCTTACAACTATGTTGGAAATAACTAGAAACAAAATAAGGTATGAAAAAAATGTATCATATTTATTAATTTATAAAATTTCGTAAGTTCCATTAACAGATTTCAGGACAAATGTGGAATATAATTAGTGCTATTGACGGTGTTCAAATAACCATTATCACTCCACCGGAAAATTCAGTTGAGAATTAAGAAAACTGACGAGTACGATAAATTTGACGGCCTATAGAAAATTTAAATTAGTTAACAAATTTCAGTTTGTTGTTGTTTAATATTTCATTTAGAGGCACTATTAGGTCTCAACAATCTTTAAGACCTCACAATGCTTTAATCCTAGATTATTTATTAATTTGTGTTTGAGAAATTGATAATTAGGACAAATTTCGAACAGTAATGAACGAGTACAAAATTTAATTATATTATGCATTAAAAACTACCGTTTTACTAGCACTAAGGTCAAACAAGAAGTATATTGCATAAAATCGATTTCTAAAGTGCAGGTAATTGATCAAAACCTCACCTTCTACACGTTACCTATCCTCAAGATTAACCGGAACATTTTACAAAGATTAAAAATTAACTCAAGGTAAAAAACAAATCGTAACACTAAAGCGTAACTCGTCCATAAATAGACCTACATCAAATACTAAAAATGGTTTCGATTAACAAATTTTCGGTGTTATTGAGGAGGCATATACAAAAAATATTGGATGAGGAACTCGTAGAGTTCGGAAAACTCGCAGTGACTAACTAAATTTGATGGTTAAATGAGCTTCGTTGCTTAAAACACATAGCTTTTTGTAGTTTACTTGAAATTCTAAAATTCTAGTAAGACAATCCCGAGCTTTCCGAGATCCGACTATTAAACTTAGGTATTGTCAACTCGCACGTACGGAAAGGGCTAACTAAGACATTTCGTCTCCAACAACGAAATACACTGAAATTATGATCTGCATAAGACAGATTTGATTGGATTTCAAAATAATAATAATTACATAATAATGCGATTTTTTAAATAAGACTTATATTACACACGTCTTTACCATACGAAGTAAAGAAATTTTTGACTGTTGTAATGTTCTTTTCAAACATTTGGTTTGTTTTATAAGTCTATCTAACCGTATCTTGATTTGAATTTCAAATAACTCCCGATTCCGAATATTTTTCAATATGATTTTGAGGGCTATGTGTGATTCTAGATGGCTTTGATGTATATGCAACTATTTACGTTTCTAGCAATTATATTTTTTGAGTTATTAAGGATATAAAATAATTAAAATTTCGTTTTGACGTTTAATGTTCACGTCGATTCAATGAATTCTTCTATTCTTCTTGAAAAATCTTCTTCACTAAAACAGAAGAAACCAAAAATAGAATAATCTTCTATTTTGCTATTCAGTGTAGCAGTGGGATTGTAATCTTCTATTTTTATTATTGAAAGCTCCAAATCGAATTGTTTTCTTCTATTTTTATTTTCATAAAGTATGCCGTGCTAAAATTTCATGGAAAAAAAAACTCAATGTGCATATCCATACTACGGTAACTTGAATCCGGTAACTACTTCGTTTCTTTCCCCTTTATCTATAAATGTTTTTTATTTTATAGGTAAAGGGGAAAGAAATGAAGTAGTTACCGTATTCAAGTTACCGTAGTGTGGATATGCACAATGAGCTTATTTTTAATGCGCTAGTAGATGTCACATTCCCAACTTTAACAGCGCATTTATACTGTGATATCCTTTTCTGTAAATGTATGAATTACCAGTTGTTTCAACAGAATTTTCCGGTGGAAGCAGCGATAATGGTTATTTAGACACCGTCAATAGCACCGATTATATTCCTCATTCCATATTTGTCCTGAAACCTGTTAATGGAACATTACAAAATTTTATAAATTAATAAATATGATACATTTTTTTCATACCTTGATTTGTTTCTAGTTTTTTCTAAAATAGTTGTAAGCAATATTATGTGCTTTGGCACCAAATATTTGTTTATAAGGCAAGTTACATTGTGAATACATCTTGACCTTGACACACTATGGTTGTGACAGGCCCAACACATTGTTGCTACCAACGGAAGCTTGATAGCTCCCTTGCCCACAAAAATGCAAAGTAGCAAGCACCTAAGTAATAAGACTCATTTATGTACCCTAATTGCATTTCCAAATAATTAATACATACTTGTAATTTAAATGGTATTGAGTTGAAGCTCGATTTTACTACTAAATCGGTTACGAGTATCACAACAATTCCCTTTTGTAATCAAAAGTACTTGTGGAATACACTATCAGGAAGCTGAAACGGATCATCGTTTATTCTTATATCCTTCAGTCTCATTTTTGGTTTTTGTCTAAAAAAATTTATTTAATTAATTTTTATTAAATAATTAATAAATTTACTTACGAACCAATACGCTTTTGGCGGATTCTTTCACTTCGCATTAAACAAAAATTCATTTCTAAATTGTCAAGATTTAATCAGAACACAACCTTCTTTTGATAACAATCAAAAAAATCTATTTCTTCTTGTCATAAAAGTCTCATTTTTATATCTTCTAATTTTAGTAAAAACCTTCAAGCGAAAAAATCAAAATATTTGTTTATTTTTAATATGGAATAGCAATTCTTCTATTTCTTCCTTCTATTTCGACATTTAATAATTTTCATACACAAGTATAGAAGAATAGAAGATATTGAGAATAGAAGATCTATATTGAATCAACTTAAATATTTTGTATAAAATTTGAACCTTTAAAATTACCCTTATCACAACCCATAACAAGTTGAACTGTAGTTTGTGAACAGATGCTATTTAGAATAACTTATATTCATAAAATTAATGTTGAAATTTAAATGAGAACACAAGATATGGGCCATCAAAGTCTAAATATGAACCTACGAAGAGTGTGTAGTTTTGACATTTATTTATCGTAACCGTTTTAAATTTTATCTTGGAGTGCAATTAGAGAACGCGAATATTACAAGAAAAAGGCAAGATAAATTATCGTTTACACGTTTACAAATTATCTTACTGCTTAGAGAATTACGGCACAGTTTTGGTTTTGTGTAATAATACATTTTTGACATTATAGCAAGAGCAAATAGTAGAAAAAAATTCGGTTTGGAACTTTCAATAATAAAAATAGAAGATTACAATCCCACTGCTACACTGAATAGCAAAATAGAAGATTCTTCTATTATTGATTTCTTCTGTTTGAGTGAAGAAGATTTTTCAAGAAGAATAGAAGAATCCATTGAATCCACGTGAATAATATAATACTTATAATCGTGATTCTTCGTTAAATTATCAAATATTAACTAATTTAGATGTATCCACCTCCCGTAGCTGTTATTGTTGTTATGGGCTTAAGCCATTGATTGGTACTCCCACGCGGGTCACTGCTTCTTCTTCAACGTGCATTGACCACTTTTTTGCTAGACTTAGGTCGAAAGATCTTTCAGGTATAACAACATCGGCTGTGGACTTAAAAATTTCTGACCACCACTTGATTGAGATACGGTTTAAGGCTTCTCAGATACTGTTACCAGGGTCTAATTTGAACCAAAATTCCACGAGAAGTAGAAAGAAACTCAATCTGTTGTTGTTATATAAAGGTTGGATCATATGGATATTATTTTTAACATCGACAATCCATCGCTAGCTCTTGAGGTATTTTTGGATAATATTTTAACTATCTTGGAACGCTGCTACACATATTGCTCGTCTAAAATCAAACGCCTGCAGCCTTGGATCTCCTTGGACCTTGCGCGACGTTTTAATAAAAGGAATACACTGCGGTTCAAGTTAAATAAGAGTCCTGATAATGCAGTACTTCGTGATAGCTATAACAAAATGTGCACCAAAATTAATGTAGATATTAAAAAAGAAAAGCAAACTTATTATTCTAAGCGTTTTTCCGTTAACCGGGGTGATATTAAAAAACTGGATTTTAGTGAACGAGATTCTGACTCGTAAACCTAAAACGTCACTAGTTAAATCTATTTTAGCACAGAACGGAGAACTTCTTACGAGTGATCTTGAAATTGCCAATGAGTTTAATGTTGTTTAAATTGTCTGGTAGCTTTAATATGTCTATTTTGCCGCGGGAATCACAGCAGGTATGAGTGTGCGTCTATTGGTTGCCACTCTGAGTGCTTTGATATCGAACAAGTTGCCTCGTTTAAATATCTTGGTGTTCACTTGGATACTTGCCTTAATTGGAAAACGCATGTTAATTCAGTCAACCAGTATCTGTCATCAACTGCTAGAGTTTTCTACCTTCTTCGTGACTATTGTCCTCCGTCGGTTCTAAAAATAACTTACCATGCACTATTTATAGCTAAATTGGAATATGGATTGTCGTGCTGGGGTGGTTGTTATGCTGCTACTTTGTATCCTTATCCTTTATATGTTCTACAGAAAATGATTTTGAGAATATATCTAAAGAAACCAAGAACTGAACCATCTTGGAATTTGTTCTTTATGACGAATATCTTGCCGTTGAAACATTTGTATGTTTATAAGGTATTGAGAGTTTGTTTTTAATCGAAGTGGTCAAAAAATAATGAGAAGCGATTTTCGTTACAATTTTCGCGGTAACCGCATCAATTTCTTTGTAACATCCCAAGATTCTTCAATGACCACTTCCGTCGCTCTATTCTGGTCGCTGCACCAACCTTTTTTATTGCGTTACCAATCTACATTAGGAAGGACATTCATTTGAAGTCCTTTTTACCTAAAGTTAAACAATGGCTACTTGAAACTGTTGATATCTCCTTTTTATTCAGTGTTATAACATAAAACTTGTTGCATTTAGTCACATATTATGAAGTAGAAAAAGTAGTAGTAATGGTAATGGTAGTAATAGTATTATGTCTTAGTCATATTATTGTAAGCTTTTATCGCATTTTATTCTCATTTTAAACATTTAGTTTTGTAAATATTAGGATTATGTTGAATTTTTATGTATTACGCAGGGTTCTAAAATTCACTCTACAAAATATATTATTCTTTCTTTACTGATCGAACAAATATTTTTTACTACTGATCGTCGCGAATAGTGAACAGAAAACAAAATTTTACTGATTATATTGATCTTGCATTGAATAGAAAAGAAAAAAATATATTCTCTATTCCTACAATAGTGGAATATTCCATTATCTATTCAAACAAATATGAAAAGTAAAACAAAAGAAGAGAATAAACATTTTTTTAGTTCTCGCAAACAAAAACAATTGAATAGTACAATCAATTTCCACATACAAAAATATTTACCAGTGTTCAAAACTACTCTTCACTTTCTTTCTATTCCATTTATATTCTCTCAAAATGATTTTTTTATTTTTTCCCCACTTTTTCGTTCGTAAATAGTAAAATAAAAAATTAAGAATAATATTCAATTTTCAACGAATATATACTGTTTATGTTGGAGGTTGAACCCAGGTCGAGTCAACTTGTAGTTATCTTTAGGTTAACCTTGAAGTTAACTTCTAGTGTTTATATTGGAGAGTTATCTTGAGGTTGAGTCGAAACCAGGTTATAACTGACAAAATCATTCAAATTTTTTTCTTGCAAAAAATCATTCTAACATTTTCTTTCGAACTTTCAAAAAATAAAAAATCGCAAAAATCACAAGAATATGCTGCCGAATTTAGATACAGACGTGCTCGTACAAGAAAAATATGAAAAATCGCCATTTTTATTTTTTTACTTTACTGATTATTTTTTGTTGTTGTTTTTCGACTCGACTCTGGGCGTTTATATTAACCAGAGTTAACTCGACCTAAGAAATTTTTTGGATTGAGTCGAGTTAACTCCAAGTTAACCTTTGGTGTTTATGTTGAAGGTTCAACCCAGGTTGAACCTAGGTTCAACCTCCAACATAAACAGTATAATAGTGAGCGAATAATGAAAAACAAACAGATCGATGTTTTGAATAGATCAGAAATTATATTTTTCTACTCTCTGCTCCTTGTTAAACGAATAGTTGGCGAATACTTTATACTTTTTGTATTTTAGAGTAAATTTTTTTCCATGTGGATTGTACTATACAATTTTTTTTGTTTGTGAGAACTAAAACAAAATTTTATTCTCTTCTTTTGTTTTACTTTTCATATTTGTTTGAATATATAATAGAAAATTCCACCATTGTGGGAATAGAGAATATATTTTTTTGTTTTCTATTCAGTGCAAGATGAATATAATCAGTAAAATTTTGTTTTCTATTCACTATTCGCGACGATCAGTAGTAAAAAATATTTATTCGATCAGTAAAGAAAGAATAATATATTTTGTAGAGCGAATTTTAGAACCCTGATATTTACTCTAAAATACGAAATGTATAAAGTATTCGCCAACTATTCGTTTAGCAAGGAGCAGAGAGTAGAAAAATATAATTTCTGATCTATTCAAAACATCGATCTATTTGTTTTTCATTATTCGCTCACTATTCGTTGAAAACTGAATACTATTCTTAATTTTTTATTTTACTATTTACGAACGAAAAAGTGGGGAAAAAATTAAAAAATCATTTTGAGAGAATATAAATGGAATAGAAAGAAAGTGAAGAGTATTTTTGAACGCTGGTATTACGCGAATTTGCTTCTGCCGTTTTTTCGGCACAAAATTCGTTATATTTTTTTTGAATAAATAAATAAAATTAAAAATTTATAAAAATTATTGTCATTAAACAGATTCAACTTGTCATTTAAACATTTTAAGAAATATACTAGGTGTGTAAATATGAAACCGGAATTTTTCTATTCAATGTATTGCCCATTATTAGTTATACATTTTTCCCATCTATCTGGCATGGCAATGCCTGGATGCCACGCCAAAAAACTGTTCTTCTTTTGAGGTAAACAAGTTACCAAGCCATTTTCGCACATTTTCGTAGGAAGAGAAGTGCTCCTCAGCCGGCGCGTGCCCCATCGATTCAAATAAGTCTGGCGAGCAAGCCGCATGTGAAAGTATTTTCCCTTCCAAAGTTCCATGATCGGTTTTGCTTTGTGTGATGGTGCATTATCATGAATCACTTTGTGATGCCTTTTATCATATTCTGGTCGTTTTTCACGCAAAGCTCGATTCAAATTGATAATTTATTGTTGGTAGCGTTCAGTGTTTACGGTTTCACCAGGTTTTAGCAGCTCAAAATAAATCACACTCTTCTGATCTCACCAAATACAGAGCGTTGTCTTCCGTCCGAAGCGATTTGGCCTTGCAGTCGGTGTCGATGGTTGTCCTGGGGGTCTATTATGAAATTTTCGACGCGCATATTTTTTTCGACAACAGTCGACAACGTCGAAAATCGTTTTTATGAATTTTTTAAAAATGAAATTAATTATTTTTTATGTGAAAATTTAAATTAATTAATTAATTTTTTTTATTTATTAAAATTTTATAAGTTTAAATCATTAATTTATTTTTACTATCAAACTTTTTTTATTTCTCAACACTTAACACTTTTCTTTTATGTACTCGACACCTCAAGAGCTGTCGTAAATAAAACACGGTCGAAAATTTCATAATAGACCCCCTGGATCAACCCAAGGCATTTTGCGCTTTCGATTCTCAAAATAGATCTATTTTTTCATTACAAGTCACAATTCGATAGGGAAATCACTTTCTTTTGTATCTGGCGAGGAACATTTCGCAAGTGGTTTTTCTACTTTCCTATTGACTTTCATTCAGTTTATGCGGAACCAATTTCACCAGTTTTGAGCGTCATCCTCATCCAACAATGCTTGCAATTCACTGCCTTCAAACTTTTTTGGCGGTCTTCCACGTTCTTCGTTTCTCACGACAAAACCACCACGTTTGAATTTATTAAACCACTCACAGCATTGTGATTTAGCAAGAGCATGCCCCCTGTATAAGCTTTGACAAGCATTCGATGTGATTCTGGTGCAGTTTTCTTCAAATGATAACAAAAAATCAATGATGTCCGCAAATCGTAATATGTAGGCACAAAACTCGACATTTTTAACACGTAACAACAATGCGTTATTGTATGAAACTTGTATGATTATCAATTTAATGCTGTTGACAGTGATGTCAAAAAAAACAATGGCCGATGACGTGATTTGTCGAAAGGTACATTGGCAGGTGGCGCCATTTATTGTTAAATTCCGGTTTCATATTTAGACAGTTGGTAACTTAATCTAACAGTTTATTTTCGACTATTTGTCAACCGTGTTACCATTACAGATTGTGGTCCAATGGGTCCCCCACCCACTTAATGTCAAAACTAAAAAAAAAAAAAATATTTTTTTTTTAATTTTAATGTGAATTAAATACATACACCAATTACGAAATACTGAGAAATATAAACATTAAACCAAACGTCCTAGAAAGTCAAAATTCCGGAACAATGAATACAGAACCGAAAATATATGTATACCGAAATACTGAATTTTAATAATTGTCAAATTTAATAAATTTACAACAAGAATAATAATGAAATTTTGGGTTATTCTGGATTGATAGTCAGATAGTATTTTTACATCAAGGTGAGGTTATCAAGAAGATGGAAGTTTAGTTTCGAACTAATGAAACATTGAATTTTTTGTATTAAAAAAATTCGGTCGTCTCATCAGACTGCAGTGACCAAACTACAAAAATATTGAAAATACTTTGAACTAATCAAAGTATAATCAGAATCAATGCCTTAGCGAATTATAGTGATTCGCTACGCAATTGACAACCCCTTGGTAACCTCGAATTTTATTGTATTTAACAAAATTTCATATAGAAATCGCATGTATGCGTTAAATACAAAAAATTCGAGGTTACGAAGGGGTTGGCAATTGTGTAGCAAATCATTAAAATACGCTAAGGCAGTGTGATTATTCTTTGATTAGTTCAAAGAATTTTCAATATTTTTGTAGTTTGGTCACTGCAGTCTGATGAGACGACCGAATTTTTTTAATACAAAAAATTCAATGTTTCATTAGTTCGAAACCAAACATCTTCTTGATAACCTCACCTTGATGTAAGAATAATAATTTATTTATAGAAATTAAATACTTATAATCGGAATATGTAACATCAGATTGTGATTGGTTGACTTCCATAAAAATAATCAGGTGTGATCGAGTCAGGGGATCGTATAAACCAAATTGATCCAATTTGAGCACAACAAAATCTATGTATTCGGATTCTAAATCCGATCTCCTCATTCAAATTTAAATCAAAAATATTAAAAAAATTTGAAATCAGCTATTTCGGCTGAAAAAAGTTGAAATTTTCTATTTGAAATTAGTGGGTTGAAACAAACTGATCCCAACATTTTTTGAGATTCGTGCATTAGGCTGTACGTTTTAGGAATTTCGTGTTTCAGGATTTCGATATTTTATTTTTTATTAAAGATTGGATAAATTAAACTATAAGTAAGAATATTAGAAGTTTATTACAAATGTTCGTTATTTCAAAAAAATCCATGTATTTCCGAATAATAGATGGGATTGGTGTTGTCAACCCGAAACACCAAATATCCAAAATTAAATCCTCAAAAATTAAAATACCCAAAAACGAAATGCTTAAACTGAAAATCTCAAAAAAATACTGGAGTATGTTGAAATTGCAATACCATCGAAAGCCCAAAACTTTAAATCCGAAACATTAAAAAGAAATTTATGAATTTATTTTTTAGGTTTAAACAAGCTGATACCAAGATTATCAGTTTTTGGGGTTTTTTTATGTTTCGTGATTTACGTTTTAGGGATTTCATGTTTCAGATTTCGACATTTTATGTTCCAGACTTTAATGTTTCAGGATTTCGATTTGCTTCTCGAAATTTCCAAATATATAGTTATAACCTGTAATTCTCCGAATAATAGATAGGGTTGGTGTTGTTAACCCGAAACACAAAAGCTCCAAAATTAAATCCTAAAAACGAAATACTGAGAGATTTTGATTTTCAGTATGTTTTTGTAAAACTTAAGTTTCCGAGAAATAATAAATCAAAATTATTGCTATATCCCGAATAACTAAAATAGTTCTGTTGTTAATCGGGATTTAAGATTCAATGTTTTGGAAATAATATTTTAATCTTCGTTATTTTTGAAAACCGAGATAATATTTTTTCAAAATTTCGATTGTGTCGATTTGGTTTTACAGGATTTCAGAAGAATCTCGTTTAGAGAATTTTTAAAAATTGATACCGTTACGCCGTCATAACGGGTCTAATTTAAATGGCGTTTTGTACCATTTTGTTTTTTTTGCTTTAGCCTGCGTTAGATTTAAATGACCTCTCATATCTTAAAAAAGTATTTATCTTCCTGTTCCGCAGTGTTCCCTCTGCTATGTCCAAAAGGCTGACTTTGCCAATATTACAAATAAAAAATTTATTTTAAGCATCGAGATTGTGGTTGGTCGGGCGCTACACTTTGAAGTATTTAAAAAATTATCTGGTCGTTCTGGCGTTCAATTAGCAGGAGATTGTGTGAGCCCGGGCACACCCTTTCTTCACATTATTCGACGAGATTAGTTTTCCGTCAAATTTTCATGGCAGCTTGAGCAATGTAGCATTGTTCTGTTGAAACCACAAGCGTTCTGTAGGCCAAATTGATCTAATTCGGGCACAAGGAAGTGTTCCCACATGTCACGAAAACGATCTTCAGTAAATGTTATAGTATTTTGCTCTACCAGTCTGATAATCAAATAGCATACAGGTGCCATATAATCAATCTCGGCAATATAACAGTCGTTGGAGTATTATTTTGAAGGTATTTATAATAAAACTTTAAAAGTGGACACTTTCAAACAATTCATGTTTTTAGAATTAGCACTTTAATTTTCTAAACTTTAATCAACAATAATAAAGTTGCAAAGAATCAGTAATATTGTTGTTTCAAAATTTCAAGTTGTTGGAATTTATTTTTCAGTATTTTTTTTGGGAAATTTTATTTCAGTATTTGACTTTTCAGCTTAATATCAAACCCGTTAAAAATATCCGATTTTAACGTTTTTTGGGGACGTGCTTCACGATTTTGTTTTTTGGGATTTTCTGTTTCAGATGTATTTTCGGGGATTTTACTTTTCAGAATTTCAGTTTTCGGTAATTCGTGTTTCGGGCTAATAGCACCAATCCGTTGAAATCATGTATTTTCAACGGGTTGTTGTTAATAGCTCGAAAAAATAAAACCCGAAATCTAAATCCCGAAAACACGCGGTTGATTTATCAATGCTAAAAATATCTGATTTCAACATATTTCAGTATTTTTAGCAACTTGCTGTATTTACTTGAGACATTTACAATAACAATTGCACTAAATAATTCTTAACTGGAATTAGTTAAATCCAATGTTTTTTTAGAATTATTTAAATCGAATGTATTGTATTAATTTTCGTACTTGCCTAAAGATGTCGACGTAGTTGGTATTTTTTATACTTTATATATGATAATTGTCTGCACCAACCCAATAAACAAAATTAAATCTAAAAATTCTTTTTGTTGTTTCCATGGGATTAAAATAAATACAAATTAAATTTTTATCAAGTAAACTTGATTAAAGTTGAATTGAAAATATAAATGCGAAATATGAATAATTTAAAACACTGTCCCGAGGACGTTTGAGAAAGCATCAAAACGACAATTTCGAATTATAATCTGTTTAAACATTGTATCGACAAAATAATCGTAAAAAATTTGGAAAAGCAAAACATCGATTTTTTTTCGTCTTATTTATGATTGAACTTCGACTAAGTCACAACATTTTTAAGGCAGAGGGAAATCCGCCCCAAACCACCGCTTTTCAATTTTTTATAATATTGACGTCTTCTGCGTAAATGTTTAATTATCCTTATCTGTCCTTAATTTCTAATCGTCATACTGAAATAACGAACTCCTTAAAGTCGCTTAGCATTCGTCTACTACTTTGCGCAAAAATGGCTGAAATTGAAAATTTCTTGTTGTTGTTTTTAATTCCGTTACTAAAAGAAGAAACTCCCCCGACGAAAGCGTCTTAGTATTGGATTTTTTTGCACAAGAATAATTTAAAAAATTCATAATTTGCTTTAAATTATTAAAAATGCTCGATGTTTTATTTTGCGATATTTTTTACAATCAAAAATTTTTGGATTATTTTGTTTATTAATTTTCCGACAAAACAAATTCAAAGTTTTTGTTAATGCAGGATGTTAAATTAACCATGAAACGCATTTGTATCAATTTCAACCATATTGGATTGGGGACTGCACATGCATGCATACTTCTCTCTCCTTTTGCAGCATAAGTAAATTAGATGTTTCCAAAGTCGTGTGTCTTATTAAATCAAATTCATCCGGTCACGATAAAATTAACTTAAAATTTCAAAAGAATACCTGATTAACAGTTGTATTATGCGTTCTGAATTTCGTGAAATCTGGAAAATGAGCACTGTGATTCCGATTGTAAAAAAGAAGGGTATCGATACTTTGGATACTACGCATCACTTCAAGTGATGTGACTATGACTACTCATCTTCTTGGTTACTAGATCATTAAATTGAAACTTACAAAATAATTGTTCAATAAAGTCGTTCTGGCTGTTTTTTAAATCTTAGTATGCTGTTTTATGAATATTTCCTTGCGACTACTATCACTTCAAATGACAATTTCTAGCATTTGAAATTTTGACGTGACAAATAAATAAAAAAAATTTCAAACTAATGCAGCCAGAAGATTTAAAAAATGTTCATTAAGAGTTTTGCACAAAATTATTTAGTAAATTTTGATTTTAAGATCTAGTAACCAGGAAGCTCCATAGTTACGTCGCTTGAAGTGATACGTCTAAGAGAATTGAGTAATTAATTCGAGCATTTTTATTACCAAAAGAGGAAACATAATTAAAATGAATTGTTTAATAATATCAATCTATTTTAAAATGCGCACTGTATTTATTTTATATCACGATATATTAATAAATATTTTGCTACCAAACCGATAAAATCATTCTTTTCATGATTTTATTTATTCGCAGCCCAAAAAATACCCACATTTTTACTCTCAGCCCCGAAAATACTTGCTATCACGATAGTTTAAAACTGTCATGCCAGCAGAAATAAAACATCATAAGACTAAAATATTAAATATTTGAATGTTTTTGAGAATTTTTGTTTGTTTAGTATTCGAGATATAGTCCATCAAACTCGTCCATCAAATTCGTTGGTCGGACTAGCGGCTTATGTTTGGTGATGAAGGATGATTTAAAGTAATCTCAGTGATTTTTTCAGATTTTTCTTTGCGGTGGAGCTTAGATATAGTCCTTCAAACTCAGTCCTTCGACTATTCGTAGGTTGAGATAGAATTTTTCTATGGGGTGAAGTTGAGATATCCCTTTTGTGTTTTACTAACACAATTGTGCGGGTTCGGCAAAAGTACCGTATCAACAATTTATTTTTGTAAGTGTTTTCAACCAATTTACACATTTGTGAATTCCTTTTAACTTATTTTCGTCCGAAAACCACAACTATATCTTTACACACAATTGCGTTGGTTTTACTTCAAATCAAGCGAAATTTTTTATCAACAACGCCATTACATACTATGGTTTGTTACTCACACATTTGTGTGGATTGGACTAAAATTGAGTCAATTTATTTGTTTTCTTGGTTGAAAAAGGGATATATCTAGTCCGTTAAACTCTAACTATTCGTTGGTCGGACAAACAAAACTTAAAGTAATTTTTGTGAATTTTTTAAAAATGTTAAACCCCCTAAACCCCATAGGGTGGAGTTGAGAATTTGAGATATAGTCTTCAAACTCAGCAAATATTCGATTCAAAGTATTTTCCGCGATTTTTTCAGAATTTTTCTAAGGGGTGGACTTGAGATATAGTTTTTTGAATGTATGATCTTTTTGTTTATCTGGCTTGTTGCGAATGAAGCTAATGGAATGAATTGGAAGAAAGCTAATGGAAAAACGACTTGAATGGAAGAAAAAATAATAATCTAAATTGATTGCATAATTATTGTTCCGAGTATTTTTTAACATTTTAGTTAGTTTTCGTTCTGATTTTCTGAAGGTGATGTTTATGGTAAGATAGTTTCGTGTAAGATTCACTTATTGTTTCGAATGTTTATTTCAATGAGGTCAGCAAATTCTTCCCAGTAATCATTTTTTTACAATGTGTAGTGATTTGCTTTGTAACTGATTATGGAATTAATTTTTATATCTTGTTTTCAATTTTTATTAATTGTGGAATATGCTGCAATGGTGTATGGGTTTTTGTGTTTGGCTGTTAAGATACTCAGTATTAATTATTGCGTATTGATTTAATTGGGTATTTGACGATAATAAATTTAAATCCCAACATCTTTTTTGAGGGACCACTGAAAAACTTTTTCCTAGATTTCGAATGCCATAATTTTCCAGTTTTCCACTATCTCAACAGTCGAGGTGTTTTTTCAACAGTCGACTTCCTGCAAGTTTCGCAGAAAAATTCCGCTATGTAAGAGGGATTCTTTTTAAAAAAGAAATCTGTTATTGGGAGAACATTAGCAATTACTTTGTAAACCAAATTTGTAATTTAGTTTTTTTTTTAATACAAAATAATGCGTAGTACCGTAAATTTTCTGCAAAATTTGTATTGCCCTCGTACACTGCAGTTACGAACTTGGCAATAGGATATCCCGCTTCTTGAAATAAGTTAGTATGTGTTAGTTTCAAGTTAACAATACATAGTTGCATCAAAAGCGCAAGTATTTTTATAAAATGAGGTTTCTATTAAATTGCCATTACACAGCAAACGAGTGTTTCCTGGTGCTGTTGCAATATGACTTTTTTGTCCTATTTTTTTTTTTATTCACAAAATGATTTATTTGCAGTTTTGTGGTAAAATCGTTTTGCTCATCTTCGGATTTTTCGTGAAATTCCTTAATATTTGTGACGAATAGTTTCTGAGTTCAATGGACTATATCTCGAATACTAAACATACAAAAATTGTCAAAAAATTATTTCAAATACGTTAAATGTTCCTCTATCACCCCACCCGATTTAACCCACTAGTCCGGCCAACGAATAGTTTGCTGAGTTTGAAGGACTATATCTCAACTCTACTCATTAGAAAAATTCTAAAAAAAAACTAAAGCTGATAGTTCGGCCATAAAATAGATCACGTAAAATTTCTTAAAAAACATAATCGGGGATGGGTAAATATAATTAGTATCATTTATTTGTCTTCACCCCGAAAATTTATCTGTTGTCATATTATCATGAAAATGTACCATTTTTATTCTCAGCCCCGAAAAATGTTTGTGTCATGATAGTTTTAGCTGTCATGACAGTAAATATTCTCTGGGCTGAGAGTAAAAATGTCGCATTTTTCGGGGCTGATAGTCAAAAATGTCATAATGTGGAGATTTTTTGGGCTGAGAGTAGAAAATGTCATGACAGCAATAATTAGTGTTTCCATCGCATTTTTCGGGGATGGAATTAGGCTATCTTCACACACATATATCTCAAGCCATATGGTTGTTGGCTTTTCTTCGAAAATATGTCCACGGTTGAAAACAAATGCTTTCAAAATTTGATTTATTATTAAGATTGTCTGTTATCGCAAATTAAACGGGTGTATACCAAATAGCCTTCAGAAAGATGATCATACCTAGCACGTTCATGCTTATGTTGAGAATAGGGTTGGCCTATGTGAGAAATACATAGGTCCCATGTTGTTTATGAAAAAGCACTGTTTATCGAGGTATGGTTTTGTTGGTTTACCGTTTTTTATAATGGTTTTCTTTTCAGGCTTACTTCTGAAGTACTACTCAAAATAAAATAATCATTTCCGCACTAGTTCGACAATCTATCACATTCCATTCGATTAACAACCGAACGCTATAAAATCATAATTTTGTAAACTTTTTTCGTAGAAAAACTGTTAGATCCACCCTGTACACATTTGAACTATTTTAGCAACTACTTATAAAAAATACTTATCAGAGCAACTTTAGATGATGATTGGTTCTTACGTATAATTTTGACTACCCATTTTGCCTTATTTTGGTGGGAAGTGGATCGATTGTTGAATTTCTGAGAATTATGAGGCTTTTACGTATGGTTTTATCCGTCTGGTTTCAATCAGTTATATTTTTAACTCGTGCTTATTATTTACAACTTTAATAATTTTGTAACTTGTCTTGTCGTTGTTGAACGTAAACACAGGCCAATTATTAATTTTAATTTTTTTTTATATGTACATATACTACATACGTGTTTGTTGTTTTTGTTTGTTTTATTTTCTTATAAAATTTATTAAAGTAAAATAAAAATTTCAAATATTTACTTTCCTTTCATCTCGAAAGAAATATATTTATACCATTTAACACACACACACATTTCGAGCTACAGTACGTAGATACTCGAATGTATATAAAAAATGAAAAATGAGTTTTAGATGAAAAATAAAAACTAAAACGTTTCGCGGCAACAACAGCAAACGTGTTTGTTTCTCTATTTTGTATGTGTTCTAAATTTATTGGAAAATTTATTAGAAAATAACATGAGAAACTTGTTCGTCGAGTATGCCCGCAATCTATTCACACTCGATGATAAAAAGTGAAGTTAATGATTTATTTATTTTTGTTTCTTTTTTGTTGTTATTGTTTTAGCTTCTTCAAAATTTGGGGAAGGTGGATCGTACAGAGGATGATATATTTGATGAACACTTAACTAATTATTCAAGGCAGCAAACAAGTGCGTTACGATTACAAAAAGAGTTTGGCAATTATATTCGAGCTGTACGAAGTAAGTATTTATTTTAAGAAAATGTAATTATAATTTATATCTGTTTCGGGAAAATGACGTAAGGATCTTTTTTTCCTATATATATATATACCTTCTTAAGAGTATTAACCCACATGAATTATTATGAGAATGACGTAAACTTTAATAATTTTTGGAATCGTGTGGGGACGAATTTCTTTTTTTGTAAAACCATGTCATCGCATTTATTTTCTTATTTTAATTAATAAAGTTTAAACAGTTAAGATTGGTTTCAATCTGATAATAATTATATTTAAGTTTAATGGGAATGGGATATATTTAAAAATGATAGATATATAGGGATCCACAGATCCCTATATATCTATCATTTTTAAATATACCACAGATTGAATTAGGGTTAAATAATCCTAAAAAATTAGCGTTTTCTAAATACTTAATTTTGATTTGAAAAATATAAATATGTTTTCAAAATAGTCAGTAACGGGTTTTTTTATTTTGAGGAAAACATGTTTTCCGGGTGGTCCACATCACGTCTAGCTAATGTATAAAAACTAAACCCTTTTATGATTTACAGTCAGTTTATCGTGAACAATTTATCGTGAGCAATTTATCGTAGAACAATTTATCGTAGAACAGTTTATCGTGTGGACAGTTTATCGTATATTATAATTAGTATCTTGGATTTGAAGTGAACACAAAAAAAATTCCAATAAGTATTTTGTAAAGGAATTCGGCTATTTATTTTAACCATCGTGATAAAATAGTGTATATTGGATGGAAATGGGATTTTTTAATGATATTTGGAAGAAGTTTTGGTAAAGTTAACACCTGAAGTTTTGGTAAAGTTAGCCGCATCTTGATTGGACGAAGGCCGATGATAAATCGCTGTACTGCTGTTGGATGAAAAAGCCAAATTCTAATTTTTATTTTTACTAATAAATTTTCTAGTAAAATGTATAACCATCGGTGGAGTTACGTATCCAACTTCCAGACCATCTAAGCTCTTATAGTATAACTAATCCCAGAGTGCAAATTTTCGCTTGATTTGAAAGGTTCTAGAGATCTTAGGTCTTAAAAAGCTTAGTATGTTCCATAATCCCGTGCAGATTTTCCGAGGTCGTTCTTGTTATCAAAACGTTAAATTTGTCCGAGGTCTTCAACGAGGTGACTAAAACTGAAACAACCGAAATGGAAACCTACTACTACTCTCCCTACTCAATCCGTTTTTTGAACAAGCACTTTTAATACAAATTTGATATTTACGTGCCACGGGAAACAATGTTAATTGAAAATAACATCGTGTAATAGCATCACAATTCGTGACTATCTTCATACCTATTAAACACCGTATTTGCACTTTCGGATTAATAGACGTAACTTTGATATTTCGCTTGCCAATATCCAAACGCCAAGTTTAGGTAAACTTAATCAAACTAATCTGCAAACAACATCTTGATATCGTCTTGACCAAAATACTACAAGACGACGTCAAAAGAACTATTGTTTATAATTATTTTAACTGCAAACATTTCGATAATATTAATACAGCTATTTCTTGAGTTCGTTCGAGGATCAGTGAAAAAATATTACAACATTTAAAACTACAAACAAAAAATTACTGGATGGATGAAGAATCAATCAAAGCGTTTTGGGATAAAAATCGCGCATGTCAGTGAAATCTATCTCAAAACACGAAATAACTCCGATTGTCCAGGTGGAAAAAGAGAAAATGACACAATTAACAAGCGCTTCACATCGAAAATGTGAACATTAGATATCGATATCGTTGTATTATAGTACGATGTTCCATTTGTCTTCAAAATATGGAGAAATAATTTTTCAACACTTCTCAAGCAGACATGTGACTAAATGTATTCACTCCAAACCTTGGATTATCGGTAGGTAGTTCAGACAGAAAATATAGCAATCAGACCTGTGAGGAAATTTAAGATAAAGAAACCACTGATAAAATTTATTATTGCACATCAAATTCAATTAAAGAAAGCCCCTGGGTATGATCGAATTACAGGTGAAATGCTTAAGCAATTGCCTGAGTGTGCCTTTGGACGGCTGGCTCAAATGTTCAATTCAATGTTCAGTTCAACGAATCAGGATATATCCCTGAGTGCTGGAAATAATCAACTATAAAAATGATCCCAAAGCCTGACAATGATCCTACCACAGTCTCGTCATATAGACCAATAAGACTAAATCAACTGGAAATTTTACAAAACTAATGAAGAAAATTTTTATGATCAACATATTTTTTGTGTCGGTTTGCAACGAATTTTTTGAATGAAGATTCTCGGTTTGTCCGCATTTCTCGTGAATTATCCGGTTTGGAGCAACCGGTTTGGTTTTTCTACATTTACGAACCTAATTTCAAGCCTTTAGTTGATAGTTAGTTGATAGATAGTTTAAATTATGTAGTGAATATTTTTGAAGCTGAGTTACGTGGAACGATCAGTTATCGGCGAGTAAATAGCGATAGAAAAGTTTTAATTTCTAAAAACTCTTTTATTTAACTCATCAAGGAGATATTCATGGCATAGATGTCAATGGCAGAAACTAAATAACGACCGACCTTTCTACAATTAAACGGAAGTAAAAATACAATGAAAGAATTGAACGAAAGCAAAACGAAAATTGAATGTTTTTGTAGACCCATCACTGTATATAGGTTCAGGATTCGGCAGTCGATATGGCAAATAATCTCAAAAAATCTATAAAGTTGTATACATGAAATATAAACTATGAGAACAGCGTTAATGTGGCACAAAAATATTATAAACAACTCTAATCAGTGGATGCAGCTATCAAATTGCTAAAACGTCTACAAATACCATGAAATTTTGTTTTGACTGCGTCGTATTATGTTTGCAACAGACAAGTCTATGATTTCATAAGAGACCATGCGGCCAAAAATTTTGTTGATTAGAATATCGGTTTAAAATAATCACGTCTCGCAATTGCACTACGCTCTTATATATGGAATTTGATGACTTCATCGCACATTATTAGACACAAACACTTATTATGGTTTACCTTGAAAATAATTGTTTATTTATCAATCGTTTGAATCAATTTTCATTCATCAGACTCGCTCCTCTATCATTTTCTATATGTGTTAATTGAAAATTTATATGTAAATGTTGGTGATGATCATGAGTAGACTGGATACTAATTAATTTCTATTCTATTTTGATATTTTAAGCTGTACAAATTCAATCCAAACAGTTAATGGATGCCATTAGTGAGGTGTACGAAACTCAATGGACTGGTTCCGATGCGGTACAAGCTCAAATACAAGCTATCGAAGTTTTATATCAAGACTATCAGCACAAATTGGCCGATCAAGTATTATTGCCGTTAAATACTTATGCAGCACAGTTTCCTGAAATGAGAGTAAGTAATGTTGGTTTAACAGCATTGAACGATGTATTCATTTTATTTTGTTTTTCACTAATTAGAAAAAAATAGATAAACGTAATAGAAAATTAATCGATTACGACGGTCAACGGCACAGTTTCCAAAATATTCAAGCGGCGGCAGCTAAAAAGAAAGATGATATCAAAATAACGAAAGGGCGTGAACAATTGGACGAGGCTCGCCGTACATACGAATTATTGAACAGTGAACTACACGATGAGTTGCCCGCACTTTATGATTCTAGAATATTATTTTTGGTAACAAATTTACAAACACTTTTTGCGTCCGAACAAGTATTTCACAATGAAACGGCTAAAGTATGTTTTGTTATTTTATACGATGCTATGTTTATTTGAATAATTTTTTTTTAATAATTATTATGTCTAATACAGATTTATTCAGAATTAGAATCGGTTGTTGATAAATTGGCAACAGAATCACAACGTGGTTCTTATACATTTAAGAAGCTCGCACCAGCAACAAACTCAAATCCGTCAAGTCCACCATCATCTCCAGTTAAAACAATGAATTCGGTTATTTCGTCGACGGTTGTCCAAAACAATAATAACAATAGCTACCCGAATGTTGTGGCGAATGGTAATGGTACCGCTAGTAATCCAGAAAGTCGTGAGTATTTCATAATGTTTATATTGTGCATTTTTTTATTTTTTATTAACCAACGATTTTATATGTGTTTTACGTTTTAATTATTTAATAATATAATTTATGTCCATTTGCATGATAATAATCCGTTGTTGTTGTTGTTGCGTGTTTATTTGTGTGTATACTTTATTCCAGCTACATCACAATCACCATCTTCTCCATCCCCTATAGATCAGAATTTCGAAAAAGTAAACATAACAACAACACAATCGGCGAATATTAGTAATAATAGTAATAATAATAATATTGATGAAAAACCATCAAGTGATATCGAGCCAACATATCAAAATACTGAATCAATTTTGAATAACGAATCTCATGTGAATAATGTTGATAATGAAATGGATACTACTAATCTGTCTAATCCATCAATTGTTATAAATAACAACAATAATCATATTAATGACGATGATGATAGTAACGATAATAAAATTAATTCAACATCATCATCACCACAACCTACGCTACCACCATCATCGTTACAACACTCGCAAGAAATGGTGCCGGTAAACGAAGAACCAAAATCAAGTCCAACGTCAGCGCCACGATTATTACAATTATCAAAAGAAAATGTAGAAACTTTAAATGGAAATTTAAAAAATGAATCGAACAAGATTGGTGGTAATATTAATAATAACAATAATAATAATAATCGTTTGGAACAGCTGTACGATATACCTGTAGGTGAGTAAATCGTTTAACATCAGACATTTATAAATATAATTTTTTTATTTGTACGAAAAATGGACCCGGAATGGCGAGCTTTTTAAAATACAAATTACATATAAATATTTTTAATGAGCAATGGAGTAATAAAAATTTATGTGGGGCAAATTATTTTATTCGTTGGTAAGGCGTATTGCAAAAAACAAAACGCGATGTGTTCTCCATTCATCAAAATCTGCGCTTACAACTAATTATTATTTTGGTGTTTACTAATTTTGTTTTTTTTTTTGGCTAATAAAATCTAATCGTCATCCCGACAAATTACACGACCCTCTATTTAATATTCAAATAAATATTTTAAATTATTGTTTATTTTACTTAATTTTTAGGTGCAACAACTACAGATTTACCACCAGGCGTTATGTATAGAGTAAAAGCAACATATCGATATATTAAAGAAGACGTTGATGAATTGAGCTTTGAAGTCGGTGATATCATCCGTGTTATAGAGTATGATGATCCAGATGATCAGGTATGTACCTATACTAAGCTCGGCAAATTTATGAATGAGTTGTACAAGGAGAAAGGTATGATGATACTTTGTGACTGTATAGCATCTAAATATTTTAAATGCAAAGGGTGAACTAATTCAGAATTTCAATTCAAATGGCACAGTGGTTAAAGCTTTGGCGTTTGGATCGGGAGGTACCGGGTCGAATCCCGATAGGGGCAGGATGCAAAAGGGATTTTTCATCATTTGATTACGATCGATGATGGAAATTGAACACAACTATGACCCCCTGTCGGAGTGCACAACTTATAGGCCGACCCATCTTCCATGTCAGTACTATAGGCTGGCATGGAGCTATGCAATGTGCAGATGGTTCTACGTAAATCGGACCTATAGCCGTACGTCCTCGATTTGGCAAACAATGCGTAAAGTAGGATGGTAAAAGTCAACTGCGAAAGATTGCATAGAACAGATTGCATAGATTAAACAATTGACAATTCCAAAGATTATTATTTAGATCGGCTAATTATCTAAGGAATCATAGCTTTGTTCCAATAACATTTTGGTTCCATAAGCTTCTATGTAAATTTATTATAAATAGGTAATAATAATTTTGAATGAAATTGAAATGAATTCCAATTTTAATAATTGATACGATACCCTTGCAATTAACTTAGTAATAATACCGTATTTATCGTGTGCAGACAATAAGTGGGTAACTTATAAACTCGGCGTAGTGAAATTGATTTGTAATTATGGGAAGTAATCGTTCTAAACAAAAAATGCAAATAATGCAAACTTCCGTCTAACTTTTAGTTTTCATTTTAATTGAGATTAAGGTAAGACAAATATCTAAGTTAGACAATATTATGGTATGTAAATAGTGTAAATGTTTTATTTCATAGTTCAGTTAGTACTAGTCAAAAATGGCTACCTAGTATACTTTTCCGATATTGATCTTCCAAACAACGAAAAATTTATTAGGTAATAAATTTTGTGTCCACCTACTATTAATAATTATATTCCATTCTTTAAATTTATTTCAAGTGTTGAAAGTGCGATTTTTGGTTTTCCGGAAAATGACCGTGCTGAAATTTGTAATCGTTTTATAAAAATATTAACTAATTTTAAAAATCTCAGCACTTCGCCACAGAGTTCCTCACCTATTGAAAAACGTATTTTGTGTCATACGTAAAAAGAAACTAAAACGTTTTTACGTAATAATCCAAACATTTTAGTGACAAGGACAGATAAAGGAAATTTGATAGTAGTAACAACACGCAGTGATTATGTTGGAAAAATGAATGTTTTACTAAGTGATGAGATCACTTACAGACAATTATTGAAAAATAATTCGTCACCTATCCAAACTACAACAAATTCTTTAGTAACAAATTGGCACAATGCACCCAAATTATATGGTTTGCCCAAGATCCATAAACGTGATGTACCATACAGACCTATCGTGAGCTCTATAGATGGTTCCACATACAGTTTATCGGCATTTTCGGGTAATACTATTAAATTTAGTGTAGGTAAAACTTCTTCTTTTGTTCTAAATTCCGAAGATTTCAAACATAAAATTCGAAACGTTATTATACCTCCAAAATTTATTTTAATTTCTCTAGACGTAATTTCATTATTTACAAATCTAGATAGTCATTTACTTTTGGATATTATCAGTAAAAATTGGAGAAACATAAAAAAGAACGCAAAATCCAAATCAATGAAAGTCCAATTTCTTGAAGGTTTATGCATTGTTTTAAATAATTCAGACATTTCTTTTAACAATATTAATTATGTACAAGCAAATTTTTGTTTCTCCAATGGGTGGGTTCTCCCATAAGTCCGATATTAGCTAACTTGTTAATGGAAAATTTAGAGAGTTTTGCTAGATTCTTTAGGGGTCAGTTCAAAATCCAGAATTACAAAAGACCGAATTATCATGATCTCGACAAAAGAATAATCCCGACTTTCAAAATTCCGATTTTTGAAATCCCGACTTTGCTGAAACCTTAAAAATCCCGACAAAAGTCGGGATTTTTTTAAAAATATTAAATATTAAATTTTGTTTTTTTTCTTCATTTTTAGAGATACCATCCCGAATATTTTATTACCAATATAATGTTTTTGACTAGATCAAAAACTTACAAGTAGACTATTTCTCAAATTCCAAATAGCCGAAAATAATTATTTCGAAAAATATCCCAAATCACCTTTTGCAAACTTGATTGTTTGGGCGAAAAAATTAATCTCAAAAAAATTTCTAAAATGTTCATTTAGTTTTATATTTATTTAAGTCTATTAATTGAAAATATAAAAATGAAATATAAGTCTACATAATAGTAATATATATTTTATATTTTAAAAAAGGGTTGGTATCGAAAGCCCAACAATTTTATTAGCGAAAAAATATCCCGAAAATAATAATCCAAACAGCAAAAATTTCAAAACCGATAATACTAAAAATATATTTACCACAAAAAAAAATTGCTCGAACACAAAATCTCAAAAAAATAAAAATATCGAATTAAAAATCCCAAAATTTACCGAAAATAAAACCAAATGAGTCGAAATCTGCGCGCGCAGATTCCGACTCATTTGGTTCTATTCTCGGAAGATTTGAAAAAAATGAAATCATTAAACAATTTTTCTTAAGATATTTTTCTAAAATATAAAATATATATTACAATTGTGTAGACTTATATTTCATTTGGGTCCCATTTGAAACGCGATATTTTCAAACGTGAATTATCAAAATGAGATATTTCAAAACGCGATATTTTAAAAATTTAAAATTTGAAAATCGATAGGAGCGGGAGTTTAGGATCTGGTTATATCGGGCGGGTCGCTGCGTTCTTGTCGCTTCGCAATGCACATTCTGTACCATAACGCGTTTTGTACTATATCGCGTTTTGAAATATCGCGTTTCGAGCGGATCCCATTTCATTTACATATTTCCATTTAATAGACTTAAATAAATATAAATTTAAATGCAAATTTTGTTTTTTTTTTTTGAGGTTAATTTTTTCGTCCGAAAAATCAAAAATTTACAAAAGGTGATTTGGGATATTTTTCGGAATTTTTATTTTTGACAATTTGGTATTTGAGAAACTGCCTACTACTAGTAAGTTATGGATCTAGTCAAAACATCATTTTGGTAATAAAATATTCGGGAATACGATGGCATCCCAAAATTTAATTTACAATATTGGATTTGTATAAATATGTTCTTTTAATAAAATATATTTTTAGTCGTCCTGAAAAGAATATTTGGAATTTTGTTGTCATTAATAGATTCTATATAATTCGCTGCTACGTGCGACACACATTGCGACATGCTTGATGATCCCGGCTCCTACGTCCCCCGAAGTTCAAATCTAAAGCCCCTCGGAGGGCTAAGCGGACTTTTGAAAGTCAAGATTTCAAAAGTCGGGATTTTGAGTCGGGCACACGACCCCAACCGGATTCTTTAGATTTCTAGCCTTTATTTTATTATCGTTATGTGGATGATATTATTACTGCTAGAGAATAAAATTGATGTATTTTTAAATAGTTTTAAAAATTTACTTTACAAAAGGAAGTTAATAACAAAATTGCATTTTTAGATTTATTTTTGATTCACGAACTTGATCTCAAATCTTCTTTCGATTGGTATCTTAAAGATAGTTGGTCTGGCAGATATCTAAATTTTCATTATTGGCTTCCTACTTCATATAAAATTAATACAGTAAATATTTTGGCCCAAAAAATCTTAAAACGTCAGACAAAAAATTCGATAATAAAAATTTTAAAATTTTGAAAGAAACACTTTTACACAACCATTATCCGGCAAAAAATAATTAACAAAAGTTTTTGGAAACAAAAAAATTTTGTTAGTAATTCTAATATTCAGCTTAGTAATGATGTTCGAAATTATTTAATATTTATCTATTCCATATAATATAAAGCATTAGTATCAAAAACATAAAACTTCTGTTTAAAAATTATAATTTCAAAATTGTTGGTAACTCATCAATTAGTTTTAAAGATTCCATTTTTTCGAAACTCAAAGATCCAATACCGTTGAAAAAATAGTCGAATTTAGTTTATCAAATTAAATGTGATTGTAATGTTGTTTATATTGCCAAACAATTTTTCGAAAAACGAGTTTATCAACATAAAAATGGCGTAAAGAACGATGACGAACAAAGTACGAGTGCACTTACAACACATCTAAAAAATACAAGTCATATTGTAATTTAGATAATGGCAAGATACTTGATAAAGAACGGAATTTTAGAAAGAGTTCAATTTTGAAAATGCTGTACATTAAATCTAGTACTAATTCTATAAACATTAATAATGATTGTGCTTGTATCGGAAATGTTTATGATTTTTTTGTCTAATTTATTTTTGTCTTCCTTATTATTTTAATTTTAAAATTCCTAAATTTATTTTAAATATTTGCATTTTTTATTTTATAAATTCAAATCATATTTTATATAATTTTTAAATAAACCTTCTATTCATTTTGTATTTATATAAAATTTACTGTATAGGCTCTGTATATTTTGTAACGGAAATTTTGTTCAATAAAATTTCATTAGCTTTGATAATGATGTCGAATTGACATCGAAAGCTTACCAATAATATTTCGAATAATCTTCGAATCAACAAGGCTCTAATAATGTAACTGAACTAGGCTCTAATAATGAAACTGTCAACACCCATCCACCAATGGAGCCGGAAGTTAGCGGTGTCATTGCTAAAATAAAGAATAACATGGCCTCTAAAATGGACAATATACCAGCTGAAATATTCAAAGGAGATACATCAACAACTGCAAGAGCTCTAACACCAGTAATTACAGAAATATGGAATTTCGGTAAAATGTCTCAAAGAAATTAGACGAAATTATACAGGGATGCAGATAATCGAATACAATACATATTCAATTAAAGTGAATTATACTATAACAGCCAAGGAGTTAGACAAGGAAGCATACTACCGCCACTTCTGTTCCTAGTAGTATTAGATAGTGTCATGAGAAAGCTAGATAAAGCATCAGTGAGTTAGAGAAACTCAATGATCTAGATTACGCAGATGACATTTGGTTTGCTAAAGAGGTTTGCCTCTAAATAAATCTCAGGAAAATAAAGACGACGGGGCTACACACACCAATATGCACACCGATATATGTAAACCGAGAAATAAAAGAGGTCAATGAATTTGTATATCTTGGTTATATAACAGCGCGATAAATTAAAACGAAACGAATCAACAAAGCCAGAGCACCATTCAACATATTGCACAAAGTCTGGAACGCATCTCTCCTAACCCGCAATACCAAGCTAAGAATACTCAATTCGTATTTGAAGCATACACATATGATCAACAATAAGCTACAATTGTTTGTAAATAAAAAATGTCTTAAGAGAATTCTAAGGTTCTCCAAGTCACTGAATGGCGTAACAAAAAGATCTCTGGAGTATAACCCAGAAGAGAAAAGGAACGTCGGAAGACCAGATACAGCGTGGAACATGGCAAGTCACCCAAGACTTCAAACCAATAGGACTCAACAAAGTTATATAGTCCATTCTAGTAGACGTCTTATGCTCGTAAATTGGAGATAAAGGAAAACTAAAAAACAAAGTTGGTAACTTCATATTCGCTTTTTAACCCAAAGTATTTCACATTTTTTATGTTATATCAATGTACCTAGAGTACTGCAGGTAGGCAGTACTGATTGCTACGTCACTAAATTTATGTCGACAGTATTGTTTCTGAACTGTAGGTGGCAGTATTGTTCGTAAAAAGTTTTTGAGATTTAGAGCTTTAACGAAATGATGAATGCATAATTTTTGTATAATTTAGTGCTTTTTCCACCGCGTTGACGATTAACGAAAAAAAGATTAGGTGTACAAAATATCATATCATTTATTTGATTGTACTGCTATTTAAAGTCAAAGATTGAAGTCATCGACATAAAATACGTCACGTAATAAAATTGTTAAAGCAATGAGGCCATTAATATTATGATAAGACGAGGTGTTATGTTGTTATCTTTGGCTCATGATCAGTGTTGCCATATATTTAAAAAAAAATCATTTAAAAACTAAAATCTTCTTATTTTTATTTAGAAAAAGCATTCTTGGTTACGTTTTATTTAAAAAAGTAGAAGATAAATTAAACTTTAAAATACGAGTGTAAAATGTGGAGAGCTTTTATATATCTCAACTCCATTAAAAATGACCTTGTAGGCTCAAAATAGAGCGTGTTAAATTGTCGGTTCAGTTGAGTTGTTTGAGCGTTAAGCATTCACCCAGTTCATATTTTAAATTAAAAAATACCTCTTCAACTCAATTTTTTATAATAAGTTTGACAAAATAATAAATAAAATAAAAACAACTAAAAAACTTCAAAAACGACATTTACTTCATTTTTGGGGAGAAACCGCAAATCTCGGGGATACTTAAAACGCAGATACAGGTGTTGCTCAAGTGATCCATCAATGCTATAGTATTGATATTCGCCCCTTGCCTTATTATCGGACTTGATTAATTTATGGACCCAGGAATTGTATCGCTCGTATTGAACCTTTTCAAAATTGGTCCCAGTTCGTTTATCTAGTGTAGCTATACGCAGATATATTTAAGATAGAAGGAAGGTAAATTTTTGGAAACGTTTGCTAAGCAAAGCGGAGAAACTGTTGCCACCTCTATCGTACGATTGATAAACCATCAAGAAAAGCTACCGTTGGTGATGTTGTAAGTTAGATGTAAGGTAACACTAAACATTACATGAACGATTAACGATATAAATTTATTTCTGTTTATTCTTTATGTACTCGTAGAACTAAAACCTTAATCCATTAGAAATAAAAATTTCACAATTTGATAAGCTGCTGCTAAATCTATTCTCAAATACTGTTCCATGTCCTCTTAACCAAATAGTTAAAATTTAATTCGTGTAAATGGTGAAACCAAATTGGGATAAATCTTTTGAAAAAAATCTTTTTCCCATTTAAATTCCAAAATAAATCAAAATTTCTGAAAATTTTCAAAAACTCATTTATTTGACAATTACATTTTTAATTTATTTGTATTTGTGCTCGTACACCCATTTCTGTTTTTCGATGGTAGGCCCGTTCCAGAAAAAACCGTACAAAAAAGATATTGGGTACATAGAAAAATAGGCCTAAAGATTTTTTTTTGCTTAGTTTTTCAAAACCGTGTAAAAATAGAACTGAATTTAATCTTCTTTTGTTCCTATTTTTTAGAAATTTTCAGCTTTTTACCGTTCTCTACTACTATATTACCATGGCATTGTGGAATTTTTGATAGTAATATCGGGTGTCCCACACGCGCGAATGGTACGGTTGAATTTCTTCATGAAAGCGATGCGGTTTAACAATTATAGTGTTTCTTTAACACGGGGTACTTCGGTTGACGACCATTTTAAATGCTTTTAACTTGACAAAGTACATTCAGGTGCGAAGTGAACCAAGTCACCTCCGCTTATCGAATTTACCATGGTCGATTATTAAGAAATAGACCACATCTGTGCTGCTGCTGAACCTTAGGGGTTCATGTTATAAATCCTTTTCAAAAGCTAATTTTACTTGATTTAAATTTTGGAGATGTGGGTTTTAGCATACATGTCTCTCCAGACGGCACATCATTAAGAGGGGTATTGTGAACACACACAGTTCGGTAAATCTATATGAAATAACGGTAATAGGAAATTTTCAAACAAATGAAGTGTATTGTTCAATTCTCTGTAAGTGGTTTAATGAACACGTGTTTTGAAAATTTAAAAAATTGGAAAGTAAGGAACATCGTGCTGTGATTTTAATTTTAAAGATAAGCGTGATCTTGCGGTTTGAAGTTACTGTCAGGTGTTACTCGGACCGTTATTTCATAGTGTTAAACATTATAAACATGCGTAAATTGAAATAAACCAAAACCAACGAACATATGTAAATTGTAGCCATCAACGTGTTTGGTTGATAGAAAATAACAGATCTTATTTCCTTGGCACCAAACACACAATTGTTTGATTGTTGAAAAATGCTTTCTTTAATAGGTATTGTAATCAGTTCAGAACAGCGTATTATGTTTAGAAATATTAAAATAGATTTCTTGGCCAATAAATAAACGATTCAAGACATTCTTTATTTCGCTGAACATAAGCATTCCTTTAGCTGCTGTTCCAGTTTCTAAGTCTTAATGCACTTAAAGCTTGGAACGGCTTTGTACCAGTTATTAACGATTTGTTTCTGTAGAAAATTCGTCACTTCTTTAATCCATTGTTTTTTATCTAACAAAAACTGCAAAAATTAGTTTAATATTTATTCAATCCTATGTACCGAGAAGAATTTTGTTACTCATACTGCTGCACTTAATTGTTGTACATAGGTCATGCCGACTTTTCGAACAATAATCTTATTCGTCTTCAAGGCGATATTGTATTTTTACAATATTTAACGAAAAAAAATAAAAATTTACAAATATGTAAATAAAATTAATCAACAAATAAACTTAATCATTTGAATATGAAACACAAAAAAAATTAAATGACCGTTAAGGCAAACATAAGTAAAAATTTTATGTGTAAAATGTGTTGTAAAAATTGACAAGACGTTATGAAAAACATAAATGCAGATAATTTTAAACAAATCATAAAAAAGATAAAGATTTATAACCAAATAAATTTGTTAAAATACGATCAACAACAAAATTATAAAAGCGGTTGTATGTATTTTGTAAATAATTACAATCAGATTATTATTTGATATTATTTGCCGTACACATTTATGAATCATCTCCAAAACAAATCAAATGGAACAATTAGATTCATTCTCTAAAACTTGAACATTGTCTAGAACGAAATAAAACACTAGCATTTTCCACGAATCATTTTTTTAAGTTTGATTTTTTGGGAATCTTTTATGTTGTGTGAATCTGCTACTCAACAATTGTGTAGTTTGTCCAATATAGTTTTTATCACATTCACAAGCCACTTTATAAACAACGTTTCTTTTATCACTTAGTGCTGTTTTATCTTTTAGAGACGAGAAAATATATGTTCTAAGGTTCTTATTTAGCAAGAATTCAAAATAGAATTTATTTAAACAATAACTGATATGTTCAAAAAGTGATTATACATAATTTTAACATAAAAATGACTACATCATTAAATGTTCATCCATGCTAGAAGATAGTAGCACATATCAACTAATTTCACAAGATACTACGTCCTCAATTCAAAGAAAGTTGAATGAAATGATTAGGTCATGGCAAAAAAAAACCAATTTAATAGCAGTCAGTGAGGGAAAATCTTTAAAAAGTTATCACGGTGTACCGACGAAACTGTATGGATTGCCCAAAATGCATAAGGAAGGAGTTCCGGAGCACCCAATTTTCTATCTCAAAAATATTTAGCGCTCCATTTTTGCATATACCTAATAATTTATTTAACTCCAAACTAATATTTTTCATTCAACTTTTTAGTTAAAAATCGACATAAAAATATTTTGCCCTACCTATTTATTGGAAGGTGCTATCGAGAGCGCTGTCCATTTCAATGGGAGATTTGAAACGGCTTTTATTTTGTTCTTTAACCATTAGAAACTTAATCTTACAATAAAAATTTAAAACGCAGCAAGATGAATTCTGGTTTATAACGTCATGTCAAAATAAATGTCAATTAGTATATTTCAGGTGATAAATGTTACGGATGCATTTATTTTTCCGTTTTATGGTATAGCGACACCAGTGAATAATAGCAGCAGTTTCAGTAGAAATTTCCAATAGTGCTCGAATAATAAAACAAGGCTTAACTAAGTTAAAACTAAATAACAAAATTTTTATTATGGTATGTTATCATATGGCGGCCACAAAGACGTTTCATAATTAGCGGTTTAACAATTTAACAACATCAAATAAAATATTAAGAAATCCACAACAGAAAAAAGAAATCGCCAAAATGGGACTGTTTGGAACTTCATCCACCCAAGGTCTTCATTTTGGTGGATTATTGGGGGCCGAAGTAAAATAGTCAGAACAAACATACCAAAATGATTCTCTGTGAATAACTCAGTAATAACACCTGACTTTTTAATTGATAAATCAATGAAAACAATACCAGATCCCGATGTGACGTATTTAAAGGGTGTTACAAAATGGAGTTATATCCTCATCAAATTAACCCCTCAATTTTGGAAACAGTACGGTTTTCTGACAATATATCACGATTCCAAGCACAAACAGAGTTGTGTTTCTTTTAACTACGCTGCTGGTTCTTCACTTTAAAAGGTGAAGGCAACCTTTGAATTCCAAGTGTCATTTTAAAACATACACCGGTGATTTACTTTGATGAAATTTGCTCCATCAGACTTAGCATTAAAGTGAAAAATCGTGGTATTTACCAATATCATGAACTACATTCAAACTCTGATGTGCAGTCCTTTTCAAGTCATCGTTCATTGCAAGTGCACTCAATTTTCTACAGCACAATATCAACATTTATCTTAACTGGAAATTAGAAACGTCTGAAGCTAGAAATGTCTCAATTAATGATGTCGAGCAGTGAAGTTAAACGATTGAATGGGACCGGCAGCATATTTACGGTCGTCTCAAATTATGTGTCCTATTCATTCGTACTAACGGAAATCAAGTACACAAATGTAATAATGTCGTCTTATCTCCGCCTTTAATCGTATGTTTGTCAATAATTAATTAAATATCACAGTTAAGCTCGAAACAGAACAAGAGCGACAAAGATGAGCGTTGACGAATAAATAAAAAATATCGCCGCAATATCGCTGTAGCTAACAGAACAAGAGCGTCAGCGTATCGCGATAAAAAAACAACCACAAATGACATGATGAAGACATATTTTATCTATGTCAAAATGGATTCTAAAAGTTTGCACGCTCGGATCATAAAAATTTTAAAATTATAAAAATTGTTTATAAAGGGTTATCCAATTCAAGCTTGATAAAGTAAACTTAAAAAAAACACACAAAATATTCGGAATGTATTGTAATTTTTATTTCATTTTACAGATTGATCCTTGCCATTTTTAGTTAAACAAGATATCATTCAAATGTCCTCCACTTCTTACAGGCCTTGATTCTTTTGAGGTAATTTTCAATGACTTTTCGGCACATTTCGGGCGGTATCTCGGCCATTACCTTACGAATATTAGTTTTCAATTCGTCAAGAGTTTGAGGATTGTTTGCGTAAACACGATCTTTCGCGTAGCCCCACAAAAAGAAATCCAAAGGCGTTAAATCACAGGATCTTGGAGGCCAATTGACATCAGCCAATCGCGAAATCAAACGTCCAGGAAATTTCTCTTGCAAAAGATCTCGATTTGCTCGTGTTACGTGACTGGTTGCTCCATCGTGCTGGAACCACATATCGTCAAGATCATAATCTTCGATTTTCGTAAAAAAATAATCGGTTAACATGCGGCCATAGCGCTCAGAATTGACGGTAACGGTTCGTCCATGGTTGTTCTCAAAAAAATACGGCCCAATCACACCACCAGACCACAATGCGCACCAAACAGTGACTTTTTCCGGGTGTAATGGCTTCTCTACAATCAATTGTGGATTTTCTGAGCCCCAAATTCTACAGTTTTGCTTATTAACGTATCCACCAAGCGAAAAATGAGCTTCATCACTGAAGAAAATTTTGTTCGAAAAATCAGCATCAGCAGATTTAATAATTTTAACGCGTTGGTCGATTGTTAAATGCTCCATATTCTTAAATGGCAGAATATCAACTAAATAAATGACAGCGTACTTGACGTTTATCTTTGACAGATGTCGGTATACAGATTTCTACTTTATCAACCTCGAATTGGATAACCCTGTATTTTTGGCACATGACGTTGGGGCGTTACCAATTTATATAATATATCAAAAACAGTTAGCAACATCCGCTCCGTTCCATTCCGTTTTCCTAAAATATTTCCCGTTCCATCTTTTCCGTTCGCTAGTTACAATGTATCCGTTCCGCTTGTCAAAATTACATTTAAATCAAAGTAAACAAAATGTCATGAAGGAATATAAATTTTAGAGTTGCTGTGCGATTTAAATATTTTAAAAATATCATCATAAAATGGCGAAAAACATTTAGAACAAGGCGTTGGTGGGTACGCCCTTTAAAATTAGACAGAAAGAGCGCTGGATAACACCACATTTTTACGATTGAAGGAATTAGACTTCGAGGAGTTTTTCTCTACTACTTCAAAAACATTTAACAAAAAAATCGATTCGCGAGCCAATTCATTTTAAAGCAAGATTTGGACTCATGTACTACGATCATGCACTATTTTAGTCTGTCAATCACTCTTCTGTCAATGAGTTGTTGAGGTTATGCTTTCCACTCTTCCGTAAAATTTTAGTTTTTTTAATAAAACAATCCGTCTTCTTCGTTCCATTGTGACTAACCTTTCCGTTTTCATTGTAAATTATATACAACATGTCAAATTTAAATTTTTACAGAAAACGGAACGGAGCGTAGCAGATGCATTGTAACTGATGCTTAAATTTATTTCAACGAAAAAATCGTCGTCGCCTGCGTCAATGGTTGTGTTTGTATTGCATGTTTTCGGAGTTTTGTAATATGACAGGCGATGTCGCTCGTCGCCTTCGCTCTTGTTCTGTTTTGAGCTTAAGGCCCCCAATTACTTACTTATTTGACGCCATCTTAAATAAGTCGGTCAAGTCATTCCAATTCATTGTATCAACTTATTTGTGGCGTAATAATAAAAAACAAAACGCATTTTCTATTATATGACATTTCTGTGTGGACGTACTTATTCAAATAAGTCACCTACTGGCAAGGTTACTTATTTGAATAAGCACGTCTACACAAATAATTAAGTAATTGGAAAAGGGCCTAAGCCGTATATTTTGTATGCTTTTACAATTCACATGAGAATTTACCGAAACGTCTTAGTAGTGGTATAAATAAAATAATATGTTTAGGTGCATAATTTGTGAATTTATTAAATTTAAAAATATCAATGTAAATTAATAAAGCGTTTTGTTAATTTCCTAAATAGTTTAATTAAATTCTTAGTATATCTAAAAGTAATTTCATTATCATTCATATTTCCTCAGTTACTGAGTTTCCCACTTTCTAATTTATTCTTTTTCCCCAATTTAATTTCCATTATTTACAAATAACAATATAGATAAATATGTACTTATACTTGCGGTTGTACTAATATTTATTAAAAAACATTAATAAAATTTATTTTATTTAAAATTTATTAAAATATAAAAATTCACAAAAAATTCAAACAACGCAACTATTTATTTATTATCTGTCTAATATTCCCTCCTGATGTTACGAGGTTGGGAAAAATTCTCGTGATCTTTTTTCTCACCGAGTGATAGCGACCGATAATAAACATTTAGGCGCATTTATAAATATTTTCACGAAGTTTCATGAGAATTTTATACAAACACAATGATAGAAAATGACAGCACACGTATTAAAAGTGCCTATTATTAGTGCATCTAGATACTAAAGGCCTATTGCTTTAAAAATATTGCTATATGACGTCAATTTATGTCGACGGTTCCAATCTTTAGTTGTAGATGGCAGTATAATAAAAAAAATGTTTCGATTGTTTTGTATAATCTTTTTTCGTGAAACGTTAATCCCATTAAAAAGCTGTAAATTATACAATAATAATAATTTAAAATTATATTACGGGCTGTTGGTAAGAATTAATTTATTATATTAGTATTAAAATTATGTATTAAACAGTTCGTTAAACCCCTAAATGTCAATTACATTTTACGAACAATACTTCCATTTTCAGTTCAAAAAAGAAGCTGTAGACATAAATTTGATGACGTATCAAGCAGATTCTCATGAGAATCGCTTGAGAAAAACGTACAAAATCCATTCCCAGGGTAAAATCTTTGAAATGTGTCATGATGTTATAGTTTTGTGCAGTTGTCCTTTATTATTTTATGATGTTGTGTAAATTTTAATTTCCGATCTATATGAATCCTAACATTTTTATTTGGTTTTACTCTTTTGTATCAACAATGTTAAATTTATTTTTAAGCGGTGTTGCATACCGACTAACCCAAACGAGGAATCAAAAAAATAGGGTTAAAAATTAAAACTTTAGAAAATGTAGGGAATTTTACATAGTGCTTCAATACCTACTAGACTTTTTTATTTTACTTATCCGTTTCGCTCAAGCATTCAATATAACGAAAATAATTTTACATATACAGGCACGTGCCGCACTTTAGTTTTGTGTGGAGAGGCAAATGCTGCTTGAGTTTTGTTTCAAGAATAGAGTGTGTGAACCGGTTCGACAGTTTCGCCAGTTGCAATAGACATATTGAAAATTGTTTTGCGAAAGAGAATGCCATGTTTGAATTTGTTAAACGATAAGAAAGGTGAATTTCATCACACCATTCCACAAACTATGGACTAACCCCATTAAGAGAGGACTTCAAAAATATCTTGAAGAATTATTTCTAAAAATTTTAAATGTTAAAATTTGATTTCTATTTTTTGTTTAATTTTTTTTTTGTTTTGCATGAATGTTCTGTTTTAAATCTGAAATCGTATATGTAACTCACAGAATAGATTTCTTTATAAATAAATAAATAGATACAGACTTCTCCTTGTACACTTTATGTGAATGGTCCGGTGCACTTTGGTGGTCAAATTTTTATAATTTATAATGCTCTATCAAAATTTTTTTTATTATTACCAATTTCAGGAAGAAGGATGGCTCATGGGTTACAAAGAAAACTCAACTGACAAAGGATTATTCCCAGCTAATTTTACAAGGCCTTTGTAAATTATATATAATTTAAAAACATAATAATAAACTATTTTCTGTAACTGTTAAGTAAAAGACCAGATTTTTGGAACGAAAAAAAAACAATTCATTGTTATTGTAGGCGACAAGGGGACAAATGTATTATAATGAGCACGTTTAATTTAAGTTATTCAAAGTGACCCTTTCGCGTGCTTAGAAATATCTCAAAAAACTTTGCAAAATTTGCATATCTTCTTCATTTTGTGAAAAGTGCCTTTCGTTTTTTATTTTCTTCTTTATTTTTGAATTATGTTTAAGAAAATTAATTAAATTAATTAATTTTGGTGTCATAAATTGAATACTCTTAAAGTCTTAAAAAACACATAAAAATCTCCAATATTATATTTTTTATTTTATTAAGAGAAGACAATAATAAAACATTTTTATGTAAATAAAATTTGATAAATAAAAAATGTATATACACATAATATATGAATTCTAAATATATATATAAATAAATTATACACACTTTGGAAAACACATTCCACAAGCAATGTTTTCCTTCTTTTGTAAAAAGCAAAAATAATACCAAACCACACAGTTTAATCTTAAATAGCTAAATAACTTTGAAAGCGCTTCCTAATTTATTCGATGCGATTTTATAGTTTCTCTACTATTGCTAAAATCATTCATTAATTGTCTTCCTTAAAATTTGTTATTATTATTATTATTACGAAATAATTTATAACATTTATAATTTTGTTTTAATTTTTTAATTTTAAAATTGCTCAAATATGAAACAAACAAACAAAATAATATATCAAAACTAAAAACATAAAAATGCATTTTAACAAATAAACAAAACACAAAAAAATATATAATATTATTATTAAATATTACATAATTAAAAATAAACAAACAAATAAAATATAATATTTATTATTTTACTAATTTATTGTTACAATTATTTACTATATTATTATATAATTATTATTATAACTTTTTAATATTAATAATTATAAAATTGAATGATGAAACAGAAGTTTAATTTCCTCTCCAGAAAGTTGTGTGTTTAATTATTATAAAAGTATATGATCAATTTATATATTATTTATAATTTTTAAATTTTGTGCCAAATAAATAAATAAATAAAAATTCTTAAAAATCAAAATTTGTATATGAGATAAGAAATTTTTATTGTTTGCTTAAAACTTTTATTTATAAAATATAATATTTTTTTTTTTTTTGCAATACAAACCGAATATATTTTTTTTTTTAATTATTTTTAAATATTAAACAAATATGAATAATAATAATTATTATTAAATATGTAGAAAACAAATATTAATTATTATTATTTTATTATTATTTTTTGTTGATTTTAAATATTATTATTAAATGTATTAATGATGTTTTAAAAATAAATTAATTTTTTGTTTTATTTATTAAATGAACGTGAGAAATCTCGCGCATCCGATCGAAATTCGTCCAAACAAGATAGTTTTTGCAATAATTTACTACGTTGAAATTGTAGGATGGTTTCCATTGGTTTCTCGTATATTCTGTTTAGTTTTTGCGTAATACTTTTACACTGGCTGTAACTAACTCAAATTGTTTTATTCTATTAAGTAATACTTCTATCTCTCGATGGAAAGTTAAGTAAGTGGCTGACCTCCACGTTTGTGTTACCTCGCTGGTTTCTCTGCAAGATCCCTGTGGAGGTTGATAATACTTATTTTGGATGACATTCAGGTTGCTCGATTTCGTACAACCGCACAACTGAATTCCTTACGTCCTTAGAGTTTTAATATCTGCTTATATGGCATGAGTTTATTATGGGTTGACATGTGAGATTTCATTCCCAAAAGCCAATACATTTCTCTGGGGGCCTATTATGAAACTTATTCGTTTTCGGAAATTTCGATTCGCGGCGTATTTTGGTATTATGAATTTTTTTTTCTATCGAATAAACAAAAAAAAAAACTACGAATCGAATTAAACGAAAATATGACGTCAAAATCCGAATTTCGTATTGTGTGTGTGTCAATGTTCTTTTAAAATAATAATTTTTTTATCGTGTAAATAAATTCGGTCGTGTATTTTTATTGTATTTTTTAATTAAGGCAATTATAATTATTGTTTTTAAATATCAATAGATATATTTACCAAGATGTTAGTTGTAAAATAATTTACTACAAATAACGTATGTAGGTATTTTAATAATATATAAAATAGATTTGACAGGTCTACCTACAACAAATGGACGATTCGCTTTGTTTCATAATAGCAATATTCGAAGCGGATCGTAAGCGAATAATGTTTCATAATATATCCACTGTATTTCAGTCTAAGCTCTTCACATTTCTTCTTAAGAAACTCCTTGCATCGCCGTTTAGCATCTAGATCCTTCCAGAGGTAATTTGGTTGTTGGTGTAGCCAACATGTAAAGATTTTGTTTCGTTCGATCTAGTAGGTCCTCACTTCGTCCATTTGCTAATTGGGTTTATCGCACTTTTAAGTTTATTGGCCACTTCCTCTACGATGTGTCACCTACCGCTATGATAACAGTGCCATCGGCAAATGTACTAAATATAGCATTCGGAGTGAGTGGAATACTAAGGTGTCTTGTTGTAATGTACTATGATTCAAGAAGATGATAAAACTTTCTAAGTGTCAATTGATGTTAGTCGTAGAGTGTCTATCTCGAATTCCAAAATGGTGTGTAGGAATTAGTCCTCCACTTTCACTTAGTGATTTCATTTGTTTTAAATGGATTCTTTCAAATAGTTTTAATATCCCTTTTGTGTTTTACTAACACAATTGTGTGGGTATGGCAAAAGTACCATGTTAAAAATTTATTTTTGTATGTGTTTTGACCCAACTGACACGTTGGTGTATTCCTTTTAAACTTATTTTCGTCCGAAAAAAAACACTATACATATACACACAATTGTGTTGGTTGTACTTTAAATGAAGGGATTTTTTTTTTCAAAAACACCATTACATACTATGATTTTTTACTCACACATTTGTTTGGTTTGGACTTAAGTTGAGCCAATTTTTTTTTCTTGGTTGAAAGAGATTTGGCCGCCTCGAAGGACCTTATAACGTCGTCCATCTACCGAATAGGCGACCTCCCATCAGAGCCTGTATTGTGGTACCATTTTGATTCAGATCATTTCTGATCTCTAAATTCAGGCTCATCCAATACATTCCGCTTCCTTAATGAGGCTAGTGCCATACACACTAATTTGCGCCCTCAAACGGCAAGCTATTGGCTGTTCTGTGTTGTTAACGTCCAAGCTCGCAAAGTCGCAATCAAAAGTTACTACTGCTCTTACGAGCAATTTATAGAGATTTAATTTTGTTTTGCGCTATAAATTGCGAGACTTAAAAATTTTAATGTTAGCGTAGAATGGTCGGTCACCTGCTGCGATACATGATGTTACATCTGCACAGACTGAGTTTTACACATTTATCATCGATCCCAGGAATTTAAACTCATTCACATTATCGTATTGTGGGTCACCTATTAAAAATTCCACGCTGCAGCTTTCTTGCGATAGCCATGTATTTAGTTTTTACTTCGTTGATATTGAGGCCGATTTTTTGGGTGTTGTTTTGAAACGGAACAGGGCTTCTTTGAGAGACACGATGTTACGACGTAGGATGCATATATGTCGTCTGCGTAAGCTAATATTTGGCTTGGTTTATAATATAATCAGCTGGCGCCGCGCTATGTTGAGCGGGCGAATGACTGAAGGTCGAGGGTGCCATCGACTTGCTTTTAGAGCCATCCAATAATATGTGCTTTGTACATGGTTCTCAATTTTGAAGGAATGCTCAAATGAGACAATACATTCCATAATTCTATGCAAAATGTACGGGGATATCCTTTTCGTAGCACTTTTCTAATACTATCTTCAGAGGAAAAGTTTGATCGATTGTCGACCTGCCTCGACGAAAACCACACTGTTATAGTCGCCCAAAATGCGCTCGCTGTAAATTGATAGTAATGGCCAACAACTACATTCGCCAAAACCTGGTAGTCGGTGTTGAGCAAAGCTATTCCTTGATAGTTGTTACAATTTAGCTGGTATTTTCCAGGGTAGGGTGGGCAGTATATTTCGCAACTATCAGAAAGTGATCAGAATCGATAGAATTCTGCAATCTGAGTATGCAAATCCGGTTGTTTATGGTTCTAAAATCTGTTACGAATAGACGATTGCTGGTCATAAAATCAACTCCAAACTCGTGCCTATCGAAGTGGTTGCGACTGTGATCGACAATGTTGTTGCCGATTAGTCTAGTTTCTTGTAGTGCAATTAGACCAAGCATGTACTGAGATGCCTAATCGACGAATTGGTGAAGGCTCTCCACTCGGTTTAAGCTGAATATATTCCATGTATCCTAATTTTAAATGGATTGTCCTTATTTCGATTCCGAGGTTGTTGTAAATACGAGTTAATAATCCGAGGCGTTTGTTGAAGTTTTGTAAGAGTTGTTTTATCCTGGTTGGTTTGATAGACAAACGCAAACCCCCTGTAGGATGACCAAAGCCATCATACCAAACTTAGACTACCCCAGTTGGTAAGGCTGAAGTTACATACAGAGACGGCCGCGCCCAGGATGTGTTTTTGTATGTGTGGCTGAACTATATAGACTGAACCACTACGCTGCCTCTTTATTCGACTAGAATTAGCTCATTACTTCGTTTTGCTTCTTTTGCGTTTGAATTCTCACATAATACACCCGGACTACTCACTTAGTATAGGGAGCTTCTTGACTCACACAAGTTTGCTTCTTTGGAGCTGATTGTCATTGACATATAGACAGTGTAAACATTGTTTATTTTTTGTCTCATTTTGTTGTTAATACCAGCTAAATTTGATGATATATACACAGACTGTACATCAACTAAAGATGATAAGAATGTATCTATGCTGAATTCAGACGGACGATTCAGTAAAAACATTTGGACTACATTGGTCTCCTTAGGCCGATTATTTCAGATTCTCTCAAGGTAGTTTGAGATCCTTCGAGTATCTCAGAATCGATCGCAGGATAAATCATTAGACAAATCGCAACCTTCAATCTCACGAGTTTAGCGGCGCCTCTGAGAAAGCCTACGTAGCCATAATGTATGCGTTCTAAATACTTTCAACCTATACCAATTGGAATTACGTCGACACTAAAAGCACAACCCTCAACACAATGTGTTGAACCCTCATTACCACACAGTCATCCGTTGTGGTGGACAGGTTCTGTTTGGGTACGAGATGATCCCAGTTAATGACCACGCGAAAGAATTAACGGGGACTACACTAACTCGATTCCCGGTGATGACACGGAAAAATTTCACGGCTGGTTTAGGATCAATTGACGATCATTCATTATCCGAAATGAAAATATGATTATAAAACCTCATTTGAGGCGGTCAAATGCCATGATGGGAGTTAGTGTCAGAGAAAAAGAGAGTCGCAACACATACAGAAAGCATGATGTCTCACAACGACTTATACTACCTACTCGCTCCGAGTCCCCTCCGAGTCCCTACTACGCTACGAGTCCTTTTGGTGGCAGTGACGGTATACTATGGGTCGGAGGGCAGCTCAACGAATCGAACTTCTTATACACAAGGAAGCATCGGATTATCATTTCCAAAGACAACCAGCTTACCAATTTATATATTTGGTCCACAGCTGCGCTCGCACGTACATATATATGTATAAATATTGAGTGCTTTCGCCATTGCTTAACGACGAGCTAGTACAGTGTCGTGGATTATGCAGACGCAATATATCCATCAAACAACACAAACGCCGGGGCGGTGCATGGACACAGGGTTACATTTGCATTTTCGTCTGTTCATCTACGAAAGCACTACATTTGGAGCTGGTCTCCAAGCTCACTACAAATTCATTCATTGCATTATTCAGAAAGTTCACCGCACGAAGAAGCAAAATCCAAACTCTATACATCGTCAACTGGCATTTCTGCAATCGCTGCATTATTGGCTCAAGATGGTACCACTTGGAACTTCATTCCTCTTGCCTCGCCACATTTCAGCAGGAGTAAAATCAGTCAAACATCATTTACGTTGCGTCATGGGCGAAACTCTACTCCCGTTCAAACAATTGACGATAATTGACGAGTTTGTCCCACATCGAGTCACTCCAATTATTGCAGAATCCTCACTCCAGATAAGTTTTTAATTGGAGAGGCACCAATCACCACGACACCTGGGGGTTATTATGAAATAATTCGATATCGGATTTTTTCCGATATCGAAAATTCCGATCCGCCGCGAATTTTACTATTATAAAATTGTTTGGTCGAATTTGTCAAATATAAGCATGAAGTTAGCAATAATGCGTTTTGTATTTGACTTAAAATTGTTAAATTTTATTTTGTTATTTTTTTATTGACTGAATAGATGAAATCTATCTCATTTTCAATAATATTCTGTGTGTGACACCCGTGAAACACAATTACCATTTTAGGACCAATATATGACTCAAAATCAATTTCGGTCGGGAATGAATGCCTGTTTTTAGATGGTTATTAGACAGTCAAAAAACGTGGATGCTTCCAGTCTTCGCCCGACCGAATATCTGGGTGTATAATGAGTAGACGAAAGTCAGTCATTCGTAGACTTGTTTAAGATTATATTCAGTCTCTCACAGGACTGATCAAGTATGTCTAAAGACCCACCTAAATGTACGTTGTAAGCCCGTCGTACATCAACTAGTTTTAGTAACACTTCCTCGGTTGTATTTCAGTGATCTACAGGCTGATTTTGGTAAGTATAAAATTAATGGTTTAGTTAGAAAATTGAAGACACAAGTAATTTATGTATTTACATTTTTTTCGCAATTTTTATTTATATACATGTAATAGTTTAATTCATAATAAATGTTATTTTGTAAGTAGTGTTTTATTAAACTTGTTTAAGGTACTCCTGTACTGCGTGACAAACATCATCCTGCGTTACAATATAGCCTTTGGGTTCCTTCGTTTTAATACCTCCAAAATTACGTCTTGGATCGCTTTCAATGTCACAAAACCTGATAAATCTAAAAATTAAACAGATAAAAAGTATTCGTATAAATTTTCGTAAACTTATTAAAATACGTATAACGTATTAAAATATAAAAAAATTTCAGGATAAAAAATTAATCAAATGCAATTTTTTGGGCGCTATTTTGGCCGCCTTAAACTTTTCGAAAATATTTTACGCAATCTAATTTATGAACTTTTTTACACAATCTAATTTATGTACATAATCACATTTGATACATAATTTAAAGATAATTTTTCACTTTTTTGCACACAAATCTCATTCAATGAAAACTTTAGAACAATTAGCTACTTGCGTTATGGCGTCTTTTTGTGCCCCAAAAAATGCATAGATATTATTTGTATTAAATTATAAATTATATTAAACTAATTCAATTAAACTATATACTTACTTAAATAAATTGAATTCTTATAGTACGTACATTAAATTTAATGATACTGATGCACTTATTGAAATTTAAATCAAATACTAATAATTAATTTTAATTTTATTTGTATTGTTATATCAAACACAACCGAACCGGCTAAAAATGTAAATGATATGGCAAATGAACAAATGTATGCTCCAGCCAGCCGAGAAACCGACCATGGAAGACCGGTTTTGGTCAAAATTTCAGTTTAAATCAAGTCTAAGGTTGACCCAAATACATAACTAAGGCAAAATTTTGATTTTGGGTTACTAAGGAGTGTTATTGGACCGTGATTTCACTGCGGTCGCTAAACCAACATTACAAGATGGTTTTTGGTAGACATTTCGGTCTAAATTCAGTTTAAAGTTGATTCAAATGTTACTCAATTCAATAAATTGATTTCCTGACATATCGGACTGTTATTAAACCGTTTTAGGGAGGCAAATATAAATTTCGGTCGGTTTGTGTTTTACGGGACATACTAGTATATAAATATACAAGTAACACAAATTGTTCTCCAGATGTTGTTGTTGTCCTAATAAATTCAAAATTAATAATTAATTATCATTTAAATATGAATACTTTTTATTTAAATATATTATACTTACATTTTAAATATTGTACAATTTAATTTTTTTAGTTTTTCTTTTATATTTCGTAAAAATAATATATTGATTGAAATAGTTGAAGAAACACATACATTCGATAACAAAAAATAAAATTCGTCAACTACAGTCAGTCAAGTAAGAGCGTGGTCGTCATTACCGACAGGTAATGAAAGATTTCGCTCTAATTCCTTTGCGAGCCGATAGAGGGAAGCTTTGTCCTTGATGCATTGTCAACAAAGATTCAGTTGTCGTTGATCTTTTGAAAGAGAATCACGTTAAGCGCCATGAGTGCTAAATACGCGTCGCGCTACGAGGCTGTGTTCCTTTGCACCCACCCGAAAGTTCCCAAAATGTCGCAATCAGCGGCTGCTAAATATATGAGAAGGTCGAAGGCATTTGTACATAAGTGGGTACAGCGATATAAAGTGGCTAAAAATGTCGATGATTTACCAGAACGTGGCTCGATAGGAAAAGTGGACAAAAAAGATGAAAAAAGAATAGTGAATCTGTTTTCGCGGAATCCTGGTTTAACACTGCGGCAAGGACAAGCACAATTAAAGGCAAAAGGTTTAGATATATCCTACGAAACTATCCGAACCCATCTCCGTACTCATGACCTGAAATGGCGCAACACAATGAAGAAGCCTCTGTTGACTGGAAAACATGTGAAAAAGCGACTCTCTTGGGCGCATGAGAATATCGATAGAGATTTTGAACATGTCATTTTTACTGATGAATGTTCTGTATGGGCACGTTGTGTCCTCACGCGAGCCTGGTCAACTTCCACCAATAGGCTTGTTCAGAGGACCGTAAAACACGGAATAAAGGTGCATCTTTGGGGCTGCTTCTCAAAGCAGGGATTCGGCACTTTGTACCTCTTTACCGACAACCTAAATGCCGAAAAAATGATTAAAATCTACAAAAAGGCTTTACTGCCAACTGCCAAACGTTGGTTCATCAGCAAAAATGAAGATTGGATTCTGCAAGAGGACAACGATCCTAAACACCTCAGCAAGCTCTGTACTGAGTGGAAGACTCAATCTGGCATCGTTACATTGGATTGGCGGTCGCAGTCGCCCGATGCAAACCCTATTGAAAATGTGTGGGCATATATTAAACAGAAACTTCGTGGAAGACGCACACACTTTCTTGCGAAATTCGTTGGATCTGGAGATCGTTGCCACTAGAATACGCCGTCAAATTAGTAGAAAGCATGCCTCGGAGATGTCAGGCAATTATCGACGCCGATGGTGACTGGACACAATATTAACCGAATTGCATCATCGTTTGTAATGTGTACAATATATTTATAAATATGAAAGTTTCACCAAATATTTTTTTTTATAAATTAACCCGACCACGCTCTTACTTGACTGACTGTAAATAGCAGTCTGATTTTGATATTCGATTTTCAGTAAATCCGATTTCGTTTTGTCTTTTTAGTTTCATAATAGAGGATTTTTCGATATCGGATTTTCATAATAGCAAAATTCGCTTTCGGATCCGAATCTTTCATAATAGCCCCCCTGAACTAATATTACTCGATACGAAAACGAAACATCACGATCGTTACCAGCAGCTTCAGAGACTGTATCACCACTTCTGTAGATTTTCGGCGAGAGAGAGTACCTTCCCGGCTACATCAACGACCAAAGTGGTTGAGAACCAACGACAACCCCGTGATCAAACTTCGAAATGGTTGCTCGGCAGTATCATCGATACACATCCATCTGACCAACGAGTTCGAGTCCTCATACTGAGATGTCAGAATGTTGTATACAAGTTATCGATAACAACGTTATGCCTGCTGTCAATCCCAGACAACCATAATAACCACTAAAGTTTTAAAATACTTTAGGGTGGCCGGCAATGTTGGAGACAACACGAACGCACACACAGTCATCAGGTGTGATCCCTTGTGGCGAAAACATCAAACAAACAGGATCGTACAAGAGCACTATTTAGCTATTTGGTCGGTAATGTGGTAGATACTGTGGTTTGTAGCTGCTCGTAGAATTCATCGTTTGTTGTTGTGGCAACTGCTTCAAGTTGCATTTCACTAAATTCTGCAGATCGTTTCTGGCTTTCCTATAGAAAAAATGAATTAGGAAAAATATTTTCATAGTAATTTTGTCACAAAATTTTTTTTTCTGGCCTACTATGTTAAACAGTAGGTGTAATTTTTTTGAAAAACAAAATTAAATTGGGAATATTTTCTATTAAATCCGCGGTTCCGCACTTTGACTCTTTCGTCGTGATTCTTTCCTCGTTTCCTTCCCCTAAAAACCTACAAACTGTTTTTATTGTTGGTGAAGGGCAAGAAAACGAGGAAAGAATCACGACGGAAGAGTCAAAGTGTGGAACCGCATAATTTCGATACGGAAAAAAAATTTCCAAAATTATAAAAATTTAGATCCAACATGATTTCTCAGTAGGCCAGAAAATGATATTTTTGACAAAAAACGCTATGTAAATATTTTTCCTAATTCCTTTTCCTATCGGAAAAGCAGAATCGACCTGCTGGTCGCTTCAATTGTGTAAATTAGGTTTTATGGCCTTCCATAGCATCCCCCCCGGGGTATATGAAAATGATCTACAACCTACAATAAAATAAGTTTGTATTTTAAATATTTTGTAGAACATATGCAATTTTTTATGGCTATATCTAAATTATGTAACCGTCATGTGACTAGTTGAAACGTGATACGCTTATAGTTTTTTGCCACTATATATACCTTCATACACGTGTTTAAAATAAAAAAAAAAGCAAATAATGTTTATATAAAGTCTACGCTAAGCAATAATTATTTATAGTTAAAAGAAGAAACATTATATCGATTACACATTCTTGATGTTTATTGTAAATTCATAATTGACACTGAAAACAAGAATAGGTACGACATTAATTTACCGTAATATTCACCAATAGTACACATTTTTATTGTAGTTTTTGTTGTTGGCTGTATACCCTTGACAATACATATTTTTATTGAAACTAATATTTATTTACGGCTTTTATAATATGGCTTCATTGTACAAATGGAAATGAATATAAAAATACCGTGCGCATAAAAATAAACGAACTTGATGTGAGATAAATCCCAGTAAACAAAAGCACGTTTAAGTTAAGTGTAAGTAACGTTATTACTAAACGTTTACTTTTCGTTACCAAACAATTTATTTTTTAAGAACGATGTCCTACGGCTGTTACGTGTAAGTAAACGTTTACCGATAACGTTTAATAATTGTTAATTTTTTATGTTTATGTAACAGTAATTATACAACGTTTAAATATTGTTAATTATTAACGTTTATTTATTGTTACAAATTCAACGTTTAATTACCGGTAACTTAAAATATAAAAACAACGTTGAATCAAAACTGAAAATTAGTAAGTAATATTAATTTAAATAAAAACGTAATTTCAACGAATAGAGAAATTGTATTTCTTATAAAATATATTTATTATTTCATTGTAAATGAATTCAAATAAAGACAAAAAATATGGACACTATATATAAACTATTTTTGATGTTTTTTTTTTTTTTTTTTTGTTGTTTATACCTCCTCATTCGGGCGGTGTACATCTGTGCCCTTATCGATTTGATTTAATCATTGAAGTCTTTTATTAATTCTCCTTTCCAAGCCTCTGAAATGAAGAAAATATATTCAAATATTATCAATTAATTTTATTTAGTTATAGTCCTTACTAAATAACGCCATATTTAGGTATTTTAAATCGCCAAATCTTTTTCAGTCGTGAGAGCCGTCCCAATTGTCTCAAAATCTTTATTAAATGTGATCTAAATATGTTGTTCAAAAATTGTTTATGTTTCAACGTTGTTCAACCGTTAAAGGTGTTACGTTTGCGTAACGGTTATTATTATTGATTTTTTTAACGTTTATAAATGATTGAATGGGTTACGATTAAATAATGTTAAAAAATAATGCACATTAAACGTTGAAATACGGTTTACTGGGTTACGTTTAAAATTATTTTGCTTTCAACGTTATCAATTTTTTTACTGGGATATTTTTAAATCAAACTTGGATGAAGATAGATGCAATTGAATTTTTGTTTTGTTTATCATTTGAGCAAATTACGTTTTGCCAGATGAAAATCAATTTCCCAAATTTGTGTGTATAAAATTAATTTTTTTACAGGAAAATATTTTTATTTTTATAATCATATGATATTGATTAAAAAAAATACATAAAATTAATAAAAAATTAGTATACAAATTTGTTGTGATTATATTTATTTAAAAGGAAAATGTTTTAATCTTGCAATAAAACCAATTTGTGTAATTATTTTGTATATGAAAATTTGTATAATACGCATATTACAAATTTGGCAACATTTAAAATATCTTATTCGGTCTCTATTCGGATCGGATTTTCTTCTTAATTTTCTTTTTCATATAAATATTTTTTTTTTCCAAAAAGTTATAATAGGTAGTCGCCATATTGGAGGCGGCTTTCAAATATTCTATCGAGTGTTTTTTATTTTTTAAATTAAAATTAATAATTAAAAATTTTAAGGGGGCACCGCATAACACTAACTTATGGATTATATGTTTGTTGGGGCCCCAATCGAGCGCCTAGCAGTGTTCGTTAGTGTATTTTTTTACGTTAATAAATAGTAAATGGTGTTAAAGTTATAAAAAAAAAATCGCGAGATTTTCATCCATCTCTCGGTGATATCGGGTAATTCAAAACTCTTTGATTTTTATTTTTTTTTTTTTTTTTTTTTTTTCATGTTGAACCGGGTGTAAAGCAAAAAGAAAAATTTTTTGGGCCTCGCCCCGTCAAAAATCACTATTTTTCAAAAATAAAACCTAAATATTTTTTTTATTTATTTATTTTTAAATGTTTTTTATAGTTTTTTTTATACATTAAAAGTTTAATAAATTTGTGATATATAAAGTATAATATAAAGAGAAAAATTTGAGCTTTAAAAGTTGAATACAAAAAAAACTGCATACAAAAATAAAAATTAAAGTTTTTCATTATTTTTTTATAGTTAATTTCTTACATATGTTCATTCTTAAGTGTGGTAAAATAATATAAAGTGTCAATAGAAAGAAATAAAATTTAACATTAATCAATGGGGAATTATGTATTATATTATTAAATAACACGTGAGTTATTTTATTTTTTTTTTTAGATTCTTTCTAAGGTTTTAAGTGCTTTTTCCATTAAATTCATTCAACCTTCTTATATTTGTATTTGTCTTAATTGGTTTAAAAAACAGCAAAAAATACAATACACAAAAAAGAAATCACATAAATTAAATTAATGGAATTACCTTTAATTTATTTATTTTTACCGCGGTATAAAAGTTATGTTAAATTTCATTTCTTTTTCAATTTGTTACTATATTTCGCGATTTTATGGAATGGACATTGTTATTTTTATTATTTTGGAAAATAGTGGAAATCTAACTAGCTAGCGCTAATTAAAAGTAATAATAGTGAGCTCTCGTGAATTATTGTGTGATGGTTATAGATTTATCTCTTTCTTACATTATTATTTTATTGTAATCAGTTTTTTTATTTCTGCGATTAATATAAATAAATTAACAATAATAATTATTATTTTTGTATGAGTATATAGCTATATAAACTTAATCAATTTAATACATACAACAAAAAGTGATTAAACAATTAATAATTTGAATTCAATAATACAACAGATAATACTGTGTGAAAGAGATGTTTGTATACAGAAGTTAATATCACGAAAACAAAATGTCTCAATGCAAATTAGTTAAATTTTTGTGTTGTTTTATTTTATAAGTTTATATAAATTATTGCAAAATAATCGAAATTTTATACTTTATTTATTAATAACATATGTATTTTGTTTAATTTAATTAAAATGTAGTTTGGTTCAACATAAAAATAAAATGTGTATATCTCTTTCTAACGTAAAGTATAATGACATGATGACAAAAAAGGTATAATAAAATTATTGACAGATTACATTATTATTGTGAATGTGCCTAAAAAATTTTAAAAATATGTGTATATAAATTTGTGTCTTTCTGAGAAGAAAATTAATATTTTCCAAAATAATTCTGAAATAATTTATAATGGAAAATTTCATCCATATACACAAAATGGGAAATTACCGCCATTGAAATTTTTTTAATGGAAAATATTCGTGCTAAAAATAAAATGAAAATAAAATTATCGATCTGTGATAAATTTTTATAACAAAAAAAAAAAATTAAAAATAATTATAATTATTATATATTTACTATGAAATCATCTGGTAAAAATATATGTAATCTATTATTTTTCTGTGAAATAATATATTTTTTGTTGTTGATAATCTAAATTTAACATGTATCAGTGAAAATTAATTTTTCAATAGAAATTGGAAACACCAATTAACAAGATTTTTCAATTTGTGGCTGTCGTTGTTTTGGATGTGTCTGGGATCTATTCAAAACATCACAATATATAACCTACCTGCCACCATTTTCATTTTTATATTTAAGAGTACGCTGAGTTGAATTAGTTTTGAGGTAATTTCTATAAATAGAATGATAAAATAATGCAACTGATACCAGTTACCAAAATTTCCATCTTCTCAACCGGTTTCTTTAGCAAAATTTAATAAGTTGGTGATTATTATACATTATTTATAACAGATATATTTTATCTTTAGTTCCTGTTCTCAATATCTATGACGAATATCTTTAACATTCTGGTGACAGGAATACTTTACAGTGCTTTTGCATGGTAATTGTCAACAACGTTAGTGATATCTTATTAATTTCGTATGATTCTTTTGAATTCATTAAACAATTGATGAGTTAATATGATTTTATAAGTTCATTTAATGGTCTGGTGAATGATCGCGAACCAGTTTAGTGAGGTGTGGAGAGTAGAGAATGATCAATCGCCCAAAACAACCATTAAATAAAACGTCGACAAATTGTATTTTCACTACTGTGAATATTGCAAACTGGGCTTGTTTATAATGAAAAGAAATTTTTAATTAACCATTATAACTTAAATTTAAATGCAGAAAATCGTAAGATTGCCCGATCTACCTATTGTTTATAGGAGAAAAATCTCAACAACAGAAACCTTAAGATTATAAAATCGTTTCATATATGGATTTGATAGTATGATAAGTACGGACTTCAAGCTACATTAGTCTAGTTATTAAAGTTACAAAATTTATTTAGTGCTCTTATTTTGGGTGTTTTAAAGCCCGTCGAATTCCAGAATTAGGGAACATAAACAATAAATTAGGGGATATTTACGTCTAAATTATTAGACAATGAAATTCTGGTGGGAAGTTATTGTGGATATGAAAAACAAATTTTCTGTGGTTTGAAACATGAACTGAACCGGATCAGATCAAGCATCAGTGAGCTCTGTAAGAATACCATAACCATTGGTTGATAGATGATTATCTCTCGAACATAAGGCCGGGTTATTCTTGACGAGTAATTCCGTGGAGGCATATTGTTGTCTATCGTTGTTGAGGAACAAATGGATGCTTTTAGGTCGTCAAACATTTGGCAATATGTTGAGTAATATCGCGTACATGACATCGGACATAAATAGTTCTATACTCGCTAATAAACTCAAAACCAATCAAATTATGTGAAACGCTTTATACCACGCCTACTAGTTCCGAATTCGAGTTGAAATTGTTTTACATTTGTTGTTGGTTTAATACATTTTGTGTGATACCATGGTATTTTTCCGAACTAACTCACGATGACATGAACGCACTATAAAATCACAGGCAACGTTATGAAAAGTTTAAACTCGTGGCGCTTAGTAATAGACAATTTAGAACCAATTTACCACGTAAATTTCATATGATTTCCAGTGCTAGTTGATTCTACTTGGAAATTAGATCGGAAATGATTTCACTAATTTTGATGCCAACAGTTGGCGCACTTGAAAGCGCCTAATGAGAGCATCTACCTCATAAGGAGTCTAATTGAAATTTTAAAAATGTGTAATGACCTTTTAATCAAACAATATACAGCTGGGTATCTATACCTATAATACTTATAATAATATTATTGTTTGTCATTTGATTATTAAAGGCGGATTCAGTGTTGCGTTCTTTCGTTCCTTCCTTCGTTCTGAAATTTGTTTAACCATAACTCTGTGCATTGGGGTCATATTGGCCCCAACCGTCTTAAAAACCTAAAAAATCAGTTCAGCGAATAATTTAGATAGCCTCAACTAAAAGCTTTTACATAGAATCCAAAGCTTTTAGTTGAGGCTATCTAAATTATTCGCACTGTTTATATTACAAAAAAATTGATTTTTTAGGTTTTAAAAACGGTTGGGGTCAATATGACCCCAATGCACAGAGTTAGAGTTAAACCAATTTCATTGGTTAAAAAGGACGTTTTTTTTTCTTGTGAATTTCTTCAGCAAATTTAATTGATTTAAAAAAAATTCAGAAGGAACGATCGAACGCAGCACTGAATCTGGCTTAAATGCTGTTAAACTCTTAAGCCACAAGTGATTGTAGATCTCTCAAAAATGTAGTCCATTTAATTCTGATTCAACAGAAGTGAAGAAGGGTTACCGTTGGTAACGTCACTTTATACCTTTTGGTTAGTTTTGTCAGACCGTAAAGAATTTGAGTGTGACCTGTGATTGATCTTTATATGTGAATGCTATTAAACAAAAAATGTTTAATGCAAATGCGAATACTACTTATACTTACCCCCGACATTTATTTATGCCAGGTAAAAAGTATAATGTAATTCATCTTTATTCGATTTTTGGTCATGTCTTTGGTTTGAGACAGAGGTAAAGATTGACATCATCCTCTCCCACTCAGAACTACAAGTTTCCATCTTAGAATACTAAATTATTTACATAAATACATAATTACACGATAATAGATTTTAGGTTCTTTCATGTCAATTATGGAAAACTATTATCTCGCAACGGGTTGGAAACCCTCTTGAGACGCTGATTATGGTAAGCTAGTCAAAAAGATAGTTAAATATTAGGTCATGTAACCACTGAGGATTGGAAACATACTTTAAAAGGGTAAAAAATCATCCTTTAACTGATTTTGGCATTTTCAAAGGTTTTGCAAATTTACCATTGGCAGTATCGACGAAATCAAAAAACAAAGTTTTAAAAAATCTGTGTGTGCCTTGTCGTGCAGATTCATTGTTGTTGGTCCTTTACAGCCCAAACGAATCGACTGATCGGTTAAAGCTTCATACTTAAGCTGTTGGGGATTTTTCGCCAAAATCAGTTTACCGTAAGAGGCAGCTTCCATAAAAGCTTTTTCATTTTTGAAAATATTTCCCCTGAAAAACTGATTTTCATCAAAAATTTGGCCCTTACATATATTTTTTCAACAAGACATTTTAAGGCTTATATTGTAATTACAACACATTATGTGGCATAGATGCTTTTTCAATTCCATAAAGAGTTTGGCAAAATATTTTTGATGCTCACCAAGATTCAACATATTTAAACTTTAAACTTATTTAGCAATTAGCATTAAGCGATATTTGTAAATTATATTGTAAAATTTTGTTTTGTAAATTTTTTGTTTATTATCAGCAAAAAATAATGAATTTCAAACAAATCGCAAATTTTTTAAGACAATATTTTAATTGACCACCGTTTTATTAAATCTTTTCTTTAAATTATTGGTTATTTAATCAGAGTAAAAATGCTGGGCTGGGATGTCGTACCATTAATATCTTCGACTTAGATTATTCAATGCACCCAGAGAACTAGGTAGGCAGATACGTCATCAAAATTATGTCATCAGTTTCTTTTCTGAACTAAGATGGTAGTGTTCGTAAAAAGTTCTTGAGATTTAGAGGTTTAACGAAATGTCAAATACATAATTTAATAATAATAAAATAATATTCTTACCAATGGGGAAAAATGTTTTACAAAAATGTTTATCATTTTTGATTATACTGCCATCTATAGTTAATGATTAGAACCGTCGACATAAAATGACGTCATATACCAAAATTGTTAAAGCAATGAGGTCATTAGTGTCTAGATACACTGGTTTATTTTTCATTTTTCACGGGGATAATCTCAGTCATCTGAAAATAATGTTTTTTCTTCTAGATTGATCAATTTTATTTACCGCCAACACATATTTTCGTCTTACGTTTATCGAAATGTAGAAAAGAGATAGAGACCTTACTTACATCAACAAGTTGAAATTGCGATATAAAATGCGTATTTGTTTACGGGCAATAGAATGTTTATTGTTTGCCGAAATATGAAACAAACTAAGTTGAAAATAGTTATTGTACAACATCTCAAACCTGGTTTACAGCCCTATTTAAGTAAAAAATATTTTTATTTAATTGACGACGAATTGGAGAAGACACATAAAAATGTATTATATTTATAAGTAACTGTTATAGTGCTAATAATAAATTCAATAATGCGGGGCATTTTTCTTTAAATGCTCATGTAACCTCTAAATCTGTTGGCAGACTCCACATTAATGGTTTGTTGGCGTGTTAAAAGGTCTTAATGCATTGATCTCTTGCTATCCCACCAGATGTACACTCGTGTCTATTTGATTGGATTCATTTGATTTTGGCAGATATTGGGCATTTTTATTTCCCCCAACTGTTGGCATCATGAAATGTTATGGCGAAATCGATCAAAGGATATATTTTTCCTAGCGAATATAGTGCTCTCAATCAAAGCTGCTTTGCTCGCTGCCTACATCATAAACCTTCATAGTCAACCACACATATTTTCATATCTGTGGAATATGGCTGCCTCATTTCAATTATCCAAGCAATTTTTAATTATCCCTGCCATATTTTAATTGCCTTGTTGCTAAGTCCAAGGTACGGGTCGAGAAATAATCTTGAAGTACGGGAAAGCGCAATAGCCCCTCAAACCTTATCTTCCCGTAAAAACAGTTTAAGTTTTTTGATTAGAAAAAATGGGTCCGTACTATTGCCACACATAGATCTTCATTTTATTTGCTTCTTTGCAAATTTTAACCGTTTCTCTTGTTTTCCTTTATTTAACTGCTATTTCAGTTTTCGGGTTTTCTGGAGTTCGGCATTTTACAAAAATCTTTTAGTGATATTGGAAATTCGGCGTATTTTTAAGACTGTCCTTCGATTGGAAAGCCCATTCTCTTATAAATTTTGGCCTATTCCTCTAGCAGTAGCTAATTTTTCAGAATTCTTTTTTCAAAATTTTCAGAAAAAACAAAATTTTTAAGAATTTGGAATTTTGGCACGAAAGGGAAATTTTATATGCCTTCGTATAAGCGAACATTGTTTTTTGAAAATACTTGTCTACTTCTAACAGTAATTTTTTTCAAGTATTGCTAAATGCACAATTTAATCGTAAATCTGTTGTAAGATCATTTAATTGGAAAATTGATTATTTTACTTAAATACCATTCATTGAAAATTTAGGTTAACGCACTTGTGGCAGTACAAAGTTAATACGTAAAATTTAAGGAAAAAAAAATCAAACAATCAAGCCGATTTGAGAATCTAAAATTTAAATTGGGCCCGATTCTTGTGACATAAAATTTCTGGTATGTTATTTTATTTACCCGCTTCCTATTGGAATTTGTATTGAAAAAACAAAAATAACATAACATAAAATTTTAGATCCCGGAATCGACTCCATTATGTTATGTTATTTTTGATTTTTTTTTATAAATTCTAATAGGAACCGTTGAAATAAAATAACGCAACAGGAATTTTAATCTGTGAGATTCGGCCCTAATAATTTATTTATAGTTTGGTGCCATCCTTCACGTTTTGGATAACTTAATTCGAGTAGGCATATTGATTTTTGATTGATTGTTAATTTTTTAAGGCTATTTTGGCCCAACTTTTATGGATGGCACTTTCCATACTTTCCCGACAAATACTTCTCAAAAGGATAGGGTAGTAATTTGAAACTAGAAGCTGGTCTTTAAAGAAGACAAAAATAGTCTTAAATAAATTTATTAAATTTAAAAGCACTAATTGTGGTTATACCAACATTAACAATCGATTTTAACCAATCGATTGTTTGCAAATTTGTTTATGAAAATTTGTCAAATAACGTGCATATACAAATATGGCATAAATTAGCAATGATATGTATATTTTTGAGGTTAGAATGAACATTGTATGAGCATTGAGACTAGGGAGAGTATAAAAAACGCCACCAGTGGAAAAAATGTAGCTCGTGAGATGCACCCAAGACACGTTTTTCATTTTTAAATTGATAATTTTAATATTAATTAAAAATAAATTTATAGTTTTTATATTTTAATGCAATATACAAATTAAACTATCCAAGAGTGGTCGTTCTCATACATAATTCATAGAAAAACCTGCTAAACTCTTTCGTAGTAATAAATTATTCCGCGGGAACACAGGGGTCAAGTCTCTTTTTTGCAACTGGATCACAGCCCGTGCACAATGGATTAATCGATTTATAATTTCGATTTTATGAAATGGCTGTATTCCAGTGGCGCCGATATTTTTCATTACATTTTCAATTTTTTTATAGACTAGTAATTTTTTTTTTATTTATCTATATTTTGTATTTTTATTAGTTACGGGATTTAGTAATAATCAATCCATAATTTTTTCTGTTCGTCTACATACTACTCCACTGAAGAACTGCACTTTGATTTTAGCATTTTGAGAATCTGTATACATTAGAAGTAAAGATTGTTGAATGGCTGTTGTTTTATAAAGTTATATTTATGTTCACTAGATGTGTTTTGGATCTTACGAGTTTGGCATTTTCGGTAAAGACTAATATACTTCTATTGTGATTGTTGACCTTAAGTCCAATTGAGAAATTTATTTGCTTACCAAATTTGATCTCAATACTTTTTTAACTGTTTTGTATTTTTGACCAGTTAGGAAGCGGTGTAAAAACTGAACCTTCCATTTTTAAGTGTATCCCATATAAATACATACACATATTTTTAGGCTATTCACATAAATTTTAAAATTTGCTCGTTTATGATCTTATCTACGATTGGCATTGGTACCACACGATTTGTCGTCAAAAAACACACAAATTAATTTTGAATATTGTGATTAACTGAGTTACTATCACAGTTTCGATAACAAATTTCATCACTTATCTAACCGCAATTTTTTTTATTTTAATTTTTTAAATTCAATCACACAACACATTATTATAGCAGCGATAACGATCGCAGTACATCGAGATCTGTAGTTTAGTTTAAGATCAGAAAACGGAAGAGAGTACACATTTGTTATTTAATAATTTAAAATAGATGGCGCATTTTCAATTGAATATCGTAATTTAAAATTATTTTGTTTTTATTTTTAGGTTATAATCAACTTTATCACATTCGCCATTGATGATAACATAAAATAAAATAAAAACTGAAAAGCTAATTAATAATAAACTTCTTTTTATTTGTATATATATATATTATATACATATATTAATTTTGCCAATTTAAAAATTAAATATAAGTACATGTTACTGGTGTTTGTGTTTATAAAAAAAGAGAAGAAAGGCCGTGAATGGCCATCCAAAATTTAATAATAATTTTGTGACCACAAAAGTTTACAAAAAAAGTAATAAAATAAAGCAAAGTAAAATAAAAAATTACAATATGAACAACATTGCTTGATAGATAATAGATAAGAAAAAAATACTTTGAAAAGCGTTGTGAGTTGAGATTTTTCGCAAGTAAAACAAAATTAAAGAAAACGCAAATAGAATCGAAAAAGAAAAAAAAATAGTTTTATTTTATTTTTTTGTTATTTATGTATTTTTTAAATTATAATTTTTATTAATTAAATTATTAAAGTTTAATTTATTAATACTTGTTTAATATCTAAATAATAATAAAACGACCAAAAATAATAATTGTGTATAGCGCAGTGCATTTTTGGAATTGTATAATACAAAAATTAATAATTCTCAAGTAATACTAAAAATTATTTAATTATTTTTTTAGTTAAATGAATGTTGATTATTTATGTGCCAGGCAAAAAGAAATTTAAAAAGTTTATAATATATAAAATAAGGAAATAAATTTCCTTGGTGTGGTGCCTCACAGTTTCGGTTCAATTTTTTTTTTGGTTAGTTAATATATATCACTTTAAAATAATAATAAATATAAAATGGAGTGTTGTCTATCGGAGGAAGCTAAAGAACAAAAGCGCATAAATCAAGAAATTGAAAGACAACTGCGTCGTGATAAAAGGGATGCCCGACGTGAGCTGAAACTTCTGTTGCTTGGTGAGTAATATTATAATGTTTACATTGTGAATTAAGTCGCTTATAATTATTATTTTTTCACTTAAAATTGGAGTATTTCGTTAATCCCCTCAGTCACATTTTTAGTAAAATCCTTTACCAAAACACCGACTACATGCATGTTCAAACAAGACTATGTACTTTATGGACCTGCTACTTAGTAAAATTGGAAATACATACTTGAAATACTCAGAACCCAACTTAATCATATATTGTGCAAATCATAGTGTCATATATATGTCACTTTCAACATCACCTAATTTAAACGCTAAATTTGTTTAACGCTAAAAGAAATGGTAGCATTCAAAACATAATATTTTAAAGAATGCATATATAGGAAAAATTTAATTAGCCTCATCCCGAAAATGTTTTCATAGGCATACTTGATGCTTCGTTATACGTTTTGCGAGATTTTAAGCGTTTTAAACCAGTAATGTTTCAACCAACAAAAACCACCAAATTCTGATTAAAATTAATCTTTGCCAATTATAGTTAAAAATATTCAATTAAACTTAAAGATGACACTCCACAATGTGTGGCAGCTAAGTTATGTCTTTTCTTTCAATAAAAAACGCTCGCTTTCATATTTCGTTAATGATGTAAGTAATTTCGACAACGTCAAACATTGTTGTTCATACTGGCCTCTTTGGTAAATATTTTTAATTTAAGTGCAAACACAAGGCTTCTTCGTAAAACTAAGTTTTAATATTTTATGAAATGTTCCGCCTAATTCGTTTACAAATATTTATAAAATACGCGAAATGACATAAATAATTGCAATTGGTCTTGATTGTCCCTCGCAATTTCACAATTGTGAGTGATTTAATTGTTATTCAGCGAGGATAATTTTCCTGGTTCGTATTCCATTTTATTTTTTTTATGTATTTTTCATTTTTATTTTTACTGATAAAATTATCAGAGCAAGCTATTCTTCCTTGAAACAACATGATGCTGATAGAAATCGTGGAGCTTACATTATTAATATGATTAAAGCACTTCAAACTACCAGATACTTTAACAATACTTCAACATCGCGCAGAAATTGATCGCCTGCTTATTTAATATTGCCGGTGATTAGGGCTGTGATCTTTTTATTTAGATCTGAATTATCATATTAATGATGGTTTTTGAAACAGATCGATTCAAATCCGTAATTCGCTAATCGTTGATCGTTTGTTCTATGAAAACTTAGTCCAATCTCTTATCTTTCAACTTAAATCGAACTTAACTTTGATTCTCAAATTTTGTTAATTCTGGTCAAGCCAAAATTTGGAAACACAATTTTAGTGTTTAGCATAGCAATAGTTAAATTTAGTAGAAATAGTGCAGAAAAAGTTATTAAATTTCATTGTCACTTGGTACTTGAATACTGTCATTTAAATACGAATAGTGAAACGAAGGTGTTTCCCTAGTAAAATGTTCTTATTTTTGATAACCTTAAACATTTTACTATATTTTTCAACTTGAAGATTTTGGACTACACATTTAAAACTTTAAAATACTAAACTGGGAGATATTCAAGTTAAACAATTGTTATGTGATTTTGGCATAAGCTACGGGCGACAAATGATTTAGTGTAAATAATAGCTATACTATTGGCTTATTGGAAACAATAGGTACTAATCGATTGGTATTTACATAAGACCTTTAAATACTATCGGCTGATATTAGTGACTTTTGGGCCTCCTAACATCTCTAGGAGCATCAATTGATTTTATGGATGTTTTGATTTATATTCGACAGTTATAGTCGTAAATCGGCCATATTGAGATACAGAAAAGGAAGTTATAATACTAAATTTATCTGATTAGCTAGTGGACGTTTTATCCAAACTGCTTTGTAACTTTTGAAATATTGTGAACTTATAGGTGAATGAACAAAACACTCAGAGTTGATAAACTTTGAATTCTGATCTTAGCAAGTAAGGCATGGAAATAAATCTGTCTTCAACCATTAATTTCAATTTTTTTCACAATGAGGCACAATTCAAATTTCGATTAGTAAGTTTTGGAATAACTGAATCATAATTAGTTTTAAAAAATCTTGTTTCTATTTGATGATGCATAAAAGTAGTACCAAGAGCGTGTTCGGCAAATTTTTATGATATTATGCTGTCTTAATTCCACGGCAAAACTAGTAATGCTAAAAGCAAAATGACAAAAGTAGCATCGATGTAAACACGACTTGCTCATAACTTTACGAACTAAAATTGAGTAATAACGTCATTATATGATCACTGCAACTTAAACCATTCCAAAACTACATCTTAGAAACCAAATTTACCATTTCATTCACAACCAATGGCTGATATCCATTTATTATTATTTCATTATTCTATAAATTCTACAAAATTCATTTTAGAAGACCCATTTCGATTACGCAATTGAAATCTTTTAATAATCCTTCTAGAAATTCCAAAACTCCTTACATCGTGACATGGCCCCTCCCTAAAATATGTATACCTACAATCTGCCAGCAGAATAATTGCACCACTTTCAACGGATATATGAATAATCCATTGTGGTTTCTTTTCCCAATATATGCGTGGACGGGTTTTCTAATCTATTGGTCTTGTTAATTTTTTGTCCATTATTACTTCGCGAAAAAAATCGAATAATGGTATAATGACTTATTTGAATTATTGACTACTATATATCGATGAAAAATCTGTAAGAATCAGAAAAATCAGTTTCGAACAGATGAGATTATTGATTAGAAAAAATCAGTCTTCTCATCAGATTGCAACGACTGATGTTGTATTACGTACATTAGACACCTAAAACGGTTATCGTCGACTTGGCACATCTATTAAATGTTACTTTAAAAAGGATCTATATTCTCGTTGACCGAGCATATAGGCCCTACTCCACTATACAAAACCATTTGGATTGACCCGTAACAAAATGGCGGAACGTGGTGTGGTCGGATGAAACAAAAATTAATTTTTTCGGACCGGATTGCACCAAACAATATGTCCGATGACCCAAAACAAAAAATCCGACCCGCGCTATATAGCAAAAACTGTCAAACATGGTGGGGAAAACATGCTTTGTGGGTGTTTCTCGTATAGTGAAAAAAGGGCGTATCACGATAATCTTGATAAAAAAATGTATATGGAGGACATTTAAGAGACACCTTTCCAATGATCCAAAGCATACGGCGAAGGTGTTAAAATACTGGTTTACTGCAAATAAAATTAAAGTAATGGAATGGCCAGCTCAATCTCCCGACGTAAACCTAATAGAAAACCTGCGAGGTGAGTTTCAACGTGGTTTAAGTAAATTGGCGGGGCCAAAAAATAAATATGATCTTTGGGGAAAATGTCAAATTAAATACACGTACCAACAGATTATATGACGAAATTATACGTATGTGCAATTCATAATATTCAAGCGGGAATCCCCAAAAAAAAATTCGATCAATAATAATTTTATTTTGTTCAGTATTGAAGCAAAAGTTGACAAAGAGCGAATGCTCGAAACCGGTCCTTCAGACTCTAAAAATATTAATATGTATCACATTAAATTTGAAAGTGTTTCAAAATATAGTTTTTTATATAATAATAAATTTTATTTTATTTATTAAAAAATTTTACATATACGTTTTTTATTAATCAATTTATATTTGGGGAAACGTTCAAAAAGCGTGGTGGAGCATCCCAGTTGAAAGGTGTCAATCACTAACAGATTCTATGGGGTAGCGATGTATTGCGGTGCTTAAAAATAACGGGTACAGCACCAAATATTAAATCTTTATGTAAAAATTAATTATTTCCGACGAATAATTATTTTTAAACAAGATTGCTTAAATTTATTTGTACAGATGGCGTAAACGAATTAAAATTAAATTATTGTAAAACAGTCTGTGATCACAATGAAGTGATATTGTAATAAATGTTTTGTGTTTTAGAAGATACTGACGATTAAAAAAACAATGTTTCAATTTTTGATATTGATGATTTTGTAAAAAAAAAACGTATTCATTGAACATTTCATAAAATTACCTATTATATTGCACACGACTGAGGTTGTATCACCTGACTGCTTTAAAATGATTCTCTGGTTTATTAAGGGATGTAGCAACTGTATTTTAAAAATTTCACTATTAACTATATTTGTTTACATATTCGTATTTAGTAAAGGGTGTTCCATCTGTTTTGGTTTTTTTCAGCTCAAAATATTTATTGCCACCTCGTTCTGTTAAAAAAACATAAAAAAACAATTACGTGATGATTTTGGCCAATATGGATGTCCTATATTAGAGCCTGGAATTCGCAAAACTTTTGAAGGTTAAATGTGTCGCTAACCAATTTTTGTGGATATAATGGGATGAAATTGATTTAGATGATCTTTGGTTTCAAAAAAAGGGGGCCACATGTTACACAAATCGTCGACTTATCGGCAACCAGTTCGATGATCGCACAATTTCAAGAAGTTCTAATATCAATTTCCCATCGAGATCATGCGATTTGACACCATTAGATAATTTTCTTGTTTGAAAAGTAATTTAGGCCATTGAATACGATTTAGGCCATTAAACTTTTATTGGAATAGTCATCAAAAAATTTTGATGTTCGGATATTCGGCCTGTAGCACGTGCCGTGGTTACATGAATTCAATCAAAAAATTTGAATTTCCAACAACATACGAGGGCAAATCAAAAAGTCTTGCAATATCATATGAAAAAAAAGAGTGAGTGAGACAGTAATATTTTTATTTTTCGACATAATCTCCTTTAAGGTTTATACATTTGTCACATCGATCAATTAACTTGCCTAAACCCTCTAAAAAAAAGATTTCTTTTGCTCCATAAAATATTCATTTACACCAGACTGTACTTCATAGTCACTGGAAAATTTCCGGCCCCTTAGTGTTTTTTTCAAATTGGGAAACAGAAAGTAGTCACTGGGTGCCAAGTCTGGATTTTACGGTGGATGCGGAATTTCCACGAAGCCGCAGTCCTTTAATGCAGCTTGAGCAATATTAGCCTTGTGCACGGGTGCATTGTCGTGAAGAAGCAAGATTTTTTCCTAACTTTCCTTGGCCATTTTTTCTGGATCGCTTTTTTCTTTTTTCGCAAAATCTCTGCGTAATATATGCCTGTGATTGTGGTTTTCGTTGGCATATAATCGATTATCAAAATTACTTCAGCATCCCAAAAAATTGTTGCCAAAACCTTACCAGCAGACGGTTGAGTTTTGAATTTCTTTGGTGGTGGTTCACTACGTTTAATCCATTGCATCGATTCTTGTTTGGATTCCGGATCCCAGTGATGAAGCCATGTTTCATCGCCTGTTATTATGTTATCCAAGAAATTTTCTGGATCTTCTTTGTACATATCTAAAATCGCCTTTGAAGTTTGAACGCGCATTTTTTTTTGTTCTGCATTCAACAAACGGGGAACCCATCGCGCACTTACTTTCGACATGTGAAGGTGGTCATGTAATATAGTATATGTGGTACCGTATGAAAGAGAAAGTCTCCACGCTAACTGCGGAACAGAAATACGCCGGTCCTCCAATACAATAGATTCGGCCAAAATTACGTTTTCATGGCTAATGGCATCTGCTGGCTGACCCGAGCGGTTGTCGTCTTCTGATGACTACCAACCACTTTTGAATAATTTTACCCACCTTGTTACTGTGGCATATGATGGTGCAGATGCGCCGTAAACTTTTGATATATAGTTGAATATATAAATTGCATTTCGTCCATCTTTACAGAAAAATTTAATAACGGCGCGATATTCAATTTCATTCATTTTAAGAAAAATTCAAAACACATGTTACTAAATTGATAAAAACAAACGAACTGTAAAATTTACATCGAAATGTTCTTCTAGAAGTTTCATCGCGATAAAAAATGGTTTTGAAAAATATATTGTTGTCTCACTCACTCTGTTTTTTCATATGATATTGCAAGACTTTTTGATATACCCTCGTATATCATGTGTTATAAATATATAAATAATATAAAAAAACTAGCAGATGGAACACCCGTTATTTTTAGTCGAGCTTCTATACTAAAATGTTCAATTTTTTCTGTCAACTTGAATTGGTGAAAGTCAGACTTTTTTGTTTGTTTAATGTTTTTGGACCTTATTTTATACAAACGCTTTGTCTGTGCCTCTTCATTTTAGCAAGAGCGCAAATTGAACTGTTTTGGACGATTTTCGTTATGATTTCTTACAAAGAAATGCTTGAGTGCCAACCCAATATTGAAAAAATCGTGAAGTTTTGCTGTTCCAAACGTCTTGGAAACCTCACCTCGTCAATCAATATATGACTATCACTGAGAATAACCTAAAATTTCATACTCCCGTTATGTCTTACGAACTGACTGGTTCAGTCTCATCCAAACAGTTGTGTACTCGTTAAAATGTTGCTTAGATTTCTTCATGCCACATTCAGACTGGGGTATTCTACCTTTTCTGCTTTGCACAAACAAAAAGGATGACTATTCCGGCAATGTTTTAAATTTATTTTAATTTAATTTGAATTATTGAAATCTGATTTTATTCATTTTATGATAGAATGTCACATGAAGTGATTACTGTCGGAAGGTGCGACTGTGACAATAAGAAAACGTAAACTAGGTACGACTGTAGTCACGTAAAATGATGTGATAACTATTTGTTACTAGGTTTAGAACAAGGGCTGTATGATAAGTACCCGCGTTAGAAAACAATGCATTTTCGTTTAATTTTATCTTATTTCAGATCGATTCATTTGGTGTAGCGATATTTCAACTTCTTTAAGCCGTCCAAAAAATATGATTTGTCGTACTCTACAAAACTAGGTCTCTGTTTCGGTGATACCTCCTCGATTGGCATGAACGCTTTCCGCCGGGCCATTCTGTCATATTTGTAAACAAAAAGAAATCGCTGACAGCACAACCTGAAGAATAAGGTGGATGATGCAACGATTCGAACCTTTATTTATGGCATTTTATTTATTTATTCTACTTGCATTCCCTATCGAATGCAATGCTGATCATCCAGTGGATTTAGTGTCCTTTAAAGGATTATTGGATGAACTAGATTAGTTGTCGAAGATGTCGACAAACAACAATGGGAATATATTTCGACTCAAATCCAAATATCCACAATATTAAAAGGAGAAACAACAGTCGAAACTTACTACAATCAAAATAGTAATGCTAGCTATCAGATGATAGAGAAAATATTGATTCTAACGGACTCAAATGGAGCTTGTAGCTCATTGATATCAACATCAAAGGGAAAGTACAACAAAATGATTAACGAAACACGTCCTAAATATTTCTGTTCAAATACATCGCAACAGAAACCTACCAACTAACTAAGGTAACTGATTAGACTTAGACCAGAACACGCCAGGAACAAAAAATACAACTTCACCATAGGAAAAAAAGACAGTAACTACTGCGAAACATGTAATATAATGGAAACCACCGATTACATTGTGAAAACATTCTCAAAATATATCGACATTCTTAAATCAAACAATATCTAAAAATATTTACAACTCAGTAATTATATCCAAGAAATAAACTACAACCTTTTACATACAAACAGGTTATATGGATGCGCTACGTCTTAATCTGATCAAATCATAAAACAAAGATATCATGTGATTGTTTTAGTTCCACTGTCTCTTCGATAGCTTTCTTATCCAAAAACTGTAATCACAGATCGATATTACCCTTTTCCAATTACAAACTTATTCAGTTGGGTTGTAATTTATTTCATTTTTGGCTGATATTCAATAACCGATTTGTTCTAAGTTTTTAAACAGTTTTGTAGTGTAAAATTGTAAGAACCGAATGTACGGGGTGTAAGAGCACAGTTCACAAATAAAAATGCAGTGTGCAGAGTATATTTTATTCAGGTTATAAAAGAACACGGATAATTTTTTGTCAGCGCACTGCCTCCTTGAGTAAAATTAAAACATTGACCAATATTACATAACTTACGTACACCGGTGTGTCAAGTTACATAACAATTAATTAAGGGGTACCATACGGAAGGGCTCATTTCACTGTAGGATGTGCTAAAATATGATGTCCCAAAACAGAACATGGTACACTAAAGTATATGGTACGGAACAGGACCGATTACAACAGGACATCACAAAACATTACATACACTCGTGGACAAAATTAACGCATATTTTTTTGTTTGTAATAAAAAAAAAATCCCGCTGGCCAATTTCAGTGGATGTGATGTCAAATGATCCAAAATTTATATTTTTCACAAAAGAGGCACAAATGTGGCGTTGTGGAATTATAGCGGCTATTTTTCATTGCAAAATGTTAAAATCCGTCAAAAAATTTTTTTTTAATTTTCAAAAGCGGTTAATAAACATTAAAATTAACTTTATTACAATTTAGTTTGATTAATTTAGTAATGAGTATTACCACCCCTCCCCCTTCCACGTGCCCTTATTACAGCTTTCATTCTTCTGGGCATACTAAGTAGAATGCTTTGTATCATTTCTTGCGGAATATGTTGCGCTGCAACAACACTCAGCTCTGCTATCGAATCTGGTGCGGGATTTCTAGCTCTAATACGGCGTTTAAGAATGTCCCATTTGTGTTCGATCGAATTTAGATCCGGGCTCATTATTGGCCACTTAAATGCACGAATGCCGATGTCTTGGAGATATTGATGTATTGTTGCAGCTACGTTTACTGGCGCGTTAACACAACACTAACATAACCTATGAAGCCCACATATGAAAAAACATGATCGCCAAGAATGTTGCGAACATACCAGTCTGCATTCATCCTCAAATCTCCACCAGCTCCGTACGGCCCCCCCAACTAATTCCACCCCAAAACAATATCGAACCTCCTCCAATGCTTACATTTTGCACTATATTATACGATGCGTAGCGTTCTCCAACTCTTCCGTATACAAGATTACGTCCATCTGGTTCCCATAATTGGATTCTGGTCTTATCTGAAAAGAGAAGAGTGTCCCTTTGATCAGTTCCCCAACTTGCTTGCATGAGTATGACCAAATTCTAAACAGCTGGATTTGTGTGGAGGAAGAAGCCGTGGAACTTTTACGGGCCGTATTGGGGTTAGGTTCACTTCTTTTAATCTCCGTTTAATTATTTTAGCACTAATATTCACTTGACGGGCACTAAGTAACTCATTTTTCATTTGAGTAGCAGAACGTTTTCGATCTCGTAACGAATTAATTTTTAAAAATCGATCGTCATGCTCGGTTGTGCACCTTTTATGTTCTCTTCCGGGCTTTCTTTTATATTCTTCGGTCTCTCGTTATCGCTTAAGTATTCATGAAACCGAAGACTGGTTCATTCCTAATTTTCGTGCGATTTGTACTTGAGCATAACGTTTCTGATGCAAGAACTAGTGGTACTGCATTTACAAACAATTGATATGCAATGGTACAAAAGCCGATCGTTGCGTTGAATTTCGAACAACATCCACTCTCTATTAAGCATTTTTGAAAAATTATATTGATTGGTTTGCAATAGACTTAATTCCAGTGGTTTCTGATAAAAATTTTAAAGTGCTATCATTTGACAGTAGGAGTATTAAAATTGACCAGCGGGATTTTTTTTATTACAATAAAAAGATATACGTTAATTTTGTCCACGAGTGTATATATTTTTATTAGAATATTGGGGTAGATACTCAACGGGCTAGCAAGCAAACAATTTGCTAGCCGACATCCTGGCCACTCAATCAATTTTACCAAGAAATTTTGAATTTCAAATTATATTCTTTATAAAATTTTTGTTTATTTTGCGATTGCACAGAAAAACAACATACAAATTTGCTGTTAATTTTTTGAAGCCGCAAAATTTTCTGTGCAATCGCAAAAAAACAAAAATTTTATAAAAAATATAATCTGTAATTCAAATTTTCTTGGTAAAATTGAGTAGCTAGGATTTTGGCTAGCAAATGTACTGTGCTATGTACTGTTTTATTCGGTTCTGTTCCTGTTTTGAAATGTGCCATAGGTTTTTAAAACATCCTTTTAAATTAACATTAAAACAAAAAAATAAGGTAGATGTACATATTTACTTATTTTTATGCGTTTTATTCAATGTATGTATATACAAACACAATTTTCACAAAGAAAAATTGTAAAATAACCTAAAAGATTGAAATTTTGTATCAGCAAATATTTCACTAATACAACTAAGCCGATTTTTGTTGAAGTCTATCTATCCTCTTTTAAATCAAATTTTATTAAATTAGATTTAATTATAATAATGAAATATTTGATTAGTAAAAATAAATGTTGCTAATGTCAATAGCTTTATAGATATATCGTACGTAACCGATCGCAAATGATAATTTTCAATTCGATGTTCGCTACGCTTGATCGATATGCTTTGAATGCCAATTATGAGTACATAGAACTTCCACTAACGCTACATACCTTATGCAGCATCACTGCGAGAGAACTATTGTTGACCTCATAATCGTTTTTTTTTTATCATTTCTGTCCATTTTAGTTTTCTAAATGCAATTAGAAAATTGTAACACCGCGTATGATATGTACACATTTCTTCTTTTCACGAATTTTCTCAAAGAAGAGAAGAAAATTGTTTATTTACTTATTTTTTTTTTGTTTTTTTCAGAACATAACAATTTTTTTTAAATGACTGTTACATTTTCGTCATTCACCGGGCAAATTTTGATCATGCGTTCTTATGCCATTGCATATGGCCGTTGATAAATTAAAATTATTACGAAAAAAATGGATTTTTCTTTTCTATATAAAAGTCATGCGCGAAAATTCCGACGAGAATAAAAAAAAAAAATAAAGAATTTTCTTTAATAGAAAATAAAATAAAAAAAATGTATGTATGTTGTATGTATAAAATTCAGTCATCATTTCTGTTGTATTGCAATAGAAGAAGACTGACTCGTTCTGTGTGTGACTATTAAATTACACAAAATTTCCAATATACACTCACTAATACTAAGACGCATATTAAGTATGCTTTGTGGATCGTATGTGATTTGCGTATAAGACGCTTCGTGATGGAACCATTAATATTGTGGTGCTTGGTTGCTCTATAAAATTCTCGATATCGTTGTTTTTATACACCTAAGATTAATTTTCCTTCCATGCGATATCACACGAAGCACGACCAAGTCTTTGTGTACCAAAATTTCTCACTTGGTCATTCATAATTTTCCGTTCTTCTTTTTATTTTCACATTAAACGTTTTTTGATTCATTGAATATTATTGATTAGGGCGAAAGAAAATTTATTATGTTGTGAGTGTTGTTTGGCTATAACCTAAACTTTGTGTTATTAATTTCATATCTTTTTGTTGCTGTGTGTCCATTGTTAAATTTGATAGTTAGGTTTGCTGATTGGCTGGTTTTCTTCGATTCAAATCCAAAATTAATATTGAGGTTAGTTTAGGATTTCTTAAAGATACATAGAAAATACACATCAACATTAATTTCACTACGCCCTTATTTAACTTTGATTGCGGAACTGTACATGTAATAGTTTATTTTCTTTTTTTTTGGAATTTTCATTGTATTTGTGCATATTGCTAAAATTGTAAACTAAAACTTGTAGATCGTCCATTTTGTTAAAAAAAAATTATTAATTTGGCCATCTGCTTGTAAAGAAATACTGTAGGATTGGACATATTTCGAAATCATCGATTAACCTTTAAGATGAATTCCTAAATGATGGAGGTCATGAAAGTAAACAAACTTTACGATTTCACCTAATACGTATAAAGAAATGCACCTCTGGAATGCATATTTTTGATGATACATTATTTCTATAGATGATGTGTAATCATTTTGTAATTATTTTCCTAAAAAATCTCTTCGTGCATTATCGATAGAGGAGAAGGGTATACACAGTTTTTCTACTTTTTCCTTCTTTAAGAAATAAATCTAATCTTTTTATAAACAATACGATATATGAAATTACACTTCACTAGTACTGTGTAGTACATTGTGTATTTTGTGTTTGTATACATTTAAGTACTGTGTATATTTTATATGCCCCATAATTGGAATATTGATAGTTTTTTCCATAAAACCATAGATTATCATTTTTATTAACAGTGTTTGCTAATTAATTTATTATTTTTTGGTTTATAGTTTATGACGATTTTGAACACTACAACTGAGATCTAAAAAAGTATCCACACACACACACACACACACACACACACACACACATTTTAATATTGACTTGCTGGTTCTGCCAGAGTTTGGGCCTGTAATATTAAATGGCGGGAGTCTTCCATTTTTAATTACCTACTCAAAATTTCTTAAAATGTGATTTTTAAATGCTTTTTGTATATTTATATTATATTAAATCCTCGAAAATGTGTACTTGAACAGGATCGATGTTGTTTTTAATATTTCGAAAATGGTCAAACTTAGAAAGATAATTACGATTACAAAAGTTTATTAAACATTAATTATTAAAGCAAAAATTAATTATTATTTTTATTAGTAAGTGGTTGTTTTTCAATTTCATTCCATTTTTTTGTCATTTAACTTAAATAAGTAAAAACAACTAACCTAGCTAAACTTAACAAAAAAAAATTTTTTTTGTTAAAACTTTTATTTTATAGCCAACCCCACTTATTTTGAAAAATTCTGCTGCAATATCCCGGATTTGAGAAGATTAGCCTAGTAGTTTTATTATCCATGGTAATTGCTAAAAATATCCCTGAAATTTAGAGAACGTTTTCCTTTTATACTGTTTTATCTTCCACCGGCCATTTTCCTTGTTGGAAATAGCAGGTCTAATGCGCCATAAAATGTCACAGCTCCTCACACCATAATACTTACACATTAGGACTTTCTTTAAAATTAACCATCTGCTTTCGTCCTCCTATATCAGCGATTGCTTACAGAGAATAGCGTTCGCTGTAGAATACTCGAATTTAGGCTGTTGCGTTCGCCCGTTCTACGTCCATTTAAAAAAACACAATTGAATTTAAGTTAATCTTCTAATTTCATCTCATCAATATTCGTATTAACGGCCGTTTAATCATTAGGGCCGCATTGCGAGTTTGGAGTAAGAGGTAGTAAGTTTCCAAAATCTAATTTAATGTAAAGTAAATAATATAGGTACTCTTCTAGTAAATAATATACTCTAGTAAATAATATATACTGAGACATAAAATGAAGCAAGAACAATTCATTTTCAAATTATAGATAAATTTATTTTAACGTGATAAACTGCAAGAACTCGAACCAAGCCCGTTAATATATCTGAACTACATTCAAAGATGTTAGCACACCTGCAAAAATGGATGCAGTCATTCTCTTTAAGATAGTTGTCAATCACAAGTCCCATTCGTTGTAAATGAAGAATAAATGAATTCTGAGCTTATCACAAATATGGAATTTGTGCTTGGTCACTTGCGCTTGCGGTACCAAGGTAAGCCACTTACCGAAAATAGACCTTAAAGGAGCTGCTAGTTCGGGCCGTTTAGTCTAGAGAGAACTATGAATTTCCCGTCTATTCCACAATGAGCCGGCACCTACACGACCTTGTCTCCACTGTTTGATCAGAGTCGATTGCATAACATCAGTAATATAGATTTCACGACAGCCCACCCAACAAGAGAATTGTAAAACATCAAGGGTAAAACCAATGATTTGTACATAATTATCAACATTTTTGGAGTCAATGCTCAGGATTTGCAAAATGCTTTTGCACATTGTCAAAAAATGTGCAAGAGAACTTTTGAAGTTTACTTTCAAGGTGAGATCTCGAGGAATGTTTACTTTCTAAGATAGCACCAATATGTTTGACGGTGTTTGATCTGATGCAGTTCCTCCAAAAAGACAAGGGTAGACAATTCATCAGTTTTTTTCGTCTTTAGTAAATAACAGTAAGCTAGCCGTAGAAGGATCAGCGCGCAAAATTCTTCTCAAACATCATAATGCAACAACTTCTGGGCCGCGGTACATTACATCAGATAACAAATTTAAGTATTTACCTAAAACCGTAATGATCAGGTTATCAGCGTAACTCTGAGCTATGATGCCATAGCTGTAGTTTAATTAAAGTAATTTATTAAAAGCCAAGAGCCACAAAGGATCCAATTAAAGGAACGAGAGTTTAATCAATACCTAAATGGGTGCAGGCCTCAATAATGGTAGAAAGCGAAGTGCTATCAAAGGCACCTGCAATATCCAGAAAGTGCCCACCCGAAACGCCTTATGTTTAAGTGATTTTTCAATTCTAGTAACAAGTTCATGTAGAGCAGGTTCACAATTTCGACAATTCTCTCAATGTAAACAGTTTTACTACAGGCAAAAAGCAGTGCATCTCTCGAAAAAGTGATTCTTGAGAGAAAATCTGTGCTGTTCAGCCCGAACCCCGTATCAGCACAACAAACCAAATCTCGAGGCTGAGAAGTATGTGCGTTAAGACTCTGGTTCATTATCTCATGTCGCTTCCGGGAAAACGATCAGAAAGAAATAATTCAGCAATTTCTCTATTGGCGTTAGCCTTCCATTAGGGAATCGGAAAACCTCGACGGAAATTTTTATCGACAAAGACACCTGTTAAATAAGTCTACATTGCGATACCAGCTAGAATGTTAATTTCTTCACAGAAGTTAATCCAAGAATTTCTATGAGTGGATCTTAGATATCGTTTATATTATTTTTGTGCTGCTAAAAAAATATTCCAATCGATCTGAAGGTTACACCTTCTGGCGCTAGTTTAAAGTATCGTAGTAAATTTTTGGTGTTTTAAGATCAGAACACCAAAACGGTCCGAGTCTTCGGTTTACGTAAAAGAGGACATGATTTTTGGAGAGCTATGGTGATTATTTCGTCAAATACGAATACAATTCAATGTTATCAATCGAGAGTGAAATTGTTCAGTGAAATCAGCAGAGGTTCAAACTCAAAAAATATAGATTCCCAGGTTGTAAATTTTAATTATGATAAGATTTAAGTAAGAGGTCGTCAACAATAACCATAGGATTCAGACTAATGGCAATCATATCCCCTCCTAGAATTGACAAAGATGGTTCCCAGCCTTTATTGAGAATTTCCAGCTCAGAAGTACTTAGATAGTAGGAGCAACAATACTTGTTGTTTTAATGATTATTTTATATTTTACATAAAATGGACCTGAAATTAATTGATTTTCATAAAATGAAATTAAATTTATTATAAAATTTAAAAAAAGTTGTTTGTTATAAATACCAACAACAATTTCTTTGAAACACAATCGACCAAAAACTTTTGGCCTGGGTGCAAATTCCGGTTTAATGATAAATGACAGGCTATTGAAGCTACCTTAAAGGACCGGAAATGTAAATATTTTAAAAATTCAAACTAAATAAATGACATAAAATACAAAGTCATTAGTCATTGAACCGGAATTCATGCCCTGTAGTGTATAAACTAAAATGTAACGATTGCAAGGCGTTTACGCGAGGCGAAACACACTTACACTTAACAAACACATTTTTATTAGCATTTGGTTTTTTATTTCACTAAAATAAATTTTGAATATTTTAATTTTAAAAAATTTTCAAAAAGTTTAAAATATCACTCGATCGATTTCGGCTTGTTAGGCCATCATCAGGAGTATCTACACTATATAAAGGACAATTGTTCAATCCAAAATTAGTATAGTTAAAGTTGATAAAGAGGTAAAATTAATAAAATTAAAATTATCACAAAAAGATCGCAAACTCTCATTTATTAAAAATAAAATATACTCCTGAATATTTCCTGAAAGAAGTTATTCGCGCTCTATGCATCGGGAAACATGGTACTTTCAACGTTTGCAGTTTTTTTTACTGTATATTTCTTTATACTAGGTATTCGGAAAACGTCTGTAAGTATAAAAGTAGACCAAAAAGCTAAAACTCATTTCAAATAATAATTGTTGGCATCCTTTGTTATCATTCGTAAATGCAAATCCTTTTCAACGCATTTCATTATTTTTTTAGTTCAGTTTCCGCATTTAATTGTTTCCTTAAATTATCAGTAGACGATTTAACATCGCGTCAAGTCCAATGTTCAACAAACTGCTCTCTATAATTTGTTTAATTAAGTATTGAATTACATCCATCTGCGCAGATGTGATAAGTACAACTTTTAGCTAGTCATGCTTTTTTAAAATAGGAGTCTTGGAAATATAATTTTGCCTACGATCAAGAGAGTAAGCTTGGGGACATCTAGTAAAATTAAAGAAATGAGTAGCTCATGCAGTCACAACCGAAGAGGACAGAATAAATTGTCAAGAATGTGTGCGATCAAGTCCGATGTTGAAGAAATACATAGTTGCTCTGTCTCCGTCTCTTCGATACTCTTTAGTATTAGAGATTTAGAGCATTCAGATTCTAGCCTACGCTGATGAAGTCTCAGTGATTCGACTGAATGGTAATCGAGTAAAAGAGTTGCTCGATCCACAAGTATAATTTTTATATTGTCTTAGAGATAAACCAGTAAGTCCAAAAACACAATACCTATACACTATCTTTAAAATAACCTCGCAGACGATTTTATTTAGGATTTGTTCTTACACCAGTCTTATACAAGTATGGTACGGCAGGATTAAAGAACATCTTGAGTCATGCGTCCCCTACTAAAATCTCCTCGGATTGTTTTATGAACCAAGTTTTCCCGTTTTCACTATGTACATTTTCTAATATTTAAAATCATTAAAATCACTTCTGTGCGTGAGTACTAACTTAAAATTAAAACTAAAAAAGACACAGAAAATCGGTAGTCTATAGTTTCGAATGAAATTTCGTCAAAATTCAGTGAAATATCTGAAAACGATGATGTTATTGGCTCTAAAAATGTGTCCAATGATTGATCAACGAATCCTCTTGCACACTTAATTAACTCTTGTATGAGTGACGAGGCACTCGGGTATCTTTTGCACTTTCGTCTAGCTTTGTATGTTTCAGTCATACTAAAAAGTTTTAATTTTATGAGAACCTCTAATTAAAAAGTGAGACATTTTACAACTTGGACGAACGTGAGACCAAAAAGTAGTTTAGTTGTACGAATAAGAGTAACAAAGGTACCCGGGTGCGTACCTTTATTATTTTACACTATATTTGAAAGAAATAGTACTAAAATATTTTATAGTTTTGTGTTATATGTCAATGTATTTCATTGTTTGTATATGTTTATATTTTTATTTATTTCAAAAAAACTAACCAACATTTTTTTATTAATATCGATAGTCTTTTTCACGGGTTTTAAAATCCCGGTTTTCGAAATCCTGGTTTTCGAAATCCCGGTTTTCAAAATCCCGGTTTTCTTATCTTCTAGTTCTAAAGTGTTGATTTTGAAAAAAATATTTTTTTATTAATTCGGCCCGGCCGGACGGACTAGTACTATTTTAACATAAAAATATCTTGCCCAAAAATTTACTAGAAAAAAGCAAGGCTGCAACATTTTTAAATTCAAGGGAGTTGTAGGAGCCAGAACCAGCAAACATGTCGTACTGCGTGCCGCACGTAGGAGCGGATTAAATCGAATCTATTAATGACACCTACTAAAAAAAAAAAATTGCACAATTTTGTTATGCAAGATTTTGTAATTGCAAGATGTTGTACTTGCATCGTTTTAGAAATCCATTTCCATCGCACGTATCGAATTTCAACAAAATCTGTTAAGGAATGGCCAAATCCCACCTCTATTAGCCATTTTCTAAAACTTTATCGCAAATTCATTTTTGAATTTTGTTTTGAAAATCATCTCAGAGTCCTATTTTCCCACATGTCAAATTTTAAAAATTCAAACCGGCATATTAGAAAATCCCGGTTTAAACTTTCGAGATTTTTTTTATACAAAACCGGGATTTCGTTACACACCCCTTTTTCACTGATTAATGTGACACGTTGGATTATTTACAGAATGTTCTTCGAAAACTAACATGTTGCAGCTAATGCAAGATGGTTTTCAATTTATGTAATTTTAGCAAACTTAATAATAATAAGCTTCAAAAAGTAGTTTTACTAAAGGCCTGCATAACTAGTTTTATAGAAAAAGCCATTTCCTTAAACGTTTGTTTTGGCTTATGTTGTTTGTGTAGCACGCAATGCGCGAAATGTAATTACCCATTTGCCGAGTACGATTGGTACTTTGTACTACTAGTACTTAATGTGGCTATGCTTAAACCAACAACCAGCTGTTCATCAATAGCATCTGATTGTTCGTAATTTTATTTTTTTAATAACTAAACAATAAGTTGTTAACTTTTGCATACCAAGCAGCAAAAAAGATACCGATTTTATGAACTTGGCGGCGCAAAGCATTCAATTTTCAATTTTCTATTAGTTTCCAGTTATATAAAATACATAAAATCCATATTCGTTTATTAATAAAAAAAATAAAACTCCCAACTGATTATTGCGTTATCTAATTTGTCATAAAATGTGATCGTACATGTTTGTTGAATATTGTACACATTACAGTTACCATATAGGCTTTTTAATTATGTAAATCAATTTTCAATATTATTTTTAAACGGAACCCCCTAATCACCAGTTTGTTAGATTTTGTCGATTTTCGCGTTCTCTAAATTCATTTATGTGGATATATGTATATTAGTGGTTTATGTATTATGTTATTTAAATCGCTACATGAAATGGACTTCATGGTATGTGGCCTGTATGTATATATATTCATTTCGTCGTCTCCTCAATAACAGACTTATCAGTTTTTAAGTTTTATCGTTAGACTTTGTTATTTAAACACAATTTAATTTTGAAGATCAGTGCTGATTTTATCTGTGGTAACGAACTTTTATCAAAATGGTCAAGCTTTAAACTGATAGACGAGATACAATTTTATACTTGTTTAACTATATAGCGACGACTTTGATATATTTAATTAGTTGACACCCAAATAAATTGCCTAATACATCTTTTAGAAAATATTATAAATTTACCAAGTACCGGAAATAGTTGTAAGATTGTTGATATACAAGTCGTATACTTCCTTTTCGGTATACAGATATTTCATATGACTTTTATGTTAATCTGTTTGGCATTGAACTAAACTATGTTTAGTACAAATCGTTTTTTTCGAGTTTTTATCAATATTTTTCCGTTTTGCCATATGCGATTTAGTTTGCCAGATTCATTAACTAATATGATGTTTATAATAATATTAATCGAAATCTTACAAAATATTTGGTAATTTATATTTTTTTGCAGGACGGAATTACTGTGATGTGATACTATAAATAAAATAATGAAAAGGCTGCAAAAGTCCGCTATTGTAGCGTTTATAGTATTATTGTAAACACACGGCACTATTTGGTTCTAGCGTTTTTTCGACTTAGTTCATGTTTCGTTACTTATGAGTAAAATCGCAGTTGATTTCACTTCCAAATGTGTTCCCTATTGTGTTCTTAGCTTCCTCCCGAAATGCTCAGCTTGCGACAGAGCTCACAACTATATCAAGATGTTAAAATCACAATATAAAACACGTAATTGTTTACGCGAAATAAAATGATAAATGATTTCTGAAAAATGGGATATAAACTAAATCGAAAGTCGACAACTGATAGTACAACATTACAGTCCTGAAATAGGCTTTAAATTTCACTTATTTTATTAGGTACTTTGGACTAGACAACTTCTTTGACACCCAAAGTTAAGGCCGATTGCAGGATCTTGAATTGTATATTTCAGCAAATCATCTGCGAAATCCTTTCAATACAAATTACAAGAGGAAGGGGGATTTAAATACCACAAATTTTTTGATAGCTTAATACGGTGTAATTTTATTCTCGTAAAACGAGACATAAACTTCGATAAACTACAGAACCGGAGTTCGTCTATCTTTTGTCACAAGTATGATTAAAATTTCACGCAAAATTATTGTGGTGATAGTTAATTATGTATCTGAGAGCAAAATTTGGTTTAAAACAATTTGACGTTTGAAATGAGAAGCAGCAAATTATTACGTTTACTTGTTCGTACATAGACAGGTTGGAATAGTTAGATGATTCGAGATGATCACATTCACTAGATTTATTCAATGTTTCTTGTCTATCTATCTATCTAAATTTTTGATTTGTGATCTAAGAAGCGATGCAGGTGAAAATCTGGAGATTATTGGAATCCTGAAAATATCAGTAATGGAATTTCTGAATCTCGATCAAAAGCATTGTGATAATTCTTGCTGTATTCGTCATAAAGCTACATCATCCCAGCCCACTTTTCGACAATTTCTTATTTCTATTCCTATTATAATCATTTCGAATCCTACTAGATCCTTTATACCTTGTCATAGTTCAAATATTTTACTAGAATTTTACTGCGAGGTAGCTCGCCGTCTAAAAATGGTTATAAAATCTGTAATCATTTTCGCCAGTACTAACACCTGAAAATAACTCTGAAGTTCCGTAGAAACCACTTTAGGAAACACTAATTCTAATACCAGTCACAGGATATATGAACTATGTTCTAGATTAATACCATAATTCTACTATATTTTGTAGTCTTATTGATCTCGTTTGTTTCCGTTGCTAATCAATCAATACAAATACCTTAATTTATCCTGGTTTGCTAAAAATGTGATTACCTCAAAAAACGTATTACTTACCATAGGCTTTTGATTACATATCCATCCAACTGTTTCTCATAATTAAGACTTCTAAAAGTAAATACGTTTATCTTTTGTCGATTGCAATACCGTCCTAGGTAGGTGTTTTTAAAAACCATTTTTTTTTTAATTTCAGTCACATGTCAATATCCATTAGATTAGATCTTTAACGACTTCTCTCAGTGGTGAAGCCTGCAATTTTAGTTATGGATGAGGTTTAGAACGGTGTCGACCACTGCCTAAAGAATGTTAAATCCAATAATTTAATCTTAAAACATGAAATTTTACGGTTTTTGTTTTTTTCATTCCAACCATATTTGATGTGAAAAATTATTTTAGTTCCCTCGCAAGCAACAATTATTTTAGTAACAATGACCATAAACTAACCAAAAATTATATTTCAAGCTGATTTATTATGCTGCAAAATTTTGTGGCACCCATTACATCAAACTTAACATTAAATTTTGTTAATACTGATAAATGGCAGAAAATATTTAAACTATTTCGGCCATCATTAAATCATATATGTATTTGGAATTTTGGTATTTTTTTAAACTTTGCTTCCCATGATGGTACCGAGTTTTAACAATACATAGAACTTGAAAATCGTGACTCTTTAATTTATTTTTGAATTTATCACATATTATTCAATGTAATTATCGAGTAAATATTGAACGTTTTATTGGGCGATTTAATACAATAAATATAAATAAGTAAACTAATATACAAATCTATTACTAATCAAATTTTTTGTTTTCTTCATAGGTACTGGTGAATCGGGAAAATCAACTTTTATAAAACAAATGAGGATTATCCACGGTAGTGGTTATTCAGATGAAGACAAAAGGGGGTTTATAAAACTGGTATATCAAAATATATTCATGGCTATGCAATCAATGATACGTGCAATGGAACTGCTCAAAATTCAATATAGTTCACCTAAAAATTTAGTAAGTGTACGAAAAGAATGAGAATTATGCTGAGCTTTATTATAATTGTTGTAATTTTTTAATTTTAGGATAATGCTGAATTGATTAGAAGTGTAGATTTTGAAACAGTTACAACATTTGAGCCACCATATGTTCAAGCAATTAAAGATTTATGGGCCGATGCTGGTATACAAGAATGTTATGATAGAAGAAGAGAATATCAATTAACAGATTCTGCTAAATAGTAAGTAGTTACATAATTGTTTAAGTAAAATTTCATTAAACATTAATTCAATTTTCCCATCGTTTATTAAAAAAAAAATAAAGCTATTTAAGTGAAATTGACCGTGTCGCTGCACCCAACTATCTTCCAACGGAACAAGATATTCTTAGAGTTCGTGTTCCAACAACAGGAATTATTGAATATCCATTTGATTTAGAGGAAATTCGTTTTAGGTACCAAACTGTTTCAAAAATTATATTTAGCATGCAAATAATATTTTATAATAATATAATTTTGGCATTATTATATTGCAAAAGGGGTGGCAAGGGTATTTTGTTTTGTTCCTAACCTGCATGTTTGTTTCTGTTTTTCATTCTAACAACTTCGTTCGTTACTTTATTTATCGATTTATATGAGAAAAGAGAAAATCTCTCGAAATCCAAAAATTTCAATCTCCAAATCATTCCATTCAAAAAAAAACATTCACTTTTTAATTGTTATGATGTTTATTACTGTTTTGTGTTTGTTTATTTATTTATTTTGCTCACATATGATTAAACCATACGCAAATTTAACACATTTATTATAAACAAAAGTTACTTGAGCGATATGGCTAGAATTGAGGATGCAGCATACCTACCAACGGAACAGGATATTCTACGTGCTCGTGCACCAACAACTGGTATTATTGAGTATCCATTCGATTTAGATGGAATTATATTTAGGTATTATGATCGTGATCTCTCAATCGTACAAATCGCTCGACGTATCGCTCGTATTGTTTTGCTTTGAAATGCTTTATATTACTAGCGCTTAATAAAGTACATAATAAATTACAAAGTTTCAAATTATTTAAATTAATATTATTTATATTTCCAATATAGAATGGTAGACGTCGGCGGACAGCGATCTGAAAGAAGAAAATGGATTCACTGTTTTGAAAATGTCACATCAATTATATTCCTTGTTGCACTTTCGGAGTACGATCAAATTTTATTTGAATCCGAAAATGAGGTAAACAGTGTTAAATTACTTTGAAATTATACATATTTTATCACAAATTCTTTTCTTTTGTTTTGTAGAATCGTATGGAAGAGTCAAAAGCTTTATTTAAAACAATTATAACGTACCCATGGTTCCAGCATTCTTCGGTTATTCTCTTTTTAAATAAAAAAGATTTACTTGAAGAAAAAATTATGTATTCACATTTAGTAGATTATTTTCCAGAATATGATGGTAACTATTAATTATTTTTATTTAGTTTAATACCATTTAATTATTACATTAAGGATTTTATACCTACTAATATAATAAATGATCAAATCTTATAAAGGACCAAAATTAGACGATAAACCAGCTCGGGAATATATATGTAAATTATATTTAGTATGTAATCCAGATCCGGATCGAATGTGTTATTCACATTTTACTGTCGCTACAGGTGTATCAATAATTTATACTATATAATTTTTTGTTGCAAACGATCGTAATATTATCGCTATTTTGGTATATCGCTAAACACGTCCCAGGCCCCTAATACTTAAACTATAGTCTTATTAAAAGTAGTGTAGATTTTGTATTTTAAAATGTATTTCGATTTGTTTTTGTTTTTACGCTAATTTTAGGTCCTCAAAGAGACGCTATAGCTGCAAGGGAATTCATATTGCGTATGTTTGTAGATTTGAATCCAGATTCAGAAAAAATTATTTATTCGCATTTTACTTGCGCGACAGGTAAGCTTGAATTTATTTGAACTAGATTTATTGTGTTGCTCTTTTGTAAGGAGCGACGATAATTATACATTTTGGCATGCTTATAATTTTGTTTGCGGTTTTATATTTTGAAATGCTTTTTGGGGGCTTATATATATATGTTTTTTACTATTTATTATCGTTTAATTATCGTGGTTTATTCAATATAAGTAGTATAATATAAAATTATTATACAAGTATGTATAAAGTTAGATTTATCAAAATTTCTAAAAATATGAAAAGCTTTATGTAATTCTATTTAAATCATGTGTATTAACGGGCGTTTAATTCAAAATTTATTTTTAAGAATTGAGTACATTTCAAAGAATTAAAATAAATTCCAAATTGACATTTTATCCACCAGTTTGTCCTACGCGAAAGCGTTATACTCCTACTAAACGCTTACGTAAACTTTTTATCTTCACAGTATGTATTCACAATTGAGTCATTAACGAAAAATGAGTAAACTCAAATATACAATCCAATGGCAGGAAGTAAACACAATTTTCAAAAAACAAAGTTAAAAAATATTTTTTTGCTAAACTAGCACAGAAACAAGATTTAATCAGGAGAAAAACCCCTTTCTCGTTAAACTGAATTTACGATCAGAAGATTAAAGCAAACTCAAAAAGTTATTTTTGATTAGCTAATTTTGATCGAACTGGACCGAATTAATGATGTCATGTGGCTTCAGTCGTTTAGAATAATTATTGTACCTTGGTATTTATTAATGTTGAGACGTGACAGATGTAAGAGAGCATCTACAATATTCCAATGAGTTGGAATTGCGCTTGAAGAATAAAATTTTTTTGATTTGGCCTATTCCTAGTTAGTTAATTTATTTTTCCAGCAAACCGGAGAAAGAAAGGAATTGTATTGTTTTCGAAAAGCTTAAACCTAGAATCTCGAATTAATCTGTGTCACAAGCATCACTTTAATTACGGGAGCACACGTATTCCAACGTACGTTTTGCACAAAGTCATGACAAACGCTTTAAAATACTAGAAATAAATAGCTGCGTTTTTGCGAAAAACAATCGAGTAGAGTTCGCGATAGCTTTTTCAAATTTATTCAATTTAAAATTAAAAATTTCATTTTTTTTAATTAAATAATTTAGATCTAATAATAATCTAAGTATAACAAAAAAAATAAATCATAAAATTTCTATAGTTTACTTGTAAAATCGTTGTTCTGTATAGTTCTGAACAGTTTCCTTATTATACAGAACTATATAGTACATTGATATTACAAGTAAACTATAGAAATTTTATAATGTATTTTTTTTTGTTGTACTTAGATTTTTATTAGATCTAAATTGTTTAATTTAAAAAAAAATGAAATTTTTAATTTAAAAAGGGATAAATTTGAAAAAGCTATCGCGAACTCTACTCGATTGTTTTTCGCAAAAACGCAGCTATTTATTTCTAGTATTTTAAAGCGGTTGTCATGTCTTTGTGCAAAACGTACGTTGGAATACGTGTGCTCCCGTAATTAAAGTGATGCTAGTGACATGGACTGAACAATACAACTATTTTTGTAATGTAACATACAGATTAATTCGAGATTTTAGGTTTAAGCTTTTCGAAAACAATACAATTCCTTTTTTTCTCCGGTTTGCTGGAAAAATAAATTAACTACCTAGGAATAGGCCAAATCAAAAAAATTTTATTCTTCAAGCTATTCGTAAATTCGAAATTCGTATTCGTCGCCGTATTACAGTAATTGTGTTGACCAATATGCGACAGACATTTTGATGTTGGCTAAAACCAAATACGTTACAAGTGTGCCTCACATGTTTGTGTATTTTGTCGTCACTGTCGAAAATTATTTTACGTCCCTATAAAGTTTGTCATTCTCATTTGCTATAATGCATTAACTATATAGAACTTTGATTTTTGATTACTGGATAATTTTAAAATTCATCTTCTGGGCACAACCTTAAACTGAATACCTAAACAGTTGAAAAAATTAATTTGAAAATTAGGAATTTTGATAATTCTTTTACCAAAATTCGATTTCTAGTTTTTTGGTGTTTATGAAAATGGAAAACTTATTTTCGAAAGGTTGATTTTTTCCTAAGATTGTTTTAAATTATTTTAGAGAATAGAAAATAATAAACCTACACATGGCACATTAAAAACTTCCATAGTCGTATTTTTTTTCTGATGAGTACTGGAAGTGTGATCTGAGCCCCTGAATAACCCTCTACTTACTTTTGTAGCGAGCGCGACAGGCATTAATTATGTATATACATTTACATACATGTGTGTTTTCTATTGTTAAATATTGCTCTCCTATCTAAATGGGATAGAAACTTTTTAAAAAGCATTTTATACAATTTTTGAAAATTTCAGAGATTTTTGCACAAATCGACTAACGTGGAAGAGGAAATTATTTAGGATATTTTAGAGGTTATGCTTTCTTTTCTCTAAAGCTATAAGGAAAAAACTGCAATATATTAAATAAAAGAACGAGATAAGTATACGTTGTCGTGATGAAATTTCTTCTATGAGAAGGCAATGCTAAGAATCAGCAAATTCTTTAGTTGCCTGATAGTAATGAGGTGGTGTAATCGCGATGAACTTGCTATCTTCGTGCTAAAGAAAGCAGTACAGTAATAACATTAATAACTCTATATGATCTCGTGCCGTCATATCGTTGTCCATTTGTGCTAAGCCTGAGTTTAATATCATTCGCATACGAAATTTGTACGATTCCGGTTATACCTTTTGTTACTGAAATTTACATGTACAAATTTTCTTTCATTCAGCTTTTTTCACACACATAACATATTGCTAGATTATGTCGTCCCTGCTATTTACAGGTCATTGTAACTATGTGAAATGTTTTTCCTGTTGTCTGTCTCAAAAGTGGGTGGAAGGTATTTTAAGAAGTTTATGCAATAGCTTTTGAAGAGGAATACCCAGTATCTTTTCTTTCCTTGATCGATTCCTTTAATTGGCAGTTTTTCAAATAATTTATCGGCACGTGGTTTTTGAATTTTGGGGACTACCCCACTGCTTCTTACATATTAAGTTGAGTTGTTACAGTAGGCCAATGCAAATTAGCCCGCTAACTGTTGATGCTATTTAACGTTTGCTAATGTTATTATTTGGACAGTATTCATTTTAAAGGAAAAATGTTTAACATAAAATAAGCAATGAAATAACTTAATAAATATATAACATCGCAAACATAAGTGTTTAAAACAATCATACCTCTAAAGCTCCTCATATATTAACGATACATACGCTATACTCTTTATTGTTATATGCATCTTTTCTTTTAAAGTGACTACCTTAATAAATTCTTCTTCAATTTTTAGTCCTTTTTAGTGTTTTTTCGTTTACGAAATGATTTACCACATCTTTATTTAAGGTAATTTTTGTCATTTTCTATCAATAATCACAAGCATATTTGATACAAAAAAAATATTGTGTAAGTGTATTGTATAACCCATTTAAATTGCATAACCCATGCGTTTTTTGATGAAATTTTTTCCTCTGTTTCGTTACTCTTTATAAAATTGCTCTTTGGTTGCAGTGTATGATATTTATTTTTGACGCTGTTTGCGGTAGGCAGTTGGCGAAACACACTTATGTTACTCCCGGGGTAATTTTCTATACTCTAGGTTTTTTGGTGGAGTATACGATTTTGTTGTTGTTATAAATCTATTCGCCATTTTTTTTTCTGTCATTTGTCAAAATATACGGACGGCGCGTTGGTAATTTGATTAGTGAAATTATAAAAATCAAATATAAATAATGAAGTAAACATTAGAGAGTAGTAGAGTAGTACATTTTTGTTCCATTGAAACAAAATGGTAGTAAAAAACGAGGGTCACATTTTGGGAGTGAGAAAAAATCTATGAAAATCGACATTAATAAACACATTTTTTTAAAACATTTGTTTTTTTTTCGTTTTTGTTTTGTTTCGCAAAAATACAAATTTTTAGCTGAAGGCAGAAATATTTCTATTTTACGATATTTGGAAAATACACAGTTCTGGAATGTTTTCCATTAATACATTTGCATGCCAGGGTACTTACTATTCTCGGGGTTTTCGAGAATAAATCGTTGGGACTTATTAATTTTCATAATTAAAATCATTAAAAATGTATATGACTAAAATCATTAAATTTGTATCTTTGAAATTCATAATACAATATATATTTATAATTTTATCAATATTTCATGTATGTATTACAATGATTTGACACCTTAAGAGATGTCGTACATTTTTCGCTACAGAAAATTTCTTAATACCACCACATTTTCGATAGTATCGAATAAAAAACGATTTTGAAAATTTCATAACAAGAAATTGATTGAAGTACTTATATGATGAACCAGAAATATATTCAATAGTTGAAGACTATTGAATATAGTTCTGTTTCATCATATAATTGCACTTAAACCAAAGCCAATGGCATGCGCATTTGAAAAATCCTTAAATTATTAGAAGGATTATGTGAGCGAGATGGTGTAATGGTAACATTTATTTTGACAAAACCGGCTTCTACGAATTTTAAATAATAATCTAGCAAGCTCTGAAAAGAATTAAAAATAACTCGTTTGAGAACATGGTTAAGAGCATTCAATTTCAGCTACAATCATTTCGATAATTTAAGAAGTAAATTTGATCACTTGGAAAAAAATGCTACCTCCGTTATTACATAGTCTGCTATAAAAATGGTTTTATTTTAAGCATTGAACCTGGGATCAATAATGCAGACGTTGCAGTAGTTGAAGATGCCCTATTCAAAGATGTTTTGGTAGCACAACGTAAAATATTACAAATAAACTACAAAGGTTTTTTCAAAGTTGTCATAGAAAAACATAAAGGTTTTTAGAAATTTAAAACTAATTTCGTTAAAAATCTTAACAGTTCTGAACAGTGAACGAATAAATGTATCAAAATTTAAATAATAATTTCAGAAGTTTGTTTATTCAAATTTACACTCCTAAAAATACTGCATCCAATCCTACTTTATTTTCGAATAAAAATGATTTGTTGAGGCATTTTAAGTGGCCATAATAACACAAAATCGTAGAGTTAGTACTAAAATGCTGTCATATTCAAATTATACATGAAGGCTGAACCACCGAATATGTACTAATATAACCAGAACATATGTGTAGACCAAGATATTGTTTTCCTGCCTTAAATTTTTTCTAGGAAACATAACTTTTAACTTTGAATATTTGTAATTAATGTGGTGATTTTATCTTAACTAACTTTTTTTGGTTATAATACTGTCAAAACGTCTTTATGAGTTCGTTAATGTTTATTTGAAATAAAAATATTCAAAAATAATTAATTTTTTCCCTATCTTCAGTGAGGCAAGGTCAAAAAATTAGTCGATATTTTTTCCATACAAAAAACAGCATTATGACGTTTCTGTAGGTATTCTGTGGCTAAACCACTTCAAATGGCAAAGACTCCAATTCCAAACGGATTTGGAATCATACGAATTTGAGTAAATCTTAGTTAGCACACTCATACAGTTTTAATTGTTTACTTTGAATAGCCAATAACAGAACATTGCAGAGTTTGTACCAAAATGCCATTATCATCTGATGATTCTCCTATGGGTTTAACCCTTCAAATAGGATAAATGTCATTTCTAAACTGATTGATAGATTACGATGTTATTTTGAGTGATACATTAAACGACTAAACGGCATATCGCAGTTCCAAAATCTTTAGGTTATGTTAGTTTTACGTGAAAAGACCATATGCTTTAACAAGTCTCCAGGCCACAATTTATTTGTATGTCAGTAGTCCTTGTATTAGGTTCTACAGTGGATTTTCTGTTAAAGGCTAGAATGCAGCAGACGTGTGTCGATTTTTCTGTTAAATGCTAATACGCAGCTGACGTGAAATGATATTTTCGCTTGTCTCCTAATTTAATTAGATAAATTATTACATGAAAAATTAGTTTGTCGATTTTCGTAAGATTGTAAAGCAGATTATTATTTTTTTTATAACTTCATGTTAAATTATTTTTTATATGAGTTTATTCAACATAATAATAATTGATAAAATCTCAAAAATTTAGCTTTCCCTGGGAATAGGGAATTTTGAAAAATATTTTCATAGCATTTTTGTTTAAATTGTATTTTTCTGGCCAACTGAGGGAATAAGTTTGGTGTAAATATTTTCGAAACAATGGGTGTATCCAGCCCATGTAAGCCCCACTAAAAATAGTAGGCCTCACACATATTAGCTGTGTTCCAATGGAGAAAGCAAACTACTCACAAGTACTTGTAACTACTCGCAGCTACCCATGCTCAAATGGTGGTGTAGATGTTGAAAGTAGTTACGCATAAATTTGACGGTAGGTATATTAGTTTCAAAAAATCTAACAGATGGCTTTGTGATGGTTTGATTATGTTGAAATGTCAGATTTATTACAATTTTTTGTTTGTTTATATTCGATTGATTAACAATAAGGGATTTTTGTGGAAAATTACTTATCAAATTGCAATAAAATTTGTAAAATTACAATTAGCTACTAATTATAACTATTAAATTGATCCAATTATAAATATCCTAATATATATATTTAAAATTATTAAACTGATGGAATTGATTCGACTATTAAAGCGTACGCACAGATTAAGGCTTTGCCTTCATGGTAAGTCCAATTTTTGACATTATGATGTATTACCAAATTGTCTGAAAATATTCAAACAAATTTGATTTTGTACAACAAAATATGTTGCTGTCATAATTTTGCCCGTTCCTTTGGTTATCTACTCACAAGTACTTGTGAGTAGCAAATTGTTTCCATTGGAACACAGCTATTATAGGCTGGATACAAAATATCTCACTAAAAAACTGTAACGACGATGTTGTTTAGCGAATCAAAAAATGTCTCTCTACTTTTGAGTAGGTATTTTTTGGTTTGAACCTGTTGCTAACATGGGCTGGTTATATTTTTCTCTATAAAAATTTTGTGGAACAAAAGTTTCCCAATTAACTTTGTTTTGAAAATGTTTGCACTAAACTTATTCCTTTATTTAGTAGGCCAGTATGCCCCATTTGGGCAAAAATGCTATGAAAATATTTTTCCCAATCTACTATTCCCAGGGAAAGCCAGAATAGTGCCACTCAGTGAAAAATGTGTAGAGTTAAACAGAGACTTCTATATTCTAAAACGAAAAATACCAATTTCACTAGCTACGTGAAATTTCCGTTTTCGCGTGTATCATTTTTATATGTAAAATTTCATTGTAATTCAGCTGCGTACTAGGCAAGCTTTAACATTTAAAAGCAACTTATTAAAAACAAAAACGATGGAAGCAAATTAATAATTTATATTTATGATTGATTTTCTATTTGGTTTTAATTATTTTTTTCAGAAATCATGCTTTTAGAATTTTTCCTAAATCTAGCAGATGGATTTACTTATTAAATTTAGAGCTATATTACTTTAAATTATGTTCTTAATTCTATTGACCATAACGAGATTAGTGTTGTTTGTGTTCAAGTTTAGCAGTACCCTAAATTATTAATACAATATTTTCATTCATACACTTATTCTAGTATTTATTAGTGATTCGTCTAATAATTGCAATTTCAATAGTATGTATATTTATATTACGATAAAAGTAGAATTTAATAAGTAATATGTACGAGTATGTATATTGTACTTAAATCTAGAGTTGGCTTTAATACAATAATTTTTGTGTTTAATAAAAAAATACTAATATTTATATTTTTTACTTTTTTTGTGTTGTTTAATCAAACTGCGCTCATGCCCTAAATGCTTCTGGATTTTCATATTTAAAATGAATAGACACCGAAAACATAAAATTAGTATTCTGCGCGGTAAAGGATACAATTATGCAATCAGCGTTAAAAGAATTTAATTTAACATAAGCCGAAAAACGTTTACATTTCGATTATTTAAAAAAGGGACGATTACGATTTTATTATTATTCTTTATTATGTTAATAATATTTCCAGATACGGAAAATATAAAAACAACAACCGGTTTTCTGCGTACAATTATGCAATCAGCCTTAAAACAATTTACTTTAACATAAGCCAAAAAGCACTGCGCGTGTGCCTATCGCTTATCTAAACAAAAAAGATCCATATTGAAAACAAATTTTATTAATGTTAATAAATTTCCAGATACGGAAAATATAAAAAAAATTGCCGGTAGTCTTATGGACACTCTTTTCCGCAAACTACTTGATGATATAAATTTGGCATAATATTTTTGTAATTATGATTATTTTATATTTTATTTGCATGTTTCTTGTTATATTATTATTATATTTTCATTAATAAAATTTATGTTATATAAATAAACTATATCTTTTTATTTTTTTGGGGGGTATTTGTATTTATTGACTTATTAACAACTATTGTAATAATATATTAAATGTAATATTTTAACATTATTGACAATAAAAAAATATAATTCTAAAATTTTTACAGATACTGAGAATATACGTTTTGTATTCGCTGCTGTAAAGGATACAATTTTACAGTCTAATCTTAAGGAATACAATTTGGTGTGAACAAAAAATAAAATTATTAATAATAATAAACACATAATAAATAAAACAAATTATTTATATAAATATATATATCATAAATTATTTACTAAATATGATAAATTTGTAATAGAAATTAAAACAAAAAAAATTTTCTTTGTATTTTATTATGATTATTATTTTTTTTTTTATTATTATTATTGTTTTTAATTAAACCGTGGCTATGTATATATAACTATATATTATATATTAATATCGAATTAAATATATAAAAACAATGTTTTTATTTTATTTTTTTCTCTTTTTATTTAATTTAAAAGCTTAAAAATAAATAGTAATTATGTAAAACTTCGATTATTTCACGAAAAATCAAAATAAATCGCTTAATTAAATTTTACCACTACTTTTTATAATAAGAAATCGTTAATGTACACAAAACTAAATCTGTTGGGATGTTATATAATCATAAATTCAACATAATAAATTATTTATACTTTCTATATATTTTTTTTTTTTTTTTTACTTAGAGATGGGACCAGACAAAATTAACTTAATTTTCTTTTTTAAAATAGTTCAGTAATTTCAACAGATCAAAAATAACAACAGAAGTAAATTAACGAGGTGAATATTTTGAGCTAGTCGTGCGCCGTCACATCCACACACGTAAAATATCTAATTTTAATTTGTTATTTGAGTAATTGTCCGTTTTTAATTATATTTTTTAAATTACCACTAGTTCAAAAATCTAATGTCGCACATAAACATAGTTTGAAGTATTTACTTAGTGAGAGAAAACATCTAAATTTCGCTGCGCTATTTAATCATATAATTTTATTTATTTATTAATTATTTATATGTATATATATTATGATATATATATTATAAATAATGTGTAATAAACTAAAAATACATTTTTAACACACGCACAAAAATATGAAGATAAATTTCATTTTTATTTTAACTATTGTTACAAATTCCATATAAATGTTTATTATATGCAGCATAATTTGCACAATTATAATTTCTCTGTTAAATTTATTTTATAAAAATAAAACTGTTTTTTTTTTAAATTAAGTAATTAAAATTTAGAGGATCGAATTTGTATTTAAATAAAGAATGAGAAACTTGTGATTAAAAAAATTTTTTTTAATTACATTTAATATATAATCTCAATATAAAATAAAACAAAATTAGAAATTAAAAAAAAATGAAAATGCACACAAACGTTTTTCTCAGACTTAAAATACATTTATTGTAATTTATTTTATTTATTTTAAATAAATAAAAATAAAATAAATTATAAAATCAGTGCATAAATATTATTTTTGGGTAAAAATAAATATAAATAAATATTAGATGCATATTGTAATTCAATGTGATTCTTAGAATATATATTTTATCTAGAATATGCATTAGTTTTTTTTGTTGTTGTTTTATTATTATTAATTTTTTTTTATTTTGTGCCAAAAGCCAATTTATTATTATATTCTTTTTGTTTTTATTTTTTCATAAAAAATAAAATAATTGGATATATTGTTTTATTATTTGTTCATTTCTATTTAATTATTCATTCTTAATTAATTGATAAAAAATATATTAATTATATTTGTCTCCTTGTATGTATAACTATAATTAAATAAAACTTTTTATATAAATTAAATAATAAAATTAATATTACTCTGAGGTTTTGTGGCTTTTTTATTATTAATTAATTAAAATTAATATATAAATATAAAACAAGTTACATTAAAAAAATTTATTGATTATCTTTTTTCCTATTAAAAAAAAAAATAACACATTAAAATAAAATTCTTAATTTTTTTTATTATTTTTATTTTTATATATAAATAATTTTATTAAAAAATAAATAAATATATTCATAAAATAATTTATTTTAAAAATAAAATACTATAATAAAACATGTTTATATATAAAAATATTTTACCATATATTTTTTAATAAAAATTATAAAATAAATAAAAAAAACTCGTGGCGCATTTAAATAAAATAAAACCATAATATATAAATAAATATAAAATATTTAAATTTATTTAAAAACAAAAAAGAAATATAATTAATTTTATATATAAATTAAATGAAGCAAAAATTAAATATAAACTAATTTAAAATTAATTATTTTTTTATAAATAAATTAATTTTTTCTTTTCCAACTTACACAAACAAAAATTCGAAAAATCATTTTGGAAGTCATGAAATTTCGAATTATTCATAAATTTATATTTATATATTATATATTCTCATATATATATATACATATAAATATATTTATAAAAGAAAAAATTAAATTTATTTAAAGTTAAATTAATTACATATATTAAATACTACTTTTTTATAAATAAAAATAAAATAAAATCCTATAATTATTTATATGTGTGTCAAAAAAAAAATAAAAAGTAAAATCAAAAAAAAATATTAAAAATTATTTTATTTTATTTTTTTATTATTTTATTACTTTTATTAGTTTTTTTTATATATACATATTTTAAATGTTACTCAAGAGCAAGAAATTTTTACCTTTTTTTACTTTATTTTATTTTATTATTTATTTACAAACAAATGAAAAATTTTATATACAATATTTATTTATAATTTGTTATATATTTTTGTGTATTTTAATTATATTATAATTACTATTAATATAAATATATATATTTAAACGTTATTTTTTTATATATTTAAAAAAAGGTAAAAATTTTTAACATAATAAACAAAACAAAAAATAAATTAAAAATTTATTAAAAAAATTATTCAGTTACAAAAAAAAAAGAAAATAAATAAATATTATGCACGTATTGTATTTAAAAATAATAATAAAAAATATTATAATTAAAAAAATTGATTTATATTACAAAACAAAAATAAGCATAAATAAGTAAATAAAGATGGAATTATAAACTAAATTTTTGTAATTAAAAATTAATTTTTCCTATATATAAAATAATAAATCGCTTTTAAATTTTTGTTTATAATCACGATTTTGAATGAGCCAATGAAAAACGTGATTTTAAATAAATCCAATTAAAAAATATAATAATAATAAATTAACAAACAAACCGATACAAGGAAAAATTAATTTGAAATGTACGCACAAAAATATCAATTTAAAAACGATTTTTTATTTATTTATTTATATTTAAAACAAAAAAAATATTTATTTTTAAAATAAACTAAAAAAAACAAACAAGAAACTAAAAATAAACATAATAATAAAATATATGAAAGAAAAAAGAACTAAAAAATAATAATTGTATTATTATAGTTTTTTTTTTAAATTAAAAAAAAATATTTAATATTAAATGATGAAAAAATGAAATAAATAAATAAAAATAATTGTGTAACTAATAACGGGTAGAATTTCTAAGAAATTATTCCAGGTTGGCCTAAAACGAAAAAGTTGAGTAGATTCGACCAACCGATTACAAAAATTCAATCACTCTAAATAACCCTAACTATATAATGTAGAAGAAATTTGATTCTACCAACCTCCGCAGAGAGCGAAAACAAATAAACAGAAAATATAGATTTCTATACTATAAGCATCATTATTCACTTAAGCGATGCAGAGTGAAAACCTGGACTCATCACAAATTACTCGCTTAACCCTTTCATTCAGACTTTGTCAAGAGGGGCCGGAAAAATATTTAGTTATCGAAATTACTACTTATACACCTTAAATAAGTCATCTGGCTAGAAAAATTATTAAAAAATGTATGAGGGATGTTTTTGGAGAATGTACATTTATATGTACATTCCGAACTGGAGGTTGTTATTATCCCAATTGGAGCTCATATAAAAACTAAAGAAACTAACGGATTTCAGGTGGAAAAATGTGTTTATTTTATAAATTTATGTCTTCACGTACATTTTTGTTTATAAATAAAAAATAAATCAGAATGGAAATCAATTCAATGGATGAAATTCAGCGAAATAATTTCTGTCTTTATTGAGGCATAAATATACCATACATTTATCGCATATAAAGTGGGAACGGTCTTTACAATTCGTATTTTTGCATCGACTGGCTTCTTTTTTTGATCGTGTTTTGGCATGTGGTCGAACCTTTTCAGCTGAATTTCTTTAAGAGGCTTATTCTCAAAGTTTCGCTTTGTTGGCGGCATTGTATCAGTCAAGGTTTCCGGCTAGACGTCCTCTGGATTTGAAGGGCGACCGCGCTTTATAGCATCCGCTTTAGCTTGTTTAAGGGATTGAGCTAAATAAATTCGAAAATGTAATAAATTTAAAACATTTTTTGATTTTTTTTTGTTTTTAATGCAGTGCTGCCTGTACTCTAGCCAAACTTCATCCTCAGTACCAATTTCCACAAAGTTTGATGCAACATGAATTGGTTTTGAATCCAACCATTTCACAATCGTTATTTTGCCATCATCACTCGTTAGACGGTCCGAATAACCTCGTTTTTTTTTCTTAAATTCGGTTCAGGAAAAAATCGTATGGCATTCCTAATTTACCACAAAGTACGTAGACTTTAATGCCCCAAGGATTTGGCTTGCCTTTTATATATTGTTTGATAGATAGCTTACCTTTAAAAGGAATAATTTGCTCATCTACGCATACTGATGGTTCATTTATTTCTAACGATAATAAATACGTTCGAATAAAATCAATGAAAGGGCGAACTTTATAAAACCGGCACGCACATTTTTTGGCATATCTATTTATTATATGAAGACTATTTGTTATATGAAGATTATTTCGAAGCTGAAATAATCGGTCGCTCGTCATAGTACCTCTAAATAATTCAATCCCAAGAGCTTTATCAAAATACAACCGGATTCTTGGAAGTTTGAAAAACCCCATTGCTATTTGTAGCCCAAATAACTGTTTTATTTCGGATATGTTGTTGTGTTTGTAGTTGCTTATCATTTTTTGTTCTGCGTACAAGTTAGTGAAAAAAACAATTTGTTCAAAAATTGTGTCCGGCAAATAGTTTTTGAAATATTCCAAGGGAGTTTTAATGGGTGGAAAATCATGTAATTCGACACTTGGAAGAAATTCCGAAATTTATGGATGAAATTGTAACCGGCTCCATTTGATATTTTCTTTTTTCGTGTACTGAAAGCTTTCTATGTTATCAATTATTTCAAAGTGAACATTTTCATCTAGTTTAACTGTATGTTCGTCCGTTCCAATATCAATAACTTGGGGAGTCGCAACATCTTGGCCTGCAGAATTAAATGCGTCTTGCTCTAGATCCAATTCTAATATTTCGTCATCCGCGTTTTCCTTTCTTATCTTATCCTTTTCGTTCTATATCTACGATTCATTTTCCTAAAGAAATTAACCAAATATAAATAACCATCAAAAGGGAATGTACATAAATATGTACATGTAAAAAATCATGTACATTACTATTTGTACGGACTGTACATTTTTATGTACATCAAATTTCGTACCTCTTTACATAAAATGCTAATTGTAAAATCACATAAAATCAATTACTATACCACCTTTATGATGAATGTAACACAAAAATTCAGAATTTTAAAACAATTTTAACTATCCAAAGTTACTAGCTAACAATTTTAACTATCCTAGTTACTGACTAGGATAAAATTTCACTTGAACTCTCGTTCATAAATCACTCGTATTTGAACAAACGGTATTAAATATAACAACAAACGCATGAAAAACGAAACTACCCAGTGCTTGCGCAAATACGCCAGTTTTAATTCTCATACAATTGTTTGCAAGTTATTGGTGATAAAAAAGCTATGTACATTATTATGTACATTTCGAACCAAAGGGTTAAAATGAATTCGTTCCTCCGAATTTTATTAGCGAACACGCCTTGGAGTCAAATACACCCTCACAGTAAAAAATCGGATAAATAGTCAAAAGTTATTTAATTGATAAAATTCATTCGTTTATGGTATTATACAAGTACGACAAAATGAATATAAAATTGTTAGTACTAATTTAAAACACAAAATTCTAAATTAATGAAATTTTCCTAAAACTATAAATATTACTGGAATGTAATTAAAGTTGGATCAATGTATTTAAATATTTTTGACAAATAATGAATTTCTCACTTGGTGTCATATGTGAAGGTCTCTCATTCAGGGCAAGAATCAGAATAGCAAAATTGAATTAAGGTGATGTTGCGTCGCCAGGGAACGATTATTTTTTTAAAATTACCACAAAACAGTATCTTATTTTTCTAATCTGCGCCTTGTGACTAGGGCTAATTGAATCAAATACTCAATTTCCTTAGACGTATCACTTCATGCGACAGTAGTTAAAATTTCAAGTGATACAAATTGTCATTTGAAGTGATGCAGTCGCAAGGAAATATTTATAAAGCAGCATACTAAGATTTAAAACATAGTCAAAACGACTTTATTGAACAATTATTTTGTAAGTTACGATTTAATGATCTAGTAACCAAGAAGATGAGTAGTCATCACTTGAAGTGATGCGACTAGGGCAATAGGGGTGCAAACAAATTTATTTGGATTGAATCAAACAAATATTTTATCTCAATTTATTAAGAAGACATTTTTTTAAACCTTATACTAATCGCTAGATAATAACTTCTTCAACATTTTGTATATAAAACTTACAGTTTAACGGAAAAAATTGTGAAATTTGGTTTGTGAGCGAGAAAGTCTATTAAAAATTCGATAATTTTGAAATATAAATTCTAATAAACTGTCGTGATAAAAAAACGTGCATTAATCCCTTGCAAATTTATTTGACTTTGCTACAAAATAATAACTAAATCGTTACCTAAATTACATGGCCATAAAGTTATTTGAAATATACTCTCTCTCTCTCTCTCTCTCTCTCTGGCACTATATCCCATCAAGGGATTTGGCCGCCTCAAATGAGGTTTCATAATCATATTTTAATTTCGGACAATGAGTGATTAATTCATTGATCCTAAACCAGCCGTGACATTTTTTCCTTGTCACCACCGGTAATCGAACCCGAGACCTCCGGTCGCTGGAGCAAGCATGCTGACCACTTTGCAACCGGGCTCGGAAATATACCCATTTGTCAAAAATTTAGACAAAGTATAATAATCATTTAAAGATAAATTCGTAATGGTCAGATTTTCTTCTTTTCACAGAAAGTTTGTCAAAATTAGTCTGTCTCGGAACTCGTGTTGGTTACTTAATCAACCCTCAGTGGTAGCCCCATTGCGGTTTTTCCGGATATTTGAAATTGAAAAATATTTTGCTGTAATTACGATTTGCATTAAATTTTTTATCTTCATTTTTATGAAGATAAAACCACACCTCATTACAAGTTTATATCAATTTTAAGTACGTATGTATATGTTTATAAGATAAAACGATGTATAAAATTTCAAAAATATGCGGATCATAATTTCACCCAAAAATTAACGTTGAAATTGTTATGAAATGGAATTATTTGTTCCCAATAAAAAATTACATACGCCAACAGACACTGGGAAATAAAAAAATTCCAACTGCACAAATTCTTCATTCCCTATTCTGTTGAGGTAGATTCTTCGTCAGTTTTTAAGTCGCTTTGTTGTTATGATTAACCCCTCTTTCCATTTCAGTGGAATTCTACCATTGTTCCAAATTTCTGTAGTTGTTCAGTGTCGATCATATAAACAGAGAAAGGTTCGTAACATGATACAAAAAAACTTCTCTATCAGATAGGCTCAATATAGGAACCGGTTGTCGCTACTATATGTGTTCACATTTACAAGTTCTCTAGCTGCTACCAAGTTAATACAATTATAGTTCTTGTATATCCGATAAATTTTGTTTTATTCCCCTCCAAACTTCCAGCGTCTTCTGGTAATCTCATCTCGATGTAAAAAAATAATATCTCGATGTCACCCGCAGACTAACCCAAAATTTCATAATCGTGCATATTTAGTTTGAAATCAATAAAATGCAAAACTTACCATTTGCTATATTTTAATACCAAATAAGTTATCATACTCGTAAATTTGTGATCTGGTAATTAAGTTATCATTTTCTTTTCAGCAAAAGTCATTTTTACAATCGAATTTTATCCGTCGTGGTTCCGATCGAAAAAGTAAATTACCTGTCTAAGTTGACCACAAAATAAATCGATTGCTGTATGGAGAAAAATTTTATAGTTCTCAATATTGTTTTGAAAATATTTTTTACTCTAGTACAAGATGATCGCCACCTTAGTACTGACGGTAATCAACTCGTTTGTGGAATTCGAACTACTCTATTCTACATTAAATGCTGGGTTACACGCTCCGTAACAATGCTATATTTAAATCAGTTAATCAATCGGTGATTGACATTTCAAAGCTGTGCCTAATCAGTCACTTTTATTCTGTCCTTTATCTTGTCCTTTTCTATCTAAGTGGAATTACAATATATGTTTGCCCTTTTTCGGTCAACTTTTAAAGGTACATTTCTTTTAGGTCAATGAATTATTTGTTTGTTAATATCTGCACATTGTAAGCTCCATGCCAGCCTATACTGGTATGGAAGATGGGTCGGCCCATGAGTTTTGCACACCGACAGGGGGTCATAGATGTGTTACATTCCACCACAGATCGTAATCTGTTGATCAAATTTTCCTTTGCATGCCCATATCGGGATTCGAACCCTGTACCTCCTGATCCAAACGCCAAAGCTTTAACCACTGTGCCATTTGGTCTTTAACCTTAATTTGACCTCCGGGATTGGTGCATGTGGAGAAGCGTAATGGCGAATTTTCATAATGCTTAAGGGTAGGGGAGATTAACATCCTTATTCCGCTAGTCGCATCGTTTGTCGTTTCAAGTGACTCATTTAATATGAAACCAATCACTTCAAACGACAAAAGACGTATTTTATGCCTTTTCTAGTAATTTCAAAATTTCACACGACTCTAAATGACAGTTTTTAATTGTTTCTCTCGCCTCAAGTCACTTATTGGCATGGCAACTGGCTAATTTTTCATACAAATAGCAAATTTTTATTGTCACTTGTAACGACTCGACTAGCAGAATAAGGGTGTAGGTTCCGGAGTTCCGTACTAGCAACCAAAGTGATCTCTTGGGAGTCATCCTTCGCTGCACGTATCACACCTTGGACTGAGAATTGTTTAATCTTGGTTTTCTCCTCTAGATCAGCTATATTTTGTTAGACAGGTTCCCCTCGAGTAGGTTGGGATATTCCCGCTTAAGCGGTCTTGAAATGAGAGAGGATTTCGATTCACATTATCGCTTCTTAATCCCGGAAAAGCTTGAGGAAAACCCCAGCATTAGATTCCTTGACTCCCCATACTACCTTACCGCGGATATCACCAGTAGCACCACCTCATTGTTATGAACCTTTTATATCCGAAGTCGGAATTCTAATTATTAGTCGCTTCAGTAAATTTGAAACTGAATGAGAACCCATCAACCAATGGAAATGCATAACACTTCTTTTGAGTATGGATACATCTTAAAGAACTAAAATTCCTATTTAGAAACATACATTTTCGGTTAATAAACCCTAATAGCTTTGATTGTCAGATTTTTAATTTTATTCAGAAAGTTTGGATCATTTTCATTTCCGCCGTCGGTAGTCATTGACCTATGATGATATTGATGGTTATGATTGTGAAAGAACCGTACTTGAGAACCAACTCATCGGTGTAATTGTGGCTGTGCAAAAGTTCAATACATACTTAACTTTGTCAATAAAGAAATGATGTTTTCCTATTTTTGATAGGTTGCTTTTAGAAAGGAAGTGGACTAGTTGGCGGTTATGCAAGGATGGCGCGTTAGAAAAAGAATTTCGCTAAAAAGAACCAAACCTTTCTTGTATCTACGACTCTGATAAGAAGTACTTTCCGATTGGTACGAAACCCTGGTTTTCGTAGAACTTAAAAATTCCTTTTTATGATTTATTAAAATCTTTTCAACCGATCATGGTCAAATTTTTTTATTATGGGAGTGATTTGTATTCTTAGCGTGCATTTTGTACAGAATTTAGTCATGCTTCTTAATTGGTTAACAAATTCGGTATGCAGAATAGATTATCACCTGAATTTTGACCGCAATTCTAGAATTCGACCATGCTAAATAGAACTAGCCCATTAGATTGGTATTCCAGCATCATTTGTCAAATCCCAGATTATGGTAATGTCGAATGGAACTGACCCATTTCTCAACCAATTATAAGTTCATTTTAGTTGTTAGCTGCGGATTGGAATTCTAAAATGAGTTTCGGATGAATTTCAGAAATTTGGAAGAACTGGATTAGGATACTAACCGGAATTGAACGGTTTTCTACAATTTGACAGCGCTGATCGGAACACTAAGCCATTTCTTATTATTTGCCTATTTTTATAAAACGTTTGGGATTCTAAAAAAAAAAGTTGTTTGGGAATCAGGATTTTGGCAATGTTAAATAAAACTATTGAAAAAATCCAATAGAGAAACGACCTGGTTTCTTTCAGCATAGACGATCCCAGAACTTCATCTAAAACTGATGTTAAAAATCCAATTTAGCTCTTCAAACTAATTTATAAAAGAATCGGTTTACAAATGCATTGATTCCATTCCCTATAGCTGAATGCTTTACTTACCGAAGTTGACCATGCTTGTTGAAGAAAAGAGTTAATGATCTAATGTATCTTTCATTTTCTCCAAAATTACATATTTTCATTGTGTTTTCAGCTTCCTCGGAGCTTGCTTGAGATGAAGTATATATATTACGAAATAGATAGCGCTCACAAGTTATATCAACAGGCTGAAATCGCAATATTATAAAACACGTAGGTACCTAAATGTTTATGCGAAATAAAATGTAGATTGATTCCTAGAAAATGAGACACAAACTAAGTCGAAAATAGTGATCGTACAACTTTCCAGCCCAGCGGGGGTTACTATTTATTCCGAAACGCTTCGAAACTTTGCGTGGATTTTCAATTACAATACATATCCGACTACTATGATGTTGCATAATTTTGTTTAATAAGTGTAAAACTGGAAATATGTAGAACATTGTTTAAGCAGGACCCTAGAAATTCTGTTTGAGTAGTGAAAGATTTACGAACTTTCAGCCCACAAGTCTTCTTTATTTCTTTCTCTCTCTAACTAAACTTCTTAAAATGTGTGAGCGTCGCACGTACGATCGTCAGTGTAGTGGCCGAAAACTTAATGTGCCATCTGTGGCCCTATTCTGGCTTTCCCTGGGAATAGGGAATTGGGAAAAATATTTTCATAGCTTTTTATTTAAATTTGTAGTTTTCTGGCCTACTGAACGAATAAGTTTAGTGCAAAAATATTCAAAACAAAGTGATTTGGGAAACTTTTGTTCCACAAAATTTTTATAGGGAAAAATATTTTCCCATTTAACTTTGTTTCGAAAATATTAACACCAATCATGTTCCCTCAGTAGGCCAGAAAAATACAATTTAGACAAAAATACTATGAAAATATTTTTCCCAATTCCCTATTCCCAGGGAAAGCCAGAATAGGGCCACTGGTTAGCAAATCACATTGCCTATCACTACTGTATCAGACTGGTAGAAAATCAAATTATCACCTGCGCTTTTGGATTTTGGAATTCATATTTTTTGATGATAGTTTATTTCACCAGCTATATATAGTCCATCACCGTAACTCTTCTTGCTTTGGTAATGCAAGACCAACATGTATCGAGTTTGTAACGTGGGTGTGGGTAGGTAATCCAACTTTCCTTTATTCATTGACTCATCATGTGTTTTCCTTAAACCGGATTTTCACGGGGAACTTTAGTTATCGCAAGATTTTTTACGAAAAAATACCAAATGGGTGTGGAAATTCCTTCTCTGAAGCTTGGGCCACAACGTATTGCCAAAGAGAGTGAGTTATTTTGTATGAACAGAAAATGTTGTTTGTCCCCGATTGATTAAGGAGAGGCATATCCGAAAATCATACATTTTGTATTTTCTCTCTATCACTTAAAAACATTAAAATTGTTCATACACATTTTCTTAAAACTAAATAAAAACTGCGAGCCCATGTCAACTGAAACTTCTTTTACAAGAAGCGTTCTAGTCCTCGATAAGATATTTCAAACGGAACCAAAATATAATTCTGATGCTGAAGGAAAGTGGGTTAGATTGTCGATTACGAAAAATGTTTTGGGTGGCGATCGATTTCTGAGAGACACTAGACGATTAGTCCGAGCGAAACCCATCGTGATATGGTGATCATCTTCGAGATATTTCGTACAATGGAAGTTCGTGGTTGACGTTCCACAATCGATGTGAGAAAATTCAATTCATTTTTAGACCATTAACAAGTCTTCCTTTATGAAAATAACTAGAAACCGCTCGGAAAATTTAAGTTGTAGAACGTGGACGGTTTGGTTTTCGAAATATTTTTGAAACGATTAAAGTGAATGGTCTATAAAGAAATTAGGTTTTTAAATAACAAAATATTTATTTTATATTTATATGAAATTGCGAGCAATGTACACGTAAGTATCAAAATAATGGAATTTCTTTCACCAACTGCATTTTATGAAATTTTTTTTATTTAATTTTGCCTATACATTCTCGAACAGTAGATTTTAACAATGATATTACTTCTTTTTGATTTTCCGCTTTAATAACTGCTGTACCGGACACTATCATATTTGCACCGGCCGAAGCACACTCATGAATTGTATTCGGACCAACACCACCGTCTACCTCAATATCAAGCTCTGGAAAATGTTCACGTAGCCATTTGACTTTAGGCATCATATCAGACATAAATTTTTGTCCGCCAAAACCGGGTTCTACAGTCATAATTAGAATCATATCGGCCAAACCAATATACTGTTCAACACAGCTAATCGCAGTGCCCGGTTTTAATGCAAGTCCAACTTTCATACCAGCCTCACGTATTTTACGGCATAAATCAGGAATATCATCTTGAACTGGTTCAATGTGGAATGTGTACTGATCAACACCAGCATCTGCCATATCGCATATCCATTGTCCTGGATTCGATACCATCATATGCGTTTCGAAAAATGCATCCTAAAATGTAGCACAATAGATCAAATTATCTAGCAGAACAGTCTCATATAAATAGAAATTTGTATTCACTTTAATTTTGTTTCGTAGGCACTTTACAAGAGGATGGCCAAACGTAAGGTTTGGTACAAAATGGCCATCCATCACATCAAGATGCAAGTAATCTGCACCATTGTCGATTAATTTCTGTGATTCACGAAATAAATCTGATAAGTCAGCGTTTAGTATAGATGGTCCAATTTTTGCTTGTAATGGAGGCATTGCGATTGGTAAAAATAATTTATTACTAGCGAAGTAGCGAAAATGTACTGCTAATCTAAATAAAACAGGTCTGGGAAACATTTTTTCAACGTGGTATGTCAACCTTTATCCGAATGATAAAAACACATTTTTTTTTGTTTTTCTGTACTGCGATTGGCCGACATCGATCTGTCATTTTATTGTACGTATATACTGCTAGTTCATTTATGGGTATTGGGTAGTTCAAACGACTAATGAATAAAGAGAATTGGATATTATTCCGAATATTATAAAGATAAAGTAATTTTTTAAATTGAAAAGTTCATTACTGGAATTTATAACAAAAGCAGAAATTTATATTTTTACACACAAACCCATGCAAGACTCGCTACAAATAATATCCAAAGTTGACGTTACATTTGGTGAGTAAAAATTTTATGTGTCGCTCTTCCATTCGTTAAAGTGTTCATTGATTCCTATTTATAAATTGTGCAAATGACAATGCTGGTCATTGTTTACGTGTATTTGATAAAAACTTAACCAAGTTTATGATGAATAAATTGTTCATAGTTACGGTTTATTTAATAATACATTGTATTATAATCGAAAGTAAAAAGTCTGATGCAAAAAACAAGCCGGAATGGGCTAAAAAAGATATACGCGATTTTAACGATGCCGATATGGAAAGACTGCTCGACCAATGGGAAGAAGATGAAGAACCACTGGAGCCGGATGAGCTTCCCGAACACTTGAGGCCACCACCACAATTGGACTTCTCAAATTTAGATCCTAAAAATCCCGAAAGTATATTAAAAATGTCGAAAAAAGGTAAAACATTAATGTCGTTTGTCAACGTGATGGGCGGCGACCCGCCAAATCGCGAAGAAACAGAAACGTTGACTAAATTGTGGCAAACCAGTTTATGGAATAATCATATACAAGCTGAACGATATTTGATAGACGATAATCGGGCAATTTTTATGTTCAAAGACGGAGCTCAAGCTTGGGAAGCAAAAGACTTTTTGGTGGATCAAGAGAAATGCGAAAGTGTAACGATCGAAAGTAAAACCTATTACGGAAAGTTCTCAGGCAAAAAAGATGAATTATAAATAAAAATGAAAAGATCTACAAGTAATTTGATATTTTGTTTATTTAATTATACAATAAATTACCATTTTATATTTAGAGCTGTGTTAATTTTCTCCACCGCTCTGTAACTCGTGTGCAACAAGGATTTTGTCTTATCGCTGTGAGGTCCATCTAAATATTGATTGTAAACAAGTTGTGCTAAAGGGTTTCTATTTGGATCCGATTTTGGTAACTGGTTATACATAGATTCCATTTGAATGATCAGCTCTCGAGAGCTGACGCCATTTTTAGGACGAATTTGGGCACCACCATTCAAACATCCGGATGGACAAGCCATCACCTCTACATAATGGTATACCGACTTTCCTTTCTTTAGTTTTTGAACTAAATTTTGTATATTGCGAAAGCCATTTGCAATGGCGAATCGGAGTACTACTTCACCGTTTTGCTCATAAACCACTTCCCTAAAATCTGCGTTTCGAATAGTTTTATACTTTAATGTGTCAATATTCTGATTAAATAATTCGCATGCAGAATATTTAAATATGTGATCAGAATAACCACCCGAGCCGGATGATTCGTGTGCCCATACATCTTGCGATGGCCTTTCAGTTTTCCAAGGCCAATCAAACGAGTCTTTAGGCTTATCTGAGAGTTCCAACCCTTCTTTTAAAAGCATCTGTTCGATTTCTATTGATGTAATTACACAATCCACCTCACGAGATTGGAAAACATCACTAAAATATTCCTCACGAGATGCTTCTAGCTTTTTATCGTAACATGGCATTACAGTGACATGATACATTTTTTCGGGTGAAGTTCCTAGAATCTTGGCTAAATAATGTTTTACTAGCATACCTATAATTTGTTGTGGAGATCTGGTGGTTGCAATATAAGGGAGTATAAAGTTACCGTGCGTCTTTTCAGCATAACATACCCAGCCAGGACATGATGATGACAGCATTGGTAATACAACATCGGTCTGTTTATCAAAAACAACTGATTTATATCGCTCAATAAACTCGTTTCGACTTTCAATAAGTGCAAGGTCATCTGCAATTTTTGTGTTTAAAACAAAGTCTGCACCCAGTTTTTTAAAATATCCAGCTAGATGGGAACAGCATGATTCAACATCTAAATTATAAGCATTAGCCAAAGAGAGAATCACTTGCTGTGAAACCGTGAACACAATTGTCCGTACTTTATCAATTTCATTATTTAATTTACAATTATTATTTTCATTTAATACTCGTAAAAGTTCCTCTTGACTCTGTTGCGTTATTAGAACACTTTCGGCAGAAGTTATACAACCAGAACATGCTAAACAATCTGATAGCGTTATCTCAACTTTTTGGAGTTTTTTTGTGGCGACCTGAAATATACATGACAAATGAACAAGGCAATTATAATGTACATCGTTTTAATACAAACGAATAAATAATGCAAACTAACCCCAGATGTTTCATAATATAAACCATCTTCTTTGATTGTAATTTTGGAGCCAGTTTTGGTTTTCTGTTTGTCGATTTGCACGGGTTTTATGCATTCCTGAAACATAGAAATTCACTGTGAAAAGGTCCGCGAACTTGATTAATTGTATTGGTATTGTTTCCTTACTTGCGATGGCGTAATAAAATCATCTAAATCAGTTAACCGTAATGCCCCACTAAATCCAGACATTACTGAATTAACAAAAATAATTTCAACTACAAATAAAAATTTACGTTTTTCCACTTTTCGTTTTTTATGTACAAAAGTCAAAATGTGACAATCAAATTTGACTTATATGCTGGTATTCTAATACATATGCCCCTACCTACATACTATCATTGCGTATATATACATGGCCAAGTCCAAGGCATGTAAAAGAAACGCTTTGTTGCGTGCAGGGCTGAGATATTCTAACATCACCATTTTTCAATATTTTATTCCTCTCTTTCTGCTGGAATTAATTTGACTTCTTTTTCGTTTATCAATTATTTTTTCTCTATTGCTATCACAAACTCACAATACAATTACACAATCTATGAACCTACTACCTATTATTACTAGAATATAACGGGTGATGTTTTAAGAGCTTGAGAACTTTTTTTAAAAAAAAAACGCATAAAATTTGCAAAATCTCATCGGTTCTTTATTTGAAACGTTAGATTGGTCCATGACATTTACTTTTTGAAGATAATTTCATTTAAATGTTGACCGCGGCTGCGTCTTAGGTGGTCCATTCGGAAAGTCCAATTTTGGGCAACTTTTTCGAGCATTTCGGCCGGAATAGCCCGAATTTCTTCGGAAATGTTGTCTTCCAAAACTGGAATAGTTGCTGGCTTATTTCTGTAGACTTTAGACTTGACGTAGCCCCACAAAAAATAGTCTAAAGGCGTCAAATCGCATGATCTTGGTGGCCAACTTACCGGGCCATTTCTTGAGATGAATTGTTCTCCGAAGTTTTCCCTCAAAATGGCCATAGAATCGCGAGCTGTGTGGCATGTAGCGCCATCTTGTTGAAACCACATGTCAACTAAGTTCAGTTCTTCCATTTTTGGCAACAAAAAGTTTGTTAGCATCGAACGATAGCGATCGCCATTCACCGTAACGTTGCGTCCAACAGCATCTTTGAAAAAATACGGTCCAATGATTCCACCAGCGTACAAACCACACCAAACAGTGCATTTTTCGGGATGCATGGGCAGTTCTTGAACGGCTTCTGGTTGCTCTTCACTCCAAATGCGGCAATTTTGCTTATTTACGTAGCCATTCAACCAGAAATGAGCCTCATTGCTGAACAAAATTTGTCGATAAAAAAGCGGATTTTCTGCCAACTTTTCTAGGGCCCATTCACTGAAAATTCGACGTTGTGGCAGATCGTTCGGCTTCAGTTCTTGCAGGAGCTGTATTTTATACGGTTTTACACCAAGATCTTTGCGTAAAATCTTCCATGTCGTCGAATAACACAAACCCAATTGCTGCGAACGGCGACGAATCGACATTTCACGGTCTTCAGCAACACTCTCAGAAACAGACGCAATATTCTCTTCTGTACGCATTCGTGTGGTTGGTTTAATGTCCAATAAAGTAAACTGAGTGCGAAACTTGGTCACAATCGCATTAATTGTTTGCTCACTTGGTCGATTATGTAGACCATAAATCGGACGTAAATCGCGAAACACTTTTCGAACCGAACACTGATTTTTGTAATATAATTCAATTATTTGCAAGCGTTGCTCGTTAGTAAGTCTATTCATTATGAAATGTCAAAGCATACTGAGCATCTTTCTCTTTGACACCTTGTCTGAAATCCCGCGTGATCTGTCAAATACTAATGCATGAAAATCCTAACCACAAAAAAATCACCCTTTATTTGAAATTTGAACAATATCTATTTCATTTATTTTCGACTCGAGTCGGCGATTAAACGTCGTAGAGGTAAGACGTGTTTTTTGTCTCTCCTCTAAATAAATAAATAATTTATAATTTAAATGTGTTTTAATTAACTAATATATGTGCCAATAAACCTATAAATAATAATATTAATAATATTTTGTGTAATTATTAAATTAGTGAAAAGTTGTACGTATTGTACAGTTCTATTAATTTGTGTATGGTGCGCTTGGAATGGTATATCAGTGCACCTAGAATACTACAGGCCACACTGCTTTAAAAATTTTGCTATATGACGTCAATTTATGTCGACAGTTCTCTCTTTGGCTATTATAGGCAGCACTAAAAATAAAAAGATTGTTTTGATTTTTTTTTGTGTTTGCTGTCATATTTATAAGAAAAAAATTGTAAACAAACAACAAGAAAAATATATTAATAATATTTTTCAAAATTTAATAAAAAGCCGTTGGTAAAAGTATTAATTCATAATATTATTATAAAATTATGCATTCTAAATTATGTTAAATATGTAAACACGTATAAAATGTGTACACTTTTCCTATAATTTACGAGGAGACATAACCATACTTTTAGCACTCGTATAAACATTTTTTTTTTATATGTTTGTTTTCGTTTTTTCTTTTTATGAACATGACTGCCGTCTACAGTTCAAAGAATAAACTGTAGACATAAATTTAATGACATAGCAAGCAGTGTGGCCTGTAGTATTCTAGGTGCACTGGGTATATGTACTTATTTTGATACCGTTGCTTGAATGCAGCTTATGCATTTTATGTAATTCTTAAATATGTAGGAATTTTTCGATTCCAAAGATGCATACAAGATAAGTGTTTTTTGATTTTTTTTTGATTGGTTTAACACATATTTTAATTATTAATACATACTTTTGCTAAATAAATTTTAAGTATATAAACATTTTAACTGTATTTTATAACTCATAAAGGGGTAGAGTACTAGTATTCTCATCTAGTGGGTCATTCGAGTATTGTTTGCGCGAGAAAGGATTTTTTAATTCCGTTATTTTCTTTTTGTTACACTCGCTTAACAATTTTTGTTGTTGTTTTGCGTCGATTATTTTTCGTTTTTTTTTGGTGGTAATTTTGAATTCTACCTTTAGTTTTTGTATATTTTTACTCGTACATTATATTTTGCATGGAGATTAGTAGTGGAGGTGTATTATAGTATAGCGGGATATACATTTCAATGCCACCGAAACTGTGGTTTTGGGATATAGCTGATGCATATAGCTTTTTATATGCTTTTAGCTGTGCATATATTGGCCATTGGGTATGTATGGATTGGTTACGAAGAAATAATTTACAAGATCAGGGTAGTTTTTATTTTCATTTTATTTTATTTATGTCATTACATAATTATGCGGTTTATATTGCAAGTCGAGTCAACTTGTAGTTATCTTTAAGTTAACCTTGAATTTAACTTATAGTGTTTATATTGGCAGAGTTATCTTTGGATCGAGTAAAAAAAAAATTAAAAATGTAGATGAATGCAATTAGTTTTAGGGAAAACTTAATAAATTAAAATCGGAAAAAATCACAAAAATTATGCTTTCGTATTTAGATACTACGGCTCACACAAAAAAAAAAAATTAATAATTTTTTTTGCTTTTTTTTAAATTTTAGTTTTATTTTTGTTGTTGTTTTTCGACTCGACCTAAGGAATTTTTTGGATTGAGTCGATTTAACTCCAAGTTAACTTTAGGTGTTTATATTGAAGGTTTGAACCTACCCCAGGTTGAACCTAGGTTCAACTTCCAACATAAACAGTATAAATTATTATATATTTGTTATATGTATACATAGCTATTTACTTTTTGTGCTTGTGTGGCAAGACACAAAAAAACAAACGATCAAACCATAGATTTTTGTTGTTGTTTTCATTGTTTTGTTTTTCGTCTTTTCATTGATTTCATTTGTGTAATCAATCTACAGGCGGCAAGGATAAGGTGGAACTGTATTGCAATAAATTTTCTTTGATATTCGTGGTAGAGTGCTTTGAATGGGTTTCGTTCATGATGAGTGGTTGGTCGGTGTCTGCGGTTTCTGATGGTTGTTCATTAAACATTGTGTACTCAACTTCCGGAGGATTGTATTCATATAATATGCTCTGTCGTTACCTGTATTTTTAAGCTATTCTGAGTTATTTTGAATTGTTTTGTTTGGAAGTTGATGTGGTTATCAATTGTTGGTATACGAAGACAAATTTGTAGTTTATGTGGAACCCTTGTCTGAGGCTCAGTTTCGCGGGTGTTGAGTCATTTTTGAAATTTTAAGATGATCGGTCGTACGCTGGAGCTTTTGAGCTGTAGGATTGCCACGATACTTTTATAATCTGTCATGTATTCGTCACGGCTTTGTGAAGTATGGGCCTTGCTGATTAGTGATGTTGGTGGGAGATCGCTTGGTGAATGGTAGAGGTTTCACGGAGAAAGGATTCGAACGGTCGATTAGGATTGTTTCGGAAATATCTTTGTGTATTGCAGTTTGTTTCGTTTTTTGTTCTAGAGGGGGCAGGTATCGAGTACTCCTGGATAAACATTTTTTTTGGTACATTTTACTATGCCTATTTATAAAAATGTAATTTCAGATATTAACTAATTTTACTAATATTCCTTCATCTAATTATTCAGCGTTTGAGTATTAAATTATTATATTTTAATTTGATAAGCAATTTAGAGTTATCGAGATTTATCAGGTGTTTATTACTAATACTATTATTCAATGCAGTTCCTGATTAAGCTAATTTATTTAGTTCTAATGAAGAATTTTGATTAGAGATGATCTTTGAAGTCGTAATTCTAATTAAAGTGTCTTTCTAATTAAAAATGAAATTTTAATTACAAAGTTAGAAGAGCAGACAAGGTAGGAAACATAATGGCTATAGGGTTTCTAATAAATTTAATATTTCAGCGGATATTTAATTTTTGAAATTGCAGATATGTTGGAAGCTACAGACTAAATGAAATGCAGTTAAATATTGCTGTACTTAGATAGTTTTTCAGCGGTCATGGTATTTCTTTAATTAAATTATTTTCTAGGTTGTTTCGGGAGACTGTAAATTGGTAAAGGTTTTGATTAGCTGCTTTGTCTAGGTTAGATAAATAATTATCGCTTGTTGTTCTTTTTATGATTTATGGTTTATTTAATACGATTGGGTTATTTGGTTATCAAGAATCCTACAGTTGTGCTAGCTACTTAATATTAATTCTGTTTATCTTACAGATTCCTGATTGCTTTAAAATTTTTATTTAATTCTGGTTTAATTTGTTTAGGGGGTTCTATAACTGGGCCAAACAACCATTATTGATATATTACCTTACATATTTCAGGTTAGCTGTTTTTGAAACCAGATTTCATTTTTATAAATAAACATATTTGTATTAGATTAGGGATGGCAAGGACAAGTGACCTTCACATTATATAATTTTTTTAGTTAGCTATTTTTTATAAATAAATCAACAGATATTCAAAGATTCTATCCGTTGAAGATTAAAAGGTCGTGCGTTCCTGTTCTACCTTGATAGGAGTACTACATTATTTGGTGATTTGAATTCAATTTATTTTAATTTATTTTGATTTAAGTTGTTAGAATCAAATTAATTTAGTTAATACTAATCATAACATTACATTTATGTATAATTTAACTCATAATAATGACATTTTATTTCAGGAAATTTACTGCAATTTAATTAATTATTAATATTTTCATAGCAATTCATAGAATAATAATTTTAATGAAATATACAAATAGTATTACATTTTCCAAGACCAAAATTTATTACTACGAAAAAGAGTTTAGTCAGGCTTTTCTATGAATTATATCTACATAGAAAAGTCTGACTAAACTCTTTTTAGTAGAAATAAATTTTTCCGCGAGAGCACAGGAGTAAAAAAACAAGTCTCAATTGAAAAAAGTGGTCTTAGATAGTTTAATATTATTTGTAAATTGCAATAAAATATAAAATCAATATATTTATTTACAATTAATATTAAAATAATCAAATTTAAAAATGAAAAAGCTGTCCTTGAACTGTTACGAAAATTTTTTTGTACCGAGTTAGTGTCAAAGTATAACGAAAATCTTAAAATGGTATTCTTGAAATTGGATTCCGAAAATTTACACAACGGAACGTTACTAAAATTTTCGTAATGGTTTTTCGTTACTTATTTCATTTTCGTAATAAAATTATTTAGAATTTTTTTAAATATTCGTAGTGATAGTAGTAAAAAATGTGATTTCATTTTTTTCTTTATTACTATGGGTGATCATTTGGAAAATTTGGACTCATTTTTTAGAATTACCCTGATTTTATTTTTTTTAATGCAACTATTTTCTATTTGATGTCCCAAACAATGTTTTGTTCGAGATAATAACTAACATTCTATTTTTTCCTTTACATTTTATTTCCAAACACAAAACAAATTTTTTTTATACCCGCCTCTATTCTTAAAAATATGGGACTATCGACAGTTGGTAATTTAAAATAATAATAATAAAATAAAATAAAACTAAATAAAAATTATCACTTAAAGAAAAAGAGTTTCTCACTCTTTATTTAAATTAGAAATGAAATTAAACTTGCCTAGCAAAAATCCCATGTAATCGAATTTTCTTACTACTGAAATTTACATTTGGGATTGCCTGTCACTAACACTAATCAACGATACGATATTTTTTGTTGTCATGGCTAATTATATAGTGGCAATGTGCTAACCATTCGTGTGGGGCTGCTTTATGTTTGGTTGCACTTGCATTTGCATGCTGTCAGTGTCAAAATATTGAGCAGTAATCGCCAATCGGCTTTTGGACGATATTTTGTTTCAATTTTGTTCTGTTAAAAACCATGTGAAATACATAATAATTTAATAGGTAGTAATACGAAAGAAACATAATAAAACATTAATAAGTTTTCCATTGTATTTATATATTCGTACTTAAGCTGGATTGTTCAATAATATTGATCTAAAGTTTAATGCAATCGTATACAAATAAGTATGTAGTTGTTTTATTTAAAGACGAATTATAGTTCTGATTTCATCATTTTCTAATATAATTTAATTCATCATAGTAAAGGTAACGTTTTTTGTGTATGGCGTACCCATCCTAGGCCTAGCCTAGTAGACTTATCAGTTATCAGTACGCGTCATTGTTTAATTTTTTCACGAAGCAACATCGGATTTGATGCATATTGCACGATTGCAACCAAATGTTGATGTAGAATTGCGAAGAATCTGCCGTCTATATAATTAAAGTAATCGCTTTGCGAAGGCTTCTATTAAAAAAAGTGTAAAAACGCCATATCCAATTCAATTATGGAAGTAGAACATATTTTAGATGTTTCAGTAAGAAAGAATTGTTTATTTTTTGAATATTGTTTTATTAATATAAATTTTATTGATAGGATTGTTCTGACGAAGGTGGCGATATAGAAAGGGAAAATGCTAAATATAAACCTCGAGGGTACCAATATGAAATGCTGCAATATGTTATTCGGGAAAATACTTTAATCTATTTACCAACGGGAGCTGGTAAAACCTATATAGCGATACTGGCCATACAACATTTTGGTAAACAGTTGGAACCGTAAGTAAAACTATAATATGTACACGTATGTGTATCGTTTACACAAATCGGGGGTTCCCACATTTTTATATATATATATATTTTTAAAGTCTATTAAGCCAAGGTGGTAAGCGAACAGTTTTTCTTGTAAATACCGTTGTGCTCGTTACACAACAAACCAAATATATACAAAAATTATTGCCATACAAAGTTGGCTCATACAGTGGTGACATGAATGTTGATAATTGGAAGCGGGAAAAGTGGATTGAGGAATTTGAAAAAAATCAAGTATTTTTCATGATTAATTTCAAACCACGTCATTCTGTAATAACTTTTCTAATTGTATTATAGGTAATTGTGTCAACAACACAAATTATTGTCGATGTCGTTCGTTCTGGTTTTCTTAAAATAAGCGACTTTAATTTAATGATTTTTGATGAGTGCCATCACGCAATCGGAGAACATCCTATGCACCAACTTATGTCGCAGTTTGAAAATGTTCCCGCAAATAAGCAACCTCGTGTTATTGGACTAACCGGTATGCTAGTCTCGGCAACAACTTCCAAAGATCATATTGTACCGCACATTGAATCACTGGAGAATACATTTAATGCTGTTGTGCGGACAGTTAACACCCAAGATAACTTAGAAGACGTGTTATGTTACTCTACAAAAGCTGTAGAAAGTGTTATTATTTATCAACCCGAAGCAAGAACGAGGTTCCACGATAAAATTAAATTGATAACTCTGAAGTATATCAGTTTAATAGATGAATGGCCAGTGGAACTAAAGCCAACAAACATATTAGTTGATCAAACAACAAGCGGTAAAGATCGACGCGGTAATACAATAAAAAAAATGAAAAATCTGATTGCGGACTTTTTAAAACAAATGGATGAACTTGGAATTTATGGTGGTTTCATTGCAATACTCGGAGTTATAGTTGAACTAGAATTAAAACGTCGTGAAGCTCAGTCAACCTCACATAAAAATTTAATACGTGCCTTAATTACTGGAATGGAACTAATAGCGCATTTACTAGAAGGGGAAATGTCTGATTTAAACACGGAACACGAAAAAATTTTGTGTTATAGTTCAAACAAAGTTAAGAAATTGTTTATCTATTTAGAAGAATATCTACAAAAAAATTATAACGAAGATATGAAATGTATAATTTTCACGCATAAGCGGCATTCAGCTAAATGTTTGTATCACATTTTTAAATTGTATGCCCAGGAGAATCCAATGTTTCTATTAAAAACTGACTTTATGGTTGGAAACCAAAATAAAATTCCAGAATCTATAGAAGGTGTATTAGAAACGAAATGGACACGTCGTGCTATGGAGCGTTTTAGGAAAAACGAGATTAACTGTATCATAGCTACGAGCGTGCTAGAAGAAGGGATTGATTTGCAAACGTGTAATTTAGTGATATCATTTGATTTTCCACATACATTTCGATCGTATATGCAATCGAAAGGTAGAGCTCGTTGTGAAACAAGTAATTATGTGCTTATGATTCCAAAGGACGAACAGGCAAAATATTTGGAAAAGTTACGCACTTTCAAAGAAATTGACGAAGAATTAAAGAAGGTGATCAGACTAATTATTGCATTTAGTGTTTATAAGATTATTGTAATACATATTTTTTGGGTTTTAGTATCTAGTTGGGAAAACTATCGATCGCCAGGTTCCACTGAAGGAAGATGTTGAAAATGAGCTATTTCAACACGATATTAAACCATTTTATTCAAGGTCTGGGGCTAAATTGGAAACTATATCAGCTGTTTCTTTGTTAAACCGGTATAGCAATGTTTTACCTCACGATGAATTCTCATTCCCCACAATAACCTGGAAAGTATTCAGTCCATCGCCTAATAGTAACTTACGGGTTGTTGATATTAAGTTACCTATGCAATCAATTCATAAAGAGGAAATAAGGGTGCGTAAAATTTTATGTTTTTGAATTATCGGGGCTTTACCGGTTTTTAGCATTATGAATTGTGATAAGGTTTTGTTAACAAAATTATCATAAAGCAAAAATGTCGTTAATTGATTAGTAAAAATATCAAGATAAAAGACTTAATGATCTAATGTAAAAAAATATTTTTTTTTGTTAATATTACAGGGAATGGCTCATCCATCATTAAAAATGGCTAAACGATTCGCAGCGTTCAATGCATGTAAAATTTTGTACGAAACTGGTGAATTAAATGAACGCCTTCTACCAATTAGTCCAACAAGTCGCTTAATGGATTTAACCAATGTTTACTTTAATCATTGGGAAAAATACTCTGATGACAATTTGCCTGATCGCATTAGACGGGTGGGCACTAAGAAAATGACCCGAATCCACAATATAAAATATCCGGAGCAATTAAATGAATGCTGTCCCAATAACTATGATCAATGCTATTTGTATAAAATACAAATTAAAACGGTCAACCTATTTCAATGCACGGAAGAGGAGTATGAAGCCAATAGTATATGCAAGCAGCTACTATTGAACAATCAAAATTATGGAATATGTACCACGAAATTACTCCCGAAACTTCCCGAATTTAAGTTATATTTATCGTTTTGTGATATCGATGTAGAAATTTCCGATAAGCCCATTGAAGTTAAATTTAAATCGGAGAATGATATAAATTTAATCAAGCGCTATCACATTATGACGTTCAAGAATTTGTTGCACGTGACGAAATCATTTCTCGTGTATAATAGTGTGCATAGTTTTAATTCGTATATGATTATTCCAATGATTGGCAATGAAATCGATTGGAAATTAATTATGGAATTCCAATATATGAAAAAACCGCGTGAGCTAACTATGATTGAACGAAAACAACTGAATTTCGATCGGGATGATTATTTATATAAAATTGTAACACCGTGGTATCGTCCGATAACCGATAACGAGTCCCGATATCTTGTCACAAGTGTTTTGGAGGAGTTAACACCAAGGTCACCGTTTCCAAACGATGACTATGAGAGTTTTGAAAGCTACTACAATTTACGGTACAATTTGAAGGTGACACGTCCACAGCAATTTTTAATTAATGTTAAAGGATTAACTTCGAAATTAAATCGATTACACCCGATCGAGGATAAAGCAAAGAGCAAGAAATCGTTTGTAACGGAAACTTTGATACCCGAATTTTGTTATAATTGCTCGTATCCCGGTAGTATGTGGATGAAAGCCATATTATTACCATCAATACTGCATCGCTTGCAATTCATGTTAAATACAGAAAATTTACGCATTTCACTAAATCGATGTGTTAATGTACGTGATGAAAATTATATCCCGGAAAAATTGGATGTCGACAAAACCAACATTGTTGAAGAAAGCGATAAATTACAAAATCCATCTAACATTGCGATTTTGTTACCTAATCCACATAACGTAGAACCGAATAAAATGAAGTCGACCGATTACTTATCGCTAGCCGATATTCTAGACACGCCATGGCATGTCCAAGATGAACCAATTGATTTGAACCGTAATTTAGATTCAGTGTATCAAATCGACATTGATTTTTATCATGCGTTTGTTACGAAATCACTGAATGAATTAACATTAAATGATGATGAAAATGAAATTTATAAGCCTTCTACTAGTAGTATCGATAAAATTGACTACGTCCAACAAACAAATTCACCGCTAAAAGCGATTTGTGATAAAGTTGAACGATCAAAGATTATGTTGCTTGAGCAGAATGATAAAAAATCAATTCAATTAAAAAATTTAATAAAAGCAATAACAGCTTCATCGTCGGCCGATGTATTCGATATGGAACGATACGAGTTGTTGGGTGATTCATATTTAAAATTTATCATTTCCATATATCTTTATTTCAAATATCCAGATTGGCACGAAGGTTTTTTAACAAAAGTTCGCGGCCAATTTATATCGAATCGTAATTTACTGTATTGTGGTATAGAAAAAGGTTTACCCGAAATTATAAAGGTACTACCGTTTAGTCCGAAAAACGATTGGATTCCTCCATTATTTACGGTACCAACAGATGTAATACAGTATATGAACGAGCTTGACATACCGTCAAGCTGTTTGTATAAACTTGATATAAATATGGAAGAAATGCTGAACGGCGAGATAGCTAAAACTACGCTTGAAGACTTCTTAACGAGTATCATGGCGGAAAATGAAATTAATGATGATAATTCGTCGTTAAACAATTTCTTAATGAAACACTATATACGCGATAAAACTATATCTGATTGCGTCGAATCGATATTGGGGGTCTGTGTTGAAAACTTCGGCATTAAAAATTCGATAAAATTTATGAATTATTTTAAAGTGGTCCCGCATAATATTGACAATTTATTTGATGGGATCATATCAAGTCCGAAGGTAGGCAAAAATGTGACTGACGATGACATCGATAACCAGATATATAATTATCGTGAAATTGAGCAAATTCTGGGATATTCATATAAACAACGCGGGTTTTTACTGCAAGCCTTGACCCATACATCATATTTGTCCAACCGTTTAACTCAAACTTATCAACAATTGGAATTTTTAGGCGATTCTATTCTCGATTTTTTGATAACGGCGTACATTTACGAGAATGGTGGAAAATTGAATCCGGGCGAACTAACTGATATTCGTTCAGCCTTGGTGAACAATGTTACGTTGGCGTGTATCACGGTCCGAAATAAATTACATCAGTACATGTTATATCAAAACGCTCAATTATCCGAATCTATTAAGAATTTTTACGATTATCAGGCAAAACATAAATTCAAAGTTACCGATCAAGTTGAATTATTAAATACAGAAAGTGATATAAATATTGCTGACTTCGTAGACGTACCAAAATGTCTAGGCGATATATTTGAATCACTGGTTGGCAGTATTTATTTAGATAGTAATAAAAATCTAGATTTAGTGTGGACCGTAATTTATAATCTCATGAAAACAGAAATTCATGAATTTATGGTAAATGTACCAAAACAGGTTGTGCGCCGATTGTATGAGTATCCGAAAGCGAATCCAAAATTCGGGGATCCAGTTATATTGGAAAATTCTCAAGTCATGGTAAATGTTTCGTTCACCAAGTTGGATAAAATTTATGAAACTACTGGATTTGGGCAAAACAAGTATGAAGCTAAAAAGGCAGCCGCCAAATATGCGCTTCAAATGTTAATTAATCAATAATGATGAATTTATTATAAAATTTTATTACATAATTATGTCCTTCAATAATATTTTAATTGCGTTTAGTTAATAGTTTTATACATTTTAATGTTCTTTATTCAAAAAAATAAATCTGTTTATACCTTATGTTTAAATATAGTTTTTAAATTATAAATTTTACCTGTCATCGCTAAGAGTGAGCAGATGTCGTTGGTTTGTTTTCTTGCTGTTGCATCGGTTTATCTTTACGAATTGTTTGTGCCCCCGGTTGATCACATTGATTTGATCGAAAAGTTCTGGATATCATCTCCATGACTCAATGGTGCATTTTCCAAATTCTACGATTCACGCTGCGGATACATTAACTTCACCATAATGTCGATTTAAACATATTATATTGCCATAGTATTAGACGGTATGACAATCTTCCTTTTTGTGATATGCGTTTGGAGACGCTCCAGAATTACCTGCCCAATTCTGTAGATTATAAATACTGCTTCAATATTATGCGCAGCTAACTGCACTTCGATCTTAGAAAGCCACGGCTAAACAATGGTTACACACCTGGGGCGAAATGATGAACGCCACACAGCAATTATAAATGTTATTCGCAAAATTTAATGATTTTACAATTTTATTCTGTTGCTTCTAAAAACCTTACAATTTCGTTCGATCTTATTAATAATGCACAAATGTCCGTAGCTTTTTTCAACTCGAGAAAAAGGCTGTGGCGGATCAAATTTTCAGAAACGCGATTGAAAATACATGGGATTCAAAAATTGATATTTTTGCAACATAAAAATACTTGCGTAAGCTGCAAGATACGGAGCTGATACAAGTGCCAAATTAATTCCTCCAGGCAGCTTCACGCCAAACCCGTATTTTATTAAGTATACCAAGGTCGAAAATCCTTATTGCTCGACAAGCACCGAAGAAATAGATAACATATACTTTTAACATGTCCATGGTTTGCAGAGGCAGGGCCGGGGAACTATTGAAAAACTTTTGAAAATATATTGCAGATAATGTTCAATTCTAAGGAGACATGGATCGCTGTCAGTGGGCCCATCTGCGAAGTGATGTAACAGCTTAGAAGGCGAGGCTCAGAAAGGTTTAGGTTCGGTAATCCATCCCTGTTGTATATAATTGTCGAGAAGTGAAAGTCCAGATTTTTCTGGTTGCCTGTCTAGCAAAGAAAAAATATAATACATAGTTTCGCGAGTCTTGGTACTAAGAACAAACTGTGGAATATTATGTACGATGGGGTTTTCGTGAAATTTAAAAATTTGTCAGAACCCAGGGGCAAGGTCATGAACATAGAACAAACATTTTATATGAGAAACAACAACAATTGCACCGGGTTTGTTCCATTCTTTCAAAATTAAATACAAATAAAAGAGATACAAATTCTAATTCAATTTCAATCATTAGCTATATTATAAACTATAGCGACCCATGCAAGCATGGGTCGGAATTTATGATTTGATTAGAAATAAAATGATGACGCTAAAATTATGTTATTATATTATTGACCCGTTAATAAAAATTAACAAAAAAAAAATGCGAATAAAGAAATTAATATACATTTACTTCTTCGATACTCGTGGGACAAAACATGAATGAAATTAATAATACAAATAAATGGTGTCCGGTGCTCTTAGATACTCGGAAACTAATGGTGGGAATTTAGTCTTTAGGCCTGATCTCCAATACATAGGTAACCAACTTGGACTTTGGCATTAGGCGCCTTGGCCACAAAAGTTAAGAAGAAAACTGGAATAACATATAGGATCTCAACCATAAGGCCTGGACCTCAAGAAGTGCCGAAAACACGGAACACAAGGCACCGGCTGACAACTTGAACATCAAGGTTATGGGTGAGGAGGTAGACACACTGGAACTTGGTCTTAGCACTCCTAAATACAAACTGCTATACACGAAGTAGGTAGGTAAAATTCGTTCCTGTATTCTTGCTAAAAACAATTTGAATATCTTTCTGTTATCAAATTACATTAATTCAGATGTGGTTACAAGCATTGGTAAATATCAGCTTACCTTCCACGAGATGGGGAAGATATCCCACCTGTCATTTTCGGTAGCTCATTGAAGGAACCTCAAAAACAAAAAAATAAAGTAATTCTGGCAAATGATGCAAATTTACATCACACATTTTAGGGAAGTACTGATATAAATGAACAACGTGAGTTATTCCTTGATTTTATTCTTTGTACTAACCTATGTATACCAATATTGCTTTGGCTGTCCAACGTTTATAACTAGAAATAGACAGAAGTACAGTCATTACGTTCATCAAGAAACCTAGCTATAGAAACTGAGGAAACCTGGCTGAGATATTTTTAGGACTGTATACTAAGTAATTCACTATACCGATATTGGTTCCAAACGCCCTGAATCAACACAAGAGGCTATAAAGCTATATTAGGTGTATGCCCTTCTAGTAGACCTCTGGGTAAACCTTGCCCAACGTGGTGGTCCAAATGACTTCAAAACATCCGAAAAAATGCAATAGGCTCTTTAGAACCAAGAAAACAAATGGCTGCTAGAAGTCCTTAAAACATACAAATACGTATTAAGAAATGCTAAAATAAATGCCTGGAAGCTATATTACAGAATATAGAATACAAACAGAAGGGACATAACCCGATTTTTCTATGGAAAAATTTCGACCGTTTTTTTATCCTTGATTTGTATGGAAAAGGGTAGAAAATAATGGTGAAAAAAATTGTGCACTGAACTTTTTTACATTCAATAAGGGTAGAGACAAATATTTTTTGGTCCACTTAGTAGTGGATACATATACTATGTATCCATATACATATACATACATATACATATACATATACTATACATATATATACTTTATAATATATGGCTATATGCAGTAAATGCAGTAGTAAAATGCAAGAGTAGTCTGAGACATCTAGGCTGCGTATTGACGATTGTAAAAGTTGGAAAAGCGCCGCTGGTGAATAAGATTGAAACTAACAACTACAAAACATGACATGTGTGATCGATAGCCGAAAAATCAAGGATATACATAGAGTCATGTTTTTTATATTACATAAGCCACAAAATCATTAATTATACAAAACTATATCATTTTTAATTAATATATTTAAACAAAATTAAACCAAGCAAAGTTAGCACAGTAAAAAGATGAATTATCGCCGATTGTTTATTTTCTTGATGCATGCGGCATAAATGTCTAAATTTGTAGTTATCATAATTAAAAAAAAATTCAATCGTCAGTGTTATGACATGCCACTGCAGTATTTTGGCGAGCAAAACCAATTTATGAATGTTTTTTGGGTTTTTCTTTATGGGTTTGACATAAAATTGCCTATAAGGAGTGAAGTTAGGGTCACCAAAAATATCATGATAATTTTTATCATTTTGGTTAGACTTCCGCACACGCCGATTATACACTGTATACGTATACAAATTCCTACTTGAATTGCTTGAGAAAAACGAACAGAGTAATTCATGTCCAGTTCGACCAAAACGATAAAAATTATCATGATATTTTTTGTGACATTCACTCCATATAATTTTATGTCAAAACCGAGTGAACAACCAATTTTAATAAAACATTGAGCTAGTTTACATCGCTAAAAAATTTAGTGGACTGACCTAAATAGCGACCCATTTTAGTCCCGTTTACATCACAAAAATTATAGGTCACATTTGGGTCGCATATTTATGATTGTTAGCACCATCTATTGAATGATACTAAAACTAACGCCATTTGAAAAAAATAACAGATATTGCCGTTGCAGGGATGATATTAGAGTTAACGTAAATAGTTTTTTTCCCATTCATCCGATGGTACTTTTTTGAACTCGAAAGTATTTTTTCTTATAAATTTTAAATTTAAGAGAAACGACATAGTTTATGAATTTAGAGTGTTTTCTTTTTAATTTAAATAATACCACAATTAAACTTATCGCCAATTAAACTACCCTTATCTTCAAATATATTCAGCAAAAAAACAGCAAATAAATCGTTATTTGAAAAAATTAATTGCCGATTCAGCAAAAACCCAGCAAGGAAATACATTTTCTAGCTTGTTCGAAATAATATTTGATTATCAAGAATAGTTTAATATGTTTGAATTTGCAAAATTTCTGAATAGTTTTGGAAATTAAGTTTTTTATCTCGACTTGGGTACTTTTGGAAATCCCAAGTACCCAAAAAAGTCCTATTTCACCCAAATTATCATCCCTGCCGTTATTCTTAGGGAGTGATATTAAAATTAAGCTTAAACTAGTAGTGTTCAGAAATAAAAATAAATTCAAAATAAATATATTTATTGTGTATTGTGTTAATTTGTTCAAGTATTAAATTCCCCTAAAAATTAAAATGGATGAAAAATTAAAATTAGTACTTTTATTTCTTGGCTTTATGCAAAGTATTATTTGCGAAAGAAGAAAGGACAAATCACCTTAAAAACAAAAATCTTTAGGCACAAACTGTGGAAAAATATTCACATCCAAGCTGCAACCCATCGTAAATTATTGACCTCAATCATTAATAATCAATTTTTATTGTCATCAAGCCTTCAAGATGTTGGAAATTCAGCGAAACCAAAAACAATGTGGATGAAACCACGCAGCTCAACATTTTGGGATGAAATTGTTCTAAAGCAATTAGAAGAAGGCAAGTTGTGCAGAATATCGCATCATTGGAGACAGTTTTTGGCATTCACAAATCTACTGTGAAAAAGTGTTTGTATAGAGTGGTAAATGCCATAAACGAAGAAATTATGGAAACCTTTTGAAAATGCCAGGGGAAATTGAAGCGGAAGAAAATTCAAAATTTTTTGAAAAAATCTGTCATATTCCACAGATAATTGGTTGTATTGATGGTTCGCACATACCTATATTGGCCCCAGTCGATGGATATAGAGACTACGTAAATAGAAAAGGTTGGCCTTCATATAATTTACAAGCGGTAGTTGATGACAAGTGCAAGTAAGCATGCTCTCAATATTTAGCCATATGAAGCGACAAAAATAATTTTAATAATTTTATTACAGATTTCGACATATCTGTATTCGCCATCCTGGTAATACCCACGATGCGACAGTATTTAAGGATTCCAGTTTGTTTGTGAACTATAAAAATATGATTCCTCAAGTAAGTAATAAAGATTATTTTCATATCCAGTTGAAAAAAACATAAATGGTATTGAAATACCATACATGATAGTCGGAGATACAGCATATCCCCTTTTACCATGGCTTCTAAAAGGATATACAAGCTGCAGTCACTTAAATATTGAAGAATCCTTCAATGTTCATTTAAGTTCTGCACGTGTCAATGTTGAAATGGCATTTGGACGACTACGGGGACGATTTAATTTTATCTGCACATAATTGATTTATTTAATATGATCTTAATATAGAAATTCCTTGTTTGTATTTTTGGTTTTCGGGTTTATTTTTGTAACTGTGATTATTTTGGGAGTTGAAGATATTTTGGAAGCTGATGCAATATTTTGGTTTGGTCTGATAATTGTATGTGGCATGGATAAAGGTCTAATTTTAGTAATTTGTGTTTGTCTAGAATTACATGATTGGCCATCGGAAAAACTACCCATTTTCGTTGAAGATGGATTATTATCTGTTGAACCGGACTAATGATTGGAATTTAAAGTTTCGGTGACAAGGTGCTGGTCGTGTTGGATATTTGGTTTTGAGAATGAACTCATAGGATGGTGGATTGATGGTATGGTCAAATTTTGGTCATAGCTAGTCGGATTATTGCGTTGTGAAGTTGAGGTGGAAGTGTGATGTGAATTTACGGATTGTACTGTTGGTCTCTGAATATGCGTAGATGTACAAAATTGCGGTTGAGACTGGTTGTAATGGAAATCACCGTAAGTAGGGGAAAGGGATTGTAAATTTCCATTATGCTGAATAGACTTTATGGCTTTCAAAAAACCATCCATCATAATATTAAGCTAATGATTTTCGTGTTTATGTTCCTCTTCTTGCATTTGTTTCTCCCATTCCCGCTGTTCTGCCATTTGTTTTGCAATAGACTCCTCAAATAATTTATTTTGTTTCTCGATTACTGCATTAAACATTTCCGCATGTTTGCTATTAAATGTATTACTGAACAGTTCTGCCCTTCGAATATTTGATAATCTTCCTGTAAAATGAAAATAAAATATAATTATACTTCAAGCTTATTTTAAGAAAAATAAGTAAACACGCTAGCCTCCGATATTTCGCGACCTAAATCTTTTATGAGTACCCTCATAGTCATCGGACATATCTATAAATACAATGACAAAGTTTAGTGTTAAGGACATAAAACAGTTAATGAATCAAACTTACTATTAAGATCTATGGTTTCAATTGTGCGTTTCGGTAGGTATCCCGAATCTATTCCGCATTCTACGTTTTCAATGGATTTTGGCCTATTTCCCAATAAAATATCCAGTTCATCGAAATATTCAAATGCCACGGAATTATGGCCACTTGTGGAGTTATTTCTTTTAAATTTATAGTAATTTTCCTTCAAATGTTTCATTTTTATTTTTATTTGTGCTGCGTCCTTAAAAATGTTTCTTTTATTTAGTTCGGGCTCTAAAGATATTTAATAATAGAACAAAGAATAATATTAAAATTAAAATAACCGAAAATAAATAATATTGTTTATAATCTACTTATATATATCACTATATGCCTGTGCTTTTTTCCATCCATCAAACCCATATTATTTTTTTCCAAACATAAGTTTAAAAATATTTTAATTTCCGAATCACTCCAGTTTACACCTTTTTTCTTAACTGTTTCAACATTTTGATCATATTCGGGATCAAAAATTATGTTTTCATCACAGTTAATGTTTTGCTCATAAATATTTTGGGTGAAACATTCGCTCTCGTTATTAAATTCGTTCATTTTAATTTATATTTAGCTAATTTGTAATTTTGTTGTTTCAATATAACTGTAAACTGAATTTTACACCGATGCGTTGTAGTTAACGTCACTACAAGTACCGACATCTATTTCATAGTGCGACAACCCTTTAGGTCGGTGTCGTTTAGATCACATTTTTGATCGATCTAATTTGGGTCAGTCCACACAAAAAAGTTACCAAACCTAATTTGGGTAACTAGCGTTTACATCATGTGTTTAGGTCAGATATAGTGTATAGTCCTGGACCAAATATGTCGATGTAAACTTACTCATTCATATATTGGTTTGGTACGTCAAAATACTGCAGTTGCATGTCATAACACTAAAGCATATATGTATTATAAAGTATAGTATGTATATACGCTACTAATGCCCGGTTTACATAAGATCAACATTTTTTTTCTGCAAAATGAATAAGATATAACATTGACTTTTTGCACATGAGAGACAAGAAAAGCAATATATCCCAACAAAATTTTGCAGAAGAATTTTTGAGCAAAAATGACCATAAAAATGAAAATGTTGCCATAAAATATATTCGATCCGAGTATTTTTATGGCAACATTTTTAAAATCAACAAGAAAAAAAAATATTTCGCATTTATAAATGTTGAGGATTCATAATAAAGACAGACGCCATAGATAAAAATGTAAATTTCGCATTTGAATTCATTGAAAGTAAATTAATAATGATCCTATAAAAAAAATTACGCCATTACTATATATGTTTATTTCTTTCTGGCACATTGATTATTTTTATATAGCGGATTCTTTCTTATTTACCTGCAAAAATTTGCACAAGAAAACAATTTTCTCATGTAAACCGGGCATAAGTGCACAAAAAAAATTTGACTCTACCCTTATTGAACGTAAAAAAGTTCAGTGCACAATTTGTTTCACCACTATATTCTACCCTTTTCCATATAAAATACGGATAAAAAAAACGGTCGAAATTTTTCCATACAAAAATCGGGTTATGTCTCTGTTTGTATTCTGTGACTAAAGTACTTTACAATAAAGTCCTTTGGACCAGTCCTTCATGTCCAGGACATGAATTCTGTTCGTTTTTCTCAAGCAATTCAAATGGGAATTTGTATAGGAAAACCTGTGCTGACATGTTCTACCAGCACATTTTCGATACTTTATCGAAGATTATGTCTCGCTTTCCTAAACTAAAATAGACAACTGTTTAATTTATGTATTATTTCTTTTCTATTGCTATCAAACCTACTAGTACAAAAGCAAACAAATTGGGCGCTTTCAGGGCACCCAACAGTTGTGAACGCTATGGAAATGTTTAGCACTATGAAATTTTCAAATCAAATTTGCGATGATTTTACTAATCATGATAGGGGACCTGAAAGCGCCCATTGTCAAATTATTTCGTGATACAAATGGAGTAGAATATCACAATTTTTCAATCTAGCAACCTGGTAAATTATTTAAAATGTGAAATAGTGTCACATTTAATTCGAAAGAAGCGAGACATAATCTACGATAAAGTATCAAAAATGTGATGGTAGCAGGTAGAACATGTCATCACTAGAATCCACGTACGATGCCGCTTACAACGACTTGTCAAAATACCAGCGAGAATCGCAATACTAAAATAGAACTCGAATGACTTTAATACTCACGTTGAGTAGTGATGATGTGAGGACCGCAATAGACATATAATCACAGAATATAGAATATAAACAGAAGGGACATAACTCGATTTTTCTATGGAAAAATTTCGACTGTTTTTTTATCCTTGGTTTATATGGAAAAGGGTAGAATATAGTAGTGAAGAAAATTGAGCACTGAACTTTTTTACATTCAATAAGGGTATAGTCAAATTTTTTTTTGATCTACTTAGTAGCGTATATATATACTTTATAATATATGATATAATTCAATACAACCAAGCTACACACGGTCTCAGTTTCTGGATTCAAACTAAGTCGTAATAGATCTTTATTGTTAATTTAAACCCTTATTTTATATTAAAATACCAAATTTTTTTGTATTGTTCTCTCGAAAATAAAATTTAAACAAAAATCTATATCTCAAAAATGGCCTTAAAATTTTTTATTTTCATTTCGGATTCACCGAAAAATTTAATGTCGCAGTTAAAACGGATTTTGTTGATAAAAGGGGAAAGAAAGGAAGGTGAAGCCGGTCTTATGAGACTGCGTGTAGCCTGGCTCATTAAAATTGCTAACGAAAATGTTCTTGCAAGCACAGCGAGTTTTAATTATGCCACCCTATCTAATAAAATTTCTATTAATCTGTAGATGGCATTTGAAATAACTTTAATAAATAGTTCTCTCATCACTTTATAGATGACGCGATAATCGTAACCAATTTGTCATCACAAAATGTCAAATAATTTTCAATTTTGTTTTCATATTTACGATTTCCTTTAGTTCTATTCATTTCATCGAACGTGAAAAAATTGTGTAAGATTTTGTAAAGAATAATTTTTATTTTTTATATTTTCTTTAATTACCTTTATGATTAACATAATTGGTTTTAAGTGTTTGTTTTATAATTTTTTAAAACACATCATAATACGCTAATTTCCACAAGACAAGTTATAATAAAAACAATACAATAATGTGATTATTATAAGTGAAAAAACGGAATAAAAAATACCAAAATGATGTCATCAAATGAAAATAAATAAATAAAAAAAAAATTTGATTGTGAATTTGTGTAAAAAAAAATAGATTCATTTGTGTGTTAATTTATTTTGAAAGAAAAGTTTTTTAGAAAAACTAGGAAAATGGTGTTTGAAAGTATTGTTGTGGATTTATTAAATCGTTTTCTTGGTGACTACGTACAGAATTTGGATAAAAATCAGCTTAATATTGGAATATGGGGAGGTTAGTGTGTGGCTTTTTAATTTAATCGTACATTTGTTGTTTATATACCGCAGGCATACATCTACACGTATTTCTGCCGACGATAGTAAATATGCAAATATTATGATGGTTTATAAATTTTAAACCCAAAATATAGTACTTAAAATGATACAGATGTAATGAGTTAATGCGACCTGAATGCGCACAGAGCGTAACGAATACGTTCGGTTCATTGGAATACGTACAATTTTTATTTCATCATTTTTAGCCACATAGATTATGATTACAAAACAATGCCAGTTCTTTTATGGCTTCTAATATTTTATTATTGTCTCGAATAACTAATTCACATGAAATAAAGTTTATCTCTCACTCTTTTAGGAGGTGTTGTTTAAAAAACCACCGCTTTTCTTATTATGCCGGATAAGCTAGCTCTAAGAAAGTGTAGACCGCAAAATATCACTTCCCTTATGTTTTTATTATGTGCAATACGTTTGGGGCTGGAGCACTCGTAACTTTTTCTTGGTTTACTTTTCACATTCTACCTTACACCGATGCGAGCAAACCCTGCCACCTGTAGTATTAGGCGAGTTAGATGTGCACGACGTTGGTACTCTTCTACAATAGTCCCGTATTAATACGAATCTATTCTGGCTGTTAATCCCAAAAACTCAGTTTTGACATTTATCCAACAAACGTTTAATTCCAAAAGGAAATGCGATGCTTCCATAATTTCAAATTAACCCAAAACAACGCATACCATTCATTTATTTTTAGTTCAATTTCGAGGTTAAGAATTACACAATATATTCGTATATTATAAGACTCATTTGCATAGATAAAACCCGAAATACAAAAATTATACCAAACAAGAAGCAACAAAAACGAGTCTTGCGATATAATTATGCAAACGGCGACTGTATTTCGTATATAAAAATGTTAATGATGTCACTAAAATACGTTCATGACATCACGCCTGTCTTACATATATAATTTTGATTGATCGCCATCGATCTTTTTAGATTACAAAGACGCTTTAGTGAGATTAAGGTTTTTATCAATGTCATTTAAAGAAAATATATGGTTGGGTATTGGGTTTGTGATTAAATGCCAAAAGTAAAAGCAGTCAATCAACACGGTTATTTAAAATGTTTTATAATCAATTAGTTAACTTTTAAGTTCCCACTTCAGGTTACTGATAACAATTTAATTTTGTGGTTCAAAAACAATTTGATTAGCGCACGTGGTAAGTACGTACAAAACGTAATTGCGATTCGATAGCCCAGTAACTACAAGCATAATGTGTATGATATCATCTATATTTTAACGGAACCATAAAATCAAATAAAATGCACATCCATATACGAATTTCAAGAAACTATTTTGTCGACTACTGAATTCAAACAAAATTAAGTAACAATGTGTTTATGGAATTTACCCAACCATAACCAAAGAACAATATTTTATACAAAATGTCGAGAATTTTTTTGTTTGCTTGTAGCTTTTCATTTGCTATTTAAGTATCTATGTTATTTTGTTATGAACAGTGAAACTAGCGTCACTATCGAACCGATACATCAATTGACAAATTGTTGTGCAAGCAGGAACAAAGTGTAAAACGTGTCCCTGTGCCGTTTCAACTTACAAACGAAAAAATCTTTCTCCGTTCTAGTAGTTGCGATATTTATTCTACTGTCTATTCGCCACGTATACAAACAGAATTTAACAGATTTCGCGTTAGGATACTGAAGCTCTGAATAACCTACTTCGGTGGTACCTTAAATCCTTGAGTCAGGTTATAGTGGCTGTCCTAAAGGATCGGTAAAGACACAGCGTGATCTCCAGGCCACAGAGGTCCGTCTGGTACATTTAACATGGGAGCTCCCAGGAATTTGTGTCTGTTTGACGCTAGACTGGGACAGGTGCTAAGCTAATGAAGTACATGGCAAGGCACCGAGTCTGTTTTCGTGATTACTTGTGAGACAATACAATCAAGCTGACATGGCGTCTTCGCAGAGATATCAGCTGTTTGGATCAGATCTAGTCTTTTTCAGATTTGCCTGGCTATCAGCAAAAACAAAAATCGGTGGATAAATCCGCATTGAATTACCCCGGCGGAAATTTTCACTGATTTTTGTTTAGTAGTGAAATAATTAATAGAAGACTTGCAAGCAAATTAGAAAAAACGATTAAAATAGCCGGCGAAAAATTCGAATAATATAAAGAATTCTAATGTAAATTATAATTCGTAGACGAAAATATCCACCGATTTCAAGAATACGCGTCCAGCTGTTGGCCTATTTGAACAGTATACTGAGCGCACTTCGTATGCGTTCACTAAGTGTGCTGAGATATATTCGGAAAGATGAAACCGCACTCTTCCAGGTTCAGTAACAGGTCATTAATCACCAAGTTCCAAAAAAGGGGGGATAACAATGCAAACTAGCCTACAAATGACTCGCTTACCCCCCGACATGGAAATGCCCTAGTAATCGTCGTCGTCCCCCATTCCCCCTCCCTGACATGACGTTGTCAAAGGCCCCCTCTCGATATCCAAATAGGTTATCTGGATGAATTTGTTATACTTGTCTCAATAGAGCAAATAAGGGGGTGGATATCAGTTTCCTTAGATTTCCCCATACAATACACGCGTTGAGAGGTCGACAGCTGATGGGGCTTAATCGAACATCTGAGGTGAGCTTCTATTTGTCTTTGGAATAATATGGACAAAAAGGATAAGTTTATAGGTCTTGGGTCTTTCGGATGTCAATGAGAACTTTTCCCGCCTTTGGTATAAATATAACCTTTCTTCAGTCTATTTCCTTGGAATGTGATAAATATCCAGGCTGGCTTTGGATCTAGCTTCAAGCCTTGATAACGCCAACCCAGAGGTCTGTTTTGGATAAAGGTGACCGCTGACTTAAACAGCTTAAAGTTTTTATTAACCTCAGTTACCCTTACTTTGGCCCTTGTAGTGCATTTTCAGAGCAGCTTCAAAGATTCCTCGCTAGTTGTATTCCAGAGTCCAGCCGGTCGTTGAACATAACTTGGGATAGTACCACTACTAAGTATTTTACATAGCCTTGAAACCTTCGTAAAGTCCATATTTTATTATATAGTACAGCCTCCATGCGTTAGGTCTTAGTTCGTATTTGTACGTTTTGAGGACTTGCTGATAAGAATCCCAGTAGCTCTTGTCCCCTTGGCTTTTCTGGAGAGCTTCCAGCATTCTTAACGGGTAATTTGTAGATCTTTCGACAATGAGATAGAGGTCTACTCAAAAGTGTACTAAGGGTCTACTCAAGCGGTCTACTCAAAGGTCTACGAAGAACTGTCCTTACGATGAAGGACAGATCCATGTGGAATTGACAAAAATGATGACGTGCCATTCTTCAAAGAAAGGTCAAACCTACTTAGTGCTCGTAAAAAGATAAACCGGTCGATATTGCAGTTTGGCTTTAAACAGAAAGCTGTGGCACTATTCTGGTAATTCCCTGGGAATAGGGAATTGGGAGAAGATTTTCTATGTAATTTGTATTTAAAATGTTTTTTTCTGGCATACTGAGGTAAAAAGCTACCTAGTGTTAATTTTTTTGAAAACAAAGTTAAATTGGGAATAATTTTCCCTACCAATTTAGATATGGAAAAATTATTCCCAATTTATAAATATTTACATCAAACTTTTTTCCTCAGTAGGCCAGAAAAAACTGATTTAAGTATAGATAAAAGCTATGTAAAATCTTTCCCCAGTTCCCTATTCCCGGGGAATTACCAGAATAGTGCCACAGAACGAAATTATGAAAACGGTTGTTCGCAAGGTAACGTATAGGTAAAGCTTGCACAAAATAACCATAGAACCAATAAATTATATCATTGGCTTGATAATCCCAGGATAGAGTCTCATGAAACCATTCGCAAAACCGACACCGTTTTGATCGGCACCAGTTGGCACCAGTTAACTAAGTAGATAAAGTATCCTAAAATTTCCTAAAACCACTCTGAACAGGTAGAAAAGACATCCATCTTTGAGGTAAGATATGAGTTGGTCTTTGATCAGACCAACAACCAGAAAGTATTGCGATTCTACTGAAAAAACTGGTTAATAAGCTTAATGGGAATGTTATTCAAAATCAACCGCTTTGGATTTGACAGGGAATACTTTTTACTTTTTTTCTAGTATTTAATCTTTCCAATCTGTTCTGGGTCCGAAGCACTCCCAACTCTTTCGCGGTTCGCTTTTCCTTACCTTGTTCATTTTCATCACAGATCGTAAATTGATTGATTGATTGGATTGTAAGACCAAGTACTTGACAAATATCCCGGATAACGCTGGGCCTATTCGTACAGCCTGTTTACATATAACAATAGGAAGGATACGAAAGGTATTTTTTTTGGGACGGAACGACCCGGTTTCAGACACCTAGCGATCGTACGGCACAACACAATTCTAATCTACTTCTAATCTACTATAGGAGGAAGGATAAAGGCTTAATAGGTTTAATGGATAACGATGGTATTGGTCTTCATTTCTTCTCTAAATCAGCAACCTGAGGTAAAAATTTATTATTTCACGTAAATCTGGAGTTTCCTGAAATTTAATTCTTAATTAATGCTTTCCGGATTCCTAAACAAAATTGATTGATTGAATCAGCCCGGTTATAGACACCTAGATAAAGTCGATAGTTAGTAACACAATGACAACACAAAGAAATATTATTTCACGTATACGCATCTGTAGATTTCCTGAAATTTAATTCTAAACTAATATTTTCCGGCTTCCTAAATAATATAAACATTTATTAATTTAATCCTCCTGCAATTCCACAATTTACAACAAAATTTCCTGAAACCATATTTTTTTAAAAATTACTCTAAAATCCATTAGTACTTAACCCTTGAATTGAGCAACCACGAGATAACAAAACAAAAAATATCAAAAAGTTGCAAAAAATATGTGAGGCATTCCAAAGGCAATGGTTTCCAGGAAACTATAACTACCGGATTAGATATTTCAAATAAATTTAGCTTATTTCGCAAAAATTTCAAATGATTTATTAATTTTGGTTCCGTTTAATGTTCGAGAATATTCGTTTAATTACCAAGTAAACTACACTGCACAGAATGTATTATGCCATGCTCAATGAAGCTTTTCCACTCCTCAACCAATTACTGACAAATATGGTATCTAGAATTGGATTGGCACTCTAACATTATGCTCAATGGAAACAGACCATCTCTCATCAAATGATGATCAAATTCCGTGCGCAAAGCTGATTCGGATATAGTGAATGAAACCAGGCTGTTTCCTAACCGATAACTTTCCATCTTAGTATGCAGAGCGGAACTAGGATTCTAATAAAATAAGGTCAACTTAAGGATTTTAACGTGTCTTTTTGGTGGTCAAACAATTCGACATCCTGAATGGAACTTGGCCATATCCTAAATAAATTATTGTCAAATCAGGTATGCAAAATTGGGTGGGGATTTAAAAATAGATTTTAAAGAAGTTCTGGAATTCGGCCGAGCTTCCAACATAAATCCTGGATGAAATTCCGGATTTTTCTGCAAAATAAATTTGAAAATAATCGGCCAAGGAATTATCCAGTTCCTCCATTTCACCATAGCCGAACCAAACTTGGCCTTAACCAAAAAAACTAAAATTTGCTAGAATTCCAATTCAGCCCAATTCGTATCCAAAAATTATTTTATGCATCTTCCTCAACATACTGTCTAGAAAGAGAAACAGATTATTGAAACTATTCCGCACATCTCAATCAATCAAAAAAAATCAAGGTTTTCGTGAGGTGACAGCACGAACGGAATATAGGATCACGCGGAAGGCTTCTTACATAATTGGTGCATGAGCAAGTCGTTGAATAGGATTTAGAACTCAAATCAATTGATATTCGTGACTGACGTTCCCATGAAATTGTGAACCTGTTTCGAAAAATTGTTGAGCCCGGTAAATTCTTTCATAGAAAATAGCGTCCGCACTAAGCAATCTAAAAAATATTCAACATTAAAAGGCCGAGCATCAAAGATTTACTATCACAGATCGTAAACTGATGATGAAAAATCTCTTTTGCATCTTGCCCTTATCGGCCCGCTACCTCCTTATCCAAACGCCAAAGCTTTAATCACTAAGCCGTTCGGCCGGTAACTTTATCTATTAACATCTCCGATAGAGATAATGGTTTCCTCCCTTCGTTGGATAATAAGATCATTAATCTAAGTCTTAACCCATTGCCGCACACTTTTTAATTGACGACCGTGCTCAGAAACACACTTTTTGTATTTCAATTGTTTATGACTGCCATATGAAATTGAGCGTGATTTATATGTTTGGAAGTGAAAATTATCACATTTTCTCACAGTTTTCCCATGAAAACTGGTCACGTCATTTTTTCTATATATTTCCGCCTACAGAAACAAATGACGGCTATATCCGTCCGATTTTTTGGTGATATATAGACAAATGACGGCTATAGCCGTCATTTGCACGAACATAATAGAACGGCTATAGCCGTCATTTGTTTCTGTAGACGGAAATATATCGAATTTCTAATCATGAAAAATCTCACAAAAAAGCAATGGATATGTTATCTGGAATGTTTCATCTTTTTTTCTTAGATGTATTACTGAACAATTAACAAATAAATGCATTAGTACACTTCGTAAGAATGATGTTCCTTTTTTTATTAATTAAAATATGCAGGACGGCTATAGCCGTCATTTGCATATATATCAACAAAAATTTGACGGCTATAGCCGTCATTTGCGGGAATGGGTTAAATGTGAAAGCTCATAGAAAATGGGATTCCTGAAGAACTAGTCTGGAGGTTACGGCGGAATTAAAGTACAAGCCTAAAATTGTGATAAGTTGTTAAATACTGCAGATTTGTCCAAAGTTTTAGTCGAATATTTGTGTACGTCCCAAATTGATTGCAACGACTGCTATTCCGATGATTTATCTACACTTTTAGTCTTCACAAAATATACTCTTCGCCAGCGCTGTGATGATTACAAATGCAAATTTGTCTGAAGAAGCGATATGAACAGGTAAATATTGGTATATCTATTCATAATTACCTATTTTATAAACTAAACAATTTCTTTTGATAATCAAAGAGCGCAAATCAACGAGCACCTAAAGAAATTAAAATAAAAAAAACGAAATTTTAAATTTATAAACTTGAGTTCTGTATTTTTCTATAGCCATTAATTAACAATCTTTTGTTGATAAACAACTCGTTCAATTCACTAAACGTTCAGTAAAAATGTTATTCGAATAAACATACTCGTGTAGTGAAAACACATGCCGATCTGTTATTCTGAAACTATAAATGTTCGTCTGCCAATTTTTTTTGTGATGAAATGAAATCAACAATTGACTCATCGCTTAAAAATTAGTTCACTATACAAACACACAGAAATTGAAAAAGATTTGATCAGCGGTCCAGGTCAGGGTTAATAGATTGTAAAGAGTCGTTTAATAAATTGCTGTATGTATAAAAATAAACTAGGTTACTACAGAACTTAATAAATGGACTGTACCAATATTTTTTCAAAGCAGGCGCCACACCTATCGTCATAATCGTGTGCAGAAATTTTTTTTGGGATTTTCTTGTGTCGGTAGGGGGGAATAAAAAGCTTTAAAATGAAAAATGTAAATCGATTTCAAAATTGTTAATTTGGTTCTGTCATGCAAGTAGACTTTGCCGATTTTATTTTAGGTTTTTTGGTAGATAACGATTAAAGCATCATATTATTTCGTTCAGGAGCGAAACAAAGTGCTACAAATTCATTTGATTTTTGGGAGGAGTAATTTTTGTAACCACTGAATTTATGTTCTATATTCTCTTTTCGTTATAGATTTAAAGGCGGCATATAATTTTTTATTACATATTGCATAAACCACAACGCTTGGTTAATTATTTCTTCTAGATAGTTATTGTTTGATATCAATTTAAATATTCAGCCTACTGCAGAATATTCGGTATCGCTGTTAGAACCAGCAATTTATGCCATGAATTTATAATAAAATATAAAAAGGGACGTGGCCGAACGAGATTATGCAACAACATCATAACCATCAACGTCGATGGTCGTCATTGCTTGGTTTAGTACAATTTTGGGTGGCCGCATGGAAACGGGATGACGCCTTATTACCGGCATGCCAGTAAGACGCATGCAGAAGCAGATTGCGCCTTCTTGATGTACATACAAGCAGCCAATAATTAAAGTTAAATTAAGGCTCTCTAGCTTTGAAAACTCAACATCTCCACTAGAGCCTTACCTTTCCAGAACTTAATTCGTCACAAGATTGATTCCCATCGAAAATTACTTGTGCTTCTACTGCTGTCACCGGTTTGATAAGACTATTTGCTAACATTTCGTTTGTGTTGACGTAAACGAATTTAACTACCTTGTCATTAACATTCTCGTGCAGAAAATGATAACGAACTTTGTTGTCGCAGTTTATGATGGTTGAACATTTCTTCGCCACCAAATTGCCTCTTGCATTGCCAATGGCTTATATTCAAATTCTGTTGTAGGCAAAGCATCTGCCGGTTGCTTCTTTGGCGCACATGAAAATGCCCCACTTTGCAGTTTGAAAACATATCCTGTTGCCGAACATCGATCTACTGAATCGCTTGCCCAATCTGAATTGCAATAACCTTGCCCGACTACATTTCGATTTTTGAATAAGCTGTTTCATATTCTGTGTTCAGCTGTTTCATATTTCATATTCTGTTTCAAGTTCTGTTTTCAAAAGGTTGCTGCCTTAACAATAATGGACCTTACTTAACGAAATTCTCAACAAAGGTAGCTCCAGTGATACTATCACAAATAATTGATTAACAAAATAGCAATTTTATTAAGGCTCGTGATGAAATTTCTAATTACATACTGACGTTAGCTAATGAAAATGTATACTATTTGATAAAAGCCCCCAAATGGCAGTTTTTTCTTTCGGTCGTTTTTACCATCCGTTCACATTATGAACTCCTTGGAAGAAAAACACACTCTAAATGTATTTAGATTTAGTAGTTGGCTGACATTCTACGCATCTTATTTAACCATACTTAGTGTATCCGAAGGTGTTTTCTGGGACCGTTAAAAATTGCTGTTGTCATTCCGATCTTAAAAAATCGCGATCAGACTCGAGTAAATAATTCTCGAGCAGTTTCATTAATATGTGCTCTCAAAGATTCTTGAAAAAAGAGAGAGAGATAGCTCCATTGACCGTTCACATGTTGGTATCATCAAAGCAACCATCACATAAATTGTGGTATACCAGGTTCCGTGGTTAATAAATTCGGTATTCATCCAAAACTTTAAAGGCATAGTGGTTGCCTTCATTGATGACATGGTTTTAGCATACACCGGTTCTGAATACAAGTTTCAATGTTTCTCCACATGTTAATCATGATTTTCTGTTCTGGCGTATACGGTGCAGTTATTTGATGCTGTATCCCTGAATCTCGCAATAACTAAGAAAACTTTTTGTTGCAGTATTCTGTGCTATTACCCCAACGCTACGTTTTAAATATTTGATCCGTTTCATTTTCCGCAAATGCTTTGAACACTTTTAAAATATTTAAAGCATTCATTTCTTGAGAAAATGCACGGAAATTTTGCGACTGAAATCATCCAAAAAAGTTACAAAATATCGCGAAATATCTTGAACGAAAGATCAGTTTGTTTCCCTTTGATACTAACTTCACACTTGTCTTGTTGATCACAGGCAAAGCTCATTCCGTCCACAAAATCATTTCGTAATTTTAACAACCTCGCGTAACCTACATGTCCTAGACGACGATGCCATAATTTTTGTTAATCTGCCTCTAAACATTTACAATTAGTTTAGTGGTCGATTATTCATTTAAAGTTGAAGTCGAACATTACCCGACAATTCAGCTTTCAATTTTGATCCATTTGCAATCGTGACGTCTCCTGAATATAAAAAAAAATCCGTCGAATCGCAATTTACCAGTCTAGTTGAAACAAGTTCATGTAATAATGCCACACGACGAAGTAGACCAGAATGTTGAAATACAAGTTTTGAATTGACCCAAACTTCTTTAGCCGCACTTGCTTGTTGAATGTTTTTCTATAATTGGTTCCCTTGCAAATATAAAAGAACATTTATTTGGCCCTCTTACTTTACGTTGGGCGTAAGAGAAATTAGGCAGTTAAGTATGTCTTTTTTAAATATGAGGGTGTGATTAGAGGAGAGCCCTATGTGCGACATTTAAATCTATAATGCGACCAAGTTAGCATATATTGACCCTTGTTGTATTGCATAAAGTGCTGCGGTTGATTGGGGATATCCCGATATTTCCAAGTGGCCGTTAAATGTTCCATAACCTATCACAATACTAAGGACCTCAATGATAGGCGATCTAGCTCAACTTTCTTATTCTGCCTAGATTTAACCCATAATTCTTCTATTTAAGTGAGTCTTGCCACAGAATAAAGTGTCTGGAGTCGTGATAAATTTGGGACCAGTGAACCAGTGAAAGGGCTATCTGAAAGCAAGGGGGCCACATTAAGGTAATTTTGTTTTCCTTGTCTAGTCCTTTTCAAAGGTGCCCGAGTGTATACAGATACATGATGAGGAAGGGATATATGAGGAAGGGAATATGATGTACTCAATTTATGGTCTGTTCGGAACCCTGATCGAGAAATATGATTTGGCTAATTATTTTACTAGATTTAGTTTAACAGTTTAGTTTAAGATACTGATATGTCTCGTCCTGTTGGCTTTAATTTGATTTAAGATATTTTTAGTTTAATAGGCCTAAGAACAACGATGCCTTTGATATGTAAATGCCAGAGTGTGAGTCATAAAACTTCTCAAAAGCAGCTGTGGACAGGTTTTCATAGCACCTATTGCACTTAGATTACACTGAGAGAAAAAATTTGTTGAATCTACAAAAAAACCGATAAATTCAACAATTTCCGGGGTTGATTTTGAGCCAACAAAAAAATTATAATATTTACTGTAATTATTGTTAAAATTAATATTTTTGTTTATTGTAATTTCAATATTTAAATTGTAATAATTGTTTATTTTACAAATAATTTATGACTATTGTAAAATTAGCAAAGTGAACAAATAAATTGTCACATTTGCAATTGTTTTCAGTTCTTGTAAAATCACCAAGTAAATGATAGAAATCGTAACACATACCATGAAATTGTAATATTAACAAGTACTACAAGTAAATTGTCATGCTTGTAAAGTCAATAAATAAATGTTAGAAATGGTTGTATTTACAAATAATTTGTACTTTTAGTAAATTCTACAAAAAACTTGTATTCTTGTATTCTCAACAAATAAATATTACAAATGATAATATTCACTAATCACTATAAGAAATGATCATATTTACAAACTAATTGTATTATAAGTAAATTTGCAATTATTGTTAATGTAAGATAAATATTATTAAAAAATCTGGTATAATTACCCATTACTGTAAATGATCATTTATTTTTTGACCTAAGTTCAGAAGCAGTATAAAAGACGAGCTGTGTAAAATGAAACCTTTGATAGGAAAGAAAATAAAATTCTTTTTTAATATTTTTTGATTGAGCTTTATTATAGTTTTAAAGCGATTATGTTAAGAAACAGTTATAATAGTTCATGTCAAATTGCAATTCATATAAAAGAGACAAACAAATTTATGATTTTAACATATTTTTTAACAAAGTTTTATAAACAATATTTTGTTATATTTTTATCATTTTAATATTTATAAACCATGAAGCTAGCTATAACAATAAAATTATAGTGATAGTCTTCTATGTTATACTTTAGAATTTAAGTTCCAACTTGATAACAACTAAAGTTAAAAACTAATACGCTAAAATTTCAAAATTTGTACAAATTGAAAAATATTATTATAACTTTAAACATATTTTCTATCATTTACAACATTTGATAAGAACACGGAACTGCCAGACGAACTGATTGTGTGTGGAATTGGCTAGGTTATAGAATTTATTAATTTTTATTTTTTCTACGTTATAGAATTCTTGAATTTTAATTATATATTCATTCGGTTGGTTTAATGAATATTGTGTCAGTAAGTGTCTTTTAAAAGAATTCTTAACACTTACTAAAACCACATTTATTTATAAAACGGATGTATAATGACTAATATAATTAAAGAAAATAAATTAAATAAATATTTAAATAACAATATAATTTAAAATTAACTAATTAATGCAATTAATTCTGTGGCAACTCAACATAACCACTTAATATCAGTTAAGTGGTTTTGTCAAATTTTATTTCTATCTGTTCCTTTTTGCATCATTTATGACCCAAGCCAACTTTAGACGATTTTGTATGATTTTTGACCATGTTGTGGCTATAAAACAAAACCACTTAACTACACTGAAATGCTATAATGTTACTATATTATTTTGGAAAAAACACTCTGAATATTTACTGAATTTCAGTTAAGTGATTATGTTGAATTGCCACAGAATTAAATTTATACTGTTGGTTTAAAATTGTGTTTTCCAATGTTGAACAAATCAGTTATTAAACTGGCCGCTGCGGATATTGGTTTATCAAAACGCGTGTCTATCGCATAAAAATAAATTTAAATACAATACCGTACGTTATATGAATAATGTGGGTAGGCTAAATTAAAAACTTAAAACGTTTTAAAACATAAATCAATTGCTCACACGCAAAAGTGTATGTTGAATATACGTAGTTGCTATCTACTCTTGCAATAAATTTAATCGGCAATTCGTTTAACATAATAACGGTTATTATTGGTTGAAGGGTTAAATTATTCGCTATAGATGTTCTTCCCTTAAATTATTGTTGGTTGATTTCTTCTTCATCTTTCAAAATCAGAAACGTTCTATTTATGGAATCTTGACTTTATAGCTTCCAATGTAATGTTTCCTCATCCATTTTTAAATTATGTTTAATTAACGGAGGCAACAAGTAATGTAACAATTTAAATACTTGTAAATGTTGCAATTCTGAAAAATAAAAAACAGATTTTCTTTCATTTATTTATTTTCATAGATACGTTCGGTCACAGTAACAAGTGAAATAAAACTTACCAGTATTATTAGTTTCAGCAAAAGATCTTTTTTTAATTTAATTATTCCATCAAGCTTAATTTTTTGTTCGAATTTTCCAACCTATGGCCATCACAATCTGTACTCTCTTTTAATATATCTTTCTGCATTCTTTTAATATTGCTGATATGTACTTTCTTTGGAAAAATTAATATCGGCTTAACTTTGTTCAGTTGTAACTCTCCGTCGATCTTCAAAGGCTACCCAGATGTATATTTATAAGATATCCACAGCTTGTCATCACTGGAGGTAATAGTTTTAATAAATTTATATAAATTGTAAATTTGGTAATGGAAATGCACAAAACTAAATTTCACGTTCCGATTTTTTTTTTGGGTTTTTTTTTATCAAACGAATTTATAGTATATCAAATAAATCTTTCTTACCAAGCAATGAATTTATATTTCCAAATTCAAAAATGTTGTATCCAAAATAATTAATAATTATTAATAAGTTTTCACTAAACAGCGTATTGATTGGTTTAAGCAAGGTTCAACTGAAACTATTCACCACGTTGTTTTAGCTAAATTGGTTTATTATAATAATATTTACAAATTAATATTAAATGATACAAATTGCTTGTAAAATTAAATATATTGTTTTAATTTTTTACGATTTAATAATAATTGCTATTATTGTTTATTTATTTGCTTTATTTACTATAAAAGAGTAAATGCAACAATTAATTGGAAGGAAGTTTAATATTTTATTTTTCATGATATGTAATACTCGTAGATTGCCATTATTGAATCAAAAATTCAAAACTCATTATTCGTAATTTTATTGGCATTAATAACCTGGAACTATAATTTTATTTACAAGGCATGCCAAATAAAATTATCTTCACGTTAAATATCATGCATTATTTGAATGATTACACTGACAACTTCTGGAAGAATCACTAATCGCAATCTTATACTAACAACACACGTTCGCCATTTTTGACAAAATGGAAAATATTTTTAACTTCAAATTTTAAAGATAAGAAACGCACAAAACTTATTTGCACTTTATAGTAAATAAATCTTTCTTTCCAAACAATAATTTTAAATTATTTATAATAAAAACTGGTATAAAAAATTGCCAATTTTTCATTAGATAACTTATAAAAATATAAACTGTTCGTAGTTCAACTGAAACTGATGTACTGATAAAAATTTATGAACAAATTTCTAGTAATATGTAACAATAATTTTTTAATTTTACAATTTAACAATAATTATTACTGATTATTTGTAATAATTACAATTTAACAGTAAATATAACAATATATTTATTGTAATTACAATTTAAAAGCCAATTTAACATTTTATTTTATATAAATTTGTATCTATTGTAAAAGAGTGCCAAAACAAATAAAAACACTTTAAACTTGGCCATTACTGGACTAAATATAACTGAAATTATAACCGTGTTTCCTATTTTATATCGCAACAGTTACACTTACACTTACAATTTTCCATTTCAAAATGTTTAGAATAAGTAGTAAAATTCGCTACCAATTCTAGATTGATTATTTGTTGATACTTACTCGAATAAGGGTTAATAAAATACACAAACGACTTTGATGACTGAAGACTAATATTTTGTCTGTGGTATACTTTTATACGTATAAAATTGAAGTTATTTGGAGATACAAAGAATGGTTTTATAGTTAAATATAGCAAATATAGCAAAGAATTATTTTTAGCCTTACCCCTATTTAAGTTCTCATGTTTGTATACTGTTCTCATGTAGAATACTGGGACGAGTAATTTTTTTCGGAAAAGTCTGTTACTGGCAAAGTCTGAAAGTTGTCTATATTAGAATACGGTAAAAATTTGTGGTGAGTTTAAAACAACTACAAAAACTATTTCACATTTTCATTTCAAGAAAATTAAAAAAATTTTAACATGTTAAAAGCACCACGACTTGGCTTCGGATGGTAGTTTTTTTAAGGTACGCTCATACTCATGTAAGGACTTTCATTATTGTATATAATTTTCATACTATGCTTTTACCAGGGTCCCTGACACACTTGATTAATTTTTAAATTTTCTGTAACAAATCAATATTAAGGCAGTTAATTTTACATAGAAATTTCTTAGTAATTTATTTCTGCAGCAATTTGTATCGTCATTCCTTTCTAACTGTGCCACTTGCTAAGCCCGAGTTTGCTGTTTCTTTGATTCACAGCATTTCTACTATTTTGATGAAAACGTCATAGATCGCAGGTCTCCAGCAAAGCTGTCTAACTTCCAGTAAATGTTTGTAGATCTCTATAGAAATTCGATGTCACGATTTTGCATAGACGAGACAAATATCACTCGTATAATTTATATATGAGAGCGAAGATGTATGAATATTTACTGTGACTGCTGTGATTACTACGTTCAGCAGCATTGATCGGTGATTAATTTGCATTTGGGTTAACTTTGCTTTAGGGTATTTTTCCTAATAACATCAAAATACATAGGTGTTTTAGTAAGAATTGCGAATAATTATTACAATGTGAAAGCAGTATAATAGGAAGTGAAACCCGAAAATGTTTCTATAGCAGTAATAGAAAGTATGGATTGAATTACCTTTGAGAATTTAAGGTCGACGACAGTTGCGATAGGATCCAAGTGTAACACATTTGTATCGTGACATAGAACAAATGGCTGAACATTTATAACTGATTGATTACCACACAGAGCAGGTTGCTGATATCCTAACTAAGCAAGCAATTGAGCTGAAGAAAGAACTAAATTAATGAAACTCACTATGAATGAAAAGATAAAAAATAACGACATTGTTACCCGATTGATATAAAACTAGAAATTAACAATTAATTATACATACTTCTACATCGTGGTACTATAAAAAACCCACCAAATAAACAGTGCAGAGATAATGGGCACTAGGAGTACTTTTTGGTGGAAATGAGAAAACAATTAAACTACGGAATTAATAATTCTAAGAAATATTTTTATTTGAATATTATATTCTAAAAGTTTGTTATTTGAAATTACAAATAAAATGTAATAACATATTTTACTATATTTATTCTTTTTTACAATTATCCTAGTACATATAACTATTTCTTAGTAGGTTTTACGAAAGCCTGTGTTGAACCTACAATTTAATAGTAAAAGTAATGTTTGGTGCAATCAACAAATTCTTTTGTAGAATCTACTTATATTTTTTCTCTGAGTGTAGGCTCTAAATTGAATATAGTGTTCTGCAAGTGTTTCTTTGTTTTGTTTTGCCTATAAAAGTAGAGCAGTGTACGAAGTCATATAGGCCGTATAATGATTTTACTCAAAGATTTACCCCGAACCATCAGAAGTTGGAAGTGTTGTCAAGATATTCGTTTGTAGATTACATTGAAGTCTGTCGTTAAAGACTTGATAATTGATGTGTTTATTGCATTCTTGATAAGGCGTCCTTATTAGTCTTTCAGATATATTGATATTAAATTTAAGATACAAGTGTCAGAGAAGCTGCGTCGAAATTTACCGTATCGCCTTTTCATAGATGCGTTTCTAAAAAGATCGCAGCTAAATCTCTGGAAATAATTAGGTTTTCATAGAAGATATTAATTGGAAGTTGGCAAGTAATTGCTGTGCTTGGCCTCTCGTTTCCTCTGTTATAGATTAACTTACCTATCTTATTTTTAATTCCAAGAATCTTTCTTTACGTTGGTAGATCTAGTATTGAGTATTGAAATAAAATATGGTAATAATGGCTTAAAGGGTAAATTTATTTAAGAGACTCTCTTGAATTGGCTCATAGGTAATTATGTAAATGTTAAAAATTGTGTTTAGTTTGTTTAGTTTTGGAGCTTTACAATTATTGCGATAAATAAATTATAATTACCTCGACGAGATTGGAAAATTTGCATACAAAGCTCGGTCGCCAGTTTTTACTAAAGTAGTTGGAGCTATAGATGGATGAATGTCAAAATTAAATGTCCACCTATCAACGAGATGAATATTATTAGTTTTTTCTATCGTCACCGTCAGGTTGGGAAAATAAAAATTATTTTATTAATCCAAAAATTCTTCATATGTCGTATATTAATTAACACGAAACGTCAAAATAAAACAACATCAAATCAAATTACCTATTTTTTATATGGTTTACCCAGCTTTTTAATACAGTATTTTAATTTACTCAATACACTGCTAAAAATTTGGTAAATGTACAATTTACCCGAGTATTGGCCCGCAACCTTAGTAGGGAAATAAATAATAGAACTTGCAAACAAATTTGAAAAAATGGTTAAAGTAGTCGACGAAACATTCGAATAATATAAAGAAATATCAAGCAAATTATATTCGGCATGCGGAAATTTCCATTGATTTCGAGAATAGGCCCCCGTTAACATCGCCGCATTATTAGAATAAATTACTCTATAAAATTATTGCCTCGGGTTGAGCTTGAACCAGCGATCTTTGGGATGGTAATGCTTCATGATGTACAGCTTGATCACTTGACCACAAAGTGTTGTATCGGTGTAGAGTATAAAATCCGTAACAGTACACTATTTTAATCCCTTAATTTTACTTATAACCACTTAACTAAATTTGGGCACCAATAAAACAATTAACAGATCATTTTTGAAAAATATGTCGTTCGGTCGGATTTGAAGACCAGTGGATTTCCCAATAAACTTCTTTGCTTTAAAAAATCTTAAAATCTATGCATCGGTAGAAGGCACAGGAATATTTTTGGCTTTTCTTTAGTAACCACTCGTACCGTCTCGACTCGTCTATCCGTATACATGTTTATAGATCCCTGCCGACTATATGCCCCGGGATCTAGACAGAAAGTTACTCGAAGGGATAAGTGCATTAACTCTTTACGTTTCCTTCCATTATATAATTGGTAATTACTTTTAAGCTGTTCTCCTTGCGCCCAAATTTGTAACTCAAGCAAGAGTTGCTTTTATCCACCTCCGCGCGGTTTTTTGGTTGTGTGGCATGAAGTAATGTGTGCGTGTGTGGATTAGTTGGACCATGTACGAGGGCAAATCAAAAAGTCTTGCAATATCATATGAAAAAAAAGAGTGAGAGAGACAGCAATATTTTTATTTTTCGACATAATCTCCTTTAAGGTTTATACATTTGTCACATCGATCAATTAACTTACCTAAACCCTCTAAAAAAAAAGATTTCTTTTGCTCCATAAAATATTCATTTACAACAGACTGTACTTCATAGTCACTGGAAAATTTCCGGCCCCTTAGTGTTTTTTTCAAATTGGGAAAGAGAAGTAGTCACTGGGTGCCAAGTCTAGACTGTACGGTGGATGCGGAATTTCCACGAAGCCGCAGTCCTTTAATGCAGCTTGAGCAATATTAGCCTTGCGCACTGGTGTATTGTCGTGAAGAAGCAAGATTTTTTTCCTAACTTTCCTTGGCCGTTTTTCCCGGATCGCTTTTTTCAATTTTCGCAAAACCTCTGCGTAATATATGCCTGTGATTGTGGTTTTCGGTGGCATATAATCGATTATCAAAATTCCTTCAGCATCCCAAAAAATTGTTGCCAAAACCTTACCAGCAGACGGTTGAGTTTTGAATTTCTTTGGTGGTGGTTCACTACGTTTAATCCATTGCATCGATTCTTGTTTGGATTCCAGATCCCAGTGATGAAGCCATGTTTCATCGCCTGTTATTATGTTACCCAAGAAATTTTCTGGATTTGCTTTGTACATATCTAAAATCGCCTTTGAAGTTTAAACACGCATTTTTTTTTGTTCAGCATTCAACAAACGGGGAACCCATCGCGCACTTACTTTCGACATGTGAAGGTGGTCATGTAATATAGTATATGTGGTACCGTATGAAAGAGAAAGTCTCCACGCTAACCGCGGAACAGAAAAACGCCGGTCCTCCAATACAATAGAATCAGCCAAAATTACGTTTTCATGGCTAATAGCATCTGCTGGCCGACCCGAGCGGTTATCGTCTTATAATGACTCCCAACCACTTTTGAATAATTTTACCCACTTTGTTACTGTGGCATATGATGGTGCAGATTCGCCGTAAACTTTTGATATATAGTTGAATATATAAATTGCATTTCGTCCATCTTTATAGAAAAATTTAGTAACGGCGCGATATTCAATTTCATTCATTTTAAGAAAAATTCAAAACACATGTTACTAAATTGACAAAAACAAACGAACCGTAAAATTTACATCGAAATGTTCTTCTAGAAGTTTCATCGTGACAAAAAATGGTTTTGAAAAATATATTGTTGTCTCACTCACTCGTTTTTTTCATATGATATTGCAAGACTTTTTGATATACCCTCGTATATGCTAATTTTGAAGATTATCTAATATTTTTAAACGCGTTGAAGCGATTCGTAATCCAAGTGCAAATTTAGACTTCAATCGTCGTCTAGGGGTACAAATTCCACTGATTGTGACTGCGGCTGATTTTCTTAATAATCCGATGTGGGTTCCGATGCTCTTCATTATGAAGTCAAGGTGAGATCCCGAATTTAAGATAATTAAAACGATCGTTGGTTCATTTACAGCACGAATCTTACACGTGGACATGTGAGAGCCTTACACGTGGATATGTGAATTGGTTAGATGCTGTTGTTCTAGATTCAAATCCTGTCTATTTCATGTACACTATCGCTGAAAAGTGTTTAGTCATTGTCAAGAACAGCATAAAACATATAAAAACTCAGTAAAAATATGAAAATATTTATTTTTTAGTTACATACACACATATATTAATAGCATTATACTAAATAAATGTCAAAATTAAAATACTCAATTTAAATTTTACTTTCATTTATGTTAAAAACATTGATTGAACAATCGCACCGCACAGTCAAGGTATTCTCGCAATAAGTTTTGCCAGAGTTTCTGGCGTTATTGAGTTTCGAATTGATTAAACTTTGTTCCACATAACAGTAGCTGATATTTGAGCTGATGGCTTTACTTCCTGGTTCGATTCTTGCTATAGTAACTCAATAGGGTTCAAGTAAATGCTGTGGGGAGGCCATTCCATAATTTTAATTGTTCCTTCATCCTCTAAATGGTGAAAATAGCCTTTACTTAATTTACATGAAGGTTTTGGATCATTATCTTGTTGAAAGATAAAATTTTGACTCAAAAGTCGAATTCCTGAAGGTATTGAGTGGTTCTCCAAAATTTGTTGGTACGCTTCTTTTCTTAGTATTCCGTCAATTTTCACAACATCGCCTACACTAGTACCAACAAACTAATATCAAAACATCACTGAAAAACCTCCATGCTTCGCGGTAGTGGCAATACACTCTTTACTGGCACGTTTACCTACAGATCTTCTCATGAATATAATTCAAATTTGGACCCATCCGTCCATAAAACCTTGTAGCAATCTTCTATCGTCCAATGTTGGTGTCCACGAACCCATTTAAGTCGTTTTTGCTTATTGAGTTTACTAGTAATGGTTTTTTAATAACAACATGGCCATGGAGTCCGGATTCCTGTAGAGGACGCTTAACCGTAGAAACACTAACTAGTTTTGGATGACCAACATTTAATTCTGCGGTTATTTCCGGGGCTGTTTTGTGTCTATTTGTCTTGCTAGTAATCACTATTCTAGCATCATCTACAGATGTTGTCGCTCTTGACCTTCCGCTACGTCTTTTATTAAAAAAACTGTTACTTTCCCGATATTTTTTAACATTCCAATCGACCGTAGCGTGGTCTAATTCCATTTTTTTGGCAATCTGTCAATTACTTATGCCAGCTGTATGGTAAGCTATTATAAGCGCACGAGTTTCAGTACTTGGTTCTTTTCTTGGAGGCATTTTAAATAATTGTCACTCGAGATTTCGCTTACGATATTAACAGTGTAAATATGAGACTTCAACTCATCGTGTTTGACGCATTTCACTGAAATCTTTTCAAAAAATCAATTTAAACATCATTACCTAGCAGGGTTGCAATGTTTTAAACAAAATGTTTAAAACGAACGTTTTAAACATGTTTTAAACAAAGCGGTATATTTTAAACATTTTGTTTTAAACAAGTGTTTTAAACATGATTTTAATTAGAAAAGAAAAACAAAGGTTTATTTATTTAAATTAACTTTAGTAAATCTTAAAAAAATAATATCTGTAACTTCAAATCTTAGATTATACTATAGATAGAATACCGACAGTATTGTTTTGAAGTATCAATTTTGTAATGTTTTTATTATTGTTTTGATATTTTTTTGGAAAAGAGAAAGAAGAATGCGGGATAACAACATTATAAATTTCATAACATCAAGTAGTGGCGGTGTAAATTGTTTTATATAGGGCGGGGGCGAAAAATAAATTAAATGAAAATTATTTTATTTTTAAATTTTTTTATTAATAGATTATAATAATAAAATAATAATTGTATAATATTAAATAAAACTTTTAAAAATAATATAATAAGTAGAAGTTATAGGTAACTAACATAAGATATTTCATTACTTTAAATAAGTATGTAGGTACACATAGATTAAAACATTCTAATAAAGATCATAATATTATACCTATGTTATATCTAATGTTATGCTAAATTATTTAAACCATATTTAAATATCCTGTATCGTTAAAATTAATCGATTTATTAATATCAACAATATACTTTTACTATTAAAATTCATAACTGATTTTGAATATTTGTAAATCATATACTATATGCATATTAATTCACTATACTTGAAATTAAACGAATTAAAAAAGAAAATAAATCACAAAATTTAATACAACTAAATAGCGAATCGCTGCCCCATAAAATTAAATATAAAAATTTTAGCAACGCCACTGGATTTTCAATGACAATTTACGATTTATTTACTGTTATTTTCTAAAATGAAGAGCAACTTTTTCCCGTGTTTGTTTTTAAATCCGAATGTTTCACTTATTTTTATTCAATTAAATTTAAAATAAATCACCTTTATCACTGAACATATTTATGCATTAATATACTATAAATTTGTGGAATATTATTAAAATCAATTAGAAGGTTAATCAGAAAAAGCATTTAAAGAGTTTGTAAACACTGTCAAAAAAATTACTTGTGAAAAGAAATTTCCTTTTTTCTTGATAATCGTGTGTTTTCACACTGGAACACACTACACTTGGTTATTTTAGTATAATAGAGCACTTGATTATTCACTTATTTATTGTAAACTAAATAGTTTTCATTCATATCAAACACAACCAAAAAACACTGTAAAATAACGAAAATTTTCCATTTTTCACCTTATCTGTGTTTCTCTATTTTATGTATATGTACCTCTCGTTTACCCATTCATTTTTAGTACTTCTAGTTTCGCTTGTGATTTGTATTGAAATTTGTATTGGTACGTTATCTATATAATCTAAGCTTCAAATACAGGGTTATCCAATTCGAGGTTGATAAAGTAGAAATCTGTATACCGACATCTGTCAAAGATAAACGTCAAGTACGCTGTCATTTATTTAGTTGACATTCTGCCATTTAAGAATATGGAGCATTTAACAATCGACCAACGCGTTAAAATTAAACGCGGAAAAACAGGCCGTCGATGCTGATTTTTCGAACAAAATTTTCTTCAGTGATGAAGCTCATTTTTCGCTTGGTGGATACGTTAATAAGCAAAACTGTAGAATTTGGGGCTCAGAAAATCCACAATTGATTGTAGAGAAGCCATTACACCCGGAAAAAGTCACTGTTTGGTGCGCATTGTGGTCTGGTGGTGTGATTGGGCCGTATTTTTTTGAGAACAACCATGGACGAACCGTTACCGTCAATTCTGAGCGCTATGGCCGCATGTTAACCGATTATTTTTTTTACGAAAATCGAAGATTATGATCTTGACGATATGTGGTTCCAGCAGGATGGAGCAACCAGTCACGTAACACGAGCAAATCGAGATCTTTTGCAAGAGAAATTTCCTGGACGTTTGATTTCGCAATTGGCTGATGTCAATTGGCCTCCAAGATCCTGTGATTTAACGCCTTTGGATTTCTTTTTGTGGGGCTACGCGAAAGATCGTGTTTACGCAAACAATCCTCAAACTCTTGACGAATTGAAAACTAATATTCGTAAAGTAATGGCCGAGATACCGCCCGAAATGTGCCGAAAAGTCATTGAAAATTACCTCAAAAGAATCAAGGCCTGTAAGAAGTCCCGTGGAGGACATTTGAATGATATCTTGTTTAACTAAAAATGGCAAGGATCAATCTGTAAAATGAAATAAAAATTACAATACATTACGAATATTTTGTGTGTTTTTTTTAAGTTTACTTTACACGGAAAAAAAATATAGCACACATCTCCATAAAATATCGGAGCCCACGGAATTGTGGCCTATTATAGGAAATTGTTCTACTATAACCAATAGTACATATAAAGAGATACGAATGGATATTATTTTGGAAATGTCGCTTCCTATTACTATAGGGGAAAATGCCGTTCAAGTCAGTAACTATTGTCATATATTATTGGTATTTTTCCAATGTAATTTGTAGCTGTTGCCATATTTAATGGTGCATTTTATATAAAATTTATCATTTTTTTCCATAAAAATAACAATATGCACTATTTCATGTAGAAACGAATACATTTTAAAATAGTATATTTTCCAACATTATATATTTATTCCGCTATTTTAAATGGCATATTTTACCACAGCTTATTGTATTTCTTCCTATACATATGAGAAGGTTTATGCATTTTAAATAAAATCCGTTTTTATTTTTTATTTTTTTATTTATTTATTTATTTACAAAATTCATACATAATTATAATATTAGTACCAATGAAATACTTAACTTTTCTAAACAAAACAAATTATTTAATGTATAAAATAAAGATTAGGAATAAGGAAGCTATGAAATTAAATATAATATGTTTTGTAATTTTAACACATTTGAATGAGACCCTAGTTCATTTATTGTATTAGTCTTAGAGTTAACTGAACAACTTGAAAGCTCAAAATTAATTTTATCTGCTTCTAGTTTCTCTTTAACAACGTATGCATATTTATGAAAATCAAAATAATGTATTTCAAATTTGGTGCCTAATACCGTTAAAACGTTTTTATCTTTCATTAAAAATCCTTTAATTTTAAAAAAAATTGGTTCATCACCAGAATTTAGTTGAATTATTCTATTTTTTTTATATTTTTTATGACTAATAACAACTGATTCGAAATAGGTTGAAACGCCGTCTACAATTTCCTTTCCAAATTCACACTGAGTTAAAATTTCTTCAGTTTTAACTTTAGCTAAAGCAAGCCTTTGCGAAATGGATTTACATATATTTCTCCGTGAATTAGTACTGCTTGCAATTTTTTTTAAAATTTTGTGTTTTCCCTCAAACCTCATACTCCAAAACTGTTTCAATGGCCCCATCTTTCTCATTATATCTGGATAATGACACAAAAAATGGTGCTTTGGACGAAGGGGTAATTTGAATATTTTTTGAAACATATTATGGTGACTATAAATTAAGTAATCTAAATAATTTACAGTTTGTGTATCTATCTGATTTTGTAGTACAATCTCTAAAATTTGTCTTAACAGTATAAATATTTGCCATTCATCATTATTTTCTGGAATGAACTCACCAATGATTACACCGAGAAATTTTGCAAACCATAACATCTCCGAAGATGAATATCTTAATTTGTGACTTTTTAAATGGTCATTAAATATATATTGTGGTTTATTAATATTTTCGTAATCACCGAAGTCAAAATTGGCAATTCTATTATTTAATTGTTCCAAATTCAAATATTTTTTACTATTTACAAAACTATCTAATATCAAAGCTATTTCAAAATTTAGGATCCCTTCTAGCATGTCGTGCATGATATCAACTGAGAAATTTTCTGTTACGTGGAAATTTTCTAGTTGATTAAAAATACATGCATCGAGGATTCCGGTTTGAGATACGTTATTTTGTGATAAATCTTCTAAATAATTAATTTTGTTCCTCGAAATATTTAAGGGTAGTGTATGACAATTTTGGGTTTCATGTTTTGCCATTTTGCAAAATCTGCAAAAGTAACATGCGGAAAAAGACTCGGTAAACCCTAACATGCCGTTTAGTCCCTTATTGTCACCCACACAGGCAGCGAGTAAGAAAAAGATCCTTTGTGTATCTATCTCAATACCAGTTGTTTCCAAATAATTTAGTTCATCTACTACTGGCTGAAATACAGAATTTCCGTATCTCTTTCTATCTAAACTATGGAATAACATGATAAGAAAAATATTTTCCAGTTTTGATTGCATTGTTTTTGGGATGAAAGGTAGGGAAATGTACACAGCACCCAAGTTTTGTAAACCTGCTCTAGAGCCTAGAGCATTATTTGTTTCAAAGTCATCGTAGTATACTATTAAAGGTAAAATTAAATCATTTTTATTATATCTGGTTGTTTTTTCTTTCCAGAATGCTGTTTGAATAAAACTACTAATATTGGAAGAGGTCAAATTTAAAACTTTAAGATAATTTAAAACAGACTCTAACACATTTGGGATTTTGAAAAAATTTTCTAAAATTGGTTTAATTGAATTAAGAGCCGCTTCTACATTAATTGTTTTCAACAAAAGATTATTATTAACTCTGAAACTATCCACTCTTTCCCCTATGATAACACTTTTAGGTTCAATATAAGAATGATTTATCTTTAATTCCTTTTTTCTTTTATGTTCTGTCGAAATTCTGGAAAATGACATTTCAAAAGTTGTTAAAATATTAAGAATCATTTCGCTGGCATCAATTTCTTGAACAGTAACTTTCACATGTTCCTCAATATGGGAAAACATTTTTTTATTATAATGACAGAAAAGGGTAATAATAGATTGTATATCTTTTCTATTGATGTTTTTCATACTATACAAATTTTGTATTAGATCAGAATTTAATTTATCTAGAATCCCACTCAGTTTAGCATTATTTACAGTATTTGAATTTATCGTAAGATCGTTGTCATTACAAGGACCTTGTTCACAAAATTTAGCATTATTCGTATAACTATTAGACGTATTATTTAATCGATAATCTTCTTCATTCTGAATGGTTGAATCTTTAGAATGTTTGATTATATGTTTCTTGAAACAAACAAAATTGGTGAAAACGCGTTCATTACCACAATTTTTACAATTAAACATTTTTTCAAATTTATGGCATACATTTAAATGGCTTAAGTACGTACTAAAATTTCTAAAATTGTAATTTGTACAATTTTCGTGGAAACATTTCATTTTGATATCTTAGATATAAACAACTTTGGATTTCGTTGATTGTGTTTATACTCAAATGTCGTCCGAACCCAGTAAAACAAAGATCCAATTTTCATCTAGAATTAAAAAGAATGTATTAGAAAATCATATTATTGTTTTTCATAAATATTATTACTTACCTACTTAGCTCACAAACAACATAGAATATGCTAATCGCGACTTTTTAAATGTTTTGTTGAAAAATTCATTGATGTTGCGTTAGGAAGTTACCATACTATAAAGTAATGTAAAAAACATATTAACGAAAATGTACTTGATGTATTTGATAAATTAATAGTTTTACTTTTTTAATTAAAAATGGAGTAAGGAATCCTCTATACTCTATTTTTCATCATTTAAGCTTGAGGCATATAGGTTTCGTTTCGTTCCGACCTTTAAGTTAGATATGCTAAACGTATAAAAACCCGAAAACATTGTTATAACAATGAGTTCGGACACCAAACAAACCGAAAGAGTTAATCAAATTTCAATAAAAACTTAAACAATACCATAGACAATAGAAGACAAGACAAACAGCTTTCGTAGTAGTATGTTATAATGAAACAAAATGTTCAACCCATTCTAACAGACATAGAAAGATTATATAAAAGGAGTATATATGATGAAACGTAACAAAATATATACACCTTTTGCCCAATCTTCCTGTTAGAATGGGTTAAATATGTATTTCGTTTCATAGGTAACAAGCTACCATGAAAGCTGTTTATCTTCTTTTGTCTATGCAATAATCTCAAATTAATCATTTTGATGTTTTTGAGTTGGTAAATTTGTTTGAAACTTTTTCATCTTTAAAAATTAATTGATTTTAGATTATATTTCACTAATTGATTTTATTCAATCAATCATATAAAACTAAAGCTACTCGAAAAGAAACGAAATCTATGTGCCTAAGAATGTAACAAAAACTTATTAAAAACAAAACGAATCGGAACGATCACAACAAAATAAAAGTAAATGAAACACATTTTATTTTGCATAAAAAATTATTTTTTATTTCACAAAATATTATGAACAGTCGTACATAAAAAGAATGATACATATTAACTCATGTATTTTTTCATAAATTCATTGTAACAAAAAACAAAAACAAATATTTATTTCAAATTTACGCATTTCAGCTTAAAAAATAACTTAATAGAATTCTTATTTGAAGATTTTCTTGATTTGACTATGATATTTGACTAATTAGAGAATTGAGACTGACAAAGTCTAGATCAAACCTAGTGGTCAAACCATAAACTGATTTTTGGATAAATAGCCAAATCAGCTGACTGCCTTCTGGGTAATTGGCGTTTAAAACATGGAACGCCTTAAAACATAAATCTAAAGCAGCTAAAATGTTTTCGGCCTTATATAAAATGCTATTTATTACTACATAAGACGCAATAATATGATCTGTAAATAAAAAAAAGTTCCAGTCTTGAAGAATTATTTCATTATTTTTAAAATTTATACTTACCAAGTGTATCTCCAACAAAAACTACCGTAGGCTGGAATGTTAGGTTATACTTTTTAAGTTTTTCAAAGTGGGTTTTAATATCCTCGTTGAGTAAGTTCCCGTCCTATAAAGTAAATATTTATGACAGATTAGATTCAGAAATATGCTTTTTGAATAGATAAAATAAATAACACCTACTTTAACATGAATAAAAATATTTTCCAAGATTTCGTGTTTGGTTAATTTCGTGCGTTTGCTGTTTTTATTTTTTTTTAAATAAGCATACGGCAGCAAGAACGGCAATATACATAACAGTAAAATGTCTGGAGATTTTTGTTGTTTCGCCAACTGTATTTCCGGCGATTGTTTCGCATCTGCTACTTCGATAACCTTTTGGCTAATCGTGTTCCAATTGTCCATTAATTTATTTTCATAACCGCTCTATTTCGTTCTAAAATCTAACAAAATTAGGGAAATTCCGGAGTCTCCTTTCAAAATTGGGAATTTCGCAAAATATTCATCAATTGACGTACTTGAAATTGGACTTTCTAACATTTTTTATCTCATACTAAAGGTGCTTTTCCATGCTTCAACTATATCTTCGAAAGGCTCGAAATGTGTTGACAAAAATTCTATTTGTATAGCTTCCACTTCTGTATTTCCATCATTCTCGTTTCGTGGGTCTATTTTATTCATATTTCTTAGTTTTTTTTTAAGATAATTGTAGCTCTCCCACAATTTTCCCTTCGCTACTGATCGGGTATCAGGATTGTAAGGGATATAATACACAAATTCTGGTTCTTTTTGGAAAACTGTTGATATTTGTGCAGTTAACTCCAAAAATCGGGCCGACCTAATCACAAATTTGCTTTTATCGCTAAAATTATTGAATTCTGCATTGATTATTAGAGTCGCCAACAAATTTCTATTTTTATTGTCTAAAGCATTATATTTCAAGTAAAATTTTTTTATTATTATGCCGTTTGCACATTTCAAGTATGACTCCACGTCATTTGATAGTAGATCCACTAGAATTACGTTGTCTATTTGTGTGTTCTGAAAATATAAAGACATATTATTATCTTCAAAACAAGGTTACGCATTTAAAAAAACTTACTATTGTATTCGGTTCTTGTGTGGTTGTTACCGACTGGTAATCCTCGTAGGTGGTACCGCTCAAAGTTGTACATTCTGAAAAAATCTTTAAAATATTTGAAAATAAATAAAATTATTACGACGCTAGAGTAGGTATTGGTTTGATAAATACGTTCATACCTGGTTCGGATAGAAATGATTTTTATATTTTGCCCAAAATTGATTCCTTGGGCCAGCTTTCGGGAATAAATCAGATAAACATTCGTATTGAATATTACAGAAACTGTCTCTTGTAAATTCTTGTTCTATGTTAAAATTTAACAGTATTAATAAATGTATGCAGGATATCCCTAAACTTACTGTCCTAACTACTAACATTGAATTTGTGACCCGAAAACACATTTTCATATGCACTATAATACACCAACACCATTTATTTAAAAAAAAAATATTAACACCGGAAATAACCATAAGGCTTTCGATTTGGGTTCGTAAACATAACCATTTATTTTCATACCGACAAGCCCATTATACTCTGAATTGCACATAAACACATTTTTCTAGCAGCAATATATCTGCACAAAACATAAGTTCAAGAAAATAATTGCCGATTGACAGTCATCAATTGGTAAATATTTGTTATATTTTGTATGAAATATTACTATATATATATAGTAATCGTTCATATAGCGCACAGACGCTTCTCCTGAGAGGAAATAAATAAATTTGATTTTAATTTTTTCGCATCACCCAAAACAACGGGAGCACAACACAATTGCATGCCTTGATTTATAACATATATTTTACCACAAACACCAAATTCGCAAACATAACACAATTGCTTACCGATAAATATCTCTAGGTAATGTTGTAGGCCCCAACTCTCCAACAATTCACCTATAAACTTATTGTCTTCCATTTTCATAAATTAAAATATTGACTCGTATGTATATTGGATATAGCTGTAGGTATAATAAATTTGAACTTTAATGATTATGTATAATTAAACAATAAACAAATTAATTAATTTTACCTTATTTTTTTTTATTAAAACACAAGAATTTAGAACACAACTTTTCACAAAATATTTCCTGCATATAATTACATACACAACTGCATACTATGAACGCGCAAAGTCACAAACTGAAATGATAATGACAAGAGAATACTAGAGAATAATAATAACTGTTTAATTTTATTATATTAGCTATATTGTGTGGTAAACCATACTTTATGTATAGTAGTGCTTCCTATGTTGAACACCACCATTCCTTCTCACGGAGAGGTGTATAATTTATTTGTGCTCAAATAAATAGAATTCTATAAAACGAATGGATTTGTATGTTATAGGAATAATTCCTATAAGATATTGTATTTAAAGAAATGGAAATCTGTTCCATTATAGGAAATATCCCTATATGATATAATAAATTAGTTTACATTATAGTAGTGATTTGCATTATTCGAATATTTCGCGCCGCAGGTGGAATTTTTTAATTACTAGTGGCAAAAATTAGGAATATACAGAGAAATTTTAAAAAATAATCAAAGTACCCGGCGAAAAAATCAAATAATATAGCGAATTCTAAAGCAAATCATATGCCAATTGGCGAAACTTCCACCGATTTCAAGAACAAGAACCCAGATAGTTCCTTTTTACAATTTTTATATTTCACACGTTTATACCGTATGCCTGACACCGATTTTCTTGTCCCAATTTGCTGCCAACTGAATTAATTATTACTTCAAACCACTCGTTCGCAAGCACCAAACAAATCTAATCTGGTGTTTTTTAATTAAAATTTGCTAAGAAGTCTTTGTCTAGAATAGACAAATCCTAAAAAAGTTTTCAGTTTAGAACTAAATTTAAGGCATATTTTGGTTATGAACCTTGGAGAAGTCTATCAATAACTGGTATGAACAAATCATCAATTTAGTTAAAGGACATTCGAACAAAAAAAAATCGGCATCAGGCACATAAGTAAGTATTAGAACTAAATTTTTCGATTTTATCATCCAATTCAGGTGAACTAATACCAAATTTTTGTGCGATCAGACATTGTTATTTTTAGATCAACACCGTTGTTGAGATACAAGATAACCAATGAACTAAAAATTGAATTATAAAAAAAAAAAATAATAAAGCCTATTAGTAGAAAGAACTTCCCCAAAATTGTATTAAACGATCAAGGCTCGATTTAAGAACAGTTATGTAAAATACCAAAAAACGACAAATGCTGTAAAACGAATGAAAATAGAGAAAAACGATTTAATTCAAAATTGGTTTATGCAGATCCTCATACTATACAAATAACTATAAAATAAATAAAATCCAATTATATTGTATTAGAAATTTATTTGTATAATTATGTATGTTGTAAACCAGAGCCATGGTCCACTATGGGCCAGTGACAACATTGGTTTTTTGCTAAGACGTTACATGTCGACAACTCCTTTTTTACTATTTTTTTTAATACGGCAACACAAATAAATGATCGAGTTTATTTGTTGAAAATTCAGCACATTAAAACAGAAGAGAAAAGTAAAATCCACGTCAACTTACTCTTACAGCAACTTACAAAGAAAATAAACCTGCTGCTACTTCAATCGATTAAGAGAGCCGTATTTTTTGTAAACCGTCGACATAGCGATACGTCATCATTTCAGGCTCGTAGTAAAGATGGCTTTGGGTAAACATGCTTCACGTTTAGACCTGTGCCTATATTTTGTTGTTCGTTTCGTTCTCTCTTATTTTGTATGGAGAAATTACAAGAAAATCGACAAAAAATTACCTTACTTCGTAATGAAAATATGTTTAAAACAACGTTTAAAACATGTTTTAAACTTGTTTTATTTGGTTTGTTTTAAACATGTTTTAAACAAAAAAAACGTGTTTTTTGTTTTAAATTAAAAAAAACAGTTTTTTTTTGCAACCCTGACCTAGAATAAACCAGACTGATAAATTTTTCTTGAAATTCCTATAGACTATTATTGTAATTGTACCGTAATAAAGGTTTATGACAATCCAACCAAGCGCAGGTAGAGGGTTGTAAAATTAACCCTATATAATTGGTGGTTATATAATGAAACTGCGTTTCAGATAAGTATTTCATTTTATTCAAATGTTGTTTCGTAAACATAATACTGTATCAATAATACATGAAAAAAGGGGTGCCTAATCACTTTTGAGCGGTAGTGTATATACTGGTCCATCCCTGTTCGAATTATTTCATTTATTGTAATCTGGCCACGTATGTGTATTGCAATTGTAAATCATTTGAATGAAGTTGTTTTCGCGAACATTCCTCTGATGATTGACGTCGTTGAATTCAATTATTTTCCTTGATGACTCTACCGCCGTTTACAATTGCTTTCGTTATTTTGAAATTCCTCAAAACTATTGCCTCGGGTCGGACCTGAACCAGCGACCTTTGGGATGGTAACGCTTGACGGTGCACATCTTGATCACTCGAGCACAAAGTCTTGTATCAATGTAGAGTAGAATTCGTAACAGTACCCCTACAATCTACAGATCATTTTTGAAAATATGTCGTGCGGTCGGATTTGACCAGTAGACTTCTCAATAAACTTCTTTGCTTTACAAAATCTTAAAATCTATGAATCGCGATGGAAGGCACAAGAATATATTTTGGCTATTCCTTAGTACCCATTCCTACATGTACTAGTGGCGTCGCCGACTCGTGTATTCGGGTGACGGTCTCTTTATCGTAAACAATTTATCGTGTTTCAATTTAACGTGAACATTTAACCGTAGAATAGTTTATCGTAGACACAATTTACCGTGGACACAATTTATCGTGTGACAATTTATCGTAGAACAGTTTTTCGTGGACAATTTATCGGTGAACAGTTTTATGGGCATTCTTAACCGATTATAATGGGATTGGGTATGTTGGATGGAAATGGGATTCTTTAATGATTTTTGGAAGAAGTTCTGGAATATGGCCATGTGGGACGGAAGTCGGTAGTTTCTTAACCGATTATGATGGGATTGGGTATCTTGGATGGAAATGGGATTATTGAATGATTTTTGGAAGAAGTTCTGGAATATGGCCATGTGGGACGGAACTCGGTAGTTTCTTAACCAATTATGATGGGACTGGGTATGTTGGATGGCAATGGGATTATTAAATGATTTTTGGAAGAAGTTCTGGAATATGGCCATGTGGGACGGAACTCGATAGTTTCTTAACCGATTATGATGGGATTGGGTATCTTGGATGGAAATGGGATTATTGAATGATTTTTGGAAGAAGTTCTGGAATATGGCCATGTGGGACGGAACTTGGTAATTTCTTAACAAATTATGATGGGATTGGGTATGTTGGATAGAAATGGGATTATTGAATGATTTTTGGAAGAAGTTCTGGAATATGGCCATGTGGGACGGAACTCGATAGTTTTTTAACCGATTATGATGTGATTGGGTATGTTGGATTGAAATGGGATTGTTGTATGGTTTTTGGAAGTAGAACTACTATGCAAATACTGTGTTTAATAGGCGTGACGATAATTACTAATTGTGTTGCTATTATACGAAGTTATTTTCAATTAACATTTTTTCCTGTATCGTTTAAATATCTAATTTGTAATAAAACACTTGTTCAAAGAGTTGGTGGATGCTTTCCGTGCGATTGAAGTTGAGTAAAGAGAGTAGCAGTAGGTTTCATTTCGTTTGTTTCAGTTTAAGATATTCATATTCATTTTTCACTTATTCTTCAGTATATACATAGTATTCAATAAACTAATAAACTTTTTATTCGTTATTAAGTTTTCGTACTTTATTGAAAATGAGAATGTTTGACGTCAATCGCATTGCATTGTGTAAAATCTTTATTTTTTTTATAATATCTATAAAATATGGGCGCACAGATCTAGATTTTTACCTGTTTGCGGTGCTGGCTGGCTAACTCTAAACTAATACGGAAGTCGAGAGAAAGCGATGCAGGAGGAGTATTGCTTATGGTCTTTGACACTACATGTCAGGGCGAGTTATGGCCGCCACAAATCCAATACCGCATAAGCGTATTGTCTCCAGGCTAGAGATTACGGAAATGGGCGTTGGACTTATAACAAGGAGCTTGCTATGTACAAGTATATCACTATAGTCCGTAATGCACACACGTGTCAACCCAATAAGTGGATTGAGCGGCAAGCCAACTATCTGCTCTGTGATAAAAGCCTTTTAAGACTTAAGATCTCCAGAACCTTTCCAAGCAAGCTTAAATTCGCACTCTGGACATAGTTATACTACAAGAGCTTAGATTGTCTGGGAGTTTGATAAGTAACTCCACCGATGGTTACACATTTTACTAGAAAAGTTATTAGAAAAAATTAAAAATAAAAGTTAACGTTTTCGTTCAAAAGCGAGTACAGTAATTTATCATTGACTATCGTCCAATCAAGATGCAGCTAAACATGGGCCGACATCTGTTCCAGGTGGTCACTTTTCCAGAACTTGTTATAAAAATCATTAAAAAATCTCATTTCCACGGAACGGCCGAGTTCCGTTCCAGGTGGCCATATTCCAGAATTTCTTCCAAAAATCATTTAACAATCCCATTTCCATCCAACATACCGAATCCCATCATAATCGGTTAAGAAACTACCGAGTTCCGTCCCACATGGCCATATTTCAGATTTTTTTCCAAAAATCATTTAATAATCCCATTTCCATCCAACACACCCAATCCCATCATAATTGGTTAAGAAACTATCGAGTTCCGTCCCACATGGCCAAATTCCAGAACTTCTTCCAAAAATCATTCAATAATCTCATTTCCATCCAACATACCCAATCCCATCATAATCGGTTCAGAAACTATCGAGTTCCGTCCCACATGGCCGTATTCTAGAAATTCTTCCAAAAATCATTCAATAATCTCATTTCCATCCAACATACCCAATCCCATCATAATCGGTTAAGAAACTATCGAGTTCCATCCCACATGGCCATATTCCAGAACTTCTTTCAAAAATCATTTAAGAATCCTATTTAGATCCAACATACCCAATCCCATCATAATCGGGTTAAGAAACTACCGAGTTCCGTCCCACATGGCCATATTCCAGAACTTCTTCCAAAAATCATTCAACAATCCTATTTCCATCCAGCATACCCAATCCCATCATAATCGGTTAAGAAACTACCGAGTTCCGTCCCACATGGCCATATTCCAGAACTTCTTCCAAAAATCATTCAACAATCCTATTTCCATCCAGCATACCCAATCCCATCATAATCGGTTAAGAAACTATTGAGTTCCGTCCCACATGGCCATATTCCAGAACTTCTTCCAAAAATCATTTAAGAATCCTATTTCCATCCAGCATACCCAATCCCATCATAATCGGTTAAGAAACTACCGAGTTCCGTTCCACATGGCCATATTCCAGAACTTCTTTCAAAAATCATTTAAGAAGCCCACTAATTTTGATATACGCCACGCGAAAACCTGTTCTACGATCAATTGTGTCCATGATAAACTTTCTACGATAAATTGTCCACGATACACTGTTCTACGATAAATTGTCCACGATAAACTGTTATACGATAAATTGTCCACGATAAATTGATTCCACGATAAATTGTTCCACGATAAATTGTTCTACGATAAATTGCTCACGATAAATTGTTCACGATAAATTGTCATTAAATCAACTCTTTCCGTTTCAATTATTGTAGAAGCAACACATAATAACAAAACAATTGTACAGTGGGGAACAAAATAAAGTTATAATAAAACTAAATAATAAACAATAAACCAAATTATTATATGCCACCCTCTACTGCCATGAAAGATGGGTCGGTCCATGGGTTTTGAACACCAAACGGGGTCATAGATGTGCGACATTTCACCACAGATCGTAATCTTGTTGATGAAATTTCACTTTGCATCGTGCCCCTTTCGGGATTCGAACCCGGTACCTCCCGTGCCAAAGCTTTAAGCTGTGGGGGTTGTAAAAGGACTTTCTATAGATTTTGACATTCTAGAAATAACAAAAACATTTCAGCAGTGAAGGAGATTGTATACATATTGAAAGAATAAAAACATGGGATAGAGACAACCAAATCTTAAAAGATACACAATTACTAAAAATTGAATTTAAAGCGAGCTCACTACCGGATAAAATATTATTCTACGATGTCCGATTCAAAAAAACATTTTTCTACCCAAAGTCGAAATTTTGCTCAAATTATTTTGCTCAAATTGTTTAGGCTATGGACACCACAAAAAATTCTGCATGGCTGGTACAAAATGCACTAGTTGCGCGAAAACACTAATAAAAGGCGACAAACATGAGTGTCAAAAAAAACCTGAATGCAATTATTGTAAGGAGGAACATTTCACCAACGCCAAAACTTGTCAAGAAAAACAGAAACAAATCAAAATCATTCAACACGTAACCAGATATAAATCATCCTTTAAAGAAGCTCGGAACAAGCTATTTCCAAAAAAAAACCATATTCAAATAATACACCAGGACCCAAACTTATCACCATTAACGGAATCGTCAATCTCACCACATCCTAATACATAGATAACCAAACTCAATATATAAAGTACAATAATTATATTTACAAGAACAGAATACAAAGATTATTCAATTGAAAGGTTTTCTTAAACAATTTATCGATCTGGCAAGCAGACCAACAGAACAAAACAAAGATCTTTTGGCAATAAATAAAAGACATTGCCAACTCAATCAACCTTAAATTCCAGACGAATTAAAAATATTACAAATAAACATAAGAAGCTTACAATGCAATCTTAATCTGTTAGAAATATATTTAAACTTGAACAAAATTGACATCGCAATCCTTAGCGAGACATGGACCAAAACAAATGATAAAATAAAAATAAATAATTACAAAATATTTATCAGAACTGACGGTTATGGTGGAGTAGGAATTTTAGCAAAAAATAACATAAGCGCTAGAACAATAAACCTAAACCTACCTAGCCCTTTCATATGGGGTCGATTGGGATGGCAGTATACTGTGATCTTCTCGTCGGCCACGGTTGTGACCGATGCGTTGAATCGATTCGTAATCCGAGTTCAAATTGAAGTCGACATTGGCGTCTCAGAGGTACAAATTCCACTGATTGTGACAGCGGTCGATTTTCTTGATAATTCGATGAGAGTTCCGGTGCTCTTCAATATGAAGTCAAGCTGAGATCCCGAATTCAAGATAACAGTTTAGGTGGCGTTTTACATCTTTGCATGCGATACTTATTTACTCGGATGTAAGATTTTTAAATTGAGTACACAGGAATACGTTGGTTCATGTCCAGCACGAATCTTACAGGTGGAAGCCAAAATTGAAGGAGGTGATAATGCGCCAGGATTGCGGTGTGATCGAGCATGCAAATCCATGCGCTACGACAGGACTTCTTATAGACAATGCAGCTTTCGTGGATTGGCTAGATGCTGTTTTTATCGAAAACCGCAAGCGCAGATTCTCTCGCGTGGTTGGTATGCGCCACTCCCCTCTGGTTTGATTCTTGTAATTTCCTTGACCGCTCGTTCGAAATATCGCTTGTCCAATGTATATAATATTATTTTTACCGACGATTGTCAACAATCAACAACGAGACACGAACAGCTGACCCCGCTCGAAGAATCAAAATGTTTGATTGAATTGCGATTTAAATAGAAATTAAAGCACTTCAAATACTGTAATATAAGTGCAATGGGCCGAGTCATTGGGGCAAGCCACATTCATTATCGTTCAATTGCGGGTAGGTACCGTTACGAGTACTGTACTCGTTTTGTATAACCCACTTTTCTAATCTAGTAAATTTGTTCAAATAAAATTTCTAAAACGAAATACAATGTGAATAAATTGAAATTGATTTTTCAGTAAACAACTATTAACTGTTATCGTCGGCCGTTAACCGTAATTAAAGGCAGTGATAATGACGTGCGATAACAACTACGAGTATTTGTGTACCCAGTATGTGTACACTGTACGATTTGTTCAAATATTCTCTATGCCAGCTACAAGTTATGGTTGTACAACCGCTAATAATTAATGACATCAGATTTATAAATATTAAAATTAATATATTCTGCCGGGTGTTGAACATGTAACTAAATCATAAGAACTCGCTAGAGAATTAAGAAATGTGCATGCATTTTAAATTTATACATTAACTTTCGTTTTTCATATAAAAGTTATCGTATACAATTATCAAAGTCATTGGTTTGGTTATTTACAGACATGACGACACCAAATCGGCTACGAATTCAGATACATTGTTGTATTCAAAATATGACATATGTAAGTATATGTATGTATGTTCAAGAGAACAAAAATGCTTTTCGTTTGGGAAAGGAGGTCGATTTCGTTTTTTTGGCGCATGGTAAAAGCAGACGCAGTGTAACGATACAGTTGTGGTGTAAGCAACAGGTGAAACTGACTTGTGCTATAAACGTGCATGTATTGTTGTAACACGCCAATTATTGAATACCCCTCAGAGGATTATAATCGAATTAATTTTAAACAATTTATAAAATAACAAGTGATTCATGCTAAATGAATTTTTAATTCATTTCCTTACCACATGCGACTGTTTGTGCGCCATATAATCTTAAATCATTTGTAATACATACATACTTAAAGAAATCTTATCACAGTGACTTCGTAATATGAAAGATACGGCCAAATGTCGTTCGCCTTATTGTTAGGCTAAGCCCTGAAAAATATATTAATGGAATACAAACATAAATTATTAATCGTAAATTATAAAATATACATACTTTCGTGTTTTTATGAAGATTTGTTTAGATTATCGCAATTTACCCTTGGTAGCTAAGAATGTTGGTTTATTTTTATACAACACACCGAGTAAAAGGTGTGATTTTTGAAAGTATGTAATTGACATGCCCATAGTATTTCATTTTCGTATGTTTCATGTATCGATTCTTATTGTTTCTGATAAATTTATGGACGTACGGATGCCATTTACCGAATAAATTCTTAGAAATTGTCACAAAAGCATCTATAACTTTATTTATCGTCAATGAAACTAATTTTAACTTTGCAAACATAAACGTATCTTGTATTATGTAAAGGTATTTAAATTAAATTCAGTTCAACTAGAAAATGGACTGTTGTTCAAATTTTTTGGAGAATTTAGGTAATCTAACAAGCTCTCGCCATTGATCGACTCGTAGAACATCTGAAAATGTTTCGCGTGTATGTAAAGAGATGTTTGGTGAATTTCGAAAAAATTGTCAGTTGTGGGGCAACCCGATTATTGACTGATCAATAGTGTATTCGCCTGATTGATTGATTGATTGATTGGACTGTAGAACCAAGTGCTAGCCAAGAGTCCCAGATAACGCCGGGCCTATTCCTACAGCCTGTTTACACATAACAATAGGAAGGATAGGAAAGGTTTTTTTTTTTGTTTTTTTTTTTTTTGGGACGGAACGATCCGGTTGCAGACACCTAGCGATCGTACGGCACAACAAAATTCTAATCTACTTCTAGTCTACTAGGAAGGATAAATGCTTAATAGGTTTAATGGATAACGATGGTATTGCTCTGATCTTCAACAATTGCCTCACTAAATCAACAACCTGAGAAAAAATAATATTATTTCACGTGCATCTGGAAATTTTCTGTAATATAATTCTACATTAATACTTTTCAGCTACCTAAACAAAATTGATTAATTAGATCTGCCCGGTTACAAATACCTAGGTAAAGCCAATAGTTAGTAACATAATGACAGATCAATTCTAATCTACACAACCAGCAATTAATATTTCAAAGAAATATTTCTTCATAACATCTAAAGATTCCTGAAATTAATTCCTAATTAATCTACCGGTTTCCTAAATAATATAAATATTAGTTAATTTAATCCTCTACAACTTCACAACTTACAATATAATTTCCTGAAACCATAGTTATTTGAATTATATTAATAATTAATATTAAATTAATAATAATTTCTCTAAAACTCTTAGAATTTAATAAATCCACTGCAAATTGGCCGTTAAAATAACTCAGTAAATATATATTAATTATTAAACCTGAAAACAAACTGTATGCTTATTATTGACAAGTTACTTAAAATTATTCAATATATTATATTATTCAATATATTATTAAAAAACATAAAAACAAGATACTAAAACATGATTTTCACGCGCAAAATGACAGAAAATAAAAATTTAGTTAAAATTATTAAAAATTTTAATTTTAATCGATAAAGAAAGAAATACGGAAAAGAGTTTGTTTTACGCCGCAATGACAATTAAATTCGGCAATTTTAACTGATCCTAGCAAATACTTTATAGTTAATGTGTGCCAGATAAGTGATAATTAATTCATTATAGTAATGAAAATTAAAAGAATTACTAATTAACTTACACATAATATAAGTAAGGTCCAGTAAAAAAAGAAATTTTGCAAAATTTGGTACTCAAACCTACCGGTGTGAAGTTTTTGGACACTTTTATAATTTGGACAGAAATTTACGCGAGTGTCCAAAAATAATTTTTTTGGATATAATTTCGATTTTGGGTAAATATTACAACACGTGAATTTCTGTAAAAATGTAAATACAAAAAAAATTTTTGTTTATAAAAAAGATCAAATTTTTGTATTTCATATATGTACATACATATTAAACTTTTAAGAAATTTAATCAACAAGAATATTATATGAATTTTTGTTTGAAAGGATGTCGTTGTAGGTTATGGTAAATTACACAAATCTCAGAGATTGGCTCCCATAGTGACTATATAGGTTCGAAAGGGGATACATTACGGAATTGAACTCACCTAATGCCATTTCGAAATGAGCCGTAGGGTTCTCGTATAAAATTTTTGAACATTCACGCTATCCGCGATTTTCATATGAAAAAATGTCGTTGTAGGTTATGGTAAATTACACAAATCTCAGAGATTGGCTCCCATAGTGACTATATAGGTTCGAAAGGGGATACATTACGGAATTGAAATCACCTAATGCCATTTCGAAATGAGCCGTAGGGTTCTCGTATAAAATTTTTGAACATTCACGCTATCCGCGATTTTCATATGAAAAAATGTCGTTGTAGGTTATGGTAAATTACACAAATCTCAGAGATTGGCTCCCATAGTGACTATATAGGTTCGAAAGGGGATACATTACGGAATTGAAATCACCTAATGCCATTTCGAAATGAGCCGTAGGGTTCTCGTATAAAATTTTTGAACATTCACGCTATCCGCGATTTTCATATGAAAAAATGTCGTTGTAGGTTATGGTAAATTACACAAATCTCAGAGATTGGCTTCCATAGTGACTATAAAGGTTCGAAAGGGGATACATTACGGAATTGAAATCTCCTAATGCCATTTCGAAATGAGCCGTAGGGTTCTCGTATAAAATTTTTGAACATTCACGCTATCCGCGATTTTCATATGAAAAAATGTCGTTGTAGGTTATGGTAAATTACACAAATCTCAGAGATTGGCTCCCATAGTGACTATATAGGTTCGAAAGGGGATACATTACGAAATTGAAATCACCTAATGCCATTTCGAAATGAGCCGTAGGGTTCTCGTATAAAATTTTTGAACATTCACGCTATCCGCGATTTTCATATGAAAAAATGTCGTTGTAGGTTATGGTAAATTACACAAATCTCAGAGATTGGCTCCCATAGTGACTATATAGGTTCGAAAGGGGATACATTACGAAATTGAAATCACCTAATGCCATTTCGAAATGAGCCGTAGGGTTCTCGTATAAAATTTTTGAACATTCACGCTATCCGCGATTTTCATATGAAAAAATGTCGTTGTAGGTTATGGTAAATTACACAAATCTCAGAGATTGGCTCCCATAGTGACTATATAGGTTCGAAAGGGGATACATTACGGAATTGAAATCACCTAATGCCATTTCGAAATGAGCCGTAGGGTTCTCGTATAAAATTTTTGAACATTCACGCTATCCGCGATTTTCATATGAAAAAATGTCGTTGTAGGTTATGGTAAATTACACAAATCTTAGAGATTGGCTCCCATAGTGACTATATAGGTTCGAAAGGGGATACATTACGGAATTGAAATCACCTAATGCCATTTCGAAATGAGCCGTAGGGTTCTCGTATAAAATGTTTGAACATTCACGCTATCCGCGATTTTCATATGAAAAAATGTCGTTGTAGGTTATGGTAAATTACACAAATCTCAGAGATTGGCTCCCATAGTGACTATATAGGTTCGAAAGGGAATACATTACGGAATTGAAATCACCTAATGCCATTTCGAAATGAGCCGTAGGGTTCTCGTATAAAATTTTTGAACATTCACGCTATCCGCGATTTTCATATGAAAAAATGTCGTTGTAGGTTATGGTAAATTACACAAATCTCAGAGATTGGCTCCCATAGTGACTATATAGGTTCGAAAGGGGATACATTACGGAATTGAAATCACCTAATGCCATTTCGAAATGAGCCGTAGGGTTCTCGTATAAAATTTTTGAACATTCACGCTATCCGCGATTTTCATATGAAAAAATGTCGTTGTAGGTTATGGTAAATTACACAAATCTCAGAGATTGGCTCCCATAGTGACTATATAGGTTCGAAAGGGGATACATTACGGAATTGAAATCACCTAATGCCATTTCGAAATGAGCCGTAGGGTTCTCGTATAAAATTTTTGAACATTCACGCTATCCGCGATTTTCATATGAAAAAATGCCGTTGTAGGTTATGGTAAATTACACAAATCTCAGAGATTGGCTCCCATAGTGACTATATAGGTTCGAAAGGGGATACATTACGGAATTGAAATCACCTAATGCCATTTTGAAATGAGCCGTAGGGTTCTCGTATAAAATTTTTGAACATTCACGCTATCCGCGATTTTCATATGAAAAAATGACGTTGTAGGTTATGGTAAATTACACAAATCTCAGAGATTGGCTCCCATAGTGACTATATAGGTTCGAAAGGGAATACATTACGGAATTGAAATCACCTAATGCCATTTCGAAATGAGCCGTAGGGTTCTCGTATAAAATTTTTGAACATTCACGCTATCCGCGATTTTCATATGAAAAAATGTCGTTGTAGGTTATGGTAAATTACACAAATCTCAGAGATTGGCTCCCATAGTGACTATATAGGTTCGAAAGGGGATACATTACGGAATTGAAATCACCTAATGCCATTTCGAAATGAGCCGTAGGGTTCTCGTATAAAATTTTTGAACATTCACGCTATCCGCGATTTTCATATGAAAAAATGTCGTTGTAGGTTATGGTAAATTACACAAATCTCAGAGATTGGCTCCCATAGTGACTATATAGGTTCGAAAGGGGATACATTACGGAATTGAAATCACCTAATGCCATTTCGAAATGAGCCGTAGGGTTCTCGTATAAAATTTTTGAACATTCACGCTATCCGCGATTTTCATATGAAAAAATGTCGTTGTAGGTTATGGTAAATTACACAAATCTCAGAGATTGGCTCCCATAGTGACTATATAGGTTCGAAAGGGAATACATTACGGAATTGAAATCACCTAATGCCATTTCGAAATGAGCCGTAGGGTTCTCGTATAAAATTTTTGAACATTCACGCTATCCGCGATTTTCATATGAAAAAATGTCGTTGTAGGTTATGGTAAATTACACAAATCTCAGAGATTGGCTCCCATAGTGACTATATAGGTTCGAAAGGGGATACATTACGGAATTGAACTCACCTAATGCCATTTCGAAATGAGCCGTAGGGTTCTCGTATAAAATTTTTGAACATTCACGCTATCCGCGATTTTCATATGAAAAAATGTCGTTGTAGGTTATGGTAAATTACACAAATCTCAGAGATTGGCTCCCATAGTGACTATATAGGTTCGAAAGGGGATACATTACGGAATTGAAATCACCTAATGCCATTTCGAAATGAGCCGTAGGGTTCTCGTATAAAATTTTTGAACATTCACGCTATCCGCGATTTTCATATGAAAAAATGTCGTTGTAGGTTATGGTAAATTACACAAATCTCAGAGATTGGCTCCCATAGTGACTATATAGGTTCGAAAGGGGATACATTACGGAATTGAAATCTCTTAATGCCATTTCGAAATGAGCCGTAGGGTTCTCGTATAAAATTTTTGAACATTCACGCTATCCGCGATTTTCATATGAAAAAATGTCGTTGTAGGTTATGGTAAATTACACAAATCTCAGAGATTGGCTCCCATAGTGACTATATAGGTTCGAAAGGGAATACATTACGGAATTGAACTCACCTAATGTCATTTCGAAATGAGCCGTAGGGTTCTCGTATAAAATTTTTGAACATTCACGCTATCCACGATTTTCATATGAAAAAATGTCGTTGTAGGTTATGGTAAATTACACAAATCTCAGAGATTGGCTCCCATAGTGACTATATAGGTTCGAAAGGGGATACATTACGGAATTGAAATCTCTTAATGCCATTTCGAAATGAGCCGTAGGGTTCTCGTATAAAATTTTTGAACATTCACGCTATCCGCGATTTTCATATGAAAAAATGTCGTTGTAGGTTATGGTAAATTACACAAATCTCAGAGATTGGCTCCCATAGTGACTATATAGGTTCGAAAGGGGATACATTACGGAATTGAAATCTCTTAATGCCATTTCGAAATGAGCCGTAGGGTTCTCGTATAAAATTTTTGAACATTCACGCTATCCGCGATTTTCATATGAAAAAATGTCGTTGTAGGTTATGGTAAATTACACAAATCTCAGAGATTGGCTCCCATAGTGACTATATAGGTTCGAAAGGGAATACATTACGGAATTGAACTCACCTAATGCCATTTCGAAATGAGCCGTAGGGTTCTCGTATAAAATTTTTGAACATTCACGCTATCCACGATTTTCATATGAAAAAATGTCGTTGTAGGTTATGGTAAATTACACAAATCTCAGAGATTGGCTCCCATAGTGACTATATAGGTTCGAAAGGGGATACATTACGGAATTGAAATCACCTAATGCCATTTCGAAATGAGCCGTAGGGTTCTCGTATAAAATTTTTGAACATTCACGCTATCCGCGATTTTCATATGAAAAAATGACGTTGTAGGTTATGGTAAATTACACAAATCTCAGAGATTGGCTCCCATAGTGACTATATAGGTTCGAAAGGGAATACATTACGGAATTGAAATCACCTAATGCCATTTCGAAATGAGCCGTAGGGTTCTCGTATAAAATTTTTGAACATTCACGCTATCCGCGATTTTCATATGAAAAAATGTCGTTGTAGGTTATGGTAAATTACACAAATCTCAGAGATTGGCTCCCATAGTGACTATATAGGTTCGAAAGGGGATACATTACAGAATTGAAATCTCTTAATGCCATTTCGAAATGAGCCGTAGGGTTCTCGTATAAAATTTTTGAACATTCACGCTATCCGCGATTTTCATATGAAAAAATGTCGTTGTAGGTTATGGTAAATTACACAAATCTCAGAGATTGGCTCCCATAGTGACTATATAGGTTCGAAAGGGGATACATTACGGAATTGAAATCACCTAATGCCATTTCGAAATGAGCCGTAGGGTTCTCGTATAAAATTTTTGAACATTCACGCTATCCGCGATTTTCATATGAAAAAATGTCGTTGTAGGTTAGGTAAATTACACAAATCTCAGAGATTGGCTCCCATAGTGACTATATAGGTTCGAAAGGGGATACATTACGGAATTGAAATCACCTAATGCCATTTCGAAATGAGCCGTAGGGTTCTCGTATAAAATTTTTGAACATTCACGCTATCCGCGATTTTCATATGAAAAAATGTCGTTGTAGGTTATGGTAAATTACACAAATCTCAGAGATTGGCTCCCATAGTGACTATATAGGTTCGAAAGGGGATACATTACGGAATTGAAATCACCTAATGCCATTTCGAAATGAGCCGTAGGGTTCTCGTATAAAATTTTTGAACATTCACGCTATCCGCGATTTTCATATGAAAAAATGTCGTTGTAGGTTATGGTAAATTACACAAATCTCAGAGATTGGCTCCCATAGTGACTATATAGGTTCGAAAGGGGATACATTACGGAATTGAAATCACCTAATGCCATTTCGAAATGAGCCGTAGGGTTCTCGTATAAAATTTTTGAACATTCACGCTATCCGCGATTTTCATATGAAAAAATGTCGTTGTAGGTTATGGTAAATTACACAAATCTCAGAGATTGGCTCCCATAGTGACTATATAGGTTCGAAAGGGAATACATTACGGAATTGAAATCACCTAATGCCATTTCGAAATGAGCCGTAGGGTTCTCGTATAAAATTTTTGAACATTCACGCTATCCGCGATTTTCATATGAAAAAATGTCGTTGTAGGTTATGGTAAATTACACAAATCTCAGAGATTGGCTCCCATAGTGACTATATAGGTTCGAAAGGGGATACATTACGGAATTGAAATCACCTAATGCCATTTCGAAATGAGCCGTAGGGTTCTCGTATAAAATTTTTGAACATTCACGCTATCCGCGATTTTCATATGAAAAAATGTCGTTGTAGGTTATGGTAAATTACACAAATCTCAGAGATTGGCTCCCATAGTGACTATATAGGTTCGAAAGGGGATACATTACGGAATTGAAATCACCTAATGCCATTTCGAAATGAGCCGTAGGGTTCTCGTATAAAATTTTTGAACATTCACGCTATCCGCGATTTTCATATGAAAAAATGTCGTTGTAGGTTATGGTAAATTACACAAATCTCAGAGATTGGCTCCCATAGTGACTATATAGGTTCGAAAGGGGATACATTACGGAATTGAAATCTCTTAATGCCATTTCGAAATGAGCCGTAGGGTTCTCGTATAAAATTTTTGAACATTCACGCTATCCGCGATTTTCATATGAAAAAATGTCGTTGTAGGTTATGGTAAATTACACAAATCTCAGAGATTGGCTCCCATAGTGACTATATAGGTTCGAAAGGGAATACATTACGGAATTGAATTCACCTAATGCCATTTCGAAATGAGCCGTAGGGTTCTCGTATAAAATTTTTGAACATTCACGCTATCCACGATTTTCATATGAAAAAATGTCGTTGTAGGTTATGGTAAATTACACAAATCTCAGAGATTGGCTCCCATAGTGACTATATAGGTTCGAAAGGGGATACATTACGGAATTGAAATCTCTTAATGCCATTTCGAAATGAGCCGTAGGGTTCTCGTATAAAATTTTTGAACATTCACGCTATCCGCGATTTTCATATGAAAAAATGTCGTTGTAGGTTATGGTAAATTACACAAATCTCAGAGATTGGCTCCCATAGTGACTATATAGGTTCGAAAGGGGATACATTACGGAATTGAAATCACCTAATGCCATTTCGAAATGAGCCGTAGGGTTCTCGTATAAAATTTTTGAACATTCACGCTATCCGCGATTTTCATATGAAAAAATGTCGTTGTAGGTTATGGTAAATTACACAAATCTCAGAGATTGGCTCCCATAGTGACTATATAGGTTCGAAAGGGAATACATTACGGAATTGAACTCACCTAATGCCATTTCGAAATGAGCCGTAGGGTTCTCGTATAAAATTTTTGAACATTCACGCTATCCACGATTTTCATATGAAAAAATGTCGTTGTAGGTTATGGTAAATTACACAAATCTCAGAGATTGGCTCCCATAGTGACTATATAGGTTCGAAAGGGGATACATTACGGAATTGAAATCTCTTAATGCCATTTCGAAATGAGCCGTAGGGTTCTCGTATAAAATTTTTGAACATTCACGCTATCCGCGATTTTCATATGAAAAAATGTCGTTGTAGGTTATGGTAAATTACACAAATCTCAGAGATTGGCTCCCATAGTGACTATATAGGTTCGAAAGGGGATACATTACGGAATTGAAATCACCTAATGCCATTTCGAAATGAGCCGTAGGGTTCTCGTATAAAATTTTTGAACATTCACGCTATCCGCGATTTTCATATGAAAAAATGTCGTTGTAGGTTATGGTAAATTACACAAATCTCAGAGATTGGCTCCCATAGTGACTATATAGGTTCGAAAGGGAATACATTACGGAATTGAACTCACCTAATGCCATTTCGAAATGAGCCGTAGGGTTCTCGTATAAAATTTTTGAACATTCACGCTATCCACGATTTTCATATGAAAAAATGTCGTTGTAGGTTATGGTAAATTACACAAATCTCAGAGATTGGCTCCCATAGTGACTATATAGGTTCGAAAGGGGATACATTACGGAATTGAAATCACCTAATGCCATTTCGAAATGAGCCGTAGGGTTCTCGTATAAAATTTTTGAACATTCACGCTATCCGCGATTTTCATATGAAAAAATGTCGTTGTAGGTTATGGTAAATTACACAAATCTCAGAGATTTTATCGGAAAATTCGATTCAAATATATTAGTTGCAAAACATGTTGCGTTATTAATGTTATTTTCATTACAATTTTTGTTAGTGGGTTTTTCCTTCATTTATGGTCCTGCTCAAGATCAGCCAAATATTACATTTTTCATAAATCACAACAAGTTTATGTTTATTTTACCTATATAATATGGAGTATAGCAGATCGTTTACATTAGAATATCATGTATACTACATCGAAGTGCAGGTATATATTTATACATATAACACGTATGGTATAAATATTATTTTAAAAGTTGTTAGTAATAGTTGGATTAATTCGATGTTACTTAGCAACAGTGGGCGAAGTGCATGGAAATACCTACTAAAATGTATCGAACTTTTAATTAATTTTTATTAATGCCGCATCCCAAAATTACAATATGAAGTTTTATCAATTTCCCTTAACCTTACGATTAACGAAGTTAAATTTCCATTCTTCGCTATTTTTCGTTTACAATCGGGCATTATATTATTGTACTCGAATATTATTTGGTTGTTCTCGTTTCTTTTTGGTTTAAAAAAATATAAACGATGATACGCCTACAAAAAAAAATCTGAAGAGATGTTTAAAGGTTTAACATTGTTATTTACGAAATGGTCAGTATAATTTTGGGATGCGTATGCCACGAATGGAGATGTCAAAAATCAATGTTTTATGATCTAAATTATGGCTACAAAATACATTCTGATAATGATTAGTATTTGTGACATTCGCTACATTTTAGTAGGAGTTTCAGTTGTACTCTGGCCATTATTTCAAAAAACATAAATGGTACAATAAAATGTTTATTGAACCTATATTTATTATATATCTATTATATAATACATATATCAAATTATGCGTTCATTCTTTAAAAAAAACAGTCTATCTGAGCTGATCTTAAACAAGAAGATTAAAAAAAGAAAAGCACGCAATAAAAATTGAAATGAGGACGAAAGCTAACAAAGCTATAATCTAGAAACTTATATCTTTGAAAAAAAAAATTCGATCGACAGATATCGGAGTATAATTTAGTATATTCCGCCTATAAAATAAATTCAATTGAAGATGTAATGATACACGTAACTATGAGAGCCCTACAGCTCATTTCGAAATGGCATTATGTGATTTCAATTCCGTAATGTATCTCCTTTCGAACCTATATAGTCACTATGGGAGCCAATTTCTGAGATTTGTGTAATTTACCATAACCTACAACGACATTTTTTCATATGAAAATCGCGGATAGCGTGAATGTTCAAAAATTTTATACGAGAGCCCTACGGCTCATTTCGAAATGGCATTAGGTGAGTTCAATTCCGTAATGTATCCTCTTTCGAACCTATATAGTCACTATGGGAGCCAATCTCTGAGATTTGTGTAATTTACCATAACCTACAACGAAATTTATTCATATGAAAATCGCGGATAGCGTGAATGTTCAAAAATTTTATACGAGAGCCCTACGGCTCATTTCGAAATGGCATTAGGGGAGTTCAATTCCGTAATGTATCCCCTTTCGAACCTATATAGTCACTATGGGAGCCAATCTCTGAGATTTGTGTAATTTACCATAACCTACAACGACATTTTTTCATATGAAAATCGGATAGCGTGAATGTTCAAAAATTTTATACGAGAGCCCTACGGCTCATTTCGAAATGGCATTAGGTGAGTTCAATTCCGTAATGTATCCACTTTCAAACCTATATAGTCACTATGGGAGCCAATCTCTGAGATTTGTGTAATTTACCATAACCTACAACGACATCCTTTTATACAAAAATTCATATAATATTCCTGATGATTAAATTTCTTAAAAGTTTATTATGTAGTACATATATGAAATACAAAAATTTTATCTTTTTTATAAACAAAAATTTTTTTTTTGTATTTACATTTTTTAGAAATGTTCACGTGTGCAAATATTTACCCAAAATCGAAATAATGTCTAAAAAAATTATTTTTGGACACTCGCGTAAATTTCTGTCCAAATTATAAAAGTGTCCAAAAAAAAGTGTCCAAAAACTTCACACCGGTCTCAAACCTACTAAAGAACGTAACCAGTTACACATGTACATTGTAGGTGCTTTTCAATATCGAAGTTAAAGTTGAAAATACATATAATAAAATTAAAATTAAAATATAATACAATTAAAATATAATACAGTTGTATAAAAATAATAAAAATAAAATAAAATAGATAAAATAAAATCTCACTATCCATTCAAAATAATTCTAACTCAAAAAACTTGACTCAGGAAATTACATTTTAATTAATAAATTAACCACCCAAAAAAAAAAAAAAAAAAAAAAAACTGAATGGATATGATTTTTTTTAAATACCTATGTACAGATATTTAGACGTATCAATTATTTCATAATACCCAAGTAAAACAAAACGGAAACAAATATTAATGTACTAGATCTTTTCCGCAAATATGACGTAGTTGTCGGAAAAAGTCAGACATTTTGGATTTCCTGTGTTGGTGAGAATAAAATAAAGTACACGATATAAAAATCATTCTTGTTTGCGGCGCCATTATCTGTGTAAAGTGAAAATTTTATTGTTACTTTAAAATATAGTGAATAATTAAAATATTTAAATAGTGTAAAAAAATGGTCCTGATTCGCCATTTTTCCGACATTCCGACGAAACCACCACCGACCCCCGCCATCAAAAGTATCCGAAACATTCTAATCCTTCCCACGAATGCCGTCGCGAAAAGTCGGACAAATGATGAACTTGAGCAAACCAAAACTTGTGCATGTGTGAGTGCGCACGTGCTTTCAAAGGGTGGGGCCCATGTGGACCAATACTATGAAACGATTATACCTTTAAAGAAACAAAACAAAACGACACTCTAGATTAACATTCAAGATTGTTTATTCGAAACATGTATATTTGCTCCACTAACCCACAATACAACACAAATTTATCAACAAAAAATATTATTAACTATTTTTTGTTGATCAACAAAACAAATACACACACTTCGAACAAAAAATCTTGAACATTAATCCAAAACATCGCTCTGCTTCACTTCTCCAAAAATATAATCGCTTCACAACATCAATCCACACAAGCCCCCCCCCCCCCCCCCCGAAAGCACGTGCGCACCCACACATGCACAAGCCCCCGTCTACTCAAACTCATCATTTGTCCGACCCCTCGCGACAACATTCACAGGAAAGACCAAAATACTTCGGACACCCTCGATGACAAAAGTCGATGACGATTTCATCAAAATGTCAGAAAAATAGCGAAATTTTCATAAATAAAAATACTTGGGTAGCTACAGATAGATACATAATATTTTGTTAGTAAACACATGTATTAACAATTTTATAGTTTTATGTTATATACTCATAATTATTCTATCCCTTTTTTTCGTCGGCCTGAAAAAAATATATCTCAACGGATTATTTTTCTCAAATATTTCGACAATAAAAAGAAACATAAAGGGTAAGCATAAAATGCAATAAGCAACATAAATAGTGTTTAGTTATAGCAAGTTCATTCGGAATTACAACAAAAAGTTACCCGGGTTTTTTGTAAATGAACACGAAAAAAGTTTACCCGACTTTTGTAGTAGTATTGGTGAAAAGCAAGACAAAAAATTGTTTATTGTTAAAAATGTCAGACATTTCAACTTGTTACCATCGGTATAATTATTATAAAGCAAAATACATACTATTAAAATTTTCAATAGTGTCTTCCATATTTCAATTTTAATAATTTATTTATAACTCAATACCAATAATTTTTAATTAATAATATAAGAAATTATATAATTTCGCACATGAATGAAATGTTGAGTTTGCTAAATCACAAATCGAATGAATGAGTGATAAATTGATGAAAAGTTTTGAAGGTGCCCGTAACAATCCGTTTCAATTTCGGCATTTGCAGTTGTGTCACAATTTGGCGGATTTAAGTAAAGTTCCGAGCCCAAAGGTCGTGTTAGCTCCGATATTGAAAGTGGATACACACGTGATTTGTTTGTACAATGAGCTTCAAATTCTAACAACAGCATTATTCTAACGAATCGTCCTCGCCTGGGACTTTTGCTCGCGATTTAATAGAAAACGATTTGAATGGGCGTAAAATTATTATACGAACAATATGCGATAGTATAAATATAAAATAAAATATGTATTTTATTTTTCATAAAATAAAGACAAAAGTGGAAAAAAAAAATTTGATTTAATTCAGTCTTGTCCAATCTAGCCAATTCAATTATTTATTACTCTACCCTTCACTCTTCAGTTTATTGTGGTAAGGGATTACAATTGGCACCGTGCATCGGCGTGATCATTTTACGGTGGCTAGCTAAATTCATTTGTACCAGCTGGTCGCCTATATTTGCACCTTTCGAATCCATTAGTAGTGCGTCCAAATCGCTTAAATTATTGCTGTAATATTCATTCAAAAATTAAATGGAGATAATTTAGTGATTTAAACAAACGATCTACTCACATGACTACAGCCGTCAAACGCTTATTTAAAATTAGTTTTCAAGCACATCTAATTTACGTTTATGATTATCTTGTTTTACTGTAATATTAGCGATGTGGCACAGAATCGCTTGAAATGGTAAGTGATCGCATCGGCTGTCCCATTTCCGAATTTTATTCAATGTAATAAATCCGCAATTACACAACATTTTAATACATAAGATATTTTGAAAATACGTCGCACAAAATTACAAATTGTTCTCACAATTTTAATACATCTATTAAATATTAAAATTAATTCGAAATTAAATTGTTACAAATGGCGCGGAGTCTTGTTTTGATGTTTATATTTTGACGTTTACTTTTGTATATACGTATACAAAATACGTATATGTATGCGTAAAAATCTGACAAAAAATCGCGATTTTTTATAGTTAACCAGGGTAACTAATCCGGGTAAGTTTTTTTTTGTAAATGAACGTGTTATGTCAAAATGTTACCCTGACAGCTCAACCCGTGTAAGTTTTTTTACCCTGACAGCTGAACCCGGGTAAGTTTTTTTTGCCTGACGTTTCGAATGAACTCACTATTAAACTGTAATAACCAAAACCAAAAAAAAAGTCGTTTTTTTTTTAAATTTATCGAAAAATCGACAAAATCAATGTAAATTTCCGTTTTGTTGTCCACATTTGACGTAATGCGCACAAAACCACGATAATGAAACATGAGAATATTTCACCTCTACCATGTATACCATTCATATGCTTTGCAAACAAAAGTAGATATCCCAGCCCGTTCAATAGGGGACCTCGAAAACCGGCTACTCTTCATCTCTTTCCCCTTTTACGTATAAAATCGATGTTAACTGCGACATAAAATTTTTCGGTGAAGCCGAATTCACACAAATAGAAATGAAAATAAAAAATTTAAGGCCATTTTTGAGATGTATATTTTTGTTTAAATTTTATTTTCGAGAGCAGAATAAAACAACACACAAAAATTTGGTGTTTTAATATAAAATAAGGGTTTACATTATAGCAATATAGGCCCATGCCACACGTAAAAAAAAAAATGCGGCATTTTTCTTCGTTTCTTTCCCCGTTTACCTATGATACAAGTTTTAATTGCGACTTAAACCAATTTTTTGTTCAACCACACAACTCAAACATAAATGAAATAAAAAATATTTCAAGGACATTTTTGACTCATTTTAGTTAAAATTTTATTTAAGAGAGAGCAGAACAAAACATTGGTAGAAAAGAAATGCCAAAATACAAAAAATGCTCGTCTGGCATGGTACATAAAAAATCTTTTACGACTCAGTTTGAAGCCAGATGCTGAAGCCGCGTATGGAACGGGCCGAAAAGACAATTATCGTTGTGTGTAAATACAAAACGCATAGAGAGAGAGCGAAGATAGCTTGAAAAAGAAATTTATAATTTACATAATATAAACAACATCCATACACACACTAACACCTATAATTCTTGCAAGTTAACTTACAGTAAAACTTCTACAAGTCGAGCTATTTGTTGTCAAAATAATATGCGAGTAAATTTGAGTAAAATAAATGAAAAACCAATTTCACTCGATTACCCGAGCATATATACGCATATATGTACACATAGATATTATATATATATTATATAAATAGGAAATTTACCGAAAAATGCTAAGATCACAAATCGAAATTCGATTCAAGAAATACTTTGACTTACAGAAGCCTCACTGTATTTACACACATACCCACACATATACGCATAACTAAATATAATATACAACATTTTATGTAAATAAAAAAAATATATTAAAAGGAGTTCACACTTCTCTGAGTTGTGCGTCCATATGCATACATATACATATACAGATATCGAAAATTTAAAACGACATATACTTCGCGTAGAAATATATCCCGTTATAAATATTTCAACACAGTTTTATGTATATAAAAACATTTTATCCACTGGGCACCACACTTTAATACACGTTAATTGCACTAATATTAAAAAATAAATAAACAAATTTGAATTATAATTCACTTTTATTTATTATAACACATTTTTCACATTGATTTTAATTATTTACTATAAATGAGACACTTAAATTCACTATTATCACTTTCACTATTTATTATAATTTTTATTTATTATTTATTATGTATTAATATTAATACAAAACTAGTTTATTTATACACAACACTAAAAATATTAAATTTTAAATTAAGGAGTGACACAAAACACGTCTACTCCGTTTGAAATCCAAATTTTACCCCCATGATCAATAGTGTATTCGCCTGTTGATAAAAATATTCGTAAGCTGTCGTATCGTGTTAGCTTCGATAAATATTTCAATATTGAGCCTAGGGAAAGTATAGAAAACGCCACTAGTGGAAAAAAATGAAGCTTGCTAAATTAAAGTTATATTGGGGATACAAATTAATTCGGTTCGTTTTCAAAAGGTGGCTCTAACTATAATATTTTTTTATAGTGACAGCTGATTTCCGTTGTTTCAAACAGATTAGACATCTGCCGTTAACATTCAGTTTGTATTGCTTTGAGTTTCATACAAAATACTTTTAAAAGTATTTGCCGTAAGCACTTGGTGAACTTAACACTTGTTTTTTATTTCGCAAAAAATTAAACTTTTGAATATTTTAATTAAAAAATTTGTCCAAAAGTTTAAAAAATCACTCGTTCGATTTCGACTTGTTAGGTCATCATCAGGAGTATCTATATATAGCACAAAAAAGGCAAAAAAGAAATAAAATAAGGTGAGACATAAAATAGGCAATACAAATTAATCTATTGATCGTCCCTACCATCTGTTGTTTATACGGAAAAATTAATAATAAAAAAGGGGAGAAGTATCGCAGGTAAACGATTAGTTATCGGCTGAGTAACAAAATACAAGGTATATTGAAGTACATTTAATTACCCGACATATTAGTCATATTATTACGGGCGTGAGAATAGAACAGGGTGAGATCCGTAATTGGTGGGAAACAAATTTCCCTCGGTTCGTTAAATATATTTTTGTTAAATAATATTGATTTTCGAATTTTGTAAAATTCTTAGCCTTCGTCTCAGACACCAACTTCAGTTCGCGACGTAAGCCCTCATGTTCAGGGCTTACGTCGTGAACTGAAGCTGGAGGCTTGTATTAAACAAAATTATTTCTATTTTGATAATACATATTTCAAATTCGCTGATGGTCTACCCATGGGCTCTCCTCTGTCACCTTTGTTGGTTGAGATGTTCATGAATTTCTTCGAACAAATGATTATATCAAACAACAAACCTTATTTTCGTTATATAATCTTTTGGTACGGATATTTTAATGACATACTATGTCTATGGAATAGAACTGATAGACTGTTTGACTCATTCCTTACTTGGTTAAATTCTCAATTCTCAATTGATTTTACGTTGGAAAAAGAAGAAAATAAATGTATTAATTTTCTAAATATAACAATCACCAGGATTAATTCTTCTTTAGACTTCAAAATTTATCGGAAACCCACGTATAAAGACGCTGTTATCCCTAGTTCTTCAAACCATCCCCATAATATTAAAATGTCAGCTTTCCACTCACTCATAGATAGACTAATAAACCCCTTTAACAAATTCAAATTATAACATAGAGCTTAATATAATTCTACAAATAGCAACGAATAACGGATATGCAAAGTCAATAAATAAAAAGCTAAAGCGTAAAACTCTAGCGGGTATTTACCCACCGTATATAGAAAAAAGGAGCCAACGGATTAGTAACATCGTGTCTAATTATACCAATACTAGTTTTGATTTTTATAATAATAACACAATAAAGAAAATGATTTTTAACAATAAACCTAAAAGTGATCGCCTTTCCAAGTCTGATGTTTATAGGGTGATTGCAATGATTGTAGTTTCTCCTATATTGGACACACTGGTCGCAACTTTGGAGTTAGAGCTAGAGAACATTTATCTGGTTACAATCAATCAACTTTCCATAACCATTTAACTTTAGAAAATCATACAGCTAGCTTAAACAATTTAGACATATTACATATACAACACAAAAGAAAACGGTTAGATACACCTTAGAATGTTATGAAATTTGAAAATCCATATTCCTTAACTAAAATATCCTTAACGGACAGAGAGAAATCCGTTTCTCACCAATAACGGATCCCGCTCTGTTCTATTCTCACGTTCGTAATAATATGACAAATACGTCGGGTAATTAAATCTACTTGAATATATCTTAAATTTTCTTCGTCAGCCGATGATTAATCGCTTACCTGTTATACTCCCCCTTTTTTATTATTAATGTTTCCGTATAAACAACAGATGGTAGGGACGATCAATAGATTAAATTTTATTGCCTATTTTTTGTCTCTACTTCTTTTTTGACTTTTTTATGCTATATATAAATAAATTTTTACAAATCAGTAGATACTCCCTGACCTAGCAAATCGAAATCGATCGAGTGATTTTTTAAACTTTTGGACAAATTTTTTTTATTAAAATATTCAAAAATTTAAATTTTTGCAAAATACAAAAACGACTGTTAAATGAAATGCCAAACACGATTTGGCAGGTGGAAAGGTTTTTCCTAGATGGGATTCCTAAATTGCATGAGAGGTGGGAAAAAGTCGTAAGCAGCGATGGACAATATTTTAATTAATCTGTTTCATTTTATTTTTAAATTAATGCAAAATTGACCGAACTAATTTGTACTCCCAATAGTTTTTATATTTTATTGCAATATACAAATAATATTAAACTTTCCAAGATCACTTTTCATAGATAATTCATGGAAAAGCCTGACTAAACTCTTTTTCGTAGTAATACATTTTTCCGCGAGAGCATAGGGGTACAAGTCTCAATTGTCGAATGGTACGATGTGCTCTAGCGGGAAATTTTTTTATTAACTAAATGCTATAATTTGAAAATTTTATTGAATTTGTCTATTGAGACTGGGGAAAGCAGAGAAAACGCTACAAGTGGAAAAAATGAAGCTTGCAGATACACCCGAGACACTTTTCCATTTTTAAATTGATAATTTTAATATTAATTGTAAATAAATTTATGGTTTTTATATTTTAATGCAATATACAAATAATATTAAACTTTCCAAGATCACTTTTCATAGATAATTCATGGAAAAGCCTGACTAAACTCTTTTTCGTAGTAATACATTTTTCCGCGAGAGCATAGGGGTACAAGTCTCAATTGTCGAATGGTACGATGTGCTCTAGCGGGAAATTTTTTTATTAACTAAACGCTATAATTTGAAAATTTTATTGAATTTGTCTATTGAGACTGGGGAAAGCAGAGAAAACGCTACAAGTGGAAAAAATGAAGCTTGCAGATACACCCGAGACACTTTTCCATTTTTAAATTGATAATTTTAATATTAATTGTAAATAAATTTATGGTTTTTATATTTTAATGCAATATACAAATAATATTAAACTTTCCAAGATCACTTTTCATAGATAATTCATGGAAAAGCCTGACTAAACTCTTTTTCGTAGTAATACATTTTTCCGCGAGAGCATAGGGGTACAAGTCTCAATTGTCGAATGGTACGATGTGCTCTAGCGGGAAATTTTTTTATTAACTAAACGCTATAATTTGAAAATTTTATTGAATTTGTCTATTGAGACTGGGGAAAGCAGAGAAAACGCTACAAGTGGAAAAAATGAAGCTTGCAGATACACCCGAGACACTTTTCCATTTTTAAATTGATAATTTTAATATTAATTGTAAATAAATTTATGGTTTTTATATTTTAATGCAATATACAAATAATATTAAACTTTCCAAGATCACTTTTCATAAATAATTCATAGAAAAGCCTGACTAAACTCTTTTTCGTAGTAATAAATTTTTTCCGCGAGAGCATAGGGGTACAAGTCTCAATTGTCGAATGGTACGATGTGCTCTAGCGGGAAATTTTTTTATTAACTAAACGCTATAATTTGAAAATTTTATTGAATTTGTCTATTGAGACTGGGGAAAGCAGAGAAAACGCTACAAGTGGAAAAAATGAAGCTTGCAGATACACCCGAGACACTTTTCCATTTTTAAATTGATAATTTTAATATTAATTGTAAATAAATTTATGGTTTTTATATTTTAATGCAATATACAAATAATATTAAACTTTCCAAGATCACTTTTCATAGATAATTCATAGAAAAGCCTGACTAAACTCTTTTTCGTAGTAATAAATTTTTCCGCGAGAGCACAGGGGTACAAGTCTCAATAGTTTTTATAATAAGTTTAAAAAAATAGATTTAACTTAAATACAGATGTGGCCAAATTATTATCACATTTAGATATTTGGAAGATTATTGCTTTAAAAAATTAATTTTTCAAATAAAAGTTAAAATTTTTTATGATAACTATATTTATTAATACTTTTTACGCTATTTGCCGTAGGCACTTGGCGAAACACACTTATACTTAATAAACACATTTTTATTAATCACTTGTTTTTTGTTTCGCAAATTATTTTGAATAATTTTCAAAAAGTTTAATCATCAGGAGTATCTACTGATTTGTATTAGTAAAAATTTTGTTATATAGTAGAAAAACGCAAAATATAAATAAAAGAAGGAGGGATAAAAAATAAGCAATAATTATTATTTTATTTTTTTAGCAATATTAATTTTTATTGCTTATTTTTTATCCTTCCTTCTTTTATTTATATTTTGCTTTTTTCTACTATATAACAAAACTTTTACTAATACAAATCAGTAGATACTCCTGGTGATTAAACTTTTTGAAAATTATTCAAAATAATTCTGCGAAACAAAAAACAAGTGATTAATAAAAATGTGTTTATTAAGTATATTTATTAATACTTTTTGAACATTCCTTTAGCATTTTTTAATAATTTTATCCTACGGGGCACTTTATTTATTGCATTTTTGGCTTTAATGAGTAGATCGGCGTCATTTTCCTAGACTTCTTTCATCGCTTTGATCAATTGTGATGAGTGCGCGGGCACTTTTCTGGTAATTTTTCTTTAAGAATATCCCAGATATTTTCGATGGGATTCATATCTGGCCTATTCACTGGCCAATTAAGGATTTGGATGCCGTTCGTCCTTAAATATTCGGTGAATTTTTTGCCGTATGGCATGGAGCCTTGTCATGCATAAAAACTCCGCCCCCATTAAATTTTTCGTTCATAGTTGGTACCAGTTGTGATTGCAGAACATTTAAATATTGATTCGCGTTTTATTGTTTGTACCTTTTCCCAGCCCTCTCGAACGCATGTAAAATGTCCATTTGCCCATGTTTTTCTTTGTTGTATAATCTTAGCATTTAACCTTTGCTTCTTGCTAGGTCGTCTTGCACATAGCCAATATTTAAAAAGTCTCCGTATCACTGTTCTGTCCTATATTTCCGCACCAATGTTACGCATTGTACCCCTCAGAGACTTACTGGAAAACGTTCGATCTTCTTTAGCTTTCCACATTAAAAATCTGTCCTGCTTGACTGTTGTTTTAGGATTGCTACCACATTTTCCTCTTCTTCTGGGACTTGTTGAAGACTGAAATGTTAATTTTTGCGAAAATTTGCTGACGAATGATCGGCTCACTCCTGTTTTCTGGGCTATTTGCGCATGCGTATACTGGTCTACTTCCAAATACGTCGAAATTTTGGCTCTGATTACAGCACTGATGTCCTTTGCTTTACCCATAACGAATTTCACTAATATTACAAAAACCACTTTCACTTTCACTTTTCAAAGTCACAAACGAGACTGAAATTCTTCAGTAAAAAACTAATTCTTAAATACTACCTAGTTGTCATAAAATCAAAACAATTCTGAGGTAAAAATAATTAACAGGTCAAAAAATAGTCGGAATTCATATTTTGTCGAAAAGAGTTCTCTGTTATTAATGACTCATAAAAGGCGTATTTTCTGGGTATATTAAATTTTTATTGCACGAATTCCTTGGATTGGTCGATATCTACCATAATGACGTGCCAACTAGACAATAAGTTGCAGTTCGGCCTTTGAAAATCATTTTACCATGAATTTCGTATGAGGTGATATTAATTTGGCCACATCTGTATCTATAATATATTAAAACTAGTAGTGTGTTAAAAGAATTTTTTAAAATTCAATTTTCCATAAAATGTTAAATTACCGAATATAGCTAATTAAAGAAAATTTTGTCTTATTTTATAGGTAATTTAAATATGTTTCGAAATTTTTACAAAATTAAGCAGTTATTTTAATTAACTTTATTAAAATTTGCGTTTTTCAACTAATTGAATATAAATTTATAGTGTTTACTGATTATTTTATTTCCCGGCAAATTCCTGAACTTTGGCATTCGTCAATTTCCCTAGTAAATATCGAAATTACACTTTATTGCATTAATTATTTTTTCTGCGAGGTTTTTAACTTCACAATTTGACACTGTGGATGCACAATGAGTCAGAGCTGTGATCTCGTCTTGAAAACAGATCCTAGGCTGTCCAACGCCTTAAACTTGAGTGTGATTTGAACGGATCATCCCTAAATTCCTCAAACATCTATAATTCCCTCGAACGATAGAACATCGATACTGATTTAGAGAAATTGAACTCGGGCATTAAACCGTTAGCCGTATTAATTTATCTATTTCTGAGATTAATTTCTGTGGCTACATTTCATGTTCCATTGCTGCACCGATAAGCAACTATAAAAAGGCCTGCGGTTGAAGACGAAAATTAATCGGTTCCAGGGTAATAAAGGAAGTAGATGGAAAAGCGCCAGTGAACGTCCTACACGTAATATTTGCATACACCATTAAGTTTCACATTTTAAGTTGACCACCGGCCACCGCACAATAAATGCATAAGTTAGGAATAGGATAGATAGAACTATATATTTGTAGATAACATTATTTTCTGAGACAATCCCCAGGGAGTGTGAAAATTACTAATATATCAGTCGTCTTTTGAAGTTTATATTCAAGATGAGAATTATAAATAATTTATAATCTAAAATGTTTAACGCGTTCTGATTTCTCCCAAAAAAGAGTAAGCCATCCTGATCTTATGCTCACCAAACGCAGAATTCAGGATGGCCTATGGTAATGATTTTGTTGTCGACATCAATCGTCGACATGAATCTACCAATAATGCTTTCTAAAGGTTTTAGAAAGTTCAAGGACATACTTAATCGGTGTAAATTCTGAGCATTAAAAGACTCGACTCTTTCTCCACGAGTTTGGAGTGACAACAAAGACGACGCAAGCTTGGAAAAAAGTAGCACGTGGTATTAAATTTAGGGATAATTATGCTGTATCCCATAAGGACCACACGATTTATCCGGTGCAAAGGAGATCAAACTTTAATGCAGAACGTAGTACGTAATAAGCTCTTTAAATAATATATTGTTCGGAAACAACATCACTTCAGCAATCTTCCCTTTTTTGAAGAGCTTCGGTGACATGCTATTGATTTCGTCGCAAAATCTTCGCTAGGAGAACTATGAGCTGATCTTATACTTTTTTGTAGACTTTTTGCGCAGTTACGAAGTTGCTCAAATCGCCCTGAAAATTTTTGTTTTTCTAGCTACATTTTTCCGTTTTCTAGTAGCTTTCTACAACATTTTAAGCTCAGAGTAGCAGAAAAGTATATTCTGTGCTTTTTGGTTGGTAATTAGCGCATAAGAATTTTCAAAAGTAGTTAAAATTGCATTCGACTAGATGAGTGAGGCAAACTCGGTAGGTCTCCTTGTTTAACTTCCTAGCCTTATAATAATTCGATCCGGTTCTAACAGTGACATTTAAAGTTAAAACTAAAATAGTTACATCTGTGGTCAGAAGTCAAAATATCACTTGTTTCTCTCCAATTTAAAATTAAATCGATGAAGGGCGTAGAACACAAGCTATTGTCGATCAGTTCGCGGCGAGCGGTATTGACAAAATTTGGGTATGACAAACGTGGAGAATTTCAAGTTCATATACATTTATTAACCTACAGTGAGTTTACACAATCGGTATGCAAAAAAGAATAGAACAAACTTCAAACATATTAGTAGTTATTTACAATATTACATTATCAAAATAAAACGAGCAAGTATATCATCACAATCTATTCGCGAAGTCAGAACATCATAAATGAAGATAGCAGAAGTAACGTCTCGTCGGTGATCTAAACGTTAATAATTTACAACGATCATTATAAGGTGGAAGAACATATTGATGCACCTGCTCATTAGGTAAGCCGCGAAGTGCGTACAAAAGAAACTGCTTCTGAACGCTCTCAATTCTGTCTGAATGGCAATGATAAAATGGTGACCATATCTGAGAAGCATATTCTAGAATAGAACAAACAAAGGACACAAACAGAGCTTTTAATGTGAGTGGGTCGCCGAAGTCATTACAATTGCGCTTAATGAAGTCTATCATAATGTAAGCTTTTGAAATGACAGAATCAATGTGTTTGGTAAAAATAAGATCATAAGAAAAGGTTATACCTAAGCCGTGTCCTATTATAAAGAAAATATTGCTGAATAACTGGTAAGTGCATCCGAGAGAATGACAAAACCCTACAATTACCCACAAAAAATTTGTTTATAAACGACCAACTGCAAAAGTTATTCAAGTCACCTTGCAGTTTAACACAATCCTAGACACCAGTAATTGGAGCAAATATTTCCATATCATCTGCGTAAAGCAAACATTGTGCGAAGTTAAAACAATCAATAACATCATTGACAAATAATGAGAATAAAAGAGGACCAATGTGGCTATCTTGAGGAACTCCTGAGGGAACTCGAAATAAGCGAGAACTAAAATCATTAATCTTAACAAATTGGTAGCGATCAGAATGGTATGAATGCAACCACCAGATAGGGATGAACTGACAAATTAGTTTATATAGCTTATCGATGAGGATCGAGTGATCAATTTTATCGAAAGCCTTTGAAAAATCGGTATATATACTGCATCTACTTGTTGCCTATGTTCTAATCTACCATATAAAGGTCCACAAAAAGAAACTTGATTAGTAACAGTAGACCTACTCGGGTAAAATTCGTATCGAGCAGGAGAAATAAGCGTTTTCACATGAAACAACAAAAAGTACCACGGATTCGAAAAGTTTTGGTATGACAGAAAGAATAGCGATCCCGCGGTAATTACTGAAATGTTGATTATTTTGCCAGATTTATAAATCGGACGAATGTAAGATAGTTTCCAGGGATCAGGAAAAACCCAAGTACGTAGGCTCTTGTTAAAGATTAGAGTCAGTGAGTCTCTGTACTATTTTTAATAAGGATAGGTGGAAAACCATCATGTCCAGCCATCATATCATCAAGTTGAGATAAGCTAACATAAACTTCTTCTTCAGTAAACTTTAAAAGTTTAAAATCAGAGCTATCGCGATTATTTATAGGCTTGTTACGTGAATCCACAGATATTTCATAGACGGACTCAAAAAATTTGACAAACAGATTAGAAATATCAGAGGGTTGACTTGCGGAAGTGTTCTGAAAAATCATTGGAGTAGGAAACCCAACAACCTTCTTTTTACCATTTATGAAGTTCCAGAAATTCTTTGGATTTTAAAGTTTAGAGCTCCTTACGAGCTATGTTGAAACTAAAATAAAACTTACCGGCTTATTTTAAGACGAAACATTTGTACCACGGCTCACGAAACCGAGGTTTGTTTTTATTTGAAAGGAACATACCTTTCAATATCAGAGTTGAGCAGCTCATTGAACAATAAAATAGTATCGTTCATATTATCATCACGTTCGAGAAAAAAATTACTAGAAGTAGACGTAGTGTTCCAATTATCTTGATAGATATAAATTTTGATTGGAGTACTCGAACATCCAGTAAAATCTTCACAAGATGAAAGCGCCGAATACATAATATTAGTTGAAAAATTAAATCGAGAAATTTACTTCGATTATTGCTTATCCAGTTCAACTGCATCATTGCTCAGCTAGCAAAATAATCAGTAACTGCTAAATATTTTTGATCAGAAGAAGAGGATGTCATTCCATCACCATCAAACCATGTAATATCTAGAAGATTGAAATCTCTGTAATCACTGTTCATTAACACGAACTAACAGCGCAACCACGAGGATATAGATGATCCGGCAACATCAATCCGAACAGCAATGACTTCATAAATTGGATGACAAGCAATGAGCTCATTTGAAATAGAACGCGTAACATCAATCGAAACACCTTCTTCCTTAAGGCTGGTACAAAAATCATGTCGATCTTTTCTGTGGAGCACATAGTTGGATGGGATATATTCCTGCGAATTAAAACTTTTAGTAAGCTTGTTACAGAGTTGAGGAGGGAAACTTCGCTGCTATTGATATTTGAACTGTTCGAAATGTTACGATAGCTTCGCGTCACAACTAATGGGAATTTTTTTATTCAATCTTTGTCATATAAATCATGAATGAGAACGATTTCTGTCTGTGGTTTAGAAAGGAACTTGCTAAGCTCTAAGGAAGACTTAGTCTTACTGTACTGCAAGTTGATTTGTTTTATAACCACTACAGATTTCCGTAACTTTAGCAATTTTTTCACAAAACCACTTAAATGTTTCATCATTATTGCGTTTTCAGATTAATACTCCGTCAATCAAGGATGACATCTCCAAGATCTACGGTTAATATTACAGAAAATAAATTGAAATATTGAGTACAGCATTAGGTTCTAATTTTAAGGGTTTGTTATTACTCACAATTGTAGATGCTGCGGAGTTCGAACCTCATAAGAGAGTATATATCAAGTCCCTTAAAACTGTATGTACTCGTATGTTATTTCATTGCCGGCAATTTAAATTGAACTTTATCCGAAACTTCTAAACGATACAATGGATTCTAGAATTACGGATTTTTAGAAGCAGAGAATTTCAACGCAGTGGAGCACCTTCCTATTACGGATTATTTTATTTGTTAGACACCTTAGTCGGTTTTGCACTGTAGCCTACCAGAGCCTTTGGAGTCAGTAAAGTCTTAAGTTTACAAAAATACGAATTGTAGGCTAACGTACGTAATCGAAATCCATTCAATGGATTAATCGTTCAACCAAAATTAAATGGATGAACCTTAGAAATAAGGTGGCATCAAAAAACGGCTGAAAGATTGAAATTTGCTTAATTTTATTTGACCACAATTTTTTAGTTGGTTTAAACCGTAAAGTTTTACTCCAATTGACACATTCACGCGTAAAAAAAGTCTAGCGAACACTCTTTTGTGTTCATATGAGGATTAATTTTAAATGGAATGAACACGTGTTGCATTGGCCAGATTAGCTGCTTAAAAGGTTTTTATATTACTCATATTTGCTAGTTCGTCCTCGTCATTTGTAAAAGTTTCTGTTTTGCCTTTTCCCTTCCAATCAAGAATACATAATTTTATTTTGTTTCTCGCTTTAAGTGATTTGAGATTTATAAATTTGCCTTTTTTAATAAAATTCTCTTGTCAAGATTTAATTCATTAATTCAATTGGTAGGAAATTTTTTTAGACCTTTACGCGCTACCAACTTAAACACACGCACATGAAATTTTATGTTTTGAAATTTTATGAAAATCCGAACATGCTTAATATTTTACACCGGCATTAAGTTTTTTATTTCTTTTTGCTTGCTGAAACAACCATTTTTTAGCTTTAATTTGTCTCGGTTAATTTTAATTACATATTCTAAAAGCCGCAGTCAGAAAAATTTTCTGTTTATCTAATTCGCACTAATTATTTCAATCCAAACCCACCAAACACGATAAAATTTTGTTACGTAGTCATTAATATTGCATTTAATATTTTGCTTCTTGTATTTACTATTAATTTCAGGTGATGTCGTACTCCGCAATCTTCAATTAAAACAAAGTGCTCTAGATGAACTAGACCTTCCTGTTCAAACAGTATACGGTTCACTTGGAAAACTTACATTAAAAATTCCATGGAAAAATTTATACACGGCTCCGGTGGAGGCAACAATAGAAAATCTGTATTTGCTAGCATCACCAAATTTATCGATCAAGTATAATGATGCGAAGGAGAAGAAACGTGAACTAGAAGCGAAACGAACGGAGCTCTTGCACGTCGAAGAAGCAAAACGTAAAGAAGATGAAAAAGAGGCTCCAAAAATCGATAAATCATTTACCGAAAAATTGGTAACTCAAATAATAAATAATGTACAAATAAAAATCAATGATATTCATATAAGATACGAGGATAACACATCAACAACTACTCCATTTGCATTCGGTGTTACACTAAGTAATCTCAGCGTTTATACGACGGATGAAAATTGGATGCGATGTTTCGTATCGGAAACAGTTACAAAAGTTTTTAAAATAGCCGAACTTGATGGTTTTGCTGTGTATTTTAATAGTAAATCACAGCAATTCCGAACGAGAGCCGAAAATGAGTATCCTACCCTGTTCCGTGAAACAATCGCATCAAAATCCGTAACGCCAAATGATTTTCATTATGTTCTTGGACCCATAACGTCGGTAGCAAAATTAGAATTAAATACAAATCCGGAGCATGATAATCCACCGTTTGTCATACCGAAGGTTAAGCTTAATTTAGAAATGGAAAATTTAGCGATTGGCATTATGAAATCTCAGTATCAGGATTTAATACAGCTAGCTGAGATGATGGATCGCATGATGAAAGGGGCTCCATATCGACAATTTCGCCCCTACAGCACACCGTACAAGGGTAACGCCAAAATATGGTGGAAATTTGCAATCGATAGTGTTATGCTGGATGTGAAACGACGCGCTCGAGATTGGTCATGGAGTAATATGATCCAGCATCGTGATACTTGTAGAAGGTATGAGATCGCATTTGGTAAGAAATCGCGGGTAAAGAAACCTTCTAATGATATAATCAAAGAAATTGAGCTATGTGAGGAACGTTTGGATATTTTTAATTTGGTTGTTATACGAGAAAAGGTTCAAGTAGAGGTAAGTTAATTGCCTATCCCAAGCTTTATAATAACAGAAATTGCTACTAATCCCACGCTTAGTTTTATATGTTTGTACAAGTTTTCACGACTTACCCATTTTCTAATTTTTCATTTATTTTTGGCAAAAAAAAAAATCGACAGATTAAAATCGAAACACAAAAGGTACTTTGAAACGATAAAGGATATTTTAGGTCTGATTACTCATGTGATTGATTTCTAAAGATTTTTTCTTTCCAAATAGGTTAAACGAGAACAAGAGAAAGCCAAATCAGAATCTCAGCCAAAAGCAGGCTGGTTTAGTGGGTGGTTTTCTGGTAGTAAATCCCAACCAGCCGAGACAGATGGTACTGATATCAAAAAGCAAGTGCAAGCAGCATTAACAAACGACGAGAAAGCGAAATTGTATCGTGCCATCGGATACCAAGAGAACATGGTTCCTACCGAACTGCCACAATCGTATGTTGCTGTGCAATTGCATTTTGTGCTCAAGTCACTAGAGGTTTCTGTGCGAAATGATGACACTATAATCGCAGGACAAGCTGAGCGTATCGTTTTTTTGCAACTAACAAATGTTTTATGTGATATTTTACAACGACCCTCAGCTTCTGCTCTCAAACTTGACGTTGCAATGCAAGAATTTTCCATATATGGCAAAAAACAAGATGAGCTTGTACCGGTCCTTGCACGTTCAAAACTGGGATCGACAGATCGTGTTGCCTTAAAGGTCTCATTCGAAACTAATCCATTGGACAAGCGATGTGACCAGCGAGTAACTGTTGCATCGCGACCATTACAAATTGTGTTCGATTCGACGACTGTAATTGCGCTAACTGACACGTTTAAACCTCCAAAGAATTTGAATATTTCACAAATTCAAGATGCGGCTGCCAATAAATTGGGTAATATAAAAGAAAGATCTGCAACTGGTCTCCAACATATTGTAGAGACACACAATAAATTAGAAATAAATATAAACTTGATGCCCACTTACATTGTGATTCCATATAACGGACTTTATTTAAAAAATGAGTCCGCTGTGATTGTAGTGGATATGGGACGTGTGGTAGTGAATACTGATGTTTGTCAAGAATCTGCTAAAAATATACAAGAAATGGTCAAATTAGGAGCAACGACAGATAAGATTTTAGAAGAAATGATTTTCCGCACTTATGATCGGTATAACGTTGAAATCCAAGATATTCAAATTTTAGTAGCGAAATCAAAAGAGGATTGGAAGAGTACGTTGGTGACCGCAGAAAAGACGGAAATGCATTTGCTTGAGCCAACCACAATTAAAGTTTCGGCGCATGTATGTCTTATCAATGATGATCCTCGACTACCTAAAACAAAAGTTTTCTGCCAAATACCGCATATAAGAGTCTCCGCCACTGAGGAGCGTATACTTCAAGCAATCGCAATACAAACCAGTTTACCCCTACCAAAAAGTGATGAAATTGAACCGATGCCTTTAAATAAAGAATTGGGTATAATTTCTTCTAGTATGTCGATTATAAAATTCCTTGATGATAAAAGTAAAACTCGAAAAAAGAAACCTGACACTCCACAACCCGATTTAACCGATGAAATTATTCAATTTACCGATCTCTTAGTTGAATTTGAAATGAACGAGATGTCTGTTACGCTAAATCGTGCACGATCTGCGTATACCACTCCATCGGATGAATATCGTACGCCAGTCGAAGCATTTAGCATTACAAGTTTCGGCCACAATGAGTCGATAAGTTCGCCACCATCTGATATTGAAGACACTCAGAAACTGGTGGTGATACAAGCTAAGCAGTTAGAAATGAAAATGGCTCAGAGAACATATGAAATGGCCGTAGAGTTAAAGCTTGGCGCTATTGTCGTGGAACAATATACACATAGTGCACCGTTATTTGGTATGCAGGCCTTGCATGTTATTAGCACCCCGCGATTTGACAACGACCGAGAATATTTGTTTACTTTGAACTATACGAATGTAAGTACTAAATTAAGGTTAGTGGGGTGATCGTGAAATTCTAGCCAAAATCTTTATATTATCTTTTCAGACTAAAAAGGATGGTCCAGAATTTGCTACTAAATACAATTCAACCGAACAGTTAATTGAGATTCGATTCAGCCACTTGGTTGTATTACTGCATCAAGAAGGTATTATCGAACTACTTCAACTTGCAAGCGGTTTTCAATCGAAACTCGATATCATCGTAAAGAAAGATGATACACCGAAAGATCGGATTGCAACGACGCACACTACTCCTGCTATTATTGCGGTCGTAAAGCAATCATTACCCGTCATTGCAGAAGAAGGGGAGTCGGATGCCGCTAAACCCTTGAAATCTAAATCTAAACGTAATCGCACGATGGTGGAAAGTATACAAATTAAGGTATTAGCAAAATTGGATCGCCTCACGATTAAAATGGAAAACGCACGTCGGCCGATAACTATACTTAACATACATAATTTAACTTGCGGAATAGTATTGAAATCGTCATATACCGAAATAATGGTATGGCTCGAGGATATCGATGTATTCGATCTAAATCCGATAACAGCACACTCAAAAATTTTATCCGTTATTGGGGATAAAGCTATATCGTGCCAGATTGTACTGTACAATCTAGACGAGACTGCCGATTACAATTCAGACGATATAAAGGTTGATGTAACGATGGGTTGTTGTCGAATTGTATTCCTGAATTGGTATGTTCAGTCAGTGTTGGTAAGTTCTATTTAAATGCTATCGTTTACCGAAATATCAAATTTATATTTATTTTGCGATTTTAGAGTTTCTTAGATAATTTCCAAGCGGCACAAAAAGCTATTGCCGAAGCTAGTGCGGCCGCTGCCGAACAAGCGAAACAAAATATGGTTGATGCATATGCGCACGCGACGCGAATAAAATTGAACATAAAAATTAAAGCACCCATCATAGTAGTACCCGTTAACGCGGCCAGTACAGAGGCGCTTTGCCTTGATCTTGGACACCTGAGTATAACGAATGTGAATCTAGAATACGACGTTAATGTAAGTACAAGTAGTCTGTTTTAAAAATTTTATTAAAAATTATATAAATATGTATATAGTCTTCTTAACGCCATCCTTACAATAAAAATATAACACAGTTACGGATTTACTTACAGATGTAAGTTATACAATCGCAGAACATATTCGTCGTATATATTGTAATTTCGCGTACTTTTTTGATAGTTTCTTCTAGCCTCTTAACTCCGAAATACATCATACATCTAGGTTACTAGGTTACTTACATTGCTGGTTTATATTTTTACAAGTCTAAGTTTTACCACTTGGGGTGACCGATGGTTTAAATAAAATACGATTAATCTGGATAACAAGTACCTACATTTGTTCTCTATCTTCCTTTACTTATATACATAGAAACCTCTTTTATCCGGAAATGTATTATCCGGAATAATATCTAATATCCGGAATAAGTTTTTTTTCGCCTTCTGTCATTTTCTCTTTTATTTACCTACCTTATTTTCCAAAAATGAAATAATTTTTTTACTATATAATTAACTAAAATAAATTTAAACTCTTTGTAAATGACACTAAAGTTTAAAAAATATGCTGTTTTATTTACTTTAATAATTTCATTATTAAAAAGTCTTTTATCCGGAAAAATCTTTTATCCGGAATTGTTTGCCCCAGTCGTTCCGGATAAAAGAGGTTGCACTGTACTTCTTTCCCTCTTCTTTTGTGTTGTCGCATTCAACACAACTTCCCAGTTTATTTTTGGAGTTGTCACTATTGCCAACATCTCCCCCTTTTTAGATAGACACCTCGAAGTCTTGTAGGCGGACAGGCTGTCGTCTATGACGTTGTGGACGACTTACCGGTCTCGGTGAATTCTGCGTATCGCAATTCCTTGGCGGTGTTGCTGTTTTTTGGTAAGCATCTGGAACTGTTGCCACGACTGTAGTAATGTTTTAATTGGAGATTTTGCATTTTCTAAGCAACGCTTACATGATCGCGCCAGAATCGTGATTGCTTCGTCGATTTTGGGCCAATATACATGTGATCTCGCTAGCATTTCCATTGCGTCGGCTCCTGTGTGCGCATGCAGTTAGCGCAACATGAGTTTGCGGAATCCGTACGGTACTACGATTCGATTACCAAACATGATACACTCGTGGTTGTATAACAATACCTCTTGACGGTTGTAAAATGGTAGTAGTTCCTCACTGTCCGGCAATGTTTTCTTCACTTCTGGCCATCCTTGCTGGATGTATGAAACGACCATTCGAAGAATTTTGTCGCTTTGTGTTGCGCTCGAGATCATGTGGCGGTTGATCGGCGAGGCCTTTATGGTTTATTCAATACCGTCATCGATCTCTTCTTCTGCGAAGATGTGTGTGTGTGTGTGTGTGTGTGTGTGTGTGTGTGTGTGTGCCCTCGATGTGTGTGCGATAGCTTTTTCCGTTCCGTTTTTGTATACGTAATTGTTTGATGCTCCGATTCCCGCATTACTCGCATCGGCATATAGTATTACTGGTAGCGGTGGAAGGTAATGTGTGAGGAGCAATTCAGAGGTGAGAATCTTTTTAAATTTTTGAAATGATTGTTGGCATTCCGGAGACCATTCCCACACAACATCTGCTCTTAAGAGTCGATCCAATGGTGCACGTAGGCTGTGCATCTGCTTGACAAATCTATATCTATAAAAATGGTCCAAAAAATGCATGTGCGCGCGCGCATTAGTTGAGAACGGCTGAACCGATTTGGCTCAATCTTTTCTATTGTGTTCGTAATTACCAGGAGATGGTTCTTACGAAAGAAATTTTTAAAAAAATCCACCGGAAAAGTCGAAAAACCCGAAAAATCGAATAAAAAAACATTTTCATATGAATTTTGTGTGTGAATTTTTTTTATGAGACAGGTGGTGTAGTGGTTAAAGCTTCGGCGCTTGGATTGGGGGGTACTGAATTCGATTCCCACCGAAGGCTGCATGCAAATTAGTATATTGTTTTTGATCCAATTTATTTATTTTCTCTATCTATTTATCTAAATAAAAATCAATTGCCGTGCGTTAGTCTCGCAAAAACTCGAGAACGACACGATCAATTTGAATGATTCTTTTTGTGCATTGTCCATCTCAATACAGTGAAGCTTAGAAAAAAAGAAAATTCGGAAAAACTCAAAGGAAAACCGAAAAATCAAAAAAAAAAATCGGAAAATCGAGAATTGCGTTTTGTAGAGGAATTTTGTATGGAAATAGGAAATACACTTAACACCACCGATGAAAATTGTATTTTGACAATGATCATTCATTTAAATATCCACTTCGGATTATTTTCAATAGATGGCGTTGGTTTCGGACTACTATAAATATAAGTTGTGTAGAATTTTGACAATCTTTTCTTCTATATATATAAAAACAAGTGCATTCAGTTCCCCGTTCTTTTGGCGTTCGCTATGACGATTAAGAAATCACAAAGTCAAATTACAAAAAACAACTAAATTTTCGATAGAGGCCTAAGTTTGAATCGTCCTTTTATTCACTTTTCAATACATTATGCCGCCTTTATGGTTGCGTTCGTTCGTTCATTCTGACAATTTTTTCCACCAATCATATTGCTCAAAAATGACGAATATGGATTTTTGTACGAAAGATGATTTGTCGAAGAAATGACCGAACGAACGATCGCAACCATAAATCTTCCTTTAGGTTGAATTCGATGAAAAAGTGAATGGAATGGCCACTCAATCGTCTAACTCAAACGTGTATTGAGAATTGAGTTGAGTTGTTTGATTTTTATCTCATCAAAATCAATTTTCGTGAAGGTCAAAAGTGTTTGCTCGGACGAAGAAATTTGGGGCGAGACAAAGTTCGCCGGGTCAGCTAGTTTCCCATAGAAATTTATGGCTTCGAGAAATAAGCGGAGTTAAGTTATGTTCTGAGGGACCGGCATCGAGGGTACTGCAATATTTTGCGATGGGTCTGTTGTGATACAATTGGCATACCCAGATATTTGACTTGGTGCGTTAACAGATCGCACTTCCCAAGTTTTATTCAAAACCCATATTCCGCTAAACGTTGGAATAGGCGGTTAACGAATTCTTTATGCGTTTCCTGGTCCTTTGCGTGCACGAGGATGTCATTGAAGTAGACCACTGTACCTTCGAGTCCCGAAGCCATGGCATCCATTATTTTTTGGAAACTATCAGGCGCTGATTTGATACCTGGTGCGAGCCGATTGAATGTAAACAAACCCTTGTGCGTATTAGCTACTATGGGTGCTGCCCCATTGAATAATTCGACGGGCGTTATTATATTGCATTCCTGTAGACGATCCAGTTCGCGTTCGACGCTTTCAAGTGCGGCGAATGATACAGGTCTTTTCGGACGGTAAATCGGATGTACATCAGGCTTTATGTAAATGTGAGGTTTAGTGACTTTGCATAAACCGGGTGTGTCGCTGAAAACTTCACGGAATTTTTGCTGTAGTTCTATTACAAACGTGTCACGACGGCTTCCTTCGTCACGTATAGTGTTGCAGATAGAACTGATGGGCTGATCCCAAACTCCAAATCGTTTGATCCAATCAATACCTAAAATATTGAGCCCCTTAGTATTGGTCACATAATATTTGCCAAATAATACTTGGCCGATAGTTGGTATCCCCATTTCGCAGTCAAATCCTGCGACAATGGGGACAGGTTCCAGTGACACTGAGTTAATTTTCTTGCTACTCGTAATGAATTTAAGATCGCTGTTTGTATCCTTTTCCTCGCCTCCGTCATTAATATTCCGGATCACGTTTGTCCTGAATTGTCCTCGATGTTTTCGTTTCGACCGTGGAAGTTTCTTGGAAAAATTACAGAAACCTTCTTTGTGTCTCCATTGCTGGACATTATGTACACTTCTGTGTGCCGAATTGACAATGGTACGAATAGTGCATGCCACCACAAAGCCAACGTGGCATCGATGGAGTCCGTGTGTGTGTGGCTGCTGATCTTTCCTAACTGGTGTAGACGAAGTGTGAATTTGCTTTCCTTCTTAATGTGTGTTTGGTTTCACCGGAGGCTGCCAATTTTTCTGCGGCTGTTTAATCGCATGTATAGCTAATGATGTTTGTGTAGTTCCCCCGATCATCGCCGTATCTTTTTTTAAACAGAGCATACGTCGTATTTCTGCTTCGAGTTGGTCGAGGGTGAATTCTTCTGCTGCGTCGCCGTCCAGCTTTGATAGTAAACGTGTGCGAATTTTGATGACTTTAGTCCGTATACGAAAATCAAACTCTTGAATTGGTTTATGGTGAGTTTTTCTAGTTGAAAATCCTCACACCTGCGGTTGATTTGGGATTTGTAAGACGAAAAATCGGTATTGTCGTTTGTACATATTAGAACCGCGTGCTAAAAATGAATTCCCTTCTTCTGAACGTACCTTTTAGCTTTTGTATAATTTCTTCGAATGTGAGTGAAGCCTTTCGGCTCCTTCGTTAGAAGCATGTCCTTAAATTGTGCATGTGCTGTTGCGACCAATTTACGTAGACACAGGCGAATTTTGGCTGCGTTATCGAACTCTTTTGCATCTTCCATGAACGATTCTTATAGAGTCGATACCATCTCGCAAATGTTTGACCGTTTTCTGGGTCGTAACAAAAGGTTTGCATGCTGTTTGACAGGCTTTCCATGCGTTGCTCGACATTTGCATTCCACGGGCCCTATTCCTGAATACGATACGAAAACGAAAGTACAAGATTCTTATTCAATTTTAACTAAGAATCGTACGAATCTGATTCAATTCTAATAGGGCCCGAGGAATTTCTCGAGTTTTTATAATTGATTCCTGCATCTGCTTCCGCTGCTGTTTTATTTGTTCTTGGAACGCCGTTTATCTTCGTTGCGACACTTTTTTTTCGAGATTAAGCTGTGCAAAAAATATTTTGAGCAGCTCGCCCGCATTATATAGAAAAATGCAACGAGATTTTGTCCTAAGAATATGCAACGAAATAAAAAAAAAAGTAAATACAAAAAAACCAAAACACGCTGGTGCGCCGAAAATCAATTTTTGGGTTTAAACTTTTTTATTTTTACGTCTATATAAATACAAGTACTCTAGCCCAAAACAAATTAGTAGGCTTAAGCTTTTTATTTAAGCATTAAGCAAAATTTCAAACCCCATCTCGGTGTTTAAATTTTTAGCCTTAGGCTCAAACTTAGGATTTTATCCTTTTGTCCTCGTCGCCACTATGTTGCCACTTGGGTTGTGATACCAGACCGATGGTTTAAATAAAATACGATTAGTCTGGATAACAAATACTTTTTATTGATTTACTAATCACTTGTGTTTGATAGCAGCATACTTAAAAAACCTGTTCTCTATCTTCCTTTACCTATATATGTCTTTCTCTCTTCCTTTGTGTTGTCGTATTCAACACAATTTCCGTTACAGGTTTTCGGATTTTTTCAACGCTGATTTTATTAGTAAATTATTTTAATTTCTGATCGCTTGATTGCACTAACTGCAAATGTAACATTTTTTATTGTTTTTCTAATGTTGCAATGAAATACTTCTTGGCTGGTTCGCCTTCACGGCTTTTCAGGATATTTTATTTTATATGTTAACTGTTGATTTCAACGAACTGACCGGCTAAATATGTCCCACCCATTTTATGCAGTCACCATTACATTATGGGAATTCTATGGATTTAGAGCGAATTTCTCTAGAGTTTATATCCATTTATTATTCTGTTCTAACTCAGTGGTTATTATTATGGCGATTTATCATATTCGTTGTTGATTTAGCGCATATTTTTCGTGAAACTCGTTGATTGGTATCGTATTCTTCATTCTGTCCATATTCTTTTGTGATTCGAGAGTGGTTGAATATGTGACTTTGCTGCTCTGAAGCCACTGGAATAGTTATTGTTTCGCCTGAATAAATGTAATTTTTCGGTCGCCGATAGATGTTTGTAAACCGAAGGACCAACGGATTTTTTTTCGCTTGCTCATACATAAGCATTAATGAGGATGATTAGGAATTTTTCTGGCGAATTCTTTCGTTGCCGATTCTAGTCGCATTTAAACGAGGTAAAAGCGGGAATAACACATTCGTTCGTATGTAGGCATCCCTAACGTATCTTTTTTCACTGAGCCAGTATTGCCATGAAGACGAGGTCCTACATCTTTATATTCTTTTCAATTTAAACACTTTTTATTTTTTTAAATATTGAGAAGCTTTTAAATGTACGTCTGCTCAAGACTGGCAGGATCCTGCAATCGTAATAGCATCATAACAAAATATTTGTCAAATTTTTGTAATTATTCAGGCTTCTCTCAGAGATCAAAGAGATAGAAAATGTTAAATGTTTTGAGGTGTCGCATATTCTGCAGGCAAATCCTTGTATAAATTACAATATAACTGTATCATCGATATAACCCGGTCACTATATTTTGCTTGTGTTTCTACATCTATACATTTTATTTATTTTATAAATGTTGTGTTTTTCTGTATGCCACAGAATCCCGATGGTGAACGGGCTGTAATCGATGAAATGAAAATCGAATTAAAAGATATGAAACTATCGAAAGTGAAAACTATGGAACAATTGCACGATAGTTCGACACCGAGTAAAGAACTTCTCATCAACACGATTTTTAATATACTGAACCCGACCAGCTTTATATTGAACATTCAACGGAATTTAACATCGGCCTGGTACAAAGATAAACCTGAGCTTAATGTTTCAGGGCGTTTTAAAAGCATTGAATTGATGCTGATAGCTGAAGATTATTCGTTAGTAATGCGAGTGTTGGCAGAAAATATGACTGAAGGAGCTGATGAACGTACCGTTGTTGTTCATAAACCTGTAAAACCACGAGAGCCTGACCGGTCACCAGGTAAGATTATTATTTTATATCTGTTGAATTTCTAAAATGAATCGCGATAAAACGTAACGCTAGGTCGTAAAAAATAGTACGCCACAAGCAATCCACCTCATTGCTTTAGGCAATTAGACAATCATTTGATGTGACACATGTAATAGTAGATAGGATGGTTGCATTCTGCCAAGATTAGCGTTTAGTTAAACATAATGAAATTAATATAAAGTTACAATTTTTTTCTTTGTGACTAGCTGCGTGTACATTGAATACTAACTAAATTTCATACCTTAGAGTACATACTCGTCATACATAATTTTTAAACTTTGTATAATTATACTATTACATGCTTTATACCAATGTTCAAGATATTTTTTTTTCTTGGCAATCATTTTTGCTTTTCTAAAATACAGCCGTCTCATCTAGCCCAGTAGCGACGGACATGACAGAGGGTAAGTTTTTTACTTTTACATAGCACAATCGCACATGTTTATTGATTCAATATAATTTCAAAATTATGCTTTTTTTGTTATAATGACAACTATTAAAATTGAATTAAAATTTCCTTTCTAATTTAATTGTTTTTTAAATTCTCTAGATAAATTATGGAAGGTGGCACAAAAAAAAGTACTTAAAACAAAAGCCTTTGGTCTAGATGTAACCCCAGAAATTAAGAAAAAAATCGATACTTTCCTTACGTTTTCTTTTCAAATGGATAGTATTATCATTCATTTGTATTCAACGCCAGAGGAGGGGTTGGCGACATTTGGGGTACACTTTTTATCGGTTAAAGGACACAAATTAGTCGATGAATCACTTAGTACGTCCGTTGTGTTATGTGATGTTACACTAGATGATATTCGACCAAATCGTGAGCATAGAATAACCCGATTTATGAAGCGGCGTGAAGAGAATCACACCAATATCAATAAATCAATTGAAGACTCGTCATCAGCAGCGGATTCTGCAGTTCCAAAATCTATGATCGATGTGGTCTGTAACATGCGCGAAAACGATATGTTTCTCGAACTTCGTATATTTAGTTTTGATTTAATTTTGTCCCTCGACTTTTTGTTAAAAATATCGAGTTTCTTTGAAGTAAAATCTTCCACGCCGCCTGTCAACGATGCGGAACATCACAAAGTGGTTGCAAAAACAGTTACCACATCTAAGTCAACCACCAGCACTATGCTTGGAGCTCACGCATCACCACCTGCTGTCGAAGAGGCACCTAAACGTATGACAATAATTTTAAATGTTGAGCAACCTGAAATTGTTCTTGTCGAAACAATGGACGATATAAATTGTCACGCACTTGTTTTGAACAGTGAAATCGGAATTAAATTCCGAATGGTTGGTGATCATCAAGTATTAAAGGGTGACATAAATGATTTAAACCTGTACATGTGCGAATTCAACCCGAAACGGCGTGCTCTAACCAAGCATAATGTACTACATCCATGTACAATAAGTTTGAATGGTTCAACGCCAGAAGGTAAAGGTTTACATTTAAGCCTACAAGTTACCGGAATCAAGCTTTGCGTAACACCAAGCACAATTGAATTGTTAAATAAAGCACTCACCACACTCACAAGTCACGAGCAGTTAGAACATGCTGAGGAAAGACCGCGTACCGACCATAGCGATATCTGGAAAGTGGAAAGCTTCTCCGAAAACGAATTTTGGTTTATCAAACCTGAAGAAGCCACCGAGGCCATGTCTCTCGAATTAGTTGCACCAATACAGCATAAAGAAGAATTGTGTATTGCCGAAATACCATCGATTATATTGATAATTGAAACAGGTTCGGGACATCAAACCATCCCGATGTTGTACATTGAAACAAGTATGCAAGCTCAGATTCACAATTGGAGTTGGAGTATGTCGATTGAAAGTTCCTTACGTTTAGCAATGTCGTATTATAATAGTTCGATGGCATTATGGGAACCGCTTATTGAGCCAAATGAGCGAGAAACCGAAAATGGTCTAACAGTTTATGGGCCATGGGAATTAACTTTCTTGATGGAGGTCGTTAAGAACGTGGCCGAAGATTCATCGATCGAGTTAGATGAACCAACCACAAAAATTAATATTTCGTCTAGAGATGTTTTAGAGTTGACTGTAACGAAAACGTGTCTTGATGTGTTAAACGGTTTGGGTACTGCATTCAGTGAAGCCATTAAACCAGAAGGTTTATACAAACCTAAAGTTGAAGCTCCGTACATAGTTCAGAATGATACCGGATTTGAAATAACAATTAATCTGGTTGCTGGATCATTTTTACTGCACGATCTGCATCTTCCTAATTCGGGCTATGAACTTGACGAGAAAATGCGAAGCACGGTCGTTTTCCAGACGCAACGGAGTTCTGTAGATCCCAGTGACGTCAAAACTGTTAAAATATCACCAGGCGGTCGAGCCTATTTACAATTGAAACCGGATACTCATACCAATTTTAGTGAAATTTCTTTGAACACGGAGGTTGATCCAGCTTTTATCAAAACACTATGCGTTCAGGTTGGGGACATAAAGAAAGAGTTAGTACTTCCAGTAAATAAAGCAGATCAGCGCTATTTCCCGCTCTATCATGATACAAATCGCGACCCATGGGGAATTGTATCCGATATTGTGGTGGAATATGGTGCCACGATAATAACGATTCATGGAATTGTGCAGGTTCATAATCATTTTACGCAACCCGTATGTGTTTATCGACTTCAGGAAAACAATACTCTTCTTCAAATCGGTGAAGTAGGCCCCGATTCTGTATTTAATGTGCCGTTACATTCTATTTATGGTACGAAAAAAGAAATTTTCTTTTCGATGCACGGATATAAGACATCAATTCAAGGTATAAGCTGGAAGGAGAACCCAAGTGATTTCCAAATGATACGCTCGCTACAGTGTGATCCGATTAATACGTTCGAACCGTTTTATATGAATGTAAGTAATTTAAATTATTTAAAATTCTTTCCGCATTATATTTTATAAAACACTTTATTGTTTAGGCTGTACGGGAACGTAAAGAAATTTATTATGAAGTTACTTCAAAATTTACTATGCTAAGTGCTTGCTATGTAATACATCTAAGACCATCACTTATTCTTAAAAATACTCTTCCGATTGCTTTATGCGTGTCCGTGGCCGGTTGTAGCGTACCAATCAAAGAAGTTTCTGAATCGGAACAAGCAAAACCAAAGGATATTGGCAGTAAAAATACGTTGATGAGAGAAGACTTTTTGGATTATGGGGAGAAACAAGTGGAACCGGGCGAGATATTGCATTTGCCTACGGTTAAAACGGCAACACGAAATGAAACACCAAACTATATTGTTGTAAGATTGATCCAATATCTCGAAAAGGATTGGTCTTGTACTACAGAAATTCCTTCGAATACACCTGACTTTGCTGTTTGGACATTTAGTTCGTTCGATTCGGTGGAAAAAATGACACTCGATTTAGGAATTCGCTATGAAAATCGTCATGGCTCATTAATTTTGTCGATCTACTGCCCCTTTTGGATGATCAATAAAACCGGATTAATGCTAAGCTATCGGGTAAGTTGCGCAAAACAGCACATTTTTATTTATTTACAGATACCTATTTAGAATATTGCAAATAATGTATTTTTTATTTATAAATTTATCTCAATTGTCGTCTCAAACAGAAATCCCGTAAAACTGAAAAAAATGAATTGTCTGGTAATTCCTCAAAGGTATTTCCTTCCAGTAATATTGTTTTGCCATACCGCAAAAATGAAATATCAAATTTTCTTTTTTTATTTAAATTTGTATTGTAACTAATTATGAGGCACGTGAGCCTTATTTGAATGTATCAGATTATAGAGGTTGTCGGTATAATACATATCGGCCATAACTGCTATCAGTTAGTTAAGAATCGACATTTATTACCAATTGAATTTCTATTGCCCTGGACCGTTCTACAAACGTAGTAAGCTAAATAGTTTACAACATGTGTGATCAATCACATATAATTTCACAATTAAACGTTTCGCCACTTTGTGCCGCTAGTTGCGCACGGTTTTGTTAGTTTCTGCCCTAGTTTTTGGTTTGTTTTCTGAAAATATAAAAACATTTTTTGTATAATTAAAATCCGTTCAAAACTAAGACTGATAATTTGTCCAAAATTTGTTTTGCAAAAGATCTTGTGTCGGTAAGGACACTCAATAGTACGACGGAGAAATGTTTCCTTTACTTAGTTTTTTTTTGCAATCAAAGGGCGTTATCCTCCCTTTTATGATGAACGGAATTGACAAGCGTTGATTCAAATAATCAAATCTTCAATTGAAAATTTCAACATCCGAGAAGCTCAAATTAAGTAAAGATTCAACTCTGCTGTTTATGTTAGAACCACGTATAAGGTGGTGTGAATTTTCATCACACTCTTCAACCACAAAAAACTACAGGAGCTGTCAATTCATCAGAAGCGGAAGGTGTGAATGAGTCAAATGCAGATATAAATACGCCAAATTCAACTCAGTGCAATGATTCGAAAACTTCAGAGAAATAGGCACAGCTGTAAGATCATTTAAACTGCACTTATTAATGAGCGTGGCATTGATATTATTGGACGAAAATTTCTGTGCCATACAGAGATAAGTTTAAAGATAATTCTAGTTAAAGACGTATGGCGAGGAAATTCTGGAAATAGTATTGATCTTAGAAAACTCTGGTCAGTCGAAAAGGCACATTTGTATTCATCAGACTTATATTGGTTCGTTCTACTCTCACGAACCTCGCCTACTTCGGCCACTGCCCTTGCATAAGGGTCGACCGATCTCTGGTCCGAGCACGCAGTTAACTTCACGCGCTCCTGGTACCATCCCGCATCTCTACAGGACGGGGAAGATACCGAATTTTCTCTCGAAACCCTTTGCCCTACTGTAAGCTGCCCCTCAGGGGTCGCAGCCAGTTTCTCTAAAATTTTGAACGCCGACCGTCTCTCTCTGTACCGTCGCTTCGCCGGAAGAATCTCTTTCAATCCGCCACTATTTTGTTTGGTGGTTCCGCTTCCTCCTGGGTTCGATGCCATGGTGTTGCTTCCCCTTGCCCCAGAAGAGGGAGTCCCACCTTCATGGTTAGAGTTACTCCCTTTTTTGATACCTTCCGGTTTTTGAAGGGTACCGGCCTCTTTATTTTTTTTTTGATCTTGGTTGCTCATGTTATTCCCACGAGTATCGGAGAAATACAGGTCCACCTGCGCAGAGATCCGTATACGTAGGTAAGGCTAAATACAACTGGAGGTAACCTGGTGTTCAGAGGGCTCCGTTCACGACTGGGCTTTGTTAAATGATCCCCAGCCTAGTCGATTATCAGCACGGGCCGGATTCAACCTTAATCTAATCCATTGGCTCACCGATCATCACCCCGGCCCTCAGCACCCCTGCCCTCCTCCAACATTCACCCGCCCATTTAGCCATTCATATGGATATCCCAAACCAATGGGACCCATTCCATTCAAGGGATGATCCGTTTATAGGGTGGCCCACTCACTACTTGGGGACCCGGGAGCGCAGGAAGATGCGCCGCCCATTTCCCCGCTGTTAATAGATGATGATTTTATAGCGCCATCAGTTCGCCCTTCCGTGCTGGGTATGTTAGGCACTCAGAATTTCGTGAACTGGTTTGAACCACTCGCCAGTTCCCTGCGAATTTCCTCTCTTCTCAGCACAGCTGCGATTGAAGCGGCTTATTTAATTCACCGCTAACCTACCTATCAATACGCTATCCACTATCCACCACCTGTGACCTGGTTGTCTAATAACTTCACTTTGGAAGTTGAAATCATTGGTTTTTAATTGAGCTTGCTCGTAACAGGCGTAACGTTGCTTTTTTAAAAGTCGTTTGGAATAGTGGAGGATTCGCGAGGGGGCGGGGGAAGGGGTCTGTTTGTTAAAATTTAAACCGTAACCGTTTTACTCACTCACAGCACACATTTCAAGTATATAATTTATCGGCCTGTACACTTTGAAGGGAGATGGGTCGGCGTCGGAATCTGCACAGGACGGTCACTGTTGTATTTATTAAGATCGTCGATCGTATTCAAAAGAGAAACAAAAACATAAGGCTACAGTTAAAAATTCAATTGGTAACAAAGATGATTGCTAAGTTTTGGTCGAACTGTTGTACTACTCAGGGCATCGTGTTAATTATTTTGTTACTCATAATTTTATGTTACAATTTGATTCTTAACTTAATTGTGTGGCCATTAATTGTGTTTTAATTACTTGAGTTTGCGTTAAAATTTTATTGAGTAAATAATAATTAATTTGCATGTTACACAATATTTCTAGTTTAGTTTGTAATAATTTGCTTGTTATTATAAATTACAAGAAGGGGAATTATTTGTGGTATTGTGTCAAAAGGAACTGCTCCTATCTTGGTTAATAAACCACATTTATTTCGGTCCTCACGGTGTAATCAATAATAAAAGATGGTTAAATGTGTATTATTATTTTTTATGCATGCCACAAAAATTAAAAAAGAAAATTTTATTATGCTGCTTATTTATGCTTGTGAAATATTTTATTCTCATTTATCAAACAAACAAATAAATTTAGACAAGTAGTGACGAGTCAACAAATATTCTGTATCATCCGCCTGAGTACAATGGACCGATTTTATTCTCGTTCCGCGAAAAGAATTTCTTTGGTAAGAAAAAGGCGTCGATACGTGTCGATACGGGAGATTGGTCGGATAAATTCTCACTCGATGTTGCCGGTTCGAGTGGTGTTATCGAGTGTGATGCGAATAGTATGACATATCAGATTGCCGTGCACAATACGTTAGCACACAATTCGCTAACGAAACAGATTATGTTTATGCCGTACTACGTGCTAATCAACAAAGCTTATTTTTCGATTGAAATACAGGAGGATCAGCGGCCAGCTGATCCATGGTTGACGGTCGCTCCCGATAATTCTATACCGTTTTGGCCGAAAAATAAATCAAATAAAATGATGAAAATACGTGCATTGGACGCCGCCGATATACACAAGTCGTTTGATTACACAGAAGTGCAAGATACACTGTTACGACTTGAGAATAGATATGGAGGCATTCACGTAGATGTTCATATAACAGAAGGTGGTATATTTATTACGTTCGATGGTTATCGTCCGGGCGATGCACCCGCTTTACTTATAAATCATACACAAAGTGTAATCAAGTTTTGGGAAGCAGGTAACATTAACGAGCGTGTTATTCCCCCGGGAGAAAAATTACTGTATACTTGGAGCGATCCTGCCGGCGATCGCATGATATATTGGCACGATGGAAATAGCAAAACAATTGTGGAAAATGATTTACGGCGTGATGGTGTGAACAAATTCAACGTTTTTAACAGTGACAATTCTCCGAGCAAATCTGACGAACCCACATACTGGGTTTCATTTTTGGATGGCACGCAACGTGTTCTTTTGTTCACCGACAATGAGGATATCGCAAATGCAGCCGAAAGTACTAGTCAACTCGACAAAGTCACCCAAGAGATTAATATCGATATACACGGTATTGGTTTGTCACTGGTGAACAATATAAAACAGTGCGATGTAATGTATATTGGTATAGCGAGTTCAGGAGTGATTTGGGAAGAAATGAAAAAATCACGATTCAAACAAATGAAAATTCTGGAAGTTCAAATGCTCGAGGAACGGTATCAGGAGTTTATACGAGATACTATGACTGGTAAAAGTTCCAGTAAGCGTTATTATATAGATGGTGAGAAAATTGAAGTATTGTTCGACAAAATGCTAATTCGGAAATCAACGGAACGTCCAATACGGCGAACTTTCTATCCTGGATTATGGTTACAAATGAAAACGTCACCGTTCCAGAGTCAGATTCATGCAAAGGTATTGTACTTAGTATTTATAAGTTTTCGCTTTTAAATTAATTTTTTTTTCTTCCTGTATAGATCAATCGAATTCAAATCGACAACCAAACATCTGATTGTATATTCCCAGTGGTATTAGCACCAGTGCCGCCCCCAAAATCGGTTGCAAAAACTACCGAATTAAAACCATTCATTGAGTGTAGTATTGTGCAACGAGTGATTCCACACTCTACGGTTAAACAGTTCAAATATCTACGCGTTCTCATGCAAGAGTTTCATGTCAAAGTCGATTTAATGTTTATTAATGAACTTTTTGAATTACTTAATTCGGAAGTTTCGGATATGGATGCTGCTAAACAATTTGCCCAAGATTTAGAACATCTTAAAAAACCGTTGTCGGCCCACGTTCTAGTCCACACGCAAGCGGAACAGAAAAATTTCTACGATCAGCTACATTTAGGCCCATTAAAAATTCATGTTTCATTCTCCATGGCTGGATCCGAATCGAAAGCTCTTCCAGGAGTTTTATCCACAATTCTACAGGGGGTTGGTGTAACGTTGACCGATATAAATGATGTTGTGTTTCGATTGGCCTTCTTTGAACGCGAATATTGTTTTTTAACACAGCGTCAATTGGTTTCGGAGTGCGTGTCACATTATTCTGGTCAGGCAGTTAAGCAACTGTACGTGTTAGTATTAGGATTGGATGTTATTGGTAATCCGTACGGGTTAGTCGTCGGTTTTACAAAAGGTGTTGAAGATTTGTTCTACGAACCATTCCAAGGGGCAATTCAAGGGCCTGGTGAATTTGCCGAAGGTTTAGTCCTAGGTGTCAGATCTCTCTTTGGACATACAGTTGGTGGAGCAGCTGGTGCTGTTTCCAAGTAAGATTTTTGTTTCGAATTTACCGGGACCTAGTTAATCAATAATTTTTTTCTTTTACAGAATCACCGGTGCCATGGGTAAAGGTATTGCAGCCTTAACGTTCGACAAGGAATATCAGAAAAAGCGTCGTGATCAAATGAATAAAAAACCAGCCAACTTGCAGGAAGGTTTGGCACGGAGTGGTAAAGGTTTAGTAATGGGTGTAGTAGATGGGGTTACTGGTGTGGTAACAAAGCCAATTTCTGGTGCTAGATCCGGCGGCGTAGAAGGATTCTTTAAAGGTTTGGGTAAAGGTGCTGTTGGTCTTGTGACTAGACCAACGGCGGGCATTGTTGACTTTGCAAGTGGAAGTTTTGAAGCTGTAAAGCGTGCGACTGAATTAGGCGAAGATGTTAATCGACTACGGCCGCCTCGATTTTTACATTCGGACGGAGTAGTTCGGCCTTATAATGTAAAAGAAGCAGAAGGTAATAAATTGCTTAAAGAGCTAGAGAAAGGAAAATACTCCAATACAGATAGTTTTGCGCATCTTGAAGTGATCATCGATAAACGTGAAATTCTTTTACTCTCCGACCACCGAGTGCTGTACTTAACGAAAAACGACCTATTCGGTGGATGGCAAGTCGAATGGACCTATAGGTGGCAAGAGCTAAGCACGATTCGATCAACTGACCGTGGTGTCGAAATTGTATCGGCCGCCAAAGAAGGTAAAAAAGTGTTAGGAATCTTCGGGTCGTCAGACAACTCTAAAAAAGTTATTTTGGTACCGCATCAAGCACGACGGGATAATATCACACAAATTATGTTAAATTTAAAAGCAAAAGTGAATTAAATGTGCCTCACTGAATTCTTCTATTATTTTATAATATTTACATGCTATAAGTAAAAGTTTTATACTTTATATACTTTTTTTACACTTAAATATCTTTTTACTCGGCTACCTTCACAATAAAATAAACATGAACTCTAGTATTTATATTCCTAGTTAAACTATTCACTAAAAGATGGCGCACACTGATCGCTTGATCGCTTTAAATGAATTTACCATTTTAAACCAACAAAAATCTTTATTTTCGAATATTACTATATTTTTTTTTAAATACGGTATATATTGATTGTAATAATTTGTTATAATTATTAATTAAATATATTATTAATTAAGAAATACCTCAAGAACAATTTTACGTTTTAAAACATATTTTTGTTAAGTGAATTATGTATAACATAAAACAATATTTGTGCAGAAAAAAAAAATGTATTTTGGTTTTATTTTAAGAATTATAATTATTTATATACAACCTTATTTTATATAAATGAATGAAATCACATAATCAAATAAATAAAAAAATATTAACATTTTATTGTTTTCTTGCGTCTGGAAATTTAGTTCGTTTTTCAAAATGTAAGTTCGAGAATAGGGGTCCTGGCAATGATAAATTAGTGTGCTGAAAATGAAAATGAATAGTTTTGTCAATGGACAATTAGTAGCTTTGACTGGCTCGAAAGGAATTTAGGATTCGTATATTACCATGAAGCCAACACTACTAAAATGAACCGCTTCGTTTGATCTTTTTACTAAACGAAGTAAGTCGAAGTCTAATTAAAATTATGACAAATTGCAATAATATGTCGACTTAAAAAATCTCTATAATGTCTGAAACAATCCAGACGGCTCTAGAATATAATACTGGGAGGTGTTTTATTAGGCTTTGGATTAAATCAAAGTTACTACTAATTTCTTATATACCCGCTATCTGTTAGTATACCGTCTCTGGAATAACCATATGTCGACTAAAGTTCATTTTGCAAATTTTTATCGTTGATGATTGATAAAATTAATAATTGTAAAGGTACATGTCAGTCATAATAGAATCCTCGATTCTATTCTAACTACATCTAACTACATATTCTAACTGTAAAATTGGTGAAACAAAATATTTTCTGGGCTGGAATGACCAGAAAAAAGAGATAAATAAAGTAAAAGATTTTTATATATGTGTCAAATATTTCGGTGTACAAATGGAAAGTACCAATGTAAACACATGAAGTGCCAAATTATCCTCTTCAAAGGCAAATGAAAATTTTAGTACTCGCATTCATTACTCAGATTTTTTTAAATAAATAAGTTGAATGATTTAAAACCTTTTAGACCTTCATCATGCGGTTACACCTTATTACCTATAGCTGGAATGCTCAACATTCTCTTCCTTATCGCCACATCATTATTTCTTATATACCAAATTTCTGCCTTTCGATTGATTCAGTTTCTTCTGGATGTTTTTAATTGGAATGCTTGATTTGAACCTTGTCATCAAATTTGGCTTCAACTATCTAATGAGTCTATATCATCTTGTGCTGTATCTTCGAAAACTGTCACTTCATCGTTTTCATCATCTGCGTCAATATGTACCATGTCATATGCACAAGCTGCTGCAGCTACTAGTTCTTCGATTCCAGTGATTTCTTCTGGTACTTCGACGACACCTTTATTAATTCCGATGGTTAGTCGTCCACAAATTGGTAACAAATCTTCCATTGCTCACGTTGCCAACAATCATGACCGAAGAATTTGTGGGGCTGGTAACTTGCCGGTCGATATTAGTATTAAAACAGTTCATCCAAAGTGTTAGTTGCACCTGTCAAGATTTTCCCCGGAAACTGATGATCGTAATGTATTAGCAATGGCTAATGCGTGCTTGGGAACGGAGTACTGTAGTATTTCTAAACTAAATCCAAAAAATCTTAATCAGAATAGTTTAGAGTACGTCTGTTTTAAGTTGGGCATTAATGAAGAATTGCGCGAGAAGGCGATGAATCCTGATACTTGGCCAAATGGTGTTTTTGTTCGGAGTTTTAATTCGTCTCATTTTCGGACACTTGGGCCTGTACGAACCAAAATTGGGAATCCACATTAAAAAGGGGTTATCATTTTTTATGATAATCCTGTTCCAATTAACAATTTGCGGGTAAATATAAATTATTCTTTAAAATTTGGCCATTTAAATGTACGCAGCTTAGTTAAACATTTTAATGTTATTACGATTTTGTTACATGTGCATCAATTTGATTTTCGCGCTTTATCTGAATCTTGGCTTCACAGTAGAATTACAAACAAGTCGGTCCATATAAATAATTATTGAGAGGTGATCGAATTAATGATCGTTGGGGTGCTGTTGCTTTATATTTTCGTGCTTCTTTAAATATTAAGAAGTTATAGCTTCCGGTTGTTTTGGTAAGGTTGAGTTTCTTGCTTCTGAACTTATAAATAATTTTGGTAAAATCCTTTTGCTGATTATTTATAATCCGTCGCCTGTGGTAAGTGTTGATTCTGATAATTTGAATATCATTTTTACCCAGTATTTGTCGGAGTATAATAAGCGGTAGTGTACTTGGGTGATTTTAACTATATAACATGTTAATTGGTAATAAATTAAATACTTGTTTTCAAATACATATTTTATATAGTTTACCATTTGGCCCAACCAGAAATGATAATCTTTTAGATTTAATTGTTGTGTTTGAGCCTGATGCTTAAAATATTTTATCTTATGGACAATGTATATTAAAATATTTTATCTTATGGACAATGTGCAGTTCCTGCTATTTCGGATTATGATTTGATTTTTGAATACTATAAGTTGTGTCATACTAGGGATAAAATATCTTATACTGATGTGAATGATATTCTTCAAGAAGTTAATTTGAATTTTTACTTTTGGATAATATGTGTGTACCCCGCAAGATGAGTATTAATAAATGTTCAACACCACCTTGGCTAAACGCAAATATCTTAAATTTAATGGAACGCAGAGATTTGGCATATAAAAAGTTTAAAAAGTCTAAACCATACTTTTTAAACTTTAAATGTGTGATATTTCAAAATGCGATACGGTACAAAACGCGATATTGTACAAAAATCTATATTTCAAAACGCGATATTTCAAAAAAACTCACTCTTGCAAAATAACTCACTGGGCATGCGCGCGTGCCTCATCCAGCAGCCCTGGGATCTGGTTAGGAGTAATGGAATAATCAATCATTAATTCAAATACAACTTGATTATATTAAGCCTCTTTCTCATAAGTCAAGTAACTTGAATTCAAGTTTGTGTTCATATATTTTCAAGTTAATTAAATCAAGTAGTTGTTTAAAATGTGATCGAATGAGTTGGAGCGTGCTTTAATTTCAGTAATAAAAATTGAAATTACGAATTCAAGTAAGATTCCCGGTTGACGCCGGGCCCATCCGCACACTCTTTTACATATAACAAGATGGAAGGATAGGAAAGGTTAGTTAATTATTATGGAAATTGACCCGGTTTCAGACACCTAAGTAGTCAATAGTTAGTAAATTGTTAGTTGAAATGTAATATAAGACGGTTAGCACGAGACAACACAATTATTTTTGATTATTTTGGATATATTCAGCAATCAGCATCCTAAAAAAAATTGATTATTATAATTAAAATTTATAATTAATTAAGTTGCAGTAAATTTCCTGAAATAAAATGTCATTATTATGAGTTAAATTATATTGATTAGAATGTACGGCCAAGACCAAGCAAGGATCCCGGACACGCCGGGCCAACCGTACACCCCCCCTAAATACAACAAGATGGAGGGATAGGAAAGGTTGTTAGGTATGATAGACTTGACCCGGTTACAGACACCTAAGTAGTCAAAAGTTAGTCAAGCACAAGACGGCACAATTATTTTTGTTCTTCGGGATACAAACAATCAGCAATCAACATCCTAAAAAGTAATTGATCAATTAGTTATATCCTGAAACAAAATTTCATTACTATGACTGATGAAATTTTATTTAATACCACTTCCCCACATCAACCCACAACAACGCGACGCCAGGCCCTCCACACACCTTTACTATAGCATTTTAAAAAAATTGATAATCAATAATGTTGGCATCTTAATGGTACGAGTACGAGGGTATATCAAAAAGTCTTGCAATATCATATGAAAAAAACGAGTGAGTGAGACAACAATATATTTTTCAAAACCATTTTTTGTCACGATGAAACTTCTAGAAGAACATTTCGATGTAAATTTTACGGTTCGTTTGTTTTTGTCAATTTAGTAACATGTGTTTTGAATTTTTCTTAAAATGAATGAAATTGAATATCGCGCCGTTACTAAATTTTTCTATAAAGATGGACGAAATGCAATTTATATATTCAACTATATATCAAAAGTTTACGGCGAATCTGCACCATCATATGCCACAGTAACAAAGTGGGTAAAATTATTCAAAAGTGGTTGGGAGTCATTATAAGACGATAACCGCTCGGGTCGGCCAGCAGATGCTATTAGCCATGAAAACGTAATTTTGGCTGATTCTATTGTATTGGAGGACCGGCGTATTTCTGTTCCGCGGTTAGCGTGGAGACTTTCTCTTTCATACGGTACCACATATACTATATTACATGACCACCTTCACATGTCGAAAGTAAGTGCGCGATGGGTTCCCCGTTTGTTGAATGCTGAACAAAAAAAAATGCGTGTTTAAACTTCAAAGGCGATTTTAGATATGTACAAAGCAGATCCAGAAAATTTCTTGGGTAACATAATAACAGGCGATGAAACATGGCTTCATCACTGGGATCTGGAATCCAAACAAGAATCGATGCAATGGATTAAACGTAGTGAACCACCACCAAAGAAATTCAAAACTCAACCGTCTGCTGGTAAGGTTTTGGCAACAATTTTTTGGGATGCTGAAGGAATTTTGATAATCGATTATATGCCACCGAAAACCACAATCACAGGCATATATTACGCAGAGGTTTTGCGAAAATTGAAAAAAGCGATCCGGGAAAAACGGCCAAGGAAAGTTAGGAAAAAAATCTTGCTTCTTCACGACAATACACCAGTGCGCAAGGCTAATATTGCTCAAGCTGCATTAAAGGACTGCGGCTTCGTGGAAATTCCGCATCCACCGTACAGTCTAGACTTGGCACCCAGTGACTACTTCTCTTTCCCAATTTGAAAAAAACACTAAGGGGCCGGAAATTTTCCAGTGACTATGAAGTACAGTCTGTTGTAAATGAATATTTTATGGAGCAAAAGAAATCTTTTTTTTTAGAGGGTTTAGGTAAGTTAATTGATCGATGTGACAAATGTATAAACCTTAAAGGAGATTATGTCGAAAAATAAAAATATTGCTGTCTCTCTCACTCTTTTTTTTCATATGATATTGCAAGACTTTTTGATTTGCCCTCGTAAGTTTCCTGAAATAAAATGTCATTATTATGCGTTAGAGAATCATTATTTTGTACGATACACCTAAATTATTCTTCAATAGAATAAATGTAATGCAATGTAATAATTATTATAACTAAATTAATTATAACTCGATTGTCGTAAAACAAATAAAATAAAATAAATCAAATCCAAATATTGTAGTATCAAACGGATGGATCCCCTCTTCAACGGATAACCCTACAATCCCTAACAAACCACAATATTTATTAGTAAAAATAAAAATGAAACAAAGACATCTGGTTTCAAAAATAGCCAATCTGGAATCTATAAGAAGTATTTATTCCTCGACGCTTACAAAATAATAAAGCTGCAAATAATAAAAATGTAGTTATTATGGCTTCAAAATTCTTCTGTAATCAAAAATGCTCATTAGAACTAAATAAATTAGCTTAATAAGTGATTTAGAAAAAGGAGAAAACTCAGAAATGAATTAACAAAGGCTTATACTATTTCATTTTTAAAACACGTACCCTAACTCACCTTCAAAATGAATTAAAAAAGGCACATTCTGTTTAAAATTTAAATTTAAATTCCAAAAAATTTTCATTAATGAAAATAATAGTTGCATGGATTTACATTGATTAGTTATAAAATATAAATATAAATAAAAAAGGCTTATATTATTTCATTCTATAAACATTTATATTAATTCATTTTAAAAATGAATCAAGAAATTCCCCGCCCAAATTCACCTTATCGAACTCTTTCATTTCTTCTTCAACTCCGATTTCAATTCATCCCCAAAGCGAATCAAAAACACTTATTTTAATTCAGAAAAAAACCCTTCAATTCAGACCCCTTTAATTCATGCAGCCCCTGATAAACCTTTATAACTCTAAATTGCTCATCATATAAAACATAATAAATATAACAATTTAATACTCAAACGGTGAATAATTGGAGGTAGGAGTTAGTAAAATTAGTTAATTTCTGAAATCAAGATGTGGAAAGAATCATTTTCATAAATAATCTTAGTAAAATGTACCAAGAAAAATATGTAATGTAGATCCAGGAGTGCTCGCTACCCGCTTCTCTAGAATAAAAAAACCAACACACTGCAACCCATAAAGTTATTTCTCAATCCCAATAGATGAAAACTCAGGGATCGCCCGTTAACATCAATATAAAAGAAAACTTATCGCAATACACATCCACCGCCCCTGTGTAAATTGATCACACAAAATGAAATGAAAAAGCAAAAAAATCAATGATTGAATCGTTTTTTTTTCATATAGAAAAACATTTACACTACCAAGCACAAAAAGTAAAAATATAATAATTATGTAATGACATAAATTAAACAAAATGAAAACAAAATTCCCCTGATCTTGTATATTTTTCGTTCGTAATCAATACATACACATCCATACAAAGCACAGCCGAAAGCATATAACAAGCTTTGTATATACATTGCAAAACCACATTTTCAGTGGTATTGAAATGTACATTATATCCCGCTATACACCTCCAATACTAATTTCCATGCAAAATATAATGTACGTCGTACGAGTAAATAAATATAAAAAACAAAAGTTAGAATTCACAAGTACCAACAAAAACAATCGCCGCAAAAAGAACAACAAAAATTGTTATCGAGTGTAACAAAACAGAATAACAGAATTGAAAAACACTTTCTGGCACAAACAATACTCAAACAGTACTACCACCATGAGAATACTAGTACTCTACACCTTTATGAGTTATAGCAAAACCGAACACAATTATATTCTATAAGCCGTACAATACTCGGCTATACACGCGGATAATGTCACTTTTTAACTCCTATTTGATAGTATTGGTGTACATTTTTAACTTCTATTTGATAGTATTTGTATACGGCCAATAGAAATCAAATATGACACATTTAATCTAGATTTCTCTTTTATGTTTTTTACAAACAACAAAAAACAAAATAGATTTGAAGATCAGATATGCGTAGCCACGCCTCATTCATGCGTAAAAAGACTAAAACAATAATGAAAAATAGAAATTAAAACAAAATTCGTGATCGAAATGCACTTTTGAATTATATAATAACAAACAAAACACACCTCCTAGTTTTTGTTTTTTCTGTTTTTCCCTTTAAACATTTTTTTACTTAAATGTATTTCCGAAACATATGCATAACTTCGAGTAAATAGAGAATAAAATTTCATGTTCGTATACGCACAATACAATTAAACAGAAGTGAAAAATTACATGCGTGTCGCTACAGTACGGCCAGAATCTACTTAAACATAAGTCCTGCTAACTCCACACATATAAAATAAACAATAACTAAGTAAAGATGTATTGGAATTTTTTTTTCCATAGTAATTTTTTTTAAAATAACTAAGTATAAATGTGTTGGTGCAGAAACAAAAAAAATGAGCAAAAAAAAATTCAAATTTACGTTGCATTGTTAGTGTAACCAACACACTCCTTGTTAGTTTTCTTTAAATAGGTATCTGTCAATGAGAGAGTAAGCAGGACTTATATTTAAGTAGACTCTGGTACGGCTTATAGAATATGATTGTGTTCGGTTTTGGTTATAGAGTACAGTAATCATTTTATTATATACTTAAAATTTATTTGGACAAATATATGTTAGTAATTAATATGTATTAAAACGTGTTAAAACAATGGAAAAAATGAGAAAAAACACTTATCTTATTCATCCTCTGGAATCATAAAAGTCCTATGCATATTGAAAAATTACATACATACAATGCGTATGATGCATTCAACAACGGTATCAAAATACATATAAACGAAATTGTAATATACATATTCTACGCCATTGCAAGCGCATCACACACAAATTAATATAATATAACTATTCAATATGTATCTTATTACGGCTTCAAACTTCTTTAAATCACACAATATATTATTTATGTCTGTGAACACTTAGATATATATTATTTAATTAATTAGTTAAAACACATTTAAACTATTTATTTATTTTTAATTATTTAGAGGAGAGACAAAAAACACGTCTTTCCTCTACGACGTTCAATCGCCGACGACCAGTACAACATACATTTAGAGGAACCGATAAATATAGCCGATGAAGAGCAAGAGCATTTAGCACCACTGGAAGGAGGCAGACATGAGAATGCGGGAGAGCGTCTTAGACTTAACATAATGAATTCCATATGTAATAATAAAAAATTTAATTTTATTGTTTGATAATATATTATTATTACTTTTTGACAAAAAATTCCATTTAACAAAAAAATAAAGTTTATAAAAATAAACTCAAGAACAAATAAATTCAATTCTTTACATTAATTCTAAAATTCAGACTTTGATTATCTTATCTAATCACATATTTTTCATCACAATGGACTAACTTAAAGATTTCTAGTCGTAATTATTTTCATTACGCTTTTCAATTCGAGTAAATTAGACCGCTTTCATTTTTTATCCAAGAGGTCTTCTTGCCATAATCAGAAATTTTTTTGTTTGCAACTCATACATCTTTCTATAATACCGAGCAATTTCTTAGTATGCCTCTCAGTATTCTTTATAGATTTAGTTTGTTCGTCTAAAAGACGACTCCGTTCTTCTTGGCGACGTTCCTTTGGTTTTTTAGAAGCTAAGCTTCTTGGTTGTGAAACACTGGGTTCAGGAAATCTATTAGTACAATTTGATCATCCAAAGATCATCCAATTGTAGAAAATCGTTTTCGGGTTGTGGAATATCTTCGATTTCTTTGTTATAAATATGGTCGTTATAGATCGGTTCAATAGTTACTTTTTCTATTTTCTTTGTTGCGGTCGAGGTACTCGGGTCCAAATCAAAAGTTTTCCGATTTCTCTGCGATACTTCTCTGAGAAGCAGCAAGTCGATAACACTCTCCTCTAACGCTGAAAAGGTGTATAATTTATTACAGCCTCCCCCTGTTGCTGTAAGTTCTTTTTTATTATGGCCTAATTTCGCCTTGATTTTGGCCTTGTAATCGTTCCATATACCTAAAACAATACAACCAATTTTATTTCTTTTGAATAATTGTTCAAAACATTTATGTATACACTACTTTTCGCCATTCTGAGGGTTTCCGTACTGGAGGACCTAGACTATTTAACGTGTCACTGAAGCCGTTCCAAATATTTCCAAATTCCTCTTTCGTGCTTTCAAAACTCATAAAACCTTTTGCGATATTAGTGAATATGAAATTGGGGCACTGAATTGGTCGATTTGATTTTATTGACACGAATATAATGCTGAATCACGGGTCCACCCCTGATCGATCATGAGATGGATCGTAATATAATTTTGCTCTGCAATAATAATTAATTTTAAATAAATAAGTGACGGAAATTTGGAAATACATATTTGAGTGCGTAAAAAAGCTTTGTGGATGCGTCTGAGGGATTTATATCTTCAGTTAATGGACGTAAATATGTAAGTTCATCGTAATAAATTTTGATATTTAGAAAGCTGACAAAATTTAAGACTATACATTCCACAGCGGAATGTCAGGTAACTTTATTTTTGTACAACCATGTATTTAAAATATAGGCCAATTTTACAACGCAAACAATCAAAAGTCAAATTGTTTACTATATTGATTTTCAGAATATTAGGTGAATGATGTGGATTTTGGTTGTTTTTTATTTAATTTAAAAAAATATTGGTATATGTAGCAAGTTATTAAACTTATAATACTAGTGGAAATAAAACAATTATTTAAATTATTAGTTGAGATACTTAATGCTAACCGAATATACGGCGCTAATTCTTAGTATTGAGTGTTTTCTTTATTTGATAATGTGACATTTTGAGATCATGCCGGTTTATTTTTTGTTTCTATTAAAAGTTTTGACGGAGATATTTAGTTGAACTATAAAATTGTTTAAAAGAAAAATAGATGTGGTGTGTAAGGTGTTACGGTTTAACGTGATGAATGACGTTACGACAATGTACATACGATGGTGGTTTCCAGCTTTTAGTAAATGTTGCATATAAGTTGAAGTGGATGGCGAATTGTACGTGTTGCAAAAGTCCCGTGTCGGGTTGGGTGTAGAGTGATATTGTTGATGTGATTTGATGATAGTTTTAGTTTTTAACTGGATATGCGGGTAACCATAACATTTAGTTGCCTTGTTGGCTAAGCCACGGTCGAGTTGGTGTTGATTGGAGGATTTCATGGCTTTCCTAAGTATGTGCGAATGTGACGTATTTGTGGTATGGATGGATGTGTATATATATGTATATGTATGTGTATATGTATGTATATATATATATATATATATATATATATATATATATATATATATATATATATATATATATATATATATATATATATATATATATATATATATATATATATATATATATATATATATATATATATATATATATATATATATATATATATATATATATATATATATATATATGTGTGTGTGTATGTATGTGTGTTTTTTTTGTGTATGTACATATATATATGTATATGTATAACAGCTAAGTGTTCTGTTATTTTGATTTTTTGTGTATTATATAATTTTATTGGTGTTATTTGTGTGTGGCCGTTGGCCTGTGTGGTGGTGGAGCCCTTCTAATTGGGGCCTTCTTTTTCCATTGTGTTGTGGAGTTTTGTTTGAAATTTTCCTTTAGTTGTTTTTGTTTTTCGTTGTCATCGAATGACATACTGTGTTGAACGAGAGTTAATTTCATAAGGAGTGGAAGTGTTTTGTGTTGATCTTTATGCTGTATACATACTGTGGCGTTTGTTGCGGTGCGGGTATGTCGCGCTCGCACCGCACGTATGAATTTATACCTGCGGGAGCGAGTGCGATGTATTTGTGCCGCGATGGTTTCCGCAGGTGTGTATACATTAATTTGAGTTTAGTGTTTTGTTGGTGGGTAATAAATAGATTCGGGCCCATGAGGTATTTTGTATTAGGATCATTCATCAGTTTATTCATATCCTTATGATTTCTTTTTTTCTTTTTTCAAATCTTCATCTCAATCTAACGAACCATCAAAATACTTCTTGTAACCGAATGTTGTTAGCGACACCATTTTCAATTGGATTTATGTATATTACTAATAGTAATTATATTAATATTGTTTTCTTTGATTGAGAATGAGTAAATGTTTATTACTTAGTTCGAGATAGTTTCGTTCTAAATTTTGAAAGAGTGAATGAATTTTAAAAGTAGCTAGTTAATTAAAGTTTATGATATTGTACTAAAATATAATTTTATAAAGATTCTACAGTCCATAAGGTCAGTATGGACTGTATAATTTCACTGTGCTAGTTGAAAAATGCAACAAGCTGGGCACCCGGGGGGTAAACCTATTTCGACTATGCTGAATTCATTGGTGCTAGTCCCATTTCAAAGTTAGTCCCCATTTTTGAAATATCGCTTTCGACATATTTTGCCTCTGAGACAAATATTTGTCAAAATATACACTCATATTCACGTTGATAGCTCCTGAACCATTAAGATTTTCGTTATGCTTTCTTCAGCAAAGTTGTTGCGCAAGCCAAGACCAACAACTTTGCTGAACATACAAGGCCGAAAAACGACATCTACAATCACATTTTTGTGTTATTTTATTTTTTGAAACGCAAAAAAAATAAAATAACACGAAAATGTGATTGTAGATGTCGTTTTTCGGCCTTGATATGTTCAGCAAACTTGTTGGTCTTGGCTTTTGCAACAACTTTGCTGAAGAAAGCATGACGAAATTCTCAATGGTTCAGGAGCTATCAACGTGAATATGAGTGTATATTTTGACAAATATTTGTCTCGACGAAAAACATGTTTTTTATCATTTTTTGTCCATTTATTGAATTTAAATTGATCGAATAAACACCTCATCGACATATATAGATACAATAGAAACTATTTAACAGAAAATTAGATTGATTCAGTTGATTTTATTGTGATTTTTCTCAATTTTTTCCTAAATAATTTACATTTTTCTTAACTTTTAATTTTAATTTTCTGATTTGTTCGTGTCGTCTTCGGGTTCTTCTTCCTCTTGCAAATTCCAACAAATGTCACCCAAGAGTGCATCTAGCTTTTTGCCGCTGTACCAATGTTCGAGCCTTGCCGTCACTTGGTGAAAACGCTCGCCGTGCTCATCGGATTCGGCTGGTGATTGTTCAATGGAATTCTTTGAGTTGGTAACGTGAAGGAGAACTGCCTTCAAGCTGCTTTTAGAGGAATCGATGAACAATCGCCAATCTTCAGGATTATATGCATTGTGGATACCAAACCTCGGATATCACTGCAAAAAGCGAGTGAATTATTCTCAATTGATTAGAAAAAATTCGTAAAATGACGATGACGATTTATTGCTCCATATATCCGAACATTTGGAGCCAAAATGTTCACTTGTTTTAAATCCTTTGAGAAAAGAATGGCTTGCCGCTGAGATAGTTTCAGGCGTCGTACCATAATATCCAAACGACTTTGCGAGATTTCAATGTGATTGCATGGCGCAGTGACATTTGATGGTTGATATATTGATGCAGATGTTTCTCCGGTTTCACTTGATTCAAATGTTGTTGGTAAATAATCCTCGGTTGGGTTTGATCTTTCCGGAACAGGCATTTCATCTGAATGCGGCAGCGGTAGATGTGTATTTCTCGTTGCAGTGTATGTCAAAGAACCACTTTTGTTTCTGTTTGTACCGAAAATATAATTCATGCACCCATAACATTGAACTGCATCATGTCCTTGTGGATCGATCCATATCATCGGGACACCAAATGGCATTGCGGTTCCAGTGTTTTGCCATCTATGCAGATGGGAAATGCGTGTTGTACAAACAAAAAAAAGACGGCGCCCAATTTACACCACTAATAACATTTTGTGAAAAGTATAGTCGATATAAATCAGCGGTTTCACCACTTATTTTGCGGCGATTGCTCATAATTGTAAATTTTCCACACACATAACAAAAGCACTTGAGTTTATAACACCTATCCATATTATTTATTTCACCAGATTCACAAGACGATTTTCACTTTATTTTTTGTATTCTTTTGTCAATTTATATATTCGCTTTATGTCACTTTATATATTTAGATGAATTTTATATTTCAGTTTTTAGTTCTTACTTCTTGTGCCAAGTTTTTAACTTTTTTAGAAATATCAATTTCAAGAATTATCTCTACTTCGATTTATTTTCTGCTACTGTTACATAATCAATTTTGAAGCTCTATATACTGTAGCTAAGGCGCTGCTGTTTGGTACCTGCTTTGTTTTTAAGTTATGGAGGTCGTAAATTTTATTGGGGTTTTGTGTTGATTTTGTCGCGAAGTAAATTGTGGGTGTTTTTGTTTTTGTACATTTTCAGGGTGTGAATTTTGGCCGTAATTCGTATACGTGCAGAATACAAATGTCTCATGACTCATGAGTCAAATTGGGACACCTGTCTAATTTCAGTCCTTTTTTGATTCTGTGCAAAATGGTTACATTTTTATTGAATTTAGTGTATGGTTTTCAGTTTTTATGTGTTGTACGAAACTTGATTTTATGTACTTGTGATGTGTTCTTTGTATCTTATCTGAGATGAGTGTCTTGTTTGGCCTAAGTATGCCGAATTCCAGTTGTATTTAGCCTTACCTGTGCACTTATGTTTCTCGAAACGGCAAGGTGGAGCCGGAGTCTTCTGTGAGAAGCTTTTGCCAAAACTGACAAGACCCTGCCTTTTTGGGGAACATGCGAGAAGTCTGGGTTTACAGACGAATGATTTTGTAGAAGTTGCATGGACGAAAAGGAAGAAGAGACTTTAGATAACATCCTATGCTCGTGTCCGGCACTATCATACAGAAGGCATAAGTATTTGGGCTTGTCCAGTGTGACTAGCTTTTCAGATCTCGCTGAATGTGGAGTGCGAGATATTTTGCGGTACGTACGTAGCTCCGAATGGTTTTGAACAGGGGTAAAGGGGAAATAGGCTCCTGTGGTATCACAACGGGGCACTCCTGGTCTAATTGTGCGGAAGTGCCACTCCAAGCTCACCTTGGCCTAAGTAAAACTCACATATATGGAAAAATAACACAAAAATGTGAATGTAGATGTCGTTTTTCGGTTTTGATATGTTCAGCAAAGTTGTTGGTCTTGGCTTGCGCAACAATTTTGCTGAACATATCAAGGCCGAAAAACGACATCTACAATCACATTTTTGTGTTATTTTATTTTTTTGCGTTTCAAAAAATAAAATAACACGAAAATGTTATTGTAGATGTCGTTTTTCGGCCTTGATATGTTTAGCAAAGTTGTTGGTCTTGGCTTGCGCAACAACTTTGCTGAAGAAAGCATAACAAAAATCTTAATGGTTCAGGAGCTATCAACGTGAATATGAGTGTATATTTTGACAAATATTTGTCTCAGAGGCAAAATATGTCGAAAGCGATATTTCAAAAATGGGGACTAACTTTGAAATGGGACTAGCACCAATGAATTCAGCATAGTCGAATTAGGTTTACCCCCCGGGTGCCCAGCTTGTCACGCAAAAAAAGTTTGAAATTCAAGCACAGTGTTTTTAGTTCATCATATGTACAAATATATGCTTTAATTAAATGGTTTTCTAGGTTGTTGCGGGAGATTGTAAATTGATGAAGGTTTTGATTATATTGTTCTGGGTTGGATAAATAATTATCGCTGGTTGTTGATTTTATGATTTATTTAATACGATTAGGTGATACGATACGATGAAGGATCATACAGTTGTGTTAGCTACTTATTAATAATTCTATCTTACAGATTCGTGATTGCTTTAAAAGTTTTATTTAATTTGTTTAGGTGTTGGGGTTCTGGAGCTGTGCCAAACATCCATTATTGATCTTATATTGCAGATTAGCTTTTTTTGAAACCATTTGGAATTAGCTACACGATAGATATGCTGTTATGATTAAAAATTAGATTTAAAAACTTTTATTGGACTATTTTGTAGTATAGAGCCTCTGTTTTTCCAGTGGCTTGGCTCCTTTTTTAATTAGGCGTTTTAGTAAGAATTTTTTTAATTATTAGTATTGCATTCAGTGGGTGGTATTTAATAATAATTATTAATTTAAATTTTTTTATTATTTTAGATCTTTCTTTTAGATTTTATTAAAAATAGGTATTAACGAAAATTCAAGAAGATAAGTGTGCATAGAGTTAAATAACTATTTTTAATTTTCAGATGACTGGAAGTTTTTCAGTTACATGATTAATAATTATTTCGTAGTTAGAATTGTGTCATTGTGTTACTAACTATCGACTACTTAGGTGTCTGCAACCGGGTCGAGTCTATCCTTACTAACATAACCATTCCTATCCCTCCTATTTTGTTATGTGTAATACAGGTGTACGGTGGGCCCCGGCCATATCTGGGATTACTTGTCAAATGACTTGGCCGTACATCTCAATCAAATCAAATCAAAATCAAATAGTGCGCATATCTCTAGCGAAATTTGAGATAAAAAAACTTTTTGATTTGCTTAACTACTCTTTGACAGAGTAATTTAATTTATTGTTTTAGTTTAATACGAAATTTGACAGACTGACAGAAGTTTTTGTGTGAAGCGGTCGCGCCAATTTTGTATGCTGTTGACAAGGTAAGTGAAAAAGCATTATTATCTAGTGTGCAACTATTTTAAGGATAAAAAGTATTATTTCATGTTTGCGTAATTGTTTTTAATATACATTATTGTGAAAATCGTAACTGTTGTCAACATACGTTGACAAACCGCCTCAAAGGTAATATGTACTGAATTGTGCATGTCGACAAATGTTGACAAATTGCTCCAACGGTTGCGTTTATGATGGTTTCACTTGAGATGCTTTGTCAACATACGTTTACATAACAGGTGTATTAAACTTTAAATTTTTAATTTATGAATTAAAAATTTTAGGAAAAATGAGCGTCTCAAGTAAATAAAATTTAGTTTTCAGAAATCTGAACCCTTCAAATAAAAAATACACGGTTGAAGAAGCAGCGGAGCTTATAAATATGACATTGTAGACATCGTTGTGGAGAGCGTGGTTATAAACGTGGAAATCTTGATGTTGAACGAAGTGGAATTAATAGACACACATTTTAGTGAACTGACGAAAAAACCGATATAGCATGAAGAAAACGACCATTTAATAATTTACCGTTTAATTTCGAGTTATCTGATTTGTCTTCGTCAGATTCTATTGAATCGCCATTTGAGATTTTTTCAAAATACCTTCCAATTACCATGTACCCCGAAATAGCTTCTTTTACAAATCAGTATGCTATGCAAAGCGGTTTAGGGAGTTTTAAACATGCTTCACCGGAGGAAATTACACAACTATTTGGAATTCATATCATCATGGGAGTTCTTGGTTTTCCCCACATCAAAATGTATTGGAATCAATACCTCGAATTGCATTGTATTTCGAAGGTAATGCCTCGCGATCGATTCTTTTGGTTGAGAACCAATTTGCACTTCATCGATAACACAACAATCCCTACAAACTGCGCGGATAAATTTATAAAGGTACGTCCGTTTATTAACAACATCAAGAAACGTTGCCACGATATGCCTATGGAGAGAGATCTCTCAATAGACGAACAAATGATCCCTTTTAAAGGTCATTTGGGAATTAAGCAATACATGAAGGGAAAACCGAAACCTAAGGGCATAAAAGTCTTTGTTCTGTGTGGTAAATCCGGGTACCTGTACGATTTTGTGCTCTACCAGGGTGCAACGACAGACATTGATATCTTCGACAAATCTTCCTTAGGATTAAGTGCTGCAGTTGTAACTCATTTGGTACAACGGATTACCAAATCAGGTCACTCAATATTCTTTGATAACTGTTTCAGTACTTATCAAATTTTTGAAATTTTGTCACAAAAAAAAACAAACGCAGCCGGAACTATTCGTGTCAATCAATTCAACAATCCAAAGTTTAGTACAGATGCCGAGATGAAACGAAAAGGCCGTGGATCATCGGAGGAAATAACTAGCCGAGATGGCAAAATTGTATTAGTAAAGTGGCAAGACAACCGTTCCGTTCACTTGGATTCCAACTTTGTTAGTAAAGGCGAAGGACGACTAATCAAAAGATGGGATAAAAGAGCAAAAGCGTACGTAGAAATAATGCAACCAGAGATTGTTGAAAAGTATAATGATGCGATGGGCGGTGTAGACTTGCTCGATCAATATTTAAGCTACTACCGCATATTTATAAAATCGCGTAAGTGGACGTTACGCGTTATATTTAATTTTTTAAACTTTGCCGTATGCGCGAGTTATTTGGAATATAAAAGAAATTGCGAAATTCAAAAGATACCAGAAAAAGACATTTTGAAGTTGAAGGATTTTAAATTAAAACTTGGATGGTGTCTAACTAAGGTTAGTTTGAAAAAATCTTCAAATGATACATACTTTCATACGTATGATTCATACTTTCTGAAGAGACATTCACGACATCATCACCGACGACTACTGTACGACCGATGGAATTTCGACCGGAAATAGATATCCGCTTTCATAGGGTTGATCACCTCCCATTATTTAAACAAAGCCACTCTGCCAGCAGATGTAAAAACCCAAATTGTAAAGGTTCGTCTAGATTAATTTGTGGTAAGTGCTAAGTACATTTATGCATTAGTTCTAAGAACAATTGTTTTTATGATTTTCATACTAAATAATTATATATGTGATATTTTATTTAGTTATTGTAATGTATAATGTGATATTATATTATTATTCTATATTATTTTATAATTTTATAAATAAACTTTGACTGAATAATGAATAAATTCTGTGATGAAATTAACAAAAGCAATAAATTTAATCTTGAAATGTACTAATTAAATATATATTCTAGCTACTGCTAGATAAATTAATAAATTATTATATATTATTTATAAGTTTTAAATAAATTAAATAATTAATAAACCTGAAAAACATATGGAGTAACGACACTAAAATTTGTTTGATTATTACATCCGATGAGTCAGATTGTCAACATATGTTGACGGAAGCTGGCACCGGAACCATTGGCCGGAGGTCAATTTGGTCGTCGGATATGAATTCAGCGTCCTCGAATTAGTTAAGTTTCACTCATAATTGGTTTAAATTTGACATTTGTATAGGGCGGGGTCTCAAAGGGTTAACGTGTCACTGAAGCCGTTCCAAATATTTCCAAATTCCTCTTTCGTGCTTTCAAAACTCATAAAACCTTTTGCGATATTAGTATTTTTTCCATCAGTTTTACAAGCATTTCAAACTGTTTACAGTTTGTAATTTTCAAACTAAAAAAAATTATGTTCAAATTATTACCCATATTTATACATCAACAAAATATTAAAAATATTAAAATGAACAATAATTATTTAAAAAATAAAATAAAAATAATTACCTTTTACGTTCCATTTTAAATACAACTACTAATACTAGTTTCTTCCTCTCACTTATAAAATTGATGCGACAAGAATGTCATTTCAAGTGAAATTTGTCGTTAGAAATGACTATAGGCGTAAGAAACGACTATGATAATAGCAAAAATGAAGTGACCTGACTATAGTCGTCTAAAATGACGTGAGACGACTTCGACAATTGAGATGTAACACCCCAATTATTGAAGTCGTCTCACTTCAAGTGATGTGACTACAGTCGTGTCACATCACGCCAAAATTGGTATTGTTGAAGTCGTTTTAAACGACACGCATACTACAATAGAAATATCGGGCAGCACTAATAATTTGCTCAAATTTGACAAGCCATTCGATGTCAAAAATCAAAATATTTACGAATATTTTATTGTAAAATACACGTAAATTGATAATAGGTATGTAAAATCTAATTATTTAACAATTAAATTATATTTCCAGGAACCGTACCATAATTTATTGTGAAGACAAAATATCTTTCACGTAAAAAATTTGTAATTTTCATCATAATTAAAAATTGCGAATGGATGCTTTGGGCCACCCAAATTTTCAACAAAACCCTTCGATTATTGAATGATAAATTTATCTTATATATTTACTAAAGCAGTAAAATATTTGCAAAATGAATATAAATTGTATTACAAAAAAAAAAAAAAATCGTAAATGTGTTTCATTAATGAACTTCACATAAAATATTCTTGTCCCTTGAAAAAATTAGGTGACTGTTCATGTGACTGTTCATGTCGTAGGAGACGACTTCGATAATAGCAAAAATGAAGTGACGTGACTATTGTCGTCTAAAATGACGTGAGACGACTTCGATGATTGGGGTGTAAATCTCCATCCAAAAAATTGTTACAAATTATACTGGCCATCGTCGTCATGCACAATTTTTTAATTTTACAAAAGAGCGAGTTGTATTGTCCAGCAGAATACGTAGATCATGAACAACAGGGAGTTATCATTGCTGGAAACTGGCGTGATGAGGGCGAAGACCTACAGCAACACCGTATTTTTCGAGGCAATCGCAGCACTTGCGAAGCGTTTGAATTGAGAGACACTTTAAAAAATTTTATGAAAGAAATTGTTTAAAACATAAAACATATTAAGATGTAGCAAGGGGTAATTTTTACAGTACTTTGTAAAAAAAGGAAATAAATTTACTTAAAAAAAATTATTTATTTATTTTTCAAAAAAAAAATAAAATAACAGCCAATAATTAATTCAATTCAGAAAAAAAAATCCTAACCAGTTGGAATGGTTAGTGCGAAATGCTAATCATCATAATATTCCCGTAGTTTCGAATATACAATGTTAGAGACATCCATCTCTAATTCATAAACAACTGCCACAGGCAATTATGCGTTTTGTATTTTCATCGCCAATGACGAGAATAATAAAGATGTTGAAGTGGCTCTGGTTCGTCAATTTCACTAATTGATTTAGTCGTAATATCCAAAAAATTTTTAAAATTAGTGTGTATGTCATTTTTGGCATCTGTATATTCAATAGAGCTCTCAAACAAGTCGCAACTCTCGCTACTTTCTTTATGATAATTTCCAATTGTGCTAAAAATATGTACAGTTTTATTCATTTATTTATGGGAATCTATTGCGTGATTTGAACTTACGGCCTTTGATCGTCAACGTTGTACAAGAAACTCATCAAATCGAAGTACTTCCACTTTTTTTTGTGTATCAACATCATCTGGGTCGGGTTATGTTCTGAAATATTTTGAAAATAATATATTTTTAATTTCTGTATAACGATATAATTAAAAATATTCACCTGTCGATTTCAGGTTAAAAGCCATTTCTTGCCAAATTTTTGTTTTTAAATCGGTCCGTCGATAATTTAGACGCTTTAAATCATAAATGATAGATTTTCCTCTTACAAGCTCTATTAATTTTTCGTCAAATGACATGATGATTTATTAAAATTAAACAGAGCGATTTTTATTGTAGTGCGAAAAATTAGGTTAAGAAAAAATTGATAGCCAAAAATTTGTAACTACCAACATAAAGAGATAAAAATCAGTTGGCAACATTGCAGCGCTGGCGACAAAATTAGAAATAGATTCTAAATACAGTTCGGCGACAGTGTCGTCGTCGTCGCCAACATTGGTTCTGTGAGCAGCATAATATGGTTTCTGCGTATTCTAATTTGACAGGCGATGTCGCTTGTCGTTGTCGCTCTTGTTCTGTTTATATTTATACCTATAGTGATATGACTTAATTACGATAGTTATTCGAACCGAGCTTGACATCGCAAATTCCTAACAATATTTCAAAAGCAACACTTGCGCTTAAATTAGTATAAATGATACGTTACACAATGAAACGCACTTAAATTACAAATCAAAAAATTAATTTAAAAATAATTTAATTTAATTCGATTTTAATTTTTATTTACGATAAATAATTCAAAATGAAATATGATAAAAAATTTTGTATACGAGCAGAATGACGCCCGGTTTGCAATATATTTAAATTTTTTTTTTTGTGTTTTGAATTATTGTTGAATGTTAATTACATTTTGGTAATCGAATTTGATTTATTTTTTGTGCATTTTTAGTGTTTTTTTTTATTCGCGATATGTTGTGACCAATGTAAGTGCCGTTATTTATTGTATCCGTTGAGTAATAAGGAAATTTAACATGCAGATGTTGAGGTTATTAGTTTGGTGGTGTGAGCTAAAACAATATTTATGTTACCTACACTGGCTGAATATCTAAACTAAACTAAAACACTAGCAATATAATTTGTAGTACGAACTAACGTACGAAATTATCTGTATGAATGGCGATAGATTGTAAACATTACGTTTCATTTTGCGTAGACAATGTTTTTTTAAAAATTCCTTGCGAACTCAATTTGATAATAAAAATAATTCTTTGGATGCGCACATTGGACATATGCACACTTAGAATTTATAGTACGGGTTATCCAATTCGAGGTTGATAAAGTAGAAATCTGTATACCGACATCTGTCAAAGATAAACGTCAAGTACGCTGTCATTTATTTAGTTGATATTCTGCCATTTAAGAATATGGAGCATTTAACAATCGACCAACGCGTTAAAATTATTAAATCTGCTGATGCTGATTTTTCGAACAAAATTTTCTTCAGTGATGAAGCTCATTTTTCGCTTGTTGGATACGTTAATAAGCAAAACTGTAGAATTTGGGGCTCAGAAAATCCACAATTGATTGTAGAGAAGCCATTACACCCGGAAAAAGTCACTGTTTGGTGCGCATTGTGGTCTGGTGGTGTGATTGGGCCGTATTTTTTTGAGAACAACCATGGACGAACCGTTACCGTCAATTCTGAGCGCTATGGCCGCATGTTAACCGATTAGTTTTTTACGAAAATCGAAGATTATGATCTTGACGATATGTGGTTCCAGCAGGATGGAGCAACCAGTCACGTAACACGAGCAAATCGAGATCTTTTGCAAGAGAAATTTCCTGGACGTTTGATTTCGCGATTGGCTGATGTCAATTGGCCTCCAAGATCCTGTGATTTAACGCCTTTGGATTTCTTTTTGTGGGGCTACGCGAAAGATCGTGTTTACGCAAACAATCCTCAAACTCTTGACGAATTGAAAACTAATATTCGTAAGGTAATGGCCGAGATACCGTCCGAAATGTGCCGAAAAGTCATTGAAAATTACCTCAAAAGAATCAAGGCCTGTAAGAAGTCCCGTGGAGGACATTTGAATGATATCTTGTTTAACTAAAAATGGCAAGGATCAATCTGTAAAATGAAATAAAAATTACAATACATTCCGAATATTTTGTGTGTTTTTTTTAAGTTTACTTTATCAAGCTTGAGTTGGATAACCCTATATAAAGACGATTAGGTAAGTAAAACTCATTCATACTGCTTTGTTGATAAAATATTGTATTTGCAGTCGTATACTAATAAAACAATAAGTTATGCACTGTTAATACTGTGGAAATTCTGAAAAAATCTGTGGAAATTAAGAAAAACGACTTATCTTATTTTAAGCAAATTTTCAGGAGATCAAAAGAGAAAAACAAGGTCGTACATTAAGATCGAAAAATTATTTTAAACATACACTAATAAGTATGCCAAGATATAATATATAGTACCTATTAGCTGACCCGACGAACCTCGTTCCGCCCAAATTACTTCGTTCCGAGCAAATATTTTTGTCCTTCCCGAAAATTCATTTTGAAACAACTCGAAATCAAACAACTCGATTCTCAACATACGATTGAGTTGAGTGGTCATTCCATTCTCTTTTTCATCGAACTCAATACTAATGGGTTGAAAAGTGAATGAAGTTTTCGATCACTCGAAAATGGAGTTGTTTTTTGGATTTTTTCTCTCAGTATGGAAATGACTTTGAGTCAGTTAGAATTCAAAAGAGTTCAATGTATTTTATTCGAGTGAAATTAAATCGAATACAGACGCAAATCAATACAATGCATTGTGGTAAACAATATTTTTTGTTTTGTTCCCCGGCGCGTAAATGACCAAAATTTGCCAACTCTGCCAACTGACCATGAGAAAAATACGGAAATTTGAGATTTATTCCACATACCCAACGATTTATCTTGCAATTTGTTAATCGTCATAGCGAACGCCAAACGAACGGGGAACTGAATGCGCTTGAAGTCGAAGGTAATGTCAGTTGGAATCAGAGGAGTTCTCGGAATTAGAACATCCTCTCCTTTCCATTTGCCCTAAATGATCGTCGCTTGAATCACGTTGTTCATCAGTTTCTTCACAATCAATCGCGTCCTGTTACACAATCTCGGATGGTTCAGATTGCGTGATATTTTTGACAAAACAAGGGCATTCAAAAATTAGATCGGATATAGTTGGTTCCCTTGTCTTGATTAGTCACACAGTCAATGGATTTGTAACATTTTGTTTCGATTTTCCGAATTTTCCGGTGGATTTTTCCAAAGTTTTCTTTCGTAAGAATCGTTTTTGGGGCGATTTTCCCAAATTTTTCTTAGGTAACAACCATCTTCTGGCAATTGCGAATATAACAAAAAAAATTGAGAAAAATCGATTCAGCCCGCGTTCTTAACTAATATAAACATCATTTTTCGATTTTCCGGTAGATTTTCCCTCAATTTTCTTTCGTAAGAACCATCTATTGGCAGTTGCGAACCCAACAAAAAAAGATTGAGGCAAATCGGTTCAGCCGGTCTCAATTGAGAGCTCGCACATACATTTTTTACACCATATACATATTTAGATGATCGTACCTCGAACACCTAGTTGAGGTTGTCAAGCAACAATGAACTCGAGTGCCGTGACTTCGAGCCTCAAATGCTAGGTTATTACCTAGCTGATGGTGTCATCATCTTGAAGTTCAGCAATAATGAGACGTTTATCAGATTTTGTACAGAGGTAGACAAAATCAAATATATCTGGGAAGGTTGCCAACTAACAGTCGGTGTACCTTCAAAACCAATTCCTATGCACACTTTGGTTCCGGGGTGTCCTGACGACCCAAGCGATGTTATAGCTAACGTCGGTCTGATGAATCCGAATGCGGGCACATTAAACCTGCGGGCACATTAGTGAGTCCGGATCCGCTTTGCAATACGTACTTGAGTACTTCTCGCTTCCAATAACCGTGCATTATAACAAAGCAGGCGCCTTTGAGTCTGGGTCGCTGATTGCTGTATCACATATATAAATTTCTGTCTCATTAAAGAACCTTACCGATTTATTAGAAGAGTGCTTAGAGTGTTAGAGTTTGCATTTTTACGTTTCATAGTATCAGTGCAACTCTCATTCAAGAATGTTATCACTCTCAATTCTTCTTTTCATGCAAAATCCCGTACAAAAACATCATTTTTCGACTTTTCCGGTGGATTTTCCCAAAATTTTCGACACACGTTCGGTACGATGGCACACGTTGACCTGAACAAATCTCTACCAGTTTCATTCGTTGTTTTCTCAAAATCATGGATGTTACTCCAGAAAAAGCCGCACAAGTTGTTGCTTTATTGCAAGAAGGAACTCAATCCGTAGCATATGGCGGCAGAAAATCACAAAATTATAGTGAAAATTGTAGTCCAAAAATTGTCACCAATTTTTCGATGTATGCAATGCTAATTTTTCAAAATTTATTTATATCGTGTAAAATGTACAGCTACAGATATCATTTTTCATAAGGACTGGTTATGAAATGGCCAGTTTAGGCCAACACGAACAGATCCTAGAACTTTGTGCAAAACTTACTTTAAAATCCCTGATTAATACTATTACCCAAATTTCATCGTAATTCCGCCAAAAATGGCGGAAAGATGGAATTTGCCATTTTAAGGATCACTTTTAATATTTTATTCCGCTGAGATGTTTTATTTAGTGAAAAAAGTGATACATAATGAATAAAAAAAAATCCGGTGGTAATTACATAACAAAATGAATTATCTTTAGTGATGGTGCTGCCACTTGCGGCGAGTAGCGTAATCTCACATTTTCCGCTGCCATATTTCCGCTATCTTAGAGTGTGTTTCATTTGGTTTAATGCCGCATAAAAAGTTAAAAATGTTAAAAATTATGGTGAATAAAAATGTCAAACTTTTTATCTGCTTCAAGAGCTGATACAATTTTTATGTGGAAAACATTTGGCTGACAAAAATATTTGTTTGTAAATTGAAATTTGTCATGCACAAATTTTGAGAAAAATCGTAATGAATTAGATGTAAACTGACCATAATTAATTAATATATTGTTACGATTTTGCCTTGTCACTCAAGGTTCGAATCACTGGATTGTGAATAAATATAACTGCTTCAAATTTGAACTCACACAATTTATTTACACAACACAATTTATTATACAACACAAAATTCACAATTAATTATTATAATTATAACACACTTTTTAATTATCACTTTAATAATCGCTTTAATAATCACTTTAATAATCTTTCTATTTAACCTTCACTGTATCACGTTTAAAATAAAACTCAGCATTCCACGCCAACGCGCGCCTTTATATACCAAAATATTGAGTCCCTTAAGCGAGCAGAACCCATACAGCAGAACATTACAAGATAGTATGGATAATTATAGGCTAATTAAATGACGCATTAAAAAAGTTGGGCTCCACCCCTTCCAACAAAAACGCGGGTTCTGCTAGCTTAAGAAAAAGTTAGCAGAACCCATATCAAAAATTAATTTAAAAACAATTGGAAAATTAAAGGTTAATTTTAGGCTAATTAAATGCCCTATTTAAATTTTTTTATTCTGCTCGATCTAGAAAATGCAAAAGGCTTTATCATTTCGAAGCTAGCAGAACCCAAGTCGAAAATCGGACCAAAATCGAAATTAGAACGCAAAACAAGATCTATTGATAAGCAAATAATTTTAGGCTCACATCCGATTTTGACCAGACTTCAGGTTATTTAATCCAAAGACAGCAGAACCCAAATCGAAAATCGGATCAAAACTGAATTTACATAGGCTAATTTTTTTAATTTTTTTAAGGAATATTTATAAAAGTAGTTAGTTGCAAGCTTTTTAAATAATAAAACACAATGTTTCCAAATGAATTACGGAGCCTTTATTATACACATGACATCAATACAATGAAAAATCTTAATCAATCAAGAACAATTGGAGCCCAAAGTTTTTTAATGGAGCATTTGATTAGCCCATTGTGAGTATAAAATTATTTGCTTATCAATAGATCTTGCTTTGCATTCTAATTTTGATTTTGGTCCGATTTTCGATTTGGGTTCTGCTGGCTTCGAAATGATAAAGCCGTTTGCATTTCCTAGATCGAGCAGAATAAAAAAAATTAAATAGGGCATTTAATTAGCCTAAAATTAACCTTTAATTTTCCAATTGTTTTTAAATTAATTTTTGATATGGGTTCTGCTAACTTTTTCTTAAGCTAGCAGAACCCGCGTTTTAGTTGGAAGGGGTGGAGCCCAACTTTTTTAATGCGTCATTTAGGTTAGGTTAGGTTAGAGTGGCTGCTATCGCACACTTAGGCCAATAATGGCCTATTGTGATACCACAGGATCCAATCTCCCCTTACTCCCGCTGAAACCAACCAGAGCTACTGATGTAGCGTAAAATATCTCGCACCCTACAGTCCGTGAGTTCAGAAAGGCTGTCCATGTTGTACACACCCAAGTACTTACGTCTTTTGTATGATAGTGCCGGACATGAGCATAGGAAGTGAACTAGCGTCTCTTCCTCCTCTTCGTCCATACAACTTCTACAAAAGTCATTCGTCTCTAGATCCAGCCTTCTCGCATGTTCCCCAAAAAGGCAGTGTCCTGTTAGTATCCCTACGACCAATCCTAAATCTCGTTTTCCCAGGGATACAAGTGCCTTGGAGCGCCGCAGGTCCAGTTTTGGCCAAACCTGTTTTGCTACCCTGCACGTGAGAGTGTTGGTCCACCTCTCATCTGTTAAGGCGATTGCCTTTTTACTGAGCGTCAATTTGAGCGCTGCTATAGGCCTCCCCAGACATGCCCTTTCCGGTTGCATCTGGAGAGTCGTACCGTACCTAGCTAGTTCGTCTGCCCTGCAGTTTCCCGTGACGTCCGAGTGACCAGGGACCCAGATCATCTGGATACTGAAATACTCGCTCATCTCATTAAGAGATGATCGGCAATCCAGCGCCACCCGTGACTTCAGAGAAACCGCCTCTAGTGACCTGAGTGCCGCTTGACTGTCCACATAAATCGCGATATCCCTAACAGATACCACGTTATGCTTCAACCATGTCACGACTTCCCCTATCGCCACCACTTCAGCCTGGTACACGCTGCAGTAGTCAGGGAGACGAACAGAAATATTAACATTGAGCTTCTCACAGAAGACTCCAGCTCCTACTTTGCCGTCTAGCTTAGAGCCGTCCGTGAAAAATGTCAGTGCCTCGTTTTCCCGTATTGATCCATTCCTCCAGGATTCCCTAGAAGGACAGATGATCCGGAAACCTATATCGAAGCACAACGTTGGTTTAATATAATCTAGATTCACCAGTTCTTCCCTTAGTGATCTAACTATCGTCGAGTGTCCCACCTGAAGAGACTTCCACTGAGAGACAGCCAAGAGCCTTGTAGCCACATTGGCTGCCATCTGCTTACCAAAAAACTCGATTGGAATAAGGTGGAACATAACCTCTAAAGCGCGTGTAGGTGTTGTCCTAAGCGCCCCGCTTATAAGCATACAGGCCGTTCTTTGTACCTTCTCCAACATCCTTATGTAGGTTACCTTTTCCAGAGCTGGCCACCACACGCCCACCCCGTACATCAGCACAGGCCTTACCACTGCGGTATAGAGCCAGTGTACCAGCTCTGGTTTCAAACCCCATTTCTTCCCTATGGCGTTTCTACACGAGTAAATGGCTACATTAGCCTTATTCACCCTTTCTACAATGTTAGGCTTCCAGCTGAGCTTACTGTCCAAGATTATGCCCAAAAATCTCGCTCTGTCAGCAAAAGCCAGTCTAATGCCGTTCACAGTAGGAGGGCTAACTACCGGAATTTTATATTTCTTAGTAAATAGTACCAGCTCTGTCTTGGACGGGTTGATCCCTAATCCACATTTGCCGGCCCATTTCGTAACGATCAGGAGTGCATTCTGCATAACATCCCTAATCGTATCCAGATATTTGCCTGAGACAGCTATCGCTACATCATCTGCATACGCTACAACCCCCATCCCCTCTTTCTCCAGTTCCAACAGCAATCCATTCACCACTGCACTCCAAAGAAAGGGGGACATCACTCCTCCCTGCGGAGTTCCTCTAACCACCCGCCTTCTAATGGTGGACTCTCCCAGTTCCGAGATAATAATCCTGCTTACCAGCATCTGATTTATCAACCTACTTATAGGATAATCCACCTTCAAAAATGACAATCCTTCCATGATCGCCTCCGTTTTAACATTATTAAAGGCACCCTCAATGTCGAGAAATGCTACCATACAGAACTCTTGCGAGTAAATTGACTTCTCAATCATGCGTACTAGATCGTGCAGAGCTGTGTCCACCGACTTTCCCTTACAGTACGCATGCTGAGACATTGCCCAATTCCTCGGATCAACTTTTGTTCGAATAAGTACGTCTATCAATCTTTCCAAGGTTTTCAACAGAAAGGATGATAGAGTTATAGGCCTCAGGTCCTTTGGATAAGCCTGTGAGCTTTTTCCCGATTTCGGGATAAACACCACTCTGACCTCCGTCCATTTCCTGGGAATATAGACCAATTGCAGACATCCCCTGAAGATAACCTCCAGCCAGGGGAGGATGACCGCAGAGTTCCTTTGGATCTCTGCTGGTATAATCCGATCCGGGCCCGCCGATTTATAAGGCTTAAAACCGTTCAGTGCCCACAGGATTCGTTTCCTGTCCACGATGCCATCCACATCTGTTAAAGGTGTTCCTCGATGAGCTCCAGGCTCCATCGAGTCATCAATGCTTCCCGGAAAATGGGTCTCAATGAGAAGCTCCAATGATTCCGCACTTGAAGCTGTCCATAACCCGTCCGGCCTAATTAAGTAACTAGGACTGGTTGGGTTAGTAGATAGAATTTTCCTTAGGCGAGAAGTCTCGGAGACCTCCTCCATTCTACAACAGAAGAGTCTCCAAGACCCCCTTTGTGCCCTCCTCAACTCTTTTTTGTATTTTCTCAGGTCTTCCTTATAGGAATCCCAATCTCGATTTTCCCTGGTGTTCTTAGCCTTATTAAAGGCTGTCCTACACGCTCTCCGATAGGTTCCCAACCCCGTGGTCCACCATGTCGGTTTCTGCCTGCCCCTAGGTTTTATTAGGGGGCACGCAGCATTAAATGAAAGATTGCATGCCTTTGTGACAATATCAACCATGCCATCTAATTCCTCTACTGTCGCCGGAAGTCCAGGAACCTCCAGCGGCAATAGTTCCTTCAACACCTCCCCATATTTGTTCCAGTTTGTCCTTCTGGGATTCCTGAAGGCTTTCCGGGCAACAGGTTTGATGTTGAGGTTATATGTAATATATCGGTGATCAGAGAATGAGTGCTCTTTCGCCACTCTCCACCCACTGATCATATCAAAAATTGTTTCTGACGCACAGGTTACATCTAGAACCTCCTGTCGATTTCTAACAATGAATGTTGGTTCACACCCAATATTGCAAACTACAAGGTTAGTATTTAATAAGTAATCAAAAAAAACTCACCCCTTTCGTTAATGTCTGTGCTTCCCCAGATTGTGTGATGCGCGTTTGCATCACATCCAAGTATCACACCTACCTTTTTCTGACCTGCTTCCCGGATCAGTTCCCCCAGGTTATCCGGTGGAACCTCCTTCTCGCGATCCATGTAGGCTGAGCATAGTTTTTCACAGCCTACCTCAGCGCTCACCGCCGTAACGTCCCCGTTACTAAATTGTGGAAGAAGAAAAATATTCAAATTATTTTTCGCTAAGATACACGATCTGATCTTTTCAGAGTTGCTTGAGTATAATAATTTATACCCTTTCATTCCAAGGCCACAGATCCTGTTATTATTAATCCAAGGTTCTTGGATTAACACCAAGTCCTCATCTGACTTAGTCAGTCTGAGCACGAGAGCTGCCGAGGCAGCCTTCGTGTGGTGCAGGTTTATTTGTACAATGCTAACCATTGTAATCTACCTTACTCACCACTTCATGCACTCCCTGCATCAGGATAGTATCATTTGGCTCGTTGGTTTGGTCGCAAACCCCCTCTCGTCGTGTGTTCGACGGGTTGCCCCCATCGGACTTCAGAGAGAGGAGGCTGCCTCCCATCACCAACTTCACTTCGTCCGAAATATCGGAACGGCTACTCTGGTCGGCCTCAGCCCGCTTGACCGTTTCCTGCCGGGTCCGTTCTACGTCGCCCCCAGCGACGAGCTTTAAGAGTGATCGACCCGAAACCGAAGTTGATCACTCCCTTAGATCTAGCAAGGGAAACCAAGGATTCCTTATTGATCAGCATGATTGCCAATCTAAAGCCCCCCCTGGCCTCCTCCTGCTTCACAATCCTTCATCCTTCCGTTGGAAGATCGGGATTACTGGCCCGGATAATCTCAATGATCTCCTCTGGCTTATCCGGCTCGGTTGGTAACCAGACGCGTGCTCGCGGCCTGCTCGGGATTTCCCCTCTGCTGACTGCTTCCAGCCTCGCGCCCGGCCACACCTCGCCTACCTCGGTCACTGCCCTTTTATAGAGATCGACCGATCTCTGGTCTGAGCACGCAGTTAGCTTTACGCGCCCTTGGTACCATCCCGCATCTCTGCAGGACGGGGGGGGATCCCGGATTTTCTCTAAGGATCCTCAAGAAAATGGAGTTTAGTGCATTATACACTACCCTCCACTTTTCCGACGTGATGCTCCCATCTTCCTGACCTTTGTCAATGACGGCTAGCACTAGCACGTGCTCCTTCAGGATTTCACTGAATAATTTCAGTTTCTGCTCCTTAGGAGCACCCGACGTCATGTCTGCTTGCACTTTGGCCCGCTTACTGCCTTCTGCTTCAAGCTCATCCTGGGACCTCTGTCTTTTAGACACAAGGACCCTCTCCGAGCTATCGCAGCCGACAGTTTTCTTAGCCCATGCTACAGATTCCTTCTGCGCAACTGTAAGCTGCCCTTCAGGGGTCGCAGCCAGTTTCTCCAGAACTCTAAATGCCGACCGTCTTTCTCTGTACCGTCGTTTTGATGGAGGGATCTCTCTCGATCCCCCACTGTTCTGTTTGGCAGTTCCGCTTCCACCTGGCTTCGATGTCATGGTGTTGCTTACCCTTGCCTCAGTTGAGGGAGCCCCACCTTTCTGGTTAGAGTTAGTCCCCTCTATAGTACTTTCCGGTTTTTGGTGAGTACCGGTCCCCTTATTTTTATTATTTTTTAAAACTTTCATTTATTCCCACGAGTATCGGAGAAATACGTCCACCTGCGCAGAGATCCGTATACGCAGGTAAGGCTAAATACAACTGGGGGTCGCCAGGTATCCAGAGGGCTCCGTTCACGACTGAGCTTTGTTAAATGGGCCCCCAGTCTAGTCGATCATCAGCACGGGTCGCATAACACCTTAATCCAGCCCATTGGCTCACCGAGTACCCCGCCTTCCACGCCCCCGCCCCCCCAACATCCACTCACTCATTCACCCATCTATATGGATATCCCAAACAAATGGGACCCATTTCATTCAGGGGATTACCGTTTATAGGGTTCCCTACTCACTACCTGGAGGCTCGAGAGCGCAGGGAGACGTGACGCTCAGTTCACCGTGGTTGTGGTCGATGGTTTTATGGCGCCATCAGTTCGCCTTTCCCTACTGGGTATCATAGGCACTCAGAATTTAGTGAACAGAGGTTAACCACTCCCCCGTTCTCTGAGACTCTCCTTCCAGTAGAGCTGCGGTTGGGGACGGCTTATTTAATTCACCGCTAACCTACCTATCGATAAGCCGTTCACAATCCACCACCTGTGACCCCCCCGATAGCTGTAGCTTGCCACGGGAATGCGTCATTTAATTAGCCTATAATTATCCATACTATCTTGTAATGTTCTGCTGTATGGGTTCTGCTAGCTTAAGGGACGTAAAATATTTGTTTCTAGAATAATCCTAAATGCGCATCGAGTAAATTTGTTAGTATAGAAATGACGCCTAAATGTTGAACCAAATCATAAATGCAATTGAAAAATTAATGAAATTAAGTTATTCTATTCTAATCTAGGTGCCACCGTAACAATATTTAAATAATATTTATTTTATATATTATCATATTTAAATTTGTTATATACGTTCATAATTACACATAAATAAGCAACCATGTTATTGTCAAAATTTTAACCAATTGAAACAGATAAAAAGTTAAAAAGTTAAAAGAAATTTACCACAAATAAGTTTTTAACTTTTTATGCGGTATTTAAACCAATTGAAACACGACCTTATACGCATTGTACTGTTACGGTGACACCTAGAATAGAATAGAATAGAATAAGTTAATTTCATTAATTGTTCAATTACATTTATAATTTATATTCAACATTTAGGCGTATTTCTATACTAACATATTTGCTGCGCATTTAGGATTATTCTAGAAACAAATATTTTGGTATATAAAGGCGCGCGTTGACGTGGAATGCTGAGTATTATTTTAAACGTGATACAGTAAAGGTTAAATAAAAAGATTATTAAAGTGATTATTAAAGCGATTATTAAAGTGATAATTAAAAAGTGTGTTATAATTATAATAATTAATTGTGAATTTTGTGTTGTATAATAAATTGTGTTGTGTAAATAAATTGTGTGAGTTCAAATTTGAAGCAGTGTATTTATTCACAATCCAGTGATTCGAACCTTGATTGACAAGGCAAAATCGTAACAATTGGTGACAGCGGTGGGTTTGTGAATAATAAGGAAAATGATTCTCTACGGATTAAAGCTTGCGCAATTAAAGGAGCAACTGACACGGCGAGGTTTGGCCAGTGAAGGCACAAAAGCTAGTTTGGTGGAGCGACTACGTGAAGCCATGGAGAAGGACGGTTTAAATCCAGATGTGTATGATTTCATCGAGGACAACTCGGATGAGATCAGTATGGACAAGAAAGAAAAGGAAGAACAAACGATGGTCGGAACATCACAAAACCCATCCGGAAGCTTCGATTTTTCGCAGTTGATGGCTGCTATGAATATGATGGGACAACAGTTGAAGCAACAAGGAGCGGACATTAAACATTCGGACCAGGATATGAAACAACAGATGTTACAAGTGGAGCAACAAGGAGCGGACATTAAACATCAAACGAAATTGTCGAACCAGGACATGAAACAGCAGATGGAGCAACAAGGGGCGGACATTAAAAACCAAATAGAAGATGGCCAAAAGAAAATGGACGAGAGGTTTTTGGAATTATCTTCTACACTACACGGTAAGTGGAAAAACTGCAAACAGAAGTACACGCAGAAATTCAAAATGTTAAAGGGAGGGTTCAACAAAAATTTGAATCGGTTGAACAAGATTTTAAACGTCTCGAGAAGGAGCTCAAAGATGTCAAGGCGAATGGAACGACACAACAAGTGATCCAGACGGTTAATGCAGTTAAGATAAAACCACCAACATTTGATGGAACAACATCCTGCAGTATTTTTAAGTTCCAATTCGAAACGGCCATTAAGCAAAATCAGTGGCCTGAAGAACAATATGTTGCAGCGTTAATTGTGGCTCTTAAAGGCGAAGCGGCGGAAACACTACAAATCATTCCCGAGCAGGAACGGAACGTTTACATCGGAATTATGAAGGCGTTAGATCGAAAATACGGAAGTGACCACAAACGAGAAATCTATCGCATGGAATTGAAGGGCCGATACCAAAGAGGAGGAGAATCGCTACAGGAATTTTCATTGGCAGTTGAGCGGCTCGCGCATTTAGCCCATTCAAATATGTCGGCCGCTTACATGGAGCAAATTAAAATAGATGCATTCATTGACGGTATTCGAGATCCTGAGACGCGCAGAGCGGTGATGTTGTCACTTAAGGCAACTTTCACGGAAACCATCGCTTGTGCGTTAACAAACGAAACTGCGCAAACCATCATCAAACCAGCAATGAAAATTCGTCGAGTGGAGATTGATTCCAGAATAGACACTGCGCGGGCTACGCCAAGGTTCAGAGATGGAAGTGGCAGGATTAAATGCTGGGTATGTGATAGAATGGGTCACATCTCACGGGACTGTTGGGAGATTAAGAAGAAACGAGCAAGGTCGCCATCTCCTATGAAGCGTAGATCAAACGAGGAGCAGATAGAATCCAGAAAGGAGGATCAGACGACAGTGGAGTCGTTAAACTAAAAAGAGTCAGTTTGCAGGGGCAGAAGCTGACTCCCACAACCGATTGCCCCATAACCTCCATCCATGTTTCGAGAATAGCAAGGAGCGGTGACAGCTTAACAATTGAAGCCGATATTGATGGGAAGAAATGCATGATCACGCTGGATACGGGAGCAACACATACGATTGTTCGTGAGGTTATTATCGATGGAATTATGGAACCAGCTAATGGCATGAAATTACGAACGGCGACTGGAGAAAATTCAGCAATAAAAGGGAAAAAGGTCGTAAAAATAAGGATTGGGTGAAATCACTTTCAACACGAGGTGCTGGTTGCAGATATTGTAGACGAAGTCATCTTGGGAATGGACTTCATGAGAACGAATGGCTTTGTGGTGGATGTTGGACGGGGTGTATTAACCTACGATAATATCGAGTTGCCATTTCACGTTAGCGCCGTTATAGGAGAAACGAGGAGGCAAATTATAATGGATCATCGGGAGAAGCTGCCACCGAACTCGGAAACAATAGTATGGGCAAGATTGGAGGGAGATTCTGGGTCACACAGGTTGTGGGTTGTGGAAGCCAATGATGCGGAGAGCGGAGCCAGAGAAATTATGATCGGGAAAGTCCTGGTGAAACCAGACAGCGATAATAGAGTACCAATTAGGACTCTAAATCTCTCGGATAAGACGAAAACCATCAAGAAAGGGACAATAATTGGAAAATGCGAAGAAATATCCGCGATTGTGAAGTGCGAGCAGAAAAATCCGATTAATACGACTAACTCGCAAGGGCAGAAAGAGGTTGTAGATCAACTCATGGAGAAATGGACCGAAGATCTTACCATGGAACAGATAAATTTGGCAAAACAATTGCTCGGGCGGTACATGCCAATATTCTGCAGTACACCGGACAATAATGGGAGAACCACAATGATAAAACATCGAATAGATACAGGAGCAGAAATGCCGATTCACCAACCACCCAGAAGATTACCATTGGCAAAGCAAGGAGAAGTGGATCGAATGGTAAAAGATATGCAAGCAACATGGGTAATCGAAACATCAAGCAGTCCATGGAGTTCACCAGTGGTGTTAGTCGAGAAAAAGGATGGTACCATGAGATTCTGCGTGGATTACCGAAAATTAAATGCTGTGACGAAAAAGGATAGTTACCCATTGCCAAGGATCGATGACACGTTAGACACATTATCGGGTGCTCAAATATTTTCGACATTAGATCTGCAAAGCGGCTATTGGCAAGTGGAAGTCCAGGAGGAAGATCGCGAGAATACGGCATTCAGTGTGGGTAGCGGATTATGGCAATTTAACGTTATGACATTCGGATTATGTAACGCCCCTGCGACTTTTGAACGGCTAATGGAGCGCGTGCTATAGGGATTACATTGGAGGACGTGCCTCGTATATTTGGACGACATCATCGTTATGGGCAAGGATTTCGACGAGCATTTAAGGAATTTGGCAGAGGTTTTGGATCGGATACAAGCCGCCGGATTGAAGCTAAGCCCAAAGAAATGCAAACTATTTAGAACGGAAGTAAAATATTTGGGTCATAAGGTAACAACCAATGGAATCCATACCGATGAAGACAAGATCGCAGCAGTGAAGGAATGGCCACGACCTAAAAACTTACATGAATTACGGAGCTTCCTTGGATTGTGGGCCTACTATAGACGATTCGTGCCAGGATTCGCCAGTATCGCTAAGAGTTTACACGAGTTAAACAGGAAGAACAAGGCATTCGAATGGAAGGATGATCAGGAAGAGGCATTCGTGGAACTAAAGCTAGAAACAGAACAAGAGCGACGACGGCGAGCGTCGACGAATAAATAAAAAATATCGCCGCGATATCGCTGTAGCTAACAGAACAAAAGCGTCAGCGTATGGCGATAAAAAAACAACCAAACGGCATAACCTTCTGTGTTTTTGACACATGACGTTGGTGCATTAGGCTACTAAATTGAAAAAAAATGGTTAATAATATGACGGTTAATTGATGCCAACTTATACATATATAAAAAACAGTTGGCAACATTGTTTCGTCGGCAACAAAAATAGAAATAGACTCTAAATTTTTTTCAACGAAAAAATCGTCGTCCCTGCGTTGATGGTTGTGTTTGTTTTGCATGATTTCGGTGTTTTCTAATATGACAGGCGATTTCGCTCGCCGCCTTCGCTCTTGTTCTGTTTTGAGCTTAAGACGACGATTATGCAAAGCACCAATCCTCGCATACTCTATACCCAACGTTAAATTCATTTTGGATACCGATGCAAGTAATGATGGTATAGGAGGAGTATTATCACAGGCAACAAATGGTGAGGAGCGAGTTATTGCATATTACTCCAAGATGTTATCAAAACCGGAACGGAATTATTGTGTAACACGGAAAGAGTTGTTGGCTATAGTGGAATGTGTTAAGCACTTCCATAAGTACCTCTATGGCCAAAAATTTCTTCTACGGACGGATCATGGAGCTTTGCGCTGGTTGTTACAATTCAAAAATCCAGAGGGACAAGTAGCACGTTGGATCGAACGTTTGCAAAGCTACGATTTCCAAATTGAACATCGGAAGGGAAGCGCACATGGAAATGCCGACGCATTGTCAAGAAGGCCATGTTCCGTGGAATGCAAGCATTGTGGGCGTGTGGAGGGTAAGGAAAACATCATCGATATTCGGCTTATGCAAGTGATGAGGAATGGACTGATGAAATGATCAAGAAGGAGCAATTACGGGATGCTGACCTGTCTTTCATCATGGAACATAAGGAAAAGGAACACCGGCCCACATGGAGTGAGATAGCTGACAAAACTCCCATTGTAAAAGCATATTGGGCTCAATGGGATAGCCTCCATGTAGAAAATGGTTGTTTAAAACGAAAGTGGGAAAGCACGGATGGTAAAGTAAAACAATTGTTAGTAGTGGTGCCAAAAGATCGGATAGCGGAAATCCTCAAGGAGTATCATGGAGGAGCAAGTGAGGTCACCTAGGGATTAATAAAACATTGGCCAAAATTCGACAACGTTTCTACTGGTCCGGATGTAGACAGTCAGTAGTGGAATGGTGTCGAAGATGTGACCAATGTGCGGCAGTAAAGGGACCAGCACGAAAAAGCCACGGAACCATGAAACAATATAATGTCGGGGCACCATTTGAGAGAATTGCAATGGATGTGGCGGGGCCATTTCCGACCACCGAGAGCGGAAATAAATATGTGCTAGTAATAATGGATTATTTCAGCAAATGGCCGGAAGTGTACCCCATACCCAATCAGGAGACAACAACAATAACTGATGCCGTGGTCAACAATTGGATTAGCAGATTTGGTGTACCGATGGAAATTCACACGGATCAAGGAAGGAATTTCGAATCGGTGGTATTTCAAGAGATATGTCAGATGCTTGGTATCAATAAAACAAGAACGACGCCTTTATACCCACAGTCGGACGGTATGGTGGAAAGATTCAATGGCACATTGGAGGAATATCTAGCAAAGGTTGTGGAAAGGAACCAACGCAACTGGGATCGACATATACCAATGTTCCTGATGGCCTACCGATCAGCGGTACATGACACAACAGGAGTGACACCAGCTAAAACCATATTTGGGAACAACCTGCGATTACCGGGAGATTTAAAGTTTGGGGCTGTTCCTTCAGCAGCTCTATGCGGACAGGATTACGTCGACCGGATGAAAGAGGAACTTAATGAAATACATCAATTTGTACGGGAGAGAATCCGAATATCAAGTGATCGAATGAAAGCTCGATATGACATATGAGCAAATAATCAAGGCTTCGAAGAAGGGCAATTGGTATGGCTTCACAACCCGCAACGGCAGAAGGGATTATCACCGAAGTTGCAACCCACATGGGAAGGACCTTACACTGTCATTAAAAAGTTGAACGACGTGGTTTATCGCATACAGAAAGGAAGGAAAGGTAAACCAAATGTGGTGCATTTAGAGCGTTTGGCGCTCTACAGAGGAGGTGGTCTGGATCCTGTTCGGGACGAACAGGCTTAGGTGGGGGGTAGTGTTACGGTGACACCTAGATTAGAATAGAATAAGTTAATTTCATTAATAGTTCAATTGCATTTATGATTTATACTCAACATTTAGGCGTCATTTCTATACTAACATATTTGCTCGATGCGCATTTAGGATTATTCTAGAAACAAATATTTTGGTATATAAAGGCGCGCGTTGACGTGGAATGCTGAGTTTTATTTTAAACGTGATACAGTGAAGGTTAAATAGAAAGATTATTAAAGTGATTATTAAAGCGATTATTAGCTGTGTTCCAATGGAGAAAGCAAACTACTCACAAGTACTTGTATCTACTCGCAGCTACCCATGCTCAAATGGTGGTGTAGATGTTGAAAGTAGTTACGCATAAAATTAACGGTAGGTATTTTGTTCAAAAAATTCTAATAGATGGCTTTGTGAGGGGTAGGCTATGTTGAAATGTCAGGACAAAAAACATTTTTTACGTTTACTTCTGTGAAATACCAAGCGATTTTTGACATATTCTTCTTTTCGGCCGGCGTATATCATAATCAAAGCGTTACCTTCATTATAAGACCAGTTCTTACTCATTTTTGAGATTTTATTGTGGATTTTAGTTAAAAAAAAATTAATTTCCCAAAATAGGATGATAGCAAAATTATAAACATAGCTAACTTTGTACACAAAAAAGGTTATGTTTTACTTCTGTCATAGTTTTAGCTCGTTCCATTGATTATCTACTTGCAAGTACTTGTGAGTAGCAAATTTGTCTCATTGGAACACAGCTATTAAAGTGATAATTAAAAAGTGTGTTATAATTATAATAATTAATTGTGAATTTTGTGTTTTATAATAAATTGTGTTGTGTAAATAAATTGTGTGAGTTCAAATTTGAAGCAGTTGTATTTATTCACAATCCAGTGATTCGAACCTTGAGTGACAAGGCAAAATCGTAACAATATTTCCTTTTAGACATTTTTGCTCGTAAAAAAATTAATAAAAACAAAAAATGAAAAGACAACTAAATAGTCAAGCAACCTCAGCAGGATTCTAAATGATAAAACCTGGTGGCTAATAGCATAGGCGCTCATTAATTTTGTTTAGTCGGCAATTTAGTCGAAAAAATCGCTTTCAGGCACACAGTCTAATACCTGTGACAGACTATGGATTAATAAAACGCGATTAGTGATTTTTTCGAGTTAAGCGCTAGTGTGTCAAGTAGAAGATTAGCTAATCTCGATTTGGTTTGAGGTTTAGTGACTAAACTGGTTTAGTCAGCTAATCTTCAAAATTTTTTAAGATTTGTCATATTTATGAGATTAGTGACTACAAGTAGTGCCATTACACGTCGGATATTTTAACTCTTATGACATTTCATTGTTTGTGTGCATTTGATTCAAATACATAGTAGTAAAATTAATAAATGAAATAAATAACTAATAAATTCAAATGATATGTCATTCGTAGGATTTTACATTTGCACCGCGATTAGCTAAACTGTAGTATGTCAACGCAAGAGGATTTATGATCGATTAGCTAAACGAGTTTAACCAATCTCGTTTTGTTAATCCCTAGCCTGTCACAGATATAAGTGTGTGATAGCAACCCCTGAAACCTTACCTTCCATAGGTTACTTGATTTGATTGAATTCTGCTAAACCAGTTTAACTAAACCGCCCCGGTCTGTACATGCTATAAGTATTGGTTACTAGTTGAAGTTTTGGAGATATTGGCCAAAAACTGAATATAACTAATATGGCCGCCAGAAAATCAAAAAATTATAGTGCAAATTCTAATCCATACATTTTTTTCGAATTGTCTCTATATGTAATGCAAATTTTTCAAAATTTAATTACGAAATAGCCGAGTTCCCTCCAGTTTAAAATTTATTTATATCGTGTAAAATGTACAGATACCATTTTTCATAAGGACTGGTTATGAAATGGCCAGTTTATTCCAGCATGAACAGATCTTAGAATTTTGTCTAAAACTTACTTTAAAATCCCTGATCAATACTATACTATCCAATCTTCATCGTAATTCGTTAAGAAATGGCGGAAAAACGGAATTTACTATTTTAAATATTACTTTTAATATTTTATTCTGCTGAGATGTTTTATTTAGTGTTCCGCTGGTAAACAAAATAAATTATCTTTAGTGATAGTGCTGCCACTTGCACCGAGTAGCGTAATCTCCTATTTTCCGTCTACCTTTCTACTTTGACAGTTGACACGTTAATACTATAGGCTCTTTCATATAATATAACAGTAATTTTATCGAAACCGCTTTATCACGTTTTTTTGATTGTAGGTGCGTTACGTCCATATGTCTATATATGTAAGTAAAGAGCAATATTTATTACTGATTTTTGTTCGCATTGGTTATCAACGGAAATTACAAACATATTAATGTTATCATTGAACCATATAAAAAAAAAACCGCCACATTATAAACGAATATATATAACGAATGACAAAAGAATTCTTGCGAGTACCGCGTCTTTTAATTTTGAAGTACACGTTTAATTGATATACGAGTACGTATGTAATATTAAATAAATGGATTATTGATTACAATCAGCTGGCTTTATGTGGCCCATCATCAATTTCCGGTTTAAATATAGCGCAATCGCGATAACGATAAGCTGATTTACCGGTGTGTTTGCATGTGTGTGGTTTAGCAAAATAATTATTACCGATGCAAGGTTAACGTGCAACCTGATTTAAATATCAACGACATTTTATCATATACGTCAGTGAGACCAAGGGCGGGATCATGAAATCCGGTATCGTTAAAATGTTGACGGATTTTTTTCCGGTTTTGCACAAATTGGTATTATGAATTTCGTTTGAACGGTAATTTACCGTCAACAATTATCCGAGAGGTGGATAGTTGACGGATATTAAATTTAAACACTATTATGTAGTATGTACAGTATTCTTATAATATTCCACCAATTATTCCAAATATTGTTCTTAGTTTATAATAAAATCTGATAATGGGAAGAAACAATTTAAATGCGTAAGTAAAACCAATAACGAGTATATCCGTTTATTTAATCAGTATATAAGTAATAATATAATAATATAAGATACTTTTATGTTATATACATTTAAATTCAATTAATCACAAAATGTCGACAAACCCGTTACAAAAAATTTTTTAGTTGATTTTATGAACGACCATTCCCACCTAGCCAAAGGGTTATTAAATACGCAGCAATGGCTACAGCGAAAACAACAATTATGGGCACGGCTACAAGGCATGTTAAATTCTAATTGATCTGTGAATATTTTTCAATGAAATAAAAAATGATATTTATTCGTCGTTCAAGGATTATACGGTTCTAAGCGGCATTTTTGGGTAAAATGAGATTTTGATACCAAAATTTTCCGCAACTTACTGCGCATCTTTTGGTGCTGTTACTAAAGGGTTATCCAATTCAAGCTTGATAAAGTAAACTTAAAAAAAAACACACAAAATATTCGGAATGTATTGTAATTTTTATTTCATTTTACAGATTGATCCTTGCCATTTTTAGTTAAACAAGATATCATTCAAATGTCCTCCACGGGACTTCTTACAGGCCTTGATTCTTTTGAAGTAATTTTCAATGACTTTTCGGCACATTTCGGGCGTTATCTCGGCCATTACCTTACGAATATTAGTTTTCAATTCGTCAAGAGTTTGAGGATTGTTTGCGTAAACACGATCTTTCGCGTAGCCCCACAAAAAGAAATCCAAAGGCGTTAAATCACAGGATCTTGGAGGCCAATTGACATCAGCCAATCGCGAAATCAAACGTCCAGGAAATTTCTCTTGCAAAAGATCTCGATTTGCTCGTGTTACGTGACTGGTTGCTCCATCCTGCTGGAACCACATATCGTCAAGATCATAATCTTCGATTTTCGTAAAAAAATAATCGGTTAACATGCGGCCATAGCGCTCAGAATTGACGGTAACGGTTCGTCCATGGTTGTTCTCAAAAAAATACGGCCCAATCACACCACCAGACCACAATGCGCACCAAACAGTGACTTTTTCCGGGTGTAATGGCTTCTCTACAATCAATTGTGGATTTTCTGAGCCCCAAATTCTACAGTTTTGCTTATTAACGTATCCACCAAGCGAAAAATGAGCTTCATCACTGAAGAAAATTTTGTTCGAAAAATCAGCATCGACGGCCTGTTTTTCCAACACCATGCTACATATTCTTAAATGCTCCATATTCTTAAATGGCAGAATGTCAACTAAATAAATGACAGCGTACTTGACGTTTATCTTTGACAGATGTCGGTATACAGATTTCTACTTTATCAACCTCGAATTGGATAACCTGTTATTTCTATTTTTTTCGCCAAACTGACCATATATACAAAATTATAAAGTTCTATCAGTTTTTTTTGCCTTTCATTTTAACAAAAAGTTCAGTTTGTTTATGGAACTTTAATTATAAAATTCTCATCGATCCAACGTAACATACAAATCAAGTTTTATAGAACTTTATAATTGTGTTTTGAACACATAGAACCTTATTATGTTTAAAGGAAACGTAAAAATATAATACAATTCTTACATAAATCATGACACGGCAAACATTCCAAAATTTCTTTCAGAACAAGTTAAAGAGTCCATTATAGCGCACATTAAGTCATTTCCTACAATAAGCTCACACTACTGGAGAAAATCAAGCAATAAGAAGTATTTGGTAGCCCACCTATCAATTAGACAGGTGTATAGTTTGTACAGAGTGCAGACACACGTCGAAGGGTCAGATCCAGCAAAAGAGAATGCGTACAGAATCATATTTAGCAATGAGTTCAATTTTTCTTTTCACGTACCAAAGAAAGACAGATGCGATCTGTGTGAAGAATACAAAGTTGTCAAAGCTGCTGGCCCTGCATCACAAAAAATGTTAAATAAATACGAACTGCACAACAATGAAAAATTGTGGGCTAGACAAACGTGAACTCGATAGACAAAATATTGTGCCAGTCATCTGCTTCGATCTACAAAACGTTGTCACATGCTCGAAAGCAGAAATTGGATCATTTTATTACTTGAGCAAGCTAAACATATATAATTTAACTGGGCATTTATCCACCAATAAGTCCGTATATTGCAGTATAGGAAACGATAGCCAATCAGGGAGAGCAGACAATGATTTAGCTAGTGCACTGATAAAACTTTTGGAATCAACTTTCATAATTGGTACGACATTCCATGATTTGGAACAAAAATTTTTTTTTGTGCATTTGTCCTGGTAAAAAAAACCGATTATTCAATCGACCCCGTGTGGAGATGCCTAACTTCCATCGTGGCGCGTCCCCAGGTGGCGGATAGGGGAATGCTCTTTAACCGGCTTGCCTGCTTATCCGCGGACCAAAACTGGCTAGGGGAAGGAACCCCGAACAATAAACCAACCATGGCAGATCAGAAGAAGATTAATGCTACGGTGCAGGGATTAGGATGCCCAGTACCGGCGACTTCAGAAAGTGAGCGAGCGGGCTTCCAGTCGTCGATATCCAGCGACCACAATGCTTTAGTAGAGGCAAGCTTAGCTACTGGAGCAGATAGAAGTATAAGCCCCATTTCTCCATTAGAACTCATGCATTCTCCAACATTAACGAAAAGACACCGTATGCTTCAAGACGGCAATGAAATGACATCAAAATTAGCCTCGCTTGAGCACCAGAATAATGAACTAAGGACAAAATGCCAGCAATATGAGTTACAATGTAATAAATACCAAGATATTTTGGTAAATTTACAAAACAGAATCGAATCACTAGAAAGGCAAAATAAACCTTCTACGTCTACTAATGGTAGAAGTCAGAGCCTACAAAGTCTAACCAATGACTACTTTACGGATGAAGAGGAACTTGAGAAAGAAACCCAACCTAGACAAAATAAACTAAATGTACATAAAAAGAGGAGACTCTCCAAAACGCCATCACCAAGGGTAACTCTACCGCAAGATAACGAAATACCAAAACAACCACAACAAGCACACAAAAAGGAGCCCTTACCACCACCAATCAATGTCAGCAACGTTAGAGATTTTAATATACTCAGAGCTCAAGTATTGGCAGTGACAGAGAAACCTGCTCAGTTTAAAGCAATATCCAATAACGACATCAAAATAACAACGCAGTCTGAAAATGACTACCGTAAAATTAAAAAACTACTTAGCGATATAAAAGACACTGAATCCAATAACAAGGATAGTACACTATATAAGATGGAATACCATACTTATCAGCTCAAAAGTGAAAAATGGTATAGAATCGTAATACGAGGTTTATCGTCATCTACCAATCGCGAAGAGATCAAAGCGGCAATCGAGGACCATGGTCATAAAGTAACCAACATTATTAACATAAAAAGTTGACAATTCAAACATTCATAAAAAGTTGACAATTAATAATGAGAAAATTATTAGACACTTCCCATTGTTTTATGTAGACCTGTTACAGGGGGAAAACAATAAGGACATATATGAAATTAAGAACCTGCTATATTGCAAGGTGTCTATTGAATCACCTAAAAAGGTAATAGTTATACCTCAGTGTACAAATTGCCAACAGTTAGGACACACGAAGAACTTCTGCAATAGGCAAGCCAAATGTGTCAAATGTGCTGAGAATCATCAAACAAACCAATGTCAAAAGCCGCGAAATGTTATACCAACTTGTGCACTGTGCGGAGAAAAAGGTCATCCGGCTAGCTATAAAGGATGCCTGGTGTATCAGAAAAAACTAAATGCTCAGCTACCGAGAAAAATTACAGTAGCAGAGCGCCTACAGCAAAAGCCAAACCAACAATATGATACAATTAGAGAGGGGGTTTCCTACGCCCAGGTGACCAAAACCTCAAATAACAATTCAAATCAAGTAAGCAGGCAGAAGCCTGTGCCAAACGAGCCAACCATTAGTAATATAATGAAAATGCTCACCGAATTTCAGGCAGAAATGAGACAAAATTTCAGCCAGCTTACTAACAGGGTGGATAAACTGGAAGATAATTCCAAACCACCAAACAAACCGCTAAAACATAAAAAGTAAATGACTGTAACATTCCTACGTATAATTACCTGGAATGCTAACGGGCTTAATGCAAGAGCTCAAGAACTAGAAGAATTTCTAAGAACCAACAACATAGATGTAGCTTTAATATCAGAGACGCACTTTACGGAGAAAAACTTTATCAAGATTACAGGATATAGAGCCTATTGGACATTGCATCCTAGTGGTCGTGCTCGAGGAGGGACAGCAATCTTAATCAAACAAAATATCCTACATTTCCAACAAGAAGAAATTAAGGAACCATTTATGCAAGCAACCGTAATAACGATTAACCATGGTGGTGCTGAACTAAGTTTAGGGGCGATCTACTGCCCACCAAGACATAATATCGTAAGAAATCAATATGTCAACATTTTTAATAAACTTGGACCAAGGTTTATTATAGGAGGTGACTACAACGTGAAACATACTGCGTGGGGATCTCGACTCATAACACCAGGAAAAAGAAAAGAACTCCTAAGTGCAATAGAAATATCAGGATGTGAATATCACTCATCGCGTAAACCTACCTATTGGCCTACAGACATAAGCAAAATTCCTGATTTGATTGACTTTTATATCTCGAAAGGAATAGCCTCAAATTACATTGAAGTTGAAGGCATTGACGACCTTACTTCCGATCATACACCGGTCTTAATGACTCTGAGTACATTAGTCATAAGAAAGAAAACCAAACTTAACCTTACTAATAAATTTACTGATTGGGAATTATTTAGAGAGAAACTGGATACTCTAATTGAGTTAAAAGTTAGTCTTAAAACTAAACAAGAACTTGAATTACAAACTAAACATTTTATTAACTCCATGCGTGATGCAGCTAAAGAGGCTACACCCGTATTAGGTGAGAAAGTCGTACAAGAGATCAACTACCCCCTGGCGATTCGGGAACTGATAAAAGAAAGGCGTAGGAAAAGGCGCGTATGGTATAGAACCAGAAACATTAATGACAAAAGAGAATTTAATCGGGTAAGTAATAAAGTTAACCGATTAATTAAAGAACATAAAGAAGCTTGTACTGAATATTATTTGAAAGGACTGGGTCCTGAAGCTGACAAAAATTATTCTCTTTGGAAAGCTACTAAAAGATTCAAGAGACCAATAATCCAAGTGCCACCTATAAGGAACATAAATGGAGAATAGGTGCGACGTAACGAAGAAAAAGCAGAACTATTTGCACAACATTTGGCATCAGTATTTCAACCACACGACATACAATCTAGGATTGATCCTAAACCAGTCTATAGATCTCCATCAAATACCAGAAGTGTCACCCCACTTGAAATTGCACAAGAAATTGACATGAATCTGAATCCCAAAAAGTCACCTGGAATTGATGACATTTCGCCAAGGATGTTTAAGGAGTTATCAAAGAGAGCAGTGACTATGTTAGCATATATATATATATAATGTTTGCTTTCGACTTACATATGTGCCTGAGTGTTTTAAGGTTGCACAAATAATCATGATAAAAAAACCAGACAAACCAGCCGAGCAAATGGGCTCATACACGCCGATCTCTTTGTTACCTACTATTTCAAAATTGTTTGAGAAGTTGTTATTGAAACGACTAAGACCAATGATCATTATACCTGACTTCCAGTTTGGATTCAGGAATAAACATTCGACAATTGATCAAGTTCATCGCGTGACTGCAAAGATAGAACAAGCACTTGAAGAGAAGAAATATTGCCCTGCGTATTTCTAGATGTATCACAGGCTTTCGATAGAGTGTGGCATGAGTGTCTTATCTACAAGATAAGTAAATTAGCCAAAAAATTACTGCCAATTGCTCGAGTCGTATCTCTCCAAACGAATATTTAGAGTATCACATGAAGTAACATACTCCAACTTTTACCCAGCCGTAGCAGGGGTGCCCCAGGGTAGCGTATTAGGACCCATCCTATATCTACTTTACACTTCTGATATACCGACAGCGGAAACAACCTTCATTGGAACTTTTGCTGATGATACCGCAGTATTGGCATCAAGCGAATCGCAGAACCAAGCAGTAGAATACTTACAGCACGCACTCGATAAAATCAGCCAATGGACCAGGGATTGGAAAATAAAGCTTAACGAGCTGAAATCAGTCCATGTAACATACACGTTGCGGCACAAAAATAGCAACTTCCATACATTTCTCAATGGGGTACAAATTCTCCAAGCTGAATCTGCAAAATATCTCGGATTGCATCTCGATTCAAGATTGAACTGGAAACATCATGTTAGACAAAAAGCAGAGCAAATGAAAATGAAACAACGTGAGATGTACTGGCTAATAAGAAGATATTCTAAGCTTAGCCTGTACTGTAAACGCCTGATCTACGAAACAATAATTAAACCAATTTGGACGTATGGTATCCAGCTCTGGGGCTGTACTAAACAATCAAATCGTTTAATTATTCAACGTTATCAAAACAAATTTCTACGTACAATAACGAATGCTTACCGCTACGTAACCAACGAGGAATTACACAAAGACCTAAATGTCAAATGGATTGATGAAGTGATCCAGGAATTTTCAATCAAACATGAAAGAAGGTTACTGTAACATACCAACAGTGAAGCAATACAACTTCTTGACATAACACAAGAACTGAGACGCCTTAAAAAAATTAAACCGCATGAGCTAGTCATCTAATAAATAAAGTTTCATTATTGGGAGCAGAATATTGATTTCTGTAAACCCACACTCGCTCCACTTATTAGTTTCAAATAAGTGCGTTATTATCTTTAGTAATAAATTATCATTTGATAAGATTGTACTATTTAAATAAAAAAAAAAAAAAAAATTCAATCGACGATTACGCGAAAACCGGACGTTGTTTCGGCTCAATTTAAACGGATTATTATTCAAAATTAAATCACCTTTCATAATTGGTACGACATTCCGGCATTCGCAATGACAACCAATAAGTCGCACGGCAAAACGATGTCTGTTTGCGGCTTAGATTAGGGCACACCATGTTTTTCAAACGTACAATTATACGTTGCATGTTCTCGTGTGGGCAAACCATCGAGCTTTTTTGTGTTGGCTAGAGACGAACTGGCAAAAAATAACTTACTAATAACTTACAAATTAATATTGATTTTCTTATCTCATTTTCCTACTTTAGGATAAAAAATATATTACTTTTTAAAAGTTAAATGTTAAAACTTTTGAAATGAAATACATACATTGAATTGAGAAAATGAATGGTTGATTTTTTTTATCGACGGTCATCGTCTACAGAACTCCATTCTTCTTTCTATCATAGATCCCATCCCCACAAACTTACAATACATTCGTTATTTTTAATTTATCAACCAAAATATTCACTAGAAATAATTTATATGGCAGAACAACGTTTGCCGGCTCAGCTAGTACGGGGATTCCCGGAAGTGAACCTCTAGGCTGAAGTCTCACGCTGAAATTTAATAATGCAGATAGTGTCTTTATGCGATACGCTAAACGATATTTTATAACCGAGAGATATATTACCCGATAAAACCTAGTTCTACTATCACCTCAAGATAATCAGACTATAGCAACAATTTGTCAGATTGGTCGTTTTGATTCGTTTTTTTGTATACTCTGTTTTTGTGAAACGTTAATCGGGGTGAAAAAAGTATAAATTCTACAATAATATCAATTATATTACGGGCTATTGGTACCAATTAATTTATTATATTATTATTAATTTATGCATTAAACATTTCGTTAAACTCCTTAAATGTGAAATAATTTTTAAGAATGTTACTGTCATCTACAGCTCAGAAAAGAAACTGTAGCTATACATTTGATGACGTGCAATATTACTAATACATATCCACTATAAATGTTTTTGTTGTTGGTTTAGAAAACTTAAGACAATCTTCCATTCCATGCTACTTTACTATCTCTGCTTGTTTCTCTAATTTTTCAGCTAGACCACCAACGAATAATGTCAACCATTAAACGTAATTTGATAACGATTACAAATTTCCATGTTTTAATTTTTACGACAACCACAAATGAATTCTTCCAAATTAATTAAAGTTCCTTATCAGCATTGATAATAATAATAAGTAAGTACAATAACGTTTATAGTGAATTAATTTTGATTCTATTTGAGTGCATTCAATGAAGTCTCGGTCGTAGTCACTACTAGATAAATCTATAATGTAGCCAAGGTATTATTTTCATATTTCGACTTAAATATAGTGACATGTCATACCAAGTTAATGTATGGCTGCATGGAAGTAACAGACTCGAAGTAAATTCGCCTTGGCATGTAACATGATAAAAAAGTGAATGTTATTACTTCATAATAATGACTTTACGCATATTAGGTGTATACGTGCTGTGTATTAAGTGCAAGACGAAAGAGAATTAAGAAAACAACAGCACAACAGAAAATGAACAAATTGCCTTTTTAACCTTTCGAGGAAGATAACGTATAGAATGTATTGTACAATATACATATGAGATGTTTTTATATTTACTAGACACTTTTACTTAGTTAAATGGGAATTGCAACAAAATGGAATAATGACGGTGACGTGTACACTATAAAACAGGTTGTCACATTATATTTATATATAGTTTTACATCCTGGTACCGTCCTTGCCTTCATTTTAAACATAATATACAAAAAACATCAGTGTATATACGGAATAATGCTTAATGCACAGTTGCTGCTCTGTACAGTTGATAAGGAATTCGAAATGTAAACTAAATAAAGCGGTACCTGTAACGTGTACTGTATACCTATACCTAAAGGCATTACAAGGCCAACCTCTTTATCTTGTGCTTACGTACATATATTGTCATTCCTCTTATAATAAAACCACAATCTTTTGAGACAATTATCTTAATCAAAATAATCGTAAATCTCTATTTTAGTCGATATTTTCTTAACAAGTTTACAATAAATTGACACCTACAGTACACAGGTACTTAGACCTTAATCGTAGAATATATACCAGTTTGTTAATCCACTGTACACGATATGCCGTGTCTAATCATTTAACCATAGGCAAAGTATATAAAGAAATTTATGTGATCTGAATATAAATCGATTATTTTAATTTAATTATTGTTTTACTTAAACTGTGCTAATTTTCCTTAAAGTTTCCATGAAATTGTTTTAATTTTAATGTCTTAATTAAAATGAATATTAAACGTTTTGGTTATTTATTTTGGGAAGTGTGTAAAGATGATCGGTTGTAGTATGTATATAACGACACATTTTACACTACGTATAATTGTATTGGATTCTTCACTTCATTTCACACTCAGTTGAAAGATTGGATCGTGAAAGATAGATTTGACGTACTATAAAACTTATCAGAAACCATAAAGTTCTCGGCAATAAAACATGCAGATAAGGTAAGCAACAAAGTCAGTTTTATAAGTACTCAAACAGATTACTTGGGGAAATCGGAATCTCGGCAGAAGTGTTATATCATTGTTAAGGCTGGGCTACAGACGTTTTTATAGTCATTATGTTGTGTGACCCAACAAGATTTTTAGAAGCTTTTAGAAGTCATCCTAGTCTTGGTTAGGCTACCTGTGCCCCATTTTTCTAGAAAACAAGATACGTTGTGTAGTGTAGGTTAAGTTAGGTTAGGTTTCAGTGGTTGCTATCGCACACTTAGGCCAATTATGGCCCATTGTGATAGCGCAGGATCCGACATCATAAACTCCCTTAAAACCATTTAATTAATATAGCGTAAAAGATCTCGCACACTACAGCTTTCGAGGTCACAGAGGCTGTCCATAGTGTATTTTTCCAAGTGATCATGTCCTCTACCAGCTAGCGCAGGGCTCGAGCAAAGGAAGTGAGCAAGAGTCTCCTCCTCCTCCTCGTCCATGCAGCTTCTGCAGAAGTCATTTGCATCCAGACCCAGCCTTTTTCCATGTTCTCCAAAAAGGCAGTGTCCAGTAATTATCCTCACAATTCTACCTAAATCAGGCTTTCTTAGTGTGATTAAGATCTTGGAGCGATTCAAGTTCAGCTCAGGCCATACTTGCTTCGCTACTCTGCCAGTTAAACTGGCGATCCACCTAGCATTTGTCAAGGCAACTGTTTCCCTATGGCTTGCTGCTTTCAGCAAAGACATAAGCCTTCCTACACATTCTCTCCCTGGTTCCAATTGGAGAGTCGAACCGTACCTTGCTAACTCGTCTGCCCTGCAATTTCCCTCAACGTCTGAATGGTTCGGAACCCAGACCAGCTGGATATTGAAATGTTCACTCATCTCGTTAAGAGATGTGTGACAATCCAACGCCACCCTTGACGCCAGGGAAACTGAATCCAACAATAGAATGGCCTGATATATCAATTAACGATATTACATTATGCTTCAACCAATTCATGTCCTCTTGAATCGCTAAAACTTCAGCCTGGTACTGGTACACACTGCAGTACTCAGGCAGACTAAAAGATAAGCTAACTATGGAGCCATCGGTGAAGAATTTAGGTGACCCGGTCTCCATAGTGAGATTACTATTCCAATCCTCCCTAGAAAGGAGAATGACTTTAAAAAGCTTGCCAAAACACAGTAGGGGTGTTATATAGTCTAAATTCGCCATGTCATGCCTTACTGAATTGACTATAGTTGAGTGCCCTTTTTGCAGGCACACCCCAAAGTCGCTGATAGCCGGGCGGCCGTATTAACCGCCATTTGCTTGCCAAGGATATCCAACGGGAGAAGGTACAGCATGATCTCTAGGGCGCTAGTGGGGGTTGTTTTCAGCACCCCACTAATGAGCAGACAGGCTGCCCACTTCACTTTCCCCATCATGTTCCTGTATGTTGTTACAGGATGGCTACTGCCATCCTGCAGAAGTTATCACTAAGCGCATGCAGAGGCCTCCACGGTGATATTTTGCTGGCTACGTTCTCAGGGAGAAGCGCGAAAGGTCGTGGGGTTTGAGGCATGCATTGCTCCTGGCTTACACCGTGATGATACTGAAACTTGAACTAAAATAAAACCGCAAATAATAATAAAACCCGGAGTTTCGCCGAAATTCGTCGGACGGAACTTGAGGAACTCAAACAGTGCAAAGCACCGGTTTCGATTTCGGATGCGAGCACCAAGGGACCGCAAACACTATGCCGACACAGACTGAGAACCCCCCCCGCCCCCCTACTCATACCGACCCGCGATGATAAGTAATTCATTTTACTAAAACAACAATCAGAAAAAAAATACAACCAAAGGGTAATCGCCGAAACAAATGGAGAAGCGAGAAGAGACCAATGTGCATCGAGTATACACCCGCTGGCGGCGCTCGATTACAAAAATTTTTAAAAATCAGAATATAAAAAAAAATTTAAAATATATATAAAAATAAAAATCAAAAAAAAATTTAAATAAAAATAAAAAAAAAAAATCGTACCAGACCTTCACCAAGGTCACCCAGTAAGGTGTTGATGGCAGCGTCCTTGTCCACCTAAATGGGTTGCGGTGTCTCGCAAAAAAAATTCGCGATTAGCCGTCTGGCTACCCGTCGTCGTTGCGGGGCCTCTCCCCGATACAAATAAAATAAATAGCCGGTTGGCTACCGTTAGATGCGTTGCGGGGCCTCTCCCCGATACCAAAATAAATACAAATGGCCGGCTGGCCACCCGTATTGTTGTGGGGCCTTTCCCCGTTACCCAAATGCAGAAACGTGGCCTCGACTGGCCGCAGTAAATAAGTTGGTTGAACGATATTTCCGCCTTTACTGTATAAACAACACGTCGGGCGTTGGCTCGCCACTACGTAGATAAAGTAACTGCCGCAACTGACCATCCGTAAGAAAAAAAAAACGTAGCGGCCGTTATAGTTGATGCCACCTTTAAAATGGTACACCGATCGTCTTCTTAATAAATTAATAAATCAACTTTCAATTCTCAATTATTCACACACGGCACGTAACTGGATTGCCTTTTCCGTATCACAAAAAATATCAAATGATGCTACTTTGGCCTATAAATCCAAACTGATTTTCTTTAGACCACGGGAAAATAATTCACAGTCACTATTTTCACAGTAGAAAGTATTTAGAAAAATTCGGATTAAATTTTCACTTTGCACACAAATGTTTTTGCTCGCTTGAATTTTTTTTTTAAATGCACAAAAACCCCAATCTCAAATTTCAAAAGAGAATAATTAAAATGAGAAATAATTTTTAATTTTTCATTATATTTTTATTGAGACAATTTTTCCACACATTCCCGTTTTTGGGGTAAAACCAAAAATGCAGTTCTTTCTTTTATATTTTTTTTTATCAAATTATAAACAACACTTGTTTCAACAAAAAAAATCAAGATTCCAAAAAAAAAAATTTTGTCACCATAATTACTACTCGACTCTATATATCAACACGACTTTTTACCAAAAAAACCAAAACTCAAATTAATTTTGTCAAAAACCAAAACTTGAATGACATGTGCCTACTGCAAGTATTGAAAATCATAGATAGATTATTGCAGGATCCATGCGATGAAAATGATAAACATAAATCATTTGGAGGAAAACCCATACTTATGTGCGGTGATTTTCGGTAAACCATACCAGTTGTTAAACATGGATCACGTGCAACTTTAATTCTACCGGACAAGTGGTGCAATGGTTAAAGCTTCGGCACTTGGACCGTGAGGTACCGGGTTCGAATCGCATCAGAGGCTGGATGCAAAGCGAATTTTCGTCATCGATTACGATCGGTAATGTTAATAAACACAACTAAGACCCTCTGTTGGAGTGCAGAATTCAGCGCCGACCCACCGTCCATGTCAGTGTACAGGTTGACATGGAGCTTGCAATGTGCAGGTGGTATACTGTAATTGTGTGAATGGGTGGTCTGTGCGTGAATGAAAGGGGGGTATTAATTGACCTTCAAAGGACATTAAATCCACTGGACAATTAATACTTCCTTAAAAAAAAAAAAAAAAAAAAAAAAAAAAAAAATGAAAATTGGATTACGTTAATTAACGTTTACTCAAAATATGAGAGCCTTAAAGTGAAATAGAATTTGTGGAATTCTTAAAAAAAAATTGGTAATAATAAAGCCCCACAATTCCCTCAGTTTGGTGGAAATATGATGCAAATACCTCAGCATTTAATAGGAGATGAAAATAATATTATTACTGAAGTGCATGGAAATATTTCCGAAAACATACTCTCAGATAACATATGCAGTTATTTTAGCACGTAAAAATAATGATATTGGACTTTTATTAATACTGATATACTTAATAGAATACCAGGTGAACAGAAAACATATCATAGCTACGATAAAAAATGTAATTTACATATGTGTATTTTTATTTTTTTTTTTTTTATGTAGTTGCCTTTGACTATCATGTCGACTGGTTGTATTTGTTTTTTCTATATTTAAATTTTTTTATATTTTTTTTTTTTTTTTTTTTTTTGAAATACACTAAAATAAAAAAAATCCAATTGACCAGATTTTAACATCAAAGAAAACTGAGGTCGCATGTAATTATTTTAGGAAAGCAAACTTCATAAACCCCTTCCAAAGCAGTAAGTTATTGCATAAATGCCCATGTGAATGCAACCAATAGCACCCAATCTGCAACTGTGTTGGGTACCGTTAACGCAACATCAAATTTGGAACAGATTCTAAAATAATAGGATTAAAAATAAAATGCAAAGAAAAGCGAAAATATTACGAAGAATTTGGTAGAAGAAATACCGCACACCTCATTATAAATGAGCTTTTAAAGCTCAAAATGGGGTGCGAAGGTTGTAAAATTGTTGTAACGTTTAATTACAAATAATTAATTTGTGCTGATGACAATGAAATCAATAACTATCCAGTCGAGTTTTTGAATTCTTTAACGATTAATGTTTTTTTTTTATTATCCCTGCAATCTGTTCTAGGGCATGTTAAGGCTCTCCCTGCTCTTTGCAGGGTAAATTTTTCGGTAAATTCAATTATTTTTTAAAAACTCTATGGGAAACTGATCGAAAAATCTGTTCTAAAACTGGTTTTTACCGTATTAAAAGATTTACCTTAAGTTTGGCACACAGCCATGGTCAATTGTACGTCGCAGCAAGTAGAGTTCGATCATTTAATTAATGGTTTGAGATTTTATATTTCCGAATATAATGACTGTTATGATCCACCCTATACTCTGCAATAAATGTACATACAAATGTGCATACAGATATTATTCTGTCGTTGCTACGGTCATAAACTTACCTTGCTTATATACTTACATTATAATTTCCGAATACATACATATTTATTTATATAATATACTTATTCTATTTTATATACTATACACACTCGTACATACTTACATTTGAATTATATAACTAAATGAAATTGCAAAATAATTATGTACTTCCAAATATATTTAAATGCATATACAAATATGTATGTATAACATTTATATATACTTTATATTTATATACTATTAGTAGCCGATTTGTATTTTTGAAGATTTAATAAAGATTATTATTGTACGAACTTTTCTGTGGTTAAGTCTAAAATAAAACCATCAAAATTAAAAATAACATAGTTTTATTTAAAGCCATACATAATTCGTAATTTCGGAATAGCTATACACTACGGTCACGGAGCACCTCATCAAGCTCCCCTAGTACGGCTTCGACTATAACATGACCAAGAACTGGAAAAAATGAAAAGATTGAAACTGAGAATGAATTAAATCAAAAAATAAATACGAATAATGAAATTGTGTTTATTTTTTAACTGTTACTAACATTAAATTTCAAATTTTATAGGTATTGCAAGGAATTAAGGCAAACAACACACGCCTGCAGCTGACGTAATAGAACAAAAATTATATGCAATGATTTTAGAGGTATACTCTTAGAGAAAAGATCCTAAATAACGTTCAAACATAAAAATTTAATGAATTACGGTCGAATTTCGACCAGTGGGCGACCACTAGTATATTTTAATATGCGAAAAATCTTAAAAAAAAAAAATAAAAAATTAAAATTTTTCAAAAAATAAAAAAAATCCTAGAACGCGATCGCAGTGCCAACTACCGGGTCCAATTGTGATTCTAAACCATCCAGGGACCCACTCAAACACATATCAGCCTCTTTCATTTTAATCTTGTATAATCCTGAAGTCGGAGTAACGATGGTGATTTGATTTATCCGGAATGGGGAAATCTACTACTATTCGATATTTCTTGTCCACAATCCAAATTGGGGAATTATAGGGACTTTTGGAGGGTCGTATAATTCCATCAACGAGGAGTTCAGCAATTTCCTTGTCCACTTCCTGCCTGACGCTGTATGGGTACGGTTTGATTTGTAGTATATCGGTTCCTCTTTGGTGGTTTTTATTTTTGCGCGTTCCTCAGTATCGCTTGTTTTGAAGTTATTAACTTTCCAAAGAGTATTGGAAATTTCGTGATGACAGGAATGTGTATGGGATGGGTGTGATGATAAATTCATTGTGTTTCGATCAATAAGTGGCTCGAGTTCCTTCAATGTGTCATCTGAATGATTTGGAATTGACTCTCGTTTGGCTTGGCTTTAATGGCAAACTCGGATTTTATAAAGAGTAGTTATTAGCTTCGGTGTCGCTGAGGAGCTTTGTATATTTCCATCATAAAATTTAACTTAATCTTCATCCATTTGCGTTTTCAAGTAGTTCATTCGTTGTTGCTTTCTTGGCTCGTGGAGATGGTTGATTTAATTTACTTGTCGAGTTTGAACTGATCGATCAAGATCGGTCGGTGCTGGCGGTTCAGAATATTTCAGTTTTGGTGGCGAAATATTGATTGAGTTCTGATGCTGGATGTTGTATGCCATGTTTTTCCGTTGAAGTGATAACGCGTCATTATTTTTGGGTGAAAGTACTGCGTGTGTATATGAAATTTGTTTTATCGGAGCTGTTACAACATTATTGGCTTTGGAAGCTTTCCTCGTTTAATATGACTGGTTTCTGTCTGATCAGCATTTTGAACAACACTGACGGATCAACACGTTCAGTGCTCGATTACATTATGTTTTGGCCAAAACGTTGATAGTCTCAAATGTGTAGTGTTCTGTTTTGATTTTATTGACTGTCAAGGAAAATTGATGATTTACGTTGGTCCACCGTCATGTGTTTTTGCGAGTACACAGTTGATGCTCCAATATGCGCAGGTTTCATTTTTCGGCGTAATATAATGAAAGGCAAAATGTTATAGGAATTCAACGCGGAGTCATTGCCTCGAATTTTTTGGCGGGTATGCTGTTATAGAAACCAATATTCTGGGGTCTATGCTGGACTTCTTATACTTCATATACAACTTCATATACATACATTATTAACTAAGGGAATTTGACTCTACTTCTATCTTTTCCTAATTCTTTGAAATCTTTTGTGATATAGCTGATTAATAAGAAAACAAAATGATTTTAAAATAACTTATCTTAAGATAATTTGATTTTGTTGTTGTTGTTTTGAAAACTTCGCCAACCATAGTAATTATACCAACAAATATTTGCTATCAAATGTTTATCCCCTAAATCTTAAATTTCAATCACTCCCGTTCTTATATATTTACATGTAAACACATTTCTCTTCGTGTCATTCCTAAAATCAATTTCATTACTGCCTACATAATAATTTCATTATTCCAAAAATTGCCTAAAAATAATCAAAATTTTCAGGAAATTTACTCGAGTGCGGCAAATTGGTTTTTGCAGATAATTTTTCTAAACTGTTTTGCACAGCAAAATAATAAACAAAAAATTATTATTAAACGCGATTATTATTATTATCAAAAAATTATTATTATGTCGTACGGACGGATGTATAGGCGGTGGGTGTTACTGTAGCACATAATTGGTTGGCTATATTTTCTTATGCTATATTTTCAGCACTGTATAATTATGTAAATGTAAATATGTATGTACATACCAGGGTAGTAACCATTCCAAAACGTTGTTGTTTTCTGTTTGCGCGTGTTAGACACAGATACCAATATAACCAACAAAATTGGTTATATTGGTATCTGTGGCTAACACACGCGTAAATATCTTGAGCGAGAATAAAAGCTTGCGTTTACGGTGTCCGTATAGTATTTTAGGTATCAGATGGAAAGGACTTTAATTTTACTATTCCTAAGTATATGAGTTGTACAACGATGAGATAAAAAAGTCATTACATTGCAAGGATAAATTTTAGTTTTTCCGAATTGATACGAGGGCAAATCAAAAAGTCTTGCAATATCATATGAAAAAAAAGAGTGAGAGAGACAGCAATATTTTTATTTTTCGACATAATCTCCTTTAAGGTTTATACATTTGTCACATCGATCAATTAACTTACCTAAACCCTCTAAAAAAAAAGATTTCTTTTGCTCCATAAAATATTCATTTACAACAGACTGTACTTCATAGTCACTGGAAAATTTCCGGCCCCTTAGTGTTTTTTTCAAATTGGGAAAGAGAAGTAGTCACTGGGTGCCAAGTCTAGACTGTACGGTGGATGCGGAATTTCCACGAAGCCGCAGTCCTTTAATGCAGCTTGAGCAATATTAGCCTTGCGCACTGGTGTATTGTCGTGAAGAAGCAAGATTTTTTTCCTAACTTTCCTTGGCCGTTTTTCCCGGATCGCTTTTTTCAATTTTCGCAAAACCTCTGCGTAATATATGCCTGTGATTGTGGTTTTCGGTGGCATATAATCGATTATCAAAATTCCTTCAGCATCCCAAAAAATTGTTGCCAAAACCTTACCAGCAGACGGTTGAGTTTTGAATTTCTTTGGTGGTGGTTCACTACGTTTAATCCATTGCATCGATTCTTGTTTGGATTCCAGATCCCAGTGATGAAGCCATGTTTCATCGCCTGTTATTATGTTACCCAAGAAATTTTCTGGATCTGCTTTGTACATATCTAAAATCGCCTTTGAAGTTTAAACACGCATTTTTTTTTGTTCAGCATTCAACAAACGGGGAACCCATCGCGCACTTACTTTCGACATGTGAAGGTGGTCATGTAATATAGTATATGTGGTACCGTATGAAAGAGAAAGTCTCCACGCTAACCGCGGAACAGAAATACGCCGGTCCTCCAATACAATAGAATCAGCCAAAATTACGTTTTCATGGCTAATAGCATCTGCTGGCCGACCCGAGCGGTTATCGTCTTATAATGACTCCCAACCACTTTTGAATAATTTTACCCACTTTGTTACTGTGGCATATGATGGTGCAGATTCGCCGTAAACTTTTGATATATAGTTGAATATATAAATTGCATTTCGTCCATCTTTATAGAAAAATTTAGTAACGGCGCGATATTCAATTTCATTCATTTTAAGAAAAATTCAAAACTCATGTTACTAAATTGACAAAAACAAACGAACCGTAAAATTTACATCGAAATGTTCTTCTAGAAGTTTCATCGTGACAAAAAATGGTTTTGAAAAATATATTGTTGTCTCACTCACTCGTTTTTTTCATATGATATTGCAAGACTTTTTGATATACCCTCGTAAGATGGCCATGGAAAGAAAATCTATCAAGTTAAAATAAACTGCGTTGTTTTTACTTTCATTAGAGAAGTTTATTTGTAACGTCCTGTTTATACCACCTAGAATAAAAAGCAATGCCTCCTATGATGATTTTGTTTTAAAATCGTAACGAAGTGATCAATTACAGAACTAGTGCTACAGCCACGTTTCTGTATGGTTCATTTTTATGGTTTTTTGTTACTTTTAATAAATTAGTTTTGAAACGTTGAGCAGATGAGGACAAATCGACTAAACGATGACTCGTCACACCTCTGGTATCTTAATAAAAAATTTCATTCATAATATGTTTACTGATCTGTGCATTTTTTTTTATATAGAATATAGAAATATCATACATTCTTGTTAATGATGTGTGTAATTGGCTCTAGATTTGGTTTTTGGTTGGTTTTTATGATCAAATACTTAAAATACATAGCATAACTAGTACATATATTAAATAGTTGGTATATTGACTGGTTTTGGTTACCTAGTATTTATATAAATTATTTCAACTTGATTTGATAGGAGCTGGATTTATGTTGGTGTAAACACGGAAGCGGTATGGTTGTCTGATTGTTATCAAATTTATATCAAAAATATTTTTGATAACTTGACATTTTCACATTCAAATCACATTAATTGCCGGCAGCAGTACGCATGAATTTATTGATTATCACATCACAATTTTTGTATATCCAAATTACCTTGATTTTATTCATTTCATTCGAATGATTTCACTTTTAAATTCCTGAAAGATAAACAACATAAATAAAGTTTAACTATGAAATATGATAAGTCAAACTACAAATTTAATTAAAAAATTCAGATGATTTCTATAGATCAGTAATGTAAACAAATATTAATGGACTAATTAGTTTACTTTATGTATATAAGATGAGATCATTGATCTTTGAATTTGGAGATGATAAAATTACCTTTATGTTGGTTATAAAATTGAGATCATCCTCACAATTTTATGACGAACCATTAATTAGATGGGAAATTAGAGTGTACTACGAAATCTCGGTTTTCAAAAACCCGGTTTTCAAAGTCTCGGTTTTCGTTTCTTCTAGTTCTAAAGTCTTGATTCGCTCTAGAATTAGTCGAATTCCTAGTTTTTGATTGTTTTCAAAAATTGCAATTCCAATTTCTTGAAAAAAAAACGAACATATAACAAAACTAAAACAGTAAAACCCGTACACAGTAAAAAAGTAAAGGATCGGGATATATAAGTCAAATCGCGGCGCTCCCGTTGCTTCGCTTCCTAGTTAGAAAAAAAAAAATTCAATTTAGAGGAATTTAAAAATCGATAGGAGCGCGAGTATAGGATCGGGTAATCATCAGCCGCGTCGCTGCACTCCCGTCGCTTTACTTCCTAGTAATGTCATAGATTTCTACTAAGAGTGTTGAAATTATACCTTTCCAGGAATAGCTATTAGTCTACTTAAAATTTTGAATTTTTTGTGATTTCTATTTAGCCTTTGAGAACTAATAAGTACATAGTCTCGTTCTGTGAATTTAAACATAATATGAGTTCTATCCAAGGAAACATAACTTGAAATATTTAGCCAAGAATTCAGCACTGCGACCTTCTCAAATTATACGAAATAGCGTTACTGAATGCGCTTCGGAGATTCGAGTTTATTTACCTAATAGTCAGGCTGAAAAGCAAAAGATAACGAGAGCATAGCACTGTGGAGGAACCTGCTAATATTTTAAATATAAATATTCCTGAGCCATTAAAATTTATTGAAGATGAACAATTTGTTTTGTCAAGGAAAATTTTTGATGATCAGGCAATTATTTTACTTGAGATACTCCAGCTTAAAACTTCTTGCTAAGGCTGAATGATGATTAATGGATGGCACTTTTGATGTAGTCCCATCGTTTATGCGCCAGCTTTACACAATTCATGGTAAAATTGAACAAGACGTCGTACCATTGATATTTTGCCTAATGAGCTCGAAAAACCAAGCGGCATACTGCGAGATGTTTCACGAACTGATTAAGTGGGCTTGTGAGTGGAACATAAATTTAAAACCTAACAGGATTATTACCGATTTCGAGAAGGTAAGCGTATCGGCTCTTAAAGATTTTTCCCGGATGCTGTGTACAAATGTTTGTTCCATTTCGGACAAATAATCTGGCGACAGGTACAGGCAAATGGCTTAACTAATTACGGCAATTCAAAAAGTTTTTGCCTTCAAATTCGCATGCTGAAAGCCTTAGCTTCTTAGCTAATATTCACCAAATTTCTGGACAGTTTCGGATGTTCCGGATGGGGACTTTCCAAGAACCCAAAACTCTGTTGAAGGTTGGCATAGGGAGTGCAAATTTACCGATTTTTCAATTTACCGGTAAACGGTAAATTTTGTATAGGGTCGGTAATTTATCGAAAATTTACCGGTATTAAACCAGAAAAAAATTAATAAACGAGTGCTTGAAATAATTTAATGTACTTTATAAAATAAAATAATAAATAAATTCATTATATCACAAAATATGTGTTTATATACAGAGTGTTAGGCGCGTGGAGCGACAAAATTTTTTGGCAGATTAGATGGATCATTTGGAAGCTTTCATTTCATGGAATTGATGTTCTAAGTGGCACGTTAACTGGGACATGATAATTTTTTTTAAATTACGCAAAATCCCGCCTTTAAATTTTCGTAACTTTTTTGTTTGTAATCGTAAAAGCACGACATCTGCAATCTGATTTTATTCTAAATACATCATTATTT